>CM072770.1:45254349-50254349 GCA_036936925.1 Cenchrus fungigraminus
CTCGCGCAAACGGTGGCGCTCCCAGTTTTCGGCCAGGCGGCCGGAGAAACTGCGGACGTCGCTCTCGCTCAGTCTCAGACTACCCACAGCGGGGGACGGGATATCCCCCGCCATCCTTGTCCTGTCGACGGATGGCGTAAAACGGCCTGCAGCGGGTAACTGGGAATCGAACGGGAAAAAGCCGGAGACGTCCCGTTCCTCCAATACTAGCGTGCTCCGCGAAAAGAAAGTCCACGGGAAGGCCCACCCTCGTTCTCCTCCCGCGAGCCCCAACCACCAGCTCGACCGCCCCCTCCCCGCAGTCCTCCCGCAGGGGCGTCTGTCCGGCGCCGCCACCCTCGAGGCCGTCCGGCGCGGCCTCCGCCGCCCTCGAGCCAACCAGTCTGGCCCGCCCTTGCACTCCTCTTCAGCTACAGTGGACGCGGCGGCGGCAGACCCCGGGACGGGGCGGGTCTGGGCGCGCGCACCGCCGCAGCCCACAGCCCTCCCCGGCGGCGATGGCGTGGCGGCGGAGCCGACTCCGCATCGTCAAGGAGATCCGCATCCTCTTCTGTCATTCCTCCCCCGCCAGCGCCGCATCCCAGTAACATGCATCTCAGTGCAGAGGGCGGGTGAAGCTGGTGCGGCCGATCTGTTCGGGCCGGTCTCTTCAGCGGAAGAGAAGTGCGGCATCCTAGAGCAGCCGACTTCTCCGTCCGCAGTGAAGGGCCTCGACGGTGGGGGAGAGAAGGAGGAGCCCCGATCCAGCGGTCGGAGTAGCAGGAAGGTTGGACGAGAGGGCTGTCCTCTCCGCAAGCGGCGACGGCGACATTCACCGGAGACCTCATCCGAGGAGAGCTCCACCGCGCGCTCAAGGTGTCGTCTCCATCTCAGGTACATCCACTCTTACCCCTGCGATGTGAAGATTCACATGGGAACCTCTGAAAGTCTGAAACTAGGATCCAACAGATGATTTTGTTATTCTGTGATTGAAAGCCCCGGTGAATACTTTGATGGCTGTATAATTGTATTTGTTGATGTGGATTGCTCTAAAATCGGATTAGTAATTAGATCAGGTGCACATTTTGTTGTCAGACCACTAGTTATTGGTTATTCCTTTGATGGTATTGCCTGGATTGTTCATGTGATCCTTCCAAGTGCCTGGAGATTTAGAATGCTGCACATAGTTATCAGTTTATGCTTTTCTAAGATATCATCATGGAGAACTGTAATCGCTGTTAGTGTTTAGTATTGCCTGCAATGCGCCTCTCCCCCCAGAACCTTGGTATCAGACAGAAAATTAGTGCTGCAATGTAGGTTTCCAAATTGGTTTCAGACTTCAGAAATTGTAAATGTGGGAAAAAAAGTGAGTGGCCTTGCCTCGATGCCGAAGCTGCAGGGCAAACATAGAATGTATGTGGCATAGGTGGCTGTTCTTTGCTTGTACTGAACATATTTCATGCTTTGTTGATTTGTGTTGAGGCTTCAAGTTCTCTGTTTTCCTCTACTTATTGTGTTTTCATAAATTATTGCTCATGTATCACAAAGGTTGAAATATAAATGTTTGTACTTCTGATTACAGGATGGACCCTAACCAGCAGAAAGCGCATGATGGATCACAAGTACCTTATCCTGCTGGCAGTCCGTACCAAGGTCCACCAATCATTTATGGAACACAAGGTCAACCATACATGATTCCCTACCAAGGTCCACCATTCATGTATGGAACACAAGCAGCTTGTTCTGGAGGCTTGAATATGCCAGTGATGTATGGAAGTGGCAATGTTCCACGACCACCTCAGGTGGTTGAACTGCCACCTGAATCTAATGGGGACGACGAGGCAGATTTGGTGGAATTGACCATCCCTCCATCGACAGCCCGTACAGGAAAAGGAAGTCGCACCAAGGTGGCCTGTAGGACCTCAAACTTCAGCAACGTGGAAGATGTAAACATTGTGAGGTCATGGCTTGAAATCAGCACTGACCCTATTACAAACACTGGCCAAAAAAAGGATCATATGTGGGATAGAATCGTGGAGCGGTACAATTTGAGGAGGGAATCTGCGGGCTCGCCAGTAAGGACTAAGAGGTCTCTACAAAGCCGTTGGGACATAATCAAGGCTGAAGTGGGAAAGTTTGCCTCTTTATATGCTGAGTGCGTTCGAGAATATCGTAGTGGGATGTCGGATGATGATAAGGTACGAGAGTGTTTGAGTGCGTTGGGACATAATCAAGGCTGTTACATTTCGATCTTCTTGTGTTTGAGCATCATTAGAAAAGTAGCTCTTGCATGAAAAACAATTAACACACCCACTGATTTGGTTCTAGCAGTCTCAAGTACTTCTATAAATAGCCTCTTTTGTGTGCTGTACCTGTTATTCTCAAACTGCTATGCCTCTTGTTTGATTTATTAGAAATAAAGGTCAGACTTGCAATTTTATTTGAGTTTGCTGTTCAGACCATTTTCTTAACCTTTCTGTCATGTTGCAGACTACTCAGGCAGCTAGTAACTTTGGTTCTGTCCATGGCCACAACTTCTCATTCATGCATTGTTGGGAGATTATGAAGGATGAGCCAAAATGGAAGGATCCTAATTCAAGATCATCTGCAAGGTCAGCTGCAGGTGAGGGATTTGGAGAGGACAGTTTCAATGCTGGGGCCAATTGTAGCCCTACTAGATCACCTGAGAGGAGGCCTATGGGCAGGGATTCAGCTAAAGCAGCCAAGAAGAAAGCAAATTCATCTGCCGGTTCGGCCTCTGCAGAGTATGCTTCGAAGATGCAAGATCTTTGTTTGCAACAAACTGCGATAATGCAAACAGATTCCGAGCGAAAACTAAATCATTTCCAGCAGCTTGCAAGCCTAGAGGAGCAGCGGTTTCAGGAAATGCAAAGACACAATCAATCACTGTTACTAATTGAGAAAGAGAAAGTTGACATTGACAAAGAGAAGATGCGGCTTATGCGTGAGAAGCATGAAGCAGACATGGAAGCGAAGGAGAAACAAACAGATGAAAGGATCCTTGCCATTGATCTTGATGCATGCCTTCCCTCTCAGCGAGAGTATTACCGAGAATGGCAGGAAGAAATTCTAGAGAAGCAGCGAGCTAGGCGAGGGAAGCGACAGGCGCCGTGATGCATGGCTGGATGAGGAACTGTACTACTATGCGAACCAATTATTTGTATGTGAGAGAACCATTTATTTGTATTTATTTGTATGTGAGAGAACCATTTATTTGTACCCTCATGTTGCTTCCATTTATTTGTATGTGAGAGAACTTGTATGTGAGCGAACCATTTATTTGTATGTGTGTTGCTTCATACATAACTCAAAGCCACATAATATAGAGTACATGACAAGGTTTAATAAACATTACATGATGAAGGCAACAAAGCATTACAGATACGTACTACAAGGCTTAATAAACATTACATGATGACGGCAACAAAGCATTACAGATACGTACTACAAGGCTTAATAAACATTACATGACCAATGCTCCTCTACTGCTGCTGCTGTGCTCCCAGTCGGTTCCAGTGGTGCTCAATGAGATCACGCTGAAGCTGAAAGTGCATGGGTTGGTCTTTAAGCTTATGGTGTGCAGCAACAAATGCATCCCTGTCTTCACTTCTTCTATACGGTTCGACAAGGTCACCAACCCTCGAGAAATCAGTATTAGCAGCCCCGTGTTGTTCATCCTCAACTATCATGTTATGCAAAATAATACAAGTCATCATTATATCATTTAGTTGCTCACGGTCCCAACCATATGCGGGTCCTCTGATCACCGCAAACCTACTTTGCAAGACACCAAATGCACGTTCAATGTCCTTACGTGCACTTTCTTGGACAACTTTAAAGTGCTGACTCTTCTGCTCCATTGGGTGACCAATAGTCTTAACAAATGCTGCCCAATTAGGGTAAATCCCATCAGCTAGGTAGTATCCCATGTTATAGGTCCTTCCATTCACTTCATATTGCACGGGGGGTGAACGACCTCTAAGGAAATCTGAGAATATATGGGATCTATGAAGGACGTTAATGTCGTTGTTACTTCCAGGCATGTCGAAGTAAGCATGCCAAATCCATAGATCGCGCGATGCAACCGCCTCTAAGATCAAAGAGGGAGACTTATAGTGGCCCTTGAACTGACCCTTCCATGATGTTGGGCAGTTCTTCCACGCCCAGTGCATGCAATCAATACTTCCTAGTAACCCCGGCCAACCACGAGCCTCACTCTCTTGAAGAAGCCTTGCTACATCGGCAGCATTGGGATGCCGTAGGTACCACGGCCCGAAGACATCAATGACAGCCCGACAGAAATGTTGTAAAGATTGTCGAGCAGTTGACTCAGCAATACACACGTACTCATCAACGGCATCAGCCGGGACACCGTAAGCGAGAATGCGTATAGCCGCGACACACTTCTGAAGAGCCGACAATCCTTCCTTACCAGTGGCATCACACTTCTTTTTGAAGTAGTTATCATAGTTTTTTACTGCCTCTTTGATGCGCTTGAATAAAGGACGACGCATCCTGAACCTGAAATAACAATGCAACTATGAGGTAGTGTAGACAATTATTTATCGCCATTGCAAACATACTCAACTTTACCTTCTACGAAACTGCTTATCACTGTAAGTAGGGTTTGGACCGAAGTAGTCGTCTTTGATCTTCTTGTGACCGGCAGCATGGTCCCTCGGCCGAATTCTCTTTGGTGGCGCATCAGATCGACGACGCCCCCCCTGAGAGGTCTCTGCTTCCACCAGGTGGTTGTACGTTGCAAATTGCGCCTCACGGGCAGCAATCAAGAATTTTGTCGAATCATCATCGTCCACCATCTCCAAGTATGTGCGCATCGAGCTTCGATAGCCGTCCATGGCGTCACCACACTATTTGTACAAAGCAAGCAAAAGCCCTGCTCCCAATACCTTGTCTTTGCTCTCTGCTCCTCGGCGCGGATGCAGAACACGGGTGGGGTTGCCCTGCCTGCCGCGGGAGGACGCAATGCCGCCGCTGGAGAACGCGAGCTGCTTCTTCCTGCTGTCGCCCGCGACGGCGCCGTCCGTGGAGAGCGGCGACGGCAGGACCGATCCACAGCGCCGAGCACGTCCCCGGCGGCGGCAACCTGCTCCCCAGCGCCGAGCACGTCCCCAGCGGCGACCGATCCACAGCCGCCAGCAGGTCACCTCCCGCGAGCAGCTCCCCAGCGGCACGGTCCGCGGCAAGCAGCGACGGCAGGACCCGCGGCGTGCAAGGACGGCGCCGTCCGCGGCAAGCTGCCCCCAGCGCGAGCACGTCACCACCGGCGAGCAGATCCACAGGCGCGAGCATGTGGCCGGCCGCGAGCAGCTCCCCAGCGCGCCGTGCGCGGCGCGCCGTCCGCGGCGAGCAGGGGATCCCCTGCTGTGCGTGCCGTGAGGAAGATGGGAAGGAAGGAGAGGAGAATATAGTAAAAAATTTGGGTAGTTGGTATAATGTAAAGTTTGAAGGAAGATGGATGTGGAAGAAAGTTTTTAAAGGAATGGAATATTGCTGACCAGGATGGAATATTCTGTTTTGGAGGAGAAAATGGAGGATCACGAGTGTGGATGGTCTCAGTCTCTCGCACTCTCTCTCACTGGGCTGCAGATCTCATTTTTCAAAAAAAATAAAATAATAAAAGGTTGCCTAAACGCTGTTGCAGATCTTTTGTGTTTCTACGTCACTGCTCCCTCAATCCCGTATGTCACTGCTCACTTGATCTCAAATTACAATTCATTTTAATTTCTCTAAATGCATATGTATCTCAATTCTGAACATAGTATATATATGTTTATTAGGTGCATATCAAAAACTATTGTGTCAAGAAAAACTAAACTAATAGTAATTTCAAAAACTACTGTGTCAAGAAAAACTAAACTAATACTAATTTTATCAACTCCATAGTAAAAACTTTTTCCGCTGTTAGGTTGCCACAGCTTCATATATGTGATGAACATAATTTTTTCATTTTACAAAATTGTACGCAAATCGAATTTGAAAAGATTTTCTCACTAGATTGTTCTCTAGTCGGGACAACCAAAATGTTTTTGACAAAACTCCAAATGATAGACAAAATCAAAAGGATATATTTTAAATATTTTCATTTTTAAACAATGGAAAAAATTATAATGGAGCTAGATTTTTTTATTAAGTTGAAATATTTTATGGTGAAATAGGAATGTTATTTAGCTGTAACATTATTGTTCTCATGAACTTGAAATGGGGTTGATGATCAAGTCATCCTACTAATAAGTCTTTTGAAGTTTGAAACTTGATAGCGTATTACTGCATTTCTGCATAGGCTGCACTTATTACGCATCGTCTCTTTGCACTTTGCAGTGTCTTAACAGTATATCACGCAGCTTAAATTTTTTTAACTCCCAATGGAAGTCGCTGCTGCACGCAAATGTTCAACCATTTGAGCAGTTCTCTGGTCTTAATAACCATATGTTATGAAGAATGATACGCAGATGTGCTAATACAAGTAGTTTACTGATACTAATTTGGGGTACACAGGTACAGCTAATGACAATACAAGCTAGCAGCTGGTAACAATAATGGCTCAGGCACTAGTTCAATTAAATTTCAAAGGCTGTGAGCTGAGCACATCGATTGCTTTGCAGTCGTCCACAAGTAGTAGTTTATGTTGGAAATAAACCACGCCATGGTGTGACCGTGGTGTGTGTAGGTCGTACGTGTGTAGCGTGCAGGTCGTGTTTGTGTCGAGGATGTTGCGCGTGTGCGCGGGATGCATTCGCGTCGGAGTCTGTTAGGTCTATAGGTTCGATCGATTAGCAGTTAGTAGTCCTGCTAGTGCACGAGTTCGGCCTCGTGTTCGGGTCCAGCGACGAAGGATGGCGCATCAGGTTTGTTGCCGGTGTTGCCGTGACCCAAGGCGTGGCGAGCTCGTGTGCGGCGCATGCTCGAGCGTCTGTTGGAACTAGGGAGGACCGAGTCAGGGAGGATTGCAGAGACAGCGTGATGGGCGCCATCTGGCTAGCGGATGAGGATGGAGACCGCTTCCTGCGTGGAGTTTGTTGCTCACGATCGAGAAGTGGCCGGGTCTCCAGGAACGTGCGTACATGGGCGCCGACCTTGCCGGAGTGTGGTGGCGTGGGTGCTGTACTGCCTAGGCCTACAAATACTCGTGTAATCCTTGTGTTCTAGGTTGAGTCGAGTCCATTTTATCAATCAAATCGCCAACATACAGGTTGTGTGGCAGCCGGGGTGTTCGTCTCCAATTCTTGTGTCTGTGCTTCTACCTCGGTCTCCTGCCGTGTGTGCGAGCTGTAGAGAGAGAGGAGAGGGGGGCGCACCGGGAACGCGTGTTCCCGGTCGAGGCCAACATTTGGTACCAGAGCTTGGTTGCAATGGGGCAGGGCGACGACGACAGCTCAAGCTCGGGTGCCGCCGTGGTGCGCGGCGCGCCCAACTCCGGCGTGGTGGAGCTGCCGCTGCTGAGCAAGGGCAACTACCAGGAGTGGTCTTTGGTTATGCAGGTTTCACTGGAGGCGCTGGAGCTGTGGGACGTGGTCGAGAACGCGAGCAAGGACCGCGCCAAGGATCGCCGGGCGCTGGCCGCGATCCTCCGCGGCGTTCCACCGGAGATGAGGGCCGGGCTCGCCGTGAAGAAGTCGGCGAAGGAGGCCTGGGACTCCGTTAAGAAGATGCGCGGCGGCGACGACCGCGTGAAGGCTGCCAACGTGCAACGACTGATGAAGGAGTTCGAGCTCCTGAGTTTTCGCGACGGCGAGACAGTGGCGGACTTCGCCGTGCGCGTCGATCGTCTGACCGCGCGCCTGGGAGATCACGGGGAGGTGCTGGGCGACTCTCGCGTGGTGAGGAAGGTGTTGCGCTCCGTCCCAAGGCGGTTGAAGCAGGTGGCGGTCTCCATCGAGATCCATGGCGACCTCGACGCCATGACGCTGGACGAGCTCGTCGGGCAGCTGCAGGTCGCGGAGGATGCCGACGCCGAGGACGAGCCGGCGGCCAAGGGTGGGAGCGGCGAGCAGCTGCTGCTCACCAAGGCTCAGTGGGAGGCACGTTCGCGCGGAGGTGGCGGGCGTCGCGGCGGCGGCCATGGAGGTGACCGCGGCGACGACGACGACGACGGGGCGAGCAGCGTGCGTTCCGGGGCAAGTGGGCGTCGTCGGAGCTCTGGCAAAGGGCGGTGCTTCAACTGTGGCGTCCGCGGCCACTTCTCCAGGGAGTGTCCCAAGCCAAGGAAGGAGGAGGCGTTGTACGGCAACGCCGACGAAGAACCGACTCTCCTGTAGGGCAGGACGTGCGGTGGTGTCGTGGTTTAGGGGGAGATTGTTGGAAATAAACCACGCCATGGTGTGACCGTGGTGTGTGTAGGTCGTACGTGTGTGGCGTGCAGGTCGTGTTTGTGTCGAGGATGTTGCGTGTGTGCGCGGGATGCGTTCGCGTCGGAGTCTGTTAGGTCTATAGGTTCGATCGATTAGCAGTTAGTAGTCCTGCTGGTGCACGAGTTCGGCCTCGTGTTCGGGTCCAGCGACGAAGGATGGCGCATCAGGTTCGTTGCCGGTGTTGCCGTGACCCAAGGCGTGGCGAGCTCGTGTGCGGCGCATGCTCGAGCGTCTGTTGGAACTAGGGAGGACCGAGTCAGGGAGGATTGCAGAGACAGCGTGATGGGCGCCATCTGGCTAGCGGATGAGGATGGAGACCGCTTCCTGCGTGGAGTTTGTTGCTCACGATCGAGAAGTGGCCGGGTCTCCAGGAACGTGCGTACATGGGCGCCGACCTTGCTGGAGTGTGGTGGCGTGGGTGCTGTACTGCCTAGGCCTACAAATACTCGTGTAATCCTTGTGTTCTAGGTTGAGTCGAGTCCATTTTATCAATCAAATCGCCAACATACAGGTTGTGTGGCAGCCGGGGTGTTCGTCTCCAATTCTTGTGTCTGTGCACTGTTCATCTTCTTCTACCTCGGTCTCCTGCCGTGTGTGCGAGCTGTAGAGAGAGAGGAGAGGGGGGCGCACCGGGAACGCGTGTTCCCGGTCGAGGCCAACAGTTTATTCTTCATCAACTCCAGGGTATAGTACTATTTATAGATCAAGATGAAGCTGGATCATGGCCTGAAGAAAGCCGGGTGCGGCCTGCCAGCGCCCTGGAAGGAGGTGTTCTTGAGGTGCTCGGGCGCTTCCTCGAACGAGTGCCGCCTCGCCAGCGAGAGGATCTTCTTGTCGGCGGCGATGAAGTAGGCCATCCCAGCGACAGTGGAGATGATGAGTGCCTGGCCGGTGGGGTTGATGTTGGCCTTCGCCCATGGCAGCATCCGCACGCTCGCCAGCTGAAACACGCAGATCGAGAGGATATCAGCAATCGTACGTTTAAGATGTTGCGTACCTATGTGACCACAATTTCACACTTAATTTGAGAGAGATCAGACTATCAGAGAAGAAAGAGATGAACTCACGGTGGGAACCGCAGAGGCGATGGTCGCTACAGCTGCTGCCTTAGCTCCTGCAAGGGTGGCCTCTGCAAGCAGACGCAGCATCAGTATTATTACAGTATACAAAAGCAATAATCGCGACCAGATCGGCTAAGGAAATGGAAATATTCTGAGGATTTAATTTGTCACCGAACTTAGTGCCCTGTTCGATGAATGCGTGCGTACCTCGCGAGCAACGCTTGGCGAGGGCAAGCTTCTGGTCGAGGGATGCACGGCTCACGGTCGACATGATCTCGTTCTTTTGTTTGCTGGAGAAGAACGAAGCAGATGATGATCTGAGTAGCGAGTGGCACTGGTGAGTAGTGAGTAGCTTGAAGGTCTCAAGGAGGGAGGACGCTTGGGTTGTTGCTGCAAGACGATGCAGGGGAGGCCGAGGATTTATAGTGCGGAGGGCGTCAGAGTTCCGGCGGGCGGACCTGGTTTTGGGCGGAAACCGGGTGTGTGGCTCTTTCCTATCCACTCGAATACAGACAGAGCATGGTGCATGTATTGTTGGGGTCTGCCGATTACTTTACTGCTACCAGTAACACTGTTAGAGTACTTGCTTGTCACCGGCCAAGAGTAAAAAGAAGTTAAAAAAGAAACCCATGCACTTGACAAAGACAATAATTTAACTTGTGATCGCCGAACCTCACCAAACTAGATTACTGAACTTTCAGATGCCCGACTCCCAACCCTAATCACGCGAAGTGCAGTTTAGCTTACAGCAGGAACCAAGAGAAAACCATATGCGTGGTTGTTGCTGTCACAGACTCAGTCGATCGAGGCATCTGTGTGCTACTGATTACTGAAGGGTCAAAAGAGTCTCAACAACCACGACTGAGAGTTTTGACGTGTCAGCAACTATCAGGCCGTAGCCGTACGTTGTCACTGCTGGATAAGTGCAGCTGATGGCCAACACTGAAAAATCAGCAGTAAATTAAACCACCACGGCATGACTGCAGCTGCGCGGTGAAACTGTAGACAATTGAACAGATCGGCACGCATGATTAAGGTGAAATGTGTACGTAAAACTTAAAAGGGTGGCACTGGCAATCAAGTGGTAGCCGACACAACGGATTTTGCTTTTCTGATGATTGCGGCATGGGCGCAGGGCATGGAGCGGCTGTGCCCTCGGTTTTCAGCACCTGATCTCCGTCCGGTTTTCAGGGTTGGGCTCCAACACAGTTTTCGGCTCGGCTCTGCAGTGCAGAGTGGAGACCAGGGACGTCACGGCGTCTGGGTCCGTCGGCTACCTGCTGCCCGCGTGCGTTTGCGCCACACTCAAAAAAAAGGAAGAAAGGATAGCTTATCCCCTTCTGTCTGCAGTCTTTATCTAGTTTACATGTTTGTACAATATTATGACTTCATGGGATAGTGTTTGGTTTTCTGGGCGAAATCTTTTTCACATATAGAACTAGCAAGTTAGCCCGCGCTAATAGCGCGACTAGATTTGATAAACCATATTTTTTAAATGTTATGTTAGCATTGTATTTTCTTTATCCATCTTAATTCATTATCCATCCTTTTGAAATCACTAATACCGATGTAAATATTGGAGTTCAAAATTCAGACCTGATATTGATACACTTGAATTCTGTTATTTTGATGGTGTTTTAATTGGTGGATGGAACCTGACCTAATAACGAATGTCATTCGACACTCTGTTGCACCCCTGCATATAGTGTCAACCTCTGAGCTCTATATTGGACAAAAATTGTTGTTCACCCTCACATCACTTAATCCCCGCCTCAACCGACTGAGCCTCTTACTCCCCACTCTCGATGGTCGGACTCTGCCTTGTTGATTCTATGGCTCCTGAGTTTGGCTCGGTTGTTGACCTCACGCAGAGTCTGAGTTCTCCACTTTCTGATGCGCAGATCTAACACCTCCAGTGAGCTCGTCGTACCTCGTGGCACCGTTGGTTGTCGACGTAGGTGACCTTGAAGCTTGATCTGGGGTGGGCTCAAGCAATGGTAGCGTAGGTCCTCCTCTCTTTCCATATGGGTGCACCTTCTTATTCATCTCATCCAATGGTACTTTCTTCCTCTCGTCTGAAAGTCTCTCTTCCTTACGATCGATGGTCGATGCCCCTTTCTTTTTCTTCTTCCTGCTCACCGATGGCCCCTCCTTCGTTGATGGTACATGGCGGCCGGTTCTCTCTCTTCTAACTTGTGATCCCGACAAATACATAGGATATTTCTTATATATACATATTGCATCATGTCTCTTAGGATATATGTTTATTGTTTGAAATGTTATGTCCTTAGTTGTTGTTGAATATACCTTATGTCTTCTAAAATGTAACCATTATGTTTGACAATACTTTTATAACTTCCAAGATAACTACTGATTATCAATAATTGGTAACATTATTCATTGTGGGCATATTTGTGTTCATCATCGTGTTCATTGTGTTGTCTGGTTCTTCATGCATCACATACCAATCTAATTCCAAAAGTTTCCATAAGATTGGAAGATATACGACAAACCAACTTGATCTCATCACTTTCATTCTTGTTTGGAAGCTTACTATGCTTATAGATATGTGTAGTCGAAAAATTGTTCCTTATTATTTATTATAGAGGATCTCATGTCACTAACAGGTGGCCTATTCGCAAGCAAGCCCATGTTCTAGGGACACAAAGTCCCTCTACTGCAAAGCATGCTTATCCTAAATGGTGACATCATACTGACAATTCAATTTATCTCCCTCATGTCTATTGTGCAAAATAGATATTTGCATTGGGTAGCTTCAATTTCTCCGCACATCGTGCTAGCTTCTCGGATGTATCACAATATTTGTTCATATCACAATGCTTATGTTTTCTCTTGTTGTCTTCCCTCTTTTGTCAACCATACACCTTCTTATTTTTCGAGTATTTTGCCAATTTGTTGTAGCTATTTATGGCCACTTGCTTGGTCCACCATTGTTGTCTACTACCCCAGTTTTTCTTTGACCAAAGCAGTCGTATCGCGTTGGTCGCTATCTAGAAAGCCATTGTCTCGCTTTTGATCTCCAAACCCCATATGGTTGATGCCAAACCATACTTAACATATTCTTTGTCAAATTACTGTTATGCAAACCTACATGAATTGCTCATCAAATCTATCTTATCTTATCATCTCCTGTGGTATCCGATTTTTTTGTCTCCATCACGGTTGTAGGTTTGTATGTGCCAGAATTAAGTATTTCCTCTCCCTAGCCTTCTACCCATGTTGTATTTTTCAGTGTCTATCTCCAAAAAAATTGAAGAGACTTAGAGCATGCTTGGTACACTTGTTGTCGTTTGTACGTCTTGTCTGCTTGTCTCGCATTGCTAGGCAAATCAAGGTGAGCTCCTATGGGAGTGCTTGCTTTCCTTGCTGTTGCTCACCTTGTAGCTCGATCCAGTAGTGTCATAGACGCTCGATCGATAGCAGCAAAGGTTCATCCGACCATGGTGGAGGTTAATTCAACAACAGTGGAGGTCGAATCGACGATATTAGATGTCAAATTGACAATAGTGGAGGACGATTCAGTGGCCAAAGAGTTTGATTCAGTAGCTAAAGAGTTTGATTTGGTTCTCGTGCACCTAAATTTTATGACGACAGAGCTTATTTCGGCAGATGCGGTGTTGATTCGACGGTCAGTCCACATCAGTTACAATCTGAAGTATATCTAGATCGGATTACAAACAGTATCCCGTGATATCCGGACTGATTGGTGTTGTGTCTGGTGTCTTGACTTTTGCACGCCAAATCTCTCGTCGTCTCAGGCTCGCTTGCCAAGATGGGCGGGCCCACCATCAAGACTTAACTTCAACACTTTGAACAAAATTCCCCCATCTTCATGTCCCTGGGCGACGGCCCAGTTAAACAATGGCTAATGTGCAGTTGACTGTGTATATAAACAAATCCCCCATCTTTGTCTCCCTGAGCGATTGCACAGTCTCTTGTTGCTATCTCTCCATGCCCATGGTTGCTTTGTCTAAATAGTCTACCTAGTTTGTGCTCTAAACATCTCTTGTCGCGCTTTATGCTCTGCTCATGTCTTCTTCTCTGTCTTTCAGCATTGAGTGAATTAAACTACTGAATGAAAATAAATAAACAAAGCAGTACATCAATTATGCTCTGTCCTCCTTGCACCCTCTTTTTCGCATGAAGATATTGCCGATTAGATTATTTGATCGCCTGCTCGAGGGCACCGCACTATAATCCCTTACTTTGGGAGGGAACAACAGACTATATCTAACTCTCGTATGTATTTTCATCTTGTGGTTTTTTACATATATGAGGGGTTTTCTACGAAGTATAGTTTAGGGAAGAGCTTTTTGGTTGTCACTAAAGTCATCATGAGACCAAACTTAGGGTCATGGTTCCTCTCTTCTTTATTTGAGAAACAATTTTATTTTCATCTCATATATATATATATATATATATATATATATATATATATATATATATATATATATATATATATATATATATATCTGTGTGTGTGTGTGAGGCTCAACAAAGAGATTGATTTTTATTTCCTAACATAAATTTATTTTGATCATGTGCCATGTCTTATCAATGTTGCCATTTAGAGCCTTGCAAGGCTACATACCTATGCGGATAAATATTTTATGAGCTTCCTAATTAGTACTTCAGCAGGGACAGAGAAATAATTTAATGCCCATCGTGTGAAACTTTCTAAATTATAATTGTATTTGTTATTTACTCTTCATTTAGTTTTTTTTTTGCTTTCCCGATCTGTATAAACATTAACTACTATTTTTTCTTATTTTTAATTCCGAATTTATGTATTTATTAATTGTATTTGTATTGATATGGACTCTTTGGATTTCCTTATTTTAATTCCGAATTTATGTATTCTTTGGATTAATCTAGACCTTCAGATCTGCATAAAATCTAACAGTGTATATTCTTCTCTTTTTTGGATTAACGTCGGAATTTCTAGACCCTCTCGGCGAACGTGTTGGCTTCTTTTAACACTCAAGTATAAAGATAATAGATCTTACATGCATGGAGTCATAAATAAAGTTTATTCGCAATACATTTTACAGATGAGTGTAACTTTACATGAATCTAATGAGCCTAATTAATCCATAATTTGCTACAATAATACTACGGAAACATTCTCTAATAATAGGGTTTAGGCCTCATTAAATTCATCTTGTAAAATAACCGAGAGGTTGTGGAGATAGTTTTGTAAATTGCCTTTATTTAATATTCCTAATTAGCGGTAATAACTGTGTGTAAAATTTTCGCCCCCAACCAAACACTACCTCAACAATAAAATAAACTACTTTTCAAATTTGTTTCACTGCATCTGAACTCTGTTGTTGCCCCGTTTTCAGTTTTCATAGGAGGAGGAACGTATAGAGCTTAATAGCAATACGGCTCGCTGGTTTTGATTTGTAAGTAAACGCAAACACTGTGCTGCATATATGCCTGTCTGTAAGAATTATAATTCAGTTTATCTTATAGTACTTAGTCAAATTATTCTATCTTAACAAGATTTTTTGGAAAAAAAAAGTTGACATCTATAGTTTCAAAATAAAAGTGAAGGGAGCAAACAAGCATTTCCCTTCCCAACACACAAAAAAAAGTCCGTTTTATTTTGCTGACGTAGGTAGGAGTACACCTCTGAGCTGGCCCACACGGCAGCCACCAATACTAGCGACTCGCGGAAATAGTGGCGCTCCCAATTTTCGGCCAGGCGGCCGGAGAAACTGCGGACGTCGCTCTCGCGGCGTCTCAGGGTCCCTTTGGTAGGGATTCTGCTCCGGCTCGGGAGCCGTTTTGTGGAGAATCCCTACCAAAGGCCCATCCAAAATGGCTCCCAGTCAGAATCCGCCGCGATGTCCGCTCTCTGGAGCCAAAACCGTCGGACGGAGCCAAAAAATGCAGCTTCCCCCCGGCTCCGTCTGCATGCCTCTTCCATCGTTACTAAATTACCCCTGAACGTCTGAGGTAATTACAACAAAAATGCCACTGAGGCCCACCCCACCGCACGCCGCGTACGCTTCGCATCCATCGGGGCGCGGGGAGGAGATGGTCGGGGAGCTTGACGGCGGCGCGGGGAGGAGATGGCCGCAGGCCGCAGCAGGGGCGTGGCCCCGCAAAGAGGAGATGGCCGCCGCCGGCGGCAGGGCGTGGCCCCGCGGGAAAGAGATGGCCGGCGGCGGCCGAGGGGAGCGGCGCGGGGAGGACATGGCCGCGACCGAGGGGTGCACCGCGGTGGAGGCGGAGGAGGCCGACCGGACGGCCCGACCCCGTGGAGGCGGAGGAGTCCGGAGGACGGCCCGACCCCGTGGAGGCGGACGGCCCAGCGCGGGGGAGGCATCGGGTGTGCGGACGCGGGGGAGATGGAGGCGGTGCCGCCGCTGGAGGCCGGCGGCGTGAGCGCGAGGAGGTGAAGGCCGCAGTGGTGGTGGAGCTCGATGGCGCCGGCGGAGGAGCGGGCCGGCGGCGGTCGCGTGGGCGTGGCCCATGGGGCGCCGGTCGCGAGGGCTGGAGGTGCTGGAGAAGCCGGCAGGATGCGCCGGAGGCCTACAGGTTGGCAGCTCGGGGTGGTGGAGGGAGTCGGGCGGCGCAGCTGGAGGCGGGCGGCGTCGGGAAGACGGAGATCGCAGTGGAGTTGGGAGGAGATGGCCCGGCGCGAGACTGCTGGAGGATTGGGGAAAGCTCCATAAGGTGGAAGAAAGAGAAGGCCGGCATTTTTACATTTTAGTCCTAATAAAGATAAAAATTACGTTGAGTTCTTTTAGACAGTTTAAAAGGGTACGATTCAAAATAAAAATTAACATTTTATAAAAGAGAAAGAAGAAAAGAAAAAAAAAAGGAAAGGGTATTATGGTCATTTCACCTTTTATACAGTCAGGAGGAGCTGTTTTGCCAAACGTTTTCCTAAAACGGATTCAGCTCCCCCACAGAATCCACTCCACTAGCACAGCCACAGCCGGAGCTGCCACAGCCGGAGCCGGAGCCCTGCCAAACGCACCCTCAGTCTCGCACTCTCGCTCACTGGGCTGCAGATCTCATTTTTCAAAAAAAAAAAAGAGTTGCCTAAACGCTGCTGTGATTTCATTTTTCAGATCTTTTGTGTTTCTACGGCACTGCTCCCTCAATCCCGTATGTCAGTCACTGCTCACTTGATCACAAATTACAATTCATTTTAATTTCTCTAGATGCATAACTTTTAATATGTATTTCAATTCTGAACACTAGTTCATCAACTAGTGCATCCGCACATGCTAGTACTTTTAGATGACATATACTCCCTCCGGTTCCGTATTAGAAGTTGTTTAGGACAGCGACACGGTTACCAAATCACAACTTTGACTTCTCTTTTCTATAAAAATATTTATTGGAAAATTATATATATATATATATATTCTTATGAAAGTAATTTTCAAGACAAATCTATTTATATGATTTTCACATTTTCAAACTCAACAACTTAAAAGTTATTCATGATTTATATTCCTAATGTTTGACTCAAACCTTGTCCAAAACTATACATTAGGGAGAACAATCAATAATGTTTTTATTTAAATAGTGTGTAGTAAACATTGGCTATTATGATTTGGTAGTGAGACTAATACATTAATGAGCATCGGCTAAAGATCTTATAATGATATATTCTTTTTATGATTTAAATATTGGAGATAGATTAAAGACAAGAGATTAGTTGCGTCACACATGACCGGCAGGGCAGGATCGTTGGATGATTTTTTTATTTTATTTGAAGTAGAGATATTTATTATGTATGATGTGATCGGTGGATTATTTAGATTTACTTTATATAGAGGCAAATGTGGGTAATTTATACATAAATATAGAAGGGTTATTTTTATTTCTTCGTAATGGCATAGGTGGATAATGTTAGAGTGTCCACCTAGGATTCCTAGGTGGCTTCATGTGGATGCTTCCACGAGTTTTCTATCTTTTTAGAGCGTTCATCTAGGATTCCTAAGTGGCTTTATATGGATGCTTCAAAAGGACTCCGATTATTAATAGTAAGATAGTATATATATATGTTTAGGTGCATATCAAAAACTATTGTGTCAAGAAAAACTGAACTAATAGTAATTTCAAAAACTATTGTGTCAAGAAACAACTAAACTAATAGTAATTTTATGACAATGGGAGTAGACATCAGCAAGCTCCATAGTAAAACTTTTCCACTGTTAGGTTGCCACAGCTTCATTGATGTGATGAACATAATTTTTTCATTTTACAAAATTGTACACGAATCGAATTTGAAAAGATTTTCTCATTAGATTGTTCTCTAGTCGGGACAACCAAAATGTTTTTGACAAAACTCCAAATGATAGACAAAATCAAAAGGATATATTTTTAAATATTTTTTATTTTTAAACAATGGAAAAAATTCTAACGGAGCTAGATTTTTTTATTAAGTTGAAATATTTTATGGTAAAATAGGAATGTTATTTAGCTGTAACATTATTGTTCTCACGAATTTTATGATGATCAAGTCATCCTACTAATATAATAAGCCTCTTGAAGTTGAAACTTTATAGCGTATTACTGCACTTATTACGCATCGTCTCTTTGCACTTTGCACTTTGCAGTGTCTAAACAGTATATCACGCAGCTTAATTTTTTTTAACTCCCAATGCAAGTCGCTGCTGCACGCAAATGTTCAACCATTTGAGCAGTTCTCTGGTCTTAATAACCATATGTTGTGAAGAATGATACGCAGATGTGCTAATACAAGTAGTTTACTAATACTAATTTGGGGTACACAGGTACAGCTAATGACAATACAAGCTAGCTAGTAACAATAATGGCTCAGGCACTAGTTCAGTTAAATTTCAAGGCTGTGAGCTGAGCACATCGATTGCTTTGCAGTCGTCCACAAGTAGTAGTTTATTCTTCATCAACTCCAGGGTACTATTGATCGATCACGATGCAGCTCGATCATGGCCTGAAGAAAGCCGGGTGCGGCCTGCCGGTGCCCTGGAAGGAGGTGTTCTTGAGGTGCTCGGGCGCTTCCTCGAACGAGTGGCGCCTCGCCAGCGAGAGGATCTTCTTGTCGGCGGCGATGAAGTAGGCCATCCCAGCGACTGTGGAGATGATGAGTGCCTGGCCCGTGGGGTTGATGTTGGCCTTCGCCCACGGCAGCATCCGCACGCTCGCCAGCTGAAACGCACATATATCAGCAATTGTTTGACAACCTATGCGACCACAATTTAACAATTAATTTGAGAGAGATCGGACTATCATCAGAGAAGAAAGTGATGAACTCACGGTGGGAACCGCGGAGGCGATGGTCGCTACAGCTGCTGCCTTAGCTCCTGCAAGGGTGGCCTCTGCAAGCAGACATGTATCCAAAGCGTCAGTATTAAAGCATTAATCGCGACCAGATCGGCTAAGGAAATGGAGAGATTCTGAGGATTTGTCTCCAAACTAAGTGTCCTGTATGAATGCGTGTGCATACCTCGCGAGCATCGCTTGGCGAGGGCAAGCTTCTGGTCGAGGGATGCACGGCTCACGGTCGACATGATGAGATCTGAGTAGCGAGTGACACTGATGAGTAGTGAGTAGCCTCAAGGACTGAAGGAGGGAGGACGCTTGGGTTGTTGCTGCAAGACGCTTGGGCGGAGGGCGTCAGAGTTCCGGCGGGCGCGGACCTGGTTTTGGGCGGAAACTGGGTGTGCCTCTTTCCCTTTTCCTATCCACTCGTGCCGTGGCTTGCACCTTGCAGACAGACAGAGGATGATGGTGCATGCACCAATGCATCACAGCATCAGGGCGTGGGGGTTCTGCCGATTACTTTACTGCTACCAGTGACACTGTTAGAGTACCTGCTTGTCACCGGCCAAGAGTATAATAAGTTAAAAAAGAAACCCCATGCATGCACTTGACCCAGGCAGTAATTTTTTTTAAGTAACGGCTGGAGCACTGCCAAATCATTTAAGAAGGAGAAGCAAGCCAGAGTTTACAAGGTTGTAATTATATAAAAAGGCAAAAACTCAACACACAGAAGAAAAACTGTCATTGGAAAACTACAGGCAGCTCTCCCCTTCCACAGGCCAAATCCCTTAGCCGCATTTCCTCCTTGACCAGGAACAAGATACTCAGTGTTGCCAAAACCACACCGTCAAAAACTCGTCGATTCCGCTCCTTCCAGATGTTCCAGGTGGTGTACATGAGCAGAGCAGCCACCTTCATAGCTTCATCTTTCGATCTACCTCGCAGCGAGTTGTTCCACCAATCCTCCACTGAGACATCCAACGCCGGAGGAAGCACCAAGCCCTGCGACCATTGAGAAACGAGAACCCAAACTTCCCTCGCAAATACACAATGCAGCACCAGGTGTTCAGCGGATTCCAACTCCTGGTCACATAACGGGCAAGTAGGATTGCAGGGCCAGTTGCGGACCAGCAGCCTGTCAGCAGTTAGAATTTTACTTTGAACAAGCAGCCATGAGAAAAAGTGACGTTTCCCTTCAGCCCTCGCACTCCAAATCCCCTTAGCGTTGAAAGTGCAGTACGATCCCTTGAATTGAATCGCATACGCCGACTTGGCTGTGTAAATTCCTTGAGCATTCCATCTCCAAGTAATGGTGTCAGAAACGTTACAGAGCTGAACATCTTGCAGTAACCCCCACAACGAAATGAATTCAGCCATCTCATATGCGGTGCTCATCTTCCAAAGGCCCCTGGTCCAATTCTGATTTCTCAAATCATCTGCAACGGAATTATTTTTCCTCCATGCCAACCGAAACAAATTTGGAGCTAAATCTCTGGGAGCTTTTCCATCTAGCCAAGAAGATTCCCAAAATTTTGCCGTTTCACCGTTGCCGACTGAGACTACTGTGCTTGATCTGAAAAGATGTTTGTCCAAATCATTGCAAGGAGTATCAGACCCAGCCCAAGGCCGATCCGGGTCAACCCATTGGAACCAGAGCCATCTAAGCCGCAGAGCTCTGCTGAAACGTTCCAAATCAAGTACTCCCAGGCCTCCCACTAATTTTGGCTTTTTAACATTAGCTCAACGAACTAGGCAATGTCCTCCACTAGCCTCCTCTGAGCCTTTCCAAAGAAAACCTCTTCTGATTTTATCGATTTTTTTGATTGCCCATTTCTTCGGAGCAAACACCGTGAGAAAGTAGGTGGGCATCGAGGACAACACAGAATTCAGTAGCTTCAACCTTCCTCCCATATTCAAAAATCTCCCCTTCCAAGTTGCCAGTCTATTAGCCATTTTATCAAATAATGGTTGCACATCCACTCGCCGAAGCTGTCGAACATGCAACGGAAGCCCCAAGTATTTACAAGGAAAGGTTTGCACAGGACATTGAAAAGCCTCCATAACTTCACCCAAATTAATGGCATCACAGTGTATAGGGAAAACAACACATTTTGATATGTTAGTGATTAACCCTGATGCAGCACCAAATCCTTCCAGAATTGCAGCCACCACCTGCACCTCCTCCTGAACCGGGTTAAGAAAAACTGCTGCATCATCGGCATAGAGGCTGATTCTCAGCTTAGCTATACGGTTTCCTAGAGGTGACAACAGCCCTGCACTCGTTGCTAGCTCGAACAGCCTCTGTAACGGTTCCATAGCAAGTATGAACAGCATAGGCGAAAGAGGATCACCCTGTCGCAGGCCGGTGTAATGTTTGTACCAGTTTCCCCTCACCCCATTTAACAAGATTGCTGTCGAGCTTGTGGACATGAGGATTGTAATCCAGCTCCTCCATTTTTCACCAAACCCAAATTGCTCCAAAACTTCCATTAGGAAATCCCACCGCACGCTGTCAAAGGCTTTAGCGATATCAAGTTTAAGAAACAAGCCCGGCTGCTTATGTCTGTGCAATGCTCGAATGAGATTTTGGGTGTAGAGGAAGTTGTCATGTATACTCCGCCTTTTGATAAAGGCACTTTGGGCCCTAGAAACCAGAGAGTGTAAGTCTCCTGCAAGTCTGTTCGCAAGGCACTTGGAAAAAACTTTCGCAAAAATGTGGGAAAGACTGATCGACCTATAATTTGTGATCAAGGCAGCATCTGACTTTTTGGGAATGAGCACCAAGTGAGCCGAGTTTAGGTGTTTGAAATGTTGATCGTGCTGCTGAAAGAAGAAAAGGAAAGCCCTCATGACATCCTTCTTGATCACTGACCAACTGCTCTTCAGAAACAAACCGATGAAACTGTCTGGACCCGGTGCTTTTTCACATGCAATTTCTTGAATCACTCCCTGCACTTCCTCCTCAGTGAAGGGATCTTCTAGGTGAGACAAATCATGCCTCTGTAGGCCAATCTCCTCCCAATTGAGAGTACTGTCATGTTGCTGTGGCTTCCCAAACTGATTGCTATAGTGCCGGAACAAAACTTCAGCCTTCTCCTCATGAGTAAAGCAGACCCCGTTCTCAATAGTTAGAGAATGAATGGCATTCTTTCGCCGCCTTCCATTTGCCTGGATGTAAAAAAGCTTAGCATTCGCTTCAGTCGCCCTAATGGAAGTTAATCTCGAGGATTGTTTGGCTCTCAATTTCTCCACAGCTGTTAAACCGAGAAATCTGACCTTCAGGTCTCTTTTCAGCGAAATTTCTTCAGCTGTCAAGGCTCTAAACTCTTGAACAACATCAAGGATGCTAATTAAAATTTGGGTTGCACACAGTAAAACCTTGTTGTTTCCAATGCGGCTCTTGGCCCAGCGACGAAGAGCTTTACTAGTACGCTGCAATTTTATATGAAGCCGAAGGAAAGGATTGACCACCCGGGTTACCCTAGACCAGGCTGCCTGCACCACTTCCTGATACCCACTCAAACGAGGCCAGAATGCCTCAAAGCGAAAACCTCAGAATTTCTGAACTGTAGCATTTTTGGCAATAAGTAAGGGGCAATGATCAGATGTTCTTGAAGAGAGGGCCTGTAAATGAACATCTGGAAGCATAAGGTCCCAGGACGCAGTACAAAAGGCACGGTCAATTCGAGTTTGTGTCCTATCATTAGACCACGTAAACTTCCGGCCCCTGAGATTCAATTCCTTTAGCGCCAGATCACGCACCACACCCCGGAATTCACCCATCAGTCTCCTATTGAGATTGTCATTACTTTTATCTGCCGCATGCAAGATGAGGTTGAAATCTCCAATTAACAACCACTTTTCGGCGACCGTATGATGTAGCCAGCGGAGCTCTCCTAGGAACTGAAGTTTGGCCTGATCATCCTGCGGCCCATATACAGACGTTAAGCACCAACTCAAAGAACCTGAGGCTGTGGCAATCCACACCGTGAAAGTATGCACCCCTACTTCAGAATTAACAATATTGTAGTGATCCTCATGAACTGCTAGAAGAATTCCTCCACAAGTGCCCAACGCTGGAAGAAACACAAAGTTATCAGCAAAACCTGCCCCCAGGGTTTCATCCACAATACGTCGATCAATTATATCCAGTTTTGTTTCCTGCAAAGCCACGATTGAGGCTCTCGTGTCCCTGACCATATCTCGCACCACTTGCCGCCTGGCCACATTATTTAGTCCCCTGACATTCCAATTCAAATTGACACAATTTTGTTCTAACATGGTAACTTGAACACCTCCGCCCCACCAAACTGCCCGGCTGCATTGGTTCCACGAGCTTCAGCAAACTCAGCAATACAACCAGCAAGCCTGCCCCACAACGCCAACCAACAGAAAGGCTGCGCGCCCGGCGCCCAGCAAGCAAACCCAACAGACACTCCCAACCGAAAAACCACGACCTCAGACAACAGAAAAGAATACATGGGAAATAAGATACACATTCTCCCAAAGCACCCCACCCTAGCAGCCATCGCCGCCGGTCATCAATCCTCAGCATCAGCAGCAAGAACTCCAGTGATGCCTGCCTCCCTAGGCACCAGAATACCGAGCGCCGTCCGCATGTCCTTTACAAGGCCGGCGGACATGGGCGCGACGAACTGTTCACCAAACTGCACCTGAAGCTCCTCCGTGACGGGGTCGTTCACCTGCATCAGGCTGCCGGCCTGCAGGATCAACGCATTGGCCTGTTCCATTACTGACGAAGTACTGGGCCCTTTGGCCATCTGCCTGATTTTTTGTTTCGCAGCATCCACCTGGGGCGCCAATTCAGATGAGGAAGACTTTTTGTGGTGGGAGTTCCTGGATCTGGGCATAGGGTTGCACAACAACGCCCGCTTCAGAGGCACAGTCAGGCGTGGAAGCCCCCTGTTCTGAACTCTGTGTTCCTTCCCCTCCTTATTGAGACGTCCCTCCGCAGCCCCCAGAATAACTCTTGTCACTGGGCTCGCCTGTGGGCCTTCCTCCTGCCCATGACAATCTAGGTTTAGATCAAAAAGAAGGCCCAGCCCACGGCCTTCTTCAACCTCACTGCGGCCTCTTTGAGGAGGCCCAATAGCAGGCTGCACCCCAGCACCGGCCGGCCCATCCGGCCCCACCTCTGACATCCGCGTGTCGAGCACCGCTGCAGCGTCCAGCGACTCCTCCTCTCCTCTCCTGAACAGCTCTTCGAACTCTTGTGGAAATCGCCCAACTGCTCCCACTGGCGACACAGGCACGCCCATGTCAGTCACGCGCAGAGCTGGGTCCTCCGCATGGGATCCACGAACAGACACGTCCACTCCAAACGCCAACCCCAAGGGTACGTCATACCCGTTAGCGCCATTGGGCCCCTCTCGGTCCGCCTGCACCGGGTCCCCACCATCAAGCAGGTCACACCTCTTTTCAAATGCTACCCATTGATTGGCTGCCTCTACTCCCCATGCCACTGCAGCTGGCTTTCGGGTCTGGAAAGCAGCGTGCTCCTGTTTGTCCACTGTACACTCCTGCAGCTCCCTATCACGTACCACAGCGTGTCCCTCTGCCAATAAAACAGATTCAACAGACCACGCGACAGGCAAAACACCGGATAGCAGCGGCGCCCCATGGTTAGCAGTTGGCTCCACCGAGCGCTGCAAAACCGTGGGCTCCATGCGTCCATCGCCTAGCCGTGGGCCAGCCTCCTCCCTCATTGGGTCCACCCAACAATTATCCTCCGTCTGACTATGACAAAACAGCTCCGGTTCATGGACCCGGTCCACCTGTTTGGTTTCCACTCGCACGCTGCCCTGGATCTTGCCTTGCTGAATAGGCGGGGTCCCACATCGCCGGCGGTGGCCGCCCGTGGGCGCACCACCGCGGCTGCTTCCCCCTTGGTACAAATGCTTATCGCCAAAGCCACCCAGATCATGGAACCCCGAAGGCGGCTGTTGATAGTAACTGCCATCCCCGAAGCCGCCACCGCCTCCTCCTTTCGGCGACGACTTGTCTCTGGCTCTTCCCCCGAGCCTCTCATGAACTGGGACACGACGGCCAGCGCCACCACCATCGGGAACGCCCAGCCGCCACACGAACAGATGACGTGCCGGCCATGAATCCTCCAGCTCCTCATCCGGCAATCCACTCATGCCACTATCCACACTCTGTTGTGATGGGCTACTCGGCGGCGTTGAGTAGTCGAGCAATCGGTCCAGGTGAATAATGATAGGGTGCTTGAGCAATTTAGCAGCGCCTTGTCTCACTTCAGCCGACGAACGATTCCAATCTTCAGAGCTCATGGTATAATGCTCCTCCGGCAGGGTGACCGGCTCTGCAACCTCCAGGGTGCCGGTTTTAGCGAAACCATCAGGATCATAAGTCCAAGCCCACAAACACACACAAGACTCCTCCGGCTTCTCCTTGTCATAGTGGAGTTCATCAATGAAAACACAGTTCTTGAACAAAGATGCAATGGCTTCCGGCTGCCTAACAAGTCCGGGAATGCCAGACAGTAATTTAATTTGTGATCGCCAATCCTCGCCAAACTAGGTTACTGAACTTTCAGATCCCCGACTCCCAAGCCTAACCACGTGTAGTGCAGTTTAGTTTACAGCAAGAACCAACGTAGATGTTGTCGTCAGTATAAATTAAGGGTTCTTTCACGGTGGACTATACCGCCCTATATCACTATTTCAAAAGAACCAGTATGGAAGGATCTGACGATTGAGATTAATTGTATACCACCACAACTTATTACACTTGTGGTATAGGGTGGTATACATATATATATGTGATATAAAAATATTATTGGAAATTTTTCTCAGTAGCATAAATAAAATATATGATTTCTTAAAAAAAATAATCATATATAAGGGGATGACACACAAAAACATATACTTAAAAAATCATCTATATACTTTTATAAAAAATAGACATATACTGCATACTATCACCTAGTGATATGGTCTACCACCACGGCATGACTGCAAACTGCACGGTGAAATAAAAGTGTACAGACGGGCATGCATGATTAAGGTGAAATGTGTACGTAAAACTTATAAGGGTGGCACTGGCAATCAAGTGGTAGCCGACACGACGGATTTTGGTTTTCTGATGATTGCGGCATGGGCGCATGGCGTGGAGCGGCTGTGCCCTCGGTTTTCAGCACCCGATCTCCGTCCGGTTTTCAGGGCGTGGAGCTCCCAGTTTTCGTCTCGGCTCGGCTCTGCAGTGGGTCCAGTGGAGACCAGGGACGTCACGGCGTCTGGGGTCCGTGGGCTACCTGCTCCGCGCCTGCGTTTGCGCCACACTCAAAAAAGCAGGAAAGGATAGCTTATCCCCTTCTGTGTGCAGCTTTTGTCTAGTTTATATGTTTGTATGATATAATGAGCGTTTCTACGGTGTTTGTGTAGTTCCTAAAATTACTAAGTATGAGGCGTTTTAATTTTTCCACCACTTGATTAATTAAAAAAAGAAACTCATTAAGAAAACGACATTACAATAATCTATTTTCTTGCCACGCGTGCCCATGCTCCAGCCAGCCGAACATATACTGGAGCCGATGGAACTAAGAAATTGAGCCATAAAACATTATCGGGAGCCAGTCAGATTAACCATGCGAAATTACTCATATACCTTTTCTAAATTAAAAAATATTATTAAAATTTGTTGTGGGTCCCACTAATTTAGTACTTCCCTGACACGGTCCGATGTATGGCTCACAAAAAATAAGCACTCTAAAATTTCTCATAATGTTATAGCTTCATTGAGACAACTTACTTTTCAAATTTATTTAAATTATTAACAACAATAACAAACTACTTTTAAAATTTGTTTCACTACATCTGAACTCATGGTGTACGTGTGGGACAATGCGTGTTTATGTTCTGCATGCTGTTGCACCGTTTTCAGTTTTCATAGGAGGAGGAACGTATAGAGCTCAAGAGCAAAACATGTTCACTAGTTTTGATTTGTAAGTAAGCGCAAACACTGTGCTGCATATATATGCCTGTCTGTAAGAATTATAATTCAGTTTATCTTATGCTGTCAAATTATTTTATCTTAACAAGTTTTTTTTTGAAAAAATATGTTAACATCTATAGTTTCAAAATAAATGCACTATCAAAATATAATATGTTAGATTTAATGAAACAAACCGGATCTTATAAATGCTAGTACTTTTCTTATAAGTTTAATTAAAGTTTAAGAAGTTTGCCTTAGTACAAAACTAAACTGAACTATGTATTGCAATTTAGTACAAAACTAAACTGAACTATGTATTGCAATTTAGAATAGAGGGAGCAAGATAACTTCTATGTAGCCCATGTAGCCTTTTAAATTGTAAATTCGGTGGTGCCCGTGTAGCATTTTACACCCATGTAGGGTATTTATATGGTCTTACGATCGCAGAACAAGTTTTTTTTAAAAAAAATAGACTCTTTACTCTCTAAATCATCATTTAGAGAACCATTTGCATAAAAATTGTTTTCTATATCCTTTCACTTTTCAACAACTTTTCTATTTCTTATGCGCATTCCAGAGAGTCATTCTCGTCTTCTATATTTGACTAGCGAAAAATACGGAAGAGGAGATAGCTATATTTTGATGACCATTTAGATAAGTTGTTGGAAGACATTTTCACCAAAATCTCTATTTCTACCATTTAGAAAGAAGATAGAGAGTCTCTTGGAGATGCTCTTATCTGCAACTCTGTTTTTTCTGCGCTGCTGATGGTGCAAGTTGAAAATGTTAACTGTTTTTTGCTGGAAAAAAAAGAGATCCCAGGTGTTTATTAAGGTACAGATCCCAGGTGTTGAGATAAAAAAAGAAATAAATTGTCTAGTGCGTAGCAAACTTTGAAAAATGGTTATGCTGCTAGGATGATGCCAGGGTGTTGCCTTTTCAGTTCATCGCCACATACTAATTTGCTGCAATCTTTGACATGCCGAGAGAGTTCAGGGTTCAGAAACAGTGAAACACAAATACTTGACTATGCGTCTATGCTTATTATTTTCGATGGTAGTTTTACATTACAATGGCCCAAATACCGTTACACGCTTTTTGTCTGATCGAGAAGATCGAGCCGGGCATCGATGCCACATACATCAGTAGCGAACTAGCGACGAAGATGTTGCTCAACGATCAGGGCCTGAAGAATGCCGGGTGCGGGCGGGCGGCCCCCTGGTAGGACGTGTTCTTGAGGTGCTCCGGCGCCTCCTCGAAGGAGTGTCGCCTCGCCAGCGAGAGGATCTTCTTGTCGGCGGCGACGAAGTAGGCCATCCCGGCCACCGTGCAGATGATGAGCGCCTGGCCGGTCGGGTTCAGGTTCGCCTTCGCCCACGGCAGCATCCGCACGCTCGCCAGCTGAACAATTAACAGAGGTAACAGCAGGGCTATTCAGTTACGAGTCCAGTTTGATCTGCCTGTAACCTCATGAAAGATGTATGTGGTGACTCACCGTCGGGACTGCAGATGCGACGGTGGCGACGGCCGCCGCCTTGGCTCCGGCGAGCGTGGCCTCTGCAAATTTTCCCATCACCAACCAGTGTCAGAAATCGACAGTAGAGTGGAGTGTTGTAGGGAGAATGAAAACACTCAGCGATTACTACCTCTGGAGCAGCGCTTGGCCATGGCGAGCCTCTGGTCGAGGTAGGCACTGGTCACCGTCGACATGATCGAGTCTGGGGGTTCGATCAGACGCGCAGGCAGATCTCTGGTGAAAGATGCGTCGGCTGATCGGGTTGTAGTGGCAGAAGTGAGAGTGACATCGATGAGATGTGCTTGCAAGGAGGCCGTGTATTTATAGGCTGGGATCCGTGGAGGAGTAGTGGATCGCATAAGAAAAGGTGGTGGTGAGTGGTGACAAGGATGGATGGCGGGCGCTGGAGGGACCGGAGCGGCCATGGTTTTGGGCGAAACCGACGCGCCGGCCGGGCAGATGCCACACCTGCTACTGCTACCCCTATCCTATCTTCCGGAGTTTTCACTCGTTTCGAGTGGTGAAAGTTGGTGGCCAACCTGTAGGGCTGTTGGCGTGTGCGCGATTATGCTCGTGGTTTGTCCTTACCAAACTGTGGTCATTACATCAGGGCCTCCCACAGGATTTGCCATTTCCCATTCCGCCGGCGACCCAACATATAGCAATCACAATGTCTGTTTATTCAGCGGTGACGACCAACCAACCTTTTTTACGGCCCCTGTAAGCACAAAATCAAGAGAGCTCGATCGAGCATTTCAGGATTCCATAGCTGAGCCGGTACTCCTCGGGTCTCAAATCACTAGTCGTTTTGAACCGTTACCTTCTCTCTCTAGTTTCTCACTCTAGCCAGCTCCTTCCACCGGAAGCCCCCGGGCTTCCCCGCCGCCGGTGACCACTCCGGTCCCGGCGCTGCCCTTAAACTGCAGATCTGGGCGGGCGGAGGTCGGATCTATGGATCCCCCGCGTAGATCTGGGGAATGTCGTGAGGATGGGGAGGAGGAATCACCTGCTCCCGCCGCGGTCGGGGACACGGCGGCGGGACCCTCTTCTCCCAGGTCACCCCGTCGTCTCTCGTTGCTCAATCCGGCGGCGCAACCGTTTGAGGGCCGCCGTGAGGGGCCAGTCACGGGTACCCCTGACTGGCTGAGGTACAACGCTTCACAATGGTCGATGTCGTCATCTTCGTCTGAGGAAGGGGAGGCCTCCCCCTGGCCGCCGGTCGTCTCTTCTAAGCGGAAGGGGAAGGAGGTTGCTGCTGACTCTACTACCGCTCCTCGCCGCGCGGCCCCTGGCGGATTCATGGCAGATGCCCGACGGTCGGGGCATCCCCCCGCCGGGGAAGGTCGCGCCCCTCGGTCGCCGTCGCTGCCCGGAAACCAGTTGCCATCTCTGTTGGTCGCCCAACGCCCGGCATCCCAGGTTGACTCGGAGGGATGGGAGGAGGTTCGGCGCCGCCGCCGTGGTCGCCGAGATGACCGTCCTGCAAGGCCACCCTCCCGTCCTGTGCCGGCAGATTTGGTCGGTCGCTGTTTCAATTGCTTGGAGACGGGCCACGTCGCTGCTGCTTGCAAGAACCCTTCTCGCTGCCTGCGCTGCAGGCGGGAGGGCCATCGTTCGAAGTTCTGCCGGCGGAACCGTGCGCCCACTACCCCGCCTGGGAGGCGCGTCTGGGATGCTCCGGCTTGCCGGGCGCCCGGGCCTAGGCCGCGCTCGGCCTCCTCTGACGCCACGTGCTCCGGTTGCTCCAGGTCCACTGGCCGGTTGGGTACTCCGCCGGCCGTCTGCGCGCCGCCATCATCCGGGTCTGAGGGGGGCGACCCCCCTCTGCCGTCTCCATCAACATTCCCGGCTGGTCATCCTTCGCGCTGACCCCCACGAGACTTCTGTGTCATTCCGCGGACCCAGGAAATTGACGACGCTGAGAACATGCTATCCTCCAGGGCCCTTGTTGCAATGCTGGCGGGGACGCGGCGGAATGTTCCCTCTGATCAAGTGGGCAGACTCCTGGAGGAATTCTTTGTCTTGATGCCTGAAGACTTTGAGATCTACCGTCATGCTCCTGAAGATTATCTGGTGATCTTTGCTGACCCGTCCGTGGCGCAGCGTGTTTTGCATTCCCAGCTCCCCCCTGAAGCCCCTCTTCAGTTGGTGTGGAAAAGGTGGCGTCGACAGGCAACAGCAAGGTTTGAGCCTCTACGATTCCGGGTCCTAGTAGAGCTCAAGGGCATCCCTTCCCATGCGAGGAACGTGAACACAGCACAAACAATTCTGGGTAGTGCATGTGCAAATTTAGTGGAAGCACCATTCTCCTTGGTTCGTAATGACCGTCGTGCTTACTATGTGGCTGCCTGGTGCTATCATCCGGATCTAATTCCGTTGGAAAGATGGACTTTCATCCCTGACCCACCCCAGCCTTTTGAGCCCGGAAATCTTTTCCTAAGGCCGCATGAAGTCATTCACTCAAAGCTAGACGGTCTGTGGTACATTGTCTTGATCAAGGTGGTTGAGTGCCAAGACTGGCACGAATCGAGCAACTCTTCTGGGGGCACGTCGCCGGACCGTTCCAACAGCACAGATGATGAGGATTATCCTGAAGCAAGTCATGGGAGTAGAAGGGGTCCATGGCCTAAGCGTACTCGATTTGACGATGGTGCTGGTCCTAGTTCCGGACCTTCGCTGGGGCCAGGCTGGGTCCCCCTTTTGCTGGTGCATGTGGGTGGTCTCTGAAAAACCCCTTAACTTTCCGAGGGCGCTTTTATTCCAACACTAATCAGCGAGACAAGAACTCCAGCTTTGTATGTAAGCGGCTGCAAACCCGTAACGCTGGGGAAGTAGTGGACCCTGCTACTATTTTAACCTCCTGCATTGATACGGGGGATAAGAAAGCTGCACGAAGCGATCCCATGCTTGTGGAGGCTAGCCTGATGGTTACGGGGAAATGTTTGATTACCAGGACAGTTTTTTTCTCCAGAACTGCTGAACCACGATCCACCTCCTGCTCAGGTTAGGGTGGATCCCATGTTTGTGGAACCTCATCTGCATACTACTCCCACTGACCCGGCAACAACTTCTGATAACTTTGAGGGGGACTTAGCGGCTGATCTTCGTGCCCCTGTGGTCGATGTTCCTGGACCTGCTATCAGGTCTGTGGAACCGCGTGGTGAAGGTGGTCCTGTGGATATGGTCGCATCTCAGGTTGAGGCTGTACATTTTCCTGAGGTAAATGTCAGGGGCGTCATCCCCTCCCCCCCACATGAAGGCTTCGTCAACACCGTGAGGGGGACCCGCGTGGCTCTTCCCCTCCATTTGCCGCCAGATACCTGCACTCCTGTGAAAAACGTGGTCGCTAATTTCGCCCAAACTGTGTGCAGGGCGCCGTCCCCCGGCGTGCTCCAGCAAACTCCACCGGCAAGGCGTGCACGCCGTCAAGCTGTGCCTCCCACTCCGGCAATCCGGCGAAGCGAACGGCTCGCCAGGAAATCAAGAAGCCGGGCGTCAAACCCGGTTCTACAGGCGCAAAACGTCCTCATGAAGAGACTGGGGGTTACCTCATCTTCTGGCCCCCCGGATGATGTAGCCTTCCAACGCTTCCTGCAAGTATTCTCCTCCTTGGTTACCCCGTCTCAATGTGAAGCTCTGGATGAACTTATCCCTGTTGCTACGCCGGCGTTTAACGCCGTGGTCGAAGAGTTGGACCCATAAGTGGCAACTCTGTTTGTTGTACCTGGTCGCAAAACCTGTGAATTATGACTGCTGCTAATCTGTTAATCTGGAATGTACGGGGGTTGAATGCATGGGCTAAGCATGACATGGTTCGCGGGGTCGTCGCCCAAGAGCGGATTTCTTTACTCACCTTGCAGGAGACCAAGCTGGACGCTTGTGATCAGGCTTTGGTTGCTGGCCTTTGTGGTACGAGTTTTGATTTTTGCGATCTTCCGGCATCCAATACTTCTGGGGGTATTTTATTAGCATGGGATCGAGATCTCTGGTCGGCCTCGAATTTTATTAAAGGGCGATTTTCCCTAACAGCGAGAGTGACCTTGGCAGCAAGTGCGGAGTCCTGGTGGCTCACGTGTGTCTACGGGCCGCAACATGATGATGAAAAGATTTTGTTTCTGGAGGAGTTGAGACAACTTCGAATCAGCTGTGCTGGGACATGGATGATCAGTGGGGACTTTAACATGATCTACAAGGCCGAAGACAAGAACAACTCGAGGTTAAACCGGCGCATGATGAATCGTTTCAGACGTCTGCTAGAGGACTTGGACCTCCTTGAGCTACACTTACACGGAAGGCTGTACACGTGGAGCAACGAGCGGGAGGATCCCACGCATGAACGGATTGACAGGGCCTTCGTGACCGAGGACTGGGCTAGTTCGTTCCCGGACCACAAGCTCTCTGTGCTAGCCTCCGAGGGTTCCGACCATGCACCACTACTGCTCCAGACTTCCTGCAACTTCTCCACCTTCAGACGCTTCAAGTTCGAGAACATCTGGCCCAAGTACGATGGGTACTTAGACACGATTGCGCGGGCTTGGGTGTGTCCCTGGAATGAGCGGGAGGTGGATGCTTTCCGGGTGTTAGACTTCAAGCTGCGCAACACGGCGAAGGCGTTGACGAGCTGGAGTGCAAAGCGAGTCGGTAGCATCAGGCTACAACTTGCTATCGCCAAAGAATTGGTGCTCCGCTTTGATGAAGCTCAAGATAGAAGGCAGCTGGCACCTCACGAGCGCGCGCTCCGTAATAAAATGAAGCTGCACTGCCTCGGCCTTGCGTCCATGATGAGGACGGTCATGAGACAACGCTCTAGAATCACCTATTTGGCGGAGGGGGATGCAAACACCAAAATTTTCCATCTGCAAGCGTGTCACCGCAACAAGAAGAACTACATCAGTTCCATTCGGGTCGATGATGTTGAGGTTGTTCAGGAAGGTGCAAAGGTGGAAGCCATCACAAGATACTTTGAGGAGATCATGGGCACTTCTGCTAGCAGTTCTGTTGCTCTAGATTTTCTCCATCTCGGTGTGCCGAGCACAGACCTGCCCACCTTGGCCTCCTGCTTCTCGGAGGAGGAGGTGTGGGAGACTATTAAAGAGTTGCCCTCTGATCGCGCACCCGGTCCGGATGGTTTCACAGGGCTATTCTACAAAACGGCCTGGCCCATAATTAAACAAGATGTCATGAGAGCCTTTCACGCCTTATGGTCGCTCGACGGTCGCAGCTTCTACCTTGTTAATCAAGCTTACATGGTTCTGTTGAAAAAGAAGGCTGATGCATCGTTGGTCAGCGACTACCGGCCTATCAGTTTGGTACACAGCTTTGCCAAACTTTTCACCAAAGTTTTGGCAAGACGCCTGGCACCACATCTTGAATCACTGGTATGCTCCAACCAAAGCGCATTTATCAAAGGCCGTATCATACATGACAATTTTAAAGCGGTGGAACTCACGGCCAAGTGCCTCCACAAGCGAAAGTCTCCAACCGTGTTAGCCAAAATTGACATTGCTAAAGCCTTCGATACGGTGAGTTGGAGTTACTTGCTACGCATTATGCGTCACATGGGTTTTCCTCAGCGTTGGCTGAATTGGATTTCCGTTTGTTTGGCGTCGGCAAGCACGAGGATCATAGTTAACGGATCACCCAGCACACGCATTTGCCATGCTCGTGGTCTTCGGCAAGGAGACCCTCTCTCTCCTATGTTGTTTGTTATTGCCATGGAAGGATTGAACCGACTCTTGAGATCAGCGGAGGTCGGTGGCTTGCTGCAGCAACTGGGTCATCACGGCATCAAAGAGAGGGCCTATTTTTATGCTGATGATGTAGTCCTTTTTGTCAAGCCCAATCACCTTGACCTCGTCTTGACGAAAGCGATCCTCGATATCCTCGCTGCTGCTTCAGGCCTGCGCATTAACAAGAACAAATGCCTCCTTAACCCGATACAATGTAGCCTGGAGGAGACGGTCACCTTACTTCGGTTTTTCCCTGGCCGGCTCCAAGCTTTTCCCTGTACTTATCTGGGGGTACCTCTATCGGTCACCAATTTGAAGAGGAATGATCTGCAGCCACTGATTGATAGGGTGTCTTCAAATCTCCCTACTTGGAAGGCGGGTATGATGACTGCTGCAGGACGTGCGGTGCTTGTGAAGACAAAGATGTCTGCCGTCCCTGTCCACACTGCCATTGCTACAGCTATTTCACCTTGGGCTATTCAGCAGATCGACAAAAGGAGGCGAGCATTCCTTTGGAAAGGCACAGCTACTGTCTCGGGCGGTCAATGCAAGCTGGCCTGGCCAAGGGTATGCAGACCAACGGACTTAGGTGGCCTGGGATTCCCTAATCTGGAGCTGATGGGGTATGCATTGCGGATGCGCTGGTTATGGTCCAGAAAAATGGCGGACAACAAGCCATGGTCGCTGCTCCCTGTTAAAATTGAGACCCTTGTTCAGGAGGTCTTCTACTACTCTACTTTAGTGACCGTGGGTGATGGTACAAAGACCCTGTTTTGGAAGGACCGTTGGATTAATGGGCGCTCCGTTGCTGAACTTGCTCCTTGTCTGATCAACGCCGTCAGGCCGAGAACCCAGAGCAGCAGGACGGTAAAGGAGGCGCTTCAAAACAGAAGTTGGGTGCATGACATTAGGGGCGCCTTGACAGTTCAGGTGATCCTCGACTACCTACTAATTTGGGAACTCATGGAGGGAGTCACGTTGACGGAGGTGCCGGATCAGCTAATTTGGCGTTGGACGAAGGATGGTCGTTTCTCTACGGCCTCAGCTTACAGAATTTTCTTCAGCGGCCAGCATGCTACCCCTGGTGTACACAAGTCCAGAGCGCCTGCAAAATGCAAATTTTTCGTATGGCTTGTGCTTCATGACCGTTGCTGGACGGCAGCGCGCAGGAAAAGGCACCACTTACAGGATGATGATACTTGTGTGCTTTGCGATCAGGAGCCCGAAACCATCACTCACCTACTCATTGCTTGTCCTTACTCTAGAGAGGTTTGGTTTAGCATGCTATCCCGCTGGGGTTGGGGAGATCGCTTGCCTTCTGGTAGGGAAACCGGCTTCGCTGATTGGTGGAGGGTGGCGAGAAGACGGCTTGACAAACAGACCAGAAGAGCCATGGATTCCCTCGTTGTGCTTGTCAGTTGGAATATTTGGTTAGAAAGAAACGCCAGGACCTTTAACCACAAGGAGGCCACATGTTCAGAGGTGGGAGCACGTATACTAGAACAATTAGCTGAATGGAATAATGCCAGGTTTCATTCGGTAGCTCCACTTATGCACGCTTTGCTCGGTCGCACAAATGTTCAGACGTAATGTAACTGCAATTTATCTGTAAAAACTTGCAGCTCCGTCATCGTTTGGATGACGGCGCTCCATGGTTGTTCTCCGTCTTTCCTCTTAATGAAAAACGTGCCAAGGCACGGTCGCGAAAAAAAAAGGATTCCATAGCTGCATGCTAGGTCCGAGTTTGGCAAGACGAACAATCTGCTAATCAACCGAGATCGATCGATCTGCTGCTGCTGTGTCGCATAGATTCGGCGTGGACCGGTCACGTTGTGTGACCGACCAACCGCGCCTGCCAGCTCTGCAATGGTGGCCAACCGGAGAGTTTATTTACCGACGACGTCCTAGTGCCCTCAGTTTTGCCGATCCCCAAGTGCTACGTGGGAATTACCCGTCGGCACTCGGCCGGGCGATCCACAAGTGCCGCCCGGCTGCCCATCGGTTTTGCTGTGCGCGCACAAGATCTAGACCGGCACCCCCCGGCGCGGCGGATCGGCGCTCCCAGTTTACCGGCGAAACCGCCGCCGGCTCGGCCAGCGACGTCACTCCACTACTCATCCCGTCCATACCGTGACCCATCTCTGGCGCTTGTACGGACGAAAGCGAAATCACCATAGGCTTGTCCTTTTATCCATCCTGTTGCAGTTTGCAGGTGTGGACGGTGGTTCGCCAACCGTGGTTTTTCAGGAAGATATAAAACAGTGAGCAGGTGGTCCATCACTCGATCCATTAGCGTTTCGGCAAAAAAAGATGGGCTTTCTTGCATGGGTTTAAGCAAAAGCAAATTGGCGCGCGTCTTTTTCTAGTGCGATAGTGTCACGCGCAGCACTCCTACAGCGCCTTCTCGATCGGGAGGATAATGGAGTTTTTGGAAGAATAACAGCGGAAATTGCAGGGTAATTCAATTCCTTCGTGCCACCCCAATGAACAAATAAACCCCAGAGTTCATTCACCAAGGTACCACCGGCTTGGGTACAGAGCACTGGCCAACACGACTACGGGCTTGCGCCGACCCAACACTCACTGGAATTTTCTCACATCTTTTTTCGATTTTGCGAAAATATACCACCGTCTCAGAATTTACCAAAACTAGACTACAACCACCGTAGGGCACGGCGGTTGCAGGCATGGCGACACTAACCGCCATAGCACACGACGGTTAGCCAAACCGTCGTGTGCTATGGCGTTTGGCAGTGACGGTTGCAGGAGGCAGGGGCGGCATGCAGCGGACATGCAGCCGTCGTGGGCCGCGGCGGTTGACCCGCCCAACCGTCGTGGCGGATGGCGGCAATTTTTTTTTAATTTAGATGATCCGATACATAGGAGACTTACACGAAACAACCACACAACTTTGCAATGACATGTACGACGTTTCTACTATCCTAACCATGCACCTTACCTAGTCCTAACATGCCTTAGGGAATTTAGAAATTTGATTACAACATTTCTAATCTAATTGTACGAGTACTGCCCGGAGAGCATAGAGCCGCTGGAGTGCTAAGACGGCATGTAGTAGTACCCAGCTGGGGGTGGAGGTGGAGGTGAAGGTGGAGGGGACCAATCTTTGGGGGGGAGCTGATCTTCTTGTGACATTCACAAGTGCAAGTCGAACATATGCAACATCGCTCATTGCCTGCGCTAGACGATGGATTTGGAGAAGCTAGTGCCTCCGACAGCCGCCGCTTTAGGTTGTAGATGACGACGTGCTCAAGGTAGTCGATGTACTCTTGATAGGGGTCAATAGCTGGGGGATCCACCCATTGCGAAAAACCGCAGTTCCCTGGTTGAGTGGAGTACTGCAAAAGGCAAGAAAATGTTAGCAAACCAAAGAAAGATGATGAACCAATTTCATGGACATTGCTTACCCATGCGTATGGACAGTGTCAGAAGCGACGACCGGAGTTGTTCCATCCCTCATAGATTTGCATCACGCAAAACTCACTGTGTGAACACCTAGGCCACAACACCGATTGCTTGGGTGTGTACCTTCTAACTTCACGCATGGAAGTGAAGTCACTCTTACCTTTAAGTGGGAAATTGTCTTTGAAATCTGGAGATTGCTCACGCCAAACTCAGGACCGAAACCGTGTTCATCCCCACTTCAGGAAGTCATGGTTGAATGTTGTGAGAAGGCAATGGAGTGAATGGTGGTACATATAGGCAGAAGAAGAAGACTGGGTGGTGGGCCGTTCGATCCGTGGGAAGGGAAATGCAACAATGACTTAGAGAAAACACACCCTAGTACTAAGGCACTGTTGCGTTGTGGGCCAGTTGATCAGTGGGAAGGAAACGCGGCAGTTACTCAGAGGAAACACAACCGACTCTGTATATTGCAGTCACTCTAACGAAGCATACCTTACGGAGAAAACACACTCTAATGCAATTCAATTAAAGTTCTTAAGGATACAAATCGACTCTAGTTGACGATGACATGAAATCCGAAATTATTTGATACAGTCTGACTCCACGATTAGTACTCTAGGTCTATTGAGTACAACGGGGTGTTTCCCCGACCTGATGGCATCCGGCCCAACTTCCTTGGCCCGGCGAGCCCTCTCCCTCTTCCTCTCTCTCTCTCTGCTTCACGGTGATGGAGAAGGCGAGACATTCATTCAAGAGAAAAACAATAGCACTGAAGCTGCACTGGGAGAGCAAAATCCACCTGTATGTGAGAAGTCCACTACTACAGTTTCTGCTGTTTGTTCTATCATGGGAATTTCCTGTTGCTTTTCATGTTCATTTTTATCATATTTTGCAGGCTGATCATGTAAGAACCTCAGATGTGGCTGCAGAAATTGCTGCAACTGATGAGTGTGTGGCTAGCACTGCACAGAACAGGTTGGTTCAATGTTCTAGCACCCTGATAAACAGACTAGCCAAGTTTTTTTAGAAATGCTTCTTCATTCATTCATTAGCAATGTTACAACATGTTGCAGAGCCGGCAAGAGGAAACTAGGCGCGACATTTGCCCAGAACTACGCAGTCGTAGCACTAGCAGACTGAGCACAACTATGGGCGGCCATATTAGCCGTGCGAGTAACATGCACTATACAAAAAGAAGAAAAACAAGAAGCTAAACCTGGATGTCACTGAAGATTGACATAAACAACGATCGTTATGACGCCCTGTTCTTCTACAATCCCAACACTTCCAGTGAATCAGTCTCCATCATCACCGGCATATTTGTGACTATGTGTATCATATGCACACCTGCACACGGGGCCTCCACATCCGCCGTCAACGGTGAAGACACAACTAGGAGCCTCCGGTTCATGGCCATCAGAAACTCCCCCTATCATTTCTGGCCACCACTCCAACCGCCCCTGAACCAACATATGCTGAAAAGGGTCCATCAATGTTAACCTTTAGTGCATTTGTTGGGGGACGTTGCCATCGTTGGATAGTCCTCGGACCAGTAGGAGTGTGGCTACCTTCCTTGATCGAGATGAGGTTAAAACAAACATCAATCTCCCAATCTATGCACTACGTGAAAACCTCAAATAGGTCACACAGCATTTGTAACGGGCCTTTAACACCCGTTACATGCACCCACATCTGTAAAGGTTGTTGTTTGGCACCCATTACCTATAAGCGCGGCAGGCCGACCCCGGGGTTGGCCTCCACAACGCCCGTTACCAATGTGGACTTCTGGTAACGAGCTTCTTAAACGCCCGTTACATAAATTCTTTGTAACGGACGTTAAATCGAGTCTGTTACACAAGTTAAACCTATCGGTAATGAGCTCGTAAAGTCCATTACCGATCAATGCCCTATCGGTAACGGACTGTTTAAGTCCGTTACTGCTCACTACCGTATTGGTAACGGGCTATAAAGTCCGTTACCGATGAGCATTTGACGCCCGTTACTAGACTAAGAGCTCAATAATTAAAGTCTAATAGCACTCTTCACTGCCGTGAAGCGGGAGCGCGGCGGTAGTGAACAAATGAGACGGAGGTTTGTTAATCCGCGTCTCCTTTGTGAAGAAAGGAGACGGAGGTTTGTGAATCCACGTCTTCTTTGAGGCTGTCTTCATTGACAGGTCAGCTCGATCTCTCATTGCTTCCATTTCGACATACAGGCACAATCAACACATATATCTTTTGAGACAAAATAGACATCATAAGAGAGATAACTTGTCCACATAGATGAAGATAACTTGTACACAGGAATAAAGAATAATTATTACAAACAGTTAACTTAACTTGTCCATCAGGCTAGGACTTAACTTGTCCATCACATTAATTATTTACTATAGTCGTGCTATCTGACCATACACATCAACAAAAGCATGCCCCTTGAACATCCACAAAAGTATGGCTATCTGACCCTGCACATCAACAAGCTTGAACTTCCTCATGCCCCATCAAGATTGACTCTTTTTGCAGCCTCTTCGTAAGCAATCAAGGATTCTTGAAACCCTTCGAGCACATCTTCAATGGGCTCGAGATTTTGTTCAGTAGTATACTTGTACCTCCTTATGTGCTTAGCCTTTTTGATGAGGATGTTCACTTCTTTCGTGATTTTTTCAAACTCAGGTTTCACATAATCCCAGACATTAAGGTTTAGAAGTAACTCAAGCTCTGCTCGCGACTCATAGAGTTTTGCCTGAAACAGGGTTAAACATGGTATAAGAATAACATAGTTAATTCAGAACTAATTTGCCTCAGAACTTGGAGCAGTATAGGCATAGTAATCATCATAGGAAAATTATATAAGAACTTGAAAATTATCCTAGGCTTCATAGCAGGGTGTGACAAGTAAAAGCAGAATTTAGTTCAGAACTGATTTGCCTCAGAACTTAGTATAAGATCATGACAAGCATGAAAGACATCATCATAGGCACTAACTTTATCAAGCTCAAGCTCAAGCTAGCTCAAGCTCCATCTATAGAACAAATAAAAAGGCAGTGAGATTCAGAGAAACTTGCCTCGCCGTCGTCGTGGTCGTTGCCAGAGTCAGAGATGAGGTCCTCTACACCTTCGCCGCTCCCTCGACCCCTCTTCGTTGTTGTCAGACACTTGTGCTCGCAGACGTGAGGCAGTCGCCTCACCCACTTTGCTGCGCCCTCGCCGGCACGCTCCTCCTTGCCGCTGCTTGGCCCCTAGTCGGAACCCGAGAGGATCCAGTCGAGGACCCTCGTCTCCGGCATTGGGTTCACTCCACCACCGCTTGGCCCCTCTCCGGCGCTCATCATCGTCTCCCTCTTCGCCGCCATCTCGCCGGCACGCGTACGGATCCAGTTGCGGCACCGCTTCGCGTTCCGGTTCTCCTCGATCCCGGGTACGCGGGGTCGTCCGCTGCTTGGCCCCTCGCCGGCGCTCATCGTCGTCTCTGTCTCCACGCCTCCTCTCATGCCTCCTCTGCGCTTTTTTAAGGAAAGTGCTGCGCTTATCCATTCGGAAAGAAGAAGGGGAGACAGAATGGGCCGAGACGGTTGAATATTCATTTTGCAAAATGGATAGTCACTGCCGACGCGGGTTAGCAAACCCGCGTCGCTTTGTTGGCTGGTGCGCGGGCGGGCAACAGTTACCTTCTCTATACTAGGCTGCTGACGCTGACGTGTGGGCCCGACACTTTTTTTTGAAATGAGACTTGCTTCCCTCAAAAATTAGGGCCCATAAAGCAGCACCTAAAAATTAATAAAAATACGAACAATTCATAGTTTTTTTAGAATTGAACAACTCATAGTTGGGCATTTGGTATTTTGAATAAAATATGAATAGTCACACGTCTCCTTGTGACCACATGACTCTTTTGTGGCCAAGAGCTCTCCTGAGCGTACACGGGTTCCGAGGTGCGTGACCGGTCGCCTGACGGTTCCCCGTCTTGTCAATATAAATCCCCGACCGGCCAAGAACTTCGTCAACCGCGGCACCAAGAAAACCCCAGGAGCACTGTCTCCGGTCACCAAGAAGTGAATCCAAGAGCTTCTTCTTCCTCAAGCGCACGCATGGCATTGTCAAGCGAGCCGTCCGGGAAGCGGGGGAGGAAGGAGGATGATGACGACAAAAGCCGCCGCCGTCGGCTCGTCAAGGAGGGGACGGCGCTGGCGCCCGAGGAGCCCGAGGAGGTGCCGCCGCCCCCGCCCAACGAGCCCAAGGATGTGCCGCCGCCCCCACCCGAGGAGGTGCCGGCACCGCAGCCCTTGGAGGTCGTTTCTGCTCCTGCACTAACTGCTGACGAAGCCAGTTGGTCAGTCAACTTGTTCCGCGAAGCTTTCAACAGGCTTCGACGGGTGGCCATTCATCTCGGGGTCCCAGCACCCAATGATCCGCTGCAGAGGACCGTGAAGGATTACGCCTTCAAGATCCATATATTGGCTGGGGACCTTGAGAGAGGCGTGCTTGCCCCTGTTGACGATGACGGCAGCGACGATGGCGGCTTCGATGGTGGCGACGATGGCGGCCTCGACGGCTCCGGCTCCGGCTCCGACGATGGGCTTCCTCCGGCGGCGACTACCTCTGCTTAATTAATTTGTTCCTCTGTTAATGTGTTCCTCCTGTGTGTTTGTTGAACTTGTGATGAACTAGTAGATCCTCTGTTAATGTGTTCCTCCCGTGTGTTTGTTGAACTTGTGATGAACTAGTAGATCTAAGAGACCCGGGTAGATCAATCCATGTCTCCTATAACGCATTGCAATGTCTATGGCAGCAGCTTACAATGAATTGCAATGTGTATGCTAGAAGTTTGTTAATCTGTTTGTGTCATTATATGGCAGCAATTTACAATGAATTGCAATGTGTATGCCAGAGTTATGCCAGAAGTTTGTTAATCTGTTTGTGTTAATCCACGTCTCCTTTGCCTCGTGCTGCAATGAAATGTCAGCACAGATGAATTGATGAATTTTGTGATATGTGACACATTAAGATTTGTGACCCAATTGTCATTCCATCCATTCTTCATTCATAAATTTAAGTTTGTCATCTGTGACAGATTTTTCATTCTTCATCCACACAAATGAAGCAAAAGCACCACTTTTGACATCATAATTACTTCTTTGCAGCATACATCCCCAGTAAACATCCAAATACTACACAAACAACAGCCACAATAATCAAGTTCATCTTCCAGATCACATTGTCCGTCTTCTCCTCCAGTGCTTTCTTCCTCTGCTTGTCCTCCAGTGCTTGCCTCTGCTCGCCGCTCCTAATTTGACATTCCACTGAATCAACTACTTCATCGACCGCGTCTGCCCAGTTCGAAGGTCGAAAAACAATGACGCCAGCATCCTTCAGCATCTGGAGATACTCCTTGTGGAAACGATAAAATCCACAATTCTTGGTGTACTGCAAATAAAAAGCACATAAGAACCCTAACTCAGATTTGGGAAACACAGCAGACTACTCACCGAGTTCCTTGCACACTTGAAATAAAGACGACCGTGGTTTTCACCTTCCTTCTGCGTCTGCCCCTCCACCACCCTAGCCATACCACAGTCCGTGAAAGGGACCAGTGGAAAGCCGCTTAGCTCACCGACTGGATCCAAGACGATGGAATGATTGCGGCTGCTCCGGCAACCTTGAACCCTGCTCCTCGCACGTGCACCTCCAGACGAATCAGCGTAGTGCGACATGTGCGCGACGGCGGGGAAGGACGGGCGGGCGGCGGCGATGGAGCTCAGATCGGCGAAGAAGAAGGGGGCCGGGGCGTATGGATATTCATTCAGCCAGGGGCATTTCGGATAATGGAGCACTGGTTGGCGACGAGGGTTAGTGTACCAGTGTCGCCGGGGTGGATGCATATTCATTCGGCCAGCGACATTTCAGATAATGGAGCACTTGTTGGCGACAAGGGTTAGTGTACCAGCGTCGCCGGGGCGGATGCATATTCATTCGGTCAGGGGTATTTCGGACAATGGAGCACTTGTTGGTGACGCGGGTTAGTCTACCCGCATCGCCTTTGTCAGTCGGGCAGACAACGGTTATCTTTTTTTATATAGGCTTCTGACGCTGACTCGTGGGCCCGACACTATTTTTTCTGAATTGAAACTTGCTTTCCCTCAAATATTAGAGCCCATAAACATCACCAAAAAATTCATAAAAAATACGAACAATTCATAGTTGGTAATTTAGTATTTGAATAAAATATCAACAGCCACACTTGTTTTGCCAAATTTCTTAAAATCAGATTTTTTATCTCTTGTTTACGATATAATAATTATAAAAACATCTTAGTGTGTTCTAAAAATTCTACAAATTGACTTGGTAACATGATTTAGGTCCCTAAGCTTGTCTACAAAAATTCAAATAGTTTCGAAAATAGAAGATTATACTTGTGTACAAATGTCTACATCTCTCACATAGTTTCTTAGAATGTTACTTCAACATTGAAGTTTTCCACACTTGAAAACATGTTCGAACTCATATGCATTTGAAATTTTAACATAACCTTGTGTTCACCATAAGATTACGAAATGCAAAGTTTCATTAGTAATGGTTGTGTAAACAAATATTAGTTCTATGTTGTACTTATAAGGAACAAGATAAGGCGTATAAACAACATCCAAGAAATGGAATTACATACGAAAAAAATGTCATAAATGAATATATGTTGATTTTAGAAAAATTCAGAAACAAATATCATCAAATTTGGATTACGGATGATGGAGAAATACGTGATACAAAATTTGATTGCAGATTAAAAGGGGAAAAGCAAACTGTTCTTCATTCGAATAGACCTGACCCCGCCCCTTCATTGGTGACAGGTGGTTGTTAATCAGCGTATCATTTGCGCATCCGAACCTTTTTAACAAACGCTCCGCCCCGCCTTCCTCCTTCTATCCCCTTCTTCGGCTTCCGCCTTCCTCGTCTCCGTCGCAGCCTCGTCTCCGTCGCAGGGATGGCCCGCGACTCTAGGGGGAGGTTCTGCAAGGAGGAGTCCCCGCGGCCACGTCCCCGTCCGTCTTCCTCGGTGCTGTCCACCGGCCCCGCCAAGAGAGTGAGGTTCCGCGGCGACGAAGAGGAGCCGTCCCAGTGCGCCGCCCCCGTGCGTCTTCCTCGGCGCTCCATGGAAGAGGTCGGTTCTTCGTCGGCCCGGGGGAGGAAGCCGTACACGCGCGCAAGTGTCAAGTTGGCGGACTCCAGCGATGCCTGCCATGGAGAGGCAGGGTTTTTTCCTCGACACAAAGGAAGAAGCGGTCCACGTGCATTGAGGTGAACGCGGACTCCTCCGGCGACGACCCGGGCAGAAGAGTGGTGGTAGACCTCATCTCCTCCGGCGACGACTCCGGCAACAACTCCGGCGACGACTCCGGCAACAACTCTGGTGACGACTCTGGCAACAACTCCGGTGACGATTCTGAAGACCATGAGGCAAGTTCTGAAACCATCACGCACGATTTGTCCTTGTACCTTTACATCTTCACTAATCAATTGTTCTAATGCATCAATTTCCATTTGTTGTAGGAAGTTGCTGCACATGACATTGACAGGATTTGGACTGAAATCAACAAGCTCAAGGAATCGGCTGAAGAGAAGCAGGCAAGTTTTGAAACTAGTTAGAGCTAAACAACTTTCTTGTAAGAAGTTACAACTGTTATGAAGCTTGCATCAATATAATTTTCCTTTGTTTTAGGAACGTGCTGTTACTCGGGATGACATTGACTACATCTGGAAAAGAATCGACAAGCAGGATGAGCAGGTTAAAGCCGCACAAAAGAGGAAGGAGATTGAGCTTCTAAAGAAGAATGCTGAGCTGGTAGAATGAGTTGCAAAACTAGAGACAAGGATAGCTGAACTTGAGGTAGCAGCACAAAAGAAGCCATCTAGCTAACTAGTTCCCTTGCAGCTACAATCTAGTTTGGTGATGCGCCCAGCTGATGCAGTCTTATTTTGGTGATGTGCCCTGCTGATGCATGTCAGATGTGAATATGTTTGTTGTGAGTTAGTTTGCTTGGTGATGTGAACTTGTGATGCACATCATATGTGAACATGAGATGTAATGCTATATCAACAGTCACACTTGTTTGCTTGGTGATGTGAACTTGTGATGCATGTCATATTAGAGCCCATAAACAGCAACTAAAAATTCATAAAAAATACGAAAAATTCATAGTTGGTAATTTAGTATATGAATAAAATATCAACAGCCACACTTGTTTAACCAAATTTCTCAAAATTAGATTTTTTTATCTCATGTTTATGATATAATAGCAGAGTAGTACTTGACTACATTACTTATTTTAAGGCCCACACAAGCCCACTCGCGCTAGGTTAGTAGGGAAGGACGCCTCCCTTACCCAGTCTCCTCCCACTCTCCCCTCGCGCCGCCGCCGCCGCTTTCTCCCCCTCGCCTCCGTCCCCCTCACCTCCCCCCACACCGCGACACACGCTACACCCCTTTGCTGAGACGCGCGCCACACCTCTGACAGCGAGATCTGGAGGAGGAGGGACCCAACAGCGGCGGCGACGACGACGACGACTAGGAGGAGGAGGAGGGATCCAGCCACGAGGTCGACGCGAGGACGAGGACGTGGCGGCGAGCAGACAGCGACGAGGAGTAGAGATCCCTCCGCTCCGACAGTGACAAGGTCAGTGGCGAATCTAGGATTTGAGTTTATGGTATGCCGCTCTAAAAATGTCTTATACAATTCGGTAAATCCATTCTACCAACTCGGTAATAATTGTAAAATTAACAACAATTCAATAATAACTGTAAAATTAACAACGTAATTTGGTATATTTGCTCGAGTTTATGCAATTAGGCCAAGCGAGCGTATGCAGCACACATGCGTTCAGATAATCAAGTATACAACATATGTGTGCGTATGTTTTTCTTTTTATATAAATGCGTATAAATATACTTGTACTTGTGGGAATTGCAGGTGGCTCCTTTGTATAAGTACATGTGGACATACTTAGCTGTTGATGGTATACATACTTAGCATTTCCCTATAGATTGACTCTTATATTTGGTTTTGCTCTTGTTCCTATGTACATGTGCACATTCTCTCCAAGTTGAATAAGTACCTCATCAGCAACAGAGACAGCCTGCATCTTCCTCTTTAAAATGGTAAGGTCGCATTGCCTGAATTAATTTTTTGGTTACTGAATTTTGCATTTATGTTAATGTTTTACCAAGAACCAATGATATTACAGTGGGCTAGTAGTTACTGTAATTGTTTTCTTATGTGTTTTCTCATGCTTAGCTGCTAAGCATGGTTAACTAAAAATGTGCTCGACTTGTCTCCTGTTGTAGCATGTCTCCTGGGAGAGCTAGCAGTATGGTCTGCTTTTTGTGCTATTCTTGGACACTGAGCCGACCTTTCTCAAAATCCCTTGACTATTAATTCACAGGATAAATCTGACGAGGACTATAGTCCTGGGCCACAAGATGAAGAAGAGGGTTATGGCACTGCTAGTGTACAACAAGACCAGGTGGGTGGGGCTCAGCGCCGAGGCAGAGCACCAAGGACATCCACAAAGTGGCCAAGTGACACAATGATAGTCACTGAGGTCGACATAGGGGGGATGCCAGTACCATTGACACAAAAGCGCAGGTTCAGGGCGCTTGCAGGGCTCGTTGCTAAACAAAAGATACCTTTGCACTTGCCAGAATTCAAAGAACTAAGCAGTGATGAAAAGTGGGACTTGTTTGATAAGCATGTGCACTTGAAGTTCCAGGAAGGCGTGAAACCACAGGCATTCAAGCTTTTCTGGAAGATGGCAGCCAAGGCATGGAGACAATTCAGATTTCAGCTTAGGCGAGATTTTATCAGAAAAGGACTTGAGCCATTTACAAGGCACCCGTTTATCGTCCCGGAACAGTGGAAGGAGTTCATGAAACAGGAGGAAACCGAGCAAGCCTCATCTGTTAGTGTCAAGTTCGAAGAACTCCAAAGCCGGAACACAAGCGAGCACAGCATGAGTCCAGCTGGTTATACTGTGAAACTAGAACAATGGGAGGAAGAGGACAGACAGTTAGCTGCAGCTGGTATCCCCAACCTATATGACGCCTACCCTGACGATCGTTCCAAGAATTGGCTGTGAGCAAGGAATAAGATAGTGATTAAAGACCGTGTTGCCGTGATAGTGTTCAACAACAAAGAGGCAGAAAAATTGGCTGCAGACATCAAGGAGAAGATTGCATGTGCAGAATCTTCAGGAATGGCAGGGCAGAGGGAGTATGATGTGCTAAGTTAGTGCTTGGGCCGCCCTGAACAACCAGGTCGCATGCGTGGTGTCTCCAGCTACCAGGGCTGGAAGTATGCATGGCCTCAGCACGCTTCCATGTACAGGAAGAGGAAGAGGACGAAGACCGACGCATCAGTTGATACGGAAAAGATAAAGGAACAAATCAAGCAAGAACTAGTGGCTAAGATGCAGATGCAGAACAATTTACTAAAGAGGTGGTGTTGTCACCAGATGGTGTTGTCACCAGTGTCCAATCGCGCAAGCCCTTCACCCGCCACACTGAAGAGCAGCTGTGCGTCCACAGATAATGTAGGTTTGATCGATGGCATTGCAGAGTTGGCGACGGAGGTGCGCTGTGACGATCGTACACAGGAAGACCTTATAGGCATGTTGACTGAACCCACACACTGTGGCCTATGGATCACGTGGAGGGGTCTTGAATGTGAGGCTGCAATTGGTCTTGTTCATCCAGAGCAGACTGCGCTACAAACAATCCCTATTCATGAAGACTGTGTTGTGATTGAAGTGCTCACTGTATATAATATCTTTGCGGATGAACTGGTGGAATACCCTCCTAATGACGAGGTGATGAAACTCGGACAAGCTCAAGGACAGAGGTTACAATGGAGAAGGTGTCAGATTCACATCAAGGGAGCACCAACATGTAAATCTCGTTCACAGGCTACGGTAGAGATTCCTTGTAGTTCACGAAGTACGGGACAGGTTCCTTCCTCACATGGTTCCCCACATCCTCCTCCTCCTCCTCCTCCTCAATCCCCACATCTGCAAGACGTTCTATTCGGACCTCCTCCTCCTCGTCCTAAAACACTTGCATCCCCACCTCCTCATCATCCTGAAAATACAGAAAAACTTGCATCCCCACATCCGCAAGATACACCAAATATTCCATCTCCACCTATTACTACTCGTCCTGAAAAAACAGAAAAACTTGCATTCCCACATCCGCAAGAGACACCAAATATTCCATCCCCACCACCACCACCTCCTCCTCCTCCTCATGAAACAACAAAACCTACACCCCCAAACAAAAGTGCTCAAAACAATCATGCCAAAGCAGGAGTCCAGATTGATATGTTGGCTGATGCTGATAAATTTGCCGACGACATTTCGAAGAAAGCTGCAGGTACATCTGGGCCTAATACCTCTGTAATAGCTCCTGGTGAGGCACCACTGTTACCAGGCAACCAGAGTGATGTGTTGGCTGGTGCTGATAAATCTGTCGACGACATTTCGAAGAAAGCTGTAGGTACATCTGGGCCCAATACCTCTGTAATAGCTCCTGGTGAGACACCACTAGGCAAGAAAGCCCTTGAGAAACCTTCAGCCATTTCAAAGCAGCAAGGAAAGAAACTTGCCGAAAATAAAATCTCTACACCACGTACAGCAGGCAAGAAAGCCCTTGAGAAACCTTCAGCCATTTCAAAGCTGCAAGAAAAGAAACTTGCCAAAAATAAAAACTCTACACCACCTACAGCAGGCAAGCAAGCCCTTAAGAAACCTTCTTCAGCCATCTCAAAGCAGCAGAAAAATAAAATTGCTGTAAATAAAACCTCTAAGATGCCTACTAGAAAGCGACCTGAGAGAAACATCGAGAAGCATCCTTGGGCTATGACTAACCCAAAGCGATCTGAGAGAAACACCAAGAAGAATCCTTGGGCTATGACTAGCCATAAGCGATCTGAGAAAAACACCAAGAAGAATCCTTGGGCTATAGTTAACTCAAATTACAAATTCGGAAAGAGCCTTCTCAGTGGTGATGATCTCAAAAAGGCTGCTCCTTGTACCAGAGATCTCCACACATTCTACATGCAACGTGCTAAGTCAGATGATGATTCTCCGATTATGGTCGCACTTCGGCCCGGGACCAATGCATGGCCTAAGAGAGGAGACGAATCGTCAAACGGACTCGAGCAGATACCTGTGCCACTCAGTGATTTGTACGATATCTTCAACTTGGATGCTTTGGATCTGGTACTTCTCCGCTGCTTCATCCTGTAAGTTGCTTGAAAATTTAATCTGCTTCTCACTAATCATTCTCTATCGAAATGTGCTTTTTGCCTCACATCATCTTTACCATGTATTTTGCCTCCTTACACTTTGTTTTTTTCTTACTAATAGGAATATGGCTGTAGAAGTTGAGAAGACGGGTGCTGCAGTTGGCTTTCTTGATCCTGAATGCCTTTGCTTGACAACGTTGACCAGCACGGATGACACTCTTGCTTTCTCTGTGTCCTATATGCACCGTGCCTTCAAACTATATGCTAAAAAGAAACTCATCCTTACCGCTTATCTCAGTAGGAACCACTGGATTGCAGTGGCGATCGTTCCGAAGCAGCAGAAGGTCTACTATCTTGATTCATTCAAGAGCATTAAGACTGATACTACCCCTTTCAAACTAATCATTAATGAGTAAGTTATTTCTTTCTTAACTTGCGGACGTTCCTCAACAAACTGTGCAGAGTATATTAATTAATAGTGCCCTAACTATTGTTGCATGTTTCGTTGTAGGGGTTGGGAACGTTACCGCACCAACAAGAAGTTGCCCTGCAGCACCTTGGAACATGTCGACGATGTTAAGGGACATACCACTTATTTCCTTCCTGTGGAAGCTAGTACTAAAGCTTGAGTTTATTTCTTCTCGATCACCACTATTTTTCTTTGTACATTTATTGCAGTGCCACTAACAACCTGCTGAATCCAAACTCTGCGGCTTCTATTGTGCCTATCACATGCTTAAATTAAAAGATAGAGGCCCAGATATGGAGGTACTTTCTTGTGATCTTCATTTGTAAAACCTGCAACTGAGCACAGTTCTTGCTTATTAGCACTGCACATGTTTGGTAACCACCTATATATGTGTGCTGACTGCTGACATTGTTATATCCAGAGATTAGGGCTAGATGAGCATCCTCTCCACCATAACACGCTGGTCTATGTTCGTGATAGAATTGTCACATTCCTCATGGAACAGGTGATCGCAGTCGACGGAAAATTTTATGCTGATGAAACTATGTGGGCTAATATTGTACATGGTTCTTAGGAAATTTTTGCATTCCTCCTTGTGCCATGAATTTTGTGATATTGTTGTCAAGCTAGTTAACTATGGCTGTGATATTGTTGTCAAGACAGTGGTGCTTCTTTACTTGTGAGATGGTGATGCTGAGTTTTGTCATATGATGCATGTGAATTATGTGGATTTCTGTGAATTTGGATGCTGGATCTAATTTCTGTGAATTTAGTCATATCCTGACTAGTTCCAGGATGCAGCCCCTGATGGCTGCCAAATCTTGGCTGGTTCCAGGATGCAGCCGGCAAGCAGGCAGCAGGTTACTGTAGGGGTGGCCTACGTATCTGTAACGAGCGTTAATTAAAGCTCATTACAAACACTCATCAGTGAGTAACAGGTTTCATTCGGAACTCCCGTTACAAACATGCCAACAATGTAACGGACAGCGTAAAAGCCCGTTACCAATACTGACCGGTGGGCCTCAGAACTTGGCCCGTTCGTCAAGACAGAGGAGGCGCAGTTTCACAGCACGCGTCCCCTATATTGAATTACTGTAACGAGCTCTATTTTGGTGCCCGTTACCAAAGTTCCCCGTGAGCCCAGAGAAACAGTCATTTCCACGTGACTAGTTATGGTAACGGTTGTTGTTTGATGCCCGTTACGAATCCTAGTTGTGCTGAGACGTGCGTGAAATAGACGCATCTCATTTCGTCGAGATATCGGAGACGCAGGTACACAGCACGCGTCTCCGATGTTGAGTTACTGTAACAGGCTCTGTTTTGGTGCCCGTTACCAAAGTTCCCTGTGGGCCCAGAGAAACAGCCATTTCACGTGACCGGTGGCTAGTTGTGGTAACGGTCGTTGTTTGATGCCCGTTACGAATAATGTGTTATCAGTAACGGGCATCTGCCCGTTACCTTTCTTGGCTCATTTGTAACACTTGATCGGTAACGGGCGCTTTACCTGTTACTAAAGGCAATCTATGCCTGTTACCAAAGTGAGTTTTTCACGTAGTGATGGCGGCTTCCATTTTAATCGGGGCTTTGCCATGTTTCCTATCATTTCTCGAGCGCCAGACTGACGAACAACCACACATAATGATCGTCTTGTCGCTCTCTCCGCAGACTTTGTCATCTAGCAGCACCGTAGCCCATGTCTGTGGGTTTTAAGACCGGGAGCTTTACACCAGTGAGCTCACAAATTCTTTCCCAAAACCTCCTCGCATAGGTGCATTCCATCAGGGAATGAAATATCGTCTCATCACAAGCACCACAGGTATCACAGGTACTTAGAGGGTCAATATGCCGGTGATGGAGATTAGCAGTACTAGGGATGTAATCATGAATGAGGCGCCACCAGAAAACCCGCACCTTTGGAGGTACTTTGCACCTCCATAGTGCTTTCCATATAGGATCCCCTAAGTTGCTCGAGTGTGTTGCCTTCCTTTTCAGGAAAGCTCTCTACTGAGCTTCCTTTGCCGCTAACATGCGATACCCGGACTTGACCGTATAGTTCCCATGGCGTTCTCCTGACCATGCCCAAGTATCCATCAGTGGTCGTCCAAGAGGGATTCGTCTTGCAGCTACAGCATCAAGGGGAACCAGGTTCAGGTCAAGGGAAACCTCGTCCCACGACCTACCATCCGAATTTTCTCGAAGAATAAATCCTGGTCGAATTTTCTAGAGATATGACACTCTCCAACCGTGACTGAAGTTGAATTTCCACCAATGTTGTATAGCTCGACGATCAAAATGCATACATAGCATGTCCAGATTCGGAAATAGGACAAGTGAGTCATGACTTCAGAAAGATATTGAAAAACCAGTCATATTCGCCCCTAGAGATGGATCCGGTTTCCAGTGGCGCCCCCCCCCCCCCCCATGATCCACCCTTGCAAACACTTCTCTAGAGTTGAGGTGCAAGCAGCCTCTAGAAATTTTCTGGATATAAATAAGATGACATCTTGATTCTTATCTCATGTGTTCTGTCATATAATAAGAACTGGAAATAGGGAGAGATATAAAAAAAATCATTTACTTATCATTTGTCACCATCACTACTAGTTCATCACTAAAATGGTTCTCCTTCAGCGTGCCGCGTGCAGTACGTTTGCCAATGTAGCGCCTTGCCCGGTGTGCTTGGTCTAGCTAGAACTAGCTAGGTCTATAACTCTATATAGCTCTTCGTTATCATCACTATCTATATCAAAAGAAGATTGTAGAGCTCTCGTGCAGCGACAATGTGACACGTGTAGGGGTGGTAATGTGCCTTCCAATTTAATAAACTAACAAATTTAAGGATAAAGGCCGGGTCATAATCCTATATAATTTTGAACTAATAATAAGTAGAGTTTTTTTGTTTGTGAAGAATGAAATAGGGTCATGGCCTATTACCACCTCTAGACACGTGTTTGATGTCAAAGTGTAGGGCTAAGTGATTCGACAAAGACCGATGTTGAGCCGAGTGAGGGCACCGTCGCCATTCAACTTTCCAAAAAAAAATTTTTGAAACAGGAGGGGTTACACCCCTACTGATTATATATATATATACACACACGGAGAGTATACTCCGTGACCGGCCACGGAATAGGTTATTCCAGGCCATCCTACCGTCCGATCCTGTCTCTACACGGCTCCATTGCGCGTCCAGAGGAGCCGACCGGCGTGTGGGTTCCAAACAAGCGAGCCGACGCGGTTACTATCGAGTCACGCGGACGCGGCATCATTACGACAACAGTAATCACCGATGCGGCGTTAGCGGTAGACGACCGTCGACGGGAGGCATATGGTCCGGCGCAGATTTAGTTACGGCGCGGCATTAGCATCAGTATTCCATTGATTGCTTCCAATTTCAGGGCAGGAAACTCCATCGTCTTGTACTCTTGTGCCATGTTGCCTCAAGCTCCTCCGCTGTCTACTTCCATGGAGGTCGGAACTCCTCAGGGGCACCTGGCGCATGCACGGTCTGTGGCAGTGCAGTGGCTGAGACTGCTCCTCCATCTGCCCAATCGCAGGAGTTGACGCAGGCCCAATGTTCGGCGGCGACATGCTGTGTGTCACCATGCCCTGCGCCGTCGCTGTTCCTAGCGCCGATGGTAAATCCTGCTAGGCTGACCTGACCATGGTGACGGTGACTCCTCTAAAAGCTGATCATGGGTACGCCTCCATGGGATAAGACGTACACGCATGTGAGTATGCTTGACCTAGTCTTTTACTCTTTTTCTGCTCTATCTGATTTGGTTCGACAATAATCTGTGCTCGTTGAATACAGTAAACGTGCCTCCTATATCTATTATAGCTTCATATGAGAGATCGTGTGCACTGTACTAATGAAGGTTCCAATGTAGTGAGTAATCATGCCGCGTCGCCGTTGTCCTGCTCCGGCGGTACAAACCTGCAAGATTGGCGGCTGCCAGATCAAACTTGCACGGAAAGGTTGGTATTTTGAGCTGCAATTTTATTTCAGTGAGATAAAAAAAACCAGTGATGTATTGACGATAAAATAGTTGGTAGGACTTTTCGAGGCCTTTGATGTATAGAAGAATAGTGTAATGGTGGAAGCTATATTGATACTGTATTATTTGCTCGAGTGCAGACATTTACTAATGGATCGATACAGTGTATCAATTGTGATTTACAAGAACTATTTATGAGAAATTTTTGTAACCGAGATTTACCAGAATTTATGGCCCTCATATATGATTTAAGATAACATTTGTAACTGATTTACTAAAATATATGCCCCCTCTATGTGATTTACAATACTGTTGTATTTAATTTCAGATTCAGATAGTTACTGGAATGGCCTCATTATGTATTACCACAAGAGCATCATCAACTTACTACAATTATCGAAGTGATCCTCTCACAGACATACCTAGCGTTGCAGGCCTATTAGAGAATTATTACCCTAATGACTGGAACAATTTCCCATGTAATCAAAATGTTATTTCAAATGGTTCGAGACGAACTATGATGCATTGTTTCTAGTAGATCTCAATGTGTTGTCCGACTTTATCTCCTAGTTATTTGACAAAGCATGTATGCATGCTACTGATACCGGACTCGTTGTCTAGCCTATGAGGAGTCAGTCATTTGCACAATAATTTACGGGAAACTGAAGGCACTTGATCGTCCTCTCTTGTATGGGAAGATAAATAAGATGTGTTGTGATACATTGTAATAACTTTATTTTAAATTTGAACAGTGGTGGAAGTTAGTTGTTTTTGTCAATAGTATCTCGTTGCTGTAATGACAAGAAAGACGATAATTCAGGTGGAATTTAGAATGACGAGTTACCACAATTGGGCTCCTTTTATTTTATTTCTTGGAACCAAATTACTATAATGGTGAGACGATTGCCACATACTGTTTATCATGATTCAAATGGTTTGAGACCCTATGCACGACGCGGAGTTAACAGATCTAGATTTAAGCACCAAAATGCTTCGAGGAATCAGGATGGAACCAAATACCAAACAAATCAAAGGCACTACGAATGAGACCATAGGTCTTTGCATTTCTTGTGACACGGAACACCATCAGGATTAAAAATTATCAAAGCCAGTGTGTACTTCTTTGATGCGCAAAGAACAGCTCGGATCACCTAAACTGAGTCATGATTTGCTGTATACATTCAGTCGTCATTGCAACTTTGATTGGGCTCTCAGATGGTCATCATTATCACTGCAGCCTCATCATGTCTGAAGAATTTCTTCTACACTTCTGGACCTAATGCCGTCGTGCTGTGGCATACTGGCATTAAAATCTCCAGATTACTGGAACTGGTGGTCAAATTCAAGTCTCGGCTGCATTTGACAAGGGAGCCTCCTCATCTCCTGAAAAAAGGGGAACTAAATTAGATTTAATTATGGATGGTCCAATCCACTTTTGTCACTGACTAGTGTGGTAAACCTGGCAGGGAATATGGGCTGTAACTCGCAAAGCCATTTATCAATATTGTGTGATAAAGCTACTATAAAATGTGAGTATGAGAAATAGTTTACTAGAATCATTATACTACAACCTTCAGTATAGTACCAGAACTTATATGATGGGTTACCACAATGGCATCATCAAATTACCAGATTAGATCATTAATTTACTACATAAGGCATTTACCAAAATGGCTTGTCAAGTTACTCAAAAACATGAGCAATTTACCAGAATTTACAATACCATAAATTGTGCCCGTGTGGAATAGTTTAATAGAATCCATTATAGTACTAGTACAATGCCTTCAGTATAGTACCAGAACTTATATGATGGGTTACCACAATGCAATGGCATCATCAAATTACAAGATTAGATCACTAATTTACTACATAAGGCGTGTACCAAAATGGCTTGTCAAGTTATTCGAAAACATGACCAATTTACCAGAATCTACAATAATGTAAATTTACGAAATAAGAAAGCATGCTTTTTTCAAACTGCGCTGCAGGAATAAAAATTGGAGATTAGTCCTGCAATGCAAGTCTGCTGCTCAGGTGGCCGAATCTGCTGAGCTAATCTCAAAGTAAGGCAATCAACTCATTGGTAAACATATATTTCCCTTACCAGTTCATGCGAAAGAAGCATGATAAATTGGGAAAATAGGAAGAAACTACCAGATCGATCAACATTTATAATCAGTATCTGCAGCGGGAATAAAGTCGAGTACCTGAGAGGGGTGCACGGATGATGCTGATCTGGTGCAACACGGAGACCCATCAATATATAATCTGCATACAGCATACAAATTGGGGATATGTCACAATTTTTGGAGCTCAAAAATTCAGGAATCGATGCGAGCTAAAAAGGTCCTTACCATTCTTCCTCACTACCACGCGAAGGTTGTCGTCAACATTGTCTAGCCAGAGCGCTTTGGATGCGAGACCTCCCGTATGCAGACCTCCAGGCCGCCGTCAGAATCTATTTATGGCATGACGCCGGCATCTCACGGGCTCCAGTCGAAGTCGCCGGCGAGGAAGGGTGCCGTTCCGAACAGGGCAGGGAACGGCTGCAGGCCATCGCACGGGCACCGCGTCCGCGTGGATGGTGGAAGCTTATGCCGGGAACTCAGATCCAAAATCTCACCTGCTTCAAAGGGGTAGCGAAACAAGATCAAATCTAAACCAAAATAAATTTAATACGAGGATTGATGTTGATGTCCGGCTGCTGACCTGATACCCCGTTTCCGTTTCCTGCAGGCGCAGAGGATTTTTCTCCTGGGTGCATCGCCGGAGAGAAGACGGATGGAGGCTGCTTCTAGCGGTGGCGACGGTGAAAGTAGGCATGTAGCCGGCGATGGATGGATTTTGAACGTTCGTACTGGGAAATTGGGCGGTGTTTAGTTGGCTGAAAATTTGCAAAATTTTTGCTAAATTTTCAACTCTCTCTCCATCACATCACATTAAATACACCAAAAGACATATGTTCGGAGCAGTAAATGTAGGTAAAAAAATTAACTAATCACACAGTTCTGTTGTACATCACGAGCCGAATCTTTTGAGCCTAGTTAGTCCATGATTGGACAATATTTACCACAAACAAACGAAACGTGCTACAGTATGCTACAGGAGTTCGAAACGTTGAAAAGGCAAATTTTCAGCCAACTAAACAGGCCCTTGGTAGCCGGCGCAATTTTGGGGCGCCGCTGGCTGCTCGACTCGCTCCAGCTCGTATAGTCATGAACGCTCGGCTGGGGTGAGCCGAGCCGATGGGTAGTGGAGCCGGATGAAGACGCGCCGCTTGGTGCGACCCGATGCAGGTCGCGTGCGGGGTTGAGTCCGGCCACAGAATTAGTTATTCTGTGGCCGGCTATAGCATACATGTTCTATATATATATATATATATATATATATATATATATATATATATATATATATATATATATATATATATATATATATATATATATATAAGCAAAAGTTACAAGAATCAGAGTTCAAACTATTAGGAAACAAAAAAAGAGAAAAAGAAAATAAATCTGAGAATTACAAGGTGGAGTCTATCCATAAAGACATAAGAGGTTTCCTAGTTTCCTTTGCTCTGAGGATAACCCAAGCAAATTCTTTTTTGAAGCGTTCCTTGACTGAGTTAAGATTTGGTTGCTTATTCTTGAAAATGAAGTCATTCCTCTCCATCCAAATGCACCAACTCAGCATAATGATGATATCCATGAAGAAATTGACATTCAGCTGTAACCTGAAGGCTTCTAGAACCTCAAAGTGAGAACCTTGTGGGATAATCAGATTTAAAATTCCCCATGAGGCTTGAGCAAAAGGGCATTCCAGAAAAAGATGCTCTAAAGTTTCCTCTAATTGAAGGGAGCAGAGCACACAGCTATAAGATGGCAAAACCATGTTTTTCCTTCTAAGGATGTTCCTGGTGCTAAGCCTATCTTGCAAAAGAAGCCAGAAAAAAACCTTGTGCTTTTTTTGTGGAGCAGATTTCCATAACCATTTGAAAGCTGGGTGCACTTCCCTGTGCCCAATCAATTGAGTGTATGTCTTTGAAGAAGAGAACCAAGGCGAGCCCCAAATATAAGTCCAAATGTCTGCCTCCTCCCGATCAGCCACATTTTCAAGCATATTTGCCAGTTGCAAAAGCTGCGAGTAAGCTTCTTGGGAAATAGGTAGATGCAAGATTGAGTTTAGATCCAGGATATTTTTAGCTTTATTGACTGATAGGTATTGGTTTTTGGCAAAAGAGAATAATTCTGGCATAGTTTGACCTGGAACTTGTCCTTCCCAAAGATCAAGCCAAAATAAACAGGTGTCTCCCTTGCCCATAATGACAGAAGCAATTCCTTTAAAAAGGTGTAAGATTCTCAGATTGTCCCTCCACCAAAAAGAGCCTTTCATTGTGTGATTAGGTAATTTGCCTGAAGGATAGTACTTTTCCCAAATTAAATGCACCCAAGGAATATCTTGGTTGTTGAAGAACTTGTGGAGATTCTTTAGTAACAGAGCATCATTATGTGTTTGTAATCGAATTACTCCTAACCCACCCTCTTTTTTTTGGCAGGCAAACCAAATCCCAGGCAGCTTTTGGGCATAAATACTATTCAGTGAAAATTGCCGGCCGCCACTCAATTTTTGAGCTACATACATCCGTTCCTTGTCGATCGGTTGGTAAATTGTGCGCGCTTTATTTCCCTGTCTTTCCGTGACTATCGAAGTGTGGGGTTGCAGGTTGCACAATTTGTGAGAGATAAGACAATGTACGAGGGACAAAACATCGCTGCAGAGTGCAGACCTTTGGAAGTTTCCTCTTCGGAATGAGTCAAAGTCAAGTCACCACACGTAACTTGTCAGTGGTGCAGCGTACGTGAAGCAGAAGCTTCTGCGTCCGATCATGTAACCGTCGTCGGACGTGACGCACATAAGACCTTTTGTCCCTGGACATGCATCAGATTGTGCGAGTCAATATATATAGGATTGTAGCATTTATGTCCTAAATTATAAATCGTTTATTTCAATTTTTTCTACATGTATATAGTTTTCGTTAGTCCTCCGATCCAAAAAAAAAATTGTTATTTTAAAAATTTTATAGTAGATTAATAAAAAGTAAAATTATCTTGATTCCAAATTATATGCAGCTTGTGGCACAGAAAATTGACTTGTGGTTGCCAACTCGTAATCACCATCCAAGCAACAGCTATCGTTTCTGTTCGGCTTCTCTTTTTTCTACTTCTTGTACAATATTTTTCTCTTAGAACAAATCTACTGTGTATAAATCAGCAAGTATTATTTTTCTCTCAATATAAATCTGATGTACAAATCAGCAAAAGATCTGTCTAACATACTCTTTGGCCCGTCCCACTCGTAATAAACTTTTTGAAACATTAACTGCTCGAGAGAAAAACACACACACAAACATCTTATGAACCACATGAGTTTTACCCTTTGTTAATCTTTTTTGTTTTGTCATAATTCAAACTTCTCTAACTTTGATATTATAAATTCTAGTAGAGTTTTCTATAAACATAGTTAAAATTAGACAAACTCAACTTAGGACAAAGCTGAATTACAAATTGAAACGGAGTGAACACAAATTGAAACTTAGGACCTGGCATGATATAATCTTACTATTGCTAATTGAAGACTCCTTTTGAAGTCTTTAGGTGAAGCCACCTAAAATCCTATGCGGACACTCTAGAAAAAGAAAGAAATCATAGAAATTATCAAAAAAAGCAAAACATCTAACCATCAATTGATAGGCTCAAAAAATCACAACCATTGTATCTATTGTGTTTTTTTAATAATTACCCACCTATACCATTATGAAAATAGACTAAAGTAACCTCTAAATCTATATCTAAATTACTCACCTCTGTCATCATAAAAATAGCCTAAAGTATAATCTAAACATATAGTACTCCTTTTGTCAACAACGTAACACATCCATGTATTTCTACATAAACAATGTAACTACAATTTCTATTTTCTCACCTATTACTCTATGGGGATAAGCAAACTTCTTTGACTACGAGATATGTGCTTTGACTACATAAGCAATGAAACTAAGATTTTCTATTTTTCCACGGATTATTCAAAAGCTATAATCACCTAAAAACTCCAGAAAGACACTACTTTCCTGAGTTGTTGCCATATCAGCAATCTGGCCAGTGGTGTGATGAAAAACAAAAGTACACATGCAAATGAGTTTGGCTTATAATGTTTTTATGTTCGTTGTACATGTCCTATTAAGCAAGGAATATGTAAAACTGCAACCCAGTAGCCTGTGCGGATGCACAGGTTGATAGACTAGTTATGAGAATTATACATCTTCTTGAGTCACATCGAGTCAAAAAAAAACATTGTTTAGTTCACAAAATTGGGCACTATGCATCTGTCACATCGAGTCACATCTTCTCTCACAGACACACTCCCCAATGCATTATTCGAGCATTATTTCAGTACTATTCATACCCCAATTTCGCGAACTAAATCCCGTACTGGCGGTGCTCGCAGGGGCTCCACTTGATGTTTTGATGTCCAGCCCCATCATTTGTGCCGTCCAGTGCATGCTAGGAGACATGTCGCAAGTCGAAGCTATGGCCAACCTCTCAACTAGATGCCGAGTTTCTTCATGCTTCAACAACAAAATCTCTTTCCATGCACTTCGTATTGCTTTTAGCCTGTGAGCCACATGGCTCATGGAAGGCCTCTCCTCCCCTTTGACACTCAAGCATAGGCAAGCTAGCTCAGCAACTTCTTGGAGCAGTTTTTCCATTCCCACACTCATTATGGTAACATCTAACATGCCTTCAGCTCTGTTCTCTTTCATCGCTTGCAGGAAGGATGCTGCAAGGTTTTTTCTTTCCTCAGGGCCATCAAAGTATATTGCCAACTTTCTTGTGATCAGCTCTAGAAGCACAACCCCAAAGCTATAAACATCACTCTTGTCTGTCAGTATACGCTTCTGCAAGTATTCAGGATCTAGGTAGCCTAGAGTTCCCTGCACCATCGTCATGAACTGAACAGCATCCTTTGGGAGCATTCTTGACGCCCCGAAGTCGGTCACTTTTGCCATGTGGTTGTCGCCTAGGAGTATGTTGAGGGACTTCACATCACCATGCACTATGGGGTGATTGATGGAGAGATGCATGTATGCTAGTGCTTCAGCAGATTCCTGAGCAATCCTGAGGCGATCTTCAATCGAAACCGGCGTTCTACCGTGGTTACCATGGAGAAGTTGAAAGAGAGTTCCATTTGGGATGAATTCATACACTAACATTGGCACTTCCACTTCTAGGCAGCAACCTATAAGCCGGACCACATTCCTGTGGTTGATTTGTGAAAGTATGATAATCTCTTGCACGAATTCTTCAGCTTCGGTCACATTTATAATCTTTGAGCGCTTCACAGCCACTTCCCTGTTGCCCCCTAGAATGCCCTTATAGACTGTGCCGTGGCCTCCTGTGCCTAGTACTCTGCTTCCGTCAAAATTGTCCGTTGCATTTTTCAACTCTTCTATTGTGAATATTTGCACCGTATCAATCTGCTTAGAGAGGATTTGCTGGTATAATATGTGTCCACCATTTTGTTTGAAGAACCTTTCCTTCTCTTTTTCCAGCTTCCTTTTTTGACACTTGAGTAGCAGAGCAGAGGTACATATTATGACGGAGACGATGGCAACCGAACTACCTGGCATAGTTTGTTATCACCTTATCAGTTGGTTTAGCTTATTAATTACTGTCCCCTTAAGAAACCATAAGGTTACTTACTGTAAAAAAAAGAAAAGATTACTGTATAACTGGATGCAGAATTTACCTATGACTACCTTCATTTCATATTTCGAGCCAGGAATTCGAGTGCAGGGTGCTTCCTTAGGATCACCCTGAGTTCCTGCAGGGCAAGAACAGTTGTAGCTCCCGTTGGTGTTGGTGCACTCACCATGGCAAGGATACAGAGATGGAAAATGACACTCGTTGATATCTGTTGAATAAATAGATGAGTGCATCAACAAAGCAGAATATCAATGACAAAGCCAAACAGTACAAAGAGGGGCAAAAAAACTGAATGATTCTGGAGATGGATGCATACTGACCTTGGCACCCTGTGTCTAAGTAGGGATTGCCTTCAAAATTACCCTGAGAGCAGTTGCAGCGATACCCTGAACCATTTGTCGCGTTGATGCATACACTGTTCGTGGCGCGACAGGCATATGTCGCCGAGTTCTTCTTAGCCTCCTCGCAAGTTTCATTACCAATGCTCCAATCAAGGACAATGGGAAGCGCATCATGTTTTTGAAAATTTGAATCTAGAGCATAGGAAGGATCGAATTTGAATGAGCTGGCCTCGACGACAAATGCATAGCTGCAAGGGCTGAAAGATCGGCCATAGGGGGTTATCAACTGATTGTCATAGTAAAATCCCAACCTGAAGGCCGACAGGTATGCTGGAACGGAAGTCTGACAGCAACCCAAGCCATCACATTCGGCGCTCTTACTGATTCTGTTCTGGCTGTCGCAGAACGATGCGCATGCGCTAGTGTAGTGCAAGTTATTCAAATCCAGGGTTCCACCCATATCCGTGTTACCCACTATGTTCGCAATGGTTGCACACCCGATGGCTGTGAATTTGTTCTTGGTGTTTGAAACCTTTAGAGAATTCGGGAGTGCTAGTGCCAGTGGCTGCTGTACATACTTCTTATCGGTGATGTTGCCGCAGTACCAGTATACCGTACTCTGAATGCGTACCTCACCATTGAGCAGATTGATGCCCGACACGTTGGAGTACAAATCCGAGTTTATTTGGCCCCCCGTCATGACAGAAGCTTGGTTGTTCTTGCATCGGACTGCAAAATCTTCGTGCAGGTAGCAGCCTTGCTCAATACCGAATGGGTAAGGGATGCTGACGTCGCCACACCGGTCTTTGCAGTTGGGTTTAGCCATAGCTGGGCTCTTTTCTGCAGCAGCCCCATAGATAATTGATATGCTGAGCTGCAGGATCAGGGTGGCGTCCACCAGTAGTAGTAATAACAACTTTTCACCTGTACAAGTAACAATAGCAACCTGTCATATGCTACCCAGTACCCACACACAGAAGTTTGTATGTGCAATCAAACTGAAAAGACAAAGAAATTACCCACCATCAGCTACCAACCTAGCACCAAGCTAGTAAGCTTAATACTCTCATTTTCAAATTTTAGGTCGTTTTAGCTTTTCTACGTGTATAATAATATTATTAAATGCATACAAACATCTTTGCACACAGAAAAGTCAGAACGACCCACAATTTGAAATGGAGATCACATATCAGATAGAGTGTCCCTAACAGGGCCATGTCAACTAGCAAATTAAAAGCCTATGGCGTCTACGCACAAGGGCAAAGGCCTAAATTGAAGTTCTAGAACTCAATAAGATGTTGCTCTTCACCTAGAAAAAAGCTGATACATCCTAATAATTAAGGGTTAAGGCATATGAAGATGTAAATGACAAGCAGTACATATCAACGCAATTACGCAAGAGGTCCGTTTAACAAGATAGATCGACGAGCACGATAATTTATAGTACGAGAAATAAAGTTGTACGTGGAAAACATAAATATTAATTGAGATAAATATAAGCATAGTTTAGAAAAATGAAAAAAAAATCGTAGCAGCAAGAAGAAGGAACTGAAAGAGCACGTACCTTGATATAACGGTGACGCCATGTATGTGCGTGCTAGCTGCATAGCTTCTCTACCTTGATATAAGCGTGTGCGTGTTTGGCTTGTTTGCTAGCTCGTCTCTGGCTTGGTCTTGCCCGACAAGAAGAAGAGCCTTGCAAGCGGCGGAGAGGCCGGCGGCCCACCCGAGCAAAGAACGACGAAAAATCTTGCTTTCACGGACACCGATCGATTGCAACTGGCAACTGGCAAGAGATCCAACCAAAGCTCAGTTGGCTGCTCTCATTGACCTCGTCAAGAAATCCAAACGCACCCGTAGTTTTGTTTGACACAGCAGGGTCCACCGCCCTGTGCTTGAGGATCGGAGAACGAGAGGGCTAGCTCCCTAACTTCACTCTGATTCTGTGCTAGCACTCTAGCAGGATGTTGTTCGGTGAGACGATACGACTGTTATCATCGCCGGGAGCTACACGCATATACTAGGTCACAAGGGGTATAGAAAAGCAAGGGCTGCTTTACGATGGTCATGAACGATTTTTCCATTCTTTGTCCATTTTAATTTGTCATAACAAAAATTATAATACTAGAAGCGCTAAAATTTGGATTAACAATAATGGCTATATAATTAGTTATCATGTGTACTTTCAATTTATATTGCAGTTGCGAATTTTCTTGTAGTCCAATGGTAGGACAGTCTAGTGGGAATGTGGGATGCTACCCACTAGGGATCAAATTCTGGTGCTCACTTTTTTTTAAGACGTGCATAGCACGTTTTTCATTAAGAAGAAGAGAATTGCAGCTAAGCAACCTTAGGAGAACCCCTAGGGCACGGAGAGAAAAGGTAAAAACAACGACGACGACCGACCAACATGGCCAGAGGCACACCAACTGAAGAAAAACACAGCCCTACCGGCAACACCTAAACCTGCACGAATGAGTACATCAAGAGCGCAAACACACCACCAACAGACTCACACCTAGGCGTCAACGGAAGACGAGCTAGAAGGACATGCAAAATGATGCCTCCAAGGAGGTAGACGATGCCAACGCCACCATCACCCGTCCGCCCACGTAGGAGCAGACCAAGCTTTCGCCTGGCAAGACAAATGGACGGAGGCCGAAACAACGCCTCCAACGAGGTGAGGTACGTTCCGAACAACGCACCCGTTGCCGGCCCGCTGAAACCGGACCACGCTTTCGCAAGCCTCCAGAACCAACTTCACACAGTCCACCGCAAAGGCCTAGAAGGAGTCAAACGATGGAAAGGCAGCAAGCAACTCCTGATGGCGACGAAGGAAAGCTTCTGCAGGAAAGGCGGCCAAGAGCGACCACAGCTACCAAGAGGGGGAAGGAGCTCACCCGCATCCCCATTCCCCACGACCTGCGCATGCAGCAACACTCGAAGACGACGGGGGTGGGCACCGAGGCACAAAAACTCGATGTGAAGCACCGGCAGCTTGAGAAACCACGGGGGACGAGACCCATCCTCCCATCCCACCAGCGAAGAGAGACAGGTGAAAGCATGGATCCACAAGTTGCCGACAGCCACGAAGAGGCGACTTGCCACGCCACCAACAACCCGAGGACGACGAAGCGACGACACACGAGAGTCAGGACCGACCGCGGGAACAAGATGACTAAGCGGACCAAGATTTTCCAAGAAGATCAACCGGTGAGGACGGAGGAGAAGGCACTGGACTGACGCCCGCAGGCGTCACCGTCATCCGCCCGCAAGCAGGCACTGGCTTTCGCCAAGCCCCAAAACCTCCGAGGACACCGACGACCCGGAAAGAACACATCTTGGGCCAACACAACCATCACGCCGCCGACCACCAAGCACAACGACCAAACAAGGATGACGACCAACTGACAACCACAGCGACCCCACCGGAGGACGACCGACGCACGACCAAGCTAACGCAGCTACCCTCCCGGTCCCGCACCAAAACCACCACCGTTCGCGCAGGAGGTGTTGCCCGTGCCCCCGGCGTTGCCCCGAACCCAGGAGGGCCACGGACGCCGGGAACCGAGGACGGAGACCGCGACGGGCGGGCGCCCCAAGCAGGACAAAGGCGCCGCCGGGCGGGCCGGACGAGGCGACGCCGGAGGAGGCAGGCCCTTGCAGAGGGTGGAGAAGGCGGGCAAAGGGCTGCCACCGACAAGCCGGCCAACCCACCGCCACCACCCCATCCCGCGCACAGGCCGTCGCCGCTCGCGCCAGGAACACAGGGGGACGGTCGGATCCGCGCAAGCTAAGGGCCCCGCTGGCCGGATGGAAGCGGCGGCCGCCGCCGGGTCAACGCGGAGCCGATCCCCGCCCCGTGCCGGATCCACCGCCGCACACACCGAATCCGCGCCGGGGTCGGCCGGATCCACGCCGGGGAGGGCCGAATCCGCCGTCGGGGGCACCGCAACCATCGGGAGGAGAAGGGTGAGGGAAGGGAGGAGAGAGGAGGGGAGGGGGAAGAAGAGAAAGGGACGCGGTGGAGGCGGTTGTGCGACTCCACTGCTAGCCGCCGCCGACGACGGTGGGGGTGGCGGCGGCGGCCGTTGAGGTCCGCGACGAGGGGGCTGGCGGCGCGGGGTGGGTGCGCCCCCGGGTCGCCCTCGTGAGGACGACGTGAGGACCTTTCTTTTTTTGTTACATGCAACAGTGTTTCCACCTTAACCTGAGTGATTGTGGGTACCCAACGTCTGCGTTGTACTGCAGAATTTTAAAAATATATATATTCCAGTTAGCCGCTAAGTACAATAGGGAGAGGGTGCTCCCGTGCCCTCCCGTGCACATGACAAGTTGCATCCGTTGGATGCACAACTCATCCAACGGACGCACCAGATGCACACACTATTAGCTTAGAGGTGAAGCCTTCTTATGCCACCGGGTCGTCGGACCCTGATTATTGAAATTTGTCAAAATCAGATGGTTGTCGAACCTGATGTTTAATGGAGGCGACCCCTGTGGTTGTTTGCACGGCACGCTAGATTGTTCCCCTCCGGTGCATAAATATGTTCTCCAGCTGGGAAAAGTCGAGGGAAACTGACGTGTTTTTGCCTCTTTTCAAGTAGCTTTTACCTTTTTAGCCTCATTAGTTTGACTGTGTGGCGGATAGTCTGCTTGCTTACGCGCAAACCTTTGGATGCTTGTGCTCCGAAATCGCCGCTCCATCAGTTGTAGTGTGGCGTATATTATGCAAACTCTACAATTTGTCCCACTTTACAAAAAGTGTCCTTTTACCTCCTAGTAAATCTCATATAATTAACTAAAGAAACACTCGCACTGATAAAAAAATATGTGGAGAAATGGGTAGAGCCAATCAAATGATCAATTATGCTACATTTGGTAAGAGTGTGTTTTGGTGATAAAATATTAAAATGACAATTTTATACTTGCGACTAACCCCTATGTTTTGAAGCGGATTTATACTGGGTGTATTATCATGAATTATCAAGTGGATTAAGGGCTAATGCGACAAAGCTAAGGATTATTTTAGAATCAAGTGTGACAAGGAGATGAAGGATACTTGGTGTAATATAGAGTTCGCTAGCTTCTATCTCTTAGATCATACTATTAAGAGGAGTTTCAATGATAGTAATTTGACCGAGCAAGCTAGCCATGAAAATGAAACACAATCAGTACTCTCTAGCACTTGAAAGCTTAGAAAACTCATGGAAGAACTTAGGAAGAAAAGAAATCGACAAACAAAACTTAATGAGATGAATAGAATATATAAGTTTCAAAGAAACTCAGATGATCCCACGCTATGTTTTTAGTTGTGTTGATAAATTAAAAGAGGCTGGATTTCTGAAAGGATGCATCACTTGTTTGATGCCACCATATATCGGATAAATTTAAGGTGACCGTCGGACAAAACATATTTTTCAATGGAATTTTTTTAGTGCAAAGTGTTCATCTACTAGATTGTGGTTGAGCTTATTGTTAGTCAGGTGAAGTATTTAATATGACCTCTTATTACACTTGTTCCACGGCAATGTTTGCCTTTTTTTTGAGGTAATAATGAAAAAGTCCCAACTTCAGAACCCTGCATCAGACTTTCGACCACGATTATTAAACATGAATAGAGTTCACACCACATTATGCATATATAACATTACTGATCAATACAGAGAGTCAAGGTCATCCATGAGCTGAGAGAACTATATACCTCTTGACGAGGGTCCAGATTAGGACCCCCTTTGACGGCGAGATAATCACACTTGAGGTGGAATCTTCGGACACCATTGATAATGTGAAGGTCAAGATCCAGCACAAGGGAGAGCTCCAGATCCTCGTCAAGACCATCACTGGCAAGACGCCTTGTCTCCGACCTGTTGGGGGCTTCCCCAACAAGTCTCCAGCTAGGGGGTGGCTTCTCCGACAAGTCTCCGCCTCGCACGACAAGTCTCCGCCTCGCACGAGGAGTCTCCGTCTCGCCTCCAACAACCTGCTCGTTCGCACGAACAGTCCCCGCCTCCGACCAAGACGCGGTCTACGCAAACGTGGCGCCACCCCGACACACAAGCTTCCCTGCAACGACACGTGGGACGCCAGTTCCCCACGCCATGCAAATACGCCAGCTGGCGGCACGCGCGGGCGGCCGGCTCTGACGAGAGCCTTAATGCGGCACAGTTCGGCCGCGCGGCCCTCGACGCGCCGTCCCATCCGACCCTGCAGCACGCCAACTCCGACGGCAGCACTCGAGTGCCCCCAACGATTAGCACTAGCCTACGATTAGGCCCTAACGTGGCGAGCTCATCCCGTACTCAGACGGGTTGAGTCAGCACCAAAGTGCTCGGAGGAGGCGCCAGGTGACCAAAATAAATAGGCCTGCCCGGCCACGCGGCGGCCTCAACGACAATGCAGTTCGGCCTCTCTTCAATGCACCCTGACGGACAGCGACGCGCGAGAGGACATCCCAGCGGCTAGGACTGTAGCTTTTACTTGTTTTCTCTCTTTTGCCCCTCCCGCTTGCGTCTATAAAAGGGAGAGGAGGGCAACCGTCACAAAGACTGACGAACTGAACTCTCACACCCCAGGGACTCGGGCTCGACACCCTCTCCTGACAAGTTTGTAACTCCTACTACAGACAACTCTAGCGTGAGAACACGGCAGCTCGATACTGGACGTAGGGTATTACTCCTCGGAGGCCCGAACCAGTCTAAATCCCGGCGTCTCTCGCGCTAACCATCCGGGTCGGACACACGATTGATACAAATTTACTGTTCGGCGGTAGAGAACCTCGACAGTTGGCGCCAGGTAGGGGCACATCGTGTGTCTCGCCGAACTTCACCAACGACTCGGATGGAAGGCCGCGGGGTTTTGCTAACTCCCGGGGCCACCATGCGTTTCGGCTCCCTCGGCTTCGTCTACACCGGGCCGGCGGAGTCCGTCGTCGGGCGCACCTTCGCCTGGCCAGCTCGCCCCAACGCCTTGACGGGGGCGGCGGGGCGCGCGGCGTTCGTCCGGGGCTTCTCGGACGAGACGATCATCGCCATGTTAGGGCCAAACCCGACACAGGAGTGTTTTAGGCTCACCGCCTACTACCTCACCGACCTCGCCTTTCAGGCCAGCGGAGCCGAGCCGCTCGCCTGGGGCGAATTCATGGAGCGGTACACCACCATGTACCCTCGTGGACAGCAAGGCCTCCTGGACGACCCGGTGACGGCCTACGTGGACGCGCTGCGAGCGTCCTACACCGCCCCGAGCTCCGCAACAACCCAGAAGGCACCTCAAGCACCCACGCGTGACTTCACACGCGAGTGCTTCATTTGCGTGGCGACAGGCTCGAGCAGCTCCACCGACGCGGAGCCGGCACCCCACCATCGCGCCACCGACGCCCAGCGCAGGGCACGCCTCAACGAGCTCGCAGAGGCCAGGCGCCAGCTCGACGAGGAGCTGGCCAACCTCCACCAAGAGCTCGGGGAGGACCGGCCGCGCAATCCGCAAGCGGACCCGTGGCAAGTCCTCGTGCAGGAGCAGCACCGTGAAGGAGACGGTGAGCGGCAAGAGCGTCAACCTGCTGCCGAGCAGTCCAGAGCCCGTACTCCGACACCGCCGGCTCGAGGACGTGCGCGCGACAACAACCGACGCGCCAACGAGGGCGCGAACGCCGACGGTGACGCCCCGCCGCTCTTCAGGCGGGCGTCGCAGAACCTAGCTGCCGCAGCGATGCTGCTGCGCGGCTACCCAGAAGTGGCCACCCCCGAGGAGAGGAGGGTGCAGCAACAGCTCAAGACCCTCCTCGAAGCGGCGGCAGCACAGCAAGCGGAGAGCTCCGCGTCGTGCCAACAGTCGGCGCATGACGGGAGAGCGGCGCCCTCTGCGCATCGCCAGAACCCATCCCCCTCGCGGCATCGGAGCCACAGGGACGGGGCCGAAGCCGGAGGGTCGGCCGTCAAGCAACGTCTCGGGCCCAACCGTGACGCCCGGGACACCATCGAGGCTCGCCGACAAGCGGCCAGCGTCGACAACTACGGCAACGACAACCACCGCGACGAGCGTCGTCCGCGTCGACAAGACGACCGAAGACGCGATGGACGCTACGAGAGCGACGACGACCGTGACCGCGGCTGGTCGCCGGACCAGACGGGCCCGCGGGCTTTCGGTCAGAGCGTACGAGATGCGAGGTTCCCTTCGCGTTTCCGGGCTCCAACCAATGTCCCCAGATACGACGGGGAGACAAACACCAGCGTGTGGCTGGATGACTACCGACTCGCGTGCCACGCGGATGGAGCGACAGACAGCCTCTTTATCATCAAGAACCTGCCGCTCTACCTCGGCGACTCCGCGCGGACGTGGCTCGAGCACTTGCCCCGCGGCAAGATCAACGACTGGACGGATTTGCGCCGAGTCTTCGTCGGCAACTTCCAGGGCACATACGCCCGCCCCGGCAAGCAGTGGGAGCTGCGCAACTGCAAGCAGCAGCCAGGGGAGAGCCTGCGCGACTACATCCGGCGCTTCTCCAAGCGTTGCACTAAGCTCCCAGGCGCGACGGACAATGACGCCATCTCGGTGTTTCAAAACAGCACGACCTGCACCACCCTCATCCATCGACTAGGGCGCCGGACCCCCTGAACTACTCGGGAACTCCTCGACATCGCGACCAACCACGCGGACGGCGAGGAGGTGGTCGCGGCGACTCTCAATACCCCACCGAGGAAGGGGAAACAGGTCGCGGACCATGGCGAGGGGTCGTCCTCGCGCTTCAAGAAGAAGAAGAAGAATGACAAGCGACGTCGCGACGACAACCTCGTCGCAGCAGTCGAGCGCAAGGCAACGCGGCCCAAGAGCAACCCGACCAAGGCTGGTCCCCCGAAGGACCATTTCGAGAGGCTCTTGGAGGCACCATGCACCCACCACAAGGTCCCCGTCAAGCACGCGCTCAAGGACTGCCGCCTGATGAAGAATTACGTCAACAGCACGCTCAAGCCCAAGGCGGCAGATCCGCAGAAGAAGGCTGCGCCTCTCCCCGACAACGACAACGATGACGCGGAAGCTCAGTACCCGGGCGAGGACGGGGCAGTCCACATGATCTTCGGTGGATCCCCGGCGCGGCCCTCGAGACGCCAAGAGAAGCTGATCCGATGTGGGGTCTACAACGCTGAGTCCTCGATGCCGTCGTACCTGAAGTGGTCGGAGGTTCCGATAACCTTCGACCGCAAGGATCATCCCGACCGCGTGCCGGAGCCAGGAAGCTACCCACTAGTGGTAGCTCCCCTGTTCAGGTCCAAGCGGATCCATAAGGTCCTGATGGACGGGGGGAGCGGCATCAACGTGCTCTACGCGTCGACGCTCGACGACATGGGCATCCCGCGGTCCCAGCTGCGGCCATCGACCGCACCATTCCATGGGGTCGTCCCAGGGATGGAGGCACTCCCGATCGAGCAGATCGATCTGCCCGTCACGTTCGAGATGTTGCAAAACTTTCGCACAGAAACCCTCACCTTCGAAATGGTGGGGTTCTCGGGGACGTACCACGCCATCCTCGGGAGGCCAGCTTACGCGAAGTTCATGGCCGTGCCCAACTATACGTACCTCAAGCTGAAGATTCCCGGTCCGAAGGGGATCGTCACGGTGGGGACTACGTTCCAGCGCGCATTCGAGTGCGACGCTGAGTGCTTCCAGTTCGCGGAGGCACTGATCCGGTCCGAGAGGCTCCACGTCGAGCCTCCCTCCGAGGACCAGGACATCCCCGAGTCGTCCAAGTGAGCAGCCTGCTCTTTCGAGCCCGCCAAGGACGTCAAGGATGCGGCCGTCTCCGACGATGGTCGTACGCTCCGTATCAGGACGGAGCTCGATCCTAAATAGGAAAGCGCGCTCGTCGACTTCCTCAAAGCGAACCTCGATGTGTTTGCATGGAAACCCTCCGACATGAAGGGGATCCCGAGGGAGATTGCCGAGCACAAATTGAACATCAAGCTGGGATCGAAACCGGTGAAGCAACACCTCCGCCGCTTCAACGACGAGAAGTGCAAGGCGATTGGCGAGGAGATCAAGAAGCTCCTTAGTTCAGGGTTCATCCGAGAAGTATTCTACCCCGAGTGGCTTGCTAACCCTGTACTTGTAAAGAAGAAGAATAAGAAATGGAGGATGTGTGTTCACTATACGGGCCTTAACAAGGCATGTCCCAAGGATCTGTTTCCTTTGCCTCGCATAGATCAGGTAGTCGATTCGACAGCTGGGTGCGAAACCCTCTGTTTTCTCGATGCGTACTCCGGGTACCACCAGATAGCGATGTGCATAGCGGACCAACTCGCGACTTCATTCATCACTCCGTTCGGCGCCTACTGTTACAAGACGATGCCCTTCGGGCTCAAAAACGCTGGCGCCACGTTCCAAAGATGCATGCGACGCGTCTTCGGAGATCTTATAGGACGAATCATCGAGGCGTACGTCGACGATATTGTGGTCAAGTCGAAAAAGATCGGTGATCTAGTCCCCGACCTCATGGAGGTGTTTGCGAAGCTGAGAGAGCACGGGGCAAAGCTTAACCCCGAAGAGTGCGTTTTCGGGGTCCCGAGGGGTATGCTCCTTGGCTTTGTCGTGTCGGAACGCGGCATTGAAGCTGACCTCGAGAAGATCTCGGCCATCACAGACATGGGGCTGATCCAAAACCTTAAAGGCGTACAGTGAGTCACGGGCTGCCTCGCGGCACTCAGCCGCTTCATAGCGCGATTCGAGGAGCGCAGCCTGCCGCTATACCGACTGATGAAGAAGTCCGACCACTTTACATGGACGCCCGAGGCTCAGGAAGCGCTCGATTCCATCAAGAACCTCTTGAAGAGTCCACCGATCCTCACGGCTCCGGCGCCAGAAGAACCAATGCTCTTGTACATCGCTGCGACAACCCAGGTGGTCAGCGTTGCACTGGTGGTCGAACGAGAAGAACCCAGGAGGTCACTCAAGGTGCAGCGCCAGGTTTATTTCGTGAGCGAGGTACTCTCCGACTCAAAGACTCGTTATTCACAAATGCAAAAGCTTGTGTACGATGTCTTGATCACCAAGCGCAAGCTCCGCCACTACTTCGATGCGCACCCCATCACGGTGGTGTCCAAGTATCCGCTCGGGGAGGTGATCCAGAACCCCGAGGCCGAAGGAAGGATTGCCAAGTGGGCGCTCGAGCTGATGGGGTAGAACATTTCATATGCGCCTCGGAGTGCCATCAAGTCACAGGTGCTGGCGGACTTTGTCGTTGAGTGGACGGAGATCCAAACCCCGCCGGCACCAATCTAGCACGAGACGTGGACGATGTACTTCGACGGCTCAGTCATGAAAGAGGGGGTAGGGGTAGGCCTTGTCTTCATCTCGCCTCTTGGCATGCGTATGGAGTACATGGTCCGACTACACTTCCCCGCCTCCAACAACGTCGCCGAGTACGGAGCACTCATCAACAGTCTTCGAATCGCGGTCGAGCTCGGGATCTGTCGTCTCGAGATCAGGGGAGACTCGGAGCTTGTCGTGGATCAAGTCATGAAGGACAAAAATTGCGTCGATCCGAAGATGGCGGCGTACTGCCAGGCCGTGCGCGATTTGGAGTGAAGGACCGATTAGGCGAACCAGAGAGGGGCGAGTGAATGGGAGCCGATAAAAATTCTTCTCGAAGGATATGGGAACTCCAACAAGACGAACACGGCTTCCAAAACACGCCTCCGACTCAACTACCCAAGTTGGCCAAGACCACACAGCCACTGGAGTGCTACTGGTCCTAGGAACCAACAACCACCTACACCGACTCGAGAACGCAGCGGTACTAGCAACTCGAGCACCACTGGACTACACCGGTCAGGCCGGTGAGCAGCACCGGTCAGACCGGTCCCTGCTTGCAAAATCTGAGAACTTCGACAGAAGGCCTCTACACCGGTCAGGCCGGTGTAGCTCGCCGGTCAGACCGGTCCAAGCCAGGAAATCCCAAATCCACCAAATAGACCTACCAAGCTCCAAACTGAACCAAACTCGAAACAACAACAACACGAGACAACAGGGAACTCACCAAGACGTTCACCCGAGCAAAACTCAACAGCGAGTCTGCACCGGTCAGACCGGTGTGAGGCACCGGTCAGGCCGGTGTGACCTGAGCTCTCGGGATGAACAGCGCCCGCGGGTCAACTCCCCCAAATCCAACTCCCGATCTCCTGAATCACCCCACGGTTTTGCACAAGACTTTAGGGATAGTAGGAACACCTCATGGGCACTCCATAGCCAAGATTTGGTCCACCAAAACTTGCTAAAACGAGAGGAATCGAAGAAATCCCACCAAGAACGCCTCTAACCCTAGAGCCAAGAAAACCCCAAAATCGAGCCCCTTTGCTCACGGATTTGGGAGGGGAATCAAAGGGAAAAGAACCACGAAGGGTTCAAGCATACATTCCCCACCAAATCCCAAAGAGAAAGGCCTCGAAATCGCTCCAAAGAAATCACCAAGAAAGGGCTCCGAAAATCACCAAAAAGGAGAAACGGGAAAGACACATCCAAGCCTTGAGGAACCACGCCGAATCATCTATACATACCAAAGAGGTTCATACAAGGTCTAGCTTGCCGCCCGATCATCCTTCCCTCTCACAAGATCTCACCATGAAGCTCTCAAGCTAGTCCTATGGAAATCCTAAGGAAAAACGGAAGGGAAAATTGGAAAACAAAATGAGCTAGGGTTCCAAGAGATGGCTGCCATCCTCTCACCACTTGGGTTATATGGAGGCAACCTAAAGACTAAAATACCCTTACTAGCTAACTAGGGATACATGCCCCTCAAGGGCGAATTTGAAGTCTTTGTCTTTGCTCCATCGGACGGATGCCCAGCGACCGCAAACTTGCTTAGCCTCGACGCAAGTCTTGCGATCCCGACGCATGTCCTCCGCTTCGAAGTCTCCGGACTGCGTCGTCGCACACCAGTCAGACCGGTCAGACCCACCGGTCAGACCGGTCCGATGCTGCTGCACCTCTGTCTTCGGTTCTTCGGTCTTGGCTTTGTGAATCAACCAAGGAACCCAGTGGTTTTCTGGTGAACCACCGGAAACCCCGCGAACTCGGTGTAGCCTCCGCCAATCACCACTCATGACTCGGCTCCCACGTAGTCCCGGCTCGACCTTGGTTTTGAGGCTCAACCAAGAAACCGTCCATGACTTCATCTTGCCGTTCTTGCCACCATGCGGCCCGCACTTGACCCCGCTGACCACCGGGTCCCTCGAACCAAGCCTACTTGTCTTCTCCACACCTGGAGGTCTCACCGGCAACGACCTTTCGCGCTTGTTCTTCACCTGCACCAACACCAGTCAAGCCGCAACCTGCACCTGCAATACTTAGCCAAGAATCAGTCAACACCACGTTGTCAATCACTCATCACACCAGGAAGCGACCATCCACCGGTCCTCGAACCACACATGACTCTCAATCTCCCCCTTGATGAGTGAATTGACAACACACACATTTTGTAACCAAAGAGAAAAGGAAAAGAAAAGAAACAATTAAAAGAAACTCCAACAAGCGATCGAAAGCCAAAGAAAAGGCAAAGAGCGAGATCACTTGAACAAGACAAATCTCGGGCCCATTAGGCAAGGGCAACAGCTCGACACATCCGAGACAAAACCATGCTCAAGCAAAGAGCACAAACCACCAATCCAAAGCTCGAAAACCACACCGGTCAGACCGGTCAACCACACCGGTCAGACCGGTGCGCTAGATCGTCCAGCCCCTGAGCCTCACACCGGTCAGACCGGTGTACCTCACCGGTCAGGCCGATGACCACCTAGGAAAAACTGGGAACTGCCCGAGCTCAAAACTAGCTCGAAACCACTTGGAAACCTTCTAAAAGCATACAGCAAGCCAAAACATGCTCAAACTTCTCCCCCTTGTTGACAATGCATAAATCAAGCCAAAAATACAAAAAAATGCAACCTAGAGCTTCTCAAATAGACAAAATTCAATATAGGATGTTACACATGTCCAAATGAGCAAGTTAGATACTCTATAGCTTTGTAATGACATCAACTACAAGATCACCAAGGTTCACAACCATTGGGCGAAGCTAAGATAGAATTGAGCAATTTTGTGAAAATTCACCCTCTCATGTGTAAAGTCCTAAACATGAGCAAAATATGTCAAAATGGCAAAGCCACACAAACTTCATGCTAGGACAACCATTCTAATCATAAGACCATCATAAACACCCACAAGCACCTCATGTCATGTCAAAGCCACCGAGCCATGTGCCTACTTCTAAATATGAGACTTCTCATTGGTAGGCATCATGCAACGGTTTAGCACCCAAAGCAAATTTAAAATTAGCACATATGACATGGGAGCACATTTTCCAAGCAATTTACATTTCAATTTCAGATTTGAAATTGGTACATGAAATGTCTTTGCGACAAAAAGGAACTTATGCCCCTCCACAAGATCAAGCATGGGGGCTAAACATTCATGATGGCAAATGAGCCTTTGGCCCCATATGATCAAAATAAGTTATCCAACCAAAAATTAAGCATAGCCAAACCACTAAAACATGTCAAGATCATATAAAGACATTTACTCACAAGAGAGCATACATGTGACATTTTTCAAAAATATAGCCATCAACCATGGATATAAACCAAGATCATCAAGAGCTAAGCCAAACTAACCATAGCTTACCAAACTAGCTCACAAGGACATATATATCATACCATGGTGAACAATGTATATAGGAGAAGCTTTTCCTACACAATGCATATGATACAAAATGCATGCAACCTAAGATACAAAGATGCCTATACATCATGTTACCTATGCCATGCCAAATGCAAGAAATGCACAAAAGAAAGCTATACATATGCTACAAAGGAGCTCCACCACCAACTCTGGAAACCAACCACACACACAAAGCTCACAAACGACCGGCTCCTCGAGGGGAGGCAAAAAAGGGCTCGCCACCACCGGCAAAAGAGCAAATGAGCGCAAAACTCACAAGCTCCCCCTAAACACATGCACTAGGGCCAAAGAGCATACAAAGCTCACCCTTAGTACACATGATAGAGCAAAGAGCACACTAAGCACACAGGCTCCCCCTAAACTCATGCATTAAGGTCAAAGAGCATAAAAAGCTCACCTTACACACATGAGATAGGGAAAGGAGCAAAACGAACCAAGTGGCTTGACCAAGGCCACACACATGACGGTCACAAAATCACTTACCTTGATCATTTATTCAGAATTCAGTCGTCCTTGTCCACCATCCTCCAAAGTGATGTACCTCCATGTCACCACCGGGGTATGAGGCCGGAGAACCACCCCCGATATCAACCAAATGTTCTTCGGGCCTCCCACCTGCAACTCAAAACCAAGAGCGAGAGCGAGCAAACGACTCAACACTGGGGTTAGTACCAAAGGTGTCAAACCAGTGCCGGGCCATTTCCTCAAAAGTAGGATTAGCAACATCCATCCTACCGCGCCTATCAAAACCGCGATCCATCCTGTCAAACCTATCAAACCTGGAACCACCATGGGAAAATCACTCCCGTCTCACTGGAGGAGTACGAGTACCACGACAAAGAAAACGTGGTCCGTAGCCCCTCTGAGACTCAAAACTGCGACCTCTCCCAAACTCGTATTGATCACGAGGTGGAGAACGTCTAGTAAACTCAACACCACCAGACTCAAAGCGCCTACCATCTGTTCCACGACCGAAAGGGCTAAACCCTCTAGAATCACAGCCCTGGAAACCAAACTGTCCAGCACTCTGCCTAGCACCGGTCTGACCGGTCACTCTGACCGGTCTGGCCGGTGGTCCTCGGCCAGCAAACTTGCCTCCACCTGAAGCTCTCCTATCTCTCCATGCTGGAACCGTATGCACAACACCCTTTCCCTTAGGTAGTGGCATACGAGGCTCAGGCACACCATGAGAAGGGTGGTACATGCCCTTGTTTGCCCACTCCTTAGTCATTCTCGCCTCTCTTCTTCTCTTATAGCAAAACTCTCTCTTGAGACCATCCTTTCCACAAAACTCACAATGGAAACGGATTGGTCTTAGCTTAGGCTTGGGTTGAGGCTCTTCACAAGGCTTCTCATTAGGTTTCTCACTAGGCTTTTCACTAGCCTTCTCACTTGGTTTTTCTCTCCATTTAAGCAACTGGTTTGGCTTGGGTACAAACTTGTTTTTGGGTGTGGGTTGTGGTGGAACTGGAATATTCCCAAATTTCCCTTCTCTCTCACCACTGCTCTCACCAAACCTATCAGATCCCAAAGCCCAACCATCAAAGCGCTTATAACTGGCAATCACCATACCAAGCTGAGGTTCCTGACTAGACAACCAACTCAGCACTTCACGTAACTTATTGTTCTCATCCTGCAAATGATCAACACATTATGCAAGTTCCAAATTCTTCACAGCATGCAATTCACAGGTAGAACAAGAAGTAGGAATAGGCACTTTCAAATCAGCCTCAAGCGAAACAATGCGAGATCGAAGCTCAGCAATTTTTTCATGCAAACCAGGGTAAGAAGTACATGCACCAAGCAAAGTGGGTCTAGATTGCAGCTCAGCCAACTCAACCCTAAGCATATCTAGTTCCTCACATTTGGAGGCAAGCTTTTCCTTAAGAGCAGTCAAATCAGCTAGGAAAACAGAGCAATCAGCACAATCAACCTCATCAGAAACCACAGGGCTAGCCTTAAGCGAATCAATTTCAAGCTTGCCATCAAGAACCTGTGTTTCTAGCTCAGCCACTCTAGTCCTAGCATCTTCAAGCAAAGCTCTAAGCTCCTTCCTAAGCTTCTTAGCCTCTCTAAGCATGTGATCGCGATTATCAAGCAAGTCAACCAACTCCTCATTCTCCTTGCGCAAAGAAGAGAGCTCATCACATACCTCATCCTCGGAGTCAGAGTCTGAGTCCGAGGCGTTCTTCTGGCTTCTCTTGCTGCCGGAGTTGTGTGCCATACTGCAAAGACCATCCTTCTTGTTGTAGCATCTCGAAGTCTTGCTTGCGGTACAACAGAGGCCGTTCAAGTACTTGCCGAAGTCCTTCTTCTTCTTCTTCTTGACTTTCCTCTTGCTGTCATCTTCTTCTTCACTCGAACTTGATGACACGTCCTCAGAGCCAGAGTCGATGTCGCTCGATCTCTTGATCTTCTCTCGGGTCCGTGTCTTCCTCCCATGTTCATGTTCCTTCTTCTTGGATCTTCTTCCTTTGTCCTTTGACTTGTGCTTGTCGTGGTTGTTCACCTTCGGACACTCGGTGAAAAAGTGTCTGGTCTTGCCACACTTGAAGCACGTCCTCGAGTTCCTTCTTGAGTTCACCCGGTTCTCGTGCATCCTCTCGAATCTCTGTGTGAGCAACGCCAGCTCGTCCTCTCCAAGTACATCAAACTCCTCGTCTGGCAAAGACATCAAAGAGGACAAAGAGTACATCCTGGAGGATGGGTTAGCGTTGGACTTAGCACCTGAGCCACCGACCAGAGCAAGACTATGGGAGTCAGTCGGGCTCTCAAGACGGGCTGTCAAACCACGATCAACCTCAGCAGACTTGAGCTTCGAGAACAGCTCATTCACCGTCAGAGAGGTGTACTTCTCGGACTCAAGAATGGCCTCGACCTTTCCATCCCACACGGTACAATCCAGCGCGTGTAAGAGCTTCACAGCTCTATCATGTTCATCGTACGGGAGGACGTCGACGTTGGTCCTCATGTTGTTCACAACCACTGTGAACCGCTGGAACAAGGCATCAATAGACTCAGTGGGGAGATGAGTCAAGTTCTCGTACTCTCTCCGGTAAGTCGCATACAACCGTGCCTGAACCTCAACATTCCCAGCATGAGCATTCTTCAGCTCCAACCAAATCCTACAAGCTAAGTCCTCTGTCTGAACCCGATCGAATTCGGACTGACACAGAGCACGAAACAAGTAGTCGACCGCCTTGTTGTTGGCGTCGTGCATGTCCCTCGATCCTGGAGCAAAGAAGTTCACAGGATGAACATAAGCTGAGTTCACCGTGACATCCCAAAGGATCTGACCCTTTCCGCGGAGGAACGCCGCCATCCGCCTCTGCCACATCTGGTAGTTCTTCCCATCGAAGTGCGGAGGACCCGAACCCCGTTCCTGGTACGCCATCTTTGGATCTTAGACTGGTTAGAATCACGAAGATCCGTAACCGGCTCTGATACCAATTGAAGGACCGATTAGGCGAACCAGAGAGGGGGGGAGTGAATGGGAGCCGATAAAAATTCTTCTCGAAGGAGATGGGAACTCCAACAAGACGAACACGGCTTCCAAAACATGTCTCCGACTCAACTACCCAAGTTGGCCAAGACCACGCAACCACTGGAGTGCTACTGGTCCTAGGAACCAACAACCACCTACACCGACTCGAGAACGCAGCGGAACTAGCAACTCGAGCACCACTGGACTACACCGGTCAGGCCGGTGAGCAGCACCGGTCAGACCGGTCCCTGCTGGAAAAATCTGAGAACTTCCATAGAAGACCTCTACACCGGTCAGGCCGGTGTAGCTCGCCGGTCAGACCGGTCCTAGCCAGGAAATCCCAAATCCACCAAACAGACCTACCGAGCTCCAAACTGAACCAAACTCGAAACAGTAACAACACGAGACAACAGGGAACTCACCAAGACGTTCACCCGAGCAAAACTCAACGGCGAGTCTGCACCGGTCAGACCGGTGTGAGGCACCGGTCAGGCCGGTGTGACCTGAGCTCTCGGGATGAACAGCGCCCGCGGGTCAACTCCCCCAAATCCAACTCCCGATCTCCCGAATTGCCCCACGATTTTGCACAAGACTTTGGGGATAGTAGGAACACCTCATGGGCACTCCATAGCCAAGATTTTCCACAAAAACTTGCTAAAACGAGAGGAATCGAAGAAATCCCACCAAGAACGCCTCTGTTGACGATGCAAAACCGTGTTGAAGTTCACCGCAAGCATACGGGTGACTTGGTGCCTTTTTCACCAAGGAGGGTCCTCCCTAGATTTGTCAATCCAAGGATCGGAAGTAAACTCTTAAGGTTCTCTACCTTATCTAGTCAATCTAACCTAACATGAAGCATCGATTGCATACAAAGGGGTAAACCTAATAGATAAGAGTGATAGCATATAGGTCGATCACATCCACAAACATAGGCTAGGTAAAGTGAAACCAAAAGGGTAACTAGGCCTATCGCCTTCTAGTTGTAGTTCTAGCTAAAGAGCAACAAATCAAGCATCTCATCTAATGGCATACTTAAATTCCTACCTCCCGTCTTCCTCCCGAAAACATCCGCCTTTCGAAACCTTCGTCCTGTCACGACGCGCCCCTATTCATGCGGGGAGTCTAGGGGCACGTCCAAGTGAACGTGTTTACAAACCATGAAGGATCCACATACTAGATCTAATCGCCATGATTACATAAAGTATGCTAAGTAGTCTAACCATGCATTAGACTAAGGAATAAGCATATTCACAATAGGTAGAAAGCATGAACGGAGACAAGGAATCGCTTAAAAGATCAGATGACAAGATTATCATTGCTCACATGAAAGTATGCATTACATCATCACCACCGAGGCCATACCTACGATGACGTATGCGTAGCTCCGGAACTCCACCATGGCTCAACCGGGCAAGGAGGCCATGGCGGCTAGGGTAGCCCTAGGCCATCTCCTAGACAACTTCGAAGACTCGCGGCGGCCGTTGTCTCCCTCCGGTGCTTGCTTATAGGTTTCGCCGAGTTGTGATGAATGGATCAATTCCCCCCCCTCCATGGGAGCCCAAGGGCTTGTATTTATGCTCTTAGGGAGCCTTGGGGCGTGGTCCACCTTGCCTTGCACGAGATCCTACTTGGGAGAGAAGCAAACTTGGTTTCCATAAAATCAGGCTCGTCCAGATTTTCCTGATTCGTAGCCCTTCCTTGCCGGCACCATATCTCCCACGTCCGGACTCCAAATAATGCAAATGCGGTGTCCAGGTTGTGTGCCACGAAATTATCTTCAACTTTGGTATTCATTGCTTTCCTTGGAAACGAAGATAAGATCCTCAAAACAGCCTCGGAAGATAATCTGTCTGATTTCGGACTTGTCTGCGCAGCTGGCATTTCGGTGGCCATATCTCCTAGCTCCTTGACCCGAATTGGGCCTTCCATATATCTAAATCGAAGCTATCGTCGAGGCCCACAACTTTGGTAGTCAAACTTTTGCCACTAGAGGCCGTTTAAGTCTCCGAATCTGCACCGAAAGATCATGCTTCTCTGGGCTGCGAGAATATCTCTCGGGCTGAGTTGATCTCGTTGGTAAACCTCCTATTCCCCGGAGTTTTACGTGTTGATGCTTCGGTCCTTGGGTCATTTGGAGTCGTGTTCACTTCATGTCTTGACTTGTGACGGGCTTCATGATCTTCTCATAAAGTGCTTGATGAACTTATCCCGAAAGTCTCCTCTTTAACGTTGATTTCCTACGTAAACAATAAACTCCAAAAACCACATGCAAGTGTGAACTTGTTAAATCAATAGTATGCCTAGTGGCGGATTAGTTATAATTCAAATCTCAAACCAAAGTGTAACAAGTGTTCTTGGTTGACGGAAATCGACCGTCAACATACCCCATGCTTAAACCTTGCTCGTCCTCGAGTAAGCTTTTAATGGATGTCAGTATTGCCTTTCAATGTTCATACCTTGCACTTGATCATATATGAGAAAACATAATGCTCTCCAAGTTTATATTTGTTAAAGTTCCATAATGTAGCTAGCTTTCATCTCTATGGAGGGTAGATATCATTTTAGCTCTGTCCACAAGTAATTAATCTTGCTCTCAAATTTTAAACATATCTCGGAAATTTTGAAAATAAAGAGCGGGATGAAGAAAAATTGCTTTACCAAGATCAATAATAAACCTCCTTGCATCTTGCTCATGAACGCTCATCTCATCTTGTCTCTCAAGCCTACTTGTTCTACTCCTTTCCTCTCTCAAATATTTGGTGGAAGGCTTTATATAGAGCTATGGAAAAGTTTAGTCCTACCAAGATATTATAGTTGAGATATTATCAAAATAAGACAAGCTTCTCATGGACTTACCAAGACTCGTCAAAAAGGTCACTGGAAAATAATGTTCCGTGGAGGGGGAAGAGAAAAACACACACTTTTTAGATAGGTGGACATGTGCAAATGGCAAAAGGTGATCCCGAGGCACAAGTGAAGTCCTCGTTATCAGATTGCACATGGTTGGAAAGATGAGTACGGGTCTTGATCTTGAAATCCTTTTGCAATTTCCAAATGTAGCTAGAGAACCGGGGAGCTTTATTATATTTATTTTTTTTTCTTTTCTCATCATACTTTTCCTTCTTTATATTTTTTTTCTTTCATCACTTTTTTCTCTTTTTTTACTCCCCTTGAACTCTAGACTACACTAGTGCTTCCTTGGCAACCCCCCCATGCTTAGATGTTGCTCGTCCCAGAGCAACCAGGTGATGATTGTGCCAAGATAAGTGCTGAAATTCTTGTATTTTCTTGAAGAGAGATACTTGAAACCTTCTAGGGATCCTTTTATGAAGGTCTCCCAAAATATTGCTCCACTTGACGGCACCTTCCTTCTAATCTTCTTCGAAATATTCATCCATACTCAAAGTTTTGGGTTGTGGTCAAGGAGGTATACACAAAAAGATATTTTGGGTTTGTGGGTGGATATCCGGCGAGGTTTGCGAAATTCCCGATGTGGAAACTCACAATGCGCGGATAAAAGGCTAGCATAAAGGTTACGTAAAAACGGAATGACTAGCTTCTTAGTCTTGAGCCAGAGAAATCAAGCTTTGAATCAATGCACCCAAAAATAAATCTTGTATACTAAGGTTTTTGCACTCAATGAATATAAGGCTTTGGATAGGTTGAGCAAAAATGCAAGTGGTATCAAAGACAAGGTTAGCATATCTTTTAAGAGCAAAAATAAATGATCTTTGATTCATTCAAAAATGAGAGCAATGAAAAATACTATGGGTCTCAAGTTATCATAACCTCCACAAAATATTAGGCTAGCATTAATTTAATTTTCATATCATATTTAAAGAGAGCACTAGCTTAATCATATGCAAACCAAGCACAAGAATGAACAAAGTGGCATAAATCATCATATATCCATAAGTAAGAGCATACAAGACATCATCATGGTGAGCTCAAGGTAACGGTGATTATTATTGAAAACAAAAATAAACCTAGGTTGTACTCCTAGTAGCCATGTTATTCTAAAGAGAGATAAACCAAGGTTGTATTTAAGGTTTGTGGAAAGCACATACATATATGCAGACATATAGAAAGACAAGAACAAAAGAGGGTCGAAGAATTGTTACCGTCCTTTGATGCTTGAAGTGTAGCGCGGCCTCCCCCCATGCTTAAGCATTGTGCTTGACATGGAAGAAGAAAATTAGCATCCCGTGGCAACCGTGATCTTTGTTCTCCATGCGGTCTTCTTATGTCCACCAAGTCCTCACCCATGCTTAGCATGTTGCTAGGCATGGAAGATGATGAACCATCTTGTAATTATTGAACTCCTACCGCCATATGTGGAGATCATAATCGTACTCTTCACTTGATCGTCCTTCAACGTCCACCCTTGTTACAAGCCTTAGTCCCAATCGTTTCTCAACTTGTCTTCACCTCCTTCCATGTTGTCCTTTATCGCTGCTTCAACTTCCACGAATTTTTTTCATCTTCCAGAACAGAACATGTGCTGAACCATTGCTCCATTGTAAAGTCCTTGAAATTATCTTTCCAACAAGTGGTCATTCACCCCAATCGGACTCCGAACAAGAGAGTTACGCCCTTTTTACTCCATCGATGCAAACTGTCCCGGGCTGATTTCAGAACGTGTGACGCCCACTGATTTGGTTGTAACTCCTTGCACGGGTCTCCTAAAATGTCGAATCTCGATGCGTTGGAAAAAGATTTAGTGGAGCTCCTGAATATCCAAATTTTTCTCTTTTGTACATCTCTGAACATGTGCCTAATCTTTGATGAAGACAGCGGTGTTTCTTCTGGGATTTTGGAGGTGTTGACGATCTTATTTTCATCTTTCATCGCTAACTCATGGGAGCGATTCGTCATGCCTACAAAACAACTCTAAAGCACAAAGTACCCCCGAGGTGACGGTCGGGAATACTCACTCTATGCTAACAAACCAAAGTCATCCCCTAAGATCTTAACTTGTGGCATAGTTAATCTAGTGAAAGAAAAATTAAAACCTAATGGGTGTACGTGTGTGCAAGTGTGTATGCAAATGAAATGATGATATAAAAACAAAGATAATGTTTACACCAAATCCTAAGCTCCATGCTTACAAAGTGGTTGCCAAACTTCTCCCTCGCCATAAAGATTTATTAACCAAGGTCAAAACACCATGCTTATCTCGAGATTAGTAATTCCTTATAGCACAAGAAAAGTAGGGCGCATTGCAAAGTTTTCAAACCAACCAATGTAATATGATAGCAAGGTATATAAAACTGAATGATGGTGGTCTCCAATCATGTCTAAACACCATGTTTACACAAGATTGCAAAAAGTAGTAACGCATGTCGACAAGCATTAGCATAGATATGAAAGCATTCATCATAAAGTTTCACAAAAAGACCAATCTAACATAAAAGTGATGATGACAAAGAGATGGATGCAAAATGCAAATGCAAAAAGTTAGCACAAACAAACATTAGCAAGGTTTGAAAAACACTTTCGATGCGGTCTACAATAAGCAAAGGACAAAGCTTGATCTCACACTTCATACGAAGTAAGCATTGTCAACAAGGGAATAACCCATCGAAAAGAATCAATCAACCAAACTAACAAGGTTTAAGGGTAAGTTATGGGTATCCTATATTTTTGCTCAAACAAGGATTTTGAAGAGAGGAAGTCAAGTATAGAAATTCTAACTAAGGGTGTGCTACGAGTCTTTTAATGAAAAACAAACCTATGGTTTTAGGATGTCTAAAGGTGTGAAAGGTTTTCCTAAGGATTTTACGGGGAGGCTAGTCAAAGTTTTTAGTTAGAAAAGAGAAAAAGGGATAGACTTGTCCAATCCGGATGGTGACGGCAAACGGTCAACACAAGCAATCCTACCTCTATTGGCTATGGTTTTTGGTGGGGGCTATGGGAAGGCATAGGTTGGTTGGACAAAAAGTTAGATCAACACAACATGCAATGCAATATGACATGGATGAACAAAACAACAAGATATGGTGGTTGTCTAAAAAAACGTTAGCCTAAATTAACTAGCCACAAGGTTTAGAATTAAAGGATGGTGCCAACTTCATATTTCTCTCTAAAAAGACACAAAAGAAAAACGACTCTAAACACTAATAGGCACACAAAAAGGGTCTACAAGCTTTCCAAGATCAAATAACAAAGTGCTCCCTCAATAGCAATTAAATTAAACAACATGGTGTTGTGGTATTTATTAGAGCAATGGTACAATGTTACTTGACGTTTCTTTTTAAGATCACAATGTAGACGGTCATAATATATATATAAACATAAACAAAAGAAAACGGTTTGCCTCCCGCAAAGCGCTTCATTTAAAGTCATAGAGCTTGACTTTCTTACGTACCTCCTCGTGGTCATGAAGCCATGGTCCTTCATGTAAGATTTGAAGATGTCCATGCAGCTTTGATCCACTCTCCATGCTTGACACGATCATTTTGCTTGATGAGAGGCTTGCCCGATCATCTCTTGCATGATCATCCCCTCCTTTTCCTTTGTTCTTCGTCGATGCCTCTCTTTTCATGCATTAAACTCTCTTTCTAGATCAGATCATGTAGCAAACAATAACTTACACGCATAGTGCATGAAATTATCTTTCCATCAAGTCTTTTTTGACCCCCAACGGACTCCGAACGAGTGAGTTACGCCCATTTTACTCCAACACTGCAATCTGTCCAAAGATTTCAGACTGCGCAGCGCCTAATATTTTCGCCATATCTCCTTGTACGGGTCTTCAAATTCGTCGATCTTGGAGGCGTTGGAATCGGCACTTGATGGAGCTTCTGATTTTCAACTTTATCCTTCTTCTACATATCTGATCAGGTGCTCAAAACTGATGAAAACAGAGACGTCATCTTCGAGGTTTGGTGATGGCGATGCACGAACTTGCAATTCCTTTGAGGCATGGATTCTCTCCTCTTTATTAAGGTTTAATGACCTGCACGGTTAGTGAAACTCGGGTTTTCTCCCGACACGTGCTCTTTTAAGGTCATGAGCTTGACCAAGCACAAAGCAAGTCTAGGATTTGCAAAACGTATTGAAAACATGTGCAACCATAACCACAATGTAGAAGTTAGATGAACAAAATGTGATTAAAGGTTACATAAGTTTCTTGCTCAGCGCTAAGGATCTCATTAGGCATGGGTTCATTAGGCATGCAAATTAACAAAGTTAAAATATAGCCTCTTTATCGTTCTCAAGAAACTCTAGCCTATCATGATCATTAAAGGTGCAAGTCATAGAATCAAAAGATACTATTGGACATGAACATGAATATCTCAAAAGAAAGTTATCATATCCAAAAGTACCTTGAGAGTTTAATGTGCACTTTAGCCTTCGAGCTTTTCATTGTGAGTGGTCCTTCGGAGTTGAAAACGAACGATCCTTGATGATCGGAGGTGGCTCGCTTAGACTTCTTCAATCTCTCCCTTCGTGCCACATGTCGTCAATGTCACTATATGTAGGATCACTCCTCTTCATTTGTGGGCTCACACATCTCTTAAGTGTCTTCATGTAACTCTATGAGCCTTTGTGTGAGAGCCCAAAGTGTCCGCGCCATTGGATGTTGTCCTTTGTGTGTAATCCTTCGTGGTCTTCTCCAAACAACTCCTTGCGTCGGATTGTCGCCAACTCTTCATTTGCTAATGCTCTAGGGGTCTTTGTTTTGTTCCAAGCCTCTAAATTTCTTCATGTGTGGTCTAGTAAAAGCATTCCCCATGCTCCTCTTCGTTGTTGTCGTCCTCATCTCCACTCTCTTGTTCTCATCGCGTTGCTGCTGCCCCTTCCTCGTGGATTTTCCCCTGTATACATAACAGAATTTATACCAAAATATAATTTTATTAAAAAATTTATAAAATTACCTTTCCAACGGGTACTCATCCATCTTAATCGGAGTCCATATGAGGGAGTTATGGCTGTTTCACTTCAGCTTTGCTTGCTGTCCAATCAAGACGTGCAACCATCGGTGATTCGGCCATATCCGCTTGTAGGAACCTCCGATTGACTTGATTCTTGACTCGTTGGAAGCGTAACTTCGTGGGGCTTCTAAATATCCAAAGGTATTCTGTTGTTCTTCCCACGAGGCTGTGCAAAACTTGATGCGAACAGAAACTTCGAAGATGTTGATGAGTTTGATCTTGTGATCTTGGGGGCACCGTGATTACTTCCAATACCTATTGCTCGAACAAACGATTCTCCCCAAAATATTAGTCTTAAAATTTTAATTGACACATTGACTTACCTTGTTCACGTGCTCTTTTGTAGGGTGGGGGCTCGATAGCGGATGATGGGCCACTCACAAAAGTTAGCACCTACCACTAAAGAGCGAATCTTGATGTCGCGTTCGTCTTGTCGGAGCGGATAGTGGACTTTTGTCGTAGTCTAAGTTTTGTGTCTAGATTTTCACCTACTTTCAAGGACACAAACAAGAAAGCAAGCGTATATGCAATGATAAAAATTAGGGTTAGTAAAATAGAAAGGTAGATCACCCTAGGGTTCGAGTTGCCGATCCCCGGCAACGGCGCCAGAAAAAGGGCTTGTTGACGGTGCAAAACCGTGTTGAAGTTCACCGCAAGCATACGGGTGACTTGGTGCCTTTTTCAACAAGGAGGGTCCTCCCTAGATTTGTCAATCCAAGGATCGGAAGCAAACTCCTAAGCTTCTCTACCTTATCTAGTCAATCTAACCTAACATGAAGCATCGATTGCATACAAAGGGGTAAACCTAATAGATAAGAGTGATAGCATATAGGTCGATCACATCCACAAACATAGGCTAGGTAAAGTGAAACCAAAGGGGTAACTAGACCTATCGCCTTCTAGTTGTAGTTCCAGCTAAAGAGCAACAAATCAAGCATCTCATCTAATAGCATCCTTAAATTCCTACCTCCGGTCTTCCTCCCGAAAACATCCGCCTTTCGAAACCTTCGTCCTGTCACGACGCACCCCTATTCATGCGGGGAGTCTAGGGGCACGTCCAAGTGAACGTGTTTACAAATCATGAAGGATCCACATACTAGATCTAATCGCCATGATTACATAAAGTATGCTAAGTAGTCTAACCATGCATTAGACTAAGGAATAAGCATATTCACAATAGGTAGAAAGCATGAACGGAGACAAGGAATCGCTTAAAAGATCGGATGACAAGATTATCATTCCTCACATGAAAGTATGCATTACATCATCACCACCGAGGCCATACCTACGATGACGTATGCGTAGCTCCGGAACTCCACCATGGCTCAACCGGGCAAGGAGTCCATGGCGGCTAGGGTAGCCCTATGCCATCTCCTAGACAACTTCGAAGACTCGCGGCGGTCGTCGTCTCCCTCCGGTGCTTGCTTCTAGGTTTCGCCGAGTTGTGATGAATGGATCGATTCCCGCCCCCTCCTTGGGAGCCCAAGGCCTTGTATTTATGCCCTTGGGGAGCCTTGGGGCGTGCTCCACCTTGCCTTGCACGAGATCCTACTTGGGAGAGAAGCAAACTTGGTTTCCATAAAATCAGTCTCGTCCAGATTTTCCTGATTCGTAGCCCTTCCTTGCTGGCACCATATCTCCCACGTCCGGACTCCAAATAATGCAAATGCGGTGTCCAGGTTGTGTGCCACGAAATTATCTTCAACTTTGGTATTCATTGCTTTCCTTGGAAACGAAGATAAGATCCCCAAAACAGCCTCGGAAGATAATCTGTCTGATTTCGGACTTGTCTACGCAGCTGACATTTCGGGGGCCATATCTCCTAGCTCCTTGACCCGAATTGGGCCTTCCATAGGTCCAAATCGAAGCTATCGTCGAGGCCCATAACTTTGGTAGTCAAACTTTTGCCACTAGAGGCCGTTTAAGTCTCCGAATCTGCACCGAAAGATCATGCTTCTCTGGGCTGCGAGAATATCTCTCGGGTTGAGTTGATCTCGTTGGTAAACCTCCTAGTCCCCGGAGTTTTACGTGTTGATGCTTCGGTCCTTAGGTCATTTGGAGTCGTGTTCACTTCATGTTTTGACTTGTGACAGGCTTCATGATCTTCTCATAAAGTGCTTGATGAACTTATCTCGAAAGTCTCCTCTTTAACGTTGATTTCCTGCGTAAACAATAAACTCCAAAAACCACATGCAAGTGTGAACTTGTTACATCATTAGTATGCCTAGTGGCGGATTAGTTATAATTCAAATCTCAAACCAAAGTGTAACAAGTGCTCTTGGTTGACGGAAATCGACCGTCAACAGCCTCTAACCCTAGAACCAAGAAAACCCCAAAATCGAGCCCCTTTGCTCACGGATTTGGGAGGGGAATCAAAGGGAAAAGAACCACGAAGGGTTCAAGCATACATCCCCCACCAAATCCCAAAGAAAAAGACCTCGAAATCGCTCCAAAGAAATCGCCAAGAAAGGGCTCTGAAAATCACCAAAAAGGAGACACGGGAAAGACACATCCAAGTCTTGAGGATCCACGCCGAATCATCTATACATACCAAAGAGGTTCATACAAGGTCTAGCTTGCCGCCCAATCATCCTTCCCTCTCACAAGATCTCACCATGAAGCTCTCAAGCTAGTCCTATGGAAATCCTAAGGAAAATCGGAAAACAAAATGAGCTAGGGTTCCAAGAGATGGCTGACATCCTCTCACCACTTGGGTTATATGGAGGCAACCTAAAGACTAAAATACCCTTACTAGCTAACTAGGGATACATACCCCTCAAGGGTGAATTTGGAAGTCTTTGTCTTTGCTCCATCGGACGGCTGCCCAGCGACCGCAAACTTGCTTAGCCTCGATGCAAACCTTGCGATCCCGACGCGTGTCCTCCGCTTCGAAGTCTCCGGACTGCGTCGTCGCACACCAGTCAGACCGGTCAGACCCACCGGTCAGACCGGTCTGATGCTGCTGCACCTCCGTCTTCGGTTCTTCGGTCTTGGCTTTGTGGTCAACCAAGGAACCCAGTGGTTTTCTGGTGAACCACCGGAAACCCCGCGAACTCGGTGTAGCCTCCGCCAATCACCACTCATGACTCGGCTCCCACGTAGTCCCGGCTCGACCATAGTTTTGAGGCTCAACCAAGAAACCGTCCATGACTTCATCTTGCCGTTCTTGCCACCATGCGGCCCGCACTTGACCCCGCTGGCCACCGGGTCCCTCGAACAAAGCCTACTTGTCTTCGCCACACCTGGAGGCCTCACCGGCAACGACCTTTCGCGCTTGTTCTTCACCTGCACCAACACCAGTCAAGCTGCAACCAGCACCTGCAATACTTAGCCAAGAATCAGTCCACACCATGTTGTCAATCACTCATCACACTAGAAAGCGACCATCCACTGGTCCTCGAACCACACATGGCTCTCATAGAGGACAAGTTCCATGGCCTCGAGCTTCATCACGTGTTGCGCGACTACAACAAGGCCGTGGACATTCTCGCCAAGACTGCCTCAAGCCGCAAGCCGGTACCCCATAGGGTGTTCGCAAGCGACCAGCACGCGCCATCCGTATGCGCCGAAGGCGAGAAGCCACAAGAACCCGAAGAGCCGGAAGTCATGGAGATCGACCGGCCGCTCGAGCCAAACCTCGAGGACCCGGATTGGCGCTTTCCCATCCTCGAGTGGCTTGTCGAAGGGAAGCTACCCTCCGACCAGACAGAGGCATGCCACATCACGCGACGAGCTAAAGCTTTCGTCCTCGTCGAGGGTGTGCTCTATAAGCGGGGCGCGGCCGGCATACTCATGCGATGCATCTTGGGAGATCAGGGCAAGGAGCTGCTTCGCGAGATCCACGCCGGCACATGCGGACATCAACCCTGTCCAAGAACTCTTGTCGGAAAGGCTTTTCGACAAGGTTTCTACTGGCCCACAGCAGTGGCAGACTCAAAGGACATCGTGTGGCGCTGCGAAGGATGCCAGTACTACGCTTGACAAACTCACCTCCCGGCGCAAGCGCTTCAAACCATTCCCATCACGTGTACTTTTGCTGTGTGGCACCTCGACATGGTGGGGCCGCTCCGACAAGCGCCCGGGGGCTTCATGTATCTCCTCGTGGCGGTCGACAAGTTCTCCAAGTGGATCGAAGCTCGACCCATCGTGAACGTCCACTCCGAGGAGGCCATAGCGTTCTTCACCGACATCATCTATGGCTTCGGCATACCCAACACGATCATCACTGACAACGGCACCCAGTTCACGGGGAAGAAATTCCTCAACTTCTGCAATGACAACAATATTCACGTGGACTGGTCCACCGTGGCACACCCGAAGACGAACGGACAGGTCCAGAGGGCTAACGGCATGATCCTACAAGGGCTAAAGCCTCGCATCTTCAAGCGCCACGAGAAGTTCCGAGCAAGATGGGTGGCCGAGCTACCATCCGTACTCTGGAGCCTGCGAACCACGCCTTGTCGAGCGACCAGCTTCACGCCCTTCTTCATGGTACATGGGTCGGAAGCAGTCCTCCCCACGGACATCGACTACGGCAGTCCCAGAGTACGGGCCTACACCGAGGAAGGCAACCAAGTCGCACTCGAGGACGCAATCGACCAGCTCGACGAGGCGTGTGACATGGCACTGCTGCATCGGCCAAGTACCAGCAAGCCTTGCGACGCTACCACGAGCGCAACGTGCGCACCTGCGAGTTCCAGGTCTGGGACCTGGTCCTCTGACGAGTTCAAGGCAGCAAGGATCGACACAAACTCGCGCCCCCATGGGAGGGGTCGTTCATCGTCGATCAAGTACTCCGACCCAGAACATTCAAGATCCGATACGAGGACGATCGAGTCGTCTCCAATGCTTGGAACATCGAGCACCTGCGGCCATTTTACCCTTGAGTAAATGTTCAAATCTTATGAATCTATGAATAAATGCCGCATGCCTTGTTCATGTATCTACGAGTTCATAGACTGTTGCCATGTTTTTATATGTTGCAACTCTTCCAAAGGCTGAGCAGCGAGCACTCCTGCACCTGTGCAGAAACGCTCACCGCTCGGGGGCTACCCGGGGCACGATGCCCTCCTTTCGTTTTCTCCGTTTTTTCAAAACAAAAATCGACAACTATGTCGCAACCAATCGCACATGCGAGAGGTTTTTTGGCGGAAGGCTCAACCTTGCGAGAAGTAAAGATGGCGGCCTGCACGGGGTTTGGTACCTGTGCTCGTTCAACGCTCCTAGCACCTACGCCTCCGTGGCTACGGTGCGAAGGCTTGCGAGCACATTCCAAGTCCACAGGTTTTCATCCGACCTCTTTTCAAAAGCACTCGAGCGACCGCTCAGGCTCTGGCCTAAAACGACTTTGGCGAAAAATTCGCGAGTTACCTTTCGAATTTTCTCGAGTACTCAGGGGCTGCGAACGTGTGGCATCTCTTAGCGATTTGGGATAGCTGGGCTCTCCGACTCCTACGCCCCCGCGGCTCCAGAGTAGAGTTTGGTCGTCTCAAGTTCCTAAGTTCTGCTACACGTTGCTATAGTCGTCCCTTGCTGCTCGAGAACGTTCGAGTCGTGACGTTTTCGAACAAGTTTTTGACGACTTAAAAACTGTTCAAGGCATTACACATACAAGTTGTTCCTAATTGCCTACATAAAAAAATGATACATCTAATGTGAAGGCCTGGAGCTCTCTTGGTCTTCTGGTGCATCTCGTGGAATCAGGTCCAGGTCCTTCATCACGACATCGGCCATGTCGCAGGCGAAGGAGGCACAGTCTTCCTCGAGCTGGTCGCAGTGATCGTCGGAGCAGCCAGGGGCCCAGCCGCCGCTCAGCACCGTGCGGTCCAGCCCTTGATAGTGCGAGTCGAACATGGCGAGCACCCGATGCACCACCCTCCGAGCAGTCGATAGCTCCCGCTCCTGGACTACTTCTGGGAGGCGCCCGACCTCTTTTAGAAGCATGTCGGGGAGCATCGGCCCAACAGGAACACCAAGCTTTGTCAAGACCTGGCCAAGGAGTTTCCCAAGCTTGCCGTACTCCAGGATGCTCTACCGGCGCAACGACTCCGACTCGCGCCGGGCGTTCTTGACCTCTTCGAGTTCCATCTTGACTTGCTCCTGGGTCTTCTGGGACTGCTCGAGCTCAGCCCTGGTCTCTGAAAGGGGTCGACAGATTGCAATGAGTGAACATGGCGCGACCGAGTCGAGAGAAGAGCGAGACAGGACCAAAAGGACTTACTCTCGAGCTGCTCTGACAGCCGCTTGATCGAGCCGTCCTTCTCGATGATCCTGAGCTCGGCGGCGTTCACCTCCTGCGATTTTTCCGTGAGCTTCACGGTCATCGCGGCGCGATACGTGCGCAGCCCTATGGCCACGAGAAGACAAATCAACATCGACAAGAATCAACAAAAAGAAAGAAACCAACGGCAGCATTTGAAGCCCACTCACTGTCGATGTCCTGCGCCAATTTGGAGTTGGCGTCCCGGAGACGGGTCACCTCGTCGGTGGCGTCCTGGAGCTTGTTGGCCACCTCGGAAAATTGCTTGTTGGCCGTCCGAAGGTCCGCGCCGGCGGTGACCAAGTCTTGCTCCAGCCCGGCCACCTTCGATTCGAGTGTCGTCTTCTCCTGGGCGGTGGCTTGGGCAACGGTCTGGGCGGCGGTCTCGGCTGCAGCGGCGGCGGCCGTGGCTTTCTCGATGGCCTCGTTGGCGGTCGTCGCGGCGGCCCGCAGCTCCTCGATCTTCGCCTCCGCCTGGGCCAACCTCGCCTCAAGGGACTCCCGCTCCGTTGCGGCGCTGGCAGTCACAGCTTCTGCGGCCGTAGCGTGGTCTTCCGCGGACTTCACGGCGGCCTCAAGCGTGGCCCTCGACGACGCCTTGTTCGCCACCGCCCCGGCGGCGGCTAGACGAGCGACCACCAGCTGCTTCTCCAGCTGGGTCCTCTCCGCTCGAAGCTCACCGATGGTGCGCGCCTTCCTTGTGCTGCACTCCGCGAGTGCCTGTTCCGGGCAAGAGAACATCAATCACAAGACTTGCAAGAACAAAAAAGACAAGGCTAAGCTCCCGGTTCGAAGGGACTTACCGTCGTCGCGGGAAGGATGAGCTCGTCGAACGCACGATGCGCCCACCTCGTCTTCGTCGTTAGGCGCGTCCGCCTCGTAAGCGGCTGCCCACGTGGAGCGCAAGAGGTCGGTGATCCACGCGTCGTCCTCTTTAGGCTCCGGTAGCAGCTCTGCACCTGAGCCCTCCCCGACCTCCTGGATCTCCGGGGAGGCGCCTCCCACAGTGCTCCCGGGGACATCGTGTTCTTGTGGGACTGGGCGGGTCGGGCTTGCGATGGGTGCCGCTTCGGTGACAGGGGCGGCAGGCCGGGGTGACGACGGCTCCGGCGCGCTCGCGGCGGTCGTTCCCGCGACCACGGCAAGGGACGAGGACACGGCGTGAGCCAGCTCTGCGTCGGCTGCAGGCTCTTCGAGGACTTCCTCGACGACTTCCAGCACGACTAGGGCTTCGGGAGCCCCGGCAGCTCCGACCAGACCCGACTCCGGCTGCTCCGCTGCGGCCGCGCCAAGCGCGGGCTCCTTATGGCCGGGCTCCGCCGCTCTAGTAGAGGTCGCGGCCTCGGGCACGGCGGACTCAGAAGCCTCGACCCCCGACTCCTCCGGGCCCGACAGCAACCGCTCCAACACGGCCTCGAAGATAGCCATATCGTCGCCCGGGAGGTCGGGCCCGTCGAGGTCGATGATTTCCCGAGGGCGGGCAGCCGCGGCGTCGGCTGCTGGCACCTCCACCGCATCCCCGCCCGCATGCGGCGCTGTGGGCGCCGAAGCTTCAGCCGCCGTCGGCACCTCGACCTCGTGTCCGCCGGCTGATGGCAGTGGGGGCACGATCTTCTCAGAGGACGCCACCAGGGCATCACCGCCTCCCGCAGTGGCCTCGACCAGCGGCTCGATCATCGCCTGGGTGACGTTTGCCTCAGGGGCCACCCGACCCTCGGCCAAGTTGCCGGCGTCCGGCGCCGGTGGAGGCGCCGCTGTCTCGACAACCTCGGTCACCGCAGTAGGCCCACTCCCGGCCTACCCCGTCGATGGTTCAGCAGGGCGGGGCGCCGGGCGGAGCTCGGGCTGATGGTTGCGCGTGCCCAGCGTGATGCGCTTCTGTGGCGCAAGGCTGAGGACGCTGGTGTCGGCGCGGCTAAGACAAGGGCGAGTTCAAAATGAGAAACGAGCAAGACGAAGAACAGTAAAACAACAAGAAAAAGCGAGCAAGAGCTTACATGGTGTACCGGACGCGAACCCGCTTCACCGGCCTGTCCGATGAGCCCTGCTCGGGGGCTGACCTCTTCGCCCCCGCCAGCTCGGGAACCGGATCCCGACGCTCCGCCGGCGCGGGGGCTGGCCCGTCGTTCCCCGACAACTTGGGGGCGGCACTTCGATCCCCCGACAGCTCGGGGGCTGCCCTCCCGACCTCCGCCGCACCGGAGGACGGCTCCTGGCTCCCACTAGAGGAAAGGGGAACCTGCACAGCCGGGACGCCGCCGCCGCGGATAACTAGAGATTGGAGGCGCCGCTGGGGAATGCTCGTGTCCCCCCCTTGCAGCGCGCTCGGTGCAGACGCCTTGGACGACGAACGCCTCCTCAAGGAGTTCGAATCCGGACGATCGGAGCCGTCGAAGGAGTGACGGGAGGAATGTTCTCGCTCCGCCGGCTGCTTGGGCGGATCGTCCCGATACGGGGGATCTCTCCGCCCCTCGGAGGCGCGTGAACCACCAGGGGCCGCCCGAGAGCGGGTCACCCTTTGATCTTCTCAGGCTGGGCAGGCCCCCGACTGCGAGCTGGAGCCTGCGCCCTTCTCACGAGCGACCGGCTCCGACCGCCGCGTCGAGCTCACCTCCGCCGCCCGGCGCGGCGAGGATAGGAGTGACCCGGACATGCCGCTCCAATCAACCTCCACGCTCGGCTCGTCCCCACTCCATGCCGGCGGCGACGACGGATCTTCGTTGGAGGAGACGTTGGTCTCTCCCGCCTTACGGCGCTTGACGCGCTCATCTTTCCGATCGCGCTTGGCGATCTCCTTCTCCTTGTGCTGCGCCTTGCGCTCCGCCCTCCGCCTATCTGCGGCCGCCTGGTTGCGCTTGAAGATCGCCTCCTCCGGGAGAGGGGGCTTCGCGGGAACAAGGTGGGGGCTCCTCAGCTGGAAGTAAAAGGAAGCGAAGGGAGTGAACGACCATCAGAAATTTCTGAGAAGATCCAGACCAAATAAAGACTTCGAACTAGTCGGAAAACTTATCGGAAGAAGAAACCACTTACGAGCTTCTCGGTCCCCTCGTTGGGGAGCATCGGCAGGAGCCGTGACGGCGGCCACGGGTAGGATGCCTTCCCGATGGCCACCGACACGCGGCACTGGACCTCATCCAGCGAGGGTCGCCCCGGCGCGGTCACGGTCCCTATTCAAGGGGGCCTTTTGGCCGTCATTTCACAGAGATGAAGAGGCCGCCTCCGGAGCGGGACGACCTCTCGGGAGTGGTACTGGCCGATGACGGCTGCCAGATCGACCCCGGCATCGCGGAGGCAGGCCAGCACCGCCCAGTGCTCCCTGAGCATTTTCTCCTGCTCCGCCTTCGGAGGCCTGTCGCTCCAGCTTCTCGGCGCCTGGGTGATGGAGGCTCCGGTGAACTCCGGCAGCGCGTGCTCAGGGTCGTTCTTGAGATAGAACCAACCCTTGTGCCAACCGCAGTTGGAGCTCGTCAGCGAGAAGGGAATGTACTTCTCGCCCCTGCCCTGCTTCATCCGGAGGTTGGCGCAACCGATGGTCGCCGGGAGGGGGCCGTCCTTCAAGCAGGCAAACATGAAGAAATACTTGAAGAGGTGCCAATGGGCACCGATCCCCAAGTACCCCTCGCACAGCGTCTCGAACGCCGCCATTTGCTGGACGCTGTTCGGGTTGAGGTGCTGGAGCTGGAGCCCGTACTCATGGAGAACGGCCCGGATGAATCGCCCGGCGGGGATGGAGAAGCCGCGCTCGTGGAACGCCACGAACAAGATGACGTACCCTCTCGGCGGGCGCGGCGCGGACTCATCCTCGGGCACCCTCCATTCTTCGGCATCGGTGAGCAAAGGGAGCTGCCCGGCGGCGACCAGATGGTGCAGCATCGAGTGGGTCACGTTGGAGCGCGACCAGTTCGACATGGCGACGGCGGGCTCTCGCGCACGGCTCAGGTGAGCGAGGCGGCGGCGCAGTGGGCGTGAAGGGCGAAAGACGCAGGCGGCGATGGGAATGGAAAAGGCAGGAGAGGTAAAAGTTCTGAATCCCCCGTCGGCTCGCGGTTAAAATGGAAGGGGCGTGGCCGTCGGCCTTAAATGCTGGGCCCGCCACGAAGACACCCGCGCACGCGCGCGCGCCCTGGGATAACTGACGCCCGCCTGCGCGACGCCTCGATGCCCGCTGGGCCCGGGAATCTGAACCAACCGCGCTCCGTCCTTTCAAGCCGTCACGTCCGCCACGTCGCCCACGTCCACCACGACCTCCACGTCCGCCACGACCTCCACATCACCCACGACCTCCACGACGCCCACGACCGCCACGACCACCGCGACGACCACAACTGTCACGACCACCTCGGTAAAAGATCCCAGAATCACGACAACACCACTGTAGATCAAAACCCCACAAGCGAGTCTACAACTCACTCGTGGGCTCGGGGGCTACATCCGGCGGATGCGCTCGCGCGCACCCACCGAGAAGACCAAGAGTAGAGATCGTCACGACGCCTTTCGTCTGAGCCTGTGTGCGAGTCCTTGATTCCCTCTCAGGCTCGGGGGCTACTGACGAAGGCCCAGATTAGGGCCCCCTTTGACGGCGAGATAATCACACTTAATGTGGAATCTTCGGACACCATTGACAATGTGAAGGACAAGATCCGGCACAAGGGAGAGCTCCAGATCCTCATCAAGACCATCACTGGCCAGACGTCTTGTCTCCGACCTGTTGGGGGCTTCCCCAACAAGTCTCCAGCTAGGGGGTGGCTTCTCCGACAAGTCTCCGCCTCGCACGACAAGTCTCCGCCTCTCACGACAAGTCTCCACCTCGCACGACAAGTCTCCGCCTCGCACGAGGAGTCTCCGCCTCGCCTCTGACAACCTGCTCATTCGCACGAACAGTCCCCGCCTCCGACCAAGACGCAGTCTACGCAAACGTGGCGCCACCCCGACACACAAGCTTCCCCGCAACGACGCGTGGGACACCAGTTCCCCACACCATGCAAATACGCCAGCTGGCGGCACGCACGGGCGGACGGCTTTGACGAGAGCCTTAATGTAGCACTGTTCGGCCGCGCGGCCCTCGACGCGCCGTCCCATCCGACCCTGCAGTACGCCAACTCCGACGGCAGCACTCGAGTGCCCCCTACGATTAGCGCTGGCCTACGATTAGGCCCTAACGTGGCGAGCTCATCCCGTACTCAGACGGGTTGAGTCAGCACCAAAGTGCTCGGAGGAGGCGCCAGGTGACCAAAATAAATAGCCCCGCCCGGCCACGCGGCGGCCTCAACGACAACGCAGTTGGGCCCCTCTTCAATGCGCCCTGACGGACAGCGACGCGCGAGAGGACATCTCAGCGGCTAGGACTGTAGCTTTTACTCGTTTTCCCTCTTTTGCCCCTCCCCTTGCGTCTATAAAAAGGAGAGGAGGGCAATCGTCACAAAGACTGACGAACTGAACTCTCACACCCCAGGGACTTGGGCTCGACACCCTCTCCCGACAAGTTTGTAACCCCTACTACAGACAACTCTAGCGTGAGAACACGGCAGCTCGATACTAGACGTAGGGTATTACTCCTTGGAGGTACGAACCAGTCTAAATCCCGACATCTCTCGCGCTAACCATCCGGGTCGGACACACGATCGATACAAATTTACTGTTCGGCGGTAGAGAACCCCGACACCTCTTGATTGTAGAAAGTTGCGAGGGTTGACAAGTCGCTCCTTTAATTTCGATCGTCGGTGCGTTGTAATACCGTCTAGAACCAGTGGCGGCGCCACCACTATGGCAAGTTAGGGCGGCCGCCACACCTGCCTGTTGGCATAGTACCTAATCACCAATTAGCAGTATACTTAGCACTAATAAACTCAGAAAAATAAAGTTCAATTAACCTAATTACATCATGCCTGCAACATGGAAGGATATCGCGTTCAGCCTAGCTTTCTCGTTGCCGCCTGCCACTATATATTGTTGTCCTGTCACCTTCAACTTTTTATTCAGAATGAATCTTCATCGAACATCTGGCTGTACTTAGTGCTTCTATAGTATGTTTGTCTAACTATTCACTTATCAATATTCGAAATTTTTATACAATCATAATTCATATGATGATCTCTAGTATATTTATGCATATTTGATGACTATATCTATAATTAGTAGTAGTAACTTCGTCATATGTAAATTTTGATCTGACTCCACCACTGTCTGGAACCGAAGCCAATGTGACTTCTCATCGATGTTGCATTGCAGTGCCGTGTCGCAAAAAAGTAAAACTATATGGATCTTTTTTTTTTCTCATTCGTGAAACACAAGGCACCGCGTGGTAGTTTAATCCACGAGTGTTTATTTACGCGTTCTTGTGCGACTGTCGCTGCGACGCTTACCTGGTAAAATTTCCTGGCTAGCAGTCGTGTTCTCAAGTTTACAATCGCGTCCAGTGACACTAGCAATAGCAATAGTTTTCCGTCTTCAACTTTTCGCGGTAGTATCACCTTCCTGGAGACGCCGGGATGCCATTGAAAACGGGATCGGCGGCTGCCACACTCTAAAGCAAAAGCAAACCACTGAACTGAAGCAGTCCAAAGTCCAAACCAGGACCAACTCAAGTCAAGGCGCGTTGTTGTCTCTCTCGCATCTTCCTCCCAGCCCTGCCAGACCGTATATATGCACCCGCGACCGTATAAGATTGCAACGATCTAACAGTAGTGAATTTCGCAGAAATGAGAAGCGAAAAGGAGGGGCCCCCCGAGATTTAATTAGGTTTGTTTCGAAACGAACCGTCAACATGGCAGGACACACATAAGATGGAGGACAACATTTTTTTTTCACGAACGAGTACGAGATAGTGTCTATTTCATTGATATAGAGGAGAAGTACAGCCGGCTTATCGGAAAAAACTAACAGGGTATTTACAAGCGCTCGTCAGGCACTTGGCACCCGCAGACAGCCAAAGAGAGACCTCTCCTTTGATCTTAGTTACAAGTGTAGGTACAGTAGACTCTGTACGTTCGAAAACGCGGTTGTTTCTTTCCTTCCAAATCTCCCCGATGATAAGCAGCGCTAGCGAGCGAACAGCTTTAGGGGGAGTGCGCGGCCGTGAGCTAATGGCGTCCCTCCATTCGATCGGTACCGTGGAGGTAGGGGGAACGACTGTTTTGATCTCTAGAAGACCCAGCCAGTTCGCAATCTCGGTCCAACATTCCGCAAGGAGGTGATGCGCAGTTTCCATGGTACGTCTGCATAGGGGGGCAGGTGGGGCTGTGGTCCCAATCTCTACGCGCAAGTCGGTCGGAGGTCCAAACACGGTCCTGCAGGATGAGCCATGCGAAGAACTTGCACTTTGGTGGCGCCCAAACTTTCCAAATCGAAGCGAAGGTAGGAGTAGCGGTGCAGTCCGCAAATTGGGCTTTGTACGCTGTAGCAGTGGTATACTCCCCGTGTTTCGTTAGGGTCCAGGTGATCTTGTCATCATGTTGGGGACGCAATACCGTCGGCGCGACGAGGTTCCAAAGGGTGGTGAATTGAAGTAGGTGCTCCGTGGTGAAGCCAGCGCGGAGCTTGATGTCCCGGATCCGGTTATCGTTGTGAGGTTACATAAAAAGACTTGATTTCATATATTACAACAATATTATTTTGTATATTTCCGATAATACCCATATACTACTCGTACCACCATGAATACCACCCATACCACACTAAAAAAACCGGTGGTACATAATTAATCTCAACCGCCGGATCCTTACATATAGGTCATTTTCTATTACATACGAGTCATTTTCAACCGGTGGTACAGGGTGGTATTGTGTACCGCAAAAAACCTCAAGGAATACCGGGTCCGAGTTTCCAGCTTTGATATTTTACCATGTAGACTATGTAGTAGTGCATATTATAGTTACCAAATCTTGGCGCTACCTAGGTTTCCTGAAACCACGGTATTGTAGGCTTGTAGCTCATCCATGGTGTAATAAAGATATTACGCGTGATTGCTTTCTCTGTATCTTTTATTGCGACGTTTCTGTAATTTTAGTCTTGTTTACTGATCCACAGATTCACAGTGGGGATGAAACGTTAGTTTTGCTCTTCTTTATACCAACAAGAAAAGAGCTAAATTGGATCTTAACAGGCGCGAGGCTTCGTATATGTGCTTTCTCGGTTTCTCCTTGCACCCGCTGCAGTAGATCTGTGGCTTTTACAGGGTCAAGTGCGAAGGTTCCGCGGTAGAAAGACCTGAATTTCAAAACCGTGGCGGGTACCTGATGACGCCGGGCTCCGCAGTGATCCAACCAGCATGCTTGCGCTTGCCGTTGCAGCTGTGGCTGAACCGAATCTTGGGCCTGTGATCAGAAAGAACTGACTGCGTGATCGACTTCGGCGGTTACTTGAATCAACTCGAAAAGAAAGAGCATCGGCGGTTACGAAGGCAGAGTGGAGTGGCATCGATGCAGGGGGCGCGCGGGAAACGGAATGCAAAACTATCACGGGTAGTCTGGGCCGCGGCCCGCTGTATGTTTAAGAAGAACGTGGGCTTGCGGCCCATTTTCTTTGGTGAACATGGCCGACGACCTGAATGATATATATATAATCCATAACAATTTAAAGACTTCGCATTTCTCCTAATGATGAAAAGCTACACTACGAGTTAGTGTTTTGGCTGGTTAACTCCGAGAGTCTCTCTGCAAATCACTAGCAAAAATCCTGATTTGGCTAGTATGTAAAATGAAATAGCTAGCAAAAAGTTGATGAAATCCAACAAACTAGCTAAATCAACTCTCCATATGCTCCACCGCCAGTGGGTCCCGCCTGTCATACTCATGTACGAGGGGATAGCTAGCGGGACTGGCTAGCAAAGCCCCCGGTTTAGCTAGCGGAGGATAGCAAGAGCAAGTTTAGCTAGTATGTTGGATTGAGTTTTTTGACAAATTTTCTATTTTATAGATAGTTAAGTCAAGATAGCTAGTCTCTTGGAGTTGCTTAAGTTCTTTTAGTAGCTTCTCGTATAACCATATTTATCTTCTTCAACTGCTGCTGGACAATGAGTTTTTCTCGCTCAACCTAGAAAACGAGACATAAGGCATCTCCAATTACGAAAATTAGATGAGTTGACATGTGTCTAGCACTCTACCTTGGGTAAAAATCGGGAAGGAAAATACTCTATTTGCATTCTTAAAAGAGGATTTGCGTATGTTTGGTTTGCAGGGTGAGGGTTGAATTGTGGAGTCATTGCATAAAAACAAAGACAATCATAAAGGGAAAAAAATACTCAAATCTTAGAAGAAAGTGAAATGGACCACACGTGTGGATACGTGTGCACCTGCATTTTCCTTGTCATGCCAATTTTTTCTCAATTAGTGGGGCAGTAGATGAATATAGACAACTATATGTATATATCGATAGAGAGGTTGAAATATTAATACATATTCTCTTTTCTAAAAAAATGTTACAAGTGGCATGAAAAGAAAAGAAACAAAGAATCCAAGTCATATTTGACGTTTAAAAAAAATGAAAAAGATGCCGAATTGAATTTAATTTGAAGTATTCCAGTTTCAACACTACTGAACCAACACCTGCTGACCTGCATCTCAATCTTCCAGAGGCAGGGCATCGATGCAACCGAACTGAAGACAGAATCTGCACCTTTGGTCTGGAGCATCAAATGATTGAACTCTGTAGTTTGTACAGTCTGTCCGACTGTCATCACCACTCACCAAACCATCATGAACTCCTCAGATGTGAGCATCCTGGAATGGCGATCTGCGATCGGCAGATTGCTAATTCGCTACGCATTGCCCAACCCGCAACGCGCGCTACCGCCCGGACAGGTACGAGAGCGCGAACGAATCGCTCACGCTCACCACCGACGACGCCGTCCTGGTCGATCCCGGCGGCAGCGTGGGCAGCCCGAACGGGCCGCCGCCGCGGTGCGCGTGCGCGGCGGGGTCGAGCGCGAGCAGGTCGACGATGATCATGTCCGACGGCGGCGGCGGCTCCACGGCGGCGCCTCCCCTGGCCTCCAGCATCTCCACCACGCGCGCCATCGCCGGCCGCGCGCCGGCCTTCTCCTGCGCGCACCACAGCGCCACGTGCGCGAGCCGCCGCACCCCGGCCTCGTCCACCGATGACGGCGCGAGCCGCCGGTCCAGCACCTCCATCACCCGCCCCTCACGGACCTTGTCAGCGACGACCTTCGGGAAGTAGGTCCACCGCCGGGACCCGCCCGGGCCGGGCTCCGCCTGCAGGTTCCGCCGTCCGCCGAGCATCTCCATCAGCACCATCCCGTAGCTGTACACGTCGGACTTCTCCGTCACGCCGGCGCCCAGCAGCCACTCCGGCGCCAGGTACCCCGTCGTTCCCCGCACCGTCGTCACCACCCGGCTCTGCTCCTTCCCCATCAGCGTCGACAGCCCGAAGTCGGAGAGCATCCCCCGGAGGCGGTCGTCGAGGAGGATGTTCTCCGGCTTCACGTCCAGGTGCACCACCTTGGCGCGGCAGTCGTGGTGCAGGTACGCCAGCGCCTTCGCCACGTTGACGGCGACCTGGTACCGCTGCAGCCACGTCAGGCACCGCCCGCCGCCGCCGTGCTGCGGGAATATCCACTTGTCGAGGGACCCGTTCTCCATGAACTCGTAGACGAGGAAGCGCGGGCCGTTCCGGACGAGGCAGAAGCCGAGGAGGCGGACGAGGCTCACGTGCTGCACGCTGCCGATCGCCGACACCTCCGACCGGAACTCCTTGTCCACGTGCGCCGACCCGTCGATCCGCTTCACCGCCACCGCGGTGCCGTCGTCGAGGATGCCCTTGAACACCGTCCCCGACGAGCCCCGCCCGATCACGCACTGGAAGTCGTCCGTCGCCGCCGCCAGCGCCGCCAGCGAGAACCGGCTCGGCAGGCCGGCGACTTTGCGGAAGAAGCTGTACTCCACCCGCACCGATACCTCCTCTCCGCCGCCGCCGCCGCCGTCCATCGACGGCCGCCTCGCCATGCGCTCGGCCCGCCCCTGGTGACACAGCAGCGCCGCCACGGAGCCCGCCAGCACGGCCGACAGGATGACCGCCGTCGAGAGGTAGAAGGGCCTCGACAGGCGGAAGCAGAGAAACAGTGAGAGCTCGAGGGCAACCAGCACGACGGCCGCCGCGCCGGCGAGGATCTTGACCGTCTTTCCCTCCATCGATCACGCCAACGCCGCCATCACTTCGGTGACGCCGCTCAGTTCCACCAGTTCGCCACTCGCTCTGACTTTGACGGGATGCTGGTAAATATACACATGGGAGGGTGAGAGCTCTTTTGACGAATTAACGACAGTGATGTCTCAACCAATCCTTGAGGTTTGGTTCTTGTAGCAAAATTCTGACTTGATCAGAGAAAGGATTATGGTAGGTAGTTAGGGAGAACGGTTCAGATGAAGAGTTGGATCAACTGGCAGTGCAGATGGTACGTTGTCGTGGCGAATTCAAGAAACAATCACTTGCATGGTCAAATTGAGGAAAGAGCACACTGATTCAACGGCTCGGGTTACATCAGTTTGTAGTGGATTTGTGTGGTGTCGGTGTCTCAGTGTGTGTACTTTGGCCAAATCCAAAGTTGAATGTTTCGTCCATAACGGGTTCAGCATTTAAGCAGCATCAGTGATTCTCTGCTACGATGGCATTCGGAAAATATGGATCAAGGAGAAACAATGATATCTTGACTGATTCGTTGAAACCTCTGCTTATATCTGATGAATTCTCAGACAGCAACTGCAATTTCAGCAGACCAATGTGTGAGCAGTATTCAATATTCAGACAACAAATCTTTCATCAGCGGATTTGTAAAGGCGACCGGGGAACACAGTATCATCCAGACATATTTGCATTTATTTTTCGGATCTTGATTCAGCAGAACTTGTGGTGAATAGCAAAAGTACACCGTTGTGTAACGAATTCCATTATTTGTATAGCCGAGTTTCTTAAGTGATTACTATGTCTTACAAACCATGTGCTGCTCCAGCTTCCAAGCTAGGGGGCAATCAGGTTGACATGGTCTACTGAACTCTATAAGGTCCAAATGCTTAAGTTTTCCACAGCTTCAACGCTGCGACAAAAAATAATAATAGCACCCCATTTTATTGTCATTTCCTACACAACCTTAATGACGGTGGTCGTCATCGTCATCATGTCCATCAGGGGATCCTCCTTCTCCAATCACATTAAGCTGCAGATAAAGATGGAAGCTTGTAACTCAGCAAACGTTTGCCCTTGGAACGCAAGGACCTTATGCCAACAGGAAACCATACCGTGAAATATTGAGTACAGACCGGGCATTCATGTGGCTTGCCTTTCTCCAACCAAAACCACAGCACATCATGCTCATCTTCTGCAGAAGGCCAATAACAATTGCAGTATAGGCCAATTAGAAAACTGAATGGTTCATTCATTTTTTTCTCTAGATAAGACACAGGCGAGGGTTTGAATTCTGGAACCCTCTTGGTTGAAAAAACTCAAGGGATATTTAGCATCAGCAGTAGTATACCTCCTTCACCACCAGGACAACCAACAATCCTTTTGTTGTAGTGTGTCTGAATCACAGCAGGAGCTTCCTATTCAAGGAATAACATAGACGATATCAGTTCAGAACACTTCACAAGAATAAAAAAATAACTGAAAATGATGCAAATGACACATGTAAGCAAAACCACAATTCATATAGCACACTACAAAGTGATTCACCGACAGGCTGATGCAACCTAGTATCAATTGGTTGGCTGATAAATCTCACTGAATTCCCAACTTATTGAGTCAAAAGACAAAGTCATGACAATAATAAACCACAAAGAAGAATCAGTCGTACAAAGACCATCTACACAGCGCGTTACAGAAATTCAGGATAGCCTACATTAGAGTCTAAGAAATACAAAAGACAGACATATAAGAAATGACATATTCCACTTCAAGAACAGAGTGACTTCTATTGAGTATTCCATAACGAAGAGGACAGCATCGTGGATTGTTCAACTACAGCTCTTCATGACATCAATGCTCGTTTGGACAGGAACACACTGAAGAAACATATATCAACTTAATTCCCAGAGTTTTCGAAATGAAACTGCAGTTACATGATACAAGTCTTAAATCGAATCCTGAAGCAACACCAGAAAGATAAACAGCAGTAAACAGAACAAGAATCACCAGATAATCCAATCAAATAGCAAAATCAAGATGCCTATAGGTATTGAAAATTCAATAGGTGTCCATAATTGGTGCTTAGAAATTAGTATGCTAAAGAAAACCTGAAAGTTGATTGAACATGCTACTACAATTGATCTACTATAGTGTGAATTCAAATTTTTTTAAAAAAAACTTACTTTAAGAAAAATACATTTGATAAAAGTGTGTGAGCCAATACTATTATATGCCACAAAGTATGACCACAAGCTACAAACTTATGTGGCCCAGAAAGTCTAAACGAGTTAGGATAAAATTGAAATGAAGTTGGATTGGGGCTCAGCCTACAGGCTACAGACCTACAACTCAATAGCTAACAGAACTAACAACACTAGTATGAGCATGAACTTAATAGCCCAAACAGATCTGGATAGTTTATAAACTTTAAACTTCAAAATGATTCATTGGTCTCATAATTACTGCCATAAATCTTCCACAGCTCAAGAAAAACACCCAATGGTGGAGAACTTTTTTTTTTGAGAATCAATGGTGGAGAACATATGTGAGTTGTGACACATTACCCTGAATAAAGTAAAGACGACTAGTGATTGGTCAGCTCTTATCTCAACATCTGAAAATAAACTACTCTGCATCTTCACCTAACACCACTGGCGGAGCTAGGTGGTGGCCAAGGTGGGCCATGGCCCCCCCTTGCCCAGGAGAAAGTGTAGGAAAATTAATCTAATTTAGATAGACTATTAGCATATTACTTAGTTGTTACCTGATCCTATAGCTGAACTCATGTACTCTTATTCTTCAAGCTATGATCCTAGTAGCATCTAGGAGCAATTGTTGCTCACCATCCGGCCTCTGGCCTCCTATATATATTTAGCTGTTTTTGACGTGAATACAACTACGCATTGATCATTTGCCGATTCTTCTTGAGACTTCCATAGCTTTTCATACTAGTTATAATTTATTCTCATAGAATAAATTTTGCTTACATAATATAGCACTTGAGTTATAGGTTGTTAAGATCATGATGAAATTGGCCCCCTCTTGATCTTAATCCTAGCTCCGCCACTGCCTATCACACGGAATATGTTCAAACAAGTATCTCAATTCACGCGGACAAACAAATTAATCTAAACGAACATGTCACATCCACAACCGCAAGTCAGATGATCGCACATTGACATTTCAACACACGTTCACAAGTCATAACCCCATCCTAAGCAGACCATTCAGTGGTCCCAGTTGCTCACGCATCAAAGGGAATGTAGAAGATATCAGACGGAAAGCCCTCACCTTGGTGCCAAAGGGACCGACGGGGGCGTCCATGTCGAATCTCTTCTTTCCCTGTACAGAAAAACAAACCAAATCCAACAAGATTCATTATCTTTTTACCAACAAATGATAGCCTACAATAAGAAATGAAGCGGCGGCAACCGGCAAAGCGACCGTGCGGGGAGACCTGGAGCTCGGCCTCGATCTCCTCGCGCTCGAGCCCCGTGGCGATCGGCATCACATCTTCAACCCTAGTCCTCGTCCAGGTCGCATCTGAAGAAAAAACGCAATCTCGCCATCAAATCGGGGCTACGGCCTGACTGCCTGAGCTTGTGAGAAACGGGGAGGGCCGTTACCGAGAGTGGAGAAGAGGAGGGGCGCCGGTGTGCGACGGAGACCAGGCGCGGTGGCAGCGGAGACCGCCGGGGATCGGAGGATCAGGGCGGAGCGGTGGTGACGGAGGAGGAGGGAGGTGGCGCGCTTCCACATGGCGGGCGGCCGGTGAGGCAGCGGCGGCACCAGCGGACGGTAGAGAGAGGGAAAGAGGCCAAGAGGGTGCCTAGGACAAGGCTGGAAAACTAAGAAAATGCTCCTGACAACTTTGGGTGTTTTCGGCCTACAGGGTACAGTGTACAGACCGGACCCGACGTCGGACGTCCCCACTTTGGGTGTAAAATTTTGCAAATTGAAACAAAGTAAAAAATGTGTAACTAATTTGAACAACTCCAAAACAGAAATCATATGCGCTCAGTTTACACTATTGGTAAAGCAGCATCGTTAATTTTTGAAAAATATAGCAATTGTTGACCGGGCTTGATTGCAAAATACAGAATTGTTATTTTTTTGCAAAGTATTCTACAAACAAGTGGACTGACGTCGATGCTGAAGTTTTGTGCTTAACTCAAGATATTACCATATAGGACAGGCGTATGGTTTTGCCAAAAAAACAATGAATATCCAACAGGTTTTGATGTTTTTTTTTTGAGGGCAACAGGTTTTGATGTTTGTAAGCATTAAATTACTTGATTAATGTATGCACCTTTTTCGAAATAATTTGAAGGAGTGTGTTTCTATCATGCTATACCGACTACTTCGATAAGAATAGTTGTTGACACTGATGGAATTCGAATAAGATAAAAATTGAAGTGAAAAAAATGTAAAGAGGTTTGATAAGCAAGGTCAACCCACGAGATAAAAAGATACATGTCAACTTGTTTTTTTCTTTAATAAAGGGCCACGGAGAGTAGGCTCCTGCATCATCTGAATTTAACCAGTTCGGACGCCGAGTATCAGGGTTCAAACCCCGACCGGACTATCTTCTACTCTAGCGAAGATGTACCCGACGGGGATCGAAACTGGGTTGCCAGGCTCCACTCTAACTGAGCACTACTCAGCCCAATATCGATCCCTGCACTCCACAGGTGTGGCACCAACGTTGAACCAAGGGTTGGCGCGGACTCCGAACCTGGGAGTGCCACCAGCCCACCACCAAGCCAACCGCTCGTCCGCCTTGTTAACTTCTTTTTCATGTTTAATATAAGTAATTCATATTGTATTTTGGTATAATTTTTTTACACCCACCTAAATATATTTTAGGCTTGTCAATAGAAGCTTTGGACATCTTTGGTCATATGAAAAGTGATAATCTCTCTCTCCTTCCCACTCCCACTCTCCTTTCTTTTTTTCTAAGGATAAGGATATGATAAGTACCAAAATTATGACAATCTTATATTATACTCCATCTATTCCAAATTACAGATCATTTTAATTTTTTTTACGTTTTTAGATATATTATGCATCTAGATGCAACATATGTCTAGATGTATAATAATATATATGAATTTAGAAATTTCAAAATTACATATAATTTAAAACGGAGGGTATCACCTAGTGTATACAGCGTGAAGAGCACACAAGGGCATCTATACGGGAAACAAAGCATTAGAGGTTATAGTCTTTGACATCTTGATAAAAAAAATGGATGGAAAATCAAAGGATAAAATTGTTTGTAATTATCCTCATTTAGGTGGGCTCGTTTTCCTTTTTTTTACAATCAATATTTGTGCTTAAAATTATGTATGGTTGTGTATGGTTGCGGAGGTTGGAGATATTTACAAAAAAATCAATGTAGAAAAAAGGAAACATCAGTACGTAACTCTACATTGTAACGCTTTAAATCTGTGAATGAAAATAAGAATATGAAGGGATGAATTGACCAAAATCTATACCAATATATAAATTGTGGTGAGGTCGTTCACCCCCACCAACACCTTAACCCGTCGCCCCGCTTCGTGACGTCATCGTTGTCCCTCCCACGGTCCCCCAAACGCGTCATCATCGGCCTTCTCTTCCTCCCCCAAGTAGCAGCGTTGGGCTCGGGTGGCGCCCCCGGGGCTGAGGTCTGCGGCGCGCGCGCCTCCACGGCTAGGGCAGCTACGGCGGCGCCAACCCCGTCCTCCTTCTCGAGTCCGCTACCCCGTTCCTGGCGCCGGGAGAGGAGAGAAGGAGGACTGCCGCACTTCCGGGAGGACCGCGGGCCGAAGCCGCGGCCAGGACGAGCAGCCCGCAGCCAGGCGCGCGCGGGCATGGCACGCCCGGGTGCGGCGAGCACAGCGGGCCAGCACGGTGGCGAGCTGCCGGCAGCCAACGCAGAGCGGCTCCAAATTGGCGCCCAGTCCGCGCGGCGGCGGACGGTCGACGCGGCCCCAAATCAACGCCCAGGCCAACGCGGCAGCGGACGGCTGGCGCCTGGCGCGTCTGTAGAAACCTCGAGGATACCTGCTTCTCTTCTTCTGCACCCTCAATCCTGATACTCTTGCAGACCTGCTTAAATGAAAAACCTGAACAGACATACGGAAGGGGGACTGAACAGACATACCTGCATTTCTGGACAAGAAATTTCTAAAGCTAAGCAAGTTGTTCAGATCTGTCATGAGCTGTCATGAGCTCTGATCTATGTTTCCATCTTTCTCCTCACCAATGTGAATAGATCAAAGCGGCAATTATGGGATAGTTTTTGGGAACCAATGTCATAGGTCTGATGCCATAGTTTAATAGAGCATATATGGGATGTCGAGCATACTATATGTGGTCTTAGTACTATACATCAGACCAACTATAAATAACTGGTGTCAACACAAAGAAAATACCAAAAATATTATGAGAATTAAAGATTATGGCAACATTACAAAATACCCGAATCGAAACCAAAGTGTATATATCTGACTTGCATATAAAGAATGTAATGGATTTTCTCAGTGTGACACTGATCCAGAAATGACTAATTATGCTTACTTCACAAAAAACAATCAGATATTCAGCACATGGAGCCGGGACGCTGCGCACGCACGCGGCACCACGCTGGAGATGCGGTCGCCGGGGAAGAACTCCTCGCGCCGCTCGCCGCCGGACATGCTCCGGCTCACGCCGCATGGGGAGGCCTTGCCGGAGCAGGAGCGACATTGGCAGCAACGCCCAGGAGAGAGAGATAATGCGGCCACGGCGGGCCAGGCGGAGCAAGCTCCATGTCGTGGGTGCCCGCAGGCCGCAGCCCCGCACTGCCTCCGGGGCAGCTCCTCGCCGCGCCGCTGACGGAGGCGTGCCGGAGGAGATGCCCGACGCGAGCTCCTCCACCGGACGCCGCGAGCTCCTATGAATCAAACATCAGGGAGAGAAGGGTACGGAGAGGAGGCGACGACCGGAGAGAGGAGGAGGGGCCGCCAGAGAGAAGAGTCCCGTTGATCACGCATGCAATGTTTTTAAACCAATCAGCCTGTTCGGCTGGATGGAAATCTGCCCAGCGGCTGATTTTTTTGTGAGGATGGAGCACTGTAGCAAATGGTTACTGTAGAGTCCAAGATACCAAGAATCTGATCATATGCGGTGGTACTGTAGCGCTGATCCGGCTGGACAAGTCAAGCGAACAGGATCAATAACGGTACAAGTGTTTGGTGTATATATTCTTTTTCTTAGCCCGTTGGTTAAAGTTCATCCAGTGTAGGACTGAATTTCAACTGGCGGGTATGATGTGTCACGTGTGAGCTTCCAAATTTAGCAACAGATCGACCAGAGCACGAAAATCAGACAAGATCTGATGGCTGACATCGATCCAAACCACCCTTTAAAATAGGCAAAATAGGCAACTTCATCCCTCAACTTATCCTCGTGGCTCAGTTTCGTCCTCCAACTTTCATTTGGTCCAAGTTAGTCCCCGAACTTCATTCTTTAGATCAAAATACTCCCCAATCCCAGCTGGACAGCCATGCTGGACAACCACGTCGGCTCTTCGTTCCCTTCTCATCTCCCTGCGCACTCCAGCTCCTACTCCTCCTTCTGTCGCGCGCCGCCGCCGCGGCAACCACACCGTGCACCCGAACGACCTTCACGTGCTGCAGGCCTTCGTCGGGAACCTTGTCGCCGCCCTACGCGCCACCTCCTTCCCCGCCGCCGTCGCGTGTTGCGCCTAGGACAGCGTGCCCTGCGGCGCCGGCGGCCGCGTCGCGTCCCCTGCACCTCCCCGCGCGCGGCCTCGCAGGGCCCATCCCACCGCCGCCGCAGCCGCTCGCGGGCCTCGCGGGGAGGTGCAGGGGCCCATCCCGCCGCGAGCGGAACTCGTGCGCCTGCGGGATCTCGATCGTCCCCATCACGGCCTCAACACTTCCTCCTCTGGCCGGTCAAAATCCCGGTGCATCGGGCAACGTTGACGGAGGTGGAATGGCACAGGAGGTAGAGGAGACACGGAGGCGGCAGGATTTTGGCCGGACGGCGACTGACGACGACGAAGTGCTGCGGGTTCGGCTGAAAGTGCATCTTGGCCCCTAATTGTTTTGGTGATAGTGACAAACACAATTTATGGTATTTAACATTTGAATAAGATGTGTGCAGGATTTACTTAATTAAAAATCATGATTTTGACCAAAATAAGGCCCCCAACTCTAATTCGGCGTTTTCAACTCAAGTCAAGGCTTAATTTAATTTTGATTTTGAATTTGAGTATAGGAAACACCGTACTATAAAGGGGGATGCGAATTGATAGCCAAGAGATGCTAAAAGTGCTTTAGGAGATGACCTAAGTGAGTGAGAAGAGATTAGAGTTGACACGTGCACATTTGCTTATCTTATCTCAACTTCTCAGCCTTTGTCGGTAGTACCGACGCCAGGTCGGTAGTACCGATATGGCTTCACTGGCGAGTTTTAGCCAGGGGCTCGGTAGTACCGACCCTGGGTCGGAACTACCGATATGCCTCCACTGTTGGGTTTCTGCGGCACCCCTCGGTAGTTCCGACCCCGTGTCGGAAGTACCGAGAAATCCCGATTTTGCACAGTAACGGCTAGTTTTCAGGGTTGGGTATAAATACCCCTCTCCTCCCTCCTCACTGATTGCTGACCAACCACGGGACAAACCCTCACTTGAGCATTCACTCCACTTCTCCCCTCCCTCCTAGAGCCAAGATTTGATTCCTTTGAGCTAGAGCTTGGGTAGAGAAGTGATTCCTAGTGAGGATTAGAGAAGCTTTGAGAGCCCCTTCGAATCTCCCCATCTCAAGAAGCACTTGAAGCATCTCCGGGCAATTGATTCGTGTTTGTTACTCTTGAAGCTTGCTTCTAGACGGTTAGGCGTCTCCCGTTGAGTGCCCTCTTAGTGTGGAGCACCCGGGATCATTTGTATTACCCTCTCCTCGGTGGAGAATTCTTAGTGAGCACCAATCTTCCTTTGTATGGATTGGAAGAGGAAAAGAGGCTCTTGGTGATATCCCTCCCTTTGTGGGAGTGAACTTCGGATTAAATTCTTGTGTCTCCATTTGCTTGCTTGAATTCTTTGTCTCTCTCTAACCCTAGAACTTGTTTTAGCCCGATCTCTAAATTGGTTGTGCTCCAACTCATATCTTTGGTTGCAGGTGGTTCTTATCTACTAAACTAAAGTTTTGATTCAATTAGAATTGCTAGAATCGCATTACATTTCAAATTTCGTTTTAGTCTCCTCTGTACTGTCGGTAGTATCGGTCCGGTACCGGAAGTACCGAGCCCCCTTGGTAGTTCCGGCACCGTGTCGGTAGTACCGACAGGTGTTTTAACCGCTGCATTTGTTTCAGAAATTTGAAGTGATCCTATTCACCCCCCCTCTAGGCATCACAAGGTCATTTCAATTGGTATCAGAGCCTAATCCCTTAATTTAGGCTTAACCGCTAAGAGATCAAGATGTCGGGGAGCGGAGACAACCAATCCGCCGAAGAAATTGCCGCCAAGGAAGCTCAAGAGAAAGAGCTTAATGCAGCCCAAGACGTCACCGGGAAGGCCCCAAGCCGTTCCAACGGAGAAAGCTCCGATGACTCTTCATCCGACTCCGACTCGGATTCCGACTCCGACTCAAAGTGATGAAGACGTCAAGGATGATGATGATGCGGTAAGGAAGGCGGCAAAGAAGAGAAGAAAAGCTAAGAAGAAGAAGAAGGCCAAGAAGCTCCTCAAGAAGATGATCAAGAAGGAGCAAGCAAAGCATTCCCACTCCGGCTACTATGAAGTGCCATTCCACTACGGACAACCTACGGGCAACAATCCTAACGAAAAATTTTATTCCGTACATTTGGGAAAGCCTCCCCACTTCGATGGTAAAGACTATCCCAAATGGGCTTATGATATGCAAATGCACCTCTACGGGCTTCACCCTTCTCTTTGGAAGATTGTGGTTGTAGGTGTGACAATCCCCGCCGAAGGAGAAGCTATTACACTTGAGCATGAGCAAGACCTCCACCGCAACGTGCAAGCAACAAGAGTAATCACGGGATCCTTGTGTGCTCAAGAGTTCAACAAAGTCCGGAACATCCAAATTGCCAAGGTGATTTGGGACACACTCAAGGAGGCACATGAGGGTACCGATCAAGTGAGAAGAGGAAAGATCGACTTGATTCACGGAGAGCTTGAGCTTTTCGTCATGAAGGATGGAGAGACCGTGAGGGAAATGTATGATAGGCTAATACTTCTTGTCTCGGACATCAAAGCCCTAGGAAGCAATGATTGGGATGATGAGAAGGTCACAAAGAAGTTGCTAAGAGCTTTCACACCGAAGAATCCAAACCTAGCAACCATGATAAGAAGAGATCCCAACTATCACAACATGACTCCCAATCAACTTCTTGGTGAAATCTTGCATCAAGAGCTAGTTGATCAAGACGTGGAGAAGTCTCTTACATTGAAGGTGAACAAGAGTCTAGCCCTCAATGCTAGGTCTAGTGAAGTGGTGGAATTGAAGCCAAGACTTCCAAGACTAAGAATGAAGATTCAAGTGAGGAAGGAAGTACGGATGAAGAAACCGCCTTTGCCATAAGAAAATACAAGAAGTTCTTGAAGTCCAAGGCATCAAGGAAATGTGGTGATGATAGAAAGAAGAAGTCACAACGAAAATGCTATGAGTGTGGAGAGTATGGACACTTCATCGCCGAGTGTCCCAAGAACAAGAGCAAGGACAAGAATGAGGAAGAGAAGAAGTATAAGGAGAAGAGCAAAGAGTACAAGAACAAGTACCAAGGGCGTGCTCACGTGGGTCAACAATGGGACTCAAGTGATGAAGATGAAACACCAAAGAAGAAAGGCATGGCAACACTTGCCATGGCACAAGGAGCGTCTTCACCACGCCTCTTCAACAACTTCTCCGACAATGAGGACAACTCTCACTTTTGTCTCATGGCAAGAGGGAGCAAGGTACAAGAGTCAACCACCTCATCCTCTCTCACCTCATCATCTTCCACACCTAGTAATGACATAGACAACCTAGATGAGGAAAAAGAAATGGAGGCAAACATGATAAAGCAATTTGGTAAAAAGGGCCATAAAGAAATTAAAAAGCTTTTAGACAAATTAGAGGAAATGAAGGAGATTCTCCATGAGCAAGAATACTTGCTTATCCGTGAAAAGGAAAGAAACCTTGCTCTAGAGAAAATCCTTACCGAAGAAAAGGCTAAGGTGGAGAAGTTGACCACGGACTTGTCCTTGGCTAATGACTCCAACAAGAGGATGTCAAAGGATTACACTTTGGCAAAAGAATCTCTAGCTTCCCTAAAGGCTACTCATAGTGAGCTTCAATCAAGCTTTTCATGCTTGATGGATAAACATAAAAATCTTGAGGCAAACTATAGTACCCTTTGGGAAAGCACCAAAGCCAATTCTAAGGCAACACTTGACTCTAGTGCCTCCACTAGCAAAGGTTGTTCTATTTGCTCAAATGTTCATATAAATGCTCTCAAGATTAACCATGCAAGGCTTGAGGAAACAATCAAGAGCAAAGACAAAGAAATAGCCCGAATGAACATGTTGATCACTCAAGGTAAGAATGGTGCCAAGTCCATCCCTAAGGTGGTTGACAAGCAAGGACTTGGGCACTAGAAGAACAACAAGGTCAATGGTAAGGTGGTGGTTAAAGGGCATGAGATCCCCTTGTGGAACAAGGGAGGCTACCTCAACACTATTATGGATATTGCCCATGGAGTCACCACCTCCACCACAACAAAGGATAAGCCAAAGATTGTGAACACCACAAAAGGGAATGGTGGGGTTAATTCTCCATCAAAGGCATTGAAGAATGTGGTTGAACACAAGCTCTCTCCCAACTACACTTGTGACTATGTTGTGACCTTGGACCACAATGGTAAAATGGTGGTCAAGTATGTTGGGGCCTACACAAAGAAGACTATGAGGAAGTGTGTGTGGGTTCCGAAAGTTTATGCTTCTAACCTCCAAGGACCCAAATCCTTTTGGGTACCTAAACCAAAAGCCTAAACTTGTTTTGTAGGCCTACTCCTCCGGTGGAAGCGCATGGTTGATTGATAGTGGTGCCACTAATCATATGACCGGAGATGAAGGTTTATTTACATCCCTTGACCATTATGACAACCCTACGGAAACTATCATCTATGGAGACAATGGTCAAGGAGATGTGATCGGTCTAGGTAAAATTGCTATCTCAACAACAAATTCAATTGAAGATGTTTTTCATGTGCAAGTTTTAGGGTACAACTTGTTGTCGGTTTCACAACTTTGTGAGAAAGACTACAATTGTCTCTTTACCAAAGAGGGTGTGACCGTCTCTAGAAGTGAGGATTCCTCTATTGTCTTTGCGGGTCACCTAAGGGGAAAGCTTTACTATGTGGACTTCACAAAAGTAAAGGTGGACCCTAAGGCTTGCTTAGTGGCAAAATCCGACATGGGTTGGCTATGGCATCGCCGACTAGCCCATGTTGGCATGAGGAACTTGGCCAAACTTCAAAAGGACGAGCACATCCTAGGACTAACAAATGTTGTTTTTGAGAAAGATGGGTTATGTAGTGCTTGTCAAGCGGGAAAACAAGTTGGAGCGCATCATCCCGCCAAGAACATCCTATCAACATCAAGACCATTGAAGCTACTACACATAGACTTGTTTGGACCAATTGCCTACATAAGCATCGGTGGTAACAAATATGGTTTAGTAATTGTTGATGACTTTTCCCGTTTCACTTGGGTATTCTTTTTGCAAGATAAAAGTGAAGCAAAGGGAATTGTGAAGAAGTTCATTAGAAGAGTTCAAAATGAGTTCGAGCTCAAGGTCAAGAATATAAGGAGTGACAACGGCTCGGAGTTTAGAAACACTCAAGTTGAGGAGTTCCTAGATGAAGAAGGCATCAAGCATGAACTTTCCGCCCCATACACCCCTCAACAAAATGGGATCGTTGAGAGGAAGAACCGTACGTTGATTGAAGCGGTAAGAACAATGCTTGATGAATACAAGACTCCAGACTCATTTTGGGCGGAAGCCATCAACACCGCATGCCATGCCGCCAACCGCCTCTACCTCCACAAGTACTTGAACAAGACTCCCTACGAGATCATCACCGGTAAGAAGCCTAGTGTGCATTACTTTAGGGTCTTTGGGTGTAAGTGTTTCATACTTAACAAGAAACCCAAAGCCTCAAAGTTTGCATCCAAGGTTGATGAAGGTTTTCTCATTGGTTATGGAACTAACGAACATGCCTATCGTGTTTTCAACAAAACCACCGGTTGTGTTGAGACCACGGTAGACGTGAAATTTGATGAATCCAACGTCTCTCAATGAGAGCAAGTTAGTGAAAACCTTGTAGATGATGAAGAACCCCCAAGTGTGTCAATCTTTAGAATGGGGACCGGTGAAGTTATGCCTCGTGAGGCTCAAGTTCAAGCTCCGGGTGACACAAGCAATCAAGATCCATCATCATCAACAAGAGTGGAACCACCAAGTTCTCAAGTTCATCAAGATACAAGTCAAGTTCATGGTGACGATCATGGACGGGGCTTTGATCAAGGGGGAGAACAAGGTGGTGAAGCTCAAGAAGAAGCCCCACAAGATGAAGATGATGATGGACCCATTCAACGTCAATCTCAAGCACCACACCCAAGAGTACATCAAATGGTTCAACGGGATTATCCTGTTGACAACATACTTGGGAGTATCCAAAGAGGGGTAACAACTCGCTCAAGATTGTCAAATTTTTGTGTATTTTACTCGTTCGTCTCTTCTTTGGAACCTCTTAGTGTGGAACAAGCTCTTGAAGACCCGGATTGGATTATTGCCATGGAGGAAGAATTGAATAACTTCAAGAGGAATGAAGTTTGGGAGTTGGTGCCAAGACCAAAGCAAAATGTGATCGGCACCAAATGGGTCTTTAGGAACAAGCAAGATGAATTTGGTGTCGTCACGAAGAACAAGGCAAGACTAGTTGGCAAAGGGTACACTCAAGTTGAAGGCTTGGACTTTGGAGAGACCTATGCACCGGTAGCAAGACTTGAATCAATTCGTATCCTTTTGGCCTATGCTACTCATCATGACTTCAAGCTTCATCAAATGGATGTCAAGAGTGCATTCTTGAATGGACCTCTCCAAGAAGAAGTATATGTTGATCAACCACCAGGCTTTGAAGATCCAAACTTTCCCAACCATGTGTACAAGCTCCATAAGGCGCTCTATGGGCTTAAGCAAGCTCCTAGAGCATGGTATGAATGCCTTAAGGATTTTCTTCTCAAAAACGGTTTTGAGATAGGCAAAGCTGATTCTACTCTCTTAATTCAAAGAAATGGAAATGATATCTTTATATGCCAAATTTATGTTGATGACATTATCTTTGGTTCTACTAATGATAAATTTTGTGAAGAGTTTAGTAGGATCATGACCAAGAGATTCGAGATGTCTATGATGGGCGAATTAAACTTCTTCCTTGGATTTCAAATCAAGCAATTGAAGGAAGGAACTTTTCTATGTCAAACCAAGTATGTGAAGGATATGCTCAAGAAGTTTGATATGGCCGATTCCAAGCCCATCAAGACTCCCATGGCATTAAATAGACATCTTGATCTCAATGAAGAAGGGAAGTCGGTCGACCAAAAGGTATTTAGCTCCATGATTGGCTCCCTCCTTTACCTTTGTGCATCTAGGCCCGATATAATGCTTAGTGTGTGCATGTGTGCAAGATTTCAAGCTAATCCTAAGGAGTGTCATCTAATGGCCGTTAAGAGAATCTTTAGATATTTGGTACACACTCCTAACCTTGGCTTGTGGTATCCCAAGGGCTCCACTTTTGATTTACTTGACTATTCCGATTCGGACTATGCCGGTTGCAAAGTAGATCGAAAGAGCACTACCGGGACTTGCCAATTTCTTGGTAGGTCTTTGGTTTCATGGAGCTCAAAGAAACAAAATTCAGTTGCTTTGTCCACGGCCGAAGCCGAGTATGTGGCGGCCGGTGCTTGTTGTGCACAACTCCTGTGGATGAAGCAAACGTTGAGTGATTACGGTTGTGAGTTTAGTAAGATTCCACTCTTGTGTGACAATGAGAGTGCCATCAAGCTAGCAAACAATCCGGTCCAACACTCTAGAACAAAGCACATAGATATTCGACATCATTTCTTAAGGGATCATGAGGCTAAGGGAGATATTGCTCTACGTCATGTGAGCACCGAGAGGCAACTTGCCAATATCTTCACTAAGCCTCTAGACGAGCAAAGGTTTTGTGCTTTGAGAAGTGAGCTAAACATCTTGGATTCTCGTAACTTAGCTTGACTTGTTGCAAACAAAATTGTTTGATGCCTAGATAGAGATAAAAATGTTTTATTTTCTTCACTTTGTGTGTGTCTTACAAAACTTGGTTCTTCCCATAGTGTTTGGTGATTATCGATTTGATTGATTGATTGTGTCTAATCACCAAGCCCTATGGTTGCTCTACATGTCCATAGCTTCTTTTTCCCTCTATCTATTTCAGCTAGTCTCTCAATCTGATCTTCAAAATCCTTAAGATCCACGGTACTACCGACACAAGGTCGGAAGTACCGATAAGCCCTCACTGTTGGAATTTCGAAAAACCACGGTACTACCGACACGAGGCCGGTAATACCAATGAGAGCTTACTGTTTGGAATTCTGCAAAATCAGCGGTAGTACCGGTACCCTGTCGGTACTACCGATGGGACCCTCGGTAGAACCGACCCTCCGTCGGTAATACCGATATGGACTCTCTGGCTCAATTTTCTTGGACCCTTGGTAGTACCGAGCCTCTGTTGGTACTACCGATAACCGACGCTGGGATGTAAATACCCCCCGAACCAGACTGGTTCTAGGGTTCTCTTTTCATACCGTTGCCGCCTCCCTCTCCTCTCCTCTCTCAAATCCGTGAAGGGAACTCAAAATCCAACCGTGAAAACTTCAAACTAGCCATTCCATTGGATTCCCCGCCCTTCGGAACATCTGATCCTCGCCGGGAGTTCTTCGATTCGCGCGGGAAAGATCAAGGTATTACATTCAAAATCCTCTCTAATCGATCTCTCAATGCCGTTGTTTCTAGGAGGAATGCTTTAGGGAATCATCTTTATATCCATCCTAGAACTCTTGCCCATGATCTCGTAGCGTTTCGTCGGTTGAATCACTCGGTTCATGAATTTTTCGCACTGTTGCAGACCCCATCGGTAGTACCGACAGGTGTCTGTCACAAGTGCTGAAGCTCATGAACCGAGCCAATCCTTTTCAAATCTTTCACACTCATCTTATACAATCCTTACACACTCTCTCAGATGAGTCAGGCCGGCAAGCAAGTGATCCAAGAAGGCTCCGATAAGGATGACGTCCCTCTCGCTCAAAGGAAGCGGAAGGTGGGCACGGGTGCTCAACGCCCACGTGGTCGAGGCCGCCCAAATCCTCCAGCTGCTCCTCGTCGCTCGACTAGTCAAGGTCACCGTGCACGTACCAAGCAAGCTCATGAACCGGATGATCATTATGATGACTATGAAGATATCTCTTTGGACTCTCTTGCGGGTTTTGTGCTTAGGCCCTCCGTGCCTCCTCGTCCGGCAACTACAATGGGAATCATGAAGATGGTTGACTACAAGAGTGGGTCACATGACGTGTACAAGCAAAGGTACTCCGATCCGGCTGAATGGCAAAAGGAATTTGAAGATATCCGCTTTTGGCTCAAGTTCAATGCCGATTGGTATGAATCGGTTATCTTATGTAAGGAGCACATGACCATTGACATGAAGTCCATCAATTGGGATGCTTTGAGGTCATTCAACATTCCGGCCGTCAATGAGGCCATTGACATTTGCCATGCTAAGGGAATGACTTCAATCATGACACTGAATTATGATTGGAATGAAGAAGTCATCGCATAATTCTATGCCAATCTTTATGTCCGGCGTGAAACCAAGACCTTTCATTGGCTCTTACAAGGCAAGCCTCTCTCCGTCTCTTATGAGAGGTTCGCTCAGATTCTTGGTTTTGATGCGAAGGATCTTGGTCGTCGTAAGATACATGGTGGAGAGATTCCCCTAGATAGCGAGATGGCTTTCATGTACGACACCACTTATGGCAAGGTTGAGTTTGGTACTACTCATGGTATGAAACCCGTCTATAGGATGTTGAACCAACTCTTTCGATACACTCTCACTCCTAAGATAGGTGACAACTACAACATCTCCAACATTACCAAGGATATTCTTGTGAGGATGGCACCGGGCAAAGAAAAGTTTAGTGTGTTTGATTTCATATGGGAGGAGATCATTGTGTGCTCAGTGTCTGCTAACAAGAGTTGTCAGTATGCCCCTTGGATCTTCAAGATGATATGTGAGGTGACCGGAGTTGACATTCTCACCGACAAGACTCACACTTGGTACAAGCCAAACAAGGGCAACATTGAGCGTCTCCTCAAGTTGGGCAAACATGCCCCTCCTAGAGCTCCTACCTCAGCTGGACCCTCTTCCGGTGATCCCTCCTCCTATGAGGCTCCCTCTTCCTCTCGTGGACCATCCTCAACTAGAGGCACCGTCCCCCCGGCAAGAAGAAGAGCATATTCAACTTCTTATCTCAGGGCCTCTTCGCCTGTTTCAATGTTGGGAAGCACAATGCTCAGGAAATCCGTGCTCACAGGCAGTATGTGGATGAGCAGCTCATCAAGTTGGAGACTCGCCAGAAGACCTTGCTCACTCAAGCCAACATCGAGCACTCTCCCGTTCGTGAGCCCATGGATTTCCCTCCTCCACCGTCTTCTACAATCCTTGGGAGGTGTACGGCGACACATCCATGATGTATGGAGCTCCTCCGGCCGACATCGACGATGAAGACTTTGGTGGTGGTGAGACCGAGGAAGACGACTCTCCTCCGGCGGCCCACTCTCCACATGGTAGTGATGATTGAAGGGCCTCCTCTTTTTGGCGCTTGATGCCAAAGGGGGAGTGAGCTCACAATTTATCCATGTGGGGGTGGTGTGTATCTTCACTCTTTATCTATCTATCTTAGGTTGTGGACATGTATGAACTATTTGTGTGGTGTGATGGATGGTGAACCTAGAACCTTTTAAATTTGTAAGACTTAATCGTGCTAGTGTGGAACCTCGTTTATATATTTGTGATGATTGGTGGTTGTTATTTCTCACTTTGTTGGTTTGAATATCTTGTCATATGCATCACGGTTATTATATCACACCTATGCACTTGTGTATGCAAATTGAGAGTGAAGTTTCTTCTAAATGTGTGATAGGCATTTGAGGCCTCCATAAAAGACCAAGCACACATTTAGGGGGAGTTTCGCTTTAAATTGTTGGATACACACATCTTTATTTGAAAATGAATTGTGTTGTCATCAATCACCAAAAAGGGGGAGATTGAAAGTGCATCTTGGCCCCTAATTATTTTGGTGATAGTGACAAACACAATTTGTGGTATTTAACGTTTGAATAAGATGTGTGCAGGATTTACTTAATTAAAAATCATGATTTTGATCAAAAGAAGGCCCCCAATTCTAATTCGGCGTTTTCAACTCAAGTCAAGGCTTAATTTAATTTTGATTTTGAATTTGAGTATAGGAAACACCGTACTATAAAGGGGGATGCGAATTGATAGTCAAGAGATGCTAAAAGTGCTTTAGGAGATGACCTAAGTGAGTGAGAAGAGATTAGAGTTGACACGTGCACATTTGCTTATCTTATCTCAACTTCTCAGCCTTTGTCGGTAGTACTGACGCCAGGTCGGTAGTACCGATATGGCTTCACTGACGAGTTTTAGCCAAGGGCTCGGTAGTACCGACCCTGGGTCGGAACTGCCGATATGCCTCCACTGTTGGGTTTCTGCGGCACCCCTCGGTAGTTCCGACCCCGTGTCGGAAGTACCGAGAAATCCTGATTTTGCACAGTAACGGCTAGTTTTCAGGGTTGGGTATAAATACCCCTCTCCTCCCTCCTCACTGATTGCTGACCAACCACGGGACAAACCCTCACTTGAGCATTCACTCCACTTCTCCCCTCCCTCCTAGAGCCAAGATTTGATTTCTTTGAGATAGGGCTTGGGTAGAGAAGTGATTCCTAGTGAGGATTAGAGAAGCTTTGAGAGCCCCTTCGAATCTCCCCATCTCAAGAAGCACTTGAAGCATCTCCGGGCAATTGATTCGTGTTTGTTACTCTTGAAGCTTGCTTCTAGACGGTTAGACGTCTCCCGTTGAGTGCCCTCTTGGTGTGGAGCACCCGGGATCGTTTGTATTACCCTCTCCTCGGTGGAGAATTATTAGTGAGCACCAATCTTCCTTTGTGGAGATTGGAAGAGGAAAAGAGGCTCTTGGTGATAGCCCTCCCTTTGTGGGATCCTCAACGGAGACGTAGCTTCCTTTGTGGGAGTGAACTTCGGATTAAATTCTTGTGTCTCCATTTGCTTGCTTGAATTCTTTGTCTCTCTCTAACCCTAGAACTTGTTTTAGCCCGATCTCTAAATTGGTTGTGCTCCAACTCATATCTTTGGTTGCAGGTGGTTCTTAGCTACTAAACTAAAGCTTTGATTCAATTAGAATTGCTAGAATCGCATTACATTTCAAATTTCGTTTTAGTCTCCTCTGTACTGTCGGTAGTACCGGTCCGGTACCGGAAGTACCGAGCCCCCTCGGTAGTTCCGGCACCGTGTCGGTAGTACCGACATGTGTTTTAACCGCTGCATTTGTTTCAGAAATTTGAAGTGATCCTATTTACCTTCCCTCTAGGCATCACAAGGTCCTTTCACCGGCGACTCGACGATGCGCTGTGCCATCGTGGTGGTCCCCTTCGTCGTCGCGGTCGTTGTGGCGTTCGCCGTCGTCGTCACAGTCGACGAGGCGTACCACGACCGCCTCGCCCTCGCTGACGGCGATGGTGCTGTCGGCAACAGCACTGCTGCTCTCGCGTACGACGTCTCGCTTGCCATCGCCGTGCGCAACCGCAACTTCGCCGCCGGCGTCTGGCGCACCGCACCGCTGGACGTCGAGCTTTGCTTCCGCGGCCAGACCTTCGCCGGCGCCAAGCTGGCGAGCGCGGATTGGGGCCGGATCACCACGCTCTGGAAGGCGGTGTAAAGCGTGGTGGCCATGGCGGACAGGAGCGCGCTGGTGGTGCTCGGGAGCGACGGAGTGGCCGAGTTCCCGTGGGAGAGTGACGCTGGGGTGTTCGAGCTTGAGTTCACCGCAATAGGCGCAGCGTCCAGGCGACTTGCCCTCTCAAGCCCGTGCTCTCGACGGCCGCGGCACCTCACGTCCTCCTCCCCCCTCCGGCCAGCGTGGACATCATGTGTAAGATGTGGACTGCCTGGTGACGTGGATGGCCAACGTGGTTGTCCAGCAGGGACAGAGGGACTAATTTGACTCCAGGAATGAAGTCCAGGGACTAAATTGGACCAAATGAAAGTTGGAGGACGAAAATGAACCACGAGGATAAGTTGAGGGACGAAGTTGCCTATTTTACCTTTAAAATACACACCTCCATAAACCCTAGCCATCAAGCGTCTTTCCTCCCAAAACACGCGAAAACCCCTTATCGGCTACCCCCACTCCCCGCCTCCACCCATGGCGTCACTCCCGAACGGCGCCGCCGCCGCCGCCGGCTCCTCCGGCGCGCGCCCGGTGGACAAGGAGGTGGACTTCGCCAACTACTTCTGCACCTACGGCTACCTTTACCACCAGAAAGAGATGCTCTGCGACCGCGTCCGCATGGACGCCTATTACTCCTCCGTCTTCCGCAACGCTCCCCACTTCCAGGGCAAGGTGAGGAACCCCTGAATCCCCTTAAAAATTCGATTTTCCAGCAATTTGGGTTTCTGATTTGATGAATTTGGCGGATCTGTCAGGTAGTCCTTGACGTGGGTACGGGGAGCGGCATCCTCGCCATCTGGAGCGCGCAGGCCGGGGCCAGGAAGGTTTACGCCGTCGAGGCGACTAATATGGCGGAGCACGCGCGGGAGCTCGCGCGTGCCAACGGTGTCGCGGACATTGTCGAGGTGATACAGGGCACTGTGGAAGACGTTGAACTGCCGGAGAAAGGTGAGCCTTAATTTCTTCTTCTTCTTACTGTTGTTTCTGTATCCTGAGTCGACGGTAAAATTAAGTAATAATATGTTTCCCAATTGGAAAGGCACTCCTACCGTATGATTATATGAGCTAAATAGTACTCTTATATCAAGAGAAAAGTTCTTACTCGAAATCTGCAAGTTAAGATGTCAAGTGTTGACTATGTTTCTGTATGTTTTTTGGAACTGCAGTTGATGTTATTATATCAGAGTGGATGGGCTACTTTCTTTTGAGAGAATCCATGTTCGATTCTGTCATTTATGCGCGTGATCGCTGGTTGAAGCCAGATGGTGTAATGTAAGTGTATGCTGCAAGTTACATTACCGAACACTATCAAAGTTCTTTTTAGATACTCCCTCTGTCCCAAATTGTAGGTCGTTTTGTAATATCTAGGTTCGTAGATTTTGTTATTCATATCGATGTATACTATGTCTAGGTACATAGCAAAACTATGAATCGAAATGCTAAAATGACCTACAATTTGGAATAGCGGGAGTCGAAAACAAATCCCCTTTTCAATCTTTTGTTCCTGCGCACAGGATGTACATTTACTTAGTGTAAAATCATTCTTTTTGCAGGTATCCTAGTCATGCTAGGATGTGGCTAGCACCCATAAGAACTGGTTTGGGTGACAAAAAGTTGGAGGACTTGGATATTGCTATGGAAGATTGGAGTTTATTTGTTCAGGACACTCAAACTTATTATGGGGTCAATATGAATGCTTTGACAAAGGCATATCGTGCGGAACATGAAAAATACTATCTCAAGGTATGTTATCCTTATTTCTCTTCACATGCTGCAGTCATGGAATTTAAAAATTCAAGGATTTTCTTAGCTTGTGAACACCCTATATCTTTTTATTGTAAATTAATGTGTCTCCTTTTAAGTATAACAAATGTGTTGCCACACTCTTCTGAGTAATTGGAAGAATCAGTATCCTTTTCACATATTTTGAAATACTTGTAGTTATACAAGCCTATATTATTATCTCCATTGAAATTTGAGCTCTTTTATTTTAATTCAGCCTTTTCATCCTATGAAGCATGCCCTAGGTGTTTATCCTAAATCTGGGTATCCTAAAAGCTCTTGCTAAGAAATCAGCATTCAAGAGTAGTGAATGACTAGGCCTGTATGCTTCATGGGCCTTTCCTGCTCACTTAATGTTCATATGATTGTATCCTTCTGCAGTCTTCAATATGGAACAATCTTCATCCAAACCAAGTTATTGGCCAACCTGCAGTTCTTAAGGAAATTGATTGCTTAACAGCCACTGTTGATGAGATTCGAGAAGTTAGATCACAAGTTACGTTGCCAATAAGCATGGATGGAGCTAGATTATCAGCACTGGCTGGATGGTTTGATGTTCATTTTCGAGTATGTCAGACTTAATTTCAGCCCACTTCATCTTATGATAATGTTAAGCAAGGTGCTTATTATGTTATATGATAATTTTCAGGGTAGCACGCAAAACCCTGCTGTGGAGGAAGTAGAGTTAAACACTGCTCCAGATGAGAATGGGGGAACTCATTGGGGCCAGCAGGTTGGTTTCCTAGAACCATTGTTCTTTGGTAATTCCTAATATGTAACAAGATATAACATATAATTACAAATTGTTCAATCCTGTTTTCTACTTCCAACTTAAGGAAAACATGTCTGTTTTCTTCTTTGAATTTTGCTTAGGCAGGAGCAGGGAGCAAACCTTCTCTTGACCTTTACAAGTCAAGATGTTATGGATTCTCTTACGCAGAAAGAAACTTGTTTTAAGATGCATACTAGTTGTTTCACTGAAATCAGTATGTTATGGATGCTCTTATTTGAAGTTGTATAACTTTTGCAAAACAACACTCTTTTCAATTGATTGTGATAAATGCACACCATTTATAAAGTAGTAGCTGATCTGGAAAAAAATAACCAGTTTTCTTTTTTCTTTTCAAGGTATTCTTGCTGACTCCACATCTGAAAGTATCTAAAGGAGACAATGTTAATGTTTCCTTCTCGATGGTTCGCTCAAAGGAAAATCATCGACTCATGGACATGGAGTTCACCTATGAATTGCATGAGTTCTCTGGCAGGAAGCACCCAACAGTCACAATCAAGATGTACTTGGAGTAGCTGAGTAGGGCAAGGTTGTGGTTTCTGAACCTTTAAACGTTTGCTCAAAAGCTGAGCAACTGTAATCCTTAGTATGATGTGGTATTATACATAGCGTGGGCTTTTAAGGTCACTGTGTGCTATACCCATGATTTGTACAATGAGACCATTAGGCATGATTTAGTGCCAGAGATTTTGTTGTATTGATAATATCTTATTGTTTTGATTATTCAAGTGGTGGGAGCCATTGCTTCTCAATGTTGATATGTTGGCTGGTGTTCCACATTATTATGGTATTCATATTCAAGTGGTGGGAGACATTGCTTCTCAATGTTGATATGTTGGCCGGTGTTTCACATTATTAAGGTATTCATACTCTTTGCCTCTTTGGTGGAGCTCCGGCCTCCTGGTATTCCTGAGAGGTACTGTAGCACTGTGGCGAGAAACATTGCTCAACACTGTAGGAAAACTGCTGGATTCTATGGTTACATATTACATTTCTGGAATCTGTTCTTTTCAGTGTCTGCCCCCTCAAATTTGCCATTTCATTTGATTCAGATTGGAACTGGTGCACAAGAAACTCAGTAACTTTATTGACTAATGCAAGGCACCTCAGTGTAGCACCTGCATTTTGGTATTTACATCCAAAATACATTACAGCGTAGGGTATCGTCCTGTAAATGCTTCACGGGGTCACCTAATCACCAGAATAGCACCGGCATTTTAGTATTTACTTCCACAAAATATTACAGCGTAGCGCCCTGTAGATGCTTTGTGGGGTCACCTAATCCCCAGGATAGGATTTATAGTAGTGATGCTAGGTGCTATTCTGGTGAGTAGTGCATAGGATTTATAGTAGTGATGCTGGGTGCTGGCTTTGCCGTCGCTCTTCAGAGTAGTGCATTTGGCCAACTCCCAGGACAGGTTCAGTTCTCCCAAAAACAATCATACAAGGAGCTTTCTTCATGCCAAACTTTTGCACAGTACAAATTTCTTCAACTGTTCTTGTTGGCTCATTTTTCCTATTTCATCTTTCCTATTTCATCAACAAAAGTGCATCTCGGTGACGACCTAGGAGGGTCAATGCGGTTGCAGCTATGTGGTGAGCAGTTAGGCCAGCCAAGTCGAGTTGCTCAGCGAGTGAAGCATGTTCGATATACCTGTCTGGTAGCACAATGGGTCGCCACTGCAAGTTACAGAGAAAAGTAGACCTCGAGATTAGCATACGGAAACAATAACAAAAACCAAACGGTAACCTTGAAGTTACTACTAATTAACACATTAAGAGGACTGAAGAATGTAGCTTGGATGCAGCTGGAGGCTCCATTGCAAGAACACAGACAAAGCTTTGTGCTGGGTACAGAAGTTACAAACAGCAATGAACTGGTGAACGTACCTTTATTCGGCCATCAAGTAGACCATCAAGTGATATAAACTGAGAGACATGCGATCCAAAGCCACCAACTGTTCCTTCTTCCACTGTGATAAGAAAACTATGCTGCTGACATAGCGTTCTGATCAGATCAATGTCAAGTGGTTTGCAAAATCTCGCATTTGCAACTGTCGCCTGAATGCCAAAGTTGGATAAAAGAGATCGAGCAATCAAGCATCTCTGGACCACCTCACCATAGCCAAGAAAAGCTATCTCTTTTCCCTCGACAAGAATCTCTCCTTTACCAATCTGAAAAAGGGCAGAGACCATGTAAAAAGCTACACTTCTAAAAAAAATGTTAATGATGATAGGAACAGTCATGTAAAACTTGTTAATGATAAAAAGGAACAGTTATGTACTTTCCAGAAATAAGCAAAACTTTCTTTTTTTTGTTTTTCCAAGCGTCAATTTTTTTATATTTGTAATGTTAAGAATATACCCAAAGATTTTTGTTGTTGTAATGTTAAGAATACATACTACCTCCATTCTTGAATACATGTCGTTTAGGACAAGCAAATTAGTTCAGTTTTGAGGCAATAGAAGTTGTATACTGTTGGTAACAGTTTTCCTTCCTGGTGTAAATGTTGAAATAAGAACATGAGGTTCTTAGCTATGTTAGCGAGCAGCTCAGAAATACAAAAGGTGCATTCGAAATATGAGAGCTGTACTATTTGCAAGTTATGTCAGTGTGGCAAAATAAATTGAAGAGAACCTACCTGAAGTGGATTTCCATATGTTAAAGTGCCACTAGTTCCAACAATGGCACCCCTAGGATACCGGAAGCAAATAGGTCTGTCCTCAACCATTGCAGCTGTTGCCACCATGTCAACAAGTTCATCCTCGTTAGATGGTGACATGACAATCATGTTTGGCAAACAGGACATGAATGTAATATCAAACGGTCCTGAATTAGTTGGGCCCTCAGACCCCACCAGACCAGCATTTGTGATAGCAAATCGAACTGGGATCTTTTGCATGTCCACATCTTCTACTATCTGCCATGCATGTGAGATTTATGGAAAAGTTGAAATGTAATGTAATGACAGTAAAGCAGCCTTGCAGATTTACTGAACTAAGAGGAACTTATGCCCACACTAATTTAGCAGTAGTATGTGCTGGCACCTGATCATATGCTCGCTGAAGAAATGTGGATGGAATTATGCAGAAAGGCTTTAAACCTCCACAGGCCAAACCAGCCGAAAAGGTAACAGCATGTTGCTCAGCAATGCCCAAGTCAAAAAATCTGTCTGGGAAGCTGGACTGGAATAAGCGGAGTGATCGATCCATTCCCATGCCACCGTGAACTACCACAATGCGCTTGTCATTCTCTGCTTCTGCGGTTAATGCTTCTACAAAGCAGTCATTATATGTCCTAGAAAGTCCAGTTTCTAAAAATTTAAGAAGATCATGGCTTGAGTTTGAAGGCCCTGTCACCAGTTTCAAGAAAAGTTAACCCATAAAAGATTCATCCAATTCATATCCCTTGTATATGCAAGAACATACAGTTTGCAATGCATCTCAAAGAACAATAATATCACAGTCGCAGAAGGATAAGTATATTAGCAACAGTAGACTCCTAGTGTACTTATTGGAATGCAGAAACATAAACGAGCATGTAAAAATTTTGCGACTGGCACTGAGTCCAAGTTAAATGCTAATTATGACTTGTATACATATGTTTTTTAATAAATCTCTGAAAATTCTTTAGCATGAATACTGTCATTTCCTTGTCTTGCCATGTTTCCTCCTCCCATACAGGAGCATCCCCAGTGCAGTGGTAACAGAGCAAGCGAGCTAAAAATGAAAACACTAAACATGCTCCTAGCTTAGCAAAAGAAAAGTAAAACAGAACGCATATTTTGATTGTGACCTGTATCACAGACCTTCCTCATTTGGAGTTATTTCACTCCTAATATTTCCACCAGTGTCATTTTCAGTCCCAGTAATTACATGTACAAGTACTGGACCAGTTGAATCTAGAGTTGCAACTTCCTTTAATACACAGATGAGATCATCAATGTTATGCCCATCAATAGGACCAATATAATATAATCCAAGTTCTTCAAAAAGAGTTGCGCCATGAGGACCTATCATACCACGAGCATACTCGTCAACTTTGGCAGCAAATTCATGCATCCCTTTGCCAAACCATTTGGCAAGTCCCTAGGAAGAAAAATTCAAATATCAAACTAGGGACATTAATCTAGCATAAGACTAGACCATAAATCTCAAAGTTACAAGGGTAAAGTTGTTTTTCTAAGAAATAAATCAGAGTTATACAATTACAGGCATTCAAAAAGTCGAATGCTGTGTTCACAACACATTCTAAAGGAATATAAACATTTACCTTTGCAGCCTCCCTAAACCTCCTAAATCCTTTGCTGGATTGAATCTTGCTGAGAGCACTAGAAAAGGCATTGACTGACATCTTCGGCTGGCCATCAGCTTTAGGAAGCAAGGAGTGACAACTATCATTTAGAATAACTACCATGTTGGAATCGAGGAAACCAGCATGACCCATTGCCTCGTACACCTGGCCAGCCATGGTTGTCCAGTTACTTATAACTGTCACTATTCGATTTTTTCTCCCATTTATATCCCTTGCAACCGCCATCCCTGATAAGAAGTAACTCTCAAACTATGGAAAGGAAAGGATATTTTAAAATACTACGAAGAAGCAAGATTTAGGAAATTCTGAACAGGGCTTGGATTTCATTAAACTGTGAAACTTTTGCGATAATTATTAATTAATCTGTCTGTAAATTTCACAGAAAAAATAGAATAGGAACTGATAGCACTGAACATAACAATTTGTAGCACATTCTGTAAATAAAAGAAAAATCTTAGTGTTGCATGCATAATTGGATTCGAAGCTAAATTCAACTTTCTTGAATTTCTCATGTAGACAAACCATCAATTAAAAGCAAATAAGTGAAAACCAATACTAAGAACGTAACTCCTGAACATCATGTCAATTCCACATGCATAGAATAGGTCTCTTCAGTAACATATACGTATACAATTTGACATGCAAGAAAGTAATGAACAAAGAGGCAGTACCAAGGCCAGCGGAAAGACTATTGCATCCATGTCCAGCGCCAAAGGGATCATACTCGCTCTCAAAACGAGATGTGAAACCGGAAAGGCCATTTTTTTGTTTAATGGTATGAAAGAGAGAGCGCCTTCCTGTGAGAATCTTGTGTGCATATGCCTGTTGTAAGAAAATTGTTGAGCCAAAAAATATAGATGAGAAAGTTGCGCAAAAATGATATCTGACAGTTTGAGCAAAAATGGTATCTGACAGTTCAAAACAGTAACAGAGAGATGTCTTACATGCTGACCAGCATCCCATAGTATCTTATCCATTGGGGCATTAAACACATAATGTATAGCAATTGTCAGATCCACAACCGAGCGACCAGGACCACTTGGTTGGCATTTTCTGGACATTATGAAAGATATTTCGGAACGAACTTCATCAGCTAACTGCTTGAGCTCCTGTATTTTTAGGTATGCAGGTGTCAAAAAATTCTCAAATCATATATAGTTATATACTAACTAAAAAAGGAAGGAGGAATGAGTATGACTCTGACGACCTTACTAGATAGATTTTTCAAATGAATGGGCGCATCAATTGTGTCCAGGATTGGAGTAGGATCCTTCTCCCAGAAAAAATCATCGACATCAGGTAGAGCTGCCACTCGCTGAGTCACGACCTGCACAAGAGTTGCCATATCAGATCACAAAACTTGGAATTTACTCCAGGTCTGTAACAATAACAATATACTCAAGTTGGAGCTAAGCGTCAACTCTGAAACTGAAAAGTTCATTTTGTGATTCACACATTGCAACGCTCGAAAGATCATACCCTTGAAGGTGAAGCAGACAGTGTTTGGCATGGCCTTGAGTCTGACGGGTTGCATCTCAAATACCGCAGAGGATGGAGACGGTATCTTGTGGAGTGAAGAACGGCAAACTCGTCATAAACTAGATTACGAGCAAGCGGAGAGGGCAGAAACGCCGTGTCCATGCTGGAGCCGGGCGTTAGCTGGTGCCCCAAAGCCTGCAATAGACGATCAATTTAAGAAGACGGTAAAAAAAAAAACTGAATTGGAGGAGGACAGCTAGCTGAATCTGACGAGCAAGCAGCTTCTTCCTCACAGCCAAGGCCATCAGCTGCAAATTAGCTCAAACACAAAACTGAAATGACCGCGGCTACCTCAAATCCAGCCTCCCCTGCTCCTCAAACCGGCAGAAGCCAAAGCCGCCCCCGCCGCCTCTCCTCGCGTGGGACCTGCGGCGACGCGGCCGGATGCGGCGGCTCCTGGCGCCTTGCGTGGGGGCAGCAGGCCAGCAGCCCTAGCTCCGATTTGGGTGGATGCGGAGTGCCGCGCTGTATTGGCGACATGACAGAGAGGCTAATCCCAACGGAAATTTCTAATCTTTTTGGAGTATACAGGTTAATTAGTCTTGTCTCGTAATGATTCCCTCCACGTCGGCGTCGTTAGTGCGGTGAGCAGTGGCCAAATTGCGGCTCCTTTTGCCTACGCGGGGCCTTATCTGCGAAAACAGTGGCCTGGAAATCCACATAGGGGATGTGCGGTTTAGTTTAAAAAAAATTCTCCATCATCCACATCAAAACTAGAGACACTAATTAGAAGTATTAGATGTGAATTAGTAACAAAATACATTCCATAACTTAGCTTAAATTGTGTGATGAATCTAATGAATTCAATTATGACATTGTTAGACAATGTTGTGCTGCGGTAAGATCAGTTTCAATGGGGAGGGTCATCACACAGTTACCAAAACTGTAATCTTAAGAATGTGCGAGTGGAGGGTTATGGTGATGACCCTCCTCTCTCATTGCATGACACCCCCTTCTATCTTCATAAATTTGCTGATGTGGCATTATATTTAATGCTCATGACTCTTCCATGACACTCCCCACTGAGACGGGTCTAAACAATCTCTAGCGATGAATTAATTAGATGTAATGAATTCGTTTTGCGCTTTCCTTTTTTAGACGTGCATAGCACATTTTTCATTAAGAAGAAGAGAATTATGACTAATCAATCTTAGAAAAGCCTCAAGACGCGGAGATGCAAAGGAATATCAGCTACAACGACAAAAACACCAACTAACACGAAGAGGAAAGAACCACTGAAGCTAAGGGCACTCGCGAAAGGACCTATAGTCTAGTGGTTATAAGTCTAGTGGTTATAAGAGCCTCGGTAGTACCTTAAGTCCTGGGTTCGACTCCCCGTGGGAGCGAATTTATCAGGATTTAACAGTATTTGTGCTTTCAGTGGTAGCCGACATTCCCGTCGACAGCGAGGCGCATGTGGTGACTTCATCAATCTTGTGGTAGCCGACGTTCCTGTCAACAGCGAGGCGCATGTGGTGACTTCATCAATCTTGAGGATTTGTCGGCCTAGTCTTCGAAGATGCTCCCAGATGTAGGGTTTGCGCGCGTGTGTTCATAGGGATGAGTGTGTGTTGTGAGTGTCTCCGATGTACTGTGTAATTCGAAAAAAAAAGCTAAGGACACTCCCAGCGCAAACTCTATATAGAGTCTAAGATTATTTATTAACTCGAATTTATCATAGACTTGGAGTCTTTTTTCCCTCTATTCCATAAATATACTGTCACATAAACGTCACATCAGCAAACCACAATAAATATAAATATAATAATTAAGCTGAGATTATATGGTAGAGTCTGCTAATAGGTCTTGAAAAATGTTCCAAAATTTTGGTAAAATTTTTTTGAGGGAACTGAACGGCTCCAAATTGGATGGCGATAAGTAATCGTGATCCGAACTTAAGTGATGTTTGGATCTACCATGTGAAAGTGAAAGAGTACTCCCTGCCGTCCCAATATATACTATACTAAGATGGAGCACGCAAAGTTAAGTGTAAAATTACAAAATTATCTTTTGTTTTTTGAAAAAATATCTGAATATTGGTTTGTCATTTGTATGAGAAGTTTATGAAAACTCTTATCTTTTTGTGAGTGGTAGATCAACGTTGTACGACAATTTTTGAACACTGAGAATGTATTTATTTTAGGACGGAGAAAGTATGATATGTAGTCACCAAGTTCGTAGCCGTATCCTATGTTTGGCTATTTGGTGGATTTAATTGAGTTATGTGGGCCTCAAAAGTAATAGAAAATAAAGAAATTTGCTCTTCACTTTGTTCGTCTTGATTATCAACCGTTAGCAGACATTAATCTTTTCTTCACTATAAATCAGCATCAACCACCCGCGGTGGTATTTCTTTTCTCGTAGCAAATCCGCATGTATTTGTTCTACCCACGAACCTAGCCGAGTGGTGGCTGGCGGCCGTGGCTCTAAACTCCGGTGTAGCTCCCGCAGATGCCACCAGGCCCCCAAGCGCAACATCACACGGTGGGGCTTTGTCCAGGCGCCCATGGCCACCGCGTGAGCTTGGGCCACCACGCACGGCTGCGGTGCAGCGACGAATCCAGGATTTGAAGCTAGGGTGGGCCAAGAACCATCTACAGAGCAAAATTGACTTTTTGTGAGTTTAGAGATGTTATATATCTAGTTTCATAGTTAGAGGATCAAAATTGATCTTTTGTGATAGTTGAGTGGGTACCTAGACTTTTTAAAAAGAAAACAAGCTTTGGTGACTCTTGGGCTGAATCTTAGAGTGGGTTGTGGCATACCGAAACCACACCCTTTAGATACACCACTGCTGCGTGGCTCCGACAATCACTCACGGTGGCTCCAGTCCCAATGCGTTGCGTCAGCGCCCACGAAGGCTACGCCGAGTCGCCGACGGTCGCTCTGCTCCCACAGCTCCTGCAGCAGCTCGAGTGCTCCGTGCTCGACTCCGTCATTAGTGGCAAGCGGTGGTGGAGTCCTCTCTCGGTCTCGGGTACGCGCTTCGTTTCCCAGCCGTAAGTTACGGCCCGTAACCCACCCTTCCCAATTGGTGCGCAGGGTGCACACCGCGTTTTTTTCCAGTAATGCTCACCCACGGTCGTCCGGACGCTTCGGACGGATGACGACGCAAACGGCAGGGCCCACCTTTCCATCTTTATCTCTTCCCCACCGCTGTTTTTCTGGAGCACTCTCCTGTAATCGCATCTCCTCCCCATTCCTCCCGCACGCACCCCACGACATCCGGATCTCGCAACGCACGGAGCTCTGCCCGCCGCCGGCGCCCGGAGCTCATGGCGACGCCAGCGCGTGGGGAGCTCCTGTCGCCGCCGCGAGCTCGCGGCCAGGGTGGCGGAGCTAGCCGGCGCGCGAGCTGCTCCCCCGAGGCTGTCTCCCCGCGGCGCCGGCCGCTGCTCCCCGCGGCCGGGGCGCACGGGTGTGCGCGCGGCAGCCTCCGCACGGAGCTAGCCGGCGCCTAAGGCAGAGCTCGCCGCGGCCGAGCGCAAGAGCTCACCGGCGCCCGCTCCCCGCGGCCAGGAGGAGGAGCTTCGAGCGGCAGTCATGGTGGCCAACAGGCAAGGTTTTGGGGCTGTTGCAAGTGTATGTTCCATGTGTTTGAGATGTTTCAGAAGAATGTTGCAAGTGTTCCATGCGAATGTTGCAAAAGTTGATCTTGATGTTGCGATGTTGTAACTATTTCAGACACATGTTGCATGTGTTAATCTGGATGTTGCAACAGTAGATCTAGATGTTTCAATGCTGCAGATGTTGATTCTCCCCACCGCAAACGTTTGATTCTCGATGTTGCAAATGTTGTTTTTTAATGTTGCGGATGTTGTTTCAAATGTTGCGGTTGTTGATTTGTTTTGACTCGCGATGTTGCACGCAACATGGGTCGCTTGGGGAGGACTCTGACGTTGGATGTTGCTCGCAACATGCTCGCAACATGGCCTCTGAACATTTTTTTGATGTTGTAAAAGTTTATTTTGAATGTTGTAAAGACTCATTTCTATGTTGCGAATTTATTTTTAGATGTTGCGAAGCGTCCGACGGGAAACGTTCCCATCGAACGTCCGGGCGCTAGCAGGTCCGTTTTTTTTTAACACGATGCGCACCGCGTTGCCCGTGCTCGACTCCGTTCGCAATCCGACGTCCAATCTGTTTCTCGTGTCGCGCTCGACTCGCTGGTTGGCTCCCTTGCCCTGGTCGGCTCTCGTCCGCTCTCCTAGCTGACGGTCACGCAGGGGCGCGGGTGCGCATGGGCAGCGCGGTGCACCGTGCGCACCCGATTTTTTTTCCCATTTGGGATGAAAGGCGCTGTACGGTGTACCAGCAGGCCTACCAGGGTCCAGGGAGGTCTACTCCTCCTGCTGGGAAGAGAGAGAGGCCTTCATTTCCCAATCCCTTTCCCTCATTTCCATTTCCCCTCATCCGAACATGGGATAAGAAATCCATGTAGCCTCATTTCCCTTTCCCACCTCTCATTTCCATATTTCCAAACGCCACCTAGGGTTCTATTTGCAAAACATCGCATCAAATAAGGGGCCCTGTTGAAAAATTGTTTGGCCTGGTGTGCAACTGCAACCTTGCGGTGAAATTCCCTCTTCGACCCCCCCGCGCGGTGGATTGGATAACGCGGGACGGAAAGATGGCGGCTTCCGCTCTCCATCTCCGCCTCCTCCCCTCGCCGCCGGCCGGTGTGAAGCTCCAGCAGCGGCGTCTCCGCACGGTAAGCCCCGCGGAACACCAACTAGTGCCTCCTCCTTCAGTTCCTCTCCATCCTGCATCTCTCCGTATCCCTGTTTCTCCGTCTTGTGTGTGCGTGTGCGCTTTCGCGGTGCTCGAGCATATGCCCAACAGTGTGTGTGTGCGCATTTCAATTATTATCTTCTTTCTGATAGTATTCCTCAAACTGAGAGCATTGTACTGCCCTTGAGTCGTTGCTACATATATGATGGGAACTGAATGTGACACGTTTGGTTGCTGGTTTAGTTTAAGGCTCTAAGTTGCGGCATGGACATGCTAGATTCTGAGGTTGTATTTGTTTGTGATGTTTGTTGCAGAGAACACTGAGGCAGGGTGGTCTATCTCGTAGATATTCAAAAGTAGTGTGCTATTACGCGGTCACAACTCCACCATATAAACTGGTATGCACGGTCAGCTCGTTGATAGGAGTTTCAACAGATTTTGGTTCTGTCATTGTGTGTGTGACAAAATTTTAGTGTTTTTGTGGTGTGGTGGTCAGGATGCTCTGGAACCTTACATGAGCAAGAGGACAGTTGAACTTCACTGGGGTAAGCACCATCATGATTACGTGGAGGGATTAAATAAGCAGCTTGCTACCAGCCCACTTTATGGATACACTCTGGAGGAGCTGATAAAAGAAGCGTACAACAATGGCAATCCATTACCAGAGTATAACAATGCAGCACAGGTAATTTGCCGTGATTTATTCAATTTTGTTTACATATATCATTTGCTCCATTTCACCTGTTCTCTTTCAGGGGTGGGTGGATTACAGATTGTGCTTGTGCTTTCACTGATTTATGGATAGATTCTAAAATTCAACCTTCTGTCTTCTGACAAGCAGGTCTGGAACCACCACTTCTTCTGGGAATCAATGCAACCACAAGGCGGTGGCTTACCTGAGGGAGGTGTGTTGCAGCAGATTGAGAAGGATTTTGGCTCATTTACTAATTTCAGGGAAGAATTTATTCGCTCAGCCGTCCAACTTTTGGGCTCTGGTTGGGTTTGGCTTGTCTGTAAGTTTCCTTCCCATTTTCTTTGATGTACAAGCACTACTGAAATTTGCTAATTTTCTGTTTGTGCTCTTTCGAAAGCTAATTTCTAAGTGTAGGCTATATTTTGTTGATGTTTCTTTCAGTGAAGAGAAATGAGAGAAAGCTTGCAGTAGTTCATACACGAAATGCTATCTCCCCACTTGCTTTTGGTGATATTGTATGTTTACTGGACTCCGTTTTTCCCCTTGATAAGTTATAAGTTGACACCAATTATTCAGTAAAAACTTTGCAATGACATCATATTCTCTTCTTGCAGCCAATTATCAGCCTCGATTTATGGGAGGTAATGATTTTGACTCTTGAGTTTTAACATCCTACTTTGTGCTAAATATTGACATTTCTCCTTTTCTGTTCAGCATGCTTACTACTTAGACTACAAGGTATTCTCTAACTCTTTCTCTTTTGTTTGCTTAACACTTTTTAAATTTCACAAATTAGTTCTTAGAAAACATTTGTGATGCTTACTTTTCCAACTTTGCAGGATGATAGGCTAAAATATGTTACAAACTTTATGGACCATCTCATCTCCTGGGAGATTGTCACTCTGCGCATGATGCGTGCTGAGTCGTTTGTGAACCTTAATGAGCCAAATATCCCAGTGGCATGAGATACAGTTCACCCTGACACCCTGGTTATTATCAGGTAAGAATTCAGGGATTTGAAGCAGCCTGGCATATATGCAACTTAATCATGTAGTTGGATGCAGAAAATGGGGGCGCTATTAGTTTCTCTGTGCTTATTTCTCCAACTATAAGTAACCATCAGTAGTAGCAGTAGCCGAAATACTCAATTAAGAACATCCATAGATTATGTGATGATCTTTTTCATGGCACAACAAGGCTTTTCTTGAAAAGTTGGAACATGAGGAAGTAGAATAACAGTATTGAGATTCATGCTTATGCACTATGGAATATCAGGTCGCATGGTGGTTTTATGCAAACATTTGTCTTTTCTCTATCTTTAGTTAAGGTTGGGTTGTGACTGGTGCCGGGGCTTAACCTGCAACTGAACTGAGAACTTTGGCGGTTTGGCAGGGGCACATCTGCTGGGGGTGCTGCAGCACTCCCTCAGGCCATGTACTTCCATGTAGAAATGGCGTTTTAATCCTCAATTTTTCTTACATAAAACATAATATTAGCTTAACTACAAGAGTATCAGCACCCTCTTTGAGTACAACCTGGCTCTGCCCCTGCAGTCTGGGGCTGTCTTTCTAACACAAGAAACGCCAGATTGGTATTTATTGACAAGGAATACTGCTATAAAGCACCCCACTTCTTTACAAACTAGAATAAAACAATAAAGCATCCTACCTTGGGCTAGTTGATGCGATGTTCTTGGATCCACTATATGTGAGCATAAAATTATTCAGGCCTACAGCCTACTGTGGTTAGCAGATGGTCCAGTTATTTTCCCTTTTGTCAGCTCCTATAAACACAACTATTTAATATCTCCTATCATATTCTTTAGTGCGCAACTGTTTAAAGTTTGGTCTCTTGCTTTAATCTACTGAACAGGTATCCTGTGAAGACGTCGGGTCAAATCGTGCTGGAAGAAGCAGAGAGTTGCAAAAGATTGCATAAGAGATGTTTATCTCCCTATTGCCATCTACATGGCAAACTTAAAGATAAGCTGCTGAGTTTGCACAATTTCCACTGGCTATTGCTACAAGGAAGTTGGCATCTAGTTTCAAGGCATGCAACAGAGCAGCTTTAGACACCTGGGAGCAGGTAGATTATGGTTTTGAGGTATGTCCAACTTGGGCTTTGAAGCCATGGCACTTTCTTTAGGTGGCCATGCTTCAGTAGAGTGCCCATAGTGTTGTTAGAATAGATTAAGCTCTAAAGTTTTCATTACTTAATCATGCGAGCGTTTTGTTGTAGTGGAATGGAATCGTATTCGTGTTTTACTGATTGAGGAATCCTAATAATATGGGATGTAGGTTGTAGGGAAATCATGTGTGTGTCAAACGCTGCAGATGTGAGTTTTAGCCAGAAAGATATTAGACTTTGCGGATTGGAATGCAGTGCTCTAACAATCCGAAACTTGCAGACACCATGGTTCATCTGCCAGAGTTGCATGCTCTTTTAGTTTTGCAGGAACAAACTTGCCGATCATTTTCACTTTCAGTAGGACTGTTTGATCCTCATTGCTGCTGCTGCAGCAGCACAAGACTGTAACACTGGAAAAGTGCAGAATTTTTAGCAACACAGTAAATTTCATTAAAAATCATTTGGGAATTCCTAACAAATGGGAGGCCAGTAAGAAAAGCATTAGGACCTTTTTATCTAGCAGACATTCTCGATGAATTCGGTGCGAATAAACTGTAACTGTGATCATCTAGCTGATAAAGAATCCATACTCATTCCCAGTTGCTCTTGAGCAGACATTCTCGACGAATTCGGAAAGAATGAACCGTAATTGTGATCATATAGCTGGCAAAGCATCCATAATCATGCCCAGCTCGTCACGTTAACGCCCATATTGCTCATTCGTCCGACATCGAACCTGTTGATGGATGCTATGTTCGCACATCCATCATAAAAAAGGTGAGGTCTGTTGAGCTGCAAGCCTGCAACCATAGACGATCCTGCAGCAAAAGTGCTTTTGTTTGGAAATTGGACCCTTGTGAGAGCAGTTAGGAGTATGGGTTCTCAGACATGACAGGCAGTTGCACTCCCGTCCTGACAAAGCTACCGTCCTTTTGGAAATCTCTGTTGATCTACCTTGTCTTGTGTAGGAACAATGACGCCAACCACAAATCATACAGTTAGTTGCACCAACTGCAAAAAGGACTACAAAAAAACACCAAAAAAATTCATCTAATTTTTTGTTTCTGGCAAACTATGTGCACAGTCCAAGGCGCGCTCCAAGCCTCCAAGCTGGTGAGTACGGCAGGTTAACCTGCTCAACTACCTGTCCCTGGACCTGCCACAACAGTTACACACCAGACTGTGCTGTGCTGGTGATGGCAATTCATTCAGTCACAAAAGTGTGGACCCAGTTCTTCTTTCCAAAAGGAATCATCGGAACGCATAGCTGGGCTGTACAGATAAAATTTGCTCGAATGAAGAATACGGTTGGCTTTAGAAACGGAATCAGATGCTAACAAAATATGATGGCAGCGGTTCAAAACCATGGTTACAGAACTAATGAGATGCTAACAATACGATGGCAGCGGTTCAAACCATGGTTACAGAGCTAGTAGAATCTTTGTTCAGGTTCAGGGCATGCGAACATAGCATACTGATAGAGTGACAAATTTACCACGACATGGTTTATTATGTTGTTCACAAATCACAAGAAGACTAAAAGCAAGCAAGCAGGCAGGCTACTGAATCTTCATCATCCCATCTGGCCTTGTGGAGCTGCAGGCAGACGACGGCGCCACGGCGGTCTAGTTGCAGCAGCAGCAGAGGCAGTCGAGGCAGCACTCGCAGGTCTCGTAGCAGCAGAAGCAGCACAGCGCCGTGAAGACGCTGCGAGACAGTTAGAACAGAGAAACGTCAGAGGGAGCAGAGTTTTGCCTTCTGCAGAGAAGGATGCATGTGATGTGAATGAGCATCGATTTCACGTGCAAATAAATAAAGTCATCGAGAATATGAATAATAGTAGATGCAAGAGCTTGTCAGGTGGTGGATAATTTTGATCATTTTCTTTGGCTACTTCTATGTTGACTTTGGGAGATGTGTGATGTGTGATTAGCTAGGTTGTCCTCAGATCTACAAGTGTTGAAGTAAGCAGAGAGCATATTGTCAAAACGAAGGCTATCACACTGCAAAAATTCCTTAGTTCGGGGGAAAAACACGGACGAATGAATTCATGACTATTTGCAGGAAGATTACTCCATGAAGCTGCAGGTATTTGCATCATATTTCTAGGAAACTGAACCTCCAAGGAAAAAAAAAAGCAGTGGAAAATAAAGTTTTTTTTGACGGATAAATAAGAGTGAACGAACTGCCAGTTGAAGCTCCAAGCAGTGGTGACTGAAACTGAACTGAATATTCGGAAACTGAATCGGGTTTTACCATGCGTAGAGGCAGCCCTTCTCCTCGTGGCGCCTCTGCACATGGTCGTAATAGGACATCTCCTGCGCGGATGGGGCGTCGTACATCTTGGCTGGCCGGCTGGTGATGAACTGATGAACAACAAGTGGAGGAGAAGAAGACGACGACGAAGGGCAAGGGTCTCTCGTCTCACCTGATCTTGTTTATCTCTTGGAAAGGAGTGGTGGATGGGATTTATAGACCCGAGGAGGAAGAAGAAGAAGAAGGGGTGTAGTGCTCTGTGGTGTGTGCATACCGGCGGCTTAGCCTTTTCTGTTCACACCTGTGTCACGAGTAGTGCACGGACGAAAGGGACGGTGCCTGACTGACAGTAGGACTACATGCGCCCACCTGCCAGCGATTGTTTGCTGAATCCATGTCATCTTTTTTTCCCCCACCACAAAACCCCGTTAGCAACGCATGGATTTCACACAAAAATTGATGGATTTTTGAAGGAATACGGAGAAGATAGTGTTGGCGTGCGTGTGTTCACTGTTGGTGTTCTGGAATTCTAGTCTTTGTGGTAGACTTTCCTTGGAACAAGAGAGTAGACAGGTCAGTTCTCTAGCTTCCGGCAGGCTGGAAAAAAGGGCAGAAAAAGTGGAGACCCGCCCAACAGCCAACAACTAGTTCATTCATGCGCGTCACAGGAAGAAGATATCCTTCTTCCAACTTGCCTCCTGGAGTAGAAAGCTGGGGATATCATGTCTGCAAGGTCATCAGCATATTGCCATAGTACTCTTTGTCTATGGTACTTATTGGAAGCATCTATCAATCATGCTTTGCAGAAATATATCTACTCTCCGGTGGCTCTCAACATCTAGCCAATCGGAATCACCAGTCATGAAAAATAAAAAGGGACTGAATCCCAATCCGAAACAACAATTAATATACTCCGTATAAAAGAGTGGCTTATGTGCAGATGCATGCTTTGATAAATTCAAAAAAAAAATGATGAACTAATTTGTTGTTCAACTATATATACGGGGGTTTTCATCTTACCAGGCGTAGAGGCAGCCCTTCTCCTCGTGGCGCCTCTGGCAGTGGTCGTAGTAGGACATGTCCTGCGGCGGCGGCGCGTTGTACATCCTCGCTCCCTTCTTCTTCTCCGCGGCAGCAGGTGAAGCGCTAGCAAGGTTCTACCTCAGTTCTCTGCTAAACTTGTGAAGAGCAATGGATGCAGACGGGCTCTTTACTTATAGACCAAACGCAGGCGAAGACGCGTTGTCAATGCCAAGGGAGTCACCTTGGAAGCACCCTTGCATCCATCACATGCAGACCAGGAAATTAAAAAAAAACAATATTACGGTGGACGGAGGCGCGGGTTTATTAATTTCCATATCTGCATATGCATCCATGACTTCTAGTATTAGCTTCCTTCGCGTCCAAGAATCGTACGCAATTGTCATTTATTCAGTTATATAATCAATGAGGAATCCTTTTGATATATGTAGTAGATAATAATATCTATAAAATCTGTAAGATAGGGGTATATGTAGGATGCCACACACTAGTCCGGGAAAAGTTGAAAACAACACTCAAAACCCGCGTGCAAATGGATGTAGTTTAACTAAACCGCCAAGTCATCATAGAAAGAGATGACTTTTTGCATTTGTATATAGTCCAGGTTTTAGTTTAAGCAAATAACCAAGTCACCAGAGAAAGAGACGCCTTTGTATTTACAGAGTCCGTCCAGGTTTCTCTGCAGCTCACATTTTCACCAAACCTGACCCCCTGTATGTTGAGTTCATCTCATGATGTCATTTGCTCCGATCCAGTGTTAAAAAGCAGAGACCATGCATGGGTCCTCTGTCTTGCATTGTGAAGGGTTTTTTTTTAAAAAAAATTAAGAAATAAACCCGGTCTCAACAGCCGACGCCGACTGTTTACAACCAAAGACATCCCATATGATGGACAATACACAGACTCCGCACGTCGAGAACAATGTATACCCTCAACATAGCAAGATACACACTAATTCTTAACTCTCTTCAGGACGTTGCAACCACTTTTGTTGAAGAACTCCAACGTTATTGTCTCCAACCAACGACACTCTTTCTTCAAAATGCTTTCATCCTCCTCTCTAGATAAGATGGATCAACTCCGGATCCAAAAACTTCCCCTAAAAATCACATGCAAAATAGATTTTGATTTTGATATGTGGAACACAACATCATTTCTACTAAGCCATAAAGCCCAACAACAAGCGGCAACACCGACGAGCACTTGGTTCCTTTGCTTATGCGAAAAACTTCTAAGCCAAGGACCAAAAAGATGAGAAGTATTTGCTGGTTTTGTAATGCCAAAAGTAATACTAATTGCACTCCACATAAGTCCAGCCATTGGACAGTCAAAAAAAGAGATGCTGAACAGTCTCATTCTCACTACAAAAGAAAAAAGAGATGCTGAACAGTCTCATTCTCACTACAAAAGCAACAACAAGTGCATCCCTTTCATTGTCTTTTCGCTAGATTATCCTTAGTCAAGATTACACCTTTTCTAAGGTACCAAAGGAAAATTTTATCTTTAGGGGGATTTTAGCCTTCAAAGTATGACATTTAAACAGTGTCCCTGATCTCATTAGCACATCATTATACATGATTTTCACCCAAAAACTCTTGCTGCAGGTCCAAATAAAGGAGTCCTTATGCTCATTAAGACGCACCGTAAGAATACTCCCCACCAACTGCAACCACTTGTCCCAATTTTTCCCCACAAGTGCTCTTCTAAAAGAGACGTTCAATGGAGTAGTACTTAGTACTTCAGCCACTGACACAGTCTTTTTCCTTACTATGTTACATAGGGATGGGTATTTCTTCATCAGAGGTTCGTTTCCAATCCAAAGATCCTCCCAGAATCTAGTCCTGGTTCCATCTTGGACTTTAAACCTGTCTCTCTCCATTACCAAACTTTTGACTTCAATTAAGCCCGACCAAAAATGTGAATCTCCTTTCTTCTTCTCCACTTGAAAAAGGGTCTTGTTTTTGAAATATTTTTTCTTTAGTATTTCCTGCCATAAACCCTCCTCATTTGCTAGTTAAAAAATCCATTTACTCAATAGGCACTTATTCTGAACATCTAAGTCCACAGTACCCAACCCCCCAAGACTTTTAGGTTTGTGAAGAATACTCCATTTGGCAAGTCTATGTTTCTTTTTGTGCTCGTCGCATTGCCAAAAAAAATCTCGATCTATAATAGTCTAATTTTTCTAAAACACCTTTAGGTATCCGGAAGAAAGACATCATGAATATTGGTAAACTTGATAGCACTTAGTTGATTAGAACAAGTCACCCCCCTGACCAAAGCAACTTACCCTTCCAACTACTGAGTTTTTTTTAAACCTTTCCTCAACCCCGGCCCCTCCAATTCTTATTTGAGAGCTTGCGATGACTCATCGGGATTCCCAAATATATCTAAAAGGGAAAGCACCTTCCTTACACCCAAACAAATCCACATATTCCAAAGTCTTTTCCTTTGTCTCCCAAAAATAAACAGCTCACTCTTACGGTAATTGAAAGATGAAGGTTAAGGGCTTGTTCGCTACCATTGGATTCTATCCTGCCGGAATAATAGATATATCAAGCAAATTATGACAGGGACTCGGATTTATTCCGGATCAAGAAATAATTTACTCATCATGATAGGTAGAACAAGAGACCGAAAAGCCGGATTGATTTCACACCTCTTGACTAGTGGATTGATACTGAGTCTCTTGGTGTACCTATCATGATGAGTAAATTAATTTTTGACACGGAATAAATCTGACTCTCTTATAGTATCTATCACGATTTTCTTGTTACATTTATCCATTCTGGTCGAAATTCAATCCGGTGGAAACGAATGAGGCCTAAGTGGGTTCAGTATCATTTCATCCGCAGCGAGATTTCTTTGGGACGAAGTCTTGAAGATTATATATGCCTGACCAAGGCTCAGCATCATTTGTCCCATGTAGACATGTAGTCCAGAGGTTTGTTTCGGTTCACATGTTGTTTTCACCTAACCTTGTATGCTCGCTCGTCAAGTCACGGTGTCGCTGATAATAGAGCTGTCCTTGTCTGGATCATGTGACACATTGTGAAGTTCAGGACTTTAATTAAGTGGATTACATTTAACTAAGCTGTTGGCGAAGACGCCTATCCTGTTGGCGAAGGCTTTCCCAACAGGGTTAGCTCGTTCCTGTTGGGAAAGCACCGTTGGCGTTTTAAGTGACGGGAAAGAGCTCTTCGCCAACAGGAACGCGGGCCCTGTTGGGAAAGCTTCGCCAACAGCCACGTGTTCTGTTGGCGAAAGGAGAACGCCGTCAGCTCGGCTGCCGTTCCCTTCGCCAACAGGACCGCAATGGCTGTTGGCGAAGGCTTCGCCAACAGTGTCACAGTCCTGTTGGTAAAGAATTACACGTCAGGGCTTTCCCAACAGCTTGTTCTGGTTGTTGGCAAAGCCACTGGACAAAGCTGTTGGCAAAGGAACCCTGTTGGTAAAACTGGCATGTTTTGCTGGGGAAAATCCCAGCTTTGCCAACAGCTTTGTCCCATGCTGTTGGCAAAGCTGGGAAATAATTTTTTTCCCTTTTCTTTTGTTGTTTTCTTGCCTTTAAACCACATGTATAACATATATATACCACAATACCACATATATATCAACAATATAGCATATGAACCGCATTTCGGCATCGGATTCGATCTCAACATGAATCCACACATCAAATCCATCGATACATGTCCATAATACACATAAAGTCACGAAACGAGTGCATACATGTCCAACATACACCAGGATGTCCAACATACATGTCCAAAATGTCCGACAAGTCCAACATACATGTCCAGGGGTCTAACATGCATCACTACTAGTCCAGAAGAGGAAGTCAAAGGTACCTAGCTCGTGGCACCGTCCCCAGGGGTCCCAGCGCCCCCACCTTGCTCCAACGCACACCACCCTAGCTGTGGCTGTGACTGTGGCTGCGACTGAGTCCACCCTGACCCCTGCGGCGAGTCGTAGTGCCAGTAGGGCGGGCGAGGCCCCCGCTGCGTCTGCGCCCCCGGCCACGAGGAGTAGCCCTGCGACGGTGGAGGAGCCCACGTGTACGGCTGCGTGGGGTAGGTCGGGTGCTGTGGAGAAAGACCCGGTGGAGGGCTAGCACCTGGAGTCGGGTTCGAACCCGCCGACGGAGCCGCCGACGGAGCCTGCACAAAGGACAACTTAATAGGTGAAGGATAGGTCCTAATCCCACCCGAGGATGCGTAGATGAGGTTAGCTTCCATGCTCCGCGCCCGTCCGAGACGGAATTTCGGCAGCACCTCCCCGCTGTTCTCCCGATACACGTCCCGGCGGGGAGAGTGTGCATCCGGAGAACAACGGGGAGGTGCTGCCGAAACTCCGACTCGGACGGGGGCGGAACATGGAAGCTAACCCATCTACGCATCCTCGGGCTGTCCAAAAAACGTGGACAATCCGAAAGAGATACCGTCGCGAATATGCACTGATCAGCATACCAACGACCGCGTATCACTTTCGGACGGGAGACGCCTAACTCGGTTACGCAACCTAAGACCATGATACGGATAGAGGGGTTATACCTAGGGGGCCGGTGAAGCTAGCGGGTCCTTTGGGTCCTCCGAATCCCCTCCGGTAGCTCCTGCTCTGCAAAAGAAGAAAAACAATACTATAAGTAAAATTTTCGGCAGAACCTCCCCTGCACGGGGAGGTTTTCCAAAACCTGCAAGAAAAGTCGACACGAAGGCCGACGTCCACAATTCGTGGCACGAAGGCCCACACATCCACAATTCCGGCACGAAGGCCGTCAACGACATAAACGGCACGATGGCCGACAATCCGTGGGCTCTACCTTATCCTTCAGCAAGGGGCACGGACGACACGGCGTGGAGGAACGGCGTGGACGACGTGGATCCTCTCATCCTCCTCCCTTCTCTTCCTCTCCTCCTCCTCCTCCCCTTCCCTTCTTTCCTTCTCCTCTTCCCCTGCTCCTTCTTTCCTTCTCCTCCTGGTCGGCGGGGCAGAGCGGGGGCGGCGGCGCTGGGGGGCGGTGGGGGCGGCGCGGCGGGGCAGAGCGGGGGCGGCGGCGCTGCGGGGTGGTGGGGGCGGCGCGCGCGGGGCGGCACGGGGGCGGCGCGGTGGGGCGGGCGTGGGCCGGCGGCGGGGGAGGGCGCGGGACGGCGGCGCGGCGGGGCGGCACGGGGCCGGGCCGGATCTGCCGGCGGGGGGGGCGCCGGCGCGGCGTACGGCGGCGGGAGTAGGGGGCCAGCGGCGCTGTGGGTGGGTGTGTGAGTGTGGTGTGTGTTGTGTCGTGTGTGTGGTGGGGACCGGGGAAAGGCCTGGGGCTTTTTAGGGTTAATGTTCTTTGCCAACAGCCTATGGGTGCGGCTGTTGGCAAAGAATTTTTTTAATTTATTCCTGCGACAACCTTCGCCAACAGCTTTAGCCTTAAAGCTGTTGGCGAAGACACCTTTGCCAACAGCATCACAAAGCTGTTGGGAAATAATGTTTGCATTTTTTATTTTTTTCTTTCCACTTTTTTGTGGGTCCTTCCTACTATAACTACATCTCAACTTCAAAATTTGGGGATGTTTTGAGTTATCTAGCTATATTTCATTAATTATTTTCGTTCACTTGAATTTTCCGGCATAATCCAAATTTGAACTGCAGGTGCATGAAATAATGAAACTTAGGCGTTCGAAAAATGATATTCATGTTGGGGAGTGTGTTTTGAGGCCGTGTACCAAAGCTCACCCAACATTTCGAAGTCCTTGTCCACGTAACACGACGGTCCAGGCGTGGTACAACTGTTTTTTAATTATATAAAATCCAAACGAAGTCGAAAAATCACGAAATTTGTCGGGGTGTCTTGTTATCTCATGTGGAGGCTACGATAAAATTTTGAGAAAGTTTGGAGCAAGTTGTCACGTCGGATGCTCAAAACCTAGACATCTCCACATGTGATCATTTGGATTATGCCGGAAAATTCAAGTGAACGAAAATAATTAACGAAATATAGCTAAATATTACAAAAAGGGCCCACATTCAACCATGTGCTTGTAAACAATGTAGCAAGGCTACCAAAAAAGTTTGAATTCAAAATTCGAAAAAAATGAAAATTCTTTGGCAACAGCATGCACATGCTGTTGGCAAAGAGCAATCTTCGCCAACAGCACCATAAGGCTGTTGGGAAAGAAGGCCCTTCGCCAATAGCATGGTAGTCCTGTTGGCGAAGGGCTGTTCCCTTTGCCAACAGCCTAACGGCAATGCTGTTGGCGAAGCGGACGGCGCCGGCACCGTTTGGCCGCGTCGGGGCTTCGCCAACAGCATTTCTTTCCCAACAGGATTGCTGTTGGGAAAGAACCCCTTCGCCAACAGCCGGACTTTGCCATCAGTCCTTGGATTTTGGGCTGTTGGCGAAGAATTCTTTCCCAACAGCGGAGTTTTCCTGTTGGGAAAGATTTTCTTCGCCAACAGCCCAGGCCTTGGCTGATGGGAAAGCTCTGGGCTGTTGGCGAAGCCACAGTTTCCTGTAGTGCGGCTGGGACCTTGTTGCCATGTGTGTGTCCTTCAACTTGCACATGTGTACTATTTATGTGCTAGGTTGGCACTTGGCAGTTGGCTTGCTCGAAATTGATGGCGGAAGTCCAGGATACAAATTCGTATTGTACTCCGTATCCGTTGGGTTGGAACGAAGCTGTTGGCTTGGTCGAAATTGATATGGCAAAAGTAAAGGCCAGGATAATAACTAAATAAAATGTCTCTGAATCCTTCGTCTTGTGTATTCTTGATTTTGGAACCTTTGGAGCTTTTCTTGTGATATATCCATTCGATGTCTCTGAAAAGATGACATCTCCAAGAGATATATGAGCTAGTGTTGCAAAGAAAAAACTGCGTCAAATTAACACGGTGAAAGCTACACGTACGACGATTAAACATGTCATCGGAGAGAATCTCCCCTGATGTGCTGATCCGAAATTCCAAACCCACTTGATTAAACATATTCCTTAGCGCCGAAGAGATGAGACTGGAGCGAAGACTCTGACTCAGACTAGTACAGCTAGCTAGAGCTTGGAATTATTGTCAGCGCAACGCTAGCTTGTGGTCACGTCCTATTGTTCATCGCGAGAATTTCTCCGTCCCGTTGCTGACCACGACCAGCGGACGTGTTGTACATACAGTATGTAGCATTGTCTGCATCGGCATGGACAGGGTGAACGAATGGTGACACGCCCGTCATGGCCTCACACGTACGGGGCCGAGTTTTTTTTGACAAGCGTGGAACGCAGCGCGTGTCGAGCAGCCATAGCATGCCACCACGTACGAGTACGACCTGCATGCTGATGGCGACGATTTGTACGCGAGCTAGGATGGAGGATTTTAGCGGCCAACGATGCTACAATTGGCAGCAGAGATCACTGTCTGTCTGCTACCGGCGCGCGATTACGTACGTGGAAGGTGGCCACAGTTTTGCGTCCGGCTGGACGAAACCATCATATATATGGGTGGAAAAGCGAAAGCGATGGAATGCGGTCAAATGAGAGGTGGCCACTTGGAGTTGGACTGAAGAGGCGTACGTGCTCCTGACTAGCTTGTACTTTTCGTATTCGGTGGATGAATCATCGGTTTGATCGGGTGGGGTCGCCGCGCGTGCAGCTAGCTGCATGCTGCATCGGGGTGCGCGCCGGCGGATTCGGGTAGCACGGCGGCGCCGGTGAGCCAGTGTGACACGGATGGCAAGTTGGCAACGGCAAAGCTTCTGTCACGCGCACTCACTGCTTCTCCGGCGGCGGCGGCGCTATTGGTTGCTGCAGGTGGGCTCATTTGCGGCCGGCTCGTCAGTGTGGGCTATAATGGGCCTTCTGCTTCCCAGTCGTCTGTCCGTGACCAGGCAGGTGGGCCGTGGGAAGAGGTTTTCCGAATTTTTTATTTTTTGTTTCGATTTTTCAAAAATACACCATGGATCTCAGATTTGGCAAAACTATACTACAACCGTCGTACCACATGACGATAGGGACCAACCTTCATGGGGCACGGCGGTTGGAGGTGCTACAGTGTCCAACCGTCGTGGTGTACGGCAGAGGGTACTGTTCACAACCGCTGTACCCCACGGCGATCAGACACTGTAGCACCTCCAACCGCCATGCCCCATGGCGGTTTGTCCCTACCACCATGTGGTACGCCGGTTGTTGTATAGTTTTGCCAAATTTGAGATGCATCGTATACTTTTGAAAAATAAAAAAATAAAAAATTTCGGTTCTTCCCATGACGCGCGTGACCTTTATTTGGGCTCTGAACTGGGCTTTCTCAGGTACGCATCGAGCCATCGACCGACTTGGCATCATCAACGCACGCAGCCTGCTCGACGACGACACCAACCTGTTGTGTTGTCAGCACACAGCAGCAGTGAGTGTGCCGCTAGGGGCTCCGGTGCAGACGAGACGACAAGTAGTAGGAGTACGCAGACAAGATCCGTCCTCGGAACTCCCGACGACTGCCAAGCCAGCGACCACGATGCTATGCTTCTTGTCCTGGGGCCATACCGGCATTTGCCATCCGTCCAAAGGGGCTCTCTCCATGTCTCCATGCATCGGCGGCCTTCCCTGACGCCGCCGCCCGCGCTGCCAGGAACTGGATCAACGTGTCCTCCGGCACCTGATGCGTGCTTTGGCATATACTATGCAGCACGCATTGTTGGCCTCTACACGACGACTCGTGTGATCTTCCGTTGTTACCACCACCGTCTTCGACAGCGACACGCCGACGGTGTGTCATGTGTGCGTGTGCTTCGTTCACTGATCGATCACTGCCGACGCTATTAGCACACACACGCACTGACGCACGGCGTGTGTGTTCATAGTTTTTCTCCCCAATATACAGGCGCACATAGGAGTATACACACACGCGCACCCATGGTTCGTTCATTGCCATGCAAAGTACGTACGAGCGCATCACTCTCGTATCGTACGCCGCCGTCCATCGTCCGATCCGGCGGGCTACCGACGAAGCCAAAGCAACACCCATCGACGAAGACCTTGGTAGCTGCTCCAAAGCACCCAGCAAAGCTTCAAATTCCCGTCGTTTTCTGGTTTCCTTCGTCTACGTGCGGCATGTACTTCCCACTCGTGTGGAGGTTCCATGAAAAAAAATGCGATTACAAGGGCCAACTGGTGCGGCATGTACTTCCCACTGGTGCTCCCATTTTCCTGTATTCATTTCAGAATTTAACCGGCGCTATTTTTCGGTCCCGTCTATATAGCGAGGTGTAAGTGATAACTTCGTCAACAAGGCCGTACCGGATATTTTTTAGGCCCTGTACGAAACTAAATGGCTCTAAGTTGAAGTGATGAAAACAATAAAATTAATTTACACACTTCAATTTGCTCTTAAATTGGTCATTGAAACATGAGTTTTTTTTTAAAAAAAGGATGAATATAGCCAACAGACTACATTGGACGGGATATACTCAAAGAAAATCAGAAAGAAAATAAGGAGACAAACACAAGTCATCCATCAATAGAAAGGCAATTGGACCAACCATAGTGGATCTTGAGCTTCAAAATAACAACAAAAATACTCTACATGACTAACCTACGTTGTATAGTATAATTTGGAGGCCCCTAAAATCTGGAGGCCTTGTACGATCGCACGACCGTACGGGGCAAGGGACGACCCTGTTCGTCGATATCGAGGATTAGCCGACTCAATCTTTCGAAGGTGCTCATAGGAACAAGGTGCGTGCATGTGTTTGTAGGGGCGAGTATGCGTGTGTATGTGAGCGTCCGCGTCTGCATCTGTATGTGATTTTTTTTTTAAAAAAGAGAGATTATGGTGGCTTTCGTAGCACAAGTTTGTGGCTATGCACGTGTGAAGTATACAAAATTCTCGGATCAAACTTTGATCAACCGCACGAGGCCGGGTGCAGTGTCCGGAAACCACATGCTATTGCATTTACCTATTTGTCCTCGGAACCCAACAATTAATTTACACTGCCTCCACTTGGATCAGTTGACGTTTCTTCAGGAAATCACAACCGTTTAGACTTTTTATTGAAAAAAACTCTCATAAGGCTGTCAAAAAATTTATTCCTTTTTTTAATCAAAGTGGACATTTCAAGCACTTGAATTCAAGCTAAAATCGACCAAACTAAATAGAGCCTCCTATAGTCTGACTGCGGCATTTCCAACCAGCTCCACTACTACTTTTTATTGGTACTATTTGATTACTGTTACGGCCGGACTCCATATAAAATGGCGTCGATCTGGACGAAACCAAAACAGCACGCAGCTGCCACAAATTCTTGCCAGCCTTCCGACTTGGACCACGGATGCTTTGCTTTGTTACAGTAAAAAGTCTACTTCACCTCTAACCTACGAGGGCTGGAACACGTCACCCCCCAACCTATGAAAATTGATTTTTTACCCTTTGAACTTTCTAAAACAGGACAAATCACCCTCTGAAGCAGTTTTGAAAAATCATAGTAAATCACAGAAAAATCATAAAATGAAAAATCAAATTGTGTTGGATTATAAATGAGTACATCTACACAATGAACATATAATATGGTATGTTTAGTACATTTTTTTACAGTTATGGAGAAAAGCATAGATCTAAAGTTACAACAAAAAATATGTACTAAAGCATCCCATATTGTATGTTCACTGCGTAGAACTACTAATTTGAAGTCCAACACAATTTGATTTTTTCATTTTATGATTTTTCTGTGATTTATTATGATTTTTCAAAACTGCTTCAGAGGGTGATTTGTCCTGTTTTAGAAAGTTCAGGGGCTAAAAAATCCATTTTCATAGGTTGAGGGGTGATGTGTTCCACCTTTCATAAGTTGGGGGGTGAAGTAGACTTTTTCCTTTGTTCCATGTCCGGGCCGGCCAGCCACAGCCCAACGTACGCGACCGGCGATCTGAATTTTGTGAGAAATAAAGACGGTCCTCTCCTCCTCCCTAGTTCATGGAGCTGGAAGCAATGTACAACACGTACCACGTCCTTTTCAAAATTCGCAGCGACAGCCAACAAACCAGTAGCAGAATGAACATGATATAATCCCAAATTTCAAACTCGACGGGCACCTGCATGCGGCCTCCGAATTCAAACGATTTTTATTCCCGTGGCCGGGACGGTTTGAGACTCTTGCTCTCTCTCGATCGTGGCATATGCAGCAGAAATGCAGAATGAATACGACCACGCACGCATGTAGAAATTGTTGCCACTCGACGGGTCCATTCATCTTTGGCTTCCGATCGGAAAAATTGAAGCAACCCGTCCGTTTCGTCCTGCGCGGCCCTTTAATATTCGCCTAACTCATGAGTACGCTTAGCTTGTTTTCTTCCGAAAATACACCAACAAAGAATGCAAATGGAGCGCCCAAACCAAGATTCCCATGCGATTTTCGGCGCGTTCCCAAATAATCCTGAATTCCTGACGACAATGCCTGATACGATACGATATGATACGACATGAAGCGAGAGGCGGCGGGAGTGCAAAATTTCAAGCTGCAACCGGGAGGTCAATCAATGGAGCGTGCATGGAAAAGGGGAAATCGGAAAGAGACGCAGCTCCAGCTCCTCTGTTTCGTGGCTGGAAGGTGAGGGAGAGGGAGAGTAGCACGGTTTGGTGCAGGTCGTTGGGGCCCGACCTGAAAGCCGCCCGGCCACCGGCCCCCGGAGGCCGTGCACGTGGCCACCGCCACCTGCCAAGGCCCGCCAGCCACCCCCGCCCCCCGCCCTGCTTCGCGAAGGCACCACCGGTTCCCAAACTGCCCCTGCTGGAACTGTCAGCATCGGCGGCGGCGGATCGCGGTGGCGCCGCTGCCATCTGTCAAATCTGGCTTCTGGCATCGCCTCGCGACGCGCGGCCGGGTCAAAGTCAGTCAGCCGCGACGACGACGACGACGCGCCGCCCGTCATGTCGGACGACGACGCCGCGGGGGAATTCGATTCCACCCCGTTGCGCTTGCGCGCGCGGCGGATGAATGGCATGGGGCGTCTTCCCGCCGCGTGCCGCACGCCGGTCGCGACGGGCGAGCAAATCGTGTGCTTCCCGACGTGGAAGCGTTCCGACACCACAATATTGCGTTTGCAACATAAAAGTCACCCTTTTTTATTTTGAAAAAATGTGGACTTCGAAATTGCTAGTTTATGAGAAATTTTGGAGTGGTTGTTTTATTTTTAGCGGCCTATCTGACGAAATCTAACGGTGGAAGTATCAGGAACTGTACTAAAAAATTCCTACACTGAAATATCAGAAAATACCAATTTGGTAGGACCCACGACAAATTTTATAAATATTGTTTTAATTCAAAAAGGGTATGCAAGTAATTTTGCATAGTTAATATGATCGGCTTCGATCAGGGTCTCGAGCAACCTCGGCAGTGGTGGCATGTCATGGTCCAGCATCTGAACCACCTCCGCCATCGTCGGCACTACTCCCTCTGTCTCTTTTTGATTGTCGTCGGAAGTAGAAACTCAAAACTAATGCAGTTGACAAAAGACCCTGAAGCCCCTATATAGCAATGAATTGTCATCTCCACAAAAGGACATGTCATTAAAGTTGTGCAGTGCCACGAGTGGGATGAGGCCTGCTGTGAGGCTGCGATTTTCCTTTTCCGTGAGTGGGATGAGGTCCGTTGTGATGAGATCAGGGTAGAGGCACATGTGTGGTCACCTATATCATAGGAATCAGCGCTGCTAGGAAGTAGAGAACGACGATTATTAAGGGACGGGTCTCTGTAGCTAAAACGACTATCAAAGAGGGACGGAAGTAGAGAACGACGATTATTAAGGGATAGGTCTCTGTAGCTAAAATGACTATCAAAGAGAGACGGAGGGAGTAGGTGAGACTCGAAATCTATTAGCTAGCACCATTATCCTAGAATAGATGTTCATTAATGATTGGTGTGCAATGTATACAAACATGTATATCATGGTGTATGTGTTAGACGCCAATACCCATAAGCTACTCTATAAAAATACTTATAAATACTCAATGACAAGCATGTAAAACCACCTGCTTTTAAAACAAATATCAATTCTAATTTCTATTTGGATTTAACATCTTTTGAATCAAGGAATTTGTGAAGTTAGCAATACACTTATACACCTGATGGACGTAAAAGCATCGAAGGTAAGTGTGGTGCTTGTGTTCTACTCCCTCATTCCAACTTGTTCGTTTTGACTATTCTAGATTTATAGATATTATCATACAAACAAGTAGACATATGTTATATTAAATGCATAGTAAAATTATGCAATTGAAAAAGTTAAAACAACCAACAATTTAGAATAAAGAAAGTATAATACTCCTACAACTTAGAAAGCCTCATTTTTTTCTACTCTCGTGTGGGATGGAGCGTCGACCGAGGGTTAGGCTTAGAGCCAGTCGTTTAAGTTGTGGTTGCGTGAGATGTGAGTAGTTCATGTTAGAGCTTTTGTTTCGGGTTGTGTTCAGCTGGTTTACCAGTTTGTGTCCATCTGGAGTCCATTTCATTTGGGTTGTAACCGAACATTGTACAAATTCTTTTCTGCTCAATACAATGATACGCTCCGCGTGTATTCGAGACAAAAATGCAACAACATACTATTTGCTAATTACTACCACGACCATCACCAATCATTTGTAGCCGTTTCACACCAGAAACATCGCTCTCCTAGCTATACCATCAACGAGCGGAGTATCCGTGGTCGAAACCAATTTCGTGCAGAACCATCGAGCACAAAAACCTGGACCGGTGGTGTCCGGGGCCCACACGCGCTGCAGGGGTATTCCCGTCCTTTCACGACCGTATCCCATACGCATACGACCTCCGTGAGGCCGTACCCCGCGTGTATATATGCTGCACGCAGCACGCGGCTTCCACTAACGGCTCTGCGTCGTGACCGCCGCGTTGCAGAGAAAAAAAGAGACAGAGAGAAGAGGGAGGCAAGAAAAAAAAACTCGCATCTCTCTCTCTCCGTCTCGCGTGTGAGGTGGCGAGCCCGAGGAGCGGAGGCCACAAGTCCAATCCGCCCGTATCTAATCCGCTCGAGCGCCGGGACGAGCGGAAGGGGAGTCCAGCAGCGTCGGGGGCGGGCTTCATTCGGGGGACCTCGTTCTCCTGTGCTTCGAGGTGAGTTCCCGGCGATCTGCTAGCTGCGAGTTTCTCCGGGCCGCGCGGCGGTGGGGGTTGGGGTGGCGGATTCCTGCCTGCATTCCGGTTTCGTGGGCGCTTTAGATCTGGCGGTTCCACGCGGAGTTCTGTCCGTGCACGGATGCCGGGGACTTCTGTTACAATCCGTGTTTCTCCGGCTTCGAATTCGCGGGAATCGCTGGGGGGACTCGCGTGAAATGCTTGGATTCTAGGCGGTGTTTTGCTCGCCATGAATTGGTCACGAACAATGGTACGGTCTCGGATGTTGGGGTCCGTGTGGATGCGCCGGCAATGTGCCTCTGTTCTTGCAGAAAAATCGGAGCTTTTCTGCGGATGCGTTCCGTTTAATTGGATTGGGAACGTTACCCAGCTGGCTTCAGCTGTATATTGTTAGAAAAAAGGGTGGGATTTCTCTGGGCTAGCAGGCAGCTGTTTGCCACCGAAACACATCCTGGCCAAATTATCTAATGGAGGGGCATTGCCCCCCACCTCCGAATTGATTCGTGTGGGCTCAGCTCGTTTTAATATCCTTTGATACTCGCCTTCTTTTGCCCCCAAAGTTGCATCTTTTAGCAGCTGGATGGGTGGATGGATCCGGTGGCTTATGGCTGAACCTGAACTTATGCCTTATAATTTCAGAAAGTACTTGTGTTCTCATATTTTCTGCATCAGATATTGAGGTGTTTATCGCTTCTTTCTGTAGCTAGCTATTGATTCTGGAAGTCCCAAAGTGCGAATTTTAAGCCATCGTAGTCACATAATAGCTGTGTTCCCTTAAGAGATCCTACTCACGAGAATGCAATGAAAAATAGGGGGAAAAGCTGCGCATGTTATATATTCTCATAAAGCTTTTGTTTCTGTTGATCTTTTGTTCAGGTTGGTACTTTGAGTGTGTGATCTCGGCTTGTTTGAATCCTGAAGCACGGTTGAGCCATGGCAGGGTCCCTTGCTGCCTCAGCCTTCTTCCCTGGCCCAGGGGCTTCCCCAGCAGCAGCTGCCAAAACATCGAAGAACATGGGTGGTGAATTACCGGAGAATTTGAGTGTCCGTGGTATTGTCGCAAAGCCTGGTGCCCCTTCCGGGAACATGCAAGTGAAGGCTCAAGCGCAGGCCCTTCCCAAAGTTAATGGCACTAAGGTTAGCCTCAAGAATAGCACAGACAAGGAGGAGACAATACCCTACAGTGCTCCCAAGACATTCTACAACCAACTGCCAGATTGGAGCATGCTTCTTGCGGCTGTCACTACCATCTTCCTGGCAGCAGAGAAGCAATGGACATTGCTTGACTGGAAGCCCAAGAAACCCGACATGCTTGTTGATACATTTGGTTTTGGTAGGATCATCCAGGATGGGCTGGTGTTTAGGCAGAATTTCTTGATTCGGTCCTATGAGATTGGTGCTGATCGTACGGCTTCTATAGAGACGTTAATGAATCATTTACAGGTGACATCATTACACCATGAATTTCTGGTTTCTCTATTAATTATCGGTGCATTTTGGTTTCTTTGAGTCTTACACTATTTTGCATTTTTCAGGAAACAGCTCTAAACCATGTGAAGACAGCTGGTCTTCTTGGAGATGGTTTTGGTGCCACGCCAGAGATGAGCAAGCGGAACTTGATCTGGGTTGTCAGCAAAATTCAGCTTCTTGTTGAGCAATACCCCTCATGGTACGTTTCTGGAAACCGTAAATTACCTTATCCATTTCTTAGAAAACACATATCTGTCTTTGCTTTCAACCAAATTTCTAACCGTTACTCTTTATGTTCTTTATGGAATTCCTTATGTTTTATCCTTGCATGCATAATTTCTAAATTACATCTGTTGCATGTGCTACAATAGTGTTATTATATGTTAGTAAATTAGCTCAAGAAAATGCCCTAAAAAATAGCTCAAGAAAGAGGTTTTGTAGCTCAATTTTTTTCCGACTGATTGTTGTGCATTTTGTAGTTAGATTGGTCATGAAGCTTTATACAAGTGTGAATACTTCTTATATAATTCTGGTGGTATGCACTTAGCTTACTGAGTAGCAACACAAATATTGCTCAATTGCTCATGATCCACCCTTGGTACAAGTGTCATGGTCAAGTCTTCCAAACTGTGGTTTCTTTGATTAAAAGAACAGGACTCTGGAGTTGTGCCTCTTTAATCTATGGATTCAATGTTTACCTGAAGATAAAATTGTGCATGCGGCTTGATTTTTACTAGTAAATAAAATAATCCTAACTAGCAATTAGAAGCTTAAGAAAACAACTTCCCTACCAATTTGCGGATTTTATTGGCCTGCAGGCTGCACAGATGAGCAAGGTTATTGCTCTCTTTTTCTTTGCCTGTTACTCTCATAGCCTGCATAATGCAGCACCTTAAAATGATCACTGCGCCCAAGCAAAACACTGTTAGGTGTCCTATATTAGTATAAAACTATTGTTCGGCATGATCGAGTCCATACTCAGTGAACATTTTGAAAGTATTTGGTTAAAAACATCTAGGTGTGGGAAGTTCATTTGTTAGGTACGGTAATATATTAATGGCTTAGGTCTGCTGGATTAAGTGGCATTGTCCATGCCTCTTGAATGTATGAATAAAAAAATATCCGATAAGTTGTACACCACAAGAGATCTGAAGTGGCCTTTATTGGTGAATCGTCTTAAGAAATAATTGTTGTGGGCTGCCATATCCTTGATCTGGATCGGTAGACTCACTGCATTTAATTTGCTATTTAATAATTAGATTCCTCACAAAATCAGTAGCTGTTACAATTTTCATTTGTTCGACCGGCAAGTTGTCGATTTTAGGTATACCTTGTTGAAGAAAAAGGAAAAATAATTTCAACTGCAGTTTTGTGGTGCAGATATAGTTTCGGACGCTCTTTAATGGGCTGCAAATTGCATGATATTTTTTAAACGAAAACTGTCTGTAATTTTAGGGGAGATATGGTTCAAGTGGACACATGGGTAGCTGCTGCTGGCAAAAATGGCATGCGTCGAGACTGGCATGTTCGTGACTACAATTCTGGCCGTACGATCTTGAGAGCAACAAGGTCTGGAATTTTATTTGTTTTTGCATTTATCGGTTCTCCTTTTGATGAGGAAGAACTCTCAAATTATGATCTGCTTACCTTTTGAATTTTTGGTGCAGTGTTTGGGTGATGATGAATAAGAACACTAGAAGGCTTTCGAAAATGCCAGATGAAGTCAGGGCTGAGATAGGCCCATATTTCAATGGTCGCACAGCCATATCAGAGGATCAAAGTGAGAAGTTGGCGAAGCCAGGAAGTGCATCTGATGGAGATGCTGCGAAGCAGTTCATGAGGAAGGGGCTCACTGTAAGTAACATCCACTCTTTCTCGCTTTGCTGTCATGTACCTCGGTGATCATGATTTTTATCATGCATTAAGATTTCTCATGGAACTCCATTATGTGTAACAGCCTAGATGGGGAGACCTTGATGTCAACCAGCATGTGAATAATGTGAAGTATATTGGTTGGATTCTTGAGGTAATTTCTTCCAGCCCTACCACTTTTCATCTTCTTTAATGGCCACTGCTCTGGCCATGTGGTGGTTGATAAGATCCCACTGGCATGACATAAATAAAGTTTATAAAGTTTGTGCAATTGTTTATTGTGTAACTGACTGCTAGTACACAATCAATTGACCTGTACCTGTAAAGTAGAATTTTTTAATGAAGTGATTCATGCATCGATGCTCTTAATCTTTGCGTATTTTCCTGAGGTGATCAGATGCCTGAATACTTATCATTTCACCTTTCATTCCCCACCAGAGCGCACCAATTTCAATCCTGGAAAAGCACGAGCTTGCAAGCATGACACTGGACTACAGGAAGGAATGCGGTCGTGACAGCGTCCTGCAGTCCCTCACCACCGTGGCGGGGGAATGCGCGGACGGTGCAGATTCCACCATCCAGTGCGACCACTTGCTGCAGCTGGAGTCAGGGGCCGATATTGTGAAGGCGCACACGGAATGGCGGCCCAAGCGGGCGCACGGCGGCGAGGGAAACATGGGTTTTTTCCCAGCCGAGAGCGCATGAAAACACCCCCCCTGAAGCTGAACCGGCCGAGCAAGAACGTGGAGGGGGCTCCTGCGTGTGAAGCGCGAAAAATCCTAAGTTATGGCTACTAACCCAGAATGAGTGCGTCTGGTCGTGAGAAGTTTGGCTTGGCTTGGCTTGCTGGGGAATGCCGCATTATCAACCTGGGACGGCGGAAATTGCGAGAGCATTGGAGGATGTGATGAAGCCCAGGAAGAAGAATGGAGAAGGGACTTTATTACAGCAAAACGGGGAGGGTGACTGAGAGTTTGTGTTGTGATGCCGATTGCTGAACGGAGGAGCAGCAGGAGCTGGTTTGGTGCCGGAGCAAAAGATTGTTATGCTGGGGGGACAGTGTTAGTAGTGGTTTTTTTTAGGCCAGGTTGGGTGTGTAGAAGGCATTCCCTTTGTAACAGCCTAATTTGTACATTCTTACCGTCTTAATCCTATCCTATTGGTTGGTTGAATCGCAGCCCTCCTGCGCTTCCATCCATGATGAATTCTGGACCATTTTTCGTGTACCCTTTTGTTTCTGTGTGTGTGTGTGTGTTTCGTCTTTGACTGCCAGTAGATCTGCATCCTTGAGCTGCAGTCGTTTGTCCTGAGTCCTGAAGCTGATTTTCCTGTCCTTTATTTTTCTGCGCTCATGGATGGAAGGGTCTCTAACCGCAACCTTGCGGTTGGTTCTTGGATGGAGCAAGGTACAGCGACATGTAACCTGGCTTGGGATTCTCCACACCATCGTCTCCGGCTGCGTTGGCGTGCTCGCTTGCGTTGCAGCCGAGCCGAGGTCACCGCGAAAACGACGCCCCGTACCTCGGAAGCTTCGGCGGACGAAAGGTCTCTCCTTTGTTGGAACGCTTTCGGCGACGGAGATGACGAGCGCAAGTATCTGCTCGGTTGCTCCCGGCGGCAAAGGCACGCGGTACCGCCGCCGCCGCGCCGGACCGGTGTTGCCTGATGGCGACGTACGGAGGTCTCTGTCCGCCGGCCGGCTCGATGGGCCGCGGGGATCGCGATTCGCGAGACCCTGCGGCCGGCACGCCGCGCGCACATGGATGTGAATTCTGATGGGAGTGACGGACCGCTAGATCGCTTGATGGCGATCGACGGGGACCCCGGCCAGCCCCCGGACGGGTGCGAATTGAACCCGCGACGCACGGACGCGATCGGATCGGCCGGGGGCAGCGGCTACTGTTTGCCCCCCTGACGCGGCACAGGAATGGGTGGTTCGCGCATTCATCGTCTGCCTGCTGCTGTGCGCCCTACTGTCCTCGTCTCCACGAGATCCCGAGACACTGCTCGCCGTCGTAAACGTACGTACGGCCGCGGTACTGTCGCCGCCGCCGCTGGCCATGCCATTGCCAATGGTAGGGTCCTGGCCGGACCATGACCATGATCGGGGGTGCGTGCGTGCCTCCGTCGCGCAGAGTTTGCTCCGGCAGGACCAATGAGCGCTGCCGGCGCGTGGTGGGTGATTAGTGTTTACAGTAGGCTGTCTGTGCTTGGGTCGTGTAACAGTGGCACGAGATGCCAAAACCAACCATGGATGATGGATCCAGTGCAGTGGAGGACAATGGAAAGTGAGGGATGCTTGTGAAATGCTATGCTAATCGCAGCTCAAACTGCATTCAGGATCCACAAATCCCAAAGGACGACCTCTCTTTTCAGTTGACAGTTGACACGAATCTCCAAAAATGCACAGCACCAGAACCCGGCGTGGATCAGAACCGGGCATGGAAAAGGAGAAAAATAAATAAATAAAAAGATGGCGGTCTGTTGTAGTGAGACTCTGGGCCAGAATCGAGCCCACGGTGCAACGGCCCGTTATCCTCCCACCGTTGGAAGCGGGCAGTGATCGCTGCTCTGTGAAGCCAGCCTCACGCCGTTCCTGCCACTTTAGGCCCAGAGAGACCCAAAGGCTTTTGCCTGAGCCCCCACCGGCCACTTCCAACTTGGAACGGGCGGGCCAGCGAAATCGCACCCACAGGCCCAGGATCAGAGTCCACACCAAACATCCACGTCACCTTGTATGCCCCCACTAGGGTCATAAGCTACTGAGCTCGGCGAGTACGTGCTCGCGACGTGGAGATTTAACCTGGTGGTGCCCGGAGTGGGTTTGCGAGGTGGGATTAAGCTTCTGGGATTGGATTTTTTTTTTGCCCCTTTCAAGCTTCTGGTGATCGAATATTGATACGCTGAGAATTTGGTCTGCCCAGCACGTATGTAGTATCTGGTTAACAAGAATCGTGATCGTGGATGAAATGAATCGAGTGAACGGCTAACACGTTAACTGACATCGCTCTTTTTACTCTTTGCAATTCCATACTCACTTTGTCTCTGAATCCCAAGTATCGAGTTTGACTGACAGCGGCCTTCTGCAATACTCACGCAGCAATAATCACGGACGGCAGCAGCAACCACGGCGGAGAAGGTGTTGGTAGATCGCTACGTGCTGTTCGAGGACACGACATGCCCGAGAAAATCGCGGAGACGGGATCGGAGGGACGCCGCCGTCACTCACCGTGGATGAATGACAGTGATAGGTAAGACCGACTCCAGCGGCATGTGCAAAGCCTGCTGTATCTTCATTTTGAAGAAGGGGCGGCTACTGTTCAAGCTCCAGCAGTAGCTGCATCACAATCTGCAAAATGAAGATCCTGCTCCTCCGTCGCCCATTCCTGAGATATCCGGGTGTTTCTCTCTCTTTCGCTCAAACCAACTACCGTCTCTCACCTCCCTTTGCCTCCCTCCGTCGCCCTCCTCCTCCCTCACCTCCGCCCGCCTCCACCATTGCTTCCCCCTCCTTCCCTCGCCCTCACCCACGCCGGGGAGGAGGCCTGCCTGCGCGGCTCCATCTCGGCCTCCTCGGGGCGCTGAGGAAGCAGCGGAGGGAGCCCCGAGAACGGCCTCCCCGACGGCGGACGGCGGCCTGCTCCGCCGGTGCTCCCCTCCCTCGTCGGCGGCGGGCACCTCCGAGCTCGGGCGGGCGGCGCAGATCCAGGGCACCGGCAACCTCCTCCTTCTTCCGCGCTGCGTGGGACGGTGGCGAGCTCCTCCACGCTGCTCCGGGCGAGCCGCGGTGGCGGAGGGCCCCGACGGCGGAGGACCCCGACGGCGGAGCTACCTCGACCTCGAGCTCGAGCTCCGCCCGCGCCCACACCCACCGGCGACCTCCGCTCACTTCTGCTCCGCTCCAGCCAGCGACCGACCTCGATCTCCTTCCCTCGCCGCCACCTCGATCCCCACCACCTCCTCCGCCCCCCGCCGCCGCCTCCTGCACCCTCGGCCACCAGATCCGGCGAGTGGCCACAGGAGAAACAGCAGAGCTCGGCGCAGGTGCGCAGAGGAGCACCGGCGGCCGGATCGAGCAGGGGCTCGGCGCGGATCGAGCAGGAGCTCCTCCCCGGGCGCGGCTCCGTCTCCGCCTCACGCCCGCTCGCCCGCGGCCCCCCTCTCTCCCCCTCCTCGCGGTCGCGGGAACCAACCGCCGGGTGGATGCGCGAGGAGATGCACGAAGCTGCTGGAACCACCGCTTTGTTTGGGGCAAGTTCGCTTCTCTCTCCTTTCTGCAGAAGGCTAGTTTTGCATATGCACATCGGCAAACTGCTGGAGTCAGTCTAAGCGGAGCATGCAGCCAGTTCACTACTTCAATTTCCATCAATCCTTCATGTAAAGTGCTGTACCTTCGTCATCCCATCAGTGTAAATGAATCGATCAGCAGATGGAGTGTAATAGACAATACGACAAGTCAAATTAGAAATGCTGCCACTGGGAAACAAGTTGCTTGCAGCTGGATTTAAATTAAAGTTCTATCATGACTCTTGATGTGCACCCCATTCCAGCAGCATGTGAATGTAGTGCCAATACCAGGCTGCCTACCATCTACAACTGCTGATTCTTAGAACAAGTTTTACGTTGCAGGCTTGTAGCCATCGATCACCTTCTGCAGAAATTACCCATTGATCACCAGGCTAGAATTATATCTAGTCTCTTGGAGTTGCTCTAAACCCGTGTCCTAGTACAACAATGGTAACGGAAGTAGACATGTCAAAAAGGCCCTGATGTCTATACAAGGTAAGCTCCCACAACACCATCCAAAATAGAGGTATTTTATGGTGCATAATACTACCCTATATAATACCGTTTCAAAAAGGACTATATATTTGCTAGACACCAAATGCCTGATTTTTAATTCGGTAATGCTTGGTCCCGTACGTCCGACGCGCATCTCCCCCTCCGGACGGATGACGTGGCACAAGCTAAACCACATCCACTAGTGCGCCCCCTCTTCCCCGACCTCTCTCCCAAGATCTCCGCCGGCGGACCTCCCTGCACGGGGGAGGAGCAGGGGAGAAGAGGACGCCGAGCACCGGCGGCGGCGGCTAGCTGGCTCCCTGATGCGACCTCCGAGCGACGGGCGCCGCCTCCGGATGCGACGGCAGCGGGCTCCGGGATCCGGCGTCCCCCGGTCTCTCTCTCCCCCCCCACTCTGTTTCTCCGCCCGCCCCTGCTCTCCTTGCCCCGGCGGCGCTCCCCGGCCTCCATCCTCCACCGGCGAGCCGCCCTGCTCCTCCTCCGCCGGCGAGCAGGGCGAGGAGGACGAGCAACGGCGCGGCCGACCTCCCCTGCGACGGCCATCAAGCTCAGGCGCGCGAGGTGGAGCACGGCGAGGCGAGGTGGAGCACAGCGCGGCGAGGCGAGGTCCGGGCGAGGTGGAGCAAGACGCGGCGGCGAGGCGAGGTGGAGCACGACGCGGCCATGGCCGAGCTTGCGCCGTCCCGGACCGCCTCCGCCTGCGCCGGCGGGCGCGGAGGCCGGTCCACCCTCCTCTTTGGCGGCGGGATGGCGCGAAGCGGAGGACGGGCTCCGCGACGACGACGAGAAACGGAGGCAGGGCCGGACGACGGCGAGCTCCGCGACGACGACGAGCACCGGAGGCAGCTCCGCGACGACGAGGAGCTCCTGCTGCTTCGCCCGCGACTCCGTGCTGCTCCGACGGGCTTCCTCGCGGCGGCACGACCATCCATTCTCCCCCCTTCCTCTGCTCTGCGCGCGAGGTAGTTGGCGGCCGCGGCAGGTGGTGGGCCCGTCGCAGGCTCCAGGAGGTCCCTCCATCGCGCCAAATCTGAAGGAGGCGGGGGCTGACGGGATTTTGGCGTCGTCGATCCCGTCCCCCGCTGCAGGCTCGATTCCGAGAAAATCCCACGCGAAACGGATGGAGGGATGGATCCCGTCCCCCGGTGTGGGTGGTCTTATCCTTTTCACCAATGCGTCTGGACCATCCGCACCGGCTCCGGGATCCCTCTCCTCCAGGAGAGGGATGCCGTATTTTGGCCTACAGCGGCATCCTGGAGGAGCACGGGAAAAAGGCGTCGCCCCCCGGCTCCTCCAGATACAGAGGGATCGCGAGAGCTCCGCGAGGGCCCACCACGCGTCCCGATGCCGCTGCGACCAACGGCCTCCGCGCCCGCCTCGACGCGACGCCGGCCCAGGAGCAGAGGAGGGGTGTCCCCGCCGGCGGATCACCACCGCGGCCGGCCACGCAACGACAAGCCGGAGATGGAGATGGGCAAGGTCGAGGTCGCCGCGCCTCCCAAGATCCTGCCGCCGCGTCCATGCTCCTCCGCCGCCCGTCGCCGTCTCCCGCCTCTGCTACGCGGTCGCGCTGCACCCTCTGCTCCGCACCCGCGTCGAATCGAGGCCGGGGCGGACGCCGCCGCAGCCGTCGTCAGGGACCGGCCGCACCACCTCACCGTCACTCGCCTCCGCGTCCGCCGCCGCACGAAGCCCCTGGCGTCCGGGCTCGATGGGGAGGAGGCGCGCGGCGGAGGAAGTGTGGCTCGGCGAGCTGCTGCTGCTCCTAGCACCACCGCCGCTGCTGCTCGCCTCCTCGCTGGTACTGCGGCGAGCTCCGGGAAGGAGGGAGCTTCGAGGACTGGAGGAGGGGTGGCCGCCGGATCCATCCTCCGCGGTCACCGGCGGTGGAATCGAGGAGGGGCGGAGGAATCGAGGAGGGGCCGTTGCGCCCCTGCTCCGGCGCCACCGCGGACAACGCGGAACCGCTCCAGTGCCACCGCGGGCGACGCGGAATCGAGGAGACGCCGAGCGGAGACCGTCCGCGCAGAATCGAGGAGACGCCGAGCAGGCGACGCGGAATCGCAACGTGCGACGGCCGTCCGCGCGGAGAAGCGAGGCTTACCCCGGAATCGCTTCTCCTCGAGCTCGTCGTCGCCCCACAACGCCGTCCAACTCGCGCGCGGCTTGAGGTCGTCTGCAGCGCCGTCCGTGGAGCACCGGCGCGCACGAGATCTGGCCGCCGCGGTTTGGCCGGCACGATGGGAGAGGACTGTGACGCCCCAGGTTTTTAATTAGCATCATTAATGCTAATGACTGAACCAGCAGGGTCAAACCCTGTCGACATTGGTCAAACCTTGGTCAACCTGGGTCATCACCTCGAAAACCGAGCCGACAATCCCTAATGACCCTATTGATCAAGTCTACACACACTTGTGGTCAAACTTTGGTCAAACCCTAGTCAAAGGTGGGTCAAAACCCCGATGTCTTTGGACCTTCTCTGGAACTTTTGCCGTGTTCTCCAAATTTCACCTAAACACTTCCAAATCTCCCAATATAAAAGTTGTCCAGTTTTTCGAGGGACACAACTTTCATGTTGGGTGGCATTTCAAATTTTGAGTGGAAAAGGGTGAAAAACTTGATCAACTGCAGCTTTCACTATTCATCAGCGCCATGAAAACCAGCAACTTTGCCTGCAGTTCATGCTCAAAAGGTTGATCAAAACACCTGTCGGCCTTTGTAAAAGTTGTAGAGGGATCTTTGATCTACAACTTTTCTATTTACCACTTAGTGCACTTCAGTTCAAAATTCGGGAGATAATCGTGGTCAAAAGGGCCTAAACCGAATTGAGCAGAGGTGTGCCGCGCCACGACGTCGTGGCCGCGTTCCAGAGCGCGCCTGCGCGCGCCGCCACGTCGACGCGCCGCCGTACCCGCCGTACCCGCACGCCGAGGTGGGCCTGCTACCGCCGGTCCGTATGCCGCGCTTCGCGTGACGTATTCCCCTGCCACGCGGAGTTCCCTCACGCGCCAAGCCGACCACCCCGCCGTATTACCCGCCAGTTCGTCCGCGTCCGCTCTGCCGCGCGCGCATGCCAAGGCACGGCCGCCGTACTACGGCATTAACGCCGGGAATCCTTCACGACGAAGGCTTGGAGCCGCACCCCCCCTCTCCTGGCTATAAATGGCGCGGTTGCCCTCACGCGTGCGAGCGCCGAGCCCGCCGTCCCTGCCAGCGCGGCCGCCGCCGTGGAGCCGCCTCCTCCGGCCTCTCCGCCGCAACCAACCACCCCTTGACCCTTCCCTAGGACACACTGGTGCTCCTCGTGCTGCTTGTTGTCCAGGCCGGGCTGTCTCCGTCGCCGGAGCCGAGCCGCCGCGGCCGCCGAGCCGCAGCGTCGCCGCCCCGCCCCGCCGGCATTCTTTCCGCCCCAACTCCGGCCACCACCGAGCCCTAGGTGAGCACCTGGTCGAGCGCCGCCCTGCCCCGGCCGTCCCCGCCGCCGGAGCCGGCGAATTCCGGCGAGCCCGCGCCGCCCCTTGGTCCAGGGACCCAATTGCAAGCTTGTGTTTCTTTCCAGGGACCTTTCTGTTAACCGAGGGCATACTTGTGAACTTTTGAAAAGATCTAGGGGCCTCGGTGTAAAACCACATCTTCAATAGTAAACCCCTTTCAGCTGAAACTTGGAAAATTTGTAGAAAATTGTAGAAAAATAAGAAAAATGCAAACCCAATTTTTTTAGACTCCTTGTGAAAAACACTACAACTTTTGTAAAGTATGACCATAGCTTTTCCTGTTAGTTTTTGCATGAAAAATAGGAAACTGAAAAAACCTAGATCTGTTGTATCTCAAAATATACAAGTCCTGTGTAGCTGAATTTTGGATATGTTGTGTGTTATGCCATGTCTAGCTTCTGTACCAAAAAATGCACAAAGTTACTGAGTAAATCTTTTATATGAATTGTTTTGTATTTATGCAGAATCTGTCTAAATAATTTTTGTAGCTAAAAATAATTATATTTTTGTGCCCAACTTCTGCATGTTGTCTTGTTATGCTAAAATGCACCTCTGGTGAATTAATCACAATTTTATAATTGTCATAAATATTTATTCTTGAAATATGCTTGATTTCCTTTGTAAATGCATAACTTCAGATCTATAATAGTTCTAGGTGTTTATGTTGCATGCCAAGCTTAGTTTAGACCAGAGATCATGTGTGAGAAATTTTGAATCATTTTGATGTGTATTTATTTTTGTATGCTTTTAGCTTGCTTTAGTAGCTAGCTTTTGTTATTTTTGGTATAATTAATTTTATAGCTCTCCTAAGTGTACATGTGTGTTCAGTGGCTTTGTATAGGTGTGTAGTGCTTGATGAACCCTTCCACTGAATTTTATTAATTTATGTTATGAATAAAAGCTATGGAAGTAAATTAAAGCTTAATATTAAAGTAAATGAGAAATCACCAGCCACACCCCTAATAACCCTATGTGGGTAATGTAAATCATTTTAAAAAGATAAACACCAACCCCTTACTGTTTGTGAAATCTAAATTAATTTATTTACATAAATATGTACACAATCACTATAAAAAAGAATAAATAATAAAGCACCACAGGAAATTACTTTAATAGAAAGTTTAAACCAAATGTGTGTTTGTCAAGGTGAATATGGCCAACCATACTCTTCATGGTTGTCATATGTTGTTTTGCAACTGATTGAATGAAAACCGTCAATTAAATCTTGCATTGCATCCCGTGTAGATCTTCCCGACGGTAGCCGTACGTCTGTGCCGGAAGGAGGAGACGAAGGAGCTGACGGAGACGTGCACTACGTCGCTGTAGAGCAAGACCTGGACCAAAGTCCAGAAGGGCCCAAGGCCAACCTTGCCAGCGAAGGCAAGCCCCGGATCATTAACCCTTCTTTTGAAAATTTTGCAATTACCTTTGCTATGATTGTGCATTTACGTTTCAGGAGTTGACTTGAAACCCTAGATGCATGACCCCTAGGTACCTATGTTCTTATACTAGCATGCTAGGTCGATAGCTGCTATGCTATAGGACCGGTACAAGTCGAGTGATGTTCGTCACTCGCGAGAATAGGCTCTTATGTTGGAATCATAAGATCTTTATAAATGGATTGCTCATGTGGTAAGAGCATGGGATTTGGGCTCCGGTCCAGTGGCTTTCGTAGGCTAAGCTTTTGAACGTACTAAGCACTTGCCGGGAATGGGACCGGTAAACCTAGTACCTGATGGACACGGCAAGGGAACTTTTCCCTACTACCTATAGGACACCTTGTGTGTCCCCTTGCCTGCAATAGTGGGGTACCTGTGCGAATCTGGGCGATCCGGCGTGACGTTCCAGTAAGCCCTGTACCGAGGACTGTAGGTCTGATCCTGATCCGGAGAAAGATGGGAACCGTCTGGTCGGTGTATACCCCGTTTCGTTTTTGTTGTAGTTCTTGGGGTATGCACCCTCCGTGTGTTTAGGTCCACCTTGCAAGGTTATAAATCAATCGATTGTCGGCCTCTCACCGTTATCCGAGACTGCTTAATCAACTGGCCATGATATCCCTTAATGATGGAACTTTGTGAATATTACTGCTTGAATTAATTGTTTGTACAATTCTTGATTGAATTAGTGGGCACACTTAGAAATGGTAATCAACTAGAATTTGTGCTAAAATATTGAAAGTAAGGACGTACTCTTTGTTGCTTTTCAGCAAAAGAACTCCCCGGCCAAAAAGCCTTTCATGTCTAGAGTTTGGTGATGTAGTTGTCACCCGACGGTTAAGTCTTGCTGAGTATTAGTATACTCAGCCTTGCTTTAATAATGTGGTTGTAGGTGTTGTTTGGCCTGGTGAGATTCCACCCGGCTGGGAGCTGGAATGGGTGGATGACGACGAGTGATGACATCACGGACGGCCTCCTGTGATGTTTACCGTTGCGCTAGTTTATGTATTTCCGCTGTTTTCAAACTCTGAACCTTTAATTATTGTCATGAACAATGGTTTGTAATACTTAAACCCCTTCGGGGCAGTTTGGTTTTAAATTGGTGTAGTGTACTCTGGACTCGCCTTCGCGTGAGTTTTAATGCATAAGTTCGATCCTTTGTTGATATCCAAGTGATTTACCGGGCGTTAACCCGGCAACTAACGACAGGATGATACTTTATTATTGCTTAATGACCAAAGTGGATTGGTTTAGGCGATAGTACGGTATTTTCCTGGGCGGGTTGTCACAGCTGGTATCAGAGCGATTATATGCACCAGAGCTTAATTAACAATCCTAATCACTGATTTTGGAATAAAACTTGCCAAGATTGGTTGTGTTTGCAAAATACGTTGGATCGTTAAGGATGGAAATAGACCGAGAGGCCCTAGAGGGAATTTTTGGGTTCTTTCAGGTGGCTTATTAATCTATGGTTTATTTTGCTAACTCCCAGCACATTTCATTCCTGTCAGAACTTACTTTCTGTACAACCATACTAGTTCATCACGTTTTGCCATACGTGGTGGTACCACAGGAAAGTCCTGTGAGGGATGGATGGGACCTATTCTAATGGGAACCCACGTCGCGTCTGTGTCTCGCCACGTTTTGCCATACGTGGATGTTCCGCATTGTGAATATGCGAGGCAAGGATCCGCTTCATTCCAAAAGGAGCGTATCTGAGGTTGGACGCTGTCCATGCAGCGATAAACGCATGGGTGCCGTTTCTATAGTGAACGGTAATGTATGTGGACGCTTTCGTGAGTGCTGGCACGAAAGGTTCGTTGTGTTCTGTGATCTTCTGCAGGTACGCTAACCACGTGTCGTAAGTCGCTAAGTGAGCATCGAGTAGTTCTCGACTAGTTATTATAGGGAGAAACGTGTATATGCCTTGCCACCGGCACTAACTTAGATTTTCGGCTTGATCGCCGAGTGAGGACGAATAGGCCGTCTTGCATCATGTTAAAAATTGAGAGAAACTTAAAGCTGAACCCCTGTTTGTTTTATGTGCTCTCTAAGGAAATTTTGCTAGTGTGCTTTTTCGTTGCATAGCCTCTCGTGTGCAGATGTGTTGCTGTCCAAAAATCTGTTAGGGCTGTTTGCTTAGATTGTTGTCCCTTGTTCAAGGATCTTTTTGCCTAGGTGATCTCTACCAAAGTTGCTCCATATCTAATCTAGTTCCTGCTCGCAAGAATTCACGGTCATAGCTTTTGCCTATCTCAAGTTGTGCTCAGTTGGTGAACATCAGTCTTGCTATTTTTCCAGAAACCTAATCCGAAACCCTGCTTAGTTGAAGCATCTTCCTAATCTTCCAGCTCAACCTTTGCATACCAAAGATGTGTAACATAGCCTTGTTGAGTTGCTACACAAATTTGGGAATTTTTGGAGCTCTAGTTTTTAAGTTATGATTTTTTGTTCACAACTGCCAGAAATTTTTGTCATTATGTATGTCTGCTCGTTTCGAGTTCTAACATACGATTGCACCATTGTACACATGACTACCCCAGTTTTTGCTCAGCATGAGGAAAGAAACTTTTCTGTCTACCACATCAGTGGGGTAATGTCTTGATCTTAGAGTTCAATCTTCAGTTGAAATTTCTCCTGTCAACATGTTATCTCCATCAACATGTATTCCGTCCAAACCCCCTTGAGTTTATACGCGGGAGCATTAAGTTATTCTTTGTATCGGTATCCGTGTCATGATTACTTCGATCTTTCAATCATGAACTTATTCTTCTTGATCTTGCTCACAACATTTTGAATTAAAACAAATGTCGCATTTTGAGCATGCATTTGCATAGCACGTGCATGTGGGAACATTGGTTGAACTAACGTGCATACGCTTGGAAGATTTCAATACTCCTACTCTATCCTTTATGATTGGTGACGTTGTATCCCATAACTAAAGGTGCCGCGACGGAACCTAGGGCATCATGTGCGCTGCAGCCATATGATTGCCACTAGGAGCGCGCTAGGTATCTTGGTTGTGAGAATGCGACTCACCACCCATGCACTCCTTCTCAACCTATACTTGTCATCTCAATCACTAACTCATTTTGTGGGTAACCGAGACATGCTAACATGCATCATGAGCACCATACCGCATGAGCATGTGCATCGTGTCTTCAGGATCATGTGCATCACGCAAACTTTTAAAAATCATTGCACCATAATGTAACGAGTCGGTACCACCCAATTTCATAGGTTAAATAGCATGTGAGCAAGATCGTTCGGAAGTTCCTATACCAATTTATCTCTCCATACTTTCCGCTTGCATCCGCAAGTAAACTCCATGCAAAAGCTCTCCATGACTTGTCACCTTCGACTACTCTTATGGGCTAACCTTGAACCGATGATGGTATGACCCTCTGATCTATAATCCCCTCCTGGTTACCCCAAGTAATTCCGAAAATCTCGAAAGACACCTTCCCTACCTTGTCCTTGGAAATTCGAATCTCGGGACGAGATTCTTTTTAAGGGGGGTAGTCTGTGACGCCCCAGGTTTTTAATTAGCATCATTAATGCTAATGACCGAACCAGCACAAGGACCGCCACGCTGGCGACCTCCAGCCACACAGGTGAGCTCCGCCGCCGGAGCAGGGTAGGGGCCGCCGGGGACCCTGCTCCTCCCCGTGTTGACCCGGAGAAGAAGAGCAGGATGGAGAGAGAGTGGGAGGAGGGAGAGAGGATGGGCGGTGGCCGGTGGGGGGGGGATAAAAAAATGTAAGTGGGTCCGGTTGTTAGGATGAAGTAGATATATAAAGGATGACGAGTGCGGGAGTAGTAGATATGAAGGAGAGAATCTCGCTGACCAGACAGGAATATTCTAACAATTTCTCCTCCACCCAGCATTCTGTCCCCCGCTCTCTCTCATTGCACATGCCATCTCTGATCTCTCTGCGCTCTGCAAGACATGGACGGGGCAGGGAGCTCTACTCCGGGTGCCAGTCAGCAGGCCCTGCGGCTAGGCGCAGGCCCCGCGTCCGACCGCAGGCCGTTAGGGGCGCGGTCGAGCGCTGCCTGCTGGTACAGCCGGGCCGTGGACCATGGACGGGGGAGCTCTGCTCCAGGGCGTGGGGCGCAGCCATGGCGGTGGGAGCTTCTGCTTCGGGCTGCGGCCGGGGAGCTGACCGCCGCTACTTCGTGGCCGTGCGCAGGGGCCGCCACACCCTGAGGAGATGGCTCCCGCGGTGGCCCAGGTGCAGCATCTCCGCGCAAGGGAGCAGTCTGGTGATGTGTGAGGGCGACTTTTTTTGCGCTCTCAACTCCATGTTGCATTAGGTATCTCGTGATGTTGCAGTAGAAATTTTTGTATGTTGCAACAAGCTATAGGTAGCGGTGTCAATGTTGCAATAGCTGGATTTCGGTGTTTCATCTGTCGATTTCTCATGTTGCAGCTTTTTGTGTTCAGCGTTTCACCCGCGATCAAACTTAATCTATTGTATTGTGATTTTTTGGTTGGAAATGTTGCATGAAACATGCGATGATGTTGCGGTGGGAATTGTTTCCATTCAACTATTTTTAGTGTATTTTGCAATGTTGCAACCTCATAATTTCAATGTTGCATATATTATATTTTGGATGTTGCAATGAGACATATGATCTGTTTCCTAGATATTTATTATGATGTATTGTAGACGTCAGATTCTATCGTACGGTGAATAATTCCCGCCGAACGTCCGGGCGTCGGTGCGTTTCTTTTTGGACCCACTCCTGCAACCATACGAGAGGGAAACCGACTTTTCTCCGGAATGTCCATTTCACTCTTCCTCATCCCCGTGGTTGGCCAGAGAGAGGTGATTCGAGGGCGGCAAGGGCGAAGAAGGTACTACTAGAAGACCAATCACCCCACGCCAAAATACCATACTGACAAAAGTTTCAGAATTGATTAATCCCCAAACTGGAGGATGGGATGTGGAGTTAGTTTAAGACATTTTTTGGGAGGAAGATGTAAAACATATTCTTTCTATACCGATTAAACATGGCAGGGAGGATATCATTGCATGGCATTATGATCCAAAAGGATTTTTTTCTGTCAAGTCTACATACCATGTATTGGAGGATAAACGAGAGCAGGATAAGGAGAGGCAAGCGGGGTCATGGAGCTCATTACCAGATCCTAAAAATGACTATGACTGGTTGCAGCTATGGAAAATCTCATGTGCACCAAAAGTTAAGCAATTTTTGTGGCGCTTTGCACACAACAGCTTGCCTCTACGAATGAGTATTGCTCGACAAGGGGTGAAGGATGTGGATACTAGATGCCCTATATGCCAACGACTGAATGAGGATGGAGGGCACTGTTTTCTTAAGTGCAAACATGTCAAGAAATGCTGGCAGGACATGAACTTGGAGGTAGTACGCCTACAACTACTAACAATGAAATCAGCAAGAGAGATTGTGCACCACATCCTGCGAATGGAAGAGAAAGAACGGACTATGGTTATCAGTTTCCTTTGGGTGTGGTGGGATGCGAGAAATAAGATTAACGCAGGTAAACAGGGAAGTCCAATAGCACAAGTACTACACAAAACAATGGAGTTGGCTGGCGATCGCAAAAAGATAAACCTTGTACTACAAGGAAGGAGAAAAGGACATGGACCCCCCCCCCCCCCGCCACCAGATGTATTAAAGATCAATACCGATGGAGCTTTCAATGCAAATGAGAAAAATGGAGCTTGTGGTTTTGTGATCAGGGACAACAATGGTTAGGGAGTTCTAGCGTGCTCAGGTCGTTTATCTGCAGTACACGATGCCCTAGTTGCTGAAGGAGAAGCCTGTCTCGCGGCACTGTATGCTGCCATGGATATTGGGATATCAAGGATCATTGTCGAGACGGATTCATCGAACCTGGCCACGGCACTTCGATCTGATTCCTATGATCAAAGCCCAGGTGGCGTCATCTATCAAGAAGCTCGCGATCTTCTAGATTTGCACTTTAATTTAGTTGATGTTTGTGTTGTTTCCCGTTCATGTAACGAGTGTGCGCATGAGCTAGCTCATTCAAGCTTTGCTAGGGACCCGGACGTTCCAATCATTTGGAATGATCCCCTCCTGAGTTTTGTAATCGATTTGGTGGGTTGTGACCTTACTGTCTCTCCGGCTGAATAAAGAATGAGCAGTTTAACGAGTAAAAAAAAGGTGAAGAAGGTGGAGCGCAGGGGGCGACGGGAATACTGTCTTTGCCGCCGGTGGTTCGTCGGCACGGTCGCGGCGGCGGTTCGTCGGCGTCCTTCCTCCCCCCATCTTCCAACCTTCGTTGAGATCTGTCCCCAATCGCTTTGTTCCTGCGGCGATCTGTGTTCTCTAGGATTACATTGGATTCATTTTCCGTTTTATGGCTAGAGTCAAATCCAGGGGACAAGGAGGGAAGGAGTGTGTAGCCCTAGTTCGATTCTGCACTGCATGCGTTAGGAGGTCAGACGCACCTGCCTGATTGGATGATTTGTTTTTGTGGCAGCTTTGTTTTGTCCCTGAAGGGAAATGAAGGTGGTAATCTGATGGATTTTTCTTCAGTCCATTTCATCCCAATACGTGGGATTCAATTATTGTTGTTGTTGTCTGCCATTTGGGGAGTTTTGATCTACTAGAATCAAGGACGCCCATACACCATACATAAGCCACATAATGTGTCTTTTATAGATTAGTGTGTAAATTATTTGCATGGAATCACTCAAACACTCAACCTATATTTCGTGATTTTTCGCACCTGGGAATCATCATGCTCATATTAGCTTTCTTTATACTCACGCTATCAATGTTACTTCATTAAAAGCCCCTAGAGTTTCTAGCAGAGAAATATGGTTATTGTATTACAATAATTCTCTTTTTCATGTTGCACTGATCAGAACTATACTATACATAAACTGGTAAATCTAGTTATAGAAGCAGATAACTGTTTGTTGCCATATATTTACATGTTTTTTTCATGGGTTTTCAAGCCACTATACAACAATCCAAAACAGTTTCTTCATGCATTTGCATCCATTCGGTGTGCTTTTTATTTGAACTAAGTAGAGACATAGAGTACATTTGTCTAAACTGTTTCTTTTTATTTGAAGTAAGCTTTCTAGTTACCCACTTTATGCATGTACCCTGCATTTAAAGTTTTAGAGAAGTAACATGACCATTGCAGAATGTACTTAATTTGTTAATAGTAAATTTTTAGGTGGCCAACTATGGATGGTGAACATGATAGCTGCTGGGGTTTGTCAGGTGAACAACAGTCACAGCCCTGAATCAGCACGGCCTGACATGCAACATAAGGTTAGGAGCTATTTGTACTACCTTACAAGTCAAGTTTTTTTTTGGAAATAGACTATTGCATTTTTTACTATACATTTGTGTGCTATATTTATTTTTTTAGTTCCATGTAATTCTACTTTTTGGTGTGTTGTCTGAAGGAGACGAATCTGCATCTTTTCTGTTGGAAGAAGGCCCTCTTCTTTTAATGTAGTTGTTTGGCAGCTATGGCCTATGGGATTGCTTGACTTTGCTTCCATGTGCTAGTTTAGTTGGCAGATATGGGGACAACCTTTTTAAGTAAATTGATGTGGTATGTGCATGTGCATTTACTAAGCACTAACTAATAGTGATATTCTCTACTGACATCTCAGATTCTACTGCTTTGTTCATGAAACACACATTCATAATCTAATTTGATGAACCTGCACCATGCATATCAAAATAAAAATGCCAAACCTTTTTCAGTTAAGTATGTGCACATTTTTCTGTTTGTATATGTGTCACAGGTGTTGGGGATGACATACATCTTTTTCGTAATTTTTTATATGCTCATGTTAAAAAAAACTAGTTTATATATATAACAAGCAGAATGCATAATTGGTGTGTAATTTTCTATCATATAGATAACGTATATTTTTCATGCACATATTTTTATGCTTGTTGCTTTTGTCACACTCTTTTGTGTCTTTATTTTTCTTCATATATGAAATTGTACCCTTTACATATCAAAGACTCCCACCCCTCCCTTTGAGGCATATTTCCTTTTTGAAGGGTTATTATTCATAACCTATCAATTTTCTTGTAGTTTTTTTTCCTTTTAATCTTTATTTTCTTTTGAGTTGTAGCCAAGGAATCTATCATAGGAAGATGAGATAATGCTTTTGTGAAAAAAGCACATTACTCTCCAAATCATCAGGTGAAGAATATCTCTTTTATTGTGTTTTCATTTTTTTAATTTTATAGGGAATTTGAGTTCTCTATGCTAGCTTTATTAGATCTATCCTTTTTAGTTGAGGTCTATCTGGTTGTTGGTTAGTTCTGCGAGACATTGTGGCCATGACGAATTCTTGAGATGATTACATGATGCTGACTTTTGAGGAATACTATGGTTTGACTACACATGTTAGTCCAGGCTTTCCATTTCTTTTACTGTTTGCCTTTTCTAAAGTCTGTATGATTCAAAATATGCCCTTTTTAATAGGATTTTCCGCTGGATAAGTTATTATCCTCATGCTTAAGCAATGAAAGGTTTTGAGTTTTGACAATTTTCAACTAGGCAACTAGCAACCTTGCCCTCGCTCAAAGAGACGTTCTTTACTTACATAAATTCCTTTGGGATTTTTCACAATTTTTATTACTATTAGGCAACCTAGGTCCTTACAAAATCTCTCTTTCTCTCTGTGTAACGACCCGCCTCCCCGAGGCCGGGCTCGCCTACGCCTGACAGCTCTATAGGACCCCAAGAATATCCCCACAGACCAACACATGTCTTTTCTGCGCACTTTATCCTCACTCATGCGCACCCGGGAAGGACTTCCCGGTCGGTCACCCATCGCTCCAAGCCCAGCACGATTATGTATAATTTAGTGATAAAGTACAAAATTGTTTAGACCGTTCAATTCCGTCTAAACACCGTTTAAATCGTCTAAACACTAAATAAAGGGTGACCGACTGTTTAGCGTTTATGATAACATTGGATACATGTTGATGAGTCTACTGCTGAAGAACAAGTTAATAAAGTTGTGGCCAAGCTTTATGAGTTATTTGATGAGTACAAGGTCTTGAATCCTACCGCATCTAACACCAACCCAAGTAATAATGTTGAACAGAATCGACAAGATGACTTGTTTGATGATTATGCTGAATACTTGACCACTGTTGCACCGCAAACTCAGAAATCTCAGTTGGATTTGTATCTGCAAGAATCGACAAGAGACCCAAAAGTTGATTTGGACGTATTGGAATTTTGGAAGGCCTCATCTGTGAGTTATCCAGATCTTGCAAATATGGCTCGAGATCTCCTTACCATCCCTGTCTCTTCAGTTGCTTCAGAATCTGCATTCAGTATTGGAAAAAAGGTGATAACTCCTTCTCGAAGTTCACTGAATCCAGAGACAGTGGAGGCTTTAGTGTGTTTGCAAGATTGGATGCGCTCAAAGAAGGACATAGGTATTGTACATGTTCTATTTTTTTAGATTAATGCATGTTCTCAGTTTAACATTATCAGACCACATGTTCTGAATATGTGAATTTGGTGTTGATTTGAACGTGCAGCTACAGAAGCTACTGAACTTGACGATAGTGATGAGGTCATGGATGTTGATTAGAATTTCAGGTGCTTCCTTACTCTTATACTTAAGTTTAGATGTTCACATGTAAGTCAATAAATTTACACTATAATGTTTTTGCAGGATTCTTATATTCTTCGGTCCTTTTGGAGTTTTGGTGATAGACAAGAAAATAATTTTTTTGGTTATGGATAAATAGAGATATAGAAGCTAGATATCTTTTGGTTAAGGCACTATGCAGTAGCTTGGAGAAATGTAATAGTTGGGTACTTTTAATTGTTTGAACATTAATTTGCTAGTATCAGTACTATGCAATTTGTATGCAGGTTCATCAGATTATGTTACTGTCTGCGTTACTGTGTGGTTGATATTTTTAAATTAATTTTTTCTATGGTATTATGTTGTTTTGTCACTGTGGTTGATATTTAATGCCTTTAAGTCCTGTCTGCATTAGTGTGTACGTGTGAATTGTGATAACTATTAAAATATGAGTCAACAATGCTATGGGGTTTGTCAGGTGCCCAGGTTACTCGGGCTACTGGGACGGGCCTGGGATTCCCAATTTTTCAATGGGACTTGGCCCGGCCCGGCCCGGCAAGCTTAGTGGGCGGGCTTGGGCACAGGTTAACAAGCCCGAAGGACCCGGGCTTTTAGTCGGCCCGGCCCGAGCCTGAGAAATGCTAGGTCTAAGTGGCCGTCCGAATCCACTCTGACAAAAGAAAACAACTGAGTAGGCCGGGCTCCACACGGGAGTACGGACGGGGGTACCTAATGCAACATGGAGTTTTTTTTTCAACATGGAGTTGAGAGCACAAAGAGAAGTCTCGTGCGCTGGCAGCCTCACATCATGCCACCCCTCGTTCCGGGCTCGTGGGCCGTAGCCCAGACCTCCCGCTGTCGGTCACGCTCGCCGCCCTGGAACTCCTGCCGTCGGCCCCGCGCACCGTCCTGGATCTCCTGATGTTGGTTTCTTCTTCTGCCGACCTCCCCCGCCACTGACCCGAATCTCCCGCCGCCGGCCTCACCTGAACGCCGGAGCCGCCGCCCTTCTGGTCGAAACGAGGCGACCACATTGACGAGGTGAGCCCGAAGTGCGTGCATGTCAGCAGGTGGAAGAGAAAATGTGCTGCACGTGCGGGAATGGAAGAGAAAATAGTGTGCAGGCGCGAGCGTAGGCGCTAGCATAGTTCGGACCCGCAACATATGTCATGTTGCGTGCAATATTTTATTTTATTTTTCCATATGATCGTTTGTTGAAATATCCAGAAATATTATATGCAACGTCTACAATTGCTGCTGCGCCTGCTCGATATAAGAATAGAAAACTAATTGAGAGGTACGTGTAAACCAGGTATTATCCGCATTAGGCACCGGTGCCGGATATCCAACGGCAACGTGGGTTCTACACAAATTCAATCTTTTGCAGCTTGTTCGTTTGACCGGTGGCTAATGCTTATTTGGTTGGTTCTGAGAGAAAAGTATTGCTTGCTAGTGGTTGATAAACCTAGACGAACAGGGCCTAGTGTCTAAGGACGGGCAGCGGGCAGCCCCACATGAGCAGAAAATGGCAGCACCCGCATTAGGAAGCAACAGCCACCACTATACAAGTACTGACCAGAAAATGTATTACCAAATGTATTAGGAAGCCACGTTCTGTATATGCCAATAGCCAACTAGGGAGACAGAAACATATCCTGCTATTAAAAGGACCTAAGGTCCTATCATTTGAAAGGCTGCATACCAAGGATAGCACACATCAGCTCTTGGCCACTTTAGATTTTGCTTCACAGGTTGCTCACTGCAGGGTAGCAATTCCTTCCATCACAGAACAGAAAAAGGACTCGTATAGGCAGATTAATTTTCGGATTTACTGCTCCTCGGGAAGGTCGTCGAGGATGAACGGACCAAGCTTCCCTGACCTGAAGAGGGTCAGCAGCTTCTTCGAGGTAGGGCCCTGGGTCTCATCACATGGTTTGTGAGGTATCCTGAACACCTTGCGAAGAGCCATGAGCTGCGTGTCTATGAGGCTTTCCAGTTCGCTCTCTTCCTCGGTGTTGCCAGTGAAGTCCAGGAATGTACTGCATAGCGTCCTCTGGACCTCCATTACTAAATCCTGGAACAAAAGGGCAGGGTTTGTTAGCTTCAGTACGAAATGCATAGGTGCTCTCGAAGGGAACCCGTTGATTGAAAGAGAAAGATGGGAAGCACAATTAGGTAGAGGAACAGGTAGTGGCAACTATTAGTTCAGAACAATATGCTGAGGCACAAAATGCTAAAAAGCTTCTACCTGGACATACAACTTCTTTTCAGATTTAAAAGTTTCAAAAACCAACAATACCTCCCAGCTCCCACAATCCAAGGTTCAAATAGAAGTGCCAAAACAAAGGAAAATATAACTAAACATATACGTGCCATTGCAATTAAATAAGATATAATGGGAATGTTAAAACTACAACACAATAGTAGTGAAAACTACTATGTGAGCCATCTGATATGATTGGATGCAAACAATTGAAGAAGCTTGAAAAGGTGGATCCTTAACATATTATTTTTCATACAAGTGAGAACATCTGGAGCAAGCTTATCCATGTGGTCTGCAAGCCCACAGAGTTTCAGAACATCAACGGTATACATGGAATTTTTACATGGTATGGTAGCCCATATGGTTATTAGCATTAAATATGTTCCCTTAGCAATGATAAGTCATGCATTAGATTTTGAGATAAGGCATAGAACCTGAACGTATACTGCATCAGAGTTATTCACACGTCTCCTCCTTAGTGAACCCCTAGAGTTATTTTCATTAAGACTGCATATTTCTTCATGCAACTCTTCTCTCCTGTGCAGCAACCGCTCCCAGTGTAGGGGTGTTTTTCTAATATTAAGAATAGATAGTAAATATTTTGCTATACGTTCTTCTCCGACTACCGAGTCTTTAACAGCCCCTGCACGTAAATTGAAAAGGACAGCATTAATTTGGCAGTAGAAGTATGCGAATAATATAATATTAGTACAGATTAAAAGAACATTAAAGCCATGATTAACCTTGTTGGTTCAAGTCGCAAAAGATGCATATTGTTTGAAAGAATTGATGTCACAGGAAAACATTTATTAGAAGTATAACCTGTTAAAGCAAGCTTTAGACCTGTCTCCATATCTGGTATGCTTGGCACAAGAACACCAGGTGTATCAAGCACATAAATACTTGGCTGACTTGCAATCTGTCCACGACAAATATGACTGTTAGTTTAGTCAGCTGATCGTTAGAGAAAAGAAGCAGCAAACTTTCCACAATACATCATTTTTGCACTTGTAGCACTAAAGCATTCAGATGAAACAATACTTGTGGAGAAGACTGATTTGTATTGTGGCTAATCAAGATATCCTGTTTTCTGAACTCCAATAGAGAAATATTACTGCAGATGAACCAAGAGATGCAAAATATTGAAGTGCAAATACATTATTAGTATTATTAAATCATATTTCCTATATTCTCAGATACAAAAAGTGAAAATATTCCATTCATACAAGTCAATCATGCTGTAAGGGTAACACCGTGTTCAACCAAACATACAAGTAACTCCAGTTGCCAAGGATGAATGATTGGAGGGAATGGAGATTGGCGCATAATTACACAAAAGGAAACATGGCAAGAAATGAACAGGCGACAAAGAACAGTGCACTGGACTTAGAGGTTGGAAGACTGATGGCATTGGATCAAGTAAAACAATCAATTCATGAGGAACCAGACAAATGACCAATACAGGAATAAGCAACATCATTATAGTTGCACAAAATGTGAATGCAATAAATGCCAGTGATAAACTGATATCTAACACAAAAAAAACTAAATGAAATAATGGGCAAGTGACATAACCAAGCATTTCACAGATGGATAACAAAATGCATGTACGGTCATTATACAAAAATTGCATATACGGAAAAGAAATACAGTAAAAGAAATGTAGGGCCATTGACATTTTTTCCCATGACTGAACAACATTTCCATGAATCGCATTCAATAGATTGGCATTCATTCGTTTTACAACATTTTTTTCTAATAAGTATCTTCTAATACATATACTGTTAACATCGAGCGACAAAAAGAAAGGTGTTCATAGATGATTAACTGACAGATGCCCACAGAAATAATACATGAGGCAAACAAATTAACATAGATCATCTTCTAGTATTCCTTTGTCTAGCGCAATAATATAGAAGGAATAACATCCACATAAAACTACAAAAGAGTCAGAGATGTTAAAGAAATCTTGGCCCAGGGGCCTCACCTTATATCCTGCAATATCTTGAGTGACACCAGGCAGTGGTCCCACTGTAGCCCGCTTGATTTTGTCGTTCACTGGAAGAACAGCAGAATAAACATGGATTGCGAACAATGCAAAAATACTTCCTCCGTCCTAAATTGTAGGTCATTTCATAGATTTTGCTATTAACCTAGATATCGATCATGTCTAGATACTAGATACATATCAAATACTATGTATCTAGAAAAGCTAAAGCAACCTACAATTTAAAATGGAGGTAGTACATTTTTTTCTGAGATGATTGTACCTGGAAATCGAGAATTGGCAATTCTATGAATGGAATTTATGAGCACAGACTTGCCAACATTAGGGACACCAACAACCATAATAAGAAGTGTGGGCTCTTTCGAGATTGCTTCCTTTAGTTTCAGTTCAGCAAGTCCAAGAAGCTAGTAAATACAATAAACTGGGCATTAGTGGACTTAAATTATACTCCCTCAGTCCCAAATTATAGCCTTTATAGGTCGTTTTGACTTTTTTAGATTCATAGACTCTGTTATGCACTTAGATGTGCCCTATGTCTAGATGCATAATAATATCTATGAATCTAAAAAAAAAGCCAAAACAACCTATAATTTGTGATAGAGGGAGTACTTTAGAGCAAAGACAACAAAATATCATCTGGCCAAACTCAAACTAAAAGAAAATTTCATCATAACTGGTACAAACTAGTGGTTTTCATATAATTTTTTTTTGTTTGCAGATATCCTATTTACAAGATGCTGCAATAAGCAGGTAGCGGAATAGCAACACAAATGTGAACATCTATATTTTTGTATTCAAGTCATGCTTTCCATACATATTATGATTATGGGCAGATAAATGGAATTGCAGCTCTTAAATGGAACACAGATGCTTTTATGGTAAAAAATGAAGGCATCTATGGAGTTTATTCTGTTAGCAATAATCTTGACTAGTAATGCTGAGTAGCTAAGAGTAAATTACTTAGGGTCCCAGTGTGCAGGAGCTGCCGTAACCGGAGGCAACTAGTCACTTTGGAAGGAGCTGAGCAAGTGGATCAGTTCCAAATAGGTTGCTGCAATAACTAGTATATGTTTCTGCGTGAAATAAGTGTGTTTGGGTGTATCTTTGGTAGTGTTTGGGCCAAAATATTTCATAATTGTTGCTTCCTTTTTTGCAGCAAAATTTGAATGTTGGGAGGGGGTCAACAAAACAATGGACACTGTTTCTGAAACTACTAAAATATATTTCAACCCAGTGCACTTAGTAAAATCGTAATATAACAACTTGCTCAGTTGGAGCTATTTAAAAGAACTGTTTTGAACAACTTGCTCAGTCAGAGCTACTTAAAGAACTGTTTCGAAACAAGAGATTTCACGTTGTACTACTAGAGTTCACTGTTTTTTTATTGACATTATTTATTGTTCAATTGTTAAAGACCTCTACCAACCCGTAGACTTTAGAAAATGACTATGAAATTATTTATCTACTTAAGTAGTTATGATTATGACTTATGAGATCAACACTGGATTATACAGAATGCCACAGAACTTTGACACTTAATCAACCACGGATCCTCCAGTACTAAAATATATTCTGTGAAGTTTCAATTATACAAAAAAGGCATAAACGTAAAACTAACATCTGACTAACCTGATTAACAGAACTGCTGCTGTGTGCATTTATTGAAATACAATCCTGCTTACATGATTCAAAATGATTAAGCCACCTCTGTAAATAAAAAGTAGAAACGGCCCAGTAAGCACATGGGAAAAGTGAAAATCATACTATAACAAAACAATAGAGAGACTAGACAAGCTGCAATCCTGCAAGTTAACTTTTTATTTAGAAAATAAATAAATAAAAGAAAGTGAGGATTGCAGGTCGAGGGGACTGAGCTTATTTGGAGACATACATTCATTATATTGGGGTTCGCTAGATCTTTCTTGTTTAGAACGAGAATACGCCTTTTAGCTGAAAGAACTGGTTGAAGATCTTCATTTGATGAGGATAATGGAATCTGGTCATAAGTTACAGTAGTTTTATAACAATAATCAGAGAAGTAGAACGATAAGAAAGTATATCAGCATGCAAAAAACAACAAAAAGGAGCTACTATGAAAATAAACTGAATTGGACATATATGGACCACTTGGTGACACTGTCAGCGATCAAGTAGCAATTGGGCATAACATCACCGTTAATTAAGTAAGGCGGAATAGCCAAATACATCCCTGAACTATCAGCGAAAGCTCAATTACGTCCCTAAACTACAAAAACGGTCATTTTCATCCTCGAACTTTCCAAACCGGGTCAATTTAGTCCCTGTGCTGACATGGAGAGCCACGTTGTCATCCTTGTCACCGTCCACGTCAGCTCTTCCTACACTAGGCCCGTGAACAATGGGATTTCATGTATGTTGAACTTTTATTATCTCAAATGGAGACATGCTTACATTTCACAACATTACAATATCAACCATAGGCCTCCACTGATTACAATACAGAAACACAACAACGAGATAATGCAACTACGTCGTGCACTATTTTTTTTTTCAGTTCACAAATTTGTTTTCGTGCTCTCTGTCGTTCACATACTTGACATCCTCTCATTGTTCATGGTCCTAGGGTAGGAAGAGCTGACGTGGACGATGACAAGGACGGTGACGTGGCTCTCCATGTCAGCATAGGGACTAAATTGACCCGGTTTGGAAAGTTTGAGGATGAAAATGGCCGTTTTTGTAGTTCAGGGACGAAATTGAGCTTTCACTGATAGTTCAAGGATGTATCTGGCTATTCCGCCATTAAGTAACTTTCACTAAAACCACTCACGCTGCACTAAAGAAAGCAAAGCATTTCGTCGAACACCACCAGAGCGCCACGGGCCACGGTAATACGGCAAGGAAAGGAAGGCTAGCAGATCAATGAGGGAGAAGGAGGATAACGATGGGGACTCACGCGTGCGTCGCGGACCTCGATGACGAGGTCGGCGAGCTTGAGGCGGTCCCGGATGGCGCGGGAGGCGGCGGCCATGTGGCCCGGGAACCAGTTGACGGCACCTCCGCCCGCGTTGAAGGCCATATCGCCGGCGCGCTTCGCCGCGCGGCTCAGGCCCCTCATTTGAATCCCGTCAAGGTAGGCAGGCAAGCACTTCGTCTGGGCGGCGCAGCGGCCAGCCGTCGGCCAGGTGCGGGGGCGGCGTTTTGATGGATTGGAAGATGGGGGAAGCGCGGCTAAGGGGAGGGAAGGGGCGGCGGCGGCGGAGGAGGGGGACACGCGCGAGGGAGGCGCTCGGCTGGGCGGCGGCGACGCGGGCGCACACGCACGACGGAGCCGGAATCGATCGGGGGCGACGGCAGCGGAGTTGATTACTCTCCGGCTGTGGATTGAGAATCGTGTTCCTTTGAATAATGAATGTATTTTCGCAGCAATTGAATGATCAAATTAGCCAATTGTTTTGGACACCCAAATGATAAGTGGAGATGGAAGCAAATTTATCAGCATGAATTATTTTGAGCAAGCATGGCTGCATCATAGATACACCTATGGTTCTTGCATCCTTCTGTTAGTACAAGATTTTGTACTTATACAATTGTAATGCAAAGATGTAACAAACAATGAATCAGACTAACGCGAGGAAAACATTTTGCAACATCGATCATGAGCTGATAAGCAGCATTGCCTCCACAGAAAAAAGATTAACACCATAACCGCGGAAAAAAACCTCCCAGGTAAATATTGGAAATCACATGGTGCGAGACAGATACAGCCCATCACTCTTGGGTCATTTCTGACAAATATCGATGATAGTACAACAAGAATTCATGGGCCAAGATGCAGTGTCGGGGTGTTCCTTAACATGAGATTCACCTCCACCTTGCGCCTCCCAGTCGGATTACCTCCTCGGTTCCAGAATCCCTGTGAGCTCGGTCATCACCGGAATCGTTCTTTGTGTTTGTTGCATCACCATATAGATCCTTCAGCTTTGCCAAGTTGGATGATTCTGGTGCCTCACCAAATGGGCTAGAGCGATGTTTGTCGCCTTCAGTTCTGCCACGGACTGGACTCCTGCTCCTGCTCCTGCGAGTGCTATCCCTGTCCCTCTTTTCACGGCCTCGCCTCTCACCATCCCTATCTGAATAACTTGACCGATGATGGTCCCGGTCTCTGCGGTCACGACCATGTCGATCATAGTCCCTATCCTTGTAGCTGCCACGATCACGATCTGAACGGTCCCTCTCAGAATCATGATCACGCTCACGGCTCCTACTTCGGCGCTTCCTTGGTGGTGATCTTGCACGGTCACCATCATAACTTCTTTCTTTTTCCTGTTTGGAAGGTAATGTTCTTCGGACTGGGGATGAATCTCTTGTGGATGCACGGTGTGGAGCACGCTGACCAAAAGAGACAGACAAAGAAGCCTTTACGGAAGGAGGCCTTCGGGCAGTATCACTTGATTCATGTCTATTGGAATCCCCTGTCATTCCTGACTGCTTTGTTGGAAGCTTCAGCTTCTCAAGATGGCTAGTGACCTGCCGCAGGATTGGGAGAGGCACTCGTGGAAGAAGACTGTCGAAATAGTACTGCAAGAAAATAAACAAATATCACTGACACTTTGTTTTAGGATGTAAGAAATAACAATTCTCAATTGAAAATCGCTGTAATAGAGTAATATATATATATATATATATATATATATAAAAGAAACACCAAGCAATTGGACCAGAGTTCTCATTAGAAAAAAAAACACGATGATAGGTCAATATGATGGTAATTTTAATAAGCAAGGATCTCTCATGGCTTTTACACATGCAATTGCCCGCAACTATAAAATTACTACATAAGATTAGACAACCAGAATTGTCAGCAGGATTGCAGGGGGAAAATAATAATTTTGCCAACTTTTTTGTGATTGCTTTCAGCAAACTGAGTTAACCACATTGATGTATAGTGTATCTGTAATGGCTGAACCAGCAAGTTGAGAGAAAGGACACATCTGCTCAAGAGTAGCAACAGGAAACAGCTGACAAACCATAAGATCTTAACTTTTGTCACCGTTCCCCTACCTAGCATGGCGATTAGTTTTGTGAACTTATTGGACCATGAAATTATATATGTTTAGCGAAATTTGCAAGCAATGTTTCAGGAGCATCTGACAGAGAACAAATGCAGAGTCAAGCAGCAAAAGAAGGGGAAAGTGATTGGCAGTTAACTATCAAATAAGTATTTGGCATTACTCGTCTTTTTTGTTCTAGTAGCATTTCCAAAACAATACTGCCATCTATAAGATATCTAAAGCATTGAACCATTTCACATTTTTTTAAGAGAAACAGTCATATTTCATTGATAACATATGACATATACCTTCAGGTAAGCATCAGAAAAAAAAATACTAGCAACCTTGCCACAAAGGACCAATATGGGCAAAAGGTACACCATTTCATGTGGAATTATCCCCAGTAAATTAGAAAATAGACTGAATTATCTCGCGAACTAATAAGTACAAACCATTTCACATGTTATGAATCCTTCAACCACTTGAAACATAGGAAAGGCTAGCGAAAAGAGTGAAAAAGAACTTTTGAGCAACACATCATGACAAACCTTATACAGTGATGTTACTGGCGGAAGAGATGATGTCTCCTCTTAAAAGCAACTCCACAATTGAAATTTCCCCTCAGTATGCCAAATCAACATGTGAGCGATTCAAAGAAGACTAATTGCACTTAGGTTCAGAAAATAATACGGTTAATGATGTCCACCCTCATATGTAAATGGTCACTAAAAGACACTGTGATAGCAGCATAGAATACCATTTTGTTACATGTCGGAAATGTCAAATAAGTTCAAGAGATATACCTGACCAAGGAGGAGATCACGCACGTAAACACCCATTGTGGTCATTTTACCATTTGATCCAGGGGAAAATTCCTGAAAGATTGACATTAGATTTGAGACATGGACACTGGAAAGAATACAAATTTACTATTTACTACATCATAAAGAAGAATAAATAATTAAAATTTTGACAGCTTGAAACACAGGAAAAATCAATGTTACTGTAGGCATAAACATCATTTCCACAGATGTTGAAGCAGTCAGTTCATAGACGTGCCCATCGTTTTGTTCCAAAGACATAAATGCTAGGACACTAATGGTGGATTCCAGAGAATCACCAATTTAACCTCCCATTGCACATTTCGATCATATCAACATATTCCTTCAGTTCAGAGTTTTGGTCAGTTCTTCCTGAGTCTAGAGTATAGATACAAATATAAGAACCATCTTTTGTTCCGCCTTTAGTTTTTTTAGAACTATATCTGATTTGCTACAAGCATGGCTCTTACTATACATAGCAGGTATCAGTATAAAAAGATCTTTGTTTATCGAACACAAATTTAGCATAGAGTACCACTTAAGTGGAAACAATGCAGAAGTTTGTTGATAAGCAATTTGCTATTTTTCTGCTTAAATTTAATATTAAACAAGGAAGAGCAACAGTACCTCGTCATCCTTGATGTAGGGTTCATACCAAGTCCACAGTGTCTTTGGTTCAGCAACATATCGCAGGTAGAGAAATCCAATCTGAAATATAACCGATAATTATTTTCTGATAGCCGAATTCATTTGTTTGATAGACTGAACATTTGAGATGACATACAAAGTAGTGCCATGAGTAAATAGGCATATCACTTGATTCCATGTTAATTCAAACAACGAAGTCCATCAGTACTCCTAAAGACCAAAACAGACTTCCAAGTCTCCCCACTTGTCACACCTACTAGGCTACTAATGGAGAAGCTTGTACTCTTGTAGGTAGTAATAATACTCTGATTCACTGACTAAATTCCCCTAAATTGCAACAGTCTACATGCAATATCTGTTGCTAAATCCAGAAACAGCGACAACAAAAAAAACCAAGAAGAGGAAAGTGATTGACTCACAGCTCTGATGTAGGGGGAGTCCGGGTGCTTGAGCAGGCCGTGCATCTGGTTGACGGTGAGCTTCATGGTAAAGAACTTGTAGAGGAGGCAGAAGGCGGATGAGGGACCGCGGCAGTTGCCGGTCATCCAGGGCTCGACGTGGTCGACCTGGTGGTAGATCTCGTCGACGACCTCGTGGTAGGTCTTGAACTTGTAGAGCTCCTTGAAGTAGTCCGAGGAGAGGATGTTGACGGAAAGCACCCTCTCCATCAGCCCGTCGATGGACCGGCCGGACGACTGGATCTCCATTCCCAACTCTGAAGACCAAACGAAGCTCAATTCGAATCGCACCAGAAAAGATTCGGTTTTTGCGGCGTCAAGATCCAAGCTTTCGCCTCGGAATCGAGAGGTTACCTCTTGCCTGTTCTACCGGAGCGCGAACGGATCCACGGGCGCGCCGGGAGACGCCGCCTCGGCGGTGCGGTCGGGGCGGCGGCGACGCCTCGGAGGAATCGCTTCGGATTCGGAGGATTTGGGGAGGAGAACCTGGACGAGAGGCGGAGGAGAGGAGAGCTCGTGCCGCGTGGGTTGGGTCCAGGACGAGTCGAGGCGGCGGGCGGGGGTCACGCCGACTCTGCCTCAATCAAATCTCAGCTGTCCGCTCCGTGATCTAGGGTTCGCACTGGGCTAGGTAACATTTTTTTACTCAACTAAAAAAACATTTCTGTTTTTGTATTGTTTGATTGAAACCGAAAAAAATGTACATGAGGTTCCATAGTCCGAAATCGGGATTGATCTACAGAGTTCGACGGTTGGTCTATTCTTGACTTTTTTCGACTTCTTATACGTTATTATCTTCTTACAACAAATCAGTTATACACATCAATATAAGTCGAGATAAACCAGTCGAACCGACTCACTATCCTACTCGTTGAATATTCTCGGAGCTAAAAAAAATAGTCTCGGAGCTGCTCTTTATTTAGCTGGTGCACATTGCACAAGCATCGATCCATGTTTTAGCTCCGCAGAAGAAGCATCAATTGAAGACGACGTCGCTATGTGCCCTGGTAACTCGAAATTTTGACAATCCACAAAAACAAAAAAAAATGACAAAGAAAAAGGCAAGCTCCCATGTACATGTGATTTTACAATTCAGTAAGAAAATGATCTCGTGTTTCCAGTATCCATTTCCAATGACATTCACTCAATTTTCCAATCGTAATTTATCCTCGGTTGGACTGGTTGCATTGCACAACACACTGATAAGCCCGTCCATCATCACTGACCACGCACAAATATAAAATTAAACCGCATCCGAAACAAACAGACAGCACAAGAACCAAATCCCTTGCTGTTAACCCAGCATCGACATGCGATTCCAGGACGTACATGCCCAATCTCCGTGCAGCAATAACATGCTACAGTTGTGCTGGTGCATCAGTGACAAATGACGCCAAGCAAGAGCCAGTGAATTGACAACGAAGCATAATCCACGTTATAATACGATTCTGCAGTATAAATAACTCCAACGAATCAAACAACTGTATGTACAGTTTACAGTTACTAACCGTATAGTATATAGTCACTTGTCAAACAACTGTATGTCCAGACTCCGAGTGCAGAGAGCGCATGCCTCATTTCCTCATTTCTTACCTTTCGGCCGGCGTGCCCTTGCCTATAAAGGCTGTATGAATTGGCAAAGACATTTCCATCTCCAACGAGGACCGCGGCAGGACAAAGACCGGCACAATCGCCCTGTCCGTTTCACGACGTTTGTCAACCAAGACACACCTAACTTAACCTAACACACCATGATAGGCCAAGGACAAAACCAAGAACCCCTAATACCAATGAAGCATGTTCGCAGCACTGTCCTAGGGGACTCATTAATTTAAATAAGGTAATCCAGTTACCACCCAGCAGTACAGCCAGCCCGCGAGGAGCTTGCCCTTCCTACGGCAACAACAATGCTTCTGCTCCGGCCATCCGTTGAAAGCAAAGCTGACAGACATTTCCTTCTCGTCATCATACCATGGACTTCACGCAGCAGCAGCAGCAGCAGAAACGAGCAGAGGGCATCATCATGAAGCCAGAGCCTGAAGATGAACCACCCCAGCAGCTGGAGGCCAAGCCCAGGAGGCTCTACCAAACCTGGAGGGGAAACAACGTATGCACCACTGCTCGGTTCTCCTCCTCATCTTTATTCTTTCTCTCTTTTACCAGTAATTTGTTCTTCAGAGGCAAAACTTGTTCTCATGAAACTACAAACTTCAGATGATCTGGGAGTTCTTCAGACGTTGCCACCAATAGAGCAGAATTTACTGACAAGCAGCTTCCTTGCTGCAGATATTCCTGTGCGGTGGCCGGCTGATATTCGGACCAGATGCCGCATCCCTGCTGCTCACGATGTTCCTCATCGTCAGCCCAGCCATCATCTTCTGCTACCAGATGAAACCCAAATTCTACAACTCCAGTAGCACCGCCCAACGGCATATCCATCGAGCAGCTGTGCTGATAGTCATCATCACCACAATCATGGTCAGTATCCATGCTGCAATTAAGTTGCCACTGCTGCATAGGAGTATCTTGTAGGGACGTATATTTATCAAATCAATTGTCAACCCCAGCAGCCATCATGGATTCCAGAGGGATATCAGACTTGATATCTGAAACTGTGATCAACCAGTTCTTCAAGATTAAACATTCCAATTGCCACAAGAGCCTAAAGCATAAATAACTTGTATGAACTTGGCCTAAAATGCAGGACCTGGTCTTCCTCTTCTTGACATCTGCCAGAGACCCAGGAATAGTGCCAAGGAACACAAGAGCACCACCTGAATCTGATGAATTACTGCTTGGCTCTAACACACCATCCATGGACTGGAGTGGCGGGAGAACCCCACGGATGAGGTTCCGCCGGACCAAGGACGTCATCGTGAATGGCTTCACAGTGAAGGTGAAGTTTTGCGAGACCTGTCTGCGGTACCGCCCGCCACGATCCTCGCACTGCTCCATCTGCAACAACTGTGTCCACAAGTTTGACCACCACTGCCCATGGGTTGGTCAGTGCATTGGACTTGTAAGTAAGCAAATCGTTACTATTAAGCAACTGTTGTAAGCACTAAGGAGTGAATCTTTGCTTTCAGTAAGAGAATGCAATGGGCAAACCTAGCTTAGTTTACTTTAACAGCACCTTGTATTTATCTCATTTAAGCTCTTCCTGAATCTAGATCAACAAGCAATTTCTATTTATGCACAGTTGCATACAGCTCTAGCTGTACTATTAACAAAAAAAAGGTCCGCTTAGTCATCTTAGACCAAACAGTTTGTCTAACTCTAACTGTCAACTTAGTCGTCTTAGACCAAACAGCTTATGCTATCAGTTTATCACAAAATCAACAGGGAAAGCTGTCAACTCTAACTGGGCCTTTTTACCAGATTAGACGCCTAACTAGGAAAGCAAAACTTCCAAAATTTTAAAAGAAGTAATGAACCACACCTAACATATGTCTCACTAGCTGACTTTTGAGGCTTCAAGACGGAGCATAGTTAGCATTAAAAACTGGTTAGTCAAACATAAGCCAAAGTTATTATTAAATAAAAACAAAAATATTATACAAATAGAGGTAGTTTAATCAATATTCACATTCTTAAATAGGCTAGTATAATCATCATTCTTTTTCATGCTTCTTGCAGAGGAATTACCGCTACTTCTTCCTTTTCATAGCAACATCAACGTTCCTGTGCATATTCGTCTTTATTTTTGCATGGCTGAGTGTCTACGGCCAAATGAAAGACAATGGTGGCTCTATGTGGTTGGCCATGCGCAAGGAAGCATACTCTTTTGCGCTAATCATATATACTTCCATTGTTGTTTGGTTCGTTGGTGGCCTCACAGTATTTCATCTCTATCTGATTGGTACTAATCAGGTGATTTTACTTCCTTTCAGTCCACAATTACAAATTCTGGTTCCATTATACAATATCCTGAGACGGTATTAAATATCTTGAACTAGTGGCAGATGATAAATCAACTTCTTGCTCTGCTACTGGAAGATAATAAGATACAATTAAGGCAACAGGAATTTGCACAGCCCAAATATGTTAATTGGTTTCTCTTTTCTTTTTGAATGGGAGATTGCTACTAAAAATTTCACGAAGCACAAAGACTGTACAAGCTACATAAAGAAAGAAAAGAAAGAAACAAGTATGGGTTTAGTACAATGTAGACACAAACATACAAAGGTTGTTAAGTAATATATTGTCCAAATTGTAGTATTTTTATTGGTCTGCACTCTGCAGGTACATCCCATAGTTTCAGTGATACTAACCACATATTTTACAGACAACATATGAGAACTTCAGATACCATTATGACAAGAAAGACAATCCCTACCGAAAGAAAATTGCAGCAAACTTTGTGGAAGTGTTCTTTACCAAGATACCTCCTCCGATGAACAATTTCCGTTCACGTGTAGGTGAGGGTGCACTTGAAGCTGGATTCTACACTCCATACATTGGGCTGGATGTGACAACCCCAAGAGAGAAAATTGATCTAGACAAGGAAAACAAAGAAGTACTTGTTGGAGGTGTGCAGATCCCAACAGTACTTCAGAACATAGACTATGGTTCCTTTGAGGATAGTTCAGATGACAAGAACAGGGAGAGCAAAAAAACAGTGCATTTTCCTTCAGCTTGGGCACCTGGAAATGAAGGTGTTGGAACATCTGCAGCATGCATGGATGAAACAAGTGAGGACGATCTTAATGAAATTGACAGTCGAAATACAACTTCGACCCAAGTATCTGCAGAAGCACACACAGAACCACCAGGTGAGGGTTAAAGATAGTTCAAACAGAACTGCCCAATCTCCACAGGATGAGCAAATAAATTCCTTTAGCTGTATATATATTATCTCTGGGAACTTGCTTGTGGATTGTGATTTGCGATTCACATGATTCTTTATATCATCAATGATTTCAAAGAGAGTTTATTAAACTGAATTAATCTCAGTATCTAGCAAGTATTGTTAAAAAAAGTGGATGTATCAAAACGAGAGTGTATTAAACTGGATTAATTTCTGTATCACATTATTTTACGAGCATGCTGACCTTGGAGAGAAACATGGATGTATCATAAAAAATTAGGTGCACTGACTGGGGTTTTCTGCCTTTGTAATGCCAGGTCAGTCTTATAAAATGGAGGGGACACCAGAAAGGAAGAATCAAAGAAGTAACACAATCTAAATGCTTTGTGAGCACAGCAGGAAAGAAAACATACAGCATGGAACAAGACATCATTAACAGACAATTGCAAGTGCTCCTTATTGGGAAAAAAGAGTACATTTAACAAGCTGACCTTTGCAGGACAACTAATTTGCGACTCAAAGCAAAGTCTCACAACTAAAAATAGTTCAATGGGTCAAACATGCGTGCCCAACAGAAGCCTTCAAGGCTGGTAGACATCTGGAAGCTGAAGGCCTACACTGGCAGCAGATTTGTTCAGTATCTTCTTCATTTCATCAGATCGGTCCACAGCAATATTGTATGAGAATAGCAGGTCCTGGACAATGAAAAATGAGCTAGAGTTAAGGGAGCGCATGAGAAGCCAACAGTATAATATGGACATTAAATCGATGTGAAGAACTTGTTTGGTGTAAAGTTTTTTTTAGAAAAGCATGTGTTTAAATTGTGATTGAAATGAACAAACACATAGTGTAATTTGTTATATTATCGTTGCATAGGTATGACACAAACTAGACCACTAATTACTAAAAGCAGCGATTGGGCATTGTGCCAGCCAACAAGTAGCAAACAGCCAATTAGCGCATAGCAAACGACCTCTGAAAGACTCTTATTCAGATTTTTCACAATAATGAGCTCTCATGAAGTAGCATATCATTCTCTATAAGAAACACATAGCACATCAACGAAGGCAGACAAATCAAGTGGACGGAAAGAGAGGAGGACTCTTCTTTGGCATTTCATCGAACACCTCGAGAACTCCCCCGTAGAACAATATCATAGTCTTTCCTGAAGCTCCGACGAAATCGAAAACATCGCTTAGTCCCCTACCTTGTGGTGATGGACGCTGGTGAGGAGGTAGGCGTAGTCCCCAGCGAGCCGCAGCCTCGCCTTGGCGTCGGCCTCCGTGCCGGCAGGGGCGCGGAACTCGGCGGCGATGAAGTCGCGGAAGTGCTGCTTGGAGGAGTCCCCACCAACGTGCTTCTGCACGGCCCTAAGCACCCGCCGGTACACCGGCGCCACGGCCGCCATCGATCCCTCGTCTCCTCCGACTGGAATGGAGGGAGCGACGGCCGGAGGCGAAGGAGCGCGCGTGTCCTCCGACTGGAATGGAGGGGGCGACTGGCTCGCTGCGGGAAGAGATCGAGCTTACAAAAGGATGGCACTTTTGAAGAAGGCACCCCAAGTATTCCACTTTTTCAGAAAGCACCCCAAGTCCCTCTCAAGAGAAGTGTCAAACTGTATCCTTATTTTTCAACAGGATGTTTTCTTTCAGAAAAAAAAATCAACAGGTTGTAGCGTTGCCGTCACATGCTCAGTATTCATTTTAAAAATTTGTATGCAGCTGTACTCTGAACTTTTTTTTTGACAAATACTCTGAACTTCGAAGCACCTCAGTTTTGCAGACTGAAACAATTTGCATCGATTTCAAATCTTGACAAGTATGCCTTGGCAAACAGACAACTGGGGAACAAAAACATTCACCGCAAGAGAATTTTCAGCTGTCTCATCATCACACGAAGCAGTCACTGAAGGTGATGCATAAACTGTTCAATCATCGCAGAGTGTTTCTTCTAGTCAAAATTCAGAAAGCATTCATTGATGCATGGGGCAAAGTTAACACCCCACAGGCCACAGAGACAAATAGCAGGATAGGAGTTTGAGCAGCTGAATAAAACATCATTTACAGGACCTTGACATTGCACCCAATAATTTAGTCAGAGCTTCAAAATGCTACTATGCCACACCACCTCTAATCACAAATCTATCCTGGAGCAATTACAAAAAAGCACCAAAAAATTGATCGACTATACCACACACTCAGGTTCATGTTTACCTACTGACTAACAGTTTAAACACTGACCATGAGAATATTATCCAAAAGCCTAGCAATACCGAATAAGATGGGCCCGGAATCTCGGAGGGCAACCAGAGTTGAGCACAGCTCACCAATTTCCCAAGGATCATTCACAAAATGAATCATGTTGCTGATATCCTCAAGGATCATTATACGACACTCTTGTGTGAAGGGCAGGCTGAAGGTGAAACCACAAACAGTAAACAGTGACAGTGATCCGATTGAGGATAGCAGCAGCAGATTGCTATTTTGGAAATTACCTTGTTGAAGAAATGGCACAGGACCAAGGACAATACTATGAGCTATGGACCTTTCACAAATCACAAGTAAATTATCTACAACAACAAAAGGTAATGGGCTGATCAATCTTGATCTTCCACATTTTGGATTTGCAAGAAGATGTGCTGCGGTATTTAACTTGATGATGTATCAACCTCCTTCCCATGATCTTCATTTATTGTTCTCCGCAATCTTTTCAACCATATCTCATAGTCCATTGGGTATGGGGTCCCACAAAGGCTGTCAACATAATCTGCAAAGGCTTTTAACACCGCTGAGACGTCGCCCAACTTCTGTTGTATAACTCTTCTAGACCATGACGTCTCCCTCCATTGAAGTGCACTTTCAACTGAGTCAAGCTCAGGGCAAACTCCACCACAAGAGAAATACAGAAGATAAATTAAACTTTCTGCATCAGATGCTGCACATAGCTTGCCTTCCTGGAGCGCAAATGTAGATGAGAAAAACAGATTCATCACAGGTCGATCCCTATCTTCTAGGATAGCATGACCCCATCCAGTAAGCACAAAATATGGATGCCTTGAACCATTACTCACACGAATCACATTCTCTGGCCGGATATCACCATGACGGATTCCAGCTGATGCTGATGCAGCAAGAGCAGATAAACAGTCATGGCAACATCTCAGAGCCTCCTCAACACCAAACAATCCATTCCGTATCAGATTTGAAATGGTCTCACCAACTGGTGAGGTGACAAGGATTGGAGTACTGCACCATGGATGACCACAACTTCCACTTGAGTTAGGCTTGTTACATGGACCTGGATGGATGGCACGCCCAGAAGATACCATCTGTGGTATATATCTGCTAGAAATGCCTCTTTGCTTCATCAAAGTCAGTACTTTGGTCTGCCTTTGTACTTGGTACCAGGAGTTCATATCCTCCCACGCAGGCTCCAGATGAGAAGGGCTGGAGCCTACATACAGCAAATAGGTTTTGGTAGGCTCTTCCACAGGAGTAGAACTATAAATAGGAGGATCACTGTCTGTTAGAATGTCATTGATCTGGAAACCTTTCTGGCTGTAAGCATCATCCATCAATACAACAGATCCAATTTCAAGCTTCAAGATTTCCTGTGGTTTCACATCAACAGCTGCTTCCTCCTGTACTTCGACAATTTCAGGAGAATGACTTCGCTGCTGGTATCGAGATAAACCATTACCATTAGCTTGTCTGTCAACCAAATGTCTTTCTGATCTTCGACTTTGTAGCCGTGAACTATGTTCCGTTGCTAGTTCATTAAGAGAATACTTAGGCTCTCCATAAAATTGGATCATCGAGTGGAATATTGCAATAAGAACTTGAAGAGTCCCAATGTCTCCCCAGTTAGCATTCCCAAGTTTATTCCATACTCGATCTATGGATGAAACTGAAATTCTGGCATGTTTCTTTATCCACTCAGCAGCAGAGTCATAAACATTGTTCAGATCAAAATCCAGCTTGTTCAGATCACCTTGGACCTTTACCACTCCTCCAAACTGTGAATCCACAAGAAGCAAGTAAACACAATCTGAATTGCGAAGAACGGTGGAAGATCTGCTAAGGCTTCGAGATAGTAGAACACGCAAAGCAAAGAATAATGCTTCCCCCAAGACAGCAGGAGATGGCTCCTGATCACCCTGTGCGGAAACCATTCCAATATCAGGTCTCAACAAAGCCAACACAACAATATGATCCCATCTTCCTTGTGAATGCTTCAAATTCTTCAGCAGTACAGCCGTTGCACAAACACCATCAAGTTTTGCACTGCTAATAGCCTTCTCAGCAGGATAAAATTTGGAACTTGTGCTATGTATACAGGCAACTGAGAAAGGCATCGCTTCATCAGGACCCCAGAAAGTCTCCCAGAGTCCTTTAATGCCTGCATGAAGGAAGTCCTCCAGAGCAAGATATGCAGTAGCTTCAAAAACATCTGATGTTGATGCATAAAGAGCATTTGGCATCCGTACTAGCTGCTGAAAAGTAACACCCTCCAGAGCATAATCAAAATTCTGTAATTCAGTAAGGTCAAAAGGAACATCAAATGCTGGCTTCCTGAAATCACAATCTTCACTGTGACCAGAGAACCAATCCTCTAGGCTTGAAGTCAAAAGTTCATTGTCCACAAACTTCCGGAGAAAATCTTTGCATGTCGATGATGAGAAATTACGGTGTCGACCTCGTGACGAAGTACTAGATTTTTTTGGTGCTGAACCAACTGATATATGATCAGGTGATTGGTCTGCAAAATGGTGTCAAATCTCTCAATTACTAAGTGTAAAGTTCAAAGAATGTCAAAATAACTGAATGTGCATGCTTCAAGAAATTTTGGGATTCAAGGTGAACAATAAGCACTAGGGTACTGAAGGTAGCTAGCAAGTGTAGCACGAAACCAATACAAGTTAGCTTACAAAAAGATTATCTACTAGGTTTAACCGATACCTGCATGCAGATACCAGTACAGTTTTATGTGGGCATGGATTTTTTTGTAATTTTTTTTCTATATGTACCCAACAAGCCGATACAGATCAAGGAAAAAGCCTACAAGCACAAGATATGGACACAGTGTTCAGGACAATTAGGATTATAGAATGACCAACCCATCTAGTAACAAAAAGTGACTTCTCAAATTAACCTGATTTTACCACAATGATTACCAGACACCCATGAATTACTGAAACAAGAAAATACAAGTGTTAACTTTATTTTACTATGGATAATAGCCTAAGACTTTATGATGGTAACCACCATTGCAAGCTAAACATAGATGTTTACTGTTCCAATACATATGATAGCAACTTCTTTTATTGATCAATAAAATGATTTAATTTATAAATAAGCTGCTTATTTTGTTGTCAGGGGGGTGAGGGCAGGAACATGGAATTGCTGTGTTGAAGAAATTATACATGGTATCTAGTGGCATAAATGTGCAATGCATATTGTTATTTGTTACATTCCCCAAAAAAATGCCAAGCTCAATTGAGCTTCCAACATGAATATGGTAATTTCTACAAAACTTGCTTTAATTTCTTCATTGTAATGCGGCTGATGCTCTATACCTAACTTAATTTCCCTCACTAATTGCACGCATGATTTGCTTTGGTGGCGTAACCTTAAAAGTGATTTTGCCCTGCCTTCTAAAAGGATAATCATGTCGACAAGCACAAATCACCAAGGACACATGAAACACAGAAGCCTCAAACCACCATATATGTAAAAGAGTTCCATTTCGTCCCATAAACATGAACAAGACCCTGGAGCACCCAAATACTCTAATGGGACAAACACTTGAACCAAGCAGCGCATTCAAGCTAGAACCAAAGGTTCGGATCCTAAGGTCATGTAACACATGACATCGAAACGCAAAAATCGAACCTTTGCCTGCTCTCTCCCAAAAGGCCAAACCCCGCCTTCACACATCGACTCAAAGAATCAACCCGAATCAATATCAGCAGGAACAATCAACCGGGAATTCGCGCACGTATTCTACTACTTCAGCAAAACAGAAGGCCGTAACCGGGAGAACTCCAGGCAAAACAAAGCCGCCCAGTAAAACAAACCCCGCGCAGATCTAGAGCAGAAGCTATGCACCCTCATAAGGGAAACCAAGTCCAGCAAAGAGAAAGCTCGTACCTTCCATGAGGCGGCTGTGTCGCCGTCCTCCTCCCCCCACGTCCGGCGGCTGCGGGCGCTAGATTGGCGCGCTGTCAGATCCTGAAACAGCAGGAAGCAATTTTTGCTAGTTGTATTAGGGGTAAATCGGAGGTACAAGGGGGAAAGTAGTAGTAGTTCGGCCGTTCGGGATAAAGAGCAAAAGCGAAGCCATCGTTCATCAAACAACTGATAAGCGAAATCGCCCAGCAACTAGTAGCCCAGCTATCCAAAGCTCCGTAGCCAAATCATGGGGAATATACCTACCTAATGGAGGAGTGGGCCGAGGACGACGAGCCGAGCCCTGGTTCCGTGGTCCCGTGCGCCGAGAGTACGAGGACGACGAGCCGTGGCGCGGGAGAGGACGAGGCCGGGGACGACGAGCTCGTCCCCCAGGCGTTCCTTGCGCGCGCGCCGTGCCCGTGCGGCGGCGATTTGGGGGTGGGGAGAGATGGCGCCGGCCGTGCCGCCCCCTGCTGCGACGGCGGAGCGGGCTGGGAAGAAGGCAGGCAGGAGAGGGGCGGCGGCGGCGGCGGCGGGCGCAGCGCCGCTGCTTGGGGGTGTGGCGGCCGGCGTGTCGCGTGCCGATGTGTGTGGTGGGGTGGGGGTGGGGTGGACTGGTGGTTGCCAGGTTGGTGGATGATGAGGGATTTTTTTTTTTTTTACTGGGAGTTGGGAGCTCACCTTTTTGTGCGTGCAGACGTGCAGTTGGAGGTGCTCTGCTGTAGCTGCGCTGTGCTGTTTTTGGGCTTTTGCTCTTTTCCTCGCCTCCCCCATTTGGTGGACTCCGTTTGTTTGTTGCTTCTGCCAAGATGGCGTGGATTATCTCTCAAAAAGACAGATGCGTGGATTATAATTGGCCAGAGAGATTAGTAGCTTTTGTGCTATCTCCACAAGATGAATGATGAAGGGCATCAGGCCTGTCCTCATCATCTTCATGGAGGTGAGAATGAGAGGGAGACAACCTCTGGCTGGCTGGCTGGATGGATGGTGGTCATTATTTCAGTACACTCCGAGATACACGACTGTGTCAGAACTTTCTTCGCAGGTTGTGCAAAACTACTACCTGAACGATACATGTTCGCTGCTACTAGATGATGAACTGTGTGCTGCAACTGCAACAGGATCAAAGTTTAGTTTTGTGGAGAAGTATGTACTAACCATCTGATTATCTGAAAACTTGTAAAAAAAATCAGGATGCCATATATGGTCCCAGCATGTGTAGATTGGGCCATGCACATTTCATTTCTCGTGTGTTCAGGATGTCATCTGTCATGGTTTTCTGTTGTGACTGTATGCTTTTCTCCTGGTGAATATTTGTCATTTATGGAAGTACTAGTAGCGCAGTGGTGCCGACTGCCGAGTGCAGGTGCAGATAGGAGGCTGGAATCAGGAGATCTATCTTTGGATTGGATGATGCTCGATTGACCTAGCTGATCCTCCTCTTTACTTAATTTGATTGGACCTTCCTTTCAGGTGCAGCTGGTATATATATCCTAAACCTACATATATATACCTATTTCTTCTCATGGAACCGAATATACTGCAAATAAACACTGAATCACTGACGTACAAGTTTCGACATCTATCTTAATTTGATTGGACCTTCGCCTTTTCAGGTGCAGCTGCTATATATGACTTGCTGTCGTAAACCAACCAAATGTACTGCAAAGAAACACTGAATCAATGACACAAGTATCGACATTATCTATCTCGCACGGGATAAATACACAATCATATACCTTGCCCGGCCGACGGCGCGGCGGCCTATTACTCCCTCCGTTTCAAAATACTTGTCGCTGTTGACTTTTATTTGCAACTTTGACCATTCGTCTTATTCAAAAAATTATCGTAAACTTGTAAAATGATAAGTCAAGTTTAAAATACATACAACATTAAAACATATAGCAAACAAAATAAATTATACTTGCATAATTTTTTGAATAAGACGAATGGTCAAAGTTGCAGAAAAAAGTCAATGGAGACAAGTATTTTAAAACGGAGGGAGTATTACAGTAAGCAGACAAGAGATAGGTTTAACTAACCACGCGTGATCATCACCCATCCTCTGTCCCAGGTATTAGCAGCAGCTGGAGTACATACATTCACTGTCAGATTAGTAATTTGTGCTACGTGCCCTGCTGATGGCGACCATCTTTTCCCCATCAACCTGACCAACAACTGGTAAAGAAAAAATTAATTGTACAGGTGAGGTAGTGGAACTCCTTCACACGGGCCGGCCGGCGCCGGCACTGGAAACTTAATTAGTGAGAGCTGACTAATTGTAATGTGAGAGAAGACTGACAGCGGCGATGGAATCGATGGAGATGTGTGTGGCGACAAGCATGCCGTTCCATTTGAGGACAGCATCATAGGGGAGGGATCGATGCAAACCAAAAGACGCGGCACGCTTGCAAAAGCATGCATGCGCGGCTTAACGAAAAGGTGACCACATGCCTGCATGCAGGCAGGCAGGCTTGCAAATTAGCATGCATGGCCGCCGGTCTTCTACGCCGATCGCTGCTTGGTTTAATCCAACTGTGCTGTGTTGCCTTTTGATCGAGCACACTAGTCCATAGAGCGATCGAGGATTATACGATCGGAAGCAGCTGTGAATGATATATCTGTGTGGTGATTGGGTCGGGAGTCATGGGAACGGATCGAGTTGCAATTGTGAGCGTGTCGTGTTCATGTCATGCCGCGTCGTCATGGGACCATGCATATGCATGGTCATGGATGGTTAGTGTAATTATGCATGCATGCATGCTAGGTAGCTGCAAACCATGCGTGTTGGGACAGATAGAAACAGATCGATCGAGATCACTTGCTGGCCACGCTAGCAAGCCATCTAGCTGCAAATCTCTAATACGTACTAGATAGCTCCTGCGATCAAATATATATGGAGTGAATGATTAATCATTCTATCGCCAACCCCACACCTGTTTATCGCGGCCTCAGCCCAGAGGGGAGATCAATAGCGTGGAGCCGTGGAGAGAATCACTCGCATCGCTGCTACTACGGCGAGCTGCGAGCACGTACCGGCCGCGGAGGCAACCACGGCACGCGCACGGCAAGCCTGATGCATTGCGACGACGAGCCCGAGCAGCAAGCACAAGATCGAAAGAGGAGTGCCCTCTAATGGTTTCAGCCCAACCCAAGAGTACATATAGTGGCCCAGTAGTTCATGGTCTTTTCCGGGATGCACAAGGTAGGACAAGTGGTACGAAGTTAAGGGGAGTGTATTTACCTAAAATTTAGTTCTGATATGGTAGAATTTTGAATTTTAGCACTGTTTTTGTGTGTGTGGGTGTGGGGGGGGGGGCATTTGCACCCCTACTGACACTGTAGCTTCACCATTGGTAGGGAGAAACACACATTTGCGCCTGGCGGAGAAAGTTAGAGGTCACCCAAAATCCGGCCGGTCAGATCAATTCTCAACAGTCTGATGACGGAGAAGAAGACCAGCAACGCGAACGGCAAGGCGGTAGAACGTGGCCTCGGGGCCCTGGACGAGAATGGATTTTCCACCGGCACCGGCGCGGGCAGGTAAGTTGGCAGCCGTTGATGCTGTTCCAAGAGTCGTGCGCATGGATGGGTAGGTGAAAGTGGTCCCACCACTTTGCAGCGCAGTGACAAATTGGTGAGGTCCTGAGGCTGCATCAACGAAGGAAAAGATCCCTGCCGGGGCCGGTGCCGGTGGGAAAACAATTCCCGCCCTGGACGTGTCCCAGCCATGTCGTGATGGGACGACCACCTCCCACACGCAGTACGCCGCGTATGCGACCACGCCACTAGACAGTGGCGTAGCCGGGAATTAATTTTTTTTCATCATTGAGGGGGGCCAACAGTGCTAATTTATCTAAAAATTTCGATCAAAATCGAATTTTCAATGGAGATTTGCAAGCCATAGGGGGGCCATGGCCCCTGCCAGCCCCCCTGGCTACGCCATTGCCACTAGAGTAGAGGCGGAGGAGAACCCCTTGTGGTGCCCCAATGATGGACATGATCATTGATGCGTGCCATAATGTGTTGTCGACTAGCATCAGTTCACTGAACGCACACCTCGACCTTGTCCATCGGCTGGCTAGCCCCCTCTGACTGCGATGACAGATCAGATAAACAAATTAATCCATGACATGTGATGATGTTGTATATGTTGACATCATTGTTGTATATGTTGATAAACAAATTAATCCGCTGAAAGGATGTGAGATCATTACCCTACCAATTAGCCGGGAAGAAGCGACAACACCTAGACTTGGGGAAGAACTTGCCTTGTGCCATGTAATTGGACTACTAGAGCTGGAGCGTGACCTTTATAAAGGGTTGCACACACCTAGAGGCAGGCACTAATACAATGGTGAGGCGGTGTGGGGAAGGGGGCTCGTGCCCCCTACCAGTCAGAATCCCATGTATGGGCCCCTTTCTATGCCCTCCTACAAAAACAATCCTCTAAATCACCCATCATGTGTGTGTGTTGCAGCGTTGTGAAGCTGTGGAAAACTTCAGCCATTCGGCCTCACAGAGTAACCACTTAAGAAACTCTAAAAATGATGTACTTTTGCTATTCACCACATGTTTTGCTGAATCAAGATCCAAAAGAAGAAGAAGCAAATTTGTTTGGACGATTCTATGTTTCCCGGTAGCCTTTACAAATCCGCTGATGGAAGAGTTGTTGTCGAATAGTGAATACTGCTCACACCTTGGTCTGCTGAAATTGCAGTGCTGTCTTAGAATTTATCAGATAAGAAGAGGTTTCACAAGATATCATTGTTTCTCCTTGATCCATATTTTCCAAATGCCAGCATAGCAGAATCACTGACGCTGCTTAAATGCTGAACCCGTTATGGACGAAACATTCAACTTTGGATTTGGCCAAAGTACACACACTGAGGATTTGGCCAAAGTACACACACTGAGACACCGACACCACACAAATCCACTACAAAATGATGTCACCCGAGCCGTTGAATACTTGAATCAGTGTGCTCTTTCCTCAATTTGACCATGCAATCGATTTTTTTCATCACTGCACACGAAATTTATGTCGAATTCGCCATGACGACGTACCATCCTCAGTTCCTCACTGCCATTTCATCCGATTCTTCATCCTGAACCGTTCTTCTCCCCTACCGATCATTTCTCCTATCAAGTCAGAATATCGAGACAAAGCCACTGTTAAGAACCAAACCCCAAGGATTGGTTGAGGCATCGCTGTCGTTAAATTCTTTAAAAGAGTTGCATGTCATATCCCATGTGCACATATACCACGCATCGCGTCAAAACGAGCTCGGATAGCGACGACGATGTGCAGGAACGCCAAGTCAGAGCCAGTGGTGAACTGATGGAGCTGAGCGGCGTCGCCACGGGCTCGGGCTGTGAAGTGATGGCAGCGTTGGCGTGATCGATGGAGGGCAAGACGGTCAAGATCCTCGCCGGCGGGGTACCCGTCGTGCTGGTGGCCCTCGAGCTCTCCCTGTTCCTCTGCTTCCGCCTGTCGAGGCCCCTTCTACCTCTCGACGGCTGTCGTCCTGTCGGCCGTGCTGGCGGGCACCGTGGCGGCGCTACTGTGTCACCATGGGCGGGCCGAGCGCATGGCGAGGCGGGCGTCGATGGACGGCGGCGGCGAGGAGGTGTCGGTGCGGGTGGAGTACAGCTTCTTCCGCAAGGTCGCCGGCCTGCCGAGCCGGTTGTCGCTGGCGGCGGCGGCGGCGACGGACGACTTCCAGTGCGTGATCGGGCGGGGCTCGTCGGGGACGGTGTTCAAGGGCATCCTCGACGACGGCACCGCCGTGGCGGTAGCGGATCGACGGGTCGGCGCACGTGGACAAGGAGTTCCGGTCGGAGGTGTCGGCGATCGGCAGCGTGCAGCACGTGAGCCTGGTCCGCCTCCTCGGCTTCTGCCTCGTCCGGAACGGGCCGCGCTTCCTCGTCTACGAGTTCGTGGAGAACGGGTCCCTCGACAAGTGGATCTTGCCGCAGCACGGCGGCGGCGGGTGGTGCCTGACATGGCTGCAGCGGTACTAGGTCGCCGTCGACGTGGCGAAGGCGCTGGCGTACTTGCACCACGACTGCCGGGCCAAGGTGGTGCACCCTGGACGTGAAGCCGGAGAACATCCTCCTGGACGACCGCCTCCGGGGGACGCTCTGCGACTTCGGCTGTCGACGCTGATGGGGAAGGAGCAGAGCCGGGTGGTGACGATGGTACGCGGCACGACGGGGTCGGGACCGGCGGCTCGCGCACGTGGCGCTGTGGTGCGCGCAGGAGAAGGCCGGCCGGCGATGGCGCGCGTGGTGGAGAGCCGCCGCCGCCGTCGGACATGATCATCGTCGACCTGCTCGCGCTCGACCCCACCGTGCACGTGCACGGGCTCCCCACGCTGCCGCCGGGATCGGCCCGGACGGCGTCGTCGGTTGTGAGCGTGAGCTAATCGTTCGCGCTCTCCTACCTGTCCGGGCGGTAGGCAGCGCGCGGCAATGCGGCGTAGCAATCTGCCGATCGCAGATCGCCATTCCAGGATGCTCCAACATCTGAGGAGTTCATCATGGTTTGGCGAGTGCGGAGTGCTGCAAACGAAGGTGCAGATGCCTGCCTGTGAAGATTGAGATGCAGGTCAGCAGGTGTTGGTTCAGTAGTGTTGAAACTGGAATACTTCAAATTTAATTAAATTCGGTATCTTCTTTTCATTTTTTATTTAAACGTCAAATATGATTTCGATTCTTTATATTCTTTTCTTTTTCATGTCACTCGTAATATTTTTCAGGAAAGAACATACTACATATTAATATTCCAACCTCATCGATATATATAGTTGTTCATATCCATTTATTGCCCCACTATTTGAGAATGAATTGGCATGACAAGAAAAATGCAAAGTGAACTTGCCTCCACGTATAGGATAGTGGATTCGCAGGCTACCCCACTTGTATCCATATGTGTAGTCCATTTCACTTTCTTTTGGGATTGGAGTTTTGTTTCCCTTTATGACTCCACAACTACACCCTCAACGTGCAAACCAAACATACGCAAATCCTCTTTTAAGAACGCAAACAGGGTATTTCCCTTCCCCATTTTTATCCAAAGGTAGACACATGTCAACTCATCTAATTTTCGTATTTCCCTTCCCGATTTTTTTTAGAACAATCCAAGTCTTTATAAATTTTAAAAGTACAGATTCAGTTCCTGTACCTGTCCAAATGTGTAATTCATTATATGCATTATATAGCTTAGTATAATTAGTATCATATAAGTAGATCACAAAATCTACCTTACATGTACGAAATTGTGATAATGATCATTCATAACATAATAATGTTGTGTTCTCATATGGTTATATGTAGTCATATTGCGAGGGTCGTGCTTGGGCCGGCACGACACGAAAACGTACCGCCGTGCCATGGGCCGTGCTTGAGGCACGAAAGGGTCGGGTTGTGCCGGCACGCACCCGACCCAAGTCCCAGCCCTACTGATGACGAACCAGACTGATGCTAGTTAGGTATTTATTTTATCAAATTTGTTATACAAATAGATCTTAAATTGTGATGCACTAGTCTAAATCATGCATTTTAAGCACTTCTATCATTATATGAACTATCGTTATTGTGGTTACCGCAATTATGTGATCTACAATAAGACTGAGTGGTATAAGTGTTTACAAAGTGGCCCTAGGCGTCAAAATCCGCCAGCTCCGCCACTGCATGCTGCTTGTGTGGTTTATTTGCGGCATCACTTCCCGATCAGTTTACGAAGAAGCAGCATTTTACTGACGCACCATCGAAGGAAACGATTTTGCTAGCACACGGCTGAATGTTACAGAATTCAGTGAGCTTAGCACCCTGTAAAATGTGTTGCCAACAGGTAGAATAGCGCAATTAGCAAGTTGGAAACTGGTCAAACATGCTGATCCTTTTGGTTATGCAGCAGCACGACCGCGGGACAGTCTCGTTTGTTTGTTTCACAAACATTTGTCATCAGCTGAGATGTGAGATCCAAGTAGCGTCGATCGATTCATGGTTGAGCATTCTGTGACGGATCATTCATGGTTGCTGACATCAAGTGTCGCATGGCCACTGGTCAGTCATTCCACACGACCACACGTGCTGAAGCGTAGCGTAGTGGGAGGAACGTGAGCGTGGGCCTAGCGGCAAAAGAAGCCCACAGGCCACGGCATTTCGTCTGGCAGGCCCCGCCCGATTTAGCAGCCGCTGGGCCCCGCCACCTTGCTACCCCAGAGGTCCGCCGAAATTTTTTTTATATTTTTTATCTCTATTTTGCAAAAATAAATGGTCCGTCAGAAATTTTGCAAAACTATACATCTGCCGTCGTGACCCACGGCGGCAGGGACATACCGCCGTGCGGCACGGCGGCAGGGGTCGTGGCACGTGGGCCCGCAGCGTGGGACGGACATACCGCCGTAACCGACGGCGGTAGGGACATACCGCCGTGGGCTACGGCGGCAGGTCCTAGCGCCGTGGGCTACGGCGGCAGCAGGCCTGCTACCGCCGTGCCCCACGGCGCTAGGACCTCAACCTATATAACGCCGACATTCAGCCGAAAATGTCATAATAATTCGAAAAAAAGAAAGAGAGGGGGAAGAGGAGAAGGGAGTGAGGAGGAGGTGGTGAAGGTGCGAAGCTCTGCCAGTTTTTCGTCTCGTTAGAGGTAATACTCTGGTACTTAATAGTTTGAACTGTGATAATAGTAAAAATATAGTTTTAGTGTAGATCTGCTTAGTAAAAATATAGTTTTAGTGTAGATCTGCTTAGTAAAAATATAGTTTTAGTAAAACGTAAGAACAAGAAGAAAAACAAGAAGAAAAACGTAAGGAGCAGCAGGAGAAAATTCGCATTTGTCGGGAGATCAAAGAACATGAAGCGGCCGCGACCCGTGAAGCAGATAGAGAGAGGAAGAGGGAGAGAGCTCGCCGGGCTAAGGAAGCTGGGCCGGATGCTATGAGGAAGGGGAAATACCCCCGTTGTACCCAGTAGACGTAGACTACTAGACGTCTAGTGCTACTGTATCCATAAAAAAATATGATTTCATTTTATCATTCTCTAGAATCGGGTTGTATCTTTAAGAACTTGATTTCAGATGCATTTCAGATGCAAACAGTAAAACTCGTACTAGGGTGTGTTTTCTGTGAGTCACTGCACCAAACAGTGAACACATAAGTTGTGTTTTCTATGAGTCACTGCACCAAACAGTGTACCTAGTACTAGGGTGTGTTTCCTCCGAGTCACTGCCCGTTTTTCTTGCCCCGGATCGAATGACCCACCGTCCAGTCTGCTTTATTGCCTACATATATGTGAGCACTCTTCTCCAGTGTCACTTCACAACACAACAAGCACCAATGAGTTCCTGGACTGGGGATGATGATGATGACTCCCTCGGTCTAGCACTGTGGAGCCAGCAAGATCCAGAGTTCAACAGCAATTTTCCAGTCTTAGACAAGAGAGATTTCAAATCCATGCGTGATGTTAGAAAGTACGCACCAAATCAAACGGTGAACTGGCCAAGGTGTGCACACGGTGAGTTCTGTGTGATGCAGGTTTACCAGGGATGGGACAACTCTGGTCGACGCTTCTGGCATTGCTCACGAGCATGGGTAAGCAAAACTCCTTGACCTCTGTCCTTCATCATTATATGATTTACTAATGTAATCACGGTTTCTTTAGTACTCCGAACAACCAGATAACTGCGGTTTCGTGCAATGGGTGGATCCCCCAGCTATTGACCCGTATCAACAGTACATCAACTACCTCGAGAATGTTGTCATCTTCAACTTGAGGCAAGAACTCGCGTCGGCATTGGCTTCTCCAGATCCGACATCTATCAACGACGACGACGGACCGGTGACCAGACCAATGGTGGTGAAGACGAACACCGGGTGTGAGGACGAGTTCTGCTGTTGTCCGTGCCACGAGAAGAAGGACAACACTCCACCAGCAACTCCACCCCCGCCACCGTCTGATCCAACTCCACCCCCGTCGGGGTACTACATGCCCTCCCAGCACTCCGGCGGGTCTATGATGTCCGGGTTCTCCGGGTACTATTCGTACAACTAGACTACAAATGTTGTAATCGTTTATCTAAATTCCCTAAGGCACGTTAGGACTAGCAGCGGCACAAAGATAGGGTACTTGTGTCGTACGTGTCATTGCTTGTTTCTGTAATTCGTCGTTAAGTATCAATGCTTCAAAAATTGAAATTTACAAAAAAAAATCCTACCGCCGTAAGGCATGGCGGTAGGTCCATACATACCGCTGTGGCCTACGGCGCTACCTGGAGGCCACGCTGCCGCCTGGCGGTAGGCTTCTACCGCCGTACCGCACGGCGGTAGGTCCCTAACGCCGTGGCCCACAACGCTATGTGCCCTTGCCAGTGGGCCACGGTCCCTGCCGCCGTGCCGCACGGCGGTAGCACTCCTACCGCCGTGGGCCACGGCGGCAGATGTATAGTTTTGCAAAATTTCTGACGGACCATTTATTTTTGCAAAATAGAGATAAAAAAATATATTAAAAAATTCAGGTCCGCCGCGCCATTTTGAAGTATATGATAAAATTATTTGATTTGGTTATCTTTTGAGTTTTGACCGCTACTTCAGACATTTCAGTGATTCTTTCAAAGTCATACTTGATGTGTAATCTTTATTGCATCAAACTAAATACTTACCTGAGTATAGGGTATTAGGACCAATGATGCTTGCATGAATACTATTAACAAAACATGGTACAGGTTATGCACCTTTTATAGTGTTGGCCTTACGATACTCTACTGTGTTCATATGATGTTATTGGAAATTGGATCCGTAGATATAGGTTATGTTTCCATTCCAGGAGGACCTTAGCTTTTGCTGTACGCCGATGCTTACATTCGTGGGATTATGGATCACAACACCTATCATGTACTCATATCTTGGGGAACCCAATCCTTTGCAGTACTTAGAGGGACTCACTGCCACTTACATGTGGGTCCGGTCCCACATGTCAGTGAGAGTAGTCCCTCTGCAGTACTGCAGAGGAGACTCATCCATATCTTGGTAGCCTCTTCCAACTGTCACAACTAGAACATATACGCATCATCACTATGCAATAATCAGGTTCACCTTGGTATGTGTACGTCCCTTTTTCTCCTATTAACATTTCAGATGTGCAAATAATTTTTTTGGTTCCACTTCATCTGTTCCTCGGACCCAAAATCAGAAACAACCTAGCTAATTGTTTTACTATACTGGATGCAATTTGTGCGCTAGCATTATCTTCTTCTTCTTCTATCCATACTATAAGAGTTGAGCAAATTGAAAACAATTCTCACCCGAAGGGAAACATACCCACCTCTCACAGAGGACCCACCTATCAGGCGAGGCCCACCAAATACAACGACGAAACGACGAAAAAATGAATGAAGGAAAATATTTCTGCCAAAAACACTCGTTTTTTCTCACCGCACCTCCGCGCTTACCCGCCCGCATACCCACCACCATCAATCACGCGCTCACTTCATTTCCCTTCCTTAATCTTTTCTAATTAACACGACAATTCTAATCACGCAAGGAAAATCTTCTGAGAAATTAAGGCAACAATCACACCATACCAAAAATCATAGCAATCATGCACGGTCAAACTTATCACATGCAAACCTCACGGAGGGAAAGAAGAAATTAAAGAATCAACAAAGGAAAGCAACGATGATTTGGTGTCTGAGTGATTAATTGCACACGTCATGCAAACATTATGGAGGGAATAAGGAATTAAAGAATAAGCAAAAGGAAAGTAACCATTGATTTGGATGTCGCTGTAATCAATGATTGATTGTGTGGGACCAAGAGCACTAACTATAGAAGGTTTACCTACGGAGGATGGTGATTACCTTCTTTTTTTCTTTCCTTTGATTTGCCATGACCCGTGTGAATTGTCATGGATAGTAATAACCACGATTTTATCCTTTCCATTTAACACGACAATCCTTATGTGGGTTTTGTTTCCATCCACCTAGCACGCTCCATGATCCTCGCTTTCCTTTCTTTCTCAGCATCAATGACGACTTCCTTCTATGCCTACCCTCAGCCTCCTTTTCTTTCCATCTATGGAACACCTTCAATCCTTTTTCTTTTTCCTCCCACAGCGATGCTCCACAGCCTTTGCATGTTGCGATGCTCCCCTACCCCCATTCTCCATTGGTGCGGTGGCGGAGAAGGCGGCGGCGACGATGACCACAACTAACGGCCTCCCTTTCTGCTCCCCTTACCTACCACCACAGTAGAGGAGGCGGCAGACGTACAGTCACTTAGGGAGCTGCATCGGCGCGCTGTCTCCACCTCCGTTGTCGTCATTCCCCGTGCGGGCTGGGAGCGGCACCGGAGAGGGAAGTCGAGCACCCGCAAAAGGGGCAGGCTCGGCGAGAGGCGCCCGTTTTTGGTGTCGGCTGCGGCAGTGGCAAGGGCCGGGGTCAGGCTAGGCGGCGGCGCGACGTGAGGCGACCACCACTGGGCATTGTCAATCCGCGTGGCGACAGGCGACCACCCATGAGCCACGAGAGGCACCACCATCCTTCAGCGCGAGGTGCTCCCGTCCTTCGCCTCGAAGGGTTCTCCGCCGCAGCCAATGATGACGGTGAGGCGAGCAGAGGACGCGGCTGCGCCCGCAGGCGATGCGAGCACCATGATCTCGCCGACAACCTGCCTCCATCTCCCAGGCAACACATCGGGGTATGCTATGTTGTATCACTATCACGACACACTAGCTGACCCTGAGATATGTCCCAAGGTGAGTTCTTTCTCTCTCGTTTTATGAGTGGATGAAAATCAGTGACGAGCATGTGCGATTTTGGACTGCGAATGTGTTTGCCTGAGCTTTTTAGTGCGAATGAAATCTAGATTAGCTTAAAATTAATTTGGCTTCAATGCAAATGCAGTTTGGCTATTGTTTTATTTGCAATGCGCCTGATCCTTTGTGCAATACTAACAATAGTAAACATAGCATGTAAATTTGTCTTTCTTACTAAAATCAAGCAAATATGTCCTTGTGATAATTAATAATTTAGTAAAAAGCATTGGAAATCTGAGTCTTCACATCTGAATGTGGATGCATGATGTGCAGGTCGAAAAGGATTCAAAATACAGAGCTGTAGCTCTCACTAGCAGTGCCCTTTTCATTTGATCCAGCAAGGTGATTTCTTTCCATTTCTCAATCGCTAGAGCGGGGATTCATCTGATGCATGTATGGTTGTGATGGTTTGCAGGGCCATGCCGATGATGTGTTGGCTGAAGCAAAATACCATTTCGATATTTCTTCTCTCAAATCAAAATCAATTAATGTTGTACTAATGTTTTTATGAATATTGAGTTGTTTTTAATCATATTTGAGTTGTTTAATATATTTCCATTTTTTTCTTTATTCATTGCACCAGACTCATCATCTACCTTCTTCCCATTTTGTCTGACGCATCGGTAGCGTGCTGGGGTTGGGCTGCAGCACCACATCCCGACCTCTACTGCCATTGGGCTGCCAGTTTGTCTGAACACAAAGATAAGCAGGTGAACAAGTAAATAGTTGTAAAGAGAAATACACCTGTAGGCATTAACATAATATTTTCTTTTGCACTATCGTTTTTTAGAAAACTGTAATGCGCAGACTCATTTTCAGAAAAAAAAACTACAGTGCTTAACTTTGATGGTAAAATCATGTTCTCAAAAATAAAACTTTGATGGTAAAATCCTAGGTTACATTAAGTGATACGAAAGCTTAAATTGGCAAACATTATTTTCAGATAATTTAATGGTGGCATAAAATGTTTTTTTAAACGGTTCTACAGATTTGATATTGCGGAGGATGCAAACTCTGCACTTTTGACGAGCAGTTGCAGGGAAAGTGGAAAAGTAATGCGGCACTGAAGGTAGAAATACTTTCACAGAAGATCCCTGCCTCTAATTGGATGCCTTCATGTATTTAATTTTGGAGGGAAATTTTGGTTGCAGTGGTAGAGAATGGAAAAAAATCTGCTTGCATGCTATGTTAATGAAGGAGCTTGTTCTTGAACCCATATATAGTTCAGCTGCCAGTTGGGATCTAGAAAGGCACAAATTTGGTAGGTAGGAGAATCATTTACGTACCCGATTTAAGTTGTTTGGGTCGGCTAGCCATCTAGATCACCCAAATTAGCATTGTTGCATTCACAATGCGTTGTGGGGGGTAATTGATCTATTGTGTTTTAATCATTCAGAGGATCATCTATAATTTGAAGTTGCTAGAAAGGGAGGGAGAGGGTGAGAGGGAGGGAAGTGCAGGTCAGGGCTGATTAGTCTAATTCAGAGTGTTGAAATGCAGACATTATTCACAATTTTTGGTTTTGGAAAAGGATCACTCAAGGATCATTGTTCCAGCCAGTTCTCTTTTGGCACCGGTATAGGTTTGAATAATACATTTTCTCATTGTCTTATGGCATCTCATTTTCTCAAAATTTTCATGTGTTTGTGAGCACTGGTCCCAGTCATGCATTGTGTGAGGCACATTAGTCATTATCAGTTTGTTGCTGCTTCCTTTTTCCTCGAATGTGAGAAGAAAAATATAAGCTGAAATGTTATGCTTTGATGGACAGCTCACGTATAATTTCATATTGATTGTTGGGCTACTAACATGCTATTGCCTTTTTTATGCAAATCAGTGTAGAACCATACACCGGAAATTTTTGTGTTACTGGCTACTTTCATTCTCTCCTTGTGCCTCTCCATTAGATTTAGTCTATGTTTTCCTACTCTTTACTTCCCTAAGAACATAGATACTTATCCTCGGAAGGTTTAATTTGCCTTTGCATTACAGGGTGTACTTTGATTGGAACTACTCCGACAAGTTTTTGATAGCTTTGATTCTCTGATTCCGAAATGTGTTATAGGGAAACTTATCTATGGCATACATAGGACTGATAGAATGAGGACTGATAGAATCATGAGCACCAGGTGCTTTAATTTGAGGAATTAGTCCATCACCAATCTCCTTTTGTTTGCTAAAGCCTTTTAAGGACACTAAGCCTCCTCGAAAATTTTCTATTACTATGAAGAATTTTTTGTTACTAACAACCTACTTTCTGTGTGTGTAGTGAAAAGTATTATAGCTAGACGACCATTGATGCAAGGGCAAATTTGTGTGATGCAAGAGAAAAGTACTCTCTCAAACTGAGCAATAGACAATATGATGTTCAAGGTGTGCATTGTTGTTCATAATCAATCATGAAATGATACTTTCTAAATCAGTTACTCTCGTGATCTCACACCAAGTACTAAGGACATTTCTAATTTTGTTAGTATATTCTATTGTTGTATGAGCATGAACAAACTATGTTTAATTATGCCCTTGTGCATATTTTTCATTCATATTCTTTTTAGGAATGGAGCGAAGACATGTGGTTGGTTTTTTATCTATCCTCATTGTTCCTGTTACATCGTATGGGGGGTAGAGGCTACAGTGCAGACAGCTAGAGGTAAATTTATGTTATTTTGGTCAATGTTGTTTTTAATAGAATTTTATTCAGATACATCTTTTCAATCCAGTCTCTTTTCTATGGCTGAACTAACTCAAAAGCCTATTGCGGGGGTTAACTGGATATTGTGGTTCTTTGACCAATTTTCCTGTTGGGTAAAAAAATTAGGTTTCTATTTTGGTCAACTTTCCATGCTATAGTATAGATAATCATTTAGGATGATAAACATGTTGCAATGGAGATGTATTCATAGGTTACAAATGCACCTTCAAGGTAGCCGATTATTTTATATTGCTTTTGCATTCTTTTCATCAAAGATATGTCAAGATGCCGAACAATTCCTATAATGTTATTATGAAATATCATATTTGAAAAAAAAATGGATGGATCAATGATTGTTTTATTTAAAAAGTCAATAGGAGGTAGCTTGATCATTCATTATTCTTTACTTATCCCCGACTTTTGTTCAATGACAGGTGCAAGCTTCTTCACTATACAGATTGTGTGTGACCGATTAACACAAATGACAAGTGCAATCCAACAGAAGCAATAATGATATTCCTGTAGTGTGATACAAATGTGAAGGTACTTTGCCACTCTCCTCTTTTAAGTGCGGAACTTTGTTCTAGGTTGTGTGCACAAAATATTGAAGTCTTTTTTATGTGCAACCTGCAATAATTGTTTCCATCCGTGAGTAGCTTTGCAATTTCAAATAAACTTCGCAGAGCTGATGAGTGCTCTACTTAAATTTTGTTGCTAGATGCTAATAAGAACAACAATTTCCTAATGAAAAGATAGTGTGTATGCATTGGAATGTTGTGTTAACACAGTACTATGAAATTTGTTTGCGGTAAACTGCGGAGTTCTGCTTCTACAAGAGGAAGGAGATGAAAAATCAAATAGTAGATTTTGCTTCTCGAGATTTGGTTTGCCACTCTTGCTAATTGTTGGACACGGGGAAGCTGTTTTCTGAGCCTATTTTATTTTTACTCATTTATTGGTATTTGTATGTCTTTATATGTAGGTTTTTAGGAGTCCTCTTGTTACTATTTTCTTTAATTCACTTCTATTTTTGGTGGTCTGGATATTGGAAACCTTGATATTGATCTTAATGAATTTGCGAGGACTCTATGCAATGATTTGAACACCTCAAGATTCTAAAGATGACAGGTAAGCTTGTTTAATTTAGTTTTGTCGAGGGGGGATGTTCACTTAATATGCTAGTATCAAGTTATTCTTGAAAAAATGTGCTCCTCTCACACCTAACTAATCAGTGTTATAAATTCTCCACTATGAAGATGAATGGGCTCATACCTTTGTGCCATGTAGTGCATCGGAGGTTACCAGATGTGCCTTGAAGGCTACATCTATATATAGGAGTTGTATGTGTAATACCAAATGACTAATGAGAATATGCATAGCTCCCTCACATACTTGTCTCTTGTGTTACTCTTGTGATGATCTTGTGTATTAGAGAGAGGGAAACAAGATCTATCTACGTCATCTTCACGTCTTGTTCTTAGATGGTAATTGGATCGGGGATCCGATTTATAACACATTATCAGAAGCTCTTCCAACTGGGTGAGTCGATCCTTATTTTGATGTTTCGATCGATTTGTTTTTTATGGCTAATCACTCGAAGTGATATTTGTTTTTATGAGCTTTTTTATGCTTGTGAAGTACTCAGATGTACTAGGAAGTACTAAGTGTTTTTTATTTTCCCACCATCTGATTAATTAAAAATTAAATTAATTCAGAAAATGGCATTATGGTAGTTACTCTCTTCTCTCTCACGTCACCGGCCCTCTTCCTCACGTCGACGGAGAGGATGGCGGACGTCGTTGCCCCGACGCCGGCGTCGATCAGCGCGGCGCGTCCCTCCACACAGGCGGCCACGTTGCAGACCACCATAAGCGCCAGCCTGGGGATGGCGCCCGGCTCGTCGGCGTTGGACTCGACGGAGAGCAGGATCCTGGCCGCGCCCGGGACGAGCACGCTTCGGCTGGTTCACGGCGGCGAGGGAGAGGTGGTACAGCGCCATCCCTACGTAGCGGCGCGCGCGGGACGAGGTCGCCATCACGGCACGCGAAGACGGCAGGGAGAGCGGCGGTACGGCGCCGAGGACGCCGATGGCGGCGCGGTTGCCCTCGTCCTTGGACCCGACGACGCGAAGCGCGGGCGGCGGCAGCACCCCGACGCCCATGGATACGCCGCGGAGCAAGCGGAGGACGTGTCACTCGTCGTCGGACGCGTCCTTGTGTCGGATGGCGTACCCGGCCTCGCACCCGTTGCAGTACACGACCCATACGTACTCCTCCAACAGCGGCCGCCTGCGGCGCGCGGCGGCGGCGACCCCACGCGGCCGCGCGCCGTGCCGCTCTCGAGCGCCAGCCTGACGGTGCCCGTGGCCATCTTCCGCGCAGCGCGGCGGACAGCATGCATGGGAAGCTCGATGAGGAACGCCGGCGGAGACCGCGTGTCCTCGTTGATGGCCAGGCTCAGCCGCCCGCGCCGGTGCCCGAACAGCGTCATCGTCGGCGCGTGGTCAGCCAGGAGGGCCCGGCTGTGCTTGTGCCGCCCCAGCATGGCCGCCAGAGCATGGGCATGAGCCCCAGGGCGCCGCCGCCGGCCCCGACCCCTGAGAAAATTTGTTCTTCTCTGGTGGTGACAGGAAGGAGATCGAGCTGCGGGTCACTGGGAGGATCTGGAAGGAGCAGTAGCGAACTGCAAGTCTGCAAGAGCTGAATGGACGGACCCATAATGAATCAGAAGTTCAGAACTGATATTTAAGGGAATCGTGGCTGTCAGAACTTAGGACTTAGTAATTAGTAACCTCGTAGACTGCATTAGTAGCTGCTAGTTGAGATCTATCGCACTACAGCAGAGACGCTAATACCAGGCGTTTTACAACGCCTCTGTAAGACCTACAAACGCCTCAAAAGCCTTTCCAAGGGACTTCAAAAAACGCTAAGGTTTTCAGTGAAGGGAAAAGTCATACATGGCACTATTAGAAAACGCCTCCAAAAGTCAGATATGGAGGCATTTTTCTGAACACCTTCTTACATATTGCAAGGTGCTTTTAAAATCACCTTAATGATTGTATAAGGCATTTAACAAGATGCCTAGCACACCTTTAGGAGGCGTTTCTACAAATCTACAAAGAAAAACAATTCAGCTTCTCAAATCATATACAAATCTCACACATCTTGTTGTGCAAATAAACCACAATTAGTAAATGGAGTCTGCAACAGGAAAAACAGTTAAGTTAAACAACTAGCAAGGCACCTAGTTACAACTCTAACTATCAACAAAATTTTGATCCGAACCTTCATAGTTTGCATGCTTATGTTCTAAACAAGCTCCAAAATGGCAGATTAACAAGTTTCCGCATAACATATTGGCAACAGAAGGGTAGAAGAAAACGGTGTTGGCTAACTGTTCGCCTTTCTTCTCAAACAAGAGTTTTCATTGGCATACCACTTGACAGCTGAAGATGTTCCTGCACATGAACAAAAAATAGAACTAGTCTTACTAATCACACATAAATATAATTGATGTAGGAATTTTATTGACATCTAGACAAGTCAAAGCATAGACTACTGCTACAAACTGAAGATTAGAAAAAACACATCAGAAGGGAAAGGAGGTAAAACAAGTACCTACATCTGTGCACATATTTGCAGTGATTAATTTGCAAATACAGTCAAAGGCACATGCATCTCTATTCTCTTGGCTACCTACATCTTCCATCTGCACAAAAAAAAAATAAGGGGAATAATTGATCACTACTTATGCATTGATCACTTGTCTATATTTCCAGAAAAAAAAGAGTGAATCAAAAGCTTTTCACAAAAAAAGAAGCAAAAGGAAAGAGATATAAGTAACTAACAGCAATCTAGAGTAGCCCATGTGTTATTGAAATTTAACCAACATAAATTTATCAACCTAGAATAGTTCACTACCTACATCTTCTATCTGAAATGGAAACTCTAGAATTAGTCCACTACCTGAAGTAATTTGCTTGATTATATTATTATTATCCATTCAAACCACATGTACCCAATCATGCAGATTAAGTACCAATTTCAAACAGTAATAGTGTTATAAACCATATGCATCTGAATCTCAGAAATTGCTTGAGAAACTCCTACGAGACCTAAGCCATTCAATTACTCTAATGTATCAAATTGGTGACAAATGACCAGGCAATCAAACTGAATTAAACAGGAGGAAACGCGCAAAACCTGATGTGAGCAGATTCCTGTCAAGGAACCCGGGCTGGTCGAGGCACCAAATTCTTCCAGGGACCAAATTCTTGACTGATTAAAATACAGAAGTAACAGACTACGGGCATCACCATCAACAGGGGCAATGCCCCACACTGACAACAGTAGACACATGATGTTTAATATGAATTAGAGTGTAGTAATAATAAGAATTGTACCATTACATTTGTTATGACACCTCTCACACAAACATTCAGAACAAATAAAGGAAAATCTTGAGGTCCCGCAAATCTTGAGCAACACTAGCCTGAGGTTAAATTTGTACCCTGAATCTCTGATTTCAATCTACAGAAAATCTTGTTGAGGTTTATCCAGAATAATACGTGCACACATATGAATGTTTAATTATGACCAAACAAACATAACTCAAAGTAATATACTACCTACTGATTATATGCTATTTGAGTTGTTGCCATCAAACATCAGATTCTAGCATCTAAACCCTAGAAATTGCTGGAGAAACTCCAGCCCAAAACCAGAGACCTATGCTATCCAATATTCAAAATCGCAGCACTGCATCAGATTGACAAGTGACCAAACAATCCAGGGAATTAAAAAGGAGGGGACGCACACTACCTGCCTAATCAATAAACAAGTCTCTAATCTAATTGGAACACTCCCTCCAAACTGAATTAACATTCGGAAAGCAGAGAAATACGACAGGCAATTGTCCAAATCAATTTCATACACTCACAGAATAACACACAAAATCACACCATGACGAAGACGAACTGGAGGGCGGTGGTGGCGGCGGCTGATGCGGCGGCTTCACTCGGTGGGGAATTATAGACGGGAGACACGAGATAGGATTAAAGTATAGCGGTAGCGGTGGGGCTTCTACGGATGTTATCAGATAGTACAGGGATCTATTTGCATATCTTCCAAGTTTTGGAGGCGTTTTTGCAGAAGCTGACTTGTCAATACTGCGGCGTTTTCTCTATAACGCCTCGTAATGGGAGATCAGGCGTGGCGTTCTCAATAAAATGCCTTTGAAGGAAGTCTTTTCTCGGCGTTTTAGAGAAAACCACAAAATGGTGGGGGTGGTGCAGAAGGGGGCTCGACGACTCGACAGAATCGGCTCAGAGACTTTGATCGTTTGCGGCATATCGTGGAACCATCTTGACGGACAGCTTACGCGAGGGCGCGCGCGCGTGATCGTCCCGCAGCTGGATATGCCAGACGCAGAGCGTGTCGGCACTGCCGCAGAGGCGCAGAGAATTTTGTTCCCAGGAGCTGCCCACCGGCCGGGGACCGTCGCTATCCGCCGGGACTCGCCCCGCGCCAGGCCGGAGGTCGCGCGCCGGGCGTCGCCGGCTCGTCGTCGTCCTTGCAGCCGCAACTCCCCGAACTGTACATGGACAATATGAAAGGCAAAGTGGATGTATGCATTATTTAATTTTCTTCTGTTTTTTCTTCTGTATATATACGTTGTCTTTACAAAGTCTTGGCACGTGTATGCAATGCATGGTTTTGGTATAGGTGGCCGCCGCGTACGCCTGCAAGTCTGCAACGCGGCGTTGGGGCCCGGGCGACCGTGCCGTGTACTGGAAGGTTGGTGACGTCCATCCCGATGAGCTCTCCATGAAATCTAAATAAAATATTTAATAATAGTGAAAATGACTATAATTTTTTCTAAAGTTAAATTTTAGCTCTAGCAAAAAATATATATAATTAAACCATCATATTTTTTTCTAAATGCATCTTGAATAGTTTTCGCAATAAAAATATGAAATGAAGTCGACATGAATACATTTGTCGTAAATGCATTTAGCCATCATAATTGTAGCATATATTATTGTTGAATGCATTTATGCCTTTTTTCTAGAGCCAAATCTAAAATTTAAAAATTTTATAGACATTTTCATAGTGTAAATGTTTTATTTAGATTTCTTGAGTTCCAATCCATTTCTAGGATTTTTTCAGAATTTTTAGAAGCTTAGAGATATTTTTTGTTGTTTAATAACCTCATTTAGTATTTAAAATTTTATTTTAAATAGAAAATAACAAAACCGTCTCTGAAAATCACTTATAACCAAATTAAGGATGCAAATTGAACGGTTTTGAAAGTTAAGGAAGGTAGTTCATCGATTTTCGAGTCTAGGGAAGATTTTTGAACTCGACATTATGTGTAGGGAGGTTAAACAAACCTTAGACATTGGTCATTAAACGAGACATACATAGCTACAACCAGGGACAAAGCTAAGAGGGGGCTTCCTTCTTCCTTGAGCCTCTCCTTCTCCAACCGGGGGGCGGGGGGCACAAGCCCCACACAGGCCATGCCTAAGCAAATGAAGGCGATAGTAAAAAGTGCGAAGGAGCACACCACACGACGCCCTCGAGCCCATGCCCTGGATGCCAGCACACCACACGACGCCCTCGAGCCCATGCCCTGGATGCCGGTGGCGAACCTAACCTTGATCTTGATGCAGATGGCGACATGTCAGGCAAGCTACTACGTAGTACCGGAGGAATGTGGTGTGCAGGTACTCATCGTAGCCTGCCAGACACTAGCTTGGCCCCCACAAACTTCTGTGCCGCCGCCGTGAAGGCCGACGCGATCAGGAACGTCGTCGCTAGCGCCATCATGAAACCGAGGAGGTTGCCCAGGGCTTCCTGGATGCATATGACGAATAATCATGATCAAAATGTTGATGAGATACACATGGAACAATATTCTGACATAATACTCATATTAATACATACTTTTTTATCCAATTGTGACTGACTTTTAATTAATAAGTACTATTTACACTCTTTCATCCAAATTTATATTTTACATCTTATATCCATACATTTTATTTAGCATGAAAATCAATAATTTCCATCTCTTATTACAATAGATATATAAATGGGTTACATGGTGGCACCCAACATGTATATATACCTTAAGTTGGGATTTCAACATTAACAATGAAAAATGTGGTAAGTTAAAATTATATATTGGTTTACTTTTAGAAATGTATGTATAATGAACATGCATATAATGATATTGAGATTTTCATAGTGGTAGTGATGTGTAATGTTTTGAAGAAACATAATAGACCAAGGTCTATGCTTTGCCCATATATTCCTGAATTTTGTGATTATTACATAGAGATAATTAGATTTAGATTGATGTATTTACCTAAGGTTGTTTTTTATAATGATATACTTTAGATAAAGATTTAAATGAAATTTTAATTTGTGATTTATAATAATATACATGAGTAAATTGGATGAGGATTATGGAGGGTTACTTTAGATATTTTTTTATAATGGCAGTAGTTTAAATATAGGTTTAGGATTTATTTTAGAATATTTTCATAATGATAGTGGTAAGCAACTTTATAGAAAACATAATAGACCAATGACTATAATTGTTAGAGTTTATACTATTCATGTTTGATATCTCTTATTTTTGCGAGAATTTCTAGGATTTGTCTTTTTTTTCCTACCGTGTCTTGTGAGAACTAATGGTGTCCAATGCAAAAAAAAAATGTGGTCACACTGCTACCCAACTATTTACCTTGAACTACCCCACATTTGTGAAATATGTGAACATAATTATATGTGAGAACAACTTTATAAAACCTAATTAATCCATCGTTAGCATATGTTTATTGTAGCACGACATTGTAGAAACATGGACTAATTAGGCTTAAAAAAAATTGGTCTCGCGAATTAACCTAGAGGTTATGGAATGAGTTATTCATTAATCTAGATATAATATTCATAATTAATTTTCAAACATTTGATGTGATGGATGGATGAATAGCATACTTTTCAAGTGAAACTAGACAAGATCATAGATGGGAAGGCTTGCAGGAGAGAGGGCAGGACTCTAGTTCGATGGGACTCTGCAAAGGTGCAAATGTTACCAAGGGCACGCCAATGCATTTGTTCTTGGCTACCCGTACGTGGCAGCATGTTGATGATCAGGGAGGCCTCCCTTCTAGATATCGATAGATGAGATGGCCGAGCTAGAATAAGGCAAACCTCCCCCCACATGCCCGAGCCATCTTCTTTCTAATCCAAGCATCGGCCGGGCGTTTTGAGGCAATCGATCGATCGCTCGTCTAGCCGCGCCGGCCGGGCTCAAAACATGGACCACGCACGCACACGCTGGGTGTGGTCAAAACTGAAAACGGAGCGGTGGTTCATGTACGTACATCTCGTTCTCTACTGGCTGCTGCTGCGACGTCAGTTACAAGATCGACCGGCCTCATACCGTGTAGTACACGTGTCATACAAAGGAGCTAGAGCAGGGCATGGGCATGCATAAGGGCAATCAAGAGAACGTTTCCCAGGCACAGTATCGTCTTTATTTGGTGGGATGCGCGTGCACGTGAGCGGCAAGATCTTCCCAGAAATGGCTGGGTGCATCCCCTGTCGTGAAAAAGCCTAATGCATGTGGCGTGCTGCGCGTGCATATACACCAAATCAATTAATTGGTGCTAATTGGTAATGCATATTCATTGAGCTGCCCTTGTGGAACAACAAGGAAGGAGTACGTACGTATTAAAATTGTACTTGTTCATCTCAATTTTCTCAAACCAATGCAAAATTATATGTACTTCCAGAATCTGCTTTTGTTACAAAACCTTTTTAGAGTCGAGTCCCAAATCCACTTGCCCCAAAATTTATACGTGTGGTACTCTATCTTTTTTTGAAGCATCAACGGTGGGCAGAGATTGCCCACCTGAAAACTTCAAATTAAGAGCACAAGGCTCAGTGGATCCTTTTACAACACCGGCACGGCGCGTCAGGTTTACATCAGCAGGGGGGAGTAGCAGAACGCCGTGATTACAAAACAGGGGGCGAGCACCAATCCAGTAGAGGCGAGGTGTCAAAGCGACGACGAGCCCGGACGATCCATAGGCGAGCATGGGAGGACACCGCGGTGATGAGCGCAGGCAGGGACTCGGCAACGCCGTCAAAGATCATGCGGTTGCGGCTCTTCCAGATCACCCAGAGGAGGAGCAGCACCGCGGTCGACTGAAGATCACCGGGGGGGAGCAGGACAGCCGCGGGGGAGAGGCCCAGTGCCCAGTGCGTCCCAGAGAGCAGCAGCCCGGGACAGGCAAAGAAGAGGTGGACAATGCCTTCCACCTCACCGGGGCAGAAGGGGCAGCGGTCCGTGGCCAGGATGCCATGGCGATGAAGGAAGCTCCTGGTGCGGGTGTTGCCGTGGCGAAGAACCCCAAAGAAGACCCGCACCTTGATCGGAGCGAAGTTACTCCAGTTGATGTCCGCCAGGGGCACGGCACATCCTGTCTGCTTGAGGATGCGGTAGGCGGCGCCGGAACGGAAGGGACGTTCAGGCCCCCAGAGGAGATGTCGGAGGTCTCCTGCGGTGCCCAGGCGGAGATGGCGCAGACAACCACGCAGTGCGCCCAACTCAGCTTCCGCCGCCGCGCTCAGGCGGTCTTGCAAGGGGAGGCAGAGTTCCCCAGATTGGAACGCCGCTGCCACGGTGATGTCGGGGGTGGTGCAGTGGGAGAAGAGCGTGGGCAGCGCCAGGTCAAGAGCGCCAACCGAGGACAATTGTCTCGCCAGAAGAGAGTATGGGTGCCGGCCCCAAGGGAGACGCCGGTGAGAGCCCGATACAGCGGTAGCAGCCCTTGAAAGACGAGCCAGGAGGCGGTGGGCGGCGGGCGGCGTTCCGGCGTGTATGAGAGTCGGACCCAGTCGGGAACACCGATGGTGTGAAGTTCCTCGCAGCTCGTCAGCACACAAACCGCGCGTGCACCCACGATTTAAATTCATGAACGCAAAAAACTAAGCTCACCAAAAATGTTTACCCTGACGTTTATATCTCGAGAGTATCTACCGAGGGAACACTAAAAATCGCTTGTTGCTATCAGTTGTTGTTGTTAACATTATCATCTAAAAATGTTTTTGCGATCACACTAAGCGGAGAGAGATGAAGTAGTGTGTGGTTCGTGCTAAGCTAACATATAAACGAAAAGAGAATCAGATTGCAGTGTAGAGTAGTATTTGGTAATGGAACGAGTGATTACTCTGTTTGTCGACATGAATATACGCGACCAACAGCGCACGCCACCATGTACGAGTGTCGAGTGGGCCGAGCAAGAGAGGGCTCCAACTTGTGAATTCTGGGCCGTGGGCTGCTGAGCCCATGTAATGAATGAGTGAGTTAAATAAAAAAAACAGAAGAAGGAACAGAGGGGCCGGCCCATGGCCTTTTACCCTTCCCCGGAAAAAGCGCGCGATTCCGTCTGGTCTTTCGTCTGGTCTTTCATTTTCAAAACTTTGAAATTGCTTCGAGCGCTATATGAATCTATGATCGAGTCGAGGGCATGTTGGTGACGAGGATCGATCGAGAGCCCCGATACATCCAGACGTGACGCCAAACATGCATGAGCCCCGATACTCTTGCCACTGTGTAGTGAATATGGCCTCATATGCTATTAGTTTGAGTGTGATTTTGGTGATTCATGACAACATGATCAATGGGACTAACCATATTGTTTAGCATGTCTTTATGCAATGGAGCGTCATGTGCCCCCCCCCCCAACCCCCCCCCCCCCAACTCCGGTTGAGTATTAGAAGTCCTTTTTGGACAAGGTTTGACCAAATATTGAGAATATAAATCATGAATAACTTTTAAGTTGTTGATTTGGAATGTGAAAAACCATATAAATATATTTGCCTTGAAATTACTTACATAAAATGTACATATATAACTTTCTAATAAATATTTTTATAGAAAATAGAAGTCACAGTTGTTCTTTGGTGACCGTGTCGCTGTCCTAAACAACTTCTAATACTGAATCGGAGGGAGTATTAGTATTGTTTAATGTTGGTTTATTATTTTTCGTAAGTAGTTGCAATTCTAGCTTTGTCCTAAGTCATAAAATCTAAAATTTATATGTATATATATGAAAGTACACCAATATCACGATAAAAAAAAGGACGTACCAGTGTCGTAGGCTCCCGCACTGTGCGGGGTCTGAGGGAGGTTATTAGCGGGAGGTCTTTCCCACACATCGTGCAATGTGTAGAGGCCACTACTCGAACCTGTGACCTCTCGGTTCACAGACGGCAAGCACTATCACTTGCACTAGCTAGGCCGCCCTTTTTACCAATATCACGATACCAAGTTAAATTAGTATTATTAGATTCATCGCTAAATATATTTTATAATATGCCTATTTAATTAGTGTCATAAATATTGGTCTTCTCTCTAAAGACCTGGTCAAACTTAAGATAATGTTATTTATGTTTTACTATAAGTACACTAATCTAGTGTGTATTAGTTGTTAGTCATGCGATCGAGACTTGAAATAGTTATAACATGAGTGTGTTATTTGTTAGTCCATACAGACAATCCGCTGAATGTGTTTCATAGTTGCACTTGGTCGTTCTATTATATTCTTTTCATTTCAGCATGATTGTGCTCAACAAAGTATTTTGTTTTTAGAAAAAGGAATAACATCTATTCTGACCACTGCATGAGTTGTGTACCCAACCGTCCGTTATTACAAGTTGCAGCATGACTGCAGGAGGCTGATAATCAAAAGAGTAGTACAAGTTTCGTCGGTAATCAAAAGTTAAATCCTGCTGCGGTGATGGAAAACAGTGATATGCCGTGCAGCATCAATCTTGCGATCTGTTTCTCGCATGCGGGTGACAGAACGTGAGACATTTGCAACTAACTCATCTGTGGTCTCGATTAGTGAACATGGCGACGTTCTTCGCTTCGCGACCTCCTTGTTCCTTAGGGCTTCGTATGCTTCCTCTCTTCGGAAGTCATCCGGTCCCTAAAAAAAACATGTTACTAATCTAACACTAAAACCAAACAATTAAACCTAAAAAAAGCATACATGGAACCTAATCCTACGAATAGTAAACATGGAACCTGTTTGTGCTACAATAGTATAAGATACTCCACACTGTTCCTTGCAATGAACCATTAGCAGCAGATTGAATTACACAAGATGCTACCAACTCTACTCATAGAACAGGACATGGTCGTCGTCGAACATATGGTTATCAGGCTATCAACCAAGCACAAGGATAAAAACCAAATTGAAACCAGTTGCTATGATGATTAACTCACATGCCTTAGCTTCACATTTTGGATCGGGAAGGAGAAGGCAATTAATTCGTGAAGCAGAAGAGAAAAGCCACCTCCATGAGAAAGCAACTACCTTCGCATCTTGTTCACACCACGAGTCTATTCCTCTCATTTTCGACCGGAGCAGAGCAGCCACAACAGCTTGTTCACCTCTCTGTCTCACACGTAGCAGCAGCAGCAGCTCACGGCGGCCTAGCCTTCCTGAAGGGGAGGAAGCACGGGCGATGGCGGGCTGCAGGGGGCGCACGCGTCCGGTTGGGGCATGCGGCTCCCGCTCCGGGAGGGTTGCAGGGGCGCGTGGCGGCCTGGCAGGGGTGCGCGGTGACCCAGAAAGTGGTGGCGCGCCCTACACGCGGCGCCCGACGACGCTGTCTCGTGGTGGTCCTGCACGCGGTGGCGTGAATCCTCGGTGCGACGGGATCCCGGAGGATGGATGGATCCAACGCGGGCCACACCCTCTTGTGCGTGCGGCGGCCCAATGGTGTGGCACACCGAGGTGCAGCATCGCCACGGGGTGGGCGCTGGTGCTCCAAGCGCACACCACTGCATGAGGAAGGGCTGGGACTGAACAACCATTTTGGTGGAGAGAAGCAGAAGCAAACTGACGTGTAATGAAAGTACAGCGTTGCCAGATTGCTTATTATGTGTTGCTGTATTCAGTTCTGAATGCATATTCAGTTTTGGTTTTGGACCATCGCTCGCTACCCAAGTATCAAGACATGTTCAGTCATCTCTTCCTCGCAGAAACAATGTTCAGTCGTCACTTGTTCTTCTTCTGCTATACTGAATCGAAAAAAGCAGCCGCATCATCTCTTTTGCCAAACTGAATTGGCATCAATAAATTGCCTGAATTGCAAACTTCACGTTCTCAAATTGACAGAATAGTCAATAATCTGACATTCACACAAACACAATAGCAAACGATCAACAGCAGCGTCGTGGACGAAAGCCTCGCTTTGTCGACACATGGACGTCGGCCTTGGGCTCGCATGCTGGTCCTGGTGCTGCCCATCTATGGAGACGTCGACCTCCACGTCGGGGTTAGCAGAGCTCGGACCTGCTCCACCCGGCCGGGGCCGGGAGCGGTGACGGAAGACCGACGACCATGGATGCCTCTTTTACTCTCGGCTCGAACTGGGCTGTCTTGGGCTGCTTTTGTGTGCTCTTCTCTGCTTGTTGTTGGGTGTCCGATGAACGCCGTCCGATGGCCGATCTTCGCATTCATGTCCCTCACCCCATCACGGACTCCATCACCTTCTCCTCCTTCCAATCTTCCTGTCGCTTGGCATTGCCACGAGAGTACGAAAAGCGTACGAAATCGGGATACGAGCGAGTGCGGGGATTACAGAGTTCCATCCAAATCCACTTGTCCCAAAAAAGAACATGATTAGAAGAAACATCCGACTGTGATTTGAGCTAAATCATAGCTGATTGTCTTTCTCACCCCATCACCGCAACGGGTAACAGTTTCAAAGGTGAACTACACACGGTCAGACCTATATGTCGGTCAGAAGGTGGCGATGGACGATGGCTGACCGGCGCGATCGCGGGGCGAGGTGGCGTGCGCCATCCCAGCTCTTGGCCTCCTGCCTTCCTTGCTGCGGTTCTTTTTTTTTTGAGGATGCTGCGGTTGCTTGGGACGGAACACGCGCACGCGCACGGGAAAGGGAAAAAGGCCATGAGCCTCCTTTGATTACATGGGCTCATCCCATTTGTAAGCACTCCGGCCATTCTGAAGTTTGGCCCTCTTTTTCGCGGCCCACTCGTCGATACGGTCGGTCGCCACGATGATGTGCGCGTACATGGTGGCGTGCGCGGGCATCACGGCCGGAGAAGCGACGGCGGAGCGTATGCATGTCGCCGGAGGCCAGGCCAGCTGTTGATCGCGGGTGATGAGGATCGACGATCCAGAGGCTGGGCGCCGGCCGAGTGCTGGCCGGAGGACTACACTGCAGTTTCGTCAGTGGCGAGGGCGACGTCGTCGGTCATGGGGGTGGCTTGCATGCGGTGCGGATGCGGATCGGAGCTGTCACGTTGGAAAATAAAAGGAACCGTCATGTTTATAGCTCCGATCCAGATCGAAGATATGATATGATTCAGTCGAAGAACTATTTCTATTTGTTCAAGTTATATGCATTGTGCATTGCCTAGCTTGCGATCTGTTTTCTTGCATGTGGGTGAGAGGCGGGGGCGATCGATGCTTTTCGAGACATTTGCAACGTTGTGGAATACTAGACAGAACATATATCCTCATCTCTGGTCTCGATCAGTGAAGAACTTGACGACGTTCTTCATTTCGCGACCTCCTTGTTCCCTAGTGCTTCATGCTCGCTTTTCCAGAAGTCCGGGCCCTAAAAAAACATTTGCATTTTCGTCGAGGAGATCGAAACCCGAGAAGATCGAGCTGGCTGCCTGGTTCGCAGTCACCAAGCTGCACGGTAGCGGCCTGATTCATCTGAAAAGCGAAAGCGCGCAACCTCTGTCCTGCTCCTGCCTGTTCCTGGACGATGGGACACGAATGACAGAAGAGTGTGCCACTCCTATACCTGAACGGCCTGGGCCATCATGCGAAGCAAACTGACTTGTACATGCGACGAGGACTTGCATTGGCACAAATTGACAAAAAAAAAAAATCGGAACATATGACTGAGACTGTATCTATAGAATTATTATGGGAAGTGCATTGTCAGCACATTTGCGGTCCAAAGATACTGGTTTGACAGGGGCCACGTCTGGATCGGGGCTCTCGATCGATCCTGGTTTGACTGGGTCCAAAGATATGTTTAATTATTATGGGAAGTGCATTGTCAACACGACTCAACATATAGCAAGTTAGCAACCACCTCAGGAAAACAAGTTTTTTTTTTAGAATTACACAGTACAACACAGACGCTCACAACACGCACGCACACTCACCCCTACGAATACATAGGGATGGAACTAAAACATCCGAATTGTATCATAGATTGATTTTTTTAGATCACAATAAAATAAATTTGGTGCTAATTTTTTATGCATTATAACCAACTAATTACTGGAAAAAATAAAAAAATTAGCTACAATTTTTTTTATGGATTATTTGCTTTCGATAGAGGAAAAGGTGAAAAAACATCCGTATCCGAATCCGAATCCGAATCCGAATTTCTTTTCATCATTTGATCAAAATATAGCACACATTTGGGGTTTATTTTGTATGAATCTTAACAAGCACAATACCAAGAATAAGAATATAAATTTTTTGATACAAAATATTATGTCTAATTTAGCTAAAATCAAAAAAGAACGGCTAAAAAATGGTATCCGAATTACTATCCGTTTCCATCCCTACGAATACACATACGCAAACCCTACCCCTATGAGCACCTCTTAAGGACTGAGCACCGGCAAATCTGGAGATTCTCGAAGTCACCACTGGCGCCTCGTCGTCGACGGGAACGTCGCTTACCACTTAACGCATAACGCCGGAAAATCCTGGAAAAGGTGCGAACACCAGGTTTTGAACCCTGGTGGGTAGCGTCCCACTGGACCGTCTTACCATTGGACTACAAGCCCATTCGCAGGAAAACAAGCTCCTACGTCGTCATCGACGAGTGGGCCGCGCAAGTTAGGGCCTAATTCAGAAAATCTGGGCCCAAGTGGATCAGCGTGCTTGCAGGCACTCTAGGGGCTGAGCCCATGTATTTGATATCATGTTATAAAAAAATGTAAAAAATATCGTAGAGATAATAAAATACTGAAGAGAGAGAGAGGGGAACAGAGTGTGCCAACTGCTGCCATTTTGAACTACTCATACATTAATGATGAGAAAATTCTCTGTAGGCCACTGGAAAATGTAACTCATCCCCGTGTGTCATTGAAAATTAGCACATCCTCTTAGTGTCATTGTTTTAAAATTTTCATCCCCTCTATGCTTTTGCTGTCAAAAACTCAGGACCGCAATGACATATAGAGGATGGAAACATTTAAAACAATGACACATAGAGGATGAATAAAGTCCATCCATTAGTGTTTTATGAGCAGATTTCCTTCCTACACACAAAGGTATTCTTATTTTATTTTGAGAACCATACATAAAGATAGATGCAAAATGGAGTTCTAGCCTGCTGCTCCTTCACACGTCGAACTACTGTTTTACCTCGTCAGGGGAGCACAATCGCTGAGTGGCCATTATGGAGCCCCCCCTGCCCCTCACGGCGGCAGGACTGTGCCATTGGGACCCCTCCGCTCATCGTCGCTGCAGTAGCTGCGCCATCCACGTGTCGCTTCGTGCAGCGCTAATTTGCTGGGGTCAGGGGTTACAAGCGCGCGGACTATACCGTGTGTTTGGTTGCAGAGCCGCGGGAGCGGAGCGGAGCTCCCGCAGCCGTTCGGATGGGGAGCAGTGGGAGCGGAGCGGCTCCCGGAGAATATTCCCCTAATATGCGGGTTCGCTCCGTCCCTCAGAATTCGAGGGACGGAGCCGCTCCGCTCTAGTTTCTCCTCTCCCGTCTCCTCACGTCTCCCTCCGTCTCTCTCTCTCTCATGTCTCTGCGTCCATGCTCGCGTCCATGGCAGAGCGGCCGGCGGGGCTCGTGTCCATGGCGGAGCGGCCGGCGGGGCTTGCACGCCCGCTGCCGGCGGGGCCCGGAGCTCGCTCGCTTGCGGCGGCGCTCACCCGCCCGCGGCCGGCGGGGCTCACCCGCCCGCGGCTCGCCCGGGGCTCGCCCGCACGCCCGCGGCCAGTGCGCGCGGCGGCGGAGTGCGCCCGCGGCGAGGGAGCTCGCCTAGGGCCGGCGGAGCGCGCCCTGGGGGAGCTCGCGGCCGGCGCGCCCGGCGGTGCTTGCGGCAAGCGGGAGCCCGCGCCGGCGACCGGATCCAGAGCCTGGGGATGAGGATGAAGATGATAAGTATGACATGTGGGACCCACTAAACCCTAACCCTATGACATGTGGGACCCACAAACGGAGTGAAAACTGCCATCCATCCCTAACCTCATTCCTCCAACCAAACAAAAAAGAGAGTCAGAGCCACTCCAACCTAATATTTTCAACCAAACTTGAGAAGGGTTGGAGCCGTCCCCAAAACAAGAGTCGGCTCGGCTCCGCTCCCGCCGCTCTCCAACCAAACACATGGGTAATGGCTGGAGGAGATGTTGCTGGACTTTTTGCTTGGTTGAGCAAGCCATATCGTTTTGCGTTGTGGATTCTCTATCATATTGACTTTCTCCCTCTTCTGAACCGTTTCTTCGCAGGTGGACGGATAGGATCACATCATCGACCAATCCCCCGGCTAGCTTTGTTCATCAGGCTGGTCCTCCGCGCGCCAGTAGTACACACACAACGATCGATCGGAGGTTATTTTGTCAAGTAAAAAAAAACGGAGGTGGGCATGGTCTACTGTAGGTACTGCCGTGTGCCGTCAGTGCCCATGATCTGCAGGGGGTTGGTATTTTCTCCTGGGCTGGTAGTAGCCGAGGTGGGGGCGGGCAGTACAGGCGCAGAGATGTGCTGCATCGGTGAAGATGCAGAAGTGGCAGGTCAAAGAGCAAGGCAAACGGAAGATTGATGCTGCAAAACATTATGCCAAGGAGAGGCCGTTGGAGACTGTCAACATTGCTGCTCATGGAAGCAACGAGTTCCTCATACAAGATGAAATTGTCACTAATCGCCTTGTTCGTGAAGAGCACCATGTCTTGGTGATGCAGATAGATCCAATGTTTGATGAGGCAAGTTTATAGGCACGGGCCCTGAACCGTGGAGGAGGTGCCTGATAGCCAGCACTCCGAAGGCCAACTGAGAAGAAGGGAGTCGTCTGTAGTCAAGAACAGTGATGTTGGATGCCACAGTTCAGATGGCAGTTCCCTTTTTGGTGGAAGATTGACAGGTCCTAGGCGTGCAATGGACCCCGTGTTGGATGAAGCTGCTCGGCTGCCTGAGGTTGGAAGTGGCCCGGCCATGGCGTCGCAGTGCTCGATGGAGCCAATTGCGGCCGACGAGGCCCGGGCTGTGTCAGTCTTCCCGATTGGTGAAAGGGCAATAGTGTCTTTTTTTTTGAAAGAAAAAAGGGCAACAGTGTCGCAGTTGGTTTTGCAGCCTGACCTGATCCAGTTTGACGAAGAAGAGAGTTTGACCCTGTTCACAACTTTGCATGATGGGGCAGAGCACGTGGTGCTGATCTCTGCAGCAACAACAGGTGGAGAAGTGCATGCGGGTTCAGATACCACGCTGTTTTCACCTATCGCAATTCGCAACCCCACTTGCCTGTTGTTGGGTGTTTGCCTGATGAGATGTTCGCTGAAGCTCTGGGGGATCAACAGCTGATGGCGGTGGTGGGCCGAAGTTTGGAGGATACTGGTTCATGTTGGCTTCATGGGCTGCCTTTCGACCTGAACCAGGAAGTCGCCGCCCCACTGGAATGTCCTGGGTCTGAATAATCGGAAATCCTATATGCCTTCCGGAAGTTTTTTCGCAAGCGAACTATAACCCACCAGAAGCCCATCTAACAGCCCACACAGCCCACGAAATGCTAACCCTACCTTCTTCTACCTCCCTCCACCGTGCGCGCCGCCGCCACCCGCGCGCCGCCGCCATGGCCAGCGGCCCCCGCGCGCGCCCCACGCCCCGCGCCCCGCCGGCCTCCGCGACCTCCCGCCGCCGCGCGCCGCACCCCGCCGCGGCCTCCCGCGCGCCCCGCCGGCGGCCTCACGTGCGCCCCGCCGGCGGCCTCCGCCGCGCGCCATGGCTGCGGCCGCCGCGCGCGCCGGGGCTGGCTGCCGCGCCCGCGCTCCGTCGTCTGCCGCCGGAAGTAAAAAAAAAATCAACATTTTCCAAAAAATGTTGCAACATTTTGCAAAATTTGGCAAAAAATAGTTCATGAAACCAACATTTCTTAAAATTGTTGTAACATTTCTCAAAAATGTTGGAAGAAACCTAAAAAATGGAGAAAAATGTTGTCCAACATTTTAAAAAATGTTGCAACATTTTACGAAATGTTGACAAAAAATAGTTGGCGAAACCAACATTTCTTAATAATGTTGGAACATTTCTGAAAAATGTTGGAAGAAGCCTCCAGAAAAATATTGATTAAAAAATGTTGGTCCGGAAAATGTTGGAACATTTTGTAAAATGTTGATGAAAAATTACTAGAAATGTTGAAGAAAAAAATGTTGTAACATTTTTGAAAAATGTTGGAACATTTTTAATTTAATAGTCATGAAGCGGACTTGTGGAAAAATAAAAACATCATTTAGATGGGCTTCAGTGGCCTGGAAGTTCGTAGCCTTATCTATCTTCCGGAAGGCATATAGGAGCCCCCTGAATAATGCGGCAAGAAGAAAGGTGGTTGGAGACATGGTGGCTGAAAAGCATGCAACAATTGTTACACTACAGGAGACTAAAATGCAGGCTATCGACAGACAAGTGGTGCTTGATACATTGGGTGCACGTTTTGGTGACAATTTTGTGGTTTTACCGGCTACAGGCACTTGTGATCATTACACCCATTACAGATTCAGAACTTGGTGTGCATACTATGACAACTAAAGTGGTTGGTGCCGGTGGTTTGTTGGATTGGAGTTTAACTGCTGTGTATGGGCCACAGGGCGGTACTGAGAAAATGCAGTTCTTAGGGAAAATGAGATGGATCAAACATTCTGTGTCTGAGAAATGGTTGATAATTGGGGATTTTAATATGATTCTTCAAGCAAGGGACAAGAGCAATGCTAATCTTAACAGGTGGTTGATGAGGGGCATTTAGAGATGTGAATAGTGATCTTGAGCTCAAGGAATTAAATTTGAGAGGGAAAATTTACTTGGTCAAATGATCGTACGCAAACAAGAATAGACCGAGCATTTTGCTCAACTGCATGGGATCTAATGATGTGATCCAGGCCTGACTGTGACAGAACCGCCCAAAATAATTCCGTATTATCGCCTAAGCCTGTCCACGTGGCCATTAAGCGATAATAAAGAACTATTCTGTCGCCTCTGCCGGGTCATGCCCGGTAAATCACTTACACAGGATCGGATTATGCGCTAAGCCCACACGAAGGCGGGACCAGAGTACAACATTACATTACATAAAAGGTCCATAAGTACTTAAAATTACAAACTAGGTTTTGAGTACATAAAAGTAAACATGGTTCAGAGTTTAAACAGCGGAAAGTAAACTAAACTAAACGCATGATACACACAGGAGGCCATCCATGCATATCACTCCTCATCATCGTTCTCCCATTCAAGTTCCCAACCATCTGGGATGGAACCAGGCCAGATGGGATTACCTGAAAACAACAACAAAAGCAAGGCTGAGTATACTAATACTCAGCAAGACTTACCCGATAAAAATAAAAGACACAGCTAGACATGCAAGGCTTTTTGGCTGGTGGGTTTGTTTTGCCAAAAGCAACTAAGAGTTGATCCTTACTTTCAAATTTTAGCTCAAGTTCTAGTATGTTAACCATTCTAGGTAAGCACCTAGCTAAACAAGCATGGTTGTACAAACAAGATTAATCATCCATCAATATTAATCCGAAATGTTCCATAAATAAACATGGGGTAGCCAGTGGTCAAGCCGACTCAGATAACGGCGAGTGACCGACGATCGATCGATTTATATCCTTGCAAGGTAAACCCAAGATACACGGAGGAAGGTAGACCCCAAGAATCCAAAAAAAAGCAAATGCGGGGTCTACCCCGACCAGGCGGTTCCCGTCACTCCCCAGATTAGGAAAAGATGCCACAGTCCTAAGTACAAGGTTACTGGAACGCCCTCACACGGCACGCCCATACTCACACTTGCACTACCGGAATCAAACCGGGAGACGAATCTCAAGATTAGTAGCGATAAAATTCCCGCACTGGTTCATTAGGTACTAGGCTTACCGGTCCCATTCCCGACAAGCACTTGGTACGTTCAATAGCTTAGACCAGCACCATGCTACTCGGTCGAGACCGAACCCATTGCTCTTACCACATGAGCGAGTCAATTTAACCAACTTATGATTCCAACATAAGCATCCTATATCTCGCGAGCAATGAGTCATTACTCGACTTCTACCGTATCCTTAGAGCATGGCACTAGCGTTCTTAACATACTAGTAAAAGAGCATAGGAGTCCTACGGATCATGCATCTAGGTTTCAAAGCAACTCCTGAAACTTAAATGCACAAAGTAACATTAATTGCTGAAAAGTAAAAGAGCATGAGTTTTAATCAAAAAGGTTATATGGAACTCCGGTGCTTGCCTTCCTCTGACTCAAACACAGCCTTGGGCTCTTCTGGACTTTGGTCCAGGTCTTGCTGCCCACTAACTTGGTTCAGCTCACCACTAGCGGATCCCTCCTCCTGAGTGAACGTGTACGTCCCGTCTGGTAAATCTACACGTTTATGCACATGCATTAGCTAAGGTTAACCTTGATGGTGACTGTGTACATATTAAAGCAAACTAAAGTATTTAACTTCACAAAACAGCAAGGGAAAGTGATTAATAAATTAAAAACAGAAACATAACATGTTTTCACAATTTGACCCCTTAATTTCCATTTCTTTATTTAAATACATAAAACAAGCATTTCAACCATAAATCCATATTAAATCAAAAACACTTCAAATAAATCTAAGCTTCTGCACACATCATCATATACCTATTCTAAGATCACACACCAAAATTTACATTAAGAACATTTATAAATTAATTTATACGAAAAAGACAAATTTCAGCCTAGTAAATCACCATTAATTCATATAAAAAGATTTACTAAACTTTTTGATCTCAACTTTCTCCTACAAGTCATACCTGTTAAAAATAAGCCTCTGTCCAAAGTATAGGTGCAGATTCAAATTATTTTTGAAAATTTGAATTTAAACTCCTACACAAGATTAAATCCAAAACACATATCAAAACACATCCTAAAATCACATCCATTCTACCAGAGGCTCTATTCATCAAGGCAAAGCCCTAGGGTGCACATGTGCTTAAGGAAAAGTTAACTAAAGGGACTATAAAAAGCATCAAGCTTAATCTAGCATAAAGCTTACATAAATCATAACTGAAAATCTACACATCAAAATCATGTCAACTTTGGTCACAAAACTAAACATGTCATACAGAGCAACATATCCAAAATTCAAGTCCATAGCATGTGTATATTTTAAACTACACTAAAAACATCTCAAACTGAGTTTGAATTTTCATTCAAAAACTACACAGAAAAACCCTATACATGCTTTCTAGAAAAGGTAGGTTTCTTCACCAGGAATCCAACAAAATTGGATTTGTATTTTTCTGATTTTTCTACGATTTTTAGTGGATTTTTGAAGTTGCAGAGAAAACCCTAAACAGATTTACACCGAGACCCTTGAACTCTTTTCCACAAATTACACACAGGTCCCTGGTTCACGAAAAACTCCCTGGAAAGATTGAAATCGTCGCAAGGACGTCCCTGGCGGCGGAGCAAGGCCGGCCGGCGGTGGGGGACTGCCGGACTCCGGCGTGCGAGCGGCTAGGGTGGAGTAGGAGCTCACCCTCGACCGATTGGCGGGGTTGGTTCGACCGGAAACGGCTCCGGCGATGGCCGGCGGCGAGGAGGGCGGCGGACGGCCGCGGCGTCCGCGATTCCGGCGAGCAGGAGGGTCGGCCGACCAATGCGCGTGCACGGGAGGACTCACGGGGTGCAGGTGGAGGCTTAGGGCGTGCTTGCACTCGAGGAGGGCCGGTGGAAGGCGGGGCGCACCGGTGAGCACAGCCCGGCGGCGATGCCGGCCTCGGGCTCCCGCCGCTGCGGCCTACGGCCGGCGATGGCGCGACCTGGCAAGCTGCGGGCGGCGGTGCGGTGCTGAGGACGTGCAGGCAGTAGGGTGGTAGAGAGGAGGGAGCGGGAGGAGGTTTCACGGCGGCGACGCCTACCGCTTGCGGCGGCGGACAGTAGGGGCGACGACGAGCTGTGGCTTCACGATTTTTGGCCGAGGCGCGCGTGTGGTTCGACGAGGGCGCGGCCACGGGCTGGCCATAAGGCAATGCGCGGCCAGGTGGCCTGCTGCATGCGCGCATGCGCGTTGCGGCACGGCGCGCCGCGGCGCGTGGCCTGTTGGGCCCGCGGCCAGGCCGCGGAGTCGCGCCTAGGCGCGGCGCATGGCTTGGAGAGAGGGGCGGAGGGTCCACAGCGCGGGCGGTCCACCGCGGAGGCGCCGAAGCGTCCGTACGCCGGGGAATAGCGCGAACGACGCGTGGCACGCGGGCGCCGTCACGCGCGGCCGGCGCGAGAGCGCGGTGACGTCGGCTGGCTGGCCCTGCTTTATTCCATTTACCCTGTTTCGAAAACTCTTAACTCCAAAAAGTGCCAACTAAGTTGAAATTCTCCAAAAATAAAAGTTGTAGAGGAGCTATAGACCTACAACTTTCACAAAGGGTGACATATGTTTGGATCAACGGATTGATGGCAAAAACGCGTTGAACTTCAGCAAAATCTCGGCCAGGAAATACTGTGCACAGGAACTTCATCTCGAGTTTAAGCGGCTTTGCACTCAAAATTGGAATGTCCGCCAATTATGAAAAATGTGTTCCCGGAAATAACGAAGAACTTTTATATTGGCCGATTTTGAACTTCTATAGCAAAATTTGGAGAACGCGGAAGAATTCCAAATCAGCCATTTAGGATCAAAGGGGTTTGACCAAGAAAGGAGGGTTTGACCGGAAATTTGAATTTCGACCAAGGTCATTTGTGCAAATGTGTGTGAGATCAAGCCAAACACGCTTAGGAGCTAATTAACCTTGATTATCAAGATTAATTAGGGTATTTCGCTTAACCAAACACCTGGGGTGTTACAACCTACCCCCTTAAAAGAAATCTCGTCCCGAGATTTAAGAATTTAAAAGATGATGGTAGGGGTAGAAACTTATGATATCTAGGTTGAAGAAAACCCGGAAGATTTTCACAATTATGAAACTATGGGTAACCTTAGAATCTAACAATATTGTGACCGGGTGACTTCGGACAGAAAAATGTACCCGTCAGGACTGGTGCTCCAGCTGGAAGATTCAATACTGTGGTGAAGTTCAGTCTGCCCTGCTTCACCCGAACAGTTTGCTGCTTGTCCTGATTTCCAGACTCGGAACCTTTACCCTGATTCTGCTGATTCTGTTGCCTAGGGCGAGTACACTTGTTGGCATAGTGCCCCAGCTGTCCACAATTAAAGCAACGACGATCCTCATTGTTGCGTGGAGGTGGGGGTGCATTGGGCTTGGGAGCTTGCTGCTGAGAATTGTGAAAGTTGAAATTGCCAGAAGGCTTGTTCTGAGATTGCTTCATCACCCAGCGTCCTGACGAAGATGGTTGGGTGGAACCCTGCACATTCTTCTTCACCAGCTTGAATCTCTTTCCCTGCCCACTGCCCGAGGCCTGATTAAACTTTCTTTTCCTGTCCTGTTGAGCCCTCTTCATGGCATCCTCCTGAGAGATAGCCAAATTAACAAGCTCAGGATAGCTGTCAATCTTGATTAGGTTCAACCTCTCATAAAGTTCACCATCGAGTCCCTCACGGAATCGCTCCATCTTCTTCTTATCAGTATCCACATGATAGTCCCCATATTGACAAAGACTGTTGAACTTTTGAGCATACTGATAGACGGAGTCAGACCCTTGTTTGAGGTGCATCAATTCCCTCATTTTTCTATCAACAAGCCCCTTAGAAATATAATGCTCTTTGAAAGCTTTCTTGAATTCTGCCCAAGTAATCTGGTGACCCTGTGGCTGCATGGATTTAAAATGCTCCCACCAAATCAGCGCTTCACCCCTAAGCTGCTGAGCGGCGAAGCCTGCCTTATTTTCTTCTGAGCAAGGCAGTGTAAATATGGAAAACATGGCCTCTAGGGCCCTGATGAAAGCATCAGCCTCTAGGGGCTCCTCTGCCTTAGTGAAGAGGGGTGGCCTCATTGCCCTGAATTTTTCATAGGACATGACTGCATTAGGCCCATCCTGATTATGGCCTTGATTGTGCACAGGCTGCTGCAATCTTTGAGCAATTTGCTGTTGAGTTTGAAGAATTTGGCGCAACACTTCGGTCTGCGCAGCAATAAAAGCTTCTGCGGGTGTCATGGGTGGAGGTGGAGGAAGAGGAGCATCCCCACTGCCTCCCGCACCCCGAGAGTCATTCTGTGTGTTATCAGACATCTGAAAAGTTGAACTTTCATTAGATACATATTCAAAGCTTGCTTAAAAGAATACAAGAAGAATATGTATACGAAAATTCAGACTTATAGAAATTTTCAGAATTCAGACAGCATCACAGTCCTGAGTAAATAAATCATAACTCTCTGTACAGAAGTCAAAAATTCATAAAATTTGGTCAGCATGTGTAGAATTTTATAAGCTTCAACTTTGGTATTCAACTCCAGATCAGATTCATCCTTTACAGGGGTCGAAAAATTCAGTTTCCAAAGTTCTGTCTAGCAGTTTGGACAGCAGCCAGCAACTTACTAAAATTTCAATATTTCTTAAACTACACATGCAAAAATGCTGAATTTTGGTGAGCATGACCATTATAAAATTTCAAACAACTTTGGTAGTCATTGCAAAATCCAGAAATGACCATAACTTTCTTCATTTCATTTCTTAGGCAGATTGCTGCCGGAAAGGTGTTTTTCCACCATAATTACAAGATTACAAAATTTGGTGGATCACCATTACATAGGGGTCACTATGTAGCTTCTAGCTACACAAAAGAATACTCTAAGTCAGTCTAGCACCAAAATCCAACCAAAAGGGCTAACAAAGAGTACATGTCAAGTTTTCCTACTACATCATCTAGGATCTAGGTCCTATGTACAAACTATGGAGAGTTCCCTGCGACATGTAAGAATAGAGCACCAAGCTCCTCTAATCGAGTCCGGGAACGTCCTGAACCTCCTCCGGGTCCAGCTGGATCTCCATCTGCTCATCAGGCCCAATGCCTGGTGGGTGGTGTGCCTGCTGAAGCATGCCCATCTCACCCTCCAAAGCGTCAACAGCATGCTCCAGATCCTCAACCTGGTCCTGCAGGCCCTCGATATGCTGGAGGTGCACAAGCCTCTCAGCATCTCTGTCGGCCAACTGAGCCTGCAACTCCTGTTGTCCAGCCTGGAAGTCCACGATTTGCTGCAAGTGATCGCCACGCTCAATCAGGAACTGGTGTGCCTGACCCTGGAGCTGCTGTAGCTGACCCTGGAGGTCAGCAATAGTCTGCATGGCCTGAGTGTATCCACCGTGCTGCTCTGTAAAGAGACTGACAACCCAGTGGATGTACCAAGTGGCTCCAGTGAGGCGGCTAGCCAAGTCATCCGCGATAACTCGACGAACGTCCTGGAGAGCGTACAAAGCTCTCAAACACGTGCTCAAAGTCTGCACTGTGTCGTAAGGTGGCACAATCTCGAGAAGTGTGGCTATATTGGCCATCCGACCTAGCCACAAAGGATCGTTGGGGTCCAAAGCCGGAATCAACCCCAACGGTGTCTGAAGCATCTCCTGCGGTCGGTGGGTAGAGAGGGTGTGGAGCACCATCAAGGCTGCCGACTCCACTGCCTCGAAGGAGCGGTAGCACAGGAGCTCCATGCTCAAGTCCGCCCACTCGGGGTGGCCCGGGTGGGGAAGCACGGTCACCCGTACTCGGCAGCTAGGTACGCCCATCTCCTCGTATTCCACCCCCTCGTAGAAAGGAGGGGTGGTGTAGCCGACAGCACACAAGGCTCTCCACGCAATGCGTGTGAAGCCCTCCCACTGTAAGCCAGTGGTGGAGAACGTGCCATCAACGCCCACCGCAACGAAACCAGGGGCAGCCATCTGTAAAAATAATTTACAAACGCACGTTAGACCCACAAAGATGAGTTTAACATGCATATGGCAAAAACTGGCAGTTTAGAACAAAAATTCCTAACTGAAAAACCAGTACCCCAAAAATTCCAAATTTTTGTGAGTAGTTCAGAAACATTCTAACTCACATTTTTGGTATTCAATGGTTGAATTAAATCAGATTGTAAAAGGGTGCAAAAGATCCATTTTCAGAGTGCTGTTGCCCAGGAATTTCAGCAGGACAGAGCTTCACTAAAAAGACCATAACTCAAAAATTGAGTACCCAATTACAATGAGATTTTTACAGCATGATCTAAGCTAGATAATTAACATTTTTGCTATAGATTTTCTGGTCAAATTCATTTAGGAACTATGTGTAAAAATTCGAGTTTCAGACTAACTCAGAATTTCAACAGCATTTCAGCATGACCTTGCCTAGCAGAATTAATCCTAACTTCAGTTTTAAGCATCCTAAAATCATGAGAAATTCAGAGAGCATTCTTAACTAGGTGATGAACAATTTTCCTAAAGAGCATCTAGCCAGAAATTTTCTAGATAATCCTTAGAAAAAAATTTGGACAGCAACTAGTTACAATCTTTGCTTAACACTTCATCAAAGCATCAAACTATCATGATTGGTCCTTAAGAAACACAAATTAAGTAGAGACCAAGCAACACATGATTTAAGTTCAGTTTTGGTTTGATAGCTTTTACATGATGCAAAAAGCGTCCTAAACTTCCTCACAAAGCTTTTAAGCTCAAAAACGAAGTTAGTGCCGGTGGCAAGGCATACATATACGTCTCTCCTTATAATGCTAACCCTACCTTCTTCTACCTCCCTCCACCGTGCGCGCCGCCGCCACCCGCGCGCCGCCGCCATGGCCAGCGGCCCCCGCGCGCGCCCCACGCCCCGCGCCCCGCCGGCCTCCGCGACCTCCCGCCGCCGCGCGCCGCACCCCGCCGCGGCCTCCCGCGCGCCCCGCCGGCGGCCTCACGTGCGCCCCGCCGGCGGCCTCCGCCGCGCGCCATGGCTGCGGCCGCCGCGCGCGCCGGGGCTGGCTGCCGCGCCCGCGCTCCGTCGTCTGCCGCCGGAAGTAAAAAAAAAATCAACATTTTCCAAAAAATGTTGCAACATTTTGCAAAATTTGGCAAAAAATAGTTCATGAAACCAACATTTCTTAAAATTGTTGTAACATTTCTCAAAAATGTTGGAAGAAACCTAAAAAATTGAGAAAAATGTTGTCCAACATTTTAAAAAATGTTGCAACATTTTACAAAATGTTGACAAAAAATAGTTGGCGAAACCAACATTTCTTAAAAAATGTTGGAACATTTCTGAAAAATGTTGGAAGAAGCCTCCAGAAAAATGTTGATTAAAAAAAATGTTGGTCCGGAAAATGTTGCAACATTTTGTAAAATGTTGAGGAAAAATTACTAGAAATGTTGAAGAAAAAAATGTTGTAACATTTTTGAAAAATGTTGGAACATTTTTAATTTAATAGTCATGAAGCGGACTTGTGGAAAAATAAAAACATCATTTAGATGGGCTTCAGTGGCCTGGAAGTTCGTAGCCTTATCTATCTTCCGGAAGGCATATAGGAGCCCCCTGAATAATGCGGCAAGAAGAAAGGTGGTTGGAGACATGGTGGCTGAAAAGCATGCAACAATTGTTACACTACAGGAGACTAAAATGCAGGCTATCGACAGACAAGTGGTGCTTGATACATTGGGTGCACGTTTTGGTGACAATTTTGTGGTTTTACCGGCTACAGGCACTTGTGATCATTACACCCATTACAGATTCAGAACTTGGTGTGCATACTATGACAACTAAAGTGGTTGGTGCCGGTGGTTTGTTGGATTGGAGTTTAACTGCTGTGTATGGGCCACAAGGCGGTACTGAGAAAATGCAGTTCTTAGGGAAAATGAGATGGATCAAACATTCTGTGTCTGAAAAATTGTTGATAATTGGGGATTTTTATATGATTCTTCAAGCAAGGGACAAGAGCAATGCTAATCTTAACAGGTGGTTGATGAGGGGCATTTAGAGATGTGATTAGTGATCTTGAGCTCAAGGAATTAAATTTGAGAGGGAAAATTTACTTGGTCAAATGATGGTACGCAAACAAGAATAGACCGAGCATTTTGCTCAACTGCATGGGATCTAATGATGTGATCCAGGCCTGACTGTGACAGAACCGCCCAAAATAATTCCGTATTATCGCCTAAGCCTGTCCACGTGGCCATTAAGCGATAATAAAGAACTATTCTGTCGCCTCTGCCGGGTCATGCCCGGTAAATCACTTACACAGGATCGGATTATGCGCTAAGCCCACACGAAGGCGGGACCAGAGTACAACATTACATTACATAAAAGGTCCATAAGTACTTAAAATTACAAACTAGGTTTTGAGTACATAAAAGTAAACATGGTTCAGAGTTTAAACAGCGGAAAGTAAACTAAACTAAACGCATGATACACACAGGAGGCCATCCATGCATATCACTCCTCATCATCGTTCTCCCATTCAAGTTCCCAACCATCTGGGATGGAACCAGGCCAGATGGGATTACCTGAAAACAACAACAAAAGCAAGGCTGAGTATACTAATACTCAGCAAGACTTACCCGACAAAAATAAAAGACACAGCTAGACATGCAAGGCTTTTTGGCTGGTGGGTTTGTTTTGCCAAAAGCAACTAAGAGTTGATCCTTACTTTCAAATTTTAGCTCAAGTTCTAGTATGTTAACCATTCTAGGTAAGCACCTAGCTAAACAAGCATGGTTGTACAAACAAGATTAATCATCCATCAATATTAATCCGAAATGTTCCATAAATAAACATGGGGTAGCCAGTGGTCAAGCCGACTCAGATAACGGCGAGTGACCGACGATCGATCGATTTATATCCTTGCAAGGTAAACCCAAGATACACGGAGGAAGGTAGACCCCAAGAATCCAAAGAAAAGCAAATGCGGGGTCTACCCCGACCAGGCGGTTCCCGTCACTCCCCAGATTAGGAAAAGATGCCACAGTCCTAAGTACAAGGTTACTGGAACGCCCTCACACGGCACGCCCATACTCACACTTGCACTACCGGAATCAAACCGGGAGACGAATCTCAAGATTAGTAGCGATAAAATTCCCGCACTGGTTCATTAGGTACTAGGCTTACCGGTCCCATTCCCGACAAGCACTTGGTACGTTCAATAGCTTAGACCAGCACCATGCTACTCGGTCGAGACCGAACCCATTGCTCTTACCACATGAGCGAGTCAATTTAACCAACTTATGATTCCAACATAAGCATCCTATATCTCGCGAGCAATGAGTCATTACTCGACTTCTACCGTATCCTTAGAGCATGGCACTAGCGTTCTTAACATACTAGTAAAAGAGCATAGGAGTCCTACGGATCATGCATCTAGGTTTCAAAGCAACTCCTGAAACTTAAATGCACAAAGTAACATTAATTGCTGAAAAGTAAAAGAGCATGAGTTTTAATCAAAAAGGTTATATGGAACTCCGGTGCTTGCCTTCCTCTGACTCAAACACAGCCTTGGGCTCTTCTGGACTTTGGTCCAGGTCTTGCTGCCCACTAACTTGGTTCAGCTCACCACTAGCGGATCCCTCCTCCTGAGTGAACGTGTACGTCCCGTCTGGTAAATCTACACGTTTATGCACATGCATTAGCTAAGGTTAACCTTGATGGTGACTGTGTACATATTAAAGCAAACTAAAGTATTTAACTTCACAAAACAGCAAGGGAAAGTGATTAATAAATTAAAAACAGAAACATAACATGTTTTCACAATTTGACCCCTTAATTTCCATTTCTTTATTTAAATACATAAAACAAGCATTTCAACCATAAATCCATATTAAATCAAAAACACTTCAAATAAATCTAAGCTTCTGCACACATCATCATATACCTATTCTAAGATCACACACCAAAATTTACATTAAGAACATTTATAAATTAATTTATACGAAAAAGACAAATTTCAGCCTAGTAAATCACCATTAATTCATATAAAAAGATTTACTAAACTTTTTGATCTCAACTTTCTCCTACAAGTCATACCTGTTAAAAATAAGCCTCTGTCCAAAGTATAGGTGCAGATTCAAATTATTTTTGAAAATTTGAATTTAAACTCCTACACAAGATTAAATCCAAAACACATATCAAAACACATCCTAAAATCACATCCATTCTACCAGAGGCTCTATTCATCAAGGCAAAGCCCTAGGGTGCACATGTGCTTAAGGAAAAGTTAACTAAAGGGACTATAAAAAGCATCAAGCTTAATCTAGCATAAAGCTTACATAAATCATAACTGAAAATCTACACATCAAAATCATGTCAACTTTGGTCACAAAACTAAACATGTCATACAGAGCAACATATCCAAAATTCAAGTCCATAGCATGTGTATATTTTAAACTACACTAAAAACATCTCAAACTGAGTTTGAATTTTCATTCAAAAACTACACAGAAAAACCCTATACATGCTTTCTAGAAAAGGTAGGTTTCTTCACCAGGAACCCAACAAAATTGGATTTGCATTTTTCTGATTTTTCTACGATTTTTAGTGGATTTTTGAAGTTGCAGAGAAAACCCTAAACAGATTTACACCGAGACCCTTGAACTCTTTTCCACAAATTACACACAGGTCCCTGGTTCACGAAAAACTCCCTGGAAAGATTGAAATCGTCGCAAGGACGTCCCTGGCGGCGGAGCAAGGCCGGCCGGCGGTGGGGGACTGCCGGACTCCGGTGTGCGAGCGGCTAGGGTGGAGTAGGAGCTCACCCTCGACCGATTGGCGGGGTTAGTTCGACCGGAAACGGCTTCGCCGATGGCCGGCGGCGAGGAGGGCGGCGGACGGCCGTGGCGTCCGCGATTCCGGCGAGCAGGAGGGTCGGCCGACCAATGCGCGTGCACGGGAGGACTCACGGGGTGCAGGTGGAGGCTTAGGGCGTGCTTGCACTCGAGGAGGGCCGGTGGAAGGCGGGGCGCACCGGTGAGCACAGCCCGGCGGCGATGCCGGCCTCGGGCTCCCGCCGCTGCGGCCTACGGCCGGCGATGGCGCGACCTGGCAAGCTGCGGGCGGCGGTGCGGTGCTGAGGACGTGCAGGCAGTAGGGTGGTAGAGAGGAGGGAGCGGGAGGAGGTTTCACGGCGGCGACGCCTACCGCTTGCGGCGGCGGACAGTAGGGGCGACGACGAGCTGTGGCTTCACGATTTTTGGCCGAGGCGCGCGTGTGGTTCGACGAGGGCGCGGCCACGGGCTGGCCATAAGGCAATGCGCGGCCAGGTGGCCTGCTGCATGCGCGCATGCGCGTTGCGGCACGGCGCGCCGCGGCGCGTGGCCTGTTGGGCCCGCGGCCAGGCCGCGGAGTCGCGCCTAGGCGCGGCGCATGGCTTGGAGAGAGGGGCGGAGGGTCCACAGCGCGGGCGGTCCACCGCGGAGGCGCCGAAGCGTCCGTACGCCGGGGAATAGCGCGAACGACGCGTGGCACGCGGGCGCCGTCACGCGCGGCCGGCGCGAGAGCGCGGTGACGTCGGCTGGCTGGCCCTGCTTTATTCCATTTACCCTGTTTCGAAAACTCTTAACTCCAAAAAGTGCCAACTAAGTTGAAATTCTCCAAAAATAAAAGTTGTAGAGGAGCTATAGACCTACAACTTTCACAAAGGGTGACATATGTTTGGATCAACGGATTGATGGCAAAAACGCGTTGAACTTCAGCAAAATCTCGGCCAGGAAATACTGTGCACAGGAACTTCATCTCGAGTTTAAGCGGCTTTGCACTCAAAATTGGAATGTCCGCCAATTATGAAAAATGTGTTCCCGGAAATAACGAAGAACTTTTATATTGGCCGATTTTGAACTTCTATAGCAAAATTTGGAGAACGCGGAAGAATTCCAAATCAGCCATTTAGGATCAAAGGGGTTTGACCAAGAAAGGAGGGTTTGACCGGAAATTTGAATTTCGACCAAGGTCATTTGTGCAAATGTGTGTGAGATCAAGCCAAACACGCTTAGGAGCTAATTAACCTTGATTATCAAGATTAATTAGGGTATTTCGCTTAACCAAACACCTGGGGTGTTACACTGACTGCTGTGGAGAAATTGCGTGCAAAGCAAAAATCAAGACTGAACTATATCCGGGCTGAAGAGGCAAATTCAAAATTATTATACTTACTGGCCACTAGCAGAAAAAGGAAGAACACAATTCACTCTCTACAAAAAGCTGATGGACAAGTATGTTTTTCCCATGAAGACAAAGCAAAGGAGGTTTTCACACACTACAGCAATCATTTTGGACAGAAAAGACAGCGACATTTAACTTTGAATTGGGAGCAGTTGGCTTTTCAGCAGAGGGACTTAACACATTTGGTATCTGAATTTTCTGAACAAGAGGTGTTTATGGTGGTGACAGAATTAGCAGACGAGAGGGCACCAGGGCCTGATGGGTTCATTGGGATGTTCTTCAAGAAAAGAGAAAAGAAGAAGGGAAAAGGGGAAAATTTTGGGGAAAATAGGAGAAAAGGGGAAAGGATTTTGGTGGGGTTTTCCGGGTTTCGAGCACCGACGCGACGTCGAGCGATTTCCGGGTCGGCGGTGATTGCGAGGTCGGCGAATTAGGGGCGTTCGCCGGGATGCGGGCCGGAGGGATTCCCGGTGTCGGGCGACTGCCGAGGGGTGGCTCGGGTTGAAAAAAGTGGAGACATGATTGGAGTTTAGCAGTACTTTTCTTAGAATAAATCAGCCCATCAGCCACCAGCCAAACGAACAGGCCGTAATTAGTTACATGAAACTCAAACAATGGGAGGTTTAACTTTCGTACTACCTTCCGGAAAAGGGGAAAAGGCCGCTCACTCATCATAACATGGGCTCTGCAACCGCCACAACGCTGCCCAAAGTTTGCTAAAAAAAAAGTAGTGCGTCCACCGTGTCAAAAAAAAAAGTAGTGCGCGTCCATGGTGGCTCCGACGAGATTACAACCAGGAGGAGGGAGGGGTTAGTTGGGGCGCGTGTACAAAGTCCGTGAAGCTAGCGCGCGCTGAACAGGATTGCAGGAAGCCGGGCCACTTGTTGATCCGGTGAGCGGTGATGATGATTGATGAGGATCGGCAACCTCGACGCGGATGACCAACATATTGGGAAGCAGGCACGGCTCGGCATGCATGTGTCCGTCCCATGGTCCGATCCGCTGTGCGGATCATTGGCGTGTGCTAGCTGCTTCGCCGGCGCATCATCTCTCTCATCTTTGTCAGCGCAAGCCCGGCCGGCCGGCCGGCCGTCGTCATCCGCTCCGAGACGTTCCATGATGTGCATTGCACGACGCGACGGGGACAAATCGTCTCGAGTGCTCGATCGCTATCGCTATACTAGTTTCCATCCTTGCTGCAACGAGATCGCAACTGCCATCGGATCTCGATTGCGTGCATAGCTAGGTTGGCAGCACAGGCCTAGGACCGTGGTAGAGGACGTACAGGTCAAAGATGCCATACGGACCATTGCCAGTGGCTCAACGCCAGAGGGGGCCAACGGCAGGCGAGCCCGTCGAACAAATGCGGCAATAACTAATCTGTGATTAAACATACTATGCATGTTCTTCGCAGTGCCGTAGCGTACTGTACACGCGTTCGATGTACTCCAACCGTCTACTCTATCTCTGTTGATGCCCTGCTGCCTGTATCTGCTGGTCATCATTTGGGTGGCAGGCAAGCTGGAGCTTATCAGCAGGGAGCTGGTCATGCCTAATCTAGTAGTAGATGGGAGGCTTGCAGCAGAGGGAGGGAGACAGGAGTTGGGCAACTACTCCCTCCGTCTCACAATATAAGGACCTGAAGTGTTCAAACTCAAGAAATAACACTGAGAGGAAATGACCTCTATACCCCTTATTTTACACTATCCACCAATTCACCAACCCACTCACCAACCCATTTAGTTTTGTCCTATCCTTCCAAATCCTTATATTTTAGTACAAAATTTGAACTTTCCAAATCCCTTTATATTGGGACGGAGGGAGTAGGAGTAAGGAGGAGGAGCTGCAGCCTGCTGGTTGTTGGATCATTGGATGGGACTACTGTGCAAAAGTGCAATTGTTAACCAACGGCACGCTCAATTTTCTGCCAAACTACATGATTAACAGCCGGCCAGCGTCCGCGTCCTTCATGAATCATATGATTATTAACAAGCCCGTTAACAGGCTAATTCGTTTCTGCTGCCCCTCGCGGCGCAACGCAACGCCTCGTCTTCAGACCCCCGGTTGCGTGTGTGGCAGAAACGGACGGCAGAGAGAGGGCCAGGCATTCGCTTTCGCTCATCCTCAGGCCTTCGCTTTCGCTCTGCTGCCACCACCCAGCTCGAGTGCCCGAGCCCCGAGCTCTCCCTCCCTCCCCCTTTCACCTCGCGCAGCCCCAGCTTTTCTCGAGGCTCGAGCAGTGCGTGGCAGCGTGACGATGGCGCAGCACGCCCTTCTGGTGCTGGCCTGCTTGGCTGTGCTGGCCCAGGCGGCGCTGCCGGCGGCGGCCGGCCCGTTCCTGCCGCCGGGAGGGCTAGCGGCGGCCGGGGCGCCAGCGGCGCATGCCCCAGCACCGGCGGTAGTACCGCCACGCCGACGCCATGCGCCACCAGCCACGGCGATCCCGGCCGAGCGCGAGCCAACTCTGCTCCACAACAGCGCCGGCAGCCGCCCCGCCGTTCTTGGAGCGGCTGTCGTCGTTGTTCTTGGAGCGGCAACCGCCTGTGTCTGTCTTAGTTGATGCTTGACGCGTGTTAATGCCTTGTTCTACCTCCCCTCTGTGGCTCTGTCGTACACTCCTACTAGGGAAACTATATATGCAGAGCCAATCATAATCTGCCACTAGCGGGTCAAGTCTAGTCATGCATGATTATTGATGTGGTAAATGTGTATCAGCTGTGCGCCTGTGTCTAAATCTTATGTACATCGATCAGCAACATTACTCTGTTTTTGTGTATTTGTTTTACCAGACATTAAAACATGTGCAGTAAAAAAGAAACAAGTCACATGCATTCGATCAACAACTGGCATCGGTTTTGTTGTTTACGTGTCAGAGACTCAAAATACACACAGGTCAACACAAAACAAGAAAAGGGCGTCAAGCAGCGTCCAAGTCCAAGGGTGCACATGCACTTGTATTTTCTTCCTTGTTGATCAATCGGCACTTAGAGCACACAGGCATACAGGCAAGCTGTTTTTTTAGGCCGGCCAAGCGAATCTCTCGTGAGAGATTCTTCTGTGATATGTATGGGAAATTCTCTCCTTTTCCCCATCTTTTTTAAAAATTTTGTGGTTTGCTATTTTAATTTAGTTATTTATATTATTTAATCAATGAAAAAACAGGGGTGTACACATTGGATTCCTGCCTTCTCAACAAAAAATCTCCCATCTCGACTCTTCCCAGCCGCACCCCGCCGGACTCGTCTTCCTCTTCACCGCCGGTCCCCGGCCACAAGAACTCCCCACCCACCACCACACCTCCAGATAGCCGCGCCTCAAAACCGTCGTAAGACCGCCATCTGCACTGCTCACCTTGCCAACTTCCAAATTGACAATGGAGCACCCATCAAAGACATCCCCAATCTCTCTGTCTCCTCCTTCCCTAGCCGCGGCTCCGTTTAGTTCGTGAGGTGAAACTTTTGGGTCATCTTTCAAGTTCTATTAGGAGTATTGAATATAGACTACATACAAAAATAATTACAGAAATGGACCGGAAATTGCGAGACGAATCCATTAAGTTTAATTAATCCATCATTAGAGATTGTTACTGTAGCACTACGTTGCCTAATCATGGCATAATTAGGCTCGTTAGATTCGTCTCGAAAATTAAAATAGAGGTTGTAGATTGGGTTTTATCATTAATCTACATTTAATACTCCTAATTAGTGTCCGGAGATTAATGTAATGGGTAGTTGGTGAAATTTTTAGGAAGGGTAGTTCGTGAAATTTTTGAAACTTAAAACCTCAGGGCGGGAAGAAGGAGAGCAACTCTCTCTCCTCTTGCTGTTCCATTTCCAAGCTAGCGTCCTGTTCGTTTGGCTTATCAGCCACCAGCCAGCAGTACTTTACTCTCAGAGCAAACCAGTCACCAGCAACCAGCCAGCAGTACTTTTCTCTCAGAACAAATCAGTACCAGCCACTAGCCAAATGAACAGGCGCTCTAGGATACACTCACACGACAGCAAGCGCCCGTACTTGGTGACGAGAGCCAGCCAGCCAGCTGACTTGACTTGTCAACTGTGATGCGGCTGGTGCTGCAGTTCTACCGGGTGCCTTTGGTGTTGCTGTTGATTCACTGGATACACAACACCGCATTTGCAGCACGTTATTAGTCTGCCACATCGCGTCATCGCCCACAAATGTTGAATATTGTATTTTATTATAGAGTGAAATATTTCGTTAGCACATAATAAGCTTGGTGAGTTAGCGCACTTATGTACAACATCTTTCAAATTATTGTTCATTTGGAAGCAATAGTTTGACATGTGGGTGAGGATGGATCGTCGAGATGACATGTAGGGGGGAGCTTAGGTGTTAGCCAATATTATTTTCAAAAAAAATCCTTGGTAATTATACAATTTTTTTACTTTCGTTCTTTCTAAATTTGTTCCATTATTTCTTTCAGAAAATAAGCTAACCATAGGTAGCTTATTTCAGATTGTATGTAGTCCCAAAGTTATTTTTACCATATTACCTATGACAAATAATCCACCTTATATAATGTATGTGGATTGTAATCCCAAACAAACACAGGTCCCACGCCTAACACCTCGTTTGGGCCCATAACCGGATTATGAAAATCTGGATTTTAGTTGGATTTCCGAAATCCTGATTCTAGGCAAAATATGACATGTTTGGAAGAATGGATTCTATAATTCAAAATCTCATATCTATCTCTGCCTTTTTCCCATGTGCCCCCCCCCTCTTCACACCAGACCCCGCCGCCTCCCTCATGGTTGTCGCTACCCCTAGCTCCACCCCGCCCGTTTTCGGCTAGGCACCGACACCGTCTTCTGCCGTGGAAGGATCCGGAAGGGGAGCCCAGAACATGAAGCCTGGAGAGTGGAGCCTCTGGTCTCCTCGCCCGTCGTAATTGCCGAGCTCCTCGATGTGCGTGTCATGATAGAGGTAGTTGGTTAGGTGCGCGACATGGACCTGGTCTCGACGACGAGGAGGCGACACCGTGGCGGACAATAGGCTCCTCTGACAAGCTGGAATGGGCGCGCCCGTCGGTTCTTGTCTGATGAGCTGGAGCAGGTGCGATCAGCAGGCCTCCGGCGACGACTGGGGGCGGGCGGAGGAGGGCCTCTGAGCTGGAGCAGGCGCGACGTGGACGTGGAAGGCAAGGAGAAGGATGGAGGCGATGGCATGGAAGATAATTGTAAGAGCAACTCCAGCAATAGCCTCTATTTGGAGCCCCTACTTTATTAAGTAGGGGCTGCCCCAACTCTTTAGGGGGTTGAATTTAAGCTCCAACTCCAGCAATAGCCCCAATTTTTACAGCCCCTACATGTATATGACATACGGGACCCATCTGTAAGCTGGTCATCCCCTCCACCACAACCTTATTCTCTCCACCATAGTCTTCCCTTCCTCTTATCTCCCAGGTTCTTCCTCCCTCTCTGCCGAGCACAATTTGCTCGTACTCGAGCTCCTCTTCTCCAAGCTCGCGGTGCCCGCGCTGGAATGGCCCGTGCTCAAGCTTTGGGCGGTGGCGCGGATCTCACGGTGATGCGAGGGAGCGCGGACTCGGGCTGGGCGCGCCGACGACAGCGCAAGGGAGCTCGACCGTCAGGCGTGGTGCGAAGGAGCTCAAGCTCCGGGCGCGGACGCGATAGGCAGGGTCGCTCGAGCTCCGACGAGGCACGTCCGCGGCACCCGCGGAGGTGACACTCGTGAGTTCTCGCCGGGTGCGGAGGCGGCCCTCGCGGAGCTGCAACCGATCACGGACGCAGCGCCCACAGAGGCGGCGCTCGCGGAGCTCCGGTTGAGCGCGGAGACGGAGCTCCCCTCCCGAGCGGATCTACCGACGGCACTCCTGCTCCTGCGCGACAACTCACACGGCGATGGGAGAAACAGGGCCACCGCGACCATCGATGACGACCCGCTGATGTCTTGAAGGAGCAGAGTCGCCATTGCCGGCCTCGACCGGCGTGACGACGCGAAGGAAGAGGCGCTAGCGTCGGCGCTGGTGGAGGAGCCCGAGCAGTGCCGGAGGAGCTTCGGGCTCATCGATTCGATATCCGGCCGGCCAGTCGATAGCGCAGCATCGTCGATTCGCCGACGGCTCGGCTCCTCGCGCCATGCGCGAGGATGGCTTGCCTGCAGTGCGGCCTCGTTGATTCGCTTCTCTGGGCGTCTTGATGGGCGGCGGCGCAACAGCGGACAGAAGTGGTGGCGGAAAAAGAAGCGGTGGCGTTGGTGTATGGAGTAGCACGGGAGGGAGGAACGACCCAACCGTCGAGTAGGGGGCGTCCAACACACCCGCAGGAGAAGGGCCGGAGGGGGGGGGGGCTTTGGGTGCCCCCTAGAATAGGTGCCCGAGTAGGAGTTTTGCTGGAGTGCGTTTTTTTTACTCTCGGTCCTTACTTTTTGAGTTAGGGCTCAAGTAGGGATCTGTTGGAGTTGCTCTAATGAAATTGATGGGTATTTTGGTCATTTGGCCGTCAAAATCCACCAAAAGCTCCCCAACTTTAGATTTCATACGAATCTTCTACAATCCTCCCCAAAATCCACCCCGTTGGACTCTAGATTTTGGATTCTCTGGATTTGTCTTTATCCGAACGGGGTAAACCGACCTGAGTACATGACCAGCCCTTAACCGGCGCATGGTGATGTTGGCAAAGGTTCCCTGATAATGGATAAATAATTTGCTGGCACTACTAGATGATCGAACATTTGTTCATGCCTCGATTTTTTTCATTTGTACCGGGTGGGGAGGGAGGAGCCCCGACACGCCCCAGTGAGGACACATTTGTATCGGGCGGTGCCTCGCCCCGGTAAAAATGCAAAACATTTATACCGGGCCGTTTTACGCCCTAGTACAAATGTCATTTGTGAGAGGTGGGTCTCGCGCTGACAGGTGGGTCCTTTGTGAGAGGTGGGTATGTTTCCATTTGGGTGAGAATTGTTTTCAATTTGAGTATAGATATACATAACTAACATTTAATGTCACAATGAGTCTGCTAGCTGTAACATTTAAACGCAGGAGCCATCTTGACCCATGGTCAAATGTCAAATGGACGTTTGACAAGAATTTTCTAAGCGTGATCATCTGGCCTGGTGGAGATTGAACCAAGACACGATACTGTACCTCGTTCAGCAGATAATTTGCCAACTATATATGGTAGGAATATGCATGACAAAGGCTAACAAGATTTGAGGGTCAAAACAACGGTAGGAATATGCATGACGACGGATAAGAATTAGCTAGGGTGATCAGCTGGATGATAATGAGATTCCTTATACGTTCCTCCTGCCAAGTGTATATATATACATGTACAGTAATGTGCTGGTAAAAACGTAGAATCATCTTCTTCTCCTTGCGAGTTGCGACGACCATCTTCTTCTTTCAATCTCTCGACTCGATCCTGTACCCGACCAGCGAGCGATTCATGGCGGCGGCTGCAAGAGTGGCGCCTGCCCTCGGAGCCATCGCCCTGCTGCTCTTAGCGGCGGCAGCTGGTGGAGCTTGCGAGCGCCCGTGTGCCGTCGACAGAACCATCGAGGTACGTACGCACGTTGCGTTTATCTGTCAGCGCTCAATAGCCATGCATGTCTCTCTGGTCGTCGACTGACCGTGGATCGGAGTTGACTCGATCCGTGTTGTCGCGTGCATGCGAGCAGAGCGACGATGGCGACGTGATTGACTGCGTCAACGTCTACCAGCAGCCGGCGTTCAAGCACGTTCCTCCGGGGAAACGAGCACTTCAGGTTCTCAATCGTTGATTTTTGACTGGCGATGATCTGTCTCTCTAGGACTCTAGCTAATTTGTCTCGGATGCATGCATGGGCAGCCGAAGCCGGAGCGGAGCATGAGAGCGATGGCAGCGGCGGCCTCTCTCTCAAATAATCACACGCAGGGGCTGCAGCCGACGTGGCGGAAACACGGGAGCTGCCCGCCGGGGACCGTCGCCATCCGCCGGGACTCGCCCCGCGCCAGGCCGGAGGTCGCGCGCCGGGCGTCGCCGTTCCGGCGGCCCGCCGCCGCCGGCTCCTCGTCGCCCCCCGAACTTTACATGGACAATATGAAGGGCAAAGTGGAGGTCTGCATTATCTAATTTTCTTTATCTGCACGTCGCCTTTACAGAGTCTTGACACGTGTGTATGCAATGCATGGTTTTGGTGTAGGTTGCCGCCGCGTACGCCAGCAACGCGGCGTACCTTGGGGCCCGGGTGACCTTGCCGTACTGGAAGGTTGACGGCGTCCATCCCGACGAGCTCTCCATGAGCTATCTTTTGGTTGGGTGCACGCTGGACGATCATTTCAGGCCGTTTCCAGGGTCTCCACCGCCCTCATCACTTCCCAATCAGATTGCCGTTGGTCTCGTGGTAATGTTACGTTTATATATCACGGCTCCTGCGCGCCTTTTTTTTTTAAATGAGCAGTTTAATTACTTACTACTCCTACATCATTAGCTAGCTAGCCTGTCTACATTATATATATTTTTAACCTCTCTCTATATATACATATCATTAATGCACGCATTATGTGGCGGTCGTACGTGACATCACAGGCTTGGCCTGCGCTCTACGGAGACGCCCTACCAAGATTGTTCGTGTACTACAGTGTAAGTGTATTCTTCAGTTTAGATGCGTACAATGCATGCATGCGTGATCGATGATGGATGCAATATACGTTTGCCGCGCGATATGATGCAGAACGACGGTGGAGTGAACAATAACTGCTTCAACCTGGACTGTGGAGGATTCCATCTTTACGAAAGCCCGTACGCTCTTGGGAGTTCGATCAGCGGCGCCGACTCGCAGGTCGGAGGCGAGAGGTACGGCGTGCCGGTCGGCATACACAGGGTACGTACGCGCGTGATCGCCGCCATTTTCGATGCCATGAACGAATCGAAACTAGCTAGAGATCGATCGAGAAGCTAAGTAACCGATCGATACATAGTATAAATTATTAATTGCAGGACCCGACCGGTGAGGAGTGGGTGGTGACGGTGTCGGACCACGAGATCGGCTACTACCCGGAGACGGTGTTCGACACGAGGTTCCCGGAGGCGCACTACGTGGAGATGGGCGGGCGGGTGCTGGACACCAGGCCCGGCGGCAACCACACGACGACGCCCATGGGGAACGGCATGCCGACGTGCGCCGGCTCCCGCTTCGCCGCCACCATCATGGACTACCACGCCGTCGGCTACAACGGGGTGCTCGCCAACGACAAGGCCGACCGGACCGTCACCACCACGCCCAGCTGCTACGGCGCCAACCCTGTGGGCTACGACCTGGGCAGGGGTGGTTACAGCGTTGTGTATGGGGGCCCAGGAGGGATCTACTGTGACCAGCCTGAATCATCATGAGTAAGGGAGGGATGCATGCATATATGCATGGTGTATTACTACTATGTTTTTTCTTTTGAAACCAACCGCATCCAATCAATCACCCGTGGTTACATAAAACCCAACTCGATTATACTGAATAACAAACAGCAAGATCGTTACAGTACTGTCAATCAAAACTCACTGACTCTACGGTACGGTGGAATCGACAGGGACAACGAGTGAAATATGCGACGGAGTCAGCTTGGCCGTTTCTCTCTCTCTCTCTTTTGGCACCGGAAAATCACCTCAATTGAACACTGGGACAGATTAGCCAGCCATAGATTTTTAGATAAAGTAAAAGTTCCGGTTTCCACTTATAAAGCCTTGTAAGCTTACAACCATACACGACTGATAACGAAAACTCACAGCACCTAGGCTGTCAAGTGACGGAAACAAACTCGAGACAGTAGCTAGACCAGATCAACCATAGCAGACAGCACACATGCTGTTCAAGAAGACAGCAAGCAAAAACAAAATAACTACGAAGCCAGAAACTCGATACGCTTGTAGCAATTCCAGCCCACCTTAGTAAAGAAGCTCAATGCTTGCACTTCCAGCAAGTGCGCACCATCTCTTAGCTGGACCTTTGCTTCCTCTTTAGAGAGAATTGCCCAGCTTCTGATACAGTGTGTCGCTCTAAACACCACCTGCAAAAAAATTTAGGAGTTGTTCTTTGAAAAACAACATCATTTATAGTAAGCCATAAGGATCAGCACACCGCTGCCACTCCAATCAACATCTTTTTCCTCACACTTGAGTGGAAACTTTTCAGCCAAGAACCGAACATGGAACTTATCGAGGATGGCGGTCTAAACCCAAAGGTAAGAGCAACTCCAGCAGAGCCCCTACTCAAAAAGTAGGGGCCGAGAGCAAAAAAATAGACTCCAGCAGAGCCCCAACTCCAGCCCCCATCACTGTTCAGTGTTCACCCCCTACTTCCCCCCTCCAGCCCTTTCTCCTGCGGGTGGAGAGAGGAGCCCCTACTCGGTGGTTGGCTGTTTCCACACGTGCGCCACTGAGCGGAGCTCGCTCCTCCCCCGTCGGTCCCTCCCATGGTGGCCACCGGAGCTCGGGATCCCGCCACCGAGGGAAGCGTCGCCCGCCGTCGAGGGATGGGCTGCCCGCTCGGAGAACGCCGCCCGCCGCCGAAGGATGGGCCGCCTGCCCTTCTCCCCCCGCGCCGCGCCTGGGCGGAGGGGTCCCTTCCGCGGACGGAGCTCCTCCCTTCTCCCCCGCACTGCGCCTGGGCGGAGGGGTCCCTGCCGCGACCGGCTTGAGCTGGAAATCGATGTCTGGAGCTGGAGGTCGAGGTCGCCGCGTCTAGGGCTGGAGCTCTGCCTAGAGCTGGAGGTCGAGGTCGCCGCGTGCAGATCCGCCGTACCGCCGCGCCGATCGGTCGTGCGGGGCGCGCCGCCTCCTTGCTGCACCATCGCCGAAGCTCACGTGCAGATCCGCGCCGCCGAAGCCCAGGCTGGAGGAGCGCGTGTTGCTGGAGGAGAGGAGGGGCCGCCGGAGCTCGGGCTCCGCCACCGCCACCGGGTCAGGTGTCCGGCAGTTGGGAGCGCGGTGAGAGGGGTGGTCGTGGGAGAGATGGGTATGGGCGTTGGGCACAAGGACGCGAGGGGAAAGAGATAAGGTAGAAATTGTAGGTAGAAAAAATAGAAAAGAAATTATAGACACTTACAAGTTGGACCCATCTGTCATAATACAAGTAGGGGCTCTGAAGTAGGGGCTGTTGCTGGAGTTGGAGGTAAACAGTATAGCCCCAAAAAATAGGAGAAGGCCCCTACTCACAAAAGTAGGGGCTCAAAATAGGGGCTATTGCTGGAGTTGCTCTAATGGAGACTGCCCCCAAACCAATCTAGCCATTTGACAGTCAAAAAACAGATGTTGAATGCTCTCTTTTGCGTTACAAAAAAACACCTTTCATCCCTTTCCACTTTCTTTTAACAAGGTTATTTTTAGTAAGAACCACCCCCTATAAAGGTACCAAACAAAAAATCTTGATTTTTAAAGGAAGTTTTACCTTCCAGTTAAATCAGCTACGGGGACTCCGTTCTCATAATGTCCTCGTACATAGATTGTGAAGAGAAAACCTTGTTACCAAGACCCCACCTGAACTCATAATCATGATCATCTAGTTGTACATGTAGTACAACCCCAACCAGTTCCATCCATTTATCTCCATCAACCCCACCAAAGCTCTTTGAAAAGAAATATTAAGTGGGGAAGCACTGAAGATCTTCGCAACCAAGACCTTTTTGTTTCGCGCTAAGTTATACAGAGAGGGGTAAACTTTCATCAGGGGCTTATTGCCAATTAATCCATATATCCCTCCAGAATTTCGTTTGATGGCCACTATGGACCACAAACCGAGTTAGCCTTAGATACCGGATTGATACGAAGTTTGGAGCATGGTTCATATAAATATGCACATGCATGAGCTCTCCTCCGATCCAATGTACGAGCAGCTAGACAAGTACAGAACATATTATGACAAGCACGCATGCATAGAGGGAGATGAACCACTCACTTCAAGTCATTGGGTGGTCCATATAAAATTTGCTAAATGAACTGTAATTACGACTTACCGGACAATTAGTATAGAGGGAGAGAAAGGAACCAAAAAATAATATGACACGTAATTAATTCGATAACTACAAACACAATTTGGTACCCACTTGCATCTCCATTCGTATACCTGCCAAAAAGGAAAAGGGAGAAAATCATCCATTAATCTCGATTGAGGTCCTCCAAATATAGCCTAGACATATCTGCTTACACAAGCCATGTGACAGCTCATGGAATGCTCCTGCTCTCCCTGCTCCTTGCAGAAAGATGCCCCCTGTTTTGTGTTATCGTGGGTTAGCTTCTCAAATTCCATCGGATGGGTTGGAGACAAGAGGTGCGTGCAGACATGGCAATGTGGCATCGCCCGTGGGGAGCAACGAACATGGATGCAAGCTGCAACCATCAGTCAGTCTACAAGCTCGATCAAACCGTGAAACGTACAGATTCTCAGACACCGCAACCCCGCCCGCGTGCCATGAGGGTCGTCGACTTGCCCGTTCGACCCCAGCCGGTCAAAATGCCAATGTCATTGACGTGGAGAGTGTGAGCGGGGACGATGCACCAACGGCCGGGTGGCTCGATCACGATCACGACCGAACGGAACACAGGAACATCCCGTTGGGTCACCGATCGCAGCAGCTGCCCGATCAATGTGCTGCTGTTCCCATGCATCTACCCCTACTTCCCTAAGGTTTGGTAGCTACTAGTGCTATGCCCCTAGCTAGCCAAGGACGATTGCGATCGATACATCCTCTCCCCCGCTCTGCCAGCAGCAGCAAGCGTCTCCAAACTTGAAGCCGGACGCGCGCGTGCAGCGAGAAGCAGCAGCGAACGCGCAGCCGGACGCGAGCAGCGAGAAGAACCAGCGAACCTGCAGCCGGACGCGAGCGGCAGCGAGAAGCAGCAGCGAAGAAGCGCTCTCGGCTCGGCAGTCTCCAAAGCAAGGTAATGCTCGTTCATCTTAGATAGGCAGCCTCCAGGCCTCCACCAGTCCCCCGCTACTGATTTCCTAATTCCTAGCTTCATCTCGAAGCGTCGGCCAACATCACGATTAGTACCGACTCCCGACCTAGGGTTACGGCGAGGGGTAGCACGAAGTTGACATCCGCCGCCACCGCCATGCTGTACAGGCGAACTGTAGGAGGCGAGTCCGGATCTCGCCTATGTGGCTTTTGCGTGTGCTATCATCGCTGCTAGCGTGGGGAGGAAGGCGGAGGGGGTATGCGGATGGCGGACGGAGTCGGCGATTGCTCGAGGGGAATCAGAGTTTAGATCTAAACTCTCAAATCGAATAGCATAGAGGCTGCTACAAACCTGTAGGCGGCGACAGCATCCATAATATAGTGTGTAATTCTAGTGCTGCTCGATTTCATCCGAACCCACCGTAGCCTCACCTCTGTCTCTCTCTCACTCTCTCTCTCACCTCTCTCTCTCTCTCTTTACTTTATGCACGTTTGTTGGTGTTGATCCGGAATTGGCCTTTATGTATGTAGTGTTGCATCTTTGAAAGTCGATTCAAAGATGGAGGCACTTCATTGAGTCTGGTTTCTTGGGAAGTATTTTTTTTTCGTACTGACTACCGCAGTTACTAGTTTTTAGCTGACTTAATGTAGCGGGTATCTGTTTCACAAGCGAATTTTTGTTCGGAGGGCATGGGATAGTTTGTCATTCTGAGATATCATGGGAAAAGTGTTGGGGAATTAGCCAAAAACCTTTCACCCTCGAAACGTCGAAGTTGCCGAGTTCGTGAATATTTTCGTGAATATGCCTCAGGGCGGAAAATCTGTTTCGTGGCAAGGAAACGTTCGTAGAGGTGTTCTGTTAATTCTACATAATTCGCTGATCTTTTAACATCATGCGAAATAATCGCCGAATTAACCTTGGATCGCAAGCCTGCTCTCTGTTTCAGGACGTCTGGGATCTGGCGAATTCAGGAAATCATGAACCTGCGAACTTCGGGCAATCCAAGGGATCTCAGTTCGTAAGTCTTGATAAGTAATGATCTTCATGAATGAGGTTTCGGGAGTCGATAGGAAGCCAAGTCAAAGACGTCATCTCAAAAAGTCCGGGTTTGAAGTGTGAACTAGTGGCAGGCTTGTAAATGTGTGAAATTAGCCCCGCAAATCACGGGATGTAAAAGACATTCATGTACATGTTCACACTAGGAATATTCTCTAGATTCGAGGGTAATCTCGGAATGTAAAAGTCCCTTCGTCTCCCTATAAAAGGAGGTCTGAGGGTACGTGTAAAGGGGTTCACAACTTTTGAGGCGTGTACGGACTTTCGGGGATTCCTTGTCCCCCCTTTCATTCTTACCTTCGCGTGTTTATTTCGGTATCTTGTGTTCGGGGATCCCATCCGATTTTCGGACTCCCCAACATTAGCGCCCACCGTGGTTTCAGCCGACGGACAATCCACGATGCCTCCACAGAAGAAGTCCAAGAAGAGCGCACCCACAGAAGCCAATCAGGAAGATCATTATACTGAAGAAGACAACGAAAACTCCTCACTGCAGAACCTTCGCAGATTTCAGACCAAGAAAGGAGGGCAAAGCTCGAGGCTCTCCAGAAGGCACGAGCTGAGAAAACGGCGCACACTCTGGAACCACTCACTGAAGAGGAAGCCGATGACGAAGATGACCAGGCCGTTGATAGAGAACTGGAAAGAGTGCACCAGAAAGTACTGCAACTACAGAAAGAGAAAGAAAGATTCGCGAACCAACTGGAAACAAAAAGAAGAGCTTCGGAGAAGCTGGAGAAACTTAACCAGGCAAAAGAGCAAATAGAAAGAATGCAAAGAGAAATTGATGAAATGAAAGAACAAGAAAACAGTTCACTATGGCGTGATTCACCACACCAGAACTCTGGCCAGAACAGAAGAACTTCAAGAGAAAACTTTTTCGCGGGTAACGGAATCTCACAGTTCGCGGATCCAGATTCACCACTCTCACTTGGGTTGCAAACAGCACCGTGGCCACCGAAGTTCAAACCAGTTTCTCTCCCAAAGTACAATGGGTATGGAAACTCTAGACAGTTCCTCATGAGATATGAATCAGCTGTGAATTCAGCAGGAGGAGATGATGTCGCACTGGCCAACTCATTCATCATTGCTTGTGAAGGCCCCGTCCTCAACTGGTACTCTCTGCTACAACCACACTCAATTTGCAGCTGGATTGACCTCAAGACAAAATTCATCCAAGCTTTCCAGATATTCCATGAAAATGCGGCAAAATCATCAGACCTGTACAGTTGTAAGCAGAAAGATAGAGAGCCATTACAGAGCTTCGTAAGAAGATTCATGCAACAAAGATCTCAGATCCCGGAAGCAGACGACAAGACAATAATACAAGCACTGATCAAAGGCCTGACTCCGGGACCAACAGCCTCATACTTGTCCCGAAAAGAGCCCAAAACTATTGGCGAACTCTTTCACAAACTAGAAGAATACATCAAGTCTATGAAGATCATCGAAGAAGAGTTGCTGAACGAAACAACATCGAAACCTCATTCTCAAAACCCACGAAATATTAACAATGTGGAAAATCCTCAGTTTAGCCAGGACAACAGACTGAGCACAAGAGGAGGTTTTTCGTCAAGAGGAAGAGGAGGGGGAAGAGGACCCCCGAAAATTCAGAACCACGATCCAAGAGATCCATACTTCTACTGCCGATATCACGGAAGAGGCCATAGCACCGAAGCGTGCCCAGAAACAAAAAAAAAACATTGCAAGAATCCAATAAGAGAAAACTATGATGAGTATTGCCTCCACGGTGCCGAACCAGTTCCATCCAAACTTCTGGCAACCACAACTCATGAATCCCCAACCGAATCCAGTCTCAATTCAGCAGTTTCAGCAGGCGCAGTCGTCCTGGCAGCCTTCCCAACAGTTCTATCCCCAGTCTCAGGCGATTCAAGCCATTCAGCAACCACAACCAATTCAAGAAATGTTGCCACCACCACCCGACAATTCATCAAGACAAGAGTCGAGTTTGAGAGGCCATAATCCGAAAGCCTTACCTTCCTTCGGAACTATCATGCCTATAACAGGAGGTTCAGCCATGGAGTTTGAGACAAAAAGACAAAGAAACAATTACTTCAGATCTGTGAACACAGTCATCAATGACGGTCCAGCAGCGCGACCAGAATGGGCTAAGGTGCCGATAACATTCACAGAACAGGATTTCAGATTGAAATCGACGGACCACAACGATGCCATGGTCATCGAGGTGAATATAGCCGGATGGGTTATCGGAAAAGTTCTGGTGGATAATGGAAGTTCGGCAGACATCTTATTCATGAAAACTTTCGAGAAGATGAGCTTGAGTCCACACATGCTGCAGCCACCAGAGTACCCACTGCTGGGTTTCGGAGGAAAACCAATCAAGCCAGCGGGAAAGATAGCTCTGCCCGTATCCTTTGGAGATCTTGACAATGCCAGAACCGAAACTCTCACCTTCGACGTGGTCGACATGTACCATCCATACTTCGCGATTTTCGGCAGAGGATTCATTAACAAGTTCGATGCGGTGATAAGGCAACAGTTCCTATGCATGAAAATGCCGGCACCAAAGGGAGTCATCACTGTATTCGGCGATCAGCAAGAGGCCCGAAACATTGAAAAGGGTCACACACCGGGACAAACCAATGTGCATCACCTGAACTCTGCCGAAGAGAAGAAAGAACCATATGTTGAGGCCAAGAGAGATAAAGAAAAAGTTGAAATAGCTGCTGATGGTGAAACGAAGAAAGTGTACTTAGATGGTATGCCAGACAGAGCAGTCGTGATAGGGGCTTATCTCAGTCCCAAAGAAGAGAAAGAACTTGTTCAATTCCTCAATAGGAACAAGGATGTTTTTGCATGGTCAGCCAAAGATCTGCAGGGTGTTGATAGGGATATCATTGAGCATGCCCTAGAAACAGACGAAAGAATAACCCCGAAAAAGCAGAAACTCAGAAAGATGTCCGAAGAAAAAGCCAAGGCAGTAGAAGCTGAGGTGCAGAGACTTCAGGACGCCAAGGTGATCAGAGAAGTCATGTATCCTGTATGGCTGGCCAATACTGTACCAGTTAAGAAAAAAAATGGAAAGTGGAGAATGTGTGTGGACTTCACAGATCTAAATAAAGCTTGCAAAAAGGATGACTTCCCCTTAGAAAGGGTGGACAAAGTTGTTGACGATGCCGCGAATAGTGAAATGCTATCACTCCTGGACATGTTCTCAGGATATCATCAAATAAGGGTACGAAATGAAGATGAGGAGAAAACAAGTTTCATCACTCCTTTCGGAACCTTCTGCTTTGTCAGAATGCCAGAAGGACTGAAAAATGCAGGATGCACTTTCTCAAGAATGATAGCAATAGTTCTCCATCCCCAGCTTCGGAGAAATATTCTTGCATATGTCGACGATATAGTCGTCAAGAGCACTCAAAGGAAAGACCACATCAGCGATTTGGCAGAAACCTTCGCGAACCTCAGAGCAGCGAATCTTAAGTTGAATCCTGAAAAATGCGTCTTCGGCATCCACAAGGAAAAAGTTCTGGGATGTCTTGTTTCAACAAAAGGCATCGAAGCAAATCCTGACAAAATCAAGGCTCTAATCAAAATGCAAGATCCCGTTTCAGTGAAAGACGTGCAAAAGTTGACAGGAAGAGTTGCTGCCCTTAACAGGTTCATCCCTAGAGCTGCAGAGAGAAGCTTGCCTTTCTTCCAAGTTCTCCGAAGTTCCAAGAACTTTCAGTGGTCCGAATCTCAGAAACAAGCTTTCCAAGAGCTCAAAGACTATCTGTCAAATATGACTAAGTTATGCCCTCCAGAGCCAAAGTCGCCACTTCTGCTGTACTTGTCTACTTCAAATTCGGCAGTAAGCGCTGTGCTAGTGAAAGAGAAAGAAGAAGAAGGAAAGCTGAAACAAATTCCCGTATATTTTGCTTCTGAAGCTCTTTCAGGCTCTAAACTCTTTTACTCTGAATTAGAGAAGATAGCGTATGCTGTTGTGATGGCTGCAAGAAAACTAAGGCATTACTTCGAGGGTCATAGAATAAGGGTTATCACAAACTAACCGCTGAATGAGCTCTTCACGAACAAAGAGGCATCAACCCGAATCATCAAATGGGCTGCTGAACTCTCAGAATATGCAGTTGATTTCGAGAGAAGAAGTGCAATCAAATCGCAAATCCTGGCAGATTTTGTCGTAGACTGGACATCGCCAACACATAATCCTAGCGAAGACATAGTCACACCTTGGGTAGTGCATTGTGATGGGGCCTGGTGCGATAGAGGAATTGGAATATCAGCAATCGTAACATCCCCGACAGGAATCGTGATAAGATATGCTGCTCGGCTCGTTTTCGCGGATGATGTGCATTCCACAAACAACACAACCGAATATGAGGCTCTACTCCTAGCTTTGAGGAAGATGAAAGCTCTGGGTCAGCAAACCTTCATCATCAAGACAGATTCTAAGGTCATTCAAGAACACATCGAGAAAGCGAGTGAAGCAAGGAATCCTGTGCTGATGAAGTATCTCGAGAAAGTCAGAGAGATGGAAAGGCACTTCAAGGGCTATTCAGTTCAACACATACCAAGAAATGACAACAACGAAGCAGACAAACTGGCGAAAGCAGCAGCCCAGAATCATGCATTACCCCCAGACGTGTTCTTCGAAGTCATCAAAGAACCGTCCGTCAAAGAACCAAAGCCACAAGCAGTGAATATTGTGGAAGCTCGCGACTGGAGAGCCGAAATCATGGCATACCTGAGGGGTCACTATGAACCACAAGACGAATTGGAGGAAAAAAGGCTAAAGCAAAGGGCAAGGGGCTATGCCGTAGTGGACGGAGAGCTGTACAAATCAGGGGTTACCGAACCATGGTTGAGATGCATAACCTCCGAAAAAGGTGTGGAACTCCTCAAGGAAATCCATAGTGGATTTTGTGGTGCACACATAGGCACAAGGGCTCTAGCAAGCAAAGCTATAAAGCAAGGATTTTTCTGGCCTTCGATAAATGTTGACGCAAAGAAGCTAGTTCGGGAATGTGAAGCATGCCAGAAAACAGCGAATCAGCAAAACTTGCCGTCTATGCCAGTTCATCTAATTCCTCCTTCATGGCCTCTGCAAAGGTGGGGAATGGATCTGGTCGGCCCATTGCCAACAGCTCAAGGAAACTGCAAATTCGCAGCAGTAGCAGTTGACTACTTCACCAAGTGGGTAGAAGCAAAGGCGCTGGCGAATATCACAGCACCAACAATTCAAAAATTCTTCTGGCAGAACATAATCTGCAGATTCGGAGTACCAAGAGAGCTGACCGTTGATAATGGAAAGCAGTTCGACTGTTACTCTTTCAAGGAATATTGCAGAACTTTGGGAACTCATGCGAAGTTCTCCTCAGTTTATCATCCGCAGTCAAATGGGGCTGTTGAAAGAGCAAATGGGCTGATATTTTCGGAAATCAAAAAGTGTTTGTATGATCAAAAGAAGGGCAAGTGGACGGATGAATTGCCGAAAGTGATCTGGTCTCATAATACCACAGTGTCAAGAGCAACGGGTTTCACACCTTTTCGCTTACTATTTGGCACTGAAGCAATGACACTAGAAGAGATCAAAAATAAAAGCATGAGAGTGCAGAAAGCAAGAGAGATCGAAGAAGCTGATATGAAGGTAGAGAAAGACATGATAGAGCTAACGATCCTAGAAGCTGCCGAAAACATCGAGAAATACCAAAAAGAAACCAAGGCATGGAAGGATAGAAAAGTGGTCAGGAAAGACATCAAGTCTGGCGATTTGGTTCTGAAAAGGAAGAAAAATTGGGAGAACCCCGAGAAACTCCAAGAACCATGGGAGGGGCCATACATAGCAAAAGAAACAAACATGCCAGGAGCTTTCCGCTTGATAGATCAAACCGGCGAAGAGCTGCCGCATTCATGGAACGCTGATAGCTTAAAGAGGTACTACCCTTAAAAATCATGAAAGTAGTTAGATTCATTTTTCAGCATTTCTCTTCGCAAGTTTAAATTTCATAAAATTGTAAAACTTCCGAACCACGAATCTATAAGTGGTTTCGGGAACAAAAACATTTACTTCTCGCATTTAAGTTAGAATAAGAAGGACCGTACTCTTTTCCTTGCAAAGGGGGATCTAAATCAAGGGGCAAGGTTTTTAACGAGGCGGATCCTATGTAAATACTCTTTGTGATACATATGAAAAGAGTTTTCCCCCAAATCATGTGTCTTGAGGAATTCCATCGTGAGAAAGAAAGTTCGTGAAAAAGGCTCCGTGATAGCCTGAACCCCATCGTGAGAAAGAAAGTTCATGAAAAAGGCTTCGTGATAGCCTGAACCCCATCGTGAGAAAGAAAGTTCATGAAAAAGGCTTCGTGATAGCCTGAACCCCATCGTGAGAAAGAAAGTTCGTGAAAAAGGCTTCGTGATAGCCTGAATTCCATCGTGAGAAAGAAAGTTCGTGAAAAAGGCTTCGTGATAGCCTGAATTCCATCGTGAGAAAGAAAGTTCGTGAAAAAAAGCTTCGTGATAGCCTGAATCCCATCGTGAGAAAAGAAAAGTTCGTGAAAAGGCTTCGCGATAGCCTAAGTTCCAATGTGAGAAAGAAGTTCCATCTTGAGAAAGAAAAAGTTCTTGAGAAAAGAGGCTCCGTGATAGCCTAGATTCCATCATGAGAAAGGTTCGTGAAAAGGCTCCGTGATAGCCTAAGTTCCATTGTGAGAAAGAAGTTCCATCGTGAGAAAGAGAAAGTTCTTGAGAAAAGGCTCCGTTATAGCCCGAATTCCATCATATGAAAGAAGAATTCGTGAAAGGGCTCCGTGAAAGCCGAGATTAAAGAAAAGAAAAGAAAAGTTCTGTGAAAGAGGCTCCTTGATAGCCAAAGGCTCCGTGAAAGCCTAAATCCCACCTTAAAGGGATTTCCTACCGAAAGGGCTGAGACAACAACAAGTTGTGCCCTAAATCCCACCTTAAAAGGGATTTCCTACCAAAAGGCCAGAGACAACAATAAGTTGTGGTCTAAATCCCACCTTTAAAGGGATTTCCCACCGAAAGGGCTGAGACAACAACAAGTTGTGCCCTAAATCCCACCTTAAAAGGGATTTCCTACCGAAAGGCCAGAGACAACAGCAAGTTGTGGCCTAGATCCCACCTTGAAGGGACATCCTACCAAAAGCACGGGAACAACTGAAGGTTGTGGCCCAGAAAACACAAGCGTTTCTGTTTCGAATTTTATGTGTGAAAAGTTATAGTCAAAGTTACCTCCGATGAAAGAGCAAATAAGAATAGTAGAGAACATTCATGAAGAGTTATACGAACTTTTTTAGGAAAATCTTCTTCCAAGGGCCAAGGGGCTCAATCATCTCCGAAGGCCAGAGTTCATAAAGGATGGTTGAAGCAACTGAAGGTTGCGATATCAACCCGGGCAAGTATGCCAAGCGGGCGCAAGTCCACAAAATTCGTGAAACAAATTTTGTCGACCTGCATTCGAAAGGGGTTATCAATTCTCAGGCACCCATGAAATTTTGCATGAAAACGGCAAGGTGGGGAGGGTGACGTTTTTTCTTAAAAAACGAGTTTATTGCCTTAGTTTCATACAAAATTTCATAAAATCAAAATTACAAAGCTTCCAAGAGCTGAGAATTTCAGAAAGGAAGTTCGACGATACGGCCTGGTTTACGACCCCTTTCTTCGGCAATATCACTAGCATAAGCGAGGCTACAATCGCCAGTTGTAGGGCTAAGGGGCTCCGTCTTCACCAAGGTCCGCGAACTCGAGGCTTCGCTGGTAAGAGCATAACCGTCTCGTTGAAGGAAAAACCAACCAAGTTGAAAACTACGCATCGAATAATACTGACAACATTCGGCCCAAAAGTCAGTAAATCTGCATCCAGGATTAGCTTCTTTGTACAATCGCCAAGCTTCACCACTAACTATTTGATCCTGGCGATGGATTCGCAAAGGTATCACATCCTGCACAGGCCCACCTTGCAGGACCTGCGCAGGTTAAAATTTACAAGACAAAAGTTCAGAAGGGGGCTCGCAGCCCACAAATATACAAGTATATAGTTTTCGACATCAAGAGTAATGTTCGGACAAGTGTAATTTCATCCATCGATGTCAACCTTCGGGGAGCTAGTTTGACGATCGGAGCTCTCTTCACCCCCGTCGTCTTGACCATCACCACTGCTGCTGCCGTCACTAATGCCAGCTTCCTCCGAACCATCTTCATCATTAGTAGCATCGTCATCTTCTTCAAATCCGGAGGGTGATTCTTGGCTTTCTGCAGCTTTACCACGTTCCTCTTTCTGAATCATCTGAAGAAACAAAAAAAAGGGGAAGAGTTAATAAAAATCAAGATAGAAACATCCATGAGGTCTCAAAAATCAACCTTGTCAAGCTTTGCGCGAGCAATCTTTTTAGCGAACTCCTTGCCACTTGCAAACCAAAACTCCCTTGCGAATTTAATCTTTATAGCCTGGACGTCTTCGTTGGGGCGAATAATCGACGTGCTCCCGGCGTCGGGAAAGTGCGAAAGTTTCTCACAAAACTTCACGAGATCAACGCAATCGAAATCATAGAGAAGCTTCAGAATACTCTCTACTGAAAAAGCAGCCGCGAAGTCGCTAGCTCCTTAAATAACATCGGGAAGAGCATGGAACTCTGCTTCAATCCAATCCATCAGATCGGAGATTTCTTCGCTTTCGGGGAATGGACCGGGACGAACACCAAAGTTTTTTAGGGCCCCTCTGTACTCTTCGAACAAGAGTTTCAATTTTTTCTTGATTTCATCAACATCCTGTACTGAAGCTTTGCTTCGCTCGGATAAGGCCTTCTCAAGATCTTGAATCTTTTGTTCTTTACTGCTCAGAGTCTTTGCAAGATCAGAATTCTTTGTCGAAAGCTCAGCATTGCTAACTTGAAGCTCATCAACAGTTTTAGCATTCTTGTCAGAATCCTTGCGAAGGTTTTCGATCATTTTCAGATCATCTTCATGAGTCTTGTTTAGCTTCTCGAGATCTTTCTTTGAATCATTGAGGGCAGCTTCAGCAAGTTTCTTTTCATGTTGACACTTCTTCAGAGAGTCAGCAAGCTCAGAGATCCACTGCTCTAATTCAATACTTGAAACTTGACTCTTGTTGAGTTTGCGCTTTAGCTTCTTAGATTCGCCAGAGAGCTTCTTAATAACCTCATCCTTTTCAAGGAGCCGTTCAGAGACCACCTTGCCAACAATTGATGCCTTCAAGTCATAAGTCTTCTGAAAACTGGCAAGCTCCGAAGATGAGAGTTTCCGAGAATTCTCTTCGAAAACTGCGAAAGATATAAAGCCTAAAGTAACGAAAACTCAAGAAATATATAAAAAAAACCATCAGAGTACAAAGAGATGGAAGAAATGTGCGAACCTGCTGGGTTCAACTTTATCAAAGGAATCTCGTTTGCGGGCTCAGAAATCGTCAGAGATTTCTGAACAGACGAGGAGACGTGCTTCTCAACAACAGAGGAATGCTTTTCAACAACGGATGATGCCTCGCCAGTCAACCGAGTTTTTTTTCTTCGGCACTCCCTCTCCTGTTTCATCCACAAATTCAGGGGATGTCCATAGCAAGGCAAATTTAGGAGCGTCATCATCCGAATCAACCACTTCACCCCTAACACTTAGTAATTCGCCTCTAAAAGACGTACCAAAGCTTTCATTGTAAGCAGTAATTGAAGGACAAGGATCTTGACCTTCGGGAAGTTCTTCGCGCTCCTCAATCAAAGAAGGGTTTTTGATAGGATCATCGCCTCTTTGAACAGTCAGCTCTAGATCTTTAGTAAATTCCGGGGAAGCCTTGTCCTTGGAAGCAAAAACCTGAGAAGTACCGGCCCCAATTTCAGCAGCAGATTCAACAGGAGCAGCCTGAACTTCGAGCATATCCTCTGAAAAAGTTTCAACATCAACAAATTCATTCTCAGAACCTGGACTATAGTTGCGACGAACGCCAAATCTCAAATCACACCATAAGAAAGAGGAGAAACCTGTGGGAAGGGGTTCTCCAGTGATTTCATCGTCAGAGAAAGCCGAAGGACCACGCTGAACTGTGGCAACAACGATCTTCTTTACGGTTTTCTTAGCTTTTTTCTGGCCTAGCTGAGCAAGACTTGAGGCCGCTTGAACTTCAGCATCAGAAACATCTTCAGAGGCTTTCCATTTTCTCTTGCTAGACTCCAGAGACTTAGTCTTCTCAGGACAAATAGTAACAGAAGAAACGTCCCCTGCATCGTTCTTTCTCTTTCCTTTCTTCAAAGATTTTTTCCGTGGAGCTTTGGGAGGAGCAGCCGAACAAACTGCAACGGCAACAGCTGGGACCTTCTTATCAACGCCCGGAGGACGGGAGCGAAGTGCAGTCTCAGCACCAAGCTCAGAAAATACTCGATTCACTCTTCTCTTATGCTTCACAAGGGCTTTGAAAGACTTGTACTCATTAAGAGTTGACTCGCCAACCATGGTATCAACTTTTTTCTCAACTTCGGAAATAAAGTCTTCGACACTTTGGCCTTCTTTAAGTCGCAAATTAAATCTAGGAAAAGGCACTGCTGCGTCGCCCAATCCACACTCAAGGAAACGATACTAGCAGGCCGCCATCCAGCAGATATGGGCCAAACTTCGGCTGCAATAAACTCTTCAATGACATCGCGACCGCCGAGAATGGTGCTGGCCAACAAAAAAGAATTTTCGCAGTTCTCGAAGTTGGCAACACGCTTGTTGTATGAAGCGGTACACACTGCAGTCACCGGTGCCATTGGCGAATAGAAGGGGTAAGCTGGCCCGGTGTAGCCAGAAACCTTAGACATGTCCACCTTCACGTAAAACCAGTAAGAGCTCCAATCTTTAGAAAGGTTGGTCTTGCTGCAGGGTGCAAGTTGGATCCGGTTGAGACCCCTTCGTGAATTTTGTCTTCGCGTATTAAAAGTACAACACGCGTAGTGCGCATCGTAGTACTTCCCATCGTCAAGCTTAATAATGTCCTTCTCGATCACAAGCTCGAACAAACGAGTGAAGATATCGACACCAAAGTTACACTCAAAGGTTTTCATGATCCAAAGGAACTTTGAAAGTTCCAAGAAGGAATTTGGCGTCAACTGATGCATCTTCACAGAGAACTTCTCAAGTATGCAAGGCAGAAGGGGATCACAGGGGAATCTGAGTCCACAAGAAAAAAAATCTCTGAAAACAACAACTTCATTTGCTTCGGGAGCAGGGACTTGTTCGCCAGAGGGAGGGTGTCCATCACCAACAGGGAAAAACCGGCTCCCTCATACTCCTTGATAAGATTGGCTGTAACCTTTGATTCGCCGAACACGAAGGCCGGAGGATAAGACTTAGTCTTCATGACAACAAGATCACTCACATCAGCATCGACGTTGGAGAGATCCTCTTCACCGTCAGATCTTATCTCACCGTCTTCATGACTACCAGAATCATGAACGGTTTCGGCAACAGGGTTGTCTGTGCGAGACGGAGCGTTCTCAAAATCACGAACGTTTTCCTCACTGGGCGGGACACCAGCAGCGGCTAATTCCTCCGAAGTCATGGGTCTAGCAGTGCTTTTGGTACGAGCCACCTGCTTGATAATAAGGAAAATACGAAACGTGAATCAACTCATAAGAAACAAAAATATACCAAAATATACGACTAATAACAAAAGCGTATAAGAAAGAAGAAAATAATACCTTCGAAAACAGAAGAATTCGCCGAACTTCGGATGTCCTCAGACGAAGAGTTCTTCCGCGAAAATGCCTTGAAACTTTCGAAGAAAGCGATGGAACGGTGAAAAAAACTTACTGCACCCACCCTCTATTTATAGGGAGAGGGGGGTAGTTTCAAGAAACCGCCTCGATATGACCGTTGCGAGTTTTCAGGGGGACGCGTGTCCACTCCGACGTTCCGAGGGTGACGTTTTTTACCGGAATTCGGGATATTTTTCGTGGAAACGGATCGTCGGAGTCAACCCGCTTCCCCAAGGGGCTAGTGTTGGGGAATTGGGCAAAAACCTTTCACCCTCGAAATGTCAAAGTTGCCGAGTTCGTGAATATTTTCGTGAATATGCCTCAGGGCGGAAAATCTGTTTCGTGGCAAGGAAACGTTCGTAGAGGTGTTCTGTTAATTCTACATAATTCGCTGATCTTTTAACATCATGCGAAATAATCGCCGAATTAACCTTGGATCGCAAGCCTGCTCTCTGTTTCAGGACGTCTGGGATCTGGCGAATTCAGGAAATCATGAACCTGCGAACTTCGGGCAATCCAAGGGATCTCAGTTCGTAAGTCTTGATAAGTGATGATCTTCATGAATGAGGTTTCGGGAGTCGATAGGAAGCCAAGTCAAAGACGTCATCTCAAAAAGTCCGGGTTTGAAGTGTGAACTAGTGGCAGGCTTGTAAATATGTGAAATTAGCCCCGCAAATCACGGGATGTCAAAGACATTCATGTACATATTCACACTAGGAATATTCTCTAGATTCGAGGGTAATCCCAGAATGTAAAAGTCCCTTCGTCTCCCTATAAAAGGAGGTCCGAGGGCACGTGTAAAGGGGTTCACAACTTTTGAGGCGAGTACAGACTTTCGGAGATTCCTTATCCCCCCTTTCATTCTTACCTTCGCGTGTTTATTTCGGTATCTTGTGTTCTGGGATCCCATCCGATTTTCGGACTCCCCAACAAAAGAATTGAGAATGGGGTATACGAATGGTTCTATTTTGCGACTAATTAAATCGAAACAGTGGTTGCGATGGTTGTTGACAAGTGTTATCTAGCTTAATGCCCGTCCTAGCCCGGCTTCATTTTGGATTGCTGGCAAATGGGGTTACAATTACAACTCACATCTGCTAGTATGTTCCACGCGTAGATTGGATGGTTCCACTTCGAAGTTTGCTTCGGCTATTTCTCCTAATTACTCATTAAGTTTGAATACAATTGCTTCTCAAAAAAAAAATTGAATACAATTAAATAAAAAATATGGTAAAAATAGGGGCAAATCTAAAAAATCATAAAATATTATTACTATTTACTCTTTAGTTAAAAAAGTTCACGATATTGAATACAGATAAAATTTCACGAAATTGTACAGATGTCCTTAAAAAACTGATATAATGAAACATTGCTGACAAAACCTCATGAAAATGACTAAAAAGAACTATCACGATGTATACATAATGCACTCTCTCCTAACCAACAGTACTGGGGATCTAGGAATCGGCAGTCTACATATCAACTCTGTTTTCTTGTCTTGAATTGAATATCATCTTCAACAACTTTCAGCTCCAATTTGGACCTGTTGATAAAGCAAGTAGCAAATCATATACTAATTTGAACCAAGCACATAAGCTTGAGTAAAGAAGACCTCACTGATAAGTCAAGAGAAAATTAGGGAAATGTTAAAGGAAGACATTAATGCTTAAAGGATTGTCACTGAACATTGTGGTATATTAATTGTCATCATCACTAAGCATACATTCAATTATGCAAAAAAGAAAGGTTTTCGGTTCTCTATTTGTTCAGAGACTGAAATACACTTAAGACAACATGATAATGATGTAAAAAAAAATCAACAGCTTGGATCAACATAATTTTACGAGGAAAATGAAAGAGAAAAAAATGTATTTTGGGCAAACAAAATTGGAAAGAAGAAAATTTCTTTTTTATTAAGAACTACTTGAATTTTTTCAGTCTGGTTGCGAGGTCTAAATAGTGAGTATGAATCATAGTTCCATTTTTTTTCTTGATCCACTCTATGTATTTCGTGTTCCAGATACTAGATTAAGTAATAAACACCACGTGATATAATGAAATGTTGCTGACAAAACCTCATGAAAATGACTAAAAAGAACTATCACGATGTACACATAATGCACTCTCTCGTAACCAACAGTACTGGGATCTAGGAATCGGTAGTCTACATATCAACTCTGTTTTCTTGTCTTGAATTGAATATCATCTTCAACAACTTTCAGCTCCAATTTGGACCTGTTGATAAAGCAAGTAGCAAATCATATACTAATTTGAACCAAGCACTTAAGCTTGAGTAAAGAAGACCTCACTGATAAGAGAAAATTAGGGAAACGTTAAAGGAAGACATTAATGCTTAAAGGATTGTCACTGAACATTGTGGTATATTAATTGTCATCATCACTAAGCATACATTCAATTATGCAAAAAAAAAGTTTTCGGTTCTCTATTTGTTCAAAGACTGAAATACACTTAAGACGACATGATAATGATGTAAAAAAAATCAACAGCTTGGATCAACATAATTTTACGAGGAAAATGAAAGAGAAAAAAATGTATTTTGGGCAAACAAAATTGGAAGGAAGAAAATTTCTTTTTTATTAAGAACTACTTGATTTTTTTTTCAGTTTGGTTGCGAGGTCTAAATAGTGAGTATGAATCATAGTTCCATTTTTTTCTTGATCCACTCTGTATTTCGAGTTCCAGATACTAGATTAAGTAATAAACACCACGTGTTTGTCGAAGTAAATAAATCTAACTGCAGAATTGGCAAAACTTCTGGCTCTGATTGGATAAACTACACACTATAACCTAGGAGTCACACATCCAAATAACTCAACGAGATGCTTAGGACAGAGGATCCATGACACGGAACACGAAAAAGAAGACGAGCATGAACCCTACACTTAATATAGAGGTACGGAAGGTGCACACCACCAAGATAAAGAAAAATATTTTTAATGTAAGTCCTTTGTTTATAACATTTTATTTATTTTAAAGCTATGGCCAAACATCCTTAGTGCATAATTAGTACTTATTTCCCCTTCGTACTTAGAACTTGAACCAGTATCTGGTAACAAATAAAGTATCATCGTTATAGATTGGCATAATACCTGTCCTCAAGAATGAAAGCCAACTTTCTGTCTTTACCATAGAGCCAAATGTTTCAACCTGATAATCAGCTTGTTACCCCATGACCAGGAAGTGCAAGTAACAGTACTAGAATGACATAAACATTGTCACCTAATATGGAACTACATGTGCTCAAATCTAGTCATCTAGGCAGTGAGAACTTACAGCAACTTCTTGCATCAAATCAGCAGCCTCATTGATCTTTCCCTGCTACTCTTTGATTTTTGCAAGTCTTTGGATCAAACTTGATCTCTCAATCTCAACCTATATCTACAGTGCACATAACACATATATACAATAAGTCTTAAAGGAATAAAAAATGTACTCAATTGCTCGCTGAACCATGGCCATGAAAAAGAAAGTGTGATCAATTGGAGGTGCTAGTATTAGTATAGATAAACTTTGACGACTCATTTGATTTAAGCAAGAAGGGTGTGTTGTGTTGTGCATTCAACTGTGTCTGTTACTTGCTGGGGGATTATATTTTGAATTTTTAATATATGAGGATTATATAGCTTGGTGTTTAAACCACCAAGCTAATTGTTTGCAACTTGAGACATCAATAGCTAATTGTTGTATAGGCCGCTATATGCTTGGAATATTTTTTTTAGGACCAATAAAAGATATCTACCAAATGCACTGTATGTTGCTAGTGAATCGACCCACAACACTGCTGACATGTGCATCAGCCAAGATTCCAGATGATAAACTTGAGAAGTCCTAAGGAACGGATTCTGACGAGTAAATAGCACGATACAGTTGTGGAATAGTTTTTTTTTTTGTATAGGCCCCCATCCTGGCTTATTTGATCCTAACACCATGATGGAGCCCCAGTAGGAACAATCTTTAAGGAGAAGGAGGAGATGGGAGGGGGAGGATATGCACCTGTAGAAGCCGAATCGAGGCCGGCGTGGGAGTACCAATCGCCGCCGCCGCTGAACCCTAGCAAGAAAAAGCAGGGATGGGGAGGGGGTGAGGTGGGGGAGGAGATGGATGTCGTCGGGCGGGAGAACGAGGCGGCAGCACACCTGCCCGCTGTGGTCGGGCTCACCGGCGGTGCCGCGAGGGAGAGAGGGAGAGGTGGCGGCGGCGTCGCCTTTGGAGCTCGAGGTCCCGGGGATCGAGCGAACGTTTTGACTTGCCGATGGCGTTAAAACTGCGCCTTTACCATACCTTTAGACTTCCATCATACTAATCTAATTCCTGATTTTTATTGCAAGCTCTGCAATCTGTGTTATTGCCAGTGTAACTCAGTCTCCTGTTAAATTCAAATTTAGTATATAAACTATTTGTCTTATGATGCTTTTCTCCATGCATTTCTTCTACATACCATTCCTCACGTCTCAAACACTTGCATTTTGGAAAAGATTAGTCAAACTTGAAAAACAGGATGTCCACTAAACAAGCCCGGGACATTGGAAAAATCAACATATCATGACCTTGCACTATTTTTCTTCCTTGTTTTTGCAGATGGCAGGGTTCGCCAAGACTGCAGCTACACTCCTGACGATCAACCTGGGCCTCGTTGGCGTCTTTGTTTTGGGTGGTGGCATGACAGTGCCGGTGCCTACGTCCATGGGCCCACCCAGCGTGTGCATCGCGCAGCTTCCTATTTACGAGATGATCGGCACGCTCCAGTCGTGCCTCGTGGCGACACTGGTATCCTCCATCCTTCTGTGCGGACACGTCAAGGTGGAGATGGCGGCTTTGGAGGGCGAGAGCCTGGCGGAGATGGACGAGAAGGCGAGGAGGATCCTGCGCGCCCGTCTGCTTCTAGGCGTCGTCACATCTGCTGCCTGCATCGCCCTGGGCCTCGCGACGTACATCTACGTCTTCCAGGTGAAGGTCACGTTGCTGGCCTGCACCTCAGTGGGCACGCGCGTATTCCTCGTCGCGAGCTACATGGTGGCTGGCGTCGTTGGTGCTTCCTTTTACTGGAAGTTTGCCGAGTCAGCGGTCACCTCCAACTGACAGTGGTGCAGTCTCGTTTTCAGTTAGTGTCTTATTTTCTGATGATGGACTCTGTAAGCGCATGGCCGTCGGTTAGGGGCCAGGATGTGTGCGTCGTTGAGCTGAGCCCGCGTCGTGTGCGGGTACAGCGCGTCGTGCGGCATGGTGGAGGCGTGTGGGATGGCACACGTCGAGGAGACCATGCCGCTCATGCCGGAGGTTGAGGCCACGGCTTCATTTGTGATCTCTCTCAAAAAACAAATCCTGTCTTTGGACTAATTTCAGCAATTATGTTATGTATGGAGTATGTTGGACTATTTTGGTTCGCGTGAACGTGTTTGGTTTTGGTAAATTACAGTTACAAGGTTGAAATGGTTGCGTCGTGCATAGTTGGATTTGTTTGTGCACAAGCACGAGCCAATCCACTCCATGTCTTTGGACCGAGACAGAGGATATACGTTGGCATGCTTAGCTCATGCATGGGGGAGCGACGTCTCCCCTCCTCTCGTAGTCGTATCACGTATGTATGTGTATATCCTCTACACGACGACTACGACGAAAGTCACGTAATGAGAGGCACGACGAGGTGCTAGCTGTCCCGTACGTAATCGCTTCATTTTATCGAAAGCGAAACAGATGCATGATTATGATCCTAGTTTCCAAAGGCAAAGAACTTGATACCAGCTGAATTACGCATGTCCTCCGCTCCAAATTAACATTCCTTTTAACTTTTGTACTCATCGGTCAAGCTAAACTTTAGATCATTAGTGTGCCTACGGAAATACCTTTCCTTATAACGGTTGAAGAGAGTGCTTTTCTTCAAACCTAACAGGCACACCGAACTTCTCAGCAACTTGTTTGGAAACACCATGGTGCAGAACAGGTGGATCAGTCTTTGCCAACAACTCTAGATAGATGGCAATTTTAATATCATCCGGGTAGTGTTTCCTCTTTCTAACAGTCGAATCTACAAAGAAGAATAATTGAAACTGAGTTCTACTATTCTGAAAAAATTATGGTTACAGTTATCATGATTCTAGCAATGTTCTTAAAAATTGTGTTCTCAAAAAAAAAATACAGCTACTTGCATGGTTTGAAACTGAAATACACCAACCTACAGTTAGCATGATTCTTGCAGGTTGCATTCAAAAAAACATCACTAAAAAAAATAAATAATGGACGTCTAAAAAAACATCCTACTTGCAGGTTTATTTGATCAACAGATGCTACTGTTCGACGTCCGACAACAGAAGATATGAGTGCTAACTTACTTTGCAAGTACCCTAATGAAACTCCTCCATCAGCAGATTCACCATCAGCAGGTCCTCCATCAGCAGGACTAGGATTGACATCTTCCACGGCAGAGCCTCCTTCAACACCAGGATCAGGGCAATGGCCAATACCATATTCATGATCTGAACCATATACGAAACAAAAAAAATACTAGTAACCATGGATCGCACTGCAACATTAACATCATCAGTAGAAGAGCAGATACTACCTTCATCATTAGGTGGGTCGCCATCGAGATCCTCAGACCACACCATGTCGAGCGCACGCGAGCCCCGGTACGCACCCCCGCGGGATGTCGTCCGTGTGGCATCCGACGTACTCGCGCGGCTTCCGTTCCTGGGAGATCGATCCCGCGCACGCTCGGCTTCTCCCAGGGTCCCCTTGCGCTTGGCTTCAGCGTCCCACGGCTCGGCCCATAGGGATCCACCCCGTCCGCGACCCCTTCACTTTCACGGCGGCCACCTTGCCGTCCGCCGCCACGATGGTGATCAACACCTGCAGGAAGTGCGCGCTGCCGGTGATCGTGAACCGCATGCTGCTCGCCCTGTCGCAGCTCACCCTGCATCACCAACACAAGTCAGGTTTGAAAACAGAAAGGGAGCACTGACTGAAAGTTTGATCTTTTTCTCTGTTTTCGAGACCCTAATGCTTTGCTATGCATTGGTCAGCATTCCAAAGTGGCTTCAGACATCCATCCGCATATTCTGAATGCACAGCTCAAGAATGATCCAGCGCTCGTTGCCTCTGTCGCAATGTTGCAGAAAGTCTGAAACAACATCAGTTTGTTGTTTTTGAAATTTATTTCTGAGCTACTTTGCATCTAAACTTTGGATATAAATCTGCAATATATACAGTACTATCATTGGACAACAATTGACAGAAGTTTTGGAGTAGAGAAAAGTAGGTTTACATATTTTGGTTGAAGCTCGAACATTGAATCCATTGTTGTTGGACTGAACACAGACAAACTGACGAGTCTAAAAACAGGATTGGATGGTCACTTTGAAAAGGAATTATAAATGATTTATTATTAACACCATGGCTTCACAGTAGTAAAATGGGATCTATGAACATTGGTGAACATGTACTCTCATTTATTGAGGTAGATGTTTGAGTTAAGTAATTTTAAGAGAGCTCCCAAAATTGCACTAGGCGCAACTTCACAACGCAGGAAGTGGGAGCGAGCCGTGCGGGTGACAGGAAAGCGGGAGCGTGGCGCGCGGGTGGAGAGAGCCGATCGAGCGAGCCGAGCCGGGATGCGCGGGAGCTCCATCCAATCACGCACTGACACGCAGGGGTGCGAACCGGGGCTCGCGTGCGCCCGGTGCGCACCCAATTTTTTTCCGCTGCTCTCGTGTTCTCTCGCCGAAGACTGCTGCTCTTGTGTTCTCTCGCCATTATTTTATAGCTGCGGTCAGTGTGGAGAATGCATGGCGGGATTCTGGATTTGGAATCTGATTTTTGGCGATTGAAATTTCAAGGGATGGCGGGCGAGGACAGAGGGGAAACTTTTTTTCGCGTTTTGGCTGCCGCGAGTTTTGGGCGACGGCGGAGGGGAGAATATTTTCGTGCGGAGAGAAAAGGGTTGCGCGGGGAAAAAAGGAATGCACGCGGGTGTTAAATCAAAGTTAAGATTTCTCTCTCCCTGTTAATTTTTCCTTGGTCTTTGAGTCATGAACAAAAGGGCCTTGGATAGGATGGAGGGAGTACTTAGAAAAACCAATGTACTTAGGCCCTATTTATTTCCCAAAATTTTCACCAACAACCCGTCACATTAATCTTCTTTTCACTAATTCGAAGTATTAAATGTAGATTAATGACAAAACCTATTCCAAGACCCCTACCTTAATTTTCGAGACGAATCTAACGAGCCTAATTATGTTATGATTAGACAATGTCATGCTACAGTAAACAATCTCTAATGATGGATTAATTAGACTTAATGGATTCGTCTCGCAATTTTCAGTCCATTCGTGTAATTATTTTTGTAAATAATCTACGTTTAATACTCCTAATAGACCTTGAAAGGGGACCCAAAATTTTCAGTTCGTGAACTAAACAGGCCCTTAGAGAAGTAAAAAAGAAATAGTACAACGGTTCCTTCTTTTTCAAAAGATCTCCTACATATATGACTACAAACTGTCTTTTTTGAGAGGTCTATTCTGTGAATGAGCTGCTGCTGCTTTCGGTCGGTTACCTGGAAAAACCGTGCTTTCTTCCTTTCCTTGTACTACACGATTGGCATCTGAATCCATCATGAAACAGGATTGGCTTGTTTGATTGACCAGTAACATGCACACGCACGCGATCATAAAACAACTTATTGAAATGTGATGGAATGAGAATGAAACAAACCACAAACTTATATTCATAGTCATATGAAGGGAAAAACTTATGTGCAGAGGCACTGACACATGCTTTACGGCTTAGCAAGCTAAGCATGTCTCTAGTAGTTGTAACTTTCAAAGTGCATAAAAAAAACCTAGGTCTTTACATCCATTAATTATATTTGATGATCCTATAAATCCAAGTTTTAGTAGGAACTCTTATACTCAACCATCGAAATGTCAACAATTTCACTTCTTGTTGGTGAATCCAATAGAGAAGACAGAGACTTACCTCTCCTTGATATAAGAATAATTTAGTTTGCCCAATTTCCATGGCTTCTTCTCTCCAGGCTTGAAATGTCATTAATTTGGATAAGAAGAATAAATCATAGTGATTGAAGGAGCATGGGCTGCGAGGGTTGGTCCGGGTTGGGTAGCTCAGTTACACTACTACAAAATATCCGACATCACTAACGCTTTATCACCAACAGTTTTGTAAAATCGGTTGGTGATGAGAACCCATCACTAAGGGCCCATGTAAAAAATCGTTGGTGATATTATGACCAACAATTTGTAAACAAAACCGGTTGTGATGTGTTGGGGGGTCCGAAAGTCGGATGAGATCCCCGAACACAAGATTCTGAAACGAACACACGAAAGTAAGAATGAAAGAGGGGACAAGGAATCCCCGAAAGTCTGTACTCGCCTCAAAAGTTGTGAATCCCTTTACACGTGCCCTCGGACCCCCTTTTATAGGGAGGCGAAGGGACTTATACATTCCGAGATTGCCCTCGAATCTAAAGAATATTCCGGGTATGAATATATACAAGAATGTCTTTTACACTCCGTGATTTGCGGAACTAATTTCGCACATTTACAAGCCTGCCATCAGTTCACACCTCGAACCCGGACTTTTGAGACAGCGCCTTTGACTTGGTCTTCCTTTGGCTTTCGACCCTTCATTCGTGAAGATCGTCGATCACCAAAACCTCTGAACTGAGCTTCAGAGTTCACGGACGAAGGGAAATCTGTCGGGATCTCCGAAGCTTCCATCTTCGCGATTCCTTGAACTTATCAGATCTCCGCTGTCCTGAAACGAGAAACAGACCAACAGCCCAGTGCACATTCGGCAATTACTTCGCACAACATTAGTGAGTCAGTGAATCGTATAAGAAGTAACAAAACACTTTCCCGAATACTTTTATACCATGAAACAGAATCAAGACCCAGCAGCATTTCTCCGAACACTTTCATGAATACATCTACGAATTCGCCAAAGTCCTGACTTCTCCAGAGTTCCGAGGGTGAAAGGTTTTTATCCAATTCCCCAACACTAGCCCCTCAGGGAAGCGGGTTGACTCCGATGATCTGTTTCCATGAACAATTCTTAGAATTTTGGTAAAAAACGTCTCCCTCGGAACGTTGGAGAAGACACGCGTCCCCCTAAAAACGCACAACGGTGTCACACCCGATTTTACAAGGAAAACCGAATGCATCTCATATGTGCGCCAGGATCAGATTACACACATACGATAGACAAAAGAGTGTAATACCATAACTGTAATCAAAACGTACAGGAGTTTAACTGATACAATATTCATTTATTACACTCAGACGGTGGACACGAAGGTCCGAAAACAAACGATAACTAAACGAGCAACTTCAGCTTCAACTTCCACAGGCACATGACTGGGGGATCCGCATGCCTTAGAACTCCTCAAAGTCGCTCCAGTACTCCTCACCGATGTTCTCCTCTGAACAGCGGTAAGCAAGGGTGAGCACTCTTATGGTTGGAGCTCAGCAAGTGGGGGAAACATGCAAGGCTACCAAGGATAGGCTATGGTTACAGCGGTTAGCATTTTATAAGTTGATCAAATTTTAGTTAACAGCACCTAGTTACTAGATGTAAGTTTATACCAACCCACTTAAGCATTATAAAACATCTTAAACTAAAAACCCACAAGATCCACGATTTACATCCATCTTTAAGTTTGATTATCATGTGAGGGTCCAAGCCGCTCTTAACCGTGAGCACGGCTGATCGATCAGTTTTAACTCTGCAGAGGTTGTACACTTTACCCACAGCTCGTGTTCCCCATGTTGCCCGGGTTAGCTAGACCCTTAAACACTTCCTAGGTGAGTGGCTAGGGGTCCACTACGAAGCCTTTACAAAGGAAAGTAGAGAAACCAACAGCCCGCTACAGTTACAGCAGCGGAGCGGACCATAACCCTCCCTAATGGTCAGCACCTTAGCAAAGGCTGCTACCCCAAAAGAACCGGGCTATACCCCTTCAACTCCGGCCCCCTGTGCCCCTCTCGGAAAAAGGCTATCAGATAAATCCACTCTCCTAATTAATTGGCTAAGCCAGAGCCATATGGACTGTGGTTGTACTGTTATCTTGGGTGGTTCTCCATGTTCCGTTTTAGTTATGTGATCTTGTCTTAAAACACATCCAGCATTTCATAAACATAACAGATTGCAAGACATAACCCACATAACCAGCCCAAGTTTAGCAACTAAGCAATTATCTACCCAAAGCATTTGTTAAACAGGGTTGATCAAGGTAACAGGGTGAAACATCTAATCAAGTCCTTAAAAAGGTGTTTGCCCATCAACTTCATGCATAGCAACAAGTAAAAGTAAATATTGTTTAAACATGCAGTTATATAGGTTCAAAAGAATATGCAGAGGGGGAAAAATCCACTTGCCTTCCTCTACGAACTGAGTATCTTCTTCTTCGTAGACAGGCTCTTCCTGATCGTCTCCAACGGGGAGCTCAGACGAAACAGGCACGATATCTACGCACAAGCATATACAAACAAACAATAAATAAAACAGTACACCAAACAGTAACAAAAGCTAAAAACACGCTGTCTAAAAGATTCTACTCGCTGAGACGATCATTTCGGTATAAAGAACGCTGAAAACGGAGTTAAAACGAGAAAGATATGATTAAACAAGTTACAGGGACCTATCTGCAAGAGTTCTCATAGGTGGAAGGACCGGCATGTGAAACTGTAAAAACTCAGGGGCTCTTAATCAAAACCGCCAGAGCAGCACCGTGGATCTTGGATCCAACGGCTGACGATGCGTGCGCGTGCCGTGGACCGCGCCGTGCGCCCGGTGCACGGGTCCACGGTGGACCGGCCGTTCAAAACGAAGGGGTATGCGATCCAGGCCGTCCGCGCGAGATCGAAAGGCCCAGGACGCACGCAAGCGAAGGGCGGCGGCGACGTCGCCGGAGAGCGGCGGCGCGCGACAGGGGCTCGCCGGCGTTGGCCCTGGACGGCGTTCCCGGCCACCATCCCGACCACGAGCAGGTGCAAAACGATGCGGGGGTGCTTGCGCGCGTGACAGGGGGGTCTATGGGGGCAATTGTGCCTCACCGGCGGCCAGCACCGGAAGAGGGCGGAGCGGCCACTCCGGCGAGCTCATGGGTGCGCTGCTGTGCACGAAAGGAAGGGAAAACGGGCGGGGATTATTGCTCACAGTTCAAAGGAGAAGCGAGCGAGCTCGAAGGTGAAGAAGATTCGACGGCGGCGGAGCTTGGCAACGGCGGCGGGTCGGGCGGCGCTCCGGTGTGGTCGAGGCGCGGCTCCCACGGGCTCTGGGGACGAGAACCTGCAGCCAATCGAGCTTGATGAGCCTCTGGTGAACCCAAAGTGAAAGGGAGAAGGGCGGCGGAGGTGGTCCTTCACCGGCGGCGACGAATGCACGACGACGGCGGGAACCCGAGGCGGCGGCGCTGGTGAATTGGGGCTCGAGCAAGCGAGTGGGTGTGCTGGGAAGGCAAAGGGAGGCGCAGGCGTTCGAGTACGTGCTTAAATAGGGCCAGAGGAAAGAAGGTGAGGGGAGGCGAGCGGGCTCCGGGCGGCGGCGCTTGCCATTGATGGCCGCGGCCATCACGGCTCGGTGCAAGGAAAGGGGAAACGGCCCCAAATGATCGAGGGCGGTTAATTGCCTTAATTGGCAAGCCTAGTGAGGGGGAAAAGGAAGGGGAAGAGGCGGGGCGCGGCGGGATCCGCGGCTGCGGCGGCAGGCCGGCGAGACAGAGGTGAAGAAGAAAGGAAGGGGGAGAGGGAGAGGCTGACAGGTGGGGTCGCGGTGTCAGCGAGAGCAAAGAAAAGAAAAAGAGAAAGAGAGAGGCGGGCCGGCGCGAGGAGAGCTAGGTGGGCCGGCAGGCCTGGCTGGGCCGAAAGGTGAGAGGGTAAAGTTTTTTTTTTTTTTTTCAAACTTCTTTTTAAAACCACTTTTCTTTTCAAATTCAAATCAAACTCTTTCAAACTTTTTTTTTTCAAAAAATTTTATAAACTTTTTTTTAGAAACTACACAAGCAACCAAAAACCATGCAAGCCAACTGATGATGCACAATCACTTGTTGTCTCTATGTTTATTAAATTATGTTTAATATTTTAGAGCTCAATTTTAAATGGCAATTTAAATTCTTTTAATCCTTAAAACTATTTTAAGTTGCTAGGTGATTTTAGTGATGGAATTTTTAGGGTGTCACAAATCCTACCCCCTTAAAGAGAATCTCGTCCCGAGATTCAGAAGACTTAGAGAACAGCTGAGGAAAATCTTCTTTGAGTTCATCCTCTCTTTCCCAGGTTGCCTCTTCCTCAGTATGATGACTCCACTGTACCTTACATATCCTGATGACCTTGCTTCTAGTAACCCTTTCCGATGTATCCAAGATCTTGATAGGGTATTCCTTGTAAGTCAAATCCTTTCCCATTTCTATGTCTTCCAGCAGTACTGGTTCTATCCTGACCTCACTCGTACATTTCTTTAACTGTGATACATGAAACACATCATGTACACCTGACAACTGTGCTGGCAATTCCAACTGGTAGGCTACTTCTCCTCTTCTTTCCACGATCTTGAAAGGTCCTATAAAACGAGGTGATAACTTCCCTCTGACATTGAACCTTCGCAGACCACGGATAGGTGACACTCTGAGGTATGCATAGTCACCAACTTCCAAAACCACTTCTCTTCTTCGAGGATCAGCATAACTCTTTTGACGTGACTGTGCGGCTTTGAGATTCTCTCTAATGATCTCAACTTGTCTTTCTGCTTCTCTTATGCTATCTGGTCCAAAGAGCTGACTCTCTCCAGTCTGGTTCCAAAACAACGGTGTTCTGCACTTTCTTCCATACAAAGCTTCAAACGGTGCCATCTTGATGCTGGACTGATAGCTGTTGTTATAAGCAAACTCTGCATAAGGCAAACTCTTATCCCAGCTGCCACTATTCTTCAACGCACAAGCTCTCAACATGTCCTCAAGGATCTGATTTGTTCTTTCCGTCTGTCCATCTGTCTGAGGATGGTATGCTGAACTGAAATTTAGCTTTGTATCCATTGATTCATGTAACTTCTGCCAAAACCGTGAAGTGAACTGAGTGCCCCGATCTGACACTATCTTCTTCGGTACCCCATGTAAACACACTATCCTTGAATTATATAACTCTGCCAACTTGACTCCTGTATAAGTCGTCTTTACTGGAATAAAGTGTGCTACCTTGGTTAACCGATCCACAATAACCCATATAGAATCATACCCATCACGAGTACGGGGTAATCCCACTATGAAGTCCATACCAATCTCTTCCCACTTCCATTCAGGTATCTTTAAAGGTTGAAGCAATCCTGCTGGTCTTTGATACTCAGCTTTCACTCTTTGACATGTGTCACACAAAGCTACATGAGCTGCTACATCCTTTTTCATCCCATACCACCAATACCTTTGTTTTAGATCTTGATACATCTTGGTACTTCCAGGATGAATAGAGTAAGCTGAATCATGTGCTTCCTTCAAAATAGCTTCTCGCAGCTCCTTGATCTCAGGTACACAGATTCTGTTCTTGAACCACACAGTTCCTTGCTCATCTTCCCTGAACTCTGGAACTTTACCCAACTTTATCAGCTTCTTATACTCTGCGATCTTCTCATCAGTCAACTGCCCTCTCCTAATATCCTGCTCAAGTGTCGACTCAATTTCTAATGTCAAAGTCTCACTCGAAGCAACCATTCCCAAGTTAAGCTGTGCCATCTCCCAACATAACTCCTGTGGTAACAAGTGCCCTATCAGCATGTTGGTCTGACTCTTCCGACTCAAAGCATCTGCTACCACATTTGCTTTACCAGGGTGATACTGAATATCCAGATCGTAATCCTTGATTAGCTCCAACCATCTTCGTTGCCTTAGATTAAGATCCTTCTGTGTAAAGATGTACTTCAGACTCTTATGATCAGTGAAAATCTGACACTTATTCCCAATCATATAATGCCTCCAGATTTTCAGAGCATGTACAACTGCTGCTAACTCAAGATCATGTGTAGGATAGTTCTGCTCATGTTTCCTTAACTGCCTTGAAGCATATGCTACTACTTTTCCTTCCTGCATCAACACACAACCCAATCCTTGCCGAGAAGCATCGCAATACACATCAAACCCTTTGTGTATATCTGGCATTATCAATACAGGAGCCGTAGTCAATCTTTTCTTTAATTCCTCAAAACTAGCCTGACACTTCTCATCCCACTTAAACTCCTTACCCTTCTCAAGTAGAGTTGTAAGGGGTTTCACAATCTTAGAAAATCCCTCGATGAACCTACGATAGTATCCTGCAAGCCCAAGGAAACTTCTGATCTCCGGTACATTCTTAGGCGGACTCCAGTTCAACACATCCCGAACCTTGCTTGGATCCACTGCAATTCCTCCATCAGTGATAATGTGTCCGAGAAAAGAGACCTCCTTCAACCAGAAATCACACTTGCTGAACTTGGCATACAGCTGATGTTCACGGAGCTTCTGCAACACGAGCCTCAAGTGTTCTTCATGTTCTTCCTCACTCCGAGAGAATACCAGAATATCATCAATGAATACCACAACAAACTTATCAAGATACTCCATGAATACCTTGTTCATCAAGTACATAAAGTATGCTGGAGCGTTGGTCAAGCCAAAAGACATCACAGTGAACTCATATAACCCATATCTAGATGTGAATGCTGTCTTTGGTATATCCTCCACTCGGATTTTCAACTGATGGTAACCTGATCTAAGATCTATCTTGGAGAAAACTTTAGCTCCTCTCATCTGATCGAACAAATCCTCGATCCGGGGTAAAGGGTATTTGTTCTTGATAGTAACCTCATTAAGAGATCGATAATCTATACACAACCTCCTAGATCCATCCTTCTTATCAACGAAGAGTGTGGGGGCTCCCCATGGTGATGAACTAGGACGGATAAACCCTTTACTAAGTAGTTCCTCTATTTGTTTCTTTAATTCAGCTAAATCTTTAACATCCATTCTATAAGGTCTTTTTGATATAGGAGCAGTACCAGGTATAAGTTCAATACTAAATTCAATGTCACGGTCAGGTGGCATACCTGGCAGATCCTCTGGAAATACATCAGGGAATTTATTTACTACTCTTATATCCTCCAAGGCCTTGCCTTCTACTGAATTCACAGTTCCACTATTGGATGAGGGTGTACCCACATATTCTATTCTCTCTCCTTGTGGACTGGTTAACAATACTGACTTCTTTCGGCACTGAATAACTCCATCACAACTCCTTAACCAATCCATCCCTAGAATGACATCTATCCCCCATGATTTTAAGACTACCAGATTAGCAAGAAAGTCTACTCCCATGATATTAATCTTTACTTGTGGGCATATATAACCAGTTTTCATTTCTCCTCCCGGGGAGCTAACTATCAGTGGATTCTTCATAGAACTCATACATAAGTTATGTTTTGTCACAAATTGATCAGTTATGAAAGAATGTGATGCTCCTGAATCAAACAATACTGTAGCGGGTATAGAGTTGACGGGAAACGTACCCAATACCACGCCGGAGTCATTCTGAGCTTGCTCCACTGATACATGATTAACCCGGCCACGCACATAGTTCTGCTGGCCTCTCTTGCTAGGAGCTTGTGGAGTGCGAGGCTGTGAAGATGGCTGCCCAGACCTGTGACTATTATCCCTCTGAGGGGTCTGCACTGCTCTCTTAGGACAGTTGTTAGCATAGTGTCCCAGCTCTCCACACTTGAAACACCCACTGGGCTGAACAGGGGTAGTGTTCCTGACAGGTGCCCCAGAGCCATTGTTGGAACGACTCTGCTGAGGAGTAGGAGCTCGGGGTGTCTGAGGGTTGAAACGCTGTGGTTGAAACGAGCGCTGCAGCTGTAAGTTCTGTGGATACTTTCCTCCTTGTCCACCAGGACGATACTGAGACGAGCTCTGCTGTGAACTGTAGCGAGGACGAGTGTTACTGCTTGACTGCCCATGTGATTGGAACTTGCGTTTCTGCTCGCCCAGTTCCTTCCTTTTGCTCTCCAGTCCAATTGCCTTGTTCACCAGTGTCTGGAAATCTGGAAAGGTGTGACTCTGCAGCTGATAGTTGAGAGGCCCAATCAACCCATCCAGAAACCTTTCCTGTCTCTTAGGATCAGTGTTGACTTCGTCCGGCGCATAACGAGACAGATGAGTGAACTTGTCAAGGTACTCAGTGACCGACATGCTTCCCTGCCTCAGTGACAAGAACTCCTTTTGCTTAAGCTTGATTACCCCTGAAGGGATGTGATAAGTACGGAAGTTGTCACGGAATTCTTGCCAAGTAATGTTGTGCCTATTGGGATGTGCAGTTGAATATGCATCCCACCAATCTCCAGCCTGTCCCACAAGTCTTCCAGCAGCATACAAAACCATCTCCCTGTCAGTGCACTGAACAATCTCCAGCTTCTTAGTAACTGTCTTCAACCAATCATCTGCATCTAGCGGATCAGTTGAATGAGAGTAAGTAGGAGGGTTGTGGCTCATGAATTCCTTGTGCCTATCCCTGGGTGGCGGTGGAGCTGGCTGTGGTTGCTGGTTCTGCTGAGCCTGCATGTTCTGAACAGTGTTGGTGAGATTCTGGATTAGCTGCATTTGTGCTTCAAAGAACTGCTGCATTGCTGGATCCATTGCTTGATTGATTGGCGGGGGTGGTGCTTGATTTCGTTGATTAGCAATGCGAGCACGAATCACAGGTGGAATGTCTTGACCTCCTCCGGACCTGGTTTTTACCATCTGATTGTTAGAGAAATCTATTTCAGAGAGGGGTATTGAACTGATGCATAAAAAAGATGAACTCAAAACGATTAAGCAACACAAACTTCCAACTAGGACAGATTCTGTTGACCTCAATAATTCAGGTGTAACTCTCTGTGCTATTATCCAAAAATCATGAATTTTTACCAGATTGTGAAGTGCAAAATTATGAGACTAATGCAACTAGAATCATCTCAATTGGAGGTCTACAACTCGAGATAAAATTCAAACAGTGCAGATGTGTCAGCAGAGATTACAGATTCTGATGTGCTCAATACTTTGTGCATAATTCCCAGAATACATACTGTATGATATTGAATTTTTGACAGAAAATCATCCTCAAAATTTGTGAACTAACCCAACTGGTTTCACATCAAACGGAGCTCTGTAGCTCAAGATAAAATTAAAACATTACTGCTATGTCAAATCACTGCGAGAACAGATTTGCATCATTCCAATCTTGCATGAGAGATAAAATAGAAGACAACCAGATTTGGACCCAAACTAACTTTATTTAACTTGATGGTTTCTTGTTGTATTGTGGCCATCACTCCACCATACAACTCACACACAAGCAAAATCCAAATCAAACATGTGTTCAAGCAACAACCATTATTACAAGCATTCGTCCTCACAGGAACGGTCTATCGAAACTTAAAAAGGTAAAGGCAGGCATCCTAAGATCCTAGCCCAGACGGGTTGTAGCTTCTGGTGTGCCGTAACGGAGCTTCTTGCGTGGAGGAGAGGCTGTAGTTTGGTACGGCATTGCTTCCTGAGGTGGCTGCTGACCAGCAAGCTGTGCTTCCAGATAGGCAATCCTAGCCTGAGCAGTCTGCAGTTCTTCATGGTACCTATCCATCTCAGTTGTTGCACCTTCAAGGTCAGTGTTCAGTGCAGCAGTCACCCGAGCCAGGATGTCAATACGGTCATCTCCTCCAGCAGGTACTATGGTCTCCTCAGAGCCACTCACACGACGAGGAACGTGGCGGAACTCAGACCCATGCAGACGATCACGTTGAGCATTGCAGAGCGACCAGAGAGCCCTCCTAGCTGCATCATTGACCGCAGCCTCATCAGTGGAGAAGTGAGCTGTGCTGTGGTGTGATGAGCGGTTCCTCCACCCATTGGTGTCAATCAAAGGCACACGGATGTAGACTCGGCTGGTGTAGTAATCCCTCATACCAGGCTCACTGAAATGCTTGGTGACATAGAGTGGCTTCATGGTGTACCCCAGGTGCTGCAGTACCTCCTGCAGTAGGACACAGAACTGGCCATTCTCATCTTCAGTGGAGTGCTTGTGGTACTCAGCCCCACGATAGCGAGGATCATCATCCTCTTCCTCCTCAGGATCTTCACCATCATTGTTGTTGTCTTCATCGTCATCATCTTCACCACTGTCATCCCCCGAGTCATCTGGATCTCCACCCATAGCATTGGGTGCGGGAGCAACTGGCGAAGGTGGTGCATCTTCTGCTGCTTCAGGTGCTGGCGGAATCACGATGTCACCATCTGCATCGGCCTCCAGGACAGTACCATCATACAGCTGTGGCTGCTCAACTGGATCCTCCTGCTGCACCTCCTCAGGGTCTTCTTCAACCTCAGCTTCCGGCTGCACCTCTTCGGGATCCTCTTCAACTTCAACCTCTGGCTGCGGCTCTGGCTGCGGCTCTGGCACTGGCGCAATCACCGGGTAGCGGGGTGCCAACTGACCACGGGGAACACGACCACCAGTGCTCTTGCGTGCAGTGTACTTTGTTCTGGCCATCTGACAAAACAAAACTGAACTCAGTATGGAATAAATCAAAATGATAGAGTTTTAATAATAAACAAGAATAAATTAGATTTTTATGCGTAAATAAGGCAATTTGAAGTATGACATGACTTTCTAGAACATGAATCCTTAATTTCGACCATTTCTAACTAAGGCTGCGACCTACAGTCATTACGGCTCTGGTACCACTTTGTCACACCCGATTTTACAAGGAAAACCGAATGCATCTCATATGTGCGCCAGGATCAGATTACACACATACGATAGACAAAAGAGTGTAATACCATAACTGTAATCAAAACGTACAGGAGTTTAACTGATACAATATTCATTTATTACACTCAGACGGTGGACACGAAGGTCCGAAAACAAACGATAACTAAACGAGCAACTTCAGCTTCAACTTCCACAGGCACATGACTGGGGGATCCGCATGCCTTAGAACTCCTCAAAGTCGCTCCAGTACTCCTCACCGATGTTCTCCTCTGAACAGCGGTAAGCAAGGGTGAGCACTCTTATGGTTGGAGCTCAGCAAGTGGGGGAAACATGCAAGGCTACCAAGGATAGGCTATGGTTACAGCGGTTAGCATTTTATAAGTTGATCAAATTTTAGTTAACAGCACCTAGTTACTAGATGTAAGTTTATACCAACCCACTTAAGCATTATAAAACATCTTAAACTAAAAACCCACAAGATCCACGATTTACATCCATCTTTAAGTTTGATTATCATGTGAGGGTCCAAGCCGCTCTTAACCGTGAGCACGGCTGATCGATCAGTTTTAACTCTGCAGAGGTTGTACACTTTACCCACAGCTCGTGTTCCCCATGTTGCCCGGGTTAGCTAGACCCTTAAACACTTCCTAGGTGAGTGGCTAGGGGTCCACTACGAAGCCTTTACAAAGGAAAGTAGAGAAACCAACAGCCCGCTACAGTTACAGCAGCGGAGCGGACCATAACCCTCCCTAATGGTCAGCACCTTAGCAAAGGCTGCTACCCCAAAAGAACCGGGCTATACCCCTTCAACTCCGGCCCCCTGTGCCCCTCTCGGAAAAAGGCTATCAGATAAATCCACTCTCCTAATTAATTGGCTAAGCCAGAGCCATATGGACTGTGGTTGTACTGTTATCTTGGGTGGTTCTCCATGTTCCGTTTTAGTTATGTGATCTTGTCTTAAAACACATCCAGCATTTCATAAACATAACAGATTGCAAGACATAACCCACATAACCAGCCCAAGTTTAGCAACTAAGCAATTATCTACCCAAAGCATTTGTTAAACAGGGTTGATCAAGGTAACAGGGTGAAACATCTAATCAAGTCCTTAAAAAGGTGTTTGCCCATCAACTTCATGCATAGCAACAAGTAAAAGTAAATATTGTTTAAACATGCAGTTATATAGGTTCAAAAGAATATGCAGAGGGGGAAAAATCCACTTGCCTTCCTCTACGAACTGAGTATCTTCTTCTTCGTAGACAGGCTCTTCCTGATCGTCTCCAACGGGGAGCTCAGACGAAACAGGCACGATATCTACGCACAAGCATATACAAACAAACAATAAATAAAACAGTACACCAAACAGTAACAAAAGCTAAAAACACGCTGTCTAAAAGATTCTACTCGCTGAGACGATCATTTCGGTATAAAGAACGCTGAAAACGGAGTTAAAACGAGAAAGATATGATTAAACAAGTTACAGGGACCTATCTGCAAGAGTTCTCATAGGTGGAAGGACCGGCATGTGAAACTGTAAAAACTCAGGGGCTCTTAATCAAAACCGCCAGAGCAGCACCGTGGATCTTGGATCCAACGGCTGACGATGCGTGCGCGTGCCGTGGACCGCGCCGTGCGCCCGGTGCACGGGTCCACGGTGGACCGGCCGTTCAAAACGAAGGGGTATGCGATCCAGGCCGTCCGCGCGAGATCGAAAGGCCCAGGACGCACGCAAGCGAAGGGCGGCGGCGACGTCGCCGGAGAGCGGCGGCGCGCGACAGGGGCTCGCCGGCGTTGGCCCTGGACGGCGTTCCCGGCCACCATCCCGACCACGAGCAGGTGCAAAACGATGCGGGGGTGCTTGCGCGCGTGACAGGGGGGTCTATGGGGGCAATTGTGCCTCACCGGCGGCCAGCACCGGAAGAGGGCGGAGCGGCCACTCCGGCGAGCTCATGGGTGCGCTGCTGTGCACGAAAGGAAGGGAAAACGGGCGGGGATTATTGCTCACAGTTCAAAGGAGAAGCGAGCGAGCTCGAAGGTGAAGAAGATTCGACGGCGGCGGAGCTTGGCAACGGCGGCGGGTCGGGCGGCGCTCCGGTGTGGTCGAGGCGCGGCTCCCACGGGCTCTGGGGACGAGAACCTGCAGCCAATCGAGCTTGATGAGCCTCTGGTGAACCCAAAGTGAAAGGGAGAAGGGCGGCGGAGGTGGTCCTTCACCGGCGGCGACGAATGCACGACGACGGCGGGAACCCGAGGCGGCGGCGCTGGTGAATTGGGGCTCGAGCAAGCGAGTGGGTGTGCTGGGAAGGCAAAGGGAGGCGCAGGCGTTCGAGTACGTGCTTAAATAGGGCCAGAGGAAAGAAGGTGAGGGGAGGCGAGCGGGCTCCGGGCGGCGGCGCTTGCCATTGATGGCCGCGGCCATCACGGCTCGGTGCAAGGAAAGGGGAAACGGCCCCAAATGATCGAGGGCGGTTAATTGCCTTAATTGGCAAGCCTAGTGAGGGGGAAAAGGAAGGGGAAGAGGCGGGGCGCGGCGGGATCCGCGGCTGCGGCGGCAGGCCGGCGAGACAGAGGTGAAGAAGAAAGGAAGGGGGAGAGGGAGAGGCTGACAGGTGGGGTCGCGGTGTCAGCGAGAGCAAAGAAAAGAAAAAGAGAAAGAGAGAGGCGGGCCGGCGCGAGGAGAGCTAGGTGGGCCGGCAGGCCTGGCTGGGCCGAAAGGTGAGAGGGTAAAGTTTTCTTTTTTTTCTTTTTCAAACTTCTTTTTAAAACCACTTTTCTTTTCAAATTCAAATCAAACTCTTTCAAACTTTTTTTCTCAAAAAAATTTTATAAACTTTTTTTTAGAAACTACACAAGCAACCAAAAACCATGCAAGCCAACTGATGATGCACAATCACTTGTTGTCTCTATGTTTATTAAATTATGTTTAATATTTTAGAGCTCAATTTTAAATGGCAATTTAAATTCTTTTAATCCTTAAAACTATTTTAAGTTGCTAGGTGATTTTAGTGATGGAATTTTTAGGGTGTCACAAACGGTATTCTCGAGGCGGTTTCTTGAAACTACCCCCCTCATCCTATAAATAGGAGGTGAGCGCGGTAACTTTGTTTCACCGTTTCGCCAAACTTTCCGAAGTTTTCAAGACTTTCTGGAGTGTTTGCAGCGCAAATTTTTCGGGACGCTCGAAGTTCGGCGACTTTTTCTGTCTCTGAAGGTATGTTATTCTCTTTTCTTATGTTTTTCGGTTATTGACCATCTATTTTGTAGACTATTGTTCTTCGTAAATTGACACGTTTTTCATGTTTGTTTTTCTTTTGAAAAGGTGGCTCGCACTAAGAGTACCGCCAGACCAATGATTGCTGAGGAATTGGCCGCTGCTGGTGTTCCGCCGACTGAGGGGAATGCCCCTTCCAGTACTAACGATCCGGCTGCCGAAATCATTCGCGATTCCGGCAGTCACGAAGATGGGGAGATAAGATCTGAAAACAGATCTGGCGGTGAAGAAGATCTCTCCAATGTCGACGCTGATCTAAGCGAACTTGTTGCTGTGAAGGCTAACTCTTATCCCCCAGCTTTTGTGTTCGGCGCATCGAAGGTTACGGCCGATCTTATCGAGGAATATGAGAAGGCTGGATTTTTCCCTGCCGGCGATGGACGTCCCCCTTCTGATGAACAAGTCCCTGCTCCTGAGGCCAACGAAGTTGTTGTGTTTAGGGACTTCTTTACCTGTGGACTCAGATTTCCTTGCGATCCCATTCTGCCTTCCATTCTCGAGAAGTTTGCTGTGAAAACGCATCAGTTGACACCAAACTCTTTTCTAGAACTTTCGAAATTCTTTTGGATCATGAAGACCTTTAAATGTACCTTCGGTACTGACATATTCGCTCGTTTATTCGAGCTTGTGATTGAGAAGGATATTCTTAAGCTTGACGATGGGAAGTACTATGAGGCGCACTATGCGTGCTGTACTTTCAACACCCGAAGACAAAATTCGCGAAAAGGCCTCACCCGAATCCAACTTGCACCCTGCAGCAAGACCAACTTCTCCGAAGATTGGAGCTCATACTGGTTTTATGTAAAGGTTGATATGTCTAAGGTTTCTGGCTATACTGGGCCAGCTTACCCCCTCTACTCACCTATGGCGCCAGTGACTGCTGTTTGTACTGCTTCGTATAACAGCCGCACTATCGGTTTCAAAGGCTGCGAAAATGCTTTTTTCTTGGCTAGCACCATTCTCGGAGGTCGCGACGCCATTGAAGAATTTGTTGCAGCCGAAGTTTGGCCTATATCAGATGGCTAGAAACCTTCTAATATTGTTTTCCTAGATGTGGACTGGGCATCGCAGCAAGTGCCATTCCCACGATTCGACTTGCGACTCAAGGATGGTCAAAGTCTCGAAGATTTTATTGCTGAAGTTGAAGAAAAAGTTAATGTAATGGTTGGTGAATCTACTCTCAATGAGTACAAATCTTACAAGAACCTTGTGAAGCACAAGAGGAGGGTGAACCGAGTGTTTTCAGAACTTGGTGCTGATACTACTCTCCGATCTCGTCCACCAGGTGTGGACAAGAAGGTTCCGGCAGTCGCCGTAGCAGTTTGTTCAGCTGCCCCTCCTAAAGCTCCGAGAAAAAAGGCTTCGAAGAAAAGCAAGGCTAAGAGTATCGCTGGCGACTCCTCTTCTCCTGTCGTCCGCCCAGAAAAAACTAGGTCGTTGGAGTCCAGCAAGAGGAAAAGAAAGGCCTCCGAAGTTGTTTCTGATGCTGAGATTCAAGCAGCATCAAGTCTTGCACAGCTGGGGAAGAAGAAGGCTAAGAAGGCCGTGAAGAAGGTTGCTGCTGCCATAGTTCAGCGCATTCCGTCGGCTTTCTCTGATGACGAGATGACTAACGAACCTCGCCCAACAGGTTTCTCTTCTTGCCTATGGTGTGATTTAAGATTAGGTGGTCGTCGCGGTTATACTCCTGGTTCTGAGAATGAAATTGTTGATGTCGAAACCTTTTCAGACGATGTCCCCGAAGTTCGGGAAACTCACGTGGATCTTGCGATTGCTACTGAAGCCGAAGCTGGCTCTTCTCAAGCTCCTGCTGCTAATGACGAAGCCTCTCCGAAGTTTGCTAAGGAGTTAGAGCGCACAATGAGCAAGGGCGGTGATTTGGTTGGGAATCCCTCTCTAACTGAGAACCGTGAGGAAATCCCCGAAGATCAAGATCCCCCACCCTCCGTCACTGCTTACAACGAGAGTTTTGGTTCGTCTTTTAGAGGTGGTCTGTTAAGCGTTAGCGGTGAGGTGGTTGACTCGGATGATGGTGTTCCTAAGTTTTCCTTGCTATGGACGTCCCCTGAATTTGTGGGTGAAACAGGAGGAGACGCTCCGAAGAAGAGGCTTCGGTTGACCGGCCAAACAACTACTACTGCTGAAAAGCACACTTCTTCCTCTCTCCAGAAATCTTTGACGATTTCTGAACCCGTAGGTCAGATTCCCTTCAGAAGACTTAATCCAACAGGTTTGCATTTTGCTTTCGTCTTTTACGCTCTGTTGATCTTTTTTGTTTTCCTTACATTTTTCATTGCTGTAACCTTTCTGATTTTCGCAGGTTTTGAAGAAAATACCCGGAAACTTTCATCATTAGATCTTGCTAGTTTCAAGAAGACTTATGATTTAAAAGCGTCCATCATCGGCAAAGTCGTTTCTGAACGACTCCTTGAAAAAGAGGAACTTGTTGAGAAGCTTACTGGCGAATCTAAGAAGCTGAAGCGAGAACTGAACAAGGCTCAAGCTTCTGGTCTCGACTTGGAGAAGCGGATCGCGGAGCTGGTGGATTCTTTAAAGAAATGCCAGGATGAGAAAAATCTTACTGAAGCCGCTCTTCGTGATTCGAGAAAAGACCTTGAAAAGCTTAACAAGACTCATGAGGATGACTTGAAAATGATTGAGAATCTTCGCAAGGAATCTGACAAAAATGCAAAAACTGTTGACGAGCTTCGTGCTAGTAATGCTGAGATTTCATCGAAAAATTCTGATCTCGCGAAGACTTTGAGCGCGAAGGAGCAGAAAATTCATGATCTTGAAAAAGCTCTGTCTGAGCGAGGCGAGACTTCGGGCAAAGATGTTGATGAGATCAAACAACGTCTGAAAGTTCTTTTTGAGGAATACAGAGGAGCTTTGGAGCAATTTGGCACCCGTCCAAGTCCGCTACCTGAAAGCGAAGAAATTTCTGATTTGATGGACTGGATGCTGAAGGAGTTCCAAGCTCTCCCAGATGTTTTCTCAGGAGCCAGTGACTTTGCTGCTCTTTTTTCGGTGGAAAGTCTTCTGAAGCTTCTTTATGATTTTGATTGTGTCGATCTCCCGAAATTCCGCAGTGCACTCTCGCGACTTCCAGATGCTGGAAGTACTTCAATCATTCGCCCCAATGAAGACATTCATGCTGTAAAGATTAGATTCGCAAGGGAGTTTTGGAATGCGAGTGGAAAAGAATTCGCGAAGAAGATTGCTCGTGACAAACTTGAGGAGGTTGGTATTATAGACTTTGTTGAATTTCTGGCATTTTACGAGCGTCCCTTTCTTGATTTCTTGTTGACTTCTTTTACGTTTTTCAGATGATTCGGAAGGAGGAGCGTGCTAAAGCTGTGGAGAGTCAGGAATCATCTTCTGAATCTGAAGGGGATGACGATATCAACGATGGAGAGGAAGATTCGGGGAGCGAGGGTAGTGGCAATAGTGGTAGCAGCGACGACCAAGATGATGGCGGGGAAGACAGCTCCGATCGTCAAACCAGCTCCCCGAAGGTTGATATTGTTGGATGAGGCTCTGCTTGTCCGAACTTTTGCTTTTGATGCTTGAGGCCCTATGAACTTGTGTATTTGTACATTAATGGGCTGTGACCCCTTCTAAACTTCTGTCTTGTAAATTTTAACCTGCACAGGTCCTGCAAGGTGGGCCTGTGCAGGACATCATACCTTTGCGAATTTATCGACAGGACCAGATAGTTAGTGGTGAAGCTTGGCGTTTGTACAAAGAAGCTAATCCTGAATGCGAATTCTCTGATTTTTGGCTTGAGTGTTGCCAGTATTTTTCGATGAATAGCTTTCAACTTAGCTGATTTTTTCTTCAACGTGATGGTTATGCTCTTTCTTCTGAAGCCTCGAGCTTGCGGTCCACTGTGAAGACGGAACCCCTTAGCCCTATAACTGGCGAATGTAACTTTGCTTATGCTAGTGACATTGCCGAAGAAAGGGGTCGTAAACCGGGCCGCATCGTCGAACTTCCTTTCTAAACTTGTTAGCTCTTTGAAGCTGTGTAATTTTACTTTTATGAAATTTTGTATGAAACTAAGGCAATAAAATCATTTTTAAGAAAAATGTCACCCTCCCCACCTTGCTGTTTTCATGCAAAATTTCGTGGATGCCCAAAGATTGCTAATTCCCTTCGAACGTAAGTCGACAAAATTTGTTTCACGAATTTTGTGGACTTGCGTCTGCTTGGCATACTTGCCCAGGTTGATATCGCAACCCTCAGTTGCTTCAACGATAGCTTGTGATTACTAATTTTCGGAGGTGATTGAGCCCCTTGGCCCTTGGAAGAATGTTCTCGGTTAGAGCGAATTTCCTAAAAAACTTCGTATAATTCTTAACGAATGTTCGCTACCATGCTGATTTGTTCTTTCAACCGAGGTAGCTTTAACTTTTACTTTATAATTTTTTACACAAAAAATCTTGAACGAAAACGTTTGTACTTTCTGGGCCACAACCTTCAGTTGTTCCCGTACTTTTGGTAGGATGTCCCTTCAAGGTGGGATCTAGGCCACAACTTGTTGTTGTCTCAGGCCTTTCGGTAGGAAATCCCTTTAAGGTGGGATTTAGGCCGCAACTTGTTGTTGCCTCAGGCCTTTCGGTAGGAAATCCCTTTAAGGTGGGATTTAGGCCGCAACTTGTTGTTGCCTCAGGCCTTTCGGTAGGAAATCCCTTTAAGGTGGGATTTAGACTTTCACGGAGCCTTTGGCTATCAAGGAGCCCTTTTTCACGAACTTTTCTTTTCTCATGCTGGAGTTCAGGCTATCACGGAGCCTTTTCACGAACTTTTCTTTTTTCATGATGGAATTCAGGCTATCACGGAGCCTTTTCACGAACTTTTCTTTTTTCATGATGGAATTCAGGCTATCACGGAGCCTTTTCACGAACTTTTCTTTTTTCATAATGGAATTCAGGCTATCACGGAGCCTTTTCATGAACTTTTCCTTTCTCATGATGGAATTCAGGCTATCACAAAGCCTTTTCACGAACTTTTCTTTTCTCATGCTGGAGTTCAGGCTATCACGGAGCCTTTTCACAAACTTTTCTTTTCTCATGATGGAATTCAGGCTATCACAGAGCCTTTTCACGAACTTTTCTTTTCTCATGATGGAATTCATGCTATAACAGAGCCTTTTTCACGAATTTTCTTTCTCAGAATGGAACTTCGCAAGACACATAGTTTGGGGGAAGACTCTTTTCATATATATCACAAAGAGTATTTACATAGGATCCGCCTCGTTAAAAACCTTGTCCCTTGATTTAGGGCCCCCATTGCAAGGAAAAGAGTACGGTCCTTCTTATTCTAAATTAAATGCAAGAAGTAAATATTTTTGTTCCCGAAACCACTTATAGTTCCGTGATTCGGGTTTTTACAGTTTTATGGAATCTAAATTTGCGAAAAGAAATGCTGAATAATAAATCTAGCTACTTTTCATGATTTTCAAGGGTAGTACCTTTTTAGGCTGTCTGCATTCCACGAATGCGGCAGCTCTTCGCCGGTTTGGTCTGTTAAGCGGAAAGCTCCTGGCATGCTGGTTTCTTTTGCAATGTAGGGTCCTTCCCAAGATTCTTGAAGTTTCCCGGGATTCTCCCAGTTTTTCTTTCTTTTTATGACTAGGTCACCATTCTTGATATCTTTCCTGACCACTTTCTTATCCTTCCACACCTTGGTTTCCCTTTGGTACTTTTCAATGTTATCTGTGGCTTCGAGGATCGTTAACTCGATCAAGTCTTTTTCTACTTTCATCTCGATTTCTTCGATCTCTTTTGCTTTCTGTACTCTTAAGCTTTCATTCTTGATCTCTTCTGGTGACATTGCTTCAGTGCCGAACAATAAGCGAAATGGTGTGAAACCTGTTGCTCTTGACACTGTTGTGTTGTGAGACAAGATTACTTTCGGCAATTCATCTGTCCACTTGCCTTTCTTCTGATCATATAGACACTTCTTGATTCCTGAAAAGATTAGCACATTTGCTCTTTCAACAGCTCCATTAGACTGCGGATGATAGACTGAAGAGAACTTCACATGAGTGCCCAGAGTTTTGCAATATTCTTTGAAAGAATAATAGTCGAATTGTTTTCCGTTATCAATAGTTGTTTCTCTTGGTACTCCGAATCTGCAGATTATGTTTTGCCAGAAGAATTTCTGGATTGTTGATGCTGTGATATTCGCCAATACCTTTGCCTCCACCCACTTGGTGAAGTAATCAACTGCTACTGCTGTGAACTTGCAATTTCCTTAGGCTGTTGGCAGTGGGCCGACCAAATCCATTCCCCACCTTTGCAGAGGCCATGTTGGTGGGATTAGATGAACTGGCATGGATGGCAAGTTTTGCTGATTCGATGTTTTCTGGCATGCTTCACACTCCCGAACGAGCTTCTTTGCGTCAAAATTTATCGAAGGCTAGAAGAATCCTTGCCTTATTGCTTTGCCTGCCAGTGCTCTCGTGCCTATGTGTGCACCACAAAATCCACTATGAATTTCCTTGAGAAGTTCTACACCTTTTTCGGAGGTAATGCATTTTAGCCATGGTTCGGTGATTCCGGCCTTCTAGAGCTCTCCGTCCACTATAGCATAGCCCCTTGCTCTTTGCCTTAGTCTTTTTTCTTCCAATTCATCTTGCGGCTCATAGTGACCCCTCAAGTATGCCATGATTTCGGCTCTCCAATCGCGAGTCTCTACAATGTTCACAGCTTTTGGCTTCAGATCTTTGACGGACGGTTCTTTGATGATTTCGAAGAACACATCCGGAGGCATTGCCTGATTCTGAGCTGCTACTTTCGCCAGTTTATCTGCGTCGTTATTGTCATTTCTTGGTATATGTTGGACTGAGTAGCCTTTGAAATGCTTCTCCATTTCTCTGACTTTCTCAAGATACTTCATTAGAACTGGATTCCTTGCTTCGCTTTCTTTCTCTATATGTTCTTGAATGACTTTGGAATCCGTCTTGATGATAAAGGTTAGCTGACCCAGAGCTTTCATCTTTCTCAGAGCTAGGAGCAAAGCCTCATATTCAGTTGTGTTGTTTGTAGAATGCACATCATCTGCGAAATCAAGCCGAGCTGCATACCTTATCACAACTCCGGTTGGGGATGTTACGATTGCTGCTATACCAATTCCCCTGTCACACCAAGCCCCATCGCAAAGCACTATCCAAGGCGTGACTATATCTTCGCCGGGATTATGTGTTGGCGATGTCCAGTCCACGACGAAATCTGCCAGGACTTGCGATTTGATTGCACTTCTTCTTTCGAAGTCAACTGTGTATTCTGATAGTTCAGCATCCCACTTGATGATTCGTGTTGAAGCTTCTTTATTTGTGAACAGGTTATTCAGTGGTTGATTCGTGATAACCCTTATTCTGTGACCTTCGAAGTAGTACCTTAGTTTTCTTGCAGCCATAACGACTGCATATGCTATCTTCTCTAATTCAGAGTAGAAAAGTTTAGATTCTGAAAGAGCTTCCGAAGCAAAATAAACTGGAATTTGTTTCAACTTTCCTTCTTCCTCCTTCTCTTGCACTAGAACAGCACTCACGACTGAGTTGGAAGCAGACAAGTACAGTAGGAGTGGCGATTTTGGCTCTGGAGGGCATAGCTTGGTCATGTTCGACAGGTAGTCTTTGAGCTCTTGGAAGGCTTGTTTCTGAGATTCAGACCACTGAAAGTTCTTGGAACTTCGAAGAACTTAGAAGAAGGGCAAGCTTCTCTCTGCAGCTCTGGGTATGAACCTGTTAAGGGCAGCCACTCTCCCTATCAACTTTTGCACATCTTTCACCGAAACAGGATCTTGCATCTCAACTAGAGCTTTGATTTTGTCAGGATTTGCCTCAATGCCTTTTGTTGAAACCAGGCACCCCAGAACTTTTCCTTTATGAATGCCGAAGACACACTTCTCGGGATTTAACTTGAGATTTGCGGCCCTGAAGTTCACAAAGGTTTCTGCTAGATCGCTGATGTGGTCTTTTCTTTGAACGCTTTTGACGACGATATCGTTGACATATGCTAGAATGTTTCTCCGAAGTTGAGGATGAAGCACTATTGCTATCATTCTTGAAAACATGCATCCTGCATTCTTTAAACCCTCTGGCATTCTTACGAAACAAAAGGTTCCGAAAGGGGTGATGAAACTTGTTTTTTCCTCGTCTTCTTTGCATACCCTTATTTGGTGATATCCTGAGAACATGTCCAGGAGTGATAGCATTTCGCTGTTTGCGGCGTCATCAACGACCCTGTCCACCCTTTCTAAGGGGAAGTCATCCTTCTTGCAGGCTTTGTTCAAGTCTGTGAAGTCCACACACATTCGCCACTTTCCATTCTTCTTCTTGACTGGTACAGTATTAGCCAGCCATACAGGATACATAACTTCTCTAATGACCTTGGCGTCCTGAAGTCTCTGTACCTCAGCCTCTACTGCCTTGACTTTTTCTTCGGACATCTTCCTGAGTTTCTGCTTTTTCGGGGTTGTTCTCTTATCTGTTTCTAGGGCATGCTCAATGATATCCCTATCAACACCCTGCAGATCTTTAGCTGACCATGCGAAAACATCTTTGTTCCTGTTGAGGAACTGAACAAGTTCTTTCTCTTTTTCGGGACTGAGATGAGCCCCTATCACGACTGCTCTGTCTGGCATGTCATCTAAGTATACTTCCTTCGTTTCACCATCAGCAGCTATTTCAACTTTTTCTTTATCTCTCTTGGCCTCAACATATGGTTCTTTCTTCTCTTCGGCAGAGTTCAGGTGATGCACGTTGGTTTGTCCTGGTGTGTGACCCTTTTCAATGTTTCGGGCCTCTTGCTGATCGCCGAATACAGTGATGACTCCCTTTGGTGCCGGCATTTTCATGCATAGGAACTGTTGCCTTATCACCGCATCGAACTTGTTAATGAATCCTCTACTGAAAATCGCGAAGTATGGATGGTACATGTCGACCACGTCGAAAGTGAGAGTTTCGGTTCTGGCATTGTCAAGATCTCCAAAGGATACAGGCAGAGCTATCTTTCCCGCTGGCTTGATTGGTTTTCCTCCGAAACCCAGCAGTGGGTATTCTGGTGGCTGCAGCATGTGTGGACTCAAGCTCATCTTCTCGAAAGTTTTCATGAATAAGATGTCTGCCGAGCTTCCATTATCCACCAGAACTTTTCCGATAACCCATCCGGCTATATTCACCTCGATGACCATGGCATCATTGTGGTCTGTTGATTTCAATCTGAAATCCTGTTCAGTGAATGTTATCGGCACCTTGGCCCATTCTGGTCGCGCTGCTGGACCGTCATTGTTGACTGTGTTCACAGATCTGAAGTAATTGTTTCTTTGTCTTTTTGTCTCAAACTCCATGGCTGAACCTCCTGTTATAGGCATGATAGTTCCAAAGGAAGGTAAGGATTTCGGATTATGGCCTCTCGAACTAGACTCTTGTCTTGATGAATTGTCGGGTGGTGGTGGCAACATTTCTTGAATTGGTTGTGGTTGCTGAATGGCTTGAATCGCCTGAGACTGAGGATAGAACTGTTGGGAAGGCTGCCAGGACGACTGCGCCTGCTGAAACTGCTGAATTGAGACTGGATTCGGTTGAGGACCCATGAGTTGTGGTTGCCAGAAGTTTAGACGGAATTGGTTCGGCACTGTGGAGGCAATACTCATCATGGTTTTCTCTTGTTGGATTCTTGCTATGTTCTTTTTGGTTTCTGGACACGCTTCGGTGTTATGGCCTCTTCCGTGATATCGACAGTAGAAGTATGGATCTCTTGGATTGTGGTTCTGAACCTTCGGGGGTCCTCTTCCCCTTCCTCTTCCTCTTGACGAAAAACCTCCTCTTGTGCTCAGTCTGTTGTCCTGGCTAAACTGAGGATTTTCCACATTGTTGATATTTCGTGGGTTTTGAGAATGAGGTTTCCATGTTGTTCCTCTATTGCCTTGCCTTGCCTCATTTCGTTCAGCAACTCTTCTTCGATGATCTTCATCGGACTTGATGTATTCTTCTAGTTCGTGAAAGAGTTCGTCAATAGTTTTGGGCTCTTTCCGAGTCAAGTGTGAGGCTGTTGGTCCCAGAGTCAGGCCTTTGATCAGCGCTTGTATTGTTGTCTTGTCGTCTGCTTCCAGGATCTGAGATCTTTGTTGCATGAATCTTCTTACGAAGCTCTGTAATGGCTCTCTATCTTTTTGCTTGCAGTTGTATAGGTCTGATGATTTTGCCGCAGTTTCATGGAATATCTAGAAAGCTTGGATGAACTTTGTCTTGAGGTCAATCCAACTGCAGATTGAGTGTGGTGGTAGCAGAGAGTACCAGTTGAGGACAGGGCCTTCACAAGCAATGATGAAGGATTTGGCCAGTGCGACATCATCTCCCCTTGCTGAATTCAATGCTGATTCATATCTCATGAGGAATTGTCTAGAGTTTCCATACCCATTGTACTTCAGGAGAGAAATTGGTTTGAACTTCGGTGGCCACGGTGCTGTTTGCAACCCAAGTGAGAGTGGTGAATCTGGATCCGCGAACTGCGAGATTCCGTTACCCGCGAAGAAGTTTTCTCTTGAGGTTCTTCTGTTCTGGCCAGAGTTCTGGTGTGGTGAATCACGCCACAGTGAACTGTTTTCTTGATCTTTCATTTCATCGATTTCTCTTTGCATTCTTTCTATTTGCTCCTTTGCCTGGTTGAGTTTCTCCAGCTTTTCTGAAGCTCTTCTTTTTGCTTCCAGCTGGTTCACGAATCTCTCCTTCTCTTTTTGAAGCTGCAGCACTTTTTGGTTCACTTTTTCTTGTTCTCTGTCGACAGCTTGATCATCATCCTCATCTGCATCTTCTTCAGTGAATGGTTCTAGAGTATGTGCCGTTTTCTCAGCTCGTGCCTTCTGGAGAGCCTCGAGTTTCGCCCTCCTCTCTTGGTCTGAGATCTGCGAAGGTTCTGCAGTGAGAGAGTTTCCGTTGTCTTGTTCGGTGTAGTGATCTTCCTGGTTGGCTTCTGTAGGTGTGTTCTTCTTGGACTTCTTCTGTGGAGGCATCGTGGATTGTCTTTCGGCTGAAACCACGGTGGGCGCCAATGTTGGGGGGTCCGAAAGTCAGATGAGATCCCCGAACCCACGATTCCGAAACGAACACACGAAAGTAAGAACGAAAGAGGGGACAAGGAATCCCCGAAAGTCTGTACTCGCCTCAAAAGTTTTGAATCCCTTTACACGTGCCCTCGGACCCCCTTTTATAGGGAGGCGAAGGGACTTTTACATTCCGAGATTACCCTCGAATCTAAAGAATATTCCAGGTATGAATATGTACAAGAATGTCTTTTACACTCCGTGATTTGCGGAACTAATTTCGCACATTTACATGCCTGCCATCAGTTCACACCTCGAACCCGGACTTTTGAGACAGCGCCTTTGACTTGGTCTTCCTTAGGCTTTCGACCCTTCATTCGTGAAGATCGCCGATCACCAAAACCTCCGAACTGAGCTTCAGAGTTCACGAACGGAGGGAAATCTGTCGGGATCTCCGAAGCTTCCATCTTCGCGATTCCTCGAACTTATCAGATCTCCGCTGTCCTGAAACGAGAAACAGACCAACAGCCCAGTGCACATTCGGCAATTACTTCGCACAACATTAGTGAGTCAGTGAATCGTATAAGAAGTAACAAAACACTTTCCCGAATACTTTTATACCATGAAACAGAATCAAGACCCAACAGCATTTCTCCGAACACTTTCATGAATACATCTACGAATTCGCCAAAGTTCTGACTTCTCCAGAGTTCCGAGGGTGAAAGGTTTTTATCCAATTCCCCAACATGATGAGAAAACCACAGGCCCAAAAAATTTATCAATCAGAGTTGATCGCGCGTCCGTCCCTCCGGTCCACCTTATCCCCTCCCTTGTTTGGCCTCCCCCACGGGCCACGGCCTCACGCCATTCGCTTCCTCCCACCTACCATCCACACCTCTCTGGCCCTCTATTCCTCATCAGCCCACCAACACTCGCCCCTCTCCCTCTAAGCCCTCCCTCTCGCCGACTGAAGGTGCTGCCCCTCCCCTATCCCCTCTGCTCACCCCTCACTGGCGGTGAGGAGCGGTGACGGGGCAAGGTGGGGAGGCAGTCGCATGGCGGCAGCGCGGACCAAGCACAGCGGAGGCGCAGCCAGGCACGGTGGCAGCGTAGGCCACGCATGGCGGCGATGCAGGCTCGGCACGATGGCAGCAGTGATGGGTAGATGTAGTCCTCTCTAGCACACCACCTCGATCCCTCACCCTCCAGAAATTATATGAAGCCAGTAAATAAACAAAAAATCCCTCCATCTCCGATCTCCAGGAATTACGGCGGCACCGCCCGAGGGGTCCTCTATCACTCTCCGTGTTGAATCTGGTGGGTCGTGGCATCTGACGGGTGATGTTGTTGCGGCAGCCGGATCCGGGCTGCTGTGGCAGGGGAGTGGTGTTGGCGGCAGTGAGGGGCAACCGAGACGGCAAGGCAGCGTGGCGACGGCGGGCCGGGCATGCGTGGTGGTGGCGGGCCGGGCATGCGTGGTGGTGGCGGCCGGCGGGGCAGCGGCTGGCCAGGGTGTGGTGGGATGCAGCCGGTGGGGCCGGTGGTGCTTCCTGACCACATCACCATCACTTGGCAGACAACGCTTTTGAAAATCGGCGGTGATGGAGGTTTGAAACCGGTGGTGATAGGACTTTGTGGAGTAGTGTTAGAGTGGAGCTTGATAGCCCGATTTCGATTCTCGTTGGGTGCATCTTCGTTAGTGATGCAGATGACTGCTCTAGTCTCTAGCCCCATGTTTTTAAAAAAATCTAAGCAATGTATGCATCGGACCTGCACGAGGATCAAAATCAGATGTGTTCCTAGCAAGAATACTGAAACGTTGTTGCCCCTCCGATCAAATCACGACTTGCGTTGGGAGGCGCTAACAGACGCGCATTCGCCGTGACCCGCTGGCAGCGAACGAAGGCAGGTCTCTCTATCTCCTTACTCCTTCCTTTATTTGCTTCTTCTTCTTCCTTCCTCCTTCGTTCTTCCAGTCTCTTTCTTTTGCCGCACCTCCGCCGCCGCAGGAGACTACCACCACCACCCACGGCCACCGGCGACCTCGCCGGCCTGCCGCCCCGCCCACCTCCCGCCCCACCGCGCCGCCCCCGCCCTTCCTAACCACTGCCGCCGTTTGCCCCCGCCGCCGACACCGCCCACCGGATGTCCTCCACCACCCGGCCAGCGGCGCCGTCGCCATCCGGCCTCGCCGCCCACAACCCGCAGCCACCGCCGTCCCCGACCAACATTTAAGGCCGCCGGCGATTGGAATCCCCCAAACCCAGGTAACCCAAATCCCTAACCCTAACCGTCGGCCTCCACCACCGCCCGCCGCCGCCGGCCACCGCCCACAACCCGCCGATGCTCCCGTTCCGCCATGGCCGCTGTCCTCCTCTGCTCTCCCTCCCCGCAACCCAAACCCCAACCCAACCCCGCTGTCCTCCTCCGCTCTCCCTCTCGTTGAAGACGATGGTCGTTCGTTGCTACTAGGTAGCGGCGAATGTTCGTAAAATAGGATTTGTGATCCACTTCGCTCCCTTCGCCGCCGCTCCCCTGCTGAACTCGCTGCACCAAACCCTCAGCCGCTCCGCCCACCGCCGGCGACCATGGAGCAACAGCCGCTCATGGGCGTCAGCATGAGTAGATGAAGGCCGAGATGCAGAGCGACATGAAGGATGAAGCACGATGGCGTGGACGTTCCGATGCGCTGGGGATCGGCACGACCATGATGCTCACGCATTTGCGGCGGCGCAATCAGGCACCGGCCGGCCGGCCCACGTGGCTAGCTCGGGCATGTATGCATGTGCATGGCTCTTCGCCAAACATCTCGGAGGAGCAGATCGATGAATGCACATACGCTTCTGCTGCAGTACATGGAGAGCAATTCGCATTTGCTCATCGACACGAAGAGGAGTGGCAAGGACCTCGATGGCAGGGGGAAGCAGTGGCCGTTCGGCCTGCTCACGCACGTGTGAGGGCCACGAGCGTGATTGTCGGCGGCCACGCCATGGTCGAGCTGGCCGGCGGCCCTGCAAGCTGGCTTGCGGGAAGCGGCACGGGCAATCTAGCCAAAGTCCAAAGATAAGACGATTGGAGCTCGGCGGCGTCGATGTGTAGCTGGCTAGCTGCTAGCTCTCTAGCTCCTCCGTTGTTTTTGTTTTCGTGTTGATCGTCAACGCGGTGTTGTGGACGGGAGGGTGCGGTGCGCGGATGTGTGATGGGAGGGTTGGAATCGTGGGTGGTACGGACTCTCGCGTCAAGCGTACGCTCACGGCAATCACACGGACTCTCACGAAGAAGGGGTGGCGGGGACAACATGTGGGTAAGGTAGCGATATGGTGACGAAAACATTACGATTTTGGCAGAAACGCTCTCAAAATTGCGATTCGATGGGTCTTCCACCCTATCCACTCCTCCAAATATATGACGGGTGCAGTGGGTCCGGCGTGAGGGGTAAGACAGGTCCGAATTGGGTGAGAAAAGTTTTCAAAAGAGCTCGTTCTTTTTAGTGTACTAGCATAGATGCACGTGCGACACGCACGTGTTTTTAAAATTACATAGTAAAGAAAATATATTGTAATTTTTTAAAAATAATAATAAGTTGTATTTTCTAGAATATAATAAACAATCATTTTATTCAATCATGGAAATTAAAATTATTCAATAACAAACCTCATTCGGTAGTAATCTTCATTTGTACTTCTTGTGCACAAGCTAACTAACTTTTGTTATCATGGAGATTTCTTTTGAGGTGGATGTTATCACGGATATGAATGACCACCTTATTAACATATCTTTTAATTAGTTAACATACTTCTGAAATAATATCATGTGCTCGCGAAACAACTGTCAACTTCTGGTTGTATGAAAGTATTCTCCAGAGTAGAAATCGACACTTGGGCAAGATTTCCAAGGACTTTCTGGAAGAGAAATGATCACAGGCACTGAAAAAATAGCGTGCTATAGCGTCGAAATAGCGCCGCTATAGCGGTAAGAAGCAGCTGTTGCGATGCCGAATAGCGCCGCGCTATAGCGTTTTGGCCAAGCTCCCGCTAAATTCTATAGCCCGTGATTTTTTCATTGATCACAGTCAAAGTCTTTCCTGTTCATTATGCAGGGAACTGTTACATGTACCGGCTATGTTGTCCAAATTTATCACTTAACTGATGGTTTGTGGTTCTAATAGACACGTAATGTCATAGGAGATTTTTCAACATTTTAGCCAACGTCAATTGCTGTTTAATTGAATTGATTTGATAACATTTCTGTCACATCTTTTTGAAGGTTTTGTAATTTTGTAGTGTACTTTCATTATTCCTTTTCAGTATCTGTATTTTTCTCTTCTATGCTTAATAGCACCTATTGGTTATGGGTATGCAAACGCATGCATGGAAAAGGGTGAGTAAACGCAGCACGTGACGCTGACCACATCGTCCCAGCATCTCCCGGCTCGCGCTCCTTTCCACCGCCGCCGGAACCCCGAGCAGATGCACATAGCTGCAACACGGAGGTGCCGTGACCGCTCGGGGCACCGACAGGCAGGAGGAAGCAGATGGTCGGGCTCCCTTCTGCATCCGGCGGCAGCGTGTGTGTGGACGGAGACGGAGGAGCCCGAGACGGAAGCGAGGGAGAGGAGGCGGCGATGCCGCATCCGGCGGCGGCGTGAGCGTGTGCGGGAGCCGGCGGGGAGGGCGCAGTGGCGCATGGGTCGCATTGGTTGTCAGATTAGCAAGTGGGATGACCGTGGTGCGGGTTGAGACGGAGGCAGGTACGGGTGGGTGGGTCCGACGGTGGAGACAGAGGAGGGTGCGTGTTGGTGGACCCGACCGCATCGTGGGGTACCAGGGGCAACGGGCCCACGTGCATGTAACCAAAACGTAAAGTAACTGTGTGTCGGAGATCGATCGTCAGGATGGCTCCCAGGGCACGCTAATTATCAATTGTCCTTTTCCTTCCGATCTTTCTACACTTTTAAATTCACAAAAACATGCAGTCGCATTAATTTTCTATCACTGTAGCTTAAGTCTAACACAAGCTTCAAAGTTCAAACATTCAATCATTGAGATAAACAAAGCCGAACTCACAAACACAATTGCGAACTGCTCTTTCTAGAGCTTTACGAACAATTGAACAAATGATCAATTTAATATAGCTAGCACGAAGACAGTAAGAGGCAAAGAGCTAGGCAAGACGGCAGCCGGTCTACACGCGCCTGCTCGCTCGGACGTCGGAGATCGGACGACTGTATGCTCGCTAGGCAATCAGATAGTCAGGTTGGCATCGAACACAAGAGCCGTTATGGCAGCCGGCGCGACGTTCTAAATTAAAGTGGAGATCAGACTTTGCTGCTAGCCGTGGGCTCCTTCCGCATCGTCAGGCGGGCGGCGCTGACTACCAAACCTCCGGCGACGAGCTCCAGCCGTGGCCACCCCCGGACGCGGATCTTTCGGAGCTCGCAAGCCTCCATCCACTACTGAAAAAATGGGCATTTGTACCGGTTGGTAACCCTCATTTGTACCGGGTATCTAACCAGTACAAAGGATCCGGTACAAATGAGGGATAGCATTTGTACCGGGTATCCCACCCGGTACCGGGGGCGTAAGTTACGCCCCGGTACAAATGTTATTTCCGTCACCCCTCGTCCGTTGCCGTTCCCCCTCCTTCCTCTTTTTTTCTTTTCATTTTCTTTTCTTTTCTCATCTCATCTCATTCATTCATCCATCCATCCATCCATCCATTCATTCTATCACAACACAAATCACTACACAAATAGGATTTACAATCACAAATTCATCCACATCTCACTCATCTCATCTCATTCAAACACAAATAGGATTTACAATCACGAATTCACAAGAAACATGTGAACAAGAGCTCGCAACATCAAGAAACAACATTAAGCAAATTTCTCACCCTCGGTCTCCTCGCGCCAGCACTCCGCTCGGCCGCGCTCGCCCGTACCGCGCCGGCCGCTGCCCGCGCCCGCGCCACGCCACGCCGCGCCGGCCGCCCTCGATCCAAATCCCTGGAGGAAGAAGAGAGAGAGAGAGGTGAGAATAGGAAGAGATAAGAATGAGGGAAGGAGAAGGAGGAAGAAGGAAAGGCACAGAGTAAATAGGAAGGGAGAAAGGGACAGTGGGATTTAGAAAAATCGAGGGTCACGGGTGCATACATATTAGTACCGGGTAAAGCAATAATCCAGTACAAATGCCTCACATTTGTACCGGTCGGAGCCACCACCCGGTACAAATGTGTGGCATTTGTACCGGGTGGGTGGGAGATGGCACCGACACATCCCTGTGAGAGGGCATTTGTACCGGTTGGTGCCTCCAACCGGTACAAATGTAGCTATTTGTACCGAGGCCAAAAATACCCGGTACAAATTAAAAAACAGGCCTGGGATATATGTGCGATTCTCTAGTAGTGATCTAGCAACAATATAACAGAAGGGAAGCACGTTCGAATTCGAGGCGAAGTGACCGAGAGAAGAGGTGGACGGATTGGAATCCATGACTCCAGGTTCGGAAGGGGTGGACGCATTGGAATCCAGGACTCCAGGTTGAGGACAACCCTGTATGTGCGGACGGAGTAAATTAATTGGTGGGCCCGGTGGGTATAGGCGGGCGGGTACACCGAGCGTGGGTGAGAAAAACAATTAGTTTTTGGCAGAAACGCTCTCCAAATTGCGATTCTATGGGTCTACCACCCTATCCACTCCCCTAATTACCTGACAGGTGGGTCCGGCGTGAGGGGTATGGTAACCCTGATTTGGGTGAGAAAAGTTTTTCAAATTATTCGATCTTTATAGTATAGATAGAAGATACAACCGTTCATCTTCTCCCACCGCAAGCTGGGTGGAACTATTACACATGGTGTTTAAGTTTAGTCCCATTGAATCTTCGGATACTAATTGGAAGGATAAAATGTGAGCTAATTATAAAATTAATTCCACATATGAAGACTAATTGTCGATCTATTAATTAACCTTAATAAATCTATCATTAGCGGTAAACAACACATATTTACTATATCACAACATTGTCAAATCATGACTAATTATAGGTTAAATAGATTCGCCTTGAAAATTAGTCTTCATGTGTGCATTTAGTTTTAAAATTAGTCTATATTTAATACTTCTAATTAGCATCCGAATTGTGTCAGGGACTAAAATTTTTACCTGACCCCTACATCTACACTAGTAGTACTAGACTAGTACTCCCTCCCTCCCAAGAAAATTGCAATTCTAATTTTTCTAGGACAGGTTAGTGGTGGCGCGAAAAAAATCTAGTACCCCTATTTTTTAGCCACATGCAGTAAGTTTTGACATGCAGATTAGATCTGATTACTTAATTAGGCAGGTAATTAGATCTATTTTCTAAGATTGCACTCTTTGTGGGATTTATTTCAAATCCTAGGATTGCATTCTTTACGGGACGGAGGGAGTAGAGAGGAAGGAAAGGGGAGTAACATTAATGTGGGTGGGCGTGGCAGGAACTTGAAGATTAGATTGTATTCCTTCACGCTGAGCATGTATCACATCCTAACCTTGTTAAAAGTTTGTGTTTCTTTCTTTTTTTAATCATAATGACTTGGTAAAAAAATTGTGCTAAAATTTTCACAGCTTACTGAAAAAAGAAAAAGAAAGAAAGCAACACATAATATTAGAAAAAAACTAACTCAACATAAATACTAGAACACATGGTAATCGAGTTTACATCAACACACAGACACATGACCATCTTACATTCACGAGTTCATGGCAACCAAAACAAGATCTACTAGAGTCCACACTACAACAAATTTGTAGATGGCTTCATATATAGGATTCAGGTTGGTGGGGGGCACGAGCCCCCCTGTTGGCTCCACCACTGGGTAGAAGATTGACGCGTCCAATTCAAATTGAAAGAGTTTGATTAGGGAATACTCAATCGATTACTGTGAGGGACCAGCGTTTACATATATAGGCGATGTGCCAGATTACATTCCAACACTCTCCCGCAGTCTAAACTGGGAGCACTACGAACATTGAGACTGGACCTAAACTCTATGAATACGGACGTCGGCAAACCTTTGGTGAAAATGTCGGCGTACTGAGATGTAGTGGGAACATGCAGGACGCGGACTTCACCGAGGGCGACTCGTTCTCGAACAAAGTCCAGATCGATCTCAATATGCTTGGTTCGCTGATGCTGGACTGGATTGGTGGAGAGGTAGACGGCGCTGATGTTATCACAGTAGACCACTGTAGCACGACGAAGAGGGCACCGAAGTTCTTGCAAAAGCTGGCGCAGCCAGCAAGCTTCAGCGACTCCGTTAGCGACAGTTCGATATTCCGCCTCTGCGCTGGATCTGGATACCGTAGCCTGACGCTTGGACGACCATGAGATGAGATTGTCCCCCAAGAACACAGCATAACCCGATGTGGATTTGCGTGTGTCAGGACATCCCGCCCAATCGGCATCGGTGTAGACAGTGAGATCCGCTGGAGAGGTCTGGTAAAGGTGGAAGCCAAGATCCAGAGTACCTTGAATATACCGGAGAATTTGCTTCATAGCACCCAAGTGAGGCTCTCGTGGGTCATGCATAAACAAGCACACCTGCTGGACGGCATATGCAATGTCTGGACGAGTGAAGGTGAGGTACTGTAGGGCTCCAACAATACTGCGATAGTGGCTGGGATCAGTGATAGAAGTACCATCAGCAGGAAGCTTGGAGTGCGTATCCACAGGAGTGCTGCAAGGCTTGCAGTTACTCATACCAGCACGGTCCAGAATATCCAACATATACTGCTTTTGAGAGAGAAACAGGCTGTTACCCTGGCGCGTGACACTGACACCCAGAAAATGATGCAACGGCCCCATATCAGTCATGGAGAACTCACAACGAAGAGCAGTGATGATCCGCTGAAGAAGAGCCGGTGAGGAAGCACTGAGCACAATATCATCAACATACAACAGAAGAAACGCCATGTCAGCTCCCTAGCAATATATAAACAATGATGCATCAGACTTGGCCTCCACAAATCCAAGAGATGTGATGTAGGAGGCAAAACGATTGCGCCAGGCACGAGGAGCTTGCTTCAACCCATAAAGTGACTTGTTCAGGCGACAGACGTGGTTGGGCTTCGAAGAATCCACAAAACCAGCTGGCTGAACACAGTATACCGTCTCATCTAGGGTGCCATGGAGGAAAGCATTCTTGACATCAAGCTGATGGATCGGCCAAGAACGAGACAATGCCAAAGTCAACACGACACGGATGGTAGCTGGCTTGACCACCGGGCTGAAAGTCTCATCATAGTCGATGCCAGGACGCTGTGTGAAACCGCGGAGGACCCATCTGGCCTTATAGCGATCAAGAGAGCCATCAGTCTTGAGCTTACGGCGGAAGCCCCACTTGCCAGTCACTAGATTGACACCCGGAGGACGAGGCACCAACGTCCAGGTGTCATTGTCCTTGAGAGCATCGAACTCAGCCTGCATAGCGAGCCGCCAAGCGGGATCCGCCAGAGCGGCACGGACGAAGGACGGAACCGGGGAGGTCGCGGTGGCGGCGTGGAGGTTCAGTCGATCCACAGGCTGCCGAAACCCGTCCTTGCCACGGGTGCGCATGCCATGAGCGTTGATGACGGGGGCGACGACCTGGGGTGCCGTCGCGGTGGTCCGGCCAAGTGTCCTGCCGGCGCCGCTGGCAACAACCTGGGAGGCGGGGTCCTCAGGGGCAGCAGCGCCAGACGGAGGGTGGGCAGGATCAGCGGCCGCAGAGGCCCCGGGCGGGGCACCCGGTGCGGTATCCATGCCGCCAGGGGCACCAGGGGCGGCATCAGTGCCGCCGGGGAGTTGAGTACCTGCATCCACAACTCTTTGCACAATAGGCAAGGAGAAATCATCAGCAACGTCCAAGAAGGACAGTGTGTCCGGATCCTGGGGGGTGGTCGACACTGCAGAGAATGGAAACAAAGTCTCGTCGAAGATGACATGACGAGAGACAATGATCCGATTCGAGTGGAGGTCAAGACACCGGTATCCTTTATGGTCAGAGGAGTAACCAAGGAAGACACACATGGTGGAGCGAGGTGATAATTTATGGGGAGTGGTGGATGAGAGGTTGGGGTAACATGCACAGCCGAAAATGCGAAGATGAGAATATGATGGCTGTGAGCCATGTAAGGCGAGGTATGGTGTTTGGCCGTCTAGAGTTTTAGTGGGATGACGATTGAGGAGATATGTGGCAGTGTGGAGGGAGTCAACCCAATAAATAGGAGGTAGACTGGCCTGAAACAGAAGGGACCACACGATGTTATTGATGGTGTGGAGGGTGTGCTCGGCACAACCGTTCTGTTGGGAGGTGTAGGGGCACGACATCCGGAGGATTGCGCCATGAGCGAGGAAGAACGTGCGGGCCGAAGAGTGATCAAACTCACGGCCGTTGTCGCACTGGACTGCCTTGATGGTGCCATCAAACTGCGTGTGTGCATAGGCAAAGAAGTTTGTGATGGTGGGGAATGTGTCTGACTTAAGACGCAACGGAAAAGTCCATGCATAATGAGTGCAATCATCAAGAATGACTAAGTAATATTTGTATCCTGACACACTAACCACAGGGGATGTCCAAAGATCACAATGTATTAGATCAAAGGGACTAACAGCACGAGAGTTTGACAAATTAAAAGGCAAACGCACATGGCGGCCTAGCTGGCAGGCATGACAATGTGCTGCTTATTACAAGAAATTACATGGGAGCAAATAAGCTGAGATAAAGCGGCGTGCCCCAGGTGACCTAGGCGACGGTGCCAGAGAGAAGCATCGGAGGCAGTGGCGGCGAGGGCAGTGGTGCTGGTGGTGGTGGTGGGGAAGAACGGGTATAAATCACCCGTGCTATTGCACCTGGCGATCACGCTCCGTGTCTGAAGGTCCTTCACAGAGAGGCCAAATGGGTCAAACTCAATAGAGCAATTGTTATCCGTGGTAAAGCGACGAACAGAAAGCAGGTTCTTAATAATGTGTGGTGAAACGAGGACATTAGAAAGAACAAGAGGACGTTGTACGCTAGAAAAAGAATGTGACCCAATGGATGTAACGGGAAGCGATGCCCCATTACCGACAATGATAGATGAAGGACTAGATGACGAAGGAGGGTGAACGGAAGAAATAATACCAGCGTTGTTGACCATGTGAGCACCAGCACCGGAGTCTGCATACCACTCTCCTGATGACGGAGGTGTCAGGGTCATAGTATTGAAGCTATTGACGAGAGCCGATGGATCCCATGATGCACCGTGCATGGGAGTCCAAGGTGACTGCTGCTGCTGCGTCACCCAGGACTGCTGCTGCTGCGGTACCCAGGACTGCTGGTGCTGCCCCGCCCAAGCCGGCTGGTGACCACCGTAGCCGAGCCCAGGTTGTGGGCCAAGGGCGTACGGTTGCTGCAGCTGAGGGACGGCGGTGAAGGCGGCCTGAGGCGGGCGGAATTGTGCACCACCACAGGACTGGGGCGGCCACAGTTGGAGAGTGCCGGTCCAAGGGTTGTAGAACGGCGCGGGGAAACGAGCATTGCCGTTGGTCTGCTGCTGCGGCTGCTGTTGTTGGCGACCACCACGACCGCGGCGACGCCCAGAGCGTTGGCCTTGGCCAGAGGGTTGTCCGGACTGCCCGCCGCTGGATCCGCCCTGTCCACCTTACAGGGGAGGTTCTGCTGAAATTTTGTACTTATAGTGTTGTTTTTCTTGTTTTGCAGAGCAGGACCCGTCGGAGGGAACCCGGAGCACCTCGGCTACCCCGATCGTCTTCGTCGGCACTGCGGTCCTGCCTGCACAGCCTCTAGCCTGTCTCCACCGCCACCCTAGGTATAATTGAGCTCTTTTCCTTACCGTTGTCGTACGTAGAGTCCACTCCGGTGAGTATGAGTACGATTGTTTTACTTTCTGTGCTAATGCTTAGTGTCAAACCTAGTGATGGCCGTCGTGCCAGATTTGTTGATGTGTCGGGCTTCGTGCCGGAGTTGTTGATCTGTCAGCCTTCATGCCGGAAATGTGGTTGTCGGCCTTCGTGCCGACCTTCTTCTTGCAGGTTTTGGAAACCTCCCCATGCAGGGGAGGTGCTGCCGAAATTTTCAACTTTTATTTACAACTTAGATTTTTATCTTGTCACTCACGTGCAATTTCTTTTCTTTTTTCAGCGGCACTCGAGGGCGTCGTCGAACCATGTTGGAGGGTCGCCGATGTCGCACGTCGGGCCATCCCCAGCTAGAGCATCGCCGGGATCGCACGTTGGGACATCCCAACCCTCCTAGTTGCCGTGAGCCGTCCGCGGACTCGTTTTTATGTATTGCACTTGTGAACTTGGAATAATGTGTACTTTTGGACGTGTGGTTTGTAATATATTGTGGATTCCGGACATATTTGGTCGTTTGTCGTTTATAAATGTGGTTTGTGATATATTGAAGTCGATTTGTGGTTTGTGTAAATATATGCTTTGTTTGTCACACGTAAAAGCAAAAAAAAAAGAAAAAAGAAGGGGGCTTCCCCGAGTGCCTGGGCAGCGACACTCGGGGAAGACATTTTTTTTTAAAAAAAACGGCGATTTCCTTCCCCGAGTGCTTGATCCACGACACTCGGGGAAGAGGATTTAAAAAAAAACTAAATTCTTCCCCGAGTGTCGCGCCCGAAGAGGTTTGTTAAAAAAACAAATTTCTTCCCCGAGTGTTACACTTGGGGAAGAGGTTTCAAAAAAAAAAGAAATTTCTTCTCCTAGTGTTGCACTCAGGGAAGAGGTTTTTTTTAAAAAAAAACGGGAGATGGCGCCGACAGCGTTAAATCGTCCCCGAGAGCTAGCTTGGCACTCGGGGAAGGCTTTGACACTCCGGGAAGGCCGCTTCCCCGTGAAAAACGTCCCTGGTAGGTCTTCTCCGAGTGTTGCACTCGGAGAAGCCTTCCCCGAGTGTTTTGTGGCCTTCCCCGAGTGCATTTGGCACTCGGGGAAGCCGGCTTCTCCCGTAGTTGTTCAGGCACGAGCTGCTTGAGGACGCTGTCGGCAACTACCGCGTCGCCGAGATGGAGGCGGCGCTGCGCGCGTTTCTGCAGCCCAGCCACTAGGACGCTGATCGACGAGGAGGTCATATGTTCGTCAAGGAGGGCCGTGAGGGCGTGCGTCGGCGCGCTGCTCGCCAGGTGGAAGAGGGAGTCGTACGTTCTGCCGCTTCTGCGTCAAGGAGGGCGACGTCCTCGTCATCCCCGCCGGCGCCGTCGTCTACTCGGCCAACACGCACAACTCCAAGTGGTTCCGCGTCGTCATGCTCCTCATTTCCTCAACCCCGTCTCCACCAATTAGGGGCGTTTCGAGGTTGTCATGCGTCGTCTATCCTCCGATCCTTCGCTTCTTGTGCGTTTGGTCTGATTGCAGAGAGGGCTGAAATTAATATACTCTTCTTCTCCGACAGGAATCTTTACCTATGATTCTTGGCCAATACCGAGGCCAAAAAAACTGACCACGTCGCGGGATTTTCACAGACGTCGGATCGGGCGCGTGGGCGGATCAGATCGGGCGAGCACCGGTCATTTTGCGAAAAAGACCCTGAACTTTCTCGAAATCAACCCGTAGCCCCGGAAAACATCTCGAGCGCCCGAGAAGCGGCGGGACGCCGAGCACCTGTCAGGCACCTGTGGCCTGTGGGCGGCGGGCCACCCAAGCAGCGGCGCGGCGCCCGAGCAGAGGCGCCCGAGCAGCTGCCGGATCTGGAGCGAAGGGCCGGGAAGGGAGAAGAGGAGAGGAGGAGTAGAGGAGGCGACGAGGGAGACCAGCGGTTGGGGAGGCTGCCGCGGTGGGCGATAAAGCGGATGGCGACCTCCTGCTTGAGCTCAATGCAGCTCCCGCTCGACCTCGAGCTCGGGGACGCCGCCGCGAGGAGGCGGCCGAGGAGGAGGAGACCGCAACGGCCTGTCTGCTATCCCGGGGTGCACCGCCCCGCTGGGAGAGCTCCACGGCTACGCCGCCCCCTGGACCACCGCCGCGCCACCAGGGAAGCACCAACACTTGGGCCACGGCCGCACCGCCGCGCAGCTGAGGAATCTGCATGGCTACTCCACTCCACCCATGGTCCACCGTCGCGCCACCCCTTGAGAAACCGGAGGAGCGCAGCCCACCGCGGAGGAGCCGTTGCGCGTTGCGGCCGCGCACCAGAGCCACACCGCGCCGCCCACGAGCCACCGCCGCGCGACCTGCTGGACCACCACCGCGCGCACCCAGGCAGCAAGTCCGGCGCACCCCACGCGGCCGGCGCGTCAGCCACAGCCAGCCTGGCGCACCCCCAGGCCAGCAGCCAGGCCGCCGCAGAGAGCAGCCGGCGGACCCAGACCTTGGCCTTCGGAGAGCTCCGCGCCGCTGAGAAAAGAACCAAAAAAAAAAAAAACATTCGGACGGGCAACAGATAAGGTTGGAGGTGGTGTTCGGTGGGATGAGGTGCATAGTATTGGGCCTGGGCTGAAATATATATAGGGCTTATTTGTATATATCAGCCCGTCGTTTACAGCTCAAAGAAAAATCTTATCCATTTTGTAGTATGACATTTAGTGGAGATAAGCATCCCTAAAAAAAAATATAGTGGAGATAAGCTTTTTTTTCCTTGATACAAACATACACATACTTCAGTTATTTAGTTATAAAATATATTCATTCTTTAGTGGCTCATATGATACTTTCATTTTCTTCTCCCTTGAACTATCAATTAACTGAACCAAAATTCAGTTCCATGATTAATTACTCTGACAAGCATATTGCTCTCATTTTACAAGCCTAGAATATTTTCTTGGAAATCCATAGACGTAACAATTTTTTCTTTAAGAACGGGGTTATTTGCTCAACACTCAACTCAAGAAGCTTTTTAAGCTAACTAAAAGATACGCTGTTCAATTGACATGCTGTCTACTACCTCCTTCCTAAAATACATGATGTCTAAGAACTCAAACAACACATATCATGGAACAATATTTATCAGCTCCATTTTTTTCTCAACAATGTAATGCAATTGACATGCTCATGTATTCAGCACATCATTTCAGATCCGAGCCCAAATCGATAACCACCATGCTCTTGGCTCAAATCCTTAAATACAACATCTCCATCGAGTATGCAACCATGTATATGCTCCATTATATCAAGTGGCATGGAGAGAGGCAAAGCAAAAATATGCCAAAAGCAGAGACACATGGGTCAAAACATAAAACTGATCTAAGAAATGCAAACAAACTACAACATAATTGTACTTGTATGAAAAATGGCCCTATCCACTGGCCATCCGCGGCAACGCCGCGAGGTTTTCTAGTTCTTCCCCATCGGCGGCGAGAGCCCGGAGTCGTTCTTCAGCGACGACGTTCTCCAGGCCGCGTTCTTCATCTTCTTTAGCACATGGTTGTCGATTGATGAGATGAGCCCTGAATGCGACTCCTTTCTGTTGTCGATCTAGACTCGCCAGGAGGAGCGGGAGCAAGTGTTGCAGAAGCAGAGCAAGGGCGAGATCACGACGGCGTCCGAGGAGCAGATACGGGAGCTCAGCAGGTCCTGCTCGCGCGCTTGCGGGCGGCGAGTCCACGTGTGGGACATCTGCCGTGTTTGGTAGGGGGTGAAAATTTTTTCACCCCCTATTAAATGCAGTTTTGACTACTAATTAAGAGAATTAAATAAAGTCAGTTTCAAAACTACCTTCACAAAGCCGAACAAAATTGCGAGACGAACCTAATGAGGTCTTTGACCGCATGATTAGAACATGGTACTGTAGCATTACTGTAGCAAATCACTAATTAATTATGTTCATTAGATTCGTCGCGCAAAGTTGCACTCATCTGTGAAAAGTTTTTGCAAATAAACTTCATTTGGTACTCCATGCATGAAAGATTCTTTTTCCATAAAAATTTTTTTCAGCCCAACCAAACACCACCATCAAGCCGTCGAGCCTCACGAGCCAGAGGCCGCTCCACTCCAACAACTACGGCAGGCACTACACTGCCCGCAGCTCCGGGCGCTCGACATTGAAGTGGGCCTGACGAACATCTCCAGCGTAAGCAAAGCCTGGCAAACTAACTACTACTTTTTTCTCGAGGATCGTCAGCTGAAATTAATTAAACATATGATCAACAAGTGATGCTTCCGAATTAGATCACATACATGCTTGCGTGTGTGCAGGGCTATATGATTCGTGCCGGGCTACAGCACCCATGCCGACAAGTTACTCGTGGTCCTGGATGGCAGCGGCTACTTCGAGATGGCGTGCCCGCACCTGTCCAGCGGCCGGTCATCGTCGCCGCGCCGGCGTTCGGGGCCGAGAAGGAGAAGGTGGACCGCGTCATCGGGGCGCAGAGCTAGCAACGCCGAGTTCCTGTGCGCGGGTCCAACAGCCGCAGGGTCTCGTCCGGCCGCGTGACCGTGAGCGGCCGGTCGCCGGCCGGCGGCGTCGACGGTAGCTCGTGGCCACCGGGTCGAGGTGATGCCGTGGTGAGGGAGGGTAAGAGTGGAATAAGTAGCTGACGCGAGCGCGCACCCGCGGGTGCAGTGGCGTCGTGTACATACGTGTAGCGGAGGGTGCTACTGCTGCGCGCGTGCACATGTTTGTACGGGGATGTGTACGTAATCGAACCTACCTACGGCTACTCTACGTGTAATTGGGAAAAGCTAAACGTTTCCTGGGTGTTTTAAGGGGGCTGCATCACCCGATTTTTAAATCGTGTGATCATGTGCTATACTCTTCTTTGTGCGTTGAATCTTCCTTGTCTGTCTAGTTTTTTTTTTTACTTTGTTGTTACAGGTCTTCCTTGGTCTGTCCAGCTCCATCCCTGGTCCGCTGGGTCGACGTGTGCCTGGCGTAGCACCACACCGCCGCCAAGGCCGAACCGACGATGATCCATGGGAGCCGCGCAAAGCTGCATCATGATGATGATTAATCAACCTCCCTGTACATCCATGCATCTCGTGCGGATTATTCTTACGCTTATCTAGAGTGACATCGCCTCTCCACCTGATAAGCTTGGACAATCGATCTTGTGATCATGAACCTCAAACTATTTTTGTCAACTTCTGAGAAATTGTAAATTCAATTTATTTGTTCTGTAATTTTGACTTCTGTGTATATTTTTGAATGCTATGTTTGAATTTGAGGGGTTTCCATTGTCCCAAAATTATTTGTTCTTTGACTAACTATAGAAAAAATTTTTGTTTCATTGTTTAATCTTCCTTTTCCATGTTAATATAATTTCTTTTCCATATGTCAAATTTGAACTTTTGTTTTCCTAGGTTATTTATTCCAGTAAAATGTGTAATATAAAATCTTGAAAATCCGATTATATTATTCTAGATTTCTAGCATCACACATCTCCACTACCAAATCAAAATTGGGAGGTCCCCAAATTCAGGTGATAGACACACAACCAACACCTGAATTTTGTTAGCAGCAAAACCAGGTATTTTAACAAGCTCGATTGCTCGGGTGAATGGAGACCATGCAACACCCAAGTAACTTGTAGACACAATAATTTTGGTACCATCAAATTTTCGCAAGTTGAGGCCCTCCAACTCCAGGTCCAAATGGCGGCTGGACCCAGATTGCTGGAACATCTCAACGCGCTAGACCCGCCGACGGACGAAATGCGTGCGACAAGGGGCTGGGCGGGTATAATTTTTGCATTTTAATCCCTTTTCAATAACATTTCTACATTTAGAAACCTAGGGAAAGAATAAAAAAAAAAGCCCCCTAGCACGACGCCATATGACCCATGGCGCCGCACTGTTGTACAACGACGCCATGACCTTTGGCGTCGTGCTTTGAATCACATCATCCGAAATCACCTAGTAGAAATACACAACGCCAAAAGTCATGACGCCGTTGTACAACAGCACATCGGCAAAAGTCATGGCGTCGTGCTATTATACAACGGCACCATGTCCTTTGACGCTATTTTAGGGGTTTATTTTTGGGATTCTTTTCCCCAGGGTCCAAATATAGAAATCTTAAAAAAAATGGATCACCGCCGTGAGCGCAGCACCGTAGTCGGCGGCGCCCCGCGGGAGGCGCACAGAGGTAGGTGCTGGCGTGCTGCAGACCGCAGGCGACGATGAGGAGCCTTACCTCCTCGATGCACTGGCCAGCATGCTGCATTGCCTGCATGCATGAGCGCGCTCAAGGCTGAAGGCGTCGATGGTCGCGTGCTGTGGCCGGTGCCAACCCCACCAGCTTGCCATGCCTGGTCGTCTAGGCTCCCCGCCCAAAACCACCACTCGCGCGTATGCCGTCCGTTACCCAAACCGTGGCACCATCGCCACACAGAATGAGCAGCGCCAAAAAGAAGCAGCCGTCGTTGGGTGAGCGGTGAATTGGAAAGCAAGCAGTTACCGTGGCAGTAGGGTTCACGTCCACAAATAGATGGTTCGTCAGAATTTCCAGCAACAAGCACCGACCAGACCGTGCGAAAGTGGAAGAATTAACACGATGCATTTTAATTTGTTGATGAAAAATGTAGCGTTTTCTGGCCCCACTGCCCGCCAATATGGCACAGGAGGCGTCGCATGCACGGTCACAACATCAATACAGCATGTCCGTCACCTCGTACAACGGTGACAGGTTACTTGACTACTACATCTGAGTTAGTTCTGACAAAAACAAAAACAAAACCAGGCATAAGTTTATTCATCTAACATGCATATGGTTGTGTTGTGTGATTGTTTGGCCGGGCTGATTGTTGACTTGCTGAATAAATTGATCGGTGTGAAGCGGGGGCTGAGGACTTCGCTCGGAAGGAGCTTTTGGGTTTGCAGCGCATATACAGCAGCTTTTGGGTGGCTCGTAGCTGATGCTGATTTGTTCTGAGAGAAAAGTACTGCTGCCTGGTTGCTGGTGGCTGGTTTGTTCTGAGAGAAAAGTACTGCTGGCTGGTGGCTGATAAGCCAAGCGAACAGGCTGCAAATCGCAAGCTCGTCAGTAGTCTAAGTGTGTTTAGTTGGGAGAATATATATTTTTTTAGAAGGAACATGTATTGATCTCAGCACATTACACCGGTCCGTTTACAAACAGGACCCGAAAGAAAAGGAAAATTACAAAGAAGTTCAAAACTCCTGTTCATCTTCCTCGAAGCCTTCAGCGATCCGTTCGTCGCCGCCGTCGAAGCCGCTTCTCAATCGTCGCCGGGCACCAGAGCCAAACTCCACAAAGTGGAGGCCGCAGAGGAGGGCTTACTGCTAGGCGAATCAGCCGAGTACGCTGCCTCCCAGGCGCATCGGCCAACTCCAGTACCCACGACGCATCCTTCGTTTCCACCACCGGCAACCCGAGTAATACTCAGATTTCTTCCAAATATCATCTTCCTTGAGATAAACAGAGTCAACAACATCATCACCTGAAGAAGACGGCGATGCGCCGGCCCTCGACTCCTGGACAGGTCTCCACAGCCTCTCCGTTGACGTCGGAGTAGATCGCCATCGGAGAACGGAAGAAGCTGGGAGAAATTATTCCTCTGCAACACCGTCGCTTCCGCATCGCCGGCGCCGCCAGGAAAACCAAGCCGCAGAGGAGCCACACTCCACCGGCAAAACCTAACTCCATCGCCGAGCATCGACGGCGAGTAAACCCTAAACCTAGACATACTCGATTATGACTCGATCTACTAAAAGGATGGACCCCGCTCCTCTTGCCACCGGCTAGGAGGCCGGGGACGACGGAGTACGGGGCCAGAGGTGGGGCGGCGGCGGTGGTGTCTGTCATCTGTGTTGCCTCTTGCTCCACCTCATTTATGTTCGCGCGAATAAAAAAGTCTTTGTAACCAGGTAGTATCTTTATAAATGATATATAAGATTATGATTTTCACCCGTTGCTACGCGCGGGCTCATTTGCTAGTCAAACGTATTTGATAATAGCTAAATTTCCATAGGTGACGTATAAAATAAAGATGATTAGTATTTTTTGAAAAGAAAAGATGATTAGTATTAGTACTAGAAAACAATTTGATTCAGAGTGTTAATTTAAAATAGGAAATTGAAAGACTATATATCAAACGTAATTGATAATAGCTAAATTTCGTAATTAAAATAAAGAGCAATTAATTGGTTATAGGAAACAGAAAGACTTATCAAATGCAATTGATAATAGCTAAATTTCATAATTAAAATAAAGGAAAATTAATTGGTTAATGGGAGATCAATCGAGATTGTTAATTACTGCATGTCTCAATCAAAAACATGTGTGAGCCATAATGTTACCAAAAATATAATTTGACATAAAAGTATGACTAGCAAAGACTTTGGAGTCAGGTGGCTAAAAAGGTCCATCTCCAATTACTACTACCATATATGAGTCCAATTATAAATAATTATTTATTTTGTATAAATAAAAAAATAATCTCTACCGTGGCACATCCACAATATAAATAATTGACGGCATTTCTTGACTATATATTACCACACCCATGTTCTGTTGTGGAGGAAGAAAGGTCGAGCATATCGACAAAGTCTCACCGACGGCTCCCACAACAAGCTCGGCTGCGAACCTGGATTTGGAGAAAAATGTAGTGGCTGCGGTGGTTGCCATAAACTCGACAGTAAATTAGGTGAACATACGTGATGCACCAGTTATGTATTTGATGGTGAGCCAGGAGGCAGCAGTGTGCATGTTTAGTGGAAAACTAGGATAAAGGGAACACGAAGGCCCTTACAAACATTGTTTCGTCCGGTCCTCTGGCGGTGTCCGCCATAAGTTCGGCCATGAAATGGGTATTATCTTGAGCAGGCCCGTCCCGAGGCACGTGCAGGATGTGCGACCGAACAGGGCCCCCATTTGCTAGGGGCCTCCAAATTAGCATTTGCTTTTATTAACTGCAGCCATGTTTCGTTTTTTTCTTTCGAGAAACGCCAAGTTTCGGCCTTGAGGCAGAGAGTAGTCATCGATTTGTTACTCGTTAGCATGTCGGTGATTTATTACTGAGCCCATGGCATGAGGCAGCGAGATGGCAGGCGCGCATGCCGGCTGCCAAGCAAGCCACATGCCCACATACTCCACCCAGCCGCCCACAAGGCCACAATGAAAGCCGCCCAGTAGTTTAGGCTACTAATTTTTCCTCATGGAAAAGTTTAGTTTATGTATACAAGTGTGCATTTTCAAATTTTGTTGCTTTCATTTTTTTACATGCGCATCAATTTATCTTTCGTAATCTTGCAAACTATTGCAATTGAGTATTTGAGTTAGAAAACACAATTCTAGCTCTAAAAAACTTATACAAGGAAATAAAGGATAGATGGTTTCATTAATATAGAAATTTATGTGTACATTTATTTAGAACTTCGTACAGGGCCTCTAAATATTCCGGGATGGCCCTGATCTTGAGCTTAGCCTATGAAAATACTAGATGAGAGAGAGCATCGTTGGTAGCTTCCCAGGACACGGTTGATTATGCACGCATATGGATTTATAACAATCTTCAAGAATAAGACATTGGTTAGATATATCGTTCAATCATGATTAAATATTTGTTAATCACCACATAATTGCAAGTCATGTGCTTGGTCACAAAAACTCAAGTGTTTGAAAGGAGACATAGAACCATGCGTCCCGGTTGGAGAATTGTAACAATAAATCGATGATCATGTACCGGTAGAGGAGATCAGTACTCCAATAATGACAAGTGCTACTTTGGTCCAGAACCTCTACTTAGCGCTCCAAAAAAGTACTACAATCACAAGTGACGATTGATGGGAGTGGATTTAAACGCATGGGGATGCATTAGAAAATTAAAAAGAACTTGCTTAATGGAGCCGCCAGAGTGTGGATGGATGGTTTTCTTGCAATTCAAGTGTAACGGCTATGTAGCTTGGTCTATAAGAAATATGAAAAAAATCACAGGTACGGAATTTCCTGCTCCCGTTTACATCCCTAGGTACTATGAGTAGTATTCATAGGTAATATGTTGGTATAAGGGTATGATTGGAACTATAAAAAATAATATTGTTGTAATATATGAAATCAAACATATGAATTTTTTATGTAACTTTAAATCATGTTTGGTAATATATTTCGAGAAAATTACCATTTTATATTTTGAATAAATTATCATTTTACCCATAGTAAAAAACCTATTATACTACCGTACTACCACTTAGTATCGTGTATGTAAAAGACCTCTATTATTTTACAACTAAACAGCTGAATATGACAGTAATAAAGTAGAAGCCCAACTGTGCTCTTAGCATTTTTACTAAAGTAACTTCAGATGAAGTATAGAGTGCAAAAATATGCTTTATTGCTGCGAAATGCTTTTCAGCGACACGAAGGAGACATAACATATGGCCAGCAGCATAATGCCACAATATCTCCAACCATCCTTGTTAAGTTGTTTTGAGATCAGGTGTGTGGTTGAGGACGCTAGTTTGAGAGGACGTTGCCGCTATACGCCATGTCCGTCTGTATTATCAGCCACCAGCTAACAATACTTTTCTCTCATAGCAAATCAGCACCAGCTAGTACTCACCAGCCACCAGCCGGCCGAATGGGCTCATAGCCTTCAAGTGAACTGATGTTGCATTAATATTCTAGCAACTTCAGCAATTAAAAAATTGTTTTCATATATACTGCAGAGTCAAAATGAAATGCCATCACCATATTTGCATGAAAATGCTGGCGGTAATTGCGAAGAGTGATGAAATTGTAAAGATTCATGCAGAGAGGAAAAAAATGTAATGCCACTGTTAAGACTAGTAGCTTGTTGTCCCATACTCTGCAATTTTATGGTCTTAACAACAGAAGGTCTGTAATTTACATGAAGATTCAAAGTAGTGGGCTGTAAGTGCAACCAAAACTGACCTCGGTCATGGACAAGGATCAATAGGTGCAAGAAGACACCTTGCCATTCTGAGCAATGGACAACTCGGTTAGACTAATCGCAACCTCTTATTGAAAGCAGAGTTAAGTTCATATTTTGAAGTTGGCTGAACTGCACAATTCTTCTGTTCCTCGGGAGCAGCAGATAGACCCTGCTGCACTAGCATCTGAATGGCATCCTCTTTTACAGCTGTCTCTGGTGTGGGAGAAGTTTCCGTAGCCTCACTCGCTGTTGATGTTGAAGCAACAGAACCATCTGCAGGCTCAGTTTCACTTTCATCATCTGGGTTGACCAACAATACTTTTGGTCTATTTGGATGCTCCTTAGCAGCTTTTTCCCAGGTCTCTCTTGTTTCCGGAGTGACTCTAGCATGTAGACGGATTTCTTGAAGACATATAAGGCGGTTGATTTTGATGCCAGCAAGACCAACTAGGTCTTTGCAGATCAGCTTAAGTGAGATGAGGTATGGCAAAGCTCCTCCTTTAATTGTTGGTAATGTGGCACGTTGCAGGACAAAACACAGGTGTAGCAGCCTGGGGAATGCCTGATTCTCTATGATAAATTCTTCAAGTTTATCTGCAATCAGCTTGAGGTGCTGCAAGTCCTTCAAGTTAGTCAATGCTACAAGGAGACCTGCTGTCAACTTCGTAGATGAAAGGCACAACTCCCGGAGGCCGCGCATTGATGTGACAAACTGGGGCAATTCCAGAATCTTCGCTTTTAACTTCAAGGATCTAAGGTAAGAAGGAGCTTTAAAAAAGCTCAGGATGTTCTCGGTGCCATCATCGAATTGAAGTGACAGAGAACGGGAATTATTGCATTCTTCTTTGTCATCATGGATGTACTTTTGGATAGCATTCACAAGATCGGTGAAGTTGGTGCTTCTTTCACTCATCTCAAGCCATATCTTCAGTTTTCTCAAATTCGTCATGTAACTCATGATTTGTGGAAATCCTTGACATCCATCGGTGACAAATCCTGCCAGTGTCTCCAAGTTACTCTGTTCAGTCAAGAAAAACTTCTGCACATCACTTGTTATCTTGACTTCATCTGAAAATTGAAACTTTCCAAACAGATGGAGTAAACAGGGAAGCATGAGGACCTCTGTAGGTAGCATTTTCACCTTGGTTCTCCTCAAATCAAGAGTCTCCAAAAGTTTCAATTTCTCTATCTCCTTTGGAAGGCTGGTAACAGTTTCCCCGAGGCTCAGATATTTCAAAAGCAAAAGGTTGCATATATCTTTGAGATGGTCATCTTTCAAGTCGGTACATTGTTCAAGATCCAAGACCTTCAATAGCTGGTACATTTGGAATAGCTTTGCCAGCCTCCCCAAAAACCATCAGGGACCTGACGAGAGATAAATCAATGTTCACACGACTGCCACTTGTAGCACTATTGTGATGGAGAGAAAGCCGGCGCACATATTTGCGTTCAACCTTGTTGCCAGAAAGCAGGGTGATGAAGTCCTGGGAGGTGGACATTAACAAAATGAACTCGCGCATCATGCCATATGTTTTTCATGTCTTTACCTGATCATTGTTACCTATAACGATGGGCTCGATAATGTTCCGGTCTAAGAGGGTGTTGAAATTTTCAGTAGAGGAAGGCTGTGTTTCTACAAATCCCTCTGCCAACCATCGCCTCATTAGACTCTTCCTCCTTATGGGATGATCACAAGGGAACATACCAAAATACAGAAGGCAGGATTTGGGACCATGGCCAGGAAGACTAGAGAAGCTATGGATAAGCACCCTTCGCATTCTTTCTAAGGTTTCGTCTTGCTCCAGATGGCGACTAAGATGTCTGCACACATCTTCGCAGTTGGGTCCTGTAGGCCAACCATTTTTCCTCAAGAATTGGCCCATGGTAACAAGAGCAAGTGGCTGGCCATCACATTTCCTCAGAACCTCTTCTGATTCCGGCCGAATATAACCTAAATATCTCGCCGGGAAGGCTTTCTTGATAAACAGTTGCTCTGAGTGTTTATCACCAAGTCTTGTCATTTTGTGCACATAACCATTGGAAGAGCTGCAAGCATTAGCTACTGACTGGATAGTTGTTGTCACCATTACTCTGCTGCTAACAGCATTATCTTCTGGGAAAGCAGCTTCTATGGTACTCCACTGATCTGTTTGCATGTCATCGATTACTATGAAATACCTACAAGACAAATTGCCAACAAAAAGTTTGCATGTCATCGATTACTATTTGGTATTTTGGTTAAACATTGGATGCAAAAGACTACCGACTTTCTCAGCCCAAAAGTTCTCAATGCTAATTAAGCTAATAAGATCCTGGATTCAATTGGTATTACACGTTTATCAATTCTTCAGTTATTTATCTTTGCAGGCAATTTCCCATAGATGGTTTCAGGAACAAAGTGCATAAATGGATAAGATAAACAAGAAGATACTCCTTACCTTTTCTCACCCAAGTATTTCCTGAGATCTACCGTAAGCTGGTCGACATTGGATTTATCCACCACTGGCCTACCAAACTTTCGGAGGATCTCCATGAGCACCTCTCTCGGACCCCTGTCGGTAGCAGAAACCCACGCCCGCAGACTGCACTGCCGGCCGACATCACTCTTATAGACCTCTCTTGCAAGGACGGTCTTGCCGGAGCCATGGATCCCGACGATGGAGATCACTTTCAGCTGTTTTGTTAGGCCCTCTGACTCCTCGTCCAACCGCTGCACAAGCTCGTCCCTGGGACCGTCGATGCCGACGATATCGGACCTCAGGGTGTGCGGATCAGATCCAGACGAACAGGAAGAAGACGATTCAGGATGTCGGCCGGCGAAAACCCTGTACCTCTTCTCTCGCTGGTGTGCCTCCTCCGGTATCTTCTTCAGCTTGTTGAATCTCGGCAGCTAGCCGCTGACGGGACAGCAGGGTCTTCGGCGACCGGACGGTCCGACGAAGCAAGGATGCTTGCTTCTCCCGGGTCACATGGTACAAGAAGCGATCGACGCAGTCCTCGATATGGTGAGCAAGTTCACGCAGCTCGTCCATCGACAGGCTCAGGACAGCTCCATGATCATGCCTCCCCATCGAGATCTGTTCATCAATTGTGACAGCGATCATGCGGAGCTCTTTCTCCAGGGAATTGATGTCGCTCTTGAGGCCTTTGTGCAGCTTGTATCTCTCTTGTACAAGTGACAAGAGCCTCGGCAGAATAGTTTTGATGAACCCGCTCAACAGGGCAGCCTCCATCTTGGTCTCTCACAAAGAGAGTGAATGAATGAACGATCCACCAGCAAACTCCTTGTTCTCGGGTCTACGAAGAGATAAGCTTACCACCATCACGTTCTGCCCCCATCAGCCATGAAAAAGTAGGGAGAGAGTTTTGCCAGCACCGCCCCCCGTGATACCCGAATATTGTGCCACAGTCCTCTACAAGTACGTATTTTAAGAAATTATATAATTTTATTGTCATGAAGTATTAATATAGTTTGAAAAAACAAATTATTAATGTCATTGATATGGGATTCATTAAAGGAACATTTTCATGGTGGCCAAACTAAATATCTATAAATTTATCATTCATTTGTGCATGTCTACTTGTTTGTACGATGGCAAACAACATGTGTTTGCTTTGAGTTAGTATTTTTGTATATTAATAGGGATAAAATTGGGTGATTTGTAAATATATATAGGTTTAATTTGGGATTATTAAATTTTGAATCTTTGAGGCGTAGAAAAATCACGACATATAAAAAAACATGAAGTGAGTATATACACTTGGAATTTAGATAGAAGTTTCTTCCTGAATTAGTTGTCAAAGTAAATTAAGAATGAAGGTCCAGTTGATATATTATCCAAAGAAAAATCTTAATTTGTCAAAGGTGAAAAAGGCTCTATCTGTATAATGAAATGGATCATTGTTGCTTATTTGATTTCTAACATAAGTTTCAGCAAAGACTTTCACAAAAAGAACATATGTTCCCTACCACATTTCTGGAGTAGAGTCTCATGTTCAATATATGAAAAACTATGGATTTTTATTTAATATCAGTAATGTTGAGGACAAATGTGTAAGACTGTCAATTAGGAAATGTGTCGACCTTTGTCTGTAAAAGAATATAACACTGTTCAATGACTTGTTGGCATGTCATTGTCGAAATCAAAACATTTAGCATCCATGACTTGTTGCTCGACCACATGTGGACTAGTAGTCTAGGATACATGAGAATGAGATATTTTGATATTTGTGGTCTTACTAGATCTAGTGTTTTAAAAAATATATCACTATATCAGGTATTGATGGTCTGGTCCTCAAGGTTGTCCCCCCCCCCCCCACCCCCACCCCCAAAAAAAAAGTTCTGAAAAAGCTTTTATAACCTTTTTTTTTTGAAATACTGATTAAATGGTACAGTATTATTGAAAAAGTTGGAGGCGGGAGCTTATCTAACCGGTTGGGAGCCACCATCTTCAGTGCGCTCCGCACCCAGTGTAGGTGTAGGTATGTAGGCCGTGTTTCTTTACATCTTTTTCTTCCTTTTTTTTTCTTTTAACTGCAACATAGAGTTTGGTTTATTTTGCATCTGCAGGGCTAGAGATGGAGTAAGTGCCTGCATCTTCCTTGACTCAGAGAGAGAAATGGAGGCTGCAGTAAGTTCCTCCATGGGGGCCATGGGCCCTGTTCTCAGGAAGCTCGATCTGCTGCTTGCTCCCGAATGCCGGCTGCAGAAGCGGGTGAAGGACGGAATCAGACTCCTCAAGGAAGACCTGGAAGAAGTAAGCTCCGCTCTCGTGGGTCTATCGATGCTGGAAACTCCCAGCCTCAGGGCTAAGTGCTGGATGGAGGAGGCCCGGGAACTTTCTTACTATGCGGAAGACTTCGTCGACGACATGATGCTGATGCGAAAAGATGCAGATGCCAAGATAAGGTCCTTCTGCAGCCACAGGGTTGGCCGCGTTAAGAGCAAGGCTAATGGTTTAGCCGGCAGCGGGCGGTAAAAGATCTTCAGCACATGCAAATAGTGGTGGGTCCCACCAGCTTTTAATGCTCTTTGTGGACAGGCAGCCAATGAAATGCGGGAGCAGCTGCGGCACAGCGCACATCGCCGACTTGAGCGGGCGTCTCCGAACTCGCCCGCTTCCTTCTCTTTCCTACTTTCTCTCTCCGCCACGCCAGACTCAGCCTGCTAGTCGCCGATCATTATACTTGCTCTAAGGTTGCTCAGCTTCCCAAGCTGCCGAGGCGCAGCACGAGGATCGACAAGATCGCCCAATTGAGAGATCTACTGTGGCAGGCGAGTGAGCGGTTCAAAAGGTACCAGCTTGACGCCATTTGCTCCAGCCCGAACCTTATGCTCGGTCAGCAGCACGCCCGGGCTCCGGCGTTGCGTGGAGATGCGGCCAATATTGTCGGAATGGAGGACTCCAGGATCAATCTAATTGAAATGCTTAACGTGGAAGCAGAGCAGCAGCTGAAAGTGGTCTCCATTGTCGGGCCTGCAGGTGTTGGTAAGACAACTCTTGCGAAAGAAATTTTCCGTGAACTTAGAGGGCAATTTGAGTTGCGAGCATTTGTATGTGCGTCGCGAAAGCTTGACACGAGAAGGCTTCTTGGGAGCATTCTCTGCCAAGTTCGGCACCGCCAACTACCATCTGTTGCCGGTTCAGTGCAGAACCTCATTGACAACATTCAGGAACAACTCCAAGATAAGAGGTATTTTGTCTGCCCCATTTGGTTTTCTTCATGTATAAATTCTTGGAAAAAGTCTACATTACTACCCAAAACTATGAGTAAAGTTTACACAACCCCCTAAACTAACAAACCGTTTATTTAACTCCTCCAACATCTAAAACCAGTGCAAAATGCACCTTTTGCCCCAAATCAAAACTGGTTTTGCTTATATGGCGGAAGTGTAATGCCACGTCGGTTACTTAATAGTTCCACATCAATCATTTTGCATCTCCTCTTAGTGGACTTAAAGGAAACCTATTGTATATAACAGATCTTACTATCAAGGATAGTTGTGGTTGTTCACTGCCTCTACCAGAATATAGGCAGATTGTTGTTTCGATTAGCATTGGTGTCCTTACATTATTGTTTGCTATCATCAATAATTATATTTATCTGTTGTGAAGAATTTTATAATTCCTATATTCTGTTTCCTGATAAACATCCATTTACACTATTTTTTCACAGGTACTTAATTGTAATTGGCGATTTGTGGGAAGAAATGGCATGGGATATATTAAGAGGTGCTTTTCCTGTGGGTAATAATTGCAGTAGGATTGTAGCAACTACAGAAACCATGAATGTAGCCCTTAAGTGTTGCGGATATATGCCAGATAATATTTTGAAGATGAAGCCTCTTGGCATCCAAGGCTCTCGAAACTTATTCTTCAGTCGAGTGTTTGGCTCTGAACAACAATGTCCTGATGAATTGAAAGAAGTTTCATATGGTATTATAAGACACTGTGGTGGTCATCCACTTGCCCTCATCAATTTAGCTGGTCTTTTAGCAAGCCAATTAGACTGCTCAGAGCTATGGTGCCACGTAAATGATCGATTGTGCTCCATCCTTAATAGAAGACAAACAGTTGAAGAGATCCAAAAACAAATACTAAACTTCTGTTACAATAGTCTTCCTCATTGTTTGAAGACATGCCTGTTGTATTTCAATATGTACCCAGAGGGTTACACAATGTTGAAGTCCCATCTCGTGAAGCAATGGGTAGCTGAAGGTTTTGTCAATGCAGCAGAAGGAAAAGACAGAGAGGAAATTGCAGAGGGCTATTTCGACGAGCTTGTCAAAAGGGGAATGATACGACCTATGGAAATCGACTACAATGATGAGGTGTTGTCCTTTACAGTGCACCATATCATCCTTGATCTTATAACACATAATTCCAAGGAAGAGAAATTTATTGCTGCAATAGATTGCTCTCAAACCATGACGGGACTTTCTATAAAGGCCCATCGACTGTCCTTACAATTCAGCAGTGCCAGATATGCAAAGCAACCTGCAGGAATAACAATGTCACAATTGCGATCACTTGGCTTCTTTGGACTCAAGTTTATGCTTTCCATTGTGGAATTTAAGCATCTCCGAGTTCTAATCCTCGATTGTTGGGGAAATCATGATGGGCACATGAGTTTGAACCTCTCAAGAATTTGCATATTATTTCATCTGAGATATTTGAAGATTTCAAGTGATATTATGGTTGAACTACCAGCCAAGATGCAAGGACTACATTATTTGGAAATATTAGAAATAGACGCAAGAGTATCTGCAGTTCCCTTGGATATTGTCCATCTTCCGAGTCTGTTGCATCTTGGTCTCCAAGATGCAACAGAGCTACCTGATGGGACTGGCCGCATCAGATCCCTAAATTCGCTACGGTATTTTGACCTCAGATGTAACTCTGAAGACAATATACGGAGCCTAGGCAAGCTGACAAATCTTTGTCATCTTCATCTAACCTGTTCTGCAACTCTGTCCAGTGACCACCTGAAGAGAAAGCTGATACCTCTAGTTCTTTCTCTTGGAAAACTTCGCAATCTCAAATCTCTCACCCTGACTCCTGATGGCTTAAGAGCAGCCATTTTCTTTGATATCTGTACCAGTGTCTCCTTCCCTTCCATCTTTCTTCAGAGACTTGAGTTGTTGCCACCAATTTGCTTCTTTTCCAGACTGCCCACTGGGATTGGTGAACTGCACAAACTCCGCATTTTGAAAATTGTGGTTAAAGAACTGGAGGGAAATGGTATTAGAAACATTGCTGGATTACCTTCCCTTGTAGTTTTCTCGCTGTATGTGCGGACAGCTCTGACTGGCACTGTCATCTTTAGCGCCATGGCATTCCGAGCTCTCAAGTATTTCAAGTTCACATGCGGTGTGATGTGCTTGGATTTTCAGCCAGGAGCCATGCCCAATCTTCAAAGGATCAAGCTTTGTTTCAACGCTCATAGAAGTGAGGATCATAGCCTAGTGCTCAGTGGCACTGATCACCTGTTAAACCTTCAGGAGGTCTCTGGACGAATTGGGATCATCCCAGGTGCCGATGAATCCAACTGGAAGGTTGTCAAGTTATCGTTTGAGGATGCCATTAGAAAGCATCCAAGGTGTCCTCGATTTAACCTACAGTTGGTACATTTCATAGAGGAAGAATATCCTCTGGATAAGTTGCATCGGAGGCAACAGAAAGATTCATCAGGGGAACATGAGATAATAGAGAAAAACTGCGCAGAAGAAATGGACAAACATGTCGACAGCAGGTAGAGGGATTCTTAATTTCTTATTCAGTAGAAATAATTATCCACTCACGGAACATTTTCCAAAAGCAAACTTTATAGAAAGTATTAGCAGTATGCTTCCCATCATGTAATTTTATTTAGATTATTTTTCCTGACTGCTTGACAGCTTGGGACATACTCCTTACATGTGTCGTGTGTGTTCTCACTCAGTTCTTGGAGCCCCACGCCTCGACGAGACCACAACCACATTGCCCCCGGGTTCCGCTTCTACCCCACGGAGGAAGAGCTGGTCTGCTTCTACCTCCGGAACAAGCTCGACGGCATCCGCCTTGGCGACATCGAGTGCGCCATCCCTCGTCTACTACCTTGATCCATGGCAACTCCCAGGCACGTCGCGGAGACGACGATATTATTTGCACGCGTATTTTCCAGGACAGCGCGCAGTCCATGGTTAATTAATTAGTTGGCTAACGATGGCTCCATTGCATCCACGCAGAGGCGCATCGCGGCGTGTTCTCCGTGGACGGGGAGCCGTGGTTCTACTTCTGCCCGCAGCAGGAGCGCGAGGCGCGCGGCGGCCGGCCGAGCCGGACCACGCCATCGGGGTACTGGAAGGCCGCGGGCACACCGGGGTTCGTCTACGCGGCCAACGGCCGCCGCCCCATCGGGACCAAGAAGACCATGGTGTTCTACCGCGGCCACGCGCCGGCGGGAGTAAAGACCAAGTGGAAGTTGAACGAGTACAAGGCTCTAAAAGAAGACGACGACGGCGCCGCCGCCGCCGCCGCCGCCGCCGCCGCGGCACCCAACGCAGTTGCGCCAGCGTTAACATTACCGGTAAGAAAAAAAAATCACTTGTAAACGGGTTTATCAGTTTTATTGGAAATCTTTCAGATTAATTTTGAATAAAGTTTAAACAAAAAACTATCTCATTTCCTAAAAAAAACTTAGACAATTATTTGTAAACCATTTAAGATATCAAAACTAATAATAATCAAATTATGAGCTGATTAATTAAAAAGTTAAACTAATTAAGAAAAGAGCATTATAGTAATCTATTTTCTCACCACCTGTGCCCATGCTCTAGCCAGCCGAACATATACCGGAGCAGCCATAAAACATGGTCGGGAGCATGTCAGATTAACCATGCAAACTTACTCATATACCTTTTCTGAATTAAAAAAATATTAATTAAATTTGTTGTGGGTCTCACTAATTTGGTAGTTCTTCGTACTTCCACCATTGAATTTCGTTGGATGAACGGCTGTCAAATTATTATTGTTATTATTATTACCATATCCTAAAATTTCCATAATAATAAATAAGATAAGATCACACTTTTTTTTTTGCTCTCCATCCGTTTCAGTTGATAAGAGTCCAAACATGCTACTCCATCGGTTCTAAATTGTACATTATTTCGGATTGTAGATGTGTAATTTTGGTCACACATCTAATATAGTATGTTGAGATGCTGTTTCTTTGTTTCTCCAGACGAGGAGCGAGTTCACCTTGTGCCGGCTCTACACCAAGTTCGGGGGCCTGCGGCAGTTCGATCGCCGGCCCGACGCTGGATCCGCGGTCGGCGGTGGAAGCGAGAACCCTACGGCTGCGGCAGCGTTGGCAAACGGGGACGAAACCGGTCGGAAGAGAAACAGATCGTCGAGCGACAGCGGCGGCGATTTGTCAGAGTTCCTGGCCTGGCCTGTTGGCAGGGGGCAGAGACAAAAGGTGGCGGAGCGCAAGACCTGGCATCCCACATAAACGGTTTTTACCTACAAACCATTATAAAAGTTTCCATTAGATCGCCGACCGTGTTTCTTGTATTATTATTTTTCTTTGATGTTAATTTCTAGATTCATGATGTTTAATTTTCTTCTTTCTTTCATTGCCCCATCTTTATTGTACTCCATTTTGTTCTTCTATACTACACTTTTCGTATTTTCAATTGCACGCGAGCGCACGAGAGTGCAAAAACGATGTATTGAGTACTGACGTAAAACCAATGGCAGCGTCCTCAGTTAAGTATCTACTGGATGTCTTTACGCGGTGGGCTCTCGATTCATGGCTGACTGCAACGGCCTCGCGCGGCGCGTTTGCTCCCATATTTCGGATCATGGAGGGCCCTCTCATCGGTTCGGGGGCCCGGTACACCCGCCCGCGGCCCGCTCGTCTGCACCGTGCCTGCGAGGCCTACCGCCAGTCTTCATCTCGGCACGTATGCCATGGTGGGGTTTCAGCTGCTTACTGCGGCTGCTGGCTGGGTGAGCGAGAAGAGAAGGGAGTACTAACTATTAGCTGCTCTAAGACTATCCACACCAACCACGCGCATAGGCATCTTCAAATCCACCTTATGAGCAGAGGAGAGAGATGACCTCGTGCACGCAAAAGAAGACGCCTTCCAGCAACCACGCGCATCCCCTCGCCCAACCTCCCGCGGCAGTTGGTTCCCGCGAGGGAGAGGGGGGGGGGAGGGAGCAGCAGGGCCGGCGGAGAAGGGGAAGGAGTAGCAAGGGACAAGGGGGAGGAGCAGCAGGGCCGGTGGAGAGCGAGGACGGAGCAGGAGAGCTCGTCCGCCGCGTCCTTGGATCGAGGGAGCCCCGTCGCTGCCGAATCGAGGAGCCCCCGCCGCCGCCGGATCGAGCCCGCCAATGCCGAATCGAGGTAGCTCCGTTGCGGATCGACGGGGCCCCGCGAATCGAGCCCACCGAAGCCAGATCGAGGGCCGCCGACGCCGGATCGAGGGAGCTCCGCCGCGGATCGAGGGAGCCCCGCCTCCATGCCGTGGACCTCCTCCGCGCCGACCCTTGCTCCTGCTCTGCCTCCATGTCGCAGACCTCCTTCCGAGCAGAAGCAGCGGCGGCAGCTGGGTCGTGGGTGTGCGGAGCGGGCGGGGAGAGGCAGTCGGCGACGGCCCTTCGGAGCGGCTCGGGTGGCTTGCGGGCGGAGGCGGTGGATATGGAGGACGTTCGCGGTGAGCAGTGGGGCGGCACCGGCGGCGAGGGCGGGGGCGGGGCAAGGAGAAGGAACACCGATTCGTGGCCTGGGGAGGAATGACCGAGGAGGGAGGGAGAGGGGAAGGGCGGCGCGGAGATGGAGAGAGGCGGGGCCGGCAGTTGGAGCAGCGGGATGAGGGAGAGGAGAGAGATACCCAAGATTGAGGGAGGCGAGGCCGGTGTGCTCATTTTGGGGAAAGGGATGGGGGAGTTGCTGAAGGTGCTACAGTGCTCATAGCTTACTCATTTTGGGGATTAGGGGTGGTGTTGTTGGAGATAGTGTAAGCACTTGGGACGATGGGGAAGTGAAGGGTGAAGGCGAATGGAGGGAGCTGCGAGGGCAGTACACCTGCTATTTGTACTAGTACTATATGCTGGCCAAGTCGTCATTGATGCATGACATTGTTTGGTTGGAGAGGAAAAAATTACCCCACCCTTTGACCACTAACTAGGTGATACCTTACCTTGTGTGTTGCTGCGAAAATTTTTAAACAAAATTTTAAGGTGCAATGTGAAAGTAGAAACACCAAATTGATTGCATGACAACATTCTTTTGTAAACAATATTATAAATGAAAGCATGATAATTTTGTTGAGAGAGAACCATTCTAAATTATTGATCCTATGTTTTTCTCTACTACAAATATTTTGTGGCATGCTACTCACAAAGACATAATATTAACCACTGAAAATCAGTTGAAGAAATAAATATATGATCTAGTGGATGGTGACATGACATATAGTGGATGATGACATGGAATAATTGTATATTGAGAGAAATCTATTCATAACTTATAGTGGGTTCCATCTATAAAGTTGTATATGATTAGGGGTATTAAATAAAATCGGTTTTCAAAATTATCTCCACAACCGCGGGCAAAATCACGAGACGAATCTAATGAGGTCTTTGACCACATAATTAGAAGACAATTACTGTAGTATTACTGTAGTAAACTATAAATTAATTATACTCATTAGATTCGTTGCATAAAATTGCACTCATCTATGAAAAAATTATGTAAATAGACTTCATTTAGTACTTCATGCATACAAGATTCTCAAGTAAAAAAAATTAGCCTTGCATCCAAACATGATCATTGACCATTATTGACCGTACGTTGTCCTGGCAGATCAGACCAAGCAATTTTAGCATGCGTTGCTACCTCCGTTCTTAAATATATGACGTTGAACTAATTTATTTGTCTTAAACGTAATATATTTAAGAACGGAGGTAGTACATATTTCTTTTGACACGAAGGTCTGTCACAAAATCTAGAACGATGCTTCTCTCGGCGGACCAGGAGCTGAGGTTCCAATTGCTATGCATAACGAGCTCTAAGCATGGGTGACCATGTGCGACCAACGAGGGTCCAAGCCGGAAGGGGTCCAAGCCCATGTATGTATATTGTATATGTACACAACTTTGTATAGACACACAGGAAAGGAGACGGTCCAAAACGCTGTTGCGAAGTGGCGGAAAGGTCGCACGTGTCGCGGCGCCTGCTTGTGAGTCAAGGCGACGATGACATCTTCCAAAAAAACGAAGCGACCACGACATCTTCCAAACAATATGAAGCGACGTCGGCACAAACCGATTGCTGCTCGCGTTGGCCACGCGGCCAGGGGCGGAGCCACCCTATCGGCGGGGTGGGGCGGCCGCCCCAGCTACCGTCGTGCACATCTTACAACCCTCCTTCCTCCTTTGATCATTACCTATCTGTTTCTGACGATTTAACATCGGTGATCATAGCTTGAAGATGAGGAAGATGAGTTCTTAGCGTGGGAAGAAAGACGATACTCTTACTGCACTTGTAGCTATGCTAGCCCAACAACTACCCATAAATTTTGTGTAAGTTTTGTGTGTATGCATATGTCATTTAGTTTAGTTTCTCGCTAGAAACCGCCCCACCTCTAAAATTTTTCTAGCTCCGCCACTGCACGCGGCTTAGCGATCTGACGCATGGCGGCGGCCAGAGGGTGACGACAACCAGGAATCCCCAGGAGATTAGAGGATCAGGTCAGCAGGTTCACGTCCATGGCTCCTCCTGTGCACGCATCCACTCCTCTGGTCTCCAATTCTCCAATCTCCAGATCTAGATATTGTAAATTTTTAAATTGCAATGTATAATATTTTATACTTAAATCTAGTACTTATGTGGCTGTATTATTCTTCTAATTTAGGAGTTAGAATTTAACAATGCTACCTAAGAAACATTTGTCAGGGTCTGAGAAAAGAAAAAGATAAGCAAATCAGTTTATTGATTCATAAAAAAGGCCAGCGCGACGAATTTGCCAGAGGACCCTCGAAATCCTAGAGGTGGCATTGTTGCCATGGGATGGGAGAGGGTGGAACAACAAATATGAGACCCGTGCGCCACCGCGCCTGGACCCGTAGACGGCATGTGTCCGTGGCAGATGACAACAAGCCAACCCACCCACACTTGTTTGCAGGCCAGATAATAACGGCGGGTGAGCGTTCCAAGCGCCACGTATGTGTAGGTAGTAGTTGGCTGCGGTAGTGGGTAGTGTCCCCGCTGGTCCCAGCCCACACCAACTAGCAGCGCACGAACATGCACGTGGCTTCATTTTTTTTCTCAATTCCCGTTTCACACTAGAGATTAATGTTGTCTCTGGCTTCATTTTTTTCTCTTTCGGGACAACAGGTGTGTGGGTGAGTAAATGGGCGGGGGATTGTTTCACATACATATGAATGTAGAAGCCGCTATTTTAAATGAATATTTTATGAGTTTATAGTTTAATCATTTACCATTTGTGTATTTATCATTATAGTTTAAACGAGCGGGAGGATTGTTTTACAAACAAGAATAAAAAGTTTCCTGGTACCAAAAGAAACCATGGGAAACTCTTTTATATTAAAATTGAATATCATAAGGAGAATAAAAAGAAAAATAAAATTATCATCATGTTAAACATAAAGACAAGCTTCTGGTCCATTTAAAAAAAGAAATAAGTGTGACTCAATGGTAACAAAAAATACATGGATTTTAAAAAGAATTTGTATATCAACAACTACATATCTGCACTTTTATCTACCCTTATTCTTAATTTGAAGATTATATACATCTAAAATTTTAACATGCAGATAAATAACTTCCTATTTGCTCTTTTAAAACTTTAAAATCATGTGAGTAGTTAAAAACTTAAAATCTGAATTAACAAAACTTTGTATTTGATATGTAAAAACTGTCAAACATCTCTGATGACCATTGCGGATTAGTTAACATTCTGTCAGCATCAAAGTCTCTTTGCAAGCTAAATAGATATATAAGTTTTTCAAAACCAGACCAACTTATGGACCACAAATGGTAAATGTTCAAAGCGCAATGTACCAGTTTTTCAAAACCATACCAAGACATGAAAACAAGATGTGGGCATGTGTGGAAAAAAGAAAGAGTTGAACCCTTGCAAAAAAATATATATATACTCACTTGTTCGAATTGGCACCATCATGGGTTTGCATATGCTCCATTAAGAATTGGAACCATCGTCACTGGTAGATAGCACCAAAGAATCGTATCAACAAACTAAGAGGGACTGGTATAATTTATCCAAATATTTTAAAAAAATCATCCAACTGATAATCTATACCACCATGCGAATCACTAACTTTCAAATAATAACATATTCAAAACTTTATACCCCTGATTTGAAAATATAAAATCACTATATTAAAAACTTTGTGCATCCTACTTTCAACCAAATGTTCCAAAATATTTACCACTATGTTAAAAAGCTTTTCTAATAACATATATAGAACTTTATGCATACGACTTCCAAATTAGGCATAAAAAGATTAAATGAAAGTATATTAAAATTTGTGCACCCCACTTTTAACTCTCAAACTTTGAAGCATGAATCCAAAGAATTGGCAGGCAGTTGAATGAAAACAACTTTATAATCACATATTTAAAAAGTTTTTACTAATAAAATTTAAAATATATATCCAAAACATCAAACTAAATCAGAAATTTACTACACGCGCATTCAAACATTCTACTCTTAAACCCGAAACCTCATAATTCCAAACTTTGCACTCCAAATATGCAAACTTTCCACTTTCATATTAAAAACTTTGTACTCGAAATCTGGGAACCTTGCAAAAGCACATTTTAAATTTTGAGTAATGTTTTGTACTCCAAATCAGAAACTTATTGCTTGCACATTTCAAACATTGCACTTCTATTTTCAAAACATTAAGATTCCAAAATATGCACTCTGAATATAATTTTTTTTACTATCACATTATAACTTTGTGCTCCTAGATCCAAAACTTTGTAGTTTGGAACTTTGCACTTAGAAATCTGAAACTTTGTACTAACATATTTTAAACTTCAAGCTCCCAGATTCAATACTTTGTAATCATATATACAATACTTTGTACCAGATAAGCACTATGCAAAAAAATTTGTACACATCTAAGTTTCAAGTGATGGGTAGGAAGATTTGTACTGTAAATACAAAATTCCATATTTTAAACTTTGTATATCTCGGGTAAAAAATATTTGTACATGTAGGTAGAGAATAGTGTAACTAGAAATTGTCATGAAAACTAAACTTGAACTAAACAAAATTAATATATGGAATTCCTTAATATAACTACCACTGAACTTCTATATAAACTAAACTTTATACTCGTAATATTAAAAACTTCGTATGCTATTAGGAAGAACTTATGTATCTGTTGACACTATTTTTTCGATTTTCACATCAACAATATCATATGCTAAAAACTTCGAAATGCCTATTTTTACTACACACTTAAAGATTCAAATCATGCATGGATAGCCAAACCTTCAAGTACGTCTGCAGCAAAAATTCAAAAGGCTTCTATATTACACATTCAAGACTTTACTTACATCTGTAACTTTTAAATCACACGTCAAACACTTTATTCCCAGATGTTAGAAAACTTTTAAGTCATGTATTTAAAACTTTGTGCAGCTCTAATTTTCATTTCACATTAAAATATGAGTACCTAGAATAAAAACATCAAAAACTGCACAATCAAAACCTCCTACGTCTAGCCTCCTCACATATTAGAACAAAAATTTGCATCTAGAATCAAGAAATTTGAAATCACGTATATAAAAACCTTCTATATATCTAGCTTTTAAGAGATAAATAAAAAATCTCATACGAGACAAATAGAACTTTGAGATTACATACCTACAACTTTGTACATCTCTAGATTTGATTTGAAGTGATATATAAAATAATTATGCCAAACAAATAAAAACTTTGTCCTTATAATTTAAAGATTTAAGATCTATAACAAAAATATTTCTCTTCGCCACAACCCCACAATCAGATGGCAATAAGTACCATAGTTCAAGCATCTACTTTAGGCCTAAAACTTTGTAATACAAAACTTTACACTCCGAATTTGGTAACTTTCAACTTGCTCACTATAAAACTTTTTTTACTAGCACATTTTAAACTTTATACATTTGGTAAATTTGTAATAAATTTGTACAAAAATAAAACTTTACACATAGTTTTTCACTTCTGGAATATACTAGGGAATTTGTACTAGCACATCTAAAAATATTATGCTCTTAATTCCAAACATTGCATCTAACATAGATGTTGCATCAAAACTTTAGGAGATGTAAAAACTATCAAGTACATCATATATTAAGAGTTCTATTTGTAGGTTTGATAGTTTTTATACATCAATAGAGATTTCTTGGTTGTAGAGCTCTTACAAACCTTCATTTTTCTTGACTTTACACTACTTGAACATTTCAAACATTACAGTCGTAAACAGAAAACTTTGCCCACAAGATTTAGAAACTTTGTACCATCACATTATAAACTTTACACTCCTAGCTACAAAACTTTGTACCTACAAAAGGTGACACTACTAATTCAAGAAATTTGTACTAGCACATTTAGAAACTATTAATATAAGGTCTAATACTTTGTTACAATTATGTATAGGAACTTTATGATTCAAACAAAATTGGACTCCCAAATGTAGAAACTTTAGACTGTAACATTATAAACTTTGTACTCCTGACTTTTAAGTTAGATAACAAATTTTTGTTATACCCCATGTTCAAAAAACTTTGAAGAGGTATACCGAAAACTTTATATATATGCTCATTTTTTTTAAAAATAAACTAGATCGAGGCAGATTTTGCATATCATTGAATAGGGGTATATGTTAAATTGGCTTTATCATAAATACTATGTTGAAAAAATAGTAGTTTGAGTATCATATACCTTCTTCTCTATTTTAGACTCATGTTGCTCACTTGCTCCTGTCACTCCAAATGAACAATTGAAGTCTGCCCAAAAAGAATGACCTATAAAGATTATGGATGGTAAGCAAAACTAATTCTATAGTTTTATGTGTATAGGTGATACTAATGCTAGCCATGGACCCATGGTATTTCCTACTGCTGACCAAAAGCAGAGTATATACATGCTAAAAATGTGTGCATGCTTAGCAGTGTGTAAAGCAAAGACCAACATCCGACATGGACTACACACATCCACCTTCATTAATGTTAAAATTTCTTCATAACAGTGAGCACAATGGTGGCTCTCGCCGCCCATTGATCGACCATGCAAACAACACAGAATGGCATACAATTTAAATAATGCACACCATATATATTTAAAACTTTGTATTGTAGCATTATTTCCTTTTGTGTTGTACAATATAGAACTTTATGCTAAATCATTATTTACTTTTTTGCTCTAGAATACCATAGATATTAAAAACTTTGTACTGTAGTAGTATTTCCTTTTCTGCTATAGAATATGGAACTTTATACTAGAGCATTATTTACTTTTTTTGCTGTAGAATAAAGTTTGTACTGTAACATCATTAGCTTTTGGGCTCTAGAAATTCAAACTTTATACTAGAAATTGGGCTCTAGCTTTGCGATCCTAGATATAAAACTATGCAACTGCAAAAATTTGCACTAGAATAAACTTGAAAAACATGTGCTCTCATTGGTGCATTCATAAATTAATTTCAAAAAACAAATGTAATTACATGCTAAGATTTGACAGTAATACAAGAAAATTATTGAATGGTAAAAAGTATTAGATAACAGCTTTGTACGGAAGTATTTGGAACTTATAAATCCCTGTAATAAAACTTTGAAATGACTTATCCAAAACTTTGTGCCCATATATCCAATAATTTGAAAAATAAGGAAATCAGGATTGAGAACTAAAATCGATGGCAATTTAGTAATGACCCTTGTAAAAGATAATTGGCACATGTGATTGAGTTTGTAAAACTAGAGAGGCATAAAAGCTTACTGCTGGAGCACTTTTTTTTAAAAAAAGACACTACCTGCTCCTGCAAAGGATAAGAGCTTTGAAGTTCCAATAACTTACAATCTAGAATTAGGAACTTTATACTGTAGTGTTATTTTCTTTTGTGTTGTAGAGTATGGAACTTTGCACTACGACATTATTTAATTTTTGCTCTAGAATTTTAAAGATTACACTGCAACATCATTAGCTTTTGGGCTCTAGAAGTTGAAACTTTATAATGTACCATAATTAGCTTTGTGATCCTAGATATAAAACTATGCAGCTGCAAAAATTTGCAGTAGAATAACTGGAAAGGTAGGTATTCCCATAGGTGCGTAATAACTTCATAAGCAAAACATCTATGTAAGGGAGAACTTAAATCTAAGATGCGAAAAAGGGTGTGGTTACCTCCAAAGGCGGCTCCCGTAATCAGTAGAAAATCAAATAAAAAGATGCCTCATGGAGACGTGAGATATTAATGTTTAGTTGTCTCATCAAAATATAGTGCCACACCAAATTCAATCAACTCGAAAAACCGTGATAACTAATATGTGAAAAGTATCGAATACATTTAAAAACTATTGTCAAAGGGACCAAAATCACAATATAACACTTTAATTTGTTTCAAATTGTATGTTGTTTTGTCTTTTCCAAATACATAGTATTCACTGTCTAGGTACCTATCAAATACTACATTAAGAAAAGTCAAAACACCATACACTTTGGGACAGATGTAGTAGGTTTTGATCTTTTAACAAGGCCTGCATCTAGATGAAGAGCCCTAGAAACATTTTCATGTGCAAAGACACTGTTACCTTAGGTATCAGGCTAGTGTTATCCTATTGAATACTAGTTTTGTCCTGGGTACCTAGTATGGGGGGAAGAAAATCAATACTAGTTTTGCTCACTAGACTTAAAGGTGTGATGCGATTGTTTATGCCTAGCTACTTCTGTTCATGATTGTTTGATCATTCACATCATCTGATTACAACTCTGACGAACAAGCCGGGTGACAATAGTACTTACTAGGAGCATGGAACCAGGAGGCCGGTCATGTTAACTTACTCTAAAAATTAATGAATATTTACAGCTCATGTAGTGGAGATTCTCACAGGCTGGCCCTCTTTAATTTGTAATCCGTTGCATTACAAATGTTGTAGGAGCAGCCAGTCGGTCAAACTATGCGTGATAAGCTGCCTAATAAGCCACAAATCATGTATAACTAGCAGATTCCAAACTACACAATAAATACTAGCTAACCAAAATAATCCACACTAAATTAACACAAAGGTAAACCGAGTAAGCATGAGCCAACCAGAAAATCAATCCGAAAAAACTTCGCTAATCACCGAGTAATAACTATGCCATCTATTAGATTTTGGGGTGCCCCTGCCCTTTTCCTAACGCCAAACGTCAAGGTACAGGCAAAAAACTCAAGTCTAAATTGGAAGTACAGGGATCGAATCGAGAGAGCATGATTACCTAGATCGGCTCCCCCAGACGGTGGTGAAGCGCGTGGAAGCACACGCCCACGGGGATGGCGACGCAGGTCCTCCTCGGTGTGCCATGAGCACATGCTCGCGGCGGTGGCGGCGCGACTCCTCCCTCGGCCCTCGCCGTGCCGGGGAGCGTGGAAGTTGAGGCCCGCGGGGGTGGCGGCGCGGCTCCTCTGTCACCATGCCGGGGGACGCGTGGAAGCAGAGGCCCGTGGGGTGTGGCGGTACGGCTCCTCCTTCACCGTGGTGCCGGATCCAACTGCGGCGCGGAGGGCCCTGTCGATAAGCGGGCGTGGTGGTGGTGCTCTCCTCCTCGCCATGACGGGGGGTCGTCAGGTACCACGAGCCAGGCCTGCGCGCAAGCCTGGCGCAGAGCAGCCTCCAGGCGACAGGGGACGAAAATCGCCGGGGAGCCGGGTGGGTCGCCGGTGAGATCCCGGTGAAAATCTATGAGCGGTGATTTGGATGGACGGGTGGGAAAGGAAACGTTTCGGTAACCAGCGTTGAACGGGAAAAGAAAAAACAAAAACGAGTTGGGTCATTTGGATGCGGTGAGCAGAACGACATGATGACAAAAAAAGGAACATGGTCGGGTCTAGGTTGCCTCTTAGGGGCATTTGCCATGATTGTTTGCGGCGTGAGTGCGCTAAATAAGAAAATTGCTCAAGGCGCACGGGATCCAATAATAACACGCGAGGGACCGGAGTGAGGAGGGCTCGGATCGCCGCCCTGCTGCGCGGCGCCGCACGCCGGCCGGGCCGGCCGGGGCCGGGGACGACGACGGCGTGATATGCAGGAGGCCCAAGCCACGCTGCGGTCACCGAAGTGATCGTTGCCCTGTCGGAGCACCACGAGTTGGACTGGGTGCGCACAACGTTCAGACGGCGTGATGATGCCGGAGGCTGTAGCCACACTACGGTCGCCGGAGCGGTCGTTGCCCTATCGGAGCACCACGAGTCGGCCCAGCAGCCAGCAGGGAGCCACGTCGTAGCTAGTACCTAACCGTTCGTTGATATCTCAGGAGCTGCTGATTTGATCTGATCTCTGCTCCTGGCTCTCCGGCCTATACCCTGCTGAGGAGAGTGATAGTGCACACAACTTGCCGCCGATCGACGAGACAGTCTCCAGTCAGTACTCATTGGTAGCTAGCGCCCCGATCGAGCCAGACGATGGATGATCATCTGAGGCTCCAAGCAGGCGATGTCAGTAACACAAAATAGAGAAGCGAGCAGCAATATAACACTACTGTATAGCAGCATCTGATCTCTTTTTCCTACTTTCATGCATGTAAACAAATACTCGGGGGCGCCTTTTGACTTTAAGCATTGATTCAGACATTGAAGGCACATCAAGCATATGGTGATGAACTCTGGTGGTGCACACCGCTTGTTTTTTTTTTTTTTTTGAGGAAACAGGAGGGGGTTTACCCGTACTGATTATGTATTATAAAAAGAGTCAAAACGTTTACAACTACATCAAGAAACAAAAAAGGAGTGAAAGAAAATCAAAAAGATTACATAGCTGATTGTAGCCATATGGACATTGCTTGCTTGTTACTCTGTTTTGCTCTTAGAATAACTAAGGCAAATTCCTTTTTGAATCTTTCCTGTGCTGTTTGTAGTGTCGGGTTAATGCCTTTGAATATCAAGTCGTTTCTAGCCATCCAAATTGTCCAAGACATTATGATAATAACATCCATAAAGAAGCTAACATTGAGCTGGGTCTTGAAAGATTGCAGAACATCAAAAGGCTCACCTGCTAGAATTGCCAGATGCAAGAGGTTCCAGCAACTGATTGCAAAGGGACAACATAGGAACAAATGTTCAAGAGTTTCCTCCAATTGAAGCTGGCAAAGTACACAGTCATAAGATGGTAGAACCCTATTCTTCCTTCTTAGAATGTTCCTTGTGCTTAGCCTATCTCTCAGGAGCAGCCAAAAGAAGACCTTGTGTTTCTTCTGTGAAGATGCTTTCCAAAGCCAACTGAAACAAGGATGTACTTGTCTTGTTCCTATTAACATCTTGTAAGCCTTCATAGGCATGTAAATGGTAGATCCCCAGGAGTAAGTCCAAACATCATCTTGTTCTTGCTCAAGTGATACATCAGCAAGGTCTTGTGCCAATACCAGTAGTTGTTGAAATGCCTCTGCCGAAATTGGTAAATTAAAGAGTTGATTGATGTCTGAAACTGCAGCAGCTCTGCACACTGAAATGTTTGTAACTTTTGCAAAGGAGAAAAGCTGAGGGAAGCCTTGACTTCTTATGGATCCTCCCCATAGATCATGCCATAAGAAACAGGTGTCACCCTTGTGAACAGAGATGGTGACCAGACCTTTGAATTTGTCTAGTAACCCTTGTGCGGCCTCAATTCACGGCGAGGGCTTGGCTGGATGGCGCCACCGTATTCCGGCTCGGCGCCAGGGCCAGCTCGTGATCACTAACAGCGCGGGCATGCGGGAGCCAGCATCGCCGCTCTCCGGCGAAGCTCGGCAGCCAGCCAGCCGGGGCTCGAACGAGCGAATGATGGCTAGGCACGCGAGGACAGTGGACAAGACGATAAGAGGTCCCCCAGGCCGGCGACTCAGGTCGATCTCGCCCGCACGAGGCCGATCTGAAGGCTTGAAGAGGGCCAAAGGGTGGACCGTATTTCATTTACCGTCCACCCGGACGGGATATGATTTACCGTCCGCCCCCTGGCCCGGCAATCCTCGTGGTGCACGGTTCACGGAGGCGCCCAGGAGCGCCGGCTCCCGTTCTGCGCCGGCGGCGACTGGACCTACACGTTCCCGCAGTCGCTGGAGTGCGGCGCGCTGGCGGCGTCGAGGATGGAAGCCCCTGCCCGCTCAACGGGCCCATGGCCATGCCACCCGGCGAGGCGCGCGGTGCGCCACCGGCCGGTGCATGCGTTTGCGTGGCGCCGGATGATCGGTCCTTGCGGCGGACACTACAACGGAGCTTTAAAGCACAGGCGGGAGAAGGAGGCACTCGTCCGACGTGGCCGCCGCCCGAGTTCCTGTCGCGGCCGTATAGTGCTCGCGCGCGCAGACCGACGGCGTGCCGTCCGTGCTCCTCTACGTCTCCTGCCGAGGACATGAGGACAGACAACGATGGCTTTCTCTAATTTGCTCCGCATCGTTTCATCCTCTCCTCTTTTTTTTACGAATCGCACAAGATAGTGCGTATTTCATTGATATAGAAGAAAATACAAAACTACAGCTCTGGGAAGCCATAGGCAGAAAAAAAACTCGCCTAGTTGGATTGGGACGTCAACACGGGTTACCGCTCGCCGACCGGTTGGATTGGGACCTCAACACGGCCACACCACTATACTCCGCACCCCTATACACCACAGCCACAGAGGAGATAGAACAAACAGAAGCACGCGCCCGCCACACACACTTGTAGACATCGAGGCTTTTACGAGGCCCAGCGCTGAACAGAAACAGAAAGAGGGCAGACGCCAAAGCACCGAGAAGGTCGCCGCTGTGCAGGACCTTCCGCCGCAGTGCCGCTGCATCAAAGCAAAACTTCTTATCGGAGAGAAAAACACCGAGTTCAAGCAACTCTCCAAGCGCGGGGGCCTCGCCGCATCCGCCGCTGGACTTCTCTCTCGTGCGCGGGGGCCACGCCACGCCCGCCACAAAGCTCACGCTCCGGACTCGTTTTGAAGATGCCGCCAAGAAGGAGAGCAAAGATGCCCCACACCCAAAGCTCCGAACCAACACCGAACCGCCGTAGAAGTCTGAATTCATCTTGCTGCTCCCCTCGCGAGAGACAGCCACCGTCAACTTAGCAGCCGAAGGTGTCGCTCGCGCCGTCATCCGACGATGTACCGCACCAGGTGGTTCCAACCATGTTGAAGCAACCTGCCACGATCCGCTGCAAGCCAAGTCGCCCCCCATTGTCGTTGCCACAAACGCCGTCCTTCGACGTTGTCCCGCACCGCACTGGCCATTGCGTCAATGCCAGCCGCCGCGGTCCGCTGCAAGTAGCCAAAACAACAGCAGGAAGACGACCCCTAGCCACCAAGGAGAAAGCCTCCGTCTCTGACGTGAGGAAGACAGCCCCCTTCCAAGCCTGCCGCACGACAGGATTGTCACAACGGCCGAAGCAGTCATGGCAGGGACCGGCAGCACCGTCGCCTAGCAAGGTCTCAAGAGACGACGCCTCCAGGGAGGGAACGACGCCGGTGGCGCCGCCGTTGCTCGTCCAAGCAGGACAGGGTTTTCACCCAGAGACCAGCGCGCAACAGAGGTGTAGCTCCCGCATGACGCCCCCAACGGGGAGAGCGACGTCCGGGGACGCCGCCACCATAAGGTTTACGCCCGGAGCAAAACCCACTGCTGCACACGCACGACGCACCGGCCACACCACCACGACCGCCAAGCCCGAAAGACGCCTCCGTCGCAACCATCGCGCCGCGCCGCCAAAGCACCACTCCTCTGTCGCCTCCTCCGACGACGCCAACCACGTCGCCCACACCAGGCCGGTCAACAACGCCGGCCGCCGCCCACTGCCGCCGCACGTACGTACGCGGCCTCCTCCCGTCCCGGCACGTAGGCGCGCCGAGGCAGCCACTGCTGCCGTTCCTCCGGCCGCTTGCCGTGGACGTGACAGGCGCACGCCACCACGGCGCCGCTCCACCTGCACCACTTCGGTCGGCCGCCGCGCCACCAAGATGCCGCACCGCCTGCCAGGGGCCCGGAGGACGCCGCCGCTCCGCCACGACCACGCAGCAGATGTTGACCTCCGCTGTCGCCCATGCCCGCCACGGCTCCACGCCCGCTCGCCGTAGATCCGGCAAGGGGGCGGCCAGATCCGACCGTGGGAGCACCGGATCTGCGACCCCGCGCCGCCGCGGCCGCCATGGTTGGCGGGGGTCACTCCGCGTCCTCCGCCGCCCCGGAGCCGACGCCCTCTGTCGATGGAGCCCCGCGGCCGGCTTCCTGGAGGCCCGCACGGGTCCCGGCGGCCTCTCCGGCGGCGGCAGGGGAGGGGGGGGTTCGGCGGTGGTGTTCGTGTGTCGCCGCCCGCGTCACCAGAGCGGGGGCGATGGAGCAGCGCGAGGGGAAAAAATTTTCACTCCTCGTCCTCTCCACTTGTTTGGACCGGAAAAAATCTGAGATAAGCAGCCTGAAGGTTGCCGAAGAGTGGATGGTGGATGAACTTGTGTGCAGGGAAACGAGTTGTTAGGAACTTACGATCTTTGATCGATCTAGTGGTGGTTGTGTTGATCTTCTGACTTGCTCGTTTTTTACAGCAGGTGCCAGACTGCCAGGTGTTGATCTCCTCACCATAGAACAACCCTTATACCCGATCAATCTCATGGCCAGTTGTAAAGCATGAGGACAAAACTGTTCACAACAACAGCAATGCATGCTTTTTATTTAGACCATGCTCACGAGATCATGTGTTACATGTGTGAGTATAGAATGCATAAAATTTCGCTAACACTGTCAGAAAGAAACAACAATACATGTTCAGAACTTGCTGCTCTGAGCTAAGCTACACTTGTTGCGTCAGAAACATCTACTACGGATCGCTGATGAACTCCGCTGTGAAGGCCGGATCAGACGGCACAAGGGGCTCCGAGAAGATCAGTTCCACATAGGCGTCATCCATCGCAGGCCTTATCAGGCGATCACCCACCCCGGGCAAACAGTGGCGTGGGACCCACTCTATCTACTTCTTTCTTCTTTCTTCCCCACAACCGCTCTTTCTCCCTTTCTTCCAGCTTCTTCCTTCCGCCTTGTTTACCGCACCGACGCCGCCCCCGCCGGCCACCTCCACCGCCCGCGGCCGGCGGCACCCTCGCCGCGGTGCCACTCCGCCTACCTCCCACCCCCACTGGACGACCCCGCTATTCCTAAATCCTCCATTTCCTTGCCCCCGCTGCCACCACAGCCCAGGCCGGCGGCGCCCTCGCCCTCTGCCCGGCGCCCGCAACCAGCGCCCATGCCGTCAACGCCCTCGCCGCCGTGTTGTCCGCCCGCTTCGCCGTCCGCTGCTTGCCCCTGCCGCCGCTAGCCCTTCCCGACCGCCATCCTCCACCACCGCGGCGCCGCCCGCCGTTCCGCCTACGCACCAACCCCACCGTCGGTCCGGCTGCCTCCCCGGCCATCCCTCTAGGTTCGGTGCCCATGGAAGCTTCCCCAACCCTGAACCCTAAAGCCGTCGGCCTCCTCCGCCGCCCGTGGCCGCCGGCGACCCGCCGGCGTCCGCTCCGCCCACCAACCACCGAATCCCCTCCTCCATCCTCCAACTCCCGTTAGAACGCAGACAGCAATTCAAGGTCGAAGACGCAAAGGTGGAAGATGGCTGGGTGATGAATATGTGGAGGAGAGAGTGCCATGTATCCATTTGTTGGTATTGATTAGCAGCGCACGTTCGTCAAATAAGAATTTTGGTCATCCATCGGTGGACATGCCAGGCCGCACATGTCGTCGTCGTCGCCGCCGTCGGTGAGGGCACTTGGCGTGCTGCTGCGACGAAGCAACCGTCAACTTGTCAGGGCTTTCCAGCTGAGCAGCGTGGCGGCACGGCGTGGGCTGCCGAAGAACCCAAGAACTCGTCGAGGCTGATCTCCATTACGTCGTCGTCGTCGTCGGATGCTGGATATTGCTGTGGCATGGAGCCGTTCGGCTTGTTTTGGTTCTCCGGCGCAGCTGGGTCGCCTCCCGTTGAGTTCTCCCTCGTCTCGAAGTAGCTCAGTAGCTCGCTCTCCAGGATCTGCGCGAACGACACGGCGTCGTCGTCGTACTCAATCCTCCCACGGGGCGGCGCCACGCTCTGGTCGGAGCCTCAGGGTGTCCGACGGCGCCCGCCTTCCTTTTGTGGGCCAGCGACAAGGCCAAGGCGCAGCGCGACGGCGTCCGATCCGAGCACACGATATGGCCCGAACACCTTGCAGAGGGCCATGTCGCCGCCGCCGAACACCAGGTGGACAGAGATCTGCGGTGGAGTCAGTGGCCGTAGCCGAGGGGGCCTGGCGGGGGCCCTGCCCCTATGGTTTGCAAATTTGTACTGAAAAGTCCATTTTGGATCAAATTTTCAGATAAATTAGCACTATTGGCCTCCCTCAACAATAAAAAAAATCAATTCCCGACTACGCCGACTCAATCAATCGTCTGGAAGAGGATCGGATGCACTGCCGTGGCCCGTGTGCGTCTTTTTATTGTCGAAGATTTGCCACGTAATGGCGCGAACACCTTGTCCGACATGTGAGTGTCGGACTGAAAAGCTGTCACGACTATCACTCGATTGATATTGCTGAAGCGATACATTCATGCGATCATCAAACTGATCAGTTGAAGATTAACTGGAACGCGTCATGGACATCAGGCCCCGTCCAGTTAAGGAAGTGAGGACCAATCACGGAAGCAGAGGACTGCTTGGAGAACACTGTACTCCCTCCGTCTCAAAATAGATGCAATTCTAGGTCTGAACATGCAAACCAATATAGAGTGTAAAATGACCAAACTACTTCTTGTCTTTTATGAGAAAGATTTAGATATGAACTTGTCTTTTGTGTGAGAATCTTTTAGAGTTTCTTGTCTTTTATAGTTGGTTGGTCAAAATTTCATTTTTTTAGGACAAAATTCAAATCTTAAGAACTGCATTTATTTTGAGACGGAGGGAGTATGTTGGATCGGCCATTGACGGTGAAACGAGAAGCGTCTCAACGCGCTATTGTGTGCACACGCAGAACTCGTGATTTCGCCGGAGGTCAGCGGCGGCGAGCACGCGGGAGGCGAAGCGGCGCGGCGGTAGCGGAGCGCACCGCAGCTCGGCTCTTGCGGCGGAGGCGTCCAACGCTTAATCTCGACCGCATGTGTTGATTGGATGGCTCTTGGGACCCAGGGCCCAGGGGCGGACTGAAACTCGAATGCCGTCCTCCTGCTGGTCGAGGCCAACGCCACCGCGACGCCGCTGAGGGAACCGAGGAAGATGACCGCGCCCTTAGCTCGACACGCCGGCTCCATTGCCCCGGACATCTCAGCTTCCCGACAGCCCCGCGCGGCGGTGCCGCTCCCGGAACGCCACGTACTCCGCGGCTTGGCGCAGTAACAGTACGGCGTGTGCTCGATCTGACTCTGAGCACAGCAAGACTCACGCCGTGGGAGATCGCTAATTTCCGTATGTCAGCACAAATCGTTTCTGATTTAGTGAGAGTGATTCCGATCCAACGACCCAGGTCGGGTTTATGGTTCTGAAAAGGGGCCATTAGGGTCGTCATGGTGGGCTGGTTCGACGAACCAAGGTTGATCCACCCACTACGATCATTTTGAAACCGTAGTGCCAACGCGGCAACGCGTGTGTACTGTCAGTGCACCACCACAGTTCACCGACGCGGCTGTTGGCTCTCTCCATCGTATCTGTGCGCGGATTCCAGCTCGGTTTGGGAAGTCATGATGATGGGTACGTGCATGGGAGATGCATGGAGACTTGAAGGCGTCGTTGCAGACGTTCATTCTCTGCTCTTTTCTTTCTCAGCTCCTGTAGGCTGTACTCCCTCTGTCCCTTTTTGTTGGTCGCTAAAGAAAACAGTGATTCCTCTCACAGACACGCTTTCCTAACGACTATCATTTAGGGACAGAGCAGTAGGTTGCAGGCTGCAGAGAAGCGATATTATGACGATCACGCCCGCCAATATTAGCGTCCCAATGTTCAACGCGACTCCTCAAGTACTAGCACTATATATACTGTATCTCTGTATATGTTGCTACTTGCTAGTTGTAGCGTGTAGCAGACCAACAGAGAACGAAGGCAAGCATATCGCGTGCTTGGATGATCTTGATCTCTGCTAACTGAGAGTAGAGTACGTGCACCCAGAGCAACTAGTATAGCATAGCATAGCATCTGACCACGGAGGCTCAGCGAGACCGACACCATGCTGCTGCCGCACGTGAAGATCGTGGAGATGGATACCGGCTGGGACCGGACGGCGCGGCGCGGCGCGAGCGGAGTAGCTGCTCGGCGGTGGTGATGACCGAGTCCAGGGAGCGCCGCCTCGGCCCGCCGCCACCGTCGTCGTAGCAGGTGAGGCGCCGACGCGCCGTGGTCCGCTTCCGCCACGGCGAGCTGAGCACAACCAGCCACCGCCGACTGGACGGAACGCCTGTTAGGAATAAACGCGTCGTGCGGGTGTGTGCGTCGTCCAGGTCTATACGTGCATGTGTGTCACGTACATGAACCCAGTTAGTGTATGTGTGTATCACGTACGTACATGTCTAGGTAGATCGAGTCGAGGATCACGCGAGCTGAGGTTGAAGCGGAACGCGTGATCGGGTTTGTTGGGAGTTCGTGGCGTGCATTGTTGGCCGAGTCGTGCGCACGAGGCAGCGGAGGTCGTGCGCCGTGAGCGCCGAGTCGTGTGGATCGTGGGCGGATGGAGGCAGTGCTCCACCGTGCGATGCCCGTGCCTATAAAGGCTGGTGAACTCCACCATTGTAAGTTGCAAAGTCCAGTGAATAAGATCGCCAAGATACTGGCCGTTGCGGCGGCACGGTGTTCGTCGCCGGCAAATCATTGTTCATCGTCTACCTCCGGCTCACCGGCACATGTGAGAGCTAGAGCGAGCGCATATCGAGGGGGAGCTCCGGGAACGTGCGTTCCCGAGCGTTTCCAACAATTGGTATCAAGAGATTTGGTTGAGAAAGGGAGGTGGCCGACGGCGCGTCGGCCGGGCTGGAGGAGCCGCGAGCGCGGCATGCGTGCCGGTCAGCGGTGTGCGCGATCGGTGAGGCAGCGGCGAGGAGCGCGCTGGTGGCAAGGTGAGGCGAGGCGAGGTCGTCGGGCCGTGTGTCGGGCTGTGTGGGGTCGCCCATGGTGCTCGGCAACGGATTGTGTGTCGGTCCTGCCGGGCTACGGCGCGATAGGGACGGAGAGCACGGGCGGTGGCGGGTGCACGGCCACGACGATATCCTAGACGCGGCGTGGCGCACCAAGTCGAGCGCCTCCCGGATCCAGGCGGCGAGCTCGCGGAGCTCCCCCGCCGAGCGCTGCCCCCTTGCAGTGTACAGGGTCGGCTCTACACTTTTGAGGGCCCTAGTACAGACTTGGTGATGCGGATCCTTAAGTGAATTTGTACACAAGCAATTAACCATATATGGGCCTGCCTAGGGACATGCAATCAACAGTCATTTTGCAAGTTTGGTTATATGAGCCAAATATGTTGTTTCTCCTATTTTTCAGTTAACTAGTAAGGTGCACGTGCAACACGCACGTGTGTTTTAAAAATTATTTAACAAAGTGAATGATCACAAATAGGTTAGAAACTTTTGTGGTCGAATTTTCATAATCATTCAAGGCATTATGTGCCCTAAAGTATTTCGCTCGAAGACTTAGATTCATGGGAATTCAGCTTTAATGTACTGATAATGTATCTTTAACTGAGATGATGTTTGACTTTGTAGCTCTATGCCTCTATCACGAGCCTTGGTTGTAGTTGTCTGCCTAGGTCGTGTAATTGTACCAGTATGCAAGAACAATGCTATGTTTTAAGGTGTGTTGCTTATGGACCTTCACTCGGGGTGCATTGTGTGTGTGGATGCTGCGTCAATTCGTAGCATGAATAATCATTTCCTGGTAACTTAGTATTGTGAGGTCAGTTGTTAAAGTGCTGTCTGTAAATGTTTGAAAATGGCTATTTTTACTGAATTAACATAGTAAATGTTGAACATTAGCTTGCCAAGAGGAAATAAGGGTACACCTCGATCACCGACCGGCCACGATCTTGTAGCCGCTGAAGCCCACATCCTCGAAGATCTTGCACCACTCGTGCTCGTCCCGCTCTTAACCACCCCTATCATAATCATGTCCTGTAGCAGCTGCGTCTCGATGGCCTTCTCATCTGCCGGGCTCGATCCTACCACCAGGTCCAGCACGATCACCCTACCATTGACCGCCGGCCTCCCTCGATGGGATCGCCTCCCTGCATCCCCGCAGTAAACGCACGCACTTCTCGTCGTCTCATCCATGCATTATCCACCGCACAACAAGGACTCAAGTAACTACAACGTCTTTTTCATAAGGTAAAGGGAGAGTCATGAGTCATGATAGCGAAATAAAAGAGAGCGCCAGACCTTGAGGAGGACGGGGACGTTCTCGAACATGTCCCCGATGACGAACTCCACGCCGCCGCGCTTGCTTTATGGGCTGCCAGCGATGACGTGTGGCAGTTCAAGGACGCTGCACCTGACATGCGGGAATACGGCAGCGATGGCTCTAGTGGCGCCACCAGATCCGCCGCCGATGTCCACCAGCGTGGTGAGGCCTCGGAACACATCGTGGTGGTCGCGCACGAGCACGTTCATCCACGAACCGGCCGTCCCATGCCATGGAGTTGTTGAATGCCGCCCTGAACTCCCGGTCGTTCTTCGCCACCGCCAAAGAAGTCGCGGCCGTGCGCGGCCTCAAACGGGACGTGCGCTGTGGCGGTGCGGGTGTCCGCAGCGTAGAACCTGGAACGGGGATACGATGACGGGGTGCAGCATTGCGAGGCGAGAGGGCCTGGCCCTGCCTGCCGCCCGCGCCGGGCGCCGCAGACACGAGGAGGCGCGAGAGCGGCATGAGCCCGTAGCTGGCGGTCGCGCCGTCAAAGGCGAAGAAGCCAGCGTGAGCCATCAGCACCGCACCCTGCCATCTCCATCTGACCATCTCATCCTCCCCGCGACGCTCTCCAGCGGTCCCCGCCACCGTCGCAACCTTCCTCGGCCTGTAGACAGCGCCGCCGCAACCTCCCTCTCCTCTAGTCCCCGTCCAGGAAAACAACGGCGCCGCAACTCCGGCCAGATCCACGTTGCACGTCCCCGTCGCCCTCTTCTTCACTGTCGCCACCTTCTGCTTGGCGTGCTTGTCGCCGCCGACCTGACGCTGCTGCTGTACCCGCCGCTCTCTTCTTCTTCGCCGCCTCTGTCGCACCCCGCCGCCTTCCCTCTTCATCGCCGTCGTCGTTGCACGTGCACAGTTCCGATCCGCTGTCGTCGTCATCACGCTGCCTAGGCCGCCAGCTGGAAGTGGACACAGAGGCTGTCTATTGTGCTATAGCGAAGCTTAATACGAACAATAAAGAGGAAATGTAAAGATTGGGCTCAAGCACTAAACACGAAATATGACAAAGGAAAACTCTCAACAGTGTAATTCTCAAAAGGCAATCTCCTTTACAAGTGCCGGTCGGCCTCCTTTTCTAGGGAGACGAACAGACTTTTTACATACCGAAATTGACCCCGTGTAAAACGGATCAAACAAGAATGTGCTAGGCTAATTTTGGGAGTTCGCCATTTGGTCTTCACGTAATCGCCACTTTCCCGACATCACGCCGCATATCACGGCGCTTTTTCCGGCATCAGCACGTACGCCTGTCGGGTGAAGACTTTCAATTTGGAGAACACCCTTCGCCCAGCGAGCAATGCCACCTGAAACGCACCACAAGCAAAACATAGTGAAACTTAACATTAGTCACGATGAAACCCCGAGCGAAATAAAAGCTAAGGCCTTGCGCTCAGGCCAGATTCATCTCGAGGGCTTTGTCTTGTGAAAAATCAATAACGTCCATGCTACAGGTTGGAAATTAATACTTCTTATACCGCTCTGGCTTTCGGGCGACGAAAGGTACCCAGCGACAGCCCGTAGGTTAAGGAGAGAGAGTCAAGGCGAATGGCTTCGAGGGTTTCGTCTCCTGTATAAATAACGCCGTTGGATTGACTGAGTTCGTTTTGGCGATTTTAAAGCGTTGACTTTGTCAACCCTGATTCCGAATCCCCCAACACTGTCGGCGCTCGTCGCTGCAGAGGATGAGGACAGGATGGTGGAGGCGACAATCTCTGCAGATGATGAGCCCAGGGTGCTTCTCTTCCCGTACTTGCGCCTCCCTCTCCCTCTCCTCGATTCGAATTGATTTGATTCGGTTCCCAGGTCGGCCTCATCATCGGTGAGCGCAATGATTTTATTCAAATTATTTTAGTAACAGATGTATCCGTCTCTCCGACCAGACGTGGCATGTGGGCTCGTGGTGAGGAGCATGCACAGAACCGTGATGGACTGATGGACGGGCGGCCGTCCGTCCTCTCCCGCGCTTGTCGTTCCTCCACCCACAAGTCCACAACTCCGACGGTGGTGGCGACATGAGCTAGCTCGGTGGAGCAGAAAGGGCGCCGTGGTGGCAGCTCCGGCGGGGTACTTGGCGAGCCGGAGGGGCTGCGCCCTTCGGGGGTCGTGGTGGGGCGGCAGCCGCGGCATGCGGAAGACAGCGGCGGTTCCAAAAGGAAACGAGGAGGCGCTGCGGGAATTAGATATGCCGTGGGTACCCAGGTGGGGTGGGTGTGGGTCCGACGTGGGTAGGGTGGGTATGACGACGTCGAGTAACAAAAATATTAGCTTTTTGGCAGAAACACTCTCCAAATTACGATTTTATGGGTCTTCCACCCTATCCACTCCCCTAATTAGATGACAGGTGGGTCCGACGTAAGGGGTACGGTGGGCCTAAATTGGGTGAGAAAGGTTTTTCAAATTATTCGATCTTTATATTATAGACTAAGCAACTTGAGCTAAGGAATTCACATTAGATATATGTACTGGTATGGGCCTCTGTTGGGTTGGGCCCTAGGCTTGTGCACATATAGCACACGCCCAGAGCCGGCCCTGGCGGTGTACGGGCCCAGGCCCTACACAAGCAGCAGCAGCGGCTCGACGCTCCGGCACAGGCGCTCGGCCGTGGAGCATCAGAAGAGCGTGTCGCGCACCGCGCCCAACACCTCCCGTAGTGCCTCCCCGATGAGTTGCTCCAGTAGCATCCGATCCATGGATGCCTACTCCTCCTCTTCCTTCCTTTGTCCCCGTCCGCCGGAGTCGTGTTCGTTCCGGCTGCTGCTTCTGAATGTCCTTTCTGTTGTTGCCGTGCCCTTGCTTGCTTTCTTGCGTGCGTGCGTGTGGTGGAGTTGTTCAGCTATGAGAGAGGACAGGGAGAGACAGGGAGACAGGGGACAGGGAGCACGGAGGCCGGCGCAGATCCAGGAGCGGAAGAGGCGGAGCTGGGAGGGCAACCGGCAGGCACCGGGCGGCGGTGGAGCACAGCGGGAGTCCCGGCGGCGCGGCTGATGTGTTGCGGCACTAGACGTGGACCAATAGCGTCTCTGTCTTATGTCACACACACACAAAGCCCAAAGGAAAATAGAGGTCTGGACTGATTTCCCACTGGAGTTTAAAGCTAATTTTTGGCTCTAATTTTTGCAATGCGGCCTGCAAGTGGGTTTTGAAGGCTTCAATTTGCAGAGCTCCACTGGAGTTGCTCTTATGCTCAGTACTTGCTAGTGAACGATCAACTTTCTTGTATTAGGGAATGTTAAAATATGGAATGTATACATGAAATATCTAGAAGATTAATTGGAGAGCATCCATGAAGGTAAGATCTTCACAAAGTAGAAATAGGTAGAAGTTAGATATTTAGGTAGCTATATAGTACGCTTCATGATCTTATCTTCATACTTTAATTAGGAAGTTGGTGTCAAGATCAAGACGACACCGATTTCTCAGCAGGGGATAGCTAAAGTTCTCTCTCGTCATATATCTTGGAATAAATAAATTAAACTTGTTATAGTCTGCAAAGCAAAAATAAAAAATTAGAATTTTTACATATACAAAAGATCATTATGTTGTAGAAAAAAATCAAAATTGAGACCAAAATTTGTGATGGTATATATGTATACTTTAAAACTGATATTTTTAATTATGGAAAATATGTGACCTCTTTAATCTGATAGTATATTGGTGTATTTGAATCATAGTAATTTTAGAAGAAGTTTTGTTGGGATTGGATAGATTATAAATTTCTAAGTGCTTGTTATAAAATATTTAAATAGTACCAGTAACTAACAACAAGAAAATAGTACCAATAGCTTCTGGAATGGGTTTTGCCATTAGTCTATGGTTAACACTTCCAATTAGCATAAAATATTGTCAAACGCTCTATCTTTTTAATTTTTAGGGCGTCAAACGCTCTATTAACCGGGTTGTGCACGTCATTGACGCCAAATGTAGGATGATATTGGGAAAGGAAAATGATGATTTCAGTAGTAGTAGATTGATATTGAAACGAAGATTACACATGATTGCACACAAAGACGACAAGCTGACCATATGATGAGATAAAAAGTGAAAGGGGAAATCAAAGGAAAAGCCATGGACTACAGGTCCTGCTACACGATAGACTATTCCATGAGTTACGTGACACAATTGTCATAGATGGGTGAAGAGTTCTCTCCCTCATTAGATGAGGGTGACGGCGACAGTACATCGACACACACACAAGCACACTGTCGTATGATAATCATGAGAATCTAGGCTCTAAACACAAACCAAACAAACACAAGCAAACCACCTAGGAGAAACTATAAGTCGTCGGACAAAAAACTAAGCCCCGAAGATGGCCGCCTTGACGAAGCCGCCGTAGATGTAGGTGGCCACCACCGCCACCACCATGTAGATGGATGTTGTGTACACATGTTGATGTCACGGGCTAGTCTTCTCTATTTGGATATTACTTATCAAGATTGTTCGTGACTACTACATTGTGAGTATACTCCCTCCGCCCCAGAATACAGCTTCGTTTAGACTTTTTCAAAGTCAAACTTTTTGAACTTTGACCAACAATAACTCTAAAAATAATTTATTTCAAATAGAAAAGGTTACATATCTTGATAGTTCGTTTCGTGATAAATCCACATATATCATTTTTATGTTATTAGCATTTACGATTATTTCGTTATTCATGGTCAAAGTTGAAAAAGTTTGACTTTGAAAAAGTCTAAACGAAGCTATATTCTGGGACAGAGGGGGTACTTTTTTTTTCTTTTTCATTAGTATGTATTTACTCGGACATGTCCATCTTGTGTGTGTATATATACATGTAGACTGATGTCGGACCCAGGGGGTAATTATTTCAATCTGGATTGCGTGAAGGATTCCATCTCAATGCAAGGAAGGCAGTCCATTCACGCTTGGAGCTGCATGGTACAAATTTGACTCACAAGTTGCTGACAGAATGTAACACTCCGTATATAAACAGGGTAATTAATTGTTCAGTAATGCTACAAATAGGACGTCCGGAGGGTGGTAAAAAAATCGGATGTCTCCCCCACTTCTCTTCCCACGTGAGCGGACTTGTGCTTATCCTTTGTTCCGTCCCCATCCCTCCATTCCAGTATTCCACCTCTCTCTCTCTCTTTCTCTCATCTATCTCCACCGCTCTCTCTCATCTATCTCCATCTTCGTCTGGGTGCAGCGCGGCTGCTGGGTCTTGGAGGCCGAGGGGTGCACCTCTCCTGCCTATGCGCGGTGCGTTGCTGCTGTGCACGCCTTTTCGAGGCTGGCCGTTCGACGCGGCCGATGCATTCAAGGCTGGCGCAGGGGGCGGCCTCCCTGGCGGCGGATCCGGCCACGAGGCGCGGGAGTCGGCACCTGGGTGCTGACGTCGGGTCTTGGAGGCCAGCGGCGGCGGTGGGCCCTTGAGGCCGGCGGTGCATTTGGTGGAGGCCGGCCGCGTGCCTGGTTGGCTCAAGCATCGGGGTGGGCTGTGGCTCCCACGCAGCATCCCTTGCACCAGTCGCGAGCCATGGTGGGCAGCTTCGGCGGCGGCGGTTGCAATGGCTATACCTGGATTTCGTGTCCCTCCTGCCAGGTTTGCTGCATGTTGCAAGCATATGGTTCAAGTGTTTCAGATGTTTCGCGAGTATGTTGCAGTTACTTCGCATGGATGTTGCAAAAACATATGCAAATGTTGCAATAGCTATGCATATATGTTGCAAGCGGCTATTGCAAATGTTTCATCTTTTTTCCATACTGATGATTTTAGTTGTATTATGTGGATGTTGCACATGTTTCACATGTATGTTGTAACGGTTTCATGTGGATGTTGTGCATGTTGCAATGGTTTTTGTAATTATTTTTAGTGATTTTTCTAGTGTTTCAAACGTGTTCATAAAGTGTTTCAGCTATTTGTGTTGTATGTTTGAAGTGTTTTCATGTGGATGTTGACTGTCAGAGGTACTGTTGCGGGGAGTGCAGATGTGTGTAGGCGGCTCCGCGTGGGGCTAACATCACTGGACCCACGTGGGCGTGCGAATCGAAGGCCCCACGCGAACGAGTTGAAGTGCAGAGGCACCCGACAGGAGTGGCAGGCGTGCGGTCCACCGTCCGATGCTAGCGTCAGATTTTAATAGATGGTGATGCCTGCGTCTGACGGAAGTTGCTCCTGCAGGACATTCGTCCGTTAATTTTTTCCCTATATCTCCAAGCAACATTGAGGGTGCGTTTGGCACAGCTGTGCCTGCGGCTGCTTCGGCTGTGGCTGTGCAGGTGAAGCAGATTCTCTGGTGAATCCGAGACTGTTTTTTACAAACGTTTGGCAAAATAGCTTCTCCTAGCTGTGTAACATGGATAAGATGATGAAATGTCCATAATACCCCTCTTTTTTTCTTTTCCTTCTTATTACTTTTTTCTTTTTTCTCTCCTTATTACTTTTTCCCTTTTCTTTTCTTCTTATTCCTTTTCCTTCTCTTCCCACCTCATCTCCACGGGACGCCTCCCTTCCTCCGGATTCCCCACCTCCACATCCCAGCGCCGGCCGGCTCCCCCGCCGGTGGGCTCGATCTTCGCCCGCCGGCGGGCTCCGGCCGCGCCGCGCCCTCCGTCCTCCCCCTCGCCGCGCCGGCGCCACCCCTTCGCCCACCGGCGACCTCCATCTCCCCCAGCGCCCACCGCCCCAGCCTCCTCTGCGCCGCCACGGTCCGGCCTTTGCGTCGCCGTCCTCCTCTGCGCCGCCGCGGTCCAGCCGCCACCGCGCCCGTCGGCCACCTCCCTCCACCACCACCTCCACCTCCCTCTGTTTTCCCCATGACCGAGCTCGCGCACCGCCGGTCGCCCCCGCCACCGGTGCTGCCCTGCTCGTCTCCGGCTAGCACGCAGCGTGCGCCGACAATCTCCTCCGCCCCGCCCATCACTAGCAGTGCCCGTCGCGCCGTCCACTCGTGGGCCCCAGCCCAAGGGCAAAGGCAGGAAAGGGAGTGCGGAGCTGCAGAGAGCGGGGGAAGCGACTATTTTCAGCTTCCTCGCCACCAGAACAGCTCTAGAGAGGCGAGGCCAGAACAGCTTTCGTGCGGCAGCTGTTTCTGGAGACCCTTTGGCACAACTTTGCCCAAAACAGCTCGCGAAGCTGTTGGGGAAGCTGTGCCAAACGGACCCTGAGAGATAGGGATTTGAACCAGCTACAGTTGCGGCTGCCTGACCGCCAGGCACGGTGACACGGGTTGCAGATAATTTGGTTTGTGGCCATCGTCTGCCATGATTAACATGCGGCAAGCCACACCTCCAAGGCTGATGTTTAGCTTGTTACTGTCATCTGGCAGCCACAGATTTCTCTAATGTAAAATTCCAGCACAATTGTGGCGTTCCTTTTGGCCACCACAAGTTTGGCGGCGCCACTGCACGGTATGATGGCATGGCCTTGCAATGCCCGCTTACAGTTAAGAGGTAGTAGCTGCCGGCAACATTTTGGTTCGTCATCGATCGGTGTCCAATGGGTATGTATCGTCTTATGTTTGCAGCTGCAATATCGATCATGTTCACCTTTTTCACTTTCCGCATTCATTCAGACATTCAAAGGTACGTGGAGTAAACTAACAAGCAAGGAAGGGTGATGAACTGGTCCATTCACGCTTTATTCTAAGAATCCACTAATCTACGCACTCATACTACAAGTTGTATTGTTCGTCTTGGATTAATGCAAAATTATATTTTTCTACTCTGCAGTATAAATCCGACTATAAATTTTTTAGAAAAAAAAATAAATCCAATATAGTTTCTTTCAAATCCATTGGAACTAGAAAGTTGGCCCGCGCTAATAGCACGGCTAGATTTGATAAACCACATTTTTGAAAATACTATGTTAGCATTGTATTTTCTTTATCCATCTTAATTCATTATCCATCCTTTTGAAATCAGTTATACCGATGTAAATATTGGAGCTCAAAATTAAGAACTGATATTGATACACTCGAATTTTTTTATTTAGATGGTGTTTTAATTGGTGGATGGAATCTGACTTAATAACGAATGTCATTCGACGCTCTGTTGCACCCCTGCATACAGTGTTAACCTCCGAGTTCTGTATTGGACAGAAATTGTTGTTCACCCTCTCATCACTTAGTCCCCACCTCAACCGACTGAGCCTCTTACTCTCCACTCTCGATGGTCGAACTCTGCCTTGTTGATTCTATGGCTCCTGAGTTTGGCTCGGTTGTTGACCTCACGCAGAGTCTGGGTCCACTTTCTGATGAGCAGATCCAACTCCTCCAGCGAGCTCGTCATACCTCGTGGCACCGTTGGTTGCATTGTCGACGTAGGTGACCTTGAAGCTTGATTTGGGGTGGGCTCAAGCAATAGTAGCGTAGGTCCTCCTCTCTTTCCACATGGGTGCACCCCCTTCTTCATCTCATCCAATGGTACCTTCTTCCTCCACTACAAGAAACTATTTAATCTATGATGCACTCTCCGCGACGTTTTCAGAAAACATCACGAAGAGCACTGCGTCTATGACGTATTCCTGTTTTTCGTCACGGATGTGCATTGATGGATATTGAAGCCCAAAACATTACGATGATTTGTTAAATTCGTCGCGATTCTACGACGTATTCATATTTTTCGTCACAGATGTGCATTGATGGATATTGAAGTCCAAAACATCACGACGATTTGTTAAATTCGTCGCAATCCGGCCCACAACGCTGTGACATTTGAGTAGATTTGTCGCGATCGGTAAATAAAAATTTGTCATATTATGGATAGAAAAAATTGATAAATTTAATTAAAAACAGAAAAATAAGGAGGGTCATAGACTTGAACTCACAACCTCTTGAACACCTAGCAAAGGTACAAACCATTGAGCTACAAGTTGTCTTGTGCACAACTATGATCTTCAACTCTTTTGAATACGATTCCGCCACCTCACCCTGGACGCCACCTCAGCAGCTGGACGCCACTTCACCCCACGCTGGGAACGGCCCACGCTTGGCCCTGCAGGCCTCCGGCGCCTAGACAAACAACCCAAGTAGGCCCAATAGGCCTCCGGACGCCACGCTGGGCCCTGCAGGCCTCCCCGCGCTTTGACCAGCAGTCCACCGGCGCCAATATAATTGGGCGCAAAAATGGGGCGGAAGGGGGCTCGAACCCACAACCTGCGGGTTGGGAAGAAGATGTGTTACCACTGAGCTACAAGTCGATTTGTGCTTGTTAGCAGAATTTTATTTATATATACTTTAAGCACTTGTTGGTTAGGGTTACATTTTGTATCCAAAATGTACCGAGATGAAGAACACCTCATATAGGGTTCATCTTTCTCTTTTTAATCCTGAATTAAAAGTTGTATTTGGTTTTTCTCTTTCATATGAACTCCAAATTTGGTGTTTCTTTTTCTCAAATTTTTCTAAAATCACATTCTTTCATTTTATTGTGTTGTTTTGTAAGTCGGATATTGTTTCTTTAATCATATTCATATGGCTTGTTTCCATCCATTTATGTAAAGAATATAAATACATGCTTGTGCATAAAAATTACTAATTTAGCTTCATAATTTCTAATGTTATGATCAACATAAGGTTGTGTCCAAAATTTAGATGCATACGAGTCGAAAATTGTTATGAGGTATTCAAATCTCAAAGTTTGACTTTGAGTTTTAGGTAACTATAAGAGGGATGTATCCTTTTGTGAACAATATATGGTCCTACTTTCTTGAAAGCACTTAAATTTTTTATGGCCAGATTGTGGACCAAAAACATGCTGTTATGCCAATTTGAAGAATTTTCTGACCAATTTTAGATATTATAGTAATTATTATGTTGTACTTTTGAGATAAAAGTTTGAATGTTCCTTAGAACTCAAATTGAATTTTTCATCAATCTCCAAAACATGGCCTAGAATGGAACATAGGAGCTTAAATATGATTTTTATGATTTTTTCAGTCTTATTGGAGGTACACATAGGTCAACTTGGAAATAATTTTGGTAAGCACGCAGAAATTCAATTAAATGATAGAAAATAGCAAATCTATTTGAAAAATCTTGAAACTCCTAGAAGAAAACTTAAATGTTGTCTTTTATATGTTAAAAATGTATATGGGGTATATAAGGTAATTACTTTTCAAGTTACTTCATAAAAGTGTCTTAATTAGGTATTTAAAAATAGAAAAGCAACTTTTTTGAAGATGTATAACTTCATATTTTCTAATGTTATGATAAACATAAGGTTGTAGCCAAGTTTGAGATGCATACGACTTTGAAAATGTAAATCGCCACTTAAATCTCAAAGTTTGTGTTGAGTTATTAGAAACTATGTTAGAGATGTATCCATTTGTGAGCAATGTATGTCGTCACTTCCTTGAAACCACTTAAATTTTTTATGGCAAGATTGTGTATCAAAAACATGTTGTTATGCCAATTTGTAGAATTTTTTTGATCAAATTCAAATATTATTGTGATTATTATGTTGTACTTTTGACATAAAAGTTTGAATGTTCCTTATAACTCAAATTGCATTTCTCATCAATCTCCAAAACATGGCTTAGAATGGAACATAGAAGCCTAAATATGATTTTTGTGAAAATTTTCCAGTCTTATTGGAGGCACACATAGGTCAACTTGGAATTACTTTCGGTAAGCACGCAGAAATTCAATTAAATGATAGAAAATAGCAAATATATTCCAAAAATTCTGACACTCCTAGATTACAACTTATTTGTTGTCTGCTACATGTGAAAAATGGATTGATGGTATTTAAGACAACTAAATTTTGAGTTATTTGAAAGGGTGTGTTTTTTAGGTGTTTAAAAAAATAGAAAGAAACATTTTTGCACAACAAGTGGTAGTGTAACTTCATATTTTATCATACTAAGACTAAAATAAGATTGTGACCAAATTTTATCAGCATACGACTTCAACAATGTTATGAGGTGTTTAGACTTCAAAGGTTTGAGTATAGTTATAAGAAACTATGTGAGAGATGTTACTATTTATGAACATCTATAATCTCACTTTATTAAAACCATCTGAATTTTTTATAGGAGCATTATATGCTTAAAATATGGTTTCATGTCAATTTGTAGAATATTTTGAACAAATTTAAGTATTATTATCATTATTTTACAACAAGGTGACTAGTAGAAGTTCGAGTTTTCCCTACAAGTCAATTGATTTTTTTGTCAATCTCCTAGATGTGGCCTAGAATGGACCATAGAAGACTAAATATGATTTTTTTGAAAATTTTCCAATCCTATTGGAGGCACACATAGTTCAAATTGTAATTATTTTCTTATTGCAAAGAAATGAAAAAAGAAAAAAGAAAAAGTTAAGCAGGGGAGAAATGTAACCGGCCCGTTTAGGCCCAAACAGCCCAATCTTTCTAGACCGTTCATCATAGAACGGATGGGTGAAATTGCGTTTGCTTCGTATAAAAGATCCCCGAACCCTATTCCACTACCTCCCCCTCCTCTCAGTCTCCTCCAGTCGCCCCCGCCGCCCGCTCCCTCTCCCTCTCCTTTTCCTCGCCTCTCCCTCCTCAGATCCACGACGCATGGAGCACCTGCAAGCCTGCAACCTTCCTCCCTCCTCAGATCGAGCGGCCGGCGCCACCTCCCTTCTCCCGCACCCACTGGCGCTCCGCCCTCGTCCTCCCCTTCCTCCTCCCCACTCAAATCCGCACGTCGGCTACTGAGCTGCGGTGTGACAACGGCGACGGCGTGCTCGAGGACCGATATGGCGTCGGCATCCTCGAGCGCCCTCCTCGCGGCGAGGTCGAGCTCAGCACCCTCCCCGCGGCACTCGAGCGCCCGAGCGGCATGCTCGGCGAACTCTATATACATCCTAGGGTTTACGTGCCCCCGCCTCCTCACTCAGCGCACCCGTCCCTCCCGCGCCGCCACACCCCTCACAGGTGAGCCAACGTGCCGCCGCTGCCTCCCTCTCCTCCGTCCCCTCCCCACGGATTCGCTTCGCTCGTCGGCGCTGGCCATTTCGCCGCCACCGGATCTAGCCGCTCTTGTTCTGTTTCCGACGAATCTGATGTGTTTGTTGTGATGTCTTGCAGGTAAGGAGGAGGAGGCGAAGGATGTCACACCGGAAGTTCGAGCACCCGAGGCACGGTTCCCTCGGCTTCCTCCCGAGGAAGCGGTGCTCCCGCGACCGCGGCAAGGGTACGCGCGCTTCTCTCACTCTCCCCTCGTCGTGGTGCGGGCACTCTTGTTTCCTCGTGATTGCTAGATTCTCTGTCCGTGATGTAGCACTTTCTAGAACAGTGCTTGGCTCGAAGGATCTATGCCTGGTTTAATTAAGTTGCTTGGATCAGTAGGGTTTCATTGTTGTTTGACTGTTGATATGCGTTAGAATAATTGCTCTTGTGATAGTTTTAAGTATCCTTTATGTTTCTCCCATATACAAAGCTCTTGTAGTGCTGTTATTTATGATATAGTGCTATTCAAAGTTTAGTCTTTGCTGAAGTGTAAAATTGTGACACTTAATATTTGAGATCATTGAATTTTCTTTAGTCATTTTCTTGCCTCATGTCCTTGCTGTTACAGTGAATCCTAGAAATGTAATGCTCTTGTTAAATTGACTTGCTGGCATGCTTGAAACCAATCCCATTTTTTCATGCCATGTATTTCTGTGCATTTGTGACCTGTCCATTCTTTGAAATGCCCAAACGGGCATGGTTATGGCGTTAATTTCTAATTACATGACCGATAAGAACTGCTGGAATGTATGTGCTTTGCTATATCCCTAAACTGTTTTGCCATTTGTATCACATACGTAGGATGTTGTACATCTCCAAGATGATAGTTTAAACTGCAGTGGCAGCCATCGTTTATTAGTTCATGCTTAGCACCTTTTGACCCAACAAATGCATGCATCTAGCTACCTTTTGTGAGTGATGTGATCACTGTCCATTTAGAAAATAAACAAGAGATGAATTATGCTGAATTTTCATCTGATATGGCGTAATAATATATAGTGTCCAATTTGGATTAGCTTACTATAAACTAGAATTATAGAGTGTTCCATATAGTTTAGTGATGATGAACCTTTATTACAAAGTCCTTGAATGGTACAGTTATACTTGTAGCTTCCTTGATGGCATCTATTTTATTCCTGCAATGACAGTGTGTAGTTATGTTTGTCAAGCTTATTTTGATGATCTTTTCAAATGTTACATGATCATTGTGTTTCTGGAATGGTTTTATTTTGGACTTAGCTTGAGAAGGACTAGACGGAGAAGCAGCAACAAAAGGCAGTAAAGCAGACCGGCAGTGTCCTCCTTTTTGATGTATCATCATGCTAGCTGTTTAGCAATGAACTAGTATTGAATGCTGACATAATTATCCTTATCTGTATGTAGACCAGGAGGGAGCGATTGACCTTTGAGAAGCTCAAATGGATCCTAAAGGTACACAACTAATTTCCAGTTGTTAGTGAACTGATAACTGTGGTAGTGCACTGATATTAAATAATGCTCTAAAGCATGTTCTATTGTTAGCTACATGTGAAATATAGCTGCATGTATTTTCTAACAACTAGATATGGAATCCTTGTTTGCTTGAGTCTTTTGTTCTTGTTAGCTAAGAATATGTAACTCAGTTCATGTCATGTCTTATATCTTAACCATGCTTATAAAGGATGAGACAAGATAATATATGGATATTTGTAGATTTGGTGCAGGCTGCTACCTATTTAATTCTAATGACATGCATAAGTATTAAATGTACTAATGCTCTGTTCTCGTGTGTAGTTCATGCCACCATTTTATTTTCTGAATTAATCTATTCACCATGGTCACTAGGAGCATCAGGATGCATGACTGTCTGTTTCAATTCTTAAATCTTTTGCAATTTTACTCTGAATGTTGGTTCATATACCTGCATTCTCCTCGCTTTGGATCGTCAGCAAGGTGATGTCCAGAGCTATCCGTAACTGAATCGAACTCTTTTTCTTTTCCATATGTTTGCAGTTTCTGGATCGTCAGCAAGGTGGTGTACCAGGAAACCAGCTAGCCTGCTCCGTCCATGACAGATCACATGGTCCGACCATTTTCTTCATCTTTTTGTTTCCTGTTAACATGTGGGACCCTGATAGGTTCAGCTTGGAATATTATCTGTCTGTAGCACTTTAACTGAGCATGACTGTAAGCAAAACAGAAGTGAGGAATTATGAAAATATAATTGGACCATTACGATAACACTACTTGCACCATTTCAGCTATGTTACAGATTATGTTTCCAATTTGTCATAGTCCACTGCTCTCTTCTATCTATCCATTTTCTGCCTATTAGCACTGCCAGTTCACTGTCTTATTTTTTTTGGTGCTGCAATCAGCTCGAGGATGGGCATCCTGGCGAACTGGAGATGCTGTCATCCCTGCAAGTCTGATGGTTAGCGATTTGTGCCCTGTGTGTTCTACAACTATTGCAAGTCTGATGGTGTGTGTTCTACAAGATGTGCTATCCTTTTTGTTGGCCTGACGCAAGATGTGCCTTTCTGATGCAAGATGTGCCTGTCTGTTGTCTAAATCTGCTGATGACCAGCTGAAATGACAGGTTTTGTGTTGTCTGTACTTCTGACGCAAGATAAAAGTAGAGAGATTAAGTGATTTTGATTATATGTGATACTAATGTACTGTGGTGTAATTAAATATCCTGTGATTATCTTTTAGGCTGAATCATATTGAATTTGGGCTAAAATGGCTGTTGTATTTGGGTAGAAATGGTTTTTGTACTTGGGCTGAAATGTGATGGGCATTTCTGGTGGGCTGAAATGGTTTCAATGGGATGAAATTTTGGGCCGCAATGTGGCCCACTTCTAAAATGAGCCCATTAGTCCATGGTGATAAATAAAAATCCATGTAAAAAATTCCATGTCAGCACGCCATGTCATCATGCAATGTCAGCATGCCATGTCATCAACTAGCATCCATGTCAGCTGCCACGTCATATCCAAGTCAGCAGCCATATCACATCCAAGTCAGTAGCAATCGTGACGATTTGTTTTTGTAACGAATAGTGGGCTAGGGGTTGGGCCGCATGGGCCTCGGGATCTTCCGTGACGATCCAGATACGTCACAGACTGCGACGTTTATTAAGAAACGTTGACCGATTTAATTAATGATGCTCATTCCACCACGAAAATTTAAATCGTCACGGACGCTGATTTGCGACGAATTTTCAACGATCCGCGACAGAATGATTGCGTCACAGATTAAATAGTTTCTTGTAGTGCTCTCGTCTGAAAGTCTCTCTTCATTATGATCGACGGTCGATGCCCCTTTCTTTTTCTTCTTCCTGCTCATCGATGGCCCCTCCTTCGTTGATGGTGCATGGCGGCCGATTCTCTCTCTTCTAACTTGCGACCCGACAAATACATAGGATGTTTCTTATATATACATATTGTATCATGTCTCCTAGGATATATATTTATTGCTTGAAATGTTATGTCTTTAGTCGTTATTGAATATACCTTATGTCTTCTAAAATGTAACCATTATGTTTGACAATACTTTTATAACTTCTAAGATAACTACTGATCATCAATAGTTGGTAACATTATTCATTGTGGGCATACTTGTGTTCAATGTGTTGTTTGGTTCTTCACGCATCACATACCAATCTAATTCCAAAAGTTTCCAAAAGATTAGAAGATATATGACACACCAACTTGATATCATCACTTTCATTCTGGTTTGGAAGCTTACTATGCTTATAGATATGTGTAGTCGAAAAATTGTTCCTCTTTATTTATTATAGAGGATCTCATGTCACTAACAGGTGGCCTATTCGCAAGCAAGCCCATGTTCTAGGGACACAAAGTCCCTCTACTGCAGAGCATGCTTATCCTAAATGGTGACATCATACTGATAATTCAATTTATCGCCCTCATGTCTATTGTGCAAGATAGATATTTGCATTGGGTAGTTTAAATTTCTCCTTACATTGTGCTAGCTTCTCAGATGTATCACAATATTTGTTCATATCATGATGCTTATGTTTTCTCTTGTTGTCTTCCCTCTTTTGTCAACCTTACATCTTCTTGTTTTTTCGTGCATTTTGCCAATTTGTTGTAGCCATTTATGGCCACCTGCTTTGTCCACCATTATTGTCTACTACCTCAGTTCTCCTCTGACCAAAGCAGTCGTATCGTGTTGGTCGCTATCTAGGAAGCCATTGTCTTGCTTTTTGTCTCCAAACCCCATATGGTTGATGCCAAACCATACTTAACATCTTCTTTGTCAAATTACTATTATGCAAACCTACATGAATTTCTCATCAAATCTATCTTATCTTATCATCTCTTGTGGCATCTGATTTTTTTTGTCTCCATCACGATTGTAGGTTTGTATGTGCCAGAATCAAGTATTTCCTCTCCCTAGCCTTCTACCCATGTTGTATTCGGTGCCTATCTAAAAAAAATCGAAGAGACTTAGAGGATGCTTGATACACTTGTTGCCGCTTGTACGCCTTGTCTGCTTGCCTCACATTGCTAGGCAAATCAAGGTGAGCTCCCATGGGAGTGCTTGATTTCCTTGCTGTTGCTCGCCTTGTAGCTTAGCAGTGTCATAGACGCTCGATCGATAGTAGCATAGGTCCATCCGACCATGGTGGAGGTTAATCCAACAACAGTGTAGGTCGAATCGACGACATTAGATGTCAAATTGACAGTAGTGGAGGACGATTCAGTGGCCGAAGAGTTTGATTCAGTAGCTAAAGAGCTTGATTTGAGTCTCGTGCACCTGAATTTTACGACGACAGAGCTTGTTTCGGCAAATGTGGTGTTGATTCGACGGTCAGTCCACGTCAGTTACAATCTGAAGTATATCTAGATCGGATTATAAACAGTATCCCATGATATCCGGACTGATTAGTATTGTGTCTGGTGTCTTGACTTTTGCACGCCAAATCTCCCGTCGTCTCGGCTCGCTTGCCAGGATGGGCGGGCCCACCATCAAAACTTAACTTCAACCCTTTGAACAAAATTCCCCCATCTTGATGTCCCTAAGCAACAGCCCAGTTGAACAATGGCTAATGTGCAATTGACTGTGTATATAAACAAAGTCCTCCATCTTAGTTTCCCTGAGCGATTGCACAGTCTCTTGTCGCTATTTCTCCATGCCCATAGTTGCTTTCTCTAAATAGTCTACCTAGTTCGTGCTCTAAACATCTCTTGCCATGCTTTATGCTCTGCTTGTGTCTTCTTCTCCGACTTTTGGCCATTGAGGGAAAAGCGGATCAACTCCTTCCCTACTACTACTACTACCTTAATCAATTCTTCCGAGCCACCATTGATCCTAAAGATGGAGATGATACCGCTCTTAGGTACTATGCTCCTAATCTCCTAAATAGGATGGCACCGGATGAAGAAGGCTTTTGCATCTTTGACTTTATGTGGAATGAGCTAAGGAGGACCATGAATGATCCCATGAAGTATCTACCTTATGCTCCTTATCTCATGTGCGTGATTGAGAGAGTCACTAATGTCCGCTATAAGATAGTGTTATTCATGGAGGTTTGGCACGAAGCTTGATATGGGGTGGGCTCAAGCAGCGGTAGCGTAGGTCCTCCTCTCTTTCCATATGGGTGCACCCCCTTCTTCATCTCATCCAATGGTACCTTCTTCCTCTCGTCCGAAAGTCTCTCTTCATTATGATCGACGATCGATGTCCCTTTCTTTTTCTTCTTCCTGCTCATCGATGGCCCCTCCTTCGTTGATGGTGCATGACAGCCAATTCTCTCTTCTAAATTATAATTGTATTTGTTATTTACTCTTCAGTTAGTTAGTTTTTTTGCTTTCCCAATCTGTGTAAACATTAACTACTATTTTTCTTATTTTTAATTCCGAGTTTATGTATTTATTAATTGTATTTGTATTGAATATGAACTTTTTGGATTTCCTTATTTTAATTCTGAATTTATGTATTCTTTGGATTAATCTAGACCTTCAGATCTTCATAAAATCCAATGGTGTATATTCTTCTCTTTTTTGGATTAACGTGGAAATTTCTAGACCCTCTCGGCGAACGTGGTGGCTTCTTTTAACACTCAAGTATAAATATATTATTTTTAATTCCGAATTTATGTATTTATTAATTGTATTTGTATTGAATATGGACTGTTTGGATTTCCTTATTGTAATTCTGAATTTATGTATTCTTTGGATTAATCTAGACCTTCAGATCTTCATAAAATCCAATGGTGTATATTCTTCTCTTTTTTGGATTAACGTGGGAATTTCTAGACCCTCTCGGCGAACGTGGTGGCTTCTTTTAACACTCAAGTATAAAGATAATTCCGAATTTATGTATTTATCAATTGTATTTGTATTGAATATGGACACTTTGGATTTTCTTATTTTAATTCTGAATTTATGTATTCTTTGGATTAATCTAGACCTTCAGATCTTCATAAAATCCAATTGTATATTCTTCTCTTTTTTGATTAACGTGGGAATTTCTAGACCCTCTCGGCGAACGTGGTGGCTTCTTTTAACACTCAAGTATAAAGATAATTCCGAATTTATGTATTTATTAATTGTATTTGTATTGAATATGGACACTTTGGATTTCCTAATTTTAATTCTGAATTTATGTATTCTTTGGATTAATCTAGACCTTCAGATCTTCATAAAATCCAATGGTGTATATTCTTCTCTTTTTTGGATTAACGTGGGAATTTCTAGACCCTCTCGGCGAACGTGGTGGCTTCTTTTAACACTCAAGTATAAAGATAATATATCCTTGTAGAATAGGCAAGGATCTCATTTCCAAAGGGTACCTATTGAAGATTCTAAAAAAAGGTACCTGTTGAAAATAATTTCAACAAATCCATCCAAAACTTTTTAATTTTTTTATGGAAGTTAGGTTTCAATTAGGCTGCCTGCACATCGAGCTAGGGCTTACTATAGGAGATACTACTGATAAATGGTATCATTAGTAGAAAATTCGAAGTTGCGCGCTATGGTGTGTGTTACTTCCAGCTGTACAAGAAATGGTACAAGCGTGCAAAATCCGATCTACTATGTATAGATGGCAATCCGATCCAGTGTGTAGTGATTCTTATCTCAACTCGATACGCAGGTGATGTTTACAAATCTCGATTAATATTTATTTCTACGTAGGGCAAGTAGGGGGACGGGCCGCCCTTGAACAGCGCTCATTAGCAATATCTTGACCGCCGTTAGACTATCCGCAGCGGTACCCTCCATATTCCACCTCAAAAGAAACATTTGAAAGCTCCCGTAAAAAAATTTACTCTCTAATAAATAATATTTTGCTGCAGCAATACCTTACATTTTCATCCCCTATTCATAGGTCCCACTTGTCATTTCTTTTTTTCACCTCCCAACCTTATCCATGCCCACCCACAGTCCCACACACGGCCACACCTACCTCCCCACCGGCCACCATCAGCCCACCACCGTCGAACCCTCCTCCCTCCACCGTCGTTTGTTGGGCACTCCCCCTCCCAACGCGCCGGTGTGGAGGAGCCCGACGCGCTCTCGGCTCCGCGGCGGTCACCTCTTCTTCTGCGCGCTGTCGGACATGCCGGACCACCTGCCTCTCCTCTGCTGGACTAACTACGTTGTGCCTCTGTCCCGACCACTTCTCCCCCGACGACGCCACCCCTCCGCTTGCCCTCCTCCCCACTGTCGGGGGAGCAAATGATGGAGGCAGCCATGACGACAGAGGACGGCGCGCACGGGGCGGTCGGGACGCACCGAGGGAGGGAGCAGAGGAGACGTGGAGAGCGAGTTGAGGAGGAGCGGGCGGCAGCCAGGTGCCTAGCCGAGCCAAAACAAAGCAAAAGCAGAGCATTGGTCTGTTCTCCCTTCGAGCAGGTCGACGACGCCGTCGAACCCGCCCCTGCGAAGGTCGTCGTGCGCCACCCGCAGCTGCGCAGGTGTCGACGTCCAAGAATGTGTCCTCCTCCGCCACTTCCTACGACTTCGACGAGGAGTCCCACACGGCGGCGGTGTCCCCGACCTCCCACGCAGCGGCGGTGTCCACGGAGCGTGTGGCGATGACGAGAAGGAGGGGGAGGCGGTGATGGAGTGCAAGCGGGGCACCAAGCCGCGAACAAAGATTTGGAGGAGCTGGGCAGTTCCGAGATTTGGCGGAGCGACCCCGGGTCCTGGATGATGGAGGATCCCTTCCCGGGTGCCGCTGCACGCCGTTCATGAGCTCAGACCCCCTAGTTTGACCGTTGCGGTCAGTCTTAGTCCGTTACATACAGTAATAGATGCAGAACAACTCACACGCAACACACACGTAGAGAGAGAGAGAGAGCATGCATCTGCATGGCCTATAGTCCGTCCCGAACCGACCGCAGCAGCTAGCGATGAAAGTGGTACGGATATTTCCCGACCGACCGAAGGGATTTTTCAGCAATGTGGTGGTAAAATGGAGTATCCGGATATATTACTCGGATACCAATACGGATACCGGATATTGCATCGGATATCGGATACGGATACGGTATGTACGGTATCCGTCGGATACCGGATATCCGATCGGATACAACCGTGGTATCCGAATAAATATCCGAAGTGAAAAATGACCTCACCCCCACGTCCCCACCGGCCCCTCGTGGACAGAAAGCCCCTCGCGGCCTCGCGGTCACGGACACCTTCTCCTCGGCGGCTCGGCCGCACCCCCGGACGGTAGACGCCCTCGCGGCCTCTCCCATCCGTCCTGCTCCTCCGTGCGCACAGGTGCACAGCTGCTCGGCCGAACACCTGCACCTCCTCGCGGCCTCGCCCCTCTCGGTCCTCCGACTCTCGGCCTCCTAGTCCCAAATCTGAGATCCCCAATCCGGCAATACCAATCGACGGGCAACCGGCGGCGATTCGACCTCCTCGGCTTCGCGTTCGCCGTCTCCGTCCATCCTTGTGTCGTTGGTCTTCGACCTCGCCGTGAACACGTGACGCCGGCCAGGGTGAGGAAATTGCAAACTCTGTTTCCTAACTACATACCTTTGACTTTGAGGCTTTGATAGATGATTCAGGATATTTTTTAAGTAGGATGGCTTCTTCTGCAAGCGCGAGTCTATGTGCAAGCACCGGAGCATCTCCTGCTGCTGTTAGTGCTGGTGTTCCCACGGCTCATTCAACTCAGCAGCAACCTAACAATAATTTTGTGTTGAACGAGCAAGGCACAATCTCTAGAGGTGTAGGACATCTTATTATTGATGAGCAAATTGAAAATGATGGAACTCACACTGCAGAAGTAGAACCTGCTGCAAAGAAACAAAAGAAGTCTACCTCCAAGGTTTGGAATCACTTCAACAAATCCACTGAGACACACAAGACTGTAGATGGTGCGATGGAGAACCAAGTTTGGGCAAAGTGCAAATATTGTGAGTACAAAACTCGCGGTGAGTCCAACAAAGGCACAACTTCCTTCTGGAATCATTTGAAATTGAAGCATTCCATAACACTAGAACAGACGGCACCAGAAGCACCTAATGAAGGTAAAAATGAGATTTATAAGTACAATCCTGAAGTAAGCTTGGCAAAATTCTATCTGGCAATGGTAATGCATGAATACCCATTTATGATGGCTGAGCATGAGTTTTTTGTTGATTTCATCAAGTCTTTGCGGCCTGGCTTTTCATTGAAGTGTCGTATAACTGCTAGGAAAGAGATAATGAATATGTTTGTAGCTGAAAATAAAAGGTTGTTTGAACTACTAAAAACTCTTCGTTGTCGATTTTCTGCAACTATGGATATGTGGACATCTAGACAAAATAAAGGTTATATGTGCATCACCATCCATTGGATTGATGATAACTGGCAGATACAAAAACGAATAATTAGTTTGATTCATGTCAAAGGGAGTCATAAAGGACCTAGGTTAGCTGCTGAATTTATCAAGGGTGTGATGCTTTGGAATTTGGAAACAAGATTATTTGCTCTCACCCTAGACAATGCAGCAAGCAACAATAGTTGTGTGAAAACAGTTGTGACGGAGCTTAATAAGCTTTCTAAGCTCAATAAGTCCCCTCCCTTGATCTGTGATGGTGTTTTTTTTCACGTGAGATGTTTTTGTCACATATTAAATCTGGTCGCACAAGATGGCTTGAAAGCAATTGGAGATGCAGTTAAGCATATCAGAGCTACTATTGTTATTGTGAAGAACTCTACTTTGCAATGGGAGGAGTTCCAGAGTTGTGCAGAATTCTGTGGATTGGAAACAAACTCTGGTCTTCCATTGGATGTTCCTACAAGATGGAACTCAACATATGACATGTTGAACCGTGCTATCTACTATAAGTGTGCTATTCAAAGGCTTGTGTACTTGAACCAGGATAAATATGCACATTGTGCTACATCAGTTGATGAATGGAATATGGCAGAATCACTGTGCAATTGTCTGAAGAAACTGCAAGAAGCTACTGAGTTATTTTCTGGATGTCAATATCCAACAGCCAATTTATTTTGGTGGAAATTCTGTGAGATAAAGTTGGCAATTAGAGCATGGTGTGCAAGTGCTAATAATACTATTGCTACTATGGCCGATGCGATGCAAAAGAAGTATGACAAGTATTGGGAGAGATCCAACACAGCTCTTGCAGTGGCATGCATCCTTGATCCTACATATAAGAAAAGGCTGGTGGAATATTTTCTAATTAAGATTTATGGTGAGGTCACTGCTGCTGCTGAACTTAGTCGATACATGGATGTTGTGAACAAACTGTTCCATGCTTATCGGACCAGTACATGTGCAATTAGGAAGCCAAGTACTCAAGTTGAACCTACAGGTGCTTGTCACAGACCTAGTGATGCTAATTCTGATGTTCGTAGGTTTTTGTATGAGGGTGGGGCTAGAAACAGAGGTGAAGTAGATGAATTGGAGAAATACTTGAGTGTGCCGCCAGTTGAATGGATTGATCCTACTGGCCAGGGTGCAAATTTTGATATATTAGCATGGTGAAAGCTCAACCAAGTGAATTATCCTGTTCTCTCACGGTTTGCACGTGATGCACTGGCTGTTCAAGTGTCTACTATGGCTTCAGAATCAGCTTTTAGCTCTAGTGGGCGTGTTGTTAGTTTGTACCGCAACCGTCTAGATCCCGAGGTGGTCGAGGCTCTAGTGTGTACCAAAGACTGGACTAAAGCATCCAAGAAAGGTATAACTATAACCTATGAACCTGTGTAAAGTAACTAAAAAAGTGAACAAAAATAATTCCCACAAAACTGATGTAGTGATACTTCTAAATTTCAGGTTACAAGGAAAAGGTAGCCTCACTTCTTGATGAGTTTGATAATAAAGATGAGGATCAGGCAACCGAGGATGGCGAAGAGGAAGACGTTGTCGAGGAGGACGGTGAGGATGAGGATGACTGAAGCTTGTAGATGGTTTCCTGACTGTCGCACCTGCACTTGTCTTTTGTTCACATCTAAGTGTAGTTACTACTTGCTAGTTTCATTTTGGGATGCTGAATGTAATTTATCTATGAATTGTAGCTTTGTAAGAACTAAGAAGTGCTGAAGTGGTATCTACATGATGAGTTATGACACAATCTAAGCTCAAGGTTATTTATCTGCTAAAGTGCACTCCTTTTGGCTTTTGCAATTTTTCCTTGGAGGCGGAGTTAGATAGACACTTGTCTTGAATCATTGATAGTTGATAACTTGATATTGACACAATCATACAATGATATTTGATAGCTGGTAGATACCTACTTGATAGTTAATACAATGATACTTGATAGTTGCTACTTGCTAAGAGTACATGACCTAGTGTCCTAGTTGATACTCTACAGTCTACAATCAACAGACATAGTGACAAACTGGCAACTGACAAGTGACAACACAATAATACAACACGTTTACATAGATAAATTGATAGATAATGCCAACGACCAAGTCTGAACTCCCAAATAGCAACAATGCAACATAGCAGATAAGCAGTCTGAGAGAGCACTAGCTTCAATTTCAGTGCTTGACATTTCAATCGACGACTTCACCCATATCATGTCCCTCGCCACCTTCACCAATCTGAGGAGCTCGAATTTGGTGCAGCTTGGAGTCAGAATGGTGCTTTTTCAGATGATACCACAACTGAGAGGTGCCCTTCCTAGGATCAGCACAAGATCTGAAGGGGCACATGTTACATTTCGCCCAAACTTGTTCCTCCATCACACCATCTCCTATCTGGTGGCTCTCCACAAATCTGGTGTAGTATTGCCAAATAGAACTTGAAGCACGAGAAGACGGAGCAGCCATCCTAATAAAATAATAAGAATAAACAAAAAAATAAGAACAGCAAGAATACGAGACAAGATCTACTAGAGATATTATCTACTGAATGTTGGAACTTGGATTCGTTACCTCTTGAAGCAAGTGCTAACAAGTAACAAGCAAGTGCTAACAAAGTAACAAGCAAGTGCTTGCTTCGTGGGAGTGTGGGACGCTTCCTGTTCCTGCCTTCCTGCTTCCTGGTGCCTGGAGCTGGACGGCGGAGGGAAGACTGGAGGAGGGGGCTGCTGCTGGAGGGTAGGGTTTGGGCACATTATATAAGATGTCAACGCGATCTGGACCATCAGTTTGGCGATGGACGGTCAAAAATGATTGGGCCATGTGGGCTGAAGTGGGCCTGTTTCATTCCTCCTATGTTTAACATTTTTCTTTTTCCTTTTTCATTTTCTTGCAGCATGGAAACAATTAGGCAAAATTAGCTCCTGGACATCCTTCAATTGTGGCTTTAGTCACAGGACACTAAAAAAAGATGACTTAGCTACAACACACTCTTCAATTGTGCCAATTAGCTGCTGGACACTATAGTCCATATAATAGTATTTCTCACTCAAACAGTCTCCCAAACATGAATTTCTGGACAAAAGTACCCTTATCCCTTCATATAAACATTTCAACAGCAACACCTTAACAGATTTCTGCAGCATTTCATCAGATTTCTGCAGTATTTCATCAGATACTAAAATACCAGATCTAGCAAAATAAGATGTTCCAGCCACATTAGGCTACCTAGTACAGTACTAGATCCATACATCACATTTCAACAGCAACATTACAAGAAAATGGCACTAGATGGTCTAAGCTTTCTTGCATCTGACAACCTTCAATTTCTTTGGCTTTCCCTTCTCATGGGCATGTTCTAGAGATAGAGCAAGACATTGAACAGGTTCTATACAGCCTTCAAGATCCAGCATCCTCTTGCGGCTGTAATGTATATATAAAGAGTTAAGTCAAACAAATGGAGTTGATAAACATGGAGGGCATAAAGGTTGAAGATGCTATACCTTCTAGTGAGAGGGCTTGGTGTGGTGGAAACAGATGTGATGGGTCTAGTTGGTGTAGGTGATTCATATTCTAGCAACCTCCTTGACATACCGTATAGAAGTAAAAGCATGCAAATTTGACATACTGCAGTTGTAATAACAAGGTAATGGCTGAAGAAATCACATTACCTTCTTGTTGTAGGGCTTGGTGTAGAAACAGAGGTGATGGGTCTAGATGGTGTGGCCCTGTAAATGCTTATATGTGAGATGTATGTAATTTAAGTGAAACAAACTGAAGTTTGAGATGAAAGCTTACAATGGGTCAGCTACTAATGGTTGCTCTTGTGGTTGTTCAGCAGCATTGGATGGCACTACTGTGACATTTTTCTTGCCTCTCTTTCTCTTGGGTTTTGGAGGAGCAGGTGGTGGTGCATCAGAATCATAAACATATTCATTGCATGTTTTTTCCATATGTCCAAGCTGCAGGCACCTTTTGCATTGGGTGGTTCTCTTTCCTGAGCCTCCTTCTACAGCTGATTTGTACCTCAGCCTCAGCCTTGAAACTAAAAATGTGCTCAAAGCTGTCATCCCACTTCCCTTTGAGTTGTTCCAGAGCCTTTTTTCTTCCATCATACACTACACCATATGACAACCTCAAGTGGTACATCTCTTCCAATCTATTCTGCAGTGCTTTTGCTCCAATTTTATGATCCTTTACAAGCCAATCAACAACCCTATCCCTGACCCAATAATTTGTTACCATGCTATTCTTCTCAACGGTTCCTGTGCCTTGACAAGTGTGTTGATTAGGCATTTTCTTTATCTGCAGCAAAATATAAAACCAAATCAGTACAAATCAGCAAAAAAAAATGCACATTGTTCATGGAAATTAATGAAAGTGCAAATGTACCTTCCAAGTTCTACCATCCTGCAATTGTGAAGCATGAATCCGCCACTTGCACCTTGCAGCTTTGCAATACCCTCGATATCTTTTTGACTCAGAATAGGGAGCTGCAATTTCATATTCACCCTTTATTGCATATTGCCTAATAGCCTTCTTAAAAGTATCTCCATCCCCAAAAGTTACACCAACAGCTATTGTTGGGTTCTCTAAGTCAGTTGCATGGATAACTGTCTCGCAATCCAATGCATCATCCACTACTAAGTCGTCATCCAAGCCAGCACACTCCACATCCTCCAAGCCTGATTCAGAATCAGATGAGTCGGAAAGTAGGGATTTGAAAGGATCTTCGTCGTCCAGACCAACATACTCTATATCATCACCCACCCAAGCCACTTCAACATTGTTTACAACTGGAGGGTCTAAAGAAGATGGTTCAATTTGATTGTCTGGGCAATCAATGACTTCTATTTGGGGCTGTTCAAGTGAAGACTGCAACACACAAGGAATGTTTTGTTGCCGTTCAATTTCATCCATGGAATCAGAATTATCCTTTTTCATAACACACACTTGTAATGAGAGCCTTCTTATCTCCCAATACATGTCAATAGCATCAAGCAATAGTCAGAATCAATCTCTTCATAGCTATGTTTCAGTTTGTCCCAATAGGTAACACGCAACTTGTGTCTAGACCCCAGGTTAATTTGTGTGCCAATGTCAACAATCAAATCATTCCAATCTATCTCGGTCTAAAATCATAGGAATGTTGCAAGCATCACAGTACACACGAGTGCCATCATCATTTAATTTCACATAAGCACCCACACGCATAGCAAGTCTGTAGGCTGCACTGACATCCATCCTACACAGGCATTGGCAGAAATTTGAGTGGAATAAACACGAGCCCAAGTTTGCCTAACAACCCAAGTTAGCACTAACCCTAGAAGAAATTGGAAGATTACTTACCTGTAACACCCGCGTTTTTAACCCCTAATAAATCACCTGCTAAATCACGTGTGTTTTCAAAATCTTTCCGCTGAGCTCGATCGTCTCCCCAAAACCCCGATCATCTTTTCCCTCTCTCCTTCCCTCGGCGCGCGTGCCGCGAATCCCGCCGGCACCGCCCATCTCGCCCGCCATCACTCGAGCCACCGCCGCTCACAGTACCGTCGCAGCGCCGCTGTCGGCCACCTCGCCGGGAATCCCGGGCCAGCCACGGCCCCGCTGGACGACCCGCCTCGCCGCCGACACCCGTAAATTACCCGGCGTTGCAAAACCCGGGAAAAATCCCACCAAAATCCCTTTTCCCTCCCTCCTAAATTTTTCTTAGGATTTCTCCTAATTTTCTAAACCCTTTTTCCTTTTTCTTTTCCTTTCACCTTTTTCCCTTTTCTTATTTTCTTTTTTCCTTTTCCTTTCTCCTTTCTCTTTTTCTTTTTTTCCTTTTCTTCTTTTCCCTCCTCCTTTCTCCTTCCTTCGGCCCGGCGCCTCTGCCCCGGCCCCTAGCCCCTGCCTCGGCACGCGGCCGTACGACCGCGCCCGGCCCCCTCCTTCTCTGCACGCCGCACCGACCCCGCGATGTGACCGCACCCTGGCACGCCCGCCATTACTCCGCCTGCCCCGAGCCGTCACACCACGGTGCCATCGCCGCCGCTAGCCGCCGGCCATCCCGCGCCGCTGGTCCCGGCCCCGCCGGCCTGCCACTCTCCCTGGCGCACCGCACGCCGGCCCTCCACCTTGGGACGCCGCGCGCCTGGCCACGACGGGACCGAGCACTGCCGCTCGACACCACGACGGCCATTTACTCCGCCTGCACGACCCGTCGCCTCCACGCTAACAGCACCACCGCAAGCCGCCGTCCGCTCCACGTCGCCGCTCGCCGCTGCCACGGCCGGCTCACCCCCTGCCCGACGGGTCTCATCCAACAGTGCCGCCATTTAATTCGCCGCGAATTCCGCCGGCTGAGTCCACGCCGGGATCCTTCCCGAACCGCCATGGACGGCTGCGTAAGCTCCGCGTGCTCGGCTCGAGTTACCGCCTCCCCGCGTCTATAAATAGCGGCCGACGCTCCCTACCCCGCCTCGCACCTCCACAGCAGCCTCACTCTCTCTCCCGAGCCCTCCAGCGCCGCCGCCCCTGACCACCGCCGTCGAGACACACCGGCCGCCCCCCCTCACGTGGAGCCGCCTCCACCGGCCACCTCAGTCCAAGGTGAGCACGAGGCTGAGATCCCCTCGGCCCCCTCTCCGTTTTCCCCTATCTCCCGGCCACCGCCGTACCTCAGGTCGCCGGCGAGCACCCCCCCACCGGCTGGCCGCCCGGTCAAACTCCCCCTCCTCTGTTCTGAAAACGAAGGGGAAGGGAGGAGATGTCCCTTTTGCAAAACCCCCCCTGCCTTTTCTTTTCCACCCGAGCCCCTCCTATTCCCTCTCTCTCTCTCTTTCTTTCAAAGAAACCCCTATCCCATAAGATAATCTATGTTTAAACCCCTGCCTCTATAATATAATTTACAACTAGGTCCCTGTATCCTTTAATCAAAACCTTTTACTATTTATATATTATAACCAAACCTTTTCCATATTAAACTTATTTACAGTTAGGTCCTTAAGCCCCCTATCAATCCTAATGACGCCTTTAACGCGTCATTTCATGTTCATATTTTCGCCCGATCGATCCCAGCTCTTGCCCCGGCCCTTCACTTACTTTCCGCCCAGCCATATACCCCTAAATAATATTTACTCCATCATGATCTATTTATTTAATTATTTTTCCCTTCGAGCTCAGCCGGTAAATCTTGTGTGCTTGTATTGATTGCATGCTTGCTTGTGTGTACGCTATAGCCGACGGAGTGAACGAGGAAGAGTACCGCGAGCCGGAGCTTGGAGCCGAGTACTGCGAGCAGGAGACCGGAGTCCCGAACCACGAGCAGGAACTCCCCGAGGACTTCGAAGACGGCAAGTTCAATCTCATCCTTTGATGCATGCTTTGATCCCAGTTTTATAAATACAACCCTATGACCCGTTTTATAAATTGCATATTGTTTTACTGTTAAAACCCGGGAGGATAGCCACCCTTGATTGCTCTTTGATTGCCCTAAATGATTTCTTTAAAATGTGTGAGTGCTTTAAAAATGGGAATTTGGTATTTTGGAAAGTGAGTAAAAGAACTGGGTAGACAGGATGGACGTGTATGTCAGGAGTAAGGGTGAGCTCGTACCTTTGTGGTTGAGCGTGTTGGAGATGTCCATCTTGTCGTTAAAGACCGGGTTGCGTGACATCTCACCTAACCCAATTATCGTACTACCACTCGACCGTTGTATGTGGCAAGAGCTTAGCATAAATTCCACTAGTTAATCTACTTGCCATCAGGAGTGCGGGTGAGCAGCGGGAGATCAAGGAGTAGGGGTACGATCTGTGTGAGGTACGCCCTGGTTATATAACCCCTTGGTTGCTTCCGTGGTGGCTAGTAGGGTTAGCTAAGGTGGGTAATGGCTTTGATATGATCCGCGCCGGCACTAAGGTGTTCGTGTGGCGGTACCCTACTTGTGGGTAAAGATGTACAACCTCTGCAGAGTGTAAAACCTATTCGAATAGCCGTGTCCACGGTATTGGACGACTCACGGTGTGGTCACAAAACTAGTGTTTGGGTTTGGGATGATTTTCATGACATGAGTTGATTTCTTTTAAAGTGAGGTTGTGTGCCTGGGCTACGGCGGACGGGGAGTCCGGTAGTCCTCAACTGATTTTCTCAAAATAACTGAGTTACTTGGGTGATAAAAATTGTTTGCAAAAATCTTTTTGAAAACAAACCCCTGCATGAGTAAGTGTGTTTGTAAAATAAACCTTATCCGGACCCTTGATATATCCTGTGCATGATCTACTTTTTAGCCCCTCCATGGGTGGGGTTGAACTTGTTGAGTACGTATGTACTCACCCTTGCTTGATTAACTGTTTTTCAGAGGAGGATCCCGACTTTGTCCCCGAGGACGTCGAGTAGGTTGCTGTCCTGCACCCAACCCGTGCCTGTGGATTCAGGGTCTCCACAGGAAGCTTCCATGGCGCAAGACTCTGAAGATATCTTAGATGCCTTTGCTATTGTAGTTTGGTCTGTAGTTCTTATGTTGCTTCTCGTGACAGTGGCGCTCTCATGCCCACAGCCTCGACGTGTTGTACGGTAATGAACCATCTGATGTAATAAATGTGGTACCAGCCTCCTGGGACTGGTATTTGTATCACATTTAGTCACCTCTGATGAGGGGACGCTTCAGGTGGTATCAGAGCCAGGTTGGCCGTAGGACGCGACCCCTAGGACCCGAGACCTTTTCTAAGCCTTTCCCTAAATCTTTCCCTGCTTAGCTCACCTTCTCGCACGAGCACTTACCTTGGCCCTCGTCTTTTGTACCCTACCCTTTGCACAATTTGTTCAACTCTACCCTTGTTTTCAGATGGCTGAAGATGGATGGACCCAGGGCGTGTGCCAGGAGGAGCCTGGTTTTGCTCGCCTTCTTATCAACTCCCTGGTGCGCCTCGGTATCACTGAGCGCCCAAGGTACTACAGCAGAGAGTATGAGCAACTCGGCACTCTTCGCTGTAGGGTGGTCCTCTCCATCGCCAGAAGCGCCCGCTACCCCAACATCGAGCCGTGGCGCGTGACCGCCACAGGGTTCCGACACCGAGATACCTACCCCGTGGCCCTCCGGAAAACTCTCCGCTACCTGTGCCGGATCTACGAGGAGCACCTCGTCTCCACACCGATGAGGCTTTATCCTCCCGCCATCCAGACCCCAGTCTGGCAGGCCCGCATGAGAAACCTGGAACGGCGCCGTCACCAAGAAGATCTTTTGTACCATGTAGTTGCCTACCTCGTCTCCCTGGATAAACTCTTTGATGATCAGGCCAAGTTCCTGAGAGAGCAAATTGGTTGGGCTGAGCAAGCGGAAGTCACAGTAAGGATGCACCAAGTTCGAGTAGCCCAAGCTGAAGCAAGGACCGCGGCCGCCATAAGTAGTGAAGCTGTTGCCCATGAGAGCCTCAGGCGGATCCAGGATCAGCGCATACAGGAATGGACCAACAGTGGAACACCCATTCCGGCTATGGGAGAAGCACAAGTCCTAATTGGGACACCCCTCATAGGATGGCGAAGAGTTCCTGAGACCCCAACACCGTCTGTAGCCGCCGAGCAACCAACATCAACTGCTGAAGAAGGAACTTCCGCCCAGCCCCAAGAGAACGGGAACCCTCAGGATGATGACGGTGATGAGCTGCTCATTCCACTGGAAGCACACTCCACCCCGGAAGATGGCTCGCCCCGCGAGTAGCATGCCCCAGAAGCCCCTGCCAAGGGATGAAGCCGTGTTGGTCCGAGCTTAGAGCCGCACCCTTAGCTTTTGTCGTAGTGCCAAGTCGTGTAGTGTACCAGCGTTGTACCAGTCGAGTAGTTCGGGATGTATCCTCCTCTCATGGTTGAAATAAAGTTGTTTATGCTTGTTTGTCATGTGTGCTTGTTGTGTGCTTGACGGCAGGAATCAGATCCTGTCTTTTCAAAAACCCGTCTTAATCAACTTAAACATCACATAAAATCTAATAGAAACCCGCTCCCCTACAGATGGTTTCAAGGCGTCCCGCCAGGAGCTTCCAAGGCTCCGGTCGTATGGACCAAAACGCGGAAGGATCGCATGCTGAGTGAAGGGAGCGCCATAACAACCAGGAAGTGAATCAGGGCGAAAATGGAGGAGAAAACATGGTTCCGCCACCGCCTCCACCTGCCGTAGACCTGGCACAAGTGTTGGCCAACCAGACACTGTTGCTGGAAGCCATAGCCACTGCCATCAACCGCCCAAAGCCCTGTGTTCTGGGCATGAATGAGAAGCTGATAGAATTTCTCCAGACAAAGCCACCCACTTTTGGTGGATCCGTGAATCCCTTGGATGCAGATGACTGGCTGAGGGCCATCCTAAGGGAACTAGAGCCATTCAACTATGAGGATCGAGACAAGGTTCTTTTGGCCACACACCAGCTCACCGGGACAGCCTTGGTTTGGTGGGAAAACTACTGTGCAGCAGCCAAGGACCCCTCCACCATCACTTGGGATGAGTTTGTGGAAGAATTTCGTCGCTACCACATCCCAGAAGCCACACTGAAGCGCAAGGCGGACGAGTTCCGTGAACTTCGCCAAGGCAACAAGTCCGTGGAGGAATACACCTACCAGTTCATAGAGTTAGCCCGCTATGCCCCCGAAGAAGTGGACAAGGACTCGAAGAAGCAGGACATGTTCAAGAAGGGCTTGACTCCGGAACTGAGGACTCTGCTTATCCCTCAGATCTACCCAGACTTCAACACCCTTATGAACATGGCCATCCTCACCGAGAGAGCCAAAGCAGATGAAAAGAGGGAGAACAAGCGCAAGTTCATGGAGCACAAGGCCCAGCAGCAAGAACGTTCCCAGAGACAGAGAAGCTTCGGTCACCCCATGTCTAGGTTCCAAGCCCCCATGCAATACAGGACCCAGTCACAAGCCACGAGCTCTCAGGGCCCCAGAAACCAGTTCAAGCAGTACAACAACCAGAACACCATGAAGCCCTCACAGAACAACACTAGCCAGGTCACTGCCAACAACAACAACACCCGAGTATGTTTCAACTGCCGTGAGACCGGACACTTCATTTCCAACTGCCCATACGCCAAAAGGCCAGCAACTTCAGCCTTCTCCAACTCAGTGAATGGGCCGAGACCGGTCGTATCGGGAGCCAACCGCGTGCCGGTTCGCAGCAACAACAACTTCGGCAACAACAACAACCAGCAGATGAGGCAGCCCCAGCAGTCCTATGGACGAGCCCGCGTCAACCACATCAACGCACAAGAGGCTCAAGAAGCGCAAGGCGTAGTGCTCGGTGAGTTCCTGGTCAGCTCAGTCTTGGCAACCATATTATTTGATTCAGGAGCATCACATTCATTCATATCCTCAAGTTTCGTGGAAAAACACAAGATACCTACAATACTACTAAAAGCACCCCTGTTAACCCGAACACCCGGAGGTGACATCAAGTGTCAACTAGGTTGCTCCCGGGTGAGAATCATTTTAAGTGGGGTAGAGTTCCTAGCGGACCTAGTAGTACTGAAGTCCAAAGGGATAGATGTGATTCTTGGGATGGACTGGTTAAGCCTTCACCACGGCCTTATAAGTTGTGCCGATAAGGTAGTACACCTAACCAACCCAGACGGAGTGCAAGTAACCTGCCGTACCCGAGGAAGCAGACCAGACATAATGGTTTTTAGCATGGAGGCCAAGTCCCTAGAAGAGATCCCAGTAGTACGGGAATATCCAGATGTATTTCCCAAAGAACTCCCCGGAATGCCACCAGATAGGGATATAAAGTTTGTCATCGACCTCATCCCCGGAACCTCTCCCATAGCCAAGAGACCCTATAGGATGGCAGCCCCTGAGTTGGCAGAGTTAAAGAAGCAGCTGAGAGAACTTCAGCAAAATGGGTTCATCAAACCAAGATCATCACCATGGGGAGCCCCAGTGCTCTTCGTCGAAAAGAAGGACAAAAGCCTGAGGATGTGCGTGGACTATCGCTCACTAAACGAAGTCACTATCAAGAACAAGTATCCTCTTCCCAGAATAGATGATTTATTTGACCAACTGAAGGGAGCTAAATATTTCTCGAAGGTCGTCTTAAGGTCAGGATACCATCAACTCAAGATTAGGGAGAGTGACATCCCAAAGACTGCCTTCGTCACCCGTTATGGACAATACGAGTTCACCGTGATGTCCTTTGGACTCACTAACGCACCGGCATACTTTATGAACCTCATGAATAAGGTGTTTATGGAGGAGCTAGACAAGTTTGTCGTAGTTTTCATTGACGAGATACTTGTTTACTCCAAAAGTGTTGAGGAACATGAGCAACACCTTCGAGTGGTACTGGAGAAACTGAGGGCGCACAAGCTGTACGCTAAGTTCAGCAAGTGTGAATTCTGGTTGGAGAAAATATCCTTCCTTGGACATATTCTGACAGCAGAAGGAGTAGCAGTAGACCCTGGGAAAGTCGAAACAGTTTCCAACTGGCGACAACCAACCAATGTGAGCGAAATCAGAAGCTTTCTTGGTTTAGCAGGATACTACCGGAGGTTTATTGAAGGATTCTCCAAGATTGCCCGACCCATGACAGAGTTGCTCAAGAAGGAGAAGAAGTTCGTCTGGACCGAGTCGTGTGAGAAGAGTTTTCAGGAGTTGAAAAGAAGACTGACAACTGCCCCAGTGCTAACCTTGCCGGACATTCAACGGGATTTTGTCGTCTATTGCGATGCATCCCGACAAGGACTAGGATGTGTCCTTATGCAAGATGGGAAAGTAGTGGCGTATGCTTCCCGCCAACTCAAGCCCCACGAGCAGAACTATCCCACCCATGATTTGGAGTTTGCAGCCGTAGTGCATGCCCTTAAGATTTGGAGACATTACCTGATTGGAAATAAGTGCGAGATCTACACGGACCACAAGAGCTTGAAGTACATTTTCACCCAGCCTGACCTGAACCTAAGGCAAAGAAGGTGGTTGGAATTAGTCAAGGACTATAACCTAGAAATCCATTACCACCCAGGAAAAGCCAATGTAGTGGCAGATGCCTTAAGCAGAAAGTCCTATGAAAAAGCAGTACCTAAGAATACCCAATTGCAAGAAGAAATGGCACGACTCAACATGCACATTGTTCCCCAGGGCTACATCCGCCAACTAAGTGTCCAGCCCACCCTGGAAGACAAAATCAGAAAAGCTCAAGGGTCCGATAAGGAGTTGATGAAGATCCGCAAGCACACGGGGGAGAATAAGGCCCCAGACTTTAGGGTGGACAGTCACGGTACACTACGGTATAAGAACAGGATATGCGTACCTGAAGACGGAGATTTCCGGTAGACCATCATGGATGAGGCACACAACTCAGCGTATTCCATCCACCCGGGATCCACTAAGATGTATATGGATTTAAAGCAGAAGTACTGGTGGAATGGAATGAAAGCGGACATTGCACAGTTCGTCGCCCACTGTGATACTTGCCAGAGAATTAAAGCCGAACACCAGAAGCCAGCAGGGCTGTTGCAGCCCCTACCTATCCCAGTTTGGAAGTGGGATGAGATAGCCATGGACTTTGTAGTAGGCTTGCCCAAGACACAGAAGGGATATAATTCCATATGGGTAATAGTGGACCGACTCACTAAAGTCGCTTACTTCATACCCGTACGGAATAATTACGGCGGAGAGAAGTTGGCCAAGCTGTATATAGCAAACATAGTGAAGCTGCATGGAGTACCCAGCAGGATTGTTTCGGATAGAGGAACCCAATTCACCTCCAGATTTTGGAAGAGCTTGCATAAATCCATGGGAACCAAGTTGGATTTTAGCTCAGCTTATCACCCCCAGACGGATGGACAGACCGAGAGGGTGAATCAGATCATGGAAGACATGCTAAGGGCATGTGTCCTCACCTATGGCAAAGATTGGGAACAGAGCCTACCATATGCAGAGTTTTCGTACAACAACAGTTATCAAGCCAGCCTAGGAATGTCGCCATTTGAAGCTCTATATGGAAGAAAATGCAGAACACCTTTAATGTGGTCAGAAGTAGGAGAACGTGCCTTGGTAGGGCCCGCACTCATAAAAGAAGCCGAGGAACGAGTAGCCGAGATCCGAGAAAAATTAAAGGCTGCCCAGTCTCGACAAAAGAGCTATGCAGACAGGAAGAGGCGAGAAGTAAGCTTCAATCCTGGAGAGTTCGCTTACCTCAAGGTTTCACCTATCCGAGGGACTCGAAGATTTCAGGTGCACGGGAAATTAGCCCCTCGGTATATTGGACTGTACAAGGTACTGAAGAGAGTCGGAGCAGTGGCATATCGGTTGAAGCTACCAGAAGAAATGGCAGACATACATCCAGTATTCCACGTTTCTCAGCTGCGGAGGTGTTTGAAAGTGCTCAAAGAGAAACGAGTGCCGGTAGAAACAATTGATCTGCAGCCAGATCTTAGGTACCAAGAGGTGCCCGTCAAGATTTTGGACACAGTGGTCAAAAAGACAAGGACATCAGAAGTACGGGTGTGCAGAGTCCAATGGAGCAGACACGGAGTAGAAGAAGCCACGTGGGAACGAGATGACGCGCTGAAGAAAGAGTTTCCCCACTTGTTCAGGAATTAGCCGAATCTCGAGGACGAGATTCATTTTAAGTGGGGTAGGTTTGTAACACCCGCGTTTTTAACCCCTAATAAATCACCTGCTAAATCACGCGTGTTTTCAAAATCTTTCCGCTGAGCTCGATCGTCTCCCCAAAACCCTGATCATCTTTTCCCTCTCTCGTTCCCTCGGCGCGCGTGCCGCGAATCCCGCCGGCACCGCCCATCTCGCCCGCCATCACTCGAGCCACCACCGCTCACAGTACCGCTGCAGCGCCGCTGTCGGCCACCTCGCCGGGAATCCCGGGCCAGCCACGGCCCCGCTGGACGACCCGCCTCGCCGCCGACACCCGTAAATTACCCGGCGTTGCAAAACCCGGGAAAAATCCCACCAAAATCCCTTTTCCCTCCCTCCTAAATTTTTCTTAGGATTTCTCCTAATTTTCTAAACCCTTTTTCCTTTTTCTTTTCCTTTCACCTTTTCCCTTTTCTTATTTTCTTTTTTTCCTTTTCCTTTCTCCTTTCTCTTTTTCTTTTTTTCCTTTTCTTCTTTTCCCTCCTCCTTTCTCCTTCCTTCGGCCCGGCGCCTCTGCCCCGGCCCCTCGCCCCTGCCTCGGCACGCGGCCGTACGACCACGCCCGGCCCCCTCCTTCTCTGCACGCCGCACCGACCCCGCGACGTGACCGCACCCTGGCCCGCCCGCCATTACTCCGTGTGCCCCGAGCCGTCACACCACGGTGCCATCACCGCCGCTAGCCGCCGGCCATCCCGCGTCGCTGGTCCCGGCCCTGCCGGCCTGCCACTCTCCCTGGCGCACCGCACGCCGGCCCTCCACCTTGGGACGCCACGCGCCTGGCCACGACGGGACCGAGCACTGCCGCTCGACGCCGCGACGGCCATTTACTCCGCCTGCACGACCCGTCGCCTCCACGCCAACAGCACCACCGCAAACCGCCGTCCGCTCCGCGTCGCCTCTCGTCGCTGCCATGGCCGGCTCACCCCCTGCCCGACGGGTCTCGTCCAACAGCGCCGCCATTTAATTCGCCGCGAATTCCGCCGGCCGAGTCCACGCCGGGATCCTTCCCGAACCGCCATGGACGGCCGCGTAAGCTCCGCGTGCTCGGCTCGAGTTACCGCCTCCCCGCGCCTATAAATAGGGGCCGACGCTCCCTAGCCCGCCTCGCACCTCCACAGCAGCCTCACTCTCTCTCTCCCGAGCCCTCCAGCGCTGCCGCCCCTGATCACCATCGTCGAGACACACCGGCCGCCGCCCCCCCTCACGCGGAGCCGCCTCCACCGGCCACCTCAGCCCAAGGTGAGCACGGGGCTGAGATCCCCTTGGCCCCCTCTCCGTTTTCCCCTATCTCCCGACCACCGCCGTACCTCAGGTCGCCGGCGAGCACCCCCCCACTGGCCGGCCGCCTGGTCAAACTCCCCCTCCTCTGTTCTGAAAACGAAGGGGAAGTGAGGAGATATCCCTTTTGCAAAAACCCCCCTGCCTTTTCTTTTCCACCCGAGCCCCTCCTATTCCCTCTCTCTCTCTCTCTTTCTTTCAAAGAAACCCCTATCCCATAAGATAATCTATGTTTAAACCCCTGCCTCTATAATATAATTTACAACTAGGTCCCTGTATCCTTTAATCAAAACCTTTTACTATTTATATATTATAACCAAACCCTTTCCATATTAAACTTATTTACAGTTAGGTCCTTAAGCCCCCTATCAATCCTAATGACGCCTTTAACGCGTCATTTCATGTTCATATTTTCGCCCGATCGATCCCAGCTCTTGCCCCGGCCCTTCACTTACTTTCCGCCCAGCCATATACCCCTAGATAATTTTTACTCCTTCATGATCTATTTATTTAATTATTTTTCCCTTCGAGCTCAGCCGGTAAATCTTGTGTGCTTGTATTGATTGCATGCTTGCTTGTGTGTACACTATAGCCGACGGAGTGAACGAGGAAGAGTACCGCGAGCCGGAGCTTGGAGCCGAGTACTGCGAGCAGGAGATCGGAGTCCCGAACCACGAGCAGGAACTCCCCGAGGACTTCGAAGACGGCAAGTTCAATCTCATCCTTTGATGCATGCTTTGATGCCAGTTTTATAAATACAACCCTATGACCCGTTTTATAAATTGCATATTGTTTTACTGTTAAAACCCGGTAGGATAGCCACCCTTGATTGCTCTTTGATTGCCCTAAATGATTTCTTTAAAATGTGTGAGTGCTTTAAAAATGGGAATTTGGTATTTTGGAAAGTGAGTAAAAGAACTGGGTAGATGGGATGGACGTGTATGTCAGGAGTAAGGGTGAGCTCGTACCTTTGTGGTTGAGCGTGTTGGAGATGTCCATCTTGTTGTTAAGGACCGGGTTGCGTGACATCTCACCTGACCCAATTATCGTACTACCACTCGACCGTTGTATGTGGCAACGGCTTAGCATAAATCCCACTAGTTAATCTACTTGCTATCAGGAGTGCGGGTGAGCAGCGGGAGATCAAGGAGTAGGGGTACGATCTGTGTGAGGTACGCCCTGGTTATATAACCCCTTGGTTGCTTCCGTGGTGGCTAGTAGGGTTAGCTAAGGTGGGTAATGGCTTTGATAGGATCCGCGCCGGCACTAAGGTGTTCGTGTGGCGGTACCCTACTTGTGGGTAAAGATGTACAACCTCTGCAGAGTGTAAAACCTATTCGAATAGTCGTGTCCACGGTATTGGACGACTCACGGTGTGGTCACAAAACTAGTGTTTGGGTTTTGGATGATTTTCATGACATGAGTTGATTTCTTTTAAAGTGAGGCTGTGTGCCTGGGCTACGGCGGACGGGGAGTCCGGTAGTCCTCAACTGGTTTTCTCAAAATAACTGAGTTACTTGGGTCATAAAAACTATTTGCGAAAATCTTTTTGAAAACAAACCCCTGCATGAGTAAGTATGTTTGTAAAATAAACCTTATCCTGACCCTTGATATATCCTGTGCATGATCTACTTTTTAGCCCCTCCGTGGGTGGGGTTAAACTTGTTGAGTACGTATGTACTCACCCTTGCTTGATTAACTGTTTTTCAGAGGAGGATCCCGACTTTGTCCCCGAGGACGTCGAGTAGGTTGCTGTCCTGCACCCAACCCGTGCCTGTGGATTCAAGGTCTCCACAGGAAGCTTCCATGGCGCAAGACTCTGAAGATATCTTAGATGCCTTTGCTATTGTAGTTTGGTCTGTAGTTCTTATGTTGCTTCTCGTGGCAGTGGCGCTCCCATGCCCACAGCCTCGACGTGTTGTACGGTAATGAACCATCTGATGTAATAAATGTGGTACCGGCCTCCTGGGACTGGTATTTGTATCACATTTAGTCACCTCTGATGAGGGGACGCTTCATTACCCATCGGTAACCCATGAAAGATCAGCCTAATCTCGTGGGAAAATCTCACTGAGGAATCGCGGGGTCTCCATCTTCTATCCTTAGCAATCCGTGCTTCTTTTTCTGGAGGAGCCGCCCGCAGAGAGGGGCCGCGCGCCTGGAGCGACCGCCGGCACGACCCCCTGATGGGGGTGCACGCCTGGAGCGGCCGCCAGCGAAGAGGGCGGCGGTGGCGCGCCTGGAGAGGGCGGCGGTGGTGGCCGGCGGAGAGGGCAGTGGTGGTGGCCGGTGCTGGAGCGGAGGGCGGCGTGACCGCGTGGTCGGGAGGCCGCGGCACGTTCCGTTTCGTGAGGATGGGATTGGAACGGTGGGCTCTGAAGGGATTGAGTTCCCAGGGGTAAAATGGTCACTTCTAGTCATCTTGCAATTAAATTGATTAAAATATGGACTATAGTGTCCAACAGCTAATTGGCACAATTGAAGAGTGTGTTGTAGCCAAACCATCTTTTTTTAGTGTCCTGTGACTAAAGTCACAATTGAAGGATGTCCAGGAGCTAATTTTGCCAAACAATTACAATTTTAACTAAATGTATCTCAATTGATGTTTAAAAAAATCTAAAAATGCATTTTAAGTATATATGTTCTATTACAGCTCATATCCTGAAAATAGATGAAATTTTTTATTTCTTATCAGGGATAATTCAAACTTCTACTTACAACCTTATTATATAATAATGATAATAATACCTAAATTTTCTTCAAAAATAATGTAAATTGGAATAGAATCATTGTATGGATGTACAACCTTATCATAGAAGTTTCTTAAGATTTTACGAAAATTAGAGTATACATTGTTCACAAAATGGGTAGATCTCTCACATTGTTTCCTAGAACTCAAGTCAAACTTTAGAGTTTCATACAACTCATAACATTTTCAAAGTCATATGCATCTAAAATTTGGACATAATCATATGTTGACCATAACATTAATAATTATGAAGTTTCATTACTAATTGGCATGCAAAAAATATGTATTTATTGTATACTTTAATGGAAGAAAACAAGCTATATGAAAAAGATTCAAGAAAGAATGATTAACATACAAAAAATGCAATTAAATGAAAAAATGTGAATTTAGAAAATTTTGAAAAAAAGAATCATCAGATTTGGAGTTTATATGAGTGAGAAATACTAATTACAAAATTTAATTCCGGATCAAAAAGAAAAAGATGAATGGTATGTATTCTTTATTGGTGCAGACCGTGCGGTGGTTAACTTGCCTTTGTTGTTGTGTCTGTTCAGGTTCGAATCTTCTAAGAACTTGTATTCTCCATTTTTTATTTTCGGCTTAGAAAAAAATGTTATTGATACTAGTAATCGGTATTATGCTTATTCATTCACAAAACGCTAAAATGATCCTAACATATTAATTAATTAACATGTACGATATTTTTAAATGTTGTAATGTGAGTTTTATTCAATATCCGAGAAAATATTCGTAATCGATACTATTTGTATTCGACTCATCATGTATTCGATCCGCATCCGTAAGTCGAGACTATTTGTGCCCTATCTGTATTCGTATCTGTATCCAACACTATCTGTGTTCGAATTCGAGTCCGAGAAAAAATAACTATCTGTATCCGTATCGAAATATATCCGTTCGTATCCGATCCGTTTTCATCGCTAGCAGCAGCAATGCAAGAGAAGACAGAAGAGCGAGGCAGCTGCGTGCGAGTGGAGCTCCCCGAGACACTGGGCCAGCCCACTAGCTAGCTAGCGTTATCTCGGCCAGTCGCCCAGTCCGTTGTTACACACATGCAGAACAACTCACGGTAGAAGAGAGCGAGCAGGCATCTGTCTGCATGGATTGGGTTGACCGGTGGTCACAAAGTGCCGGCGTGAGAGGCAGGCAAGCGTGTCCACAGCAGCTAGCGGACGGGAACTCGCCGCGCGCCCTGCGCAAGAGAGGGCCCAACTCGAGAATCGCGCACGGCTTCCATTGCAGTCAGTCAGTGAAGACGTGGCGTGCTTGATGCATGCATGTTGGTCGTGCAGTGATTGGTAGCTCCTCCGTCCACCGAGACGCGTTGTTTCCCAGCTTTTGCATCAACAACAACTTGTAGGACGACACACGGCACGGGATCGATTTGTGCATTCTGTCAGGCCAGTCTCTTGCACTGACGACGCAGCATCCATTTGTACTACATGAACCGCGCGCCGCTCCGTTTTGAGTCTTTTTCCAAACAAATGAAGGAGGAGAAATCCACACCTACTTTTCATTGATCGAAAGAACCCCGAGGGTCATTAGGCTATTCTCAATGGAGATATCATGGACACGATTACCTAGAGTGACACATCATCTAAAAGCGTTTGAAACAATAATGAAACACCTCCCTCTCAATGCATAATTTCATCTATTGTTATTTTCTAGGTTGCATGCAAGACATAAGTTGTCTAGGTAAATGTGTATAGAGGGTGTCATCCTCATGAAACTCATTTTACCTCTCTCTTCATTAATACACTGCCACATCATCAAAAATGCTCACATGACAGCTTATTTAATGTCCATGAAACCCCCACTGAGACTGGCCTTACAATGAGTTTACATAAGATCATCTCGGTGACTGATGAGAACAATATGAGGTCGGCAAAGTCGAAAGAGAGAAAAATACATATAGCAAAGAAAGAAAACCGAGTACACCACCAAGCCACCTCTAAGAGTAAACCGCCGATCACCAAATTGTCTAATTCCAAGCGACTTACTTGTCGTACCGCACTAACCATTTGTGAGCTTCAACCCCGGTCTTCATCTGACCAAGGCAGGGGAAAGAACCCACCCAAGCCGTCTGGTTGCCACTCTTCTCGATGCCCTCTGAGGAGAAGGTGAGAGGTGAAGGGGAGAGGTTCACCTTGAAAAGAACGAGCCCTCAGACCTTACTAACCCGACTTGACAAGAGAGGAGACCACAATAGCCAGCTCTTTATCGAACCAGAAACAACCCATCCACAGATGGTTGCCCGGAGACACCAAAACTTCTCAGCCTGCAGCCAACTGCCGCACTCCACTGAGTTGACAATGATATTACCGACGATGCTGCCTGCATCAAACCAGAACAAAGGCTGGCTTCTCAAGTTGCTAATAGGTCAATCTCCCTCCAACACCCTGCGGGGGAAGGAAGTCCCAAAGGAGGGAGGGTCACCAACGGATGCAGCACCAACAACCAAGCAGAAAGGATGAAGAAGAAGTAAGGAGCCTAGGAGATGAGCTCGCCAGTTCCTAGCTGCAAAACACAAAGCAGAGTGGAGCCAAGGCACGGGAGAAGAGAGGGTGAGATGAGAAGCAACACAAGTGTCTGAGAACCTTTGAGAGGATGCATTAAACCGAAGTCTCCATGGAGGGAAGCGACACCCAAGGGCGTCACTGCCAGTGAACTGCCAGCAGCTCAAAAGCTTTCTCGATGTATGATAACCAATCCAAACAAAAGGCAAAGAGGCTGCTGAGGGTGGACCCAGCCTCCACCGGCAAGCAGCGAGCAGCCATGGAGCGGATCGAACCGCCGCCGCCAACTGCATTATCGACGGCACTTGTGGAGCACTACCACAAGGCATGGGATATAGAGAGGTGTAGGAAATAGAGAGAGAGAGAGAGAGAGAGGAAGACACCCCTGGAGACGTCCCGTAGCCGCCAGACCCACCAGATCTGGCCGTTGACAATGAAGAAGCCGACGTTCACAACCATCGCAAGATCTGATGGGTCTGGATCCGGAGGCTCGAGGCCCTCCGCTGCCCCCACCACCCGCACACAGATGCACGGCCGCCGCCAAAGAAGGGGCAGCAGCGGTGCCAGGCGCAGTGGTAGCGGCCCAAGCCAGCGGGACAAGGCCGACACCAGCGCAGTTGCCGACGTAGCCGAGCCCTAGCGCGGCCCACCGACGCTAAAAGTGGAAGCGGCGGGGCGGCACCAACAGTAGAGGTGGGGCAGATATAGGGTTTGTACAGGACGGGGGCAAAGGGGAGAGGACGAGAGGGAGCGAGGTGAAGGAGGTCGCCTCGCCGCCACCTTCCTGGCGGCCGCACGGGTCTCCGGTGGCCGCTCCGGCGATGGCGAGGAGCAGGTGGGCGCGGAGGGTGGCGGGGCGCGGGGGGGAGGGGGGGGGCGCTCGGTGTTACGCTCGAGTCGCCCCTGGAGGAGCAACGCAGGGGGAGGGGCGCTCGGTTTTGAGTTTTGACTACACGGCGCAGTATTACGTGACAACTGACAAGTCATATTCGTTAGCATTGCATGTGCGTCCGATCCCAATCGGCTAGCAGGTGGAGGCTGCGAAATAATCCAACGCGTGCGGCGTGGTCCATGCATATGTTTTCCCGGACCGCAAAGCCTGACGAGGGATAGTCGAGGTGTGTAGTCGAGATGGGCGCGTCAAATAATATGCCTCAAACGGCCGGCCGGTACTTGGATTTGAAACAAGCAGATGGCTCAGGCACGTGGCAGAACATCAGCAGAGTTGGACTGTTGGAGAACTTTTCTTTGAAAGAATGGGTACAAAACCGTGCCTATTTCTTCATTGATAAAGAGAAAAACAGCCGGCTTGCCGGTCAAGGCTAGAAGAAAAAATAATTACGCTCTAATGCTCGGAATTGTTGGAGACTTGAGTACATCGATCGCGTATACGCTACTATCCGGGTACAAGTACAAAGGTACAGCCACAACGTACCGCCTGGTACGTATAATGCAGGTATGGTATGTACACAGTACACGTGGTTGCATGAATTGCTAGCCAAAAAAGGCGCCGAATTATTTTCCGTTAGCAAGAATATTAACCAGTACTTGGTCCTGCACTGCAGGTAATGTTGTTAGAGTTCACCTAACGTGTTCTGCTACGGCGCTGCGAAGAACTGCACCGGCCAGTTCACCGTACGTCCGTACGTACCTCTCCATTTCTGTTTCAGCGACTAGCAATGGTACTATGTCATCTTTGAGACTTTGACGTGTCCTGTTTCAGCGACTAGCGCTGATGTTGTGCTTGTGCATGCTGTCAAAACGGAAAAGGGGGAAGAGAAGCACAGTACAGGATCAGTCTGACAAGTAATATTGCATATTTTTCTTGGTCGAGCCCATATGCTACGCTTTTTTTTTTTGGAAAAGACAGAGCAGTTACCTGCGCCACCGTCAGAGGCCGGCCGGAATCCCAACCTGGTCAGGCCCTCCATGAGCTTGTTGTGGCTGATTTGTTGGGCTTGTGTGAGTAATTAAGCGAAATGCGAGGACAGATAGATCGTGAAGGAGATTCAGAGGCATCGTTGCTAGCTAGTTGTAGTAATGACAGGCTCTGAAGTAGTGTAGTGATATCTATCTGAGAAGGCATAAATGTATCTATCCATGGAACGGTACGATCATCGTGCTAACTAAAGTGAAGAGAAGTAAAAACACGGTATCCATCGATCAGTAGCAAACGTAGAGCTAGTGAACTCACCATGTTCGTCCGGTTTATCAGCCACCAACCAGTATTACTTTTCTCTCAGTACAAATCAGCATGAAGCACAGCCAGCCAGCGGTATCATTCTCTAAGAACAAATCAGCATCAGTCGTCAGCCACCAGCCAGCCGAGGCCCTCTCTGTGTGTGATGCAACCTACTACCAACCTCTGCACTCAATCGAAATGCCATCTCGTTGCAGCTAGCAGTAGCAGCGGTATGGAAGCTACGGCCCATAGATTGAAGGCTTTATTCTAGTAGCATATACGTGAACTTATGGCCATTGTCTGGGATAAGTGAAGAGGGGCTCCTATTTTTTTTTTTCAAAGTAAATGGGTGCAGTGGATCATGACATGTGTTTCTATTGTATGCTACACTGTTCGCTTCAACGGGATGCCCATGGCACCCTTTGCCCCATCGCGAGGTCTTCGTCAAGGTGATCCGCTTTTGCCCTATCTCTTCATTTTAGTCGCTGACGGCCTTTCTATGTTGCTCAATCACTATGAAGGCCTTGGTCAACTGGAGGGCATAAAGGTCTGCAGGAGAGCCCCAAGCATCTCGCATCTGTTGTTTGCTGATGATAGCCCTGTATTTTTTAGAGCGACGGCTGAACAAGCTCGCGAAGTCAGATCAGTCATCTCAGTTTTCGAGCGCAATACTGGCCAATTGTTGAGCTCAAACAAATGCTCTCTGCTGGTCAGGGAGGGCGAGTGCGTGATATCTTGCGTGTGGAGAGAATAGATTTTGAGGAAAAATACTTGGGTCTCCCTACACCCAGGGACGTTTTAAAAGAGGAGTTTTCCAACCTCTTGAGATGAGGTTTATGAAGAGAATGACAGCATGGAAGGAAAAAGAGCTATCTGCAGCAGGCAAGGAAGTTCTAATTAAATCTGTAGCACAAGCTCTCCCAAACTATATTTTGAGTGTGTTCAAGCAATCTGGGATTACTGGTGGGGTTCTGAAAAAGGGCGCAGGAAGGTTTGGATCCCCTGGAAAGTTCTGGTTCCGCAATGTTGAGTATACATTCGACCGCACCGGAACAAAAGTGCGGTCACCCGGTTGCGCTGCACGTGCATGGGCCTCACCTTTCTGATGTTGTTACAAAATTTTCTGCACAAACTTTTTCACAAAATTTTCCTCAAAATCTTCATCCACAAGGTTCTTGAAAAAATATTAAAAAAATATTTTTTCTCATGTAAAATGTTTTTCCTTCAAAAATATTGTGCCCGAAATTTGTTTCAGATTCTTTTATATTTTTTCAAAATTTGTTCGTAAAATCTTTGCCTCCAAAATTTTCAGAATCTTTCCAAATTTTTTTGTTATGCGATGTTCTCTCTTTTGGTCCCCCCCCCCCCCAGGTGCACGTGCGGGAGTTGGTGGTCGGAAAATCGACCACACAAAGTGAAGTTAACGGCCGACCGTTAACTTGATGTGCCCGTCCTGGTTCTACCAAAATGCTAGGGAGGCATGGGCTTTAAGGACCTCATTCTGTTCAATCAAGCCTTACTCGCAAGACAAGCGTGGCGTCTGCTTGTTTTCCCGGAGAGCCTTTATGCCAGGGTGCTCAAGGATAAATATTTCCCCAATGGAAATTAATCTTCTGTATACGGTGTTTTCAGGTGCAGCATCGCAGACCTGGCGAGCTATTGAATATGGTCTGGAATTACTCAAGAAGGGGGTTGTTTGGAGAGTGGGTGATGGCACGTCCATACGCATTTGGAGGGACAACTGGTTACAAGGCCATACAGCATGAAATTGGGAGTACACGGTCTTGCTGACTCCGTCACGTCTCCCATCTATTTGATCAGTCGTCGAGAACTTGGGATGAAACCAATCTGCGCAGATTTTTCTATCCGTCGCCGCCGGCCCTATGTTTTTCAGTACCCGCGGCGAACTCGTCGCAAAGGCCCTCTGGACACTGTATACATATATAATGTATAACTTACAATATATTTTAATATTGTAAGTTTGATCATTATCGAGAAACAATATAGAAAGGAAGCAAAATATTTGTACTTCTAGGACAAATATGATTACCTTAAAGAATAATATATCCCTGCTTGTCATGAAAAAAATTGTCGTCTGACATTTCTTCTTCCGTTGGATCATCATCTTCATTAACCTGAACTTCTGCATTTAAATTTTGATTATGTTCCTGCTGGCCATGATCAGATTCATGATGACTATGATCGGATTCATGTTGACCATGATCAGATTCATACCCTTCAATTGTTTCTTGGGGGCTGTCTATGATCTGAGAAGAATAAATTAATTACAAGTATTACATAAATTAATTTAAAGAAGAATAATATCTAGCAGCCGTACAGGATGATCAGCTGGATTGGATGAATGGTTCTTGACTGATCACCGTCGCGGCGCCCGCCGCTGGCTGTCGTGCTCACGAGAGTCTTACGATGGCAGCGGGGAAGTGGCCGTTGGCGATCACGATCATGCGAGGTATAGCCGATGGCGATCAGATCAGCCGATCAGGTGGCGTGGAGCCATGGAGGCGATCTGTGTGTGCGTGGGAGTCAGCTGAAACGACGTACTGAACCTCACCATCGAACATCAGCGTTGACAGCGGTGGAACATAACCTAAGTCAGTTACGAAGGGATATGGTGTACTCTATCGTAATCTCCGGTTGTGCCCCCTCTTTCTTGGCCCTCGGCCGTTGCCTCCGCTGCATGGCCTTAGGGCCGGCACTGCTATCCGTGTGACGTGGATGAGATCCTGAAAATCAAGCTGCCGTTGACACCATCTTCAGATCGGATTTCTTGGAATTACGATGAGTACCTACAAGGTGGCCTTGCGTGAAAAATGTAATGCCGGAGTTACTGGTTCTAGCTCTAATGCAGGGGGGACGGTCCAGTTGAAAATTGATATGGAGCGCCTCGGTGCCATCTAAGATTAGAGTCTTTGCTTGGAAAGTCGTGAGGAATGGGCTGCCGACCAACGCCAGCAGGAAGTACCGCCACCTCGCCCAGGAGAGCAGCTGCGAGCTATGTGGTCACCCTGTTGAGGATTGCTTCCATGCTTTAATTAATTGCCCACATGCTAGAGCCTTACGCTATCTCTTTTCTTGAAACCTCACCCCCTTTGCTGCGCTCTCCGCGTTCCCGGGGGTACGTGGCGCGCATCGCTGCGTTTGGTCATTTTGCGAAAAAGCCCTTCGGTTTACTACAAATCGCGAAAAGGTACAGCGCGTCCAAATGCTACAGCAACCACAGTCATATACTTTGCACAAGACCCCTTAGTACAAAATTTATTTCTACGTAAAGAAGCAGGAATTCGATGTTGATGTTGTTTTGCAAACGACCCCCTCTCCACTTTTGCGAACACCCCCTCCCACCACCCTACCCCCTTGCCTAATACCCCCACCCCACCCACAGCCGCCCCAAACCCTAACCTCGGTTCACTCCCCCGCCGCCCCCTGTGCCCCCTGTCGCCTTGCTCTCTTCTGCCGCCGCCCGCCAGCTCTCTCCTTCTCCCCACCACCACCACCTCACCTGCTCTACGTTGCCCCTCTTTGCTCTCCGCCGCCGCCGCCGCCGCCCTGCCAGCTCCTCTCCTCACCCCTGCGTTGTCGCAACGCCCCATCCTGGATCCTCCTCCCTGCGCCACCACAGCTCTCGCAGGCCACGCTCTCTGCTTGTCTCCATGGAGCTGTGGGAAGGGGCGACGCGGGCGAGCACTCCGGCCGCCCATGGCGCCACACGGGGAGCACTGGAGCTCCAGAGGCCCCTCGCCCACCCTTAGATCCATGATGGAAGTCGACGACATTGCATCCTCGATGACAATGGGCAAGATGGCAGCGCCTGCTAGATCTTCCACGATGCAGGTCACCACATTGGTCTACCTCCCTCCCCTCTTCTCCCCTCTCTTTCACTAATCTCTCTGATTTGATTATCATCTTCACTTTTTTCTTTCAGATCCGGACACTAGGGTTTGGAGGTCAGCTGGCAACCGGCATGGCAGAGGGGCTATCCCTTAGCGGGAGCGAACTGGTTTTCGGTACCGCTCTTGACTAATTTCTCCACTGCCAGGTAATTTCTGCTCTACCTTTCGTCTCTTTTTTTAACCTGCAACGGTTTGAAGATTGCCTTTCTTCAATCCAGTGTGTGTGGAAGTCAGGTGTTGTTCTACTTACCCTTGGTCTGATCTACTTTATACTGTGCTTTTGTAGATTCATTACATATGCCTGTAGTGGGAAGAAACTATTACAGTTAGTGTTTTCTCTTTGTTTATGCCACTTAATACTAGATTGAACATTGTGTAATAAAAAATTCCCTGTTCAAATTTTCATATCATACAAATTGTTAGTTTTACTGATGAGTTACAATATTTATTTCTCTAAATGCTCCTATTAATAGATGCATGGTTATTAGATCTCCATGTTCAATTTGTTTTCTCAAACATTATTTATGGATCAATTACCTGCATTCATCTAGGTTATTGGTTTGTAGTTGTCTGTGGTTATGAGATGCATCTTATTTGGGAGGAATCATATAAAGCAATTGATACTTATTTTGAGAATCGACTCTGAACTAACAAGCTCAGAATGTATATCTATCGTTAGAGCTTCGTGTCTACTTAGCCTTGGTCTGATCTACTTTTTCATGTGCTTTTGCAGAGCTACTATATTGAATGTCTTTATTTTCATATGCAGGCTGCAGCTTGGGGTCAATGAAAGCAGCGCTGTGGTGGACACTCTACAGCTCACAGTTCATCACACTCTCCAGCTTGGAGTGTGATGGAGGTGCTGGTAATGGACGATGGGGTGGCACTTTGGCCACCTGCCATGGCGGCAGAGTGGAAGTTTAATTTGTGTTCTAGGATGCCATGCTCTGCTCATTCTAAGTTCACATAGTCAAGCAGGTAACCCTATGTTTTGCTGGTTCAACTAAACTTTGAATGTTAATTTTGACAACGATTAGTGTTTGGGGTTAGTATTTGTTTGTTACCTGGCTGTTAAGCTTGAGACAATGCATTATTTGGACTTGATAGGCAATCATGTCAGTGTAAGAGATGAATAGTTAGCGACATAGGAAAAAATCTAAAACATTTGGATCCCATCCTTCAGGAGATGGTTGCATTTTTTTGGTAGCAGTTAAATGTCATCCTTGACAAATAGTCATGCTATGAATCTTTTACCAAGTAATAGGTCGTTGCAGTTTTAGCGGCGCCTTCCGTAAGCATAGAATCAGTACTCTTTGTTCAATCTACATCTGGCACATGATATGTTAGTTCCTAAATCTAATTCTTTTGCTTCGTTTTCTTTTACATGATATGTTACCATTTACAAAGAGAAATGTTGCAAAAGTTGGTACGTAGTTTGAAATGGTCATTTGGTGAGAGCTTAACTTGTTGAATGTAGTTATGCAAAGCTGGCATTTGCAATATTTAGATTTGCATGGCAATATATTCCAAAATTCTATGGTACATTTCTCTTATGTGAAACAGTAATCTCATTTTTATGCTTAGCATATTTTTTTGGTTGTAGGTTCACCGTTCACAGGCATTGAGGAAGAAATGCACAACAAATTCTGAAGAAGGAAGGCTATAGATTATAGTGCACTTTTTTTTCTTACTCTGCAATATAGAAAGTTATGTTGAGAATTAGAATAGTCTTCATTTCTTGGTGTAATGAACTCCATCAGTTAGATAAAAGCTTTGGAATGATAGTTTATATGTATATATGTATAATATATGGACAACTATATGGATATAATTGCCATTTTATTTGATGAAAACTCATGTTCATGAGTTTACAATTATGATAGGATGCTTATGCATCTGTTATTTGAGCTGGACCAAGTGATTCTTGCTCTAAGATTTATTTGGACCAACTTCATCAGCCTCTACCGTTTACTTATATACACTGTAGGGCGCGCAACGCGCGCCAACTGTTGTAGTGAACTGAAAAAGCAGGTAGGTTTGCCGGCAGAAGAGCACCTGGTGCATGTTGGCCCAGAGTGGCTCCTGATGGTCCTGAGCAGGTATGATTCCACCTTTATTTCAAACTTCCTTATGCTGATTTGGAGATGTTGGAATGTCAGGAATAACGTCATACAGGCAGGCGAGAGCATATCCATTACCGGCTCAGTGACCTTCCTGAAACGCTACATCGATTCTCTGAACGAAATCCGACAACAGCATTTGGCTGGCGATGTCAAAGGGAAGCAGAAGCTAGGGAGCTGGCCTCCGGTGCGCCCGGCTGCTGAAGCTTCAAGTACTTGCATACGATGGGCACCCCCTACGGGGCAATCAATCAAAATTAATGTCGATGGAGCTTTTATCAAGGAGACAGGGCAGGCGGCTGTAGGGGTGATTGTGCGTGACACCCTCGGACTCCCCGTCTCCCCCTCCTGACGGCATGGCGCGCGAACTTCGCTGGTGCCGGGACGCTGAAGAAGCCGAGGCTCTGGCTTGCCTAGAGGGGCTTCGTATGGCCGCCCGATCGTGCAGTTGTTCTGGAATAAGATTGCTTGAATGTGATAGGGAAGCTCCAGGGAGGAAGTTTGGACAGGTCGCCGGTTGCTCCAATTATCATCGACGCTGTGGAAGCGGGGAAGGTTTTGCTGAGCGTTAGTTTTATTAAGATTAGGAGAGAGCAAAATAAAGTTGCGCATGAACTAGCCCATCTCGCTATTCGCTCCTGTGAGAGCCGGGTATTCGAACTTGTATTCAGCCCTTGGTGTACTCGGAACTTCCTTAATAAATAGAGCTCTCTTCTTTCGAAAAAAAGTCCCCTGTTGAGCTCCCCTCCATTTTTAGAGGGAAAAAAGAGGAATGAGAATAGAGAGAGAGAGCACCCCCCCCCCTAACTGCTCCGGTTGACTTCGTCACTATCTCCATTGGTGACACACCTAAACTGCAAGATCTTATCAAGTGGTCAGGTAACACTACTACAGAACATGGATACAGTAACACCAACTTGTGTTACTATATGCTAATAAAAGTGTTACTAGTACATCTAGTAACACATCTTATTAGTGTTCCCTATTCCAGTGTTACCATAGTCGAATCTATGGGAACACAAGATTTGTGTTCTTTTACATCTAAATATGTGTTACTACTTTGTAACACAATTTCTTACCTAGTGGAACATTTATCACGTGTTACAACGGTTTTCTTAGTAACACATTTTTGAAGCTCTGGTAACACTTTCACTTGTGGTAGATCAAAAATACATAGTTTAGAAGAAACGGTTTGTAACACATGTTTCATCTATCGTAACACATTCAAATATTAAATAAATAATGTTTTACATTCATTTGACATATAATGTTGATATAAACTGTTCATCGAGGAACAAAATCAGAAATTGCAATAATATAGATGCCAAGCTGCATTAATTCTCATAAAAGGCAAAGTACTTGTTTTGTTGATCACATCAGTACATATACATAAAGATATGATTCTAACAATAAAGTGTAATAAAGAGTACAAAGTCCATACTACTAGAAAAAGAAAAAAATTGGAAACTGTAAATATAAACATGTTGTGTGCTTAAACTATTGCTTCTTTATCCTTCCTTGTATGCGTTGATATAGAAATGTAGCCACTGTTCATTTCGACCTGCGTATCGAAAGAAAATTTTAGTTCATTATTGATTCACGCAATCACGCATGTATTGACAATATATTGAAAAACAAAAAAATAAACTTTGTCGGTGAGGGTTAAATAGTTCAAGTCAATGATTACTGTTGTAACTGGCAAACTAGTTTTTTCAGAACAATTAATGTTAAATCACTGAAAAGTTGCTATGTTAATGTTGTTTCAGTGAAAGTTTGTTAATGCTGTTTTATAGCAGTCAAGCTGAGATAATTCAAGCTGATAAAAATAGTATGTTACACAATGCATATGCAGTAGAACAATTGACAGTAACCAGGCACAAAACAATGTACTGAACCCCAAATTACTTAGCTTTTTGCCTCTTTTCTCTCTCTTTCCACTCATTGCTTGAACTTCTCAATCACGAGATTTGCTAAATACCTGAAAAATAAAATATGAATCAATGACTTAAATAACCAAAGTGCGAAGCATGATATATGTGTAGTACATGAAAACCTACCTTTACATGACTTTGATGGTTTTACTACACAAAAGACAAGAAGTTCTACCAGAGAATCTTTATTTTAAATTTAATTCTCACTCATATGTGGGAGTCTATAAGATGCACTTACTCAGAAATTGTAGAATGGCTACAGTACAGTACTACAGTATACTCACAACATAGATATTAGATATGCGAATTCTAGGACTATATATTATGCAGCACATGGACTTGTGAGTGATATTTATAATGCTCAGATATAAATTGCATACAATTTATCAAGTAGCTATATGCAATTTGTGATATGTTTCACCCAGAAAGCCTGAAGGGTAAATAATAATAAATAGGCCCAGGTTTATCTAATTGAGTTTAATTTGAAAGTGTGCAGTACTAATTCGTGTACAATTATAATAGTTCGGAGGAAATTGTATTCTCTTGTGCCGAGTACATGACCTGGAAGAAACTTTGGCAGATTAAGATGTCTAATCTAAACAAAACTGTATGTGCTACCTTGATGTTCTTGGCCTGTACATCTCGCAATTTTCTGTGTAAGGAATCGGATGCTCGTAGCCTAAGAGGGGGAGGGGGTGAATTAGGCTTCTAAAAACCTTAACCTATGATTTCACTACTTTTGCATAAAGTAAAACTAGTACATACTACCTAGATGTGCAACTATGGTTGTTCTAGTGTGAAACTCCCATCCCAAAACAAGTTTTGCAACCTATAGCCAATCCTAGCATGATACTACTCTAGGAAAGTAAAGGCAAGTAAGGATTGCAAGAAAGTAATGCGGAAACGTAAAGAGGGATGAGAGGAAGCAAACTCTTGACACGTGATTTATCCCGTGGTATCGGTAGGCACTAAGCCACCCCTAGTCCACGTTGTTGAAGCACTCACACAAGAGTATTGTTTCCCGGTCACCAAGTCTCTCCCAAGAGCACCACTTGACTCGCCATAAAGGCTCGCCACTTAGGTACTCGCCAAGCTCCCTTGGTCACCTTGATGCCACCTCCACTAAGGAGCTTCTCCACTTAGGAAGGGGGTCTCCACGTCCCCCGCACAAAGTGTCCTCGCCACTCCACACCAAGCCGGAGGGTCGAAGACGATTGCCGGTGAGCCACTTAGGCCCCAAGGCTTCCGGCGCACCTTGTACAACTCGATACACTCAAGAATCACCTCACAAGGTAGGCACACCTTGCACTCACTCAGCTCTAAGTTAAGCCTAGCACTAAGCACACACACAAAGCATGTGCAAGTCTATGGATGAGCAAATTTAGCACTTGGATATGATCTTCTAAGTGTCTTGCACTCCTCTGCACTTCCACACACTCCAGCACCTTCAAATGGGAGAGTGGAAGGGGTATAAATAGGCTAACACATCCATATAGCCGTTGCTCTAACGGCTAGTTAAGATATACCGTCGGATGAACCGACGGTGTCATTTTATGTAGCGTCGGATCATCCTGTGCTGCTGTATGCCCTTCCGTATTTTGCCCGTATCTCTTTGCTCCGAACTCCGTTTTCGACGAGGTTATACTCGTTGGAAAGCTTATGAAATTCTACACAAGATTCTGGAAAAATCCTGAGCATTTGACCAATTTTAGAGCGTCAGATGATTGAAGTTGCACCGACGGTACCAGAGGTTCATCCTGTTACCCACGTCGCTGCCCTTCGGTATTTTGGTCATAACTCTTTGCTCCGAACTCCGTTTTGGGCGATCTTGTACTTGTTGGAAAGCTTATGAAATTCTCTACAAGATTCTGAAAAAATCCTGAGCATTTGAGTATTTTTTGAGCGTCGGATGAACCGATGGTAGCGTTGGTTCATCCGGTGCTAGCCATTTCTGCGCGAATACCTCTCTGTATGTTTCCCGAAAAAGCATAGGATGAACCGACACAATCATCCGATGGTACCACCAAATCATCCGGTGCTTATACACTTGTTTACTTCTCCTTGGGAGTTTATGAGGTGCTCACAAAAATTAGGTCGCCGGATCATCCTATGCTCCATTTTCAGCACATCTTATTTTGGGCATAACTTTTCACTCCGGATTCCGATTTTGATGATCTTGGACTCTATGGAAAGCTTGTGAAATAATCTTTATGATTCTGTAGCATTCTGTTGACATTTCTTAACGCAACTTCCAAAGAATAGATCTAGAATCCATTCTAAGCAATGGCGCAAGAAATGTTGGTTGGTATAATATAAGCCTACAGAAATATTATGGTAGATAATCCGCAAGCGCACGGATACCGGTGAGCATTTCACCCGGGGTGATGGGTTTTAAAATATCGTATCCACAGGGAAGATGGATGGATGTAACAACAGACATAGGGATGGCAATAGACTACTTTATGGACTTTGATGGAATGACACATACTTTAACAGGGGTAAGCCAAATGATAAAGTAATGATAAATCAGACAGGCAGAGGCACATGTGGAGCATAGAACATACTATTCCTAGTCTAGATTAGAATTGGATTTACTTAAGAGGCACAATTCTATATAGCATACAAAGACTGAGTTATTCATCTATTCTAATGTAGCATATCATCACATACAACATAGTCATGGATAAATGTGAACACCCCGAAGATTACCCAAGAAGATCAAGGACGAAACTTGATCCTCCCAAGAATCATTGTTCGACTAGTCTTATACTCGGGGGGTGGACTGCAAAGGACTCAATAGGCCTGTCACGCCCACGATCTACCACACGACCCGGAGTATAAGGTGAATCCGCAAGTAAATTATATCTAAGCACCATGCTTACATACTTTCTACTACCTAGCATACACGCGTAATATACTAGGAGCTCTACGAATAAGTACGTAGACTTATCATTAATCATGACTATATCAAATATACTACTAGAATAAAGTAAGAACTTAGCAATTGCACACATAACATTGAAATAGCATAAAGTCATTGAGAAACAATATAAGAACTGAATCTTGATAACTTACAGATCTGGAACTGGAGCAAAGCTCAACTCTACTCGAATCTGACTCTCTATTTAGAACTAGGTTCTTGATATAGAAATTAGATCTTGAACTATGAAGTAGCTATCCTATCTCTGATGTATCCTCTTCTTCTCCTGTCTTGGCTTGATGATGATGATCTTCTGAGAGATGCATACCATGCCCTAGGGGGGGTCTGGGGTTGCTTATATAGCCCGGAGGGATAATCTGTCGCCGTAGGATCAAACCGACCTAAACAAGTGGTTTAGATTAACCCTAAGAGGCAGTGGAGGAACCTTCCCGAAGCAGGGCCTGATCGGGGCCAGGGGGAGCCCGATCGGCCTCCCTATAGGGCCGGTCGGCCTGGGCTGGGCCCTGGCTGGGCTCCGCCTTCGCGTGTGGGCCTCTTGTCCCTTCTAGATGCATATTTTCTTGGAGCCCACTTCGGTTGAGTTCGGGAGTCTTCTGGAGCCTTCTAGAATTCATTCTTTTCACATTTTCCTGAATAGTCCCTGAAAATATATAATTCACCAAAACTCGTGGAATTCATTAGTCCAAGGCCCTATACTACTGTTGATTTATCTTTTTGGTCCTTTTTCATGTATTGTTGATGCATAAAAATAAGAGTTAGTGAGCATCAACAAACTCCCCCAAGCTTACCTCTTGCTAGTCTCTTAGCAAGACTCAGTGTTACCACAATAAATTATTTTCCAAGGTAGGATGAAAAAGTCAGACTTTTAAAACCTGCTTATATCTTCTCGAGAACATGGGGCTTTTATCTATACTTGGGTCTTGAGCAGTTGAAAGATATAACAATTAAGTCAAGCACCATGTCTCAAGTTCTTGGTTTCACTAAAATTCTGGAGTTTTGCAAAAGATGTTCAAGTTAAAGCTTAGAGTACTCCTGTATGACAACCTGATATGATAAAACATAAAAACTTTCAACTTTAGCCTGCCTTTGCTTCTTTTGTTCCTGAAATATATCTCTCTTTCTAGCAATAATCTTAAGAGAACCTTGGGTTACATGACATTAGGAGAGGTGGGCCCTACTCGCCCCGGACTTTTGTCCATTTTTCTCTCTCCTTAGAGATGTGGGCTCTTCTCACCCTCGGACTTGTGTCCATTATTCATTTCTAATTTATTCTTTTTAGGAAGGTAGGCCCTTTTCGCCTAGTAGAACACTTGTTCATTTCTCTCCCTCTCTCATCTCACTTTTTCCTCTCTTTTTTTCTTTTTTCTTTTTTTTTATGTCATGCCCAAGTCTCTTTGAAGGCATAGAGAGATATAAAACTGGAACATTCTGAGCAAATTTTCAACAAGGCTCTTTTTTTTACAGGACATAAAGTCTTGTGTCATACAGGAGACTCGTTATATATGAATTTTATGATTAAAAAGTGAATCTCCAGAATTTAGTGTTACTTTGAACAAGATAAACAGCAGCTCAACTTAATCATGTCAATCAATCAATCACCTAGACTTAGATCAAGAAATTGCTCCCACAAGAATCTCAAACTCAAAGCATGTTTCAAAATCTAAACCATTGTATCCATGTCTTGGGAGAACTTTAAAGATGGTAAGCTAGGCATTTGCAGCAATGAAGAGCATTTGTTTATCATGTCCATTTAGCATACTTCTCTAGTTCTTTATTTATTCTAAACAAAGGAAATTTTTATTTTATTTTATTATTATTTCAAACTTATCAAACTAAACAAAACTTAAAATAAAAATAAATAGATAGTTGATACTTACCTTGGGGGCTTCTCCCCCAAGCTGCTTGATTCTACATCCCCCACTGGCGAAATTTGCTTGCCAGTAGTTCAGCGTTTGCATCTGCGGTTTCTTGTATATCTTCTAATCGTTGTCCTGCCTGGTCCATCAACTGTTGTTGTTGGTGTAGCATGTTGGTGTGGGTATCCTGAGTGCTCATTTGCGTCCTCATGTTGTCATGGACACCTTGGTGGAACGTCGCAGAATACTGATGGTCGAATCCTGAAAAAGAGTTACGGGCAGGTACAAAATTCGAAGATGATGCATAAAACCTGCCACTTCCAAACTCCTGTCTTCCGAGGTTGCTCGGTCCTTGCGATGGTAAATCTCCTCCTTGGTACGCGCGACGAGGGTATGTTGGCACGAAGTTTTCATATGATCGATACGCGGCGTCTTCGGACAGTGGGTCAGCTCCGGCGTAGTTTGACGATGAGGCTCGAGCTGACGTTCGTGGAGGTTGCTGCTGGACCGGTTGTGCCTGCTCATTGATCAGAAAAGATTGCACAAAATATATACCCAATCCCGGGTTAGGTAACGGGATTGTGCTCTTATTGTGGATATAGTGCAATTTTTCTTGAATTTTCTTAACCCATCTTCCTTGGCGGAAGTAATCGTAGCCGATGATCTCACGAGGAGTATCAATGCTGATGAAAGTGGCATATCCTAGGATGCCCAAGTCATAGGCTATCCGGGTGATCAGAGAGGTGCAGCTTATGTCTCCAACTAGGTTGGGGAACGAGAGCCAGTGCTCTACTAGCATCTTAACAGGGGACACAACTTTTCTTTTCAGAGCAGCATAAATCAACTGCATGTCCCCTACTCTCACGCTGATATTATCATTGCGTGGAAAAAGGACAAGGCTTATCCACTTGTGAAAGAAACGGAGAGTGGGATGCTGAATATCATTGGTGCGTTGCTTGTGTGCGTTCTCTTTCCCTGTAACGTCCGTCCAGAGGTGTAGCCTATCAAAATCTTCAAGAGACGAGTCTAAATCTAAGGCACATCCTTCTGCGAACCCTAAGGCGTTACTCAGCCTTCTCCAAGATAGAGTGTGCTCTTGACGGAACAACCGAAAGGTTACCCCATCGTTAGAGGATTTCAAAGTGCAAAGAAACTCTAAAGTGAGGAGACGACAACCCCTTTCAGAAGTGTGATAAAAAGAGGTCCACCCCAGCAGAGCAAAAATCTGGCTGAACTCAGAGTTCAAGCCTGCTTCTTGCATGAATTCTTCGCTAAACATGGGTGTAAGGACAAAAGAACGTTTCTTCAGTTTCTCATACCTTTCCTTCTCTTCTCCTCTCCTGATGTGCAAATGCACATCATTGGTTAGGATCTTTCCTTGTGATTGCGATGCCGAAGGAGAGGGGTTAGAGACCGGTGAGGGAGACTCCTGAGAGTCTACACTCATCGACCACTGGGAGTTGGCTCTGGAACTAGAGCGTCTGAGGATTCTCCCAAACATGGTGTCTAAGGCTTTCAATGGTGTAAGAGAAAAGTTTAGAGCTAGGCTACCCTTGGATTTCTTCTCCACTCTCTTCCTAAGCTTCCTTTCTCTTGAGGCAGCACTGCAAAAGCTCGAAGGTGAGGTTTTCTGGGCTGGTGTGTGTGCGAAGAACTGGGTAGGAGGTGGCTGCTTATATAGGCCCAAGGGGGGTGGCCGGCCGGCCTGGTAGTGGGGCCGGTTGGCCCCACCTGGCCTCCACTCGGGTGCCCTCTCCTCCACCCATTTCCTGCTGTCTTCCAACGCTAGAAAAAGTGCCTTGTGAGTGGGAAAAGAAGGTGCTGGTGGATGAAGTGATAAGATAAGGTAGGTAAAGACTTGATGTGTATCCCTATGGCATGTGGGTCCCATGCGTAAGGGTAAAGGCAAATATAACAGCAAAAATATAGTAGTAAAAATATTTTTATGCCACCACGAAAAATCATTATATTGGTTTTGACACACCGTAAAATTATTTACCATGGGGCGTGAAAAAGTTTTTACTGTAGTAAATATGAAATTCAGAAATATATTTTTGTGTTTTTACCGGTTACCTTTGACGAGGGTTCGTAGTTTGAGTCCTCGAACGGGACTTCCAAGTCTTCTAATATTCAGGTGCATCCTCCGTCTTCAGAGGTAATAGTCCTTCTGATGATGTCTTTTCTTGATCGATCATGTTCGCGTTGATGCTGAGCTCTGGTCTGGGTCTGAAGGCAAACTTCTCCTCCTTTCCATTGATCTCAAATGTGATCTCCCCTCTGCCTACATTGATGTGTGCATTGGCGGTGCTCAGGAACGGTCGCCCGAGAATTAGTGAAACCCTGGAGTCTGGGTGCATATCCAATACCACGAAATCAACTGGCACCCAGAACTCTCAGATTTTCACTGGAACATTCTCGGCGATTCCTGATGGGTAGCGAACTGATTGATCTGCCAATTGGAGACACATTGATGTTGGAACCAAGGTAGGGTGCTTGAGCTTGTCGAAGACAACCTTGGGCATCACACTAACACTTGCTCCAAGATCACAGAGTGCATTGTTGAAGTATTGATTTCCAATGGAGCACTCCATAGTGGGGCATCCGGGATCCTTTTTCTTGATGAGCGATGTGTTCAGGATTGCCGCACTACATTCTTTAGTCAACTTGATGATCTCCGTAGTTGGCAAAGGTTTCTTCTTATTCAGGATGTCTCGGATGTACTTGGCATATGTCGGGACTTGCATGGCATCCAATAGAGGTATGTTGACATAAAGCTTCTGGATGACTTCGATGAATTTCCCGAATTGATCATCAACTTGAGGTTTTCTCACTCTTCTTGGATATGGTATGAAGTTGGTGTCGTGGAAATCTTGTCTTGCTGAGTCTTGTTCTTCTTGCACGACTTCTTCTACGTTATTATCCTTCTCTGGAGCTTCGGCTGGTGCTACAGGTACTGCAGATGTTGCAGGTGCTGTAGGTGTTCTAGCCGGTGGTCTTGCTGTGCCCTTGGGATATGGTGGATCTGTTGTTTGCTTGCCACCTCTTGTTCGGACATTAAATACCTGCTCAGGGTTAGTGGCAACAGGTGCAACAGCAGACAATTTTGATAACTTTGATTCTAGTTCAGCATTAAAGATAGCTTGATCTTTTAAGATTTCAGAAAAATTATCCATCTTAACATTTATGTCTTCTAGAATCTTATCATAGCAACAAGCTTCTTAGAGAGATTATTGGTTATTTTATCCTGTTCTTCAATTAACTCTCGTAGCGAAGGTCGCTTAGAATTATTACCTGTATACTTACCTGCGTAAGATGGTCGTGGTTGTAGGTCTTTTTCTTGGGTTGGTGCTGACTTGTGGACCACCAAGCTTGAATTTCTTGAAGTATTCATCGAATCTTGTAAAGCTTGTCGATCCTTCTTGAAGTTGGCTCGTTCCTCAAGCCTGTTCAACAGCACGTCCATACTAGTTGATAGTTCTTTCAACTCTTCATCTTCTTGTACTTCTTCACTCTGACGACATTGTTGAGTGTTCTTCTGAGTCCAGCCTTGATTTTCAGATATCTTTTGCATAAGTGTATTGGCTTGTCTCGTAGTGAGTGACAAGAATGATCCTTTAGCAGCTGCATCTAGGTGCTCAGACACTTTTTGATTTAATCCATGGTAAAAGCTTTGTAAGAGCATCCATTCTTTTATTCCATGGTGAGGGCAATCTGATATATATTCTTGCAAACGTTCCCATGCCTCTGGAATTGACTCGCCTTTCTGCTGCTGGAAATTGGTGATTTTTCCACGTAAAGCATTGGTTTTGCCTGTGGGGAAAAACTTTGATAGGAAGGTTGTAGAACATTCCTCCCATGTGTTGATTTCATTAGAGTAGAACCATTGTCTCGCCCTTCCCTTTAGTGAAAATGGGAATAAGCGGAGTAGGATCGTTTCCTTGGGAATGTCCTTGATGGAGATGGTGGTGCCTTTCTCCAAAAAGTTTTGGAGATGAGCGCTTGCATCTTCATGTACCTTTCCACTGAATAGATTAGCTTACACCATGTTGATGAGGCTAGGCTTAAGCTCGAATTCATGATCGATTGTTGGTCCAATGCGAATGTTATTGATGTTTAGAGCAGAGAATTCCAACAACGTCTTCTCAGCCATGGCTTTAGAACTTGGTGTAAAGCTTCCTTGGTTGATTTGACTCAAATAATTGAAGTGTGGTGAATCACAATCAAACCTGTTAATACCCTGCAAGTAAGATAGACAAAAACAAACAAGGGTAATTCTGTTTAAGCAGAGGTGCCAAATTACAAAGTCTCATTAAAGTATCTAGCCATCGATTTTCAAAAGGTAGCCATCCAATCTTCCCCGGCAACGGCGCCAGAAATGCTTGTTGACATTTCTTAACGCAACTTCCAAAGAATAGATCTAGAATCCATTCTAAGCAATGGCGCAAGAAATGTTGGTTGGTATAAGATAAGCCTACAGAAATATTATGGTAGATAATCCGCAAGCGCACGGATACCGGTGAGCATTTCACCCGGGGTGATAGGTTTTAAAATATCGTATCCACAGGGAAGATGGATGGATGTAACAACAGACATAGGGATGGCAATAGATTACTTTATGGACTTTGATGGAATAGCACATACTTTAACAGGGGTAAGCCAAATGATAAAGTAATGATAAATCAGACAGGCAGAGGCACATGTGGAGCATAGAACATACTATTCCTAGTCTAGATTAGAATTGGATTTACTTAAGAGGCACAATTCTATATAGCATACAAAGACTGAGTTATTCATCTATTCTAATGTAGCATATCATCACATATAGCATAGTCATGGATAAATGTGAACACCCCGAAGATTACCCAAGAAGATCAAAGACGAAACTTGATCCTCCCAAAAATCATTGTTCGACTAGTCTTATACTCGGGGGGTGGACTGCAAAGGACTCAATAGGCCTGTCACGCCCACGATCTACCACACGACCCGGAGTATAAGGTGAATCCGCAAGTAAATTATATCTAAGCACCATGCTTACATACTTTCTACTACCTAGCATACGCGCGTAATATACTAGGAGCTCTACGAATAAGTGCGTAGACTTATCATTAATCATGACTATATCAAATATACTACTAGAATAAAGTAAGAACTTAGCAATTGCACACATAACATTGAAATAGCATAAAGTCATTGAGAAACAATATAAGAACTGAATCTTGATAACTTACAGATCTGGAACTGGAGCAAAGCTCAACTCTACTCGAATCTGACTCTCTATCTAGAACTAGGTTCTTGATCTAGAAATTAGATCTTGAACTATGAAGTAGCTATCCTATCTCTGATGTATCCTCTTCTTCTCCTGTCTTGGCCTGATGGTGATGATCTTCTGAGAGATGCATACCATGCCCTGGGGGGGGGGTCTGGGGTTGCTTATATAGCTCGGAGGGATAATCCGTCGCCGTAGGATCAAACCGACCTAAACAAGTGGTTTAGATTAACCCTAAGAGGCGGTGGAGGAACCTTCCCGAAGCAGGGCCTGATCAGGGCCAGGGGGAGCCCGATCGGACTCCCTATAGGGCCGGTCGGCCTGGGCTGGGCCCTGGCTGGGCTCCGCCTTCGCGTGTGGGCCTCTTGTCCCTTCTAGATGCATATTTTCTTGGAGCCCACTTCGGTTGAGTTCGGGAGTCTTCTGGAGCCTTCTAGAATTCATTCTTTTCGCATTTTCCTGAATAGTCCCTGAAAATATATAATTCACCAAAACTCGTGGAATTCATTAGTCCAAGGCCCTATACTACTGTTGATTTATCTTTTTGGTCCTTTTTCATGTATTGTTGATGCATAAAAATAAGAGTTAGTGAGCATCAACACATTCCTTCCCACTTGATTAATCCAAGAATAATTATTCATGGGACAAGTCCAATTCATTCCTCTCTTTGTCCCGGCTTGGTATCCTTCTTTTGTGATGCTTTGTATTGTGTGTGGTTGCATCCATGGGATCTAAAATAGCTATAATGACATGCTAGACAATATTATTAGTCCCATGATTGTGTTGCACATGAATCACCAAAATCATACTCGAACAAATGGCTACGGAGGCCATGTTCGCTACATCCTGGTAAGGATTAGATGGCTCCCTTCCACGACACAGTATGAAGTAGCAGCAACGCCTGCATTATGCCAGCTGCTATGGACGACGGCAGGGAGAGACCCACCTTTGGCGGCCAGGAACTAGCAGCCCATCCTCCTTCAGTCCTTCTGTTCTTCAATTCATTTGCATCTCACGATGCCTCTCGCGCCATCCCCTCCTCCCGGATCCGACGATGCGAGCGAGACAATGTCTGGTACGAGGACCTGCAGATGTGATTGATTTGCCATCAGTGCTCGTGGAACATGGGTGGTGGTTGTCGCGGAGTCGCGGCGGCGGCGAATTGTCGCAGAGGGGTCGATAGGTTGTGATTTGGCGGTGGCGGCGGCGGTGGGTCTGGTGGGACGCGATATGAATCAGGGTAGGTGGTTGCAAAATTTTGATTAGGAGGATCCATGGGAGGTGAGCGGTTGTAGCTAATTTGATTAGCTATTATGCAATTTCTGTTTAACTAATAATTTCTTTTAGTTGTTATCGTTGTTGTATCAATCAACTAGAAAAAGATATGTGTTAGCAAAGGATTGAGACGTGTCTGTGCTAGTGCCGTTGAATGAAAATACTATTTTAAGAGCCCACATGATCATATATATATCTAAATAAAATAATTCTAAAATGAGTATGTATGTGAATGGTCCCACCAGTAACAAATACGACTGGTTAGAGAGCACATTTCTGATCAAACGTGTGACCACGTCAGTCGCTACCAACGACACTTGTGTCATTGTGTGCACCTACTCCCTGTGTACTAAAAAACTTGACATTTTGAAAAAGGTTTTGGTCAAATATTGAGAACATAAATCATGAATAACTTTTAAGTCATTGAGTTTAAAATATGAAAACTATATAATTAAATTTGTTTTTAAAAATACTTTTATAAAAGTATACATATCTCTGTTTTTGATAGATATTTTTATAAAAATAAGAAGTCAAAGTTTTGCTTTGGAGACCGTGTCGCTGTCATAAACGCCAATTTTTCTAGGTATGGAGGGAGTACATGACATCGGTCACAACTTTATCCACTCGGAGCATTGGGTTAGATAAAGGGTAGAGCTCGCCGTGGTGGAAGGTGAGCGGATCGGATGGCAGCGGGGGATTAGGGGATTTCCATGACCAGTCGGCTCAGACGGATGGCCGGCAATGGTAAGGATCTACACCTTCCAGTTATGTGTTACAACATACTACCCCATCGTAACACTTCAACTGTAACATTATTTTGTGTTACAATAACTCATCATCTACAACACAGTTTTAGATAGCAATCACTATGTGTTACAATCTTTATCTGTAACACATAGCTTTGTGTTACTATGAAACTAATTTGTAACACACTGGTGAATGTGTTACAAATGTGTGTTACATTATCCATGTTCTGTAGTAGTGTAACTTGGGAGAATTTGGAAGATCTGCATCAGAAGTTTCCAAGAGCTCCGATTTGAGGTCAAATCGATTCTCAAGAGGTGGAGAATGTTGTTAGTACAAACAAGATAGAGTCTGCCTGTGAAGGATGCTACAATGGGCCCAGACCAAGCCAGCCCAAGATCAAGGCGTGTATCGAAGCCTAGCTCGAGAATCGCTGAGGGATGCGCTAGGATATATATAGTATAAGGATATGAAAGAGACAACGGTAGGGGGCACTAGCAGTGGGCGCGGGGGAGGGGGGGCCTACCCTATTTTGAGCGAAAGAATGAAGGAAGGGGGGCGGGAGGTGGAAGAAGCACAGGAGAGCCCCCCATAGGGCTCGATCCTGACTTCGCCACCGGAAAGAAAGGAAATGAGGGCATGAACTCTGTAAACAACTCGCTCCCAAGTTAACTTGTTTTCCTTCTTCCTCTCTCTGCTTCCAATCTCTTCTTCCTCTTGACCCCCTCCTTTCTGTTAACACTACCATGTGTCGTCCGCTCGTGCGCTTGTTGTCACCATCGCCACACTGTTGATGGCACGCGTGTCACGTTCCGAGGTCGCTCATAGCCATCACCACACTGTTGATGGCGCACACGTCACGTTCCGAGGTCGCACTAGTGCCACGGAATCAGGGGCGAATCCAGCGTGGGGGCTGGAGCCCCCCCCCCCCCCAAACCCTCACGCACTCCATTGGAGCCCCTCTGAGCTCCCCCAAGAAATTTCAGCCATGAATGAAGAGGAGGACGAGGAAAATGAAGAGGAGGAAGAAGAGAAAGAGAGGAGGAAGGAGAAATTAGAAGGGAAACTCAGCCCCTCCCCCCTCCCCACCCTCCTTTGGAATCCTAGATCCGCCCCTGCACGGAATGACTTCGGTGCCAGGAACGCACAAACATGGTGTCGTCGTCCCTGGATTCGTATGTGTTCAATCTTTAATGGTTCGTGTAATATTTGTTCTGTAGAGATAGGCCCACAATTTTTTCGTGAAAAAGAAAAGAAGATAGGGCCACACAATTTGGCCTAAAATATACTCCCTTTGTACCCATAAATCAAGTCGTTTAGGACAACGACAGGGTCTTCAAAGTACAACTTTGACTTCATATTTTTATAAAAATATTTATTAAAAACTAATATATGTATACTTTTATAAAAGTATTTTGCAAGACAAATATATTCATGTAGTTTTCACATTTTCAAACTCAACAACTTAAAAGTTATTCATGATTTATATTCCCAATATTTGACTGAAATCTTGTCCAAAACGACTTGATTTATGAGTATGGACCCATAAAATAAGTCATTTAGGACAACGATACGGTCTCCAAAATACAACTTTGACTTCTTATTTTATAAAAATATTTATTAAAAACGAACATATGTATACATTTATGAAAGTATTTTGCAAAATAAATATATTCAAGTAGTTTTCACATTTTCAAATTCAACAACTTAAAAGTAATTCATGATTTATATTTCCAATATTTGACTGAAATCTTGTCTAAAACGACTTGATTTATGGGTGCTGAGAGAGCACATCATGATGGGTTGGTTGCTCAAGCCTCGTGCTGTTGTGCATCTGGGTCTATACCCAGGCTGTTTCTTGGTACGGACATAGTTGCACAATAATCGACCGCAGAGCCCAATAGTAAAGTTGTCTAAATGAGCCCTGGTAACTTTGTTTTGCCACATGGAATATGAGGAAGACTGTCCATCGTCATAGAGCATCGCTAAGAGTTTGTCCCACTTGACAAATTTTGTGTTTTGCCAACTTCAAAAAGATATGTCAAGTGAAAAAATAGCTCATCTCCAATAGTTTGGCATAATTCACTTGCCAAACCCATATATAACTTACATAAAGAATCATGAGAGAAACAAAATTATATTTATGTCATTCCATCTCTTGAAAACTTGCATCAAGAACCTTTCTCTATTAATTCTTTATTTCTTTTTTCACCCTCCCATCTGGTTTGGTGTGTGGGAGAAACACGGATGCCAACCCGGATGAACGCGTGTATATTTCCGCGTGGGGAGGTGAGTTTTGCCATGTTTCTATTTTTTGCCAAGTTGGTTTGCCAAACTGCCGGAGGTCAATTTTTCTTGTTTTGCTAAAATTATATAGATGCCAAATTGGTTTGCCAAATTGCTGGAGATGCTCTTAGCTCTTAGGGTCGACAAAAATTACCAGCCAATTCAAACTCCTCTCATATCGAAAACCGACTGATAGAGCGTTTCAACAAATGTTGGAATTTTCATGATGTCGTTATACTCCCTCCAGTTTGATAAATGAAGTCATTTTGAACAAGGTTTGAGTCAAATATGGGGAATAAAAATCATGAATAACTTTTAAGTCGTTGAGTTTGGAAATGTGAAAACTACATGAATACCACGGGTGCCGAACCCGGCGTATTCTGCCTAGCTGGCGCTTGACCAGCAGGTCTTCAGCTACATCGTTGCATCACTCACGAAGGACGTCCTCAAGCAAGTCGCTACGTGCGGCGCCGCAGCTGCGCTGTGGAAAACGCTCGAAGAGATGGAGGCTTCTCAAACCCGGGCGTGCAAGGTCAGCACCCGGATCATGCTCGCCACGACGAAGAAAGGAGCCATGACCGTCGATGAGTACGTCGTCAAGATGCGCTCCCTGGCTGATGAGATGGCGTCGGCAGAAGCCTATTGATGATCAAGACCTTGTCTCATACTTCTGCACCGGCCTCGACGTCGAGTTCAACCTTGTCGTCTCTGCCATCCTCACGCGCGTCGAGCCCATCTCCGTCACTGAGCTCACGACTCAGTTAAACGCATTCGAGCAGCGCATAGACCTTCTTCATGGGTCATCCTCTTCATCAGGCTCATCTTCAGCAAACATGGTGTCGCGTGGCCGTGACAATGGTCACGGCAACCGTGGCAGTGGCATTGTCCATAGTCGTGGAAACAGTGGTCCTGGACGCGAACGTGGAGGCTTCAACTCCAACAAGCAGAAGGTGAAGTGCCAACTATGCAAGAAGGATGGGCACTCGGTGGTGGATTGCTGGTACATGTTCGACGAGAACTTTGTCGTTCCTGAGGAGAAGAGCGCCAACTCAGCGAATCGTGGAGGATATGATGTGGACTCCAACTGGTACACAGATACCGGAGCCACAGATCATATCACAGGCGAACTGGACAAGATGGTGATCAGGGACCGGTACACAGGAGGTGAACAGGTCCACACTGCAAACGGTTCAGGTACGGATATTGCACATGTTGGTCGTGTGATCGGTCATACTCCCCATTGTAATCTTTTTCTCAATAATGTCTTGCATGTCCCTAGCACCAGAAAGAATCTAGTCTAAGTTCATAAGCTTGCTCATGATAATAATGCCTTCTTAGAGTTTCATCCAAATCTCTTTTTTTATCAAGGACCGAGCAACGAGGAGAACCCTTCTGGAAGGAACATGTAGGGGAGGTCTTTATCCCCTACCAGCAGCTGCCCTCACCAATAAACAAGCCCTCAGCCTCTGGTGGTAGCTCACCGTCCATGGAGAGGTGGCACCATTGCCTAGGGCATCCTTCGTTTCAGATAGTCCAACAAGTAATAAACAGGAACAAGTTGTCATGTTCCTCTGAGTCCAAGATAGGTTCAGTTTGTGATTCATGTCAGATGGCCAAGAGTCATCAATTACCTTATCCTAAGTCGTCAAGTGAGTCTAGTTCTCCTTTGGAGTTAGTTTTTTCGGATGTGTGGGGGCCAACTTGTGATTCTTTTGGACGAAATAAATATTATGTGAGTTTTATTGACGACTATAGCAAATTTACCTGGATCTATCTTCTTAAACATAAATCTGAAGTTTGCCAGCGATTTCGTGAATTCCAAAGTCTTGTTGAAAACAGTTTAACAAAAAAAAATCCTTGCCTTACAATCTGATTGGGGAGGAGAGTATGAGAAACTAAACTCCTTTTTTACAAAAATCAGAATTGTTCACCTTGTGTCTTTCCCTCATGCACATCAACAAAATGGTGTTGCAGAAAGGAAGCACATACACATAGTAGAAGTTGGTCTCTCTCTCCTTGCTCAATCCTCTATGCCCCTCAAATATTGGGATCAAGCTTTCTTGGCCACAACTTATCTCATAAATAGACTTCCTAGCAAGGTGATCGGTCATTCTACTCCTCTTGAGAGACTTATGAAGATGCAAGTTGATTATAACTCCTTGAGAGTGTTCGGATGTGCTTGTTGGCCGAATTTAAGGCCATATAATTCCCACAAATTAGCTTTCCGTTCTAAACAATGTGTTTTTCTTGGATATAGCAACCTTCACAAAGGTTTTAATTGCTTAGACATTGCATCTAGCCGTATCTATATTTCTCGTGATGTAGTGTTCGAAGAAAGCATTTTTCCCTTTGCCAAACTTAATCCCAATGCATGAGCACGCTTTCGGTCTGAGCTCCTTCTTCTACCTCTTGATCTCCTAAATAATTTTGCACTTGGGGATATACATACGCATGATAACAGTGCTAATATCCAACCTGCTAATGAAGCTAATGAAGTTCCAAGTGTGCAGGAACAAACAGTGGAAAATTTGGCTCAAAATCCTGGCAGTTTTCATCAGTTTATGCAGGGAGTAGCGGGGATGTCCGGCAGCAACAATCCCGAAGGCGATTTCCCTGGCGTACGAGGTTCAGGCGGATCGGGCGAATCCGCCTCGGCGTCAGTGCAGGCGCCTGCGCTGCCTATGTCTCCCGAGCGCAGGGGAGAAGGATCTTCTGCGACGCAGACCAGTTCGGCGCCCGCTCTACCAACCAGCGCAGGCGAGGAAGCCCCGCCAAGACCCGGTGCGGCTGGCGAGCCGGGATTGAATGCGGGGGATGCTCCTAAGGTCTCCTTTGCTCCTGAGAATGCAGTCGTCGCTACAGAAGCACCATCTAATTCTTCACCGTCACCGCCTTCTCAACCACGTGTTCGTACGCGTCTACAGGATGGGATCCAGAAGCCAAAGCAGTATACTGATGGTACAATATGATATGGACTCCTGACGTCATGTGGTGAACCTAATAGTTTGGATGAAGCACTTGGGAATAAAAATCGGAAGGTTGCTATGGATGATGAGATTCTTGCACTACACAAGAACAAAACTTGGTCACTTGCCACCTAAGAAAGGGAGGAACATTATTGACTGCATGTGGGTGTTTAAGATAAAACGGAAAGCAGATTGAAGTATAGACCGATACAAAGGAAGACTTGTTGCAAAGGGGTACAAGCAAAGGTATGGTATTGATTATGAAGATACCTTTAGTCCAGTTGTCAAGGCATCTACTATTCATTTAGTACTCTCAGTTGTCGTGTCAAATGGGTGGAGTCTTCGACAGTTGGATGTTCAGAATGGTTTCTTCATGGCATTCTAGAGGAAGAGGTCTATATGAGACAACCTCCTGGGTACGAAGACAAACATTTTCCAAATTATGTGTGCAAACTTAACAAGGCCCTCTATGGCTTAAAGCAAGCGCCGCGTGCGTGGTATCATAGACTAAGTGTGAAGCTTCAAGCATTAGGTTTCAAACCATCAAAAGAGGACACACCTCTCTCTCCAGAAGGAACCAAGGTACTACTCCAAGCTCTCAGATCTGATTTCGCAAAGATTTGGGTGAGCTACATTATTTTCTTGGAATTGAGGTATCCAAAATAAATAGTGGAATAATACTATCTCAAGGGAAGTATTCTAGTGATCTGTTGAGAAGAACAGGTATGTTGAATTGTAAGCCTGCAAACACACATATGTCAACTTCAGAAAAGTTGTCAGCATATGAAGGGACACGCCTTGGTCCAGAAGATGCTACATGTTACCGGAGTGTCGTTGGGGGTCTACAATATCTGACCCTAACACGGCCTGATATATGCTTTGCTGTCAACAAGGTGTGCCAATACCTTCATGCTCCTACTACGGTTCACTGGACAACAGTCAAACGCATCTTAAGATGTGTGAAACATACTATAAGAGATGGACTCAAAATTGTCAAGTCGCCGTCCACACTTGTTAGTGGATTCTCAGATGCGGATTGGGCAGGGTGTGTAGATGATCGGCGGTCAACAGGAGGATTTGCCATCTTCTTCTGATGCAATCTGGTTTCATGGAGTGCCCGTAAGCAAGCCACAGTGTCACGTTCGAGCACTGAGGCCGAATACAAGGCAATGGCGAATGCTACCGCTGAAATAATCTGGATTCAGTCTCTTCTAAAGGAACTAGGGGTTAAATCACCTCCGGCAGCAAGGCTTTGGTGTGACAACATTGGGGCGACATACTTATCAGCCAACCCAGTGTTTCATGCTCGAACAAAGCATATAGAAATCGATTATCATTTTGTGCATGAAAGAGTAGCACAAAAGTTATTGCATGTTCGGCTTATTGGCACCAATGATCAAGTAGCAAACGGATTCACCAAAGCGCTGCCTATACGAAAGCTGGAGGATCTCAGAAGCAATCTCAACCTTGGAGCATCGCCAAGCTAGGATTGAAGGGGATGTTAGCGTTGTAATCTAAACAACTCAGTTGTGTTAGGATTGAGCCGGTAGATTCTAACAAAAAAAGGATTGAGCCGGTAGATATCTGTAGGTTTCTTGTAGAGTCCTATCTTGTTGTAATAACTAAGTTAGAGTCCGAATTGGCTCAATCCTAACAACCAGAGATTGTTTTCTTATAAGCCACACAAGGAGCTCTTCCTTGTCTATATAAACATGCATAGCGGCCCGAGAGTGTTCAACGCTTCCTACTTTACACCTGTATGTGAGAAGCTGCTCGGTGTCCAAACTCCTAGCACTAGCTGTTGTCAAGTTCGCAACCGAAGAAGCGACGCGTTGCGTTCCTGTCGTGCAGGTACGGTGCGGCAGTAGGCGGACGGCGGATTGGAGTCTGCTGATCGGACTCGGTGGGCGCGGGTGAATCGTCGTCGTAGGTCGTGTGAGCCGAGCCCTCGCCGGCGGTGTGCTGACGTAACCAGTGATCACCATGTCAGTGTGCAGTGCTACGTACTGACTGCGCCACACTGCGCGAAGAATGTCATCGGGTGCAATGCAACCAGCTATCCGTGTCCACAGAAGAGATGCTCTGTCGGCTATACATACCTACCCACATCTAGAGACCCTGCTGGTGCTGGTGCGTTCAGTACTACTACCTCCGTTCCAGAATATAAGCATTTGTTGACTTTTGCTAATCATGTTTGACCATTCGTCTTATTCAAAAAATTTATGAACATATTATTTATTTTGTTATGACATGTTTTATCATCATATATATTTTAAGTATATCATAATTATTTTTATATTTTCACAAGTTTTTTGAATAAGACGAATGGTCAAACGTGCGTCATGGAAATCGAAGAGTACTTGTATTTTGGAACGGAGGGAGTAGCACAGTGCATGCCTTTGCCCTTTGGTGATTGGCATTGACCGGTACGTCTCCCGGTGGCCATTTTTTGCCAGGGTACCAGCATATCACAAGGGAGCCCATTTTATTTACCCCCAAGAAGAAAAGTTAAAGAACAATAAAGATCATGAGTTCCAAACAAAACATTCAGAAACGGAAACGTTCAAAGATCAGGTAAGAGGTACACGTACATCAACAACGGCTTTTTTTCATGCAATATTATTATATGGCACAAACAACAAACTGATGGATTAGACTAGTCTTTGGCTACAGTGATCTTTTTGTTTGTAATAATCTTGGTGCATGCACCTATATATGTTCCTGCATGTGTGTGTGTTGTGATGCCTGCCTGCTTCTCAGCTTAATTAGTCCCGGACCATATATGAGCATTAGTATACATGTGCATTAATTATTGGCACTGGTAATCAAAAGATACAATATTGGTAACCAAAGGCAAGTGTGTATATGAACATTTCAATTTTAATTTCTTAGGAACGGTTTGAGTCCATAAGAGGAATCTATACAGGAAAGGGGTGTGTGGAGAGCTAGGCCTTGTTTTAGTTGGCAAAAAGAATTGGGTAAAAAGTTTTTTTTTGCGATTTTTCTAACACTAATTAGAAGTATTAAACACAAATTAATTATAAAACTAACTGCACGGATGGACGGAAAATCACGAGACAGATTTATTAAGACTAATTATGCTATGATTAGACCAATCTTGAATGATGAATTAATTAGGTTTAACAGATTCGTCTTGTGACACTACGCCACAAACGATTTGTGTTGGCGGGTAAAAGGGGTCTTTGCTGGCGGGTGGAGCACCGGCCAGCGACCTTGTGCCAGCACAAATCGTCTCAAAGCTGGCGGTTGTCTGCCCGCCAGCACAGAGATCTAGTGTTGGCGGGCACTTAAGTCGCCCGCCAGCACTGAGGTTTTCCGGTCAGAGCTAAAAAAATCCATTTTAGGGGATGGACCCCACCGACCAGCCACCCACCCTCATCAAGTTGCAAGTCGCGCATTTTTTTGCGTAAAGTCGCGCCGCTACGCGGTTGGCGACATGCACCCTCGCGTGAAGCCTCCTCTACCACTGCACCACACACTCATATTCGTCCATATCCAGTTTTCATTCTACTCATATTATACCACACGGAGTGTAAATCGTTTTTTAGGCTCTAAACGGATTCAAATTAAAAACTTGTCAACTACAAAGTTTCCTAACTTTCTGAGATCTACAAGTTTCATGTTGGTGGTTTTTCCATTTGATGTCGTTTGAAAAATTCAAATATTCAAGTGACTGTGTGCATCTCTGCTGGCGGATGACTTAAGTTGCCCGCCAACACTAGGCCTTCACTGCTGGCGGGTGCAGAGCCGACGCTCCTGTGCACCACTATGCTGGCGGGTGCCGATACAAATCATTTTTGGCGTAGTGTGATTTTCATTCCATGTGTGTATTAGTTTTATAGATCATATTTAGTTAGCCCTCCTAATTAGATCGGTAAATCTGATATGACATTTTCGATAACTTTCTTCATCCAACTGATTGCATGAGGAGTGTGGGGACAAGTGACATTTTTGTCGTCCGCTGGGAAAAAACCTAGAAGCGCAGAGCATGTGATCTGACCCAAGACTGGGACGATGGTTCGTGTTCCCCCGAAGACCGCGAGTTCTAAACCCTAAACCCTAAACCGGACCCTGCAAAAAATCGCCATCGGCACCTGCAGGAGACTTTTGGCGTTTTTACGCCTGCAGCGGGCTCCTTCATCCCTCACGGGATTTTCCCGTCCACCCCCGATCCCTTCATATCCCGCGGAGGCACAGGGGCTCCTTCATCCGGTTCCCGAGGCCGCAGCCCCAACCACCCCGCCGCACCATCTCGCCGTCGCTGTTGCCGTCGCGGGGAGGAGCACCGCCGCGCGGAGGAGGAGGGCGAGGAGGCGGCGCGGATCTAGAGGAGGTCCGGGGCGGGGAGTTCGAGGAGGCGCCGACGGAGAGCTCCGCCACCGGGGAGGAGGGTGCCGGGGAGGTCGAGCTCGAGCTTGAGCTGCTCCGCCGCCGCGTCCGTGCGCCCAAGCCGCCGCGACGCCACGGGGGACACAGCAGGCGCGGCCGGCGCCGGAGCATGCACGGGAGGTCCGCCTCCGGGGCGTCCGCCTCCTCCGTCAGGAACCGGAGCGCCGCCGCGATGGCCTCCGCGGGCAGTGACGGCAGCACGGGCTCCGGCGCCTGCACCGGCAACGGCAACGGCGGCGACGCGGGCGCGGGAGGGAGGCTCGGGACGGCGAGGCTGGTCGGTCTGGTCCGCAGCGCGACGGCGGTCTGGCAGGGGAGCACCTCCACTCCACCGCGGCGGATCCCGCTCGCGCCGAGCCCTGACCTCTGCTCGTCGCGCCGAGCCCGCCGCCGTATCCCGCAAGGAGGCCCGCCGAGCACCTCCAGTCGGGTTGCGCATCCGCCCCTCCCCTGCGTCTCCAGTCGCCGGAGGAGCTCAGCCGCGCTGGTGGGCCGGAGAGGAGGGTGCGCGCGGGGCCCCTGCTCCTCTGCCACCCGCCGCCGCGAGGTCCTTGCTCCGCCGCGACGCTCGCCGGTGAGCGGAGAAGCCGAGGGAGAGTGACTCGGGAGGAAGACCTGGACACGGGATGGGTGTGGCGGGTGGGTGGAGATAAGGTTGGAAAAAAAGAAAAGAAAAATAAAAAGTGGGCCCCACAGGTTGGTGGTTGGGATGAAGGAGAAATATGAAGGGAGATGGATGCGGGAGAAGTGGATATGAAGGAGAGAATCTCAATAACGTGGACGGAATATTCTATTTTGAAGGAGGTTTTGAAGTAGCACGAGTGTGGATGGTCTAAGGCCTCCTCCAAAGGTTCGAGGTGGTATAACTCTTAACAAGCACCAGGCAGGGTTTTTTTACCGGTCTTACTGGTCCGGCAGCAGTTACCGACACGGGAAAACTAGTTAACCGAACTAGTTGCACTGATTACTGACGGGTTATACCTGTTACCGCGGTTAAACTGGTATCGGTAAAAAAAACCTAGCAGTACCACCGAGTTTTTGGACTTTGGAGAAACGTGAGTGTGAGAGGCAGTTGCGTCGGATAGCATGCAAGACTACCGCTTGGCCGCTTCAGACCACGCTAGAGTTAGTGTTTTTGCATTGCTTGGCGATCAAAATATTATTTTTGGTAGCTCTAGCCGAGTTGGGGAGGCTTCCGGAAGAAGGAAGCGAGCAGGTTCTGAAAAAGAAGCACCTTCAGAGCATCTCCAAAAGTACCCCTAAACCTTCGCCAATACCTGTTTTAGAGAGAAAATTGAAAAAATGAACTTCAACAGTCCCCCTAAACCTCCCCAAATTATTGGCGACGCGATTCCCGTCCCTCGCGACGCGCGTATATTCGCGACACCCCTCCGCTCCCAATCGGCCCGCAGCCTCTTTCCCGCGCGCAATCGGATCGATTCCCACGAAATTTTCCGTGCGAGCAGTGCGCAGGGCGACGATGGCCATGGCCTTGTGCCGGCGGAGACGGAGGACTAGGCAGAGGACGTCATGGCGATGGCGAGCACGGGTTGCTCTCATGGCCGCGGACAGGTTCAAGCTCGGCAGGTTCAACCTGGTGTGCGAGGAGACGCTGTCCAGGTGCGAGCGAACCCTGTCCGTGGGATAAGGCCAAAGCAGTACGCTACAGTGGTTCTGACGGAGGTTTTCTTGAAGCAGGCGGCTCGCATGATATGATGAGTTGAGGCATCAATTAGTGTATTAGTTTTGTACAGGCATCAATCGTAATTCGTGTGGAGTGTGGTAGCTAGCTAGAGAGGTGTTTTCTCATGGTGTTTTGAAGCTGTCTCATCGGTTGTACATGGGTGCTTGCTTTGGTAATAAAAGTCTTTGAATCCATGACATGCTTTCAGAGCTTTAGTACACTGCAGCCAAATCAATGGCGGAAGCTCTCGTGCCGGCCGTGCGCAGGGCGACGATGGCCATGGCCTTGTGCATGAGGGAGGGGTAGTTGGCAGCCCAACTAATGGCCCAGTTACAACAATGAGGCCTGTTTTCAAATATTAGGGTTTAGTTATTACCAATCTGCTGTGGTTTGATATGTTTTGGAGAAATAAAATTTTGGAAGAGCCTCAATACATAAGTTTTGGGGCGAATTTTTTGGGAAACTCTTGGAGTTGCTTGGAACATAACAAAACATGGCCTTGTTTACCGGAGAGGTCCTTGTCACCTTGTGCTCTGGCTTAGAGCCATGGTCGTGTCGCCCGTCCACGGAGGCTAGGTCGTCTACGTCTCTACGATGGCAAGGCCGCCCGGTGAACCTTACAGCACCGTTCGCATCTCGCACCGATCGACATGCACGTCCGGAACTCCGGATGATCAAGCTCTTGCCGTCGCCTACAACTCCACGGCCACCATGGCAGCCGTGCGGAAAGAGGAGACCATGACCGCCCCCCAAGGCACAGCTGGAAACCAACCGTCCTTAATCGATTTAACTTGCACTACAAAAAATCATGTGATCTATGACGAAATCGTCATGACGAAATCAGAAATCGTCACGGATGAGCGAATAGCCCACTCAGGCTCAAACTGGGCCCGATTTCTGTGACGAAAATTTTGTGTCCGTCATAGATTGAAAAATGAACCTGATTTCTGTGACGAAAATTTGGTGTTTGTCATAGATTGAAAAATGAAAACATCATGGAGTTGAAGCTTTAATTTTCTCATAAAACATAAGTGGGTAGGCAAGAAAAAATTGAAAAAAAATAAAAATTGTGTTGGTTATGGTTTAAACTATGCACATCCTACTTCAACTAAAGTACTCTTACCACTACACTACATAACATTTTGTGTTTTTTCATTACTTTCAACATTTTTGTACTTGGTTTTGCCACCGGCCAACTGCGGCCGCGCTCAGCCGAGCCCCGGCCGGCCGCAGCCGCCCTCTAGCCTCCCGCGCCACGGCCAGGGCCGGCCGCAGCCTCCCACGCCACGCTGCAGCCGGGCTCGGCTGCAGCCAGCTGTGCCACGGCCCCGGCCGGCTGCGCCAAGGCCGTGACCGGCCGCGGCCGCGCCACACAGTGGGAAATTTGCAAAAAAAATTGTGGCGTAGGGGCATCGAACCCGCACCCTCATGATTTCAAAGCATTGGACTCAACCACTGCACCACAACTTCTGTTGTGTTTGCATTCAGCATTGAGTACTATTTATTTGGATATAAAAGAAAAGAATTCTTGGAAAAAAATAGTAGCGCGGCCTGGCTTCGAACCCAGGTCTCAGTGATGAGACTTGGACGTCTTACCACTGCGCTATTATTTGTGTTGTGGAGAAGTTTGGTATTATAGTTTTTATACCCTCTAACAGAGATAAAAACCATCACACGTTCATACGCCAGGGCCAATAAGATAACGCCACGTGGTGACGTCTGCTTGCTGCCGCTTCACAATGCCCAAGTAGCTCATCTTGTCTTTTTAATTTGTAACTAAAACTTGTAACTAAGTATGTTTTCATCATATAAACTCAAAATCTATTGGTTCTTTTTTCTACTTTTTTATAAAATCATTCTTTTTCATTTAACAATGATTTTTTGACATGCTTGTAGTTCAAAATTTAATTATTTCCAATAAACTTGCAGAAATTCATTTAAATGATAGAAAATAGCAAATTTGTTTGAAAAATCTTGAAACTTCTAGAAGACAACTTAAATGTGTTCTTTTACATGTGAAAAATGTGTTTGGGGTATATAAGATAACAATTTTGCAACTTCCTTCACAAGGGTGTACTCATTAGTGATTTAAAAAAATAAAAAAATAACTTTTTGCACAACAAATGGCAATGTGAATCCCCATATTTTAATAGAAGAGTAAATGTAAGGTTATGTCCTGAATTGAGGTGTATATGAGCAAGAAAATACTTTATGGTATACAAACTTCAAAGTTTAAGTTGAGTTGTATAAAACAATGTGAGAGACATATATAGTTTATGAACAATGTATACTCCAATTTTCACAAAATCTTATGAAATTTTTTTTCAAGCTTGTACATCTATAAAATAATTCTAGGCCAATTTACAGAATTTTTTGAGAAGTTTTAGGTATTATTATTATTATTATTATTTTATAATGAGGTGACCAGTAGAAGTTTTAGTTTTCCCTATAAGTCAATCGAATTTTTCGTCAATATACAAGACATGGGCTATCATGTAAGGTAGTAGCATAAATATAATTTTTTAGGAATTTTATAAATATTATTTGACATACATGTAGTTCAAAATTTAAGTATTTCCAATAAACACCCAGAAATTCATTTAAATGATAGAACATAGCAAATCTTGTTAAACATTTTTGAAACTCCTATGTGAGAACTTATATGTTGTATTTTACATGTGAAAAACGTTTTGAGGGTAAGTAAGATAATAGTTTTTCAAGTTACTTCACAAGGGTGTATTCATTAGTGATTTAAAAAAATAGAAAAATAACTTTTTTGCACAACAAGTGCTAATGTAAATCTGAAAATGTTAATAACATGTTAAAAGTAAGGTTTTGTTCAATTTTGAAGTGTGTATGAGTCTAAACATGTTATAAGCTATTCAAATATTGAAGTTTGAGTTGAGTTGTATGAGACAATATGATAGAACTATCTAGTTTATGAACAATGTGTACTCCAATTTTCACAAAATCTTATGAAACTTTTTTGTCAAGCTTTTACATCCATAAAATGATTCTATGCCAATTTGCATAATTTTTTGAGTTATTTTGGGTATTATTATCATTATTTTATGAAAAAGTGGCTAGTAGAAGTTTGAATTTTCCATATATGTCAATTGAATTTTTTGTCAATTTCTTAGATGTGTGATATAATAGACCATATAAGCCTAAATATAATTTTTTTGATTTTTTCGAATCTTATTAGATATACATATAGGTCAATTTCGAATTACTTTCGGTAAACATGCAGAAATTCATTTAAATGATAGAAAATAGAAAATATAACTGAAAATTCTTGAAAATCCTAGGTGAGAACTTATATGTTGTCTATTACATGTGAAAAATAAATTAAGAGCATATAAGATAACAATTTTGCAACTTCCTTCACAAGGGTGTACTCATTAGTGATTTTAAAAATAGAAAAATCAACTTTTTGCACAACAAATGGCAATGAAAACCCACAAATGTTTATACGAGGGTAAATGTGAGATTGTATATGAATTTCAGGTGTATATGAGCTATACAAGACTTTAGTTGTTTGAAACTTCAAAGTTGAAGTTGAGTTGTATGAAACAAAGTGAGAGACCTATATAGTTTGTGAACATGTATACTCTAATTTTTGTAAAATCTTAATGAACTAAATAAAGTTTATAGTTCTTGATGATTTCTACAACTTTGGTATTCATGAAATTTTCATTTAAAATCATTTATTTCCTAAAAAATATGTGAATTTCTCAACTTTTTGAAATTTTCAAATTTAAATAGTTCAATCTAACTCGAATGGGGAAGTGAGCAAAACAATAGTTGTAGATCTAGATAAGTTGCACACCTATTATATTGACAACTTTTTCATCTCAAATCATTTTTTATATCTTAGAACTTAGTACATTTATATCATCAAAAGAAAAATAAATGTAAAATTTGCAAAATAGGCTCAAAGAACCATAAAAACGAAAATGGCCCATTCAGCCCAAATGGCCCAACGTTTTTCAGCCGTCCATCGCCGATCCGATGGCTCAGATCGCATTCACATAGTATATAAGCAACTGCATCAGGCCAAACCCTAGCATCTGCTCCTGCTCTCGCACAAGTCTCAGCCGCCCGCCCTCCCCACATCCGGCCGCGCGCCCGCGCCGCCTTCTTCCTCTCTTCCTTCCCAGCCCCAAGCGGCCGAGCCGGCGCGTTCTCATCCTCGCCCCCACCCCCTCGCCGGCGCGTGGCCATCCCGGCCCTTTCCGTCCACCGCGCATGGAGATGGGCACCCACAGCCGCCTCCTCTGCCTCTCCTATTTCCTCCCCTCAGATCCACGGGACGGGGTCGCTGATGTCGCCGCGTCATTGGCGATCTACACTGGCCCGAGCGGGCAGATGGCGACGGCGGCGACATGCGCTGCATTCGCGGGATGGGGCCACAGCTGCCGGTGCGAGCCGCGCCTCGGCGTGGCCATCCACGACGGGCCGAGCGGGCGACCAAGGCGGGCAGTAGCCGGCTGCGGATCCGGAATCGGGCGGCCGCCGAGGTCGCGGCAGCCCGAGGCGAGCTGCCGCCGGCCCGTGGTCCAGTGACGCGCCCTTCCTCCCGGCCTCGTATGCACCTTCGCGTCCTACCTCGTCACCTCATCCTCGACGATGCGTCAGTTCTGCTGGCGCCTGATCTGCCTCGACCGTCTCTCCCTCGATGGTATGCCTTACATCTCATTCTGTCCGTATCCCGCCCCTCCATCGACCCATTCACCATGCTTCTCCCCTCTGTTCTTGCCTTTTCTGTTGCAGACTCACGCCCTCCATCAGTTTAGATGAGATGTAGTTATAGGACAAATAGCAGATTTGAATTGGACGAGATTCATTACTGGAAGGACTAGGCTCTAGCATTTGATTTCAGCTATCTATGGATGCATATTAGGATGGATTCTTAGCTGAAGGCTGCAGTGTTTTGGTTCAGGAAATAGCTTAATCACTGCTATTTGGAGACATACAGTGTTGTGATTTTTTTATGCTATACTGCTGATGCCATGTAATGCCTTTTGAAATTGCACTTGCATATTGCAGAAAATTGTCGCGACCGGCCATGACTGCGCAGGATCTACGGGGGAAGAGCAGGATCTGCAAGGGAAAAGGAAGAGAAGGGCGACAAAAGAACTAGGAGGCCAAAGATTTTTGCGATCCACTCCTTAACACAGGTCCACCTCGATCTATCTCATGCTTAAATGTTTGACCCGGTTGAGTCATTAGCTTTATTGATCTGATATCTGAAGTGATTGAGAAATCAAATTCAGTGCTTAGGTTTTTGTTCTTGAATGTTCCATCCTGTTAATGGCCAGCAATTGCAAGCTTGTGCTCTCTGTTAGGAAACTTTTAAGTAAAATTTTAGGATAGGGATATTAGAGGCTCAAAGCTTCGGCACATCCATGCTCAACCAATTTGATTTCTCTCTCACAAGGTTCTTGGTTAGGACGCCTGTAATTAACAAGATTACCATAGTAAAAGTGTTCTGCCGATAATCCATAACTTTTTTGGACATGTGAATTCAGTATCATTAGTAGTACACTTGTTTGTGAATGCTAGGATGCTTGGCTGCTATTTTCTATCCTTGTTTATGCGTAGTCAGTTCACTGCATCTTATTAAGTTGGTTTGGTGTGATATAGAATCTACTTATTCAGTGGGATTTAGTTTTGTCAGATATTTCCTTTGACAAGGTCATGCCTTTTTCATACTTCTCTTATTCTGATGTATATTTTTCATACCTATACAATGAGTTAGTGGGGTCTATAAATGAGTTAGTAAGATCGACCACATTTTATTTGCTGATCTGTATAATTTGAAGCCTGTCCTGTATAATCTCATACACTAATAGCTTATGCTTTGAATTAAATGGCGTTACATCTTTTCTATGTATTGCTTGCGATATCTGGAGTGGGGATAGAGGGGAAACATGAGATGTTGTGTAGTTGTGCTAACTTCCATTAGCTTGCTCTTTGGCTTCGTGCATTTTGACAATAGTAGCTTTCAAATTGTCCTAAAAATTTTCTGGGCAAAGGAAAATAGGCTTGCTGCTGATTTACTTATCTCTAACTAGCTAACTCTGCTTGCCTGGTTTATTCTACTCTACAGGTGAGAATCATTGGTCTAGCAGCACGCTGCTCTTGGTCCGGGTAAAGTAGGCCAGAGCTCGTTGGCTCACATCTGCTAGCCAGAGCTTCTAGAACAGAAATAACAACACTGCAATTTGTAGCTTCTTATTGCAACAGACCAAGCTAAGAACTCAGGTAAATGGTGGATGTAGTGATGCTGTTTGTGGTGATCTTCTGGTGATATGGTGTTTTGATGTCATGATGGATATAAACATGATTCATGGATGTATTTTTTTCCCAGAATTTCTATGTTTTCTGGGAAATACTTGTTTTGAATCAGTTGAGACAAATCTGTTGGGCTGGAATTTATGGTTGGGGCTGAAATTTATGTGTTGTTCTGAAACTTGTATGGGCTGAAATTTGTATGTGTTGTGTTTTTCGCATGATTTGAAAAAAGTGAAATGACAACCCAAGTTTAGGCCCATTTTGAATTCGGCCATTTTAACAAATGACGTGTGCTGACGTCATCATCACCACGTTAGCTGCCACGCGGCTGCCACCTCGTCCGCCACCTCGTCTGCCACGCGGCTGCCACCTCATCAACTGCCACGTCATTAATTGCCACATCATCTGCCACGTACTCATCCACGTCAGCAGCCAACTCATTGTCCATGTCATCTACGAGTGATGTGGCAAGTTAATCCATGACGGTCAGTTTCGTCACAGAATTTGGGTTTCGGGCTGGGTTCGATGGGCTTTAGACAAATCTATGACGGCTTGAGAACGTCATGGATCACGTTAATCTATGACGAAAACTTAAGGACGTCACGAGAAGGGATCCATGACGCTCAATACATGACGTTCTCAAATTTCGTCATAGATGCCGTTTTATGACGAAATTTTGATGATCCGTGACGAAAATCGACCGTCATGGACCACAAGATTTTTTTAGTGTTGTGTCACCCACGAAAACTGACCCATACTTCCTATCGTAGATTATATATTCATAAATGAATGTGCTATTGCAAACTGAACCTAACTCAGCTATTAAAAGTTAATTGTGAGTTATCGACTTGGCACGGTTGCTTTTTTTTTTGAGTTTAACCAATATTATGTGCGTGTGTTTGTAAAAATGAGTGTGTGCGCGTGTGACCGTTTCATGATTAAAAAATGCTATTTATGCCTTTTTTGGATGATCTCCACCATATAATGAAAAGACGAGCCAGGATAATTATTAATGGGCTACAGCCCAGCCTGCGGTACCGGTATATCTTGGGAAATCCTATATACCTTCCGGAAGATTTTTTCTTAGCCACCTATAATCCACTAGAAGCCCAACAACAGCCCAACTACAGCAACCCTAACTATTCTCATCCTCCAGTCTCTCCTACCTCCGGTCCGCCGCCTCCGCCGCCCCCTCGAGCGCGCCGCCTGCGCGCCCCACACCCTGCCCCCGCCGGCCCCGCGTGCCGTGCCGGCCGGCCGGCCCCGCGCCGCCGCGCCCGCCCGTGCCCGCCGCGCCCGCCGGCCGCGCTCGCCCGCGTGTCGTACCCACCGGCCACGCCTGCCCGCGCGCCGCGCTGTCGGCCGAGCCCGCCGCACCCGCGGGCTCGCGCGCCGCCGCCCCTGCGTCACGCGGCTGGAGGTTGAAGGAGGAAGATGCTGTTCCAACATTTCTAAAAAATGTTGCAACATTTTGCAAATGTTGAAAAAATATTGGCAAAATTATGGAAAATGTTGACGAAAAAATGTTGACAACACATCCGAAAAATGTTGACAAAAAATGTTGGCAACACTTCGTAAAAATGTTGACGAAAAAATGTTGGTAACACTTCCGAAAAATGAAAAATGTTGACGAAAAAATGTAAGCAACACTCCCAAAAAATGTTGAAAAAAAATGTTTGCAACACTTCCGTAAAATGTTGACGAAAAAAATATTGGCAACATTTCCGAAAAATGTTGATTGAAAAATTAGTAGAAATGTTGAAAAAAATGTTGGAATATTTTTAATTTAATAGTCATGAAGTGGGCTGGTAGAAAAATAAAAAATATCATTTATATGGGCTTTAGTGGGCTGGAAATTCGTAGGCTTATCCACCTTCCGGAAGGCATATAGGAGCCCCCGTATATCATCTTCTTGTGATTCGATCGGACTCGACTGCCAAAAAAAGCAGCCCATCTATCTATCCAATTCGATCTACGCACGGCCTGTTGCTGCCCACGTGATTTCACCGGTCTTTCATTTTGCAGAACTATTTTTTTTTACCATCACCATTCATTTTGCACAACTTTGGAGCTGCTGCAAAGCGCTGTGAAGAACTTGGTCATCTTTCGCCATTTGTCTCGATACTATTCCTCGGCGTATTGACCGGAAATCTTTGCATTATATATCATGGTCAAATGTAAAAGTGTGATTTTTTTGGAAAGTGTTAATTTAATTTTTGTAAATTAATTTTTGTCCCTATCTTTTGAGATGAGAAGATGAGAAGTAGAGAATGTTACAATCATGGTATATATTGTCCCAATGAAATTAAACCCTCTTTCCTAGCATTATGTGCATGCAGATCTCTCGCAGGTCATCACGCGTCTGACCAGCTTACCAAGCTCCTTTCCTTTCTGGTGCAAGGCAATAAGGCATACTCCGTACATACTTTGTAGGTCCCCTACTAGCGATTTTTTAACTTTTTAAATTGAAATTTAAAAAATAATCTCTTCCAAACTATATTTTCAAGAAGTAAACATTTTCGTCATGCCACGCCTCTTGACGAGACCGACCCCCTCCACGTCGGCTAGCCTACTATTGTGTCAGGTCCTGCGCGGCTGCACCACCCTCGCACTCGGCCACACACAGAATGATCAGCATGAGGTAGGGGCACCTGCAGGGGCTCCTATATGCCTATCGGAAGATTGATAAGGCTGTGAACTTCTAGCCCATCAAAGTTCATCTAAATGTATATTTTTTATTCTCCTACCAGCCCACTTCATGAATATTAAATTAAAAATGTTTCAATATTTTTCAAAAATGTTACAACATTTCTTTCTTCAATATTTCTAGTCATTTTTGTCAATATTTTACAAAATATTGCAACATTTTTTGGACCAATATTTTTAATCAACTTTTTTTGATGACTTCTTACAACATTTTTCAGAAATCTTACAACATTTTTAAAAAAAATGTTGGTTTCATCAACTATTTTTTCAAAATGTTGCAACGATTTTCAAAAATGTTGGAACAACATTTCTTCTACCTCCATCACCTCCGGTACCAGCCGCTGGCGCACCGGCCGGCGTGCAGGGCGCGGTCGCGTGGGGCCGGGGGCCAGCGAGCTCCAGTCGCGGGAGCCATGGAGGTCGGCCCACGGCCGCGGCGGTGCTCGACGCCGGAGGTCGGGGGCCCGCGGCGGGCGCGCGCGGGAGGGCCGGACATGGCGTCCGTGGCGCAGGGGAGGGCGGAGGCGGTCGCAGCGCCCCGGGGCCGGAGGCGGGCCGACCATGGCGCGTGGGGAGGCCAGCCGGGGCCAGGTTTTTTTTACCAACCGGTAAGCGATTACCGCCGGCCGGCGGTAAGGGTATACCGCAACGGTATAAACGATTACCGCTATTTACCGCTCGAATTCAAATTCTCAAACTAAAAGCGTAGTTCAAACGGTTTTTTCGGTATACCGGTCGGTAAGAGCGGTAACTGGACCGGTTAGAGCGATAAAAATGGTTACCCGTGGATTTTTTATTTTTTTATTTTTTTTGCTTCAATATATCAAATTTTGTCATGACCTATGCACATATTAATGTAAAAAGACCACACCAAAGCAACAGTACATAATCGTGCATACAAATAGCTTAGGAATAATAGGGATATTTTGTTCCCCGGACGTTTGGGCCTAATGGGCCGACCCGGTTTTTTTCTTTTTCTTTTTCCGTTGAACTTCTAATGGCTGTAAAAATACTAAATGCACTCATTTTTGAAAATTTTGACATCATCAGATTCTATAAATCATGAAGTATTTTTAGGATTTTTTCTAGAATTTTTTATTTTTTATTTAAATTTGAAGTTTTTGAATCCGAGCGGTTTTGACCGGCCGGTACCGTTACCGTACCCGCAACGGTAAAAACGGTAACCACGGTAACCACTGCGGTAACGGTTGGTAAAAAAAACTCTGGCCGGGGCGGCCATGGCACGCGGGGAGGTCTGCCGGGGCCGGTCGTGGCGGCGGCGGGTGGGCGTCGCGGGTCACGGAGGGGACAGGAGCTCGTGGCTAGGGTTTGGATGCGTGGATCAATAGATACAAATGGTTGCACGAATATCAAACATTGGAAGGTCAGTTGTAAAAAAATCTTTCGGAAGATATATATATGATTGGTGGGCACCTGCGGCCCCAAAGGCGGAGCTGCGACTAGGGCTGCCCAGGTAGAGGCCCTAGTCGTAGCCCACCGAAGCACAAATCACCTCCTTAGTTTTTGGCCCAAAAACAAAGTCTTGAAGCCCAGCTTGAAGCAGACTAGCTAGGGGAAACAAGGCAGCAAGCCAGCAACGATCCGGTCGAGCTCGAACCAGATTCTCGCTCCACGAGGCCGCAACGACCGTGAGGGGATCCCGCCGGCCGCCGCCTCCTGCCCTCCGCCCGGACCCTCACCTGCCGCCGCCTGCTGTCTGGTGCTCCTCCACTAGAGGTCCGTTGCCGCCGCATTGACTAGTAGTGTTGTCGTTGGGCGTCAAGGCCCCAGTCCGCCCGCCACCGGCTACTTCCAAGCGACCAGGCCCCTGCTGGCTAACCCTTGGTGCCCTGCCACGCGCGCGGCTGTATGACGCCTACCTCCCAATCCCAGTGCTGCGTCAGGTGCCACGCCAATCCGGCCGGCGGCGGCTTGCTTTGCCCCTGATGATGGGCGTGTGGCCCTGCGCCCCTGCCGGCTTCCTCATTCTAGTTGCTATTCGATTCATTAATTGGTAATTTTATTTGATTGAAAGTTGAGTGATCTGTGCTCTGAATTTTAAGAATTAGACTTGCAATTTCTTGTGCTCTGAAATTTAAGAATAAGACTTGCAATTTCTTGGAACTGCAACATCTTTTTTCACTAGCTATTTTTATTACATGCTGTTATTGACTATTGTATCCAAATATTCAATGATTATTCATTTAATTTCAAATTGTTCTCAAATTGGACCAACTTATGTATTGTTACTTTTGCTATATAGGGGATATATATGTGGGTTGTTGAATAGTTGTTTTGGTCATCAAATTTTGGCCCTAGTCATTGCCTAAAGCTGGCTCCGCGGCTGCAGCACCACCGACACGCAGCAGCAGTCAGCAGTCAGCAGTCAGCAGTCAGCAGCCAGCAACCACTGGACATCAGAACGAGAGTGTTGACCAGCTTGATGATGAGGTTGCTTATGAGTTATGACACCAGCGGACCACGGCATATTGGGGGTCTATGTTTCTCCTCTTCCACATCCCCACATATGATCACTCCACTCGATGTGTGGCCGGGCCTGCTCCTCCTTCCCGCTGCAACCCCGCCGCCTCCGCATTCGTGTGGCAGCTCTCTACACAACGATTGACCTCGCCCGTTGCAGCTGCAATGGTACAGGAGCTTGGATGTAAGATATCAGATGCTCGTAGCCTAAGAGGGGGAGGGGGTGAATTAGACAACTTAAAATCTTAAGTTATGGCTTCCACTACTTTGCATAAAGTAAACTAGATCAATTCTATCTAGATGTGCAAACTATGGTTGATCTAGTGTAAAACCCTCATCCCAAAACAAGTTTTGCAACCTATAGCCAATCCTAGCATGATACTACTTTAGGAAAGTAAAGGAAAGCAAAGATTGCAAGAGAGTAATGCGGAAACGTAAAGAGGTTTGAGAGGAAGCAAACTCTTGACACGCGATTTATCCCGTAGTATCGGTAGGCACTAAGCCACCCCTAATCCACGTTGTTGAAGTACTCACACAAGAGTATTGCTTCTCTTTCACCAAGTCTCTCCCAAGAGCACCACTTGACTCGCCACAAAGGCTCGTCACTAAGGCACTCGCCAAGCTCCCTTGGTCACCTTGATGCCGCCTCCAATAAGGAGCTTCTCCACTTAGGAAGGGGGTCTCCACATCCCCCGCACAAAGTGTCCTCGCCACTCCACACCAAGCCGGAGGGTCGAAGACGATTGCCGGTGAGCCACTTAGACCCCAAGGCTTCCGGCGCACCTTGTACAACTTGATTGACTCAAGAATCACCCCACAAGGTTGGCACAACCTTGCACTCACTCAGCTCTAAGCTAAGCCTTGCACTAAGCACACACACAAAGCATGTGGAAGACTATGGATGAGCAATTTAGCACTTGTATGGCTTGGATATGATCTTGTATGTGTCTCACACTCCTCTGCACTTCCACACAATCCAGCAACCTCAAATGGGTGAGTGGAGGGGGTATAAATAGCCCAAGACATCAAACTAGCTGTTGGCTAAAAGCTGCTGAAAGTAGTACCATCGGATGATCTGACGCTATGCTTTTCCGGACGTCAGTTCATCCGGTGCTACTAACCGTTGCCCTCCACTGCACATGACCGTTGACGCAATTGATCTGACGCTTTATCCGACGCACCGTCGGTTCATCCGATGCTGAAGACTTCACGACCAAAACCTTACTGTTAGCTTCTTCGAGACCGTCAGATGAACCGCTGCTCCACCGTTAGTTCATCCGGTGCTACTGCTCCAGTCTTAGCGCGTCTCTGTCTTGTTCAAACTTGGTCATCGGATAGACCGACGGTGCCCTCCAATGGACCGTCGGTTCATCCGACGCTTCTGACTTCACTGCTTTGTCTCTTCTATTCATCCGACGCATGTAGAATGAGGACCGTCGGTTCATCCGACGGTGCCAATTGATTCCAGCCGCTGCGCAGTGTACCAAGTGCTCTGACGCTAGCTTCTAAGGTACCGTCGGTTCATCCGACGGTGGGTTTTCTTTGTTTTCTTGCTTCTTCAACTTGCCATTACTTAACATACCATCACTTACTTAACATACCATCACTTACTTAACATACCATCACTTATAACCTCAAAATATATACTAAGTCCTCATTTTTTGCTATGAACATGTTAACTTGCGCATGGTATGTTAACTTGTGGTATGACATATTAACTTGTGCATGGTATGTTAACTTGTGGTAATATCCATGGGATTTAGGAATGCCTACAAAGACATGCTAGACAATGTGGTTAGTCCCATTACTTGTGTTAGCATGAATCACCAAAGTCAACTCGAACAAATGGCAAATGAGGCCATGTTCGTTACATTGGACTAATCGATGACCTTTTGCAGCCGCCAGCGGTCAGCTGCACAACAATTGATTTTTACATGGGCATCATTTGTGTAAACTGTAATGATTATAGACATTAATCTATTGCAATTTTTATTAAAACATTACACGTCACTATTAGTATGAGAATATTCTAAAGTAAACCTCTCAATCTATATCTAAACTGCACAACTCTACCACTATAAAAATCTTAATCTTATTATTTGCGTGTTCATTCTACCACTACTACAGAAAACGTTTGTAGCAGCGGGCGAAATGGCATTTGCAGGTGCGGGCTCGAAAACCGCTCCTAGCTGTCGCTTTTAGAAATAGCGATTTCTAGGAGCGGGTAAACGAACCGCACCTGAAAACCACCCGCACCTACAAATGTCCATTTCCAGGTGCGGACGACAAGGTCATCCGCACCTGGAAATTGATTTCCAGTTGGTTTGAAATTCAAATTTTGAATGTTTGAAATTCAAATTTATCGAACTTGTTTCCCGCCAAAATTTTGAACGTTTGAAATTCAAATTTTATGAAAGCGACATGAGATCTAAAGTAAGCATAAGCACAATAATATGAAAAGAAATTCATATACATATCGATCTATATCATTACATCCCATTGACAATAAGTTTTTTTCCACTAACAAAGTTTAGACATCACATCATGGCGCGCGGTATTCTTGACTCTCCCACTCACGTAGGCTAGCAAATTTGTCTTCAGTCGCTAATAAATGTTCAGGGTTAATATTGACCCTTAGGATTTATCACTTCATGCATAAGGTAACGGCAGAAATCCGCAGTTACTTTGAGAAGGTATCTCTCATGGAGTGTTACGTCACGAGGTCCGATGTCAATCTACAATACACAAACAATATAACAATTGTTAGATCATGCAAAACACATATGTATAGTGTATATACATCCTGAGACATGAAAGGTAGTAGGTCCTTACTCGTTCAGGATCACCCTTATATCTCCTAAGACACCTCATCATTTCCATCAGGTAAAATCCGCAGTATACACTGCCAAGTGGTTGCTTGTGGCATGGAAAGTTTGTGCGAATATTCATTTTTTCTGGGTATGCAGGATTAAATTTCCCTCCTTTCTTAATGTAGTGTTGGTAAGCCCTGTTTAGAAAAAAAAACATAGAAGTTATTAGTTGCCAATCGATGTTTAGAATATAAGTGTGACAACAGAAATACACTAACTTTTGAAGGATGTCTATGAATTCCTTGTATATGTCTCTACGCCAATCCAGTGAGTCAAATACTACCACCCGTCCCAACTTGGGGTCTATAAGAAATAAAATCTAGTGATTCCTGCATACATGTTATATAGAATTTTTAATCTTTTGAGGCATTGATGAGAAATTTTACATATATATTTTTATAAGTGGTAGAAATGTAAACTAACCCGATGTGGTAGGGCGCCCATATGTAATCTCTATCTTGCCACTTCAAGAACATATGTGTCATGTAGGATGCAAGACGCTTCATAGCGTTTATATGTCCAATTCTTCGCTTCTTGTTTCTTTCCGTAGTTGTCTTCAAATCTTTTAGTTCATCATGATTGTCTTCCCATCGGGTGGGGTGCATATGCCTGTCTTCGGCAATAACAAAAGGATCCAAAAATCCAATTTTCTCCTTTGAAAGATGCATTTCTTGTTCTTGCATCCTATACAGCAAAACTCAGATAATTAGTTATGCAAACCGTAAGCCTTACACACACACACAAGATATTAGCATGGATATGAGACACTTACATGCACCACAATCTGATGACTTGTACATCTATCATTTGTAGGCGGAACAAATCATGGAGGTCATGAAAATCTAAGTTGATTTCTTTTGCTTGTGGAATAAGTGTAGGTCCGAACACATCCAATGGGTATCGTGCCTAGAGGCCTCTGAGCCCAAGAGAACAAGTCCTCATATACCAAGCATGCATCTGTTTCATCTCCCATGGAACTTCTACGAGTGCCCAGTCAGGTAATAATGGCATACCCCATTCATATCTTAAAGGGCAACTACCAGGTATGTCCGGTATTTCATCGACTCCAACAGTCTTCTCGAAGTTTGTGTCAGTGCGGGGTACCGAATATCCTGGTCGTTGGATCGTTGGCATATTGACAGACGGTGTGGTCGTCGTGTCCTGTTGCTTGTTCTTTGATTTGGTATTACTCTTATGCCACCTTGCAGCGATTTCTGATCCTTCCGGATCCTTCGCATATGCCCGTATCATTCGAGGCACCATTTGTCCTTGTGGTGCCTCTTTTCCTACAGATCCCGAAGCTGCTCGTGGTGTGGGCATACGCGGTGGAGAATCTTGAGCAGGTGGTGTGGACAAACGTTGCGAAGATCTTTCAGGAGGTGGTGTGGGCACACGCTGCGGAGATCTTTCAGGAGGTGGTGTGGACACACGCTGTGGAGATCTTTCAGGAGGTGGTGTGGACACACGTTGTGGAGATCTTTCAGGTGGTGGTGTGGGCATAAGAGGTGGGGATCCTTGTATAGCTGGTGGTGTGGAAACACGTTGTGGAGGAGATGGTGGCGCACTTGCCAACGGTTTCTCCATAGATTGCAGATGCTGTGTTGGAGGCAGAATGATATCTCGTTTATGCCACAATATTGTACTGTTGAGGCTTTGACCGAGAACACAGATACCCTCTGCTGTTGGTATGTCTATGTCATGATCTTCAAAGTTTGGATTAACTTCAAGCACCTGTACGCGTGCATAATGACGTGGGATTTCTTTCCCGTCAAACAATCCACCACCGGGAATCGCAAGTCCCGAGGCAACCTACTTTGTCTTGCCAGCTCTGCCAACCGGAATGTGCAATGTGCAATGAGTAGTGATGCATATTGAATCAACTGGGTATAGTTGTGCCGTCGTGGAGGCAACACTGCTTGGAGAGAATGGTGAATTATTATCTCCTTCAGATAATTGCAATTGAGCGAATGGTGTACCGCTTGCTTGCTGCATCTGAACCGCCGCATTAAAATAAGTATGAAATTTGTCCATAAAAACTTTCTCTGCTGCCGCTTGGAGATCCTCCTTGAAACGGCAGTGGCTCCTATAGGTAGCTCTATCCCTCTCAAACCCATCCCTGATGCTCAACTTCGAGGAAACCCCTCTAACGCGACCCCCATGCTCTCTCATCCCAAGGGCTGTACTTAGGACGTCTCTATCCCTGTTGGCTACGAAGTCTCCTTTCCTCTGAGCCTCGGAAAGGTTCGTTATCTTTTCAAACACCACATTGGTTACTTCCTTTGCAAAATGAAGTTTACCATCAATAATTTCAGGCTCCCTCGCTAGGAGCCACTGATAGCCACGCTCATCTAAGCCTTCAAAAGGGTCGGGTTGTCCGGCGGCTATTAATACATCCCTAGTCCGCCGCCACTTTTCCTGCTTCCCTAGGTACCCACCCGGTCCGAGACGAGGTCTATGTACGTTTCTCTGCGAAAGTTCACTCTGTCTCTGGCTCAGGGCTAAAGCTTCTGGAGTAGTCTTTTGCCTGACAAACTCATTCCATTAGGCTTCGGTGACCATTCCATATTTCCTTTTTACTTCATCATATGTTGCACCCTTCTTAACAAAGTCCCTATTCAACTCACCCTTCCATCGGCGGAAACTTTCACCGAGTGCCTTCCTAGCATAATGACGCATCTTTTCTCTGGTTGTTTTGGACTGAGGCAGCAGAAAAGTTTGCTTCAACTTGGCCCACATTTCTCCCTTTAGCCCCTCAGGAACTTGGAACCAATCAAGGATGGTTGGATCCACGGCATACTCTGTTCGTATTAATGCTCCTATGGCATTCCGGAACTTCGTACGAACCAAAGGAGGATCCACGGGCTCTCCGGATGGGCTAATACCCTCGACTGACCACTAGCCTTTGGGGTATCTGTTTCTTCCTCATTCACCTTGCTTTCTTTTATCTTGACTCTCAGAGGTCGTCGTCATCGCAGTTTCAGGACCTGAGGTGCCACAATCTTCAATTTCTTCTTCTGGGGGGGGGTACGAGGTCGGCGGCAACGCTTCCTCGTGCTAGGTTGAGGCATCTATATGAACCATAGGTAAAGCAATTCAAGATCATTTCAAATAATATGAATAGACCTCACTGACACTGCAAATGGTTTAGCATTACCTCCGGAACGTAATCAGGATCAGTGTCCGTCCGTGGTCTCGGGGGCACGGGATGTGGATCTATTGGATCTTGCCAAACACCATCTACGAACGCCCCGAGTCCTACCTGCGGTCCATCCTCACCACTCGCGTCATCTTCATTTTCATCTTCAAAGACCATCTGGTCTGCAATATTGTTTACTTCTTCACGTTGGGACAAGATATACTCGTCTTCGTTCACAGCGTCCCTTTCGTGTATAAATGGCGAACCACTACGACGATCCATCTGATTAACCAAATCATAAGCTGAGTTTAAATCTAAATCTAAATTGAAATTCAAATCTAAATGTAAATTGAAATTCAAATCTAAATGTAAATTAAAATTCAAATCTGAATTTATTGTTGCTCCATTAATAAAAAAAATCTTGCATATATGAAATAAATTTGCATTGCACTCTAAATTCAAATTCAAATCTAAATCTAAATTTAAATTGCATTGCACTCTAAATTGAAATGTACATAGAAGTTCAAATTCAAATTTATGATGGCATTGCATTGCACTCTAAATTCAAATGTACATAGAAGTTTAAATTCAAATTTACGATGGCATTGCATTGCACTCTAAATTGAAATGTACATAGAAGTTCAAATTCAAATTTGTGATGGCATTGCATTGCACTGTAAATTGAAATGTACATAGAAGTTCAAATTCAAATTTGTGATGGCATTGCATTGCACTGCACTCTAAATTCAAATTCAAATTTAAATTCAAATTTAAATCTAAATTGAAATCTAAATTGCACTCTAAATTGAAATCTAAATTGCACTCTAAATTGAAATCTAAATTGCAATCTAAATTGAAATCTAAATTGAAATTCATATTCAAATTTAAAACTAAATCTAAAAAAAACTGACGTCAGCCATTTGATGGCTGACGTCAGCTCGTCTTCCAACCGGTGAAGCCGCGGGGGAGGTGTCGCCGGGGAGGTGGCGGCGCGCGCCGTGGCCGCGCCGAGGAGGTGGCCGCGCGCGTCGGGGAGGTGGCGGCGCGCTCCGGTCAGCCCGCGCCGGGGGAGGCCGCGCCGGCGGGGATGGCGCGCGGCGGGGAGGGCCACGCCGGTGAGGGCCGAGACGGCGGAGAGAGGGCGGTGCCGGGGGAGGCCGCGCCGGGGAGAGCCGGGACGGCGGAGAGGGGGCGACGCCGGGGGAGGCCGCGCCGGGGAGGGCCGGGACGGCGGAGAGGGGGCGGCACGCGGCGGAGAGGAGGCCGCTCTGCGTCGGGGAGGCCGCGCGGCGGTGGCGGAGTCGACGGCAGACGGTGCGGCGGCGGAGTTGACGGCGGACGGGCGTGCGTCGGCGGAGAGGGGGCGGCAGACTCGATGGCGGAGAGGCGCGGCGGCGAATTTCGGCAGCCTGACGGTGTCATCGTGGCGCGAACTCAGGAAATTTGGCTAAGTCTTCGTCTCTAGTGAATATATATTGTACCATTTGTAGGTGCGGGTGGTCGCGTCGCCCGCACCTGAAAACGATTTCCAGGTGCGGGTTACGTTGCTGCCCGCACCTAGAAATGATTTCCAGGTGCGGGTGGCCTTGTGGCCCGCACCTGAAAACGTTTTCCAGGTGCGGGTGACATGGCGGCCCGCACCTAGAAAAGCATTTACAGGTGCGGGTGAATAGGCGGCCCGCACCTACAAAGATTTTCTCATTTTCTGAATTTTTTGTTCTAATTAATATTTAACGTATTAAATGACCTCAAATGAAAATTTAGTGAACTACAAAGTTTTATGTCTTGTTACCATCTACAAGTTTGGTATATATTTTGTATTCATCTGAGATGCATGTCAAAAATTTGTGTTCAAATAGTACATCCACAAATGTAGTAACAATTCATTACACATATCTCGCTTTTAATGAAAGAACCACTAAAGCCATTTTATTTTTAATAAAACCAATAAAGACATTGTATTTTTAATAATTCCACTAAATCCATTGTATTTTTAATAATTCCACTAAATAATTTATATTTGATTTATTAAGAAATCCACTAAATGCATCTTATTCACTAAGAAATCCAGTAAGTAGCTGCATGACATGAGATAATTGTATTCAAAGTACATTAGTTCAAATGCAAATTACAAAATCCAATTAATTTAACTAGCTATATTATTATGCAGTAACAATTCTTGAGTCTTCATCCTTCCGTGACCAGGGCTTTTCATCTTTCTTTATAGTAGCTTCTAGTCTCAACATCTTCTGAGGTAGATCTGTGAAAAGGCTCATGTCATTGCACTCATTATTGTACTCTTCAATGTCTTCGACTCCATCAACCCCTATCACTTCTTGTTTTCCATGCACTACAACATGATGTGTTTTTTTTTGCAAGGTCAACAACATACATGACTTGCCCAACCTGTGAACCAAGTACCCATAACCGAGTGATTAACATCTTCACATATACCGGTTTAATCGCTCTAATTGCAATTGCCAGGAAGATAGTAAGCATCACATGAGCATCATGACAGTTCCAACCTGATAGCGAGAGATCTTTCATTGAGACTAGTTTTCTAATGTTCGATGAGAATCGGCTTGGTACCTTAATCTCTCGTAACGATTCACAAACTGCCTTCTGCTCAGCTAGTGTCAAATTGTAGCTCGCCGGTGGTAGTTCGTATCTTCCATTACCCTTATCGATAGGGTGAAGATCATCTCTGATATCCTTTGCTACAAAATCTTGTCGTGACTTTAAGGTATCCTTTGTGTTGGCTGATGTTTCGAGCAGGAGACCAATTGTGTTACCAAACACATTCTTCTTCAGGTGCATACCATCGATGGCATGACGGACCTCGAGGTCCGGCCAGTACGGCAAGTACTTGTAGAAGACCGACATCTTCTTGAATGGCACACCTTCAATAGGTGCCTTATCTCTGTTCCTCTTCTTCTCTTGTTTTGTCATCTTCCCATAAGGCACTTGGATGGCCCTGACCATGTTCACAATTTGGTGTCCATCTTTTTTTGCAGCCACAGATCCTATATTGGCCTTGTCACTAAAATAATTATAGAACTTTTTACTTCGAAATCTGTGCCCTTCCACCAAGAAGTGCTTATACCCAAGGTAACCTACCTTTCTAGAACCATCTAGGAAAGTCCATACGGTGTCACCAATGCAAACCGCGCATCCCGTCTTACCTTTCACCTGTCCCGACAACACAAACAACGCTTGATAATCGTTGATGGTCACAAAGATAATGGCTCTTAGAGTAAATTCCTTCCTTATGAAACCGTCCATGATTTTGATACCCTGCTTCCATAAAGTTTCCATCTCTTGCATCAAAGGCTCAAGGAAAACATCGATATCAATACCAGGAGCCTTTGGTCCTTGGATCATGGTGGATAGGAAAAGGTACTTTCTCTTTTGGCACAACCATGTTGGCAAGTTGTACATCGTCAAAATCACTGGTCATGTGCTCTGAATGCTGGTCCTTTCACCGAATGGATTCATTCCGTCAGTACTTAGCCCAAATCGAACGTTTCTTGGTTCCTCTCCTAATTCTGGATACTTCTGATCGAGCTTCTTCCACTGCTTAGCATCAGATGGATGTCGAAGCTTCCCGTCACCCTTCTTGCACTTATCTGAAGCCCACCATGTCATCAGTTCAGCGTCCTTCGGGTTTGAGAACAAACGCCTAAGGCGATCCGCAATAGGGAGGTACCACATGACCAAGGCAGGAATTTTGCCGGTTTTTTCAGAACCGCCTATAGTCGTGTCTTCTTGCTCAGCAGCATCATTAATTGATGCACCCTTCCTGCTCCTTTTACTCCCGATAGTTATGCCATCTTCAGCACATGACCTGGTATTCTTTTTGTATCGACTAGCTGAACAAACAGGACATTTGTCCAAATCTTTGAAAGTATCCCCGCGGTACAAGATACAATGGTTTGGACATACATGAATTCTTTCGACGCCCATCGTGAAAGGACTCACAAGCTTCTTTGCTCGATATGTGTCGGTGGGCACTTTATTCGGCTTTGGAAGCAACCAACCCAACACACGTAGCAGATCATTGAAACTCACATCGGACCAGCCGTGCTTAGCCTTCAGAATCAACATCTCAAGTACGAAACGAAGTACGGTCCAATGTTTTGGGCATCCCTTTGAACGCGGGAACACATTCTCCTCAGCTGCTTTCTTCACTATCTCGAACTTTTCTAACCCCTTTGCACTGCCAACCAATATTTCTTCCTTGGTGTTACGCAACAACTGGGTCAGGTAGTCACTGTCATCCAATTCATCATCCTCGGTACTATCATAACCGTCATCATCATTGCCACCATCACCATCATCATCAAAACCAATATCATTAACACCATCAGAGCATTGACCATGATCACCATCATCATCACCGCTACCCTCACCAGAAATATCATCAAACATGGCCCCAAAGTCACTATCATGCATGATTTCTTCGAGCGGATTCAGAGGAGGTGGTGCATTATTATTCCTTTTCTCACCATGAGATGTCCATATCATATAGTTTTCAACGAAACCATTCATCAGCACATGCGACCTTATCGAAATTGTTTCATTGATATTGAATACCCTTATGTTTTTGCATTTTTTGCATGGACAAACCACCACCTTTTTCTTCTCAACTGAAGCATTAATCTTCACGGCCTTAATAAACTTGTTAAGTTCTTCACGAAAATGTTCGCTCGTTCTTCGGGCTTCGTACATCCATGTCCTATCCATGTCTCTGGAAAGAATCAGAGAACACGAGAAAATTAAATCCAGATTTCATAAACATAAAAGTTCATGTGATAATAATAATCTTATTATTCTCGTACCTAATAATAAATATCTAAGTCAATATCTAATCACACTTGTTGTATTTAATAAAAACATACGAAATATAGATTTTTGCAAATTCATGAAACATATAATTATTGTGGCATTATAGAAAAAAAACAAATTGTCTTCTCTCTCCTCATATGAACCTAGGAAAATTCATCCTTCATGTATGATGGCTAAACAAAAAGTTGAACTCAAATTGACTAGATAATCTTGCTCTCCTACCTAAATAGCACAATTTGACCCAAGAGTTTGAGCTAAATGAGGTCCAAAAGCTCTAATCCACACCTATGGAGTTCTAGACCTAAATGCATCTCTATTGAGCCAAAAAACAATGAATAAAGCTTCAAAGAGACAAAGAAATGAGAATAACTAACCTCCTTTAGGCTCCAAGTCCAAGGAAATTTTTTTGAAAATCTCCCCCCTCCTTTTTCTTTTTTGGCGATTTTCGGACAACCCCCCGAGGTGCTACTGTTCGGGTGTTGTGGCTGTCGGGAGGAAGAAGACGGGCGCGAGATTCCTTTTGTCGATTTTTTTCGGGTGCGGGTGGCCAGGTGGACCGCTCCTGAAAATAGTTTCCAGGAGCGGCTGACGTTGCAAGCCGCACCTGAAAAACCTTTTCAGGTGCGGGTGACGCCGTCGTCCGCTCCTGAAAATGCCACCAATTTTCAGGTGCGGACGACAGCGTCACCCGCACCTGAAAATGCTCGTTTTCAGGTGCGGGTGACGCCGTAGCCCGATCCTATAAACGTCTTAATAGGTGCGGGTTCGGTTGCTACAGTGTCGCTTGCATTTGTTGGAGCGGACGGCAATTCGACCCGCTCTTAAAAAAAATTGGAGGCGCTCTTACAAATGTTTTCTGTAGTAGTGTACATAAATATCTAAAAGTAAACCAATATATGATTTTAAGTTGCTACCTTTTTCATTGTTTTAATATAGAAATCCCAAGTGAAGGTATATATATGCATGATGGGTGCGTCACCGTCTAGCCCATTTATATATGTATTGGAGAAAAAGATAAAAAATTATTGATTTTCATGCTAAATATAATGTATTGATATAAGATGTAAAGTGAAAAGGTATAAATTTGGATGAAAGAGTGTAAAGAGTACTTACTAATTAAAAGTCAGTCACAACTTTATAAAAAAAATACATGTTGATATGAGTATTGTGTTAGAATATTAAATAAAAGTCGTAGCTAAATAGTTTTGATTACTTGTGGGTCTAATTTTTTAATAAATTTCTAATATAATAGCTTTTAAAACTAGTAGTGTGGATGAAGACATGGTCCTCGCGTCGTCGTCCCTGCTAAAGCCGTTTGAGTGACACATGGTGTTTTGTTCACCCTCAAACGGGTGATGCCCCAATGCGTTTGGCTCGATGAAAAGTGTGAGTACATTGCACCACTTGATCGTGGCGAGCCTAGAGAACTAGTACTAGAGAAAATAGTAGTACTACTCCCTCCTCCTCCCCTCTTCACCTAGTTAGCAGCCGCCAGAAACTTGAAACTCCGTCAACCTTCGCCCGCCGAGATGAAGACAACGTGAAACTCCGCCAACCTTCGCCTGCCGAGATGAAGATGGACGCCACGGTGACGACCCTCCTCATTCTGCCCCCAATGCCACCTTGTACCACCTTGCCATTGTGCGTTGTCGTTCGTGTTGGTGCTCTTCTTCTCCATCGCTACCATGCATGTGTTCCTCATGTGACCTTCTCGTGACGACACAAGACGCGTCGCACTCACTCCCCAAGTCCATATATGGATCAATCAAGTGGTCTCTTTGGCATAGTACGTGTTGTAGCTTGTCTTTGTTATTGTTTTTCTTTGGTTCATTATTGTTTAGCATGCATGTTTGTCGATGGCAGTACTTATCTGTAATTCTGTCACTTGGCTTGTCAATCTATGTGTGTTCAACCTAATGAAGTTGTAGTATCTATAGTAATTTACTCCACTACTATCAGATCCTAGATCAATCTCACCAGCAACATGAATAATACAAAACATGAAATGAGATCAATGGAGGCGCATGCCCCATTTTCCCTCCCTAGGGCACCAAACAAGATTGTAGTATTGAAATCTCTTGGTAGACCGGTAGTTCTGCAATGCACACACTTGGCAAGTTGGCATCATTAGCGACGTCCATATCGGCAATTCCAGCCCAGGTCTGAAAATGAACAACCTGACGAAGCACAAGTTGATGGCCATTACCATACATATTGCCTTCCTAAATGCAACCATCTACAAATTAACATAGAAGAATGATGTTCATACTTCACTGACGACATCCTTTCTTGAAGTATGAAAACAAAAATGATTTAGTAAGATTAGTCATAGGTTAACATCTAACCCTTACTGTCCATAAGATCATATGTAACGTAACAACATTAACAAGTTAAAAACCCCAGTATACAACAGCTGACCTCCAATTGTCACATCTTGTCAACTTAGCTAGCCTTGAATCTAACACATCAATGATGAAAAATTAAAGTAGAATTCATTGAAGCTGGAGTTATCCTAAACACGAAAAAAGGATGTTCATACTACATTAATAACTTCCTTGAGAAGTAGCAAAACAATATGATAGAATATTAGTCTAATAGAAATCAAGATGTCACAGGAACACTGACCCAGTAAGATTTTTCATTGACGAACATCTAACCCTTTATTGTGCACAAGATCATATTTAAAGTAGCAGCATAATAAGAAGCATAACCTCCTATCGTGTAACATAAGCTGCTTAATTCTATGATGCTAGTAGCACACTAGTCATTCATCGGGCCATTGGTTGCAAGAAGATGCTTTAACCTACTACTCTGTTATAGGATCACTTGCACGTATCATATATCGCACCTACACATTTGTTAAACTAGGCTGGTCAATTTTTTCCCAAATAAATAGATTGAATTTTCACACCATAATTGCAAATAAGTACAATATTTTCTTATTGGATCGAATCACACTGGCTAGATTTATTGCAATGAAAATCCATTTGGATTCAACTTGGCATTAGTGATGGCAGTTTAAGCTAATTATTCTATCATTAGTGTTATAGACACCGTGCCTCAGGTGCCATCATCGATCTCAAGATATACTTTGGTCCAATGTTGACAAAGTACCTTTAAGGGCAGAGTGCATGTGGATGCATTTTACTAGGATTATTTGGCATTCATGTATGTGGATGTTTGTGTCCGGATTATGTTTAGAAATGTACAATTACATAACATAACATAACTTGTTCCTATACACTATAAGGGATGTCGGGGGTGCTTGTTCACATAATAATGAAGATTTTGGTCGACTGGAAGTCATTCTAATAATGAAAATTTATTTGAATTTGTTGACAAAATTATTTAACACATCGATACTGTATTTTAGGCCCGAAGCCACTGGGATGCGAGGTGATGAAGCAGACATACTTTTCCGGTCGCAGCTTTGCCTTGTCTAACTGAAATGACTGTCTCCATGGTACTATTGCGACTAATACCTTAGTTTCTAGTTATGTTTTAGGGAAGTTTGATCACATCACTTATACTTTCGGATCATGAATCAAGGAATAATATTCTGATTTCTATGAAAATTATTGATGAATGCCTTCCATCTCAATTCCCATGCTAGAAACCATGGTTCCTTTCATGATCTATAGAACTATAAATTGTTCAATGTATAGTTTGACGTATGAGGGATCTGCTTCAAGGAACTCTCTTTTGATTATGTGGACTATTTTTTTCTTAAAGGAAAAAAGGTTCAAATTACTACCCCAAAGTTTGAATAATCTTTGAACATCTTTTCAATTTACCCTCTAAACTATAGCATTTAGTTACATTTACTCCGGATACAATTTTACTTCATACACAAAGTTGGATTTTAATTTCAAATCTTGTAGGGTACTAGTGGACATCACAATGTATGTCAAAAATATATATTATGACTTTTCATCATATTTTTATATACATTTTCATCCAAAATTAATTTATTATTAAATATCATACCTAAAAAATGCTATATATTTTTTGTAACATGTGTTATGATAACTCCTATTATCTCACAATGTTTGGACTTGCTACTATCTTGGGACAACAACAACAACAACATAGTCGCAAGAAAGTTGGGGTAGGATAAAGATGAAACCCAAAAGAAATAAGGGTAGGAGAAACAATGAAAATGCACAAGATAGCATGTAGAGTTAAGGGTAAATAGAAAAATAAGAAATAGAGGTCATGGTTTAGACATGTTGATTGCTAGTCTCCAAACACTCCTATCCATAGCTAACTACTTGGACATGTTCTGCTCCTTAAGGTCTCTCTTAACCGACTCTATCCCAAGTCAGTTTATGTCGACCTCTACCTCTTTTTACATTATCAACCCGCTTTAGAACCCCATTACACACGGCGCCTCATGAGGCCTCCTTTGAACATGACCAAACTATCTAAACCCATGTTGAATAAACTTTTCCTCAAATCAAGTTGTAAATTAAACCAAGTATATAGGGTAAACTAAATTAGGAAATAGTTTATGGAGATACTATGCAAACCTTGTCTATATTTAGGCTATGTGTAATGGCTTTAACTCCACATTCTTCTGCTCCGATTCTAACTACTACTCTGAGTGGTGTTGAAGCTATCTAGATGGGGGTGTTTGGCATTTGTCAACAATGGTGCTCGTAGCTTAAAAAAAGGAGGGTTTTCAATGTGCACATGTTTTAACTCTGTGTGCACATGTTATTTGGAAATAGGATAATCGTGCACCTGTTTTGTTTTCAATCGGTAGGAAGTGATTACAGGACAGTGCGTAGGATTTTATTTTTTTCAAACACCATTTCTTTTTGAAACTATAAAAGAATACTTCGAACTTCGGAATTTAGAGCAACTCCAAGAGCCTCTTTATTTTTACTAGCTAAATTTGGAGTTTTAGCCCTTTGTAAAAATAGAACACTTTGTTGGGATTCAGGAATCCCGAACAGATGGAAAAAGAAGAAGACTTGGAAGAACTTGAGACCAATGAATAATGAACAAGAGAGATCCATGAATACCAGAGCCAAGAGTCCACCTCCTCCACCCTTCGGGGTCTATTTATAGGGAGAGGGGAGGCGGCTGTTTTTATTATTTCCATTGGTGGGGTCAAGAATTACATTCAGGTCCTCGTTATTTACACTCGAGGCCCCTGACCATACAACTGAGTCCCTAGACATTATAATTAGGTCCTCAACCTTTACAAAAATGCCCTTATATCCCTTTTTGGGCCTCTTTTATACACAAAGGGGGTCCCTAGCCTTAGCCCTCCTAAGGCGCACCCCCAACACTAGCCCCTCAACTATTTGGTCTTGGCCGGTACAACAAGACCTAATAGTTGCTCCTATATAAAAGAGGCCCCATTGCAATTCAAACTTCAGTTGTAAAGGAAAGTTCTTTACAACTTCCCCGTGTGCACCTAACTAAAAACTCCATCTCAAAAACCCAGTGGGAAAAAAAGGTATGGAGAAAAGAGTATGCACATTCTCGAGTTTACATGTTCTAACTCCAAATTACATGTCTCTAAGTGTCTTGAAAGAAGAGCTTCATTCTGGAGTTTCATTCTTCAGCTTTGATTAGGAAACCTTGCTTCAAGAGTTGGTGTAGTTGTCGTTAAAGGCAGCTTCAATATCTTCAAGCTTTCTCTCATGAACACCATGCAACTAGGATGGACTGGTTCTCCAGTACAACCCCGCCCCTCTTGGCTGGTGTTCGTGAGAGAAACTCCATATGTAGTTGAAGTAGTCTGGTTGAGCCCCTCAAGCCGACAGAGTGGATGACTTGAGGTTGATGAGGATGATGTCGAGATTGATGGCCATGTCGAGAATGACAGAGATTCCTGGGGCGAGCCCCTTGAGGTGATGTCGAGGTAGACGAAGATTCCGAGGGTGAGCCCCTTGAGGCGATGTCGAGGTCGCGATAGAGATTCCAGAGGTGAGCCCCTTGCGCTGTTGTAGAGGTAGATGATGATGTCGAGGTCGACAAAGATTCTGGGGGCGAGCCCCTTGCACCTCGATGTTTCAGATAAATGCCTATGTACTTATTTTGATAGCTTTGGTGGGCTTCAGAGATGAGAATGGATCCTGAAAGTTCAACATTCAGCATTCTTCCTTTTTCTTAGATTCCAGAAACTCTCAGATTCCAGAAAATTCTCAGATTCCTGAAACTGATCTTTTTCCTGAAACATCTCAAAAAGTAACAAAAATATGGAAATCTTGGTGATTTGTCTCCTTCGAGGGTTATGAATTTATTTGGAAACTTTAAAATCAACTCATGAAGTAGTTTTAGATATAATAAAATTCAAGAAGAATTTCTTAGATATAATAACTTTCTAGCTAGAATAACTTGCATGTCATGTAAAACTTGCATAATCATAAGAAGGAACAAATTTTGATTATAGCTTAAGGATAGGTGGGAAACTTATCTAATTGTAGAGAAATCTATAAGCTTCGGTCATTTGTTCAAGCGGCAGCTCCTAGCCCCTAGCCTCTGGTAACAAATAGCTTCGAGGAAAGATTCCATTGTTTGAGAATATGGATTTCTTCTTAAGTTTCCATGTTTCCCCGTGGCTGAGCAAAGTTTCCATACTTGAGGAATGCTAGTCTCATGGTGTTTCTCTTCCTTTTAGCTGGTTCATTACTCGAGGCTATGCAATAGTGAACTTGTGAAGTCTTCATCCTTGGGCCTCGAAATAGAAAATAAGATTCCAGTTGCTTAGTTTCCTGCATTCTTCTCAGATTCCCGAAATATTCGACATCGCAAAACTTTGTTCTTTCTTGAAACATCTCAAAAGTAACAAAAACAAGGAAATCTCGATGACTTTTCTCCTTCTAGGGTTATGGAGTTATTCGGAAACTTTAAAATCAATTCATGAAGTAGTTTTAGATATGATAATTCTGAAGTATTCCTTCTTTTCCTTCGAGTAAATCACGGGCTCCTCTAATCCTTCGTGCATCCTGCGAAATATAGAAGATTGGAACTCCAAAGCCCAAAAACGTTCCGTGGTCTCGTAAAACTTCTGAATATTAGCCTCGCACACTATTTTGAGGATGTTTCGCCATCACATGACTCCTCCGAAGTTTCAAATTACATGTTTCCTTGGATTTGGACATTTGGCTTAGCATCAACATGCATGTGCATGAATGATTCATGTGTTGTCTATGTTGAGGTGCCTCGAGATTGTTGCATCTTTTCACAAACCATCACATGAGAATGGATATATCCAGATAATATATTAGCAATATCATAGAAGTGAAGAGAAAGTTTCCAGTAGCAAGATTGAGCCCCTCGAGCACCCAAGCTGTGTAATTTAAAATTCTAAGGAAGAAAACAGAGCCCCTTAGCCCACAAAGTGGTATTCGAGGCTACTCATCTCTCAAGCATGATCGAAGTGGTGTCACCCATTGACCAGTTTCCATGAAAGCTTATCTTTGGCACCTGAAAAGTTTGGTTTCACTCATCACAATAGAGTCATTCATGAATATACTATATCAGAATTCTCGAACTTTCGGATTTCACGGCCACAACTTATTGTTGTCTCAGGCCTTTTCATGGAATCGTCCCTTTACTCTGGGATTTCGACAGAATCATCCCTTTACTCTGGGATCTCGGCCACAACTTATTGTTATCTCAGGCCTTTTCATAGGATAGACCCTTTACTCTGGGATCTAGGCCACAACTTGTTGTTGTCTCAGGCCTTTTTGTAGGATTGTCCCTTTACTCTGGGATCTAGGCCACAACTTGTTGTTGTCTCAGGCCTTTTCATAGGAATCATCCCTTCACTCTGGGATTTCGTCCATCACGAGGCTCTTTCATGGAATCATCAGTTCACTCTGGGATTTCGGCCATCACGAGGCCCTTTCATGGAATCATCCCTTCACTCTGGGATTTCGGCCATCACAAGGCCCTTTCATGGAATCATTCACCTCACTTGGAAATTCTCGAAACATATGAATTGGGGGAAAACTCCTTTTATAAAAGAGTATTTACATTGTGGGTTTCAATGGAAAGTAAGCATTTGAAAGTAGTACTGTAGAAGAATGTAAATTTGTTTCCTTGTAATGTAACCTTGTTTCCTTGTAATGTAACCTTTCTGATTCATGCATGAGATGTATTCATGTAATGCGGTGCTTATGATGCATGCTGATGCATATGAATGAAATGCTTGGATATGCATAGATTTATTTAAGTTCTGAGAATGTTCGGAATCATGAAGGTTATAACTTGGTGCTTTGAAAACCATTCTTTCACAAGAGTCCATTGATTGATGAATACCAAAAGAGATAATCCCAATGGATGATGAAAGCCAAGTTGTTAAGATGATTCCAATAGATGATGAGATGAAGTGTCCATCTGAAAAAATATCATGTCCCAATTTGATGAAAACCAATATACCTGCAATTGAGGAAGCATCTGTATTTTTTGAAGGATATTTCAATCAGAAGTATGATATCATCACAAATAAACAGATAAGTCGACAAAAGCTTGACCGAAAGCTTTTGTGGACTTACCTTCAGCTTTAGTCGATATAGCAACTCTAAGTTGCTTTCGACTATCAATTTCAGACACAGTTCTATGGAGGATGAAAATTTCATTGAAAACGAGTATTCACACTAGTGAACTCTTGCGAGTTATCATAAAAAATTTCTTCTAAGGAACAGAATGAGTTTCTAGGCGTGCCCCCCTCTAGTGTTCTAGAAAAGGTTTTTTAACATAACAAAAATTTCTAAAAGAGACGACAATATGTAAGTATGCTTAAATAATATATATTTTAAAGGATACCACCTGCAAAATTGATATATTAGTGATACATATATAGCAGTATGTATAACCTTCGTAGGCGCAATTGAGCAATATACGAAAACCACAGAATATTCACTTTGGTCACTTTGATAGATAGCTTCGAGGATTTTTTTCTTTTTATCAAAGTTTCCTTGTTTTTGGTCCCGCGGGTTCTGGAAGTTTGGCGAGGTTCCATTCATTGCTAAAGATTCCAGATTTCTTCTCATGTCGTCAAGTTTCCAACAGCTGGGCAAAGTTTCCATTCCTGGTGAATAATAGCCTCATACGTATTTTTAGTGTGATCTATTTCTTTCAACTCGAGGACCACAACTGTGTAGGATTGCAAACCGAGATTTCGCTCGTCCTGAGATTCTGAGATTTCGCTCGTTCCTAGATTTCAAGATTCCGTTCGTTTCGAGATTCTGCTCATTTCAAGATTAGGAGAACTCACTCGCTCCAGGATTCTGAGATTTTTCTTCTTCTGAGATTTTGAGATTTTTCCCTTTCCGAGATTCCGAGGTTTTCTCCTTCTGAGGTTCCGAGATTTTTGTTCTTCTGAGATTCTGAGACTCTTCTTCTTCTGAGATTCCAAGATTTCCGAGCGCAGCTTGAACTGCGAGGTTTCACTGTGTTTATGAAGTGCAACCTTCCCCTTTTTTTTTGAATAAACTTTCTACTTTCTTTAGAGCCTTGGATTCCTGGCTAGCTTCGAAGGTGCTGGCTGCTGCGAGATTTCCGAAATTCCTAGATTCTGAGACTTCGCTCGAGGTTTGCGAGACTCCGAGAGTTTGCTCACTCCAAGATTCCGAGATTTCCGAAATTCCTAGAGTGCGAGACTTCGCTCAAGGTTTCGAGATTCCGAGAGTTTGCTCACTCCAAGATTCCGACATTTCGCCCTTTCTGAGATTCCCAGATTTTGCCCTTTCTGAGATTCCTTCGAACCTCTGAGGGTACTAGCAGCCTTAAGGCTGAGTTCTTTCCGCCGAGATAGATATTGTACTTAGCTTCCTAATGATTAATAGAAAGAGCTTTGTGGCTTCAAAAATCATCTGAGAGTAAGATAGCTTTAGTTTTTCTTGAGCACGCCCTGAACCTCGAGTTAACTTCTTATGAAAGTTGAGTTGCACCACCGAGGGTGATGCTATGCTCATGGCGGCACCAACAACTGTGTGTAGTACTCTTGAACTTTGAAAAAAATAATTTTTGTTGTGGTAACGGTGAACTTTGATTTCTGCGCTATCTTCATAAATCAGTGACGCTTGCTTTCATGAGCCTCGGATCAAGAAATGAAGTCTCAAAAGCTTGGATTTCTTTTCTTCTCTCAAATTCCTGAAACTCAGATTCCCAGAACAGTCAGCTTCCCTAAACTCTCAGATTCTTGGAAATTGTTTTCCTGAAACAACACAAAAACGAAGGAAAATTGGATTGCACTGGGATTTTAATTCTCGGAGGGTCAAATAGTTCAATAAGCCTATGTATAAAAGATAAAAATTGGTAAATACGTAAGATGTTATAAAGGATACATCCTGCAATCATAAAAGTTAGTATAGATAACATGTATATTATTTTTCTACGAGTTTTCGCTTGAGGTAGTGAGGTTCCGAGATTCTGAGATTCCAAGATTTCGTTTGTTTCGAGATTCCGAGATTCCAGTTGTTTTGAGATTTACGAGATTTCGATTGTTCCAAGATTTCTAAGATTTTTCTCCTTCCAAGATTCCAAGATTTTTCTTCTTCCGAGATTCCAAGATTTTTTTTCTTCTGAGATTCCAAGATTTTCCTTCTTCCAAGATTCTTCTGCTTCCGAGTTTCTGAGATTTTTCTACTTCTGAGATTCCAAGATTTTTCTTCTTCTGAGATTCCGAGATTGTGCTCGAGGTTTCAACTTTAAAAATATTAGCTAACCCTTGAATCTCCAAAGCTCATAAGATACCATCATTTTTGTATATGTAAACTGAAAACTTTTGAGATGTCCAGCCTTCTTGCCCATTAGATAACATCATGGTAAAGAGATTCATTTCCTTCGAGTACCCCGAAGGTAACGAGATAGGTAAAAGTATTTTATTTGATGAAGTGAGCTATGAACCTCGTGATCTAAGGAAAAAAACAGTTGAAAGCGTGGTAGCCTGATTTTCCTGGAGTTCTGAACCTCTAGGTGACTTGTGAAACTCGTGATGCTCAAAAGTGATAAATCACACATCGAGGGTGATGAGACGATGATGAACATGCCAATGATCATTGCTAGCACCTTCGGCCTTTCAAAAAAACATTTTTTTTTTCTGCCGCGAATCTAAGATTCTGCTTCTTCCTAGATTTTGCTTATTTCGAGATTCCGAAATTCTAAGATTTCAAGATTTCGAGAATCTGAAACTCCGAGATTCCAAGATTTCGCTTGTGTTGAGATTCCGAGATGTTTCTTCTTCTGAGATTCTGAGATTTTTCCTTTCGGAGATTCCGAGATTCTAGTCGTTCTGTGATTCCGAGATATTTCTTCTTCTGAGATTCCGAGAGATTTTTCTTCTTCTAAGATTCCGAAGTTTCGCTCGTTCAAAGATTCCGAGATTTTTCTTCTTCTACGATTCCGATATTTTTCTCCTTCTGAGATTTCCAAAATTTCGCTCGTTCCGAGATTCCGAAGTTTCGCTGAGATTTTGCCTGTTTTACTAGTTTCCGCTTGAGGTGGCAAGTTTCCGAGATTCCGGCTCGTTCTGAGATTCCGCCAGAGGTTGGCGAGATTCCGAAATTTTGCTTGTTCTGAGATTCCAAGATTCTTATATTCCAAGATTTCGCTTATTCCAAGATTTCATGAATTTTCTTCTTCCGCGATTCCGAGATTTTTCTTATTTCGAGATTCTAAGATTTTTGATGAATTTTGATTCCTCGAGGTTCCTTGATTATGAGATTGCCGTTAGTTTGAGAGACTGGGCGCCCTCGAGGGATTCCATTTCCTTTCTAACTTCAAGTGCTAGCGGTTTTGGAAGGCGCGAATAGCTTTCTAGAGAGGTGAATATTTTGTCCTCGAGTGCTGAAAGAAGCAAAGTGACGAACACAAAAGGCTTTGAGGACTTAGCTTCCGGACACTAGTTTCCATATTTCTTTCCTCGATGTTCCTGGCATGCAAGACAATCTTGTATGGTCAGTTGCCATGTATTCACACTCTTTCCTCGACGTTCCTGGCATGCAAGAAATATTTCCATATTTCTTTCCTCGATGTTCCTCGATGTTCGAGGATTCAGAGGCCGTCTTGACCTGCGAAAGGTGACAGAACTTGATACGATAGTTATGATGAGCCACATTCCTTGAGTTGCTGGAAAAAAAAATTTCTCGATCTTTGACATTGAAACTGATTTTGTATTTGGCTTCCGAGTGGTTGATAGGCAGTATTTCGAGATTCCGAAATTCTAAGATTCCAAGATTTCGAGAATCTGAGATTCCAATATTCTAAAATTTTTCTCATTCCAAGATTCTGAGATTTTTATCCTTCCAAGATTCCGAGATTTTTCTACTTCTGAGATTCAGAGATTTTTCTTCTTCTGAGATTCCGAGAGATTTTTCTCCTTCTGAGCTTCCGAGATTCAGAGATTTTCTCCTTCTGAGATTTCGAGATTTCACTCATTCCGAGATTCCGGATGTTCCTAGATTCTGAAATTTCGCTCATTCCGGGATTCCGAGATTTCTTTCCTTCTGAGGTTCCAAGATTTTTCTCAATCCGAGATTTTTTCCTCTTCTGAGATTCTGAGATTTTGCTCGTTGTGAGATTCCCAAACTCCAATTCCAAAAATACAAGCAAATCCTTGAACCTACCTCCGAAGCTTTTTTTTTTGCTTGGAATAGCTGTAGTATCCGCATAATTTTTGACGATGTGATGTGTGGGTGCTGACGTCATTTCTCAAGCCGGGGGGTACAAGGAGCTTTGAAGGTGAACTCTTTTCACCGATATTGACATTTAGCTTCCAAATGATTGATAGCAAGAGCTTGAGAACCTTTAATTTTCCCGTAGCATGTCCCGAACCTCGCGTCTAACTTCTTGTGACATTTGTGTTTACACAAAAGTGAGAAATCACCAACGAGGGTGATAAAATGATCATGACGGAACCAACAATTATGTCGCGAGGAGTGGGTGGGTGGGTTTCCGCCAACAGATCGGATCTGACCTGCTGGTTGGTGGTGACCGCATTGCTCTCGATGACGAGGCAGGCGGCTGGAGCGGTGGATTCCGCCGGCATAGAGCCGAAGCAGATGTCGACGGGATTGGCGAGGAAGTCCGCCATGCTTTCCGGGAAGATGACGCCGCTTGGTGAAGCCATCGAGTTGCACGAAGAACCCTGGATTCACCCCTACCTAGCGCGCCAACTGTCAGATGTTTAGATCTGCACAGCCCACAGGGGGGTTAACCCCGGTGGTTTATTTGTTCGGCGGGGTGGAATCTAGGGCTAAGAACTCGAAGGTTGCGCACGAGCACACGGAACACAGAGAACACGGCGAGTTTATACAGGTTCGGGCCTCCAGAGAGTAAAACCCTACGTCCAGTTGTCGGTGTAGATTGCTTGAGGATTGCGTGATTGTACAAAGGGTCACCTCGCCCGCCTTATATTGGCTAGCGGACAAGGTCGGCGCCCAGACTCCTGGTCGGTTACGACCAGGAGACCTAAATCTAGCTGTTTACAACTATTGCCATATACGTCGAACTGCTTTATCGGAATCCACCATTGTCTTGTCTTGCACGCCAAATCTTGAAGCCGCTCTGGATAAGGTCGTCTAGGAATCTTCTGGATGGTCTTCAGGAGGTCGTGTGGGCCGCCAACTAGGTCAGTTGGGCCCACAGTCAGGTCGGCGGGTCTTCTGGTAGGCCGGACCCACTTGTCGGGGACGGCCGTGAGCCTAGTCGGTGGGGACCCAGGGGGTACCCATGTCTCACAAGCACTTTCGAACTTTTGAAGAATCTTTTTGGTTGTGGTAATCATGAACTTTTTTGTCGTGCCAAAAAACCATGGTGGGCACCACTGTTGGGATTCAGGAATCCCGAACAGATGGAAAAAGAAGAAGACATGGAAGAACTTGAGACCAATGAATAATGAACAAGAGAGATCCATGAATACCAGAGCCAAGAGTCCCCCTCCTCCACCCCTTGGGGTCTATTTATAGGGAGAGGGGAGGTGGCTGTTTTTATTATTTCCATTGGTGGGGTCAAGAATTACATTTAGGTCCTCGTTATTTACACTCGAGGCCCCTGACCATACAACTGAGTCCCTAGACATTACAATTAGGTCCTCCGCCTTTACAAAAATGCTCTTATATCCCTTTTTGGGCCTCTTTTATACACAAAGGGGGTCCCTAGCCTTAGCCCTCCTAAGGCGCACCCCCAACACTAGCTCCTCAACTATTTGGTCCTGGCCGGTACAACAAGACCTAATAGTTGCTCCTGTATAAAAGAGGTCCCATTGCAATTCAAACTTCAGTTGTAAAGGAAAGTTCTTTACAACTTCCCCGTGTGCACCGTTCAGCGTCCTTCGGATTTGAGAACAAACGCTTAAGGCGATCCGCAACAGGGAGGTACCACATGACAAAGACAGGTTTTTTGCCAGTTTTTTCAGAACCGCTTATAGTCATGTCTTCTGGCTCCACAGCAGCAGCATTAATCGATGCACCCTTCATGCTCCTTTTACCCCCGCTGGTTGTGACTTGTACATCATCAACACACGACCCGGTATTCTTTTTGTACCGACTTGCTGAACAAATAGGACATTTGTCCAAGTCTTTGAAAGTATCCTCGTGATACAAGATACAATGGTTTGGACATACATGAATTCTTTCGACGCCCATCGTGAACGGACTGACAACCTTCTTTGCTCGATATGTGTTGGTGGGCACTTTATTCGGCTTTGGAAACAACCAACCCAAGATGCGTAGCAGACCATTGAAACTTCCATCGGACCAGACGTGCTTCGCCTTTAGAATCAACATCTCAAGTACGAAACGAAGCACAGTCCAATGTTTTGGGCATCCTTTTGAACGCGGGTACACATTCTCCTCTGCTGCTTGCTTCACTATCTCGAACTTTTCTAACCCCTTTGCACCGCCAACCAATATTTCTTCCTTGGTGTCACGCAACAACTGGGCCAGGTAGTCACTGTCATCCAATTCATCATCCTGGCTACTATCATAACCGTCATCACCATCGCCACCAGCATCGACACCAATATCATTAACACCATCGGAGCCTTGACTAACATCATCATCGTCGCCACTACCCTCACCAGCTCGTTTTTGCTGGATCGAGCGGGAATTTGGCCCGCTCCTAAAAAAATGGGTCACTCCTACAAATGTTTTCTGTAGTAGTGCATATCGCAGTGCCGCCGGAGGAAGGAGCTGAGCCAGGAGCCCCGGCCGGCGCATATCGCAGCGCCACCGGAGGAAGGAACTGAGCCAGGAGCCCAGGCCGACGCATCGTACGTGGAAGAGCCGCACAATCCATCCGTTGACCACGAAGCTGGAGAGGCGGCTGTGGAGCCGTGCCATCAACACACAGGAGAAGCCGTGGAGGAAGGAGCTGCAGCTTCCTCTGCTGGAGACAGAGCCGCCGTAGGCCTTCTCGTCGAGGCGCGCGCTGCAGGAGCCGCCGCCTTTTCATCCACCGGGCGTCTGCAACGCCTGCATCTGCAAATCCTTTTCCAAAGACCGAAAGGCCGTGCTGCAGGTACGCCGCCAGGAGGAAGAGCTACAGCTTCCCCATCGAGGCGCCACCAGGGGCAAGACCGAGAGAACCGCGTGCAGCCCCTCTGTCGACCGCAGGTGTTTCCAGGAGGAGTTGCTGCGACGCCGTCCTCCGTCCGGCGAGCACTTGCATCTACACCAGCCCGGCGACCACGGCGGAGCCGATGTGAGGCCGACGAGGACGACGGACAGTCAAGCACGGGCTATATATATGTTCCTGTTCTTTGTCTTCAGCACCGCTGCAAGACGGAGGTGCGACGGCGGCCGTGGCGAACGGCGTCACGGAAGCTGAAGACCGTTCACCAGGATGCTGCAAGCAAGCAAGCAAAATTGCTTCATAGAGCCATGCACGTACGCCGTACGCGTGTATGCATGCAGGTGCTCTGCGTAAAGGCCAATCAGAAGACAGGAGAGACGTCAATGATCACCTGCTCTCGTCTGACAACGTAGACGGCTGCGTGCAACATCAAGACGGCGCTGTTGTGGCCATCGGCTCCACAGGACTTTCTTTTTCCACAGGAAGAGCCGTCGGAAGATAGAGCCAGGATTGGAGGTCCCGGCCAGCGCATTGGAGAGGAGAAGCGGCGGCCGCCGGAGCCGCACCATGCATCCGTCCATCAGGGTGCAGTCGTAGAGATGCCCCTGCCGCCGGCCGTCAAGCAGGGTCCCAGCCGGCGCATCGCAGAGGCGGTGGCGGTCGAGAGCCGCACCATCCATCCATCGACCAGCGAGCAGTCGTAGAGATGCCCCGGCTGCCCAGAGGATCTGAAGATCTTAGGGAGCGCCACCACGGGAGGAAGGAGTCGAGGAATGTGCCTGCCTGCCCTTCGACTTCGATACGTCCGGCGACGATGACCTTCACGTCCACTGTCCACGGCTGCATCCAGGGTCGCGGCGACCGCCCAGAGCGAGCCCATGCCTCCTCTGTTTATCTTCGCAGGTGACGGGGGAGCCTGAGCCTGGAATCTGTTGAGCAGCAGATGAGCCATCATCTATCTATTATCTTTATACTTGAGTGTTAAAAGAAGTCACCACGTTCGCCGAGAGGGTCTAAAAATTCTAACGTTAATCCAAAAAAAAAGAATATGGACCGTTAGATTTTATGAAGATCCAATGGTGCAAATTAATCCAAACATCCAAAATAACTACTATGGAAAATACAATCACGAAATAGTAAAAGTTTAGAAATACATGGTTTGTAACATATATGTAGGTATCGGACAAGAACTCTATCATTGAAAGCCAAATAAAGAAATGTTGATCCCTTGGAGTTTTTTTTAAGGTGAGACTGCTCAACCTCTTTGTATCGCGGCTAGCAACACCGCAAGCATCAGTACTCTGTATTACCTAATGCCTCAAGAACTATTACCATGAAGGGAGAAATAAAAATAATATAGTTAACCATATGCACAGTCAGACTATAGGTTGCGGCCTGTGGAGCTAGACAATATATATAGAACGATCGAGAAACACAATAATTAGAAAGAAGATTGATCCACAATAACACAATATATGTCTCTTTTTTGGGTCATAGGTACCTGATTGATCTACCCGAGTGAGCAAGAAGAGCACGCTAATTCGAAAGATAATCGCTGCAAAAGCATCAAACGCCTCTGTTCTATGGATCAACAACGGAGTAATGAAGACATCACTTTCTTTGATGGTCTGTGCCGCAACAACACAGAGAATTAAATTAATCTCAATGAAGAAGTGTATTGAGGAAGACACAATATAATTGATCTTGCATCTATTCTTTGTTGGTGTATGCGATACTAAGGTTAGTTTCAGTGGATAGTGTTATAAAAGTGTCATGGGCATTAAATATCACGTCACATCAGTAAATTTATGAGGAGAGAGAGGAGGAGGAGGAGGAGGAGTGTCATCGGATGAGAGATGAGTGCCATCGCCATGACACTCCGTTGGCACAGTTCTCAAGCTTCCAATTTTGGTAACTGTGATGACACTCCCCACTAAGACTGACCTAATGGTATGCATGTACAACTTTGTCGGTATATTTCACAATGGGCGACAAGCACTTCGTTGATATTTGGTCTGTTCGTTTGGCTGGTGGCTGGTTGCTGGTGCTGATTTGATCTGAGAGAAAAGTACTGCTGGCTGGTGGTTGGTGGTCAGTTTGTTCTGGGAGAAAAGTACTGGTGGCTAGTGGCTGATAAGCCAAACGAACATGGCAATTGTGTTTTTAACATGTGGCATCATGGACATTATGGCTCATTAATCTAGAGAAAAAGTTTCTCAAACCAAAAGCAATAATAAAAATAATTTGTGATTCGCTTTAAAGCATTCAATTTTCTAGAAGTTGTCTCAATATTTTTTTAACGAACCAGATAGGAGAGCTGCCAAGGGTGGACCCAACATGTAACGACTGAGGGCATAGGCTGCCAGTCAAATCCTAGAGATGTAGTGTAGTTTAGCAAGCGTTGCAGCTTACATTGCAGACCACCACTCAATTTTTAGTGACCTAATGGTATGCATGTACAACTTTATTAGTATATTTCACAATGGGTGACAAGCACTTCATTGATATTATGTATTTAACGTGTGGCATCATAGACATTATGGCTCATTAATCCAGAGAAAAGTTTCTCAAACAAAAAACAACGATAAAAAATAGTTTGTGATTCGCTTTAAAGCATTCAATTTTCTAGAAGTTACCTCAATATTTTTTTGATAACGAACCAGACATGAGAGCTGCCAAGGGTGGACCTAGCATGTAACGACCGAGGGCATAGGCCACCACTCAAATCCTAGAGATGTAGTGTAGTTTAGCATGGTTGTACTGTAGTAAGCATTGCAGTTTACACTGTAGGTCGACACTCAATTTTTAGCTAGGTCCGCCTCTGAGAGCTGCCGATTATATTAAAAAAAATAAAACTCAGACTCAGGAAACACAACCAAAGAAAACAATAACACAAACACTGGTAGGTTAGATTAAGTCATCAACACAAGCCGTGTCACACCAACACACTCAACTCATCTCAACAATCACACGGCCGGTTGGATTGGGACATCAACACGTTCTGATTTCTACACCAACATGTACATGAAGTTCTATTTCGACAATTACATCGATGACTAATGCATTGAGTCATGGGTCTATGCTAAGTTGGTATTATTTGGATTGATGGTATAAAATAAATGTCTAATTTAAGTTACATCTAGATCAACAACAACAAAGCTTTTCAGTCCCAAACAAGTTAGGGTAGGCTACAGTTGAAACCGAGCATCTCGAAGAGTTTGCCAAATTGGGTTGTCATCCTTGATTTTTTTTTTGAAAAACACAAAAAATATGCCTCCAACAGTTTGGCATAGTACTTGGAAAATTTTAGAAACATGAGAAAAAGAGGTCCTCAGCGCGCAAATATATGCGTGTGTATCGACTTGGCATCGGCGTTTCTCTGATCAATCTTGGAAGAATAAGGACAAAAATTAAAGACTTAAACTTTTTGCTAGGTCCTGATGCAAAACCGCTATTTTTTGCCAAGTGCAAAATAGCAAACTATTGGAGAGGAGATCTTAGCATATAGTTTTTAGAGTTGGCAAATCTTAGGATTTGCCAAGTATATTTTAGCAAATTCTTGGAGATGATGGGAACCAATTACCAAAATTCAGACACGTGACTAAAATGTTTTCAAATAGTTCAATTTACATCATTGATACAATATTAGAATATGGAATTCCTATTAATGAAAATTAATAATAAATTTTTTTGTAATAAACTAATAATATATATATATTGAAAATTTATAATAAATTTTTTTGTAATAAATGTTGTACCTAAGCTAACAACAGGTAGTAGTGTTCACATGTCAAACGGAGTCAGGTCCAGTGGTCCACAAAAGTTCGATAGCTAAAGTTTTTTATCATTAATAGTAGTAGTGCATGGGAAAAAGATAATTGTATTAGGGGATATAGATTGGGCAAATATTATAGTTAAGCGGTAAATTGAATCAATAAATATTTTATCCTGGCATATTAGATAACAACATAGGAAGAGCAAGTGCATAAGAAAATGATAGAATAAAATAGAGGTAAGTTGAGCCCATTTGGGAGGGTTTAGTTTATTTGCCCAGCTGTAGCTATAGCTTCTCTACGTATGACGGTATGAGGCTTATAATAAGCTCCTCAAAATAAGCCTCTTTTGAACCAAATAAGAGGGGTTTATAGAGGCTTATTTCTGTAAGCACCCAATAAGCCTATAAACCACTAGAAAGGTGCTTTTGAGGCTTATTTTCTGGTGCAAGACTCATTTAGTATACTTTTAGCCTCTATAAACCCCCCTAGATCCAAACACATTTTGGGACTTAATATAAGCCTCTCCATGTCAGGGGTTTATAATAAGCCCCTCCAAACCAAGAAGGTGGTGAAGAAGGTTGTGAAGCGGAAAGAAAAGAAGTTTCACTAGCTATCAAGAGGAGTTAGAGCCCTCTTAAATGAGACCTAAGAAGTCATTTCAAACTAGAAAGTGATAAGGGTTGCTACACTTAAAAAGTGTAAACATTCATAGCCACGACATGATCCCAACCCAATCATTAGATCAAGTATGACTCTATGCAGCAAACAATATACCTGACATGATCGCCACCAGCAATGATAAGAAACAACAGGATGGTGATTTATTACTATGTAGCATTGAGTTTAATGGATGGTGGAGAGTTGAAAAAATAAAAGAAAAGAACTAAAGTAGAGTAATGGTAAAGTGATAAGTGTGATCTATAGAAAACCAATTGATATACCGGTTGTAGCAATCGGTGATTGGATAATAAAGAAAGGAAAGATGATTTGGATATGATAATAACAAAAGAGGTCAAATTCAAATTTTAATTCTATTTTTACTTTAAAGTTTATAGATATACATTGAAAGTTCCACTAAAATATAAGGATATAATTTGTCATCATAATGAAAACTTACATACAAATATGTACATCGCTAATCAAAATCATCACAAGCTGTATTGATGTGAAGATTCTTTATGCTACATTGCTACTTAAGTGAGTATAATCAAATATGTTTCTATATAATGTGTTCCTTTTTTCTCTTTAATTAATTCATGTTAAAAAATATGTGTTACAGTATGACTAAAAACATGATAATAATTTACAATAACATGACTAAACACAACTATTTTTTATTACTTCATTTTAAAATAAAACATTGAAATGTTGGCATAAAATAGCTAGCTACCCGCGCTATTTGCGCGGGCCATCCTACTAGTTATGTGGACAAGGATGACACCGGAGCGGTGGAGTCGTCATCACGCCGGCGCCAGGATCGTCCTTTTTTGCAGGGAGCGCCGACGGCGCATTGGAGAGGAGGCAGCGACGGCACAGGGTCGCACCATCCATCCATGGTGGCAGCCGCCGCAGCGCCGCGCCATCACAGGGTCGGCTGATCTTTGTTGGACTTAATCCTGTATGTGCAGGTGGGGACAACAGATGCTTTGGATAGAGCGAGTCTTCAAGTCGAGCGCACATTCAGGCCCTGAAGCAGGAGGTGGCGTGCATGGTGCTCAGGTGGAGATCATGTGCCTGGCATCTCGGTAGTGGTAGTTTAGCTGAAGAATAATTCATGCGGTTGCATGTAGTCCCTTTTATTTCGGATCATGGCTGTGTTAGCATTTTAATTCCTGTAATCGCTGCGGGTATAAGTAGCGTTTTCAGTTAGCTTCTTTTTCTGACGGAGAACAGAGTTCTTGTTTTCTGTCGTTGTATTCCCAATCAGAGGAAAATAGCTCTGACCTCTGAATAAGAAACCAGTTCCAAATTCGCGTGTGTTCGTGTGTGATTGATTTGGGTTTGTCACTGTGATCCCTGTTTTGCCAACATTTGGTATCAGAGCCGGTTCAGTGCATGCCCAAATATCCCCGGTTTGACTCCATGTCAATCGTCACCGGGGGAGACGGTTCTCGCGGCGGCGGCGGCGAACGGTATGTTTACCCGCAGCTCACCGCGACGAACTACACCAGCTGGAAGATTCGAGTCAAGGCAATGATGGAGGACCAGGAGGTCTGGGAGGTGATCGAGCCGGCGGCCAATGCAGTCGTTGATGTCAGGAAGGACAGGAAGGCGAAATCGCATCTGATCCAGTGTCTGCCAGAGGATCTTCTCATGCAGGTGGCGAACAAGACCACAGCGAAGGAGATTTGGGACTGTCTCAAGATGAGGTTCGTCGGTGCCGATCGTGTGAGGGATGCGCGGCTACAGACGTTGAAGAGTGACTTCGACAAGATGCGCATGAAGGAGGACGAGTCGGTGGATCAGTACGCCGGGAGACTGACGACCATGTCGGTCAGGTACAGTAACCTGGGTGGTACTCTCAATGATGCTGCCCTCGTGAAGAAGCTGTTCGACACAGTTCCTGAGCACTTCATCACCGTCATCGCCGGCATCGAGCAGTTCTACGACCTCTCCACCCTGGCGTTCGAGGAGGCGGTGAGCCGACTCAAGGCGTTCGAGGAGCGAATGCGTCGTCCCATGAGTGGTGCGACTGCAGACAGGCAGCTTCTCCTCACTCAAGCGGAGTGGGAGGCGCGCCAAAAGAAAGCGCCTGGTGAAGGATCCGGCAAGGGGAGGTCGCCGGACGTGGGTGCACGTGGCCGAGGGCGCGGGCGCGGCACAGGCCGTGGGCGCAGCGGGCACGGTGGGCACAGAAACTCGACGGGCAAGGAGGCGACAGGTGGCAGTGCACGTGACAAGAGTCACATACAGTGTTTCAACTGTCGAGATTATGGCCACTACGCCAACCAGTGCAAGCAGGCGAAGAAAGGAGAAGAGGCGCATCATGGCCGCGCCGATGATGTGGAACAAGCACTCCTACTCGCGGTGTCGGAGGAGCTGACGCCGCTCGAGCAGGTGCAAGGGGAGCAGCAGGAGGTTGTGTTCCTGACGGAAGAGAGGATCTTCCCCAAACTGTACCTGGCAGGAAAGGGCAGAACCACCGGGAGCACATGGTACCTTGACAACGGCGCCAGCAACCATATGTCAGGTGATAGGGAGAATTTCCAGGAGCTAGATGAGGCAATCACCGGAAATGTCAGGTTTGGTGATGGCTCCACTGTGCAGATTATGGGAAAAGGATCAATTTTGTTTGATTGCAAGAACGGGGATCAGTGGGCTCTCCGAGATGTGTATTACATTCCACGTCTGTGTAGCAATCTCATAAGCCTTGGACAGCTAACTGAGATTGGCTACCGTGTGGTGCTGGATGAAGGCGAGCTCGAGGTGATCGAGAAGTCGACGAGGCGGTTGATCATGAAGGTGCAGCGTTCATCGAACAGGCTGTACCACATCGAGCTGACACGGGCGAGTCCTGCGTGCCTGCTCACGAAGATGGAAGATCCAGCATGGCTCTGGCATGGGCGCCTTGGCCATGTCAACTTCAAGGCGCTGAAGTTCCTTGTTGACAAGGACATGGCGGCTGGTGTGCCGCCAATCTCACATCCGGACCAACTGTGCCACGGCTGCTTGGTGGGAAAGCAGGCGCGTGGGGCATTTCCACCGAAGGCGTTGTACAGAGCGGAGGAGCCGCTCGAGCTGATTCACGTCGACATTTGTGGGCCAATCACGCCGTCGACAAGCGCCGGTAATCGCTATTTCATGTTGCTCGTTGATGATTATTCAAGATGGATGCACGTGTATGTGTTGAAGAGCAAGGATCAGGCATGTGCGGAATTTGTGAAGTACAAGGCCCTGGTGGAGAACTTTTGCGGACGGCGCATCAAGACATTGCGGTCTGATCGTGGCGGCGAGTTCCTGAGCGCGGCATTCGCGGATGTGTGCAACGAGGCTGGAATCCAGCGGCACCTCACTGCGCCATACACACCACAGCACAATGGTGTTGTCGAGCGCAGAAACAGGACAGTGGTTGAGATGGCCCGATCCATGTTGAAGAGCATGAATGTTCCAGGTAAACTCTGGGGCGAAGCAGTGCGGCACGCGGTCTATCTGCTAAACCGCTTGCCGACGAAGGCAATGGGGGAGCGAACCCCATTTGAAGCATGGACAGGGAAGAAACCTCACTTGGGACACCTTCGTGTGTTCGGTTGCTTGGCACATGCGAAGGTAGTCGCACCACATCTGAAGAAGCTGGATGACCGGAGTCAACAATTGGTGTATCTCGGAGTCGAGGAAGGATGCAAGGCACATCGTCTGCTTGATCCACTCCGAGGGAAAATCATTGCAAATCGTGATGTGAAATTTGAAGAGAATGTGCCATGGAAGTGGAGTAGTGACACAGATGAGTGGGGCTCAGTTGAGTTCCATGAAGAAGAAGGAGTTGGTAGTGTGACGGATCCACCTGTGTGGAGCACAAGTGAAGACGTGGCAGCTGCAGGAAGCATGCAGAGAGCAGCAGTAGCAGGTTCAGCTGCAGATACTCCTCCCTCCCCAGCAGTCCAGATGAATTCTACACGTCTGACAGATGGGAGCATGAGCCAAATGCAAGCGCAGCAATCACCACAGTCAAGTGGTGATGAAGATTCAGAGGAGGAATCTCACCGTTTCAGGAGTTTAGAAGATGTCTATCAGAGAACTCATCAAATTGAACTAAATTCTGATTCAGATGATGAAGAGCAGAACTCTGACCCAGATGGTGAAGCACTTCTTGCAGAGATGGAGGAGCCATCGAGTTTTGGAGAAGCTGTGGAACATTCTGAGTGGGTTGCAGCTATGAACAATGAAATGGAATCAATAGAGAGAAATGGCACTTGGGAGCTCACTACTTTGCCGGCAGGACAGAAACCCATAGGTCTGAAATGGGTTTATAAACTGAAGAAGAACTCTGAAGGAGATGTGATCAAGTACAAAGCCAGGCTGGTTGCCAAAGGTTATGTGCAGCGTCAGGGAATTGACTTTGAAGAAGTGTTTGCGCCTGTTGCCAGGATGGATACTGTAAGGGTGATACTTGCAGTCGCTGCACATAGGGGTTGGCAAGTGCATCACTTGGATGTCAAAACAGCTTTCTTGAATGGTGAGCTGGAGGAAGAAGTGTACGTAGCTCAACCTGAGGGATATTCAGTTAAGGGCAAAGAGAAGCAAGTCCTGAAACTCAGTAAAGCTCTGTATGGTTTGAGGCAGGCACCACGTGCTTGGAATATTAAACTTGATAAAAGTCTAAAAAAATTGGGTTTCAGGAGGTGTGCACAAGAGCAAGCTATGTACACAAGAGGAAAAGGTGGAACTGCAGTTATTGTTGGTGTATATGTAGATGATCTCATTGTCACAGGAGCTAAGACAAGCGAGATTGTTGCATTCAAGAAGCAAATGACAACAGAATTCGAAATGAGTGATTTGGGGTTACTTTCATTCTATCTTGGGATTGAAGTGTCACAGCAGGAAGGCAGTGTGACACTCAAGCAATCAGCTTATGCCAGGAAGGTATTGAAGCAGTTTGGAATGGAGGATTGTAACCCAACTAAGTATCCCATGGAACACAAGGCTCAGGTGCACAAAGATTCAGATGGCCAGCCAATAGATGTCACTGAATACAGAAGAGTTGTGGGTTGTCTGCGATATTTACTTCATACTAGACCAGACCTTTCATATGCAGTTGGGGTGGCCAGCAGGTATATGGAAAGGCCTACTGTCATGCATCAGAAATTAGTGAAGCAGGTGCTTAGGTACCTAAAGGGTACAATTGATCTGGGATTGATTTATGTCCAAGGGACAGGAAAGGAGGTGCTGACAGGATTCACAGATAGTGATTTGGGGGGAGATCTGGATGATAGGAAGAGCACAGGAGGGATGGCATTTTATCTGAACAACAATCTAGTGTCATGGACTTCTCAGAAGCAGAAAATTGTGGCATTGTCATCCTGTGAAGCTGAGTTTATAGCAGCAGCAGCAGCAGCCTGTCAAGCACTGTGGTTGAAATCAATGCTTGAAGAACTGACAGGAGAAAAGCAAGGGAGTGTGAAGCTGTATGTTGACAATAATTCAGCAATTGCTTTGATGAAAAATCCTGTGTTCCATGGTCGAAGCAAGCATATTGATATGAGGTACCATTTCATACGAGACTATGTTCGCAGAGGTGACATCTCAGTGCATTGGATTTGTACTGAAGAACAAAGAGCAGATGGGCTAACAAAGTCGTTGACAGCAGGGAAGCTGCAAGCAATGAGGCACCTGTTGGGTGTCAGAGATCTTGGCACATGTCAGGATTAGGGGGGAGAGTGTTGGACTTAATCCTGTATGTGCAGGTGGGGACAACAGATGCTTTGGATAGAGCGAGTCTTCAAGTCGAGCGCACATTCAGGCCCTGAAGCAGGAGGTGGCGTGCATGGTGCTCAGGTGGAGATCATGTGCCTGGCATCTCGGTAGTGGTAGTTTAGCTGAAGAATAATTCATGCGGTTGCATGTAGTCCCTTTTATTTCGGATCATGGCTGTGTTAGCATTTTAATTCCTGTAATCGCTGCGGGTATAAGTAGCGTTTTCAGTTAGCTTCTTTTTCTGACGGAGAACAGAGTTCTTGTTTTCTGTCGTTGTATTCCCAATCAGAGGAAAATAGCTCTGACCTCTGAATAAGAAACCAGTTCCAAATTCGCGTGTGTTCGTGTGTGATTGATTTGGGTTTGTCACTGTGATCCCTGTTTTGCCAACAATCTTTTCCCTTCTAGAGGAGGAACGGCCACAAAAGGGAGCCAAGAGCCCCGACCGGGCCGGGCGCGGCTCGGCCGCGCCATCAATCTTTTCCCATCCACCGAATCCCTTGGCAGGTACCGAAGGCGCCGCCAGGAGCACAGGATCAAGAGGTCGTACAGGTGCCGCTGGAGACGCCGCCAGGGAGAGGAGCAAGAGCCGATCAACGCACGCCCTCACCGTCTGCCATCGCTGCAAGGCCGTCCACTAACGCTGGAAGCTACATGAAGCCGGCGAGTGTGTCGAGGAGCGAGGTGATGACATGGCCCTTCTGTTCGTCTCCGGTGCCTCAGAAGAGCAGCGGAGGAGCGTGAGAAGAGGAGAGGCGGCGGCCGTGACCAACAGCATCGCAAATAGCCAGAAGCCGATGGAGATGTCGGCATCGCGGGACATGAAGGCAACATCAGCATCATGCAGGTGTCCGGAGGCACTCACGAGTGCAGCCATGAAGACGACGACCCCAATGCCGGTGGCTGAGAGCACCCGTACGTGTAGAGGAGGCGGCCGACGTTCGCCGGCGTACAGGCAGAGCAAGGCGTGCTCCTCTCGCGCAGGTGTGCATGCTCATGGTGGGCGTGCAAGCATGTGCAAGAAGGTAGAGGCATTTTTAGAGGCCATGCACGTACTACATGCGTATCTGCATGTACTTGCAGACTCCACATGCAGGCCTACGTGAAGCCAATCAGAAGCTAAGGATAACGCCAACACGTGCAGGCTGTCTCTGCCAAGACGTCGATGTGAAGGCCATCACCACCTCGACATCTGTACCTGCCAAGGCGACGACGCAAGAAGCTTGCCATGGCCATGCAAGAAGCTTGCCTCTCGACATACCACAACAAGCTTGCCACGGCCATGCAAGGCGCATTTGGTCGAACAACTTATAGGCACGATAGCTATCACTGCAGGAGCTACGACAGTGTTACCCCCTCTCTTCTATGTGCTATGGAACAGCACGTGCTCCACAAGATGCACGACGCTGTTCAGCTGCCCGCTCATTCTAGTATCTGCTTTACGCTGAGCAGTGAGCACAATGCACCGTCATCACTACCTGGGCAGAGTCAGCGGTAAATCGGCTACCATTTTCACTCCTCCTGGATGAGGCGAGCTCGTCTTTATCATCTTCGCCACCGCATTCGCTGATTCGTGCAATCCCTGGGCCAGCGGAACGGATGTCGCTGGCCTTATGAGCCCCAATGGCCGGATTTGGTAGAGCTGAGCGAGGCTGAGAGAGAGGGAGAGGCGGTGAGGATGGAAGGTCATGCCGCCGGCTGCGCGTGATACGAGGAGTCGGCGACGGGCGGCGGCGAACGCAAAATGTCGAGAGGCTTCGGACTGCGACGCTGACCCGCCTGAGCTGTGGTTTCAGCCGCAGATGAAAGATCCGACGACCAGTAATTGGCATCGATGTGGCCTAATGAGGAGCCCGAGCTTGGACACCGAATTCGGTATGTAGAGATAGCTGTGCTGGAACCTGTAGCTGTACCTTCGAAAGAGCCGATCCAGGTATTTTATACAACTGATGTTCCTTGCTGAAGCTGCCGATAGAAATGTGACGTCAATACACTCAGTTGATGGAGGGGCCAAATCTGCAATAACCGGCTACAGACTGGCCGACACGAGGTATATGTTGCACCATCGCCAACGAGGACAACGACACTACTAGATTGACAGGATACAAAGGAACAAAAGGTGCTATATATGCTGATCACACTACGAGATGGTCGCCGAAGAAGACACAGGCCACCAGCATCACATAGTGAGCCCAAGAAAATGACCGTCACCATGTCAGACTAGTTCTTCATTTTTCTACTGCCGATTCCATTTATTTTTCATCGGCTATATATACTATACGATCCTGATTGTGCTAAACGATGGAAGTAACAAGGAGCCAAGAATAGCCAAAAGAAGCTACAAGAGGAATATCATCATTCAGATTAGAAGTAATCAGCCGATAATCATTTCTTTAATACAACTGATGGTTACTTCCTTGATGAAGCTGATGGTTATGATGGAGGATATTTCTTCAAGGAAGCTGACAATACGGCAAATCAAAAATTACATCTAGCAGGAGTGAGCCATCGATGTTCCTGCTCCAAGAGCCTGAATGATATATGATTATTGATGACTCTGCCAAGTCGCCAATTCATCGTCGCCGTAGCTATGTTCTTCCTATTTACAATGCCCTGACGAGATAACAACATTACATGCCTGACTAAGATAGTAAACAAGCAGCAAAGCACATTGGCAAAGAAGCAGAACAGGACTGCTTCACGCGTAGGTATCATCGTTAAGGTCAAGACTGGTTACCCGCTGACCAAGTTCAAACATCAGCCTTGATATAAAAAAAAGAGCCGATCTTTGCTGCTGAGAAGCCGATAGAGCTATTTTTCAGGCTGACGGAGGAACAGCCGAACAAATAAATTCGGCCAGCAGTCAAATCAACTACGAAGAAACCTGAAGTTTTGCGCCTGTCTTATGAAGTCAGAAAGAGGACACCTGCATCAATGACGGAGAAGTGACGACAGCACGAACACCAAAGATTTTGACATAGCTCAGAATCGGCGTGGAATCTACACCGCACAGGATGACACTAGGAGTCCAGAGAGATTTGTAGATCATTGGTAAAACCACGGGTGCTCTATTTGTAATCACGGATGGAAGGCAGAGGGTGAAACTGACTTCAGCTTGTGATCAAATCAACTACAGAGGGAGCAATCCACTACCTGCAATCAATGCACATAATCCGTACGACCGGCAGCGCCGCCGCTGCAAGATGTCATGATACGTTGAAGCCAAGAACTCCTACCTGGAATAACAACTAGTCCAATACTGGAAGCCGGCAAGATAGTGCTCAAGATCAATAATAGTGTCGACGTACTACTGCCATAGTAAAGGCTGGATCTTGGCATAGTGACATCGACACCGACCTGTCCAGTACCATTTTCTTGGTGGATCATCAGCTGATGATTACATATCGACTAGATTTGTCACAGCTACTGGCAAGATAAGCTGCACAGACGGTTCAGGGAAATTCCATTCAAAACTGGTAACAATCCAACATAGTTACAAGAGTTAAAATGCAATAGCTTGGGTGAGAGCCGGTACATTCGAGATAGTGTGCATACTGAGCAATGAAGTGGAAAGAAAATAAGGTTGCAGTTCCACGCGACCATATCATTGTCATTGCCGCCATACTCTCTCTAAAAAAAATGCTACGAAAGGCTGCATGGTTGCCGATACAAAGTTAAGAGACCGATCCGAGGAGATCCGTTCTGGGCTGCCAAGCACGGAGGACCAGCGCCAGGACGATGACGAGGCCATATGGCCGATGGAGCCGACAATGTCGGCACCAAAAGCCGAGCTACACTCTCTGGCTCAAGTGCTCGTACGCTTAGTTGGAAGAGGCCGACACCGATCGAGGTGATGACAAGACCGTGTGTCTGGTCGTCACTACCAGAGATGGTAGCAAGACGAAGAAGCTGAGCATACTAGCCGATGGCCAATTTTACAAAGGAAGCTCATAACATGGAGTCATTAGCTGGGAAGGCCACCAAGGGTTAGTCACCCGAAATAAAGGGACCACACGTACGAAGTCACGCTGGAACACTAACACTAGCAGCCTCGATAATTGGAGTACAAAGAGCAAGCCATACCGAGCAGCAATCCTGAGAGCCGATACATAAAGTCTATCGGTTAAGGATCAGTCCAACCAAAGTTTGAAAAGGTGTTGCTCTAAGTCGCCAAGTTAGGAAACCAATACTGAGACAATGACGAGGTTGCATAGCCAATGAAGCCGATGAAATCGGCATCAAGACAATATGATCAGGCGACTGGCCAGACGATGCCTGCAACAACAATGAAGACCTACGGACATGGTACCTAGCAGGAGTCCTTCACCAAGCATGATACCTCGCCACCGTCTATCTCACAACCAATTACATGAATATCTTCATTGTCCACAATGCTGTCAGGCAACCGGCTGAGTGCCATAGACAACGACGGTGTCATACCAACCTTTCTGCATACATGACAGTAGGAAGACACAAGGCTGTACACACGTATGCATGGAAATTGTGTTTGGAGAAGTCAAAAGCCATCGTCAAAACTAGACTCAAGGGCAGCAGGACGACATTGTCAACAAGCACGGCGCTGCAAAAGCCATCAACGAAGAGAGAACCGAATTATTTTTCGGTTACTAATAAGCCGATGGCATATCGACTAAAAATATTTAGAAAGATTCGCAGCAAGAGTTAATGAAGGATGGTCCATACTGATCGTATTGGCAAAGCTTGGTGATCATTGGCGATAGCAAGCAACCAATTCAACTGGATGACGGTGCCGATAGTAAAGTGGAAACCTCCCAGAATGCAACACGTACCAGTCTTCCATCAAGGATACAAAGTAAGAGACACATACAGCTGATATAATTCTTTAATCGGCTATTGTTGCTTTTAGTTTATTAGACAACCAATAGAGATGTTACAGAAGCTGGGCAGTGACATAGACCCCTCAGCTCCTACAAAGTCTAGTGTGTCAGAGACACGAAAGAGGAAGTCGATAAGATTGGTGAGAAATAATCGAACGGCTCGACACTTACTGTTAGCAACTCATACAAAAAAAAGGGGGGACGTGCTGCAGGAAGATTTGTAGAAAGAAAAGAGTTCTTTCAATCATCAACTGCCATGCCTCCAAGAGATCAATGATAAGTCGTTATGCTAATGACAAGGTTGATACTGATCTTCATCATGAAGATGCGAAAGGAACAAAGATGGTGTGTCCAATGATGCAGGGCAGTAACAATTGAGGATTCATGCCGATGGTTGGAGGTTTAGAGCCGAAAGACTGTCGATGGAAGACAATGATCATGATGGAAATCAGCAGCTCTTAGAATATTTGTGGAAGATTGCATGCATCGGTTTTTCATTTGAGGAAGCTAATAAATACCAGACGACCAGTACGAGCACTGACTGATCAGTTGTTGGTTCTAGTGGAAATAATTTGCATGAGCATGGGAGCCGATGGTTCAGGGCTTTGAGCTGATATTCGCTCATGAAGTCACTATGGAGCTAGCTGGTACTTCATTCTTCCAAATGCACAAGAGCTACGTGCATGCATACGAAGGATTTCTTGTGGTCAAAATTAAGAAAAGGCTGAGGAGGGGTTAATTACCTAGGTAGCCAATAATACAAGGTTCCTTCGAGAGGTCAATGGGGACCATAAGACACCGCTGTAAAGTTGACGGAACAAAGGAACGACAATGCCAAGCTCGATCAAGACATAGAAGAGGAGATACTTAAGAGTAGAATTGTCTAAATTTTTCATATTGACCAAGATATTATGATGGATATAGGCTATGAAAGGGTACCTCCGGAAAGTTTGAAGTATTAAATTCAAGGAGCAGTTTGCATCGGTCAGAAGATAGAGGCTCTGGATTTAAAAAATTTCGAAGCATGAATTCTTCATACTCCGAAACTGGGGGGCTTGTGTTAACACCGTTTTTTGGCATGTGTCAAGAGTGAAGTCAAAACGAGGCAGAAGGATCGATGCAGAGCATGAGGGCATCCGCCGATGGAAGGCGAAAGCAGTAAAGGTCGATTGAAGGCAGAAGAGGCTCAACTGATGGTCAATAAAGTCGATGTGATCTGCAGATTGATCAGCTATGTATTGGCATGTATGGACAGAGTATCAATATGAAGATCAAGATACATCAGTAGTGAGCAACGAAGAGGAGGCATGTAAGTACGTGAAGCCATGTGAGATAACCTGGTCTTTATTAGCTAACATGATTAGCACTCTGGCTGGATTATTTTATTACACAAAAGGAGAAACAGCAGAGAAGAATCGGCAAGCCAATCGGCAGAGGCTATTGACAAGCAAAATCGGCATAGACTATAGAGCAGTGATGTGTGATGACAGCATTACGTCATGATGACACAAGGTCCTGTGAGGGTGATCAAATAAAGAAGCAATGCATACAAGGGACAAGGACGGCCAAAGATACAATCGGCAGGCATGCAATCGGCGAGGAAATCGGCCAGACAAAGAAGAAATAAACCAACCGATAGATGAAGTGCAGTACATGCAAATGTGGACTTGATGTGATTGGCTGGCAGAATTAAAGAATAAGCAATGGTTGGGCATTCAGGCATGCTGATTATAAAATATATAAGGCAAGGATGTCATTAAGAGAGGTGATTAAGAATAAAATTAGAGCAAGTTGCCACATGGGAAGGAGTTCAAGTTAATCACGTACACAGATCAATATGTTCGCAGGCAGGTTGGAGAAGCTTAATTGAGAACGATTCTATAAAAGGGAAAATAGAGTCTGTGTATCTTAATAATTAGGCAAGTTTAGATATTTCTTTTCTAGCAAGTTTTGGTGTGCCGTGACCGGCTAGAACGTCCAGGGTATAAATATATACCCTCTGGCTATTGTAAGATTATCACACGATCAATATCAAAACCGCCTCCGGGCAAACCCCTTTACAATTTCTTGCATCTACTTTACCACATCTACTTTTCGGCAACTTTGCCATCGTACCTTTTTTCTTTTCTCAACGCCGTTCTTCGAGTTCGTCGGGCTGCATCGATCGATCTCCGGCAATCTTGTAAGTACCATTTTACCGAATAATCCTAGGCTTTAACCTTCGAGCGCATCACTGAGGTTTCGTCTAGTTCTTTATTCACAATTTATCGATATCAGCTAGATTAGCAAGTTTTACCTTAATTCTTGTTATTTTAGCTTTTATCGCCCATCTATCCAGCTCGATCTAGATCTCGTCGGCTTTTATTGTCTTAAAATATCATCTGTTCTCACAGCCGGCTTAGATTTATTCGAGTGCTGACGTCACGATCAGCTGTCTTGGCCGATCTTTCTACACACACTTACACTTCGACTGCTTTCGAGCCTGCCGATCCCGTTTTACTGTATCGGCCGATCGGCAGATACACATACTACTGAAGATCCATCGGTTCTCTAGCCGATCTCTTTAGATTTTCCATTGTCAATCAACAGGTCAGATTGGCTGGCACGCCTCGCTACAGACCGGGGAGTCACGTGTGTCGTGCGCAAGGGTGACATCCTATTTTTGCGTCAACAATATCCTATGCGATTGATCTACTCCAGCAGATGCTAATGCGTGCTGATAGCCAAACATTCCGGAGGAAAGGAAATAGAGCTAATACCGGGATAAGCTATCGATAAACCATGGAAGGGAGGGAGCCCACGGAACCAACTGGCAAGACATGCGGCCCATAGCCCACATGAGGCCCACACGATTAGGTTTCGTATCCCACCTACCTTGGGTTGGGACACGCATGTAGCATCTCACATATACATGCGTTGTGCGTTGCGGCTGTGGTGGTGCGCTTGATCCGTGTTGGCAGGGGGTGTGCGTGTGCTAGCAGAGCGACGACGGCGAGTGATCAACTACGTCAACGTGCACCACCAGCCGACGCTTAAGGGCGCCTCACTTGCCGCCGTCAGTTTACTTTTATTTAGTTGACCCATTCAAAAACTTGCATTGCGTATTTGCGTAGCGTTGTTAAAAAGATCGATCTTGTTAATTTGTTGATGATTTAGCTGTGATGTGTACGTGGTGATCTATCTCCCCTCCTAGTCATTGCCTGCTCACTACCGGAAAATAGATCTTTGCGTTGCATCCAAAACTTTATTGTGCATTTTTTTATCGGGCACACGACAAAGAGCTTCATTGCCGTGCATTTTTTATTGGACGCGCGGCAAAAAGAAATGCACGGAAAATTAGTTGTGTGTTTTTCGTGACACGCGAATTCTCCTCACTTTAAAATTTTTCTACTCTATACATACAACATGTGATACTTCATGGTAGATTTGTTCATTTGCTATATTTAAATAATTAATAGCATTTCACGCAGTTTTTTGAAATAAGTCAAATTTGAACTACCAGTTATTCAAATAATAGAATAAAATGAGTGGAAAATGATATTAATGTTATTTAGCCCAATCTTTTCCACAAAATCACAAGAAATTCTGAATATCTTGACCGGGAAATACGACCAGATTGTGGGTCTGAACGATTTTAAAATTATAAAAAATGCAACTGAAGTCCAAAAATTATGAGATTTGTCAATATCTCATGATATCATGTGTGAAGGCTGTGGTAAAATTTTGAATAAGTTTTGAACATTTTGTCATGTATGATGCTTACAAATCGAAACATCTCCTTTGAAGTTTCATAGAGTTAAGAAGTATGTGGTTAGATTTGTAGGTGATGTGACATTCAAATTGAGTTTTGACTTCAAAACTTTTTCTATAAGTAACAGACAACATAACTTATTTTGTGTTATTTTTTGGAAAATTTTCAAACTTGCTTAATAATTTTATAAATGAATTATTATTATTATTAAAAGCAACTTTGTCGTGAACTGGCGCATGGCAAACAAAAATATTTGTCGTGTGTCTTTTCTAAAGCGCACGACAAACAAAAACTTTGTTGTGCGGCGGTGCACGGCAAAGTGATTTTTCCATATATATCCTCCTAAGTCCCAAATACAATTGCCCCTCAAAAAGAATTCTCCTCACTTTGAAATTTTTTCTACTCTATACATATAACATGTGATACTTCGTGGTAAATTTTGGTAGATTTTTGTATTCATTTGCTATATTTAACTAATTAATTGCATTTCAAGCTTTTTTTGAAATAAGTCAAATTTGTACTACAAGTGATTCAAATAGTAGAATAAAATTAGTATAATAATGATATTCATGTTATTTAGCCCAATTTAAGACCTTTTTCATGAAATCAAAAGAAATTATGAACGTCTTGACTAGGAAACACGACCAAGATCGTGGGTCCAAATGATTTTAAAATTATAAAAAATGCAAATGAAGTCTGAAATATGAGATTTGTCCATATCTTATGATATCATGTGTGAAGGCTATGGTAAAAATTTAAATGTGTTTTGGTTATTTTGTCATGTACGATGCTTACAAATCGAAACATCCCCTATCAAGTTTCATAGAGTTAAGAAGTATATGGTTATATTTGTAGGTGATGTGACATTCAAATTGAGTTTTGACTTCAAAAGTTTTTCTATAAGCAATAGACAACATAAATTATTTTGTGTTAATTTTTGGAAAATTTCCAAACTTGTTTGATAATTTTATAAATTAAGTATAATTATTAAAAACAACTTTGTCATGCGCTGGTGCACGACAAACAAAATCTTTGTCGTGCGTCTTTTTTAAAGCGCATGCCAAACAAAAACTTTGTCGTGTGTTGTCGTGCAAACGCACGGCACACTAAACCGGCCCACCTTCCTCTCCGGCCCATCACCTCAGCCCAACTTCTCCCCCCCCGGCCTTATATTATAGTGTGTCACCCATCTCCCAACTAACCCTAACCCCCTCACTCTCATTCCTCTGCGTCGCCGCCACCCACCTTTCTCTCTCCATTCCTCTGCACCGCGTTGCCTACCTCTCTCTCTCTCCCTCTCCTCGCGCCGCCGCCACCCCTCTCTCTTTCTCCTCTGCGACATGGCGGCCCGAGCTCCTGGTGCCCCCTTCCCTCCTTCCCCTGCAGCTCAGGCCCTCAACACTGCGACGTTGCCGCCTCCCTCCGCAAGCGAACCATGGCGTGCAGGTGGCCCGACGGTGGTGTGGGGCACCTCCACGGTGAGAGAAGTAGGGCACGACACGCGATTGCCAGAGCTCCGACCCTCCCACCGTAGATGCAGATATGATACGGCAGTGGTGGTGGACTGGCTGCGGCGGCGACCTCCAGATCCAGGTTTTCTCCGTCCCTCCCTCTCCCCCCTCCCCTGTCTCTCTCACTATTCCTTTTCACAGGCGGCGGCGGCGGCGTGTGGTGGATGTGCTGGCATCGACGATGGGGAACGGTGGATGTGGTGGCAGCAGGCATGGCGACGTCGACGTTGGTGGTGTTGGCGGTGGCCTGGCTTGGCGATGGCAGTGGCGGCCTGCGGTTGCAGCGGCGGACGGTGGCGGCGTCGGCCTGACAACGGTGGTGGCGGTGGCAGCCTGCGGTAGTGGGATTTCTTTTTTTTTACTTTTTGGCTTTTGTTTGCCGAGCGTGGACGCACGTCAATGTTTGCTTTTTTGCCGAGGGCCAACGCACGGGTGGTGGCGGGATTTTTTTTTCTTTTTTGCTTTTGTTTGTCGTGCGTGGGCGCACGACAATGTTTGCTTTTTTGCCAAGCGCCAATGCACGACAAACCATTCCCCCGCGCTGTCAGCTCCGATGATACATAATACAGCGAACCGGATAGTAGGCATTGATGGTAGGTTTAATATTCAGGAAAGTGCGACTTCAACTACATATAAACTAGGTGCTACCCCGCGTGTTGCTGCAGAAGTTTTTAAACAAAATTTTAAGGTGAAATGTACAAGTAGAAACACCAAAGTGATTATATGACAACATTCATTTGTAAACAACATTATATATGAAAGCAGGTTATTTTGTTGAGAGTGAACCATTCTTTCCTACATGTATTTCAATTGCAAGAGTTTTGTGGTGTGCTACTCACAAATACATGTTATTAGTCACAGAAAATCACTTGAAGACATAACTAGATGGTTTGGTGGATGATGACATGGCGTATAGTGGATGGTGATGTGGAATGCTTGCATGTTGAGCTATATAGTTGTTATAGATGCAGGATTATGGATTAAGGCTGCCACTGGGGAGCGTATGGACAAATCCACTTCTTATCCTCTCCAATGTGGCCATGATCAAGTAGTAGTATGCGAATCGAATCGAGGAAGTAAGGGATGTGTTGATCTCCAATGTGGGCATGATCGAGGAGTATGCAATGTGCTCATAATCTTCTAGTAGTATGCGAGTCGAATCGACGAAGGAAGGGATGTGTTGATCTCTAATATGGGCATGATCGAGCAGTATGCAACGTGCTCATTATCATGTAGCTGGTATGCGAATCGATTCGAGGAAGGAAGGAACAATGTGTTGATCTTCAATGTAGGCATGATCGACTAAGTATGCGAATGGAATGTTCGGTTCTTTGTATTATGTAGCACAGGACCATCCTGTGACGATTTTCAAACTCATCGACATACGTCCTGACGATGATCCGGTGTGGTATACACCGGAACAAAGGAATTTCCTTGTAAACTACGGGTAGGAAAGGCGCTTCCCATTTCCCGACCACAGGGTGCGCACAGCGCACTACACACACCTTTATGGCTTTATCCAACGGCATGTCACTCGTGCTGACCTACCATTCCCCCATTTACTACTTCCTCACTTGCGGTGCAACCCCTTGGTAGGGTTCCGCCGCCGCCGCCTGCAGCAGCCTCCTGCGGATACCGCAATCTGTCGCCGAAATCAGAGGTATGCGTCTGCCTCCAGGCTCTAGTGGATACTGCAATCCGCCGCCGAATTCTTGGAATGACACTAATTTGATAAATATATTGCAAATGGGCCGAGATGGTGGCAAAAGAGATGGAAAGGCACTTGATCCTCCTCCGGCGAAGTGACAACGAAAGTTGTAGCCGACTTCTGCAGGCATGTCTAGTCCTCAGACGAGGCAAAGGGGCAAGCCTACGGCACGGGATTTTTCCTCTGCCCCTTCACGTCACACACGAGGTGGGTCAACCTCCGCGCCTTCCTGCTGCTGCACACAGGTGGGTCAAGCTCGGTGCTTTCCTGCCGCACACGGGGTGGGTCAACCGCGGGTCGTCGCCCGCCCCGCCCTTTGGAGTTTCCTGCGCCAGATCCCAGGAAGCAGAAAGAGTTACAAATTTACCCTCCACCAGAAGAGCCACTTAGGATGATTGACCTACGCAACCACACCTACCAAATGATTAAAGGTGTTTGATGTGTGCCTGAGAATCACTGGTGGGACAAAATCAAGGACAAACGGGTCGAACCAAGATTTATGAATGTCGTTGAGCAAACTTTCTATTACAACTACAAATACCTTCCCATGAAACTGTATCAGCACATGGTTATAAATTGGGATCATATGAACTTAGCTTGGCCGCGGGAGTGGATATTAAGGTATACTTCGATGATCATCCCAGATTGGCTGATTTGGTCTCATTGCATCATCAGTATGTTGAGGATTGGGTGAGAGTTTTTTACGCTACTATGTACATTGCTGAAACTAGGGAGTACATCATGTTCATGTTTCAGGGACCACAGTATACTCTTTTCTGACACCATATTGCTGCCACTCTTGGACTGATGGATTGTGAATTAGGAAAGTATGAGGATAAGCCATCCCTACATAGTATTGTCTACGGGGATCGTGAACCACCTCGGTGTAGTTTGCTCGGTGGGTCATCCCTGTCCAATGAGGAGATGGCCGGACTTTTTGTTGAGTCATTCACAGGTAGGCAAGCATATCGCACGCCTAACATGCTTACCCCTGAGGCAAATGTGGTTCATCGGGCACTACGGAAGACATTGTTACCACAGATTGGCAATGCAGAGTCCATCACTAGTCTTCAGCAGTGGCTTCTCCTTCATGTCATGACTGGCCGGTCCTTCGACATCGTGGACTTCATTTTATGTGAGATTGAATATGTTATCCTGGATGGGTTGATCGTGGCTCGACATATGTCGTATGCTCACTGGATCTCCTTCATCTTGAGTCATGTTACCAGAGTAGATGAAGATGGGGAAGTGGTGCGAACCGGACCCAAAGATTGGCGTCCCGAGTACATAAAGTCCAAGACACATTTCAAGGAATACAGGCCTGCGAGACCAGGAGACAAACGTCGTGGCCTAAGGGCTACAATTGAGTCATCTCCTGATGACATTTGTTCCTCAAACAGCGAAGACAATGAGGCATCTCCAGTGAGACATCTCCGAGTACATGATGGTGTGTCGCTACCCACTACAAAAATATAAATAGTTCCAATCACTCCAGCAACAACCAGTGAGCCAATGGACTCTTCCTTCTTTCTGAAACTGATCCTCAAAAATCAACGCAAGTAGACCAAGTTCTAGTCAATGATGGAGAAGAGGATGGCACAGCAGGAGGAGTTAAACCGCACGCACTTGGAGCAGATAGTACAAATGGTAACACAGCAGCAGCGCGCTATGGAGAATTTTCTGAATGCTTTACTCAGTCACCTTCACTAAGTTAACGGCTTACCACCACTGCCCGCTCTACTCGCGCCTATTGGTCAGACCCCCTTGCAACTCATGCCTCTTGCTAACTTGGGTAAATCATTTGAAGTCTCTGAGCTGCCTCACAGTTCAGCAATTGGTTCACAATGGATGACAGAAAAGGATTCCAAAGAAGAAAAGGAAGCAAATGCATCAATACTCAAGGTTCTATCTGATATTGCAGCAGAGGAACAGAATAAGGAAGATCCTTTGGCGGCAAAAGCAAATGATCTGGATGGTCGTGCTATCTCTGCCAGTAGTAGTGCAGAACATCATGGTCACTCTACTTTGCAAGTTCTGGAAGATCTTGCTCCAGCTACCTTGGAAGGCTCTCCTGCAGCTGATCCTGCTCCTGCTACGGCTACCTCGAAAGGCTCTCTGGCAGCTGATCCTGTTCCTGCTGTAGCTACCTCGGAAGGCTCTCCTGCAGCTAATCCTCCTCCTGCTCCTGCTGCAGCTACCTTAGAAGGCTCTCCTGCTCCTACTACTTCATAAGGCTCTCCTGCTCCTGCTCCTGCTACCTCAGAAGGCTCTCCTGCTCGTACTCCTGCTACCTCAGAAGGCTCTCCGGCTGCTAGTGTTGCTCCAGCTCTTGATGACCCTCTTCACAATCTTATTATATCGGCTCCTTCGAACACCGAAGAAAAGGATGTAGAATGTCAAACATTCCTTTTATTGCCATTGATTCCATTTGATTGATGTATTCGAGTTGAACAATACATTTTTCTTCACGTTTGCGAACCAACCATAAATAATCATTTTGCCTGGCCTTTGTGCTCAGGTCTTCACAATTGCTGACCAAGATAAAATTATACTGGAGTCGGAAGACTCCAAATACTCTTGTGCCGGGTTGCAGAATGAGATAGAGGTACCAGCACTTCGTTTTCAGAATAGAACATCGTACTTGTATCGTGGTGTTGAAGACTCCGACTTCCATATGATTGAATCCTCCGATTGGATTAATGTCTTGGATCAATGCAGGATTCCTACACCCAAAACAGAGAGTTCTATGGCCTCGACATCACGTAATGCATGAGTCGTGCTATGCATAAAAGGAACCCAACACTCCCTACACATGCTTTAGTTTGTAATTTTTGATGTAATCCTTGAATCATGTCACCATACCGATGTTTGATGAGAGGAATGCAAAGTGCTCATGATCTTGTAGTAGTATGCGAATCGAATCGAGGAAGGAAGAGATGTGTTGATCTCTAATGTGGGCATGATCGAGGAGTATGCAACGTGCTCATTATTTTTTAGTAGTAATAAGCGAATCGAATCGAGGAAGGAAGGGATGTGTTGACCAAGGTGTATTGCTGCTGATGGATGAAAACTACAAAGACTGAAAACTCGTGATTATCATATCCTACTCCAAATGGTTTTGCCAGCTTGTCTTCGTGGTTTAGTGGATAAAGAGATATACACAGCTATTGCGGAATTAGGAAACTTTTTTCGGCAATGGAGGAGACTATGGTTGTAGCCGCTGAAGTTGACGCAATTCGCCAGTAGGAGCAGTCTGATGTGGATGAATTCAATTCTGAAGATGAGGACGACGACACTCTATGGCAATACGTCGATGAATATGAAAATGCTACTGATGAAAGTGACGAGGATTACGATGTGAAATCAGTTAATGTTTAAGTCGACCTGATCTGAAATCATGTGGACCTTATGATTTATATGTAGCTGAAGTCGCACTTTCCTGAATATTAAACCTGCCATCGGTGCCTACTATCTGATTTATCCGTTACGTTGTATTGTATAACAACGAAACGTTGTGTATGAAGGGGGGAAGCTAGAAAAGGCTAAAAAGGCTCCTCCGATTATGGGCTACGTGAATGGTAGATTAGATAATATCCATATAATCACAAGAATGCATGATGACGGATTAAGGCTGCCACTTGGGAGCGTATGGACAAATCCACTTCTTATCCTCTCCAATGTGGGTATGATCGAGTAGTATGCAATGTGCTCATGATCTTGTAGTAGTATGCGAATGGAATCGAGGAAGTAAGGGATGTGTTGATCTCTAATATGGGCATGATCAAGCAGTATGCAACGTGCTCATAATCTTCTAGTAGTATGCGAATTGAATCGACGAAGGAAGAGATGTGTTGATCTCCAATGTGGGCATGATCGAGCAGTATGCAACGTGCTCATGATCATGTAGTTTGCGAATCAAATCGAGGAAGGAAGGAATAATGTATTGATATCCAATGTGGGCATGATCAAGTAGTATGCAACATGCTCATGATCTGACAATCCATCCAAAGTACGCCCTCCCGGGAGCTGTGTGATGCACACACTAGGAAGCATTAGCGGCATCGATACCGCCACGGAAAGATGGGCCAAGTTGGAGCCCGACTCGTTTCAATTGTTCGTAGCCTGTTACTGTCCACGTAATTTCTTTGGTCTTTCATTTTGCAAAACTTTGAATTGCTGCAAAGCGTAAGTAAGCAGGGACGGATCCAGCGGTGGGGCGGGCGGGGCTCAAGCCCCCCCTACCGCTGGAAATCCAATGAAGCTCCCTTAAGCTTCCCTTACAAATTTGAGGAAGAACAATGAGGGAAGGACGGGCTAGAGGAAGAAGAAGGAGAAGAAAACCCCCCTAAATTTATTCCTAGATCCGTCACTGTAAGTAAGGTCGTCTTTCGTCTGCATGCTAAGAGCGTTGTGAAGAACTTGGCCACCTCTCGCCATTTGTCTTCATATACTATTGGAAATTGACCGGAAACCTTTGCATTATCGTGGTCTAATGCAGTATATATGTCAACATGTCATGATTTAATTTGGAAAACTAGTCCATCAATGGATGCATGGGTTAGTACTTTTAGATGACATATAATAAATATTATAAGTTATTATTTAAATTATATTAGGAAGAAAAATCAATAATATCTTTTTATGATTTGCTTGGTAGTGAGACCAATATATTAATGAGTATTGGCAAAAGATTCTAAAACGACGGATTCCTTTATGATTTAAATACTGGAGAGGGATTAAGAGTAAGAGATTAGTTGCGTCACACATGACCAACAGGTCGGGCAGGATAGTTAGATGTTTTTTATTTTATTTGAAACAAAGATATTTATTATATGTGATGTGACCGGTGTATCATTTAGATTTAGTTTTTTATAGTGGCATATGTGTGTAATTTAGATATAAATATAGGGGGTCATTTTTAATTCTCCATAATGGCATAGGTGGGTAATTTTAAAAACAAAGTTGATTTTAGAATTTTTAGGATTTCTCTATTTTTAGAGTGTGCAACTAGGATTCCTAGGTGACTTCATGTGGAGGCTTTATGTCAAAAAATTCAACAATGAGTAAATATGTAATTACAATACTTGTATTTAATAAAAACTAACGAAGTATAGATTTCTGAAAATTCATGAAACATATCATTCTTGTGGCATTATAGAAAAAATAGTCTTTTCTCTCTTCCATATGGACCTAGGAAATTCATCCTTCATTAATGACGCTAAAACAACAAGTTGAACTCAATTGACTAGATAATCTTGTTCTCCTACCTAAATAGCACAACTTGACCCACAAATTTGAGCTAAATGAGGTCCAAAACGTCTAATCCACACCTATGGAGTTCTAGACCTATATGCACCTCCATTGAGCCAAAAAAACTATGCATAAACCTTCAAAAAGACAAAGAAACGAGAATAAACTAACCTCCTTTAGGCTCCAAGTCCAAGAAAAAAAGTTGAAAACCGCCCCCCTCCCCTTTCAATTTTGGCGATTTTTGGACAGTAACCCGAGGTTGCTTCGGTCAGGTTGCTGTAGCTGTCGGGAGGAAGAAGACGTGATCGAATTCCCTTTTGTCAGATTGTTTTGGCAGTGGGTGATCTCGTGGCCCGCTCCTGGAAAACATTTCCAGGAGCGGGCGCCTTCGTCGGCCGCTCCTGGAAAACCTTTCTAAGAGCGGGCCATCACGTCACCCGCACCTGAAAATACGTGCAATTTGCAGGTGCGGCTGACGAGGTCACCCACTCCTGGAAATGCTTACCATTTTCAGGAGCGGGTGACGGGGTGGCCCGCTCCAGGAAACCCTTTAACAGTGTGGGTCGCGGTGCTACAGTGCTGCGCGTTTTTGCTGGATCGAGCGGGGATTTGGCCCGCTCCTAAAAAAATGGGTCGCTCCTACAAATGTTTTCTGTAGTAGTGCATATCGCAGTGCCGCCGGAGGAAGGAGCTGAGCCAGGAGCCCCGGCCGGCGCATATCGCAGCGCCACCGGAGGAAGGAACTGAGCCAGGAGCCCAGGCCGACGCATCGTACGTGGAAGAGCCGCACAATCCATCCGTTGACCACGAAGCTGGAGAGGCGGCTGTGGAGCCGTGCCATCAACACACAGGAGAAGCCGTGGAGGAAGGAGCTGCAGCTTCCTCTGCTGGAGACAGAGCCGCCGTAGGCCTTCTCGTCGAGGCGCGCGCTGCAGGAGCCGCCGCCTTTTCATCCACCGGGCGTCTGCAACGCCTGCATCTGCAAATCCTTTTCCAAAGACCGAAAGGCCGTGCTGCAGGTACGCTGCCAGGAGGAAGAGCTACAGCTTCCCCATCGAGGCGCCACCAGGGGCAAGACCGAGAGAACCGCGTGCAGCCCCTCTGTCGACCGCAGGTGTTTCCAGGAGAAGGAGTTGCTGCGACGCCGTCCTCCGTCCGGCGAGCACTTGCATCTACACCAGCCCGGCGACCACGGCGGAGCCGATGTGAGGCCGACGAGGACGACGGACAGTCAAGCACGGGCTATATATATGTTCCTGTTCTTTGTCTTCAGCACCGCTGCAAGACGGAGGTGCGACGGCGGCCGTGGCGAACGGCGTCACGGAAGCTGAAGACCGTTCACCAGGATGCTGCAAGCAAGCAAGCAAAATTGCTTCATAGAGCCATGCACGTACGCCGTACGCGTGTATGCATGCAGGTGCTCTGCGTAAAGGCCAATCAGAAGACAGGAGAGACGTCAATGATCACCTGCTCTCGTCTGACAACGTAGACGGCTGCGTGCAACATCAAGACGGCGCTGTTGTGGCCATCGGCTCCACAGGACTTTCTTTTTCCACAGGAAGAGCCGTCGGAAGATAGAGCCAGGATTGGAGGTCCCGGCCAGCGCATTGGAGAGGAGAAGCGGCGGCCGCCGGAGCCGCACCATGCATCCGTCCATCAGGGGGCAGTCGTAGAGATGCCCCTGCCGCCGGCCGTCAAGCAGGGTCCCAGCCGGCGCATCGCAGAGGCGGTGGCGGTCGAGAGCCGCGCCATCCATCCATCGACCAGCGAGCAGTCGTAGAGATGCCCCGGCTGCCCAGAGGAACTGAAGATCTTAGGGAGCGCCACCACGGGAGGAAGGAGTCGAGGAATGTGCCTGCCTGCCCTTCGACTTCGATACGTCCGGCGACGATGACCTTCACGTCCACTGTCCACGGCTGCATCCAGGGTCGCGGCGACCGCCCAGAGCGAGCCCATGCCTCCTCTGTTTATCTTCGCAGGTGACGGGGGAGCCTGAGCCTGGAATCTGTTGAGCAGCAGATGAGCCATCATCTATCTATTATCTTTATACTTGAGTGTTAAAAGAAGTCACCACGTTCGCTGAGAGGGTCTAAAAATTCTAACGTTAATCCAAAAAAAAAAAAGAATATGGACCGTTAGATTTTATGAAGATCCAATGGTGCAAATTAATCCAAACATCCAAAATAACTACTATGGAAAATACAATCACGAAATAGTAAAAGTTTAGAAATACATGGTTTGTAACATGTATGTAGGTATCGGACAAGAACTCTATCATTGAAAGCCAAATAAAGAAATGTTGATCCCTTGGAGTTTTTTTTAAGGTGAGACTGCTCAACCTCTTTGTATCGCGGCTAGCAACACCGCAAGCATCAGTACTCTGTATTACCTAATGCCTCAAGAACTATTACCATGAAGGGAGAAATAAAAATAATATAGTTAACCATATGCACAGTCAGACTATAGGTTGCGGCCTGTGGAGCTAGACAATATATATAGAACGATCGAGAAACACAATAATTAGAAAGAAGATTGATCCACAATAACACAATATATGTCTCTTTTTTGGGTCATAGGTACCTGATTGATCTACCCGAGTGAGCAAGAAGAGCACGCTAATTCGAAAGATAATCGCTGCAAAAGCATCAAACGCCTCTGTTCTATGGATCAACAACGGAGTAATGAAGACATCACTTTCTTTGATGGTCTGTGCCGCAACAACACAGAGAATTAAATTAATCTCAATGAAGAAGTGTATTGAGGAAGACACAATATAATTGATCTTGCATCTATTCTTTGTTGGTGTATGCGATACTAAGGTTAGTTTCAGTGGATAGTGTTATAAAAGTGTCATGGGCATTAAATATCACGTCACATCAGTAAATTTATGAGGAGAGAGAGGAGGAGGAGGAGGAGTGTCATCGGATGAGAGATGAGTGCCATCGCCATGACACTCCGTTGGCACAGTTCTCAAGCTTCCAATTTTGGTAACTGTGATGACACTCCCCACTAAGACTGACCTAATGGTATGCATGTACAACTTTGTCGGTATATTTCACAATGGGCGACAAGCACTTCGTTGATATTTGGTCTGTTCGTTTGGCTGGTGGCTGGTTGCTGGTGCTGATTTGATCTGAGAGAAAAGTACTGCTGGCTGGTGGTTGGTGGTCAGTTTGTTCTGGGAGAAAAGTACTGGTGGCTAGTGGCTGATAAGCCAAACGAACATGGCAATTGTGTTTTTAACATGTGGCATCATGGACATTATGGCTCATTAATCTAGAGAAAAAGTTTCTCAAACCAAAAGCAATAATAAAAATAATTTGTGATTCGCTTTAAAGCATTCAATTTTCTAGAAGTTGTCTCAATATTTTTTTAACGAACCAGATAGGAGAGCTGCCAAGGGTGGACCCAACATGTAACGACTAAGGGCATAGGCTGCCAGTCAAATCCTAGAGATGTAGTGTAGTTTAGCAAGCGTTGCAGCTTACATTGCAGACCACCACTCAATTTTTAGTGACCTAATGGTATGCATGTACAACTTTATTAGTATATTTCACAATGGGTGACAAGCACTTCATTGATATTATGTATTTAACGTGTGGCATCATAGACATTATGGCTCATTAATCCAGAGAAAAGTTTCTCAAACAAAAAACAACGATAAAAAATAGTTTGTGATTCGCTTTAAAGCATTCAATTTTCTAGAAGTTACCTCAATATTTTTTTGATAACGAACCAGACAGGAGAGCTGCCAAGGGTGGACCTAGCATGTAACGACCGAGGGCATAGGCCACCACTCAAATCCTAGAGATGTAGTGTAGTTTAGCATGGTTGTACTGTAGTAAGCATTGCAGTTTACACTGTAGGTCGACACTCAATTTTTAGCTAGGTCCGCCTCTGAGAGCTGCCGATTATATTAAAAAAAATAAAACTCAGACTCAGGAAACACAACCAAAGAAAACAATAACACAAACACTGGTAGGTTAGATTAAGTCATCAACACAAGCCGTGTCACACCAACACACTCAACTCATCTCAACAATCACACGGCCGGTTGGATTGGGACATCAACACGTTCTGATTTCTACACCAACATGTACATGAAGCTCTATTTCGACAATTACATCGATGGCTAATGCATTGAGTCATGGGTCTATGCTAAGTTGGTATTATTTGGATTGATGGTATAAAATAAATGTCTAATTTAAGTTACATCTAGATCAACAACAACAAAGCTTTTCAGTCCCAAACAAGTTAGGGTAGGCTACAGTTGAAACCGAGCATCTCAAAGAGTTTGCCAAATTGGGTTGTCATCCTTGATTTTTTTTTGAAAAACACAAAAAAATATGCCTCCAACAGTTTGGCATAGTACTTGGAAAATTTTAGAAACATGAGAAAAAGAGGTCCTCAACGCGCAAATATATGCGTGTGTATCGACTTGGCATCGGTGTTTCTCTGATCAATCTTGGAAGAATAAGGACAAAAATTAAAGACTTAAACTTTTTGCTAGGTCCTGATGCAAAACCGCTATTTTTTGCCAAGTGCAAAATAGCAAACTATTGGAGAGGAGATCTTAGCATATAGTTTTTAGAGTTGGCAAATCTTAGGATTTGCCAAGTATATTTTAGCAAATTCTTGGAGATGATGGGAACCAATTACCAAAATTCAGACACGTGACTAAAATGTTTTCAAATAGTTCAATTTACATCATTGATACAATATTAGAATATGGAATTCCTATTAATGAAAATTAATAATAAATTTTTTTGTAATAAACTAATAATATATATATATTGAAAATTTATAATAAATTTTTTTGTAATAAATGTTGTACCTAAGCTAACAACAGGTAGTAGTGTTCACATGTCAAACGGAGTCAGGTCCAGTGGTCCACAAAAGTTCGATAGCTAAAGTTTTTTATCATTAATAGTAGTAGTGCATGGGAAAAAGATAATTGTATTAGGGGATATAGATTGGGCAAATATTATAGTTAAGCGGTAAATTGAATCAATAAATATTTTATCCTGGCATATTAGATAACAACATAGGAAGAGCAAGTGCATAAGAAAATGATAGAATAAAATAGAGGTAAGTTGAGCCCATTTGGGAGGGTTTAGTTTATTTGCCCAGCTGTAGCTATAGCTTCTCTACGTATGACGGTATGAGGCTTATAATAAGCTCCTCAAAATAAGCCTCTTTTGAACCAAATAAGAGGGGTTTATAGAGGCTTATTTCTGTAAGCACCCAATAAGCCTATAAACCACTAGAAAGGTGCTTTTGAGGCTTATTTTCTGGTGCAAGACTCATTTAGTATACTTTTAGCCTCTATAAACCCCCCTAGATCCAAACACATTTTGGGACTTAATATAAGCCTCTCCATGTCAGGGGTTTATAATAAGCCCCTCCAAACCAAGAAGGTGGTGAAGAAGGTTGTGAAGCGGAAAGAAAAGAAGTTTCACTAGCTATCAAGAGGAGTTAGAGCCCTCTTAAATGAGACCTAAGAAGTCATTTCAAACTAGAAAGTGATAAGGGTTGCTACACTTAAAAAGTGTAAACATTCATAGCCACGACATGATCCCAACCCAATCATTAGATCAAGTATGACTCTATGCAGCAAACAATATACCTGACATGATCGCCACCAGCAATGATAAGAAACAACAGGATGGTGATTTATTACTATGTAGCATTGAGTTTAATGGATGGTCGAGAGTTGAAAAAATAAAAGAAAAGAACTAAAGTAGAGTAATGGTAAAGTGATAAGTGTGATCTATAAAAAACCAATTGATATACCGGTTGTAGCAATCGGTGATTGGATAATAAAGAAAGGAAAGATGATTTGGATATGATAATAACAAAAGAGGTCAAATTCAAATTTTAATTCTATTTTTACTTTAAAGTTTATAGATATACATTGAAAGTTCCACTAAAATATAAGGATATAATTTGTCATCATAATGAAAACTTACATACAAATATGTACATCGCTAATCAAAATCATCACAAGCTGTATTGACGTGAAGATTCTTTATGCTACATTGCTACTTAAGTGAGTATAATCAAATATGTTTCTATATAATGTGTTCCTTTTTTCTCTTTAATTAATTCATGTTAAAAAATATGTGTTACAGTATGACTAAAAACATGATAATAATTTACAATAACATGACTAAACACAACTATTTTTTATTACTTCATTTTAAAATAAAACATTGAAATGTTGGCATAAAATAGCTAGCTACCCGCGCTATTTGCGCGGGCCATCCTACTAGTTATGTGGACAAGGATGACACCGGAGCGGTGGAGTCGTCATCACGCCGGCGCCAGGATCGTCCTTTTTTGCAGGGAGCGCCGACGGCGCATTGGAGAGGAGGCAGCGACGGCACAGGGTCGCACCATCCATCCATGGTGGCAGCCGCCGCAGCGCCGCGCCATCACAGGGTCGGCTGATCTTTTCCCTTCTAGAGGTGGAACGGCCACAAAAGGGAGCCAAGAGCCCCGACCGGGCCGGGCGCGGCTCGGCCGCGCCATCAATCTTTTCCCATCCACCGAATCCCTTGGCAGGTACCGAAGGCGCCGCCAGGAGCACAGGATCAAGAGGTCGTACAGGTGCCGCTGGAGACGCCGCCAGGGAGAGGAGCAAGAGCCGATCAACACACGCCCTCACCGTCTGCCATCTGTTAGGAATCGGATGCCCGTTAGCCTAAGAGGGGGAGGGGGTGAATTAGGCAACTTAAAACCTTAACCTATGGCTTCACTACTTTTGCGCAAAGGTAAACTAGAACATACTATCTATATGTGCAACTACGGTTGTTCTAGTGTGAAACTCCCATCCCAAAAGAAGGTTTGCAACCTATAGCCAATCCTAGCATGATACTACTCTAGGAAAGTAAAGGCAAGCAAAGATTGCAATAGAGTAAATGCGGAAACGTAAAAGGGGATGAGAGGAAGCAAACTCTTGACACGCGATTTATCCCGTGGTATCGGTAGGCACTAAGCCACCCCTAGTCCACGTTGTTGAAGCACTCACACAAGAGTATTGCTTCTCGGTCACCAAGTCTCTCCCAAGAGCACCAACTTGACTTGCCACAAAGGCTAGCCAGTTAGGCACTTGTCAAGCTCCCTTGGTCACCTTGATGCCGCCTCCACTAAGGAGCTTCTCCACCAAGGAAGGGGGTCTCCACGTCCCCCGCACAAAGTGTCCTCGCCGCTCCACACCAAGCCGGAGGGTCGATGACGATTGCCGGTGAGCCACTTAGGCCCCAAGGCTTCCGGCGAACCTTGTACAACTGGATTCACTCAAGAATCACCTCACAAGGTTGGCACAACCTTGCACTCACTCAGCTCTAAGCTAAGCCTAGCACTAAGCACATACACTAAGCATATGCAAGTCTATGGATGAGCAATTAAGCACTTGGATGGATTGGATATGATCTTCTAGGTGTCTTGAACTCTCCTGCACTTCCACACAATCCAGCTTTCTCAAATGGGTGAGTGGAGGGGGTATAAATAGCCCAAGGCATCAAACTAGCCGTTGGCTAACGGCCACTGAAAAAGGTACCGTCGGATGATCCGACGCTATATTTTCCAGGTCGTCGGTTCATCCGGTGCCCCTCCCACGTCACTTAGCCGTTGAGGTTCTCTGACACAACTGCTCCGACGCTATGCACCGACGGTGCGTCGGATCATCCGGTGCTGAAGACTCCGCGCTCAAGTCGCCTCTGTTAGCTTCCAATCGACCGTCGGATAGACCAACGCTTCTCCTTGTCCAAGGCGTCGGATCATCCGGTGCTGAAGGCTTCGTCTTGGCGCGTCTCTGTATGAATTCAAACTGAGCGTCGGATAGACCGACGGGGTCCCCACTCAGACTGTCGGATCATCCGGTGCTACTGTCTTCCTTGCTCTTCCTCTGCAACTCGTCCGACGCTACTAAATAATGGACCGTCGGTTCATCCGACGGTACCTAGGGTTTGACCCTGTGTACCAACTCGTCCGACGATTGCACCGACGCTTGTATTTGAGGGACCGTCGGTTCATCCGACGGTGTCTTTTCTTTTCCTTTTCTTGCTCGGTTTTGACCCTTGAAAAATACACTATCTTCTCAATTTGGCATATGGTTTTCTTGCATCCTTGGGACCTAGAAGTGTCTACAAAGACATGCTAAAACAGTAGGGTTAGTCCCAATGATCATGTTGTCATGAATCACCAAAATCAAATTCGAACTAATGGCATATGAGGCCATGTTCGCTACACCATCGCTGCAAGGCCGTCCACTAACGCTGGAAGCTACATGAAGCCGGCGAGTGTGTCGAGGAGCGAGGTGATGACATGGCCCTTCTGTTCGTCTCCGGTGCCTCAGAAGAGCAGCGGAGGAGCGTGAGAAGAGGAGAGGCGGCGGCCGTGACCAACAGCATCGCAAATAGCCAGAAGCCGATGGAGATGTCGGCATCGCGGGACATGAAGGCAACATCAGCATCATGCAGGTGTCCGGAGGCACTCACGAGTGCAGCCATGAAGACGACGACCCCAATGCCGGTGGCTGAGAGCACCCGTACGTGTAGAGGAGGCGGCCGACGTTCGCCGGCGTACAGGCAGAGCAAGGCGTGCTCCTCTCGCGCAGCTGTGCATGCTCATGGTGGGCGTGCAAGCATGTGCAAGAAGGTAGAGGCATTTTTAGAGGCCATGCACGTACTACATGCGTATCTGCATGTACTTGCAGACTCCACATGCAGGCCTACGTGAAGCCAATCAGAAGCTAAGGATGACGCCAACACGTGCAGGCTGTCTCTGCCAAGACGTCGATGTGAAGGCCATCACCACCTCGACATCTGTACCTGCCAAGGCGACGACGCAAGAAGCTTGCCATGGCCATGCAAGAAGCTTGCCTCTCGACATACCACAAGAAGCTTGCCATGGCCATGCAAGGCGCATTTGGTCGAACAACTTATAGGCACGATAGCTATCACTGCAGGAGCTACGACAATGTTACCCCCTCTCTTCTATGTGCTATGGAACAGCACGTGCTCCACAAGATGCACGACGCTGTTCAGCTGCCCACTCATTCTAGTATCTGCTTTACGCTGAGCAGTGAGCACAATGCACCGTCATCACTACCTGGGCAGAGTCAGCGGTAAATCGGCTACCATTTTCACTCCTCCTGGATGAGGCGAGCTCGTCTTTATCATCTTCGCCACCGCATTCGCTGATTCGTGCAATCCCTGGGCCAGCGGAACGGATGTCGCTGGCCTTATGAGCCCCAATGGCCGGATTTGGTAGAGCTGAGCGAGGCCGAGAGAGAGGGAGAGGCGGTGAGGATGAGAGGTCATGCCGCCGGCTGCGCGTGATACGAGGAGTCGGCGACGGGCGGCGGCGAACGCAAAATGTCGAGAGGCTTCGGACTGCGACGCTGACCCGCCTGAGCTGTGGTTTCAGCCGCAGATGAAAGATCCGACGACCAGTAATTGGCATCGATGTGGCCTAATGAGGAGCCCGAGCTTGAACACCGAATTCGGTATGTAGAGATAGCTGTGCTGGAACCTGTAGCTGTACCTTCGAAAGAGCCGATCCAGGTATTTTATACAACTGATGTTCCTTGCTGAAGCTGCCGATAGAAATGTGACGTCAATACACTCAGTTGATGGAGGGGCCAAATCTGCAATAACCGGCTACAGACTGGCCGACACGAGGTATATGTTGCACCATCGCCAACGAGGACAACGACACTACTAGATTGACAGGATACAAAGGAACAAAAGGTGCTATATATGCTGATCACACTACGAGATGGTCGCCGAAGAAGACACAGGCCACCAGCATCACATAGTGAGCCCAAGAAAATGACCGTCACCATGTCAGACTGGTTCTTCATTTTTCTACTGCCGATTCCATTTATTTTTCATCGGCTATATATACTATACGATCCTGATTGTGCTAAACGATGGAAGTAACAAGGAGCCAAGAATAGCCAAAAGAAGCTACAAGAGGAATATCATCATTCAGATTAGAAGTAATCAGCCGATAATCATTTCTTTAATACAACTGATGGTTACTTCCTTGATGAAGCTGATGGTTATGATGGAGGATATTTCTTCAAGGAAGCTGACAATACGGCAAATCAAAAATTACATCTAGCAGGAGTGAGCCATCGATGTTCCTGCTCCAAGAGCCTGAATGATATATGATTATTGATGACTCTGCCAAGTCGCCAATTCATCGTCGCCGTAGCTATGTTCTTCCTATTTACAATGCCCTGACGAGATAACAACATTACATGCCTGACTAAGATAGTAAACAAGCAGCAAAGCACATTGGCAAAGAAGCAGAACAGGACTGCTTCACGCGTAGGTATCATCGTTAAGGTCAAGACTGGTTACCCGCTGACCAAGTTCAAACATCAGCCTTGATATAAAAAAAAGAGCCGATCTTTGCTGCTGAGAAGCCGATAGAGCTATTTTTCAGGCTGACGGAGGAACAGCCGAACAAATAAATTCGGCCAGCAGTCAAATCAACTACGAAGAAACCTGAAGTTTTGCGCCTGTCTTATGAAGTCAGAAAGAGGACACCTGCATCAATGACGGAGAAGTGACGACAGCACGAACACCAAAGATTTTGACATAGCTCGGAATCGGTGTGGAATCTACACCACACAGGATGACACTAGGAGTCCAGAGAGATTTGTAGATCATTGGTAAAACCACGGGTGCTCTATTGGTAATCACGGATGGAAGGCAGAGGGTGAAACTGACTTCAGCTTGTGATCAAATCAACTACAGAGGGAGCAATCCACTACCTGCAATCAATGCACATAATCCGTACGACCGGCAGCGCCGCCGCTGCAAGATGTCATGATACGTTGAAGCCAAGAACTCCTACCTGGAATAACAGCTAGTCCAATACTGGAAGCCGGCAAGATAGTGCTCAAGATCAATAATAGTGTCGACGTACTACTGCCATAGTAAAGGCTGGATCTTGGCATAGTGACATCGACACCGACCTGTCCAGTACCATTTTCTTGGTGGATCATCAGCTGATGATTACATATCGACTAGATTTGTCACAGCTACTGGCAAGATAAGCTGCACAGACGGTTCAGGGAAATTCCATTCAAAACTGGTAACAATCCAACATAGTTACAAGAGTTAAAATGTAATAGCTTGGGTGAGAGCCGGTACATTCGAGATAGTGTGCATACTGAGCAATATAATGAAGTGGAAAGAAAATAAGGTTGCAGTTCCACGCGACCATATCATTGTCATTGCCGCCATACTCTCTCTAAAAAAATGCTACGAAAGGCTGTATGGTTGCCGATACAAAGTTAAGAGACCGATCCGAGGAGATCCGTTCTGGGCTGCCAAGCACGGAGGACCAGCGCCAGGACGATGACGAGGCCATATGGCCGATGGAGCCGACAATGTCGGCACCAAAAGCCGAGCTACACTCTCTGGCTCAAGTGCTCGTACGCTTAGTTGGAAGAGGCCGACACCGATCGAGGTGATGACAAGACCGTGTGTCTGGTCGTCACTACCAGAGATGGTAGCAAGACGAAGAAGCTGAGCATACCAGCCGATGGCCAATTTAACAAAGGAAGCTCATAACATGGAGTCATTAGCTGGGAAGGCCACCAAGGGTTAGTCACCCGAAATAAAGGGACCACGCGTACGAAGTCACGCTGGAACACTAACACTAGCAGCCTCGATAATTGGAGTACAAAGAGCAAGCCATACCGAGCAGCAATCCTGAGAGCCGATACATAAAGTCTATCGGTTAAGGATCAGTCCAACCAAAGTTTGAAAAGGTGTTGCTCTAAGTTGCCAAGCTAGGAAACCAATACTGAGACAATGACGAGGTTGCATAGCCAATGAAGCCGATGAAATCGGCATCAAGACAATATGATCAGGCGACTGGCCAGACGATGCCTGCAACAACAATGAAGACCTACGGACATGGTACCTAGCAGGAGTCCTTCACCAAGCATGATACCTCGCCACCGTCTATCTCACAACCAATTACATGAATATCTTCATTGTCCACAATGCTGTCAGGCAACCGGCTGAGTGCCATAGACAACGACGGTGTCATACCAACCTTTCTGCATACATGACAGTAGGAAGACACAAGGCTGTACACACGTATGCATGGAAATTGTGTTTGGAGAAGTCAAAAGCCATCGTCAAAACTAGACTCAAGGGCAACAGGACGACATTGTCAACAAGCACGGCGCTGCAAAAGCCATCAACGAAGAGAGAACCGAATTATTTTTCGGTTACTAATAAGCCGATGGCATATCGGCTAAAAATATTTAGAAAGATTCGCAGCAAGAGTTAATGAAGGATGGTCCATACTGATCGTATTGGCAAAGCTTGGTGATCATTGGCGATAGCAAGCAACCAATTCAACTGGATGACGGTGCCGATAGTAAAGTGGAAACCTCCCAGAATGCAACACGTACCAGTCTTCCATCAAGGATACAAAGTAAGAGACACATACAGCTGATATAATTCTTTAATCGGCTATTGTTGCTTTTAGTTTATTAGACAACCAATAGAGATGTTACAGAAGCTGGGCAGTGACATAGACCCCTCAGCTCCTACAAAGTCTAGTGTGTCAGAGACACGAAAGAGGAAGTCGATAAGATTGGTGAGAAATAATCGAACGGCTCGACACTTACTGTTAGCAACTCATACAAAAAAAGGGGGGGACGTGCTGCAGGAAGATTTGTAGAAAGAAAAGAGTTCTTTCAATCATCAACTGCCATGCCTCCAAGAGATCAATGATAAGTCGTTATGCTAATGACAAGGTTGATACTGATCTTCATCATGAAGATGCGAAAGGAGCAAAGATGGTGTGTCCAATGATGCAAGGCAGTAACAATTGAGGATTCATGCCGATGGTTGGAGGTTTAGAGCCGAAAGACTGTCGATGGAAGACAATGATCATGATGGAAATCAGCAGCTCTTAGAATATTTGTGGAAGATTGCATGCATCGGTTTTTCATTTGAGGAAGCTAATAAATACCAGACGACCAGTACGAGCACTGACTGATCAGTTGTTGGTTCTAGTGGAAATAATTTGCATGAGCATGGGAGCCGATGGTTCAGGGCTTTGAGCTGATATTCGCTCATGAAGTCACTATGGAGCTAGCTGGTACTTCATTCTTCCAAATGCACAAGAGCTACGTGCATGCATACGAAGGATTTCTTGTGGTCAAAATTAAGAAAAGGCTGAGGAGGGGTTAATTACCTAGGTAGCCAATAATACAAGGTTCCTTCGAGAGGTCAATGGGGACCATAAGACACCGCTGTAAAGTTGACGGAACAAAGGAACGACAATGCCAAGCTCGATCAAGACTTAGAAGAGGAGATACTTAAGAGTAGAATTGTCTAAATTTTTCATATTGACCAAGATATTATGATGGATATAGGCTATGAAAGGGTACCTCCGGAAAGTTTGAAGTATTAAATTCAAGGAGCAGTTTGCATCGGTCAGAAGATAGAGGCTCTGGATTTAAAAAATTTCGAAGCATGAATTCTTCATACTCCGAAACTGGGGGGCTTGTGTTAACACCGTTTTTTGGCATGTGTCAAGAGTGAAGTCAAAACGAGGCAGAAGGATCGATGCAGAGCATGAGGGCATCCGCCGATGGAAGGCGAAAGCAGTAAAGGTCGATTGAAGGCAGAAGAGGCTCAACTGATGGTCAATAAAGTCGATGTGATCTGCAGATTGATCAGCTATGTATTGGCATGTATGGACAGAGTATCAATATGAAGATCAAGATACATCAGTAGTGAGCAACGAAGAGGAGGCATGTACGTACGTGAAGCCATGTGAGATAACCTGGTCTTTATTAGCTAACATGATTAGCACTCTGGCTGGATTATTTTATTACACAAAAGGAGAAACAGCAGAGAAGAATCGGCAAGCCAATCGGCAGAGGCTATTGACAAGCAAAATCGGCATAGACTATAGAGCAGTGATGTGTGATGACAGCATTACGTCATGATGACACAAGGTCCTGTGAGGGTGATCAAATAAAGAAGCAATGCATACAAGGGACAAGGACGGCCAAAGATACAATCGGCAGGCATGCAATCGGCGAGGAAATCGGCCAGACAAAGAAGAAATAAACCAGCCGATAGATGAAGTGCAGTACATGCAAACGTGGACTTGATGTGATTGGCTGGCAGAATTAAAGAATAAGCAATGGTTGGGCATTCAGGCATGCTGATTATAAAATATATAAGGCAAGGATGTCATTAAGAGAGCTAGCACGTGCATATCTAAGGTGATTAAGAATAAAATTAGAGCAAGTTGCCGCATGGGAAGGAGTTCAAGTTAATCACGTACACAGATCAATATGTTCGCAGGCAGGTTGGAGAAGCTTAATTGAGAACGATGCTATAAAAGGGAAAATAGAGTCCGTGTATCTTAATAATTAGGCAAGTTTAGATATTTCTTTTCTAGCAAGTTTTGGTGTGCCGTGACCGGCTAGAACGTCCAGGGTATAAATATATACCCTCTGGCTATTGTAAGATTATCACACGATCAATATCAAAACCGCCTCCGGGCAAACCCCTTTACAATTTCTTGCATCTACTTTACCACATCTACTTTTCGGCAACTTTGCCATCGTACCTTTTTTCTTTTCTCAACGCCGTTCTTCGAGTTCGTCGGGCTGCATCGATCGATCTCCGGCAATCTTGTAAGTACCGTTTTACCGAATAATCTAGGCTTTAACCTTCGAGCGCATCACTGAGGTTTCGTCTAGTTCTTTATTCACAATTTATCGATATCAGCTAGATTAGCAAGTTTTACCTTAATTCTTGTTATTTTAGCTTTTATCACCCATCTATCCAGCTCGATCTAGATCTCGTCGGCTTTTATTGTCTTAAAATATCATCTGTTCTCACAGCCGGCTTAGATTTATTCGAGTGCTGACGTCACGATCAACTGTCTTGGCCGATCTTTCTACACATACTTACACTTCGACTGCTTTCGAGCCTGCCGATCCCGTTTTACTGTATCGGCCGATCGGCAGATACACATACTACTGAAGATCCATCGGTTCTCTAGCCGATCTCTTTAGATTTTCCATTGTCAATCAACAGGTCAGATTGGCTGGCACGCCTCGCTACAGACCGGGGAGTCACGTTTGTCGTGCGCAAGGGTGACGTCCTATTTTTGCGTCAACAATATCCTATGCGATTGATCTACTCCAGCAGATGCTAATGCGTGCTGATAGCCAAACATTCCGGAGGAAAGGAAATAGAGCTAATACCGGGATAAGCTATCGATAAACCATGGAAGGGAGGGAGCCCACGGAACCAACTGGCAAGACATGCGGCCCATAGCCCACATGAGGCCCACACGATTAGGTTTCGTATCCCACCTACCTTGGGTTGGGACACGCATGTAGCATCTCACATATACATGCGTTGTGCGTTGCGGCTGTGGTGGTGCGCTTGATCCGTGTTGGCAGGGGGTGTGCGTGTGCTAGCAGAGCGACGACGGCGAGTGATCAACTACGTCAACGTGCACCACCAGCCGACGCTTAAGGGCGCCTCACTTGCCGCCGTCAGTTTACTTTTATTTAGTTGACCCATTCAAAAACTTGCATTTCGTATTTGCGTAGCGTTGTTAAAAAGATCGATCTTGTTAATTTGTTGATGATTTAGCTGTGATGTGTACGTGGTGATCTATCTCCCCTCCTAGTCATCGCCTGCTCACTACCGGAAAATAGATCTTTGCGGTGCGTCCAAAACTTTATTGTGCATTTTTTTATCGGGCACACGACAAAGAGCTTCATTGCCGTGCATTTTTTATTGGACGCGCGGCAAAATAAATGCACGGTAAATTAGTTGTGTGTTTTTCATGACACGCGAATTCTCCTCACTTTAAAATTTTTCTACTCTATACATACAACATGTGATACTTCATGGTAGATTTGTTCATTTGCTATATTTAAATAATTAATAGCATTTCAAGCAGTTTTTTGAAATAAGTCAAATTTGAACTACCAGTTATTCAAATAATAGAATAAAATGAGTGGAAAATGATATTAATGTTATTTAGCCCAATCTTTTCCACAAAATCAAAAGAAATTTTGAATATCTTGACCAGGAAATACGACCAGATTGTGGGTCTGAACGATTTTAAAATTATAAAAAATGCAACTGAAGTCCAAAAATTATGAGATTTGTCAATATCTCATGATATCATGTGTGAAGTCTGTGGTAAAATTTTGAATAAGTTTTGAACATTTTGTCATGTATGATGCTTACAAATCGAAACATCTCCTTTGAAGTTTCATAGAGTTAAGAAGTATGTGGTTAGATTTGTAGGTGATGTGACATTCAAATTGAGTTTTGACTTCAAAACTTTTTCTATAAGTAACAGACAACATAACTTATTTTGTGTTATTTTTTGGAAAATTTTCAAACTTGCTTAATAATTTTATAAATGAATTATTATTATTAAAAGCAACTTTGTCGTGAGCTGGCGCATGGCAAACAAAAATATTTGTCGTGTGTCTTTTCTAAAGCGCACGACAAACAAAAACTTTGTTGTGCGGCGGTGCACGGCAAAGTGATTTTTCCATATATATCCTCCTAAGTCCCAAATACAATTGCCCCTCAAAAAGAATTCTCCTCACTTTGAAATTTTTTCTACTCTATACATATAACATGTGATACTTCGTGGTAAATTTTGGTAGATTTTTGTATTCATTTGCTATATTTAACTAATTAATTGCATTTCAAGCTTTTTTTGAAATAAGTCAAATTTGTACTACAAGTGATTCAAATAGTAGAATAAAATTAGTATAATAATGATATTCATGTTATTTAGCCCAATTTAAGACCTTTTTCATGAAATCAAAAGAAATTATGAACGTCTTGACTAGGAAACACGACCAAGATCGTGGGTCCAATTGATTTTAAAATTATAAAAAATGCAAATGAAGTCTGAAATATGAGATTTGTCCATATCTTATGATATCATGTGTGAAGGCTATGGTAAAAATTTAAATGTGTTTTGGTTATTTTGTCATGTACGATGCTTACAAATCGAAACATCCCCTATCAAGTTTCATAGAGTTAAGAAGTATATGGTTATATTTGTAGGTGATGTGACATTCAAATTGAGTTTTGACTTCAAAAGTTTTTCTATAAGCAATAGACAACATAAATTATTTTGTGTTAATTTTTGGAAAATTTCCAAACTTGTTTGATAATTTTATAAATTAAGTATAATTATTAAAAACAACTTTGTCATGCGCTGGTGCACGACAAACAAAATCTTTGTCGTGCGTCTTTTTTAAAGCGCATGCCAAACAAAAACTTTGTCGTGTGTTGTCGTGCAAACGCACGGCACACTAAACCGGCCCACCTTCCTCTCTGGCCCATCACCTCAGCCCAACTTCTCCCCCCCGGCCTTATATTATAGTGTGTCACCCATCTCCCAACTAACCCTAACCCCCTCACTCTCATTCCTCTGCGTCGCCGCCACCCACCTTTCTCTCTCCATTCCTCTGCACCGCGTTGCCTACCTCTCTCTCTCCCTCTCCTCGCGCTGCCGCCACCCCTCTCTCTTTCTCCTCTGCGACATGGCGGCCCGAGCTCCTGGTGCCCCCTTCCCTCCTTCCCCTGCAGCTCAGGCCCTCAACACTGCGACGTTGCCGCCTCCCTCCGCAAGCGAACCATGGCGTGCAGGTGGCCCGACGGTGGCGTGGGGCACCTCCACGGTGAGAGAAGTAGGGCACGACACGCGATTGCCAGAGCTCCGACCCTCCCACCGTAGATGCAGATATGATACGGCAGTGGTGGTGGACTGGCTGCGGCGGCGACCTCCAGATCCAGGTTTTCTCCCTCCCTCCCTCTCCCCCTCCCCTCTCTCTCTCACTATTCCTTTTCACAGGCGGCGGCGGCGTGTGGTGGATGTGCTGGCATCGACGATGGGGAACGGTGGATGTGGTGGTAGTAGGCATGGCGACGTCGACGTTGGTGGTGTTGGCAGTGGCCTGGCTTGGCGATGGCAGTGGCGGCCTGCGGTTGCAGCGGCGAACGGTGGCGGCATCGGCCTGACAACGGTGGTGGCGGTGGCAGCCTGCGGTAGTGGAATTTCTTTTTTTTACATTTTGGCTTTTGTTTGCTGAGCGTGGACGCACGTCAATGTTTGCTTTTTTGCCGAGGGCCAACACACGGGTGGTGGCTTGTGGTGGTGGGATTTTTTTCTTTTTTGCTTTTGTTTGTCGTGCGTGGGCGCACGACAATGTTTGCTTTTTTGCCAAGCGCCAATGCACGACAAACCATTCCCCCGCGCCGTCAGCTCCGATGATACATAATACAGCGAACCGGATAGTAGGCATTGATGGTAGGTTTAATATTCAGGAAAGTGCGACTTCAACTACATATAAACTAGGTGCTACCCCGCGTGTTGCTGCAAAAGTTTTTAAACAAAATTTTAAGGTGAAATGTACAAGTAGAAACACCAAAGTGATTATATGACAACATTCATTTGTAAACAACATTATATATGAAAGCAGGTTATTTTGTTGAGAGTGAACCATTCTTTCCTACATGTATTTCAATTGCAAGAGTTTTGTGGTGTGCTACTCACAAATACATGTTATTAGTCACAGAAAATCACTTGAATACATAAATAGATGGTTTGGTGGATGATGGCATGGCGTATAGTGGATGGTGATGTGGAATGCTTGCATGTTGAGCTATATAGTTGTTATAGATGCAGGATTATGGATTAAGGCTGCCACTGGGGAGCGTATGGACAAATCCACTTCTTATCCTCTCCAATGTGGCCATGATCAAGTAGTAGTATGCGAATCGAATCGAGGAAGTAAGGGATGTGTTGATCTCCAATGTGGGCATGATCGAGGAGTATGCAATGTGCTCATAATCTTCTAGTAGTATGCGAGTCGAATCGACGAAGGAAGGGATGTGTTGATCTCCAATGTGGGCATGATCGAGCAGTATGCAACGTGCTCATTATCATGTAGCTGGTATGCGAATCGATTCGAGGAAGGAAGGAACAATGTGTTGATCTCCAATGTGGGCATGATCGACTAAGTATGCGAATGGAATGTTCGGTTCTTTGTATTATGTAGCACAGGACCATCCTGTGACGATTTTCAAACTCATCGACATACGTCCTGACGATGATCCGGTGTGGTATACATCGGAACAAAGGAACTTCCTTGTAAACTACGGGTAGGAAAGGCGCTTCCCATTTCCCGACCACAGGGTGCGCACAGCGCACTACACACACCTTTATGGCTTTATCCAACGGCGTGTCACTCGTGCTGACCCACCATTCCCCCATTTAATGCTTCCTCACTTGCGGCGCAACCCCTTGGTAGGGTTCCGCAGCCGCCGCCTGCAGCAGCCTCCAGCGGATACCGCAATCTGTCGCCGAAATCAGAGGTATGAGTCTGCCTCCAGGCTCTAGTGGATACTGCAATCCGCCGCCGAATTCTTGGAATGGCACTAATTTGATAAATATATTGCAAATGGGCCGAGATGGTGGCAAAAGAGATGGAAAGGCACTTGATCCTCCTCCGGCGAAGTGACAACGAAAGTTGTAGCCGACTTCTGCAGGCACGTCTAGTCCTCAGACGAGGCAAAGGGGCAAGCCTACGGCACGGGATTTTTCCTCTGCCCCTTCACGTCACACACGAGGTGGGTCAACCTCCGCGCCTTCTTGCTGCCACACACAGGTGGGTCAAGCTCGGTGCTTTCCTGCCGCACACGGGGTGGGTCAACCGCGGGTCGTCGCCCGCCCCGCCCTTTGGAGTTTCCTGCGCCAGATCCCAGGAAGCAGAAAGAGTTACAAATTTACCCTCCACCAGAAGAGCCACTTAGGATGATTGACCTACGCAACCACACCTACCAAATGATTAAAGGTGTTCGATGTGTGCCTGAGAATCACTGGTGGGACAAAATCAAGGACAAACGGGTCGAACCAAGATTTATGAATGTCGTTGAGCAAACTTTCTATTACAACTACAAATACCTTCCCATGAAACTGTATCAGCACATGGTTATAAATTGGGATCATATGAACTTAGCTTGGCCGCGGGAGTGGATATTAAGGTATACTTCGATGATCATCCCAGATTGGCTGATTTGGTCTCATTGCATCATCAGTATGTTGAGGATTGGGTGAGAGTTTTTTACGCTACTATGTACATTGCTGAAACTAGGGAGTACATCATGTTCATGTTTCAGGGACCACAGTATACTCTTTTCTGACACCATATTGCTGCCACTCTTGGACTGATGGATTGTGAATTAGGAAAGTATGAGGATAAGCCATCCCTACATAGTATTGTCTACGGGGATCGTGAACCACCTCGGTGTAGTTTGCTCGGTGGGTCGTCCCTGTCCAATGAGGAGATGGCCGGACTTTTTGTTGAGTCATTCACAGGTAGGCAAGCATATCGCACGCCTAACATGCTTACCCCTGAGGCAAATGTGGTTCATCGGGCACTACGGAAGACATTGTTACCACAGATTGGCAATGCAGAGTCCATCACTAGTCTTCAGCAGTGGCTTCTCCTTCATGTCATGACTGGCCGGTCCTTCGACATCGTGGACTTCATTTTATGTGAGATTGAAGATGTTATCCTGGATGGGTTGATCGTGGCTCGACATATGTCGTATGCTCACTGGATCTCCTTCATCTTGAGTCATGTTACCAGAGTAGATGAAGATGGGGAAGTGGTGCGAACCGGACCCAAAGATTGGCGTCCCGAGTACATGAAGTCCAAGACACATTTCAAGGAATACAGGCCTGCGAGACCAGGAGACAAACATCGTGGCCTAAGGGCTACAATTGAGTCATCTCCTGATGACATTTGTTCCTCAAACAGCGAAGACAATGAGGCATCTCCAGTGAGACATCTCCGAGTACATGATGGTGTGTCGCTACCCACTACAAAAATATAAACAGTTCCAATCACTCCAGCAACAACCAGTGAGCCAATGGACTCTTCCTTCTTTCTGAAACTGATCCTTAAAAATCAACGCAAGCAGACCAAGTTCTAGTCAATGATTGAGAAGAGGATGGCACAGCAGGAGGAGTTAAACCGCGCGCACTTGGAGCAGATAGTACAAATGGTAACACAGCAGCAGCGCGCTATGGAGAATTTTCTGAATGCTTTACTCAGTCACCTTCACTAAGTTAACGGCTTACCACCACCGCCCGCTCTACTCGCGCCTATTGGTTAGACCCCCTTGCAACTCATGCCTCCTGCTAACTTGGGTAAATCATTTGAAGTCTCTGAGCTGCCTCACAGTTCAGCAATTGGTTCACAATGGATGACAGAAAAGGATTCCAAAGAAGAAAAGGAAGCAAATGCATCAATACTCAAGGTTCTATCTGATATTGCAGCAGAGGAACAGAATAAGGAAGATCCTTTGGCGGCAAAAGCAAATGATCTGGATGGTCGTGCTATCTCTGCCGGTAGTAGTGCAGAACATCATGACCACTCTACTTTGCAAGTTCTGGAAGATCTTGCTCCAGCTACCTTGGAAGGCTCTCCTGCAGCTGATCCTGCTCCTGCTACGGCTACCTCGAAAGGCTCTCTGGCAGCTATTCCTATTCCTGCTGTAGCTACCTCGGAAGGCTCTCCTGCAGCTAATCCTCCTCCTGCTCCTGCTGCAGCTACCTTAGAAGGCTCTCCTGCTCCTACTACTTCATAAGGCTCTCCTGCTCCTGCTCCTGCTACCTCAGAAGGCTCTCCTGCTCGTACTCCTGCTACCTCAGAAGGCTCTCCGGCTGCTAGTGTTGCTCCAGCTCTTGATGACCCTCTTCACAATCTTATTATATCGGCTCCTTCGAACACCGAAGAAAAGGATGTAGAATGTCAAACATTCCTTTTATTACCATTGATTCCATTTGATTGATGTATTCGAGTTGAACAATACATTTTTCTTCACGTTTGCGAACCAACCATAAATAATCATTTTGCCTGGCCTTTGTGCTCAGGTCTTCACAATTGCTGACCAAGATGAAATTATACTGGAGTCGGAAGACTCCAAATACTCTTGTGCCGGGTTGCAGAATGAGATAGAGGTACCAGCACTTCGTTTTCAGAATAGAACATCGTACTTGTATCGTGGTGTTGAAGACTCCGACTGCCATACGATTGAATCCTCCGATTGGATTAATGTCTTGGATCAATGCAGGATTCCTACACCAAAAACGGAGAGTTCTACGGCCTCGACATCACGTAATGCATGAGTCGTGCTATGCATAAAAGGAACCCAACACTCCCTACACATGCTTTAGTTTGTAATTTTTGATGTAATCCTTGAATCATGCCACCATACCGATGTTTGATGAGAGGAATGCAAAGTGCTCATGATCTTGTAGTAGTATGCGAATCGAATCGAGGAAGGAAGAGATGTGTTGATCTCTAATGTGGGCATGATCGAGGAGTATGCAACGTGCTCATTATTTTTTAGTAGTAATAAGCGAATCGAATCGAGGAAGGAAGGGATGTGTTGACCAAGGTGTATTGCTGCTGATGGATGAAAACTACAAAGACTGAAAACTCGTGATTATCATATCCTACTCCAAATGGTTTTGCCAGCTTGTCTTCGTGGTTTAGTGGATAAAGAGATATACACAGCTATTGCGGAATTAGGAAACTTTTTTCGGCAATGGAGGAGACTATGGTTGTAGCCGCTGAAGTTGACGCAATTCGCCAGCAGGAGCAGTCTGATGTGGATGAATTCAATTCTGAAGATGAGGACGACGACACTCTATGGCAATACGTCGATGAATATGAAAATGCTACTGATGAAAGTGACGAGGATTACGATGTGAAATCAGTTAATGTTTAAGTCGACCTGATCTGAAATCATGTGGACCTTATGATTTATATGTAGCTGAAGTCGCACTTTCCTGAATATTAAACCTGCCATCGGTGCCTACTATCTGATTTATCCGTTACGTTGTATTGTATAACAACGAAACGTTGTGTATGAAGGGGGGAAGCTAGAAAAGGCTAAAAAGGCTCCTCCGATTATGGGCTACGTGAATGGTAGATTAGATAATATCCATATAATCACAAGAATGCATGATGACGGATTAAGGCTGCCACTTGGGAGCGTATGGACAAATCCACTTCTTATCCTCTCCAATGTGGGTATGATCGAGTAGTATGCAATGTGCTCATGATCTTGTAGTAGTATGCGAATGGAATCGAGGAAGTAAGGGATGTGTTGATCTCTAATATGGGTATGATCAAGCAGTATGCAATGTGCTCATAATCTTCTAGTAGTATGCGAATTGAATCGACGAAGGAAGGGATGTGTTGATCTCCAATGTGGGCATGATCGAGCAGTATGCAACGTGCTCATGATCATGTTGTTTGCGAATCAAATCGAGGAAGGAAGGAATAATGTATTGATATCCAATGTGGGTATGATCAAGTAGTATGCAACATGCTCATGATCTGACAATCCATCCAAAGTATGCCCTCCTGGGAGCTGTGTGATGCACACACTAGGAAGCATTAGCGGCATCGATACCGCCACGGAAAGATGGGCCAAGTTGGAGCCCGGCTCGTTTCAATTGTTCGTTGCCTGTTACTGTCCACGTAATTTCTTTGGTCTTTCATTTTGCAAAACTTTGAATTGCTGCAAAGCGTAAGTAAGCAGGGACGGATCCAGCGGTGGGGCGGGCGGGGCTCAAGCCCCCCCTACCGCTGGAAATCCAATGAAGCTCCCTTAAGCTTCCCTTACAAATTTGAGGAAGAACAATGAGGGAAGGACGGGCTAGAGGAAGAAGAAGGAGAAGAAAACCCCCCTAAATTTATTCCTAGATCCGTCACTGTAAGTAAGGTCGTCTTTCGTCTGCATGCTAAGAGCGTTGTGAAGAACTTGGCCACCTCTCGCCATTTGTCTTCATATACTATTGGAAATTGACCGGAAACCTTTGCATTATCGTGGTCTAATGCAGTATATATGTCAACATGTCATGATTTAATTTGGAAAACTAGTCCATCAATGGATGCATGGGTTAGTACTTTTAGATGACATATAATAAATATTATAAGTTATTATTTAAATTATATTAGGAAGAAAAATCAATAATATCTTTTTATGATTTGCTTGGTAGTGAGACCAATATATTAATGAGTATTGGCAAAAGATTCTAAAACGACGGATTCCTTTATGATTTAAATACTGGAGAGGGATTAAGAGTAAGAGATTAGTTGCGTCACACATGACCAACAGGTCGGGCAGGATAGTTAGATGTTTTTTATTTTATTTGAAACAAAGATATTTATTATATGTGATGTGACCGGTGTATCATTTAGATTTAGTTTTTTATAGTGGCATATGTGTGTAATTTAGATATAAATATAGGGGGTCATTTTTAATTCTCCATAATGGCATAGGTGGGTAATTTTAAAAACAAAGTTGATTTTAGAATTTTTAGGATTTCTCTATTTTTAGAGTGTGCAACTAGGATTCCTAGGTGACTTCATGTGGAGGCTTTATGTCAAAAAATTCAACAATGAGTAAATATGTAATTACAATACTTGTATTTAATAAAAACTAACGAAGTATAGATTTCTGAAAATTCATGAAACATATCATTCTTGTGGCATTATAGAAAAAATAGTCTTTTCTCTCTTCCATATGGACCTAGGAAATTCATCCTTCATTAATGACGCTAAAACAACAAGTTGAACTCAATTGACTAGATAATCTTGTTCTCCTACCTAAATAGCACAACTTGACCCACAAATTTGAGCTAAATGAGGTCCAAAACGTCTAATCCACACCTATGGAGTTCTAGACCTATATGCACCTCCATTGAGCAAAAAAAAACTATGCATAAACCTTCAAAAAGACAAAGAAACGAGAATAAACTAACCTCCTTTAGGCTCCAAGTCCAAGAAAAAAAGTTGAAAACCGCCCCCCTCCCCTTTCAATTTTGGCGATTTTTGGACAGTAACCCGAGGTTGCTTCGGTCAGGTTGCTGTAGCTGTCGGGAGGAAGAAGACGTGGTCGAATTCCCTTTTGTCAGATTGTTTTGGCAGTGGGTGATCTCGTGGCCCGCTCCTGGAAAACATTTCCAGGAGCGGGCGCCTTCGTCGGCCGCTCCTGGAAAACCTTTCTAAGAGCGGGCCATCACGTCACCCGCACCTGAAAATACGTGCCATTTGTAGGTGCGGTTGACAAGGTCACCCGCTCTGGAACCCATTTTCAGGTGCGGGTGACGGGGTGGCCCGCTCCTGGAAACCCTTTAACAGTGTGGGTCGCGGTGCTACAGTGCTGCGCGTTTTTGCTGGATCGAGCGGGGATTTGGCCCGCTCCTAAAAAAACGGGTCGCTCCTACAAATGTTTTCTGTAGTAGTGCATATCGCAGTGCCGCCGGAGGAAGGAGCTGAGCCAGGAGCCCCGGCCGGCGCATATCGCAGCGCCACCGGAGGAAGGAACTGAGCCAGGAGCCCAGGCCGACGCATCGTACGTGGAAGAGCCGCACAATCCATCCGTTGACCACGAAGCTGGAGAGGCGGCTGTGGAGCCGTGCCATCAACACACAGGAGAAGCCGTGGAGGAAGGAGCTGCAGCTTCCTCTGCTGGAGACAGAGCCGCCGTAGGCCTTCTCGTCGAGGCGCGCGCTGCAGGAGCCGCCGCCTTTTCATCCACCGGGCGTCTGCAACGCCTGCATCTGCAAATCCTTTTCCAAAGACCGAAAGGCCGTGCTGCAGGTACGCTGCCAGGAGGAAGAGCTACAGCTTCCCCATCGAGGCGCCACCAGGGGCAAGACCGAGAGAACCGCGTGCAGCCCCTCTGTCGACCGCAGGTGTTTCCAGGAGAAGGAGTTGCTGCGACGCCGTCCTCCGTCCGGCGAGCACTTGCATCTACACCAGCCCGGCGACCACGGCGGAGCCGATGTGAGGCCGACGAGGACGACGGACAGTCAAGCACGGGCTATATATATGTTCCTGTTCTTTGTCTTCAGCACCGCTGCAAGACGGAGGTGCGACGGCGGCCGTGGCGAACGGCGTCACGGACGGAAGCTGAAGACCGTTCACCAGGATGCTGCAAGCAAGCAAGCAAAATTGCTTCATAGAGCCATGCACGTACGCCGTACGCGTGTATGCATGCAGGTGCTCTGCGTAAAGGCCAATCAGAAGACAGGAGAGACGTCAATGATCACCTGCTCTCGTCTGACAACGTAGACGGCTGCGTGCAACATCAAGACGGCGCTGTTGTGGCCATCGGCTCCACAGGACTTTCTTTTTCCACAGGAAGAGCCGTCGGAAGATAGAGCCAGGATTGGAGGTCCCGGCCAGCGCATTGGAGAGGAGAAGCGGCGGCCGCCGGAGCCGCACCATGCATCCGTCCATCAGGGGGCAGTCGTAGAGATGCCCCTGCCGCCGGCCGTCAAGCAGGGTCCCAGCCGGCGCATCGCAGAGGCGGTGGCGGTCGAGAGCCGCGCCATCCATCCATCGACCAGCGAGCAGTCGTAGAGATGCCCCGGCTGCCCAGAGGAACTGAAGATCTTAGGGAGCGCCACCACGGGAGGAAGGAGTCGAGGAATGTGCCTGCCTGCCCTTCGACTTCGATACGTCCGGCGACGATGACCTTCACGTCCACTGTCCACGGCTGCATCCAGGGTCGCGGCGACCGCCCAGAGCGAGCCCATGCCTCCTCTGTTTATCTTCGCAGGTGACGGGGGAGCCTGAGCCTGGAATCTGTTGAGCAGCAGATGAGCCATCATCTATCTATTATCTTTATACTTGAGTGTTAAAAGAAGTCACCACGTTCGCCGAGAGGGTCTAAAAATTCTAACGTTAATCCAAAAAAAAAAGAATATGGACCGTTAGATTTTATGAAGATCCAATGGTGCAAATTAATCCAAACATCCAAAATAACTACTATGGAAAATACAATCACGAAATAGTAAAAGTTTAGAAATACATGGTTTGTAACATATATGTAGGTATCGGACAAGAACTCTATCATTGAAAGCCAAATAAAGAAATGTTGATCCCTTGGAGTTTTTTTTAAGGTGAGACTGCTCAACCTCTTTGTATCGCGGCTAGCAACACCGCAAGCATCAGTACTCTGTATTACCTAATGCCTCAAGAACTATTACCATGAAGGGAGAAATAAAAATAATATAGTTAACCATATGCACAGTCAGACTATAGGTTGCGGCCTGTGGAGCTAGACAATATATATAGAACGATCGAGAAACACAATAATTAGAAAGAAGATTGATCCACAATAACACAATATATGTCTCTTTTTTGGGTCATAGGTACCTGATTGATCTACCCGAGTGAGCAAGAAGAGCACGCTAATTCGAAAGATAATCGCTGCAAAAGCATCAAACGCCTCTGTTCTATGGATCAACAACGGAGTAATGAAGACATCACTTTCTTTGATGGTCTGTGCCGCAACAACACAGAGAATTAAATTAATCTCAATGAAGAAGTGTATTGAGGAAGACACAATATAATTGATCTTGCATCTATTCTTTGTTGGTGTATGCGATACTAAGGTTAGTTTCAGTGGATAGTGTTATAAAAGTGTCATGGGCATTAAATATCACGTCACATCAGTAAATTTATGAGGAGAGAGAGGAGGAGGAGGAGGAGTGTCATCGGATGAGAGATGAGTGCCATCGCCATGACACTCCGTTGGCACAGTTCTCAAGCTTCCAATTTTGGTAACTGTGATGACACTCCCCACTAAGACTGACCTAATGGTATGCATGTACAACTTTGTCGGTATATTTCACAATGGGCGACAAGCACTTCGTTGATATTTGGTCTGTTCGTTTGGCTGGTGGCTGGTTGCTGGTGCTGATTTGATCTGAGAGAAAAGTACTGCTGGCTGGTGGTTGGTGGTCAGTTTGTTCTGGGAGAAAAGTACTGGTGGCTAGTGGCTGATAAGCCAAACGAACATGGCAATTGTGTTTTTAACATGTGGCATCATGGACATTATGGCTCATTAATCTAGAGAAAAAGTTTCTCAAACCAAAAGCAATAATAAAAATAATTTGTGATTCGCTTTAAAGCATTCAATTTTCTAGAAGTTGTCTCAATATTTTTTTAACGAACCAGATAGGAGAGCTGCCAAGGGTGGACCCAACATGTAACGACTGAGGGCATAGGCTGCCAGTCAAATCCTAGAGATGTAGTGTAGTTTAGCAAGCGTTGCAGCTTACATTGCAGACCACCACTCAATTTTTAGTGACCTAATGGTATGCATGTACAACTTTATTAGTATATTTCACAATGGGTGACAAGCACTTCATTGATATTATGTATTTAACGTGTGGCATCATAGACATTATGGCTCATTAATCCAGAGAAAAGTTTCTCAACAAAAAACAACGATAAAAAATAGTTTGTGATTCGCTTTAAAGCATTCAATTTTCTAGAAGTTACCTCAATATTTTTTTGATAACGAACCAGACAGGAGAGCTGCCAAGGGTGGACCTAGCATGTAACGACCGAGGGCATAGGCCACCACTCAAATCCTAGAGATGTAGTGTAGTTTAGCATGGTTGTACTGTAGTAAGCATTGCAGTTTACACTGTAGGTCGACACTCAATTTTTAGCTAGGTCCGCCTCTGAGAGCTGCCGATTATATTAAAAAAAATAAAACTCAGACTCAGGAAACACAACCAAAGAAAACAATAACACAAACACTGGTAGGTTAGATTAAGTCATCAACACAAGCCGTGTCACACCAACACACTCAACTCATCTCAACAATCACACGGCCGGTTGGATTGGGACATCAACACGTTCTGATTTCTACACCAACATGTACGTGAAGCTCTATTTCGACAATTACATCGATGGCTAATGCATTGAGTCATGGGTCTATGCTAAGTTGGTATTATTTGGATTGATGGTATAAAATAAATGTCTAATTCAAGTTACATCTAGATCAACAAGAACAAAGGTTTTCAGTCCCAAACAAGTTAGGGTAGGCTACAGTTGAAACCGAGCATCTCGAAGAGTTTGCCAAATTGGGTTGTCATCATTGATTTTTTTTTGAAAAACACAAAAAAATATGCCTCCAACAGTTTGGCATAGTACTTGGAAAATTTTAGAAACATGAGAAAAAGAGGTCCTCAACACGCAAATATATGCGTGTGTATCGACTTGGCATCGGCGTTTCTCTGATCAATCTTGGAAGAATAAGGACAAAAATTAAAGACTTAAACTTTTTGCTAGGTCCTGATGCAAAACCGCTATTTTTTGCCAAGTGCAAAATAGCAAACTATTGGAGAGGAGATCTTAGCATATAGTTTTTAGAGTTGGCAAATCTTAGGATTTGCCAAGTATATTTTAGCAAATTCTTGGAGATGATGGGAACCAATTACCAAAATTCAGACACGTGACTAAAATGTTTTCAAATAGTTCAATTTACATCATTGATACAATATTAGAATATGGAATTCCTATTAATGAAAATTAATAATAAATTTTTTTGTAATAAACTAATAATATATATATATTGAAAATTTATAATAAATTTTTTTGTAATAAATGTTGTACCTAAGCTAACAACAGGTAGTAGTGTTCACATGTCAAACGGAGTCAGGTCCAGTGGTCCACAAAAGTTCGATAGCTAAAGTTTTTTATCATTAATAGTAGTAGTGCATGGGAAAAAGATAATTGTATTAGGGGATATAGATTGGGCAAATATTATAGTTAAGCGGTAAATTGAATCAATAAATATTTTATCCTGGCATATTAGATAACAACATAGGAAGAGCAAGTGCATAAGAAAATGATAGAATAAAATAGAGGTAAGTTGAGCCCATTTGGGAGGGTTTAGTTTATTTGCCCAGCTGTAGCTATAGCTTCTCTACGTATGACGGTATGAGGCTTATAATAAGCTCCTCAAAATAAGCCTCTTTTGAACCAAATAAGAGGGGTTTATAGAGGCTTATTTCTGTAAGCACCCAATAAGCCTATAAACCACTAGAAAGGTGCTTTTGAGGCTTATTTTCTGGTGCAAGACTCATTTAGTATACTTTTAGCCTCTATAAACCCCCCTAGATCCAAACACATTTTGGGACTTAATATAAGCCTCTCCATGTCAGGGGTTTATAATAAGCCCCTCCAAACCAAGAAGGTGGTGAAGAAGGTTGTGAAGCGGAAAGAAAAGAAGTTTCACTAGCTATCAAGAGGAGTTAGAGCCCTCTTAAATGAGACCTAAGAAGTCATTTCAAACTATAAAGTGATAAGGGTTGCTACACTTAAAAAGTGTAAACATTCATAGCCACGACATGATCCCAACCCAATCATTAGATCAAGTATGACTCTATGCAGCAAACAATATACCTGACATGATCGCCACCAGCAATGATAAGAAACAACAGGATGGTGATTTATTACTATGTAGCATTGAGTTTAATGGATGGTCGAGAGTTGAAAAAATAAAAGAAAAGAACTAAAGTAGAGTAATGGTAAAGTGATAAGTGTGATCTATAAAAAACCAATTGATATACCGGTTGTAGCAATCGGTGATTGGATAATAAAGAAAGGAAAGATGATTTGGATATGATAATAACAAAAGAGGTCAAATTCAAATTTTAATTCTATTTTTACTTTAAAGTTTATAGATATACATTGAAAGTTCCACTAAAATATAAGGATATAATTTGTCATCATAATGAAAACTTACATACAAATATGTACATCGCTAATCAAAATCATCACAAGCTGTATTGATGTGAAGATTCTTTATGCTACATTGCTACTTAAGTGAGTATAATCAAATATGTTTCTATATAATGTGTTCCTTTTTTCTCTTTAATTAATTCATGTTAAAAAATATGTGTTACAGTATGACTAAAAACATGATAATAATTTACAATAACATGACTAAACACAACTATTTTTTATTACTTCATTTTAAAATAAAACATTGAAATGTTGGCATAAAATAGCTAGCTACCCGCGCTATTTGCGCGGGCCATCCTACTAGTTATGTGGACAAGGATGACACCGGAGCGGTGGAGTCGTCATCACGCCGGCGCCAGGATCGTCCTTTTTTGCAGGGAGCGCCGACGGCGCATTGGAGAGGAGGCAGCGACGGCACAGGGTCGCACCATCCATCCATGGCGGCAGCCGCCGCAGCGCCGCGCCATCACAGGGTCGGCTGATCTTTTCCCTTCTAGAGGAGGAACCGCCACAAAAGGGAGCCAAGAGCCCCGACCGGGCCGGGCGCGGCTCGGCCGCGCCATCAATCTTTTCCCATCCACCGAATCCCTTGGCAGGTACCGAAGGCGCCGCCAGGAGCACAGGATCAAGAGGTCGTACAGGTGCCGCTGGAGACGCCGCCAGGGAGAGGACCAAGAGCCGATCGACGCACGCCCTCACCGTCTGCCATCGCTGCAAGGCCGTCCACTAACGCTGGAAGCTACATGAAGCCGGCGAGTGTGTCGAGGAGCGAGGTGATGACATGGCCCTTCTGTTCGTCTCCGGTGCCTCAGAAGAGCAGCGGAGGAGCGTGAGAAGAGGAGAGGCGGCGGCCGTGACCAACAGCATCGCAAATAGCCAGAAGCCGATGGAGATGTCGGCATCGCGGGACATGAAGGCAACATCAGCATCATGCAGGTGTCCGGAGGCACTCACGAGTGCAGCCATGAAGACGACGACCCCAATGCCGGTGGCTGAGAGCACCCGTACGTGTAGAGGAGGCGGCCGACGTTCGCCGGCGTACAGGCAGAGCAAGGCGTGCTCCTCTCGCGCAGCTGTGCATGCTCATGGTGGGCGTGCAAGCATGTGCAAGAAGGTAGAGGCATTTTTAGAGGCCATGCACGTACTACATGCGTATCTGCATGTACTTGCAGACTCCACATGCAGGCCTACGTGAAGCCAATCAGAAGCTAAGGATGACGCCAACACGTGCAGGCTGTCTCTGCCAAGACGTCGATGTGAAGGCCATCACCACCTCGACATCTGTACCTGCCAAGGCGACGACGCAAGAAGCTTGCCATGGCCAGGCAAGAAGCTTGCCTCTCGACATACCACAAGAAGCTTGCCATGGCCATGCAAGGCGCATTTGGTCGAACAACTTATAGGCACGATAGCTATCACTGCAGGAGCTACGACAGTGTTACCCCCTCTCTTCTATGTGCTATGGAACAGCACGTTCTCCACAAGATGCACGACGCTGTTCAGCTGCCCGCTCATTCTAGTATCTGCTTTACGCTGAGCAGTGAGCACAATGCACCGTCATCACTACCTGGGCAGAGTCAGCGGTAAATCGGCTACCATTTTCACTCCTCCTGGATGAGGCGAGCTCGTCTTTATCATCTTCGCCACCGCATTCGCTGATTCGTGCAATCCCTGGGCCAGCGGAACGGATGTCGCTGGCCTTATGAGCCCCAATGGCCGGATTTGGTAGAGCTGAGCGAGGCCGAGAGAGAGGGAGAGGCGGTGAGGATGAGAGGTCATGCCGCCGGCTGCGCGTGATACGAGGAGTCGGCGACGGGCGGCGGCGAACGCAAAATGTCGAGAGGCTTCGGACTGCGACGCTGACCCGCCTGAGCTGTGGTTTCAGCCGCAGATGAAAGATCCGACGACCAGTAATTGGCATCGATGTGGCCTAATGAGGAGCCCGAGCTTGGACACCGAATTCGGTATGTAGAGATAGCTGTGCTGGAACCTGTAGCTGTACCTTCGAAAGAGCCGATCCAGGTATTTTATACAACTGATGTTCCTTGCTGAAGCTGCCGATAGAAATGTGACGTCAATACACTCAGTTGATGGAGGGGCCAAATCTGCAATAACCGGCTACAGACTGGCCGACACGAGGTATATGTTGCACCATCGCCAACGAGGACAACGACACTACTAGATTGACAGGATACAAAGGAACAAAAGGTGCTATATATGCTGATCACACTACGAGATGGTCGCCGAAGAAGACACAGGCCACCAGCATCACATAGTGAGCCCAAGAAAATGACCGTCACCATGTCAGACTGGTTCTTCATTTTTCTACTGCCGATTCCATTTATTTTTCATCGGCTATATATACTATACGATCCTGATTGTGCTAAACGATGGAAGTAACAAGGAGCCAAGAATAGCCAAAAGAAGCTACAAGAGGAATATCATCATTCAGATTAGAAGTAATCAGCCGATAATCATTTCTTTAATACAACTGATGGTTACTTCCTTGATGAAGCTGATGGTTATGATGGAGGATATTTCTTCAAGGAAGCTGACAATACGGCAAATCAAAAATTACATCTAGCAGGAGTGAGCCATCGATGTTCCTGCTCCAAGAGCCTGAATGATATATGATTATTGATGACTCTGCCAAGTCGCCAATTCATCGTCGCCGTAGCTATGTTCTTCCTATTTACAATGCCCTGACGAGATAACAACATTACATGCCTGACTAAGATAGTAAACAAGCAGCAAAGCACATTGGCAAAGAAGCAGAACAGGACTGCTTCACGCGTAGGTATCATCGTTAAGGTCAAGACTGGTTACCCGCTGACCAAGTTCAAACATCAGCCTTGATATAAAAAAAAGAGCCGATCTTTGCTGCTGAGAAGCCGATAGAGCTATTTTTCAGGCTGACGGAGGAACAGCCGAACAAATAAATTCGGCCAGCAGTCAAATCAACTACGAAGAAACCTGAAGTTTTGCGCCTGTCTTATGAAGTCAGAAAGAGGACACCTGCATCAATGACGGAGAAGTGACGACAGCACGAACACCAAAGATTTTGACATAGCTCGGAATCGGTGTGGAATCTACACCGCACAGGATGACACTAGGAGTCCAGAGAGATTTGTAGATCATTGGTAAAACCACGGGTGCTCTATTGGTAATCACGGATGGAAGGCAGAGGGTGAAACTGACTTCAGCTTGTGATCAAATCAACTACAGAGGGAGCAATCCACTACCTGCAATCAATGCACATAATCCGTACGACCGGCAGCGCCGCCGCTGCAAGATGTCATGATACGTTGAAGCCAAGAACTCCTACCTGGAATAACAGCTAGTCCAATACTGGAAGCCGGCAAGATAGTGCTCAAGATCAATAATAGTGTCGACGTACTACTGCCATAGTAAAGGCTGGATCTTGGCATAGTGACATCGACACCGACCTGTCCAGTACCATTTTCTTGGTGGATCATCAGCTGATGATTACATATCGACTAGATTTGTCACAGCTACTGGCAAGATAAGCTGCACAGACGGTTCAGGGAAATTCCATTCAAAACTGGTAACAATCCAACATAGTTACAAGAGTTAAAATGTAATAGCTTGGGTGAGAGCCGGTACATTCGAGATAGTGTGCATACTGAGCAATGAAGTGGAAAGAAAATAAGGTTGCAGTTCCACGCGACCATATCATTGTCATTGCCGCCATACTCTCTCTAAAAAATGCTACGAAAGGCTGCATGGTTGCCGATACAAAGTTAAGAGACCGATCCGAGGAGATCCGTTCTGGGCTGCCAAGCACGGAGGACCAGCGCCAGGACGATGACGAGGCCATATGGCCGATGGAGCCGACAATGTCGGCACCAAAAGCCGAGCTACACTCTCTGGCTCAAGTGCTCGTACGCTTAGTTGGAAGAGGCCGACACCGATCGAGGTGATGACAAGACCGTGTGTCTGGTCGTCACTACCAGAGATGGTAGCAAGACGAAGAAGCTGAGCATACCAGCCGATGGCCAATTTAACAAAGGAAGCTCATAACATGGAGTCATTAGCTGGGAAGGCCACCAAGGGTTAGTCACCCGAAATAAAGGGACCACGCGTACGAAGTCACGCTGGAACACTAACACTAGCAGCCTCGATAATTGGAGTACAAAGAGCAAGCCATACCGAGCAGCAATCCTGAGAGCCGATACATAAAGTCTATCGGTTAAGGATCAGTCCAACCAAAGTTTGAAAAGGTGTTGCTCTAAGTCGCCAAGCTAGGAAACCAATACTGAGACAATGACGAGGTTGCATAGCCAATGAAGCCGATGAAATCGGCATCAAGACAATATGATCAGGCGACTGGCCAGACGATGCCTGCAACAACAATGAAGACCTACAGACATGGTACCTAGCAGGAGTCCTTCACCAAGCATGATACCTCGCCACCGTCTATCTCACAACCAATTACATGAATATCTTCATTGTCCACAATGCTGTCAGGCAACCGGCTGAGTGCCATAGACAACGACGGTGTCATACCAACCTTTCTGCATACATGACAGTAGGAAGACACAAGGCTGTACACACGTATGCATGGAAATTGTGTTTGGAGAAGTCAAAAGCCATCGTCAAAACTAGACTCAAGGGCAGCAGGACGACATTGTCAACAAGCACGGCACTGCAAAAGCCATCAACGAAGAGAGAACCGAATTATTTTTCGGTTACTAATAAGCCGATGGCATATCGGCTAAAAATATTTAGAAAGATTCGCAGCAAGAGTTAATGAAGGATGGTCCATACTGATCGTATTGGCAAAGCTTGGTGATCATTGGCGATAGCAAGCAACCAATTCAACTGGATGACGGTGCCGATAGTAAAGTGGAAACCTCCCAGAATGCAACACGTACCAGTCTTCCATCAAGGATACAAAGTAAGAGACACATACAGCTGATATAATTCTTTAATCGGCTATTGTTGCTTTTAGTTTATTAGACAACCAATAGAGATGTTACAGAAGCTGGGCAGTGACATAGACCCCTCAGCTCCTACAAAGTCTAGTGTGTCAAAGACACGAAAGAGGAAGTCGATAAGATTGGTGAGAAATAATCGAACGGCTCGACACTTACTGTTAGCAACTCATACAAAAAAAAGGGGGGACGTGCTGCAGGAAGATTTGTAGAAAGAAAAGAGTTCTTTCAATCATCAACTGCCATGCCTCCAAGAGATCAATGATAAGTCGTTATGCTAATGACAAGGTTGATACTGATCTTCATCATGAAGATGCGAAAGGAACAAAGATGGTGTGTCCAATGATGCAGGGCAGTAACAATTGAGGATTCATGCCGATGGTTGGAGGTTTAGAGCCGAAAGACTGTCGATGGAAGACAATGATCATGATGGAAATCAGCAGCTCTTAGAATATTTGTGGAAGATTGCATGCATCGGTTTTTCATTTGAGGAAGCTAATAAATACCAGACGACCAGTACGAGCACTGACTGATCAGTTGTTGGTTCTAGTGGAAATAATTTGCATGAGCATGGGAGCCGATGGTTCAGGGCTTTGAGCTGATATTCGCTCATGAAGTCACTATGGAGCTAGCTGGTACTTCATTCTTTCAAATGCACAAGAGCTACGTGCATGCATACGAAGGATTTCTTGTGGTCAAAATTAAGAAAAGGCTGATGAAGGGTTAATTACCTAGGTAGCCAATAATACAAGGTTCCTTCGAGAGGTCAATGGGGACCATAAGACACCGCTGTAAAGTTGACGGAACAAAGGAACGACAATGCCAAGCTCGATCAAGACTTAGAAGAGGAGATACTTAAGAGCTGAATTGTCTAAATTTTTCATATTGGCCAAGATATTATGATGGATATAGGCTATGAAAGGGTACCTCCGGAAAGTTTGAAGTATTAAATTCAAGGAGCAGTTTGCATCGGTCAGAAGATAGAGGCTCTGGATTTAAAGAATTTCGAAGCATGAATTCTTCATACTCCGAAACTGGGGGGCTTGTGTTGACACCGTTTTTTGGCATGTGTCAAGAGTGAAGTCAAAACGAGGCAGAAGGATCGATGCAGAGCATGAGGGCATCCGCCGATGGAAGGCGAAAGCAGTAAAGGTCGATTGAAGGCAGAAGAGGCTCAACTGATGGTCAATAAAGTCGATGTGATCTGCAGATTGATCAGCTATGTATTGGCATGTATGGACAGAGTATCAATATGAAGATCAAGATACATCAGTAGTGAGCAACGAAGAGGAGGCATGTAAGTACGTGAAGCCATGTGAGATAACCTGGTCTTTATTAGCTAACATGATTAGCACTCTGGCTGAATTATTTTATTACACAAAAGGAGAAACAGCAGAGAAGAATCGGCAAGCCAATCGGCAGAGGCTATTGACAAGCAAAATCGGCATAGACTATAGAGCAGTGATGTGTGATGACAGCATTACGTCATGATGACACAAGGTCCTGTGAGGGTGATCAAATAAAGGAGCAATGCATACAAGGGACAAGGACGGCCAAAGATACAATCGGCAGGCATGCAATCGGCGAGGAAATCGGCCAGACAAAGAAGAAATAAACCAGCCGATAGATGAAGTGCAGTACATGCAAACGTGGACTTGATGTGATTGGCTGGCAGAATTAAAGAATAAGCAATGGTTGGGCATTCGGCATGCTGATTATAAAATATATAAGGCAAGGATGTCATTAAGAGAGCTAGCACGTGCATATCTAAGGTGATTAAGAATAAAATTAGAGCAAGTTGCCGCATGGGAAGGAGTTCAAGTTAATCACGTACACAGATCGATATGTTCGCAGGCAGGTTGGAGAAGCTTAATTGAGAACGATTCTATAAAAGGGAAAATAGAGTCCGTGTATCTTAATAATTAGGCAAGTTTAGATATTTCTTTTCTAGTAAGTTTTGGTGTGCCGTGACCGGCTAGAACGTCCAGGGTATAAATATATACCCTCTGGCTATTGTAAGATTATCACGCGATCAATATCAAAACCGCCTCCGGGCAAACCCCTTTACAATTTCTTGCATCTACTTTACCGCATCTACTTTTCGGCAACTTTGCCATCGTACCTTTTTCTCTTTTCTCAACGCCGTTCTTCGAGTTCGTCGGGCTGCATCGATCGATCTCCGGCAATCTTGTAAGTACCGTTTTACCGAATAATCCTAGGCTTTAACCTTCGGGCGCATCGCTGAGGTTTCGTCTACTTCTTTATTCACAATTTATCGATATCAGCTAGATTAGCAAGTTTTACCTTAATTCTTGTTATTTTAGCTTTTATCGCCCATCTATCCAGCTCGATCTAGATCTCGTCGGCTTTTATTGTCTTAAAATATCATCTGTTCTCACAGCCGGCTTAGATTTATTCGAGTGCTGACGTCACGATCAGCTGTCTTGGCCGATCTTTCTACACATACTTACACTTCGACTGCTTTCGAGCCTGCCGATCCCGTTTTACTGTATCGGCCGATCGGCAGATACACATACTACTGAAGATCCATCGGTTCTCTAGCCGATCTCTTTAGATTTTCCATTGTCAATCAACAGGTCAGATTGGCTGGCACGCCTCGCTACAGACCGGGGAGTCACGTTTGTCGTGCGCAAGGGTGACGTCCTATTTTTGCGTCAACAATATCCTATGCGATTGATCTACTCCAGCAGATGCTAATGCGTGCTGATAGCCAAACATTCCGGAGGAAAGGAAATAGAGCTAATACCGGGATAAGCTATCGATAAACCATGGAAGGGAGGGAGCCCACGGAACCAACTGGCAAGACATGCGGCCCATAGCCCACATGAGGCCCACACGATTAGGTTTCGTATCCCACCTACCTTGGGTTGGGACACGCATGTAGCATCTCACATATACATGCGTTGTGCGTTGCGGCTGTGGTGGTGCGCTTGATCCGTGTTGGCAGGGGGTGTGCGTGTGCTAGCAGAGCGACGACGGCGAGTGATCAACTACGTCAACGTGCACCACCAGCCGACGCTTAAGGGCGCCTCACTTGCCGCCGTCAGTTTACTTTTATTTAGTTGACCCATTCAAAAACTTGCATTGCGTATTTGCGTAGCGTTGTTAAAAATATCGATCTTGTTAATTTGTTGATGATTTAGCTGTGATGTGTACGTGGTGATCTATCTCCCCTCCTAGTCATCGCCTGCTCACTACCGGAAAATAGATCTTTGCGGTGCGTCCAAAACTTTATTGTGCATTTTTTTATCGGGCACACGACAAAGAGCTTCATTGCCGTGCATTTTTTATTGAGCGTGCGGCAAAAAGAAATGCACGGAACATTAGTTGTGTGTTTTTCGTGACGCGCGAATTCTCCTCACTTTAAAATTTTTCTACTCTATACATACAACATGTGATACTTCATGGTAGATTTGTTCATTTGCTATATTTAAATAATTAATAGCATTTCAAGCAGTTTTTTGAAATAAGTCAAATTTGAACTACCAGTTATTCAAATAATAGAATAAAATGAGTGGAAAATGATATTAATGTTATTTAGCCCAATCTTTTCCACGAAATCAAAAGAAATTTTGAATATCTTGACCAGGAAATACGACCAGATTGTGGGTCTGAACGATTTTAAAATTATAAAAAATGCAACTGAAGTCCAAAAATTATGAGATTTGTCAATATCTCATGATATCATGCGTGAAGGCTGTGGTAAAAATTTGAATAAGTTTTGAACATTTTTGCATGTACGATGCTTACAAATCGAAACATCTCCTTTGAAGTTTCATAGAGTTAAGAAGTATGTGGTTAGATTTGTAGGTGATGTGACATTCAAATTGAGTTTTGACTTCAAAACTTTTTCTATAAGTAACAGACAACATAACTTATTTTGTGTTATTTTTTGGAAAATTTTCAAACTTGCTTAATAATTTTATAAATGAATTATTATTATTAAAAGCAACTTTGTCATGAGCTGGCGCATGGCAAACAAAAATATTTGTCGTGTGTCTTTTCTAAAGCGCACGACAAACAAAAACTTTGTTGTGCGGCGGTGCACGGCAAAGTGATTTTTCCATATATATCCTCCTAAGTCCCAAATACAATTGCCCCTCAAAAAGAATTCTCCTCACTTTGAAATTTTTTCTACTCTATACATATAACATGTGATACTTCGTGGTAAATTTTGGTAGATTTTTGTATTCATTTGCATATATTTAACATCTCCTTTGAAATAAGTCAAATTTGTACTACAAGTGATTCAAATAGTAGAATAAAATTAGTATAATAATGATATTCATGTTATTTAGCCCAATTTAAGACCTTTTTCATGAAATCAAAAGAAATTATGAACGTCTTGACTAGGAAACACGACCAAGATCGTGGGTCCAAATGATTTTAAAATTATAAAAAATGCAAATGAAGTCCGAAATATGAGATTTGTCCATATCTTATGATATCATGTGTGAAGGCTATGGTAAAAATTTAAATGTGTTTTGGTTATTTTGTCATGTACGATGCTTACAAATCGAAACATCCCCTATCAAGTTTCATAGAGTTAAGAAGTATATGGTTATATTTGTAGGTGATGTGACATTCAAATTGAGTTTTGACTTCAAAAGTTTTTCTATAAGCAATAGACAACATAAATTATTTTGTGTTAATTTTTGGAAAATTTCCAAACTTGTTTGATAATTTTATAAATTAAGTATAATTATTAAAAACAACTTTGTCATGCGCTGGTGCACGACAAACAAAATCTTTGTCGTGCGTCTTTTTTAAAGCGCATGCCAAACAAAAACTTTGTCGTGTGTTGTCGTGCAAACGCACGGCACACTAAACCGGCCCACCTTCCTCTCCGGCCCATCACCTCAGCCCAACTTCTCCCCCCCCCGGCCTTATATTATAGTGTGTCACCCATCTCCCAACTAACCCTAACCCCCTCACTCTCATTCCTCTGCGTCGCCGCCACCCACCTTTCTCTCTCCATTCCTCTGCACCGCGTTGCCTACCTCTCTCTCTCTCCCTCTCCTCGCGCTGCCGCCACCCCTCTCTCTCTTTCTCCTCTGCGACATGGCGGCCCGAGCTCCTGGTGCCCCCTTCCCTCCTTCCCCTGCAGCTCAGGCCCTCAACACTGCGACGTTGCCGCCTCCCTCCGCAAGCGAACCATGGCGTGCAGGTGGCCCGACAGTGGCGTGGGGCACCTCCACGGTGAGAGAAGTAGGGCACGACACGCGATTGCCAGAGCTCCGACCCTCCCACCGTAGATGCAGATATGATACGGCAGTGGTGGTGGACTGGCTGCGGCGGCGACCTCCAGATCCAGGTTTTCTCCCTCCCTCCCTCTCCCCCTCCCCTCTCTCTCTCACTATTCCTTTTCACAGGCGGCGGCGACGTGTGGTGGATGTGCTGGCATCGACGATGGGGAACGGTGGATGTGGTGGCAGTAGGCATGGCGACGTCGACGTTGGTGGTGTTGGCAGTGGCCTGGCTTGGCGATGGCAGTGGCGGCCTGCGGTTGCAGCGGCGGACGGTGGCGGCATCGGCCTGACAACGGTGGTGGCGGTGGCAGCCTGCGGTAGTGGGATTTCTTTTTTTACTTTTTGGCTTTTGTTTGCTGAGCGTGGACGCACGTCAATGTTTGCTTTTTTGCCGAGGGCCAACACACGAGTGGTGGCTTGTGGTGGTGGGATTTTTTTCTTTTTTGCTTTTGTTTGTCGTGCGTGGGTGCACGACAATGTTTGCTTTTTTGCCAAGCGCCAATGCACGACAAACCATTCCCCCGCGCCGTCAGCTCCGATGATACATAATACAGCGAACCGGATAGTAGGCATTGATGGTAGGTTTAATATTCAGGAAAGTGCGACTTCAACTACATATAAACTAGGTGCTACCCCGCGTGTTGCTGCAAAAGTTTTTAAACAAAATTTTAAGGTGAAATGTACAAGTAGAAACACCAAAGTGATTATATGACAACATTCATTTGTAAACAACATTATATATGAAAGCAGGTTATTTTGTTGAGAGTGAACCATTCTTTCCTACATGTATTTCAATTGCAAGAGTTTTGTGGTGTGCTACTCACAAATACATGTTATTAGTCACAGAAAATCACTTGAATACATAAATAGATGGTTTGGTGGATGATGGCATGGCGTATAGTGGATGGTGATGTGGAATGCTTGCATGTTGAGCTATATAGTTGTTATAGATGCAGGATTATGGATTAAGGCTGCCACTGGGGAGCGTATGGACAAATCCACTTCTTATCCTCTCCAATGTGGCCATGATCAAGTAGTAGTATGCGAATCGAATCGAGGAAGTAAGGGATGTGTTGATCTCCAATGTGGGCATGATCGAGGAGTATGCAATGTGCTCATAATCTTCTAGTAGTATGCGAGTCGAATCAACGAAGGAATGGATGTGTTGATCTCTAATGTGGGCATGATCGAGCAGTATGCAACGTGCTCATTATCATGTAGCTGGTATGCGAATCGATTCGAGGAAGGAAGGAACAATGTGTTGATCTCCAATGTGGGCATGATCGACTAAGTATGCGAATGGAATGTTCGGTTCTTTGTATTATGTAGCACAGGACCATCCTGTGACGATTTTCAAACTCATCGACATACGTCCTGACGATGATCCGGTGTGGTATACATCAGAACAAAGGAACTTCCTTGTAAACTACGGGTAGGAAAGGCGCTTCCCATTTCCCGACCACAGGGTGCGCACAGCGCACTACACACACCTTTATGGCTTTATCCAACGGCGTGTCACTCGTGCTGACCCACCATTCCCCCATTTACTGCTTCCTCACTTGCGGCGCAACCCCTTGGTAGGGTTCCGCAGCCGCCGCCTGCAGCAGCCTCCAGCGGATACCGCAATCTGTCGCCGAAATCAGAGGTATGCGTCTGCCTCCAGGCTCTAGTGGATACTGCAATCCGCCGCCGAATTCTTGGAATGGCACTAATTTGATAAATATATTGCAAATGGGTCGAGATGGTGGCAAAAGAGATGGAAAGGCACTTGATCCTCCTCCGGCGAAGTGACAACGAAAGTTGTAGCCGACTTCTGCAGGCACGTCTAGTCCTCAGACGAGGCAAAGGGGCAAGCCTACGGCACGGGATTTTTCCTCTGCCCCTTCACGTCACACACGAGGTGGGTCAACCTCCGCACCTTCCTGCTGCCGCACACAGGTGGGTCAAGCTCGGTGCTTTCCTGCCGCACACGGGGTGGGTCAACCGCGGGTCGTTGCCCGCCCCACCCTTTGGAGTTTCCTACGCCAGATCCCAGGAAGCAGAAAGAGTTACAAATTTACCCTCCACCAGAAGAGCCACTTAGGATGATTGACCTACGCAACCACACCTACCAAATGATTAAAGGTGTTCGATGTGTGCCTGAGAATCACTGGTGGGACAAAATCAAGGACAAACGGGTCGAACCAAGATTTATGAATGTCGTTGAGCAAACTTTCTATTACAACTACAAATACCTTCCCATGAAACTGTATCAGCACATGGTTATAAATTGGGATCATATGAACTTAGCTTGGCCGCGGGAGTGGATATTAAGGTATACTTCGATGATCATCCCAGATTGGCTGATTTGGTCTCATTGCATCATCAGTATGTTGAGGATTGGGTGAGAGTTTTTTACGCTACTATGTACATTGCTGAAACTAGGGAGTACATCATGTTCATGTTTCAGGGACCACAGTATACTCTTTTCTGACACCATATTGCTGCCACTCTTGGACTGATGGGTTGTGAATTAGGAAAGTATGAGGATAAGCCATCCCTACATAGTATTGTCTACGGGGATCGTGAACCACCTCGGTGCAGTTTGCTCGGTGGGTCGTCCCTGTCCAATGAGGAGATGGCCGGACTTTTTGTTGAGTCATTCACAGGTAGGCAAGCATATCGCACGCCTAACATGCTTACCCCTGAGGCAAATGTGGTTCATCGGGCACTACGGAAGACATTGTTACCACAGATTGGCAATGCAGAGTCCATCACTAGTCTTCAGCAGTGGCTTCTCCTTCATGTCATGACTGGCCGGTCCTTCGACATCGTGGACTTCATTTTATGTGAGATTGAAGATGTTATCCTGGATGGGTTGATCGTGGCTCGACATATGTCGTATGCTCACTGGATCTCCTTCATCTTGAGTCATGTTACCAGAGTAGATGAAGATGGGGAAGTGGTGCGAACCGGACCCAAAGATTGGCGTCCCGAGTACATGAAGTCCAAGACACATTTCAAGGAATACAGGCCTGCGAGACCAGGAGACAAACGTCGTGGCCTAAGGGCTACAATTGAGTCATCTCCTGATGACATTTGTTCCTCAAACAGCGAAGACAATGAGGCATCTCCAGTGAGACATCTCCGAGTACATGATGGTGTGTCGCTACCCACTACAAAAATATAAACAGTTCCAATCACTCCAGCAACAACCAGTGAGCCAATGGACTCTTCCTTCTTTCTGAAACTGATCCTCAAAAATCAACGCAAGCAGACCAAGTTCTAGTCAATGATGGAGAAGAGGATGGCACAGCAGGAGGAGTTAAACCGTGCGCACTTGGAGCAGATAGTACAAATGGTAACACAGCAGCAGCGCGCTATGGAGAATTTTCTGAATGCTTTACTCAGTCACCTTCACTAAGTTAACGGCTTACCACCACTGCCCGCTCTACTCGCGCCTATTGGTCAGACCCCCTTGCAACTCATGCCTCTTGCTAACTTGGGTAAATCATTTGAAGTCTCTGAGCTGCCTCACAGTTCAGCAATTGGTTCACAATGGATGACAGAAAAGGATTCCAAAGAAGAAAAGGAAGCAAATGCATCAATACTCAAGGTTCTATCTGATATTGCAGCAGAGGAACAGAATAAGGAAGATCCTTTGGCGGCAAAAGCAAACGATCTGGATGGTCGTGCTATCTCTGCCGGTAGTAGTGCAGAACATCATGACCACTCTACTTTGCAAGTTCTGGAAGATCTTGCTCCAGCTACCTTGGAAGGCTCTCCTGCAGCTGATCCTGCTCCTGCTACGGCTACCTCGAAAGGCTCTCTGGTAGCTGATCCTGTTCCTGCTGTAGCTACCTCGGAAGGCTCTCCTGCAGCTAATCCTCCTCCTGCTCCTGCTGCAGCTACCTTAGAAGGCTCTCCTGCTCCTACTACTTCATAAGGCTCTCCTGCACCTGCTACCTCAGAAGGCTCTCCTGCTCCTACTCCTGCTACCTCAGAAGGCTCTCTGGCTGCTAGTGCTGCTCCAGCTCTTGATGACCCTCTTCACAATCCTATTATATCGGCTCCTTCGAACACCAAAGAAAAAGATGTAGAATGTCAAACATTCCTTTTATTGCCATTGATTCCATTTGATTGATGTATTCGAGTTGAACAATACATTTTTCTTCACGTTTGCGAACCAACCATAAATAATCATTTTGCCTGGCCTTTGTGCTCAGGTCTTCACAATTGCTGACCAAGATGAAATTATACTGGAGTCGGAAGACTCCAAATACTCTTGTGCCGGGTTGTAGAATGAGATAAAGGTACCAGCACTTCATTTTCAGAATAGAACATCGTACTTGTATCGTGGTGTTGAAGACTCCGACTTCCATATGATTGAATCCTCCGATTGGATTAATGTCTTGGATCAATGCAGGATTCCTACACCCAAAACGGAGAGTTCTATGGCCTCGACATCACGTAATGCATGAGTCGTGCTATGCATAAAAGGAACCCAACACTCCCTACACATGCTTTAGTTTGTAATTTTTGATGTAATCCTTGAATCATGTCACCATACCGATGTTTGATGAGAGGAATGCAAAGTGCTCATGATCTTGTAGTAGTATGCGAATCGAATCGAGGAAGGAAGAGATGTGTTGATCTCTAATGTGGGCATGATCGAGGAGTATGCAACGTGCTCATTATCTTTTAGTAGTAATAAGCGAATCGAATCGAGGAAGGAAGGGATGTGTTGATCAAGGTGTATTGCTGCTGATGGATGCAAACTACAAAGACTGAAAACTCGTGATTATCATATCCTACTCCAAATGGTTTTGCCAGCTTGTCTTCGTGGTTTAGTGGATAAAGAGATATACACAGCTATTGCGGAATTAGGAAACTTTTTTGGGCAATGGAGGAGACTATGGTTGTAGCCGCTGAAGTTGACGCAATTCGCCAGCAGGAGCCGTCTGATGTGGATGAATTCAATTCTGAAGATGAGGACGACGACACTCTGGCAATACGTCGATGAATATGAAAATGCTACTGATGAAAGTGACGAGGATTACGATGTGAAATCAGTTAATGTTTAAGTCGACCTGATCTGAAATCATGTGGACCTTATGATTTATATGTAGCTGAAGTCGCACTTTCCTGAATATTAAACCTTGCCATCGGTGCCTACTATCTGATTTATCCGTTACGTTGTATTGTATAACAACGAAACGTTGTGTATGAAGGGGGGAAGCTAGAAAAGGCTAAAAAGGCTCCTCCGATTATGGGCTACGTGAATGGTAGATTAGATAATATCCATATAATCACAAGAATGCATGATGACGGATTAAGGCTGCCACTTGGGAGCGTATGGACAAATCCACTTCTTATCCTCTCCAATGTGGGTATGATCGAGTAGTATGCAATGTGCTCATGATCTTGTAGTAGTATGCGAATGGAATCGAGGAAGTAAGGGATGTGTTGATCTCTAATATGGGCATGATCAAGCAGTATGCAACGTGCTCATAATCTTCTAGTAGTATGCGAATTGAATCGACGAAGGAAGAGATGTGTTGATCTCCAATGTGGGCATGATCGAGCAGTATGCAACGTGCTCATGATCATGTAGTTTGCAAATCAAATCGAGGAAGGAAGGAATAATGTATTGATATCTAATGTGGGCATGATCAAGTAGTATGCAACATGCTCATGATCTGACAGTCCATCCAAAGTACGCCCTCCCGGGAGCTGTGTGATGCACACACTAGGAAGCATTAGCGACATCGATACCGCCACAGAAAGATGGGCCAAGTTGGAGCCCGGCTCGTTTCAATTGTTCGTAGCCTGTTACTGTCCACGTAATTTCTTTGGTCTTTCATTTTGCAAAACTTTGAATTGCTGCAAAGCGTAAGTAAGCAGGGACGGATCCAGCGGTGGGGCGGGCGGGGCTCGAGCCCCCCCTACCGCTGGAAATCCAATGGAGCTCCCTTAAGCCTCCCTTACAAATTTGAGGAAGAACAATGAGGGAAGGACGGGCTAGAGGAAGAAGAAGGAGAAGAAAGCCCCCCCTAAATTTATTCCTAGATCCGTCACTGTAAGTAAGGTCGTCTTTCGTCTGCATGCTAAGAGCGTTGTGAAGAACTTGGCCACCTCTCGCCATTTGTCTTCATATACTATTGGAAATTGACCGGAAACCTTTGCATTATCGTGGTCTAATGCAGTATATATGTCAACATGTCATGATTTAATTTGGAAAACTAGTCCATCAATGGATGCATGGGTTAGTACTTTTAGATGACATATAATAAATATTATAAGTTATTATTTAAATTATATTAGGAAGAAAAATCAATAATATCTTTTTATGATTTGCTTGGTAGTGAGACCAATATATTAATAAGTATTGGCAAAAGATTCTAAAACGACGGATTCCTTTATGATTTAAATACTGGAGAGGGATTAAGAGTAAGAGATTAGTTGCGTCACACATGACCAACAGGTCGGGCAGGATAGTTAGATGTTTTTTATTTTATTTGAAACAAAGATATTTGTTATATGTGATGTGACCGGTGTATCATTTAGATTTAGTTTTTTATAGTGGCATATGTGTGTAATTTAGATATAAATATAGGGGGTCATTTTTAATTCTCCATAATGGCATAGGTGGGTAATTTTAAAAACAAAGTTGATTTTAGAATTTTTAGGATTTCTCTATTTTTAGAGTGTGCAACTAGGATTCCTAGGTGACTTCATGTGGAGGCTTCCATGAGTTTTCTCTATTATTAGAGCATCCACCTAAGACTCCTAAGGTTTTTAATTTTATTTGAAATGAATATATTTATTATGTATGATGTGACTAGTGTATCGTTTAGATTTAATTTTTTTATAGTGGCATATGTATGTAATTTAGAGATAATTATAGGGGATTCACAAAAAAAAAGATAAATATAGGGGATTATTTTTTTAATTCTTCATAATGGCATAGGTGGGCAATTTTAGAAACAAAGTTAATTTTAGAATTTCTCTCTTTTTAGAGTGTGTATTTTGGATTCCTAGGTGGCTTCACGTGGAGGATTCCATGAGTTTTCTTTCTTTTTAGAGCGTCCACTTAGGATTCTTAAGGTTTTTATTTTATTTGAAAAAAAATATTATGTATGATGTGATCGGTGTATCGCTTAGATTTAATTTTTTATAGTGGCATATGTATGTAATTTAGAAAAAAAATAGGGGTTATTTTTAATTCTTCATAATGGCATAGGTGAGTAATTTTAGAAACAAAGTTGATTTTAGAATTTCTCTCTTTTAAGAGTGTGCATCTAGGATTTTTAGGTGGCTTCATGTGGAGGCTTTAAAAGGTGTCTCCAACCAGTAATAGTAAGATGTTGATTTAATGTTGTCCCTATGTTTTTAGACGAGAAGAAGTAGAGAATGTTGCACAACTAGAACAGGGGCGAAGCCAGCCTCAAATTCATCGATGTCAACACTTCTTTTTACTGCTGCCATTAACACTATAAACAGTACTTCGACAGTGATTTACACTGCATTTTCCAACATCCATCGATGTCAGCTGACAGCAATGACAAGTTGTAGCTCCACCACTAACTAGAACCATTATTATATGTTTAAGAAAAACTAGAATCATTATATTATCCCAACAATGGTGGAGCTACAGGGTATGCCAGCATATGCATGTATAAGTATTTGTGTACATATTTTTATATATAAAAACCATACGCACGTATGTGCTGCAAAATCGAGCCCGTCCAAGCGCTGCGAGCTTATTAGAGAGAGAGGGGCAGGCCGAGCGAGCGTCAGGCCCATGTGCGCACGCGGCATGCGGCATGTGGCATGCGACAGACGGACAGAGGGAGGGAGACTAGGAGATAGATAACATGTCGTCTCGCCGAGCTGCCGACACCAATACGCGGATAGCATCTTCATCACGCATCATGCGTCTTGTGCCTCCGTGCACCGGATCGAGACGCTACCATCCTCGCGTTCACGCCGCCGACTGTCGTAGGGTTAACATTTTCGGCAAAATTTCGCCGGGAAATCCGGAATTTCGTGTTTTTCCATGAGGGGCGAAAAAATTTTTGAATTATGTTTTGTTATATAGGACCGCTGCAGCATGAAAAAGCATACTGTATATAACTATGTGAAGCGGTGGTAGAGCTCTTCCGTCATGCACAAGAAGGTCTTGGGTTCGATACTCGGAATTCGCATAATTTTTTTTGAAAAAATATAGTGCTTCCAAGGGTTCGAACAGAGGGCGCCAAATTCCATAGATTCAAGCTAAACCACCGATCTACGATTCAAGATATCATTTTGATATCACGTAGACCTTTTATGTCTTAAACAAATTCGAATTTAAATGAAATTTGACCGAAATTTTTTTGAATTTCACGAAATTTCGGGAATTCCGCCTTTTTCGAGGGGGTCCGAAATTTTTTTTATCCCGGAATTAAAACCCCACTCCTCGTCCATCCCGTTTGGCCTTCATCCAATCGTCCTGCCCTAGTCCTACGATCGCACCAGCGGCATCTACGTGAGTTGTACAGGTGAGATTCAAATTTTGTTACTTAGTGTATATATACAGAATTATGTCGTCAAATTTATAATTATTATCAAATTGGTAAAAATGAATTTACCGAATTGTGTATATGAATTTTTTAAGCGGCATACCCTAAACTAAAATCCTAGATACGCCACTGTACCCCAATGCAACACTCTTTTTCGAGCTTTATGTGCATGCACATCGTCCCTCTCCCAGCTCATCACACGAGTCTGACCTGACCAAGGCACCAAGCTCAAGAATTATCATATTAGAAAATGTGCAACGCGTTACGCGCATATATTCTTCTCTTGGTTATGCATGCTAGGCAGCTAGCTTCTCCCTGGTGCAACCAATAAGGCATACACATATACTTGTAGGATTTTCCTACTACTAGTGCATGCGTCAGGTCCTGTGCCACTGGCGCCACCGCGCCACCCTCGCACTCGGCCACTCGCAAGACTAGTCGATCAGCAGGAGGTAGAGGGCGATAATACCATGTAGAGGATTAGTAGGGGAAACATGCATGCATCTCACACCCAATATGTAGAGGCCGGGTGATCTTTATTAATTTATATAGACTATAGGTTTTGGATTAACAATACAATACAAGTAATAACACTATGAAGCCAGCACGCGGACAGCAGGAAGCCGTTGCTCGAGGTGTGCAATGATCATCACTAGCGGTTGGGGCGCGCCCTGCGCGCCGACACAGATAATTACGTTTGTTGTTTGTGGGACGCACTTCGCTGGTTTGGTTTCTACTAATTTGAGGTCATATGGGGAAAAAGCGCCAGCGGCCCATGGAACGGCCAGTAAGTCGTTGCGCCACGCTGAATCAGTAGCACCCTAAACTCCATGTTGTCTTGTTGTGTCAGTGTCCATTAGGTCGAGTGTCGGTGTCAAGGTAAGTAGGTGGATCAAACAGTGATCAAGTATCCGATTTGATATGTACTTTATATGGAAATCAAATGAAACACTAAATATCTTTGAGATCACTGTAATTGAGAAATAGCTAATCCAAGCTTCAACTGTTCATGAATGGCGTAGCAGGATACGAAATATAAGATAGTGCAGGTCATACGATGACTCTTAAAGTACAGAATAGGTGTTTAAAATATACGGGAACACATGTATTCACAAAATTAGTTGTCTACTGTAAGACACACACTACATACCTATAATCACCACATATCCTAAACCTAAGACGTAGAGTGTAGCAGCTGATTCACAGAGATAGTTCAAAAACTTAACCAACAGAAGGCGTTCAATCTTCAGTAGAATGTGCCTTATTCACAGTCTGTGGTTCACATCAAATTCTTCGTTTTTTTCTGCGAGTAAAATGGATAGAAAACATATAAGAAGATAGAAACAACAAAAGCGGTTCAGCGAAGAAATTGTTCTGATAGTAGGATGTTCACCTAGGCTGCAGTCTCCTCCTGATCAGCCTCTGAGCGCTGCTCGGAGCTGCCCCAAAGAATCCCAGGAATCTGATCGGTGTCACTGTAAAGGTATTTTGTTCACTTCATCAGGGCATGCATGGGAGGAAATATTTTGCTTCAAACATTGCAGTGCGAAGCTGACCTGTTTTGTGTGGAACCAAGAGCAGAATTATCAGCGGCAGCAGTCCCAACATGATAATCTGATTCTTCTATATGGTCAGGCTGCAACATATGAGAATCTTAGGGAGATGAAATGCATAAAGTAAAAGCAACAACAGAGACTGTGGTGGGCAAGACACAATTCGCAACCAGGTTTTGTTTTACCACTGCTATTTTGTTGGTATCACTTTGATGCTCCAGTGGCAATGCTCTGCTTGCATCACAGTAACCTCTGTGGAAAAAAAAAAGAGACTTAGGCATGTGGTAATAATATAGCGCTGATCATTGCAATAAAAATGTAAGTTTTAGAAAGAGAAAAAAAGGATTTACAGCTACATAACTGTACCTGATGCTGTCAAAAACTTCACAGAAGACAATATTTTTAGTAGTTGAACAGCAGTTACCATTTTCATCTTCGATTAGTATCTTCAGTCCTTTCTTAGATGTAACTCGAGAAATTGCAACATATAATTGCCCATGCGTGAAGACAGGATTTCTCAGATAGACTCCCACATTTGATAATGTTTGACCCTGACTTTTGTTGATTGTCATTGCATAAGAGACTCTTACTGGAAATTGTCTCCTATAGAGCACAAAAGGCCATTTTGGGTTAGATGTGGATAAAACAATCTGTGGGATATAGACCACATCACCTATATTTGATCCAGTTATAATGGTAGCTTCTATAACATTATCGCCGAGGTTTTGGATCATTAGTCTTGTTCCATTGCAGAGTCCTGAATTTTGATTGAGATTCCTTAGTAGCATTATTGGTGTATTTCTTTTCGGAGTGATCTTGTGTTCAGGGAAGTTGGATACTGAAATGGAATGTAGAAATTCTGCTGGGTACATTGCATCAATGTCATAAGATTTTTCATTGGTTTTACTTATTATGTCGTAACTGAGATATTCTCTTGAATTACCAGGAATGGCATCCAAAATGAAGGTGTTGATTTCATTCACCACAGAATTGGTTGGCGACAGGATAGCATGCTGGCAAAGGTATGTTCGATCTCGATACATACGGTCCAAATTCCCATAAACCGAATGAACAATGGCCACTATCTTATCATCATTGGTGTGGATCAACAAATCAGGTGGAATCTCGATCAAGTTTGGGTCGGTCTGTTCATCACCTTTGATAGGAGGAACACGACCATCCCCAACAGTCAAAATCCAATCACTAAATTCCTGCAGCTCCAACTGCGAAAAATTATCAAGTGATAGATCCTTTAGCCTCATATTTTCATGGAGGCTAAGAACCTCGACTGAATGCCAAATAGGTGAATTCAATATGCAAGAATCTATGGTTTTGGTTCTGTTGCCTCCCTCAACAACTGGTAGTATTTGTCTAAAATCACCTCCTAGCACAACTACTTTGCCACCAAACACTTTCTCTGCCGCTGTTTCATCATTCACAGACAGCACATCACGCAACGAACGGTCCAGTGCTTCGAAACATTTTCTGTGTGTCATCAGAGCTTCATCCCATATTATAAGAGAAGTTTCTTGCATTAGTTCAGCTAAGATGCTTCCTCTTTTAATATCACATATTGTTTCATCGTCAATTTGTAACGGAATCTTAAAACGTGAGTGAGCAGTGCGCCCTCCTGGTAACAATAAAGACGCCACCCCAGACGACGCCACAGTCAATACTATCTTTTTTCAGATCGTAACCGAGATACTATAGCATTCCACAAAAAGGTCTTCCCAGTACCACCATGGCCATAGACAAAGAAGAATGAAGCTTCATTATGTTCCACACTATGCACAATTTTGTTGAATGCAACCAATTGTTCATTGTTAAGTCTTTCAAACATTTCAGTAGATTTTTTCATGAACTCTACAATATCATATGATCGCTCTTCATCTATAAGGCTATTAATGTTGTCGCTCCCTGCTCTCCTAGCGATAGCCGGTAAATTATAGGATGCTATGCTTGCTCCATTACGCGAGAACAACAAGGAAAGTTCTTCTATAAGCATGTTTCGAAGTTCAATTTCGGGGACTCTATATCTGCTATCATTCATTGCTTGTTGAGATTATATTCAAAGTCATCTGACATGGCTATCCAGTATTTTTCAAAAAAAATCCTTTCATCTGTTATATCACAGTAAAGCATCATAGTTACAAATAAATTCCTGAGTTGGCGTCCAGACCCCCACAGTATAGCTTCGTCAAAGGCACTATACCACTCCTTATCATCGCCTAAAAGACCTCGGGCTGCACACGCTTCCTTGGATGATGGAAAAATTGTTCCTTGGTATGTTCTTAAATCCTCATAACTCTGCGCTCCTTCTACAACCGTAACTAGCATTCTTAGGTAGTATCGTTCACCCTCTGAAGGATGGACGTAATAAATCCTACTGATCTTATTTCCAGATGCTCTATGAATCCAGACACGCTTATCTTTTTCCCACCGCCATTCATCAGTGAAATTACAGTATGGAAGTTTTCTAGCCTCGGGGCATCGTTGATTCGTTTTAAACCACTCAATTAAAGTTGTTCTTTGCAGGAATTCATTAGTGACAACATCCGATAGCCTAGCTCTTTTTCTAAAAAGGACACAATTCATATTAGGGAGGTGAACAGCTAAACGCTCAACCGAAGGCACCTTACTATGTATATCAAAACTGTACAATCTCCAGAGTGCTTCTTTGTCACAAAGGTATCTACATTCAAGGTAATCTTCAATCTCATTAATTTCGTCATTGTCAATAGCCTCATGATTGGTGATGGAGTTCCTCTTTCGCTTGAACCCAACTTTAGCAAAATCTGGACCTTTTGTGACGTATTTAAACAAATACTTGATAATCTTACTTTTATTGCACCATTCAACATTAATATGTGCTTGAAATTTCTTTAGCAAGTACATGTTGTAAGGAACCACCCATCGATTATCTAAACGAATACCGTTTTTAACAACGTATCGGCCATTGTCACGACGTCGATACACTGCAAATCCATTCTCATCAATAGTAGTTTCATCACTAAACTCTTTGGGATAGTGCTTTGAACAAGCCCCTTTTTTCATGCACACACATCTAGGATTATGTTTGCCACATGGCCCATGTATCATAAACTCTTCAACCAATGCATATCCTAGTGGATCTACAGCAGGATCGGGAATTTCAGCAGAAACAAAAGAATCAATAGCAGAGGCAGTACCTTCCCTTCCATTTTTTGTCACCCAAACCAGAATATGTGCGTGTGGAGTGTGGTAGTCCTCTTTTCTGAAATTCAACGCTGTGCAAGACTGGAGGGGGAAAATAAAGGAATTAGATGCTAAATCTGCACAAACATATTAAGTTGTGCTATGAACATTGCATTGGAATGTGAGCGTAACTCACCAGCGATAGCAGGGCCAAATGCGATGCCATTCTTGATATTATCCAGCAGTTCATCAAGTTTCATTTTGTAGATACGGACGATGATATCAGACCTATCAGAGGGCTGCTGGCCAGGTTCAGCCTCCACCGATTCTATAATTTCCTTCCACTTTGGGTTAGCTGTGAACGTGGTGAACCAATCTGGGCATCCATGGACTCTACAAATTGCCAGAGCATCTTGATAGTTTTGTGCCATATACCGCTTGCCACCTGTAAAACTGGCAGGCAAGAATTTCTTCTTGCCGATACTATTACCATCCAGGGTTCCTTTGCCAACAGCATCCACAATCCCCTGAAAATAATCGGATCTTAGATCGTCTTGATGGTCATTTATATACTTCAGTCTACTTTCTTCCACGCAGGCATATCCGTCCACTTTGTCTTGCTCTGAAAGTCTTCCATAACAAAGGAATGGGTTTGGCTCATCCATCTTATAGTGACATCGGTAGCAGTAGTAATCTTGCATTGTCACCTTCAACCGACAATTCTCGTCAGATAAATCAAGCCCCCGGTACCTTATCCCAAGTTGATAACCACGTTCGCCGTACGGGAAAAGAAGAGGGTACTGAAGAGGCATGTAAGCAGGGTGTAGACTGGAAACCCGATGCAGTGTGCCATCTGTCCCATGCACAATTATATCTCTTTTGTAATTCTCCTGAGAGAAATCACCAATTATAAGACCAGCAAGCTCAGAAGTTGTCGGCATTTCATATTGCACTGGATCATCTTCAGTCGCACCAACAATGCGGATACCAATCTCTTCATTTCCATGCTCTGTCAACCTATCCCGAGCAACTCTAAACTGCTTAACTAATGGGTTAAATTCATCAAGCATATCCAGAAGAGCAGCAGCAATCTCAGGGCACATACCATCAGACCCACTATCACCAGGATCGATTGCCCTGAATCTGTTTGCCAGTTCATTTGAGGTATCATAAATATAGAGCTGGGCAAATTTTGGCGGAGCATCATCAGCAGGCAAGAGAGAACCAATCCTATGGCAAACCTGACCTGATATCTTGAACACAGGAGGACCATTCCCATTGTTGACACTACGATCAATAAATGCACCCATCAATGTGAATGCAAACAGAGAATTATAGTGTCTGATCTTTTGCAAAAACAGTCGGGATCGTTGACCACCATCAAACCTTAGCAACTGCTTCAGAAATTCAGGCACTGGAGTGAACGACGGTAGATGAACCTTGCTACCTTTACAACACATGTTGTAAATAACTCTCCTCTGGGTGAAAGCGGACTTAGACTTCACTCTTTCTTGATACCAGAAAACAGCACCACAATACCGACATTTGTACTCAGGGCGTCCAACATAAGATCTGTCGGGATGGATATCTGTGAGATTTGCGAAAACAGTCAGCCCAAAGTCAAATGGTGCCACAAAGAGAAAAGAGCGAGTCGAGCAAAAATGCAGTGAAGTGAATACCTTTAAGTGCGGTAGCCACTACAAGAAAATCGTTGACTAGTGATGCAACCACATTTTAGGGTCATTGATTTATGACGTTCCTGGCTGATCTCGTCATAATATTTCACTTCCGAGCAAATTTAGTGACAAAAAAAAATTTTGTCATTACGGTTGATACTGTAGCCGGGCGTTCCCTGTTCCATGCTATTTTGTGACGCCATAAGCTCTAAAAAACATCATAAACCAACATCGGTCCCACATGTAAGCATTATTTTAAAAACAGATTGTTCCAAGTCATCATAAAATTCAGTAGGGTCCCACATGTAAGCATTTTTTCGAAAATAGAGTGTTCCAAGTCGTCATAAAATTTTCTAAGGTACCACATGTAAGCATTTTCGCCATGTCAGCGGCGTCATAAACCAACTTTGGACCCACATGTAAGCATTATTTTAAAATAGAGTGTTCCAAGTCGTCATAAAATTCAGTTAGGTCCCACATGTAAGCATTTTTTTCGAAAATAGAGTGTTCCAAGTCGTCATAAATAGTTCCATGGTCCCACATGTAAGCATAGGTCACGAAATGTTACAAAAATAATTTGCCATGACATGGGTTCGAACCAGGGACATGAAGGAACAAGGTTGTGCTGTTTACCACTGCACCAGTCGTTGGTTGTGATAAGTACATGGGAAACTCTACTAATAGTTCATGCGAATTCTTTACTGTGACCAGGTCCCACATGTAAGTTTCAGTTGAGTCTATAATTACGTATCGAATGGCTGGCGAGACACTTCACTCAGACTTCGCAAAGACTTTTGACTTCCGCTACGCAGATCTGCAATAGTTCGTGGTAGGAATGGTGGATCCTAGCGGTGAGGGGAAGATGGTTGCGCCGCCACATCCCAGCAACAAGAGGATGAGACAGCAAGACGAGGTTGGTCCTCTGGTTTGAGCCGCTATATTTTCCCCTATCTTACTAGGGTTGGGGATATCTAGATTTGGGGATCTGGAGGATTGATGAACATATTTGGTAGATTTAGATTTCATTATCGTATCTTTAGATTTGCACTTCGATAGGTGTTAGAAGTTGATAGGCTATAGAAAATTTATTTTAGATTCAGTTAGTTTTCAATTTGCATCGTCTTATAGTAGGTTTTGTATTTTAGTAGCTTCTAGATGTGCTTCAAGCCACTCGTTTTATGAATTTTTGTCGAGGTGCACAATTAATAGGATTGATAGGTCCATCATTTTATGAATTGGTAAATTGAAGATACTATTTCGGAGCTACAGACCGTTGAAGGGACATCTGGATTCTGCCATGATTGTTAGCGTTTGCACAATTCACAGGTGTTAGATTCAGTTAGTTTCCAATTTGCATCGTTCGATGGATCGATAGGTTCATTTAGGACAACCATGCCCTTGCTGAGTTTATGTAGGTAGCAAACAACCAGGTTTTGTGGCATGTGGTGGTTGTTTTACTGTACTCATACAATTAGGTTCAAGGGATTCAGGTTTTTTTATAGACTGAGATGAGTTTATTTTTCAGATCGAGATTAGTTTTCTCCAAGGATGAGTTTATTTCTACAAGAACATCTTAATATTATTTTAGAAGATCTGGATGCCTTGTCTCGGGGGAGAACTCTCTTAGGATCCCTAAAGAGATCGAAAACATGATAGAACAATTAGCTGAAAGAGAGAAACAGCTTCAGTACACACCTAAGAACAAGAAAACTGAGGGCAGAGCTTATTCTTCTTACCATAGACATTGGAATAAAAGCGTCAATAAATGGGTAGGACATTGAGTTTGTTTGATCCGTCTTTTCTTTTAAATGTTCAAGAAGTTCGTTGTCAGTTAGACTGAAACAAGTACCCTTGACTATTAGTACCCGTTTCAATCTAACTGACAACGAACTTCTTGAAAATTTAAAAGAAAAGACTGACCAAACAAACTCAATATCCTACCCATTCATTGACGCATTTATTCCAATGTATATGGTAAGAAGAATGATCTCCGCCCTCAGTTGTCTTGTCCTTAGATGCGTACTGAAGCTCTTTCTCTTTTTCTGCTAATTGATCTATGATGTTTTCAATCTCTTTGGAGATCCTATAGAGTCCTCGCCCTGGGACGAGACATCTAGATCTTCTGAAAGAACTTTAAGAGAGGCCTGCAAGACCAACAATTCACGGTAGGAGATGCTGAAGGTGAAGGAACAGTTGCAGGAGGGCAAACATGCACTATGTGAAAAACACAGATTGGTAACAGGCATAGATTGCTATTGGTAACGGGCAAAACGCCCGTTACCGATCAAGCGTTACAAATAATCCATCATCGGTAATGGGTATTTTGTCCGTTACCAATAACTGCCACCAGTAACGGGCGTTATGGTAATGCCCGTTACCAATAACCAAATATAGGTAACGGGCCTCAATGGCACCTGTTACCAATACAAGTTATTGGTAACGGGCATTACCATAATGCCCGTTACCAATGTGAAATTAAAAAACAAAAAAAAGAATTTACAAATGCTATTTTTTCCTTTATTTACATACAGATGTTTACAATCAAATCTCAAATTTACACACATATACAGTTGTTCATACATCTATGCTCATACAACATAGTACATCTGTTCATATGATCTCAGTTAGGAACAAATAAAGAAACAAGAGCAAAAAAAACATCAGCAAGCAGCTCTCCTGGCCTTCTACACAAAATACAAGCATGACTTATGAGACTTGTTAGCAAAAGTGCAAGAGAATTAAAGAGAAGTCATATAAGCAAAATTTGCACAAATAATCATCATTGCCCTATAGTCAGCAGATCAAGTTGCAAGTTGCATAGATGAGCTAGTCCAGAAGTACTTCAAACTGTGACATGCAAGTATGCAACAATTACCTAAAATATTCATGCTTCTGTTAAGAGCAACATTTCAATACTATGCATCTGCTAGCTCAATTTCACTACACTCCCTATGTCACACTAAACCAAAGCAAAGCATAATATTTGATTTTGTTGGACTTTCACCCAAAGATAATGGAAAGTTTGAGTAATTTGTTGGCAGAGACAACACGTTAAAATTTGCATGGACAACTGCTAATGCGAGTACGATAGCAAAATGTGACCATATTTGAGAACAAAGCAAAATGTGAGCCCACCACCACATATGTTACACAGAAGGGTCATCTATCAAGAGCTTGCTATTTCTGTTGGTTCTATTTTCAACTAAACTAATAGCACGAAAATAAAACCTTACCTTCACCAACATACTCAATTACAAAATCACCTTTCTCCAATGGCTTTAATGCAACAGCACCCCATCCACAATGCTCTGTCTGTAAACGGAAAATGTTGTTGTGGTCATAATCAAATGAAACCTAATGCTAAGTAAAACTGCACTCAGAAAAATAATCATTCTGGCAGCACTGAACCAGGCTACCTCTATTGCCCATATGGAGGTCAAAAACATGCAGATGTGTCTGATTTTTTTTCATAGAACCAAGTGAAGTGGCCTCTATTAGCTATATGGAGGTGCAAAGATACAGGTGTGTATGACTTTTTTTTATTGAACCATGACGACTCAATTTCACAGAACACTCAGCACCCTACCATTGGCACCTGTTTTGCATCACATACAAGGGGATATTCAGGTGTCAATGTACAGGGTTTACTGTGCAGAAGTAGATGGTAAGAAACCTAAAGGCCTGTTGGATGAGGGAATTTGGACTTAACCCTAAGGGCTTGGATCCACACACCCCTATCCTCGGTGCATTTAGTGATATTTTAAAAAAATGTTGGATCCACACACCCCTAACCATCTAGCTGATTCTCAGAGTTTAAACCGAACCACTACAGGGTAGTAACACTCCTGATCATATGACCTTTAATACCATTCCTAAATAAACTAGTGTTTCAAAGATTGGGCGACACTGACCTACCACTTTGATACACAAACTCTTGAGAAAGAATAAACTTCCAAATTTAAAAAGTTTGGAAACTTTACGTGATATCAAAACATGCATGCTATTATGTGCTAAAAGGAAATATGGAGTGAATAAATTGGTGGCATAAGTTCCTGGAAAAGCAAATAAAATATCATATCATTGACAAGAAATCTACCTTCACAATTTTAACTTTCTTATCCTTGCGGAATGGCCTGTTGGTACATAGATCTGAGCAGCGGCAATTCTTGGAACAACTCATCAAAAGACCCCTGATAATTCAAAATCAAATTTAAACAATCATGTTGGAGGAAAGTAAACAAGTATGGATTCTGTACACATCATACAGAACTTCCTAAATGATCATGCCAATGTATTCATCAAATATTAGTAATCATGAGTTAACTGAAATAAAATAGAAAAGAGAAATGCTCAACTTCTCAATTTCTGGGACATCAGTCTTGCAAGCTTTCTCAACAATCACCCGAATGCATCAAGATTCATAACTCATGATAAATGGGGAGAACTAGACATTCCATTAAAAAAAGGTGCAACAAGACCCTCACAAAGAGTTACTGAAACATGTTAGCAAGGGAAATATGTTTGCAAGGAAACCTCACATTGTGCTTTTTTGACAGTAAGAAAATTATTTTGCAGAAGGACAAGAGCCAAGTCAACTACATTCTAGTTTCAGTGTATGGCAGTTAGCAAAAGAAGTAAACCACACGAACATTAGAAATAGAAATAGAATCACAGCACCTTCTCATCATATCAAAACTTGTTCTGGTACTCTTATGCTTGGCTAAGCAATGTAGTAGCAGATATTCAAGCATTCAAGCATGTCAGATATTCAAGAAAATTATTTTTTGTAGTAGCAGATATTCAAGCATTCAAGCATGACAGGAAGACATGCCACTAAAAATAATCTTCAGCAACCATCAAGAAACATGCACTGATTCTTCGCAAAGAAATACTCATTGTACTATATATAAACTGATGCATTGACAAGTGAAGCCATCTTATAGAGATGCCTCTTAGTTAAATACCATCCGCCTTCAAAGATCAAGGAGAGGGATTCAAATCAATCACTGAGCACAGGGCAAGCATTACTGAGTAGTTCAGTGAAACATTCGTCTAGATGCGCGAATAAGGGAGTGTTTTTGAGTCTCAATCTCAAGCATAGAAGGAAGTACCTACCTAGGAGGAATGACGGCGGCCACAGGGGAGGTCATGACGGCTGTGGCGGCCCGCAAAGTGACCGGTGACATCAAGCTCGAGGAAGTGCAGACCGGGTCGGCGACGCTCGATCTGCACCTGGAGACACCAGGTCGAGGCCCGGCGACGCTCGATCTGTGCCCTACGGCGCTCGATCTGTGCCCGGCAGCGCGCGCGGGAGGACCACGGTGAAACCCTAGATGCACCCATGGCCCCCGCGCGGTGGAGAGGAGGGCGGCCGGTGAGGAGAGGGGATGGGACGGCGAGGACGTGGCCGGAGCTGTGGAGGCAGAGGGGAGCGGGGTAGGGGCTCGACGGCCGGAGCTGAGGAGGCAGAGGGCGAGCGGGGCAAGGGGTGTCGAGGGGGAGAGCGAGGGCGACGAGAGAAACACAGAGAGAGAAGGGGGGCGGAGGGCGGGGATAGGGTAGGGCGGACGCGAGTGTGAGGATAGGGGCCGGACGCGAGTGGGAGTAAACGTAATTGAAGTGAAAATTCGGGTCCGGGAACCCACAATGGTAACGGACATTCACGTGGTCCGTTACACAAATATTTTTGGTAACGGACATTAATTAATACGCGTCGCCAATAAGACTAGGTAGCGGTGTGCAGATTTTATAGGTAACGGACGTAAACGTATTGGTAACGGGCTTTAATGACGCCCATTACCTTTAATATTTTTTGTAACGGACTTTATAGGTCCGTTACCAATGTTGCGTGACCTATTTGAGGTTTTCACGTAGTGATGAGATGGAGTTATAAACTTATGATTATGAATGAGTACTCATGATTATTGTGAAACTTGTATCATGATTGTATTTTGGTGTTGGCTACTGGATCATCGTATGATGCTTTCTACTTGTTGGTGGACTGGTGGTGTGAACTTTGTGGTGATGAGTTGCTATGAGATGTCATCTTATTATGCAGATTTGGTTTAATCTATTCCAGATTGATTCGAGCATACTCGCCATTCGGAATTCATACGCATTGCAATGGAGGTCATTGAGAATTGTAGTTAAGGACTGGCATCGGGTGTTAACCGACAAACTTGTTTGGGTCACTGGCATTTGGGTCCATGATCCAAACTCATTTGTTTCGAGCATAGTCACCATTTGGAATTCATACACGTTGCAATGGAGGTAGAGGAAGAACAATGGAGGTATGGTGATAACAGATACAGAAGGGGGAAGTTATGATTGAGAAAACTCTGGCCTGTTGATGTTTCGCAAGGAGGACCTTCCTAGTAGTAAAAAGGAGAAAAAGCTAAGATGTTGTTTGTTTGGATTGATCCTGAACCGGATGGTCCGTCCTTTTGATGGTTTGCAGGAAGGACATTCCTGAAAAACTATTGTGTAACTGCTTGTTTCCAAGTGCCGACTATTCCACGTGGCCGGCCGCTGCGCACCCGGAAACTGGACATGTCTGCCCCAACAACAGCACAGAGCGGTTCTGGTAAGTTGGCGGGAGAAAAGCGCGCGCGACAGCCAAAAAAAGTTTTCCCGCAGACAAGTGTATATATCTCATTTCTCTCGACGACGCGGCGTACACTGCTGCAACTCTGCAAGAGACTCGCCGGCACCACGCTCCTTTTCCTTGTGGCAAAGACTAGAGCTAGCGTCAGTGCTTAGATCTGTTGTTGCCCGTGGCGGGAATGGCGAATCGTAGCGGCCCTAGCGGCGAATGGAGAAGCAGGACTCGTTCCGGTCAGGTCAGTCCTCTGTTTAGCCATGCTACTTTGATCTGTCATACTAGTTAAGGGGAATTCTGGATTTGGGGATCTGGGTTAACAGACTATATTCATGTATTTTAAAGGTGTTTGGAGTAGACTCCGAAAGCTCTAGATCGCCGACGCCTGGTCCTCGTGAAGTTATCGTTATAGATCCTAATGAAAACGAGTGCAAGGACGGGTTGCCTGTCCATCTGAGGTATGACTGGACAAGCGCCAACCCTGGGCGTCAATATGTATGCTGCTGCGAGGTAAACGATAACCTGTATCACTTCTAATAAATGTTGCTTCTGCGTTTGATGTTAGTGTGGTCAATCGCTAATTATATGAACGAAATCGGTGACTGCAGACTGATGGCATGAATTGCGCGTCGTTTAGGTGGATAGATCCTGAATAGGATATTAGGACTCTAAAAGTTCTAGAGAAACTGATGGAAATGAAGGGAAAAGCAGAAGAGGAAGCAAGGTCGTGGAAAGAAGCATGTACAGCTGCTAAGGAGGAGGCCAATGTCAAAGCAGTTGAGCTGCAGACACTACGGGGAGGTAACCCATAACATGTTTGAGACGAGAAAGAAAATGAGAAACGATGCTCTGTTGTCTCCTACAGAAAAGGGTGAAGCCAACAGGTACCTAAAAGCTGAAAGGGAGGCAAGGATGTGGAAGGAAGAATGTGCAAAGGCTAAGAGGGAGATTCAAGAGACTACCGCTGAGCTGCAGACGGTCAAGCAGCTCCTAGATTCTGCAACACTTGTGGTGAAGAAGGTGAGGGAATTGCTGAGACAGGCCTCATATAAGAGGTCGCTCAACAAGGACAACAATGAGGAATAATGTGATTCGTGGTGTTATTGCTAGGTAGACGGTTTAGAGGTGCTAATCATGCTTGTATTTTGGTATTTGCTACTTGTTGGTGGTGTGAACTTTGTGGTGATGAGTAGCTGTGAGATGCCATCTTATGATGTTTGATACTTGTCCGCTCTGTTGATGTTTTGCGGGAAGGACCTTCCTGATCATCGAATGCGTAACTGCTTGTTCCCTACAGTGATTGTGGTAGAAACTCATACATATGCGCGGAATAATTGACGAAGGATGATAATATAGATATTTGTACATTGAATTGTGTTACAGGTGGTACACAATCGAAGTTCCTCATTACGGATAGCTAGGCAACAGCCATGTTCCTCGCGACCAAACCCAGTCCCCACGAACCTGCTTAATGCGGATCGCCGGAGTAGTGTTGACTCCTGGAACAAACCTATTCCCTGCTGGTAGATCCAGTACTCATTCTTTTCATCGTGATGATAAGTTCGTAGGAAGTAAATGTGATTTGCCCTCAGGTCAGCCAAACCAGAAATGGCATGCTCTTCTGTAACAATGCACTTGCCAGGACCAAACAAGATGATCTTATTCCGGAACTCAGGAGCTCTCTCCCAGGGAATAGGCTGCCAAATGTTCCCCACGAATGAATGCAAAGTTAATTCTACTACCTCAGCTTCTTTCCCCTCCAGAACAACAAAGAACAATCGGTCTTCACCTTCGAGTAGAGAAGAGTTGCCCATGCCAATAACCCATGACAACCGAAGTCCAACAGGATGGGGAGGTGCCGGAAGATCCTTCCCCAAGTAGATCTGCATGTGTTCAGAAGAACTGCACCAGAAATCTTCCGAAGGAAGTGTAGTCCAGTCGGATTGGCTACCCAAATGCCGCATGGAAACGGGCAATGACTCAAACGCTGCAAAAGATTTCTCTGGCCAAAAGAAAGTAATCACGACAAATGACTCTGCACCAGTTGTTGTTTCAAGGCACAAGATATAAGCTTGGAGAGTAGCTATTTGGCTCCATTTCGGAAGTTGAGGAAGGCGAATGTGCTTCCGAGAAGACAAAGGATTCAGCATGAGCGTGTTGCACCAATCTCTGCAATCTAAGGCGACTAGGCTTCCAGATCCACCGCAACCAATCAATCTAGTCCTTTTCGCAGCCAATGCAGGAAAGGAGACCTCAAAAAGCCGCATATCAGCGACAGATGCGAATGTCACAGCTCCAGATTTACCGATAATTTCAGATTTCAGAATCCAAGGGTCAAACTGGCGTGCCTCACCTGAACGAGCGCAGTTCCAACCCTTGCAGACAGCTTTGAACATGATGAAATCTCTTGCATCACTGATCTTAATGGCGACGCTCACAACAATGTCAGGAATAAGATTTGCCCAGGGACGAGGCATCATTGACAGGATAGCCAAAGAACAAGGTTGTGGGAGAACAATGGAGGAGTTACTGCTCCAACAAAGACAAATGAGTGGAAAAGGTAGTCCAGAAGGTCCGGTATACTGATGTATTGCTAAAAGGACCTTCTTGACTACAATTATTTCTTCCGGTCCGTTAACATTCCGCTGAACGGTCTTTCCCCCTTCCTCAGAACGTCCTTCCTCCATCCACAAAAGAATGCAATTCTCACTTCCCGATAAGTTTATATGTAGATATAAGTGTAAATTTGGTCAAAATTGAATTAGTTTGAACTGAACGGATCCCACAACTACTCTAATCTTTTCGGGAGCAGTTTTTTCAATAATGGCTGAATGGGTTCCTTTGGCCATAAATATCCCCCTTCCTCCCAGCGCCCTCTTCTCCTCTCCCCACTCTTGCAACCAACAAAAAACTCCATTCTCGCACAGCGCCCTCTTCCTCTCCCAACTCTTGCAACCAACAAAAAACCCCATCCTCGCACAGCGCTCCCTTCCTCTCCCAACTCTTGCAACCAACAAAAAACCCCATCCTCTCCTAGAGGTGCGGCGCAAGCCACATCCTCCTCCTCTGATGAAAGGGAGGATCTCCAGTGGTCTGATGAAGAGGAGGCAGAGCGGAGGCCCATTCGGGTGGTGGTTGACACATCCTCCGATGATTCGGAGTTTGTGGAACAAAATGAAATCCAAGATCATGTGCCTCTGAAACATCGCACCCCTCGCAAGTCAGCAAGAGGTGCCAGGGGTGAGGGGTGCGGAAGCACCGCCACTCGCCGGGGAACTGTCGTCTCCAAGCGACGTCATCCTCTCTCATCCTCATCGGTCGGCGGCAGTCGATCTCTGCCATCCTCGCCGAGCAGAGGCCATCATCGACCAGCCGTCATCATCCGCCATGGAGCGACGCCAAGACCGTGCTCGACCGGCCACCATGGAGCGGCGACATCATCCTCTGGCGACGGCATTGGAGGGACGACCTCATCCGCGGGCGGCGCCCTAGGAGGTCCGCCACCATCTTCCACGGGCAGCGGCAACAGAGCGACATCCTCGTCCGTGAGCAACTGCAACAAGGCGCCGGGTGCACCATCGACAAAGAAGCGGCGTCTTGATTAGTGGATTAGTGGTAACTGCTACTAGTAGTAGTAGGAGTAGAAGAAGCAGAACGAAGATTCGCCTTCTGTTCATCTGGTCTGATTGAATACTACTACTACTGTTTTTTCCTTGTAAGATGTTGGTTTTCTCATTGCGTAGCAGTGACAGTTTAATCCGGTCCGATTGAAAACTATAAACCGGACTTTCGTCAGTGTTCTTCCGGTAGTTAAGAAATCAATGGAACGGACTTTCTGTATACAACGAATTTATACCGAGAGAGTACACACACAATACCATTTTTATTAGAAACAACACAATCCAAATACAAACGACACAAATGCATGCATACGCATTGATTACACATGAGGACGGATCGATCCACCATAGTTCGAACTACAGCGACATACTCTGAACGACATACTACTAGCATCTACCATCACGGCTCATACTACTACCATCACCACATACTACTAGCATCTACCATCACGGCTCATATACTACTACCATCACCACATACTACTAGCGTCTACCATCACGACTCATACTACTACCATCATGGGCTCATGGAAATCCAGCCGCTGCACGGAGTGCAGCAAAACGTGTCTCCTAGATCAGATACTCCTCCAAAGCGTGATGCCTCGCCCTTGCATCCCAAATCCAGGCAGGCGAAACGGCGATGTTATGCGCATGTAACAGCAGGTCACGAATGGTCCATTGCCTGTGACCCCTGTGGCAAAAAGGGCACACCCACATTCCTCGGTGATAAACACGGGCGGGCCCACCCTGCTGAAGCCAAAGCAACACAGACCATTTCAGTTCATGCGATTCATCTTGTTCAATGAGCACTGGCTGTGGGGGTGGCATTTCAATGGGCAATAGCAGAGGTGGCGGCCTGGGCCGTGGGCGAAAAGGTGGTGCCATGAGGTTCAGCTGATCCTGAGCTGTCGTTGCCAGCGGCTGAACTGGAGGTGGCATCACCCTCGGGTGTTGCTGAGGTGCCGATGCTAGCGGAAGTGGAGGTGCCATTGGGGCCGGGTGCTGCTGAGGTGCTGATACCAACGGAAGTGGAGGTGCCATTGGGGCCGGGTGCTGCTGCGGTGCCGATGGCAGCGGCTGAACCGGGTGGCGGTGAGGTGCTATTGCGCCCGACAGCTCCCCCTTCCCCGACTCCTCCAAGTTCCATGCTCCGTCCCTTCCTTGCCCGGCCATTCCCCACGTACTGCATACACAAACGAAGAACAAACCATACATAAGCTAACAATGTGACCGTCTCGATACCATGCATACATAAAGTAAACAAGATTAGCCAACAAAATGATCTCACCCTTGTATCCCACTGAAGTAGAGAAATGCAAGACGGGGAACCGATGAGTGTTGGCCTTGCCTTTCAAGAACACTCTGCTGCACTCGCCTATTTATCGAGGACTTCAGCGGTCATGTGAGCTTGGTGTAGCATTGCTAAAGTTACTATGGAAAATGTGAGATGCTCGGAATATAGTCAGGCCTACGCGTGATAGGAATCTATCTAGGTCAAAATCTTCAGCGGCGTGCATCGATTACATGTGTGGACGATGGGTATCACAGGATGAGCCCGACGTGTCTAGGTAGTATGTGTTTACTTCCGGACTTTCCTCTCTAGTGCACAAGAAAGTCCTGCGGACAAATCACACCGCATCAGCTGCATCTAATGGCCGTCTCACTGCATCAGCTCAGGTCGCATCAACAACGAGACAACTCTCTACTGTTTATTTATGTAATGGTTTAGGTGTCAATTGCATCTGGAGAACAAGATTGGGTGCTATAATCAGATGGACTGGATGGTCCTTGCGTTGCAACATGCAGGGTGCGGGATGACTTGACAAGTCCTCCTCGATCAGGTACGTTGTGTTAGTCGTGACTGTAAAGGTCTACGAATGGTCTGGATTCGCACTTGATGATTCCCGCAGGCCTTGGAGACTGAGAAACGTGATGAACTTGTTAACGCGACAAGACCAAAACGGAAGAAGCTGGAATTGGAATAGCAATATATGTTTTTTATTTTTGTTTGTTTGTTTATGTGTGTGTGTGTAATATTAACATGCATATAAGCACAGAAGGGCATCTCGAATGGGCGTTTGGGAACGAAACGCTCTCACAAGTTGATCCACGTGTCGATCATTGAGAATTGCAGTTAAGCACTGGCACCGGGCGTTAACCGACGAACTTGTGTGCACACCCCCTCTGAATGGACGTGTCGATCATTGTGAATTGCACTTAAGGACTAGAACCGGGAAGTTCATGACCCGAACGTGGCCACACCCGCACTGAAGGGACGCGTCCATTTGGCTGGTAACTGATGTCCACGAACGTTTTGGAACGACACATTCACTCCCACTATAATAAGAGACAGTTTAGGCAAGAGACGATCATTGCAGGCCATTTGTGTTAATGGCTTTAGACGCTAAAATGATTCCTTCCATGCAAGTCGACTTCTCAGTCTCAAGCCAGGAAGCGACAGCAGAAGGAACCGCGGGCAAGTTCAAGGAATCCGGTACGTTCATGGTGGGGCCGTCAATGGAAGCTACGTTGCTATCCTACAGGTATGAATGGTCATCAGTGGATGGATGTTCCAGACGGCATTGTCGTCGTCCTCGTTCCTCTGCACAAATCCCAAATGGTACGTGTCTCGTTGCTGCTATGAATACACACACTCACACATGGCGATACAGTCGCATTATGTTATTGTTTGCCAAGCCTGTGACTGCTTCCACATAGGTGCGAGTATTGTTGCGTGCGATGGCTGGAGACCCAAACGATGAAGATGATACGTTTCGAGTTCAAGCTACAAAAGAAGTTTGGTTCATGAATCGGGATCTACAAGAAAGCGGATTTGAATGTCTAGTGGAGCATTATGACATTGAGCACGTGACATCCAATGAAGATCGCATACACATATCATGTGTTGTTTCAGTACTGGAGGACGATTGCATTGAAGTTCCTCCTCCATCAGTGCAAAGAAGCATATGCGAAAGTGTTGCAGCCCAAGCCCCTGTGGAAGTTGTGTTCCACGTAGGTGTAGAATGCCGGGTGATACGAGTGATACGTGCCGATGTGGCGAAAGTATCTTGTGTGATGGAGGCAATGCTCTACGGCCCAGGAATGGAGTCTAGCTCTGAAACTGTTACAATTATTGACACACACCCTGATGGCTTCTCGGTCCTGATCAAATATGCTAGTGAAGGATCACTCCCGGAAGAGGCTGATTTATGACACACTCCTACCAATGCCTGGCCTTATTTACTCTCGGTCGCCGACATGTACCAAGTCGAAAGGTTGAAGCTGCACTGTGCCTCAAAGATGTGGGACATGGCAAGCGAGGAAACTGTGACTTCATTTCTACGATGGGCAATTCAGGCTAACTGCACACAATTGCAGGACAAGTGCATGTCTCGCTTAGAGCGAATCTTTCCTCACGGAATACTCACATATGATTGGGCGGTTGTATGCACTTATCATCCCGAATTTATGCACAATCTCCGTAGAAGATTACCTAAAGGGTTGTACTAGGGTCCCTGTAGTTTTAATGTTTTATTTAAGTGTTTTTAGTCATGTAATAAACAATTGAAACGGTACGTTATTTTGTTGCAGTGAGTACATTTGTAATGCAAAAATCGGATCATCCGTCTAACGTGAATATGAAGTAGAGTATAGTCCTGTGTGTTTGTCAATTCCATGATCCATGGTGGCACGGACAACCTAGTCAACAACTTGCCTCTCTGCGTAAGGTCACTGACGTTTGGGTCCGACACCCAAGCAGTCTTTCGTTTGGGTCACTGACGTTTGGGTCCATGATCCAAAGTCTTTTGTTTCCCGCTCTGGACCACAAAGGCGGGACTTCAAATTTTGAATTCCCCGCTCATCCTTCTGGTCCTCCTCATTTATATATAAAACAAAGAGGGAAACCAGGTCTCCCAATTCCCTCCTGATAATTTTCCAAAATCAGATGATCTTCTCCTCGACCGCCGAAGAGACCTAGATCTGCGGCGGAAGCAGCAACGGCGGCCTAGCTACCGACGACGGCTTACTCTGCTACGAGCGGCGGCCTTCCTCTTCTACGAGCGGCGGCCTTCCTCGGCAACGTCCTTGAAGCTGCAAGATGGTTCAAACTCGTTGCTCCGTCGGCTCCCCCGAGGCTCACCCTGACGGCCGCAGATCTGCAACAGTTGCGCAGAACATCATGCTGAAGGCGCAAGGTCGGGCTGCTAAATCGAGACGGCATTCGGCAGCGGCACCTTCTTCCCATCCTATTCGTCAGGTCTGCGGTCTCCTCCCTGTATTGATCGATTCAATTAGATTGCTTCCCCATGCTCTTTGGCTTTTTATAATATTCTTTCATGTTTGGGTGATTTTGGATCTACTGTGCCCTATCGCAAGAGTTAGAAGTCATTTTATTTGAGGTTTGAAGAAATTTGTAGATGAAATTGTTGGACTGCTTCCCCATGCTCTTTGCCTTTGAATATTGTTGTTGCATGCTTCGGTGATTGTGGATCTTCTGTTCCCTATTGCAAGAGATTGTTCCAAGTCAACTTATTTGTGGTTTGTAGAAATTTGTAGATGAAATTGTTGGACTGCTTCCCCATGCTCTTTGCCTTTAAATATTGTTGTTGCATGCTTGGGTGATTGTGGATCTTCTGTTCTCTATTGCAAGAGATTGTTCCAAGTCAACTTATTTGTGGTTTGTAGAAATTTGTAGATGAAATTATTGGACTGCTTCCCCCATGCTCTTTGCCTTTGAATATTGTTGTTGCATGCTTCGGTGATTGTGGATCTTCTGTTCCCTATGGTAAGAGATTCTTCCAAGTCAACTTATTCTTCCGATTGCTAATGATCTCAACCCTTATATCCTGTTCTTGAACTTGTTTCAGCGGGCCAAAGGGTCAACATCTGTAGTCGCTCCTGTTCAGACCTGCTCCAAGGTAACAAACTCAACACCTTCTTTATTTTCGATTGCGAATGATCTCAACCCTTACCTCTTGTTCATGTACTTGTTTCAGCGGGCAAAAGGGTCAACATCTGAAGTCGCTCCTGTTCAGACCTGCTCCAAGGTAACAAACTTAACACCTTCTTTGTTTCCGATTGCGAATGATCTCAACCCTTACCTCTTGTTCTTGTACTTGTTTCAGAGAGCCAAAGGGTCAACATCTGAAGTCGCTCCTGTTCAGACCTGCTCCAAGGTAACAAACTTAACACTTTTGTTTCCTTAGTTCGAATCAATTACAAGGTCCTAATCTGACCTGGGATCCACTGTTGCTAGATGAAAGCTACCAAATCAATGATGCTTCTTCCCGAACAAATTAAAACAGAGGCACCCGAGTACTCAAGAATGGGTACCAAATCCTTATGTAGTAGTGTTGATGAAGAGCGAGTTGACGCTCCCAATCAGGATGGGGTACAACTTCGACAACGGTTTGTTGCTCACCAGAAAGAGTTATGTAGCTTGAAGAAGAAGACCGAAGAATCAGAATCAACTCTGAAAATGCAGTCTGCTAAGATTAAGAGGTTGCAGAAGCTAACCGAAGACAGTGAGGACCTCCTTCGTCTACTGCTTAGCAGTAAAAGATGAAGAGGATAAGATCATTAGATCTAATCTCCACTTTCTCTTGGGATTATGCACTGGATTTAGCTTTGTTAATCAATGTTCCTTGTGATACTGTTATCTTGTAATAATTTGTGATATGTGATGAACAATATGGTCGTGCTTGATAGTAAAAACAGTTTGTTTTATTGTATAAAGAAAATATGTGTTGATTACTATTTTGCCAACCAGATAGAAATTATTCAAAAAAAGGATCAGAATTGAAATGAAATCCATTAATACTGATGCATGATTAGTTAATTTTATATTGTCCTTCAGTGGACTTAGCCCAATTTTAATTGGGTCAAAAGTCATTTTTTTTTCAAATTAACGTGACACAGAAGGGCGCAACAATGTGTGCACTTATTGGACTCGACCCGACCAAAACGGGCCCACTCTAATCAAATTTCATCTAAAAAAGCTACAATTGGGCCCAACAAAATTTTTTTCGGGCTATATGAACAACACCAGCCTACAGGAACAGTTTTGGGCTCAATCCAGCTACAAACGGGTCAAATTCGTTTTATGACGCATACGATTTGTCACAATTGGCATGCCACATCGGATGCCACATCAGATTCTGTCCAGCGTGGCAAAGCTGCAGGACCGAACTTATGACGCATTGTATAGACGATTTTCCACGCATCATTAAACTCATGACGCCGCGAAATAAAGTCTCGTCATTAATCGCGGTTTGTGACGCTCGATTAATGACGGTGTGTTTTCGTAACAATCGGTGTCATTAATCATAGTTTATGACGAGAAACGACCTTTTTTGCGTCACTAGTCGGTGTTTTTCTTGTAGTGAGCATACTGCTTGGGCACTATGTCTCTTGACAGAGAGGAAGCAACAAAGGAAGCAAATCCTGAGATGGATGCAAAACCCCCGATGCATTTAAGAAATCAAGTGCAGGACAAAATAATCTAAATGATTGTAGATCAGCGCCTGCATTAACTAGCCGTCTGTGCCTCCTAGCATTGATCCGTGATAGACGGCGTTTTTTGCATTGATCTGGTGGCATCAAAGGACAAAACTGGTCCCCTGGATAGACCAACAGCAGAAGAAGCAATGATCAGCTGTTAGAAAAACTAAGAAAGCATTCAAATGAGCATTGAGAGGTCAGCGCCAAGTTACTACGGTATCTTTTGGCATGGCGAATTCGATCAAGAGCTTCCTCAGCAGATGCTGAAGGAGTAGCGTATGATGGGCAAACAAAGGGGAGGGGTGCATGTCATCCTCTTGTATGTCAACAACGTCGATGAACCGCTGCAGTAACCTCCATACCTGAAGATCCGTTTAAAGAACTGTGCAACACAAACACAGAATTAGATGCAGAAGATAGGTGAATCTGCCATACGGAAGAGAACAACAATCAAAAGGCAGCAATGAACAGCTAATTGTCACTTCGCTACAGGTACCTTGGTTCACACTTTCGTGACAGACAACCACGATGCTGCTAGCAGCTTCCAGAGCAGATGAAAATAGTAACCGGCACCGCATCATCTCACCGTACCCATAATCCAGAATTGTGAATCCGTATAGACTCTGCAAAAACACAATAGCCTGCAGAGCTACAGAGTTAAGGGGGTCTAAACATGCATCCAAATGGCAATCCCAAAAAATCATATTCACGCTACAGCCACCAGGAGAGTTAAAAGGTATGTGCACTTCAATCCCTAAGCACAAAGAACCATCCTCACAAATCTCGCGCACCTGGGAAACAGAGACAGAACCAACACGGCGAACCACAGCTTCAAGAAGAGAGGTGAACGAAGCACAGACAAGAACATGAAAACAGTTCACCACAAGACGCTAAGAGCGATGCAACCAACCCAGCAGCTCCAGATCTCCAAACAAATCCACCCCGAGCAGACTGGATTGCACATACGAATTCAGGAGGCCCGGAAAACAAACCAACAGCCCATCGCAGATTCGCAGTCCACACAAATCACACAATCGATTAGAGACAACAAACGGAAAAGCCGAATGGAGAGGAAAAGCATATCGAAATCTCAATTCAAACCAGCGGCGCAGCCGGCGGCGCACAGCAAATAGACCTCGGGAGCGCCCGCGTCACCACCGACGGAAAGATGAGGCAACAGGAGAGGCGCCGCCGTCCGAGCAACAGACAAACGCCGCAAGCAACCACCGCCGACGGCCCCAGAGAGAAAGCAAGCACAATAAAGGGCAGGTGAGGCGAGGAGGAGGGTGACCCGGGGAAGGACGCAACTGCACGAACAGGGGAGAGGCATAGGAATGGGACGCCCCTCATTACATCAGCCACGCCACGAAAGTACGGAGTCCAGGTGCGGGAAGTGCGAACTGGGGGAGGTCGCTACCACATATTAACACAAAAGTGCGCGGCAACGACCACGGGCCCGACCGGTCAGCGACCACACGAAATGAAACCACCGACGCAAGACGCGCAGCGGTCGTCTGCGCCTGCCGCGGGACGCACTACGGGACCGCGAGCCTCCGGGTGACGTGGCCAGGCTCCCTGGCCGCGCAAGCGTTCCATCCTTAGTGATGTTAAATGACGTTTTCAGGGCAACCGAAACGGTTACAGTAGTATCTCAGGCCTGCAAGTCTGTGGTGAGCGGAGGAGGGAGGCAGCACCGGCGAGTGGAGCGACGCAGCGCGTGGGTGGAGGGGCGGCCGCGTTGGCGGTAGGAGGCTAGGGTTCGTCAAGCACGAGCAGGAGTCCACGGCAGAAAAATAACAGAGCAAGATGCGGACTCAAGTGTATATAAGAGGTCAGGGGTATTTTTGTCTTGTCACATGAGAATGCATGCACAGATGCAAGGGAAATGATAAAAAATGGTGAGAGTCTCTCATATTGAAGGAGTTCGTGGGCACGATGTCAAATTTCGAAGAGGTCACGAATTGTGTGTCAAGAGGAGCTAAGCTATCAAATTAGGTGTCAAAATTCCAAATTTCTCGAGATGGCAAAACAAAGGAGAAGTCTTATTTTTTTCCCTGTTATTATACGTATTACGGGTCACACTCCCTGAGTCCAAGTCAAATATGGCATGTCATCATTTGCCACTTTTTCTCTCATCAGGAAAAGTGTGGGTCAAAACATTATTGTTGTTTCAACAATCGGATTTACATATGCCGATATGCGTTGCTATCAACCAGCAAACTTTCGGTTTGTCTTACGGCCGGTATCTCTCACTTGTAGGAAACACTACTAGAAAAACGGTCATTTGTACCGGCCTGTAATCCTCATTTGTACCGGTTATTGAGCCGGTACAAACCCTCCGGTACAAATGAGGGGGCACATTTGTACCGGGGCTAGATGCGCCCCGGTACAAATGTGATTTGCCCCTGTACGCCCTTTTCCTCTCTCTTCTGTTGTTTTCTTTTTCTTATCTCATCTCATCTCATCTCAAGATTCATATCATCTCATTCACATCACAAATTCACAGTACAAGAATTACATGGACAAGATTCACAACACAATAATTCACAGCACAAGATTACACGCACAAGATTCACAACACAACAATTCCCACTAGATTTACACCACAGAATCAAAAACATCCCCGTTTCACAGAATCAAAATGTGTCTCGCAAGAACATCACCATGAAACAAGAACGAAGAACAAAGACGAACCCTAGCAGCTCCTGGCCGAGGCCGGCCCCCGCGTGCCGGTGGCCGCGCCTCCCGGCCCCGCCGGCCGCACCCGGCCGCGCGCGCCGCCGGAGCCAGCCGCCTGGCCTCCTGCCCGCGTCGCGCGCTGCTGCGAGAGGAGAGAGATGGAGAGAGTTAGATAGGGATAGAAGGAGAGGATGAGGATGACCAAGGGTTGAAGGGTTGATATTTCTAAGTGTTGGTGAAAATTTTAGCTAAGGGATGGGAGAATGTGCACACATTTGTACCGGGTGGTGGCTCTGACCGGTATAAATGTGAGGCCAACACATTTGTACTAAGTGGGTTGGAGGAGGCCCCGACACGGCCCTGTGAGAGGGCATTTGTACCGGGTGATGGCTCCAACCGATACAAATACCCTTATTTGTACCGGTGGCAAAAATACCTGGTACAAATGAAAAAAATAGGCCTGGGACATATGTGTGATTCTCTGGTAGTAAAAGTTTGCATGCCCTGGCGCCACAAGGGGAAATTAATGCGTGATTCGCTTCAAAATCTATGGAAGGTTTTTATAGAGAAGGTAGGAATCAGAGAGGCATGCATCAGGTGAATGTGGTCGCAAGTCAAGCCAGGTGCACGTGATGACCAAATTCAATACGATTCTTCGAGCTAAGCGGTATATACTATATACTCTAACGGATAAGAAGGATTTTGCATGTATGAGCTGGCTTATAATTAATGAGTTTTTCTCCATTCGGTTCTCCTAAGGGCATGTACAACAGTGTAGACAGTTGTTGTCTATCTGATACACACAGATAACTAAATAGATAACTTGTACAATGAGTCGTCTATATGATTGTCTGCAAAGCTTTTAATTCATTCTTTGACACATAAATCATGGTGATCATGTGCGCATTTGATCTTTGTGGTCATTTTAGTCGTTAATTCAAATATGTCACATGGCAAAATTCTTTTACAAGTCTGAAGGTAATATAAATTATTGATATCCAGCAAATAATTTTTTTTCTAAATATCTCCTTTAATATGTCGGCCAGCATGCTTTGCACGTGATGAGCTTGTGTGTTTTTGTCCTTGTGTGTTATACTTGGGCTGCAAGGCCTGTTCGTTTTGGCCCATGAAGAAAATCATGAAACTGCCGAAGTTGCCCTAGCAATGCCGCCGGGAACATCCATCGGCAACAGCTCGCCGAAGCAGTGGCGGAGTTGGGCCCAAGGCCACCCCGGCCATGGCCTTAGGCATGGGCCCAATTTCACCACTGTAGATACTGTAGCAAATAAGGCACAAGTTAGAAAATTTAAATTGGCCCATGGAGTGGCCTTAGGCGCTGGGCCGGCCCAGCTTCGCCCCTGCGCCGAAGCATCGACGGGAAGATGATTCCGGTCACCGTTTTCGAATCTGAGGATACGGGGAGAGAGAGGAGGACGATGAGAACTCATTTTGATGGTTTCGAGCTTTAGGTTTGGGCACAGAGAAAGGTTAGCAAAGAGCGAAAGAAAGGTTTGGAAAGAGCAGACACCATTACCGGTGCCAAATCCCTCCGCCGCCGCACGGGATTGAGCGGCACCGTCGCCTGAGCGTACAACGCTGCGGAGGCCGACGATACAACTTGGGAGCACGAGCCCTCGTCGTCCTTTCGCGAGACGACGACAGGCTCGTCTCTCCGCTACGATGGGGGGTTTTCTACAAAGTGTTTATCACATAGACGGCAAAACAACGACCGTTGTACCCCTAACACTGGCCTATATATAGACACACACGCCTATGCAACTTCTTGAACATCATCACCATTAGCATCGTCCTAACGAGAATTATTGGAGAGGATTAGAAGCCTGCAGCAGCAGCAGCTATGTCGTCGTCGTGTTTTCAAAGGGCTCTGACCATTCTGTTGGCAGCGGCAGCTGGGGCTTGCACATTGGTTCACAAAACCATCGAGGTACGTACGTGTTCATCCGTGCTCACTCTTCTTGGGTTTGATAGCTATTTTTCCTTGATCACACTACCGTACGTACGTGGATCTATCGATCTCTGTGTATAAATTTCCTTGACGTACGGGTTTGTTTCATGTGGTTTTGCCATGTGCGAACAAACAGAGCGACAACGGCGACCTGATCGACTGCGTTGACATCTACCAACAGCCGGCGCTCAAGCACGTTTCGCCCGACCGCCGACAAATCCAGGTCTCGGTTTCTCTCAAGGATCGGATGAACGTATCATTGGATCTTTGTTTCCCCCCAGATAGATGTTGCTGACTTTGAGTTGTGATCCTTGTTGCATTGCCCATCACTAGGCGAAGCCGGAGAGGAGCACCGGAAGAGCGACGGCCGCCGCGGCCTCGGCGTCGAAACGGAAGGCGCGGCACCAGACCTGGCGGAAACACGGGAGCTGCCCGGCGGGGACCGTCCCTATCCGGAGGGCCTCGAGCAGCGCCGACCCGGAGGTCGCCGAGCGGGTGCTCCCACTGCTCCGGGCATCGCCGTTCGGACGCCCTCCTGGCACCGGTGGATCATCCTTGGGCGTCATCGAAGCCTTGGACACGCCGGCGGGAAAAGTGGAGGTAATGAAAAGACCATGGGCATAGATCTCGCATCCGCAATGGCCGTCCGTCGTCGTCCCGTAATTCTCTGCTACTCCGTTTCTCTGTTGATCAGGTGGCCGCGCGCTGCTTATTCCACCAACGGGCCTTTCCTTGGCGCTCAGGCGGACATACCTTACTGGAGGGTAGACGTGCATCCCGACGAGTTTTCGATGCGCTACCTCTTGGTTGGTTCACACTGGACACCACTACAAGCCAATGCCGGGGTCTCCACCGCCCGCGGATCTTACCAACCAGATCGCCGTTGGTTTCGTGGTACGTGTACTTCCAATTAATCCTGATAAGTTTTTATTCGCCAACATGCATGCTATATGTCCAACTCAGTGTATTGTTGTTGTCACAGGCTTGGCCTTCGCTCTTTGGAGACTCCTTATCCAGACTGTTCGTGTATTACACAGTGAGTATTCAGTGCAAAAAGGGTTTTCCCCCCTTTAAACTTGGATATACTACTATAATGTTATAAAAAAGGCTCCAATCTAACATATGTTAATTATTCATGCAGACTGATGGTGGGGTACAAAATAATTGCTTCAATCTTGACTGCGGAGGGTTTCATCTTCACGAGAGCTCCGTGGCGCTTGGAGATTCATGGAGCGACAGTGACTCCCAGGTTGGAGGTGTGACCTATGGTGTAACATTTGGCATACACAGAGTAAGCTGCTAGCTTCAATATGTGTACATACATACATACATCTCTGTTCAAGCAACAAGATATGCATATATATACCATGCATTATCATTATTCATTTCATATGTAACAGGAAATTTAGACCATCAGTTACTCAACTCTCTCTCTCTCTTATATATATATATATATATTTATTTATTTATTTATTTATTTATTTATTTATTTATGCACTCGTGCAGAGCCCTACCGATGAGAACTGGTGGGTAGCCGTGGACGGCGAGGAGATCGGGTACTCACTACAGGAAAACGAAAGAATGCCGTGCGTTACGATGTTGCGCTTTCTATCGGGCGCACGGCAAAGCCTCTCTTTGCCGTGCGTTTTCTGATGGATGCACGGCAAACATTAACGCACAGTTTCTAATTTTTTTGCCGTGCGTTTCCCGACCGACGCACGGCAAACACAAATATTTGCCGTGCGTTTTTCTAGGGACGCACGGCAATCTTTGTTCCCTAACGTCCACAGCACCAGCCCGTCGCTTCTCTTGACGGATGTCAACCTTTGCCGTGTGCCTTCGCACGACGCACGGCAAAGACACATTGTTTGCCGTGCGTTTAGAGCAGGCGCACGGCAAAGGTGTGCCTTTGCCGTGCGTTTTATGCTAGCGCACGGCAAAAGATTTTTAAAAAATGACTTTTCGTACCTTCTTTTAATTTTTCCTCCACAAGTACATTATTTTGCACTCTATATTTCAATTATGTAATCATATCTATCTTTTTGCTAATTTTAACGAATTTTTTTGATTGATAGGATTTTTTCCGTATAAATCAAATTTGAACTGCAAGTGCATAAAATAATAAAGTATAGTTCGTGGAAAAATGATATTTGTGTAATTGATACCTTTTTAGGACCTTACCCATGAAAGTACTTGAAATTTCAAACAATTTGTTCGCGAGGAATGAAAATCCATGTGTATTTGAAATGTTTTTTAATTGTATTAAATGCAAATGAAGTTTGAAAGTCATGAGATTTGTCGAGAGCTCATGATATACTATGGGAAGGTTGTGAAAAATAGTACAAAGAGGTTTTGAACAATCCGTCACGTATAGTGTTTAGAAACCGAAGCATCTAACTCGAAGTTTCATAGTGTTTAGAGTCATCTCACTTGGTTTGTAGTCTTAGTAAAATTTGAACTTGGTTTTTGACTTGAAATTTTTTTCTCTAGTGAACATACAACATACATTGTCTCATGTTAGTTTATGGTATTTTTTCACATCAATTTGCTAATTTTCGTATATTAACTATAATTAAGTAATTTAAATGGACATGTATTGAATTTGAGTAATATCTTCAAAGAAAAACGAGTTGTAAAAAAGACATTCATGTTTTTTACTACAATGTAAAGCTTCATCTGATTTTGAATATCGCATTCACGAAAATTTGAATTTTTCATCCGTGGAAACACAAAAAAAAATTGAATTTTACTTGTCTTTGCCGTGCGCCGTGGTCAAAAACGCACGGCAAACAGCCTGAGGATGTGTAGATGGGTTTAGTTTCCATGGTCTGCTCCGATCTGGGACAGAGTTTCGGCTTCACCTTCCTGTTGTTCTCCGGGTACACAATCTCCTTTCCAGGACGTGTATTTCGAGAACAGCGGGGAGGTGCTGCCGAAATTCTGTCTCGGATAGGAGTAGAGCATGGAAACTAACCCCATCTACACATCCTCGGGTGGGTTTAGGACCTATCTTTACCTACAATAGCATGATAGATATCGTGTAGAAGCATGCATGCCATATTATCAAATCTTCTAAGAGTTTTGTTTCTTGCACCACCTTGTTATGTCTTTATATCACTGGTTAAAGGATGGATAACCGTGAGTGGATGTACACGGGCTGGAGGAATAAGCGTGACTTCTCCCGTGAATTCGGGCGCAATGTTGATGATTTATGTAAAAAGGCATTTGACAAAGGACAATATAAAGCGTCGTGTCCATGTAGTAAGTGTGAAAATCAGTCAGACCAAACTCAGGTCACCATGGGTAAACACATTATCACATATGGGTTTGTGGCAAACTATACCCGGTGGATCTGCCATGGTGAAGCACATCGTGCGAGAGACGAGGTCTTGAGGCAACGCATCGAGGATTTTGATGATGAAGCCGGGTGCGGAGACATGTTAGAAGACTTTCATCAAGCAAACTTCGATGAAGGGCCTGACCATGTTATGAAGGAAGCTCCAGAGCCAACCGCGAAGGCTTATTACGACATGTTGTCTTCTGCACAGAAACCACTTCACGAGCATACCACTGTGTCTCAACTGGATGCCATAGGACGCTTAATGGCCCTAAAGTGTAAATTGGGAATCAGTCGAGACGGCTTTAATGAAATGATGGTAGTTTTTGGCTCCATGCTTCCGACAGATCACATTCTGCCACATAACATGTACGAGGCACAGAAAATCCTTCGTTTACTTAAGATGCCATACGAGCCGATAGATGCTTGTACAAATGGTTGCGTCTTGTTTCGGAAAGACCATGCGGATGCAAAGTACTGCCCCAAATGTAAATCCTCTAGGTACCTGGAGGTAGACTCTGGTGATGGTCATAAGAAGCAATCGGACATCCCGGTGAAAATCTTACGGTACCTCCCATTCATACGAGGATCCAACGACTGTACATGACCGAGGAATCCGCAAAACAGATGACATAGCACAAAGAAGGCGTACGATACCGTCCCGATAACATGGTACATCCAGCCGATGCTGAGGCTTGGAAATATTTTGACGACAAACATAGGGACAAAGCCGACGAAGCTCGAAATGTACATGTTGCGTTGGCTACAGATGGGTTGCCGACAAACCAGGTGCAGATGCAATAGTGGATGGCGTTGCAGCGGCAGATGATGGTCGAGCACATGCAAGCTTCCATGCTAGCTGTCCAGAACGGTCAACCGATGCCCCCGATGCCCGTGATGCCCCCGATGCCCCCGGTCGTAATCCTTCCGACTCCGGGTGCAGCTCCTGAGACTCCTGTGGTGAGTTACTTGACATCTTTGTTCTTTCATTTCAATAATTACAGACTTAGAGAACGTAAAGACTTAGACTCACTTAGAAACCTAGAGAAAGTAGAGAGTTAGAGAACTTGGATTATAACATAGAGAACTTGATTCTGGTCTCACATGCAATTTACTCTTTTTATTGAAAGAATCAATCGGCGGCTTCGAATAATCTACATGAGTCCCCGGGCATGTCACCGCCGATGGCCCCACAGCAGCTGTTCCCTCCTCCTCAGTGAGTCGCGTTTATGTCATTTGAGTTCCTGGACTTTGTGGACCTTTGTCGATGAACTTGAATAATGCTTGTTGTTGAACTTGTGGACTTGTCGATGAACTTGGATGTACTAGTGGACTTGTCGATGAACTTAGATGTACTAGTGGACTTGTCGATGAGTAACGTGTGGATTTATCTATATGTGATGATTATTGTGATATATATAATGCCTGTGATGAATATTATGATATATATGATGCCTGTGATGAATATTATGGAATGCATATTATTCCAGTGATTTTTGGGGATTTTTAAATGTGAAAAACAAAAAAAATAAATTGCAAAGGTCACTTTTGCCTTGCGTTTTTTGGGTAGCCGCACGGCAAAGTGACCAAAACCGCCAGCCGAAATAGTGCCTTTGCCGTGCGTTTATTAGGGCGCACGGCAAAGGCGCCATTAATTGCTGTGCGTTTTTTATGGTGGCGCACGGCAAAGGCCAGTAATTGCTGTGCGATTTCGATTGTGGCGCACGGCAAAGACCTATCTTTGCCGTGCATTTTTAATTGTGGCGCACGGCAAAGGTTCATTCATTGCCGTGCGTTTTTCGGCCGGCGCACGGCAAAGGCCGTTGCACGCCGTTTGGCCCCGACGCCGTCAGTTGCTTTTTTTTGCCGTGCACCTCCCCGTGACGCACGGCAAAGATAGTTCACCGTGCATTGTCAGACAAGGCGCACGGCAATGGGACTTTACCATGCAAAATTGTACCGTGCGCCCCGACGAAAAACGCACGGCAAAGACTTTGCCGTAAGTTTTCGTGCCTTTGCCGTGACCGTGTCTTTCCCGTAGTGACTACCCAGAGAACATCTTCAACACGAGGTTCCCCCAAGCCGTCTACACGGAGATGGGTGGGCGAGTGCTCGACACCAGACCTGGCGGCAACCACACCACCACGCGGTCCACGCCGATGGGGAGCACAATGCCCGCGTGCGCAGGGTCTCGCTTCGCCGCTGCCATCATGGAGTACAGTGGCATCAGCTACAACGGCGTCCTCTTCAACGAACGCCGCCCACCGAACCATCACCACCTCACCTAGATGCTACGGCGTTGATCCCACGGGGTTTAGTCGATCCAGGACAGGGTACAATGTCGCCTACGGGGGACCTGTGAACGGGAAATACTATACATCGCTTAAGCGATAGTTTCGCAAACTGTCACGCCTGAGTCGCGAGCGGTCTGCGCGCGGTTTTTCTTTTTTCCTCCGGTTCGCGGGCGAGCAGGCGTGCGCCTTTTTTTTTCTTTCTCCGCTTCCGGTTCGAGGGCGAGCAGACTCGGGTGGTTTCTATTTTTTTCTCCCGGTTCAACTTTTTTTCTTTCCTTTCCCGATTTTTTTCCTTCTCGTTTTGTTTGCTCCGATTTCTTTTTTCTTCCTTTTTTTCTCCCGGTTTTCCTTTTTCTCTTTCGTTCCCTCCCCTGTTTTTTTTTCTTTTCCGTTTTTTCTCCCGGTTTTCCTTTTTCTCTTTCGTTTCACTTCCTTGTTTTTTCCTTCACGTTTTGTTGCACACCAGTTTTCTAATATTATTTTTTCTGTTTCATTTTTTCTTTCTTTCTTTTTATTCTTCTTTCTTTTTATTCTATTGCTTTTTATTTTTCTTATTTCACTTTTATTTCTCTTTCCTTTTTATTTATTTTTTACTTTCTACTTTATTTTTTTCTATTTCCATTTTTATATTCTTTCTTTTCAAATATTTTTCCTCCATTAATATTTTTTATTATTCGATATGAGATGTAAATTTGTTTTCGCTATGATAATAAGTTGTTCCGGCTATAAGTATCTTGTTCGGGCTATAATAACAATTTGTTCTGATTTGTTCTGACACTACATTTGTTTTTGTTCGAGATGACACACAAAATTGTTCCGACTATAATAGGATTTTATTCTCACAGTTATTCTCATTTGTTCTGACACTTTATTTTGTTTTGTTTGAGATGTCAAATAAACTTGTTCTTGCTATAATAATAAGTTGTTCAGGCTATAGTAATATTTTGTTCTGGCTATAGTAATATCTTGTTATGTCTATAATAATAACATGTTCCGACCCTTGTTCTAACGCTACATTTGTTGTTCGGGATGACATACAAACTTGTTCTGACAATTGTTCTCGTTTGTTCTGGCACTTATTCGTTTTGTTCTAGCGATAACAGTATATATAACATTAATTAAAAAATATGAATAAAAAAATTTTGTCAAAATATAGTCAAGTGAGATCTTATTTCGAAGTTTTTATTGTCAGGAATTCAATGGTGAAATCCAAATTTAATTTTGATACTCGGTTTGTGATTTATAGATTTTTTAATTTTCAAACAACTTGGTGACATCAGCTTTTTTGTCTGTTTTGCATGCATGCTGGTGATTACCCGTTCCCGTCTTTCTCTTTTGCATGCATGCAGGTAATTAGTCATCCCACTCTCACAGGTAGCCGCGGCCTTCAGCGACAGATTGTTTTTTGTCGCTGAAGTGACGCATAACAGCGTCCCCTGTGAACAAGCCGATGACTAGCTGTAATTAGATTCGAATATTCAATGTCATCTACTTTCCTCTATCATTATAAATCTCCCTTTTTAAGGGCGATATCAAGCCATTTTTGCACAATTTTTTATTTAATTTCGGAAATTAAAAATGACAAAAAATATTTTTTTTAAGGAGAAGACAGCACAACGGGCCTGAAGACCGAAATGCATATTCGAGCAGGTGTGCTGTGGTCCGTGGACCTAGTTTGCGTAGTGACCCGGCCCATGAAATAAGCCGCGGACTTCGTTGACGGCCCAGGGTTCCTGCCATGCTCTCTCGTTCCTTCATCGGGCTTGCAGTCCAATGGTAAGACGGTCTGGTGGAACGCTACCCACCAGGGTTAAATCATGATGCTCGCACCTTTTTCTGGATTTTCCAGGATTTACCGGCGTTATGCGTTAAGTGGTAAGCGACGTTTCCGTCGACGACGAGACGCCATTGGTGACTTCGGGAATCTCCAGGTCTGCCGGTGCTCAGTCCTTCGGGGGTGCTCATAGGGGTAGGGTTTGCGTATGTGTATTCATAGGGGAGAGTGTGCATGCGTGTTGTGAGCGTCTACGTTGTACTGCGTAATTCTAAAAAAAACCAAAATTTCTCTATTAATGGTCAGCTATTTTGACGTCTCAATTTTCAGTCGAAATAGGACGGTAATGAATGCTTTATGATTTGATAGAAAATAGCTGACTTTTATAGCCTGACAAAGTGCATGTTTATCAGTTACCTCGGAAGACCATTACCTACGATTGCACGCCAGCGGCCAGAGGGCGACGACGACCTGGAGTCCAAGAGATCAGAAGATCAGGTATTCAGGTCCACGTCCACAGCTGATGGAGCTCTAGCTCCGGTGCACGCATCCACTTCTCCAGTCTCCAATTCTCCAAATCTCCAGGGTCTAGGTATTGTAATTTTTTTTAAACGTAATGTATAATATTTCATACTCTAATCTACTACTTATGTGGCGTATTATTCTTCTAAGAATTTAAGAATGCTACTTAAGAATCATTTGTCGGGAGTTGAGAAAAACAGCAAAAGACAAGAAATATATTGTTGTTTAAATAGATAATATATTTGTTTTTCGCTTTGTAAGAAAAACTAACTTGTACATATATATTATAAGATTTTATATAAGATCTAGACTTTAGAGGGGCCGACGGGCGATGAGTTCGCCAGAGGGCTCTGAAAATACTAGGGTCGGCAACAAGTAGGAAGTTGCTCCACCGCCAAAGATAACAACCAGAGGGGCACATCGGTCGGCCCTAGAGCCAGCCCGTCGCGAAACAGCACTACCACCACACGTGCCAGGCACCATGGGGAAGACGGAGCCACCGATGGTCAACATCATCGACGACGTTGACGACGGCATGACTCGTGGCATGCAGAGCAGACTGTGGCTCTACGTCGCAATGGCTCTGCTTGCCGCTGTCATCATCTCAAACCTCACGTTGGAGGCGAGGTAGCTGGCGCCGACAATGCTCACGGAGAGGAAGAAGTCCAGCATCCCTATCGCTGCGTACACAGGGAACGCTACCGCTGTCATCATCTAACTAAGGGACAGGGTTGCGCGCACCGACAATGACGATTCTGGAGACAGGATTGACCTTAAGGGGCTCTTCTCTCTTACTTTTTCCTCCTCAAATTTGCGTACCAGGGGGGCTCAAGCCCCCCCCCCCCTATATCCGTGGTTGTGTGAGGAGGCCCTGCGACTGCAACCGGCCAAGGCCCCTAGGCCAGGGCCTTCATAGGCTAATTTAATTTCTTCTTCTTCTTTCGTAATAATCAACTCGTGGCCGACGTGTTTACATGTTGTCATTTCATGACTAATCTAGTAGTGAATGAAGTTTTTATTAGCCAAGTAGTGAACGAGGTCTTTTCCACATTATTGTTATGTTTTCTATCATTTTTCCAGAAAATGTGTATGAGACAATGTGCAAAGGGTGTGAAATTGGTAGCCAGATATATCCATTATCCAAAAGGGTTTGAAATTAGTCTAAAAACCCATCCACCAAATGCCACTCTCCCGACTTTGTATGCTCGTGTTTACAAACAAGCTTCCAAAAGTTTCATCTCTGCCTACCTACAAATGCACTATCGTGCCTTTTTGTTTGGCAATTGGTCATGTGGAATGATACTAAAAAGGATGCTAACTTCGTCAGGTTGGCAGCCAGGGGCAGACCTAGGTAGGATTTTGAGTGAGAGCGAGCACTCCTTTAAAACAACTAAAATGCCATTGGGTGAGGCACCCTAACGTGGGTCTGCCCCTTGGCTACCCATCTTGAGCACAATGTGTTGCAGGCAGCTCATGACACCGAACAAAATATATAAAATCAATTTTCGATAAGTACATAAAAATTACACCAGATCTTGAGATGAACACCAGTACACGATCCTCGATCCACACATACTGAGCAAATCAGATGTTCAAAATGCCATTGTTTGGCGCAAAGTATAGCACCGTTTCCTAAAATTTTGCGTGTACATGTTGACAGCTTTTGATGTAGAAATTTTGCACTGCGTGGGCCGGCCATTCTTTTCCTCAAGTAAAGCCCGGCGCAGCCCAACAAGGTGGATCGGGTTCTAGGGCCGCTCATGGGGTGCACTGGCACGTGCGGGGCTCCTCCTATACCTCTACCAGAAGGTGGATAAGAGTATGAACTTCCAACCCATCAAAGTCCATCTAAATGTATGTTTTTTATTTTCCCACCAACCCACCTCATGAGTTTTAAATTAAAAGTATTCCACCATTTTTCAAAAATGTTACAATATTTTTTCTTCAACATTTCTAGTGATTTTCATCAACATTTTACACAATATTACAACATTTTTGGGACCAACATTTTTGTAATCAACATTTTTTCGTCATGGAAAGTGTCCCAAATAGTCATGGTTTTTCCGGAGAGGCCACATATGCAAATGTTTGGGAAAATGTATTGATCTTATTAGCACATTACATAGTCCCATTTACAAACAGGACCCCAAAGAAAAGGAAAATTACAACAAAATTCAAAATTCCTGATCATCTTCCTCGAAGCTCTCAGGGATCCTTTCGTCACCGCTGATCCAAACTCCACAAGGTGGAGGCCACAGAGGGCTTAGTGCTAGTGGAATCAGCCGAGAACACTGCCTACCAGGCGCATCGGCCAATTCCGTCACCCACGATGCAACCTTCGTTTCCAACGTCGTCTACCCGAGCAAAGCTCAGATTTCCACCAAAGATCATCTTCCTTGAGATTAACAGGGTCAACAACATCATCACATGAAGAAGACGACGATGTGTCGCCCCTGGACTCCTGGACAGGTCTCCCTAACCTCTCTGTTGGCGTCAGAGAAGATCGCCATCGGAGAACAGAAGAAGCTGAGAGAAATTATTCCTCTGCAACGCCGTCGCTTCCGCATCGCTGGCGCAAGGAAAACCAAGCCGTAAAGGAGCCACGCTCCTCCGACAAAACCTAACTCCACTGGCAAATATCGGCAGCGAGCAAACCCTAGACCTAGATGTACTCGATCTACTAAAGGATGGACCCACGCTCCACTTGCCACTGATTAGGAGCCTGGGGACAAAGGAGAATGAGGGCCAGAGGCGAACGGCGGCGGCTGCGCGAGCACGCGGCGGTGGCAGCAGTCCCGCCCGTGTCGCTCCTCGGGGGCGACGCGGGGGACGGGTGGGAGGAAGGGCTTTTGCCCCTCGTTCTTGATCTTTGGTGGGGGCCTCTTGTACATATGAAAATGTTCCATTATTACCGATGTCTCGTCACAGCAAATTCAGAGATAAAGGGTGTGTTTGGCAGGACTTCAGCTCCTCCAAAAAAAGCTCCAGCTCTGGCTCCTCCGGTGAAGCGGCTTCTCTGGTGTAAGGAGGAGCTGTTTTGAGAAGTGTTTGGCAAAACAGCTTCTCCTGTATTTTTGAATGGATTGGAGATATGAAATGTCTAACATACCCCTTGACATATGGATTGATCGTAAGATGATATGTATTGTTCCATTCAGTTTATAATTTTACTTCGTGTACAAAAATAAACATCATTATACTACAAGCAGCCAGTGGTGGCACAAAAGCTTTTGATTTTCTCTCTTGTTGTTCAGGAATAGTAGTAGTGTTTTTTTACAAAAGATGAGGCACAATCCTCACATAAATCATACAAACCCACATAAATGTTCATGATCCGGAAAGAAAGATGCGGATGGCGCGGTTCGCGAGGGGAGAGGGATGCCTGTTCGGTTGGATAAGGTGTGGCGGTGGCATTTTGAACGTTATTTCGCTTAAGTCTGGGGGCAGTTTCGTAACCACATTTGCAGGCATGTGGAAGGAGCAGAAGGAGCTACAATTTTCAGCTCCTCCGCCGCAGTGCAAAATGCAACTGCTCCTTCGACCGCTCCTCTAGTGGAGCTATTTTCTTTTTTGGTGTTTGGTACCGCTCCTGTCAAAATAGCTCCAGGAGCTGTTCGTGGAGCCGCACCAAAGAGGCCCAAAACTACTGTGAAGCGACCGAGGTACACGGTAGTTACGCTATCTACTACTGTTCATATCATCTGTATTTGATGCCGATTTAGACCATCTCCAGCAGAGAACCCCACACCCATCTCCAAAAGCATGTTTTGAGAGAAAGAGAGAGAGAGGCAAACAGTAGCTCGCGCTCCAGCAGCGTGCGAATCCCCTTCTGCATTCCACCTCGGCAGTTGCCTCCCGCGCCGACGGGGATGAGCTCAGGGGAGGCATCTACGGCCGTCTGCAGGCGTGGGAAAGGTTGGGGACCCACTCGGCAGGGAGAAGCTCGTGGGCGGGCGCGGCTGCGCGGGTGCCTGCCGCCGCGGAGGAGCGCGTGCCGGGAGAGGAGGAGATCCGTCGCCGGTGGAGGAGTGCGGTCGCCGACGCTTGAGGAGTGCAGGTCGCCGAGGCTCTGCTCCTCGAGCTATGTCGCCGCGAATCGGGTCCCCCCGACGCCGCGAATCGAGCCCCCCGCCGCCGCGAATCGACCGCGGGGAAGGAGGCGGCCGGGTCGAGCCAAGCGGCGAGGAAGTCAACGCACACGGGATCTGGCCGGAGGAGCGTGCACCAGAGCTCGGAGCTCGCCGTCGGGCAGCGCGTTGGCCTCCTCCTCCGCCTCCGCTGAGGGAAGAAGAGGCCGTAGAGCTCCTCCTCCATCTGCGCCTCCTCCGGCTCCGCGCGCCGGCGGTCCCGCATCTGTCTCCGCCGCATCCTGTCCCCGCCACATCTGCTCGCGCCGGTGCTCTCCGCCTCTCGCCGGCGGACGGAGGAGGCGAGGGGAGAGGGCGCAAAGGAGGCGAGGCGGACGGAGGAGGCGAGGCGGGCGCGGTAGTTGGCGCACGAAGAGATGAAGAAAGGAGAGAGAGTCCCCGGGGATGCGCGTGCGCGGGGGGGTGTCGCTGCAAAATGCAACGACCCTTGCGGCAGCTGCTGGAAGCGGAATAGTGCGCCCAGGATCTGCATTTTGCAGATGTAGACCGGTTTGCAGCACTTGCTGGAGACGGTCTTAGTTGTGCACTCAGTCACTCACATGCGCGTTCCCCAGCTCCAGTTACAAGCAAGGAACACTTTCCATTTTTTATATTTTTTACTTTCTCAATATGTCTCTTATAGCAAGAAGAGCAGTGAGTAGCCCTGGGATTTCTAAGCTAACCTCCGGCCAACTTCTTTTCATCCTTACAGTACCTGGTAGTCAAGCAGTCAAGCTACACTGAAATCAATGATCTGGTAAAGCAACTGAACTTCAAACTTAGATTCATAAATATCCATTATTCATCTATCACATTGAGTCACATCTTCTCTCGTAACACACACGTCTCAATGCGTATTTTTTACAACTTTCCATCTCGATACATTATTCCATCATTATTATTGGAACGACCTAGAATAGAAGATGGATGTTTTGCCATGTTCTGCTGGAACGACCTAGAAGATGGATGGAGTTGAGGACCCGAGAATTCTCGGGTCGGCAAAAGTTACGAGGGAGGGGATGCACGCACGACATGGCATGGAGAAGCCACCACGTTGAACACTTGGCACTACCAGAAATCGCAAGGCTGCCGTGAGCCTTTTAGTTGCCGTGAGTCAAACATTGGGCTCACGGCATAGAGGCCTGTTTGTCGTGAGCTTCATAGGAGGCTCACGGCAGACACGTAACACACGGTGCCAAGCCTGTACGCCGTGAGCCGGTTGACTAGGCTCACGGCACAGAAAACACACACGGCGAGGGCTGCTATTTCCCGTGAGCAGACAGACTTGGCTCACGGCACACACAACACACACGTTGACAACCTGACCTGTCACGTCCGTCGGCCGGGGCCGTTAGTTTTGCCGTGAGCCAGGCCCACAGCTCACGGCACAGCGTGGAACACACGGTGCACATTGCATGTGTGCCGTGAGCCAGATCCACGACTCACGGCAAACATGTAGCAGCCGCGTGGCAGTCTTGTAACAGCAACGTGGCACAGAAACGCAGACGCGTGGCAGCCTGTTTGCCGTGAGCCCGTGGCAGCTCACGGCAACATAACCTGAAGCCGAGTGTTTTGTTTGTTTGCCGTGAGTTAGGACAATGGCTCACGGCAAACAGGATAAAAAAATTATTTTTTGCCCTTCAAAAGTTTTCCACCCTTAAACCACATCTCTACAAACTACATATTCAAATTTGGGGCAATTATAACTCAGTTTGATATATTTAGTAATTTTTTGCTTTCTTCGTATTTTTTTCACATACGTCGGATTTGAACTGGAAGTGCATAAAATCATAGAATAAAGTTAGTGAAATAATGATATTTCGTGTTCTTCATTCCTTTTTCATACATATACCATGAAATTAGAGAGAATTTCAAATATTTAGACTCGACACATGATTCTGAAGGTTTCGTACAATAGTATTTTAATTGTATAAAATCCATATAAATTTAAAACATCATGAAATTTGTATGGACATCATGATATCATGTATGGAGGCTGTGGTGAAGAATTGAGAAGGTTTCGAATTAGTCAACTTATACACTGTTTACAAACTGAAGCATCTCACTGGAAGTTTCTGAGATGTTTACTCATGTGACTAGATTTGGTGGTCTTTGTGATGTTTTGATTCAAATTTGACCTTGGAACTTTCCCTAGGATCATTAAACAACTTTGAGTGCCTTATGTTGGTTAATGGCAAAATTTTTGTGTAGTTTTATAATTTCGAACATTATCGGACCGCATGAAATGATAGAATTTTAGTCGAAAGTACAATGAAACTAATGTTTTTAATCCATCAAAGTTTAAAATTGATATTGTAGAGTTAGCTTAGCAGGTAAATATCATAATGCACTCAACTTGTTTTTAAGGGAAATCATAAAAAAAATAAGAGGGAAATAAACAAAAGTTGATAACTGACGGTTTACCGTGGGTAGCTCACGGCATACAAACATTACACACGGCTGCCCCTCTTTGCCGTGAGCTGTGGATCTGACTCACGGCAACGCGTGCGCTCTGCCGTGAGCTGTGGATCTGGCTCACGGCAACGCGTGCGCTCTGCCGTGAGCTGTGGATCTGGCTCACGGCAACGCCTTCTCCTGAAACCCTACGTCGCTTGCAGCTGACGTGTGGGTCCACCGGATCTTTGCCGTGAGCCCTGGATCTAGCTCACGGCAAAGCTTCCATGGGTCCACTCGTCAGCCGCACACACTTCACACACACACAACACACTTCACACACACGCACCACACACTCAGACACACACACGCGCACACACACGCGCACACACCGCCGCCGCCGCCTACCTTGCGCCGTCGTCCCCTCCGCCTTGCGCCGTCGTCCCCTGCGCCGGCCGCGCGGTCCCCGCCGCCTTCGTCCTCCCCAACGCCGGCCGCGCGGTCCCCGCCGCGACCGCCCCCGACGCCGCGTCCGTGGTCCCCGTCGCCGGCCGCCGCCCGTCGCTCCTCCACCTCCTCTCCCCCGGCGTGCCAGATCCGGCCGCGGACACCTCCTCTCCCGGCCCGTGCCTCCCCACCACCGCCGCGGCCCGGGGGAGAGGCCGGCCCGTGCCTCCCCACTGCCGCCGGGGGAGAGGCTGGCCCCGCCCACCGGCCCCGGCTGCTGCCCCTAACCGCCGGGGCCCCTCGCCGTGAGCCTCGCCGGCCCTAGCTCTCGCCCCTGTTCAGGTGAGGAACATGCACCTCTCCAATTTTTAGTTGCTAAGCATGCATTTAGGAAATTTTAGTTAGTAAATTTTGTTAGGAAATGGATTTAGCTATTTACTTCTCATATGCCGATGATGATATGAATTGTACCTAGTGTTCTTGCTGGGTAACATATGATGACCTTGAGCTTGAGTTGTACGGGTTATATGCTTCTCATGGTTGTCATCAAACCGTGAGAGACATCCATTCCCAAGCAACAACTTGGTTGGGATGGACGTCTCTCACGGTTCCATGGCTGTCATGAACCCTCTTTTTAGTTCTTTTGATTATCTATGCTCTAAGCTCAAGGTTCATGCAAGAAAAATAAACATCTGAGGCAAATTACTATTTTGGACTGTGGTTGTCGGCCATCGTGCCGTTGTTTTGTTGTAGGTTTTGACCACCTCTCCATGTAGGGGAGGTTCTGTTGAAATTTTGTTTGATTTTAAATTCAACTTTACTCATGCCTATAATGATATCAAAACTTACCCAAATTTTCCGGGTGGGTAACATATGATGACCTTGAGCTTGTGTTGTACCGGTTATATGCTTCTCATGGTTGTTATCAAACCATGTGAGACATCCATTCCCAAGCAACAACTTGGTTGGGATGGGTGTCTCTCACATGGTTTCATGGCTGTCATGAACCCTCTTTTGATTATATATGCTCTAAGTTCAAGGTCCATGCAAGAAAAAAAAATATCTGAGGCAAATTTCTGTTTCTATAAATTCGTACTATTATTTTCTTGCAGGCTTTTGGAACCTCACCTTGTAGGGGAGGTGCTGCCCATAATTGTAACTTACACTATTATGTTCATTTGTTTGCAGGAACCAGCCGCCTTCCTCTGCCACCGGTCCGTAGACCCCTTCGTCATTCTTCAGGCCAGCGAGGTGAGGCGCATTTCTCTCTCTTTCCAGTAGATGTCGTAGATCATGAAACTGAATGACCGATTAGGCGAACCAGAGAGGGGGGGAGTGAATGGGAGCCGATAAAAATTCTTCTCGAAGGAGATGAGAACTCCAACAAGACGAACACGACTTCCAAAACACGTCTCCGACTCAACTACCCAAGTTGGTCAAGACCACGCAGCCACTGAAGTGCTACTGGTCCTAGGAACCAACAACCACCTACACCTACTTGAGATCGCAGCGGAAAAACCAACTCGAGCAGCTACTGGCTACACCGGTCAGGCCGGTGAGTAGCACCGGTCAGACCGGTCCCTGCTGGCAAAATCTGAGAACTTCCACAGAAAGCCTCTACACCGGTCAGGCCGGTGTAGCTCGCCGGTCAGACCGGTCCAAGCCAGGAAATCCCAAATCCACCAAACTGACCTACCGAGCTCCAAACATGACCAAACTCGAAACAACAGCAACACGGGACAACAACGAACTCACCCAGACGTTCACCCGAGGCAAAACCCACAGAGCCTCTGCACCGGTCAGACCGGTGAGTAGCACCGGTCAGACCGGTCAGGCTGGGCCGCTCGGGGATGAACAGCACCCGCGGGTCAACGCCCCCAAATCCAACTCCCGATCTCCCGAATCGCTCCACAGATTTGTGCAAGACTTTGGGGATAGTAGGAACACCTCATGGGCACTCCATAGCCAAGATTTGGTCCATCAAAACTTGCTAAATCAAGAGGAATCGAAGAAATCCCACCAAGAACGCCTCTAACCCTAGAGCCACGAAAACCCCAAAATCGAGCCCCTTTGCTCACGGATTTAGGAGGGGAATCAAAGGGAAAAGAACCACGAAGGGTTCATGCATACATCCCCCACCAAATCCCAAAGAGAAAGGCCTCGAAATCGCTCCAAGAAAATCGCCAAGAAAGGGCTCCGAAAATCACCAAAAAGGAGAAACGGGAAATACACATCCAAGCCTTGAGGAACCACGCCGAATCATCTATACATACCAAAGAGGTTCATACAAGGTCTAGCTTGCCGCCCGATCATCCTTCCCTCTCACAAGATCTCACCATGAAGCTCTCAAGCTAGTCCTAAGAAAATCCTAAGGAAAATAGGAAGAGAAAATAGGAAAGCAAATGAGCTAGGGTTCCAAGAGATAGCTGCCATCCTCTCACCCCTTGGGTTATATGGAGGCAACCGAAAGACGAAAATACCCTTACTAGCTAACTAGGGATACATGCCCCTCAAGGGCGAATTCGGAAATCTTTGTCTTCGCTCCATCGGACGGATGCCCAGCGACCGCAAACTTGCTTAGCCTCGACGCAAGCCTTGCGATCCCGACGCGTGTCCTCCGCTTCGAAGATTCCGGACTGCGTCGTCGCACACCAGTCAGACCGGTGCTCCTCACCGGTCAGACCGGTACCCACCGGTCAGACCGGTCTGGAGCTGTTGCACCTCTGTCTTCGGTTCTTCGGTCTTGGCTTTGTGGATCAACCAAGGAACCCAGTGGTTTTCTGGTGAACCACCGGAAACCCCGCGAACTCAGTGTAGCCTCCGCCAATCACCACTCATGACTCGGCTCCCACGTAGTCCCGGCTCGACCTTGGTTTTGAGTCTCAACCAAGAAACCGTCCATGACTTCATCTTGTCGTTCTTCCCACCATGCGGCCCGCACTTGACCCCGCTGGCCACCGGGTCCCTCGAACCAAGCCTACTTGTCTTCTCCACACCTGGAGGCCTCACCGGCAACGACCTTTCGCGCTTGTTCTTCACCTGCACCTGCACCAGTCAAGCCACAACCTGCACCTGCAATACTTAGCTAAGAATCAGTCCACACCACGTTGTCAATCACTCATCACACCAGGAAGCGACCATCCACCGGTCCTCGAACCACACCTGGCTCTCAATCTCCCCCTTGATGAGTGCTTTAACAACACACACGTTTTGGTAACCAAGAGAAAAGGAAAAGAAAAGAAACGACTAAAAGAAACTCCAACAAGCGATCGAAAGTCAAAGAAAAGGCAAAGAGTAAGATCACTTGAAGAAGACAAGTCTCGGACCCCTTAGGCAAGGGCAACGGCTCGACACATCCGAGACAAAACATGCTCAAGCAAAGAGCACAAACCATCAAACCAAAGCTCGAAAACCACAAAGAGCTCCCCCTGCACACATGCAAGCTCCCCCTGAACCAATGCAACTCCCCCTGGACGAATGCATGCAAACCACCTCACAAAACAGAGCAGCTGTTTCAGCTTTGCTCTGACCGGTCAGACCGGTCAACCACACCGGTCAGACCGGTGTGCTAGATCGCCCAGCACCTGAACCTCACACCGGTGTACCTCACCGGTCAGGCCGATGACCACCTGGGAAAAACTGGGAACTGCACGAGCTCAAAACTAGCTCGAAACCACTTGAAAACCTTCTAAATGCATGCAGCAAGCCAAAACATGCTCAAACTTCTCCCCCTTGTTGACAATGCATGAATCAAGCCAAAAATGCAAAAAATGCAACCTAGAGCTTCTCAAATAGACAAAATTCAACAAATGATGCTACACATGTCCAAATGAGCAAGTTAGATACTCTATAGCTTCGTAATGACATCAACTACAAGATCACCAAGTTTCACAACCATTGGGCGAAGCTAAGATAGAATTGAGTAATTTTGCGAAAATTTCCCCTCTCATGAGCAAAGTCCTAAACATGAGTAAAACATGTCAAAATGGCAAAGCTACACAAACTTCATGCTAGGACAACCATTCTAAGCATAAGACCATCATAAACACCCACAAGCACCTCATGTCATGTCAAAGCCACCGAGCCATGTGCCTACTTCTATATATGAGACTTCTCATTGGTAAGCAACATGCAACGGTTTAGCACCCAAAAGCAAGTAAATTAAGCACATATGACATGGGAGCACATTTTCCAAGCAATTTACATTTCATTTTCAGATTTATCATTGGTACATGAAATGTCTTTGCGACAAAAAGGAACTTATGCCCCTCCACAAGATCAAGCATGGGGGCTAAACATTCATGATGGCAAATGAGCCTTTGGCCCCATATGATCAAAATAAGCTATCAAGCCACAAATTAAGCATAGCCAAGCCACAAAAACATGTGAAGATCATATAAAGGCATTTACTCACAAGAGAGCATACATGTGACATTTTTCAAAAACATAGCCATCAACCATGGATATAAACCAAGATTATCAAGAGCTAAGCCAAACTAAACATAGCTTACCAAACTAGCTCACAAAGACAGATATATCATTCCATGGAGAACAATGTATATAGGAGAAGCCTTTCCTAAACAATGCATATGATACAAAATGCATGCAACCTAAGATACAAAGATGCCTATACATCATGTTACATATGCCATGCCAAATGCAAGAAATGCACAAAAGGAAAGCTATACATATGCTACAAAGGAGCTCCCACACACCAACTTAAGAAATCAAACACACACCAAGCTCCCCCCGCAAACGAGTGAAAGTTGCTTGATCTAGGGGTTTGGTGAAAATATCAGCTAGTTGGTCATGTGTAGGTACATGGATCAAAGCGATCTTTCCTTTCTCTACGTTGTCTCTCAGAAAATGATAAATCACTTCTATGTGCTTGGTTTTGGAATGGAGCACTGGGTTCTTTGCAACGCTTATGGCACTGGTGCTATCACATTGAAGTGGAACATAGGTATACTCCTCACCAAAGTCACTCATGGTGTATGTGATCCAAAGGAGCTGAGAGCAACAACTAGCTGCAGCCACATACTCTGCCTCGGTAGTGGATTGAGCAACACTCGACTGTTTGGGGGAAGACCAAGACACCAAAGACGAACCCAAGAACTGGCAAGTCCCAGAAGTAGACTTCCTATCCAACCGACACCCGGCAAAATCCGCGTCTGAAAAACCATGAAGCGCCAAAGAAGAAGACACAGAGTACCAAAGGCCGAAGTCGGGAGTGTGTCGCAAATACCTGAAAATGCGCTTGACCGCTTGCCGATGCGAAGTCCTCGGAGACGCTTGAAAACGAGCGCACAGACACACCGAGAATTGGATGTCCGGCCTCGTCGCCGTCAAGTAGAGGAGTGACCCGATCATGCTCCGGTACTCCTTCTGGTCCATGTGTTCACCTTCCTCGTCCGCATCAAGAGCTGTAGTCGTACTCATAGGCGTCGCCATAGCCTTGGAATCCTCCATCTTGAACTTCCTCACAATGTCCTTGGTGTACTTAGCTTGGTGCACAAATGTTCCTTCCTTTGATTGCTTGATCTGTAGCCCGAGGAAGAACTACAACTCGCCCATCATGCTCGTCTCAAATTCCCTGCTCATGTCTTCTGCAAACCTTGCAACAAGAGAGTTAGACGAGCCACCAAAGACAATATCATCCACGTATACCTGCACAATCAGGATATCTCCGCCCTGCCTGAGGAGGAACAAGGTCTGATCGACCTTTCCCATCTCAAACCCTCTCTCAAACAGGAACCCCCTCAACCTACCATACCAAGCTCTAGGCGCCTGCTTCAACCCATACAGCGCCTTCCTCAACTTGTACACCCGGTGGGGGTACTTCTCACTCTCAAACCCCGGTGGTTGCCTCACAAACACCTCTTCCTCCAACACACCGTTCAGGAAAGCACTCTTCACATCCATCTGGTACAACTTGAACCCTTTAGCCACGGAAAACGCTAGAAGGATCCTGATCGCCTCCAAACGAACTACAGGAGCGAAAGTCTCCTCGTAGTCGATCCCCTCTTTCTAACTGTACCCCTGAGCAACAAGTCTCGACTTGTTCCTCACCACTTCTCCTTTCTCTCCCTCTTTATTTTTCCACACCCATTTTGTCCCAATCGGCTTACACCTTGGAGGCGGGTCAACCAACACCCAAACTTGGTTCCTCTCAAAATTCTCCAACTCCTCATGCATCGAATTAACCCAATTATGATCAGATAGTGCGTGTCCAATGTCTTTGGGCTCAAAGGTGGCAACAAAAGCAGCATGAGCGAAGTGAGAATTGTTCCGAACCCTCGATCGTGTAGTACGTTCATTCATGTCGCCGATGATTCTCGAAGCTGGGTGATCCACTTGCACTCGCCGAGGAGGTTCTCGCCTTGATGCTACCTCCCCCTCAACAGCAGCTTCGCCTTGATCTGGGTTTGTCGTTGTAGGTGTGGGAGAGGGCCCGTTCACGATCGTCGTCGAAGTAGTAGGTACATGTTCAGCTGCGGGCACCACACCGCCATCTTCATCATCTCCATGTTCATGCTCCTCCTCCTGAAAGATCTCCTCGCCAAGTTCGTCATCACCTGCACACTCAAAAACAAGCTGACTACGTGGCTGTGTCTCGTCGAAGGTTACCTCGCAAGTCTCCACGATTTGGTTAGTTTCAAGATTGAGCACACGAAATGCTCTAGAATGAGATGCATAACCAAAGAAAATGCCATCGACAGACCTAGCCTCGAACTTGTCCAACTTCTTTCCTTTCTTCAGAATGAAGTATTTACAACCAAAGACATGGAAGTGACTCACCTTGGGTGTGTGACCGTGCATCAACTCGTAACAGGTTTTCTTCTTATGAACCCTGAGGTAGATCCTGTTCGACACATAGCACGCGGTATTGACCGCCTCAGCCCAGAACCTTCTCGGAGTCCTATGCTCGTCGACCATCGTCCGAGCCATCTCGCACAAGGTCCTATTTTTCCTTTCCACAACGCCATTCTGGGGAGGCGTATACGGACTCGAAAACTGGTGTTCAAGACCCAAGTCATGGCAAAAGGTTTTGAAGCGAGAGTTTTTGAATTCCGAGCCATTGTCACTGCGGATCGCTCGTATGGCATCTCCGTGCCTCTCGTTTCTTAACCTCAAGACAAGATCTCGAACAAAACCAAATGTCTCCACTTTCTCCTCAAGAAAGAACACCCACGCATACCGAGAGTAGTCGTCCACCACAACAAGGACATACCACTTCCCACCCGCAGATCGCACACGAGCTGGGCCAACAAGGTCCATATGGAGCAGCTCACATGGACGCTCAGTCATCACATCGGTGAGAGGCGGGTGAGAAGAGGCTAACATCTTGGCATGCCTACACGGCGCACAAACCAACTCTTTCTCAAATCTCAATCGTGGCAATCCTCGGACCAAATTGAGTTTACTCAAGCGAGACAAAAGGTCAAAGCTCAAGTGACCCAACTTCCTATGCCACTTCCACAACTCACTCGAAGAACCAGCCAAAAAGTAACGCTCCACACCAGAATACTGAGAGAAATCAGCTCGGAACACTTGACCCTCGGGAACGACATGCAAACAAGGTCCCCTCGAGAATCTAAAATCCGAGAACCACCAGGCCGAAACAACACCTCAAAGCCCTCATCCAACAACTGGGACACAGAAAGCAAATTGAACCCCAGCGATTGAACAAGAGCAACACGCCTGAGAGTGACCTTGTCACTTACCTTGATCTCACCTTCTGATAGCACACGCCCTCGCCCATTGTCCCCAAAGGTGATGTATGTCTTGGACACCACCGGGACGAGACTTGAGAACCACCCCTTGTCTCCGGTCATATGCCTCGAGCAACCGGAGTCAATCAACCAAACGTTCCTCAAGTCTCCCACCTGAAATTCAAAAGCAAGCACGTGAGTGAACAAACGACTCAGCACTGGGGTTAGTACCAAAAGAGTAAAACTAGTGCCGAGCCATTTGCTCCAAAGTGGGGTTAGCACAAACCAAATCATCACGCCTATCAAAGCTACCACCACGAACACCACCACGGTAACCACTACGAGGGAACCAACCCTCTCTAGCTGGAGGAGGACGAAAGCCACGAAAGGAAAACCGTGGATCGTTCCTCCTCTCCATCTCAAAGCTACGACTCCTCCCACCCCCGTATTGAGCACGAGGTGGAGAACGCCTAGCAAACTGACCACCTGCAAACTTTCCAGACCAACCACCAGAACCACGACCACCAGAACCAAACCGAGCATCCTCACGAGCACGAAACCCAACTCGTTGTCTGCCCAGACCTGCACCGGTCTGACCGGTGTAGTGCACCGGTCTGACCGGTGTAGCTCGGCCAGCAGCACCACCTGCTGCCTTCCGGTCTCCCCAAGCCGGAACCGTCCTCACAATCGTCTTGGCCCTGGGCATCTGCATACGAGGCTCAGGTACACCATTAGAGGGGTGGTACCTGTCCTTGTTAGCCCACTCTCTAGCCATTCTTTCCTCACGCTTTCTTTTGAAGCAAAACTCATCCTTGTGACCATCTCTCCCACAATACCCACAATGGAACTTCATGGGCTGTGGCTTAGGCTTTGGCTTGGGTTGGGGCTACCCACTCGGTTTCTCACCCTTCTTCTCTCCTTCCTCACCTCCCTTTGGGCTCACAAACTTCATCGGTTTCTGAAAATCATTTGTTGGGTGAGGGAATATGGGTGGATCTGGAGTAGTGTCAAGTTTGTTTCTGAGATGGTTAGGCTTGGGCTCAAACTTGTTCTTGTATCTGTTTGGTGGTGGGATAGGAATCTCTCCAATTCTCTCAACTCTCTCACCACTGTTCTCTCCAAGCTTGTCAGCCCCAAGTGCCTGACCATCATAGCGTTTGAAAGCCGCTATCATGATACCAAGCTGAGGCTCCTGACCCGACAACCAGCTCATACATTTCCTCAGCTCATCATTCTCATCCTGCAAGCGATCAACATAATGTGCAAGCTCCAAATTCTTAACCGCATGCAATTCACAAGTAGAGCAAGAAGTGGGAATAGGCTCTTTCAACTTAGCCTCAAGCGAAACAGTGTAAGCATGCATCTCATCAATCTTTCCATGCAAAACAGGGCAAGAAGTGCAAGCACCTAGCAAAGCAGGTCTAGACTTAAGCTCAGCCACCTCAACCATAAGCATATCTAGTTCATCACAAGTAGAATCATGCTTATCCTTAAGAGCAGTAAGATCAGCTAGGTACACAGAGCAATCACAGCAATCAATCTCATCAGAAACCACAGGAGAAGCCTTAAGCGAATCAATCTCAAGCTTAGCATCTAGGTTCTGGGTTTCTAGCTCAGCCACACGGTTCCTAGCATCTTCTAGTGAGGCCCTAAACTCTTTCCTCATCTTCTTGGCCTCTCTAAGCATGTGATCGCGATTATCAAGCAAGTCAACCAACTCATCATTCTCCTTGCACAAAGAGGAGAGCTCATCACATACCTCGTCCTCGGAGTCGGAGTCCGAGTCACTCTGATGACTCTTCTTGCTGCCGGAGCTACGAGCCATGCCGCAGAAGCCATCTCCCGCGAAGCAGCTCAACCCGCTCAAGTTCCTGGATGACTTCTTGTTCTTGCGCCGATCACCTCAATCTTCACTGCTACTCGAGCTCGAGGAAGAGTAGGCGGAGCTGGAGTCGACGTCGCTCGCTCCTACCATCGCTCGGGCCTTCCTGCCGCGGCCGTCCTTCTTCCTCGACCGTCGCTCGTCCTTGTGCTTGTTCTTGTGCTTGTGATCGCGCCTCGATCGGTACTTGCCGTCCTTGCTCGACCGGTGCCTGTAGCCGTCCTTGTTCTCCATCTTCTCTGGGCAGTCGGCGACGAAGTGTCCTGGCTTGCCGCACTGAAAGCAAGTTCGTGCTGTCCTCCTCGTGTTCACCCGGTTCTCGTGCAGCCTCTCGAACCGCCTGGTCAGCAATGCCAGCTCGTCCTCTCCAAGCACGTCGAACTCCTCGTCTGGCAACGACATCAAAGAAGACAGAGAGTACGTCCTGGAGGATGCGTTAGCGTTAGACTTAGCTCCTTTGCCACCAACGAGAGCGAGACTATGAGAATCAGTCGGGCTCTCGATCTTGGCTGTCATACCACGGTCCAACTCAGCCGACTTGAGCTTCGAGAACAGCTCGTTCACCGTCAAGGTGTCATACTTCTCGGACTCAACTATAGCCTCAAACTTCTCGTCCCATACGGTACGATCCAACGAGTGCAAGAGCTTCACAGCTCTATCATGATCATCGTATGGGAGCACGGCCACATTGGCTCTCATGTTGTTCACAACGACCGTAAACCGCTGGAAAAGGGCATCGACGGACTCGCCGGGGAGATGAGTGAAGTTCTCGTACTCTCTCCGGTAAGTCGCGTACATCCAAGCCTGAACCTGAGCATTCCCAGCATGAGCATCCTTCAACTGCTCCCAAATCCTACAAGCTAAGTCCTCTGTCTGAACCCGATCGAATTCAGGCTGACACAGAGCACGAAACAAGTAGTCGACAGCCTTGTTGTTGGCTTCGAACATATCCCTCGATCCTGGAGCAAGGAAGTTCATTGGATGAACATAAGCTGTGTTCGCCGTGATATCCCAAAGGATCTGACCCTTTCCGCGGAGGAACGTTGCCATCCGCCTCTGCCACATCTAGTAGTTCTTCCCATCGAAGTGCGGAGGACCCGAACCCCGTTCCTGGTACGCCATCTTTGGATCTTAGACTGGTAAGAGTCAATAAAGACCTGAACCGGCTCTGATACCAATTGAAGGACCGATTAGGCGAACCAGAGAGGGGGGAGTGAATGGGAGCCGATAAAAATTCTTCTCGAAGGAGATGAGAACTCCAACAAGACGAACACGGCTTCCAAAACACGTCTCCGACTCAACTACCCAAGTTGGCCAAGACCACGCAGCCACTGAAGTGCTACTGGTCCTAGGAACCAACAACCACCTACACCTACTCGAGATCGCAGCGGAAAAACCAACTCGAGCAGCTACTGGCTACACCGGTCAGGCCGGTGAGCAACACCGGTCAGACCGGTCCCTGCTGGCAAAATCTGAGAACTTCCACAGAAAGCCTCTACACCGGTCAGGCCGGTGTAGCTCGCCGGTCAGACCGGTCCAAGCCAGGAAATCCCAAATCCACCAAACTGACCTAGCGAGCTCCAAACAGGACCAAACTCGAAACAGCAGCAACACGGGACAACAACGAACTCACCCAGATGTTCACCCGAGGCAAAACCCACAGAGCCTCTGCACCGGTCAGACCAGTGAGTAGCACCGGTCAGACCGGTCAGGCTGGGCCGCTCGGGGATGAACAGCACCCGCGGGTCAACGCCCCCAAATCCAACTCCCGATCTCCCGAATCGCTCCACGGATTTGTGCAAGACTTTGGAGATAGTAGGAACACCTCATGGGCACTCCATAGCCAAGATTTGGTCCACCAAAACTTGTTAAATCAAGAGGAATCGAAGAAATCTCACCAAGAACGCCTCTAACTCTAGAGCCACGAAAACCCCAAAATCGAGCCCCTTTGCTCACGGATTTAGGAGGGGAATCAAAGGGAAAAGAACCACGAAGGGTTCATGCATACATCCCCCACCAAATCCCAAAGAGAAAGGCCTCGAAATCTCTCCAAGAAAATCGCCAAGAAAGGGCTCCGAAAATCACCAAAAAGGAGAAACGGGAAAGACACATCCAAGCCTTGAGGAACCATGCCGAATCATCTATACATACCAAAGAGGTACATACAAGGTCTAGCTTGCCGCCCGATCATCCTTCCCTCTCACAAGATCTCACCATGAAGCTCTCAAGCTAGTCCTAAGAAAATCCTACGGAAAATAGGAAGAGAAAATAGGAAAGCAAATGAGCTAGGGTTCCAAGAGATAGCTGCCATCCTCTCACCCCTTGGGTTATATGGAGGCAACCAAAAGACAAAAATACCCTTACTAGCTAACTAGGGATACATGCCCCTCAAGGGCGAATTCGGAAATCTTTGTCTTCGCTCCATCGGACGGATGCCCAGCGACCGCAAACTTGCTTAGCCTCGACGCAAGCCTTGCGATCCCGACGCATGTCCTCCGCTTCGAAGATTCCGGACTGCGTTATCGCACACCGGTCAGACCGGTCAGACCCACCGGTCAGACCGGTCTGGAGCTGCTGCACCTCCGTCTTCGGTTCTTCGGTCTTGGCTTTGTGGATCAACCAAGGAACCCAGTGGTTTTCTGGTGAACCACCGGAAACCCTGCGAACTCGGTGTAGTCTCCGCCAATCACTACTCATGACTCGGCTCCCACGTAGTCCCGGCTCGACCTTGGTTTTGAGGCTCAACCAAGAAACCGTCCATGACTTCATCTTGCCGTTCTTGCCACCATGCGGCCCGCACTTGACCCCGCTGGCCACCGGGTCCCTCGAACCAAGCCTACTTGTCTTCTCCACACCTGGAGGCCTCACCGGCAATGACCTTTCGCGCTTGTTCTTCACCTGCACCTGCACCAGTCAAGCCGCAACCTGCACCTGTAATACTTAGCCAAGAATCAGTCCACACCACGTTGTCAATCACTCATCACACCAGGAAGCGACCATCCACCGGTCCTCGAACCACACCTGGCTCTCAGAAACCTAGTTAGACGTCTCCCGTTCGGAATAGATACAGTTGGACATATGCAGAACTTGAGACAGGTTGCCGATGGTTGCGCCCTTAGGGTCAAGTCATACGCCGCTTATGATGTGAATGGATATCGCTTTCACACAAAAAGTCATGAGGTCAGTCGTCCCAATCGAAGAACCACAAATTCTGGAGTTTGTATGACAACAGTCGATGGGTCTGTGGAAGACTTGAAGAAATATATGAACTCGAGTTTCATGGTTCCAAAGCTCTGAAACCTGTCGTATTCAAGTGCCATTGGTTTGATCCTCAGGCTATGAGGCGGAACCCGAATCTTGGGCTAGTCGAAATTCGTCAGTCAACCGTGTACACAGGAGACGATGTCTATATCATGGCTCAACATGCCACACAAGTTTATTATCTATCATACCCTTGCAAAAAAGACGTGCGTCTCCAGGGTTGGGATGTTGTGTACAAGGTTTCGCCACATAGTAAACTACCTGCCCCTGTCAACGAAGATTACAACCTACTAGACCCAAACACATATGATGGTGAGTTCTTTCAAGAAGATGGACTAGAAGGGAGTTTTGAGATAGACTTAACAGACGTGATGGGAATGGAAGTAGATTTGGATGATACCGGAGAAGAGGTTCATGATGAGGATGACTTACAATTACTGGAGCGATTAGATTTGGGAAGTGATAGTGATGATGACGTCTTTCCTCCTTTGGAGCATGGTGTTGAGGATATGGAAATACGTGATAGTGACGATGAGACATATTATCCATCTAATACGGATCATGATGAGTATTTCTAAAATATGTAAGAACCGTACCAATTATGACATTAATTACTTACTACATTAATTATTTTTTTATTTAATACTGTACTCTTTGCTATCTAATACATGTACTTATGTTGTATTTGTGTACTTATGTGATGGTTATGGTGATATTTGAACTTATGTGATGGTTTTGTGTTGCTATTTAATACGTCGTTATGGACTTATGTTGCATTTGTGCACTTATGGACTTTAAACTGTCTGTGATGCTTATGTGAACTTATGTGATGCATATGTGTACTTATGTGATGGTTATGGTGATATTTGAACTGCCTGTGTTGGTTATGGTGATATTTTAAATTGTCTGTGATGATTATGGTGATATTTGAACTGCCTGTGATGGTTATGGTGATATTTGAACTGCCTGTGATGTTGTATCGAATGTGAGGTGGCATATATGGTTCTGGGAAAAAATAAAAAAAACAAAAACGCCACTTTGCCGTGAGCTAATGCCCCTATGCCGTGAGCTATTGCATCTATGCCGTGAGCTTCGGCTTGTGCTCACGGCAAAGTTGCGCAAACTGGCAGCAGGGAATTGCCTCTATGCCGTGAGTAAATGGCGCGGCTCACGGCAACAAGGTCTTCTGTGCCGTGAGGTGGATGGCCGGCTCACCGCACACAACCGACGTCAGCTCGGCTGGGAAGGTGCCACGTGTGGCCTCTATGCCGTGAGTGATGGAACGGCTCACGGCAACCATAAGCTCTGTGCCGTGAGCTAGACTTCCAGCTCACGGCACACAGCTGACGTCACCTCACCTGGTAAGTTGCCACGTGTCGCACCTATGCCGTGAGCTCGCCGTCAGGCTCACGGCACAATGAGCCGTTAAGACAACTTCCGTGACCCCCGTTAGACACCTGTGCCGTGAGCTATTGACCACTCACGGCACACGTTTGTCGTGAGTCAAACGGTCGGCTCACGGCAACTATGCTATTTGCCGGCAAAACTGTGCCGTGAGCCCTTTGCCGGCGGCAACTCACGGCAAAGAGGTTGCCGTCGGTGGACCGCTCTTTGCCGTGAGGAACCGGCTCACGACAGCCTTGCGGAATCCGGTAGTGTGGACTGTTACCCTTGAATTACACACGTACAAATGGGGCTATCTGCAGGAGGGAGGGAGGGGCACCACGCGAACGATGCGTGCAGTCACTGACTGAGAGTAGGTGTGCCTGGTGGGATGACGAAGCAGCCAAGCAGGACAGTCGGCTTGCATGCACATGCATGCATGCGATACCGCCGAAAAGTCAAAAGCAGGCGTGCACCGATTTTTGTTGCTACTACACGCCGCGCCGGCCACTCGCCGATCTTGAGGTCTGCTTAATTACGTACTGTACCCGCGGTTGCTTTGCTTATGCGTGCGTGCCGTGGTCCGATCCTGCAACTGAAAAGCCCCCTCAGCTAATTCGAACTTGTCCATGGAGCAAGCAAGCTAGCTAGCAGCTCCTATATACGAAGAGAACAGCGTGGCGTTGCGGACCAAGCCGGATCGGCCAGCTGGCTTTCTCTGGGCTCCTATACTGTATATCTCAAGCCTGAGGATCTCGGCAAACCTGCATACACTTCAGGGTTTGCTGCTCCGTCGGTAAAACTCCCTTCTATCTCCTATACATGAACTAGGAAAGTGCTCGTGTATTGCTACGGGCAAAATAAATTTCATCTATACACATCAAACATCATTGTGTGTAATATTTGCTTCTGTCAACACAAGGCATAAAGTAACTAATATTAATTTGAATAGAATAAAAATTCAGTAGTAAACACAGAAGATGTGTTGCCACGATGCTTATGTATCATAAATTGAGGTTTGTTGCTCATGTATAGGCTAATTGTATGCTAATTGTATAGGATAATTGTATGCTAATTGTAAACATCTCTCTGCCCGTGCTAACGCTACGGTAATTTTTGGAATAATGCAAATCAAGCAACCGAAAACTATAATATGTTTTGCCCGACCAAATATAGAGAGTCAGTATATCTTTAATTACATAGTCGGAAGAAGTATACATAACCTCCCAAACTATGGGGAGTGGAACACATCGCCCCCTCAACTATGAAACCGGATAAATTACCCCCCCCAAACTTTTCAAAACCGGACAAATCACCCCCTGAAGTGGTTTGGGACGGCGGTACTACAGTAACAGTGGTTTTGAAATTTTCTTTTCTTTTTTATTTCGGTTGAAACTTTGAAAAATCATAGTAAATCACAGAAAAATCATAAAATAGAAAATCCAATTTTGTTAGACTCCACATGAGTAGATGCACACAGTGAATATATAATATGGTATGCCACAGTACATTTTTTTACATTTATGAATTAATTACAGGAAAACATAGATCTAAAGCCACAAAAAAATGTCTTGTAGCATACCATATTATATGTTCACTGTGTGCATCTACTCATGTGGAGTCTAACAAAATTGAATTTTCTATTTTATGATTTTTCTGTGATTTACTATAATTTTTCAAAGTTTCAACCGAAATAAAAAAGGAAAGAAAAATCCAAAACCACTGTTACTGTAGCAACCCGCCGTCCCAAACCACTTCAGGGGGTGATTTGTCCGGTTTTGAAAATTTTGGAGGGTAATTTATCCGGTTTCATAGTTGAGGGGGTGATGTGTTCCACTCCCCATAGTTTGGGGGTTATGTATACTTCTTCCTTACATAGTCAAAATGCAACACGAACAATGAGTTGATTCAAGAGCAACATAAACAGTGATAGTTCATTCCACGACAACAGTGCTATCTGAGGTTAACATGTTGACATGTTACATGCATCAAATGAAAATAAGATAGGGGACCAACACATAAGGCCACTACCATCAAGCTTGGTCAACACTATTTTCAACTCATGTCTCCATCAGCCACCTCCGCAGATGCATATGCATTTTTTAGGACCATTAGTGTTTCGTATGCCTAGATGACCTGACCATCATTCTGCAGTCATGAAACAAAGACAACAAACAAATCAGAAAATTAAATTAAACTCCATCAGACTTCTCTGAACTGGCACGGGAATTTCTATCTCAACCATGAGATTGTTTTCATGACCTCATTGAGATGCCCAAATAACAGATCTCTGCCCAATATTCTCATTCAAATAAGCTGAACATTTTTTTCACGAGAGGGGAGATGATAGTGTAAAATGAACACCATCTCATGGCTGATTCGCAAGCCTGAAACGTGATTCTAGATGATTGTCCTTTCACGTGTACAATTCCCAAGTTACATTAAACAATGATCACAATTGTCGATCAAGCTAAGGCTAGTTTAGCTAGAGGCATCACCATTCATGCATCTCGATTTGGTTTACTAGTCTATCAACCCGTGCCCCGCACGGGCTAGTTAGAAATAGCTAATATAATTATAATTATCTATCTCACGCTCTCATTCATCTATTACATATTCTAATAATTGCAATAGGTTTAGTTGGTAACAAATTTTTTCACTTAGCATAGTACCTTCATATGTGTTTGATTTGTATTTAATTGAACATTTTATTTTAAGCTATGAACAACATAAAAATTGGTATTCTTATATGTCTCTCATTCATGACTATATGAGTATATGACGACACACATTATGGGAAGTATTTTTTATATAAACAATAACATAAACAATATATTTTTTAGCAAAACATAAATAATATATTAATAATTATAGAATTAGTAATTTAAAATTTTATATTAATGCACTTTAAGATTTTATTATAACTATATAATTTAGATTCAGATTTAGGGGTTACTTTAAATTTAATAAGCACACAAGTTGATAATTTATATGCAAATTTAGGGGTTATTTGATATTGTTTTTATAGTAGCATAGGTGGGTAATTTACATGAAAATTAAGGTTTAATTTACATTATTTTTTATAATGGCATATCTGGGTAATTTAGATACATGTTTAGGGGTTACTTTGGTCTATTTTCATAATGGCAGAGGTGGGTAATTTATTAGAAAGATAACAGATCCAATGGCTATTATGATTAGAGATGTCGAATTGACGGTCGGATGTTTCTGATTTTTTGTGAGAATTTATAGGATTTCTCTATTTTCCTAGGTGGCATCACATGAAGGACTCAAAAAGGAGCCTCCAATTAGTAATAGTAAGATTCTTATTTTGATGTATGTATGTTTTTTTTCTCTTACATGGCAACTTCCAAACGATGAGGACTTTGGAATTCCCTATCCACCTCCCTTTTTTCTCCTATTTTCTTTTGTTGAAACAGCCATTAAGCTACATGCATATATCTAACCTATACTGAAGAACTATAAACAACGAAACCATAGGAATTCATCTGCTAGGAACTCATGACTGTAGCATGAGGCTAATATAACATAGGAAAATCACAAGGATTCACAGAACAGCGAAATATAAAAAAATTGATGATTCAGGGTGTGAAGTAATCTTACTTCTTGCCGAGGAACTGCCCCATGCGTGCCTCCCAGCGGCCGCACTTGTGCAGGGTGACGCCTTCGTACTTGGAATCGCCCCTCGAGAAACGGTGCTCTGCCCAGGACATGCACAAACTCTTTCTTGGACAGGCTCTTCATCTGGCACCCCAAAGAGGACAGGCCATGGATTGTCGGTTTCTCTCACCTGCTTCATGTCGTCGCTGAGATTGAAGTTTATGTCCGCGTCCATGCCACAGAACTTGATCGCCGCTCGATCGTGTACGCCCTGCCTAGTTCCAAGATTAGTCCGGTGATACAAAAGTGGTTTTTTTTTATGAATTCAGTGCAGTACAGGGTTCAGAGGACAATTCTGTGCGTACCTTGCAGCAATATGGGCAGTGTCAAATGCAACTGTGTTGGTCAGATCACTAATCAGTTAGATATAAGAAAATAGGCGACGGCGGGATCTGATTCAAGGCGGCGCCGTCGGGCTTCGTCGACTGGGGAGCTTGGAGCAATGTATCCGCCGCCCAAGTTGGCTGATCTGGTGCCCTCGAGCCTTGATCTGCGCGTGCTGGCGGTGTGGCGGCCGCAGCGGGTCGTGGTCGGCTGTGGCCAGTCATGGCCGTATGTGGCCGGCCGTGGCCCGGTCGTGGCCGCGTGTGGCCGGTCGTGACAGACTGTTGGTGGCGGGGCGGCGGGTCCCTACTGAAGTTTCTGCATCTATCAGCTTGCTGCTGCGTTGCAAGTCATTTTTTCTGCAGCAGGCTGGGTTTGCTCCGGCGAAAGCCTTGGTGACGGCGTCCCTGAGCGGGCGTCGATCTCCCCGTTGGGGGCACCACTAAGGAGCTGCTCTACGTGTTGCATGAGAGGTCTCTGGGTGAAAACCCTGTCCACTCATGGATGAGCGTCGACGGCGCCTTTGGCGTCACGTCTTCCTTGGAGGCGTCGTCTCTTGGAATTGGCCTGGCTTGCAATGTCGTTGGTGGGAGAAGGTTGTCTAGGAGGTGTGGTTCCTTCGGTGTTGGTGGCTCGTCCGTAGCGCTCGTTGTGGCGTCTATCTGCGACGAGTGCAAGCTTCATGGCGAGGAAGTCGCGAGAGGGTCCACTGGATCCATCCTGGGTCAAAGTTCTGGGTGAAACACATTGGGTTACACAACAGCTGGCATTTTGGACACGGCGAAGTGTTTGATGCGTAAGACACCAGATTGATCGTTTGCATCTATGATCTAGTTCTTCGTCAATTCATGTTGTCATATATATTCAATGATCTCTCATGATTTAAGATTTGTGTCAAAGTGTTAAAGCTGACGAGTTGGATCGATGTGAAGAAATCGATCTTCATGGTGGCAACTCTGGTTGTGTAGGATCAAGGTGCGCGCCAACATTTACTATGTGCTTAATGTTGCAAGATGTGTCAGGACGATGGTTTGGACAGGACTTAATTGTGTCGAAGGTTTGGATATAGTGGCTTGGAGTTAGTGACAACCATTTTAAATCAGCTAAGGCTTAAGCTAGATCTTGTGTTTTTCTGCTGTGATGGTAGTCAATTGGAAGTAGCGGCTTGTTGGTGAACACTTTGTTACAGAATAAATGTTCTTTTTTGGTTTCCTCCTCTATTCCTTTGCCTGTGTGCTTTTAGGATTAGAGCTTTTCACTTTGTTTTTGTAATAACTAGCAAGCTGGCCCGTGCTAATAGCGCGGCTAGATTTGATAAACCATATTTTAAAAAATGCTATGTTAGCATTGTATTTTCTTTATCCATCTTAATTCATTATCCATCCTTTTGAAATCACTAATACCGATGTAAATATTGGAGCTCAAAATTCAGAACTGATATTGATACACTCGAATTTTGTTATTTGGATGGTGTTTTAATTGGTGGATTGAACCTGACCTAATAACGAATGTCATTCGACGCTCTGTTGCACCGCATACAGTGTCAACCTCCGAGCTCTGTATTGAACAGAAATTGTTGTTCACCCTCTCATCACTTAGTCCCCGCCTCAACCGACTGAGCCTCTTACTCCCCACTCTCGATGGTCGAACTTTGCCTTGTTGATTCTATGGCTCCTGAGTTTGGCTCGGTATGTGACCTCACGCAGAGTCTGGGTTCTCCACTTTCTGATGCGCAGATCCAACTCCTCCAGCGAGCTTATCGTACCTCGTGGCACCGTTGGTTGTCGACGTAGGTGACCTTGAAGCTTGATCTAGGGTGGGCTCAAGCAACGGTAATGTAGGTCCTCCTGTCTTTCCATATGGGTGCACCCCTTCTTCATCTCATCCAATGGTACCTTCTTCCTCTCGTCCGAAAGTCTCTCTTCCTTACGATCGACGGTCGATGTCCCTTTCTTTTTCTTCTTCCTGCTCATCGATGGCCCCTCCTTCGTTGATGGTGCATGGAGGTTGGTTCTCTCTTCTAACTTGCGATCCCGACAAATACATAAGATGTTTCTTATATATACATATTGTATCATGTCTCCTAGGATATATATTTATTGCTTGAAATACTATGTCCTTAGTCGTTGTTGAATATACCTTATGTCTTCTAAAATGTAACCATTATGTTTGACAATACTTTTATAACTTCCAAGATAACTACTGATCATCAATAGTAGGTAACGACGTAACGTTATTCATTGTGGACATACTTGTGTTCATCATCATGTTCATTGTGTTGTTTGGTTCTTCACGCATCACATACCAATCTAATTCCAAAAGATTAGAAGATATACAACAAACCAACTTGATCTCATCACTTTCATTCTTGTTGGAAGCTTACTATGCTTATAGATATGTGTAGTCGAAAAATTGTTCCTCTTTATTTATTATAGAGGATCTCATGTCACTAACAGGTGACATATTCGCAAGCAAGCCCGTGTTCTAGTTACACAAAGTCCCTCTACTCCAGAGCATGCTTATCCTAAATGGTGACATCATACTGATAATTCAATTATCTCCCTCATGTCTATTGTGCAAGATAGATATTTGCATAGAGTAGCTTAAATTTCTCCGCACATCGTGATAACTTCTCGGATGTATCACAATATTTGTTCATATCACAATGCTTATGTTTTCTCTTGCCCTCTTTTGTCAACCTTACACCTTCTTGTTTTTCCGAGCATTTTGCCAATTTGTTGTAGCCATTTATGGCCACCTGCTTTGTCCACCATTGTTGTCTACTACCTCAGTTCTTCTCTGACCAAAGTAATCGTATCACGTTGGTCGCTATCTAGAAAGCCATTGTCTCGCTTTTGGTCTTCAAACCCCATATGGTTGATGCCAAACCATACTTAACATCTTCTTTGTCAAATTACTGCTATGCAAACCTACATGAATTGCTCATCAAATCTATCTTATCTTATCATCTCCTACGGGATCCGATTTTTTTTGTCTCCATCACGGTTGTAGGTTTGTATGTGCCAGAATCAAGTATTTCCTCTCCATAGCCTTCTACCCATGTTGTATTTTTCAGTGTCTATCTCCAAAAAAATCGAAGAGACTTAGAGCATTTTTGGTACACTTGTTGCCGCTTGTACGACTTGTCTGCTTGCATCGCGTTGCTAGGCAAATCAAGGTGAGCTCCTATGGGAGTGCTTTCTTTCCTTGTTGTTGCTCGCCTTGTAGCTTGATCCAGTAGTGTCATAGGCGCTCGATCGATAGCAGCAAAGGTCCATCCGACCATGGTGGAGGTTAATCCAACAACAGTGGAGGTCGAATCGACAACATTAGATGTCAAATTGACAGTAGTGGAGGACGATTCAGTGGCCGAAGAGTTTGATTCAGTAGCTAAAGATCTTGATTTGGTCTCTCGTGCACCTTTTTTTACGACGACAGAGCTTGTTTCGGCAGATGCGGTGTTGATTCGACGGTCAGTCCACGTCAATTACAATCTGAAGTATATCTAGATCGGATTACAAATAGTATCCCGTGATATCCGAACTGATTGGCGTTGTGTCTAGTGTCTTGACTTTTGCACGCTAAATCTCCCGTCATCTCGGGCTCGCTTGCCAGGATGGGCGGGCCCACCATCAAGACTTAACTTCAACCCTTTGAACAAAATTTCCCCATCTTCATGTCCCTGAGCAACGGCCCAGTTAAACAATGGCTAATGTGCAATTGACTGTGTATATATATAAACAAAATCCCTCATCTTTGTCTCCCTGATCGATTGCACAAGCTCTTGTCGCTATCTCTCCATGCCTATGGTTGCTTTCTCTAAATATTGTACCTAGTTCGTCCTCTAAACATCTCTTGTCGCGCTTTATGCTCTACTCGTGTCTTCTTCTCCGACTTTCGACATTGAGTGAATTAAACTACTGGATGAAAATAAATAAACAAAAGCAGTACATCAATTATGCTCTGTCCCAGTGGCGGAGCCACCACTATGGCGAGGTCTGGCGGCCGCCATACCTGCCGCCGGCAGAGGAACCTCCCGCCCCCAACGACGCACCCAGGCTGCGATTGCGAGGCCATCGATTTCTTCCAGGGAGAACCGGCGGAGAAGAAGCACAGTGCTGCCGGACTGGGTTGTGGCCTGTGGGCTTTTTTTGTTTAATCCCTTTGACCTTTGCATTCTGGAGTTTTGGCCCATCCGCCCATACGAAATGTAACAGCCTATGACCATGATGTTGGATCGGCACTTGACAGGCACAAGCACAAACCGATCGATCCCCCCACGCGCCGCGCCTGTTCCTATTGGCGTCGCCGGTCGCCCTACGCCGCGCCAGACGACGCAGAGCCGTAGTGACCAGCGTGAATCGTGGTGACGCCAGATGCCGATGGAGAGGGCAATCAAGACCAGCAGCAAGGAACCAACAGTGTGCAGCCGCCTGATCGATCTTCCACCAATCCTACTCCCCAAGACCATGCTGCAATCCGTCGACGGCAATCCATTTCAAATGCTAGTGAAGTTGGAAAAAAAATTGAAAGGTGAGAAATTGAGAAAGTTTGTTTAAGTAATTGATTAATTAATCTGTATTTGCACAATTTTGATACATGCGTTTGGTATAATACTTGTCAGTTGTAAGCATCAAGAGTTTTTTAACCTCGTTTCTGGGCAAGAACAATCTAAGTCTAATGCTGCTGTGGAAGAACAATACAAGTCCACATATCAATGTTTGGAATTTTCAAATGATTGTGACTTGCAGTTTGATATATACCTATGGTTATTGCATTTGAAGCTCTTATAGCACGTGTGAGTTTTTTTTACAAATTAGTAATAATTAGTTCACCATAACTATATTTTTATCCTGGCTCCGCCACTGCTCTGTCCTCCTTGCACCCTCTTTTTCGCATGAGGATGCTGCCGATTATATTATTTGATCGCCTGCTCGAGGGCACCACACTATAATCCCTTACTTTGGGAGGGAACAACGGACTATATCCAACTCCCGTATTTAATTTCATCCAACGGTTTTTTACATATATGAGTGGTTTTCTACGAATTATAGTTTATTATCTACGAAGTATAGTTTAGGGAAGAGCTTTTTGGTTGTCACTAAAGTCATCATGAGGCCAAACTTGGGGTTATGGTTCCTCTTTTCTTTATTTGAGAAATAATTTTATTTCCATCTCATATATATATAATATATTAGAGTCATGTGAGGCTCAACAAAGAGATTGATTTTTATTTCCTAACAGAAATTTATTTTCATCATGTGCCATGTCTTATCAATGTTGTCATTTAGAGCCTTGCAAGGTGCCTATGCGGATAAATATTTCATGAGCTTCCTAATTAGTACTTTAGCAGGGATAGAGAACTAATTTAATTTTATTTCTATCTCATATATATATTAGAGTCATGTGAGGCTCAACAAAGAGAGTGATTTTTATTTTCTAACAGAAATTTATTTTCATCATGTGCCATGTTTTATCAATGTTGTCATTTAGAGTCTTGCAAGGTGGCTATGCGGATAAATATTTCATGAGCTTCTGTCACACCTGATTTTCCGAAGAAAACCAAATGCATCTCATATGTGCGCCAGGATCATGTTTACACACATATGATAGACGTCATGAGTGAAATATCAATAAACAGCAATAAAAACGTACAAGAGTTAAACCATTACATTATCTCTTTATTACACTCAGACGTTAGACTCGAAGGTCTTTACACGAACAACGATAACTATGAAGACGCGACTCCATCTTCATCCTCCACAGGCATCTGACTGGGGGCACGCAAGCCTCAGAACTCATCGTAGTCGCTGAAGTACTCTTCTCCAGTGTTCTCCTCTGAACAGCGGGTAAGCAAGGGTGAGCACACTTATGGTTCGAGCTCAGCAAGTGGGGGAAGATGCAAGGATATCAAGGATAGGCTAAAGTTTGCAGCGGTTAGCATTTTAAGTTGGTCAAATTTTATTAGCAAGCACCTATTTACTAGATGTAAGTTTATACCAACCCACTTAAGCATTTAGGAAAGCATCTCATCTCAAAACCACAAGAACCACGTTTTAATTCCATCTTTATGTTTGATTATCATGTGAGGGTCCAGGCCGCTCTTGACCGTGAGCACGGCTGATCGATCAATTTTACACTCTGCAGAGGTTGTACACTTTCACCACAGCTCGCGTAAAAGTTCCGAAGAACTTTGAACCCAACCACGCATGTGCTGATCAGGCACAATACCACACTTCCGAGGTGTGATTGCATAGGGACGCTACGAAGCCTTTACAAAGATATGCAAAAGCACCAACAACCCACGACAGTTACAGCTCAGGGCGGACCATAACCCTCCCTAGTGGTCAGCACCTTAGCAAAGGCTGCTACCCCAAAAGAACCGGGCTATACCCCTGCAACCCCGAGCCCCCTGTGTTCCTTTCGGATAAGGTCACCAATACAATCACACACCTAATTAATTGGCTAAGCCAGAGCCATATGGACTGTGGTTGCACTGTTTTCCTGGGTGGTTCTCCATGTTCCGATTAAACCATATGATCTTGTTATTAACCATAAGCACACACATATATATATATATCACCAAAGTTATCATGATCAACATTCATCATATTGCAAAAGATTCATTTGAACCAACCCAAAGTATAGCAACTAAGCATTTCTACCCAAAACATTTATTTAAAAGGGTTGTCCAAGGTATTAGGGATAAAATTCTAGTCATGTCCTTAAAAAGGTGATTTTCCCATCAAATTATGCAATACAACATTTAAAAGTAAATTTTAGTTATCATGCAATTATTCAGGACAAAGAGGAATATGCAGAGGGAGAAGTCCACTTGCCTTCCTTGCTTAAACACTGGGGTTCTTCTTCTTCAAACACTTGCTCTTGATCCGCTCCAACTGGCTGCTCACTTGAAGCTGGCACGATGTCTACGAGCACACAAGAAAGCATACAATAAACAAAACAACACACCAAGCATGAAAAGCTTAAAAAGAGAACAAGGTTTGGCTCTAGGAACACGAACTCAAAAACACTCGGATCTATCGGGAGATTTGGATGATCACATACAAGAGCTAGCTAGTGCTTGGTATCTTTTAATTAAGTAAAATCATGTGCATAAGTTATTTCAGAGAAATATCCTATTTATAATTAAGCAAGTTATATTTGTATTAAAAAGATGATGTAAGACTTATTTAAATTTTATTTATAAATATTCAAGTATTATTTATGCAAATTAAACATTTAATTAAAAAAGCATGTGAAGCATCTAAACGTATATCTTTATATTCCGAGTTGAACTAATCAAATTATAATTTAAAAACACATTTATATTCATATTAATCAAATTAACAATTAATTAAGAAAACTCGGGATATACCTATGTTGCTTTTATTTAGAAAGCAAATTGCATAAACATTAATCAATTTAAGTTTGATTATAAAAACCGAGGTGTACATCTAATTAACTTTTAATTATAAGAAATATTTAACTAGTATTAATCATATTAACTTTCTTCTGAAAACACGTGTTAAACTCTAATTAGATTTTAATTAGAAAAGCATGTATATAAGGATTTAATCATATTTAACATTTAAATAAATTATAAAACAAAGAACATGTTCAACATTGGTCCTATCACGTAGTTTGAGTTGATATGAACCTAACGCAACTTGAAACAGTGGAAACGAAGCTAAAACACAAAAGATACAGCCAAAACAAGGTTCTAAAACTGACGGTCTTGAAAAAACGGTCGCATGGACACCAAGAACGCTTAAAACGGATAAAAGACGGAAAAGATATTGCTAAAACAAGGTTCAGGGGCTTTTCTGTGAAGAAACAGGGCTTCCAGGGGCTTAACTGCAAGAAACCAGGGGCTAAAACATAATTATACATATAAACAGAGGGGTTTATATGCAAAAAGTGATGAAAAGGACCTCTGGCAGAAGAATATAAGAAAAACAGGGGCTAGATCATAAAATTCAGGACCTGTTTGAAAGGATCTTTAATGGTGGAAGGACCGGCATGTAAAAAGGAAAAGAACAAGGGCCTAAGCGCAAAACTGCGGCTGACGGACGGGGGAGTGCTGACGCGGCGCCACGCGGCGTGCGCTTACTGGCTGAGGGGGCTGACGCGGCGGTGATGTGGCTGTGGACCGCGCCGTGGGCGTGGTCTACGGGTCCACGGTGCGCCGGCCGAAGGGGTATCTCCTTGATAAGATCTGGACCGCCCGTGTGTGATCGAACGGCCCTGGACGCGTGCAAGCGGAAGAGCGGCGGCGAGCGCGCCGGAGACGGCGGCGCACGGCGGAGGGCTCGCCGGCGCGGCCCTAGATCGCACTGCGAGGCTCCAGATCGTGCACGCGTGGGTTCAAAACAAAGCTAGGGTGATCGCGAACATATCCAGGCCAAAAGGGTGGCGGCTCCGGCGACCGTGACGGCCTACACCGGAAGGGGGCGGCGCGGACCTCGCCGGCATGCGGGCGCCAGAGCTACGGTATGTGCACGAGACAAGAGATGACGGGGAGGTATTGCTCACCACACGGAGACGGAAAGAATGTACTTGCTGGCGAGGAAGGGGCGGTGGTGGCGGAGATCGATCTCGGGCGGCGCTCCGGGGAGGGAAGCAGGGGCGCGGCTCGGTCGGCAGGGAAGAAGGGGCTCCGGGGCGCCGGATCCTCGAGTGAGCAGCGCGTACGACGAGCGAGGACGAGGAGGACCCGAGGAGGCGCACACCGGCGACGAGGGGGCTCCAAACGGCGGCGATTCGAGGTTGAAGACGACGACGGACTCGGGCGGCGCTCCGGCGGACAGGGACAGGAGCTCCGCCAAGCGACGACGACGAAGACCTGGTGCAAGGGGGCTCAATGAGCAACGGGCGCATCACAAGAGAGGGAAGAGAGAGGGAGAGAGGGGGTCCTTCACCGGCGGCGAACTTTACCGGCGACGACGGAAACAGAGGCGGCGGCGCAGGCGAAATTGGAGCTCGGGCGTGGGGGGAAATGCGTGCAAGTGCGAAAGGGAGGTGACGAGGGTGTTGCCCGGCTTAAGTACCAGCAGAGAGGGGAGAAGGGGAAACGGGAAAGGAAGGTGGCGGCCGGCGGCCTTGCCATTCATGGCCAGCGGCTATGCGGCATAAAGGAGCAAGAGGAGGGAGGGAAAACGGCAAGAAACGGAAGGGATAAGGTCGTGGGGGTTTATTGCCTTAATTGGCGCGCTCGGAAAGGAAGGGGAGGCAGAGGAGGCAGGCAGGCGCGGCGGGGATCACGGCAGCGCGCCGCCCGGGCAGAGGAAAGGGAGGGGCGCGGGATAGAAGGAAGGGCTGACAGGTGGGGCCAGCATGCCAGCGACCGAGAGGAAAAGAAGAAAGGGAAAGGGAGAGATGGGCCGCTGCGGGGGAAAAAGGAGAAGGGAAATGGGCCGGTGGGCCGAAAGAGGAGAAGGGTTATGGGAAGGGTTTTCTTTTTTTTTTCAAAACCTTTTTCTTTCAAACCCTTTTCAAAATTTAAAATCTTTTCAAACTTTAAACACTACAAACCTTTTTCAAAATTCAAATTCTTTTCAAAGTTTAAACACTTTCAAAACTTTTTCAAGATTAAAATCATTTTAAAAACTTTTTAAAACTTCACACAAACACACATAAACCATGCACTTCAAAATATGATGCACAAGCGCTTGTTCTTCTAAAATTACTCAAAATGATATTTAAATATTTTAGAGCATAATTTATTTGATAATTTATTATTTCCCTAGAAAACAAAAACTAAAACACCATGTTGCTTACATTATTTTAGTGATGGAAAATTAGGGTGTTACAGCTTCCTAATTAGTACTTTAGCAGGGATAGAGAACTAATTTAATACCCATCGTGTGAAACTTCTAAATTATAATTGTATTTGTTATTTACTCTTCAGTTAGTTATTTTTTTGCTTTCCCGATCTGTGTAAACATTAACTACTATTTTTCTTTTTTTTAAATCCGAATTTCAGTATTTATTAATTGTATTTGTATTGAATATGGACTCCTTGGATTTACTTATTTTAATTCCAAATTTATGTATTATTTGGATTAATCTAGACCTTCAGATCTTCATATATATATTAGAGTCATGTGAGTCTCAACAAAGAGATTGATTTTTATTTCCTAACAGAAATTTATTTTAATCATGTGTCATGTCTTATCTATGTTGCCATTGAGAGTCTTGCAAGGCTACATGCCTATGCGGATAAATATTTCATGAGCTTCTTAATTAGTACTTCAGCAGGACAGAGAACTAATTTAATGCACATCGTGTGAAACTTTCTAAATTATAATTGTATTTGTTATTTACTCTTCAGTTAGTTATTTTTTGCTTTCATTATCTGTGTAAACATTAAGTACTATTTTTTCTTATTTTTAATTCCGAATTTATGTATTTATTAATTGTATTTGTATTGAATATGGACTCTTTGGATTTCCTTATTTTAATTTCGAATTTATGTATTCTTTGGATTAATCTAGACCTTCAGATCTTCATAAAATCCAACAGTATATATTCTTCTCTTTTTTGGATTAACGTGGGAATTTCTAGATAATAGATAGATGTAAGCTGCATGCATCTTTGATGCAGAGGCTGGAATATCAATGTACCGAGGAGTAAGTTTTCCTATTTATTTCAGGTGAAAAATGACCGTATTTTTCATTTGATTTTGGAGTCAATAGCGAATCATTTGACCATATGTTGGAGTCAATATCCTTCAATAATTTGGAGATGTCCACTCACCTGCACAAGTCTCACCTCGTTCCATCTTTCTTCTTCTTGTTGTTGTTTTTTTAAGGATAGCAATATACCACGTTCCATTTGTCATGACCAGAGAGAGTAACACGTTGTTGTGTTGTAGATTGGTCGCGGCAAAAGAGTGACAGTTGAAGGTGCGTGCTGAATGATCGAAACCGATGGGGAGAGGAAGGCGGTGGCCGCGCTGACGTTGCCCCCGTTGTCTCGTGTCACTTGCGAACGAAATTCCCGTTACAAAGGTTTATCGCACTCCCGTTAACAACTCAAGAATCCTCGTCGGGTGGTGAGCCGTCGTGACTTGAGCGGTGGCCACATATTTGCTCGAAGGCACACGCTAGCTCAACAATTTATTCTAGCAAATCAGGTGGGAACTTGGAGTTTCTTGTGGTATGAACAGGTGGGAACCATACTCTGAAGTAGAAACGGAGCCTTTATTCCTGCACAACTGGCAATTGCTCATGAGCAGAACAAGGAAGCCTTCCATTTGGGACTTCCATTATTCTGTACAAGAGACAAGGGCCCCATACTACCGGGATGGGACTTCAACATTATTAGGTATACGGTATACCTGTGAAAAAATGAATGGTAAAAAATCAGGAGTTTTTTTTTAACTAACCGCACAAGATAGTACCTCTACATGCCTATGGTTGGTGAAAGAATTCAGCATACAGAATCACACTTTGGGAAAAAACATAAAGTTAATAGAATTCTTGTGAATAAAATCTGGGAAGACCATTTCACTGAAGTGCATGTTTATGAGTTACTTCGGGAAGTTTCTGACCACAAGCCACTGTTAATAACTACGGAAAATAAACATACTCCAAAACATTTAACTTATTCTTCAAATTTGAGTTCTGGACTAATCAGTTAATCTTATCACTATTGTGTGAAAAAAGAAAGGAAGAAAGAAGAGTACAAGCTAAAGTTACAGAAAAGAAGAGTATAAGCATTTGTAGAGCTACTTCTTTTGACACGATTCAACAAAAGCGGAACCTCGGGCTTAAATTTGCAAATCACTAGTCCATCAACCCGTGCCACTGCACGGGCTAGCAACTTTAACATAATTATTCGCTTGGTTTATCAACCATCAGCCACTTGAACAGGGGTAACATTACATAAATATAAATGACAACAGATTTAGTTTATTACCTAAAAATATAATTAATTTTTCATATATCCAGCATTTTATCCAACAGCTTGCACCAATCAGTCCGATTTAAGCTACCATAAAATGTGATCATTTTGTTGTAGAGCGAGTAGTAAAATATTTAAATAAAATGACTTAATATTGAAGATCTAATACATCCTTTTTTACATATCACAATTGCTTTATCAAAAATCAAATATGTCCAACTTTGACCAAATTTATAGATATAAATATTATTCTACCAAATATATGCATTATCAAATCATACTCCATGGTGAATTTGATTATACAAATCTGGTATCATAGATGTTTTTATATTTTCAGTAATCACCTCAATGTAAATGCGTATTATTTCATCACTTTTCCCAAATGCAAGAAATTGTTATGTAAGTATGTAACTGCTGGTGCCCCATTAATATATTTAATTAAGTAAGAATCATCGACCATGCAAAGTTGTTTGTACTAATATTGTCTGCTTCATGGAAATTATGTAAAAAATGTAAAAAGAGAGGTCGGAATGAGTTGTATCTGTACAGAGGCAATAAGATCTTTAATTTCTGGCGGCTAGTGAATATATACTGCTAGTCACATGTCACCAACTCAGCATAATCCTAAAATCAAGATATCATCAATCTATAGTGTATTCTTTTTTTTATCTTAACTGTGTCAACTACTTTTCCACCACCTATGTCCGTCAAGCCCTATCATCATAGGACATAAAAACTTGATATTTTGGTTAGTAAAATCAGTTTTATCTGGTCACCACTATAAATATGCAGGAATACAACACTCGATCGTGTGCGTTTCTCCATCAATAGGCATGCATGCTTTCTCCTAATCTCAAACATAACAGTTGGCTACATTCTTCTCGATTATTGCCATTTGCTGCACGTTGAACGACAACGCATTCTAGAGCATCATCTGATTCCTTCCTGCTACTTGTGCCATGGATAGCACCCTCGCTTGCGGCCTGCGCTCTGCCCTTGCTTGACTGCTTGTGGTCTGCTCGGTCTGTGGCAGCCTTATGGATTACTACGTACTATGGGTTGCGGCTGCTTTCATGCTCATCCAAAGACCACTAAGGATCTTGGATCCTACGTGTGTGGGACGCATCTTGGGAGTCGGAGATTGCATATGAAGATTATTATAGGTGGACGGACATCAAATTTATATGTTTTAATAATGGAACAGATGGATAGTTAGAGACTTAGAGAGCTGATTTAGATTAATTTTATAAAACACGGATTTTATATAATTTTGACATAGATATAAGGGGTTATTTTAATTAAGTATACATAATGGTAAAGGTGGGTAATTTTATTCTTTTTTTAAGTGTCCACCTAGGATCCTATGTGGCTTCATGTGGAGGCTTCTTTAATTTTTCTTTTTTTCTAGACTGTCCACCTAGGATCCTATGTGGCTTCACGTGGAGGCCTCAAAAGGAGCCTCCAATTAAAATGCGGATTTTAGGTAATTTTGACATAGATATAAAGGATTATTTTAATTAAGTATGCATAATGGCAAAGGTGGGTAATTTTATTCTCTTTTTAAGTGTCCACCTAGAATCCTAGGTGGCTTTATGTGGAGGTTTCTTTAATTTTTCCTTTTTTCTAGACTGTCCACCTAGGATCCTATGTGGCTTCACGTGGAGACCTCAAAAGGAGCCTCCAATTAGTAATAGAAGATATGGAGCTTCAACTCATGAAGAGGAAAACTCTATGTGACGAAACGTTAAGAAAGAAAGTATTGAAAAATTTGGATGTCAAATAGAGATGACAAAATTGTCAAGTGTTGTATAGGGAATTAAGCTTTTTCCCGGTGTATATAAAGGGAATTCTCTCTTTGTTGATTCGTTTTGTCTCATATTCCCCTTGCTGCTGTTTTATTTTTTCTGATTATATTATTTTACTATCAAACGTACTCCACTGGATATTTATAATTTGTGAGGCCTCGTATGAACACCTACCCACAGCACAAGTCTCACCTTTGCCTAGTGTCAGAGTCAGCTCTCCTGCAAGCGCTCCTGCTGGCTGTAAATCCTGTGGTCTAATTGTAATTTTGTAAAAGAGGTGATGTGGTGGACATGTGACGGAAAAAATTGGAAATGTTAATCATTATCTCCTGCTCCAATGTTGCACAAGTAGAATTAATTAGTCAGCATTGTCCCAAAACGTACGTACCCTGCTGAGATTTACCGATTTGCACTGCACATTTGCCGCGGCAAATGGCCTGTATGTGCAGATGGATCGATCTCTCGCAGCTCATCTAGGACTGCAAATGTGCAGTGCGTTATGCATATGCAATGGTAGCTAGGCTTCCCATTGGCACATCAAGCAAAGCAAGCAGTACTTGCCTAGTGTCACTGTCAGGTACCTGCATATATGCGCTACTGACGCCGGCACGCCGCGCCCGGCCTCCCTCGCTCGCATCGCACGTCAGCTGCAGGAGGGAGGGGAGCGCCACACCAGGCAGCAGGTGTGGTTGCAGGCATGGTGCCCAACCGGCGCGGCTCGATCGACAAGGTGAACGAAGGATCGATGAGATGCATGGTGCCCTCAAACGGAGGTGCACCCCCAACGTTTCAATTGGTTCTGAAATTCAATTCGTTGAAGAGTGCGTGTACCCTCCTGTGCCCAGCCAATGAGCCAAATGCCATGCATGTGCGGTGCTTGCCGCGTGCATCGTGTAAAGGAAACTACTGCTTTTGCTCGTTTCGGTTGCGATGGCGGCAAATCGGGAGCGCGCCTCGTAGTCGGGTTTGGACTGGGGCGCCTGCGAACAAATGTGGGTTGCATTGGCTGGCTCGTCTCGCCTGCCACGGACACATGCCTGCATCTCCATCCACATTGTTCTGTCCATTTAGCCTCGAGGGTTTTGCTAATAATAATTATTAAGCAACAGCACTGCACACATGCAGATGCAGAGAGTCCGGTTGCAAGTACAAGTACTGAAGTAGACAAGTAGTACATATATATTATCTGAGTGAAGAACGTACGGCAGATGAACACAAGAGGAGATTAATTACTGCATTGCAAACACTTGTTCCACAGCTTAACTAACACACAAGTGGTCAACTGGCACCCTTGTACCGTTTACAAATCACACAACACAGTAGTACATGAACAGGAACAGAAGAAGCAGCAGCTTCACAAACACGCGAACACGAACAGATCTACAGAATCAGCAGCAGCACTGCACACAAGGGGAATCACAGCTCACAACAACATCACAAAAGACAGAGAGGGAGAATCAGCAGCAGATCAGTACTGGCGCCCTACTCCTCGTAGAGTGCGACGCGAACCAGACGGGCGTACGCGTGCGCGCAGATGACGGCGATGAGGGCGAGCGAGGCGAACGCTCCAAAGCGCAAGTGTGCAGGCCAGCATGTGATCACAGCGTACTTGACCTGCAGTATCGCTGTGGTCACGGCGAGGGCGATCCCCATGCTCACCATGGAGAACCCAAGAGCGGCGAGGAACTGGAGCCGCAGCAGCCTCCTCCTCCTCGCGGGGACGTTGGCCACCTCGACCTCAAACCTCACGTTGGAGGCGAGGTAGCTGGCGCCGACAATGCACACGGAGAGGAAGAAGTCCAGCATCCCTATCCCTGCGTACACAGGGGACGCTGCCGCGCATTCGGGCAGTGGCCCATATGCCGTCTGGGCGGGCGGGTGGGATCAGGCCGAAGCCGAAAAGGAAGACAGCACCGTGGAGGTATACGAACTGGAACACCTCGGCTATGGCCTCTTTGTAGGCCATCGAGAACCCGCCAAGAGCGGCGAGGCGCGGGGGCGCGTTGGGTAAGAAGCGCGAGGCAAAGAAATGGAGGCCGCGGCGGTGGAAGAAAGCAAGAGCGAGAGATCAGGCCCGGGGGGGCGCGTTGGGGAAGAAGAGGCGATTTATAGAGAGAGAGAGAGACTTGTGTCTGGCTTCCATGGCCAGGCCGGTCTGCAGCTGTCCGGGCGGGCGGGGGACGCGTCCTGCTGTTCGTTTCTTTGTTCCTTGATCGTGTACTACTCGCGTGTGCCCGCGATTTTTCGTTTTCTTATAAAAAGATCTTAGATTCATTTCAAGAATGCAGAGATGTTCCGCCGTGCTGCTGATTTAAGTGCTCTTTAGATATGACTACCAAATATGTCCGTGTATTGCACGGGACTGAAAAAAGCATCGAACATTTTCTCATATATATGGCACAAAAGTTGAATTATAATGTATTGTTGTTTGTTAAGTTTTGATTGTTCGTTTGCGAGATTTCAATTATTGATATTTGTTGTATGTTTATTTAATAAATGAAGTTTACATCCAAATTTTTTTACTCCGTATTACTTATAATAATATTTTTTAACACAATATTACTTATAATAACCGACCCACTCAAATCTACAGTAAATGGACCTCACTAGTCCAAATCAGACCTCACTCGTTGGACGTCATATCCATTCTCCCAAACCGGTTGCACATCTACTCGTTGTCGTTCCTCTAAAAAACAACAAAAAAAAACACATTTGCCGCCCTCTGCTTGGCTCGCCACCTACCGGTTTTCGAAGGTCGACGCTGTCAGCCCTTGTGCCGCTGTTCTCTCCTCCTCTTGCTTACCTAACATAGTCCACGCCTCCACTCCGCTCGCCGCCCATCTCCACACGTCCCTCGTCCTCTGCATCTACTCCCTGCTAGTTCATGTGCCTGTTCTTCCTCCGTCAGATCCAGATGCGGAGGACCGAGATCGGCGACATAGGTGCAGCATGAGCGCGTGGAGGAAGACCTCAAACTTGTGGGATCGCGGGTGTGGGGATCAAGGCGTGGTCTTGCCTTGCGGTTCACGATTTGTGCTCCCTGGTGAGCAGATGCACGCCGCCCATTTGGTCTCTCCAATCTCACCGTGACAAAGCCACGCAGGTTGACGTCAGTAGCAACCAATTTTCTTCGTCGGCTCGATGGCATGAGTTCGCCATGGTGGGAGGAGGTGGCGTACATGGCCGCGTCAGTGGGGTTCACCTGCTCACACAACTTTTAGATCCAGGGCCTTCACGTTGGAGCGAACATCGAGGAGTTGATCCTGTGCCGCCGCGATACGCACGCGGGGCTCGACGCCATGAGGGTGCCGCAACGGGAGGTTGCGGCGGCGTACAGGACCAGGTCAGTGGGATCCGCACGACGAGCGCTCGCACTCCGTGAGGACCTTAATGGGCCGGCGTGTAGACAAGCGTGGCGGACAGCGAGGCCAGCAGGGAACAAAATTGAAAAATAGTCAAAACTGCGACGGTGTATACGTAGCTCTTAGTAGTGCGGGTTAATTAATAATAAAGTGAGATGTTTTTTTTAAAAAAAACATAGTGGCTTGGAAAAAAAACGTAGAAAGTTCCATTGATCCCCACGCAAAATCGGACGGTGTCCGACACCGACGCCAAAACGACGCTTCCATCAGACGTGATATGACCAGGCTAGAGGTCATACCACTGGCAGCGGTTTCGAATTCCGCGTGCGCCCCGTGGTTGCAGTAATAACACCTGCCTACACACGATCACTCTACTGCCTCTGTTCCTATGGTGTACAGTAGTCCTGCCAGTTTTTATCGGCCACCAAGTTGATGCATCGATCACTACTGCCTCTCTCCAAATTTTGAGCAACACCACCCATACCTCTCCTTGGCCTAGATGTAATTTAGACTGACTCCAACAATAAGAGGCAAATTTAGAAGGCAAATTGGGCTTTGCCTCTCCTGCACAGTGTTTTTGCTCTCCTTCGTCGAGCTGCGTCTCCAACAGACAGAAGCCATCGCCCATCGCATTTGGCTGCTCCGCGCCCACCGGCGAAAGACGAAGCTCGTTGGAGCACCGACAGAGGGCGTAGGGGAGGGGGAGAAGGGAGGCGGAGCAGGAGGGGCGCGACGCCAACAAGCAGGTGGCGGCCTCCTTGCCGCAGCCAGCCTCGCATCCGTCGATTCGGCGGTGGGGGAGGTCGTCGCTGGCACGGAGAGGAAGACCGTCACGGGCGGCAGCCATGGATTCGGCGGTTGGGGGAGGCCACCGCGGCGGCGCCATGGATTCGCCGCCCGTCCACGTCGGCTCGTCCTCTGCTCCCGATCTGAAGTAGCCGTCCTTGTCGCTCCAGAAGGCGGTGGAGGGGCGCGGCGGCGAGGAGGAGCACGCGCCCGCGGCACTCGGGGTCGAGCTCCCCCACGCACGCACCCGTGGCGGCGGCGGACGGGGTCGAGCTCCCCCGCGCACGCCGGGGAGGAGCTCGACGGCAGGTCGGCAGCACGAGGCCTCGCCGGCGGATCTCAATTCGGTGGTGGTGGAGCGTCAATCGACGGCGGAGGCTGTTGATTTGGTGACGTTGGAGCGCGGAGGAGCAGAGGAGCTCCACGGCGGAGGAGCCGAGGCGACCACGTCGCCCTTCCCCACCTCGAGGCCACGGAGCGCCGCCGCCCCTGCTGCCTTGACCCAGTCGTCGGCGAGGAAGGTCGGGAACCGCCACCGCCCCTGCTGCCTTCTTCTCCTCCCACGTCGTCCAACTCTGCTCACCTCCTGCCGTGCGGCAAATGCATCAGAGGAGAGAGGAGATGTATTTGTATTTATCCATCTCCTCTCTCCTCCGAGGCATTTTGCCTCTCCCATTTGCCTCCTCTGTTGGAACGTTTCCTCGTCGCTACAGTACCCGGGGGTGAGGCACAAATGCGTTTGGCTTCCCTTGTGGGACTCAGTCTTAGGTCACAAATGGTACCGGCTGGAATGCTGGATCACACAGGCAGTTTATGGCCCCTAGATTTTCTTCACTGACGTCTTTAATTTCTTTGAACAAGAGGCTAGGCAAAAAAAAAATCACCATCATGCCAAATACAAGCAGAGCAAGCAGCCAAGTGTCAAGCACTGTGGCTACTAGGAGTATCCCCTGCAAACCGGAGAATCTCTGGTCGCCGAGACGCCGAAGCCCCCATGCTGGCCTCATCACCCCCTTCCGCGCGCTAGCTTCCATTGATGGATCTGCAGCGACACGCACCCGTCCCGTCGTGGATCGATCAATGGCACGGCACAGCTAGCCCCCCGTTGGGTTTTGGGACAGCCCGTCCATTTCCTGCGTGCACCGAAATATCCAAGCAGCCACGATCATCTTTTCGCGATTCGCATGATGAGATTGCAGTAGGAGGGAGGGAGGGATGCACTAGCAGTAGGAGGGAGGGATGCAAATGCAACGTTGACATATTTGTCGCTCGTCCTCCTGATCCGCGCGCTCAGATCATCATTCGCTACTACGGGCGGCTGCCTACCTACTCCGCCTAGCCTAGCTAGGGCTGCTACCTAGCTGATCCTCCCGCCCGCTGCAGCTGCATGCAGATGCAGTCTCTTTCATGGAGCTTGGACTAGTAGCTAGCCCTCGGCGGCGACAGGCCTGGACGGGTTTATACAGAAATAGACGACGGATCGTGGATCCACATGGGTCGACGACGACGACGCCTAGTAGAGGCTTTCCGGCTGGTGCCTGGTTGCGTGTGTCTCGTGTGTGCCCTCCCCTCCATGCGTGCGTGCATCGGTGCTTGGAAGAGACAAGAGCTGAGGCTGCTGGTGTGTGGCCGATCGAGGTGGCCCGTGCCACGAGTACGTGTGGAGCCGTGCGTTTACCAGGCCAGGACGGGGGGAATGCAAGACGTGCGAGTGTTGTCGATCGATCACGATCTGGCAGTAGCGTATTTCGTGACATGGTTAACTTGTACAATTTGAAATAATATCACTCAATATTTGGTAGGTAAATAGAATATATCAAGCCATAACTAAAAAAATTAAAAAAAATAAACAACCACCAATATTAAGTTCTTGTGAAAATATGGAAGGCAATGGTATATAAGTACATCTCTTTTTATACAGATAGGAATAATAGAACACTCATCAGGTAGAGTACTTTCTTTGAGCCACAGTGCTAACTACCAGACTCCGACAGAAAATATTTGAGCTTATGTTGATCTGGATCAGACGGGGTTCCTTTGGACAAGCGACGACACCGTACACGGCGGATCAAGGACATGGCCATCACCATTCACCAGCGTCAGGCTGACGGACGGCAGGGCAACATCCTGTGATTCCTGTCGCTTCCCCGCGCTGGTACATTGAAGTTGAAGCTCGCCGATCGCTTCCCCGCGCTGCTCACCCATTGCACGGCGACCGACCAAACTGTCCAACAGGCCATCAGTGATGGACTTGCACAGCAGCTGTTCACCAGGCTCTCGTCTGTTGCGCGCACTGCTGCGGACATTGACGGAAATCATTGGCCAGACAACGCTACAACCGCATCCAAAGCAAGGCGAGGGGAAGAAGATCGTGGACGACGCGACATGCGAGTTGCACAACACATTCTGAATGCCCCCCCCCCCCCCCCTTTTTAATACTTGTAAATTCATTGCAATCATAAACAGTTTACAAGAATGGGAGTGAAGACGTCCCATTGGAGGTGCTGAAGTACTTGCTGTACCGGGCAGGATTCACGGTGTTGTGAATTTAGACAAGTAAAATTACAAGCGGGAAGAAGCTCGCCATGCAAACTTTGCTAAATTATGTGCCGTCTTGTTTGATTGTCCGGGTATCTTGATGCATTTGTACTCCTTGTCGATGTTGTTGAAGGTCTAATCCTCCAATCTGCTTTGTTGTTCCAAGCAATCTTAGGGAGAAGACTTTTGTCGACATCTTCCAAGTTCTTAAAGCCCAAACCTCCTGACTGTTTTGGTAAGCAGATATCCTCCCATGCTCTAAAATGGAAAGGCTTGGTGCCATCCTCTTCCTGAACCCCAGCCCACCAAAAGAAACAAATGATAGCAGTGATCTTGGCTAGAAACTTTTTTGTGAGAAGGACATGGGCCATATAGTATATAGGAATAGAAGCAAACACAGATTGAATATAAGTGATCCTACCAGCATGATTTAGAGAGTTGGCTTTTAAGACAGTGAGTTTTGTTTTGAATTTGTTGTAGATGAAATCATATGCCTGAACTCTGCCGAAATGATTGATGATGATAGGGTGTCCTAAATGTATGGTGTTAGGCTGAAGGTCTTGAACAGGAAAATTCGATTTGATAGTGGCTCGGGTGTTCTGGTCAACATGTTTACTAAAGAGGATACTCGACTTGTTCCAATTCGGTGTTTGACCCGATGAATTGCAGAAATCTTGCAGGATCTTGGCAGTAAGAAGGGCTTGCTGATGTTCAGCAGCCCCACAAATGATCAGGTCATCTGCAAACATGAGGGAATGTATAGGTGGACAATTAGGGCCTAGCTGTATCCCTGCCAATTGGTTGTCCTGGAGCGCCTATTGAAGTCAGATGGATAATTCATTGATTGCGAGGACGAAAAGATATGGGGATAAAGGACAGCCTTGTCGGATTCCCCTCTGAGCACAAATAGGACCAAAAGGCTGTCCATTAATTAGAACTGAGAAAGTTGCAGATTCCATGCACGTGCGAACAAGATCAATGAAGTGACCATGAAACCCCTGGCGTCGGAGAGCCTGAACAATGAAGGGCCATTTAATGCGATCAAAAGCTTTAGCCAGATCAATTTTAAGCATAAAACCTTTGTTTATCCAGTATGCTAGATGAAAGGTGTGTGCTACCTCTTGTGTGAGGATCACATTGGTGGTGATGTGTCTACCTTTGACAAAAGCATGTTGGGCATGGTGAATCAGATGAGGTAGATGGTTTTTTACTCTTTCAGCTAGAGATTTAGCCACAATTTTGTAAAAGACATTGCAAAGACTGATAGGTCTATAGTCTTGAGGAACAGAACATGACTGTTTTTTAGGGATTAGAACAATGTGTGTGATTGACACAGTCTGGTAGTTTGCCTGAGGTGTAGAAGTGGGAGATTTGTTGCATGATGTCTGCAATTATCCAAGGTCAGGCTTCTCTGTAGAATACAACATTGAGGCCATTTGGCCCTGGTGAGGCATTCCTTTTCATTTGCTTCAAAAGTTTGGTTATCTCCTGCAGGTCAGGCTGTGAGGTTATGAAAGGGTCTTGCAGAAGAACCTCAGTTTGGTGGTGTGGCTGGTCTTGATTGTTTGGATGCTGAAAGGTGAAAAGGGTGTTGAAGTAATTGATGATGGTGTGTGCTATGTCTTGAGGAGTTGCCGAGGAGTTGCCTTTTGATTTCCATGCTGGTCTAGCATGAAATTGATTCTGTTCTTCCTGCTTCTGAAAAGATTCTGATTGCCCCTTTGTGCCTTTATTTTGGTTGGCATTGGGTTTTCAGACGACGACGGCACAGAGCGTCCAGGTCCTACACCTGATTCCCAGGCCAGCCAATGTACCAGAGCACAAATGCGAGCTTCATCTTCTTGTGCTGTTGGGCCGGAACTGTGGAAGCGCCGGAACGGCATCGTGTTCACTGTGAAACTCTCTCTCACCTTGCGACAGGTGCTGCTACTATGACAGGAAGAACCAAGCACAACTTTGACGCTATAGAATGCCACGTTCCAGTATGGGGCGTTGTCCAACAATGGTGCATTTTATTTTCTAGCGCAATGTAACAGAGAAAGCTTGTAATCTGTGTATAAACAATCTCCCGGGTCGGTTTGGGTCAAATGAAGATTTTCCAGGTGGGGAATCTACTCCCCTTTCGTTCATCCTAAAAAAAGAATTTGTACTAACATGCGTGGTTTATCTCTCTTATTCCATCCATCACTGTATATCTGACGATTTGCGACATAACTAATACTAGCTAATGTGTTACAACATGCATGCATGGCCACGATTATATATGTTGTCCAAAATATAGTTAATTAGTTTTTTCTATTTTTTAAAAAAGTATGACAAGTTGTGATAATTCCCGCAGAATTATATTTTAGTAGTTAGTAATATTTCAAAATGCACATTAGTACATGTGCCATTCCCACCCAAGGGCAGGGCATGCAGGCGCGGCGTCGTGCAATCGCAACGCCCATTCACAGCCATGCAACATGTATAAACATTGGAACCAGTCAACATGTATAAACATTGGAATTTTTCAAATTGATTTGTAAGGGAAAGAAAGATCATGCCTGAAAGGATGGGTACATGAGATAACACACATCACAGATAACACACTCAGCAGATAAATTCCATTAATTCATCACACATCACAGATAACACACGAGATAGGGCGGTCATTACAAAGCGAACTCCTATACCAACTCGCTCAGATCACTCCGCGGTGATCACGACTCTGGCCAGGTCGCCGTACACCGCGGCCAGAAGCAGGCCGAGGAGGGCGTAGGCCGCGTACGCGGCGCCGCGGACGGGACCGGAGTGGCACGGCAGGACGGAAGACCTCACCTGGAGCACGTACAGGGACGCTGCCATGGCGAGCGCCGCGGACGCCGCGGGCAGCGCACCGGCCAGCATCGCGAGGGCGCGCACCCTCGCCGGCGTCGTCGCGGCCCCCAGGCCGCCGCCGCCGGCCGCCGCGGGGTTCCACGCGACCGCGGACGCGAGCGACACGGCGCCGACGGCGCAGGGAGCGAAGAAGAATCCCAGCCTCGCTATGGCCTCGTAGAAGGCGTACGGCGACGCGCACTCGGGCAGCGGGCCGGTGGACGTCTGCGGCGGCGGCGGCGCGACGGAGCCGGCGCCCAGCAGGAGCAGGACGACGGCCTGGCAGACGGTCATGACGACCACCTGCCGGGCGACCTCGCGCAGCACGGCCATGGCGCGCGAGCGAGCGGGCGGCGGGCGGCGACGGCTAGCGAACGGCGGGCGGCGACGGCTAGCGAACGAGCGGGGCTGGGCGAGGCACTGGAGGACTCGCGCGCGCGAGCAGGATCTTGGCACTGGGCCACTGGGGTGAGGGGAGCAAGGGCCGAGGAAAGGTGGGTTTTATCCGCTGGCGCGTGAAGCCGGCGTGCCGCGACCGCGACCGGCATGATGCCGATCCGTGCAATGCTCTGCTGCAGCCTGCAACACACCACACTGTTGCGGTGTTGCCGGCACGACGGGGAGAGGGAATTGAAACGAGACGCGACGCGACGCGCCACGAAACGACGCGCCTTTGGCGTGTGTCCACATACATATATAGAGAGGAGCTAGCGGCTACGACGCGCATTTGGCGTGTGTATCCTCTGCGCGGTGCGTGTGCTGCCTTTTGGCGTCCGTCTCGATCACAATCCCGGCCACCATACATATGCAGCTTGCTGTCAAATTAATCCTGGGGTCTCCTGTTTACATGGTGAAAACCAATGTGTGAGTGTGCTTGATCGTGTACTACGTGTTGCTTCTCATGAATTAATCTCTACCAATGTCGATCACCGGTGCCGTGCTCGTGCACTGGATCGTGAGCGCAATGAAGGAACAGTGCTGGAAGCCGGGAGGGAACATGCAATGCACTGGATGGAGTGCCCCAACATGCATATGGGTGGAAGCCGGGGAGAAGGTGGACTGGCAGAGCAAGGGCGCTGGGCGGGCAGGCGGCCTCCCTCCAGCAGCAGCAGCAGCAGAGCAGGCGTAGCCGCGTAGACGCTACTCCTAGGCGGCTAGGCCCTAGCTGACAGCTCCTGTGTGAACGGGATCGGGCAATCGGGACGCATCGCTGCTGTGTGCTCTGCGTTCTCCGGCAGGTGTCTGGCCAGCTCCTACACCTATGGATCCATTGTCCATTGGCGCACCGAGTGCGAGTAGTCCAGACCGGCCAGATACTACGATACGATGAGGTCCCGTCCCCTGGCTACCACTACGGCACTACCAGTGTCGTCGATCAGCGCACGCCGGCACGACGGCACAACCTTGCGAACGTACCCCTGCGACGCCACGATCGCAGCACCCGGCGACGACGCGTTGCCACATACTGCAGCGTGCCGTTCGCGTCGTCGAGGTCCACGACGGCCCGTTGCCCATCGTGACCTAATGTATGGTAACCCCATGTGCTGTTGCAGACCATAGTCTTTGTGCGCTGCTCGAAGCCACCCACCGGCACAGACGAGCACTCCGAGAATGTTGTGCAGCGTAGTGGTGTGTCATGTGTGGTGGTGATCAGACCGTAGGAGTCCAGCACTGGAAATAAACTGATGCACCGGAAGCTAGCGTTCAGCTCGCCTCGGCCGCATGAGTAGCACGTACCACTTACTGCTCGTTGCGGAATGCCCACCGCGGCCTGAGTCCTCAGACACTAACGTTTGAGGCCCATCACGGGCACGGCTCGATGCACCGTCATTATTAATTAATTTGCAGCATGTTATCGAGACACGAACGCTACTAATATAAATGACTAAATGAGGCACAACGAGCACTGCAAAGCCCGTGCTGCTGCCACCACCTATACTATTGGCAATGGCAATAACGCACCATGCCGTGGCGAGCGTATTTTGGCCGCTTGAAGCCGGCTCCGACTAGCACTACCAGTCTACCACGACACTATGGGTGGACACACTATTTGGATCTTGTGACCTCACGCTTCCAAATGAAATACTATATTTCACCCATAACATTTTGCACATAAGCTCCTCAAGTAGGTTATTTGTGCTATACTTTTTTTCATATATATATATGGAAATCCGAAGGCGTGTCTCGTGAGTGTTTTGTGTATTATGAAAGTGGCAATGGTGTATGCGGTGGTAAGTTTGGGAGTTTACTCCTGTTTTATGTGGAATTTTGCACACCGGATCATCCTGAAGAATCTCATAATACCTTTTTTATGGTTCATATATATGCTTAATTTGTCGCTTTAAGCAAAATTTGTTTATGCAAATTCCACTAAATATGCTACAAACGGAATTTCTAGGCTTATCAGCTTCCTTAAAAATTGTGCTAAGAAATCTTAGACTCCCTTGGAAACTTCATATGGGTTTTGTATTTCTTTGCATCTATTTTGTGTGCTTATAATATTTATGGATATACAAATCCTGAAGTATTGCCTAAATAGCAATATAAATGTAACAAAAATCACACAAATGCTTGGAAACTTCTGGGAGATAAATGAAGATATTTCTTGATACAGATTATACCAATTTGACTCCGCGATCTCTCATTCATGCTTTAACTTCTTACTCGAAGTATTTTCATAACAAAATGCATGAAAACAAATGCCATGTTAGACATAATTTTTTTTTTTGCCATGTGCAATGGTTGCCCTGAATGGCATACAATATTTCACATTACTTATATTGCTATACCTGCAGTTAGCATTTCCTCCACATATGCTACTGAACAAGCATGATTTTTCATCTCAATTGAGCTCCGGACATGAAGTTTAATGATTCCGACATAAAATGCAACATCCATCTTAGCAACACGAAGTTGCAAGGGAAACTAATACTACAAAATTCTACGATATTTTTCTATCTTGTTAGTACGGAAATGTCCAAGTTCACTTTACCATGTGAAAATAAAATCACTGCTCATCCTACAGTGGCTGAAAAGACAATGAGCATGATAGAGTAAAAGTATATTATATAATGGAAGTGCAAAAATATGTGATTGTGAAATAGAATGTTGGATGCATTCAATTGTTGAATCTCACATCACTATGGAGCCAGAAGTTAACTCGTGTATTGGTCATTTTTGGCGATCTGGCTTATGAAAAGTCACATGGACCAAATACATTTTAGTAATGAAACAAGTCTAAGAAATCTTTATTTTTTTTATGAGAGCAAAATTGATGGAGTATTTCCCTGAAGGATATCGATCAACATTTTTCTTTTCAAGTAGATAATATATTTTTATAGAAAATAGAAGTCAAAGTTATGCTCACTGCATATAACATAGTAACAAACCCCTACAGTTAAGGTGCATAATATTTCCCATGCAAATCACCACTGCAGCATACATGTACACCACTCGAAGCTGGTGGCTGGAATTGTTTTTGTATGTTGTGAAATATCTCGGCATTACGGGGAGAGAAATATAATGCCCACTCTTATAAATGTCTTTTTATTTAATTAATTATAATGCACTAAAACAAACTAAACTAGTAGTTTACTTTACACTCCCACTATGCTAGAAGCATTGGGTCATACCAGAAAACCATTTGAATTATCGAGGAGCAACCTGATTGTTTGAAATTGGAATGAATATTTCTACCTGAAGTAAATGTGGATATACCCGGGATTAAATTCATATCCACATATGACTTTTTGGTATTTGATCAAATTATGTAGGGATGCCTGCAAATTAGATCGTGGCCTTAGTCAAAACTTGTGCTCAGGAAATGATATCACATTAATATGTGATGAAGCTCCTCTCATATTCATGTAGAGAACTCACCCTATTGGTGACTTACCTCAAGATTGTCTTGGAGATGAAATCCTAGCAACGCGTGCATATTATAATGCAAGGAATGCGGAATAACAATAAATCTATCGTTTTTGGAAATGAGAGAGATCTATGTTGAAGTGTTTTGGTGGGGAATAAATGTGGCGACACAAATTGACTCAACAATTGCAAAATGAATTTCCTTCGGAGAACCCGGATCTGAAATAAAGTCCATGGCAAAAGTGCTTGGAGCACTTGTATCGGGTTAAATGAAAATGTAATTGAGGATATACCAATATTGCAAAATCTTGAACTTGTTGTTTAGATGTTTATGAGTTTCTATTGGAGTACTAAGTGGTGAAAGCGATGGTTTAAAAGGTCTTGAAAGAGACTAGTCCCCACCACATGAGTTAAATAAACTATGTTTCTCTAGAAAGACATTTGGCAATTAGCATGAATCATTATATGTAGTTAAGGGATTTCGAAGATCCACAAAAAGATCCTTGGTGGTCTTGAAATATATAAATTATCGATATATGTAAATCTCATACAAATATTGTCTTCCAGTAGAAAGATTAAGATTTCTTTGTTGAAAGAATATTTCCCTGAAGAATTTCATGAAGGACTTGATATGTTTTCAAGTCTAAACACCAATAATCGAATAATCCCTTGAGAAGGAAAAAAGATTGGTTTTATTGGCCTCGTTCTCCCATGAATACCAAACTAGTGATATATACTCTATAGTTAAACATCAATCCCCGAAGGACCCTTGGTCGTTGTGTCAAATTCTCGAAGAAATTTGCAATAAAAGCATCGTGCTTTTCTAATCACCTGTAGATGATGTGTCATTACAATTTGTTATGGATTGGACAAGTTACTTGCATTGCACAAAACATATATTAATTACGGGTATGGATGATAAAATAAACCAAATTACTCCCAATATTCTCTATTGGACATGTTCTAGAAGAACTATGTGACAAATATCATTAAGGCTAAATGTTGTGAGAATTATGTATGTAGGCTCATATTAACTATGCTTGCCTAAATTGATTGGAAGCTATCATCAGGGGGAGTGTACATTGATCATGAAATGATCTTACAATGATGATATCTAATTTGTCGGTTATGTCTCTAACATATATACTTTCCGTAGAAAGTGTTTGAAGACACATTTCACGTGGCTTTGGGGGAGTATTTTCCAAATGTTAGACTTTTGTTCAAGATTTTAGATAGGGATGAAAGCGGATCGGATCAGATCGGATAATACATTTCCATATCCACATCCATATTTTTTTGCCGGATGTGGAGCGGAGCGGATATTACACGAATGCGGTTACGGATGTGGATTTTTCGGATGTCGGATATGGTGCGGAGTCGGATCAGTGTCGGAACGGACACAGATTAATATAGTCGGATAATACATGCTTATATTCAGCTTCAAATGACGATCAATATTTTGTAAAGCAAAGTCATAAAGTAGCAACATAATATGAAAAATACTCTTTATGGTTCTCTAATAATGAAAGTAATCTTCACTGTCGAGAATGACACTTCACAGTTCACACTCTGACCTCGAATAAAATTATTACGAGTTCTCACCTTATACTTAAGAGTACAGCAAGCATGTCAAACGAAATAACTATATATGGATACTTAAAACCCCTTTTATTCTGCCCTTTTTATTGTGTATAGGTAAAAAGTCATAGTGTATGGGCTGTATTGGGCTGTCATAATAGTCGGATATCCTATTATAAGTCTCGGATTATCCGCATTCAATTATCGGATGATCCATATCCGTCGGACATCGCTAACACCATATCCTAATCCACATCCACACACAATCAAATTTGGATTATCCACATCCACATCCACATGGATATCAAAAACTCTTCTCCATATTCGCATAATTCGGATTCGGATTGGATCGGATGCAGAAATTATCTACATCACTTTCATCTATACATGAGCATTTTTCGTGCCGGGCCAGGTTCGGGTCAGGCCGAAAAAAACCCAGTTATTTTAGGTCGAGAAAATCTTGCCCATGACCGTCCCACTAGGCACGTCGGGCCTCAATTTTCGGGCCGAGCCCGGACTTTGGGTGGGCTGCCCATGCATTTTATAGTGTAAAATAGCTAAAACAGCATTTCGGGCTGGGCTCAGGCTAAGATTTTTTTCGCGGGCTGCAAGATCTGTGTCCAGGCCCGTCCAATAAGGTCTGTGGGTGGGCCGGGTTCGGGCCGGGCTAAAAATGCTCATGTATTCCATCCCTAATTATAGAGAATGTTGTCTTGAAGAAAAATGTTGTACACTTTTTTCCTTAGTGTGTTTTCCTGAAGTTTCTCACATTAGGTTTTTAACGAGGCAACAATACACATAAGCATTAAGCAAGAACAATGCACTCTTTCTCCAATTTTTCCCACTTTTTCAGAGTTTTAACAAGGCATGTGTTAACGTTGGTCGCGGTATTCGCCCAAGGTGAGTGTTATAAATTCTCCACTATATATGAAGATGAGTGGGCTCATTCCTTAATGCCATGTAGTGCATTGGAGGTTACTAGATGTGCCTTGAAGGCTACATCTATATATATAGGAGTTGTATGTGTAATACCAAATGACTAATGAGAAGATATATGGCTCACTCATAAACTTGTCTCTTGTATTCTTCTTGTGATCATCTTGCGTATTAGAGATAGGGAAACAGGATCTATCTACATTCTCTTCACGTCTTCTTCATGGATGGTAATTGGATTGGGAATCTGATTTACAACAACGTCTTCAAGTGATTGCCTCCCTCCACTTCTCATATGACTCGCTTCATTTCTTCGTTAGTACAAACCTTTGGCCAAATAATTATTCCATCAGTATGTAAACTATGTCTAGGATTCAATATAATCAACATTAATGTTACAATAATGTTTGTATTAAAAAATACCTCCTTATTATATGTTTTGTGAAACAAAATTAATGTTGTTAGAGTAATTCTTTTTATTAGAATTACACAGCATAACACAGACGCTCACAACACGCACAACACACTCATCTCTATGAACATACCTACACAAACCCTACCCCTATGAGCACCTCCGAAGAACTGAGCACCCGGCAGATCTGAAGGTTCCTGAAGTCACCATTGTCGTCTCGTTGTCGACGGGAACGTCGCTTACCACTTAACGCACAACGCCGGTAGATTCTAGAAAATCCCAGGAAAAGGTGCGAGCACTAGAATTTGAACTCTGGTGGGTAACGTCCCACTGACCGCCCTACCATTGGACTACATGCCAATTCGCTGTTAGAGTAACATTGGTAAAAAGATTCTCTTCACCATACGAAATACGTTTTTTAATAAAAATTGCACCTGGTAGATGGAATTGAGGCCCATAAATACCCTGGATGGCGGAGGCCCCTGTATGGCTACCGGAACGTGGATAAGGGTTGAAACTTACATCCCACCAAAGTCCATTTAAATGATCCAACCTTTTCTAGAAAGAGTTGCACCAACATTTGTGTAGACAAAATGTTAGATCCAACATTTTTTTAAAAAAAATCATCAACATTTTCGAAAAATGTTCCAACATTTTTTGGTTCAATATTTTTTTATTTTGCTTCGTATTCCACCTTCGGTAGCCACTGTCGGCCGGCCGCGGCGTCGCACGGGCCCCGCTGAGCCGGCCGTGCAACGACATGCAGCGGCTGCAGAGCTCCCGGCTGCGGTGGCCGAGGATCTTCGGGCGCGCACGGGGAAAACGCGACCATGGCCGGCCGCGGTGGCGGCCATGCGAGTAGCGTGCGGGGCGACTAGGGATGAAATCAGGAACAGGAAATTCACGTGCGGGACGACTAGGGAAGTAGGGATGACATCAGGAACAGAAAATTCCCGTGTCGACCGACACTGTATATCCCGATCGAATTTGGTATTTACAGGAAATTTTGAATTCAGGAAAAGAATAAGGAAAATCCGGCGAAACCAGTGCCGTAATCGGTTTGGGGTTTCTCCGGACCGAATTCACGGATTCCGTTTCCAGCGGGACATTCCCGTTTTCTTAGGCCTTGTTTAGTTTGCTAAAGTTTCTAACGTTTTCTCCACTCTCTCTCCATCACATCACATTAAATACGTCAAAAGACATATGTTCGGAGTATTAAATATAGGTAAAAAAATAACTAATTACACAGTTTTGATGTACTTCGCGACACGAATCTTTTGAGCCTAGTTAGGTCATGGTAGGATAATATTTACCACAAACAAACGAAACGTGCTACAGTGTGCTACAGGAGTTCGAAACGTTGAAAAGGCAAATTTTTCCACCAACCAAACAAGGCCTTACTCGGGAAATTCCAGTATTTCACTGTGCGCTAGGACTTTACAGCCTGCTGCCACCGAACCTGTAATCTCGTAATGATCACGCATTCACGCTGCTGCTGCTACTACAGGCCTACAGCCTGCAGTAGCCATTTCGACAGGCCCACTGCAAGAGAAGCCCCGCTAGCAAGTGACCATTTGTGTGTTTTTTTTTGTCTTCCATCGTTTTCTTTTCTTTCCCAAACTATTTCTTGATTTTACATAACACACGTTTTAGCTGATTCATTAAATATAAATGATTAATAAAATCACTTGTTAAATTATACAAATATTTGCTATATACTAGTATTTAGAGTTTCCACTACGCACTCGGTAGTTGGTAGTATTCTAGCTGTATCCTTCGTGTTGACTTGAAGGTTTTAAGTGGTTATATGTGATTTGTTATTCCTGCTTTTAAGTATAGACTGTTATCGATATGCATCCGATGGGATTGTTTCGTTTCCGATATCTCGGATAACTGATTTCGTATTTCCGAGCTTCCGTTGAAGCATAAAAATATGAAAACGAAAGTGATTAGACCTTTTCCCCTACCGTTCCCGACCGCTTTCATCCCTAGAGACGACAGCCATGGTGGGTGATAGTGCCCCCGCACGGTCACGGCAGCAGGAGGTAGGTGAAGGTGGAGAAAGAAAGTTAGTAGGGTTTAGTTGTTGGATCCAATAGTTGTATTTAGTTGCACGAATGTTAAACAAGTTTCAACACCTTCTTAACTTCCGAAAGATAGGATTTTCGATCGCTGGTTGGTGCTAATTATGATCGTGTAAAAAAAGCTTATTGTAGATCCATGATGCACGCACTACTACTAGCGCTGGTACATAGGAGAGCGTGGAGCGCTGGTAGATGAACCAAGCGACCAACTTTCTTCTCTTTCCTCCCCTCACTCATCAGCTCATCCAAATTGCTGACATGCCAGACGATTGGTACAATTATTGTACCTGCTCTTATAGTCGGGGGAGTTTGGATTCCTTTAGTCCCCTGACCAAAGTTTAGTCGGACCAAAACATTTTAGTCAGCTCCTGTTTGGAGGGTGACTAAAATTAGTCAGTATTAATTATTTTTAGCATTAATTGTTCTCTCTTCCTCCCCTTTTCTCTCATCTCCTGCGACAATTAATGAGAGAGACATTTTAGTCACCTTTAGTTGGGTCACCCCTGACTTGAGACTAGACTAGTTAGTCACCTTTTAGTTTCTGATATTTGGAAGTTTAGTCCCTAAACTGACTAAACTTAGTCAAACTTCTTCTAGTTAGGTGGATCAAAACACCCCTTCAACTTATATTTTGTGACATCCCGGCCCAAGGCTTAATAGGATTGATAAGGATACTCATCCCAACAAGTTGCAACTTCTTTTTCGGAAGTTCATCTCGAAAGAACTCCGATGTTAAGCGTGCCTGGCTCGGAGCGATGGGTGACCGACCGGGAAGTCCTTCCCGGGTGCGCATGAGTGAGGACAAAGTGCGCAGAAAAGACATGTGTTGGTCTGTGAGGATATTCTTGAGGTTCTAGAGAGTTGCCAGGCGTAGGCGGGCCCGGCCTCGGGGAGGCAGGTCGTTACATATCTCTACATAGTGAAAAGTTGTAGCATAGTGATCTTGAATGCCGTGCCTTTAGAGAGCCGGTAGGCCTGGGCGTTCAGTTCTACCCGAACCGATCGGGTCAGTTCTTCGGTTCCTATGAAATTTCAGTTCCCAAATTTTAGGAACCGATCGGTTCTTTTCCAAAGCAGGAACCGACGAATTTCGGTTCTGGTTCTTTCGGTTCCAGTTCCGGTTCTAACCGAAGGAACCGAATTTTTCAAAATGCAGAAAACAACCCATTCAATAGGAAATTTCAGCAGCATTTCGGCTACATTTTCATGCAATCAACAGGACAGTTCAAACAAATGAAGCATAAAAATCAGTCTAAAAATCACCACATCTAAATCGGTCTAATATCATTCACAGATGAGTAGCACACTAACACTTACACTGCAGGATGCAATTGATGTAGTCGTTGTGATATTGGACCATTGTGCAGCGGTGGGCGGGCGCCGGGCAAGCACTGGTGGACAGCGCACGGTAGCAAGGGTGACTGGCGGCTGGGACAGCCTGGCGCTCGGATCGGAGAGAAGAAAGAGGGAGACAGAGCCTCGGAGAGTCAGAGTCGGAGAGGGCGGGCTCTGGTGGTCTACGGACGGGCAAGACGGCGGCAGGAGCGAGCGGCGTGGCGGGCTGGCGGAGAGGGTGAGTGGTTGCGGCGCGGCTGGGGGAGCGGCGCGGGGGGAGTCGTGACTCGCGGCTGGTGTGGCCGACGCGCCACTAAGCCGCTGATTGTTGACCGCTGGAGTGGGGGTGCTAGGGTTTTGGACTTTTGGCATCCTATCTTATTGGACTTTTGCTAGGCTATATGTTTAGATGTGCTATTTCCTCGGTTCTCCGGGTACCCGAGAACCGAACCGAAAGAACCAGGGTAGTTCGGTTCCCAAGAATCAGGAACCGAACAGGAATCGAATTTTTCGGTTCCGGATCTTTCGGTTCTGATTCCCGATTCTTTCGGTTCGGTTCTCGGTTCTTTTTGCCCAGGGCTAAGAGCCGGTGTGCTCCACGCCCAACGCTTCCTTAGTTTTGGTACTATTTGACGATTATAAAATTATGAGCTAGCACATACAGTGCTCATTGGAGAGGGCCTAAGGATGAAAAGAAGTTCTTCATAGCTTAGCTTAGAAATCTGAGGGCTACTCACTACTATTATATTCTTGCTATAAGACCTTGTTTGGTTTTCATAAGTCACCTCATTTAAAGTGCAAGAAGTACAAATAAGTCACTTGTGAGAGCCAAACAACCATACTCCCTCCGTCCCGTAAATAATGCAATTCTAGCATTTGAAAAAAATCCCACAAAGAGTGCAATCCTAGAAAATAGATCTAATTACCTGTCTAATTAAGTAATCAAATCAGATCCGCATACCAAAACTTACTGTATGTGGCTAAAAAATAGGGGTATCATAGTCTTTTGGCGCCACTACTGATCTGTCCTAGAAAAACTAGAATTGCACTTTTTATAGGACGGAGGGAGTAAGTCCTTTGACTTATAAGTCCCAAAAGTTACTCCACCCCTATCTAAAGTTGCATGCATAAGTCACATTTTCCATCTCCTATCTCGAGTGGAGTCCGCTGACTTAAGTTACTACAACCAAACATGACTAATTTAAATCCAACTGACTTATAAATCGAGTGAATTACAAGTCAGGTAACTTATGGAACCAAACGGGTCTAAGCACATATTAATAAAGTGAAAAAAAGAGAAGAAATAGGAAAGGGCTGGGTGCACGGCCGATTGGTTTATTTCGTCATCGTTCCTAAACAAAACCAGTTAGCATCAAATTTAGTTGACCGTGTGTTCCTTGCATTGCTTGTAACGGGAACCAGCGGGGAACGAGAGTGCTCCTCAAATTGGCATAAAAAACAGACAATATGAACAGTAACAGAGAGTAACTACGCGCGCGCTTACTTTGCAACGTAGCGCGCAGTGTACCTTGATCGTAGCTCACAGTAGTTTTATATCTCAATTTGCTGTGACGACTGACGAGAAATCAGTAATAATAGAATATTTCCATATGGTCTCTCAAAGAAAAAAAAACATTTGTCCATGTGTAGTTAAAAAAGATGCTACTTACAGTATATATATTTGCTAAGGGCACGTACAACGGGCGTCTGCGAGCCGTCTACAAGCCGATACATTTGCAAAAACGCCCTCCCCTCGGTCAGGCGACGAGGCCGCTGTCGTCTCGCGAAAGGACGACAGGGGGCTCGTGCTCCCAGGCCTCATCGACAGCCTCAGCACCGTTGCACGTCCGGTCGACGGCAGAGGTCAATCCCGTGCGGCACCTGAGCTTTATTTGGCGCAAAGAATCGATTCGCACGAGGGAGCAGCGGCCGGACGACGGCGGGCGCGCGGGGGAGCAGCGGCCGGACGACGGCGGGCGCGCGGGGGAGCAGCAGCCGGGCGACCACCGCTACGAGAGGACGCTGCGCCTCGACCCCGCTTCGGCATGCCACCGCCGGTCGGCCGGCCTTAAGAGAGGGGGAGAGAGAGAGAGCACCGGCGGGAGAGGAGGTGGCGCAGATCCGACGGGGAGGAGCTCACCCGCCGCGTGCTGGCTTCCCGACGGGAGATCTCGCCACCAGGCCACCAGCCTTGCACCGCTGCTCCGTGTGGCCGTGTGCCGCGGGCGTCGCGCGTGCGGGAGCTCGCCCGCCGTCCGCCGCGGCCGTCACAAGCACCGCTGTCGGCTGCTCCGCCTGGCCGTCTGGAGCCCTGCTGCAGGTGTTGCAGGCCCCGCCACAAGAAGATGGTGTCATCCCATTTTTTTTATGTGAGAAGATAGAGATAGGAGGACGACGAGTTGTTGGTAGAGGATAAGAACGAACGACATCAGAGAGATGAATATGATTGAATCACGTGATGCCTAGTGTATTTACAAAATTGATCCTGACCATTTTGCATTAGACATTAGAATACTTTTTAAATACTGTTTCCAAATGAAAATCCTGTAGGTAATAAGAAGGATTACAACATAGAAATAACATTTCAATCTTTTGATATGATTGCGTTCTCTTTTGTAAGTAAAAAAATGGTTACAACCATCCAATGCACAATAGATCATCATAATTTCTTGTGTCAAGTGATCTATTAAATATCATGTAGACAACTAAACAGACAACACATTGTATAAGTTGTCTATTTAACTGTCTATATGTGTTAAATAGACAACAGTTGTCTACACTGTTGTACATGCCCTAAAGATGGAGGCATGGAGCTATGATGAGCGGAAAGAAGAAGCTATGTGAGAGATGGATTTGTTTTGCTAAGAGATAAATGAATTCATGAACACTGTTTGTGCAGTGAGCGAACTCCACCAATCTTTCAGCTCGGTCCACACTCCAAACGGAAGTACTCTGTAAACGTGTCCTTATGTGAATGTATTTGTTCGAGCTTCTAGCTTTTCAGATTTTTTTTGACAAGGTAGCTTTTCAGATTGAAAAGCTGAAAAAAAAACTAAAACAAGCTTGTAGTATATAGTCGAGTTTCCAACCCCTCCAATAACCTATAATCCATTGAGCCTTTGTTCTTTGCTTTTTCATGTCATTGAATGAAAATATCTAAACATAAGTTAAGTTTTTTTTTGCGGTTTGGATTCAAATTCATTTTTTGCAAGGAATCTAGATTAGACTAAATTAAAAATAATAACCCTAAAGTACCCAAAACTAACTTGGCCCTAACAAACCCCGACCTGCTTGGCTAACCCGAGTAAACCCAACCCATGTAAAACCTACTAAGAAATCGCATTGGTTCTAAGTGCCAATGAACCCCTTAAGCGACTGCGTGGCCGGGTACGAGTTGTACCTCTAGACTAGGCTGCTCTGCTACTACCTAATGGCTAATGGTTTGCTTATTCATCTCCTCCAACCAAGCCACCGGCCTCAAGGTCGAGTCAAGTCTCCGACGAGCTCCTCAACTTGAGCGCCAACTACGGTACGGTGGAGAGCTAAGGGGGCCCTTGCCCCCCCCCCCCCCCCCCGGCCCTTGCCCCCCCCCCCCCCCCCCCCCCAGACCCTCTATGAAGAGAACATTAATTGGCGCGGGATGCGTGAGCGGCGAGATCGATCTTCTCAGAAATGGGTCGGGGCATCTAGCATCCCCTGTTGTGGGCAGGTCTTCGGCACACACAAACCGCGTGCACCCCGATTTAAGTTCAAGACCAAAAGCTAAGCTCACCAAAACGTTTACCCTGACATTTCGTGTCTCGAGAAAAAGGTATGTAGCGAATAAAATCGCTTCTTGTTATCACTTATTGTTTCCATTAACAATGCTACCGTGAGAAACATCAATTGTTTTTGCAATCACACTAGGTGCAGAGAGACGAAGATGGTAACTACAATGTTACCGTGACAAAATGTCGACTCGCTCGCAGCATTTACAAAGTTTTCATTTTGGAAATGAAAGACCAAACCAAATCGTGCTCGCTTCGTATGTAGCACACGTCGAGTTTACGTTATCAGTAAAGCACAATAGCAGGTCCAGGCCCTTGGCATAATGCACCATGAACAAGGAGGCCCGACTAGTATAGGCCGACCACGACGACCAACAGCAAGCTCGCGGTCCGGCATGGGTAATCGTTTTTTTTCCCATTGTGTATGATCATTTTCCCTTTCCTCGTTAGATTAAAATAGAGGGGCCGAAGTATATGAAACGTGTACGATACACGTACACAAATTTTGGGCTCACAGCAGAGGTGTTTGCAGCGTTGAATGACTTTGTAAGTCCTCTACAACTGCAACTGCCGTCTGCCAACAGTTCGACCGCCGGTTGGCAGGGGCCATTGCCTCGTAAACGCTTTGGATGGTGGGGGCTCCTATATGACTACCGGGAGGTGGATAAGGGTTGAAACTTACATCCCACTAATCTATCTAAATGATCCAACTTTTTCTAGAAAGGGTTGCACCAATATTTGTGTAGACAAAATGTTGGATCCAACATTTTTTCAAAAAAAAATTCATCAACATTTTCGAAAAATGTTCCAACATTTTTTGGTTCAACATTTTTTATTTTGCTTCGTCTTCCACCTCCGGTAGCCACTGTCGGTCGACCGCGGCGTCGCGCGGGCCCGGCGAAGTCGGAGACGCGTGGAGCCGGCCATGCAACGGTGTGCTGCGGCTGCTGAGCTCCCGGCCGCGGTGGCCAAGGATCTCCGGGCGCGCAGGGGGAACACGCGACCATGACCCGCCGCGGCGGCCCTGCGAGTAGCGTGCGGGGCGACTAGGGATGAAATCAGGAGAAAACGGAATTTCATATTTACAGGAAAAAATTTGGTTCAGGAAAGAACAAGGAAAATCCGGGGAAACCAGTGCCATAATCGGTTGGGGATTTCTCCCGACCGAATTCACGGATTCCGTTTCCAGCGGGACATTCCCGTTTTCTTACTCGGGAAAGTCCCGTATTTCACTGTGCGCTAGGACTTTACAGCCTGCTGCCACCGAAGACCGAACCTGTGCCTAGCTGCTGCTCCTACTACAGGCCTACAGCCTGCAGTAGCCATTTCGGCAGGCCCACTGCAGCACAATGGAAGAAGAGAAGCCCCGCTAGCAAGTGATCATTTGTTTTTTTTTTTTGTCTTCCATTGTTTTCTTTTCTTTCCCAAACTACGGTATTCCTTGATTTCATATAACACACGTTTTAGCTGATTCATTAAATATAAATGATTAATAAAATCACTTGTTAAAATATACAAATATCTGTTATATAGTATTTAGTGTTTCCACTACGCACTCGGTACTTGGCAGTATTCTAGCTGTATCCTTCGTGTTGAGTTGAAGGTTTTAAGTGGTTATGTGATTTGTTATTCCTACTTTTAAGTATCGATTCCCGACCGTTATCAATATGCATCCGATCGAATTGTTTCGTTTCTGATACCTCGGATAATTGATTTCGTATTTCCGACTGAGCTTTATTTCCCGATTTCGTTTCCGTTCCCACATAAAAATATGAAAACGAAAGTGGTTAGACCTTTTCCCGGCCGTTCCCGACTGCTTTCATCCCTAGGGACGACGGCCATGGTGGGCGGCGGTGCCCCCGCACGGTCGCGGCGGCAGGAGGTAGGTGAAGGTGGAGAGAGAATTTTAGTAGGGTTTAGTTGTTGGATCCAATAGTTGTAGTTGGTTGAATGAATCTTAAATAAGTTTCAACACCTTCCTAACTTCCGAAAGACAGGATTTCCGCTGGCTGGCTGGTGCTAATTATGATCGTGTAAAGAAAGCCCATTGTAGATCCATGATGCACGCTGGTACATAGGAGAGCGTGGAGCGCTGGTAGATGAACCAAGCGACCAACTGTCGTCTTCTCTTTCCTCCCCTCACTCCTCCAGCTATGCTTGTAACGGGACCAGCGGGAACGGGAGTGCTCCTCAAATTGGCATGAAAAACAGACAATATGAACAGTAACAGAGAGCGTAACTACGCGAGCGCTTACTTTGCAACGTAGCGCGCAATGTACCTCGATTGTAGCTCACAGTAGTTTTATATCTCAATTTGCTGTGATGACTGATGAGAAATCAGTAATATAGAACATTTCCATATGGTCTCTCAAAGAAAAAATCATTTGTCCATGTGTAGTTAAAAAAGATGCTACTTACAGTATATATATTTGCTAAAGATGGAGGCATGGAGCTATGATGAGCGGAAAGAAGAAGCTATGAGAGATGGATTTGTTTTGCTAAGAGATAAATGAATTCATGAACACTGTCTGTGCAGTGAGTGAACTCCACCAATCTTTCAGCTCGGTCCACACTCCAAACGGAAGTACTCTGTAAACGTGTCCTTATGTGCATGTATTTGTTCGAGCTTCTAGCTTTTCAGATTGAAAAGCTGAAAAAAAAACTGAAACAAGCTTGTAGTATAAAGTCGAGTTTCCAACCCCTCCAATAACCTAATCCATTGAGCCTTTGTTCTTTGCCTTTTCATGTCATCAAATGAAAATATTTAAACATAAGTCAAAAATTTTTTGTGATTTGGATTTTTTTTTGTGGATTTAGAATTTGAAGTAAATTCAAATTCATTTTTTGCAAGGAATCTAGATTAGACTAAATTAAAAATAATAACCCTAAAGTACCCAAAACTAACTTGGCCCTAACAAACCCAACCTGCTTGGCTAACCAGACTAAACCCAACCCATGTAAAACCTACTAAGAAATCGCATTGGTTCTAAGTGCCAATGAACCCCCGAGCGACTGCGTGGCCGGGTATGAGTTCTACCTGAGGACTAGGCTGCTCTGCTACTCAATTTGAGCGCCAACAGGAAGAAGACGACTCATCACGCATGATGTGATGGTCGACGAGATACTCAATTTGAGCGCCAACTACGGTACGGTGGAGAGCTAAGGGGGCCCTTGCCCCCACCCCCCCACCCTTTATCAAAGAGAACTTTAATTGGCGCGGGATGCGTGAGCGGCGAGATCGATCTTCTCAGAAATGGCTCAGGGCATCTAGCATCCCCTGTTGTGGGTAGCTCTTCAGCACAAACAAACCGCGTGCACCCTGATTTAAGTTCAAGACCGAAAGCTAAGCTCACCAAAACATTTACCCTGACATTTCGTGTCTCGAGAGCAAGGTACGTAGCAAATAAAATTGCTTCTTGTTATCACTTGTTGTTTCCATTAGCAATGCTACCGTGAGAAACGTCAATTGTTTTTGCAATCACACTAGCTGCAGAGAGACGAAGATGGTAACTACAATGTTACCGTGACAAAATGTCGACTCGCTCGCAGCAATTACAAAGTTTTCATTTTGGAAATGAAGGACCAAACCAAATCGTGCTCGCTTCGTACGTAGCACACGTCGAGTTTACGTTATCAGTAAAGCACAATAGCAGGTCCAGGCCCTTGGCATAATGCGCCATGAACAAGTAGACGTGGTAATGGATTTTGGAAAATCTAAATCCAATTGGATTTTTTCCTTTCGGACTTCGTTGGACTGGATTACTTTGGATGTGGATGTCCACATGCTAAATTAAATTGGATGTCCAATCAGTATTGGATGTCCAAGCAGGAGCTTTTAATTCTAATGTCCGGCTCTAGACGTGGGTCCCGCATATAGATTTGGCTTCACCGATTTGCACGAAGTAGCGGACTGACATATTAAGGCATCTCACCAAATTTTGGTCAAATCCGCTAAAATTTTATAGTGTGAACGCGAGATTTTAATTCTAGGGTCCGGCTCTGGATGTGGGTCCCACATATAGATTTGGCTTCGCCGATTTGCACTGAGTAGCGGACTGTTATATTAAGGCATCTCACCAAATTTCGGTCAAATCCGCTAAAATTTTATAGTGTGAACGCGAGCTTTTAATTCTAGGGTCCGACTCTGGACGTGGGTCCCACATATAGATTTGGCTTCACCGATTTGCACTGAGTAGCGGACTGTCATGTTAAGACATCTCACCAAATTTTGGTCAAATCCGCTAAAATTTTATAGTGTGAACGCGAGCTTTTAATTTTAGGGTCCGGCTCTGAACATGTGTCCCACATATAGATTTATCTTAGTAGTCAACATGGTGGTGGTTGGATTATATTGTTGGATATTGGATTTTGAGTGAGTGAATTGGATTGGATTGGATGTGAGCTTTATAATTTAGGATCTTACTGGATTTTTCTTCTTTGGATTATGGATGTTGATCCATTCCCACGTATATGAACAAGGAGGCCCGACTAGTATAGGCCGACCACGACGACCAACAGCAAGCTCGCGGTCACGGGGCCCATGAATGGCACGCCCCCACGGTCACACGTGTGACGTGTCGGACAATCGGAATTTTCAAACACAAACAAGTCCTAATTAATCGTTTTTTCCATTGTGTATGATCATTTTCCCTTTCCTCGTTAGGTTAAAATGGAAGGGCCGAAGTATATGAACGTGTACGATACACGTACACAAATTTTGGGCTCACAGCAGAGCTGTTTGCAGCGTTGAATGCCTTTGTAAGTCTAGGACATGGCCCCCCAAACGGTTATTTTTGCCCTTCTTGGGAGTGAACGGCCAAGAATTTGTAGTGACAGAACAAAGGTAGGGATGAGAAAGCATGCTCGGTCCGATTGTTTCACCTGAATTTGTTTGGCCAAGACGAGCATGCATTTTCTAGCTTCCTTTTCAGCGCAACAAGTTTACAAGTATGGAAAAATAGTCATCGGGCAGTCACATGCCGACCACAATGAATATATATATTCCTCTAGAACTGCAACTGCAGTCTGCCAACAGTTCGAAGATGAACTGCACGGTCGGGTCAGAAGGTGGCCGCCGCTGGCGACAGTGGCGTAGCCAGGGGGCTGGCAGGGGCCATCCCCGTCTAGATCTTTTTCATAAATATTTGTCTAGAAATGAGATTATGTATAATAAAAATGTAATATTTAAAGTGAAGAATGATTCCATTAACAACTATTGTTAGTAAAATATTGTTATTAGAGACTCCTAATTGTAATTCCTGGCTACGCCACTAGAATATCGAGGCCAGGTTTGCGGCCGGCCTGTCTAGAAAACAAGGATAACACACGTGTCACAGTGTGACTATCTGAGAGGACATGCATGAAATAGAATACACGATGTTTTCCTTTCCTTTTCTATTTCCTTTTCTTTCTTGCGAAAGAACATAGAGTATATGCTACCTGATTGGGAGTAATTATGATGTTTGTTAGGAGTAATCAGCAGTAGACATTTAATGCAGACACTATACATGCACTTTTTGTACTCCCTCCGTATTGGAATTATATGATGTTTTGGACAATATTTGGGTTAAACATTGGGAATGCAAATCATTAATAATTTTTTAAGTCTTTGAGTTTGAAAATGTGAAAATTATATCAATAGATTTGTGTTGAAAAATATTTTCATGATAAGGTACATATATAACTTTCCAATAAATATTTTTATAGAAAAGAGAGGTCATAGTTGTAGTTTGGAGACTGAGTCGCTGTCCTAAACATCATCTAATACTAATACGGAGGGAGTAAATGATAACAAGGCGGTATTTGCATTCTTACATTGCCTTGCTGGAAGGATTCTTTAGAATTCCGCAGTGATAATTCTTTCAACGAGCTATCGGTCTTGCACTTTGTCAGCGGAGATCGCGTCCAGAGCGAGAGCGTTATTATTGCACACTCGTCCGTGGTACTCTGTTCCTAATTATTCGTTTTAACTTATTTTCTATGTGTAGTGGTACGTTTTAAAAATTATGTATTTTTTGGAACGTAAAAATTATGTATTTAGAAAAGCAAAAAAATGAATAGTATTTTGGGATGAAGTATATTTTTCCTTGCAAATTTTATGGTTTTTTGTTTGCCGGGGAAAAGGGTGTGGCACGACCTTATTTGTACTATGTTAGGTGTGGTATTTATGAAAACATTCTACCGTGAATATTATGCGTGCAATATTGATGGAAAAATATTGTTTTTGGATTACGGATATAAAACCCAGTCTCAGCCAACAGAATATGGAAGTTTACAACCCAAAGACGAAACCTACATCACATTGACTGTAAACCCTTACAGGTAGCTGAAAAACAGGAGGCACATACTACGCCGGACACCATAGAAACAAAGTAGCACGATACAGACAATAATTGTAACACTGAATTCTTCTCAAGACATTCCATCCAAATTTTGAGATGATACCCATGCTAGCAATCTCCAGGTTTACAGACACGATGGAGAACATAATAATGATAAATGCCTAAGTGAAAACCAGAGCCAAGCTACGTGTTTGTTTAAATATTTATACTTATTTTTGGGGGGTTGACGTGAATAATCCTCGTAAGCATAGTCCTCATACCGAATTGGTACCGCGCACAAGCTGAAAAAGCTAGCAACACCCTGCAGGCAATTATTACGAGCAGGCACACTTTCTCTCACCTGCACCACCGCTATCACAAGGCACGATATTTCTCAGAGGGGCACGATGCCATGTACTCCGTACTCCGTAACACGTAACGGGCATTGGTTTTGTTGAAGGCGAGATCCAATCTAGTAAATGCACTATTGTGCATGCTTGATGAGTGTATCAAAATATCGTGCACATTAATTGCATTGCACTGGTGGTTTCATTTGCAAATGTCTCCGACTCGTTGGCGTTCGCTCCGAGTAGCACAATGTTAGGCTCTGCAAATGCAAGTCACTGGCAGGGGTTTGTTTTTTTAAAAAAAACATCTTGTATTTTTTTTATAAAACTAGCTGAATTACTAAACAATGACGTGATATATTCATATTTTCAACAAAAAAAACGTCTATACCATTTTTACATGTGGTCCCTGTAGCCGTGCAGGGAAATGACCAACATGCATCTCTTCGTAGTTTGTACGAATAAGAGAGGTGGCCTACACCCTACAGGCCTACACGGCTACACTACTCCCTCCGGTTCCCTATTAGAAGTCGTTTTGGACAAGGTTTGAGTCAAACATTAGGAATATAAATCATGAATAACTTTTAAGTTGTTGAGTTTGAAAATGTGAAAATCATATAAATAGATTTGTCTTGAAAATTATTTTCATAAGAATATACATATATAACTTTCCAATAAAGATTTTTATAGAAAAGAGAAGTCAAAGTTGTGCTTTGGTGACCGTGTCGCTGTCCTAAACGACTTCTAATATGAAACCGGAGGGAGTACATGTACATCTAGTGATACGGTACAGATAACATGGCCCACACCCTACAGGCCTGTAGTAGACTGTATTTGCTGTAAAAGGGGTGCGTATTTGAAAATCGGTATTTCTCTTAAATCTTATTTTCCCCGAGCAACGCGGCCTTTGTGAGAAAATCTGCGAGAATTAGGAGTGGTCACTGCCGCATGGTCTAGTACGATGCAGCTGATCTCTGGCTCATTGCCCGTCGACTGGAAAATGCAGTTGCGCACTTGCGCAAGGCCTATTCGATCGCCGCAGGCACCTACTCCTGGAAAGGGTGTCTTCCAAATAATGTGAGTGCCACACTGGCATGCTATACATAAACGCACTAGTCGAATCAATGCGATCGTCATCTGCTCGAGTAGTCAGACCCTGACGAATAATCGCGTGCGGGATTAAGCTTGAAGATGCCAGCTTGGCAGACACGAAGCAGTACTGTACGTGAGCGTGTGACAAGTCAAGGCTGGCTGCGGCTTGGGTGTCTCCCTTGCGTGTCTCCTTCTGTGTCTCCGTATACGTGGAGATCAACTATTGGTTCCTCCCTAGAAGGTAGGCCCACCAATTTTCCACCGTCACCAGGAAACGAAGCCATCAGTCTGTTTATCGCGCCTCCGTCATCCCCTTCGTTGTCCGTCCATTCTATCGCTATCCTTTCCCCTTCTTTGCTCAAAGCTGCTCTGTCTAGCTGCTGCTGTGCTGCACAAATCGGCGAGCTCGATATCAGCGAAACTTTGGGTGTGCTTGCAACCCTTGCTGGCCGCTCGCCGATTCAACCTCTGTGGGCGCCGAATCGAGTTGTGCAGCCGCTGAATCGACCTCCGCCGCCGTCGATTTGAACTTCGTCGCCGCCGGACTGAACTGCAGGATGAGGCAAGACGAACAGCGGCAGGGGGCGAGGCGAGGCGAGGCAAGCAGGCGGACGAGGCTAGGCGAGCGACAGCAAAGGTACCAAGCACGCCCTTCACATCTAGTGGCAAGAAGATTTCTCGATTAGAGCCGTGATGATTTTTATTTTGCAATTTCCTCGTAGATGTGTCCAGTCAAGGTCACCATGGTAAGACATCGAGCTGGGAGGGTGATGCGTGAGCTTTCTGACAGCAGCTGCTGTGAAGACGATGGTCTTCTTAGAGCAAGAAATTTTCCTAACAAAATTATTCTAGTTAGTTCGTGGCTTCCCCTTTTTATCTCTGAGGAATATACACTTAACCACTTTCGTATTATACTTGCAATCAGTTAATGAGTTCTTGAACAACAACATATTTGGATTAAAGATTTCTGTATAGTTTGCACCACGCAAGAAAAATGTAGAAACAAATTTGATTTTCCTAAACAGAACTTACTAAATAATTATCAAAACATAGAAAATATAGTTTCTAGGTAATATAACTTGTTTGATACAAAGGATTTAATAGATAGTGGGCAAAACACATCTATTCTCCAAAAAAAATATGGGCTGTGGCTTGCAATAGTTCAATTAAAACGGGAAAACATATTACTGTAGGGATTTCTAACAAATGATTGACCGGTAGTATTTTCTTGCTGTGTATCTTGACCATGATCACGGGTCCCAAAGAAAGAACCGACGGATTGATGCATAAAAGCATTTCCAACTGGATAATAACCTTGATAGTAGCCTGTTGTCTGTATGTGATGTTGATCTGCAATAGTCCCTAAATGGCCCTGTTCAAATCAAAAAAGGGATTTGAATATCTCTACTGAATTGTGGTTAGTGTTAATAATAGTAAATAATGTTGAAGTCTTATACCAATATGGTGTGTGGTTGCAAATGTGTCACAATATCTGGTTCCATTGCTGAGCCAGATGCCTTTGAGTCATTGTTGGTCTTTTTCCTCTTTTGTGTTGCCTTCTCAACACTAGATGCAGAACCAGTTGTCTTTGGGTCATTCTTGATCTGTTTTTTCTTTTGTGTTGCCTTCTCAAATCCACCAATTGGTCTGTCAGATCCACGGATTGCCTTCTCCTTAGGCTTGACACCTTTTGCTTTTATAGCCAGATCTTGCTGTAGTGTAGCTGCAAAATTCATTTTTAAAATATTACAAAACAAATAAATTGTATGGCATATGTGGAGTTAACACAAGTAGTATTCAGTCTGTAGCACAGTTCATACCTTGCTGCTGAGATGAACTACCCGCATCTGTATCACCTCTAATTTTCAGGCTTTTCTCCACATCCTCTGCTAACTTCTCTGCACTGGTCATAGCAATAGAGTATGTTTCATCGGATTCAGCAGCTCGGTTAGCTAACTGAACGAAAATTCTACACAGATCTCGTCTGCATTTTGATAGCTTCATTTTGGGATCTTCATGTATCTCATGATTGCGCTTTATACGAACCACTTTTGCATCCATTGTCCATCTGCTGAGTATGTACTGTTCAGGAACTTTCTTGATATTGTTAATATCAAGTATCTTCAAGGCATGACAGCATAAGATTCCAACAAATTCAAACTTTTTGCAGCTACACTTAACTTGACCTTCCAATGTAGAAAACCTTACAACATGTTCATTTTTCCAACCACAAACCTTTATTTTGTACACTTTTTCATTGTCACTATCACTACAATAGAATATATCGCAGTTCAGTGTTTGCAGCACTTGTTCTTCGAATACCTTATACACTGCTGGAGTATAAATTTTTGATGCATGCCTTAGTATTCTGAGGTCTGATTTCAAATTTGGTGTACTTTGTGTTGCCTTGAAATCATATTTGACCTCTTCATTTCTCTTATCCTCCACCAACCTGTCAAAGTGCTCAAAAAAGGTAAGTATGTCATATTTGACGCTGATATATCCTTTCAGTTCATTATTCATGCTTTCACTTCTTTGAGTGCTAACCATATCAGCTGAAAATGAATTCCGTCCATATACTAAGGCCCATTGCTCCTTTTTATCAAATAACCTTTCCAGCTATTTATTTTCTCGTAGATCATACTTGTCTAGCAAATTATTCCAGGCATTTAGAAAATCCTCCTCCTCTTGATCATAAATACACTTCTGAAAATCTGTATTAAACTTCTTATATTCATCCACAACTCCAGAGAGGTGCTTGCATGCATTCTGGTTCATATGCCAAACACAAATTCTATGATGACTCTCTGGTAATACTATCTTGATTGCTTTTGCCATTGCTGCATCTTCATCAGTCAAAATGGTTTGTGGCTTCTTCCCTGACATAGCAGCTAAAAATGTTCGGAACAACCAAACAAAACTTTCAGCAGTTTCATCATACAAGAGTGCTGCACCAAAAATAGTGGTTTTCTTATGATTGTTCACTCCAACTAGCGTTATGATGATGATATTGACATCTCTATCTATACAAGGATGGTTGTCCCTATTCATCCACCGGAACGGACACGCAAAGACCCCAAGTTGGTTGACTACTCCAAGCATGCCAATGACATCTCCCCTCTCCGGTTCCGAGATCCATGGAAGCTCCCTCGGAACTTCTTTTGTGATGATCGTTTTTGGCGTGCTCATCAAGCCGATTGGTATGAATCCGTCATCATCACCAAGAAGACCATTACCACGGATATGAAATGGATTGATTGGCAACACTTACATGACCTCACCCCCCCTCTTGGAGAAATTGCTCACGCCGTATACCTTCGTTGTCATGCGCAAGGTATATCTCATCTTATGAGTTTCTCTTGCAATTGGTGTGATGAGGTCGTAGCTCAATTCTATGCCACCCTTTATGTTGATGATGATGAGAATATCATGCATTTTTCACTTGGAGGCAAGAGGTTTAAGATCACTTTATTTGAGTTTGCCTCACTCTTTAAACTTCGTGGTGCAAAAGACAACAACACTTTCAACCATCTTGTTTGCTTGCACGATAGTGATGAACTTGAAGTGAGTAAAATGGAGTTTATGTATGACAAGGCTTATGGAGATATTCATTATGGACATCTGTAACACCCTAATTTTCCATCACTAAATTAATGTAGCAATATGGTGTTTTTGTTTCCTAAGGAATAAATAATCTATCAAATAAATTTGACTTTAAAATATTTAAATAACATTTTAATAATTCTAGAGGAAACAAGTGTTTGTGCATCATATTTTGAAATGCATGGTGTTTATGTTTGCTTGTGTGAAGTTGTTTTTTTAAAAAAAAGAGTTTTAGTTTTGGTTGAAAAGGTTTGAAAAAGGTTTAAAAGAAAAAGCTTTGAAAAAAAAGAGAAAACCCCAACCCCCCCTCACTCTCTTCCTTTCGGCCCGAGCAGCCCAACTAGGCCGCCGGCCTGCTCTTTCTTCCGGCCCAGCACCCGCAGCGGCCCGCTCCACATCCCCCTTTCCTCTCTTTCTCTTTCGCAGGCCGCCGACCCTTTCTCTCTCTCGCTCGGCCTGTTTCCTCATACCGGCCCAGTCAGCTCGCCCGGCCCGTCTAGCCTGCACGCGGCCCAGCTCTCCCCTTTCTCCCCTCTCTCAGTCGCTCCTCTGCTTCGCCTCCCGCCGCGTTGCCCGGCCAAATCCCGGCGCCCCTCGGCCTCTCCACCTTCAATCAATGCCATCAAGGCGCACCGAAGCCGGCCGCCTTTCCCCGCCATCACTCTCCTGCCGTTTCTCCCTTTCAAGACCCCTCCCCCTTGAACGCCATCTTGAAACCGCCGGGTTCATGGCCATTTCCCATCCCCGCCACCTAGGCCCGCTCCTGCCCTTCTCCGCGTTTCCCCCTTGCCCCGCATCCCGTCCTCGTGCGCTGTCACCCCGGATGGAAGGCGCCCGTGCTCCCCACTCGTCACGACCGGCATCAACGCGCCGCCCATCCCCGACTTCCGATGTTCCCCTCCTCTATAAATCCCTCCTCGTCAACCACCGGCACCTCCTTTGCCAGCCCGCTTGTTCTCTCTTGCTCACACGCCGCCGCCAAGCTCTTTGCCGCCGGAGCCCCTCGGTGAGCCACCATCCGCCGCCGGGTAAGCTCGCACCCGCCGTCGTCTCTCACTCTCGTGGATGATCCCTCATCCTCCATTTTCCCCTTCGTGCTTGCACAGGACCACCAGGACCCCACTGCGGCACCCAGAAGCACCAAACCGAGGCCGCAGCCCCGCCCCTGGCGAGTACCCCATCCCCCGTCCAGCTCCTGCCGTCCCCGAAGCCCTCGTCGCCGGTGAACGCTTCCCCGGGTTCAGTTCATCTCCACCGTCGCACGTGTCGCCTGCTCGAGGACCCCACACCCGGAGCACCTTCTTCCCCCGCCGGACCGAGCCGTGCCCCTGCTTCCTTCCCGGAGCGCTGCCCGTCCTCGATCTCCGCCGCCTCTGCATCATCGTCGTCGTTCTCTTCACACGGAACTCCGCAGCAAGGTGAGGACCCCTCCCGTGCGCCGGTTTTCTTTTTCCCTGTGCGCATGAGCTCGCCGGTCTTATGCCCACCGCTGCCGTCCGCCACGACCGCCGTGGTGCCGCCACCGTAGCCCGAGCCACCTCCACAAGCCCCTGGGAGAGTTCGCCTTGCTCCCAGCTACGTGTAGGTCTTATCCGTGCTCGAAACCGAGGCCGGACGCTCGTTTCCGAGGTCGCCGGCGAACTTCCGGCGAGCTCCGCCGTGCGCCGCCACCCCGCCGCCGCACGTCCGCCTGCAGATCACCGTGGCCACCCGATCGAAGATCTACGGCCCTGATTAAATGAAGAGGGTACCCCTTCGTTTGGTTCACGGTGAACCTGTGGACCAGGTCCACGGCGCGGTCCACGGCTCCGTCAGCGCCGCGTCAGCGCCCACGTCACCTCCCAGCCAACCACAGCCCGCCGTGTGGCGCTCAGTCAGCACATCCGCCCCTATCAGCCACTGCTTTGCACAAAACCCCCTGCAGTTTTGAATATCACAAAAATGCCCTTCCACCTATAAGAATCCTTACACCTAAGTCATGTTTTTAGCGTTTAAGCCCCTGACCTTCCTAGTTTTTCTTATCTGCGGTCCAACCTTGATCTTTTGCATGTTAAACCCTCAGATCTTTTATAGTTTTAGGTTTTAGCCCCTGGTTTCTTGCAGTTAGGTCCCTGGAAGCCATGTTTCTTCACAGAAAAGCCCCTGAATCTTGTTTTAGTCATATCTTTTCCGTCTTTTATCCGTTTTAAGCGTTCTTGGTGTCCACGCGACCGTCTTTTCAAGCCCGTCAGTTTCAGAACCTTGTTTTGACCGTATCTTTTACGTTTTAGCTCCATTTCCACCGTTTCAAGTTGCGTTAGGTTCATATTAACTCAAACTACGTGATAGGACTAATGTTGAACATGTTCTTTGTTTTATAATTTATTTAAATATTAAATATGATTAAATCCTTATACACATGCTTCTCTAATTAAAATCTAATTAGAAGTTTAACACGTGTTTTCATAAGAAAGTTAATATGATTAATATTAATTAAATATTTCTTATAATTAAAAGCTAATTAGATGTATACCTCGGTTTTCATAATCAAACTTAAATTGATTAATGTTTATGCAATTTGCTTTCTAATAAAAGGCAACATAGGTTATATCCCGAGTTTTCTTAATTAAATGTTAATTTGATTAATATGAATATAAATGTGTTTTTGAGTTATAATTTGATTAGTTCAACTCGAAATATAAAGATGAACGCCTAGATGCTTTTACATGCTTCTTTTAAATTAAATGTTTAATTTGCATAAATCAAACTTGAATATTTATAAATAAAATTGGACTAGGTTTACATCGTCTTTTAAATACAAATATAACTTGCTTAATTATAAATAGGGTATTTCTCTGAAATAACCTATGCACATCTTTATTCAATTAAAATATACCAAGCACATAGCTAGCTCTTGTATGCGATCATCCAAACCTCCCGATAGTTCCTAGTGCTTTTGTGTTCGCGTTCCTAGAGCCAAACCTTGATCTTTCTTTAAAGCTTTTCATGTTTGGTGTATTGTTTTGTTTATTGTATGCTTTCTTGTGTGCTCGTAGACATCGTGTCAGTTTCAAGTGAGCAACCAGTTGGAGTGGATCAAGAGCAAGTTTTTGAAGAAGAAGAACCCCAGTGTTTAAGCAAGGAAGGCAAGTGGACTTCTCCCCCTGCATATTCTATTTTTGTCCCACACAACTTGCATGATAACTAAGTTTACTTTTAAATGTTGTATTGCATAATTTGATGGGAAATCACCTTTTTAAGGACATGACTAGACTTTTACCCTCATCACCTTGAACAACCCTTTTAAATAAATGTTTTGGGTAGAAATGCTTAGTTGCTTAACTTGGGATGGTTCAAATGAATCTTTGCAAAATGATGAATGTTGATTATGATAACTTTGGTGATATATATGTGTGTGTATGGTTAATAACAAGATCATATATGGTTTAATCGGAACATGGAGAACCACCCAGGAAAACAGTGCAACCACAGTCCATATGGCTCTGGCTTAGCCAATTAATTAGGTGTGTGATTGTACTGGTGACCTTATCCGAAAGAAACACAGGGGGCTCGGGGTTGCAGGGGTATAGCCTGGTCCTCTTGGCCGCAGCCTTTGCTAAGGTGCTGTCCACTAGGGAGGGTTATGGTCCGCCCTGAGCTGTAACTGTCGTGGGTTGTTGGTGCTTTTGCATATCTTTGTAAAGGCTTCGTAGCGTCCCTATGCAATCACACCTCGGAAGTGTGGTATTGTGCCTGATCAGCACATGCGTGGTTGGGTTCAAAGTTCTTCGGAACTTTTACGCGAGCTGTGGTGAAAGTGTGCAACCTCTGCAGAGTGTAAAACTGATCGATCAGCCGTGCTCACGGTCAAGAGCGGCCTGGACCCTCACATGATAATCAAACATAAAGATGGAATTAAATCGTGGTTCTTGTGGTTATGAGATGAGATGCTTTCCTAAATGCTTAAGTGGGTTGGTATAAACTTACACCTAGTAAATAGGTGCTTGCTAATAAAATTTGACAAACATTAAAATGCTAACCACTGTAAACCTTAGCCTATCCTTGATAGCCTTGCATCTTCCCCCACTTGCTGAGCTCCAACCATAAGTGTGCTCACTCTTGCTTACCCGCTGTTCAGAGGAGAACACTGGAGAAGAGTACTTCAGCGACTACGATGAGTTCTGAGGCTTGCGTGCCCCTAGTCATGTGCCTGTGGAAGCTGAAGACGGAGTTGCTTCGTCTAGTTATCGTTTGTTCGTTTTAAAGACCTTCGAGTCTAACGTCTGAGTGTAATAAAGAGATAATGTAATGGTTTAACTCTTATACGTTTTTATTGCTGTTTAATGATATTTCACTCATGATGTCTATCATATGTGTGTAAACTTGATCCTGGCGCACATATGAGATGCATTTGGTTTTCTTCGGAAAATCAGGTGTGACAACATCCTAGTGGTCTCACCCCTTATTACAAGTTAATGTATCTTCTTTTCCGCAACACTTTGTGTCCTAGGGGTGGTAATTCCGACAAAATCTCCAAGTATGCACGGAACATTTTGTTTCAAATGGCTCCTAACCAACCTCAATTCAATGCTTGTCATTATCTCTGGAGTGAAATAATTGCATTCTCTTATCAAGGCTCTGCATGTCACTATGCACCTTATGTTTTTGCAATGGTCAAGCACGCATCCAAGCTTAATCTTCAATGGGACATTGAGCACAAAAAGTATAACACTCCTAAAGGGAAACTCGAGGAGTCTTTTCATCTTGGCAAGCATTGCACATGGATTGATTCTAAAGGTCCCCTTCCGGGTGCCTATCCAGTGGAAGGCTTAGGTGCTCCCGGTGCTTCATCTTCACAAGCTCCACCTCCAACTCAATCCTTTGGACAGCTTCCAAAAGAAGGTCCTTCTCATTTTCGTGGTGCTCCTAAGAAAACGAAGGGAAAATTGGATTTTCTTGCAAAGGGTCTCTTTGCTTGCTTCAACATTGGTCGTCAAAATGCAAGAGAGCGTGAAAAACATATAAAGTGGCAAGCCCAGGAGTTTCATAAGGCTGAAACGGAGAGAAAGGCCATCATGACAAAATTGGATATGCCCCACTCTCCCGTTCGTGAGCTTAAGACTTTTGATCCTCCATCTCCGGTTGAAAATCCTTGGGAAGATCTTGCTTCGTGGGTTGAAGAAGAGGATGATGAGGCCACCGAAGACGAAGGGTGACTCCCCTTTTTGGTGTTTGGTGACAAAGGGGGAGTGAATTTGTTGTTATTTGATGGATGGAAGTCCCCACACTTATCTTTTTATCTATCTCTGGACTTATTATTTATGTAATGGCTTATGAACTTGTAATGAACTATGTGTGGTGTGATGAATGGTGTGCCAAGTGAGAACTTTTATTTATGTAGGACTTATTCGTGGTACTCTATTATGATAGTGTGATGTAATGAACCTTATTTATCGTGTGTGATGCATGTGTTGGTTGTTGATATGTTGTTTCTCACTTTATTGTTGTGATATATCTTGTCATATGCATCACGGTTTATTGCTCATCACACTAATGCACCATGTGTTGTATGCAATGATTTAGGGGGAGCCTACTCTAAATATGTGCAATTGGCATTTGAGGCCACTGTAGTTGAAGAAGCACATATTTAGGTGGAGTTCTTTTCTAAATAATTGGACACAATCCTTGAATTTTATTCCTCTCTTATGAGCTCAAATTATGGTTGTCATCAATCACCAAAAAGGGGGAGATTGAAAGTGCATCTAGACCCCTAATTATTTTGGTGATAATGACAATTATAATTTGAGTATTTGATGGTTTATCTAAGATGTGTGCAGGAATAAAGGAGATAAAATTTTATATGAGAAAGGAAGGACTTCAATTTCTTTTATATGTGTTGAAGCTCAAATGGCGATTTAATTTTAATTTATCTTTTGAATTTGAGTTTAGGAAACACCGTACTATAAAGAGGGACGTGATTGATAGATCAAAGTTAGTTACAAGTGCTTAAGTTGAGATTTAACACCATTTGAGAGACACTATGCACTCACGGGCACGTTTTGCACCTTTGTTGTGCAGGGTGGGTGACCCGCCCCCCATAGGGTGGGTGACCTGTTTTGCCTCTGGTGAGGGGCGGGTGACCCGCCCCCATAAGGCGGGTGACCCGGGGTTGGCAGGCGGGTGACCCGCCCTATGGGGCCGGGTGACCCGGCCTGTGCCTGTTTGCTCCCAACGGCTAGTTCGGGAGTGTGGGGTATTTATACCCCTTCTCCCTCCTTTCTAGGGTTCCGCCTCCTCCTTCATTGAAACACCTCCTAAGCTTACTTCCCTCTCTCCCAACTCCCTTCCAAGCACTCCTAGCAAGGATTCAACCTAGGGTTTGGGTGTGAGAGACATTTGAGGTGTGAGATTAAACCCCTTTGTGAGAGCTCTTCGTGTGTTCATCTCAAGAAGCACTTGTGGCGGCTTTGGTTCATCGATTCGCGTTTATTACTCTTGAAGATTGCTTCTAGACGGTTAGGCGTCGCCTGTTGAGTGCCCTCTCCGTGTGGAGCACCCAGGAACGTTTGTATTACCCATCCTTTGTGGAGATTTCTTAGTGAGCACCAATCTTCTTTTGTGGGGATTGGGTGAGGCAAGTGGCTCTTCGTGATAGCCCTCCCTTTGTGGGAACCTCAACGGAGACGTAGCTTCCTTGGTGGAAGTGAACTTTGGATTAAATCTTTGTCTCTTGTTCGTTCGTGTTCATCTCCTCCTCTCTAACCCTAGAAGCTTATTTTGTCCCGATCTACTTTTGTGTGTTGTTGCTTGGCATATTATCTTGTGTAGGTTGTCTACAACATCCTTGGAGAACTTTTGATTCAAAGGGTTTCGGTAAAATCACTTCTCTCTTAAGCTATTGATTTTCGTTTTCCTGTCGCAGGGTGACCCGCACTGATAGTCAGGGTGACCCGCCCCCCCGCGGGTGACCCGGCCATAGGGTGCGGGTGACCCGGCCCTTGATCCGCTGCTCAGTTTTTCAGGAAAATTTGAAGTGATCCTATTCACCCCCCTCTAGGCATCACAAGGTCCTTTCACTTTTGCCATGAGATCATAGGTGGCTTTATTTGAAATACCCACCGCTTTTGCAGCTTCGACACTTGCAAGTTGTGCTTTCGTTACTTCCCTTTGAGATCTTAAAAGGTGTACTTGGTTCCCAGTAGCAAGAATATGGTTATGATCTGGCTCAAATTCATAGATGCAGTATATCCCATCTCTGAGACTTATCTTCATGTGTGCTTGACACATACATCGTGTCTCTGGTCTACTATATTTGGGGGATTCTTCTTTTTCATTAGGACGCCGAATACCTATAAAGAAATAATTGGTCGAGATGTTCTATCCTTAACTATTAAGAAAATAATACAAGAGGAATTTAATGTTATACCTGCACGAGAATAACAAAAGGTTATATTCTTTATTGTGGTACTGTTTTTCACATTATGTGAACTACTCCTCCGAATACTGAAACCCTTAACTCCAGCATAGGCATTGTAAAAGTCATATGCCTCTTGTTCAGTGCGGAATTGCATACCAACCTTTGGCGTCCTGTCCTCTAGAATTTTTTCTACCCGAGCAGATTCAGTTTTACTAGAGTCCTGGAGGGATTAGAGGGTACGATACGGAATAAGTTATAAGTGAAGAAAGATTTGATACAGTAAATCTCAGATTTATTTGCCTAGATAAAATAATTGCATAGAGTATAGAGTTATGACTTACATTTTCTAACTCTGTTCTTTCTGTGTCAACAGAAGAGATGTTGATCCTATGAAAATTCGGCGAGGATGTGGCAGCAGCAGGAGGTGCCATGATGATGCTTTGTAGTTGTGGAAGTAATGGCGCATCCACATCAATGTAGTCTGCCTCGTCAGGGATGGGGATTGGCTGAGAAGCCATCATTGGTGATGCTGAGTAAGATGCAATCTAATGATTATCTTTAGGCTTGTACAATTGTTCCCTTGCCGATGAAATATTCTGTTGTAATTGGTGCCAAGTTTTCCCTTAATTTTGCAACTTTTTCCCTCCATTATTTTCACCTGATAACTGCAATAATTATGTTTGGCGCTAAAAAAAAGCGTAGAGGTGGAGGGACGGACTGACGGCGTAGTAACTTGATTGTGAACGGAAAATTTGGTGGGCCTAATTTTTAAGGAGGAACCAATAGTTGGAGGAACCAATAGTTGATCTCCACGTATACAGACACACAGAGACACGCAAGGGGACACCCAAGCCGCAGCCGCGTGGTAGGCGCCGTAGGCCCCGCGCGCGCGCGCCCGGCACAGCCACGGGCAGGGGCGGGCGCGAGCGCTTGCCAGGTGCCAGCGTCGGATAAACAGCAGCAGTAGCAGCGTCGGTTATATTTAGGTGCATAGAAAAAAAAATTAAATTTAGCCAACTGCGGACTGATTTCCAGACGGGAAAAGAAAAAATGTAGACAATAAAGTGGGCGAAAGGTGCATTACATTTGCATGAACGCACACAGATGGTTCTTGCACAAGAGCAAAGTCCACAGTACATCCCTGAAAACTCAGTCAATTTGTCTAACCGCCAAATTCTCACAACAGCAGGAAAAACATTTGGCCAGCATCCTTCCTCTCCTGTTCAGTGTTGTAGAGGAAAGGCACACCTCAACTAACCTAAGCTCAGTATCATCCGCACAGCCCAGGGAGCTGTCTGCACGCGAGATCAATCTCTTCCTCTGTCATTTCTATCGTGTCATCGCTGTCGTAGTGATCATCACCCGGTTTTGTCTTCCTGCGGTGCTCGGTTACAGGCGAGCTACTTTGACGCTTCTTCCCCTTCTTGTCATCGCTGTCCATGCGAGCAAACTCAGCCTGATAAATCTTCTTACATTTGATTGCTAGTTGCGAGAGTTGATCTTTAGGCAAAGATGCATCTTTTCCGCTTCCATCCAGTTTCACCAGTTCGTTGACAACATGGGGGACGAAGCTCCACTGCTCCGCTACTCCTTTGATATCCTGAAAACAAGTTTATCATGGTCGGCTGACAGTAGGGACCACAATACCAGTGAGAAAAATATAGCATGAAAGCTATTTGCTCTACTGGGTTTGACTATTCACCCAGGTTATTCAGGATCTCAATGGAAGTGGAAGTATAATCACAGTGACAGTTAGCCCAGATCGTGATTGGGCACCTAGAGCATGGGCAAGAATTTATATTCCGATCTTTCAAGCTAAGTACTTAAGACTAGTGCCACCCTCACGCTACATGCATTCCAATATAAATCAGTCATATATAGCACAATATGTGATGATCAGTAGCAGATAACTAATTGTAGTGCTTACATTGCCTTGCTCGAGGGATTCTATGGCATCTTGCAGACAAGTAATAACCCCTTCAGCAGCTATTGCCTTCAGTTCACTTGGCTCTGGCTACCAGGAAGAAGCAAGAGATGGACAAGTCAGTCAGCAAAACAAACTTTAGATTTATCTGTTAAAAGAAACCTTGGTCAAGCAGACAAGATGTACAACGTAAATAGATGCAGTTTTTTTCACTAGGCACACCCACCTTCTCTTCTTGGCTCTCCAACCATGACACAGTCTGCGTCAAATCATCCATAGCCCATTGTTTTATTTTTGAAGGAGAGAAGTGTTTGTTTGCAGAGTCTGAATGTCCTGCCTGAAGAAAAAGGGTAAAAAAACATAAACTAGTGTAATGTAATGTTTTTTTTTACCAAAACACGGAGCAGAATCATCAAAGCAATAATTTAAAAAGTAAAACATGATAATATGTTCACAGGAACTCCAAGTTCTCTGATTTAGGGCAATTCACAAGGAAACAAGTAACACTGAGAAAATCAATGAGCTTTGGAAAGAAAAAGGATCAACTGGATTTCCTGCCCTAACAAACACTGAATTACTTATTAATTAAAAAAGGTACTGCTCCATAACTGTACATATTCTCTTTGATATTTGGTGGATTCAACACTTAACAAACACACAAATCTGTTTCATACATACTGATGTTACTTTACATAGACATTAAATAGCTAGAGGAGCAGCTCAAGACATCATATAAATGAAGTATTCAGGTTGCCTGGAAATATTTTACCAATATGCTGATATCATATTTAACTAGCCATCTATAGTAGTTACTGGGTAAAAATTCAGAAAATGACATTTCATAAATAAACAAACCTTTGAGGTAGCAGAGGTGGATGGCTTGGTTTGAGACTGCCGAACTTGCTTTTTATGCTCTTTATGCATCTCCTTCTGATCTAAATCAGCAGGACCAACACAATTTTAAAAATAAGTACATTTTAGTTGATTGATTTTATTCGAATTTACACAAGGAAACATGATAAGCACTCAAATATGCAAGGCTGATTCATCTATAAAATATCATTAATGAGAATCATGTGGTGCTTCTTTGAGGATGCCATAATTACAAATTCTTACCACGGCTTTAGTGGACTGCTAACTTGAAAAAAAACCAAAAAAGCACATTTTATCCATTTAAAAGGTGTACATGCACATCCGGCTCTGGCATGCATGCCTATGACTAAATGAGCACCCTGAATTACTGCAATTGCGTGACAAATTCAAGTTGAAGCTACATATGGCTGATTTTAAAATGGATTTTACAAAAAGACCATCCTTTGAAATTCAGGAGAAATATGAAGGATGGTTAAATTAATATTTGGAAATACTTATTGAGAAAATGGGCAACCCATTACAAACATAAACACTGATCAAATACTGACAGAAGTAAGCTTAATTCGGTGGTCCGAACATTATTGGCGGAACAGTTCTACACCTAGTAATGTTCATTTGAGAACTAGATGATATAAACATATAGGTACACAACGGACAGCTGTTTGGGCCACCTAAATACCTAATAAGTTACAAATTATTATTGTGCTGACATGATTACTAACTCCATAGAAATATGCAACTTGCAACCATTAAACTTTTGGGGTTAATCTAGGTACTGAGTATGTAATCAGACAAAGTCATGGACACGCATGCAGGACAGCACCCAAAAATGACTTGCATCTGAGTAAACGCTGACAAGCAGTATAGGATCCATTGACTGTAAAACCTATTTCTGATGAAATTATCTATTACCTTGATCAGATTCAACTGGCTCCATATTTTTCCGCCATGGCTTTCCAGCATGCATGAGGTAAGGTTCAATGTCCACAAGTTTTCTTTGCTTGTGAGATTCAGAGATCCAATCCTGAGAGAAAGCAAGAGGACCAGAAACAATTATTCTGTAGCTCTGAAAGTACATGGGAAAAGAATTGTTGCTTGAAGGAGATTGACAAGAAATTCACAAGAACGACAATAACTGAGAACCAACCTTTGAGATAATGGTTCCATTATCAGCCTGAACTTGTCTGAACTTGGGGGTGTTAGCAAATGCACAAACAAGAAGGGTGCAATCTGATGTCCAATCAGGCCGATACTCTGCCCCCATATCCAATGCTTGTGACCGCAGCGCGCCCCTCTCCGGATTCACAAACCCTGACAGCACGAAGACAACCCCGTCCTACCCAGACATTCGGAATCACCACAGATATTCACACATACAGAACAGTATATACATCTGAATATAGCAGTGGCCAATCGGTAGGTACCAGAAGCTTGGAGAAATCAGACCCTTTCTGAGCCTTCTGGGAGGTGCCTGCATGTTTCTTCTTGCTTGAATCGTCCTCTCCATCTTTAGAAGGACCCATCCAAGAAGGGAGGCTTCTCTTGGACATTTTATTGGAATAACGAACTGAACCCACTCTTCGGTTTCAATTTAAAGGCCTATGGTGTCAACTGAGACGGACGGATCTTTATGCCCGCTGAACGCATCACGAATGCAACAAGGAATTAGCAAATAACTATTAATGACTATTAACAAAATGCATTAAAGCAATTAGGGTTCCTTACCAGAAAGGAATCGACCCAAGGCCGGATGAATCGGCACCCCACACCAATCCAGTATAGCGGATAGGAAGGGGGAGGACTGCAACGACTACCAGGGGTGGCTGCCGTGCTTTCGTGGAAGGCCGGAGGCGTGCGTGCGCTGGACCGCCGGCGACGAAGAACACGGAGGTGCTTTGGAGGTGCCTTCGGGCCGGGGCCGTGCTGGGCTGAACCTGATTTTGTCCCAAGTCTGGGCATGATGGTTAGGACCGATATCCAAAAGGAAAGCATTAATAACTTCGTATGATAATATCTAAAAAAAACTTCGTATGATTTTATATACCGAAAATTGATTAATCTTAAAAAACGGAAAAATGACGAAATGTTTTTCAGATCCAAATCCAAAATAATCAAACGTTCATATAAACATCACTAAAATAGTACATGATTTTCAAATAGTATTGTTTGGGATAAAACAAAATTAACTCTTCACCTATCATAGAACATGATTTTATTTGAAAAAATGATAGTGTTATGAACCTACCTTAAATTTTACAAAAGGGTATGTAGCAAGGTACTTTAAAATTTACTTTAGCTTTAAGTGCACATACTTGAGGTTGAAACGGAGAATTCGAAGAAATAAAAAAAAGATAGTTCCAAACTATCGGTTTCTTATTGCAAAATTCACATAATTCCGGTTCAACACGTGCTCATATTTTCGGCTAGTTGTACTTTCGGTAGCACATGATGTAGCCATTTTCAGTGGACAGCCTCCCTAGATAGTACTAGGTTGGGTGTATTATGTAATAATAAATCTGATCACACGTGAATAAATCCTAAAATGTTTTATCGTATTTTAAATGATCACGTATATTTTAGGGTATAATACTCCAGGATTGATCAAATTTTCCACTTGGGGAACATAATAATTGCCAGGTGCTATTTTGAATCAAAATCAAAACTAATTAAAATTACACACAAAACCTCCCTCATCTGTCAGCGCCTTTTCCGTTTTCTCCATCCCTCCCTCGCTCCTCGCTCCGCGCCTCCGCACCTCGCGATCGGATTCGCTCCCTCCTCGCCGCGCCCCACCACACCGTCGGCGCTGGGGTATCTCTAGGGTTTAGCCCAGTCGCTCGGCTCGACCCGCCGCCGTCCTCCCCGTCGCCACCATGGTACGCGGATCTGACCCCGCCCGCTCCCGCCCGAATCTCAATCCATTCGCCAGTTTTCCTCGAGCCCAGCTCGCGACGTATCCGCAGAGATCTGACCAATGTTGTTTCCTGCCTGTGTTTGCTGCAGCCGCTCAGGTTGGAGATCAAGGTGCGCCTGCCCGACCTCACTGGATCTCGGTCCCCACGTCGTCGGTGCATCGTTCGTGTCGCTTTGATTTTGCGCTGATTTCGGTTTCATTTTGTTTTGTTGGTGGTGATTAGCGGAAGTTCGCGCAACGGTCCGAGAGGGTCAAGTCGGTGGATCTCCACCCCACGGAGCCATGGTAAGCTTCGATTCCGCTCTGGGCCCGTTGCCTGAATTTCAGCCATTTCTGCTGTTCGTGCTTACCGTCTTAATTTGCTTCTACTCATTGCTAATTTTATGTGGTTCTGCATTGCGCAGGATTCTGTCGAGCCTCTACTCCGGGAGTGTCTGCATCTGGGATTATCAAGCACAGGTAAGGGCTCGAGCTGATTTTCATAAACACTATGTGCTTGAATTCATACTGATGCTAGCAAGTAAAGACACAAACCAAGCATAAAGCTGGGCCTCATACTCTCAATGCTGGAGCCTTGTTCCAGACATTTTTGCTACTGCAATGATCTATGGAATCTTAATCCTTAGATTCAGTTACGAACTTTAAGAATTTGATGATCACCTGAGTTGCTTATTTGTTGCTCGCATTTCATATTGTTCAGTTATGCAACCTGGAAGCTGTCCATATGGTTTGAAACATTCATTCTCTTTTTTTAGTCTAGCCTAGATTTCTGTGGCTTGATTGCATTATTATTTGATTTATTGACCTAATGACATTTTACATAGTTCTATAATATGACATGTTTCTATTTCATAGCTGTCACCAATTATCACCATCGCAATTATTGAATGTAAATCTGAACCAATATATTTCTGAGTCTGCATTCTTAAACAAATTGGATAGCATGTATATGCACCTGCAGTCCTGTGAGGTCTACATGCTTCAGTGCAAGCGGTAGATTTGCCTTTAGGTACAGTAAGAAATCAAAATATTATCTTGTTACTGTGAAAGTAGGATCCAACTAGATGAGTTATACGTATTTGTCGCGAATGGAAATAATTTATATGATTTACTATTACAATTCTGGCATTTTACTTGTACATCAGATAGTTATGTAGTGTTCTCTCACACAATAAGAGTTGTCTTCTTAGAATTTTATTCCTTAATATGTTTGTTTTTGTGTATCTTTACAGGCTATGGTCAAATCATTTGAAGTTTCGGAACTGCCAGGTATGCAGCACACTTATGTTCACATGAAAGGAGAACTTACATGGTGGCTGGACATGACGCCAGTGTATATTTAAACTTATTTTCAGTGCGGTCGGCAAAATTTATTTCAAGGAAACAATGGGTTGTAGCTGGTGCTGATGACATGTTCATTCGTGTCTACAACTACAATACCATGGACAAAGTTAAAGTTTTTGAGGCCCATACTGATTACATCAGATGTGTTGCTGTCCATCCAACTCTACCATATGTCCTGTCATCATCTGATGACATGTTGATAAAATTGTGGGACTGGGATAAAGGGTGGATGTGCACTCAAATATTTGAGGGACATTCACATTATGTGATGCAGGTTACTTTCAATCCAAAGGATATCAACACCTTTGCAAGCGCATCTCTTGACCGCACTACGAAGGTATGTAAATCTGATATGCAGCATCATTCTAGTTGTGAATGACTCATGGTGTGATCTGATTCTTTCATACTTTCATATATGAAATGGCAGATATGGAGTTTGGGTTCTCCAGATCCAAACTTTACACTTGATGGACATCAAAAGGGTGTTAATTGTGTTGACTATTTCACTGGTGGCGACAGGCCCTATTTGATCACTGGTTCTGATGACTCCACTGCAAAGGTATGTTTTTTGTACCCCCACTGTATATTTGGAATGTTTGTTTGTTCTATGTGTTCGTAAGGCGCTACATTTTATGGCAAACTAGGTCTGGGACTACCAAACAAAGAGCTGTGTTAAGACACTTGAAGGACATACACATAACATCTCTGCTGTCTGTTTCCATCCTGAACTTCCTATAATCATTACTGGATCAGAAGATGGCACAGTTCGTATATGGCATTCAACGACTTATAGGTTGCTACTTGCTTTTGCTTATTTATGTGAGCTTGAGATCTGTTAATATTTCTAGATACAGTACTAGGGCTGTTTATCACTTCTATATCCTAGAACTGATTGTATGCTTTTTTCATAAACCTGTATTCTAAGCAACAGTATTTCTTCTCATTGTAAAAATGGTCACTTGTAATTTCTAATATAAAGGCCTATGTGCATGACATTGGTGTTTTAGTAGTTATTTGTACTCTCCTAGTTCAAACCCATGTTAACTTAATTCCATGGTGCGCTAACTTGAATCTACGAGCTTATATTCATCTTCTTAAAAGAAAATATGCTTTATTGTTCCCTATTATGGTAGCATTTTTTATTTTGTTTTATTTCTTATGTAGCATGTAATTGAACATCAATCACGAACCTTACCTGTATGGATATACATATTTTTCAAATCTACCTGAAGAATGTCTCTCACAGGCACTTTTGCGTGTGATAAGAGTAGGAAAATATGCCTTCGGCAATAAGTATTTTAAAAAAAAGATCTTGATGGAAGTGCATCTATTACACAATGTATCAAATAATCTTAGAAAATGCAGCCATTGTTTATGAAATCATGGAGGGTGCGAAACAAAACGATAGCAATTAGTTTAACTAAACTGAAGTACTATTTGTTTGTACTTATTGAATCACAGATGTTGTCTGTTAAATTATTTATGGCTCTGATAATCTGGCAAAAAATACGTTACACTGATTAAGTCTTAACACTACTTGTGTTACTCTTAAGAATTTTGTCAATGGTGAGATGTACTTATTCTTATTTCATTAATTGTTTTGTAGACTTGAGAGCACACTAAACTATGGCCTTGAGAGAGTTTGGGCTGTTGGATACATGAAGGGATCAAGAAGGTAAGTGTAAGATCATTTACATTCTACTGCTTCTCCAGTAGTGCCGTCAGTTATAATGAAGTAATGGATTCTAGCTATTAATTTAGTACTTTGTACTGTTGATTAGAAGTGTCATACACAGCTTGTTTCTTAATGGTGGACGTAATAGTCATGTAGTGCTTTTTGTAAATGAACTAGGAGTACTCTTTATAAATTACTTAATGTTTGATTTCGAGAGAGTGTCATTAAAGTTGGATGAGACTTTCACGGGCAACATGGTATGGTTGATTGCATTACCATATCTGTTCCACACTTCATCAAAACCCAATATGTTGACTGATGGCAGCTGCTATGGTTTCATGTCTTCTATCATGTTTGATTTTATCTTTCTTGCAATGTTGATGCCATAAAGTCATTCACATTCTTCATATATTGGATAACTAGGTCCTATTTACATGCATTCTCTACCAGTTTTGTGCTACTATGTATTTTCTGATTTTGAAAAGTACTGTTTGGCTATTGTCTAGGATGGTGATTGGCTATGACGAGGGAACTATTATGATAAAAATGGGCCGTGAAGTTCCTGTAGCAAGTATGGATACCGGTGGGAAAATCATTTGGGCGAAACATAATGAAATACAAACTGTAAATATTAAGACTGTTGGTGCAGGATTTGAGGTACGTTGGTCTCTTTCACCATTATAGAATGAAATAACTGAAAACACTCTTGATGACCCTTTTTTTTTTTGCAAATCAGGCCACAGATGGAGAAAGATTACCCCTGGCTGTAAAGGAGTTAGGAAGCTGTGATCTATACCCCCAGGTACTGTTGGATGCTATTGCACTTAAACTTTGTTGCTACTATAGATTTATAGTGCGGTTAAATGGTTGAGCTTGTTTCTTTTTTATTTGCCAGTGATCATTTTCCTTTAGTCTAATTTTGATTAATCTTTTGGTTTGGTCAGAGCTTGAAGCATAACCCTAACGGCCGATTCGTAGTTGTATGTGGAGATGGCGAATACATAATTTATACTGCATTGGCTTGGAGGAATAGATCGTTTGGATCTGCATTGGAATTTGTTTGGTCATCAGATGGAGAATATGCAATCAGGGAAAGTACATCAAGGATAAAGATTTTCAATAAATCGTTTCAGGTACGTGGTCTACTAAATCTCTATTATCATTTTATGAATTGTTTTCTCAGATGCAAGTGTCTCATTTCTTCCATAATTACCTCAGCCCTATGGTTTTGGCATCTGCAAATATTAACCCTGCACCTATGCAGCTGATTCTTCTAGTATTCTTTCCTTCCAGTAGTCAACTAAGGTTTCTTTATAACTCTGGAGTCTGGAGTTAATTTAGTATAAAATTCTACACGTGCTATTTGATTTGTTTGCTTAGTCTGTTTGCCCATGATTTCTTAACCTAAGGCTTGCATTTTATTGGAGATCTATTATTTACACTGGGCCGACTGTGCTGAGTCCTTCTATTGCACTGCCATGGACAGTCGGCTGGGCCGACTGTGCCTATTGGCCCAGATCCATTAGGGTTAGGGTTGGAGATAGGATTAGAGATGTTGCTCAGGGGTTTGGGCCTATGTATGCTCCTTGTATTGTATGTGTTCACATTTATTAGCCATACAGCCTCCTAGACATTGTAGAAGTGAAGGTCAAGTTGACTATATGAAACACTGATTGAGGTGCCTTTTCTTGGGATTTGTACAAAGATGTATTTATGACATTTTCATTGCGTCCTCTTACTTAAATTATCTGATTCAGGAGAAGAAAAGTATCCGGCCTACATTTTCAGCGGAGCGTATTTTTGGTGGGGTATTGTTGGCAATGTGTTCCAGTGACTTTATCTGCTTTTATGACTGGGCTGATTGCAGACTAATACGCCGAATTGATGTTACTGTTAAGGTGGGTTAATTATTATTTTCTTTGGCAGAAATTTCGGATGTATTAGTTTACTATTAACCTTTCTATACTATGCACATGTAGAACCTTTACTGGGCTGATAGTGGTGACCTAGTTGCAATAGCAAGTGATACATCATTCTACATCCTCAAGTACAATGTAAGATATTGTATCCTTAAATTATTATGGCTTCCTTTTCTTCTCCAGTTCTACATCTTGTGATAGATAGGGATTATGACACAATAATTGTTTATTTGTGCTCTGCAGAGAGATGTTGTTGCTTCTTATCTAGAAGGTGGAAAGCCTGTGGACGAAGAAGGTGTCGAAGATGCTTTTGAGCTGCTTCATGAGGTCAATGAGAGAGTGCGAACTGGGATTTGGGTTGGAGATTGCTTCATATATAACAATTCATCTTGGCGCCTAAATTATTGTGTTGGTGGAGAGGTAAAGATAGTGCATTCTTCCTCAAAATCATTTCTTCTGTTGTTTTTTCCTCTATATGGGCACATCATGTGCTGTAACTTCATTTGTTTACATAGTTATAAGCTTTACATTTACATTACAGGTCACAACAATGTATCACTTGGATCGCCCTATGTATCTGTTGGGATATCTTGCAAACCAAAGTCGAGTTTATCTAATTGACAAGGAGTTTAAGTACGTTTGTTTGAAAATATTACTCCCTTTTCTCTATAGCATCTGTTGTTGATTTCTCTGACTAACTATATACTTGTTGCAGTGCCATTGGGTACACATTACTTCTCAGTTTGATTGAGTACAAGACTCTTGTGATGCGTGGGGATTTGGAACGTGCAAATGAAATCTTACCATCCATACCAAAGGCACAATATAATAGGTTCGTGGTTATCATTTTGTTCCAAAATGATTAATTAATTTGTTTCTATTCTTATTTGTTCTCCGAATTTATCTTTGCTTTAGAGTTTAGACACTTCTATTTTGTGGAAGAAAGTGGTCATATATGCTAAACTGATGTATGTATTATCACATTTAAATAGACTCCTTTAGGGGTATTTACATATAGTCAAGTTGTAAAAACTACATGTTGACTTTATGGTGTAGCTTCATAATTAACTGACTAATGGAAGTGTCAGGTTACCGAATAAATAAACTTAGCTTTCATCATCAATTTTGTGTTTTTTGTCCCACTTTGTTGTCTGATCTCCAGTTCTGGTTTCCCTCTCATCTGGCAGTGTTGCTCATTTCTTGGAGTCTAGAGGTATGTTGGAAGAGGCTCTTGAGATAGCCACTGATGCTGACTACAAGTTTGATCTAGCTGTGCAGCTTGGAAAATTAGGTGTTGCAAAGGTACTGAACATATCTCCTCTTACTTTTTTCCTCTGATGTTCTAGAGTATATTTGAGGTATTATATGCTTTGTTGCGGCAAAATTTCATCTAAGTAACATACATGGTAAAAAAAATCATGGTTATCAACTGTGCAGGCTATTGCCACAGAGGCACAAAGTGAATCTAAATGGAAGCAGTTGGGCGAACTCGCCATGTCTACAGGCAAGGTAGACTCCTAAACCTTATGCAATAGTGTTGGTACTGCAACTTGTAAATAACTATTGCTAGGGAACAGATTTTCTTGATAGAGTACCACTCCTGTAGTGTGAGATGTGATCTAATGGTTTTGGATTGGATTCTTTTTTTTTTTGTATTTTCAAAACTAGACAAACCACAAATTTCTTGCCAAATCTCTCTAGGTAAGTTGGGAATAGGTAATGGCCAATACTGCAACTAGGGATGCAAGTGACCCAATTGGGAATTTCTTGATTGCAGCCTTAGTTCATTTGCATCCCATTCCTTTTAATTGAAACCTGGATTAATTCAATTGAATGTGTTTTTGGTCGGGTTGACCCACATAAATGAAAAATTGTGTTCCTAATTGCAAAATTTGATGTCAATTGAGAAATAATCTATATCAACATATTCTATCTGTATTGGCTCATGCATGCTTACTGGTATGACTTTGCCATTACAGCTAGAGATGGCGGAAGAATGCCTTCTTCAAGCGAAGGATTTAAGTGGCTTGCTGCTATTATACTCATCTCTAGGAGATTCTGAAGAAATCGAAAAGCTTGCTTCTTTATCAAAAGAACATGGAAAAAACAATGTTGCTTTTCTTTGCTTTTTTATGCTTGGTAAATTGGAAGATTGCATACAGTTGCTCATAGACAGGTACATCTTGTTGCCTCTGATTAAATCCTTGCGGGGCACTTCCTTTCAGAGTGCTAAACATTATCTTGTGTATTCTGCAGCAATCGTATACCTGAAGCTGCGTTGATGGCCCGTTCATATCTTCCTAGCAAAGTCTCAGAGATAGTAGCAATTTGGAGAAATGACCTCAGTAAAGTAATTTCTTAACTGCTCTCAATCACAGTTCTGAAAAGCATGATGCCTTTAAAAGAATGCTATTATCTTAACTCCATTTATCTGTTCCTTGTATGCAGGTTAATCCTAAAGCTGCAGAGTCTCTGGCAGATCCTTCTGAATATCCAAATTTATTTGACGATTGGCAGATTGCACTAACTGTAGAAAAAAATGTTGCATCTCAAAGGTAAAAACTATCACGCAAACTGTTCTCAAGTATTCGCTTATATCATAGTTAAAACAAATATATATCATAGAATCATAGAAGTTGATATTTATTCATAGAGTAATGTCACAAATATATGATAACATCTGTGCTAACTCCTCATAGTTTTTTATTAAGTAAAATTTTTACAATAATACGGCTTTATGTGCAGGGGCCACTATCCTCCTGCTGATGAGTACTTGAGCCATGCTGAGAAGTCAGATACTACTCTTGTAGAGGCTTTCAAAAGGATGCAGATCCTTGAGGATGAGGAACCTGTTGACCCAGCTGAGGAAAATGGAGAGCCTGATCAAGAGGTATAGCATGTGCATTTGGCTTCCTATTATCAATTCTCAACTATGTGGTATGGTGTTAAAAATACTTGCACTATTATACTTATCCATTTTTTCACATCAGCGAGCCTTCCTCAGGTCGTGATTGATATACTGTTGTCTCATTATTTAATCTTGTTGATGACTGTTATACCTTTTTTTTGAAAAAATTAATATCATTGTCCTCAGGAATTGGAAGATAATGAAATGGAAAACACAGATGAAGCTGTCCCAGTTGATGCTGATGAACATGAAGAGACAGCTCTTGTAAACGGAAATGAGGATGAGGACCAGCCGAGTACAAATAATGAAGGAGCTGCGTCAGCCTAAAAGAACAGTTCCGCAAATGTGAAAAAATCAAGTTTTGTCTATGGTGATTCACTAGCTTTGCCTTGAGTTCTAGAACAGTTAAACCCAGTGTAGCTCAAATTAACCCAATTATCTCAGTATGCACCATTGACATTTGATTAGGAGGTTAAAACACAATTATTATATATTACCATCTTGTCAATCACCTCTCCTTTTCTTTGAACTTTTAATTTTTGTCCTGCTTTAACTCCTTTTTACTGCAAAAAGCCTGATTAGCTTTGCAGAATATAATGTTGTTGTGACCTTAGAGTATGAGAATGCCTATGAGCAAATGCCTGAAGACATAATATACTTTTACATACTTTATTATTGATTCCAGAATGGACTTTTTTCCCCATCAGTAATTAGTTATTGTTTTCTTCTTGCAGTGCTAGAACATGAATAGGGGCAGAGGGATCCACAGCTCATTGGTTGCACAGATTCTTCTTGAGGGCGCCAGCCAATTAAGAAGCACTGGAAACTGTCGATGCTAGTGCCATCTGAGCTACCTTTTGCTTGTCAACCAAACTTGACAAACAGAAGCATGCTAGATACCTGATGTAAATCTGGCCATGCTTCTCTTGGCAACAGCATAGTCCATTCTTTCTTGTCGCAACATTTACACACCTGATTTTCACGCCCTGAAATCATTACATCGGGTGGGGGGGGACCAGTTGTAATGAATAGCAGTTGGAATAATAATTGCTATATAGATGTGTAGTATATGCCAGGTCACCAAAGCCATGCCTTCTTTTAGGAGATTACAGTTTTTGCTAGCCATTCAATGTAATTTGATGTTATTAGATAAGGTTACGTGTAGTATATGATATGATGTGGGCTGAAAGCTTGCCCATGTATGATTCCATTGGAGGTTTAGCTGCGGATTCTGTTCTGTTTGTTTACCAGTGCAGGTTCTTGTAAGGTTTCGAAGGAAATAATGTTCTGTGATATTGCTAGTAAGGTTGGGCTTGGAAGTGCACTCAGTCACTCTTTAACACCAAGTTCATGGGTTATTCTGGTACTGGTTGGAGTAACATGTAGCACTAACTTGCCTGCTAGGTGACTGAGTTACCTGCAGAGTACATGTTGTAGAACATGCTGAAAGTTTTGTGTGCAGAGAAAGTAGAAGAGATCGAGGGATCATTTGTAATGCCACAAAAGTAGTGCCCCTTTGACTGGGGAACATCTGATCTGATCTACAGACAAGGTGCATTCTGACGAGGTAAATGGAAAGGCTAAAACTTATTGGTCAACATGCTTGGAGACCTATGTCATACGAACGAAATGCATTTCGCGCCACCACCCCACCATAGAAAAGAAGATGCGACTACCTCAAAGGATTCTCCGTTTCCATGAGAGTTTCCATTACAAGAACAACGACATTGGAATTTGGAAAGGAGTGACGTATCCATGTGAGGTGAATTGTAAGCTAGTGATGAGTACTGACCCTCCAGTTTACATGATGGTGGATGATTTTGAAGAAGAGATCCATTTGACTCAGGAACTGACATATGTGGATGGCACTAGAGACTAGCACCTGAGCATCCTCAACCTCTCCTTTTCCTGTCAACCCAACCTCTCCTTTCTACTCTCATGGTGCCCTCGTGTCCGACGACGATGGTGTCTGGATGACGGTTTCTGAATCCATCCAAGCCGACATGAGATATAGGAACAAAATGACCCTGGAAGAAAGTTATGATTCGAATCCCTGACGCAAAGTATGCAAGGATAGGAACATTTCTCCCCATCTGCGAGCGTGTAGAGAATTGAAGATGAGAGTGAGAAGCATATATCATATCTCTAAGATGGCGAAAGCCAAAATCCTTTGTGCCGTGTGGTGATCGTCGACGAGGTTTCGTCGAAACGGGAACGGCAGGCACAGGGTTGGATAGCGAGACACAACGTACGTGTATCTTCTTTGTATACCCTTGTCGTACTAGTACAAGGATGGCATATAAATATGTAGAGACAACTTCCTGACACGTTGGGTTATTTTGAGAAGGAAAAAAAAACAAAGTTACCAGTAGCATCATTGGAGTACGTACACTACATGTAAAGACAACTTGCCAATTAAATTTGGTTCTGTAGGTATTAGGAACCTGTATGTAGGTATAGTTAAATTTGTAAGTTTATGATTTAGAGCATATGGTTGGCCTGGGAAGCAGATGATCTCTCATTCCTGATTGTGCTTAGAGCTTCATTTCACTTGGTGCCCTGCGCACGTGGAATCGTTGCTGCGTATAATATCATGCCGTTGTAGCGAGCCTTCAGATTGTAGAGGATCAACAAACACCAAAGGTCCTCTAGCCTACTTGGTTAGAGGGGGCTGAGGTATGGTCGCAACCAGGAGACTCGGGGTTTGGAGATTTTGTAAACCGGGATTTGGTTCACTGGATTTGGTTCCCTTCTCTTAACGAAAACTGTAGGGCAATCTTAACCCCACTGGCTTAGTTTTGTACAGGATCAACAAACACTGTATGTATGCTCTGGATGCACCCTGTTTTCAGATAGATCCCTCATGTCCAGAGTGTTATAAGATTCAGTGTTTCAGTTCATCATTGTTTTCCCCCCGTACCCCACAGTCCCACACCTCTTTGTGCGGACAACATTGTCTTCAATTTAGAATGCATGTATCCCTCTTGAAATACAGGACTTTGGAAAATTCGTACTTGGAATTATTCTGAAGGTTCATAATTCAGTCTAGCACATGCAGCACCAACATCCCTGGCTAGGTGACTGAGTACCTGCGGAGTTCAGACCGTAGAACATGCTGAAAGTTGTGTTCACAGAAAGTAGGAAGGAGAGATTCAGGGATCATTTGTTGTGCCACAAAAGCGGAACTATTGCCCCTTTGACTGAGGAGGAGCATCCGATCAGATCTACCGGCAAAGTGCGTTCTGACGAAATAAACCCAAAGTCCCAAAGGTAAAAATTATTGCTCAACATGCTTGGAAACAACCCATCTTCTTCAGGGACCGAGAGGTCATAAACGAAATGCATTTCGAGCCACCAGTCCACCATCACCATAGAAAAAGGGGGTGTCACTACCTCAATTCCTCAAAGCATTCTTCGTTTCCATGAGAGTTTCCATAACAAGAACAACGACGTTGTGAAGGAGTGGGAAGAGGTGAATTAATTAATTCTGAGCTATACTGACCCTCTCCAGTTTACATGGTGTCTGCTTTTGAAGGATAGCTTCCGTTGACTGAAGACATATGTAGTACGTTCCTCTCCATTTGATGCATGCTAGCACTAACGTATCCCGCCTAGATGACCGGGTACCTGCAGATCGAGTTCAGATCGTAGAACATGCTGAAAATTGTGTTCACAGAAAGCAGGACAGATTCAGGGATCTCATCTCTAGTGCTACAAAAGTAGTGCCCCTTTATCTGGGGAGCATTTCGATCTGATCCACAGGCAATGTGCACTCTGACGAGGTAGTAAATGGAAAGGTAAAAACTTACTCGTATTGGTCAACATCGTTGGAGACCAATGTCATAAACGAAATGCATTTCGAGCCACCAGCCCACCATCACCATAGAAAAGGGAGATGTCACTACCTCAAAGGATTCTTCGTTTCCGTGACAAGAACAACGACGACGTTGTGAAGAAGTGTGAGGTGAATTTTGAGCTACTGACCGACCCTTTCCAATGTGGTTCTGTGTACATGCTGGCTGCTTTTTTAGGAGAGGTTCCGTTGACTCAGACATATGTGGGTTTGATCATCTCCAGCTAGCCTCTCCTTCCTGTCAACCCGGCCAGCTAACCTCTCCTTTCTACTCTCACGCACGGTGCCCTCATGTCCGATGATGACGCCCCGTTTCCACAAAACTGATGGTTCTGAATCCGTGCAATAAGCCGACTTGGATGGAATCGGGACAAAATTAAATGGCCCTGAAAGAAAGTTTGGATTTGAAGGCAACAACGTGATTATTCCTGCCTGAGGAAAACAAAGCGGACGACACCACTCTCTCTGCATCGGCTTGGAAAGAATCTTAAAGGTTATGATTTGAAAGCAACGTGGTTGATTCCTGAGGAAACCAAGCAAGGCGAGCTGCAGAGAGGTGCCGGGAAGCATCATAACATGTTATGGCTCGGCGATGGTGAAAGCCAAATAATCATCTGGGTATGGTGGCGACGAGCGAGGTTTTCGTCGAAAACGACGGCACCGCAGGGGTTGGATTGCGAGATGCCAGGTTGCCAGCACTCGACGCCCTGTCAGGAAAACACGACATGCATGTGTGGTGAAATTTTGGGTGTATACTCCCTCCAGTTTAGTAAAAGAAGTCGGTTTGGATAATGTTTGGGGTCAATCATTGGAAATATAAATGATGAATAATTTTTAAGTCCTCAAGTTTACAAATGTGAAAATCATATTAATAAATTTGTTTTGAAAAGCATTTTCATAAAAGTATACATATATATAACTTTTCAATAAATATTTTTATAGAAAAGAGAAGTCAGAGTTGTGTTTTGGAGAGATCGTGTCGCTATCCTGAACGACTTTTTTTACCAAACCGGAGGGAGTACTCCGTACGTACGAATGGGACGGACTGCTACCTAGTACTAGTAGCTTAGTGATCCAGGTAGCTTACCTGGATCATACATGCAGGCAAAGGCAACAGATACCCTGCTATATATACAGGCAAAGGTAAGCTAGTTGCATTGTGCCGCTGAACGGCTGAAGACCGCCGGCGGTGAGTAGGATAGGTTTATTAAACGCGCAAGGACACAGTACAGGCTCGATCGATCTGCAGAAATAGGGTCGAAGGAAAGCGCACGGCTCTCATCACTCTGTCTGACGTCCGTCCGTCCAGGTGCCAGCAGCAATAAGTCAGGAGTTTGAGTCGCCAACACGTGAGAAAGGCCCGCGCACACTTTGCCGTGCCCTGCCCTGCCCTCTGCCTTAATTGGCCTGGATCATTTCTGTAACACGCCGGATTTTCGGTAAGGAAAACCCGAGTCCCTATACCTTTGCGATAGTTCCTGAATCAGTTGCTATCGCGTACAGATCGCATCACAGAAGGTAAAACAAAGCCTTACATCACATCACACAAATATTAGTACATAATTTATTACATGTTCATAATGGAGTACAACATTACAAGCTTTTTGGCTGAATCAGAGTGAAAATTCTACGCAGCGGTAGCTAGCATCCCAGAAGAGTCTCCATCTTTTATTCTTCACGCCCACAGGCATCCTTGAGTGCAGCGACGCATCCCTCAGTCGTACCAACCGTCAGCGTTGTTGTCGTAGTCGGACTCGTACCCTGCACACCCAAAGTCTATCCCCAAGGAGTGGGATAGGTCCACGTCACCAACTGTATGCAACTTTAAGTGGTCTAACTTCTAAAGGGTAAGAAAAGAGACAAGGTAGAAGCTCGGGTTTCCTATGCAGCAGCAGCAAAGTATAAAAGTAAAACATCTCCATATAGGTCCCAAACCATACTCTCAAATACCACTCGGAACCACCTGGTACTCCAGGGCTCCGTTTCCACAACTTATCTCCATCTAGGGTCGATGCCAGAACTTCCTCTCCTCACACCTCAATGATTGCAATCGGATCCGCGAGGTAGAGGGAGCCACTCTCCTCTCCCCGACTGCAACCACGGCTCACCACACTCTCAACTACAGGGGGTGGTAGAACGTATAGATCTAAACTCTGCAAAGCGTGTACACCTGTACCCAACTCGGGATGGCACCCGGCGGTGATCAGCCAACCGAGCCCACCCTACCGTGCGAACTCTCGGTAGTTACGGTCCCATCCTGCATCCGGCCCTCAAAGCGACCCCCCCGCAGAAGGAATTGCACCGGAACTGTGAAATGCCCCCGTGTGGAACTGTGAAATGCCCCCGTGTGGCCACACGGGAGACGCACTGAGAGAAGGTGGTCTCACTCCCACCTCTCCCACACTGATACCCTCTATCCTGCTGGCAGGTATGGTTCCGCACTTGCCGAGCTCAACTCGGCCCTAACCCCACTCTCAGCGAGGTGGTGTGTACGAAAAGTCCCGTGAAGCGGTTGGGCCACTCGGTTTCAGACCAAGGCGAGCTCATGTCCTCCAAACGTTAGTAAAACCCCAACACCTGTGCTCCGAAAACCGTACAAGCGGGAATGCACTGAGGAGTGCACCCTCATCCCCGATCCCAGATCGGTTGTTTCGAGCTCACCCCGCCAAAGTACCCCAAAAACGCCTTCGCCTGCCGGTTTTTACCCCACGCACGTCAAGAACCACTATTCCCATCCCAACACATGCATCGCGAAGCTCAGCGCATATACACGCTTATATACATATATAGTAGTAGTAGGGCAATCAAGGACAGGGTAAATAAAGAAGGCAGTGCAAGGTTCATCATCATGCATTTAAAGTAAAGCGCTAGCACACTACATAGCAATGCCTAATAGGTATTCAGAATCAGTCGGGCGTGAACACCTGCGTGCGAGTAGTCGTCGGCGACGTAGTCGTCGGTGTAGTCGATCTCCGAGCTCAGCTCCCCGGCTCCAGCTGCCCCTAAAAACCCGTAAAATAAAATAAAGCCGAGTCCTATGCAATTAACTCCAAATGGAAGACAATTAAGAGCCAAAAGAGAGCGAACACTAGCCTAACACGGAGTTTAAGATTTTAGAAGATTTTTGGAAGGGGTTTTACATTTTTCGGAGTCAAATCGGATTTTCTACGATTTTCCAAAGATAAAATAGATTTCTGAAATCAAAATACGCATACACAATAACACTAACTATAAGCTAGCTACCATCTAACTCCAGAAGGCTTTAAGCTAACTACAGGCCATCTGCAGGCCGGCTCTTGCTGCCCACGTGGCTGCCACGCAGGTGGCTATAAGCCAACTCCTGCACATGTGGCGGTTACAAGGCTGCTGGTGTGGCGACCACAAAGGATCCCTAGAGGATCTGCTGCGGCTGGAAGAGGTGCAGGCGAAGATGTGGCTTGCGTGCGGTTGGACGGGAGCACGGGATCCGCGGGATCGGCTGCGGCCAGGGCGGCGTGAAGGCAGGCGTGTGGAGCTAAACCCCACTCGACGAAAAGCTCCAAAGGAGCGGCGGTCGGGAAGGGGCTCGCCGGCGGCGAGGTCAGACGGTGGCTCGACCACACGCGACACGGCGCGGCTCAGGTAAACCTAGGGATCCATCTGGGCAAAGGAAAGGGGTGGCCTTGGCCAGGATCTCGGCACGGCGGCGAGGTGCTGTTCGACGCGGCGAGCGAGAATAGGGGAGCACGGCGGCGCGGCTGGGGTGGTCAACGCCGGCGAGGTTGCACGCGAGCGCGTACGCGTGAGCGTCCGCGTGCTCGAGGTCGAACCGGCGCTTACCCACCCAGGCGGAAAGAACTCCCCCGGCGGCGAGGGCTCGGCCGACGGCGGACAAAGCGCCGGCGAGGCGGCGGAGCGTGACGTGCGCGTGCGAGCGCCGGCATGCGAACAGGGCATCCACGGCTCGCTTGACAAGTGCAAGGGGGCGGCACTGGTTGCACGCGCGTGCGTGCAGCCGTGAGACAGGGTCCCGGTCGGCACGGCGGCGCGGCGGAAAACAGGGGAAACGCAACAGCGCGGCGGAGGTGACCAACGCCGGCGAGGTATCACGCGTGCGAGCGCGTGGACGTGCGCGCGAGTCTGGCCAGGAAAGGCAAGACCTTGGCTCGACGGTGGCGTGCGCAGCCGTGTGGGTGCCGGCGGCGAACCGGAGCTCGGCGGCGCACACCGAAACAAAGGAACGACACGATGAAGAGCAAGGGAGCGCGCGCGCGTTGGGGTAGGCAGCGGCACCTGGAAAGCGGTCGGCTTGGCTCGATGGCCAGCACTCAATCGACGGCGGGTCGCGCGGCGGCGCGGAGCAAACACGGTCCAACAGCGGGCACACAAGGCCCGACGAGCACACCAGGCTCGTTCCAGCCACGCCTCGAAGGCCGGGTCCACAACACGGGGATGGAGGTGGTGAGGCTCACTTCGTGCTCCTGGACGCGGTGGTGACGAGGTGCGGCGGTGGAGCGGACGCAGAGCAGAGCAGAGGTAGTAGAACAGGGGCGGCGTCGGCTCGGCTTGAGGCAGGGGAACGGCGCGGTGAAGAGGAAGCAGGGGAAAGCAGAGCAGGGGCGGCGTCGTCCTCGGCTGGTCCGGCTCCGGCTTCACGGCGACAGCAGCTCCCACGGACGGCTCCGGCTTCGCGGTCCACGCACGGGCGCTCCCTCAGGCGGCCTCGCCTTCAGGACCGCACGGCGGCGTGGTGGTCCAGCGGCGCGGGCGACTTCAGCTCCTCGGCTCGGCGACCTCCGGTGCTCCCCTCCTCCAACTTCTCCTTCTCCTTCCCTTCTTCTCCTTCTCTTCTCTTGCGGTGGACAGGGGAAAAATCCCCAAGGGCGGCGGCGCGGTACAGGGAGCTGCGGTGGGCGGCTTCTTATAGGACGGCGGCCTAGGGTTTCCGGGCACGGGAGCGGGCGGCTGAGATCCCTCGGCGTCCGTGCCCGCGGCCACGCGGCGGCATCCAGGGGCACAGGCGAGCTCGGTGTGGGGGCGCGGGCTGTCGCTCTCGCACGGCGCTCCGCGTCACGGTGGGGAAGAACGGCAGGGGAAAGTGGAAAAGGTGAGGATGAGGCTGACTTGCGGGGCCCACATGGCGGTGATAGAAGAAGAGGGGTAGGTGGTAGCTGGGCTGGCGGGTTGAGAGTTCAGGTGGGCCGGCGATTGACCATCCGGCGGGGATAGATGGAGGTGCTCCGGCAGACCTTTACTGGTGTGGTTAAGGCCCAAAGAGGTAGGGATTTTACCTATTTCCTATAGGCCTTACTCCTAAACAAACATTAGATTCAAATTTGAATTCGCATCCAAATTTGAATCCCACACAAATAAGATCCAAAATAAATCTAATAAACTCCAAGGTTCTCACACTAGCAATTTATAATTCCTAAATTTATGATTTTACTCAAAATAAATCTAGGAATTTAGGGAAGAATCAAAGAAGACATCCTTATATTTTAATTAAACACTCAATTTCAAATCAAAATTTTGAAATCCAAAATTTTACATTGCTAACATTCCGGAGAAATTTCGGGACGTTACAATTTCCCTCGGCCGCGCGCGACCGGAACTTTCGTGTTGCTTGGATCGTGCCACAGGCCCACAGTCAGTGCGCGCATTGCACTTTGTACATGTTCCATGAATTGAACAAGAGCCGTACTATGTGGGCCCCCTCTGTGGGTACCTGAAGGTGGTGGTGGGTACGTGAAACGCACAGAATCTACCACGAATATGCCGCTGTGGTGCGTGCACTACGTACGTGTACTAGCCAATGGAGGCAAGCAAGCCGCCCACGATTGATTAATGGACAAAGCAAGGTCAAACGCTACTACTACTAGGAGTAGCAATATGAGGTCATTTTTCTCACTATTTTCTTTATATTTTTCCAGAGCAGTAACCATATATAGGCTAAGGCTACACATGGTGGACTACTACTTTGAACCCGAATTGAACTGCTTGCTGATGGATCGGAGGACCAACCACAATTCCAATCAAGTAGCATGTGTCAATTAGCACCTGATATGGTCTTTTTTTCCGAGGATCCAATTTGGTCAATTAATAAGGTACGGATAATCGATGTCATTCATTTTGCATACTTGTTAATAATGTATCCTAGAATTTCTTTAAAAATATGTTTTTTTTACGGAGCACTACCTGTGAGACCACCTTTGTCGTGAGTAACAAGTCTGCCTCACGGCAAAGACGGCTGACGGCAGCTGCTACGTGTGGCCTCTTTGCCGTGAGCGAGACGTCAGGCCCACAGCGTAGAGCACCGTCACGTCGCCTTCGTGCCGTGACCGTTACCACGCTTTGCCGTGAGCTAGATCTCACTAACGGCAAACGTTTGTCGTGAGTCAAGGTACAGGCTCACGGCAAAGATGTTATTTGCCGGTAAAACTTTGTCATGAGCCTTTTGCCGGCGGCTACTCACAGCAAAGACGTTGCTGTGAGTAAACCGGTTGTTACCGTGAGGAACCGGCTCGCGGCAACGTCACCATTTCCCGGAGTGGAGGGAGTGATTCTTTGGTTGACCAAAGAGTCCTAGAACAAATTACTCTCCACCAGCAAGTATACCATTCGGATGAGCTTGCATGCATGCTTCCAAATGAGCCAATTCAGAGCAGCAGTTAGCGACGCCAATTACAGATGCGCCGAGCTAGCTTTATTTAATTTGTTCATGATAGTACTACGCTTGGAACTTGGATAGGTGCTGCGCCGCGCTAGCGATCGAGGACCATGCAAAAAAGGGGAGGACAGCCAGCTACTCCAGGCTCCAACGCCGACCGACCGAACCTGTCATCACTAGCACTAGCGGAGCGAATCGAATCCACCGCATGCATGCGCACAGAGGCCGGATGGCTGCCAAGGCCCCTCGCTCTCGCGCGCTCGTCGCCTACCGCTCGCCGCTTCCCCAAAAAGAAGAGCGCTCAAACTATTGGAGCAGCAGCAGTAAAAAGGAGATTCGATCGCCGATGGTCGCCGGTGCCGGCGGCCTGATCTCCTCTCCTCGATCTATCTTCTATCCCATCCTCTCTGGTCTCTGCATCATCCGTCACGTCCAATCCGAAGGAACATGGCTCACTCCATGTGCCAACGCGTTGGGCCTCTCCTTTATTTCTCCAACACCACCGTACCCTAGCTTTTCTCTCCCAGTTCGGACGTGGAAGAAGGAGATGATCTCGTTCACTGCTCTTCTCTTCATACATTGCCTAACAACAGTCTTTTTTTTTATTGCACACACGTAGCACGCTGGGTGCTGCTAGTAGTTTATCGGTGCTGCTAGCTAGTACAGTTCATCGTCCCTGTTCGTCTGGCACTCACTAGTCAGTAGTACTTTTCTTTCAGAACAAATCAGCATCAAACACCCGCTAGTCAGCGGTACTTTTCTCTCAGAACAAATCAGCATCAGCCTCCAGCCGGCCGAACAGGCTGTATATTACGCCGTGCATGTATGCTGATTCAGAGGGATTATGCATGGACGTACACGCTACAGTATTCCAAACGGGCCGCCCGGCCCTAGCCCGAAATGGCCCGGCCCGATGCGGCCCAGCACTACGCAGCCCGATGAAACCTTCGTCGAGGACAGCCCGGCACGGTGCCGAGGACAGCCCGGCACGGCGCCGAGGACAGCCCGGCGGGCCGCGACCCGGCCCGACACTAACCTGGGAGCTCCCGCAGAGGCGGAGCTCCGGCGCTCCGCAGCAGAGGCGGTGCAGGTCGGCGCGGTCGGAGCTCCGGCCTTCGCGGCGGAGGTGTCGCAGGCTCGCGCGGCTGGAGCTCCGCCACTCGCGGCAGAAGCGGCGCAGGCTCGCACGGCCGGAGCTCCGGCCCCTGCGGCGCTACAGGGAGGGGTGGGTGGGGGCATGGGGCGGCGGCGGCGGCGGCGGAGGTTGGAGGAGGAGCAGGAAGGGGTGGGTGGGGGTATGGGGCGGCGGCGGGATCGGGAGGGCAGGCCGCAGGGGGTCGCGACAAGATCTCGAGCGGTAGGTGAGAGGGTCGCGAGTCGCGACGGGATCGGAAGGGGAGGGGCAGGAAGAAGGGGGCGGCTGGAGTGGAGGGAGGGGAAAAAATTAGGGTTTGAGGTATTTATATGACATTAGTAGTTTATTATCGGGCCGGCAAAAATTGAGCCGTGCTTCGGGCCAGCACTATGGGCCAGAGTTGCAGCCCAGGCACTGTCAACCTGTCGTGTCGGGCCAGCCTAGGCACTATTGATCGTGTCTAATGTCGGGCTAGGATCGTGCTTTTTAGAGTCGTGCCTCGTGCTTCCTATCGTGCCCAGCCCATTTAGAATTCTACAGTATACACATTGTTCTGCCGGGTGGCTGTCACCGTCGTGTCCTGGGCTCCTGGACCGGCACGAGCCGTGTTCGACCTCTGCGAAAACGTTGCATCACCCGTGACACTAGCTTGTTAGTTAAGCACCGACGATATGATCGGTCTGCGTAAACAATAATCTATCTATATATATACGACTCCCACACATACTGACTGACATACATCACGTTCAATTCCCTTGGAGCGATTAACAATTTAACACTATTATTATTGAGAGTGCTCATGTGCATGTGCATGCATGCTAGCTACACGGCTTGCAGGGTCACTACAGTTTGCTTCTGGCTCGTCTGCCACGGACAGGGGGATGCATATGTAAGCGGATAGGAGATACAAGTACGACTATACGGATGTCACTATTGCCGAGTGCCTAGTGGTTTGCCGTGTGATTCCATCGAGCACTCGGCAAATAGCTCCTTTGCCTAATGTCACCATAAAATACTCAGTAAAGAAAAACATTCAGAAAAAAGCACGTTTGACGAGTGTATTTTCTGACACTCAACAAACATCATCTTTGCTGAGTGTATTTTTTGGCACTCTACCCTTCAAACCTTTTCTTTTCTTCACATACAACATGTGGTAATCCATGTTAAAATTTAATATATTTTTGTATTTGTTTGCTATATTTAATCAATTAATTGTATTGCAAAATTTTTTTGAAATCAAGTCAAATTTGAACAGTGATTCGAATAATGGAATTTAATTAATGGAAAAGTGATATTCATATTGTTGAGTCTAATTTGAGGCCATATCCAGGAACATACACAAGGAATTTCCTTTTGAACATCCTATTCACAAAACATGAGCACAAACGTGTGGCCAAAAAGTCTGAAAATTCTAAAATAAGAAAAAGAACTCTGAAAATGAAGAAATTTGTTAGGATATCATGATTTCGTATGTGAAGTTTGTGGACAAAAATTGAGAATGTTTCACACACACTGTCACATATGCTGCTTACAAAACGAAACATCTCCAAAGAAGATCCGTAGAGTTGAGAAGGATGTGGTAAGGTTTGTAGTCAAAGTGACGATCGGATTCAGTTTTGACTTCTAAACTTTTTGTAGACACAATGTACAATATAGATTGCTTCATGTGAAATATTGGTAATTTTTAAGGTCCGGTTTTTAAAATTTTTAACTGAATTCATGCAATTATTTAATTAGCTGAGTGTTGACTTTTTGCACCCGACAAAGCAAAGGGTTTGCCGAGTGTTTTAATTTTGCACTCGGCAAAGCCTCTCTTTGTCAAGTGTAACACTCGGCAAACAGCCGGATGGCTATTGAATAAGAGGAAGTAGTATTGAGATGAGATGTATGTGAGTTTGTGGTGTAGTGGTAAAGGAGGTTACACACGAGCTGGAGGTCGCGGGTTCGAGCCCTGCCGATTGTGTAGCCGCCCAACTTTGTGCAAAAGATGATGTGACTTGCTATTTATTTTGAGCTTTTTATGATTGCAATTTTGCCGAGGGCCATATTTGGCATACGACAAACGTTTGTCGAGTGCCCGACAAACGGCCCTCGGCAAAGAGGCTACTTGCCGACCGATTTTTGCAGAGTGCCCTTTGCTGAGGACGGCTCATGACAAACCCCTTTGCCCAGGATTTTTTTGGCCTTTGCCGAGTGTCTTGGGCACTCAGGAAACTTTCGGTTTCCCGTATATCATATCACACCCCGAACAAATGACATTTTTTAGTATTTTCGTGTGTATAGCCACAAATAATTCTTTTCCCAAAAACTCGATCTCGATCGTACAATGTCACTAGTATGAGAAAGTTGAAGCATCGAGTTCTAAGGAATGCATGAAAAAGTCAGGCAGACCTTTTCTTTTGGGCTTTTTCTTCCAACCAGAGCTGTGACCTTTACACGTGTGCTGTGTACATTTTTATCCCCTGAGGCCCTGATCAGGTCGTCCAATTAGTTTTCCCAAAGCAGGATAAAAGATGTTTGCTGGCTGCTCAAGGAAATGAGCAGATCGATAGAGCTAGCTGAAAGGAATAAAAGAGTCGTTCAAGTTTATGAGAAAATTAAACAGGCCCACAAACGCACAGTTATTAAAGGGAAACTTATGAAAAATCCATACAACGCTTATATACTTTGTTGGCAAGCGACGACTGAGGCAATCAGTGTCGAGGCACCAGGTCGCAATGCGTTGCAAAAGATGTCACGATGGCAGTGCAAAGCTAAGTTTAGGACGAGTTCATGCTTGCTGCTCGTAGGTGATCTTCATTCATCGCTTTGGAGGTTACTTTTGAGGATATAAGGGAGACCTCCCGTTCCATAGCAGAATGGTAGAGACTTTGGAAATTTTTTGTTAAGAATGGTTGAATAAGTAATATTAAACATTGCTTATTATCATTATTTTCTCTTTTATATACTCTTGCCCTTTTCATTTTTTATCACCAAATGAGCTGAAGATTTTGTAAAAAGTTGGTTCTCTATGTTGATAGCAGATTTCAGATATATCTCAATTTTCTAAAAAAAAACTATATTACCCCGTCCTTAAATGTATGTCATTTAGAACAAGATATTTAATTCAAAAATGAACTAATTTGCTTGTTCTAAACGTCATATATTTAATAATAACAGAGGGGGTATATATCAAGAGATTTTAATTTTAGCTACCTTAACATACTAATAACTAACTTGATAATCAACTAAGAATCACATAACCAGAGAGATGCACGAAATCACAAATATACGGTTGATTTGCCTTTTGCACATAGTTTGCACTGGTTTAGTTGCGGGGATTGGCCTGAACACATATGGGCCATTGTAGGGGAGAACATTTTGTACACACCGCCAACAGAGCCCCAAAACCGAGAACCCAAGCTGGATGGAAGACAAAACACACGTGACAGGTCCACATGGCAAATTTCAGAAAAGAAACACATGGGCATCGCTTACAAGTTACTATATTAGCGTTTATTTGCTTGTTTTAGTGATCCACTCTTCTATCTATTTGAGGATGCATTTGCTGGCCGACAGTTTCATGTTGCCCAATTGGCCTCTAATATAGTATCACATCCTCACCACACAATTAGGGTTGGCAACAGGTACTATAAATACTGCACTCGCATGCATGGTGATCCACTAGGGGGGCATTCTTCTCTGCTATATTCAAAATCTCCCTCAAGATTTGCAAGAAAATAGATCACCTTTGGAAATAAAGCTATAGGCTAGTGACTCCATGGATATAGATGCATCATGCATGTAAGTGATAGACTTAGCCTTATGCCCTTATCATCATTGAAATATAGCTGCTGGTATCATGGCTTTGTTCTTGGGTGCTACTGTCACAACTGACGGTTTAGAAACTACTAACTTAAAACGTGTCAATAAATTGATTATTATTGATCACAATAATGTCTCTCCTTATTTTGTTTCAGTGTCCCACTTGTATTTGCATTCTTCTAGCCTTTCCCATGGCATCCCGAGCTTAAGGATAAGTGGGAATTTTGCTTACGCTATGATGTGTTGCGGAATCTAGTTATTTAAAAGGTTGAGTAATATAATGGACCTTTCTCATATCAATAATGGACATGCTAAAAAATAGAAAGTTGGACAAATGATAAGTCTAGACAGAAGAAATTCCTTATAATTAAGCGGCATATAGGGTTTCTCTTTGTTGTCAAAATTTACCTCTTTATAAGCAATCTATCAAGCTCTATGTGATCAGTGACTTGATCACCCACCATGTTTAGCATCTATATCCCATTACATTATATCATTAGATTTGGGGAATGAATGCCTTTATTTCGTAGTTTTAATTTATATATTTGCGTTGTTGCATAGCAAAACCCTTCCTGAAAGCAACTATGGATGTGGTATATATGCTCCTGCCAGACATCATATCTAAACATGTTGTTTGCCTTGATGTGCATGTGTGGGCCCACCAGTGCACACGTGCCCCCCCCCCCACCCAACAATTATGTTCATACTAATCAAAGTTTGTTTCATGATAACCATGCTCACCGGATATACACAAATTAAAGTGAGCTTATTATACCAATCCTTGTCCCATTTCTTAGATTTTTTTCCACGACCGAGTTTGGCTATTCATTAACCCATTACAAAGTGATCCAAGGAAATTATATACCCCCACCAATTGCGTGCAACCATGAACAATGGATTCCGGGATCCATCACCCAAGGGTGCGGAAAAAGATATTCACCTTCCACCAGGAGTTCTTTTCCTTGAGTGATGAATCTGCATCTTGGGTTTCTTTTGAAACTGGGGCAGAGTGGATTCTCAGACTGATTCTAGCAGAGTATTTTATAACGCGGATTCGAATTCATGAAATAGACTGACAAGAAGTTCTTATAAAGGTGAGACGAGAATCATGACTTAATTTTGTTTCGGTATATATAGAAGCACTTATTTACTGGTAATTAACTTGAGGTTTCATGGCATTATATTATAACCAATTTTCCTTTGAGTCTTACAGTATGTCTTCAAGTTTTTGCCAAGAAACACTTATTTTACTGGTAATTAGCACTTATTTATGGAGTATGTTATAACCAATTTTCCTTTGAGTCTTACAGTATGTCTTCAAGTTTTTGCCAAGCAAGCAACATAACAGAACTATGCTGTTGCTGGGTCTCACATGTCATATATAGTGGTTTGAGAGTCAAACTCTAGTGGTCCAGTGCAGGGATTAGGATTTTGTTTCTCAATTTTTTCGATATCTGGCGAAAACACTGAATTTCGAAAAGTGAATCTTTCGATGAAGCGAACAAAATTTCAGGCAATCAGTGATTTCGATCACCATCGAAAAGACCGAAATAATGAACCCTGGTCTAGTGACATCCGCCCCTACTAGTACTAGACATGGCCTGATTTGGCACAGCTTATTCAGCCTTTCTCACAGATTAAGCAGGCATTGTAGCAAAGCAGTAGCATTGTGCAGAATCCAAAATTTAACTGAACTAGTCCGAATCAATCCGTGCATCCACACGGGCTAGTACTTTTAGATGATATATAATAAATATTATAAGTTATTATTTAGATTAAGAACAACAATTAATAATATTTTTTATGATTTGGTAGTGAGACCAATACATCAACGAGCATTAGCTAAAGATCCTATAACAATAGATTCTTTTATGATTTAAATATTAGAGAAAGATTAAAGGCAAGAGATTAAATATGTCACACATGACCGACAGGGCGGGATAGTTAGATGATTTTTATTTTATTCAAAACAAAGATATTTATTATGTATGTTGTGATCGGTGTATCATTTAGATTTTATTTTTTTATAGTGACATATGTGGGTAATTTAGACATAAATATAGAAGGTTATTTTAATTATTCATAATGGCATACGGAGTAGGTGGGTAATTTTAGAAACCAAGTTGATTTTAGAATTTCCAAGATTTCTCTCTTTTTAGAGTGTCCACCTATAATTCCTAAGTGGCTTTATGTGGAGGCTTTCATAAATTTTTTTCTCTTTTTAAAGCGTCCACCTATGATTTCTAGGTCGCTTCACGTAGAGGCTTCAAAAGAGTCTTCAATTAGTAATAGTAAGATAAGATAAGCATAACAAATTTTTCACTGGCCTTTTTTAAAAGAAAAACAGATCCTGACAATCTCACCCAAATTAACCCCCCAAGCCCCTGTTTGCCGCCTGTACTTACCCCTTTTCGTATGCACTATACCTGATTTTATAGGATTCTTCTAGTGAACAAGGCCATACTTTTTTCCATTACTTGAGAGCAACTACTATAGCAACAGCTACACATTCTGCGGGTTACATCCTTCAAAAACTCTTCCCCTCGATCGGAAGAGGCGATCACATCAGCATGTCGGCATCACGTTATTCCTGCCCCTAATCGGTCTCAGTCTTCCCTAATCCAAATTATCCAACACAAGAAACACAACTATTTTAGCCTCCTCCGAGAAGCACCTTTGCTCTACTGCTTCTGCTGGTCAGGAGGGCCCGACTGCTGCTGGCCTACCGCCGGCGCCTCCTCTCCGGTCAGGGTTGCGCTTTGCACGCCCCCGCCGCCACCGCCTCCGCTACGCTGAAGAACAGGCGGTCGGACCCGAACGTCTCGCCCACCGCCGAGTTGAACATCCTCTCCGCAACGGAGCCGACCGGGTTGGCAAGAACCAGCTGCATCAGGATTCAAGAACACAACACAAAGCTCATGTTAGTTACATGCATGCTGACACGTTTATTTGGCAATTTCATTGATGGGCAGTTTGGCACATGAAGCTGCAGCAACAAGGATCAATTGTGTTGCCTACCTCGATGTTTCTCTTGTCCAGGACTTTCTTGAGCTCCGACAGCGCGTCCAGACCGCTGGTGTCGATCGCCGCGACGGCTGCAATTAACGAACAATGCGATCATTAGTCTCTGATCAGCTGATGATTCATCATATCCTTACAAGAATTTTTTAACCGATCAGTGATGTAATGGCACTACTATACTCACCGCTCATGTCGAGGACGACGTTTCGGATGGAGCTCTGGTTGGACTTGAGCGCCCTCTCCTCCTCGTCGCGGAGGTACCTCATGACCCTCTCGACGAGGTACATGGAGTTGGCGAAGTAGATCGCCGACTCGACGCCGATGACGAGGAACCCCGGCACGCGCATGGCCTCCCTGTACTGCACCACGCTGCGGTAGCTCTGCGTCCCGGGGACGAGGCCCTTCACCACCATGTTGGGCCTCGTCACCTGGAGCAGGATCTTGAACAGCGAGATGCCGACGGCGATGGCGAGCCCCATCTGGACGGACACGAGGAGCACGCCGAGGAACGCCGCCATGCACGCCAAAAAGTCTAGCTTGTCCACCTTCCACAGCTTGGCGGCGCCGCGGACGTCGATGAGGCCGATCACCGCCGTGATGATGATCGCCGACAGGATCACGTTGGGGGTGTAGTGGAACAGCGGCATCAGGAACAGCAGCGTCACCAGCACCGCCGCCGCCATCACGATGTTCGACACCGCCGTCTTGCAGCCGGCGCTGTAGTTCACCGCCGACCGCGAGAAGGAGCCCGTCGTCACGTAGCACGACGCGCAGGAGCCGGCCATGTTCATGATCCCGATCGCCATCATCTCCTTGTTGCCGTCCACCTGGTAGTTGTTGATGGATGCGAACGTCCTGCCTACTGCAATCCCTTCCTGCATTATTGCATCAAATATGTTTGGATGCTCATCAGATTAATTGAACTCACAGCACTGCAAATTCATTGAAATTTACTAAGTTTATTCAAAAAACAAAACATGTGCATGGTTGTTCTTACAGTTAGGGACAAGATGCCTGTCATGATCCCTGTCTTGATCGTCAGCGCCACGTAGGAGCCGCTGAAGGTGAGCATGTTAGCTGAAGGAGGGTTCACTCCCCTGGGGAGGATACCAATCTGTGTTTGCAAAACAAATAAAAAAAAAGAATTACTCACAGATGAATTAGTGAATAGTGACAACTGTTTGAGATCTGAATGCGTGCAAGTGTCAAGTTGATGCTGGTTCAGACAGGCCATATATACTAAAGAAAATAAGATACTTACAACGCTGATGCTATGGGATTTCCAGATGAAGGAGAGGATGGTGGAGATGATCACTGAGGTCAGGGGAGCACCTGCTGATATCCAGAAAAGTTTTGGATTCCTCGCACTCTGAAAAAGGAACATTGAACAAAGTTAGCACTTGATAAAGTCAATCTGCCTGTTATTGCTGAATAATTACATCAAGGAATAGAATCTTTTTTACTGTAAATTACTATTAGATACATTTATAGAATAAATTAAAATTTTGCTGAGTACTGATTTTTAAAATTTTAATGCTAAAGGCAGTTGATTTTTGAGCCCCTGGTGCACTCTGGCATGGCCCCAGGAGAGTGGAATTCTCATACTGACGCTTTAATCATACCAAGTTATTTTCCCCACCAGAGGAAAACACTGATGAAATATTTTGAGTTTACAGTCTCACGGTGCTTGTCAATCGTTTTCTGGAGAGATTTGAGTTCGGAAATGGTGAAATCTCGGGCACAGATGTCCATGGCCAACTTGCTCATCCAGCAGGTGACACGTCAGCGGGCAGAGGCCAAATCAGATGCATTCTCCCCAAAAGGGGGAAGGGAAATTAAAGGTTCCATTGGACACCTGCTTTATCATAACAGATTCTAAAGCCACACACACACACCTTACTTTATTTGATGCAGTATGTGGTTTAGTCATGAATGCTAATATTCTATACACATGACTTTGGTGTTTGCAATTTCATACCAGACTACAACTATTCAAAAAAGTGTTGCTTCAGAATATGTGTGCCATCAGCTATAATAGTGCTTTTCTTCAAAAGTAAGGGGGGAAAGAGTAAAGTGCATGGTCGGTCTTTAAACTTGTCCGGCTGTGTCACTTAGGTCTTCATACTCTTAAAATGCATTTGTGACTTTTTAAACTTAGGCTTGGGTGTCATTTAGGTCTATATACTCTCAAAATGCAGATCTAACTCCCTAAACTTATCTTTAGGTGTCATATAGGTCCCCAAACTTGAAATCCATTGTCATCCCACTAATATAATTAAAATGATTGCTTTAAACTATTTTCACAACCCCAATTTTTTTAAACACAACGTCAAAGAGGACAGACACACTTTTTGGCACCATGTGTTTCAGCCCATTAGTTGGATAACATGGAAGATTAGGCCTGGGGATGGACTGAACTTTTCTTGGCATACCAACTGTTTAGTTGACTCAAGTAACTCTGAAGCATTCTTGGGTAGTACAGCCTAAAGCATAGTACTAGGACAATTAAAACAGTTCAAAAGATCTTCAGTCACTGAACCAGGCCATGCTGTCCTGTGTCATAGAATATTTTCTTTTCCCACCTCTGTATTGCTCCATCACTAAATTATTTTTCCATGAAACTAAATCAAATGAATGATATACCTTTGTTTTGGTGGGAAAATATCTTATAACATTATAAGGTCCCAACAAGCAGGAGCTAGCTTAATCTCTCCCCCATGAGGCATGAGTTATCTGCCTTTTTGCTTAAACTATTCAGTGGAGTCAAATTCCTTGTTAGTGGCAGGCACCCTTTGGGCCCCTCCATGAACTCCCCAAGATTGAATCACCACCCTCCCTTTTCCCAACACCATCTTTAATTTCCTAGAAGCTAAGCTAGCTGCCCATAACCATGGTCAAATAATTGTAAAGAATTTCGCCGACTGGTGATTTACAGAAAAGTGACACCATGCGTATGCATCCATTCTTCTGATTCTACCCGGGTCTTGCAACGGTCTGTGTCGCAGGAGAAATGCCAAACCACTTGTACCAAACGGTCGACGTCACCTTCTCCTTCTGTACGTGCGGCCGTTGTGTACTAGCTCTACGACCTTTGTTTGTTTCTCCCTTACTATTTTGGCGCCTACCCAGTGGCATCCGTAACTCTTTTCTACTTATAGTAATTGCTTAAGCTTAATGATTTAACTTTTGTGCTTTTTATTATTGTTCTTATTAGATGAATGATTATGGTAATCAAGCAGGGTGAACTTACGATTTGGCGTGTGAGGAGGAGGATGGCGAGGAAGGCGGTGCCCATGACGATGGTCTGCCATTCCCACTGCATCAGGATCACCATGACAGTGTTAGATTTGTAGGGTAGCTAGCCTTAATGCACGAGACAATAAAAAGCTCTGGGCTTTGTCGTTGGCGCCGGACGGATCGGCAGTCGGCAGCGGCGACGAGGGTCGTCGTCGTACGCGTACCTCGTCGTGGCGCTTGAAGACGGAGCGCATGACGTCGATGAAGCCCATGTGGGAGGTGAAGTGGACGATGCCGAGCAGGCCCTTGAGCTGCTGCAGCGACACGATGATGGCTGCGCCGCCCATGAACCCGGTCAGCGTCGCCTTGGACAGGAAGTCCACGATGAATCCCAGCCTGCAGCAAATTAAATGGATGCGTCATCACCCGTAACCGAAAGCTATAGGGCTCTGGCCTGCGGATCGAAATCAATGGAACAGTTGGTGGGGAATGGGTAGATGGATTGGGAATGTTATCCGCCGATCGATCCCCGGCGGCGGTGGGCGGAGCGCCGCGTATGTACCTGAGGAAGCCGAGGGAGGCCTGGAAGACGCCGGCGAAGAAGGTGGCGGTGAAGGCGAGCTGCAGGTACAGCATGGGCTGGTCGTCCGGCGAGACGGCCTCCCGGAGCATGGAACCCATCACCAGCGACGCGATGGACACCGGCCCGACGGCAAGGTCACGCGAGCTCCCCAGCAGCGAGTAGATCAGCGGCGGCACGAAGCTGGAATCTGCTCGCAATCCAACAAGATTATTAGCAATCAATCAATCCATCGGTCAAACATTACCGATCGACTAGAAATTAAATCCTCGATCGATCTGCACGAGGAGGAAGAAGAAGAAGAAGATCGAACTCACATAGGCCAATGATTGGGGGAAGGTTGGCGAGCTTGGCGTAGCTGATTCCCTGCACGGCGAGGACATGAACGGTGTCAGTTAATGCGCGAGCGCCGCGCGCCGCCCGGCTGTATTTTTGGGCAGTGCCATAAACAACCGTGCCAAAAGTAGCTAGGAATTGAATGAAGGCGATAGATGGAGCGAGGAGGAAGAAGCAGGGGAGGGGAGGGGCAGAGCAGAGAGGCACGTGCCTGCGGGATGGCGAGGCTGGCAATGGTGAGGCCGGCGACGAGGTCGGAGCGGAGGAGGCGGGGGCTGTACGCGGACCCCCACTGGAAGATGGGGAAGAAGTACTGGAGCGCCAGCACCAGCCGCCGCGCCGACGACTGGTTCTTGAACTGGTGCAGGGGGTCGTCGGGGAAGAACACCTCGGCGAGGCGCTGCCGCAGCGCCTTCGCCGTCGACCGGCGCTCCGGCAGTGACACCTTGTGCAGCTCCATCACCGCCGCGCCCTCCCGCACCACGGGCGCATGCGCATGGTGGTGGGCCGGCGCCGGCGGTGGCGCCACCGCCGGCGCTGCGGCGGAATCGCCCTGCGGGGGCGGCGCCTCGACGTCGTACGACAGGCTGTCCACCTTGTTGTTCACCACCATGCTGGTGTGGCAGCAGCTGGTGCTACCACCGATTAATTCCTGCCTGCTGGTCGCGCGGTCGGTGATCGATCGCCGGCAGCGGCGGCGACCGACGCGGCGGCCGGCCTGGGCTGTTGCGCCCTCGCTGCCCTGCAACGGCGTGGGCTGCAGGTGGGTGGGGAGTGAAGAGGAGAGGGAGGTGTTTGTTGCCTTGTTGGCTTGCTCGCTGGATGGATTCTTGCGGAGGAGGGAGGAGGAGCCTTTTATAGGGGAGGGAGTGGGAGGCGGGAGAAGGCACGCGCCACGCCACGCGGAGGTTTGGTTTGGACCGACGACGACGACGCGAGTACGCGACTCAACGAAGAAGATACTGTGGTGGGTGGTGTGCTTAATTTGGGTGCGCCTATTACAGGGCCATATTAGAGGCACAAGGGACCTAATACTCTACGGTTTAGAGCTAAATCTGTGTTACCTCTTGGTTCTTCGTGGGTAGTATCTGCCCTAAATATTCCTTTTAGATACTCCCTTGATCAGTTTTACTATGTTTTGGTTGTAAAATTAAAGCTGCCATGGCATTTATAAGGAAACTATTAAATGTAGAAGATGTGAGCAAGGAATATGGCCATCCATATCCTTCATTAAGGTTTTGTTGGGATCCACCAAGAATTGTAAAGGTGGAATCGACACCTGACATGTTTCGATCATTTAGAGGTTCTAGAAACCTCAATATAATGGTCATGGAGAGGATAGATAGCTTGTGGAATATATTATAAGCGTCGGGCGAAAAACGGCTTGTTTGGATTCCAGCTTGTAGACTATGACTAATCCAAACAGACTGTTCTTTCTCCAGCTTTCAAGTGACAGATAGAACAGATATGTTAAACTTTTTGAGCGGAAATACTTCGTTTCATACCCACCAACAATATAGCTTTGGTACACTGAGAACAAAAACAACACTGCCCCAATTAGTCCATCCATCAAGTAACACGTAGAACAAATATGTGAAAATTGATCTTAAGTTAATTCGGTTCAGTGGTGGATCTAGCGAAGAAGTGCAAGGGGGCTCATCTCCCTTAATCAACCTCTCCTCTTGTTCCTCTTCCTCTCTCTTCTCCATCCCGCTCTCTCTCTCTCTCTCTCTCTCTTCATCTAAGATTCACTCCAAGTTCGGTCAGCTCTTTCCATATACACATGACTATTTAAGTCCTAAATTACCTAATAATCTTGATAGTTTAGACATCATTACAAAAGTAAAAAACATTGCTGATATTCTTAGTATCACCCTTGTTAGAATTTATGCTGGTTACTGGTCGACTTCTTTTTATTTCCTGTAATAATAGAAATATAGAATCTACATGGTAGTAAAATATGAAAAGCATCACTCTGCTCTAGCTGTGAATCTGTCTCCGCCCCTGGTTAAAAAGAAGCAGCAGATTCACCACTCTGGTAAAAAAGAAAAGAAGGAACTCCTGGTGGAAGGTGGGTACCTTTTGGTCCTTGGATGATGGATGCTGGAATGGTTGCCCGCAATTGGTGGGGGTAAATTCTCTCTGGATCACTTTGTGCTCAATTCCTCATGCTCAGTGGGGTGCCCAAGTTTAACGGTTGTGTATATCCATCAGGTGACAATGCTTAATTATGAGCTCACCTTTGATCATTAGTGAAAATATTAGGGAATGATTCTGGACGGCGTGTCCGCGCCACGTGTCGTCACTGGTGGGCCCACATGTGTGGGGAGGCAAGTAACATGTTTGTTTAGGCTTAAGGGTTAGGAGTGATGTTTGGAGCAGACCCATGCTAGCGCTTGACCCATCCATGATTACTTTCGGAAAGGGTGTGTTATTAAATAAAAAGGCAAAATGATGGTATCCATTCTCCAAATCTCATTGATAAATGAGAGCAGAGAACTGGGTTCTAAAAATATTTGAGATTGATCGCATCATTCAATGAAGTTTGATCATCTTTTGTCACAATTCTAATACATACACTATTGGATAGTTTTCATACTTACCATGTCATATAGACACTACATATAGAAATTATACTGTACCACAACAGCATCATTTTGCTTATGCAATGTCCTAACTAATGCTATATAAACCATCCTAGTCATCTTATTAGGCATGCGCCCTTTTGGCACTTAATTGTTAGGAGAAGACTTTTTGGACTTAATTATAATTGAGCAAAGATGATGAATTTTGTGTGCATGTTAATTGACTAGTAGAATTACTGTAAGAGGTCTGGCACTAGTATATATCAGGATAACGAAGGTGACTTTAACAAAGCTAGGTTCCAAGGCACATTCATAGTATACAGCATTGTAATGTGGTCAATCATTTATCCTTAGACAACTCAAAACCAAAGGAAGATCGAGTAACTATTTGGTGCAATAATATTACATTAACATTTTGAGATATGTTTGAGCTATAGTACCTTCTGAGCCGTCAGTTGTGACAGGAGCACCAAGAAGCCATGATACCAACCGCTATATTTCAATGACAAGGCAAGTCTATCACTCACTTTACCACAGAGTGGAACTTCCAATTATCTGCATCCTTGGAGTCAATGGCCTATACCTTCCTTCCAAAGGTGACCTACGTGCCTATTGTCCTAAATTTCTTGCAAACGCTGAGCAACATTTTGAATTCAAGGAAAGACGATCGACTAGTGGGACGAGGACGATGACCATGTGAAATGAACACATATATAGCGCCTATCGCCCGCCCTAATTGTGGTGAGGATGTGATATTAGAGGCCAATTTGGCAACAAGAAACTGTCGGCCAGCATATGCACACCCTCAAAATAGATAGAGAGTGGAGCACCAAAACTAGCAAATGCTAATAGAATAGCAGTAGGCATTATCCATGTGCTCCTTTTTTTTGCTGAAATTCATCTTGTAGATCTGCCACGTTCCGGACTACAGCCTGTTGGCCTCTCAATTTGGGGCTCAAGAGGTGTGGTGTAGGGAAAAGGACTTGTCGAGTTACCCAGAATGAGGATGATAGTCACATATTTGTTCCGGCCAATACTCCCCAACTCGACGGAAAGTCCGAAAAAAATACCTTGAGGTGAAACGCATGCATGTGTCTTTTGTTTCTATGCATGGTGTGATTGTATCTCAGGTATATACTAGTTTACAAGATGTGTTCAGAGGTCCCTAAATAAAAACACCCCTCGTTATACACTAATTAATCTACATTAACATTCCCTAGAAATACTAACATGAGTTGTCATTTCTCACGTGCATGCATGATGTCCAGTAGTGCCTTACAGTGTCACAATCATCATCCCAATCCCTTGCTGATGAAGTAGCAGTACTATAGGAGCACCAAACATATATTGGAAGTAGCAAATTCTATCGAAATATGGCACTGGCACGTCTGGTTGGGTTTCAGATCAACTAACTCGATCGGCATTCGGTGTTTGATTTAGAACTCTAGCCAGCGGACACTATGTAAGGCTTGTGCTGTGTTCCAGGAGATGCGAGTTATAAACACGCGTCTCCAGGGACTCGTTAGAGACGCCGTAGCGAACATGATCTCATAAATTATTTGTTCGAGTTTGATTTTGGCGATTAATGACAACATGATCAATGGGACTAACCAAATTATTGAGTATGTTTTTGTAGACATTTCTAGGTCTCAAGGATGTAAAAATACCACATGCCAAAATGAGAAGAACACCGTCAGATGAACCGACGGTACCTAGAAGACGGCGTCGGTGCAATAACCGGATGAAGTGGTACACTGCGTGAAGACTTGAGTTAACTTGAAGAGCGTCGGATGAACCAACGGTCCTAATTCTAGTTGCACCGGATGATTGTAAGCAACGAAGCAGCAGAAGTCAGTAGCACCGGATGAACCGACGGTCCATTGGTGGGTACCGTCGGTCTATCCGATGATCAGTGGAATCAAGACAGAGAGCAGCAGGTTGCACAGGCTTAAGCACCGGATGAACCGACGGTCAAAGGAGTCAAACAGTGGTTCATCTGACGGCTACGAAGAAGCTAACAGTAAGGTTTTGACAAGAAACCCTTCAGCACCGGATGAACTAACGGTGCGTCGGTCAATACGTCGGATGATTTGTGTCAATGATCAAGTGAGGTGGAAGGCAACAGCTAGTAGCACCGGATAAACCGACGCTCAGAAAAAACATAGCGTCGGATCATCCGATGGTTCTACTTTCTGCAGCTTTGGCCCAACGGCTAGTTTGTTGCCTTGGCCTATTTATACTCCTTCCACCCTGCCATTTGAGGTTGCTGGATATTGCTGGATTGTGTGGAAGTGCAGAGGAGTGCAAGACACTTAGAAGAACATATCCAAGCCATCCAAATGCTAAATTGCTCATCCATAGACTTGCACATGCTTTGTGTGTGTGCTTAGTGCTAGGCTTAGCTTAGAGCTGAGTGAGTGCAAGGTGTGCCTACCTTGTGAGGTGATTCTTGAGTGAATCAAGTTATACAAGGTGCGCCGGAAGTCTTGGGGCCTAAGTGGCTCACCGGCAATCATCTTCGACCCTCCGACTTGGTGTGGAGTGGTGAGGACACTTTGTGCGGGGGACGTGGAGACCCCCTTCCTTAGTGGAGAATGGAGGCGGCATCAAGGTGACCAAGGGAGTTTGGCGAGTGCCTTAGTGGCGAGTCTTTGTGGCGAGTGAAGTGGTGCTCTTAGGAGAGACTTGGTGACCGGGAAGCAATACTCTTGTGTGAGTGCTTCAACAACGTGGACTAGGGGTGGCTAAGTGTCTACCGATACCACGGGATAAATCGCGTGTCAAGAGTTTGCTTTTGCTTCCTCTCATCCCTCTTTACGTTTCCGCATTACTCTCTTGCAATCCTTGATTGCCTTTACTTTTCTAGAGTAGTATCATGCTAGGATTGACTATAAGTTGCAAAACTTGTTTTGGGATGAGAGTTTCACACTAGATCAACCATAGATTGCACATCTAGATAGAATTGATCTAGTTTACTTCATGCAAATTAGCGGAAGTCATAGGTTAAGTTTTTAAGATGCCTAATTCACCCCCTCCCCTCTTAGGCTACGAGCATCCGATTCCTTACAGATGCGCCTTAAAAATCGCGTCTCCAAAGGTGGTGTCTTCTTATTTAAAAAATGGTGTCTTCTTTGTTGAGTTCTTGCATAGTGCGATTTGTAAAAAAAATGAAAAATAGATTTATGCATAACGTGTACCCTTTTTGTCTCACTTTGGTAAGTAAACGTTGAGAAGAAAAAAAGTTCAGAGCCTCGGTTTCTTTCTTTTTATTTCTTTTTTTTATTTTTGTCTCACTTTGTCTCGGACTCAGGCATGGTTACAGAGTATGGTTTGGTACAGTTGGAGCAAGTGGGTTGTACGTTTGGTGTATTAGAGCGCGTGGCAAGATAATGAAGAAGAACGATTGAAAAGTAGGTGTGCACAGAAGAAACGCGAGGCTGAAGTAGCGCGCGTGAAAAGACAACGACTTGCAGGCTTGCAGCACAAAGAAGAGTTTGGATTAGATGCGATAAAGAGATTTAAAGCGAATGGATTTGCCGCCAAATGCGTGCGAATTAGGAGTCAAAAGCCAGATGATGAATAATAGTATACTGTAGTATATTGGAGTACCAGAGTACTTTTAGTTCAATGGTTTGGCAGCCAGTCGATCACTAATCTAGCTGGGGAAAGGAATTGAACATTGCGGCGATCTCGTTTCGTTTAAATTTCTTACATCTTAAATTTGTGACAATGATTTTTTTGTAAAGTTGCAATATGATAGGCGCCACAATAAATTTGTGAATATGCATAAGTAGAACAAATTTACAGATGAAATGCAGGATCACGGTGGTGATTGCTGGTCTTCCTTTTCACCCTCCCTAGCAGGCTCTGAACCACCCTATTCACAGTTCACCCTGCCCCTGGACCACTCGGTCGGCCGTCGTCTCTCCATTGATCATCAACCACAACGACACACATGAACAAGCTCGTTAAGTTCTCGAGTAGTCTCCTCTTCCATCACCTTCTCCTCCCTGCATGTCAACAACGTACCGTTCCATCAATCGATCCTTGCTTTATTTGCTAGCTCCAATCAAGATGGAAAATGTCGTCGTTGAAACTGGATTTCTGGTGCGGTTATCGTCCCGGCCACTGGTCGACTAGTTTTAATCAATTTTGTCCTATCTAGCCTGCCAATGTATATGATGTCCTTCTTCAGGATACCTAAAGGTGTTTTGGAGAAATTGAATTACTATAGATCAAGGTTCTTTTGGTAATGTGATGAGCATAAGAAGAAGTATAGACTAGCTAAGTGGAGTATTCTTCACAAACCTAGGAGTGTGGGGGGATTGGGAATTATTGATTTGGATATCCAAAATGAGTGTCTATTGAGTAAATGGATTTTCAAGTTGCTGAATGAAGATGGCGTTTGGCAGCAGATGCTCAAAAAGAAATACCTTAGGGTAAGACTTTGTCGCAAGTAGAGAGAAAAAAAGGGGACTCACACTTTTGGTCTGGGTTAATGGAAGTTAAGAAGTTGGTGCTTGAAAGGGGTAGGTTTCAAGTGCAGGATGGCTCCCAAACTCGGTTCTGGGAGGACCTCTGGCTTGGAAAAGAACCTTTAAGCATTAAGTATCCGGCTTTATACAACCTAGTGAGGAAGAGGAATATGTCGGTGGCCCAAGTACTAAGTACGACACCACTTAATATCTCTTTCAGGAGGGAGTTAATTGGGGTTAATTGGGACAATTGGCTTTGCTTAGTATGAAGTGTTCTTGATGTGAACCTTAGTAACCTCAGGGACTCCTTCCGCTGGACGACTAGTAAGAACTTCTCAGTTAAGGATATGTATAATGACTTAGTTTTGAGATCGGGAACACCGGTCAATTGTTGGGCCTGGAAAGCAAAGATCCCATTGAAGATTAAGATCTTCCTTTGGTATCTTAAAAATGGAGTGGTGTTAACCAAGGATAATTTGGTGAAAAGACAATGGAAGGGGTGTACTAAATGTTGCTTCTGTGATGTGTCAGAGTCTATTCAACATTTGTTCTTTGATTGTCCCATGGCTAAGCTTATGTGGGGGGTCGTGTGTTTTACCTTTGGGATCAAGAAACCAGTGGACGTGGGGCATCTTTTTGGTACTTGGCTTAGAAGTTTTTCGAAAAAGCAAAGGAACCTTGTACTGATCGGGGTGGCGGCTTTTTGCTGGGCCTTATGGATCAGTAGGAACGATCTGGTGTTTAATAAGTCACATTCTAAATCTATTTTGCAGGTGATGTTTAGGGGAACCTACTGGATCAGGAGCTGGGCCATCCTCTCAAAGGGGGATGGGAGGGTCATTTCGAAGGAAGGCTACCGAATGTTGGAGACGGTGGCATTGGAGATCTTCCATAAATCGGGATGGAACGCTCTAAGACGTATTGACATTTAGTTTGTGGTGCTTGTGATCTCTTGTTTGCCATGTTGTCTTCCTGTTTTGGGTGTGCCTGTGATGGCTTAACTGTTGCCTCTTTGGATTTGTGTGTGGGTGTATGTACTGTTTGGTGCGGCTTATATGCTGCGGTGACGTTGTATGTTGGCTGTAGACAATTCTTTAGAATTGTTGAGGCCGGAACTCTGTTCCATTATCTAAAAAAAATCGTCCCGGCCACTACGGACGAGCGATCAGGTCAACGGCGGCGCGGCGCTAGCTTACCTTTGCGATGGACGCAGCAGCAGCTGCAGATATAGCTCGCCTGATCAACCGGCCGGTTTGGGTCTTCTCGTGGTCGTGTGCTTTTCAGTAGGTTAGGACATTTGGCCACTGCACTACACACTGAGACTGAGCTAGCTCAAATGATTTGGCCGCTGCTAGCTAGCTCCATCGTCCCTAGAACAAACCTCCTCATCATTCAACCGAATATTGCTGATTGGCCGGCTGTGCCAGCAGACTAAAAGGAACGTGAAGATGTACGAGAGAGAGTCGTGCGTAGATCGATCGATGCTGATCGCGAGAGAGCTTAAGCATCAAGTGTCACGGGTGATGTATCGTTTTCTTCGGAGAATACGGTTCTTCTCCCATGCATGCCAGGCTAAGCCGCCAATTAAGCTAGCTCCGAGGACAGTACGACGTGATCCCCCACAGAACAAATGCACACAAGAGCCGACGGTGTCCGTGTCCATCCATCACGGGTTCGGTCTTTATCCACGTAGATTGCACGTGCTCATCTGTGCTCATCTTTTCTTCCTTGCTTACAATAATTTTTCTGAATAACGATGGATCGGGGAGCACACCACAGCGCATTATAGCCGGCCAGCACTCAGCATCAGCAGCATACTATTATTCCTTTCGTTACAAACAAGTAACAGCAACTGATCGATCATCGTCTACCAAACAGCTAGAAATCGATATTCACCATCTAGAGATCATCAGGAGGATATGTAGTAACTGAATAAGTTAGGCAGGAGCAACTCGAGCGATGGATGGATCCATCAGCATCGTCGTCCATGGCTGCCCTGCCCTTGACTTTGGATATGCATGGGACAGATGGGAGATCGAGGGAAAAGAGATCGATCTCTTGGATTCTTGGTACCGGTAGAAAAAAGGAGAGGCCAAACGCGTTGACACATGGGCGACCAAAGCAGACCACCATTCGATGTGACACAGTGACAGTGGAGCTACAGCATGCGTATAGAAACGAAAAGAGGGCGGCAGCTAGCCACCGGCGGCGACCAATGGCCGCCGATTGGGGAATCTCCTTTGCTGTTCCGATCAAATCCGGGCGCGTCTTTTTCGGGGGGAAGCGGCGAGTGGTAGGCGATCGACGCCATCATCAGCTAGCGGCCTTTGCTCGACAGCTCCGGCGTTGGATTCGATCTCTCGATCGGCCAGTCGTGGAGGCGTACATGCCTCTGCAAATTCTATTCTCCGCTGGCTAGCTTGGTCGCTCGTATTGTTCCATGGTCCTCGCAACAGCCCATCGCCGGCATCTAACCTAAGCATCACGTAAAGCTCGCCCCCTCGATCGTTTTGAAAGAAGGGGACAACTCTTATACAAGTACTAATACATCATTGGCGAACGATGTGCAGAATTTGTTCCCTCGAGCTAGCAGTGCGCGCCAGAAAAATCTAACCTCCGTTCCTTCATTTTAATTTGCTTTTGGAGGACAGTCTCTCTCTCTCTCCATTTGGAGCTGTGGTACTTGCATCAAAAGAGAGTAGCCTTGTGTGTACATGTAGAAGCTGGGATAATATTCTAGTCTCTATATAATTTTTTTTCTTAAATTGAAGCTTCCTTATTTTCATGTCAACAGGGATGCATGCTCCATTCTAGCTCCACTAACTTGTGACTAGATTTCACCATCGACGACTATGCGTCTATCGTTAAAACAAGAGTACATGGAAACATACGGAGTATGTGGTCTAGCTAAAAACGTCATTTTCTAATAACATTTTGTGATCACCTTATAGGCTAAGAATGTGGTAAAGAAAACATGGTTGTTGGTTGTGTGATAGGTTGCAGAGGCCAACAATCTTGTTTCTTTTTTCTCAAAAAAAAAAGAAGAAAAGAACGTCACTCATTTGTGCCTCGGAGGGAGTAAGACTATCCACAGCAACACTACTCATCTTCAAAGGCAAATAGCCCTTATGAGGGAGAAGAGAGAGAAGAACGGCATCCCCAAAAGAGCCATGCCCACAGCAGTCACACCCATCCCCTCCTGCATCCCAGGGTGACCGTTGGCTCCCGCGAGGACAGGGTCGCGGCAGCAACGCCGGCGAGGCCCCTCCCGCTCCGTTGGCGTCGTGGAGGGAGCCCCGTCTCGGCAGTCGGAGCCGGAGCCGCTGCTCCGCCCGTCGCCGCCGAGCCGCTGCTCCGCCCATCCTCAACGCGCGGGGCGACGGCTGGTAGCACGCCGTCGGCCCCTGCGGGCCGCCGCCGTCGATTCGTTGATCCACTGCCCGCCGCCGTCGATCGTCGATCTGCCACTCGCCGTCGTCGATCCACCTCCCACCGTCGTCGATTCGTCGATCTACCACCCGCCGTCGTCGATCCGCCGCCCGCCGCCTTCGATTTGTCGATCTGCTCGAGGCGGATCGAGCTTCGCCAGATCGAGGAGCCCCTGGAGCCCCGCCGCTGCCGCCGAGCAGTGAGAGGACCGGGCGCGGTGAAGGAGCCCCGCCCAGTTTCGCTCGCCCGGATATTACGCGGATCGAGGGAGAGAGAGCGGGGGACGGGGATGACACCCTCGCCGGCGTGGTGCGGGAGGCGGCGACGGCAGTGGCGGACAGCGGAGAGCGAGGCAGGAGGGAGAGAGTGTGGGGGAAGGGAGGCCGCCGGGTCACGCTGCGCGGTGCTTGGGGCAGGGGACGGGGGCGAGGGAGGAGGACTGGAGGAGGGCGGTTGGGATGAGGGAGAGGAGAGAGAATACCCAAGGATGGGGGAGAGAAAGGGTGGAACCTCTAAATGGGGATGGGGGTGAGCAACCTGCTGGACCTGCTACAGTTGCCAAACTTCACTCATTTTAGAGGTGAGGGAGGGGATGGGGGAGCTGTTGTGGACAGTCTAATGTTCGGATGCAAAGCGTAATGCCGTACAATAGTACTTTGCTTTAATTTTATCATAATAATAAATTTTGGTATTTAAAAATGCATGTACTTTTTTCATAATATATATAGTAAACATGAGTAATTTAAAAACATGTTTGATCCAATTATATTATATATTGTTATCAATGCAAATATCAATGTGATTGCGCCACCTGTGTTGGCTCTTCAAAAAATACATCCTTCTATATATCTTGTGCAACAACCAAAAGAATTAGTGACGGTACGCTCCATGGAATATCTGATCTGGCTCCTTCCGCCAATGCAATTTTCTATCTCCAATGAGAATTGTTAGTGAAAAGCGACCTATAGCGTCTTGCTAAAGTACTCGATCGATAGCATTCGCATTGGTTCTAAGCAGTTCGATCATCCATCAGGGTCGAGTCAAACGAACATTGTTGGGCACGAAAAAGCTCCACACTCCCGAACAATCATTCGCGTGGAACTGCAAAAGTTTGTCCTCCATGTATGTGTAAAGAAAGATTTCATCTTGCATTGACCTTGTGCTGCTTTGTGCTTTAAACATGGACTGTGTGTACAAAGCTTGCCTTTATCGAACTGCTATGCATAGTAGAGAAGATATAGGGTACTTTGCGTCTTTGCCTGGGGTGGAATATTCTTGGTAGATCCTCTCTTCTCCAGCTTTGGGCTTCTTCACACTTTCACTCACCAAGCAAAAAATCAGAGCACTCATATAGGAGTATGTGTGTATAATCATTGTTAGCCTAACAGCTGGATGGCTCACGTTGAGCGAGAACATATGCGCCGTGAACAAAAATAAAAGGCAGAGAGGATCGGACTGTCATGATTTCAAGTTTTCGTCCGGTAGTAATAGATGGTGGTGGTCATAGTGCAATGATCATGGAGCCAATGCGATGCAAGAAAGATGTAGATCGCCACAGGAGTTGGATTATTCGAATGTTATATCTTGTCCTCAACCCAACCCCACATGCAAAATGGCAGTGATTTGTTGTATAAACATGAGCTCCTTTTTATGAAATTGTTGATTGGAGCAACACGACTCAAAAAGCAAAGGATACAGAGCAAGGCTAGCTTTTTTTTTTTTTTTTGCATCATCTCGCATTTTCGCCCCTTATTTTAATTGAAGCTGATGAGTTTTACTTGTCCTCATAATGAAGTTGACCTAGTGACGACTAATAAAAAAATAAAAGCATATTTTGCATCCATGCAGAAAAGCTCAATCATTTAGTCGTTTATGCATTTTTAAAAAAAAAAGCAAGTAGGCTTATTGTTGCCTTGTTGGAGTTGGAGCAAATTCGGAAGCCCTAATAAAAAGATGAATGCAGTTCTTATTAGTTTGATAACTTTGATTTGGAGGAGATGTTCTAGCGGGTTTATGGAGTACCCCCCTCTTTATCCCGTAATAAAGCTACATCTAGAGTTTTTCAAAGTTCTTTTTTTCAATTTTGACTACGAACAGCAAAATAATCATGGTAGAGACTAATATAACATAAAAATGAGGTTACTGGATTAATCATGAAACCAACTAATATACTATGTAATCTTTTCTAGGAAAAAAATTATTTTTAGAGATGTTGTTGATCAAGATAAAAATGTTTGACATTCTGAGATAGATTGAGTATCGATTTTCAGTAATTGTCCCCGGGAGTGAGGGGAAATTAGAAACAATGACTAGAAAGACCGGCGCGGTGTTACCGCGCCATGACATGTAGCCTAGTGATGGGTAGGAAGGTTGGAGATATTTTGCAGATTTTAGGTGGCGGATTAATTCCATAAGACTTTAGAGTATTTCTTAGTTAAAAGCATGGACCGTGAATTCATTGTGATAGAGTTAGGAGACTTTTTCGCAAAATTTTGAGTTGTGGGTAGGTTTCTAGAAAGTTTGGAGTCTTTTTCTGTAGAAGTCTTTGGACCATGTATTGTGGGAGATGCATGGATCGTGGGTTGATTATTATAATAAAATTACATGAGAGGTGGCTCGATCGAGGTAGATGTCGTCAAATTGTCTCATAGGTGGCTTATATAAATGGTAGTTTTGCAAAGCTTGAGGGGGCTTCATTAAAATGTATAAGCAGTGGTTGGGCTACTATTTATTTTTGATAAAGCTTGATAGGGTTTTTATATAATTGGCAGCCCTCTTGGCATCCATTCAAAGCTCGAGGGTTTTTTTAAGCTGTATGAGAAGCGACTGGAATAAAATTATATTTTTGCAAAGTTTGAGGGAGTTTCCATGAAATTATCTCTGTGGGTTGGACTACATATTAATTTTGATAAAATTTGAGAGAAATTTTGTAAATTTGGCTGCCCTCTCGGCATTCCACAAAACCTAAGAGGTGGTTTGAGCGAATACTATTTCTGCAAAGTTCGAGAGAGTCTTTGTAAAATTACGTGAGTGAGGGCTGAACTACATATTAATTTTAACAACGTACGAGTGGTACCGCCGAGCCTCATGGATGATCCGAGCTATCCATGTGCGATCGGACGACTCTCCTTTTCTTGATGGTGTGGCTCAATGGGGTGGCAAAATCCTCTCCACTTTAGTTCTTTTAAAGAAACATGAGAGGTGTTTTGAGCAAATACTATTTCTGCAAAGTTCAAGGGGGTCTTTGTAAAATTACCTAAGTGAGGACTGGATGAGAAAAACATAAATTTTTAATCATGAAACTCGCTCAATAGAATTGTGGGTCCCACAAACTAATATATGTGGGTCCCACACGAATATCACTTGAATCCACGTGGGTCCCGCACGTGGGTCGCACCTAACGGACTGGGTCCCGCATGAACAATATATGTGGATGATCCGAGCCATCAACGCGTGATCCAACGGCCGTGGATTTCTTGATGATGTGGCGCAATGGTGGGGCAAAATCATGAATCTCACTCAATAGAATTGTGGGTCCCACAAACTAATATATGTGGGTCCCACACGAGTATCACTTGAATCCACGTGGGTCCCGCACGTGGGTCCCACCTAAACGGATTGGGTCCCGCATGAACAGTATCTGTGGATGATCCGAGCCATCAACGCGTGATCCAACGGCCGTAGATTTCTTGATGATGTGGCGTAATGGTGGGGCAAAATTCCCCCCGTTTTAGGTCTCGTAAAGATACCCACCGTACCCAAGGCAGCCCGATCGGCAGCCTGCGGCCATGCTCGAAGCTTTTTTGCGTAAAGGAGAGAAAAGGATCGGCCGGGGGCTGTGGCGCACACAGGCGTTTTCCCCATCTCCCGACACGTCGGTGCGCGCGGTGCGTTGTTGAGTGCAGGAGCGAGCAGCGTGTGTGGGCAGCGGGTCTGCTGGTGGCCCGCCGGGCGCCGGGCGTTCACTGTGCACCGTGCACGTACGGCGCCAGCGGCAAGCCGGACGGAAATAAAGCAGCGGCGCGCGGCGAGGGTGGCAAGCAACGCGGCCTAATTTCACGTGGGGGAGAGAAGTCAGGTCGAATCCGATCGGATCGGGGAGCCCGCCGGCCACGCGCTTGCTGCTGGGCGCGCGCGCGCGGCGCCGGCGTGCGCTAGTAGGGCAGGCAGGTCAAAGCGATCAGCGAGAGGACGACGCGCGCGCGCCGCTTTGCGAGCTCCGTCGTGCGGTGCCTCTGGCGTGTGGGTCCCGCGCCGTGCCTCTTGCCTGGATCGATCATGGTGGAGGGGGCCCGGGGGCGCCGGCTAATCATGCCTGCCGTGACCCAGCGGGATTTGTTGCCGTCGTCGTCGTCAGTGGCCGCCTTCCACTAGGCCGGCCGGCCGGTCAGCCGGCTTCCCTCCCTTTTCGGCGGCCGGACGCGGGGGGATTCCCCCGGCGGATGCATGGTGGAGTCAAAGGCAAGCAGAGCTCCGCCGCGTATGAGAGGCGGCGGCGAGGGGCGACGACCGGTCCAGGACCCGTGGGTTACATGCGGGAATACAAATGCTCGGCGTACGTGATGGAGCACCGAGCCGCCGCCCCAGGCAGGGCGAGGGGGCTCCCGGGCCGCGCGAAGAGAGCACACGGCACGGACGCGGGCGCACGGCGGGCCCGTGGCATCTCGGCGGTTTCGGTCGGGTTCCTTCAGCTGCTTGGCCCGCCGCCGAGGACGTGGGCGGTGGGTGGATCGTCAACGGCAGCGGTGATTTTTTTTTGGCGCGGGACCACTCACTAACTGTAAAAAAAAAAAATCCATTTTTGACCATCCAACTTTTGCCTAAGTTTGATTTTAGTTATCGAACTTCAAAACCGGATACCTTTGACCGTCCAACTTTTAAAACCATTCACAATTGATCATAAGGCGGTTTTGATGGGTGGTATTAACTTTTTTATTTACAATTTAGTCCTTAGAACTTGAAATGATTATTATTTTTTGCTCGTAGCTCCGATTTAGGTGATTCTTACGGTCACGTGTTCATAATTGTGAGCTTTATATTTTAGAATGGTTTTTATACTACTTTATCAGTATTTTTATATTATTTTTATGTTGTTGTGTAAAAACAATAATATAAGAAAAGTAAAACAAACAGTTACAAAATAATATGAGCAACATTTTAAACGACAAAGCTCATCATTATGAATGCATGACTATAAGAATCGCTTAAATCGGAGATATAAGAAAAAAAATAGTAATCATTTTAAGGTTCAAGGACTATATTTAATCATTTTATTTACAGTTTAGTCCTTCGATATTAAAATGATTACTAATTTTTCTCATCTCTCTTGTTTAAGTGATTCTTGTGCCCATACGTTCATAACAATGAGTTTTATCTATAACAAATAGTGATAAAATAGTATAAGGAACATTTTAGAAGATAAAGCTCACTGTTATGAACGCGTGACCGCAAGAATCACCTAAGTCCGAGGTACAAGCAAAAAGTAATAATCATTTTAATATCTAATGACTAAATTGTAAATAAAAAAAGTTAAAATCACTCATCAGAACCGTCTGATGGTCAATTGTGAACAGTTTTAAGAGTTGGATGGTCAAAGATATCCAGTTTTGAAGTTCGATGGCCAAAATCAAACTAAGGCAAGAATTAAATGGTCAAAAATGAACTTAAAAAAAAGTAAAGTTGGCTCCATCGTTGAACCATCCGCCATTGTTCGAAGAAACAGATTACTGAGAACTAGCGGTGTGCATATGTCCACTCATCTACTACCATAGTTCTTTGCATCCATTCTTGTCATCTATTTTTCTGATAATTGTCTTGTGCTAGGGGCAATTCGACATTGACACCACCAATGAGCCTGTAAGGGTGGCATGCACTTACATGCTGAAGTCGATACAGAGACAGGCGAGGTATCGTCTGAAACAAAAGTACTTCAATGATATTCCAGCAAATGCAGTCCCAACTAAACCTCCTGTGCCCAATCTGACCGACGCCCAATGGAAGGCATTGGTTAACATGTGGTCTTCCCCTGAGCACAGGGTATGATAGAACTTCAACTTGCCACTACCACATTTTCATGTAGTTATATATTGTTCTTAATTTTATTTCTTACACGAGTTCTTATTATTGTAAAGGCGAGGTGTAGTACAAACACCGGTAATCGAGGAAAGGTCAAGTACCATCAGCGCACGGGATCTCGAAGCTACATTGTACAAGCTAATCTTGTGGTAAGCAGATGAACAAGTCATGTTTTTGCTCTGTAGTTCATTTCATGAACCATTTTACAATGCTAGCACTTTGATAATTATGCCTGTTTTCGAAACATATTTAGAGACAGAAGTATACTGCTGAAGGAGAAGGGCTAAGTCCACTTGATTATTTCAAGTCCTTCCACTGCAGCAAGAATGGCTTCACCGCTCCAGTACAGGCAGCCATTGTAAGTACTTGTCTGCTTTTGCATTTTTCATTGCAACAATACTAGAAACATGTGTGACTATTTTATTTTAAACCTTTCATTTTATTTCCTTTTTTTAGGCTCGCATGGAACAAATTGTCGCTGAACCTCAAGGCGACCAACCAAGAAAGACTGCTGCTGAAGCAGTGGCGGAAGCTGTCCAATCTAGGACTTTTCGGGAGGTTGCTGGCATTCGCCCGCCCTCCATGAAAAATACTAGGGTTACTACTGCACTTCAGGTTCAGGAAATACGAGCTGGACTTAACAATGAGAAGCAAGGGGGGCACAACTGCGGCAGAAGATTGTTGAACAGGAGGCCGAAATGAGCGAACTGAGATTGAAGGCTCAAGAACAGGAGACAACATTGAAGTCTCAAACAGAAGCGCTTGAAGCTTTGAAGAAGAGCACAACTGACATGCATAATCTGATCCGAGACTTGATAAATTTCAGCCAGATTTATCCTCCTCTCAACTGAAGTGTGGTCCTGGTGAACTTGTGTTGCTGATGACTTGTTGTATGTTGATTCGATTCGATGCTAACTTGATGTATATTGCACAATTGTACTGGTTGAACTATTCCCTGAATGTGGTGTGAATTATATGGAAGTGTGAAATGTTTTGTTTTGTTGTCTGATTATGTGCTGGCGATCAGCAGCAGCCAGAAAAGTATACAGTGCCCTGCGAAATGCAATATGGGCTGATATAAAAAAAGCAATATGGGTCGAGGCCCAGGAAAGGCCCTGTGGATAATGCCCAAAATCAAATGTCCAAGCATAATGTAATATGGGCCAAGTTCGTTAGATTGCTAGGGCCCAAAATAAAATAGCTCAATATATTGTGCAACAAACATTTCGGGAATGGAAAAAAAACACGAAAACCTGAAACGGGCTAAAATTGACCCAACAATATTAGGCGCACAAAGGCTTTTACATGGACCGGGCCTCAATTTGTGACGAACCGAAATCGTCATAACCCCCTGCCACGTCGAAGCCACGATGGATCTCGGTCCGACGTGGCAGGTAGCTTATGACGCCTTAGTGTTACCAATTTATACGCGTCATTAAACTCATGACGCCGGGAAATAAGGTCTCGTCATTAATCGCGGTTTGTGACGCTCGATTAATGACGGAGCGTTTTCGTAACAACCGGCGTCATTAATCGCGGTTTATGACGAGAAACAGCCTTTTTGCGTCACTGGTCGGCGTTTTTCTTGTAGTGAAAATTAAGGATTAATTTACATTATTTTTTTATAATGGCATATGTGGGTAATTTAGATATATGTTTAGGGGGTTACTGTGGTCTATTTTCATAATGGCAGAGGTGGGTAATTTATTAGAAAGATAATAGATCTAATGGCTATTATGATTAGAGATGTCGAATTGATGGCCGAATGTTTCTGATTTTTGTAAGAATTTATAAGATTTTTCTATTTTTTCAGACTGTCCACCTAGGATCCTAGGTGGCATCACGTGAAAGTCTCAAAAGGAGCCTCTAATTAGTAATAGTAAGATTCATGTTCGAAACAGAGTTGTTCCAATTTATTTGTTGATTTACCGAGACTTTGTTTTCGTTTTCCTTTGCAGTGAAGTCGCCCCTGTGACTCCAAATGTAGTAGTACGTGCAAACAGCAAAAGATGGAGATATTTAGGGGAGAAACGCAAGCGCAGCGTGAGGCGTGCGCGTGGTCCAGATCGCAACTAGGCACTCTTGCGCTTTATGTAGGTTATTACAACGAACGGGAGGAACAGAGCATATATCTTCTCCAGTTGGCCGGCCCCGACACTGCTCTGCACGGTGAGAGAGATCTGACGGCGAGACGAGTAGCCGTCCTGTGGACCATGCATGCAACAACACAATGCACTGTCATCGTCACCAATATAAATCTGCAGTGCAGCAGCTAGCAAGCGGGGCATGCTGCTGCTGAATCGATCAGCCAGATCAGCCGACAAAGGCAGGCATCGTCGTGCGATCGACGAGATGGACGCAAATGGCCTGGTCGATCGGTCGTCGGTGAAGGCCGCCGGCCGGGTCATGCTAGCTGGTGGTACGGTGCATCACCGTACCGCACGCATCATCAATGGCGTCGGCACGCATCGCCGTCGCCGCTGGGGCTCGGCTCTCCCCCTCGATCTGTCTTCCATCTCCTGCCGCCTCTGCCTGCCTGCGTCGTCCGATCGATCCAAGCCGCCGCCCGCCGGTGGAGCGGAGCGGATATTCCCGGCATAATCCCCGCACTTGCTCCCGACACGGTATCATGCCTCATCGTCGTCCCTTGGATGGAATTGACCCGTTTCGCGCTTTCTGATCCCGTTCCGTCCCCTTTGCCCTTTTGGTTGGTCTCGACTCTCGCCGCCGTCCACACGAACCCAACCGTCCGTCGTCCTCCACTCAAAAACGATCTAATCATCGATCTATATCGAGGAGCACACGCTACCACTAGGTTTTGACTGCTGCCAGCATTGTTGCGTTAGTGCCAGTCTCGTATAAAAATATGGATCGGATCAGCTAGCTACCACGTTAATTGTGCTTCATCACGATTACCATCTGCTGATCCATTGACTGATCAGTTAAGCATTTTTCGATCAGGGATGATGTGACCTGTGGGTGTGCCTGCAGTCTGCTAGCAGCAGCAGCCTAGGCCTTGCTAGCCGCCTAGTCCGCACCTTTTGTGACGTGTCGCTGCCTCCTCAGTGGGCAAGCAAACCACTTGCTGCCTGTACAGAGAGCCTGAGCTTTTGCTTCACAGCGCATAGAGGAGCTCGATATGCATGAGAGGCATCATGGACACAACACAATAATGCAGGTCGTTTCTGGACACAGTATACTGCTTGGTTTTGCCAATGCACACACGCAACGCACATGATGCGTAGCGTACATGTACTTGCCGCCTGCGGTCGAAAGAGCAGACAGTGCATGCGCAAACACGACCGGATCGCATCAGATACTTCCTCCGTCCCTAAATCATAAGCTAATCATAAGCATTCGTTGACTTTTTCTGTCTGTGTTTGACCGTTCGTCTTATTCAAAAAATTTATGAAAGTATTATTTATTTTGTTATGACATGTTTTATCATCATATATATTTTAAGTATATCATAATTATTTTTATATTTTCATAATTTTTTTGAATAAGACAGACGGTCAAACGTGATGCACAGAAATCGAAGAATGTTTATATTTAGAGACGGAGGGAGTAGATCGGAGCCTGTGTGGCTGCCTCTGCTTGTTGCTTAAGCTTGGAGATATTTGCTGCAGTGCAGGGTGCAGTGTAATATGCGACACTGCAAGCATGCGAGCGTGTCACTTGTCGCTCTGCCGAACGGCTTTTCATTATTCCTTTGCGAGGTTGTGATCGATGATGATCGGAGAGCATATTATTTCATTTCTGTGTCTGTCAGCCAGGGCCCACGATGGGACTAGAGTTGTGGCCCCTGACGAACCCGGTCTTCTCTCAGTACAAAACGCAGACACTCATATTCTACACACTCATCTTTATGAATATACATGTATAACTCTATCTCTGTGAGCATCTTCGAAAGACTGATTTGACAAATTCTCAAGATTAACGAAGTCACTACTGACACCTAGTCGTCAAGTACATCATCTACCACTTAAAGAATAGTGCTAATTAAATTCTGAAACAAATTCAAAAAAAAAAGAATAGTGTCGGTTAAATTTTGAAATAAATTCAGATAAATACGAAAAGCAGTGTTGAGTCGAGAACTCGAACTTTGATACTCCCTCCGTTCCAAAAAGAATGTCATTCTAGAAATTTTAGGACAGATTATTAAGGAGGTCAAATGACCTCGATTGCCCCTATTTATTTGTCATATTAGGTGCTAATTGATTGTTGCATGTCTACATGCACATGCACACATGCCAAATTAAGTAAAATGTCATTCTTTTTTGGACAAATTTTGAATCCTAAAACGTCATTCTTTTTGGGACGGAGGGAGTAGGTAGATTTGACGAAAAAAACGTACCAGCTGAGCTACAAAGTTTACCGGTCTTCTCTTTTAAAGGTCTTTTACGGTGCATAATACTACCCTATACTACCGTTTGAAAAGGACTCGTATATAATAAAAAGAGACCTATTTTGAAAGAACCGACGGTTGAAATTAATTCTATACTACCGGTTTTTTAGCGGTAGTATGAGCAGTATTCGTAGGTAGTATAATAATATGATTGGAACTGTGAAAAATAGTATTGTTGTAATATATGAAATCAAACATATGAGATCTTTTATGTAACCTTATCTCACGCTAGTTAAAATATTTGGAGCAAATTACAGTTTTATATTTTCAGTAAATTACTATTTTACCTATAGCAAAAAATATGTTATATTACCGTACTACCGTTGGGTAGTATTATCCACCGTAAAAGACCTCCGGTTGCCGGCCGGGGAGAACTGAGCAGGCTCGATCCCGTCTGTCTTAGAGCTAGCTGGGGAATATATACGACCTACTATAAAGGAGAGGGAGCGACAGGGAACGCGATGACAGCGCAAGGTATTAGCTTGACAAATCGACCAGACGATATCCCGCGCGCTACTGGCCTGCCAAAGCTTTTTCACAAACAATGGCATCAGATATTCAGATTGATATCGCGCTCGGCCCAACGTATCGGCTTTTTCACAAACTGTTGTGTCGTTTGAGGGATTTCAGTTTGACGTCCTTGCATTTCAGGCATTCAGAATCGACTCTCTCACTAGCAGAGGGCAGGCAGCAGGTAGCAGCGAACCGAGCGTATTCGCGTTCCTGCCAAGCCGGGCCGCTAGGAAAAGCGCCGGCAGCCCGCTATCTTTTGCACCTTGAATCGGGCCTTCGTTTGCATTGTCTGCAACATGCGGCCCATTTCGGTCAATTCTGTGAAGATTGCTTTGCTTGACCAGTACAAAGAACAGTTAGCATAACAGCAGTAGTACATGCAGATAAGTTTTATAACTAACTGTCTTGGAGGAGCCATATTCAAGAATAGACCACTAAGACATAGCATTATAGCAATACTTGATCCGAAAACAATAAACAAAGCTAAGCTTATGTTCGATTACATCGCATCATCAGCGGGAAATAACCAAGTTGGACGCCACTGACCACCACGATGCTGCGGCGCAGCTACGCCCTCTGACAACAGAGGTGTGATGCTCCCGTTCCTCAAATTGTAGGCACCAGAATCTTGAAGAGGATCAAGAGGAGGATAGTTATCACGGTAGTCAGGTGGAAGGTCATCACCGTAGTCGCAGATGAAATACACGCAGTCCTCTTGAATCCCAGTGCTCCCTCCAGCAGGGACCGACCTGGAGCAATGCTTCCCGATAAAGAGGGCTCGTTGGCCACCCAGGTTAGAGAGGCATCTCCATCGGCCTGGTTTTGTGCTCAGATCTGCCTCAAAGAGCTCAAATGCCGCAGTGGGACCATACTCCCCTGTCTTATGGTTACACTCAATCATTCGCATCACCATCAGTAGTCTACCGCAACATTCAACTAGGTAGTTCGTGATGAAGTGTTCGCTCGCACTCAAGGGTTTGGGCAAGATAACTCTTTCAGTGGGGTGTCTGGTTATGCATCTGACGCGTGATATTATTGGTTTACCATCATGGCCATACTTTATCTCAAATATTGAGAGATTGTCTTCTTCTGCACCAAGACCATATAACTTTCCATTGAAGATGGCAATATCGCTAAGTTGGTCACGCCTCAACGGCCCCCTCATTCCTCTTATGGACAAGCTTGTTGCAATTGGTGGCTGTGGCCGGCACATACGAATTTTCGCGCCCTTGTTCAAGATCAGCGCAACAGCAAGGGAACCTTGTGGTGATTCCGGTTCCAGGGACGAGGAAACCACCATCTTTTGGAAACTAGAAGGCCTTGCATCGAACCACTTGACGGTTACCTTGGGAAGGTCCAGTGTGGCCTTAGAGAAAGGGTTTACCAGTGAGCACCTGCCATCACTATGCACAAGAAACAGCGAGCTGTCAACGGAACAGCAGCAGAAAGCACCATCTGGCGCCGGCACTCTGATGAGTTTCCCGTCAGGGATGCTCAGGGAGGCCCCGTCGAGGAGGGAGAGCCACGGAAGCGGAGGGGGCAGCGGCTGCAGCCGAGCCTTGGAGCACCATGATCGGCACACTGCCCTTAGTCGAACACGGTCGACTAGGGAGGGAAGCCGCAGGAGGACAAGTCCCAAGAGTTCTGACTGCAGGTCTGTCCATGGCGGCGAAGACCGTCCCTGTTTCTTCATCGTGCAAATAACTGCAGGACTGCGCAGGTAGAAGGCGGTTAAAGCTAGCGCCGAGGACGTGCTTGTCAGACCTTATGGGCTTCTTGATGATCTGGACCAATACAACACCGTTTCTTCAATATATAAAAGAATGACACATGAACAGAGGACATTTGATGCTTTAGGCTGCTAGGAAATTCTATGTACGCAAAAAAATTAGTAAACCAGACAAGCATTTTAATAGCACAATGATTTTTTATCAAAACAGAGAAGCAATAATCTCACAGGAGCAACAAAAGCATTAATCTTGTGTGGAGTGTCTTATCTATCTTCTCTACTGAAATGCGTAGAGTAGAGTGGCTAAGACTGAGTCCAACAATGCTAGGCAAAAGCATTTTTGCATTGCGTTCGCAACTGTGCATGCCCGTGAAGCCGTCCAACAGATGAGGCAAAAGGTGAGGCAAACTGCCTTGCATCCCCTCTCTCCTCGAAGGCATTCGCCGTGGCCCGTGCGAAAGGAGAGGGCCGATCGCGCTCGGGAGGAGGAGGCGGCGGCGGCACGGGAGAAGAAGCCCCGCCGTCGTCGGTGGTGTTCCGGCGCCGCCACGCGTAAGAGAAGGTCAGGAGGCGCGGGAAGGAGGCAGAGCAAAATTGGGCACACTCGTCGGCGGAGGAGGCGCGGAGAGGACTCTAGCCGGCGGGACGGCCTGGCCCGGCGCCGCCCGCCGCGACCCACCGGCGCCGGAGACGGCAACAGGTTGACTCGAGGTCGAACGAGGAGCCGGCGGCTGCGTCTCCCCTCCCGCTCTTTCTTCAGATCCGGGCCGCAGAGCCAAGCGTGAGGGAGAAGGGGAGGGAGGCGGTGTAGATGGCGATGGGCGAGCTCTGCCGGAGGATGGCCGCGGCGCACGGCCGCCGGGGAAGGAGGGAGCTCCGCTCCGCTCCGCCGGAGGAAGGCCGCGGCGCGTGGCCGCCGTGGAAGGAGGGAGCTCCGCTGGATGAGGAGGAGGGGACGAGCCGACGGGGACGGGCGGCCAGCAGGGCGGCGATCCATGGCGCCGCCGCGATGCCCTCCCTCTCCGCCCGCGGCTTCGTCGCCGGTGAGCACGAAGCAGAATGCGATTGCTTTATGCCTTTCCTCTGTTGGAGAGGGTGGAACGCGGAGGAGAGGGGAAACACTGTGGAGGAGATGCAAAGGCCAATTTGCCTTCCAAATTTGCCTCTTATTGTTGGAGTCAGTCTAAAGGCCAAGCAGGCAATTTCGTTTAAAAAAAAGGGCCAAGCAGGCAATCTATCACGAACTAATTGGTCACTCGTACACAACTGAATCTAGCAAATGGGCCGCTCATACTCGATCATGGGAGGAACTGAATAATGAACTGTATGACAAATGGGCCGCTCATACTCGATCATGGGAGGAACTGAATAATGAACTGTCTGACAAATTGCTTGCAACCCTGAACCTGTCAGAACAGGGTTTATCCAAAACGACAGGAAACCCAAATTCCAGATGCCCGCCACGAAATGAAATAGAAAGCGAAATCCCAATCGCGAAAACCGAGTGGGTTGTCAACTTTTCTTATATATCCCAAGAAACCCTAGGGCACGGACATGGGAGAGGAAAGGAAGGGAAAGATGAGCTCACGGGCAAAAAGGTAGGCGATGAAGGGGACGGCCGGTGGCGGAAGGAGCCGCTCCGTCGCCGTCGTCGACACCGCCTAATCGCGCCGCCGTCGTCGAGTCTCGTCCTCTCCCTTCGCAGCGACTCGAGAGATTTCCACGCCGCGTTGAATCCAAGGGCCGGGGGCTGAGGCGTTTTAAAGGGAAATACAAAAGTCGGTTTAATTGTGGCCCGGGATTGAATCCTTGTTGGATCGAGACACGGTGGTTGGGGCCCGACCTACCCCGAGGCCAACCCGGCCCAACCAAACAAGGCCGCAGATTGCATAGCTTCAGTTGAATTTTTTTTATATTTATTTTTCGACGAATTTCCGAAAATAAATAGCCGTTTCAAACTTTATCAAAAGTAGCATCGAACCGCCGTTTGAACAGGCGGCAGGAACCTGCCGCCGTTTCACAGGGCGGCAGGTCCTGCAACTGCCGTTTCAAACGGCAGTAGTGACGTGGCCGTAGAGCGTGTGAACCAGCTGCCAGGTGGTTTGGCGGTTGGAGCAGCCGCCAAAGGAAATGACGGTTGACAGACCAACCGCCGTTTGACAGGGCGGCAGGTCCAACTACCAATTCCTCTGGCGGTAGCTCCGGCCTACCGCCAATACAAATGGCGGTAGGTGCCCCCCTCCTATAAAAGTAGCTGCACCCCGGGGTGGAGCTCCCAGCTTACTCCTATCAGCCCATCCGGCAGTCGACGGAAGAGAAGGAGCATCCGATAGAGAAGCTCTTCCGTTCCACTGGTAATATTTCTAGAACTTCTGAAAATATATTAGAAATTTAGAAAATAGTTTAGAAATACTAGAAATAGAGTAGATATTTAGAAAATAGTTTAGAAATACTAGAATTAGCGTAGAAATTTAGAAAATAGTTTAGAAATTAAGAAAATAGTTTAGAAATAGTAGAATTAGCGTAGAAATTCAGAAAATAGTTTAGAAATAGTAGAATTAGCGTAGAAATTTAGAACATAGTTTAGAAATTTAGAAAATAATTTAGAAATAGTCGAATTAGTGTAGAAATTTAGAAAATAGTTTAGAAATTCAGAAAATAGTTTAGAAATAGTCGAATTAGTGTAGAAAATCAGAAAATAGTTTACAAATAGTATAATTAGCGTAGAAATTCAAAAAATAGCGTAGAAATTCAATAATTAGCGTAGAAATTCTGAAAATAGTTTAAAAATTATTAAAATAGTTTAGAAATTCAGAAAATAGTTTAGAAATTCTTTAATTAGCGTAGATATTCAGGAAATGCCTTAATTACTTGCATAGTAGTATTAGTAGTTAATTTAGAAACACCTTATTGCTCAAAACTACTTTAATTACTTGCATAGTACTATTAGTAGTTAATCCAAGTATTTGTACACTATATGATATCAGGGATATCACAGACAGTCCGGGTTCAATTGTTTTATGGATATGGGGAAATTAGATATGGTCCCGAAGGAGTTGATCTGTCACTGTTTAAAACAGTGACAAGAGATCTTACAAGAGCCGAAGAAAGACCTTGGGGGGTCATAACCAACTGGCTGTACAAGGCATTCAGGAAAGATGAAGAGCAATGGAAACTGTCGGTGATGGCTTTGTTCAACAGAAGTCAACCAGTGTTTTGGGAGCTTATGCACTTAGAAGGTACTGAAAATTGGAGGTGTTATGTCAGGAGTGCATGCACAATTGGTGCTCCGGTGGTTTTGCTTGTCCAGTTTGTACCGAATGTACAACTGAATGAGGAAGCAGAGGGTCAAGGCCAGAGTAGCCATCATGGGGGAGAGGGGGAAGATGGTGGAGAGGAGGAAGAGGGTGGACAGGAGGAAGAGGGTAGGGAGGAAGAGGGTGGTGCAGAGGAAGAACAAGAGGGGGATGAAGCAATTGGTGTGGTTGATGGGGGAGAAGAAGACCCTGAAGTAATGAGGCAGTTCAATGCAGAGATCGATGACTATGAACGTGCATTGGAAGATGACTCCTCAGATGATGAGGATGAATCCATTATGCCAAGTGACTGGGAGAGCTATGATTTCTCACAGCTTACTGTAAATCCTAGTGTGAATGTGGCTTGGGAGTACCGGGAGAATGAGGTGTGCGAAGGAGCTCTGTATGCAAATTCAGGAGAGCTTAAGGATGCAGTGAAGAGGTGGTCCACCTTGACCTTGAATAGGGAGTTTAGGGTATTGAAGAGTTCTCCAGCAGTGTATGATGTTCGTTGTGTGAAGCCCGACTGTCCTTTTAGAGTGCATGCTTACAAGGGTAAGTGGAAAGATTACTGGAAGATCAGTATAGTTGTGGATCACACATGTACACTTGACCAGTTAGATGCAAGCCACCGGAATTTGACTGCCGGATTTGTTGCTAACCACATGTACTCCCAGATTGTGGAGAATCTAGCTTATGAGCTCAAGTCCATTATCTGTGCCATTGAGGAGAAATTCAGGTACATGATCAGCTATGGCAAAGCATATAGGGCGAAGAAGAAGGTTATGGAGATGAGGTGGGGTACTTACGAAGCATCCTACAACAATTTACCAGCCTTGCTGAACACAATAGCTGTGTTAAATCCTGGCACCTACTATGACATCAAGACATATCCTTTGGTAGCTAGGCCAGGCAAGCTTGTTCTTCAGCGGTCATTCTTAGCATTGGGGCCCTGCATTGAGGCATTCAGACAATGTAGACCCATCATTTGCATAGATGACACATTCTTGACAGGGAAATACAAGGGCACAACCTTGACAACGGTGGCAGCAGACGGCAACAATCAGTTGTTGCCATTGGCTATTGCATTTGCGGAGGGAGAGAATGGTGATAGTTGGTACTGATTTCTGGAGAGGCTGAAGCAGATGGTGGTGAAGGAGGTGCCAAACGTGTGTGTCATATACGATAGGCACAAAGGAATTTTGCAGGCGATGAATGACATCAAAGAGGGTAGCGAAGAAAGAAACAGAGCAGCCCAGTGGCCCGATGTTCATAGCAGATGGTGCATTAGGCATATGGGAGCAAACTTCCACAGCCAATTCAAGAACAAGCAACTGACTGAACTATTCAAACGGTTATGCTCGCAGAATCTGGAGAGGAAGTTCAATGAGATATGGAAGAAACTAGATGAACTCACAAAGAAAGCATCAGAAGAAATAGCAAAGAAACCAGTCAATCCTGAACCGGGGCAAGAGCCAATTTCTCTTGAGGACGTTGGGTTAGATGCTCCTAATGTGAGAAGGAGAAGGGAACGTGCAGTCAAGACCTTCAGCCAGTGGATTGAGAACGAGCCGAAGGAGAAATGGTGTCTCTTGCACGACACAGGAGGTGTACTGTTTGGGATCAAGATGACTAATTTTGCTGAGGTATACAACGCAGTCTTGCGTGGGGCCAGGTGTTATCCTTTAGTTGGCATCATTGAGTTCTTCCTGCACTGCACAATGAAGTACTTTTATGAGCGTGCAAATAAAGCACACACATCAATGGCTGATAGTCAGAAGTTGTACTCCACAGCAATGGCTGAGTACCTGGACAAAAAACAAAAGAAGGCTCTGAGTCACCGAGCAGAGCCTGAGCCTATACACCGTGCAAGTGCCTCTGATACTAGGTGGAAGTATCTGGTCGAGTGCAAAGCCAAATCACAGAAAACAGGCAATGAGAGAAGGAGGCAAATTGTGGTTCTAGGCAACACGACGTGCTCATGTTCCTGCCACAAACCACATCTACTACACAAGCCTTGCAGTCATGTGCTCGCTGCATGTTTTAGAACTAAATGTTGGCACTGGGGTCAGTACGTGTCTAGGTACTACTTGAAGCAAACCATCCTGGACACTTGGAACCACACTCTGGAGGGTCATCTCTTCATCAGTTCGTTCATTGAAGATCCCAAAGGAAATGCAACATACATATCTGATTCAAATCCTGAATTGTGCCAAGGCGTTGGTCGACGGAAGAAGAAGAGGATCAGGAACAACATGGATGAAGCTGAAGTTGGTCGTTCAGTGGCGCTCTGTTCAAAGTGCAACAACCCAGGACACACCTACAAGAAATGCACTGCAACAATGTACGTTTGCAATGCACCTAGTTCGTCAAACGCGGATGATGCTGCCCAACCTTCGGCTAGTGGAACTGCACCTTCGGGACGTGGACGTGGACGTTGTAGCCGCCGCAATGAAGGAATGCATTGAGTTTAGTTGTCTTATTTCGCTGAGTTGTTTGTAATAATGTCTTATTTGCCGTAGTCGGACGTGTTGTAATAATTGAACTAGTATTTCCATAGATTATGTTGTGTACGAACTTATTCATGCTATCGTATTTATTTGTCATGTTGAATTTATGTAACAGTAATTAGAGATGGCGTCTGCTGCTGCCGGAGGTGGTGAGGATGGCAATGGTGGTGGTAATCGTGATTCCTCACACCACAGGGGGAAAATCACGTTCGAAACACCACCTGATCTGAAGAAAATGAGCACGTTGGAAAGAGGCATGCTTCGTCATTTGCAAGAAAAAACTGCAGATGCCATTGCAAGAGGAGAGGAACCTCCATGGAATGGTATTTATGCTCCAAAGGATATGCATCATTATTTGCAACGGAAAACTACTGATGCCATTGCAAGAGGAGAGGAACCTCCTTATGGTGGTCTTTATGCTCCGGGTGGTCCTTATGCTCCACCAACAGACCCGTGTGTTGCTAATCCACCAACTACAAAACCTACGAAGGAAGCTAAACCTTCGTCGTCCCGTCGCAGGAAGGACTGAAGTCTGTCATGTTGTGCAATGTTGTAGTGTTTCTACCTGCAGCGGTGTCATATTTGAAATACTATTTCGTTTGAATCATGATGTCGTAATAATAGTGTAATTATTCTGTACGAAGTGGATCCTATTTTAATTGTGTTGTAATAATTGAACTAGTATTCCTTAATTTCTTCTGATATTTTTTACTGCATTTTTTTAATTTCGTTAAAATATTTGCATTTCCTCGTGTGCTAACATCCAAATAATAACTTCTTTTGCAGGTTGGGAATGGCTGCCTCAGGTCCTGACTTGGACTTGGAGTTGCTCACTACGAGTAAAGAGGTGGTTGCGGTGCCTAAGGGGATCCACACTCCTATGTGCTACTGCGGTGACAATTACAAGGTTGTCAAATGCAAGGCTCTCGAGTACGCTTACGGGATGCGGTTCTTCATGTGCGCCAACTATGCGCACGACCCGATCAAGCCATTGAACCGCAATGATAGACCCAAAGTAAGAAATTCGTGCAATTCTCGATTATTCATTTTTCAATTTTTTTAAATTTTTTACTAACATGTTTTTGCAAAAAGAGTCCACCTCCTCTTTGTGATTTCATGCAGTGGCTCGATACCGAGCAGTCTGACGACGACAAGAAGTACGTCGAGTCAACGGCCCGTGATGCAAGAGAGAGGTAGTTCCGCATGATTGAGACAGAAAAACAAGAGGAAAAACGCAAACAACAACAGGAGGAAATTCGCGTTCGCCAGCAGATGAGAGAGCGTGAAGAGGCCCAGGCCCGCGAAGCGATAGAGAGAGGAAGAGGGAGAGGGCCCGACGGGCCAAGGAAGCTGGACCCGATGCCATTAGGAAGGGGAAATACCCTCGTTGTACTCAGTAGACCTAAAGTAGTAGCAGCGTAGTCGGATTGTATGAATTGTAAACCACGAATTCATCCAGAGATTTTTGTAGTAGGGAAAGATTTTAAGTACCTTCAGAGGAGCTTCTCTGTGAACACGAAATCCTAGAACGGAAAGTACCTCTCATCCTCGTGGAGCTTGAATATGGGGTTCGTGTGTTTCCTCTGAGTCACTGCAAATTTCCTCTCCCACGGATCTAAGGGCCCACAACGCTACATTACCCTACTGCTAGGGTGTGTTTCCTCAGAGTCACTGCTTCGATTCCCTTCCCACGGATCGAAGGACCCATCACTCACCCTTCTTCTACATATATCACCCTTCTCTACGATGCCTCTTCACAACAAACTGCAATGGCTTCCGGGAGTGGAGGTGAATATGGGTGTGGTCCAGAGTTCTGGGAGGAGCAAGATCCAGAGTTCAAGGGGGAATTTCCAGTCCTGCAAAAGAGGGACTTCCGTTCCATGCGTGAAGTTAGAAGCTACGCACCTAACAAACCGGTGTTGTGGCCAACATGTTCACACGGTGATCGTTGCATGATGCAAGTCTACGAGGGCTGGGGCAACTACGGTCGTCGCTTCTGGCACTGCCCACTAGCAAGGGTAAGCTATGGAAATGATATTTGTTCATCAACCATGCTTGGTTTGTTAACATTTTTTGGGTATTTTTCAGTTCTCCGACGATGATGACAACTGTGGCTTCTCGCAATGGGTGGATCCCCCAGCCATTGACCCCTATCAGGATTACATCAACTACCTCCACGACATCGTCATCTACAACCTGCAGCGGCGCCTGGACGAAGCACTTGCTTCCCTAGATCGTCCCGCCGACAACCAGTGCTGCCCTTGTGCGACTTGCACTTGTGAATGCCACGCGAAGATGAGAGATTGGTCTCCTCTTCCTTCACCTCCACCACCACCAACGGGGTACTACATGCCATCTCAGCAGTCCTCAGGCGCCGGCTCCTTGCTCTCTGGCCAGTTCTCGTACAACTAGTTTTCGAATGTAATCCAGTATCTAAATTCCCTAAGGCATGTTAGGATTAGAGTTGTGTCGTGCATGCCATTGCAATTTCGTCGGTGATTTATCTTTAATTTAGATGATGTCATTTCCATTTCATTAAAAAAAACTACCACCATTTTGCACGGCGGTAGGCCCTGACCTACCGCCGGGTGATATGGCGGTTGACCGCCAACCCCAGCCGCCAGCCCCAGCCGACCTGCCGCCCGCTACCTTAAGAGAAACCGCCCTGTTGTTTGGTGGTTAGGGTTGCCGCCACTTGAACAGGCGGCAAGTCCTTACCGCCGTTTGAAGCGGCGGTTACAGGACCTGCCGGCGTGTGAAACGGCGGCAGGTTCCTGCCGCCAGTTGAATCGGCGGTTCGAGGCTACTTTTGATAAAGTTTGAAACGGCTATTTATTTTCGGAAAATCGTCGAAAAATAAATATAAAAAAAATCGCTTCAGTTGGGTGGGAAAAAAACCAAATAGCAGCAGCATGATGACACTTACAAGACATCCTCAGTATTAGCCATCATGATCGGTCCGAATAATTAGCCATCATGATCGGTCCGAATAATTAGTATAAACTTGAACGTTTCAGATAGTTTGAGAAAGATCATCTAATCTAGAAAGAATGTCACATAATGGTCTATCCTTTTATGATTTGTTACTGAGAAAATCGATTAGAAATCTCCATCTCCATAGCAACTCGCCAATACTAGGAGCTGTGAAATCGTTCTTTACGTCCAGCCACATTCAATTCTCACCAATCTTCATCAGATTTAGTTTCATTAGGTGATCTCCTTAAGTTTATTGTACATAGGATAGCAGCACTTGGCTGCAAAATTTTTATCAATTCTTCCAAGGTTACAACTAATAGAATCTTTGTAGCTAATCTAGTCTAATTCCAACACCAACCCCCTAAAACCTCCTACTCATCATGAACTAAATACGAAAAGAGGGGGAGCCGCAGGTCACGCACGTGTCAAGCTCACACCTCGTTAACCAATCTTCTTTCTTCACCCAAGGCGTTTCCGTTCTGTTCCTGATCTCTTGTGCAACCAATAAAGGTACCAACGTTCTCACCAACAATAGCCTTAGCAATGTTTCCTGGCTTTTGCAAGTTAAACACCACAACTGCAAAATAAAGTGCCACATTAAAATTTTTGAACTGAGAACAAAATGCAACACAAAGTGGAGGCTAGGATTTTACTATGTCGTTGTCTTAAAAAAAAGGTATAAAAACTGATAGCATCCTTACCAGGAATGTTGTTTTCTTGGCATAGCGTGATGGCAGTCATGTCCATTACCGAGAGATCTCTTGTAATTACTTCATGATAGCTCACTGTCTCAAGAAGGCGGGTATTTGGGTTATACCTGGGGTCCGCATCGTACACACCATCAACATTTGTTGCTTTAAGCACTACCTCTGCATTGACTGTTTGCATAATAGCATGGAGAAAAATGTCATTATAAAATACTGTTAAGTTAAACAACTACTGCTGAATGAAACAATGTTGTCCATCTGAGAAGCCAGTCTAGGAAAGTAAGTTTAAAGCTCACAAAATGATAGCATGTTTCTACAATAACTATACCTTGTGAAAATACAATGTAACATATGTTTTGTACAAGTTCCAGCACCGTTTTCATTTTAACTCAATATATGCTACTGGATGTTCATCATCAGATTAACTAAGAGGAGAGGTAAGTAGGTAACTGCTCCTATGAGAGTCTTTCTGAGTCAAGTTACCTGAAACTGACTACATCATGACACTAAAGCAAGAACTTTTAGGAGTGAAACAAATTCACATCACTGCAATCATATTTGTCTAGATTTATTTTAATCAATAGAGGATGAACTCACTTTCTGCACAACGGAGAGCAGCAGCTGTATCAGTTGTAAAGAATGGGTTCCCTGTCCCAGCAGCAAATATAACAACCCTTCCTTTCTCTAAATGCCTGACAGCTCTTCGGCGTATGTATGGTTCTGCAACCTCTGACATACGGAAGGCAGTTTGGACACGGGTCGGTATTCCAATACTCTCCATGGTTGCTTGAAGAAATATAGCATTCATCACAGTGGCTAACATGCTGAATTAGGAAACACGATCAGATGCACTGTTGAACTATTTTCCATAGTAAGAAACAATACTATCGCTTGTCACCATTAATGTCTTTCAGAATGAGCAGCAGAGCCACAAAATATAATGGACAGAGAACGAATAATACATTAGAGGTGATTTTCAACTTTGATAAACTTGCAAGTTTTCTTAAAAGCATAATTCATATTTTCCACTCAGTAAACTATGTTGGTGGAATACCCCAGCAAATTTAAATGCAACTTGTATCTTAGCTTAGGCAGTATCAGCCTGGTATCACAAATGTTGGACTGCTAAAAAATCAATATAAATGATGTATGATGCATCCAACTACCAAAATGGATTGACATTGGACTTAGGTTTCATTTCATTACCTGCTTTAACTACATCACACTTGATCATGTTTCAATGTATTTTAAAAGCCAGACAAAAGCCGAGCATAGGACAAGCGAATGAAAAATACATCAAGCATTGAACATATTACCCAATGTAATCTGCAGATGAGCGATCAAGCCCACTACATCCAGCCCAAGAGGCCCCACGGAAGATATTGCCCCCACCAACAACAATAGCAACCTGCAACAGAACATTTTTAACACATAGCATATAGTTACACTAGAGAAGAAGAGACAATACAAGGCACTTGCTTCCAAGGCAGTGGAATCTAATCATTGAATTAATTACTATCAAGTAGAATTAAGTGCATTTTATTTCACTAATTCTAAATCTTGAAACAAGTATACACAATTAAGAAACAAATGAAAGACAGTAGAGAGGGCACACCTCTACACCTAGCTTGGTGACAGAAGCAACCTCTCTCGCAATTGCCATTGTAATCTGCAACACAACACACAGTTAGATCAAATTACATGATGGCATGACCTGTGCATATTAATTGTTTACCGCTTGGATTGAAAGATGTTCCGGCTCCGCCGAAAGAAGACTCACCTTTGGGTCGATGTTTTCAGTGCGATCTCCAGCAAGAGCTTCCCCACTTACTTTAAGTAGTACACGTTGCCATCTGTATGGCCTTTTCGACCTAGAAGAACCTTCATCAAGTGTAAAGCTGAATGGTGGCATCAGCGATGTTTGATTCCTGACAAATGGAAGAGGTATGAGATGGATGCTTTAGAAAAGGTAAACCGGAATTACTTCAGGACAAGGTCTTCAGCATCAAAAGGAAGTACTACAAAATTTCCTGCAGATATGATCAAACTGATAGGCAAGCTGCCGGTTACAATGAATCCTACCACAATTCCACACTTTGAGGACCTCTACCATGGATATGTATAGCGTGAAAATCTCTGTTAATGTAAAACAGTCGTCATATAGAAAACTGCCCTTTCTAGGCTACACTGCTAAGATTGCTAGCTTCCTCTGTGTTGGCCGGATGCCTCCTTCCGAATCATGAATCAATAGGGGCGAGACCCAATCCTTCAATTATGCAGTTGGCATCTAACGATCTATTGCTTGAGGAAAATTAATTAAACAAGAGAATCACAGAAGCATTTCCTCGAACACCTCACCCCGCCCCCATCGACACGACCCAACAAAATCACATCACGTGCATGGAGAACGTGAAGGTGTTCGTACCCGAAGTTGGAGGAGTCAGAACCGGCGGCGGCGGCGGTGGCGGCCCAGGCACGCGGCTTCGCGGAGAGTGAGAGGGGAGTGTTGATGCGAAGGGCCCTCGGGCGCGAGGGGAGCAGAGGAGACAGGGACGGTGGCGAGGAGAGAGCCGGCACCGCGGCGGCGGAGGCGGCGGCCATGGTTTGGAGTAAGCAACCGTCGCTCCAGGAAGTGGGGGCGCGCGGGACGAGAAGATGATGAGGTGGGCCACCTCAAAGGCTCGGCTCGTGTTCGATTGCAGCTCGAGCCGAGCTCGAGCCCGCGACCGCGATCCGAGCCAGGAATCGAGGAGCCCAAAAGGAAAAACGGACGTCACGCCGTCACCATAGAGCAGCGGTCAGGAAATCCGCCGCGTAGGAGCTGGTGCGGCCTCGCGCACCTGAGCCACACCACGCCGCCCACGGGCCAGGGGCCGCCGCCGCGCGCTCCCAGTCGGCGCGGCCGGCGCGGCAACCAGCCTGGCGCACCCCAGGCCAGCAGGAAGGCAGCCACAGCAGCCAGCAGGCAGCCGGCGACCCAGGCTTTGGCCTCCGAGGAGCCGTGCGCCGCTGAAAAGGGGAGGAAGGGAGCAGTCTGACACACAGGTAAGGGAATAAGAGATAAGGTAAATAACTTTTGCTACCAAACCCTTGACAAAGAAAGAAATTCCATCCAAAAATTACTTTGTGAAAAATATTGCATAAAACACCCTGATTAAATCACCTCCTATTTTTGCAAAAACGCGAAACACATCAATCAATAGTTTAATTCCCTTCTCACTGGAACTATCCATTAGGTTTAGGTGCACCAAAATTCATTCGATGATTACTCTCATAACCATATTACTTTCATTTTACATGTTCCAGATGTAAAGTATTCCACAACAACTGATAATTATATATGAGAAAAAAATATATGAATGGGCTACAACATAAGCACATGGATCACACAACGCAAATCAGATGCAGCGATTATGGTAATTAGAGTTCACTTGCTTTCCTGTTCAGCACAACATTTCCTATGTGAGCCCAAATTAATAACCATTGTGCTCCTTACACAAATCTCAAATACAATCTCTCTAGGGAGCGTACAACCATATACATGGCCCATCATATTAAGTGGCGCAAAATTAATCTTCTCCCACAACAGACAACACGAAAATGAGAAGAATTCATGAAAAACATGCCACACGCGGAAGCAACAATGATCAAAATAATTTACCTACACATGCAACGAAACTACAACATAATTGGACTTCAAAATAAAAAGGCCCACCACTGGCCATCCGCGAGGTTTTCTAGTCTTGCCGAGGCTCGACCTCGTTCTCAAGCCAAGCCTCGAGCCTGACTCTAGGCTCGTTTGCAGCAGATATTTGTAGACGCAGTGCTTGTGTCAGCTTCGATACTTCAACCCAACAAACTAAAGCGCCCATTAGACGAACATTATTGCAATTTTTTGTGTGTACAAGATTAGAATAACTTCACCTACCACACGATATGCCTTGACATTTGTGAATTCTCAACAGTGCAAACTTTTTCATCGATGCGAAACTCGCACATCATTCAGCTTATACAACAGACCATTTTGGTGAGAACTGAGAACCTACAAGTTACAAAACTGTCCTAGGGTGCAAAACTCCTCTTATACAGCAGCAGGCCGTCTGGGTGAGTATCTGTATGCCAGAAACCGTGATGCCGCTTTTCTCTTGAAGATCAAATAGAGGCCCAGGAGAACGCACACTACAAGAAGGTACAACCAGAGGTGAGCTTCCTGAACATGGAACATCTTGTCATTGTCGCAGCGGCAATCATATTCACTACTGAGCAGCTTCGTATGCCCATCATCTCCGTCCGGGTCCAGGATGAAATCAAGGCTGGCAGCTTCCTGCTCCAGCACAATGTGCGTGGACTTTGGTCGGAAGCCTTCCATGGATGCCACAACTGCAAGAAGCATGGACAATGTCACCCAGTTGTATGGATATAGAAAGCGAACGCTTGCTTTTCGGGCTACCGGCTTTGTCAATCTATATACAATGAATGGTCAACTTGATCTTAGTAGCTAAATATGGCAATAGTTGGGACATATGCTGTTTCGTATAGGTGGTGAACCTTGGCTGGTTCATGCCAAGCACAAATTGATTTACCTCTGATTGATAGGCACACAAGTGGAAGAAAAATTCAGAAAACCATGCCAAGGAAGAGACATGATATTCTGAGGATTCCCAATTCCTTTTGCAATTACGGGTGATATTACCATAAACATAAATGCTGAGGAAAAAATGGTGTACCTTCATATTTCTCACCAGGCACAATAATTCGGTGGTAATCTCCAAAAATCCTGCTTGCTCTTACCTAAAAGAAAGAAAAAATTTAGGAAACTCCTGGAAACATATATCACGAACTCCATACTCATTTATCAGTTTGTCCATTCGAACATAACAGAACTAATGCTAGCAAAATAAACTAACCTTGGAATCGATGCCCTTTATCATCACTGAGCCAGGTATAGGCCTGCCTGTATCTGCTGCAAATATCCTTCCATGAACTCCTGACTAAAACTAGAGTTAATATGACAGAACAGACTGATGAACCAAGGCACAATGCATACAAACAATGGGAATATGGATAACTGTAGTATTTGTTTGATAAACTCTATTCTCTACCAAATAAGAGGAAGCACATCCCACAAACCCCGACTAGATAGGCCAGGCAGTCGAGCAATTATGTGCCTCAACTCGCTAACCAATTAACACCATTTCATTTCAATCAGTGCAAAAGTCATCCTTTGCTGTGCATAAAGATACAATTGATTACCTTTATCAAGCTTGCAAGAAGATTAAGCATACTCATTTTATTGTGTTCCCAGATGACAGGAAGCTGTAGCAAAACATTAGAATAAGCAACAGAACAAAAAATATAAAGATCTGCAAAACAGAAGCAGAACCATAGAGAACTCGATGCAAAGATACCTCAGCTGCTTTTGGCCATTTTGTGTCACTAATCTCCAGAGTTAACTCAAAGCAGCCTCCATGTATATAATTCCAGTCTTGCATGCCACCATATATAGGATACCTGAATCACAAACAAGGATGTTGATTGATGCAAAGCCCAGACATACACAGAAAGTCTCATATGCAATACGAACAGAATGCTACTGTTTTGTTTACCAGAAAGCTCCATTTGTTATCCCTCCTTCAAATTCTTTGCTCAAGGACATGTTGTAGTGGGACTGACTATACACTGATGCCATGTGCCGGAATGTCTTATCATCAGGACATCCGTAATACTGTTTGCTGTGAGAAAGTAAAATCTTTGTTGAGAATGCTAAACTGTGAAATCAAGCAAGTAAAATTGCAGCCTTAAAGACTTGAGAGTGAAAATAGTCAGAAGAAGGAATCACCTCGTATCCCTAGTTCCATCCCATGGATAATTCGCAACAAGGGCACCCTAAAAAAATTCAAATAAGATGATAATAAGGAACCTCACTTCAACAAGATAAGTAATAGCAGATAACTGTGGGTAGGAGAGAATAAGTTACCCCATGCAAACTAGCAGAAGCTGTGAAGTGTTCTTGGTTTACCCAGTTCATAATAGCTCTAGTTTCAGGTTGTCTGGAGTTGATATCGTTGTTAGTAGAGAAGAACTGTCAATATCAGTTACTGTCAATTGAATGGCTCCAAGAAAAAAATAAATAGAGGACACAAGGGGCAGTAGAAGCTTCCATAAGGAAAAGAGATGCAACGTAAAGGAGTACTCACTTGGTCAGGAAAATCTCGGTTGAGATCAATATTGTTTGCATTACCACGCCATCTAAGAGCAAATCCATCTGGGTTCATTGTCGGAAGTATATGAAGGTGCATATTCTCCACAATTAGAGTTGCCTACAGAAATTAGTTCACACTGTTGAGTTTACCATACACTGGCAACAGTTTTGATAGATTAGAGAAAATATCCCACATCATAGTTCCACTGAACATGGTATCGTAATGTTGAACAATATAATGGAAATAAGTAGAAATAGCGTGCTTTAGAATTTAATTTAATTTAACTACTTCATATTTCAAATAATATTTCAAGCATTATTATATTTTAACCCCCTTTTACATCATAGCTTCCTTTCAAAATTACAATATCATCTGAACAACTCAAAAAATACTAAAGGTAGTCATAAAAAAGCTAAAGCACAAGGGGTAGGCCATAGGTAAACTGCACAGCACAGCACAGTGGGGGGCCTCCCCTGCTGTACAGTTTCAAAAATAAAATAAAAAAGAGAGCAAATAGAGACAGATGAATGTTTGATTACCAATGGATCCTTCAGATAGTTATCACACAGCCAATTTGCAAGATGCATAAGAACCTCTCTTCCAACTGGCTCATCACCATGAACATTTCCAATGAACTGCAAGTGCAGCACAAATTACATCACAGATAAATTCATGGTGCCTTTAACACTGGGACTAGAATAAAGAACCCCCGTCAATTCGTCATCAATTGATAGTTGAATAAGAACAAGAGTATGAAGCAACTAACTAACTCAAGCAACAGAGAAAGCCAGCATAATAATTGTTAACATGGCACTTTGTCACAGGAAAACCATGTGTTTAATTATGGACCTAGTACAGGAGAGTGAGCTGAGTATTTGACAATATGACATCAAATGATTACATGTTCGCTGCTATAGAAAAATGTGGGCTAAGTTTGAGCATACCATCACTTACTTTATGGTCTCAAGATATGGGGGAAAGAGCTAGTCCCTTATAAATTAATAATGAATGAAGAAGGAAAGCAAGGATATGGGATCATGGAACTCGAATTTAAGAATGACAAAAAGGAATTGCATTGTCATTGAACATATCCCACATGTGTGAATATGATTCTGGCATGGTAGCACAAACCTTGAATGCTGGTTCTGCTTCTTTTTGCCTTGGCTTGTCCGATATTTCAATCACCCACTACAATCAGTACAGTTCCCCAGTACATAAATTTGGCACTAAACAAAGCATATGAAACTGTACTGCAATTGAAGTTACATACCATTGGAAAATCATTCACACTCTTTCCAATGCTGATAACATATTTGTGTTATCCCTCAAAGAGAGAAGAAATAATAGGTAAGTAAAATGTGAACATATGAAAATACTGGAGGGAGGAAAATGAAGCAGAAAACAATGCAACAAAAACTGAGATATAGACAATATCAGAGTTGTATATATATAACAAATAAACAGAAGAAATTCAAGTCAAATGTTATGTTATTTGGGCAATGCTAAAAAAAGCTGAGCATAGAACAAATCAATAGTCTAAAGTAGCATACTTATGAACATACTTATGCTCAGAAGTGGCATTTCATGATTAATTTTCTTTTGAAATCTACATATTTTTTTCTCGAACACCCAGGAGAACTGTGTATCATTGTATTAATAGATGAAGTTTGGAGTCAACGAGAAAGACTCCTACAACACACACACACCCCTCACACTAGAACATAACGTAATCACCTGTTACAGGAAATCTACATATTTCATTGTAACCATTTGCTATTAGCCTATTACCTATCTATGCGACTACATATGGATCGCTGATTCTCTCACAACCGGTAAAGACTTTGCATTATACAGTATACCATAAATAAATACGCACATATGTACATGGCTTAAGAGAACTGATAGTCTTAAAAGTTGTTTTAGAAACTCTAAATATAACGGTCACAAAGAAGTATTATACATCAGGTACCTGTATATCCTGGAGACATTAGAGCAACGACTTCCAAAGGCAAGTACAGCAATCTCAAGCTCAGCATTGCTCATATACCCACGAGCCATTTCTTCCCTGAATTTAGTCCAAAATCATACACAACATGGTTAACCAACAATATATTAATATTATGTGACATAGACAGACATTGTTTTCCTTTTTTCCAAAAATTCTTATTTGAAGCATACGTGATATGAGGCTTATCTTGAAGCAGGCTACGTGAAAATGACCCATGATCTCCATCATCTGTACATAGTTAAAAAAATTAGTATATATGCGGAAAGATATATCAAACTTTTTTCTTGTACAGATAGATGCTGAGGCAGACAATATAAGAATATTTTGACTAGAATACTAGACCAGAGAAGGGCATATGTATCGATACGTATTGGATAGAACATGAAAATAGCAATCCATTACAAAATTCCAGCTCCTTCAAGAATAATTCTCATGATTCCATCTGATGTCGAGTATGCCCATTTCTACCAGCTTTATAATAAGCTAAATACATGATGGACGGTAGCCTTCAACAGAACACACTCGTCACGTATTCAAGAGCATGCATTTTTTTTTATGATTCCAATTCGTGCTCGCCATCACTGTGCAGTGTGAACTGTTCATCCCCAATCAGAAAACAGCCTAGTATACCAAAACGAATTGGATTCAACTAAAGCAAAGCCCCACAAAAGTGAAACGAGCTACCGGATCCGGAGTCTCCGAAGATCCCAGCTGACACCAATTCCACCACTCCAAGACGGATGACAGAAGGGAAACGCTCATAAGTCCTAAGTTCTCGTACGACATCACAAAGAGGGGAAGAGGAGAAAGGAGAGACCTGACGCACCGCGGCCGCCTCTCCCGGCAGCATGCGTGGGAAGCGAGGCGAAGGCGCGGAGCAGCAGGAAGAGGAAGACAGGGTGTAGGCGCGAGATCGCCATGGGCGCGCGAGGAGGACGCCGCCCACGTGGTGTGGGTTTGACCCGGCGAGGGACCGCGAGGCGCGGGCCGATGACTATGGGAGGGAGCACGATCCGCTTCCCACGGTGGCCTTGTATTAGTATTGAACCAGATAAACCGTTAACACACAAGCACCAGTGGTCTAGTGGTAGAATAGTACCCTGCCACGGTACAGACCCGGGTTCGATTCCCGGCTGGTGCAATTATTTTTGTTACACTTTAAACCATTTTTGTTCATTCCTTGTGTTTTCAGCCAAACGATCATCCACCCTGCTCATCAAATTGCAAAGAGAAACGAGAAAGGCCAGCCGCAGCCAGACAAGATCACACGATATTCTCCAGAACATGAGATATTTTTTATTCAATTCACTTCTTTTAACATGTACCACATTGTTTCAGTGAACATTTTTTTGAAAGGTGTTTCAGTGAACATTTGAGTATAAACTATTTTTTCAGCTCCAATGACCTAAAACAAAATGAAGCATAGCGTCACACTGCAGATGCTCGTATCAAGTAAGAACAAGGCAGCAGCAAAAACTGAGTTCAGCGGGTACTCCAGGATGGTTCTCCATCAATCAACAAATACAAAGATGTGGTGCTTCCGGGATTCGCCTGCACCAGCTGAGAAGCCTTATGTATTCACAGAAAGAACTTGCAAACACAAAGGCTCTGCACTACTCAGTACTCAGCTGTCAGCTCAGCAAAACAAGGCTGCAGCACTTGTGTTCCTGGGAAAAAATTTGGCAGGCGCCATCACTATGTACTCAATGGAATAGTTGTGCCAGGACCTGTAACAGGAGATGACACATGAGGCTCAAACTCTAGAAACTACTAACAGTTTAACACAATGATTTGCAGAGAAGTTGAATAAATTCTCACCTTTCAGAAGAAGACTAGGAAGAGCCTGCCAGTCTGCACACAGCTAGTTTTAAATTTGAACAGCTAAACTATAGTTGCAGTGGTCAGTGGATTCATCTATTTTGAATTGGAGACCTTCAGTAGATCATGGAATGCTTCTTGAGGAATGTCGACAGATCCCACACGTTTCATGCGCTTTTTGCCTTCCTTTTGCTTCTCTAGCAACTTCTTCTTCCTAGTGATGTCACCACCATAGCACTTGGCCAGCACATTCTTCCTCATTGCTGACAGGCTGGAAAGAGAGGGATATGAGCAAAAACCCCATGTGACAGCAATGCATATTAAACTATTTACCTCCAAGCTACATGGCTTTTCAGATACAGTTAGTTAACCTGATGATGATACATTTAGTTGTTTATTGTGCAGAAGAACATTGCTGCTACTACTAGGGCAGCTTCCTACTGGTTGAAACCTGAATCTTTTTGGTGGCCAAGATTGCAGCTGATTTGCCAAGGCTGGCTGGTTAATTTATATATACTCTTTACGGTTAGATCTTTTAGGCCAACAGAACGGCTTACTTCGAAAAAATTTTGAAGTATTTCCAGTTGTTGTTAGTAGTCATTAATTTGCATTATTTTCTTACAGAAAATGCTAACAGATAATGACTCGAATATTATGCACAAGTAGACAGCAATGCTATTATAAACACAGTGAAATGAACACAATAACTTCAAAAATGTGTTGAACTGTTGATAAAAAAAATAATCTTCAATCAAATCAAAACGGTAAAATAGTAAAGAGAAATGCACTGGGGTCCTTAAACTTTTTCTTGATTCTCACCAAGGACCACAAACCCTAGATGAGAATCCAGGAAAAGTTCAAGGACCACAGTGCATTACCCTCAATGGTAATTTAAAAAGCTAATAGCAGTTTCGAGTATCTTACGTTTCCCTAGCAATAACCTTTGAACCAATTGCTGCTTGTATGGTGATCTCAAACATTTGCCTGCATTATCGCATACAAAAGAAAGGAATGAATTATGTGATGCCGCAGAAATGTAAATCATGCCGCCCTCAACATGAACCCATAGCCAAATTCTGTTCTAAGCCTTGCGCAAGCCACCTAAGAGAAAACTACCAAATATTTTATTCTCAGTTAAGTGTTTAATCCCTTTCCAGCAAATTACACAACTTTTTGGTGTAATTTATATATATTGAACTAAAGTAATGTGTTCAGAAAGAGATATTCTCATGTCTCAGGCACAGTTCACATGTCCAAAAAAGAAGGTTGATGGATACCTATCAATAAATTTCTTGAGCTTCTCCACTAATTCCCTTCCAACCCGCTGAGCCTTCTGGTTATGCACTATAGTTGCCATAGCATCAACAGGTTGACCGTTAAGAAGGATGTCCATCTTAACTAGATCAGACTGTTCATATCTGTCAAGGAGAAAGGGGGGAGAGATGAATAAATAAACTAAACAACTTTTTGGTATTTTTTTTCTTCATCCTATCACCCATTTTACTTTGGAACAGATTTTTGCATGCCACTTTAAGAGTAAGTTCCACAAAATGCAAACTATTTAGATATTAATGATGCTTGCCCTTAATAAGTCAAAGAATCCCAGATCTGAACAAAAGAATGTTTCCAAAACCTTGTGTACATAAGAAAAGCACTTTCTGTTTGTAAACACTAGACATGTCCTGGGTTTCAAAAAGAAAGTCCGCTCAATAAGTTATACTGATCAGAAAGTTGTACTGACAACTTCAGAATATAAAGCAGTGAAAATAAAAAATATTTAATAATAATAAAAGCATATGAGGAAGTGAAATAAACAACATAATATTTTTCTCATCTGCGAATTCCAAAAGGAAAAACAGTGTAACAAGACCATGCCTTGTTACTGCATTCACAAAGGGACTTACTCGGAATCTTCGTAGTCAAAAGTAGCATAACCAGACGTAATGCCTTTCAACTCATTATAAAAGTCCACAATTATCTCCTTCAATGGTAATCGGTACTTCAACATAGCCCTTTGGCTGCATAAAAAAATAGTCATGAAAAGCAAAGAAAAGAAGAACACTTTTGATACAACAGAGAGATTTGGAGGGGGGGAAGTTTACGCATCAATAAATGTATATTCCAACTGCTCGCCCCTCCTTTCTGAACAAAGCATAATGATAGGTCCAACATACCTGAAAAGGTGATTGAGCATGATAGTATATTTCTACTTGTAACGCTTAAATATCCAAAAAAAAAGTAAAAAACAAGTGTGAAATGAAGATCTTACTCACTAGGGGTAATGATTGTTGCAATAACTGTGGGCTCCCAACAGGCAGTTACACGCTTTCCAGGATTAGAAGCCAAAACAGCAGGGTTCTCAACTTGTACCTTGCTGGAAAAAACAAGGTTTAGTTTTCTAGCAGAAAACAAATGTAGTAAATACAATTGTGAATGCACACCTTCCATCACCATATTCAAAAATATAAGGTACGGTTGGTATGGTCGATATGACTTGAGCTCCATATTCCTAAATAAACCCAGTGACAGAATCAGAACCTCAAGCCAATTATGTCACACAAACTATTTACATTATATCACATCTGATAATTTCCTCCTTTTCACATTATATTCCATTTTTTTCCTCTTTATAAGTTCAAATGAGTGGAAGAGTTTCTGGGTTGACACAGGTATTCAATGCACTTAACCTGATGACAAAAGATATTCTCTAAATTTTTTTTCTGCTGGAAAATTCCATACTTCTAAAGGCATCCCCAGAGTCGAAGTTACAAATTTCCTTGAGATACTAGCATAATAGTTACTCCCTCCGTCCCAAAAAGAATGAAGTTTTAGGATTCAAAATTTGTCCTAAAAAGAATGACTTTTTACTTAATTTGGCATGTGTGCATGTGCATGTAGGCATGCAACAATCAATTAGCACCTAATATGGCAAATAAATAGGGGCAATCGAGGTCATTTCACCTCCTTAATAATCTGTCCTAAAATTTCTAGAATGACATTCTTTTTGGGACGGAGGGAGTAAGAATGATGCTCTTAAACTGATTTTTAAACATCAATTGATGTATTATGTATGTTGAGCATGTATTATGTGGCTAAACATAAAAAGATCAATGAATCAGAATTATGGTAAAAACTATACTTGCTCAAGCCGTTGGTGGAATACATCCATGTGTAGCAATCCTAGGAAGCCACATCTGTACAGAAGACGGTCATAAGAAAATCAAAAATAGATTACAGTAAATTCCACACTCAGTGTAACTATAGAGAAGTCGTTCACATACAGAAAATCTGGTACCTGAATCCCATGCCAAGTGCATTGCTTGTCTCTTTTGTAACAGAGACACTGGCATCATTACATGTTAGTTTCTCAATCGCATGGCTAAGAGCTTCGAAGTCAGAACCATCAGCAGGGTAGAGACCAGAGAAGACCATGTGTTTTGCAGGCTTGAAACCTGAAAGGTAATTTATATGATGTTTAATGTTGCACCGCATGCAACCAAAAACTAAGGGAAGAGAACACGAAACATGGCTATGGAACTGCAATACATCATGCATGTTCTTCTCAGGCTAAATCGGACTAAATAAAAAAACGAGAATACGTATGAGGACATAAATTTCGTCAAGAATGGGACTCCGTACCAGGAAGTGGCTCAACAATGCTCTTTGCCTGGTGAAGGGTATCACCAATGCGTGCTTCTTTAGTTGAACGCATTCCACTGATAACATACCCAACTTGTCCAGTGTAGAGCACTCCAGTAGGTGTAAGCTCAGGGTGCATAATGCCAACATCCAGAACTTCATATGCACGGCCAGTTGCAGCTGAGGCTATCTTATCACCTTTACGCAGGGCACCATCAACAACAGCAACATGGCAAATCACTCCTTTGTACTCATCATAGTAGGAATCCAGAAGCAACATCCGTACAGGTGAATCACATTTCCCAGGTGGGGAAGGTATGCGTTCAATTACAGCAGGTAATACGTGTTCGAGGCCTTTCCCGGTCTTGGCAGAAGTGAGCAGGGCTTCACTTGGATCAATGTCAAATAACCGCTTCAATTGATCCTTTACATTATCTGGATCAGCAGTTGGCTGATCAATCTTGTTAATCACAGGAATGATGCTCAAATTTGATTCAAATGCAAGATAAAAGTTGGCAATTGTTTGAGCTTGTACACCTTGTGCTGCATCAACTACTAAAAGAGCACCCTGGCAAGCCGCAAGGGACCTCGATACCTCATAGCTGAAATCCACATGGCCTGGCGTATCAATCAAATTAAGCAAATATTTTGGCACATCTGAGCCCTGGGATGCAGTAGTGTGCCTATAGAACATAGTTGCCGTTTGTGCTTTGACTGTAATTCCCCTTTCTCTCTCAACCTAGAAAAATGTACATAAACGTTACAACAGAAGACACACCACATGCAAAAGTAAGGTCCAAATCAAAGTTGGGGATACAGAAATATACACTCTAAAATGTAGTTGAATCACATTATATTACGGTAAAAAAAAGGTGTACCATCCAAAATCCTGAAAGTTAAAAATCAATCCAGTAACTCCATTTGTGTTCTTTAGAATGATAAACCTTTTCTCTACAGGATTTTATAATCTTCAGATGCACTGGCAATCAAGCATACTCATATTCTTTACAAGAGTTTATATAGTAGAATGTGGGGAAAAATTGTGAATGTTTCAGTCATGAAGCTAAGCTAGTTTTTTTTAACGAACAGGCACAAGACAGTGCCTATTTCATTGATAAACAAGAAAAGAACAGTCGGCTAGCCGGATAAGTTTACACTCATGCGCTCGGACTCGACAAACTCTCCCGTCGTAACACACATTATGCTCACGCATGAAGCTAAGCTAGTAACATAGGCATCAATTGATATAGAATTAACACGACATTCCACCATCAATTGATACTTACTCATAGTCATGCTGCAATATCAAAATCTGAGAGGCCAAAACGAAATGACTATTTATAAAACTAATGCAGTCATCAACATAGTTCTAGAATCTGATCGAGAAAACAGTGGGGAAATGGTGGCTTAACTGAACTGATCACCACTGACAATCTGACAATTGAGCGGTGAAGGGTCAACATTTCGCTAATTTATTTCTAAGTCATCTAAAAACAAAAAGGAGAGTGAACGGGAAGAATTAGCGTCGCACTTGCAACTTGTCGAGGTACTGGGGCTGGCCGTGACCCTTCTGGATGGTACCGGTGAGCTCCAGCAGCCTGTCCGCGAGCGTCGACTTGCCGTGGTCGACGTGAGCGATGATGGAGAAGTTGCGGACCCGCTCGGGCGGGTACAGCGCCAGCTCGGACCCGGACACCGCGCCGCGCGCCCCGTGCTCCGGCGACGCCTGCGACGAGAGGAGGCGCTCGGGCTGCTGGAGCGGGCTCCGGGACAAGGAGGGGACGGCGGCGATGTGCCGCGCAACCCGGCGAGCGGATCGCCGGAGCGCGGCGGCGCCGGCCATCCCGAGCCGCGGGCGGGGACCGGCCGGCCGGCGGCGGGAGCTAGGGTTCTGGGAGGGGATTTGGCGGAAGAGTGAGATGGGTTGCGCGGAAGCGGTCTATGGACAGAGAGCCAGATCATGGAGGTGTCCGTACGAGCTGTGACCTGGCAGCTTCAGTTCCATCGTGGTTGCGAAGGCTTTTTTTTTTCCGGAACTGCTGGCATGCTAGCATCGGACACCTTCGTGACCGTCGGATGAGAAGCGAATCAGCCGTCAGCCGTCCGATCCAAAGCCCAGGGAGCAAATATTGCGAGCATGTTGCGATCCAGGGAGCAAATGTTGTGAGCATGTTGCGAGTCATGTTGCGTGCAACATCTAACATTAGGGGGCCTCCTCCCTCCTGCTCCCAGGCACAACACTTAAGCAACCCATATTGTGACCATGTTGTGACCCGTGTTGCGTGCAACATCCAACACGTAGCCCTCCTCCTCTACACAAATCCCAACACCACATGTCTGCAACATCGAAACTCAACATCCGCAACATTAAAATTTAATGTTTGCAATACCCAACAACACGTGTCTGCAACATCGAGACTCAACGTCTACAACATCGAAAAATAATGTTTGCAACATCGAAAAATTTAGATCTAATTTTGAAACATTCGCATGAAACACTCGCCACATGTGAAGAACACAGATGCGAAATGTACACAACGATTTGCAACATAAACGAGATACGATTGCATCGTGGAGGCGACGGTTGCAACATGTCAAAGAACTTGTTGTAACACCAGTATACAACGATTGCGACATCAAAAAGCAATGCAGCAAGGCAGAGGAAGGACCCATCCACTCCTGGAGATGGCGGCCGGGGTCATGCTCCCCCCGCAGGGAGCGGCGGTGGCCGGCATAGGCCCGACGCACGGCTCGCCCGCTCCCAGCCGTGAGGAGCGGCGGCGCAGGACGGCGGTGGCCGGCGCAGCCCGGCGCGCAGCTCGCCTGCTCCCAGCCGCGAGGACCGGCGGCGCTCACCCGCCCTCCAGCTGCAGGGAAGCAGTGGCGCCGGGCCGGCGGCGGCGGCCGGTGCAGGGCCGTGGCGGAGCTCCCCCAGAGCAGAGCTCCCCGCGCTCGGTGTCCATGGCTTGCATGACACGGAGGCGAGTTTCGAGGACGGACCCTCCATGGGCGGCAGGTGCGAGAACGAGGTCGAGGTCGAGGTTGGGACCACGCCGGGAGGATGCGGATGGCGATCTGCCTCCATGGCGGGCGGTGCGGGGGCGAGCTTCGGGAACGACGGCGGGCTCCATGACGGGTGGGGCGAGCTCCGGATGCGGCGGCCTCCATGACCGGCGGGGCGAGCTGTCTTCATAGCCGGCGGGACAGGCGCGAGCAACGGGCACAGCGAACTCCATGGCCGGAGGAGCGGGAACCTCTGGGCGCGACGCCCTTCATGGCCGGCTGGTCGAGCTCGGGACCCCCGGCGACCATCGGCACTCCCAGCGACGATGTCGTGTTGTTGTTGGGGGAAAAATCAAGGAAAGGATAAGGATAGTGGTGGGTCCACTCACTTGAAGAAAGGAAATGGCAGCTCGGGTCGCGCGTGTGTATGGGATTATTTTTTATGGTGGAGGAAGCCTCCGATTTTTGCCGACGAGTCGGGCGTCTGACTACTAGCATTATTGTTTTTTAGAAACGGTTGCGAAGGCATTCGATCTGCCATGGATTGTAAAAAAAAATCATGCCTGTGTAGTGATTGGTGTGAAAAGTCCTATTCCCCGTGGAGCTTTCAGCAAAGTTTCATTCTCATTTATTAAATATGACACATTAGTATTTTGGATGACATGGTACGCAGTACGTTAATTATAAAGAGAGATGGAACAAGTTTCATCAGAATATAATTATGTATACATTGTTTCCAAGATTATTCCAAGATTATGAAATATGATGAAACTAGCACGGGGACTAGAGAGTTTGGTTTCATCTTATCACATCCAAACACATGCCTTACAATTAAATGGTAGATTCTGCTTATGAAACCGCAAATTGAAACTCTGCATTGGAAGATCTTGTTTCATTCATCTGCTCAATCATTTTTGGATGGCAATTTATTCTTGGAAAACCAATATATGAAACTCCCCACCGAGTCTTATATTGTAGAGCTTGGATAGAGTTTTTTTTCCTTTTCTTTTTAATTACTTGTATATTACTTCTTACATGTGCGATAGTACTTTACTGTAAGCCGCTTCAAAGGCCAAAAAGGGAAAGATAAATGTAAAACAATGTCTTTGACTACTCACGGGTGCTCATCATTTGACCATCATCGATGTTTAAAGAGATTTCGTTAATTTTAATATATAGTATCATCTTAAGCATTAGTAGGGATAAGTTATACATGCGTCAATGCATTCATGCGAACACAGATTATCTTGGTTGGTTCACAAGTTGGGCTTCTTTTTCTCGGCCCATTGAGTAACTAGCATTAGCAGATGGCCATACTTGAATTGCCCTCCCAAATCTCCGTGACAATGGAAACACATTCAAATGTGCCACCGCCCACCGGTCATCACGCAAGTGCTCATAATTGATACTGTAAAATGGCTCTCGATCAATATCGAACTGAGAGTTTGATTGATGCGTTACAGTCATGGTTCAGTGCGGCGGCGCCGTTACAGATTCAATACTTCGGCAAAGCTCGTGCTGATCATCAATACTCATCGCCAATTTGCATTCCTCTCCATCACCACTTGCCATCTTGAGCCATTCGGCCACTCCCCAAATGGCAAAATCCTCCACATCCGGAGCCCTGCAAGCGTCCACGGCCATCCGTGCACGCGCCATCATCGGCAGCCGCTGAACGAGGCGCTCCCCCTGTCTGTCCCTCCCGGCCTCCCCGCCGCTTTCCCTGCCAAAGAACGTAACCGCTCGCTCGCCCGTACCCCTACCCGGCGCGCCCCCGCGGAACGCGGCGAGACGCACGTCCGCCGCCCCCGGCGCCCGTCCCCGCGCGCGCTATAAGACCACGCCCCCGGGGTACCGCGAGCGCCACACCGTGCCGGCTCTCCCCGTTCCGCCACCCCGCCCCATGTCCGTTCACCCGGGAGGGCTCAGCATCCTTCGGACCCGCTCGGGCGGGTACAGCGCCAGCTCGGACCCGGACACCGCGCCGCGCGCGCCGTGCTCCGGCGACGCCTGCGACGAGAGGAGGCGCTCGGGCTGCTGGAGCGGGCTCCGGGACAAGGGGGAGGCGGCGGCGACATGCCGCGCAACCCGGCGAGCGGATCGCCGGAGCGCGGCGGCGCCGGCCATCCCGAGCCGCGGGCGGGAACCGGCCGGCCGGCGGCGGGAGCTAGGGTTCTGGGAGGGAATTTGGCGGAAGAGTGAGATGGGTTGCGTGGAAGCGGTCTATGGAGGTGTCCGTGCGCGCTGTGACGTGGCAACTTCAGTTCCATCGTGGTTGCGAAGGCTTTTTTTTTTTTACGGTTGCGAAGGGATGCAAATTGGCATTATAACGGGTTCGATCAAAAAATTGATAAAAGATGGTATTTCATGTAATTAATTTTAGAGAGAAAATGAACTAAAGTGGCATGCTATTGTAAGAGTAAAATGCGCTAGCGGTCTCTAAACTTGTTGTGTTGTGTCAAGCCGGTCTCCAAACTCGCAAAACAACCAACCAGACCCCCTAAACTTCGTTCGGGTCTCATTTTGATCCAAACGGGAGACGCATATCACTCTTCCCTGTCACTTACACGTGGGATCCGCGAGTAAGGTTGTCTTCAACCTCTGGCCACCTTTTGGGATGATGTTCACCCGGGAGGGCTCAGCATCCTTCGGAAGAACTAGCCCTTCTTCCCGAGATCTGAGCCCGTCCCCGCGGTGACCAGCCGAGCCGGCGCACGTCGCCTCCGTTCCCGGGGCTCCTCGCTCAGCTAGCGCCGAGCCCCGACCCAGTGTAACTAACTAACTACTAGGATCCATCGGTAGTGGTGGTGGTAGCAGCAGCGCTAGTGCGGAGCGCAAACAATGGCGGCCTCCACCGTCGCATCCATGCCCATCATCCTCCTCCTCGCCGCCACCGCCGCCGCCGCCGCGGCCACGCCGACCGACGTTGCCATCGACGAGGCGTACGCGCACCTCGTCAAAGTCACCGGCAACCAGGGGCACTGGGCGGAGCGGGCCGAGGAAGTGCGCGCGTACGACCGCGCCGAATGCATGAGCGACCCCTCGCCGTCATGGACCGCTTCGAGGACGGTGGCGAGCGCACGGCCGCGGCGGCGGTGCGGCTGTCCCCGTCGTCCCTGCCGCGTAAGTTCCGGGCCGGTGGTGCACGACCGCCAACCCCGTCGACCGGTGATGGCGGCGGTGCCGCGGCGACTGGGCCCACCGGGACCGGAAGCGCCTGGTGGGCTGGTGCACCATCGGCTTCGACGGCCGCAAGGCCACCGGCGGGCTCGCCAGCCTCATCGCCCACCAACCGGGGCAACCTCCAGCACGCCGTCGTCCAGGACAGCTCGCTCTGGATCACCTTCGCGCGCGACATGATCTGATCAGACGATGGTCATCGCGAGCTCAGTCAGCAACGATCTCATCATCACCAGCGACAAAGACCCCGGCCTTGACGGCCGGGCCGTGCAGCAGATCACGCATTCACGCTGCAGGCCTGCAGCACGTGCGCAACGTCATCCTCCACAACCTCCGCATCCACGGCGCGAGGCCGCCACTTCCGCGACCGCTGCGCGGGCGAGATCCGTGGTCGGGTCCAAGCAACGTCTGGATCGACCACGTGAGACGTGTCTATACACGGCTACAACTGCATTACGAGGTTGTGTAACTCTTGTCTGTGGATGTCATCTATGTAATGGTCATCCCCTCCAAGGCAGCTGTCAGCATAGTCCTTGTGACCAAAGCTTCTGGGATTTGAGCCCAAATTTGGTGAGATCCGTCTATTTCGGCTTGCTCGAGAGAAAAATCAAATCGGTTTAAATAATCGGTCCATTTTGAATATTTTGGCTCAGTTTGACATCAGTACCACCCCACAAATACTTCCTATGAGTATAAACTAATGAACTCCATTCTGAAACTCTAGATATTTCATTTTCCTTTCCCCTTCTCCCTGGTGGCGGCAACTGTTCAAGACACTAACACCAAATGTAGGCACATATATCCCCACTGGCCTCATCTCAGACTAATTCATTTTGTCTCTTATTTAGGCATCACAATCTTGCTCGTCCCCCTCTATTTCCTGTGCAACCTGTAGTCACTATTGTTGGTGATGATGTCCGACAATATAAATTTGTATAGACCAACTTTATGATTACGATATTTTTTCGTTGATTTGTTGCAACTTGCTTCGTTTTCTCTCCTGGTTATTGCAAATGATATTTGTAAATGATGTATGCTACAATCTGGTCTGAGTTTAATCAAATTTTGTTAAATATGAATTTCTTTACCAGACAATTCGATCGAATCTAACGTGCGGCAGTGCACTGCTAGAGTCCAAAAACAAAACTCCAAACGCATAAAAGAGAAAGAGAGAGTCCATCCATAGCTTCCAACGTGGCTTCCAAGTTTCCTTGTCCAAACCTATCTTTTTTTTTCTTGTACATCCTCGCCTCCTTCTCTGGCTCCATGAAGATAGTCACCTCCGCTCGCCACCTCTCCAACGTCAAGAACTCCGCTGCCATTGTCGACCCCGCCCCGAGCGGGGCATCCCATCACAAGCTCTTCATTCACCATCAAAGGTGCAACCTCGCCCGTTTTTCATTCCCTTGTTTCCTCAAACCATAGCGAAGCCAATTAGGGAGGTACTCTGGTGGGGCAGGACTGACACCAGCAAGCTATCTAGAGTCAATGCTTCATTTGGTTTAATGTGAGATGCAAGAAATAGTTCATTTTGATCTAAGTCAAATTTTTATTAAATTGTGAGTTTTTTTACCAGTCAACTCCATCGAATCTCAGCTCATTTTTTCCCCGAAATTTCAAATTTTGCCCAATTTGGTGGATTCTGAAATTTTTTCCATTTTGATTTCAAAACTTTTCTTGTGACACATACAACTTGACTTTTGTGATACTCTTGGTGGTAAATGGATGACATATTCACACATCTAAAAACATGTGTCTGATTCTCTAAATAGTGATGCACCCAAGGGTTGTTACAAAGTGACGATTGACATAGTGGGGATTGGTATCATAAAAACAAGATGATTCTACACGTGTTGCTGGTTGATTTGAGAGAGCTTTCTGATAAACTATAAACTATAAACCACTACTAGTTTTGATTAATACAAAAGAAAAATTATTCAAAAATTAAATTCAACATTGCGACTACTCAGGGTTTGACAGAAGGAGACTGATGGCAAAACATGATCAATCATTTCGTCTGTCACTACCAGTTTATGTAATGATCCTCAGTTCTTGAGAGATGACATGGATAACTTGCATAAAAAAGAATTGGTGGGAGATGATGTGGATAGTTTGCATGTAGAGAGAAATAGAGTTAATAAGGTGGAAGATAACTTGGATAGCATGCATGAAGAAAAGATGAGTGGGAAATGATGTGGATAGTTTGCATGTAGAGAGAAATAGAGTTTGTGACTCTTAGTGAGGTGCATCTATATAGGTTATATAGATTTATCGAAATCGAACCAAAGAGGATATTTGTTCATGTCTATAATGGCACGCCATGAGTTGAATGTGATTTTTTTATTATGAGTAAAATTCGGCTTACTACATCCACACGGTGGGCATATACAACTAAAGGTTACAAAAAGATCTTAGACACCCTGAACCTCAAAACGCATGAAAGAAATCTCCGAGACTAAGAAAATAATGGAAAAAGTCCAAATTACTACCATAGCAAAAGTTTAGATAACCTCCTAAATTATGTTTTGGTTCAATTTACCCCCTAAACTTAGCTATTTGGTTCAACTTACTCTATAATGAACTTTTTTCATTTTTGTTTCTTTGTCCATAATCTAAATTGTAATTTGAGAGTTTGCAAGATGGTATGGACATCACAATCTACATTATGAAAATATTTTATGATTTTTCATTATTAGTTTTAATATAATTTATGATGCTCCATCCATGAATGATGCTTGTAAAAATTGTTTGCATTAGCTTTGGACCTTCCTTTGAACCCTATATATGTTATATGTATTAGTCATATCTAGCCTCAACTTGGATTGATAAGTGCAACCTACTTGCTTTTATATTTGAATTCCACTTCTTAGTAAGACATCAATATTTTTGTCTTGTTGATGAAAATGGGTAAAAGCCTTGCTTCAAACGAAAAAAACTAGTATTGCGTTATGCAATACTAGTTTGATGGATGGTAATATATATGTAACTGGTGAGCTATGCTATTATCACCTCCTCCTTCAATATGGATGTGCTATCAAGATAGCACATCCATATTGAAGGAGGAGCTTATGGTGAATAGATATCTTGATACCTCCTTCTTACTCGTCTCTAGATCTACTTTCACGGTGCTAGGTGCCACCCACCTCACACCGGCAGGAAGGACCGAAGGAGCTTATGGTGAATAGAGAAGAAGCCAGTTGCGGTTGAGCAATGAATCACTATATGACTAATGCAATGGAACCATCCAAAATTAGGTGTCTTCATCCTCTGTTCCATTGTTTTTTTGGATGAAAGAGCCGAAACATGCGTACTCGGACAATTCGAGCAAAGCGAGCAAGCACACAAACAGTTGCGTGCAAAATCAGCACTAAAATGTACCAATCGATGTATAAAAGGCCATGCACCGGCATTGCATCATTTGCACACACTAATTTCAGAAACGGCCATATGATTAATTACACGTTCATCCAGAACCTATATATGTATATGGTTTGGTTTCTCTCCTCGATCGATCCCACAACACGAATGAGTACGCCGCGCGCCTGCAAGAATTGAAGGACGACCTTAGCAGGGCTTGCCGACGCGGCAGTTGAGCGTGCCGGCGAACTTGGTGAGCTCGCCGACGTAGCTCCCGTGCCTCGCCGGGATGAAGTCGAGGTTGTCGTACTTGCGCTCGTTCTGGCCGCCGGACTCGTTGAAGAAGGCCCCGTTCATCATGACGTCCCCCTGCGACTTCCACACCCACTCCTTGTACTCGCTGTAGGGCGTGTACTCCCTCTTGGTCACCTCCTTGGCGTTGGGGTCGTCGGGGGCGATGAACCTGTTCCCCTGGCTGATGATGGTGGGGTTGTCGTTCCCGCCGATGGCGTACATGATCCAGTGCGTGTAGTCGTTGTTGACGACGTGGAAGAAGCCGTAGCGGCAGCGCGGCATCCTCTGCACGAGCCCCTTGCCGAAGTGGTTGAAGGCGACGGTGATCTGCATCTCCCTGTCCTGCGGGTTGACGTTGCTGGCCCCGAACAGCATCACGTGGTCGTGCTTGGTGAAGTGGCTGTTGGAGATGGTGATCCACTGATCCCCGTGGACCCGTTGACGACGTCGATGAGCCCGTCGGAGCACCGGTACATGGACACGTGGTCGATCCAGACGTTGCTGGACGAGAGCACGGAGATGCCGTCGCCGTCGCTGCGGGTGCGCATCCCGTAGTGGCGCTTCGAGTCCCGGATCATCCCGCCCGAGTGCGGCGCCGAGTGGTGGATGTGCACGTTGTGGATGATCACGTTCGACACGCTCTGCAGCGTGATCTGCGCGCCCGTGATGTGCACCTGCGCGCCGCGCCCGTCGATGGTCTTGTTGTCGCTCACGATCAGCTCCTGCCGGAGCCGGATCACCATGTCGCGGGCGAACACGATCCACAGCGGCCGGCCCTGGATCACGCCGTACCGGAGGGTGCCCTTGCGCGGGATGATCATCTCGTCGTCGCTCGCGTCCGTCACGATGTAGATCTTCCCGGCGGCGCCGCCGGTGGCCCTGTGCCCGAACCCGCGCGCGCACCCCGCCAGGCGGTGGCGGTCGGTGGCCCAGTCGGCGCGGCACCGCCAGCAGCTGTCGATGGGGTTCGTCGCCGCGCACGGGCCCCGGTACCCCCGCAGCGACCGCCGCGTCGTGGCGCGGAGCGTCTCCGTGTTGAACTGGTTCATGGCGGCGACGGGGTCGCTCACGTAGGCGGCGCGGTTGTTCGCGCGGGCCTCCTCCGCGCGCAGCGCCCAGTACTCCTCGTCGGAGGTGACGTTCGACGACGCCGCGACGGCCGTGGCGAGGACGTAGGAGAAGAGAACCAACAGCAGGGGGCGGCTTCTTATTATTAGGCCCGCCATTGTCGGTAGTGTGTGGACGCCGGCCCGGCGGCCGCCTCGACCACCCACCGCGGGGGGAAAGGCTCAGGAGATGTGTATGGTGTCGAAGGATCCTGAGCCCTCCCCGGCGGGTGGACGGCGGCACCGAGGCGCGGGGTCTGATGAGGTGCGGCGGTGGCGGTGTGGCGGTGGTTCCACTTGCTGGTATATGTAGGGGCTACCGGCGTGACGCCACCCTGGGCATTGGCTGGACGTCGTTGCCGCTACCGGCTACCTGCTCTGTTTGGGAGTCTCGGGCGCGAGGAGAAAGGCCGGCCACAAGTTGTGTCCGGTCCTGTGACCTCCTCCTTCCTGGGCATTGGGGAAGAACCGTACGTCAAATCTTTGGCAGGTAGTCAAGGTCAAAGCTCTGTCCCTGACGAGAAAATGGAAACTTTCAATTTGCTGCCATTCTTGTGATTGGAAAGCTGGAGACATACTGCAATCAACGGCGAGCACCACCCCTTCTTTCCCGGCTCATCACAGCAAGTGTGTCATCTTCACACCAACCCCGACGCTAACCTTATCAAAAAGATTGGGAAGAGCTGTTCCCTTACTGCTACCTTGAGGCGCTGTCGTCTGATATCTCAGATCACTGCCCCATCCTCATGCACTCGAATGCTTGCATGATCAAATCCAAGCCGAGATTTCACTTTGAGATCTTCTGGCCGAAATTTGACGACTACATTGAGGCGGTCCAACGGGGCTGGCGCTGCCCGCTGGACGTTACTGATCCTTGCCGCCGTCTTGACTGCCTACTTTGGAACACGGCCAAGGAACTCCAAAGCTGGGCTGACAAGAAGATTGGAAACATCAAGACACAACTGCTGATGGCCAAAGAAGTGGTGCTGCAACTTGACCGTGCTCAAGACCGAAGGGAGCTCTCTCCCGAAGAAATTGACTTACGCCACAAATTAAAAGGCCTCTGTCTCGGGCTAGCCTCCCTTGAGCGCACAATCGCACGGCAGCGGTCGAGGATAACCTACCTGCGTGAAGGGGATGCAAATACAAAGTTCTTTCATTTGCACGCTAGCTACCGGAAGAGGAGGAACCACATCAGTGTTCTCGAGGCACAGGGAGTGAGGACCAACAACCATGATGTGATGGCCGATCTGCTGAAGAATTATTTTGGGGAGCTGTTGGGGCAGGAAGTCCCGAGGAGTACAACAATAAACTTCGAAGCACTCGGCATTGTGCCACAGGATCTAGCAACTCTTGAGCTCCCATTCACCGAAGATGAGGTTTGGTGTGTAATCAAGGAGCTGCCAGCGGACAAGTCCCCTGGGCCAGATGGAATGACAGGTGCCTTCTATAAAACTGCCTGGTCGATGATCAAGGAGGATGTAGCGAGCGATCAACGCCTTCTACTGGGTGGATCACAGGCAGTTTCATTGTCTTAATGGGGCTTTTCTCACCTTACTGCCTAAGAAGCCTGATGCCGTGGCGCCCCAGGACTACAGGCCCATAAGCCTGATTCATAGCTTCCCCAAGCTGATCTCCAAATTGATGGCGAACCGCTTCGCGCCCAAACTGGATTATCTCATCCAAAAGAACCAAAGCGCTTTTGTGAAAGGCCGATCCATCCTGGACAATTTCAAGTATGTTCAGAGTGCAGCCAAGCTCATGAAGAAACGGAAAATCCCCAAACTGCTACTGAAACTTGACATTTCTAAAGCATTTGACACGGTGTCTTGGCCATTCCTCTTCGAGCTGCTGCAGGCTTGGGGGTTCGGTAACCGTTGGCGCGACTGGGTGGCATTACTCTTGTCGACGGCCTCCACACGGGTGCTACTCAATGGAGTTCCAGGGGAGCAGATCAATCACTGTCGCGGTCTTAGGCAAGGCGATTCCTTGTCCCCCATGTTCTTCATCCTGGTCATGGACGTTCTCAATCGGTTATTCTCTAAAGTTAGTGACCAGGGACTGCTGCAACCGATCGACCACCCGGCAATCAAGTACCAGTGTAGTATGTACGCGGACGATGTCATCCTCTTTGCATCACCGACACCTTTGGAGGCCCAAGCGATCGCCCGTATACTGGAGATCTTTGGAAATGCTACAGGGCTGAGAACCAACATTGCCAAGTGCTCCATTACACCGATCTTTGGGGCGGAGGAGATGCTCGACCAAATTCAGGCTGTGCTCCCGTGCAAGGTCAGCCAATTCCCCATCACCTATTTGGGTATCCCTCTATCGACGACTGCTATCCCCCGCTTGCACATCAGGCCATTGGTAGACAAGGTGGCTGCTCGGCTGCCGGCTTGGCAGGGGCCGCTCATGCCAAAGAGCGGCAGGCTGGTGCTCACCAAAGCAGTGTTGTCAACGATTCCAACCTACACGCTGATGGCTGAGCAGTTGCCAGCATGGGCTTTGGACGAGATCGACAAGATTCGGCGGAAATTTCTCTGGGCCGGCCACGATGACTCTGTGCGCGGAAAATGTTTGGTGGCATGGACTACTGTTTGCCGCCCGACAACACAAGGCGGCCTTGGCGTCGCCGACCTCAGGCTGGCTGGGATGGCGCTGCGTACCAAGTGGCTCTGGCTCCAGCGCACGGATCCTGATAAAGCTTGGGCGTCTCTACCAATAAGGATCGAGCCGGATATCCAACAACTCTTTGAAGCTTCCATTGTCGTCCGGGTGGGGAACGGAGCACAGACATTCTTCTGGACGGATAATTGGCTCGATGGGGAGGCAATCATCGACCTCGCCCCTACCCTGACCTTGCTCGTTAGCGCCCGAATCAAGAAAGTCAGAACAGTGCAGCAAGCTATGTTGGACCGGCAATGGGTTCGTGATATCACTAGAGGTCTATCGGTCATGGCAATCATCGAATATCTGCATCTATGGGATCGCCTCGAAGCAATTCAGCTACACCCCAATCAGGACGACGTCATGCGCTGGCGCTGGACGGCGGACGGTCGCTATAGTGCGCGCTTTGCCTACCAGCTTCTTCACCAGGGCCACACTGCGTTTCAGGGAGCCGAGCTGATCTGGAAATCCTGGGCTCCACTCCGGGTCAAGCTGTTCTTGTGGCTCGCCTGCCGGTGCAGAATTTGGACAGCTGATCGCCGTCGGCGTCGAGGTCTACCAGCCCATGACTCCTGCTGGCTCTGCGATCAAATGCCTGAAACGGGTGATCATCTGCTCGTCACCTGCCCGGTCGCCAAGGAAGCCTACTGGCTCTCGTTCTCTTGGGCCAGATGTGCTTGCACTTTCGGCAATGTTCATACAATCAGGGACTGGTGGGAGCACCTCACGACGATCCAGCCGGCGAGGAGGAAAAAAGGAGCCTCCACTCTCTTCATGATCGTGGCCTGGAACCTATGGAAAGAACGCAATGCTCGCCTGTTTGAGCACCGCACAGCATCCGTGGCCATCGTCTTAGACAGGATCAAGGCTGAGGCTGAATTGTGGATTGTCGCGGGAGCAACAAAACTAGGACGTTTATTTTGTGAGTAGTCCGCATGAGTGTAGCACGCCTGCGTGCATTGTAAACAACGTCTAATTTCTTCTTAATACAATGATACGCAGCTCTCCTGCGTATTCGAGAAAAAAAACCTTATCAAAAAAAAAAACCGACGCTAAAGAACCGTGGGCCCAAATATGTGGGCCGTAGGGGGGAACGGGCGCCGGGCGGTGCTCATTCACATGCAGTCCAGCCCAATAACCAGAATTCTACGGCCTGTGAAGCTTGCCGCCATCCGAAAGACGTACGACGACGACCGGCATCCCCAAGTCCCGAGTCCGAAGTCCGAACTCGACTCATCCTTCCCGACCAGCAAACGGATTCCGAATCTTCCCCGACTCGAACGAACCATGATCCCCCGGCCATCTATAAATTCCCACGCGCGGATGCGCCAACCACAAACACGACTACACGAGAGTCACCCAAACCTTTCCCTTCGCCCTCGCTCGCTCGATCAACAATGGTGCAGTTTGACATGGAGAACGACGATGGAGACTTCGTCCTCGACCAGCAACCAGAGCAGGGTGATTCCAGCTACATGTCTGCTGACGAAGATTTCCTCGACGGGCAGTCAGACCAGGGTGAGGACGGCTTCATATCATGCGATGATGACAATTCTTCGTCTCTCCACGAGCGATCGTCGTCAGACCAAGAAGATGACGGCAGCTCCATGTCCGACGATGCCGATTCGTCTCTCCACGAGCAACCGGACCAAAAAGAAGAAGACGAAGACTTCGTCGACCAGGATCCGGACCGCCTAGCTGACTTCGCCACGGTGGTGGCGCTCTGCAGTTTCACTGAACGCAGTTTCTACGCGCCCGCCGGCGCCTGCGGCGAGGACAGTCCTGCTGCGGGCACGTTCTCGGATCAGTATTATTACGTTCTCGACTTCACCGGCCCACGAGCAGCGCGACGGCTTCGCATCCGCAGGTTCCCGGCCACCGAAGCTTACGCCGCCGCCTAGGACGGCGAGGACGAGGACGATGACCATCCGTTCCCCGTGCAAGCGCCACCGGCCGCAGCGTCGGAGGCGGCCGAGGCGCCGGCCGACGACTGCTGCCCGGTCTGCCTGCAGGACGGCGGGGCGGCGCCGGGCGCCGCGTGGACGCGGGTCGCGCCGTGCGGGCACCGGTTCCACGCCGCGTGCGTGGCGCAGTGGCTCCGGGTGAAGCTCAGCTGCCCGGTGTGCCGGTGCCGCTTCCTGGCCGTCGTCACCGCCGCGCGCTGCCGTGACGACGCGGCGGAGGAGCGCTCGCGCTCTCGCCCGCTCCCGGACATCGTCGAGGAGATGCTCTCGATAGATTACGAAGATTCTGTCGTGTTTCAGAACAGCTCGCGTTGGATAGAGTTCTTGGCCACCTACCGCTTGGCGTCGGCTAGCTGAGTATTCTTCGGGGGTATCGGCCGGCGCAGCATGAGATTGGATGTTTCCTGGTCTACGAGCGTGTGTAAAGCGATCGATCGAGAAATTCAGCAGATGCGTACGTGCAGTGTGATAGCTTTTTGTAACAAGCAGTGAAAGACTTGTCTATCTATACTATAAGAGTTGAGCAAATTGAAAACAATTCTCACCTAAGGGGAAACTTACCCACCTCTCACAAAGGCCCCACTTGACAGGGCCGGGGCCACCAAAAACTGGACGACGACGACGAAACGACGAAAAAATTGAATGAAGGAAAATGTTTCTGCCAAAAACACCTGTTTTTTCTCACCACACCTCCGCTTACCCGCCCGCATACCCACCACCATCAATCACACGCTCACTTCATTTCCCTTCCTTAATCCATTCTAATTAACACACCAACAGTCACGGTATGTGTGTTTCCTTTTTTAATTTATGGATTTATGGACAGCGACGTCAATCTTTCCTTTTCTCATTCGTTACCCTTCCCTGCGCCAGCTTGATTTTTGCAACATTTAAATGTCATAAGTCCCTTCCTTCCTTCCTTCCTTCCCTCATTTGTTGCCCTTTATTGCGCCAGCCGTGACACTTTCCTTTGTTTTAAATGCCATACAAAGGACTCCTCTGTGTGCGGTGGCATTCGTGCGGGGTACAGACTCCTCCCTGAGCCGGCGGAGCCGATGCCTAGCGTCGCCGCCTCCTTTGTCCTTGACTAGCTGAGCGCCGCCTCGACCTCCCTCCTCCCACCCGTTCGACCTCACATGTCGTCCTCGTCGTCGAGAGTGGATCCAATCGTGGGGCCCGACCTCCCCGACGAGGTGGCCTCTCGTGGCGGTAGTGCGGCCTCCTCCTCGAGCTGGGGCTGATGCCGAGCGCTGTCAGCTGCCTCCGTCCTCGATCTGCTCTGGAGCGCTGCCGTGATAGGTGTCAGTGGCGCCAGGAGGAAGAACGAGGCGACCGCACTGATGGTGTCAGTGCTATCAACCCCGTCGGGTGCAACAGAGGTCTGATCCCTTTCCAATCGATTTCAGTTGATTTTGGTTGATGTCTTGTACAGTTGTCGATGATTTGTGTGGGTAGTAGAGCAATTTTGGTCATGGAGTGGCATGATTATTCCCTGTTTCCCATGGAGAACCGCACCAAGAGGTGTACTCCCATCTGATTCTTGTGTAGACAGCTTCTGATCTCTATATTGCTTACGGAATCATGCACATGAGGTGCGTGCAGTGTGGTTAGTGTTTGCTATTATGTATCTGTAGTCTGCATTGTGGTCATTTGTGAGTGGTTATTAATTGATTGATCTTAGCATTGTGTGTTAATTCATCGTATCATTTTATGACTTGGATGATCCGCATTCTGAATTTTCCCATTTAAATCAGTTGTATTCCTCTATTTTTCTAAAGGCATTGCAGATGCCATACGGAATTACCCCTCCAAGGGCTTATACAATGGTGACTGGTGGTACGAGCGCTGCATGCCATGCAGCCACCATACAGCTATAAATTTGCAGTTTTGGGAGGAAAATTTTCCTCTCTAGGGATAGCAGTGCAATTGCATCTTCTTTATTACTATTTCTGCAACAACACTAGCAGGTGTGCAATCATTGCAACTTGCAAACGTTTTATTGGCATTCATCTTTTTTATTTGTGAAAGGAAAAATTGTTGTGTGAAGGTGTTGTTTTTAATGTTATAATCTGTTTATTTCAGATGATTTGTTCCAACAAGATTGAAAATCAGATCTTGGGTCAAGGTATTTGATAAATTTCCACGATAAATCAATGACGAGAGTTGTGTTCTATAACTCAGGTTTGTTTCTAATCCGTTTGCTCCTTGTTGGTTGTGTTTCTCTCTCAAAAACTAATATATTTCATTTATCTAATAAGTGCTTCTGTACCTACAACTGGTGTTACAAAATTTGTATTATTTCAGCTGAAAGCATCATAATTCTCTTTTGCCATAGAAGATCACATATTTCATTAGGAAAGCTTGTGCAATTCTGCCTACATTGGTTCTATGGGGTTATTTGAAGAAAGATGGGTGATACAGAAAGGTATGTTATCTTTGCTGTTAGAAAGGCTCCAATTTTTTAGTTTTGGTCAATTTCTTTGTCATAGTTCAGTAAATAATTTTGTTTATTCAGTGAGCTATTTTGCATATTGAACATTTGATGAAACATGTATAATGCATAAATGGTCACATATATTTATTTGCTATAGTAAGATACCTTAGTATTTATTCCTAATGGCTACTGAGCTGAATGCCCCCATGTTTGGTAATTTAGTCTTTGGGTATGAATCTGTCATACTCGCATTTATCATTTGTTCGGGTTTTTTCAGTTGATTTGAAATCTAATATTTTTCTGGTCCTTATTATTTCTCACATTTATCTAAATGTCACAGTAAGGCTAATAATAGCACCAGATGGTAATTGGGATGCACTACCAATGATGTAGCTGCAAAGGCATGCCATGAATATCTGGGAAAAACTGACTGTAACTTGTGTATAAGGAAATTTTTCATGGTGCATTTTGTGAAACCTATCAGCTGAGTTTGATGGTCCATGAATATAGCAACATAAGTTAATAGTATGATTGACTCATGGATATAACTTGCTACTGTAACCATCGTTGTTGCCCGGCAACATTTAGTGGGGAAGACAATGATATAGATAATGACTTCTTTGTTTTTTGGGATAATCTGGATGTGTCTTATTTATTTCTTTTTTATTTCAAGCTCTTTAATGCAACATAGGCCTCATGATTCAGGCATGAAGTTCTTAGACGGTTGAACATATTTGTTTCTGAGTTATGCTTTGAGGTTAAGTGTTGCCAGAATTAATTTGATTCGGCTAAAGATGTATTGTGATTGTGAGAACTCACACGGTTGGTAGACAATCTGAGATGATAATATTTTTTCATATGGGTCTCTGAATATGTTAACATGGCAGGATGGGCGACCATGAATACAGCAAGATGACGACAATGCCAGTGGAGTCCTCATCCTCTCCAGTTTTTCCGCTTTGCTTTCCATCAAATGAGACACTGTTGTATCAATACCCGAAGCTCTTATGTATTCGGTTCGTGCTTATTTCTTCTCTCTTCCTTTTTCACTTTATTCCTATTTATTTCAGTAAGCCCAATTCATTTTGTTCATCTGATTATTATTTTACTAGAGCTATGAATAATGTGTACCTGGCTGCTTGCAGATATTTCGAATAGATGCTTATCTGGTTGGCGTTTGAGTGCAAATGGACAGGAATGCTTACCAAAGTTTACTCATGTAGTATTGTCCTCCTTTTTTGCACTGGCTATTTGGGCAGTTCTCTTGGAGGTTGCAATAGCAAGACCGAAGCAGACCTGGCGGAGTGATGTGTCTATATAAATCTAAAGTTTTCTGGTGTTTGAAGAAGATGAGGTTTTAGGAAAATAAGTTTGAGGTTTTAGGAAAATAAGTCTGTTAAGAAGAATGACAGTCAGCTGTGTTCCACTGTATGGAAATTTTAATTTTCACATTAAAAATTCTGATCTCAAATTTTGCTGTAGCAGTCTAGCTAGCTCTGTGAAGACAAGTGCCATTAATTTCTTTTTTGGTGACTGTAGAGCTAATGGATCATGTGTATGGATCAAGGAAGTTTAATTGGAATTGACTTCTTGAAGATTTGAAATTCTTTTATATGTCTGTTGTTTTTGCTAAATCATATATAGAAATAGAGTTCTTATTTACTACAAGTTATTTAAAAACAAGTGTGCTTTCATGTGTTGCGGTGAAAATGGATAAGAAACTCAGTTGAATTACAGGGAAAGAAGCAAAAAAAGACATAAAAGCACCAGAGCTGCATCTTATTTTCCTCATGAAAACTTCAAAGGATGAAAGGAATTGTTCCTCCATCTAAATTTAATATGAATATAATTTTTTCTCAAAATTTTTCAATAAATATGTGTGTGTCTCGCGTGCAATATTATGTTTCTAAAATATCAGGTACATTATGCTGCATATTGACCAAAACATCATGTTTTCACGTTATTTACTATATTGAAATATTTTTTCTATTGCAGCATGCTGGCATAAACATAGATGTATTGTATACTAATTTAATTTTTTCAGTAAAATTAAATTGCTACTTATTGTACGCACGAGCTACTTATTATACTACTGAGCCACTAGAAATAATCGATGATGATCAGCTCCAGGTTAGAATAAAAGAGGAAAAGGTAACTTCTGAAACACAATCAAATCTCAAATTTGATATCTGGTGCATGTTTTATTAATCTATGTTTTTGAACATGGAGTAAATAAGATGTCTGATGATAAATTTGATGCTTACGAAAGTTTTATGTCCACTTATATAGTATTTCTTTCTTTGATCACATTACTTATATGAATCTAAAGCTTAGCTTTTTGAAATACAACATTTTGTTGATTATTTTTTATTCATTTAAATGATACCTTATAAGTTGCATGTGAGGAGGATGCTTCTTAAGACTTATCACCTCTTACAGTTATCAGCACTGTGCAATTTTCTAATTTAATATCAGCAAAGTGAGGGCACTGCAAAAGCATTGAGCTTTATCAATTATTTGTACGTGTGTCAATAAAGTCGTCTCCCAACATTTTGGGAAATTCATTTGCAATATCGCTGGGCTAAAGAGGAGCCTCTTCTTGCTAGCATTGAATGTCTCCTCTAGAGATTGTCAGAAGAAGATGAGCAATCTGAAAAAAAACACGTGTGTGCTGCACGAGGATCTTCACTATTCAATATACAATATCATTTTAATTGATGAGTTTTGTAGTGGCTTATGTGATATTATGTAAACAATTTTTCAATCAATTATGATGAAATGTTGACATATCAATAACTATGAGTCTTATGATTATATTAACATTTTGTTTTTTTATCACGCACGTGTCGTGCGTGCACTTCCACTAGTGTAGAAAAATGTGGAAGCGTTGAACCCTTGCTCAGGGCCGCGTCATTCATTCTTTTTTTTTTGTAGAATCGCGTCATTCATTTATAGGGAGCCATCAACCGGCTAGGTTACAATGATATGGTAAGTTACAATCAGGAAAACAAATCAAATCAATCTACAAGACATTTCAAGAAAACCTAAATTCACAAGTAATTTCTTACAAGCTCCTGAATCATTTAACCCTCACTGTTTCTATTTTAATTCCGAATCGAGTGATTATTTTTCAAAAAATCATGCTACATCAATCCGTTGGCCACTCTGACCAGCATTCGCAGGGCATGTTTTTGTTCGGTGGAAAAGACATTGAGCTGTTCGTCGGTGACAATTACCGAATATATATAATGAATAGTATTATTAAACATATTAGAATAATCTCGGCAACAAGATGATTGTGAAGAGCTGAAATTGTTAAGGTGCAGTGCTTGTAGTGTTGTTCATCGTATATTGTTTTACAATATTTTGTTTTTAAAATAGTAATCGCTTCGTTCAAATTTTGTACACCCGTGGCAACACACGGGCTATAACCTAGTCCTAGATATTTTACAACTTGCCCCAGCCTTTTGTAACTTTTCGATGACTAAACCGACTACCAATTTCGTTTGTGCTTTTGATCGTACACTCATTTCGTTAAAAAAACTCGCTTTACTTGTTGACCAACACCTACACTTACTTTGTTTAGTTGTCTGTTAGTACCCCTCCGGTTTGGTAAATGAAGTCGTTGTGGACAAGATTTGAGTTGAACATTGAGAATATAAATCATGAATAACTTTTAACTCGTTGAGTTTGGAAATGTGAAAACTACACGAATAGACTTGTCTTGCAAAATACTTTCACAAAAATAATACATATATTAGGTTTTAATAAATATTTTTCTAAAAATAAGAAGTCAAAGTTGTACTTTGAGATCGTGTCGCTGTCCTAAACGACTTCATTTACCAAATCGGATGGAGTACTCTCTTAACTAAAAAAAAGCACGTGGAGTGCCAATGACATCTTGGACTATCTAAAGCTTGTTTTGTGAGCTTATCTGAAATCTTTAACACAATGATTCAGTCACTTGACAGAGATGGACTAACCTAAACACCACAGTTCACCTAAATGCAGTACCAGACTAATCCAGCTAGTCCCTTGTCTGAACCAGTCCAACAATCTACTCCAGCCACCAACCACATTTCTTGAGCAGTTCAGCTTCAGCACCACCGTACCGCCATGGGCTCCCGCCGCGTCCGCGTTCTGAGCGTCACCCATGTCCGACCCGCCGAAAGCCCCAACGCGCCGCCGCACGACGCCGACCACGCCATCAAGCTCTCGCTCTTCGACACCCTGTTCATCCCCCTGACGCCGATCCGGCGCCTCTTCTTCTACGAGGGCGACGACCTCCCGCCCTTCCATGTTTTGGTCCGCACTCTGCAGTCATCCCTCGCCGCCACGCTCGCCGTGTTCACGCCGCTCGCCGGCAGAGTCGCCGTCTCCCCGTCGGGGGACGACGTCGCCATCGACTGCTCCCCCGGCACCGGCTCCCGGGGCGTCAGGTTCGTCGAGGCCGAGTACGCCGGCACCGCCGACGACGTGCGCCGCCTGGCCGGAGCCGCGGAGCACGACGCCGAGGCGTACGCGCAGCTCGCGCCAGCGCTAGCGGTGGGCGTGCTCCCGGCCCCTGCGCTCGCCGTGCAGGTGACGAGGCCAGCCGCGGATGGCACCGGAGCCGTGGTGGTCGGGGTGTCCGTCAACCATGTCGTGGCCGATGGCCGGGCGGTGTGGGACTTCCTCCGGGCGTGGGCCGCCGCGGCGCGGGATGGCTCGACGGCCGGAACGGGGCTTCCGACGCCGACGTTCGACCGCGCGGCGATCAACGGCTGCCACCGGAAAGCGGAGGAGGTGGCGCGCAAGTTCCTGCGCACCTTCGCGCCGGCGTTGCCGACGGTGAGTAACTTCACATCGTGTCAGCAGCATCGTCATGTCGGGACTTCGAAAATGGTCGGACGAATAGCGTCGATTGCTGTCGCAGTAGAAAATTACAACTTTTCCTCGTCAATGTGGTTTCAAAAGTCAGATAGTGAAGACAACAGTTTAGTGGGAGCGTCACAGTGAGGTCTCTATGGACGGGAGAAGACGACGAGGATCAAAGTTGGTGGAGAGCGACCTGAATTTGCATTGGATTATCCGACTATTTTTCATCTGAATTCACTTTCCAGTTCCATTTCTTAGTAGCTTGAAATTGCAATGACATCTGTGTACTCCTGATTTTCCGAACAGGTGAACACATTTCCCGAACCAGACAACGCACTCCAGAGCAGAAGAACATACCTGCTCAGCGCCAGTCAAATCCAGTCGCTGAAGCACCGCATTTCCCTGCACAGCGGAGGCGCCACCGCCGGCACCTCGCCAGCTGCCAATCCCCCTACCACCAGCACCTACGCCGCCGTGGCGTCCCTGGTCTGGACGTCGGCCGTCCGCGCCAAGAATGCTCTCAACCACGCCGACGACGACGCCTACCTCATGTTCGCCGCGGACTGCCGCGCGCGCCTGCGCCCGCCGCTCCCCGGCGCGTTCTTCGGCAACTGCGCCAAGTCGTGCTACGCGAGGGCCACGGTGGGCGGGCTCCGCGACGGCGGCGGCGGCGAGTCCCTCGCGCGCGGCGCGGCGGCGGTGCGGGTGGCTGTCCGGGAGTATCTGGCGGACCCGGTGGGCGACGCCGGGCGGTGGCTGGAGCGCTACCGGGCGCTGCCGCCGGACAGGACCGTGCAGGTCGGGGCGTCGGACAGGTTCGCCGCATACGAGACGGACTTCGGGTGGGGAAGGCCGGCGAGGGTGGAGCTCGCGTCGGTGTTCGCGAGGGATTTCGTGGCGCTGGTCGGGGCGCCGGACGGCGCAGTGCAGGTGTCCGTGGCGCTTGATCGGGACCGCATGGATGGCTTCGAGGCCAACTTCTTGTCGCAGTTGCAGGCTTCGGCATGACTTCGTGATACGAGTCTGTATTGTTCTGAGTATTTTGCCGGTGGTTTCCCGGCGCCCGAAGAATAGAAAAGCGTGTCAGACATGTGCAGAGCATTGCTTCCGCATCCACACACGTCCAGACAGTTGCTGAACAATTTTCTAACAATAGTTGTGGGATATACTACGCTGAGAGAAAATGAAACTTGGCAGCCCCTGCTGTGGCAGTACGTAGCACCCTCCAAACAAATCATACGCTGCTCTAGTTAATGTGGTGAAAGGGCCTCTGGCCGGTTAAATCGTTAGAGCAACTCAGTAGCACACAGCAGAATTTGAATTCGACTCTTTGTAGGAGTGAATTTACGAAACAGGCTAGAGGCACGTCGCCGGGAGGGAGGGATGGAGATTCGGCCGTCGAAGAAGCAGGCTGAGCTCGAGCAGATCCGCTGGAGAAGCAGGCCGAGGTCGAGGCCACCAGCAGCAGCTACGGTCGCTTTTCTTGCTCTGCCCACACCGCTGCCTATGCTTCGCCCGCATCGCCCCGCTGAGCCAGAGCACGAGCGCCTCTCGCGTCTTGAGCGTTGTGGTCCTCGTGCTGACACCGATCGCCGTCCCCGGCCTCAGATGCGCTGCGGTGGCGCTAGGAGCGACTCGGCGCGGAGACCTTGCCGAAGAGACGGCGGACCGAGGCGGCGACGGCGGGCGAGAGGCGTCGGGTGGGCGCGGCGAGGCGTCTGGCCGAGGTTGCGGCACGTCGGTGCCGGTGCAGCACCGAGACTCGGTGTCGAACGACGATGGAATCTTCTCACTGGGAGGATGAGGGCGTGACTCCCGGCTAGTGTGGCGAGCACTCTCACACAACGGCGACGACGCGAACAACTTCATGGCGGCTGAGCTCTTGGGCGCCAAGGGCTTGGGCACCATGCGGTGGAGCTCCCGGCGGATGCTCTGCATGCCGGAGGAGGAGAGGTGCGGCGACATCACCATGGGATCGAAGAAGCGAGGGAGGCGAAGGCGCAGAGGTGTGGTTGGATGGATGGGATCAAGTAGGGAGGAAGGCGAGACATAGAGAGAAGGGGATTGCTCAAATAATATGAAAAGTATATTAAATGTTAGATAGCTTTTGGATTCAAACATCTCCAGGGATTGGAAGGCTATTTTCTCGAGCTGAACTTTAACCCACAAAATAACTCTCGGCTATTTCTCCAAACACATGGGTATGCCGTAATTGATTGCTGACATTGGTAATAAAAACAGGTTAAAGTTTAGGTAATAAAAACAGGTTAAAGTTTAGCACGTGTCACATATCCAGTACTACTAATCTTTACCATGTGTTTGCCCTAATTGATTGCTGCTTTGGTAATAAAAACATGTTAAAGTTTAGCACGTGTCACATTCTCACATATCCGGTACTCTTTACCATGTGTTTACCGCATTAGGCCAGTCTCAGTATAAGTTTCATAGGCACAACTAATGTCGGGGTTCTCTACCGCCGGACAATAAATTTGTATCGATCGTGTGCCGGGCTCGGATGGTTAGCGCGGGTGACAACGGGATTTATACTAGTTCAGGCCTCCGAGGAGTACGTCTAGTGTCGAGCCGCCGTGTTCCCACGCTAGGGTTGTTTGTAGTAGGGGTTACAAACTGGTCGGGAGAGGGTGTCGAGCCCAAGTCCCTGAGTATGGGTGTTCGGTTCGTCAGCCCCCATGACGGTTGCCCTCCTCTCCCTTTTATAGACGCAAGGGGAAGGGCAAAAGGGGAAATAAGAGAAAAGTTACAGTGTCGGCCGCTGGGATGTCCCCTCGTGCGTCACTGTCCGTCAGGGCGCATTGAAGAGGAGCCGCACTACGTTGTCGTAGAGGCCGCCGCGTGGCCGGGCGGAGCTATTCACTTTGGGACGCCTGGTGTTTCCTCCGAGTAGTTTGGTGGCGACTCAAAGCGTCTGAACACGGGATGAGTCCGCCACGTTAAGGCCTAATTGTAGACCTGCGCTCGTCGTAGGGGGCACTCGAGTGCCTCGGGTGGAGTTTGCGTGCTGCAGGGCCGGACGTGACGGTGATTTGATGGATGCGCGGCTGACCAAAGCCGCATTAAGGCTTCTGTCGGGGCCAGCTGCCCGCGAGGGCTGCCAGCTGGTGCGCCTGCATGGCATGGGGAACCGGCGTCCCACGCGTCCTAGCGGGAGAGTTCACGTGCCGGGGTCGCGCCACGTGGTACGGCTTGTGTCCTGGTCGGAGGTGGAGAGTGCTCATGCGAACGAGCAGCTTGTCGTGCGAGGCAGAGACTTGTCGTGCGAGGCGGAGACTTGTCGTGCAGGGTGGAGACTGGTCGTGCGAGGCAGAGACTTGTCGTGCGAGGCGGAGACTTGTCGGAGGGGGTTCCTCTAGTAGAGAACTTGTCGGAGAAGCTCCCATCTAGTCGGGAACAAGACGTCTTGCCAGTGATGGTCTTGACAGGGGTCCTTAGTCCTCCTCGTCTTGAATCTTGGCCTTCACATTGTCAATCTTAGCCTTCACATTGTCAATAGTGTCAGAAGACTCCATCTCGAAAGTGATTATCTCACCGTCAAAGGGGGCCCTAATCTGGGCCCTCGTCAGTAGCCCCCGAGCCTGTGAGGGAGTCAAGGACTCGCGCGCAGGCTTAGTCGAAAAGGCTTCACGTTGGTCTTTGTTCTTGATCTTCCCGGTGGGTGTGCGCGAGCGCATCCGCTGGATGTAGCCCCCGAGCCCACGAGTGAGTTGTAGACTCGCTCGTGGGGTTTTAAACTTCAGTAGTGTCGTTGCGGCCTTAGATCATTCTGTTGAGGCAGTCGTGGCAGTCGTGGCCGTCGTGGGCGTCGTGGGCGACGTGGACGACGCGGGCATCACGGCCAATGTGGCGGATGGGACGATTTGAAAGGACAGGGCGGGGACAGTTTAGGCCCCTAGGCCCAGCGAGAATCGAGGCCTCGTGCGGGTGCGCGCCTGTCACGCCGGCATTTAGGGCTGGTGGCCGCAGCCCCTCCTTTTTAACCGCCCGCCGGCCAAAGGTTCGGGACTTTTACTCCCTTGCCTTTTCCTACTGCCTTTGCTGCCCGCCTCTTCCGCTCCTCGCGCCCGCAACGCCGCCACCGCCTTCGCCGGAGCTGCGCACGAAAGCTCGCTACCGCCATGTCGAACTGGATGCGCTCCAATGTGACCCGCTCGATGCTGCGCCGCCTTGTCAAGGCCGGGCAGCTTCCTCCACTCACCGACGCCGTTGAGTGGAAGGTGCCCGGGGAAGAGTCCGCGTCGCGCCCGCCCAAGGGGTACGTCGTCTCGTTCGTGGCCTTCCATGAACGAGGCTTCTCCGTTCCCGCCGGGTGATTCATCCGAGCGGTCCTCTACGAGTACGGGATCCAGCTGCAGCACCTCAACCTGAACAACGTCCAGCAGATGGCGGCGTTCGAGGCGCTGTGCGAGGGGTACTTGGGAATCAGTGCCCATTGGCACCTTTTCAAGTACTTCTTCATGTTCGCGTGCCTGAAGGACGGCTCCAAGGCGGCGACGATCGGCTGCGCCAACCTTCGGATGAAGCAAGGCCGGGGTGACAAGTACATCCCTTCCTCGTTGACCAGCTCGAACAGCGGCTGGCACAAGGGGTGGTTCTATCTCAGGAACGATCCTGAGCACGCGCTGCCGGCGTTCACCGGGAACTCCATCGGGCAGTCGCCGAGGTGCTGGTCTGATGGTCCTCCGAAGACGGAGCAGGAGAAGATGCTCAAGGAGCACTGGGCGGTGCTAGCCCGCCTTCGCGAGGCCAAGGTCGATCTGGCGGCTGTCATCAGCCAGTATCACGCCCGCGGGGTCGTTCCGCTTCGGAGGCGGCCGCTGCGCCTCTGCGAGATGACAGCCAGCAGGGCCCCTTGGGTAGAGACTGTGACTGCGCCCGAGCTCCCGTCGCTGAACGAGATCCAGCACCGCGTGGCATTGGCCATCGGGAAGTCGACCTTCGTGTGGCCGCCGGCGCGGCTTCTCCCGATGCTCCCCCACGAGGGGACAGAAAAATTTGTAAGTGGTTTCCTCTTCCGACTAGTTCTTCAATCGGTTTGGTATTTTCAATCGTTTTTGATCTTCTCGGAAGTTCTCGACGACTATTGACCCCCTTCCTCCTTGCTCTTCCAGTTGAAGTGCTCTCACCTCGTGCCCACGAAGGCGCCTCTCCCGGAGGAGGCGATCTTCAAACGCAACCAGGCGGCCGCGGAAAGGCGGAGGGCCGAGCGTAAGAGGCAGCACAAGGAGAAAGAGATCGCCAAGCGCGATCGGAACGACGACCGCATCAAGCGGCGCAAGGCGGGGGAGCGTAATGTCTCCTCCAACGAAGACCCGTTGCCGACACTGTCATGGAGCGGGGACGCGCCAAGTGCGGCGGTTGACTAGAGCGACATGTCCAGGTCGCCCTCACCCTCGCCTTCGCCACACCGAGCGACGGAGGCGAGCTCATCGCGGCGGCCAGAGCCGACTGCCCGTGAGAAGGGTGCGGGTTCAAGCTCGCAGCCGGGGGCCCGCCCCGCCCGAGAGGATCAAAGAGTGACCCGCTCTCAGGCGGCGCCTGTCGCCCCGCGCACCTCCGAGGGGCGGAGGGATCCTCCACACCGGGAAGATCCGCCCAAGCGGCCGGCGGAGCCCGAGCCTGCCCCCCCGCCATCTCTACGACGGCTCTGACCGCCCGGACTCGGACTCCTTGAAGAGGCGTTCGTCGTCCAGGGAGAGGTCTGCCACGCCAGCGTCCGAGCCAAGCGCGCCGCAGGGAGGGGACACGAGCGTCCCCCCGCGGCACCTCCAATCTTTGATAATCCGGGGCGGCAGAGCCCCGGCCGTGCAAGTTCCCTTCTCCACCGGCGGGAGTCAAGGGCCGTCCTCTGACACGGCAGAGGTCGGGCGGACAGCCCCCGAGCCACCAAGGGAGCGAAGCGCCGCCCTCGAGTCGGAGGGGAGAGGTGGGCCAGCCCCCGAGTCGGCGGAGCGCCGGGGGTTGGCTTCCGAGTCTGCCGGGGCCAAGCGATCAGCCCCCGAGCTAGGCTCGTCGGACAGGCCAGTGAAATGGGCCCGCGTCCGCTCCAGCATGTAAGCTCTTGCCCGCTATCCTTTGTCGTTCTTGAATTTTTCATCTTGTTTATTTCTCGATCTTGGTTCGTGTTTGCCTCAGCCGCGCCGACACCGGCGTGCTCAGCCTTGCGCCCCTGAAATGCGCAGCGCTGGGCACGCGCGGTTTGCAGTCTGAGCCCCGCTCGCTGCCCCCTATGCCGAGCCGTTGGTGGGGCAGACTCAGAGCGGGCTGATCGTGGCCACCGAGGTGGTTGAGCCGGCGGTGCCACCGCCTCCATCGGGCGTCGACAACTCGGGCGGCGAGCAGACAGCTCCAGAAGCGGTCGTGACCCAAGCGGCGACAGAGCCGCTGGTCGTAGCCACCTCGGGAGGTGGGGATGTCATAGCGGCGTCCACCGAGCAGATCGCGCCCCCGCCACCGCCGGCCGGGGGACATGAAATCGAGGCGGCGGCGGCGGCGGAAACTCCAGTGTTCGCGGCGGCGCAGGCGGGCGGGAACGTGGCGGAGGCATCAACGACCGACGCCATGTCCGCCAGCATCCTTGAGATCATTGATCTTGATGCTCCCGACCTGCCGAGCAACGACCAGGACATTTACGAGGCCGTGCTGGAGCGCATGCTGGCCGATCCGGTGGAGTCGGGGGTCGAGGCCTCTGGGTCCGTCGCACCCGTGGCCACGGCCTCAGTTGAGGCGGCGGAGCCCGTCAATGAAGAGCCCACGTCGGGCGCCACCGCGGCGGGGCAGCCGACGCCGGGTCAGGCTAGAGGTGTCGGAGGTCCTGAGCCTTTGGCCGCGTCGGAGGCAGCCGAGGAGGCCCTCGGGGATCCCGCGACCGGCGCGGAGCCGACCTTGGTCGCGCCCGCGCTTCCGACCGCGGGGGTGGACTCGACCGCAGCTGAGGCTCCAGAGTCGTCGTCTCTCCGGCCCGCTGCCCCTGTCGACGAGACGGCACCCGCGGTGAGCCCATCCCTTCTGGTCCCGCAAGAGCACGATGCCCCCGGAAGCGCGGCGGGGGCCACCTCCCCGGAGATCCAAGAGACTGGGGAGGGCTCTGGCGCGGCCCAGCCACCGGAGCTTGTGGAAGGCGACGCACGGATTTTCGACCTTGCCCGCTTCTCGTGGGCGGCTGCCTTCGAGGCGGACGCGCAAGTTGACGAGGACGAGGAGTCCGCGGCTTGTCACAGCCTCGAGCGCGGGCTGCTGTGGGCACGCCGCGCGTTCGACGAACTCATTCTTCCTACGACAACGGTAAGTCATCTTGACGCGGTAGTCCATTCTTGTCTTTTTTTGTTCTTCCAAAATTTATAGTCGATGTACTCCTCGTCCGGAACAGACGCTCGCGGCGTCCGGCAGGAGGAGGGCGCGCACCGTCGATGCGCTCCGAGCAGAAAGGGCTCAGCTGGAGATGCAGCTGGTAGTTGCCCGTGTGGCCGCCGCCGCGGCGGTGGCGAGCGAGGCGTCGTCGAGGACCGCGCTCGAGACCGCCAAGCAGTCCGCGGAAGACCGCGCCACGACCGCGGAAGGCCGTGCCGCGACTGCAGAGGCTGCAGCTGCCAAAGCAGCGTCGGAGCGGGAGTCCCTTGAAGCGAGGCTAGCCCAGACGGAGGCAAAGGTGACGGAGCTACAGGCCGCCGTGGCGACTGCCAACGACACCACCGAGAAAGCTACGGCCGCCGCGGCCGCTGCCGAGACCGCCACCCAGAACGCCGCCCAGGTTGCCTCCCAGGAGAAAACGGCGCTCGAGGCGAAGGTGGAGGAGCTGGAGCAGGAGCTGGTTACCACCGGTGCGGACCTTAGGACGGTCAACCGGCAGTTCACCGAGGTGACCAACAAGCTCCAGGAGGTCATGGACGAGGCGTCTCGGCTTCGGGAGGACAACTCCAAGTTGTCGCAGGACGTGAATGGTAAGGCTTGATGCCTCTAGCCATGAACTCTTTTCCCCTCGTTCACTTTTGGTCGGTATTGATCCATCTTCTCAGGGTGTCAGGGCTGCGCGTATATCGCGCCGAGATGACCGCGAAGCTCGCGGAGAAGACGCAGGAGCTGAACGCCGCCGCGCTCCAGAACCTCAAGAAGGATAGCTCGATCAAGCGGCTGTCGGAGCAACTCGAGAGTAAGCCCTTTACTTCGATTCCGGTCCCGCCTTTCTTTTGAACCAGCTGCGACATGTTTGTTGACTTCGATTCGTTGACCTTCTCAGAATCCAGAGCTGAGCTCGAGCAGTCTCGAATGGCTCGGGAGCAGGCCGTGGCTGAGTTGGAGCAGGCCAAGACCGCGTAGCACGAGACGGAGGAGTCTCGCAGGGCGAGCATCTTGGAGCACGCCAAGCTCGGGAGGGCCATTGGCGTGGTCTTGTCAGAGTTCGGTGCTCCCGGCGGGCCGACGCTCACCGAGAGGCTCCTGGAAGAGGTCGGCTGATATGACTACGCCAAGCACACCACCAAGTATACCGACTACATCAAGCAAGAAGGAACAATTGTCAAGTCAAGCTGCACCAGTTCATGACTTCGATGGACCAATTACGCGTAGCCGAGCTAAAAAGCTACATCAAGAGGTGCACGCGCTACTTTGTGAAATTCCATTTATTAACGAGAATTATATACTTCCTAAATCGTGCATATTGTTATTACTCAGTTTCACCAAGGAGGATGACAAGAACACACCAAGATTGAACCATAGAGAAGAACCACGTCGAGTCAGTTCGGCCTCGCAGAACTGTCACGAAGAATCAATCATATCTTTTGATTCCTAGAAGCTATGAAGGTCCATGAGTACACGTTGGAAAGATCTTGAAGTCAACTTTCTAATCCTATCAAGTGCCGAGTGGTTTAGAGCTTCCAGCTTGGCAGCCGAGTGGTTTTGGTGCAGACTGGTCAGAAGATCAACAGTCAGCCTAATGTCCAAGTTCCTGTGCAAAACTGTATCATTCTACAATATTTCATGATGCATACTATGCACAGTGTGAAAGGTTATCAAATTATCTTTCCAACGCATCCGGTTCCACGTCATTTGGATATTCCTAGTTGGAGTTATGATCAAAACATTGAAGACCACTCAGAAGCCCAGAAGACGTGCGGGAACTGAAGACCACTTCGAGAATGCTTAAGCCAGTTGGCCTTCCACCTTCCCACATGGCTCCTTCAGTTCACATCTATCTTAGAGATTTGTTTTTAGTATAAATACCACTTATGTGTAAGCTAAAAACAACTTTTGATGAATTGAGATTATTCCAGTGATATTGCAGCCGAGCTGCCGAGTGTCTTACTCAACCCTTGTTCTTCCTTATTCTACTTGGACTTGTGAAGAGATCTCTCTGAGATCCACTAGTTCGTGCTTTGCGAGTTCCAGTACGGCTGCCTCACCTTGTGTGGATTAGCTCCGGTTATGGTTCTGCGGTCGTTCGGAGATCGAGTCGAAGTCTTCCCGGTTTCGGTGCCTCTCTCCCCGTCGCTTGGTCGTATCCAACCTTGGCAGGTATAAAGCTAGTTATCCACTGTTTTATAGCAAGTTATCTCCACTACCTTTGCAAGTTATCTTGTTCAAGACCTACTGTCGTGAAGATCGGACCATCTTTGTACCGACAGGGGTTCGGTAGCTATCATCGGCCGTCTCCCAGAGATGATGAAGGAGCGAGAGTTGTCAACGGCTCGGAGGGCGGTGCACCGGGTGCTCGCCATGTTCGAGTCACACTACCAGGGGTCGAACCGCATGGTGCTGAGCGGCGGCTGGGTCCCTGACATCTCCAACGCCCAGTGCGACGAGCTCGAGGAAGACTGCACCGGCTTCGCCCGCGACATGGCCGACGCCGCCTTGAAGGACCTAGACCTGCTGCCAGAAGACGCACCAGAAGACCCAGAAAGCTCCAGGCCTTCATCTTAGATGTATCATCCTTATGTGTATGTAATTTAAGAACAGTTCATACGTGCAACACCATGAAAAAGCATCGCGTTATCGAGAACTCGTTCAAAGAACGTTACAGCTCGAATGCTCCCGAGCGCCCAGGGTTGACCGCAACAACGTGTAGTAGACCTTAGGAACTCGAGAGAACCAAACTCTACTCTGGAGCCGCGGGGGCGTAGGAGTCGAGAAGCTCGGCCCTCTCGAACCGCTAAGGAGTGCCACACGTTCGCAGCCCCCGAGTACTCGGGGGAGTTCGAGAAGTAACTCGTGAGGTTTGTCGTGAAAATCGTTTTAGACCGGAGTCTGGGCGGCTGCTCGGACGCTTTTGAAAAGGGGTCGGATGAAGGCCTGTGGACTTGAGCTGTGCTCGCAAGTCTTTGCACCGTAGCCACGAAGGCATAGGCGCTAGGAACTTTGAACGAGCAGCAACGTCGTGTCCCACGCAGGCCATCATCTTTACTTGTCATCAGGTTGAGCCCTCCGCCAGAAAACCTTTCGCTCGTGCGATCGATTACGACATAGATGTCGAGATTTATTTTTTGGAAAATCGTAAAAAACGGAAGGAGGGCATCGTGCCCTCGGTAGCCCCCGAGCGGGGAGCGTTCCGGCACGGGTGCGGGGACGCTTGCCGCTCAGCCTTCGGGAAAGTTGCAGCATACAGAAACATGGCAACCAAGATATTTTTCGAACTTATAGATATATGAACAAAGCATGCGGCATTTATTCATTGATGTATAAGATTTAAACAGTTACTCAAGGGTAAACTAGCCGCAGATGTTCGATGTTCCATGCGTTGGAGATGACCCGTCCGTCCTCGTACCGGATCTTGTATGTTCCGGGTCGGAGCACCTGGTGGACGATGAACGGCCCCTCCCAAGGGGGCGAGAGCTTGTGTCGATCCTTGCTGCCTTGAACTCGTCGGAGGACCAGGTCTCCGACTTGGAACTCGCGAGGGTGCACGTTGCGCTCGTGATAGCGTCGTAGAGCTTGTTGGTACTTGGCGCAGCGTAGGTGTGCCACGTCTCGCGCCTCATCGAGCTGGTCGATCGCGTCCTCAAGCGCGATCTGGTTGCCTTCCTCGGTATAAGCTCATACTCGTGGACTGCCGTAGTCGGTGTCCGTGGGTAGGACCACCTCCGACCCGTGCACCATGAAGAAAGGTGTGAAGCCCGTCGCCCGACACGGCGTGGTGCGCAGGCTCCATAGCACGGACGGCAGCTCGGCTACCCATCTTGCTCGGAACTTCTCGAGGCGCTTGAAGATGCGAGGTTTTAACCCTTGCAGGATCAGGCCATTCGCTCTCTCCACTTGCCCGTTCGTCTTTGGGTGCGCCACGGCCGACCAGTCCACGCGAATATTGTTGTCGTCACAGAAGTTGAGGAATTTCTTTCCCGTGAACTGGGTGCCGTTGTCGGTGATGATCGTGTTGGGTATACCGAAGCGGTAGATGATGTCGGTGAAGAATGCGACGGCTTCCTCGGAGCGGACATTCACAATGGGTCGGGCCTCAATCCACTTGGAGAACTTGTCAACTGCCACGAGGAGGTGTGTGAAGCCCCGGGCGCTTGTCGGAGCGGCCCCACCATGTCGAGGTGCCACATAGCGAAAGGCCAGGTGATGGGGATGATTTGAAGCGCTTGCGCCGGGAGGTGAGTTTGTCGAGCGTAGAACTGGCACCCCTCACAACGGCGCACAATGTCCTTGGAGTCCGCCACCACTGTAGGCCAGTAGAACCCTTGTCGGAAAGCTTTCCCGACAAGAGTCCTTGGACCGGCGTGATGCCCGCACATGCCGGCGTGGATCTCACGAAGTAGCTCCCTTCCTTGATCTCCGAGGATGCACCGCATGAGTATGCCGGCCGTGCCCCTTTTGTAGAGGTCGCCCTCGATGAGGACGAATGCTTTGGCTCGCCGTGCGATGCGGCGTGCCTCTGTCTGGTCGGAGGGCAGCTTCCCCTCGACAAGCCACTCGAGGATGGGAAAGCGCCAATCCGGGTCTTCGAGGTTCGGCTCGGGCGGCTGGTCGATCTCCATGACTTCTGGCCCTTCAGCCTCTGGTGGCTTCTCCCCTTCAGCTCGCACAGAGGGCGCATGTTGGTCGCTCGCGAAGACCCCGTGTGGGTCCGGCTTGCGACTTGATGCAGTCTTGGCGAGGACGTCGGCGGCTTTGTTGTGGTCGCGTAGCACATGATGAAGCTCGAGCCCATGGAACTTGCCTTCGAGCTCACGAACGGCCTAGCAATACGCCGCCATCTTCAGGTCAACACAGTTCTTTTCCTTCATGACTTGATCCACGACGAGTTCAGAGTCTCCTCTGATCTCAAGGCGACGAATTCTGAGCTCGACCGCTATTCGGAGGCCGTTGATGAGCGTTTCATACTCGGCGATGTTGTTGGAGGCTGGGAAATGTAGCCGGACCTTGTACTCCATGCGTACGCCCAGAGGCGAGATGAAGACAAGGCCTACACCCGCTCCTTCCTTCATAACCGAGCCGTCGAAGTACATGGTCCACGTCTCGTGCTCGATCGGCGCCGGCGGAGTTTGGATTTCCGTCCACTCAGCAACGAAGTCCGCCAGCACTTGGGACTTGATGGCACTGCGGGGTGCATACGAGATGTTCTGCCCCATCAGCTCGAGTGCCCACTTGGCTATCCTTCCCTCGGCCTCGGGGTTCTGGATGACTTCTCCGAGCGGGTACTTGGACACCACAGTGATGTGGTGTGTATCGAAGTAATGGCGGAGCTTGCGCTTGGTCATCAAGACAGCGTACACAAGTTTTTGCATCTGCGAGTAGCGAGTCTTGGAGTCGGACAATACCTCACTCACGAAGTACACAGGGCGATGCACCTTAAGTGATCTTTCGGGCTCTTCTCTCTCGACCACCAGCGCGGCGCTGACCACCTAAGTCGTCGCGGTGATGTACAGGAGCATCGGTTCTTCAGGTGTCAGAGCCATGAGGATTGGTGGACTTTTTAGCGTGTTCTTGAGGGAGTCGAGCGCCTCCTGAGCCTCGGGAGTCCACGTGAAGTGTTCGGACTTCTTCATCAAACGATACAATGGCAGACTGCGCTCTCCGAGTCGTGCTATGAAACGGCTCAGAGCTTCGAGGCAGCCCGTGACTCGCTGTACGCCCTTCAAGTTCTGGATCAGCCCCATGTCCGTGATGGCCGAGATCTTCTCGGGGTTTGCTTCGATGCCGCGTTCCGACACGACAAAGCCGAGGAGCATGCCCCTCGGAACCCCGAAAACGCACTTCTCGGGGTTAAGCTTTACCCCATGCTGTCTCAGCTTTGTGAAGACCTCCGTGAGGTCCGGGACTAGATCGCTAGTCTTTTTTGACTTGACCACGATATCGTCGACGTACGCTTCGATGACGCGTCCTATAAGTTCCCCGAAGACGCGTCACATGCATCTTTGGAACGTAGCGCCCACGTTTTTGAGGCCGAACGGCATCGTCTTGTAACAGTAAGCGCCGAACGGAGTGATGAACGAGGTTGCGAGTTGGTCTGCTATGCACATCGCTATCTGGTGGTACCCGGAGTACGCATCGTGAAAACAGAGGGTTTCGCACCCAACTGTCGAATCGACTACCTGTTAAGGCCCGTGTAGTCAACACACATCCTGCATTTCTTATTCTTCTTCTTTACAAGTACAGGGTTAGCAAGCCACTCGGGGTGGAATACTTTTCGGATAAACCCTGAACTAAGGAGCTTCTTGATCTACTCGCCAATCGCCTTGCACTTCTCGTCGTTGAAGCGGCGAAGGCGTTGCTTTACCAGTTTCGATCCCGGCTTGATGTTCAACTTGTGCTCGGCGACCTCTCTCGGGATCCCCTTCATGTCGGAGGGTCTCCATGCAAACACATCGAGGTTTGCTTTGAGGAAGTCGACGAGCGCACTTTCCTATTTAGGATCGAGCACCGTCCCGATACAGAGCGTACGACCATCGTCGGAGACAGCCGCATCCTTGACGTCCTTGGCGGGCTCGAAAGAGCTGGCTGCTCGCTTGGACGACTCGGGGATATCCTGGTCGTCGGATGGAGGCTCAGCGCGGAGCCTCTCGGACCAGATCAGTGCCTCTGCAAACTGGAAACACTCAGCGTCGCACTCGAATGCGCGCTGGTACGTGGTTTCTACTGTGATGATCCCCTTCGGGCCGGGAATCTTCAGCTTCAGGTACATATAGTTGGGCACGGCCATGAACTTCGTGTACGCTGGCCTCCCGAGGATCGCGTGGTACGTCCCCGAGAACCCCACCACTTCGAAGGTGAGGATTTACGTGCGAAAGTTTTGCAGGTCCCTGAACGTGACGGGCAGATCGATCTGCCCGATCGGGAGAGCCTCCATCCCAGGGACGACCCCGTGGAACGGCGCGGTCGACGGCCGCAGCTTAGATCGCAAGATGCCCATGTCATCAAGCGTTGACGCGTAGAGCACGTTGATCCCACTCCCCCCGTCCATAAGGACCTTGTGGACTCGCTTGGACCTAAACAGGGGAGCTACCACTAGTGGGTAAGCTCCCGGCTGTGGTACGCAGTCGGGGTGATCCTTGCGGTCGAAGGTTATCGGAACCTCCAACCACTTCAGGTAGGATGGTGTCGGGGACTCGGCGTTGTAGACTTCGCGCCGGATCAGCTTCTCTCGCCGCCTTGAGGGTCGTGCCGGGGACCCGCCAAAGATCATGTGGACTGCGCCATCCTCGCCTGGGTACCGAGCCTTAGCGTCGTCGTCGTCGTTGTCGGGAGGTGGCACGACCTTCTTCGGTGGATCCGCCGCCCTTGGCTTGAGGGTGCTGTTGACGTAGTTCTTGATCAGACGGCAGTCCTTGAGCGCGTGCTTCACGGGCACCTCATGGTGTGGGCACGGCGCGTCCAGGAGCTTCTCAAAGTGGTCCTTGGGAAGACCGGCCTTGGCCGGGTTGCCCTTTGGGCGCGACGCCTTACGCTCGACCGCCGCGACCAAGTTGTCGTCGCGACGACGCTTGTCGTTCTTCCTCTTCTTCTTGAAGCGCGAGGACGTCCCCTCGCCATGGTCCACGACTTGTTTCCCATTTCCCTGGGGAGTGTTGAGGGTAGCCGCCACCACCTCCTCGCCATCCGCGTGGTTGCTCGTGATGTCAAGGAGCTCCCGCATGGTTCGGGGTGTGTGGCGCCCGAGTCAATGGATGAGGGAGGTGCAGGTCGTGCCGTTCTGGAACGCCGAGATGGCGTCATTGTCCGTCGCACCGGGAAGCTCGGTGCAGCGCTTGGAGAAGCGTCGGATGTACTCGCGCAGGCTCTCCCTCGGCTTCTGCTTGCAGTTGCGTAGCTCCCACTGCTTGCTGGGGCGAGTGTATGTGCCTTGGAAGTTGCCGACGAAGACCCGGCATAGGTCGGTCCAGTCGTTGATCTTGTCGCAGGGCAGATGCTCGAGCCACGTCCGCGCGGAGTCCCCGAGGTAGAGCGGCAGGTTCTTGATGATGAAGAGGTCGTCTGTCGCTCACCCCGCGTGGCATGCGAGCCGGTAGTCCTCCAGCCATACGCTGGGGTTGGTGTCCCCATCATACCTAGGAACATTGGTCGGAGCCCGAAAATGCGAGGGGAACCTCGCATCCCGTACGCCCTGGCCGAAAGCTCGCGGGCCCCTCTGGTTTGGCGACCAGCTGCGGTCACGGTCGTCGTCGCTGTCGTAGCGTCGTCCGCGTCCTCGGTCGTCGTGGTGGCGCGAGCGGTGCTCGTCGCGGCGATCGCGGTTGTCGCCGTCGCGGTGGTTGTCGACGCTCGCAGCCCGTCGGCGAGCCTCGATGGTGTCCCGGGCGTCGCGGTTGGGCCCGAGCCGGCTCTTGACTACCGACGCTGCGGCCCCGGCCCCACCTCCGTGATCCTGATTTCGGGAGGGGGGCGGGTTCGGGTGATAAGCAGAAGGCGCCGCGCCTCGGTCACGTTCCGACTGCTGGCGTGAGGCGGAGCTCTCCGCCTGCTGTGCTGCCGCCGCTTCGAGTAGCGCCTTGAGTTGTTGGCGCACTCGTCTCTCCTCGGAGGTTGCTGCCTCCGGGCAGCCGCGCAGCAGCATGGCTGCAGCAGCTAGGTTCTGCGACGCCCGCCTAAAGAGCGGCGGGGCGTCACCGCCGGTGTTGGCATCGACGTTCGCACCTTCGTTGGCGCGTCGGTCGTTGTTGCGTGTGCGTCCTCGAGCCGGCGGCGTCGGGGCGCGGGCTCGGGGTTGTTCGGCAGCAGGACGGCACTCCTGCCGCTCGCTGTTTCCCTCACGGTGTTGCTCCTGCACCGGGACCAACTGTGGGGCCGGCAACGGAGCGGGCTACCGGTTGCGGGGCTTGTGGTCCTCCCCAAGCTCCCGGTGGAGGTTGGCTAGCTCCTCGTCGAGCTGGCGCCTAGCCTCGGCGAGCTCGTCGAGGCGCGCCCTGCGTTGGGCGTCGGTGGCGCGGTGGCGTGGTGCTGGCTCTGGGTCGGTGGAGCTGCTCGAGGCTGACACCACGCAAACGAAGCACTCGCGCGTGGAGTCGCGCGCGGGCGCTCGAGGTGCCCTCTGGGTCGTCGGAGTGCCGGAGGTAATGCAGGTCGCTCGTAGGTCGTTCACGTAGGCCGTCAACGGGTCGTCCGGGAGGCCTGGCTGTCCACGGGGGTACATGGCGGTGTACCGCTCCATGAACTCCCCCCAGGCGAGCGGCTCGGCCCCGCTGGCCTGGAAGGCAAGGTCGGTGAGGTAGTAGGCGGCGAGCCTAAAACGCTCCTGTGTTGGGTTTGGACCCAACATGGCCATGATCGTCTCGTCCGAGAAATCTCGGACGAACGCCGCGCGTCCCGCCGCCCCTGTCAGGACGTTGGGACGGGCCGGCCAGGTGAAGGTGCGCCCGGCGACGGGCTCCGCCGGCCCGGTGTAGACGAAGCCGAGGGAGCTGAAGCGGATTGTGGCCCCAGTGGTTAGTGAAACCCTGCGGCCTTCCATCCGAGTCGCTGGTGGAGTTCGTCCAGACACACGACGCCCCCTACCTGGCGCGCCAACTGTCGGGGTTCTCTACCGCCGGACAATAAATTTGTATCGATCGTGTGCCGGGCTCGGATGGTTAGCGCGGGTGACAACGAGATTTATACTGGTTCGGGCCTCCGAGGAGTAATACCCTACGTCCAGTGTCGAGCCGCCGTGTTCCCACGCTAGGGTTGTTTGTAGTAGGGGTTACAAACTGGTCGGGAGAGGGTGTCGAGCCCAAGTCCCTGAGTATGGGTGTTCGGTTCGTCAGCCCCTGTGACGGTTGCCCTCCTCTCCCTTTTATAGACGCAAGGGGGAAGGGCAAAAGGGGAAATTAGAGAAAAGTTACAGTGTCGGCCGCTGGGATGTCCCCTCGTGCGTCGCTGTCCGTCAGGGCGCGTTGAAGAGGAACCGCACTACGTTGTCGTAGAGGCCGCCGCGTGGCCGGGCGGAGCTGTTCACTTTGGGACGCCTAGTGCTTCCTCCGAGTAGTTTGGTGGCGACTCAAAGCGTCTGAACACCGGATGAGTCCGCCATGTTAAGGCCTAATTGTAGGCCTGCGCTCGTCGTAGGGGGCACTCGAGTGCCTCGGGTGGAGTTTACATGCTGTAGGGCCAGACGTGACTGTTATTTGATGGCTGCGCGGCTGACCAGAGCCGCATTAAGGCTTCTGTCGGGGCCAGCTGCCCGCGCGGGCTGCCAGCTGGTGCGCCTGCATGGCATGGGGAACCGGGGTCGCGCCACGTGGTACGGCTTGTGTCCTGGTCAGAGGCGGAGAGTGCTCGTGCGAACGAGCAGCTTGTCGTGCGAGGCGGTGACTTGTCGTGCGAGGTGGAGACTGGTCGTGTGAGGCGGAGACTTGTCGTGCGAGGCGGAGACTTGTCGGAGGGGGTTCCTCTAGTAGAGAACTTGTCGGAGAAGCTCCCATCTAGTCGGTAATAAGACGTCTTGCCAGTGATGGTCTTGACAGGGGTCCTTAGTCCTCCTCGTCTTGAATCTTGACCTTCATGTTGTCAATCTTAACCTTCACATTGTCAATGGTGTCAGAAGACTCCATCTCGAAAGTGATTATCTCGCCGTCAAAGGGGGCCCTAATCTGGGCCCTCGTCAACTACCTAAACTGAAAACTAGATAACTGTGCCAGTGGAGTTTCATGGTGATGAAACTCTCCTCACATCCCATGAAACTCTCACATTTTCTCTCTTCGCTATATCAGCATATTTAATGCAATGAAACTCTCCATTAAACTCCAATGAGACTGGCCTTAGTTGTGTCTTGTTGGCCTTGTGTTTTTATTTGTGAAAAGTCGCGCTGGTGTATAAATTAGAGTATGATTTTTGCTAATCATTCTGTTCCGGAAGACGTAGAGGGTCATCCCATCAGGGTTTTAATTACCGACCGTTGCGGTGCTACCGCCGCTGAGCGGTAACGGTATACCACTCGGTATACCGCGGTTACCGCTAATTACCGCTCAAATTCAAATTCTCAAACAAAACTCTCTATTCAATCGGTAGCGACTGGTATAACGTTCGGTAATAACGGTATATCGAACCGGTTGCGACGATTACCGGTTGAAAAAGCAAATTACCGGTGCTCTTTGTATGGTTGCTTCCGGTCGGTAATAACGGTATACCGGACCGGTTGCGGCGGTTACCGGTCGGTAAACACAAATTACCGAATCAATGAAGAATTTAGTATGTTTTCAAATTTGAATTAAAAAAATTGGAAAAGGTGTGTGGAATCTAATGGTGTCAAAAATTTTCAAATATTAGTGCATTTAGTATTTTTTTGCTGGCATTACAAGTTTAACTGGCTGAATTTTTTTTTCTTTTTCTTTTTTGGTTGAACTTCTAATGTCCGCAAAAAATACTAAATGAATTAATATTTGAAAAATTTTGACACCATTAGATTCTACACACCTTGAAGTATTTTTAGAAATTTTCTTTCATTTTTCAATTTTTTGAATACAAATTCAAAAAATTTGAAAATCACCGGTTGGTAACCGGCCGGTACCGTTACCGGTCCGGACCGGTAACACCGGTTACCGCGGTAAACCGACCGGTTACCAACGGTAATTAAAACCCTGCATCCCATGCATCTATTCTTCCATCCGAAGCAGCTGGTCACCGTACGTGTTGTGGCCGCTACCCATACATGTGCACACCATTTTTGGCAACAAGCTAACACTCGCCAAACTTGTTCTTGCCTCCAAGCTTCCACCATGAGCTCACGCGTGCGAGCTCTCAACACCACCCATGTCCACCCTGCCGAAACCGGCGATCCGTCGCCGCTGTGCCACGGCGACCACAAGCTCTCGTTCCTGGATCTCATACAGATCCCCAAGACTCCGATCCAATGGCTGTTCTTCTACGACGGGCAGGACCTCCCGCCGTTCCCCACCGTGGTCGCTTCCTTGCAAGCCTCCCTTGCTACCACGCTGGCCGCGTTCCTCCCCCTCGTCGGGAAGCTGGCGTTCCGCCCCGCATCCGGCGACGTCGTCATAGACTCCTCCCGGGCCGCTGTGTCCTCAGGCATCAAGTTCGTCGAGGCCGAGTTCTCCGGCGGCGCCGACGAGATGCGCCGCCTGGCCAGGGCGGACGAGCACGACACGGAGGCGTTCGCGCAGCTCGTACCGGAGATCGAGGCCGCGCAGCTCCCCGCGCCGCTCCTCGCCGTCCAGGTCACCAGGCCCGCCGTGGAGGACGGCCGCGGCGGCGCCGTGGCTGTCGGCGTGTCAATGCTGCACGCGGTGGCCGATGGCCACGCGGTGTGGATGTTCATGAAGGCGTGGTCGGCGGCGACGCGGGAGGGATCGATCAGTGCCGCAGGCCTCCCGCCGCCGACGTTCGAACACGCCGGCGTTCGGCACCCCAAGGCCGACGAACTGGCTGCCACGATGTCGCGCGTTTTCGCACCGGTGCTCCCTCTGGTAAGCACTACCATCACTTGCTTTGATCGTGTCAAATAGGTACACACTTGCAAGAGTGAAAAATTTTATCGCTTTATGAAGAATTCTGATCTGAACCATTTTTAACACGCGCGCACGTGAACTAATGAGCAGCTTAGGCCACGTTCGTCGCCTTCCGCGCTGGACATGACTCAGCAGAGCAGGAGAACCAGGCCCGGCTCAGGCACCATGCAGCCGAGGCGACGGCCGGGGGCCTGGCCACGGAGAGGGCCCAGCAGCTATAGTACAACAAGGGCCAATGGTGGCATGCGTGCTTGACACAACACACAATGCAAAATGATATACGTACAATAATAGAGAAGGTGCGTGTGGAATTCAGATTTTCAAGAACTTTATCATTGGCGGCTAGCTTCTTGTTTAAATTTTCATTAATTCTAGCTTGGCCAAAGACAAGATCTTTAATGGAGGGCTGATTATTGAAATTGTTAGAATAGTTACCTCCATTTTGATTGTTGAACGGGAAGTTGGGCCTCGAGTTCCACCCTTGATTGTTGTAGTTGTTGTTGCGGAACCTGTTGTTGTTGCCATTGTTGATGAAGCTGGCTTCTTCCCTTGTCTCGGGACAATCATTACCTGAATGACCCACATTGCCGCAAACCTCGCACGTCATGCGAGCGTCCATAATCTTGGCGGTCTCCACATTGCTTGATATCTCCAATTTCTTCATTAGGAGGTCCATCTTGGCGGCGAGCATGTCGATTCCATCGACTTGGTGTACACCGCGGGTACGAGGTTGGAGACGATCTCCATCCCGACCTTGATTTGCCACCATCTTCTCGATCAATTCCTTGGCGGCGGGTACTTGTAGCGAGAAGAAGGCTCCTCCAGCGGCTGCATCTAGGTGCTCACGGGCGGTACGCTTGAGCCCGTGGTAGAAGGTTTGAATTAAGAACCACCCCTGCATGCCATGATGCGGGCACGCGGTGATGTACTCCTGGAAGCGTTCCCATGCTTCCGGGATACTCTCATCATTCTGCTGCTGGAAACCCGAAATTCTTGCACGGAGGGCATTGGTTTTGCCCACCGGGAAGAACTTTGCGAGAAATGCCTTTGAGCACTTATCCCATGTGTTGATGGCATCTCGCTCCGCATAAAACCATTGCTTCGCCTTCCCGAGCAATGAGAACGGGAATAGGCGAAGACGGATTGCATCATCCGTCACTCCACGGATAGTGAAAGTCCTGCACACCTCCAGAAAATGCTGGAGATGTGCATTGGCATCTTCATTAGGCTTGCCGGAGAACGGATTTGCTTGCACCATGTTGATCAACGCCGGCTTGAGTTCAAAGTTTCCGTCTCCCACCGTCGTGTTCGGTCCGGTAGGGACATTGGTGTTGGAGGGGGCGGAAAACTCACGGATCGTCCTCTCGGCCATCGGTGCTGATGAGGTGCTGTCTACGGGATCGACGGTGTTCGTCTCTTGATTCGAGAGAAACTTCTGAGGAATGAGGACGCGAGGTCGCACCTGCAGGGCCGGCCGGACCAGGGGGTTCGGCCGTGCCTTGCTCGTGTGGCACGTTGGTTCCAAATTCTCCCAAAATGTGTACCTGCCTATGAAATTCACAACACAACTCGTGAAACTTTATTAGTACTAAAAATGTGCATGAAACTTGCTTTATACTCCTCTCGAATCCGAGGTTTTGACGGTCGAATCTTTGTTGTAAGGACCGTCAACAGCCACCAGGCAAGAGGTGAGTACCGCGACTAGAGTAGTCGAGTAATGTAAATGAGTAGTCTGTTGCTGAGTTCATGACTTGTACTGTTGCAGGACATCCTTTCCCCGGACCCTGCTGCCCAAGATGAGGAAGACGTCTGGGAGACTGTGGGGGCGACGACTGGAGGAAGTACCAGCCCGCCTCCGGCTACTGAAGACATTGTGCCAGAAGGGGCACAGGAGCAAACCGCCGCTGTGGAGCCACAGCCGTCAGTCGAAGAAGTACTGGGCCCTCCTCCAGCTGCGGCCGTGGCTGTTGAGCAGCCAGAGGAGAGAGTAGAGGAGCCTCCTGTCGAGGCAGGAGCCACCAACGAGCCTGACATTGTAGATATCGCCAGGATACTGGGCGCCCCGACCGTCACTGTAGTGCGGTCAACTCTGTAAGTTTCCGGAACTCTTGATTAGTCATGTAGCCGTCAAGCTCGTGTTGTCGATTGAATAATCCATGATGTAGGAAATCCACGGACTTGTCGTGGGATGAGGGGGAGACTAGCACTCCTGTCGATGGTGAAGACCGCTCGGCGGAGGTACGGGAGCCCACACCGCCACCACAAGCTGATGCCGCAGCATCGAGGCCTGAAGAAGCTACTCTGGTGGAAGGTACGCATCCTATCACCACGAGTACTTATTGTGGAGAGTAGTCATAGCCACCACTGACTGTTGAGCTAATCTTGACAGGGACACAAGCTGAGGGAGTGGCGATCCCTGAGGCAGTAGCCATGGAGACGGCTACTGTTGAGGCGTCGACTACAGAGCCAGTTGCCGAGCCGGCGACAGCGACAGCCCCCGGGCCGGCGACTTCGCGCGGGAGCACCGGTTGATCCGCTACCTGAAGTAGGGACTGAGGTTGTTGTCCGTGAGGCAATGATAGAAGACATGGCGCCGCTTCGCTCGGCACCAATGCCGGAGACTGGGACCTCGAGCCGTGGAGGTCTCGAGTTGCTGGATGATGAGCTGATCGACCCGGCCTTCGTGTCTCTGAGCATGGAGTCGTGGCATCGCACGGAGAGCTGGATCAAGGTACATTGCGAGTACCCTGAGTTATCTTTCTTTATTGACTACTGAGTACTGAGTGATCATTGGGTCTTGCGCAGGGCCTGGTGGAGAGATCCCGCCAGAAGACCGACCTCTTGAAGGGGTATGGTGACACAGTCCTCCGTGCCGAAGCTTTGGAGAAAGAGCTGGACAAGTCGAAGAAACACTCAGCGCTGCTCCAATCCAAACTTGACGGCGCCTTCGCCCAGTACCACAACAAGGTACAAGATATGCAGGCAAAGAGGGATGAGTTGATCAAGAAGAACAAGACTCTGCGCCAGAAGAACAAAGGTATGCCCTCCGCCGTGACCACTGGATACTCGTTAGAGAACTTGTGTGTAGTCTGAGACCGTTGTCGAGTTGTCTGCAGATCTTGAGGCGAGCGTTGACCAACTGAAGGCTTCCGAGACGGACCTCAAGAATATCGTGTACCGGGAGACCGACCGCCGAGAGGTACTCGAGTGGGACTACGCACAGTTGCGCCATGAGTGCATCAAGCACATGGAGCTCCGTGAAGCCTCAGATCTTGACCTTGTACGCTGTTATAAATCTCTGCAGAAGCTCAATGAAGACTGCGAGAAGCTGCGGGTGCAACTGAAAGAGCTGGAAGAAGCCGCGCTGCCCATAGCAAGGCTACTGGTTTCACATCCGGGCGGGCCCAAGATAGCGCCCCTGGTAGACAGGCTGAAGGAAGCTCCCGGGCGCCTGGCGACGTACGTCAAGCATTTGGCGAAGTCGATACTGAACCAGGTACTCGCCTTCATGAAGTCGTACTTCCCAAAGGCACCAGTGGATGTGGTGGCCGGTGGTCTTGCGGCGAACTGCACGGATGAGCAGTACAAGACCCTTCTGGAGGAGATGGCGCCTATCGCGGAGCAAGTCGCGGACAAGCTGAACCTCCAGTAGATGTACCTGTAGAGGTAGCTTATGTACAGAGTAGTTGATGTAAGACAAACAAATTAGTTAGAAACTTGTTTGAAATATCAATGAAGTTGGTCCACTTCTATGCTGTAATGAGTACTCGTTGCCGCCGCTTGCATCGAAGCGTGCGGAGTACCAAGCCATTGGAGAGGTGATGAGTAGTAGTACTCGGTCGGATCTACCTAGTTAAGTTGAGTAGAATCAAACTTTATTACTGAAGAATAAGTACACCTGGATGTCCAGGACTGTTACAAATAGGAAGTCGCCAGGACCCGCAGGCCGCCTACGGCTAAGTGATGTGCTAGGGTCCTTGGACCGCTTACAGCTGAAGATCTATTAGTAGCCGTTGTAGCTGGATCTATAGAGTACATGGTCCGTAGACCGCCGCTAAAGCCCTTAGGCTATGTGCGGCCCAGGATCCGTTAGTAGCCGTTAACACTGGATCCTGGATAGAAGTAGTCCGTAGACTAGTGCTAGGACCGAGAGGCTGCTTACAGCGAGGAGTCCGTTAGTAGCCGTATAGGCTGGACTCGTAGATGGGTAGTCGAGCGACTACGCGTAGAAACAACACAGCTGGTCGACGTTCCACGAGTTGCTGATGTCATCGCCTTCAAGTGTTTGGAGACGATAGGAGCCTAGTCCGGTCACCTTAGAGACTAAGAAGGGACCTTCCCACAGCGAGCTGAGCTTGTGTAGTCCGTCCGTGTTCTGGATGCGACGGAGGACTAGATCACCGACGTTGAAGGAGCGTTCCTTGACGTTGCGATCATGGTAGCGTCGGATACCCTCTAGGTACCTTGCTGATTGGACGAGGGCAGCACAGCGGGCTTCTTCGAGGCTGTCGATGTCAACCCGTCGACTGTCTTCTGAGATGCCTTTGTCATATTGTTCTACCGCCGGGGATTCCCACATCACGTTGGCGGGTAGAATAGCTTCGGAGCCGTAGACCAAGAAGTAGGGTGACTGCCCGGTTGGCTTGGTAGGTTGAGTACGAAGCCCCCAGAGTGCATTGGGTAGTTCCTTGATCCACTTGCCTCCTTTGGTGTTAGCTGCATCGTGCAATCGCTTTTTGAGGGCATCGAGTACCATCCCGTTGGCGTGCTCCACCTGGCCGTTAGCGCGCGGGTGGGCGACTGAGACATATCGGATGTCGATCCCGCTGTTCTCGCAGTACTCCCAGAACTGATGGTTGTTGAAGTTGGAACCCAAGTCTGTGATGATGCGATGCGGTAGCCCGTAGCGATGCACGAGTTCATCCAGGAAGTCGAGTACTCTGTCGGCCTTTGGGCAGGTAACCAGCTTGACTTCGATCCACTTTGTGAACTTGTCGATGGCCACTAGGACTCTGTTGAATCCACCTGGCGCAGTTGGCAGAGGCCCAATCATGTCGAGGCCCCAGCAGGCAAAGGGCCAGGTCGGTGGTATGGTGACTAGCTTGTAGGCCGGGACGTGTTGCTGCTTGGCGAAGAATTGGCACCCTTGGCACCTTCTGACGAGTTCTTCAGCGTCGGCCAGAGCTATGGGCCAGTAGAAGGCTCGTCGGAAGGCTTTGCTCACCAGCATGCGAGAAGACGCGTGGTTGCTACAGATACCCTTGTGGATCTCCTCCAAGATGTCCTTGCCGTCTTCCCGGGGTATGCACTTCATGAGTACTCCAGAAGTGGCGCCCCGCCTGTAAAGCTTGTCTCCGACTAGTATGTAGGTCTTGGCCCGACGGATGAGCTGTTCGGCATCGTTCTTGTCGGAGGGAACCTTTTGCTCGTGGATGTAGTTGATGAAGGGTTGTCTCCAGTCCACGTCGATCATCATGACCTCTTGACTGGGCTGTGCTGGCCCAGGGTCAGTGGTCGTTGGCACCGGCTCCGGGATGGATGGCGTGTGAAGCTCGTGGACGAAGACTCCAGCAGGTACTTTAGCGCGAGTAGAACCAAGCTTCGACAGGACGTCTGCTGCAACATTGTTGTCGCGGACGACGTGGTGGAACTCGAGACCGTAGAACTTGTTCTCGAGCTTGCGGACTTCCATACAGTAGGCGTCCATGTTCTCCTTGTTGCGGTCCTAAGAGTCATTGACTTGGTTGATGACCACTGCGCAGTCGCTGTAGACTAGTAGTCGCTTGATGCCTAGTGAGATTGCGAGTCGGAGCCCATGCAGCAGGGCTTCGTACTCGGCTTCGTTGTTTGAGACCTTCCAGAAGATCTGCAGGACGTACTTGAGTTGTTCGCCCTTTGGGGAAATCAGGAGTACCCCTGCGCTTGCGCCCTCGAGCTTGAGTGAGCCATCGAAGTACATGATCCAATGCTCTGGTCGCTCTGTTGGTGTGGGTAGTTGATTCTCCCACCACTCTGCCATGAAGTCGACTAGTGCTTGAGACTTGATGGCGGTGCGTGGCTTGAAGTCGATGTTGAGGGCGACAAGCTCGACCGCCCACTTGGAGATTCTCCCAGTTGCATCTTGATTGCAGAGTATATCGCCGAACGGGTAGTCAGTGATGACAGTGATCGAGTACTCCTGGAAGTAGTGTTGTAGCTTCCGCGAGGTGATGAGTACTACGTAGAGTAGTTTCTGGACGGGTTGATACCGTGCCTTGGACTCAGACAGGACCTCGCTGACGAAGTAGACTGGTCGCTGGACTGGGTAGGCGTGGCCATCTTCTTGTCGCTCGACAACGATGGCAGTACTGACCACATGAGTAGTCGCAGTGAGGTAGAGCAGTAGCTGCTCCTGTTTGCGAGGAGCCGTGAGGACCGGTGGCTTGGACAGGAAGTCTTTAAGCTGCGTCAGAGCTTGATCAGCCTCCGCGGTCCATACGAACTTCTCTTGGTGCTTGAGTAGCTTGAAGAAGGGTAGTCCTCGTTCTCCAAGCCTCGAGATAAATCTGTTCAAGGCCGCCATGCACCCGGTTAGCTTCTGAACATCCTTGATGCATGTTCGAACTTTCATATTGGTGATGGAGGTGATCTTCTCAGGATTGGCTTCGATGCCGCGATGGCTGATGATGAAGCCGAGTAGTTTCCCCGAGGGTACGCCGAAGATGCACTTGTTGGGGTTGAGCTTCCATTGGTACTCTCGCAGGGATGCGAAAGTCTCTTCAAGATCGGCGATGAGCGTATCGGAGTTTCTGGTCTTGATGACCACGTCATCCATGTAGGCTTCGACGTTCTTGTTGAGCTGCTCCTTGAAGCAGGCCTGGATAGCTCGTTGGTAAGTGGCGCCGGCGTTCTTCAACTCGAACGACATTGTCATGTAGCAGTAGGCGCTGAACGGGGTGATGAACGCGGTCTTCTCCTGGTCTTCTTCCTTGATTACGATCTGGTGGTACCCGGAGTAGTAGTCGAGGAAGCAGAGCAGGTCGCAGCCCGCCGTGGAATCGATGACTTGATCAATCAACGACAACCCGAAGGGGTCCTTGGGGCAGTGCTTGTTGAGGTCGGTGTAGTCGACGCACATCCTCCACTCGTTGGTGTTCTTCTTGCGGACGAGGACGGGGTTGGCGAGCCACTCAGGATGGAAGACTTCTCGGATGAAGCCGGCCGCGAGTAGTTTGGCAAGTTCCTTCTTCATGGCATCCCGTCGGTCATCGGCGAAATGGCAGAGGTGTTGTCGCTTGGGTGTAGCTTTAGGATCGACGTTGAGTGAGTGCTCGATCAGCCTCCTGGGCACGCCTGGCATGTCCGCTGGCTTCCACGCGAAGATGTCTCGGTTAGCCCAAAGGAAGCTGACGAGAGTGTCTTCCTATTTAGGGTCGAGCCCTGCGCCGATCATGGTAGTCTTGCTGCTGTCGTCGGTCCTGAGGTCGATGGCCTTCACCTGTACTTCCTCTGTTGGCTGAGGTTTGTTGGAGGTGTCGGTCTTCTCAGGTATCTCGAGTTCGGTTGGCGCAAGCTTCTTGGATGCAGTGACGATCTCCATCATTGCATTGGGTACTTGATTGGTTGCTGCGAGTTCCACGGCTTTGGTGTCGCAGTCATAGGAAATCTTCAAGTCCCCTTGCAGCGTGAGTACTCCAGCAGGACTTGGCATTTTGAGTACCAAGTAGGTGTAGTGGGGGATCGCCATGAACTTGGCGATGGTTGGTCTACCGAGGATGGCATGGTAGGAGGTTTTGAAGTCCGCAACCTCGAACTTGATGTACTCGGTGCGGTAATTCTCCCTTGTCCCGAAGGTAACTGGCAGAACCACTGAGCCGAGTGGTATAGTCGCGTTGCCTGGGACGATGCCGTAGAAAGGTGACGTGCTCTTGGTGAGCACGTCGGTGATGTCGAGCTTCATCTTCTTCAAGGTTTTGGTGAAGAGGACATTGAGTCCGCTCCCGCCATCGATGAGTACCTTGTTGAGTCTGGAGCCCGCGACTACTAGTTTCAGGACAAGTGGGAAACGTCCTGGTTCAGAGAAGCTTGTCCAATGATCCGCGTGGGAGAAGGTGATGGGTACCTCCGACCACCTTAGAGGTGTCGGCACCGCTGGCTCAATGTTCAAGACTTCCCGTAGGGTGAGCTTCTGAGATCGCTTGGTGGGTAGTCCGCCGAAGAGGACGTTCACCGTCTTGTCGGGTTCTTGGAAGTCGCCGTTGCCTTCGTCGACTTTCTTCTTGCCCTTTTTGTCATGAGGGGGCCGTGGCTCTGGAACATCCTTGAGTGCTCGCCGGAGTTGGTAGCACTGATCGGTTGTGTGATTGCCGTCCAGATGCCACGGGCACTTCTCTTTGAGCAAGTCTCTGAAGCCATCAGAGGTCTTTTTGGAGCTGTCCTTCGCAGGGTGCTGGATAGCCGCGACTGTGTTGTCTAGCTTGCGCTTGCGGTTAGGACCCAAGTAGTTGTTGTTGTTGTTGCGACTCCCTTGATCCTTGTTATTGTTGTTGCCGCCCGTGTTGCTCTTGCCACGGATGGAGTCGTACTTGGCGTTCGCCTTGTCCTCTTCGTCGGCCCATGAGGTGATCATGTCTTTGAGCTTGGTGATGGAGCTTGGGCGACGGCGACCGAAGACTTCGAAGGTGCGACGGTGGTAGAGACCGTCTTGGAAGAGGTCGATGACTTCTTTGTCGGTGACATCGACTATGGTCGCACGCTTGTCGAAAAAGCGGCGCATGTACTGGCGGAGCGTCTCGCCTTGCTCCTGCTTGACCATGTCCAGATCCATGCGAGTTGTTGACGGTGTATATGCATATCTAACTTCGTTTGTACTTGCAAGCGGACAAGTCCTCCGTCGTAGCCAAGGGACCCTTCTTCCCTCAAGTGTGAACCCAAGGTATCGAATCTGTGGAACAAATGTGTGATGCAAGAACCTATCTATTAAAGTCGAGAACACTTAGATCTTCAAAGGGAATGCTTTTGCATCTAATCTAAAGAACATCATAAAAACGAATCTAATCTATGAAAACCGGAGGTAGCAAGAGATAGAGAGGGATAGGTAAAACCAATCTAGAGACATTGGATCAAGCTCTTGTTGAAGTGCCAAGCAAAGAAGAAATAGCCAAGTCGAATCTCATAAAAAGCTTCTTTAAATCACGGCTTCCCGTCCAACTCCGAAGACGCCCACCTTTTGGAGCCACCGTTCTGTCACAACGCACTCCTATTCGTGCGGGTTAGCCTAGGGCGAGTCCAATGGACAAGTCAAAATCTCTTGGAAGGTCAGGCATGCACCTCTAGCCACCACGGCTACAAGAACACCCTCTATGATCTATCTCGAGAATAGATCTTAAAGTAAGAAAAGCCAATCCAAATCGAAGTTGTAGAAGAAGCACTTGATCGCTAGAAATCGAATTGCAACTTGATAATTCAACATAGTAAATGTTACATGGACAAGATCACCACCGGGATCCTACCTTGATCTTGCTCCTAGCTCCTGGAACTCCGACGTGGTCTTCCTTGCAAGGTTCACACGTCGGCTAGGGAAACCCTAGACAACTAGCTCGACCCTCTCCTCTCTGGAATGGTGTCCCTCTCTTCTCTGCTCCTCGGCGACGAATGACGAATGAGTTGATGCGTGGCTCTTGGCCAGGGGGCTATAAATAGTCCGAGAGGCGTCTAGGTCAAAGGGGGGCTCGAATGGACCCAGAAATGGGCTGGGTCGGCCGGCCTGGGCCGGTCGGCCTAGGCCCATTCTGGCCCATTTTGCGGCCGCCTTCCTCGGTGATGCTTCTTGCGTCTTCTAGAAGTTTCTCCCTTCTGCATGTGGGCCCTTGACGTTAGTTTCTCCGTGGTTTAGATGAAGCTCCTTGTCCCGCAAGATTCAGTATTTTCTATTCAGGTCCTCGGAGTTTTCCATCTTCATGGGTTGGTCCTTGGGCTTCTTGGAGTCATGTTCACTTCATTGCTTGACTTGTACCGGGCTTCAAGGTCTTGTCACGAGGTGCTTGATGAACTTTACCCGGAAGTCTTGCTTTCAACGCTAAATTCCTGCATAAACATCAAACTCCAAAACCGACATGCACGAATGAACTTGTTATATCCAGGGGGTTAGTACCAATGGATAAGATATAAAATTCATGCCAACACCGAAGGTAAACTCATGGCTAGGTTGACGGAAATTCACCGTCAACATCTCCCCCATGCTTAAACCTTGCTCGTCCTCGAGTAAGCCTTCGATGAATATCAGCGTTGCCTTTCATTGCTCAAACCCTGCACTTGATCATACACGAGAAAACATAATGCTCTCAAAAATTTTAATTTGTTAGAGTTCCATAATGTACTAGCCTTCATCCCTACAGAGGGTAGATATTAATTAAGCTCCTCCCACAAGTATTAAACATGCTCCCAAAATTTAAATGGATCTCAGAAATTTTGAAATAAAGAATGAGATGAAAAAGAGTTAAACCAAATTCAAAAATTTAAACCACCTTGCATCTTGCTCATGAACTCTCATCTCATCTTGTCTCTCAAGCCTATTTCTTCTACTCCTTTCCCTCTCATAACATATATATATGTGGTAGGCTTTATATGGAGTTTTTTTTGGGAAAGTTTAGTCCTACCAAGATATTATAAATGAGATGTTGTCAAAACAAGACAAGCTTCTCATGGTCTTACCGAGACTCGTCAAAAAGGTCATTGGAAAATAATGTTACATCAAGGAGGGGGAGAGAAAAATACACACACCTCGAGATAAGTGGACATGTGCAAATGGCAAAGAGTGATCCCGAGGCATAAAGGAAGTCCTCGTTATCGGATTGCACATGGTTGGAAAGATGAGTTTGGATCTTAAATCTTGAAACTTTTGAAATTCCTAATGCCCTTTAGAGAACCGGGGAGTTCACTTTATTTTATTTTTATACATACTCATATTTTTTCTTTTCTCATACATATTTTTCTTTGTCTCTTTTTTTCTTTATACTCATTTTTTCATCATTTTTTATTTGCTCCCCATGAACTCTAAATTTCATTGTACCTACCTCCTCCCCCATGCTTAGACGTTTGCTCGTCCTCGGGCAAAGAGGTGATAGAGATAAGGTAGGTACTAGAAATATTTTTCCTTTGGAGAGATACTTGAAATCTTCAACCTTGGCACCATCTTGCGATCTTCCTCGAATTGACGATCCATACTCAATGATAGGTTGTGGTCAAGGAGGTAAACATAAAAGATGATATTTTTGGTTTTAAGGGTGGATATCCGGCGAGGTTTGTGAAATCTCCGATGTGGCGATACACAATGCACGGATAAAAAGGCTAGCAATATGATAGATACACAAAAACGGAATGACCAGTTTCTTAGCCTCGGGCCAGAGAAATCAAGGCCTGAAATAACTCACCCAAAAATAAACCTTGTATACTAAGTTTTTGCACTCAAATATATATATATATATATATATATATATATATGGCTCTGGATAGGTAGAGCAACATGCAAGAGGTATTTATGACAAGGTTAGCATTACTTTTAAGAACAAAAATAAATCTTCTAATCCATCAAAACTTGAGAGCACATAAAACACTATGGGTCTTATTTTTATCATAACCTCTGCAAAAGATTAAGCTAGCATTTAGATAATTTCAGATTTGCATTTTAAGAGAGCATTAGCTTAATCATGCATAAAACAAGTACAAAGATAAACAAAGCGGCAACTATCATCATATATCAACATGGCACAAACTTTGTATCTTTGCCAAAGGTAAAAACAAGGTAGTGATTTTATTCATATAATGAAAATAAACACTAACACACATGCTGAAAATTAAATAAAAACTGAAAATACTACGCATACATAGGCGCATACAAGCTGAAAATTAAAGAAAAGGGAAAAGGAAAGATTAAACTAAAACTCCTCTCTCTAATCTTCCGCCGGTGGTTGATATTGATAATCTTGATTGTTGTACCCTTGCTCATAATAGGATTGCACCGCTCCTCCTATGAATTGCTCCGGCGGTGCTAGGTGAAGGCGTCCAAGCTCATAGGCGATGTTTGTATTTCCTTCACCCATTTGGTTTGCATTGGTTTGGATGGCTGCGATATTTTGCATGTTTCTTGCAGCGTATCCTCCAATGATGGCCACACTTTGTTGAGGTTGAGGGAGGTGTGCATGTGGCTCCGCAAAGGCTGCGTTGGGTACCGCAAAATTTGGTGGGGGCATGGCTGCACCACTCCCCCATGCTTGCATTGGTACACCACCGTAGTATCTCGGCGGCACCGGAATTCCTCCAAATGGTGGCACATAATTTTGTTGCGCACCTTCTCCTTGGGCTGTGGAAGAACCTTCTTCTATAATCCTTCCTCTCTTGTTCTTTTTCACCGGCACAAGAAGTCCTTCCTCTAACCAATCTTCTTTCCCCTCAAGAAAAAGTCTTAATCTTGCATCCGGTAGGGGCAAATTTACCTTGGCCACTTTGAAGCCTCCTCTCTCATCTCCACTTATGTATTTGCCTTGCTTCATATAATCAAATCCTAGGGAAGTCCCAACTAGGAGATGTTCCGGGTTTCTTGGAATTCCCGGTCTCCCAGAGATGGCCAACATAGAGAGGTAACACCCCGAACCAATATCTCCCGAACCCGATGTTGCTTCACAACACTACCGGTTGATCATAAGGTGAGTGGGGTCGATTGGCTGCCCGACAATCAAGGCTGAGTAAAGCCAATTCACCTCCATGTCAGTTATCTTGATCTCTTTCATTCTCCCCAAAATCCTCTTGCACATCCATGAGTGAAACACTTGGATGATGGGGTTCTGGATACTATTTCTTTGTCGGTTAGCTTCTCCCGCGATCATCCTCCAAAAACCTTCCAATGTGCCTCCATGCACATCCACTTGTTCCGGGGCTCCCTTTTGAAAACCAAGCAATTCCCTAATGTACTCATAGGGAACCACTTGTTCATCTCCCTCCAAACAGAATGAGAGACTTGGCACTCCTTCATCAAGGATAGGCGCCATGGTCATGAGAATTTCCAAGGTGAATTCCTTGTGGGTGTTTGCCGACATTCCGTTGGAGAATTGCACCCAACCTAGGTGTCCCAACATGTAGTAAATATCCGTATAAAAACCCAGCACTTGGAGAGCTTGGTCGTCGAAGTCGATGTTTGCCACAAGTCTCTTCTCAAGGCGAGTGAGCTTCTCCTCCTCCTCCTCCGTCTTGATAATAAACCCATACTTGGAATACCGCGGAGTGTATGGAGGTGGAGCGGATGATCATGTCGAGCGATGAGGTCGGACGGGCGGCTCCTCCGTACGTCCTTGTGGTTCGGTGAACCTCATAGACGAGCTTCGTGTGGTCCTCATGCCACCGAGGAGAAGGGTGTCGTTCCTCCTCGGCGGTGCCGTGTCCTCCTCCATACTCCGAGGAGACTCGGAGACCGAGTGCCTCCTCGAAGAGGTTGTCGATGGTGGCTTGGACGTCGATGATCCCTTCTTCTTGGTGAAAAGACTTGTAGTTTTCTTCCACATGGTTGCTGCACTCTCCCTCACAAATATATATCCGGGGTTTTGAACCGGTAACAAGGCACACAAATATTATTTGGAGTATGGACTTTGAGTGGATTTAGGATGGATTTTGTTGGATGAAACAAAACTCGAAGTGGAAGGCTAAGTCTATGGTGGTTCTGGACTAAGAGCTCATGAACACGAACAAGGAACTGGATGAATGACTTACCTGCCGAAGGGGAGCACCAGGGGGCTTAAAAAGGGGGGAGGCCGGCCGGCCTGGGCCGACTGGCCTGGGGTCCTCGCTGCCCCCTCGGCTCGATCTTCCTCCAGCGCACTCATGCTTGCTTTGTTGCTTTGTGACCGCGTGCTCTACGGGGTTGCACCGCCCAATTATTCTCGTTCACTCCTTTGCTTGCATGATTGATCCCTCCACTTGATGGTTTTGCTTTGAGTCACTTCCATGCTCCCTTGCCTCACATGCCTCCATGAGATTCCTGCAAAACAAAGCTTTGGCTGCCCCCCTATGCTTGTCCTTTGCATGTGGTTTGATGAAAGATGTTGGAGGGGCATCCCGTGATGCATCATGGTGCATGCATGGTTAAGTTAACTAAAATTGCCTCCCTCTAAGCATGTTTTGATGCTAATCACTCCTCTAATTTCAAAAAATAAAATTAAACTCAGAGCTTGCAATGAGTTCAAATATATTTGGAGGAGTTTTTAAGCATAAAAAACAAATGTAAGTCAAAAATATTTTTCGACTACTTTTATTTTGGTCTCACCGGTATTGTTTGCTTTCATTAGTTGAGAGCAAGCTTTTCCCGGCTTGATCATGGGGGCATAGGTTTAGGTTCTAATTTTGGTTAAATGAGAGAGATTTTGAATGAAATAAAATTAAATGAGGCTTAGAAAAATTCTAATTCTAGAGAAACCAAGGATATGAATTTCGAACAAACCAAAAATTAAGTTTCTAGGTTCACGCGAGTCCTACCATGCGCTGAAATTTAAATATCATCTAGGTACATAGCGTGGCTCTACTCGTGTGTTTTTGGCATGCAAATCAAGTAAACCATAACATCATGAAGAGGATGAAAGGTTGAGGTAGGTTCTGAATTTTTTTTGGTTTTGGTTTCTCGAAAAGAAGAAATAACTCATAGGATGGCTCATGTAAAGGGTTTATGATCCAAATAAAATATCCAAACAAGGTTTATAACTCTAAACATTATCCAACCACTTTAAGTCTAAGAATGTCTTGCGTAGCAAATTTCAAAACTAACTTACTTGAAAGACTCGAAAAATCTTGATCGGGTTGTCCTCCCGGTAGCTTATTCTTGACTCGACGAAACGGGTTGCCTCCCGCTTAGCGCTTTGTTTATAGTCCATGGCTAGACTTCTTCACTTGATTACTTCAGAACAACGCTCTTTGTGGGCGTTGCAATCTTGGGTACCCACTTCCGCACCATCTTGGGCGCAGACTTAATCTCTGGCTTAGTCATCTTTTTGGTCTTCACAGGCGGCTTTTGTCCCTTTATCTTGACGGATGCAACAACCTCTTTGATTTCCTTCACTTCCTTCTTCTCCAGCTCTTCCTTCTTCCTTGGCTCTTCCTTACTAACGTGACGATGAGGCAGAATATATTTAACTTTGATCATATTGCATACTTCGAAGCGTGGTCCAAACTTGAAGGAACTTCTCTCGCCGTTGATGTCGAACTTGATCTCCCCCTTGCCGACGTCGATGGTAGCTCCCATGGTCTTGAGGAAAGGCTTCCCAAGGATGAGCGGCGGCTTCTCCCTTTCTCCCATCTCGAGTACCACAAAGTCGACGGGGATGAAGTGGTGTCCGACCTTCACGGGCACATCCACGGCGATGCCCAAAGGGTAGCGAATGGAGTTGTCACCCAACTCCAAGCACATGGCCGTAGGCTCTAGCTCCGGTAGGCGTAGATTCTCGAACACATCTCTTGGTATGACGCTCACACTTGCTCCAAGGTCGCATAACGCCTTCTCAAACTTGAATGAACCAACGGAACATGGAATCGTCGGGCATCCAGGGTCTCCTTGCTTCTCTAGTCCGTTCGCTATAGCGGCACTACATTGCTCAGACATCTTGACATGATCCACCCCGAGTGTCGCTATCTCATACTTGTTTGCAAGAATATCTTTGAAGTAGCGAGAATATGTAGGAACTTGAAGAGCATCCAATAGCGGCATGTTGATGCTTAACCTACGCACAACCTCCACAAACTTCTCAAAATGATTATCAAGTTTACCTCGGAAGTAGCGTGGCTTAAGTTGCGGTATCTTCGTGTCTTCACCCGGCATCTCAAACTTGGGCTCTTCGGTGATGATCTCGGTAACCTTCTCCTTAGCAAATTCCTCCGCCTCGGTAGATGGTTTAGGCTTTCTTGCTCCCGCAGAATGTTTCGGATCTTCGGTCTCCTTCCCCGAACGAGTTTGAATGGCCTTCGCCGTCTTGGGACCTTGAGGTTGTCCCGGAAGCTTCCCTTCATTAGCGGATAGGCACCCGACAAGTTGTCCCACTTGTGTCTCGAGCATCTTCATCATGTTGAGCACTTGATGGTTGGAGCTTCCGACCTCCGTCACCTTGCTATTGATGTTCTCCAACACCTTGTCTATGGCCTTGAACTTGGTGACGGTGTCCTTGTTGATCTTAGCTTGCTCGTCCATGAAGTCCTTCAATTGCATACGAAGAGGAACCGAATTCGGAATGGATGAGCTTGCATTGAATTGAGGTCTACCTTGCCCGTAGCGGAAGTTCGGCAAATCCCCCTTCCTCATGTAATCAAGCATCTTTGCTTCCTCCGGGCAATCCTTTTGGATATGGCCATATTCTCCGCACTCTTCACATGTGGATCTTGCTTTGGCAGCCTTTAAATCTTGAGCTTCTTTCTTCTCTATCTCCATCTTCTCCAACCTCCGCATAAGCGAATCGATCTTGCTTTCGAGTAGATCTTCTTTCTCCACTTGCAAGACTCCCTTGACGTTCCCTGTGGGTTGAATCGAAAGTAAGCGTCTGGATGACGCCCATGTGTCATTGTCCGTGACCTTCTTGAATAGAGTGAAAGCTTGGGTCGGTGTAAGCTCGATGATGGATCCTCCCGTCGATGCATCGATGATTGTCCTTGACACCATGGTAAGTCCTTGATAGAACTTTTGAACGAGATCTTCCTTTGGGAACTTGTGATGTGGAACCACCCAAGTGTACTCATTGAAGTGCTCGAATGCCTCCGATATGGTCTCCGTAGGATATTGAGCAAAGGTAGCAATCTTATTGCGCAAGCTTTGAGTCTTACCCGGTGAGTAGTATTCCTTCATGAAGGCTCTCATCAAGGTGTCCCAATTTTGCACCGTCTCCGCCGGTTGAGAGTAGAACCATTGCAAAGCCTTCCCGAGTAACGAGAACGGAAAGAGCCTTGCCCTCATTTGATCTTGAGTCACCCCGTCCATGTTGAAAGTTTGACAAAGTTGAACGAACGCTTGGAGGTGAAGGTTCGGATCCTCTTTACCGGTGAAGGGTGAATGTTGCACCATGCGGATCGTTGAGGTCTTGATCTCGAACGGCCTTCTGATCTCCGCGAGGTTCAAGATTGGTAGGTCGACGATATCCGGGGTGCATAGCTCCCCGATCTTGCGCTCCGGCTGTGGTTGTTCTCCCATCAATAGCAGTGGAAGTTGATTCTCCCTAGGGCTTGGAGGTGGTGATTCCTTTGGAGACTCCGACGATCCTTCGGCCTCCGCTTTTGGATCATCAAATTCTAGCTTTTTAGCTTGTGCTTCACGTCTCCTTAGCCTGTAAAGTTTTTCTGGATCATCCACAAAATTTTTGGGTTTGTTGGAGAGGTAGCCGTCCATCTCCTGTTAGGGTTAGCTATAAACAAAATATATACAAAAATAAAAACAAATCTAAGAAAACTAGGGTTAGTCAAACTAGATTAGATTGATTTTGAGGATGATCAAAAGTTAGTAGATGCAAAAAGAAAAACCAAAAGAAAACTGAAAATATTCACAAAAAGCAATAAAAGATCGAATCTTGATCACTTGTTCCCCGGCAACGGCGCCAGAAAAAGGGGCTTGTTGACGGTGTATATGCGTATCTAACTTCGTTTGGACTTGCAAGCGGACAAGTCCTCCGTCGTAGCCAAGGGACCCTTCTTCCCTCAAGTGTGAACCCATGGTATCGAATCCGTGGAACAAATGTGTGATGCAAGAACCTATCTATTAAAGCCGAGAACACTTAGATCTTCAAAGGGAATGCTTTTGCATCTAATCTAAAGAACATCATAAAAACGAATCTAATCTATGAAAACCGGAGGTAGCAAGAGATAGAGAGGGATAGGTAAAACCAATCTAGAGAGATTGTGTAACGACTCGGGTTTTCGGTGAGAAAAACCCGACTCCCTGTACCCTTGTGATAGTCCCTGGATCAGTAGCTATCACGTACAGAACTCATTACAGTATAATATCATTTCCATACAACGAAATCAGAGTACAAAAGATTATTTACATCCAAAACAACTCGGTATACGAATTTAGTACAAGCCCCTTGGGCCAAGCGACAAGTAGAAATTTTGCGTAGCGGTAGCTAGGGCTTCAAGTCTTCATCTTCAATCTTCACCACAGGCATCCTTGAGCGAAGCAACACAACCCTTCCTTCATGGATTCATCAAACTCGGACTCACACTCCAAGTCCAATCCTGCACACTCACAAAACTATCCCCAAGGAATGTGATAGGTTTACGTCACTGACTGTATGCAGCTTTAAGTGGTCTATCTCTAAAGGGTAAGAAAAGTGGCAAGGTAAAAGCTCAGGTTTCCTATGCAGCAGCAGCAAAGCATAAAAATAAAACATCTCCATATAAGTCCCAATCCATACTCTCATCACAACACGGGAACACCTGGTACCCCAGGGACCCGTCTCCACATCCTATCTCCATCTAGGGTCGATGCGAGAACTTCCTCTCCTCGCACCTCAATGATTGCAATCGGATCTGCGAGGTAGAGGGAGCAACTCTCCTCTCCCCGACTGCAACCACGGCTCACCACACTCTCAAACTACAGGGGGAGGTAGAAATCCCAAAACATGAGAACAAAGCTATCAGGGGACATGTCCATGACCGAGGACGCGGCTATACGTATAGATCGAACAACTCTGCAGAGCGTGTACACCTGTACCCAACCCGGGATGGAATCCAGCCGGTAGCTAGTCGACTGAACCCATCCTACCGTGCGAACTCTCGGTAGTTACGGTCCCATCCTGCATCCGGCCCTCAAAGCGATCCCCTCCGCAAAGGGAATTGCACCGGAACTGTGAAATGCCCCCGTGTGGCCACACGGACGACGCACTGAGAGAAGGTGGTCTCACTCCCACCTCTCCCCCACTGATACCCTCTATCCTGCTGGCAGGTATGGTTCCGCACTTGCCGAGCTCAACTCAGCCCTAACCCCACTCTCGGTGAGGTGTTGTGTACGTAAAGGTCCCGTGAAAAGGTCTGTCCACTCGGTTTCAGACCGGGGCGAGCTCATGTCCTCCAAGCGTACAGTAAAACCCCAACACCTGTGCTCCAAAAACCGTAAAAGAGGAAATGCACTGAGGAGTGCACCCCCATCCCCGATCCCAGATCGGTTGTTTCGAGCTCACCCCCGCCAAAGTACCCAAAACGCCTTCTCCTGCCGGTTTTCCCCACTCACGCCAAGAACCACTATTCCCATCCCAACACATGCATCGCAAAGCTCAGCGTATATACACGCTTATATATATACATATAGTAGTAGTAGGGCAATCAAGGACAGGGTAATTGAAGAAAGGCAGTGCAAGGTTCATCATCATGCATTTAAAGTAAAGTGCTAGCATACTACATAGCAATGCCTAATAGGTATTCAGAATCAGTTGGGTGTGAACACCTGTGTGCAAGTAGTCGTCGGAGTTTCCGTAGTTGTTCTCGATCTTCTGGCTTGACTCCTCGGCTCCGGGAATTCCTAGATTCGCAAATATAAATAAACACGGTGTCTAGATGCAAATAACTCCAAAGAGAAGCAGTAAAGAACCAAATAAACTCCAAATGCTAGTCTAACGGGTGCTTCATGATTTTAGAATAATAAAGAAACTAATTTCATATTTTTCTAAGGTAGGATCACTTTAATATTGATTTTCAAATAAAGAAATATTTTATGAATTTAATTAATTGTGATAGAGCACATAGAACACAAGTCAGCAAGTTAGAGAACCATAAACTAGGTTTTGGGTTGGTCTGCAGGCTCAGATAAACAGTCAACGATCATTGTTGACCAAGTCAAAGAGGAAGGTCAAAGGTCAATCGGACCCCACAAGTCATCCCGTGGGCCCCGTAGGTTAGATGGAACCAGGTTAGACAGGTAGCAACCTCACATGTTTGTGGGACCTAACGGTAAGCCCGCTGGCCTCTTTGGTAAGATTGGAGAGATCATGCAGGATGGTTTCGCTATAAGCGACGTGGTGTGATTGAGAAACTTGGCTATCCTAGCTCCAGCTGGAACATGGCAGATGTGTGGCATGGCCGATGGTTTGGTTAGCGCACTCATTGTCCACGACGGAGGCGTGGCACGACCGCGACGGAAGATGTGGCAAAGACTTGGAAACATTGAGAACAGGCACGTGGTACTAGGATTAGGGCTTGGTGGAAAGCTGGCGATGTTACTAGCAAGCCACACCCAAACAAGATTAGCTAAAGACCTAAGGTTAGATAGCACATACATGCCTGCTACAGCTTGCTTGACTGACTGCACACAGCTAGCAGGAGAGCCGTAGCTTACCTGTTAGCTTGCTAACAGATGGTTGCATGCATGGCTGGATATAGAAGCAGAACACATGTCAAACAGGTGACACATATTTAAGGAATTCGGTGGCACTGGTAGCAGGTAGAGCAAAACGTGTACATGTTGATTAAATTAGCACGTACATGTCCTAAAATTAAAACAGGGCTGCTCCACATTCTAGCTGCTTGTTTCCTGCACGGGCTGTAGCTCTGTGCATTGCAACAGACCAAGGCCATGCATAAGCAAGGCAACAGGAAGGCAGGAACTGTTGCTAGCTAGCAACGTACAGGTAAGGTAAGGCTAAAGATGGATTAGCACGTACATGTACTTCCAGCACATATACGACTGGCACACTTGCTTGTTTATGCACAGCACTCAAGCTAGCAGTCCAGCATGGGACTGAGACTTTGTGGTCTCAACAATAGAACATCACAAGGCAAAGGATCGAGCTTAGACTGATGGCGTAAGCAAGAGTTCTAGCTTCTCGCATGGGATTGCTGCTTCATGCTTTGAAAGAGATCAGACCGCAGGTTAGGGATAAGAAGGAGAAAGCTTGCAGTGGCTTGGTCAAAAGCGAAGCACAGAAACCATTAGCTTCATGCCACTAAGTGAATTGCTGTCACATGTGGTCGGCAGGTGCTCGGCGAATTGCCCCAGAGGCACTCCGTGGCGACAACAGTGTGGCCGGCGGTGGCTTCATCGACGGCCGGCGAGAGAGGCCAACGGAGAGGCTTGGGACATCCTAGATAAACACCGAGGGGTTTGCTTATGGCGGAGAAAGGTGCGAGCTAGAGCGGTTTGCGAGCATGATGGTGAGCTCGGGTTGAGACGGACATGCCGGTGGCTTGGTTGTGGTTAGCCGGATGCAACAGATCCCAAGGGGTCTGGTGTTGCGGTGTGGCAGGGCACCTTGTGTGCCGCGGTGTGGTTAAGCTGAGTTCGGTTGGCCACACGGGATCCAGGAGATCCGGTGCGGCATGGCCCTATGCAGGCGTGCGCGAGGCGAGGATGCGGTCGGCCGGGCGCACGGGATCTTAGGGGATCTGCTGCGGCACAGCTCGGTGTGTTCACAAATGTGAAACAAAACCCCAATAGGGTTCTTGGGTCGACCGACAGGTGTCCAATGGAACGCCTCGAAGGAGCGACAATCCGAAAGGGCTTACCGGCGACGAGCTTCTACGGCGACCGGCAAACCGATGCGACGGCGTGGTTTTGGTAGATCCTCACCAGGGGCCAAAGGTTTGGGTTCCGACTGGCTACATGGTACCAGGTACTCTATGCCTGTGAAAGGCAGAGAGCAGCGGGAAGACAGAGCTCACCGGCGGCGACTCTCTTTCCGGCGGCTGGCGATCAAACACGACGGTTAAGATCAAGAGACCCTAGCGGAACACTCAGGATGGTAGGAAGGTGAGGCCTTGCTCGGCTCTTGGGCGCAACCCGTATGACGGCGAAGGCACCAGGACGGCGGCGGCAGTGAGCGTCACCGGCACGCCCGCTCTCGAGCGCGGGTGCGTGAGCCAGGCGGTGCACGGGTGTGGCTACGAGCCCCTAAAGGCGAGATCTTGCCTCCAAGCGCGTGCACATGCGCAAGACAACGACTTGACCTCGGTGACGAGCAGGGCGACGACGCGTGTACAAAGAGCACACTGTGGTGCCTCAACCCGGCGAGCGCACGACAGCGAGATACGGGAGGAACGATGATTCATCCGCTGGGTGCGGCGAGCTAAAGGCAAAACCTTCAGTCTCCCTACGCGTGCATGCACGCGTGTGCAGGTCGGCGGTTTGACCACGACAGTGACACAAACAGGGTGGTGCGCTCGACGGTGAGAACATCAAGGTGACGGAGCAGAGAAGACCAGCGGCACTGGCTAGGGTGCTAGCGCCGGCGTGCTCGCTTGCAAGCGTGCGTGTGTTTGGGAAGAGGTTCGAGGGAAAGCCAAAAGGTGAGGCTTTGCCTCCCGAAGGTGGACTCGTACGCGTGCAGGCCGACGACTAGGCCACAGTGGCGACTCGGCACGGCATGCATGCGACGATGGTCGGCTAGGGACGATGGCAGATTGCTCGGTGGAAAAGAACAGAAAGAGGGTGGCGGCAGTGCTGTGGTTCGTGCATGTGCGACGAAAAACCCCAAGCCGGCCTTGACGCCCACCAGCTGTTCGACGGAAAGTCCCAAAGGGACTCTGAGGTGGCAAATGTTTGCCGGCAGCGAGCTCTCTGGCACTCGGCGGAAAACGAACGATGGCAAGGTTCAGGAAGACTTAGGGAAACATGTAGAGAAAGGAAAAGCACAGGTTTTGAGGCCTAGGGCAGTGGCGTCGGTGAAGACGCGCATGGCGAGATGCTGCTTGGCAGCGCAGCACGCAGGCGTGCATGCGCGCGTCGGCGAGCGCACTGGGCTGCTCTGGAGGGACAACCCATCCCCTACGCTAGATGCTCGCAGCAACACGGGCAACGCGCTAGGTGACCAAAGGTGAGGTCTTGGTCTCTCTGAGTGAGAGTGCGCGTAAGTGCAAGCCAACAGCTTGGTCACAACAGCACCTCAGCATCGGCGTGCGCATTGAGCACATGACAACAGCTACCAAACACGGCGGGCAAGCGGGGACGCACGCGTAGATGAAGGCAGCGGCACCTGCAGGCGTAAGGCTCGGCACGAAGACCGGCACACAAGCAACGGCGTCTGCGCGGTGGCACGAAGCAAGCAGGCACAGATTTAACTTGGTCTCTCGGGCTTGGCCCGTTTCTCCTCCACGGCATGACGGCCGGCACACAGAGCAGGAGAAGGGACACGGCATGCTCACCTAGGGGTCCTGGCTGCTGCGTGAATGGCGGTGAGGGCGGTGAAGCAGGACGGCGGTGGTTCGGCTCGAAGCAGAGGAAGCAGGACGATCTGGTGCGGGTGCGCGGCGGTCTCCGGGCTTCAGGACGCCGACGGCGTTCCCTCGGCGGTGTCGTGGTACAGCTTCCCGGCGGCTCCCATGGGCGGACTCCAACGGCTTCAGGGCGGCGGCGCGTGGCGGTGTCGAGGTTCACACACGGACGTCCCGGGCTGGGCGGCGCGGAACGCAGCGGCCTCCAGTCTTCTCGTGTTAGCGGCGCGGCGGTGCAGGCTCCCTCTTCCCCTTCTCTTCTTCTCCCCCACTCCTCCTTTCCCCTTTTTTCTACTTCACGAACAGCGGCTCGGCGGCTCCTAGATGGGCTTCATGGCGCCGGCAGCAAGGGCGGCTCCGGGACGGCTTCACGGCGCTCCGGTCTCCTCGGCGAGCGCTCCTCTCCCCCTTTCCTTCTTCTTCCTCTCCTCTTCTCCTTTCTCTTGCGGTGGACAGGGGCAAAATCCCCATGGCGGCGGCGCACAGGGAGATGGCCAGGGGATTGGATTTTATAGGGCAGCCGACTAGGGTTCGCACCGAGATGGACGGCGGAAGGCGATTACGGGCGGCGTGGCAAGCATCCGGTTGCGCCAGCGCGGTGGGGGCGGCGGCCATGGGCGCGGCGCTCGGGTACCCCGCGGCGCCCGTCGCTGTTCGCTCGTTGCGTGCGTCAGCCGGGAGGAAGGGGAAAAACAGGAGTGGATGAGGCTGTCTCACGGGACCCACCTGTAAGCGACACAAGGGAAGATAGGTGGGAGCTGGGCCAGCAGGTCAAGGTGGGCCAAAAGGTTGGCGGGCTGGTTGTTTAGGACGACCCAGAGGTGATAGGTGGAGGTGTTCCGGTAGACTTTCCCTGGTGTGGTTACGGCCCAACAGAGATAGGGGTGTTTTCCTATTTCTATTCCTTATACACATATGATTCAAATTCGAATTTTAGAATTCAAATTTGAATCCCACGCAAATAAAATCCAAACAAAATTTCATTAAACTCCAGAGCTCTCACACTAGCATTTATAATTCCTAAATTTTGTTATTTTGCTCAAAATAAATCTAAGAATTTAGTGAAGGATCAAAGAAGACACCCTTACAAATTTAAGTAAGCACTCAAATGAAAACAAAAATTTTGAAATTCACATTTTTGCAAACATTAACATTCCGGAAAATCCGGGATGTTACAGATTGGATCAAGCTCTTGTTGAAGTTCTAAGCAAAGAAGAAATAGCCAAGTCAAATCTCATAAAAAAGCTTCTTTAAATCACGGCTTCCCGTCCAACTCCGAAGACGCCCACCTTTTGGAGCCACCGTTCTGTCACAACGCACTCCTATTCGTGCGGGTTAGCCTAGGGCGAGTCCAATGGACAAGTCAAAATCTCTTGGAAGGTCAGGCATGCACCTCTAGCCACCACGGCTACAAGAACACCCTCTATGATCTATCTCGAGAATAGATCTTAAAGTAAGAAAAGCCAATCAAAATCGAAGTTGTAGAAGAAGCACTTGATCGCTAGAAATCGGATTGCAACTTGATAATTCAACATAGTAAATGTTACATGGACAAGATCACCACCGGGATCCTACCTTGATCTTGCTCCTAGCTCCTGGAACTCTGACATGGTCTTCCTTGCAAGGTTCCCACGTCGGCTAGGGAAACCCTAGACAACTAGCTCGACCCTCTCCTCTCCGGAATGGTGTCCCTCTCTTCTCTGCTCCTCGGCGACGAATGACAAATGAGTTGATGCGTGGCTCTTGGCCAGGGGGCTATAAATAGTCCGAGAGGCATCTAGGTCAAAGGGGGGCTCGAATGGAACCAGAAATAGGCTGGGCTGGCCGGCCTGGGCCGGTCGGCCTGGGCCCATTCTGGCCCATTTCGTGGCCGCCTTCTGTTGACACCGTTTTTTAGAAAAACAGGTCAAAAAGGATAAGGGGAAGTAGCCGATGGAAAAACAGAGTGCAATCGGCCGATTGGAAGAGAGAGAAGGGTGGTCAACAAGATTCGCCGATAGTCAGAAGAATTCGACCCTGACAGTGGGCCAGCGGGTCAGAGCGATGGGCCGATAAATAACCTGAGGATCGGCCGATGGAGAGGAAGAAGGCGGTAATCAAGGAGATACGCCAGAAGGAAAGCATGATGGAGGCGGGTCGATCTACGATTGGCAAAGGGTCGAGAGTCAGTTTTTGGGAAGTTTTGGACTCCTGCGAGAGTCCTTTTCTATTTTTAGTAGTTTTTCTCTTTAAATGCAAGTAAACAGTGCCGTGATCGGCTAGGAGTCGGGTTGTCCTCAGGACATAAATAGCAACCCTGCGTGGTCGGAAAAAAGTGTACACAACAATATCAAACAAACCACCTCCGGGCAAACTCTTTACTTTACAGCATCTACTTTACAGCATCTACTTTTCGGCGACTTCACCATTGCGATTTTCTCTTTTCTACAACGTCGTGCTTCGAGTTCGTCAGGTTGCATCAACTGACCTCCGGCAAGCTTGTGAGTACCGTTTTACTGAATAATCCTAGGCTTTAACCTCCGGGTGCATCGCCGAGGTTTCATCTAGTTCTTTATTCACCCCTTACCGATATTAGCTAGATCTGCAAGTTTTCGTACCAATTCTTGTGGTTTTAGCTATTATCATCATTATCCCACTCGATCCAGATCCTATCGGCTTCTAACACCATAGCCGATTCCGACCTACTCGAGTGCTGACGTCACGATCGGCCGATCCAGCCGATCTGTCTATTCGCACACCCGCGCTTCGGTCGCTCTCGAGCCGGCCGATTCCACTTTCATCTGTGTCGGCCGATTGGTTGGTACACGTGCCGCTGCAAGGCCACCGGTTCTCTAGCTGATCCCTAATATTTTCCATTGTCAATCAACAGGTCAGATTGGCTGGCATGCCTCGCTACATGCCGGGGAGTCACATGTGCTGCGCGCGGAGGTGACGTCCTATTTTCGCGTCAACACACTTTTGGCACGCCTAGTGGGACACGAAGAAGTCAACGATGACGAAGCCTACGAAGAATGGTCCTTCTGAGATTGATCCAGAAAATGTCCAAGCAATCACCAAGGATCAGCTGAAAGATATAGACAAAGCTAAGTTCGAAGCTCACATGAAGCATTATGAAGAGCTTTGCCTGGCATCATACGGTCAGACTAAAGGTGGAGTCTTCAAGAAGAATCCTTTGCCAACACCTAAGCAAGTCACCTTCTCAGCCGATCCTGAAGGGCTTCAAGACATGATGACCAAGGCGATGCATCAAACAATGATTGATCAATCTAAGGTTTTCACCGACACTATTTAGAATGCCATAATTGAAGCACTCAAGAAAGGAGCAGAAGGAGGATACCTGGGACCTGCATATTTTCAACCAAACCGAACTCCTCCAGTGTTCCAACATAACAAATCGGCTTCCCCGCCGATTGATGATCCAACAGTAGGGATCTCACCTTCTCCACAGGTCAATACAATCACTCCTGGTTCTTCATCGGACTCTTAGCCGATTCAGAATCAAGGTGTTAGAGAAAAAGCCAAAGATCCTGCTGTTACTATGCCTGTGATCCAAACACACGCAGTACAGTCCGATGCCCAGGATCAAACATTCTCAATGCAGAATCAGAAGTATCCTGCGATGAGAGATCAAGACGGAAAGCTTGCAGGATAAGATTTGCCTCGTGATCATTTTGAGACTGATATATCAAATTTCTTTGAACCCCAACCTGAAGAAGTTCTGGAAGTAAAGTACCCACAATCTTATCAAGCCATATTTGGAGGTACTCCAGGGACTGTACACATGAACAAGGAGGGAGTAGAATTTGTCTACTTCAATCACGGGAGCAAGAATTTTGAAAGAGTCAAGATCGGTCCAGCTCATGCTCACATGGTCATACCGACAGAGAGAAGAGCTCCCGTTCCACCTCAGAAACCAACTCCTGTTCAAACTCAGAGATCGGCTCAACAGCCGATACTTGGGATGCCCGTGCAAACTGCTCCACTACAGCAGCTAACGCTAGGGATGCCTATGCAGACTGCCCCACTACAGCAATCAACACCAATGCAGCCTGTCTTAACCCCAGCCAACACGGTGGCCCATACAAGATCATCACCCCAGCAGCCGGTCAACCAAGCGGTGATAGGATAGCCAATAATTCCACAGGTGGATTCTGCACAGGTGCTGCAAACACTTCTGAATCAATTGGCTATTTCAAGCCAGTTGAATTTGCAGCAATCAACCCCATCGCCTGGTCAGCTGATCGGACAAACTCCACCTGTTACAGGTCATTCAAACACACAAGGTCCAGAAGCATCAGTGGTACCAAATCCACAGCCAAGGATCTTAGAAGAACGGCCTCCAGAAACTCCAGCTGAGATACAAGCAATTGAACAAGTATCTGCCGAATTGAAGTCTCACATGAAGCAGGAGTTGATTGACCACTTCTCAGAGATGCTGCTGAAGCAATATGGAATAAAACCCAAGCAGCAGTCCTGCATGTACAGGACACCGTATCCATCTGGTTACGACCAGATACCGTTCCCTCCAAGATACAAAGTGCCAGATTTCACCAAGTTCTCTGGGCAAGACGAAACATCCACAATGGAGCATATCACTAGATTCATCATCCAATGTGGAGAGGCAGGGAACGTTGATGCACTCAGGATACGTTTGTTCTCTTCATCTCTATCGGGACCAACATTCTCATGGTTTACCTCTTTGCCAGCTAACTCCATTATCAAGTGGTCTGATTTGGAGCAACAATTCCACAACTATTTCTTCTCTGGCATCCATGAGATGAAGATTACTGATCTGACCAGGCTCAAGCAAAGGAATGATGAAACAGTTGCTGGATTCATTCAGAGATTCAGAGAAGTCAGAAACAAATGCTATAGTCTGAATCTGGGAGATAAACAACTAGCTGAATTGGCATTCCAAGGTCTCTTGCCAAACCTGAGGGAGAAATATGCATCACATGACTTCGAAAGTCTCAGCCAGCTGTTCAGTCGGATGAGTCAAGAAACTGCAAAGTCCTATGAGCCTAGAAGAAACTTTCAGAAGAAGGTGTCCTATGTGGACTACTCTGATTCAGAAGATGAAGACAATATGATAGGACTTGCAGAGTGGGTCAAAGGCAAGAAGACAGTGTCGTGTCCCTTTGGCAAGAAAGAACCAGAGAAATTCGGCTTTGATATCACTAAGGCCGATAAGATATTTGATCTGTTGCTTCAGCAAGGGTAGATTAAGCTCTCCCAGTTCCATACCATACCATCTGCAGAAGAGCTGAAGAAGATGAAGTATTGCAAGTGGCACAATGCAACGTCGCATGACACCAATGATTGCAAGATCTTCAGGCAACAGATCCAATCAGCCATTGAGCAAGGAAGGCTTAAGTTTGAAACCCCTACCAAAGCTGAGAAGCCGATGAAGATTGATCAGCACCCCTTCCCAACTAACACAGTTGAGGTGTCTAGCAAAGACACGTCATGAGTTAAGTTGCTGACGTCTGATTCGGCTCAAAATAAAGGAGCTGTCGATCCCAAAGTACAAGTAACCGCTGCCGATGTCAAAGGAAAAGGGTTACTACTTGAAGAGGAAGATTTGAAGCCACGCCGGCCTGTCACGTCCCAGATGCTGATCAATAAGTTCCAGCGTCGACAAGAGAAAGCAAGGGGAAGAGAAGAGTGGGCACGGCGCAACGAAGGGCATTGGAGGTGTCCGTTCTTCAAGTACTGCTGGGAAGAAGGGATCAAGCTGCCGACGGCAGAAAATTGTCCAGAGTGCAATGGGGCCTACAACAACAGCAACTCATCTAAGAGAGTTTGCTTCAATGACAGAAGACCTTCAGCTGGGGATCACCGTGAATTCAGCAATCAACGGGTCTCAGTCCATGATCGGCTGGGGGGCAAGGTCAGCGTCCACGATCGGCTGGGGGGCAAGGCCAGTGTTCACGATCGGCTGGGAGGCCGAGTCAATGAAAGGTCAAACAATCGGCTGGAAGAGATGGCCGATTCTCTGGTCCCTGATGAAGATATCATGTGCCGAGCTCCTGAACGTCGACGCACACTGCAACTGGATGATGAAGGATCAAGCCAAACACGTAAGAAGCCCAATCCACAGTGGTGTCCAGATGGTTTGACCAAGTCTCAGAAGAGGAGAGTTGAGCGCCTACGTCAGCTAGAGCAGCAAGAAGAAGCAGAGAAACACGTGCTGGACAAGAAGAAGGTTCGGTCTAAAGTTTGGCGCCCAAAGCCTAAGGCCGATGATGGAGAAGATAACAAGTCACTGGTTGATATAAACATGGTTGCCTTCTTACCAAAGGAGTTCATGGCTCCTGTTGATTCAGATGTGTCTGATGAAGAACTTGGCATGGCTCAGTTAACATTGGAATCTAAACAAGCCATCTTTGAGAAGCCAGAAGATGAGAAGAGGCAACATTTGAAGGCTCTGTTTCTCAAAGGATTTGTCAATGGCAAGCTAGTTACCAGGATGCTAGTAGATGGAGGAGCAGCAGTCAATCTGATGCCATATACCATACTGCGCAAGATTGGGAAATCTGATGAAGATTTAACCCAAACTGACATGATGTTGGTGGACTTCGAAGGCAACGTCTCCCCGGCTCAAGGTGCAATCTGCGTGGAGCTCACCATCGGCAATAAGACCCTTCCAGCCGCTTTCTTTGTCATTAAAGGGAGGGGATCTTATAATCTACTGCTGGGTCGGGATTGGATACATGCAAATTGTTGCATACCATCTACAATGCATCAATGCATCATCCAATGGATCGGAGATTCAGTGGAGGTGGTCCAAGGAGAAACCTCCTTGACAGTAGCAGCTACCGAAGCACAAGGATGGACTTATGATCGAGTGAGCTGCATATCTGGAAAAGCCTGGGATACCAAGTATCTCAAAATGTCTAATTTTGGACTAAAGCCGGTTCAAGCAGTCGGCTCTGAAGACAAGATTTAATGGATCAGTTCATTGAAGACGAAGGGAAGCTTGGGCATGGGTTTACATCGGCTGATGAATTGGAAAAGATAGACCTTGGAGATGGAAGCAAACCAAGGCCGACGTACATTAGTGCCAAGCTGGATGTTGAGTACAAGAAAGAATTGATCGCATTATTGAAAGAATTCAAGGATTGTTTTGCTTGGGAATATTATGAGATGCCTGGCTTAGACTGATCCATTGTTGAACATCGGTTACCTATTAAACCAGGGTATCAACCTTTTCAGCAACACCCGAGGCAATGTAATCCAAAGATTTATCCTGATATAAAGGCCGAGATAACAAAGTTACTCGAAGCCGGTTTTATTCGGTAATGTCGATATGCCGAATGGATCTCTAATATAGTCCCTGTCTATAAGAAAAATGGCAAACTACGTGTTTGCATTGATTTCAGGGACTTGAACAAAGCAACGCCAATGGATGGGTATCCGATGCCAGTAGCTGATGCATTGGTTAATGCTGCCACAGGGCACAAAGTCATCAGCTTCATGGACGGTAACGCTGGATACAATCAAATATTCATGGCCATAGAAGATATTGCAAAAACTGCTTTCAGGTGTCCCGGTCATGTCGGATTGTATGAGTGGATTGTCATGACCTTTGGATTGAAGAACGCTGGTGCCACATATCAAAGAGCCATGAATTACATATTCCATGAACTCATCGGCAAGATAGTAGAGATCTACATTGATGATGTAGTTGTCAAGTCAAAGAGCTACAAGGAGCACTTGGCTGATCTACGAAAAACATTGGAATGCACTAGAAAGCATGGTTTGAAGATGAACCCCAACAAATGTGCTTTCGGTGTTTCAGCTGTACAGTTCTTGAGTTTCTTAATACACGAAAGAGGAATCGAAGTGGGCCAGAAGTCGATCAGCGCAATTGACAATATAAAAGCACTATCAAACAAGAAAGAGCTCCAGTCATTAATTGGCAAGATCAATTTCATCAGAAGATTTATATCCAATCTGTCAGAAAGGATTCAGCCATTTACACCTCTACTGAAGCTCAAGGCCGATCAGAAATTCGTATGGGGGGAAGAATAGCAGAAAGCTCTAGATAATGTCAAGCAGTACTTAAAATCTCCTCCTGTCCTAATGCCTCCTCAAGACAAGAAGCCGTTCAAGTTATACTTATCGGCTAATGAGCGGGCTATTGGATCGGCCCTTGTGCAAGAATTTGAAGGAAAAGAACGAGTGGTATACTTCATGAGTAGAAGACTCTTGGATGCAGAAACAAGATATTCGGCGGTGGAAAGGCTATGCCTGTGCTTATGTTTCTCATGCACGAAGTTGAGGGCTACCTATTAACTGCCGAATGCTCCGTGGTGTGCAAGGATGATGTGGTCAAATATATGTTGTCATTACCAATCTTTAAGGGCAGGATCGGAAAATGGATCTTAGGTTTGTCAGAATTTGATTTGACCTATCAATCGGCCAAAGCAGTCAAAGGGCAAGTAATGGCCGATCTGGTGACTCAGCATTGCGGACCTGAAGTTGCAGTTGTAGAACCTATTCCATGGACTATGTTCTTTGATGGATCATCATGTGGAGTAGGAACTGGGATCGGAATCGTTCTCATCTCGCCTCAAGGAGCAAATTACGAGTTTTCCATCCCAATTGAGAAGACTTCGACAAACAATCAAGCTGAGTACCAGGCAGTGCTAAAAGGGATAAAGATGAGAGGTCAATGCTGAAGTTGTTGAGATATTTGGAGATTCTCAACTCGTGATAAATCAATTGGCAGGGGAATATGAATGCAAAGATGACATATTAAGGGTTTATCATGAAGAATGCCTTCAGCTACTCCGAGAGTTCGAGATAGTAAGACTTGAACATATCCCTAAGTGTCACAATAGTGAAGCTAATCGGCTGGCCCAAGGGGCATCAGGATATCGGCCGATTCTGGTTATGGAATTATCAGCCGAAGATTGGAGGAAGGAGATAGTGAATTATCTGAAAGATCCATCCAAGAAGGTTGACAAACAATTAAGGTACAGGGCCATTAAATACGTTCTGTTAGAAGATGAGTTGTACTATCGTACCATCGACGGAGTCCTGCTCAAATGTCTTGGGGAAGAAGAGGCCAAAATCTTAATGGGGGAAATTCATGAGGGAGTCTGTGGAGCCCATCAATCAGCGTTTAAGATGAAATGGATGATCAGAAATAATAACTATTATTGGCCGACGATATTAGAAGATTGCTTTAAGTATTACAAAGGATGCCAAGAGTGTCAGAAGTTTGGAAGTATTCAAAGAGTTCCAGCATCGACAATGAATCCGATAATCAAGCCATGGCCGTTCAGAGGATGGGCGATTGATCTGATTGGGCAAATATATCCACCGTCAAGCAAAGGTCATAAATTCGTACTGGTGGCTACAGATTATTTCACAAAGTGGGTTGAAGCCATCCCAATTAAGACTGTGACATCAGGCAATATGATTGATTTTGTTAAAGAGCACATTGTCTATCGGTTTGGTATACCTTAGACCATCACAACCGATCAAGGGAGTCAATTCACTTCAGGGGAATTTGAGGAATACGCAAATTCTTTGGGGATCAAACTGCTGAACTCATCTTCCTACTATGCTCAAGCAAACGGACAGGCAGAGGCAGCAAACAAGGGCATCATCAAGTTAATTAAGCGCAAGATAGATGAAAATCCTAAGCGCTGGCACACGATCCTCAATGAAGCATTATGGGCATACAGGATGGCATGCCACGGGGCAACCAAAGTATCACCATATCAATTGGTGTAGGGTCATGATGCTGTGTTGCCTTGGGAGTTAAAGACCGGATCTAGAAGAACTTCCTTACAAGATCAACTATCGGTCGATGACTATTCGGCCATGATGAAAGAAGAACTGGAGGATGTTGCTGGTAATCGGCTGAGAGCTTTGGAGAACATCGAAAAGAATAAAAGGAGGATAGCCAGATGGTATGACAAGAAAGTCAAAGTTAAAGAGTTTGCCGAAGGAGATCTGGTTTGGAAACTCATATTACCGGTCGGCTCTAGAGATCCTAAATACGGGAAGTGGTCACCAACTTGGGAAGGACCGTATCGTATCAGCCAATGTGTGCCAGGCAATGCATATATCTTAGAAATATTGGAAGGAGAGAAGTTTGCCAGAGCATTGAATGGAAAGTATTTAAAGAAATATTATCCAAGCATATGGGTAGACGCTTAGTCCAATTGGAGCCCGAAAATGGCTGATCAGAGACTCGAGTTACAGCCGATTACAGCCGTAATCGTCTTTAGTAGGGGATAGCCGAATCATCAAAGCATGTTCGGTTTCAGGTTATGGCTGATGTACAAATCGGCCTTAGAACAAAAAATATATATAAAGTTTCTCTTTTCTTCGATTACAATGGTGACATTACAGTATAGATCTGAAGAATACATTGAAAGACGAACTTGGACAGTTCATTACAGATCAGTTACATTAATCATCACTGGACAGGCGATGGGGATGAAGAAAGAGAAAAACAAAAAAGAAAGCGTAAATTTGACGAAGATAAATCACCAGATTCGATAACTCTTCCCATCAAGTTTGTTGGGAAAGAAGACATAGGGTTGTTCTTCTTTCCGCAACGCCCAGAGACGACCTCCACCCTCCTCCACCAGCTGATGCACCTAAGTTGCATCACAAGGGTTCTTCTAGCTGTTGGACCTCCTGGCTTCACAAAAGAAGACTAGAGAGGGGAGTATGTTCTAGGGTGGTTCACAAGAATTCTTCTAGCCATCATGGATTAAGAAGAAGAAGGAATCGAAGAACAAGAGCCTAAAGCTCCCTGGACCTATATCTCGAGCCATAGATGAGAAGAAAGATGTGATCTCCGTAAGGGTGTGAGGATGGTTATTTATAGCCGGGATACCTGAAGAGATATGGATGAAGGGGCCAGAAAAGACGGAAACTGAAGATGCTAGATCTGGTAAAAAAGGAAACAGGTGACCCGTGAATGGATCAGTTTCCAAAGAATGACCGATTCATAGGAACCACCCCCAAATAAAGGATAAAATTTCTCTATCATGTCGACAAACTACAGAGCATGATTCACAGAAATCATCTGCCCAACATTGCAGACAGAGCCTGCGAGCTCGCTGGTGACACTCTGAAGAAATGCTATTTCAAGTTGAAGTCTGTCAATAACCAGCGACGACCATTATCCCCTAAGAAGTTTTCTAGGAAGAAATCCCTCTCATGCCTAAAACTAAAATGACCAGTGGCTACATCCGAAAGGACCAAATCTGGAAGAAATCATGAAACCCCTGGATAAAAGGGTGAGTCTTATAGGGAAGGGGAGCGAAAAAGACAAAGTGTCACAAGGTGAACAACCCTGAAAGATGTCAGATTGAAAGGACAAGACGCTATCAATGGATTGATTTGGGCTATCCTTCGAATTAAGAGGAAGATATCAGGCGAGTTTCGGAACAAAAGATATTTATTCCGAAACTGGGGGGCATGTGTTGACACCGTTTTTTGGAAAAACAGGTCAAAAAGGATAAGGGGAAGTAGCCGATGGAAAAACAGAGTGCAATCGGCCGATTGGAAGAGAGAGAAGGGTGGTCAACAAGATTCGCCGATAGTCAGAGGAATTCGACCCTGACAGTGGGCCAGCGGGTCAGAGCGATGGGCCGATAAATAACCTGAGGATCGGCCGATGGAGAGGAAGAAGGCGGTAATCAAGGATATACGCCAGAAGGAAAGCATGATGGAGGCGGGTCGATCTACGATTGGCAAAGGGTCGAGAGTCAGTTTTTAGGAAGTTTTGGACTCCTGCGAGAGTCCTTTTCTATTTTTAGTAGTTTTTGTCTTTAAATGCAAGTAAACAGTGCCGTGATCGGCTAGGAGTCGGGTTGTCCTCAGGACATAAATAGCGACCCTGCATGGTCGGAAAAAAGTGTACACACCGATATCAAACAAACCGCCTCCGGGCAAACCCTTTACTTTACAGCATCTACTTTACAGCATCTACCTTTACAGCATCTACTTTTCGGTGACTTCGCAATCGCGATTTTCTCTTTTCTACAACGTCGTGCTTCGAGTTCGTTGGGCTGCATCAACTGACCTCCGGCAAGTTTGTGAGTACCATTTTACCGAATAATCCTAGGCTTTAACCTCCGGGTGCATCGCTGAGGTTTCGTCTAGTTCTTTATTCACCACTTACCGATATTAGCTAGATCTGCAAGTTTTCGTACCAATTCTTGTGGTTTTAGCTATTATCATCATTATCCCACTCGATCCAGATCCTATCAACTTCTAACACCGCAGCCGATTCTGACCTACTCGAGTGCTGACGTCACGATCGGCCGATCCAGCCGATCTGTCTATTCGCACACCCGCGCTTCGGTCGCTCTCGAGCTGGCCGATTCCGCTTTCATTTGTATCGGCCGATTGGCTGGTACATGTGACGCTGCAAGGACATCGGTTCTCTAGCCGATCCCTAATATTTTCCATTGTCAATCAACAGGTCGAATTGGCTGACACACCTCGCTACAGACCGGGGAGTCACGTGTGCTACGCGCGGAGGTGACGTCCTATTTTCGCGTCAACACCTTCCTCGGTGATGCTTCTCGCGTCTTCTAGAAGTTTCTCCCTTCTGCATGTGGGCCCTTGACGTCAGTTTCTCTGCGGTTTAGATGAAGCTCCTTGTCCCGCAAGATTCAGTATTTTCTGTTCAGGTCCTCGGAGTTTTCTGTCTTCACGGGTTGGTCCTTGGGCTTCTTGGAGTCATGTTCACTTCATTGCTTGACTTGTACCGAGCTTCAAGGTCTTGTCACGAGGTGCTTGATGAACTTTACCCAGAAGTCTTGCTTTCAACGCTAAATTCCTGCATAAACATCAAACTCCAAAACCGACATGCACGAATGAACTTGTTATATCCACGGGGTTAGTACCAATGGATAAGATATAAAATTCATGCCAACACCGAAGGTAAACTCATGGCTAGGTTGACAGAAATTCACCATCAACACGAGTACTCGAGCGTCCCATGGTGCCCGCGAAGTTGCTGGTGAACTGGGCCTTCAGCTGGTCCCACTCGTCGATCGAGTTCTTGTCGAGCGACTCGAGCCATGTGAGTGGAGCCTGGTCCAGACAGAAGGGGAAGTAGAGGCACTTGGTGTCGTTGTCGCCACCAGCGTTTTCAATGGCCAGGGCATAGCACCTGAGCCACTGAACTGGATCTTGCTTCGCGTCGTACTTGGTGATCCCGAGGGGTTTGAATTTCTCGGGAAGCAGCAGATCGCGAAGTCATGCAGAGTAGGCGGGGAAGCCGTCGCTGTCTGACTTCGGTAGTCTCCTTGGCGCGACAGATCTCGTCGATCCTGTGGCGGGCGTCGTAGCCACCACGTGCGTTGCCGGTGGCGTGGCTGTTCGCGTGGCATCGGCCTCCGCGATCGCCACCGCCACCGGCTCTTCTGCTGGCGCCGTGGGAAGAGCTACCACTGCTGCTGCCGCCGCCACCGCCGCCGCCGCTAGTGCCGCCATGTGAAGGTCCTCCCGCAGAGGCTCTAGAGCGATTGGGGGTTGGCTGGTGTTTGCCATGGACGCGGTTGCGTCCGACTTCTGCTGGGGTGCGGCTGCGACTAGTGGCTTCGTGATTCCCGGCTCCGGCGGTCCTGTTGTTGACCCGCATGAAGTAAGCATCTTCTGCGAGTTTGGTGATGAGTTCACTTGCACGGTGCCCCTGAGCTGTTTGAGCTATCATGGTGATAGACATGAGGCATTGCTCGGGGGTTGTGTGGACCCGGTTGGCGACTTGGTACAGAGCCTCATTGAGGTTCCGGATAGGAAGAGATTCTCGGAGCCGCTTGCGTCGATCTGCTCGCTTTCTGTTGCGTTCATGTCGTGCGTTCTTGGCGTCGGTAGTCTCATCTGCGGGTGCATTGGCTGATTCCTCGTCCTCTGAGATGTCGTCGAGGTACTGATCAACTCGGTTTTCTGAGGTTCCAACTTCCCCGGTTGCCATTGCCATGAATACTTCACGGTCGGGCGTACAGAGGCTGGAGTCAGTAGTCGCCACCTCGGTTGGCGTGTGCTCGTCCTCGTTTGGAGTCAGCGGTGTCCCCTCCTGGAAGGGGAGTGCCTCGAGGTAGGCGACGTAGCGTGAGTTGTCATTAGTCAGGTCTGCGGGCTTGCGGTCGGGCCAGTAGACGAATCTGCCGGCGGGAGTAGACGTGATGACCAAGCCAGCAGCAGGACCTGACAGCAGACTCGAACTCGATCGGATCGAGACCGAAGTCAAACCCATAGGAGGAGTCCGAGTTGTAGTCGGGGACAGTGTTGGAGTCCGAGGAGTACTCGGAAGCGATCTCCTTGGCGGCCCATCGTGAGGTAAGTGCTTCCGCGTAGGCTTTGCTAGAGTTGCAGAGGTCGTACGGGAAGTGCTCATGGGGGAGGACCGATCCGCACGATGGCTCAGGAGCCAGCTCACGCGGTTCGATCCAGGGTGACGTCGAGTTCGAGTTGGAGGTGGATCCAGTCTCGAAGTCGGTGACTTGGTTGCAGAGCGAAAATTCGTCGATTTTTTCGACGAGTTGACCCGTGATGGCTTCGAGAAGCGTCACGAGTCCAGTCTCCGGGTCCGGGGTCATGGTGAGGTAGCGCTGGAACGATCTGATGCCGTTGGCGGTGCAGACCCAGGAGCCGAAAACAAAGGTGTCGCCGTGATTGAAGGCAGCGGTTGGCTTGATGACGATTGAAGCCGTCGAGTTCGCCATGAGATCTTCGGCGAGATCCCCTACCTGGCGCACCAGCTATCGGTGTTTTAACTCGGCAACCTACCAAGGGGAGTACCCGAGGTAGACGTTTGTGGCCTCGCCGAGATCGGGAACTCGAAGGAGAGACACGTGGCACACAATTTAGACAGGTTTGGGCCGCGAGGTGCGTAATACCCTACGTCTTGTATGCTGCGTAGCTCTAGATTGATTGGGTGTGCTTACAAGATGATGCAGATAGATGATTAGGGGTCCCTGCCTCGCCTTATATAGTCCGGGAGGCAGGGTTACAAGTCGGTTTGGTAGGGAGAGTACTAGTCGTACACGGCTAGGAGTACTCTACATGGATCCGGACATGTCTAGCTTCCTAACCGAGTACTAGTCCTCGGCATGCCTTGTGCTTCACGCCATCTGGTGTCATGCGGCCCAAGTCGAGTAGTCCCAGGGGCTCACGCAGTACTCAGTCCCGGTACCCACCTGAGTAGTGGGCCCAGGGATGTCCATATGAGAGGCAGTGCCAGAAGCGATGACCGGAGTTGTTCCATCCCTGGTACACTTGCATCACGCAAAACTCACCGTGTGAACACCTAGGCCACAACACCGTTTGCTTCGGTGTGTAGCTTCTAACATCACACATCGATTTGAAGTCACTCTTGCCTTTCAGTGGGAAATTGGCTTTGAAATCTTTTGATTGCTGATGCCACAACACATGACCGAAACCGTGTTCATCCCCACTCCACGAAGACATTGTTGAATGCTGTGAAATGAAGGCAATAGAGTGAATGGTGCTACATATAGGCAGAAGAAGGAGGCTGGCTGGGTGGTGGGCCCTTCGATCCATGGGAAGGGAAACAAAGCAGTGACTCAGAGAAAACACACACTAGTACTAGGGCACTGTCACATTGTGGGCCAGTCGATCCGTGAGAGGGGTACGCGTCAGTGACTCGGAGGAAACACACCGAATCTGCATATGACAATCACTGTAACGAAACACACGTAACGGAGAAAACACACTCTAATGCAGTTCGATTAAAGTTCTTAAGGATTCAAACCGAGGACCCTAGTTGACGATGTCATGAAATCCAGAATTATTTGATACAGTCCGACTAATACTCTAGGTCTACTGGGTACAACAGGGGTATTTCCCCTTCCTGATGGCATCCGGCCCAGCCTCCTTGGCCCGGCGAGCCCTCTCCCTCTTCCTCTCTCTATCGGCTTCACGGGCCTGGGCCGCTTCACGTTCTCTCATCTCCTGGCGATGGCGCATTTCCTTCTGCTCCCCCTCCATTTTTCCTCTCTCTTTTCCCACTCAACCATGCGCAACCACCTCTCCCTAGCATCATGGGCATCTCCCTCGACGTATCTCTTATCGAAGTCAGACTGCTCGGTATCTAGCCACTGCATGAAATCACAAAGAGGAGGTGGAGTCTTTTTTCAAAGACATGTTAGCAAATAATAAAACACAAATGACTAATGAATAACCGAGAAATGTAGTAAGTCCTTACTTTGGCTCTAAGGTTGCGGTCGAATGGCTGGATCGGGTCGTGCGCATAGTTGGCGCACATGAAGAACCTCATCCCGTAGGCGTACCCCAGGACCGTGCACCTGACAAGCTTGCAATTGTCACCACAGAAGCACATAGGAGTGTCGATCCCCTGTGGCACCTCGACATTGTCCTTCCTCTTCGTGAGGAACTCCAAGTCCAACTCAGGACCTGAGGAGGCCATTGCAAATCTGCAAAACAAGATGAGAACAATCGTGGGCAAAATAATACGAATGAATCAACATAATTAAGATGACACGAAATAGAAGTTCAATTATTACAATACAATACCATGCATAAGTTCGTACAAGAATTAATAGTTCAAATATTACAAATTCCGAAATTAAATGTCATAACATTACAAGCAACTATGATCATCTGAATCCTGCATTGGTCCTACGCCCACGTCCACGTCCGCGTCCACGTCCGGATGGGGGTTGGGATGGTCCTCAAGTTGCTGATGAGCCCACACTGGTTGTAGTTGGTGCGTTGCAAGCATAATTTGGAGCTGTGCACCTCTTGTACGTGTGGCCCGTGTTGTGGCACTTGTAGCACATCACTACTGCAGGTCCAGCTTCTGCTTCCTTCATGTTGTTCCTAATCCTCTTCTTCTTCCGTCTTCCAACACCTTGGCACAACTCAGGATCTGGATGTGGTATGTGCACAACATTTTTTTGGGGTTCTCAGTAAAAGTACCCTGCATGAGGTAGCCCTAATTTGTTCGGTTCCAAGTGTTCTGAATAGTTTTCTTGGCGTAGTACCATGGCACGTACCTATGGTAGCTGAATTGTTGAAGTTCATAGCATACGGCGATCACATGTGAGCAGGGGATGTGTAGTAGCTACGGCTTCCGGCATGAACATCTGCATATTTGGTTGCCAAGTTCAGCAACTTGTTGCGTCTTTTCACGTGATGGGCCTAGGCGCATTTTCCCTTTGCACTCAACCTCATATCTCCACATAATTTCATTCTCAGCAGACTGGTACAAAGGCTGCGCTGCGACCTTGTGAAGAAGTGTTTTTCCCTGAGCCTTGTCCAAATACTCAGTCATTCTGGTGCAATATCTCATTTGACTGTTCCTAGAACCTCATCCGCTATCTTGCTCATTTGATAAAAATATTGCATTGTACGATACATAAAGAACTCAATGATGCCAACTAGAGGAAGAGGTCTTGAACCGCGAAGCACACAGTTGTAGACCTCAGCAAAATTAGTGGTCCTTATCCCATGTCTTGCTCCGCCCTCGTCAAACATGAGACACCACTTTTCTTAGGCTCATTCTGAATCCACTGGCTGAAGATCTTCACAGCACGCCCTCTTCTGCGCCTAACTTGAGGGCCATCTAATCCCACATCCTCGAGAGAAATTGGCTCCTCTCCAGGTTCGGGATTCACTGGCCTCTTTGCTATCTCCTCTGATGCCTTCTTTGTTAGGTCATCTAATTTCTTCCAGATGGCATCGAACTTCTTCTGCTGAGTCTGCTCACACAACCGCTCAAACAATTTAGACAGGGTCTTGTTCTTGAACTGGCTGTGGAAGTTTGCTTTCATGTGCCTAATGCACCACCTGCTCTTAACATCTGGCCACAATGGAACTCTGTATCGCTCTTGGCTGCCCTCTTTCATGTCGTTCATTGCTTGCAAAATATCTTTGTGCCTATCGTGTATGACACACACATCCTGCACCACCATGTTCTTCAACCTCTCAAGGAACCAGTACCAACTGTCACTGTTTTCCCCCTCCACAAATGCAATGGCCAAAGGAAGCAATTGATTGTTACTATCAGCTGCCACAACTGTCAGGATTGTTCCTCTGTATTTGCCTGTGAGAAAAGTGCCATCTATGCAAATGACCGGTCGACACACTTTGAAAGCCTCAATGCAGGCACCCAATGCCAAGAATGACCGTTGAAGCACAAGCTTGCCTGGTTTCTCCTCACAAGGATAGTCCTTGATATTATAGTAGCTGCCAGGATTCATCTGAACTATTGTGTGCAGCAAGTTAGGCAAATTGTGGTAGGATGCTTCATAAGTACCCCACCTATGCTCCAATACCTTCTTCTTTGCTTGCTATGCCTTACCGTAACTGATGGTGTACCCGAATTTTTCCTCAATTGCACCGATAATTGCCTTCAGCTCATAAAAAGTACATTTCACAATGGTAGGGTACATGTGGCTTGCAACAAAATCGGCTGAAATGTTTCGGTGCCTTGCATCAATACGATCAAGAGTACAAGTGTGACCCCTCACTTCTTTCACCTCTAAGTAATTGTCCCACTTCCCCATATATGCATACACTCAAAAAGAACAATCCTCCTTCTTGCAACACACATCATATATCCTCGGAGAGCTCTTCACTACCCCGAACTCCCTGTGCAGAGTCAAGGTGGACCACTTCTTCACTGCATCCTTCACATGTGCAGTACTAGGGTACATAGCGCCTACTGTAACCTCATTCTTCGTGTACTCCCAGAGCACATTCTCACCACGATTAACAGTACACTGTGAGAAATCGTAGTTCTGCCAATCTCAGGGCACATGATCCTCAGACTGATGATCATCATCATCATCATTTGAAGAGTCCTCTTCCAATGCATGTTCATCAGCTTATAACTCTCTCTGATATTGTCTCATCACCTCTGAGTTTCCTTCTCCCTCATCAATAAAACCAGTGACAACATAACCTCTAGATGTCTGCTCACCCTCAGAATTCCCTTCTTCCTCCTCTTGTTGTTCCCCTTCTTCACCACCTTCCCTTCACCACCTTCCCCCTCGTCCACTTCCTCAGCTTCCTCATGCACTTGACTGCTAGACCCACCCTTCTGGAAAACTTGGACAGACAAAATCACGGGCAAACCAACTCGACATGCATTTCTGATAAAACTCCTCCATCGTGGGGTCCCTTCAAGTGGCATGAGCTCCCAATACACATGTTCACTTCTATTGATTAGTGCCATCACCGACAGGCATTGGTGCTCTAAATCTACTGCAAATGCCTTAACCAGCCAGTTGGTTATACCCTCCCAAGTTCTTTCTGCTGCTCTTTTAACATTTTTCTCAATTGAACTAAAATTTCACAAGTCAACTCCTTGTGGATCATACCATAATACAATTTGACTGTGACTGTCTCCGACATGTCTGATTCATAATAAAAAGCAATAATTGCTATCAAATACTACATCCAGGGACTAAGAAACAAATAGACTAATATCTAAACTAAAATTGCAAACTAATCCGCCGCAATCTACACATACATATGTTACGTAATATAAACTACAACTACAGATCTATACTCCAGAAATCTACACCATACATAAATCTACAGAAAACCGAAATAGTAATTATATCTAAGTAAAATTATAGTAATTATATCTAAGTAAAATTACTAAAAGAGTTGAAATCAGCGAAATACCTGCAATGAAGCGAAGAAGCAGCAGAGCTTCACTGCTCCGCACCCTCCACCTCCCTCTCTTCTCCTTCTCAACCCTAAACCCTACAAACAGGACATATTTAATACTACAGAATTCAAGAAACACAATGAATCACTAATTATGCTTTCTAAGTATAGATGCTAAAAGGGTTGAAATCGACGAAATACTTACAATGAAGCGAAGAACCGGCAGAACTTCGCTGCTCCGCCCCCTCACTCTCTTCTCCTTCCCAACCCTCTCTTTCTTTTTTTCCGAATTATTATGACATTTCCGGACTAATTTTCAGCTCTTATAGGCGCCAGGCGACATGCCGCCGTGGCCCACGGCGGTTCACAACCCTACCGCCATGGCCCACGACAGCTGGGCCTGCCGCCGTAGCGCACGGCGAACAGGTCTCAACCGCCGTGGGCCACGGCGGCTGGCCTTCCCGCCCGTTGGGCCCGCGGCCGTTGGCCCAACCGCCGTGGGCTACGGCGGTTGGACCTGCAACCGCCGCCGCCGTGGCGCATGACGGATGGTGGTCAAATCTGATAAATTTTCAAACGGTCGTATAATTTTGCAAAATGATTAAAAATATATATATAAAAATTCGTGTAACTTCCTCATGCTTTAATAGCATGAAACCTTATGCGTACGACTTCTGTGCATAATTTCTAATTAATTTAAAAATTATCATTTATACACATGATTTATACACATATTGTCTACCTAACAATAACTTAAATGATAAAATTCGTGGTACAATTTTCATGATCTATAATTTATACGCACATGAATATTGTGAAACTATTTTCTGAATATACTTTGACAGACACTAAATTTCCATGCTAGATTTGTCCCCATCACGAAAAAAAAATCATGACATGTGTGCACACGTGAAAAGTGACGTTTGGTTGTATGAGTTCGTAAGGGCACTCCCAACCCATACTTTACTCATAGAGGCTATACGTCGAAGGCTCTATCATAAAAAACTATGGTCTCCAATACAGATTTTGTATCATGAAGTCTATCATGCAGAAATGCTTAGTTGTCTAAGCTTGTACCCAAAATGTTTGGTTGTATAGGCTTAAATATGTCTTTATAGTAGGTAATGGACTTTAGGTCTCTCATTAATGTGCTTTTTCATGCGGGCCCCCATGGGAACGGGGAGGGGTAGGTGGTTATTTGTATTGGGGTGACTAAAACTATTTAGTCCAAATTTAGTCAGTTTTCGGGACTAAATTCCAAACAGGTGCGAGGGACTAAAACTAGACACCTGACTAAAATTCTATAGCAGGGGTGGAGCAACTAAAAGGGACTAAACGTTTTCTCTCTCCTCAATTATTCTCATCCACCGAGCCCGCGGAGCCTTATCACCTCGCCCCCTCCTTTGCGCGCAACGGGCGAGAGGCGCACCGCTGCGAGCCTGCTCCGCCGCCGCGAGCCCCTTCTCTTCCCATCACCGCACCTCCAACGTCGCGAGCCGCAACTCCGCACTGCCCTCTGCCGTGAGCCGCACCTCCACTGCCACTGGCCTCTCCCCTACCCGTCCGCGGCCTCCAGGCCGCCGCTCCGTGACCCGCTGTGCCGTCGGGCCGTCAGACTCCAGGCCGCGTGCCCGCAGAGATCCGACGTGACCACCGTGGGTCGGAAGCAGGGGAGGGAGGCCGCCAAGGTCGTGCCCGCCGTGGCAGAGGGATAAGGGGGACACTGAGGTTGGCCTGGATGCTGCTCCCTGTGCCGAGAGGCCGCGGTGGGACGCCGTGGAGGCCGCCCCCCGCGCCGGGAGGCCGCCACGGCAATGAATCCATCGGTTTTGTATTCTTGTCCGCTTCCTTTTGTCTTTCCCCACGGCGGCCGAGGAGGAGGCGGAGGAGAAGGGTGCCGCTGCGGCGGCGGCGCAGGCGCTGGTGGAGGACACGACGGCGGGCGCGAGGGACAAGGTCACGTCATCATCGCAGCTCTCGAAGCGCGCCAAGGTCCGGCACTCCATGACTAGGGATGTCAATGGGTACCCGTTACCCGCGGGTAAAAACCCTATTAGGGGGCGGGTTTGGGCGATTTCCCCCCTTCCCCATGGGTCCCCTAACGGATGAAAACCTCACCCATCGGGTGAAGCGGGTGCGGGTACATTCTTCAGTACCCCATACCCGTTACCCGGTGGGTCACCCAATTGAGTATATGATAGGTAGGCCCATCCAGTCATTCACTACAGTGGTAGTACATAAAGGAAGCCAAACCCTAGCTACAGTCCCACTCGAATCCTAATCCCATTGCATATCCTTCCGCCGTCGCAGCCTCCTGTGCGGCTGCAGGCCTGCGCCCCCAAGCCGCCACCGCCGCTCCCTGGTCCCTGGCCCTATGCCCCCAGCCGTCGTCGCTCCCTCCGCCAAGCCCCCGTCCCCCGCTGGCCGTCGGGCCTGCGGATCTCCCTTGCGACCTCGTGTCCGCACGCCCGGCTGGGTGCTCGATGCCTAGGTCCTGGCACCCAGCAGGCCAGCACGCACCCCCTTCGCTCGCCAAAGCTGGAGCAGGATCGCGCCGACGGCGAGGCGGCCGGTGTTCCTGGCGGCCTGCTCCCCTGCGTGCGGTGACGAGGCCTGCGGCATGGATCCCCTACTCTTGCATGCGGCGGTGGGGCATGCGGGATGGGGTGCATGCAACAGACCGGCGGCCACCTCCCCGTCGGCCTGACTTCCCTGCTCCAGCATGCGGCGACACGGACGACGAGGTGACAGGATGGCTGCGGGATGAGGGGCGGCGGTGTGGTGGCGAGATGGTGTGCGACTGTGCAAGCGTGGTGGCAACTGGTGTTGGCGGGTGTGGGGCACCCGATGGGTACCCGTTACCCATGTGGGTGGCGGGTGTGGGGAATTATTAGATCCGCGACGGGTGATGAGGCGGGTGACAGGTGTAGAAATCCTAGCAGGTGGCGGGTGTGATTTCGTACTCCCCACCGGGTTTTCCACCCACTGCCATCCCTATCCATGACGCAGTGGCCTCCTCCGCATCCCATCCATGGCCGCCAGACGGTCATCTACGAGGGCGTGCTCCACTGCAGCAGCGGCAGCAAGGTGGTCGTGTCGGCTCGGGCGTCCTCGACGTGAGGCACCTCCATCACGTCATGGTGTGTGGCGGCGATGTCTTCTTCTCCCGGTGCGCATACACGGATGACGAGGACTGCGGCACGACATTGTTCGACTTGTGCGACGTGATGCACACGGACGACGCCTGCAGCGTGTCCATGCGCTGGTGTCGGTTCACCGACGTGGAGCGCACGGGCGCTGTGGCCATCCGCCCCTGCAAAGGGAGGAACGCGGCTGGCAGAGCTTGAGAGATGCAGATCAAATTCTGGACGCGGAAGAGGGGGAGAGAAGGGAGAGGGAGAAAGAAAATTTGAACTTTAATGTTCTTTAACTCTCACTTTAGTCAGGGTATCTAAATAGGGAGGTGACTAAAATTTTTTAGTCTATTAAATTTAACGCCTAGCCTTTAGTCTCAGTTGGTAATGCCAACCGGGACTAAAGGGTAGGGGGCGTCCAAGACCATTTTGGATCACGTCGACGGAAAGACTTTAGTCTAGGATCCTAAGTTGAACCGAGACTAAAGAGGCGTATCGAAGGTCCTTTATTTACCAGTGTTTGGTTAGAAGTTTATTGTAAACCCGGGCAAAGCAAACAGAGGATGTAATTTCATCTTTTTTAAGCTAGCTGCATTATTTCCACACATATTAGTGCATATCAATGAATTGTGTTTCTCATGCATCTACCACTCCTGATGTAGCTACGAGAACATGTAACACCTCGCCCACGTACACATAGCACCATGTTTACACTTTCGTTCTCGCTTCGTGTAAAAGGGTAACCTGAGGGTGTTATGGCTGGTGGACAAAGGATTATAAGCTGACTCCACCCTTGCTCAACTAGCAATGTGGCACTAAACACGCGCACCTGCGCTCATAGGCCACTCATGGGCCATCCAAATTGGGTCGGGTGTGACAGAACACTAACACGCTAACCAAAATTTCCACAAACTCGCTTGAGCATGGATTTTTCATATGTGTGTGACCACATGGGCTATCTGTATCATTTATTTTTGAGAGAGTGAATTTCATCGTAGGTCCACGGACTTTTTTTGAGATCTCATCTAGGTTCACAAACTAAAAAAGTAGTCATCTAGGTCCATAATCTTTTTCTGAGGTTTCATCTAGATCCGCAAACTAAATAAACGGTCATCTAGGTTTATGAATTTTTAAAGAGCAGTCATCTAAGTCCAAGATGGTGGTGACGAGCCACGCGTGGCCATGAGCAGGGGCACGATGTAGCCCACTCCGAACCTTCGAAGAAGCACCACCTCCACACCTCCCGCTGCCATTAGGCTCGTTGCCACCGTCTTGGACCTAGACGACCGCTCTTTAAAAGTTTATAGATCTAGATGACCGTGCTTTAAAAGTTCATGGATATAGATGACCACTTATTTAGTTTGCAGACCTAGATGAAATCTCGAGAAAAGTTTGCAGACCTAAATGACTGGTTTTTTTAGTTTAATTCACTCTTTTCGAGATCAACACTGAGATAAATCAAACGGAGCTACCCGTCGAGCTACATTTTCCACACTCACTCACTCACAACAGTGCCATTTTCACACATCTTTCCTACCATGCTACTCCATCTAACTACTCTATGTGCGACGTGCATATACACACCGCCGCCCATGGCTATCTCCAGGAATCCGTGCTTCCCTCTCTCCCCGGCCAGTTTTTTACAGAGCTCGAGTTCCTGTAGCCAACTAGCCATAGCCATGACCCATGAGCCACACACCTCGCTCCTTTGATCTTGTCGAACGGTGCACACACACACAAAAAGACGCAAAATTAACCCACTACGCTCGTGGCGCGCGCGGCGGTTATTCGATCGATCTCAATCTCACCATCCGTTTGATCAGATCCGTCAGATGGTCACGGCGACAGGCAGTTCCAGAAGGATTGCTCGATGCGCGCGAAGCTGTCGTCGATGTCGTACATGGAGCAGGCGAACGCCTCCTCCTCCGACGCCCCCGCCGCGCCGTACATCTCCTCTCCGATCTCGTCCGGCCGCCCCAGAGGCTCCTCGTGCTCGACTTTGGCGTCGACGAAGACGTCATCCGATCCCGCAGCGCCATCGTTCCCGAGCACGGGCTGCTGCTGCTGCAGCAGCTGCGCCTCGCCGGCGTTCCGCGCCACGAGCTCCTGGAACACCGACGACCGCAGCAGCAGGCTGAGCGCCATGGTCGACGAGGACGGCGACGGCCTCCCGCACACGGCCGTCGGGCTAGGCCCGCCGCCGCCGGCGTAGATGGAGCCGACGTCGTCGAGGCCGGAGAACGAGGACGCGCCGCCGCCCTGCTGCGCCGCCGCGAGGTGGCCGCGGTAGAGGTCGACGTCGACCTGCAGCATGCCCGCCGCGGCGGCGCCGGCGTACGGGTGCTGCAGGAGGCCGCCGGCGGCCTGGAGGCACAGCGACGGCGGTATGATGTTCGGCTTGACGCCCGACGTCGGGGTTCCGCCGTCGTCACCGGCGGCGGCGCCGGGCTTGAGCCAGCGGATGTAGGTGCTGAGGTCGAAGTTGGTGACGGCGTTGATGCCGCGGTACTCGATGGCGGCGATGTCGTAGGCCCGCGCCGCCTCCTCCTGCGTGCTGTACGTGCCCAGGTACAGGTACTTGTTGCCGAACACCCGCCCGATCCGGGCCTCCCATCGCCCGTTGTGGTGGTGCCTGCGACCGAGCCAAAATTCACGAGGCTTTTAGCGATCGATCGATGCCAACGACCAGAGAATTCAGAAGGTGGTGCATCGGCGTCTGGATTAGACAGCAAAGGCTGTCCGCACGTACCGTGCGACGCCTCTGTACTTGGAAACTCCGCGAGAGAAGCCGTTGCTCTTCCTGCTTGGAATGAATCAGACAAAGAAATATTCAGTCTTGGATCTTTGCTGACTTCATTTGGTTTTCTGAAAAGATCAAAGTTTCCCAAGAAAGCTCTAGGTGCATATAGGATTTTGCATGCTCACCTTCTAATTGAGGCCAGGTACTCTTCCTTGGACACGTTCTGCATCACTTTGAGCTCTTTCTCGTAGTCCACTACCTGACGGATGTACGAAACGATAAGTTCATCGTGCTGTTAAAAGTATATATATTCACTTCATGATCTATTCATAACCATGCCCAAAAAAAATCTGTAAAAAGACGTTGTCGGATTTGCAACAGTTCCTGTGCTGGACAGGGCGCTTGCGCACCGGCGCAACAGCAGGCAACAACAAAGTCTACCAGTCATTCAGTCCAACAGTTAGAACTTAGAACTTACGGAGTAGCATACAAATTTTGCATTGGTGATCTAGTACAATCATCTAACATTTTAACACAGCTACTCTTCTTATACCAGTAACTTTGTGCTCCAGACTGCATCAATAGACATACCGGGAAGTTGGTGTAGGTGGTAGGTCCCCAGTACTTGAGTGCTGCCAGATCATACGCCCTCGCTGCAGCCTCTTCCTCGTTGTACGCTCCAAGGTAAACTGTTCAACATCGTGTCGTCGTGCACAATATATACAACGTCAGAAGCTTGTTCATGTTCGTGTTCTATAGCTCTCTCATGCAAATCATTTGGGTATCACACGTATGACGACATATATACTATACCTTGCTTTCCTTTCTTCTTCTGCGTAGGGTTCCATGTCCCTTTGTCCCATAGGTGAGCTTCGAATCTGCCCGTCCAACGATGCCTGATCGCAGCAACGTTCAAGTCAACACAAGTTCAGATCGACATGGAAACCTACAAAGCTTGTATACTAGTTTGTACTCAGATGTTGTGTAAATGAGCAGATGGCGTTTATTACCTGCTCACACCTCTGAACCTCGAGCTCCTCTTGGCCGCATTGCTACCGGCCGCCTTGTCACCGCCGGCCCCGGCCTCCTCCTTGCCGTTGCTCACCGTCGTCACCACCGACGACGGCTCCCTCTTCCTCCTCTTCACGCTCTTCACAACGCCATCTCCTCTTCTGCCGCCGCCGCCGCCGCCGGTCATCATCGCCGGTGCTGCTCTCGGGGTAGCGCCGCAGTACAGTCCCTGCTGATGATGACCCCCTCCGATGCGACCGTGGAGCTCGTCTTTCACTAAGCTGTAGGTTTCCATGGCGACGAGACGGCCAGAAGGATTTGGCTCTAGTTTCGCAGCTGCTGCAGCGAAGCTGGGCATTTGGGTCTGGAACCAAAGGGGAGGTTGCTACGACGATCGTGTGAACGTTTATATGCAGCCAGGGGACAGATGGCACGGCTGGCGTTCGTCCTTGTTTCCATCTATGCTCTGAAAACGACAGGAGGGCGGCGATGATCTCGGTGCCGGTCGCCTTTGTCCCCGTGCGGGTCTTGACAGCTTAGGCCAGTCTCAATGGAGGAGGTCATCACACAGTTACCAAGACTGAAACCTTAAGAACCGTGCCAGTGGAGGGTCATGGTGATGACCCTGGGGTCATGGTGATGACCCTCCTCTCTCATTCCATAACATTCTCCATTATCTCTCCTCATAAATTTGCTGATGTGACAGGAAATTTAATGCTCATGACCCTCTTATGACACTTCCCACTGAGACTGGCCTTACACACCCGTGCATTTTGTTGCCACTGCATACATGGCACAGCTTTATTGGCCGGAAAATCCATCGATAGAATAATGTACAGATACAAGTACACATAACGCATGGTAGTTTCTTGTGGAAGAAATGATCAATGATACTGGATGATTATATAACTTTCAAAAGAATTGCTGGTGTAAACTCATTTGAATCGATCATCATACGACCAAGGCAGTGTTTAGATCCCAGAGTGATAAATTTTATGGTGTCACATTGGATGTTTCATGGGATGCCGGAAGGGATATTTGGATACTAATAAAGAAAACTAATTACAGAACTTGCTTATAAATATGAGATGAGTTTATTATGCCTAATTAATCCGTCACTAGTACATGTTTACTGTAACACAATATTGCCAAATTATGGATTAATTAGGCTTAAAAAATTCACCTCGCAAAGTTAACGCAGTCTGTACAATTAATTATTTTTTCATACATGTACACAACAAACTTTTGCACTATCTTGTGGAAAACTAATAATTGACATATGGATTTCTCTTCAAAAAAATGTTGGTAAATTCATTTTGATCGTTGATACAGCCAAAGGTATATTGGGATTTTGGGAGACACAATTGGATGCATGCATAATAATACAAATTGTTTATTTATTTTGCATAATGTTAATGTGGTTACAAAATATGTAACTACATTTACATACGTATTAAAATGAATCTATATTTTTCATTCACAAGCCAAGCATTAATTACCAAAGCATTAAAAATACAGAGCATATGCTATACATTCCGGATGATGAGTTAGATTCTTTTTTTAGTTGTCCCAATGGAATTGAACTAGCTAGTTCTAGAATGGTCATTACTGCTAGACATGCAATGCAAGCCTCTATTGATGATTAACCAAACATAGTAACTATATTAGTTCTTTTTTGGGAGTGAACTATATTTAGTTCAACAAAGGTCATTAGTATTATTCAATACGTAATCTCCTTGTGAATAGTTAATGCTTGACCAAACATAGTAAAATCATATTTTAAATTCTGCAAGCTAGCATAGTTGAGGAGCAACATCAGAGAAGATGAGAACCGCAAGCTGTAAAAGGAGAGGGACTTGCATGATTGGCCTCGCCCAATCAGAAATATACCATCTCTTTCAAAACCATGATAACATCAAGGCACTCGTATATTCTTTGATTGTCTCATTACTTGTCCTTGTGAAGGAATACTGTTTATACGTCGATCTGTACTTGTTGCATTGCTACCTTATGTTTTCGCAGGAAGTTTCACCGCATCTCCCTGCCCTTTTCAGCGTGCGTGCATGCTGTGCTCATCTAACTCCGTTTGTGCACTGACTATGCCCGTTATACGCGTGTCGCAGGCTTGCAGCCCATTGGTGTCCTCTAGATTAGAGAAGAAGTGTTTTTCGTCTAAGTTTCCTCTTTTACGAAAGCAACCGATAGCTAGCTAGAGTCTATTTCAGGTATTCTTTTTTTTGTTTCACATTGGTGGTAGAACAATGAGTGCCTTTAATTTTGACATCTCACCCGTTGGTCGACACACATTTGACAAGATCCTTATATTAAGGCCAGTCTCATTGGAGGTTTCATGAAGAGTTTCATAATCATTAATTTTCATACAACGTCACCATTTTTGTTGATTTGGTAAGATATTTACGAGGAGAGGGAGGGAGTTTCATCATCCGTGGGAGGAGTTTCATCCACATGAAACTTATGTGGTACAGTTTACCTAGTTCCTACTCTAGCTTACCGTGCAGTGAATTTGTGAACTTAGACTGGCCTAAGTCTTCATGATTATTCAATCTCTGTTGTATACACAAGATATATTAATTACAAGCATTCTTTTTTTTTTGTTGTTATGCACTGCATTACTCTGCCTCACTGAAATCCGTTGAACATAATAATTAGGAAGATAGATAAACTCAAATTAAGGATCAGATGTGTGTTGCATGACCATCCAACATAGCATGATGAGAAGCCATTGTACGGAAGTTCAGTAAACCCCAGTTTCACACATCCACCGGATTTCAAAGACAATGACATTCTTTCTTTCAGAATATAAATTAGTTCCTCCCGGCAGCCGCTGAACAATCCACATGAAAACGATGGCAACATACTCCTCAATTCCCAAAACCGTTAAAAAGGACAAGCAGAGAGAACATTCTCCGTCTCTGGCGTATGCGTATTCTATGGCATGTACTCAAATCTCAGGGAACACCTTGAGCTGGACAAAACCAGGACGTAACCCATCTGCTAATGAACATTGAGCTAGCAGCAGCGCCTAGGAACGCATTACAGATGCATATCCGACAGACGATAAATTAAATTAACTTAGTTTCTTAGAGACACCAAATTAAACACAGTTAGCTTTAGCTAGCATATGCAGCTCTATTTTCGTCGTTGCTGAAAGCCTGAAACTGAACAAGTCCACTGGAATCCGTGTCCTTGTTCCTCATTACAGTAGGATAGAGCATATGCAAGGACCAGGTAGCAGGCTGGCAGACGACACACAGGTTGGAATTCTGATCTCTGAAGAATTGCAATTGGTAATGCTATAGTACTAATTTGACTTGCAGCTGTAGTGAAGTCGGAGCTGTAGAGGAGATGGCGACAAATTAAAGCGGGGAGAGGGCATCGGCGGCCTTGGGTTCTTCGCAGGGCTTCGTTCCTGCCGAGCGCGCGTGGCACGAATCCTTGACTCCCGTCTTATTTTAAAAACCTGATGGACGCCAACAGCGACATTCTCTTCGCGTCTATGTAATTTTATAAAATTTAAATCCGTGCCTGCTGGTCCTCTTGTAGAATTTTCGTGGATGGATAGGTCATTCCTAACTACTCCAACTGATTTGAAAGGAAAAAAGCTTCCTTGTAAGTTATTACAAAAATAATTTAAATTAACAAATTCCAATAAAAGTACAGTGTCATTCGTCACCTTTAAAAAAATAAAATCTGTTTTTAAGAGAAGATGGCTTGATGGACAGATAAGCAGACAGGGGTTCCTATGTAGCTTCCACTATGTGCTGGATCAACATGTTTTTAAAAACCTATCAGATCAAACTAAATTCAACATTTTAAAAATTACATTCATTATTTTCTAAAATATAAATCAACATTTCAAAATAAAATTTTCAATATTCAACATTTTTCAATATTCAACATTTGAGCATACAAGATTCAACATTTGGACAACAAAAAAAATTCAACATCTAAACTTTTATCATCTTCTTCCTTGAGAGTTGAGACGGCCAGCCATCCCGAAGAGTGGTGGCACGGTTGGCGGCGCGCAGGGTGGTGGAGCTCGTGACCGGCGCACCTGGGGCCGGCACGCCCGCGGCGGCGGGATTTTTTTTAATTTTAACCTTTTTAAATTTATTTTTAAAAATAACACCGCAAAAACATTATTTGCAGATCTAACCCTTTTGGCCGCGCCGACCCGCGTGGCGCGGCAGGATAACGTTGCCGCGCCACATGTAGCGGCGCGGCAGGCCCGCCACGCTGGCACGGTGGGCTTACGAGACCTCCTCCTGCCGCGCCACATGCATTGGCGCGGCAACGTGATGTGCCGCGCCATGTAGGCTGGCGTGGCAGGAGGTTCTCCAATTTAATTTATCAACTTTGAACCATCTAAATAAAATAGTATTTGAATTCCAAATATCGCAAAAAATTGATATGCATGTTATATAAGATCTGAACATTCCATTTTAGTAACATGTACAATACTAAGTATTACATATTTTTAAAAAATTAATTTCAAAGTAGACTATGTATTATCCTTATATCCCACTTAGGGCTCTCGTTAAATGGTTATCTATCTAGGATAATACCAATTAAACATCATTTAAACTTTGAATGTCACGAAACTTGCCATGCACATTGTATAAGGTGTAAAGATCACATTTTAGTATCATGTAAACAGCCAAGTGCTACATATTTTGAAATATATAATTTTAAAGTAGGCTATGTATTATCCCTAAATCCCACTTAGGGCTCTCGTTAAATGATTATCAATCTAAGATAATACCAATTAAATATCATTTAAATATTAAATGTCACGAAATTTGTCATGCACATTGTATAAGGTGTAAAGATCTCATTTTAATATCATGTAAACAGTCAAGTGCTACATATTTTGAATTACATAATTTTAAAGTAGGCTATGTATTATCCCTATATCCCACTTAGGACTCTCGTGATACTTAGTGTATATAATTTTGAAATATGTATTACTTGATGGTGCCGCGCCAACTTGATGGTGCCGCGCCAACTTGTTGGCGTGACGTGAGTACTTCAATTATACTTATTAATTTTGAATGATATAAATAAAATAGTATTTGAACTTTAAATGTTACGAAACTTGATATTCATGATATATAAGGTCTAAACATTTCATTTTAGCGACATGTACATGACCAAGTATTACATATTTTAAAAATTTTAATTTCAAAGTACCTTATATACTATCATATATCTCACTTAGGGCTCTCGTTAAATGGTTATCTACTTAGGATAATCTCAATTACATAACATTTAAACATTGAATGTCACGAAACTTAACATGCACACTGTAAAAGGTGTTATGATAGCATTTTACTAATATGTAGAAAATTAAGTGGTACATATTTTGAAATATATTTAAACATTGAATGTCACAAAACTTTTAGTAGGGTACATCATAATCAGTGGCGAGGCCAGGATTGAGCTTCAGGGGGGCTCTCCATGTGCTTCTTCCACCTCTAGCCCCTAATCCTTCATTGTTTGCTAAAAATGATAGGGGAGGCTAAGGGGGGGCTTCATGAGAATTACCGGGGTAGGAGGGGCTTGAGCCCCACCCGCCCCGGTGCTGCCTACGCCACTGATCATAATATATATTAACTTCAAACATTATGAAACTAGATAAAACTCGATAGATATATTATACTATACACTATAAACATTGATCATAAGACATATTTCTGTTGGGACATTAATTCTTTGTACACACCTTTTATTAATATTAACAAAGCTAAGTGCTACAAAGTTAAGCTAAGTGATATATTTCAAAATATGCAACATCTAGTCTTATGAATGTTTATAAAATGAAATCTTTACAACTTATTCAATATACATGTGGAGGTTTTTGATGTTTAAAGTTCATATACTATTTTATTAAGATGATGCAAAAGTGTGTTAAATTTAACGGTGTCACTAACATGAATTTAAGGATAATACATAGCCTATTTGAAAATTATATATTTTAAAATATGTATCACTTGACCTTGTAAATGTTAATAAAATGAGATCTTTACAACTTATACAATATACATATTCAATTTCGTGACATTTAAAGTTCATATACTATTTTATTAAAATGGTTCAAAATTGGTTAAATTTAACAACATCCCCTAACATGAATTTAGGGATAATACATAACATAGTTTAAAACTATATATTTGAAAATATGTATCACTTGACCTTGTGGAAATTAATAAAATGAAATCTTTACAACTTATACAATATACATGTCAAGTTTCGTGATGATTAAAGTTCATATGCTATTTTATTAAGATAGTTCAAAATTGGTTAAATTTAACGGCAGTCCTAACATGAATTTAGGGATAATACATAGCCTACTTTAAAATTATATATTTCAAAATATGTAGCACTTGATTGTTTACATGATATTAAAATGAGATCTTTACACCTTATACAATATGCATGGCAAGTTTCGTGACATTCAATGTTTAAATGATGTTTAATTGGTATTATCCTAGATTTATAACCATTTAACGAGAGCCCTAAGTGAGATATAAGGATAATACATAACCTACTTTAAAATAGAATTTTTTAAAATATTTAATACTTAGTCTTGTACATGTTACTAAAATGGAATGTTCAGACCTTATATAACATGCATATCAATTTTTGCGACATTTGGAATTCAAATACTATTTTATTTAGATGGTTCAAAGTTGATAAATTAAATTGGCGTGGCACCATCACGTTGCCGCACCGATGCATGTGGCACGGCAGGAGGAGGCCTCGTAAGCCCACCGTGCCAGCGTGGCGAGCCTGCCGCGCCGCTGCATGTGGCGCGACAATGTTATCCTGCCGCGCCACGCGGGCCACGCGCGGCCAAAAGGGTTAGATCTGCAAATAATATTTTTGAAGTGTTATTTTTAAAAATAAATTAAAAAAGGTTAAAATTAAAAAAAATCCGTGGCGGCGGCACGTAGGGATTGGGGGAAGGAGTGGGAGGGAGTTATGGTTGAGAGGTGAGAATCCAACATGTATTATTGTGTGCACAAATAACAATGGAAGTCATATAAGGCCAGTCTCAGTGCATGATTTCATAGCACTATTACCAAGATTGTCATGTCTCTTTTGAAGTGAATGAAACTCTCACTCTCAGTGCACAGTTTCATTGCACAATTTCATAGACAGCTTGTAGCATTTAATTTTTACATGGAGTTAATGATCATATGTGTCATGTGATGAAACTATAACACCCTCAATGCAAGTTTCGTTGGGTTTCATGAGACTAGGTAAGTGTGGCATGTGAGTTTCATGGTGTTTCATTGGGTTTCATGGGACTAGGTAAGTGTGACATGTGAGTTTCATGGTGATGAAACTCCCATGAAACTCTTACCACCTCTCTCTTCATAACTAGAGTGCCAAATCCTCGAATCTGCTTATGTGACATAGAATTTAATGTTTATGAAATTTCCCACGACACTTCACTGAGAGTGGCCTTAGAAAATAAATTCCGGAAGCTAGGACACACAAGCCGAATCCTTCACTCACTGCAGGGTAGGCCATGTAAGAATAGGCCCAAGGTCGACAAAGTAATGGCCCGGGAGCCCTACTTGCCCAAACCTGTGAGGTACTGACCACCACACCACAGACCACAGGATAAACCCATTCGCCGAATCGCCGTTGGCGGCATCCCCCCACCCGTCCGCGCCGTTGTCACCTCGTCCGCAACCCGTTCGGCGATATGCCGCCGCCGGCGCCGCTCTTCCTCTCGCTCCCCTCGCCGCCCCCGCCGCTCCTGCCCGTACACCACCACCCCAAGGCCCCGCAAGCCCTATCCCTAGCCCCGCCGCTCGCCTGCTCCTCCTCCAGGAAGCCCGCCCTCCCCGCGTGCCCCGTCGCCTCCTCGCGCCACTCGGACTACTTCGACCCGCGGGCCCCGCCGCCGCCGCCGCCGCGCGGGGACGGCGGGTACGGGCGCCCGCCCAACGGCGCGCACGAGGGGAGGGTGTTCACCAGCTACAGCATCTACAAGGGCAAGGCCGCACTGTCCTTCGACCCCAGACCGCCGCAGTTCGTGCCGCTCGATGTAGGTAGAGGAGGAGCGGCCGTCGCCTCCAGTTCGTCCTTACTCCTGTTACGCTAATTGATGTTCCGTGCGTGCGCAAATTTGTAGTCTGGGGCGTACAAGGTGGCCAAGGAGGGGTTCGTGCTGCTGCAGTTCGCGCCAGCCGTGGCTACACGCCAGTATGACTGGACGCGCAAGCAGGTATACTCCAATTGGTTCAGGTTTTGCTTTCAAAATGTCTTTTTTTTGAGCGAAAAAATGTCTTCTTTTTTGATACCCAACTCACCAATTTGCGAGCTATTGTTCTCATTTCTTTTCTTTTTTTTTGGGACAGCTGTTATCGTCATTTTATTTGGGGACAAAAGAGCTTGTATATTGTATCTAGAATTGATAGAACTAAGCTATTCGGCAAAAAAGCGCTGAGATAGAAGCTCGGTTTTCTAGCTGTCTGGGTAGTTGCTGATTTGTAAGCTTACCCATGGAAGCATGTGTTGTTTTATTTAACAATCGTATAGTTTTTCTTGGATCCTTTATGGATTCTGGCTTATGCGCTGTATGTTCTAAAACTCTATTCATTGTATGATTTTGCAAGTTTTATAATAGGTCCGGTGACTATAGGCATCCATATAATATTGCTTATGCGAGCTTGTTTGATGCATTGCTATATAGGTGTTCTCATTATCTGTGTGGGAGATAGGAACCCTGCTTACCCTTGGTTCAACGGATTCATGCGAATTCTTTCATGACCCTTTTAAGGGGCGGAGGTTGGTCTCATTTAATGTATCTAATTATCTGCATTCTTCTCCTAGTGAATGTTCCCTTACCCTAAACCCCTCGGAGAGTTTCCAGAATAAAAAAACATGCAACGAATGTGGACCATGCTAAATTGTTTTGCTGCATTTTTTATTATCCCAAGCAATTGCAACCTATCTTGGTTTCGTATGTTCTCCAGTGGTTTAAAAAGCAATGGTATCAACATCAACCTTCTTTATCACTATCTGTGTCTATATGGTTTGAAGACTTCATAGTTCTCATGGCGTCGACTAGGCGTCTGGGCGTTTTTTCAACCGTGGCGTCGCGTCCGCCACGACCTACACGAGTATGGCGTCGCCACACGCCGCCTAGTCGTCGCCTACTCGTCGGCGGATGCCGCAACAACGAAAAATTGGCTGCGAGCGCACGGGGCACCAAAAGGAAGCGGCGCGCGAGCGGGGAAATTGGGAAGAGAGGCGATAGGGGAAGGGAATAAGGCAGCGGCAGCACTGAATCCGGCGGCGCGCCGCTCTGTCCAGCCGCTCCCGCCCCCTTCCGCTGCTCCACGTCCACCGCTTCCATCGATTCGCGTCATGATTTGCTCCTCCGACCTGCGCTCCATCAATTCGCGCTGCCGATTCGCTCCTCTCAGGAGGCAGGGGCGGGCCGCGGAGGAGGGAGGGGAAGCGGCAGAAGTTGCGGGCAGGAGGAGAGGGAGGGAAGGAGGAGGGAGCAGCGGCGCTGGACAGAGAGGCGTGCGGCGGCGCTGGACAGAGAGGCGTGCGGCGGCACTGGCTGCAGGAGACGGGAGAGAGGTGGCTAGCTAGGTCAAGTACTTACATGTGAGGGAGACAGGCTTGTGGTGGGCTGGTGGTGGTGGGCTGCGTGATGGCCTGCACTAGCCCATTTAGTAGTCCTGCTCCTTTCTTTTTCTCTTTTTCTTCTTTTTTTTCTTCATTATATATGGCTCTATGATGCTGTTTTGGCATTGGTATGGCGTCGCCTCGCCGCGCGCCATACTCGCCTAGGCGTCTCGAAGGCGGTGGGTCGCCACGCCTCGCCTTACCGCCGTAAGAACCATGGAAGACTTATCATTGTTGCTTGCAAATCATTTTCTTTATCTTGTGTTTAAAAAAGAATGAAAATTGGCCAATTGGGGAATGCACTGCATTGCCCTTGGCCCCTTGTTCTGCTATAGGTTGCAAAACTGTGGAACTGTTTCAAGTGCATTTCTGTGTAAATTCTGAATACACAAAATTGTTCTAGCTTATGGAGTCCCAATTTCATCCGACATCTTTAGTAAAGATTGCTCAATGAGGCTTCCACCTTTCCTTGGTCACATCGTCTATAGCATAGTATATGTAGATTTTAAGAATCTTCATGCTCTTAGGTTCCTCATTTTATATCATTTACTGTTTTCATGTGGGTGCAACCTTGGTATGGTGCATCAAGAAAACCTTATTCTTATTATCATTTCGTCTATTCATGTAAACAGTGAAGAAGGTAAAGTGCGTAAGGTTCTTAAGGTTGAGCCAACACCAGATGGCAATGGTCGTTTTTTCAACCTCAGTATGTAGTTTCCAACTCATTATTACATATTTTGGTATTATCAGCCTCTATGTTCACAGATTTATCTGACGACCATTATTGCTGCTAGGTGTCCAGAATCGTCTTCTCAACATCGATGAGAGCATTTACATCCCTATAACCAAGGGAGAGTTTGCTGTCATTGTATCAACTTTCAATGTAAGTAGGATGTTCTTTTTCATCAACCCTCCTATAGGGCTTATTTATAACTATCAGTTTTTTTTATTGTTATAGTTTGAACAAATTACATGTGTTCTAGTTGGCTGAGTACTATGCTCTTGGTTCTACTTTCATTTTTCTGCATATATTAACATGTTAATCATGATTTGTCAATCTATTTTCAACTTATGATTTTTGCATGAAGTAATGACCCAGTTGTCCTGATAATAACTTAACTTTGATTATGATATCTCCTGCATCATGTAGTCCAATACTCTGTAGTCCTGCCACTTTTTTGGGATACTGAGTTTCTGTAGCTTGGTTTGTTGACAATGCAGACTTATTTTAAAAATCATGTTCAGGTCTATCTTTTTAAAAATCATTTTAGGTTTCCTTGTCAATAAGATGGGCATTTTGTTTTGCCTTTTATGTTCTGAGTTTCTGAGTCAGTAGCATGCAACACCCGCTTGCACTTGTGAAAAATAATACCATATATTATCAAATGTGCAGTACATCATACCACACCTGATGGGCTGGAGTACATTTTCAAGTTCTATCAAACCTGAGGACTCACAGCCGTACAGCAGGCTACAGTCCACGCCTGAGTATGAGTGGCGAAGGTGACCGACGATGTGCTGCATGAGGGATGAGATGGCTGCAGCTCAAAGGGTGAAATCGATTGGCTTGGTGCATAGTTCGGTTGGGTAATGAGGAATTCCTGTTGGGGCTTTACTCCCTTTGTTTCCTTTCTAGAAGCTAGACTTGGCAGCACCCCAAGCTATTCAGGATTTCTCAGCTATGTAGAAAAGTTTCACGGGGCATGGCAATGGCATGGGATGGGGGCCTTGTTTTGACTTCTGAGCAATAGAGCTTGCACGCCAAAGGTGCCAAGGCTTCGTGTCAATCTGCCACTAACCGACAGTTCTTTGTGGTACAAACTGAGAAATGATTTGTCCTGCCAATGCCAGACAAGGAATGGCCTTCCAGTACCAGTACTCACCTCAAGTTATTTCGAAATGCAGTGTTTGCTGCAATCTACTAGCCTTGTTCCTTGATGGATGTTTTCCTCTTTTTCAAACTGTGCTGTGCGCTTCCAGTCCAAATCCGGCTATTTTGCCTAGTTTTCTTCAAATTGTGTGCTCGACTTTCCAGCTCAAAAAAATAAAAATCAATTCCAGAAACGAATGGTTGGGCCTTAAATTCGGTTCGGCCCATAACAGAAACGAATCCCGTGGCCCGTGGGCTGCCCCATATTATCCTTTCCAGCGGGCCAGTGCCGACTTGAAGATACTAGAAAGAAACCTCCTGCAACTTTCCTTTCCACCGGCCACGGCGCCGCCTGCCTGATCTTGAACATCTAATCAGCCGACAGCCGAGTGCCCGAGTCCTCTCTCCCCCGCCGCCTTCTCCCTCCGAGTTCGCCGTCGGCCGCGCGTCCCCATCTCGCAGCGCGCCGGCGCAGACCATCTGGTTGGTCAGGTCAGCCTCCTCACCTCCCCCAAAGGCGGCGCCCTCTTCCTTTTGCTTTCAGATGGACCATTTCGCCGTCGTCAGTGTGGACGCACACCCGCGGTGCGGTGGGAATTGGGCTTGTTCTCTTTTCACCGATCGGGTCGTCAGGTCGTGTCACCTGCTAGGCTGCTAGGATTTTATTTGTTCCGGCCTTTTCTTCTTGGTTGTTCAGCTCTGAGCCCCTTCGTACTGACGGAACACGCCCATATGGCCGCGCGCTCCTCTTGAGAACCGAGGTAGCGTATGACTTCGTCATGGCCTCATGGGCAAACAGCGAAATTCAGCCGCTTTGGCCGCTCTGCTGTGTTGAGTAGCAACAGTTTGAGCGAGGGGTGGGGCTTACAGTTGCAGTGTCACTACCAATGCAAGGAGCCACTGCTGCAAAGCAACCATGCTGACAACCCTTCCCCTTCTCCCCTACCGGTGGGAGTTAATAGGGTGCGAAATTTTGTTGCTCTTTGGGTATTAGAATTCTGTCGTCTACAGCTTTTTTTTCTAAGAGTTCGACAAGCTCCAGTCCATTTGCATTTGCATTGTCAAGTAAAGTTCAATGTTGACAGGGTCCTGCCGGAGATAGCCAAATCAAATAGTCCTATGTTGGTGAGTGTGGCTCTCTGACTTCAACAACACAACTTGCAATCTTATTTTTGTAACCCATACCGTACTTTTCTGTCCTTGGCTTTTGGGACGAGTTGCGTGGTTGAGGAAAAACTGACCCTGGACAAAAGTAATCCCTAGGGCGGACATGAAAATGACAATATCATTGACATCGCAGCGCTTTCTTGTGACATGAAATGTATTTTTTTTTAACTTTACAAACACTCAAAGAAATCGTCTGAAGGAGGATCCATAAGGCAGTCAACTAGGAAAAATCTTTTCCTTCTTTGCAATTATGTTAGAGGGACATAAAGTTTATTTTCTCGGTGCCCTCGTGTACTAAGTTTTCTTCAAGTTATGCCTTTGTAGTTCCTTTAGTGGGATTTAGAATCAGTTCACCATAAGCATGACTTGTGATTTTCTTGGACTGAAGTGAGATTTTTGTGATTTGATTGGTTGAGGTTGGGCTCGTCATTTACACCACATTACTAATACGGCAACAGTCAGAAATCAAGTTTAGGACATTTACATTTCTTTATTTTTTCTTTTGCACTTTTTTTGTTTGTGTTTCTTCCCAGTTCAAACTACAGAAATCAAGTTTAGTGACTCCCTTCCAGCAACATTTGAACAGTGAACATGCTGCTTTATCTTCATTTTTATTTGCTCCGACTGATTCTATTTAGTTTGTGTCATCTCCCTCTACCGAACCTGTTCTTTCTCTTTTCTTTTCTTTTTACTTTGTACTTTTGTAGAGGGACAGACAGTAAGGATGACTTATTTTAAGTGTTGTGCATATCCCTGAAAGAAACAATCCTTTCCTTTTTTATGATTTCCATGGCGGCTTTTAGATAAGCACATGGACTGCATGAAGATGTTTTGACTTTTTTGTATTATTGAAGAACAATAGAGAGGCTTCCAAGAAATAGGTTCAATGAGATCTTAGCTGTTTTATGCTTGCTGCCATGGTTACAAGTTGATTCCTCAAATGTTTAACACTCAATTGTCATCATGCCTACATATAGATATTCCATGTCAATACCAAAGAGCCAATGAGGTCTGAGCTTTAATAATTTAACTGCAAGGAACCAAATTTTACTTTTAGGTCTTATGAATGCATACTCAAGGGGAATAAAGAAGTTCTGTGTTCTTGACATGCAAGATCCAATGCTTGATGAAAGCATTGACCCGCGTCATTATTATAAAGTTATGGTTGCGCAAACTACTGCAATGATACGCTAACAAATTCAATTTTTCAAAGCTTGGACCTGCTATTCCCCATTTTCAATTGCATGTTGGTGTTTGTTTAATTTGATCACTAGTGAATTATGAAAGTGAAATGCTGCAGTAGCATTCTAAGTACAATGCGACAATGCACCTCCTGTCCCTTACATATAATCCCTAAAGTCAAAATTCTTGAAATCAAAACAGTTCTAGTTAACATGTTTCAGATGTTGACTTTTTTCTGCAACAGCATTGCTGCATTCTTTTCTGAAGTTACTTATGATAGATGCAAAATTTAGATGTAAATACTCATTTCTTTATATATTTTACAATTTGATCTCACTTCTGCATAGTTGCCCATCTGCTGACATTGAATGGTTGGATCGTTCTATAATCTATATGTTTGTGGGGACAATGCCCTCTCTTGTTTTGAAGGTTTATATTCCATTCCGCTTCATTACCAAATTCATCTGTGGAGATGTAATGATCTTGACACTCTAATTATTGCATGATTTGGTTTACTTGTATGTATTTTACTGCATCTGCGGCCGGCTGACTTTTATTCAATGTGGCAAGTTTAGAGAAGTTTCAGTTGGCGGCAAGGATCAAGCAGCTATAGAAAGAAAAGGATCAAGCAGCTTCTTGATTTTACATCATTGACTATTGATTGCTTGTTAAACAGTGTTGTACAAACTATAAGCTGCAAACAAAATGAGAGCCTTCTTCTGATCAAGTAAAAGATGACATATGATGAGTCCTGTTAAGTGTTGAGGCAATGGTACGCAAAAGCGTTGAAAGTCATGTCTTAAAAGCACACATGGAGAGACATCCTGTCACCTAGAAACCAGCAGCTAAAAGGCCTCTTACGGTCTGACCTCTTCCTCTGTTGTACACCAGAGACCGTATAAACTATTGTTTGGTCATGTTTGCAATCTAATTTGCTGATGTTGATCATGAGATAATTCTACTGAAAGATCAATCGACCATCATGTACGTGTTGTTAAAGTCTTGTTTTGAATTTTGAAGAATCCGTTGTTTTCTCCATTTTCCTCTACGTGTGTGAGTTGTGTTGGATTGCGAATCCAGCCAAATTTTGGCGAACTTAGTTTATTCATGCAAATGTTATCCACTTTTGAAGGAAGTTCTGTGTGGCTATGTGCTGTAGCTAGAGGTCAGATACAGCTGGGAGGCCAGCATCAGCTGCCAATTTGTTTGATGCTTACTAAACTACGTGGTTGCAATGCTAGCATGGGCAGCTTGACCATTCCTCTCCTTGATGTAAGTCTCAAATATCTTTTTTAGAAAAATATGCTCAAATAGAAAGTACTAAATTCTCTTAAGGTCAACATGTTGATTGATGACTGTCAATGATGTTTCATTGATTTTTTTAAAAGAAAAAAAGATGGAAACGGATAGGTTCTGTATAACCAGCACGTTTGCTCCACGTCCTGAGGTGATTACGGACGCCAAATTCTAGTCTGTCTAGACAAACAGTTTCTTTGTACTTGCGCGTTGTAGATGGTCAAATACAAGGTTTAGATAGTCTCCAACCGGTACACAGTACCAGAGCTTCAAATTCAACATGTAATCCTTTTTTGCCAACCAAATTGTAAATATAATCTATGGATTACCAAGTCGTACCGACCCACATGGCTTGTAGATGGTACAAGGTTTAGATAGTCTCCAACTGGTACACAGTACCAGAGCTTGCTTTTGAAAGAACCAAGCGAATAAAAATGAATAGTCTGTCAAGATCGTAACTGAACAGGAACAAGTTGTAACACCAAAAGAAGAGCAAGCTTAAAAGGACTGGTGTACTGACCTTACCCGGAAGTACGTCATGAAAAAGCGGAAATGCTAGCTTGACGAGAGTAGGCAGAGGCCTGCTACCAAATCAGAATTCAGAGATCAGACTTGGATTCTCTCTCTTGGTGTAGCTCAAGGTTTTCTGACTAACCAAATGGCTCTATATGCAGTGCCAAATACTGTCATAACTAACATAGCCCTACAGATTTGGGGTAGAAAGTTTTCATAACCAACTGATGAAGAACTTTCTCAACCTTTTTTTAGTAACATAACTTTCCCAACTTGAAAAGGTAGAACATTTACCCTTCTATTCGAGAGAAAAAAGAACATTCATGTCTCGGACCCAATCACTATGAAATTGTGTCACGTGTGGCTACAAGTCAATGGACCATCTTTCTCACCAGCCAAATGCACAGCCGACTGAACTAGAAGCTGTGTAGTAACACCAAAGGAAGAACATGTTTGAAAAGGGCTCGCATGACCTTACCTGAAGTACGTGAAAAAGGTAGCGGCCCATGCTTGACGCCATGGAAAAAGTGGTGGCACAACGCGGTGCACGGCCGTAGAAAAGTACGAAGCGGCCTCCTGCCCAACCAGAACTCAAAGTCCAGACGACATGCTCTGTCTTCATGCATGTCAAGGTTTTCAGGTTGGCTCTATATATGCATGTAGGCCCAATTATATGTCAACATAGTCCTATCAAACTGAGGTACACAATTTTCAGTAATATCGATTCGCTTCACAAAATGAACTGAAGAACTTTCTCAACTTGAAAATTAGAACAAAAACCCTCTTGATGACTGCTAGAAAATGGTGTCATGTGCGACTACAAGTCTATAATCACGTGACACCACTTGCACCTATTTCAACAGCAATTCAAGCCTTTCATAAATACAACAGTGCACTGTAGGTAGACTTCCATAATCCCATCGTCAAGAGTTCTAATTAATATTAGGAGTTGGAAATTCTCAACTGGTGATCATGACCCCCCGGATACCACTTGCATGCATGCTCACAGTTCAATGGAAAAGATCAACCGATATATAGGAAAATAATAGTGGGCACAAGCTAGGTGAGGACTCTCCCAAGTCACAATTCTTAATAGACCATGAAAGTTGACGGGACAATACAAAAACATGCGTGGGAATTCAGTTCTCTCAAGCAACCTGTTTGAAATTTGATCAGGATTTCTAATTGGTTCCGGTGCAGTTTCAACTTTCAACCAATAATGCCAATGAGTGGTCTCTCCATGTGGATGGTGACACTATTAGGCACCTCTTTGACGGGATCGTTGAAAAGATCGGTCCCATATGCTTCTTCATGATGACAACTACATATTACATGGTATATTTTTGTATATATGATGTAAAATATGTGAAGAATGCAAAGGTTCCCTTTCTTTTGGTGCAGAAATGCCCATAAGAGAACTATGGCTTTCTAGTTTAAAAATAGCAAGACAACATGACAAAAATTTTCTACTCCGAAAATGTTACCAATTCACAAAGAGACAACTAAGCTTGATTGTAGTTGGATGCATGACACATAAGCATGACACAAGTCAGACGTCAAGTTGATGCTTCCTCTCTACCTTTAATTTTATCAATTAACTAAAGACACATGCATACTTCCAGGCTTGTCATTGTGCTCGTGTGATCGATCTAACAACCCTATGTGATATACTTGTCAAAACTCTCGGTGACCAAAACATAATATTTCTAGCAACAACGTAAGTTAAGCCAGCTCCTAATTGCTTGATTGCCAATTAACTAGGTTATTTCCATAAATATTGGCCAGTGGCCATTGATTGTTCCAGCTTGTTAAACTACTGTATGTCTGTTATGTCTATTACCCAAACCCACTGTTGAGACCGGGTTTATTCCTTAATCTAAAAAAATTACCCAAACCCACTGAACTTTGTTTTAATTTGTATCCGGCTCTTCATTTCACTTTAGAGTTTAAACATCCTAGGAAAATGGTGCATTTTTGCAGTCTAGTTGCAACTATTATTGCATCTGAACAAGCTATCAGCCGTCGGCTTTACATTAGATCTGACCTGCATTTTTTTAGTATTCATGCTACATTTATGCATCTCGTATGATTGCTTTACATATGTTTATCTTCGTATTGAAGAGCTAGATGCACAGATGCAAGCGGCACCATTGCTTCATTTGTGTGTATATGTTTATGGATTCTAGAGGTAATTAACCAAAACACATGGCCTTGTGTAAATTATAAAAAGATACTATAAAAAGATACTCCATGAGGTCAACGAATAGATACACAAAGGCAAAAGGCAAGCCATAGTCAACTGTAAGGATGAGCCTGCATTTCAACAGAACATGGTACCTGTACCGTACAAACTCACATACTTCTAAATAATCAACATGTCAAAACACCTTACAGATCGTAACAGCTCAGCAACCTTTGTTTACCTTATAAGCAAAAAAATACTATACTTCAGTTGACTTCTGGTCCATGAATCCAATCAGAAACAGGAGAGCACTGGAATAAGGGCATATGCATGTATGGCTATCACACTGCTCATCATGTGAAGGTTAAGTCTAGTATTTACCTAAATACCCCTGTTAAGACTATATGTACCCCTGGATATTTTACTTGGAAATTGAGAAAGTGATTCTGGGCTAACAAATGGTATCAAGAGCCTAACTTTCCCCATCTACCTACCACCCCCGTGCTCTCTCTTCTCCACCCAGAAAACCCCACCGGCGGTGCCCGATTCCGGCCCGATCCCGGCGGCGGAGCAAGTTCCACGGCCGATCCGGTGGTGGAATCCACCCCTCTACACGTCTCCTACTCCGATCCAGCGCGGGCGTGCGCGGATCCGGCGGAGGCGCGGCGAATCGACGGCCGGCCGGCGCGCATTGACTCGGGCTAGGAGCCCGACTCCGGCGCGGCGCGGCTCGATCCAGGAGGCGAGGAGGTTTCCAGGCGAGGCGGAGATAGGCGGAGGCGCGGGTGACGGGCGGTGAGTGTGTACAGGCGTGTGCACACGACCAAGGCGGTGACTTTCCCCTTCCTTCCTCAACACCCTCGTCCATGGCGAGTTCCAGGAGGTCGCACCGAGGCATGGACGGTCTCAGCCAGGCGAGTGCGCAGGGCGCAGGTGGCGGCGATGCGCAGAGAGCGGGCGGCAGGGCCGCCGCGGATCTGCAGGGACGCGCGCCACAACCGCTGGTCGACGAGGACCCGTTCGTGCGCTCGTGGGTCTCTTCCTCTGGCAGCACTCACTCGATTACTTCGAGTGCGAGGTGGCGTGCGGAGGCGGAGGAACTGCTACGCGAGGCGGAGCGACTTGAGGAGGAGGCGGAGATGCGCGCACAGCGACTCCGAGCAGCAGACCTGCGTGCTCGAGCAGCTCGCCAGGCGCATGCTACTGCAGTGGAGGGGCGTGCAGCGGACGAGCGACGACGGGCGGCTGCAGTACGTGCAGAGCGCGCGGCGGCCATGGAGCACGAGGCGGCTCGTGCGGACGCCTAAGCCCGTCGTGCTCAGGCGGAGGCGACCCAGTGGCGGATCGCAACAGATCGGCTGCGTGAGGAGGCGGAAGCGACGCGCGAGATGGCGCGGCGCGACGCGGAGGACCTGCAGCAAGATCCACAGGCTCCACCGACCGACAACGCCGCGCAGGAACCACCTAGGTCGGCGGGCGGCGCAGGCAGCGCCGACGACTCGGGGACACACCGTGGCGGGGACTTGGACCGGTGGATGGACGACCTGCATCTCGGCTCCGACCACGACTCCGACCATGGCACCGACGTCGAGTACAACCACGGCGGCGCACCCCCGAGGGTCATCCAGACCATCATCAGGGACTCCGGCAACACGCAGTGGCCGGTCTTGACGAAGACCAACTACGCTGAGTGGTCTTCCATGATGAAGGTGAAGCTTGAGGTCCGGCGGATGTGGAACATCGTGCGCTTGGGTGGTGCGAGTCGTCATGAGGACCGGCGGGTACTGGAGGCGTTGCTTTCTGCGGTCCCGCCAGAGATGATTCCAGCTCTCTCTGGCAAGGCGACGGCCAAGGACGCTTGGGATGCCATTGCCACTGCCCGGATTGGCAGTGATCGCGTCCGCAAGTCCACGCTGCAGAAACTCCGACAGGAGTGGGATCACTTGGCCTTCAAGCCGGGCGAGGACGTCGACGACTTCGCCCTACGTCTCACTGGTCTGAGGCAGCGGCTGGAGCAGCTCGGCGACTATGACATCACAGAGGAGCGAGCTGTCACCAAGTTTCTTCGCTGTTCTCCGGCCAAGTACCTGCAGCTGAAGATCTCCATCCAGACGATGCTTGACATCTCAACCTTGACGATCGAGGAGGTTGCTGGGAGATTCAAGGCTGTGGATGAGGAGGAAGCGCTGGCGGCTGCAGAGACAGTTGCTACTGGTGGCAAGCTTCACTATGCCACAGAGCACTGCCACTGCCACATCTGCCAGAAGAAGGGGGAGTCTTCCCCCTCCTCGGGCGGCCGCAAGCGCACAACGCGCAGAGCGCCCAAGGCGCGTGGAGGCGCCGAGGGTGAGGCGCGAGGAGGCGCCGGTGGTGCAGCGCGACGCGACGCTGCAGGCGGCGCACGTGGCGGCGGTGAGCGCGCCGCCGGTGGCGAGCGCAGGCCACCGCGAGATGATACCTGTCGCAACTGCGGCAGGGCGGGCCACTGGGCCAGGGACTGCCGCCAGCCGCGACGCGGCCAGGCTCACATCGCGCAGGCTGCGGTGGACGAAGAGCCGGCCCTGTTCCTGGTCCACGGGAGCATCGAGCAGCTCCCAGCGGCATCAGCTGCGACGGTCCTCCTCCACGTCGACGAGCCGCGAGCACGTGTCTTCCTCGGCGACGGCTCGAGCGACGACAAGATCGACGGCTGGTTCCTCGACAGCGGCGCGACACATCACATGACCGGGCGTCGGGAGTTCTTCTCCGACCTGAACACCAATGTGCGCGGCTCCGTCAAGTTCGGGGACTCCTCGGGCGTGGACATAAGGGGCATCGGATCCGTCATCCTCGCCGCCAAGAACGGTGAACACCGGCTTCTCACCGAGGTCTTCTACATCCCGGCGCTACGCAACTCCATCATCAGCCTTGGACGGCTGGACGCGAACGGATCACGCGTGGAGATCAAGGACGGCGTGATGCGCATCTGGGATCGACAACAGCTTCTTCTGGCCAAGGTGGCCAGGGGGAGCAATTTCCTCTACGTCCTCGACGCCAAGGTGGAGCAGCCCCTGTGCCTTGCAGCTCGTCGTGACGACGAAGCTTGGAGGTGGCACGAGCGCTTTGGGCACCTTCACTTCGAGGCTTTGCGGCAACTCGGCACCAAGGGGATGGTGCAAGGCATGCCGAACGTGGACCATGTCGAGCAGCTCTGCGACACCTGCGTCTTGACGAAGCAGAAGCGTCTCCCCTTCCCTCGCCAGGCGAGCTTCCGAGCCAAGGAGCGGCTCGAGCTCGTGCACGGCGATCTCTGCGGGCCAGTGACGCCGGCCACACCGGGAGGACGACGCTACTTTCTTCTACTCGTCGACGACGTCTCCCGGTACATGTGGGTGGTTCTTCTCGGGACCAAGGGAGCTGCGGCGGATGCCATCAAGCACGTTCAGGCGGTCGCGGAGAACGAGAGCGGGCGCAAGCTTCGGGTGCTGTGCACGGACAACGGCGGCGAGTTCACGTCGACTGAGTTCGCCTCGTACTGCGCCGACGAGGGAATCCAGCGACACTTCTCTACGTCAAGGAGCTGAACCACGTCGGCAAGCTTGATGATCGGAGCACTCCGGGAGTGTTCATCGGCTACGACGAAGGTGTGAAAGGCTACCGCGTCCTCGATCCAGTGACACAGCGTGTGCGGATGGCGCGCGACGTCGTGTTCGATGAAGGACGAGGCTGGACGTGGGGCAAGATGGTGGACGACGGGACGACTCCGGCGTACGATGACTTCATCGTCGACTACGTCCACTACGAGGGGACTGGGGGAGTGGGCAGCTCTACTTCGCCGAGCGTGCCTCACCCAGTACCCAGAACCGCAGCAAGCTCTTCGTCGACACCGACCGCGGCAAGGACATCGACCGCGGCGGGAACAAGGGATGCAGGACGAACACCGGCCGGAGCGAGTACGACTCCACCAACTCCGGCAAGCTCACCGGCTGCGCCGAGTGCTTCTGCGGCTGCGCCGAGTGCTTCTACGGCTGCGCCGAGTGCTTCTGCTACTCCGCCGAGTGCTTCAGCGACTCCGCCGAGTGCTTCTGCAGCAGCATCTGCTCATGGCGAGCACAGCCCGGTGAACTTCGTCACTCCTCTCTCCCACGACGAGGACCGAATCGACGCGTTCCACAACGGCGAGCCCCTCCGGTACCGAACCATGGCGGATATCCTTGGAGCAGAGCTCCATCTTGCGCTCGATGACAGAGAGCCTCGCTCCTTCACCGAGGCGGAGGGACACGCGGCATGGCGCGCCGCAATGAAGGAAGAGATGGACGCGGTCGAGAAGAACGGAACCTGGGAGCCGGTTGATCTTCCACCCGGCCATCGAGCAATCACCCTTAAATGGGTGTTCAAAGTGAAGAAGGACGAAGCTGGTGCGGTGATCAAGCACAAGGCACGACTGGTGGCACGCGGCTTCGTGCAGCAGGAGGGGGTCGACTTCGACGACGCTTTTGCCCCTGTTGCGCGGATGGATTCCGTGCGCCTTCTCCTCGCACTGGCAGCTCAGGAGGGCTGGTGCGTCCACCACATGGACGTCAAGTCGGCGTTCCTCAACGGCGACTTGAAGGAGGAGGTCTACGTCCACCAGCCGCCGGGATTTGTGATCCCCGGCGAGGAAGGCAAGGTGCTGCGTCTGCGCAAGGCACTCTATGGCCTGCGGCAGGCACCGCGAGCATGGAACGAGACGCTGGACGCCACCTTGAAGAAGATGGGCTTCGAGCAAAGCCCGCACGAGGCGGCCGTCTACCGGCGGGGCCAAAATGGCTGTGTCCTGCTGGTGGGCGTCTACGTCGACGACTTGATCATCACCGGATCCAAGGACGACGACGTGCAAGCTTTCAAGGAGGAGATGAAGGCCGCCTTCCAGATGAGTGATCTCGGCCCTCTCTCCTTCTACCTGGGAATCGAGGTGCATCAGGACAGCACCGGGACTACTCTTCGACAGTCGGCCTATGCCAAGCGTGTTCTGGAGCTGGCCGGACTCGTCGACTGCAACCCAGCTCTCACCCCGATGGAGGAGAGGCTGAAGCTGAGTCGTGACAGTGCAGCCGAGGAGGTTGATGCCACACACTACAGGCGGCTTGTGGGGAGTCTGCGCTACCTCACCCACACGCGCCCAGACTTGGCGTTCTCCGTCGGCTACGTCAGTCGGTTTATGCAGCGACCGACGAAAGACCACGAGCAGGCCGTCAAGAGGATCCTTCGCTACGTTGCAGGTACTCTCGACTACGGCCTGTTTTACCCAAGGAGTCCTGGCGCGGCACGCTTCATCGGCTACAGCGACAGCGACCACGCCGGCGACATCGACACCAGCAAGAGCACAAGTGGGATGCTCTTCTTCCTCGGCAGGAGCCTCATCAGCTGGCAATCAGTGAAGCAGCAGGTTGTAGCTCTCTCAAGCTGTGAGGCTGAGTACATTGCTGCCTCATTTGCCTCAGCTCAGGCACTCTGGCTTGCTCGACTGCTTGGTGACCTTCTCGGCAAAGAAGCTGAAGCAGTTGATCTCATGGTGGACAGCAAGTCTGCTCTTGCGTTGGCTAAGAACCCGGTATTCCATGATCGCAGCAAGCACATCCGGGTGAAGTATCACTTCATCTGAGACTGCCTGGAGGAAGGAAGCGTGAAGGCGTACTACATCTGCACCAAGGATCAGCTTGCTGACCTCCTCACCAAGTCCCTCGGGCGAATCAAGTTTCAGGAACTTTGCTCAAGGATTGGAGTGGTGCAGCTCCCTATCAAGACTTAGCTTATCTATGTAATAGACTTTATTTCTGTAATAGTTGCTAGACTTTGGGGGAGAATGAAGGTTAAGTCTAGTAGCTTCTAGTAGTTGTTTACTATTTACCTAAATACCCCTGTTAAGACTATATGTACCCCTGGATATTTTGCTTGGAAATTGAGAAAGTGATTCTGGGCTAACATCCTGTAACTTCAACAGAACTCAAAATATAAGAGCTAGAAAAGCAAGTTGCTTTTGTTTCTTCCAAGTCAAATGGGCGTAAGCATGTGACTTTGAGAAAAATCAAAGAGCAGTACTCACAATTATTAGCTAAAATGATACTCTGATCGTAAAGAAAATCCACATTAGTTGATACACTAAATTAACAGATACTGCCATAAGTTAAATAGTGAGACAGAAGGTAAAGCAATTTGAAGTGAACTTACATGACAGTGCTGTTGAGTTGAAATCAGACTGGATGTTAAAACTATGGGTTTATACCTCTTCTTAAATTGCCGCAAACTTCAAGCTCTGAGCTATATCTAACATGATAAATATGTAATTTGTACACCAATTCAAAGTGAAAGCTTGAACGGTACTGCACATAATAGCTGATTACCTCAGCTATTTGCTGAGAAGTACAAGTCTATGGGATAGCATAGATATATATGTAATTTTCTCTGGTAATATATGAGCTAGCTATGAAGGTCCAAAACGGCAAAGAAAAGAAAGATTACTTTAGAGATTGTCCTTTTCTAGCTGGGTATATATACTGATTTCAAAAAAGATTTATAAATATAATGCTCTTTCTAGCTGTCTACAGTCAACTATTCATAAGGATTTCATAAGCTCTTTCTAGCTGAGTAATCTCTGTTACTAATGGAAGACTAGCAGAACCATGCATGAATGGAACTATGGAAGGCAAATGGACAATAGTAAATGGAAGTTTCAAAGCATAGGGATCTAAAAAGAACGAAACCCGTGGACTCAGCCTCTAAATGAGCACCAATGGTGTCACCAGAAGAGGCAGTCAGAATCTCAAAGACTACCCCAGCTGAACCCACGCGATATTCTAGAAAAATGGTACAGCTAGCTTTGGATCACAGCACCGCATCATGTTCTTAATTTCCATAAAATTAGTTATGATTAAGGTCAATGGTCTTGCCATTGATTAATGTATAGTTTTGTTGATTTCCCAAAGAATACCATACAAGTGGACCATTGATGCGCCTGAGGAAGTGGAAACCTTGGATCTAGGAGATATATATAGTCACAGTCCAAGCTTTGTAGATGAAGCCTAATCCTTGATAGATCTAGCTAGCAACACTCATTACTTTTCTTGAACCACGAATTTTTCATTCAGATGCGCCTTAGATTGTATAGCATTTTATCAATAATATCCCCTTTGTTTTTTTGTTTTGTTAGGAGTTGCTCTATACTTGGTCACTCGATGTGATCTGCATGTTCTAAGCATATAGATACACCAAAGACTTAGAAACAAATGTAATATTCCTTCATTTTCCTTAAACCAGGTTACATTTTTTTGCTGTCTAAATGGGTAAACCAATCAGAAAAAAAAATGGTGGTAGACTCTCCACTGTAATATATACTAGTACCTATTTCAATCAAATGACCCATGTTGAAGTCCATGGCATGTGCTTCAGAGATTGGAGAAATGTTTCTAGAAATCAGAGGCATTAATTAGAAAACTTAAATGCATGTACAATGGCTGTTCACATTCGCATCCAAAGAAATTCTTTTGATTTGGAAGCTATTATCACCATATCTCATCATGCATGTTAAATGTAGCTCGTGGAACGCAGTGGACTTTTTCTAAGTGCAATATATACTGACTTCTTATAAAGACACATGGGTCCTCTAGTCTACCCAAATAGCGATACAGATAAAAAGACAGATGTGGTCTGATCCCTCTACTCTCATCAAATGCCAATACTAGTTTTCCCTAAAAATGGTACAGATAAGCCGTCACTGAACTATCTTAAGCGTGAGATATTAATTGGTACTAAATTCTTGGAAGAAAACTTGGACCATTTCTCTGTAATCTGGTAGTTTAATCACCAATAGCTTCCATGCCATCAGAGGATTCCAGAAAATCGCATGCTCATTAGTCACTTGAGCTGTTTCCAAATTCGGCATGAGTTATCCATACTTTTCAGCCCCACATGGTCAGAACTCAAATGCATTAGGAACCTTTATGGATACTGGCCTACAGATACCAGATTAACCATCCTATTATTTTGAGGTCCTATGTTGAAGCTTTGAAATGCAAGGTCTTCCGTGAGGATAGCTTTAATTTTCAGCTGACGTGATGACTCGTGGGATATTTCACATGGACAATAACAGTGGACCCACTCCTCCAGCTGGACGTATTCAGTCTGGACGCACATCTTAATTGGCCAAAAAACAACAGCAACATCATGTTGCACACGTTGAAGTCCACATAAATCTCAGTCGTCTGTGCCTGATTTTTTCCCTCTTTTTTCTGTCTTGAAGTCATGGAAGAGTGCGCGATATTTGACATATCGGATGCTGACCGCCTAACATAGGTTAGCACTGGGTTATGACTTCGTTTACGCCAAACACAGGAGAGAGAAACAAGAGGCCATGTATGGCCTGCCTTTATAAGCCAGAGACTGATGCAGGAACAAAGAGATCTGAAGAGATAGAGCTGGACCTAGACAGAAGGTAGAAAAGTAGAGAAGAGTGATTGGAACCCCCCCCCCCCCCCCCAAAAAAAGTTTGCTACCTGCTGTCAAATCAAATAGGAGAGATGATCAAGGAGGAGAAGCAGCAGGTTGGCAGCCATGAAGAGCAGTTAACAGTCGAGGTTTGGAATTTCTCTCTTCTCTTGTTCGTCTCTAGTTTTCCAAAGAGTTTGTGTATCATGTATGATCAGGACATAATGAGTTTGTCTCTTTCAACCTCTTTTGTTCTGGATCTGTGAAAAGGGACTCTTCAGAAATACAGTTTTTCTGCAATATATAGATATGATTATAACTAAGATTAGAAAGATGTTTAGAGGCAAATTCTGATGTCCACAACCATTGTCATCTTTTGCGAAATATTAGGAACTATCAGTTCCGCTGCATGTATATATAGCACATAGAAAACATGTGGATAATTTAAGAATTGGAATAGTCTGTGCTCATGATTTTCTTTGTTGATCTTACAAATACAATTTTCATGTTACTATTTCAGATCAAAGATGATGATCACATCCCGAAAGGATACCTATTTAAGTCCTTACAGAGATCAAGTTCAAGAAAAGAGGTGCCTAACTATTAGTACAATATTCAATAACTCATTAATTAACCGTGACAATATAATACTTTGTGCATGGATGACCATGCGAGGATAAATCGGTCCATTTTTCTTTAATTTCAAAATAGTTAAGTTCCTTATCCTAAAACCTTTAACCTTGAATTTTCATGGAGAAGACAACCTTAGGTTCATGAGCTCTATGTTTTACTTCTTCTTATCTACTACAGTAGTCTGATCAGCCTTCTTTTGTGTATATATGTTACTAGGCGAGCTCACCAAACCCAAGGGAAAGGTCTCAAATGGACGAAGCACCAAAGCAAACTTCAGTGAATTTGAATGCTCAAAGAAAGGTCAAGATGCATTATGATTATAACGTACAATAATCTTCTGAAGTTTACAACCAGAGACAAAAGTCCATTATCATATGTGATTAGGTTCAAAATGGATATGTATCTCATAGTAGTGCATTTTCATCTTCAGGTTGAGAAAGATAAACTTGCATCCACAAGGGCAGAGATGGGTGAGGTAAGAGAAGAGAACAAGAGGCTAAAAACAATGTTGTCACGCATTGCAGAGGACTACCGATCTCTTCAGTTGCACTTCCATGACGTTCTTCAACAAGGACAAGCCAAGAAGCTTGCAGACCCCGCAACTGCCATGCCCACCAACATCGAGGAGCCTGAATTCGTCTCACTTAGACTCGGCACAAGCACAAGCATGCACAAGAATGAAGGGAATAGTAGTGTTTACGAAGGCAAAGGGAGAGCAGACTCCATGGACACTAAAGAAGGAGGGCTCTCTCTTGGATTGTCAGACTGCAAAGTTGGTGCAACTAACAATGCAAAGATACAGCCAGATGCGCCGACCTTGAGCCCTGAAGGTAGCTCTGAGGACGTCAAGGACGACGCCTTGGAGGCAGGAGATCAGCAGTGGCCGCCAAGCAAAACGCTGAAGAACTTGAGGAGCGTTGGCGTGGAGGAAGCTGAGGACGACATAGGCCCACTGCAACAGGCCAAGAAGGCAAGGGTGTCTGTAAGGGCAAGGTGTGATGCACCAACGGTAAATACATACATCTCAGAAATGTCTAATGCATGCTTGATACACTGCACGTTGATAAGATGGGCTGAACAACTTGCTAATTGATATGCTTTGTATTGTTGATCGATCAGATGAATGATGGATGCCAATGGAGGAAGTATGGGCAGAAGATAGCCAAGGGGAACCCATGCCCCCGTGCTTACTACCGGTGCACAGTGGCAGCAGGATGCCCCGTCAGAAAACAGGTACATAATGCCCGATCTACGTCTCAATTCTCATCTTTGAAACCACACATTTTCAGTCCGAAATTGCGATGCTACTGTCTCTGAACATGGAGACCCGAACACTGAATCAGGTCTCCTTTACAGTGCCAATTCATTTATTAAAGATGAGCATAATGTAGTTGCAAGAGATTGACTTAGGGTGGGTAGCTGGGGACTGAATCTAAGTGACTAAGCCCCAACTAACAAAGGCATCATTATACAATTGATAGAGAACATGGGTTTGGAGTCAATGGATGACCCAATTCTGCTTAGTTTGAACTTTGAACAATCATTACTTATGGTCCAGGAGAAATTTAATTAAACTTGACTGGTTGACGTGGACCCGTTAACCAAGAAACAAATGTTGTCCTTAGTAGTTACATACTTCTACTACTCATTAGGTCTTCTCCAAATCCAGCTAAACTGATCCAATGGCTTCCGAAGCGTCTGATTAGTCTATGGATGGATGATCTACGGATTGGTGATATACGAGCGAGCGTGCGTTAGGTCTGACGAACTCATCACTCATCAGTGAACACGATCGCCAAACAGGATGCAAAATGAGAAAAAATGCACGCATATCTAGAACGTTATCTATTCGAACTCGTGAATCAAACAATCAAGCACTTGCGCCAAGCACAGATCGAGATATACTGGAGACTGGGGACCCGGAGGCTTACCCGATCGAGCCACGGCGAGGAGGACCGCGCGCGCGGCGCGGGAGCGGTAGGGAAGGCGACGCGCAGCCGGCTGTCACGTTGGGGCACCCCGGCGGTGCCTGCTAGCCGCGAGGAGTGTGGCGCGCGGCGGCGGCGAGCCCCGAGGAGGAGCGCGCCGGCGCCTAGTGGGGGCGCTTGTGGCATTCGCCGGCGGCGGCGGGCTTCCGGTTCGCGCGCTTGCTTCGGGTGCGTCCTCTCATGCGGCGGCGGCCATGGCCCCATGGGGATTTGAAGAGAACTTGGGCTGGGCTGATTCGCACTCTGTCGGCCCAGAGGGGCAGGATTACAATGAGTCCATAATTAGTGTCTCTTTTATATAAAGTTTTAAAAAAACAAAGTAAAAAATCCACATTATTGTTCGTTCAAAAAAATTCCACTCCATCGAGCTATTTAAACTGTGTTAGTTTACCCTTCAGTAAAATTGTCTTTGTTTTTGTATCGTACAGTAGTGGCAGTTGTATCTTTCGTTGAAACTTTTTAGGTGGTACGCTATGTCGCTATGTTAAAAAAGAACATATCATATATTTTCGTGATTATTTTCCCTGAAACTTTTTCCGGGTATATTTGGTCATCCATTTTTTTAAAGGTAAAAGCATTACCTTTACGTATCCATTATTACTTGCTACTGAATACTGAAGAGCTAATGACTGATGAACACGAACTGAAGTTTGATCTTGAGAAAAAATACAATAAGTTCATGTTTTCCATTTACATGTCACGAGAGGGATAACTAGCTAGTAGCGCTTCGTTATGGGCTCAGTGATTTCTTAACAAGCGTCCGTCCTCACTAACCACATCGTGTAACTTGCAGGTGCAGAGGTGCGCGGACGACATGTCGATCCTGATCACCACGTACGAGGGCACGCACAACCACCCGCTCTCCGCCTCCGCCACCGCCATGGCCTCCACCACCTCCGCCGCGGTGTCCATGCTCACCTCGGGCTCCTCCACCTCCCTCCGCTTCCCCGCCGCCTCGCCCTCCGCCGGTCTCAGCTTCGGTGGCTTCCCGTCGGCGCCGCACGACGCCTCCAAGCACTTCTTCCTCCCGAACGGCGCCGGCGCCGCGTCCATCACCACCACCCCATCCTACCCGACCATCACCCTCGACCTCACCTCGCCGGCGGCGGCGGCCACCTCGCAGGCCTTCTCGCTGAGCAACAGGTTCTCGTCGAGCTTCGGGCACGGCGGGACGAGGTACCATCCCACGAGCTTCTCCTTCTCCAACTCCGGCCCGAGCGCGCTGTCCGGTGCCGCATGGCCAGCGGCCGGTGGCGCCGGCGGGTACCTGAGCTACGGGTCACCAGCTGCGTCACTGTTCAACGGAAGGCAACACGGCGGGGAGCTCCCGGCGGTGCTCTACCAGCAGCAGCAACAGAAGGCTTCGACGAGCGGGAGCTCGCCAGCGGCCGGGCTCACGGACACGATAGCGAAGGCGATCACGTCGGACCCGAGCTTCCACACGGCGCTGGCGGCGGCCATCACGTCGTACGTCGGCACGCAGGGCGGCAAGTCGCCGGCGGGAGGAGAGGGCAGCGGGAGCCAGTCGCAGGGGCTCAAGTGGGGGCAGCACCTCGGCCTGGGCCCGTCGCCGTCGAGCGCGGGCGCGGCGTGCTCGTCGGCGGCGCTGCTGCAACGGACATCGCCGGCGACGGCGGCAGCGGCAGAGCAGCAGGTTTCGAATGTGCACCGGTCGTTCTTGCAGCCGTCGCTGGGGCTGTCAGGCTCCCACAGCGCCTCCACCTCTCCTGTGGAGAACAGGGAGCACTGATGACATGATCAGCTGAAGATTCTGAGGTTGTTCAGTTCATTTCATTCAAATGTTCGTCAAAAAATTGTTTGGTTTGGTGTATATATGCAAGGATAAACGAGTCATTTCAGAGGATAGATAATGTCCTGACTCTCCGTGTAGGATAAAGGAATTGTTTTGGTTCACAACACACATGTAACAACAGATAGTAATTGAATTTATGTTTGTTCAGACTTCCCTTCCCTGCTGTTAGCGGAATGTGTGCTGATTATGAACATGAACACAATAGCGAATTGCCATTCGAATCTTCACTACTCCCAGAATAAGGAACTATCTACAGAGATTTTTCTTTTTCTGGTACAGAGTTACATACACAAGAATAAAGAGTTGGACACTGTAGAATCCTCGGATGATTTGATGAATAAGAGCTGGACAGTTACAAACATATCTGCGCTGAAATGTCGAACGACCATGCATACTGGCTGTTACTCCAAACAGCAGCATAACTCATGGAGTTTGGTGTGTATATCCATGGAGTTGCATACTGAAAACAGCAGGGATGCCCAAAACTATCTTCTCGCATAACTCAAGAATAAACCATCCTAGTGATTACCAGTTACTCAAAATGTCCATTTTTTTACTTGGAGATGACCCTCATGAACCGGCTGACGGAACTAAACACACCCATGACATTGTTCATCAGCGATGGTGACTCCTCAGATTGCTCATCGGCACCTCCAAATATCCTCTGCAAAAAAGAATGGTGTCAGTTTGTCTTAGAAATGTAATTTTATGGATAGTAAGCTTTATTGCTGGCTACAAAAACATATGTAATCAAGCATTTTCCAAACAGCAAACATATTTGTTCACAAAAAAAGAAAGAATTAACGTTCTCCAGCTTGAGGTTAATGTCAATAGTTTGGCTGCTTAATGTGTGTGTAGTCACAAAATGCTGTCTAGAGAATGGCAATGCTGACTTTTGGGTGCTTGCAGTTTCTATATAGCAGCCGGAAGCTTTGACTAATTTTTTTTGTCAACAATGCACACGTTGAAATGTTGAATTCAGCATAATTACTTAAATAGGTAGTGATCAAAGATAAATATAAACAATGAACAAGATATTCATTAGTCCCAGTGCCTTACCTCAACATCTGTTGCATCAGGTTTACTTGTGAGTTCTCTGGCAAGCAAATACCGATTTGGTCTGTTTGGATCATCATAAAACACCTTCCACTTTCTGTAACATAAATAAAAGAAACGTTTATATTTAGCTTATTCTTTCAATGAATTTTTATTTGGATCATATATGAATGGAAAAGACTACAGTCTCTACGCACCCAGGGTAGCATCTAAAGACTGCACCAGTTGGCAATGGCCTCATTGAGTAAACAGTGGTAAAAGTACTGCAAAGTGAGTGATGGGTGTTAGCAAAAGAAAGCGACAAACAAACACATAAGAAGAAAATAGAAAACACGCTCTAATTCAATTGAACATGCAATCAATGGCAGAAAAAAAAAAGATTTACAGGTACAGCTACCATACTTTAAAACATAACAGTATACTTCAGAAAACATATATAACTAATGCTTATCGAGGCCAGAGCATGGACTGTCCCTGAGATACTCCTGTCAGTTTGAGGAGAAAGATGTTTCTTGAAAGAAACACAGTTTGCAGATGTTTCCGAATTACCTTAAGAAATTTCTCCGTAGATTTCGAACATTAAAGCCTACTCCAACATTTCCACTAACAAGGCGTGGGTTCCACATGACAAGAGGTTTTATCTTCATTAAAAAAAGTAGACACTGCTTGAGGATATAATATTGAATATAATATATATGAAATATATATACCAATAATAGAGAAATATAAAGGTGTTTCCTGATCAAATTCAATCTTAAATCCATGTGAAGATGGATGGATGGTTTTAGGAACGAAATCGATATTGATTCTTTTATGAAATGGCTATACAAGTAGTTATGGAGACTAATCTAATAAGAGCAAATACATTTAGATCCAGCAAAGATCCATGCACGGCGTTTAGCCTAATGTTATTCTAGCAACTCTCCATGGAACACTAAATGGAATTCAAATTTTTATATGTTTTAATGAAAGATCTACAGAAAATTGCTGCCTGTTCAGGTATAAGTTGCATACAGGATCATCAGAGAGTTGAGATGCGATGCGCTCAACAGATTCAAGCATTTGATGATCAGGAATAATCATAACAGCAATCTCATCCTCAGGACCAACTGGCTTCCTGTCGCTTAAGCTGCAAGACAAATAAAAAACCGATTTTAATTACAATCTGTGTACTATTTAATGTGATAATCTAGAAGCACTGATCGCGTTGAAATCGGTAGCATGTCACTTGTAGTCAGGAAACCTTGTGCTACAACAATTTACATAAATTCACTATGAAATCATCACTCTAGGTGGACAGTACCTGGCACACTTGAATTCTGCATCTTTCCACTGATACTTGAGAAGGGCAGCTGCTCCAGCATCGGGAAAAATGGCGGTAACTTTCTGTAAAACAGCAAATGGAATCAGAAATCAACAAAAAATAAATCACAAGTCACAAAATTACAAAGTAGTGATACATAGTCTAAAGTATCGATCAGGGCTTGGTAGTAGCTAGAGCGATGCAATTGTAAGCATGCAAGAAAGGGAAAAAGACATGACTATTACTAAAACGACCTTGTATCCAAACCTGTCCTGTCTCTTGTACAAGTGTATCCAGGAAAATCTTTGACAATGCCCAGAGCTCAGCTTGTGCTCCTTCCTCGTTGAGGAATTCCAACTGAGGGATCAGTAGCTCTGCCTACAGTGATGATATTACCAAGCATGAATACTCTAGAACTGTATGGTAAAGGTGCGTAATCAGTGGTTCAGCACAAATGAGGACTTTTATCACTTTGCACTTTGTATACAGCATATAAGATTAACCGGATTATAGAAGATAGAAGCAATACGTATATATGAGCGATGTGAATCATACGATAGCTCGCAGGCCTCCTGAATTCACGAAATCGGCGCTCGCCTTCCCCGACTGCCGAATCGCGCCCTCCAAATCCGAGGGCAAGCAGCTGAACCACACAGCACCAAACGCAATACGGTGCACGGCCAGCGTCAGAAAGCGACGAACCTCTCCTGTGCTTAAGCACGGGTCTGGGGGTGCAGTGAGGCTGACCTGTCGTCCTCCTCCGCCGGCTGCGCCTGCGCTACCTCAGCGTCCGCCGCCTCGGCCTCCGCTGGGGCGTCGGAGGCGTCGAACTTGCCGAACTTGGCCCCACACGGGGGCGGCGCGCGGCGGAGGCGCTGCAGCGGCCGCAGCCTCGCCGGCGCGTGGAGAGGAACGGCGAGAGGCGGGGCCGGGAGGCGGCGGAGGAGGTGGCCAGGGCGGGCGCGCTGGTGCGAGAGCAGCGGCGCCGTGGTAGCCATTGCTTCGCCGCGCGGTGCAGGGAATACGTGGCCGGGAGTGTTCACCAGGTGCTTGGATAACGGCTTGTTCATGACTTCATTCTGGCAATGGGATTCCATCCACGTGAGCCGTCAGATGGGAATTCAACGCATCAGATTGATTGCCACACGATACGGATAACTGAGAACAGAAATCTGGGATCCAAGGTTATTGTAACTATCATTGAATTCTATTGAAGCGTACAGGTTTACAGCAGTAACAAGTCCCACTGGATGCTGAATACATACTAGACTGTTGAATGTTATTATAAATCGTGTCAATCTTACAGTCTTTGTGTATGCATCTGTGGTATAGCCGACAGACTCCAACAGGAGTAACTGTATGGTATATTCGCTACAACACTTTGACATGGATCTTATCTTAGTTGTTGCAAGCAGTTGCTGCGCTCTCAGTTTCTTTGCCGGTTGCAAAGGATTTGCCGCACCCGCATGTTTTTGTTGCATTCGGATTCTGGAAGGAGAAGCCACCGCCGATGAGTGCGTCGCTGTAGTCCAGCTCCATTCCAAACATGAAGAGAAGGCTCTTTGGGTCACATACTGCAGAAGCACAGGCTGCTGTTAGAACTAGTTCACTCTGAAGATAGTCAGTCACAGTCCATTCTCAAGTGAAAATCCTAAACATTGTACTATACAGCAGAAAGCATTGAGAAGTAGGACACTAAGGATGATGGTTGAGCAGCTATGCAACTACTGTCAGGTCATCTTGCTGACCCGTGACTGCATCCACTTATCACAACTTTCATTTCAATCCAAATAAGGAGTTCATATTTCTTGGGTTCTTTTTAATAACACACAACTCCAACAATCCAACTTAACATCAATATAACGATTTCTTGGCCAACTATACTACAGAGTTTAGCCAAGACAGAAGCGGCACAGTAGGAGAGATGATATTCAAAAACTAAATCATAGGAACAGTAGTCATTCCTAAATCCTTACAAAGGTACTGCATAACATTTTGAGATGACATGCTACAAAGTTAATATACGGTACTTACCTATGGCAAAACCATCATATTCTACAATGGAATCATCAGGATTGGCATTTGCTCGATTTTCAAACTCCATGGTGTAAGACATTCCAGAGCAGCCGCCCTGTCTCACCCCAATTCTGAGACACAGATCTTCATTCCGTTCAGCCCTCATTCTGTTTATATGTTTCAAGGCCTTTTCGGTCAACGAAATAGCTGGAGCAATGCTATCGGATGTTGCTGCTGCTGTAAAAATATGATAAATCATTTACTCATTGGTATTGAATTGAATGTCACTTGAGCCAAAACCTATCAACTTGGATTTTTTTTATATACAGCATTTAAATTCCCAATACACACTATGGAAGAACTTTTTTTTTTCGGGTACTATGGAAGAACATTCAGTATTAACAGTTCCTGCAAACATTCCCTGTCTTGCTAATAAAGGAAAGATGAACCAAGGAGTGATGTAGAGTAAATTGCTGAACTCCCCTTCAATCTATGCTCCACTGTCCACAATCATGTTAACTGGCAACATGCTCTGATGTGCGCTCAGTTCACTTCAGTCTACCACTTCCAAATCATGTTTACATTATAAACAAATTCCTTATAGGGTAACAATGGTGACAGGCGCAATGAGTAAAAATATGCATGTTGATAGTTGCCCAGGTCATGAGTGAGATAGCAGCATTGTATTTGTAAATTATGCATAGCTTTTAGGAAAATAACTTTTTATTTAAAAGCCTTGAAAGAAAAAGGGAACAAACTCTAGGAACGTGTAACCCGTAATTAAGAACTGTTTTCTAACAAGTCTATGATTGTGTAACCCGTAAATGAAGACTATCGTATATCATGGTTATTGGGATTTACAAGATCGACATTTGGGGATTATGCAAGATTTTTACTTTCTCACATAGGATTGGGAATTGAGGACGGCCAGATGACGACAGCAGTTACTTAACCCAAAAGACAATATAGGCTGCGATAGCTCGATACACGACCATAGTTGGAATTCTATAGAAGCCAATTGCTTATACTGCTGGTTATCCTAATTAACCAAGCATTCAATGGTTGTCACGCTTACTTTAGGGACTATTCCAGCACGGAAATTACCCCTATCCATATCCAGAACAGCACGAATCAGTCCGAGACTTCAAGTTATAAGTTTCTACAATCCAAATCCATATCTTGCTTAACCTGAAACGTATCTCCCTACTGTTTCCAATTGCGTGGGGAAAAGAAAGGCATCTGGGTTGACCAAGTACCTGGAGGTGAGGAGACGCGGAGCGAGACGACCCTGCCGCCGCGGCCACGGGGGAACCGGATCGATGAGGCGGCGGAGGAGGAGACGGCGAGGTGGCGCCCAGTGGTGCCGGCGGGGCGGCCGAGGAGGGTGCTGGACGTGCCGGAAGCGAGCGCCATGGCGGGGGGTTGGGGGCGTGCCAGAGAAGCCGGAAGCGAGACGGAAGCGGCTGGCCGGGGGGAGGAAAGATCTGGCGGCTTGCGGGCCGCCCGGATTCTTGGAGCCTTCTTCCCCCACTGCCCAGCGGGCCCCGGGCCATACGGTCCACATGAACATTCACAGTTTGTGTTTTTTTCCCTTTCAGTTTTTTCTTAACCTTGATCTCATTTCCAAATTAACTTTTTCATAAATGAAAATGATTGGCAGCGCTACAGTCTTCAGTTAAAATAAAAATCTATTGTACCTCTTTATCCTGTACAGGAAAGATAAATCAATCCTCCTCTCTTTTACAACTATAGGTGGTGAACAATCCTGAACAAAAAAAGCAAAACAATTTGGGTCTTGTTGGCATAGCTCACGGGTAGAAAACGAGACTTTGCTACGCCCCTTTAGTCCCGGTTCAACTTTAGAGCCGGGACTAAAGGGGTTTCATCGACGTGGTCACTAATGTCATGAGTGCTCACCCCTTTTAGTCCGGGTTGATAACACTAACCGTGACAAAAGACCCCCCTTTAGTCTAGGTTCGTGTTACGAACCGAGACTAAAGGCCCCCCCTTTTGTCACGGTTCGTAACACGAACCTAGACTAAAGGGGGTGACCCTTTTGTCACGGTTGGTAACACGAACCTAGACTAAAGGGGGGCCTTTTGTCACGGGTCGTGTTACCAACCGGGACTAAAGGGTCTCCCACGAGTTACTATAAGAGGATAGCATCCTCTACTCAGTCAGATGTGCTGTGTAGGTGAGATGGTGAGGAAGCTACGCGCGAGGCTGGAGGTCACGAGTTCGAATCCCCGCACACGCGTATATTTCGCGTGAAAAATCGCGTGACTTGTGACTTGCGACGTGCGTGAGGGCCTCCCTGGGATTTTCAAATATTTTTTTAACGCTGGCGTGCCCCCCTTTAGTCCCGGTTGGTATTAACAACCGTGACTAAAGGCCCCCCTTTAGTCCCGGTTCGTTCACCCGGGACTAAAGGACCCCCCTTTTGTCTCTCATCATTAGTCCCGGTTGGGACTTGAGGGACCTGTACCCCTTACCAACCGGGACTGAAGGTCCTCTCTCTACCAGTGGCTCTAGCCCCAAAATCCATACATGATTTAAAGTTTGTAGGGTAAAAGTAAAGTGAATATTTACTCCAAGCTAACATCATAATTTCTCAATCAAATATATCCAAATATACCATGGCGCAAGCTATAATTGAAAATTCTTAATAGTCGAAGCCGTGGCAACCAAGCCTCTTTTAATTGCTATACTAGGTATGATGATGCATCATGTTGACAAAAGGTAGAAGCTTTAATCCTTTATATGCTCCATATATAAGTTGTAGGCATTTCATTATCATGAATTCATATGGAAAAATATTTCACTTTTCCATTGGTGCCATGATATAACATATTAATGTGCAATTGGCCAAAAAGGACGATGAATAACATTTGGTTATTAGACAAGTATAGTAGCCCTTATTTATTCAGTTAATCACACACAAATAATTACAATAATATACAGCGTGTCCTCCTGATGAAAATAAACATACAATGCACGAATACGTTCACACACGATCGAGAGGGGAGTTGTTGTGCCTTAGCTTGTGCGTGTACAATTACATTGATCTTCTGCTGATTTGCACGTTCAACACGGTTGCAAACGAATTAAATTTTACAATATTTCCTAAATGAGCAATACAACCTAATCAAAATCCATTCTTTTCCGCGCTTTGCACTTTGCCCAACATCTTCACTTGTGTATAGTACTTAGCAAGCTTGAGCGACGATGAGGACCTCCAAATTAAAGCAACCTAAACACCATGATGAGATCTTGCCTCCAAGGCAACCTCCGAGCGTGATTACATATATGTACCTGCAAGAATCAATAACAAGATATATCTCAGAAATGCAAGGATTTAAATCTCTGGGTGTAGCCTTTTGGCTTTTGTTATATCCCTCTATATAGCTATCTGAGCCACTGCAGTGCTATTCGTGCTGCCCATGTACAATTTAACGTTGTCTAAGAGCATTTCCGGCAGTTTGGCAAACTAATTTGACATCCATCTAATTTTGGCAAAATAAAAAATTGTCCTCCAACAATTTGGCAAACCAACTTGGCAAGAATAGAAACTTGGCAAAACTCACCTCCCCACGCGCGCCGATCCAGGTTGGCATCGGCGTGACCAAGGCAGGTGGGAGGGTGAAAAAAATAAAGAACAGAGAAGGATTCCTGATACAAGTTTTCAAGAGGTGGAAGGACATAACATAATTTTGTTTCTCTCTCAAGTTCCTGATGTAAAGTTAGATCTGGATTTGGCAAGTGAATTATGCTAAACCGTTGGAGATGAGCTCATTTTTTACTTGTCATATCATTTTAGAAGTTGGCAAAACACAAGATTTGTCAAGTAAAATTTGGCAAACTTTTTAATTTAGAATTGGAGTTGCTAAATTTCTCGTGCGTAGCGCTATTTAAAATCACTGCCAATTTGCCAAATAATAGAGTAGTCCCGAAGAAACATTAATTTATACTTTTTTAGGGGAAGAAACATTTATACTTTACGGAGTGTTCTTTGCTTTAGCGTCACGGGCCATGGAACAAGGCGGCGTAGCCGCCGGCCGTGGTGAGCGCCGCCAAGGCCCACACCACGGCGGCGACAGGCCAGGACGGCATCGCCGCCGCGACCTTCCACGAGAAGAGCACGGTTAGCAGCGTGCACAGCGCCCACACCTCGCGCCTCAGCCCCGCCCTTCGGTCGTCGGCTTCCCCACGCGGCGGCGGCGGTGGCGGTGGCGGTAGGCGTTCGTACGCGCGGAGCTTGCGGAAGAGCAGCAGCAGCGTGGCGCAGATGACGGCGACGAACGCCGTGGTGGCGACGTCGCCAGCGGCGGTGGCTCTGTACGCGGACACGGCGGACGTGAGGGTTACAGCGATCAGCCCCGTGCGGACGAGAATAGCATCGGCACCACCAGCTTCCATAGCGATTCGTTCGTTTAGCTAGATCGAGTGAGCGCCGGCGCGCGAGGGAAATGCCTTCAGGTCGTTTATATAGAGATCGGAACGTACAGGAACGTACTCGTGCAAGAGAATCGTGCGCGGCAAGAAACACTGAGAGCCTTCGTCTGCACTGCAAACAATAAGTCATCAAATGGCGCGTTGACTTTGTCGTAGGTCAACAGGTCGTCTGTTGTCAATAAAAATTGCATGAACAAAACTGAAAAGCTCCGAACAATCCTTGTCAAATATGCGCGCATGCAAGCCTTGCAAGCCTGTAATGACTAGATAATAAGTAATACAAGCAAGAAATGACTTTGAAATTCCTGCAATGCAAGAGTGAGGCCCACTACCACTAGCTACTTTACCTAGGAAGCTAACCGAACAGTCCTAGATGATAAACAAGATACTGGTAAAATAATTCACCGGAACCTGGATACTGGTGACGCTTTCTTGCAAGCAAAGGCATCGCGAAACCGACATATATATGGTAGTTAGTAGTATTTGTTTTGAGTGATAACGCCAATTGAAAAGGATATATTAGACGAAATTGAATTTATTTTTTTGATCCCCTACTACAAGTTTGGGAAAAAATGATGACAACAAGAGAACCAAATGAGCATGCTTAAGGAAGTTGTTGTGCCCTGTTGAGTAAAAAAAGGCAGAGAAATTATTCAGACCAAAGCATTAAAGCAAGCAGGGCGATCCATTATTTGTCGAAGGCGACACGAAATCTGCCGTAGCTTCAGGTGTAGAGAATCAGGGCCCAGTACCCGCCTCCCAAGATCCCGCTCACCATCTGCAACACCGACAGTACGGACGCAACGGCCGGCGGCGGCGCCGCCCATGCCGTTACCATGGCCGTGACCAGAGTCGACAGCAGCCAGACCGTGGCCAAGGTCCAGTCCCCGAGAACTCGATCCTGCGTAGTAAGGGGAAGAGCAGAGCGACGGCACCGTAGATGCCGGCCGCGAACGCGACCATGGCCGGGTCGCCCCAATACCAGTAGACGACGGGCACCAAGCTACACACCACCATGACGAGCGACGACAGCTTTGCCGCCGGGAAGCCGCGGCGATGACGATCGTGCTCCGTCTCGCGCGCTTATTTCTCTTCGGGGCTTCGGGCTGCCGCCTGCCGGCGGAGCTAGCTCACAGTGTGGCGGAGAGGCGACGGGGAGATCGAAGCCTCGCTCGATGCCGCGCGCCTCTCGTGAACACGCGCGCGCGCTACAAGAAGGTGAATCTGACACACCGTGGCGTGATTGTTTTTGCTGTTTTAGCGTCATTGGGTGCGCTGGACCGAGTTTGGCCTTTTGGCGACGAGCCCGATGATTACCGCGATGAAACTGATGCGAATTCTAGAGACTGAAAAACACTCTAGCTCTAACGACTCAGCTTAAAAATATTTTTTCGACTCTGGTTTATTTTGTAGAAAAATATTTGGCAACACGGTCTCCTCTGGTATAGTTAAATGGGTAGATGAAATGTCTATTGTGCCCTTACATTTATTTTTTCTTTTTTCTTTCTCTTTCCCATTATTTCTCTATTTCTTTCCCTTTAATCTTTATAATTTTTCTTAAGACTGCTATTTGAATAGCTGCAGAACACGCCAAATAATTACTAGTTGCAAAGAAATATTACTAACTCCGTCCTTAAATATATATGAAGTTTAGGACAAACTAGTTAGTTCAATAATGATTTAATTTGCTCAGTCCTCTCATTTAGGGTAGATTTTGCGTACATGTGTTCATAAGGGTGAGTTTGCGTGTATTTGAGTGCCTGTGTTGTACTGTATAATTAAAAAAACGGCACTGCTAGCGCCCGGACGTCCGTTCCGGGCGCTAGCATCGGACGGGTTCGCGACCGTTGGATCCTAAGATGCTCAATCGTTAGCCGTTAGATCTAAAGTCCGACGGGTAAATGTTGCGAGCATGTTGCGTGCACATTGCGTGCATGTTGTGAGTGCATTGCGTGCAACATCCAACATCAGGAGTCTTCCTCCCTCCTCCCCCCATGTTGCGACCATGTTGCGACTATATTGCGAGCATGTTGCGCCCGTGTCGCGTGCAACATCCAAACATCAGGGGCTCTCCTCCTCCTCGACACAACACCAACATCACATGTCGGCAAACATCGAAACTCAACATCCGTAACATCTAAAATCAATATTTGCAACATCAAAAATATGTTAAAAATGTTGATAATCATCCATCGAAAATGAGGTGAAAACCTGTCGCAATATATGTTCCATGTTGATTAAACATTCAAATGTCTTGACAAAAAATGCATCATTCGGATAACACACTTGCAACACACACGAGGAACATATACAACATCGCACCATCAAGATCTGCTTTTCCAACATTTGTGTGAAATATTTGCAACATTTTTTCAAAACAGCTGTAACACGCGAGACATTCGCTTGCAACATGGGTGCCAAACCTGACACCCTCACTGCGGAGCAGGACAGCAGTGTGCACGCGGCTCGCCCCCTGCCGATGGGGAGCGGCGGCCTGCGCAGCTCACCCCCGGCCGCGCCCCCAGCACCCCTCCTCCACGCTCTGCGGCGCCCCGGCAATCGACGCAGCTGGTCCACGTCGTCGGCGAGCTTCACGGTAGCTGTTGTCCGCGCCGTCGGCGAGCTCCATGACCCCCTCGGCCGCGTCGTCCCTTGCCGTGGGGAGGAGCAGGCAAGCTCCGTGGCCAGCAGACTCTGCACTGGAACGAGGCACGCGCCTGCTCGCACCAACCGCGGGGGCGCAGCTCTCCTACAGCTCGACGGAGCGGCGGCCGCATGCGGCGGGCAGGCCCTCTGCTGCGTGGTTGTGGAGGAGATGCGGATGCTGTGTAGTTGGAGAAGAAGTGAAGCAAATGGATAAGTGTGTGGTGGAGCCCGCTCACGTGGAGATGAAATAAAAATGCTCACCGTATAACACTGGCACATGGGTGTGGACGCAGGCTGCAGCGGTGGCAGTGGAGGCGTCCGATTTTACTGTCCGTCCGGACGACCGGCTCGAAGCATTATAGTTAAAAAAAACACTATATATATATGTAAGAATGGAGGGAGTAATACTTTACGGAGTGCTCATGGTGTCACGCGTCATGGAACAAGCAAGGCAGCGTAGCCGCTGGCTGTGGTGAGCGCTGCCATGGCCCACACCACGGCGGTGACGGGCCCGGACGGCATTGCCGCCGCAACCTTCCAGGAGAACAGCACGGTTAGCAGCGTGCAGAGCGCCCACACCTCGCGCCTCAGCCGGGCCCTTCTGTCGACGGCATCCCCAGGCGGCGGCGGCTGCAGGCGTTCGTACGCGCGGAGGCAGCGGAAGAGCAGCAGCAGCGTGGTGTAGCTGACGGCCACGAACGCCGTCGAGCCAAAGTCCCCTGCGACGGCGGCTCTGTAGGCGGACACGGCGGACGTAAAGGTTAGAGCGATCAGACCCGTGCCGCCGCCGGCTCCTCGTTCTCGTTCCATTTCGCAAATTCTTCCTGTACCCCTTGATGTGAAAAGGAGTTAAGGGACACAACGGGACGGAGAAATGGGGAACGAACATTAAAGCGATTTTTCTGGGTGTATGTTTTCAAAACCATCTATCTCCAACCGTGAATCACAAATCAACGACATCAGTAGTGCAGGGGTGGGGTGATTTATATAGCAGCCCGCAGGCAAATGGTAGTAGGAATGTACGATGCATGAGTGTACGTAAGCTCCAAGGAAATTAACTTGGTCTACACGATCTCTTCGCCGGGTCAAACAAGTGAACTCCTGTTTCAGCGCGTACTTTTTACAACCTCGGACACCGACCTACTTTTTACACACGTGCTCGCGTATCTATACTATAAGGAGCGAAGACAATTGAAAACTTTTCTCACCCAATTCGGGCCTCCTTTACCCCTCACGCTAAACCCACCCGTCAGGTTGCGTGATGACCAAAAAGGTAGAACGACCATAAAAATCGTAATTTGCGGAGCGTTTCTGCCAAAATATAATGTTTTTCTCACCCGTCGGCACCTTACCCGCCGACCAAACCCACTTGTGTGGGCCCACACTCAAATCGATTTACCCCTATGCATCTGCCGTACCTAATTTGGAGTGCCTCCGCCGCCGTTTCCTGTTTTCTTCTACAACACCCCTCGGCCGGCGACGGAAGCCCGAGTGGCGCTGGAGAGGATGATCAGGACCGTCTTCGTGTTCAGCGACATGGAGTTCGGCGAGGCGTCGTCAACGTCGGTGCGATCGTGGGAGACTGACTACGAGGCCATCTGCCGCAAGTTCGTAGACGTCGGGTACGGCGGCATGGTGCCGCAGATCGGTTCCGGAACCTGAGGGACTCGCTCTCCACGCCGGTCACGTCCACGCAGCAGTCGCGATGGTGAGCGGCTTCCCCCAAGAATTTTGTCAAGCTGTTCCTGGAGCACGACGGCATCGTGAATCCGGAGACTTTGATGGCAGCAGCCATCGCTGGGGTCTGGGGAGGAGTACCAGAAACTTGCCATCTTTGACTGAATTCCGAGCTCTGCAGCAATTCTTTGGTTTGGTTTACTCTGTCATCTGAAATTTATGATTGATGTACTGCAACCATCTTTAGTTTCCTTTGATTCAGAGTTGAGGCAAATCCGGTGAATTCAAACGGAAGAGATAACCCACAATATAGGATCTATTGCATTTTTCTTACTTTGTAATTAGCTTTCGCTTATTGCTGTGGCAGCTCATTAACTAATTGAAAATCAAATTCCCATTAGGAGTAGCCTAAGGCAACATAGTACATGTGTTTATTTGTACTTTTAATTGCACTCTGCGTTTATTTATTTTTATTTCTTCTTCTTTTTGGAAATACTGCATGCAGCTTTTTTTTTGGAATACGAAGGATGGCGCGCTAGGCTTCTCCAAAGCCGTGGCCGCGCTGCCGACCCCGTCCACCACCGCCTCCGCGAGGACGTCACCGCCGCTCTCTCCCTCTGCGAGGACATTGCCGTCGCTCTCTCCCTTGCGTCGTGGCCGCTAGATCTGGCCGACGATGAGGCCCCTGCAGGATCTCGTGGTGGTTGCTCTCCAGGCGGTGAGGCTGGACGGCAACGATGGAGATCTCGCGGCCACCACCATAACATACTAACTATCTACCGTTAAGGGGGTGCGGCCGTGACAGATATGAACAAGTCACACTTTGCCACATGGTCGGTACCTATTGGTTGGTACACGGGCACCCGAGGTGGTAACCTCACCGAAAATCTCTTTGCACCGTCTTACCGAAGCTATATATTGTGAGGCCCCTCATGGACTCCTCTCGTCTCGTTATCTAATCTCACCGAGGAAAGAACCCTTCAGCTGCCAATATACTCGTCAAGGTAACTTATCCCCATCAGACTCCCGCTTTTAAAGTTCCGCTTCTAAGGTTTCTAATAATTTAATGTTCAACCCTACAATTGAGTTAAATAGTGTCGGTTAGATTGGTGTAAAATTTTTAAGGACCAATCAGGGTTTGCGCTTTAGCCATCTGATCTCTCAGTTAGTGTAGATCGATCTGAATTATTGTGAAGACTTACTGCGAAATTTGTGAAATAATATTGAAGTAGATTTAGATTTGTTTTAACTCATCCATCATCATTTTTTATGTCTTTGATTCATATGAGATTGATACGAATGCTTCATTGCTGATTTTTGACCTACACTCTTTTTTTTGTTAGTCTTAGCCGTCACCCGATTGATTCACGACAAACCGACGAGAAGCTGCATACAGAGTTGCAAAGCAGAATGACACTAAAGGCAAAAAAGATAAACGTCTCCGAGACGGTGAACACTTGCGCCAAAATCCACAGCGTCGCATACAATAATATGGAAGAGGACGAATCACATTAAGAAGAAGAGGATGATGATAGCTCCAAACAAGAAAATGCTGACAGTGAATGGCAGCCGGAGGACGAGAAAGAAGAAAACAAAAATATATGATGAAGACTTAGGGGAGAAAGAGATATAAACATTATTCAATACAACATACGCTCAATCCAAAATGAATGATTTCGTATTCTTCCCTAAAGTACGCATTTGATTAGATATATCACAGGTCACGTCTTTCCTGACCAAGATGAAATGTTGAAGTTTTGACGTGTCCTTATATGAATCGGTCAATTAATTGTTACGAATTGTTAAAATTTGAATAAATTGCGTACTGTAGCGGTATTTGTGAACTCTATTAAAATTGAAATCTAATAACAATCATATATTTTTTAACAGCCTTATTTTTATTCTATATTTATTTACTTTTTGACGTGTCCTTATTTCAACTTCGCTTGTTTCCTGACTTTAATGTCTTCGTCCGGCAGTGTAAACACGTGCATGTCAGCACGTGCATCTTACTAGTGCAAGCAAAGTTTTCTAAGCAACGGTACTAGTAACAATCAAAGTCACCCACGTGTGCAAGCTTTTTTGTCTAATGAAAACAATCAAATTCAAATGCAATTAGATGTGTTGTAAATCACGTTGTCAACGTCGGATCACATCAATGGAACACGAGAACTCAAGTATGAGAGACAAATCTTTATTTCTGAATTGGATAATTTATATTGAAGATCTCCCTCATATATATACTCTGAACCTAGCCTATAGTTTTGGTAAGAGCCCATAAACAACCGGACTAGGAATAAAACTTCTAATCTTCCTTTTCCTACTAAGAATCTCAGCTTCTATATCCTGAGATTGAGTCCTGTTGTTTTACAACACTCACCTTTGGGCGATTACAACAATCACTTTTATGGCTTAAAACAATCCGGAAGAATGTGGTATAATCGTCTCAGCGATTTTTTTTAAGAAAAGGGATTTCAGAAGAATGATGATTGTCCTTGTGTGTTCATACGAAAATCTAAAAAAGGTTTTTTATAATATCAATCTATGTTGATGACCTGAATATCATAGGAACCGCAAAAGATATTGAAGAAGCTAGTTTATACCTAGCCTATAATTTTGGTAAGGGCCCATAAACAACTGGACTCTTAATAGGATTTCTAGTCTTCCTTTTCCTACTAGGAATCTCAGCTTCTATATCCTGAGATTGAGTCCATGAAGTTGTTTTACAACAACATGGACGCCATAAATGATGTTTTGAGTCCTTAACTATTTCCTTGAGTTCAATGCCCTCAATCACACCTATCAATACTCTTTCCTTTTTTACACCCCGTGTTCCTACAAAACTCAATTCCCATATGACGAAAATATTCTTTTGGGGGCACGACTTCTCAGGTGCAGTACCCATATAAGTTGATTTATTCTTCGTTTCAATCTACTGCTTGCATCAAATTTTTTATTGTTATTTGACGTGGTTACATCGATTTTGTTTATCTATCCATCGTATATTGTCATGATGAGTAGACAAATTTTGTTCCAGGATATTCCAAAAACAACATCTCATCGTGCACCTAAGAGGAAATGTGAAACCGACAATAACCAATGTAGTTTTTGTGCAATTGCTACCATTTTGAGCCTTTTGTTTTTTAATCCTGAAATGAAATACATGCAATATTTGGTTGGCATATTTGCAGTTTTTCCATATATTATTTTACTATTTTAATACTTCTGTTCATGTATTTTCTCTCATCTCATTGTTCATCAAGTTTACAATGATGTTTTTTTTTGTAAAATAGGTTTTCCATTGTTGCCGGAAGATTAGTTGGAACCCTAGTCTCAGGTTTGTTAATACTTTCATTCATGTATTTTCCCTCTACTCACGTTTCGACAAGTTCACATTGATATTTTTTTTGTAAAAATAATTTCTTCATGTGTTGCCGAAAGATCATCTAAAAGCCGGGTATTTTTGTTTTGTTTTGTTTCTTAGAAAAATAGATTTTTCCTTTCATTTTATTTTTTAATCAGTGCGTGTCGCACAGGTACACCTGCTAGTAAAGCTAAAACGCCCTATAATTTAGAACGGACGGAGTATTTAGTATCACTTGCTAATACCAATCGACTAAACTCCATGCCATGTTTGAGAGCACCCGTCACCGTACATCTATTATACTAATTAGTAAATAGTTTGATTATTTTCTTCCTATTAAGAAATATAAAATAAGAGCTTTTTTATGGTGCTTTTGAAGTATCTAGAAGTATTAGGAAGTATCAAGTGTTTTGATTTTCCCACCACATGATTAATTAAAAATTAAACTAATTAAGAAAAGGGCATTATGGCAATCTTGTCAAGTTCCCTCCCCTCTACCTCTCATCCGTCGCCTGCCTGCTTCCGATCCGTCCATGAACTCCGACGACGATCGTCTCGTGCTCATGGTCACCGATTTGATCGCACAAGTGACGTACAGTGCGCTATGCTTCTACTTCTACACGTCCTCCGCCGGCTCGATGTTGGCGGCCACGAGCTGCTTGCTCTCCGCCTCGGCGGCGGCCGTTGTGCCGTCGGCGGCGCGAGCTCCCGTTCGGCGAGCTTCTTGGCGTGCATGGCCTCGACCTGCCAGTCGGTGCGCCAGACGACGACGACGAGGATGAGCACGACACACCTGGCCTGCGCTGAGAGGAGTCCGAACCAGAGGCCGCTGAACTGGCCCCGGCGCTGAATGCCAGGTACACGACGACAGATGCCGATGGGATAGAAGGAGTGGAGGTTGATGCGGGCGCCCACGGTGGGGCGCACCGTGCCGCGGAGCACCCCGCAGCTCGTGGTCTGCGGGCGGTTGCCCAGCTCGCACAGACCCGCGATGGGCATCGCCGCTGCCGCCAGTCGCAACACCGCAGGCTCCGTCCTGAACAGCTCCACCCACTGCCGACTCAGCGCCGGCGTCCACACCACGTGCACCGCGCCAATCGCCAGCGCACACGCCAGTGCCACCATTGCCGCCATCCGCACACGTCGAGGTTTGTCGGCGGCCAGCTCGTTGCCCACCTGCACAAAGCACCACGTACCCATGGATCAACAGTAATAAGTAACCAATGTGCAAAGGCCGGCGTTGGTGTTCACGTGCTCTCACGGACACAATAGAGCACCGCAGTGGGTTTCGCTGTTCAGTCAAGATTTTTACCACTGTTGTCCTTCGGATGGTGTGCAAGCAATTCTTATCTCCTCTACACTGGCGGCGAGGTCCGGGAGCGCGAAGCGCGCGTAGGCGGCGAGGGCGGAGATGGTGGGGTACGGTCCTGCCCCAACGCCACAAGGATGGGCCCCATGTTGAACCAGAGCAGCGAGATGGGGAGCGCGGTGAGGAAGAGCAGCAGCATGGCGCGCTGGAAGGAGAGGGTGAGAAGGTCGTGGTTGCAGGACCTGAAGGCTTGCATGCAGAGCGGCTCGAGGCCGGAGGCGAGGCCGAAGAGCACGCTGTGGCCCGTGATGTTGGTGAGTCCGATGGCGAGTGCGCCGCTGATGAGGTCCAGCGGGCCCAGCCGATCAAGGCAGAGCACGAACACCATGGCGCGCAGCCGCGTAGGTACACCATGCAGTTGAGCGCCGTGATCAGCGCCGCCATGCCCCCACAGAGCACGGAGCTCCGCTGTCGCCGACGGGTGGTCGTCATCGCTCCCCACCTGGCCGGCCTCCCCGCGCTGCCGCTCGCCGCTGCCTCCCCACGTACGCACAGCCATCCGCTACTGCATTGAGACATAATAAATTACTCATATACCCTTTCTGATTTTAAAAAAGTTTAATTAAAATTTGTTGTGGGTCCCACCAACTTGGTACTTCCTGGTACTTCCACCGTTGGATTACGTCAGATGGACGGTTTATAAAAATAACAAGCACTCTAAAATTTCTCATAAAGTAATCTTTCTGTAAAAACATTGCTAACTTTTATGGATCACTTTGGATGACCAAATTAGTCCTAAAAATTTACAGGGAATTTTGGAAGCAGAAAAAGTTTGACCTCAACTATGTTATGAACGACTTATGCTTATGCCACACATACAATTAGTTGATTGTCTTTGTTTCATATAAAACTCAATTTCTCATACAAGATGCAACACATATGTCTTGACCACACTTCCATTGCAATCCACTTACATAGTGTTTTGTAGAGTTAGCTATATTTTAAAATTGGTGACGATGGGAGGGACCAAAGCGTGTGAGGGCTGAACCCTACACCCAGCAGGGGTGTGGATGAATGGCTTGATGGATGCATCGGATTTGGGACAACAGAGATGATGACGGTCGGATTTAATGGGCGGGAGCACGTGGAGGCGACCGGGGTTCGGGGCACCAGAAGGGAGAGTGGGATTCAGGTTGGCTTTGGGAGCGGTGGAACCAAATGATCTAATATACGATATCCTTGTTCACTAACAAATTAAAGTAACAAGGCTGAGTGACATATGCTAATTCACAACACAGTTTGCATAAGCACCTGCATCAGCCAACGTGACCTGCCTCATTTCCTAATCCTATCACTACTGACCACGAACACGTCGCAGGCACTTCGTTATTGCTTTCTACTTCGACCAAACTTGTTGGACACGGAAGCACATTTGATATTTCAAGTACTTGAAAATGTCTTCTATAAGTTCAATCAAATTCTCAAAAGGAATACGTTGGAAACACCAAACATATATACTGCATAACTGAAAATGTCAAGAACTGATTGTTGCATGATGAGATCATCAGAAGAAAACAAAAGAGGAACACACAAAATACTTCTTCACAGTCCAAATTAATGAAATAGCTACAACCAGTACAACATTATAAGCGACGTTTGCTACCAAAGCTCAACTTACAGTATCGTTGATTTCATTCACTAATCACTAGTTTGCGAATGCTCAACTCTACTAGTTCTCCGGGACTCCGGGTCAAGTTGTCCAGGACCAGCAGCCTGCGAAGTGGGCAAAAATTATTCGGAGCAAAGAGCAAGCAGCAAGCACGAAGGGTACGGTGATCCACTAATTATTTGTTGATGAAGGCGACGTAAATCCCCTTCAGATTCAGGGGTCGAGAAGCAGGCCCCATGATCCTGCACCCACGGTCGCAGCGGCCATCAGCCACACCACGGACGCGACGACCGGCGGCATCAGCGGCGCCACCCTCACCATGAACATCGCCGTGAGCAGAGTCGTCAGCAGCCAGACCGCGGCCTTGGTACTCCTGCAGTCCTGCCCCTGCCCTGCTCGCCACGCTCAAGCCTCCGGGGGGAGTGAAGAGCAGCGCGACGGCCCCGTCGGCGCCGGCCACGAACGCGACCGTGCCCGGGTCGCCCCGTGACCTGTAGACGGCGAGCAGGGAGCTGCACGCCAGCGCGGCGAGCCCCAACTTTGCCGCTGGGAAGCCGTGGCGATGACGATCGAGCTCCATCGCGAGGTGATTAGTACGCGCATTGCATTGGACGACCAAAGCTGGTTTGGTCTTGGCACTTGGCGCCTTGGCGACGACTTCTACGAAGAAACCGGTGCGAATTGGCACTTGGCGGCAACAGCAGTCACTGCACGGTTCGCCAGTTTCTGTCCCTGCGGAGGACTGGTCGCTCACGTGGCAGAGCGGAATCAAGTTTAGAGTAGTGTGCGGCGACCAAACAAGCGAACTGCGGCTTTGCATTTGATTCCTAAACAGGGTCGTTACAACGAAATTCCACACAACCATAACGGTCCTAGAGATGGCAGTCTGGCACAGATAGACTCGCCAGTTGGAGTTTCCTCTGGCACTCATCACTGGCAATTTTAGTAGGGCATGTGCACAAGCAAAAATACATTGTAGCTAGTTTTTTTCGAGAACGTGCAACACACGTATTTCATTAAGAGAAGGGGACGCGACCCGAAAACATCAATTACAACAGCCTGATATTGCCTATCACAGTTCTGCGACCGGGCCACACAAAACGAAAAAAAGAGGAAACAACACTACCATTAACAACACTTGGAAGCAAGTAAGCCAGATCAGATGTTACACAGTCGTAACAGTCTGTATGGCAACTCCCTTGGCGTCTAAAAGTGGTATCCATTGGGCAGACGCGCGACCAGCCCAGCACTGCTCCACTGCTGAAACTCCTCACTAACTGAATTCGCTAGGGTGTGCGGCAGTGCTGATGTTGCTCTGAAGATCCTAGCATTTCTTTCATTCCAGATGGATCAACAGATCAGAGCAAAGAGGGAGTCGAAACGTGCTCTTCCGGCTTTCGCCACGGACTTTCTTGCAGCCAGCCACCACTCGACAGCAACAGATTGGATACCTGGTGTTAGCGACTGCCACCCGTTATCTCTGAGGACTCTGAACCACACCTCCTGGCTATAAACACACCGAGTCAGAAGGTGTTCAAGCGTCTCCAGCTCTTGTGCACATAACGCGCAATTGCCGTGGTTCTGGAGCCCATGCTTCTACAAGCGTGCCGACGTCCAGCATCTCCCATGGAGCACCAGCCAGAGGAAGAAACGACATTTGCTGGGCGCCTTGATTTTCCAGAGTTGTTTCGCACCCTGTTGCTCGATCAGACCCAAGAAGAAGGCACGGTAAGTTGACGACGCCGTGTACTGCCCGGAACTCGTCCATTTCCATATAAAGATGTCCGGTTGCTCACTCAACTGGATTCCGGACAATCTATCCCAGAGATTGAGATATTCAAGAAGCACCTGAACCGAAAGGCCGGCCCTGATATCTCTAACCCATTTCCTCCCTTCCAGGGCTTCTCTCACCGTCCTACAGTTCCTGGTGCACGCTTTGACAGTGGAGACCAGATTGGGGGTGATCTGCTCAATGGATTTCCCCTCCATCCATCTATCCTTCCAGAATAGAACAGTGCGACCATCATTGACTTCTACCGTGATCGACGCCTCAAACAAGACCTGGATGCACCTACTGTCTTTGTTAGTACCTTGAGTATGAAAAGTAGCTCCAGGTCTGTTCGGGTCCGTTTTGTTGAGCCAGAGCCACCTCATTTTGCAGGGCGAGCCCCATGGAGTGGAGATCGATGATCCCCAGCCCTCCAAACTGCTCTGGCCTACATGCAGTCTTCCAAGCCACGAGACAGCGGCCCCCTGACACCACATCAGAGCCACTCCAGAGAAAAGCCCGACGCAGTTTGTCAATGACGCGTATCGCCCATGGAGAGAGTTGGAGGGCCATAGCAGGGTAGATAACCAGTGATGTTAGAGTAACCTTAGTGAGCACCAACCGGCCAGTTCTGGAAAGCAGTCGACCCATCCAAGATGGTAGCCTGTCTGCTACTTTATCCACGATCGGCTGCTCTTCTGCTTTAGACAGCTTCTTGATGGACAACGGAATGCCCAGGTATTTGCACGGGAACTTAGAAATCTTACATGGAAAGCAGTCGATGGCTTCCTTCATCTGGTCGTCGGTGCACCTGATCGGGGTTAAGGAACACTTGGCTAGATTGGTGGCGAGCCCAGTGGCACCTTCGAAACATTTCAGCACGGTTTTGGCTACCAACAATTCCTCAGTGCACGGCCGTAGGAAGAGCACCACATCATATGTATACAGAGACACTCTGTACTTGACTGACCTCAAATTCAGTGGCCTTAGCAGCCTTTGTTCGTCGGCCCTGATGAACATGGCGTTCAAAGCTTCCATGGTGATGACAAAAAGCAGCGGGGATAGGGGATCCCCTTGTCTTAACCCTCTGGCATGGCAAATGCGCTGACCATGGTCACCGTTCAGCACTATCCTGCTGCTGGCTGTAGATAACAAGACAGAGATCCAGTTCGTCCACCAAAGAGGGAATCCCATGTGCTGAAGCAACTCGATGAGGAAAGGCCATGAAACCGAGTCGAAAGCTTTAGTGATGTCTACCTTGAGCAGCACATATGGCCTTTTGCGAACGTGTAACAGTTTCGCCACCCCCCCGAACTAGTCTGAAATTGTCTTGAATATTTCTTGTCTTGATGAAGGCACTCTGATTTGGCTTCACAAGCAGGTCCATCCGCGGTGCCAGACGAGTGGCGAGTGCTTTGGAGAAGAGCTTGCCGAGACAATGTATCAGACTGATGGGTCTGAACTCCATGATGGTGCTGGACTCTTTTGTCTTTGGCAATAGGATCATGAGGGCGCCATTTATCAGATGAAAACTTATGGTGTCCATCGCCGAGAATGCATCAAAAGCACGCATCACGTCGGTCTTGCTAACAGACCAAGCGACTTTCAGAAAAGGCCCGTAAAACCATCCGGGCCTGGCGCCCTGTCCGATGGAATATCCTTGATGATCTTTTCCACTTCCTCTTCGGTGAACGGCGCCACCAGGTCCTGCAGATCGACCGAGGGAATTTGTAGGTACCGAAAGTCCAGCCCGTCAGCTACTCACGAGTAGCTGTGGCTCCAATGATGGAGGTAAAAAACGCATGAGCCATAGCAGTTTTCTCCTCTTCAGCATACACGGTTGAAACCCCGTCGGACAGGGAAGGGATGAACCTTTTGTTACGACGATGTGATGCATGGGAGTGAAAAAATTTTGTGTTTGCATCACCGGCCGCCAGGTGGAGTAGACGCGACCGTTGCCTGGCAATTGTTCTTTGGAGGGAGGCAAGAGTCAACGCCTTCAGCTTGAGCTTTTTACGCAGCGCTTGCTCCGCCATTGACAAAACTCTTCTGTCTTGGGCCATTTCCAACCGGTGAACGACCTCCTAGGCAATGGCGAGCTGCAACCGAACACTGTGCCTGCGAAACGGCCGCTCCAACGCTGAAGAGCCTTGGCCGTATTTCTCAACATCCAGTCCAGACGCCGGAAAGGATCTGCGTCAACAAGAGGACAGTGCCAGGCCTCCTGGATGACCTCGAAAAACCCGGGGTAGCGCACCCATATGGATTCAAAATGGAACCACTTTTTGGATCGCAGCAAAGCGTTGAGTTGAAGCAGTAGAGGCGCGTGGTCGGAGCATGCAGAGTAGAGCGATTGCAGGTAGGAGTTGGGATAGGCATCTTCCCACTCCACTGATATGAATACCCGATCGATGCGTTCAAGAGTAGGGTGCGACCGTTCGTTACTCCAGGTGAATAAGCGGCCATGAAGATGTACCTCTTTGAGCTCGAGGTCATTCAGCAGACGTCGAAACCGCCCCATCTGCCGGCGATGAAGCCTCGGATTGTTCTTGTCCTCAGCACGAAAGATCATGTTAAAGTCCCCATTGATCATCCAAGGACCTCCCACCGTCGCATGGACCTCCCTCAGCTCTTCCAAGAATGCCTCTTTCTTTGAATGGCGCGTGGGTCCGTAGACCGATGTTAGCCGCCAGGAAGTTGAGGTGGAGAGCTCCACGACCTGCAACGTAACTGAATACCTGCGGATGCTAAAGTTTGAAGCCGACCATATATCATTCCTCCAGGCAACCAGAATGCCCCCGCGCACACCCATCGCAGGCAGACACACATAATCGAAACCAGATCCTAAAATAGCAAGCACATCGTTTTGTGAAATTACAGCCAACTTCATCTCCTGGATGCACACCAGGGACACACGCTCAGATGTGACCAACTCCCTGAGAACGTTACGATGAGCCTTGTCATTGAGGCCTCGCACGTTCCACACCAATATGTTTTCTGATAACATTGGCAAACAATTGACGACCGATCAGGAACCATGAGTCAAGCCCACTCGCCCGGCTCGACCTCCTCCTCCGCATCCTCCAGAAAGCAGTCTGGGAATAGCTCATCGATCGCCTCCGCGTGACTGTCAGAGAGGCCATTGGCGCACAGTTGTCTGTATTGCTAAACCGCGTCAGCGTCCGGTTCGGAGCTCTCGTTTAGCAGTCCCAGCTTGCGCATGAGCACGTTTTGCGCCGCCACGACCGCCGAGGATCGGCCTCTGGATTTCTTGGCCAGGCGCTCACTACGACGAGGGAGGAGGGATCTATCCATCTGTTTAGGGATCCTACGAGGTGGTGAGAAGAGCAGGATTGGCACCGGCAGTGGTCGTTTGCAGAGGACCTCGAACTCCTGCAGGGCGTCCTCAGACGACCAATCTTGAGGGGGTGAGCCGCGCGTTGTCGTTACATTGTAGCTAGTGATACCATGTAAGTGCAGTTGCAAACATACCAATAATTAAGCAGGAAAATTACATTCACAACTTGGAAAAAAATCTATATGGCACTCGCGTGTTTTGAAGCTTACCCACACTCAGATTTTTTTCCTTGAACCTTGTGGGTTCCAGCTCTGGGCTCCGGTGCGGATAGATTCAACCTCCAGCGACAATCTCTAGTGAGAAATTAAGATTCGAGGTTCGGATTGGGGATTGCCGGAGTCCATTTGGATTAAGGAGGGCCGGTGGCGGGAGCGGTGAGGTCAGGCGTTGGCGTTGCCGGCCGAGAGGTAGAGGAGGTCGATGGTTGGGCGGTGCATGAGGTGGGGGAATGATGAAGGCATGATGGTGGAGGGAGGTGGTCATAGCCGTGGTAGGGTCTTGTCCGCTGATGGTGCCCTTGGCTGGGGTGGTGGTCTGTTGGGTGCTGGTGGGGTTTGATGGGTCCGATAGGAAGAAGGGTGTTGGACAGAGAAAGAAGATGTAGGAGGTCCTTTCGATGCTCATCCAAAAGTTGCAGAACATCATGTGTGAGCAAATGCCAAACACTTGGATGGTAGTAGACACTCCCAACATCTAAGGCCCTCTCTAATAGGGTAGTGTTGAGCTACCAAATACATTATTTTAAAGGATGAACAATAAAAGATTTCTAGCACCAGCGCTTGTGCCCGCGCCTAGCTCGGACGGTTCCCCAGACAAGTTCTCTCACAGCACAGACATTGAAACGCTAATGTATAACCACTGTGCCGTTTTAACTGTTCCTATGAGCTATCCAGTTAGCTCTTTTCATTGGAGGTGGCCTAAGAATTGAACAACAAGAGGTTCAATAATGAAAATCATATCCTCTGCAGTAACTAAACTGCAAAGGAGTTCCGTCGCAATAATAGAACTAGTTTCCCTTACACATGAGCCAAAGAGGAGAGGAGGGCAGAACCACTTAAGGTAATGTCTAATTCTCCATCTCTGGCACATATATTTTTATGTAGGGTTCGTCATTCTCAGCATGCACTTCATCCACAACAAAAGAGACATGTATTGTATTAGTAGAAACTTGTATGTAGTTTATCATCTCCAACTCCAGCTTGAGTTGAGTTCACAGTTCAGTACAGCTCATTATGTGATTGGAAAACACAACAACTAGCTTCTCAAATAACATCATTCACAAGCCAGCAAATGGCTTGCACGCAGTGACGAAGGTATGATTGGAGGTTAGGAGGGCTCTCCTTCCTTCCTTCTTTCTCTTACTCTCATTTCCTCCTTTCCCCTCTACTTTCTTTCTCCTCCTTCATGAGAACCAGGGTGGTAGGGGGCTTGAGCCCCCCTCCACCGCCCCACCGCTGCTCACACAAATTTTTTATGTGTATAGTTGATATATAGTAGATTTGTAACAACAATTAATATCATTTTCTAACAAAATACATATTTTTTGGATGATTTGAGAAATAATATTTCAAATGACCAAGAGTAAGGTTTCCCTTAATAATAGAATACATATCAACATGCTGGGAAAGTAAAATTAAAATTTAAAAATAATTGAGTAACAAGAGTTCAATAATGACATACGCCATTATTATTATTTTTTACATGGACGATATGGTGTTGTAAAATCGCTATAGAACTGGGTTTTCCTTACACTTAACCAAAGAGGAGAGAGGAGGGCAGTACCACTTTAGCTAATGTTGTAATTGATCACCTCCGGCTCCAGCTCGAGTTCAATACAACTCGCTAGCTATATGATTGGAAAAGAGCATGCACCATACACCATGCCACCATGATGCACCCTTGGTCCTGTAGACGCAGCTATGGACGGTGAAACAGAGCAACAAAGCCTCCGATCGTGGTGGCAGCGGCGAGAGCCCAGACGAGAAGCGCTCCAGGCAAGTAGGGCATCATCACTCCGGCGACCCTCCACGCGAAGAGCACGGTGAGCAGACTCGACAGAGCCCAAACCGAGCGTCTGATCTGCCGCTCCTTTCGGTCGCCGGCTTCGCCTGGCGGCGTGCGTTCGTAGCCGCGGAGGCTCGTGAAGAGCAGCAGGAGCATCACGTAGCTAGCGACGACGAAGGCCACCGAGGCGGTATCCCCGGCGGCACGGGCTCGATGCAGGGCCGCGCCGGATGACAGCGTGAGAACGAAAATGCCCGCGCCGACAAGCCAGTTGGCAGCGTGCACGTGTTCTCTGCGGTCCATAGGATGCCACTAGGTTTTTAGTTCTCTCCCATGGTTGAGGGGCTTTACATAGGGCCAAGTGGCCAATGAGGAGGATGGATCTTTTTTTTAGGAATAGAGGAGGAACTTGGATGGCAAGCAAGTAACCCTAGCCGCTAGTGTGGTCAAGTCAAGGAGAAGTGTCAAAGAGTCATCGAAAAGGAGTCATCTTACTATTACTAATTGGAGTCTCCTTTTAAGGCTTCCACGTGAAGTCACCTGGGATCCTAGGTGGACAGTGTAGGAAAAAAAAACAAAGAAGCCTCCACATGAAGTCACCTAGGATCCTATGTGGACACTTAAAAAGAGAATAAAATTACCCACATTTGCCATTATGCATACTTAACTAAAATAACCCCTTATATTTATGTCTCCTTTTGAGGCCTCCACGTGAAGCCACCTAGGATCCTAGGTGGACAGTCTATAAAAAAAGAAAAATTAAAGAAGCCTCCACATAAAGCCACCTAAGATCCTATGTGAACACTTAAAAAGAGAATATAATTACCCACCTTTGCCATTATGCATACTTAACTAAAATAACCCCTTATATTTATGTCAAAATTACCTAAAATCTGCATTTCATAAAATTAATCTAAATCAGCTCTCTAACTATCCATCTGTTCAATTATTCATATAAATTTGATGTCCGCCCACCTATAATCTTCATATGCAATCTCCGACTCCCAAGATGCGTCCCACACACAAAATCGACCTTCTTAAACCTTAGTGGTCTTTGGATGAGTATGAAAGCAGCCGCAACCCATAGTACGTAGTGATCCTTAAGGCTGCCATAGGCCGAGTAGACCACAAGCAGTCAAGCAAGGACATAGCACAGGCCGCAAGCGAGGGTGCTATCCATGGCACAAGCAGCAGGAAGGAGTCAGACGATGCTCTAGGATGCGTTGTCGTTCAGTGTGCAGCAAATGGCAATGATCGAGAAGAATGTAGCCAGCTATTATGTTTGAGATTGGGAGAAATCATGCATGCCTATTGATAGAGAAAAGTACACGATCGAGGGCTGTATTCCCGCACATTTTCATTGGTGACCAGATAAAACTGATTTTATACTAACCAAAATATCAAGTTTTTATATCCTATGATGATAGAGCTTGACGAACATAGGTGGTGGAAAAGTAGTTGACACAGTTAAGATCTAAAAAAGAATACACTATAGATTGATGATATCTTGATTTTAGGATTATGCTGAGTTGATGAAATGTGAGTAGCGGTATATATTCGCTAGCAGCTAGAAATTAAAGATCTTATTACCTCTGTATAGATACAACTCATTCTGACCTCTCTTTTTACTTTTTTTACATAATTTCCATGAAGTAGGCAATATTAGTACAAACAACTTTGCATGGTCGATTGATTCTTACTTAATTAAATATATTAATGGGGCACCAGCAGTTACATACTTACATAACAATTTCTTGCATTTGGGAAAAGTGATGAAACAATACGCATTTAGATCGAGGTGATTATTGAAAATATAACAACATCTATGATACCAGATTTGTATCATCAAATTCACCATGGAGTATGATTTGATAATGCATATATTTGATAGAATAATATTTATATCTATAAACTTGGTCAAAGTTGGACATATATGATTTGTGATAAAGCAAAGGATGTACTAGATCTTCAATATTAAGTCATTTTATTTAAATATTCTACTACTCGCTCTACAACAAAATGATCACATTTTGTGGTAGCTTAAATCAGATTGATTGGTGCAAGCTGTTTGATAAAATGCTGGATATATTGAAAATTAATGACATTTTTAGGTAATAAACTAAATGTGTGGTCATTTATATTTATGTAACGTTACCCCTGTTCGACTGGCTGGTGGTTGATAAACCAAACGAACAATTATGTTACAGTTGCTAGCCCGTGCAGTGGCACGGGGTGATGGACTAGTTCTCTCCCAATTGCTTAGGTTTTTCTTGCAGAGCACTATTCATACATCACATTGAGTCGTATCTTCTCTCATAACATGTGGTCCAATACAACAACTTTTTATAACTTTTCATCTTAAAACATTATTTCAGCACTATTCATCTGCGTAAATTTGCACATCTAAACAGATCTACATGGAAAGTCGGTTTTAGTTGACGCAAGACCATGGAATTTTCTTGCCAGAACCACTTGACGTGGAGTGCACTCCGATCTTACAACGGTACTAGGCTCCTGATGGTTCCTTCTTTCGTACAAGTTGTATTGATTCAGCTCGCCCGGGCAAGCAAAGAAAAAAGTTTGCTTTCACAGGCACCGATGCATGCAGCTATTCAATCACTCAGTGCGTGTCGCTCTCCTTGCCCAACCAGGCGAGGCAAGTACCGTCAAGAGTTCCAAACACGCTCAGTGCTCAGTGGTTATTTGAAGTCTTGTCTAGTTGGAAGCGGAAACTTGTCGAAAATATCATATCTGAGTTCTCACATGTTAATTAGAACGACTAAACATAATTTAATTATAAAAACTAATTATACAGATGGATTAGAAATCACGAGACGAACCTATTGAATCTAATTAAATCATGATCAACACATATTTATTGTAGCACGGCATTGTCTAATTATGATCAAATTAAACCCATTAGATTTGTCTCGTGAATTTACCTGGAGCTTGAATAAGTTTTGTCATTAACCTACGTTTAATGCTCCTAATTAACATCCGAACATCCGATGTGATAGGTGAATAGTGAAAAGTTGCAAATCTAAACAAAAATTTAGTTAAGTTGGGTACCACTACATCTGCGTACCATGCATCAAAAGAACTTTAAGTTGCATAAATGTTCGTAGAAAATGAATAGCTAAATGAAATAAAAAAAGTTAATAAACCAGCAGAAATGCATCAAGAAGAAAAATGCCTAAAGAACGATAACGATGGGAAAACGCCTATCTATCCGGGCTTTGCTTCATCAGGGGTTGAGAAGCAACGCCCAGAACCCTGCACCGGCTGTCCCGGCGGCGAGCAGATAGACCACGGTGCCGGCGGCCGGCGGCATCAGCGGGGCGACCCTGGATGCGAACAAGGCCGTGAGCATCGTCGTCAGCGCCCACACCGCGGCCCTGGTCCGGCGCCTGTCCCCTTCGTCTTCCCCGCGCTCGAACCTCTGGAGGAAGTGGAAGAGCAGGAAGATGTAGAGCGCGAGCGCGGAGTTGCATGTCAGCACGGCGAGGCAGGGTTTGTCAGGAGATTCCGGCGACCCAAATGATCCATGGTGTTTTCCGGGCCGGATCAGAGAGCGCTTCACGGGATAGGAATGGAGTATTTAGAGCAAGTATTACAGTAGGCTGTAAGTTGGTTAAATAATGATGTGGAGGAGAGAAGAGAGGAGAGGTTGCCTGTAAGAGCAAGGCTAATAGCAAACGCCTGCTGCTGCCTGCAAGACCATGCGGTGGTGGTGGACCCCGCTGGTATTTATTGTACGCAAAGGGCTGCAGCCAATAGCACACGCTGCTCAGCCTCTACGCCCGCTCGAGCGGGCGTTTGCTTCATCGTCCGCTGATTCTCTCTCCTGCTATCTCTCTATGCCATGTAGGATCTCAGCCCGCTTTTAGCTTATTGTAATACTTGCTCTAAGTTTACAGCCAACTTAGACACAGGAACCAAAGATCTCTGTGAGAGAGTTAAATGAGCCATATCTTAAATGTGAAAGGCTAAACCATTATACTAGTTGGCTGAGAAGAGGTCATATAACCAGCAGCTGGCTAAATTATTAAACTTTTCTCTTATAGCGGCGGAGTGGAGAGACGCGGAAGCCCAAGCCCTAGCCTGCGCTGACCTCATTGATGAAGCATTGCGTATTTGGGTGGGCGTGCTCGATCCCATTGGAGCAATAGTAAGACGACGATGCCAAGTTTGCATGCATGTCCATACTGCATGATCAGGCACTGGTGATCTGGTGCTATCCCCACTGTGCTCACTTGTTTAATTTTAGTAGAATTTTATTAACTGCCTCCCACCAAGGCGAACATTAGCATGTTTTTTATTCCCAGAACCGAAAACCAAATTGGGCGTTTGGTAGTGTGCTGCTGACGGCGCACGGCAGCTCTCTCTCTCTCTCTCTCAAACTCAAAAGGAAGACGGACTAAATGCATGCGGTTCGATCAGGAGAGGACCATGCTCACGAGAAAGCGACCACCTGCAGTGATCCAAGAGGTTAATAGCAGACTCTTACTACTTTTTTATAGCAGAGGAAAGCATGTTTGAGTTCTCTCTTCCCTGCCTGCGTGTGCAAAGACAGAATTTTACAGGAGCACGTTGTTGTTGGTGGTTTGGTCGATCGTCAGATGCGGGGATGCGCCGCCGCCCCGACAAGCACCAGCGCGCGAAGGCCGCCGCAGCGTACTCCCTCCGTATACGTTATAGATGACGTTCTGGGGAGAAGAGGAAATTGGGATTTAAGCAATGTTTTAATTAGCAAGCTAAGCCCCTTAGCTGATGGTCTCTGAAAAAGCTAAGAGAAGCTATAGCTTAGCTATAGCCGCAGCTAATTCATTTAGCGGAATTGTAAAAAAAAATCAAAAAAACTTTCTTACATTACACAACAATTGAATCATTGATTCACTGGTTACCACCAAAGCACATTACCATGTCATCAACTCAACAATTATCACACATACGCCTCACCATCACAAGAGTACATCACAAGAGTGATACACTACAAAATACCATATCATCAGACCATTGCTCTACTACTAATAAGAATCAGAGACACACAAAGACTTATCGGAATCAGAGGATATAGCCGGCTAGAAGTAGGCCCATTTAGTGGATATAGCCGGCTAAATGCAGCTATTAGGCTAGTCTCAATGGGAGTTTCATGAAGGATTTCATGAGCATTAATTATCATGCCACATCACCAACTTTGCTTATGTGGCAAGGTATTTATGAGGAGAGAGAAGAGAGAGTTTCATCATATGTGAGAAGAGTTTCATCACCATGAAACTCCTGTGGCACAGTTACCTAGTTCCCAGTCTAGGTACCCGTGCAGTGAAACTGTGCACTGAGACTAACCTTAGCCCTCAAGCTAACATTGTGGCTAAAAGTGTGATCTCCTAGCGGCAACGCTTCCCAACATGCTATATCCGGCTATAGCTGCAGCTATAGCTAGCTATTTAAATCATTGGATTTAAGTGACGTTTGGGCGCCGGGGGAAGGTTTTTGACGCCGCTGCCCTCGCTTTGGGAGTCCGCGCGCGGCATGCGTTAATTGCGTCATTGGGACTCCTCGCGTTCGTCTCGTTGTTTCCTCGGGACGCCGCACTCTCTTTTAATCTCCCTGCCTCGCATGGCTCTCTCCTCGCAGGCCTCTTCCTTTGCCTCCCACTGCTTTCTTGGACGAGTCTCCTCTGCAGTAGCTGCAGAGGGACTCTGTCACTGCCGTGTGGCCCTGATGGCCACCGGGCCCACGTGGCAGTGGGTGAGTCCTTCTGCAGTTACTGCAGAGGATTCGCTTCCGCTTTCTTTGCCTCCCACTGCAGCCGCTCTTTCATGGAGTTCACGCCGGAGTCAGAGAAGTTCGGCGCATCCGAGTCGCAGGTGCTCCTCGCGCTGGAGTCGCAGGAGGGAGGAGGTCGTGACGCCGGAGTCGCAGGTGCTCGTCGTGCTCGAGTCCCAGGAGCCGGAGGAGGTCGTGAAGCCTAAGTCGGAGGAGCTCGTCACGCCGGAGTCGAAGATGAACATGGCACCGAACTTCAGCACGCCGGAGTTGCAGGAGCTCGTCGAGCCCGACTCGGAGATGGTTCCTGATTCCTTGCAGCTGTACTCGGAGATGGTTCCCGATTCCTTGCCACCGAGCGCATTTGTTTGCGCTCGCAGTCATGCCATCCATGAGGACCGTGAAGCTTGGAATCGTGTGCACTCACGGTTCCGGCCATGCTCTCGCTGCAATCTCGTTCACGAGGATTACAGAGTCACCGCCATGCTTGACGGCCTCGACAACTTCGATTGCTTCGTGTTCATTCCCGACCTCGACGAGCTCGAGATGGATGGCAGAACTATCATCCTACCGGCTAGCTACCGCTGTCCATGTTATGTCGAGAAAGCACGTGCTCTGTTTCCCTCGCTCCTCCTCGCCTCCTCGGTGAAGAACCGGGATGGACTGCTCAGAGAAGATCCGAGAGAAGATGCATCATACTGTATTTACCTATGCGTGTCCATCTTGTGTGTATATACACGCAGACTGATGCCAGACGCGGGTAATTCTTTCAATTAATCTGGACTCTGGTGGATTCACACTCGAGCTGCATGGTGCAATTTTGAATTTTCACTCCCAAGTTGGCGACACAGGGTAACAAGGCGCGTAGACACCGGGTATAAGTCCTACTCCAGCAGTGCTTTAACGGCTTAACGCCAAAACATGCATGTAGTCTTCTCTTCCAGTTCCAGTCTTCCAGATGCAGCTAAGGACGTAAACATCACGGTGAGCAGTGTCGAGAGCGACCAGACCGCGCGCCTGATCCGAACCCTCCGGCCGCCGTCGTCCTCGGCTCCGCCCGGCGGCGCGCGGTCGTAGGCACGGAGGCAGGCAAGGAGCAGCAGGAGCGTCGCGTGGGTGGCAACGATGAGGGCCACCGAGGCGGTATTCCCGGGCTCCCGGCGGCACGGGCACGGTGCAGGGCGGCGCCGGACGAGAGCGTGACGACGAAAATGCCCACGCCGACGAGCCATGCAGCGTGCGGCGCGTCCTGCCTCTGATGGTCAACCAACAATTAACGGCTTTAATTTGCTTGGTTGGCTCCACGCGGCCGTGGAGCTTTGAACACGGCTGGGAGTACTTGATGCCTTGATGGCCAAGCTGTCTCCAAACCGACCTTGACCAAAGGCCGAAGTGGTCAATGCATGCAAGAGTGCCATGCTTATTGCTTGTGGGTTGCCAATTGAGCTAACATGCGCATGCCTTCGGACGGTCCCATGATGTGTCACCATCAGCTCTATTAATTCTTTCCCTCCTAGTACGCCTTCAAGCTCAGTCCTCTCGCCGGTGAAACCGGAATTAAGGATTCTCTAAGTCGAGATTAATTTCTCCTCTTAATGAAAATTGTTAGACGGTCTAACGTCACTGGTTTAGTTTAAACTCAATCAACTGAGCCCTTTCGACACATCTGGGCCTCTTTAGTTCTTTCAATTTAGATTTCAATTCACTAATCATCCATCACATCAAGTCATATCTTCTCTCACAACATGTGTTCCAATGCGCACTTTCATTTCATAACTTTCCACCCAAATTTCAGCACTATTATTCATGTAAATTTGATGAATTAAACATCACAGATGGATCTCATCTTCACCAAGTCCGCAGTCTGTCAACATGTTTCAAACTCTAGTTATCCGACGTACAAGGAAACACGCTGCTTCAACCATCAATGTCTTCATAGTTTCCTCTACTCTTGCTTATTTTCTATCTCTTTGTTCGTGAACCATTGTAGGAAGTAGGATAGTACTTTTCTCTTTCCTTAATATTTATAAAATCAGTCTTCTTTCCTGAAAAACATATCTAGGGGGTGTTTGGATGGGGTGACTGAAATTAATCTGACTAAATTTAGTCACTTTGAGGGACTAAATTACCAAACAAGTGGGACTAAAAGGTGACTAAAACTAATAACTTGACTAAAACTCTTTAGTAAGGGAGGGGTAACTAAAAGTTGTTTTAGTCATCTTTCTCCTCATTTACTCCTCATGCATGGGGGAGAGAGAAGGGGCTTTAGGCCTTGTTTAGTTGGTGGAAAATTTTGCCTTTTCAACGTTTCGAACTCCTGTAGCACACTGTAGCATGTTTCGTTTGTTTGTGGTAAATATTATCCTACCATGGCGTAACTAGGCTCAAAAGATTCGTGTCGCGAAGTACATCAAAACTGTATAATTAGTTATTTTTTTTACCTATATTTAATACTCCGAACATATGTCTTTTGGCATATTTAATGTGATGTGATGGAGAGAGTGGAGAAAACGTTAGAAACTTTAGCAAACTAAACAAGGCCTTAATTAGCATGTTTGTTTGGCTGGTGGCTGGTACTGATTTGTTCTGAGAGAAAAGTACTACTGGCTAGTTGTTGGTGGCTGGTTTGTTCTGAGATAAAAGTACTAGTGGCCCAAGCGAACAGGGCGATTCGCTTTAGTCCCATCTTCTAAACAGGGCAGTGACTAGAGACTACTAGTCAGACTAATTTTAGTCATAGGATCAAGTTATCCAAACACCCTCCTACTCTCATGTCCTCTTTAGATTCTTCCTCGTCAAAACTTTTTTCACCCATAATGAGTATTAAATGCAGAAATGTGTATTGATTTTTTAAGCCTAAATATTTCATGATTTGATGATGGTTAATTAGATAGAAAATCTTGCAAAGTTTTTTTTATTTTTTCTACATTTAATACATCATACATGAGTCTGAAAACATCCGATGGAGTGAATTTTTCCATGTATTTATTTTTTTTCTACATTTAATACATAACACCCGATGTGATGAAGCATTTTTTTAAGAACTATTCAATACATCGTACATGTGTCTAAAATATCCGATGTGATGGAGCGATTTTTTTTGTAAGAAACTAAACAGAACCTGGTGCATAGAAAATTATGTACGTAGAAATTTTGCAAATACAATTGCAGTTTACATGTTCAACTAACGAGTTTCCAAATATAAGGTTATTTGCAAAGTCATGGCAACGAGTGACGACAGCAGCAATCTAGAGCCAAAAAAAAAAAAGCTACAGTCAAAACAAAAGGAAAGCCGTCGACCGGTTCCATCGACTTCCATGGTGGATGCACACACCTCTTATCCAGCACGGTGCATCCGTTACTCTCTGTTCTTCATTCGGTTGAGGAAATCTGCACCTCACCGGTGGATGAAGAACGCCCAGAACCCAGCGCCGGCGGTTCCGGCCGCCATCAGCCAGACGAGCGCGGCGACGGGCGGCGGCATGAGTGGAGCCACCCGCGACGCGAACATGGCGGTGATTTTCACATTTTCAAACTCAACGACTTACAGCATGTTCGTTTGGCTGGTGACTGGTTGCTGATGCTGATTTGTTCTGAGAGAAAAGTACCGCTGGCTGGTTGCTGGTGGCTGGTTTGTTCTGAGAGAAAAGTACTGCTGACTGGTGACTGATAAGTCAAACGAACATGCTCTTAAAAGTTATTTATGATTTATATTCCTAATGTTTGACTCACACCTTGTTCAAAACGGCTTCTAATAGGGAACCAGAGGGAGTACGGAGTACAAAATATAGGCAGCGTATTCACACAACTTGCAATTCTGCAAATACAATTGCAGTTTACATGTTGAAGTAATGAGTTTCCAAATATAAGGTTATTTCCAAAGTCATGGCAACGAGTGGCGACTGACGACTGCAGCAATCTAGAGCCACAAAAAAAGAGCTGCACACGGAGTTCGTTCTGCTACAGCGAAACAAACTAAAGTCGTCGACGGGTTCCATCGACTTCCATGGTGGATGCACACCTCTTGTCCAGCACGGTGCATCCGTTACTCTCCGTTCTTCATTCGGTTGAGGAAATCTGCACCTCACCGGTGGATGAAAAACGCCCAGAACCCAGCGCCGGCGGTTCCGGCCGCCACCAGCCAGACCAGCGCGGCGGCATGAGCGGAGCCACCCGCGACGCGAACATGGCGGTGAGCAGCGTCGTCAGGAGCCAGACGGCGGCCTTGGTCCTGCCCCTGTCCCCTTCCCCGCGCTCGAACCTGCGGAGGAAGACGAAGAGCAGCGCGATGGCCCCGTAGGCGCCGGCGACGAACGCGACGGAGCCCGGGTCGCCCCGCGACCGGTAGATGGCGAGCGCCGAGTTGCAGGTGAGCGTGGCGAAGCCGAGCTTGGTGAGGACGCCGCCGTTGTGGTCCAAGTTCATGGGATTGGGGAGCAGAGCAAGAGCAGGGGACTACAGGACTAGTAGGACAGTGGGATTGGGAGCAGAGAGGGAGGATTGTCTCCGACTCTCCGTACGCGCCTACGCAGTGAGCCATTTATAAGGGGCGAAGGCGGTTTGCTGCTCCCGAAGTCCCTAGTCCCGAGTCGTCTCGAGAGGTCAGGAGAACTTTGGAGCCTTCGAGTAGCCAAACGTTGTGGTGACTCGTGCAGCGAGAACATTGAAAAAATCCCAGTGCTGACAGAACGTTATACGTAAGTGGTGAGTTCATCAGCCGGCTTTGCCTGCGGTGAAGAGGAACACGACGTGGCTTCCATCTCTCCTCCCCACGTCGTCGCTGATCGCAGGAAGACGAACACGATTCGCTGAAAGCAGCGAGCTGGCGGCACATGGTGCTTTTTTCTAAAGGAATCGAGAATTGGGCGTATCAGATGATCCGATCCGATCCGCAGAGGCACATGCTCGAATCCTGATCAGAGCCTACTCTCCATCTGATTCGTGAAATAAAGAAACCAGCAAGCAGCTTCCAAGCATCCAAGAGGGGGAGTCCGTCCGTACCAATAATGGAGCGCGCTTCTTCATTCATGGACACGGAGGGACGGAGCACTCTCTGCTCAGTGCTCACGGAAAGGCGCCATGATCGAGCAAAAGAGGACGGAGGCGACGAGGACTTGGGCCAGGATGCTGCGCGGAAGATTCGGGGAGGGCGGCGGCATATGCCCGCGAACCGAACAACCTTCTCGCGAAGCCGGTCCCGGTCCCGGTCTGCCATTTGCCACGAGAAAGAGAGGAGAAAGAACACGGGACGCCCGGACCCCGGAGGTTGAAAGCTGAAACCGTACTGACCTCGTGTGGCCGCCGGATCAACGGCGGGAAGGGAAGGGAAGGTCCTCCGACCACCCGGTCTCCGCCGGGGAAGAACCGCACAAGTCGGGAGTCGTCCTCTTGCGGCGCCGGTTCAGTTCGGCGACCGTCATCTCCCTCCGTTGCCCCCTGTGCTCTGGCTTCCTCTGCCTTACCCTGCTTCTCGTCCCCTGCTCTGGCTGTAAGCGTATTTGTCCATGGTTTTCTGTTGCCTTGGACTTCTAACTTTCTAAGCTCAACCGAACATTCAAATCAATAATAACAAGCAAGTTTGCCCGCGCAAATAGCGTGGGTAGTTAGTTTTTTTACTAAAATTTATGTTTATTTACTTGAAAATATTTTTATTAAAATTTGTTGTTTCATTATTTTTATTTTTTTAATCAAAGTGTTGTGGAGCAAAATATTCTCTCATGTAGTGAGGTACATGAATTAGTTTTCAAGATAAAATGGATTGTTATGTAGAATTTTTTAATTTCGAAAGTATTAATCATTTTGGTCTTTAGTTGTATTTCATTATGATAAAAGTTGGAACCTTCTCTATGCGAGTTTTTTCTTGTGCTAACCACGTGCTTGTGCTAATAGATAGATGCATTGATGATGTCAATACATTGCTCGTTTTGTTTACATACTAATCAAATAATTTCAATTCTATTCAATATGGCACTAATTTCAATATGGAGTTTTATATTTCTCCAATTTAGTTTTATCTCATTTTATATGTTTTATCTATTCTTTTTTAAAATAACTACCTATTTATACTTTTTTTAATGTGGATTCACCCCCTCTGTCTCTAGGATGGTGTATCTTCTTGGCTTTTTTCTCCTTATTGCACTCCCAGTTGAATTGATTCAATAGTTAAGTTAGACCTCACCTTTACACGTTGTGACTTGTGCTCATTTGTGGGGTTTTTCAATGTTTTATAAGATTATTTTGATTCTCTCAATAAAATAGATTTATTGTGCATATATTAAGGTAATAAATCTTCCTTTTTCCTACGTTTAAAATTTCTTTGGCACTTTAAGAAAATATTATATTATTGCTTCTCTATTCATCCACAAATGTTGTATTAGAGCAATTCCAGCAATAACTCCTACTTAGAGCCCCTACTTTGTTCAATAATCTCTTATTTTATCTCGTCCTCTCACCTAAGAGAAATTGTGGGAACGAAATGGTTTTTTTAGTTCAAATATTAATTTTCTTCTTGATTGCTTGGTGAGCTGACGATCCATATCTATTATAATACTTAAGATTTTTTTAGATCTAGCTTTCCTTTCATCTATAGAGATATTATATTTCGCACCAAGAGACATATTGGATACGTGATACTCCCTTTGTCCTAAATTTCTATTCCTCCCATCGCTACTCTCTCTCTCTCTCCCTCTCCCAGTGCTTCGTGTGTCCATATGCGAGGGAGCTCGAGCTCGGGCCGCAGGTGGAGGTGAGGGCGCGGAGGGAGCTCAAGCTCCGATCGTGCGAGGCGGCAACAATATGGGAGGAGCTCGTCCTCTGCCCCCCAGTGAGGAGACGGTGCGGAGGGAGCTCGACCCTCAACCGGGTGCAGAGGTGACGGTGCGGAGGGAGCTCGACCTCTGACCGCCGCGCGCAGAGGCGACAACATGGAGGGAGCTCGACCTTCGTCCGGGGGAGGAGGCGACGATTCTCCTTCTCCCCTGTGTCGTCTACATGGTGGCGCATGGAGGGGTCCTCACAGTCGGGCCAACAACGCCAGAGAGCCAGAGGTCTAGAAGGGCGGCATATCTCCCGACGGCGGGATCTCGAGCTCCAGGCGGCCACCATGGGAGGGACCAACTGCCGACGGGGAAGGAGCGGCCTGAGGCTTTGCTCGGTGGCGCGCGGAGAGAAACGGCCAACAGTTGGGGTAAGTAGAGAGGTTGCTGGAGTTGCTCTTATCGAGCAACTTTTGATAGTAAAGACAACTTTGATGACATCATCTCGGATGTAAGAAATTTCCATCTAAAAAAATGTACACCTTAAATCGTGCATCTAAATTAAATTTTGATTTCACTAATGGATTTCTTGAGATCTTCAAAATAACATCCCACTTAACTATGTTTGGATGAAATATGTTTAAAATATTTTTGGAATATTCAATATTAATTAGTATTGCAGTGAACAAATACTTGAATAGCTAGAACAAATATATTTGTACAACCTCTATATATATTTGTTCGGTCCCAGTGAACATTGTTCGACCTTAGTGAATATTTGTTCGCCTTTTATATATATTTGTTCATTATAAGTGAATATTTGTTAGGCTCTAGTGAATATTTGTTTGTCTTTTCATTTATACGCGTCTCGCAACAAATTGCAACTTTATTGAAAAAATAATATAAAATAAATTTGTCAAAATATATTCAAGTGAGACTTCGTTGTGAAGCTTTTATTAGTTTTGATAGTAAGATATATATTTTTTTAATAATTTTTAAAAGTGTTTGGCATGTGGGATGACATTAGTAGTACTATTTTCTCTTCTCCTATGGTTAGAAGGTGAAAATGCACAATTATCGATTTAGAGATGGCTGATCGCACCCCATGTCATCCCCAGATCCCCGATAATCGAGGGGCAACAAATCACCTAGGCGTCCACCCTCCCTCCATTTCACCAGCGCAAGAGCCCAAAGCATAACGCGTCGCGGTGGGCCAACGACGCTCATACGCGCTGATCACGTGGCTCTTGCACATCGTCGTCTCTCCGCGTACTCACCCTCGACCTAATATCTTGACGTACCTTCGCTCATTGCCTGTGTTAGCCTACATGCTACACGGTACACAATCGATCACCCTTCGTTTAGCGAGTAGACAGACTATACGGCTGATTAAACGGGCCAATAAACGGATTACACGGGATTAAACAGCCAACACGCCCAACACGATTGACTATGAGTAGCGTTTAAATGCCGTGTAAATGGCCTACACGGCCGTGTAGGCGAACATCACGCGCTCTCTTTTGCGCTCGGCAACATAACTAACAGTAGAACCAGGCTTCCCTACACCTGCGGCAGGTGTGAATGCTACTATATCAAATACCATGGGTGCATAAAATGATTACCAAGCAAAAATCAAATAGATGTAGAGTCCTAATTAATGTAACTAGGTGAAACCCCGCGCGTTGCTGCGGGATCTTTTGATGAAATTTCAAAAATACAAATGCTGAAGTGATTCTTGTATGTCAACAAATTTCAAAATAAATAATGAAGGGAAGAAAACAAAATCATAATTGACAATGTGCAATTGCTTCGCTTTCAGCCGAGACAAATCAGCCCATTGTATCTCTGTACTGTCGGCCCAAACAACTGAATAACGGGCTGCCTTACGTCCCACGTTCTCCTTGCGCTCGTGCATTTTGGCCCATGGCCCAGCATCGCCTGTCGGCTGCTCCTGGACGTCCATCACGATGGACGGCCGAGCACCCTTTTCAGCTGAAGAAAATGTGGCGCTGACCGTCTCTCTCTGAACCCTAAAAACTCTCCTCCCTCCCCGCCGCCGCTTGCGGTGGTGGAGGCTTGGCCCGTGGCCGGCGTGCTCCCTCCCACTCTTCCGTAGCCTCGCGATGGCGAAATCCAGAGAGAGAGAGAGAGAGAGAGAGAGTTCCCAGCCTCGTGACGGCGAGATCGAGAGAGAGAGGAGATCATGGTGGCCCGGAGGAGGAGGAGGAGGAGGTGCGCCGCGCAGACCCCGTCGCCGGCGCGCGTCCACTCGCCGGTGAGTGCACCACCGTCAAGTGGCTCTGTGTCAGATTGGGAGATGGAGCAGGTGCGCCACTGGCTCAAGTGGTGATGGAGGAGGGGCGTCGCCTGGAGGGGAGTCAGGGGCTTGAGGCAATATATGGTGGCCGGGATAGGGAGGCGAGGCAACAGTGGTGGTAGGCGAGGTGGTGGCATTGGAGAAGGCGAGGGGATGGCGCAGTGGGGAGGCGACAGGTGGGGAGGAGAGGGAGCGATGCGGTAGGTGGTGAGGAGGTGGCGGCGGGATTCAATGCGCGTCGCAAGAGAAGGAGTGGCGCTGCGGTGGAGAAGAAACGTTCGACGCAGGATGGGATCCGCGGGGGGAGGGGGGCGCCGGGGATTGAGGGATGATGACGTCATCCGCTGACGTGGTGAGCTGAGGATGGAGAGAAATCATCTAGTGAGGTGCTCTTATTAAGTTTTGTATGATTTTAGATCGGATGTTTAGAAATTCTTATTTTATATATTATACCTATTCGGTGAGGACTCATGATAATGTACGGTGCATTTTTTCTTTATCAAATTAATATACTTGCCTTCTTTTATTGAACTTTCTTTTAATTTGGAGTATAACTTTCCCGAGCCTAAGATTGGAACGGTACCTTTTTAATTGGACTATTTTATTGGATTCGGTGCTTCCTTTTTTTATCGGATTCCATATTATCCGGTGTTTAAATCTGCTTTCATAAGAACCGTTAGATCTTCATAAAATTTGATGATTAGATCTGCTTTCATAGGAATACGTGGGAACCGTTAGATCTTCATAAAATCCGATGGTTAGATCTGTTTTCATATACGTGGGAACCGTTAGATCTTCATAAAATCCGACGGTGTATATTCTTCTCTTTTTTTTAAGATTAATGTGGGAATTTCTAGACCCTCTCGGCGAATGTGGTGGCTTCTTTTAACAATCAAGTATAAAGATAATAGATAACTACTCCCTACGTCCCAGAAGACCTATAATTTGGAATTGAAGTCATGCATTGGGCTAAAGACTAATCTCAACTGAGCATGCAACTCAGTAATAAGTTAATAACTATACTTGAGTTCAAGACATTCGGATTAAGTATCATGGACTACTGTTTGTTTTGTCCAACTTGATCCTAGAAAACAGTGTTAGGGTCTTAGGGAAGAAACACATCGGACGGACGAAGATTACGTGTTTCAGGATTGGGAGACGGCTCGCGTCGCGCGGAAAACGCTTTCTCCGCGCATCATCCACCTTCGCGGCCCTTTTTTAACGCGAGTTTCCTTCTCGCGCCCTCCCTCCATCGGTCTCGTCGGTCCTCCATTGATCGCTGATCGACGCCGTCGCAGACGTAGCACCGAGGTACGTACTCCGTTCATCCCGTTTCGATGTGGTTTGCCGATTTACGCCGCCATCATGGCTTCCTGACGACCATCGCCGCTGCGGCTAGGTTCCCTCCCGGCCGCTGCCGGCATACCCGGCTCTCGCCTGGCCTGGTGCTGCCCCACAGCAGTCGACGACCGTGTGACAAGCGACATGCCGTGCTTGTGGGCGCTGCAGGAGGCCGACGGCCACGGCGCTAACGCCATGTACGTCAAGGCTCCGTATCATCACTTCATCAGGGTGACCGTGTACTGGCTGCGCTTGTGGGCGCTGCTGGAAGCCGACGGCCACGGCGCCAGCGGCATGTACGTCGTGACTACTCCATACCGTCGGCGTCGATGACTCGATGAGGACGGCGCCATGGTGTTCCTACTACATGATGCACCGTGCACCGACGACGAATTGACACTGTTTTCCCCTTTTTCTTTTTGCCTGCTTGTCTGCCTACGGATTGGAGGAGATGCTAACTAGTGTTGCTGAGAGATGCTAATGATCACACAAGCACCAGAAGTAGCACAAGAAGATGCTAATGATCACACAATGACCAGTGCCTGCTAGGAGGTCGCAACTACAGCCTGACGACGACACAAAGGAGATGTTCCGGAAGGCGAGCTCAATGCTAGAGGTTATTACCTTGGAACAGGCTAATTATGGATGGAAACATAATAGTAGATTGACGTCTTTTTGATCTCTTTGATGTCACTTGTCCCCTATTGTGTTCAGCAATACAAGCTGAAAACTTGTCAAACTTGTAATAAGGTGGCCGTATACGTTTCGTAGAGGCCGGATTTTAATCCATTATCTAAAAAAAGAGGAGTCCACAGCCTGGTATAACTTTTTGCATTTTGGCCTATTTTTTTTTAAAGATTTCTACATTTAGACCCATGGAGAAAAGAATCCAAAAAATGGACCTCTAGCACGGCGGCAAATGACACGGCGCCGTTGTATAACAACACGACGCTATGACCCATGGCGCCATGCTGTTGTACAACAACGCCATGACTTTTGGCATCGTGTATTTCCACTAGGTGATTCCAGATGATGTGTTTTAAAGCATGATGCCAAAGGTCATGGTATTGTTGTACAACAACGCAGCATCATGGATCATGGCGTCGTGCTGTTATACAACGGTGTCATGACCTTAAACACCGTGCTAAGGGTCCATTTTTAAGATTCTTGTCCCCAAAGGTTTAAATGTAGAAATCTGCTTACTGAAAAAAGGTCAACATGCAAAAATTATACCACAGCCTGCTGGGAGCTGGCCAAGTCGAGATGGGGGGTGGCCATGGCGTTAGGGTACAACGTAGAAAGGAGTACCAACAGTGGCATCGAAGAGTTCGCGGGGGAAAAAACTGTCGCGAAAAAAATGGATTGAATCTTGATTTATTAGGAGTGGAATAGTTTTGGAGGTGAGCTTCTTTTTTTTTCTCACAATATCTGTTTCGGAGTTGGTAAATATGATGTTTTTATGGAAAAAATTTAAGAAACTCTTGGAGATGCTCAGCATCTCCTCCTTGAATCCTTTCTTAATCTTTGATTTTTAGCAAATTGATAAAAAATACACTAGTAGGGATGTTGTCATCGATGATGTTCACCTAACGTCACCGAAGACGCCATAATCGTCACTGATGTTCATTTGTGACGAGTTTGTGACGATTTGGATTTCGTCACTATGGTCGCGTCACATTTGGTCATCGGTGACGAAATGATAATTTTCGTCACAGATGTGTTTCCATTGTGTGACGAATTAGACGTCGTCATGGAAATGAATTCAATATGTGACGATCGCTTTTGTTCATGGATGATACATCGTTTTCGTCATAATCTCCCGTCTGTCAGGCGTCCTAACGGCGTCGTTAACGGCGTTTGTTTTCTATGACGATCCGGTTACATCATCGATAGTCCTATTTTTCGTCATTACCGGCCGCATGCCACGCTGGCAGATGACGTGCTTAATGACGTGGCGGCTGACATGACAGATGACGTGGCTGCTGACATTGCATTTTTAAATGACACGTGGCCAAATTTGGTTCCACCACGTGTCCTCTTTTTATTGGGCCACGTGGCGTGCTATGATTGGTTAGGATTTTCGTCACAGATGTTATTACCAATTCATCATAGAAATAATTATATATTGGTCACTGAGGACTCATCAATTTCATCACAAAGATGCACATGGTTTCATTACTATTTGCAAATAATATTGAAATGATTAAACAATTCCACATATAAACCGATCAATTATCCAGTGCTCCACAGAAATTGCATTCGTTTAAATTGCATTCGTTCCAAAGACAGAAACATCTATTACAGCCCAAGTATATATTATTATAGCCCATATACAGACACTAAGAATTGTGGGCTTCACGATAGCAACTTGTATCATGGCACTGCTTGACAATTGTGATAAGTGACTCTGACCACCAAAGGGCAAATGCGGATCTTTATTCCTGCAGAAAATAAAGCAATAAAGTCATTGATTTATTTTTATTATCATATTATTACTAAACACAAGTATTTTTTACTAATAAACATGACGCAGCCAATTAGATAAGATAATTACCTTCAAAGTTACACTCTTGATCTTCAGACTTTAGGAATTATGAATCAGGAACACCAAAACAGGAATTATGAATGGGGAATTCCAGGATGCCTGACGACAGTCCACTTATATTTATACTTCTGCATTACCATGATACATCAGTGAAATATGTATTCAACCATGAAAGGGCACTAGGTAAACAACAGATGTAGTTCAAGCAGAGAAGTACAAATGCAGAATGGAAGTTATATTCGTGTCAAGTATACAACAAGACAATCATATTTATAAATGTCGTAAAAATAACCAACTAAAAACCAGTTTTTCTCATGTTGACAACACGATCAGTTTTTATTCTATCTCCAATAAGAAAATACTATCAATATTTGAATTAAACTGGACAATACAAACCGAACCTAATGTGAGGAACATTGACAGTAGCAGACCAATTGTATATTTGTATTATCTAATGGTTTAGATGGCTGGCACAAATCTACTCTCAAATAGAACTATAATTTCAGATCGACAGATGAGAAAAGGAAAGAAACATGTAGATATTTCCCACATGGCTTATTAGATCTATGCAGATGAAGGAAATCTTGAATCCGCACCTTGACAAAAAAACGCATCAATATAGGTGCACCAATACTAACATTCTGATTCTCGTATATATACTACTTGCAAGTAAAGCCGCGGCAGCCAGCATTGCTCAGCTAGAGTGTCAATATTGCTGCTAGAGCAGTAGTAAAGGAGGAGGATTAAAGGCTAAATCCCTGACCTGTTCAATCGGAAGGGGCGGAGGAAGGTGTGGAGGAAAAGTAGTGAGGCAGAGGCTAGTACCCTTCGGTAGGGGGGGGAAGCAGACGAAGTTGTAGACTGGGGAGATGGTGCTGGCGAGGGCGAGGTTGACGCCTATGAAGACGAGCAGCCCCATCATTGACCGCGCTCGGTGCGACATCTCGCTCTCTCCCCTCGGCCCTTCCCCACCGGAGCCTTCCTCCAGCTGAGACCAGAGCGAGGCGAGAAGGGCGCCTGCACCGGATGTTCGGCGGTGGCGGCTTGAGTAGGGCGGCGGGCGTGGGCGGTCTGAGTGGTGCGCCTCGCCTCCCCGCGCGTGTAGACATGAATGACCTCGGTTGCTGCCCCTTTGAGCTGAAGAGTGCGGCGCTCAGATCAGTTCCGGATCTGAGCGCCGCCGACCGTGCTTGAGGGGAGCGGGTGGCGTGGAAGACGTGAGGTGGTTGAGGGGAGGGATGGAGTGGATTAGAGGTGCTAGGAAGAGCAAGCCGGCGGCGCAGGTGAAGAGGGAGAGAGGGAGGGGTGGGCGGATCTGAGGATGGGAGACGGTGGCGGATGAGTGGGGGAGGTGGGAGACGGGTGGGAGAGAGGCTGCTGGGAAGGGTTAGGGTTAGGGGAGTGGATGGATATTTATTGGACACTGAGTGCATCTTAGCTGTCTATTTTTCATCCAACGGTTTAGGTAAGATGTTGTTTTAAATAGGCCGTGTGGGCCGAATAGTTAGATGGGCTTGTACAGGTCTTACCTCATATTTTCGATGTTTTTGTTTTTCTTTTTTCATTTAAGGCATTCTTGTGAAGTAACTAGCAAAAATAATTATCTTTTATACTTAAATATATTTCTAAAATGTAAAGTGATACATATGTAGTGTAATACATATGAACGGCGTCGTTTGGAAGGGAGATGGGGAGCGCGGATCTGGGCTCGGAATGGGCGGAGACGACCGGAGCTGGGAGAGAGTGGCGGCGGCGGCGTCGAGGGAGGGAGAGGGTCCGCGGGGGCGTTGTGGGAGGGAGGGGGTCCGCGGTGGCGGCGGCGGCGTGCGGGAGATGAACGGTTAAATGCGTAGAGTAGTGGGCGAGATATTGGACCGGCTGTCATAGGACTTTTTTTGCCTTTTCCTTTTTTCTTTCTGTTTTTCTATTTCTCTTTTTCTTTTTTTTTAATATGACTAATTGAGAGATGTTTCTAGTCGTAAATAATATACCATATCACTTTATCGAAATCATTTGAAATTTTTATAGAATGGCTATGGAGCAAAAATATGTTGTTGCATTAATATGTGGAATTTTCTAACCAAGTTTACCTATAACTGTAATTATTTGTTGTATTACTAATGAATAAATGTGAAAATATCAAAAAATGGCTAGAAAAATCTAAAAAGTTGGATATCCACATGATTTCAGTGTATAACCATCGCATAAAAATTCAAGTTATTTCGATAAAGTGTTGTTGCACATCCATCGCAAAGGCATCCATGGCACACATAGTCCTATATGACTAAGTGAGAGATGTTTGTAGTTGTGGAGGATGTCTAGTACCAATTTATCGAAATCATTTGAAACTTTTATGGGATGGTTATGGAGCCAAAATATGGTGTCGTGTGAATTTATGAAATTTTCTGACCAAGTTTACCTATTATTGTGATTATTTGTTGAATTACTAATGAATAAATGTTAAAATATCATAAAGTGGTCAGAAAAATCTAAAAAGTTGCATAGCCACATGATTTTAGTGTATAAGCATCACATAAAAAATTCAAGTGATCTTGACAAATTGTTACCACACATCCATGGCAAAGCCATACATGGTACACATAGTCCTACATGACTAAGTGAGAGATATTCTTGGTTGTGAAAGATGTATAGTACCACTTTATTTACATCCTTTGAAACTTTAATGGGATGCTAGAGAATGATTTTAGAAGTATTTAGAAAAAAGAATCAACACATTTCGAGTTAGTATGAGGGAGAAAGACTAGTTACAAGTTTTTGTCAAAGATTAAAAAGAAAAACTACACCTGCCCAACAATTCTTAACGAACTTCATGAGTGGATGGTGGAGGTGCATTACTAGGTAACGTACGTGGTTCATATATATACATTAGTAATTTTTATGCCAAGAAATGATTTTCTAATATGTATACTTAGGTGTAAGAAAATAAGCTATATAAATAGATCCTAGAAATAGCAATTTGAAGACAAATTAATTTTATGAAGTAAAAGAGCGTGATTTTACAAAAAAATAGAAAAAAGAATTGTGAAATTTAGAGTTTTTATGAGGAATAATTACTAATTACAACTTTTAATTCCGAATCAAAAAGAAAAATGAATCAATCCGTGTGTTCTTCATCTTCCCCTCGGTGTTGCCATGTGGCGGAATGAGATTGGTCCAGAACGAGATCGAATCAGTGCGTGACATGTTATACCAACGAGTGTCTAAAGTATTACTATAACGACGTTCACAACCTTATCACAAACCAACTCGTAGCTCAGTGGTAAGGCATGATACATAGTTGTTGGAGGTCATGGGTTCAAACCCATGGTTCGACTATTTTTTTAAGGATTTTGGCGCTGGGCGGGCGGACGAGGCGCGGTTGAGCTTACTGGGCTGTCTACCGGGGGACGACATGTGTTCTGGGCGGGCCAACGAGGCGCGAGTGGGCTGGCGGCCGGGTGACGTGTGCGGTCTGATGAGGCGCGGGTGGCCTTAGTTTAAGAAGATCAGGTGACTAAATAATTTCGCAAAATGAAATTGGTGTAATGGTATAGCTTTGGTTACTTGAAGGCTTAGGTCACAGGTTCGATTCCTATGTTTGTAGGGTTTTTTTTTGAACTTTTTTCAAACAATAAACACAAATGAAGTAGTAGTTCAATGGTATTTTTAAAAGTCCCGGTGCACAGGAGGAAAAACAATTTCTGACATGGCATTATGGATGGCAAGGCTGCCAAGAAAAAATTAAAATAATTCAATAATTTGTTTGTGACCTCCAACTTTTGTCATATATTTATGACATTAACAAATAGGCTTTATGACATAGCAACTATATTTCATTGGGTGATACTGGACTACATGTATGACATATGTTGTGACATACAATTTTTTACTGTCATTAAATTGATATGGCTAATACATTATGTCCTAAAATGAATGATATAATGATATTATATTGTATTGTCACACTAAATACATCACAAAGCCATACATTTCTTGTAGTGAACGCAATGTTATCCCTCTTTGCAAAAAAAAAAGGTTGGAGCAGGCCGTCTGGGCAATGCCGAAGCTAATTTCGAGCCGAAGCTATGTGACCAATTTGTTTCATCATTAGGTGTGTCAAACGAGGCAAATAAACGATGACGATGTCAAATCTAATCTGTGACGATTATGTTTCATCACAACAATACGTCATACGAAAACACAATCTATGTTGATTTCCTTTTAGTGTTCTATGACATTATTTTAATTTTCGTCATTAATGTTCGAGCCAAATCTTCGTCACTTGTAACTTATGACGAAGATCAAAATTTCGTCATAGAAAGATAACATTCTGTGACGAAAGTAACCAGCGTCACAAGCAAAACGTCATGGATGATCATATTTCTACTAGTGATACCTCTTCAACAACTCATAACCCACCCTCCTAATCATTTAGGACTTGGGAAAACAGCTTGTTTCGCGTAACATGATTATGAGTCGACACATATCTTCTCCTAAAATCAGGTGGTGGGAGGACGTGGAAAGAATAAATAGTAGAAAACAGTGTCCGATGCAAATGTATCGGAACGAAAGAATACATAAAAATGGTTAGAATAATTTAACAATAATATAAGATTTTTGATGCAAAATTGTCGTCTATAATTTAGAGGAGGATTATTATCAACTCTTAAAAATGATCTTCTCTATTCTTCCTAATATATTTTTAGAAGTTCTAGAACTTCATAGTTTTATATACTATAAAGAGGGAAAGAAGTATCTTACATGTTACATATTCATCCGATTGTTGATTTTAATCCAATGGTCTAAATTAAATTAAAGAGTCCATGACATCTTATCTTGCAGAAGTGAGATTATGTGCAAAGGTGGGATCTTTACACGGAATTATCGGTAAAAGTTTTAAGAGACAAAAATAAGGCTTGCGGTTTGGGGATTCCTCGGTGGTCTAAAGGCAACACTACCTTCGTTTGGGGATTGGGCACTCGACTCCACGCGGTGGGTGGAAAAAGATCATTTTTTACGTGGGCCCAAAAACTATTTTGAATATAGATAATTTAATTTGGAGAGACGGTTAGTTTAGCCACCGTTTAGAATGCTCTATATTAATTTAGAGCTCTTGTACTCTCTCAAAAAAAATTAGAGCTCTTGTAAAACTTTAAATATAGCTAAAATTATACCTAATACCTTTGGAGTTGCTCTAACAATTTTTTCTTCGGCACGCGCGCCCACGTCTGCCTATTTATTTTTCTTTTCTGCTCCCTACATAGCCCGGCGTGATGATTTGTTTTCCATCACCACAACGATGCATAACCACGCCGAGAAGAGAATGGGTTCAGAGGGAAGTCGGAGGAGGAAGAAGCCGATGCATACAAGGGGCTAGAGGCTAGAATTTTTGTGACACCGAAGCGTCCACGCAGCAGGTATCTGATCCAACCAGGAGTGACACTGAAGCCGGCCACCCACTCTCACTGACCAATGGACTCCTTAGGGGCGAAGCCCAAAACCCACCGCCGGCTGTCGCGGCCGCCATGACCCAGACGTCGATGCCGACGGGCAGCGGCATGAGCGGAGCCACGCGCGACACGAACATGGCGGTGAGCAGCGTGGAGAGTGCCCAATCAGACTAGTGTAACATTGGAGATGGAGGGTATTTATGTTGTGATATTATTGGAGATAAACAATTTTTTTCGAACAAATTCGGGGAGGAGAAATCTCCACCTACTATTTCATTGATCGAAAGGGCCTCGAGGCGGAGCCATTACAATGAACTTACAAAGATCATTTCGGCAAGCCGAGGAGAACAACATGAGGTCAGCTAGGCCGAAAGGAGTGAAAATTATAGGAGAGATTACAAAGACACATAACATTTTCTAATACAGCTCAAGAGTATTACCCAAATGCATTCTACCGATCATCCATGGAACCAACGCCGACCAACTTGCTTGTCAGGTTCATTGTAGCCAAAGTGCCACCACAACATCCCTCGCAGCTACGCCGCCATGTGGTCACCCTCCAACGATTTGAGAGAACTTACTAACATAATGGGGGCTAAGGGTGCGCGGGCATCTTGACCAAAATGTCACCGGATACGACAACCTCCCTTCAAGCTAACAATAACACCAAATGAGGCACATCCAGATGCCACATACCGCCATCCAACGCCCTTCGAGGGGAGGAAGCCCCAAAGGAGGGAGGGTCAGCAGAGGTGACGACCAGCATTTGATTTTGATGTCCCGTCATCAAGGAGAGCGCCGACGAAGTAGAGGTGCCAGCAGCGGGTATTTGTGGAACCACAACAGACTCCAAAGGATCACCAAAACACTTGTAAAATGGCTGTAGACACGAGGAGGGGAGTGGTCTTCCGAGGGAGCAACTGCCGAGATACTTACTTGTCAGGTTCACTGTAGCCAAAGTGCGACCACCACACCTGTTGCAGCTACGCCGCCCTGTGGTCACCCTCCAATGATTTGGGAGGACTTACCGACAGAATGGGGGCTAGGGGTGAGCGGGACATCTTGACCAAGACGTAACAGGAAACGACAACCTGAAAGTGCATCTTGGCCCCTAATTGTTTTGGTGATAGTGACAAACACAATTTGTGGTATTTAATTGTTGAATAAGATGTGTGTAGGATTTACTAAAGATAAAATCATGGTTTTGACCAAAGGAAGGCCCCCAACTCCAAATCGGCATTTTCAACTCAAGTCAAGGCTTATATTCATTTTAATTTCGAATTTGAGTATAGGAAACACCGTACTATAAAGGGGGGTGCGAATTAACCGCCAAGAGATGCTAAAAGTGCTTAAGGAGATGATCTAAGTGAGTGAGAGGTAACCCGAGCCTACTGAAGGACCGATTAGGCGACCAGAGAGGGGGGGGGGGTGAATGAGAGCCGATAAAAATTCTTCTCCAAAGAGAGAACTCGGCCTATGCCCCAAATTCACAACCAAGAGTTCCCACACGAGTTTGCCAAGGTCACGTAGTCACAATGGACCTACCAACTCTAGGAACAAACCCCAAACAATCCCAAAGCGAAAGTGAAACTCAAGAAGCAAAGAACTTAGGCAATCTGCAGTGGCCTGGGCGGATCGTCCGCATGGAGGGGGCGGACTGTCCGCGGGCACCAGGCGGACCATCCGCGAGCTCGCGGCGGACTGTCCGAAAGCAGCTGTGAGCAACAACTAGCGGTAGCAACATATTCGGCTTCTGTGGTAGACTGAGCTACACTAGACTTTTTGCGAGAAGACCAAGAAACAAGCGAAGATCCCAAAAACTGACAAGTCCCCGAAGTCGACTTCCTATCGACTCGACACCCCGCAAAATCGGCATCCGAAAACCCAAGAAGCGAGAGAGAAGAGGACGCCGAGTACCAAAGGCCAAGCTCAGGAGTGTATCGAAGATACCTGAAGATCCGCTTGACGGCCTGCCGGTGTGAAGTCCTCGGCGACGCCTGAAAACGAGCGCACAGACACACAGAAAACTGAATGTCCGGCCTCGTCGCCGTCAAGTACAAGAGGGATCCGATCATGCTCCGGTACTCCTTCTGGTCCACGGGCTCTCCGTCCTCGTCCGCATCCAAAGCTGTAGTCGTACTCATCGGTGTCGACAGGGGCTTCGAGTCGTCCATCTTGAACTTCTTGAGGATGTCCTTCGTGTACTGGGCTTGATGCACAAAGGTTCCCTCCTTCGCCTGCTTGATCTGAAGCCCGAGAAAGAACTGCAATTCTCCCATCATGGACATCTCGAATTTTTTGCTCATGTCCTCTGCAAACCTCACAACCAAAGAGTGAGACGAGCCGCCAAAGACAATATCATCCACGTACACCTGAACAATTAGGATATCATCGCTCTGCCTGAGGAGAAAAAGAGTCTTATCAACCTTGCCCATCTCAAACCCCTTGTTGAACAAGAACCCCCTCAAACGGCCATACCAAGCACGGGGAGCTTGTTTCAGCCCATACAATGCCTTTCTCAACCTATACACCCTGTGAGGAAACTCAGCACTCTCAAAGCCCGGTGGTTGCTTCACATACAGCTCTTCTTCTAAAAACCCATTCAAGAAGGCACTCTTCACATCCATTTAGTACAACTTGAACCCTTTAGCCACGGAAAAGGCTAAAAGGATCCTAATTACCTCCAAACGGGCTACAGGAGCAAATGTCTCCTCATAGTCTATCCCTTCCTTCTGACTATACCCCTGAGCAACCAACCTTGATTTGTTTCTCACCACCTCACCATTCTCACCCTCTTTGTTCTTCCACACCCATTTTGTCCCAATAGGTTTGCAATGTGGTGGTGGCTCTACCAACTCCCAAACTTGGTTTCTCTCAAAATTCTCTAACTCCTCATGCATTGCGTTCACCCAATTAGGATCAGAGAGAGCATGTTCAATGTCTTTCGGCTCAAAGGTAGCAACAAAAGCCGAATGAGCAAAGTGAGAAACATTCCTGGACCTTGACCGTGTTGTACATTCATTGATGTCGCCGATGATTCTTGAGGGTGGATGATCAACTTGAACGCGCCTCGGTGCCTCTCACCTGGAGACAACCTCCCCCTCAGCTGCAGCTTCCACTTGATCTTGCTGGATTGTAGTCGGTGTAGGGGCTGGACCATCCTGCACCGTAGTCGTCGTAGTGGAAGTAAAGGGTACATGCCCGGCTGGAGCTTCATCATCACCATCATCCTCTCTAGCATCATCCTCCTCGTCCTCAAAGATCTTCTTGCCAATCTCGTCGTCACCTGCACACTCAAAGACAGACAAACTGCATGGCTGGGTCTCGTCGAAGGTAACCTCGCAAGTTTCCATGACTAGGTTAGTATCAAGATTGAGCACACAGAATGCTCGAGAATGACTAGCGTAACCCAAAAAGATCCCATCGGAAGACCTCGACTCAAACTTATCAAGCCTACCCTTCTTTAGAATAAAGCACCGACAACCAAAAGCCCTGAAATGGCTCACTCTAGGTGCTCGCCCGTGCATGAGCTCGTAGCACGTCTTGTTCAAGAAGGCCCTAAGAAAAATCCGATTCCCAACATGGCATGCGGTATTCACCGCCTCAGCCCAATATCTCCTCGGAGTCCTATGCTCGTCGAGCATCGTCCGAGCCATCTCACAAAGGGAACAATTTTTCCTCTCAACCACACCATTCTGACAAGCCACATAGGGAGAAGAGAATTGATGTTCGAGACCCAAATCACAATAAAAGGTTTCAAAATGAGAGTTTTTAAATTCAGAGCCATTGTCGCTACGGATAGCTCGAATGGCATCTCCATTCCTCTCATTCTTCAACCTCAAGATTAGATCCCTCACAAAACCAAACGTCTCCCCCTTGTCAGCTAAAAAGAAGACCCAAGCATAGTGAGAGTAGTCATCCACTATCACCAGGACATACCATTTCCCACCCACCGAGCACACACGAGCTGGACCAACCAAGTCCATATGGAACAGCTCGCATGGCCTCTCTGTCATAACGGAAGTCAGAGGCGGGTGAGAGGCAGCGACAATCTTGCCATGCCTACACGGAGCACATACCAAGTCCTTTTGGTATTTCAACTTAGGCAATCCTCGGACTAATCCTAGCCCACTCAAGCGTGACAACAAGTCAAAACTCAAGTGACCTAGTCTCCTATGCCATTTCCAAAGCTCCGCCGAAACGCCAGCAACCAAGCAACGAGAAGAGCAAACACACTGAGAAAAATCGGCTCTGAAAATCTGACCCTCGGGGATGATCGTGCATACAAGATCACCTCGAGAATCCAAGACACGCAAAGCGCCCGTTTTGAAATGGACCTCAAAACCCTCATCAAGAAGCTGGGAAACCGAAAGAAGATTGTACCCCAAAGACTTGACAAGAGAGACACGCCTGAGAGTCACAGAGTCGCTCACCTTCACCGTGCCCATTGAAAGCACTCCACCTTTCCCATTGTCCCCAAAAGTGATGTACTCTTTGGTCATCACCGGGGTGAGGCTGGAGAACCACCTTCGATCTCCGGTCATGTGTCGAGAGCAACTGGAGTCGATCAACCAAAAGCCCTCCATGCCTCCCACCTGCAAATCAGAAACGAGAGCGAGAGTGAGCAGACGACTCAGCACTGAGGTTAGTACAGAATGAATCAAACCAGTGCCGTGCCATTTGCTCAAAAGTGGGGTTAGCAAAATCCATCCTATCTCCTCTAGGTGGAACATCCACACGTCCCCTTGGAGGACTACGCGCACCACGAGGTGGAGACCGTGGCCCGTAGCTCCTCTGGGACCTAAAACTGCGATCGTTCCCCCCATACTCGTATTGGCCACGAGCGAAGGAACGTCCAGCAAACTCACCACGCCCAAACCCAACTCGCCTACCACCTTCTCTATGTGGTGGCTCACCTCGAGGCACAAACACACGCCTCTCTCGAGGGTAAATGGTACGCACCATACCCTCACCCCTTGGCACCAACCTAGGCTCAGGCACACCACGAGAAGGGCGGTACCTGTCCTTGTTGGCCATCTCTCTAGCCAACCTCTCCTCACGCTTCCTCCTGAAGCAAAACTCAGCAAGATGCCCATCCCTCCCACAATGCTCACAATGGAAGGGTTTTGGTTTTGGCTTTGGTTTTGGGCTCTCTTTGGGCTCTGGCTTCTCCTCACTCGGTTTCTCTCCCTCCTTCCCAAAGAACTCATTCCCCAAGTCACTCTTGAACTTGATGGGTTTCTGGAAGTTATCGGTATGTGGAGGAAACACGGGTGGAGCTGGGGTTGTGTCTAGTCGGTTCCTAAGTGGGTTTGGCTTAGGAGCATAGGCATTTTTGTGGTGGGTTTTTGGTGGCTCTGGGATATCTCCAATCTTCCCCTCATCCACCTTGTTTGCCCCAAGCGCTTCCCCATCATAGTGCTTGTATGTCTCGATCATCATCCTCAGCTGAGGCTCATGACCAGACAACCAACCCATCATCTTTCTCAACTCATCATTCGCATCGTGCAAACGATCAACATAGTGTGCAAGCTCCATATTCTTCACAGCATTTATTTCACAAGTAGAGCATAATGTAGGAATAGGAGCTTTCAGCTGAGCCTCTAGTGATCTAGCATAAACAAGTGAAACATCTAGCTTTTCATGCAAAACAGGACAAGAGGTGCAAGCACCAAGCAAAGAGGGCCTAGATTTCATCTCATCTAGCTCAACCCTAAGCACATCTAGTTCCTCAACCTTGGAGGCATATTTCTCCTTAAGCACAGTCAATTCACCAAGAAAAGTGGAACAATCAGTGCATTCAGGTTCATCGGTCACAATAGGAGCAGACTTAAGAGAATCTATTTGAGCCCTAGCATCAACAAGCAAAGACTCTAGCTCAACCACCTTCTCCTTAGCCTCTCCAAGCAAAGACCTATACTCCCTCTTCTCCTTGTTGGTCTTTCTAAGCACATCATCACGGTTGTCAAGCAAGTCATTCAACCTAGCATTCTCCGCTACCAAGAAGGATGGATCATTGTTTACCTCATCCTCGGAGTCGGAGCCCGAGTCATCCTTGTTGCTCTTCTTGCATGTGGAGCTATGTGCCATGCCACAAAAGCCTTGGGCGGCGAAGCACAAGCCGTTGATGTTCTTGCTTGACCGCTTGCCCTTGTGCCGGTTCTCATCTTCATCACTTGAGCTCGATGAAGAGTAGCAAGAGCTCGAGTCGATGTCACTTGGTCTGGCAACTATCGCTCGCTCCTTCTTCTTGTGACCGCCGCTCCTCCTCGGCCTCCGCTCAGACTTGTTCTTGCCCTTGTGGTCGTCCCTCGAGCGATGCTTGTGGTCGGTCCTCGGACGGTGCTTGTGCTCGGCCTTCCCCTCCATGGATTCTGGGCACTCAGCGATAAAGTGCCCGTGCTTCCCGCACCGGTAGCACATGCCCGAGGTCCTCTGAGCATTCTTCCGATTCGTGTACATGCGCTCGAACTGCCTGCTCAGCAACGCGAGATCCTCCTCGCCTAGCACATCAAACTCCTCATCTGGCATGGACACAAGACAAGACAAAGAGAACTGTCTCGAAGACATGTTAGCGTTAGTCCTTGATCCAGAAACGAGAGCCAGACTATGAGGGTCAGTCGGGTTCTCGATCTTTGCGCGCACCCCACGGTCCACTTCGGACGACTTGAGCTTGGAAAACAGCTCATCCACCATGAGGGTGTCATACTTCTCCGACTCAAGAATGGCCTCGACCTTCCCACTCCACACAGTACGATCCAGAGAGTGCAGGAGCTTGACAGCCCTGTCATGATCATCGTACGGGAGCACGGCCACATTAGCCCTCATGTTGTTCACAATCACCGTGAACCGCTGGAACATGCTGTCAATGGACTCACCGGGGAGATGAGTGAAATTCTCGTACTCTCTCCGGTAGGTCGCAAACAACCGAGCTTGAACCTGAGCATTTCTAGCATGAGCATTCTTCAACTGCTCCCAAATCTTACAAGCCAAGTCCTTTGTCTGAACCCGATCGAATTCGGATTGACACAGAGCACGGAACAAGTAGTCGACCGCCTTATTGTTGGCGTCGAACATATCCCTCGATCCTGGAGCTAGGAAGTTCATCGGATGAACATAAGCTGTGTTCACCGTGACATCCCACAAGATCTGACCCTTGCCGCGGAGGAAAGCAGCCATCCGCCTTTGCCACATCTGGTAGTTCTTACCATCAAAGTGTGGAGGACCTGAACCCCGTTCTTGGTACGCCATCTTTGGATCTTAGACTGGTTAGAATCACGAAGATCCGTAACCGGCTCTGATACCAATTGAAGGACTGATTAGGCGACCAGAGAGGGGGGGGGGGGGAGTGAATGGGAGCCGATAAAAATTCTTCTCCAAAGAGAGAACTCGGCCTATGCCCCAAATTCACAACCAAGAGTTCCCACACGAGTTTGCCAAGGTCACGTAGTCACAACGGATCTACCAACCCTAGGAACAAACCCCAAACAATCCCAAAGCGAAAACGAAACTCAAGAAGCAAAGGACTTAGGCAATCTGCAGTGGCCTGGGCGGACCATCCGCATGGAGGGGGCGGACTGTCCGCGGGCACCAGGCGGACCGTCCGCGAGCTCGCGGCGGACTGTCTGAAATTGGTTCCCGAACCTCCAGTAGCGCACCACGAAAAACAGTCCGTCCGTCCTCTACCCGCGGACCGTCCGCGCTGAACGGACTGTCCGGCCTCACCTCGCGGACTGTCCGCCAAACCTTGTGCAACCAAAAGCACACGGCCACACGGATCAAACGAAAGGCGAACAAGAACACACGAAGAACTCGACGAACTGCTGGCTGAAAGCCTCCTCGCGGACCGTCCGCCAGGGGCACGCGGACCGTCCGCGTGGTGCGCAGACAGCAGCTCGAGCCCGACCTCTTGAAGGTCAACACCTCCTTCCCTTTGCCCGATCTCCCGTATCAACCAAGGAATTGCTACCAAATCATAGGTGAATGTGAAGCGCCTCTAGGAGATGCTATACCTACGAATTTGTAGCCTCAAACCCACTGAATTGAGAGGAATCGAGATTCTACCGAACTCTCCCAAAGAGCTAGGGTTCCAACCGAAATCCTTCAATCGGAGGCCGAATTCGGAGTTTGAGGGGTCATGATCAAGCACAAAGATGCACAAGGCAACTATCCATGATCCCCACCAACAAATCCGAACCCAAACACCTCAGAATCGAAGGAACAAGGCGCGCACGAAAATCCAACGAAAATAGCTCGAAAATGACACGAAAATCACAAGAGCCACAAGAAGGAAATCGACACAACCATGAATGCTTCCATACACTCGGAGGTCAGATTCTCTACAAAGCGGTGAAGAAAATCTAAGCCTATGGAGCAAGGAAATGAGAAGCAGTCCTGATGGATGGTTTGCCCAGAAAACCCTAGAGCTATATGTATGAGTCCCTCTGGGTTGGGCAAATGACCAAGCTACCCCTAGCACTTAAAATTAAGATACAGTCCCCTCAGGGGCATATAGGTCATGTAGCACTCCTCTTCATCGCACGGCCACGCCTTCGCCGCAGTCCGCGTCCTCCCGACGCAAGCCCTGCAATCCCGCCACGTGTCCGCCGGCATCGAAGCTTCTCGGCGCGCCCGGATCCCGTCTCCGCCCGCCGAGTCTCCGGTCTTGGTTTTGTGGCTCAACCAAGTAACCCGACGGTTTTGTGGTGAACCACCGCAAACCCCGCGTGCAGACTCCGGTCGTGAGCCGCTACCCTGCACCGGCTCTGGTCGACGACTTCGTCTTGCTTTTCTTGCCACCATGCGGCCCGCACTTGACCCCGCTGGCCACCGGGTCCCTCGAGCCGAGCCTACTTGTCTCTCCACTCCTAGGAGGCCCCGCAAGGCATAGACCTTTCGCGCCCGCTCTTCACCTGCACCAACACGAGTCAAGCCGCAACCTGCACCTACAATACTCGGCCAAGAGTTAGTCCACACCATGTTGTCAATCACTCATCACACCAGGGAGCGACCATCCACTGGTCCTCGGACGCTCCGGTCCTCACCTACACGAACACTTTTGCTCTTCTTTTCTCCAATTCTCAGCCATTGTCGGTAGTACCGACCTAGGGTCGGTAGTACTGATATGGGTTCACTTGCGAGTTTTAGCCAGACCCTCGGTAGTACCGACCCCTGGTCGGTAGTACCGATATGGCTTCACTGTCTCAATTTCTCGGCACCCCTTGGTAGTACCGACCCGGGGTCGGAAGTACCGAGGGTTACCGATTCAGCACAGTAACAGCTAGTTTTTGAGGGCTAGTATAAATGCCCCTCTTCATCTCCCTCATTTGCTGCTGACCTACCATGGGACAAACACTCACTTGAGCATTCACTCCACTTCTCCCCTCCCTCCTAGAGCCAAGACTTGATTCCTTTGAGCTAGGGTTTGGTTGGAGGAGTGATTCTAGTGTGAGATTGAGAAGCTTTGAGAGCCCCTTCGATTCCCCTCATCTCAAGAGCACTTGAAGCATCTCCGGGCATCGATTCGCGTTTGTTACTCTTGAAGCTTGCTTCTAGACGGTTAGGTGTCTCCCGTTGAGTGCCCTCTTGGTGTGGAGCACCCGGGATCGTTTGTATTACCCTCTCCTTGGTGGAGAATTCTTAGTGAGCACCAATCTTCCTTTTGTGGGGATTGGGTGAGGCAAAGAGGCTCTTGGTGATAGCCCTCCCTTTGTGGGATCCTCAACGGAGACGTAGCTTCCTTTGTGGGAGTGAACTTCGGATTAAACCTCTTGTCTCCTTTGCTTGTTTGAGTTCTTTGCAATTTGCTAACCCTAGAGCTTGTTTGTGCCCGATCTATTTATTTGTTGTGTTCCTACTCATATCTGTGGTTGCAGGAGGTTCTTAGCATCTATACTCACCTTTTGATTCAAGTAGAATTGCTAGAATTGTCGTGCATTTAAAATTTCCTTTTAAGTCATCTCTGTCGGGTCGGTAGTACCGCCCCAATACCAGAAGTACCGACCCCTCAGTAGTTCTGGCACTGCGTCGGAAGTACCGACCCCCTATTTAACCGCTGCAATTATTTCAGAAATTTAAAGTGATCCTATTCACCCCCCCTCTAGGCATCACAAGGTCCTTTCAATTGGTATCAGAGCCTAATCCCTTGATTTAGGCTTAACCGCTAAGGGATCAAGATGCCAGGGAGTGGAGACAACCAATCCACCGAAGAAATCGCCACCAAGGAGGCTCAAGAAAGAGAGCTTAAGGCAGCCCAAGACATCACCGGGAAGGCTCCAAGCCGTTCCAACGGTGATAGCTCCGACGACTCTTCATCTGACTCCGACTCGGACTCCGACTCAAGTGATGAAGACATCAAGGATGATGATGATGCGGCAAAGAAGGCGGCAAAGAAAAGAAGAAAAGCCAAGAAGAAGAAGAAGAAGAAGACTAAAAAGCTCCTCAAGAAGATGATCAAGAAGGAGCAATCCAAGTACACTCACTCCGGCTTCTACGAAGTGCCCCACAACTACAGACAATTTCCGGGCAATCATCCTAACGAAAAATTCTATTCCGTACATTTGGGAAAGCCTCCCCATTTCGATGGGAAAGACTATCCCAAATGGGCTTGTGATATGCAAATGCACCTTTACGGGCTTCACCCTTCTCTTTGGAAGATTGTGTGTGTAGGTGTGACAATCCCCGCTGAAGGAGAAGCCCTCACAATCGAGCATAAGCAAGACCTCCACTGCAACGTACAAGCAACAAGAGTCATCACGGGATCCTTGTGTGCTCAAGAGTTCAACAAGGTTCGGAACATCCAAATTGCCAAGGTGATTTGGGACACACTAAAGGAAGCACATGAGGGAACCGATCATGTAAGACAAGGCAAAATTGATTTGATTCACGGAGAGCTTGAGCTATTCATCATGAAGGATGGAGAAACCGTGAGAGAGATGTATGATAGAATTATGCTCCTTGTCTCGGACATCAAAGCATTAGGAAGTGATGATTGGGATGACTCCAAGGTCACAAAGAAGTTGCTAAGAGCTTTCACTCCGAAGAACCCAAATCTTGCAACTATGATAAGAAGAGACCCAAACTACTACAATATGACACCCAATCAACTTCTTGGTGAGATCTTGCATCAAGAGTTAGTTGATCAAGATGTGGAGAAGTCACTAAGCTTGAAGGTGAACAAGAGCTTAGCCCTTAATGCTAGCTCTAGTGAAGCGGTGGAAGTGAAGCCAAAGACTTCCAAGACCAAGAATGAAGAAACAAGTGAAGAAGGAAGCACGGATGAAGAAACTGCCTTTGCCATAAGAAAGTACAAGAAATTCTTGAAGTCAATAGCATCAAGGAAAGGTGGTGATGAAAGGAAGAAGAAGTCTCAACGCAAATGCTATGAGTGTGGAGAGTATGGACACTTCATTACCGAGTGTCCCAAGAACAAGAACAAGGGTGAAGAAGAGAAGAAATACAAGGAGAAGAGCAAAGAGTACAAGAACAAGTATCAAGGGCGTGCACACGTGGGCCAACAATGGGACTCAAGTGATGAAGATGAAGAGCCAAAAAAGCAAGGCATGGCAACCATTGCCATGGCACAAGGATCATCTTCACCACGTCTCTTCAATAACTTCTCCGATGATGAGGACCACTCTCACTTTTGCCTCATGGCAAGGGGGAGCAAGGTACAAGAATCAACCACCTCATCCTCTCACACCTCTTCTTCATCCACACCTAGTGACATAGATGATCTAGAAATTGAAGCCAACATGATAAAGCAATTTAGTAAAAAGGGCTATAAGGAAATAAAAAGACTTTTGGAGAAATTAGAGAAAAGGAAAGTGTCTCTCCATGAGCAAGAAGACTTGCTTATCCTTGAGAAGGAAAGAAACCTTGCTCTAGAGAGACGCCTTGCCGAAGAGGCGGCTAAGGTGGAGAAGTTGACCACGGACTTGTCCTTGGCTAATGACACCAACAAGAGGATGTCAAAGGATTGCACTTTGGCAAATGAATCTCTAGCTTCCCTAAAGGCCACTCATAGTGAGCTTCAAACAAGCTTCTCACGCTTGTCGGATAAACATAAAAATCTTGAAGCAAACTATAGTGCTCTTTGGGAAAGCACCAAAGCCAATCCTAAGGCAACACTTGACTCTAATGCCTCCACTAGCAAAGGTTGCTCTATTTGCTCTAACGTTGATATAAATGCTCGTAAGACTAACCATGCAAAGCTTGAGGAGACAATCAAGAGCAAAGACAAGCAAATAGCCCGGTTGAACATGTTGATCAATCAAGGCAAGATAGGTGCCAAGTCCATTCCTAAGGTGATTGACAAGCAAGGACTTGGGCACTACAAAGACAACAAGGTCAATGGTAGGGTGGTGGTGAAAGGGCATGAGATCTCCTTATGGAACAAGGGAGGCTACCTCAACACTATTATGGACATTGCCCATGGAGTCACCACCTCTACCACAACAAAGGACAAGCCAAAGGTGGTGAACACCACAAAAGGAAATGGTGGGGTTAATTTCCCATCAAAGGCATCGAAGAATGTGGTGGAATACAAGCCCTCTCCCAACTACACTTGTGACTATGTTGTGACCTTGGACCACAATGGTAAAATGGTGGTCAAGTATGTTTGGGCCTACACCAAGAAGGCTATGAGGAAGAGTGTGTGGGTTCCAAAAGTTTATGCTTCTAACCTACAAGGACCCAAATCTTTTTGGGTACCTAAACCAAAAGCTTAAACTTGTTTTGTAGGCCTACTCCTCCGGTGGAAGCACTTGGTTGATTGATAGTGGTGCCACTAATCATATGACCGGAGATGAAGGCTTATTTGCATCCCTTGATCATTATGACACCCCTATGGAAACTATCATCTATGGAGACAATGGTCAAGGAGATGTTGTTGGTCTAGGTAAAATTGTTATCTCAACAACCAATTTAATTGAAGATGTTTATCATGTTCAAGGGTTAGGATACAACTTGTTGTCGGTTTCACAACTTTGTGAGAAAGGCTACAATTGTCTCTTTACCCATGAGGGTGTGACCGTCTCTAGAAGGGAGGATTCCTCTATTGTCTTTGAGGGTCATCTAGGGGAAAGCTTTACTATGTGGATTTCACAAAAGTGAAGGTGGACCCTAAGGCTTGCTTAGTGGCAAAATCTGACATGGGTTGGCTATGGCATCACTGAGTAGCCCATGTTGGCATGAGGAACTTGGCCAAACTTCAAAAAAGACGAGCACATCCTAGGACTAACAAATGTTGTTTTTGAGAAAGATAGGTTGTGTAGTGCTTGTCAAGCCGGGAAGCAAGTTGGAGCGCATCATCCCGCCAAGAACATCATATCCTCATCAAGACCGTTGAAGCTACTACACATGGATTTGTTTGGTCCAACCGCCTACATAAGCATCGGTGGTAACAAATATAGTCTAGTAATTGTTGATGACTTTTCCCGTTTCACTTGGGTATTCTTTTTGCAAGATAAGAGTGAAGCAAAGGGAGTGGTCAAGAAGTTCATTAGAAGAGTTCAAAATGAGTTCGAGCTCAAGGTCAAGAACATTAGAAGCGACAACGGCTCAGAGTTTAGGAACACTCAAGTTGAAGAGTTCCTAGATGAAGAAGGCATCAAGCATGAACTCTCCGCTACATACACTCCTCAACAAAATGGCATTATCGAGAGGAAGAACCGTACATTGATTGAAGCGGCAAGAACAATGCTTGATGAATACAAGACTCCGGATTCATTTTGGGCGGAAGCCATCAACACCGCATGCCATGCCGCCAACCGCCTCTACCTCCACAAGTACTTGAACAAGACTCCCTACGAGATCATCACCGGTAGGAAACCTAGTGTGCACTACTTTAGGGTCTTTAGGTGTAAGTGTTTCATACTTAACAAGAAATCCAAAGCCTCAAAGTTTGCATCCAAGATTGATGAAGGTTTTCTCATTGGTTATGGAACTAACGAACATGCCTATCGTGTTTTCAACAAAACCACCAGTTGTGTTGAGACCACAGTAGACGTAAAATTTGATGAATCCAACAGCTCTCAAGGAGAGCAAGTTAGTGAAAACCTTGTAGATGATGAAGAGCCTCCAAGTGTATCCATCTTTAGAATGGGCACAGGTGAAGTGATGCCTCGTGAGGTTCAAGTTCAAGCTCCGGTTGACACAAGCAATCAAGATCCATCATCATCAACAAAAGTGGAACCATCAAGTTCTCAAGTTCATCAAGAAGAAAGTCAAGTTCATGGTGACGATCATAGACGGGGCTTTGATCAAGGGGGAGAACAAGGTGGTGAAATTAAAGGAGAAGCTCTGCAAGTTGAAGATGATGATGGACCCATTCAACGTCAATCTCAAGCACCACACCCAAGAGTACATCAAATGATTCAACGGGATCATCCTGTCGACAACATACTTGGGAGTATCCAAAGAGGGGTAACAACTCGCTCAAGATTATCAAATTTTTGTGCATTTTACTCATTTGTTTCCTCTTTGGAACCTCTTAGTGTGGAACAAGCTCTTGAGGATCCGGATTGGATTATTTCCATGGAGGAAGAGTTGAACAACTTCAAGAGAAATGAAGTTTGGGAGTTGGTGCCAAGACCCAAGCAAAATGTGATCGGCACCAAATGGGTTTTTAGGAACAAGCAAGATGAATTTGGTGTCGCACAAAGAACAAGGCAAGGCTTGTTGGCAAAGGCAACACTCAAGTTGAAGGCTTGGACTTTGGAGAGACTTATGCACCGGTAGCAAAGCTTGAATCAATTCGTATCCTTTTGGCCTATGGTACTCATCATGACTTCAAGCTTCATCAAATGGATGTCAAGCGTGCCTTCTTGAATGGACCTCTCCAAGAAGAAGTATATGTTGATCAACCACCGGGCTTTGAAGATCCAAACTTTCCCAACCATGTGTACAAGCTCCATAAGGCGCTCTATGGGCTTAAGCAAGCTCCTAGAGCATGGTATGAATGCCTTAAGAGTTTTCTTCTCAAGAACGGTTTTGAGATAGGCAAACCTGATTCTATTCTCTCCATTCAAAGAAATGGAAAAGATATCTTTGTATGTCAAATTTATGTTGATGACATTATCTTTAGGTCTACTAATGATAAATTTTGTGAAGAGTTTAGTAGGATCATGACCAAGAGGTTCGAGATGTCTATGATGGGTGAATTGAAGTTCTTCCTTGGGTTTCAAATCAAGCAATTGAAGGAAGGAACTTTCTTGTGTCAAACCAAGTATGTGAAGGATATGCTCAAGAGGTTTGACATGGACGATTCTAAGCCCATCGAGACTCCTATGGTATTAAATGGACATCTTGACCTCAATGAAGAAGGGAAGTCGGTCGATCAAAAGATATTTCGTTCCATGATTGGCTCTCTCCTTTACATTTGTGCATCTAGGCCCGATATAATGCTTAGTGTGTGCATGTGTGCAAGATTTCAAGCTAATACTAAGGAGTGTCATTTAATGGACGTTAAGAGAATCTTTAGATATTTGGTACAGAATCCTAACCTTGGCTTATGGTATCCCAAGGGCTCCACTTTTGATTTACTTGGCTACTCCGATTCGAACTATGCCGATTACAAAGTGGATCGAAAGAGCACTACCGGGACTTGCCAATTTCTTGGTAGGTCCTTGGTGTCGTGGAGCTCAAAGAAGCAAAATTCGGTTGCTTTGTCCACGGCCGAAGCCGAGTATGTGGCAGCCGGTGCTTGTTGTGCACAAGTCTTGTGGATGAAGCAAATGTTGAGTGATTACGGTTTTGAGTTTAGTAAGATTCCACTCTTGTGTGACAATGAGAGTGCCATCATGCTAGCAAACAATCCGGTCCAACACTCTAGAACAAATCACATAGATATTCGACATCATTTCTTAAGGAATCATGAGGCTAAGGGAGATATTGCTCTACGTCATGTGAGCACCGAGAGGCAACTTGCCGATATCTTCACTAAGCCTCTAGATGAGCAAAGGTTTTGTGCTTTGAGAACTGAGCTAAACATCTTGGATTCTCGTGACTTGGCTTGACTTGTTGCACACAATTGTTTGATGCCCAGATCGAGATAAAAATGTTTTATTTTCTTAATTTTGTGTGAGTTTTTACAAAAAATGGTTCTTCCAATGATTTTTGGTGATCATTGCTTTGCTTGATTGATTGTGCCTGATCACCAAATGTTGTGGTTGTTCTACATGTCCCTAGCGCTATCTCTCTATCCCTTTCAGCTAAATCTCCAAATCTTTCTAAAAGAATCATGAACCCCTCAGTACTACCGGCATAAGGTCGGAAGTACCATCCTGAGTTCACTGTTGGATTTTCAAAAACCCCTCGGTACTACCGGCACAAGGCCGGAAGTACCGACATGATCTCACTGTTAGAATTTTGAAATCCAGCGGTAGTACCGACCCCCCCTCGGTACTACCGATGAGCGTTCACTGGCTGAATTTTTTATGGACCTCGGTAGTACCGAGCCAGGGCCGGTAATACCGATAAGAATTCACTGGTGGAATTTTTGGAAGTCCTCGGTAGTACCGAGCCAGGGCCGGTACTACCGATAATCTGCGCAGGAGTATATATATATACCCGCTGGGGGCTGCATGAACCCTAGCTTCTCCTTTCTAACTGTTGCGCCCCCTCCTTCCACTCTCTCTCAAATCCACCAAGGGGGTCACGAGTTTGGACCTTGGGAACTTGAAGCTCTTCAATTCTTTGGATTCCCCATCCCTCGGAACATCCGATCCTTGCCGGGAGTTCTTCGATTCGCGCGGGAAAAGCTCAAGATGGGTCGTGCGGGCAAGCAAGTGGTCCAAGAAGGCTCCAGTGATGACGTCCCAATCGCCCAAAGGAAGAGGAAGGTGGGCACAAGTGCTCAACGCCCACGTGGTCATGGCCACACCAATCCTCCAGCTACACCTCGTCATTCCGCCGATCAAGGTCACCGAGCACGCACCAAGCAAGCCCATGCACCGGACGATCACTATGATGACTGACATCACTTAGTCAATTTGTGTTGAGGCCATCCCGTCCTCCTCGCCCAGTCACTCAAATGGGTATCTTGAATATGGTAGACTAAAGAGCGGAACTCATGATGTGTACAAGGAAAGGTACTCCGATCCGGCTAAATATCAAAAGGAGTTTGATGCGGATATTCGTTTTTGGCTCAAGTTCCATGCCGATTGGTATGAGTCGGTCATCTTAGCCAAGGGGAACATCACCATAGAGATGAAGTCTATTCATTGGGACAACTTGAGGTCACTCAACATTCCGGCCATCAATGAGGCCATTGATATTTGTCATGCTAAGGGAATGACCTCCATTATGGCCATGAATTGTGATTGGAATGAAGAAGTGGTGGCTCAGTTTTATGCAAATCTCCATGTCCGGCGTGAAGCCAAGACATTCCATTGGCTCTTGCAAGGGAATCCCCTCTCGGTCTCTTATGAGAGGTTTGCTCAAATTCTTGGATTTGGTGAAGAAGATCTTGGTCGCCCAAAGCTTCACGGTGGGGAAATCCCTCTTGATAGTGAGATGGCATTCATGTATGACACCTCATTGATTGAGTTTGGCACTACTCATGGCATGAAGCCCGTCTATAGGATGTTGAACCAACTCTTCCGTTACACTCTCACTCCTAAGATAGGCGACAACTACAATGTCTCCAACATTGCCAAAGAAGTTCTTGTGAGGATGGGACCGTATGGAGAAGAGTTTAGTGTGTTTGACTTCATTTGGGAAGAAATCATTGTGTGCTCCGTGTCTGCTCAAAAGAGTTGCCAATATTCTCCTTGGATCTTTCAAATGATTTTTGAGGTCGCCGAAGTTAACATTCTCACCGACAAGACTCACACTTGGTACAAGCTGAACAAGGGCAATCTCGAGCGTCTTCTCAAGTTGGGCAAGCATGCTCCTCCTAGGGCTTCATCCTCAGCTGGACCTTCTTCAGGTGGTCCTTCCACACATGATGCTCCATCCTCTTCTCATGGACCATCTTCATCCAAAGGAAACCATCCCCCCGGCAAGAAGAAGAGCATCCACTACAAGAAAAATGATGACTAGTGACGCAAAAAAAGGCTGTTTCTCATCATAAACCGCGATTAATGATGCCAGTTGTTACAAAAATGCTCCATCATTAATCGAGCGTCACAAACCGTGATTAATGACGAGACCTTATTTCCCAGCGTCATGAGTTTAATGACGCGTATAAATTCATAACACTAAGGCGTCATAAGCTACCTGCCATGTCGGACCGAGATCCATCGTGGCTCCGACGTGGCAGGGGGTTATGACGATTTCGGTTCGTCACAAATTGAGGCTCGGTCCATGTAAGAGCCTTTGTGCGCCTAATATTGTTGGGCCAATTTTAGCCCATTTTAGGTTTTCATGTTATTTTTTTGGCCATTCCCGAAATGTTTGTTGGACATTATATTGGGCTATTTTATTTTGAGCCCTAGCAATCTAACGAACTTGGCCCATATTGCATTATGCTTGGACATTTGATTTTGGGCAATTATCCACAGGGTATTTCCTGGGCCTCGGCCCATATTGCTTTTTTTTAGATCAGCCCATATTGTATTTCGCAGGACACTGTATACTGTTCTGGCTACTGCTGATCGCCAGCACATAATCAGACAACAAAACAAAATATTTTCCACTTCCATATAATTCACACCACATTCAGGGAATAGTTCAACTAGTACAATTGTGCAATATACATCAAGTTAGCATCGAATCAACATACAACAAGTCATCAACAACACAAGTTCACCAGGACCACACTTCAGTTGAGAGGAGGATAAACTTGGCAGAAATTTATCAAGTCTTGGATCAGATTATGCATGTCAGTTGCGCTCTTCTTCAAAGCTTCAAGCGCTTCTGTTTAAGACTTCAATGTTGTCTCCTGTTCTTGAGCCTTTGTTGACAGTCCTTACAACAAGTTTCCGACCATCAAAATCCCGGAAATGAGAAGGGTATATGACAAGTTTCATGCATATTTTTAGTACTAATAAAGTTCCACGAGTTGTATTGTAAATTTTATATGTAGGTACACATTTGGGATAAAACAGGAGTCACCGGGCCACACCAAGCAGGCACGGCCGAACCAGCAGGTGCGGCCGGCCCTGCTGGTGCGGCCGGACCAGCAGGTGCAGCCGGCCCTGTTGGTGTGGCCGGCCCTGCACCCCGCCACGTCTCGAGTCCAGGCGACCAACATTTCCACGAACACACCTTGGATGGATAGGATACGCCGGGGTATGGCGGTTTGATCCAAAGGAGTAGAAAAGAGGCACTTGGATCCATGGGCCCACCTCTACATGCAACCAACCGCCACTACGAAGCAATCCTGAGCATCCTCTATCAGTGGCGGTGCATCACACGGCTTGGAGTAGGCACGGCCGGATCAAGAGATACGGCCGCACCTACGAAGCGTCGAATCCGGCGGAACCGACCCAGGATACCGACTCACAACCGACCAAGGAGCGAGCATCAGGACCGTCCATGATGAAAGGCGGCACATCATAGGTGCGGGGATCGTACCTGGCTCCCGCCGCCTCAGCACTCCATCGACCTCCCACTTCTATAAAAAGGACCCTCCACTCGCTGGAACAACAGACACACCGCAGGAGCATCACTATTGTCCACTTTTGTATCTTAGAGTAGGAAGTAGTGTAGTTGGGAGTTCGAGTCAAGTCGAGCTAGTCTCGGGGTTCCGGAGAAGTCTTCTTCAGAGTTCGGGTACTACTCTTGTATCTTTTCCTTTATAAGACTTAAGTGCTTTTCAAGTTATCTTTCTATCTTACATTTCAAGTCAATTACATTTAGCTTTTACTTAGCTAATAGAAGCTTTATTCTAGGTTTAGACTAAAGTGAGTTTTGCCTTGGTTACCGTAGCTCTCTTGAACCCTATAGTGTTGTGGTCGTTCTTCGCTTGATCTCTGGTGTTTCACAGGAGAGAGAGACCTCTCTCTAAAGGCCTTAGGGAAGGTTCTTTGGTTCGTTGTGAGCGTGGTGCTCAGAGCTTGCCTTAGTCTTAGATTGGTGTCCTGTTCAACAGAATAGTTGTGGTACCCTAAGGAGGTGACAGCTCCGGACGGGCTTTGTAGTCCACCACGTTAGTTCGGGCCGGTAGGATTCAGCGCGTCGTCGTTCTCCCTTCTCATCCCAGTCTGAGAGCGCAACTTTGCATGCCCCATGCAGCACTAGAAGAGCTTGTTGATCCTATCTCACCTTGGCTCTGCTTTACCTTTGTTCTTTTCTCGGAGTTGACAAGATTAGATAGATTGCCTTAGGATCCTTTCTCGTCTCGTTGTGCTCCCAACTCTCTAGGACCTCTCTAGTTCTTTTATCAAGATCGCCTCGTGTGTCCAATTACCCCCGTATATCGTTATCATCACCCCAGCTATAAGACCCTTTCACCGAGCCTTGATCCTCTCTTCCGTTCGTTTGATTATCTATGCCATAGTGCTTCCCTTGGGAAAATATAAATACGATAACCCGAATACCACCGGGTGAAGTGCTACAACGGTAATCCGTGCGCTTGCGGACCTGTCTGTGATGTGTGTTTTACCAAAAGATGTTCCTAGCTCCGTTACTAGGGGTATAAACCTAGTGGTGAGGCTAAGGAGCGTCAACAAGCATTTCTGGCGCCGTTGCCGGGGAAGCAATAGGCACTAGATATCTTTCCTGTAGAGTTATCTCAGTTCGGTGAACCGTCTTTTAGCGGGTTTATCCCTACTCTGTTCCTAGTGTACGGAGTAGTACTCGGTTTCGACAGTTCCGTCCCGTCTTCACATCTATTCAGAGTCACTTGTGAAGGATATCCCGACTTCATGTCACTACCCTTCGAAAAGTTTCTCTCGATCTATCACGACGTACCCAGTCGATCCCGTAGACAAAACCATCTTTTTCATGGCCAAAGAAGCCAACCTTGAGTTCTCTATTTATCAATCCCACACTCCGACCAAGATGGCAATCCCAATCGGAGATGGAAATCTCAACCCAAGGTTCTTCTCTAATGGAATTATTTCTCCAAAATTCCTTTCCATCGCCCAGAAAAATCCTTTCTCAGGATTTGAAGGAGAAAACCCATACAATCACCTGAGGAGTTTCGAGCAATTATGCTCTACTCGTTCATGCTCCGATCTTTCTCCCGACGAATTCAAAGTTAGACTTTTTCCATTCTCACTAGCGGGAAAAGCAAAGGCTTGGTACTTCCAGCAAGGGAAGGAAGTCACCACGGATTGGAGAAATTTGCACGACAAGTTCTGCGCTAAGTACTTTCCCTTATCTCGTCTCATGAACCTTCGACAACAAATTATCAATTTCCAACAGACGAAGACCGAATCCCTAAATCAAGCATGGACTAGATTCTATGATCTCATCCACATTTGTCCCGAACATGGCCTGCCAGATATAGTGTTGATTCAACATTTTCAGCGCGGCCTCTTTCGAGACAACGTTTTCCGCTTGCTTGCACTCACAAAGGGATCACTTTTTCATGAAAATCCAACTGAGGGGCTAGAAATTTTAGAGAGGATCTTAGCTATGCCCGTCAGAAGAGAATCCCAGAGCGAAGAAATCAAGGACCATGCCCAATCTTGGATATATCGGATTATCGCCTATCTATCATTTTTCTTTCAAACTCTAGTGAATTACCTCTGTAATCGAGAGGATCACTCAAAGAGGAAATGATCATCGACAAGTCCAGCTCGAGGACTATAAATTCGATGCCCTCACTGTGAGATAAACCGACATGTTTCCCTTTCTAAGTTCGTTTCATGTATCAAGCATGTTTAATTTTCGAAATCCTTTTAGCCACTGCATGACTTAGAGTTTAGAAGGTTTAAGGAGTAGTTTCGGGCATTTTGCCTGGTGCGGCCGGCCCACTTGGCACGGGCGCACCACCCCCTTTGCCTGGGTGAGTGTGTGGAGTAGCCACTAGCTGCATGGTGGTGCTTTACTTTGCGAGGAAGCAAGTCCAATCTGCAGTAATTCTTTCCCCACCACCAATAGCTTTGCTAGCAACCTTTGGACAACCGAGTGCACAAATTCTCGAGGATCCTAAGTGCTAGATGGTGTGGCAACTACCTGCCAGCATTTTTGGTGGAAACACTAGGGCCGGTTGGCCCTGTTGGTGCGCCCGCACCTGTGCAATCCACCATGTTGTCATTTCCAAGTTGCTGCAGCCTGCCCCTAGCCTCCTAATCACGCACTGAAGTTGTCTCTGATTTTTGGGTGGCACGGCCGGATGGACAGGTGCGGCCGCACCTGCCTCCCTCCACCTGCCTATAAAATGAGGCCTCCCGTGCACTCTCCCAGAACACCGCAGCCAAACTCCGAAGTTTGCAACCTTTGCTCCCTTGCTAAGTCCGTTTGTTTTTAGTGGAAAGGAGTGCCGAGAGTGTGTCCCTCGTAGTGCAATTCCCTCAAGATTTGCGGAGGTTTCATCACCCCGCAAGGATCGCTAACTCTTGGACTGCTAATCCTCGAACGACTAACATTCCCTAACCATCATCCTTCGGGTATCTGTAGCACTAACCTTTTGCAGGATGTTGTGGCTCCGTAAAGCCGCAAAGGTGGTGAAGGGAAAACACATCAGGTTCCGTGATTCGGACTCGAGCCGCAGTAGCCACTCCCATTCTTCAGATTGGCAAGATCGCTCGGTACCCCCGGGTTTCGAGCCTCAGGACAATGTGTCCATGGGTTCTGCCCGGGACATGTCCACAAGCTCAGTACATTATGATGGTTCAGGTTCGGAGGAAAGGACGCGTTTCCTTACCTCCGAAACACAAATCATCCTGCGAACCAACCAAGAGCGGAGGTTGTTCCAGCAGCTAAAGGACCGGGAATTCGCGCATACGAAGGTATACGATAACACCCTTCTTAATGAAGCCGGTATGATAGGAGAGTTCGGGGCAGCCTTTGATGCCATAGGATGGGGGAATTTTTGGCATGCTTGGGAAGAGGGTTCAAAATTTCTTACCCTAGAGTTCCTTTCAACTTTGAGCGCCGATAGCAATGGCGTTAAGTTTCGGCTCTTCAATGAAGAGTACGACTTAACCTGGGATCAGTTGAGTGTGGCTTTAGGCTTTGATTCAAACTGTCTGATTGAGTGGTCTAAGCATAAGGGTATGAAAGCCTTTTCGAGAGAGTCGTTCTGGAAAAAGATTTCGGGGAGAGGGTTGAATCCCACTCCCTGGATCAACTTGATCCATAACCCTACTCTTCGATTCCTCCACCGGCTCATTTCGGGCATGATTGCCCCAAGAGTCAAGTTTAGAACGGTTAGGGTGGATGAGTTGCAATGCTTGTTTGCCATCATCCACAAGATAAAGCTTGCTCCTGTCGTCACGATGGTTGAGCACTAGCGCACCATGGCCACAAGGACTGGCAAAATTGAGATCACCTCTTTGGTGACTCGGATTGCCACGTACCTCGGAGCTCTAGAGGGAGCTCAGGTCACTTACTTGGAGACGCCCCGCGAGACTTTTGATGAGGACCACTTCGTGCAAGCCCACTTGCTTAAGCGTGTTGAGGGAGAGTTGGTCGTGCTTTACCCCCACTCCTCCATCACCATCGTCCTCCCGTGTCCAGAGCTTGGTTTATACCAAGTTAAGAAGTACACCCTAAACCTGACACCCGAGGATGATGTGGAGACGGTGAGGCCTTCGAGACATAGCATCTCGGGACCCGGACCAGCAACCCGATCACGCACTCGTAGGAGCGACAGGAACATCATCCCAGAGAGCACCACGCAGCAAGCTCCGGCATCCGGAGGGGCAGGACCTTCCGGCAGCCGCCAGTAACAGCAGTCCAGCGGAAGCCAACCCCCCAGTGCCTCCATCTGCTCCAGCTCGTCACACTCTCAGTCAGCACATTTTGGGGGCCACCCTACCTACGACGGAAACTATCCTCAGAGTTACCCGTACGGGTACCATGAGGAGTAGTACGACATCATTGACCAAGGCCTTTTCAACATCGACAACCGCCTCTGTAGTATCGATGTCCGCGTCGAGAGAATAGAACAAGGCCTCCAGGACACCGCCAGGCGGCAGCAGGAGACAGACAGTTAGCTTTACACCCTAACCGCGACCACGCAAGAAGGATTCCAAGCAGTGCACAACTTCTTCGGTTCATGGAACCCGTACCAACAACCACCCGAGTATTAGTCCCGTTTACGAACCAGCTTGGGGGAGAGAGATCCCCGTCCAGGTAAGAACCAACCAGTTTTCCTTTTGCATTCCTTTGTTTTAGTTGTTTTCCTTTCCCTTTGTTTGAGTTGTTTTTCTTTCTATCCAAAAAGAGAGAGAGAGAGAGAGAGAGAAGTTTCAAGGGAGTAGTCTTTCGAAGGTAATAGTGTGCAGGAGATTAGTGAGAGTTTCATTGGAAAGTTTTCGTGGTACGACCAAACCATGAGGTATGGCCATACCTCCCCTCAACAAATTTTTTGTGCAGAACAATTGCAGGAGGGGAAGTGAGCACTTGGAGTGAAAGTAGTAGGGCCGGCCGAACCAACAGGTACGGCCGCACCTATGAAAGTACACAAGATTGTCTAGCAACATTAGCATCGAGTCCCCAAGTGCCCCACTTAGCATCACAAGGTAAGACAAATCATCCAGGAGACCAGAATCAGCTTGGGGGAGAGCCCCGGTTCAAACAAAGAAGGTACGCCCATCCAATCCAATCCCAACTTCATTTTTTAATAAAAGAAAACAACAAAAACATTTGCTTTCATCATGTGCTTGAAATCTTGTCTATACACCCTCGTTTGGAATAATGAAAAGTTGTCATGTTAAAACTTTGCAAGAACCTAGCATACAACGTTGTACTCTACGAGCTTTTGAATTTGTTGGTATATTTTGAGACAAGAGCCTGAAATAAACCTTTGTGGGAAGCAAATGCTTATGACCAAACCTAGGGTGTTGACTAGTATGATATGGTGAGACAATGTTGATCTTGCTCTATCTCATAGTATGGTGAAAATCTTAGATGATTTCTTTTGAAAATAAAACAAGACAAGTTCCTTAATGGTCATATCACCTACCAAAGCCATATGTCGATATCAATGTTTAAACCTTCTACATATGCTTGCTTGTGACCCATTGAGTTTTGCCAAATTATTGTGACCCTTGATAGAATCTTTTCATGCTTCCATGATCGAGATCACGTACACCCACATATACAAGCTAACTCCTACATCGGGAGTTACGCAAAACATGCCATCCATCCACCAAGAATAAATACTCCCAAGTTCCAACGAGATTTCTCTTCTTGTATTCTTGCAAAAGGAGAGAGGGGTCATCAAAAGAAAAAAAAGAGTATATGCTCAAAAAGCATAGAAAAAAAATGTATGTGCTCCAATCAACGAGCATAGAAAAAAATGAAGCATGACCCCCCTCCAAAATAAAAGCAAGAAGAGAATCTCCAAGCAAGGAGTACTTAGAAAAACAACAAAAATATTCCACACACTTGCACATCTCGATCAAGTTGCATGACTAGTTTCTTCTTGGATCCGTTTTTGGCTCAACAACATCATGTGGCACAAGTGAGTCTCATGCTTATCCTACCCAAAACTCCACATACAAGCCATAGAGTAGGAAGTTGAGGCTCATTCAAAAGCCTTTGGTGAGGTAACAAATACCACTTGAGCGATCGAGGGAACCATCCGAGGAACTTTGTCTCTTTTTACAAAAATTTCAAAACTCCGAGATAGGATCCAGAAAAGAGAAGAGTGAGTGATGCAAAGTCAAAACCGTTCTACTCTTCAACCTCTAGAGGCGAGGTAGAAAGTTACAAGCCCCGCAGGTAAAACATGGCTAAGTCTCTCTCGTACCAACTTTTTCAACAGCAAGTAGAGTATGGAATTGTGCATAGGAACTTGCAGAGTGGTAACATCAGTGCAACTCCTGATCGTCCGAGGCCAAGCCTAGACTTTGCTTGAGGACGAGCAAACGTTTAGTTTGGGGGAGTTTGTTGACGGTCCTTACAACAAGTTTCCGACCGTCAAAATCCCGGAAATGAGAAGGGTATATGACAAGTTTCATGCATATTTTTAGTACTAATAAAGTTCCACGAGTTGTGTTGTAAATTTTATATGCAGGTACACATTTGGGATAAAACAGGAGTCACCGGGCCACACCAAGCAGGCACGGCCGAACCAGTAGGTGCGGCTGGACCAGCAGGTGCGGCCGGCCCTGCTGGTGCGGCCGGCCCTGCACCCCGCCACGTCTCGAGTCCAGGCGACCAACATTTCCACGAACACGCCTTGGATGGATAGGATACGCTGGGGGTATGTCGGTTTGATCCAAAGGAGTAGAAAAGAGGCACTTGGATCCATGGGCCCACCTCTACATGCAACCAACCGCCACTCTGAAGCAATCCTGGGCATCCTCTATCAGTGGCGGTGCATCACACGACATGGAGTAGGCACGGCCGGATCAAGAGATACGGCCGCACCTACGAAGCGTCAAATCCGGCGGAACCGACCCAGGATACCGACTCACAACCGACCAAGGAGCGAGCATCAGCACCGTCCACGATGAAAGGCGGCACATCATAGGTGAGGCCGCACCTAGAGGTGCAGTCGTACCTGGCTCCCGCCGCCTCAGCACTCCACCGACCTCCCACTGCTATAAAAAGGACCCTCCACTCGCTGGAACAACAGACACACTGCAGGAGCATCACTATTGTCCACTTTTGTATCTTAGAGTAGGAAGTAGTGTAGTTGGGAGTTAGAGTCGAGTCGAGCTAGTCTCGAGGTTCCGGAGAAGTCTTCTTCAAAGTTCGGGTACTACTCTTGTATCTTTTCCTTTATAAGACTTAAGTGCTTTTCAAGTTATCTTTCTATCTTACATTTCGAGTCAATTACATTCAGCTTTTACTTAGCTAATAGAAGCTTTATTCTAGGTTTAGACTAAAGTGAGTTTTGCCTTGGTTACCGTAGCTCTCTTGAACCCTATAGTGTTGTGGTCGTTCTTCGCTTGATATCCGGTGTTTCACGGGAGAGAGACCTCTCTCTAAAGGCCTTAGGGAAGGTTCTTTGGTTCGTTGTGAGCACGGTGCTCAGAGCTTGCCTTAGTCTTAGATTGGTGTCTTGTTCAATGGAATAGTTGTGGTACCCTAAGGAGGTGACAGCTCCGGACGGGCTTTGTAGTCCACCACGTTAGTTCGGGCCGGTAGGATTCAGCATGTCGTCGTTCTCCCTTCTCATCCCAGTCTGAGAGCGCGGCTTAGCATGCCCCATGCAGCACTAGAAGAGCTTGTTGATCCTATCTCACCTTGGCTCTGCTTTACCTTTGTTCTTTTCTCGGAGTTGACAAGATTAGATAGATTGCCTTAGGATCCTTTCTCGTCTCGTTGTGCTCCCAACTCTGTAGGACCTCTCTAGTTCTTTTATCAAGATCGCCTCGTGTGTCCAATTACCCCCGTATATCTTTATCATCACCCCAGCTAAAAGACCCTTTCACCGAGCCTCGATCCTCTCTTCCGTTCATTTGATTATCTATGCCATAGTGCTTCCCTTGGGAAAATATAAATACGATAACCCGAATACCACCAGGTGAAGTGCTACAACGGTAATCCGTGCGCTTACGGACCTGTCTGTGACGTGTGTTTTACCAAAAGATGTTCCTAGCTCCGTTACTAGGGGTATAAACCTAGTGGTGAGGCTAAGGAGCGTCAACAGCCTTCAATCTCAGTTCGCTCATCTCGGCCTCCTGTTCAACAATCTTCTGCCGCAGTTGTGCCCCCTCTTGCTTCTCATTATTAAGTCCAGCTCATATTTCCTAAACCTGAAGTGCAGTAGTAACCCTAGTCTTTTTCATGGAGGGCGGGCGAATGCCAGCAACCTCCCGAAAAGTCCTAGATTGGACAACTTCCGCCACTGCTTCAGCAGCAGTCTTTCTTGGTTGGTCGCCTTGAGGTTCAACGACAATTTGTTCCATGCGAGCCTAAAAAAGGAAATAAAATGAAAGGTTTAAAATAAAATAGTCACACATGTTTGTAGTATTGTTGCAAAGAAAAATGCAAAAGCAGATAAGTACTTACAATGGCTGCCTGTGCTGGAGCGGTGAAGCCATTCTTGCTGCAGTGGAAGGACTTGAAATAATCAAGTGGACTTAGCCCTTCTCCTTCAGCAGTATACTTCTGCCTCTAAATATGTTTCGAAAACAGGCATAATTATCAAAGTGCTAGCATTGTAAAATGGTTCATCAAATGAACTACAGAGCAAAAACATGACTTGTTCATCTGCTTACCACAAGATTAGCTTGTACAATGTAGCTTCGAGATCCCGTGCGCTGATGATACTTGACCTTTCCTCGATTACCGGTGTTTGTACTACACCTCGCCTTTACAATAATAAGAACTCGTGTAAGAAATAAGATTAAGAACAATATATAAGTACATGAAAATGTGGTAGTGGCAAGTTGAAGTTCTATCATACCCTGTGCTCAGGGGAAGACCACATGTTAACCAGTGCCTTCCATTGGGCATCGGTCAGATTGGGCACAGGAGATTTAGTTGGGACTGCATTTGCTGGAACATCATTGAAGTACTTTTGCTTCAGGCGATACCTCGCCTGTCTCTGTATCGACTTCAGCATGTCAGTGCATGCCACCCTTACAGGCTCATTGGGGGTGTCAATGTCGAATTGCCCCTAGCACAAGACAATTATCAGAAAAATGGATGACAAGAATGGATGCAAAGAACTATGGTAGTAGATGAGTGGACATATGCACACCGCTAGTTTGCCCATGTAGTTCTTGAGATGGTCTTCAGTCTTTTCACCATCTTGTTGGTTCTTCTTTGGCTTGTAGTCCTTCCAGCTAGGAAGGATCGGTATGTGCCCACGCACTATGATCCCACCTTCTGATGCAAACTTTGCAGCTTGCATTGGTGCCTCTGGGCGTTTGAGCCCTACTTGAATGTGTATAGGGATCTTGCCATTTAAGCCTCGGCTATTTCGGTCCAGATCTCTGCCCAATCTTCTTGAATCCCACGGCCCCCGTTGTGCTCTGGAAGGGCGTGCATCACCTTACAAGTTTGTTATAGCCATACAAGTTAATAATTATTCGGTTGGTAATTAGGACATTCGAATATGAGATCAAATGACTTGCCTTCTGCAGTCGTCATGTCGATGATGTTCTCATCGTGGGTTGCTGTTGCTTGGCCTTCAGTGGGCAATTCTTGTGTAACAAGAGTTGTCCCACTCCCATCAGCTAAAGCCAATTCCCTTGCCTTGGTCCTAGTCAGTTTATGAGGCATTCTGGTAGGGTCATCCGGTGCCCGAATTCTCTTGCTCCCTCTTCCTCCACTGACAGGTATGCTATGAGTGACCTGATTACACAAAATTCAACAAAGAAAGAGAAGATCAGAAGAAATCCTGCATAACTAGTACATGAAATGAGTTCATGATAAGACTACCTCTTGTTGACATGTCTCTGGGTCAGATTCATGTTCATCAGAAGGGTTGTACTCCGGATCCGAATCTTGTATTGTTGTATCGTTGGTACCCTTTCTGCTTGGTCGGTCAGCTGCTAAAAGTGCTTTCATTTTCTCGATGCCAAGACTAGAGAAGAAATTGTGATTCTTAAAAACACTCATGTCCCTCTACCGCTCGTAATCACCGCGCTCGTCTACTTTTGTTAGGAAAGCAGAGAAACTTCTGTAAGGTTGGCCTACCATTGTAAATAAAACTAGATCTAAACACTTCTATAAGAACTAGTAGGATGTTCCTAGCCGAAACAAGATCCTGAAAAAGATGTTCCTAGTCAAAACAAGATCCTGAGAAGAAGTAGTGTAGACATGGGATCTGTCAGATCTAAAAACTTCTATAAGAACCTGTAGGATGTTCCTAGCCGAACAAGATCCTGAAAGGATGTTCCTAGTCAAAACAAGATGAAAGAACTAGTGCAGACATGGGATCTACCTGATAAAAAAAACTAGTGCACACATGGGATCTGCCACATGGGAAAACATGCAAGTACGAATCCACCGGGGAAGCTGAACCGAGGAGGAAAACATTGTACCTTGTTCTGGATATTTCCTTCATACGACCTTCCCTCCTGGTGCTATTGTGTCATCACCGCTGCTACTACAGAGGCAGATGGGAAAGGGGCTAAAGCTATGAGCGGTAGATTTGAGACGATGGAGGAGAGGAGGTGAAGATTTGGGCTGTCGGTGAGGAGGGAAGGTGAAATGGGGGCGGAAAGATTTGAGATGGCGAGGAGAGGAGTAGAAGGGAGGAAAGGGACGGGGGCGGGGGTAATTTATCCATTTCGGTGGAGGGTCTTGTCGGATTACCAATATACTCTTTCATTATGGTGGTGACTGAAACGGGGTGCATTGGGAAGGGGAAGCAAAAAGGACATTTAACATCTGCTTTGCCCGGGCGTCCGAAATTCCGAATATTTGAATCGCGCACCGGTTTGTTCTGAGGGCTGGTCAGCGCTATATACTGGCGGCAAAGGATGTTCCTCTAATCAAGATACTACTACATAGGATATTCCTTGACTAGGAACTACTCATTTCGTTTATGTACTGCTCCCCTTATATTGATCAACACATCCCTTCCTTCGTCCATTCGATTCGCCTAGTACTACATGATCATGAGCACGTTATGTTGCATACTCCTCGATCATACCCACATTGGAGATCAACACATCCCTTCCTTCATCGATTCGATTCTTAGTACTACAAGATTATGAGCACGTCACGTTGCATACTCCTCAATCATGCCCACATTGGAGATCAACACATCCCTTCCTTCGTCGATTCGATTGGCTTAGTACTACAAGATTATGAGCAAGTCACGTTGCATACTCCTTGATCGTGCCCACATTGGAGATCAACACAACCCTTCCTTCGTCGATTCAATTCTTAGTACTACAAGATTATGAGTACGTCACGTTGCATACTCCTCGATCATAACCACATTGGAGATCAACATATCCCTTCCTTTGTCTATTCGATTCGCTTAGTACTACAAGATTATGAGCACATCACGTAATCACGTTGCATACTCCTCAATCATGCCCACATTGGAGATCAACACATCCCTTCCTCTCATCAAACATCAGTATTGTGACCTGATTCAAGGATTACATCGAAAATTACAAACAAAATCATGTGTAAAGAGTGTTGGGTTCGTTTTATGCATAGCACGACTCATGCATTACGTGATGTCGAGGCCGTAGAACTCTCCGTTTTGGTTGTAGGAATCCCGCATTGATCCAAGCCATTAATCCGATCGGAGGTTTCAATTGTATGGAAGTCACAGTCTACAACGTCACGACACAAGTATGATATTCTATTCTAGAAACGAAGTGCTGGTACCTGTATCTCATTCTGCAACCCGGTATAAGAGTATTGGGAGTCTTCTGACTCCGGTACAATTTCATCTTGGTCAGCAACTGTGAAGACTTGAGCACAAAGCCCAGGCAAAACGATTATTTATGGCTGGTTCGCACACGTGAAGAAAAATGTATTGTTCAACTCGAATACAACAATCAAATGGAATCGATGACAATAAAAGGAATGTTTAACATTCTACCTCTTTTTCGTCAGTGTTCGAAGGAGCCGATGTAATAGGATTGTGAAGAGGGTCATCAGGAGCTGGAGCTAGAGCTGGAGCAGGAGAGCCTTCTTCGGTAGCAGGAGCAGGAGCTGTAGCAGGAGAGCCTTTTGAGGTAGCAGGAGCTAGAGCAGGAGAGCTTTCTGAGGGAGCAGGAGCAAGAGAGCCTTCTGAGGTAGCAGGAGCAGGAGCAGGAGAGCCTTCTGAGGTAGCAGGAGAGCCTTCTGAGATAGCAGGAGCAGGAGCAGGAGCAGGAAAGCCTTCCGACGTAGCTGGAGCTGGAGCAGGATCAGCTGCACGAGAGCCTTCCGAGATAGTTGGAGCAGGATCTTTCGGACCATTTGCTGTTGCCGCCAAAGGATCTTCCTTATTCGTTTCCTCTGCTGCAATATCAGATAGAACCTTGAGTATTGTTGCATTTGCTTCCTTTTCTTCTTTGGAATCCTTTTCTGTCATCCATTGTGAACCAATTGCTGAACTGTGAGGCAGCTCATAGATTTCAGATGATTTACCCAAGTTAGCAGGAGGCATGAGTTGCAAGGGAGTCTGACCAATAGGTGCGAGTAGAGCTGGCGGTGGCGGTAAGCCGTTAACTTGGTGAAGGTGACTGAGTGAAGCATTCACAAAATTCTCCATAGTGCGCTGGTGTTGTGTTACCATTTGTGCTATCTGCTCCGAGTGTGTGCGGTTTAACTCCTCCTGTTGTGCCATCCTCATCTCCATCATTGACTGGAACATTCTCTGGTCGCGCTGATTTTCAAGGATCAGTTTCAGAAAGAAGAAAGAGTCCATTGGCTCACTGGTTGTTGCTGGAGTGACTGGAACTATTTCTGTTTATTCAGTGGGTAGCGATGCACCATCATGTACTCGGAGATGTCTCACTGGAGATGCCTCAGTGCCTTCACTGTCTGAGGAACAAATGTCATCAGGAGATGACTCAATTGTAGCCCATAGGCCACGACGTCTGTCTCCTGGTCTCGCAGGCCTGTATTCCTTGAAATGTGTCTCGGACATCATGTACTCGGGACGCCAATCTTTGGGTCCGGTTCGCACCCTTTCCCCGTCTTCATCTACTCTGGTAACACTACTCAGCATGAAGGAGATCCAGTGAGCATACAACATATTTCGGGCCATGTCAACCCATCAAAGATAACATCTTCAATCTCCACTAAAATGAAGTTCACGATGTCAAAGGGCCGGCCAATCATGATGTGAAGGAGAAGCCACTACTGAAGACTAGTGATCGACTCTGCATTGCCAATCCGTGGTAACAATGTCTCCCGTAGTGCCCGGTGCACCACATTTGCCTGAGGGGTAAGCATGTCAGGCGTGCGATAAGCTCGCCTACCTGTGAATGACTCAACAAAAAGTCCGGCCATCTCCTCGTCGGACGGGAACGACCCACCGAGCAAACTACGCCGAGGTGGTTCACGATCCCCGTAGACAATATTATGTAGGGATGTCTTATGGTCGTACTTTCCTATTTCAAAATCCCTCAATCCAAGTTTGTCAGCAATATGGTGTCGGAAAAGAGTATACTAGCATCCTTGAAACATGAACATGATGTACTCCCTAGTATCGGCAATGTACACTGTAGCATAAAAAACTCTCACCCAATCCTCAACATACTTATGATGCATTGAGACCAAATTAGCCAATCCGGGATGATCATCGAAGTATGCCTTAACATCCCCTCCCGCGGCCAACGTCATATGATCCCAATTTATAACCCTGTGCTGGTACAATTTCATGGGCAGGTATTTGTAGTTGTAATAGAAAGTTTGCTGAAGGACATTCCTAAATTTTGGTTCGACCTGTTTGTCCTTGGTTTTGTCCCACCACTGATTCTCAGGCACCCATGTAAGACCTTTAATCATTTGGTAGGTGTGGTTGTGCAGGTCCATCATCTTAAGCACCTCTTCCGGTGGAGGGTGAAGTTGTACCTGTTTCTCCTTCCTGGGATCTGGCACGGGAAACTCTGAAGGGCGGGGCGGGCGACGGCCCGCGGTTGGCCCACCCCGTGTGTGGTAGGAAGGCACCGCGGTTGATCCACTCCGTGTGCGGCAGGAAGGTGCCGAGCTTGACCCACCCTGTGTGCGGTAGGAAGGCGCCGAGCTTGACCCACCCCGTGTGCGGCGTGTAGGGGTAGAGGAAGAATCTCGTGCCGCGGGCCTGCACCTTAGCCTCCTCTGAGGACTAGACGTGCCTGCAGAAGTCAGCTGCGACTTTCGTTGTCGCTTCGCCGGAGGAGGATCAAGCGCCTTTCCATCTCTCTTGCCACCATCTTGGTCCATCTGCAATGAATTTCTCGAATTAGTGCCATTCCAAGAATTTGGCGGCGGATTGCGGTATCCGCTGGAGCTTGGAGGCGGACACATACCTCTGATTTCGGCGACGGATTGAGGTATCCGCTGGAGGCTGCTGCAGGTGGCGGCGACGGAAGTAGCGGAACCCTACCAAGGGGTTGCGCCTCAAGTGAGGAGACAGTAAATGGGGGGATGGCGGGTCAGCACGAGTGACACGCCGTTGGATAAAGCCATAAAGGTGTGTGTAGTGCGTTGTTGGCACCCTGTGACCAGAAAATGGGAAGCGCCTTTCGTACCTGTAGTTTATAAGGAAGTTCCTCTGTTCCGATGTATACCAGACCGGACCATCCTCCGGATGTATGTCGATGAGTATGAAAGTTATAACAGGATGGTCCTGTCGTACATAATACAAAGAACCGGACAATCCAATCGCATACTTAGTCGATCATGGCCACATTGGAGATCAACACATCTCTTCCTTCGTCGATTCGATTCGCCTAGTACTACATGATCATGAGCACGTCACGTTGCATACTACTCGATCATGCCCACATTGGAGATCAACACATCCCTTCCTTCGTCGATTCGATTCGCCTAGTAGTACATGATCATGAGCATATCACATTGCATACTACTCGATCATGCCCACATTGGAGATCAACACATCCCTTCCTTCGTTGATTCATTTGCCTAGTACTACATGATCATGAGCACGTCACGTTGCATACTACTCGATCATGGCCACATTGGAGATCAACACATCCCTTCCTTTGTCGATTCGATTCGCCTAGTACTATGTGATCATGAGCACGTCATGTTGCATACTACTCGATCATGCCCACATTGGAGATCAACACATCCCTTCCTTCATCAATTCGATTTGCCTAGTACTACATGATCATGAGCACGTCACGTTGCATACTACTCGATCATGGCCACATTAGAGATCAATGGATCCCTTCCTTCGTCGATTCGTTCGCCTAGTACAACATGATCATGAGCACGTCACGTTGCATACTCCTCGATCATGCCCACATTGGAGATCAACACATCCCTTCCTTCGTCGATTCGATTCGCCTAGTACTACATGATCATGAGCACGTCACGTTGCATACTCTTCGATCATGCCCACATTGGAGATCAACACATCCCTTCCTTCGTCGATTCGATTCGCCTAGTACTACATGATTATGAGCACGTCACGTTGCATACTACTCTATCATGCCCACATTGGAGATCAGCACATCCCTTCCTTCGTCGATTCGTTCGCCTAGTACTACATGATCATGAGCACGTCACGTTGCATACTACTCGATCATGGCCACATTGGAGATCAACATCCCTTCCTTTGTCGATTCGATTCGCCTAGTACTACATGATCATGAGCACGTCACGTTGCATACTACTCGATCATGCCCACATTGGAGATCAGCACATCCCTTCCTTTGTATATTCGATTCGCCTAGTACTACATGATCATGAGCACATCACGATGCATACTACTCGATCATGGCCACATTGGAGATCAACACATCCCTTCCTTCATCAATTCGTTCACCTAGTACTACATGATCATGAGCACGTCACGTTGCATACTCCTCGATCATGCCCACATTGGAGATCAACACATCCCTTCCTTCGTCGATTCGATTCGCCTAGTACTACATGATCATGAGCACGTCACATTGCATACTACTCGATCATGCCCACATTGGAGATCAACACATCCCTTCCTTCGTCGATTCGATTCGCCTAGTACTACATGATCATGAGCACGTCACGTTGCATACTACTCGATCATGGCTACTTTGGAGATCAGCACATCCCTTCCTTCGTTGATTCGTTCACCTACTACTACATGATCATGAGCACGTCATGTTGCATACTACTCGATCATGGCCACATTGGAGATCAACACATCCCTTCCTTCGTCGATTCGATTCGCCTAGTACTACATGATCATGCGCACGTCATGATGCATACTACTCAATCATGCCCACATTAGAGATCAACACATCCCTTCCTTCGTCGATTCGATTCGCCTAGTACTACATGATCATGAGCACGTCACGTTGCATACTACTCGATCATGGCCACATTAGAGATCAACACATCCCTTCCTTCGTCGATTCGTTCGCCTAGTACTACATGATCATGAGCACGTCACGTTGCATACTACTCGATCATGCCCACATTGGAGATCAACACATCCCTTCCTTCGTCGATTCGATTCGCCTAGTACTACATGATCATGAGCACGTCACGTTGCATACTACTCGATCATGGCCACATTGGAGATCAGCACATCCCTTCCTTCGTCGATTCGTTCACCTAGTACTACATGATCATGAGCACGTCACGTTGCATACTACTCGATCATGGCCACATTGGAGATCAACATCCCTTCCTTTGTCGATTTGATTCGCCTAGTACTACATGATCATGAGCACGTCACGTTACATACTACTCGATCATGCCCACATTGGAGATCAACACATCCCTTCCTTTGTCGATTCGACTCACCTAGTACTACATGATCATGAGCACGTCACAATGCATACTACTCGATCATGGCCACATTGGAGATCAACACATCCCTTCCTTCATCAATTTGTTCGCCTAGTACTACATGATCATGAGCACGTCACGTTGCATACTCCTCGATCATGCCCACATTGGAGATCAACACATCCCTTCCTTCGTCGATTCGATTCGCCTAGTACTACATGATCATGAGCACGTCACGTTGCATACTACTCGATCATGCCCACATTGGAGAGGATAAGAAATGGATATTTTCTAACCTACCATTCACGTAGCCCAATAGGACGTTCCGTTGTTTTATAATACAACGTACCGGATAAACGGCATCCCCATGCGCGATCGTATATTTTGTAAAGACGCAACAGGAAGTTCTGATGCTACATAATACAGTGAACTGGATAGTAGGCACCTACGGCAGGTTTAATATTCAGGAAAGTGCACTTCAACTACATATAAATCATAAGGTCCACATGATTTCAGTTCGGATCGACTTAAACATTTACTGATTTGATATCCTAGTTGTCATCACTTTCATCGGCAGCATTTTCATCTTCATCGACGTATTGCCATAGAGTGTCATCGTCCTCATCTTCAGAATTGAATCCATCCACATCAGACAGCTCCTGCTGGCGAATTGCGTCAACTTCAGCGGCTGCAACCACAGTCTCCCCACCAGTAATAGGCACCGGAACCTCCGAACGATCACCGAGACCATCAAGTATAACATCATGCAAGGTTTGGTCAATTTCATCATCTTGATATACAAGTACCATGCCAGTGGGAGCTATGTCCTCCTCATTTTCATTATAGCTCCACAAATGCCTGTGCTCAAATTTTTGCACCATTCTCCATGGGTGTTGTAGTAGGGTGTCTGGCAAGTAAAAGACCTTCGTTGCTTATTCAGCAAGAATGTAGGGATCATCTTGGTACCAGTAATCTCCAGTATTGACGCTTGTGAAGTAACCATCATTTCTAATCTTTGGTTCCTTCTTGGTCCCTTCCAGATCATACCAGTCAACCTGGAATAAAACAACAGTTCGATCTCTGTCAAGCCCCGAGTTGTACCGCAACTCAATAATGTCTCTTAGTGAACCATAAAACTCAATTTCTGCAATGTCTTTATGTGATCCTATAGTCATGATTCCACTATTCTGTGTCTTCCTATTTGCCTCTTGGGCCTTGGTGTGGTACCGGACACTGCCTGCAATACATGCTGTATAAGTTTTTGCTCGCCGGTCTGGTTCAGCTGATAATGCATATAGGTTGTCGTCGCTCACTGGATTGTTTGTAATATGTATAGAAGAGCCATAGTTTTTCTTAATATAGTCTTATGTAAAGGTCCTCACAAGGTAATATAAGCTAGCTACCAAACAAAACAATGAATACTAACATACGATCTAAACCAGTGCCAAAATTCTGTAGTAATTCGACGATCAATATCCTCGTCCGACACACCTTTCGCTTTTAATTCATTCTTGAACACTCTGCAAAGCAGTACCATCTCAAAGTTAGAACGAAATAATTGTAGTTCTATCATTGCAATGGTGATTTACTTACTCGATATATGGCTTCACCTCTTCGCAATTGTTTAGCACATACCAAACCACCTTGTCGTACTTTGAACCGAGCCAACAAGTGGTCCCTGCTCCAAGTACTTGAACATTGTGATCGAAACAGGATGTTCCATCTACAGACAAATCAGCATTCTCTCAGTTCCTTCCAACCTGATTGAATCGTGTGGCCACATCATCAGCCGCGAAGTACCTAGAGCAAAATGTCATGGCCTCATTAGCAACATATGCTTCTGCAATGGATCCCTCAGTCCTAGCTTGGTTTCTCACTGAATGCTTCAATGTGCATAGCCTTCTTTCGACGGGATACATCCATCCATATTGTACTGGACCTCTCAGGATTTCTTCCTTAGGAAAATGGACAGCCAAGTGGACCATAACATCAAAGAAGGCAGGAGGGAAAATTTTCTCAAGCTTGCACAGAATTATTAGGATATCTGTTTTCAGTTTTTGCAAGACATCCAACTTCAGAGTTTTGCAACATAGTTGCCGAAAGAAGTTTCCTAATTCTGCAATAGCAGTGTATATCTCTTTGTCCACTAAACCGCGAAGACAAGCCGGCAAAACCCTTTGGAGAAGGATATGACAATCATGAGTTTTCAGTCTTTGTAGTTTGCATCCATCTGCAGCAATACACCTACCTAAGTTTGAAGCATATCCATCTGGGAACTTCACCGAACTTATAAAATCACAAAACAACTTCTGTTTCGTTTTTGAAAGTACATACGGAGCTTCTGGCATTTTGCATGACTCACCATCCTCAGTTGCCACCATGTGTAGATTTGATCTTACGCCCATCTCTTCCAAATCAACCCTAGCATTGATGGTGTCCTTTGTCTTCCCAACAATTTTAAGCAACGTTCCAATAAGGTTTTCGCATATGTTTTTCTTAATGTGCATCACATCAAGGTTATGTTCCCACTTCAGAGATGACCAGTACGGCAAGTCCCACAAACAAACCCTTCGGCTCCAGCACTGTCCGGATTCCCGCTTCCTTTTCTTTCCTGGAGGTAGAGGATGCTTTCCTGGTCTAACGTCTTTAACCTTCTCCAGTTGCTGCTTCAGCTCCTCATGGGTACACTGCTCTGGCTTTTCTCGGTTTTCAACAGTACCATCGAAATCTGCTCTCTTTCTTCTCCATGGATGGTCAGTTGGAAGGAAACGACGATGCCCAATGTAACATATCTTGTTCTTCAATCTCCTTGACCAAGGATCCTTGTCGCAATGCACACAGGCAAAATAGCCTTTTGTGACTCGCCCAGACAATGTGCTCAATGCTAGATAATCATGTATGCACCAAAGAACCGCAACACGCAGTTTAAATCCTTTACCCTCAACAGCATCGATTGCCCAGACACCCTTCCAAAGTTGTTGCAGCTCTTCGATGAGAGGTTCCATGAAGATATCAAAATCCTTTGATGGAGAACTCGGCCCAGGGATCAACACGGCCATCATGAAGTTTGATTCTTCCATGCATATCCATGGTGGCATGTTATACGGCACAACAAATACTGGCCACATATTATATGAGTTGTTCATGTTGCCAAATGGATTGAAACCATCGGTTGCAAGACCAAGTCTAAGGTTCCTAGCATCTTTTGCAAATTTTTTCCATCTTTTATTGAATTCTTTCCATGCCTCACCATCAGCTGGATGGCTAAGCTCATTATTCACCAGTTTTCGCTTCGACCCTTGCCATCGTGCATCCTTTGCTATTTTTGATGAAAGAAACATCCTCTTTAGCCTGGAAATCAGCGGAAAATGCCTCAATACCTTTTGAGGAACACGCTTGTTGGTGTCTTCATTCTTCCATCTTGAATCTGCTTCACAACATACTGGGCACACATCAAGTTTGACATACTTCTCCTTGCGAAACAATATACAATTATTTTTGCAAACATGGATTTTTCATAGCTGAGTCCCGTGGAACGTATGTACTTCATTACCGCATCGAAAGAGTCTGGAAGACACGCTTCTGGGAATCCTTTTTGTAACAAATTCATCATTGCATTGAATGCGACGTTGCTCATCCGACTGAAAGACTTTATATGAAGTAACTTCACAACAAATGTAAATTGTGCATATGAAGATGTCGGTGACACCTTACGATTCAGATGTTCCTTTACAAATTCATACATTTTCTCATCGAGCACCTGACCCTTGCCCAAGTCAGCAATCAATTCAAACATCCCATCGTCTCCAGGGCCTTCATCCTCCTCTATACCCGATATGTATTGGTTTTCCTGGACCGTTTCCTGGTCACCACCATCCCGTGGAGCTGCATTATCCACATCCCCCTCTGCATCCGGCAGAATTGCGTTATCCTGTACATTTACATCATCGTCAACCATATCCTCCAAAGCTTCTCCATGATGGATCCACCTAGTGTAAGTGGTTGCCATCCCACTCACAAGTAAGTGAACTCTAATTCGCTCTATAGTTCCTGTAGATTTATTGAGGCATCGACGACACGGGTATAGTATTTCTTCGTCCTCAGCGTATCTTGTCCGAAGAAATGCCAAGAAATCCTGGACCCCTTTCTCATGATCAGTGGTAAAACCAGTACAACCGGTTATCCAGCGTCTATCCATCTGGAAAGTTTTTGGCGAATCCAACTCAAAATTACTGACCAAAGAATGAATCGAAAAGGAGAACATTCTGCAAAATGAAATTTTTCGGATTGAACACAAAATTACTTACCAGATTGACACGCTGCTGCAGCAAGTATCACCCAGGTTGCGCCCGTAGGAGTGAGCAGCCGTTGGAAGTCGCAAATCACCGCCGGAATGATCCGTTTTGGTAGCCTACTCACCTCTCTGTTCATCATTTTCCCGTTTCGGGGCAGCGGGCTACGGGAAAACTATTTTTTGCTACAGCGCGGGCTTTTCTCCCACCAACTTATTAGAACAACCGCTCCGTGCTGTGGTTGGGGTCGAAAGTGTTTCTCATTAAATTGACACAACCAAGAGGTGGTGCAGTGGTAGATAGTGATGTCTCGTTCCTATAGGTCTCTAGTTCGAACCCTTGCTATGGCAAATTGTTTTTGCAACATTTCGTGACCGACATTAGGAAACAAGCAGTTTCGCAATCGTTACTCAGGAAGGTCCTTCCAGCAAAACATCAACAGAACGGACCAGCAAAACATCAGCAAAATTAATTCAGAATGGTGAGTATGCTCGACTCAATTTGAAACAGACTAAACCAAATCAGCATAATAAGATGGAATCTCATAGCACTCATCACCACAAAGTTCACACCACCAGCAAGTAGCAAACACAGAAATACAAACAAATTCATCACCACAAAGTACACACCACCTATGAACCGTCTAGCTAGCAGTAACACCAGATATGTTTTATCGATCGTCAGCAGCTCAGTTAGAGTTCGATTGCTCTTTCTTTCGACAGGGCATTCTCCACTAACAATTGTTGAATCTCTTTCAGCTGGTCATTCTCCTACCGTAACAATTGATTTATCTCTTTCAGTTGTTCATTCTGCTGCTGTAACGATTGCTCATACAGGTGCTTGTAATTTAGAGCCTTTTGCAGTGACTTGAGCTCGCTGACTTGTTGTTCTTGCAGGTCTCTCTTCACCTTCTGCAGCTCAGCTTTAGTGGATTCAAGCACCTCCAGAAGCTAGAAAAATACAAGAACCTATCAATCCATCAAACTATGCAAACTAAAAACTAACTGAATCAACTTCTAACACCAATTGCAAATCAAATCTGAGTGTACGATGAAATCAGCTCAGCTTCAGTGGATTCAAGCACCTCCAGAAGCTAGGAAAATACAAGAACCTATCAATCCATCAAACGATGCAAACTGAAAATTAACTGAATCAACTTCTAACACCAATTGCAATTCAAATCTGAGTGTACGATGAAATATGAATCTATTGTATATGGTCATCCATCCTCTAGATCCCCAAATCTAGAAATCCCCATTCCTAGGTCGATAGGGGAAAATATAGTGGCTCAAACCAGAGGACTGACCTTGTCGTCCTGTTTCATGAACTCGTAGCCGGGAGGTGGCGCATAAACCACCCTCTCATCACCGCCAGAATCTGCCATTCCTACCACGAGCCGTTGCAGATCTGCACGTAGCAAAAGTCGAGAGTCTTTGCGAAGGCAATGAAGTATTTCGCCTGCGAATTACTGATTTATATTAAAGATTCGAAAAAATACTTACATGTGGGACCTAACTGAATTTTATGACGACTTGGAACACTCTATTTTTAAAATAATGCTTACATGTGGGACCACAGTTGGTTTATGACGCCGTTGACATGGCGAAAATGCTTACATGTGGGACCCTGAAAAAATTTATGACGACTTGGAACACTCTATTTTCGAAAAAATGCTTACATGTGGGACCCAACTAAATTTTATAACGACTTGGAACACTCTATTTTTAAAATAATGCTTACATGTGGGACCGATGTTGGTTTATGATGTTTTTGCAGAGGTTATGGCATCACAAAACAGCATGGAACAGTGAATGCCCTGCTACAGTACCAACCGTAATGACGAAAGTTTTTTTGTCAGTACATTTGCTCAGAAGTGAAATATTATGACGAGATCAGCCAGGAACGTCATAAATCAATGACTCTAAAATGTGGTTGCGTCACTAGTCAACGATTTTCTTGTAGTGATCTTCAACGTTCTATCTCAGGGCCTCTTCGCTTGCTTCAATGTTGGGAAGCACAATGCACAGGAGATCTGTGCTCACTGGCAGCACGTGGATGAGCAGCTCCTTAAGTTGGAGACTCGTCAGAAGGCCATGCTCGCTCAACACAACATTGAGCACTCACCCGTTCGCGAGCCCATGGACTTCTCTCCTCCACCGGTCTTCTACAATCCTTGGGAGGTGTATGGCGACACGTCTATGATGTATGGAGCACCTCCGGCCGATATTGATGATGAGGACTTTGGTGGTGGAGAGACCGACGATGAAGAAACAGACTCCTCCCGGAGGTTCACTCCCCACATGGTAGCGATGATTGAAGGGCCTCCTCCTTTTTGGCGCTTGATGCCAAAGGGGGAGTGAGCTCACTATTGTCCATGTGGATGTGGTGTGTATCTCGCTTTATCGCTTTATCTATCTATCTTAGCTTGTGGACATGTATGAACTTATTTGTGTGGTGTGATGGTTGATGGTGTGGTGAACTAGAACCTTTTTAAATTTGTAAGACTTATTTGTGCTAGTGTGGTACCTTTAATATTTCTATTTGTGATGCTATGTAATGGATGATGGTTGTTATTTATCACTTTGTTGATTTGGATATCATGTCATATGCATCACGGTTATTAAATCACACTTATGCACTTGTGTATGCAAATTGCGAGTGAAACTTTTTCTAAATGTGTGATGGGCATTTGAGGCCTCCATAAAAGATCAAGCACACATTTAGGGGGATTTTCTCTCAAAATTATTGGATACACACATCTTTATTTGAAAACGAATTGTGTTGTCATCAATCACCAAAAAGGGGGAGATTGAAAGTGCATCCCCTAATTGTTTTGGTGGTAGTGACAAACACAATTTGTGGTATTTAATTGTTGAATAAGATGTGTGTAGGATTTACTAAAGAAAAAATCATGGTTTTGACCAAAGGAAGGCCCCCAACTCCAAATCGGCGTTTTCAACTCAAGTCAAGGCTTACATTCATTTTATTTTCGAATTTGAGTATAGGAAACACCGTACTATAAAGGGGGATGCAAATTTACCACCAAGAGATGCTAAAAGTGCTTAAGGAGATGATCTAAGTGAGTGAGAGGAAACCCGAGCCTACACGGACACATTTGCTCTTCTTTCCTCCAATTCTCAGCCATTGTCGGTAGTACCGACCTAGGGTCGGTAGTACCGATATGGGTTCACTGGCGAGTTTTAGTCAGACCCTCGGTAGTACCGACCCCTGGTCGGTAGTACCGATATGGCTTCACTGTCTCAATTTCTCGGCACCCCTCGGTAGTACCAACCCAGGGTCGGAAGTACCGAGGGTTACCGATTCAGCACAGTAACAGCTAGTTTTTGAGGGCTAGTATAAATACCCCTCTTCATCTCCCTCATTTGCTGCTGACCTACCACGGGACAAACACTCACTTGAGCATTCACTCCACTTCTCCCCTCCCTCCTAGAGCCAAGACTTGATTCCTTTGAGCTAGGGTTTGGTTGGAGGAGTGATTCTAGTGTGAGATTGAGAAGTTTTGAGAGCCCCTTCGATTCCCCTCATCTCAAGAGCACTTGAAGCATCTCCGGGTATCGATTCACGTTTGTTACTCTTGAAACTTGCTTCTAGACAGTTAGGCGTCTCCCGTTGAGTGCCCTCTTGGTGTGGAGCACCCGGGATCGTTTGTATTACCCTCTCCTTGGTGGAGAATTCTTAGTGAGCACCAATCTTCCTTTTGTGAGGATTGGGTGAGGCAAAGAGGCTCTTGGTGATAGCCCTCCCTTTGTGGGATCCTCAACGGAGACGTAGCTTCCTTTGTGGGAGTGAACTTCGGATTAAACCTCTTGTCTCCTTTGCTTGTTTGAGTTCTTTGCATTTTGCTAACCTTAGAGCTTGTTTGTACCCGATCTATTTATTTGTTGTGTTCCTACTCATATATGTGGTTGCAGGAGGTTCTTAGCATCTATACTCACCTTTTGATTCAAGTAGAATTGCTAGAATTGTCGTGCATTTCAAATTTCCTTTTAAGTCATCTCTGTCTGGTCGGTAGTTTCGGCACTGCGTCGGTAGTACCGACCCCCTATTTAACCACTGCAATTGTTTCAGAAATTTGAAGTGATCCTATTCACCCCCCTCTAGGCATCACAAGGTCCTTTCACAACCTTCCTTTGAGTTGATGGTAGTCCAATGAAAGCACATCTGGACGCCACATACAACCATCCAACGCCGCCCTTCGAGGGGAGGAAGCCCCAAAGGAGGGAGGGCCAGTAAAGGGGCGACAACCGGCATTTGATATGGTACCCCATCAACAAGGAGAGCACCGACGATGTAGAGGCACCAACAGGGAACACTTGTGGAGGACGATGGTGGGGGCAGCGGTCGTCACCGGTTGCCATGGCACAAGGAAGAGGAGGCCCTTTGATGACGCCTTCAAGAAGTAAGACGACGTCAGGAGGACGTCGTCGTCATCACCCACGTAGGCGGGGAATGACTTTCGCCTAGGCCTCAATCCTCGGAGGATGCCGGTTCTAACCAATGGGAGGGTCAGGGTGTAGTGGATCTCCGTTCGCTGTGCAGGGCGACGGCTGGGGTGGAGGGGTGGCGTGGATGATGTGTGGCACCCTCGCTGTGGAGGCACCAGCTCGCCTCCGGCATCAAAACGGGCGGGTGCCTTTCGAAGCAGCATGGCCAAGGGCTCGGTTTGCCAGTCCTTCACGGTCGCAACTCAGGCCCGGCGGGGCGAGCTACCCTGGAGGCAGCGCCAGCACCGCCAGGGAGTCGGAGCCCAGTACTGCCCCCTACCATCGCACGCACCCGCCAGGCGGGAGATGGAGACGGGGACGAGGCGGCAGCGCCGGGCTTAGGGACGGCGCAGAGTCGGTCCAGGCGCCAAAGCGGGCGATGGAGGTGGCGCCAGCGCGGGTGAGGGAGGTGGCGTCAGCGCGGGGTGCCGGAGGTGGCGTCGGAGGAGGGGCGGCGGCGGATCTAGGGTTTGCTCAAATGGGGAAAAGGTGAGGAGAAGGGAGGAAACAGGCGCGGGTGCCGCTGACCACCCCACCGTCGCCTTCCTGGAGGCTGGCCGGACCTCCGGCAGCCGCTCAGGCGAGTAGGGGCGGCAGTGGGTGGCGGCGCAGGGGAGGACGCGGTTTACGCCCGAGTCGCCCCCTGGGCAATACACAACTATCTTTCAATTACCCTCATCATTAATATGGCAATCAATGATGGTGATGTCCTTACGTTGAAGAGAGGGTTGCAATTTGCTCTAGTCCCTTCTCATTTTCTTTCCAAATCAGTTTTGAGAAAAATAGTTTCAATTAGCTCTTGTTAGTAACTTGTTTTTCTAAAAGTACATGGATCTAGATAACACCCAACGCTAAGTTTAGATATCCAAATATGCAGTTTAGATGACACGCAAAGCAAAGTTTAGATAGAGAGTCATATATGTAATTTGAGTTTAGGGAGCAGTGTAATTTGAGTTTAGGGAGCAGGATGACACATCCGAGAGTGTTTAAAGACCGGTCATGCACTTTACTTATTTGATTATATAGGGACTTATCTGGAGTGGGAAACAAATAGGGCCTAAGCTTAAACAAAAAGAGTGGAGTGATGATTGATCTAGATCTACAATTAAATTCAGTTCCCAAGCAATTATAAGATATGATTTTACCCAGCCGCAAAAAAAAAAAAAAAAACTCAATGGCTTTGTGCGTCCTGCATGCAAAAAGCCAGTGATTTTACCATTTATGTATCTGAAAAAAACAGAAAAAGACAATTAGTGGGATTTTCGGTATACTCTTTGGCAGTGATCAAGTGTTGGAAGATTTGCCCATTAGGATTCTTCTAATCAAATATAAAAGAAGGGAAAGGTGGGGTTGTCAAACCTTCTATTCTCCCTGAAACTACAAACAATTTGCTGAAGAATGATTCAAGTGTGTATTTTAGAATTCTCAAAAAAAAAGTGTGTATTTTAAATAAATCTTCCAATGGTAGCAAGATCAAAGATATACATACATGAATGAATAGTATGTCAAGAAACTGCTTGTTCTCCCGTCCGTACATTAGACAAAACTTGCACGCATAGAAGAAATGATTCGATTTCATTATCCCACAAGTTGAGGGAAATTTTCCAAATAACTTGACAAAATCAAGTATACATAAATGAAGAGTAATAACGTCTCAAGATTAGAGGTGGTAATGGGCCATGGTCATAATGCATTCTGCACAATCTAACAAAACTCTACTGCTTTCCGGCTCAAAATTGTATATACTAATATGACTCGGCTCTTCGGCCTGTTCGTCTGGCTTATCAGCCATCAGCTAGTAGTATTTTTCTCTCAGAACAAACTAGCCACCAGCAACCAACTAGCAGTACTTTTCTCTCAGAAGAAATCAGCACCAGCCACCAGCCAAACGAAAAGGCCGTTTATTTATCCTGATCTTTAAATTTGTTAGGCTAAATTGAAAGGTCTTTACCACCCCTCAAGATGCATGTCTGTCGGAAGAAAACGTAGGGAACAATTCTAAAGAAAAAAAAAAGATGAATGGCCCAACCGTGTCGCATCATGCTAAGTGCCTAGCATAAAGAGGCTTTCGTGCAACCCCCTTCAGATATATGATCAAAGATCGGATGGGACCAAAGGACACTTCCTATCATGCTATCGCATATAGAAAAATCAAGTGCCACCACCATCACCATAGGGCTTAGTTGACACCTTTGAAAAAGTTCCGAATATTATGAAATAGGCGCGTGATATATCATCAAAAGATTGATACTTGTTCTCCCCCACGACTTATTAAACATAAGCGCGTTTTACAAATTCAAGTACTACATTTTCAAAAGTAGTTTGAAAAATAAAAACAAATATACATGAAGGTTTCTTGCCTATGTAATCTCCGTAGAAAACAGAGATATATAACACTACTGAAGAGAAGAAGATATGCTTCACACCTGTGGTGACTGGTGATGTTGTGTATGAAAATATCTCTGGATGAAGTGCAGTGCAGAGTGCAGACAACCACAAAACCCACTTTAGCTGCAGTCAAACAAATTAATCTTGAAGTCAATGAACCGCGCGATTCTATATGGACAAACCCGTTAATTTCACGGAAACAGTGAATCAGTTTGGCATGCCGCTTGCATATGTTACCTGACCTCTCTTCTCCGGTAGAAATTATTGGCACGCCGCACGCTATCTTTGCGCTGATGAACGCAAGTGTTATTCATGGCGGGGGGATTCACAGGTCTTCTGCTTAACAAAGGCGAGGAAATCAGCAGATCACTGGTGGAGGAACATGGCCCAGAACCCAGCGCCGGCGGTCCCGGCGGCCATCAGGTACACCAAGGAACCGACGGCCGGGGGCATGATAGGAGCCACCCGCGACGCGAACATGGCCGTGAGCAGCGTCGTCAGGAGCCAGACAGCGGCCTTGGTCCTGCCCCTGCCACCCTCGCCGCGCTCGAACCTCCGGAGGAAGTGGAAGAGCAGCGCGATGGCGGCGTAGGCGCCGGCGACGAACGCGACGGAGCCCGGGTCGTCCCGCGATCTGTAGACGGCTAGCGCCGAGTTGCCCGTCAGAGCGGCGAAGGCGAGCGCGGTCAGCGGGCCGTGGCAGTGGAAGTCCATCTGCTCTGCATGTACGGCGGTGTTGTGGGAACTGAAGCCACGATGGAAGTTTATAATGTCCATCGAATTTTGATGCTTCTGGATCAACAAGCACGCGTAGACCAAGGTCGGTGACTAGTGGTGCGTGGAATAATCCAGCGGCTCCATGACGTGACGTGAGCATCGATGTCAGCAGCCGTGGCTTCACAAGAAGGGCAGGGCCATGCCCGGAGGGAGTTGCCGAGTTAGGGACCTGTTCCATGGAGGAACGATGAGGGAGCGTGGCGCCGCCGCGGCCCCCTGTGTCGGAACCGATCAAAAATGACCGGCGTCCTCTCTCACAAAACTCTCTCTGATCACACACACGAACACCTAGCAGCAAGTGCTCCTTGCTAGCTTCTCTATGGTGGATGGAATTGTAGCACACAGATACACACAACAGAGGCACACCGCGCACAAGGAATTTTTCCCGACGCTGCACACCAGCGCCCACAGCACTTTGTTTCTCTTCACCCACGACACACCCAAACTGATTACATGACTCGGTATTTAACACACACACATAAAGCTATCTAGTGGCCACGGTTCACACGGTCAACACGTCTTGCCGTAGGAACCGGACAACCCACAAGCTAAGTCACCACTAAACACTGCATGCAAGATAAGCTCACGATCTGGCCGCCCAACTCAACCAGCACTGCCTCTCCTGGATCACACGCAAGCCACTTCCACCTGCATGTCTCAAGCATGCAGATCAGCACGAACTCCCCACGCCAACGATCCACTTGACTCGGCACTCTCCAAGCCAGAATGCACTTCCGCATGCAAGCACCTGCATGCAGATCACAACTGCACTAATCCAACTAACTCACGCACACGCCTGACACGACTAACAACACAAACACCAACAGTACAACAAGATTAAGTCTAACACCCTGCGACCGAGGACGAAGCGAAGTCCGCTACCTCCTCCGATCCGTAGACCATGCATGGTCAACGGCAAGCCGCCAGTGGGCTGCTAAAATAAGAGGGTAGAACTCTATTCGAAGTTGGCCGGTGCGCGGCCTCCAGGCTCCAGCATATACCTAGTACCCCTTTCTGTAAAGACGTCCAAGTGCGCATCGGCCTAGGCTGCGAGTGGCGATGCTTCTCATTTATAATGGAGATACGATTCGGAAACAGCTTTCCACGAATCATAGAGGTTTACAACAGGTGGACCATTAACTTTTGCTACATCTATTTCGACTAGCAACTACGCCCGTGCGTTGCAACGGAGAAAACATTACTCACTTCGTCGTTGTTCGCCTCGGTCACATCTTCAATCTACAGCTCCCCGACCTCGTCGTTGTCCCGTCGTTCCCACACCAATCTAATCTCGTGATTCTTGAACCTCACTATCACCTGCCTGAACTCATCTTTCTTGGTCACACTGGCGTCTCATCGCTCACGCGCCACCTCGACCACCTGTTATCGTCTGCACCTCCCAATCTTGGTGCCCTTCGTCCTGGCCACATCTTCATCCCACCTCCTCGGCTTCACTGTCACGCCCGTGCCAACCCAACCTCGTTTGTCGTGGTTCATCCCGACCACACCGTCACCCCGCCGCCTGCTTCCTCCTGACCTCGTCGTCGTTCCCATCATGGCCGTGCCCACCCTAACTTCGTCCGATGTTATTCATGCCTCCCAAACCTCACCTTCCCTGACTGCTCTATCATTCCCCTCACACACGTGCCACACTCCGACCTTGCCCGCACCGCCCATCATTACTCATTGTCGTCCGCTCCGGTTGCACCACCATCCCCGCCTTCCCGACGTCATCATCACGCTCATGTCACCCCCTCCACCCCACCGCGCCCACTCGCCGTTAGGCCTGAGCATACTTAACTGATAATAAAAACAAACTGACTATTCAAGAACTGAACCAATCTGAAACCGAAAAAATTGATCATAAATTGGAATAATTAGATCTGTACCATTGAAAGATCCAAAAGTTAAATATATAGCATTGACCCCACATGTCATTGAATCATAAATTCGTCTCATGTCTTTAATCATCGAAATGATTAAGATTAGTTCAATTCTTAGCCTCGTTGACCGAAATTATTGAGCGAAGAAAGAGACCCATTTACTCTTTAAGCCCACATGCCCAATAATTTGCAGCCCCTGAACCCTAGATATATATTGGCTTCCTTCAGTTTCCAACCCACCCAGCCACCCTGACCACACCCCACTCCCACGGTCCCACCCTCCTGCCCTGCGCCGCCCCTGCTCGACCGCCTGGTGCCCGCGTCGCAGCGACACACCCCGCGCCATATCGGCGGCCGCCGGCGCATCCTCCCCTTGTCTGGGCGCCCCACAAGCACTCCCTTCCAGCTCCTGCTCTCCTGCTCAGCTGCTCGCGCTCTGCATCTTGCTTTTGCCAGTACTCCTGGATCTGCATGCGGCGTGCGGGGCTCGAGTAAAGGACGGTGGATCCGTGAGGCTGCTCTGCTCTGCTGTTTTTTTTTTTTTTTGCCAATCCAACGTCAAGATTGATTTTTGCTTCTTTTATTTTGGTTGGGGTGATTTGTTTATGGATATATTGGGGATCGATGCCATAAACACCAAATCGAGTTGTTGCTCAAATGTTGTTCAGATGTACTCCCTCCACGTCCCTAAAGGATGTCGCTGGAAGGAAACAACCAAAGAGGCCTAAATGAAGTCGTTTTCCACTTTTCTGGTTTCTTTGGACTGCTATACCCTGGGTGCGCATGCAATGGCATTTACTCGACGTCCTTCGTTTCTGTAACCCAGCCTCATCTTCAAAGCAAGAATTTAAGTCACGTCGGCGTACTTGGTCCCGAGGCAATGTTCCACCACCTCCCTCCTCCGCCATTCCTGCCTCCACACCGGAGTAGTTTAGAAGCTATGGAGCTCAAGAAGCAGCAGTGCTCGACGGCATCGTGGAGGAGGAGCAGGGTGACATTGCCGAGCTCGAGTGCGCCGACACCATGGACGAGTGTGTAACGGCATCATGGAGGAGAATAAGCAAGGTGATCGACGCCGTCGAGCTCGAGTGCATCGACACCATGGCCAAGAGGCAGCGCCCAAGCGAGAGACCAAGCCTACTCCAATTCTACTTGTTCGAAAACTAATCTATGTCGTGAAAGAGCCAAGTCCAAGTTCAAATCAATCCCACCGTCATGTTGTGCAGGCAAGTTCAAATCAAATGCACCTGTGTAACCACATTGACAAACACACACTGTCATCTAGTACTCGAAGGATATGTGCACATGCGTCATATTTGGAATAAAGAAAAGGATGCATGCGTATAGTAGAGGAAGAGATAGCAAATGAAGATGAATTACCGTTAGGATCTTCTAATGACGGCTCCAAGTTTAGATCAATCCCAAGCATATTTTTTTGTGGTGCTAGTACGTTTGAGTTCATACTGGAGGGAGTATTTTGCATGGCATGAGTGCAGGAGGTATTCGGCGGTTGTGCAGAGATTAAATAGATGGCCAGAAGCCCAAAGGCCACGGGAAAAAGGCGGCAACCTAAGCAAAATCACCGCGCCAGCGAAAAAGCACATGAAAAAATTGGCGCCTAAACATCCGCATGCCAAAAATCGAGCGCGTAACGCAGCCAACGGGGATAAAAAGGCGTCAGGGTAAAAAAAACACGGTCATGCATGGCGCATGCAAAAATTTCACAACAAATGAACTATGCAGCTGTGAGGGATCGAACTCAATAGCTCGGGCTCCTGAACCCACAACACTAACCAGTGGATCGGAGAGAGATTGCTGGTTTGATTGACTCTGGACCCTATTTAATATGGGTAGAGAAGGAAACATACACCCTATTTAATCACTCTTTGGTATCTGAAATCCTGTCCAAAACGACTTCCTTTAGGGATGTGGAGGGAGTAACTGATTTGGTTGATTATTTCCTGTTGGCATGCTATCTCGTTATTTGATCTCCAAAACGTCTGAAACGATGCTAAAATCTACTGCTATTTCGGATTGAGAGAGAAGGGGGGAAGACAGACGGAGAGGGTGCGAGGGCAAGACCGACAGATGTGACAGGTGGGGCCCAGCTGTCAGGACGTACGAAAAAATTGGGCAGAATCAATCCTTGCTTTAATATTAGGTAGAGATGTGCGGTCTGTTGGTTCGCTGGTGGTTGTTGCTGATTTGTTCTGATATATTTTTATGGCTGGTGGTTGTTGCTGATTTGTTCTGACATAATGGAGTAAAAGTATTGTTGGTTGATAATCGGTAGCTGGTTTGTTCTAAAAGACTGCTGGTTGATGGCTACGGTCATCCGATTTCCTCACAAACGTCATAAGGTGCGTCGGCCAAGAACCACGGAAGCGGCCAGGCTGGAGGAAGGCAGCGGTCGTCGCCGATCTATTATCTTTATACTTGAGTGTTAAAAGAAGCCACCACGTTCACCGAGAGGGTCTAGAAATTCCCACGTTAATCTAAAAAATAGAAGAATATACACCGTTGGATTTTATGAAGATCTGAAGGTCTAGATTAATCCAAAGAATACATAAATTCAAAATTAAAATAAGGAAATCCAAAGAGTCCATACTCAATACAAATATAATTAATAAATACATAAATTCGGAGTGTTAAAAGAAGCCACTACGTTCGCCGAGAAGAATATACACCGTTGGATTTTATGAAGATCTGAAGGTCTAGATTAATCCAAAAAATACATAAATTTGGAATTAAAATAAAGAAATCCAAATAGTCCATATTCAATACAAATACAATTAATAAATACATAAATTCGGAATTAAAAATAAGAAAAATAGTAGTTAATGTTTACACAGATTGGGAAAGTTTCACACGATGGCCATTAAATTAGTTCTCTATCCCTGCTGAAGTACTAATTAGGAAGCTCATGAAATATTTAACGGCATAGACTTGTAGCCTTGCAAGGCTCTAAATGTCAACATTGATAAGACATGACACATGATGAAAATAAACTTCTGTTAGGAAATAAAAACTAATCTCTTTGTTGAGCCCTACATGACTCTAATATATACTTCCTCCGTTTCAAAATACTTGTCGCTGTTGACTTTTCTTTGTAACTTTGACCATTTGTCTTATTAAAAAAATTATCGGAAACATGTAAAATGATAAATCAAGCTTAAAATACATACAACATTAAAACATATAGCAAACAAAATAAATTGTACTTGCACAATTTTTTGAATAAGACGAATGGTCAAAGTTGCAGAAAAAAGTCAATAGCGACAAGTATTTTGAAACGGATGGAGTATATGAGATGGAAATAAAATTGTTTCTCAAATAAAGAAGAGAGGAACCGTGACCCTAAGTTTGGCCTCATGATGACTTTAGTGACAACGAAAAAGCTATTCCCTAAACTATACTTCGTAGAAAACCACTCATATATGTAAAAAACCACTTGATGAAAATACATATGGGAGTTGGATATAGTCTGTTGTTCCCTCCCAAAGTAAGGGATTATAGTGCGGTGCCCTTGAGCAGGCGATCAAATAATCTAATCGGCAACATCTTCATGCGAAAAAGATGGTGCAAGGAGGACAGAGCGTAATTGATGTACTGCTTTGTTTATTTATTTTCATCCCGTAGTTTAATTCACTCAATGCCGAAAGTCGGAGAAGAAGACACGGCAGAGCATAAATCGTGACAAGAGATGTTTAGAGCATGAACTAGGTAGACTATTTAGAGAAAGCAACCATGGGCATGGAGAGATAGCGACAAGAGACTGTGCAATCGCTCAGGGAGACGAAGATGGGGGATTTTGTTTATATACACAGTCAATTGCACATTAGCCATTGTTTAACTGGGTCGTCGCTCAGGGACATGAAGATGGGGGAATTTTGTTCAAAGGGTTGAAGTTAAGTCTTGATGGTGGGCCCGCCCATCCTGGCAAGCGAGCCCGAGACGACGGGAGATTTGGCGTGCAAAAGTCAAGACACCAGACACAACGCCAATCAGTCCGGATATCACGGGATACTATTTGTAATCCGATCTAGATATACTTCAGATTGTAACTGACATGGGTTGACCGTCGAATCAACACCGCATCTGACGAAACAAGCTTTGTCGTCGTAAAATTCAGGTGCACGAGAATCAAATCAAGCTCTTTAGCTAGTGAATCAAACTCTTCGGCCACTGAATCATCCTCCACTACTATCAATTTGACATCTAATATCATCAATTCGACCTCCACTGTTGTTGGATTAACCTCCACCATGGTCTGCTGCTATCGATCGAGCGTCAATGACACTACTGGATCAGGCTACAAGGCGAGCAACAGCAAGAAAAGCAAACACTCTCATGGGAGCTCACCTTGATTTGCCGTACAAGCGGCAACAAGTGTACCAAGCATGCTCTAAGTCTCTTCGGTTTTTTTTGGAGATAGGCACTTAAAAATACAACATGGGGTAGAAGGCTAGGGAGAGGAAATACTTGATTCTGGCACATACAAACCTACAACCGTGATGGAGACAAAAAAAATCAGATGCCACAGGAGATGATAAAAAAGATAGATTTGATGAGCAATTCATATAGGTTTGCATAGCAGTAATTTGACAAAAAAGATGTTAAGTGTGGTTTGGCATCAACCATATGGGGTTTGGAGACAAAAAGCGAGACACTGGCTTCCTAGATAGCGACCAATGCGATACGACTGCTTTGGTCAGAGAAGAACTGAGGTAGTAGACAATAATGGTGGACAAATCAGGTGGCCATAAATGGCTACAACAAATTGGCAAAATGCTCGAAAAAACAAGAAGGTGTAAGGTTGACAAAAGAGGGAAGACAACAACAGAAAACATAAGTATCGTAATATGAACAAATATTTTTAATACATTCGAGAAGCTAGCACGATGTGCGGAGAAATTCAAGCTACCCATGCAAATATCTATCTTGCACAATAGACATGAGGGAGATAAATTGAATTATCAGTATGATGTCACCATTTAGGATAAGCATGCTCTGCAGTATAGGGACTTTGTGTCCCTAGAACATGAGCTTGCTTGCGAATAGGCCACCTGTTAGTGACATGAGATCCTCTATATAAATAAAGAGGAACAATTTTTCGACTACACATATCTATAAGCATAGTAAGCTTCCAAACAAGAATGAAAGTGACGAGATCAAGTTGGTTTGTCGTATATCTTCTAATCTTTTGGAAACTTTTGGAATTAGATTGGTATATGATGTGTGAAGAACCAAACAACACAATGAACACGATGATGAACACAAGTATGCCCATAATGAATAATATTAGCTACTATTGATGATTAGTAGGTATCTTGGAAGTTAAAAAAGTATTGTAAAAAATAATGGTTACATTTGAGAAGACATAAGGTATATTCAACAACGACTAAGGACAAAATATTTCAAGCAATAAATATATATCCTAGGAGACATGATACAATATGTATATATAACAAACATCCTATTTATTTGTCAGGATCGCAAGTTAGAAGAGAGAGAACCGACCGCCATGCACCATCAACGAAGGAGGGGCCATCGATGAGCAGGAAGAAGAAAAAGAAAGTGGCATCGACCGTCGATCGTAAGGAAGAGAGACTTTCGGACGAGAGGAAGAAGGTACCATTGGATGAGATGAAGAAGGGGGTGCACCCATATGGAAAGAGAGAAGGACCTACGCTACCATTGCTTGAGCCCACCCCAGATCAAACTTCAAGGTCACCTACTTCGACAGCCAACGGTGCCACGATGTACGACGAGCTCGCTAGAGGAGTTGGATCTGCGCATCAGAAAGTGGAGAACCCAGACTCTGCATAAGGTCAACAACCGAGCCAAACTCAGGAGCCATAGAATCAACAAGACAGAGTTCGACCATCGAGAGTGGGGAGTAAGAGGATCAGTCGGTTGAGGTGGGAACTAAGTGATGAGAGGGTGAACAACAATTTCTGTCTAATATAGGGCTCGAAGGTTGACACTGTATGCAGGGGTGCAACAGAGCGTCGAATGACATTCGTTATTAGATCAGGTTTCATCCATCAATTAAAACACCATTCAAATAACAAAATTTGAGTGTATCAATATCAGTTCTGAATTTTGAGCTCCAATATTTACATCGGTATTAGTGATTTCAATATGATGAATAATGAATTAAGATGAATAAAGAAAACACAATACTAACATAGCATTTTAAAAAATACGGTCTATCAAATCTAGCCGCGCTATCAGCACTGGTCAACTTGCTAGTTTCTTCTACAGTATACTACCTCCGAGCCCGTCCCTCTCTCACAGAGTCACAGTACAAGGCCACAAGGGTCCGCCGCCCCACCTCTGTTTTCCTCAATCTTCTTCTCGACTTCTTCGCTTCTTCTTTCCGTCGGGTGCCGTCGCTTGGCTCTGGGTTTTCTACGCCAAGTCAAGACCGCAAAACAGAGTGTACTTCCGCAAATCTCCAAAACTTATGGAGCACTTCCAGTCTCAGATTTCTTCGTAGACGTCTACCTCTGTTTCAAAATAATGACGTTTTTTTTACTTTACTGCATAAACTTGGACTAACATGAATTCTAGCTGAAAATATGTTGGTACCTGAATTGAACCGCTACGGTTAGGTTTGCGCACGCTAGTGTGACGATATATTGCACACTTGTAAATGTGCATAGATATATTTGTTCAAAGTTAGTGGTCGTGTACGAACAAAAAGTGGGAGCAAAAGCAGTTGGTTCTTCAGACCGTTGGTATATTTCGGGAGAGAAAATCGTGATCAGAATCCGGAAAAATTTGTGGTGCACCGCAAATTATTGTATATAGCGTAGAAAAAGGGCAAAAGAACCAAAGAACATGAAGCGGAGAAAGAGGGAGCATAGAACAATTTCACTATTGAAAGGGAGCAAAGTGACTCTCTATCAGAAGCAAGGACTTTATAGCACTGCAAAAGCAACAATATTTATAATTCTAGACACCAAAGTCTAGCCCAGCAACGCTAGGGATCCAAATGCACTTATAGTAAAGGGATATGGACGGCGTCCAGGAAAAAGTTTATATCACCCCCAACTTATGGGAGGTGGATTACATAAGGGCAGTCCTAATGGTCCACATAGGATGGAGTCCGTCCCTAATAAATGAGATGACACATCAGTAAATTGATGACATGGCAGCATAGTTAATGAAGAAAGAGAAGGAAAACACAAGACCTGGTTTCTTCCTCTAGACTCGACCTCCTCACGCGAATCAAGACCGCAAGACCTAGCAAAATCGCCATTGGGAAGACCTGGCTGGAGTCTTGCGCCGCCGCGGCCCCGCCTGCCATTGTAGGAGATGATTTCACTACATTTATTGTCTTGGACTTCGCACCATTGTAGGAGATGATTTCTAGTGTTCATTTTTGCTGACGTGGTTGTCTTGGACTTTGCACTTAGGTCTACCGTTGGGACTGCTCTAACCCCTAACCTATGAAACGGTATATATCCCTGAACTTTCTAAAACCGGTCAAATTACCCCTAAAGCATTTTTGAAAAATCATAGTAAAATCATAGAAAAATCATAAAATGGAAAATCCAATTGTGTTGACTCCAAATGAATAAATCTACACAGTGAATATATAATATGATATGCTTTAGTATATATTTTTTGTTGTAGCTTTAGATCTGTGTTTTTCTTCATAGCTGTAAAAAATTATACTAAAGTATATCATATTATATGTTCATTGTATAGATCTACTCATTTGGAGTCCAACACAATTGAAATTTTCATTTTATGATTCTTCTGTGATTTATTATGATTTTTTAAAATTAATTTAGGGGGTAATTTTACCAGTTTTAGAAAGTTCAGGGGGTGATATATACAATTTCATAGGTTGGGGGTTTAGTAGTCCACCCCTCATAGTTTGGGGGTGATGTAGACTTTTCCCACGGCGTCCATTAATTACTAGACGAGTGTCCACGTTAATTATGTACTACAATCCCCCAAGAACTCATTTAGCAAAATGACCTCTAGCTGAGTTGGTTAGAAGGGCAAAGTAGCATGGTCGCATTAGCAGACTCAGGTTCAAGGGTTTTCTAGATTCGGAAATAATTACTTCGTTGTAATAAAAAACTGTGAGCCTCTTCACTCATGAGTCTAGTTTTTTTTTTAATTAGGTACAATCCATAAGCATTTCTTCTGACCTTTTGTTCTATCAGTTTTAGCTGTATGGAAAATTATTGCTCCATTTTTTACCTTTTTCCTTTGAGATAATGAATCTATTATATTTGTGGCTATGGGTATGTTTTCCAAAGTTTGTTGGTAATATAAATTAGTTAGGTTATACTGTATATCAGTATATATGAAATGTGATTTATTTATTGGGAGTTGCTACATATTGTCTGAACAAACGACACACGACGTGTGCTTTTTTTATTGATACATTAGAAAAATATAAGATTATACTTTTTTAGCGGAATATACCGAAGAGAAACTAAAGTCTAAAACAACACTTGCGGGTTACATTGGGACATCAACACTCATTGAAACTCAGCTCAAAATCAACAACCTTGGTCTTTTAAGTGCCTGAAATCTAACAAATTTTCAGGCAACAAGTTGCAGCATTAAAAACCAACTGTTAAATAAATAAAAACTATGAGTAAATTTCCCGAACAAGATGGAAAATGTAGGACGAAGTAAAATATAAAGATGCCTTATTGGCACGTGGCCAAGAGGCAAGAATATACTGTACCAACTTCAGCATCTACACATCAGGCAAGGCATCCGATCCAACCGGGAGTGACACTGAAGCCGGCCACTCACTCTCACTGACCAATGGACTCCTCAGGGGCTAACAAACATCGCCCAGAACCCACCGCCGGCCGTCGCGGCGGCCATGACCCAGACGGCGACGGCGACGATCGGCGGCATGAGCGGAGCCACGCGCGACGCGAACATTGCGGTGAGCAGCGTGGAGAGCGCCCAGACCGCGGCCTTGGCCCTGCTCCTGTCCGCCCCAGCTGGTCGCGCGCGCTCGAACCCGCGCAGGAAATGCAGGAGCAGCAGCAGCGCCGCGTAGGCGGTGGCCACGAACGCGACCGTGGCCGGGTCGCCCCAGGACCTGTAGACGGCGACGGCGGAGTTGCACGTGAGCGCGCCGAGGCCGATCACGGTGAGGAGCAAGCGGCCATTGCCACGGTCCATTCGTGGCGTGGTACCGTGCCTGAGCTTGATCGAGCAAGCTATAGTTGTTCCCGGCGTGCGCTACTCCTTTCAATTCATTCCAGGTCACAAGTGATGCTTTATACTCGGCGCGGCGCTGATGGGAGGAGCACTGCTCTTTTTGTAACCCAAGGCTAGAGGCTTTGATAGCTCGCCAGGCCGGAAAATGAGGAGCAAATTGAAAATTTGAAAACACTACTACCGTACTACCATAGTAGGTAGAGTAGACGACACTGAGCGAAGTGCGGACGGGACAATCCTAGCTCGGCCGTGTGGCGCAGGGATAAATGTACGGTCGCCGGCGGCCTTCGTAACGCCCGTCCGCCGGCCGGCGGTGCGGAGTGTGAGTTTGCAGCCGGTGGCAAGCGCGTCGAGGCCATCTGTTGTTGCACCGAAAAATACACTTCCTATATACCGCGAAGACTCCGCGTGAGATTCGAAATTTGCGCCGGCGATGACGTACGGAAGTGCATGCTGGGGACGCGCACTAGCTCGCGCCACCGACAAATGGAGTGCACAAAGTCATCAGTTCAGCATCTGGATTCGTCGATCTGACGCGAGATGGCCGGCGCCTTTGGCTCTTCCTGACTCAGAATTATTCTGCTGACGCGAGCGGGCACAATGCACCTGATGACGATTCACCAAGCACTCCCATCACGCAAATGTGTGTACTCCCTCCGTCCCAATTTATCCGCACATCTACGATAGAAGTGAGGGACTTAAGAAAGGTGCAAAATTACCAAACTGCCCTTAAAAAAGTAGGCTCTGACATCTACAGAACTGACAAAAAAGAATAAACAAATGTGTGTAAATAAATTAGCATCAAAGAAAACCCTGTAAAATATCCACTCCTCCCTCTTCCTCGGCGCCGCCGCTGCCTCCTCCCTCATCCCTCTTCCCCGGCGCGATGGGCCGACGCGGGAGGTTGGCTCGGCGTTGCGTGCTGCTCACTGCCGCGGGTCCTCCTCTGTCCCCTCCCTCCCTCCTCCGCCACCAGCAGCCTCCTCATCGGCTGCTCCCTGCCGGCCCCGAGGTTGTGGTCTGCTTCCCACCGCGCCGGCGTCGACGCCATGGATGCGTGCGGCGAGGACCTGTCCGAGGCGAGGAGATCGAGGACGAGAGGCCGGAGGAGGGAGGAGGCCGGCTGCAGCTGTCGTCGGGGTCGGCACGCTTCGTGCGAGAGAGACGGCGACGCCGTGGGGGAAGACGGCGCAGGCCTCGGCGGTAAGCTGCCCCGCGACGACGACGGCGCGAACGAGCAGGGGGCAGGGGCACGCGGACAGCCGTGTCCCAGATGCCCCCCTCACATCTTGCTGCCCCAATATGATGGCGACATGCAGCAGGCTCCTGCGCGGAGAGAGAATAATGGCGACATGCAGCAAGCTCCTGCGCGAAGAGAAGAGATGTGGTGCGAGGATTTCGGTGGGAGACTAGATGCGTGGAGAGAAACATGCCACGTCGCAGTTCGGAAGAAGCGTCTGGACCCGGCGTAGTAGCGTTTCTAATTTTTCAATTAATAAATGGACTTCATGATTACTGCTAGGCGCTCGGACTTATCTGCACTCTGCTAAAGTGCGTTTATTTTGGGAAAAAATTTGAACCGTCCAGGAGTAAATAAAATGGGACGGAGGGAGTAGACTCTTGAAGTCATGGAACCTTGAATCCGAGCCACCCATCGCGAGTTGGAATCTGTGCAGCTGTGGGGCAGGTGACCGGGAGTGGGTTGTATTCCCGCTTATTCTATGACGTATCTGACACTTGACTGGACATAAAGCAAGCGGTCGTAGAGAGCGTCAGTCGCAAAAACCGCCCCGCCCGTGATTTTTTTTGCTCACCTCACATGCTGTACCCTTGCGACCAGCCACCGTGATGCTGTAACTAATGCTTTGGATTCTGAACCCATCCTTTTTTGATATTTGGTGGTGGACCCGACGCGCATGGTCTGTACAGGCATGCTCAACACATGTACGCAACCCTATAGTGTAGTAGGAAGCACTTGGCATATTACTTTTTACCCCTTACTCATTTAAGGCACACTACTAGGATAATGTGTACTGCACATGCTCATCCACTGAGCACTATCGAAACACAACGGGTACTGCCGCACGGCCACAACAAAATTGCCAAAATACATGTTCATCATGAAAATAAAAATTACAACAGTAAGAAAAACTCACTAAATTTGCAGCACATGAAACGATCAGAGTACAAATAATGGATGAAAAATTAGAAAAAGGAAAAAAGATCATGTTGTTCGTGTAGAAAATGGAAGGAAAAGATTAAGCAAAGATTACAAGGTCAAAATCGAATCTCCCTCGGTGTTTCTGGCCACTCCACTGCAGCCGTGGCCACCGCTGCTCCTTCAAATCGAGAAATCAATCCATGGCGAAGGTACTCCGGAGTAAAGATGCAAGAAATCGAAAGTACTCAGGAGCAAAGATGAAGAATCGAGAAACATCATCCCCGTGCCAGAGCTGCAGACCGCGGGCGCTGCTCCATCACCTGGCACGACGAGGAGGTCACCGGGAGGAGAGGGCGGGCGGAGGAGGGAGGGCCATGCGGTGTAGCTCGTCGTCGCTGCCGCTGCCCGGGCGAGGAAGTAGGCGACGCCGCCATCTGCACCACGACGCCTCGTGCTGCTCCGGGTTGTTGTCGCCGCCGCTTGTCTTGACGCCAAACGCGACGTGCCTGCCTGGTGGTGCCGAACCCGAACCAGCACAGCGCGGCGGCCTGCAGGTCGACAGTGTCGTCGTCCAGGAGCGGCAGGACCTCCACACACCCGATTCACGCAGTTGGCCGGGTGCTCGCCACCGGCGTCCGGTGCCCTGACCTCCCCGCTGCTCCGGCAGGAGAGGAGAGAGAGGGATGTGGAGAGCTCGAGGGGGCCTGGGGAGGAGCGGCGAGCACGGGCTCCATCTTCCGACCGCATCTGGTGCTTCGCTCGTCGTGCGCCGCACGCGCCCCGACGGGCCCCGTGCAACCGGATCCGGCGGTGCCCCTCCATAGATCGAGGCCCGCACTGCTAGCTCGAGGTGTTGGAGGCGCTGCTAGCCCCGCGGCGGAGCTCAGGATGGTCCCTCGCAGTACCCTCCGCCGTGCCCTCGCTGTACCCCGGTGGGACAGGCCCGCGCACACCCCGTGCTGCACACGCACGTCCACCTTGCAGAGGATGGGGGCGCGGGGAGGGCGGCGGAGCTCAGGATAGACGGAGAGGAGAGAGATGGCCGGAGTTGGAGGCCGCGAGGTCGGCAGCGGAGGAAGGACCCGCCGCCGCCGGCCCTCCCCTTCTGCTCCCGCCGCCGGAGGCCATGAGAGAGAGAGGGGGAGGGAGGTGGAGAGCCCGAGGTGCGTCGATGGGGAGGTAGTGGTGGGTGAGGAACGGCGAGCGCGGCGTGTTGGCGGCGGCGACAGGGTACTTAGCACGGATCTCCTCAATCGTGGCGACCACATCGATGGGGAGGTGCTGGGCGAGGAGGTCGGCGGATAGGCCGGAGCGCGGGACGAGGTGGGAGCAGGTGGCCCAGTCCGGCCGTGCCTCCGTCGCGTGAGCACCGCGGCCACGTGGGCATCGTCGGCCCTTGCTCCTCACCCGCGCCTGCGCCACGACGGCTGCCGCGGGGAGGAGGACGCCGGGGAGGTACGCCACCGTGGAGCGAGGCGCACCACCGCAAGGCCCGCCGGCGGCCGAGCCGGGGAGGGAGGGGAGGGGAGCCGTCGGGCGGAGCGAACGAGGAAGGGTGCCGGCGATCTGGATCTGAAATGGGAGAGACAGGAGAGAGAAAAAGAAGGTTTGAATGGATTGAATGGTGGTGGAGGAGAGAAGGGGTAGATATTTTTTAGCCCAGAGCCATCTGGTCCAACCTGACCCACGAGCTTCCTGGCCCGGTACAGCTTCCGGCCTGATCCATTCTCCAATTCCAAAACCCACGTATCCGCCTTTTCGGCCCGTATTTGCGCTGACACAGGTCAGATTCTCCCTCTGACGCGGCCCACATCTCGGTGCACCCACCCGTCGAAACCTATGGGCCAGATTCAAACTACCATGACTTCAAGAAGTTAGAGCTTTTTTTATATATTTTTTTAATCATTTTGCAAAATTATACGACGGTTTCAAAATTTTACAGTTTTGACAACCAATCGCCGTGGCCCACGGCGGCCGTCGTGGCCCATGGCGGTTTGGGGTCCAACCGCCGTGGCCCACGGCGGTTCGGCCAACAGCCGCGGGCCCCCACGGGCGTGGAGGTCAGCCGCCGTGGGCCACGGCGGTTGAGGACTATTCGCCGTGCGCTACGGTGGCTTGACCAACCGCCGTAGCCCACGGCGGTAAAGCCCTCGCAGCCGCCGTGGCTCACAGCGGCAGGTTTCCTGCCCTCTATATAAGCCGAAAATTTGCCCGGAAATGTCATAAAAATTCAGAAAAAAAAGAAAGAGAGGGTTGGGAAGGAGAAGAGAGTGAGGAGGCGGAGCAGCGAAGCTCTGCCGGTTCTTCGCTTCATTGTAAGTATTTCGTCGATTTCAACCCTTTTAGCACCTATACTTAGAAACCGTATTTAGTGATTCACTGCGTTTCTTTAGATCTGTAGTATTAAAAATGTCCTGTTTGTAGGGTTAGGGTTGAGAAGGATAAGAGGGGAGGTGGAGGGTGCGGAGCAGTGAAGCTCTGCTGCTTCTTCGCTTCATTGCAGGTATTTCACTGATTTCACTAATTTCACTAATTGCTATTTCGGTGTAGTGTAGATTTCTGTAGATTTATGTATGGTATAGATTTCTGGAGTATAGATCTGTAGCTGTAGTTTATAGATCTGTAGTTGTAGTTTATAGATCTGTAGTTGTAGTTTATATTACGTAACATATTTACTGTTAAGTGTGTAGATTGCGGCTGATTAGTTTGTTAATTTAGTTTAGATATAAGTTTATTTGTTTCTTAGTCCCTGGATGTAGTATTTGATAGCAGTTACTGCTTTTTATTATGAATCAGACATGTCGGAGACAGTCACAATCAAATCAAATTATATTATGGAATTGGAGAAATTATATATGGTCCACAAGGAGTTGACTCGTCAAATTATAGTTCAATTGAGAAAAATGTTTCAAGAGCAGAAGAAAGAACTTGGGAGGCTATAACCAACTTGCTGGTCAAGGTATTTTCAGTAGATTTAGAGCACCAATGCATGTCGGTGATGGCACTAATCAACAGAAGTGCACCAGTGTATTGGGAGCTCGTGGCACTTGAAGGGACTCCACGATGGAGGAGTTTTATCAGAAATGCAAGCCGAGTTGGTTTGCCTGTGATTTTGTTTGTCTAAGTTTACCAGAAGGGTGGGTCTAGCAGTCAAGTGCATGAGGAAGTTGAGGATGTGGACGAGGGGGGAGGTGGTGAAGAAGGGGAAGGTGCTGAAGAAGGGGAAGGTGCTGAAGAAGGTGAACAACAAGAGGAGGAAATAGGGGATTCTGAGGGTGAGCAGGCATCTAGAGGTTATGTTGTCACTAGTGTTATTGATGAGGGAGAAGTAAACCCAGAGGTGATGAGACAATATCAGAAAGAGTTGGAAGCTGATGAACGTGCATTGGAAGAGGACTCTTCAGATGATGATTATGATGATGATGATGATGATGATGAGTCTGAGGATCATGTGCCCTTGCATTGGCGGAACTACGATTTCTCCCGGTGTACTGTTAATAATGGTGAGAATGTGTCATGGGAGTACACGGAGAATGAGATTTGTGTAGGCGCTATGTACCCCAGTACTGCACATCTGAAGGATGCAGTGAAGCAGTGGTCCACCTTGACTCTACACAGGGAGTTCAGGGTAGTCAAGAGCTCTCCTAGGATATATGATGTGTGTTGCAAGAAGGATGATTGTTCTTTTCGAGTGTATGCATATATGGGGAAGTGGGATAATTACTTACAGGTGAAAGAAGTGAAAGGTCACACTTGTACCCTTGATCGTATTGATGCAAGGCACCGAAACATTTCAGCCGATTTTGTTGCAAGCCACATGTACCCTCACATAGTGAATTGCCCTGATTATGCACTGAAGGCAATTATCGGTGCAATTGAGGAATGTTGTAACACATGGGTACTACATGCCGTCGCAACACTCCGGCGGCTCTATGCTCTCCGGGCAGTTCTCGTACAACTAGATTCATTAGGAATGTTGTAATGAAATTTCTAAATTCCCTAAGGCATGTTATCAGTACGTAAGGTGCTTCGTTAGGGTAGTACTAGCACCGTACATGTCATTGCAAATGTGTGTGTTTTCTCTGCTAAATTTAAAAAAAACCCAACCGCCATGGCCCACGGCGGTTGGCCACATGCAACCGCCGTGGGCCATGGTGGTTTCAAGGCGGCTGCCTGCCGCCGTGGGGATACTGCAACCGCCGTCTGCAACCGCCGTCTGCAACCGCCGTGGGCCACGGCGTTTGCCGAACCGCCGTGGCTCACGGCGGTTGGACCTCAAACCGCCGTGGGCCACGGCGGCCGCCGTGGGCCACGGCGATTGGTTGTCAAAACTGTAAAATTTTGAAACCGTCGTATAATTTTGCAAAATAATTAAAAATATATATTAAAAAAATTCAAGAAGTTATAAATCTTAGTCCTGCTCAGACTGCCAATTACAACGACAGAACACACAAGTTCTGTTCCAGTCACCCACACCGCATATGGCTCCAATCAGGCTCCCTCTATTCAAGGAACGGTGTTTGGTTTCCTGACTCCAATGGTGCAGCCGTGTAGTTTGAGCCAGGCCTGCTGGAAACGCTGGAATCAAGCGAACTAGGCTCGAGCGATGCAAGTCTGGTTGCACGAGTTGCACACGTAAGAGAGCAGCGATGCAGGCATACCATTCCAGCCGGTGAACCAATCAATTGCTCTTCATGTTCCTTTGTAAGCGAACAACCAGTCAAGTGCCTTTGTATCTAAATAGCCTGGCCATAGAGAGCCTGGTTCACCACTACAGCCAGATTTGTTGGACCAACAAACCAATCACGTCCCTATTACTCAATTCGGTCCCCGGACTTCCGACCAAAGTTGTTGAAACTCTCAATTGCTGTGACCTCCAGACGTTGGCAGTTCTTCCTCAGAATGCTTCTTACTCTTTAGACAATTGTCCGTTGCTGAGACTCTGCTCTGGTGCATGCGATTCACAAAATAGTAACTATCTTAATTAATGTGGCATGTCAAATTTTGGGTCCATTCTTTAGGAACAGTTTGACCGGTATGGACTATTTGTAGGTGTAGATTCATGAAAGAACCAAATTCAAAATAAAAATACATCTGATTTGTTTTTCGAAAAAGAAGACCGATCACTTCGGATTTTAATCTGGGACATTCGATGCGATTATATGTCACCATGGCGACAAATCGCCCCACCATCACCAAAGTCCCCAGCAGCACCACCCTCTCCCCATGTCGCCCTCCAACCTCGGCTCCAGCGGCTTCCACCGCCGACTTCGCCTCCACGACCCACCGCCACCACCGGCTCTATGTGCAGCTAGCCGCGACGCCCCCACCACCTCCATCGTCAGTGGTTGGGGACACCCCGCGCGCCTTGCTGCCCCGCCCACAACCTGTCCATGTGCTAGCATATCCTTCACCATCTTTGGCAGCTAGAGCCATGTCCCTAATCTCTGGTCCACGGTCCACCACCCCGCAACCCACCTTCGCCGTCGAGCTTCCTTGCGCCCTCCACTCCTTTCTAAGGTCGGAGGCCATTACTTCTCCCCAACAACCCCGGACCCTGAACCCCGAACCTCAAAGCCAGCCGTCATCGGAGAAAGAGGAGGAAGCGGTGGCGGAGAAGAAGAGCAGGAGGGAGGAGTGAGTGACTGACAGATGGGTCCCATGATAACATGGCGACCGGGTAACTGTTGCTGAAACGACATTAGTCGCCAGCACAAGTACATCACCGTAGAGCTAGCTTTTGACTTTGACATTACTCTGCCGCAGTTCAAAGTATCACTCTTTCCCGCGGCTCCTCAAAAAGTGACGAGTCAACTAGAGAAGATAGAGAGGATGATACGGTGTTCTTCTTTATGAAATGGGCGTCTTGCAATCATCTTTCTGTGACACTTATATTGGGGTGACGCGACATCTACGGAAGGAGCACTAAACCGCGTAGGATAATCAGATAATGGGCAGGTGATGGTGTTGGACGGTGGTTTAGGCAGAGATTTTTATTGGGTACTGCGTACTGGACGGCGCGCAAAGCTCAAGGTTTGGCTACAGCCTACAGAACTGGGAAAAGCAGAACAGAATGAGGAGTTCAGCAGAATTCCACTTCACTGTCCTGTGACGGAAAGTTTTTTTTGAAGAGGAAAGAAAATTTTTTAAAGAGAACAAATATATGGCACTCACAGCCTAGACTAATCCAACTACACTTTTCAAAGATAACAATCTGTGTCAAAATTGCGGACGCCCGTAAATTTAGGGTGTGTTTGATTGGGCTGTAGCTGTGAAAAAAGCTGTTGTGAGCTGTGAGCTGTGAAAAAAGCTGTTGTGAGCTGTGAGAAAGCTGAAAGCCGTATGGCTGGAACAACTGTGAGCTGCGAAAAAAGTTGTTGTTTGCTGAAAAATGTCCATAATACCCTCGAGGGCATGTAAATATTCAAAATCGTTTGTAAAACAACTCTTTTGTTCACTCATTCACATACAAATTATTATTTTAAAACTTGATCTTTTGTTTTTTTAAAAAACATTTGCCATTAACATATGGCCTACATAAATACAATTTTAGGATATATAGATAAAACAATGGTTACTCTAATCTGAAATTTTGAAATAAACATGCTAATGACCTATGACCTTTTCTTCTGTCAGCAAGCGGCACTGCAGGTAGCTTTTACCCTCACGGCTTGATCAAATCCACCTGCCAACTTCACCATTTTTTCCTCACGAAGAGAGACAAAAGCACCAGCTCCAATCCTGACCAATACGAGAGAGAACCTACCAATTCCTGACCGCTGCCATTGGAAATAGAGAAGATTTGAGATGAATCGTCCTCGGACGCTAATGTTGGGGAAGCAGGAACGGAGAGGAGTCTCCGCCGTAGAGCCACGGGAAGGCCCGCTGGAGAGTTTGACCGCGCTCGCGAGGAGCCCACGCCGCCACCAAGAGAGCAGGCGTGGAGAGGGGCTGCTGCAGATCCACGGGAATGGCCGTCGGGGAGTCGCGGTGAGGGGCGCCGGCGGCGGCTCGAGGGGGGCCACCACGGGCTCAAGGGAAGGAGCAGGAGGGGCACCGCTGGATCAATTTCGTGGGTGGAGGGCTGCTGGCGGCTTGAAGAGAGGCGGAGAACTGGCGCCGCCGCCGGAAAGCAGGGCCGGACCGCCGCCGGAAGACGGTTGCGGAACCCTTGCGGCGTGCGGCAGCCGGCAGGAGGCGTCGTCGGGCGGACAGCAGTCTCGCCGCGGCGGTGGAGAGCGAGCGAGAGGATGCATCGGGGAGAAAGAACGAACCGGTACACTCATAAGTAGTGGCAAGGCGGGTAATTTTTGTGAAACATCCGCCCTCACAGCTGAAAAAAGCAGGGTGCGAGCAGCTGTGAGAAATACACTGCAAAAAAGCTGCTTTGGGTGAAAGTTGCTGAGACGGAGTATGCCCTTTGGTTCAGCTTTCAACTTTTTTCGGAAGCCACAGCAGGTTTTAGCTGAACCAAAGGGACCCTTAGTTACGTGCGGTCGATTCCCACTACCGACTTCTTTTTAGCTCCCGCGCGTGGTCCTCAGCTCCTCACTCCTCACTGCTAGTCACGCACGCATGCACCCAAAAGTCCCCGTCGGTCACCTCTGCACCAAGATAAAAAAACGAAATAAAAAATTGTTGACACATTTTGGGAAAAACTTTTGAAGAAAAAATAATTAAAATTTTCAAAAGATAAGTGACAAAAAGTTTTGAATAACATTAAATGAATAAAAGTTTTACATAAAATTCTTGAGTAAATCAGAAACTAAAAAGGTTTTGAAGAAATATCAAAACAAAACGTTATTGAACAAAAAATCTAGAAGAAAAATCCGAACAAAAAGTTTCTGAAGAAAAATAAAAAAATTGAAAAAATATCTAGAAAGAAAAATCGGCACAAAAAGTAAAAAAAAAAGGTCGCCACGTAGCAGACTTGTTAGGGTCCTGCCGCCGGGATCCGGCCTGGAGGACCTCACTAGAGATGGCAACGGGTAGAAACCCGTCGGGTAGTGCCGTTCCATACCCGCACCCGCCAACTCTAACTCTACCCGCTAAAAAACCCATACCCGCATGCGGGTTCAAGTTCTTACCCATACCCGTATCCGCGCGGGTTTTTTACCCGCCGGGTAACCCATACCCGATAGCATACCCGTTGTAAACTAATATATTTGAGAACATAACACATGATAAAGTGCATACATCAACGAATTTAATTGATAAAAAAGATAAATGATCATTGTTAACTAATTAATAGTCTAATAAAGCATAAATTTTTTTGTTAGTTATCAATATTAAGTTATCCTTCACTAACAATGTACAATTTTACACGTTTATCACATTGTAGGCGGGTTTATTTTACCCGCACCCGCTTACCCGATGAGTACATGATGTTGCCCATTTATGTACCCGCGGGTAGAAATATAATTCCATACCCGTCTCCTTATCGGGTAAAACTCATCGGGTACTCGGGTTTCGGGTACCCATTGTCATCTCTAGACCTCACCGGGGGTTCGCCCCCGCCATCGTGCCCCATGGTGGTGGAGCTCGCCCGGCTCCTCGCCACCGGGATCTGGCCTGTAGTAGCCATCGCGGTCCGCCACCGCGCCCTACCGTGGCGCAGCACGCCTAACTCATCACTGAGATCTAGCCTAGAGGAGCACGCCTAGGTGGCAGGCCATCAGGGTTCGACCTGAGAGAGAAGTTTGTTGGGGATGCCGCACCCCGCCGCCGCTCCCCCATGTCGACGGGCACACATCGCCGGCCTGATGGTCACTGCTCACCCACCTCGCCGCCAGGCCCGCCGCCGCTGCGCTCAAGGCTTGGCGATGCAGCCCTCGTGCGCCATGGCTCTTGTGGAGAATGGGAAAAAGGAACGAGAAAGGTGAGATAGCGTGAGGGGAAAAGATAGTGGAGTGGAGTGGACCCACGTGAGCGTGATGGGGAGGACCGACCGTGAGGACGTAAACTTTCGGGCGAACTCAGACATCTATTATCTTTATACTTGAGTGTTAAAAGAAGCCACCACGTTCGCCGAGAGGGTCTAGAAATTCTCACGTTAATCCAAAAAAAAGAATATGCACCGTTGGATTTTATGAAGATCTGAAGGTCTAGATTAATAAAAAGAATACATAAATTCAGAATTAAAATAAGGAAATCTAAGGAGTCCATATTCAATACAAATACAATTAATAAATACATAAATTTAGAATTAAAAATACGAAAAATAGTAGTTAATGTTTACGTAGATTGGGAAAGAAAAAAATAACTAACTGAAGAGTAAATAACACATACAATTATAACCTAGAAAATTTCACACGATGGACATTAAATTAGTTCTCTGTCCCTGTTAAAGTACTAATTAGGAAGCTCATGAAATAGTTATCGACATAGTCATGTAGCCTTGCAAGGCTCTAAATGCCAACATTGATAAGACATGGCACATGATGACAATAAATTTCTGTTAGGAAATAAAAATCAATCTCTTTGTTGAGCCTCACATGACTCTAATATATATATGAGATGGAAATAAAATTGTTTCTCAAATAAAGAAGAGAGGAACCGTGACCCCAAGTTTGGCCTCACAATGACTTCAGTGACAACCAAAAAGCTCTTCTCTAAACTATACTTCGTAGAAAACCACTCATATATGTAAAAAACCGCTAGATGAAAATTCATACGGGAGTTGGATATAGTCCGTTGTTCCCTCCCAAAGTAAGAGATTATAGTGTGGTGCCCTCGAGCAGGCGATGAAATAATCTAATCGGCAACATCTTCATGCGAAAAAGAGGGTACAAGGAGGACAGAGCGTAATTGATGTACTGCTTTGTTTATTTATTTTCATCCAGTAGTTTAATTCACTCAATGCCGAAATTCGGAGAAGAAGACACGAGTAGAGCATAAAGCGCGACAAGAGATGTTTAGAGCACGAACTAGGTAGACTATTTAGAGAAAGCAACCATGGGCATAGAGTGATAGCGACAAGAGACTGTGCATCGCTCAAGGAGACAAAGATGGAGAATTTTGTTTATATATATATATACATATATACACACACAGTCAATTGCACAGTATCCATTGTTTAATTGGGTCATCACTCAGGGACACGAAGATGGGGGAATTTTGTTCAAAGGGTTGAAGTGAAGTCTTGATAGTGGGCCCGCCCATCCTGGCAAGCGAGCCCGAGATGACGGGAGATTTGGCATGCAAAAGTCAAGACACCAGACACAACGCCAATCAGTCCGGATATCACGGGATACTATCTGTAATCTAATCTAGATATACTGCATATTGTAATTGACGTGGACTGACCGTCAAATCAATACCGCATTTGCCAAAACAAGCTCTGTCATCGTAAAAAAAAGGTGCATGAGAACCAAATCAAGCTCTTTAGCTACTGAATCAAACTCTTAGGCCACTGAATCATCCTCCACTACTGTCAATTTGACATCTAATGTCATCGATTCGACATCCACTATTGTTGGATTAACCTCCACCATGGTCGGATGGACTTTTGCTGCTATCGATCGAGCGTCTATGACACTACTGGATCGAGCTACAAGACGAGCAACAACAAGGAAAGCAAGCACTCCCATGGGAGCTCACCTTGATTTGCCTAGCAACGCGAGGCAAGCAACAAGGCGTACAAGCGGCAACAAGTGTACCAAGCATGCTCTAAATCTCTTCGATTTTTTTTGGAGATAGGCACTAAAAAATACAACATGGGTAGAAGGCAAATACTTGATTCTGGCACATACAAACCTACAACCATGATGGAGACAAAAAAATCGGATGCCACAGGAGATGATAAGATAAGATAGATTTGATGAGCATTTCATGTAGGTTTGCATAGCAGTAATTTGACAAAGAAGATGTTAAGTATGGTTTGGCATCAACCATATGGGGTTTGGAGACCAAAAGCGAGACAATGGCTTCCTAGATAGCTACCAATGCGATACGACTGCTTTGGTCAGAGAAGAACTGAGGTAGTAGACAACAATAGTGGACAAAGCAGGTGGCCATAAATGGCTACAACAAATTAGCAAAATGCTCGAAAAAACAAGAAGGTGTAAGGTTGACAAAAGAGGGGAGACAACAAGAGAAAACATAAGCATTGTGATATGACAAATATTGTGATACATCCGAGAAGCTAGCACGATGTGCGGAGAAATTTAAGCTACCAAATGCAAATATCTATCTTGCACAATAGACATGAGGGAGATAAATTGAATTATCAGTATGATGTTACCATTTAGGATAAGTATGCTCTGCAGTAGAGGGACTTTGTGTCCCTAGAACATGGTCTTCCTTGCGAATAGGCCACCTGTTAGTAACATGTGATCCTCTATAATAAATAGAGGAACAATTTTTCGACTACACATATCTATAAGCATAGTACGCTTCCAAACAAGAATGGAAGTGATCAGATCAAGTTGATTTGTCGTATATCTTCTAATCTTTTGGAAACTTTTGGAATTAGATTGTTATGTGATGTGTGAAGAGCCAAACAACACAATGAACACGATGATGAACACAAGTATGCCCACAATGGATAATGTTACCTACTATTGATGATAAGTAGTTGTCTTGGAAGTTATAGAAGTATTGCCAAACATAATGGTTACATTTTAGAAGACATAAGGTATATTCAATAACGACTAAGGACATAGCATTTCAAGGAATAAATATATATCCTAGGAGACATGATACAATATGTATATATAAGAAACATCCTATGTATTTATCGGGGTCGCAAGTTAGAAGAGAGAGAACCGACAACCATGCACCATCAACGAAGGAAGGGCCATCGATGAGCAGGAAGAAGAAAAAGAAAGGGGCATCGACCGTCGATCGTAAGGAAGAGAGATTTTCGGACGAGAGGAAGAAGGTACTATTGGATGAGATGGAGAAGGGGGTGCACCCATATGAAAAGAGAGGAGGACCTACGCTAACGTTGCTTGAGCCCACCCCAGATAAAGCTTTAAGGTCACCTACGTCGACAACCAACGGTGCCACGAGGTACGACGAGCTCGCTGGAGGAGTTAGATCTGCGCATCAGAAAGTGGAGAACCCAGACTCCGCGTGAGGTCAACAACCGAGCCAAACTCAGGAGCCATAAAATCAACAAGGCAGAGTTCGACCATCGAGAGTGGGGAGTAAGAGGCTCAGTCGGTTGAGGCGGGGACTAAGTGATGAGAGGGTGAACAACAATTTCTGTCCAATACAGAGCTCGGAGGTCGACATTGTATGCAGGGGTTCCATCCACCAATTAAAACACCATCCAAATAACAAAATTCGAGTGTATCAATATCAGTTCTGAATTTTGAGCTCCAATATTTACATCAGCATTAGTGATTTCAAAAGGATGGATAATGAATTAAGATGGATAAAAAAAAATACAATGCTAACATAGTATTTTAAAAAATATAGTTTATCAAATCTAGTCGCGCTATTAGCGCGGACCAACTTGCTAGTTATCGTTCTATTTGATAAGTTTGAAACCGTGTCCGACCAGACCTGGTAAGGAAGCCCTGAGTCAATTTTCGCAGTGTGACGAAGTTGTACCTGCCCGACCTCATTTGAAAACCCAAATGCCACTTTCATGCTACTCGGTACTTTTTTTCCTTTAAACAAACAAACAAGCATAATGTTGGAAACCCAAATGAGAAGCCTACGCAAAATCGCAAACGCCTCACGAAAAAATTACTTTAGTCCAACAAAGCATTATTAGTAGACAAAATAAAAATAAAAAATCGGCTCGACAGGCCAATGTGGTGATACGTAAATGACGGTTACAGCAAATAAATTGACCTGACTACTCGCCACGCTACCAGTCCCGTCTCTCTTTTTTACAACATTCCAGTACAATTAGCAGCTGCTACCAGCTCCCTGACACCGTCGCCGCCGAGGCCAGCCAGTCCGGCGGAGCGGCGCCTCTCCTAGCTAGGCAACGAAGAACGCCCAGAGCCCACCGCCGGCCGTCGCGGCGGCCATCACGGACCACGGTGAGCGCCCAGACCGCCGCCTTGACCCTTCTCCTGTCAACGGGCGGCGCGCGCTAGCTCGAACCGTCGCAGTGAATGCAGGAGAAAGCAGCAGCAGCGCAGCCTAGGCGGCGAGCACGAACGCGAGGGAGCCTCGCTCGGCTCGATCCATCATCAGTGGGCAAGAAAGAACGCCCAGAACCCGCCGCCGGCCGTCGCGGCGTCCACCGCCCAGACCGCGACGCCGACGGGCGGCGGCATGAGCGGCGCCACGCGCGACGTGAACATCACGGTGAGCAGCGTGGTGAGCGCCCAGACTTCCGCCTTGACCCTGCCCCTGTCCACCGCCGGCGCGCGCTCGAACCTGCGCAGGGAATGCAGGAGCAGGAGCAGCGCGGCGTAGGCGGCGAGCACGAACGCGAGGGAGGACGGGTCGTCGCGCGACCTGTAGGCGGCGAAGACGGAGTTGCAGGTGAGCGCGCCCACGCCAAGCTTGGTGAGGAGGGAAGGGCCGTCGCCGCGATGATGATCCATTCGACGGACGGTGCGCTAGCAGGAGTTTGTGGAGAACTGGAGATAGCACGCTCCAAGTTTCACGCTTGCATATATAGTACTGCTGCTGTGCTGCATGCGTCCATGTTTATGCCCGTTGGTCGTTGGAGCATTCCATCCAGTAGACGCGCCAGCTGTGGGCAGTGGGCCGGCTGCAAGATAATAAAGAGTACTCCGGACAGTGACTTGGTCAAGTTGGTCCTATTGCAACGGTCATATTGCATTTGTCGCTGTTCCCCACATTTGTGGGAAAAGAAAGGACTCGGTCGGCACCGGCTGCCGGCCGAGCGAGGGGGAGCTCAAAAAAAAAAAAAGGAGTATCACCATTCTGTATGGAAAGTGACGACACCAACGGTCGATTTTTCTTAGGTCAACTCACAGGAGCTTCGTTACTAAATCACATGGTTAGGTTATTACAAGCCTTGCTAAGGCCCTGTTTAGTTCCCATAAGTCGCTTGACTTATAAGTCATCTAAATTTAAGTCAGTGTTGTTTGGTTACAGAGACTTGTAAGTCAGGCAAAATGACTGTTTTACCGGTACCATATTTCTTTAATCCATTTCATATTGAATCTTGGAACACAAAAGTTCCCAAATTCATTACCCTTGATGATGGGAACAGGCGTAGGTTTACTCTCATGCATACTATATTTCTTTGCAACTTTTCTAAGTATGTCTCTTGTGATAGTCCTAATACCCCTTTTCTTTTATCTCGGTGAATCTCGATCCTTATACTTGAGAGACATTCATCGAGAATTTCCGTTTTGAACTTTGAGGACAAGAAACTCTTCTTCTTCTTTTACAGTAGATTGACATCATTGCTACCATGCAAGATGTCAATCACATATGCACGATTAGGAAATGAATTTCCCATTCTATAACTTTGTACAAATGTTTTCCTCTTATTCTCTTTTAAACCCAAAATTAACAACCAATTCTTTTATCTTTGAATGTTATCATTCATAAATGCTTTCTTTAGGCAACATTCCTTATCTTCTTTTACTTTTATGGCAAAAACCCTTAGGTTGTGCCATGTAGTGCTTTCATTTGATGTAACTTAGATCATGATGTGCCAGTAGATTCATTGTATTCCATTCATTCTCTTTGCACAAATCTTTTGATTTAAGATGCGCTATGCTTATTCACATATTCCCTTTGGAGTCACGTCATGACTTGTAGACCCATTATAGCCTACTATTATGGTTCCATTGAGAATTAATTATGAGTCCCACGTAGAGATGGCAATGGGTGCACGAAACCCGAAACCCGACGGGTTTTTACTCCATTAGGGCACGGGTGTGGGTCGATTTTTATACCCGTGGGTCTACTAATGGGCAGAAAATGAGACCCAGCGGGTTTGTGGGTATGGGTTTGGGAACACAAAACCTGAACCAGCGGGTTTGTGGGTATGGGTTTGGGAACACAAAACCTGAACCCGTGAACCCATGGGTTTTTTTAGACCTGACTATGTATCACCGAATAAACTAATATTTTAGCTCACACCTCAATTTTAATGGCTAAACGCCAACTCTTATATGCATGTAGTATTTCTTATCATGAGTTAAATTGTTAAACGATCTATACTATGCTTTATGTTAATCATAGGAAGTGCTTTTGTTAATATATGTTGTTATGATTGGATAGCTACTATTATACTTTTGTTAATTTACATCAATGTTGCATGTATATGTTTTAAATTGCGAAGATATGCATGTATATGATTTTTTTCTTGTTGAATTGTGAACAGATATATATACATAGATGCCACTTTTGTTGTTTGATTGACACCCACGGGCGACCCATGGGTACCCGTTAACCCGATGGGCATGGGTTTGGGCAAAAAATTAAACCCGTCATGGGTCATGGGTTTTTTAACGGGCGGGTTTTGTATTCGTGGGCATGGGTTTGGGATGGCAAAACCCAGCGGGTTTGTGCCCATTGCCATCCCTAGTCCCAAGCTTCCTCGGGATTCATCAGTTTCATTTCAACGAACAAGCGCTTCTTATGGTTTTTACATATGAGGTGGAATAAACCTCCATGTGAACTTTTCTATATTACAAACTTTGCAATCATCGATAATATTTGAGCTTTTGACTCTTTGATACCTACTAGGGGCCTCAACCTCTAGCACATTCTGTGCCTCAACTTTTGGAATATCTTCCATTTGGGGCTGCAATAGCTCTCTCCATTTACAACAATGAGTGATAACGACTCCTGAAGGACAAGATCCATATCTTCACTCATTGTTGCCATGGGTGTTAAGAGAAATAGCTCCTAAATCATCGGAGTGGGCACATATACCCACTTCTCCACGAAGTCAATTTCTCGAGCCACCATGCTTTCCCTGATTGCTCTCGTCTTCCTTGAAGACAATGTGTCTCGTTAGAAATGGAAAACATTTTCTTATCTGGATGGCCAGCAAAATGGCTCCCCCAGATCTTTCCATCTATTATAAAAAATAGTGTCTCTTTAAACTTTCTCATTTGGGTTTGTTCTTTCACCATTTTGGTCACATCTCTATCATCTTATCAGACTTATAAAAGTCCAGGATTTTAACTATTCATTTTCATTAGGGATATCATTATTATGACTGTCGTACTCCCCGAGACAATCACATTTATCTTCTATAGATCACTCTAAATGCATAGTATGCATTACATTTCCTGAACTATAGGGATTTTCACCTTTCTCTCCTTTCACCCCCTCGAAATGTGGCATGAACTTTTCTGCCACAATTTCGAAAACCATTCAGAACCATTATCAGTGAGAAAACTTTGAGAAAACTTTCATTGCTTCCTTTATCATGATTATATCACACAAAAAGAGGTTGTTTCTTAACTCTATTGGCACTTCTTACGTCGTTACTAGATTTGCAATGGCGCTAGAAAGCCTGTTGGTAACTACACGATCACAGATAAATCCGCAAGCGCACGGATACCATTGTAGCTTTCACCCGGGAGTATTCCAAGGTATCGATTTCCACGGGGAACGAGAAGTGTATAGAACCTGAACTAATTCGTCTGGGGGGTATAGTGACGAAGGATAGAAAGGCAAGGGTAGATTTCGGGTAGAGAGGGGATAGCTAATGAAGTTTGGGACTCGTGAGAGTTACGGATAGAATCAAGGCACAACTCGTCGCTCGTCGGGGCCAGAGGGAAAAGAGCCACAGAAAGGGATGAGAAGGGGGCTCTGATGTCGTAACTCCTACCTGCCGGAACTAACATGGTGGACTACAGAGCCCGTCCGGAGCTGTCACCTCCCTAGGGTACCACAACTATTCCGTTGAACCGGGAAGCATTCCAAGGTACCGGAGAGTCTAGACACCGCGTCTACACTAACCAAGCACTACTTTACCCTGTGCTAGAGCAAAGCAATCACGATAAGTAGAAACTACTTAAACCACAATCGAGGAACCTAAGAGCGAGTAATGAAATGACTTGAGACTTAGTTACTCACGAATCCGAACTTACAAAGTATCCCGGGTGTGGACGACCGAAGTAGTACCGCACCCGCCGAGGTACAAGCGGAAGACCGACTCCGGCTTCTACTCCAACACTCAACTCTCTCTCCCTACTCTCTGAATATTAACTTCTGTAGGGCTCCGCCACTTGCTTCTAATCACTTATGTCCTTCTACGAGGTGCCTGGCTCATTTCATAGCCCCAATAGGTTGGTGGCTGCAGGAGGGGGTACTTGTAGGCGAGAGGGAGCTGCAGTGCCCGGCAAGGAGGTGCGGCCGTATCTCCAGGTGTGGTCGGCCTTGTGATTTCCACCGCCTTCGATCGTGCGTCTGTGATTTGGTCCCTGAGGCGGTTAGAAGGCGGTTGTGGGTCGGTTTGCTGAGTAAAGGAGGTGCGACCGGTCCTCTTGGTGCGGCCGGCCCTGGGCCCTCTTGTCATTCACTCTGGATCATGCTCTAATGGGTAGATGAAGTCTTGGACGTTGCCCCACATCGGTTGTTCACTGGCTTGTGGGTCCATGGGTCCAAGTGAGGCTAATCTCAACCTCTGGATCAAACCGACCTTGTTCCTTCGATCAGGATCGTTCGCAGCTGTGTTCCCTTGAGTGACTGAGGCTTGGTAGCACGTTTGGGCGAGTCGGGCAGGTGCGGCCGGCCCAAGTGGTGCGGCCGGCCCTGGTGGTGCGGCCGGCCCTGCCTCCTGGCTCCTGTGTTGCTCGCCTGTGGTGTGTTTGCTTGATCCAGCACGATCGTGATGAGTTCGGTCTTTTGGGAGCTGATGCATAGGACTTCACTCGGTGTGAACCTGCATAGTGGTGCAAGGTAGGGCCGGCCGTACCACTAGGTGCGGCTGTGCTTACCTTATGTGGCTCGGTGTTCTGGAATTGCCCCCTAATCTTGATCCTACAGATAAAAACTCAACACAACTCGTGGAACCTTGTTAGCACCTAAAACATGCATGAAATTCATTATAAAGCGCTACCGTAGCTGAGATGTTGACGGTCAAAAGTTTGTTGTAAGGACCGTCAACAAACTCCCCCACACTAGACGTTTGCTCGTCCTCGAGCAAAGCCTAGTCTTGAAAGGTGGATCGGATGTTGCTTCGTGTTACCTCCCTGCAAGTACTAGAGCACAATTCCATGCCCTACTGGCTATTTGAAAGTATTAGCACCAAAGAAACTTTGCCTTGCTTACCTGTGGGGCTTGTAACTTTTCACCTTGCCTTCGGAGGTTAAAGAGTAGAACGGTTTTGACCTTGCATCACTCACTCTTCTCTTTTTCTGGATTCTATCTCGGAGTTTTTGAAATTTTTGCAAAGAGAGGCAAAGTTCCCTGGATGGTTCCCTCAATCGCTCAAGTGGTATTTGTTACCTCACCAAAGGCTTTTGAACGAGCCTCAACTCCCTACTCTATGGCTTTATGTGGAGCTTTGGGTAGGATAAGCATGAGACTCACTTGTGCCACATAATGTTGTTGAGCCAAAGACCAGATCCAAGAAGAAACTAGTCATGCAACTTGATCGAGATGTGCAAGTGTGTGGAAAACTTTTTCTTGGTTTTCTAGATACTCCTTGTTTTGAGATTCTCCTCTTGCTTTTGGAGGGGGGTCATGCTTCATATTTTTTTCTATGCTCTTTGATTGGAGCATATTTTTCTATGCTTCTTTGAGCATTTATTTTTTCTCTTTCTTTTTTTTCAATGACCCCTCTCTCCTTTTGCAAGAAGAGAAATCTCTTTAGAACTTGGAGTACTTATTTTCGGTGGATGGATGGCATGTTTTGCGTAACTCCCGGTGTAAGGGTTAGCATGTATATGTGGGTGTACGTGATCTCGATCATGGAAGCATGAAAAGATTCTACCAAGGGTCACAACAATTTGGCAAAACTCAATGGGTCACAAGCAAGCATATGTAGAAGGTTTAACTTTTGATAGCAACATATGGCTTTGGTAGGTGATATGACCATTGAGGAACTTGTCTTGTTTTATTTTCTCAAAAAGAAATCATCCAAGATTTTCACCATACTATGAGACAGAGCAAGATTAACATTATCGTACCATATCATACTAGTCAACACCTTAGGTTTGGTCATAAGAATTTGCATCCCACAAGGTTTTAATTCAGGCTCATGTTTCGAAGAGAACCAATAAATTCATCAAGCCTATAGAGTACAAAACTGTACACTAGGTTCTTGCAAGGGTTTAACTTAGCAATTATTCCTCATTTCCGGAGTGAGGATGGGTAGGCAACATTTTCAAAATCATGATAATGCAGTTTTGATACTAAGCAAGATAAATAGGATAGCCATAAGATAACATCACGAGATGAGTTAGGGATTCAAACCAGCGTGACTCAGCATGAAGATGTTCGGTTCGTGAAAAAATGACAGGTGCGGCCGGCCCTAGGTGGTGCGGCCGACCCTCCCAAATTTTGTGTCGTGCTTTGCGAGCTGTCTCTGGTGCACCTCGGTTACCTGCACGTTGTTGGTTTCGCATTTGTGTGACAAAGGTAGGTGCGGCCAGCCCTCTAGGTGCGGCCGGCCCTACCTTCTTTCGTTTTTCCTGCATACTCGTGAACCGGGTGAAATAACATTCTCTGGCTGGCTCAAATCACCAGCCAGAGCAGCAAAATAACCAGAGATTTATAAGGTGGTCACTTGACCACAAGGTGTTTGTAGCATCTCTTTATTCAGGCAAACCTAAACGAATTAAAGCAAACAAGTTTTTGAAAAAGCAAAACTAACACACAAGAACGACACTAACGAGATGCTACACGGATCCTACGCTTAGAGATCTAAGGCAAAACGCAGTCGTAGAGATCCGGACGCCCTAGTTCCTTCAACAGGCGCCTAAACTTGCTGCAGAGGGCTTTGCGGAGAACTACTATCTTGTCATCCATGTCCATCCGCCTGAGCTCAGCTTCGGCTATGCGCTCCTCCAGCAAGTTGTTCTTCATCTTTAGCTCAGCGACCTCATTACGAAGACCCTCGTAAGGATCCTCGTCCTCAGAATCCTCCTCTAAATCTTCAAACTGGCCAGGAGGACCACGGATCAGTGGAGGCTTGCGGTGGCGCATCCCGCTAGTAGGGGTGGAGAAGATGGACTCATTGGGCTCCAAATCGTCCCTGTCCAACCAAGGGATCAACTGCTTCTCATACCCTCAGGGAGTCTTGCGCCCAATGATCTTGTATTTCCCCTCTGTTGGGGGCTTGAAGAATTCTACCCCGGCCGTCTTTATGGCGAAGGTGTTCTCTCTTGGCGACTCGTTGAAGAGCCGCCTAGAGATTGGTGTCTCCGGCTCCTTCAGCCTCAGCTGGCCTGTTGTGGGGCGTGTCGGTGACTCTGAACGTCAGGGTTTCCCTTTCCTGATCGTTCTCCTGGGGGACAAGGACCTCCTCTGCACGTCGGTCGGGCTGGCCGAACGGGCTTGGTGCGGCCGGACCTGGGTGGTGCGACCGGTCCTACCCCCTCCTAGGGTTGCCTCCTGGGATGCATGAGCAAGGGCCAGGGACCCCTAGCGAGGCGAGTTTTGGCTCGATCCTACCCCGGAACCTCCTGCGAGCGCTTTCGAGGACGCACCGCCAGGGGTGGTAGGTGCCGAGCTCTTGGAGAGGTTGCTAGGGCCGTCACCACCCATGGTTTGCTAGGAGATGATGAGAAAGTGAGGGTTTTTGGAAAGGAGATTGGTTTCTGGAGAGGAACTCGTTACGCGAGGTTTTCAGGGGTTATCTGGATAGCACACGGGGAGATACTAGATACCCTAGCTCACGCACAGCCGAGAGCCAAATGAGGGAGGTGCGGCCGGCCCTAGCTCACTACCCCAAAAGGTTGGCTTCGTGGCAACTAAGAAAGGAGAGCAAAAAGAAATAGGAAAACAAACAAGAAACACTCTATATACACAAGACAAGCAAGACTTCAATCAATCCAAGTTAATGACCTCGATAACATCAAATTCTTCGAGGTTAGGCATGTTTGGTTCAAGGAAGATTTTAAGTCTTTGCCCATTTACTTTAAAAGTGTTTCCGTCTGAATCTTGTAGGGTTACGGCCCCATGCGAAGCAGAATTTAAAACTATGAAAGGGCCGTCCCATTTACTTCTAAGCTTTCCACGACCAAAAAGTTTAAAACGAGAGTTAAAGAGTAGTACCTTATTTCCCGGTTCAAAAGATTTCTTCTTGATCCTCTTATCGTGCCACCTCTTGGTTTTCTCCTTATACATCTTTGCGTTGTGATATGCCTTCTCCCTCCATTCCTCGAGTTCACCCAATTGCATTTGTCTTTTGATTCCGGCGGTGGGAAGATCCATATGCCACTTCTTGATAGCCCAATGTGATTTGTACTCCAATTCCACGGGCAAGTGACATGTCTTCCCATAGACCAATTGGTATGGTGTCATACCAATGGGAGTTTTGTAGGCCGTGCGATATGCCCACAATGCTTCGGGTAGTTTATCTTTCCATCCTCTTCCCATCTCGTGGATGGTTTTCTGAAGGATGTTCTTGATTTTCTTGTTTGATGTTTCAACTTGACCACTTGTTTGGGGATGATACGGAGTAGCAACTCGGTGCTCCACTCCTTGAGCTTTCAAGTATCTTCTGAAGTTCCCATCAATGAAATGTGATCCCCTGTCACTGATGACTACCTTTGGTACTCCGAATCTGGGGAATATTATGTCGTGGAACATTTTCTTCGAGCTTCGAGCAGCTGCTGTATGGCAGGGTATTGCTTCTACCCATTTTGACACATAAACCACTGCCACTAGTATGTATTCACAATTCCCTGACATTGGAAAAGGTCCCATGTAGTCAATCCCCCAGACATCGAAGATTTCGACTTGAAGATTGGTGGTGAGGGGCATGGCATCTCTTGTACTAATGTTACCATGCTTCTGACATGTTGGGCACATTCTCACAAAATCCTTGGCATCTTGGTACATAGTAGGCCAAAAGAAACCACACTGCCAAACTTTCGCATTAGTGCGGAATGCTCCATAGTGTCCTCCATACTCTGACGAGCGACACCTTTCTAAGATGCCGTTCACTTCCCATGATGGTACGCAATGTCGTAGGAGACCATATGCACATATGCGGAATAGATAGGGCTTGTCCCACATGTGGAGTCTACTCTCGTATATCAACTTCCTCTTATCTCCCCCGGGTGGCACATATCCTGATGTCATAAAATTGACAATGTCTGCATACCAAGGATCATTGTTGTCCACCCTGAGGAGTGTATCGTCTCTCAAGAAATCATTGATTGGCAGCGATGAATCATGCTCTAGATGAAGCCTTGATAAGTGAGCTGCTACTGAATTTTCTACTCCTGGTTTATCCTTGATTTCTATGTCAAACTCTTGGAGTAATAGAATCCATCGGATCAATCTTGGCTTTGCATCTTTCTTGGTGAGGAGGTACTTGAGAGCGGCATGATTTGTAAAGACAATCACCTTAGCCCCCACTAGGTAGGACCTAGACTTGTCTATTGCAAAAACCACAGCTAGGAGCTCTTTCTCAGTGGTAGCATAATTCAGCTGAGCACCGTTGAGAGTCTTGCTGGCGTAGGCTATAGCATGGTGTTTCTTGTCCTTAGTTTGTCCTAGGACTGCCCCAACGGCATAATCACTAGCATCGCACATGATCTCAAATGGCAAACTCCAATCGGGAGGTTGGATAATTGGTGCTGAGATCAAGGCTTTCTTGAGGGTATGAAATGCGATAAGGCACTCTTCATCAAAAACGAAAGGGGTGTCCTTGGCTAAGAGTTTGGTCAAAGGACGGGCAATCTCCGAGAAGTTTTTGATGAATCTACGGTAGAATCTTGCGTGGCCTAGGAAACTACGGATGCCTTTGACATTGGCCGGAGGTGGAAGTTGTTCAATAACTTCTATCTTAGCTCTATCCACCTCTATCCCTCGTTCGGACACCCTGTGTCCGAGAATAATCCCTTCTCTTACCATGAAATGGCACTTTTCCCAGTTGAGGACGAGATCCTTCTCGGCACACCTTCTAAGAACTTTATCAAGATTTTTAAGGCATTTTGAGAAGGTCTTTCCATAAACTGAGAAATCGTCCATGAATACTTCCATGATTTGCTCAATCATATCCGAGAAGATTGACATCATGCAGCGTTGAAAAGAGGCTGGAGCATTACATAGCCCAAAGGACATTTGCCGGTAGGCGTAAGTTCCGTAAGGGCATGTAAAAGTGGTTTTATCTTGGTCATCGGGATGGATAGGAATTTGGTGATAACCAGAATAGCCGTCTAGGAAGCAAAAGAAGGAATGCTTCGCTAACCGTTCCAACATCTCGTCTATGAAAGGAAGGGGAAAGTGGTCTTTCTTGGTGGCCTTGTTAAGCTTGCGATAATCTATGCGCATACGCCACCCTGTGACGGTGCGTTGAGGGATAAGCTCATTCTTATCATTGCGCACCACCGTCATGCCTCCCTTCTTTGGCACAACTTGAACGGGACTAACCCATTCACTATTGGGTGCCGGGTAGATAATCCCGGCATGAAGGAGTTTTAAGACTTCCTTTTTCACTACCTCCCTCATGTTGTTGTTGAGCCGACGTTGAGGTTCTCTTGAAGGGGCTGCGTCGGGTTCGATGGGAATCCTATGTGTGCAAAGAGTGGGGCTAATCCCCTTGAGATCTTGAAGAGAATATCCTAGTACTGATCGATGGGTTTCAAGAACAATGATGAGCTACTGAGCTTCTACCTCAGATAGCTTATCGCTGAAGATCACTGGAGTTTCTCGATTCCCATGGAGAAACGCGTACTTTAATCCCGGAGGAAGAGGTTTGAGCTCTATTGGTGGTCGTTCCGGCTTTTCGGTCGGATCTAGCTTCAATGAGACTGGAGCCTCATCCTCCTCTGTGAAGAACGGGATTTCCTCTTCAAAGTTTGGTTGAGCTAGCTCTGCTAGGGAAGCGGCCATCACCTCCTGTAGTAGATCCGGTTTGGGTTCGGCTTCTACGGGGGTGTTTTCGGTTCTAAGGTAAGACACCGGTAGGAAGTCGTCACCGATCTTTAGCTCTAACACTGGTTTCCTTGGGGATTGCTCTAAGATTTTCATGATAGGTCTACCGATGATGATTGAATGGGTGTGATGACAAGGTAGATCAAAGAGATGAAAATCAAGATAAAGCTCGTGTTCCGTAAATTTTACGAGAAACACTCGAAGAATGCCCTGGCAACCTAATGTCTCTCCTGAAGGGATGTTAAGGAGTTTCGAAGATCTTGAGAGAGGAGATGCGGCTGCTAGGGATTTTGCTAGGGATGAACTGATAATGTTGATCCCTAGGCTAGGTTCATACCCGACATCATGCTTATTTCCCATGAGTTCACATCTAGTGTGCCTTATTTTGGTTGGGAGTTTTATGACATCGGTCGAGGCTTCCGCCTCATCCAACCATTCTCTACTCATGATGGTCGAGAGATTCGTAATGAGCCTAAAATGCTCGGCTCGTTCCTCTGAGCAAGAGATAGGAGTTTCCGGCTCCTCTTGTGCTTTTGGTCTCTCTACTCTTTGGTAATTCCAAGTATTCCCAAAGTCAGCAAATAGCTCATCATAAAACTCGTAGACGAAATCGCACGAGGGGTCGTCAAACTCTCTGTATGGTTGAAATGGTTCATCGGTGAACCATGTTTTTGTTAGAGGAGTGCAATCCTCTACGGATTGGATAGTTGGGAAAATGGGTTCCTCCTCTATGGGTTTTGGTTCCGAGAGAGTGTTTGGCATGTGCTCCTCCTGAGTGATCTCTTCCTCATCTGGGAATTCATCGTAAACTCCCGTGTAAGGGGTATTTTGAAGGATTTTTGTTAGAATGTCCTTACACTCAGACAAGGTGAGATGAGTGAAAGATCCTCCGGAAGAAGAGTCTAAGAAAATTGCTGACTCTGGTCCAAGACCATCGCGAAAATGTTGCAAAAGAATGGGCTCTGCGATACCAAGGTCTGGACCAGAATCTACGGTTTTCATAAATCTTGCCCATGCGGCTCCTAGAGATTCGGTCTTCCGTTGCTCAAAACAGATGACCTCTCGTCAGAGTTTCACTACTTGGGGAGTCGGGAAGAATGTTAGGCAAAAAGCCTTTCGTAAACTTTCCCAGTCCCCCTCCATACTTCTCACATTGAGCGAATACCATTGTTTTGCTCTCCCCGATAATGAAAACGGAAAGAGTTTCCATTTCAAGGTATCTTGACTCATTCCTGCGATCGCAAGACACGAACAAAATTGTTCGAACTCGCGCAGGTGGGAATAAGGACTTTCATCCTTATCTCCGGAGAAGCTTTGCTCTCGGACCATAGCTATGAAGCCAGGACGTAGCTCATAGCTAGATGTTTCAATGGAATGTGATGAAGGTGGAGGCTCCAAATGATCGCCCTTTGGAGCGGAAAAATCGAAAAGGGTTGGATTGGAATCCATGTGATAAATGGGGTGATACACGGACGAACTGGGTTCGGGATCAGAACAACATCGTTCCCCGGCAACGGCGCCAGAAAGCTTGTTGGCACTTCTTATGTCGTTACTAGATTTGCAACAGCGCTAGAAAGCCTGTTGGTAACTACACGATCACAGATAAATCTGCAAGCGCACGGATACCATTGTAGCTTTCACCCGGGAGTATTCCAAGGTATTGATTTCCACGGGGAACAAGAAGTGTAGAGAACCTGAACTAATTCATCCGGGGGGTATAGTGACGAAGGATAGAAAGACAAGGGTAGATTTCGGGTAGAGAGGGGATAGCTAATGAAGTTTGGGACTCGTGAGAGTTACGGATAGAATCAAGGCACAACTCGTCGCTTGTCGGGGCCAGAGGGAAAAGAGCCACAGAAAGGGATGAGAAGGGGGCTCTAATGTCGTAACTCCTACCTGCCGGAACTAACATGGTGGACTACAAAGCCCGTCCGGAGCTGTCACCTCCCTAGGGTACCACAACTATTCCGTTGAACCGGGAAGCATTCCAAGGTACCGGAGAGTCTAGACACCTCGTCTACACTAACCAAGCACTACTTTACCCCGCGCTAGAGCAAAGCAATCACGATAAGTAGAAACTACTTAAACCACAATCGAGGAATCTAAGAGCAAGTAATGAAATGATTTGAGACTTAGTCACTCACGAATCCGAACTTACAAAGTATCCCGGGTGTGGATGACCGAAGTAGTACCGCACCCGCCGAGGTACAAGCGGAAGACCGACTCCGGCTTCTACTCCAACACTCAACTCTCTCTCCCTACTCTCCGAATACTAACTTCTGTAGGGCTCCGCCACTTGCTTCTAATCAGTTGTGTCCTTCTACGAGGTGCCTGGCTCATTTTATAGCCCCAATAGGTCGGTGGCTGCAGGAGGGGGTACTTGTAGGCGAGAGGGAGCTGTAGTTCCCGGCAAGGAGGTGCAGCCGTATCTCCAGGTGCGGCCGACCCTGTGATTTCCACCGCCTTCGATCGTGCGTCTGTGATTTGGTCCCTGAGGTGGTTAGAAGGCAGTTGTGGGTCGGTTTGCTGAGTAAAGGAGGTGCGGCCGGTCCTTTGGTGCGGCCGGCCCTGGGCCCTCTTGTCATTCACTCCGGATCATGCTCTAATGGGTAGATGAAGTCTTGGACGTTGCCCCACGTCGGTTGTTCACTGGCTTGTGGGTCCATGGGTCCAAGTGAGGCTAATCTCAACCTCTGGATCAAACCGACCTTGTTCCTTCGATCAGGATCGTTCGTAGCTGTGTTCCCTTGAGTGACCGAGGCTTGGTGGCATGTTTGGGCGAGTCGGGCAGGTGCGGCCGGCCCTGGAGGTTCGGCCGGCCCTCGTGGTGCGGCCGGCCCTGCCTCCTGGCTCCTGTGTTGCTCGCCTGTGGTGTGTTTGCTTGATCCAGCACGATCGTGATGAGTTCGGTCTTTTGGGAGCTGATGCATAGGACTTCACTCGGTGTGAACCTGCATAGTGGTGCAAGGTAGGGCCGGCCGTACCACTAGGTGCAGCCGTGCCTACCTTATGTGGCTCGGTGTTCCGGAATTGCCCCCTAATCTTGATCCTACAGATAAAAACTCAACACAACTCGTGGAACCTTGTTAGCACCTAAAACATGCATGAAATTCGTTATAAAGTGCTACCGTAGTCGAGATGTTGACGGTCAAAAGTTTGTTGTAAGGACCGTCAACAAACTCATATATGGGAGTACATTTTTCCTCATTTCACTTTAAGAACTCAACAGAGTTTTTTTATATAAGTGCTTTTGAAAATTCAAGCTTACATATCATTCTTTATCTTTAGATTCACATATTACTTTCTATTATCCTTAAACTCATAGAGTGCTAGTGACTATAACACAATAGAAATGCTCAATAACCAGGGTAGCATAAGAGCTACTCCAAAAATCTATTTCCCAATGTGGGATTCACAATAAGCACATGAGTCATTGTATCTTTCTCCCGCCATGCAGGCTGAGTCCTTTGCCAAAATTTCTCCCGCCACGTGGGATTGTCTAACATAAGTATTATGCCAACTTTATCCCATAAAGCAGGTATTTTCTCAGAGCTTTACCGCCATGCGGGTATTATACAAACTTTTCTCGCTGTGCGAGAGTATCACAAAGTTTCTTCTCCATTCAGGTAATTCCCTGGAAGGGACATGCATGCCAGGATTGACTCGCATTCAATCATCAAATTCAGAAATAAATCTGAATAAACTGTAACACACACATGCTTAATCCAACATTGGTCAAATTAAACATGCATATGACTTATTGCAACTTTTATCATGATGACTGAACTGGAAATAAATTCTTCTTCATAGAGAGTACATGAAAGACAATTCTCAAGACTCTCAATGATCTACCTCTTTTCTTGGACTAATTTCCGAGCATCTTTTCCTTTGAAGCCATTCTTTGCTAGAGAGAACATAGTCCCTCATATTATGACATTCTTTCTTTGTTATCTCCTGAGTCACAAGTGCTCAGCTCAGTTTTCTTAATTCTTTCATGAATGAAAGCAGAATGAATGAAAGCAGAAAGGTCTTTTGTTTGAGAAAATATTCAATAATAATTCAAATTTTAAGCTTATGAAACTTTCAAACTTTCTGTTCTATTCTATATCACCGTTGGGCAAACAATAGAATAATACATCATTCATCTATTATTCCAAATCATTTACGATCCTGAATTAGAATTAATGCATCATATCATAATATTGCCATCATCAACGTTGTCAGAAAATGACAACATCATGAAACTTTATATATAGAATTAATACTTATCAAAAATATTTCTAAAATATTCTTTATTCGCTAAACAATTTTACCCCTTTGTTCATATTTGAGTAGAGACATTAAACTTTGTCAAACATATTTGCAAAACAAAACCAATGTAACAACTTTATCTTGAACTTGATACAGCGGAAGCTGACTTTAACTTTAACGTGGATATAACCCACAGGGAAAACTTTTCAAAATTGTTCTTCAATTAAATCTTCTTGATGGTTCCAATTTAATTGAAAGATAAACATCATTGTAGCAGTAGAAACAAGAAATAAAAAACAACATTTCTTGATCTTTATTCATTCTCTGAAAATTGATCAGTTTGATGCAAAATTTATTAGAGACTTTAACTGTAAACATAAGACTCATTAAATTATAATATTGTTATCATCAACGTTGGTCAGAAAATAACAATGCCATAATTAACTTTAAATAAATATCTTTGTACTCCACTAATTAAATTTTCCCGTTGGTTCCAATTTAATTAGAGGGTGAAACTTTTACTTTGCAGTGGAAAACTTTTCTTTCCTTTCAGAAGCTATCACACTTCTAAACATTTCTTTACACTGGTTAACTCTTTAAACAACTCATCCCGTTGGTTCAAAATTGAGTAGAGGTTAAAACCTTGACAAACTTGCCAAAACTCTGTCTTAAAATTAATACTCCTTCAGAAGCATTCTTTTGAGTTTACTTTTCTCTAATTAACTTTTCCTGTTATTTTAATCTTCAAATTAAATTAAAAGGAGCAATAATTTAAACTTTTGCAGCCAAAAACATGAATAAAATTCATGAAATAACATACTATTTGGAAGCATTATCACTGTTAACTTTACTTTTCTCTAAACAAATTATCCCGTTGGTTCAAATTTGAATAGATGTCATAACCATACAAAAAAACATCAATAATTACTTCTGAAAATAACAAAACAATTCACAAGTGTTACTGTACATTCGGCCCACGGATAAAAACAGCCCACGGCCGTTCTCCGCCCGTCCGCTTGGGCTCGCGGCCCACTAACCAACCGTCGGGCTGCCGTTTCGGCCAGCAATTCCTCCCGCACAGGCCAATTTCAGTTCGGCTGCTATCAGCCGTCCATTCCCGCGGATCTCCATCCAACGGCCGACCGCGCGCGTCGGGCGATCAAAACCGCGGTGTCGGCCGCCCCCGGAACCCAAGCCCTCATTTCTTTCTCCCCCCACGACTCTGGCATGCCGAGCGGTGGTGGCGGTAGGCTTCTCCATGGCCGGCGGCGCCGGCGATGATGAGGAAGAGCGCCACCGGCCCTTGGCCGCCGGGTGACTCTCCCTCCTCCTTTCTTTGTGCTTTTCTTTCCCTCCCCCTCACCCGAGCCTTACACGAACTTGAGAGTGGTCATGGCGGCCTGGAGCGGATGGTGGCCGGCACCGCCACCGTTGGGCCCCTCGCCGGTGCGCGCGTTCACCCGAGGGTGAGCGCGCCGCCGTCGAGCGGCTCAGTGATGGCGCCCGTGGCCCTGTCCCTCACTGTAGAGGTCCGGCGAGCGTTTGCTTGTCGTGTCTGTCCCCATGGTGTCGGCAAGACGACACCAGCGGCGGTGCTAGCGATGGCAAGGTAGGCCTCGCAGGTAGGTTCTTCCTCCCATTCGCCCTTTCCCTTTCAGATCTAGGGTTAGGGTTAGGGTTTTGTGACTTTGTACTGTTTCAATTCGATTCGAGATCGATTTCTTTGTTCCTTTCTTTTCCCAAGCATGATCTACAACCTAGCACGGCTCTTGATACCATTGATAGAACTGTTGGATCGTCTAGGAGTAGATCAGGTGGGTATAAGCTGTAGTCAGTTGTGTACCTTCGCCTTCCTGCCATCGCTGATTCGTCGATAAAGATCTGCGCACGGGCAGCGACGGTCGGAGTAGAGGTCGACTGTGGTGGCGCAGTGGAGCATCCCATCACTTCAGCGCCTCCCTCTCGATCGGACTAGGGTTTGGAGCGGGGAACAGTGGCGGCGGCGAACCTCGTACCTTGTGTCGTGGTCGCCACCCCCTCCATGTGCCCCTGTGCGACGGGGCCCACCATCGTGTCTTGGGCTGGACACCCCGATCAGGGCGTGGGTCAGGGGCCCAATGGACCGTTGGGCCTATTGGTGGAGAGATCAATGCAACATCCTCCACCTTCTTTCTGCTCACCTCTCCCCGCCTCTGCCGCCGTCGAGCTTCTCGATGAGCGGCTTGACGCCCAAGTAGTCCTCCTCTGGCTCTCCGTCCTAGACGCTGTCCCTGGCGCGGCGGTCCTAGCGCTTTCGCTGGACCTCGGCGAGCAACTCGTGGATGGCTCACTCGCTTGGGATCTGAGTTCTGAGGCCACCGGCTGCAGCGTGGCGTTGGCGTTGCGCATCAGCCCGACAACAGTAGCCACCGCGCCGCGACAACACTAAATGCAATTTTCAGTTGACGTACTATCAATCTTCTAATGGTATTTTACAGGTAACGAATTTCTAATGATATTTTTACGGAAGTCACAACATTTTAATACTACGAAACTAATTTTTCTCATTTTATTGTGCATGCATGACAGAGATATAGAGGTCGTTGTCTCGTTGATATCTATGAAGTATAAATAGTGATAAGTTTATGGAAAATTGTGAAAAAAATAATAATTGGTAGATGGGTTCTAAATTTAATCTATGTTTATCCCTTTTTGACTAAGGTTCATTTGTCTAGGTTTTTTCTTCTCGATTCTATTTTACAACGGGCACTATACAAAATAAACAGTAGAGTTTATGGTCTTTTAATGAGACGTGGGAAAGTGGTGTGTGTATTTTTATGACGTATTATTACTTGGTACAAATTCTGAAGTTGATGAAAGATGACATGACGTCACTACGCAAAAATTCACATTTGTCGTGCGTCGAAATCTTTGCCGTGCGCTTTATTTCGGGCGCACGGCAAAGGGCTTGTTTGCCGTGCGTATTTTATAGAGCGCACGGCAAAGGTCTTGTTTGCCGTGCGCCTGAAAAAAACGCGCGGCAAAGATCTTGTTTGCCGTGCGTTTTATCCACCGCGCACGGCAAAATATTTTTCCCTACCACACTCCCACCGAAACCAAATATTGTTTTTTCGAAAATACTTTTCCGTGCGCATAAAAGAAAAGGCACGGCAAACTAATGTTTTGCCGTGCGTTTTATCCACCGCGCATGGCAAAGTATTTTTCTCCCCTACCACACTCCCACCGAAACCAAATATTGTTTTTTTGAAAATATTTTGCCATGCGCATAAAAGAAAATGCACGGCAAACTAATGTGTTTGCCGTGCGCTTTTATGCGCAGAACAAAGTATTTTTTTACCTTCACGTATTTTTCCTTAAGTCCCAAATGTATTGCTCTAAAAAAATTCTCCTAACCTTGAAATCTTTTTCTACACTATACATACAACATGTGATGCATCATGTTAAAATTTGGTAGATTCTTGTGGTCATTTGCTATATTTAACTAATTAATTGTATTTCAAGTAATTTTTTGAAAGAAGTCAAAATTGAACTACAAGTGCTTCAAATAATAGAATAAAATAAGTGGAAAAATGGTATTCATGTTATTTACCTAAATTTAAGACCTTTTCCATGAGACCAAAAGAAATTTTGAACATCTTGACTAGGAAACACGACCATGATTGTGTGTCCAAATGATTTAAAAATTCTAAAAAATTCAAATAAAGTTTGAAATTTATGAGATCTTTCAATATCTCATAATATCACATGTGCAGGTTATAGGAAAATTTTGAATGAGTTTTGAACATTTTTTTCATGTACAATCCTTGTTTCTCGAAACATCTTCGATGAAGTTTCATAGAGTTACGAAAGATATGGTTAGATTTGTAGGTGACGCGACATTCAAATTGAGTTTTACTTCAAATCTTGTTTCTATAAGCAGTAGACAACATAACTTAGTTTGTATTAATTTTATAAATTTATTTTGATAGTTTTTATGAATTTTAGAAAATTGTAGAAAAATACTTTACCGTGCGCTTTTTATGAAACGCACGGCAAACAAATAGCTTTGCTGTGCGTTTTGCACGTGGCGCACGGCAAAGAAAAAATCTTTGCCGTGTGCCCCTCTCAAAACGCACGGCAAAGAGGGATCCTCATCAGCACAGGGAACCGACGGCCGAGATGCATCCAACCCCCCACCCTTGTATAAAAACCGCCCCACCCACCAAACCCTACCCCTGATCCCTCTCCCACTCCCTCCCGCCACCGCCCACACACTCCCTCCCGCCACCACCTACACACTCCTTGCCGCCGCCACCCACACACTCCCTCCCAGATCTTGGATGACGTCGCCGGCGGCCCCTCCCCTCCCTGCGCGCCCGCGCTCCGGCCACCGGGGACCTCCTCCGCTGCCAGATCCACGGCCGCGGCGGAGAGGAGGCCGTCCCCGGATGCCGTCGATGGCGAGCTCTCCCCTCCCTGCACGCCCGAGCTCCGGCCACCGCGGGCCTCCGTCGTCCCCTCCACGCCGGCGGAGGCGGCCCGAGCTCCTGGCCGCGCCGTCCTCCCTTCCCTCCAGACCTCCATCCCCTCCGCGCCGGCTTCCTACCTCCCTCGATCCCGTCTGCGGTGGCCGTCCTCCCTCCCCTCCCGATGCAGATCCGGCGGCGCGGGCGGGCACGGCGGCCGGATGCGGCCTCGGAGGCCGCGGCGCTTACCCGGCCGCAGATCCGGCGGCGTGGAGGAGGGGCCTTACAGCGACATCGACTCGCCGGCTGCCGCCTCTCCAGCGGCATCGACTCGCCGGCCGCCGCCTCTCCAGCGGCATCGACTCGCCAGCCAGCTCTTCTCTGACCAACCACGGCAAGTCCCCCCACTGCTCTCTCTCCCTCTCTCCCTCTCACTATTTTGGTCCATCGGTCCACAGGTGGCGGTGGCGGCGGCGGCGGGTGGTGGTGGTGGCGGCGGCGTCGACGATGGGGTGATGGAGCCGAGGAGAGCAAGGCACGACGGGATCCGGCGGTGGCAGCCACGGTGGCGTGGTGGTGGCGGGTGGCGGCGCGGAGCTTCTGATTTTCTTTTTTTTTATGTTTCTCAGAATTGTTTGCCGTGCGCCGTGGAAGACGCACGACAAAGAAAATAAATGCCATTTCCTTGATATGTAATTTCTTTGTCGTCCGCCGTCTTGACGCACGACAAAGGCCCTTTGCCGTTCATGCGACAAAAGGAGCAAGGCAAAGTCTCTTTACCGTGTAAAAATCTGCCGTGCGGCCTTTGCTGTGCGTTTCGAGAAAAACGCAAGGCAAAGGCTTTGCCGTGTGTTTTTTTAACCGTTGCCGTGCGTCTGAAACGCACGGCAAAGTCCAGTTTTCCCGTAGTGCATGAAGTTTGTTTAATCATGTGAGGTGCTAGTACCTAAACGAACTAGGTGATACTCCGCGCGTTACTACGGGAATTTCTATAAAATATTAAAATTTGAAAATGCAATTTGAAAGTAGAAATACTAAAATGATTGCATCACAACATTTTTCTTCAAACAACAATGTAGATGAAAACACATTCATTTTATTGAGAGAGAACTACTTAGAAACTTTTAGTACGGTACTTGCAAAAACTAACACAATGCATGCATACTAATTACTATTAGGTGCAGAAAATCGAAAGAAGACATAAATTCATGATTCTAGTGGATGGTGATGTAGGCAACTTGCATGTTGAGAGAAGATCTAGTGGATGGTGAAGTGAACCTCTTGCATGTTGAGAGAAGTCTATCCATGATGTGTAGTGGGTCTCACATATATAGTTGTTATAAATTACCCAAATGAAGTACAACGGTACTGGTACCAACACTACGTGAAAACCTCAAATCGGTCACGCATCATTTATAACAGACCCTTGAGGCCCGTGACAAGGCTCAACATCTGTAACAATTGTTATTTGGGGTCCGTTACCCATAAGCACGACAGCCTTTACCCCGACCTAGCCACCACAACACCCGTTACCGATGAGGACTTCTGGTAACGGGCTTATTAAACGCCCGTTATATTAATTCATTGTAACAGTCGTTAAAATGCGTCCGTTACGAAATGTATACCTATCAGTAACGGTCTCTTAATGTCTGTTGAATTTTTTGTATTTTAACCCTTTTTAATCTAATATTTTAAAAATAACTCCTCCCGAACTATATTTCCAAGAAGTAGCCCTTTTAGTCGCGCCATGCTCCGTGGCGCGACTAATGTACACGGGGTGTTGAAAAAAGTCGCAGCTTACGTGGCAGACTGAGTCGCGCCAAGCGGTCTGGCGCGACTCAGTGGCGAGTCACGCCACGGTACGTACATCCTGAGACATCCCTCTGGTTCGTTATTCCTTTTAATTAGCAAATGAGCTCCTAAATTTGTGAAACTCGAGATGTATGATCTATAGAGTGCCTACGTTCCATTTTAACTATGTCCACTTGAAACCATGGTGTATAAAATGAGAAATCTAATTTTGAAATAGCCTAAGTGTTATTAGATCAACACATGAAAATTTCTAAGTCTGAAAATAGAGCCAACTAGTCAACTTTGGGCATACTTTTTGAGAAATTTTACACTAAGAGCTTAAATACTTTTGGGCTACAAGTGAATTTGGATGTTCATAGGAAAGTTTGGACAAGTTGTTGGTCAAATATAACAAAGAATTCATAGTTTAAGGAAGGTTTAAAGTTGGAAAGTTGTGTTGTTTTATTAAAGTCGGTGTGAGTTATTTTTAAAATATTAGATTAAAAAGGGTTAAAATAAAAAAATCAATCACTGTCGTATCGATAACACTCTCTTAATGTTTGTTACCGATCACTGTCGTAAGGATCATTACCGATAAGGCAGTGATTGTACCTAGCTGTCACTGGTAGTAACACGCGATATCGATGACCATTTGATACTCATTACCGATAGAGTGGTGTTACTTTTGTCTGTTGATGCCCATTACCAGAGTTGGAGCTTAATAATTGAAGTCACTAGCGTAGCAATCGGCGGGCGTCCTCCACGCTGTCATCGCTATCGCGACCGCGACCGGCGCCTCCTTAGCTGAGCTCGCCTCCACCACTGTCAAGCAGGAGCGCGGCAGCGCTGCTGCTCGACGTGTCCCTCCTGCTGTTGCTTCCGCGCCGGCGTCACCGAAGGTGCCGGCGGACGTCGACTGCGGCATCCTCCGCGCTGTCACTGTCCTCCAAAGCAGCATCCCTTCTTCCATACCGCGACGCTACCTTCTCGGGCGTGCTCGACTCATAGACAGTCCTCGTCAAGGTGTAAATTGTCCCTTTTTATTGAAGCTCACTGTCCTAATCATCTCACTCATCGGTTTTGGTGATGAATTATGCTCATTTGTTGTATCAAAATTACCCCAGTTCATTGAACTTGTAGATGGCGGCTGCTGATCGGGCCTGGATCTATAGACAGCCCTGAGATTGGGACAATTTTGTAAACGGGGTCAATGATTTTCAACTCAAGCAGAGGTGGATATGAGAAACTATGGTGTTCAAGCAATGTGCTGCCCCTGTATAGATTGTCTCAACCAGAAGAAGTTCGGACAACAGAACAACATTTTTACTCATTTGATCACACGTGGTTTCACAAAAAATTACACGTGTTGGAACAAACATGGTGAGGAAGCCTTAATGAAGTCGAAGCAAAATGCCTGAATGAAGGTGAAGCGCGACACCATGCTCAAGGCCTTAATGAAGGGGCAACACGGTGCCACGATGAAGCCCTTGATGATGGTGGAATTTTTGATGAAAATGAACCATTCCCACCCTTTGTGATTGTGACAACCCTCCCGAGAAAATACCGTACTATCGCCTAAACCAACCCACTTTGATCATAAAGCAATAATAAAGTATCATCCCGTCGTAAGTTGCCGGGTCAAGCCCGGTGAAATCACTTACATAGCAACAAAGGATCGACAATATGCATTAAAACTCACACGAAGGCGAGTCCAGAGTACAATACACAATTTAAATCCAATTCTACCCCTAAGGGTTTAATTATTACAAACTGAAGTACTTGACATGATAAAACGAGGTTCAGAGTTCAAAAACAGCGGAAATTCAACTAAGCGGTACGATAAGCATCACAGAAGGCCATCCATAATGCCTTCACTCATCGCCATCCACCCACTCTAGCTCCCAGCCGGGTGGAATCTCTCCAGGCCACACAACAACACCTGCAACAACATTTATATAGCAAGGCTGAGTATACTAATACTCAGCAAGACTTAACCGTCGGGTGATAACTACATCACCAAACTCTAGACATGATAGGCTTTTTGGTCGGGGAGTCCTTTTGCTGAAAAGCAACAAAGAGTAGGTCCTTACTTTCAATATTTTAGCTCAAGTTCTAGTTAATTACCATTTCTAAGTGAGCCAACTATTGCAATCAAGAATTGTACAATACAATTAACCCACACAGTAATATTCACATAGTTCCATCATTAAGGGATATTATGGCCAGTTGGTTAAGTAGTCTCAGATAACGGTGAGAGGCCGACAACCGATTGATTTATAACCTTGCAAGGTGGACCTAAACACACGGAAAAGTGTCCTCACAAAGAGTTCACCCACCAGGCGGTTCCCGAAAATCCTCGGTTCAGGATAAAAGATCACAATCTTTGGTACAAGGCTATCTGGTACGCCTCACACTAGTGTCCAGCCTCACACATGCACTACCGATAGCTAGCCGTGGGACGCATCCCAAGGTTAGTGACAGTAAAATCCCTTACCGCCTCATTAAGGTACTAGGCTTACCGGTCCCATTCCCGACAAGTGCTTAGTACGTTCAAACACTTAACCCACGAAAGCCATTGGACCGGAGCCCAAATCCCATGCTCTTACCACATGAGCAATCCATTTATAAAGATCTTATGATTCCAACATAAGAACCTATTCTTGCGAGTGACGAACATCACTCGACTTTTACTGGGTCCTATAGCATAGCAACTATTGACCTAGCATACTAGTAAAAGGCATAGGTACCTAGGGACCATGCATCTAGGGTTTCATTTCAACTCCTGGACGTAAATGCACAAACATTCATAGATAGTTGCATAACTTCAAAAACACTTAGGTTAATGCTCTGGTGCTTGCCTTCGTCAGCAACGCTAGCCTGGGGCTCCTCGGTGTCCTGGTTCACCTCCACAAAGTGCAGCTCCGCGTCTGATCCTCCTTCCTCAGCTTCCGGCACGAGCGAGTAGTTACCGTCGGGAAGTTCTACACGGGATGCATATGCAACACTTAATGGGGTGGAATTGATTAAACAAAATGCTATGCAACACATACAAACATGGAGTGCATGATTGGCCATATTCACCTTGACAAACATATATTTAGTATATTCTTTCTATTAAAGGAATGGCATGTGGTGCTTTATTATTTATTCTTTTTGATAGTGACTGTGTACATATTTATATAAATTAAATCAATTTAATTTCAGCAAATAGCAAGGGTTGGTTCTCAGCTCCTACTCATGCTACACAACACATACATAGGGTCACCAAGGTGGTAGGGGCGGTTTTTCCCATTTAAACCTATTATAGAGCTTATTTTGCTTTTAATGTTTTTAACCATAAATTAAATCATAAAATATAGTGAGTGGTGTTTCTGAAGCTTTATAGACCTAAGTAGAGCCACTGGACAAGATCTCACATTTAGAAGAGCTATAAAATAATTATACCAAAAATGATAATTTCTAGCTACCACAAATATGATAAATGCATATAAAAATAAATAAACAACTTCTAGAGCCTGTCGTATGGACATCCTTGGGCCCACTACTCAGGTGGGTACTGGGACCAACTACTCTGTGGGCCCGTGGGACTACTCGACTTGGGCTGCACGGCACCTGATGGCGTGGAGCGCAAGGCATACAGAGGGCTAGTACTCGGTTAGGAAGCTAGACATGTCCGGATCCATGTAGAGTACTCCTAGCCGTACACGACTAGTACTCCTCTGACAAACCGACTTGTAACCTTGCCTCCCGGACTATATAAGGCGAGGCAGGGACCCCTATCTCTTCATCTGCATCATCTTGTAAACACACCCAATCAATCCATAGCTACGCAGCATACAGGACGTAGGGTATTACGCACCTCGCGGCCCGAACCTGTCTAAATTGTGTGCACATGTCTCTCCTTCGAGTTCCCGATCTCGGCGAGGCCACAAACATCTACCTCGGGTACTCCCCTTGGTAGGTTGCCAGTCTAAAACACCGACAGCTGGCGTGCCAGGTAGGGGATCTTGCCGAAGATCACATGGCGAACTCGACGACTTCAATCGTCATCAAGCCAACCGCCGCTTTCAACCGCGGCGACACCTTCGTCTTCGGCTCCTGGGTCTGCACCGCTGATGGCGCTGGATCGTTCCAGCGCTACCTCACCATGACCCCGGACCCGGAGACTGGACTCGTGATGCTTCCCGAAGCCATCACGGGTCAACTCGTCAAGAAATTCGACGAATTTTCGCTTTGCAACCAAGTCGCCGGCTTCGAGATTGGATCCACTTCCAACTTGAACTTGATGTCACCCTGGATTGAACTGCGCGAGCTGGCTCCTGAGCCATCGTGCGAACCGGTCCTCCCCCGTGAGCACTTCCCGTACTTTCTTTGCAACTCTAGCAAAGCCTACGCAGAAGCACTCACCTCGCGTCGGGCCGGCAAGGAGATCACCTCCGAGTACTACTCGGACTCCAACACCGTCCCCGACTACAACTCGGACTCCTCCTACGAGTTTGACTTCGGTCTCGATCCGATCGAGTTCGAGTCCGAGCTCAACTCCATTGAGGAACCGTTGTCAGGTCCTGCTACTGGCTTGGTCATCACGTCTACTCCTGCCGGTAGATTCGTCTACTGGCCCGACCGTAAGCCCGCAGACCTGACCAACGACAACTCATGCTGCGTCGCCTACCTCGAGACACTCCCTTTCCAAGAGGGGACACCGCTGACTCCGAACGAGGAAGAGCACATGCCAACCGAGGTGGCGACTACCGACTCCGAACTATGCACGCCTGACCGTGAGGTATTCATGACGACCGGGGAAGCTGGAACCTCAGACCACCGAGTTGATCGGTACCTTGAAGACATCTCAGAAGACGAGTTGTCAGCCAACGCACCTCCAAATGAGACTACCGACGACAAGAATGCTCGGCGCGAATGCAACAGGAAGCGAGCCGATCGACGCCGACGTCTCCGGGAAGCTCTCCCCATCCGGAACCTTAATGAGGCTCTGGATCAAGTCGCCAACCGGGTACACACTACCCCTGAGTAATGCCTCATGTCTATCACAATGATAGCACGACAGGCTCAGGGGCATCGCGCAGGCAAACTCATCGCCAAGCTTGCTGAAGACGCCTACTTCATGCGGGTCGACAACAGAGTCGCCCCCGCTGGAAACCACGAAGCTACTAGTCGCAGCCGCACCCCAGCAGATGGTGGGCGGAACCGCGTCCGCGGCGAACATCAGCCAAACCTCAACCGCTCTAGAGCCTCTGCGGGAGGACACTCATAGGGCAGCAACAGCCAAGGGGGCGGCGACGGCAGTCGCGGCGGCGGCGGTGGCGGCGGCAGCAGCGGCGGAAGTTCCTCCCACGGCGCCGGCAGAAGAGCTGGTGGTGGCGGCGATCGCGGAGGCCGAGGCCACACGAATAGCCACGCCACCGGCAACGCACGCGGTGGCTACGACACCCGCCACAGGATTGACGAGATCCGCCGCAGGAAGGCTACTGAAGCCAGCAACAGCGACGGCTTCCCCGCCTACTCTGCACGACTTCGCAACCTGCTCCTTCCTGAGAAATTCAAACCTCTCGGAATCACCAAGTACGACGCAAAACAAGACCCAGTTCAGTGGCTCAGGTGCTATGCCCTGGCCATCGAAAACACTGGTGGCAACAATGACGCAAAGTGCCTTTTCTTCCCTTTCTGCCTGGACCAAGCTCCACTCACATGGCTCGAGTCACTCGACAAGAACTCGATCGACGAGTGGGACCAGCTGAAGGCCCAGTTCACCAGCAACTTCGCAGGCACCATGGGGCGCTCGGGTACCCGCATGGACTTGGCGATGGTCAAGCAGGAGCAAGGCGAGACGCTTCGCCAGTACATGCGCCGCTTTTTTGACAAGCATGCGACCGTAGTCGACGTCAATGACAAAGAAGTCATCGACCTCTTCCAAGACGGTCTCTACCACCGTCGCACCTTCGAAGACTTCGGTTGCCGCCGCCCGAGTTCCATCACCAAGCTCAAATACATGATTACATCATGGGCCGACAAAGAGGACAAGGTGAACGCCAAGTACGACTCTATTCACGGCAAGAGCAAAAACAACACGGGTGGCAACAACAACAACAAGGATCAAGGGGGTCGCAACAACAATAACTACTCGGGTCCTAACCGCAAGCGCAAGCCAGACAATACAGTCGCGGCTATACAGCGCCCTGTGAAGGACAACTCCAAAAAGACTTCCGGCGGCTTCAGAGACTTGCTCAAAGAGAAGTGCCCGTGGCATCTGGACAGCAATCACACAACCGACCAGTGCTACCAACTCCAGCGAGCACTCAAGGATATTCCCGAGCCACGGCCTCCTCAAGACAAGAAGTGCAAGAAGAAAGTCGACGAAGGCAACGGCGACTTCCAGGAACTTGACAAGACGGTGAATGTCCTATTTGGCGGACTACCCACCAGACGATCTCAGAAGCTCACTCTACGAGAAGTCCTGAACATTGAACTAGCGGTGCCCACGCCTCTAAGGTGGTCGGAGGTACCCATCACCTTCTCCCGCGTGGATCAATGGACAAGCTTCTCTGAACCAGGACGTTTCCCACTCGTCCTGAAACCAGTAGTCGCGGGCTCCAGACTCAACAAGGTACTCATCGACGGCGGGAGTGGACTCAACGTCCTCTTCACCAAGACCTTGAAGAAGATGAAGCTCGACATCACTGACATGCTGACTAAGAGCGCGTCGCCTTTCTACGGCATCGTCCCGGGTAACGCGGCTATTCCACTTGGTTCAGTGGTCCTACCAGTTACCTTCGGGGAGACAAGAGAGAACTACCGCACCGAGTACATCAAGTTCGAGGTTGCGGACTTCGAAACCTCCTACCATGCCATCCTTGGCAGACCAGCCATCACCAAGTTCATGGTGGTTCCTCACTACACCTACTTGGTACTCAAAATGCCAAGTCCTGCCGGAGTACTCGCGCTGCAAGGGGACTTGAAGATTTCTTACGACTGCGACACCGAAGCCGTGGAACTCGCAACGACCAATCAAGTACCCAACGCGATGATGGAAATCTTCGCTGCATCCAAGAAGCTTGCCCCAACTGAACTCGAGATACCTAAGAAGACCGACACCGCAAACAAGCCTCAGCCAATAGAGGAAGTACAGGTGAAGGCCATTGACCTCGGGACAGGTGACAGCAGCAACACTACCATGATCGGCGCGGGGCTCGACCCGAAATAGGAAGACGCGCTCGTCAGCTTCCTTCGGGCCAACCGAGACATCTTCGCGTGGAAGCCAGCGGACATGCCAGGTGTGCCCAGGAAGCTGATCGAGCACTCACTCAACGTCGACCCTAAAGCTACCCCCAAGCGACAACACCTCCGCCGCTTTGCTGACGACCGACGGGACGCCATCAAGAAGGAACTCACCAAACTTCTGGCGGCCGGCTTCATCCGAGAAGTTTTCCATCCTGAGTGGCTCGCCAACCCCGTCCTCGTCCGCAAGAAGAACACGAACGAGTGGAGGATGTGCGTCGACTACACTGACCTCAACAAGCATTGCCCCAAGGACCCCTTCGGATTGCCGCGGATTGATCAAGTCACCGACTCCACGGCGGGCTGCGACCTGCTTTGCTTCCTCGACTGCTATTCCGGGTACCACCAGATCGCTATCAAGGAAGAAGACTAGGAGAAGACCACGTTCATTACCCCATTCGGCGCCTACTGCTACACGACAATGTCGTTCGGGTTGAAGAACGCCGGCGCCACCTACCAGCGAGCTATCCAGGCCTGCTTCAAGAAGCAGCTCAACAAGAACGTCGAAGCCTATGTGGATGACGTGGTCGTCAAGACCAGAAACTCCGACACGCTCATCGCTGATCTTGAAGAGACTTTCGCATCCCTGCGAGAGTACCAATGGAAGCTCAATCCCAACAAGTGCGTCTTCGGCGTACCATCTGGGAAACTACTCGGCTTCATCATCAGCCATCGCGGCATCGAAGCCAATCCCGAGAAGATCTCTGCCATCACCAATATGAAAGCTCCAACCTGCATCAAAGATGTCCAGAAGTTGACTGGGTGCATGGCAGCCCTGAACAGATTCATCTCGAAGCTTGGAGAACGGGGACTACCCTTCTTCAAACTACTCAAGTACCAAGAGAAGTTCGTGTGGACCGCGGAGGCCGATCAAGCTCTGACGCAGCTCAAAGACTTCTTGTCCAAGCCACCGGTCCTCACAGCTCCTCGCAAAAAGGAGCAGCTACTGCTCTACCTCGCTGCGACTACTCACGTGGTCAGTACTACCATCATTGTCGAGCGGCAGGAAGAAGGCCACGCTTACCCAGTCTAGCGACCAGTCTACTTCGTCAGTGAGGTTCTGTCAGATTCCAAGTCACGGTACCAGCCGGTCCAGAAGCTACTCTACGCAGTACTCATCACCTCGCGGAAGCTACGACACTACTTCCAGGAGTACTCGATTGTCGTCATCACCGACTACCTGCTCGGCGACATACTTCGCAATCAAGATGCTACTGGAAGAATCTCCAAGTGGGCGGTCGAACTTGGCGCACTCAACATCGACTTCAAGCCACGTACCGCTATCAAGTCTCAAGCGCTAGTCGACTTCATGGTAGAGTGGCGGGAGAATCAACTACCAACTCCTACAGAGCGACCAGAGCACTGGGTGATGTACTTCGACGGCTCACTCAAGCTCGAATGCGCGGGTGCAGGGATTTCTCCAAAGGGCGAACAACTCAAGTATGTCCTACAGATCTTCTGGAAGGTCTCAAACAACGAAGCCGAGTATGAAGCCCTACTGCATGGGCTCCGCCTCGAAATCTCACTGGGCATCAAGCGACTACTAGTCTACGACGACTCCGCAGTGGTCATCAACCAAGTCAACAAGTCTTGGGATCGCAACAAGGAAAACATGGACGCCTACTGTCTTGAAGTCCGCAAGCTCGAGAACAAATTCTATGGTCTCGAGTTCCACCACGTCGTCCACAACAACAACGTTGCAGCGGATGTCCTGTCGAAGCTTGGCTCTACTCGCGCGCAAGTACCCGTAGGAGTCTTCGTCCACGAGCTTCACGCGCCATCCATCCCGGAGCCGGCGCCAGGGACCACTGACCCTATGCCACCACAGCCCAGTCAGGAGGTCATGATGATCGACGTGGACTGGAGACAACCCTTCATCGACTACATCCGCAAGCAGAAAGTCCCCTCCGACAAGAACAAAGCCGAACAACTCGTTCGCCGAGCCAAGTCCTACGTTCTAGTCGGAGACAAGCTCTACAGGCGGGGTGCCACTTCTGGAGTACTCATGAAGTGCGTACCTCGGGATGAAGGCAAGGACATCTTGGAGGAGATCCACAAGGGCGTTTGCGGCAACCACGCGTCTTCTCACACGCTGGTGAGCAAAGCTTTCCGACGAGCTTTCTACTGGCCCACAGCTCTGGCCGACGCTGAAGAACTCGTCAGAAAGTGCCAAGGATGTCAATTCTTCGCCAAGCAGCAACACATCCCGGCCTACAAGCTAGTCACCATACCACCGACCGGCCCTTTGCCTGCTGGGGGCTCGACATGATTGGGCCTCTGCCAACTGCGCCAGGAGGATTCAACAGAGTCTTGGTAGCCATCGACAAGTTCACCAAGTGGATCGAAGTCAAGCCGGTTACCTGCCCAAAGGCCGACAGAGTACTCGACTTCTTGGATGAACTCGTGCATCGCTACGGGCTACCCCATCGCATCATCACAGACTTGGGTTCCAACTTCAACAACCATTAGTTCTGGGAATACTGCGAGAACAGCGGGATCGACGTCTGGTACGTCTCAGTCGCCCACCCGCGCACCAACGGACAAGTCGAGCGCGCCAATGGGATGGTACTCGACGCCCTCAAGAAGCGATTGCACGACGCAGCTAACACCAAAGGAGGCAAGTGGATCAAGGAACTACCCAACGCACTCTGGGGGCTTTGTACTCAACCTACCAAGCCAACAGGGCAGTCGCCCTACTTCCCGGTCTACGGCTTCGAAGCTATTCTACCTGCCGACATGATGTGGGAATCCCCGGCAGTAGAACAATACAACGAAGGCATCTCAGAAATAAGTCGATGGGTTGATATCGACAGCCTCGAAGAAGCCCGCTGCACTGCCCTCGTCCAGTCAGCAAGGTACCTAGAGGGTATCCGACGCTGCCAAGATCGCAACGTCAAGGAACGCTCCTTCAACATCGGCGATCTAGTCCTCCGTCGCATCCAGAACACGGACGGACTACACAAGCTCAGCTCGCCTTGGAAAGGTCCCTTCTTAGTCTCCAAAGTGACCGGACCAGGCTCATATCGCCTCCAAACACTTGAAGGCGACGACATCAGCAACTCGTGGAACGTCGACCAGCTGTGTCGCTTCTACGCGTAGTTGCTCGACTACTCATCTACGGGTCCAGGCTACACGGCTACTCACAGACTCTTCGCTGTAAGCGGCCTCTCGGTCCTAGCACAAGTCTCCGGACTACTCTTATCCAAGATCCAGCGTCAACGGCTACTAACGGATCCTGGGCCGCACAGAGCAGAAGGACTCTGGCGGCGGTCTACAAACCATGTACTCTCTAGATCCAGCCTATACGGCTACTAACGGATCTCCAGCTGTAAGCGGCTCAAGGGCCCTAGCAATCACTTAGCCGTAGGCGGCCTACGGGTCCTGGCGACTACTCATTTGTAACGGCCCTGGCCATCCAGGTGTACTTCTTCGTCAGTAATAAAGCTTGATTCTACTCAACTCATTTACTGTGCCTTCTAACTAGGCAAATCCTACCGAGTACTACTACTCACCATATCTTCCACGGCTTGGTACCCCGCACACTTCGATGCAAGTGGCGGCCACGACTACTCATTACAAATACAAGCAGTGGACGAATCTCATTGATATTTCAAACTAAGTCTCTGACTACTTTGTTTGTTTTACATCAACTACCCTAAGCTACCTCTACAGGTACACCTACTGGAGATTCAGCTTCTCCGCCACCTGCTCCGTAATGGGCGCCATCTCTTCAAGAAGAGTCTTGTACTGCTCATCGGTGCAATTCGCCGCAAGACCACCAGCTACCACATCCACCAGTGCCTTTGGGAAGTATGACTTCATGTACGCCAACACCTGGTTCGGGATGGACTTCGCCAGATGCTTGACGTATGTCGCCAAGCGCCCGGGGGCTTCCTTCAGCCTGTCTACCAGTGGGGCTATCTTGGGTCCGCCCGGATGTGGCACCAGCAGTCTCGCGATGGGCAGCGCGCCTTCTTCGAGTTCTTTCAGCTGGCCTCGAAGCTTCTCGCAGTCTTCATTGAGCTTCTGCAGAGATTTATAACAATTTATAAGGTCACGATCTGAGGCTTCATGGAGCTCCATGTGCGTGATACACTCATGGCGCAGCTTGGCGTACTCATACTCAAGTACCTCTCTTTTGTCGGTCTCACGATACACGATGTTTTTGAGGTCCGTCTCAGAAGCCTTCAGCTGGTCGATCTTTGCCTCAAGATCTGCAGACAACTCGCTTCAGTGTTAGATCGCTCACAAGTACTACCATATGTACTCAATGACCATGGCGGAATACATACCTTTGTTCTTCTGGCGTAGCGACTTGTTCTTCCGGATCAAGTCGTCCCTCTTCGCCTGCATCTCCTGTACCTCGTTATGGTACTGGGTGAAGGCGCCATCTAGCTTGGATTGGAGCAATGCCGCATGTTTCTTCGACATGTCCAGCTCTTTCTCCAAGCCTTCGGCGCGAAGAACTGTGTCGCCGTACCCCTTCAGAAGTTCAGACTTCTGGCGGGACCTCTCCACTACATCCTGCGCAAGACAGAATGGTCAATATTCCTGTGTGGCTGAAATCAGTACTCCACAAGGCAAGACTACTCAGGGTACTCGCAACGTACCTTGACCCATTGCTCTGTGCGGCACCATGACTCCATGCTCAGAGCCACAATGGTCGAGTCAACCAGATTGTCTTCCAGCAACTCGAGACCCCCGCGGCTTGAGGATCCTGTCTCCGGCATGGGCGCCGAGCGAAGCGGCGCAGCCTCTTCTATTATCGCCTCGCAGACGACAACGTCGGTACTTGCCTCGGGGTACGGATCGACCCGCGCTTCCGTGCTCGGCTCGGGGGCCATTGCAGCTCCTGATCCAGGGGCTGTGGCTGCTGCCGCATCAACAACTGGCTCTGTGGCCACCGTCTCCATAGCAGCCATCTCCATGGCTACCGCCTGAGGGATCGTGGCTCTCTCGGCTTGTGCTCCTGGCAGGATCAATTCAACAAGTCAACAACGGCTACGACTACTCTTCGTACTACCTAACTGTGGTGGCAGGAAGCATACCTTCAACCAGGGTAGCCTCTTCAAGCATCGGCTCCACCGCGGCATCAACTTGTGGTGGTGGCGTGGGTTCTCGCATCCCCGCCGAGCGGTCTTCTCCATCGGCCGGGGTGCTAGTCTCCCCACCATCCCACGACAAGTCCGTGGATTTCCTGCACCATGAAGTATCCAGTCAACAACACACGCTTGACGACTACACGACTACTCGAGAGTTCAGGGAACTTACAGAGTTGACCGCACAACGGTGACGGTCGGAGCGCCTAGTATGCTGGCGATATCCACGATGCCAGCTTCGCTGGCAGCTCCGGCCTCAACAGGAGGCCCTTCTATCCTCTCCTCTGGCTGCCCAACGGCCATGGCCGCAGCTAGAGGAGGGCCCTGTCCTTCTTCAACTGACGCCTGCACTTCTACGGCGCCGGTTTGTTGTTGTGCCCCTTCCGGCATAGCATCTTCAGTGGCTGGAGGCGGGCTGGTGTTCCTTTCAACCGTCGCCCCCACAGTTTCCCAGACATCTTCCTCGCTCTGGCCAGCGGGGTCCGAGGAGGGGATGTCCTGCAACAGTCAAGTCAAACAGTCAGCAACAGACTACTCTTTGGCGGTACTCGACTACTCTAGTCGTGGTACTCACCTCTTGTCTGGAGGCTTCAGACAGCTTCAACTTCTTCATGGCGTGTTTCCGCGCCACATTGCACGGCTTCCTAGGTGGCACCGGCAAGCTAGCCTCCAGGCTAGATGGCTTCTCGATGATAGGGATGTGCGGCATCCTAGCTCGGCTGAACCTCGAGCGGAGTTGGAACCGCTGTTGTAGCGTCTCCTCATCCTCGTCGTCAGAGGTGTCTTCAATTACGACGGTATCATCGCCGTCACCGACTTCACGGTGCTCCTTTGCCTTCCCCTGCGCTGGTCCTTCAAGTCGTGGAGGGGAGGGCGGGACGGAGATGAACTTCTTCACATCGTCCTATAACATCAAGTAAGTATAAGCACGACTACGTCAAGCACATCAGTACTCGGGGGCTCTAGCCAGGACTACTGACCTGGTTTGGCGGTCGTGCCGCAGAGTACTCTGGCACCGGGCACGGCGTGTACGGGGGCATATCTTTGAAGATCCTACCCAGCCTCTCGACGATGACGTCATCTTCAATTTCCTCGCCGGGCATCCGGGACGTATCTTCATCGCCGGTGTATAGGTACCCGAGGGTGTCTCGCGCCATCAGTGGCTGACCCTCCTTTTCATGAAACTGAAGGCCACGTGCTCGGTTCTTAGTCCGGCCTCCCGCAAGGCCTTGATCTTCTTCAGCAGCGGAGGTAGCTGAATACCTTCCTGCATGGTGGGCTCCGTGTTCCACCACAGCGCTTGCTTTGGTTGACGGCCGCTAGGCTTCGGCAGCTCAGGGTGGTGGTTGCTGATGTAGAACCATTTCGCCTTCCAGTCTTGGTTGGAGTCGATGAGCTTGTACGGCAAGTATTGGCCGACGGCGTCCTCGCGCATCTGAATCCCGGCGCCTTCGACTACTCGCGGATCATCTGTACTCGGCTACGGCTTCACCCGGAAGAACTTCCGGAATAAGATCCAGTGGGGCTTGATCCCCACAAAGGCCTCGGAGAAGTGCACGAAGATGGAGACGTGGAAGATCCCATTGGGATTGAGGTTGAGGTACTCAATGCTGTAGTACCTGAGCAGTCCCTTGAAGAAGTCGCTGGCCGGCAGCGCAAGTCCACGCTTCACGAACCGCGCGAACATCGGAATCTCGTCCGGGTTCTTCTCCATCGGGTACGGGTCGCCAGTGGTGGTGCGCCACAGATCCATCTCCTTCTCACGAAGGAATCCGCTGTTGACCAGGGCGAGGAGGTCCTCGGTCTTCAACTTCTCCTTCTTCCACTCCTTTGCCGGGTTGGGGCGAGGGGAGGAGGGCGGTGACGACGACGATTGGCCGGCGTCTCCGGCCTCATCACGGCTCCTCTTCTTCGACGCACCAGTCTTCGAGCTCTTTCCTAGGGACGCCTTCATCCTCCAAGTTACGAGTGTCTTCACTCACATTCACTCAGGGGCTGCAGAGGCGGGCGGACTACGGCGGCGGGCGAATGTAGATCTAATCTACTTTGCGGCGGCGGCAGCAGCAGAGGAGCAGAGGGGGCAGTCACTCAGATCTAATCTGTGGGAATGCAACCACTGGAAGTGAAAAAACCCTAAAGGGTTCACCAGTTATTTATAAGCCATCGGGCGGCTCAGTTCTGAACGGGTGGATAAGCGCCAGACGGGTGACTCAGCGGTGGCAGCCTGACCCTTCACATTCCAGTACTCGACGCTCTCAGTCTCGGGGGCTCGACTATGTCAAATGGACTCAGTGGGCTACACCAGATCAAGACCCCACTCAGGACACATTCTACAGTCAAGATGACCCTTCAATTCGAGAGAAAGTACTCGACTCAAGGCTCGGGGGCTCCGTGCCACGTGTCCTTCGGTTTTTTCTCCGGATTTTTCGGGATAAGATTGGCAGAACTTCAGATTGACCCTCAGCTTGAATCTGTGATTCGACCTAAGGCTCGGGGGCTACATTCCATATGGAATGCGATTCTCCGAATCGCATTTTCCATATGGTTTTTTCATCAAGACAACACGAGTACTATTGAAGACCTTCGAGAGAAGCACTCGGGGACGCTTGGGAACTACTCGAGAAGACTTCAAGACTACTCAGAGATCAGCTGGAGTACCTTCCAGCCTCGGGATAATTCAAGCATTCTTGAGGACTTTCGGCTTGTGGAACTCGGGGACACTCAAGGACTACTCGCCAAGGCCGTCAAGACTACTCGAAGATATCCTGCTCGACTACAAAGTACTCAGGGGCTTGTCGTATGGACATCCCTGGGCCCACTACTCAGGTGGGTACTGGGACCGACTACTCCGTGGGCCCCTGGGACTACTCGACTTGGGCTGCACGGCACCTGATGGCGTGGAGCGCAAGGCATACAGAGGGCTAGTACTCGGTTAGGAAGCTAGACATGTCCGGATCCATGTAGAGTACTCCTAGCAGTACACGACTAGTACTCCTCTGACAAACCGACTTGTAACCCTGCCTTCCGGACTATATAAGGCGAGGCAGGGACCCCTATCTCTTCATCCGCATCATCTCGTAAACACACCAAATCAATCCAGAGCTACGCAGCGTATAGGATGTAGGGTATTACGTACCTCGCGGTCCGAACCTGTCTAAATTGTGTGCCACGTGTCTCTCCTTCGAGTTCCCGATCTCGGCGAGGCCACAAACATCTACCTCGGGTACTCCCCTTGGTTGGTTGCCGGTTTAAAACATCGACAGAGCCAAACTTTCTTCCACATCATCTCTGACTTAAAACAAGACTAGGAAATCAACAAACACATCAAGAGCTACTTTAGATATTGAACTAGGCATTTATATTTAAATCTAAGCATAAAACAAGAATAAATATTTATGGTAGCTATAAAATCATGATTAATTCAGCAGAGGTGTACTCAGGCATAAAAAGATCATATCCAGAAGTTTGGCACAAAAATGTATTTATTTTAAGCTATAAAATTCATTAAGGCAGATTCATCATAAATACAAAATAAATCATATTAAAATATCTACTAAGCAACTTTATGCAAATTTTGGTGTGGAGCCTGTACATGCCATATCTAGCAACATATCCGAAATGCAGCTTGAAAGCACTTGTATATTTTGAACTACAGCAAATCTAGGTCAAACTGATTTCAATTTTTCATGCAAAATCTATCAGTCAAATGTATGGTCATGCTTTGTAAAAGTTGTAGATCTAGTCACAAGGAAACCATCAAAATTAGTTTTGCATTTTTATTATGTCTCTACGATTTTCTATGAATTTTCTAAGCTCTGGTCAAAAGGGTTCAAAGGTTAAAGAATCTTTTTACTAACAGGCCCCTGAAAAGGTTTTGGATATCACACATATACCCTTGGTTTGCATAAAAGACCCTGGAAAGAAGTTAGACCTTGCAATTGGGTCCTTGGCCATGGCCGGCGGCGGTCCGGCCGAAATTTCGGCTGGTTCGCTGGCGCTCTTGGCCGGGGAAGTAGCTGGGGAGGATCTAGGGTTCACCTTGGGTCGATTTGGGGCTGGAGACGGGGCAGGGATGGCGCCGGCGAGCTTGCGCGGCGCAGCCAGGCAGCGGCAGCCGCTGGAGCTCCGCTCCGGCGAATGGGACAACTTGGCCTGGGAAACTGTTGATGGTTAAATAACGCGTCAAGTTACGATCCACAAGCACACAAGGCAGTTGTAGCTTTTCCCTTAGAGTATCCCCCAAGGTTAATCAATCCGTGGAACAAGTGGATTGCTATGCTTAACTAAGCACTAATGTTGTTGAATTAAAGCTCTTTATCAAATATGTATAAGTAAGGAACTTAATCTAATCTAAACTAGATTAAAGAAAGCAAACTAGAGAGCGATGGAATGGAGATCTCAAGAACGTAGAATGCTTGTCCAAGGGATCTAGGATCACTTGAAGATGTAACCACCTAGCAAGAACAACCCGATCTAATCTATCAAAGGTAAAGGTGCACGGAGTCCAACCCTTTCCCTCTTGCGTACTAGTCACTACACGAGGGTAATCCGTGATCGAACACCAAGTGCACAAGACGTTGATGTGTTCTAGGCATGCATGGTCAAAAGTGTGAACCAAGATCATTATGTTTTCTCTCCCGCGCACTGTCACTACACGACGGTAATCGCATAAAGAACAAAAGGAACACGATACGTGAGACTACGAGCGATGCATCCCCAAAGCAAGCCATCCGGCCATTAAGATTAACGCACCATCAACATGAATATGATAGCAAAAAGATCCAAAACATAGGTTCGATGATTACAACTCAAGATCCCCCTTCAACCCCCATGGACAAACAAGGATTTTACCCCATAATGTTACACATTGAAGTGCTAGACATGGTGTAGAAACCTCCGAAGTAGATGAAGGCCAATGAATGCTCCCTTGTCGATACAATCTCCTTCTTCTCGATCTTGTGGCGGCGAATGATGAATGAAACCCCTCTTGGGCGCCCAAGAGGTTGTATTTATGCCCTTGGGAAGCCTTGGGGTGTGTCCTACCTTGCCTTGCACGAGATCTTCCTTGAGAGAGAAGCAAACTTAGTTTCCATAAAATCAGCCTCGCCCAGATTTTTCTGTTTCGCAGCCCTTCCTTGCCGACGTCATATCTCTCACGTCCGGACTCCAAATAATGCAAATTCGATATCTAAATTGTGTGGCACGAAATTATCTTCAACTTTGGTATTCATTGGTTTCCTTGGAAACGAAGATAAGATCCCAAAATGGCCTCGCAAGATAATTTATCTAATTTCGGACTTGTCTGCGCAGCAGGTATTTCGGGGGCCATATCTCCTAGCTCCTTGGACCGAATTGGGCTTTCCATATGTCCAAATCGAAGCTCTCAACATGGTCCACAACTTTGGTAGTCAACATTTTGCCATTAGAGGCCGTTTAAGTCCCCGAATCTACATCGAAAATCATGCTGTTCTGGGCAGCGCGAATATCTCTCAGGTTGAATTGATCTTATGAGTAAATCTCCAAATCTCAAGGCAACCTTGGACCATTTGGAGTTATGTTCACTTCGAGTCTTGACTTATGTCGGGCTTCATTATCTTCTCATAAGTGCTCGATGAACTTTGCCCGAAAGTGCTCCTTTAAGCGCTTAAATCCTGTGTAAACATCATACTCCAAAAACCACATGCAAGAGCGAACTTGTTATATCAAGAGGGTTAGTACCATTAGATCGGATATCAAATCAATACCAACATTGAAGGTAAACTCATGGCTAGGAGTGTCAAAGTCGACCGTCAACAACTCCCCCATGCTTAAACCTTGCTCGTCCTCGAGTAAGCCTTCAATGGATATCAGTGTTGCCTTTCATTGTTCACACCCTGCACTTGATCATACATGAAGAAAACATAATGCTCTCTAAATTTATTTGTTAGAGTTTCAGTGCACTAGCCTTCATCCCTACGGAGGGTGGATATCGAATAGGCTCATCCCACAAGTAAATAATCATGCTCCCAAATTTTGAATGAATATCAGAAATTTTGAAATGAAGTGTAAGATGAAGAAAAAGCTAAACCAAGTTCAAAAATTTAAACCTCTTTGCATCGTGCTCATGCACTCTCATCTCATCTTGTCTCTCAAGCCTATTTGTTCTACTCCTTTCCCCTCTCAAAACTTTATATAAATGGAAGGCTTTATCTTGAGCTTTGGGAAAAGTTTAGTCCTACCAAGATATTATAATCAGGATATTATCAAAACAAGACAAGCTTCTCATGGATTTATAGAGCCTCGTCAAAAAGGTCATCGGAAAATAATATTTTCAAGGAGGGGGAGAGATGAACACACACTTTTGAGATAAGTGGACAAGTGCAAATGGTAAAGAGTGATCCCGAGGCACAAACAAAGTCCTCGTTATCGGATTGCACATGGTTGGAAAGATGAGTATGGGTCTTGATCTTGAATCCTCTTGAAATTCCTAATGTGTCTAGAGAGTCAGGGAGTTTTTTTATATATATACACATTTTTTTCTCTCTCTTTCTTTCTTCTTTGTTTTCATCATTTTTTTCTTTTTTCTTCTTTTTTTCTCTCTCTCTTTTTTTTCTTTCTTTCTCTTTTTTTACTCCCCTAAACTCTAAACTACATTGGTACCTACCTTCTTGACAGCTCCCCCCATGCTTAGACGATTGCACGTCCTCGGGCAAAGAGATGACGAAGTTTTTGTGCCAAGGTAGGTACTGAAAATCCTAAATTTTCCTGGAGAAAAACACTTGAAATCTTCTTGGGATCCTTCACGCACCCTTTATGTCGTCCTGGAGCTCTCCCAAAATTAAACTTTTATCTTCGGCACCTTCATTCTTGTGATCTTCATCGAAATATTCATCCATACTCAAGAATTGGGTTGTGGTCAAGGAGGAAAAACACAAAAAGATATTTTGGGTTTGTGGGTGGATATCCGGCGAGGTTTGCAAAATTTCTGATGTGGAAACTTACAATGCACGGATAGAAAAGGCTAGCAATAAGATAGATACACAAAGATGGAATGACCAGCTTCTTAGTCTCGAACCAGAGAAATCAAACCTTGAATCAATGCACCAAAAAATAAATCTTGTACACTAAGTTTTTGCACTCAATTAAATTTAAGGCTTTGGATAGGTTGAGCAACATGCAAGTGGTATTAATGACATGGTTAGCATAACTTTTAAGAACGAAAATAAATCATCTTTAACCCATCCAAAATTGAGAGCATGAGAAAAACTATGGGTCTTCATCTTTATCATAACCTCCACAAAGGATTAAGCTAGCATTTAAATTTAATTTCAGATTTGCATTAATGAGAGCATTAGCTTAATCATGCATAAAGCAAGCACAAAGACGAGCAAAGCGGCAACGATCATCATATATCAACTCGGCATAATTTTCCATCCTCACCAAAGGTCATGAGTAGGGGAAAATATTTATTCATGATGATTTGAAGCAAATATGACTACTAACACGCATGCTGAAAATAAATAAAGTAGAAGGTTATTTACGAACTTACCTTGTTTTCGTCGCTTAGCCTTGACGATCCGGGTCACCATCCAAGGTGTAGACGTCAATGTATTTAATGGGCACAACGTCAGGCTCCAGGAATACCTTGAGTCGTTATCCATTCACAACATATTGATCTCCTTTGGCGTCCATGATTGTTACCGCTCCCGATGGTGACACTGAATGTACGATATATGGTTCATCCCATTTGCTTTGCAATTTTCCTTTGCCGAAGACCTTGTATCGAGAATTGTATAGTAGGACCTTGTCTCCTTCCTTGAATTCCTTCTTATGCAATCTTTTGTCGTACCATCTCTTCATCCTTTCTTTATAGATGCTAGCGTTGTGATATGCCTTCAATCTTAGCTCTTCAAGTTCACTTATTTGAATCCTCCGTTTTATTCGTGCCGCATCAATATCAAGATTCATCTCTTTTATTGCCCAATAAGCCTTGTGCTCTAGTTCTACCGGTAAATGACATGTTTTTCCATAGACAAATTGATATGAGGTCATACCTATCGGTGTTTTATGTGCAGTCCGGTATGCCCACAATGCTCCGTCTAGCTTCTTTGACCAATCTTTTCCTCCTTTAGTCACCGTCTTCATGAGGATGCCTTTGAGTTGCTTGTTCGATGTTTCCGCTTGGCCATTTGTTTGTGGATGATAGGCCGTAGACACCCTATGCTCGATTCCCAACTTTTCCATGCATCTTTTAAAATCCTTGCCAATAAAGTGTGATCCACCATCACTTATTAAAATTCTAGGAACGCCGTATCGAGGGACTATCACCGTCTTGATCATTTGAATGGCCTCTTCCGTAGATGCTTTCCGACATGGAATTGCTTCAACCCATTTTGATACATAACCGACTATGACCAAGATGTGTTCATATCCATTCGAGTTCACGAATGGTCCCATAAAGTCGATGCCCCAAACATCAAATAGATCAATTTGCAAATTATAATTCAGCAGCATTGCATTCCTTTGTGATATATTACCACTCCTTTGGCATTCCGGGCAAGTTGCAACAAACCTTTTAGCATCATCGTGCATCTCAGGCCAATAGAATCCGCTTGCCCATACCTTTGCTTGTGTTCTAAAATGTCCATAGTGTCCTCCATATTCCGACGAGTGACATTTTTTTAGAATTTCTTCTCTTTCTTCCCGCGGCACACATCTTCTTAGCACTCCATCATCTCCACATCTATATAGGTATGGTGCATCCCAATAAAATTTTCTGCTTTCGGCAATTACCCTTCTTTTAGCATTTTTGTCCAAGTGATCTAATGGCATCTTCCGTAGGCATCTTATGATATCATGCATCCATCCTCCCCTATCAAGTATTCGATATAGATGGTCATCTCTCATTCTATCTTCAATTAGCTCCATCCCATCATCTCCATGGTGCATCCTTGATAGGTGGTCGGCTACAACATCGACCCTTTCTTGTCTCTAATTTCCATATCAAACTCTTGCAATAATAGGATCCATCTAATCAAACATGGCTTGGCATCATTCTTGGACAAAAGGTACTTGATTGTAGCATGGTCCGTATACATGATCACCTTTGAGTTCACAATATAAGATCTGAATTTTTCAAATGCGAACACTACGACAAGCAATTCCTTCTCCGTTGTTGCATAATTCACTTGAGCTTCATTTAGAGTTTTACTTGCATAATAAATTGCGTGTACCTTCCCTTCATTCCTTTGTCCAAGAACAGCTCCAACGGCATAATCACTTGTGTCGCACATTATCTCAAATGCTAGATTCCAATCGGGAGGTTGCATAATTGGTGCGCTTATGAGAGATTGCTTCAACGTCCGGAAAGCATGCAAGCATTCTTCATCAAAGTCGTATTCCACATCTTTTTGGAGAAGTTGTGTCAATGGCTTGGTGATCTTTGAGAAATCCTTTATAAATCTTCTATAAAATCTGGCATGCCCGAGAAAGCTTCTTAACGATTTGATATTTGTCGGAGGTGGTAACTTTTCAACCGTTTCAATCTTAGCTTTGTCCACCTCTATTCCTCTCTCGGAGATTACATGTCCCAAGACTATCCCTTGTTTCACCATAAAGTGACACTTCTCCCAATTAAGCACTAGGTCAATTTCTCCACACCTTTCAAAGACTTTCTCCAAATTTTTCAAGTAACTTTCAAAACACATACCATGCACCGAGAAGTCATCCATGAATACCTCCATAATCTCTTCAATAAAATCTGAGAATATAGCCGTCATGCATCTTTGAAAGGTAGCCGGTGCATTACATAAACCAAATGGCATTCTTCTATATGCGAAAGTTCCATATGGACATGTGAAGGTTGTCTTTTGTTGATCATCCGGGTGAATGGGAATTTGCATGAACCCTGAGTACCCATCAAGGAAACAAAAGTAAGAATGTTTAGCTAACCTTTCAAGCATCTCGTCGATAAATGGTAACGGAAAGTGATCCTTCCTTGTTGCCTTGTTCAACTTTCTATAGTCGATGCACATTCTCCATCCGGTTACGACCCTTTGTGGTATCAACTCATCCTTCTCATTCTTCACAACGGTTATTCCTCCTTTCTTTGGTACACAATGCACCGGGCTCACCCATTCACTATGTGGCACGGGGTATATTATTCCGGCATCCAACAATTTGATCACCTCCTTCTTCACCACCTCATGCATGGCATGACTCAATCTTCTTTGATGCTCGATAACGGGCTTGCATTGTTCTTCAAGTGGTATGCGGTGGGTGCAAAAGGCCGGACTAATACCCTTTAAGTCGCTTATCGAGTACCCGATCACCTTCTTGTGTTTTCTCAATAAATTCAGTAGCTTATCCCTCTCTTCTGGACTCAATTCATCGCTCACGATGACCGGGTATGTCTTATCGGCTCCCAAAAATTCATACTTTAGTCCCTTGGGAAGTGGCTTCAACTCAATATCGGGTGCTTCGGGTCCTTGTTGTTGCAAGTCTCCAATATCTTCATAATTTTCTTCATCCAAGCTTCCATCTTGTGCCTTCAACCCCTCGGTTGCTTCTGCTAGTTCTTTGTCTTGATCATCATACATAACATCATTCTCCATTGCTCGTTGGAGAGGATCCCTGAAAGTATCAACAAAACAAAGATCCTCTACCTCTTCATTATCAAGAGGTAGAGGTAAAGCAATACGAGAAGCAGGTAGGAAATCATATTTGAATTTATTTCCATCTAGATCAATAGTAACTCTACCCTTTCCAGCATCAAGAACGGCATTGACCAACTTAAGAAAAGGCCTACCAAGAATTATATCATCATGTTCATCATGGCAAGCATCAATTACGAAAAAGTCGGTTGGAATAATTTTACCCGAGATAGCAACATCTAAATCTCTAAGCACACCCAAAGGTCTTATCGTTCTACCATCTCCCATGATTAATTTTATTTGTGTAGGAGCAAGATTTAAAGTTTTGCTAAAAAGTTCATAATAAATTTTGGAAGACATGACACTAACATGAGCTCCTATGTCACATAAGGCTTTGCAAATTTTCTCTCCATTAATGTTGCAACTTATGTGAGGTGTCGGTAGAGAGGTACCTTCGACATGATCGGCTCCTATCGCGTACACTTCGGCTAGGTGTGCATATGGTGAGTCCTCCGGCTTCACTCCCATAATCCTCTTTACTTCGGCAATGTGGTCTGGATCTACCTCTTCATCCTCATTGAAAAGTCTTTGAATAATTTCTCTGGTCGATTCTTTGTCCAACTCGTACCCCGAGTGCCTCTCCTTCGGAAAGTTGAATTCCATAGCTCTCACCGACTCTTTTTGGTTTGGGTATGGTCTCCTCTTGTTGAATATTTTTTCGAAGTTAATTGGGATCCAATCCATTTGTTCGAACTCATTTAGAGGCTTTGCATTTGCCAAACTTCTTCCTTGTACCTCTTCGAGCTTGCGAATTTTGATGCCTTGGATTGGTCCTCCTTCATTATGGGTTGCTCCTTCAACCTTTTCTTGCCTTGCTTCTTCTTTCTTCACTTTCGGGGCTTCTTTTCTTGAAATTCCAGCAAGTACCTCCACACAAGTTTCTTGCTCAGCGCTTCCCGAAATATGTTCTTCCCAATCTCTTTGCATGGCCACCCCCTCGCTTAATCTTTGTAGTAATTGGGTGGCTTCCGTGAGTGTTTTCTCCATGATATTTCCGCCTGCACACATTTGAACATATCGCATGCATTCGGGGGTTAGGGAAAAATAAAAAGTACACAAGAGTACATCACCGGAGAATCCGAGCCTTGGTCCTTGTTTGATCAATCCATTGAATCTTTCCCAAGCTTGATCTATTCCTTCCTGTTCTCCTTGCGCAAAATTTATCACTTGCCTCCTCACATTTTGAACCCTACTTATCGGAAAGATTTTTTCACAAAATTTCTTCACCAATCGATTCCAATTTCCTTCCACCTCGAAGGATGCAAGTGAGTGCCATTGTTTTGCTTTATCCGCAAGTGAGTATGGAAAAAGATTCCATTTGTACCAATCGACCGGAACTCCTTCTTGTTGCACCGTGTTGCATAGCATCGTGAAACACTCGATGTGCCTATATGGATTGTCCGTCTTCACCCCTCTAAATGGGTTTGCTGCCACCATCTCAATCATTCGAGGCTTGATCTTGTACTCGGTAGCCTCGAGTATCAAATCTGATTTTTGGACTTTAATATCATCCGATTGCGGGCTAGCATAGTACCATAGTGGTTTTTCTTCTTCCTCCATGGGGTGATTGACAAAAGCCATCTAGACAACAAAAAAACAAAAAACAAAAACAAGGATTTCTAGACAAAAGGTTAGGTGTTAGTAATCAACAAAATTAATACAAAGTTAAACGTAGCAAACTAGCTTGTTCCCCGGCAACGGCGCCAGAAAAGCTTGTTGACGGTTAAATAACGCGTCAAGTTACGATCCGCAAGCGCACGGGTCGGTTGTAGCTTTTCCCTTAGAGTATCCCCCAAGGTTAATCAATCCGTGGAACAAGTGGATTGCTATACTTAACTAAGCACTAATGTTGTTGAATTAAAGCTCTTTATCAAATATGTATAAGTAAGGAACTTAATCTAATCTAAACTAGATTAAAGAAAGCAAACTAGAGAGCGATGGAATGGAGATCTCAAGAACGTAGAATGCTTGTCCAAGGGATTTAAGATCACTTGAAGATGTAACCACCTAGCAAGAACAACCCGATCTAATCTATCAAAGGTAAAGGTGCACGGAGTCCAACCCTTTCCCTCTTGCGTACTAGTCACAACACGAGGGTAATCCGTGATCGAACACCAAGTGCACAAGACGTTGATGTGTTCTAGGCATGCATGATCAAAAATGTGAACCAAGATCATTATGTTTTCCCTCTCGCGCACTGTCACTACACGACGGTAATCGCATAAAGAACAAAAGGAACACGATACGTGAGACTACGAGCGATGCATCCCCAAGCAATCCAGCCGGCCATTAAGATTAACGCACCATCAACATGAATATGATAGCAAAAAGATCCAAAACATAGGTTCGATGATTACAACTCAAGATCCCCCTTCAACCCCCATGGACAAACAAGGATTTTACCCCATAATGTTACACATTGAAGCACTAGACATGGTGTAGAAACCTCCGAAGTAGATGAAGGCCGATGAATGCTCCCTTGTCGATCCAATCTCCTTCTTCTCGATCTTGTGGCGGCGAATGATGAATGAAACCCCTCTTGGGTGCCCAAGGGGTTGTATTTATGACCTTGGGAAGCCTTGGGGCGTGCCCTACCTTGCCTTGCACAAGATCTTCCTTGAGAGAGAAGCAAACTTAGTTTCCATAAAATCAGCCTCGCCCAGATTTTCCTGTTTCGCAACCCTTCCTTGCTGACGTCATATCTCTCACATCCGGACTCCAAATATTACAAATTCGGTGTCTAAATTATGTGACACGAAAATATCTTCAACTTTGGTATTCATTGGTTTCCTTGGAAACGAAGATAAGATCCCCAAAATGGCCTCGCAAGATAATCTATCTGATTTCGGACTTGTCCGCGCAGCAGGTATTTCAGAGGCCATATCTCCTAGCTCCTTGGACCGAATTGGGCTTTCCATATGTCCAAATCGAAGCTCTCAACATGGTCCACAACTTTGGTAGTCAATATTTTGCCATTAGAGGCCATTTAAGTCTCCGAATCTGCATCAAAAGATCATGCTATTCTGGGCTGCGCGAATATCTCTCAGGTTGAATTGATCTTATGAGTAAATCTCCAAATCTCAAGGCGACCTTGGGCCATTTGGAGTTATATTCACTTCGAGTCTTGACTTATGTCGGGCTTCATTATCTTCTCATAAGTGCTCGATGAACTTTGCCCGAAAGTGCTCCTTTAAGCGCTTAAATCCTGTGTAAACATCATACTTCAAAAACCACATGCAAGAGCGAACTTGTTATATCAAGAGGGTTAGTACCATTAGATCGGATATCAAATCAATACCAATATTGAAGGTAAACTCATGGCTAGGAGTGTCAAAGTCGACCGTCAACAGAAACATGCGGCCTGAGGAACTCTAGGGGTGCAGGAGGAAGGCTACGAAAGGCTCTAGGGGTGACAGTGTGGTCCAGGAGGGGAAGCTCGTCGAGCGGCCTCTAATGGCGGCCGGCGGTAGTGGCGAGCAGCGGCGGCCATGGTTCGCGTGCGTGAGAGGAGAGGGGCGCCGTTTATAGCCAAGGGAGGGGGAGAGGGAGTCCCTGCCTTCGCCGCGAAGGGAGTGCGGTGCGGTGGGGGGGACCGGAGGTTGTGGCGCATTGGAATGCGGTCCGCCGCAGTGCGACAGGGGAGGGGTCCAGCGCTGCGCGGCTCCGCGTGTCGTAAGCGTGCGGTGGTGGAGGGGAGGGCCGGGGATAGAGGCGCGGCCCAGGGGCACCCGCTCGCCCACGTGGTTGCCCTGCGGCCTCAGCGTCCGGGCCCCGGGGCAGCGGCGTGGGAGGCGCGGGCGCCGGCCGGTGCGGCGACGCGCACGCCAGAACACCGAAGCGCCGTTTCCATTAGGAGTAGCCCGGTTTGACCAAACGTTTCTCCAAAAATTTGAACTGGGCGATGAAAAATTTGAATACCAAACTTGTAGAGGAACTATAGGAGACCATTTTTTGTAAAGGCCGACATATCTTTTGATCAAAGGTTTGAGCATAAACCGCTGCCAAAGCTGCTGTCTTTCTCGGCTCGGCCAAAAAGTACAGGCTGGCGTTGACCGCGTTTTTGCATATCTTCCACTCAAAATCTCAAGTGCCGCCAATTAGGAAAAGTGTGTCCCTCAAAAAGACAAACAACTCTTGTATTGGCTGATTTTTGAGTGTTTAGATGAATTTTGGAGAACGCGGCAAAAGTTCTAGAAAAGGGGTATGGACACTAAGGTTTTAAAAGGGTTTTGGGGTTTGACCAAAAGTCAACTTGTGTGATTAGCCACTAATGATCATGTTGACTAGGTTTTTGAGGTGTTGGCCAAAGGTTGACCTGATTTGACCAAACCAAGATGTTTGACCAGGGTTTTGACCGCTAATGAGTGTTGACTTGGTCAAAGGAGGTGATTAGCACTAATTAGCACTAATTAAAAACTTGGGGCGTCACAGTGATGTTTACTTGCTTGTGTATACATGTGATGAGAATGTGTTTGTGATGTGATCTTGTGTATATACTTGCTGGTGGCTGCCAAATACTGGTTGGTTCCAGGATGCAGCCAATGATCTAGTGGCTGCCAAATCCTGGCTGGTACCAGGATGCAGCTAGAGAAAGCCTAGTTACCGTAGGGTCGCCAACATATATGTAATGGGTGTTAACTAAAGCACGTTACAACGACCGTTATAAGTACTAATGGGGACAGGGGTGCCCGATCTTACGTCAGGGAGAGGATAACTCGTTTTGGGTGGAGTGCGACACACCGATCCGGCTTCAGATCGAAAGGCCCGAACTCCTGCAACACTAGCACCACAACTCCTCTGGTTATCAACCGTGTCACAATCAGGTTGACCTCGCCGCGAAGGCTAATCCCTACCTGCGAAACGAAGAACACAAGCAAGAACTCGAAAGTACATAGCACTCAAAAATATAGTGATGACTGCAGATGAATGATTAAGCACTCGAAGTTGGGGTTTCACAAACCGAAGACGGCGACTGTTCGATGACAGATAACTCTAAACCCGAGTCTAAACAGCGGCACCTACTGAGTTTAAAGACTAGGGCCGACCTAGGGTTGGGTGCGACCCGGGGGGCGTCCACAACATGGACTGAAGGCCCGACTCGATACAAAGGCCAAGTTGGCCCAAAATAGGTGACACAGCACCTTGTCATGGTCACACAGCATGATCCACTAATCTTCTGGAGCTAGGACCAGAACCAAATTGATGGCGTCATCGTCTCCTTTCCAACGAGTCCTTATACGCCTCGTTCCGACGTCGTATGATGGAGCTATCGCCGAAACCGTGCATAGGTGTAGGCTGATTTCGTACCGGACGTGGCAGTTGAGTCGGGGACGAAATACAACTTAGGGAAGGTTGTGGCGTGTGTGTGTCCAGCAGCTTGGCGATGTCCTCATCATCCTCCCCTTCTTGAATTGGAGTCGTCCTCGACTCCCTCCGAACATGAACAATGTCCTGCAAAAGGTTAGGGGCAACATGATGCAAAGTAGGAGACATAGGATCATTGGAAAAAGACACGTCACGACAGAGCATAGTATAACAAGGCGCATCAGGATTATCACAAAGTTCAGTAGTAGTGGATGTTATAGCTTAATTGCATCATGTTTAACATCAGAAGATTCACTAGTTGCAGCTTTGGTCTTATCATTAGCTGCGAGATCATGAAAATGTTTCCTAACATCAGCAGGTGATAAAGGAAGCAGAGTAATGTTCTTGTCCTTATGCATGAAAGCATATGTATTAGTTCTACCATGGTGTGCACCATCCCTATCATATTCCCATGGTCGACCTAACAAAAGCGAACATGCTTCCATAGGTACAACATCAAAATCAGCAAAGTCTTGATAAGAACCAACTGAAAAGTGTATGTGCACGGTTTCAGTTACATTTGCCTTACCACTGCTATTAAACCATTTAATATCACTACTACGTTTTGGCCCTGTTGCAACGCAAAAACTGTGTTGCAATATGCCATATTTGGTTGCAATAGCTGTAATTGCAACCAAATTGTTTCGTCAACCAACAGCTGCGAAAGGTTGCACTGCAATAGCCTGAGGCGACGGTGGTCATTTTGTGGTTGCATTAGTTGTTATATTACAACACAATTATATGTTGCAACTTCGCGCTCGTGTTGGTTGCAAGTCATAGTATTGCGACGCATCTATGGTTGCCATAAGTGCAATTGCATCGTACCAAACGCATTGCAATGCCTAAATTTTTGCGTTGCAAAGAATTCTATTGCTACATTCTTATTGTGGGTGCAATATGGGAAGCACCTCTATTGCCACCAAATTGTTTTGGGTGCTATATGTGGTTCCATCTATTACCACGAAGTTGATTTGGGTGCTATAGTTGGTGTCCTCTAATGCCACGTAGCAGAGATGGTTGCTATAGGTGCAACATTCTATTACAACCAAAATATATAGGTTTGCGGCAATAGGTGGGGCACTCTAATGCCACCTTTTTGCTTTCTATTGCCACGAAACGTATTTGGGTGCTATATGTGTTTCCTTATATTACAACGAAGTGGAATACGGTGCTATAGGAGGTGTTCTATATTGCCACGAATCAGGGATGGTTGTTATAGGCGCAACTTTCTAATACCACCAAGATAAATAGGTTCGAGGCAATAGGTGGGGCACTCTGATGCCACCTAGTTTACTTGGTTGTAATATGTTTCCTATTCTGTTGCTTGAAAATGATTTAGTTGCCAAAAGTTCATGCCTCTATTACCACCATAATACAAGGTTGCTACATGTGGAACCTACTATTGCCACAAGCCTTTGTGACACCGAAAAATATTGGTTGCGATAGGGTGATTTCTCTTTTGCAACGAAAGGAGTTGATGCCATAGTTTTGTAGCTCGCCATATGTTTATTCTGCCACGCTCATTTATTTGTAGCAGCAATAATTTAAAACATTAAAATACAGGATCTTCAATAATAATTATTATGCATTTATAATTCATGGCGCAATAAGTATTGAAATACTAATTAGCAACCACAGTGATAAATGAAACCATCCACTGGGAACATTCAACCATCCACACTGATAATTAAGTTTAATGACACACGAAGTACTGAAATACTACTAAGATTTCAAGAGGACATTGTTTCAACACAGATGATGTTGACTTGAAGACGATCACATCAGTTGATCAGCTAAGGATTGTTTCAACAAAGAGTTGGGTGGCTTGAAGGAGATCCCATCACTTGATCAGCAAAGTGTGACTTCAAGAAGATCCCATCACCTGTTTGCTCCATTCGAAACGGCTTAGCATTCTGAAATGAATGAATAACATTTGTAAGCATCAAGTAATCTGTAATATTGGAAACAGTGCAACAACAGCATGTACCAAACCAAAGTTTTATTTTCATTCATAAAATTATCAAAATGATATCAAATAATCAACACATCTATAAACACTTTGACAGCTGAAACATGAACATTCACAGCAGGCAGAGGAGTTACTAAAATTTCACCTCCTATTTTTTTTGGCTTGTTGTCGTCTCCTACTTGCTGCTTGTGCCTGTAGCTGTTGAGATGAAATTTTTGCATGGGGCTGGACGGAAGGTGCTTCAGGATTGCTACCAGATTTATTACTTCTTGTATTGCGAATGGTAGCCGCCCTTTGTTTAGCACTGACTTCAGGTTGCTTCTCCTGAGAACAAAAAATATATGGGAGGGAAAAATTAGGCGCCATTTTGATCAGTATCTGATGATAGAAGTAAAAAGTTGTCAATCCACAAAACAACTTGACTAGAAGAGAGCACATTCATTGAGTCTGTCTGCACATCTTCAGTTCTCATGACTGATGCAGCCACCGCCGCAATGTCTGCAGATGCAGTGACATTGTTGTTTGGCTGGACAGATGTTGGCAGGACAATCTATGAAAGGATACAGACATTTAGATATAGAACCTAAGGATAGAAAGTCATTCATGCAACTAGCTTGACCAGTACCTGTGGAATTTGTGCCTGTCCATTTGCTGCTTGCAGCATTGATAGGAACTCTTGCCTAAGCTGTTGCAGATCAGCCTCCCTTTTCTTGTTACTTTCTTCAAGTTGTCGTGCATGTTCTCTCCTTTCTGCTTCCCTTTCATCTTCCCATGTTGACATTTTTTCTTGTAGCAGCCCAAATGCGTCCATGAGCTCGACGTGTTCCTGATGCTGTAGCTCTTCCCTATGAATTTGTTCCCAGCGCTCTGCATTGAGCAGCTGCCTTCTAGTTGGGTTTTTTGCCAGGTACCCATTACCATGCAACTTGGTTGATTTTTACTTTGTGACTTCCTTGTATGCCTTCTGGAACATCTCGTTTTTTTCCTTTTGGGAAACGAAGTTTTTTTCTGCATTTGATTCCGCCTCAGCAATAACGCTGCTTGCTTTGTCCTAACATTTACAAGGCACAGATGGAGGAGTTAGTTGAACAAGAAATTGCTTGCATTCTATAATTGCATGGACTATGTATAGTAATGTATGTACACATTCATTGAGAACTCACATAGACATTTTTAGATTGTTCGTCTGTCCATTCCCCATGCTTAGTGTGAGTTAACCATCAAAGTTCCATATCATCGGGCTCGTCACCAGTTTCTGGGTCTCTCTGTTAAGCCAAGAACATAACAAATTAGTTATTCATCCTGCAAGACAGATTGGAGATGTGCTTCTCCAATTATTACCTTCTCATAGCTACGCTGAGAAAAAGGCTTACAATCTGACAAATGTCTTGTCCTTTGTTGGCCTCGAATCGCAGAATTTTGTGTGCTCCTTTCCTATATAGAATGTCAAGATTTGAACAATAATCTTAAAGACTCAGACATTGCCATTTGTATGAGAAATGTATTACTCAGTAATAGTAGCGATGTGGAACAAACCTTGAATTTAGCAGTACTGAAATACTTCAGCAGATAGTGCCATTCAATAATATCTAATTCTTTAGGCTTATGTAACATTCTCTGGTGGTAGCTGTCGCATGTCCTGGCCGTAGCACTGAAAGTTGAACGCCATCCTTTGTAACGCTTCGCAGCAATGTTCCATATCTTTTCCCTTGAATCAGCATTATCCTCCATGTCCCACTTTGCCTGTTATATAATCACAATAGCATGCAAATACTATTTGAGTTGTTACGTTAGTTTATAATTGAATTGTATTCAAAAGCAAAGTTTATGATTATATACCAATACATCAGTTGCTATTGCGTCTTTGACTTCTTTCTTGACATGTTTCCACGATTTCACTCCAATGACTGGCATCCTTTTCCTTGTATACATGACTACTTCATCAACGAATGAGCGGTAGTTACTACCTACCGGTCCTCCATGTTTTGACAATTGAATGTCCAACTGCTGTTTGCCCGCCTTGATTCTCTTGGCGATTACCTTCAAGGCTCTTACGGGACCGCGTCCTCTTTTCTTCACATTTTGTGAGCCTATTCCATGGGAACAAAATGTAATAATACCCAAAAAAACATATTATGCATAGACAAGTAATTTCTAATAAACACAAGTTACCATCTCCTTGCTCCTGCTGTTTCCAACGCCGAGCATGAGATGGAGGCTGCACTAGAGGTGTTGGGTTCATGTCATGCCTGTGTTGCAAAATAAAGGTGGGGTCCACATACCGTTCTGCAGACAATTTTGTGGCATGATGAGCTAGCATAATTTGTAGTCTGACAAAGAATGGTAATTTGCTTGCCAATTAGGAGAGGGATATTACCGATGTCATCAAGTAGTCCTGCAACATTCAGGTATTCTTGGTATGTGTCGATTGTGTCCTCCCTGAATATGTCTTTTAATTCTAAAAAAGGATCCATAATTAATTTCAATCATGTGAGTGAACTGGACAATCATAAGTATATATATACAAATATTGGGCTGTACCATATCTTACCCAAGGCTTTCTTCTCTTTATGCAGTGCAACTAGCCAAACTTTGTATTAATCTAATTCAGATTCTTCGACTTCTTCATCATCATCATCATGTATGGAAACACTTTTGGATTTCAATGGTGTTATGGGCATGGTATGGTTTTTAGGTATTGACTCTCTGGATACAACTAAGCTGATCACCATCTCCTCCTCGTGAATCTTTTTCATTTTTGCTACATCGACCTCGTAGTCGATCTCAGTGAGTGTTGCTTCCGCAGGAGATTCAGGAATTCTAGTCTTATAGTAAACCAAGTCCCTGTTCCGATACCCCAATTTTTGTTTCAACTTGTTTATGGTTTCCAGGTTGATTTGTTTCCCAAGAGGTTTACATGTATGTTTTTCATCTCCCTCCCCATCTCTACCCTTTTCAATCATATACATGGTCCAAATCTGCTCATCTTTTGATCTGCGCATTCATCGATGGCATTTCAAAAATTTGAAGAAATTTGGTGTGCAAATCGCGTGAACAAATGCATGAAATCTAGGGTACCAGTGCGTGCACAAGTGCATGAAATATAGGTGGCAGTACGAGGGGAAAGATCAAACGCGGAAACAGCGTACCTGGCCTCGGTCGTCTCGTCCTGAGACGAAGGTACCACATCTTGGTCTGCATCTAGGCCGTCGACGATCGCTTCTGCGTCGCCCGAACCTTGTGATGCTATTTGGGACGAAGGTGATGACCCAAAGAGCGCATTCATCACCCTAGCCCTAGTGGACATGCTGCGGGGAGGTTCAGCACTCGTCGTACCAGAGGTTGGTGTGAACATTGGAGGTAGCATCACCGACGAAGGTGTGCGCAGCGCTTCAGACGACGAAAGGGTCACCCTTGTCGCCTCGCTGGACGTCGACATCCTCGTGTAACGCGAGAAGCAGCTTGGCGGCGGCGCCGGTCATCGTCGACTACCCGGCCCCTAACTGACCGAGATGTAGATTGGTTTTGCAAGGGGATTAGGGAGGGAAACTAAAGACGCACGACTTACTACGCTAAAAACCCAGTGTTTCGCAACGTGGTGGCCCCAGTCATGGTAGCACGGTAGTTTGGGCCTTTGTTAATTATTTCGGATGGAAAAGCTGGCGCCACATTCCAAATCGTTGGCTACCAAATTTTCTGAACGCTTGCCGTATTTGAGGGGTGCGTTTTCGTGTGTCCCGCTGATGAGTGGGTCCCACTCAGTTTCATATATATTTGTAAAGACGATGCGTTGAACATAATCAAGTTTTATAAATATAATTTTATATAAGTTATCTTAGTTTACTTCTTGTTTACTATGTATCTGCACAAGATGACACATGTTGTTGTATATTGCTTATAGAAAAGTTGTTGTGGTCAAAGTAAAATTTGAATATCATCTTTCCACCAACTTTAGCAGACTGACCTTTTTCACATCAATTTCGTACCAGAGTAACATGCATCACACAAATTAAGTAACCAACATAAAGATCGACAGCCAGTGCGTACGATATATGAGGACTGCGTTTACACATAGGCTTCCCGAGCCACGATGACACCACAGCAACTAAGGATCATCAAAAACATGCTCCACATCGACACAAGTTGAGAGACACATGGACCAAAGACACAACTTAAGAGACATGCTTCGAGTTTATTTGCTGGATTTCTTCAAAGTTCGGCCTAAAATGACGCCAAAGCCTCTCCGCAAGGTCCCTCCTCGGTGCCAGAAAAATTTCCTGAAAAAAAGAAAGCATTCACCGAACTGTCAGAACAATTGAATTCCTGATAAATGAAATCCTATGAACTGAAAGAATTTTTAGCAGTCAACTGAAGTTTCAGAACATAAGAATTCCAGATGTAAAGTAAATTCCTGATGAGTAGCAGACAAGAAATAAAGCAAACATGTACACTGAAATCGTGAATGTATTTTATGGTGCATCATGTCTGGAACAAATTAATCAAAACATATCAGCAATCACAAACTTTTTACCTTGTATCAGATCACATTAAACGCTTCCTTGAGTGTGAAGAACCAATCACACTCGTTCTTGATCCTACACTCCTCGCTGCAGAACCTACGCCACGAGTAGGAAGCATGCCATCCTGCGTGGTTGCCACACCTGCGACCTGCACACTGAAAATCGTCCTGGCGAGGTACGGGCGCCGGCACCGGCGGCACGGCAACCGCCGTCGATGGCCGTAAGTGCCACGTCGCCGAAACGATCCTGGAGCGGTGTTTCGTACAAGTCAAGTTTTTTCAAGGAAGCGCCGTCGCCCCCTCTTCGGGTCCCTCGACCAAGCGCAGGAGCCGCCGGGCCTCGTCGTTGTCGGCCTCGCCGCTGTTGGGCCTGTAGAGGAAGAGGGTGAGGGTGTACATCGATACCTTGTGGCCCGCCTCCGCGACGCGCCTTAGCTGGTCGAGGAAAGGCATGATTACGCCGCGCTTGTTCCCCAATAATGCGAGGCACAACCCGCTGCGGAACAAGGCCTCCGGGTTGCCGACGGTGGCCAGTGTGGTGATGAGCGCCGCACAAAATTCCGGGCCGAGGTTGAATCGACGCCGCAGGACACGTTTCAGGGGTAGGCGTCGTCCGACAGTGGCGGCGCTGCACACCACGCACATTGCCTTGCATGTTGCGCGCAGGTTCCGGAGATCCTCCATGGCGTCCTCTGACTGAGCAGCAACTCGGGAGATGATGTCAATCGTCAGCTCCTTCGGCAGTTCCACCAGCCTCGACGCCTCGTAGCGTGCCGCGGCGACCTTTTCCATGGAATGATTGCAGTTCGTCACGCGCGGGGGCTGATTGGATGTGCGAGCCTGTGCTCCCCGGCGAGGATGAGGTAGAAGATGAAGGCGAGATGTCAGGGAAGATGGAGAAGAACCGCCGCCACCAGATCAGGTTGCTGATTGAATTAGGGGGGTCCTAGGGTATATTGGTTTTTAGAAAATTGCGCTTTCTTAGGGAGGACACGTAAACACAGAGTTGTGGGTCCCACCTGTCGGCGCCTAGATTGTGATGTGTTCTTGAGTTCTTCATGGAGCTAATTAACTTGATTCTTTGATTCATATAATCATAGCTACAAACTTGTTTAGATTTCACAAATGACGTCCAAATCAGGAATTTTTTTCCTACATTCTTATGAAATAATAATCTAGCTCATGGTGTCCACTACATCTCATGTTAGTATGTTTCAACAATCATAATTAAGAAATAGAACAATTCAAAACTAGAATCAAGATTTTCAAACAGTAGATGATGTCAAATGGAAAAGTGATGAATGCCAAAGTTTCATTGCTCATCGAGATGAACAATCTTTATTTTGGTCGGATTTTCATTTGACGAAGTGGTAACTAGGAATTGACCCTTAGAGCACCAATTATTTTTGCAACACCACGTATTTGGTTGCAATATTTGGTTTTATAGCAACCAACGTATTAATGGGTTGCGATATCTGGATGTTATGGCAACCAAAAATGTGGGTTGCGTCTGTTGAAACAGTCGTTGCAACAGGTTGGTGTTAATGCCACGGTGAAAATGGTGGTTGCCTTTATGGGTAGCTATTGCCACAACTAATTGTGCATTGTGATAGTATCGATTTAATGTTGTGATAGATATGTGTTTGTTGCCACGAATATTTAATTGGTTGCGATAATGCATGCCTATGGCCACGATGAAATTACGTTGTCTAGAGTGTAACCTTTGTTGCGATAGCTGATGTGCCTGTTGCATCCAAAAAACCATTCGTTGCGTTTGATGTGTGTTTGTTGCCACAAATATTTAGTTGGTTGCGATTATGCCGGCTTGTAACCACGATGAATTAACATTGCCTAAAACTTAACCTTGGTTGCGATAGGTCATGTGACTGTTGCATCCAGAAAACAAATCGTTGCATCAATTAGCTTCTATTGCCACGATGAATTATGTGAATTATTTTCTTGTATACTTTGTAAACTAAACTATGTTTTACTATTTTAATTGTTGATACTACTACACATTAGGAAGTAAATTGTTTCTTTCATTTTTATTGGTATAGTGCGACTATAGAATTATTTTTGGAAGAAAAAAGGGCTCATTGGGCGTCAAACATGACAAGCTGGGCAGCGGAGGGCAGGCTGCGCCACACGGTAATGAGCCAGAAGGGGAAGCTGCTGGGCTGCTAGGTCAAGGGAACGCGAGCAGGCCGAAGGAGGGTGCGCTCTGGTTTCTCCTCACCAAATGTCTACTGCAATGGGTGTGGTCGTCGACTATGTGTGGACGCTGGGCTGGTGGCGAGCTACGTGGTTGAACCGGCAGCTAGCTACTAAGCCTAGGGCTGAGCTTCAAGTTCCACCTTAGGCCGAAAGAAAGAAAAGAAACATGGTAGAGGGAACTAATGGCTGAAACGTTCAGCCAATGGTTAAAGTGAACCTTTTCCTATTCTTCTAAACCCCACTTGGATCATTAGAATTAAATGCATGGCCTTAAGTTCGCACATAGAATAATATCGATTATCGATTACATCCATATAACCAAGAATTCTTCTAATTACAACCCGTATACATATGGGAATCATAAGACACAGCTACATATATTTACAATAATCACACTGCTGAATTAACAGAGTTTAACTAATGCTGTAGGACGGACACTGCTGCTGCTGCTAGGCTGACCTGCAACTCATATACACAAGATAGTTGTTGCTGTCAGTACGACAAAAACTGCACATTTAGGCCTTGTTTAGAGCAACTCCAACAGTTTCCCATTTAGGCTTTGCATTCTCATAATTTTGCCAAAAGTAAGAAAATAAGGCCTCCAACAGTTTTGCAAATAAGGCCTCCAACTGAGCTGCTCAACTAGTGCAGTACAGCACTTGTCGTTGAACCCTTGCTGCTATTAAAACACCGAAGCCAGATCTGAAAAAAAACGATACAACTTAATTGATACTACTGTTAAAACCAAGAAGAGAATGAGGCTTAGCTGCTATCAAATAAAACCAATGAAGCTAAGAAATTTGAAGTTTTGAACCTAATAAAACTGAAACTGAAGCACTGAAATAGCTACCAAAATAAAAAATAAAACCGAATCTTTGAAATAGATAATTGAACACTGAATATTTCCTTAACAATGTTTTTCATTAACCGAACATTCAATATGCTCACCCAGTATTCCTTATCCTTACTAGAAAACAAAGTGCGGCGTTGCCACGCGTTTGTGTGGAGTGCCCTTGTAGTTGTGAAGCTAGTTTTAATCATGCATCTCAAAGTTATTATCTAACTATAACAAAGGGAGATGGATATGGCAGCCCTCCCTAAAATTTGCATTTTACATTAAAATAGAATGTGGAATAAGCTGTCAAATTTTGATGGCTGAATATTCAAACTACAACATCATTAGCAGTTATCAAGTAAGCCACAGTTGGTGCCATTGTGAAATGTGAATTGGCTGCAACTCAAGTTTCACGGGGCAGCATGGCAGTTCTTGATCAGTTGGAGACCACAGTATTCACACAAAAGTGCAAGTGCAAGAGCAGGATCCAATTGAGTAAAATTTGCAAAGAAATACAAGGAAGCAAACCTGTGGGTGGCTACTGAAGGATGGAAAGATCATAGAGTTCTGCTGCAGAAAATTTATCCTTCCTTTCTGAAAGATACATACGTAGTAGCTGTTAAAAATGTAAAGGAAGAGAGAAGTAATTAGAATAGTAGGTACAACAGTGTTATTACCTAGCTGCACAGAAACATGTGAAATATTTTTTGTGACCAGTGTGCATATGAACTTATTCATGCAAAGCTACATCTGCATTCATCAATAGAGTAACAGAATATATGATAGGACGAAGCAGTCTAATTCTAAATCTGCATAACTAACAAGATTTGAGAACTGCAATAACCTGAAATTGCAGATTTGCAAAGGCATAATTAAAAAATCTACCAGATCGAGCTATATATAATTGCAAAGACATAATTCACCAACACATATATACGTTGGAACCAAAATGAGCTATATATTATTGTTAGAACCGTATGACCAAAATTTTCTTTTCCTACTAAGATAGTTTGGCATATCAATTTTTGTATTATGAAGACATTTTTCACATGCACCAATCATAGATTGAACTGACTACATTTGTTAATTTCATTCAATGAAGTGCAGAAATGTAAGATTGGAGTATCATAGCTGAAGAAGATCTTGTAAAGAATGCTGATTAGGTTAGTCTCAAGAATATAAATCGAGACAAATACAATATGTAAGCGTCCAAACACCAGATCAGAGTTTAATCAATGTAATCCGTGGTAAATATCTCACAAAATAATCAGCTCAGATGAACCAAGGGGCCGATACTGAAAGGGAGGGGGCAGATGGCTCACCGCATCCTTAAGCCTATTGACGATGCTGCAGCACACCTGGAGCCGCCATTCAACCTCCGCCGTGCTGCCAATCCAGGCCGCCCTACAAAACAGGGGAACTATATTTTAAAGATTGCAGAGCATCAAACAGGGGATTTCATGTTTGAGTATAATAGAAATATTAGAGTGATAGCCAAGAGATCATACGTATATACTATGGTTACTTATATACAGGTTGCACAGGCCTCAGTTCCTACAATACTGCATAAGAGATCCTCTCCGTCAGTCTGATTACTTCAATATTGTGACTACTGCTACAATTTTAGATCTACATACTTGTAGATGCCCAAACAAAGTTACTCAACCAAACATCTGAAACAGTAAACTGCTAGTATTCAGTTAATACATAAATAGACAAGCTGTAAGGATCTGACTTGGAGATGAGAAAAAATTGATCAGTCCACATATCTGTGAATTTACTTTTATAGCTACTTGAGAAATAAAGAAGGCTCGCAGTCTCATATATACTGGGGGCACTCAAATCCTTCACAAATTCCAATAGTCTGCAAAACAACGAATGCAGATAATAGGTAAAAGATAAGATATCACTGCTAGATTAATTAATTAACATATAAAGATCTGGTTACTAGATTGCTAGTTACTCCCAAAGAAATCTGCAGGGATTGATAAGATCAGAGTCTCCTCCATTGAATACGAGAGGGATGGCTGTACAGATTGCATACGAGAGGATTGGGGTTGTAACCTGCGTTGGCGACGACGCAGTGGCACAGGGAGGTAATCAATTCCGTGGATCCATCTGCCGCTGCACAATTCCTTGCGGGTGCCGCACCCCTAGAAAGATTCGTCGCCGCCACATTCAGCCATCGCTGTGGTCTTCGATCTGCAAGATCCTGCTGTGATGGCGGAGAAGGCAGGTGGTGTCAAACGTGAGGACGATGGCACCATGGTTGGAAGGGATAGGGCCGGGAGCTCATCACCATGGCTGGATTGCTAGGTCTTGGGCGGATACTTACGAAGAGGGAGGTGGAGGCCAAGAGGATAAGGGCAGGCTGGGCGCGGCCGCAGGGGGAATTTCGCCCCTCTTGAGCGGGATGAGTTTTTTCAACAAAACAACAGAGCGTGAGGCGTGGTGGGTTCCGAGTGTCGATGAGGGTAATCAAGGCGGGAGCGCGGGAAATGCAGGTGCCAATTTTTGGTCTGGCGGGGTGGGTCCACCATATCATTGATAGTACTAGTAGTATTAAAAATTTAATTAGTTTTTTAAGACAATATACAATTTCAGATGGAAATAGTCATAAACAAAGTTGTACAACTCATCAAGGTCAACAACTTTGACATTGGTCATTGTTTCATGTGACTTTGTTTGGGTAGTTCAAATTTTGAATTTAAAAATGTTCAAACTTCAAACACAACTTTGGGACACTTTACCTCCAAAATATCATTTTTCCATTTGATAAAGTGTTAGTAAACACTACTCACAAAATCATAGATCTCACATAAAGTTTATGAAACTATTTGCCTATTAAGCTGATACAAAGAATAGTGTTCGGCTGATAGATTCAATAATGTTATGTGAGAGGAAATAAGCCGAGATAAGTCGAGCCAAGATAAGCCGAACAACCTCTACGTGAGAGACTTGTCCATTTAGAACTACACCTTCCTAAAACTTTCTCAGATGCAAAGATGACCTAAATAAAGTTTGTAGATCTTGATTAGTTATGAATTTTGTGTATCCATGACTTTCAAAGATGAGACTGTCTAGGGCTTCGAAAACTGGTTTGGAGGTTTTAAAATTTAAAAATCCAAAATTTGACTCATCCAAAATTCGTCAAATGAAAATTTGACCCAAATAACAAATGTAGATCTTGATGAGTTTAACAAACTTGGTATTCATGATGTTTCCATTTGAAACAATTTAGAGTACCAAATACTAGCGTGAAGGTGTCATTATTTTAAATTTCAAAGTTTGACTTGGTCAAACCTTATCAAACTTTGACCTCGGATGAAAATCTTTTGAATACAGAGGTGTTAGAACTCATCAAGATCTACATTCTTTATATCGGTCATTTTTCTTTTGAGAAAGTGTTTGTGAATGCTAGTCACGAAAACATGGATGTGACAGAGTTTATGAAACTATGTGAGAGACTTGTCAATTTTGAACTAAATTTTTCTAACACTGTCTCAAATGCAAAAATGACCTAAATAAAATTTGTAGATCTTGATGAGTTATGAATTTTGGGCATTCATGACTTTTCAAGTTGAGACAATCTAGAGGTTTGAAAACTAGTTTGTAGGAGTTAAAATTTAAAAATCCAAAATTTGACTTGTTCAAAATTCATCAAATGAAAAGTTAGCCAAAATACCAAATGTAGATCTTGATGAGTTTAACAAACTTGGTATTCATGACTTTTCGATTTGAAACCATCTAGAGTGTCAAATACCATCACGAAGTTTGAGACCAATACGACGTTGGAATGTGCACGAACCACATCATGGAAAACCATTTGTGGAGACATGAGTGGGGTGAAAGGTTTCATATACCTTTGAGAAGTATGTTCAGTCGTCGATGTCGAAATGGCTTGAATTTTTTTTGTCCTCACACATGATTTTTTGCATTATTGTATTTTTCTCTGTGCCGCGTGAGACAAAATATGGTGATTTATGTATAGAAAACACTGGAATTTTGCACCGACCTCCGCAAAACTTTGTCTCCTAAGGCACAGGAGACCTTATGCCAAAATTTGGCACCATTCTGGATCTTTTTGGGTAGACTCAGTTAAACTTATGTATCAAATGGATAAGTAACTAAAACAAAACATGTAGATTTCTTTGAGTTATTGAACTTTGTTGTTGACGACTTTTCATTTAAAAACATTGACTATTTTAAGATTTAAAATTTTGAATTGTTGAACTAGTGTAATTTCTTTTTCAATCTCAAACTAAAACTCTTAAGTCATCCAAAAAGACATATAATTGATAGAATTTTTATTTCGTAAGAATGTTTAATTAAACTAAATCTTAAACATGCCATGCAGCTGGTCAACTTGGGCCCAGGCCGGGAATTCCCCTTGGGTTAGCTTCTCCCGCAGGCCCATCTAGACCACAGCTCATCGCAGCCATCGATCTCACCATCCATATTTCTCGATTGATCGAAAACCGGCTTCCCCGAGAACCCTAGCTTGTTATTTTCTCCCCCTCCGCTTTTGACGCACGCAACAGCCAGCCGCCGCCACGACGCACGCACTCGGTTACCCGCCATCGCAGCCAGGCGCCCCAGCCACCAGCTCCGCCTCGCCCTTGCCACCGCAGCACCACCACCTCACCCACAGCTAACGCCACCACACCACGCCTCCAGTCCCGCCCGTCCCATCCTCCCCCATGGCCTGCGGAGGGACGAGGTCTCCATGAAGTCGGTGGCCGAGCTGTCCATGATCCGGCGGCGGGAGGAGGAGCAGTCCAAGATCCGGCTGTGGGAGGAGCAGTCCAAGATCTGTCGGTGGGAGGAGCTCTCCATGGCCACGCCTCTGTCCCGTCCCGTCTCGGTGGGAGGAACTATGGTAAGCTACCGCCCGTTCTCCTCCTCTTTCCCTGGTATGGCAAATCCCTTTTGAACTGCACAGCTCCTCATGATTTTAGGCACCACTGAATCGTTGATAATTGAAGCTCATCCTGATTTTCCTTATTCCTGATGCAAAGATCCTCCTGATTGAGGTGTTTTTGTCTGCACATAATTACCTGTACTATGCAAAGTTTATTTATGCCCAGCAGTGAATTTGATCTTGAGTGCTCTAGGGGCGAACCTCCCACGTTGCTGCACATATATGTCATGTCGTCACTGCTGCTCTGCAGCTTGCTGCACACAACGTCACCGCTTGCTGTTGCACACAACGTCACCGCTTGCTGCTGCTGTATCCCCCACGCAAGGATGATAAAGTTGGCCAGCAAGCCAAATGTTTTTCAGAACAACTCATTCAAAGAAATACTAATTAATTTCAAAGCTAGCTCGTCGAGTCAATGGTCTAAACAGGTACACATCCACAATGGTTTTTTTTTCTTATTGTCTGATGGGAAATTGAATACTGAATTTAAACGGACAACTGAAAAAGAATACTGAGTTTAACAGTAGTAGTTGCTTATTAGAGCAATATAATCTAAATCTTAGGCACAATATTTGAATTGACAAGACCCAGTAACCAAAGTCTGGCACACAAACACGACATAAGTGAATGTCATAAGTGATGAATGGAAGATATGGTGATACAGATCATTTTTTTCTTATCTTCCTCAGGCTGATATCTTCAGTTCTGGCGTCTCTGTTGCTCAGATTTTGGTCTTGCTGGTCAGCCATGACTTGGTACAGCAGGCCAGCAGCAAACGTAGTTACAGTCGACTCTGAAAGTTTGAAACAAGAAATTCAAGCAAATTAATGAGGTTTGTATAGAATGTCAGCAGAGAGGATATCGGTAGAGGGAATGTTAGTGATGACAGACAGCTAATGTCACAGAAGACTTCGATAAGACATTGAGAAAACTCATCAGGTAAATGTGATGCGTATATCAGTATAGCATTGTACAAGTAATTGCAGTAAGAAGTCTTTGCAAAAGACATGGTAATGTGATAAACTTTTGAAGATTATAACTTATGATGTGTAGTTAATATATTTGGCCTTCCTGATCCTGGAACTAAAAACAGTTCAAAAGATAATTTTGATCTGAGCAATGAGACACTGGACTGTGGTTTCAAGTCATATCATTTCTTTTGTTGGACCAGAGAGTCAAGCAATAATAGGAGTGTCGTTACATGAACCTGCATAGAGCTATCTTTTCCAACTTTGATCAATAGCTGTTATATAATGTACTCTTCTAATCGAAGTACCTAAAATATTTTCCACAATGAGCATGGATACTAATGCAGGGCACACTGATGGAAAACTGGATCAATATTTACCGGAATTCTATTACAAAACGTGTAATTTCGGTAAGTTTTTCTATGTGATGACTTTCTTCTCATGAAAAAATTGAGACTTCATCTGTTGCAAAAATATCTGCATAAATAAACTTGTCACTACTAGTTGTTTAATTGATCTATGTAAAATCTGTTACCTATAATATCAGGTTAATTTCTCATTGCTTTAGCTCTCGTCAGAATGCTTGTCTTGGTTTTGCATTGAATTAGCTTCTTTGTTGGTAGTTGTATGCTCTTTTTGCATATGCAGTCTATATGCACATATGAGTATTTAATTCACTGAAATTTGATGAACCTAACAGGTGCTTGGATCCGAATTTTTTGAAACCCGAAGTGGAGCCTAGTTTGTCATATAGTGAGGTAATTGCATGTTGTCAGCCCTACCTTGAAGTCTCCTCTTTTTTCTTGTGTGGATCTTTCTTTTTGAATGGATTTGGTGACCTCCCCTTTGGCTGAATCAACATACTTTTTAGTGATTAAATAGAAAACCTGAAAAGAGAAGGCTGTAATTTTTCCTTAATTGTTTGGCTAGTTAATTAGTTAGCATTCATTTCCTTAATTGTTTCATCTCAATTGCTCTTGTTCTATGATTGCTAATTACTCCATGAATTTAATCATATATATTTTCATGATTCGTAGAGAAAACTCGGACAGCCAAAACAATTAGACAAAGCTTCTATGGCTTAATGTTGATGGCCGGCACCAACAAGAATGATGGTGTAGCTGATGGGCGATGGAGCAACCAACAAACTCTTTTTTAGATCGATTTATTACATGCTAAACAATGTTATGAACTCAGTTAAATGTCATTCTGTGTAACTTTGGTTTGAGACGACATTTTTAATAATGAATGTATCGGTTATTATATGTGATGAGCATGCTGTGAAAAAAAACTACTATTTACATTCCTTCGTTGCGTTAGAATAATAGGCAACCATTAATTTTGGTTGCAATATGCATTATTGCGACGAATTTTATGTGTTGCATTATCATGTCATCTATTGCCACCAACAATTGTTTGTTGCATGTGCCCTCTATTACCACCGACTCAAATTCGTTGCAAGTTCCATATATTACCTCGAAGACTAGTTCGTTGCATTACCATACTATCTTTTGCCACCATATCTGATATGTTGCAAAAGCATTGTAATGCAATGGATCACAATTCGTGGTAATACGACCATATGCCCATGTAGTTTTGGAGTGGCAATACTTTTCTATTGCAACACATTCGTTCGTGGCAATCATGAAATATTGCATCCTAGTGTTTGGTCACAATAAAACCTTAGGCAACCAATGTAATCGTTGAAACATTTAATCTTGCAACCAAAAATTGGTTGCATTTCCTTTTTTGTTCGTTGCCATATTTGTTATTACAACCAAGTATTGGTTGCATTAGGCTTTTTTTGCGTTGCAATATTTTTTCTAGCAACCAACTATTGGTTGCAGTAGGGTTTTTTGGTCATTGCATTAGCAAAATCTGTTGCAACGCAACATCTTATGGTTGCCTCAGGCTATTGCACCATTCCAATTGCAACCATCTGTCGACCACCAGACTTTGATGCAACTGATTCCAGATGCAACTGATTCCAGATGCAACCAAAACAGTCATATTGCAACCATATATAGGCGTTGGCCAAGGACTGATTCCTAGTAGTGTACACATTGTTCATTAATCCTAGGTTCACTCAGAAAGTTTAAGAAACTTGCTTGGAGACATGTCAATTTTGTACTACATGATAGTACCAATTCGTCAAATGCAAGACCGACAAAAATAAAGATTGTTCATCTCGATGAGAAATGAAACTTTGGTATTCATCACTTTTCCATTTGACATTATCTACTTTTTCAAAATCTTGATCCTAGTTTTGAATTGTACTATTTCTTAATTATGATTGTTGAAACATACTAACATGAGATGCAGTGGACACCATGAGCTAGATTATTGTTTTATAAGAATGTAGGAAAAAAATTTCCTGATTTGGACGTCATTTGTGAAATCTATACAAGTTTCTAGCTGTGATTACGAATCAAAGAATCAAGTTAATTAGTTCTATGAAAAACTCAAGAACACATCACAATCTGGGCGCCGACAGGTGGGACCCACAACTATGCCGACAGGTGGGACCCACAACCCTGGCCCCCGTACCCCCGAGCCCGCACGTCGAGGCGCCAAAAAACCCACCGCCTAAGGACCATGCTGCGACCCCTGTAGACGACGAAGGCGGGCGAAACCGCCTCTCCACGCCGCTCCGCCGCCGTCCGTCATTAGCACCACCGCCGGTGAACCTTCCCTTCGCTCACGTCTGTGACCAACTCGTGCCTCAGAGCTCGTCCCTAGGACACAATCGCACCTCCTCGTCGCTTGTTTGCCTGCTCGGGTCCTACCTCGCCGGCGGCGAGCTCGCCCCCGCCGCCGAGGGCAGAGTTGTGAAGGTCACAGATTTGTAGGGACCCCTGTAGAAACGTCGAGGGCATATCTGTGAAAAGTTTAATCTTTGTAAGGGCTGGGTTGCAAGTAGATTCTTAACCTTTTCACCCATAGGTCCAGATCTTGGAAAATTCATATAAAATAACAGAAAAATTGAAAAAATGTAAAACCAATTTTGTTGGTTTCCCCGTGAGCATACCTACATCTTTTGCAAAGCATGACCCTACTTTTGACTAATAGTTTTTGCACGAAAAATTGAAATCAGTTTGGCCTACTTTTGCTGTATTTCAAAATCTTCTTGTGATCTCAAGCTGAACTTTGGATATGTTGTTGTATATACCATGTGTAGGCTCTGCACCAAAATTTACAACAATTTACTGAGTAAATCTTTTATTATAATTTATCTTGTATTTATGCTATTTTCTGACTTAGTGATTTTTGTAGCAAAAAATAAATAGATTTTTGAGCTCCACTTCTCAGTATAGTCTTGAAATGCCTAGATGCACCTTTACTGATTTGATCATGATTTTAGGACTGATAGAAATATTTGTTCCTGATTTATGCTTGGTTTTAATCATAAATGCCTAGGTCAAGATCTAAAATGGCTCTTGGTGTATTTGTTGGTTTCGTAGCCTTGTTTAAGGTCAGAGGTGATGTAGGAGAAAAATTGGATAACACATCTGCAATCACAAGGATGATCAAGGGTAATAATAATACTAGCATTCACTAGCTACCATATATTTCCAGTAAAGTAATGCCATTATACAAGGTCATTACATAAAAGCCTCATTCATCAAATCTAGATGTTAATGAGGGAGTAGTTCACTACACAAAAGCTATCTATCATTGCTTGCAGCCGTGCCTATGGGATTGCCCAGCCCTTCAGCGCCTTCCGGATGTCCTCCACCTTAGCCTCAATCTGAAATGGTTTTACAATGCATTATCAGTGTGATAAGTACATCAAAATTTGAATGAAACTGCACATAGTCAACATAGGGAATGAAGGTAATACCTCGGTATCAGTAGGACGTTTTCGGTAGGGGCCCGGGAGGCAGACCTCATCGTTGCTATCGTCATTGCATTCGACGAATAGCCTAACTCGTGCGAAGTTGAACTCATATGTCACCTTCGGCCCAAGATCCTGAATTAAGAAATCAAGACATGAACAACAATATTCCACTTGTGAACTTAAGATTAATCATGTTTCAATCAGAGGTGATCAAAAATTTGTTTCAAACTGTCCAAGATAAAATTCACATAAACACTTGTGTACCAAGAATTCTACTACACAAAGTGTTGAGATGGATTTGCTCAATGATTCTTAACTGGATGATCTCTACCAAAAATTTCCATATGTACCCTAGTCAAGAAATCCTAAATTGCAAGTCCCAGAATTGATTATGACTCAGAAACAATTTCGCAATCACACAAAAATAATCACTTTAGTGTACTAAGCAACCAGAGGAATTAAAGACTGAGTTCTCGAATAATAAAGGGGGAACTTCAATTTGGTACGAGTAAGAAAAATTACCGGACGCTCCCATCCGAAGTCCTGCCATCTGGGGGGGAACAACTCCTCGCTGGACTCCTCCGCCGGCTTCGACTTCTTGGCGTTGGGGTGCTGAAAACCCTCATCGTCGGCCTTCCACTTGCGAGGCATCCTAGTGGATTCAGCGTCCGCTTCCTCGGATGCCCGGCGAACATCGGGGCAAGGAAACCACCCCAGCATCGCCTCCTCCGCCGCCGGTCCCATCGAGGACCCCGTCTCCCGGCTCGGCGAGGATGCCGGCAATGCGGCCTTCGGCGAGGAACGGCAACGAGAAACCCTCGACGCCACGGGCGAGTCCGGCTCCATCTTGGTGTGCGGTGGGGAGGTTTGGAAAGTAATCAGAGTTGGGCGACGGTGGGGAGTTTTGCAAAGTAATCGGAGTTGTGCGGCGGTTGGGTGGTTTCTACTGTAGCGAGGCGCTTGGGAAGGGGCGGGACAAGAAGCGAAGCGTTGGGGAAGGCGGGGGCGTCTAGGCAGGCACACACAGGGTGCGGTTGACACCAGCTGTTTTCCACCCCAAGCGGCTGACAAATGGAGCCCACCACGAAGGGCCCACACAGAAACCCCGTACCAAAGGGATGCAACCCATGAGTACCTCGCGTGTGCTTTTTCATCCTTGCGTTTGACTTGCGGGTCCCACCCGTCGGCAAGTGATGAACTTATTTTTGTATTTGCATTCATAATCAAAACTTAAAACATGTTTATATTACACGTATGATGCCCAACTCAGGTGGTTTTTCCCCTACATTCTTATGAAACAAGAACCTATCTCATGAGTCCAATGCAATTCGAAATTACAAAGTTTGAACATCAAATTTTCGAAATTCAAAGATTGATATCTAGAATTGATTTTTTCAAACACTAGATGATGTCAAATGGAATAGTGATGAACACCAAAGTTTCATAGCTCATCGAGATGAACAATGTTTATTTTGGGCGGTTTTTCATTTGACGAATTGGTACTATCATGTAGTACAAAATTGACATGTCCCCAACCAAGTTTCTTAAACTATGTGAGTGAACCTAGGTTAATGAACAATGTGTAGTACCACTTTGTCAAATGAAAATCCGACCTAAATAAAGTTCGTAGATCTTGTTGAGATATGAAACTCTGGTATTCACCGCTTTTCCATTTGACATCATCTGGTGTTTAAAAATATCGATTGTAGATATCATTTTTTGAATTTCAAAATTTGTCCTATCCAAACTCTGTCAAATGGATTAATGACTTAAATAAAGATTGTAGGCCTTGACGAGTTGTATAGGTTTGGTATTCAAGAAATTTTCATTTGACAACTTTTGACAACCATATTCAAACTCTGTCAATTTTTGAAGGTTTTTGATAACAGAAGCAATTTGCGTCATCTTCCCCATGTGTGGGACCAGGTAGCCGCACGGCGGCACGGGCGCTCGTGGTGTTGACGAAGCTGTGTCCCCACTTCCTTTTAGCTTATAGACGAAGCTGAACAGACAACAGAGAATATTGCTTCATCCCTGTTCCCCCAAACCGTCTCATCAAAACTTGGGGTTTTCTTGCCTTCCACCATCACCGGCAACCACCAAGCTTCCAATCTCGGACGCCATTGCCACGCCACCTAGCTCTGAAGCAAGATTGGCACCCGTGATGACCCGATGCGAGGAAGCAGAAGGCAGCGCCGCCCCTGAAAGGAAGGGGGATGCAGTCGGGGCAACCGCCACCGCCGGCACCCACACCAACCAAGGTGCTGCAGGCGGAGCAAGCGCCACCGCGTTAGCAGAGCGCGTCAATTTCTAGGTCAGCCCTTCACGACCAGCATGTACATTGTGTATGTAGTCGTGGATTTGTAGCGAGATTGAACTGTTTGATTAAGATTCTGAACTCTGTTTTCTTGGATTGGTACTGTAGGGTCGCAAGCGTCGCGCCGTGGATGTGTGGGATGCCGCTGCCGATGCTGTCGACATTCGAGTAGGCAGTGGCTGGGATGAATGGCGCCCCGCCGTCATCCGTCCACAGTGTTCGCCAATTCTGGGACCGCCCCTAACTTCGGTCTGTGAGGTCAAATTCTTCAAGGAGCGGTACCCGATCATCAAGACCACAATCACTTGCGACGCGGAAGTAGTGGCGGAGTACATCAAAGAAATCAAAGGTAACCCTCCTCCAGATTGTTTGCTCGTCGGATTGGACACCGAGTTCATTGAGCTTCGCAGTGGTGAGCACAAGGTCGCATTGTTGCAATTGTGCGTCGGGCCGCGTTGCCTTATTTACCAGGTGCTTCATGCCAGCTACAAGCTACCTGATGTCCTGAGCAAGTTTCTCAGCGAAGAAGGCCACATCTTTGTCGGAGCGCATATCTCAATTGATGTTGAACACCTAGAGCAGGACTGCGGCATCACGATTTCTAATTGGAGAGATCTTCAACTGATTGTTTCTGAGGTTGATGACAAGTACATCAATCTGTACCAAAATGGTTACAGGTCATCACTGGAGAAGATTGGAAATGTGGTACTAGACCTACCTCTGTTCAAGAACAGAAGAGTGAACCACAGGCTGTGGGGTTCGAGGTGTTTGGAAGACTGGCAGGTGCAATACGCCACCAAGGATGCATTTTTGTCTTTTGAGATTGCAAATCAGCTTGAGATCAAGCATGGTTACCGATTTGTGCCAGATGATATATAGTTAGAATTAGTAATGTAATAATCCATAGTAACAAGTAGCATTTCTGGATTTTGAGAACAAGTATCTGTGTATGTATATCTAGTAATGCAGTGTGTAGTCAATGCTAGTACATTGCTACTACTTTGGTATATATGTGCAAGTCTTTTTAATGATGTCAAATGGAAACTTTGGTGTCATATGTTGCCACCACATCACATGAAATGACACCCAGCCACGCCTGGCCGCACCCAGCCACGTTCCCCAGCCGCAGCCGGCCAAACCCGAGCCACGGCCGGCCGCGGCCAAGCTACGGCCGGCCACAGCCCCGCAGCGGCCGCGCCCAGCCACGCAGCGGCCGGCCACGTCACGACATGCCAGTTCGAACCCACGCCACGACATGCCAGTTCTGATGTTCAGTTGTTAATTTCTTTGGAAATAACTTGAGAGGCCAGGGCTGGTTATTGGAATCTCGAAAGACGCCGTCGGTTCTTGGAAAGTCCTCTCCGCCCACATCTCACGCTCCGCCGCCGCGCCCTCTCCGCCCACACATCTCATGCTCTGCCACCGCGCCCTCTCCGCCCACATCTCACGCTCTGCGCCGCACGACTTCCCTTCCATGGCATCGAGGGAGCACCCCCGGTCGCTCGCGGAACTCCCGATTGAGTTGCAGGCAATCATCACTGGCCGAGTCAGTGTGACATCGATGCAGCCGATGGAGGACCTCCGGAGCCTACGTGCCACCTGCAAGAGCATGCTCGGCCCCTACTGCGACAGAGACATCAGTAGGCACCTGGCACTAGGTCGGGTTCCAATCGAGCAGTTGCAGAACGCCGACCCCGACGGCTACGACGTCTTCGTTCGTAGCCTGGCTGCAGCCGGCAACCCGATGGCCGGCTTCCTCGTCGGGATGGACGACATCTTCGGCAGGAACCACGGACAGCGTCCTCCCCTAGACGAGATACACCGCGCTGCCCACGCTGGGAACAGAGGGGTGGCCTATGTGGCGGCCGTCCTTCTCTACAGGTTCTACAGCGGGGCCAACGCCGATGCCACTGCATTTGCGTACATGAGACAGGATGAGGGCGAGGCTCAAGGTCCGCGGATGATCATCAACTTGCAGTCTGAATATTGCCGGACTCGTGGGGTTAATCTTGCAAAGCAAATGAGGAGTATCGCCCTCCGCCAGGGCCGCCACCGGCCGACGCTGCCACCGGCGGTGGCGTGAGGCAACATTCAACACTACGTAGGCCGAACCTTCTGCGGTAGGGAGCCGAGTCGGAGGGGGTTTGCCTTTTATTTCTGTAGTGATGAATGTAGGCTTCGTTTCGAATGCGATGCCTTCTTCTTTAGTGTTAATCATGTTTACAGAGGCTAAAATGGTGTAAAGTGTATCATCTGCTAGAACTTCCTATTAAGCTTCATGCTGATGATGTGTCCCAAGCAGAATAATGAAAAAATTACAGTACTTATTATTCAAATGTAGTGAGAATGTAACAGATTGGGAATAGTGACCAAAAATACACCTCATGCTTTAGTTTTGTGGCACGACATAATAATAAAAAAAATGTTGAAAACAATTGTCATGGCAAGATTAAATTGGCTCGTAACACGCCAAACAAAATCGACTAAATATCAATCGAAAGATTCATCATCTTGGGCATCTTGAACAATTGGTGCAACAACTCCATCATCAATGTACGTGTCATCTGCATCATGTTCATCATGATCATCAAATACATCATTGTCTGGTTCATCAACTGCCTCGGCCCGCACCTGATTAATAACTGAGACATCCCCGGTTGTGCCTTCCTTGTTCGATCTTGACCAATTTGTCAAATCCTGGTGTTCACCGAGCAAATTAATACCTTCGATACCCACAGCAATTGAGTCCTCAAGATCTAATTCAGGCATGGCAAACAAGTTCCTTGGTTTCAATGAAATAACACTGCTCCAACCAGGTTTGTTCACCAGATTCACATAAAACACCAGTTCTACCTGTGTTGCCAGAATATAGGGTTCATTCTTATACCTGTGTCGAGTTGTATCGATGTCAATCACCCCAAATTTATCTTTACTGTATCCTTTGCCTCTGTTGGTACTTGTGGCAGCAGGCACATCAAACCAGTCACACTGGAACAGAATAACTTCTTTTTGTCTAGGAAATTCCAGTGAGATCATTCTTTTAATCACCCCATACCAGTTCATGCCTCCTTTCTCACCCTTGACAAGCACACCACTGTTTTGTGTCACGAGGGTTTTCTCAATGTTAATGGTTCGAAATAGCCAATTATTGATATGACATCTATTCATTGTACGAGGTCGGGGATCCGGTCCTTGAGCGAGTGCAAACAACTCTGAACTTACTTCCCCTCTCGCATGTAGACCTCTGATCTTGCCTTCAAACCATCTTACGAGTTGATCCTCATGTCGCTTATCAAGATTTCTGGTTCCATATTCCTTTAGTTGTTCCAAATGCGCACTGCATAAAAAAGAATATTACCGTTAGTTTGAAATTCAAAATTACAAGCAATAAATGATGTTGAGTAGTGTATCTTACTCGACATATGGTCTAGCTTCATCACAATTGCAAATTATATAGTGCCTCATCTTCTGAAACTCATCTGGTGGAATTTCGTCGACCGTCTGTCCTCTCATCTTGTAATCCATTTCAGAAAAAATGCTCAAACCAGATGGTGGCTCATTCACAGTAACTGTTTCATGTCGATCAACACGATTCTCTTTGGTGATGTCGATCAACACGATTCTCTTTGGTGTCCACGTCTAAGAATCTTGAGAGAATGTAAGGCACTCCTCGAGTATGTATCCCTCAGCAATTGAACCTTCAGGGTGAGCCTTGTTCCTCACATATCCTTTCACAGTGCGTAGGTACCGCTCCACTAGGTACATCCATCTGTAACACACTGGCCCCCCAATTTTAGCTTCCTCAGCTAGATGAACAGGCAAATGGATCATGATATCAAAAAATGCAGGTGGGAATATCATCTCAAGTCGACAAACAGCCTCCCTAATTGAACAGCTTAGCCTGTCCAATTCTGCTTCCACCAGTTCCTTTGTACATAGTGCATTGAAGAAATTACTAAGCTGAATCAATCCGATGACAACAGCTTCTGGCAAAATCCTACGCACCACTAAGGGTAAAAGTTTCTGTAGAATTAGATGGTAATCATGAGTTTTCAAGCCAGACACCTTACGTGACTTTACGTCAACACATCTTCTTATATTTGAGGAAACCCCATCAGGCATCTTCACTCCATATAGAAATTCACACAAACTTTCCCTGGCTTCCTTATCTAACTCGTACAAGGCTGATGGCAAGGTATACTTATTGTTGGGTATTTTAGCGTCACACGAATAAATCCGCAAGCGCACGGATACCGTTGTAGCTTTCACCTCAAAGTATTCCAAGGGTATCAAATCCAAGGGAACGTGTGTGTACTAACTTCGTAAAGTCAGTCCAAGGACACACCCAGATAAGAGGCAAAGATAGAGAGGATTCCTAAAGATAGCACTATAGATGAGATTAAAGGTCGATCTCTAGATAGAACTTGGCTCAGGATACCGATAGCCCTGACTTAACAGGCGACTCCGGTATGCGGATCTATGTGGAACGAAGCTCTGACTATATCCAGCCCTGAGGATCAACGAGGGCCAGAATGGCTGTCACCACCTCCTAGACTGCCTCTGCCTAACCTTGGGCTAAGCCGAACGGATGATAACCGGTAGCATGTCACAACGTCCACGCTGTGGTTACTGCCGTAGCCAATGGACTACGGCGCCCTGTACTGATAGAACTACGACCACGGAAGAGAACTGATCTCACTCACTATAGGTACTACTAGCTTATGCTAAAGGCATAGGAGAGAGCACTCGGTCCCGTACTAAGCTTCCAACGTATACGAATGACTTGCAGCAGATGAATGTATAAACCCAGGATCTAGCACTAGTAGAGGAAAAAGACTACTCATGCAACCTAGTATAAACTATTAGAAAGGAATCAAGAACACACTTTATTCTAATTAGAGCATGCAAGCATCCACTTTATTCTAATAGACTAATCATACAAATGGGATACAAACTTGTGTACCTAATCAACTAGATCGAGAGGGCGTGTTCGTGAAGAACACGCACCTCTAAATGATGGACGCGTGAAGAACACAAGAACATATCACTCAAGTATGAATAACACTTTAGTCTAAATAGAAAATGCGGAAATACTTACTTTACTCTAATTGAAGAACAACCATCCATACAAATACAACTCTCTCTCTCTCACTCCCTACTCTCTAATCTACCAAGGAGAGGCCTCTCCTTTGAAGGGAAGCACTCATCCTTGGGTGAAGTGTGTCTCATTCTCTACCCCCTCCCCTTCTATTTATAGGCCCGGGTCACCGCGCGAGAACACCCCAAGCACCCCCGGAATGCGCTTAGGATCCACCGAGGAGACGACACATGGAAGATGGGCGCGAACCGCCTCAGAGTGGGGTCGGCCGACCTGTGGGGTCGGCCAATCCCGAGTTGGCTCCGTTCGCGCCGCCTTTCGTCTGGGTGACTGCTAGGTGGGTCCCAAGGTCGGTTCCCGATGTATGGGTCGGTTGGAGGCGGTTTGCTCGGGTTGTGGGCCCTTGAATCCTTGTGCTGAACACGTGGCGGCGTCTGATTCGTCGAGAAGTGCTTCTCTTGGATTGATGAGGTGTCATGGACACATGGCATCATGTGTGCCCGCACGTCGCCACGTGGCCTGATGTGGGTCCCACCGGACCCACATGATGTCTTGTGCATATCTCTCTCATCCGGGCTCCGATGTATGCAAATGATATATCCGTTTCGATCGTCTCGACGAGCCCGTCACATTGGTGCAGACCAATTTGGCAATTGAGGTTGTTTATGATGATGCCATATCTATGCCATTGGCTTACTTGCTCTCAGTTGTATCATTCCTTGTGCATTTACATGTGTTCTGCAACAAAAGATAGAAACACCAACACTTGTGGAACTTGTCAGTATAAAGACCTATCCTAGTGTTGATGCTCACTTTTTATTTATTTTATGCAGGAGTTGACGGCATAAAAGTGGTACTTAACAGCCGTCAACACTTATCATCTTTAATCACAGGGTGCTGATCTGGTCGTATCCGTAGATTCTCCATGTCAAGCCTGGCATTCTCCCCGTCCTTACATTTGCTGTCCAATTTAAGCAGAGTGCCTAGTATGCTCTCGCATATATTTTTCTCAATGTGCATGACGTCCAAATTATGCCTGATGAGCAAAGAAGACCAGTAAGGGAGCTCAAAAAAAATACTCTTCTTCCTCCAGTTGTGCCATCTGTTGTCTTCGTCACGCTTCCTTTTTTTGGATAACAAGGTCTTTCCAAATTCTACTTGTTCAAAAGTATCATACTGCTCAAGTACCTGTGCACCAGATAGTGGTTCTGGTGCCTCCCTGGTTTCGACCTTGTTGTTGAAGCTGACCGCGTTGTTGCGCCATGGATGGTCGGGGGGCAAGAAACGTCGATGTGCCATGTAGCAGTGCTTCTTCCCATGTTTCAACCACAGATAGTCAGTATGTTTGTGGCAGTATGGACATGCAAACTTTCCTTTAGTGCTCCAACCAGACAGCATAGCATAACCTGGGAAGTCATTAATTGTCCAAAGAAGGATTGCGCGCAATGTAAAATTCTTCTTAGTCCCTGCATCTCTTGTTTTAACACCATTATTCCAAAGCTCCTTGAGCTCCAGTATAAGGGGCATCAAATATACATCAATATCCATTCCAGGAGATTTTGGACCAGGTATCAACATTGACAAGATCCAGTTAGATTGTTTCTGACACAACCATGGAGGCAAATTGTAAGGTATCAGGATGACAGGCCATATGGAGTATGTAAGACTTTGCATGCCAAAGGGATTGAACCCATCAGAAGCTAGACCCAGCCTAACATTACGACCTCCTTTTTCTGAAAACCATTTAAACTCTGAATCCACGTGCTTCCATGCCTTTGAGTCAGCAGGGTGACGCATTTTCCCATTGTTCACCAATTCTTTCTTGTGCCACTGCATATCCTCTGTCATTTGCTTTGACATATACATTCTTTGCAGCCGAGGAATAAGAGGAAAGTAGCGTAGGATCTTAACTGGTAACCGCTTCTTAACAGTAGTAGCACCAACTGCACTATCATTATTACCACAGGTTTTTTCTACAACTTTCCACCTTGACTGCTTACAAATGGGACATGTCTCCAGATTTGTGTATTGCTCAAAAAATAACACACAATCATTTTCACATGCGTGTATCTTGACATAGTCCAAGCCCAGGTCTCGAACCACCCTTTGCACTTTATCCAAGGAGTCAGGAATACAATGCCCTTCAGGTAGAACCTTTCCAAAGAGCTTAAGTATGGCCTCCAATGCCGCGTTACTTAAGCCATACATGCACTTTATCTGAAAAAGCTCCACGATAAAAGAGACCATAGTTGCATTTTTGCATCCTGGATACAATTCCTTCTTTGCCTGGTCTAATAGTTTCAAAAAAATCTCTGCCTGCTTATCTACCTCATCATCTTTGGTTTGTTCATGAAGTATAGTGCCACTGATAATGCTTCTAATCAGAGTATTAGTGGCAGCAGGGTTATCATCACAACCGTCTTCTTCATCGTCTTCTCCAAAATAAGGTGTTGTATCATCAGCTGTAGGTTGTGCATCATGATTGTTGAGATCAGGAGTGACATCATGATTCACACGACCATCAGCTGATGAAGTATCAGTTTGGCCTTGAATGATACCATCATCCATGAAACAATCAGCAAAACTTCTAGTCACTAAATGAATTTGAATGGGAAACAAGGTGTCATGTCTGATCATGCATTGACATACATTACATGGGCACGCAATAGATCGACCTCACGCTGATGCGGCGGTAAAGGTTTGAAAAAAGATCGGAAATTGTTCTGCCAATCCGCCGAGTGTCGAGGCAAGCGCTTCCAACTCCGATCTTCGTGCGATGCCATTAATCTGCATTCATGTTTCAAACGACCTAGATAATGATATAGCAATATGCATATATATGCAGGGAACGAAGATATATACGAGATCAAGACAACAGTACTGGCCGTGGCACCGCACAGATGTTGATTGATCGCCGTGGAGATTTATACGTACGTCGTGGAGATCGATCTAGGTGGAGACCTATACGCTGTCGTGGAGATCTTGATGGTGACCGAATGGAAATTCATCGAAGACTTAGAATTTTGGAACGGTCCTGATGAGTCCCTATCTAATCGTCGTTTTGATCTCCTGCATAAGCATCGCGATAGACAAATTACAGTGCAACCAAGGAATACCTCGTTGCAATATTTCTGAGGCTGTACGTATTATGACCTTTCACAGGGTCCACATTATGTGCCTCGGGTTTTCAACAGATGCGTAATTCATGATTTTTCTTTTCCGATCAGCTACTATAGAGGCTAACAATAATACACAAAATTCAGGAGTTCTAGTGAAGAGTCTCCAGATTGTTGATCACAAAGATTTGTGAATATACACTAGTCTAGCATAAACAATAGCATGTCGCAATTCTGAAAACAGACAGATGGTTACTCCAAATATGCATGACAGGACCCAGCAGATTTCAATTTGTGTCACTCATAAGTTAAAATATTTTGCAAGGGCTCATCCAGATCCAAACACATATAGACATACGAACAACCATATATACAAGTTTTAGCACACAACCATACTTAGACGAAGTACTACAATTACAATATAGAGGTTCGAAGTTATTACTTAGATGTTGGCATACTTAGACGTTGCCACATACCCAACCATTCTTAGACCATTCACCAGCATCTGCATAACATCCACCTAGGACCTGGTTATGCTACGTACTAAGCTAGATTACTACTACTTGCGATTGACTTTATCCTGAAGCTTGCGGATCTTCTTCTCCATCCCTTCTAACTTGTCAGCAACAGTCTCCATGAATTCCTTCAGGGTCATCTCCATGTCTTCCTGCGTTCCAGCAATGCCCACGCTTAGGTTCTCAATCTGCTCCCGCAAATCATCAAAGTGCTCCTTCAGCTGCTGAACCATTTGGCGCAAGGGCATTTCCTACAGCAGGCAACAAACACAAGTTACTAACATGAAATGTGTTACAACAGCAATGGCCAATGCAGCCAAATAATCAAAAAAATGCACCTTTCTTTTCGATGATCCCGAAGCTTTTGATGGCGACGGTTTCTTGCTGTTGTCCTGCTCGTCATCCGAGTCTAGAATGATGATCCTCACCCAATTAGAAGTGTTCACTAGCCTGACCAAACAAATCAATTTGCTGTTTTTCAGATTTGTTTAAAACAACCTATTCAATCTCTTGACTCATATTGTATACCAATTTACCCGTGATGAATCAAAGCATACCAATAAAAAAACTAGTGTGTGCAAATCACATACAACAATCAACCTTGTGAAAAAGAATAAAAGCAATTAAAGGTCTAACCATTTAATATTTGAGCATATAAGTTCACAACTCTCTTCTGGTAATACACAGGTTCATCATCACAAAACTATGGAGATATGGTACACATGTTCCATCTCACCTCATTTGCATCATATGACCTCGAGGCTGATAATACTTCGCTTATAAACAATAAAGAAGGAAGAAAGGTTGATCCCCCTACTAGCTGCCAGAAAAGGCCTAACCTACTAATTGGGACAGCCTGTGCAAACTAACTTCATTTGGCTGGCTTTGTTTTCAGCAATGTGATCAAATGTACACAGGTCAGATTCACAGCAAAAGATGGCAAGAAATCAAGCCAATTATCATTATCATTATCTAGTATGAGGTGAGATGGATCCACACAAAAACCCAATTATCATTATCTAGTATGAAAATTTGATTACTATGAACCACTAACATTTTTCTTATTGCAAAAGGAGTCACCCGATTCCTGGAAAGTCAAAGAGGGCACGGCAGTGTACCTCACTTCACTTCTGGACCGCTTGCATCCGACTAGGGCCTGCTTACCCTTATCGGATGGATCGACTTGGTGATGCGGGCCGTCAGACGACGAGGAGGAGGTGGCGGCGCCGTGCGTACCAGAGGACGACGGGGTTGGGGTGCCGCCGACCGTACCGGAGGACGACGAGACCGGTGGTGTGGTAGACTTGAACCGCCCGCGTGCATCGCGCTTCTGCGTGGCGGTGCTGTGGCCCCTCCGTACGCCGCCGCCGCTCACCTGCAAACCCTCGGTGCGGCCCCGCCATCCGCCGCCGCCGCTCGCCTGGATCCCCTCGATGCGGCCCCGCCTGCCGTGGCCGCCGCTCGGCTGCGTTGCGGCGCTGCGGCCCCTCCGTCCGCGCCCGCCGCTAGCCTGGGAAGGCTCGATGCGGCCACTCCGGCCGCTGTCATCGCTCGCCGCTGGGGAAACCTCGATGTGGTGCATCTCGATGTGGAGGCGTCGGTCGGAGCCGACGAGGGGGATGGTCGGGAGCTGAAGTGTATTGGGGGTGGGGGAGCTGAAGGTTATAGACGATTTGGGCCGGCCCATCCTTGTTTTTATTACTCTCACCGGCCCATTTGGCTTCTTTGTAGCGGCGTCGCACTCTAGGACCTTTAGTGCCACACCGGAAACTGAGAAGGGGGTATCCCAGCTTAAAAGGGGAGGCGTGCCTGCGCTCTTGAACTCCGAATTACCGTCATCCACTACTGCTTGCTACTTGTGCTATGGGGCTTAATGGGCTGGCCGGCCCACTCGGGCTCCCGCTCGCTGGGCTTTACGCTCGCCGGTTGAGCCTGTTGTGGCCTGGCTTAGCCCACATCCCATAGCACACCATTTTTTTCATCTAAACAAATCCTCTCTTTTTTTCATGGTACCTATAGTCTATACCATATTGTTAAAATTCATATTTTTCATAATAACATTTACCTATTAAATCGCATTTTAAATTTCGCTACAGCCCCATAGCACAATTTTTTTTCATCAAAACAAATTTCGTGGCAATACGTACACAATATTCCTTCTTGAGGCTAGAAACGAAGCAATAGCCCTCCATGTATTGCAACAACGCAAAGATAAATTTGCAACCCAAATAAGACGTTGCGATATAGCCATTCAAACGCAACCAACCCTAGTATAGTGGTCATAGCAACTTTCTATTGCAACACACGAATTGCTAGTGCAACGCAGAAATGGGGTAGTAGTATTTCCTACCAAATGCAACACAATTCCTGATAATGGGTGCACTAGCGCCAACCTGTTGCAACAACGCAAAGATATATTTGCAACCCAAATAAGACGTTGCGATATAGCCGTTCAAACGCAACGAACACTAGTATGGTGGCCATAGCAACTTTCTATTGCAACTCACAACATCCTAATGCAACGCAGAAATGGGGTAGCAGTATTTCCAACCAAATGCAACACAAATCCTCATAATGGGTGCATTAGCGTCAACCTGTTGCAACACAAAAAATAAATATTGCAACTCAAATTTTGTGTAGCAATAGACACGCATATTACAACCAAATCACTGTTTCGGTGCCATAGTACCCCCCTAGTGCAACCAAATTTGTGGTGTTGCCTAAGAGTTGTGTTGCAATAGGGGGAAAACCTTGTAGTGTATGGTACGGATGGCGTAGTGGACGAGTGGACAAACCAAGCTTGGCAACCAAATATGAAGAAAAGATATGTGGAGCTTGGGAGGCCAAAATATGATTAGCAAGGATTAGCAAATAACGAATACAGATTAGCAAAGTTTAATAAGTGTCCAAAGCACAAGTCACAATTGCTGGCTAAGACGTGTCCTAAACGTAGCACAACAAGGTGAAACAAAGCAAGGACGACGGAACTCACAAAACAAGCATTGAAGTAGTGAAAGCACGTGGTTTTCTTCTTTTCTCTGATAGAGACCGCCAAAAGCAATAGCAAATGACCTTATCTTTTTCTGAATTTTTTATCACTGAACAATGAACAAAAGATAGAAGCTCACAAATTTTCACCTGAAACAGAGGTTTCTAGCAATCTAGAGAAATTCGGGAACGTTCTCTGAAACCTAAAAAAACTTAAATATTTTTTTCTTTATCTTCCTGATTTTTTTTTGAGAATGCCAAACCAACGTCAGTTTGGGGTATGGCCCGAATCTTGTCACAAAGCTCCTGTAAAAAAATCAGAAAAAACGAAGCACCGAGCGAAAAGTTATGCCTGTTTTATGGAAGGTACCTCAACCTATGGTTTCAAAAGGCACAACTTGGCAGAAAAAGCAGCGGTGGCTAGGGCAAAGCTTCCCTATTCTTCAACGCCGAAAGCAAAGCTGAGCAAAGCGTCTCAGCAAGCAACACAGGGGCACAAACCTCCCTGGTATATGCAGCAATAGGTATTCACCGGATGATGAATCAAGAAGGGCTGCGATGCAAGGTGAAAACAAGCGGCTTGCAACCTATCTAGAGTTGGCGCGGCGAGAGCTCACACAAGGCGGCTAGAGGGGCAAGTCAAGTAATGTGGTGGCTCAACTTGTAATCTGGGTAAAGGTGGATGGGATAGCGGCAGAAACAAACAAACAATGACAGGCACGTTGAACTACGACGATGAACACAACCTAAACCAGCAACAAGACTCGACCACAGACACAAACTCAACAAAGCAATCTGAAATCGAAATTGCAAGGCTAAAACAGGTTGTAGGACAGCAGAATTTTTTGTAGGTTTTTTTGTGGACTATGGGACGAAAACAAAATGACCTCTAAAACTAGGGTAAGCCTGACAGTAATACCTGAGTCTCTGATTACCACTTGATGGGGACAGGGGTGCCCGATCTCCCGTCAGGGAGAGGATAACTTGTTTTGAGTGGAGTGCGACACACCGATCCGGCTTCAGATCCAAAGACTCGAACTCCTGCAACCTTAGCACCACAACTCCTCTGGTTATCAACCGTGTCACAATCTGGTTGACCTCGCTGCGAAGGCTAATCCCTGCATGCGAAATGAAGAACACAAGCAAGAACTCAAAAGTACGTAGCACTCAAAAATATAGTGACGACTGCAGATGGATGATTAAGCACTCAAAGTTGGGGTTTCACAAACCGAAGACGGCGACTGTTCGACAACACATAACTCTAAAGCAAAACCCAAGTCTAAACCGTGGCGCCTACTGAGTTTAAAGACTAGGGACGTCCTAGGGTTGGGGCGACCCAGGCGGGCGTCCACAACATGGACTGAAGGCCCGACTCGATACAAAGGCCAAGTTGGCCCAAAATAGGTGACATAGCACCTTGTCGTGGTCACACAGCATGATCCACGAATCTTCTGGAGCTAGGACCAGAACTAAATCGATGGCGTCATCATCCCCTTTCCAACGAGTCCTTATACACCTCGTTCCGACGTCGTATGATGGAGCTATCGCCGAAACCGTGCATAGGTGTAGGCTGATTCCGAACCATGCATACGTGGTAGCTGAGTCGGGGACGAAGTACAACTTAGGGAAGGTCGTGGCGTGTGCATGTCCAGCAGCTTGGCGGTGTCCTCATCAAGTATGCCAACAATGTTTCACGCTACACTGAAGGAGACGCGGGTTAACAAGAAGCATAACCTTTCGTCGAGACAGAGGAGACGTGGGTTAACAAGAAGTGTCACCTTTCGTCGAGACAGAGGAGATGCGCATTGTTGATAGTGAATTTTGGTACACCAAACATATTCGTTACACTTTGGTTTGAGCTTGATTATGGAACTAACCCACCACTAGGCACACTAATGATATGACAAGTTCAACTTTGTATGTGTATTTGGAAGTGTTATGTTTTTGCAGGAAACACATGGACTAAAGAGACGGAGTCACAACAAGTTCGAAGGAGCAAATGAGGAGTCCCGTTTGTGTTCAAGTGCATGGTGAAATCACTCCTAAAGGTGGCAAGGATCAAAGTGTTACAAAGGAACATCCCCGAGGACTAAAGCGTAAAGACCGGAATTCGTGCGAGAAGACCCCCTATCTTGGACGTGAGGATGACGTCGCCAAAATGATGCAATTAAAGGGGTCCAAGTGCAAAATGCCAAGAGGACCCAAGTGGAGGAAGGGGCGACCGAACCAGGTTGAAATGGGCCTGGGCCGGTCGGCCCAGGTCGGCCGGCCCAGCCTATTCTGACGTCGGTTCGGCCCCCCATTTCTTGAGCGTGAAGAAGATGCAACCCTAAGCACGTGTGGGCGCCGCCATTCGCAGAGGAGGAGCCATTCGCCCGAGAGGTTGTCCACTAGGGAGAGAGGTTGGAGAAGACAGAGATCATTCGTGAGAAGGATCGATCGAGTCCAAGGAGGCAACCATAAGTGGAGGAGGACGTCGAGGCCCTGCCACGACACCCCCGGGGGAGAAGGAAGACACCGTCGGAAGCGTCACCATCATCAACGGCGCCATGCTTAGCGCCTTGATGGGGTAATCTTCTCATTTGTCCATAGGATTGTAAACGTTCTTGAGATGTAATCGCTACTCTTTATGGTTTCATTCTATCAATCTAGTGTTGAAGTTGCTTTCATGTTTAAGGTTAGCTACCGTGCTTTTCGGTAGTATAGATCTCACTACTCCCTTAGAACCCTTCAATTCGCCGTGATCATCATAGGTCTAGTCATGAATACTGTTGACGGTGTATATGCGTATCCAACTTCGTTTGGACTTGCAAGCGGACAAGTCCTCCGTCGTAGCCAAGGGACCCTTCTTCCCTCAAGTGTGAACCCAAGGTATCGAATCCGTGGAACAAATGTGTGATGCAAGAACCAATCTATTAAAGCTGAGAACTTTGATCTTCAAAGGGGAATCTTATGCATCTAATCTAAAGAACATCATAAAAACGAATCTAATCTATGAAAATCGGAGGTAGCAAGAGATAGAGAGGGATAGGTAAAACCAATCTAGAGAGATTGGATCAAGCTCTTATTGAAGTTCCAAGCAAAGAAGAAATAGCCAAGTCGAATCTCATAAAAAGCTTCTTTAAATCGCGGCTTCCTGTCCAACTCCGAAGACGCTCACCTTTTGGAGCCACCGTTCTGTCACAATGCACTCCTATTCGTGCGGGTTAGCCTAGGGTGAGTCCAATGGACAAGTTGAAATCTCTTGGAAGGTCAGGCATGCACCTCTAGCCACCATGGCTACAAGAACACCCTCTATGATCTATCTCGAGAATAGATCTTAAAGTAAGAAAAGCCAATCGAAATCAAAGTAGTAGAAGAAGCACTTGATTGCTAGAAATCGGATTGCAACTTGATAATTCAACATAATACATGATACAAGAACAAGATCACCATCGGGATCCTACCTTGATCTTGCTCCTAGCTACTGGAACTCCGACGTGGTCTTCCTTGCAAGGTTCCCACGTCGGCTAGGGAAACCCTAGACAACTAGCTCGACCCTCTCCTCTCCGGAATGGTGTCCCTCTCTTCTCTGCTCCTCGGCGGCGAATGACGAATGAGTTGAAGCGTGGCTCTTGCAGGGGGGCTATAAATAGTCCGTGAGGCATCTAGGTCAAAGGGGCGGTGAATGGACCCAGAAATGGGCTGGGCCAGCCGGCCTGGGTCGGCCGACCTGGGCCCATTCTGGTCCATCTCGTGGCCTCCTTCCTCGGTGATGCTTCCCGTGTCTTCTAGAAGTTTCTCCCTTCTGCATGTGGGCCCTTGACGTCAGTTTCTCCGCGGCTTGGATAGAGCTCCTTGTCTCGCAAGATTCAGCATTTTCTGTTCAGGTCCTCGGAGTTTTCCGTCTTCACGGGTTGGTCCCTGGGCTTCTTGGAGTCATGTTCACTTCATTGCTTGACTTGTGTCAGGCTTCAAGGTCTTGTCACGAGGTGCTTGATGAACTTTACCCGAAAGTCTTGCTTTCAACGCTAAATTCCTGCATAAACATCTAACTCCAAAACCGACATGCATGAACGAACTTGTTATACCAAGAGGGTTAGTACCAATGGATAAGATATAAAATTCATGCCAACACCGAAGGTAAACTCATGGCTAGGTTGACGGAAATTCACCGTCAACATCTCCCCCATGCTTAAACCTTGCTCGTCGTCGAGTAAGCCTTCGATGGATATCAGCATTGCTCTTCATTGCTCAAACCCTGCACTTGATCACACACGAGAAAACATAATGCTCTCAAAAATTTAATTCGTTAGAGTTCCATAATGTACTTGCCTTCATCCCTACGGAGGGTGGATATTAATTAAGCTCATCCCACAAGTATTAAACATGCTCCCGAAATTCAAATGGATCTCAGAAATTTTGAAAATAAAGAATGAGATGAAAAAAGAGCTAAACCAAGTTCAAAAATTTAAACCACCTTGCATCTTGCTCATGAACTCTCATCTCATCTTGTCTCTCAAGCCTATTTCTTCTACTCCTTCCCCTCTCATAACATATATATATATGTGGTAGGCTTTATATAGAGCTTTTTGGGAAAGTTTAGTCCTACCAAGATATTATAAATGAGATGTTGTCAAAACAAGACAAGCTTCTCATGGTCTTACCGAGACTCGTTAAAAAGGTCATTGGAAAATAATGTTATATCAAGGAGAGGGAGAGAAAAATACACACTTTGAGATAGGTGAACATGTGCAAATGTCAAAGAGTGATCCCGAGGCACAAAGGAAGTCCTCGTTATCGGATTGCACATGGTCGGAAAGATGAGTTTGGATCTTAATCTTGAAACTTTTGAAATTCCTAATGCATTTAGAGAACCGGGGAGTTCACTTTATTTTATTTTTTATGCATATTCATTTTTTTTTCTCATACATATTTTTTTCTTCATCTCTTTTTTTTCTTTATACTCATTTTTTTTATTTTACTCCCCTTGAACTCTAAATTGCATTGTACCTACCTCCTCACCCATGCTTAGACATTTGCTCGTCCTCGGGCAAAGAGGTGATAGAGATAAGGTAGGTACTAGAAATATTTTTCCTTTGGAGAGATACTTGAAATCTTCAACATTGGCACCATCTTGCGATCTTCCTCGAATTGACGATCCATACTCAATGATAGGTTGTGGTCAAGGAGGTAAACACAAAAGATGATATTTTTGGTTTTAAGAGTGGATATCCGGCGAGGTTTGTGAAATCTCCGATGTGGGGATACACAATGCACGGATAGAAAGGCTAGCAAAAAGATAGATACGCAAAAACGGAATGACCAGCTTCTTTGTCTCGGGCCAGAGAAATCATGCCCTGAAATAACTCACCCAAAAAATAAACCTTGTATACTAAGTTTTTGCACTCATATATATATATGGCTCTGGATAGGTTGAGCAACATGCAAGAGGTATTTATGACAAGGTTAGCATTACTTTTAAAAACAAAAATAAATCATCTTTAATCCATCAAAACTTTAGAGCACATAAAACACTATGGGTCTTATTTTTATCATAACTTTCGCAAAAGTTTAAGCTAGCATTTAGATTAATTTCAGATTTGTATTTTAAGAGAGCATTAGCTTAATCATGCATAAAACAAGTACAAAGATAAACAAAGCGGCAACTATCATCATATATCAACATGGCACAAACTTTGTATCTTTGCCAAGGGTAAAAACAAGGTGGTGATTTTATTCATGATGAAAATAAAAACTAACACACATGCTGAAAATTAAATAAAAACTGAAAACACTACACATACATAGGCGCATACAAGCTGAAAATTAAAGAAGAGGGAAAATGAAAAATTAAACTAACGCTCCTCCTCTCTCTAATCTTCCGTCAGTGGTTGATATTGATAATCTTGATTGTTGTACCCTTGCTCATAATAGGATTGCACCGCTCCTCCTATGAATTGCTCCGGCAGTGCTAGGTGAAGGCATCCAAGCTCAAAGGCTATGTTTGCATTGTCTTCACCCATTTGGTTTGTATTGGTTTGGATGGCTGCAATATTTTGCATGTTTCTTGCAGCGTATCCTCCAATGATGGCCACACTTTGTTGTGGTTGAGGGAGGTGTGCATATTGCTCCGCAAAGGCCACGTTGGGTACCGCAAAATTTGGTGGCGGCATGGCTGCACCACTCCCCCATGCTTGCATTGGTACACCACCGTAGTATCTCGGTGGCGCCGGAATTCCTCCAAATGGTGGCACATAATTTGGTGGTGCACCTTCTTCTTGGGCTACGGAAGAACCTTCTTCTATAATCCTTCCTCTCTTGTTCTTCTTCGCCGGCACAAGAAGTCCTTCCTCTAACCAATCTTCTTTCCCCTCAAGAAAAAGTCTTAGTCTTGCATCCGGTAGGGGTAAATTCACCTTGACCAATTTGAAGCCTCCTCTCTCATTTCCACTTATATATTTGTCTTGCTTCAAATAATCAAATCCTAGGGAAGTCCCAACTAGGAGATGCTCCGGGTTTCTTGGTGAGGAAGCAGTCGCGGCCACCCTCAACACCCCTCAGGGCAAGGGAAAATAGGTCGTGGATGAGGGCGAGGGGCCCTCCACACGCTTCAAGAAGAAGAAGAAGAATGACAAGCATCGTCGTGACGACAACCTCGCCGCGGTGGTCGAGCGCAAGGCCACGCGTCCCAAGAGCAATCCACCCAAGGTGGGTCCACTACGTGAAAACCTCAAATAGGTCACGCAGCATTTGTAACGGGCCCTTAACGCCCATTACATGCACCCACATCTGTAACGGTTGTTGTTTGGCGCCCGTTACCCATATGCGCGGCAGGCCGACCCCGGGGTTGGCCTCCACTACGCCCGTTACCAATGTGGACTTCTGTTAACAGGCTTCTTAAACGCCCGTTACATGAATTCGTTGTAACAGACATTAAATCAAGTCCGTTACAACAGTTAAAGCTATCGGTAACGGCCTTGTAAAGTCCATTACCGATCAATGCCCTGTCAGTAACGGGCCCTTTAAGTCCGTTACTGATCGCTACCGTATCGGTAACCGGCTTTAGAGTCCGTTACCGATGACCATTTGACGCCCGTTACTAGACTGAGAGCTCAATAATTAAAGTCTAATAGCACTCTTCACTGCCGTGAAGCGGGAGCGCGGCGGTAGTGAACAAAGGAGATGGAGGTTTGTTAATCCGTGTCTCCTTTGTGAAGAAAGGAGATGGAGTTTTCTGAATCCGCGTCTCCTTTGAGTCTGTCTTCATCGACAGGTCAGCTCGATCTCTCATTGCTTCCATTTCGACATACATGCACAATAAACACATATATCTTTTGAGACAAAACAGACATCATAAGAGAGATAACTTGTCCACATAGATGAAGATAACTTGTCCACAGGAATAAAGAATAATTATTACAAATAGTTAAGTTAACTTGTCCATCAGGCTAGGACTTAACTTGTCCATCACATTAATTATTTACTATGGGATGTGCTATCTGACCATACACATCAACAAAAGCATGCCCCTTGAACATCCACAAAAGTATGGCTATCTGACCCTGCACATCAACAAGCTTGAACTTCCTCATGCCCCATCAAGATTGGCTCTTTTTGCAGCCTCTTCGTAAGCAACCAAGGATTCTTGAAGCCCTTCGAGCGCATCTTCAATGGGCTGAACATTCTGTTCAGTAGTATACTTGTACCTCCTTATGTGCTTAGCCTTTTTGATGAGGATGTTCACTTCTTTTGTGATTTTTTCAAACTCAGGTTTCACATAATCCCAGACATTAAGGTTTAGAAGTAACTCAAGCTCTGCTCGCGACTCATAGAGTTTTGCCTGAAACAAGGTTAAACATGGTATAAGAATAACATAGTTAATTCAAAACTAATTTGCCTCAGAACTTGGAGCAGTATAGGAACAGTAATCATTGTAGGAAAATTATATAAGAAATTGAAAATTATCCTAGGGTTCATAGCAGGGTGACAAGTAAAAGTAGAACTTAGTTCAGAACTGATTTGCCTCAGAACTTGGTATAAGATCATGACAAGCATGGAAGACATCATCATAGGCACTAACTTTATCAAGCTCAAGCTCAAGCTCCATCTATAGAACAAGTAAAAAGGCAGTGAGATTCAGAGAAACTTGCCTCGCCGTCGTCTTGGTCATTGCCAGAGGCAGAGATGAGGCCCTCTACACCTTCGTCGCTCCCTCGACCCCTCTTCGTCGTTGCTAGACACTTGTGCTTGCAGACGTGAGGCAGGCGCCTCGCCCACTTCGCTGCCCCCTCGCCGGCACGCTCCTCCTTGCCGCTGCTTGGCCCCTCGTCGGAACCCGAGAGGATCCAGTCGAGGACCCTCATCTCCGGCATTGGGTTCACTCCACCGCCGCTTGGCCCCTCTCCGGCACTCATCGTCGTCTCCCTCTTCGCCGCCATCTCGCCGGCACGCGCGTGAATCCAGTTGCGGCACCGCTTCGCGTTCCGGTTCTCCTCGATCCCGGGTGTGCGGGGTCGTCCGCTGCTTGGCCCCTCGCCGGCGCTCATTGTCGTCTTTGTCTCCACGCCTCCTCTCACCCCAGTGAGAAATGAGGAAAGCGTCGTGTGTTGCGCTTTTTTTAAGGAAAGTGCTGCCCTTATCCATCCGGAAGAAGAAGGGGAGAGTCGGGAGACGGAATGGGCCGGGCGGTTGGATATTCATTTTGCAAAATGGATAGTCACTGCCGACGCGGGTTAGCAAACCCGCGTCGCTTTGAATATTCATAGTTTGTTTTTGAGAATCGAACAACTCATAGTTGGCCATTTGGTATTTGAATAAAATATGAACAGTCACACGTCTCCTTGTGACCACATGTCTCTTTTGTGGCCAAGAGCTCTCCTGAGCGTACACGGGTTCCGAGGCACGTGACCGGCCGCCTGACGGTTCCCCGTCTTGTCAATATAAATCCCCGGCCAGCCAAGAACTTCGTCAACCGCGGCACCAAGAAAACCCAGCACCACCGTCTCCGGTCACCAAGAAGTGAATCCAAGAGCTTCTTCCTCAAGCGCGCGCATGGCATCGTCAGAGCCATCCAGGAAGCGGGGGAGGGAGGAGGATGATGACGACGAAAGCCGCCGCCGTCGGCTCGTCAAGGAGGGGACTGCGCTCAACCTGTGCTCCCTTCTTGCCTTGTGTCCGCGTGATCCACGAGATTCCAATGCCCGAACCGTTCACAACTACTCCTTTGCTTGCGTGATTAATCTTCCACCTCCATTATTTTGCTTTGTGTCACTCCCTTTTTTTTGTTCCTTGCCTCTTGTGCTTCCACTAATTTCCTGCAAAACAAAGCCCTTGCTTCCCCCATGCTTGTCCTTTACATGTGCTCGAGATGCCAAAAGATGGAGGCTTCCCGTGATGCATCATGGGGCACTATATGTTAATCAAGCTCAAAAACCTCCCCTTAATCAAGTTTAGATGCTAATCCCTCCTCTAATTTTGAAAATTTAAAAATTAACTCAGCGCTAGCGATGAGTCCACATATATCATTAGAGGAGATCTTAGGCATCAAAAACAACTATAAAATCTATTTTGGTTACTCCGGGATCGATTGCTTTCATTAATTGATAGCAAGCTCCTCCAGCTTGACCGTGGGGCATAGGTTTAGGTTTTAATTTTGGCCAAACATGAGAGAGAGATTTTGAAAAAAGTAAAGTCAATGGGGCTTAGAAAAAATCTAAATCTAGAGAAACCGGTGGATGTCAAGTTGAATGAAACCAAAAATCAAGTTGCTTAGGTTCACGCGAGTCCTACCATGCATCAAAGATTGAAAACATTGAAGAACATAGCAAGGCTCTACCCGTGTGTTTTTAACATGCGAAACAAGCCAACCTAAACATCATGGAGAGGATGAAAGGTTGGGGTAGGTTCTGAATTTTTTGGTCTTGGTTTCTCAAAAAGAAGCAAACAAAACTTCAGATGGCTCAAGTCATTGGTTTATGAACAATATAAAATTCAAATAAATCGACCGAGCAATTATAATGTCTCTAAAAAATATTAAACCACATAGGAATTTATGGTATGTAATGCATAGCAAATTCTAAAAACAACTTACTTGAAAAACTTGAAAAAAAAATTCTTCGGGTTGCCCTCCCGGTAGCTTGACTCTTCAACAAGTTGTCCTCCCGGTAGCTTATTCTTGACTTGATGAACGGGTTGCCTCCCGCCAAGCGCTTCGTTTATAGTCTATAGCTAGACTTCTTCTCTTCGCTCCAGATCAACGCTCTTTGCGGGCGTTGCAATCTTGGGGACCCCACTTCTACACCATCCTTGGCTTTGGTGTAGGTTTATTCTTCGGCTTAGTCATCTTTTTGGTCTTTGCAGGCGGGCGTTGATTCATGGTCTTGACGGATGCAACATCTTTTCTTCCTTGGCTTCATTCTCCTTTGGCTCCTCCCTTCCGATGTGATGATGAGGTAGAACATATTTAACATTGATCATGATACATACCTCGAATCGTAGTTGACTTGAATGCACTCCTCACGCCATCGATGTTGAACTTGATCTCCCTCTTGCCGATGTCGATTGCTCTGACGATCTTGAGGAACGATCTCCCTAGGATGAGTGGCGGGTGAGGTTGATCTCCCTTCGATCTTGGAGGTGGAGTTTCTCTTGGAGATTCCGACGATCTTCGGCCTCCGCTTTTAGATCTTGTGTTGCACGTCACCTTTACCTGCAAAGTTTTTCTAGACCATCCACAAAATATATGTTTGTTTTTTGTTGGAGATGCAACCGTCCATCTCCGGTTAGGGTTAGCAAATATAAACAAAATAAAGAAAACTAAAAGAAAACTAGGGTTTAGTAAAACCCTAGATTATATTGATTTTTTTTCGAGGATGGTCGAAATCAAGAGATGCAAAGAAAAATCAAGAGAAAAACTGAAAATATTCACAAACGCAATACTAGATTGAATCTTGATTACTTGTTCCCCAGCAACGACGCCAGAAAAAGGGGTTTGTTGACGGTTAATAGTTGTATCAAAGTTCATTTGGACTTGCATGCGGACAAGTCCTCCGTCGTAGCCAAGGGACCCTTCTTCCCTTAAGTGTGAACCCAAGGTGTCGAATCCGTAGAACAATGTGTAACACAAGATCCAATCTAATAAGCGGAAAAGCTTTGATCTCAAGAGGTTGTTTTTGCATCTAATCTACTAGATCATCATCAAAACTCATCTAATCTACTGCACACCGGAGGTAGCAAGAGAAAGAGAGGGGAGACCCAATCTAGAGATTGGATCGGGTCTTTCGTTGAAGTTCCAAAGTAAAGAAGAATGTAGCAAAACGAATCTCATTAAAAGCATGGCTCCCGTTCCGACTCCGAGGACTCCCGTTTTTCTCTTTTACCGTACTATCACTACGAGGGATAATCTTACGGGTTGGTACTACTCGGTGGGTTCAAGAAGAACAAGTTGAAAACGTTTGGTAGATCGGGTATGCACCTCTAGCCACCATGGCTACAAGAACATCCTATGCAATCTACCCGCGGGATAGATCGGGGAGGAAAACACCCGAACGAAGACAAAATCACAACGAAAGCACTTGATGCTAAGAATCAGATTCAATCTACTAATTCAACATAAAAGTAATACATGGACAAGATCACCACCGGGATCCTACCTTGATGTTGATCCTAGCTCCTGGAACTCCGACGTGGTCTTCCATGCAAGGTTCCCACGCCGGCTAGGGGAACCCTAGTCAACCATCTCGACCCTCTCCTCTCCGGAATGGTGTCCTTCTCTTCTCTGCTCCTCGACGGCGGATGACGAATGAATTTCTCCGTGGCTCTTGGCAGGGGGACTATAAATAGTCTGAAGGGTGGCTAGGTCAAAGGGGGCGCCGAACCGGGCTCGGAATGGGCTCGGTCGGCCGGCCTGGGCCGACCGGCCTGGGCCGATCGGCCTGGGCCCATTTCGGCCCGTTTTGCCGCCGTCTTTTGTCCCGGAGCTTCTCGCGCGATTCCCCATTTGTGTGCACTTGCATGTGGGCCTTTGACGTCGTTTCCTTCGCGGTTAAGGCTTGAATGCTTGCCATCCAAGCTTCGCTGTTTTCTGGTTGAGTCCCTGAAGATTTGCATGTTGACTCTTCGGTCCTCGAGTCATTTGGAGTCATGTTCATCGCGTGTCTTGACTCTTGACGGGCTTCATGATCTTCTTCCAAAGTGCTTGATGAACTTATCCTGAAAGTCTCCTCTTTAGCGTAGATTTCCTGCGTAAACAATAAACTCCAAAATCGACATGCAAGAGTGAACTTGTTACATACGGGGGGTTAGTTCCAGTGGTTAGAATAATAAATCAATGCCAACATTAAAGGTAAACTCATGGCTAGGTTGACGGAAATTCACCGTCAACATAGGGTATGCCGTGGCTCCTTTGTATAAGTACATGTGGACATACTTAGCTTTTGATGGTATACATACTTAGCATTTCCCTTTAGATTGACTCTTATATTTGGTTTTGCTCTTGTTCCTATGTACATGTGCACATTCTCTCCAAGTTGAATAAGTACCTCATCAGCAACAGAGGCAGCCTACATCTTCCTCTTTAAAATGGTAAGGTCGCATTGCCTGAACTAATTTTTTGGTTACTGAAATTTGCATTTATGTTAATGGTTTACCAAGAATCAATGATATTACAGTGGGCTAAAGTAGTTACTGTAATTCCCTTGACTATTAATTCACAGGATAAATCTGATGATAACTATAGACCTGGGCCACAAGATGAAGAAGAGGGTTATGGCACTGCTAGTGCACAACAAGACCAGGTGGGTGGGGCTCAGCGCCGAGGCAGAGCGCCAAGGACATCCACAAAGTGGCCAAGTGACACAATGATAGTCACTGAGGTCAACATAGGGGGGATGCCAGTACCATTGAGTCAAAAGCGCAGGTTCAGGGTGCTTGCGGGGCTCGTTGCTAGACAAAAGATACCTTTGTACTTGCCAGAATTCAAAGAACTAAGCAATGATGAAAAGTGGGACTTGTTTGATAAGCATGTGCAGAAACACTTGAGGTTCCAGGAAGGTGTGAAACCGCAAGCATTCAAGCTTTTCTGGAAGATGGCAGCCAAGGCATGGAGACAATTCAGATTTCAGCTTAGGCGAGATTTTATCAGAAAAGGACTTGAGCCATTTACAAGGCACTCGTTTATCGTCCCGGAACAGTGGAAGGAGTTCATGAAACAGGAGGAAACCGAGCAAGCCTCATCTGTTAGTGTCAAGTTCAAAGAACCCCGAAGCCGGAACACAAGCGAGCACAGCACGGGTCCAGCTGGTTATACTGTGAAACTAGAACAATGGGAGGAAGAGGACAGACAATTAGCTGCAGCTGGTATCCCCAACCCATATGACGCCTACCCTGATGATCGTTCCAAGAATTGGCTGCGAGTAAGGAGTAAGCTAGTGATTAAAGACCGTGTTGCCGTGATAGTGTTCAACAACAAAGAGGCAGAAAAATTGGCTGCAGACATCAAGGAGAAGATTGCATCTGCAGAATCTTCAGGAATGGCAGGGCAGAGGGAGTATGATGTGCTAAGTTAGTGCTTGGGCCGCCCTGAACAACCAGGTCGCGTGCGTGGTGTCTCCAGCTACCAGGGTTGGAAGTATGCATGGCCTCAGCACACTTCCATGTACAGGAAGAGGAAGAGGACGAAGACCGATGCATCAGTTGATACGGAAAAGATAAAGGAACAAATCAAGCAAGAACTGGTGGCTGAGATGCAGATGCAGAACATGCAGATGCAGAAGTGGTGTTGTCACCAGATGGTGTTGTCACTAGTGTCCAATCGCGCAAGCCCTTCATCCGCCACACTAAAGAGCAGCTATGCGTCCGCAGATAATGTAGGTTTGATCGATGGCACTGCAGAGTTGGCGACGGAGGTGCGCTGTGACGATCGTACACAGGAAGACCTTATAGGCATGTTGATTGAACCCACACACTGTGGCCTATGGATCACATGGAGGGGTCTTGAATGTGAGGCTGCAATTGGTCTTGTTCATCCAGAGTAGACTACGCTACAAACAGTAACGATTCATGAAGACTGTGTTGTGGTTGAAGTGCTCACTGTATATACTATCTTTGCGGATGAACTGGTGGAATACTCTCCTAATGACGAGGTGATGAAACTCGGACAAGCTGAAGGACAGAGGTTACAGTGGAGAAGGTGTCGGATTCACATCAAGGGAGCACCAACATGTAAATCTCGTTCACAGGCTATGGTAGAGATTCCTTGTAGTTCAAAGAGTACGGTACAGGTTCCTTCCTCACATGGTTCCCCACATCCTCCTCCTCCTCCACAATCCCCACATCTGCAAGACGTTCCATTCGGACCTCCTCCTCCTCGTCCTAAAAAACTTGCATCCCCACCTCCTCGTCATCCTGAAAACACAGAAAAACTTGCATCCCCACATCCGCAAGATACACCAAATATTCCATCCACACCTACTACTAGTCCTGAAAAACAGAAAAACTTGCATCCCCACCACCACCACCACCACCTCCTCCTCCTCCTCCTCCTCATGAAACAACAAAACCTACACCCCCAAACGAAAGTGCTCAAAGCAATCATGCAGGTACATCTGGGCCTAATACCTCTGTAATAGCTCCTGGTGAGACACCACTGTTACCAGGCAACCAGAGTGATGTGTTGGGTGGTGCTGATAAATCTGTCGACGACATTTCGAAGAAAGCTGTAGGTACATCTGGGCCTAATACCTCTGTAATAGCTCCTGGTGAGACACCACTAGGCAAGAAAGCCCTTGAGAAACCTTCAGCCATTTCAAATCAACAAGGAAAGAAACTTGCCGAAAATAAAATCTCTACACCACGTACAGTAGGCAAGAAATCCCTTGAGAAACCTTCGGCCATTTCAAAGCTACAAGAAGAGAAACTTGCCAAAAATAAAAGCTCTACACCACCTACAGTAGGCAAGTAAGCCCTTAAGAAACCTTCTTCAGCCATCTCAAACCAGCAGGAAAAGAAAATTGCTATAAATAAAACCTCTAAGATGCCTACTAGAAAGCGATCTGAGAGAAACACCGAGAAGCATCCTTGGGCTATGACTAACCCAAAGCGATCTGAGAGAAACACCAAGAAGAATCCTTGGTCTATGACTAATCCAAACCGATCTGAGACAAACACCCAGAAGAATCCTTGGGCTATGGTTAACCCAAATTACAAATTCGGAAAGAGCCTTCTCAGTGATGATGATCTCAAAAAAGCTGCTCCTTGTACCAGAGAGCTCCACACATTCTACATGCAATGTGGTAAGTCAGATGATGATTCTCCGATTATGGTCACACTTCGGCCCGGGACCAATGCATGGCCTAAGAGAGGAGACGAATCGTCAAACGGACTCGAGCAGATACCTATGCCACTTAGTGATTTGTACGATCTCTTCAACTTGGATGCTTTGGATCTGGTACTTCTCCGCTGCTTCATCCTGTAAGTTGCTTGAAAATTTAATCTGCTTCTCACTAATCATTCTCTATTGAAATGTGCTTTTTGCCTCACATCATCTTTACCATGTATTTTGCCTTCTTACACTTTGTTTTTTCTTACTAATAGGAATATGGCTATAGAAGTTGAGAAGACGGGTGCTGCAGTTGGCTTCCTTGATCCTGAATGCCTTTGCTCGACAACATTGACCAGCACGGATGACACTCTTGCTTTCTCTGTGTCCTATATGCACAGTGCCTTCAGACTATATGCTAAAAAGAAACTCATCCTTACCGCTTATCTCAGTAGGAACCACTGGATTGCAGTGGCGATCGTTCCGAAGCAGCAGAAGGTCTACTATCTTGATTCATTGAAGAGAGTTAAGACTGATACTACCCCTTTCGAACAAATCATTAATGAGTAAGTTATTTCTTTCTTAACCTGCGGACGTTCCTCAACAAACTGTGCAGAGTATATTAATTAATAGTGCCCTAACCATTGTTGCATGTTTCGTTGTAGGGGTTGGGAACGTTACTGCGGCAAAAAGAAGTTGCACCTTAGCACCTTGGAACATGTCAAAGATGTTAAGGTACATACCACTTATTTCCTTCCTGTGGAAGCTAGTACTAAAGCTTGAGTTTATTTCTTCTTGATCACCACTATTTTTCTTTGTACATTTATTGCAGTGCCACCAACAACCTGCCAAATCCAAACTCCGCGGCTTCTATTGTGGCTATCACATGCTTAAATTAAAAGATAGAGGCCCAGATATGGAGGTACTTTCTTGGGATCTTCATTTGTAAAACCTGCAACTGAGCACAGTTCTTGCTTATTAGCACTGCACATATTTGGTAACCACCTATATATGTGTGCTGACTGGTGACATTGTTATATCCAGAGATTAGGGCTAGATGAGCAACCTCTCCACAAATCCACGCTGGTCTATGTTCGTGAAAGAATTGCCAGATTCCTCATGGAACAGGTGGTCACAGTCGGAGGAAAATTTCATGCTGATGAAACTGTGTGGGCTCATATTATACATGTGACTAGGAAATTTTTGCATTCCTCCTTGTCCGATGAATTTTGTGATATTGTTGTCAAGCTAGTTAACTATGGCTGTGATATTTTTGTCAAGCCAGTGATGCTTCTTTACTTGTGAGATGATGATGTTGAATTTTGTCATATGATGCATGTGAATTATGTGGATTTCTGTGAATTTGGATGCTGGATCTAATTTCTGTGAATTTAGTCATATCCTGGTTGGTTCCAGGATGCAGCCCCTGATGGTTGCCAAATCCTGGCTGGTTCCAGGATGCAGCCAGCAAGCAGGCAGCAGGTTACTGTAGGGGTGGCCTACGTATCTGTAACGGGCGTTAATTAAAGCTCGTTACAAACACTGATCAGTGAGTAACGGGCTTCATTCGGAACGCCCGTTACAAACATGCCAACAATGTAACGGGCAGCATAAAAGCCCGTTGCCAGTACTGACCGGTGGGCCCCAGAACTTGGCCCGTTCGTCAAGACAGAGGAGACGCAGGTTCACAGCACGTGTCTCCGATGTTGATTTCACAGTAACGGGCTCTGTTTTGGTGCACGTTACCAAAGTTCCCTGTGGGACCAGAGAAACAGTCATTTTCACGTGACCGGTAACTAGTTGTGGTAACGGTTGTTGTTTGATGCCCGTTACAAATCCTAGTTGTGCTGAGACGTGTGTGAAATAGACGCGTCTCATTTCGTCGAGATATCGGAGACGCGGGTACACAGCACGCGTCTCCGATGTTGAGTTACTGTAACGGGCTCTGTTTTGGTGCCCGTTACCAAAGTTCTCTGTGGGCCCAGAGAAACAGCCATTTCAAGTGACCGATGGCTAGTTGTGGTAACGGTCGTTGTTTGATGCCCGCTACGAATATGTGTTATCAGTAATGGGCATCTGCCCGTTACCTTTCTTGGTTTATTTGTAACACTTGATCGGTAACGGGCGCTTTGCCCGTTACGAAAGGCAATCTATCCCCATTACCAAAGTGAGTTTCTCACGTAGTGGTCCCCCGAAGGACCACTTCGAGAAGCTCCCGAAGGTGCCATGCACCCATCACGAGGTGCCTGTCAAGCACGCTCTCAAGGACTGCCGCTTGATGAAGAATTACGTCAACGGCACGCTCAAGCCTAAGGCGGCAGACCCGCAGAAGAAGGCAGCACCTCTCCCCGACAACGATGACGACGACGTGGGGGCTCAGTACCCAGGCGAGGATGGGGCGGTCCACATGATCTTCAGCGGGTCCCCGACACGACCCTCAAGGCGCCAAGAGAAGTTGATCCAGTGCGGGGTCTACAACACCGAGACCGCGACGCCCTCGTACCTCAAGTGGTCGGAGGTTCCGATCACCTTCGACCGCAAGGACCACCCCGATCGCGTGCCGCAGCCGGGATGCTACCCACTCGTGGTAGCTCCCTTGTTCAAGACCAAGCGGATCCACAAGGTCTTGATGGATGGAGGGAGCGGCATCAACGTGCTCTACGTGTAGACGCTCGACGACATGGGCATCCCGCGGTCCCAGCTGCGACCATCGCCTACACCGTTCCATGGGGTCGTCCCTGGAATGGAGGCACTCCCAATCGTGCAGATCGATCTACCCATCATGTTTGGGACATTGCAGAACTTCTGCACGGAAACCCTTACCTTCGAAGTGGTGGGGTTCTCGGGGACGTACCACGCCATCCTCGGGAGGCTGGCCTACGCGAAGTTCATGGTCGTGCCCAACTATACGTACCTCAAGCTGAAGATTCCCGGTCCGACAGGGATCATCACGGTGGGGACTACATTCCAGCACGCATTCAAATGCGATGCTGAGTGCTTCCAGTTTGCTGAAGCACTCATCTGGTCCGAGAGGCTCCACGCCGAGCCTCCCTCCGAGGACCAAGACATCCCCGAGTCGTCTAAACGAGCGGCCTGCTCTTTCGAGCCTGCCAAGGACGTCAAGGATGCAGCTATCTCTGATGATGGCCGCACGCTCCGTATCGGGACGGTGCTCGATCCTAAATAGGAAAGCGCGCTCGTCGACTTCCTCAAAGCGAACCTCGACGTGTTCGCATGGAAACCCTCCGACATGAAGGGGATCCCGAGAGAGGTTACCGAGCACAAACTGAACATCAAGCCAGGATCGAAGCTGGTGAAACAACGCCTCTGCCACTTCAACGACAACAAGTGCAAGGTGATCGGCGAGGAAATCAAGAAGCTTCTTAGTTCAGGGTTCATCTGAGAAGTATTCCACCCCGAGTGGCTTGCTAACCCTGGACTTGTAAAGAAGAAGAATAAGAAATAGAGGATGTGTGTTGACTATACGGGCCTTAACAAGGCATGTCCCAAGGACCCGTTCCCTTTGCCTCGCATAGATCAGGTAGTCGATTCGACAGGTGCGAAACCCTCTGTTCTCTCGATGCGTACTCCGGGTACCACCAGATAGCGATGTGCATAGCGGACCAACTCGCGACCTCATTCATCACTCCGTTCGGCGCCTACTGCTACAAGACGATGCCCTTCGGGCCTAAAAACGCGGGCGCCACGTTCTAGAGATGCATGCGGCGCATCTTTGGAGATCTTATAGGGTGAATCATCGAGGCGTATGTCGATGACATCGTGGTCAAGTCAAAAAAGATAGGCGATCTGGTCCCAGACCTTACGGAAGTGTTCGCAAAGCTGAGAGAGCACGGGGTGAAGCTAAACCCCGAGAAGTGCATTTTCGGGGTTCCGATGGGTATGCTCCTTGGCTTTGTCGTGTCGGAACGCGGCATTGAAGCTAATCCTGAGAAGATCTCAGCCATCACTAACATGGGGCCGATCCAAAATCTAAAGGGTGTGCAGTGCGTCACGGGCTGTCTTGTGGCTCTCAGCCACTTCATTGCTCGACTCGGAGAGCGCAGACTGCCACTGTACCACCTGATGAAGAAGTCCGACCACTTCACATGGACGCCCGAAGCTCAGGAAGCGCTTGACTCACTCAAAAATCTTCTCAAGAGTCCGCCTATTCTTACGGCCCCGGCACCCAAAGAGCCGATGCTCTTGTACATTGCCGCGACGACCCAAGTGGTCAGTGCTGCATTGGTGGTCGAGCGAGAGGAGCCCAGAAGATCACACAAGGTGCAGCGGTCGGTTTATTTCGTGAGCGAGGTACTCTCCGATTCAAAAACCTGTTACTCGCAAATGCAAAAACCGGTTTTTGCTGTCTTGATCACAAAGCACAAGCTCCGCCACTACTTCGACGCACACCCCATCACGGTAGTATCCAAGTATCCGCTCGAAGAAGTGATCCAGAACCCCGAGGCTGAGGGGAGGATAGCCAAGTGGGTGTTGACGGTGAATTTCCGTCAACCTAGCCATGGGTTTACCTTCGGTGTTGGCATGAATTTTATATCTTATCCATTAGTACTAACCCTCTAGATATAACAAGTTCATTCGTGCATGTCGGTTTTGGAGTTTGATGTTTATGCAGGAATTTAGCGTTGAAAGCGAGACTTCCGGGTAAAGTTCATCAAGCACCTCATGGCAAGACCTTGAAGCCCGGTACAAGTCAAGCAGTGAAGTGAACATGACTCCAAGAAGCCCAAGGACCAACCCGTGAAGACGGAAAACTCTGAGGACCTGAACAGAAAATGCTGAATCTTGCAGGACAAGGAGCTTCATCTAAACCGCGGAGAAACTGACGTCAAGGGCCCACATGTAGAAGGGAGAAACTTCTAGAAGACACGAGAAGCATCACCGAGGAAGGCGGCCACAAAATGGGCTAGAATGGGCCCAGGCTGGCCCAGCCCATTTCTAGGTCCATTCGAGCCCCCCTTTGACCTAGACGCCTCTCGGACTATTTATAGCCCCCTGGCCAAGAGCCACGCGTCAACTCATTCGTCATTCGTCACCGAGGAGCAGAGAAGAGAGGGACACCATTCCGGAGAGGAGAGGGTCGAGCTAGTTGTCTAGGGTTTCCCTAGCCAATGTGGGAACCTTGCAAAGAAGACCACGTCGGAGTTCCAGGAGCTAGGAGCAAGATCAAGGTAGGATCCCGGTGGTGATCTTGTTCATGTATCATGTACTATGTTGAATTGTCAAGTTGCAATCCGATTTCTAGTGATCAAGTGCTTCTTCTACGACTTTGATTTCAATTGGCTTTTCTTACTTTAAGATCTATTCTCGAGATAGATCATAGAGGGTGTTCTTGTAGCCGTAGTGGCTAGAGGTGCATGCCTGACCTTCCAAGAGATTTCAACTTGTCCATTAGACTCTCCCTAGGCTAACCCGCACGAATAGGAGTGCGTTGTGACAGAACGGTGGCTCCAAAAGGTGGGCGTCTTCGGAGTTGGACGGGAAGCCGTGATTTAAAGACGCTTTTTATGAGATTCAACTTGGCTATTTCTTCTTTGTTTGGAACTTCAACAAGAGCTTGATCCAATCTCTGTAAGATTGGTTTTACCTATCCCTCTCTATCTCTTGCTACCTCCGGTTTTCATAGATTAGATTCGTTTCTTTTGATGTTCTTTAGATTAGATGCAAAAGCATTCCCTTTGAAGATCTAAGTGTTCTCGGCTTTAATAGATAGGTTCTTGCATCACACATTTGTTCCACGGATTTGATACCTTGGGTTCACACTTAAGGGAAGAAGGGTCCCTTGGCTACGATGGAGGACTTGTCCGCTTGCAAGTTGTGACACCCTAAAATTCCATCACTAAAATTCATTTAAGCAACATGTTGATATAGTCTTAAGGATTTAAATTGCCTTGCTAATTAAATTTAGCTCTAAAAGTGAATTAATTTAATTTAATTAAATTTAGAGACAACAACTGCTTGTGCATCCTATTTTGGTTGCATAGTGTTCTGTGTGAAGGTTTGAAGTTTCAAAAGTTTTAAATGTGTTTGAAATGTTTTGAAAACAGTTTGAAAAGTTTGAATTTGAAAAGAGATTTAAAAAGAAAAAAAAGGAAAGACCTTACCTCCTTACCTTTCAGCCCGGCCGGCCCATCGGCCCAACAACCGCCCTCCCGCAGCGGCCCAGCTCCCCGCCTCCCTCTCTCTTTTTCTTTCTACCGCTGACAGGCCGACCCCACCCGTCAGATCTTCCTTCCTTACCGCGCCTCCTCCTTTCCTTTGATCAGCGCGCGCCGCCGTGTTTTCCGCCGTGCCTGGCCGCCTCCTCCACTTCCCCTTTTCTCTCCGAGCAAGCCAATTAAGGCAATAATTCTTCCCCTCAATCAATCCCCTCTGTTACTTGCCGTTTTCCCCCCCTTCTCCTGTTCGTTGTACCACTTTGCCCGCCGGCCATCAATGGCAAGGCCGCTGACCGCCAACTCCCCTTCCGCTTCCCCTTCCCTCTCTCTCTGCCTGTATAAAACCCGGGCATCGCCCTCATTTTCTTCCTTTCACCACGCACACGCTTCACCACTTGCCCGAGCATCACACAAACACCCAGCGCCGCCGCCCCTGTTTCCGCCGCCGCTGGAAGAGCTCGTCGCCGGTTAAGGGTTCACCTTCTCCCTTTCTTCTCTCTGTTATGTGCTGCGCCGTCGCTCATCAAGCTTTTCTTGCACCAGGACCTCGCCCTCGTCGCCCTGAGGAGCTGCACCCCTGTCCGTCGGTGCGCCGCCCGAGCCCGCCGCCGTCGCTGATCACCGTCGCCGTCACTCCTTCCTCGCTGTGAACATTTTCGAACCGTCTCTGCGTGGTGAGCAAAACCGCCAAGTCCTTTTCCCTCTTTTAGGTGCACAGCACCATCTTCACGAGCTCGCCGGCGAGGCCGATCTGCCCCCTTCCGGCGCCGGCCGCCGTGGACGCTTTAGCCTATCCCCTGAACCCCTAGGCATGTGCGCGTGCTCCCCCGCTACGCGTAGCACCCACCCGCGCTTGAAATGGCAGCCGGGAACCCCTTCCCGGGCTCACGCCGGCGAAGCGCCACCGCGCGCCGCCGCGCCGTCTCTGTTCCCGGCGCACTCACCGCCGCGCCCCGCTTGCAGGCCACCAGGGCCGTTCGATCGCGCACGGGCGGCCCTGATCTAAACAGGGGAGATACCCCTTGGCCTGGTCCACCGTGGACCCGTGAGCCGGGCTCACGGCGCGGTCCACCACCGCCGCGGCCATTGGATTGAAGATCCACGGCTCAATCGAGCTGTTTTCTTTAAAGAGCCCCTGGATTTCTATGTATTTGCATGCCGGTCCTTCCACCTATATAAACCTTCACAAACAGGTCCTGAATCTTATGTTCTAGCCCCTGCCTTCTCTGTTTAATAGCATCTAAGGTCCTTTTTATTTGTTTTAACATGTTAGCCCCTCTGTTTTTATATAAAATTATGTTTTAGTCCCTGGTTTTATTCATAACAGTCCTGTAGACATAGTTTTCTTGCAGAAAGGTCCCCGTAACTTGTTTTAACCATATCTTTCTTGTTTTAACTCCGTTTTTAGCGTTCTATATACCGAAATGATCGTCTCAGCGAGTAGAATCTTTTAAACAGCGTGTTTTTAGCTTTTGTTACTGTTTGGTATACTGTTTATTTATTGTTTGTTTGTATATGCTTGTGCGTAGATATCGTGCCTGTTTCGTCTGAGCTCCCCATTGGAGACGATCAGGAAGAGCCTGTCTACGAAGAAGAAGATACTCAGTTTGTAGAGGAAGGCAAGTGGATTTTTCCCCCTCTGCATATTCTTTTTGAACCTATATAACTGCATGTTTATACAATGTTTACTTTTACTTGTTGCTATGCATGAAATTGATGGGAAATCACCTTTTTAAGGACATGACTAGATGTTTCACCCCTTTTACCTTGATCAACCCTGTTAAACAAATGTTTTGGGTAGATGATTGCTTAGTTGCTAAACATGGGCTGGTTACAATGGTTTTTATGATACAGCCTTCTATGTTAATGAAATGTTGGATAAGAATAAGACAAGATCATATGCTTTAAATCGAAACATGGAGAACCACCCAAGATAACAGTACAACCACAGTCCACATGGCTCTGGCTTAGCCAATTAATTAGGAGAGTGGGTTTATCTGATAGCCTTTTTCCGAGAGGGGCACAGGGGGCTCGGGGTTGCAGGGGTATAGCCCGGTTCTTCTGGGGTAGCAGCCTTTGCTAAGGTGCTGACCATTAGGGAGGGTTATGGTCCGCCCTGAGCTGTAACTGTCGCGGGCTGTTGGTTTCTCTGCTTTCCTTTGTAAAGGCTTCGTAGTGGACCCCTAGCCACTCACCTTGGAAGTGTTTAAGGGTCTAGCTAACCCGGGCAACGTGGGGAACACGAGCTGTGGGTAAAGTGTACAACCTCTGCAGAGTTAAAACTGATCGATCAGCCGTGCTCACGGTTAAGAGCGGCTTGGACCCTCACATGATTAATAAACTTAAAGATGGATGTAAATCGTGGATCTTGTGGGTTTTTGGGATGAGATGTTTTATAATGCTTAAGTGGGTTGGTATGAACTTACATCTTGTAACTAGGTGCTGTTTATTAAAACTTTGACCAACTTATAAAATGCTAACCGCTGCAAACCTTAGCCTATCCTTGGTAGCCTTGCATGTTTCCCCCACTTGCTGAGCTCCAACCATAAGAGTGCTCACCCTTGCTTACCGCTGTTCAGAGAAGAACATCGGTGAGGAGTACTGGAGTGACTTCGAGGAGTTCTAAGGCATGCGGATCCCCCAGTCATTATGCCTGTGGAAGTTGAAGAAGGAGCTACTCGTTTAGTTGTCGTTTTGTGTTCGGACCTTCATGTCCACCCGTCTGAGTGTAATAAATGAATATTGTATCGGTTAAACTCTTGTACGTTTGATTACAGTTATGGTATTACACTCTTTTGTCTATCGTATGTGTGTAATCTGATCCTGGCGCACATATGAGATGCATTCAGTTTTCCTTGTAAAATCGGGTGTGACACAAGTCCAAATGAAATTGGATACACATATACACTGTCAACAAGCCCCTTTTTCTGGCGCCGTTGCCGGGGAACAAGTGATCAAGATTCGATATTTTATTACTTTTTGTGAATATTTTCAGTTTTCTTTTGGTTTTTCTTTTTGCATCTACTAACTTTTGATCATCCTCAAAATCAATCTAATCTAGTTTGACTAACCCTAGTTTTCTTAGATTTGATTTTTTTTGTATATATTTTGTTATTGCTAACCCTAACAGGAGATGGACGGCTACCTCTCTAACAAACCCGAAAATTTTGTGGATGATCTAGAAAAACTTTACAGGCTAAGGAGACGTGAAGCACAAGCTAAAAAGATGGAATTTGCAGATCCAAAAGCGGAGGCTGTAGGATCGTCGGAGTCTCCAAAGGAATCACCACCTCCAAGCCCTAGGGAGAATCAACTTCCACCGCTACCGATGGGAGAACAACCACAGCCGGAGCGCAAGATCGGGGAGCTATGCACCAAACATATCATCGACCTACCAATCTTGAACCTCGCGGAGATCGGAAGGCCGTTTGAGATCAAGACCTCAACAATCCGCATGGTGCAACATTCACCCTTCACCGGTAAAGAGGATCTGAACCTTCACCTCCAAGTGTTCATTCAACTTTGTCAAACTTTCAACATGGACGGGGTGACTCAAGATCAAATGAGGGCGAGGCTCTTTCCGTTCTCGTTGCTTGGGAAGGCTTTGCAATGGTTCTACTCTCAACCGGCGGAGATGGTGCAAAATTGGGACACCTTGATGAGAGCCTTCATGAAGGAATACTACTCACCGGGTAAGACTCAAAGCTTGCGCAATAAGATTGCTACCTTTGCTCAATATCCTACAGAGACCATATCGGAGGCATTTGAGTGCTTCAATGAGTACACTCGGGCAGTTCCACATCACAAGTTCCCGAAGGAAGATCTCGTTCAAAAGCTCTATCAAGGACTTACCATGGCGTCAAGGACAATCATCGATGCATCGGCGGGAGGATCCATCATCGAGCTTACGCCGACTCAAGCTTTCACTCTATTCAAGAAGGTCGCGAACAATGACACATGGGTGTCATCTGGACGCTTACTTCCAGTTCAACCCACGGGGAACGTCAAGGGAGTCTTGCAAGTGGAGAAAGAAGATCTACTCGAAGGCAAGATCGATTCGCTTATGCGGAGGTTGGAGAAGATGGAGATAGAGAAGAAAGAAGCCCAAGATCTAAAGGCTGCCGAAGCAAGATCCACATGTGAAGAGTGCAGAGAATATGGCCATGTCCAAAAGGATTACCCAGAGGAAGCCAAGATGCTCGATTACATGAGGAAGGGGGATTTGCCGAACTTTCGCTACGGGCAAGGTAGACCTCAATTTAATGCAAGCTCATCCATTCCGAATTTGGTTCCTCTTCGTATGCAATTGAAGGACTTCATGGACGAGCAAGCTAAGATCAACAAGGACACCGTCACCAAGTTCAAGGCCATAGACAAGGTGTTGGAGAACATCGATAGCAAGGTGACGGAGGTCGAAAGCTCCAACTATCAAGTGCTCAACATGATGAAGATGCTCGAGATGCAAGTGGGACAACTTACCGGGCGCTTATCCGCTAATGAAGGGAAGCTTCCGGGACAACCTCAAGGTCCCGAGACGGCAAAGGCCATTCAAACTCATTCGGGGAAGGAGACCGAAGATCCGGAACATTCCGCGGGAGTAAGAAAGCCTAAACCATCTACCGAGGCGGAGGAATTTGCTAAGGAGAAGGTTACCGAGATTGTCACCGAAGAGCCTGAGTTTGAGATGCCGAGAGAAGACACGAAGATACCGCAACTTAAGCCATGCTACTTCCGAGGTAAACTTGACAATCATTTTGAAAAGTTTGTGGAGGTTGTGCGTAGGTTAAGCATCAACATGCCGCTATTGGACGCCCTTCAAGTTCCTACATATTCTCGTTACTTCAAAGATATTCTTGCAAACAAGTATGAGATAGCAACACTCGGGGTGGATCATGTCAAGATGTCTGAGTAATGTAGCGCCAATAGCAAACGGACTAGAGAAGCAAGGAGACCCCGGGTGCCCGACGATTCCATGTTTCGTTGGTTCATTCAAGTTTGAGAAGGCATTATGCGACCTTGGAGCAAGTGTGAGCGTCATGCCAAGAGACATGTTCGAGAAGCTACGCCTACCGGAGCTAGAGCCTACGGCCATGTGCTTGGAGTTGGGTGACAACTCCATTCGCTACCCTTTGGGCATCGCCGTGGATGTGCCCGTGAAGGTCGGACACCATTTCATCCCCGTCGACTTTGTGGTACTCGAGATGGGAGAAAGGGAGAAGCCGCCGCTCATCCTTGGGAGGCCTTTCCTCAAGACCGTGGGAGCTACCATAGACGTCGGCAAGGGGGAGATCAAGTTCGACATCAACGGCGAGAGAAGTTCCTTCAAGTTTCGACCACGCTTCGAGGTATGCAATATGATCAAAGTTAAATATATTCTGCCTCATCGTCGCGTTAGTAAGGAAGAGCCAAGGAAGAAGAAAGCAAAGGAAATCAAAAGGGTTGTTGCATCCGTCAAGATAAAGGAACAAAAGCCGCCTGTGAAGACCAAAAAGACGACTAAGCCGGAGAATAAGCCTGCGCCCAAGATGGTGCGGAAGTGGGCACCCAAGATTGCAACGCCCTCAAAGAGCATTGATCTGAAGTAATCAAGTGAAGAAGTCTAGCCATGGACTATAAACGAAGCGCTAGGCGGGAGGCAACCCGTTTCGTCGAGTCAAGAATAAGCTACCGGGAGGACAACCCGATCAAGATTTTTGAGTCTTTCAAGTAAGTTAGTTTTGAAATTTGCTACGCAAGACATTCTTAGACTTAAAGTGGTTGGATAATGTTTAGAGTTATAAACCTTGTTTGGATATTTTGTTTGGATCATAAACCCTTTACATGAGTCATCCTATGAGTTATTTGCTTCTTTTTCAAGAAACCAAAACAAAAAAAATTCAGAACCTACCTCAACCTTTCATCCTCTTCATGATGTTATGGTTGACTTGTTTTGCATGCTAAAAACACACGAGTAGAGCCACGCAATGTACCTAGATGTTATTTAAATTTCAGCGTATGGTAGGACTCGCGTAAACCTAGAAATTCAATTTTTGGTTGGTTTAAAAATTCATATCCTTGGTTTCTCTAGAGTTAGAATTTTTCTAAGCCTCATTTAATTTTATTTCATTCAAAATCTCTCTCATTTAACCAAAATTAGAACCTAAACCTATGCCCCCATGATCAAGTCAGGAAAAGCTTGCTCTCAACTAATGGAAGCAAACGATACCGGTGAGACCAAAATAAAAGTAGTCGAAAAACATTTTCGACTTACATTTGTTTTTGATACTTAAAAACTCCTCTAAATATATTTGAACTCATTGCAAACCCTGAGTTTAATTTTATTTTTCGAAATTAGAGGAGTGCTTAGCATCAAAACATGCTTAGAGGGAGGCAATTTTAGTTAACTTAACCATGCATGCACCATGATGCATCACGGGATGCCCCTCCAACATCTTTCATCAAACCACATGCAAAGGACAAGCATGGGGGGCAGCCAAAGCTTTGTTTTGCAGGAATCTCATGGAGGCAGGGAGCATGGAAGTGACTCAAAGCAAAACCATCAAGTGGAGGGATCAATCATGCAAGCAAAGGAGTGGACGAGAGCATTTGGGCGGTGCAACCCCGTGGAGCACGCGGTCACAAAGCAACAAAGCAAGCATGAGTACGCTGGAGGAAGATCGAGCCGAGAGGGCAGCGAAGACCCCAGGCCGGTCGGCCCAGGCCGGCCGGCCTCCCCCCTTTTTAAGCCCCCTGGTGCTCTCCTTCGTCGAGTAAGTCACTCGTTCAGTTCCTTGTTCGTGTGCTTGAGCTCATAGTCCAGAACCACCTTAGAATTAGCCCTTCAATTCAAGTTTTGTTTCATCCAACAAAATCCATCCTAAATCCACTCAAAGTCCATACTCCAAATAATATTTGTGTGCCTTGTTACCAGTTAAAATCCCCGGATATATATTTGTGAGGAGAGTGCAGCAACCATGTGGAAGAAAACTACAAGTCTTTTCACCAAGAAGAAGGGATCATCGTCGTCCAAGCCATCATCGACAACCTCTTCGAGGAGGCACTCGGTCTCCGAGTCTCCTCGGAGTATGGAGGAGGACATGGCACCGCCGAGGAGGAACGACACTCTTCTCCTCGGTGGCATGAGGGCCACACGAAGCTCGTCTATGAGGTTCACCGAACCACAAGGATGTACGGAGGAGCCGCCCGTCCGACCTCGTCGCTCGACACGATCATCCGCTCCACCTCCATACACTCTGCGGTATTCCAAGTATGGGTTTATTATCAAGACGGAGGAGGAGGAGGAGAAGCTCACTCGCCTTGAGAAGAGTCTTGTGGCAAACGTCGACTTCGACGACCAAGCTCTCCATGTGTTGGGTTTTCATACGGATATCTACTACATGTTGGGACACCTAGGTTGGGTGCAATTCTCCAACGGAGTGTCGGCAAACACCCACAAGGAATTCGCCTTGGAAATTCTTATGACCATGGCGCTTATCCTTGATGAAGGAGTGCCGAGTCTCTCATTCCGTTTGGAGGGAGATGAACAAGTGGTTCCCTATGAGTACATTAGGGAATTACTTGGTTTTCAAAAGGGAGCCCCGGAACAAGTGGATGTGCATGGAGGCACATTGGAAGGTTTTTGGAGAATGATCGCGGGAGAAGCTAACCGGCAAAGAAATAATATCCGGAACCCCATCATCCAAGTGTTTCACTCATGGATGTGCAAGAGGATTTTGGGGAGAATGAAAGAGACCAAGATAACCGACATGGAGGTGAATTGGCTTTACTCGGCCTTGATTGCCGGGCAGCCAATCGACCCTACTCACCTTATGATCAACCGGTGGTGTTGTGAAGCAACATCGGGTTCGGGAGATATTGGTTTGGGGTGTTACCTCTCCATGTTGGCTATCTCTTTGAGACCGGGAATTCCAAGAAACCCGGAACATCTCCTAGTCGGGACTTCCCTAGGATTTGATTATATGAAGCAAGGCAAATACATAAGTGGAGATGAGAGAGGAGGCTTCAAAGTGGCCAAAGTAAATTTGCCCCTACTGGATGCAAGATTAAGGCTTTTTCTTGAGGGAAAGAAGATTGGTTAGAGGAAGGACTTCTTGTGCCGGCAAAGAAGAACAAGAGAGGAAGGATTATAGAAGAAAGTTCTTCCACAGCCCAAGAAGAAGGTGCGCAACAAAATTATGTGCCACCATTTGGAGGAATTCCGGCGCCGCCGAGATACTACGGTGGTGTACCAATGCAAGCATGGGGGAGTGGTGCAGCCATGCCCCCACCAAATTTTGCGGTACCCAACGTAGCTTTTGCGAAGCCATATGCACACCTTTCTCAACCACAACAAAGTGTAGCCATCATTGGAGGATACGCTGTAAGAAACATGCAAAATATCGCAGCCATCCAAACCAATGCAAACCAAATGGGTGAAGGAAATGCAAACATCGCCTATGAGCTTGGACGCCTTCACCTAGCACCACCGGAGCAATTCATAGGAGGAGAGGTGCAATCCTATTATGAGCAAGGGTACAACAATCAAGATTATCAATATCAACCACCGGCGGAAGATTAGAGAGAGGAGGAGTTTTAGTTTATCTTTCCTTTTCCCTTTTCTTTAATTTTCAGCTTGTATGCGCCTATGTATGCGTAGTATTTTTAGTTTTTATTTAATTTTCAGCATGTGTGTTAGTGTTTATTTTCATCATGAATAAAATCACTACCTTGTTTTTACCTTTGGCAAAGATACAAAGTTTGTGCCATGTTGATATATGATGATAGTTGCCGCTTTGTTTATCTTTGTACTTGTTTTATGCATGATTAAGCTAATGCTCTCTTAAAATGAAAAATCTGAAATTATCTCAAAGCTAGTTAATCTTTAGCGGAGGTTATGATAAAAATAAGACCCGTAGTGTTTTATGTGCTCTCAAGTTTTGATGGATTAAAGATGATTTATTTTTGTTCTTAAAAGTAATGCTAACCTTGTCATAAATACCACTTGCATGTTGCTCTACCTATCCAGAGCCATATATATTTGAGTGCAAAACCTTAGTATACAAGGTTTATTTTTGGGTGAGTTATTTAAGGCCTTGATTTCTCTGGCCCGAGACTAAGAAGCTGGTCATTCCGTTTTTGTATATCTATCTTATTGCTAGCCTTTTTATCCGTGCATTGTGTATCCCCACATCGGAGATTTCACAAACCTCGCCAGATATCCACCCTTAAAACCAAGAATATCATCTTTTGTGTTTACCTCCTTGACCATAACCTATCATTGAGTATGGATCGTCAATTCGAGGAAGATCACAAGATGGTGCCAAGATTGAAGATTTCAACTATCTCTCCAAAGGAAAAATATTTCTAGTACCTACCTTATTTCTATCACCTCTTTGCCCGAGGACGAGCAACGTCTAAGCATGGGGGAGGAGGTAGGTACAATGCAATTTAGAGTTCATGGGGAGTAAATAAAAAAATGAAAAATGAGTATAAAGAAAAAAAGAGATAAAGAAAAATATGTATGAGAAAAGAAAAAATATGAGTATGTATAAAAATAAAATAAAGTGAACTCCCCGGTTCTCTAAAGTGCATTAGGAATTTCAAAAGTTTCAAGTTTAAGATCCAAACTCATCTTTCCAACCATGTGCAATCCGATAACGAGGACTTCCTTTGTGCCTCGAGATCACTCTTTGCCATTTGCACATTGCCACCTATATCAAAGTGTGTGTATTTTTTCTCTCCCCCTCCTTGATATAACATTATTTTCCAATGACCTTTTTGATGAGTCTCGATAAGACCATGAGAAGCTTGTCTTGTTTTAACAACATCTCATTTATAATATCTTGGTAGGACTAAACTTTCCCAAAAAGCTCCATATAAAGCCTACCACATATATATGTTATGAGAGGGAAAGGAGTAGAAGAAATAGGCTTGAGAGACAAGATGAGATGAGAGTTTATGAGCAAAATGCAAGGTGGTTTAAATTTTGAACTTGGTTTAGCTCTTTTTCATCTCGTTCTTTATTTTCAAAATTTCTGAGATCCATTTAAATTTTGGGAGCATGTTTAATACTTGTGGGAAGAGCTTAATTAATATCTACCCTCCGTAGGGATGAAGGCTAGTACATTATGGAACTATAACGAATTAAATTTTTGAGAGCATTATGTTTTCTCATGTATGATCAAGTGCAGGGTTTGAGCAATGAAAGGCAACGTTGATATTCATTGAAGGCTTACTCGAGGACGAGCAAGGTTTAAGCATGGGGGAGATGTTGACGGTGAATTTCCGTCAACCTAGCCATGGGTTTACCTTCGGTGTTGGCATGAATTTTATATCTTATCCATTGGTACTAACCCTCTTGGTATAACAAGTTCGTTCGTGCATGTCGGTTTTGGAGTTTGATGTTTATGCAGGAATTTAGCGTTGAAAGCAAGACTTCCGGGTAAAGTTCATCAAGTACCTCGTGACAAGACCTTGAAGCCCGGCACAAGTCAAGCAATGAAGTGAACATGACTCCAAGAAGCCCAAGGACTAACCCGTGAAGACGAAAAACTCCGAGGACCTGAACAAAAAATGCTGAATCTTGCAGGACAAGGAGCTTCATCTAAACCGCGGACAAACTGACGCCAAGGGCCCACATGCAGAAGGGAGAAACTTCTAGAAGACACGGGAAGCATCACCGAGGAAGGCGGCCACAAAATGGGCCAGAATGGGCCCAGGCCGGCCGGCCCAGCCCATTTCTGGGTCCATTTGAGCCCCCCCTTTGACCTAGACGCCTCTCGGACTATTTATAGCCCCCTGGCCAAGAGCCACGCATCAACTTATTCGTCATTCGTCGTCGAGGAGCAGAGAAGAGAGGGACACCATTCCGGAGAGGAGAGGGTCGAGCTAGTTGTCTAGGGTTTCCCTAGCCGACGTGGGAACCTTGCAAGGAAGACCACATCGGAGTTCCAGGAGCTAGGAGCAAGATCAAGGTAGGATCCCGGTGGTGATCTTGTTCAGGTATCATGTACTATGTTGAATTATCAAGTTGTAATCCGATTTCTAGCGATCAAGTGCTTCTTCTACGACTTTGATTTCAATTGGCTTTTCTTACTTTAAGATCTATTCTTGAGATAGATCATAGAGGGTGTTCTTGTAGCCGTGGTGGCTAGAGGTGCATGCCTGACCTTCCAAGAGATTTCAACTTGTCCATTGGACTCGCCCTAGGCTAACCCGCACGAATAGGAGTGCATTGTGACAGAACGGTGGCTCCAAAAGGTGGGCGTCTTCGGAGTTGGACGGGAAGCCGTGATTTAAAGACGCTTTTTATGATATTCAACTTGGCTATTTCTTCTTTGTTTGGAACTTCAACAAGAGCTTGATCCAATCTCTCTAAGATTGGTTTTACCTATCCCTCTATCTCTTGCTACCTCCGGTTTTCATAGATTAGATTTGTTTCTTTTGATGTTCTTTAGATTAGATGCAAAAGCATTCCCTTTGAAGATCTAAGAGTTCTCGGCTTTAATAGATAGGTTCTTGCATCACACATTTGTTCCACGAATTCGATACCTTGGGTTCACACTTAAGGGAAGAAGGGTCCCTTGGCTACGACGGAGGACTTGTCCGCTTGCAAGTCCAAACGAAATTGGATACGCATATACACCGTCAACAGTGGGCCCTCGAGTTGATGGGGCAGAACATAACTTACGCGCCGCGCAGTGCCATCAAGTCGCAAGTGCTGGCGGACTTTGTTGCTGAATTGACAGAAATTCAAACTCTACCGGCACCTATCGAGCACGAGACATGGACAATGTACTTTGACGGCTCTGTCATGAAGGAAGGAGCGGGGGTAGGCCTTGTCTTCATCTCGGCCCTGGGCGTGCACATGGAGTACATGGTCTGACTACATTTCCCCGCCTCCAACAATGTCGCCGAGTACGAAGCACTTGTCAACGGCCTCCGAATCACAATCGATCTCGGGATCCGCCGTCTCGAGATCAGAGGGGACTCAGAGCTTGTCGTAGATCAAGTCATGAAAGAGAAAAATTGTGTTGATCCGAAGATGGCGGCGTATTGTCGGGCCGTACGCGAGTTGGAAGAAAAGTTCCATGGGCTCGAGCTTCATCATGTACTGCGCGACTACAACAAGGCTGCGGACGTCCTCGCCAAGGTAGCATCAAGCCGCAAGCCAGTGCCACACGGCGTGCTCGTGAGCGACCAGCACACGCCGTCCATCCGTGTCGAGGGGGAGCAGCCACAAGAGTCCGGGGAGCCGAAAGTCATGGAGATCGATCAGCAGCTCGAGCCAAACCTAGAGGAACCAGACTGGTGATTCCCTATCCTCGAGTGGATGGTCGAAGGGAAGCTGCCCTCCGACCAGACGGAGGCGCGTCGCATCTCGCGGCGGGCCAAGGCATTCGTCCTCATTGAAGGTGAGATCTACAAGCGAGGTGCAGCGGGCATACTCATGCGCTGCATCTTGAGGGATCAAGGCAAGGAGCTCCTTCAAGAGATCCACGCTGGAACATGCGGGCACCACACCGGTCCAAGGACTCTTGTCGGGAAAGCCTTCTGACAAGGGTTTTACTAGCCGACGGCGGTGGCGGACTCCAAGGACATCGTGCGACGCTGCGAAGGATGCCATTTCTACGCACGACAAACCCACCTCCCAGCAAAGGTGCTCCAGACCAAACCAATCACATGGCCCTTCACTGTGTGGGGCCTAGACATGGTGGGGCTGCTCTGACATGCACCCGGGGGCTTCACGCATCTACTCGTCGCCATCGACAAGTTCTCAAAGTGGATCGAGGCCCGACCAATAGTAAAGGTCCGCTCCGAGGAGGCCGTAGCGTTCTTCACCGACATCATTTATCACTTCGACATCCCAAATACAATCATTACCGACAATGGCACCCAGTTCACGGGGAAGAAATTCCTCAATTTTTGCGATGACAACAACATTCGTGAGGACTGGTCCGCCGTGGCGCACCCAAAGACGAACGGACAGGTCGAGAGGGCCAATGGCATGCTCTTGCAAGGATTGAAGCCTCGTATATTCAAGTGGCTCGAGAAGTTACGCGCGAGATGGGTTGCCGAGCTGCCATCCGTCCTCTGGAGCCTACGCACCATGCCTAGTCAAGCTACCGGTTTCACACCGTTCTTCATGGTGCACGGGTCAAAAGCTATCCTCCCTACGGACATCGACCATGGTAGTCCGAGGGTCCGGGCATACACCGAGGAAGGGAACCATGTCGCGCTTGAAGATGCAATCGACCAGCTCGACGAAGCGCATGACGTGGCACTCCTGCACTCAGCACGGTACCAGCAAGCCTTATGGTGCTACCACGAGCGTAACGTGTGTAGCCGCGAGTTCCAGGTCGGGGACCTGGTCCTCTGACGAGTCCAAGGCAGCAAGGATCGACACAATCTCGCGCCCCCGTGGGAGGGGCCGTTCATCATCGATCAAGTGCTCCGACCCGGGACATTCAAGATCCGATACGAAGACGGCAGGGTCATCTCCAACGCGTGAAACATAGAACACTTGTGGCCATTTTACCCTTGAGTAGTGTTTCCCATTTTATCTTATGAATCAATGAATAAATGTCGCATGCCTTTGTTCATACACACATGAGTTCGTAAGCTTTTACGTTTGGCATCTTCTTTGTGTGCTGCAACGTTTCTTGAGGCTGAGCGGCGAGCGTCCCTGCACCTATGTAGAAATGCTCCCGCTCAGGGGCTACCCAGGGCACGATGCCCTCCTTTCCTCCTTTCGTTTTTCCGTTTTTAAAACAAAACTCATTGACAACCATGTCGCAAACCGATCGCACGCGCGAGAGGTTTTTTGGTGGAACGCTCGTGCTCGCGAAAGGAAAGGGTGGTGATCTGTGCGTGGTTTGGCGCTGTCGCTCGTTCAAAGCTCCAAGCGCCTACGCCTCAGCGGCTACGGTATGAAGACTTGCGAGCACAGGCCAGGTCCACAGGTTTCCATCTCGTTTCTTTCAAAAGTTCTCGGGTAACCGCTCGAGCTCTGACCTAAAATGATCTTGACAAAAATACGTGAGTTACTTTTCAAATTTCCCCGAGTACTCGGGGGCTGCAAACACGTGGAATCATTTAGTGGCTTGGGTTGGCTGGGCTTTCCGACTCCTACGCCCCCGCGGCTCCAGAGTGAAACCCGATCAGTTTGAGTCTCTAAGTTCTGCTACTCGGTTCCGCAGTCGTCTCCTAGTGCTCGGGAGCGTTTGAGTAGTAACATGTTTGGATAAGTTTTTAGCAATATAAAACTGTTCCGAGGCAATATACACACAAGCTTGTTCTTAATTGTCTACAACATAACATGATACATCTAATTTGAAGGTCTGGAGTCATCTTGGACTTCTGGTGTGTCTCGTGGAATCAGGTCCAGGTCCTTCATCGCCACGTCGGCCATCACGAGGGCAAAGGTGGCACAGTCCTCCTCAAGCTTGTCGCAGTGATCGTCGGAGTAGCCAGGGGCCCAGCCACCGCTCAACGTCGTGCGGTCCAGCCCCTGGTAGTGCGAGTTGAACATGGCGAGCACCCGGTGCACCACCTTTTGAGCAGTCGACAGCTCTCGCTCCTTGACCAAGCCCGAAAGAAGCCCTATCCGATCTCCGAGCACCCCAGGAAGCGGCTGGAGAAGGGAAACGCCAAGCTCCGACAAGATCCGGTTGACAAACCGCTCGAACTTGACGCGATTCGGGATGTCCTTTTGGTGTGACGTCTCTGCCTCACGCTGGGCCCTCCTGGACTCCTCGAGCTCGGTCTTGGTCTCTTGTTGAGCCTTCCGGGACTCTTCAAGCTCAGCCTTGACCTCTGAAGATGGACAAGGAGTTGTAAAGACAGTTGTGACGCGGGCAAGCAAGAAGAAAAACAAAGATAAAGCTAAGGGATCGTACTCTCGAGCTGCTCCGACAACCTCTTAGCCGCCACGCTCATCTCGAGAAGCTTCAGCTCGGCGTCATTCACCTTCTCCACCTCCTCCATGAGCCGTACGGCTATCACAGCCCGAGCCATGCGCAACCCTGTTCCCGCGAGGAGACAAGTCAACACCACCAAAAACCAACAAAAGGGAAGAAGCCTGCAACAGCCAGAGGCGTTCAAGTTTACTCGCCGCCGACGTCCTGCTCCAATTTGGCGTTGGCATCCCGGAGCCGGGTCCCCTCGTCGGTGGTGTCCTGGAGCTTGGCGGCCAGATCGGAGACCTGCTTGTTGGCCGTCCTGAGGTCCACCCCAGCGTTGACCAAGTCCTGCTCCAACTCGGCCACTTTCGACTCGAGCGTCGTCTTCTCCTGGGCGGCAGTCTGGGCGGCGGCCTCAGTGGCAGCGGCAGCGGCTGTGGCCTTCTCTGCGGCCTCATTGGTGGTTGTTGTGGCAGCCCGCAGCTCCGCGGCTATTGCCTCTGCCTGGGCCAGCCTCGCCTCAAGGGTCTCCCGCTCCATCGCGGCGACAGCCGCGGCTGACTGCGTAGCCGTGGCGTGATCCTCCGCAGATTTCAGGGTGGCCTCGAGCGCAGCCCTTGACGACACCTCGTTCGCCACCGCCCTGACGGCGGCCAGACGAGCGACTGCCAGCTGCATCTCCAGCTGGAACCGCTCTGCCCGGAACTCCTCGATGACGCGCGCCTTCTTGGCGCCACACTCCACGAGCGTCTGTTCCCGGCAAGGAGTCATCTACCGCAACACTTGCGAAGACAGGAAAAATAAGACCAAGGTTGGACTCAATGGAACTCACCATCATCGTGGGAAGGATGAGCTCGTCGAACGCCCGCTGCGCCCACCCAAGGCCTCGTTCGAGGCGGTGACGTGCTGCGGCCTCCTCGTCTTCATCATCATGCGGGTCTGCTTCGCGGGCTGTAGTCCATGTGGAGCGCACGAGGTCACTGATCCGTGCTCCTCCCTCCGCCGGCTCCGTCAACAGCCCTACGCCTGAGAAGAGGCGGCCGCCCGAGCTTTCCCTGACCTCCTGGATCTCCGGGGAGGCACCGCCCATTGCGTCTACAGGAACAACGCGTTCTTGTGGGTCTGGGCGAGGCGGGCTTGCGGTGGGCGCTGCTTTGACGTCAGGGGCGGCGAGCCGGGGCAACGACGGCTCCGGCACGCTCGCGACAGGCGCCTCCACGACCACGACAGGGGTTGGGGATGCAGCAACAGCCAGCTCCACCACGGCCGCTCCGACCACGGGCTCCTCGAGATTGACCTCGGTTGCCCCGGCCACGGCTGCGGTCTCGAGGGCCCCGGCCGCTCCGACCAAGGTCGACCCTGGCCGCTTCGTCTCTGCCACTTCAACCATGGGCTCCTTGGGGCCGGACCCGGCCATTTCGACCGCGGTTGCGTCCTCGAGGGCGGACGTCCTGGACGCCTCGATCGCCGGTTCCTCCGGTCCCACCAGGCACCGTTCCAGCTCGGCCTCGAAGGCGGTCGTGTTGCCACCCGAGAGGTTGGAGTCTTCAAGGTCGGCGATCTCCTAGGGCCGGGCCGGCGCCTCGGGAGCCTCTGGCACCTCCATTGCGTCTCCACCCGCCTGCAGCGCCGCAGGCACGGTTGCCTCAACCGCCATTGGCGTCTCGGTCTCGATCCCACCGGCCGACAGAGCTGGGGGCATGTTCTCCCCGGAAGCCGCCACGGGGCATCGCCGCCCTCGACAGCGGGCGCCACCGGGGGCTCGTTCACCTCGGAGGCTGCTTGCCCCCCGACCGGGCCGCCGGCTTTCGACACCAGCGAAGTCGCCGCCGTCCCAACAACCACAGCCACCGCGGCGGATCCGCTCCCGGCCTGCGCCACCGACGATGCGGCGGGAGGAGATGCCGGGCGGGGCTCAGACTGAGGATCACGCGCGCCCAGCGCCGCGTGTTTTTGCGGCGCAAGGCTGTTGATAGGTGAAACTCGTATGAAGTTTCGATCCGCAAGCGTACAGATCTCCTATGCCCTTCTTCACCTACGGGAGATGCCAAGGTTCTTGTCAACCCAAGGAGCAAGGGGATTACTAGCGTTTAACCTAACACTAATCTAGTTGATTGAAGACTTAAGATAGAAAGATTAATCTATAAAGCAAAGACAAACTAACCCTAGATTACGTTAAAGAGAGATTAAAGGTGCACAAGTGTGAAGAACGTATGCCCATGGAGTCTAGGCACTTGAAGATGCAATCACCCAAAACATTATAAACCCCCAATCCAATCTATCTAGGTGTGTGATCAAGGATTAGACTTTCCCTTCCCTCGTACATGTCACTACGCGAAGGTAATCGGTACTAACCCTAATGAACACGGTATGTTGACGCGATCTACGAGAGCAACCCCGAAAGCATGGTAGCTAGCCTTAAACATTAAGCATCATCAACAAGAGGTATGATAGATATAAGATCCAAACAAGATGTATAGGTGACTACACTTCAAGTTCCGTTACAACTCCATGGACAAACGAAAGACTTTACCCCATCATGGCGCTAGGCATGGCACCGTTGAGATGGTGGATGCCTCCGATGAAGATGGATCCTCATTGTCCTTCAACTCCGGCAGCGCTGTGGCAACCTCTTGGCGTTCTCCTTCCTCGTGGCGACCTCCCTTGGGCTTGGCAATGATCTCTCCCGAGTGTCCTCCCCCAAAGGTCTCTCTCATAGTCAATCTTCTCTTCCTTGGCGGCTCTGAGGAACTAGATAGCGTCTCTGACGAATGGCGGCTTGCCCACGCGATTAGGGTTGCATCTACTTAACACCGAAGAAAGGGGAGCCCGAACCGCCGCCAGAAGGGGCTGGGCCGACCGGCTTGGGCCGGCTGGCCTGGGCCTTTCCTAGCCCGGTTTCGGCCCGTCTTGTGACACGCTTTGTCTTTTGCATTTTGGATCATGGGCCCCTTCAATTGTGGGCTTTGGACGTCGTTATCTCTGCGACCAAGTTGAGGGATCTTTATGCATGAACTTCCGGTCTTTTCATCTCAGTCCTCAGGAGTTCTCCATTCAAGCACATTGGTCCTTGCCACCTTTGGAGGCAAGTTCACACATGGTCGGAGCTCCTTGATTGACTTGCAAAATGTTCTCCAAACTAGTTGCATCTTCTCTCATTTAATACGTGAATTCCTGCAAAAACACTATACTCCAAAATGCACATCCAACGGTGAACTTGTTATATCATTAGTATGCCTAGTGGCGGGTTAGTTCCAAAATGAAGTTCAAACCATAACATAACAAGTGTTCTTGGTTGACAAAAATCGACCGCCAACAGAGGCTGAGCACGCCGGTGTCGGCGCGGCTGAGATGAGGACGGAAGTAAGAAGCGAGCGAAGATAAAGAACAATAAAACAACAAGGTATATCGCACGGATACTTACATTAAGGATCTCATGCGGGCCCGCTTGACGGGCCTATCCGATGCGCCCGACTTGGGGGCTGGCCTCTTGGCCCCCGCCGGGTCGGGGGTTGGCTGTTGGCTCCTCGCCGGCTCGGGGGCGGACTTCCCATCCCCCGACGACCTGGGAGCCGCTCTTTGGCTCCTCGACGACTCGGGGGCCACCTTCTTGCCCTCTGCCGCGACGGAGGATGGCTTCCGACCACCACCCATGGTGAGGGGGACCTGCACGGCCGAGGCCCCACCGCCCCGGATCACCAAAGATTGGAGGCGCCGTGGGGGAGTGCTTGAACTTCCACCTGCGGCGCGCCCTGCGCAGACGACGGTAGCGTCGATCTCGCCTTTGGCGGCGACCGCCTCCTCAGAGAATCCGGCCTCCGGCGCGGGGCATCACTGGAGGAGCGGCGAGAGGAAGAATCATGACCCGCCGACCGTCTGGGCAGTTGGTCTTGCCGCGGGGGGTCCCTCCGATCCCCAGCGACCGGATGGCCACCAGCGACCACCTGGGAGCGGGACGCTCCCCGATCTCCTTGGGCGGGACGAGCTTCCGAGCGCCCGCTGGAGCTCGCTCCCTACTCGGAGGCGGTCGGCACCATCCGTTGCCTCAAGCTATCCTCCGTGGTCTGGCGCGGCGAAGATGTGGGCGACCCGGAGAAGGCGCTCCAATCGACGTCTGCGCTCGGATTGTCGCCACTCCACGGCGGCGACGGTGATGGATCTTCATCCGAGGAGACGGCGGCCTCCCTCATTTTGCGGCGCTTGGCGCGGCGGTTGTTCCGCTCGCGCTTCGCAATCTCTGCCTCTTTGTGCTGGGCCTTGCGCTCGGCCCTCCGCCTCTCCCTGGCAGCCCTGGCACGATTGAGGATCGCATCCTGCGGGAGAGGAGGCTTCGCGGGCACAAGGTCAAAGCACTTCAGCTGGGGACAAAGAGGCGAAGAAAATTGTTAACAATCAAAAATCTCCAAGAAGATGCGAATCAAGACGAAACCCCGGGCTAGATGGAAAACTAGTCGAAAGGGGGAAACGCTTACAAGTTTTTTAGTCTCCTCGTTAGGGAGCATGGGCAAGAGTTGCGGCGGCGGCCACGCATACGACACCTTCCCGATGGCCACCGAAACGCGACGCTGGATCTCGTCCAGCGATGGCGGTTCGGGCGCCGTCATGGACCCCACGAAGGGTGCCCTGTCCGCCATCATCTCGCAGAGGCGAAGGGGGCGCCTCCGGAGCGGGACGACTCCCCGCGTGTGGTACTGCCCAATGACGGCCGCCAGGTCGACCCCGGCATTGCGAAGCCGGGTCAGGACGGCCCAGTGCTCCTTGAGCAGCTTCTCCAGCTCCGCCGACGGGGGACCGACGCTCCACTTCTTCGGCACCTCAGAGATTGCGGCGCCGGTGAACTCCGGCAGCGCATGCTCAGGGTCATTCTTGAGATAGAACCAGCCCTTGTGCCAGCCGCTGTTGGAGCTCGTCAGCAAGGAGGGGATATACGCATCTCCCCTGCCCTGCTTCATCCTGAGATTGGCGCACCCGATCGTCGCCGGAAGCTGGCCGTCTTTCAGGCGGGCGAACATGAAGAAGTACCGAAAGAGGTGCCAATGGGCACTGATTCCCAGGTACCCCTCGCACATCGCCTCAAACGCCGCCATCTGCTGGATGTTGTTTGGGTTGAGGTGCTGAAGCTATAGCCCATACTCGAAGAGCACGGCGCGGATGAACCGCCCGGCGGGGACGGAGAAGCCGCGCTCGTGGAACGCCACGAACGAGACGACGTAGCCCTTCGGCGGGCGCGGCACGGATTCATCCTTGGGCACCCTCCACTCCTCGGCATCGGTGAGCGCGGGTAGCTCCCCGGCGGCGACGAGGCGGTGGAGCATCGAGTGAGACACGTTGGAGCGAGACCAGTTCGACATGGCGACGGCAAGCTCTTGAGCGCGGCGTGGATGGAGGAAGCAGCGGCGCTATGGGCGTGAAGAATGGAGGGAGCAGGAGGCGCTGGCGATGGTGGAGATTGGAAGCAAACGATTCGAATCCTAACCGGCGCACGGTTAATAAGGAGAAGGCATGAATGTTGGCCTTAAATGTTGGCCCCACCACACCGGAAAGCCGCCCACTCAGCACGCGCGAGCGTCCCGACGCAACAGGCGCCTGTCAGCACGACGGTTCGATGCCTGGTGGGCCCAGGAATCTAAACCGGCTGTACGTCGTCTCTTCAACCCATCAGGTCAGCCACGCCTGCCACGTCCTCCACAACTATCACGTCCCCCGCAACCGCCACGCTCACCTTGACCGAAGATTTCGAAGCGGCAACAGCATTTTCGAGATTAAAACCCCACAAGTGAGTCTACAACTCGCTGGTGGGCTCGGGGGCTACATCAGGCGGATGCGCTCGCGCGCACCCACCGAGAAAACCAAAGGGAAAAACTACCCCGACACTTCTCCTCTGAGCCTGTGAGCGAGTCCTTGACTCCCACCCAGGCTCGGGGGCTACTGACAAGGGCCTGGATTAGGGCCCCTTAAGCGGCAAGATAATCACTCTCGAGGTGGAGTCATCTGACACCATTGACAACATCAAGGCTAAGATCCAGGATAGGGAGGACTACAGATCCTTGCCAAGACCATCACTGGCAAGACACCTTGTCTCCGACCAGTAGGTGGCTTCCCTGACAAGTCTCCGCCTCGCACGACAAGCTTCCGTCCCGCACGAGGAGTCTCCGCCTCGCACGAGGAGTCTCCGCCTCGCCTCCGACAACTTGTTCACCCGACAAGTCTCCGCCTCCGACTACTCGTTCGCACGAGTAGTTTCCATCTCCGACTAAGACTGGGCCCACGCATAGAGGTCGGAGCGAGGAATCATGGGCCCCACACGAACGTGGTGCTGCCCCGGCGCTCGAGCTCCCCCACAGCGACACACAAGGCACCAGTTCCCCACGCCATGCATACACCCCAGCTGGCGGCACGCACGGACGGCCGGCTCTGACAGGAGTCGTAATGTTGCATTGTTCGAACGTGCAGCCCCCAACGCGCCGTCCCGTCCAACCTCTGCAGCACGCCAACCCCGTCAGAAGCCCTAAAGCACCCACTACGGGCGGCGCCTATCTACACTTAGGCCCTAACATGGCGGGCCTAATACACACTCAAGGGGGTTGAGTCATCTACGAAAGAGCTCGGAGGAGGTGCCAGGTACTCAGAATGTACAGTGCAACCTGGACACGCGGCGGCCTCAAGCTCCACTACAGCTCAACCCCCCTTCAATGCTCTCTGGCAGACATCGACGTGGGAAAAGACCTCCCAGTTCTACGGCACTGTAGCACATATTTGTATTCCTCTTTTACCCCCTCACGCTTGCAGCTATAAAAGGGAGAGGAGGGCAACCGTCACAGGGGCTGACGAACCGATCAACTAACACCTCACAGGGACTTGGGCTCGACACCCTTTCCCGACCAGTTTGTAACCCCTACTACAAACATCCTTGGCATAAGAACACAACAGCTCGACACTGGACGTAGGGTATTACTCGGAGGCCCGAACCAGTCTAAATTCTATGTGTCTCCTATGCTAACCATCCGGGTCGGACACACGATCTGATACAAATTTACTGCTGGTGGTAGAGAACCCAGACAGTCGACAAGTGCTTTCATGCCATGGAAGCAATGCGGCAAAGGATGGAAGACTTGGAGCGCGTAGTCGATGATGACTACAAGTTTCTTAATCGGAATGTGCGGAAGCTCTTTGGGATGGTCGGAAACATCAAGAAGAAGTGGTGCTCGTCGTGTGGAAAATTCCACTAACCCCCTCTATGGTTTTTGTAAAATACGACGAGGAAACGTATGATCTAAGTGTGGGGGAGAGCTAGCTAGCTAGTTTTTAAATTTTTGTCTTAGTAGATTGGTTTGGTTTGGTTTGGTTTAGAGCTTGCTAGTTTAAATTTTTTGTGTGTTTTAAATTTTTTAGCTTGAAAGTGTGTTAAATTAGTGTTTGAGTCAGAAAATTAAATAAAAAGAGTCTTTTACTTTTTTCTCATGCGATGTTACTTCTTTCATTACTTGTGTGTCTTTCTTTCATATTTGGTTTATGAGCATGAGCAATTGTTTTGAAAAGTTTACCGTGGTGCTTAGCGGAGTTTTCACCTCTAAAAGTACATGCGCTATACTTTGATCTAGAACCTTGTTTCGGTTATGCTAAGTTTGATGCTAATATTGGAGGTGTTTAATTCTGAAAATTATAAGAAAACCCTTGTAATAAAGGTTAGCAAAATCTCTTTTTCCAAGTTGAGAGACAAAGAAAAATCATATACAAGGCCGACTCAATATCCGCTCCACCATAAGTGTGGTTAGCATAATGAGTTGGGCTAGGATCCTTCTCTCTTGGAAGTTTTAATTTCGAACAATGATCATGTCCTTGTCTTATATCTTTTATTGCTAGCCTCGTCATGTATTCGGTAACGAGACTCTCGAATCGAAAGTCCCGTACATCGCCGAATTCCATACCCAACCCACAATATCTCTTTTATACATCCTATTCCTTGAACACAACCTATGTTCGAAGATTCGTCTCGTTCCTAGCATGGTTTTTATTTAAAATTCAGATTGTGTTTATGCAAAGGAGATGAGTGAAAGGCTTCGAAAAAGAGGTAGAGATGTCAAATAAAGAGAGAAAGAGAGAAGAAAAAAATGTGTGTATGGAAAAGAAAAGAAAAAAAGAGAGAAAAGAAAAAAGGGGGAGAAAGAAGAAAAAGAAAAAGAAGAGGTAAAGGAAAGAGGAAAAGCAAGAAAGGTATGAGGAGGGATTAATCAAGTGAACATCAAATGAAGTGCAATGAAGGATGTCACATTGTTAAGAGACGAATCTTATATTCTTCCAACAATGTGCAATCCGACAATGAGGACATCATCGGTGCCTCGGAGTCTTATTTTCTTTTGCCCTTGCACATGTCCACCATTCTATATCTTCTTATCCTTGACACCCTCACATCATTGTTTAATTCTCATGATCATTGGCTTGAAAGGTAAATGACCATTAGAGGAATTTCTTAGCTTGACAATATTTGTGTTGATTTCACTAGCCATACCTATAGCTCCACTGTTGACGGTGAATTTCCGTCAACCTAGCCATGAGTTTACCTTCGGTGTTGGCATGAATTTTATATCTTATCCATTGGTACTAATCCCCTTGGTATAACAAGTTCGTTCGTGCATGTCTGTTTTGGAGTTTGATGTTTATGCAGGAATTCAGCGCTGAAAGCAAGACTTCCGGGTAAAGTTCATTAAGCACCTCGTGACAAGACCTCGAAGCCCGGTACAAGCCAAGCAATGAAGTGAACATGACTCCAAGAAGCCCAAGGACCAACCCGTGAAGACGGAAAACTCCGAGGACCTGAACAGAAAATGCTGAATCTTGCGAGACAAGGAGCTCTATCCAAACCACGGAGAAATTGACGTCAAGGGCCCACATGCAGAAGGGAGAAACTTCTAGAAGACACGGGAAGCATCACCGAGGAAGGAGGCCACGAGATGGGCCAGAATGGGCCCAGGCCGGGCGGCCCAGCCCATTTCTGGGTCCATTCATCACCCCCTTTGACCTAGCCGCCTCTCGGACTATTTATAGCCCCCTGGCCAAGAGCCACGCATCAACTCATTCGTCATTCGTCGCCGAGGAGTAGAGAAAAGAGGGACACAATTCCGGAGAGGAGAGGGTCGAGCTAGTTGTCTAGGGTTTCCCTAGCCGACATGGGAACCTTGCAAGGAAGACCACGTCGGAGTTCCAGGAGCTAGGAGCAAGATCAAGGTAGGATCCCGGTGGTGATCTTGTCCATGTAACATTTACTATGTTGAATTATCAAGTTGCAATCCAATTTCTAGCGATCAAGTGCTTCTTCTACAACTTCGATTTCGATTGGCTTTTCTTACTTTAAGATCTATTCTCGAGATAGATCATAGAGGGTGTTCTTGTAGCCATGGTGGCTAGAGGTGCATGCCTGACCTTCCAAGAGATTTCGACTTGTCCATTGGACTCGGCCTAGGCTAACCCGCACGAATAGGAGTGCGTTGTGATAGAACGGTGGCTCCAAAAGGTGGGCGTCTTCGGAGTTGGACGGGAAGCCGTGATTTAAAGAGGCTCCTTATGAGATTCGACTTGGCTATTTCTTCTTTACTTGGAACTTCAACAAGAGCTTGATCCAATCTCTCTAGATTGGTTTTACCTATCCCTCTCTATCTCTTGCTACCTCCGGTTTTCATAGATTAGATTCGTTTCTTTTGATGTTCTCTAGATTAGATGCTAAAGCAACAACCTTTCGAAGATTAAAGTGTTTGTGGCTTTATTAGATCAATTCTTGCATCGCACATTTGTTCCACGGATTCGATACCTTGGGTTCACACTTGAGGAAAGAAGGGTCCCTTGGCTACGACGGAGGACTTGTCCGCTTGCAAGTCCAAACGAAGTTGGATACGCATATATACACCGTCAACATCCACCTTACATGATATATGAGAGACTTGTGGGAGGTAAGAGTTTATGAATTGTTTAGGATAGCCACTTCAATGAGTGACATGTGAGGACTTGGAGAAAGGTGTTTGTCTAATACTTATTGCAGGAATTTTATTTTTGAAAGTGATGAAAACCCTCCGATGGAAGCAAAGAAGTAAGCATGGCTGGAGTTGAGGACCTCGAGTGAAAGGTATGAGATGTGGGGTAAATCTTGATTTGGTAAAATTCTAAATGCCCATGTTTATGTATCATGATCATTGCTTTCATATTTATTATATTAAAGACAAAGGTGTCGGGGACAGCCACAGGGGTCCCCTAATAACAGGGGAAATCACCCCTTTTTCGAAAAATAATGAAAGCGAACAAGCAAACCACACCATGCACGACAGCGGCCCAGGGCAGGGCCCACGGCCCAAAAAGCCCCAGCGGCCCATCGAAATAGCCAGCATCGGCACCTCTCGGGCGGACCCCCGCCTCGCTCGAGGGCCGGGCACTGTGCCGCGAATCTTCCGCCTCGCTCGAGAGCTTGACGCCCCCTCGGGCGAGTGTCCGCCTCGCTCGAGGGCTTGACGCCCCTCGAGCGAGTTTTCGCCTCGCTCGAGGCCTCCTCCGATCCGCGACACCACCCCTGCTCCCACGACCGGAGCATTAAATGCTCTGGCGTGTCGCGGGTGCCCGGGTCAAAGGTGAATCCACGCCACGCCGGCCCTCTGACACCGCCTGGGAATCAGATCCCGGCGCTGTTCGACCGACCCGCACTGTGCAGCCATCCCCGGCGCTGTGCGGGTGCTGTGCGGCAAGGCCGGTGTCATTCCGTGATGCTGTGCCGCCTACTCCCGTACCTCCTCCACGTCGCGCCCCTCGAAAGAAGACAGCGGCACCCTCGAAAGGGGTACGGCCACCAATTCCCCGCGCCGCCTGGGACGATGCCGTGACGCAAGGCCGGCGAGGCGCGTCACCTCCGTCACCTCCGGGTGCTGTGCAGCCATCCCCGGTGCTGTGCGGCCATCCCCAGCACTGTGCCACCATCCCCGGCGCTGTGGAGCCCTGTTACGATGGGACACCACCACGCCGGCCCCTGTATGGCATGGGCGCTCCCACCATCGAGGCCCTCGAAAGAGCATGGATCATCCTCCAAGGGTGCACGGGTAGCGACCTGGCACGCACGCTGACCGGCACCGCCGTACGAGCGATGTGCGCCGCGTCCCCTCCGATAGCTCCGGCGCCGCCCGGCCATCCCGGGCGCTGTGCGACTGGCCCAGGGTCTGTGCGATCATCACCAGCTCTGTGCGGACATCCCTAGCCCTGTGGCACCATCCCGGGCGCTATGCTGCCATCCCCGGTGCTGTGCGGCCATGCTCTGATGGGACGCCGCCACGCCGAGCCCTGTACAGCACCGGGTGACTTCGTCAGCAAGACCCTCGAACGGGTGCACGAACGGCGGTCAGACGCACACGCCGAGCAATCTACCCTCAAAGCTATTCCCCGACCAGCATATAGCCACCACGACACCGGCAAGTGTTGAGACGCCAGGACACCATCAAATCGCAAATGCTGTGTACCAGTACCACGATACTGTGTAAAACCCCGTGCGGCACATTTGTAAGCCGCCGGGGGGACGGGATCATCACTTCACACCCACGCTCACTCGCATACTCGTTCCCTTTGATATTGGCACTTTGCCTCAATCACTTAGCAGGGACTTGGAGGCCTCTCCTCCTCTCCCGCCTTGCTTGTAGGCCCCCTCTACAGGCACCACTGGTGCGGATCAATACAGCGCGCACGCGCAAATCTGCTGGACGTACGACCCCACGGTCGCAACCAGGATAAACCCGTGTCGCTGTGTTGTCATTTGCGCCGACCATCGAGAAGCTGATCCCAGCGTAACTTACTAGTTAGTGTCGGGACTAATCCTAACACCGACAGTAGGCGCGCCAGGTAGGGGAACTCACGCTGTGATCGACCCCTCACCAGCAGTCTCGATGGTGATTCGCACCAAGATGACGTCCCAGAGGTACGCCATGGGCAGCTCGGACCCTCTCCCTACCGGATTCGAAATCCGGTTTGGGATCCTGAACTTTCAGGCCACAGGGAACGGCTACCTCATGCGCCTCACCAACCGCGACGAACTCCACCCGTGGCGGTCGACTGGGCCGGGCCCAATGCCCGTCACGCCTGCTACTGACGCTCCGGCACCCACCCAGGCGGCTGCAGCGAGCGCCTCGACGTCCCGGCGCCGCAAACGCCCATGTCAGCGCTCGCGTCAGGCGCGCGCAGAGCGACGCTGGGCAGCACGCGAGGCGGCTCGGAACGACGTGCCCCCACCAAGCGAAACGACGGCACACCCTGCGGGGGAGCACGCGGCCGCGGGGCCGCAGTTCCCCCATGGGATGCGCAAACCTGCTGCGGCGTACGCCTCGTCCGTCAGCACCGACATGGCCGCATATGAGGATCTCCCGGGCCATCACCAGCTGTCAGCCCGGAACCTCATTGCCACCACCAACGACGAGTCGTATCACGGCTCCCCAGCGAGCTGCCGCCCTCGACCTCGCATGGCTACGCGGAGTGGGACTTCTCTGGTGTACCGGACCCTGTGGTCTTTCGGCGGTTCCTTGACGCCGCGGACTACTGGTTCGGTTGCTCCGACGACTCCAGCGAAGGGAGCTACGATCCCTCGCGCGAGTGCTTCGTTGTCGCCGCCAACGAGCAAGCTGACGGTGCGAACGGAGCGGGCGACGGAAACGCGGCCCAGCATCCGGAGCCGAACCCGCCACCGGCCCCACCAGCGGGCAATGCGGATATCAATGCGCAGCTGGCCCAGGCGCGCGAGCTCGAGGCAAAGCTCGCGGAAGAGTACCGGCAGGTGCGGCTCCTGCGTGCTACCATCGCAGGGGGAGCCTCGGCACGTGGCGAACGCGCCCGAGAAGCCGGGAAGCAGGCTCGCGACCGCATCAACGCCGACTTCAACGTGGACGACCCACACACGCCACTTCGTGCCAGCCAGAAACTCATCACGGCGGCGACACTACTTCGGGCCATGCCCGAGCCATCGACGCCCGAGGCACGTAACCTACGCCGCGAGGCGCAGACTCTCATCGAGCAAGCGGCCGTGCAGCAGGCCGAGAGCTCCGCGTCCCGCATGCGCAACCAGTCCAGCGCGCGGGGCAACGGCGGCGCGCAGGACCAGGAGGCGTCCGTCCACGCGGACGGCGCGGCGGGGCAGCCGGCAAACCAGGACAGGACGCCTGTCAAGGAGCGAATCCTTGACACGCGCGGCCAGGCCCACGACGGCGACGCCCGCAACGTCCTGAACGCTAAAAGAAGGGGCGACGCGGAGGCGCGAGCGGCGGCGGGCTACCACCCTCGACGAGGTGGTCGCTACGACAGCCGGGAGGACCGCTCGCCAACACCGGAACCCCCGGGAACCCGAGTGTTCAGCCGGGAGATCCGTGCGGCGAGTTTCCCCCCGCGCTTCCGCCAGCCCACCACCATCGACAAGTACACGGGGGAGACGGACCCTCGTGTGTGGCTCAACGACTACCGCCTGGCTTGCCAGCTGGGTGGTGCCACCACCGATGCGGTGATCATCCGTAATCTGCCGTTGCACCTTGCGGACTCGGCCCGAACATGGCTCGAGCACCTGCCACCTAGCCAGATCCACAGCTGGGACGACTTGGTCCGCACGTTCGTAGGGAACTTCCAGGGCACATACGTGCACCCTGGAAACTCCTGGGACCTGCGGGCGTGCACCCTCGAAGACATGACCTGTCGGGACCTCGTGCGCGAGCTCGGGAGGAGCCCGCCGGTCGACTCCAATGAGCTGTTCGACATCGCCACTAGCTTCGCCTCCGGAGAGGAGGCAGTGGGGGCCATTTTCGACGGCAAGAAAGGAAACCGCGTGGACGACGCGCCCGCGGAGGGCAGCAAGTCCAAGGAGCCCGCGAAGAAGCAGAAGCGGGGCAAGAAGGGCAAGAAGCCCCACCATGACGTGCGTGCGCACAGGCGCGGCGAGGACGACGAGGCCCTCGCCGTTGACCCTGCCCATAAGGGTCCTCGAGGGGCCCCTCGAGGCCCCGGCGTATTCGACGATATGTTGAAGAAGCCCTGCCCGTACCACAAGACCCCAGTCAACCACACCCTCGAGCAATGCGACATGCTCAAGAAGTACTACCGCCGCGTCGCCGCGAAGGAGGACGAGGCCAAGAAGGACGGGGGTGACGGAGACGCTGATGGCTTCCCCGCGGTGGAGAACGTCTTCTTCATCTTCGGGGGACCGACGGTGGACATGTCCACCAGCCGGCGCAAGCGAGAGCGGCACGAGGTCCTCGCCGCGGAGAGGGTTCCTTCTTCCTTCCTCGATTGGTCGGAGGACGCCATCACCTTCAGCCGCGAGGATCACCCAAACCGCATCCCCAACCCAGGCCAGTACCCGTTGGTCGTCGATCCCATCATCGGCAACGCGCGGTTCTCCAAGGTGCTGATGGACGGCGGCAGCAGCCTCAACATCCTCTACGTCCAGACCCTATGGCTGATGGGGTTTGGGTTGGACCAGCTGCGACCCAGCACGGCGCCGTTCCATGGCGTCGCGCCGGGCAAGCGCGTCCAGCCCCTCGGTCAGATCGATCTGCCGGTCTGGTTCGGCACCCCGGACAACTTCCGCAAGGAGGTCCTCACCTTTGAGGTGGTGGGGTTCCGGGGTGCGTACCATGCCATCCTTGGGCGTCCGTGCTATGCCAAGTTCATGGCGGTTCCGAACTACACTTACCTCAAGATGAAGATGCCGGAGCCAAAAGGTGTCATCACCGTGGGCTCGTCGATCGAGCACGCATTCGACTGCAACGTCGAGTGCGTCGAGCACGCTAAGGCCCTGGCGCTCGACGAAACGCTTGTCGCGGACATGGAGAAGCTGGCCAACGAGGGCCCCGACTCCTCCACCAAGCACGCGGGCAGTTTCGAGGCTGCCGAACAAACGAAGGAGGTGCCCCTCGACCCTGCCGCCCCCGAGGGCAAGGTGTTGAGGGTCAGTTCCACCCTCGACCCGAAATAGGAAGTGGTGCTCGTCGACTTTCTCCGCGCCAACATTGACATCTTCGCGTGGAGCCCCTCGGACATGCCAGGCATCCCGAGGGAGGTCGCCGAGCACTCCCTTGACATCCTACCTCACTCTAGAGCCGTGCAACAGCGGCTACGGCGCTTTGATGAAGAAAGGCGCCGCGCGATCGGAGTGGAGCTGCGGAAGCTCCTCGAGGCTGGATTCATCAAGGAAGTTTTCCACCCAACGTGGCTAGCTAACCCTGTACTAGTTAAGAAAAAGAATGGGAAGTGGAGGATGTGTGTAGATTACACCGGTCTAAATAAAGCATGTCCCAAAGTTCCTTTTCCTTTGCCACGAATCGATCAAATTGTTGATTCCACTGCGGGGGTGTGAACTCTTATGTTTCCTTGATGCCTATTCGGGCTACCACCAAATAAAGATGAAGGAGTCCGATCAACTCGCGACCTCTTTCATCACACCGTTCGGCATGTTTTGCTACGTAACAATGCCATTTGGCCTCCGAAACGCGGGCGCTACGTACCAGTGATGTATGCAGCACGTTTTCGGAGACCACATCAGGTGAACCGTAGAGGCATACGTAGATGACATTGTCGTCAAAACCAGGAAGGCGGACGACCTGGTTATTGATTTACGCGTTGCGTTCGATTGCCTGCGGGCAAACGGGGTGAAACTCAACCCCGAGAAGTGCATCTTCGGGGTGCCGCGTGGCATGCTGCTGGGATACATTGTTTCTCAGCGGGGCATCGAGCCCAACCCCGAGAAGGTTTCCGCCCTCGACCGAATGGGCCCGATTCGAGACCTAAAAGGGGTGCAGAAGGTGTTGGGCTGCCTGGCCGCCTTGAGCCGTTTCATCTCACGGCTCGGCGAGAAGGGACTGCCCCTCTACCGACTCCTGAAGAAGCACGAACGCTTCTCCTAGACCGTTGAGGCCCAGGAGGCACTCGACAAGCTCAAGGCGATGCTCGCACACGCGCCAACCCTCACGCCGCCTCGAGGCGGTGAGCCTCTGTACCTCTACGTCGCGGCAACCACCCAGGTGGTCAACGCGGTCATCGTCGTGGAGCGAGCAGAGGAAGGGCACGCCCTACCAGTTCAAAGACTGGTGTACTATATTAGCAAAGTGCTATCCGAGACCAAGGCGCGGTATCCCCAGATCCAGAAGCTGCTCTACGCAGTGGTGCTCGTGCGGCGCAAGCTGCGGCACTACTTCGAAGCCCATCCGGTCAGGGTGGTCTCGTCATTCCCATTGGGAGAGATTATCCGCAACCCGAAAGCCGCGGGCAGGATCGCAAAATGGTCCGTAGAGCTCATGGGTGAGACGCTCACCTACGCGCCGCGCAAGGCAATCAAGTCTCAGATCCTCGCGGATTTCGTCGCCGAGTGGACGGACACACAGCTGCCCCCGATGCAGATCCAGGCCGAGTGCTGGACCCTCTATTTCGACGGGTCGGTGATGAAAACCGGAGCGGGCGCGGGCCTGCTCTTCATCTCGCCCCTCGGGGAACACATGAGGTACGCAGTGCGCTTGCACTTCCCCGCATCAAACAACATGGCGGAGTACGAGGCCCTCCTCTGCGGCCTTCGAATCGCCATCGAGACCGACATCAAGCGCCTCGACATTAGGGGAGACTCGCAGCTCGTAATCGACCAGGTCATGAAGAATGCGAGCTGCCACGACGAGAAGATGGAAGCTTATTGCAACGCCGTGCGCGCCCTCGAGGACAAGTTCTACGGCATCGAGCTCAACCACATCCCCCGCAAGTATAACGAGGAGGCGGACGAGCTCGCGAAGATCGCGTCGGGGCGAATCACCGTTCCCCCGAACGTTTTCACGCGAGACGTCACCAAACCGTCCATCGACCTCAGTCCAGCCCCCTCGAATCAGGAGGAACCCTTGGGGGCTCCCTCGAGTCCAGCGGGTGCGGAACCCATGGACGAGGACCCCTCGAATGAGGCGTTCGTGCTATCCCTACTCGAGGGGTACGGCGCGGACGAAGCCGAGGCCATGGAAATCGAGCCGACCCCCCGCGCGGAGGATTGGCGGGCCAAGTACCTCGCCTGGATCGATCGAGGGGAACTCCCCTCAGATCGGACCGAAGCTAGGCGCATCGCCAGGAAAGCCAAGTCATTCGCCGTGATTGATGGCGAGCTGTACAAGCGCGCCGCGTCCGGCGTCCTGCAGCGGTGCATTCCCATTCCCCACGGCCGGGAACTCATCCGTGACATCCACGCAGGCGTGTGCGGCCATCACGCGGCACCGCACACCCTCGTGGGCGACGCGTTCCGCCAGGGCTTCTACTGGCCCACAGCGGTTGCCGACGCCAACGAGGTCGTGCGCACCTGCGAGGGGTGCCAGTTCTACGCGCGTAGGACCCTTCTCCCTACTCACGCCCTACAGACCATACCCGTCACATGGCCCTTTGCCGTGTGGGGATTAGACATTGTCGGGCCCTTGCGAAAGGCGCCCGGGGGCTACACCCACCGGCTAGTTGCCGTGGACAAGTTCTCCAAATGGATCGAGGCACACCCAATCACTAACCTCAGATCGGAGCAGGCCGTAACATTCTTCACCAACATCATCCACAGGTTCGGAGTGCCGAACTCCATTATCACCGACAATGGCTCCCAATTCATCGGCAGGAAATTCCTGGAGTTTTGCGACAACCACCACATCCGCGTGGACTGGGCGGCTGTCGCACACCCACAGACTAACGGCCAAGTGGAACGTGCCAATGGCATGATTTTACAAGGCCTCAAGCCCAGGATCTTCGACAGACTGAACAAGTCCGGCCGGAAATGGCTTCAGGAGCTCCCAGCGGTCATTTGGAGCCTCAGGACCACTCCGAGCAGAGCCACGGGATTCACGCCGTTTTTCCTAGTCTATGGTGCAGAGGCCGTTCTCCCCACGGACTTGGAATACGGATCGCCCAAGATTAAGGGCTACGATGAAGGTTCGAACCAGCGAGCTCGCGAAGACTCGCTGGATCAAATAGACGAAGTCCGTGACGTGGCCATGATGCAATCGGCAAGATACCAGCAGGCGCTAAGGCGGTATCAAGCTCAGAAAATCCGGTGCCGAGACCTCAACGAGGGCGACCTAGTGTTAAGGCTGCGTCAGGACAACCGAGGCCGCCACAAGCTGTCACCACCATGGGAGGGGCCCTACGTCGTCGCCAAGGTGCTCAAGCCCAGCACGTACAAGCTGGTGAACGAGCAAGGCGAAGTCTTCACCAACGCTTGGAACATCCAACAGCTACGTCACTTCTACCCTTAGAAAGGATTTCCAAGTCTTTTTGCATATATCCGACGCCCCAGTCGGCTGTACAAATGTAAAGTTTTCTTTTCGATAAAGTCAAGGGTGACTCGGTTTTCTCCCCGAAAACCAAGTCCCCCTCGGGGGCTACTGTGGGGGGCACCCCCCCTAAACGGTCCCATTTTTTCGCAAAAAATCTTTACTTCAAAAGCGCCAAGTACGTCTTGACCCGGGAGTTTGAGCGAAATGACGCAGGACGCGAATGGCCAAAGGGCGAAGACGGGCGAGTTGGGGATAGCCTACACCTCGCGGTAGGATACGGCCCTTCCCCCTCACCACTTTGCCTAAGCGCTACTCGTGAAAATGAACGATTCCAGCTGAAATTCGCCTAAACGACAGGGAGAGACGGAACGGCGCAATCACAAAAAACAAAATGGCACTTAAACTTACAAGTACTTTAAGTAAACTGTGTTTATTACATAAAGCCACGAGGCTCGATTCCTAACTACAATTTAAGGGCCTGAGTGCCCAGCTGCTTTCAGGGCTCGAGGGGCCCGGCGGGAGGAGCTTCCGGGAAGAGGATCTCCGCGAAGTCGTCGGTGAGGATGTCGGCGGCAGGAGCGGCAAGCGCGTCCAGGCGGCTCGCCTCGGCCTCCGCACCATCGTCATCGAGGTCGTCAGCGACGATGTAGCCCGTAGCCAACGTCGCGAGGTTAACCCGGTAATGCGATTGCACCACGCCAAGGGTCTTTTGGATCCCCAGGCGGAGCGTGCCTCGCATACGCCGGGCGACGTGGCCGCCCAAGGCTCGGAGGCGACTCACCACGGTGCTCCCGGCCTGCCCGTCGCCCTCGTCGATGCTCTGGCACGCCTCGAGGGTTGCCTCCTGCAGAACCCCCAGCTCCTGCCGGGAGGAATTGTAGGCCGCCTGGAGCACCTCCGCCTGCGTCGTTGACATCCCGAGAGCAGCCCGCAAGCCTGAAAAACGGAAGATGAATAAGTTGAGAGAGGATCTCGACGAACCCAAGCAACAAACGAAGAATCCAAGAGAGGCGACTTACCCTCGACCTGCTTCTTCTCTGTCTCGAGGGCCGCACGCGCGGTCGCGGCCGCCTGCTACAGCTCGAGGATAGCGGCGTCCTTCTCCTCGCTAGCCTGCCGCAGCTCCTCGAACGACACGGCTTCCTGGACCAACTCCCCTCTGAGCCGCGTGACCTCTGAATCCCGGAGCTGGAGCGCGACTTGAACCTCCCCCAGCGTGGTGCGCTCCCGCTGGAGCTGGCCTTGCGCTTCCTCCCGAGCCGAGCGCCCGCGCTGGAGGGCGGCCTGAGCCTCCGTGAGGGCGGACCGCTCTTGCTGGAGCTGGCTCTCTGCCTGCTGACGCGCGCTCCGCTCTTTGGCGAAGCTGATCCTCCACCGCGGTGAGTGACGTGACCTTCTCCTGCAGATCAGCGCTTAGCTTCTCGGCCTCCTGGGCCTTCTGCTCGGCCTGAATCTGCCAGGACCTCGCCCCCTCGAGGGTGGTGCGGTCTTGCTGGAGCTGGGACTGCACCGCGACGAGGGCAGTCTCTTTCTGCGCCAGTAAGGTCTGCGCCTCGGCCAGGGCAGCGCGCGCCTTCTGCAGCTCGCCGTTCGCTGTCGTCAGCACCCCCTCCTTCTCTAGGAGCACGGCCTTCACTCTGTTGACCGCGCTGGCGCCCTCCGTGGTCAGAGTGCGCTGGTCCAGGAGCGCGTCCTGCACGGCCATTACCCGGTACTCCAGCCAGCCGTTGTCCGTCTGCAGGGCCTCCACCAGGGCATCCAAGGCTTCGTACTGCCCCCGGTACCAGTCGAGGCTCGAGCTCAACTGGGAGAGGCGGTTGTACTTCTCGCGCGCCTGGCCCTGCAGCTCCTACGAGCAGCAACCGAAGGGCGGAGAGAGGAATCAGAACGTGAAACACTCGAACAAGAAGCAAACGAGAAAATGAACTCCAACCAAGCGAAGACGCTCACCTCAAAGAGCTGGAACGACCGGCCTTCGTGGAGTCGGAGCGCCTCGGCCAGCGTAGCGTTGAGGGAGGCGCCGTGCTTGCGAAACTCCTGCCACAGCGCCTGCTCGGCCTGGGCCTCGTCGATCAAGGTACGCGGCACCCCGGGGTGACGCAACCCCTGTTCTGACTGCGATGCGGCGGCGTCAGATGCTTGCGGCGTGGTACGAGACGTCGACGCCCCGGCGTCGTGCGCCGGCCGCTGTGACATCACGCAGCCGTCAGCTCGCATCACCAGCACCTCGGACGTAGGCCCGGGGGCTGGCTCGGACGACCTCCTCGACCGGCCCCTCCTGGGGGCGGAATCACCACCAGCAGGGGCCTCGGCTGTCTCGCGGCCCCTGATGGACCGGCTCTCCGAATGAGCCAGCCCGCACCCTTGATGAGGGTTGCGGAGCACCAGCGCCTGCTGCGGCATCGCGGCCGCCACCGCCACCTCCTGCTGCGACCCCACGGCCGCGGTCGGGGTGCGTGATGGCTCGCCCGCCGCTGCCATGCTCACCGCCGCCCGTGGCACCCTCTCCGAGCGCCGCCCAGTCATCAAAGACGTCCTCAACTTGAGCGCCTTGGTGGGCGCAAGATCGGGGACGGCCGGTGACGCCCTGACAACGACATGAAAGGGGGGGATGAGCGGCTGTTTCTCGAAATCGAGGGCATGCGGGAAACGATGCTACTTACCTCAAACTGGAGAAGCCCCGCTTCCTCTTCCTCGAGGGCTGGGGGGGCACCTCCACTGCGCCCACCGGCACCTCCGCGGTGCCCGCTGGCATCTCCACCAATGACACGGTGACGGGCGGCACCGTGCCCGCCTCAAGGGTCAATTCCGCGGCCGCCCCCTCGACCCGCGGGGACGGGGGCGCCGCGGGTTCCCACCTACCAGAGATGGTCCGCTCCCCGTCGCTCTCCTCCTCGTCCGAGGACGAGTTCTCCAGCACCGGTGGGGGAGAGAGACCTTGCTGCTCACGCAGCCAGTACTCCTCGTTGTACTGATCAAGGCACTCCTGCCGCCTGATCCTTCTCTCCTTCGCAAGGGCCGCCCGGTCCCGCTCCCGCTGCTGCGCAGCGCGACCGGCGGCCTGAGACCGAGGCGTTGGCGGGTCCGATCGGGCGGCATTGACGGTCACCAGCTGTGGATAGAAATCATTAGGACGAAGAAAAAACGCGAAACAAGAATCAAAGAAGAAAAAACGGTGCTCACCGGCTCGGCGTCGGGGAGCATTGCGAACGACCAAAGGTCGTCGTCGCTATGCGGCACCACCTTGAGGTTAATCGCGCGCCTCGCCCACGTGGCCACATACCCCTTGGGGAGAGGCTCCTGCAGCAGCCGTGAGCACGCCAGCGACGTGGGGTTGGCCGCGTCACTCATCTCGAAGATGCAGAGCTCCCTCTCCAAGAGGGGAATGACCCGCGGTGGTGGAAGTTGGCGATGATCGAAGCCACCCCCAGCCCGGCATCCGCCAGCTGGCGCAGGGCGGAGGTGAGGGACTCCAACCTTCGTTGTCGCGACGGGGGCGACACGCCGTGAAACCAGGCGTCGAACTTCCCCATCAGCACCTTCCCGGTGTACGGCGGAAGGCCAACGCCGTCGTTGCGGAGGTAGAACCACCCCTTCTCCCAGTCCGCATTGTTGGAGGTCATGGTGCACAGCGGGTACAGCTCCTTGCGCGCGTCCCGCAGTGCGAGCGTAAGCCCGCCGGCGCGAACCGCCCGGCGCATCCCCTTCTCGGCCGTGGCGAGGGTGCGGAGCTCGCCGCGAAAGAGATGGACCCAGAGGTCCCAGTTCGCCGGGATCCCCAGAAATCCCTCGCAGACGGCGACGAAGGCAGCCGCCTGCGAGATGGCATTGGGGGCGAAGTTGTGCAGCTCCACCCTGTAGTGGTGGCACAGCCCCCGCATAAACCGGCTCGCCGGGGCAGCGAAGCCGCGCTCGCGGAGACGGGCGAAGCTGACGACGTAGCCGTGCGGAGGGTTGGGCTCCCTGTCCGACGCCGGCGGGACCATCCACGCCGTGTATGGGCCGTCGCCGGCCGGCATCAACTGCCCGTCGTTCACCAGCTCATTCAGCGCCAGCGGTGTCACCGTCGACCGGGGCCACGGGAAAGGCTCCACTACTCGAACCGGAGGGGCCATGGAGGACAAGGGCGAGAAGCAAGGATGGCGGCGGAAGTGCAAGGAACGCGAGCAGATCCGAAGCGGCGGAGCGCACGGCCGAGAGGAACACGAGCTGCGCACGGGGATGGATGCGAATGGCAAGGTAAGGGTCCTCGCCTCTGCCTTCCCCCGCGATTTATAAGATTTAGGGGAGCAATGCCCCCGAAAACTCCGGACACAGCGCCAATTAATGTGACCGGCGCCCCGCGTCGCTGACGAGCGGGCCCCGCCGCACCGAAACGGTCGTGCGCACGCGCGCACGCTATCATTACGACACAATAACCGAACGGGCGCGGCGTCCCGTCCCGTCCGCCCCCCACGTCGCCCACGACGCCTGCGGTGCGCTGCCTGAAAAGGCGCGCCCGCTTCGCACGATCGGCGTCCACAATCTGCACGCATTAAATGGCTGGGTTCCTTCCTGAGTAAGGATGACCCCCTCACGAGACTAGAGCCAATCGCTCGAGGACCGACCCCTCGCGGGTGCGATCGATGCCCCGATCTAAAACAGGCGGAGCCGTGGCTCACCGAACGAACTCGAGGGCCGGGCCCCTCGAACGCTGGATTTACTGATCAGCGGTTCCAAGACCTGCCCGTCGAGGGTAGGCGCCGCAGATGCCCCTCGAACGCTGGATTTACTGATCAGCGGTTCCAAGACCTGCCCATCGAGGGTAGGCGCCGCAGATGCCTCTTGAGCGGGGATTTACTTATCAGTGGCTCGAGGGTCGGCTCGACCACAGCCCAGCGGGCTCCACAGATCGAGCCAAGACGGGGGCATTTTAGTGCCACCCCGCAAAGGCCCTACTAATCAGAGGTTCGAAGCCTGACCCTCGAAGGGTTCGAACAGGCACCTCAGATTGACAGAGTCAGGGACGACCAGGGCACGCGCATTCGAGCCTGACCCCGAGCTCGCAAGCTCGGGGGCGCCCCATAGTTCGTGTTCAAGGCCAACGAGGGCAGCTAGTCGAGGGATCCCACCGAGGGAGAGCTTCCGCGCCCTCGGTCCCAATCGAACGGGACCGAGCCCTGCCTAGCACACCCATGTAAGCGCTCTTATGGACGTGTCTCCGGACCACGAGCCGACCCTTATCGAACGGGGCACGGACGTCCACTTGAACCACCCGCTAACAGCTCGATGAGGAACTCATGATTCGCGACCCGTTCGATGGGAGTCATGAGCACCTCACCCCTCCGCCCCGCGAAGGGGCGGCGAAGGGGCGCGCAGACAAGTCGGAGAGCTCGCCCCGATCGCCTTGAGTGGGCCCAGGCTCGGGGGCTCGACGCGCGGCTACACCTCCTGGACGTGCCCGAATGCAAGCAAATACCGGTACGCGCGCATGGCACCGCCGAGGCCGGCTGAAATAACGCCGAGGCCGACTGAAATAAACACCTCGCGCACCGGCCACACGCTGCGAAAAACCTTGCAGGAATGCATGCACTCCTCCAAGGCTTCGGGGGCTACACCCGCGGGTGCGCTAGCGCGCCCCCACGGAACGTCACAACGCCCAGGAGGGAAGAAAGTCCCATCAGAAAGCACCAGCCTTTGCAAGTTCCTACGGATACTGTTGCAAAGGCTCGGGGGCTACTGTCGGGGACAGCCACGGGGGTCCCCTAATAACAGGGGAAATCACCCCTTTTTCGAAAAATAACGAAAGCGAACAAGCAAACCACACCACGCACGACAGCGGCATAGGGCAGGGCCCACAGCCCAAAAAGCCCCAGTGGCCCATCGAAATAGCCAGCCTCGACACCTCTCGGGCGGACCCCCGCCTCGCTCGAGGGCCGGGCGCTGTGCCGTGAATCTTCCGCCTCGCTCGAGGGCTTGACGCCCCCTCAGGCGAGTGTCCGCCTCGCTCGAGGGCTTGACGCCCCTCGAGCGAGTTTCCGCCTCGCTCGAGGCCTCCTCCGATCCGCGACACCACCCCTGCTCCCACAACCGGAGCATTAAATGCTCTGGCGCGTCGCGGGCGCCCGGGTCAAAGGCGAATCCACGCCACGCCGGCCCTCTGACACCGCCTGGGAATCAGATCCCGGCGCTGTTCGACCGACCCGCACTGTGCAGCCATCCCCGGCGTTGTGCGGGTGCTGTGCGGCAAGGCCGGTGTCATTCCGTGACGCTGTGCCGCCTACTCCCGTACCTCCTCCACGTCGCGCCCCTCGAAAGAAGACGGCGGCACCCTCGAAAGGGGTACGGCCACCAATTCCCCGCCCGCCTGGGACGACGCCGTGACGCAAGGCCGGCGAGGCGCGTCACCTCCATCACCTCCGGGCGCTGTGCAGCCATCCCCGGTGCTGTGCGGCCATCCCCAGCGCTGTGCCACCATCCCTGGCGCTGTGAAGCCCTGTTACGATGGGACACCACAACGCCGGCCCCTGTATGGCATGGGCGCTCCCACCATCGAGGCCCTCGAAAGAGCATGGATCATCCTCCAAGGGTGCACGGGCGGCGACCTGGCGCGCACGCTGACTGGTGCCGCCGTACGAGCGACGTGCGACGCGTCCCCTCCGCTAGCTCCGGTGCCGCCCGGCCATCCCGGGCGCTATGCGACTGGCCCAGGGTCTGTGCGATCATCACCAGCTCTGTGCGGACATCTCTAGCCCTGTGGCACCATCCCGGGCGCTATGCTGCCATCCCCGGTGCTGTGTGGCCATGCTCCGATGGGACGCCGCCACACCGGGCCCTGTACAGCACCGGGTGCCCTCGTCAGCAAGACCCTCGAACGGGTGCACGAACGGCGGTCAGACGCGCACACCGAGCAAGCTACCCTCGAAGCTATTCCCCGACCAGCATATAGCCACCACGACACCGGCAAGTGTTGAGACGCCAGGACACCATCAAATCGCAAACGTTGTGTACCAGTACCACGATACTGTGTAAAACCTCGTGCGGCACATTTGTAAGCCGCCTCCCCTTGGTCTATAAAAGGAGGAGGCGGTCGCCCAGCCGCCGGGGGGACGGGATCATCACTTCACACCCACGCTCGCTCGCATACTCGTTCCCTTTGATATTGACACTTTGCCTCAATCACTTAGCAGGGACTTGGAGGCCTCTCCTCCTCTCCCGCCTTGCTTGTAGCCCCCCTCTACAGGCACCACTGGTGCGGATCAATACAGCGCGCACGCGCAAATCTGCTGGACGTACGACCCCGCGGTCGGAACCAGGATAAACCCGCGTCCCTGTGTTGTCATTTGCACCGACCATCGAGAAGCTGATCACAGCGTAACTTACTAGTTAGTGTCGGGACTAATCCTAACACCGACAAAAGGATTGACTAACTTGTAAAGGAAGATTTAGCTGAGCATGTTTTCAACACCATGGACAAAAGTTCTTTTGCAAGGAACTTGCTCGAGGACGAGCAAGATCTAAGCATGGGGGAGATGTTGACGGTGAATTTTGGTACACCAAACATGTTCGTTACACTTTGGTTTGAGCTTGATTATGGAACTAACCCGCCACTAGGCACACTAATGATATGACAAGTTCAACTTTGTATGTGCATTTGGAAGTGTTATGTTTTTGCAGGAAAACATGGACTAATGGGACGGAGTCACAACAAGTTCGAAGGAGTAAATGAGGAGTCCCGTTCGTGTTCAAGTGCATGGTGAAATCACTCCCAAAGGTGTCAAGGACCAAAGTGTTACAAAGGAACATCCCGAGGACTAAAGCGTAAAGATCGGACTTCGTGCGAGAAGACCCCCTATCTTGGACGTGAGGATGACGTCGCCAAAATGATGCAATTAAAGGGGTCCAAGTGCAAAATGGCTAGAGGACCCACGTGAAAGAAGGGACGACCGAACCGGGTAGAAATGGGCCTGGGTCGGTCGGCCCAGGCCGGCCGACCCAGCCTGTTCCGACGTCGGTTCGGTCCCCCATTTCTTGAGCGTGAAGAAGATGCAACCCTAAGCATGTGTGGGTGCCGCCATTCGCAGAGGAGGAGTCATTCACCCGAGAGGTTGTCCACTAGGGAGAGAGGTTGGAGAAGACAGAGATCATTCGTGAGAAGGATCGATCGAGTCCAAGGAGGCAACCACAAGTGGAGGAGGACGTCGAGGCCCTGCCACGACACCCCCGGAGGAGAAGGAAGACACCGTCGGAAGCGTCACCGTGATCAACAGTGCCATGTTTAGCGTCTTGATGGGTAATCTTCTCATTTGTCCATGGGGTTGTAAACGTTCTTGAGATGTAATCGCTACTCTTTATGGTTTCAATCTATCAATCTAGTGTTGAAGTTGCTTTCATGTTTAAGGTTAGCTACCGTGCTTTTCGGGAGTATAGATCTCACTACTCCCTTAGAAACCTTCAATACACCGTGATCATCATAGGTAACATTGCTCTTTCTTGTATTGGGGTCGTGGCTTCCTCCACTCCCTAGATTCCTCATCTTGCACTAGGTAATATTGCTCTTCTTTTGCTTGAAATTTGAATATCATGTTCCTTCGCCCTATGCGGAATTGAATTTTTCCGGCTCCGACATCAATCCTTGCATTGACATCTCTTAGGAATGGTCGCCCAAGAATAAGCGGCATTTCTCCATCATCTTGTGTGTCGAGGACCACGAAATCCGCAAAGACATAGGAACCTTTGACATTCACCAAGAGATTTTCCACTATGCCCTCTGGGTATTTAATCGATGAGTCGGCAAGTTGGACTGTCATCATTGTCGGAGAGAGAGCAGGATATCCTAACTCCTCAAACATGGCCTTGGACATAAGGTTGACACTCGCACCAAGGTCACAAAGAGCATTCTTGATCTTTTGATAGTAGATCGTGCATGTGATAGCCGCATATCCATTGTCTTTCCTGTGCAAGACTACTAATTCCTCCCATGGGTCTTGGATTTGATGTATGAGCTTCCCTAGATGGTTAGGTGCATACACCCTCCTAGATGGCTTACCCCATCTGGTGGATACAATGCTAACATTCTCTCGGGTAGGCTCGGGTTGCCCCGGGATTCCACCCGACTCGGAAGAAGGTAAAGAAGCAGCAAGCTGAGCAAGTTGAGTTTCTATCATTTTATTAAAGCTTAGCTGATTCTTCATAGCAGTAGTGAAAGATTCTATGGTGGAATTTAAATTTTTGAGAACTTTATCATTGGCGGCTAGCTTCTTGTTTAAATTTTCATTAATTCTAGCCTGGCCAAAGACAAGATCTTTAATGGAGGGCTGATTATTGAAATTGTTAGAATAATTACCTCCATTTTGATTGTTGAACGGGAAGTTGGGCCTCGAGTTCCACCCTTGATTGTTGTAGTTGTTGTTGCGGAACCCATTGTTGTTGCCATTGTTGATGAAGCTGGCTTCTTCTCTTGTCTCGGGACAATCATTTCCCGAATGACCCACATTACCACAAACCTCGCACGTCATGCGAGCGTCCATAATCTTGGCGGTCTCCATATTGCTTGGTGCCTCCAATTTCTTCATTAGGAGGTCCATCTTGGCGGCGAGCATGTCGATTCCATCGACTTGGTGTACACCGCGGTTACGGAGTTGGAGACGATCTCCATCCCAACCTTGATTTGCCACCATCTTTTCGATCAATTCCTTAGCGGCGGGTACTTGTAGCGAGAAGAAGACTCCTCCAGCGGCTGCATCTAGGTGCTCACGGGCGGTACGCTAGAGCCCGTGGTAGAAGGTTTGAATTAAGAATCACCCCTGCATGCTAACGAAGGCAAAGGCAACGAACAAGCTAACGGGGGTAACGTCCGGTGCGAAAAAATGTTTGCCGTGCGCCGAGGAAGAAACGCATGGCAAATTTGTTTCCCGCGCGCCAACATAAAAATGCACGGCAAATTATTTTTTTACCGGGCGTTTTTTTGCCGTGCGCCGTGGAAAATACGCACGGCAAAGCTCCTCTTTGCCGTGCGCCCGAACGCACGGCAAACGTCGATTTTCCTGTAGTGAAGACACGTTAGCATCATATTCTGGTATCTCTCCTTTCAGTTCAGGTTCTTTTCTTTTCCTCTATCAAGAGTGTAGTACAAGCCTGGAAGAAATTGTACAGATGCTACTTAGCAGCAGGGATTGGTTACTCGGTGCGTGTGTCTGTTCTTCAACCAAAAGATCCAGTTTAATTTGCTTCGAGGAGTAGGGAGGTTTAACAGTTGTGAAGAACTGACAGCAAGGTAAGTTTGGCCACGCACGGTACCTCTGAATTTTAGCCAACATTGATCAGTATTAGTGTCTGCCACATATTTTAACAAGATCAATTTTTGTATCTATGATGAATCCAGAAACTGGAATGTGTAACAACATGTCTGGTTTCAATCTGCTGTTGCTGCAATAAATCTCTGGTATCACGCAAATTTTGTTTAAAATTAATGTATCAATATGTCTCCAATGCACTATAACATTATTGTACTCACGCAATGTATTGTCACATTCCAAACATCGACCCATAACCCTTTAGATTCATTTGGTTCAACAACATGACCTGGATCAACACACAATTTAGAAGGCAGAAAAGTGAATTCTTCTTACCAAGCTACGTGTAGCAATTCATTGGCGTAAGTATATATATGTAGCACAGAGGGCTGCTACTAATGTCTTCTTGGTAGTATAAAATACTATAATATTTCCGTCCCACCACAGAATTTCATTGTGTTAGTTGCAAGCATTAAAAATTCGTCCACCAGGACCATATCCTTATATATATAAATATTACCCACAAACCTATACTAACATGTTCATGCTTCACCCTTTATATACTCATTTTGTCAGCATCAGAAGAAAGAATTAGCTTAACATGGAAGAGAAAGAGCAGGAAGGTGTGGTAGATAGCCAAGAAGAACATAGCAAAAACTCTGTGAGGAATGGAAGGCGAAAGGAAATATTCTATCGTGTTATATACTGAATGGTCGTTCTTGGACCTAGGTCAGGCGACGATGATTGGTTCAGAAAGAAATAAGCAAGTCACCGGGGCCGCGCCCGCGACATCAACCAGCCGCGGCCAGCGGCACGTCAGCTCCGGCCGTCCACGTCGGCGCCCATGTAATTTGATCAAAAAAAAATATGTGTGCTTGAGGTTTCGAACACAAGACCTCATTGTATAGCCTGACAAGGCTTACCACCGGTGCTTGGGTAGTACCTTGTACTCGTATTTTTCCACCAGCTAATTCAATTGGATAGTACCAGGTAGTACTTAGTATCGGGTTCACCAAATTGGTACTACTTCCCTATTGGTACTACCCGGTATTACCACAATTAGATTTCACCATATGGATGGCTCACGTTAATTACAAGCACCCTAAAATTTTCCTTATGATTTTCTCATTATTATTTTTATTGGCTCGGCCGCTAGGGAATCTAATAATAAATAAAAATATTTAAAATAATAATGAAAAATAGTAATTTACTGTTTAACATAACTTATGATGTCTAGTGTCATCCGTACCTACAACCGTACCTGTGTAGAGAGACAAAAAGAAAATATCTTAGTAACATGTAAATTGGATGAATTAATATAATTGTGGGAGAAAATTGAACTAAGATTAGGCTTATGCAACTCCATCTTGGCAGTTCAATTAATTGTATGAAAATGTTTACAATCTTACATTAATTTCCCATAGCAACAAATAATCACCCTGTTTGTCCGGCTTATCAGCCACCAGCCAACAGTACTTTTCTCTCAGAACAAACCAGCCACCAGCAACCAGCCAGCAATACTTTTCTCTCAGAACAAATCAACACCAGCCACCAGCCAAACAAACAGGCTGAATAACTAGCATATACGTACACTTGGATGGTACCATTGGTAGCACCATGTTTCTTCCCCATATATAAGGTTATTCATTTGTACACCATTGTAACAGAGAGCAACATAAAATGGATAAGGAAGAACCATCGAGTTTCAAATAGCAGCAAAGATGAAAGTAAAAAAATATTGTCGTATAGGAATGGAAGGCAAAAGGATATATGCTATCGTATCATTGTACATCTTGTGTAGTTCTAGAAAACTATCTTGTGCGGTTTTGGTCAGAGAGACTGTGAAAGAATACCCTTCTCACCAACTTATTAGATACAACAGCACAGGAGAAAAGGCAGCGACGTTAAGTTAACAAGCGTCATGAACTGGCACGTATTGTTTAACGCCATCGAGCCTGCAGTCCTGCACCAGTACCTCATGACTTCCTTCTTCATTGTCCATCTTGATACTTGCTGAGTAGTTGTGGTGTGTTCCCTATTTCTTCTCTACAACTAATCTATACTATAAAGAGCGACAGAATTGAGACCATTTGTTACCAAGATTAAGCCCATCTCCATCTTCACAAGGTGGCCCACTTTTCAGGTCTAGGACGACGAACCAAAGGAGGAGATTGATTTAGTCGTCGCTTCACAGTGTAAATTGCCCTCCCGCGCCCTCCCCCCACCCAAACTTTTTTCACCTCACTAATTACTTGTACCCACCGGACCCACCCATCCTAATCAGCATCCTTTGTTTGGCAACCCTCCAATAGTTAGTGCTCTTCGTCCCACACGTCCTTGACATATAAATGACGTGCATTTAATCACGTTTGAACGGCGTCCGTGTATTCACGCGTGCCGCACATCATTTGTTTCCTTTCTTGACTTTCCTTGTTTTCCTTTCCTTACTAACGCGTGAATGATCGTGCGGCAATTATCTCCTCTTTGCACGCATGTACATTATTTCTTTCCCTTCTTGTTCTTTCCTTGTTTTATATTTCCTTACTAATGCTTTCCTTTCCTATTAATTCCATATCATCTTCTTTGATTTGACAATTAGTTTTGATGGTGCGGAGCAAAGCTGAAATCATAAAACAAAAGTGAAAGAGATGATCCTCCTTTTCAAATGAAATTAGCTAAACCATACGGATTACTTTGCACATGCATCTGGCTATGAGCCTTTCTTTAGTTTCAGCTATTTATACAGTGTTTACTGATCAGATATTCAAATGGGACTGAGTCGAACTGCCATTTGCAGCTCTGGAACAGGTTCAAGGGTGAAGAAACACCCCCTGCGCAGATTGGAGCCAGTAGGGACTACAATGTCGATATGGTTCCTAAGGTCTGACATTTTCCATTTTTTCTATATTTCTTTTCTTATGTCTCTTTGTTTATAGTAGCTAGATTTGACTGAGTTATATTCTGGATATTGCAATGAGAGATGCGTGAGGTTTATAAAAAAATGATTTTTGATGTGAACTGAAATTTATAATTCTGATGCTCAAGCATATACGTATTTTGTAAATACAAGCAAAATATGGACATCTTTTAATGTTGTTTTACATTATCGTCACTTGGTAGTAATCGCCTGAAACATGCCATGCACGAACTATAGTGAAAATTTCTACAAACAATTCCTAGGCTTATTAATGAAATATAAAGACATGAGTATTTTCCAGTATCTCACCCTAGAGCCATAAAGACGTGTATCCTGACTAGTTTGTGATGGACTGGTTCTTATGACCATCAGTTTGAGTTCTGATATCTTGCGAGCAAGGTTAAACACTGCATTTTAGTACCGGGTGGTCGCACCCTATACTAATGAGAGTCTTTTAGTACCGAGTGTTTCCTTCACCCGGTACTAAATAAGGTTAAAGGGGCTAGCCGTTGAACCCAATACTAATGTTCATATTACTATCAGGTCAAAGCTAACCGGTACTAAGGCCAAGGATCACCCCGCTTCAAAATTTGCTTATAGCCCTGCTCCTCGTGTAGAACGAGCCTACATACGCATAGCACTTCTCTTACATTTTCCTCCTTGCTTCCTGTAAGGGGATTGATTTGGATATGCTATGTTTGGAACGACAATAATTACAAGCTGGTTCTCAACTCAACCCCCAAACTTCCAAGGTGGAACTGGACAGATTTGCTATGGACCTGTCCATATGTGCACAGTTTCTAGCTTTTTTTTTTTGATAATACGTAACTGCATTAGTACTGGATAAGGAAAGCGTACAAGTACGCGTACAAACACAGAGACGTACATGGAGGATACGGATACAGCTGTCCCCGCCAAACTACGCCAAGGACCCTAAAGAAAAAAGAAATTACATTGAGGTCCTCAGATCCAAAGCGCTCCATTAGCGCTCGGAGTCGTCGCCGCCGGCCGCCGCCGCCGCCAAAGACGCCGTGCGCCACCGTGAGCTGGAAGAGCTCCATTGCCTGCTGGCTTTGAAAGGAGTCGAAGTAGACACCCGTCCCTAAAGACGGGATGGAGCCGTCGGCGGTCGCCCATCGACCGGGGCCGCGCCCCAGCTCATCCAGCTCCTGAATCCAGGCTCGCCGTCGACGACCAGCGCCGCCGAGGGGAGATCGAGCCAGATCCAGCCAGCCACCATCCGCAACATCCACAGCTAGCACCGCACCTGTGAAGAAGAGGGCCAACAGCAACATCACCTGGAAGAGATGACGAGATGCCGGCCCCGGACTCCTGTACACAGCCCCGCGACCTCGCCGTTGACGCCGGAGTAGCTCGTCACCGGGGCGAGGAAGAGGTCCGGAGCAATTATTCCACAGCGCCGTCGCCGCCATCGCCTCGCCGACGTCGCTCGGACACACAAACCGCAAGGGAGCGTCGTCCCCCCGGCAAGACCTAGCTCCGCTGCCTAGCACCAACAACGGGCGCAACCTAGACCTAGATAGATAAATATCTAGCCTATATACAGTCGCACGACGATTCCCCAGTCCTCCCCCATCTCCGGCGCCTCTCCGGCAGCCGAACAAGGAAGGAACGGGCGGAATCACCGCCGGAAACGAAGATCACCTCCTTTTCACCCCCAAGCGGGGATGAGGGCGGAAGGAACGAGAAGGCCCCTTGGCTTTGGGATGTGTGGGGGGGGGGGGGGGTTGAAAACGGTGTTGCAAACCCGCTGTGGCCGACGGCCACAGTTTCTAGCTTGTTGTCAGGCCCATTGCTTATTTCTTTCTGAACCAATCATCGTCGCCTGACCTAGGTCCAAGAACGACCATTCAGTATATAACACGATAGAATATTTCCTTTAGCCTTCCATTCCTCACAGAGTTTTTGCTATGTTCTTCTTGGCTATCTACCACACCTTCCTGCTCTTTCTCTTCCATGTTAAGCTAATTCTTTCTTCTGATGCTGACAAAATGAGTATATAAAGGGTGAAGCATGAACATGTTAGTATAGGTTTGTGGGTAATATTTATATATATAAGGATATGGTACTGGTGGACGAATTTTTAATGCTTGCAACTAACACAATGAAATTCTGTGGTGGGACGGAAATATTATAGTATTTTATACTACCAAGAAGACATTAGGAGCAGCCCTCTGTGCTACATATATATACTTACGCCAATGAATTGCTACACGTAGCTTGGTAAGAAGAATTCACTTTTCTGCCTTCTAAATTGTGTGTTGCTCCAGGTCATGTTGTTGAACCAAATGAATCTAAAGGGTTATGGGTCGATGTTTGGAATGTGACAATACATTGCGTGAGTACAGTAATGTTATAGTGCATTAGAGACATATTGATACATTAATTTTAAACAAAATTTGCGTGATACCAGAGATTTATTGCAGCAACAGCAGATTGAAACCAGACATGTTGTTACACATTCCAGTTTCTAGATTCATCATAGATACAAAAATTGATCTTGTTAAAATATGTGGCGGACACTAATACTGATCAATGTTGGCTAAAATTCAGAGGTATCGTGCGTGGCCAAACTTACCTTGCTGTCAGTTCTTCACAACTGTTAAACCTCCCTACTCCTCGAAGCAAATTAAACTGGATCTTTTGGTTGAAGAACAGACACACGCACTGAGTAACCAATCCCTGCTGCTAAGTAGCATCTGTACAATTTCTTCCAGGCTTGTACTACACTCTTGATAGAGGAAAAGAAAAGAACCTGAACTGAAAGGAGAGATACCAGAATATGATGCTAACTTGTCTTCACTACGGGAAAATCGACGTTTGCCGTGCGTTCCGATCTTTGCCGTGCGTATTTTTTCGGGCGCACGGCAAAGAGGAGCTTTGCCGTGCGTATTTTCCATGGCGCACGGCAAAAAAACGCCCGGTAAAAAAATAGTTTGCCGTGTGTTTTTATGTTGGCGCGCGGGAAACAAATTTGCCGTGCGTTTCTTGCTCGGCGCACGGCAAACATTTTTTCGCACCGGACGTTACACCCGTTAGCTTGTTCGTTGCCTTTGCCATGCGGGCACGTGGTGATGTACTCCTGGAAACATTCCCATGCTTCTGGGATACTTTCATCATTCTGCTGCTGGAAGCCCGAAAATCTAGCGTGGAGGGCATTGGTTTTGCCCACCGGGAAGAACTTTACGAGAAATGCCTTAGAGCACTTATCCCATGTGTTGATGGCATCTCACTCCGCATAAAACCATTGCTTCGCCTTCCCGAGCAATGAGAACGGGAATAGGCGAAGACAAATTGCGTCGTCCGTCACTCCGCGGATAGTGAAAGTCCTGCACGCCTCTATGAAATGCTGGAGATGTGCATTGGCATCTTCGTTAGGCTTGCCGCAGAACGGACTTGCTTGCACCATGTTAATCAACACCGGCTTGAGTTCAAAGTTTCCTTCTCCCACCGTCACGTTCAGCCCAGTAGGGACATTGGTGTTGGAGGGAGCGGAAAACTCGCGGATCGTCCTCTCGGCCATCGGTGCTGACGAGGTGCTGTCTACGGGATCGACGGTGTTCGTCTCTTGATTCGAGAGAAACTTCTGAGGAATGAGGACACGAAGTCGCACTCTCCTCGCAAGTGACTCCGGATTGTCGTGAAAGTTGGACGGTAGGTCGAAACTGGTCATGCACTACTCTGCGTACACGAGAGTAGAGCAAGGGTAAACCCGCTTAAATAGCGGTTCACCGAACCTCGATAACTCTACCACTAAGTTTAAACGATATCTTTTGCCTATTGCCTCCCCGGCAACGGCGCCAGAAATGCTTGTTGACGCTCCTTAGCCTCACTACTAGGTTTGCACTCAAGGCGACGGCGTCAGGAATGCTTGTTGGCACTCGCTAGCGTCGCTACCGGGTTTATACCCCTAGTAATGGAGCTAGGAACATCTTTGGTAAAACACACGTCACAGAAAGGTCCGCAAGCGCACGGATTACCATTGTAGCACTTCACCCGGTGATATTCGGGTTATCGTATTTATATTTTCCCAAGGCAGGCACTACGGCAAAGATGATCGAATAAACGGTGGAGAGTAACAAGACTCGGTAAAGAGCTATAGCGGGGGTAACGAATAAAGATATTCGGGGATAACTTGACACACACAAGGAGATCTTGATAAAGGAGCTAGAGAGGACCTAGTGAGATGGGAGGACAACGACACGAGAAAGGATCCTAACATAATCTATCTATTCTTGTCAACTCTAGGTAGAGAACTAAGGCAAAGGATAACCAAGGCAAGCTAAACTCGACAAGCTCTTCTAGTGCTGCAGGGGCATGCAAAGCCGCGCTCTCAGGCTAGGATGAGAAGGGAGAACGACGACGCGCTGAATCTTACCGGCCTGAACTAACGTGGTGGACTACTGAGCCCGTCCGGAGCTGTCACCTCCTTAGGGTACCACAACTATTCCGTTGAACGGGACACCAATCTAAGACTAAGGCAAGCTCTGAGCACCGCGCTCACAACGAACCAAAGAACCTTTCCCCGGATATCACGAAGAAAGGTCTCTCTCCGCTACTAAGCACAAACGTACTCGGTAGAAGATCAAGCGAAGAACGACCACAACACTATAGGGTTCAAGAGAGCTATACTAACTAAGATTAAACTAACTTTAGTCTAAACCAAGAATAAAGCTTCTAGAGCAAAGTAAAAGCTGAATGTAATTGACTCGAAAGGTAAGATAGAAAGATAACTTGAATTGTACTTGAGTCTAAACAAAGAAAGGATACAAGAGTAGTACCGGAACCTGAAGAAGACTCCTCCGGAACCCCGAGACTAGCTCGACTCGACTCTAACTCCTAAGCTACACTAATCCTACTCTAAGTGAACAATAGAGAGAAAAGGAGATGCTTCTACGTTGTGTGTCTGTTCCAACGAGTGGGAGGTGCCTTTTATAGGCAAGGGAGGTCGGTGGAGCGCAGGGGAGGAATATCCTAGGCACGGCCGGCTCACTAGGCACGGCCGGCCCTAGGATGTGCCGCCTCTCGCCTTGGACGCTTCTGATCACTGGTCCTGAGGCGGTTGTAGGTCGGCTCCTTGGGTCGGTTTCACCCGGCACAATAGTTGATAGGTGCGGCCGGCCCTACCCCGTGCCGTGTGATGCACCGACCGTGTTACGGGACGCCTAGGATTGCCTATGGATGACGGTTGTGGTGGTTGAGCGATCAGATAAGTGGACCCATTGATCCAAGTGATCCTAGCCTCCACCCTTTGATCAAACCGACGTTTCTTCAGTGAATCACGCTCGTCCAAGTTGTGCTCGAGGGAGTATGGGTGCTCTGGACCAGAGTCGTGCCATGGGGCAGGGCCGGCCGCACCTGCAGGTTCGGCCGGACCAGGTGGTTCGGCCGCGCCTGGCACATGTGGCATGTTGATCCCAAATTCTCCCAAAATGTGTACCTACTTATGAAATTCACAACACAACTCGTGGAATTTTATTAGTACTAAAAATGTGCATGGAACTTGTCATATACTCCTCTCAAACCTGAGGTTTTGACGGTCAAATTTTCGTTGTAAGGACCGTCAACAGGAATCCCCGTGGTGAAAAAGGTGTAGGTCCGTACGCCTGCGGATCGTAGGTGGATACGTGTTTTAACCATCAACACGCGTCCACAGAACGTGTCTTCTTTCGACAAGACAGAGAAGACACGTGTTGACAAGAAGTGTCTCCTTTCGTCGAGACAGAGGAGACACGCGTCCACGGGATGCATTCCTTTTGTCGAGATAGAGGAGACGCGATTTCTTAACCCGAGTCTCCTTTATCATGCTCAAGCGACATGCGACTTTCTTAAAGGAGATGGGCATTAGTTAAAGAATGTTACAACTTTTAACCAGTGGGCCCAGAAAGAAACGTGGAAAAAGGTATTTGTAACGGGCGGCATGCAAAAACCTGTTACGTTTCTTTGGTTTCTGTAATGGGCTGCGTGTCAACGCCCGTTACCAAAGGTCCTTGTAGGCCCAGAGAAATAGCCATTTTAGGTGACCGGTAACTACTCGTGGTAACAGATTTTGTTAGAAGCCCGTTACAAATACGTGTTATCAGTAACCGACATTTGCCCATTACCTTTGGTTGCTCATTTGTAACGCTAGGTCGATAACTAGCGTTTTGCCCGTTACTAAAGGTCATCTATGTCTGTTATTAATGTGAGTTTTCCATGTAATGCGTAATGAAGTACAACGGTGGAAGCACTACCGGAAAACCATAGTATACCGTTAGGGATGGCAACGGGCACAGAATACCCGTGTGCCCGCGGGCAAAAACCCGATAGGGTGAGGGTTTGGGTATAGTTTTGTGCCCACGGGCGTGGGTGCGGGTTTGAATCTATGCCCAGCGGGTTTCCTCTCGCGGGCACAGAAATGTTGTACCCGTGCCCGCTCTGCCCGCAAACCCGTCACACCTCCTGACACGTGGGGACACAAAATAGATATACTACGTTCCAACCTCTCCTCAATCCTTATCCACTCCCTCCCGGTCAACCCCCCAGCCGCACTCTATCCGCTCCCTCCTTCCAGTCGCAACATCGCACCGCACCCGCCGCCAACGCCTCCGCCAGCGCCACGGCTCGGCACCAAGGGGCGAGGGCACCGACGCTCAGGAGCGCACTGCGACACCGGCGGCTGCCCACCGCACCTACCCCTTCGACCTCCGCCCCTCACTGGCTCGGTCCCTCCCCATATCATCGGGATGCGTCGGCAGTGTCACCCCCTCTCCTACCTCCGTCCGTCAGCGGTATGGACCGCCCCTCCTCTATCTCCTCCGCCGGCGGGATGGGCCGCCCCTTCCCTACCTCCGTCCACCGGCGGGATGCGTCACCCCTCTCGGCCTCCCTCCACCGGCAGGATGCGCCGCCCTCTCGGCCTCCCCTACCTCCTCTGTCGGCGCGACGCTCCACCCTCCATACCTCCCCTACTCATGCCAACTACTCATGCCATTGCTGGTGTGCTGGAGGGCCTTCGCCCCAAGCGGACGACGGATCCAAGCTGGCGGGCAAGGGTGTGCCCGCGGGTTTGGTGTGCCCGCGGGTGACGGGCGCGGGCACAACATCTCGCCCGTGGCGGGTGGCGGGCGCGGGCACGGGCACAGGGTTTGCCTCGCGGGCGCGGGTCTGTAAACCCTCTGCCCGCGGGTATTGTGCCCGTTGCCATCTATATATACCGTGTGCCCGAGGATTTGACGTGTGCAGAATGGTAGGCATACGGCAAATAGATTGTTTGTTAAGTGCCAAACGAGAACGTGGTTTGGTGTGGGCAATAGGGCTTTTGCCGTGCGTCCTCAGCACACGGCAAAGTAGAGGATTCTTGCAGTAAATAGAATAATTAGGATATTGGTAGTACCTTAGGCTTAGTTTACTGTTCTGAAATTTCACTAACTACCTGTTACATCAATCTTCCAGATACTAAATAATCAATCTTCCAGATACTAATTAGGAGTATTAAATGTATATTAATGACAAAACCTATTTCACAACCCCTACCTTAATTTTCGAGACGAATCCAACGAGTCTAATTATGTCATGACTAGACAACGTCGTGATACAATAACTAACCTCTAATGACGGATTAATTAGATTTAATGAATTTGTCTCGTAATTTCCGGTCTATTCGTGCAATTATTTTTGTAAATAGTCTACGTTCAACTCCTAATAGATCTTGAAAGAGAACCCAAAAGTATACCTGAGCATTTTCAGCCCGGCCGGGCCAGCCCACGGACCTTACTGGGCCGGCGTGGGCACAGATCTTGCAGCCCGCGAAAAAAATCTTGGCCCAAGCCCGGCCCAAAAGGCTGTTTTTAGCTATTTTGCACTATAAAATTGAGACCCGACGCGCCCAGGATGGTCATGAGCAGAGATTTCTCAGCCCGAAATAACCGGATTTTTTTCGATCTAACCCGAACCCGACCCGACCTGAAAAATGCTCAGATCTACCCAAAAGTTTCACCTCACGACTAAACAGGACCTAAGAAACAGACTGATTTGGACGTTGGTGGAAGTAAGTTGTTTGTCCACGGTGGTTAGTGGTAAAAAAATCTAAAGAAGTTGCATGTGGCTTGAGGTTGGAGTGCTCGTTTCCTTTTTGTTTTCTTCTTTTACTATCCTAGCGCTACAGTAACTTGGCCATCTGAAATCACGCCAATCCCAGGTATAAATGCTCTGGATTTTCAGCAAGTTTCTAGATAATCTTAGCCTGTTCGTTTTTTTTGACTGATTTGTTCTAAGAAAAAGTACTACTGGCTGGTGACTTGTTTGTTCTAAGAGAAAGTACTGCTGATTGGTGGCTGACAAGGCAGACGAACAGGACGTCTATCCGTGGGTGTCGTGTGGTTGGCCGGTTGAATTTCTTCGGGCTTTAACCATGCGCGCTGAGGTCAGATAATGGGGCTGGTTTGTGACATTGCTGCACTGTGACAGTAACAGCACCAGCGCCGAAAGCAACACTACTGGCGAGCAGGGTGGTTACTGGAGCATCGGCAGGGTGGTTACTGCTGCTGATGAGTGGTGACTACTGCAGGCCCTCCTCCGTTGGACATGAGATATGCTCCAGAGTCCAGATAACAAGATTATCGCAAGTGGGGCTTCGAAAAATAATATCACAAGTTGATCACTCCTACGAGCAGCAAGTTCATTCGTTTTATTTTATTGCACGTGCCGCTGCTGTCACAAAAAATTTACAAGCAGGGCACGCTCTATATACAGAGTTGCAAAATTCGACAAGTAGTGGAGTACTGCTACTTTATATACAGCCATATGTACACATCACCTGTGTATACGACAGCTACACTATACACATCCCTATAGGCTCACTGTACAGAGCAGAGCTGTTTTTTCCCAAAAAAAAAAGAAAAAAAAGAAAGAGCAGAGCATATTCACAAATAGCGTTAGGCGGTAGCACACCTCCTCTCAAGGCTAGAGCACTAATCTTATCCATATGTGTTACACCTTCAAGCTTCAGGGTCAGCCGTATCCGTGCACGAGCAACAGAGCAAGAGCACGGAACCTGGTTGGAGTGGTGGCGGCGGATCCTGATCCATCCGTGCCGACTGCCGATCCTCAGCCGGCCACGAACAGGGCGAAGAAGCCACCGGCGGCGGTGGCGATGGCGAGGCCCCAGACCACTGCGGCCGCGGCCGGCGAAGGCATCACCGCGGCGACCTTCCAAGCGAAGCCGAGCGTGAGCAGCGTGGTGAGCGGCCACACGGCGCGCCTCGCGTGCTCCCTGGCCGGGGAACCGGGGGGCGCGCGCTCGTAGGCGTGGAGGTAGCCGAAGAGGAGGAGCAGGGTGAGGTAGGAGCCAGCGACGAAGAGGATCGAGGCCGGGTCGCCGTTGGCGCGGTAGATGGCGAGGCCGGAGTTGAGCGTGAGGAAGCCGAGGCCGGCGGTGGTCGCCCAGGTCGGCGCGAGGTTCCGATTCTCCGCCATGGCGGGGTGTGTGGTTGGGCCTTTGGGGGGAGCAGAGCAGACTTGTGGCCAAACTGGAGAGTGGAAAAGTCTTGCCCGTTGGAGTGGTTGACGGACCACCGATCGACCCAAGTCGTCGTCGGTCGGGAGTCTCGAGCACCTCGTCGCTTATATGCCGGCAAAAGCTTGCGGATGCGTTTGTTCCCCGGCGCTGCAAGTTCTACACTTCTACGAATCCAATTCGCAGCGACAGTACACTTGGGTGCAAATCAACGGCTGCCCCGGAGTGCCGTGTGCGCCCCCAGCATACAATCCTCAGATCCCACGTACGTCGGCCGGTCTCTTAAGGAACACCACATGAAGTTGGATGGATGATTGCGCTTACGTGTCACTTTAACCGTGCCCCACGCGGGCCGAGGGCCCACAGCGCAAGCTTTGTTTGTTGCTTACACTCCACCGGGCGCTTTTTTTTAGAATAACCATTTATATTATATTAAAGCAGCATAATTACATCAAGGCCCTTAACAAAGAGGCTAATTACATCAAGATCCCTAGATCTAGATCCTGGGATGCCGCCGGAGAGCAAGACGCCGGCGAACTGCAGCAGATGGTTGCAGTGGTGCAGAAGAGCCTCACCATGCGAAGGCTTGAAGTGGATGAAACCGCCGTCGAGGAACCACATCACCGACGACCCAAGGATGAAGTTGAGGCTGGCGTCGGCAGGTATGAAGTCAACACCTTCAGAGCCGGTGGGGAGCTCGCTGCTGAGCCGGTGGCGCCTTGATAATTCAGACTTCGTACCGATAGATAGATAGATAGATAGATAGATAGATAGATAGATAGATAGATAGATAGATAGATAGATAGATAGATAGATAGATAGATAGATAGATTGTGTTGGGTTTTATGCAATTTTAGATTTGATTGAATCCTAGTGTCTGAATCAAAGGGTTTTATACACATTAGCTTCTAAAGTTATTTTTAAAAAAAAAATCAACCTACGAAAGGAGAGTAAGACCACCCCACAAACGTTGTATCAAGAAAACACTTTCTCTCATACAAATCGAGAAAATCTCCAAACCTATACACCGCCTATACACAATGACACTGCAGCTCACGTGAGACAAAACTGGTCACATAACGCACATAAGCAAGGGATTTTTTTTTACAATACGCATATAACTGTACAACCTCCGGCCGCAAATTTGCGTCCGATCGGCATCGAACCCCGACCGACAAGGTGCGGCATAGACGCTAGACCAACTAGCTACCGCTAAGTTTCAAGCCGAATGTCTAAAAACTATCTAAAATTTGAATTTACAAAATGTATAAAGTATAGACCCTTTGCATTACAAAAACTGGATGGACACGAGACTTCCAAAAATCTTATTTGACGAACGTTCGCTGCTAGCAATTACCAGTGAACGGACCTTATCCACCTCGGTGCAGGGACTTGGGGGAGGGATGGAGAGAAGAGCATGGATGGCGACGTGCCGGAGGGGAGCAGCGGATCCGGCGGTTGGTGGGCGGAGCGGACGCGGGCGGAGCGGATTCGGGTTAGGGTTCGGGGTTCGGGGTTGGGGAAGCTTCCATGGTCACCGGATCTAGAGGGATGGCCGGGGAGGCAGTCGGACCGGTGGTGGGGCGGTGCGTGGGCGGCACGGTGGGCGGCGGCGCCGCCGCCTGCCACGGTGGTGGAGGATGGCGGCCAGGAATGGTCGGCGGCGGGGGCAAGCGATGGAGAAATTAGGAAGGACGGGGAAGCGGGCCGCGGTGGTAGGCGGGCGGACGGCGCGGCGGCAGCAGAAAGAGGTGGATGGGTTAGGGGAGGGCGGGGAGGCGCGGCGGGGGTGGGAGGAGGGTGGAGTGGCACGGCAGTGACCTCACCGCCGGCTGCAGGGAGGTGGTCGTGGCCGGCGGTGGCTTGGCGCTCGGGCGGTCTCCGGTGGAAGGAAGAAGATGGAAGGAAGAAGAATGGCGGAGAAGAAAGGAAAGATGGAGAAGAAGAAAGGAAGGAAGAGATAAGGTAAGTAGTGTGGGTCCACTGTTCGCTATTACTGTTTAGCGGCGTCCGCGCGCCCGCTAAGGACTCCGCGAAACTTCAGCGGCATCGGCTGTCCCTTCTGGTTACCCCTTCCGTCCCAAAATAACTGCACTTGGAGGACCACGCGCGCAAACCAAAGTAGATGTGAAATTACCAAAATGCCCATGCAAATATCTACTCTACCGCACGTCTGCAGCCACCCATCCCACCTACAGTCCTTCCCGTCCACACGCACCACCCATCCCACCTGCAGTCCTTCCTGCATCCGCCTCCGCCCCCTCTCTCCTCCCTCCTCCTCCCCGTTGCGTCCTCACCCATGGCTCCAACCGGCGAGACGGAGGCCCCGGCCGGCGGGGTGGCCTAGCCAGGCGCCGCCTGCCGCTCCCTCCTCCCTCTTCCCCGACGCCGTCACTGCTTCCTCCTTTCTCCCTCTTTCCCGGCGCGGGGACTAGGCTCGGCGGCTTGGCCTGCTACTCTCCGCCGCCGCCCGCGGCCTCCTCCCCGCCGGCCCCGAGCCTGTGGCCCACTTCCCACCCCGCCGGCAGAGCATACAGCATAGCTCGTCGCACTCCGGTGCCTTGCCGTATGGAGCGTCCTGTCAGGCGCCGCCTCCGTCCTCGCCCGCGACGCCGTCACGCTCCTCTGGCTCAACCGTAGCGTCGGCATCGCCCGCTGGCCCGTCCGCACCGCGCCGCCGCCGCGGGGCTCACCTCCGAGGCCCGCAGCATCTTTCTCCACGGCGCCCTGCTAGTGCCGCCGCTCCTCCTCTCGCACCTGTGCGGCGAGGCGAACCCCGACGACGGCGCGGCCGAAGGAAACGAGGGAGGAGAAAGGGAATTTGGAGACGGAAGTTGTGGGATAGGAAAGGAGTGGACGTGAATGTATACAGCCTGTTCGTTTGGCTGGTGGCTGGTGCTGATTTGTTCTGAGAGAAAAGTACTGCTGGCTGGTTGTTGGTGGCTGGTTTGTTCTGAGAGAAAAGTACTGCTGGCTGGTGGCTGATAAGCCAAACGAACAGGTCAATAATGTGCGTTCGTTCTGGGAAAAAATTTAAACCGCAGGGGTGCAGTTTTTCTGAGACGGAGGGAGTACGTTCAGTGCTCGAGGATAAAGCGTGTGGATTGGGATGTGCTCGGCCTGTCGGCCACGTTGTCAGGTCGTACGGAGTACGAGGACCGTCGTCGATAACCTCGTACAGTCTCGTGCCTTGCACGTCACTGTCTTTCGGAAAAAAAGTAATAAAAGAAATGTGATCACAGGTCTCGCTGAGATTTCTAGTGGGCCACGCTACAACACGGCGGGAGCCTCTATGGGCCGTCTCGTTGAGATTTCTAGTGGGAGTGGGCTTCAACGTCGAAATTTGCTCTTCTTTTGTCGTTACGGGCCACCGCAGCACCGACCGACTAGTATAATGGACATCGCCGCCAGCAACGCACGCGGCGGCACCGGCCGCGCCGCCCACGCACGACGGAGTAAGCTGAAAAGGGCGGTGCGGAGCACGCCGGCAAGGCAACGTGGTTCACGAATCATGATTCAATGACGTATCGGCTATCCACCGATATTCTTACCCTTTGCGACGCTTAGAGCGTGGTGTTTTTTTTTTTTTTTTTTGTGATAACAAGAGCGCGGTGTTGAAGCTACGCCCGTAGGTAAGTGACGATGCAACTTCACGCAGTCACGCGACTAAGACGTTTTTTTTTTTTTTTTGCCTTTCACCAAAAAATATTTTCCAAAGAGCAAAAAAAAAGCTAACCAGATTTGAGGTGCCTAAAAGTGTGAAAGTGAGAAATGTTGGGTTGGGTGCTGACAATCGGACGCGAACGCGATCCCCGATCCAAATTGTTGTCCGGCTTCGATTTCACCTGTTCTACTACGCAAAATGAAGTGATCTAGCATGAAGCTGTTTTGTAAGCTAATTAAAATAAAAATGAACCGATAACACCCCCAAAATCGAAGAACAATATTGGGTGCTATCAAAGTCCTTACGGTAGATTTACAAAACATGGTAGCACGTCCGTAAATCGGTGCATCAATAAAACCGTTTTAAAATATGGATGTACATATAGATCATATGATAAACATTTATCATCTTGCAAAGTTTGATGCAACTGTTCAGAGCTGATCTGCCCTATCCGCAACCCACCCACAAGGCCACAACTGGATATGCTCTCCTCAAACGGCCTGTACAGTGAGAGCATAAATAAAAGACGTAAGAGCATTTCCAAGAGGCTCTAAACCAAATTAGCATCTTGATTTTTTTTAACAGATGAACAAAAACAGCCTCCAACAATTCAACAAACAACTTGACATTTTTTGTAACTTGCTAAAATGCTCCCCTTCCACACGCGTATATGCGCGCCCGGAGCAACTGGGCATCGCGTCGCCGCGATTCATGCATGAATTATGCCAAACACTCTCTCTAAAGGCATGTGTAGCCTTGGGTTGCCGGGGAAGCAGGAGCGTCGGGATCTCACCGGTGGGGGAGGAGGTCGGGTGGAGATCGAGCGGCGTTGGGAGGACAAGCTCGGGCGTAGGCGGAGGCGGAGTTGGGGAGAGGCGGAGGTGGAGGCGGCCGCTGGGGGAGAGGCGGAGCCGAAGCTGACCGCCGGGGGAGAGAAGCTGGGGAGAGGCGGAGCCGGAGGCAGCCGCTGGGGGAGAGGCGGAGCGGATGAAGGCATAGCCAGCGGGAGAAGCTCGAACCTTGGATGGGGAAGAAAGCTTAAGCTCGGGCCAGAGATAAAAAAGAGATAAAGGAAGAGTCTAACATGTGGGGCCCATTGAAATGGAACATATGGAGGGTTCAGTTTTAAAGAGGATGTTGGATTTCCTCTCAATTTAGATAGCATTTTATCTTTTAACTAGCCTTTTAAGTTTTAACTAGTACTATTGCTAGTCTCTTGGAGATGCTCATATACACATATACAGTAGCTCGCTGGCATACAACAAATCGAATCTAAAAAAAATGATATTCCTATAGAGGCAGAACAGAAACAGGTTCTGAAGCTCTGACTACGAACAAGTGATCAATTATTCAGGAAGAAAGCCCAGAGCCCCCCGGCGGCCGTGGCGACGGCCATGAGCCACACAGCCGCGGTCACGACTGGTGGCATGAGCGGCGCCACCCTCGACGCGAACAACGCCGTGAGAAGCGTGGAGAGCGCCCACACGGCTCCCTTGATTCTGATCCTGCCCGCCGCCCCGCCACGGGCGCGCTCGAGCTCGCGGAGGCAGAGGAGGAGCAGCAGGAGCGCGGCGTCGGTGACAAGGACGAACGCCACTGAACCCAAGTCGCCCCACGAGCTGTAGATAGCGAGCGCCGAGTTGAAGGCCAGCACGACGGAGGCTATCACCGTTAGCGCCGCCGAACACTGCTGCCCGTCCATGATCGAGTAGCAGGGGACCTGTTGTTGGAACCTAGAACTAGCTACCTTTGGGCAACAAAGGTGTACTTACCACTACCAAGGGGAGGGTTTTCTAACTTCTATAAGTACAAAAATCTCGGAGGAGACGCGCCACACAGGGCGAGTAAGAGTAGTTGCGTGCACTGCAAGGAGGGGAACCAAAAGTCCAAAACGAGTAGTAGCTATTTATAGGCATTTTACGCCGACATAGCAAGGTCATTATTGCCGACTCTCTTGTAATAGCAGCTAATGGCCTTGCAATGTCCAGCTGGCTGCCTTTCTTCATCAAACTAGAAGGTGTGTTACCGCCACTGTCGTAGTCAGAACTCGCAAGATATTTGACGCGGCGAAACAGCGTCGCAGAGTCTCGTTCCTTCATGGAAGCTTCGCAATTGGGCCGTCCTCAAATATTTAATCGGTGTGCCGAATTTTTCTCTCCGTGATTATGGGCCTCATTCACTGGCCCATAAAATGGTCCTTGAAAGCTCAAAATTGAGGGTGATAGATGGGCCTGCAGCAGGGCCCTCTCTCCTCCGGGCAAATCCTATGTACCTTCCGGAAGGTGGGAAGGCCCGCCACCTTCCGATGTTTGAGATTCATGCGGCTTACCAGAGCCACACGATCTCCTTCCCTCCCATCTCGCCTCCCTCCTCTCTCTCTTGCGAGCGCCGCCGCGACGACAAGGCCGGGTCGGGGTCGGCCGGCGGTGGGTTGGGTGGTGGGCGGAAGCGGCCGGCGGCGAGGTCGCCGCCAGCCGCCGGCGGTGGTCGAGGTTGGTGGGGGTGGGGGGTTGGGCCGGCCGGAGGTTAGGGTTCGGGGTTGCCGGGTGGGGGCGGGCGGGCAGTGAGGGGAGCGGCCGGCGGCGAGGTCGCCGCCGGCCGGGGTGGTGGTGGAGGCGGCGGACCTTAGGGTTAGGGTTTCGGGGTTCGGGTTCGAGGGTCTCCACGTCCGGCGGACCTAGAAGGGGGGTGGGGGGTGCCGGAGGACCGGCGGCGGAGGCGAGGCGGCGCGGTAGCACCGCCGGCCGGGCGGGGTCGGACGGCGGTCGGGCCGGTGACCGGCGGCGGGGGAGACGAGCGGCGGTATTAGGAAGGGCGGGGGTGGAGGGAGGTGCGGTGGTGGGCGGGCGGACGGCGCGGCGGCGAGGCAGCCGCCGGCCGGGGTGGAGGACGAAAGGGCGGGGGTAGAGGACGCCGGGGGAAGAAGGAGGTGAGAAAGAAGATGATGCTTAGATGGGTCATAAATGGGCTGGAAGTTCCCTTCCTTGTTCACCTTTCGGAAGGGAGATAGGAGCCCCCGTCTCCTCCGCGATGTTATACAGTCGTGCCGCCGTAATCTAAAAAGAAAAAAAACAGTCGTGCCGCCGTGGATGCGTGCAGTTTGGAAGACATGCACCTTGCCCAGGTTTATTGGCATGCACGGAAGACGGAACGACGTTGCAGGGTGAAATGCTCCTGTGCGTCCACGCTAACTTTCTAGAGCGCCGCCGCCCGAGGGGAAATGGGGAACATCGCCGATCCTGGCCGTGAGCAGCGTTGTCGCACGAGTTCAAGGCTCGCCAACAATGAAGATCCCGATCGCCCGCCGTGGAGAAGTTCTTCTCATGCGTCGCTTCGACATGGAAACGAGTGATCTCAACGGTGCCTTCATTTAGGCCTGTCAGGTGGACTCGTCGATAAGGTACTTGACGCTTTCCCCTCGCGGAAGGCCAGTGCTAATAAGGCTCGGGAGGAAGTGCTCATTGTCTGAGCTGCATCCTCCATACCTAGGTTGCCCGTTTAGCGAGTAGTACAAACGCGTTCCTTTGTCCACCCTAGGTCACTCTTTCTGTAATATCTCGTGGGTGAGTTTGGCGTGTGTCTGTCGACCATACGCTGTTGTAACAAACTATTTTATCCTCTTAATACAATGATACACAGCTCTTCTGCGTATTAAAAAAAGAAAAAAAGTAGCGTTGTCACTCGACTCAGGGGCGGACCTGGGCAGAAATTCGAGTGAGGGCACTCACTCACAACAACTCAAAATTAAGCGTTTTTGTATAGCAAAAATTTGTTAGTTACACTAGAGTTCAAAACTCACTCACCTCAACGTGAATCCGCCCCTGGCTCGGCGCCTACACCACGGCTTTTAACACAGTCGGAAATACTGTTGCGGCCGGCGCCATCCTCGACGCGACCATCATCACTGTGAGCATTGTCAATTTGTCATCAACAGCCAACCATGTTGCTTTATCAGTTAATTGCTACTCCTACCATCCCGAAATGATAGTCATTCAGCCTGGGCACAAAATACTGAGAACCGAACCGAAATTTACCGAAACCGAACTATTCGGTTACATGTTCGGTTCTGAGTTTTCAGGAACCGAAGTACCGAGGTAAATACCGAAACCGAACCGAACTTACCGAATTTACTGAAATTACCAGAGTTACCTAAAATTTGATAAGTTTAACTGTTAGTATATTATTGATTGTACTATTATAGACTATTATATTATGTAATTTTGGCACTCACACTTATATTCATGTGGACTTTTATATGTATTTGTATTTTGCACTATTATTATCTATGAAATCATGTCAAAATTAGTTTTTGAACATGCTATTACATCTTCTTTGAGATCAATTCGGTATTGTTAGGTAAGTACCGGAACCGAACCGAATACCCTAAGTACCATTTTTTTAGGAACTGATTAGTACCGATTTCTCAGGAGCTGAGTTTACATAGGTACAGAAGTACCGAATCAATCGGTTTAGTATTTACCGAATGCCCAAGCTAAATAGTCGTTGTCGGTGTTCGTATCACGAGTTTGACCAAATTTGTAAAAAATATGTGCAACATTTAGATGTTCTAATAATTTATTCAAAAACTAGATTCAAATATCTATATGATGTATTAGTTTTGTATCGTAAATATTCAGTGGCGGAGCCAGGATCAAAATCTACCTATGGCGAAGTTACTCCTACTAACTATAGATACATTCATCAAATATGCATCTAGAGATCTGTCGTATGGACATCCCTGGGCCCACTACTCTGGTGGGTACCAGGACCGACTACTCGGTGGGCCCCTGGGACTACTCAACTTGGGCAACACGGCACCTGCTGGCGTGGGGCGCAAGGATTACAGAGGGATAGTACTCGGATAGGAAGCTACACATGTCCGGATTCATGTAAAGAACTCCTAGCCGTACCCGACTAGTACTCTCCCCTAAAACCGACTTGTAACCCTGCCTCCCGGACTATATAAGGCGAGGCAGGGACCCCTATCTCATCATCCGCATCATCTTGTAAACACACCCAATCAATCCACAGCTACGCAGCATACAGGACGTAGGGTATTACGCACCTCGCGGCCCGAACCTGTCTAAATTGTGTGCTACGTGTCTCTCCTTCGAGTTACCGATCTCGGCGAGACCACATTCATCTACCTCGGGTACTCCCCTTGGTAGGTTGCCGGTCTAAAACACCGACAGCTGGCGCGCCAGGTAGGGGTCCTCGCCGAAGATCACATGGCGAACTCGACGGCTTCAATCGTCATCAAGCCAACCGTCGCCTTCAACCCCGGCGACACCTTCGTCTTCGGCTCCTGGGTCTGCACCGCTGACGGCGATGGATCGTTCCAGTGCTACCTCACCATGACCCCGGACCCAGAGACCGGTCTCGTGGTGCTTCCCGAAGTCGCCACGGGCCCACTCGTTGAAAAATTCGGCGAAATTTCGCTCTACAACCAAGTCGCCGATTTCGAGCTCGGATCCGCCTCCAACTCGAACTCGACGTCGCCCTGGATCGCCTCATGCGAGCTGGCTCCTGAGCCATCGTGTGAAGCGGCCCCTCTCCACGAGCACTTCCCATACGGTCTCTGCAATGCTAGCAGAGCCCATGCGGAAGCTCTCGCTGCACGCCGGGCCGGCAAGGAGATCGCCTCCGAGTACTCCTCGGACTCCAACACCGGAGCCGGCTACAACTCGGACTCTTCCTACGAGTTCGACTTCGGATCGGACCCAATCGAGTCCGAGTCCGAGCTCAACATGACTGAGGAACCGCTGTCAGGTCCTGCCTCTAGCCTGGTCATTACATCCACTCCTGCCGGCAGATTCGTCTACTGGCCCGACCGCAAGCCCGCAGACCTGACGGACGACAACTCACACTGCGTCGCCCACCTCGATTCACTCCCCTTCCAGGAGGAGACCCCGCTGGCTCTAAACGACGAGCATACCCCCACCGAGGTGGCGACTACTGACTCCAGTCTCTGCACTCCCGACCGTGAAGTCTTCATGACGGCCACAGATGTTGGGACTTCGGAAACCCGACCAGACCGGTACCTTGACGACATCTCAGAGGATGAGTTGTCTGCCAACGCACCTCCAAACGAGACTACCGAAGACAAGAACGCTCGGCATGACCGCAACAGGAAGCGGAACGATCGACGCAGACGTCTCCGGGAAACTCTCCCCATCCGGAACCTCAATGAGGCCCTGGAGCAAGTTGCCAACCGGGTACACTCTACTCCTGAGCAGTGCCTCATGTCTATCACCACGATAGCAAGGCAGACCCAGGGGATCCGCGCGGGCGAAGTCATCGCCAAACTCGCTGAAGATGCCTACTTCACGCGGGTCGACAACAGGGTTGCTCAAGTACCCCCCGTCAGAACTCACGACGCCAGAAACAACGAAGCCACTAGCCGCAGCCCGACAGACGGCGGACGCAACCGTGTCCGTGGTGAACACCAGCCAAACCCCAACCGCTCTAGGGCCTCGGGTGGAGGACCCTCCCAGGGCGGCATCAGCCAGGGCGGCACCGGAGGTAATCGCGACGGCGGCAGCGGTGGCGGCAGCAGCGGCGGGGGCTCATCCCATGACACCGGCAGAAGAGCTGGTGGCAGCGGCGATCGCGGCGGCCGAGGCCACGCGACTAGCCACGCCACCGGCAACGCACGTGGCGGCTACGACGCTCGCCACAAGATCGACGAGATCCGCCGCAAGAAGGCTACTGAAGCAAGCGACGGCTTCCCCGCATACTCCGCAAGACTTCACAACCTGCTTCTTCCCGAGAAATTCAAACCTCTCGGGATCTCCAAGTATGACGCGAAGCAAGATCCAGTTCAGTGGCTCAGGTGCTACGCCTTGGCCATCGAAAATGCTGGTGGCAACAACGACACGAAGTGCCTTTTCTTCCCCTTCTGTCTGGATCAGGCTCCACTCACATGGCTCGAGTCACTTGAAAAGAACTCGATCGACCAGTGGGACCAGCTGAAGGCTCAGTTCACCAGCAACTTTGCGGGCGCCATGGGGCGCTCGGGTACTCGCATGGACCTGGTGATGGTCAAGCAGGAACAAGGCGAGACGCTTCGCCAGTACATGCGGCGCTTTTTCGACAAGCGCGCGACCGTAGTCGACGTCACCGACATAGAAGTCATCGACCTCTTCCAAGACGGACTCTATCACCGTCGCACCTTCGAAGACTTCGGTCGCCGCCGCCCGAGTTCCATCACCAAGCTCAAAGACATGATCACGTCATGGGCCGACGAAGAGGACAAGGCGAACGCCAAGTACGACCCCATTCGCGGCAAGAACAAGAGCAACACGAGCGGCAACAACAACAACAACAAAGATCAAGGGGGTCGTCACAACAACTACTCGAGCTCCAACCACAAGCGAAAGCCAGACAACACAGTCGCGGCTATACAGCGCCCTGCAAATGACAACTCGAAAAAGACCTCTGGCGGCTTCAGAGACTTGCTCAAAGAGAAGTGTCCGTGGCATCTGAATGGTAATCACACCACCGAGCAGTGCTACCAGCTCCGGCGAGCACTCAAGGACACTCCCGACCCACGGCCTCCTCACGACAAGAAGGGCAAGAAAAAAGTCGACGAGGGCAACGGTGACTTCCAGGAACCTGACAAGACGGTGAATGTCCTCTTCGGCGGACTACCCACCAGACGGTCTCAGAAGGCCACCCGACGGGAAGTCTTGAACATCGAACCAGCGGTGCCGACACCTCTGAGGTGGTCAGAGGTACCCATCACCTTCTCCCGCGCGGATCAATGGACAAGCTTCTCCGAACTAGGACGTTTCCTACTCGTCCTGAAACCTATAGTCGCGGGCTCCAGACTCAACAAGGTCCTCATCGATGGTGGGAGCGGACTCAACGTCCTCTTCACCAAGACCTTGAAGAAGATGAAGCTCGACATCACCGACATGCTCACCAAGAGCGCGTCACCCTTCTACGGCGTTGTCCCCGGTAACGTGGCTATTCCACTGGGCTCAGTGGTCCTGCCAGTTACCTTCGGGGAGACAAAGGAGAACTACCGCACCGAGTACATTAAGTTCGAGGTTGCGGACTTCGAAACCTCCTACCATGCCATCCTCGGCAGACCAGCTATTGCCAAGTTCATGGCGGTACCACACTACACCTACTTGGTACTCAAGACGCCAAGTCCTGCCGGAGTACTCACACTGCAAGGGGACTTGAAGATTTCGTTCGACTGCGACACCGAAGCCGTGGAACTCGCAGCGACCAACCAAGTACCCAATGCAATAATGGAGATCATTGCTGCGTCCAAGAAGCTCGCCCCAACCGAACTCGAGATTCCCGAGAAGACCGACACCGCAAACATGCCTAAACCATCAGAGGAAGTCCAAGTGAAGGCCATCGACCTTGGGACAGGCGACAGCAGCAAGACTACCACGATCGGGGCGGGTCTTGACCCGAAATAGGAAGACGCGCTCGTCAGCTTCCTCCGGGCTAACCGAGACATCTTCGCATGGAAGCCAGCGGACATGCCAGGGGTGCCCAGGAGGCTGATCGAGCACTCACTCAACATCGATCCTAAAGCTACCCCCAAACGACAACACCTTCGCCGTTTCGCCGACGACCGACGGGATGCCATCAAGAAGGAACTCGCCAAACTACTCGCGGCGGGCTTCATCCGTGAAGTCTTCCATCCTGAGTGGCTCGCCAACCCCGTCCTCGTCCGTAAGAAGAATACCAATGAGTGGAGGATGTGCGTCGACTACACCGACCTCAACAAGCACTGCCCCAAAGACCCCTTCGGTCTACCGCGGATTGATCAAGTCATCGACTCCACGGCGGGCTGCGACCTGCTCTGCTTCCTTGACTGCTACTCCGGGTACCACCAGATCGCTATCAAGGAAGAAGACCAGGAGAAGACCGCATTCATCACCCCGTTCGGCGCCTACTGCTACATGACAATGTCGTTCGGGTTGAAGAACGCCGGCGCCACCTACCAACAAGCTATCCAGGCCTGCTTCAAGAGGCAGCTCAACAAGAATGTCGAAGCCCACGTGGATGACGTGGTCGTGAAGACCAGAAACTCCGATACGCTCATTGCTGATCTTGAAGAGACTTTCGCATCCCTGCGAGAGTACCAATGGAAGCTCAATCCCAACAAGTGCGTCTTCGACGTACCATCTGGGAAACTACTCGGCTTCATCATCAGCCATCGTGGCATCGAAGCCAACCCCGAGAAGATCTCCGCCATCACCAACATGAAAGCTCCAACCTGTATCAAGGATGTCCAGAAGCTGACCGGGTGCATGGCGGCACTGAACAGATTTATCTCGAAGCTTGGAGAACGGGGACTACCCTTCTTCAAATTACTCAAGCATTAAGAGAAGTTCGCGTGGACCGCGGAGGCTGATCAAGCTCTGGCGCAGCTCAAAGACTTCCTGTCCAAGCCACCGGTCCTCACGTCTCCTCGCAAAAAGGAGCAGCTACTGCTCTACCTCGCTGCGACTACTCATGTGGTCAGCACTGCCATCGTCGTCGAGCGGCAGGAAGAAGGCCACGCCTATCCAATCCAGCGACCAGTCTACTTCGTTAGCGAGGTTCTGTCAGAGTCCAAGGCACGATACCAGCCGGTCCAGAAGCTACTCTACGCAGTGCTCATCACCTCACGGAAGCTACGACACTACTTCCAGGAGTACTCAATTGTTGTTATCACCGACTACCCGCTCGGTGACATACTCCGCAACCAGGATGCTACTGGAAGAATCTCCAAGTGGGCGGTCGAACTCGGCGCCCTCAACATCGACTTCAAGCCACGTACTGCTATCAAGTCCCAGGCACTAGTCGACTTCATGGCAGAGTGGCGGGAGAATCAGCTACCAACTCCAACTGAGCGGCCAGAACACTGGGTGATGTACTTCGACGGATCACTCAAGCTCGAAGGCGCAGGTGCAGGAGTACTACTGATCTCTCCAAAGGGCGAACAACTCAAGTACGTCCTGCAGATCTTCTGGAAGGTCTCAAACAACGAAGTCGAGTACGAAGCCCTACTTCACGGGCTCCGCCTCGCAATCTCTTTGGGCATCAAGCGGCTACTAGTCTACGGTGACTCCGCAGTGGTCATCAACCAAGTCAATAAGTCTTGGGACCGCAACAAGGAGAACATGGACGCCTACTGTCTGGAAGTCTGCAAGCTCGAGAACAAGTTCTACGGTCTCGAGTTCCACCACGTCGTCCGCGACAACAATGTTGCCGCGGATGTCCTGTCAAAGCTTGGTTCTACTCGCGCGCAAGTTCCTGCTGGAATCTTCGTCCACGAGCTTCACGCACCATCCATCCCGGAGTCGGCGCCAACGGCCACTGACCCTGCGCCATTACAGTCTGGCCAGGATGTCATGATGGTTGACGTGGACTGGAGACAACCCTTCATCGACTACATCCACGAGCACAAGGTCCCATCCGACAAGAACTTGGCCGAATAACTCGTCCGTCGAGCCAAGGCCTACGTACTAGTCGGAGACAAGCTCTACAGGCGAGGTGCCACTTCTGGAGTACTCATGAAGTGCATACCTCGAGAAGAAAGCAAGGATATCTTGGAGGAGATCCACAAAGGCGTCTGCGGCAACCATGCATCTTCTCGAACGCTGGTGAGCAAGGCTTTCCGATGAGCTTTCTACTGGCCAACAGCTCTGGCCGACACTGAAGAACTCGTCAGAAAGTGCCAAGGATGTCAATTCTTCGCCAAGCAGCAACACGTCCCGGCCTACAAGCTAGTCACCATACCACCAACCTAGCCCTTTGCCTGCTGGGGGCTCGACATGATTGGGCCTCTGCCAACTGCGCCAGGAGGATTCAACAGAGTCTTGGTGGCCATCGACAAGTTCACCAAGTGGATCGAAGTCAAGTCGGTCACCTGCCCAAAGGCCGACAGAGTACTCGACTTCTTGGATGAACTCGTGCATCGCTACGGGCTGCCCCATCGCATCATCACAGACTTGGGTTCCAACTTCAACAACCATCAGTTCTGGGAGTACTGCGAGAACAGCGGGATCGACGTCCGGTACGTCTCAGTCGCCCATCCCCGTGCCAACGGCCAAGTTGAGCACGCCAACGGGATGGTACTCGACGCCCTCAAGAAGCGATTGCACGACACAGCTAACACCAAAGGAGGCAAGTGGATCAAGGAACTACCCAACGCACTCTGGGGGCTTCGTACTCAGCCTACCAAGCCGACAGGGCAGTCGCCCTACTTCCTGGTCTACTGCTCCGAAGCTATTCTACCTGCTAACGTGATGCAGGAATCCCTGGCAATAGAACAATACGACGAAGGCATCTCAGAAGATAGCAGACGGGTTGACATCGACGGTCTCGAAGAAGCCCGCTGCGCCGCCCTCGTCCAATCAGCAAGGTACCTCGAGGGTATCCGACGCTACCATGATCGCAACGTCAAGGAACGCTCCTTCAACGTCGGCGATCTAGTCCTCCGTCGTATCCAGAACACGGACGGACTACACAAGCTCAGCTCACCATGGGAAGGTCCCTTTTCAATCTCCAAGGTGACCGGACCAGGCTCCTATCGCCTCCAAACACTTGAAGGCGACGACATTAACAACTCGTGGAACGTCGACCAACTATGTCGCTACTACACGTAGTCGCCTGACTACTCTACGGGTCCAGGTCTACACGACTACTCACAGACTCTTCGCTGTAAGCAGCCTTCCGGTCCTGGCACTAGTCTCCGGACTACTCTTCTCCAAGATCCAGCGTCAACGGCTACTAACGGATCTTGGGCTGCTTAGACCACTGAGGACTCTAGCAGCGGTCTGCATGACCATGTACTCTAGATCCAGTCTATACGACTACTAACGGATCTCTAGCTGTAAGCGGCCTAAGGGTCCTAGCGCCACTTAGCCGTAGGCGGCCTCCGGGTCCTGGCGACTACACTTGTAAACGGCTCTGACCATCCAGGTGTACTTATTCATCAGTAATAAAGTTTGATTTTCATTCAACTTATTTACTGTGCCTTCCAATCAGGCATCTCCTACTGAGTACTACTACTCACAAGCTCCACCACGGTTTGGTACTCCGCACACTTCGTTGCAAGTGGCGGCTACGAGTACTTATTTCACAAATATATCGTGGACAACTTTCATTGATAATCCAAACAAGTTACTAACAACTCTGTTTGTTTTACATCAACTACTCTAAGCTACTCCTACAGGTACTCCTACTGAAGGTTGAGCTTTTTCGCCACTTGTTCAGCAATGGGCGCCATCTCCTCCAGGAGAGTCTTGTACTGATCGTCAGTACAGTTCGCCGCAAGTCCACCGGCGACTACGTCTACTGGAGCCTTGGGGAAATATGACTTCATGTATGCCAAGACTTGGTTCGGGATCGACTTCGCCAAGTGCTTGACATACGTCGCCAGACGCCCGGGGGCTTCCTTCAACCGGTCCACCAGTGGAGCAATCTTCGGCCCACCCGGGTGTGGCACCAGCAGCCTTGCAATGGGTAGCGCAGCTTCCTCAAGTTCCTTCAGCTGCCCCGCAGCTTCTCACAATCTTCATTGAGCTTCTGCAGAGATTTATAGCAATTGACAAGGTCACGGTCTGAGGCTTCACGAAGCTCCATGTGCTTGATACACTCATGGCACAACTGAGCGTACTCATACTCAAGTACCTCTCTTTTGTCGGTCTCATGGTACACGATGTTCTTCAAGTCCGTCTCCAACGCCTTCAGCTGGTCGACCCTTTCCTCAAGCTCTGCAGACAACTCATCACATTGCCAGATTACACCAAGGTACCCTAATAAGTACTCAAAGGCTTTGGCGGGAAGCATACCTTTATTCTTCTGGCGTAGTGACTTGTTTTTCCGAATCAAGTCGTCCCTCTTCGCCTGCATCTCTTGCACTTCGTTATGATATTGGGCGAAGGCACCGTCAAGCTTGGATTGGAGCAGCGCAGAATATTTCTTCGACTTGTCGAGCTCCTTCTCCAGGGCTTCAGCATGAAGGACTGTGTCGCCGTACCCCTTCAGCAGCTCGGACTTCTCATGGGATCTTTCAATAATATCCTGTGTAGACAGAACAGTCAAACGGGTACTTTGTACAAGACTACCCGAGGTACTCGCAACGTACCTTGACACACTGCTGGGTACGCCGCCATGACTCCATGTTCAGAGCAACAACGGCCGGATCGACAAGATTGTCTTCCAGCAGCTCAAGACCCCCGCGGCTCGAAGATGCCTCCTCTACCATAGCCGCCGAACGGATCGGCGCGGCTTCCTCTATGATGGGCGAGCGGACGACTACGTCCGTGCTCGTCTCATGGAGCGGATCATCCTACACCTGCGCACCCAGCTCGGGGGCTATTTCTTCCGCCGTCCCGGCCATCGGTCCTGTGGGCTCCGACTCCACAATTGCCGTATCCATGGCCACGGCTTCAGGAATCGAGACTCCCTCAGCTTGTGCTCCTAGCACAATGAGTACACGTAGTCAATCTCAGCGGTTACGACTACTATGCATAATGACTATAAGTGGTGACAGGACACATACCTTCAACCAAGGTGGCTTCCTCCAATGACGACTCCACCGCGACTTCAGTCTGTGGCGGCGGCGTGGGTTCGCGCTCCTCCGCCGAGCGGCCCTCTCCGTCGACCGGAGTGCTGGTCTCCTCACCGTCCCATGACAGGTTCGTGGATTTCCTGCATCATCGAAGTCCTCAAGTCAGCAAGACAAGTCTGCCGTCTATACGACTACTTGAAAGTTCATAAGAACTTACAGTGTTGACCGCACCACGGTCACGGTCGGAGCACCTAGTATACTGGCAATATCAACTATGCCAGCCTCGGCGGCAGCTCCGGCCTCAACAGGCGCCTCCTCTGGTTGCTCCACAGCTGCAGCCGGCGGAGGATTTCGTCCTTTTTCAACCGATGGCTGCGGTTCCGCAGCGCCGGTCTCCTGCCGTGCCGCTGCTGGCACGATTTCTTCGGTTGACGGAGGCGGGCTGATACTCCTCTCAGCTGCCGTCCCCACGGTGTCCAGGACCCCCTCGTCGCCCTGGTCTACGAGGTCCGGGGAGTGGATATCCTGCAACATTTCAAGACAACTTATCAGCACACGACTACTTATCAGCTGTGCTCAACTACTCTAGTCGCGGTGTTTACCTCTTGGCTGGTCGTCTCGGAGATCTTCAGCTTCTTGACGGCGCATTTCCGTGCCACGTTGCGAGGCCTCCTGGGCGGCACCGGCAAACTAGCCTCGAGGCTGGATGGCTTCTCGATGACTGGGACGTCTGGCATCCCAGCTCGGCTGAACCTGGAGCGCAGCTGGAACCTTTGCTGCAGTGTTTCTTCATCTTCATCGTCATCAGAGCCGGACTCAATGACAACGACGTCTTCGCCTTCACCGACCACATGGCATTCCTTCTTCTTGCCCTTCTCCTCCGGTTGCTCCACAAGTCGCGGAGGAGAAGTCGAGACTGAGACGTATTTCGCCACGTCATCCTACAACATGTAGCACATATGAGTACGACTACTTCAAGCAAATCAGTACTCGGGGGCTTATGTCACGACTACTGACCTGATTTGGCGGCCGTGCCGCAGAGTACTCTGGCACCGGGCACGGTGTATACGGGGGCATGTCCTTGAAGATCTTGCCCAGCCTCTCGACGATGACGTGGTCCTCGAGTTCGAAGCCAGGCAACCGGGACGTATCCTTGTCGTCGGTGTACTGGTACCCGAGGGTGTCTCGTGCCATCAGTGGCTGCACCCTCCTCTTCATGAAGCTGAAGGCCACGTGTTCGGCCCTCAGCCCGGCTTCTCGCAAAGCCTTGATCTTCTTCAGCAACTCGGGTAGCTGAATACCCTCTTGCATGGTGGGCTCTGTGTTCCACCACGGCTTGTGCTTCGGTTGACACCCGCTCGGCTTCAGCAGCTCAGGATGGTGGTTGCTGATGTAGAACCACTTGGCCTTACAGTCCTGGTTGGAGTCTATCAACTTGTACGGCAGGTACTGGTCGGCGGCGTCTTCACGCATCTGGATACCGGCACCTCCGACTACTCGTGTATCGTTGGTGCTCGGTTGCGGCTTCAACCGGAAGAACTTCCGAAACAAGATCTAGTGGGGCTTGATCCCCACAAAGGCTTCGCAAAAGTGTACAAAGATGGAAACATGGAAGATTCCGTTGGGGTTGAGATTAAGGTACTCGATGCCGTAGTACCTGAGTAGACCCTTGAAGAAATCACTGGCGGGGAGCGCCAATCCGCGCTCTACAAACCGGGCGAACATTGGGATTTCGTCCGGGTTCTTCTCCATCGGGTATGGATCGCCGGTGGCGGTGCGCCATAGATCCACCTCCTTCTCACGAAGGAACCCGCTGTTGACCAAGGCGAGGAGGTCCTCGGTCTTCAGTTTCGCCTTCTTCCACTCCTTCGCCGGATTGGGGCGAGGGGACAAGGGTGGCGACGTCGACGACTGGCCGGCATCCCCGGTTTCTTCATCGCGGCTCCTTTTCTTCGACACACCGGTCTTCTTGCCCTTCACCGGAGACCCCTTCATTCTCCAAGAGATGGGTGTCTTCACTCGCATTCGCTCGGGGGCTACAGCGGCGGGTGAACTGCGGCGGCGCGAGCAAATGGATCTAAGTCTATGCGCGGCAGCGGCGGCAGCAGAGGAGCAGAGGAGGCGGCGATTCAGATCTAATCTGAGGAATACAACTGCTAGGAGTGAAAACCCTAAGGGACTCACCGGTTATTTATAACCGGTCTCGGTGGCTCGGTTCTCAGCGAACAGATACGGCGCCAGACGGGTGACCTAGCAGCAGCAGCGTGACTCTTCAACTTCCAGTACTCGATGCTCTCCGTCTCGGGGGCTCGACTACTTCAGATGACCTCAGTGGGATACAACCATATTCAAGACCCACTCAGGACACATTCTACAGTCAAGATGACCCTTTAATTCGAGAGGAAGTACTCGACTCAAGGCTCGGGGGCTCCGTGCCACGTGTCCTTCGGTTTTTTCTCCGGATTTTTTGGGATAAGATTGGCAGAACTTCAGATTGACCCTCAGCTTGAATCTGTGATTCGACCTAAGGCTCGGGGGCTACATTCCATATGGAATGCGATTCTCTGAATCGCATTTTCCATATGGTTTCTTCATCAAGACATCGCGAGTATTATTGAAGACCTTCGAGAGAAGCACTCGGGGACGCTTGGGGACTACTCGAGAAGACTTCAAGACTACTCAAAGATCAGCTGGAGTACCTTCCAGCCTCGGGATGGTTCAAGCACTCTTGAGGACTTTCGGCTTGTGGACCTCGGGGACGCTCAAGGACTACTCGCCAAGGCCGTCAAGACTACTCGAAGACATCCTGCTCGACTACAAAGTACTCGGGGGCTTGTCGTATGTACATCCCTGGGCCCACTACTCTGGTGGGTACCAGGACCGACTACTCGGTGGGCCCCTGGGACTACTCAACTTGGGCAACACGGCACCTGCTGACGTGGGACGCAAGGATTACAGAGGGATAGTACTCGGATATGAAGCTACACATGTCCGGATCCATGTAAAGAACTCCTAGCCGTACCCGACTAGTACTCTCCCCTCAAACCGACTTGTAACCCTGCCTCCCGGACTATATAAGGCGAGGCAGGGACCCCTATCTCATCATCCACATCATCTTGTAAACACACCCAATCAATCCAGAGCTACGCAGCATACAGGACGTAGGGTATTACGCACCTCGCGGCCCGAACCTGTCTAAATTGTGTGCCACGTGTCTCTCCTTCGAGTTACCGATCTCGGCGAGGCCACATTCATCTACCTCGGGTACTCCCCTTGGTAGGTTGCTGGTCTAAAACACCGACAAGATTATCATGTGAGGGGCTATTTAGATGCACAAATTTGTGTAAATGATTAGTGTGTGAGGGGGTATTTAGATTAAATTTGTGCAAATAAATATTGCATTTGCAGCAAAAGTGTTACAATAGTGCACATTGGAGCACATGCTGTGAGAGGAGATCTGACTCGATATGATGGATGAATAGTGCATTTGTAGTGCAATTTTGCACATCTAAACAGCTCTTGAATAACAATTATATGAAAATTTTCATGCTAAAGCACATCATGATCTTGGCCGAGGCGTGGTGGCTCTGTTTCCATACCAAACTGGGCGAGACGATGTAGATGGCCTCGGTACGTGTGCTAGAGAGAAGATTAAAAAACTGATAGACACAAGGACACATGGCGGCGACCGAGGGTGATGATGTCTAATAAGACGTGTCGATCTGCAATCCTAATTTTCTATTAGGCCAGCGTGCTTTGATGAACCAAGCACCACGACACAATTCCTAAATAAAAATGCAAAGGCCCGAGAGTCCAAGATCATGTTTACGGTCTTCTTCAACCGTTTTGAGTTCCAAGGAATAACACGGCACAGAGGACTGCAGCAGCCAGCATGGATCGCCAGGGGAGCGAGAGTTACCGGAGACCAGGTGTGGCGGCCGCCAGGGCTTGCCAGACTGGTGGCTCCGCCACTCTAAATATTAATATTTTTATATATTTAATCAAAGTTACTTATCGGTAAGCGAAAACGACGGACGGATGGAGTATATACAGGGTGGTGGGCATTGGGCAGTCTGGTTGTTTAATTCCACAAGACGACGACAGACTTGCATGCCAAGTACTGTACACTTTTTTGAAAAATAAAAAACAAACAAAACGTTTCTCTTTTTTTTTAAGAAAACGAGGGTGGTCGCCATCGCTGTAAACGCGCAGTTGGTGGGCGGGCGGGCAGCTAGTCGTAACTGTTGTAACAGTAATCGGGAACAGTAAAGTGAATAGTAATAAAGACCTGATCTTTATTGATGAACACTATTACATATATATAGTACATGCCCATAGATCAGTTTTCCTGGCACCTGGCAACTGTCATTAGCAGTTGCTAACCTCTCAAGTAATTGATCATTAAGAATATTAGAATATTCTTAACACTCCCCCTGATCAATTATCTTTTGGAAACTTCAATGTTCATCATAATTATTAATTCTTGAAAAACCTTGTGTGAAAAACTTAGATATACATTGATATATCATGATAAAACTCCTTAAAAACCCAATGGGAAAAATAGGAGAAAACACCATGATAATCATGTGTATGCCCTTACAATATCATCCCTAAAAAACCCCTGTGGGGAAAAACAAGATGATATGACATACATAATGCTGTTGTTGCCTCGTTAAAAACTTCATATGAGAAACCAACAAAGTAAAACTCATATAAAGAAAAGAGTACAATACGATGCACAAAGGATTTATTAATTTAAATTTACTCCCCCAGATTTCTGCAAGTCTCTAATCCTCTTCATACCAATTCCTTCAACACATTTATGGAATGATGAATATGGTAGAGATTTTGTGAATAACTCACATGACATAGTTTGCAGAATCTCTATTCCCTCATCCTGTTATAGCTCATGGGGATAAAATAACTTGGGAGTAATATGCTCAGTCAAGTTACACTTGATGTAACATGATTCCATTTGTGTAACACAAGCAGCATTATCTTCAAAGATGATTATTGGTGCATCAAGTGCGTCAACTCCACATGATTTTAATATGTGGTCAATCATTCTGCGAAGTCAAACACACTAATGTGATGCTTCATACTATGCAATTATCTCCGAATGATTAGTGGAAGTAGACACTAAAGTCTGCTGGAATATTTCCAAGAAATAGTAGTTCCACCATTTAAAATATAAAGTCTGTCTGGGATTTGCTATCATGGGGATCAAATAGATAACCAATATTTCCTATGTATACCTACCTTGCTATACACATATCCCAGATGAAAACATTCAAGCTGTAAGCCTAAACAAAGTTTGGTTTCACCCAAATCTTTCATTTCAAACTCCGTCAAATGATGACGAGCTTCATTGATGTCATGTTTGTTATCAATGATATTAATATCATCAACATAGACAGACACAATGCAAATATACGTTGTAGTTTTCTTGACGAAAATACATAAACAATCATCATTGATTATGTATCCCTTATGCTTAAGGAATACTCAACCGATTGTACCACATTCGGTTTGATTGTTTTGAGTCATATCATGACTTCTGCAACTTAACACAAAAACATGTTGCTATTTGCCTTAGGATTTGATATACTTATTCCACCAGGAACGTTCATGTATATCTTAGAATCCAATGACCCATACAAATATGGGGTCACTACGTCCATCAACTGCACAGATAGACGATTTTGTACTGCCAAAGATATTAAGTATCTAAATGTTATGCCACTCATAACTAGAAAATAAATTTCGTTGAAAATCAACATCAGGCCTTTGCGTGAAGCCCTTCGTAACTAGCCTTGCATTATATCTCACCGCTTCATTGTTTTCATTTCGTTTCTGGACAAAACAAATTTATATCCAATAGGATGGACACTAGGAGGTGTTGGCTTAACGCCAGAAAAACACTTCCCTTACTTCCCTTAGTGAGCAAGGCTATCTCTGTTTCTATTGCATCATTTCTATGTGTTCCAGTCCGAGCGCATTAGGCACTCTACCATGGATTTTAGATCTGGATCACTTTGAAGGATTTCAGCAATTTATCAGAGAAATAACTGTCGATAATGATAATAAGACTCTCCAGTCTCTATGTAGTTAATGGCAAACCCTTAATAGATCATCATGATTTCCCAAAACAATCGATCTAGGGTCTTTAGATGTCCCAGTCTCATAATTTATGCGCATATGTGAGCTGGGTAACAATCAAATCTCTCTCAAAAGAATTGATTACTAAAAGATTTATATCAACAAAAGTTGATCTTCGTTTACCACTTTCTTTTATTTCGTATCTTGCATCTTGGAATTGCCTCTCCCCCTCTTGCGTCCAAGAGGGATTATTCGAGTGGTTATCTTTAGTATCGTCCACTCTTTCAGGCAAGTTCCTTGCAAGATAAAAGGGTTTAACAACACCTTTGTAATTGGTAAACAAATCTGGCAGATTGTTTGCAACATTTGCAAATCTATAAGTCTCTGAACTTGAAGTTCAGTTTCCATAGTACGCGGACTATAAAAATGACATGATTTCTAGCATTCAATTAATTTTCTGGCATTCAATATTATGGTACAATTCTCCCCCTTAATGCCGAAAAATGATCCTTATTAAAAATACTATCAGCGAAACGGGCCGTACATAGATCACCTGTCATAGGTTCTATATACTTAATGATCAACTTAGATTTAAATCTGACAAAGATCCCCAAATTTCTTAATGGCCCCATTGTTACCGCTGATGTGGTGAGATGGGTACATAAACAACTTACCCAAACTTACGTAAATGGGAAATACTTGGTTAATTTCCACGTACCAACTGTAAGGGGGATTATTTACAATATGCAGTTAGTCATGGTTGGATTGATTCAGCAGTGTGCAGTACTGCATGAAATTCCAACTAATGTAGGCAACTTGCAATTTCATCAATATTGGTCTTGATACGAGTTTAAAACTCTTTAATCAATGGCTTAGGCAAGCCATTTTTGGTGTGGATATATCGTACAAAATGCTAAACCAGAATTTCAGACAGAAAATTCAGCAGCATTGTACATTCGAATCAATTGATTTCGATGTTTAGAATAAGGAGTCTCCAACTACATTAGTTGAGACAATATTTTAGCTAGCTTTATTCATGGTTTCATGTCAATAAAAGAGACACATAAGACCATCTTATAGATGCATCTATAAATACCATGATTTATCTGAACAATCCACTATCAGGCTGAATCAGTCCACAAATATCACCTTGAATTCTTTCAAGTAATTTGTTTTGGTTAAGCATTCAATTTCCCTTTAGCACATGTAGTGCATATAAATCTAAAGATTGTGGGAACTTTGCTTTATGCAAATCAAGACCAATGGAAATGCCAATAATCTTCCTCATCATTCCAACTCCAGGATGACCTAGTCTATCATGCCATGCTTGGAATGAATTTATATTTCGGAAGATTACTTTATATGCAACAAAAGATATAGGTTTTATGTATGTATAGTACAATCCAGATTCTAGGGATGGATTTTTCACAAATATGTTTGCCATATCCCGTAAGATGAGTGAAGTAAATAAATTCTTCTTTCCCATCTACATGTATTTCCACATGAAGACCATTCTTACGGATATCTTTATAGCATAATAGGGTACAAGTTAATTCTGGATACAATAAGGTATCCTCTCTCATTAATTGAGCACTCTTAGGGAGAATAATAGTGGGTCAAACTGAACCAACTATCAAAGCATCATACATTGATGTTCATAATCTTTCCTTCTCTTTAAGAGTCCGGAAAAAAAATTCAACTCCCAAAGAATATAGTTTCTAGTACCACTATCAACAATATATAATTCCATCCTACATTGGATTGACATCAAATATATTCTATTGTCTAATAAGAATGCATACTAAAAAGAATTTCTTATTAAACATATAGGAAAACATACATAATCACACAAATGTATTACAATATCCAACATATGAGCATGACATTACAATACATATGTGCTCACAATACATCCATCACTCGCAAGTTTGCAATGCAACTCTTCAAATCACATAGAGTTTGCACAACATAAATTATTACAACAATTTAACAATCCCACATTATAATTAAATAGATAGCAGCTTCGGTTTGAGACAATTTATTCTAAGTCTCCAAACATGTCATTAGAGGTGAACTCCACGAGCATGTCATCAGTACTTGGAAGCTTCTCCTTCATGAGATCCAGGTTGTCATTGTTGTCTGAACAACCCACTTCCTTAGTCACAGCAGGAGCAAGATTGAAATGTGCTTCATATCTTGGCGCTTTGTCCTTGCTTTGCTTTGCATCCTTTAAGGACTTTTGGTAGAGAGCTACCAAATGCTTTGGAGTACGGCAATCTTTAGCAAAGTGATTGAAAGTGCCACATCTATGACATTTAATGTCATTTTTGGCCTTAGCATCGTCACCTTGCTTACCTTTATGATTGAGCTTTTGCCTTTTGTTGAAATTTTGCTTCTCGGGCTTGTTCTTTGGGTCACCAGAATTGGATCCCTTGAACTTTCTCTTCTCCTACACACTATGAACCTCAGGAAGAGGTGCTGCACCAATCGGGTGCTTATGATGGTTCTTCATTAGAAGCTCATCATGTTTCTCAGCCTGAGTAAGTGTGTGGATAAGTTGAGAATACTGAGTGTATTTATTAGCCCGATACTGCTGTTGCAATACTCGATCCGCAGGAAGCATGGTAGAAAGAGTTTTCTCAATCTTATCAGCATCCGTTGGTTCTTTCTCACAAAACTTCAACTTAGAACAAATCTTATGAACAGCATGATTGTAGTCTGCAACAGACTTGAAGTCCTGCAAACGCAAATGGTTCCACTCATGATTAGCCTCCGGCCAAATGAGTTCCTTCTGCTGATCATAACGCTCTTTAAGAGCAAGCCACAAAACATGAGGATTCATCTCCATAAGGTACTCTTGTTTGAGATCCTTGTGGATGTAAAACCTTAATAGCATTAAGGCACCGTACTTCTTTTGTTCATCCAAAACGACACCTGCAGTAGGCTCGCTAAGGTATGGTAAAAGTCCGCGGGATGCAAAGTTAATCTTTATATCCGAAGCCCAAGTGGGGTAATTGTGACCATCAATGGCGAGTTCATCGAACTCCTTTGCCATGGCCATAGCCTACAAAGTAGGACCACATGATTCAATAATTCATACATGAAATGTAATCAAGTGGCTAAACAATGTTGTAATAAATGCAAATTAATTCGAATAACATATCTCTTCAAGGATTTAGAAAAGTACAAGGTAAACAAATAGCATGTAAACCCTCAATTTTTAATCTCATCAACTTGTATACATGGTAGATAGTCTCAAATGCCATAGGACATAGAGTAGATAAAAAATGATAGGCAAATAAATTGCTGCCAAAGCCTGGTCTCAAGGCAAGTAATTCATCTTGAATTAAATGCAGCCTTTGCTAAAGTCTCTATCACACCATATGTATACTAAAGTTAATGATTAAGCATTTAATTTGGTAATCACTATAATAGTGTAAGCCAAAATTCCCAATGGTAATCACTTCAATAGTGTTAGCCATTGTAATATTTTAATATCTAATCCTTGTTTGGGAACATTGTATAGGTAATCATCAATCTTGAAAATGAGCATGATGTAGACCTTTAGTAATAGACCGTCAAAATCCATATACATGGATATGATCTCTATCACTTAATGTGAGTATCCCAAATTTTGAGAGAAATGCATAAATTAATTGCAAAAATCACTAGTAATATTTTACTAATGAGTAAAATCACAGCGTTGAGATGGTGTATGTGAATAAAATCATAGCAATAACGAAATCAAGTATGAAAGTGACAAGATTTACACTCGAAATTGCAAGGTACATAAGTGATAAAACACATTTGTACAATACCATCACATGATAGATCTATACTTAATAAAGTAGTAAGACTAAACATTGATAATCAGCAGTAATTAACATAGTCTAATAGCTATGATTAAAGATTAAAACTGCTGGGAAAATAAAATAAAATAAATAAAATTAAAACATGAAAGTGGCCCAGCCGTAGCCGCATGGCCCAACTGGCCCGCGCTGCAGCCGACGGCCCAGCTGGCCAGCGCTGCTGCCGCTCGGCCCAACGCAGCCGCACAGCCCAATTGGCCTGCGCCGCAGCCGCTCGACCCAGCAGGCCCTCGATGCTGCCGCCCGGCCCAGCCGGTCTGCTGCTGCTGCCGTCCGGCCCAGCCGGCCGTCGGCTCGGCTTGGCCCAGCAAGCCTCCGCGGCCGCCGTATAAAGGGGTGGCGGTTAGGGTTTCTCCTTCCTCAGCCCCGCAGCGCAGCCGGCCAAGGCAACCGGCACCGCCGCCTGCTCCGCCGCGAGGAGCTCGCCTGCTCCGCGCCATTCCAGCCGCCGGCCGCCTCCCGAAGGAGATTCGCCACCCGCCGCGCAGCCAGGAGCCAGTGCCGACGACCCTGCTCCGCCGCGTGAAATCCGCCGCCGCCGTCCATCCGTTACCGGCGCGGATCGAGGAAGGTGGCTGCCATCTTTGTTCGCCGCAGCGCCGATGCGTCGCTGCACAGCCGCGGGAGGCCCGCCGCCGCCGTGGCTCGCGCGCACCGTCGCTGTGGCTCGCGCGCGCCGTCGCCGTGGCTCGGCGTCGCCTTGGCGTAGTTTGGGAAGGGGACCCTCCCCCGGACGTCATCGACGCCAGTTAGACCTGAGCATTCCACTGGCCGGGCCGGGTTCGGGCCGGGCCGAAAAAACCCAGGTTTTTCGGGCCGAGAAAAATCCTGCTCATGACCGTCCCATGGGACGTGTCGGGCCTCAGTTTTCGGGCCGGGCTCGAGCCGGGCCCGGGCTTGGGCGGGCCGCCCGCGCATTTTATAGTGTAAAGTAACTAAAAACAGCATTTCGGGCCGGGCTCGGGCCAAAAAAATTTTTCGCGGGCTTCAAGATCTCTGCCCATGCCCGTCCAGTAAGGTCCGTGGGCGGGCCTGGCGCGGGCCGGGTCGGGCCGGGCCAAAAATGCTCAGGTATAACGCCGGTCCGGCGTTGGATCCGCCGCCCTCCCGCAATCTTTCTGTCACCGAAGGTCAAGCCCGGCGCAGATCAGGGAAGGAGCCACCACCAGGCCCCATGGCTCGGTCGCAGTCGACGAGCCCTGGCCGGCGGCTCCCCCTCCCTCTTCGGTCACCCCTCAAGTAGGAGGAGGGGCACGCCTCCCCCGGGAAGGAGAAGCGCCACCGCTGCCGCTCGTGCTCGGGCTGCTGTGGCTGTTTTCCCGCGGATGCGCGATGGTTCGCCAACGCGCGCGGGGACGGACTGGACGGTGCTGAGATCGTGGACGAGGAGGGTGGAGGCGATGGAGTCCGCAGTGACCACGAACACGAGTCGAAGAACGAGCGTCGATGAAGGAACATACGGCATCGAAGGCATGATTCTACCTTGCACTTGCGCGTTCCTTCTCCGGTGAGCAACACCGACGAACTTCTTCACGGACGGCCACCGACGATCGACGCCGGCGATCTACTCCGGTCACGGACGAACTCCACAGCGACTGTTCCTGGCCTTTGCCCAGCGGTAGAACGCTGATAACGTATTGTAACAGTAATCAGTAACAGTAAAGTGAATAGTAATGAAGACCTGATCTTTATTGATCAACACTATTACATATATATAGTACATGCCCATAAGGCAGTTTTCCTGGCGCCTGGCAACTGTCATTAGCAGTTGCTAACCTCCCAAGTAATTGATCATTAAGAATATTAGAATATTCTTAACAGTAACGAGTCGCCTGGCGTGCACAAGCATAACCTCTGTGCTACTAGCAAATCACCAGGCACGCGGTCTGTCCTCACGTAGTCACGTGCGCATTTTCTCAAGCATAACGTCTCCGATCTCTTCTTCTCAAAAAAAAAAACGTCTCCGATCTCTTGCAAAATTAGCACAACTGCATGTACTCTCGCGCTTCCAGTGTTTCAACTCGTGACGGGCGATTCAAGGGAGGAGAGAACCACACGAATATACGTTTTGTTTCGCTGCTACACATCTGACACTATATTTTACTGTGAATCTGTCGGTTTTCATACGTACCTGTCATATTGGACTGGGCACGGGTTAGTGGCTTAATAAAAATGAAAGCAGATTCCAGATGTAGAGATTAAAAAAAATTTAGGTTGAAATATCATCTGATGAAGTGATGATGTCACTCACAACGATCTTTTCCTCACACGACAACGGGATTCGTCGCCGACATGAAGAAGTTGACGCACGACCGGGGCGCTTATAGTCGGATTCTTCCACCTCAATCTGCTCTTCGGCGCCATTGGCAGCTTCAAGGTCTCGCCGGGACGGGTCCTCGGCGCGCGGCCGTGACAGGACCAGGATCGCCGTGTGGCTGCTCACCGCCTCACCAGTCACCATCACCCTCACCGCCGCCTTCACCTCGAAGATCGGGGCTATGGTTCCCCTGGGCTTCGCGATCGCGGCGTGGGTCATGTCCGCCGCGACAATTCTCGTTGGCCTCGCCGTCAACCTCGCGCTCTGCGTTCGCCGCGTCGGCGGCGACGACCGCCGCGCGATCGCCTTCGTTGGGCTCTCCCACCTCAACCTGCTCATCTGATATTCTTCGGCGCCATCCGCAGCTTCGAGGTCTCGCCAGCGGGGTCCCCCCGGCGCGCGGCAGCGCCAGGATCACCGTGTGGCTGCTCACCACCACCCTCACCTCGCCTTCACCTTGAAGATCGTCGCGATCGCGACGTGGATCACGGCCGCTGCGACAGTTCTGGGAGGGTTCTACGTCCTTTTCGTCCACGAGACCACGATGTTTCGAGCTCGTCGGCGGCGAGCGGCTGGCAGGCCCAGGCTCACGAGAAATGAGTCGAGATGCTTTTTATTCAAATAAAGCAAGGAAATTAAACATGCTTGAGCTTAACATGCAGATACACGAGCAACAAGAAGAGAGTGAAGCGACGGCCACTTGGAATGAACGCGTTACTAAAGAACAAACCACCCACTGCACTCAACCCTCTAGCCGAACATCCGTACGTGAGCAGCGTCGACAGCGCCCACACCGCAGCCTTCATGATCGTCCTATCCGTGCCCGACCTCGCGCGCACGGTCTGCGAACGCACGGAGGAAGCGGGAGATCAGCGCCAGGAGCGCGGCGTACGCGACGAGCACGGCCGCCGCGGAGACCACGTCGCCGCCGCCGCGGGCGTCGTGGACGGCGAGCGCGGAGTCGCAGGCCATGGCGCCGAAGGCCGCCATCGTGAGGGCCGCGAATTGCCGCTCCATGGGATGTCCAGCCCCAGCAGCTCCATCTCGTGGAGATGAGAACACCGCCGTGAGCAGCGTGGTTAGCGGCCACACGGCGCGCCTCGCGCGCTCCCTCTCCGGGGACCCGGGCGACGCGCGCTCGTAGGCCCGGAGGCAGCGGAAGAGGAGGAGCAGGGCGAGGTACGAGCCTGAGACAAAGAGGACGGAGGCGGCGTCGCCCCTGGCGCGGTAGATGGCGAGGCCGGAGTTGAGCGTGAGGAAGCCGAAGCCGGCCGTGGCGACCCAGGTCGGCGCGAGGTTGTGCTCCGCCATACGAGTAGCTATGCTATTGACCAAGCGGCGGCCGGCTTACGCTAGATGCTCACGCAGTCGCGCAGTGATCGTATAAGTAGCAGTGGTGATGACGTTGGTACACTTTTTAAATTAGTTAACTATTTAAATCCAGCAAAAAACCCATCCTATACATTGCGTGTGCGCCCCGGCGTAGGACAGCTAGCGAACCGAGCAGCGTTCTCGTTGGTCGGGTGCCGATGTTGTCACCACTGACACTAATGAATAGACACTTCAAATGCACGAGGCCATGAGGGTAAACGGCAACTCCCCAAATGCACAAACACTTCAAATGGAAAAGAGTACGGGAAGAAGAATATATATCCATTAGAAATGACGAGGATCAGGTATAAACATGGTGCATTTATCTATTGGACATGTATAGTATATAGCAGAGTAGTTTAACACAAAGTTAATTATCCACTAATCTTTTCATGATAAGCGATGCGTCCGTCCACAGCGATATGCTAGTGGTGATTTCATCAATCTCGAGAATTTGTCGGTCCAGTCTTTCGTCATAGGTGTTCGTATATAGAAGAATAGAGTTGCGTTCGTGTGTTCATATTAGCGAGTGTGCATACATGTATGTGATTGTGTGCATATGTATTGTGTGATTAAAAAATGAATTATTTAATTTTAGATGTGAATATGAGTGAATTTACCCATAACCTTTCCAATGGCAGGCATACTGTGACAGAACCGCCCAAAATAATTCCGTATTATCGCCTAAGCCGGTCCACGTGGCCATTAAGCAATAATAAAGAACTATTCTGTCGCCTCTGCCGGGGCATGCCCGGTAAATCACTTACACAGGATCGATTTATGCGCTAAGCCCACACGAAGGCGGGACCAGAGTACAACATTACATTACATAAAAGTTCATAAGTACTTAAAATTACAAACCAAGTTTTGACTACATAAAAGTAAAGGTGATTCAGAGTTTAAACAGCGGAAATAAAACTAGCGGAAGATACACATGGGAGGCCATCCATAGAGTATCACTCATCAACATCGTTCTCCCACTCAAGTTCCCAACCATCTGGAATAGAACCAGGCAGATGGGATTACCTGAAAACAACAACAAAAGCAAGGCTGAGTATACTAATACTCAGCAAGACTGCCCCGACAAAAATAAAAGACACAGCTAGATATGCAAGGCTTTTTGGCTGGTGGGTTTGTTTTGCCAAAAGCAACTAAGAGTTGATCCTTACTTTCAAATTTTAGCTCAAGTTCTAGTATGTTAACCATTCTAGGTAAGCACCTAGCTAAGCAAGCATGGTTGTACAAACAAGATTAATCATCCAACAATATTAATCCGAAATGTTCCATAAATAAATATGGGGTAGCCAGTGGTCAAGCCGACTCAGATAACGGCGAGTGACCGACGATCGATCGATTTATATCCTTGCAAGGTAAACCCAAGATACACGGAAGAAGGTAGACCAAGTGCAGTGTCTACCCCAACCAAGCGGTTCCCAACATCCCACAGTTTGGGATCAGACGCTACAAACTCTGGTACACGGTTATCCGGAGGGTCTAACCCGACCAGTCCGGACTCACACACTATACCACGGGTAGCTAGCCCGGAGACGCAACCCAAGCCGGTAGCTAGAAAGATCCCGCCCCGGTTCAGAAGGTACTAGGCTTACCGGTCCCATTCCCGACAAGCACTTGGTACGTTCAATAGCTTAAACCAGCACAATGCTACTCGGTCGAGACCGAACCCATTGCTCTTACCACATGAGCGAGTCATTTTAACCAACTTATGATTCCAACATAAGCATCCTATATCTCGCGAGCAATGAGTCATTACTCGACTTGTACCGTGTCCTTAAAGCATGGCACTAGCGTTTCTAACATACTAGTAAAAGAGCATAGGAGTCCTAAGGATCATGCATCTAGGTTTCAAAGCAACTCCTGAAACTTAAATGCACAAATCATATCATAAATACGAAAAGTAAAGATATGAGTTTAGAAAAAGGGTTAGATGTATCCGGGGCTTGCCTTCCTCTGACTCAACACTAACACTAGCCTTGGGCTCTTCTGGACTTTGGTCCAGGTCTTGCTGCACACTAACTTGATTCAACTCTCCAGTAGCTGCTCCCTCCTCCTCCTGGGTGAGCGTGTATGTCCCGTCGGGAAGATCTACACGTTTACATGCACATGCATTAGATTATGGTGGAGGTGGGAGAATTACCACAAAACCAACTCTTGTTGGACACATTCATCCAAACATTATCATCTTCTCACAGAAATTATTAGGGTGTGTGATGATAAACAAAACACTACTTTGATGGTGATTGTGTGCACATCTAAGCAATTTAAGTTACTTAACTACACCAAACAGCAAGGGGTGTGTTTAAATTAAAAAAAAAACAGAAACAAACATGATTTCACAATTTAACACTTTAATCTCCATTTCTTTATTTAATTACATAAAACAAGCCTTTCAACCATAAACCCATATAAAATCAAAAACACTTCAAATGAGCCTAAGCTTTTGCACACAGCAACACATGCCTATTTTAAGCTCACAAACCAAAATCTAGCTTAAGATTATTTATAAATTAATTTATATGAAAAAGACAAATTTCAGCCTAGTAAATCAACATTAATTCATATAAAAAGATTTAATAAACTTTTTGATCTCAACTTTCTCCTACAGGTCATATATGCCAAGAATGAGTTTCTGACCAAAGGATGCTTGCAGATTCAAATTATTTTTTTAGATTTTGAATTTAAGTTCCTACACAAGATTAAATCCAAAACATCTATTAAACAATTCCCTAAAATCACATCCATCATACCAGAGGTACTAATCAACAAGGCAAAGCCCTAGGGTGCACTGGTGCTCAAAGAAAAGTTCATTAAAGAGGCTATAAAAAGCATCAAACTTAATCTAGCATAAAGCTTAAATAAATTATAACTGAACATATATACATCAAAATCATGCAAACTTTTGCCACAGATCTAGACATGCCATAAAGAGCAATATATACAAAATTCAAGTTCATAGCATGTGTATATTTTAAATTACACTAAAAACACCTCAAACTGAGTTTGAATTTTTAAAACAAAAACTACACAGAAAAACCCTATACATGCTTTCTAGAAAAGGTAGGTTTCTTCACCAGGAACTCAACAAAATTGGATTTGCATTTTTTTGATTTTTCTACAATTTTCTACGAATTTTTGAAGTTCCAGCCGAAAACCCTAAAAATCCTTTTACAGCCGGGTCCCTGAAATCTTGCATCTAGGACCCCGGAAAGAACTTGCCCTCTGCAATGCAGTCCCCGGGCGCACCGGCCGGCGGGGAAGTCCAAAATCCGGCGAGCTCGTCGCCGGGATGGACCGGGGAAGTGGTGGGGAGTGACGAGGGCTCACCTAGGGTTCGATTCTTGGGCTCCGGCGGTGTTGAGGTGGTCCGGAGGATGGCCGGCGGCGTGGCGGTCACGGACTGGCCGCCGCTGCTGCCTGCGACCGTCGCCGGCGCGGTCTGGCAGGCCGGCGGCGCCGTGGTGGAGTGTAGGGAGGTGCAGAGGCGTGCAGGACGGGAAGGTGGAGGTGGCACGCTCGCGGAAGGGAAGACCAACTCGACCTTACCCAGGAACGGGCGGCGGCGGAGCTCGGCTTCGCTCGGCCGGAGCTCTGTACGTGCGCGAACGAAACGGAGTCGAGAAGGGCGAGGATGGGGCTGGGTTTAGGTGTGTGCATCGCGGTCTGGAGTGGCCAGCTGGCCGGCTGCATGCGCAGGCCGTGCGCAGGCGCACGCGCGCACGGCCGCGTGGCCCGGCCCGGCGCGGACGGGCGCATGAACGCAGCGCACGACGAACCGTTCGGGCGGGGACTCCACTGCGGGGCCTTGGGTCCATAGCGCCATACACGCAGCGTCCGTACGCCGGTAAACACTCGGTTCGACGCGTGGCAGTGCCAGAACGCAGATGCGCGCGCGCGCTCTGGCTCTGTGTCCACGACGTCGTCGTCCGTTCTAATTTCGCGAGCCTGTTTTCAAAACTCTGTAAATCCAAAAAGTGTCAACATACTCGAAAATCCCCAAAAATAAAAGTTGTAGAGGAGCTATAGACCTACAACTTTCACAAAGGGCTACATATGTTTTGATCAACGGATTTGTGGCAAAAACGCGTTGAACTTTCAGGAAAACTCGGCCCCGGTTTACTGTGCGCAGGAACTTCAACTCAAATTTAAGCGGCTTTGCACTCAAAATTGGAATGTCCGCCAATTACGAAAAATGTGTTCCCGGAAAAACTGAGCAACTTTTATATTGGCCGAATTTTGAACTTCTATAGTGAAATTTGGAGAACGCGCAAGAAAACCGAATCAGCCTTTTTGGATCTATAGGGGTTTGACCAAGAATTTGAACTTTGACCAGGGTCTTTTGTGCAAAAGTGTGCAAGATCATGTCAAACATGTTTATGAGCCAATTAAACATGATTAACACAACTAATTAAGGTATTTATCTTTAATAAACACCTGGGGTGTTACAGTCTACCCCCCCTAAAAAGAAATCTCGTCCCGAGATTTGACAACAAGATTAGAGGAAAGTCTCTAGGGGAGATAACAGGCTTGATGAGGATATCAATGTCGCTCGTGCGGGAGCGGGCGATGAATGTACACATGAAAAACTAAAACCATCAAGAACTGGAACACAAAGCAGACGTACAGTCCTACTAGAGTCCACTAGATGGAATCAACATCTCCAGAAAACGAGTCATGTTTGGCGACATCGGGTTGAATCTTTCTTGTGGCCTTCTTCTAAACTTCTCCTTTGGGTCACCGAGGAGATGATGGAAAGCCTTCTTGACGCTGAATGTCGCAAATGATGAAGATGGTTGGCGTGAGCGCCGAAGGAGCAGCCGTATGAAAAAGATGGTGATGGAGTTTTAAAGCTCGAGTGGAGGTCTGGCTCAGAGGTGGTAGAAAACGACGAGCGATACTCTCCTTTTATTGAGGGTCGCCATGGTGCAACAGCGGTGGCATACCAGCCACTTGTGGTAGGATTGGCGGAGGGTTTGGAGCGATGGCTGCTACGGTGAGGGGTGACTGAGTGATAGACAACACGAGGCAGGTGGAGCACATATATGTAGGCGGTCAAACGACTGTCAAGACTTGGTCTTGGTGCAAGAAATGAGATGAGAAAAACATCTATGGTTGAGAACTCTCTGTATTTTCTTTGATGAGATCATAGTCCTGAATTTATGATGCTTGGATCAGTTTTCCCAGTAGGACCAAAAATCCAGTTATGGCCATTTCTTAGAAACTCCATAACAATATGTCGGAAGAATTTGAAGAACTAGATCATCTCTTTATGATCCCTTTCTATTGATGCCTAATAAGAATGTCAATTTCTTATGGTATCTACGGAGAACATCCTTCAGTTTCCAAAACAATTTCGGATGAGAAAATAGTTTCTTGAGTTTAACATACTCGGAAAAGAAAGCGAATGGAGTGTTCTGTCTTTAACTCCTAGAGTATCCTGGAAAGTACAATTGTCAATGGCAAGTGACAAGATTTTGGAAACAAAATTGGGATGGGAGTGAGGAAAAATACCCTTGCTCAAGGTTTATCTTAATGAAGTATTTTAATTACTTTATGCACCACACCAGGGTGTAATGATTTTGAGCTGAAACTCATGCACTTGATGAGTCATGGGATGACAATGCTTATGCATATGGGAAATGACTCGTGCAACAATGGGATGGTGCACATGTGTATGCTCATGATGAAGTGCATATAGTATGATGTACATGTATATGAGCATATGATGTTTATGCATATGAACTTATAGTGCATAGTGAGAGATGCACATGATGTGTATATGATGAAGTGCATGCATGATGATGCACATGTTTATGAATGCGTGATGCGTATGCTCATGAGATATGGTGCTCATGATGCAGTGTCAGCATGATTTGCATTATTCACGAAATTAGATAGTGGCTTGGAGGACTGAGAAATTAGGATTCGGGGTGAGTCGCATTCTCACAAACAAGATACCTAGCGTGCTCCTAGTGGTAATCACATGGCTGCAGCACACATGATACACTAGGTTCCATCGCGACACCTTTGTTCATGGATCACAACATCACCACCGTAAGGAGAATAGAGTAGAAAGGGTGAAACTTTCAGTGCGTATGCATGTTAGTCCAAACCCAGGTTTCCAGATGCACATGTCGTGTAATGCATTTCCATGCTCATGAATTATGTTGTTAAAGATGCAGCATATGCATGCTAGAATGACACTCATTATGCATACCAACAGATTTTTGATGCCTTGTAACCATGTTCTCATTTATTTGTTTGTGAGCAAGCATAAGGATTTTTAGGTCAAGGGCTGAGAATTTATAGTGATCAATGTAGGGATATCGATGCAAGGAAAGTGGAGTGATCACCTTTACATAGCCATAGGAAGTTGGTGGATCGCCTTTAAATTGAAGAAAAGGTGTATAAGCAATCAGGAGAGTACAACGGGGTTCCACTTGACTCGGCAAGGATATGGGTATGCTTCTATTAGAAATCATCCTAAGAGAAGATGGAGATAGATGCATCTTGCACCGATTGTGTTCATCTGTGGATAGAAACATCAAAAACATACGTGGAGCATTCTTCCACCACCTAAATATCATCATCTTTAGGCAGGGGATGTAAAATCTCATGCCTTCCAATATTGGTATTCAACTTAGAGATAATGCTGAGGCTATCATGCCCGAAAATTCAGATATCGCTTTGCTGTCAGGGCTGTTGGACAGCAGGCCGAGGGTCACTAAAAATTCCATATCTCTCAGCTCAAAACTGTAATGATGCTGAAATTTTACGAGCATGTAGAATATGAAATTCTAAACAACTTTGGTATTCAAGGTTTGCTCTAGATTTCACAGGAAGATGACCTAAAATTTGAATTTCAGAGATCACTAGTTCTGAAATTCAGCAGGACAGAGACCTAATGTTTTGGGCATAACTCCCAAACTAAAAATCTAGTGACCTTGAGATTTCTACAGGAGGTAGATAGATACCTAAGGAGCATTTTTGGTATTCAAAGGTCGAACCAATTCAGATTGGAAAAGGGTGTAAAACGTCCATTTTCAGAGTGCTGTTGCCCAGAAATTTCAGCAGGACAGAGCTTCACTAAAAAGATCATATCTCAAAAATTGAGTACCCAATTACCATGGGATTTTTACAGCATGATCTAAGCTAGATAATGAACATTTTTGCTATAGATTTTCTGGTCAAACTCATTTAGGAACTATGTGTAGAAATTTGAGTTTCAGACTAACTCAGAATTTCAACAGCATTTCAGCATGACCTTGCCTAGCAAAATTAATCCTAACTTCAGTTTTAAGCATCCTAAAATCATGAGAAATTCAGAGAGCATTTTTAACTAGGTGATGAACAATTTCCCTAAAGAGCACCTAGCCAGAAATTTTCTAGATAAACCTTAGAAAAATTTGGACAGCAACTAGTTACAATCTTTGCTTAACACTTCATCAAAACATCAAACTATCATGATTGGTCCTTAAGAAACACAAATTAAGTAGAGACCAAGCAACACATGATTTAAGTTCAGTTTTGGTTTGATAGCTTTTACATGATGCAAAAAGCGTCCTAAACTTCCTCACAAAGCTATTAAGCTCAAAAACGAAGTTAGTGCCGGTGGCAAGGCATACATATACGTCTCTCCTTATAATAGCTAGTCGGAAGCTATTCGTTTCTTAAATTACCGTTCCTAACAACCGTGGTTAGTGTACCTGCAGAAAATCACAGATATTCAAGACCTTTTGTGCCAGCACTCACAAAAGCGTCCACATTCATTACCGTTCACTATAGAAACGGTATCCATGCGTAAAGCCGCTGCATGGACAGCGTCCAACCTCGGACACCTCCGTTTGAATGGAGTTGTCCTTTCCGCCTATTGCGGGTTCGCACATGTATGGCAAAACATGGCTAGACACAGACGCGACGTGAGTGCCCATTGGAATAGGCCTCACTCACCCCTCACGGACTTTCCCGTGGTACCATCACGTATGGCAAAACGTGACGAGACGCAGACGCGACGTGACACCCATTGGAATAGGTCCCACTAGTCCCTCACAGGACTTCCCTGTGGTACCACCACGTATGGCAAAACGTGATGAACTAGTATGGTTGTGCAAGAAAGTAAGTCTTGACAGGAATAAAATGTGCTGGAAGTCAGATTAAATACACCATAGAGTACTAGCCACCTGAAAGAACCCAAAAATTCCCTCTAGGGCCTCTCGGACTAGATAAGACCTTAACGTCCTACTCACTTAGCAAGATTATTAATCTTGGCAAATTTTATTCCAAAAACAAGTTTGTTAAGGTATTTTAATTACTCTGGTGCATAACTCGCTCTGGTACCAGCTGTGACAGAACCGCCCAAAATAATTCCGTATTATCGCCTAAGCCGGTCCACGTGGCCATTAAGCAATAATAAAGAACTATTCTGTCGCCTCTGCCGGGGCATGCCCGGTAAATCACTTACACAGGATCGATTTATGCGCTAAGCCCACACGAAGGCGGGACCAGAGTACAACATTACATTACATAAAAGTTCATAAGTACTTAAAATTACAAACCAAGTTTTGACTACATAAAAGTAAAGGTGATTCAGAGTTTAAACAGCGGAAATAAAACTAGCGGAAGATACACATGGGAGGCCATCCATAGAGTATCACTCATCAACATCGTTCTCCCACTCAAGTTCCCAACCATCTGGAATAGAACCAGGCAGATGGGATTACCTGAAAACAACAACAAAAGCAAGGCTGAGTATACTAATACTCAGCAAGACTGCCCCGACAAAAATAAAAGACACAGCTAGATATGCAAGGCTTTTTGGCTGGTGGGTTTGTTTTGCCAAAAGCAACTAAGAGTTGATCCTTACTTTCAAATTTTAGCTCAAGTTCTAGTATGTTAACCATTCTAGGTAAGCACCTAGCTAAGCAAGCATGGTTGTACAAACAAGATTAATCATCCAACAATATTAATCCGAAATGTTCCATAAATAAATATGGGGTAGCCAGTGGTCAAGCCGACTCAGATAACGGCGAGTGACCGACGATCGATCGATTTATATCCTTGCAAGGTAAACCCAAGATACACGGAAGAAGGTAGACCAAGTGCAGTGTCTACCCCAACCAAGCGGTTCCCAACATCCCACAGTTTGGGATCAGACGCTACAAACTCTGGTACACGGTTATCCGGAGGGTCTAACCCGACCAGTCCGGACTCACACACTATACCACGGGTAGCTAGCCCGGAGACGCAACCCAAGCCGGTAGCTAGAAAGATCCCGCCCCGGTTCAGAAGGTACTAGGCTTACCGGTCCCATTCCCGACAAGCACTTGGTACGTTCAATAGCTTAAACCAGCACAATGCTACTCGGTCGAGACCGAACCCATTGCTCTTACCACATGAGCGAGTCATTTTAACCAACTTATGATTCCAACATAAGCATCCTATATCTCGCGAGCAATGAGTCATTACTCGACTTGTACCGTGTCCTTAAAGCATGGCACTAGCGTTTCTAACATACTAGTAAAAGAGCATAGGAGTCCTAAGGATCATGCATCTAGGTTTCAAAGCAACTCCTGAAACTTAAATGCACAAATCATATCATAAATACGAAAAGTAAAGATATGAGTTTAGAAAAAGGGTTAGATGTATCCGGGGCTTGCCTTCCTCTGACTCAACACTAACACTAGCCTTGGGCTCTTCTGGACTTTGGTCCAGGTCTTGCTGCACACTAACTTGATTCAACTCTCCAGTAGCTGCTCCCTCCTCCTCCTGGGTGAGCGTGTATGTCCCGTCGGGAAGATCTACACGTTTACATGCACATGCATTAGATTATGGTGGAGGTGGGAGAATTACCACAAAACCAACTCTTGTTGGACACATTCATCCAAACATTATCATCTTCTCACAGAAATTATTAGGGTGTGTGATGATAAACAAAACACTACTTTGATGGTGATTGTGTGCACATCTAAGCAATTTAAGTTACTTAACTACACCAAACAGCAAGGGGTGTGTTTAAATTAAAAAAAAAACAGAAACAAACATGATTTCACAATTTAACACTTTAATCTCCATTTCTTTATTTAATTACATAAAACAAGCCTTTCAACCATAAACCCATATAAAATCAAAAACACTTCAAATGAGCCTAAGCTTTTGCACACAGCAACACATGCCTATTTTAAGCTCACAAACCAAAATCTAGCTTAAGATTATTTATAAATTAATTTATATGAAAAAGACAAATTTCAGCCTAGTAAATCAACATTAATTCATATAAAAAGATTTAATAAACTTTTTGATCTCAACTTTCTCCTACAGGTCATATATGCCAAGAATGAGTTTCTGACCAAAGGATGCTTGCAGATTCAAATTATTTTTTTAGATTTTGAATTTAAGTTCCTACACAAGATTAAATCCAAAACATCTATTAAACAATTCCCTAAAATCACATCCATCATACCAGAGGTACTAATCAACAAGGCAAAGCCCTAGGGTGCACTGGTGCTCAAAGAAAAGTTCATTAAAGAGGCTATAAAAAGCATCAAACTTAATCTAGCATAAAGCTTAAATAAATTATAACTGAACATATATACATCAAAATCATGCAAACTTTTGCCACAGATCTAGACATGCCATAAAGAGCAATATATACAAAATTCAAGTTCATAGCATGTGTATATTTTAAATTACACTAAAAACACCTCAAACTGAGTTTGAATTTTTAAAACAAAAACTACACAGAAAAACCCTATACATGCTTTCTAGAAAAGGTAGGTTTCTTCACCAGGAACTCAACAAAATTGGATTTGCATTTTTTTGATTTTTCTACAATTTTCTACGAATTTTTGAAGTTCCAGCCGAAAACCCTAAAAATCCTTTTACAGCCGGGTCCCTGAAATCTTGCATCTAGGACCCCGGAAAGAACTTGCCCTCTGCAATGCAGTCCCCGGGCGCACCGGCCGGCGGGGAAGTCCAAAATCCGGCGAGCTCGTCGCCGGGATGGACCGGGGAAGTGGTGGGGAGTGACGAGGGCTCACCTAGGGTTCGATTCTTGGGCTCCGGCGGTGTTGAGGTGGTCCGGAGGATGGCCGGCGGCGTGGCGGTCACGGACTGGCCGCCGCTGCTGCCTGCGACCGTCGCCGGCGCGGTCTGGCAGGCCGGCGGCGCCGTGGTGGAGTGTAGGGAGGTGCAGAGGCGTGCAGGACGGGAAGGTGGAGGTGGCACGCTCGCGGAAGGGAAGACCAACTCGACCTTACCCAGGAACGGGCGGCGGCGGAGCTCGGCTTCGCTCGGCCGGAGCTCTGTACGTGCGCGAACGAAACGGAGTCGAGAAGGGCGAGGATGGGGCTGGGTTTAGGTGTGTGCATCGCGGTCTGGAGTGGCCAGCTGGCCGGCTGCATGCGCAGGCCGTGCGCAGGCGCACGCGCGCACGGCCGCGTGGCCCGGCCCGGCGCGGACGGGCGCATGAACGCAGCGCACGACGAACCGTTCGGGCGGGGACTCCACTGCGGGGCCTTGGGTCCATAGCGCCATACACGCAGCGTCCGTACGCCGGTAAACACTCGGTTCGACGCGTGGCAGTGCCAGAACGCAGATGCGCGCGCGCGCTCTGGCTCTGTGTCCACGACGTCGTCGTCCGTTCTAATTTCGCGAGCCTGTTTTCAAAACTCTGTAAATCCAAAAAGTGTCAACATACTCGAAAATCCCCAAAAATAAAAGTTGTAGAGGAGCTATAGACCTACAACTTTCACAAAGGGCTACATATGTTTTGATCAACGGATTTGTGGCAAAAACGCGTTGAACTTTCAGGAAAACTCGGCCCCGGTTTACTGTGCGCAGGAACTTCAACTCAAATTTAAGCGGCTTTGCACTCAAAATTGGAATGTCCGCCAATTACGAAAAATGTGTTCCCGGAAAAACTGAGCAACTTTTATATTGGCCGAATTTTGAACTTCTATAGTGAAATTTGGAGAACGCGCAAGAAAACCGAATCAGCCTTTTTGGATCTATAGGGGTTTGACCAAGAATTTGAACTTTGACCAGGGTCTTTTGTGCAAAAGTGTGCAAGATCATGTCAAACATGTTTATGAGCCAATTAAACATGATTAACACAACTAATTAAGGTATTTATCTTTAATAAACACCTGGGGTGTTACACATACACGAAAGGTGACAAGGAGATTGAGATCGACAGAGCCACAGAGGGATGGATTAGAGTGGAGAAGTCTGTCCGTTTCGAGAAAAAAAGGGTTGAACTACTGCCCACCACCAGTCACTTCCCCTTGCCCAGAGCAGGGTTTTTTTTCCGACTGAAATCGGTCCGGAAACCGCAGTTACCGATGTAACTGGTTCCGGTACCGACCGGTTACAAACTGGTGGGATTCAAAAATTTGTATTTGAATTAAAAAAATAAAAAATTTCAAAAAATTCCAAAAATATTTCAAGTTGTGACGAATTTAATGGTGTCAAAATTTTTTAAATATTCGTTCATTTACTATACTTTGCGGGCATTAGAAGTTCAACCAAAAAAGAAAAAGGAAAAAATTTTGGCCGATTGAACTTCTAATGTCCGAAAAAATACTAAATGCACTAATATTTGAAAATTTTTTACACCATTAGATTCTACACACCTTGAAATATTTTTAGAAGTTTTTCTTTTATTTTCCAAATTTTTAATTAAAATTTTGAAAACACGTCAAATTCTTCACTGATTTGTTTTTTTTTTTCAACAACCGGTTATCGCTCAAACCGATCCGGCTTATTGGTCCAACTGCTTGGTAAGCCATTCCAAAACGATTGCACTAAGCGTTTTGATTTGAAATTAGAATTTGACTGATTTTTTCGGTTTCCGGTTAAACCGGAGCGGTTACCGGACCGCGGCGGTAGCCTACCGAGAACAAACCCTGGCCCGCGGGGGGCCGAGTCAATCGGCTAGACGGCTACACGGCAAAGTAACGACCTCGATGCGAACGGGGATGTATGTTCCGTCTCGTGCTGCTTCCAAGCGATTTCGCTACGTATAGCTGCCGCTGCTACCCCCGGGCCCCGGCACCGACCGCGCACCGCGTGATCTGGATGGATCGATACAAATGTCATAGGTCGTTTGTAGAGTTGATCAAGCACAGTGGCAGCGAAACGACGAGCGAGTTTTGTTTGACGTGTTCAACGCCGCTGGCCGGGGAAGGGGAGCCAGCGGGTGGTGGTGGTGGTGACGCAGGAATAGCGAGACCAGCGCCAAACTGAATTTCGGACGTAGATCGTACGATTTGACGTAGAGGTGAACATTCAGATGTGGCGTGGGATTGTGGGAACAGAGAACCTTCGTCTGCCAGGGGGACGGACCAATTTCATTTTTTTAAAAAAAGAAAGCTTATCTGCTTACGGATACTATACCCAATACAGGTCCAGCCTACGGCTAATCCAGAAACGCTTATTTTTTTAAGAAAAAAAGCACATCAAATAAAGAAAGCGACCGCTTAACTACTCAAACATGCTACCAATGCTTGGCGATGATTTTCAGTGTTGCAGTCTCCACCATTCAACTTTCAACATGCCCAGTTCACATTCGTCGTCGCTTTACTTTTTGAAGATTACTCCACAACCGTGACAAGTACATGCACGTACTTGCATGTAAGAATATAATCTTTTATTGTCAAAAGATAATATCGCATCATTTGTGCGCAACCAAACAGGTCAAAGAATTGCACTTGCTCTCACACAACTTGAGAATGTATTTTGCAGTTTACTTGTTGCTACCATAACCCAAGCAAAAATCAACTTCACTAGCGGTTTTAATAACCCAAAATCAGTTTAAACTATCCTCCAAAGAAACCGTGCAACATGACAATCGAAAAGTAACTAGCGAATAGCTTCATTGTTATTATGAAAAGTAAATTGTTTTTCATTGAAATGGCCCTTTTCAACAACAACCAAACAAATACATTAACTTTAAGGGGTGTAATTCACGTTCCTAAGAGATTTATTTGGAGATAAAGCTATTTGGTTTACTAAATGCGCATACATCGACCGCACTGTGAATTTTCCTTGTTTAGCAAGGTTCCAATTAATGGAACCTTTGTTGGTCGTATAATTGCACAAATGCAATTTCCGCAACGAGTCTGCTCACTCGAGACTGGATGGAGCCTGAGATCACCCCTCGCGCTCCGGGCAACCCTGGCGGCGACGTCGACGGTGCCTCCCCCGACGCCAGGGAAGCGCCAACCCCGACTCCGGAGTACGCCGCCGCGGCGTACCTGCAACTCTTGTCCTCCCTTCCTCCACTCCTCCTGACTCCTTCACTCTGCGCACCGACCTTCACACCGTTAGGAGCGACTGTGCCGCTCCCGAGCCAAGCTCACAAGAAGTGGACGCACACCAGGCCACCTCGGCTGACACAGCGCCTGGACTCCACGAGGGGTCGGGCCTTGTGCTTGAAGGCGACCTCGTCCGTATTCTCCGCGGGGCGTTGGCCTACGCCTCCACGGACGCACCCCGACTCTGCAGCCCCAGGTGTGTCCTTTTGCATCTCGACTCTCCTCCATCAGTACCTCCTGACTGTCCCGGCGAGGAAGCTTGCCGGCGCGACGGACGAAACTCGCTTTTGGGTCTGTCCCCCGCCGAAGGCGCACACTCTTTCCTGCCATGAAGTACGAATGTTCTCAACTTCTGCTTTCCTGTTCCCCCGTTTCGCTTTGCGGTTCTGGAATCCTCTCCGGGTGTCTTTGAATCAGCGACCGTTGTTGACGGCTGTTAAGTACCACTTTTATGCTGTCAACTCCTGCATCAAATAAATAAAAAGTGATCATCAACACTAGAATAGGACTTTATACTGATAAGTTTCACAAGTGTTGGTGTCTCTAACTTTTGTTGCAGGACACACCAAAATGCGTGTGAAATGATATACTCCAATGAATCAAATGAACCAATGACATTAATCATAAATAGTCTCAAATGCCAAATTGGATTACACCATTACGACGGGCTTGTCGGGACGATCAAAATGGATATATTATTTGTATACTTTGGAGTCCGGACGACGGAGGAATGCAAATCACAAATTAGGATAGTGGTGCTGACGTCATGTGGGCCCGCGGGACCCACAAACTACCACGGTCAACAAACCCAGACCCAGGCGATCACGCAGGTGCACACGCACGCGGCAGGCGCTGATTGGCCACGGGCCCCCGGTGCGGATCGCCCCATGCAGGCAACCCGACGCTGCATGGCCGGGGCCACAGCCGGCAGCAGCAGGCGCAGCGCAGCAGTGCAGCACACACGCGCGCGTCACGCGGGGCGCGGGACGTGGAGCAGGCCGTCACGCGGCGCCGCGACACAGGCCGGCGTGCCAAGCACGGCACACGCCCCGGCGCTCGCGCGCGTAGTACGCGGGAAGCCGCGTGAAGCAAGGCCACGTGGCGTCGTTCTATTGGCCGCGTCCGTACGTCGGTTCCACTCTGCAAGTTTCCCCTGCCACGTGTCACCACATCATTGGATATGCCCAGAGCTGCTGCAAACTTTGATGCTCAAACACCCCCCAAGTCTCCAACACCTTTGCCTATAAATAGAAGGGAAGATGGGTCATTTTAGACACACCAAACGGGGTTCGGTGGCGCAATGTTAAGTTAACAGTTGACCTGACGGGAGCGTACTCGCGGTCGCACCCTGCTGTCCCTCCATGTGCGCGGACCCCACCTTATCTCTATCCTCTCTCTCCCACCATTCAGTCTCTTCCTTCCCACCAGCTCGGCGCGGAGGACCTCCCGACGAGTTCCCGCTCATGGGGAACGACGGTGCGGAGGGGGCCTTCCCCGTCGAGCCGCCGCCGCAGAGGCCAGGCAGCGCCCTCCCCCCCGGCAAGCTGCGGCACGGAGGATCCTCCCCTAGCGAGCGGCGGCGCAGAAGCGCATGCAGCCTAGGCCCCACGGGAGCGGCTCCCCCGGCGAGTCGCGGCACGGAGGCAGGCAGCCGCCCCTGGCCAGCTGCGGCGCCAAGGATGCCTCCCCCGGCGAGCGGCGGCGGTGAGGGGGCCACCCCGACGGTCACTGGGATCTCGGTTTTTTTTGCTAAAAAATTATTTGATAAACTTTTTTTATTTTTTAGGATTTTCTGCATTTTCTTTCGTTCCAAAATTTCTGCAAAAATCTTTTTCAAAAAGTTGTCTCCAACAAATTTCTGCGAAAAGTCTTTTTCCAAAAAGTTTTATTCATCAAATTTCTGCAAAAAAGTCTTTTCAAAAATGTTTTTTCACCAAATTTCTGCAAAAATCTTTTCCAAAATTTTTTCCACCAAATGTCTGCAAATCTTTTCCCACAAAGTTTTTGGAAAATCATTTAAATCTTTTGCGGTGTAAAATAATTTGAAAATATTTATATCGGAAATCTGTTCCAGATTCTTTTTACACATTTTTTATTTAGAAAAAAATCTTTGTGCATACAGTTTTTCTCAAACTTTTTTCAAATTCTTTTGACAAACTTATTTTTGGAACATTTTAATTTTTTGTGGTAATATTTTAGATTTTTTTTTGCTTCCAGACGTTTTTTCTGGTTTGTTGATCGTGCGCTTGTGGGGGGGCTGGAGCGGACTGACGCAGAACCCCAAAAGGGAATGCCGTGGGAGGAGGAATTATGAAAATGGGAAGTAAGTGCTGGTTAGAAATAGACCATAACTTATCTCCCGTGCGGACGCCCGCAAATTTGATATGCCCGTTCGGCGGGGAATCGGCCCAAAAACCTGTCACACGCGGGAAGTCCACGCGGGGACGAATTCTCCTCCTGGCCCAAAAAACGCATTTGGCAGTACCGGGTTTGGTTTTTGGCCCACCCCAATCCACTCCGATCCACCCGAGTTTTGATCCACACCACCGCACACCGGGACAGCACTCGCGCGAGTACGCATCGCGCTTTCCTCCCCGGAAGGCGACACCACCGCTGCTTTCTCCCTCGCGGTGTCGGCGGCGAGCTCGGGACAGGTACGTCTCCTCCTCCCCTCCCTCCATCTCCTCTTCCACCTCACCCACTCCCCCACTCCTTTTTCCTTGCTAGGGTTTGTCAGGCGGCAGCGGCGGCTCCAACTACAACGTCGATTCGGCGGTGACGCGCGAGGAGGAGGCGAGACGACGGCGCAGGAGGCGACCAGACTACAGCGGGAGGTGGTGGCCTAGCAGCACGGCACCTCCCCGACGACCGGATCCCGTTCAAGATCCACCATCTCCGCTGCCTTCTCCCCTGTAAGTTCTGTTCTTGATTTTACACTGGTTAGCTTCATCTGAGATGGCCTGACAAGCATCATATCCACTATCAGCTTACGTTTCTTAGATTTAGTGAATCCATATTATTACCTAGGCTTGAAATGTCATTTAGTCAAGTTGGGGGCCTCAACTCATGAAGTATCTGATAAGTGTCCTGACATGGTCTTTGAAATGAAATAAGATGATAGCATCGTGTTGGTGATTTCTCTGTGGTCACTCCATGCCCATGTTTCATTTTTTGCTAAGATCAAACAGAATCTGTCAATTAACTTTTATGTCCAACAAATCCAAGGAGAGAACATTGTGTTAGACGAAAGAGGAATTGTTTGCACAAGAATGGAGTTGTTTGGGCAGTTCTCAGTGACTGTATTTGTATTCTAATCACAAATGAAACCAAATATGAAAGAATAAAATAAGTGACTTTTATTTCCTCTACAAAGATAACAGCCTCCTGAATTCTGTATGTAAGTTTAGGGCAATTTTCCACAAAACTAAATTTGTTGCTGTGCTGCAGAATAGTACCCATCACATGTTAAATAGCTTGTGCCTTGTTGTTTTGTTATTACAGTGGGCATAGGGAGAATGCAGTATATGGTGCCTTGTTCGTTTGTTTAACAATCAAATTACACAATAGACAGTACTACGTGAGTTGTTGAAGCTTCACCTACCTGCTGCAACTCAAGCGCAGCTTGCTGTTTCAGATTTTGACTTGCTTGTGCATCGCTGTGCGAGTCCACACTTGTTGCACTACTCGGAATAGAGCTGTTATGTCAAATTATTTGTTGCATAATTATTGTTAACTACATAATTATTGTCTCGTGATTGCAGGTCATCATGATTCAAGTTATCTGATACATAACTGAATTTCAACAACATGTCCAAGTGGTTTTGGAGTTCTTTAACATTCATCATTCCTCACTCTGATTCGGTTTCGGTTTCAGTGTCATTTCTTTACCGGGCGGATGACAGTCACCAGTAAAAAAATAACCCTCTGAAACCATTGCATCCAATTCTGCCTGCGTCATCAAAGACCGACCCATAAAGCAAGTACTGGGTTTCACTAGTTCATCAGGATGAGCGTCAACGCCTGCAAGATTCTCCCCTGACTCAGTCCCAGCTGCAGCTCCACTACCAGAAGCAATTTCGCCTTCCTCAATGCTGGTATCAGTATTCCCAGCATCTGCGTCGCTTAATGTTATTTCGACATTGCTGCTACTATCGGAACCACTACTTTCATTGCTATCGGAATTGGATAAAGAGCTACCACTCTCACGAGAGCTAGTAGACCCATCCAAGCCAGAAATCTTACCGGATTCTGAGCTAGATGAGGATGAAGTCTCTGCAGCAGCTTCTGCATCGGCCTCTGCAGTCGCAGGCGAAACAGGCCACACCTCACGATTCGACGGCGAACCCTCATCCTCCATCGCCTACGCTGTGTGCCTGACGTGAGCCATTTCTATAAACTTTCAATCTTAGGGCCCGTTTGGTACAGCTTCATGAGCGGCTTCATGAGCAGCTTCACAACTTCAATAGCCAAACGGCCAGCTCTCTGCCCAGCTTTCTGGTCAGCTTCTCTGAAAACTCGCTCTCACAGAGTTAAGCACACGGTGAAGCTGCAAAAACATGGCTCTCCCCCGCTCATGAAGTTGCTCATGAAGTTGTTTTCTAAAAAACAGCTCTACTGGTGAAGCTGAGCTGTGCCAAACAGGACCTTAAAACCTTTCACATCGGAAAAGGAGTGAATTCAGTTCACACTTCATAATGCGGGAACTGACCTTTCTTTCGCGTGCTATAGTCGATGGGCGGAACCTTCGAAAAATGCAAAGCCTCACAACCGAATCTAGGACCTCGAAGGCGGGGGGAGAGTTGAAAGCGACAGCAGTTTGAAAGCACCGCCGACCCCCTCTATTTATAGGCAGGGAAAAGCAACGGTCGAATCCTTGAGGCCAAAGGTAAAAAATGAGGCAAAACTGTAATAACAAAAGTTTTCTAGGGCACCGGCGGTGTGGAAGACATTTTCTTTTATGTCGATTCTCGAACCCTTTGTGTCGAAGGCTCAATCTTTTTTAACCTCGCAAGTTTTCGCCTTCGAGGGGCTTCTGTTGGGGGATTCGGAATCGATTATAGTAATTTGTCTTTTTGGAGCCTTGCAAAAACCTAGTGCAATACAAAGTCTTTCGTTACGCAACAACGAAATCAACAAAACCATTCAGCTTCTCTTTTTCCATGGGATCAAAGTTTTCGCTAGGTACCTTTCGTCGTCCAAAAAGGCGCAGAGTCAGGAAAGCTTTTCTTTTCCAACCACGGTTTGGTATTGTTGATTTTTTTTCCTGAGGACGAAGCCCTGGGATCGAATCCTCGCATCAAGGGAAATCGTTGCCCTAGTTTCGCTTTGGTTTCGCCAGTACTAACAATTCGCTTTCTATGTTTTGTCCAACGAATGCTTGCAGGTAACTCGATTGACCGGATGAAGCACTACGTGAAAACCTCAAATAGGTAACGTGACATTTGTAACGGGCCCATAAGGCCTGTTACAATAAATCTTAAAGTCCGTTACCAATAAAGTCTATGCCCGTTACCTATAAAGCGTACACCGCATGGTCCAACCTTATTAGTAGCGGGCTTTAGTTAACATCTGTTACCTTTAATATTTGTTGTAACGGATCAGAAGAAAATGCCCATCACCTATTTGATTCCCGGACCTGAATTTTTATTCCAATATCGTTAACCATCCTCGCGTCCGCCCTATCTGTCCACCCTCGCGTTCGCCCACCCCCTCGCGCCGCACTCCTACCCTATCCGCACAACCCCTCGCACTCCTCCCTGCGCCGCCTATCTGCACTCCCTTCCTCGCTCCCTCCGCCGGGCAGGGCGAGGTTTGGCGCCCCCTGCACCACGCGGCCAGGTCGGCGTGGCCGCCTCTGCCCCTCCTCCACCAGGACGACCTCGAGCTCGGGCGGCCTCGACGTCCCCGCCTTGGTCCCTGAGGTCCCTCCTGGCCGGATCTACCATCTCTAGTGGCGGCACGATGCTCCCTGCGCGGGGGAGGAGCAGTGCCCTCGGAGCGCCCTCCCGGCCGGATTTGCCCTCTCCGACGGCGCAGAGAAGCAGGAGGCATAGAGCGGTAAGCTCCTCTCTTGTCGCTCTCCCTCTCTTGCTCATCTCTCGTCTCCTCTCGGCCCTCCCTCTCCTCTCTCTCCCCTCACCCCAGATCTGGGAGCGGCGGCGGCGCTGAGGCCGGGAAGCGGGGCGGGAGGCCATTGATGGCGATCATGGCAGCGCTGCTCCTCCTCCTCGTACTCGGCTGCAAGGTGCCACCGACGCTCAACCAGTTCACCCAGACTCACAAGAATTTCAGTATGCACACTGCTCCCCTTTGGTTTACAGACAGGGATAGAAGGCACTCCTGGATTTGCTAGATTAGATGATGTATTGACTTGTAAAATTAGATGATGCATCAGATTTGGTGTGATCTCAAAATTCTTTTATTGATTTGTTAGCTTGTTCGAGCCTTTTTGGAACAACTTAAGCTGCCTAAAGGGTTGATATGTGGATACTATAGCAGACATTTTTGTTCAACATGTAGAATTTTTCCCCTGGTATATTAGCACCCTACTTGGTTGTTGAGCAATGCGATTATTAGAATATCTGTGCATAGACCAAGTATGATAGACATCAAAACTTGCATATGTTTAATTATCTGTCTGTGTGCTACTGCCTGTGTGCATGTTTGCCTTACTGCCCGTCTGCTACTGCCTGTGTGCCTGTTTGTATCCTAGTTTTCCAACTTGCATAATGTAATTATCTGTTAGTGACCTCTGGCCTACTGCTATGTGGCTATAGTAGTTGCAGCAGCCTTAGTGCTTATACATTATGATCACTACAATCATGGTATGTTGCTGCCTCACATTGCTGGATTTCATTTCACACTGAATTCCATTTTCATTCTGTTTTGCTGCTCCTACTGTTGTCATAGATTGTTGGTTGCTAGTTACTCTGAAAAGAATATTGTTATTCACTATTGCTTGCATTTCCAGAACCATGAAAAAACAAGTTGCATATGTTGCTGGCTTAGCAGCTTGCATTTCAACTGCAATTGAATTAACCACAGCACTTCTGTAGTTGGGATATGCTTCCTACCACTACACTTCTGAACTCTTTTTCAATTCTCACAGGGGAAAGACAAGGCAGATTGGCTGAGGAATGTACACTGCTAGCTTATTAATGTACATCTCAATCATACTTTATGAATTCCTTTGTCATGTCTTTGACAAATATAGCTTTGCATAGTTTTAATTTTAATTTTGTGGTGATGTTTGCCAACAGGAGGGATTCAAATGGATGTTCCAAAGAGAACAGGAGCAAGAGAAAAGACAAGTATGTGCTTTGAACTGTTTCTAATAGTTTGTAATAGTTGTGGTTAGAGGGTAGGAGCAGTGACACTAGTAGGAAATTAATATCCTAGTAGTTTGATGCCTTTGTGAAGACGAACTCGCATAGTCCTTTCATTATGGTAATGAAAAATTAACAGCTAAACCACAAACAACTAAGTGTGCTTTTTTAGTCATGCTATGTTGGATACTTCCGAACGAATGGTTGTCACTAAGTGGAAATTCAAGTTGCTATGTTCATTTTAAGAGAATTCCCTACTGTCAGTTTATTTGAATTAGTACTTCCACTTGCTTAAATCAGATAAGTTTACTTTAACTGAACAATGTATTGTTAAAAACTTTTTTTTGCAATCCATTAAAGAGTTGTTGAAGTTGCTTGTTATTACGCCACACTCCAGATTTTTTGAAGTGCCAGTAGAGTCTTGGGTAACTGATTATATGTAATGTATCTGATGTATGCACACTTCTACACAAAAAACTACAATATAAATGCATGCTATATGTTTTTTTATCTAATTAAGCTCACATCTGAGTTTTCAAACTTGCAAACTTATTTTCTCTCATGCTCCTTCAGGCCTACAAGAACATATATAATTGGGACGCCATTTGCAGCCTGTGCTCTTCAAGCTCATGAAGGTAATTCATCCTGCCTTGCAGCTGAAATGGTTGCTGGCACTTGGCTACTCAGAATTTCCACTCTGTTGATGCTGCTGGACACATATGCTTTAGAATCAATGGAGTAAGATTGGATTTGTGTGGTTATTAGGCTCTATTACATGGCTATTTAGTTTGCAAGGGCATGTGTATGTGTGGATGTAACTGAGCATGTGTATGTATAGATGTAGAGTAACTGAGCATGTGTATGTATAGATGTAACTGTAAAAGAAAAAGGTATTTTAATTTTTTTTTTGTTTTTTAGTTCCATATTGGTAACGGGCATTACCATAATGCCCGTTACCAAAGACTGACATTGGTAATGGGTGTTGTTGACGCCCGTTACCTATATCTTATTATTGGTAACGGGCCTTATGGTAATGCCCGTTACAAGTGATAGTTATTGGTAACAGGAAAAATGTCCGTTACTGATGATGGACTATTTGTAACGCTTGATCGGTAACGGGCGCGATGCCCGTTACCAATGACCATCCGCGCCCGTTACCAATAACAGTTTTTCACATAGTGAAGGGCACCCCCGAATCGAAGGTCTTCACCCGACAGGCACACGTGCTTATGCCAGAAAAAGCGTCGTGATGTGCGGCGCGATAGCAGGGAAGACGCCGGTTACGTGAAGACCCGATGAAGGAATCTCAAATTTACCTTAGTACATTCTAGTTTGATTCATTTTACACAAGGCTATTTCTGGAATGTAAAAGTCCGCTCATCTCCCTATAAAAGGAGGTCGATCGGCATGTGTAAAGGGGGATGGACTTTTGAGAATTATACTGTTTAAGCTTTTGTCCATCACCTTTCGTGTCTTCAATCCGAGTTGTTTAGTTATTGTTTGTGTTAAGCTTTGGCATAGCACAACACTCCCACTGCTGTCCTGAAGCTTGACTTCAAAAAAGTGTTTGATTCTGTCTCTTGGGACATCTTGGACAGGATTCTTGCCTATCGTGGTTTTGATGAACGTTGGCGTTCTGGGATTTCTCTCATTCTCACTACTGGCAAAACGACAGTGATGCTTAACGGGGTTCCTGGGCGATGGATTACTTGTAAACAGGGGCTTCGTCAAGGTGACCCAATATCCCCCTACTTTTTTTATCATCGTGGCCGATGTCCTTCAGAAACTCATCCACCGTGCTGACCGAGCTGGGACTCTAGAACACCCACTCGACGCGGCCCACCCCTGTCCGGTTCTTCAATTCGCGGATGATACTCTCATCTTGACTAGGGGCGATGTCAGCTCCATGCGGGAACTTCGTGCCATTCTTGATAGCTTCTCCAAGGCTACCGGTCTGACTATAAACTTTCACAAATCAACATTCGTTCCCATACATGTCCCCTTGGACACGACTGCTGAGATGGCCGGATCCTCGACTGCGACATCTCCACCTTCCGCAAACGTACCTTGGTTTGCCACTGTCGCGCCCACAAACTTCGGCCTGCTGACTTCCAACCTCTTGAGGAAAAATTTGACAGATTTCTAGCGGGCTGGAAAGCTAGGCTTCTCAACACGGGTGGACGCCTTGTTCTTGTCAATGCCGTCCTAAGTAGTCTCACAATTTACCACATGTCCTCCATCCTTCTTCCAAAAACAACGGTGGATAACCTGGAAGCTCGCCGACGGGCGTTCCTCTAGACAGGGGAAAGAAAATGCCATGGATTGAAATGCATGATCGCCTCGGAAAGGGTCTGTCGGAGTAAGGAAACCAGTGGCCTTACCATCCGGCCGATCGCCGACCAAAACCATGCTCTCCTACTTAAACTGGTTCACAAACACTTTGAGCGGAATGATCTGCCTTGGAAGAACTGGTACTTGGAACAACACCATGGGCCAATTGGTGCAGTTGATGATGGTACCTACATTGCCGAGTTGCTGCGAGATGAGCTCTCCCACTACAGATCCATCACCATTGTCACTATTGGGGACGGGGTGAGTACCTCCTTTTGGCATGAGAAATGGCTTCTCAACGCAACGAACAGTGACACTTTCTTTGCGCTCTTCTCGCACTGCACGCATCATGACATTTCAGTATGTGATGCCTAGCCTGTTCGTTGGGCTGGTGGCTGGTGCTGATTAATTCTGAGAGAAAAGTATTGCTAACTGATTTGTTCTGAGAGAAAAGTACTGCTGGCTGGTGGCTGATAAGCCGAACGAACAGGGCAGCCATCGCCACCTCCTTGACTGACCAACTCCGACCTGTCTTTCCAGCTTCGCCAAGGAGGAAAAACAGATCCTGCTCGATTGCATTTCCCAGGTTCAGCTCACCTCCGATCCGGACACTCGCCGTCTTGGGGTGCACCCATGCCAGTCCTTCTCGTCCAAAAACATTATTAGCACGCTAACTGATGGCCAGCAGGAGCTGCCCGAACTGGCCAGAGTTTGGCAATGCAAACTGCCTACAAAAATCAAGTTTTTCGGTTGGCTTCTCCTTCGTGGTCGACTCAACACCAGGGCCTCTCTCTTCCACCGCAATATCGTTAAAACCCTTGAGGAATCTTACTGTGCGCAATGCCCAAGGGTATTGAAGACGACACACACATTTTCTCCTGACTGAGCTCGGGCGGTCTGGGACAGGTTGGGTCTCTCCCCGACAGCAGCGGAATTTCGTAGACCTTGGATCCTTGCAAATGAGCTGCAATTACCCCAGGAGGTACGCACAGACGTCGTGCTGATGATTCTGTGGCACATTTGGAAGGCGCGGAATGCTTTGATTTTCGATCAGCTGCCGTCTACTGCTCTTGAGATGCTGCCAAAGGTAACTGCCGATATGGAAGCCCGGCGCTGCAGATACAGCAATAGGACGTCTGGCTCTCCTTTTCTTCTCTCCAGACTCTATTTTGTTTTCAGACTCTCTGTAGTTTCTCCTTGTGGTATGCCAGGCCATCTTATGTATTGGGCCCGCAGGTGTGGAACGCCCCTGATCCCCCACCCCAGGTTAGCTCCCACCAGCAGGGATGAAAGCGGTCGGGAACGGTCGGGAAAACACCATAATCATTACTGTTCCTGTAATTTTTAGGCGGGAGCGGGAGGATCGGACGGGAAAACGAATTCAATATTACGGGATATCGGGAACGAAATATTACGATAGAGGACACATCGATTACAATCGGGAACCGGTAATATAAAACGGAAACATTGACACATGTAACCACTCCAATCAGTTAGCTCCACACAACGATTGCAACCATGCATAATTTATATGCAAGCAAATGAACAACACACATGATATCATAAGAATATAAGTACTGGACTGGATCATAGTCTCATAGTCATAGTTGATAGATGCACATTAATCATGATGCAGCACACCAAATCGGTACATAGGCACAGGCGAACCACAGAGAGGGCTCCAATTCCCGTTCCTGACTTACAGTGAAGCCTTCCAATCACAACGAACAAGTCCAAACTGAAGCAACAAAAGTTTCAGAGTGCTTTGCTGAACGCTTGTACATTTGGCCAGTTATCAGTAGCAAGCCTTAGACCACAAGGGAACTCGAGCACGCGTACCAGTACCTTACGACCTCACGCGGTCACGCCCACAAGGCCACAAGAGCGCACCACCGCAGAGGGGAACACCGGCAGCGCCACGGAGAGGAACGCGAGGACTGAGGGGCGCCCCGACGAGGTGACGATGTGGTGGTTGGCGGCCTCCGCCCCGGTGTGGCCGCCTGGCTTTCCTGGGGGCAACGGCGACCGTCTTGGCGTCCTGCGGTTGAGGGGCTGGAGCTTGACTGCCTTGGTGGCGGACGGCGAGCAAGTGGCGGACGGCGGCATGTGAGATCTGAGATAGAGAGAGAGAGCAGGCGGCGGACGAGTGGGAGGGTGCGGCCGTGGAGGCTTCAGGTGACGGTGGAGGTAGGGTTCGCAGGTGGGCTGGGCCGAGTCGTGTGCTAGATGTGTGGGCTAAAATGGTGACGAAGAAGCCCAAAACAGGATATTCCCGCGGGAATTTCCGGGGTTAATACGGGACCGGAGATCCGGTGGAAAAGCCTTCAACCGATTTCGACACCGGTTTCGCCGGTTTTCCTGGTTTCCTGTTTTCCCTGTGAAAAAGGTATGCGGTCGGTAAATACGAAATACGGTGCCGGTCGGGACGGGATTTTCCCGTCCTGTTTTCAACCCTACCCACCAGTGCTGTTCCAAAACTGATATTAAGAGGTATATGGACCGAATGACTGGCAGCTGACTTTTACGGTACCTCAACCAGTCCCCAAATAAGTGACCCAATTTCTAGTTATGCACTGCTGCCTGCAAAGCTATCAAGACAGCCTGTTCGTTTAGCTGGTGGCTAGTGCTGATTTGTTCTGAGAGAAAAGTACTGCTGGCTGATTGCTGGTGGCTGATTTGTTCCGAGACAAAAGTAGTGCTGGCTGGTGACTGATAAGCCAGACGAATGGGACGGTACATTACCGGCCCACTAACCAAATCTATCAAGGATCGTTCCAGTGAAGTACGTTGCCAACTAAGCAAATCCTCAGTCCAAAAATCACAATTCAAATGAAACCATTAGTGCAGAACGGAACTCAAAGCATGTATTTCTCGAAGTCGAATCAAAAGAAAAGAAATAGATATGCAAGGCATGCAATTTGATCCTGATACTGTACACATTAAAGCTTCTCGTTTTCTTTCGTTGTACCTTATCGCCTATTTGGTTGCTCTAAGATCATATGCTTCACTTCCTCTATCAAACAAGAGAAGAGGCTACATCTTCTTGTTCGTTCTCTAGATACACCGTAAATTGCAAAATTAATCAAAAGCTTGCATCAGGTTGTGCTGCTGGGCTCTCGGGTTGCTAGTTTTTAACATCGTTGGTTAAATTGGCCCAACACTATTCCAAAACTTAGTATTTATTGGCTGCAAACTATAATAAGTAGAAGAAGTCCCTGGGAGAGACAGTCCTTATTCTAACATGCCCTGGTTAATTACGATGTCTTATGTTCCAAGAATTACATGAATGGAATTTGGCACAAGCAACAGTGCATCACCATAAATACACATGTAACACATACATGCATACATACAACATATACTTCTCCTGATTACACGAATTTGCATATATTAACAAATAAGAATACAATATAATGGTAGCTTAATTATCTTGAGTGTCGCATCGAAAACACTATACTATCAAGCCACTTTTGCACATGCACACTGCAAACCAGTCCCGGCCATCTCCTTCGACTCCTTCACCGTCAGCACACTGATGATCAACCAAACTAAACCATGCATGCGTAGTAATAACCTGCCAAAGCATGATCATAAGTTGATGATCGAATAACCCAAGAGTAACTTTGCAAAACTGTTGAAAGAAAACAAGCAGGTACCGTAGAATCCCATATATTTGTATATCCGTTTGAGCTTAATTTAGATATCCATCGATGGCAAAACCAATCAAATACCCTGCAACAACATCGATGGAGATCGATCAGTGTTATTTTCTCAACCAGACTCTCTACAACAATAAGAAATGAAATTGGGTGAAATTGACTGGACAAATGGTTACTCTGTACGTACCTAAAATCTTTATGCTACCAAACAGGGGAAGCCGTCATCACGCTAGCTCAGCTCATCCATCAACAAGCAAGATCCACAGCATCAATCGATCGAGGGGCATCGATCTTACTTGCACGCAGAGATGCAGAAGCGTTCGTCAGAGGCGACGACGTTGCTGCTGACGAAACATGAGAACGAAGCCAGCCGCAGAGGTCGCAGCGGCGGCGACCCAGACGCCAATCGCCACTGGCCACCACGGCATGACGCCGGCGACTTTCCACGCGAACATGGCGGTGAGCAGCGTGCAGAGAGCCCATACCTTCCGTCTGAGCCGCTCTCTATCGTCGTCGGCAGCCGCCGCCGGCATCATCAGCTCGTAGGCGCGGAGGGAGCGGAGCAGCAGGAGGAGCACGCCGTAGCTGACGATGACGAAAGCTACGGAGCCGACGTCCCCTGCCGCCGACGACCTGTAGGCGGCCGCGGCGCAGGTCACGGTCAGGACGACGACGCCGACCCAGCTCGAGCGGACGAGGCCGCCGGCATCTTCTTCTCTCCGATCATCCATCTGGTCGATTCGATCTGCTGAGGTGAAGGGGTTCGCTGATCGATGTCCTTGAGTGAGAAACCGATCGAGCAAGTGTTTGCTTGCAAGCGAAGGTAAGGAAAATATATAGAATACGAACTTGAAGGTCGGTGCGGCCCCACTAATTACTGATTCAGGAATCTATCTATCTATACTAGGGAACATATCAGGTGGAAACCAGACCACCTGTGGAAACTATGGAAACTCCGATCTCCACCGTTGGATCCTCATCTGGTGACTCGCGAGAGAGGTGGTGCCATTTTTCAATCAACCGCCCGCCAGCCCCCTTCTCCCGTGTCTTTTTGCATCTTGCAATTAGCCCCTCAAACACGCTGCAGAGACCCATCCCCTCCCACGCCGCTTCCCAGCCGAAGTGGCGAGTCGCCGCGCCATCGAACCGCGGCAGCCCCTGGCCATCGACCCGCCTCCCCCCAGCAATCCGGCCCCCTCTCCATGGATCTGCGGCCGCCCTCTCGCCATCCTCGACCGAGCCGCCGCCCCCTTGCCATCCTCGACGGTGCCGCCGCCCCCTCGGCCATCCTCGACGGTGCCGCTGCACCCTCGCCATCGACCGAGCCGCCGCCCCCTCGCCATCGACCTGCCGGCGCCGCCTACTCCGGTCCTCCGCCCGCACCCCTCCCTGTCCCTGCCTCCGGTGGCCAAGGCACACACAGATGCAACGGCGGTGGCCAAGGCACCTACAGATGCAACAGCTTACAGCAACTGAAGCAAGTTGCAGGCTACAACAGTAAGAGCTCCTGCTGATACATCTATCCTCCTCCTTCTCTATATGGTTGAATATGCTAATTATGTCATGGGATGAGTCTTTGGTTCCCAATTATTTACGAGTTTGCTGTGCTTATTTTTTTGTTTGCTGCAGGCAGGATGAGTAATCCAAGTGCAGGAAGGTGGCGCCCTCAAGTTCCAAGCTCTGTGCTGCTACTGTATGGTGCTATTGTGTCGAGTTGGAGTTCTGGACTTGGAGGAAGAGCAATTGTGTCGAGTTGGAGTTCTGGACCTGGAGGAAGAGCAATTGGCCGAGCTTGGAACTGTGTACTAGTGTGAAAAATGTGTAAAATGCTTGAACTTGTGAAAAGGCTGCAATGGCCACTAGAAATTGTGCCTCCTATGTAATGATCTTGTGTACAACATGAAAATGAATAAAATGATGTGTGAAATTGAACTTGTGTGTGCAGCATGGCAATTGTGTGTGAAAAGAAGTTGAAACCAATAAATGCTTCAATTTCAATTCTGTTCATGCCCTGGACCTGGAGGAAGAGCTATTGGCCGAGCTTGGAACTGTGTACTGCTCTGAATTTTTATTTGACTGATCAAGCAAGAAAGAAAAAACAAGGAATAAGCTTTCAGCATAAAACTGAATGGTACACTGAATTTTTTGTCTAATATTTTTTGTCACCATAAATTTCAGTCTAAATTTCTGAGTCCAGGGCTCATACTGTTTGAAAAATGGCACCACCTCTCTAAATTTCAGTCTAAATTTCTGAGCTCCACATAAGGTTTGGATCCCCATTGAATTTTTTTCAGTCTAAATTTCTGAGCTCTGAATTTCAGCATAAAGGAATGTTAGATCTGAATAACCTAAAACCAGAAAAAAAATGCAAAGCTATGGTACTTGTGATCTGAAAGTGAAAAATATTGTAACACTTATATTTGTCCTTAAACCAGAAAAAAAATGCAAAGCTATGGTACTTCTGATCTGAAAGTGAAAATATTGTAACACTTATATTTGTCCTTAAACCAGAAAAAAAATGCATAGCTATGGTACTTGTGATCTGAAAGTGAAAATATTGTAACACTTATATTTGTCCACATCCCCAATTGGGTCCAAATTAAGATATCAGGATGCAAATTTTGAACAGCTAAAATTGATAAGCTGAAAATAAGAGACTCAAAATCTCTGAAACACCCGAGATTATCTTTAGTACAAAATAGGTGTTTACAATCAAGCAACACGATTCAGTGGGCAATTTCGTGCGTCATGATCCACTATTTGCTTGCATCTTGAACACTTCCTTTTTTTTGGTTCCTTCTTCTCCTTGCTCTTCCTAATTCTTTTGCATCGCCCTTTGGACACGATGTCAGTTGGTGGATGTATCTCGACTTCGTTTGGAATTTTGCTACCAAGAAATGATTCAAACTCATCCTGTTTATTAACTGTGGCAGAAGGAATTATCTTTTTGAGAGGTTCTTCAAGGTTGCATAAACTAGAATATAAAAGCTCCATCCCTGGTTCAGAGTTCTTTGCCATCTGGATTAGATCTTCGAACTTGTTCCGCGAATCTGAAATTTTCTTCCGCATAGCCACCTCCATAGGATCTTTAGCCTTTTCATCCAAGAGGTTGCCATTGTCATCAAAGAACACTTCTCTGCGAAATCAAAGGTTTGAAATAAACACTTGCCCACACAGAAAACAAAACAACCATAAAAAAAACAAATCTGTGGGAACTCACCTTTTACATCTTTTCTCCCATCTCTTCATAATATAAATCAACGGTATCTCATTTAGCTTCTCGCCTCTAAGCACTTGTATGACATGCCGACAAGGGATGCCATAGGACTCATACAATTTACAGGAGCACGTACCAAACATGTTTGACTTGTTCATCTGAACCACTCGCTCCTTTCCAGATAGGCTGCTGATGGTGACAATTTTGACATCTTCAGACTCAGAAATCCCTCGAATAATGCAATGGTCTCTTGCAACTACGAGTTGTTCTTGAAACTTACTGAAAACTTCATGTGTATATATGACACTGCATTGCTTCTCCATGGGCCATGGTGTCAGCAATTTAGGATTGCTGTGAAGACTTGCATTGTCGGCTTTCAACTCCTCTTCGCGCTGGCACTCCAAAGCCGTGTCAAACCTTAGCCAGAACTCAACAAAGGCCAATTTTCGATGAATGAAACGGTTAAAAAAGGAATTTGCACTCTCCGATCGTGATGTAGTCCTAAGGATTCCTGCGAGAGGTACGTCCATTAAGTATGCTGGAATCCATGATTGTCGCATATCAAACTTTGTGGAAAACCACTCATTTTTCGTGAGCCCATATTTTGTCATGATAGCATTCCATTCAGACACAAAATCCTCAGGATCCTCCGAGCCCCATACGCACTTGCCGAATCTATCCCAGAACTCCTTGTCCTCTCTTATGGACGGACCGACCTTCTCAGGTACCTTATCCATTATATGCCACATGCAAAATCTATGAACTGTATTTGGTAGAACCTGAGCAATAGCAGCCTTCATGCTCGCATCTTCATCTGTTATGATGAGATGAGGTGGTACTTGACCCATAGCCTTAAGAAAGATCTGAAACAACCACACATATGACTCGATCTTTTCATCAGCCAAGAATGCTGCCCCAAGGAAAACACTTTGCAAGTGATGATTGACTCCAGTAAATGGCACAAACTTCATATTATATTGGTTAGTGGTATATGTTGCATCTACCGAAAGCACATCACCAAATAGACTACAATTTTTCCTGCATGTGGCATCTGCCCAAAATACACGAATAAGTCGGCCTTCTTCATCCACCATGAAGTCGTAAAAGAAGGCAGGATTAACTTCTTTCTTTCGCTCAAGCTGTCCCACAAACATCTGTGCATCACCATCCTTGATTTTGCTCCTCAGGTCACGATAGTAGTTCTGCAAATCCCTCCGCGTGCAACCAACATTTTGAGCACCACCGTCACTGACTTGAAGAAGTCGAAATGCCATGGATGTGCCAATGCTTGCCTTATGACAATTGAACAAAGTACTTTTTGCCCTCTCACTAATATTACGGTTGGATCTTAGCAGGTGTCTCTTATCCGGCGATACAAAACCATGGTTGTGCTCGTCAGCCATTGAATATATTCGATACTTCTTGTCACTCTCAAGCTTCACAACAATATGTGCCTGACAGCCACATCTAGTCTCCAGCACATTTGATGTCTTCCTTTTCTTCTCGGATTCATCAGTAACATCTTTTACACTCTCCTTTCTGTACCCTTCTCTTGCACAATAATACCGCTTGAATAATATTTCCTCATTTCCTTTTTTGTGCTGACCAACACGAACACTGAAACCATTATCGTGTGCATACGATTTGTAAAATCTCTCCACATCTGTGAGTGTATCAAATACCATTCCAACGGTAGGCTTCAACTGTTCTTTGCATTTTTGTTCCATACTCGGAGAAGATGTTGCCCGTGGTGTGCTTGGTTCTTCAACGAGTGTTCCGACTCCCGCGGTATCCATAGCTACTGCAATTTCTGTGAACAGATTAGTTTCTACCAAAACAAACATATGAGAGTAAAGAAAATGGCAGAGTCCATGGCTCTAACCACGTGATGAAGAGCTCTCGGAGTTCATGGCTTGGACGGCGGGCGGCCGGTGCTCCTGGGCCTGGCGTGCCTGAATTGCGGGCGCCATTGGACGGCGGTCCAAAACGGCGGGCGCAGGCGGCTGGCGTGGGAGAAGAACAGGCGGCCGCTGAGGTGCGTGAAGCGGGAGCGTGCCGTCTGCAACTGCGGGCGACGGCTTCCGGGCAACCGATCCCAGGCCATGAATCGCGGCCGACGTCTGGTGGGCGCCTGAGTTCATGGCGGGCGGGCGCTGGGGTCCGCGGCGCCTGAGTTCATGGCCGGCGGCCGTTGGGGTCCGCCCGTCTGAACGGCGGCCGTTGGGATCCGACCGTCTGAATGGCGGCCGCCCATCTCATCTTCATGCGCGGTGCGCCCGTCCGAGGTGGTGTCGTTCGCGGCCTGGGCGCCGGCGCTGGGCTTCATGGCGGCGACGATCAGGAACGGGGCGGCGAAACGTCCGCCTGGGTCTCGGCGGCCGCGGTGATTAGAGGGTCGTGGGGATTAGGGGCCGCGAGGGGCTAATTGCAAGATGCAAAAAGACACGAGAGAAGGGGGCTGGCGGGCGGTTGATTGAAAAATGGCACCACCTCTCTCGCGAGTCACCAGATGAGGATCCAACGGTGGAGATCGGAGTTTCCATAGTTTCCACAGGTGACCTGGTTTCCACCTGATATGTTCCCTCTATACTATAAGGAGCGAAAACAATTGAAAACTTTTCTTACTCAATTCAGACCTGTCGTACCCCTCACAGCGGACCCACCCGTCATATGTTTTTGGAAATAGATAGGGTGGAAGGACTATAAAATCGCAATTTGGAGAATGTTTCTACCAAAAACGAATTATTTTTCTCACCCACCCGGTATGTACCCGCTCTGTGTACCCGCTGGGCCCACTTTTGATCTTTCCTTTCCCCGTCCGCGGACATGACCTACCTTGAGGATCCCGAGGTCACCGACTCTCTGTTCGGCCACCTCCCGCCGTGGACATGAGCTTCCTCCATGATCCTGAGGTCACCGATGCAATGCTCGGCTTCGTCTACGACCCTCTCGACTCCGCCAACGCCGCGCTTGACGACCTCCTCAACCTCCCGCTCCACGATCTTAGTCACCGGGGAACGGGAACGACCTAGCGTTCCTCGTTCCGGGAACGCCGTTCCGGGGACGGGAACGCGGGAACGTTTTCGTTCCTACAGTGTAAAATTGCATCCAAAATGTCGTTCCTCGTTCCTCGATCCGTCGTTCCCGTTCCGTCGTTCCGGGGACAGCGGTGACTATGTCCACGATCACAGCGACGACGGCGAGGTCGAGCAGCATTGCGCCAAGAAGCAGCGTGCCTGCGGTGACGACACCGCGTGGCGCGGACTCGCGGGCATCGACGCGGCCGGCAATAAGCTGTGCAATGGCGGCGGCAACCAGCAGCTGCCGGAGCTCCTGAACGAGTTCGTCCTACCACTGCCCCCACTCCCGCCGCAGCCGCAGCAGCTTCCGGCGCCTGTCGCGTTCGTGCGCGCCGCGGACGTGAAGAAGGTCGCCGTCAACGTGTCCCAGTCCGTGCAGAGCGCCGCGGCGAGGCAGCGGCGGAAGCGGATCAGCGAGAAGACGGCCGAGCTGTCGCGGCTGATCCCCGGCGGGCACAAGATGAACACCGCCGAGATGCTGGAGGCCGCCGCCCGCCACGTGAAGCTCATGCAGGCCCAGGTCGGCATGCTCGCCCTCCTGCGCACCGTCGGCTCGACTGAGGTAACACAATCGATAACCGCCACCACCTCAACATTTGCATTTTTTCAATATCGAAATTCTCTTTTCTCTATCGTTGTCTGAATTCGTTCGGCGCATTTACGAAATATTCTTGTCGCGTGCATGCAGAAGGAAAAGATGCCATCCATGGCGGCGCAGGAGCAAACGCACAAGCTGCTGGTGCGCGGCGACGTGCAGGAGCGGCTGGCGGCGGAGGGCAAGTGTCTGGTGCCGAGAAAGCTGGTGGACGCCGTGGCCAAGGACAGCGCTGTCATGTCCAACGCGCTGGTGAACAGAGAACTCGGCCGGTTCGTTGCGTCGCTGCCGGCGGCAGGCCAGTAGAAGAAGACGGAGTCGGACCGGTCTTGTCAAGGCCGCCGCCTGCACCGGCGCGCGCGCATGGCTGTCCGTTTATTGAGAACGCCGTGCCGAGCGCCGCGCTGCTGTTGTGTGTGTTCCTGACCCCTGACCTGACCTGAAGTGGCGACGTCTGTCCATAGCTGATCCGTAGGCTGATTAGGTGCTGGCATCATGTTTAATTTTGTTATTGTGTTCATGAACGCTGGTGTTTATGACGGCGCATGCATTTACCCATTGATTAGTTTAATTCGGGCTGTTAATTTGCAGGGCCGGGTTAGGTATAGAGCATCATAGCAGCTGCTTGCAGCTTGTTATTTCTTTCAATAAAATAAAGTTTTGCAGGAAAAAAAAGAGCATGATGCATGTCTTGTGAATATTGATTGCGTTTCTTCTACAGTTTAACTGAATGCATGTATGGTCCTGCATTTTGCATTCTGAGTTGCAAGACCCCTCGCGTACAAAAACTGTTGCTGCCCAATTCGTACAAAAAAGAAAACTCCTCGCGTCAATCTGCGCCAGCCGCCGGCTGCCAACGTGCCCCTTCTCCCTCCTCGGCTCGGCCACCGGCGTGCTTCTCCTCCCTTCCCTCCCTCGCATGCGCACCCCTCCTCCCTCCCCTTCCTCGCCTGAGCACGAGCGCAGCGGCCCTGCAGGCAGGCCACCCTCTCCGGCAAGTAGCAGGGGCGCGACGGCGGGCGGACTTCGTCTCCGCGCTCGCCATCGCTGCCAAGCATCGCCTCTATGCAATGAGCGGCGACGACCCTTCTCCATTTGGCACCCTTGCGTCACTTCCAAGAAAGGACACGATGGCACCAGGGGACGGTGATTGGGGCACCACATCGCCATCGCCATCAACCCCATGGGGCGAAGGGCCCATCTGATCTTGCGGCTTGTGCTTCCTCCCCTTGTGTGAAGGCCCCCATCCATCTCTGCCCTCTCGCACTTGTCATCCAGTTTAGCAGGAGACGGTGCCGATGACGGCACCCGCGACAACAGCCGACCATGAACAAGTACAGAGTTCTTTCTGGAACATGACTGCTGCCTACCACCACCATCACGAAATTCTGGTTTGTTTCTAATTTGTTAGGATCTAAAGCTTTGGTTTGATTTATAGATACAGATGCCTCGAGGTCAATAGGAGCAAATGTGTGTCTTCAACAAAATCATCCTTAGAGAGAAAGGAGCTCCTGCCTGCTTGGTCCGATTGCCGCTATCCCTGTTGTTGATGATGACTTCTGCTACAAAGTATGATACAATAGTCACTGTACGAGGGTTAGGAAAGGAGTAGGATGAACAGTTGAAATCTTGCATAGGTATAGATTGATTTTCTTCATGTGTATTGGTAATAGGTTAATTAATTAGGAGACTAAATCTCATCTCACATGTGTTTGATCACAGAGGTACAACAGAATTTTAAGAATTCCATTAGCTTTCTGTAGAGTGCTTAAGAAATTCCATTAGCGCTCTACAAATTTCTTAATCATTAGATTCAAATTCGACTGAATAAATTAGGGTATTAATCATTAAATTTCTGAATAAATTTCTTAATCATTAGATTCAAATTTCTTAATCATTAATTGGTTTGTAATGCAAATTTCTAAGTTACAAATTATGTTTATATGCTTCATTTTAAATTAATATAAATTTTAAAATATAAAACTTACATTTTTATTAACACATGCATTTTACTAGTATACTATAAAGATCGAATAATTTGAAAACTCTTTCTCACCTAATTTGAGCCTATCATACTCCTCACGCCGGACCCACCCGTCATTTAATTGAGGGAGTGGATAGGGTGGAAGACCCATAGAATCGCAATTTGAAAAGTGTTTCTACCATTGTTAGAGCAACTCCAAGAGGCTCTCTAAAAATCACTAGCTAAAACCCTGATTTGGCTAGTATATAAAACGAAATGGCTAGCAAAAAGTTGATGAAATCCAACCGACAACTCTCCATATGCTCCACCGCTAGTGGGTCCCGCCTGTCATACTCATGTACGAGGGGATAGCTAGCGGGACTGGCTAGCCAAAGATGGCTAGTGAAGCCCCCGGTTTAGCTAGCGGAGGATAGCGAGGGTAAGTTTAGCTATGAGTTTTTAAACAAATTTTCTATTTTTTAGCTAGTTAAGCCAAGATAGCTAGTCTCTTAGAGTTGCTCTTACCCGACGTCATCTTTACCACCACGAATACCCACATCAGGCCCACCTGGCACCTCCCCGCACCACGTGCAGTGTCCCCATCAATCACGTCGGCGTTTCTCCTCCTTTCTTTTCTACTCCCAACTCGCACGCCTCCACCGTCCCACAAAACGAAAGGCCGAAACAATCTTAAATCTCTCGTCCCTTCCGTGTCCTGTGCGAGCCACCGCCCCATGGAGTTTGTAGGTAGCCGGAGGCCCGGAGCATGGATTTGTTGGCCGGCAGCGAGTGGTAGCGGAGTTCCGGCGTCCCACTTCCATGAATTGTTGCCGTCAATCTCCGCATGCCGCACAGGGATGGAGCTCCACCTGGCACGAAGCTCCGCCGACACCCCAGCACCACCCCGGCCCATACCCATCCAGAGGGAGATAGAGAGGGAGGAGGAGGAGGAGGGGACGACGAGGAGATCCGAGGGTTGCCTACCTCGGTCGGCGGCGCGCCATGAACGATTTGCCGAGCTCCAGTGTTCGTGAGTTCGTGGTTCAGGGAAAAGGAAAAAATAAACAGATTTGTGACATGCGGGGTCCACAAGTGAGATTGAGAGAGAGTAGAGAGTTTTCACGGACCGGACCCACGTGTCAGAATGGGCAGACGGCAACAATTAACAGAAGTGGACGGCAATGGTACACAGGAAAAGAAAATTTCATGTGATGGTACCGAGGGACTTTATAAATTTTTGATGGTACACAGGGAAGAGACAATTTTTATAATTGTACACAGGTAAAAACCTCACGGGGACAAGTGGGGTGTGTGCGTCTGGATCAAAGAAATAGGTTATAATTGGTGTTGGTCTTTGAAAGTATTACTGATCAAGAAAAATACATCGGGATTTGATCAAATGGACTTGGAAGTTCAAATGGTATTTGAAGGGACCTTAATTCACAACTCAGGATGATTTTTGGTTCAAGCATATTCTGGTTTGAAAAAAAAATAGATTTGGTTGATTTGAAGTTTTTAATGGTATCTAAATCACTTAATGCAATCGAGCACATATTTTGATGTCTAATCCCTATGCAAAATTAATTGTCATCTCTGTATATGTCAGCAAGCTGCATGGTCCTACATCTTATCCGAGCTTCAAAAACTGAACACATTTTGTTTTGCAAGTACAAGACATATTCCTCGTTGTGATGGAACATAATGCTTCGCTGGGAGATGATACAAAACACATCCAGTTGTGGTGGCCAAAGATGGAGTCATGCATGGTTGTTTCATCAAGTTCAAGTTCAATTAGTTGCTTCAAAAAAAGGTTGAAGTTCAATTAGACAATACAAAGTTCAAACTTTAATTCAATAATGTATGTTTAGTACTACTTCATGAGTGATATGAATATAAACACACTCACATTTTTTCCTAAAACACGTGTGTGTCGCACGTGCATTTCACTACTCCCTCCGTCCCATAAAAAGTGTAATTGTAATTTTTCTAAGACAGATTAGTGGTGACGCAAAAATACTCTAGTGCCCCTATTTTTTAGTCACATGTAGTAAGTTTTGACATGCAGATCGGATCTGATTACTTAATTAGGCAAGTAATTAGATCTATTTTCTAGGATTGCACTCTTTGTGGGATTTTTTTCAAATTCAGGGATTGCATTCTTTACGGGACGGAGGGAGTAGTAAATATAAATAAACATAACTTGTTGCCTTGCTGCAGGGGCTCCCCATCGACCTAGGCACCAACCAGGGGTCCTATATACCTACCGGAAGGTGGATAAGGATGTGAATTATAAAGCACACGAAGGCTCAAAACAGCCCACTTTCCTCAATTCTCGCACAGGTTTTATCTTTATTATTTTTATAAATAACTTTTTGGAACTGTTTGCAATATTTTTTCATCAACATTTTTCGGAAATGTTGCCAATATTTTTTCGTCAACATTTTTCGGAAGTGTTGCCAACATTTTTTCGTCAACATTTTTCTGGAGTGTTGCCAATATTTTTTCGTCAACATCTTTCAGGAGTGTTACTTACATTTTTTCGTCAACATTTACCGGAAGTATTGCGAACATTTTTTCTAGTCAACATTTTTTCAGAAGTGGTGCCAACATTTTTTTGTCAACATTTTTCAGAACTGTTGCCAACATTTTTTCGTCAACATTTTCTAGAAGTGTTGCCAACATTTTTTCGTCAAACATTTTTCGGGAGTGTCTGCATTTTTTCGTCAACATTTTTTCTCGTTAACATTTTTCAGAAGTGGTGCCAACATTTTTTTGTCGACATTTTTCGGAAGTGTTGCCAACATTTTTTCGTCAACATTTTTCAGAAGTGTTGCCAACATTTTTTCGTCAACATTTTTCAGGAGTGTTGTCTGCATTTTTTCGTCAACATTTTTCGGAAGTGTTGCCAACATTTTTTCTCGTCAACATTTTTCAGAAATGTTGCCAACATTTTTTTCAACTTTTTTGGAAGTGTGTTTAAAAAGAGGTTGATGGATATTTTTTGAATCAACATTTTCTCTGAAATGTTGAAACAATAATTTTTCACATTTTCTTTAAAATGTTGATCCAACATTTCTCAAAAAGATAGACCTTCAATAAATTATAAAAATGTTGAATCAACATTTCAGTATTTTAAAAATGTTGGACCAATATTTCTCCAAAATTAAAAAAAAAGTTGGAGCGTCTCCTCCAGCTCCGGTTGTCGGCGAGGGCGGCGGCACGGCAGTCAGCCGGCCGGCAAGCCACGGCGGCGGCGGTGCTCGGCGCCGGCCGAGGCTGCGAGCCGGCCGCGCAGCCTTGGCCGCGGGTGCGTGCGCGGCGCGCGGGCCGGCCAACGCGCAGCGGCGGCGGGTCGGGGCCGGCCGCAGCGACGCGGACGACGGCAATCCCCGGAGTCGTCCGTAGCAGGCGCGTGGAGAGGCGCGCCGGCCGGCAGGGCGCGGTGGCGCAGCCTCCTGCACGGGCGGTGGCGGCGGGCAGGGGGTAGGTGGAGGTGGAAGAAGTATGTTAGGGTTAGCTGTTGTTGGGCTACGTGGGCTGCTATTGGGCCAGTAGTGGGTTATAGATCGTTTTCATTCGAATTTTTATATATATATTTTTTTTGATTTTACGAAAATAAATAGTCGGATTCAACATTGGCAGAAATAGCCACGAACCACCGTTTGAAACGGCGGTTGGACACCAGCCGCCATTTGAAATGGCGGTAGGAACCTACCACCGCCTCAAACGGCGGTAAGTACCTACCAACCGCCAGTTCAAACGGCGGTTAGAAGATCCCCTACGTGGCCCGCTGGCCAGGCACCTACCGCCACTGCCAACGGCGGCAGGAGTCCAACCGCCGCTTCAAACGGCAGTTGACCGACCGTTGGGGACCTACCGCCGTTTGATTTGGCGGTAGGCCCTACCGCCAAATGAAACGGCGGCTGGGCCGCGCCTATATAAGTGCCGCAGCCCCTGCCACCGGTGGCTGCCCCTCCCCACTTCTCCTCTTCTTTTCCTCCTCGGTGACCTTCTTCGGTGTCCATCAGGTATGTTTCCAATACTTTCCTCGTATATTTAGTAAATAAGGTAGAAATAGTTTAGAAATCCTAGAAATAGCTTAGAAAAATCTAGAAATAGTTTAGAAATTATAGAAATAGTTTAGAAAAATTCAAAAATAGTTTAGAAATTATAGAAATACTTTAGAAATTTCTAGAAATTCTTTGGAAATTCCTAGAAAAACTTAAGAAATTATAGAAATACTTTAGAAATTCGTAGGAATAATTTGGAAATTGTAGAAATACTTTAGAAATTGTAGAAATACTTTGGAAATTCCTAGAAATACTTTAGAAATTGTAGAAATGCTTTGGAAATTCCTAGAAATACTTTAGAAATTATAGAAATGATTTGGAAATGCTTAGAAATACTTTGGAAATTATAGAAATACTTTGGAAATTCCAAGAAATACTTTAAAAATTATAGAAATACTTTAGAAATTCGTAGGAATACTTTTGAAATTGTTGAAATACTTTAGAAATTGTAGAAATGCTTTGGAAATTCCTAGAAATACTTTAAAAATTGTAGAAATGCTTTGGAAATTCCTAGAAATACTTTAGAAATTGTAGAAATGCTTTGGAAATGCTTAGCAATACTTTGGAAATTATAGAAATACTTTGGAAATTTCTAGAAATACTTTAGAAATTATAGAAATACTTTAGAAATTGTAGAAATACTTTGGAAATGCTTAGAAATTATGTGTGACTTTATATTTCATTTTTTGCAGCTATGGCTCAGCAGCAGGCGCCGCCTTTTCCGCAGCCCCCTGTTGGTGCTGTTTGTCCTCCTCGGGAGCCCCTACCGGACGTGTTGCTTGAGCTCTTCGACGAGCGGACAGACATGGCGCACCGGTCCTACCACTCCGCGATATGCGGGGCAGAGCTAGGGACCGTGCGTTTTAGAGGCCCGGGACACTACATGCCGCTTCACCCCGGCTGGTGTCCGAAGTATGTAATACGACACCTTCGTATCTTTGTATTTCCTCATTTAAATTCGTAATTAATATTTATTTTTGTTTTGTGGTGCAGGCTACACGCAGCAGGGCTTCTTCCCCTAGCGCGCTTGGTTGAGGGGGACCTCATGCGGGCCGCTTTGTGCCCGGCGAAGCGCAGGTCGCGCTTTGGCTTCGACTAACAGCTGGTCTGCGCGCTCCTGGACCGGTGGCGCTCCGAGACACACAGCTTCCATTTCCCCTAAGGGAAGATGGCGGTGACTTTGGAGGACGTGACCCTCCTCTTCGGGCTACCGTGCTCAGGGGAGCCCATGGGGGCTGTTGACCCCCCCACCCGTGGCGTGCTGACATCCTCACGAGGTTCGTCGGAGTGGTGCGCCGTCCCGGCGCGCCAGAGGTGCCTGACTTCACCAACTCCCACGGCCCCACGTGCGCTTGGTTGCGCAAGTACAGCGTACGTACCTCTATCTATCGTTTTTTCATAGTATCGGTTTTCAGCATCGGACTTAATTTTGAATTTTTTCAGGCCTCGTACATGAGGGACGACGCCGACGAGCAGACGAGCAATAGGCACTTGGAGGCGTACCTGTTGTGGCTGTTCGGCTATGTGATGTTCTGTGGGTCTCGGGGGACGCGGTGTCGAGGGTCCTGATCCCCCACGCGCGGAGGATCGCCGACGCCACTGTGGAGGAGATGCCCCAGATCAACTGGGGCGCTGTGGTTTTGGCCGCGACGTACAGGGGCCTGTGCGCCGGGTGCACCAAGACGGGCACCCAGTCGATCCTCCTCGGATGCCCGCTTCTGCTGCACTTGTGGAGCTACGAGCGGCTTCCCGTCGGTCGGCCATCGGTCGAGCGATCGCCATACCGGGAGCTGGAGGAGGGGCACGACCCAGCAGACAGGCCGACCAGATGGTGGGCCTGAGCCAGCGGATCATGCACGCGGTGAACTTCTGCGGCGACGAGGGTTACCTCCTTCCCCGCCACCCCTCCTCCTCCAGCAGCTGTGCCTCCACATCAGCTTCGTACCAGGCACCCTCTTCCTCGACACGTCCACCGTTCGCGCCCACTGCGTCCGCTCCGTACCTGCCGCGGCCGAGTGCTTTCTACGCCACAGGTACATGTTTTTTGTTCCTAGTTATATTATCTAGAGAGACCACGACATATTTTATTGGTCCATGACTGACTAATATTTTTATAGAGAGACCACCGATACCTACGGGACCGGGACCTTCGTCGTGGGCAGGAGCTTCACCGGTTCAACAGCAGCCAGTGTTTGAGCCACCTGTTCAGCAGCAGCCAGTGTTTGAGCCACCTGCTTCGGATGACTACTACACTGGCGACACACCACCGCTGGAGTTTCAGTTGGACGACTTGTTGGGCGGCACCGCCGACGAGATCGGTAGTACACAGCTGACAGGAGCCCCGCCCGTGACCCAGCCGACGTAGCAGACGCAGGAGCAGCAGCGCGCGATGATGGAGGACTTCCACGACTCGGCACGGCGTGCAGGCGAGGCGTTGGCGGCGGCAGCGTCGGTGGAGGCGGAGGCGCGGGCGACCGGAGGGGGGGCCGTCCCGTCGGGCTCGGTTACTCCAGAGCCAGCCACCAGAGGGGGGCCGCCCCGTCGGGCTCGGCGACTCCACAAGCAGCGACCGGAGGGGGGGCCGTCCCGTCGGGCTCGGCGACTCCACAGGCAGCGACCGGAGGGGGGCCGTCCCGTCGGGCTCGGCGACTCCACAGGCAGCGACCGGAGGGGGGCTGTCCCGTCGGGCTCAGGGGCTCCCTTAGCGACACCGCCCCCCGAGCCGGCGGTCGGAGGATGCGATTGTCATCCACGCGACCCCCTCACGTACCCGACCCACCACACGAGGGCTGCACAGAGGGCGGTGGCAGCGGCGAGGAGGAAGGAGCACCAGGGCCCGCCACGACCGACGAAGCGCGGTCGTATTTAGATTTGTTTTTGGACACTTGTCGTGTACATTACTTTGTTTGTTCTAATTATTTTATGTATTTTCGTATTCAGTTTCCTGTTATTTCGCATTTATAGTATTGAGACAAAACAAAAACGAATAAAACTAAAAACAAAAAAACCAAAAAGAAAAAAGAAAAAAAAACCAAAAACAGCACCTACCGCCGCTTCAAAAGGCGGTAGGCTTAAAGAAACCGCCGTTTCAGCTGGCGGTAGCTGCCTGCCAGCCTGCCGCCACCCAAACCGTTCCTGCCGCCACTGTTGCAATCCTACCGCCATTTGAAACGGCGGCAGGTCCTTACCGCCGTTTCAAACGGCGGTTCGAGGCTATTTCTGCCAATGTTGAATCCGACTATTTATTTTCGTAAAATCAGAAAAAAAAATATAAAAAAATTCTTTTCATTCTAACTTCCGGAAGTTACATAGGATTTGCCCCGACCACCATGCTCGTTGCACGTCATCGCTAGTTGTCGTCCGTCAGACTACCTGGGCCATGATGTAAAAGCCGGCAGCGCAAAAGAGGCCGTCGGGACAGCCCATTGCAAACACGTGGTGGGCCTCCAAAGACGTCGTGGTCGCGGCGCCTAGCCAGACACACCGACCCACAGTCATCGCCACCACTACTTCCTAAAAAAGGGGAAAATCACACCAACGGACCGACCACACACACGTTTACACATAAGGTGTGAACGTAACCACGCCGACAAATTATTGCTGGAGCAATTTCTTTAATTTTTTTTGTTCCAGTCGATGGTCGGAGCATAGAGCTACCGGCACCGGCAGGCTTCCATTGCTCTTTGCGTGTGTAGCTTAATCTATACTGTAAAAATCGAGAAAAAAATGAAAACGTTTCTCATTCTTATCAGAGCCACCGTAACTGTCACGCGGATCCATCTGTCATAAATTTAGAAAAGTGGATAACATACAGATCGATAGAAACTGCGAGGTAGAAAATGTTTCTGTTAATAAAAAAACACACACTGAGGAAACTGATGAATCTTCTACCGATCGAGTACATATTTTCATTCGGCAAGCGAGCGCAGATCTCGAGCAGAGATCAGGGATTGAGGACGAAGAATGCGCAGAATCCACCGGCCGCAATCGCGGCCGCCATCGCCCACAAGACGGCGCCGACGACCGACGGCATGCATGACTGCATGAGCGGCGCCACCCTGGACGCGAACACCGCCGTGCAGCGTCGTCAGCGTCCACACCGCGGCCTTGAGACTGTTCCCGCTCCCGCGCCGGCGGCGGCCCGCTCGAACCTAGCGACGCAGGTGAAGAGCAGCACGATGAGCGCGCGCGGCGTCCGAAGCGAGCACGAAGGCGACGGAGCCCGCGTCGCCCCAGGCGGAGTTGCGGATGGCAGGCGCCGCAGGCAAAGGACGCGGCGAAGCCGACCTTGGTCAGCGCCGAGCATTGCCGCCGGCCGGTCCCTGTGACTGTGAACGGGAACGTGGGACGGTGGGAGTGCCGGTTCGCCAAAGGTGGTGAGAGACTGAGAGTGTGAGACGTGAGAGGTGCTTTTCCCGGTTTGCCACACCGTCGCGCATGCTTTTCCTTCAGCCTTCAGGCGGAAGCAAGGTGGAGCAGGAAAACTTTGAGCCTCATCCTTGTCATGACTGGCTGGAGGTTGCATCTTTCGGGGACACGATTGCTCAAGATTTTGACTAATATTGTCGGCCGAATATGGATCCTAGTCATGCCTGACTCAATTAATATTACGACTCACAAAAAGCAATCACATTTTTAGGTTAGACGCATAAACTTAGCATATGAATTGGATGCACTTACACAAGTCTCAAATTTGATTTCATCGGTAATTAGTTAGGTGCAACATAGCCAAATCGACTAACATGACACTGGATTAATGAAGAGGAAAAATTATCATGTCGAGGTGACAAAATGAACCGGCTCCGATTACCAAAACATCGGTAAGAAGATGACACTACATTGAGGAGGTTCGATTCATCAAGGTTTGACATCAGAGGTTCCGCGCCCGGCGCCCCGCCATCCCTTGCGTGATGTCTTCCTTCGCGTGCACCACCCTCCTTCCCGCCCAGCTGCTACCGCCACCAACAACTGTTGTGCCAAATCGCTCACTCCTCCCTCCAAATTGGGTGCCAGATCCCCTTCCTTTGCAATTCCATACCCTTACACGATGAGGTTGGTGTGATGGTATCCGGGCTGCGGCCAAGAAGAACATAGTACAGAAGAGGAACATGAAGACGTAATAAATTATGAGCCTGTTCGGCTTCTCAGCTCGACTTATTTCCTCTCACACAACACTATTTAATCTACCAGGCGAACACTATTTTTCGTACCAGCCGAACATGCTCTATGTCCCCGCCCAAAATGTTAAGGTGCGTCCGGATCCGCCCCTGCGTCGTCGTTCGGTGGTGGATCGAGGTGGCCGCGGCAAGCCCCGTTTAGTTTCAAAAAATTCTCCATCCACCTGTCTCATCGAAACTAGCGAAACTAACTAGAATCATTAATGGATTTGTCTCGTAACTTTCCGTTCATCTGTGTAATTAATTAATTAATCTATGTTTAGTCCTCTTGATAATAGAACTTAATTTAGGAATATAAATTTCTCCTCATAAGTTTTTCCGAAGTAAACACGGTAGTGACGGAGTACTGGACAGGGTACCGGGAAGACGCACCGGATCTGACAGAGAAAAATCGACTACTTGTCTCAACTGTAATTAATTGAAAAGGCCAGTGGCAAGTACATGAAATCGTCCACGCATCATATACATACAGTCCGCAGTCCAGCACTCCGGTTTTGTTCTACTAATGAGGATTAACTAACTAGATTAAGACATGAAGAATGCCCAGAACCCGCCGGTGGCCGTGGCGACCGCCATCGCCAACACCAGCGCGGCGACGGGCGGCGGCATCAGCGGCGCAACCCTGGCCGCGAACATCGCCGTGAGCAGCGTCGTCAGCGCCCACACCGCGGCCTTGACGACGTTCCTTCCACGCCCACGGACGGCCTGCTGCTGCTCGAGCTCGCGGAGGCAGAGGAAGAGGAGGGCGAGGGCGGCGTCCGCGGCGAGCACGAAGGCGACGGAGCCCGCGTCGCCCCAGGATTTGTAGACGGCGAGCACCGAGTTGAAGGCCAGGGCGCCGAAGCCGAGCTTGATCAGGGTGGAATATTGCCGGTCGGCCATATATGGGAGGCCGGAGGTGGGAAGAGGAAGAGAGCATGCGAGCTCATATAAATGGCAGCGAAGAGCATGAACAGGGGTGTGTGGTGGAATACTGGAATTCATGCCAAGTGACCCGTATATATAGGCGTGGCGTGGAGACTCCCGCCGTCCCGCGAGACTGAGGCAAAGCGATTATTGTATATGCCGACAAATCGCCGAATACTATACTCCTCGCGTCGCGCCGGTCCGGTCTGTTGGTCCGTTTTGTTTCCTGCGCTCGGTTTTCTTCGGTTTTTTCTTTTCCTTCGGTGGTCTGTTTCCTTCCCTCGGTTTTCTTCGGTTTTTTCTTTTCCTCCGGTCTTTCCTTCGGTCTTTTCTTTTCCTCCGGTGGTCTGTTACCTCGCTCGGTTTTCTTCGGTTTTTTCTTTTCTTTCGGTGGTCGGTTTCCTTCGGTTTTTTCTTTTCCTTCAGTCTTCCTTCTGTTTTTTCTTTTTTTTCCTTCGGTATTCACTTTTTATTCTCTTTTCTTTCTTTTTATTTATTTTTTACTTTCTACTTTATTTTTTTCTATTTTCGTTTTTTATATTCTTTCTGTTTTAATATTTTTTCCTCCATTAATATTTTTATTGTTCAAGATGAGATGTAAATTTGTTCTCGCTATAATAATAAGTTGTTCCGGCTATAAGTATCTTGTTTGGGCTATAATAACAACTTGTTCTGACCCTCTTGTTCTGATTTGTTCTGACACTACATTTGTTTTTGTTCGAGATGTCACACAAAATTGTTCCGACTATAATAGGATTTTGTTCTAACAGTTGTTCTCATTTGTTCTGACACTTTTTTTTGTTCGAGATGACATACAAACTTGTTCTGACTATAATAATAAGTTGTTCTGGCTATAGTAATATCTTGTTCTGGCTATAGTAAAATCTTGTTCTGTCTATAATAATAACATGTTCTGACCCTTGTTCTGATTTGTTCTGACACCATATTTGTTATTCGGGATGACATATAAACTTGTTATGACAGTTGTTCTCGTTTGTTCTGGCACTTCATTTGTTTTGTTCTAGAGATAACAAAAAAATATAACCTTAATTAAAAAATACGAATAAAAAAATGTTGTCAAAATATAGTCAAGTGGGATCTTGTTTCGAAGTTTTTATTGTTAGAAATCCAATGGTGCGATCAGAATTTAATTTTGATATTTGGTTTGTGATCTATAGATTTTTTTAGTTTCAATCAATATTGCATGTGACTGATGTCATCAATTTTGCTTTCTTTTGTATGCATGCACTCCAACCTGCAGATGTGCAAGGCCTTCGGCGACATCATGTGTTTTTGTCGCGCGATGCCTAGCAGCGCCCGACAAATCCATCTTCAAGTTTAAGATATTTCTTTTGAACGTAAGATATTTTTGTCGCGGGAATACCGGAGTGCTACTAGTATGCAGAACGACTATGCATGACCCGACCGTGAAAATGTTCATACTCCATCCACTAACATCAGATATCTGTCAGCCGAGAAATCCCCTCGTCGTCCCTGACCACCGCCCTGCCGTCCAGAATGGAGCCAGCATCTGCATCACATCACACGACGACGCGTGGTGTGCGCTCCGCTGGCCGGCACACCAGCCGGACGGCAACCACGCTTACATACCCTACCAGCTCGGCAGTTCCAGCCTGCTGGATCACTATCACATACTAGTATGCACCGCCACTCGATCGCTGTCATGTTAAAATTGCTGATGTAGTATTGGGATCTCTGGACCCTCGAAACCGTGAAATTTGCAGTCAGACGCCTCCTGGATTTGGGGAACGCACAAGCAGGGAGAGCCAAGGCAGCCTGCTACTAATCCGGCGATGAGAGGGCCACCGAGTACGGGCGGAGTTAACTCACTCCCTTCCGGCATCCGGGAGGCAAGGCGCCTTGTATGCAGGCGGGATGGCGCCGTAAACAGCGGTGTCACCTGATAATAAAAAACAAACCAGAACGAAAGTCCCCCCCCCTCGCATCGCCCCCAGGCCGCCGCCTCGCCGCCCCCGTTCGTCCCCTCGCCGCCGTTGGAGCGCACCGCCGGGGACCCGCGTGGGCGCAAGGATGGCGGCGACGAGGTCTCAAACCGCAGCCCACTCTTCATTCCCCCTCCCCCCGAGCTCCCTTTCCCCAAACTCTGTGCCACCATGGCTGGGCGAGCTCCGCGCGAGGAGCGGCTCTCGCAGGTCGCCGGCGGGCAGATCCGGCCCTCCCCTGGCTGGATCTAGCGCCTCTCCGGAGACAGCGCCGCGGTGGGGTGCTGGCCGGGCTCCGGCGGGCCTGGTGTCTGCCCGACCGCCTTAGCTCCGCTCCGCCCCAGTGGGCTTGGTCCGGCGGGCAACCAGCCAACAGATCTGGCCCTTCCCGGCCACTGGCTCTGGTGCTGTCGGGTTCCCAAGCCCTGCTCCAACGGTGGGTCGCCGGCGCCCAGATCCGCCTTCCCCGGCTGCTGGTGGGCCCCTCCCGGCTGTCGTGCCCCCTCCGACTGGGTGTCGACGGCGGCAGGTCGTGGGCTCGTCGCGCCTCGGCTGCTGTGGACGAGCGCAAGTCCATTGCGCTTCACCTCAGTGATGCAGCACCTGTGTCGCCGTCCAGAGCTACTGCGTCTCCTTCTCCAGTGTGCGGCCGTGGTTGCGGGAGCATGGGGAGAAATCCCTGTCTGGCCTCGTGCCGGCCAGCAATGGCGACACTGGTAGTGTCATATTCCCTCGCTGGAGGCTTTGTTGCAACGCTACCCCTTCCTGCAGGTCTGTGCTACTATCTGAGACGTGTTGTAGCAGATGATTGGAGGTGGAATCGCCGGTGGCGGTCTCCAACCATCCCTGGCGGTGACGGGTGGGCGTGGGAAACCACAAGGAGAAGCTAGAGCCCGGCATTGCGCCGGTCTTGTCGACATCGGTGACACCTATGGGTGCCACTCCCCTTCTTGGAGGCGATGTCGAATTCTCCTTCCACCCAAATCCAAATTGCTGCTGCTGATTGCTCCCATGAAGTCGTGGTTATGGTGTTGGTTCTAGTGCAAGCCTGATACAAGATGTGGATTATTGTCGTGAGTCGCATGGTTGTCCTCCATTTGGCGCCTCTGCTTCATCGGTGCTCTTTTCGCTTGTGGCGCCATCAAATTTTATGTCGGGGGGTGTTTTCACTCTCCCGCCTTCCCCCCTGCGAGGTTTCCTCCCCTTGCACGGCGTTGGAGGGTGGTGAGTGGGAACCCGGATGTGCTCTCAAAGGTGGCTCCGTCGGCATCAAAAGGGGAGGTCGTCGTTTTTCGGTGAACCTTGGTTTGCGCTCCTCTCGCCGCTTTTAGTCCCCACTCCGTTGGCCTGACCCTCAGATGGAGGGTGACAACGGAGCGGCGTAGCTACGAGGAGCGGCGTGGAGGAGCAATGGCTACGGTGTATCCGGCGAGTATGTTGTTCGGTGGTGGCTCCAATCGATGATCGGTGGTTGTCTTTCTAGCTTGTGTCCTAGCTGTTTCTAGAACGGTAAGAGTTGTTCCTCCTTCCCTAGGTGTTGCGTGTGTTGGGCTGTTGTAAAATTGCTGAAACTCAAATGTTGTAGCATTTTGGCTTGCCACAAGCCTATCAATGAAAATTCAGGTGGGGATGCTCTCCCCCGTGACCGTCAAAAAAAACAAACCATCGTGCCAGGTTGTCCGTACGCATGCGGAGGTGTGTAGAGCTGAGACAATTACTAGAAAAGGAATATTAATGATAGTTTCCATCCTTATTACTCCATCCGTCCTAATTTGATCTCCGTATAACAAAATAAAAGGTGTCCATGAATGATATGTGTATTCCCAGTTGGAGCCAGTCGTGCCACGAATTACTTGGCTGGCTGGCTCGTTTGTTGAAGCATCACAGAGGGGAATTAAAGTTCTCCTTGGTATTTGCGTTACACAGTTAGACACATATCAAACCTGGATGGAGGGAGTAAATAGCTTGCCAACTAAGTAAAATGATGATGTGGCAGCCTAATCAACAAGGAAAATGAGCACAAATCATAGAAATGGTTTCGTCATGGATAAATCATGTCTACTCTTGACCCAATGCACAAGAAAACATTAATTTTTCATTGGGAAGAAACCACTAGTTTCTATGAGGTTAATGTAACGCTCCCCATTGGTGAAATTGGGAGAGAGAAAGATAAAACAATTATTACTCAAAGACACTACCACTGTGAAGATTATTTTCTGTAGATGATTTCTTGTGCAACTTGTTGCCTCTGTAGCAAGCTAGAAACTACTCGTCACATGTTCTTTGAGTGTCATTTTTGCAATTTGTTTATTTTTGAACGAATCGCACAAGATAATGTGCGTTTCATTGACACAGAAAAAAAAACAAGACTACGATCCTGGGAGATCATAGGCAGGAATGAAAAAGAAAAAGAATACAAGAACATAACTCACCCCATTGGATTGGGACCTTAATACGGTTTACCGCTCAACTATACTCACTAGCCGGTTGGATTAGGACAACAACACGACCACACACTACACACAACAACGAAAGAGAAAACAAAGCAAAGCCGCAGCTTCCACCCACAACCGCACCCTAGCGGGCATAGAAGCCTCAGCAACGATCCAACACTTGATAGAGGAGCAGGGGCGGACACCACCACACTAAGAGAGCCACCGCCGTGCAGGACCCAATGCCATAGTGTTGCTGCACCCAAGCTGACCGCCAGACGGCATGATAACACCGAGTTCGAAGCAACCCAACGCGCGGGGGCCTCGCCACTTCCTCCGTTGGACACCTCGCATGCGTGCACAGGGACCTCCAACCCGCCACTCAGCACGCCTCTCATCCGTGCGTGGGGGCTTCCTAACCAGCCACACGACTCCATGCTCCGAACTCATTCCAAGAATAGTCGTCAAGGTGGTAAGAAGAGGTGCCCCGTCCCCAAAGAACCGTATCGAGCCGCCAGACCACAGCCGTGATCCGAAGTCAACACGTTGCTTTCCCCTCGCACGAAGCCACCGCCATCAAGACAGAGACCGAAAGTTGTGGCCAGCGCCGTCTTCTGACGTTGTATCGCACCGGGTGGTTCAGCCATGCTGAAACAACCCGCCATGACCTGCTGCCGGCCAAGTCAGCACTAGTTGTCGTTGCCGCAAGCGTCGTCGTACGACGCTGTCCCACACCGCGCTGGTGCTTGCGAAGCAAGAACAAGCACCGCAGAACGTTGTGAGCAGCCGAATGATAACCAAGTGATGACCCCTGACCACCAGGAAGAAAGAAGTCATCTTCGTGAGAGGTAGACAACACCATGACGCCTAATCTGTGACAGATTGTCACCTCCGGCCGAAGCAGCCGCAAGCAACAGGCCGACGATGCCACCAATTGAACCGTGTCTCTAGAGACGATGCCCGCAGGCACCGCCGTCGCTCATCCAGAAACTGGACCGGGTTTTCACTCCGAGACCTCGTGAAGCAGGGTTTGCAGCTCCAAAATGACGCCCTCAATAGGGGGAGCGACGTCGGAAGGCGCCACCGCCATTCTGCCAGAGCGAGTATGGTGAGGGGTTATACCCGAAGCATATATTGAACCCCGTCGCACGCGTTCGAGGTAGCAGTCCGGCACAACCGCCGCGGCCGCTCCAATCGTGGGGCCCCTCTGTCACAGTGCCACACAGCCCGCCGGCGCCGAAGCCTTGCTCTTCTGTCGTTGTCCTACCCACGCCCGAACACCACGCCGCCATGGTGTCGCGTCGGCACTGCGCCTCTTCAAGCACCGCAGTAGTGTAGCGTACATGGCCCCATTTGCCATTTGTTCGAGTTGATTTTGGTGATTCATGCTAACACAAGTAATGGGACTAACCACATTGTCTAGCATGTCTTTGTAGGCGTTCCTAGGTCCCATGGATGTTATCACAAGTTAACATACCATGCCCAAGTTAACATGTCATACCACAAGTTAACATACCATGCACATGTTAAGTTACTCATAGCAAAAATGAGGACTTAGTATATATTTTGAGGCTAAAAGTGATGGCATGTTAAGTATGTAAAGTTGAAGACGCAAAGATCCAAGTTGAAGATGTAAAGGAAAAGAAGAAAAAGGGCATCGTCGGATGAACCGACGGTACCATCAGTGCAAGTGTCGGTGTACTTGGTACACTGCGCAGCAGGCAAAATGAAGATGACACCATCAGATGATCCGACGGTCCAGTTTCTAGATACGCTGGATGAATTGCAGAGGAGGAGCAGCGAAGACAGTAGCACCTGATGATCCGACGGTCTGAGAGAGAACACCGTCGGTCTATCCGACGCTCAGTTTGAATCAAGACAGAGACGCGCCAAGACGAAGCCTTAAGCACCTGATGAACCGACGCCATGGTAAGAGGAAGCGTCGGTCCATCCGACGGTTACGAAGAAACCAACAGAACGTTTTGGCGAAGAGTTCTTCAGCACCGGATGATCCGACGCACCATCGGAGCATAGCGTCGGAATAGTTGTGTCAGCGGAGATGCAACGGCTAAGTGACGTGGAGGGCACCGGATGAACCGACGCCCTGGAAAATCATAGCATCGGTTCATCCGACACTTACTTTTTCAGTGGCCGTTAGCCAACGGCTCCTTGAGTGCCTTGGACTATTTATACCCCCTCCACTCACCCATTTGAGGTGGCTGGATAGTGTGGAAGTGCAGTGGAGTGCAAGACACCTAGAAGATCATATCCAATCCATCCAAGAGCTTAATTGCTCATCCATAGACTTGTACACACTTTGTGTGTGTGCTTAGTGCTAGGCTTAGCTTAGAGCTGAGTGAGTGCAAGGTTGTGCCAACCTTGTGAGGTGATTCTTGAGTGAATCAAGGTGTACAAGGTCCGCCGGAAGCCTTGGGGCTTAAGTGGCTCACCGGCAATCGTCTTCGACCCTCCGGCTTGGTGTGGAGTGGCGAGGACACTTTGTGCGGGGGACGTGGAGACCCCCTTCCTAAGTGGAGAAGCTCCTTAGTGGAGGCGGCATCAATGTGACCAAGGGAGTTTGACGAGTGACTAAGTGGCGAGACTTAGTGGCGAGTCAAGTGGTGCTCTTGGGAGAGACTTGGTGACCGGGAAGCAATACTCTTCTGTGAGTGCTTCAACAACGTGGACTAGGGGTGGCTTAGTGCCTACCGATACCACGAGATAAATCGTGTGTCAAGAGTTTACTTCCTCTCATCCCTCTTTACGTTGCCGCATTACTCTCTTGCAATCTTTGCTTGCCTTTACTTTCCTAGAGTAGTATCTTGTTATGATTGACTATAGGTTGCAAAATTTGTTTTGGGATGGGAGTTTCACACTAGAACAACCGTAGTTGCACATCTAGATAGAATGTTCTAGTTTTATCTTATGCAAAAGTAGTGAAGCCATAGGTTAAGGTTTTTAGTTGCCTAATTCACCCCTCCCCCTCTTAGGCTACGAGCATCCGATTCCTTACAAGTAGCACTTCGCATTGGCCAAATTCGCACCCAGCCGCGACATCACGCCATCGCTGGAGAACTCGCCGCATGGCGTCGCCGTCAGCGGTCAAGCCGTCTTCGCCGGCCACACGCTGTCGTCGCCGACCGTGGCGGTACGAAGCTAAGACCGCCCGCTGCCCCAAGTAGCCGCGAGGGAGCCGCGCTCGCAGCTTCACCCTGCGAACAGGACGCCGCGGGGACCGTCACCGCCCGGAGACACACGCGTCGCCGCCCAGGACACCGCCGTACCACTGCCATGGCCGGCGGCCACGAGGTCGCCCCCACCGCCGCCGCCGCCGGTTGAAGACTGCCCGCCGCAGATCTGCGCCGGGGAGGACTGGATCCGACCGTAGGGGTGCCGGATCTACACCCCGCGCCGCCATGGCCGACGGGGTAGCGCGCCGCCCCAGAGACGGCACCACCGGTTGGAAAAAGCCCCACCGCCGCCGTCCTAGAGGCCCGCACGGGTTCTCGGCAGGCCTCTCCGACGGTGGCAGGGGAGGGGAGGGAGGGGGCTCTCGGCGACGGGGTGCTGGGTCGCCGCCCGCGTCGCCCGAGCGTGGGCGACTGAGCAGCCTGGATTGTCTTATTTGTAATAATGGACAACTCTTTGCAAGATTTCTAAGCCGTGCAATTCACAGTGTGTTAGATATATCCCCACATGTAAACACGTAGCATTTTTAAATTTATAGCTGGTCAGCAACGGAATATAATCATAATTTATTGTTATTGACAGGAGTTATAGCTAGCTATTTGTTAGGCAATTTAGGTCACAAGTAATGCTTTTGTGTTTAACAATTGCAGACAAAAACTTTTTTATATAGGGGGCACACTGACTACGGCTGTGTTGCAGCACATTAATGGCCGGATAAAACGGTTAGTCGAGACATGTCAAGTTTGGAGTCTAGCTATGCAGTTCTTTACATCTCGCAAATGACCTTTCTTTTTACAAATTGACCAATAATGTTAAATACATTGTAGTCCGTAATAAGTAGGGTCTGATACCTCTCTCCTCAAAGGTTTTTCCCATTATCTAAAAACACAAGCCAAAATGAGCACGGTAATAAGTAGGACGTCTCGAAGTCCGCGACTTCGAACTTGATGTACTCGGTACGATAGTTGTCCCGAGATTCCCCGAAGGTAACTGGCAGGACCACTGAGCCCAGTGGAATAGCCGCGTTTCCGGGGACGATGCCGTAGAAGGGCGAGGTGCTCTTGGTGAGCATGTGGGTGATGTCGAGCTTCATCTTCTTCAAGGTCTTGGTGAAAAGGACGTTAAGCCCGCTTCCACCGTCGATGAGGACCTTGTTGAGCTTGGAGCCCGCGACCACCGGCTTCAGGACGAATGGGAACCGCCCTGGTTCGGAGAAGCTAGTCCATTGATCCGCGCGGGAGAAGGTAATGGGTACCTCCGACCACCTGAGGGGGGTCGGGACCGCTGGTTCAATGCTCATGACTTCTCGACGGGTAGCCTTTTGGACCCGTCTGCTGGGTAGCCCGCCGAAGAGGACGTTCACCGTCTTGTCGGTTCCTGGAAGTCGCCATTGCCTTCGTCGTTCTTCTTCTTGCCTTTCTTGTCATGAGGGTGCCGTGGCTCTGGAGTATCCTTGAGTGCTCGCCTGAGTTGGTAGCACTGCTCGGTGGTGTGGTTGCAGTCCAGATGCCACGGGCACTTCTCCTTCAGCAAGTCTTTGAAGCCGTCGGAGGTCTTCTTCGAGTTCTCCTTCGCAGGGCGCTGGATAGCCGCGACAGTGTTGTCTGGCTTGCGCTTGCGGTTGGGACCTGAGTAGTTGTTGTTGTTGCGACCGCCTTGGTTCCCGTTGTTGCTGCTGCCGCCGCCCGTGTTCTGCTTGCTCTTGCCACGGATGGCGTCGTACTTAGCGTTGGCCTTGTCTTCTTCATCGGCCCAGGACGTGATCATGTCCTTGAGGTGGGTGATGGAGCTTGGGCGGCGACGGCCGAAGTCTTCGAAAGTGCGACGGTGGTAGAGACCGTCTTGGAAGAGGTCGATGACTTCTTTGTCAGAGACATCGACTACTGTGGCGCGCTTGTCGAAGAAACGCCGCATGTACTTGCGAAGGGTCTCGCCTTGTTCCTGCTTCACCATAGCTAGGTCCATGCGAGTTCCTGAGCGGCCCATAGCGCCCGCGAAGTTGGTGGTGAACTGCTCCTTCAGCTGGTCCCACTTGTCGATCGAGTACTTCTCAAGTGACTCGAGCCATGTAAGCGGTGCCTGGTCCAGACAGAAGGGGAAATATAGGCACTTGGTGTCGTTGTTGCCACCAGCGTTCTCGATGGAGAGGGCGTAGCATCTGAGCCACTGCACAGGATCTTGCTTCGCGTCGTACTTAGTGATTCCCATAGGCTTGAATTTCTCTGGGAGGAGGAGGTTGCGAAGTCGCGCAGAGAAGGCAGGAAAGCCGTCGTTGTCGCCTGACGTGGAAGCCTTCTTGTGCCGTAGTTCTTCAATCTTCTGGCAGGCGTCGAAGCCGCCCTGAGAGGCTCCGGAGGCGTGGCTATTCGCGTGGCGTCGGCCACCGCGGTCGCCTCCGCCACCGGCCCTTCTATTGGCCCCATGGTTGGAGCTTCCGCCGTCGCTGCCTCCGCCGCCAGGGTCGCGATGAGGGACGATCTCACGATCGCCGCCAGCAGCTGCAGCGCTGTTGCCACCTTGAGAGGGTCCGCTGGCCGTTGCACGAGTACGGTTGGGATTGGCCGGCAGCTCAGCTCGAGTACGGTTACGACCGAGGTCCGCGCTGCGACTTGTGGCTTCGTTATCGCGATTCCTGGCGGGGGGCGGCTGAGCGACCCTGTTGTCAGCTCGCATGAAGTAAGCGTCTTCTGCAAGCTTGGCGATGACTTCTCCTGCACGCATCCCCTGAGCTTGGCGTGCGATCGCTGTGATCGACATGAGGCATTGCTCCGGGGTAGTGTGTACCCTACTCTCGACTTGGTCGAGAGCCTCTGCGAGGTTGCGGATGGGGAGGTTGTCTCGAAGACGCCGGCGTCGTTCGTTCCGCTTTCTGTTACGCTCACGTCGAGCGTCCCTGTTGGCGTCAGTCTCATCCGCGGGTGCGTCGGCAGACAGCTCGTCTGCGGAGATGTCTTCGAGGTATCGGTCGCTTGCTGTCCCTGAGGGTCCTGGCGTATCGCCGGCAGCCATGAAGACTTGGCGGTCGGGGTTGCCAAGACTGGAGTCAGAACTCGCCACCTCCGTTGGGGTGTACTCCTCAGCTCGAGCGAGTGGCGTTCCCTCCTGGAAGGGAAGCGAGTCGAGGTAGGCGACGTAGCGTGAGTTCCCGTTCGTCAGGTCAGCGGGCTTGCGGTCTGGCCAGTAGACAAATCTTCCGGCGGGTGTAGATGTTATGACCAAGCCGGATGCCGGTCCTGACAAGGGTTGCTCTGTGGAGTTGTTCTCGGACTCGGGATCCTCAGGGTCCGACCCGAAGTCGAACTCGTACGCGGAGTCCGAGTAGAAGCCGAAAAGGGGGTTGGAGTCCGAGGCGTGGCCGGGAGCGGTGTCGGAGTCCGAGTCGTACTCGGGTACGGGCTCCTTGCCGGCCCGGCGTGTAGTGGGAGCCTTTGTGTGGACCCTGCTGACGTTGCGGGGGCCACGCGTGAAGTGCTTGCGGGGTGGGGAGTCCACATGCGATGGCTGAGTTGCCGGCTCGCATACGATAGCCCACGGGGACGTCGAGCCCGAGTTGGAGGCGGATCCAAGCTCGAAGTCGGCGTGTTGGTCGAAAAGCGAAATTTCGCCGAATTTGCCGGCGAGTTCGCCCGTGACTACTCCGGGAAGTGTCACGAGGCCGGTCTCCGGGTTGGGCGGCATGGTGAGGCGGCATTGGAAAGATCCGGCGCCGTCAGCAGTGCAGACCCAGGCACCGAAGACGAAGGTGTCGCCGCGGTTGAAGGCGACGGTTGGCTTGATGTAGACGGAAGCCGTCGAGTTCGCCATGAGATCTTCGGCGAGCTCCCCTACCTGGCGCGCCAGCTGTCGGTGTTTTAGACCGGCAACCTACTAAGGGGAGTACCCGAAGTAGATGAATGTGGCCTCGCCGAGATCGGTAACTCGAAGGAAGAGACACGTGGCACACAATTTAGACAGGTTCGGGCCGCGAGGTGCGTAATACCCTACGTCCTGTAGGCTGCGTGGCTCTGGATTGATTGGGTGCGATTACAAGATGATGCAATCTTAAGCCGTGAGAGAGAGAGGGGTCCCTGCCTCGCCTTATATAGTCCGGGAGGCAGGGTTACAAGTCGGTTCAAGGAGAGAGTACTAGTCGAGTACGTCTAGGAGTCCTCTATACAGTGCGGGACATGTACAGCTTCCTATCCGGGTACGTCTCCTCTGTAGCCCTTGTGCTTCACGCCATCAGGTGCCGTGCAGCGCAAGTCGAGTAGTCCCAGGGGCCCACCGAGTAGTCGGTCCTGGTACCCACCGAGGTAGTGGGCCCAGGGAGGTCCATACGACACTGACTACTCACGAAGAGCCTACACTACTAAAGAATCGAGTATTTGTCCCAGACTAAAAAACACACTAGTACCAGGTATTTTTTACACCCGGTATTAATGTGAGCATTAGTACCGAGTCTAGCCCCACGTCCTGGTACTAATAGGGGTCACAGAGAGGGCGCACCGAGCCATCCCTCCCCACTCGGTACTAATGCTCACATTAGTACCGGGTCTAGAGAAACCCTGGTATTGAAAGAGGGAAGTTAATATCGGGCTTCATAACACCCTGGTACTAATAATGAGTTCCCGGCCAGCCACCCACGCACATTCTCTAGCCTCTCTCATTTTTATCTACTAGCTCTCATTCTTATTCTCACATCTCTCACTCTCTCATTCTTTTTCCTTCTTCCTCACATCTCTCTCACTCTCTCTGTAGACGGCGCCGGCCTGGAGCACTGGAGGCGGTGCGGGGGTAGGAGCTCGCTGTTGCACTGGGGGCGCGACTTCCTGATGCCGGGAAGTGCGGGGCTCCGACACGTGGGGGCCACCAGGTTGGGATCCTAGGGGCGCTACCTACCGCAGAGTCGCGGTGGGTGGTGGCCGGGGCGCACGGGGCTCCGGTGCGTGGGGGCCAGCATGTCGGGATCCCCGGGGTGCGACACCCGGCGGCGAGAGGCGCAGCGGCGCGCGCGCCGGCGCGGCTGGAAGGAGCTGGCCGCGGTGGTGTATGTGAGTGATGTTTTAGAAAAAAAATTTGTCTCTGTGCAGTACTTCATCTTCATTTTTCCTTGTCTTTCTGAAGTGTATGAGAGATTGTGTGTGAGATTGAAATTGTGTGAGGTATATGTGTATGTGAAATTGTGAGATCAATTGTATTGATGTGATTCGTGTAATATGCATGTTGATAAAATGTGTTTGTGATTCTTATAAGTTTATGTGATTGTGATTGTGAGATTAAATGTGATTGCTTAGATTGAAAAGAATTGAAAATAGATAAAGAAAAGCAAAGGAAAAGGAAAATGGAAGGATGCTCCTCGTCGGTCCGCAAACTCTTTAGTACTGGGGCTTCTGGCTACCTGGTACTAATTAAATTGCACATTAGTACCGGGTGGCACACTTGGTACAAATATGTCTCCAATTAATACCGGACAAACGACACCGATTCGGTACCCGGTACTAATGAGGGTTTAGAACCGGTACACATGTCTGTTTCTCTAGTAGTGCTACCTAGATGCTTGATACCCGCTTAGATCCAATAATGATCAGCAACTTTTTTGACAAAGTTTCATCAGTTAAGTTGCTGACGACGCTTGCTGTATGAACAGGTAGTCATTCGGTTCCTTCCACAAGGGCATTGCGATTGTACGTAGCCGGCTGATATGCGAGTCCACCATCCTTGCAGCGAAAGCTGAGCCATTGGGATAGAGGTCACATTGGCATTGCAAGGACGATACGACGACTCCCCCACCAGATTCCTTAGCGTAGTGGCAATTGACCGGAAGGTGGTCGCAGACTTGAGGTCGGCCTCGTTAATTAGTTGGGCAAATTGCCACTATTCATCTGTCGTATCAAAATGTACTGGTCACTCTATGTACGCGGTTCAATACGACAAGTTACCAGCCAAATGTCATTATTCATCCATCACATTGAAGACAATTTGCCGTATAAAACAAATAAAGGCCTAGAAGTATAATTCACAGGCTAGCCTGCTTGCATCTCCAAGTTACCGTATTGGGGAGAAGAGGATATTTTGTTTATGTGTCGTGACCTAAGTTAGTAAGTTACTGATGGAAGAAGAGAAACTCGTTCAGGACCTTCGCGCAATTGCCAACGACTTGGACACAGCACGCCTACATGCATGCATGGCCACTTGATCACATTGCACGTCACACAGCACGCAGTGCAACTTGCCTGCAGGGCTTCCAAATATTTATTCTCGTACGTCAGTATTACGTCGTAGCGTAGGCGTAGGGTATGGTGCATGTTCTCTTCATCAACTCTTTCTGCCAAAACGATTACGTTGTGGTGCGTTCGTGTCGCCTACTCTGCAGTGTTGCATGCAACTAAACAAAAAGAAATATGCACGGGATCCTATCAGTTTCAAAGTCTCTGAGAATGAACTTGCACGTAAGTTTCCCATGCAAGTAATCAACCGAAAAGGACACGTACTACATGTGTGTGTCTGCACCAAGGAATTAATCGTGCACGGGCCAATGCAAGTGCATGTACAGGTTTTTTTCCTTGAAGTTTTGCTGTGCGCACTAGCGAATCGAGCTTTGCGACGTATTTGAATTCGAACGCACCACTGCTATCTCTGGTTTCACCACTTCAAATAATTGGTGATGAGATCATGTTTGTGATGATGACCAGACAAGCATATCTGCTGATGGCATCATCAGTTTTTTTTTAACTCATACTCTAACTTGTTTGCTACGACGTTCTTCATACGTATGGAAGCTAGCTAGCCAGGTCAAGGCGCAATTAGCTTGCTCCAGGTTTCGCCGTGTTATGTTCGCAAGAATTTGCCTCTCCGACGAACCAATCAACCTCTCGATCTGGCTGCTTAGTTGGCCTGCTTTCCTCTAGCCGAGATGAGCACCAACAACATCCCTAGCCTTCTTTCACCCGGCTCTTCGTAGTATTGGGCGAATGCCGTACCCTACCTTCCTTCCTACCCCACCATCGCACGCAAGTTCAGATCCGGTTTAATCCAGCAATCTTTTTCAATCTTCCCGATAGATCCTGGTTGATCTCCAAAGCCTCGTTCTTCTCCCTGATTTTCGCCACAATCCACCGGTGGATCCCATCGCCTTCTCAGATCCTATTCTTTTGTTCTTTCCCACTCTCCCTGCAGCAGTACTACCAGCTCAAGCAGCTGCTCCCGGAGATGCAGTTGTCCCAACTACAGCAGCCGCTCAGCCAGATTGCCAGATCAACCCAGAAGGTCAGGGTTCTCAGCAGCAGCAAATAGTTCCAGATGCACAGGGTTCCCAACATCATCCTCAGCAGGCTTCGGCTCCAGCCTACAAGGCGCCACAGGCGCCATGACGCTCCTGTCATGGAACTGCAGAGGCTCGGGAGGGAGCCTCCGCAGTTCGACAATGGTACATCTCTCCCGCCTAATCACTTCTACTAGATCCCAGGTAATTTTTATTTCAGAAACACGTAATTCGTCAATTTCTAGAACTGCTTTAATAAATCATTTCCCTATTAATGATGCTTTTGTTATTCCTGCTCAAGGCCGCTCTGGAGGCCTTTGGCTGCTATGGAACAATGAAGTTGATATCACTGTCTTAGACTCTAGTCAGAACTTCATCTTTTGCCTGTGTATAAATAAAACTAGTCAGAAGACGTTTGGTTTAGTTTGCATGTATGGAGATCCCCACCACCGTTTAACTGATGTAATTTGGGGGCATGTTCAAAACTTTGTTGCTCTTAATCCTAGTACTCCTTTCTTCTGTATGGGAGACATGAATGAACTTATGCATGCTTATGATAAAATAGGCCCAAGTGCTGCTGATTTCCATCGTATGAACTCTTTCTGTACTCATGTTAAAAGATGTGGTTTCATTGACCTTGGTTATGATGGTCCTGCGTATACTTGGACCAACAAACGCTTTTCTTCCATTCCTACTTATGAACGGCTTGATCGTTGTTTTGGTAATGCAGAATGGTGTGTGATGTATCCTACCACGGCAATCTACCATCTCCCCATGCTGTACAGCGACCATGCGCCTATCCTTGCAGTTCTTGATGCTCCTCGACCTCGTGTTAAAAAACCATTTCGTTTTGAAAACTGGTGGTTGTATGAGCAGGATTTTCAGGAGGTTGCGCAGACAAGCTGGAATCGATCCTCGCAGCGAAGTTTCCACCAAAAATCCCAATTCCTAGCCTCTGACCTCAAGAAATGGAGAAGAAAAACTCCAAATAACAAAGATCTTCTAGCCAAAGTTGAGGATGAGCTCCTGCAACAGCAATCCCTCCCTCCCTCACAACAAAACCACTCTCTCCAGAACCAGCTCCATGAACATCACCAAAATCTGCTAGCCAAAGAAGAAGCCTATCACTTACAAAGATTCAAGAAAAATTGGGCCACTAAAGGAGATAGAAATACAGAATTTTTTCTATCAAACCATAGTCAAACGTCACAGGAAAAACAAGATAGCAACCCTTCTTAATCCAGATGGTTCTTTCTCCACTACTTCAGCCCAAATAGCAGACTCTCTTATCAGTTACTTCACTCAAATCTTTACCTCTAGCAACCCCTCTACACAGCCTGTACCCTCAAGCAATCCTGAGACACTCAATCCCACTATGCAAGATCATGATTTCACTGTTCATACGCAGCAAGAACAGCATACCACAGCAGCTTTAAGGTACTCTCACTCCACTCCTTCCATGGATGAAATTCACAAAATTATCAAAGGTATGCGCAGCAATGCTGCACCTGGTCCAGATGGTTTAAATGTGGCTTTTTATAAATCTTGTTGGAACTGGATTAAAGATGATGTCTACCAAGTAGTGCTTAATTTCTATAATGATGCTATTATTCCTCCTGATATCAATAAAACCTTTATAGCTCTCATCCCTAAAAAGAATCAACCTCTCATCCCACAAGACTACAGGCCGATTGGTTTATGCAACGTCATTTATAAAATCATTGCCAAGTCTGTTGCTAATAGAATTAAAGACCATTTACCTATGCTTATTAACCAGGCTCAATCTGCTTTTATTGCTAATCGTCATATTTCCACCAATATTATTCTTACGCAAGAAATTATCCATTCCTTCAATCTTAAATCCTGGAAAGAACATGCTTTTATTCTAAAGTTAGATTTGGCTAAGGCTTTTGATAGACTAGAGTGGTCTTTCATCAAGTCTGTTCTCACTAGAATTGGTTTTAATTCTCACTTCATAAATGTTATTCATGCTTGCATCTCTACTGCTTCCTTCTCCATTTTAGTGAATAATGAACCTACTGATTTCTTCCTACCTCAGAGAGGTCTTAGGTAGGGTTGTCCTCTATCTCCTTACTTATTTGTTCTTGCTATTAATGAAATGACAGAAAGGTTGCAGGAAGCCCTTCATCAAAACAATTTGAAAGGAATCTCTCTTGCTACGAGAGCTCCCCCTATTCATTCACTTCTTTTTGCAGATGATCTAATTCTATGTGGAACAGCAAATGCGCAGGAGGCAAACATAATAAAAAATATCTTGGATAACTTCTGTACAAGATCAGGTCAGACCCCAAACCTCCAAAAATCCTCCATCCTGTTCAGTAGGAATGTTCCTCAGACAATTAGACAGCAGATCAAAGGTATCTTTCCAGTTAATGATATGCAGCCCAATACTATGCACCTAGGTCACCCTCTTCTTTTCTCTCACAAGGATAAGAACAAAGCCTACAATTTCATTCATAATAAGTTCATTGCCAAATTTGCTACTCTTAAGGCCAATAAGCTTAATCATGCTGGTAGACTTCAATATATTAAATCTGTTCTGTCCTCTATTCCTATTTATTACATGTCTACCATTCTCTTTTCCAAAACTTTTATAGACAAGATTAATTCTATTATTAGGAGGTTTTGGTGGGCTGGTATTCAGGAGGAAAATAACACTAATCCTATAGCCTTTCGATCTTGGGATGACATCTGTAAACCTCTAGATCAAGGAGGACTTGGTATTAGAGATATGGAGATTATTAACAAAAGTCTTATTATCCAATCAGCTTGGAATATTGCTAATAACAAAAACCCTTTACTTTCAGCTACTTTAAAAGCTAAATATTTCCCTCATCACTCTTTCTGGACTGCTCCTTCTTCTGGTTTCAGATCAGTGTTTTGGTCCTCTATTTTACAAATCAAAAAACACTTGCATGATAATGCCACCATGCAACTTCACTCTGGGAACTCCTCCATTTGGTCTTCCCCTTGGGTTGAAAACTGGGATTCCATTCATGATCATTTATTGCTTCCTGTCACAATTAACCCTATGCCAGCTGTTGTCTCAGATCTATGGATGCAGGACTCCCATCAATGGAATATACCACTTCTCAATTCAATTTCTGATGAACAGCAGACACAAATTATAAGTGCTTTGCCAGTAATTCCTAATCAACAGCAGGATATCCTAAGATGGACACATGCATCAAATGGTAAGTGTACATCAAAGTCAGCTTACAACTACTTGGCACAGTTACAACCACATGCTTTGCCGTCACATGGGGCTAGGGCTATATCTCCTGATGCAAATGCTATTCTGCAGAAGGTATGGAAATCAAAGTCCATCCCTCCTTTCTTGAAAACCTTTGCATGGCGCCTCATTAGGAGAGCTGTGGCTACAGCTGAAAGAGCTGGTCGTTTTTCCAACAACATAAATATTCACTGTTCTCATTGTGGTGCTATTGAAAATGATAATCATCTTCTCTTCTTATGTGACATTCATGCTCTAATTTGGACTTCTGTTGAGTACTCTTTACCCATTCACTTGCTGGATATTAATGAGGATGGTATTCAAACTGCTTTGCCCTTATTCTTCTCAACAAATCTCACTGATGACAAACTGTCAGAAGTCCTTTTTATTTTATGGTACATATGGAAAGCTAGAAATGATAATCGTTTCCATAGAAAAATTTGGACTCCTTTTCAGGTACTTATGGCAGCAGCTACCCACAGGAGAAATTATCTGGAGGCTACTATGCAGACAGGGGATACTAATGAAAATCAACTCTCTCTCCAACAAACAAACCTCTCTACTTCCTCCCCTCTACAATGTAGGAATGAATTAGACAATCCAAATATTGCCAACACTCCTCTTTTCCTTTGTTATATTGATGCATCGACTATCCCGGATAATACTAATCCTTTCCCCAGAAGGGCTGGATTGGGAATACATATCATTGATTTGCAGGTACAACCGGCCAACCACATCTATATCAGAGCCTCTCTAAGAGAGATTCATTCTGTGGTTTCGGCTGAAGCAACAGCCATGGCTCTGGCTGCGGTGGTGTTACACAAGATGAACTCCAATTCTGTTGTTTTCTATTCAGACTGTGCTACTCTTGTGGACATTCTCAACTCCAGAAACTCCACATCACTTCCTGATTGGAGAATGAAGTTCTACACTCAGATTTTTGATGACTACACCAAAGGAAAAAGACCTCAGATTGTTAAGATAGATAGAGAGATGAACTGCATAGCAGACAATTTAGCCAAATTAGCATTTGAGTCTTCAGCAGTTCAACATCATAATTATGTACCAGTTTGCACAAGTGTGCACCATGTTCAACAGTGCCCAATGTTGGATGCACTGCCCTCTGTAACCTTTGGTCAGACAAGGATCCTAGCAGCCTCTTGCTGCTAATTAGTTTGAGATGGTTGTCAAAAAAAAACATCCCTAGCCTTCCTGATCCTCACCGCCACCGGCAACTCGGTCATCGCACTTAATTCGCAGGTCACGCGTCGTACGCCAGCCGCCTCCTGTGCTGTTCCCTTGCCTGCGCCGCCGGAATCTCGTCTGACTGACTGCTGACTAGGCTCCGCGCTCAAGCCGTGGCCGGAGCCACGGTCGACGTGGGATTCTACGCGCTGATCCTTCTTCCACGCAGGGTTTTTTTCCCGACCGGACAGGCCGAACCGCCACGGTCCGGTACCGGTATACCGGACCGGTTCAACCAGAAACCGCCCAAAACCGGATGAATTCAAATTCCAAATCAAAATCAGTAGTTCACTCGGTTTGGTCCGGTATACCGGTCCAGTTCGACCGGGATTGAACAAAAAAAACCGAATTAGTGAAGAATTTGACGTGTTTTTAAATTTGAATTAAAAAAATAAAAAAATAAAAGAAAATTTTCTTAAAATATTGCAAGGTGCATAGAATCTAATGGTGTCAAAAAATTTCAAATATTAGTGCATTTAGTATTTTTTGGGGGCATTAGAAGTTCAACCGTCCAATTTTTTCTCTTTTTCTTTTTTAGTTGAACTTCTAATGCCCGCAAAGTATACTAAATGAACGAATTTTTGAAAATTTTTAACACCATTAGATTCTACACACCTTGAAGTATTTTTGAGAATTTTTTGAGCTTTTTTCATTTTTTTGAATTCAAATTCAAATTTTGAATTTGAACCGGTTGGGAACTGACCGGAACCGGTTCCCAGACCTGTTCCCACCGGTTTGGTTAACCCTGCTTCCAAGGGCAAACTCACGATTGAAGACATTTTGTATCTCTCTCCGACGGGTAACTCTAAACCAGTTAAGAGAGTTTTAAAATCGATCAACAGTGGACAAAACATTGCGCTAACACTACACTCCACCCTGAATAAGGTGGGCGTGGGCCACACACACACAGCAGCAAATTAAAGGGGTAGCTAAATAGGATCTCGTTACAAAAGCAAGTCATGTTACTTTGTTGCCAGCTTAACGCTGAATCAAAACATGCTTAGGACAATTAATTGATCTAGGATACCAAATAAATGTGCATGATCCAAAAGTGCATGGCAGCAAAGTAGATGTACACGATCCACAATCTGAATTTTTCTTGTACATCTAGTAGAAGCTCAAGCCTGTAAGAAAATAAACATGTGCAACCATTTTAGATCAAGATGTTATCTACAAAGGTGATAAACTGACTATATACAGTACAAAACATGATCAATTAATTGAAACATTGTCTCCTAGCTATGAAATGATCAATTGTTGTCATCATGACCAATCATGACTTGACTATTTTTTTTCTAACATGCTGACTTCAACGCTACTTGCTTTCCTTCACACAAATAAAGGTTACGGTAAATCTCGGAAAATATCAATGTTTTAAATAGTGTGCTAAGGGATTTAGCTGGAAAGATTCTAAACAGCTAACAGCAGGATATAGCGGAGCTAGGGCTATAGCGAGATATAACAGCTAAACTGTACATTAGGGTAAATAGCGGATCGTGCCACAAATGACCATATCAGGCTATAGCAGTAGCAGCAGCTATATCGGGAGATTTAAAACCTTGGTAAATATAGAAGCAGTGGGAGTGTAACAAGCTAACTTACGTATGTGAAAAGCACACAGGAATAAGGTAAGTTTACAAATCCTCTCATCAACGGCATCACATCTGACTTCAATTATCTTAAGGTGTTGCAAGATTGCAGCTGATCCCTCGAAAGGTCTGAGACTTCCGCTCCTTTCCCTTTCGTGTCCACGCTTCTGTCATGAACAGAAGCAGTTCAGCACGACCAATCCACAATAATAATAATTCTACAAAGCAACAGTTGCCTGTTTATGAACTATACCTCAGAAGAAAATGAAAGAGTGAGCTCCTCAAGAACTGGCGAGTGTTCAAGTATACAAACCAGAGCACGAAAGTCATCAGGCACACACCAGTAGTCATCGAGCAACAAGGTCTTTAATTTACTGAAGATCGGACACCACCTCAAATCCTCCTTGAAAATAAACTGGACAGAGCGCAAGAGAAAAAGATGAAGCAAGCATGATTTGATTTTGAACGGTTGGTGACAAGGAATGCAAAAAGAAAAAAAAACTTCCCCGCCAATAGTGGAATGACATAATATAATCCAGGTAGAGATGAAACGGTAGGCGTACCGTTTTGCTTTCAGAAGTCAATGCCAAATCCTTAGCTTCAGATAAACCTTTTAGTAGCACACTGTTGTTACTGCCAGTTCCATCACCGATACTATAAGAATTGTCACAGAACTCACAATCACAATTGTCATAGAAACAATAATCCCAAGTACCCTCAATTAATTTAACAACAGCCTTCACTAATGATGGCATGCTCTCGAGCTTGGGAAGCATACCCCAAATGTCATGAAGAACTAGTGAAACCAGACTTGGGGCACTAATATGAGACCGAGTATCAATTTCCGAGTTGAAAAAACAATTCTTAAACTCTAGGTGCTCCAATGACGGACAGTTGGAGAAGTCAAGGAACCTTTCGCAAACCGTTATGCCGTGAATCTCTAGCCTCGTCAGGTGCCTGGAATTGACAGGTCTGTTGTGTAGAGCAACGGTGGGTTCTTCATCGGGGAAAGTGGGGTCATATGAACTGAGTCTGAGGACCCGAACTTGGCACCTCACAGCATGCCAGAACCATGGGTTCACAATTGGCCGCAAGCAGTCATGTTGGTAGGATAAGCAATCTGACTCAGTCTGGCCGAAAGTAGTGAACCTGAGCTCGCACATATGGAGAGGCGAGCCTGGATGGTGTCGCAGCAGACTGTCCACAAAGTCGCAGAGCTTCTCCACGGACCCCAAGAACTTGCCCTCGTCGGCGACGATGCGCAGGCCTGTGGCTGACTTCCAGAGATGGCGCCAGCGGCGGGAGAGCACGCACGTCCGCACGGACTCGTGCGCCTCCACGAAGCCGAGGATGTGGTGCAGGACCTCGTCCGGGAGGACGTCGATGCCGTCGCCTCCAGGCATTTCGTCGAGAAGGCTGCGGGACAAACCACAGTAAGGGCCGTCAGATGGTCACCAACTGGAACTGGATCTATACCATGAGGATACGGCCGATCTACCAGCTGATTACAGCAGAATGGCGAAATGGATTGGAGAGTCGGAGAGGGATCGGAAGGATTGGGGACGAACCAGGGGCTTTAGGCGGCGCCGGCAAGCGCTGGCGGGGCGAGCGTGGCGGAGGACGAGACGGACGGCAAGCGAAACGGTGCCGGATCTGGACGCCGGGCGGACCGGTAGAGGGCAGGAAGCTCCTAACCCCCGCCGCCGCTGCTCCGTCCTCGCCTCCTCGGCGGCGTGTTAGTGTTGTGCGCCGCCCGCCGCCCACGAGTGGCCTCCTTGCTGGGCCGGCATTCCTCAGGCAGGCCATATTCTTGTTGCGCAAAGAGGGACTAACATACGTGGGCCGTTTGCTCATTTGATACTTCTTTTTTTTTTTGACGAAAGCTCATTTGATACTTAAGCAACATTATTATGTACGTTGGAAAAAAGAGTTGGAGTATTGGGTGGGTGCTGAGAATTCAGTCATCAGTACTTGAGACATGAACAGAGCCGGAATAAAGCTTCACCACTGCCCACTAACTGTATGCTACTACACGATCAGGGTCAGTTTTGGATGCGTATGCACACATGATGCTTGTCAGAGTCTGGTTTTCAGTAACGGCCGTGGCTCGTAACTCGTAAGGCTAGTTTCAACGTGTAGTTTTATTGTGCTGGTACCATTTTTAGATACTTGGTAACTGGACTTGGTGGGATTAAAACTTTTTTTTGCTCATCTGGTGAAACACCCGCTTCTCTCTCGTCACAATTATCCAGCCAAATTAGTAAAATTGAAGATATGACGTCAATGCTCATGTATGAAAACTTGCATGAAACCTCCTAGTCGTAGTGCACAATTTCTGCCGGCACAGCTACTTCCTGCCGCGGGTGACCGACCTCTCCAGCCAGAGAAGAAGCTCCACAAATAATGGTTGAAAATCACACGCCACCTAGGTGTCTTCATGTCAAGGGCACGTTGCCCTCCAAAAGTGGGAAAAACTTATAAGTTTGTTCCGGAAAAAGAAAAAGTTTATACGTGTTTTTTTAATAAAAAAACGCATAATTGGTTCTACGCCGCGACGCGCAACCAAGTCCCTCGGAGGCGGAGCCCAGCGAAGCGGGCCACAAGCAAGTCCTCGGCTCGGACGGAGAGCGCAGCGAAGCCAGGGGCAATATAATCGGTTAGTTTTTTTTAATAAACAAATATTATTACACGATTACTTTGGCGCCACTTCATTTCGATTTTTTACTCGTGCGTGGTAACGTGGTTAAGCTAGCCGAGAGACCACCGTGGCACACCCACCGTCCACGCAATGCGTGTATCCACTCGATAGACATGGGCGAGAAGCTTCCGCAGCTCTAGTGCGTGTTGTCTAGTTGGTATTGGTAATCACCGCTGATGGCAATCATAAACAACACGTGAATAAAATGTGGACTAGCTCGTTCACACATCGCAAGACAGAAACAAAATGCTTGGGCTACAAATTCGATCGGTGATCCGTCGGCACCGACGAAACCGATTTTATCTGACCACCTGTGCCAACCGCGCACCAGCCTGCTGCCATCTACTCCCTCCGTTCTAAAGTACAAATCATTTCGACTTTTCTAAGTTCATAGATATTATTAAACATCTGGATACAATGTATATTTAAATGCATAATAATATTTATGAACATAAAAATGTCAAAATGACCTACAATTTGGAACAAATCGGGAGTACGTGTCGCCAGCCGCCACCATGCATGATTCGCGCGAACAACATGATGTAGCAGTTACCGCTGGTTGATGACGCGGGAAATCCGTTAGGGTTTCATTTGGCAGACTAATACAGTAATACTCCCTCCGTATCAAAATATTTGTCGCCATTAACTTTTTTCTACAACTTTGACCATTCGTCTTATTCAAAAAATTATGCAAGTAACATCTATTTTGTTTTCTATGCTTTTCTATTGTAGATATTTTAAACCCCACTTATCCTTTTACATATTTGCAATATTTTTTTAATAAGACGAATGGTCAAAGTTGTAGAAAAAATCAACAACAACAAATATTTCATTACAGAGGCAGTATGTGCTTGTTCCTCTCATCGGTCAAATTCTAACACAGTTGTTTGATATGCGCACAGGGTGGTCAATCGATTAGAGTCATGCGTGGCCTCATGTGTGCTGCTCACGAGTCCTTACCACAGCGTTTGCCATTCTTAATAGGAGTGTTTGCACGGCATTGTATGTATACATCTTGCTAATCTGCTAATAATTGTCTCTATTTCATTTATTTAGCCAATATGCAAGACGTTTAGATTCCAATAGTATTCAATATTGTGAATTTGTCGTGAATAGTTAGGTTTGGGCAATTCTGCCGTTTGAATTCCACCGTTTGACGCCACTTTATTGATGATATAAGCAGCCAAACTAATTTTCAAAACCCCTTCCCCCTCTCTAGCCATTAGGGCATCCCGCTACCACCACCCCGCACCCACCTCCAGCCAACCCTCACCACACTGTGCCTATAATCCTCCAGCCAACCCTCTCGTTCCAAACAGAAGCGAGCTTCGTCATCAAACCAACCAGGACACTCCTTGATCATGAAGCGCTATAACCGCTAAAACCACCCCCCTCTGCCATCCCCGATTAGATTGTAAATTTATAACCACTGCAATGACAATATAATTCTCCACGACGGGCCGCACCATTGCCACCATATGTCGTCCCGCTTACCTCCACAATCGGATCGCCGGATCGGTGATCTCCCTCTGCATCCTTTATGTCCGATTATCACAAGTTACCTTGGAACCCCAAACCCCTACTCTGTACTCCTAAAAGTTTGCCATAGGAAAAATGTCAGTTTTACTCTTAAATAGCATTTACTTTGCCCGCTAAACCCCACTTAAAATTCAACTCATACACGGAGAAACAAAATGGAGAAATCTAATTAAGGAGTAAAACTAACATTTTTCAACTCATACACGGAGAACCAAATGAAATAGTCCACGAGAGTAAAATGAGTCTAAGTTTTGTTCGGTTGGTTAAGTGGATAAGAGCATCTTTAAGAGTTTGCCAAATTTTACTTAGCAAATCTTGTGTTTTGTCAACTTCAAAAAAGATATGCTAAGTAAAAAAAATAGTTTATCTCCAACAATTTGGCATAATGCACTTGTCAAACTCAAATCTAACTTAAATCAGGAACCATGAGAGAAACAAAGTTATGTTTGTGCCCTTCCACCTCTTAAAAACTTGCATCGGAAACTTTTTTATATCCTTTATTTCTTTTTCCACACCCCCACCTGTCTCCACCCACAGGAGAAACGCTGATGCCAAGTCGAGTACGCGCATATATTTACGCGCTGGAGGCTGATTTTTCTCAAATTGCCAAAATTGTCACGTTTTTTTTCCAAACTGTTGGTGTAGTGTTTTTAGCGTTTTTTCCAAAAATCAAATATACCAACCTGATTTGACAAATTATTGGAGACGCTCTAAAGTGGATATGTTAATGGGAGAATGGGAGTAAAATAGACTTTTGTGAGTACTAATGGATGTTACGGGAGGTTTGTACGTCCGCTGAACACGAAGGAGATGAAGTTCAATACGAATCTCGCTGTTAAATCCTGGGGCATGAAATTCGACATAGGAGTACCTCGTTTGTGAAATCCGGCCAAAAGAAAAGCACACATTATGTGTATTATATTATCCAAGGAATACAGTTACAGTGGTTAGTTTTATGTCGACCATGGATATAGAGTAGCTGATGAATGAAACAAATATATACACTCTGAGTGCTAAAACAGTAAACTGCTATATCTCTATCTTCTAATATTAAAGTAAGGATTGATTCTGTCTGTTTTTTCGTCCGTCCTGACAGGTGGGGCCCTTTTGTCAGATGTCTCTTGCAGGTGGAGTCCTTGCCGACTCGGATTCGAAAATAGTAAGCTTTTGTCCATGTAATAAATAGCAACAGAAACGTACTGTATCCGGCAAGAACACAAGAAGAAATCCATATATATCTAGCAATTAGGAGCCTAGGATTGGAGATAAAAGAAATCAAAAACCAGAAAATACATCAAGAAAACAAAATCAATTTGTCCAACAAAGCGTAGTAGACACATCATCAATCCGGGCAAGCAAAGATGGATCGGGCTTTTTATGAGAGCACACACAAGACACATAGATGCTTCGTGATTTCTTGAAGACAGTTCGATGCCTTCGCAACTATGCGGTCCACCACTCCGCCATGCCTCCTGGTTTGCCTCTGCCTGGGATGCAGCAGCTGGTGGTGCGAGTGGTGGGGTGGGGCGGCGAGGGGGCCAGGGCGCTAGCCGCCTGGAGGCTGCAGCGCCGTGAACTGGCGAGCAGGCCAGGTGCGCCTGTGCGGGCAGGCTGCGGGCGGCGCAGCAAATGGTTGGGGGCGGCCGAGAGGAAAGGTGAGGGTGGAGGGTGCGAGAGAGCTCCTTGTTTATATATGTAGGGTTAGGCGTGGTCGTTGTGCTAGGCTGGGCTAGGCTGAAAGTGCCGGTTATTGGACTTCATCGTGTACTACACTACATCGGTTAGTAGGAATACGGAACCGAACTGGAAATCGAAGCTGTTAACTGGTTTGTTTCTCGACAGTTTGGTTGTCGATTCTTGGTTAATTATACCTAGAGCTAATCATTATGGAGAGAGATACCAAGAGGCCAACGCAATGTAACCATCAACTAACTCTAGCAACGTTCTTCATCTGCATCGGGTTTGAGCAAAGGAAAGAGAAGCATTCCGTCTCGCAAACCAAGCTGCACTCCAGCAGAGGACGCGCATCCCCTCCTGCATCGGGCGAGGTAGTTGGCTCCCGCGCCACCTTCGATGCTCCTCCGCCCGGCCCCTGCTCCACCTCCGTCAGATCGGCACCGAAGTGACCGCTCACAGGTCAACGCGTTGGGGTTATGCGGGTGAGCGCGGAAGCCGAGGTGCCGAGCGAACGGAGGGGCCTCGACCATCGCGCCGCCGACCGTAGAAACCGCTCCTACTCTGCCTTCGCGTCGGCCCCTGCACAAATCGAGGCTGGAGGAGAGAGCGGGGAGGGGGGGGGGGGGGGGGTCACCGCCGCACACGGGGAAGGAGCATGGTGCCGGGGAGCAGGGGCGGTCCGCACTCTCTGCTCCGCCTCCTCCGGATCCGTCCCGCCAATGCCAACTTTGTCGCCGTCCGCACAGCAGGCGGGAGCACCTCCACCAGCGGTCGCGGTGCTCTTCCCCGCCACGCCCCTGCAGATCCAGACCTGCAGTGGCTGCTCGAGGGAGAAGGAGGGCGGAGGAGAGGGAGAGTCGTTCTGATCCACCGGCGGAGCTCCAAGAGGGGGGATGTCGAACGTGTGTCTGCCGGCCCGAGCTCGAGGCAAAGTGGAGGTGGAAGTGGGGAGGCCCGAGCTCGATGGAGGTGGGGAGACCTAAGGGAACCGCTCGCCGCGGAGGAGCCGGGTAGCTGTTGTGGTGCCATCGCGGATTCGAAGAAGCTGCTGGAGTCCGTCTCAGGGGCTTAGGGTCGCTCGCTCGCGGTAGTGCCATCATCAAGACTTGCGCCACATGCACCGTCTCCTCCATTATAGAGTCCTCCAACGTCTAATTTAGAAATACTTGCATGGGTCATAAGTCAAAAATTTCTAACCATATTTGTTAGCTAGAGGAATAATTTTCTCCCGTTGCAACGCACAGGCATATTTGCTAGTATAGTCTAATAAAACAACATAATCATACAGAGTAAACTAAACGGGTTGCAGAGGAACCCTGCGCTGCGCTGCGCTGCGCAAGATGGCGAATCCTCAGCGATTAATTAAGAACAAGAGCCCAGAAGCCGGCTGCCGCAGTCGCCACCGTCATCATCCACACCGCCGCTGCCACGACCGGCGGCATCAGCGGCGCGACCCTGGACGCGAACATCGCCGTGAGCAGCGTCGTGAGAGCCCACACGGCGGCCTTGATCTTCCCCCCGCGGGCGCCGCTGGGGTCCCGCTCGAACTGACGGAGGCAGAGGAAGAGCAGCGCGAGCGCGGCGTCGGCGCCGAGCACGAAGGCGACGGAGCCCGGGTGGCCCCAGGAGTTGTAGACGGCGAGCGCGGAGTTGCAGCCCAAGACGGCGAAGCCGAGCTTGGTGAGCGCCGGTTGCATGTCCATGTCGTCGTCGAACCTAGCGCGGCGAGAAGAGACAGTGGTGATTGGTGAACCATCGGGCCACGGCGAGGGTACTTGTTTGCTGGCCCGGGAGGTGGAGTGAGTGCCTCTGCCTCCATACACCTGTATTTATAGGCGGCTACCGTTACCGTGAGCCCGTGACACACACACAGCGACGTTGCGCGTCAACACGGGCACCCTTCTTTTTCTCACGAGAAGACGAGTCCATACGGAACCTTCTTTTCCAAGTTAAATGAAAACTTGACTTGTGCTACTATAGAAGCCGTCCCCACCTGCCGGCACCCGAGGAACGAGCCGGAGACCACCGTCGCTCTGCAGCAGCATGCCTTCCCACCTGCGCATCAGAGCATGGACGACGTCCATGTTCGTGCCGCAATAGGTGGAGCCGTGGAGCTCTCGCATCCATATAGTAGTTTTATTCCGTACATCCCCTGATCTCCCGCCGCTGGACGAGCTGCTCGATCGAGCGTTTGTTCATGGCGCCTATCCTCCTCTGGTTTGACCTGACCGAATCACCGGAGAGTCACCAATCAAACCAAGCCGTGGGGCGTGATCCCGGCAGAATCCCTTGATTGCACCCATAGACTGATTGGAAGACTAGCTGGAGATAACTGGGGAAATTAATGAAGAAGCATCCGGGATACGAGGCCTATGCCTGGTGCCGGCCGGCTGGAAACATCCGGGATTTTGACGTGATTACTGCCTCGTAAATGGGGATCCGCCCTCTATATACCTATTATAATGGATAAATGAATGATAGAAAAGAAGAGGGAATCAAGGGGAGAACAAATAAATTATATAAAGTTATCTGGTCATGCCTAAATTCGAAAAAAAAAGAGAGTAATTTCTCCTCCTTCGAAATTGCTTTGCAGCTTGAAAACTTGGCTGGATGGATTTTTAAATATTTTTCACGATTTTCTAAAAACTTGCAAGTGCCATATGGCACGGTGTTAAGGGCCTACCGCCGTATCAAATGACATTTGCTTTTTTTTAATTGGACTACAACAAATGAAATTGTAAGTTTCATCACTTAACGTAGGAAACTTACATGAAACAACCACACAACTTAATTTGCAATGACGCGTACGGCGCTTCTACTACCCTAACCATGTGCCTTACCTAGTCCTAACATACCTTTGGGAATTTAGGAAACGATTACAACATTACTAACTAGTCTACTAAATTTAAAAATTTGATTACAACATTTCTAATCTAGTTGTACAAGTATTGGGCGGAGAACATAGAGCCGTCGGAGTGCTGGGACGACATGTAGTAGTACCCAGCTGGGGGTGGAGGTGGAGGTGGAGGTGAAGGGGTAGGGAACCAATCGCCGTATGGCATGGCGGTTGCAGACCTGCAACCGCCTGCTAAACGCCATACAGTACGATGTTTGGAGTGCAGATGCCCTACGGTATGGCGGTTATACCTCCTAGTACGTGCGCCCGTTCAAATGCCTGGGGAGTGGCCTAACCGCCGTATGGTATGGCGCTTGGTCCTGTAAACACCCCATGGCATGACGGCTGTCCTATGGTATGGCGGCAATAGTATAGTTTTGACAATTCTTCAAAGTGGTTTAATTTTTGGAAAATTGTGAAAAAATATAAAAAAGAAAAGGTTCGGCTGGATGCCTAGATTGCCCAACTCGTGAGGAACAGATCGACTGATTGATGACGACCCATGGGCCAGGTGATTTCCGATTCACGAAATCACTTGAAATAGGCTTTCGGCCCAACCAATCACACACAAGAAACAAGCAAGGTCTTGACCAGATCCAGATAATTTTTTTTCGTTTTCTTTTCTTTTTCAGCCTGATAATGAACGTGCAACAGATGGCAACGACGAAGCTCCCCTCCGGTTCGTGCATAACCATCATGTTCGTGAAACACGCGTCTTCGCGCTAGCATAACTACGCAGCAGTATTCAAGCCACCACCCCGTGTTCATACCGAAGTCCGAACATAGCCGACTAACAGTAGCGGCGCCGGCCATCACGCCCGTCTTTAGCTTGCATTGGATTCAGCATTTCACATGCATGACGACTCGTGAACCTTGCTGCGCTCATGCGGGTTTTGGAATCAGCTCAGGTTCATCTTCTCTCCATTCCTTTTGGCGACCTCCTTCACATACTTGTGCTGCTATTCGATCGGCGATGGTGATGGGATTCACGGCCTTGGTCCTATATATGCTGTGCTCTGCTGACCGGGCAACGCGAAACCATTCCCACGTCTCCCTGCAGCCGGAGATGCGACACTATGCATGGTTCAACCGTCGGCGGAGGACCAACTTCTCTGACAGATGACAGTGCGGCAACTACATAGAACTGTCGGGAGGCGTGACTTGTGGAGGGAGGTGCACCGCGGCGACGGCAACTGGCGTGCCGACGGTGGCCCCCGCCGAGTTAGTGGCAGCGATCGATGTCGATCGGGGCCAGCTGACCTGGCGCCATGGCGACAACAATTCGATCCCATCGCCGACCTCCCCCTAGCTCCGCCGCCGCAAACTCGATCGCCAACCCTTAATTTATTGCAATTGAAATGGGAAATCATACAAGCACTGATGCACAAAAGTTGCACATAGCCAAGTCCTTACATGATGCTCATCAGCTTAGAAGGCTAGGAGCTGACTGATGGACAAAATGGAGAAAAATGAAATCAACGCACCCAAGGACCCGCAAGAGACGCACTCTGACATCGACTCGGCACTTTAAGAATGCATGGTCAATTGAGAAAGAATGCCCAGAATCCCCCGGTGACAGTAGCGACGGCCGCGATCCAGACGACCGCGGCCACGGCGGGGGGCATCAGCGGCGCCACCCTCGATGCGAACATCCCGGTGAGCAGCGTGGTCAGCGCCCACACCGCAGCCTTGATGTTCCTGCTCCTGGCCGCGCCGCCGCGGTCGCGCTCGAATTCGCGGAGGCAGAGGAAGAGGAGGAAGAGGGCGGCGTCGGCGCCGAGCACGTAGGCGGCGGAGCCGGCGTCGCCCCACGAGTTGTAGATGGCGAGCCCCGAGTTGAAGGCCAGGGCGCCGAAGCCGAGTTTGGTCAGAGTCGCGGAACAGCGCCGGCCGTCTGCCATAGTACGCGACGTCTAGCTCGGCCGATCTTCGGAATTCGGTTCGGTGGGAACTGAACTGTGAACTCGCGAGTTTCACGTTATATATGCGCGTTGTGATATTCCCTGCCACGCACGACGCGCGTGTGATCTCATTTTTAGACTGCTATTCGGTGTGTACAAAGGAAAAAAAGGTCTGAATGCTCATGTTATATTACCAGATAATAGATGTGCTGGCGGCGCCATTGCATCTGGACTCCGACGGGGATCGCGCCGGCGATTGTCGACGTGTTCTCCACTCGGCTTGGCGGTGGGATGTCGGGGGATGACACGGGTACGGCAGCTCAGATGGCGGGCCGGGGCGAACGAAGCATCCTATATATGACCGCGAAGAAGACAGACAGGATCCAGCTCTCCTATGATGTTCGGTCTCAAATTCAGAATCGCTGCTTCCGGGAGGAAAAGGAAACGCAGGAGCTCACCGTCGACGGTCACGCGACCCGCTGCACAGTGGGTGGTAACTGTCGACATCCCGCCGAACTCAGTTTTTTTTAAGAATTACACGGTATAACGCAGACGCTCACAACACACATGCACACTCACTCATATGAACATATATACGTAAATTCTACTTCTGTGAGCACATCTGAATGACTGAGCACTCGGCGACTCGAAGATTTCCGAAGTCACTATTTGCACCTCGTTGTCGACGTTCCCGTCGCTTATCACTTAACGCACAACACCGATAAATTCTGAAAAATCTCTAACAGAATTTGAACCATGATGGGTAGCGTCCCACGGGACTAGTCATACCACGGGACTAGTCATACCATTAGACCAGAAGCCAATTCGCTCCACCGAACTCAGTTGAGGACTCAGGAACAACTACAACATAGATGGAGCACAGGGCCGAGGAAAGCGGGGCAAACACAACACACGGGCCGGCCCATTGCGGTGTAGAGGCAAAGAAAAAATGGCAGGTCCGGACAGCAAGAAGAAAATCACCTGAAATACTTCATTTGGTTTGGTAAATGAAATCATTTAGGACAGTAACATGGTCTCCGAAGTACAACTTTGATTGTTTATTTCTATAAAAATATTTATTAAAACCAAACATATGTATACTTTATAAAAGTATTTGGCAGAAAAATCTATTCTTGTAGTTTTCACATTTCCAAACTCAACGACTTAAAAATTATTTATGATTTATATTCTCAAAATGTTTAACTCAAACCTTGTCCAAAACAACTTTATTTACCAAATCGGAAGGAGTATATTAAATCTGTGAGCTAATAATTTTAATTTCCTCTAAAGCGTGTGTGAGGGATCATGAGTTCCAAATTTCCTCTGAAGCATACTACTACATAAAAAAGCTGCTCATCTCTTTAGCCACCCACATCGAGTGAAGTTGTTAACACATTTCCGGGAAATGGAGATGCATGTGAGCCGTTTTTTTAGACAAGATGCATGCATGTGGGCTTTAGTAAAGAGCCCAATGCAACTTTTGAGGTATATGGGCAAGAAGTAGCCTTCGGAGCAAACTCTAGTAGATCCTCCAAACAGCGCTTTATCACGAATTTTAAAAGGTAAGTACAAAAACACGGGAGTCTCCAAATTCCATCCTCCATTCCTGATGCTGAGAGGTCCATTCGAGCTGCTGTTGGAGTTGAAGGCATTTAAAAAATAGAGAAATCTCCATTTCATCTATAAATTTTCTTTAAAGGTTTTGATTTAAAACAACAGTATATGTCGTCAAATCAGAGTATCATATCGAACAACAATATAGCATAACACTAGGTGATACCCCGCGCGTTGCTGCGGGAATTTCTACCAATTTTGAAGATAAAATTTGAAAATAGAAACACTAAAGTGATTGCATTGCAACATTCTACTGCAAACAACACATTGGAAACATGGATGATATTAGCCATAGAAAATCGGTAGAAAAAATAAATTGATGATTTTAGTGGATGGTGATGTGGACAACTCGCATGTTGAGAGAAGATATAGTGGATGTGACGTGGCACGCTGAGGATTGAGAGAAATCCTAAGTGGGGTGCTTCTATATAGTTTTACTAGGTGATACCCCGCGTGTTGCTGCGGGTTCTTTTGGTGAAATTTGAAAATAAAAATACTAAAGTAAAATTTGGAAGCAGACACACTAAGATAATTTCTTCGTATTATTACATGTTGAGAGAAATAGAAATCAATGTTTTGTAGTGGGGTGTTTGTGTATACTTTAATATAGATAGATATATAGATTTTTTTAGATTGGACGGTGCAAACAATTAAGAAGATGTGACTGCACCGTATGTGAGAAGTATATAGTTTAATATAGATATAGAATTAGCGATCAATGCATCTTGGTAGGGTGCTTAGTGGAGGATGACGTGGCGCGGTGGTGAAGGATGACGTGACGTATTGAGGATTGGTGGAGTGCTTAGTGGAGGATGACGTGGCACGCTGCGATAATTAGCAATGAATGCATCTTTGTGGGGTGTTTAGTGAAGGATGACGTGGTGTGTTGGTGGAGGATGACGTGGCGTGTTGAGGATTGAGAGAATTCCTTAGTAGGGAGCGTTAATATATAGTTTTGTATGATGATGGTCGTGGTTCGATGTTAAGGCCTACGTACTTCGACGCTGCTTGTCCCTCACCCGCCACCGCTGGTGCGTCGAGGTCGTACACTGATGGGAACTTATGATGGAAATGAGAGAGGGCTGATGGAATTTGTTACACACCCGGTGAAAATTATATGTTGGAGGGAGGATTATGTACCTTCACGGTTCACGCAAACAAATGTTGTCGTTGTATTAATGGACAATATGTTAATGTTGGATGCAAGAGTAAAAAAATAAGTTTCCCCTTCTAAGGCTGGTCACACCGCGCGTCTGCAGAAGGAACTGAACCGCAAATAAGCAGGTAATACAACGACTGTAGCATCATTTTGTAAGATATTGACGTAATGTCCCTGAAGGTACATAATCCAGCGTTTCTCTCTCTTCAATGCTGCTGTTTTTTGCTGCCCTCTCTCACAGACGCTTGCAGCTGTGCCCTTCCCAAATGCCACGCCCGCCCTAGCGAGTGGGACCAGGCCTTTGGAGGCGGTGATAGCGCTTGCCGCGCTGCAGGCCGCGGGACAGCGTGCCAAAACTGCACTGACACATGGGCCATGCCTCCTTTACAAATTCGTTTAGCTTCTTAACGGTGCGAGCAACCTTAAATAGTCGTTTACACGTGAATCTCTAAACAACACAATATTTAAGGATATTTCCCTATAAACTACCTCTTAAGACTTCAGGGACATTACGTCAATATCTTACTATAAACCTACCTACAAGGTCATAATGACTTTTAGCTTTCTCACGGTAATTTACAGTCCACAGACTTTTCACAGCCCGCAACCCAACCAAATACACACATATATAATGTTGTTAGCTTTCTCAGGCACATGACCCCAACCAAACACATCTTCTTCAAACATGCCTCATGACCCCAACCAAACACATCTTCTTCAAACATACCTCGTCAGGCAACATGTAGCAACTATCACGCAACATTTTCACTGGTAAATCCTCGAAGCCTCCAACCTATGGATGGCAACAGGCACATTACCCGCGGGTAGAGGGTTTACAGACCCGCGCCCGCGACCCGCCACGGGCAAGAACTTATGCCCGCACCTACTGCCCGCGGTCACACCCGTGCCCGCTGGGCAACCAGCAAAATCAATATGACAACATCCAATGCAAGGGTCCGTAACTTTATATTACAGACTCAGAATTCACAGATCAGATAGATTGTTCAACATCTTCCCACTGCAGGCCAAATAAATATCGTTCGGCAAATAGTAATCTAAAACAGCACATGGCTCAAACCACACAAATATTGCTCACGTAAGTTAACCAATACAAATGAACAGCAAGATTAATCAGAGTAGCCGGTAGAGATGGTAGAGATGCAAGGTTCATTCGTCTCCCAGGAGTTTCCATCACCAATGAAATCTGCAGTCCAACAAGATGGCACAAGTTAATTACACACTAGCATACTTGCAACTTGCATCGCTACTGACCAGATCTACCATTAATCATGGCAAGGCAGTAGTGTAGTTGATGGATCTAACATTTGTTGGGGAATTGGGTAAAAACCTTTCACCCTCGAAACTTCGGACAAGTCAGGACTCTGGTGAATTCATAGAAATGCGCAGAAAAGAGCCAAGTGAAGGTTTCGCTCTCATAATTCTTTAAGGAATTCTCTAACCCTCTGCTTATGGGCGAAACAATCGCCGAATGACCACAAATTCGCAGGTCTGTTTCTTGTTTCAAGACAATGGAAACTTCGGAGAACATTGCGGATTCGGGAAACTCTATCGATGGAAACCTCGGAAATCTCCGCAGGATCAAGAAACTCCACTTCGGCCATGGCAGTGGGGACTCAATTCGGGAATCTGCACGACTGGCCGTCTTCGCAAATGATGGCTGAACGCCATGAGAAGACCAAGTCAAAAGTGAGGTCACAAAAGTCCGGGTTCAAGGTGTGAACTAGTGGCTAGCTTGTAAATCTATGAAATTAGCCCCGCAAATCACGGGATGCAAAAGACATTTTTGTACGCGTTCACATTTGGAATATTCTTTAGATTCGATGGTAATTTCGGAATGTAAAAGTCCCTTTGTCTCCCTATAAAAGGGGGGCCGAGGGCACGTGTAAAAGGGTTCACAACTTTTGAGACGAATACAGGCTTTCGGAGATTCTTTGTCTCCTCGTTCCTGAGCTCTTTCTTGCGTTTGTTCGGGAATTCCTCTCTACCTGTGTTCGGGGGTCCCATCCGATTTTCTAACCCCCCACATTGGCGCCCACCGTGGTCTCAGCCGATAAACAACTCACGATGTCTCCACAGAAGAAGTCCAAGAAGAACACACCCACTGAGGCAGATCAGGAAGAACACCACATCGAAGAAGACAATGGAAACTCTCTCGTTGCAGAACCTTCGCAGATCTCAGACCAGGAAAGAAGAGCAAAACTTGAAGCCCTCCAGAAGGCACGAGCAGATAAAACTGCGCATACTCTGGAAGCATTTACCGAAGAAGAAGCTGAAGAGGAATATGATGACGCCGTGGACAGGCAACTAGAGGCAGTGAACAAAAAGGTGCTGATGCTTCAGAAGGAGAAGGAAAGATTCGCGAGTCAGCTGGAAGCAAAACGAAAAGCTTCAGAGAAACTGGAGAAACTAAACCAGGCAAAAGAACAACTGGAAAAAATGCAAAAAGAAATCAATGAAATGAAAGAATAAGAAAACAGTTCACTCTGGCGCGATTCGCCATTCCAGAGCTCTGGTCAGCACAAAAGAGCTCCGAGAGAAAACTTCTTCACAGTAATGGAATCTCGCAATTCGCAGACCCAGAATTGCCACTTTCTCTTGGGCTACAGACTGCACCATGGCCTCCGAAATACAAACCAGTTGCTCTCCCGAAGTACAATGGATATGGACACTCCAGACAGTTCCTTATGAGTTATGAAGTAGCTGTAAATTCAGCCGGTGGAGATGATGTTGCACTAGCTAAATCTTTCATCATTGCTTGTGAAGGCCCAGTCCTCAATTGGTATTCCCTGTTACCTCCGCACTCAATCTGCAGCTGGATTGATCTCAAGACAAAGTTCATTCAAGCATTTCAAGTATTTCATGAAACATCTGCAAAGCCTTCAGATCTCTTTAGTTGCAAGCAAAGGGGCAGGGAACCACTGCAGAGCTTCGTGAGAAGATTCATGCACCAAAAATCCCAAATCCCGGGAGCAGACGACAAAACTACAATCCAAGCCCATGAAATATCAATAACGTGGAAAACCCTTCACCACAATTCAGCCAAGACAACAGGCCAAGTACAAGGGGGGGTGTTCCTTCGAGAGGAAGAGGAAGAGGACCTCCGAAAATCCAAAATCATGATCCAAGAGATCCTTACTTCTACTGCAGATACCACGGAAGGGGCCACAGTACTGAAGCTTGCCTAGAAACTAGAAAGAATGTAGCAAGAATCCAGCAAGAGAAGACCATGATGTCTATTGCTTCCGCAATGCCAAATCAATTCCGTCAAAACTTCTGGCAGCCACAGCTGATGGGTCCTCAGCCAAGCCAGATCCCAGTCCAGCAATTTCAACAAGCACAGTCGTCATGGCAGCCTTCACAACAATTCTTCCCTCAATCTCAGGCAATCCAAACCATTCAGCAACCACAACCAATTCAAGAAATGTTGCCACCACCTCCAGTCAATTCGGTAAAGCCAGAGTCAAGTTCACGAAGCAACAACCCGAAAGCACTACCATTCTTTGGAACCATCATGCCTATCACTGGAGGCTCAGCCATGGAGTTCGAAACAAAGAGACAGAGGAACAACTACTTTAGATCTGTGAACACAGTCATCAATGATGGCCCAGCAGCACGACCAGAATGGGCCAAGGTGCCGATAACATTCACCGAACAAGATTTCAGGTTGAAGTCTACTGACCACAATGATGCCATGGTCATCGAGGTGAATATCGCTGGTTGGGTGATTGGAAAAGTCCTGGTGGATAATGGAAGTTCGGTTGATATACTGTTCATGAAAACCTTCGAGAAAATGAGCTTGAGTCCACACATGCTACAGCCACCAGAATACCCACTGCTAGGCTTCGGAGGAAAGCCAATCAAACCAGCAGGGAAAATACCTCTCCCAGTATCCTTCGGAGATCTGGACAACGCTAGAATTGAGACTCTCACTTTCGACGTGGTCGACATGTATCATCCCTACCTCGCAATCTTCGGCAGAGGGTTCATTAACAAGTTCGATGCCGTGATAAGGCAACAGTTTTTGTGTATGAAAATCCCAACACCTAAAGGAGTCATCACAGTGTTCGGCGATCAGCAAGAGGCTAGAAACATAGAGAAGGGCCATACGCCCGGCCAAAGCAATGTGCATCACCTAAACTCCACCGAAGAAAGGAAAGAACCCTATGTTGAGGCCAAGAGAGATAAAGAAAAAGTTGAGATAGCCGCTGATGGCGAAACAAAGAAAGTATATCTAGATGACATGCCAGATAGAGCAGTAGTGATAGGGGCTCATCTTAGCCCCGGAGAAGAGAAAGAGCTCGTCGAGTTCCTAAACAATAATAAAGATGTTTTCACTTGGTCAGCGAAGGACTTGCAAGGTGTCGACAGGGATATTATCGAACATGCCCTAGACACAGATGAGAAAATAACTCCGAAGAAACAGAAACTCAGGAAAATGTCCGAAGAAAAGGCCAAAGCAGTGGAGGTCGAAGTGCAGAGGCTTCAGGATGCCAAAGTGATCAGGGAAGTCATGTATCCTGTTTGGCTGGCCAACACTGTGCCAGTAAAGAAAAAGAATGGGTAGTGGAGAATGTGCGTGGACTTCACAGATTTGAATAAAACCTGCAAGAAAGATGACTTTCCCTTGGAGAGGGTGGACAAAGTAAGATGCTGCCAACAGCGAGATGCTCTCACTCCTGGACATGTTCTCAGGATATCACCAAATCAGGGTGCGAAGAGAAGACGAAGAAAAGACAAGTTTCATCACACCTTTCGGAACTTATTGCTTTGTCAGAATGCCGGAAGGGCTAAAGAATGCAGGATGCACTTTTTCGAGAATGATAGCGATAGTGCTCCATCCTCAACTTCGGAGAAATATTCTTGCATATGTCGATGACATAGTCGTCAAAAGCATTAAAAGAGGCGACCACATCAGTGATCTAGCAGAAACATTCGCGAATCTCAGAGCAGCAAATCTTAAACTAAATCCTGAAAAGTGCGTTTTCGGCATTCACAAAGGATATGTCTTAGGCTGCTTGGTTTCAACAAAGGGTATTGAAACAAATCCCGACAAGATCAAAGCTCTAATAGAAATGCAGGAACCTGCTTCGGTGAAAGATGTACAGAAACTGACAGGAAGAGTGGCTGCCCTTAACAGATTCATACCCCGAGCTGCAGAAAGAAGCCTACCCTTCTTCCAGATTCTCCGAAGTTCCAAGAATTTCCAGTGGTCTGAATCTCAGAAACAAGCTTTTCAAGAACTCAAATCAAACATGACCAAGTTATGTCCTCCAGAGCCAAAATCACCACTTCTGCTGTACTTGTGTGCTTCCAACTCTGCCGTAAGTGCTGTGCTAGTGCAAGAAAAAGAAGAGGACGGAAAGTTGAAACAAATCGCCGTATATTTCGCTTCGGAAGCTCTTTCAGGATCTAAACTCTTCTATTCTGAACTTGAGAAGATAGCATATGCAGTCATTATGGCAGCGAGAAAATTGAGACATTATTTCGAAGGTCACAGAATAAGAGTTATCACCAATCAGCCACTAAACGACTTGTTCACAAACAAAGAAGCATCAACCCGAATTGTCAAATGGGCAGCAGAGCTGTCAGAATACACTGTGGACTTCGAAAGAAGAAGTGCAATCAAATCGCAAGTCTTGGCAGATTTTGTCGTGGACAGGACATCGCCAACGCAGAACTCTGGCGAAGACATAGTCACGCCATGGATCGTACACTGCAATGGGGCTTGGTGCAACAAAGGTGTCGGGGTAGCAGCCATCGTGACATCTCCAACTGGAGTTGTAATAAGATATGCCGCCCAACTTGACTTCGCAGATGATGTGCCTTCTACGAACAACACAACCGAATATGAGGCTCTACTCTTATCGCTAAGAAAGATGAAAGCATTGGGCCAGCAAACTTTTATCGTTAAGACAGACTCCAAAGTTATCCAAGAACACATCGAGAAAGAGAGCGAAGCAAGGAATCCAGTTCTGGTGAAGTATCTTGAGAAAGTCAGAGAAATGGAGAAGCATTTCAAGGGCTACTCAGTTCATCATATACCAAGAAATGACAATAACGAAGCAGACAAACTAGCGAAAGCGGCAGCTCAGAAGCAAGCAATGCCTCCAGATGTGTTCTTCGAAATCATCAGAGAACCATCCATAAAAGATCCGAAGCCAAAAACAGTGAACAACATAGAAACTCATGATTGGAGGGCTGAAATCATGGCCTATTTGAGGGGTCATTATGAACCACAGGATGAGTTAGAGGCAAAAAGGCTAAGGCAAAGGGCAAGAGGCTACACTGTAGTGAATGGAGAACTTTACAAGTCTGGAGTTACCGAACCATGGCTGAGGTGCATAACTTCCGAAAAAGGCTTGGAACTTCTTAAAGAAATTCATAGTGGGTTCTGTGGTGCACACATAGGCACAAGAGCACTAGCGGGCAAAGCAATAAAGCAGGGATTCTTTTGGCCCTCCATAAACGTTGACGAAAAAAGTCGGTTCAGGAATGTGAAGCTTGTCAAAAAATAGTGAATCAGCAAAATTTACCGTCTATGCCAGTTCATCTAATTCCACCATCATGGCCTCTGCAAAGGTGGGAAATGGATTTGGTTGGGCCATTGCTGACAGCTCAAGGAAATTGCAAGTTCGCAGCAGTTGCAGTTGATTACTTCACCAAATGGGTTGAGGCGAAGGCATTGGCGAACATCACCGCACCAACAGTTCAGAAATTCTTCTGGCAAAACATAATCTATAGATTCGGAGTCCCAAGAGAGCTAACAGTGGACAACGGAAAACAGTTCGACTGCTATTCTTTCAAGGAATATTGCAAAACTCTAGGCACTCACGTGAAGTATTCCTCAGTTTACCATCCGCAGTCTAACGGGGCTGTAGAAAGGGCGAATGGGCTAATCTTCTCAGGAATCAAGAAGTGCCTGTATGATCAGAGAAAAGGCAAGTGGATAGATGAGTTGCCAAGGGTAATCTGGTCTCACAACACAACAGTGTCGAAGACAACAGGTTTCACGCCTTTTTGCCTGCTATTTGGGACCGAGGCAATGACAACAGAAGATATCAAGAACGAAAGCTTGAGAGTTCAAAAAGCGAAAGAAGTTGAAGAAGTTGAAATGAAAATTGAGAAAGATATGATTGAGCTCACAATTCTTGAAGCTTCAGAAAACATTGAGAAATACCAAAAAGAGACTAAGGCATGGAAAGATAAGAAGATAGTGAGGAAAGATATCAAGACCGGTGACCTGGTGTTGAAAAGAAAAAAGAATTGGGAGAATCCGGGGAAACTTCAGGAATCCTGGGAAGGACCCTACATAGCAAAAGAAACCAGTATGCCAGGAGCATTTCGCTTAACAGATCAAACCGGTGAAGAATTACCGCATTCGTGGAATGCAGACAACCTAAAGAGGTACTACCCTTGAGAATCATGAAAGTAGTTAGATTTAGTATTCAGCATTTCCTTTTGCAAATTTAAATTCCATAAAAACTGTCGAAACCTGAACCACAGAGCTATAAGTGGTTTCGGGAATAAAAATATTTACTTCTCGCATTTACCTTAGAATAAAAAGGACCGTACTCTTTTCCTTGCAAAGGGGGCCCTAAATCAAGGGGCAAGGTTTTTAACGAGGCGGATCCTATGTAAATACTCTTTGTGATATATATGAAAAGAGTTTTCCCCCAACGCTTTTGTGTCTAGCCGAAATTCCATCGTGAGAAAGAAAAGTTCGTGAAAGGCTCCGTGATAGCCGAAATTCCATCGTCAGAAAGAAAAGTTCGTGAAAGGCTCTATGATAGCCGAAATTCCATCGTGAGAAAGAAAAGTTCGTGAAAGGCTCCGTGATAGCCGAAATTCCATAGTGAGAAAGAAAAGTTCGTGAAAGGCTCCGTGATAGCCAAAATACCATCGTATGAAAAAAAATTCGCGAAAGGGCTCCCTGATAGCCGAAATGCTAAAAGTGAAAGAGAAGTTTTGTGAAAAGGCTCCTTGATAGCCAAGGGCTCCGTGAAAGCCTAGATCCCACCGTAAAGGGACATCCTACTGAAAGGCCTGAGGCAACAACAAGTTGTGGCCTAGATCCCACCGTAAAGGGACATCCTACCTAAAGGCCTGAGACAACAACAAGTTGTGGCCTAGATTCCAACGTAAAGGGACATCCTACCGAAAGGCCAGAGACGACAACAAGTCGTGGCCTAGATTCCAAAGCAAAGGAATATTCCACCGAAAGGGTAGAGACAACAGAAGGTTGTGCTCCGGAAAGTTCAAATGTCTTGGCAAAAAAATTTCGTGAAAAAATTCATGAAGTAATACCTGATTCAAAATTTTTCAGTTGCAAGAATGAACTGGCATAGTGGTAAGCATCCCCGAACAAATTTATGAAGTGATGTCTATTCAGGAAATTTTTAGTCGAAAATGTTATTATAATGAGCTAAGGGGCTCAGTTATCTTCGTGAGAATGGTAAGCGCACAAACTAGTTGAAGCAACTAAAAGTTGCGATGTCAACCTGGGCAAGTTCACCATATAAGAATAAGTCCACAAAATTCGCAAAGGAAATTTTGTCGACTTAACTCTGATGAAGTACAAATTTTTACACGTTAAGAAGAAACCAAAGTAAGCGGAAGGAAACACACATGAAATTTTGCATGAAAACGGCAAGGTGGGAAGGGTGACGTTTTTTCTTAAAAAACGAGGTTTATTGCCTTAGTTTCATACAAAATTTCATAAGAGTACAGTTACACAGCTTCGAAGAGCTGAAAATTCAAAAAGGTAGTTCAACGATACGGCCTGGGCTACGGCCCCTGTTTTCGGCAATATCACTAGCATAAGCAAAGCTGCAATCACCAGTTATGGGGCTAAGGGGCTCCGTCTTCACGAAGCTACGTGAACTTGAAGCCTCAGTCGCAAGAGCATAACCATCGCGGTAAAGAAAAAACCAGCTCAACTGGAAGCTACGCATTGAGAAGTACTGACAACAATAAGTCCAGAAATCAGAGAACTTGCATCCAGGATGGGATTCTTTGTACAAACGCCAAGCCTCACCAATAACTATCTGGTCCTGGTGATGAATTCGCAAAGGTATGACATCCTGCACAGGCCCACCATGCAGGACCTGCGCAGGATAAAAGTTTACAAAACAAAAGTTTAGAAGGGCTAGCAACCCATGAATATACAAGTTCGCAACTTCCGAGCATTAAAAGCAATGGTTCAGATAAGCTCTGTCTCATCCAACGACATCAACCTTAGGAGAACTATTGCGCCGTTTGGTGCTTTCATCTTCTTCATCGTTGTCTCCATCACCGCCGCCGCTGCTCTCACTTCCTGAACCATCTTCAGCTTCGTCATCTTCATCAGCTCGGCCGTCGGATTCAGAGCTCATCTCGAGAGCCTCACGAATTTCTTCACTTGTTTCCTTCCTTATCATTTGAAAAATATGAACGAACAGAAGGGATTAAAATCAGAAAAAACTTTGCATGTGAAGTCAGTACAAAGCAAAGCATGAAGAGAGTAGAGGGTCCAAAGAAATGTGTACTTCTTCAAGTTTGTCACGAGCAACTTTCTTCGCAAACTCTTTACCGCTGGCAACCCAAAACTCCTTCATGAACTTTATCTTCAAAGCCCGAACATCTTTGGAGCCTCGGATGAGAGAAGTGCTGCCAGCTTCAGGAAACCTTGGCACAACATTTTTGAATTTCTCAAAATTTATGCAATCGCAACTCTCCAGAAGTTTTAGCAAACTTTCCACACTAAAAGAAGCAGCAAAGTCACTAGCGTTGGATATGACTTCAGGAAGGGCCTCGAATTCCGATATCATCCATTCCATTACTTCTTCGGCGCCATAAGTTTCAGGAAAAGGCTGTGCGCGGGCGCCAAACTGATTCAGAGCTTCGCCATATTTTTCGAACAAAGTCCGAAAACGTTTTCTAATTCCATCAGCCCCTCGGTTCAGTGCGTCATCTCTTTCATCGACCATCTTCTCAAGTTCAAGAATCCTGCTGTCCCGGTCACTAATCTTGCCAACCAGTTTAGAATTTTGCTTAAGTGGATTCGCATTTGCCTCGCGACACTCTGTAATAGCAGCGGTACCTTCATCAACTGATTTGCGAAGTTCTTCAATAACCTGGACATCGTTGTTTCGGGCGTCAAGAAGCTTGTCGTGTTCTTTCTTCAAATTATAGTGAGCAGCATCCGCAAGTTTCTTCTCATTCTGCAGAGACTTCAAAGGCTCTGAGAGATCTTTAACTTTAGTCACTAACTCGCGATTTGAAGATTGAGCCCTCTCTAAGTCTTGCTTCAGAACGTGAGCTTGTTGTTCATCATCTTTAAACTTCGCCGATAGTAATCTACCGGCAACAGCAGATTTTAATCCTAGAATAGCATTGAAATGGGAGAGCTCGGATACAGAGAGATTCCGGATAGATGATTCAAAAGCTGAAGAAGAAAGCAGGGAAGTAATAAGAATTTATGAAGAAGAAAACGAAAGAGAGAGGAAAAGATAGAAACCAAACCTTCCGAGTCAAAAGTCTTCACAGGCGTGTCACCAGTGGTTTCAGCAATCTCCACAGATTTCTGACAAGAAGAAGTACGTCCTTCATGAGCAATAACCGCCTTGTCAGTAACAAGAGGTATCCCCTTCGGAGCATCTCCTCCTGTTCCACTCATTGATTTAGTCATAAACTTAGGAGAATGCCACAACACAGAAGAGTTATGAATGCCACCAATTTCATCAACCACCGGACATTCAACACTCAGAAGTTCACCCCTGAAGGACGTACCAAAGCTTGCATTGTATGCAGCAACCTCTGGAGAAGGATCCTGATCTTCGGGAATGTCTTCGCGATTACCAACCAATACAGAAGCTTCTAGAGATCCACCACTACGATCCACCGTATGCTCCAATTCTTCAAAAAAAATTTGCGATGCTTCGCCAGTAATAATAAGAGTCTTGGCGGCATCAGCTTCAGAAGAAGCAACGATAACAAGATCTTTGGGAATGTCCTGGGCTTCAGGCAATGCATCTGAAAAAGTTTCAATATCTACGAACTCAGTCTCTGAACCAGGAGTGCGAACAGAATGAAGCCCCCACCTCAACATGCAGCAAAAACAAGAAGGATAACCTGATTGACGTCGTTCGTCTTCGGCTTCATCGTCAGAGAAAGCCGGGGCCACACGCTGGATAATCGTAACCTTCTTCACAGCTTTCTTAGACATTTTCTTGCTTAGCACGGCAAGACTAGACGCTGCCTGAACTTCGGCGTCAGAGGCACCTTCGGAAGCTTTCCTTTTTCTTTTACTAGACTCCAAGGACTTAGTTTTCGCCGGGCAGACAGCAGGAGAAGAAGTGTCACCAGCGCCATCCGCAGCTTTCCTTTTTCGCGAAACCCTTTTACTTCGAGACTTAGGGAGAGCAGTTGAAGGATCAACTACAGCAAGAGTCGGAGTCTTCTTGTCCACGCCAGGCGGGCGAGATTGGAGAGCGGTCTCAGCACCGAGCTCAGAGAACACACGGTTGACTCTCTTCTTGTGTTTTACAATATGCTTGTAGGCCTTATATTCGTTCAGTGTGAACTCGCCAACCATTTCAGTAACCCTCTCCTCAACCTCAAGAATGAAGTCGTCCAAGCTCTGATCATCCCCAAGTCGTAAGCCGAATCGCGGAAATGACACTTTCTGGGAAGCCCAGTCCACTTCAAGGAAAATAATTTCTGAAGGCTTCCAGCCATGTGACAGGGGCCAGACTCGAGCAGCAACAAATTCTTCAATAGCGTCGCGACCACCGAGAATGGTGCTCGCAAGATAGAAACCATTCTCGCAATTCTTGAAACCGAGGGCCCGGCTGTTAAATGTAGCAGTGCTAATAGCGTTCACAGCGGTCATTGGCGAATAGAACGGGTAGGCCAGACCAGTGTAGCCAGAAACCTTAGACATATCAACCTTCAGATAAAACCAATATGATCGCCAATCTTCAGGCAAGTTGCTCTTACTGCAAGGGGCGAGCTGAATGCGGGTGAGATGCTGGTACGCATTTTTTCTTCGGGTATTGAAGGTGCAGCAACCATAGTGAGCTTCGTAGAATTTTCCGTCGCTGAGTTTGTGTCACACCCTGAAATTTCCCAATTTCAAGATGTGAATAAGAAGGAAAATTAAACAACGATTTTCTCATAATTTTAATTTTTTTTCAAACATTTATTTTTTTTACAGGAAATATAGTGTAGGAAAAAGTCTTTGTTTTTTTTAATTAAATAAATGCTTCTGTGTCTGTTGCATTCATGCTGATGCATCTAGGAGTTCATGAGTGCAAAAGGTTTCAAAAATGCGTTTAGATGCTAACCAAGACCTTTTGTGAATTTTCCAGCTCTTTCTGGAATTTTATTCTTTTCCCCTTGAGCTAAATCTATTTTATTAGAAGCCTTTGTGATTTTTCTCACGAGCTTCAAATATTTTATTTGAACTCCTCCATCAATCTTTAGTTTACTATATGTCATCTCAGCATTTTGCTACTTTCGTTATCTTTTCAAAACAATATCTGTAGCTATCTAAATTTTACTTGCACTATCTTACGTTTTTCCCTTCCCATTATTTTCTTCTATTTCTTTTCTTCCGGTCGTTGCTTCCTTCTTAGGCCAAAGTGAAGTTTAATTTTTTTTGTGTCATGTTCCATTTTTGCCTCGCTGCCAAACTCGTCGGTTAACGTTTTCACGATCTCTTGCTTGCCTTAATGCCAAGCTGATTCCTCAAGTCATCGTCACGTTGCTACTTGGAACGCAAGACAAACCCGAGCAGAACTCCAGATGAGCCCCACGTGTGGTCTATAAACAGCAAACTACAGATTTTCTTGGACTCTCTTTTTCACATCTATTTATGTTCCCTCCTGTGCCCTAGCTTCCTGGCAAGCCGCTGCTGCCGCCGCAACCTCCGCCGAGTGCCGCAAGAGAAGAGTCGTCGCCGCCGGCCGGGGTAAGTCCCTGCCGCAAGTTTCACCAGGGCGTCACGAAGGCCATCCCAAGGTCACCGTCCGCTGATCCACCATGTCGTCGGCGCAGGCGAAGAACATCGTCTCCAAGAGTTTCACACGGTGGTTATTCATGACCGGCCGCCATCTCGATCTGCTGTGAGAGCACGTCCACGCGATGGTCGAACCACAGCCCGGCCTTCTCGTCCGGTTCGATCTTCGCCATCGCGTTCGTCCGTCGTCATCTTTGGCCATAGCCGAAACGTGAGCATGCCATCCCGTTTTTAGTTCAACTTTGTTTCTGTTTTGCTTCTAAAAACGCATCTCCCTAAATTCCAGCCGTCCACGCCGTCCATGAACCCATGATTGCCAGCCGCTGGGATGGACTTCACCACGATGAGAGCCAGCGAGGTGATCCAGGAGCTCGAGGTTGTCGACTTTTGATCGAAGCAGAAGCACGTCCCAACCATATCTCGCCGTCGAGTTCTATCCGATCGATCTGCTCGTTGCCGGCCATGCAACGTGGGTGAGCACTCCATCAAATTTCTCATCTCTTCCTCGGTTCCGTTTTCCCGTCGATCCATGCCTCTCGTGTCTCCTTGCCTGATCGCCTGTATACTTTCTTTGTGCAACATGTGTTTGCTGCTATGTACATCGACCACTCCACCGGGCTGCTGACATGGCCGGAAGCCAGCCGCACCACCGTGCCTGGTCCTTCTCTGCCGTGCCGGCCATGCAGCATGCACGCGCTGTATCTCGTCGAAGCCGGTGGTGCCTGGTGAGAACCTTCCCACGCACTCTACCGTCCCTCTCTCACCAATGCAAGCCAACAGTACCATGCATGTATCTACGTATACGACCATGGCCACTTCAATTCCATGTTGCGTTGCCGTATTCTTTTATTGCTTAAGCATTTTGGTGATGTCATGCCTATGCAATAAGTAAGACCTTTTCAATTCTTCTAGAAAAAAATAACTAGATGCTTGGTGATGATCGTATTTCCTTTACACAAATCTTTTAGCCTTCACTTTCTTTATCATTGATCTATAAAATAATTCTTTATTTACCTATATAAAATCCTTGCTCATGTTAGATCCACTTTATCTATTCTTTTAATTTCTTTCTCGGTTATTGCTTCATGATGACATTATCATCTTATACAATCAGCTATCATTTTCTTCTAAAAATCCATATCTTATTCAATTCAATCCTGATTCCAACAATTCTTTCGCTCACGTTTTCGTCTCAACATGTAGATTAGCTTAGTAACGCTTTTCCGATCTGTTTGTGATGATTGGTGTTTTTTTTAATTAAGTTCATTTGCTTGATAGTATGTCTGTGCACTGGATGTTTGCTTTGGATGACTGATGCGAGTAGATTAAACGTCGTTCGAGAGCTTTCAGGAGCATGAAGATGAAGATACTCTGAGCAACAACATTACTCTGGTTACAGGCAAGTGTGTGGTTCCTTGTCCTAATAACTATTTAATCACTCATTGCATTGCTTGCATTAATTTTGATGGGTTCCTATTAAGGATGACTAGCCTCTTTTGACCATTATCCTGAACCTGGTTTAAAATTAATCTTGGTGGTAGTTATTGCTTAGTATGCTTAATTGGGATGGTGTTAATCAACATTGTTATTCTTTATGCTCTATGTTCCTTTGTGATAATTTTAATTGCAAGACCACCTTTACTATGTTAATCGGAACATGGAGAACCACCCAGGAAAACAATACAACCACAAGAACTAAACGGGCAATGATCTTGGCCAATTAATTAGGAACTTTAGCTTGGGGTGATCTTACCTGATAAGGACAAGGGATCGGCGGTACTGCGGGGTATGGACTCGCTCTAGCATGGGGCTGGGTGAGTTATTTTTTATGGTGGGGTATTGACCTGCTAGGGGACTTTATACCTTGCTAACTGATCCGGACCTTGTGGGTCACAACTTGTTGGAGAACCTTTGTAAAGGCCTCGTAGCGTCCCTATGCAGCCACTCCTCGGTAGTGTGGTATGGTGCCTGATCAGCATCGCATGGTTGGGTTTAAAGCTCTTCGGAGTTTTTACGCGACTTGTGGTGAAAGTGTACGACCTCTGCAGAGTGTAAAACTAATCGATTAGCTGTGCTCACGGTCAAGAGCGGCCTGGACCCTCACATGATAATTGAACTTGAACATGGACTTAAATTGTGTTATATGGTTATGCTTGCCATATGTTTATGGCGTATCTTATCTATCTCTTTGTGTTAAGTGTGGGGTGGTATATACTTATACTTGCTAGTAAATAGTTGTTTAATAAAATTGAACCAACTAAAATGCTAAATGCTTAGCCCAGTCCACTATAAAGCCTTTGCATTTATCCTTTCCCCACACTTGCTGAGTATGACATGTGCTCACCCTTGCTATAAACAATTTTGGTCAGAGAGAGGAAGCTGCTTTGAAGTCTTGTGAAGATGTTGCTAGATCTAGGCGTACGCAACCCCCAGTCGATTGCTTGTGGAGTTGGCGCCTCCGTTTCCAGGATTAAGCGTAAATCTCTGATAATCTCCCTTTTTCTTACGTAATACTATTTCTGTATTCACTTATATGTCGCTATATGTATGAAAATAGATCCTGGCATACATATAATTAAGCAGTTGGTTTTCTTTGGAAAAACAGGTGTGACAGTTTGAGGATATCCTTCTCAATAACAAGCTCGAACAGACGTGCGAAAATATCAGCACCAGCAGTGCACTTGAAAGTCTTCATGATCCAGAAAAACTTCGAGAGTTCCAGGAAAGAATTAGGTGTCAGTTGATGTATCTTCATGGAGAACTTCTCAAGAATAGCAGGAAGAAGAGTATCGCAGGGAAATCTGAGATCACAAACGAAGAAATCCTTGAAAACAACAATCTCATCCGCCTCGGGAGAAGGGGTCTCCTCGTCGGAAGGCGGACGACCATCACCAGAGGGGAAGAAACTAGCCTCTTCGTATTCCTTGATAAGTTCGGTGGTAACTTTGGATTTCCCGAAAACAAAAGCCGGAGGGTATGAAGCTTTAGAAGAGATCAGCTCGCTCAGATTAACTTCAACATTAGAAATATCTTCACTGCCATCAGAATTGTTCCCGGATTTTATCTCCCCATCTTCACGACTACCAGATTCTCGAACAGCTTCAGCAGCTGGGTTACTTGTACTTGGGGGAGCATTGTCTTCTGATGGTGGGACACCAGCGGCAGCCATTTCTTCGGTGGTCATCAGTCTAGCAGTGCTCTTAGTACGAGCCACCTTTTCGGAAGAAAATTTTTACGAAGACATATTAATTTACAAGAAAACGAAGAATCTACGAAAAATTAGATACTGCTCGAAAGTATAAGAAAAGCAAATAGAATACCTTAGAAGACCGAAGAAGTTGCCGAACTTCGGGAGGCTTGAAACGAAAGGCTGTCCGCGACAGATACCACGAAAAGTTCAGAGAAGGTGACGAAATGGTGAAATAAAGTTACAGCGCTGGGTCTCTATTTATAGGGGAGAGGGGGTAGTTTCCAGAAGATGTCTTGATATGACCGTTGCGCAACCTAGGAGGGACGTGTGTACACTCCGACGTTCCGAGGGTGACGTTTTTTTACCGAAATTCTGAGAATTTTTCGTGGAAACGGATCGTCGGAGTCAACCTGCTTCCCCGAGGGGCTAGTGTTAGGGAATTGGGTAAAAACCTTTCACCCTCGAAACTTCGGACAAGTCAGGACTCCGGTGAATTCATAGAAATGCGCAGAAAAGAGCCAAGTGAAGGTTTCGCTCTCATGATTCTTTAAGGAATTCTCTAACCCTCTGCTTATGGGCGAAACAATCGCCGAATGACCACAAATTCGCAGGTCTATTTCTTGTTTCAAGACAGTGGAAACTTCGGAGAACATTGCGGATTCGGGAAACTCTATCGATGGAAACCTCGGAAATCTCCGCGGGATCAAGAAACTCCACTTCGGCCTTGGCAGTGGGGACTCAATTCGGGAATCTGCATGACTGGCCGTCTTCGCAAATGATGGCTGAATGCCATGAGAAGACCAAGTCAAAAGCGAGGTCACAAAAGTCCGGGTTCAAGGTGTGAACTAGTGGCTAGCTTGTAAATCTATGAAATTAGCCCCGCAAATCACGGGATGCAAAAGACATTCTTCTATGCGTTCACATTTAGAATATTCTTTAGATTCGATGGTAATTTCGGAATGTAAAAGTCCCTTCGTCTCCCTATAAAAGGGGGGGCCGAGGGCACGTGTAAAAGGGTTCACAACTTTTGAGACGAATACAGGCTTTCGAAGATTCTTTGTCTCCTCGTTCCTGAGCTCTTTCTTGCGTTCGTTCGGGAATTCCTCTCTACCTGTGTTCGGGGGTCCCATCCGATTTTCTGACCCCCAACAACATTCTACTGACTAGTGCTCAAATGCAAGTAGTACCTGATGTTTGGGGCGGCGACGAGGGAACCTGCCAAACGAGGCATCGGACGACGGGCGTTGGGGGTTTCGGCGCAGGCGAGGGTGGGCATCGGGCGCCGGGTGGTGCAGTTGCGGCCTCGCGGGAAGCGTCGGGCTGCCGGGTTTTCAAAATGATACGTGTTTGATTACATAAATCACAAGTCACGTCTTTCGCAACCAAGATGAAATGTTGAAGTTTTTGGCATGTCCTTATATGAATCGGTTAAATAATTGTCACAGATTGTTAAAGTTTGAATAAATTGTATCCTTGTAGCGGTATTTGTGAACTCTATTAAAGTCGAAATCTATTAACAATCATGTATTTTTTTAAAAAGAAAATTATTTTGATTCTATACTTTTTTAAGAAAATATGTGCATCTGGCACGTGCCTACGGCTCAACTTCGCTTGCTTCCTGGCGTCAATTTCTTCGTCCGGCAGTGCTCAAACATAACAAAACAGTGATGGCCGACGACGCTTTGCTGGACCGACGAGCGGTGTAAGTTGTTACATATACGTGAAATATTTTCTATTTATTACGGCTTTTTAGACATGTGCGGGACACCACATGATTTTAACATATAAACATAATTTTTTAGTTATTACTTTTTAGACACGTGCGTGTCGCAGGTGTATTTTACTAGTATGCACAAATTAAAAAATTATATATTTCTTTCAAATAGTTTATAAGATAACTCATTGTACAATTTTTTGTTGAGTCATCTCAAAATTATGTGTCAGTACATGAGGCCATCTATTATCCAACACCAATGTACAACTTGTCCTGACGAACAGTCCGAAAGACTTGCCGTTTTGAAACTTGTGATCCGACAGAGGAACATTGCATATCTTCTGGAACTCCAATTTCTAGAAAAAAATAAAGGTTGGAGTACGTAGGCTAGGGCCAGTTGAGAGAGAGTCTTGACATCGGTACCGTACCAATAGTGTATGTATATATGTATTACTTGATGTACATACTTGTTTCTTTGAAAAAAACGTTGAGTATTCCTGGGAATACCCAGGAATCCAGCTGCCTTCGCCAATGTCGGTACGGATCATGTATCACCATCGGCACCAACAGCCTGAAGGTCGTGGATTGTGTGCCGTGGAGTATTTATTTTCCAAGGGTTCGAGACGGCGACCACCACTACGGGAAAATCGATGTTTGCCGTGCGTTCCAATCTTTACCGTGCGCATTTTTGCGGGCGCACGGCAAAGAGGAGCTTTGCCGTGCGCATTTTTCATGGCGCACGGCAAAAAAAAACGCCCGGTAAAAAAATAGTTTGCCGTGCGTTTTTAAGTCGGCGCACGGCAAACAAATAGTTTGCTGTGTGTTTTTTTTGTGGCGCACGGCAAACATTTTTTTCCACCAGAAGTTAACCCTGTTAGCTAGTTCGTTGCATTTGCCGTGCGCTAGGACAAGGCGCACGGCAGACATTCCTTTTGTCGTGCGTTTTCCCACAGCGCACGGCAAAGTATTTTTTAAAAATTTGATTTTTGTACTTCTTTTAATTTCCCCACTACAAAAACATTATTTTGTACACTATATTTCAAATTTATACATGTCTCTATTAATTTACTATTTTTAATAATTATGTGTCACTTAAAGAATTTTTGCCGTATACGTCAAATTTGAACTGCAAGTGCATAAAGTAATGTAGTAATGTTTGTGGAAAAATCATATTCATGTAATTGAATTATTTTTAAGACCTCATCCATGAAATTGGATGAAATTTTGAACATTTTGTTCGCGAATCATGAAAATCCACATGCGGTTGTAATGTTTTTTAATTGTATAAAATGCAAATAAAATTTGAAAATCATGAGATTCGTCGAGGGCTCATGGTATCCTATGTGAAGCTTGTGATAAATCATATAGAGTGTTTTGAGCAAGTTGTCATAGATGGTGTTTAGAAACCGAAGTATCTCAATAGAAGTTTCAGAGTCTTGAGAGCCAGTTGATTCGTTTTGTAGCCGTAGTAAAATTCAAATTTGAATTTGAATTCAAAGTTTTTTATTTAGGTAATGTACAACTTATATTGTCTTATTTTAATTTATGGTAATTTTTCGGATCAATTTGATAATTTTAGTACATTAACTCTAATTATGAGATTGAAATGAAGGTAAATGAAAAAGGTCTTTGCCGTGCGTTTTCTATTTGGCGCACGGCAAAGATATATTTTTGCTGTGTGTTTTTTTATTGCGCAAGTTTTTTTCCATATATATGTCCTCCTAAGCCCCAAATTCAATTACCCCTCAAAACAAATTCTTGTCATTTTGAAATTTTTTCTATTCTATAGATACAACATGTGATACTTTATGGTAAATTTTGGTAGATTTTTGTATTTATTTTCTATATTTAACTAATCAATTGCATTCCAAGCAATTTTTTCAAAGAAGCCAAATTTGAACTACAAGTAATTTAAATAATAGAATAAAATGAGTGAAAAATGATCTACGTAAAATTTTGGTGTTTTTTGAAAATCATTTGATAATTTTAAAATATCAAACGCAATTAAAATTTTTTAATGATCTAAAAATGTTTGCCGTGCGTTTTATTGTGTGGCGCACGGCAAAGCCCAGCTACACACCGGCCCAGCACCACCCGACCGCTGTGAGCCGTCGATCTCACGATCTGACGGTCGACATTAGACGAAGACTCGTATATAAGAAAACCTTCTAACCCTAACCCTCTCCCCTCCAACTCCTCCACACCGCAGCGTCCTCCCAGACTCATGCACGCCGCCGCCCCCTCCTCCTACTCCAGCCGGCCCCTCTCCCTCCTCTCCCTCCCCAGATCCGGCCTCCACTCAGCTCCCGGCTGCGCCCCACCGGCGGCCCGAGCTCCCAGCCGCGGGTGGCGGCGGCCCGAGCTCCCAGCCGCGGGAGGCAGCGGCCCGAGCTCGCCGCCCGAGCTCCCGGCCGCGGGAGGCGGAGCTCCCGGCCGCGGGAGGCGGCGGCCCGAGCTCCCGACCTCAGGAGGAGCCGGCCCCCAAGATCCCACCGCGGCCCGCCCTCCCTTCCCCTCCTTCACCGGCGGACAGCGACGACGGACGGCGACCTTTCCTCTCCCTCACCGGCGGACAGCGACCTTTCCTCTTCCTCATCGGATCCGGCGGACGGCGGCGGCGCGGATCCGGCGGGCGCCCTCCTCTCTCTCCTCCTGACGCGGTGGACGCCCGGTGCGGTGGAGGCCTACTCCACGCGGTGGAGGACCGTTGGCTTCCGGCCCGGTGGCGTCCTCGGCAACGCGTCCCCGGCGCGGTGGTGGCCGGTGGCTGGTGGCCGGCTCCGACGCGGTGGTGGCCAGCCGGCGGCGGGCCCCGCCCTGTGTTGATTTTTTTTTCTTTTTTTTTCTGTTTGCCGTGCGTCTCAACTCCGGCGCACGGCAGTGGATGTTGGACGCCGTCTCCAGTGGATGTTGGACGCCGTCTCCGTCTGTTGCTTTTTTTTTTGCCGTGCGCCGGCCGTGGCGCATGACAAAGATTGTTAACCGTGCGTTTTTGAGGAAGGCGCACGGCAAAGGGACTTCACCGTGCAAAAATCTGCCGTGCGCCCTTTGCCGTGCGCCTCGATAGAAAACGCACAGCAAAGCCTTTGCTGTGCGTTTTCCAGCCTTTGCCGAGACGCCCGAGACGCACGGCAAAGCTTGGTTTTCCCGTAGTGCACGCACACGACCCGGTCTGGGAAATTGACGACACAGTTACACCCTCACCCGGGGCAGACGAAATGGTTTGTACTTCCGGCACAATATTTCTGGATCGTGTTGCATGACCTTGCAATCCAAAAAGGGTTGAGCGCTGAGCGACCATGACCAAGTCGGTCGGCGGACCAGGACCAGCACTTCAATCCACCTCTCTCTACATGCATTCCGACATCAATTCATGTAAATTGCTGGGTATGTATATAGGGTGGTTTAGGGCAGGTTAGAATATAATGATCATGAATTGTGCTAGCTTGTCGACTCGTGGAATTAGACTTGGACTGGTTCCATGCAAACGACCAGACTCTACGTCCTCGATCGGTTGACGCTCACGCCGCTGCTGTGTCCAGAAAATCCCGACAGCGTTTCGCGGCGTCACTGCAAATCGTCATAGCTTTATAGTGCTTGCTGGCGTACTATTGTCATCTAGCCGCGCCGCTTGACCTTGGCTACACAGGCCAAGAGACCCCGGCTTGAAGAACAAGTTTTTTGTTTCTTTAATTTTGTCTCGGAAGATTATTAAGGGATCAAGCTTAGTTTTAAAAATGCTAGGTCGTCTGCAGAATTTTTACCTTCTATAAATATTTACCTGTTGTTGAAATGAGCAATGCTTCTGCCAATTTTTCTTGGTACGTCGACCAAACGTGATGAACCTGATTACAGTGTGCAAAACCCGATCGAAATGAGAGACCGGTACACGTCGTCGAGGACACGCACTACGGGAAAGCCGCGGTAAGAAAACGCACGGCAAAGACTTTGCTGTGCGTTTTCCGTCGGGGCGCATGGCAAATAGCGCACGGCAGATTTTTGCACGGTAAACAACCATTGTCGTGCGCCTTGCCTGACAACGCACCGTGAACAATCTTTGCCGTGTGTCACAGGGAGGCGCACGGCAAACAAAAGCAGCTCACGGCGCTAGGAGCAAACGGCGTGTACCGGTGTTTGCCGTGTGCCACCACAAAAAACGCACGGTAAAGATTTGACCTTTGCCGTGCGCCACGATTAAAACGCACGACAAAGGTACTATTCCGGCCGGCTGTATTGGTCCCTTTGCCGTGCGCCACAACTAAAACGCACGGCAAAGGTGGCTTCTTTGCCGTGCGCCCCCCAACAAACGCACGGCAAAGGCACTATTCCCGCCGGCTGTTTTGGTCACTTTGCCGTGCGCCTTCCTAAAAACACACGGCAAAGTGACCTTTGCAATTTATTTTTTTTGTTTTCCACGTATAAAAATCCCCAAAAATCACTGGCATAATAAACAATCCATAATATTCATCACAGTCATCATATATATCATAATATTCATCACAGACATTATATATATCACAGTAATTACCACAGACATCACAAATAGATAAATCCACAAGTTACTCATCGAGAGGTCCACTAGTACATCCAAGTTCATCGACAAGTCCACTAGTACATCCAAATTCATCAAGTCCACAAGTTCAACCACAAGCATTATTCAAGTTCATCGACAAAAGTCCACAAAGTCCAGAAACTCAAATGACATAAACATGCGCGACTCACTGAGGAGGAGGGAACAGCTGCTGTGGGGCCATCGGTGGTGACATGCCCGGGGACTCGTGTAGATTATTCGAAGCCGTCGATTGATTCTTTCAATAAAAAGAGTAAATTGCATGTGAGACCAGAATCAAGTTCTCTATGTTATAATCTAAGTTCTCTAAGTCTCTACTTTCTCTAGGTTTCTAAGTGAGTCTAAGTCTCTACGTTCTCTAAGTCTGTAATTATTGAAATGAAAGAACAAAGATGTCAAGTAACTCACCACAGGAGTCTCAGGAGCTGCACCCGGAGTCAGAAGGATTACGATCGGGGGCATCACGGGCATCGGGGGCATCTGTTGACCATTCTGGACAGCGACCATGCAAGCTTGCATGTGCGGCCATCATCTGCTACTGCAACGCCATCCACTGCTGCATCTGCACCTGTTGTGCGGCAAAAAGCTGTTGCTGCTGGGTCATCAACAGCTGCTGCTGGGTCATCTGCTGCTGCTGGTCGACCACACGCAGCTCAACCGCGTTTAAGGTCGTCTGCAATTGGTCATCCAAGTGTTACAATTGAAAGGAAACATATGTAGAAATTCATTAAAGATGAATAAAACAGAAATAACCTGAAGTCGCTCCACGTGGGCCAGTGCCGCGGCCGGCCGTGGGAGTATGGGAGGGGCATTGCCCGTGTCCCGTCTGTGCCTCGTACATGTTATGTGGCAGAATGTGATCTGTCGGAAGCATGGAGCCAAAAACTACCATCATTTCATTAAAGCCGTCTCGACTGATTCCCAATTTACACTTTTGGGCCATTAAGCGTCCTATGGTATCCAGTTGAGACACAGTGGTATGCTCGTGAAGTGGTTTCTGTGCAGAAGACAACATGTCGTAATAAGCCTTCGCGGTTGGCTCTGGAGCTTCCTTCATAACATGGTCAGGCCCTTCATCGAAATTTGCTTGATGAAAGTCTTCTAACATGTCTCCGCACTCAGCTTCATCATCAAAATCCTCGATACGTTGCCTCAAGACCTCGTCTCTCGCACAATGTGCTTCACCATGACAGATCCACCGGGTATAGTTTGCCACAAACCCATATGTGATAATGTGTTTACCCATGGTGAGCTGAGTTTGGTCTGACTGATTTTCACACTTACTACATGGACATGGCGCTTTATATTGTCCTTTGTCAAATGCCTTATTACAGAAATCATCGACGTTGCGCCCGAATTCACAGGAGAAGTCACGCTTATTCCTCCAGCCTATGTACATCCACTCACGGTTATCCATCCTTTAACCAGTGATATAAAGACATAACAAGGTGTTGCAAGAAATGAAACTCTTAGAAGATTTGATAATATGGCATGCATGCTTCTACACGGTGTCTATCATGCTATGGTAGGTAAAGATAGGTCCTAAACCCACCCGAGGATGTGTAGATGGGGTTAGTTTCCATGCTCTACTCCTATCCGAGACAGAATTTCGGCAGCACCTCCCCGCTGTTCTCCAAATACACGTCCTGGAAAGGAGATTGTGTACCCGGAGAACAACAGGAAGGTGAAGCCGAAACTCTATCCCAGATCAGAGCAGACCATGGAAACTGAACCCATCTACACATCCTCAGGCTGTCCAAAAAATGTGGACAATTCAAAACAGATACGGTCATAGATATGCAAGCATATGCATATTTCCAACCGTATCTCTTTCAAACGGGAGACGCCTAACTAGGTTACGTGATCTAGCCATCTAGGTACATGATATGGAAACAGGGGCAACACATGCTCACCTAGTAACTCGACAAGAGACGGGGACGGGCGGCAAGACGGAGCCCGAAGAGGCCTCCTAGGCAACAGCAACGTGGCCTCCTCCTACTCCTCCTTCGACGGTGGTTGCGGCAATGGGAGCTTTCCTGCAAAAACCCATCAAGACTTAGCGTCTATCCAAAATTCCGGCAGCACCTCCCCTGTACGGTGAGGTTTCCAAAACCTGCAAGAAAAGCCATGACACGAAGGTCGGGCCACAAAAACATTTTCTTCCCACGGCTCGATGGCCGGACACAAGAAGTAGTGATTTGCCTCCGGTATTTTGCCATTTTTTGACCTTGCACTTGAGCATAAGAAACATATAGGTAGTACCCCAATTTAATCTAACATACTTATGCATCACTAATTTTAACTAAATTTCATACTCATTTATCTAATTCTAACATACTTATGCATCACTACTACGAAAGTGTAGGTCATCATACTAATTTAATCTCAAAATTCGAGAAAGGCCGAGAGATTGATTACCGACCGGATGGAGTAAGGTGTCGAGGTAGCGAGGTGCTTGAGCACGGCCGGAGCACACCCCTCCTCCCTGTTCACCCTCGGCCTCCTCTCTCTCCTCCTCCTTGTTCTCCGACCCTCTCCTTCCCTTCCTCCTTCTCCCCCTCGGCTGTCTCCTACCCCTTCTCCATCTCCTCCTTCTTCTTCTCCCCTGCCCTCCTTCCCTTTTCCCCCTCCTCCTTCTGCCTCTACTTCCCTTCCTCCTCCTTCTTCTCCTCTGGCCGGGACAGAGTACAGCAGGGGAGGTGGCACCGGGGCAGAGGGCGGGGCGGTTGCCGGTGGGGCAGTGGTGCGGGGAGGCCGGATCCGCGCTGCTTGAGGGCGCCGCCGGCGCTGGTGGCGGGACCCGCCTGGCGCGGACGAGGCGTGGGCGGCCTGGGGCGGACGAGGCGTGGGCGGCCGGGTGGCGGCCGGACGGGACCGGATCCGGGCCGCCTGAGGGCGCCACCGGACCCGCCTGGCGCGGACTAGGCGTGGGCGGCCGGGGTCGGACGCGGCAGGGGCCGGAGCTGGGGGCGGGCGCGGGCGGGGGCGGGGTCAAACGGGCAGCGGGCGCGCCTGCGCCGGAGGAGGGGGCGGGCGCGGCCGGCACCGGAGCTGGGGCGGGCGTGGCGGACGGGGCTCGGGGGCGCGCGACGGGCGAACAGGGGCGGCTAGCGGCTTGGCTGTTACGAGATGAAGTCTGTTGCGAGATGCGGTTTGGGTTGGGCCGGCTTGTGGAGAAAAGTGGGGCCCGCAGTCTTTGCCGTGCGCCTAGGTTAGTGCACGGCAATGATGGCTGTTTGCCGTGCGTTTTTAACCACGGCGCACGGCAAAGACAAGTAAAATTCAAATTTTTTTTGGTGTTTCCATGAACGTAAAATTCAAATTTTCCGCCGTCTTTGTTTGGGCCGGCTGGTGGAGAGCGTAAAAAAAAAGGATGGGGCCCGCAGTCTTTGCCGTGCGCCTAGCCTAGGCGCACGGCAATGATGGCTGTTTGTCGTGCGTTTTTTACCACGGCGCACGGCAAAGACAAGTAAAATTCAGTTTTTTTGTGTTTCCATGAATGGAAAATTCAAATTTCCGTGAATGCGATGTTCAAAATCAGATGAAGCTTTACATTGTAGTCAAAAACATGAATGTCTTTTTTACAACTCATTTTTCTTTGAAGTTATTTACTCAAATTCAATGCACGTCCATTTAAATTACTTAATTATAGTTAATATACGAAAATTGCAAATGGATGCGAAAAAATACCATAAACTAACATAAGACAATGTATGTTGTATGTTCACTAGAGAAAATGTTTTGAAGTCAAAAACCAAGTTTAAATTAAACTAAGACTACAAACCAAGTGAGGCGGTGACTCTAAACACTATGCAACTTCGAGTTAGATGCTTCGGTTTCTAAACACTATGCATGACGCATTGTTCAAAACCTTTCTGTACTATTTTTCACAACCTTCCCATAGTATATCATGAGCTCTCCACAAATCTCATCACTTTCAAACTTCATTTGCATTTTATACAATTAAAAAACATTTCAAATACACGTGGATTTTCATTTTTCGCGAACAAAATGTTTGAAATTTCAAGTACTTTCATGGGTAAGATCTTAAAAAGGTATCAATTACACAAATATCATTTTTCCACGAACTATACTCTATTATTTTACGCACTTGCAGTTCAAATTTGATTTATACGAAAAAAATCCTATCAATAAAAGAAATTCGTTAAAATTAGCAAAAAGATAGATATGATTACATAATTGGAATCTAGAGTGCAAAATAATGCACTAGTGGAGGAAAAATTAAGAGGAGGTAGGAAAAATCATTTTTTAAAAATCCTTTGCCGTGCGCTAACACAAAACGCACGGCAAAGGTACATGTTTGCCGTGCGCCATAGGAAGACGCACGGCAAAGGTTGATGTCCGTTAGGCACCAGGCGGTTGACTGACCGGAGGCGTTACAGAAGAAGGATTGTCGTGCGTCTCTAGGAAAACGCAAGGCAAACATTTGTGTTTGCCGTGCGCCCGTCCGAAAATGCACGGCAAAGAGGCTGGTAACCGTGCGTTAATGTTTGCCGTGCGCTCGTAGAAAAACGCACGGCAAACATGGTTTTGCCGTGCGCCTGATGAAAAACGCATGACAAACATTGATACGCACGGCAATCCTTCGTTTTCCCGTAGTGACGCTACGCTGCAGAGCCTAGCCATCTATCACATCCACGGCAAGTTAGTTTTTTTTTTGACAACATATACGGCAAGTTAGGTTGTTCCGAGAAGAACATCCACGTACGTCGAGCGCCAGGTGCGTTGTGTCGAGTGCGCGTACGTGAACTTTCAAGGCAACAGATCAATATATGCGAAAAGAAGCCAAGTTTATTCGGATTGATCCAGCAAGATTTATATAGCGTACATACGGGGGCCTCCTAGCTTATTAATTTCTTGTCAAGCCAAGCCACTGCACAGCCACATTTGCGCGTGTTGGGTGGTCTAAACGACGACAATAGCGGTTCCAACACGCCTTCGTACGTCGTCCCTTATCGCTCAAGCAAAGCCTCGTCGCGAAGGAGCAGATTAAAACCACCAAAACCCCATCGCTTCTGGCAGCGGCCGTCGACGAGCTAGCGCCACGTACACACAGTAGCATATGCATGGCTTCCACAACGGCCACGCACATAGGCTTCTTGCTCCTCACCATCAACTCCATCCTTGCCATCTACAGGTCCCGGGGCGACGCGGCGGCGGTGCTCTTCGTGCTCGCGTCCTACCTGACCCTCATCCAGCTCTTCTACTCCCTGCGCCGGTTCGAGGAATCCGCCCCGGGCTCCGCGGCCAGGGACAGGGCTAGGGTCGGCGTCTGGCTCGCCACCACGGCGCTCACCGCGATGTTCTCGTGGCGGGTCGCCGCTGTCATGCCGTGGCCGGTGGCCGCCGGGGTCTGGTTGGCGGGCGGCTGCACGGTGGCAGGAGGGTACTACTTGCTGTTCTTCCTTCATCATCGTCCACGGGCACGGGGAGAGGGAGATCATTGATCGAGTTTTGCATCGAGGGATCGGAGGACCACGTACATATAATTCGAAGGATATTGTCAGCTAGCAGATCCACTACACGATCGAGATGTTTCATTTCGCCCACCGCATGTGTAAATAATTTACTACATCCGAACTTCAGATAATAGGTTGTCGTATATATTGTGTAAATATATTAGATTTGCTTTATGATTTTTTACCAATGAAAAACATGCATATAGCAAGATAAACGAGAATGTTGCAACTATTCGTGCGCATGCAGCTACCTAATAGCCCGCTCATTGCAATATTAGAAATTAACAAGAATTTTCTTGTTTACTCAAAACCATCAGCGAAATACATGGTGAAATTGTAAAAAAAAAAACCCACGGAAACCGACAGGCAGATATCGTCAGGAATATAGCTCGACATTTTGCTTAAGACCGACGGTGCTGGCCTTCTAGCCTACCGGCGTAGTGAAAGGGAAGCGGGGCGAGCGCCAGGGCACCCGACAGCGACCTACCCGCAGACGACGACGCTGGCGGTGGCTGACCACTTGGACGAGCAGACACTGTCGGTGTTTTTTTTTTAATTTGCGAAATTGCATTGGAGAAGAGGAGGCTTACACACGAGTCCCACATGTCACGACACAACAACGTCCCAATCACCCTGCCACGCATGCGATTTAACTAGGTTTTTGAAGATTTGGATGTCACATGAACCGATTAGCAAGAGACTTCAATGCACATTTTGAGAGTTCGGAGACCTGATGACACTCCATGCCAAGTTCGTGTACCACCGGTGAATTTTACTCTTTATTTCCCGTCGCCCCCTGCCCTGTCGCGCTTGTCCCCTCGCCCCGTTCGCGGCCTCTCCGACGAGCCATCTCTAAGGCGGCGGCCCCTCCCTCTCTAGCGAGCACTCAGTGGGTGACGCGGCCAACTCTGGTGGTGGCACGGCCATCCCCTGCAGGCGGCGCGACAGGCATGGGATGGCGACACCCCTACGACATCGGCCGACGAGCTCCGTCGGGAGTGATACCGCCATTGGGCGAGTGCTCCACTGGGCCGGACTTGCAGCTTGCGAGTGTGGGAGCGCCACCAACACCGGTGCATGCCCCGTCGCGCGGGGTCCGCAAGCACAGGCGCCGGAGGAGCTGACCGGCGAGAGAGAGGAAGATGAGCTGAGGAGAGAGCAAGAAGCAGATGCAGTCAATGCCGTGTTGAATCCGCTCGTATATGAGAGATGTTTTTTCCCAAAAACCACAACACTCCAACCAAAAGGACTTTTTAAACTCTCTTCAGATCACTTTTGCAAAAGCCACAACACAACCAAACACAGCTATTAGATAGATGTCAAAATGATTTTTTTGGGGGGCTGCGGTAGAAGGGGGAGGAGGTGGCTCCGGTTCTTGGGTGCGGAGGGGGAAGCAGTGATGAACCTGTGCAAAGCGAGAATCTCATCCGACTGAACCGAACTTTATCTCTCGTAAAAACTGAAGATCGAATACTATGTTGTGCATTTATTCAAAGCGAATTTAATTGCCTTTTTTTTCCGGCTCCCAACAATACACTGAGAAAGGCGACACCAAGAGTCCAAGACCAACCCACTAGCGACAGCGGCGGCCGCCGCCGCCACCGCCCACAGCAAGAGGAACACAAGAGGGCACGACAAGGAGAATCAGGCGACGCCGCCCTCGACGGGAACATCGCCGTGAGCAGCGTCGTGGGCGCCCACACCACGGCCTTCAACACCGTCAGCTAGGCAGCTGAGACTGGTCGACTCCGTTGGCACGGCCGCCGTCGAACTTGGCGAGAAACATGCCCATGCTCGCGACGAGAGCCGCGAACGCGACGAACACGAGCGCCGCCGCCACGGAGCCGCCATCGTGACGGGCCTTGTCGATGGCCAGCGCCGAGTTGCAAGCCAGGATGGAGATGGCAATCATCGCTAGTGCCGATTGCCGGCCCGTCGCTCCCCGGGCATGAGCGGCGCCACCCTCGACGCGAACGTCGCCGCGAGCAGCGTCGTCAGGAGCCAAGCCGCGGCCACGTTGACCCTGACCGCTCTGCCTGGCACGGTCGCCAAATTTAGCGAGAAAGAAACTGATGCTAGCAACGAGAACCGCGAAAGTGATGAGCACGAACGCCACGGAGTCCGCGTCGCCGCTGGCATTGCGGATGTCGAGCGCCAAGTTGCACGCCACGACGGCCAAGGCTGCCATCGCTAGCGCCAAACACCGCTCCATGCGGCTCCGATCTCCTGCGTGTGGTGATGGGAGCATCTTCATGAGGAGCCACACAACGCGCCTCGCCCACTCGCTGGGAGGAGGCCCCGGCAGCGCGGGATCGCAGGAGCGGAGGTAGGCGAAAAGAAGAAGAAGAAGCAGCAGCAGCAGCAGCAGCGCCGCCAAGCTAACGGCCACGAACGCGGCCGAGGTAACGCCCCCTGCGGCTGGGTGATGCTGATGCATAGCCAGGGCAGAAGAGAACATCAGGCTGTATGCACGAGCCAATTCGAAGCCAAGCCGCGCGCGCGCCGTCTGTTTGACCCGTGTGTGCAATACGAGTTGCTTGCTTGCTTTGATTGAGCGTTTATATAGGGACAGGGGAGGCCCACCGGGCCGACCGTGCGCCTCGCTTTACCCGCGGGACTTTTCGAACCCCCCTATGCGCGTCCGCTATTCATTTGCACCTCCACAGTATCATTCCTCTCATGACTCATCAAATACACGTACACGGGACGAACGAAGTAGACCACTCACGTATACACGCCCGGAACAAGTAGCAAAATAGGAAAATAAAATGATCTATTCTAATCCTGATGATGAAAGTATTGGGTCTTCCATCTAAGTTTTTTCATCATATAATTCTTCTTCTGTACTTTCGTCATAAAAAGAAAAAAATTGCATCACTATTGGGTGAGATATTTCGAAATTTAACTCTATCTTCACAGACCTCACGCGAGGTGACCCTAACTTCGCAAGCCTTTCGAAATTTAACCTCGAGGCACGCGAACTCTTTGATTCGGGGGGTTTTCAACCAATTTCCACCATTTCAAAATTTTCTTTTACACATTTCTTCTCCAGCACAAGTGAAAGGACAATTTGCCCTTGCCTCATCCCATTCATTTCTTCCCTCCATCACTGACCGTGTGGGACCCAGGGCTGGGGTCATCTTCAACCTCGGACTGGCTCCGGAGCGGCGGCGCGGACTGGCTCCGGAGCGGCGGCGTGCGGCTCCGTTGGCCGCCGGCGTCTCTTACTTGTGCTTGGCCTGCCAGCGCTGCCCCCAGCCGGCGGCGCGAGCAGAGGTCGGTCCGCCGGCCATGTGGCTGCAGCTGGCCGGATCTCGCCCCCGCTTGACCTCCACACGGCCGCGTGGAGCTCGCCCCCGCCGACCGACTGCGGCCCCGGCGGAGCTCGACTCCATCGCCCATGGCTGCGGCCCAGGCACAGGTCGGCCCACTGACCATGGTGAGGACCACCGCAGCTACACCGACGAGGACCACCGGTGTTGGGCGCCTCCGCCGGCGAGGACCACCGTCCTGCTCCGGTCTCCCCAAGGGCGGCGCGGCCATCCCCGGCGGGAGGCGTAGCCGACCCCAACGGGCGGCGTGGTCGGCTCCCTGGATGGCGGGAGGTGCGGCCGGCTCCCTGGCGGGCCTCCTTGCGAGCTCGCGACCGGCGGCCGGGTCGAGCTCGCAGCTGGCGGCCGAGCGGACCTCGCGGCCTGGGTGAGCACGCGGTCACGACCCGACGGTGACGCCCAGTGTGGAGCACTGTCTAGAGGTTGAAGCAGACCCCAGGACATGGAACCCACATGTCAGTGGTGGAGAAGGAGAGAAGGACAGGGGCAAAACGGTCCATTCAGTTGGGCTGGAGAAGGAAAAGGAAAAAGAAAATGTTGAAATCCAATAAAATGGTGGAAAACCCCCCGAATCGAAGAGTTCGCGTGCCTCGGGGTTAAATTTCGAAAGTCTCACAAACTTAGGGTCATCTCGCGTGAGGCCTGCGAAGATAGGTTAAATTTCGAAATATCTTTTGTTGGGCACAAAGGCTTGTCCTCGCTCAAGGTTGGACATCGGCGTTGATGTCAGCAAAATGGACACTGGTGAAGGGTTGGCCATTTCCACGGAGGACAATCTATCAACTGGCTAAGTGATCGATATCACCCCTTGCCGCTTTCACGGAGGACAAAAAATTATCTGCCGTATGTAGATACGTCATCATTCGGAGGGGAGTTTCCTGACATTGCACGCACGCATGGAGGCATGGAGCGGAAGATCACAGAGACCACACAAAGCCCGTGTTTGGATAGGACCCTTAAAACTTTTTGGGGTAATAAATGCACCTTTGACCAATAATTAGGGGTATTAAATAAAAACAGTTTACAAAACTACCTCCACGACCTTACGTAAATTCTCAAAACGAATCTAATAAGGTCTTTGACCACGCGATTATAGAACGATTAGAGGATGGTTACTATAGAATTACTGTAGCAAATTATGGATTAATTATGCTCATTAGATTCGTCACGCAAAGTTGCACCCATCCGTGAAAAGGTTTTGCGAATAGACTTCATTTAGTGTTTCATACATGCAAGATTCCCTACATTTAATGTCAAGCAGCAGGAAATGAGCGAAATGCCAGTGAGTTGGCATCTGAAGTCGTGTCCCGGCCTCCCGAGTGTTGCGCGTGACACCTTGTTTCTAACACGGCGCGCTATGGCGGCAGCCGGCAGCAAAGCCAAAGCCCTTGATGCCTCTGTAAGACCGTCACTTTTACGACTCTTTTGGTGAGAAGGTATCCAAAGCATTGGAGTAAATTTGGACGAACTATATATTTTTTGGAATCTCTCGGAGCATCACCGTCGTACCGTATAAAATACAACCCTAGATGAGAGTTAGAGCTTGTCTCAGAGTGTCGTTCTCTAAGAAAATCACGCATGTACGATAATTTTAGACATAGGATGCATCCAAAAGCAATGTACGTTACGCCCGCAAAACACAAAAGCATATGGTTTCGAAAAATAGCGGTTTGGGTGGAGTTTCTAAAACTGCAGAAATTATGTTGTTCTTATCGATACTAATGTTTTGTTGAACTATAAATTTTGACGCATCCAAACACTTTATAGGTTTTCAATACTAAAACAAATCAAACTTGCGACTTGTGAGCTTATATAGCTTGCTTGCTTACGGAGTTGGGGTAGGATGTACTTTGTCATAGTAATCTCCACGCTTTTTTCGCACGTGTCCGTAAGGCGTGTGTGTTCAAACGGGACTCGTCTTCCTTTGTATGACGGTGCACTCACACCGTTCAAAGCGTTCCCACCGAGGTGGGCAACCTGCTTGCACGCCGTCAATGGCGAACAAGGCGGCGCTTGTCGATCGAATTTCTCCGCGGCGCAGCATGCTCAGAGCTTTGTTCAGAGCTCTGTAGGCTGGCCGTGGCCTTCCACCACCCGCGCACGGGCTGGTAGTGCTGGCCAGGATCTGTCCGTGCTCCAGAAGCACCGATGTACGTGCCCAGCCTGGGATCGATCCCATCCGCCCGGCGGCCGGCAGCCGGCTGATACGAAGAAGAGCAAGTCGTTGCGCTGACCACACAAAGCTGAAAGGAAGCGTAGATGCCGGCCAAGCGAAGGGAAACAAGAAGGAACAAAGCATCCCCAGCCCTGTTCCAGCCGCTGGCCGGCCGGCGTCGGTGCGGGTGCCTGGCCGTCCGGCCCGGCAGCTCGGCCTCACCTGACAGCACAGATCCCTCACGCGGCTGGGGGGGCAGCGAAGGCGGAGTACAAGCAGCAGCGCTCGGCTCGGCATCGGCAGGGAGGGGAAGAGCAGGCGATGTGGGGCAGGGCCGCAGAGCAGAGCGGCATCGCGAGGCTGGAGTGCCGCCGCGCGGTTGAGGAAAGATAAAGAAGAATATAATGAAGAAAGCGGATATAAAGAAGAATAAAAAAGAGAAAAAAATCGGTAATGCTAAGGACGTCCGCCAGATTAGAAAAAAAACGGACGCAAAACTCTTAGAGTTTTACCCATCCATCTGTTTATTTATTTTTTCAGATTTCCTTTACACCACATGTTTGATTTCTGATGTTCTCTCCGTCACTTTTTTTACCGCTGGATCTCCACCCAAAGATCACGACCGTCCCCGTGTTGTTGCTTGTCTTTTCGGGCCCGCAGCTGCACCTTACGCGCACCCGCAAACCCGCAACATGTTAGGAGGCGGCGGATCTCAGCGGAAGGCGGCCCATTCCCACTCTCCCGACGCGTCTTGTGTCCAGGTGGGGAGGCGGTCGCGGCGGGGCGGTGAGCAGGCGGCGGGCGGTGATTCCGGCGGGAAGGCGGTCGCGGTGGACAGTGACAGCGGGAGGTGATTCCAGCGGGGAGGCGGTCGTGATGGGCGGTGAGCCACCGCAGGAGAGGTAGGGGAGCCCCCCTGCGCGCCCCTCCTGCCTTGGTCAAGCCCTGCCATCGCACGGGTGCTCCGTCGCGAGCATGAGAGCTCCGCCACTACGTAGGATTCGCGGGCTCCGGCCGCTGGCCGGCGTGGGCGGGGAGAGCTGCCGGATCCGGAGCCGAGCAGGGCGTCGGTGGTGGGCGGGGACGAAGCCAAAAGGGTGCTGGTGGCACGGCGCTTCTGCGAAAACAAAGTTTATATCATGCTTATTTTCGCGTTGGGAGGATGCCTAATGGGCGGGTGCGGGGGTGTGGGCCCTTTGGCCTAGCTCGTGGATGGTTACCTGCGTACCTCATAGATGGTTATTGCAGACCTTTTTAGGTGTATGTGTTGCATGCATGTGAGACGAAATGGACGATACCATCCCACATACAGAAGGATTTGAAATTTTAAAAATGAAATCGGACATTAAAATGAAATTTTGATTGGACTGATAGATTTTTGCAAATTAAATCTTTACAACAAGATCTCACTTAATTATATTTTGACGAACTTTTTTTATTCATATTTTAGTTAAGATTTTATATTTTCTGAGCTAGAGTAACTATGAAAGAAATTCTACAAAGACACAGAACAAAACATTTACACGAACGAACAAATTATATGAACTAACGAACAATTATATATTTGTCTGTATGTATAATTTTTTATTTATTAGTTCCTATAATTTGTTCGTACATACAATTTTTTGTTTTGTGACTTTGTAGAATTTGTTCCATAGATATGTGTTGCAAATAAATTGCTGATGTCATCCACATGCAAAACGAATTGAAACTTTAAAAAATTATAAGTCATAAACCGAGCATCAAAATTAAATTGTGATCGCACGATTGGATTTCTGACAATAAACTCTTCAAAACAAGCTCTCACTTGACTATATTTTTGATGAAATTTTTTATTCATATATTTTAATTAAGCTTATATTTTTCTGTGTGATATATACATGTGGAACAAAAATTCAATAAGGGGAACAAATATTTGCAGAAGTGGAACAAATATTCACTTCGTGAAAACAAATTTGCAATGATGTAGAAAAAATAATCACTTAGAACGAACAAATATTGATGGAGAAGAAATATTCACTAAGCAAGAATAAACTTTTATTGATGTTGGAAAAATATTCATTGAGGAGAACAAATATTCAATAAAAGAGTGTTCTCAAAAAAAATATTCAATAAAAGAGAATAAATATACACTGATATGGAACAATCTGAAGTGAAAAATATTTTCACCGAGGCGAAACAAATATTCACTAAGGGATCAAAAACTCATTGAACCAGAATAAATATTCACTAGGGTAAAACACATATTCACTAAGGGAAGACAAATTAAATGAAATGAAAGAAGAAGTAAAATAGAAAAAAGAGAAACAAAAAAGAAACAAAAATAAATAAATAAATAAATAAAAAGAAAGAATACAAAAATTGAGAGAAACTAGAAAAATAGAAAATAGAAAGAAAGAAAAAAGAACGGAAGAAGTAATAAACAGAAAGAAATAGAAAAAATATAATAGAGAAACAAAAATAAAAATAGAAAGAAATAGATAAAAAGGAAGAAATAAAAAAGAAAACATACTTGCGGACTGCAGACATAGGCTGCGTGATGGATTGTCGAACTGTCGCAATAGCGACATATAGCCGTTGTGGGCCGGGCGCCCGCAATGGATGTAGTTATACTCTCTACAGGCCTGCACGTTGGAAGAGAATTGAGGAGAGAGACTGAGCTACCGCTAGACCCAGCGAGAGTCGCTAGCATGTGTTGCGCGGGCCGCACCACGTCCTCGCCTCTCTTCCTCTCTTTCTTTCCTCCTTGGGCTCATGTCTAGTTGGTTCGGTGGCCTGTGCTAGCAAGGTGTCGATAGCGAGGCGTGCGCAGCAGGTGACCGACCGAACACTAGCGCGAGACTACACGCTCGGTCGCCGTCGTGATCGTCGACGCAGGGCAAGCCTAGGCGCCACAGGAGGACGGGCCACACGACGAGCAAATTGCCAGACTGGGATCCCGCGTGCTCGTCGAAGGAGGATGCTGAGGTGCGGGGCACGGGGAGGTGCGGCCCAGCGCGGACAAGACAAAGAATGATCTTCACCGCGCGGCCGCCGCGTGGGGCACGGTTGGCTGCAGAGCGCGCCAGCCCACCGATGTGGGGTCTCAACTTCGCGAGTCATGTGGGTGCACGGATCCTCAACCACGGCCGTGGGCGAGCCGCCATGGCCACGAGCTTCAGGGGCATGACTTACTAGGAGGTGGTGTCCGCGGTGTCGGAGCAGCAGAGGGCGGAGGACGCCGTCAGGAGTTCAAGTGCGGCTCGCGGCGCTGGCGGAGGCGTGTAGCAGTCAATGCAGGAGTAGATCGGCGGTCGGTGTGGGAAGAAGAACGTGGTGCGGTCGTCGGTGTCCACCCGCGCTAGGGGGCGACTGCGGCGCACACAACTTACAACGCGAGGAAGACAGGCGAGGAGCTTCCGACAACAGGGAAGCGGGGAGATGCGGCTCGGCGGGTGGCAGGCCGCGATGACATGTGGCGGCGACGAGGTGGAGTTGAGTAGAAGGGAGAAGAGAGGATTAAACAATTACAGTGTGTCCCACTATTAATTACTATAACCCGTTGGCAAAGAGTACCCTGTTGTAACCATTGCGGGTGCCCTTAGCATTACTACCTCGACAGTCCACCACCACTCGCTACCTACTTTAATTTGTGCACATATATACCGCTAAGATCACTGGTAGAGAGCGAGGCTTTGGTTCGGGCCTTTAGTCTCGGTTCAACTTTGGAGCCGGGACTAAAGGCCTTTCGTCGACGTGGCCCGAAATGCTGGCTGGAGACACCCACTTTAGTCCCGGTTGATATAACCAACCGTGACAAAAGGGCTGGCTCCCGGCGTCTCTTTCCCGCAATGATTGACGCGGGCTTTTAGCACCGGGTGGAGTTACCAACCGAGACTAAAGGGTCCCCTTTAGTCTCGGTTGGTAACTCCACCCGGTGCTAATGCTTTAGTCCCGGGTGGAGCCCTTTAGTCTCGGTTGGTAACTCCACACGGTGCTAATGTTTTAGTCCCGGGTGGAGTTACCAACCAAGACTAAAGGGTACCCTTTAGTCTCGGTTGGTATCTCCACCTGGGACTAAAAGCCCGCGCCCTATAAATCCAGCTTCTTCTTCCTCTTTCTCTTGCCCGAGCCATTCTTCACCAAGAGCTCGAGCTCCTCCTCCGTGGCGCCTCAACCTTAGAGAGGTGCTGCTGAATTTTTTCTTCAACAATTTGTGAAGATTTCTCTCCTCTAAAGTGCTGCCAAGGTTTGATTCTTCTTCCTCCCATCATTTGTTGTGATTAATTTTTTTTATATATTTTAGAGATGGAGAAAAATAGAAATCTTAAATCCTAGGTGGGAGGAGCTAATAAGAGATGAGGTTATTTATATACTTTAGATTTAGAAAAAAGTGGTTGGCTAAACACTAGCATTCTCTTGTTATCTTTTAAATTGATGTAGAGAAAATTGAATTTTACTTTTTGATATAATGATACATATAACTAATTATGATTTTACATTTAGCTAATTTTTTAGAAGTTAGTTTATAAAAAATATGGTCATTAATAATGGAGATAAAAAATGGCCATCAGGTGACCTCTGTATGTCATTGTATCACAAGAAATGGCCAAATGTATGTAGTTCACATAGGATGCAATGATTGCCGCAGTTGTGGTACAATAACATACATACAGTTGAGGTCACTTGATGGCTATTACAAGGCACGACATCAATAGCAATGAGTACAAGTCCGAAGCTAAAACTAGTCAGCTTCTAGCTTTTGAACCTCTGCTTGAAACACATTTATGAATACACGTATTGTGTTGAGATGATCAACATGTTCAGGAAGAATGTAGGTCGGCCTCCAGTTCTCATCATCCAGTTTATAACAGAATACATCATCAAACTCACCATTTTTCATCTTCGTCTTTGTTTACTTTTTGATATAATGATACATATAACTAATTATAATTTTGCATTTAGTTAATTTTTTAGAAGTTAGTTTATAGAAAATATGGTCATTAATAATGGAGATAAAAAATAGCCATCAGGTGACCTCTGTATGTCATTGTATCACGAGAAATGGCCAGATGTATGTAGTTCACATAAGATGCAATGATTGTCGTGGTTGTGGTACAATGACATACATACAGATGAGGTCACTTGATGGCTATTACAAGGCACGACATCAATAGCAATGAGTACAAGTCCCAAGCTAAAACTAGTCAGCTTCTAGCTTTTGAACCTCTGTTTCAAACACATTTATGAATTCACGTATTGTGTTGAGATGATCAACATGTACAGGAAGAATGTAGGTAGGCCTCCAGTTCTCAAAATCCAGTTCATAACGGAATACATCATCAAACTACCCTTCTTCATCTTTGTCTTTGTTATTCTGATTTAAAGGAAATAATTTTTGGACTTAATAAGATGCAGATGAACCGGCAATGGATGAACGCCGACAGACGATCCCCGGAGTACATTGCTAGCATGCAAGCTTTTCTCGAAGTGGCCAAAGCCAACAAGAATCCAAAGGGATTCATGTGTTGTCCATGCTCTGTGTGCACAAATGACAAAGACTACTCTGACTGGGGGACTCTTCACCTCCACTTGATTAAAAACGGATTCATGGCGAACTATGTGCTTTGGACCAGGCACGGTGAAAGAGGGGTTGTGATGGAAGAGAACGAAGAAGAGGAGGATGATAATAACATTCCTGACTGGGCCGCGGGGCAAGCTTTTGCGAATACTTTAATGGAAGATGCTGACGAAGAAGAGATACCGGAAGACGGCCATGTTGATGATCTTGGTCAAGTTCTAAAAGATGCACAAAAGGACTGCGAAAATGATAATGAAAAGGCAAAGTTGCAGCGTATGATAGAAGATCATAGAAAACTATTGTACCCAGATTGCAAACAGGGTCACAAAAAGCTTGGTACTACACTTGAAATGTTGCAATGGAAGGCAAAATATGGTGTGTCTGATAAAGCATTTGAGGGGATGCTAAAAATTGTGAAGGACAAGCTTCCTGAGAACAATGAATTACCGTCGACAACATATGAAGCGAAACAGATTGTGTGCCCTCTGGGGTTGGAGGTTCAGAAGATCCATGCCTGCCCTAATGATTGCATCCTATATCGAGGCAAGGAACATGAGAATTTGGAAGCTTGTCCTGTGTGCAAAGCGCTACGTTATAAGATCCGGAGAGATGATGATCCTGGTGCTCTCGAGGGGACACCTCCCAAGATGACGAAAGTACCAGCGAAGGTTATGTGGTATTTTCCTATAATACCACATTTGAAGTGTTTGTTCAGGAACAAAGAGCATGCTAAGTTGATGACATGGCACAAAAGCGATCGTAAGCAAGACCACATGCTGAGACATCCGGCAGATGGGTCTCAATGGAGAAAGATTGATAGAAAATACAAAGATTTTGCTGGGGAAGCAAGAAACATAAGATTTGGTTTAAGCACAGATGGTTTCAATCCATTTGGTGAGTTTAGCAGTGGTCATAGCACTTGGCCTGTGACCCTATGCATGTTCAACCTTCCTGGTTGGATGTGCATGAAGCGAAAGTTCATTATGATGCCGGTGCTAATCCAATGTCCAAAACAACCTGGCAACGACATTGATGTGTATCTAAGACCATTGGTTGATGAACTATTACTGCTATGGAAGAAAGAAGGTGTACGTGTGTGGGATGAGAATAAGCAAGAGAACTTCAACCTACGAGCATTGTTATTCATTACCATCAACGATTGGCCTGCTTTAAGTAACCTATCTGGGCACTCAAACAAGGGATATCGGGCCTGCACCCACTGTTTACATAAAACAGACAGTATTCATCTGAAAAATTGTAAGAAGGTTGTGTATATGGGTCACCGTCGCTTTCTTCCTGAGAAGCATTCCTTAAGGAAGAAAGGTATGCATTGGAAAGGAAAGGCTGATCATCGTACAAAGTCCCCCCCCCCATTTTAAAGGAGAGGAGATATTTGAGATGGTAAAGAATCTAAGGGTTGTCTTTGGAAAGGGTGACGGTAGTGAATCTGTTGCACATGATGCTAACGGGCGTGCACCAATGTGGAAGAAGAAATCTATAGTTTGGGAGTTACCTTATTGGGAAATTCTTGAGGTCCGGAACGCAATTGACGTGATGCACTTGACGAAGAATCTTTGTTTGAATGTCCTAGGCTTCTTGGTTTGTTACGGTAACTCTAAGGATACATTGGAAGCACGACGGGACCTGAAAAATATCCATAGGAATGAAGCACTTCCGATAGAGGTTGATGAAGAGGCAGATCCTGAAGAGGTTGAGGAGGAAGAACAAGATTACTTAGGTCCTGCTAGTTACACCCTGAGCAAGGAAGAGAAGGACATCATGTTTGATTGCCTAAACAGTATGAAGGTTCCATCTGGCTACTGATCGAATATAAAAGGGATAATAAATATGAAAGATAAGAAGTTCACAAATCTAAAGGCCCACGACTGCCACATGTTGATGACACAGTTACTTCCAGTTGCGTTGAAGGGTGTTCTACCAGAGAAAGTACGATTAGCGCTCGTAAAGCTTTGTGCATTTCTCAATGCAATTTCACAGAAGGCAATCGATCCAAGGAACCTAGTGAAGCTACAGAATGATGTTGTGCAATATCTTGTCAGCTTTGAGTTGGCATTTCCACGTTCATTCTTCGATATTATGACTCACCTCCTGGTGCACCTTGTGAAAGAGATTACTATTCTTAGACCAGAATTCCTGCACAACATGTGGCCTTTTGAGAGGTTCATGTCAGTCCTCAAGAAATATGTTCTTAACCGCGCACGTCCGGAAGGAAGCATCGCCAAAGGATATGTAACTGAGGAGGTCATTGAGTTTTGTGTGGACTTTGTCGACTCAATTGGGATTCCAGTATCACGACACGAGGGGAGGCTACTAGGAAAGGGCACCATTGGAAGGAAAGCATGTTTGAGCAATGATACTGATTTGTTCAATAAAGCACACCTAGCTGTTCTGCAATAATCAACCTTGGTGACTCCGTATATTGAGGAACACAAGCAGATTATTTCTTCACAAAATCCAACCAAAACCGAAGCATGGGTTACACGTCATCACTTGGAAAATTTCCCCTCATGGTTGAGTGAACAAGTTATTGGTGATTCCACGATTCACCCACAACTCGCTTTGTTAGCCAGGGGACCTTCTAGCACAATTGTGAAATTCCAAGTTTACGATATAAATGGTTATACTTTTTACACAAGAGACCAAGATCGGAAAACCACACACCAAAATAGTGGTGTCCGTATAGACGCCATGGACAGCAACAATAACAAGAACTCGTATTATGGTGTCATAGAAGAGATATGGGAGCTTGAGTACGGGCCACTTAACATCCCTCTGTTTCTTTGCCAATGGGTAAAACTAACTGGAGGTGGCATAAGGAAAGATCAATATGGAATGACAATAGTGGACCTAACCAAGATTGGTTTCAAAGATGAACCATTCGTCCTTGCCAAAAATGTGCATCAAGTTTTCTATGTCAAGGATATGACTAGTAAACCGAAGAATAAAAATCCCGAAGAAGGACCACAAGAGCCAAAGCGACACATTGTTCTTCCAGGTAAAAGAGTAATCGTGGGAGTCGAGGACAAAACAGACAAATCAGATGACTATGATCAGTTCGATGGCATGCCTCCATTCGCTGTCGAAGTTGATGGAAATGAAGAGACACCGTACTTACGTCACAACCATGACCAAGGAACTTTCGTCAAGAAAAGGAACTTCAATACTGTACTGTAATGATTAATGTTCAAATCATTTGTGTAATGTTGTATGAGTGTATTCCTTTATGTGTTTGAACTAAAACTTGTTAAAACCTTTCAGATGCCCTGTGAGAAGTAACCACAAAGTTTGAGATTTTTCTGAATTAGTTGAGCATTTTTCTTATGTCTTAGGAGACAAATATTGTCGAGTCCGAAAAAGAAAGTAATTATTTCAACTATTAAATTATTTTTATATAGGAAAGTGAAGGTTGTTAACACTTAACGAAATATAATTTTGCATGGTTCAAATATTAAACTTACCATTTTTTAAAAATGTTGCAAAGAGAAAGAATGAGAAAATGAGGAGGGAAAATGGGAAAAAAATCAAAGTCCCGTGCAAAATAGCCCTTTAGTCCTTGGTGGTGTTACGACCCGAGACAAAAGGGGGGCCTTTTGTCTCGGGTGGTAACACCACCCGGGACTAAAGAGGGAAATTTTCCCTTTTGGGAGCTCCCGCGCGAAATCGCCCTTTAGTCCCGGGTCGTCTCACTAACCGTGACAAAAGGCCCCCCTTTTGTCATTGTTCGTTACACGACCCGGGACTAAAGGGGGGTATATATATAAAAGCAGCGACTCTCCCCCTCCAGCACTTGGCCACTTTTTCGTCCCCGATCCGCCGCCATCGTCGTCGTCGTGTCCTCCTCCTCCTCCGCCGCCGTCATCCTCCCTGACCGCCGCCTTCCGTGGCGCCCCCCGTCCTCTGCCCCCCGGAATTCTCCGCCGCCGCCGGCCTCCCGGAATCCGCAGTCCACCGATCCGCCGACGTCGTCACCCCGGCCCCCGCCACGCCGGTCCGCCACCGTCGGCCCCTGGAACGCAGCGGCTTCCTCCCCGACCTGGCCCGGCCAGCCCCGGCCTCCGGGGCTCCTCCTCGCATCGGCCTCCTCCCCATCCTCCTCCTCCGCGCCGTCCTCCCCGGCCTCCGGGGCTCCGCCGCCGCCGCGCGCCTTGCCGGCCGGCCGGCCTGCGCGTCGTCACCTCCGCCCGCGCATCAACATCGTCTGTCCCACTCCGTCGCCTCGTCCTGCTGCCTCTGCCTTCAGCCTCACGGTTGTCCTCCCCAACGCCGGTAGGGGCGCGCCCTTCCCCCCAACCGCCGGCGTACACCGGCCCTGCCCCCAAATTTTAATTGGGAGTTTGGGACTTGCTGACGCAAACAAATGAATAGTTTGCGTCGGCAATTTTTTTAATTTCATTTGAAGATTAAATTTAAGTATAAAATTGTCCTAAATATGTGTATAATAATTATAATTAAATATGTCTCTCCTCAGCATCGCCGACCGCCATCTCTCCCCGGCTCCCTACTGCCTCCCTCGACGCACCCAGGATCCCGCCGCCGTGAATGTTTTTTTTTTTGCAAATCACATAGTACACACACTTATCTCTATGAACACACGCATGCAACTCTAACCATATGAGCACTTGCGAAAGATTGAGCCAACAAATCTTTAAGATTGACGAAGTCACACTGACATCTCGCTATCGGCGGTCACATCGCCTACCACAGAAAGAATAACACGCCTGTTAAATCCTGAAAAATGCGAGTGCTAGTATCGAGTTGAGAACTCGAAATCCAGATGGGCAAGCTTCACCACAAAGAACCTTTGTGCACGTTTATTAGTTATATTGCGTGACCTTACACAACGCGGCAACACCATGGCGTACGTGGCTACAAAACACTCTCATACCTAAGGGTCCGTTTAGATGGGTGAAAAGTGATATGGTGAATAGTAGTTCAATAGTGGAATTGGAATTAATACATGTATAACATACAGTGACCAACCGGTGACGGACTTTTGAGGCAAAAACCGATGAAAAGAAAGAAAAAAATGGAAAGGAATACTACTGCATGAACACGTTGGGGGTCGGAAGTCTCACGTCCTGGAAGAATGCGGATTATTCGTTGGCTGTACCATGCATATGCACAGCGCAGCGCGTCAGGTTCCGGTCCGTCTGAAAGTAGCCTTAGCTTACTCGGTGTGAGGTTTCGAGACAATCTCAATGCGAGTAGCCGTGATCGGATCGGCGTTAAGCCAACGATACGAGAGCTGAACAACGCGATGTGGGCACGACGCACGAGCGAGGTCTCGGTCGTCGTGACTTCGCGCGGACGCGGTAGGGGATCCGTGTCGTCTCCATTTCCGGGATCGAAAGGGATCCCGTCAGGCCGTCACCCTCACGCAAAGGCTGCGGCCTCCCGCAGCTAGGTCGCTTCTCCAGGTATTACGTACGGGTTACTTGAGGGCTAGCTTCATCTTTTGGTCAATTAATGCTAAAACAGCGTTTCGTGTTTGGTCAAATGACAGCGACAATATTGCCACACTGACCCGGTCGTTTCTTTGCCTCCTATATAACGATCATAAGCGTCCGGATGATGGAAAACGTAACACCACCAGCTCGATCACATCGCTAGCTCGATCGAGTGCCATATATTGTTCGTCTCGCTTGTGATCCACCAGGCGCCGGCTAACCCGTCACCAACCACCCGAACAAGCTAGGCGTATGGCCTCAGCAACGTCCACGTACGTTGGCTTCTTGCTCCTCACCATCAACTCCATCCTTGCGATCTACAGGTCCCGAGGCGACGCCACGGCTGTGCTTTTCGTCCTTGCGTCCTATCTCACCCTCGTCCAGCTCTTCTACTCCCTGCGCCGGTTCGAGGAATCCGCCCCGGGCTCCGCTGCCAGGGACAGGGCTAGGGTCGGCGTCTGGCTCGCCACCACGGCGCTCACCGCGATGTTCTCCTGGCGGGTCGCCGCTGTCATGCCGTGGCCGGTGGCCGCCGGGGTCTGGTTGGCGGGCGGCTGCACGGTGGCAGGAGGGTACTACTTACTGTTCTTCCTTCATCATCGTCCACGGTGACATGGAGCTAGATCATTGATCGAGTTTGCATCGAGGGTGGACCACATATACTTCGAAGGTTATTGTCAGCTAGCAGATCCACTACACGATCGAAATGTTTCATTTCGCTTGGCCACATGTGTAAATAATTTAATCCGGAACTTCACATAGATTCTCGTATATATTGTGTAAATATATTGGATTTGCTTTAAGATTTTTTACCAATAGCGCACCATGCATAGCAACATAAATGGTGTATACTAACGGATTTATTGAACATATAACGAATTTGCTTTTTTTAGCAGTCATTTCTAGAATATATAGATCTTGTGTACAGTATGTTGCAACTATTCGTGTGCATGCAGCTACCTAGCTATCAGCCCGCTCATTGCACTACTGGAAATTAACGAGAATTTTCTTGTTTACTCAAAACCATCAGCGAAAAATATATGGTGAAATCGTCGGAAAAAAAAAGTTCTAAGGGAAACCGACAGGCAGATATCGTCAGGAATATAGCACGACATTTTGCTTAAGACAGAGGGTCTTGAAAAAGATAAACTTAGCATCAGGGAATTAAGCACAATAATTACCCCATCATGCTAAGTTTCGGAGTAAGTGGTGGTGACATTTTTCTCCGAAATGCTAACGCCTTATTACTTTATCTCTTTGAACTCGTATGTATTATAGACCAATCAAGGTCTTAGAGACTGTAGCGTTGGGAATACGCCTTTCAGATTCACCGAAAGCTTAGAACGGTGTCCATATTCCCTGTCCAAAGTGAAATCAAATGATTCTACCAAGCGATTAAGAGAACATTATATTCCACCTTTGCTTATCGTCTACGAAGTCTTTCAAGTGAAATTAAAACATGATCAACAAACTGCTAGCGGAAGAAATGAAATAAGATGAGGAACCAGTAATTATTTGTCATATAGGCCCCGTTTAGTTCCTTATGATCCTCTTTCAAAACCTATTAGGAGGACCAAATATACATTAATTACAAAACAAATTACATAGATGGACGGGAAACCTGTAGAATTGTATTGCACTTCATTTATGTCGCATGTACATAGGGCTGGACGCCGAGCCAGCTCGGCTCGGCTTGGTCTGGCTCGTTAAGGTAACGAGCCAGCTCGGCTCAGCTTGTTAACAAAACGAGCAAAAAGGTTGGCTCGGCTTGGCTTGTTAGTAGCTGGAGCTAGCTTGTTAGGCTTGCGAGCTAAATGTAAATTTGAAATTACCATCTGAGCATATGTAAAAAATTTTAAAATAATAATTATAAAGTTGTAAATGATAAAATTAGTCACACATGGAGCACTTGGGAAAGTTTAGCATAGCTTCAATGGCTCAGCTCAACTTTGATAACTCAGTTTTCTATGTTGAAATTAAAACTTTCTAGCTCGTTTGGCTCGCGAGTAGCTTGCGAGCTGGCTCGAGCCAGCTTGTTAACAAAATGAGCAAAAACAATTACTCGGCTCGTTAAAAAATTGATCGAGCCGAGCCGAGTCAAGCCAAGTTATGAACGAGTTGAGCCAGCTCACAAGTTTCTGGCTCACGATCCAGCCCTACATGTACATGACTTGGCTTTATGCAGGAAATAGAGTAGATAGTAGAGTAGAAGACAGTACTACCCCGTCCATATTATTCCACGTAGGTTCATTACTAGGTCCAAAAACGGATAGGCTTAGCTAGGTGACCAAGTAATAAGCAAACACCCCTTCAAATCGTTTGCTCCTTTAATAACACTCAGTATTTTCCTTGTCCGCTACTCTGGCTTTTGGTTGGAGTAGCAAAAACAATTCGTTGTCAGAACGTATCAGTGCATTCCTGACGCAGCAAACCACACGAACACGTTTGGTTTGGCTGCTTCATCTCCTGCGCAACTTAACTAGTCGTTCGTTCCATGACTTGCTCGCCAAGGTCGCGACTCGCGTCCACAAGCTTATAACTGAAATGAAGACGACAGAGGTACCGTGGGTCGCCGCGGCGCGTTGACTTTCTTGTCCGACACGTCTACAGTTCCATACCAAGCGAAAGCGATGTGTTCTCTACCATTCAAGGAAACTTCCCGACACTTATTCCGTCGTTCCGTTTAACTTTCTTGAAGCGATGCCGTACGTCTAGCGTCGTCATGGCCAGCATTTTCCGGACAGAAAACTCGCCCAAGATCATTATTAAAACCCGCACTGTTCTCCCCTCTCCACTGTTTTCAGATAGAGAAGATTTTCACTCGCATGCAGAGGAGGTTCTCGTATGAAAAGCCAACAGATCCTTGTATATTTCTCATCCAGGTGCATGCAATTCAACCCAAAAGATCATCCCGACCTTTCCAAAGCAAAATAATTCAGATGATTCAATTCTCATCTGGGTCAAACGCCTAGACTTTATCCAGTGCTATTTTTCAACAAAGTTCATTGCCCATCGGGAGATGGCGGGTTCGAATAGCATCGATCAGAAGATTCAACAGAGAGCAGTAGTCAAATCATCTATATATCTAGAAATTATAGTAACTACATATTAAGGATTATTATGCAGGACTGAAGCATGATCTGATCACTTCTTCATACCAACGAAGTGCACGCGTAGAACGAAAGTCCTATGGTGGCGGTGGCCCCACCATCCATACTAGGATCCCGAACGCCATCGGCATCAGAACGAATGTCGTCTTCCACCCTAAGGAGGAGCGTCACGGAGAGGACCAACACGGCGAACCTGGCCCTGTGGCGCGCCACGAACCCCAGCAGCGAGCTCTGGATCAGGCGCAACGACTACAAGATTGGACGAGCAGAAGGTTGAGGTGGACAAAGGAGACGGATGCCACGGCGGGCATGGTGCTTGATCAACCAAAAATATGAATGGGCCGGTGCATGATGCAATGAACTATGTTCATGGAAAGTTTCAAATTGAACAAGATTTTGTGCGTGGAGAACAAAAAAAAAGACAATCTCCATATGAATAGATGCGGGTTCGCGGGTCCTGATGAATAGTGCATCCAACCCGATAACATGATGATTTTGTCTTTCTATTTCTCTTTGCATAAACTTGTGTTCAACTTGAAACTTTTCATAAATAAACATGAATCATTGTATCGTTCATCCAATCATGTTTTCATTGTATTTTTCATGAGATTTTTTGTGGGTTACTAGTCTGGGAAGCATGGGAGTATGTGAGAGTATGGGAGCACACGATATGTTTTTGACCTCCTTTAGGCTTTGGCAATTCTCAGGCTGTTCCTATCTCTTCCTGTTTAGATAGGAGTGACCAACTCTTGATCGAGTATATGTCGCCCTGAAGATGACCTGCACATACGAGTTGTGTTTCATTCTTTTGAAAACAACACCATTCCTACTCAATCAAATATCCTAACAGAGCGCCGATGCACCAATTAAAATTCGAGACCTTAACTTAGATGAAAAAAATCTAAGCCAAGCGCCAAACAAATTGGTTGTGTAGTGAGTCAGTTGAATACCAAAGGAAATGTGAACCAAATTCCAAAAGAACCTTGCCACATGGAAAAAAATAAATGAATGGTTTCTTCTGAACTACAGAAACAACGCCTAGAACACCCCATCTCCATCTTCTTTTTATAATATTACCCTTAGTGAGTATATATGACAGCCTTCCTGAGATACCAAAGAAAGACTTTATTTTTTTGAGGAAGCTTTAGCTTCCACGATAGACAATTAGCCGAGATTCCCTCTTCTCTCATGAGATCATTGTACATGGAGCTCACAGTAAAAGATTTCTTATTCAACTTCCAGATAAAAACATCTTTCTGTTCTGCTAGCTGGAAATTTACGGCTGATTTGTTCCGAGGAAAATGTTGTGCTTCCGGCCAGTGGACTGCAACACCATTTGTTAATGAAGTCATGGGACTTAGAATTGTTTGAGATAATCATACTAGTTTTACTTTGCTATTGTTATTCAAGAATCAAATATGTAGAATTAGTACTTTTGTCTCTTTTATCATATTACAAACGAAAAAATATTTAGCCTAAGGACACGCTATGTCTTTTTTTTTTGAGATTACACAGTACAACGCAGACGCTCACAACACGCACGCACACTCACCCCTATGAATACACGTACGCAAACCCTACCCCTATGAGCACCTCCGAAGGACTGAGCACCGGCAGATCTGGAGATTCTCGAAGTCACCACTGGCGCCTCGTCGTCGACGGGAACGTCGCTTACCACTTAATGCATAACGCCGGAAAATCCCGGAATAAATCCAGGAAAAGGTGCGAGCACCAGGATTTGAACCCTGGTGGGTAGCGTCCCACTGAACCGTCCTACCATTGGACTACAAGCCCATTCGCAGGACACGCTATGTCGAGCTCGTTCAAGGGCCCTTGAAATCATATATAGAGCCGGATTGCTCGGAACTTCGTTCCGGGAATGATTACACATTCCAGGAATGAGAACAATTTTTAGTATAAAATTTCTTTCACAAATGCCCTACCACGTTCCCGATTCCACGGTTCCGGATCATGCTGCTAATAAGGTTTGGCCCAGGCAGCATGTGCAATTGTGCAGCAAGCATTTTCCGAGAACCAGCTAGGACATGGATGCTTACATTAGAAAATATATATAACCAGTAGCTAGTTCAGCTTAAATTAAGTTTACTAACATGCATGTTCCTTTAGTTAATTTTGTTCCCAGAATTGCTTTCTTTATTCGAGAAGAGATGGAAGCAGTACCTAGGGACCGGGTTAACGCATTGACGACGTCCTCCCCGGTTCAGAGAGCGACTGTCATCCCTGATCAGTTTATTCGGACACAGCTGCCGTTTTGTTTACTCTGATGACCGCTACCTCCTCCTATACAAAGCTCAAGCTCAACCGGGCTGGACGCGACGACTGGACCCTTGACCTGCGCGACCTGGACGTCAGCCTGGGGGGCATTGTTGGACGTGACGAGACCTGCCTTTGTTTGAACCGAAAATGACTAGTTAGGCGACCCATCGCAGCGTCACTCACTCCATCAGGCATGATGCAGCACGTACAAAGCGACTGCGGCTACATTAAAAATAAGTGGTTGCTGCATGCACGACGCGGCAAGATCAGACTTCTCTCTGCTCCGTTGCTGTCCGAACTTCGAAGAAACAAGAATCACCTGACGACGTTGACGTAGTCTCCATCTGCCAGGTGATCGACTAGCGCTTTTGCATAATGCTAATGCCCTTTCCCATCCAACAACAACAACCTCACCGGCTCACACCGCCAACTCCCGCTTTGGTGACGTACTCGTGCCTTTGCGTCAAGATCCCAACTTGGGCCTTGTTTAGTTTGCTACTTTTCCTCCTTTCCACTCTCTCTCCACCACATTAAATACATCAAAAGACATATGTTCGGAATACTAAATGTAGATGAAATCAAAAACTAATTACACGGTTTTGATGGCCTTTGCGACACGAATCTTTTAAGTCTAGTTAGGCCATGATAGGACAATATTTACCACAAAAAATCGAAATTTACCTTTTGCTACAGTGCGTTAAAAAGGCAAATTTTTCTGACATCTAAACAAGGCCTTGTATGTAAATTTCCTAACCCTGTTGACGGATTCTTGCTCTGTGTGAGCTGACAGCCAAGTCAAGCTTCATGTTGGTCATGGCCAGAGAGAGCCTGACGTACGTCGTAGGTCGTACTCAGGGATGGAAATATGGAATAATCGATCCCAATGCAAAGCCTTCTCCCTTCACATTAGTCTCGTACTCCCTCCGTATCGAAATATTTGTCGCCGTTGACTTATTCTTATAACTTTAATCATTCGTCTTATTCAAAAAATTATTTCAAATACGTAAAAGGGTAAGTCAAACTTAAAATGTCTACAATAATAAAGCATGTAGCAAACAAAATAGATGGTATTTGCATAATTTTTTGAATAAGACGAATGATCAAAGTTGTAGAAAAAAAGTTAATGGCGACAAGTATTTTAATAGGGAGGGAGTATATCGTTTACATACTCTCGTACTACGTCACACTAGGCCACAAACGATTTGTGCTGACCCTTGCAAATTAGTGTGCTGGCGGGTGCAATTGGCAACCGCCAGCACTGTGGTTTGCAAGGGCGCCGGTTCGTCACCCGCCAGCGGTAGCATAACAGTGCTGGCGGGCAACATAAGGAACCACCAGCAGAAATGAGGACGATTTCTGCTGGCGGTTGCCATATGTTGCCCGCCAGCACTGTGGCCCTTAATAAAACCCGACAACTTCTTCTTCCCCAGCTACCTTCCATTGGAGCTTTGCCCGAGAGGAGCTCGGGAAAAGCTCCAAAAACACCCAATCTATGGGGGGGGAGGTTTTGCACTTGATTTCCTTGGAGGAGGTGGCTATATAAGGTGAGTTTGTGCTATTCCAACCTTCTTTTTTACCTTTTATCCATCATTTCTAGCTTCATTATAGATTCAACTCTCTAGATCTAAGGTTTGCTAGCTAGGGGAGAGAGGGGAGTGAAGAGTGAGAAAATTAGTTGTAGATTATTTTTTAAGTAGATTGTTATGCAAATTAATTGTAGATTCGCTATGCTTGTCATTAATATAATTTGGTTCATTAAATAAAAAAGAGAGAAGTGAAAAGAGAGGAAATTTATTGTAGATTTTTTTTAAGTATAGTGTTATGCAGATTAATTATAGATTCGCTATGTTTCTCATTAATATAATTAGTTTCATTAAATAAAAAGTAGAATTGAGTTTTTAATTGTTGTGACTCATTTACTATTACTATATGATTAAATTAGTTTCTAAAATGTAGAATTTTTTCATAGGTTGTTCATGGATCACAGAGCATGGATGTATGGCGTACAGAGACATTCTTCTACATTCATGACAGAGTTATCAAAGTTTCTCGAGGTTGCGAAGAAGCACACTCACATTTGCAAGTCAAAGCAAATACGTTGTCCGTGTACTGATTGTTGCAACAAACTTGTATGGGAGGATACTAATGACATCAAAATGCATTTGATACAGCGAGTGTAACATCCCAGAAATTTGGATGTTTTTCCATGAGTGAATTTTCGCAAAATTTTAAAACTTTTGCTTGAACTTGTGTGCTACCAAATTTGATCCCAAATTGCTAACCTCTCATCTCAATTTCCAAATAAAATAAAACAATATAAAAATTATTTCCAAATTAAGGTGTAAATGTGATTTGGATTTTCTTGGATTTTATTTGAAGTTCAATTGAGTGTTGTTTGAATTTGAAAGTAATTCAAATTCAAATATAAATTCAAACTATATTTCAAAACCTACTTTGTCTAACTAACAGCTATCTTGGGCCGCAACCCAGTGGACAAAGTCCACTAGGGGCCCCTCAACCCTGCAGCCAAGCCAGCCCACCAAACCCGAAAACGAGGTCTACTCGTCACCCCTCAACTCCGCCGGCCCGCTCACACCTCCAGCCCAGCCAAACCGTCAAAGTCTACCGGACCACCTCCTTCTTTCTCTGCCGGCCTGCACAAACCGCCGGCCCGCCTTGCCTTTCGGCCCGTCTTAAACCGCAGCCCGCTTACCACCTACCACCTCCCCCTCTATCACCGCCACGCGGGCCCCACCAGTCAGGCTCTCCTTTTTCCCCTTTCTTCCTCACCGTGACGCACGCCGTGGGGGACCGGGAGGGCCGTCGCGCTGACGCTAGCCATGACCTCCGCCCCGGCCGTGCTAGCGGCCGCTGATGAGCTCCACGCGTCCCCGTGCCGCATCTTCGCCGCCCGCCTGTGCCCGGAAACCCTAGGGCACCGCCCTATAAAACCCCTCTGCTGGCCTCGACCCCTGTCCGCCGCCGCCTGTAGGGGAAGAAGGAGTGGAGGAGAGAGGAGCGCCTACCGCGGAGGCTGAAGCCATCCTGGACCCGCTGTCGTGCCGACCCGTGAAGCCGGCGCTGTGCACGCCGGGGACGACGACGCCGCTCACGCCGCGGGAGCTGCGACACCGACACTGCTGCGAGGCCGTCACCACCGAGGAAGCCCTGAGGACCGGAGGGGAGCGCATCGTCGACGCCAAGGAGCCGGAGCAGCCGTGCAGAGGACCACGACGCACCGCAACGCCTGCTTCCCCTGCCCTACTCCGATCCTCACCGCGTCGCCGTTCTGCCTCACCACCGTTGTCTCACGCCGGCCTGCTTCACCTTGCCACGGCGTCGAGCACTCCCTGCACCGCCGCACCTCCGACGAGCCCGCCGGTGAGCAGAACACCCCCATGCCTCTTCCTTTTCCCTTGCTCGGACTCATGTTCATGCCTGCGCCTCGCTGTTTCGCGCCGAGCAGTAGCTCCTGGTGCCGGCTGTTCGCGACCGAGGTCGGCCGTTCCCGTTTTCCTCGCACACCCGCGCTGCACCACGATCCGCGTCACGCCGTAGTCAGCGCCGAGCTGCGTTTCGTCTGTGCTATGGCCTTCGAGCCATGCTCTTTTTGCAGGTGCTGCTCCGCGCTCGCCGAACCGCCGAGCAGAGCCCCTTTTCGCCGTGCCTGCTCTGTTTCGGCATGCCCAAGACCTGTTCGATGATATGCTTAGGGCCTCTGGACCTACCCTTGGGCGCCGTGGTTGCCGGATCGGCCTTCGCGCCGTGTTCCCTTGCTGGCGCCACCATGCCTCGCTCCTCGCCGCCCTGTTGCGTCGCGGCCCCGTCGCGCGCCGCGCTGCGCTGCAGGCCGTGCCGTCGCCGCTGCTTGCCTCGCCTCCGCTCTGCCGTGCCTCCGCCGCGCCGCCTTGCTGCTCCGCACCGAGCGCCCCCTCTTTGCCACCGCAGGCCAAGACGCGGAACCAAGACCTTGAGCCGCGCACACCGCCGTCCGCCGAGCGCAGCTTTGCTGGCCGCCGAGCTGTCCGCCGGTGGAAGAAACACCTGGGTCTTCGACCTTGGCGGCGCTTGGATGGCCGCGTGTGACCTAGCCGACCCACCTTTAACCTCGCCGTATCACCCATGATCTCACCTCCGCGCGCCGTGCGTCGCTGCTCGCCGGAGCGCTGCGCCAGTCCGCGCCGACGGCGCTTCACCGCGTCAAGGAGGACCAGCGAGCCCCAGCCAGGTCCGAGGTGATGGACCGGACTTCTCTGCGAAGGGAGAAACCATGGCTTGGGCCTCAGCCCACTGAAGCCCAGCTGAGCTATATCAACGACCAGGCCGGACCGATGCATAGTTCAGGGTGCATCCCTGAACTTGCTCGCATAACCTCTGGGTGGGTTTCAGCCCACGAAAGCCTGCTAAGCCCTTGAGTTAAATAGGCCAGATCTGATAAGAATATAAGGTGGTTTTCTAGACTTGTTCAATTTTGGGCCAATCTGGGCCAGCCCATTGGGCTACTAACACTTTGGGCCCAACTCGGCCCACTAACCCACTGACCGCTGACGTCATGCTGACGTCAGCATTATTTTGATAAAATTATTTTCTGATTTTATAAATGATTTAATAAATGTTTTATAAATCCCTTTTTCTTTAAAAATTCATAACTAATTATCCGAAGCTCCGAAAATTATGAAACCACTTGCGTTGGTTTTATAATTTCGAGACGCTCGCTGCTACCCTATCCTTATCCACTCTTACCCTTGAATCGAACCTCTTTTGCCCGCGTACTTCAAGGAGGAAATGTGGCCGCTACCGCCACTGCGCTATTGTGGGTCTGGTATGCCGGATCCCCGCAACTAGCCACTGGTTTGCCTCGGACAGGGATAATTCCCCCGAGATGCGTTCGCACCACTTTTCCATGCTTGCACCGCTTCCACCGCCTTGTGCCGCAACCCGCGTACCCGCTCTCTTGTTGCCTTGCATCGAGCCGTGTAGCACGCGACGTACAGGGCGTTAGTAACCGGAAGGCCGCGTGTGATGGACGGTCGTGTCTTGAGCAGAGGCCTCTGCTTCAAAGCACGGCAACCCCGCGTTGCAACCTAGCTACTACGCCGTGGTTATTGTCGTATTGCTAGCACTTGCTCCACCGTGCTCCCGAGCACGCTTTATCGCAACACCATCCCTTTTATCGACCCCGCGTCGATCCTTTCCTTCTCTCGGTGCTGCCACCGCACACCTTGTTCTGATAATACCTTGCCTAACTCGTTTCGCCTTACTCCTCTCTCATCAACCTCTGAGCTACCGCTTCGTCGCACCTATCTTTTGCGCTAATGCCTTGCAGGCGCAATCACCAAGGCCCTTAGCCTTTGATCGGCCACCCAACCTTGAACTAACCCTTCTCTCTAACTTGTTTTCTAGTAGACAAAGCTAGTGGTTTAAAACTATTTTAATATAAAACTAATTACTTTGATTTCCTTAATTTAAACTAGTGCTGCTTGTAGCTAGTTTGGATTTATTTGGTTCTTTAATGCTTCTCTTTGGAGTTTATTTGCAAATAGATCCTCGTTGTTTATTTATATTTCCGAATCTAGGATTTCCCGGAGCCGAGGAGACAAGCCAGAAGATCAAGTACGGCTACGGAAACTACGACAACTACTTACACGCAGGTGTTCACGCCCGACCAATCTTTGAATGCCCATTAGGCATGGCTATTAGAACTGCTAGTGCTTTACTTACTGCATAGTGATGAATATGATGAACCCGTGCATAGCCTCTTTTACATACTTGTCCTTGATTGACCTACTACTACTACTTTACATATGCGTGATGATACGCTGAGCTTGCGATGCATGTGTGGGATTATTGTGGTAGTTTCTTGGCGTGTGTGGGGAAAACCGGCAGGAGAAGGTGTTTTGGGATATTTTGGCGGGGGTGAGCTCGAGACAACCCGATCTGGGATCGGGGGCCAGGGATCGTCTTCTCGGACGTTGCCCAGTTTGGTGCCTATGGCGGGTACATTGTTTTAGGAGCACAGGTGTTGGGGATTTTGTGATGACTTGGAGGATATGAGCTCGCCCCGGTCTGAAACCGAGTGGGTCGCCTGTTACACGGGACTTTCGTACACACCACCTCGCCGAGAGTGGGGATAGGGCCGTTCGACCCTGGCAAGTGCGATACCATACCTGCTAGTAGGATAGAGGGTATCAGTGAGAGGGTTAGGGTGAAGTCCCTTCCCTTTGGGCGCTCCCCGTGTGGCCACACGGGGGCATTTTCACAGTTCTGGGGTGGACCTTTGCGAAGGACCGCATCGAGACCCAGATGCAGGATGGAATCGTAACTCCTAGGTGTTCGTTCGGTAGGATGGGCTCGGTCGACTTGCTACCGTCGGGTGCCATTCCGAGATGGGTACTGGTGTACACGCTCTGCAGAGTTTAGATCTATACGTATAGCCGCGTCCTCGGTTATGGACATGCCCGTTGTTTCTCCGACTCTTACGTTTTGGGATTTCTACCTCCCCCCTTATAGGATGAGTGTGATTGGTGAGCCGTGGTTGTATTCGGGGAGAGGAGAGTTGCTCCCTCTACCTCGCGGATCCGAGTGCAATCATTGAGGTGCGAGGAGTGGGAGTTCTCGCACCGACCCTAGATGGAGATAGGTGATGGTGACGGAGATCTGGGTGACCAGGTGTATCCGTTTGCGGATGAGAGATATGGGAATTGGTGGAAATTGGAGATTCTATTCTTTATGAGATGCTGCTGCTGCTGCTTAGGAAACCCCAGCTCTTACCTCATACCTTTTTATACCATTAGAGGTAGGCCACTTAAAGCTTGCATATGACTGGTGACGTGAACCTATCCCATTCCTAGGGGATAGATTGTGAGTGTGCAGGACTGAACTTGGAGCGAAAGTCCATCAAAGAAGAGTCCATGGAGGAAGGGTTCGTCGCTTCGCTCAAGGATGCCTGTGGTGAAGATCGAGGATGAAGCCCTGAAGCCTTAGCTACCGCTGCGGAGTTTCTTCTTGTCGTTTAGCCCAATGGGCTTGTACTTAAAATCGTATACCGAGTGGTAATCGGTTGTAAATACTATGTTTTGTACTCTGATTTCGTTGTATGACTGTGATATTTATCTGTGATGAATGCTTGTGCGTGATAGCGTCTGATCCAGGGACTATCACGAGACAGAATGCTGGGTTTTCTGTTTTTGAAAACCCAGGGCATTACAGCGAGGTTTTATGAAAGGATACACAACTTGGTCCCACCATGGTGAGACAGTGTCTACTTTCAACAATGCAGACATTGGCACCGGGTATGATGAAGTGGGTGACGAAGATGAAAATGATCATGTCATGATGGATGATGCTTTTGATTGTGGAGATGAAAATGGAAATGAAATAGATGCACCACAAGTGGATGATGAATGTGATGTTGATATGGAGGAAATGTTGCGCCACATTGAACCGGAGGTGTTGGTAGGGACTGCTAAAGGGTTAGAAAATTTTGAGACACTTAAGAAGGCAGCAAAGGAACGTATGTATGAGGGTTGTGGGAAGGAGTGGATAGTGTTGCGTTTCATCCTCAATCTTCTGATTGTTAAGGCTAAATTCGGATGGTCTGACAACAGTTTTAACGAACTCCTTACTTTGTTGGCCAACCTGCTCCCGAAGCCTAACCTTGTGCCAAAAAACACATATGAAGCAAAGAAGATCATCAACCCATTGAAGATGCGGGTGCAAAGAATACACGTATGCATGAACCATTGCATATTGTACCACGGTGACTATGCAGAAATGAAGAAGTGTCCTAATTGTGAGGCTAGTCGTTACAAAAGTAATGCTGATTTCGACGCAGAACGTGTCGCTAGCACAAAAGGCGGAAAGAGGAAGAAGGATGGAAAGAAAAGTGCAGGTGCTTAAGTGGGGGATGAGTCTAGTATTGGTACCACTGACACGACTAGTCAACATAAAGTCTCTGCCTTGGTGATGTGGTATTTGCCGGTGGAGGACCGTCTAAAGCGATTGTTCTCGAACCCAAAGACCGCCAAACTAATGACTTGGCATGCCGATCGCCCAGAGAAGTCCGATGGGAAGGTTAGACATTCTTCTGATGCTCGCCAGTGGAGGACCTTTGATTCTGAGCATAAAGACTTTAGAGATGAAAAAATAAATATACGGTTCGCGTTAAGTACAGATGGCATGAATCCATTTGGTGAAAGAAGCAGCACGCACAGCACATGGCCAGTGCTGATGACCATATACAACCTTCCCCCTGGCTATGTCACAAGAGAAAGTTCCTTTTGCTAACCATTCTAATCCAAGGGCCGAAGCAACCTGGTATTGACATAGATGTTTTCCTGGAGCCATTGATGGAAGATATGGAGAAGTTTTGGAAATATGGGGTTGAGATGTGGGATGAGTACAGACAGGAGAAATTCACACTTTATGCAATTATCTTTGTTACCATTAATGATTACCCTGCCCTATTTTCTGTGTTGGGTCAGATAAAAGGAAAGACAGCTTGTGTAGTTTGCGTTAATGGTACAATATCTGTCTACCTAAAAGGATCTACGAAGATAGTGTATATGGGGGCCAGACGCTGGCTACTGAGGAGTCACAAGTACCGGAAGATGGCGGACTATTTTGATGGAACGATTGAGGGAAATTCTGCCCCACAACCGGCCACGGGTAAAACCGTATTTGAAATGTGTCAGAAGGTCAAGTTCAAACTCAGTAAGAAGTCAAAAGATAAAGATGGTGTTGGAAGGAAGGAGGCTGAAGCTACAGAGAATGTCAATGATGTGCCTTTCAAGAAGATGTCGATATTCTTTAAGTATTTGCCATACTGGAAAGACCTGGCGGTGCGCCATGCCATTGATGGGATGCATCTTCAGAAGAATGTGTTTAATAGCACAATCGGATTCTTAGGCTTAACGAGCAAGGTAAGGGACGGACTGAAGTCACGTAAGGATCTTGTTGACCTAAAAATCAGGCCAGAGCTCCACCCGCAAGAACGTCCTAATGGTAAGCAATACCTCCCCCCTGCTAGCTACAACTTAACACAAGATGAGAGGTTGGCTATCTGCAAGTGCTTGCGCGGGCTGAAAGTGCCTACCGGATTCTCATCGAACATCCGTTCACTAGTCTCGTTGAAGGACATGACGCTTACTGATTATAACTCTCATGATTGCCATGTGATGATCACTGTTTTTCTTGTGATTGTGATCCGAGCTGTCAAACCAATATTCCTTAAGATGGTTATCACAAGGATGTGGTACTTTTTCAACTTCGTTTCGCAGAAAGTCATCGATTTAGTAGAATTGGCAAGGCTTCAGCTTTTTATGTCAGAAACTCAAGCGCAGCTCGAGATGTGCTTCCCTCCGTCCTTTTTTGATATCATGGAACATCTAATGGTCCACATGGTCGAGCAAATTACTGAACTAGGACCTATGTACTTCCATGAGATGTGGACGTATGAACGGTTCATGTCACTTCTCAATGGATGGATGAAAAACAAGGCATTTCCGAAGGGCAGCATGATTGAGAGCTACCATACTGAAGAGAGTGTTGATTGTTGCATAGATTACATAAAAGATAAGAAAGCGGTCGGTTTACCGAAATCTCGACACGAAGGGAGATTGTCGGGGCAAGGTACCATTGGAAGGAAAAGATTCATTGACGAGGACAACCAACAATTGAAGAAAGCACATGCAAGTGCTCTACAACAACTTGCAATAGTGGAGCCATTCATTGAGCAACTAGAAAATGACATTCGTGTGGAAAATAATGATCGGGACGAGGATTGGGTCATCAAACAGCAAAAGCGTTGTTTCCCCTCATGGTTAAAAGAACATGGACATCTATTTGAAGGAAACTCCATACACGACGCAACATTGAGCAGGTTGGCGGCTGGTCCATCAAGCAATGTCACGTCATGGCAAGCATATGAAATTAATGGGTACACCTTCTATACCAAGGCAAAAGACAACAAGAGTGTCGCTTACCAAAATAGTGGTGTTCGCTATGATGCAATTGATGCTCACGGAAACGACAACACTTTCTACGGTTTCATTGAGGAAATATGGGAACTTGACTATGGAGCAAATATTCGGATCCCCTTGTTTCGGTGCCAATGGGTCAAACACCCGAAGGGCGTTACAAATGACAACTATGGGCTGACACTTGTAGACCTTGCCAATGTAGCTTACAAAGATGACCCACGGGTACTCGCTGAGCGTGTTGCACAAGTTTTCTACATATCTGATCCTATGAATTTAAAGAAGCACATTGTTGTCTCCGGAAAATAAAGAATTCTTGGAGTTGAAGGTGTAGATGACGTTGAGGATTACAATCAGTATGACGAATTAGTCTTGTTCAAAGATCATGAAAAAAGAATCAAGAAAATTGAAAGCAGCATTCCTAAATCGGAGAAGCCATGGTTACGTACAGACTGCGAAGGAAGAATTGTCAAAGGATAAACTAGCATTTCTTACTAGTCTGGCTTGATGATGTATCTCTTGTAAGACTTTATTAATCAATGTCGTTGTAAGACTTTAAATTAAGTCTCATTTTCCACTCATTATTATATTACATTCAGTTCTATTTCACGTCATTAAAAACTCACAAGTAAAACCATACTAATACAACAACGTATGATTAATACATCAGTACTTTAGTCTTAGCAAAGACTACAAGTTCAAATGCATAGAATTAAAAGGGTACATATTTCATACTTAATTAAAATCTAGGATCGTTCACATCATGACCGTGAATCATCACGACGTACAAAGTATGATTAATATCGATGATGTTGATTCCTAAGAACCTATCAACATAATCCAGCGCATATATGTATGCACTATCTCTGGCCATGTAGGGTGTCATGAATATCTCTCCAAATATTTGCACTGAATTCGTAAATGATGATAGGGTAATGCCAGCTTGCCAACCACCGCGTACTGGACTTGGGTGCGGTGTCGTGAATGTCCATCCAATGTATGTAATACTTGACGTAAGACCTCATGCATACCTTGATCAGCGTGCATGAAACTGTTATACAATGCGTCCTGATTCAATTAGCAAGCAAAACATAACGTGTAAGTAGACAGTTCTTAAGAAAACAAATTCTGAAAATAACGAGTAAGTTTTAGTTACATACAATGGGCGATTCATACGATGGTGATATCCATTTAGGCATTTCAGTGACAGCCATGTTATTGTGTTCTATGGGTTTAATCTTGAAGTAACTATAGTCTGGGATTACATGTATTGTTTGAGCTTCTATTTCGATAAGTGCCTTCCTCACGGCATCAGAAGCGGCAACATGTGGTTGTAGTGCAGCAAAAGAATTGACATGGATAATAACTGTATCACCAAGTGTTTGCTCTCGCATGCCCGCAACGTTAATTGATAGAGAAACAATAAATCTTCCTCGTGATGAAGTCGTTTGTTCATGTCTCACCATTGGAGCTTGTCCAGTCACACAATATATAACTCGTTCTAACCATTGCATTGGTGAAACCAGCTTCATTATAATGCAAATAATACACATTATTATCATTGTAAAAAAATGACAAAATCAAAAAATAGAATATCTAAGTACATACCACATTTTGGCGTAACTCTTGTTGGGTAATGGGCATGGGTTCTTGACCGACGGGGAAGGAAGCACCAACAGGCTGCCCTGGGGGTGGTGGCGGAGGCTCTGGGACAGGGGGACCACTACGGACAGGACGACGACCACCTCCACGGCCGCCATCACGATTAAAAAAATTCAAAGCGACTTGTCATCGTTATCCCTAAAATATGCACGCTATTTTATGAAAATTTTCTAAACATTCACAAGTCTAACAAAATTTTGCTTATAAAATTTTTACACATTCTCTAATCTACACATAATCTAAACACGTTCAATTTTTACAAAATCTCTAATCTACACAAAAATCGAACATTATTGAATTGCAATATGAGATTAAATTAATTTATACCAAACCGAGAGGGGGCACGACGCCGGCGAAGTTCGGGCCCGTGAGGCACTGCGCGGCGATGTAGGGCTGGGGAGGAGGCAGCGGCCGGAGGAGGAGGAGGCGGGCAGGGTGTAACACCCTAATTTACCATCACTAAAATAAATATAAGCAACATGGTGTTTTAGTTTTTGTTTTCTAAGGAAATAATAAATTATCAATTAAATTTGGCCTTTTAAATATTTAAATATCATTTTGATTAATTTTAGAAACAATAAGTGTTTGTGCATCATATTTTGAAGTGCATGGCTTATGTTGCTTGTGTGAAGTTTTAAAGGTTTTTAAAACTAGTTTTAAAAAGTTTTTAAAATGATTTTAATCTTGAAAAGTTTTGAAAGTGTTTAAACTTTGAAAAGAATTTGAAGTTTGAAAAGGTTTTGAAAAGGGTTTGAAAAAAAAAGAAAACAAAACCTCCCCAAACCTCTCTCTCCCTCCCTTTCGGCCTTCCGGCCCAACTCGCCCCGAGCGGCCCAGCAGGCCGGCTCACCTCCCCCTCAGGCCCAGCCTTCCTCCTCTTCCTTTTCCCGCTCCAGCCCGTTTCCTCTCAACCGGCCCACGCAGACGCCGCCGGCCCATCTTCTCCCTCTCTCTCTCTCTCACCGCCACCCCGGGCCTGCCTGTCGGATTCCTCCCCTTCCTCCAGCACTCTCCTCTGTTTCGCAAGCACGGCGCGCCGCCGGCCGTTTCCCCGCACCTTGCGCCTTCCCCTCCGCCTTCAAGCTGGCCATAAAGGCTCAGTTAAACGCCGGCCGTTTCCCTGCCATCAATCCCCTTCAGTTACCCTCCGCCATCAATCGCCCTTCCCCTCTTGAAGGCAATAAGCCGCTGGCGCCCCTACGGCCATTGATGGCCATTGCCGGTCGCCGCTCCCTCTCCCTCCTCCTCTCTTTAAAAGCCGCGGCCGAGCCCCGCCTCACCCTTTCCTTCCCCTTCCGCACTCGTACACGCCCCGCACCTCTTCTCCCTCACGCGAGCGCCGCCGCCTTGAACTCCTCCGCCGCCGATCCATTGCCGGCCGCCAAAGCACCTCGTCGTCGGTGGAGTACTCCTAACCCTCTCTCTCTTCTTCTCCTTCGCGTGCAAAGCTCACTCGAGCTCTAACTCGTGTCACAGGGCCGCCATCTCCTTCACCCGAGCACCGCCGCCGTCGTCTTCAACCTCCAGTCGCCGGCGTTTGGAGCCCCCTCGTCGCCGGTGTGCACCTCCTCGGGTCCTCCTCGTCCTCGCTCGTCGTACGCGCTGCTCACTCGGGGACCCGGCGCCCCGGACACCCTTCTTCCCCGCCGACCGAGCCGCGCCCCTGTTCTTCCCCGGAGCGCCGCCCGAGTTGATCTCCGCCACCACCGCCACTTCTTCGCCAGCAACCACTTCCTCTCCGTCTCCGTGTGGTGAGCAATACCTCCCCGTCATCCCTTGTTTCGTGCACGTAGCATAGCTCTGGCGCCCGCACGCCGGCGAGGCCCGCGCCGCCCCCTTTCGGTGTAGGTCGTCACTGTCGCCGGAGCTGCCGTCTTTTTGGCCTTGATGTGTTCGCGAGCACCCCAGCTACGTTTTGAACCCGCGCATGCATGTTTTAAGGCCCCACAGCTCGATCTAGGGCCGCGCCGGCGAGCCTTCCGCCGTGCGCCGCCGCCTCCGGCGCGCTCGCCGCCGCGCTCCCGCATGCGGGCCACCCTGGCCATCCGATCGCCAGCGGGCGGCCCAGATTAGATCGGGGTATACCCCCTTGGCCCCGGTCCACCATGCACCCGTGGACCAAGTCCACCGCCCGGTCCACGGGCGATGTCAGCGCCGCGTCAGCACCACGTCACCCTTCCAGCGAATCAATGCGCGCCACGTGGTGCCGCGTCAGCGTCTCCCTTCCGTCAGCCGCAACTTTGCAGTTTAGCCCCTGTGTTTTTCCTTTTTACAAGCCGGTCCTTCCACCTATTAGAATTCTTACATATAGGTCCCTGTTTTTATGATCTAGCCCCTGGTTTTCCTAGATTCCTTCACCAGAGGCCCTTTTCATCACTTTTTGCATATAAACCCCTCTGTTTATATGTATAATCATGTTTTAGCCCCTGGTTTCTTGCAGTTAAGCCCCTGGAAGCCCTGTTTCTTCACAGAAAAGCTCCTGAACCTTGTTTTAGCCATATCTTTTCCGTCTTTTATCCGTTTTAAGCGTTCTTGGTGTCCATGCGACCGTCTTTTCAAGCCCGTCAGTTTTAGAACCTTGTTTTGGCTGTATCTTTTGCGTTTTAGCTCCGTTTCCGCCGTTTCAAGTTGCGTTAGGTTCATATCAACTCAAACTACGTGTTAGGGCCAATGTTGAACATGTTCTTTGTTTTATAATTTATTTAAATATTATATATGATTAAATCCTTATACACATGCTTTTCTAATTAAAATCTAATTAGAGTTTAATACGTGTTTTTCATAAGAAAGATAATATGATTAATACTAGTTAAATATTTCTTTCAATTAAAAGCCAATTAGATGTATACCTCGGTTTTTATAATCACACTTAAATTGACTAATGATTATGCAATTTGCTTTCTAATAAAAGGCAACATAGGCTATATCTCGAGTTTTCATAATTAAATGTTAATTTGATTAATATGAATATAAATGTGTTTTTAAGTTATAATTTGATTAGTACAACTCGAAATATAAAGATAAACGCCTAGATGCTTTTACATGCTTCTTTTAAATTAAATGTTTAATTTGCATAAATCATACTTGAATATTTATAAATAAAATTGGACTAGGTTTACATCGTCTTTTAAATACAAATATAACTTGCTTAATTATAAATAGGGTATTTCTCTGAAATAACCTATGCACATCTTTATTCAATTAAAATATACCAAGCACATAGCTAGCTCTTGTTTGTGATCATCCAAAGCTCCCGATAGTTCCGAGTGTTTTTACGTTCGCGTTCCTTGAGCCAACCCTTGTTCTTTCTTTAAAGCTTTTCATGCTTGGTGTATTGTTTTGTTTATTGTATGCTTTCTTGTGTGTTCGTAGACATCGTGCCAGTTTCAAGTGAGCAGCCAGTTGAAGTGGATCAAGAGCAAGTTTTTGAAGAAGAAGAACCTCAGTGTTTAAGCAAGGAAGGCAAGTGGACTTCTCCCCCTGCATATTCTATTTTTGTCCCACACAACTTGCATGATAACTAAGTTTACTTTTAAATGTTGTATTGCATAAATTTGATGGGAAATCACCTTTTTAAGGACATGACTAGAATTTTATCCCTATTACCTTGAATAACCCTTTTAAATAAATGTTTTGGGTAGAAATGCTTAGTTGCTATACCTTGGGATGGTTAAAATGAATCTTTTACAATATGATGAATGTTGATCATGATAACTTTGGTGATATATATGTGTGTGCTTATGGTTAATAACAAGATCATATGGTTTAATCGGAACATGGAGAACCACCCAGGAAAACAGTGCAACCACAGTCCATATGGCTCTGGCTTAGCCAATTAATTAGGAGTGTGGAATTATCTGACAGCCTTATCCGAAAGGAGCACAGGGGGCCGGAGTTGTAGGGGTATAGCCCGGTCCTCTTGGCCGCAGCCTTTGCTAAGGTGCTGTCCACTAGGGAGGGTTATGGTCCGCTCTGCTGCTGTAACTGTCGCGGGTTGTTGGTCTTCTGCATACCTTTGTAAAGGCTTCGTAGCGTCCCTATGCAATCACACCTCGGAAGTGTGGTATTGTGCCTGATCAGCACATGCGTGGTTGGGTTCAAAGTTCTTCGGAACTTTTACGCGAGCTGTGGTGAAAGTGTACAACCTCTGCAGAGTGTAAAACTGATCGATCAGCCGTGCTCACGGTCAAGAGCGGCCTGGACCCTCACATGATAATCAAACGTAAAGATGGAACTAAATCGTGGTTTTTATATGGTTTTGAGATGAGATGCTTTGCTAAATGCTTAAGTGGGTTGGTATAAACTTACACCTAGTAAATAGGTGCTTGCTAATAAAATTTGACAAACATTAAAATGCTAACCGCAGCAAACTCTTAGCCTATTCTTGATAGCCTTGCATCTTCCCCCACTTGCTGAGCTCCAACCATAAGTGTGCTCACCCTTGCTTACCCGCTGTTCAGAGGAGAACACTGGAGAAGAGTACTTCAACGACTACGAAGAGTTCTGAGGCTTGTGTGCCCCCAGTCATGTGCCTGTGGAAGATGAAGATGGAGTTACGTCTTCATAGTTATCGTTCGATCGTTGTAAAGACCTTCGAGTCTAACGTCTGAGTGTAATAAAGAGATAATGTAATGGTTTAACTCTTGTACGTTTTTATTGCTGTTTATCGATATTTCACTCATGACATCTATCATATGTGTGTAAACTTGATCCTGGCGCACATATGAGATGCATTTGGTTTTCTTTGGAAAATCAGGTGTGACACAGGGGAGGTTCGTTCGGCGCGCCGTCGGTAGGGGCGCGGCCCGGGAGGCAGGGGCGCGCGCGGCCCGTGGAGGAGGCACCTAGCACGGTCGGCGCGCTGGCGGGGCTCAATCAGGCAGGGTGGTGCGGCGGCGCTCGGGCAGCCTGCCGGCATCGATCGATCCAAACCGTCTGCATTGACTTTTGTTGCCACAACCACAGCCCTGACGGGCGCTTATGAGGCCCGCCAGCAGTAACTGTCTGTGCTGGCGGGCCCTTATGACGCCCGCCAGCATACAGTATTCATATGGTTTTTAAAATTCCACTACTACAACTAGTTTTTAAAATTCCTCTACTGCAATAAAATAGTATCAAATTGAAGACATCACAACCGAATATATTATTGTTTCAAATTGAAGACATCACAACTGAATATATCACAAGTATTAACCACTCAAGACATAAAAGGGTACATCGATAGTTCAAACAGGGTACATTACATAAGTTCACAAATATCACAAGTTCACAACCTTCAGAAGTGAAGTTCACAACAACAGTTCACAAGCAAGCTCACAGCGTCACAAAATGTAGTTTTCCACAGATACAAATACATTCATAATGGATTCGAAGTGAACAACTGAATCTCAAATCTCGGTGCTAGCATCGTCCTCAAGTGCACCAATGCAGCCAGATACAATGTCGACAGATGTTGACATGTCCTCTCTAGTTGGAGTAGAACCATCGTGATCAATGGACGGACTGTTGGTAGATGTTGACATGTCCTCTCTAGTTTGATCAATTGAACCATCGTTTGATGAATCGACGGGTGCAGCTTCCAGAAATAGAACTACAACACATGAAAGTTTCATCACTTCAATTTGCAAATGCCAACTTACTTAATACATCACAACCGAATATATCACAGCTTCAAACATGGTCAGAAGTAATAATCTACCTAGATCATGTGACGTTGGTACTCCAAACATGTCTTAGGTAATTTAGAAAACAATTACAACATTCCTAATCTAATCGCTTGAGAACTGGCCAGAGAGCAGAGAGCCAAAAGAGCTTCCGGAGTCCTGCGACGACATGTAGTAGTACCCTTGCTGGGTTGAAGGTGCAGACGATGTATGGGCTGCTTGTATCATACCTGCATGCTGACGACCTCCACTAGCTTGACCTCCTTGTGCGGCGGAAGGCCCCGAACCGTCGCCACCTCTGGCTGGAGGATATAACATGAACCGACGCCGTTAGTTGCGGTTATCTACAGTCAGAGTGATAATTGTTAGAGGGAACAATGTACAATTATCAGAGTAAGGTTTTGCTGCAGAATGAAATCAAATAGGTCACATGTTCAGAATGATATTACCGTTGCCCAAAGCACTTCTCTGTCCATCATCGGGTGGTGCAGCTGATTCTGCTTCAATCCAAATACCCAACACGTTCAGAATGGTATCACCGTTTGTTGCTCTTTTGCGGATGCCTACACTTGCATCTTCAGGTATAGATGACGGGCTTGCATATGTGGTAAACAGCATAGCGAGATCGGTCCTCCTCCTCTGCACAGCGTTAACCTGACATATGTTCTGGAAGACTCTTCCACAGAAATTAGGAATGTTCCAAAATATTGGTGGCACTCCAAGCAAGGTGATCCTCAGTGGTTGCGCAGATTGTGGTGGGTGTGGGACTGGAGCCGGTGGCGTCGCGGTGACGGGTATTGTGGAATCAAGAGAAAATTCAGCTGAACCATAAAATGGTGTCATTGGCCAGATCTGGAGCTTATATCCATCAACTTGAAGCAATCTATGGTACAAGATTCGTTCCAAGTCAGCCGCTGAAGTGGTCACAGCCACATAATCATTAAGGAAGTGCCAGATATTTTCTAGCGGAACCGCCACACCCATCTGATCATGAATGGCTGTCTGTATCTTCATGCGACTGATGTTATCAAATTTACATCCGGTCCAAAAAAGTACCATGATGCCAAGGTAGCGTGCATCATACTCATTGACCTCTTCCTCCTCAAAGAGAACGAGGTTTGGACGGTGGAAACTCCCCGCCATCAGCTCTGAGGGCCTCTACTCCTGTAAAATAATAGTCAAGTGTATTAGGGTACAGTAACAATCAAACTTGACATTTGTATTAGGGCAGAGTAACGATCATAGAACGATTGCACTGAGTTGCATGTGTTCGAACTCACCTTCTGTGAGGAGCCGGTGGCGGAAGCAAGACAGGGGCCTCCAAGGCAACGGCAACGCCTACTTCTCTCCTTCCCTGCCAAAATAAACCAATGCTTATTGTATATTCAAATTTTTCGAAACACCTCCCCTGTACGGTGAGGTTTCCAGAAATCTGCAAGTAAAGGCCACGACACGAAGGGCGGGCCACACAAAAATTTTCTAGTTCAACCAAAAAACTAAACAAAATTTTGATCCAGCATCACTAATTCATCAAAAACTAACCAAAATTTTGATCCAACATCACTAATTGATCACTACGTGTAACTAAAAAACTGAAATCTTGAGGAGGCTCTCAAACCACTCACCACAGGTGCAGTCGAATGGAGGACGGCGCCGGCCAGACCACACCCCTCCTATTCACCCTCGGCCGTCTCCTACCCCTCCCCCTCGGCCTCCTCCATCTCCTTCTCCACGGGCCTCCTCCCTCTCCTCCTCCTTCACTTCCTCTCCCCTGGCCGGTGGCGGTGGCGTTGGCGGGAGCTGCGGCGGCGCGGCGGAGGGAGGGGCAGCCGGCGGTGGAGGTGGTGGTGGCGACGGCGGGAGGGAGCGTTGGGGCGGCGGAGGGAGGGAGCTGCGGCGCGGCGGCAGGGGGATCTGTGCTTGAAGATGGATGGATCTGCGCGGCGGAGGGAAGGAGCCGCGGCGGCGCGGGAAGGAGCTGCGGGCGGCGGCGGGAGGGAGCTGCGGCGGCGGCGGAGGGAGCTGCGGCGGCGGCGGAGGAAGCTGTTGCTGCGGCGGAGGGAGCTGCGGCGCGCGGTGGAGGAGCTGCGGTGGGGAGAAATTTCGGCAGCCTAACGGCGTAGCTTCGAGATCTCGCCAACACTTAGAAATTTTTCAGGTGCTCGGCGAGCTAAATAGAAGAATTAAACTACTGGTGGGCACTAAGGCCGCCCGCCAGCGCTCTAAGTGTCTGCTGGCGGGCTCTAAGGCCGCCCGCCAGCGCTCCCCTTCACTGCTGGCGGGCACTAAAGCCGCACGCCAGCGCTAAGGCCCCCGGAGGCACATACATGCCCCGTGCTACCTTATCCTCAGCCGCTCCCTAGATCGAGCTGCTGCTCCCGCCGCCCGCGCTTAGAGCCTCGCCGAGCTGCTGCTCCCGCCGACCGCGCCTAAACCTCGCCGAGCTTCTGCTCCCGCCGCACGCGCCTAGAGCCTCGCCGAGCTTCCCCGCCCTAGAGTTGTGTTGCTCCCACCGCTTCGGCCCGGCGGCCAGATGGCTCGAGGAAGGAGGCACAGGAGCACGCCAAGGCACGGGATGGAGGGAAGAACTAGCCACGATGATGAATCGGATCACCGGCTTCCAGAGATGGGGGTGAGGCATCCATTCAACCACAAATTTGGTGTTTGAATCAATATTGTTCTTGTTTGCGTCTTATGATGATAAATTCTTTGGTTAATGCCAGCTCGAGTGGTTGCTGGAACAACACTCAGAAGAAGGCATGGTGGTGAGGACGGGGCTTACATGCCGCCATGGACAGCACCCACGGTTGGCTTGCTGCTGGTCTGGAGTGGATGCAGGGAGAAGGTTCTTGCAATGCTCAAATGTAGATAATCCTTGTGATTTCAAGTACTGGCTTGACCCTGAATTTTTTGGGAGAGCAAATCAAGTGATTCAGGACCTGGTGTCTATGAATGGAAGTTTGTCAGAGCTTGTGCAACATTTTCATGGGCAATGTGACGTTTTGCTTGGTTCCAGACATGAGGCAAGACAAGAATGTCACAAATTGAAAGCCATTTGTAATGAACAACTTAGTTGCATATGTATCCTGTTGTGTATTTCTGTTGTAATGGCATGCTTCCTTTAATGGTTTTGTAAGCATGTATGCAATGTTGGTAATGAAATTGAGTGCTAAATTTGAATTAATGTCAAATTTCCTTCACTACAGTGTTTGAAATATCTACAAGTTTACTGAAATGTACTTTGAATCATTTTACAATAGTTCTGGAAATTTGGGACTAAATTGAACACATTTTGGGTTGTTTTCAATTTTTCTGAATTTTTTGGAAATGCACAGTGCTGACGGTCTCTTAAGACGACCGCCAGCACTGTACTTTTCCCCAAAAATAAAAAAAATGAAAGTGTGCCTAAACTAATTCAAAATTGTTCGAAACTTCTACAAGTTTACTGAAATGTTATATAGTAACTATGAAAATTATTATTTGACACATAACACTAAATATTTTTCAAAGTTAGTTCAAATGTGACTCTTGGGTGAAACAACCCAAGAGTTAGAGGGTGTTTCACCCAAGAGACTCATTTGAACTAAAATTTTGAAACTAAAACTTTTATATGAGCAAAAAACCTTTACTAATTTACTTTGAATCATTTTACTATAGTTCTGGAAATTTGGGACTAAATTGAACACATTTTGGGCTGTTTTCAATTTTTCTGAATTTTTTGGAAATGCACAGTGCTGGCGGTCTCTTAAGACGACCGCCAGCACTGTGCTTTTCCCCAAAAATAAAAAAATGAAAGTGTGCCTAAACTAATTCAAAATTGTTCGAAACTTCTACAAGTTTACTGAAATATTAAATAGTAACTATGAAAATTATTATTTGACACATAACACTAAATATTTTTTAAAGTTAGTTCAAATGTGACTCTTGGGTGAAACAACCCAAGAGTTAGAGGGTGTTTCACCCAAGAGACTCATTTGAACTAAAATTTTGAAACTAAAACTTTTCTATGAGCAAAAAACCTTTCCTAATTTACTTTGAATCATTTTACAATAGTTCTGGAAATTTGGGACTAAATTGAACACATTTTGGGCTGTTTTCAATTTTTCTGAATTTTTTGGAAATGCACAGTGCTGGCGGTCGCGTAAGACGACCGCCAGTAATGTGCTTTTCCCCAAAAATAAAAAAAATGAAAGTGTGCCTAAACTAATTCAAAATTATTTGAAACTTCTACAAGTTTACTGAAATGTTAAATAGTAACTATGAAAATTATTATTTGACACATAACACTAAATATTTTTCAAATTTAGTTCAAATGTGACTCTTGGGTGAAACAACCCAAGAGTTAGAGGGTGTTTCACCCAAGAGACTCATTTGAACTAAAATTTTGAAACTAAAACTTTTCTATGAGCAAAAAACCTTTCCTAATTTACTTTGAATCATTTTACAATAGTTCTGAAAATTTGGGACTAAATTGAACACATTTTGGGCTGTTTTCAATTTTTCTGAATTTTTTGGAAATGCACAGTGCTGGCAGTCGCGTAAGACGACCGCCAGCACTGTGCTTTTCCCCAAAAATAAAAAAAATGAAAGTGTGTCTAAACTAATTCAAAATTGTTCGAAACTTCTACAAGTTTACTGAAATGTTAAATAGTAACTATGAAAATTATTATTTGACACATAACACTAAATATTTTTCAAAGTTAGTTCAAATGTGACTCTTGGGTGAAACAACCCAAGAGTTAGAGGGTGTTTCACCCAAGAGACTCATTTGAACTAAAATTTTGAAACTAAAACTTTTCTATGAGCAAAAAACCTTTCCTAATTTACTTTGAATCATTTTACAATAGTTCTGAAAATTTGGGACTAAATTGAACACATTTTGGGTTGTTTTTAATTTTTCTGAATTTTTTGGAAATGCACAGTGCTGGCGGTCAGCATAGAAGCTCAGTGCTGGCGGGCGCTTTATACCGCCCGCCAGCGGTGCTACGGACCATATAGCGGCCCGCGGGGCTGAAAATTTTCTAAGTCCCGGCGCGAAAACGAAAAGACGCCGTGAGGCTGCTGAAATTTCGCGCCGGCCTCACCGCCATCCTCCCCGAGCGCCACCGCGTCGCCGTCCTCCTCCCCCAGCGCCGCCGCGCCGACGCTCCTCGCCGTACGCCCTTGGAGCACCGCCGCCTCCCGCCGTCTTCCTCCCCGAGCCGCGCCGCCGCCGAAGATGCCGGCCGCCGCATCCATCCCAAGTGCCGCCGTCTCCTCCGCCCCCCAAGACCCGCCGTTGTCTGCGGATGGACAACCCGGCGCCGCTGACAACACCACCCCGCGCGCGCCGCCGTCCCCGCGCACCGCCGCCGACAATACCTCTCCGCCGCCCGCCGGCCCCGCGCCGTCGTCCACGCTGCGCGACACCGCCGCCGGCGAGGGCCCGCTGCCTACGTCCTCCGTTCACCGGCCGGATCCGGATGGGTGGGTTTTTTTAAATTTTTTTTGCAGATGTATTATTAGAAATGCTTAATTTGTGGTTAAATGTGTTATTATAACTATTTATAAATGCTTAATTTGTATTTACATGTCTCAATTAAGTGTGAAAAAAATTGTGTATGGTGTAGATTTCGATATACTTATCTATTAAGTGTGAAAAAATTTGTGTGTATTTAAATATTAGTTATCTTTATTAATTGACAAAATTAGAAATGTTTATCTATTATGTGTGAAATTTTGATATGGTTTATGGTCTATTTTTTTGTAAAAAATGTATAAATAATAACGTGTACACTGGAATTTGGAATAGATTTGAGGATTATTAGATAAAATAGTTATTGCTGGATATTATTTGGATTTTTTAAATTATAACTTGTACACCGGTCAGTCATGAATCCTCCGAGGACGAAGACGAAGAAGGATTTCAAGAAGACTATTTAACTCCAGATGAGTACAAACCCAGCGTACCACGGTCTCGTAGGTGTGCAGATGACGATGACGTTGATTACAATCCTAGCCTAGATGAACAGGTTTGCATACACATTCATATGTTGTTGATGTGTTTGTTGTTCACATTCAGATATATTAAATATAATTTGTATGTGTGTAGAACGATGATCAATCCCCGCCACGTCGTCATAGAGCATTGACTAATTCTGCACAGGAGATAGAAGGTTCAGGACCACTACCTTTGACTACTACTACTACTAGTAACCCCAAGAAGGGACGTGGAAAACGCAAACGAAACCAGATCCCTGAAAGAGGACAATATGTGATAGAACAACTTGGTGCCAAAGACGAGCCCGTCCTTCCTGAAGGGATAAATGCTCGATTTCGGAACATCGCAGGTGCAATTGTCAGGGATCAATTGGGGAACTGGATCACAACAACTAACTGGAAGAAAGTGCCGGTGGCAACAAAGGATGTATTGTGGGCCAAACTGAAGGAAAGGTTTGTTTTTCCGGAAGGGACCGAGCGACAGGCTAGACGTTTTGCTGAGGGCCTCCTTGGAAGATGTTTACGGACTTGGAGGTCTACGCTTAATACAGAATTTGTTCAGAAAGGGAAGAATGATAGGGCAGTGTATGGTAACATCCCGCTAGCGGTGTGGCAAGAATTCAAAGAACAGAAGACAACAGAGAAAGCAATAGCTGAGAGTAAAGAATATATAGAGAAGGCTGAGAAAGCTGCTGAGAACCCCCATCACCTGGGTTCGGGAGGATATGCTGCCAAGCTACAAAAATGGAGGCAAATGGAAGAACAGAGGAGGGTAGCTGGTTTACCAGAATTGTTTGAAGGCATGGATGAGCGTAGCAAGAATTGGTGCCTTGCTCGAATTCTGACAATAACACCTGACGGCAAGGTTGGATTTAAGAAACCCACAACAGAACAGATTTATGAGAAGTTGGAAGAACTCACCGATTTGCAAAAGCACGGCCTTTTCAAGCCCGATAGGGAGAAAGATATGCTAACCACCGCGATCGGAACCCCTGAGCACACTGGCCGTGTTCGAGGGATGTCATCTACCTTACCTTGGGGTAAAGCATTTCCTGAAGATAGAGGAAGGTATAAGAAGCGCGACCGTTATAAGAAAAATCTTGAAAACAAGATGGGAGAAATTGCCAAACAAGAGCTGGTACAGTTCTTCATAACCCAACAATAGGCCACCGGATCGGCTGCAACCGATGCTCATGGACATGGAGTATTACCAAACCTGCTACTTGCCCAGAGTGGATCTGTCGTCGTTCCTCCAAGTAGTGCTGGGTCTATTGTCAATGCCAAGTATCCTGTTGATGACATAACAGAGGATACCCCATGCAAGTTGGTTATACCTTACGGAAGGAAACAAGATAAGTTTCGCGAGGTTGCAACGGCCATGGCACCCGTGGGTCATACGTTTCCGAATCCACCCCCGCCAGAGTATGCATGGGTGCAAGTTGTCTCGGTGTCTGATGAGGCGTGCGAGATTGATATCCCTACCGATGAGGGGATCGAGCTCCTTGGTGATGCGAGGAACCAATACATACTATGGCATCGCCGAGATATCATTCTTAATGTATCGCCAAATCCCACACAGCAGCCTGTAGTCGAGAACACAAGAGCACGAACAACTATGGATGTTGGCCAGGGAGGTAACGATGAGACCGAGCAGACGACTATGGATGTTGTGCAGGGAGGTAACAATGAGACCGAGGAGCAGACGACTATGGATGTTGGGCAGGGAGGTAACAATGAGACCGAGCAGTCAGTGCTATCACCTATCCATGAAATTGTCCATGACGATGAAGAAAGGGATGCAGATGTGGATAATTTTGAAGTTAATTTACCAAATTCACCTTCCCCCCCGCCAGCTTCACCTACCAAGAAGGTACCCCGTATGATAACCTCATACGCACCAAAAAAGAAAACAACACAAGTTGACACCTTCTTACATTCACTGAAGGCGAAAAAAGGTGCATCCATGAGTGATAAAATTGCAACTCGCTCCTCTGTTCGAAAGAAAAAGCAAGAACTCAATTTATTTGATTCGGAAGAGGTGCCCCAGGTTTTTGTGCATGGCAAACCATTCTGTTATACGTGGCAACTGTTGGAGGGGCCGCCAGAACTGAATAAGCTGCATGGATGGATCATGTTGGCCATGAAGCAAGGCATTCATACTATTACCGCTAATGTCCCAACGTGGGTGTTCGGTAGCCCGATACCGCGAAAGTTGGTAATTGATCTCCAGGATTTGCACGCGATGTTCCGTCGTGAACGCCTTGACATGAATCTCGTCACCGTTTGGTGCATGTAAGTCAACATGCATGTACCCCATACCAATTTTCAAATCCATATGTGTAGTTTTACTTTGGTATAACCATCCTAAGTGATCTATATATTTTGTAGGATGCAAGCCTTGGATGAAAGGAAGACCGGCGGGAGGTGGAAGGTAGCATACCTTGACCCGCAACAAGTGAGCGAGCCGGCGCACACGTACATAATCAGGGAAGCATTTGAAAAACAAATCGAACAAGAAACAAAGACAGAAGAGGAGAAACAAGTTGTAATACAGAAATTACATGCTGCTAGACAACATGAAGTGACTGTATACATTGCAAAGATAATGAAGAAAAGGATGAAGCAGAAGAGCCACATCATGTGTGCTTACAATTTTAAGTAAGCTATTTCTAATTACTATAGATAAATATATTTAATATGTGGTTTATTTATATTAATTATTGGAACATAATTATTTTCAGAGACCATTTCATTGTCTTATGTATCTGTCCAAAGCTTGGAGAAGCAGGGATCTTCGACTCATTACACTACGAAGAGAACGTTTACGAGGATTTCATTAAAATTCTAAAAAAGTAAGAAAACCCATTGTAGTACTTTAATAATGCATGTAAACACTAGAAATTGTATAACTAACTTCTGTCTTTGTATCCTCAAAGCGCGTATCGGCTATACATAATAAATGGTGGGGAGCACCCTGCAGATAGGGAAAAGATGTTAATACGACATGCCAAATACGTAAGAACATAACAAATTGATATTATTCATAGTTGTTCAGTTCGTTAATAATTTCTCATCACTTTTTATTTTTTTGCAGTACTACAAGCAACCTCCTGGCAGTATCTTATGTGGATATTACGTGTGTGAGATGTTGAGAAATAATGGAAGGTATCGGACGAATCCTGAAGACGTAAGCCTCTGATACACAACCATGTGCTAATTTACTTTTAATGATTATGCATAATGATCTTCAATTATTGTGCGTATGTGCAGCTCCCTGCTATAGATACTTCGTGGGGGAACCTGAGAGACAAGGACATCGAGAACATTTGTGCGGATCTGGCGAGGTTCCTCCAACGTGAGATTTGCCACGAGCTGGGAGAATTCTTCGATAACGAAGGAGTGTTGATTCTAGAAGAGCACGAAAAGTTACGTCGATGGGTGTAGTAGAGGATTATCTATTTTAAATGTGGATTAATATGTGAGACTTATGTACTATTAAATGCTAGTTTGGATTATGTGGTTGATAGACACATTTGAATTTGTGGGACAAATACAAATAAATACAGGTGAATTTGGCCTACAAATACGAATACTATTGAATACGGGTGAAATTGGCGGATAAATACAAATAATAAACAAATGCAGTAAAAACTAATGAGAAATGAAAAAAAGTAGTTCCTGGCGGGCGGCCACCCGCCAGCACAGGAATGCTCTGTGCTGGCGGGTGACATAACGTCACCGCTAGTAGAGAAAACCTCAGTGCTGGCGGGTGTGTTAAGTAGGCCGCCAGCATAGAGGTCCTCTGTGCTGGCGGTTGGTTTAAGGCGCCTGTCAGCACTGAGGTCCTCTGTGCTGGCGGTTGATGTAAGTCGCCCGCCAGCACTGAGGTCCTCTGTGCTGGCGGGCGGGCGCCCCCAGCACTGAGGGCCATTTGTGCTGACTGTAAGTTGCTGGCGGGTGCTGCGCCCGCCAGCATAGAGGCGTTTTAGCCGTCAATAGAAATCGTTTGTGGCCTAGTGTCAGACTCCTCTTCATCTATTTGCTTGTGAGCTAGCCGCTGGTTCCAAGACACGACGCATCTTTTTTTAATAATGGATAGAAATCCGATCTCTATATATAGTCAAAAGTTACAAGAGTTTTTAGACTCTGATTCTCAAAATAGAAATACAAAAGAAGAAAAGTAGAAAAGTTAATCTTCAAAATTCTTCTGTGATCTTGCTTCAACTAACCTTGCATTCTTCATGAAGTCATCTTTAGTTTGCTTAGAAACTCTCGACGCTACAATCATTCTCCCATATCATGATAACGGTCTGCTGCTCTGCACTTGCACGGGAAAAGGAGCACCCCAACAATGGCCAAGCATGAAAGCCTGGATCCCAAAACTAAGCATTCAACAAGACGACGCATCCTAGCTTGCCTTTTCTCCAACCACGACACTTCTCACGCGATGATGTTCTTCACTTGAAGGGTGCTCGCGCTCACGCCGTGTGGTCGGTGTCTGCTTCATGGCAGTACGTTCCACACGGTTGCTGGCGATTAATTATACTCCATCCGTTCAAAATTATAGTTTATTTGATTTTTTTTATCTTCAAATTTGACCGCTCGTCTTATACGTAAGGATATGTGCATGTATATACGCAAGCATATGTATTGTATTTGTACTATGTTTAAAAGAAATACGTGTGAGTTGACATTTCAATAAAAGTCATCACATTTCTTTCTCTTTGCATGAAGTAAATAATTGGACCACTGACGGACTTTCATCTGAATGATTCAGACATCACTGACGATATTGGTGGTCTGGGATCAATTGCCCGTAGAAGAGGGTTGAATATGGGCCTTCTTTTCAAGCTCTAAAGCAAAACGAAACCTTAGCCTATCAACTAGTGTTGTCAATCTAAAAATGTTTTTCTCCACTTAACTAAGCACACTAGCAATGAGTTTTCTTAGCAAATATCACACTAACAAGTATGAGACACCCTAGTCAAGATATGAAGCAAGCAAGCTACACAAGAAGAACTAGAGCAAGGAAACTTAAATGCGGATTGTAAATGCTGAAAATAAGTGCAAGGAAGTAGAGAGAGGCACAAGAGACAACCGGATTTTTTCCCGTGGTATCGAGGAGTTGACGCTCCCCCTAATCCACGTTGGAGCACTCACTAAGAGTATTTCTCCCCCTCATGTCACCAAGACTCAAGTGCTCACTAAGAGTACCCGTTCTCCATCTCCGGAACGGTGGGTCTCGAACCGTTTACACCAAGACTTTCTTGAGGCACCCACAATCTTCAAGAGCTCACCAAGAACCCTCCAAACACCAAGACCGTCTAGGAGCCGTCAATCTCCAAGAGTAACAAGCCCACACACCTTCACTTGACTTGAGCACTCAGCACCCTTGAAACCCTTGATCACTAAGACAGAGTTCCCCAAACAAGAGGAAGATGAATCCCAAATGAGCAAAACACTAACTCCTTCTCTCCTTGGCTGCTGTAGATCTTCAGAGTGGCAAAGACAGCTCAAGAGACGCGGGGGGGGTTGTCATATTTATAGGCCTAGCAAGGGAGGCTAGCCGTTGGAAAAGTGTTGTAGAATGTTGTGCCGTCGGATGAACCGATGGTCCCCCCTGTGCCTAACGTCGGTTCATCCGGTGACTCACAACCAGCCAGATAGCCGTTGGAGTCAACTGTTCCAGTCAATACACCGACGCTATACTCCAACGCACCGTCGGTTTATCCGGTGCTGAAGGTCATCCACTCTCAGTGTGTCTCTGTATGATTCAAACACAGACGTCGGATGAACCGCTGAGTGTCCACTGAAGCGTCGGTTCATCCGGTGCTGAAGTAAAATCCTTGGCGCGTCTCTGTATGATTTAAACGAGGGCATCGGATGAACCGCTGCTATGACCGTCGGTTCATCCGGTGCTGAAGCAGTTGAAGGCTGAACCTTATTATTGCGAAACCCTAAGGCATCGGATGAACCGCTGCTAAGGCGTCGGTTCATCCGACGGTGTCATTTATCTTTCACTGCCGCTGAGATCGTCCGACGCAACTAGAATTGGGGGCGCCGGATCATCCGACGCTACCATCTGCAGAACAACTAGTCCAATTCAATCGCTTTTGAGTTTCTCGTCGATTCTTTTGCTTCCAATGTGTTTCCATGAGTACTTTAAGCTGTTTAGCATCCAACAAACTTGAGTGTGCATATAATTCATGGCATTTGATACATGGTCAAGCTACTAGTGTATGAATCCCTCTTAATAGTACGGTCAAACACTACAAACTAGCAAATCCAAGTGTCCTTCATCTCCTTGTGACACTTGGAACTAATAAAGTCGTTAGCCTTGTAGTATTTGTCCATTGATCATCCATAATTTCAAATTGATGGGGTCTAATTTGATTGATTCCTTATGACTATAACCCAAAAATAAATCCGCTACAAAATAAAGATTAGTCACAAGTATACGGTTGTCATTTATCACCGAAACACACCTTTACTAAATGTGCGAAAGGGACTAGATGGTTACCGGTGGTAAAGACATGGAAAAGGCAGTCGGAATCAGTTAGCCAAGCGCTGGTGGTACATGCGTGCCGTGTCGATTCCTACTGTGCGGCTGTGCCAGTACAATGTCTAGACATGACAACTCTGCTCTAAATAAAGCGGATGTACTGTTATAGAGAAAAACCATAGCATTTGTCCAGACTTGTGAAAGTGAGAATATGTGCAAACTACAGAGGATGCTATGCTTCCCTAGAGTACTAGGCATAAATGCTGACTAATCCGATATAGAAGATTTCACTCGCATATATGGAGAGGAGATTCTTGTACGAAAAGCCAACAGATCCCTGGATTCACATCCATGTGCATGCAAAGTCAACCCAAGATCAGTCCAAGTTTCCAACCTTTCAATTTGATGATTCCAAGTTTCAAAAGCAAAAGAATTCAGACGATTCGATTCATATATCTGAGTTCAACGCATAGATTTTATTCAGTGCTATTTCTAACAAAGTTCATTGCGCATCCGGATCCGGATGATACCATACGACGAAATAATAGCATCAGAAGATTAAACAGAGAGCAGTAACATCATCATCTAGGAGAAGCATGATCTGACCACTTCTTCACACGACGATGACGTGCACGCATAGTACGAAAGGCCGATGGTGGCGGTGGCAGCGGCGATCATGGCCCTGAGGCGCGCCACGCACCCCGGAGGCGAGCTCTGGACCCGGCGCAACAACCAGAGGAGGAGCAGAAGGTTGAGGTGGACGAAGGCCACGCAGGTCGCGGCCGCCACGGCGCAGTCGCGGCCGCCCAGGGCGACGAGGAGGCAGAAGGAGAACACCGCGGAGGCACACAGTGCGTGGGGATGGTAGCCAGCAGTGTCACTGGTCGCCGCCGGCGCCGTGGAGGCGAGGTTCGGGTTCTGCTGCCTCACTACTGAAATCCTCACGTTCGCCGTGCGCCCCAAACACACGACAAACGCACGGCAAAGGCTGCACGATGAAACTCTGCACAACGGACAGCCTTCGCCGTGCGTCTTTTATCCGGGCGGACAACGACGATTTTCGTCGAGCGTTTTTGGCGGCGCACGGCAAAAAAAAAGCACAGGACTGCGCAGGGCAAAAAAAAACACAGGACTGCGCAGGAACAGAGAATGTGCAAATGACCTACTTTGCCGTGCGCCACCAAATCAGACGCATGGTGACCATTTTCAACAAAAAAACAGGCCCGCCACCAGTTGGTGGCACCCCTTCCACCAGACACCGCCGCCGGCCACCACCGGATATGAAGGGGAGGGAGAGGCCGCCGCGCCACCAGCTGCCACCACCGCCGTCAGGCACCACCACCGGATCTGCAGCCACCACCACCAATCCAAGCCGCCGGGGAAGGAGAGGAAGAAGGCCGACCCGCTCGTCGTCATGTCGTGTCGCGCCACCAGAATCGCCGATGGAGAAGCAGGAACAGGGTGAGCCAGGGAAGAGCGCTGTGCCTGGTGGAGGATGCCGGCATGCCGCTGTTGGTATTTCTTAACCTCGATGCTAAGTTATGAGTTCCTAGCAACGATGTCAGAAATAACCAAATGGTAATCCTAACGATTACAAGAGTCCGCAAGCGCACGGAAGTACCATTGTAGCATTTCCCCAAAGGAGTATTCCAAAGGGTATCGAATCCAAGGAAGGCTGGGCGGATTAACAAGTTCAACACTATTGCAATGAGTATAAATCATAGACGGAAACATACCAGACACTCAAGTATAGGGGTAAGGTACGATAGATAAGTTGGTAGTGTGAACACACGAACACACTCTCTCTAAAGGTCCTAGGCTTAGGAGGCAACATACGAGTTAGTTCTAGGTTCTAAGGTACTAAACACACAAAGTTAGTCAGACGAGTTAGATACACTCTAGCATTGCATGACTGCTGGTTTAAGCACCCAGGTACAAACGGGGAGCTAACCTCCCACGTCACTTACGCACGACTCCGGTTGTTAGACTTTAGACTCCTATAGCGTATCCGAACGTGGGGATTCCAGAAGGGTCCAACGGCTGTCATCACCGCGGTCTACCCCAAGACAACCCATGGGATACACTCATAAGTAACGTAGCTACGCAACCCAAGCACCACGCTTACATTGTTAGCAGGACTCTGACCGGCCCGGGTTATTGTGACCCAGGTCAGAGCCACCAGATAAACCGGCCAATTACACCGAGTACCGTAGCTTGAGCACGAACTTCATGCAATACAAACATGGGATCTAACTAGATCAAACTAGGCTAGATACATAAACAGATTTGTGTTTTCCTATGTCTATTCAACAGGATCAAAGGGTCGTGTTCGTGAAGAACACGAGCCTCTAACTTATGAACAAACACCGAAAACATGTGTAAGTCACTCATCAACTGGATCGAAAGACCTTGTTCATCAAGAACGTGAGCCTCTAAATGATGAACAAGCGAAGAACACATGAACAAATCACCCATGTATACAAGCACAACTTTATATGAAATAGCTGAATAACTGAAGTAGATCAAAGTCATACAATAAAATAAAGATACAAGAGAACTCATACCTAGATCCCAAAGTAGACTTGGAACTTGAAGTAGAACTACTCTAGCCTACCTCCTAACCTTAGAAACCAAAAGTGAGAGAGGATGAGTAAAGTGTGTTGGTAAGAAATGAACCCCCTCCCCTTCTATTTATAGGACAGAACACCGGCGCAAAGAGGAGTGAAACACCCCGGGGATGGCCTCTAGGACCAATGGACAAGCACCACGTGGAGGCCCTGGATCAGCCGACCCAAGGTCGGTTCGGCCGATCCAAGGGTCGGCCGACCCCAGGTGGGCCCCCTCGGGGTGTGCTTCCTCAGGGTGGCTGTCCTGTGGGTCCTTAAGTCGGTCCCCGGTGTACACGTGCTCTTGAGGCGGTTTAGGCGCTCTGGTGGGCCCATGGATCCATGTGAAGTCCACATGTCACGCTCTGATTCGTCGGGGTTTGCCTCCCTTGGATTGGTGACATGGCTTGCATGCATGGCACCTGAGGTGGCATGGTTTGCATGCATGGCACCTGAGGTGGCAGCCACTTCTTGGTTGAGGTGATGTGGCATGAATCATAGAAGGTGAGTTTGCCACTTCTTTATACTTATTTTCCTATAATCACATAATCTCCAAGGACAAGTGGAACTACATTATTCTTAACTAAAATGCGTGTAAGAAATGCCTCTTGCTCCTTTATTCATGAGTAAATTGACAGCTAAAGTAAGCACTTAACAGCCGTCAACAACTCCCCCAAGCTAGCCTCTTGCTCGTCCCGAGCAAGACACTTAGGACTTAGGTTGGTTGATCAGGAGTTGTTACGATGTTGTATTCCTAGTTTATGACAAGAATACAACTAGGTACTCTATCAAGGGTTGAATAAGTTGGCATTAATCTTACCTTTTGCTTGATTGATATGGGGCTTGTAGCTTCACCTGCCTTGGGCGGTTGAAAGAACGGTTGTATAGAAATTACCAATTACAAGTGCCTTGATCAGTTGTCAATCCGGAGGTTTTGCAAATTTTCACAAAGAAATCAAAGTTCCTCGGATGATACTCTCGGATCGCTCATTGTGTATGATTTTTGAGATTTTTGAGACTTGGGCTATGTCTCTTTATTCTTTCTCTTTCTTTTTTTTTCTTTTCTTCTCTCTTTTTTTTACATAGCCCATAGTCTTTTCTGCATATTTTTAGAGAGAGAGTAATCATAGAACGATGCGCGGAGCTTTATTTGTGGAATGGATGGGGGGTGGATGAAATGATGGGTGCTTAACTTCCGGTGTAGAAGTTTAGCATATAGCGGCTGTGTACGTGATCTTGATCATGGGAGCATGACAAGTTTCTCGCCGAGGGTCACAACAATTCGACAAGACTCAATGAAGAAAACAAGTAGCATACGTGGAGGCTAACAAAAGCTAGGATCTACATATGGATTTGGATAGGAAATTCTCATCATTGAGGAACTTATCATTTTACCATTTTTCAAAAGGAAACTCCAGATATCAAACATCACTTAGCACAAGCTCATAGCAACTCTATTATACCATATCATACCTCACAACAACCTAGGCAAAGGTCAAGCTTTTTGCTACCCACAAGTTTCAAGCTAAGGGTTTGATCATGCAAGCCAACAAACTCAAAACTTAAATAGGGTACTAAGCCGTAGCAAGGCATACAAAAGGAATAAACAGAGCAACTATTCATCATTTCAACCATGAAGAACAGAAAACTTTCTTACCGCGCATATGAAAAGCAAACTAACTTAGGAAAGCAAATAAATATTTTTGGTCTTTTTAATTTTGTAGATTTTTATGTGTTTTTAGCATATGAGATTCTGAAAATAAAGATACAAGTTACCTCAGAGTGGGGGTCCTCCCCCAAGCTAGCTTCAGGCTCACTACTGTGGAGGGGGAAATCCCATCCACCGGTAGTAGGCCCTCTGCTCCTCCAGCTGCTGCTGCTGTGCCAGCTCGATGGCGTGAAGTCTCTCGCCAGACATCCGCTGCCAGTCCCGGGTGGACTCGACGTGCTGGTGCACGGCCTCCTCCATGTCGCCGACTCGGATGTTGAGCTCGCTCATCTGCTGAGTGAGGGTGGCCCCACGAAATGACGAGCGCAACCCAGACGACGAAGACGTCGCATCTCCGTAGGCAGTACCAGCAGGGATGGCCCACTCGCCACTACCCGCGCTAGCCCAAGCTGAGCTACTCGCACCCTGCTGGTACATGGGCTGGTCCCAACCGGGAGCATATCCGGGAGTAACCCCAGGCATGTACTCGGTAGAGGTCCATGTACCAGATGGAGGTGTGGTAGGCTGAGGCTGTGGCTGAGGCGACAGCTGCGGGGATGGCTGTGGTGGTGGCTGTTGTGCTCCAGCTGCTCTCCACGATGTGCTCCTCGTAACCCTGTCACCAGAGACACTAGAACGACGAGGTTCCTTGAGAGGAACGGTCAGTGGCCCTTGGCCGTACAACGTGAAATCCGGGTTAGGTAACCGAATTTGGTTTGTATGGCCCGGGTAAAAGAAAACCAAAGAATCATCCGGACCCTTCTTAAGAATATGCCCCTGAGTCAAATAAGCCTCGTCAATCTGAGTTCGGGGATTAGCAATGGAGGGCACGTTGGGCCCTTGCATAATCCCAAGATTCGTGACGATGCGAGAAATCAGAGACGTACACTCAATAGAACCCGTCATCTTAAAATTCGTCAACCACTGCCGAATCATAGCTTGCATAGGGGCGACCTTGATCCGTCTAACCGTGGTGTATAAGATCATCATCTCGTCAGTGCGCATGGGTCGTACGTCATCCCTTGGAAAGAGAGTGACGGCGAGCCACTTGTGCCACAGTCGGAGAGTGGGATGCAAGATATCGTTGCACCGAGGTGACAACTTGCCGCAAATAGGCCGACTAGAGAGTTCCTCCCAAAAACTTTCATGATTAAAACCGGTGCAAGCTTGCTCAAGTGAAATAGCGCAGCGACGATGAAAACCGAGGGTGCGACTAAGATCTTTCCATGAAACTCAATACGGAACTCCATGAAATCGAAATGAAATACCGGACGCATCCTCTTGAAGAGCGCAGAGGAACTGGATGGTGGTAGGTCTAGAACCAACCTCCTGAACTGGGACAAAATCCTCCCATCCTAGAGCTTGCCAAATGGAATTGAACTCGGAGTCCATACCTGTTTTCTCGAGAAGGTCTGGGTCGAAATCCTTGGTGTTGGCGAAGACTTGGTCCTTGATGAGAGCGTAGGCTTGTCTCTTGCAATCATTCCTCGAGTCGATGAAGGCGGCGTCGACGGCATACACTTCTTTGTCTTGTGGCGTGGGTAGCTCTTCCTCTCCCTCCTCTTCTCGGTTGGTTGACATTGGGCTTGGTGCAGCTTCAGAATGACGAGACGAGCTCCCCCCGTCACGTGAACGGTGTGAGCGAGTCAACTTCCGGAATGCGCCGGAGGCCCAACTCATCTTGCACAACAATCGGACAACACGAGCAACTCGGTGGTGGGTTAGTGAAACCGAATGAAATGCTTACCGAGATTGCTCCACCAATGATCAATAATTCAGCAACACTTGGAGAGATTACTTGGCACCTCAACCTTGAGCAAGAAATCCAGGAAAACCAAAGAGCAAGAACAAGAGAGGGAGAGAGTGATGAAAATGGGTGAAGACACCCCTCAAACCCCCTGGTATTTATAGGCAATGGAGCCTGGCACCGAGACATGGGCCGTATCCAACGGCTAGGAGCCATTGGAGGAAGGAGGGCCGAGTTAGCCGTTAGGCTGGGTCGGCCAAACCCACCTTGGGTCCGCTCGCCTCCAGGCTTTTGCAACGGCTCTCTAACGGTCATGTGATGGCCTGCCTAGGTGTCCCGGTCCAAACTTGCCCAAAAACTTGCTCAAATGATTTTTAAGGATTTTCTAACTCAAAATTTTATTTTCGGAATTTTTATTTAAAAAGGGAAAATGGCTAGAAAAGTTCTAGCATGCAGATGCAAGAATGGAAAATTCAAATATGCATTGGGAAAAATAGAATAAAATTTTGGAAAGGGAAATATGAGATAACTACCAATTTTACCTTTTGGCGAAAGGACACATCATTTTAAGTCCGAGAGCGGGACTTTTCTCGGTGATCAGTTCCACTCGTCACCCCACTCCTAAGAAGTAGAGGGGTGTGATCTCCGTACCTCCCGCCACACCTTCTGTGTTTTCTTTGACTTTCTTGGTGCGGTCAGAGGTTTCTTGAGCTAGGGTTGTGGCTCCGTCCATTCCCTAGTCTGCTCATCATTTCCTTGCACTGAACAGCATTGCTCTTCTGTTGGTCGAAATCAGAACATCAAGTTCTTCTTCCCAATGCAGAAATGGATGGTTCCATTTTCCACATTGATCCTTGCCCGAGCGTCACTTAGGAATGGCCTCCCAAGAATGAGTGGCATTTCCGCATCATCTTGCATATCAAGGACCACGAAATCTGCGAAGATGCATGAACCCTGGACAAATACCTGTAGGCTCTCCACAATCCCCTCCGGATACCAGATCGATGCATCAACAAGTTGAACTGTCCTCGAGGTTGGAGTAAGAGCAGGATATCCCAATCTTTCGAACATCACCTTGGAGATGAGGTTAACACTCGCGCCAAGATCATAGAGAGCATTCCTAATTCTCTGATAGTATATTGTGCAAGTGATAGTCGGATAACCAGGGGCTCTCCTGTGAATTGCTGAAGATTCCCATGGATCAAGAACCTGCTGTATGGGTCTCCCTGCATAGTCAGCAGCGCATGCCCGTCCAGATGGCTTACCACATCTAGTGGACACTGCACAAACATTGTCACAAGAAGACATGGTTTGCTCTGGAATCTTCCCGTCTTCAGCAGAGGGAACCAAAGCAGCTAACTGAGCCAACTGGGTTTCTATCATTTTGTTAAAGCTCAGCTGGTTCTTAAGAGCAGAAGAAAGGCTATCAATTTTAACGTTAAGGCTTTCTAAGGCCTTATCATAGGCAGTTGTTTTCTTATTGAAACCATCATTAATCTTAGCTTGCCCAAAAACTAGATCTCTCAGGGAAGGTTGGTTTGGATTGAAAGAATTACCTTGATTACCTCCCTGATAATAAGGGCGCGATTGATTCCACATTTGACCTCCTTGTGGACGATAACCGTTGTTGTTGCCGTTCATGTACATCACATCCTCCTGGGTAGTAGGGCAGTAATTCCCTGAATGCCTAGTGTCACCACAGACTTCGCAGGTCATGCGAGCATCCATAGCTTGAGTAGTGATGGCCATGGCAGCCTTCTCGCTGGTCAGAGCGTCCATTCTCTTCATAAGTAGGTCCATCTTGGCGTGCAACATATCCGCTTCCTTGACGGTATGTGTACCCCTCTGACATGGCTGGAGTCGATCATCACTCCACCCTTGGTTGGAGACCATCTTCTCGATAAGTTTAGTTGCTTCAGCGATAGTGAGAGAGAAGAAAGCCCCTCCAGCAGCAGCATCAATATGGCCCCGGGCTGTCGGAGTCAGCCCATTATAGAAACTCTGAAGAATAAGCCAGTTGTCCATCCCATGATGGGGACAAGCCAGGATGTACTCCTGAAGCCTCTCCCAAGCTTCTGGAATGGTTTCGTTTGCTGCTTGCTGAAAGCTTGAAATTCTCCCCCGGAGGGCATTGGTCCTGCCCAACGGAAAGAACTTCGCGAGGAACATTGCTGAGCATTTTGCCCAGGTGTCAATATCTGCACGGTTCGCATAGAACCACTGCTTCACCTTCCCAGAAGTGAGAATGGAAACAGCCGCAGACGGATGGCATCTTCCTCCACTCCTCGTATAGTGAAGGTACTGCACAGCTAGGAACTGTTGCAGGTGGGCACTCGCGTCTTCATTAGGCTTGCCATAGAATGGGCTAGCCTGCACCATCGTAATGAGGCCAGTCTTGATCTCGAAGTTTTCATTCCCGGTGTTGATCTCGGGGCCGGTGGGCACCTGATCAGCAGAGGGAGCAGAGTACTCGCGAAGAGTCTTCTCTTGATTGGCCATAGGAGTTGATGTAGATGGCACAAAGGAAGCTGGGTCGACTTCCGTACGTACACGCTGGGGAGAACCGAAATGAGTTCTAGCTCTCCTTACGAGTGACTCAGGATCTTCAGTGAAATTCGGCGGTAAGTCGAAACCAGTCATACACTACCTGTCTTCATCATCAATAGACAAAGAAGACAATCAAGGTTAGCCTGCATTGAGAACTGTTTCATTCCTGTCATGATTATAAACATTTGCAAAGTGTTGACATGTTATCCTTAGCCTTCCCCGGCAACGGCGCCAGAAATGCTTGTTGGTATTTCTTAACCTCGATGCTAAGTTATGAGTTCCTAGCAACGATGCCAGAAATAACCAAATGGTAATCCTAACGATTACAAGAGTCCACAAGTGCATGGAAGTACCATTGTAGCATTTCCCCAAAGGAGTATTCCAAAGGGTATCGAATCCAAGGAAGGCTAGGCGGATTAACAAGTTCAACACTATTGCAATGAGTATAAATCATAGACGGAAACAAACCAGACACTCAAGTATAGGGGTAAGGTATGATAGATAAGTTGGTAGTGCGAACACACGAACACACTCTCTCTAAAGGTCCTAGGCTTAGGAGGCAACATACGAGTTAGTTCTAGGTTCTAAGGTACTAAACACACAAAGTTAGTCAGACGAGTTAGATACACACTAGCATTGCATGACTACTGGCTCAAGCACCCAGGTACAAACGGGGAGCTAACCTCCCGTGTCGCTTACGCACAGCTCCGGTTGTTAGACTTTAGACTCCTAAAGCGTATCCGAACGTGGGGGATTCCAGAAGGGTCCAATGGCTGTCACCACCGCGGCCTAACCCAAGACAAACCGTGGGATACACTCATAAGTAACGTAGCTACGCAACCCAAGCACCACGCTTATGTTGTTAGCAGGACTCTGACCGGCCCGGGCTATTGTGACCCAGGTCAGAGCCACCAGATAAACTGGCCAATTACACCGAGTACCGTAGCTTGAGCACGAACTTCATGCAACACAAACATGGGATCTAACTAGATCAAACTAGGCTAGGTACACAAACAGATTTGTGTTTTCCTATGTCTATTCAACAGGATCAAAGGGTCGTGTTCGTGAAGAACACGAGCCTCTAACTTATGAACAAACATTGAAAACATGTGTAAGTCACTCATCAACTGGATCGAAAGGCCTTGTTCATCAAGAACGTGAGCCTCTTCTATTTATAGGCCAGAGCACCGGCACAAAGAGGAGTGAAACACCCCGGGGTGGCCTCTAAGACCAATGGACAAGCACCACGTGGAGGCCCTGGATCAGCCGACCCAAGGTCGGTTTGGCCGATCCAAGGGTCGGCCGACCCCAGGTGGGCCCCCCTCGGGGTGTGCTTCCTCGGGGTGGTTGTCCTGTGGGTCCTTAAGTCGGTCCCCGGTGTACACGTGCTCTTGAGGCGGTTTAGGCGCTCTGGTGGGCCCATGGATCCATGTGAAGTCCACGTGTCACGCTCTGATTCGTCTGGGCTTGCCTCCCTTGGATTGGTAACATGGCTTGCATGCATGGCACCTGAGGTGGCATGGTTTGTATGCATGGCACCTGTGGTGGCAGCCACTTCTTGGTTGAGGTGACGTGGCATGAATCATAGAAGGTGAGTTTGCCACTTCTTTATGCTTATTTTCCTGCAATCACATAATCTCTAAGGACAAGTGGAACTACATTATTCTTAACTAAAATGCTTGTAAGAAATGCCTCTTGCTCCTTTATTCATGAGTAAATTGACGGCTGAAGTAAGCACTTAACAGCCGTCAACAGCCGCCACGGCTGGGGCAGGACGTCGCCGTGGGTGAGAGAGGTCCCGTCGCTGTGGGAGGGAAAAGAGTGGATAACCACCACACGCTGGCCGCCGAGGAGGGGCGATGACCGGATCCAGCCACCACGCGTCGGCCACAGGGGAGGGGCGGCCTAATCCGGCCACCACGCACCGACCGCAAGGGACGGAGAGGGGAGGGCGCCACGCCATGGAGGAGGAGGCCCCATGTGCGGCTGCCGCCAAGTGCAGTCGTCGGAGCGGCCCCGCCGGTCACCGCAGAGTGCACCTGTGACGGTCGTGGCTGGATCTGAGGAGAGGACTTGGGAGACAAGGGGGAGAGAAGGGGGGCGGCAGATCTGAGGAGAGGAGGCGGCGGTCGTGGGTGTGCGGGGGAAAGGAGGCGGCAACGGTGAGGCATGGTGGAGAGGAGAGGGGGTGGGCTGCGGGGAGGGAGAGGAGTGAGGAGAGAGGGGCTAGGGTTTGTCTACTTATATGTGCTTCGTCCATTTTCAGCCGTCGGATCTCCAGATCAACGGTTTACAATGATGAAGGGGTTGCAAAAGTGGGCTAGGCCGCGGTGTTGCGTGGGCCGTCGTGTGCACGCGTGTGTGGGCCGCGGTGTTGGGTGGGGCGGCGCGGTGGTGTTTGCCATGCATGCTAGGAAGGAAGCACGACAAAGTTTTTTTCCGTGTGTTCCAACTTGGCGCACGATAAACTATTTTTATAATTATAATTAAAGCATTAATAATATCAAATAGATGTAGAAAATTATAAAAAACACAAAACAAATTATATTGTTTATGGTATGTAGAAAAAATCATAGTCAAAACTAAATTTGATCGTCACTTTCACTTCAAACCTAATTGCATCCTTCTTGGCGCTCTGATTCTTCTTCGGAGATGTTCCCGTTTGTAAGCATCGTACATGATGAAATTGCAAAACACACTCAAATTTTTACCACAATCTTCATGTATGATATCATGAGTTGTTGACAAATCTCGTAATTTTCGGGCATCATTTTCTTTTTTTAGAATTTTAAAATCATTTGAAGACACATTCATGGGTAAGATCTTAAATTGGCTAAGTAACATAAATATCATTTTCCACTCATTGTATTTTATTATTTGAATCACTTGCGGTTCAAATTTGAGTTGATTAAAAAAGTTACTTGAAATGTAATTAATTAGTTAAATATATCAAAAAGAATAAAAAAGTCCAAATTGTAACATGGAGTAGAACATGCTGTATAAAGAGTGGAGGAAAATTTCGAAGTGTAGATGATTATTTTTGTTGTCGTCTTTGTCGTGCGCCTACACAAGGCACACGGTGAAACTAAATGTTCGCCGTGTGTCAACCTACAGCGCACGGCGAGCAAAATACTACACCGTGCGCCTTACAACTGGCGCATGGCAAACCGTAACGGCGGTCCCGGCCCCATCCGCGGACCAGTGAGGGGCGCATGTGGACAGCGTTTGCCGTGCGTAGGAAGCAGGCGCACAACGAAGATTCGTGTTCGCCGTGTGTCTACTCGGTGGCGCACGACGAACATTATTTTCACCGTGTGTATTTCTTTTGCCATGCGTCTTGCGTGAGGCGCACCGGAAACAACCTCTTCGCTTTGCGCCAGATATTGTACGCACGGCGAAGGGTCGGACGCACGGCGAGTCCCCCGATACTATATCGCTACAGCGACAAAACAACCTTGTGTGGGGGCGTGGGGCCGCGGGCGTGGGGGCCGCGGGCTGGGGCCGGTGCTTTCTTTTTTTTCTTTCTTTCTTTTTTCTTTCTTTTTTATGTTTCTTTCTTTTTATTATTCTTTTCTTTTCCTTTTCTATTTCTTTTTATTTTTTGTTTTTCTTTTTTATTCATATTTTTATGGAACGCTTTTTCTGTTTTTCTTTTCCTTTTTTTTATTTTTTCTTCTTGTTTTTCTTTTTTATTTATATTTCCTTTCTAATATTATTTTTTCTGTTTCATTTTTTCTTTCTTTCTTTTTATTCTTCTTTCTTTTTATTCTATTTCTTTTATTGTTCTTATTTCACTTTTATTTCTCTTTTCTTCTTATTTATTTATTTTTTACTTTCTACTTTATTTTTTTGTTTTTATTTCCATTTTTGATATTCTTTCCTTTTTAAAATTTTCCTCCGTTAATATTTTTATTGTTCGAGATGAGATGTAAATTTATTCTCGCTATAATAATAAGTTGTTTTGGCTATAAGTATCTTGTTCGGGATATAATAACAACTTGTTCTGACCCTTGTTCTGATTTGTTCTGACACTACATTTGTTTTTGTTCGAGATGACACACCAAAATGTTCCGACGATAATAGGATTTTATTCTAACAGTTGTTCTCATTTGTTCTGACACTTTTTTTGTTTTGTTCGAGATGACATACAAACTTGTTCTGACTATAATAATAAGTTATTCTGGCTATAGTAATATCTTGTTCTGGGTATAGTGAAATCTTGTTCTGTCTATAATAATAACATGTTCTGACACTTGTTCTGATTTGTTCTGACACCATATTTGTTGTTCGGGATGACATATAAACTTGTTATGACAGTTGTTCTCGTTTGTTCGAGCACTTCATTCGTTTTATTCTAGCGATAACAGAATATATAACCTTAATTAAAAAATATGAATAAAAAATGTTTGTCAAAATATAGTCAAGTGGGACCTTGTTTCGAAGTTTTTATTGTCAGAAATCCAATGGTGCGATCGGAATTTAATTTTGATTTTTGGTTTGTGATTTATAGATTTTTTAATTTCAAATCCTACACTCACGTCATTACTAATGGGAAAGTACATGAGATACATGCAAAGAAGGAAAGACCCACGCAGACCACCACGTATGCACAGGGCCTTCAGCGACAAGTTGTCTTTCTGTCGCTGAAGTGACCCATAGAAGCTCCCCACGGTGACTCCTCTATTTCCGGTAGTGCTGGAGGAGGACGTTGCGTTCGCCATGATGAGGTCTGATCGCCGTGCGGATCGGAGTGGAGCCGTGGAGTTGGGGTTAAATTTAGAATCCCCCTGGTCAATTCAGTCGTGTTCGTGTAACCACTAGGTGAAAAACAGTGATTGGTAACGGGCACGAATGGTCATTGGTAGCGCCCGTTACCAATCAAGCGTTACAAATAACCCAACATCAGTAACAAATGCCCGTTACCAATAGCAGACATTGGTAACGGGCATAGAATGTTGCCCGTTACCAATATAGCAGACATTGGTAACGGGCTGCACTCTATGCCTGTTACCAATGTCTGTTATTGGTAACGGGCACCAATCTATGCCCGTTACCAATGTGAAATTGGAAAACAAAAAAAAAGAATTTGCCAAATGGAAATTTTCTTTGTTTTACATACACGAGTATAATCAAATCTCATCTCATCTTTATAGCTGTACACACAGATACATCTCAAAAGGAACATATGTTTTCCACTAACAGCTTAACGGATCTTCTCAGTGTTGCCAAAGGTCCTGTACTTGGCAGAACGAGGATCCTGCTCAAGATGGTGTTGCAGAGAAAGATCTTGGACATCAGTGTAGAAGTCAAGATTGAATGCTGCCAATCAAGAAGATGAATAAAATACAGCAGCAAAGAGGTTTAATCAAGTAAAAGATGATGCAAATATCAAATTCCACAAGCAAAAACAAATGCTCAAAAGCTTGGAAGATGGAACGCATAATACCTAAATTTCCATAGTTCTCGTCAATCTTTGATAAGACATTGATGTGTGGCAATTCCAAGTGTGCATTGTTGATAGTGAAAGAATTAAAGCACTCACATACTTCCCATGATCATAACATAAATGGGCATCAATGAGGTGCACAGCAGTCAACTGCAGAACACAGTAAAGAAATATTGAACAATCTAGTTCATTAGCAATTTAGCATTAAGGTATTCTGGACAGAATCAAAGACAAGTGTATACCCCTCAAGTTTACAATAAGAGCCAAAAGGTACAATTTGTGTAGCAAGAGTGTTTACTGAGATCAAAGCTCATCTACTATGAGTCTATAACTGTCAACATTAAGAAATAGCAATAGACAAAAGAAATCATTGGTAGCAGAACTGAGGTGCATTCCCCAGAATAACATTACACATTTCTATAAAATTTTAACTCTGATCAGATCATTACACATTTCTATAAAATTTTAACTCTGATCAGATCATTAGTCTAAAATTTTAACTTATAGCACCAGCAATCTATGTTAAAATAGTAATCTCTTCAGACAACCATGTAGATAAAAATGAAAACTGTCATTCAGATTGGTTTCATTCCGACTTTCTTAATTCAGAGTCCAAACTGGACAAAGAAAAATAGAGAGGCTCAGATAAACTGTTTGAAGTTATACTTGGAGTATACTGCTTATCAATTGTTCATCTGCAAATAGACTAAGTTGTACTTTTCAATTTCATTTAGATTAATTGGCTTCATGTACAACCATATGCAGGATTTCTCAGCAAAAAGGAAAACGAAGAGGCTACTATAAGATAACTCAGTCTCTGCCGAAACAGTATGTTAATACTCAGGTAGGTGCTTTTTTATTCCTAGCAGCTCACAGTATTTCCTAGCAAGCCATGCTCTCTTATTCAATTTGTCTATGGATACAATCTAGCAAAAAAACAACAACACTGCCATGCTACAACAGAGGTAGCTACACTTATTCCTAGCAAGTCATGCTCTCTTATTCAATTTGTCTATGAATACAGTCTAGCATAACACTGCCATGCTATAAGACTACAAGACTACAGGGTATAGGAAGCATCCACAAGTAGCAACTAACATTGTAATCATTTATGTAACAAGAGTGACAGCTGGAAGATGAATCTGCAAGGCATTAGTAGTTTTGGAGACACACTTACATTACATTTTGCTGCAGAGTTGTCTCAACATCTCATACCTTGGTTCTTCCTCCAATCAACTCAAGCTATATTCTGACAAGTTAGATAAAAAAATGACACAAGTTAGATAAAAAAGAAACCCACATGATCTAACTTGTCAAGGACCATAAATGGAAGATTAACATTTCTTACAAGAGCGTCATTGGAAGAACAAGCCTAATCGTATAAGATATTATTATGTAGGAAAATCATATTCAGCTTTTCTTGGTAAAATTATTAATTCCTTCAGTTACAGTTAGATGAGCAACAAGGAAGCAATGCTATTTGAGAACAATGAATAATGCAAATGACAATCCGCAATTCTGCTCAAGCATTGAAATCAGATGTATTTACCTAAGACAATGCCTAAATTGATATGGCCTCAAGCATACCTTCCTGCAAGTACCAAGGAAAGATCTTCCTGTATTTTTCATGTGCCACACTGCCAATCAAAATTCAGAATATATCAAAAGATAGAAAACCAAAGTCACAAGACAGTTCCGCTGAACTACCTGCACTTATTTGTGCCTAAGAATCTGACACTGAACATGGCAAATGTACCACATTCACATCTGAACTTCATATTGAGTTGACCAGACCATTGGTTCTAGTAATCTTTGTTTCCTGTAAGGCAAGCACATGATCTATTGCAATTAGCAATACACGGATGGGGAAACTTCCAGATGAAGACTACAACTACCGAAGAGATCCAAAGTTTTGCCTATCTACAACCAGAGGATTCCAGCAGATTTGGCAGGAAGAGAGGCTTGGTTAGGGGAACGGACCTGTTGGGAGGACTAGAGGGAGCAGTCCACGGTCTGGAGCTCGTGCACAAGGACGCCTAGGAACTTCGACATCTACAGGTCCTTGAATCCCTGAAGAATCTGAAGCACGTCAAGTCACCAGCAGGCCGGCGCGGGAGACGAGTGCCTTCTTCCCCTTGGCCGTTGTCGCCTTGGCCGCGAGCAGCCCCTTGTCTCCCTTCATGGCCATCTCCACTCCGAGTGGAAACCCGAGTCTCTGCAACAAAACAAGCCAAATCTGTCGGCGTCGGGGTCGAATCAGAGCAGATCGGGGCACGAATTAGGCGGATCTCTCTGTCGATTCGAGAAATCGAGAAGTGAATCGAGAAGAGGGAAGGGTTCAGATAAGACGTGGGGGAGCCCTCCTTACCTTTTGACTCCTCACGGGACGTGAATGAGGGAGGGAGTGGGAGCTGGATGCGGTGCCAGGGAGGGAGTGCGGCGGCGATGGGGTGAGTTGGCGGCGGCGGCGGCCTAGGGTTGGAGAGCGAGAGAGGACTCAGAGGCGAGGGATGAAACGAGAGAGAGAGAGAGAGAGAGAGAGATGCGACGGGGTGGGGGGTGGACGTGAGATTATAGGGGGACGCGAGTGAGAAATTAACTACGTTGAGATGAAAATTCAGGTCCGAGAACTAGCAATGGTTACGGACATTTCATGGTCCGTTACCACAAATATTAAAGGTAACGGGCATTAATAACACCCGTTACCAATAAGGTTGGGTTGTGGTCTGCTGATCTCATAGGTAACGGGCCCAGACATATTAGTAACAGGCGTTAATGACGCCCGTTACCTTTAATATTTCTTGTAACGGGCCGCATAGGTCCGTTACAAATGTTACGTTACCTATTTGAGATTTTCACGTAGTGAACGTTTTATGAACGAAATCCTCCGATTCGTCCTTTTCAAAGGCCAATTGAAACTCTGAAACCTTTCTCTAGTCCGTGTGCTCAAACAATTAAGTTTTGGATTTGCGGTTCAGGGTTTCGCCCGCCATCTGTAGTCTGGTTTCTCTTGCACGCAGAAAACGACCGGTCGATCATGTTCCATGTGTATCCGATCATGTTGCAAATGCGAAAATTGTGAGGCCGTCACGAGTTAGTACTTAGTAGCAGTTAGTTAAAGTCATCTTAATCAGGCGGTGTCCCCCCTCATGACTATAGCTCGTCCTGTAGTTCTCAACAATCTGCTTGTGCTATCAAAATTCAGAAAAACAAAACCACCCAAGTGCTGCCATCAGGAACAGCCCGTTGGATATGATCAGACGACTTCAGAGTCAGAGAGAGCATCATGATGCTTCTGGAGGAAAAGAAAAAAAAAAGGCTAGCTCCTACTCGACAAGGAAAAAACAGACAGACATGATGATGCCACGTCCTTCCTGCTAAAACAGGTGATTACCCAGTACAACACACGTTGGAGTTGGACCCATACACGTTGCTGCTATACACGAAGCAGTGTCGCTTTGGCGCTGTGCTCAGTACAAAAATGATTTCTTCTTTGGTAGAGTGCAGTGGTTGTGGACTTGTGGTGTGGAGTGTGGTGCGGCACGCCTTTGTTGCGCTTAGGGATAGCAACGGGGCGGGGCGGGGCCGGGGGGACGCTCCCCGCCCCGGCCCCGGCCCCGACAAGCCAATCGGGGGAAAACGCGTCCCGTCCCCGTTGGATCCCCGAAACCCGACGGGCCCCGTGGAGATAAACATCCAGCAAAAAAGATTGCAAATCACAAGTAAAAAAATAATTACAGATCAAGCACAATGCTACAAAACTGACAGATCGAGCATTACAAAGCATCAGAGAAGAAGCTAACAGATGCAGAAGAAGCCATTACTACCAATACTACTTAAACGTCACTACTAATCTTGAATAACTGGTACATGGTGATGCAGATTTGCATGGTGATTTGAGGGATGGCCGGATGGCATCTTCACGGACGGCCTAGAGTCCGCAGGCTCTGGACGGAGAGCAGAGTCGCACAGCAGCTTGGCTTTCTTGGTTGGCGCGGCAAGACTTCGAGGGTTCAGCCTTCCGCTCGGCGCTCGCGTCCCTCGCGTCAAGCTCGTGCGGGTGGCGGCCGTTGCTCGCCCGCCTGGTGCGTGGGGGGCTTGGGGATGCGGCTGCAGAGGGAGGGAGAGGAATGAGAATTGTTAGGGTTTGGAAAGGGTGTTCTTTATATATGTTGTGGGTCTTTGCTAAGTCCTTGTTGGGCTAGATTGGGCTGCCAATTTACCATGGATCAGAAGTATTTCGGGGTCCCGCCCGCGGGGAAAAACATCACCCCGGCCCCGCCCTGTGACCATTTCGGGGCTCCGCCCCGCTTCCCTCACGGGGAGAATTTTGCCCCCATCCCTGCCCCGTTCGGGTCGGATCCCCGCGGGGATCCGTCCCCGCGGGGAAAATTACCATCCCTAGTTGCGCTTTTGGCCATGCGGCCAACGTATTGTTGTCGTAGTTCTTTTCGCCTTTGTTGTATTGATTTAGAGTTTCTTCGTTTTTAAGTATATATAATTGACAGCTCTCCTATCTTTGTTCATTTGAAAAATAATGATCGAACATTTGCTTAAGAAGAAGATGGTCTAGAAGACCCTCGAACCCCTACTCCACCATTACATCTTCCCTCCGACCTTGCTCCACCCTTACATCTTTTTTTGCACCTTTGTTGTATTGATCTAGAGTTCCGTGCCTTTAAGTAAATATAATTGGTAGCTCTCCTATCTTGTTCATTTGAAAAAGAATGATTGGGCATTTACTTAAGAAGATGACCTTCTCACGCAGGTGTAGAAAACTCTCGAACCCTGCCCGATTCTTAATGTCGACACATGCGCTCGTGTGAGCCTAGGAGGTTTTCTTTAATTCCAACCTAAAATTCGATCTCACGGGGAGTCGAGAACTCACGACCTAGGGAGGGGTCACTTGGTCTAACCAACTCAGCTCCTTAGGCAGAATGATTCATAAATGTACTAGGATTATGGATACTTAGGGTGTGCTTGGTTGCGGGGATGAGGTAGAATAGCATGGGACGATACCACCTCATTCTTGTGCTTGGTTCGGAGACACGGGGGACAGGGTCATCCCACCTGGGAAATATGGCGCCCAGATGGGGGATGACCCCATCCGCCCAAATCAAGCGAACGAGCTCGTCCTCTTTCGACGCCGTCCGCTCTGTCTTCACGCGAGGGAGCTAGCGAAGCGCAACTGCCGGGGTTGACCGCAGAGCCAGCACAACAGCCGGCGAGCTTGAGCTCCGCGTGCGGGGCCAGACCCCCATGGCTACCCGAGCGAGCTCTGCGAACGCCGTGCCTGGAGCACCTTGGCTGCCGCGACGCTAGAGAGCCGCCGCGTGCGAGCTCCCCGAGCGCCCCAGCCAACGCAGGTGAGCTCCCCAACTGTCATGGATGGCCTTCCCAGTCTGCTACGGACGAGCTCCCCAGGCCGCCGCTAGCAAGCTCCTCGGCCGTCGCGCCGCCTCAAGGCCGCCGTGAGCGAGCTTCCTAAATGTCGCAGTTGAGCTCCCCGGCGACGCGCTCGAGCACCCCGGCTACCATGCCGCCGTGGGTGACCTCCCCGGCATGGAGATGGAGGATGGAAGATACATGATGCCCACCGGAAGCAATTAAGGTTGAAAAAAGTCTATGAGTCTATAACAAGTGGGGTCCATTTTAAATGACAAATGGGGTCCACCAAATATAGCTAGCGGTGTTAAGTTTGTTATCCATCCCAACATTTTGATTCCTCGTACCAAGCACGGAACCGGGATGGACCCATCCCTTTCAACAACACGAAATGGAACCATCCCATCCCAAAAATCAGGGACGAGATCATCCCCTCCCAACTTGTCTCCCAACCAAGCACGTGCTTACAGTTAAGGATGCAAGCGGGCTTCTCTGCCGGCGTCCGCAGGCTACCATCATCAGCCTGCTAGATAAATAAAGTAGGAAAAAGTCCATTCCACAACCCTCATCTATAGACGGTGTCTGGGTTTCAACCTCCAACCACAAAACCAGGTATTCAGTATCCACGAACTATGAAAACCGTCCAATTTACACCCCTCGGTGGTTTTCGGGGTGGTTTTCACCTACGTGGCGCCATGTCATGGTGGTTTTCGCATACGTGGCACCACATCAGCCAAATAGCGGATCAAAAGGAAAAGACGGAGGGGGCTAAAGGAAAATTGCCATCTTCTCACGGGGAAATAGAGGAGCGGATGGGGGCGGTCCGGCCGTCGGTGGTGGCGCTCGCCGCCGCCTCCGGGCACCACGACGCCCAGGCAGAGGGGAAAAGAGGGAGGGAGGTGGAGGTCCCAGCTCGCCCACGGCTTCCGCCCCATGCGCAGTACCACGGCGGCCGACACCCCTCCCCATCTCTCCCTCCTTATTGCTCCGCTCTCTCCCCCGACTAGGAGCTCTGGGATTCGGCGGTCAAATCCGGCGCATCCACCTCGAACTCCTCCTCTCCGGCGCCGGCTTCCTTCCCCGGCCTCGCTCCTCCGGTCGGTGGAGCCAGCCGCACCCATCCTCGTCGCGGCGGGCCATGGTGGCGGGAGGCACGGGGCAGAACGAGCGCCGCGGCGTCGGTTTACGGCGGGAGGAGGCTAGCGTCAGGCGTGTCGACGGGGATCGACCTTCTGTTGCTGCTCGTTGATGACCATGGCTACCCCGCGCAGGAACCCCGCCACGCCGGCGGGGTAGGCAAGGCAGGGACGCTGTGGCCCGCCGGCGGAGCTCCCTCATGCCCGTTCTCGAGCTCCTCTTGCCGCTGTGCGAACGGGGTGCAGGCTGAGGCCCTGCTCCCGCTCGTCCGTGCCCTGCTCCCTCCGCTGCGCGGATGACGACGAGGAGCAGGGGAGGCCGGGCTGCTGGAGCGGCTCCTCTGCGACTCTGCGTGGATTTGGGGGCGGCGGGGACGAGGTGACCGCGGGCCTCCTGTGCGCACTGCTCGGCGCTTGGGCTGGGTGGCCGTCGGCGCGAGGGAGGTCCTCGCACTCGCAGCGACCGTCGGAGATGGCGGTGGCGGGGGTCCTCCCTCTCTCTATTGGCCGAGCTCCGCCATCTCCTCGAGCTCGTCGCCTAGAGGAGGCCGGCGAGCTCCGCGCGACGCAGGAGGAGGCCAGCGAGCTCCGCGGCGAGGAGCCGTCCTCCCTGGAGCGTGACGAACGCGACGAAGAGGAGCATCACCATGCGCGCTGCATCCTGGACTCATCCTCGGCGCGTCTATCTCCCGACGAGCCATCCACGGCGTGGCGGCGACTTCATCAGCTCCGTCCGTTTCGAGCTCGGGCGCGAGGGCAGGTTGCGGCGCACAAGCGAGGAGGCGGACGGCGGCCTCGAGGTGGTCAAAGGAGAGAGATAGAGAGAGAGAGGCAAAAGATGGTGATGTGGATTCCGACATGTGGACCCATTGTGCCACGTAGGTGAAAACCACCCCGAAAACCACCGAGGGGTGTAAATTGGATGGTTTTCATAGTTCGTGGGTACTGAATACCTGGTTTTGTGGTTGGAGGTTGAAACCCAGACAACGTCTATAGATAAGAGTCGTGGAATTGACTTTTTCCAATAAAGTATATCTGCAGGAACCGCCGACACATATTTGCAGTCCGGCAATAGCCTGCTGGGCTTTGCAGGCAAAAACGAGCGGCCTGCAGAGGCCTGCTAACCTGCAGCAATCAGCGATTCAGCGAGTTCTGCCGAAGGAGGATCAAGAACAACGACGTGATTTGCCACAGGAGTAGTAAGCACTATGCAGATAGGCAGCAGGCCAACAAGCGCTCGCTGGAGGACTGCCGGCAGCGAGGTGGATGGCTTGGCGGCGACGGAGCACTACCACGGCGGCGGAGAACTACCGCACTACCCGAGCCGCCGTCCAGGAGAGGTCGGGCCACCGCCGGAGCAGGAGCCTGCCACGCCATGCACTGGCCCTGATCCTCCCCGCAGCACCGGATACGGCCGTCGCTGGAGCCCCGGAGCGCCACGATGGGCCGGATCCGGGCGCCGCCGCCGCTCCTAATCACAGACGCCGGCGAGGGAAGGTGTCACGAACCAGCCAATGCAGTTGGTCAGTTTCATCAGGTTCAAGTGGGAGTCGGCTTCCTTTGGAGCAGCTGAGCGACTTCAACGATGCCGTCCATCTGTCCATCGACGGCCGTCATCGCTTTCGTCGCTTTTACCTTTTACCCCGTTACAATGATGTAATTTAATTCCCCAGTGCTCAGCATATAGGCTGGGAAGCGGCACTGCGGGAGGCATGGATTGAATCAGGGATGAACCCTATCTTAGTTTATTAGGAGTAGAAGTAGCAGTAGAGGGCGATGCCCAGGCGATCTCTGTAACTGAAGTTGCTCTTCCATTCAGTTAAGTGCTGCTGCTTGCTACTGATTCTTGCATCGTCTCCCTTGATTTGCTCACGAATTCCTTCCCGATTCTGTGCTTTTCCCTGTCCGGATCTCTCGGATCCTGACAGAAGGAATGGAAAGGGGAGAGACCGGCAGCCGGGCTGCTGCTTCTCCCGTCGCCGCCGGTGCGGGGAGGGAGGGGACGAGGGAGAGGGTGGCTGCGGCGGTGGCGGGCGGCGGCGGTGCTCCCGTCGTTTTTCTTTTTTTGCGAAAACTCCCGTGCGGCCGTGCGTGAGGGAAGATGCAGGTGGTAGCAGGCTTTGCCGGCTTGGTAGATTTGCTTGAGAAAGCCCACCAGGCCTAACAGGTTTGCCTGCCAAAGCCCACAACAAAATTGCAAACGCCTGCAGGGAATTATTTTTATTTTTTTTTTCGATTTTACAAAAATAAATAGTCAGATTCAACATTAGCAGAAATAGCCTCGAACCACCATTTGAAATGGCGGTTGGTTTCTTACCGCCGTTTGAAAGGGCGGTAGGGACCTACCGCCGCAGGAAACGGCGGTAAGTGCCCGCCAACCGCCATTTCAAACGGCGGTTGGAAGCTCCCCCACGTGGTCCGCTCGACAGGCACCTACCGCCAAGACCAACGGCGGCAGGCGGCCAACCGCCGCTTGAAATGGCGATTGACCGACCGTTGGGGACCTACCGCCGCTTCAACCGGCGGTAGGTCCTACCGCCAGATCAAACGGCGGCAGGACCGCGCCTATATAAGGGCCGCAACCCTTATATAGTTTTCCTCTTATTTAGAGGTATGTTTGTGAAGCGTTTAACATGTGATATTCATTTTGATTATTTGTTTACTCAGGTCTCCCGTCCCTTCATGAGAGGAAAAGGAAATTCTTCAGTCTACTGCTGGAGCGATTTTTGCTGGCCCGCTAGGCGGTGGGTTTTGCCACTGTTGGACTTTATTGGTGTCCATTAGGTATGTCTCCAATACTTTCCTCGTATAGTTAGTTTAAATATGTTAGAAATAATTTAGAAATTCTAGAAATAGTTTAGAAATCGTAGAAATAGTTTAGAAAATCTAGAAATAGTTTAGAAAATTCAGAAATAGTTTAGAAAATTTAGAAATAGTTTAGAAATCGTAGAAATACTTTAGAAATTCGTAGAAATACTTTGGAAATTCGTAAAAATACTTTAGAAATTGTAGAAATATAGAAATACTTTGGAAATTGTAGAAATACTTGTTCCGCGACACCGCTGACGAGATCGGTGGTACACAGCTGACAGGAGCCCCGCCCGTTGGGACCCAGCCGACGCAGGAGCAGCAGCGCGCGATGATGGAGGACTTCCACGACTCGGCGCAGCGTGCAGGCGAGGCGTTGGCGGCGGCAGCATCGGTAGAGGCGGAGGCGCCGACCGGAAGGGGGCCCGTCCCGTGTGGATCGGCTACTCTAGAGGCCGCGACCGGAGGGGGTCCCGTCCCGTCGGGCTCGGCTACTCCACAGGCAGCGGCCGGAGGGGGGGCCGTCCCGTCGGGCTCAGGTGCTCCCTTAGCGACACCGCCCCCCGAGCCGGCGGTCGGAGGACGCGATCGCCATCCACGAGACCCCCTCACGTGCCCCACCCACCACACGAGGGCTGCACAGAGGGCGGCGGCAGCGGCGAAGAGGAAGGAGCACCAGGGCCCGCCACGACCGACGAAGCGCAGTCGTATTTAGATTTGTTTTTTGACACTTGTCGTGTACACTACTTTTGTTTGTTCTAATTAAATTATGTATTTTCGTATTTAGTTTCTTGTTATTTCGCATTTATAGTATTGAGAAAAAACAAAAAACAAAAAAATCCAAAAATAAAAATGAAAAAACCAAAAACACAACCTACCGCCCCTCCAAAAGGCGGTAGGCTGCAAGCAGCAGCCAGCCGCCACCCAACCCGGACCTGCCGCCACTGTTGCAAACCTACCGCCTTTTGAAGCGGCGGCAGGTTCTTACCGCCAAATGACGCGGCGGTAGGTTCCTACCGCCCTTTCAAACAGCGGCAGGAACCGGTTCGAGGCTATTTCTGCCAATATTGAATCCGACTATTTATTTTTGTAAAATCGAAGAAAAAAATATAAAAAAACTCCCAGCAGGTGTCCACTAAGCTTTTTTTTCGCAGGCGGGCTTGGCAGACTCGCAGGTGGGCCTGCGCCCACTTACATCCCTACTTACAGTTCCGCTTAAGTAATAATAAATTAGATAAAAAGAAGAGCATTGCTATAAAACTGTACCAAGGACGATACCTTCTCTACAATAATAAACAAAACTAGAAGAAAGAGCTGGATGCACATTGAGCTGAATTGTTGTGCTCAGATGCCAAGGTAAAGAAGGTCATGCTCCCCTATATATATATGTACTTCCACGCGAATCAAATCGGAAATAAAGTTAATATCGCGGTGAGAACAATTAACCTACCATAGGAAGATTTCCTAGCATCTATTTTAAGTGCTCCAATCTGATCTTGATCTTGTTCTGCTAAAAAGAGATGCAGGAGCTAAAAGTGAAATTGATCTGAAGACAGTAAATCAATAAGGCGGACAACGCGTCAGATCAGGTCACAGTAATCGTCACAAGTTCAATCCATATATACGGATTACGGAGTCCACGCACTTTTATTCACAGCACAGTCTGTATAAACGCTCAGTGCGCTTCTAGCAACAAGTGTTCATCGATCATATACTCACCAAGTCACCATAGGAGGCTAATGGAACTGCATGCAGCGCAATCACGATCTAATCACTTCTCGCCATAGAGGAACAGCATGTAGAATCCACCGAGAACTGTCACGGCGGCCATAATCCACGCCGCGATCGCGAAGCCCAGGGGAACCATCGCCCCGATCTTCGCGGTGAAGGAGGCAGTGAGGGTGGTGGTCAGCAGCCACACGGCGATCCGTGCGCGGCCGCGCGCCGGGGACCCGGCCGGTGAGACCTCGAAGCGGCGGATGGCGCCGAAGAGGAGCAGCAGGTTGAGGTGGGAGAACGCGACGAATGCGATTGCGCGGTCGTCACCGCCGACGCGGCGGACGCAGAGCGCGAGGTTGGCGGCGAGGCCGAGGAGGATCGCCACGGTGACCCAGGGGAAACGGCGGTCGCGGCGCGGAGTGGCGGCCGCCGGCGCCGCCGCAGGATCGTGGTGGGGATCGGAGGAGGGCTTGGGCGAATTTGCCATGGCCTCCAGCGCGCTGCGTGGGGACTGGGGTCGTTGGAGGCTGGAAATTGCCTGCCTTCGGAAGTAATGTCATCACGTGAGTCACGTCAAGTCACGTGTAAATTATTTTTCAAAAAACGTACTTATGTCACGATCCACGCATCGTGATTACGTGGGCGATGCCGGGGTCTGCCGAATCTCTACCTATATACTCCTGAATGAAAAATTTAGAAAAGAGATTAAAGGCGTGTTTGGAGGGCTCCAAACAGCTCTAGATTCAAAAAAAATAGCTTCACTCTAATTTTTTTCTGCTAGACACCCCAGCTCCGAAGACTCCAGATCCACCAAATTCATGGATCTAACTCCCAACTTCACCAAATCCATAGAGTACCTCAAGAGGTACTCTGAAGGTTGATTTCGTACTCACTCGTAAAGTTAAATGGAAATTACCTATCTTTATCACCTATTACACATCTTACCGATTCTATTCTATTTTCCCCGAAGCCTCACGCGCGTCCGTCGCCTCCCTCCTCACGCGCGCGTCCCGTCGTCTTCTCCTCCCGCCCCCTCGCGAAGTGATTACTTGTTTGTTGACATTCAAAAGGAAAAAAAAAAAGCCATGCACAGCACTGCACAGTGCACACACGCACACAGCCATGCACAGCACACGCACGCACTGGACACACGCACGCACTGCACACACTGCACACACGCACACAGGCCACGCACAGCACACGCACAGCACACACGCACGCACAGCACAGTACAGCACGCACAGCGTACAGGGAAAAAATGAGGGAAAAAGAGAGCAATCTATTCAAACTTTCATTTTTCGGAGTTAGAGTTGTTACCTCTGCCAAACACATTTCTTCAACTTCAAAGGGAGAGTGCAGCTCCATCGTGGAGCTGCAAATTGGTGGAGCAGCAGCTCCAGAGTGAATTTGGCGGAGCCGGAACCCTGCCAAACACACCCAACGTCAGTCCTCCTGAGCACCCTAAGGACTACCACGCCTCCGCCCTGTTCCTCGCACCTTCATATCACAATCAATTCCTACCGTCTGATCCCTGCCGAATCGCTCCAACTCTGCCTGCGCCATCCGCTCCCTCCCACGGCTCCGCACCTCGGTCGATGCGGGAGAACGCGACCGCGCGGCAATCGCCGCCGCCGATGCGGTGGACGCAGAGCACGAGGTTGACGGAATGACGGCAAGGTCAACAAGGATCGCCACGGTGAGACGGCGGTTGCGGTGTGGAGTGTCCGGCGGCGGCACCATGGGATCGTTGTGGGGATTCAAGGGCTTCGGCGAATTCGCCATGGTCTTTAGCGCACTGCTTGGGGTTGGGTTGGTTGGGGTTGGGGGCAAGAAATTGCCGAGCTTCGGAAGTAACGTCGTCACGTACGTGAGAGTCGAGTCACGTCATGGTTTCTTTTCTTTTTGAAGAATTGTCATGTTTTGCCGCGTCATCGAGTGAGATTACCATGGCGATGCTGTTAACGATGCTAGAAATCCTAACATTCGAAAAATATCACAAAGAGTGTAATTTAAAAATAGATCTAATTACCTACCTACCTAATTAAGTAATCAGAACCGATTTACATGCCAAAACTTAGTACATGCAAAAGAGCATGTAGCCTAGTGGTTACAAGAGCCTCGGTAGCACATCAGGTCTTGAGTTCGACTCACCGTGGGAGCGAATTTTTTAGGATTTAACGGCGTTTGTGCTATCAGAGGTAGGCAACATTCCCGTCGACAGCGAGGCGTTTCGTCAATCTTGAGGATTCGTCGGACCAGTCTTCGAAGATACTCCTAGGGTAGGGTTTGCGCGCATGTGTTCTTAGGGATGAGTGTGCGTGCGTTGTGAGTGTCTCTGATGTAGCGTGTAATTCGAAAAAAAACAAATGAGGGTATTAGAGTCTTCTCTCACCACTACTAATCTATTCTAGAAAATTTGGGATTGCTTTTTTTAGGGACGGAGTGAGTACAGCCCAACAAACACACAGGTGCGATGGATGGATAATGAGGCCCGGTTTATCGCCCCTATTTCGGCCGCAGCCTCTCTCTTCATCGCGCGGGTCCACTCTCGTGACGGGAACACCGGACGCTAGAAGTACTAATATATAACTGTGCAATGACACTTCTTGTTGACACTGTTTTAGCAGGGACGTACCGGACGGTCAGCCGGTCTAGCCCCATAGACGGGCCGATAGATGCTAGCTGGATGGAGGTTGTCGTCGCGTACCCTTGGATTGCACGGCACGATATGTGACAAGCTATAGCCTGACGACCGGCCGGTGTATTCGGTTTCATTTTCTCGAGATGATTAAGACTGTCTCCAGGGGATTTCCCTTCTGCATCCCCGCTTGAAGGAAGGAGTGAGAAGATGCAGGTAGAGGAGGGGAGGGGCGCCTCCAGCAGGCGTCGCGCAGCAGCTGCTGCATCGACCCAGGCCGTTGGCTCCCGCGCACGGAGGGAGCCGCGGCGTCGACGGCAGGAGATCCGCCGCGCGGCCACGTGTGCCGGGGAGGAGGTACGAAGAGGGAGGTCGCGCCGCATCATGGAGGCCGCCGCGGAACACCCGAGGAGGAGGAAGAGGAGAGGCGGCGACGGGGAAGAAGACCGCCGCGGCGTGGGGAAGAAGATGGCCGACGGAAGTGAAGGAGATGGCAGCCTCACCGGCCGGCGTCGGAGTCGGTGATTGCGGGCCCCACCTCGCATCTCCAGGGCGCCGCGGGGCCACAGGGGAGATGGCGCCCGAGCTCAATCCGCCAGAGGCCGCCGCCGCCGGCCCGAGCTCGATCCGCCTCGCCGCCGGCCCGAGCTCGATCCGCCTCGTGTCGCCGGATCCCTCCTACTCCGACGCCTCCCTTCCCCTTGCTCCGTCGTGCTCGCACCGGGATCTCCGCCGCGGCCAGGGAGCTCCGCTCCGCCCGCCCAGATCTCGCGGGCAGGGTCGGACGGCGCGTTGCGGCCCCGTTCGCCGGGGAAGGAGACGGCGAGGAGCATGCCGTCGCCGGCGGGGATGCCGCTCTTCGCTGGATACACCGCGGGCCGGCTGGAGCGGCGAAGTCGAGGAGAGGGAGAGAGAGAGTGGGGCGGGGCGGGCAGCGAGCGGTGGTTGGGATGCAGCGTCCCCAGGGATGCGCATGCCGGCAGCAGGCGTTGCGGCTCCCGCTGGAGCCGCTACAGTGCGGCCCGCGTCCGCAAAATGCAGATGCAGCACCGGCTGCAGCATCCCCTGGAGACAGTCTAAGGGTGGTTAGGTCTTATTTAGTTCACAAAGGAAAAGTTAGGTGAACTGAAAATGAGATGTCAGAAGGGTAGTCGTTATTATTAAAAAAACTAATTACAAAACTAAGCTGGAAATCATGAGACAAATATATTAAATCTAATTAATCAGTATAATTAGGCTCATTAGGTTCGTCGCGATTTTACCTAGAAGTTATGAAATTGATTGTCATTAAATTCACGTTTAATACTCTTATTAGTGTCTAAATGTCTGATGTGATGGGCAGGGTTGACGGAACCGGTGGGAACCGGGCCGGTTCGGCCGGTTCCCGGTGGTACCGGTCCGGCCCGGTACCTAAACCGGTCCGGTTCCCACCCCCAAACCGTGCCTACAAATTAGAGTTCTCGGTGAACCGGCCGGTTTCACCGGTAAACCGGGTCGGTTTTTTTCTTCGCGGAAACCGGCCGGTTCACGGTATAAAAAACCCTGGTGATGGGTGAATTGGGGAGAAGCTACACAAGATCATACAGTTGACGACGACATCAAGTTCCACATTCACGTAAGAATCTTTTTCTTTTTTTTTGAGGATTTTGACCTCTTTCGCTATCACTATCAGCGTAAGTATCTTGACTTGATGTACCCATGAATAAAGCTACGGAACTGCTAGCGCCCGGACGTCCGTTCCGGACGCTAGCATCGGACGGGTCCGCAGCCGTTGGATCCTAAGATGCTCAGCCGTCAGCCGTTAGAACGAAAGTCCAGCGAGCAATGTTGCGAGTCATGTTGCGCGTGCAACATCTAACATCAGGGGCCGTCCCCCCTCCTCTCCGGCATAACACCCAAGCGACCCATGTCGCGACCCATGTTGCGTGCAACATCCGATATCAGGAGCCTCCTCCCTCCTCCTCGACACAACACCCAACATCACATGTCTGCAACATCGAAACTCAACATCCACAACATTCGCTAAAACACACAATGAAACATTGAGATGCATATGTCGCAACATGGAAAAGTAGCAGTTGAAACACGAAAACAAATGTTGCAACATCATCAAAACAATAGTGAAACATCTCAAATCAATTCATGCAACATCGAACAACACTGAATAAAACATCTCAATCAATTCGTGCAACATCGAATGTCGCCAGATGAAACATCTCAACTCACTTCATGCAACATGGAAAAACACAGACCCAGGATCTAGCCATGGGCACAACGGCAGAGGACGACGTCGCATCGGCGACGGGCGGGGCGGCGGCCCGCACGACGGACGACGGCTGCTCGCCTCCGCCCTCCGGCAATGGAGGAGCCCGTGCTCAGCCACGGGGGGCGACGCGCGCGGCTGGCCTGCCCTCCAGCCGCGCGGAGCTCGTTGCCTTCCTGTGTGGGGCTCGGAGCTCCTCCTATGCAGCCTCGTGGAGCTGCTCGTCATGGCCACTGCCCGGAGCTCCTCCAGCAGCCGGCGCGGGTCGCAGCGGCGACCGGAGCGGAGGAAGCTGCGGGGAAGCAGCGGCCTGGACACCATAGCTCGCAGCTTCACCACCTCAACGCCGGAACCCCAACCCTCGCCCGCCATGGTGTCGAGTTCATTTTCTTAGCTAGTAGTGTGTGTACAAGATTTAAATACGCACCCTTTTTTATTTAAATACGCACCCTTTTTTGTTTTATAAACCAAAAATGTATTGAACAGTGACTTGTCGTCCCCTTGCTCTGAACTTCCTTAGCCATTTAATTACAACCTCTAGTACCTTGACCATATCTTCGAGTCCCCCAGATAAGGGCTTGTATAGTCGTATGGGTTTCGTAGGAAGCTACGCGCGTTGGCACCTGCTATACATACATACATATATACATTTGCAGACAATCTAACAGGACATAGCATAATAAAGACGGTGAGCACGCGCTATGGCTTCGGCCGTCACCGTAATCGCGTTCTCCTCACCGCCACCTCGATCATGGCGGTCGTCAGGTCCCTGGTGGCGGCACAGGTAATAAATAAAAATAAACTAAAGCAAAGCCCTTCTCTTCGAACTCTCTTCTCCGAGATGATAAGGTTTTGAATATATCTGTCTCTAATCTGCTTAAATATATAGGATTTTCTTGGAACTGATCCTGATCCTGATCTTGATCTTGATCTGACCTTCAAGCTAGCCAGACAAGTCACTTCTCCTGTAAGCAGAAATCGCACGCGGCTGCAATTCGTCACTTGTTCCAACCGATTTCGGTCCCTTTCGAAGTCAACGCGCTAGGTTGTGACTCACACACAGTGTTCCAACTAAAGCCATTTCGACCACACGGAATCGTCACTCACACGCATATATATAGGCCCATTCACTCCATCCATAGCGTCCATCACAAATCGTTGCATGCAAAACAATTAAAACATCACTACCGTAACTCCTCCAAAAAGAAGAAAAAGTTGCGTAACGCGCTAGCACCGGCCACCGGCGAGGTACTGTCCGGCGCCATGGGCTCAGCGGCGGCTACGTCCCTGGGGTTCCTGCTCCTCACCATCAACTCGATCATGGCGATCCACAGGACATGGGGCGACGCCGTGGCGGCGATCTTCGTGGCCGAGTCGTACGCCGGCCTCGTCCTGCTCTTCTACTGCCTGCGGTGGCTGGAGTGGGCTCCCCCTGGTTCCGCCGCCGAGGGACGAGCGAGGGCCGGCGTCTGGCTCACCACCGTGTTCCTCACGGCCATGATTTCTTGCGGGGTCGTCCCCGTGATGCCGGGGCTCATGGCCGCCGCTGTCTTGTTGATCGTCCGGTGATCATCGGCCGGGGGATTAAATTCTACGCGCTCTGACTTCTCTCAATTATATTGATGACTGAAGATTTTGTAAATAATTCAAGGATATCATATCCTCATGAAGTCATGATCCTCTCCGTGTGTACAGTATATAATATACACAATGAGTTGCTTGAGCAGTTGGTCGCCGGTTATTTGGTTGACTAGTTCATTCTGTATGTATACACTTGTTTTTTATATCTGATAACTTGTTATTGTAAATTCATTTCTGTATTGCCTTTACTTGATATATTCTGTAGTAGTGCATATACTCCCACTGGGCCACTGGAATTGAAGATGCAATGCAAGTAACACTGTCCCTTAGTAGATTTTACCTTAACCAATGGAAGATGGAAACGCACACTGTTGTAACGTACGGGCAAAGGTTAACTAACCTGTGAGTTCCCTTTCTTATTTACATCCCGAGAAAGTTCCAGAACATATATACAGTGTACGCAGTACCAAGAAAGAAAGAGAGAAGATCAAATAGGCATGCATCAAAAGCGTTCACAATCTCTTAATACGATTCACGCAACAAAAGAGGCCCAACCATTGAGCCACGTCGCCTGCTTTATATCGGCCATCGGATCGGCTGGACGGACGGCTCAGATCGGGCGAGTATCGGTCAATTTGCAAAAAAGTCCTCGAACTCTGGCAAAATACAACCCGCAGTCTGGCCTCCTCTCTCAGATTTTTTTGAAAAAAAGCCCTCGACTTTTTCACAAATACAACCCGCCGTCCAGCGGTCCAGGCCATTGTATGGGCCGGCCTGCTAACAGTTTACTGGGCCGGTCTGCCTTCCCCTTGGGCTGCACTCTCCCGCACCTGGTCTCGAATGGGCCAAAAACGGCCCATAAGTCTCTTTCCCTTTTCTACTTTTTCTCTATTCTTTTAAAAATCAGAGAACTTCCAAAATTCATATAAAATCACAGAAAAATCAAAAAAAATATCAAACCAATTTAGTTGAGTTCCTCATGACTAGATCTATGTATTAAACTTAAAAAATCACATGCTTTAGTGTATTTTATTTGGTATAAATATAGATCTATAATTTTATGTCATTGATTAATTTGTTGTTCATATCTCATGCGAACTAAAAATATCTCCTCCGCCTTAGCTCTAATTCCTGCAAAAAAAAACTTCTAAAATCAAATCCTAAAAATCCATACCCTCTAATCTTTGTTTCCTAATTCTTTTATTTAACGCTAACCCGTAGTACAAATGCTCGAATATAAATAATCGCGTATATACATATACATAGCATAATACTTCACTACATATGGTACATGGTACATTCGCATAAACGAGAACAACACGCCAAACATATAAATACTTAAAATGAACATACACAGGCAACATAATATATTTGCATATACGCCGTAGATACAAATGTATAAACACACATAGATATACGTAGCAACAGTCCGTCGCCTGCTTTATATCGGCCATCGGATCGGCTGGACGGACGGCTCAGATCGGGCGAGTCTCGGTCAATTTGCAAAAAAGTCCTCGAACTCTGGCAAAATACAACCCGCAGTCTGGCCTCCTCTCTCAGATTTTCTTGCAAAAAAGCCCTCGACTTTTTCACAAATACAACCCGTCGTCCAGCGGTCCAGGCCATTGTATGGGCCGGCCTGCTAACAGTTTACTGGGCCGGTCTGCCTTCCCCTTGGGCTGCACTCTCCCGCACCTGGTCTCGAATGGGCCAAAAACGGCCCATAAGTCTCTTTCCCTTTTCTACTTTTTCTCTATTCTTTTAAAAATCAGAGAACTTCCAAAATTCATATAAAATCACATAAAAATCAAAAAAATATCAAACCAATTTAGTTGAGTTCCTCATGACTAGATCTATGTATTAAACTTAAAAAATCACATGATTTAGTGTATTTTATTTGGTATAGATATAGATCTATAATTTTATGTCATTGATTAATTTGTTGTTCATATCTCATGCGAACTAAAAATATCTCCTCCGCCTTAGCTCTAATTCCTGCAAAAACAAATTCTAAAATCAAATCCTAAAAATCCATACCCTCTAATCTTTGTTTCCTAATTCTTTTATTTAACGCTAACCCGTAGTACAAATGCTCGAATATAAATAATCGCGTATATACATATACATAGCATAATACTTCACTACATATGGTACATGGTACATTCGCATAAACGAGAACAACACGCCAAACATATAAATACTTAAAATGAACATACACAGGCAACATAATATATTTGCATATACGCCGTAGATACAAATGTATAAACACACATAGATATACGTAGCAACAGTCCGTCGCCTGCTTTATATCGGCCATCGGATCGGCTGGACGGACGGCTCAGATCGGGCGAGTCTCGGTCAATTTGCAAAAAAGTCCTCGAACTCTAGCAAAATACAACCCGCAGTCTGGCCTCCTCTCTCAGATTTTCTTGCAAAAAAGCCCTCGACTTTTTCACAAATACAACCCGCCGTCCAGCGGTCCAGGCCATTGTATGGGCCGGCCTGCTAACAGCTTACTGGGCCGGTCTGCCTTCCCCTTGGGCTGCACTCTCCTGCACCTGGTCTCGAATGGGCAAAAAACGGCCCATAAATCTCTTTCCCTTTTCTACTTTTTCTCTATTCTTTTAAAAATCAGAGAACTTCCAAAATTCATATAAAATCACAGAAAAATCAAAAAAATATCAAACCAATTTAGTTGAGTTCCTCATGACTAGATCTATGTATTAAACTTAAAAAATCACATGCTTTAGTGTATTTTATTTGGTATAGATATAGATCTATAATTTTATGTCATTGATTAATTTGTTGTTCATATCGCATGCGAACTAAAAATATCTCCTCCGCCTTAGCTCTAATTCCTGCAAAAAAAATTCTAAAATCAAATCCTAAAAATCCATACCCTCTAATCTTTGTTTCCTAATTCTTTTATTTAACGCTAACCCGTAGTACAAATGCTCGAATATAAATAATGGCGTATATACATATACATAGCATAATACTTCACTACATATGGTACATGGTACATTCGCATAAACGAGAACAACACGCCAAACATATAAATACTTAGAATGAACATACACAGGCAACATAATATATTTGCATATACGCCGTAGATACAAATGTATAAACACACATAGATATACGTAGCAACAGTCCGTCGCCTGCTTTATATCGGCCATCGGATCGGCTGGACGGACGGCTCAGATCGGGCGAGTCTCGGTCAATTTGCAAAAAAGTCCTCGAACTCTGGCAAAATACAACCCGCAGTCTGGCCTCCTCTCTCAGATTTTCTTGCAAAAAAGCCCTCGACTTTTTCACAAATACAACCCGCCGTCCAGCGGTCCAGGCCATTGTATGGGCCGGCCTGCTAACAGTTTACTGGGCCGGTCTGCCTTCCCCTTGGGCTGCACTCTCCCGCACCTGGTCTCGAATGGGCAAAAAACGGCCCATAAGTCTCTTTCCCTTTTCTACTTTTTCTCTATTCTTTTAAAAATCAGAGAACTTCCAAAATTCATATAAAATCACAAAAAATCAAAAAAAATATCAAACCAATTTAGTTGAGTTCCTCATGACTAGATCTATGTATTAAACTTAAAAAATCACATGCTTTAGTGTATTTTATTTGGTATAGATATAGATCTATAATTTTATGTCATTGATTAATTTGTTGTTCATATCGCATGCGAACTAAAAATATCTCCTCCGCCTTAGCTCTAATTCCTGTAAAAAAAACTTCTAAAATCAAATCCTAAAAATCCATACCCTCTAATCTTTGTTTCCTAATTCTTTTATTTAACGCTAACCCGTAGTACAAATGCTCGAATATAAATAATCGCGTATATACATATACATAGCATAATACTTCACTACATATGATACATGGTACATTCGCATAAACGAGAACAACACGCCAAACATATAAATACTTAAAATGAACATACACAGGCAACATAATATATTTGCATATACGCCGTAGATACATATGTATAAACACACATAGATATATGTAGCAACAGGCACACCAACACATAGCTAACTAACCATCAACTTAAATAATACAATGGCCACGTCCACTGGCCATAAGCGGCAACGCCGCGGTTTTTTCTAGTTATTCCTAATGTGTGTACGAAGCCTGTTGCATGTATCTCTAGCAGGACATAGATTCATCTTGAGAATTAATTAAGGTCCGGTCGGCATATAGTCAGATTGCAACTTCCAAGACCGCTCTGTGGAAACCTTCCTTGCATTGAGGGTGAGAACGTAGAGCAAGTGCCTTTGCAACATTCATTCAGTTTTTTAAAATTAAGGATTAAAATCCAGCCTCTATATCCACATGTGAATATATATGGCCAAAGGCTACACGAAAACAGAGTTTTTGGACTCTAAACCTCACACCGAGGGAAACAAAGAAACAAGAAAAGGGCTCTAAGATACATGAAAAAAAAGAAGGCTAAACTTCATTCTTCTTCTCCGTATATGCTTCAAATCTTCAATCGCTCGCCAAGCCGTTCCCATACAGGTGAATCAAATCAATATGACTTCCAACACTACGGGAAACTCCAAATTTGCCGTGCGCCCAGATGTTTGCTGTGCGCATTTTTTCGGGCGCACGTGCGGTTTTTCCAAGACGCACGGTGAAAAAAAAACGCTCAGCAAAAAAAAAAAGTTTGCCGTGCGTTTTTTCGGTGGCGCACGGCAAACATAAACTTTGCCGTGTGTTTTTTCATGGCGTACGACAAACAGTATAAACTTTGCCATGTGTTTTTCCCTTGGCGCACGACAAACTTTTTTCCCCGCCGGCCATTACCATCTTCTCCTACCGTTAGACATATATATATATTTTTGTTCCCTTTGCCGTGCGCTAGGACAAGGCGCACGGCAAACATATATGTTTGCCGTGCGTTTCCCCGAGGCGCACGGCAAACATTGCGCTTTCCTGCGACGCACGGCAAACATAAGTGTTTGTTGTGCGTTTTACGGAGGCGCACGGCAAAGTTTTTTTAAAAAAAAGTTTTTGTACTTCTTTTTATTTCTCCACTACCGAAACATTACTTTGTACTTTACATTTCAATTTGATACATGTCTCCATGCGTTTACTATATTTAACAATTATCTTCTCATTTAAAGAATTTTTTCATATACGTCAAATTTGAACTGCAAGTGCATAAAGTAATGGAGTAAAGTTCGTGGAAAAATGATATTCATGTAATTGAGTCATTTTTAAGACCTTACCCATGAAATTAGAGGAAATTTTGAACATTTTGTTCGCGAATCATGAAAATTCATATGTGGTTGTAATGTTTTTTAATTGTATAAAATGCAAACGAAGTTTGAAAACCATGAGATTTGTCAAGAGCTCATGATATCCTATGTGAAGCTTGTGATAAATAATTGAGAGGGTTCTGAACAAGTCGTCACACATGGTGTTTAGAAACTGAACTATCTCACGTGAAGTTTCAGAGTCCTGAGAGCCACTTGATTAGGTTTGTAGCCTTAATAAAGTGCAAATTGGATATTGACTCAAAACTTTTTCTCTAGTGAACATAAAACATAAATTGTCTCGTACTAATTTATGGTAATTTTTCAGATCCATTTGATAATTTTAGTATATTAACTCTAAATGAGGTTTAAATAGACATAAATTGATTTTGAGTTAAATACATAAAAAATATAATAAAGTGTTGTAAAAATGATATGCATGTAATTGAGTCCAGTGTGTATGGCTTTATCTGAGAATTAAATTAAAAATTGAAAAATATGATCACGGATTTTAAATTTGACTGGGGTGTTATTAAGTATGATATAATGGAAAAGAACTTTGCCATGCGTCGCGGACCCCCTGGCGTACGGCAAAGTGGGGTCCTCCTAAATCAGCTAAAGCCTGGCCCAACAGCCCACCTTGGCCCACCAACACTCTAGCCATTGTGAGCTGTAGATCTCACGATATGATGGCCCAAATCCGTGCGTTGTTAGATATAAAATCCTCACCTCTACCAAACCCTAGCCATCCCACCAGAGCCCCCCCCGCCCCCCGCAGCCCTCCCTCACTTCTCTCCCCGTGCCGCCGAAACCCTGCCGGCTGCCGCTCCTCAGCTCCACCCTCCGGCCACCCCCACTCCTCCTCACCACTCTCCCTGCCGGCCGCCGCCACTCCTCCCTCACCACTCTCCCCGCCGGCAACCACCCCTCCTCCCGCCCCCTATATCTTCGGCGGACCTAGCCGCGGGAGGCGGCGGCCCGAGCACCCGGCCGCGGGAGGCGGCGGCCCGAGCTCCCGGCCGCGGGAGCTCCCGGCCTCGGCAGGCGGCGGCCTGGCCTTCAAGATCCACGCCGGCTTCTCTCCCCCGCGCCCCGCCGGCTCCTCTCCCCCGGCCCCCTCCTCTCCACCACCGACGCGCAGATCCAGGGGAGAGGAAGTGGTGGTGGCGGGCTCCTCCTCGGCGTCTACGAGCGGCGGGGTGGGCTCCGCCTCCTCCATGGCGTGGAGGCCGGATCCGGCACGACGGCGGACGGCGGACTCCAGCCCAGATCCGGCCGGCGAGCCACCTCCCCATCCCCCCTTGGCCGGATCTAGAGCTTGGGGGAGGAGCAGTGGAGGGGCCGCGCGCGGCCTGCTCCGACGGCGGCGCGGCAACCCCTCCCCCACCACACGCGCGCCTGGCGGTGCTGGTGGTGCTTGACAGCGGCGGTGGTGGTGATGGCGGTGCTTGGTGGTGCCTGGCGGCGCCGGTGGTGGTGCTTGGTGGCGATGGTGGGCCGGTGGTGGAGCATTGCGGCGGTGGGCCGGTGGTGCTGGTGGCAATTTTTTTTATTTTTTTATGGAAATGTTTGCCGTGCGTGTGAATGTGGTGCACGGCGAAGCTGGACCCCCATGCTGTTAATGTATCCGTCTCATCCGTCTCCGTGTTTGTCTCCGTCTACCACTTTTTGTTGTCGGGCGTCGTGCGAAACGCACGGCAAAAGCTCTTTGCCGTGCGCCACGATAAACGGCGCACGGCAAAGGTTGTTTACCGGGCAAAAATCTGTCGTGTGCCGTTTGCCGTGCGTAATGGTGGAAAACGCACGGCAAACAGGCTGCCGGGCGTTTTTGCGGGCTTTGCCGTGCGCTTCCGGCGCACGGCAAAGTAGCATCCTCCGGTAGTGCAAGGCGACGCCTCCAAGAAGGATACGATGTCGAAGCCGCCGTCGCCGCCCCTCCGAAGAGCCGGAGAAAGGTTTGCACCTGGAAAATCAAAGACCTAGCAGGGAGCCTCCCAAAAACGCCTCCAAGAAGCTACACGACATCCGAAAACGCCATCGTTGCTGACCCGACATCGCGGTCTGGTTAGGCTTTCGCCCGAAGCTCCGCCCCATGCCGACCCTACGCCGAAGAGCAAATTGAACCGCAACACCGACCGCAGCCGCCGGTAGCATGAGGGGTGAGAACTTAGGCTCCCCTCGACTGAACCGTCGACCACGACACGAGTCGCAACACACTGCTCCGCTCGCTGGCAGACACACACTGACCGGTGGGGCCCAGTTCTTCGCACGGGGACGTCGAAGGAGGACAAGCAACCAGCAGCAGCCGGCAGCCGCCATCGTCACCGTGTTGCATGCCAGCGAACTCCGCTGCACTTAGGACATGAGACAGAGCCGCACGCGGAAGCTCAGAATTGGTCGAGACCGCCATCCGCCACTGGCCACCGCCAAACTCACCTTGGGAGAAGGCCACCAGAGACCAAACCCTTCCTTGGAACTTAGTCCAGGCAAGGTAGGCTCCGAGGACCGCCACCCCTCAGCGAGCCACTGCCGCCCACGCCGCCGCCCACCCTGACGAAGGCCACGACACCGAAGAACTGAGCCGCCGACCACCGCCTGCACCTTCGATAGAACAAACTCAGAGAGGGCCGAAATGGCCCTGACGACGTCGGAACTGGGCTATCGGCGCCGGAGAACGCCGCCAGACCTCGCGGCCCACCGCCGGCCACCACCTCCTCCGCTCAAGTAGCGACCATGCCATCAGGCACCACAGCCACTCAACCCTTCTGCAGAACAAACCATGGCGCCAAGGCTCGTGCGCCGCCGCCTCCGCAAGGCCGCCGCTGTTGTGGCCGCCCCCCACCTAGATCCGGCGCAGGCAAGCGGTCACCTCGACGAAAGGCCCTATCGTCGCCATCCTAGGGGCCATGTGGATCTCCGGCGGTCCCCTCAGGCGACGGCGAGGGTGAAAGGAGAGGGGGGAGGGCTGGTGACGGCGGCTAGGATTTCGCCACCCGAGTGGCCAGAGGGGGCGACACGGGGGCAGGGCTGATAGATCGAAAATGGATTTCTGGTTGGCAGCTCTCTGCAACAATTCATTCAGTGGATGCCATTAAACGTCTTATGACAGGCCATGCGATACATGGCCATATGGTTCCAAACACCACACGAATAGCCCAACTCGTACAGGGGGGCAAAGATCATAACGTAACACTAATGGCAAACAAATCAGGTGGCCATGAAGCCCACTTCAGGACTTGGAGCTGCACACCTAGAATGCTGCTAACTGAATTTCAGATAATGCACTGCAATCATAACCGCATAAAAGCGAGCACTTTCATAAGTCATAACTATATACTCCCTCCATAACCATGAAGTAAGTCGTTTTGAACAAAATTTCACTACTACAGAAAACGTTTGTAGGAGTGGGCGGCTTCGCATTTTCAGGTGCGGCCGCGAGACCCGCTCCTAGCTTTCGCTTTTAGAAATAGCGATTTCTAGGAGCGGGTAAAACGCTCGCATCTGAAAATGCATTTCCAGGTGCGGTGGAAACACCATTTCAAGGTGCGGGTGACCAGGTGGCCCGCACCTGCTAATTGATTAAAAACAGAAATCGTGGATGTGTTAAAAAGCCCAGAAAATGCCAAAAAATCCTTTTTATGGGAGGGACCCCACCGGTTAGAAAAAAAAGTCGCAACTTGCGCGCTACGTGGTCCGTAAGGTTCGAGCCCGCGACCTCCACCCTCGCGGGGAGCCTTCTCAACCACTACACTACACACTCATATGCATCCATATCCAGTTTTCATTCTACTTATATTATACTACATCAAGTGTAAATCGTTTTTTAGGTTTTAAACGGATTCAAATTAAAAACTTGTCAACCACAAAGTTTCATAACTTTCTGAGATCTACAACTTTCATGTTGGGAGTTTTTCCATTTAAGGTCATTTACGAAATTTGAATTTCATTGAGTTTTTTATTTCAAATAAAAAAGTTGTAAACTATAAAGTTTCATAACTTCTCAGGATCTACGACATTCATGTTAAGAGTTTCTCCATTTGAGGTCATTTGAAAAATTCAAATTTTCAAATTTCAAAACTTCAGACATACTTCACCTTGACAAAAGTAATTCAAATAAAAAATAGTTCAACTAAAAAGTTATATGACTTTTGAAGATGAACAACTTTTATTTTGGTCATTTGATCATCTGCTGTAATGGTAGTAACATTCTTCAAAAATCTTATACATCTATATAAGAGATATAAGTTTTTGCAAACAATCTCATAGTACTTAAATAGATATTTTGAAATATTAAAGAATCTCAAATGAAAAACTTGTCAACAACAAAGTTTTAGGTCTCGTCGAGCTATACAATTTTGATATAAAGTTTGTCTTCATCCGAGATCATATGAAGAAGTTATGAATTTTTTTTGGCACGAGACCATTTCCAGGAGCGGGTGATGTTATCACCTGCACGTAGAAATCTATTTCTAAGAGCGGGTGACATCATCACTCGCGCCTGAAAATGATTTTTAGGTGCGGGTGACGCCATCACCCGCACCTAGAAATGAGGATATTTCCAGGAGCGGGTCATGGCGTCACCGCACCTTAAAAATCATTTCCAGGTGCGGGTGATGGGGTCACCCACTTCCAAAAAATGATTTCTAGGTGCTACAGTGCCACGCGTTTTTCTCAGATCGGGCGGCAAAATCGCCCGCTCCTGCAAAAAAAACCATGCGCTCTTACAAATGTTTTCTGCAGTAGTGTTTTAGTCAAACATTGAGAACGTAAATCATGAATAACTTTTAAGTTGTTGAGTTTGAAAATGTGAAAACCACATGAGTAGATTTGTCTTACAAAATACTTTCATAACAATATACATATGTCCGTTTTTCATAAATATTTTTATAAAAATAAGAAGTCCGTATCACTGCAGTGGATACGTAGGGAGTATTGTTGCCAAGCAAGCTTAGCATTAGAATTCCTCACATCACCCTCGTCCACTTCGGTTGGATCTGCCCACTCGGTGATTATACTATCGACGCAGCTCTTCACAAAAATATTCGATCATGCATTTTGTTAAGAAAAGGCTATGCTTACTAGCAATAATTAGTGAATTTTTTCTAAGTTCTGTTACAAAATTAACCACCCACGAAGCGGATGTGCCTATCTCGCTCCGAGGGCAGACGTGGCGGTCTAGATGCGAGCAATGTGGATCAAAACTAAAAAAAAAACTAAAAAAAAGAGAACTACCTGTTACAAGCACGACACAAGTCACGCAAAAATACTCGATTTGCACGATATGTTTGTTCTCTTAGTTCATGTTCAACAACTTGGAGTACTTTACAAGAGTCTCCTTTATATGTTTGTCCTCACCTCAATAGCATAGCAATGTGGTACTAAACCTCACTTTTTTTTTAGAATTACACAGTACAACGCAGACGATCACAACACGCACGCACACTTACCCCTATGAATACACGTACACAAACCCTATCCCTATGAGCACCTCCGAAGGACTGAGCACCGGCAGATTTGAAGATTCTCGAAGTCACCACTGGCGCCTCGTCGTCGACGGGAACATCGCTTACCACTTAACGCATAACGCCGGAAAATCCCGGAATAAATCCAGGAAAAGGTGCGAGCACCAGGATTTGAACCCTGGTGGGTAGCGTCCCACTGGACCGTCCTACCATTGGACTAAACCTCACATGCATTCCCTGCAAATCACATTGACTTTTCCTATATGAAGTAGTGGCCCAATGAGCTGCAGGCCAATGGTGGCACAAACAATAGCTTGCTTGGTTGGGCCAAATATCCCAACAGGTTCAACCCGGAAATCATTCGAATAGAGCATGATCAACCAGTTATGTTTTGCTTTCCCACCCCTCCTAGATTTTAGTACTTAGCTTTTCACCGGGGTGTTGCCAGCTGAACAACTGTATGTGCTGCTGGTTGCTCACACTATTATAGGGACAGCCAACAACCATGTTTGTCATTGCAAAAAAGATGATGGATCTCGATCATGCATGACAACCCCACTAGCAGAGAGCACATGGCTCGATCGATCAGATGGCAGATAGTTGCACCCAGGTGGAGTTTCGTCAGAATGATCAGACATCATCACAAATTGGAGAAATGATCAGACAGCTAGCTAGCGAGGTGTTGAATAACTGGTGCTACATCGTGTGTTGTCTATTCCTAATGTACCAGGATTTGGAGAGACTTGACAGCTCCAAAAAGAGATATATAAATAGAGAAAATAACATTGTTGTGACAATTTACCAAGGATGCTTCCCCTTCTACTATTTTGGTTCCATGATACTATTTGACAGCACAAAAGATGATGGATGGTAAGATAAATGACAGGTACAAACTAAAAGGTTTTCCATGCATGCAGAAAATATTATTGTATCATATGTTTAGTTAAGAACAACTTAACAAGGTGGGATAAGAGTAAGTTAAAGCCGCCTCCATATACATATGTATTGGGAGGGGATGCTGCTATTCTAAACAAAGCTCTGATTCAGTTGGACTGACCAAAAGGAGATGCGTTAGTATTGTGGCGAGGGAATCCACCGATGACAGAATTCCATGTCCAACATTTTGCATCTGTTGAAGCTATACTCACTTTGCATCTATGCTCAAGTGGAGCCAGAGATGAACTTCACCGTACTGCAAAAGCCGATGATGTTCTCTGCTAGAGCGCGGTGAAAGCGAGGCCTTGTTTAGATTGCTAGAATTCCTCCTTTCCACTCTCTCTCCACCACATTAAATACACCAAAAGACATATGTTCGGAATACTAAATGTAGATGAAATCAAAAACTAATTACACGATTGTGATGGTCTTTGCGACACGAATCTTTTGAGTCTAGTTAGGTCATGGTAGGACAATATTTACCACAAAAAGGCCGAAATTTACCTTTTGCTACAGTGCGTTAAAAAGGCAAATTTTTCTGACAACTAAACAAGGCCATTTGTTTCAGGTGAAATCAACAGAACGCAGAAGAAATCAGACAGGGTAGCAATCCTCATAGGTCAAATCCCTGGATTTTTCTTACTTTTATTTATGTCACCAAGTACGCATGCAAAAGCAGGGTTGGATATGTGACACAACTTACAAACGTTTTAAGAACACATCCAGTCCACGGGGCGCTGCGCTGAATTCAGTACTCTCGCACGGGATGGATCTATAGATCAGCTCACTTGTCGCCATGGAGGAACAGCATGTAGAATCCACAAATAACGGTGGCCGCCGCCATGACCCAGGCCGCGACCGCGAAGCCCAGCGGCAGCATCGTGCCGATCCTCCATGTGAACGCGGCGGTGAGGGTCGTGGTCAGGAGCCACACGGCGACCCTGGTCCGGCCGCGCGCCGGGGACTCCGGCGGCGAGAGGTCGAAGCGGCGGAGCGCGCCGAAGAGGAGGAGAAGGTTGGCGTGGGAGAAGGCGAAGAAGGTCACCGCGGCGCGGTCGTCGCGGACGCGGTGGACGCAGAGCCCGAGGTTCAGGGCGAGGATGAAGAGGATCACCACGGAGGAGAGGGAGATGCGGCGGCTGCGGCGTGGAGGGGTGGTGGTCGCCGCCGGCGCCGTGGCGGGGCCCTGGTGGTGGTGGTGGCGATCGGAGGGGTCCGTTCTGGCCGCCATGGGAGCGGCGGCGGTGGGGAGCAAAACTGGGGTTCCTCTCTCTCTCTCGCCTAGAGAGTAGAGACGCACTCACGCGTCTGGCACGAACAATACAGGGCTTGCTGCCGCGCCTTGCCGGTGGCGGTAGCCGGTGGGTCAGTCAGTCAATTCTCCACTCCGACCTCCCGGGCCTCAAATAAAATTCAGAAAAACAAAATTCAAGTCCGGACACGTGAAATCTTCGTCATTTGTTCCACCTGAAATTTCTGCAAAGTTGTCGTGAATCTTGTTCCATCACATGCATGTTTTCATCTTCCATCGAGACGTGCGAGCACCACGTGAGCTCCGCACTCGGCGGCGGCGTTGCTTCTTTGCGAAGGAAGGCACCGAGAGGCGAGAGCGAGCTTGCGGCCGCCTCGCCTCTGGGCCGAGAATAGCCTCTTTGGGGCATCACTGATCTTCTTGCTTGGGCCCAACAACCTTTATTTTCAATTTCTTCCTGCTGACCGTAACGAACATTCCAAGTACTTCTGTGACAGGCTGACAACACATCAGCACAGGAAGGACTGTTCAATTTGCAACTAGAGCATGTCATATATTCGTAGCAAAAAAAAAACAACTTGATCAGTAAGGTACAGTGTACTTCTCGACGAAGCATTAGACGACAGATTTGAGCAAAGGACTGCTGGAGAACCCAGAAAGCTGAAGCCAAAGCAATCACTGAGAAAGTGGCCGCTGACAATGCCAGCTTAGGTCCTTCACACGGTTCGCACACCGCACTGTGCAACTAGTCGGAATACATGACGTGGTAGGTCGATATCTCCCCGTCCGAATGTGAACACATGGAATTCTTACGCAGTATCTTTCAGAATAAATCTGTCGATCAAATCAACATACAATATTTTTTTCTTTCAGAACAAATTTACCGTCCAAATCAGCAAGACCTGCCAAACAGAGCCATGCTCCAATATTGCAGTGATTACATATGATTCAACTCAAGAAATCGATTTGCTTTCAGCTATTTCAATTTTGATAACAGAAAAACTCATCACCGGTAAGATTGAAAAAGGCAGTACCTATAGCGCAGATGGCCTCAGAAACAACATCCATTGAGATAGATATAAGATATAAAAAAATGTGCAAAGAAAGTACTACTTTCAGGTGAAATCAACAAAATGCAACTTGATCGATAAATTAGATTTCAGGCAACATGCCAGCTGAAACACTATTTTGATCTCACGTTATGATTTTGGAAACAGCAAAGTAGACCACTTTTTTTTTCGAAAGACCCGGAAGATTCTGGCTTAATTAATAAGAAGGAAGCAAGTACAGGCACTAGAGGTGCCAAGTTTAAAACCTATCCAGAGGGTAGGCCAGGGCATCGGAAAGCCCTGCAACATAAAAAAATTACAGTAGGGGATTACTCGCGGCTTGGCCTGTCAACTATCGACGCTAGATGCTTAGCGCCTGCCGCACACCAAAGACGAGCTGCATCCTTGATTTCTTGGATAACCCTGTTGGTCGTCTTCTCTTTGTCGTTGAAAATTCTATTGTTCCTCTCGCACCATAAAGTCCACACCACCAGGATGGCCATCGATCTGGTGCCCTTAGTTTTCACATCACTGGCATTGCCGGCCAAGTCCCCAAACCAGGTCACCATGTCTGTTTCAACCTTCCACACTGAGATTGAGAGAGCTTCTACCACACCATGTACTAATAGCCGCCCAAATGAAATTAGAGATCGGGCAATGGATGAAGAGATGTTGTGCCGTCTCCAGGTTGCGAAAGCACATCTGGCAAAAATATGAATTTGGCCATTCTCGGAGTAGCAGCCTGTCCGCCGTCCAAACCCTGTTCTGCAGCAGCAACCACAAAAAGAATTTGCAACGGGCCGGCGCCCAGACCTTCCATACCGTTTTGGGGAAGGATGAGAGAACTCCACCTTCAAACTGCATCTGGTAGGCTGATCGTGCTGAGTATTCGCCTGATGCAGTTCGTGTCCAGATTATCGTGTCCGGTTCCGTAGTCGCAGGATCAAACTGAGCATCCTCTACCATTCCCCACAACTGAACAAATTCATCGAGGAGAGGCACTGTGAAGTCGTACATGACATCTGCAATCCACTGATCATTGTGTAGAGCTTGTGCCACCGTTCTGTTTTTCCGTTTGCTGTGCCTGTACAAGTCTGGGAACATCATAGCCGGCACACCCCCTGGCAGCCAACTGGAGAGCCAGAAGCTTGCCATTCTTCCATTGTTGACAGTTACTTTGGTTGCAGTTGCGAAAAGCGCCAGGTCGAACTGATCAATTGGTAGTTCCATCCCAACCCATGGCCGATCCGGGTGCTTCCACTGAAACCATAACCATCGCAGCCGTAGAGCCCGGCTGAAAACTTCTAGGTCTGTTATTCCCAAACCACCTCTCTCAATCGGCCGCTGAAGTCTTGCCCAACTGACCTTGCACTTGCCCCCATGTAGTTGTTGATTGCCCGCCCAGAGAAATCTTTTGCGCACCTTGTCGAAGTCTTTGATGAATTGTTTTGGTGGCCTGATCACTGTCAGCATGTAAACAGGTAAGGAGGACAGGACCGACCGCACCAGTACGCGTCTTCCCCCAGGGTTCAGAAGTTTGCACTGCCAACCAGCCATTTTCGCCACTGCCTTGTCCTTTATGCTTTGTAGATGCACCAGCCGTAGTCTTCCAAGAACCACTGGGATGCCTAGGTAGGTGATGGGAAAATCAATTCTCTGTCCAGGGAACGAGGCCAGGACCTCGTCCAGGTTAATGTTGTTGCACCGAATTGCTGCAACCGAGCTCTTGTGCAGGTTAATCCTCAAACCCGTTGCCTCCTCGAAATGCTGCATTATTTGGATGATCATGTCCACCTCCTGCTTGATTGGGTTGACAAAGATGACAGCATCATCTGCATATAGTGAGAGTCGGAGTTTTGCATGCCGACCTCTCAGTGGCGACAGACACCCTTCATCAGTAGCAGCCTTGAAAATATTTTGTAGCGTGTCGATGGCCAAGATGAAGAGGAATGGGGATAGGGGATCCCCCTGCCGAAGGCCGCGCTGGTGCTTTATAGCAGGTCCCGGTACTCCATTCAGCAAGATGGAAGAGGATGATGTTGATAGAAAAAGGGTCAGCCAATCCCTCCACCGAGCTGGAAAACCTCTGTGTTGCAGGAGCTCCAGAAGATATTCCCAAGAGACAGAGTCAAAAGCCTTTGATATGTCGAGTTTCAACAATAGTGCCGGCGTCTTGGTCCTGTGGTATGCCCTGGCAAAATTTCGAACATAGAGGAAATTGTCCTGTATGCACCTCCTTTTGATGAATGCACTCTGGGAATTGGATATGAGCCTGTCCATGTGCGGTGTCAATCTGAGAGCAAGGACCTTGGCTGCTAGCTTTGGGAAAGAGTGAATCAGGCTGATTGGCCTAAAGTCCTGAACTTTCTCAGCCAGGCTCTTCTTGGGTAGCAGTGAGATGGTAGCCGTGTTGAGTTTATGCAGAGGGCCGGTGTGCATGATGAAAATGCATGCAAAAGCATTGATCACTTCAGCTTTGATGATTGGCCAGCAGGTCTTGTAAAAAGCACCAGTGAACCCATCGGGCCCTGGGGCCTTCTCGGTAGGCATTTGGGATATGGCTGCCCAGATTTCTTCTTCTGTGAAGGGCACCACAAGGTCCTCCAAATGTGTTGCAGCTATATCCAGTTCATCCCACTGAAGGCTGAAAGTGCGTGTTTCCTTTGTCCCCAATGTGCTCTGAAAATGGCTGGTGATTTCTTGCTCCTTCTCCTCATGAGACCAAATAATGTGTCCATTTGCCGTAGTAAGGCTGGGGATGAAGTTTTTCCTCTTCCTGGCATTTGCCTTCAAGTGGAAAAATTTAGTGCAAGCGTCTCCCTCCTTGAGCCAAGTAATTCTTGAACATTGCCTTCTGCGAGATCTCTCCACAGCAGCCAGACCCATCACTCTGACCTTAAGCGCTTTCCTGAGCTCCTTTTCTTCATCTGTAAGCTGTCTAATGTCTTGAGCCATGTCCAATCGCAATATAATTTCTTGGGCCATGTGGAATTGCATCATAGCCTCCCCAAAAATGGAGTTGCTCCAAGAGCGAAGAGATCTCGCTGTGTTAGTAAGTTTCTGATGAAGAATATTGAGTCCGTTGATCCCAGTAACCGACATTTCCCATGCTCCCTTCACCACATCCAGGAAGCCTGGAACTCTTGTCCAAAAATGCTCAAATTTGAACCGGCCCAGTGGACCACTCAGATTGGAAAGATAGGGTTGATACCGCATATTTTAAATGTAGATGGCATCTCTTATACAAAATCATTGCAAAAATGCTATCAGACTTCTGAATTCTCACTCAAGTACGTGCCAGCTTGCTTCAGATGGCTGATATTTTCATGATAGATATCCGTCGACATACACTATATAAATGTACAAGTTTAAGAAAAAGAAAAAACGAGTAATTTCAGGTGAAACAAACAAAATTCAGCTCCATTGAAGCACAAAATTTCAGGTGGTTAACAATTTGCATTACTGGATATACGAAATATCGAACCATCACTCAGAGGTGACGACTAATTTCCGATCCAGCCAAACCAACAATGTGCAACTAGATATAAACACTGAATTTCAGGTGGCTCACACTGTGGGTTATTAGACCTATGATGTACTACCAAAATCATCGGTTGAAAGTGGCAACCAATTTCAGGTGACGCTAAGCAAAGCCAAAAACTAACTCAATTCAGAACACTGAATTTCATAAGTGGGGTCACATTGTGCTTGTGCACCGCACAGTGGACAAATGGAATACTGAACCGGTGGGTGAACCATTGCTCGAAGGTGGAGACAGTTAAGTCAAATGAATTAGTTCTCATAGCTAGGCCCAACGCTTAAAACATTTCAATTCTCCGCACAGCTCATAATGTGCAAACGATCAGTGGTGCCACGAAAATGAACCTAGGTAAGGACAACATCTAGCATCAGAGAATTAAACATACGCTACAGGCAGAGCGCGCGGCAGGTCAGCAGACACGTACGGCGCGCAGCAATCCGATGGGCGATCGCCGCCCTTGCTAGTAAAACACGAGCAGGTAGAGTAGAGGCCGCCCCCGACGCCCGCGGCGGCAATGCCCCAGATGAAGGCCTCGAAGGCGGCGGACCAACCAATCCCCAGGCGACGCCGACGGTGATGGACGAGTAACAGACCCAGATGGCGAACCCTCGGATCCGGGCGGGGAAAGGCGGAACGAGAAGAGGCTCAAGACGAGGAGGATGAGGTTGAGGTCGGGAAGGCCACCTCGGCGAGACCGTCGCTGCGGGAGAGGCGGAGGGCGATCCTGACCGCGGTCCGCGGCGCCGAAGAGGACGTAGACGAGGAACGGCTCGACGTAGAGCTCCGGGACCTCGCGGTCGCGGGGGTGGGGGGTGTCGGCCGCCGCGGGGGCGGGGGCGGGGGCGGGGAGGGTTCAGTGCCCGCCATGGTTCTGGTTGGGGTTTTCGCGCGGCGCGGCGCGCCGAGCTCGCAGCTTCGCGTTCAAACCACACGGCTGAAGAGGAGTCGCCGTGGGCTCTTCCATGACGTGCGAAGAAGGCTCGACATCTTCGTGGGCTGCTAGGCCCATCTATTGGTAGTCCACGAGTCAACACACCACTCATGGTCAACCACTCGGTCAACCAAACTATAATTGCCTGGTGCAACAACGACGAGTAAAAGTTTTCTGAATTCTCACAAGGTGCATGCTAAGAGAACCAAAACTTGTTTCTTATCTCGTGTATGCAAAGTTAACTAGAAAAAAAAAAGGGAAAAGTCTATTTTTCAACCTCCAACTATTGCACAAGTCTGATTTTCAACCTGCAACTACAAAACCGGACAAAGAGGGCTATTGAACTGTCAAAACCGGACAATTTTGGCCCTTTGAGTGGTTTTGAAGAGTGGTTTTGCATTTATAAAAATTTTAAAAGTCTAGATTTAATGCAAAAATTCATAACTATTTCATTTCAAATCAGAAAATATCAAATCAGTGCCAAATTTTTTCTAAAAATGTAACCTATCTATTGCTATTCTATTTGGCATTATTTGAAACTTAGTTGTCTGTGTTCCTTGTATTTTATTACAAGCAATAAAATACTAGAATAGCAACAAATATTATGTAAATAACACTAAATAGAGTACCAACAAATGGCCTACATTTTCAGAAAACTATTGGTATCAGCTTTATTTTTTTTAAGATTTGAAACGAATTAGTTATGGATTTTGACCAAATCAAAAAGAACTGAAATTTCTAGAAAATGCAAAACCACCCTAAGAGCCAAATTTGCCCGGTTTTGACAGTGCCTCGTCACAACCTTGTTATTATAGTTGGAGGTTGAAAATTAGACTTTTCCCAAAAAAAAACTAGAACAAGAATGGCTAGATTCAGATCGCATCAACAAAATGCAGCCCGACCATCCACTAAATTCAGGTGGTTCGATCACGGAGTGCCTCGTCACTAGACATGCAGTATGATCTGTAGAAATCAGCACCGGAGGACGGAGGTGAAGACTGATTTCAGGTGAAATGAGCAAAATGCAGCTCGGTCCAAAGCACTATTTGAGGTGGTTCACAAAGAGCGCTATTGGAGATATGGAACGGTACTGAATCATCACCTGAAGGAGACAACTAAATTCAGGACAATTCTACTCGATCGGAAAGACTCAATTTTAGGTGGGGCCCACAATGTGCATCGCGCTGAAGCAACGAAATACTACCGAATAGTTTCTTGAAGGCGGCCGGGCGGTACAGGTGAAAATCGCATGGGGTTTCATTCTCAGAGCGAGCACGTAGCAGGTCCGTCCAACACGCGCCTAGACAGTTCAATTCTCCTTGGGAGGAAACAACGACAGCATCTGTGCAGCCCACACGGCCACACCCAGCGGCCATTTCAACAAATTGCGCAAGAAATCATCAGCAAAATGCCACGCCATGGATGGTTTCATGTCAAATCGGTAAAACGCAACTCGAAAAATACTGACCGATTACTCCAAGCAAGAGACAAAATTCAGTTGAAACGCACAAGAAAACCATCTCAACAAGACGTCTAGCTCATAACTAGAGCTAGATCCAACACAGATAGCCACTTCAAATTTTCACAAGGTTCATCACAGCACACACAGAGTTAGCTACAGAGCATTACAGGATTCTACGCAAGATGGTTTCATCAGTCTACGAATCTACGAGATAAAGCATCCAGCAACACATAGTATGATATTGATAGCTTAGCCACATGCGGCAGGCAGTTGCTGGATTCTCGCACGATCTGGCCATGACTACACACACCTCCTGATCGATCAGATGTTGAGCAGCAGGTAGAACCCAAGGAAGATCGCCGCGAACGAGAGCCAGGTCATGAGTACCTTCCAGGAGTGAAGCACGAGGAGGAACAATGCAAGGCTCACCGCCGAGCTGCAGGCCCGGTCGCTCTCCGGCGACCCGGCCGGCGCGACCGCGAAGCGGCGGATGGAGCGGAAGAGGCGGAACTGGAGGAAGTAGGACAGCACCCAGAAGGCCACCTCGGCGGCGTCCCGGCTCTGCACGACGGCGCGGTAGAAGTTGAAGGCGAGGTAGCCGAGGATGGCCAGGAGGAAGAGATCCGAGTCCCACGGGGCGCGCGTCGCCATAGCCTGATGAGCGCTATGCTGTGCGAACCTGGGGAGTGGCACCGTGGATGAGTGAGCGAGTGCAGTGGGGAAGTGTGGAGACTGGCGCTGGCTTGGTGAGTGGGGGGGGGGGGGGGGGCGCGGCGGATGGTTTTATCATGTTTACTAGTGTGAAAGGTGTAGATTTTGGCGATAGTGATGGTGGTAGGTTGTGTGCATGGTTATTTTACAGCTTTCATGATCTTTTGTGAATTGGTTTTTTATAAGGGAAATTTAATTGAATCCAGGATTTTTTACATCGAGCTGATATACTCTTTGAAGCAGTTTCCCGACTTATATTTGAACTACTTATACGTGAGTTATGACTTATGATACGACTTTTAATTTAAATGCAGATATAATATGTGATAATTAATTGAATAATAGTGTGTAAGAATTGTCCTTTATAAACCAATTCGGAACTCAAGAAACTGCTCCAACTTAGAATCAAATAATTGGTATATTTTGCTAATATCTTTGAAACAAATTGTGCGTTAAAGTCAATTTTTAAAATTAGAAAAAGCATAAAAACTAGCTGGCGCCTAAAGTGAGAGATACTCAAAGCTTATACTCCACTATTTGCTTATACTCAAAGCTAGATTGTATAAATTTGTCATTTTGTGCTGAATTGTCCTTTATTAGTATTCCACTATTTGTTATTGCATATCTCATAGACGAATGAAGTATGTCATTACCACTTCCTTTACAACATGTAGGCCCTGTTTGGAACACAGGTTTTTCATAGGAAAAGTGGAGGAAATCAAAACGGAGGAAAGGAATCGCATTTACATGTTTGGAACAGAGGAATGACGAGTTCCATTCCAGAGGAAAGGAAACAGACGATGTGCAAAACGAAGGAAATAAAACATCCACTCCGATCCAAGGGATTACAATTTCGCTGCCTCTCCCTCTCGCTGTTGCTCGCTTAAGCTCTCATCTCCTCCCTCGCACCATGGGTTGAGCACATGAGCTTCTTCCTGTCGTGCTCGCGCATCATCTCGTGCGCTTACCTGCAGGGCTTACCAGGCTAACATCCGTTCTTCCTGCTTGCTGCGCCGCTGATTTGCTTCTACCCAGAAGAGGGGGGAGGAAAAGTAGCAAAGAAAAAATCCAAAGGATAATAGAGGAGGAAAAAAGGCGGGAGGGGAGGCCACAATCCATTCGAGTGAGTGAGTAGAGCGTGCGCTCGCCGTGCCTCTTCGAGCTCCGGCCGCCTACGCCGATGAGCGTTGACTACGAGAGTAGAGGGCCGCAAGTTATATGGATGAGAACGATGGAACTAGTTGCCTTGGCTGTGGGTGCGTTAGGTCTATGGACCATTGGTCCCACATGTAGGTGTAGTAATAGAGATAAAAAGCACCACTTAATTACATGTTTATTCAATACTAATGGTGTTTTATTCATACGAAACTAAGGTTATTTTATTGCAAGTTCCTACATTCCAAACAGCTCAAACGTTCCATTCCTGTGTTTTGAAATCCTGTAGTTTTCCAATTTTCGCTCTACCTCATTCCTGCGGTTTTTCCCATTCCTGTGTTTTGTGTTCCTTTGTTCCAAACATGCCCTAGTATTTTTTTAGATGTTCTAGCTCGTAGTATCTCTCAAACTTGTCCTGCAGGGACATGTAATCCTGATCTTGGAATTCATGTTCATCCATCAGCAGATTTTACACACTGCTAGCACACGTCCCCAGCACGCGCGCGACTCAGTCTCGATCTAACATTTTACCGGGCGCTCTGGCTGGCAACCGCGTCTTGCTGCCTCCCGGAACAGCAACGGCACGCCACGTGATCGCGAGCAGCCACACGCGCAGCGCCCCCATCGCCGGCCGGCCGGCCGCCGTCGTTTTCCAAGGACTTTAGACGAAGACGACGACCCATACACCTGCTGCTGGACGTACTTCGGCTGGCCAGGGTGGGTGCCACCTTTGATGATTGCGTTGCTCCTTTGGAAAACGGAGGCGAAAATTGCACGGGGAGAGGAAAAGGAGGTGCAAAGCTATCTCCTGCACCACGTTGGAAGCAGATGCTCAGGAAAGGTAAGGTGCGTCATGCATGCGCGTCCTCCTCCATCAGTCCTAGATCAGTAGATCATCGATCACATGCATGCGCATTGGTTGCACTCGTCTCAGACTCTCAGCTCGTCGCCACACGCTCACACAGTCAGGGACTTCTCCACATGTCTGCAGGCTGCAGGGGTATGCTACCTTTTGTGATCTCAAGTTGGAGTCGGTTTTATTTAGGTTCATGTTCACCAAGCAGCATTAATTGAGGAAGAGCGTCTCTATTCTCTAAACTGATGAGAACATGGCTTGCCACCAATTCAAATCAAGATTTATTTCAAATTATAGCGGTTTAAAGTTTGGTACATGTTCGGAAGTAAAATAATAGGATGGTCTCTGTTATATTCAATTAAAAAATAATTAAATTTAAGCTAAAAATCCTGACATAAATTATTGGACTCTCATTTTTTAAAAAACAAACCGGTAGAAGAGCTACCTATTACTCCCTCCTTCCACAAATATATGACGTTGGTTAGTTCATTTTTGAATTAACCAACTCATATATTTGTGGAATGAGGGACTATATTAAAACGCAAAATCTAAACGGAGAGGCCTCTCCATTTAGCCTTAAATGGAGAGCCCTCCGAGGTTACTTCCTGCGACACAGAGTTACTTTCCACGACACAAAATTACTTCCTGCGACACAGAGTTACTTCCCGCGACACAAAGTTACTTCCTGCGACACAGAGTTACTTCCTTCGACACAAAGTTACTTCCTCATGTGTGCTTCTTTTTGTTGAGGGGAGTAATTTTGTGCCGCAGGAAGTAACCTGGGAGGGCTATCTATGTATGACTAAAAGTTACTTCCTCCTATGTGATTCTTTCTGTTGAGAGAAGTAACTTTTATGTCGCAGGAAGTAACCTCGGAGGGCTCTCCATTTAAACCTAAATGGGGAGGTCTCTCCATTTAGTCGCCTCCATATTAAAAAGATGGAGTGACGGCCAAAATTAGACTCTCATATGCACTAGGAACTGAGATATCGAACCCATATAAAATATAGTTAATTGGTACCTAAATAAGAAAATCTGTGCAATGATGGTGAAATTATCTCGTAGTCCTAAGAAAAGATAGTTTGAGGCAGTGTTTCGCGAAAAAACTATATCTTTACCAATCTCGCTGTCTTCCCTCCATATGGCAGGATCAAGAAAACCTATGTAGCGTATAATTATATCTTAGGCTTTGTTCGGCAGCCTTGTATTAATTCCCAAGGTGGAAATAATACAGGGAGGGATTAAGTGAATCCCTCCCATGTCACCCAACCCCCATGAGGTTCAAATCCCTTCCTTCCCATTATCCCTCCCACCAAAACTTGTGTTCGGTTAAGGCAGGGATCAGGGATTCAAGCCATGCTAATCAGTACAATTTGATTATATACTGAAACCATAAACCAGTGTGACGAGTTTTTTGAGAATAAAACATGGAAGCTAGCAGATGAGCAAGAACAAGGCCTAAAAGATGATCATATATCTATCAGCTGGATGCATATATGTGAATAAATACCATGCATGTTATCAGCATATACTGTGTATCATAACAAATTAGTTGATCCATCTCAGAAGTAGTTTTTTGGGGCACTTTATACTCCACTCAGACAAAGACAGACAAACCGTGCATGCAGATGCACAACAAACAAGCTAAGCTCAGAAAACATTGATTGTAATACTTGACGCCAAGAGCAAGTTAAGAGTAAACCATCCAATAGACCTGAAGATGATTACTAGTACAACGAACATTACTGTGCAAAAATGTTGAGGTATTAATTCCACACAACGCTTTCAGCAGCTTACAAATTCTTGTTAAGAAAATGCATACAACCTAACTAACAGGAGCAGAACAGGCTGTTGAGTAGTACATCAAGTCACTTCATAGAGGGTTGTAACCCAGTCTTGTACCGTACCATGCTAGCTCAGCAACCTTGACCTTGGCAGGCTCCTACAAATCATACATTGGTATTTAGTAATGCATAAAATCATTTAATATACACAGCTAGCTACTGCTTTGCCTTGTTTAGAAATTTAAAACTCTGAATAAAAATAATAAAGAGCAACAATAATGCAACCGAATTATGTTCCTAATGCCCACAAAAAAAAAGAATTATGTGCCTAACTCTGAATTCTCAGCAGTACTGAATTAAGTAGGAAACTACATACATACAAGCTGTCAGCACACCAAAATATTGTGCTTACTAAGATATATTGATCGTACATGACTACATATATGTACTAGTAATCCATGTTAAATTCAAATCAAATTAACCCATTAGCTTACTGATCTTTTGTAAATTGGTTTTCTTATAAGGGAAAATTTATTAAATCCAAGATTTTTGAATCATTTTCCCGACTTATATTTGAACTACTTATACGTGAGTTATGACTTATGATACGATTTTTAATTCAAATAAAGATATAATATGTGATAATTAACTGAATAATAGTGTGTAAGAATTGTCCTGTATGAACCAATTCTGAACTCAAGAAATTGCTCCAACTTAGAATCCAATTGGTATATTCTTCTAATATCTTTGAACAAATTGTGCGTTAAAGTTCAATTTTCAAAATTAGAAAAAGCATAAAAACTAGCTGGCGCCTAAAGTGAGGGATACGCTTATAGATTGTATAAATTCGACATTTTGTGTTGAATTGTCCATTTATTAGTATTCGACTATTTGTTATTGCATATCTCATATACGAAGTTGACTTTGATCTTGGACATGCGTATATGCTTGTAGTATGTCATTACCACTTCCTTTACATGCTGTAGTATTTTTTTAGATGTTCTAGCTCGTAGTATCTCTCAAACTTGTCCTGCAGGGACATGTAATCCTGATCTTGGAATTCATGTTCATCCATCAGCGGATTTTACACACTGCTAGCACACGTCCTCATCTAGCTAATCACAAGGCACGCGCTCGACTCGGTCTCGATCTATGAATCTATCATTTTACCTCGTCTCGCTGCCTCCCAAAACAGCAACGGCGGCACGCCATGTGATCGCGAGCAGCCACACGCGAGCGCCACACGCGCAGCATCTCGCTCATCGCCGGCCGGCCGGCCGCCGTCGTTTTCCAAGGACTTTAGACGACGACCCATACACACCTGCTACTGGACGTACTTCAGCTGGCAGGAGGCCGGGCCAGGTGGGTGCCACGATTGATGATTGCGCTGCTCCTTTGGAAAACGGAGGCGAAAATTGCACGGGGAGAGGAAACGGAGGTGCAAAGCTATCTCCTGCACCACGTTGGAAGCAGATGCACAGGAAAGGTAAGGTGTGTCATGCGTGCGCGTCCTCCTGCATCAGTCCTGGTCTCCTGTGGATCACGTGCATGCGCATTGGTTGCACTCGTCTCAGCTCGTCGCCACATGCTCACACATGCCTGCAGGGGAATGCTAGCTTTTGTGATCTCAAGTTGGAGTCGGTTTTATTTAGGCTCATGTTCACCAAGCAGCATTATTGAGGAAGAGCGTCTCTATTCTCTAAACTGATGAGAACATGTCTCCACCAATTCAAATCAAGATTTATTTCAAATAATACCAACACGGATATATATAGCTATTTTGCTTGGTAAGCATTGTCACCAATAATGCCATAAAACATCGTTAATTAGCTAGGAACCGATTGTACCTAGCTATATTTTTATATATACAAAAAAGAATGGTATTTACGAGTTTTAGTACATGAGCTGCAAGCTCAAAGAAGGGGAAATTAAGAGGAAGTCTCTATTAAAAAAAGTTGCCGAGAGACAATTCAATCCTATTACTAATAGCCAATCACACACATATATATACATACACACACGCCCCCATTGACTTTTATGATGGCCTAACGGATAGGTTATCTGAAAACATCCATGCCAATCACAGATTGATAAATAACTAAATTCAAAGTTAAAAGTAAAGGAAAAAAATAGCGGTTTCAAGTTTGGTACATGTTCGGAAGTAAAATAATAGGATGGTCTATGTTAGATCCAATTAACAAATAATTAAATTTAGGCTAAATCCTGATATAAATATATTATACTATTGGACTCTCATTTTTTTTAAAAAAAAACAAACCGGTAGAAGAGCTACCTATTACATTAAAAAGATGGAGTGAAGGCCAAAATTAGACTGTCATATGCACTTGGAACTGAGATATCGAACCCATATAAAATATAGTTAATTGGTAGCTAAACTTTAGAATAAGAAAATCCGTGCAATGATGGTGAAATTATCTCGTAGTCCTGAGAAAAGATAGTTTGAGGCAGTGTTTCGCGAAAAAATGATATCTTTCTCCGTCTTCCCTCCATATGGCGGGATCAAGAAAACCTATGTAGCTTATAATTATATCTTCAGTAGGGTGATTTTACTATCCGCGGGTCGAGTGTTTTTTTTCCAAATGTAAACATTGTATCTTTCTCTGATCTCGCTATCTTCCCTCCGAGTACTATGTAGCTGTATGAAATGGCCTGTGTCTAGCAATATACCTGCCCCGAGTATCTTCCGTATTATTACGACCTCGTCCTCTTTGTAGTGTGCGTGAAAGGGTAAGTAAACATCGCTTGCCTAGCTAAGTCATCGATGATGTCATGAAGTACGCTTGCAGTTCGCAATCGATGGTCATCAAGGTAGCAAATGTGCGGGTAGCATCTCTTTCTTCCCAAAACCGACGAAGATATATCATCTTTTTTTTTTTGAGCGAACGAAGATATATCATCTTGTGTTTATCGGCCCGTCACACTCGGTAGCTGACAACCAGCTCGATCGCTCCCTCGGTGACATCGCCGGAGACACCAGAAAGCTCCAAGTGCGTGATGGCAAACTAACTGTTGCCATCGAATGCTCCAATAATGGCCGCCGGCCGCCGCTACAAATATATCGGCTCCGACGACACGAGCCAAATCCGAGCAGCTTTGCAGGGGGAATACATCATCGAGTCCGATCCGTTCACATTCCGATGGTCATGATGGCAACAATGGCCGGTGGAACCGGCGGCCTCGTCGGCGCTGCGCTCGCCGTGGTGCTGGTCCCGTGGCTGTGGGTGGCGCTGGTGCACCTGGCTTGGCGTCCGAACGCCGTGGCGCGGGCGTTCGCGCGGCAGGGCGTCCGCGGGCCACCGTACCGCTTCTTCGTGGGCAACAACGGCGAGGCGAAGGTGATGCTCGCGGCGGGCCGCGGCGAGACCCTGGACCGGAGCTCCCACGACATCATCCCGCGCGTGCTCCCGCACTACCGCGCGTGGACGTCGCGCTACGGTAAGGTGTTCCTGTCGTGGTCCGGCGCGACGCCGGCGCTGTGCGTGGGCACCTACGACATGGCGAAGCGGGTCCTCGCCGACAGGACCGGGCTATACGCGAAGACCGACCCGGGACCGACCCTCCTGGCGCTGCTGGGCATGGGCCTGGTGTTCTCCGATGGCGAGGACTGGGCGCGCCACCGCCGCGTCGTCCACCCGGCGTTCGCCATGGACAAGCTCAAATCGATGACGGGCGCCATGGCGGCGTGCGCGGGAGAGGTGATCCGGGCGTGGGAGGCGCGCGCGGCGGGCGGCGAGGTGACGGTGGAGGTTGGGCAGCAGTTCACGGAGCTCACCGCCGACGTGATCTCGCACACGGCGTTCGGGAGCAGCTACCGGCGGGGGAGGGAGGTGTTCGCGGCGCAGCGGGAGCTGCAGCACATCGCGTTCGCCTCCATCAACAGCGTTCGCGTCCCCGGTATGGGTTACGCGCCGACCAAGGCCAACGTGCGACGGTGGCGGCTGGAGCGTAAGGTGCAGGACACGCTCATGGCCATCATCGGGGAGCGCGTCGCCGCCGCCGGGGAGGCCCGTGGCTACGGCACCGATCTGCTGGGACTGATGCTCGAGGCCAACGCCGACGGCGCCGGCGGCAAGAGGGCGATGAGCATGGACGAGATCATCGACGAGTGCAAGACGTTCTTCTTCGCCGGGCACGACACGACCTCGCACCTACTCACGTGGGCAATGTTCCTCCTCGGCACGCACCCCGAGTGGCAGCAGCGGCTCAGGGAGGAGGTTCTCCGTGAGTGCGGCGCCGCCGGGACGGCCCTCCACGGCGACGCCCTCGGCAAGCTCAAGCTCGTGACCATGGTGCTGTACGAGACGCTCCGGCTGTACGGCGCGGTGAACATGATCGCGAGGATGGCGACGGCGGACACGGACCTGTCCGGCGTGGAGCTGCGCAGGGGCACCATCATCACCATCCCGATCGCGATGCTGCACCGCGACGAGGAGGTTTGGGGGCCGGACGCCGGCGAGTTCAACCCGCTCCGGTTCCGCGACGGCGCGGGCCGGGCGGCGGCGCTCCCGGGCGCTCTGCTGTCCTTCTCGTCGGGCCCGCGGTCGTGCATCGGGCAGGACTTCGCGATGCTGGAGGCGAAGGCGACGCTGGCGATGATCCTGCGGCGGTTCTCGTTCGAGGTGGCGCCGGAGTACGTGCACGCTCCGGCCGACTTCCTGACGCTGCAGCCACTGCACGGCCTCCCCATCGTGCTCAAACTCTTGGACTCTTAGATGCAGCGTGCACTTTGTGTTTACACATCAGAAAGGAACATATACTACTCCTTGCCAGCAATCAAAATGTAGTAGGATGGAGAGATTTGCTATTGCAATTTGTTTGGGGGGAAAAAGCATCAGAATCGTGTACTAGGGATTATTGGAAAAGTAAATGTCACATCAAGTAAGTTCACCATTCTACTATTTGAATCGGCAATCCATGCATGATTTGGTAACATAAGAGGTCACAATTCAGGCAGAGTTGGCACTTTTACAGCAATCCTATATATACTTGGCGAAACATCTGACTGAAGAAATTTGAGAACAAGGCAAGTTAGGATCAGCTAGCTAGCTAGTGAAGCGTTGTCCCATGAGCAATGGGGATGGGGGATGGAATCCTAAATGCACGCCTTTTTTTTTTTTTGCGTACTATAGGAAGTGAAAATCTGACGCTGCAGGCAGTGCACGGCCTCCCCGTCGTGCTCAAACTCTTGGACTACTCCTAGATGCATCCTATACTTGTGAACTAGGCAACTAGCTTACTAAAGCAAAAACACCTTCTGTAATCATATATAGTGGGGTTGAGAAGTTTGCTGATGCATTTGCTTGCAAAAAGACACCAGAATCATGAACTAGGATTATGGAAAATTAAATGCCCCATCAAGTAAAAGTCACCATTCTACTACTTTGAATCTACAATGGCCCGTGATTTGATAACAGAAAGAGGTCACAATTCACTAGTCAGGCAGAGTTGTCATCAGCAATCGTATACAAAACATCTGATGCAGAAGTTTGTGACCATAATTAGCTGACAGAATTCTGAATTTCGGATCAAGCGTGTCTCTTCTTGCCCCATGGTAGCTAATGTACTGCCATTTCGCATGTACTCTAAAGCGTGATTCAGGTAAAAGAGGAACGGCATTTTCAGGTGAAACCAGCAAAACCGCAACTCGAAATACTGATGATTTACGGAAAGATAGAGACTAATTTCAGGTGAAACGCACAAGAAATCTGATAAATTTGCAGTTCTCACCTTTTCTCATAGCATCAGCAAACTAGCTAGCTAGGTCCAAAGCACAGACTTTGCAATTTGAGGTTTTTTACGGTACACAATATCACCCTGTACCACCAATTAAAAATGACCCGTATGTAATAGAAAAGGACCTATATGTAAGGATCTGACGATTGAGATTAATTCTGTACCACCGGTTTTTTTTTGTGGTATGGGTGGTATTCATAGGTGGTATGAGTAGTATACGGGTATTATCGGAAATGCAAAATGATATTGTTGTAATATATGAAATGCAATATATGAAATGGTTTAGATATTGTAGGCGAGGGAGGAGGAAAAAAATTCCAAATAATATACATCGAGCAAATTACTATTTTACCCATAGCAAAAAACCGATAATACCACTGTATTGTGTACCGTAAAAGACCTCTTGCAATTTATATTACATGATTTCAACCGAAAGACACAGAGCAGCACACAGAGTACTTAGCTAGTTTAGGTCGTCATTGTTGCATTGTTGCTCCAAAGCATTGTTGCATCATTTGGTCCTTGCATGATCTCAGGTCGTCGTCACTTCTCCTCCTCCTGGCGCGTGCAGTGTACACAACTCTCTTCAGGCGGGCAGCGCTTTAGCTAGGTAGCTGTAGAGCCCGACGGCGAAGGCTGCGGCGGCGGCGCAAGCCAAGATCGCGTAAGGCAGGGGCGGCAGCAAGCTGCTGCTGTAGATCAGCGCGAGGGAGTCACCGAGCAGTAGCACGCGCCGAGCTTGGCCCAGCGGCGCGCCGCGGAGCCGGCCGGCGCGAGCACCATGAGGCGAGCGAGCACGAGGACGGGGAGGAGGCTGAGGAAGCAGAAGATGGCGCCGGGGGCCACCCAGGCGTAGCCACGTAGCGGCTGCGGGCGAGGGCGACGCCGGAGGCCGCCGCGACGCCGATGACAGCGGTCGACGAGAGGGTGGCGGTGGCGCTCGCCAACTCCATGGCGTGCGTGGTGCCAACAATGGTGGAAGGATCGCGGCGGGGAGTACTAGAGGAAGGTGAGTGAGCTTGGGGGGGTGTGGGGGAAGAATGGGGCTGATCTGTGGTCTTGCCAGCTGATTGCCTCCTTCACACTCGACGAGAGAGACATGGTGGATGTACTACTACGTGGCAGGGATAAGTCGTGCACCTTTACTTCGCACAGGCACAGCTGATCGGAGGCGAAGTTTTACACAGGGAAATGGGAAACGACTGCATTAAGGGATCACCGAATCCAGGAGAAGTTGTGCCAAACTGTTTTCTGGAGAGAAGCGATATTTCTGCTAATTCTGTGAGTGATTCTCTAAGATGAACTAAGATGCTGGGAGCTGACAAAACTCGCCTCTCCTAATTCACTTGTTACCCATAAATTAACTCTGACTCCGTAAAGTTAATCATGAAAAGAATCATAGGGGAATCACTTCCAGTTACAGAATCCAATAATAAGCTCCCACTAGAATCATCAAGAGCAGCTAGCCGGCAATCAAAACATGTTAGGCCTGATCACAAGTCACAATATATATGCATCATTGGACCTGTGAACATAAATACTGAATCGTCACAACCAAAATGGAAGGACATGGAGTCCCACTGGCTGTCGCGTCTAAGGCGCCACCTAGACAAGGAAAAGGGCAGTAAAGAGGCCAGTCGCCACCTATGTATGATATGATTGCTGCTTCTTTGCAATGTTATCCTAGACGGTAAACGGTATATAGTCGGTCGACCATCGTTTAGCGTTTAATCTGTTTAAACGGCTGTTTAAACGGAGCTAAATGGCATTTAAACGGGATAAACGGTGTTTAAACGGACTAAACAACATAGACGGTGGTAACCCGTTTAGCGTTTAGACCCGTTTAAACGGTCCGTTTAGACCGTTTAGGATAACACTGCTTCTTTGTAAAATGGAGGCAGAATTACCAGGGGAAAGAAGGAAAAAGGTGGCGGAGGAAAAGAGCTATGGTGCATGCACCCGTCGGGATCGTCACAGTAGCCATGTTCACCATGCAGCAGCTTATGGGTAGCAGTAGCACACGGCACGGGGTCGAATTCAACTGTCCGATGCAAAGAGATCGACAGCCGGGGCTGCCGCTGTTGAATTCAGGCGGACGGCCGCCGGCTGGCCTCGACCCAGTCCTCCACCGTGCCAGATGATCGAGCACCATCGGATGAAAATTTGGGGCAGCAGCGACCATCAACATCAAGAACCATCGGATATGGAGAAGTTTTCGCTGCATATATAGCTGCTGCATTTTGCCGACCGGTAGAGGCTCGCAAAATCCGCTGCGATATGAGAATCGGCAAATCCTAAATGCTGAGGATTGAGAAATGTATGCGCGATCCCGGTTGGTATGGGCGTGATGGTGAAAAAAAATAAATAATATAGAAAGATTCATGATACAAGTTTTCAAAAGATGGAAGGACCTAAACATAATTTTGTTTCTCTCTCAGGGTTCCTAATATAGGTTAGACATGGGTTTGGCAAGTGAATTATGCCAAGCTGTTGGAGATAATTTACTTGTCAAATCTAGATCTAACTAGGATCGTGCTCGTGCGTTGCTACGGACAAAACAAAGTGCATTTATAAGCATGAAACATTATCGGGTACAATATTTACTTCTACAAACTCAAAATGTGTGGAAACGCCCTCAATGTGAAATAAAAAATGGCATTCAATGAGTCATAACATATAGCATTCAACAGGATAATAATAATAAGCAAAAAATGTTAAATAAGTTCATTGGATTATTTACACCAGAGATAGCCATCTCCAAGTTTGCCGCGCAGCCTCCTATATTAGTTCTATGGGACCTATACAACAGTTGCACTGATGATCTAAGAAGGATGGATTCTGACAATAACACTTGAAGGTGGAGTCTTGGAAACACTTGAATTTCTTATATACCAAGATCGATTCAGCCTGAGATCCTGATTTCACGTGAGATTACACAGCAAGGGGTATGGCCAGCAAAAACATGGAGATCGCAGCAATAACAGGAGGGCCTAGCTAGATGTTGACATATTGTGTGGTTATTCTCATCAAGCAGTAACATCTAACATAATACTGTGTACAGATTTTTACGGCAGATTTGTTCTAAGAGAAAATAATGTAAAAGAAGCTGAACAAATCACCAACATATCCTAATCTCGTCTAATTCAAGCTCAAAAATGTCTCCTGAAAATTGCAAACACCGAATTCAACAGGGATGAATGTTGGAGAAGAATCCAGCATATATGACTACTATAGGAATGTGCCCGTGCGTTGCTACGAGCTATAATAAATTTATGTGGTGTAGGACACAGAGCATAACAAAATAATAGTGTGAAATCAAGAACAAATATATCATAAAAAATAATTAGTTCAAGAATGTAACTATTGAAATAAACAAATCTCGAAAATCATACATTAAGCAACAATGATCTCCATGAAAAAATAGTAGCTCTACATTCAGGTTTCATCTGTGAATATAAAAAAACAAATTAAAACTGAGTCAACACTCTGAAGTATGAATTATATAGTTTCATGCAAAGTGTATTTCACCAGATCAAGAGCTTTCTCTCCGGTCCAAAACATAAGGAAACCATCATAGCTGACTTAGCCACCTGAGCATAGTTGCAATACAGGTGAAAAGGATGCAAGAGACGTAGGAGCTATTAGTGAACTCACGTTCAAAATCTTCTAGATGGAATACAGGACCCATCCATCATTCATGGAAATAACTTAAAAAATTAATCCACTCTTCCTCTTATATTTCAGAAAGCCACCAAACATAGCAGATTCACAAATAGCATTGCCGGCTCGTCCTAAACAACCTTCAACTTTGAAATCCTACAAAATGATATAATATTAAGTGGTTACTAAGCAATACTATATATTAGTATAATAAGCTATAGTGATTTTGCCTCCATGAACTCAATTCAGAAGCACCAGAACTATAACCAAGGAGCACCTATATGTGGAAGAGATAAATCATATAGCATAAATTTCAGAAAAAACAGAGAAAGCCCTTAGCACTATCGGTAGCAAGTGGAGCTTACCGGGTGTTGCAGTATTTTCATGCACATTCCAGAAGCCATTTGGCTCACCTATTGAGCTCAGCTGTTGAAGCAATTTCCCACTCTCTTGGCTAATTTCATCTTCTCGCATCCAAAGTTCTGCACAAAGAACACTATTCTTTGTAATAAACATTTAACATCACACTGATTCACTTATCTTGAAGCTAGCCATTATAATTTATATTTAAGTTTAATTTAGATATCCAACAAATATCATTATTACCAGCCTACCCTTTTCCAAGTCTGAAATACAAACAATGGGTGGGCATGTTAATGTATACATGTGACGCTTCCTTTCACTGGAAATCTTGTATCCTTGGTGCAAAATGCATCCTATGTGCACCAACCAAATCATTTGCATGGCCGACATATATCAATCAAATTAAGAGTATATAACTCTGAAACAGAAAGAAACCAAAATGCAAATACCAATATATGATCCATGTAACTCCTCACTACCCCTTTTATTTTGCATGAAAGCCTGCAAGTGCATCTCAGTAGGTCAGCAGCAAATTGATTGATGTTATTTCAGATCCCGCGGAGCAAACAAAAAAAACAGATCCTCAAAGAAGAACTACAAAATATCTGAGAAGGCAAGAAATTCAGAGAACCCTAGGCAAATAACCAAACCGAGATTTTGAAATTGTTTGAACAGCAGGCAAATGGACCAATAAATTGGTCCAAGCTGAACAGAGGTTGCTCCAGTACAATAAGCATAGTCATGAACAGATGGACAACAAACAAGTAAACTAATGCAAAAACTTCAATAATTCCAGATGCCAGGGGCTACAGAGTGTATCTTGAATGAATAAAAAAAAGAGATTTCTTGCTAATTGATTGAACAACTTACTGTATATATTTCCTTTACTTAATCTCATTACAACAGTAAATTTTTTTACCAATTCTAATGAAAAAGTAAAATACTCATAATACACAATACAGAACAGATCCTTTGTGGTGTTGTTTGGGCTAGAGAGTGTACCTTGAATTAATAATAAAAGGAACTCCTTGGTAGCTGATCAACGCTCTCTGTATCCTTATTTTTATTCTACCCAACTGCTTCAGACTGATCAAATAGCAATAAACTCAAGTACTCTTAGAATATGACCAGAGACATGACTGATCTTAGAATACTTATAATTATCAAGTACTCTCCTGCTCCCACACTTATCGCAGAAAACATGGCTTAAAATCCTACCCATGCCGAAAAGTCACAAACCCTGTCCTGCTAGAATCTCAATTTGACAAACAAAAATGGATCCATAGCTCGATAATGTTGAAACAAAGCCGCAGCCAAAGCCACGAAGGCACCTTCTTTTGTTTGTCACACAACCAACAAGAAGCTATGATCTCACTATATTTGCAAATATAACACATAGCAAAGGCATAACAAGTCTCATATTATAATCTAACCAGGGCAGTTCTATTTCATATCTATGTAAACGGAATAATTGAACTTCTCCAGAGCCCACCTATGGAGTTATTGGAGTTATAAACAAAACCCAACGCTGTTATTGACCACAAAGATTGACAAAATCGATTCAAACATGTCAAATTTCAGCATTCTAAGAAAGATGCTCCATCAGATGCAGGCTAAAAAGTGGTTGGGGGTCTCAACAGAATGGCATGGCTCACCTTGAACTGGACATTTACTTCACGAAATCCGTTGGATGCCAATTGTGCCCCTGTAGATCAAAAGAAAAGGTAGAGGCAGACACAACAGGTTTTCCGGATCAGCATAGGTGCCAACCAATCCAGAAACTTGGATAGAACTCAAGCTTGTAAGGAGGCACGTACGAGTGTGGCGGCAGACCCAGATGACGGCGGATTTGGTTCAGGTGAGGGGCCGGAGCAGCTCGTCGGGGACCCGACGTCGATGTCGGTGGCTATGTGCGTGTCGAAAGAGACGAAGGCGGCGAGGAGGAATTGGGAAGAAGTGGTGCGCAGGATCGAGACCGCTAGCCCGGATCGACCCTGGCGTCCCCAGCCAGACCTGCGCAGCGCGAGATCCAGTGGCTACTGCCCTATATCGTGCGTGCATCCGACCGCCGCGGCAAGGCCACGACCTTGCTCGGCGGCGAATCCGGCCGCCGGACGCAGGAGGCGCGACGCGGTGGAGGGAGGAGACAATTTGTGAGCGGCGATGAGCAGAAGGAGAGGAGGGCAAGGGGCGGTGGCGGTGGACGGGGGAGGTGCGCGGCTGGGGAAGGAAGGCAGGCGAGCGAGCGTCCGGGGTAGCGGCGGCGGCGGGCGCGCGGTGGAGAGCGTCCGGGGTAGCGGCGGCGGGGTAGCGACGGCGTTAGGGTTTGGATGGAGAACGGGGGAGGCGTGGCGGAAGGAAAGGGAGAGGGCGACGGGGGCCCACAAGCAGGTCGTATGCAGGCGGGGCGGACGCACGTAGGGGAGGGGGCGGACGCACAGGAGAGCGGAAGAAAGTACTAACAGATTTTTTTCTCCACTTCGTACTTTTTAGGAGTAGAGACTAACATCAGGAACCATGAGAGAGAAACAAAATTATATTTACGCTCTTCTACCACTTGAAAACTTGCATCAGAAACCCTTCTTTGTTATTTATTTCTTTTTTCACCCTCCCACCTGTCTAGAAACAATGATACTTATTATATATCATCTAAAAGTACTATCATGTGTGGATGCTAGGGTTAATGGACTAGTATAAACTAACTGCAAATGATAATGTACGGATCATGATTTATAACTGCACATGTCATTCTTGTGGCTTGTGATATTGATAAGGGTGAGATATGGATTTTCTACAATTAGTTTTTGTAATAAATGAATTAATGAGAAGTATTTATAATTCCTTTGAAGTGGAGATCCATTTCAACACATGTGTAGCTAGTGTGACAAAAGATATAATTTGGTCAAATTTCACCTGGGTTGTTTACTGTATCTAAAATATATGTGCTTGAGTGGTAATTTTGTGATAATATTGCATTTTTTAAAGAAAAAGGTAAGATGAAGTTGATATGGAACATTGAGTGGCGGACGTACTCGAGGTGCAGGAATCCAGGACCTAGGGCTGGTACAGGATTGCTCCGATTCTTTGCTATGGAGCTAGAATCATGTCAGTTCTCAAATGGTTGCATTTACAGTTAATAAGGTAAAAATTAAAACCAGCTGCAAGTAAAAAAAAAGTTCAAAAAAATGATTGCAAGTTATTTCCAACAGTAAAAACTCTGTGTTCCTGAGTCGTCAAAGAAAAACAGATCTACTGCCGAATGGGCTGTTATGCGGTACAGTTTAATGTAGGACTGATCTAGGTCCATCTTTAATGTACGACGACGTGACTTAAGTTTCTAGCCCAATGGGCCTCCAGTTCTGACATGATCCTAAGTTTCTATAGAATAACAGGGATAATTCAAGTGACCACTGTAATATATGAGGAAGGCAGTACCTTACAGATTGTAGTAGCAAACAAGAGCAAACGGTGCTGCTGATATACAGATTGGCAAAGTGCTCATAGTCATAGGTCCTAAGAATATACATATGTATATGTAATATATGTCGTGTGTGTAGTGATGGCACGCTCCAATCACAAAGTTGACACCCAAAATCATTACAGCTCATTACACGCCCCAAGCCGCGTCCAAAAAGGAAACAAAAAACAATGGGAAAACTCGAAACATTTGCGTCAGTAAGCTACAACTCTACACAGATCAATTGCCAAAGAGTTCAGTGGTTCATCAGTCCAGTCCTTTCAGCAGATTCAGTCCAGTCCACTGCTTGCATTCGCCATCACACCCTTTGCCTAAGGAGGCAAGTAATTTAGAGTTGCCTGGAGCTGAAAAAAAAAATACTGCGTTACTTCAATGCGAAAATGGATGAGATGAAACGAGAGGGACAGTATTATTACTTGAAGGTGGCGAGTGGAGATCCGGCTGTAGTGAAGTAGGAGGCAAGATCAACATGCAGATCGTCGTACATGCTCAGGAATGGATGGCCCTGCATCGGAGGCAACAGGCAGGGAACGGTAAGGTCAATAGCCTAGTTTTGAAGATGATGCCTAAGAATAACATGAAGGTATGAAGGAAATTTTTACTTACTAATAAGGCCTGTGCTGATTTCCTATCATTAGCATCCTTCTGGATACTGATAACCACAATGAGAATATATAGAATCAGACATACATAGCCTCCTCCGGGCACATGACACGAAAATCCACAGACAGAGGATAACCAAAAACACATAAAAAATAGATGGAAAACATGAGATACAGCAGATGATCTAAACTTTACTGAAGTTAAGTTTTACATACTTACCACTGTATTTGTAATGTAGGCAATTCAACTAGCAACATATGATGAGGTCGGTGCCTCTATGATGTTTTAAAATAGGTTCATGTTTATGTATTGAAAACATTACTACAGATCTCAAGTAACTTTATTAGCAAAGGATAGTCAGACACAACTTTAAATAGAGCAGTATAATTACCATGAAGAAATGAACGAGCAGAATTCCGGTGAAAACTGTTCCGATGGTGCAGAAGGTGGAGGATTTTCAACAACAGCCTCAAGGAGTTCATAAAAGCTTTCACGAGGAGGAAATGGAAAGTTGCCAGTTGCACATTCCAGAATTACTAGCCCCAAGCTCCAGATATCACTCATGGATCCATGTCTCTTTCCACTGATTCTTTCCGGCTATCAAGAATGAAAAAATTGCTTCGGTTCATCAGAAGAAATAAAGTGAACGCCATTAAATTTCATGCCAGACTGGAAAATGCATTTGCGAACCGAACAACTTGCACTCACCGCCATGTAGTTGAATGTGCCAGTAAAAGTATCTCGTCCAGAGGAGCTAGAAATAATAGCGCTTACACCAAAATCTGATATTTTTACTTCGCCCCTATGATTTATCAATATATTTGATGGTTTCAGATCGCGGTGAATAATACGCCTCTCATGATGCAAGTATATCAGTCCTTTTAATACCTGAACAAGAAATAAGTAGTTTAATCACAATGTCCATCTAATGCTAAGCTATCATTTTAATTAGCAAACAAAAGTATGGGTAGCTTCTGCCACATGTCACTGGCCTGCTTACAGATTGCAGCAAGGTAGTCCTCCGGAATGGTTTTAACAGTCTTCAGAAAATCAGCAAGTGAGCCACCGTCCATGTACTCCAAAACGATAGAAATGGCACCATTGACATAAAAGCACTGATAGAACACAACAACATATTTGCACTGTGTTGACAAGCTTATTTTCAACTCCTGTGCAATCTGTCTGCGAATACTATCATCAATATTTAATTGTATAACCTGCAGACACAATGGCATGCCAATGGAGATAAAGAACCTTTACAAAACTCAGGCAAGAATTTGCACGAAATAAGTACTGGTCGGCAGTCGCTGCTTGAGTTACATTTCTTTAGATACAAAATAAGATATTATTGCTAAGACTTGTAACTTGTTACTTGTAAAGTGTGATGAACCATAGATAAGCAGCATCAAAGAATGAATGTCTCAGAAATACCTTCAAAGCGAAAAACTGGCCTGTAAATTTGTGGCGGACCAATTGCACATTCCCACTGCTACCTTTCCCGATCACTTTGAGTACGTCTAGATCATCTAAGCTCAGTTGATTATCCAGTGGCTCTATAGGAGGAGCCTGAAGAAGATTTTGAGCAGGTCAACAGGAAGAAAGTGGGAACAGAATCAGAAATTTTTAACGAGTAAATAAAGAGTACAACACGAGCATTTGTATGGGACAACATTTTCCCACTATAAGAAAGTGAATATACCCAGTCAGGATCAATTGCAAAGCATGGATAAATCAATCATCTATGATTCCGGTAGGCCATAGCATGTGCAAAATTTGATGAGTGAGACACATATAAGGCCCTCGCTACAAATATTACCATCAGAGATAATCAAATCAAAAGGTCTTATGAGCCACAAAGCCATATATCATTTCAGCAAAATCAGTTTCTCAATTAGATAACAAATGGATATAGTCCACTCAGTCAACTTGAAAAGGGCGTCACGAGCCACAAAGCTACATATAATTTCCCTAAATCAGTATCACAACAAGATAGTCTGGGGATGGAAATGACAGTATGTGCTATTGCATAACTTTTTTGAAGTACAATATTACCATCACAGAACTAGCAATGGAATTATCACTGAGCAACACCCTGATTTTCGGAGACAGGGCGTAACAATTCGACAAACAAACAGAGCTCAACAACAATTTACTAAAATGTGAACATGTCCAGAACACCTGCCAAAGCAATCATACCCTAGCCCTCTTTTCGTCGCAACATCAGGAGAGAAACGAGCCAATTTTTAATGACCGATCCTACGATTTCCAAATGGATGACTCAATTTTTAGTCCTTGGTGCGGGCGGCTTACCCCGTCTCCCTCGTTCTGCGAGACGATGCGGAGCCCGTCCTTGTTGACGAGCAGATCCCCGTCCTTGAACGTCCCGCTCTGCGTCCTGGCCAGAACCCAAATCCCAACGACACCGTGGGATCAAACCAGCAGAACAAGAAAGAACCGATAAACAAAACGAGGGGAGAGCTGAAGGCTACAGGAATTTGCCGATGGTGGTCTCGTGGGACGGCAGGGTGAGCTTCATCGGCTTCCGAGGCGGCGTCGCCATCGGAAGTCCGGCGGAGGCGGCGGGGGCAGCGGCGGGCTCTCTCGCCGGAGCTCGTGGGAGACGCGAGGAAAAGGAGGGGAGGGCGGGTGCTGCTGGTCGTCTCTTGCAGTGGTTGGCACCACCTTGTCCAGTGCTTATTTTCCTCTCCTTTTGATGCCTCTGCTTCTCTGAATTTCCGCTTTTTCCTTGCACAAATTTTGCAGGTTCCTCTCAAATCTGAAAGGGTGAGATTGTTGGTGTCCGGCACGTGTGTGATTGGTCAATGGCTTTGAAAAAACTTGTGCACATATGGGTACACAAAAGAGGAGTGGAAATTAAGGTGGGAACAGCGGCAAGCCAGCAAGGACAAGGATAGTACTATGTGAAATGTGGTTGGATCACATGGTGCCTCTTCTCTGAATCTAGAAGCTTAATTCTGAAGAATTTGACTGGAAATATACTCATATTGATAACTTAAATTAAGTTCTCTCATTAAAAAAACATTTAGATATGAAACCTAAGTTAAGTTGTTCTGTTCTCAAAGTTCATTCTATGCTCCAGAAAGGCTACAAATCCAAACGGTTTGACATCATGTGCTGAGATTGGCAACATTTTGCCACAATATCTTGCTAAAAACATTGCTAAATTTAGACTTTGACGACCAATAATTGCACCTTGCCACGTAATGTCAGAGCCACCATGGCAAGAAGAAACGAATCTCTCCACCCGTTTAGCTACGAGACAGCATCTAACATTATCAAACCAGACTAAAATTAACCGAGGCAGTCTACGACAAAAGTTAGAACTATTAAGCCAAACATGCACATCACTAAAAATCTACCGGTGATGCAGTGCATCGAACTCGTGCTAGCGCTAAGTAACCTTTTTCAGGGAGAACAATAATTAGAGCAGCACCTGTCAATAGAAAATGAGTTGACTAGCTTTGCAGCCTATGCAACTTTTTTGTTCCTGTGATTTAACAATACGCGCACAAGCTATGTACAGTGCGTGGAAGCGTCAGTGTGCCCTGGCAGTGAGGGCACCGCACCAGGGAGCTTTCGTGCCAATGACGGGGCCGCATGATTCCAAGCTCCAAATTGGGCGGCTCAGAGCGCCGCCATATCTACAGACAAGAATCGACGAGATGCAAATGCCCTGAGATTATCCGTTGCGCAAGTGGTTCCTTTCTTCATCTCCTCTAACCAACCAAAGTTAAACTTCAGTAACTGCAGCTGCAACCACACGGTTAGCTAGAGCAGCGGAGTGACCTCACAAGCAAAACGTCATCGAGCCACAGCAATTCCGGTGGGGGCTTCCGGCGTGACAGCGACGGACAAGCAGGTCCTCGCCGACCCGGGGTCGTCGCTGACCTCTCCGTCATCGCCGGGTGCAAGGCTTTGGACAGCAACATGGCAGACATGACTGGAGGTGTCTTCTTCAGTCTTCACAAAAGGCAGGACACATTTGAGGTCTTCGGCATTTACCTGCCATCATGTCCCAAATGTCCACAGAATTGCTCACCTCCAGTTAATATACATGCTCATTATCCTAACATATTTGATGGCGAGGAAAACTGCAAGACTGATGCGGGTAAAAGGGATGAATGGGGGAAAAGAGAGGCAGCCGCATTACACCATTCCGTGTGTTGGTGTCAATGCAAAACTGACTTTCTGATCAGCGCTCATTACAGTTTACATACAGGATCATCACAGATCATCTAAAGATTGGTAGCTAGAGGGTGGCAAGAGGCAGTGATCAGCGCCCGATGAGGCGTCCCCTATCACCGTGGACGGCAGGCAGATGGAAAGGGAACCTTGCGAATTGGATCTCAAGAAGCGGGGAGTCGGGCTTGCGGTCGTCGAAGCGGTATGCTGCAGAACGATAAGGTGGAAGTTCAGTCTCTGCAGATCTATATCAAACTCTTTTATAAAAAAAATGGTAAATGGCACTGTCTAGTAACTGGTGGCGAGAAAACAGGTAACAGTGTCCATGGATAGCAAGTATTTATTTCAAGACAGATTCAGGAATCAGGATGGCATGAATACAAAGTCCACCATCCCTGCAAGCCCTATTCAAACTTTATTTTTACCATGATTATTCTAAATCAGGATGAATAATGCCTTGAGTCCACCCAAGGATATGCGGGAACATGAAATGAACATATGCCTATATGAATGAAACAAATCGAAGGTGCATGAACAAGGACCTTGGAGTTTTTCCATAGCAGCGCGTGCACTTTTTGAATCCACAAACTCCACAAAGCACAGGACATAAGCCTTGTCACCGCTCTGCAAGTAACAGCAGGAAGCAATATGCAAGAAAGTTTAGGCAAGTCAAACAAACGCTAAAATGAACACAAAAAAGATAAGAACCCAACTTATACATTAATAAGGGACTATCACCAAAGCATGAACTAGGAGTTCTGTGGCGAGTGATCTCAATGCCATGGATAATTCACGATGGAATGCCGAACATTATATGTAAGCCTTGGGCATCCTCGAAATACATGCTCCTTGCTTGGCTAGTAATCCAAGTCAAGATATTGCCAGCTGATAGGCTAACCAGGCAGGGCCCAGCAATTATTTTTTGCCCCATTATGCATATTAACGCATGGCAACAAACGATCATCCTCTGTGTGGGGTGGGGGTGGGGGTGGAGGGGGGGTGTAAACCTATACGGCTATACCCTCTTTTCTTCTTTAATATAATGATACACAGTTCTCCTGCGTGTTCAAGAAAAGAAGACGGCCAACCATTGTTTCACTGCAATTATAGTCCCTACCTGTTTGGAATGCACTAGCATACTGGCAGCAATCACCTTTCCTAGAAAACAACCAAGCCAGAGAAAACACCTCCAGTTTGGTGGACTCAAAATGCAATAGACCTAGTGCAGTGGGCATGGAGAATTGAAGAAGGAAATTAATCTCTAAGAATGGCCTATTTGGAAACTGGAAACACTCTAAATGTGATGGACACAACAAAATGGATCTATGTCAGATGGCCATGCAGAAGATAATCAGGTCTATATATATCTGAATATCTGATGGATCTGCAAACTATGTAAAGAATAAGTCTTTCATCTTTCAACAAATAGAAGAGGCTGCAGAATAAGCTCCTGAGCCTCTTTCTTCTCTGTAATCGCACGCACCCTTGACCAACAAATGCAGCTCTCTAACTTTTGAAATTAGTGGTCTATCAATTTTACCATATCTTGACATAAACCAAGTTCAAAAACATGAATCAATGCAATACAGACACAGCTAGCAAAGAACAATTAAGAAGAAATAATGCACTGAAAAGGCAAGTACATACACGCCTGGGCTCCTTGTGCACTACCCTGATATCCTTGAAGCCATCAAAGAGCCGAAACAAATCTTCAAGCAAAAGTTAAGGCTTGCAAATATGAAACTTGCAGTGTATGAAAATATGATGCAAAAGGATGCCAAGTGCGAAGGATACGGGCTACTTCTCTCCTTGTGCAATCAGTAGGGAGATGATCAACAAAAAGAATGTTGGATTCATCTTCTGAGGGCCCATCAAGGCTTGGAAGTGGGCTGTGGTGCTCAACATCTGGGATACCAGCACCTTTGCCAAGAGACGAACTTCTCCCCACTACAGACGGTTCTTCCAAAAGACTAGGTATGGGTGCCCTGGCTGGAGCTAGTACACTCAGCCTAGCCAAAGAAGGGTCTTCCAAATGACTAGGTACTGGAGCCCTGGCTGGAGCTAGTACACTATGCCTAGCCAAAGACGGGTCTTCCAAATGACTAGGTACTGGTGCCCTGGCTGGAGCTAGTACACTATGCCTAGCCAAAGACGGGTCTTCCAAAGAAGGTCCGTGTGCCCTAGCTACAGCAGGTAGTCCACTCGGGCCAGGCAAAGTAGGATTAATCACTCCTCCTGGACCATCCAAACCATAAGCCCTTGGTTGCAACGCTACCTGTAGATCAAACCAAATTTATATGTGAGATAAAGGTGGTTACTTTCCTCTTAATAATGAATCCCCCAAAAGTTAGGGTTTTATTACATCATTTCTAAGAACATCTGGTCCACCCGGTAGACGAGAAGCTCTTGAAGCATAATAAGATGATATTGAGCCATCAGATGGAAAATACTCAGGATAACCACCTCGTGGATCTGTTAATCAAATGAAGTTAAGAAGTTAACCAGCACAAACATACCCTGATCAGTTGTAGGGCAAGAAGAAACATCGTTTTCAAAACTCAAGAAGAAAAAGGGAAGGAAGGAATTGAAAAAACATGAAGAATATCTCATCAAGGGATGTCCTATTAAAGCATGCACACATTTCCATATTCATCTTCGTAGTGTATACCTTTGCCTGAATACTAGCCGCAATTTTTCCAAGTATAAGCTACAAGTAATTAAATTTATCCAAATCACTCCAACTGACATGGAGAACATGGGTCCACCGTTTCTACTGCAGTTTGCTAATAGCAAATCATTTAATCAATCATACTCATAACTTAACACTCATAATGGCTATGTATTTTAATAATAGCTTTTATTGCAATCAGATCTCGAATGTCACTAAATAATCACATCATATGACCTCTCAGAACAAATTTCCAGTAGCTATATACATTCTGGAATCTGGACATCTGGACATCTTGCTGGTAAGGCTAAGAGGCCAGGAGTCATGCTTCTTAAAAATAGGAAGGTCTTATACACTAAAAAAAAGGGAAACAGGTCTGCAGCATACTCTTGCATGGGCACTACATACAGCTGGATTAAATTTGTTCTCACACTCCATCAGCACATTGTTCTCACACTCCATCAGCACACGAGAAGTTTCAAATATGATGTATTCTCAGAGAATAGTGTGCAAGATGATGCCTACAAATCGTGGGCAAATAAAACCTAAATTTCAGTACCAATTTGGTCAGCGACGATGCTCACTCCCCCAACAGGCTAGAGAACTGCAACTAAATTGCCCCCATCGATAGCTCATGGACCCTGATAACCTTAAATATCGAATATCCTCTACGAAGTTTGCAGATTACCGACACAAACACGAATCTATAAAATATATTTGTCCGTGCTACACGAACAGTAAACCATGCCCGGTTCGTCAGGTCAGAGAGAGCGGAGCCGGCGCGCACCTCTGTCGTGGGCGTAGGGAGGACCGTAGCCGCGATAGCCGTCCGCCATGGGGTGGTTGGGAGTCCGGCGAGCTGAGACCGTGGACGGCGGCGCCGCCGGCGACTTCTCTCACTGGGGAGAGCGATGTGGAGATTTGTGTGCGGGAGGAGGAAGATCGGACAGTTTGGGTTGGGTTGAGAATAGGCGAGGAGCTTGTTGGGTTGGGCCACTGTGATTGTCAGGCGGGACAGGACTCACGGCCCAGTTTGTTTCCAACCAAATTTGATTAAGTTCCTGTAAAAAAACAAATTTGTTTGGTTTGGCAATTGACTAGCTTGGCTATATTTGGGCACACAAATCAAACAGCGGTTCCTGCTGGCTAACAATATGTGAAAAATATCGTACCAAATTCAAATAAATTTAACCATGTATCTTGATAAAAAGAGTATCCTAGCAATATCATTAATTTTGAATTATGGCATATGTTGGTGGATTTCAGTAACGAAACCTAATGTAAACTGACATAGTTGTCTTCGGTTTTTATTTTTTTCAACTAGTATCTGAAAGTGATTTTGTTTATTTGACTTATGATGCAAATTGAACTTTGCCTTTTTTTTTGAAAGGTTTGAATTCGGCAGAAAAATTGTGAACCAGCAGCTGGAGGAAAACGAATGGAATCTCCTCCTTCCTTCCCTAGCCATCTTCGCCGCACCAACTGACCGCCGCACGCACTCGCCCTCGCGATGCTAGCCAGCGTCGCCGACCTCCCCGCAGATCGCCGCGCCTCCGCCTTCCGCCGATTTCCGCGTGGCTGCGGCCGCCACCGCAATGCCGCCGCGGGGCTCCCCCCTCGCTACCCGATTCCCGCAACCACCGCTGCCGCCACCAAACCCCCACTTCCAAACCCCTCCCTCGCGCGTGCGGCCAACAAATCCGCCCCACATCGGCCAACGCGAATCCCCCCCGCGGTCGCCTCCTCCGCGGCCGAGGGGCCCGGCCGCGGCGTGGGGAACGGAAGGAAGCCCGCGGCGGCGGTGAGTGCGCGCTGCGTCGTCTCGGCCGTGCGGAGGTATCCGCCGGGCTGCGGGCGAGGCGTCGCCGTTTCCATTCCACCGCCACCGGCCTCGTTGGGTGAAGCGGGGAGTAAGGCCGGCGCGGATAAGCCGACGGCGGTTGTGGGCAACGGTGGCGCCAAGGCGAGAGCTTATGATGGGGAGGTGATGATACCTGCGTCTGCTCTTCATCTCGCGGAGTTCAATTCCGATGGTGGGATGCAGAACGAAGGCGGTGGTGATGCTGGTGCGCAGGAGGAAGGTGGTGGGAAGCCTTGGATGGTGACTGGCCTCATGGCTGTGCCCTTCTTGCCATGGGCACAGCATGGGAGGAGATCATAGCTGCTGAATGTGTGAACCTCCTGTAAAGCATGTGCCAAACGTGGTGCTTGGTTTGTTTGACAGGTTGCATATGAGTTGGATCATTTTCAGATCAAACATGTCTTTCTGGATGATGATTCTAGTGACAGTGAAAGATTTGCTCACTAGATATAGCATCAGATGCTTTTTTGTAACTATCAAAGCTTACAGTCAGAACTGCGGAATTTAGTTACTGATGGACTAGTTGCTGTTTCAGTTCAGACCTTAATTGGTAACATCTATGCTTAGAATGCTGATGTTACTAGCCAGGTACTTATTTCGTTTGAGCAGTCAGTAACATATATAGTAGTGGAACCTACCTTGCACAAAATAGTTGTTTCTGTTGACTGCCATAGTTTTCAAATATCAGTAACCAGATTGCCGGCTTAAATTACCTAGTAAATAACCTTTTGTGTTCAGTCTTCATTATGTTATGCCAAATGTGTTCATAGGAAAGTCTTTTTTCCTCTTATGAGTGCATAATTAGAGGTAACCTGATGAGTAAGCAAGCTTGTGTTATGCATTTTGGATAACTTTTAATTTATGGCTTTTTCTAGTTTACTGAACCTTAGTATGTGCAAGTATTCTCTGCACCTCAAAGCACACTTAGTAGCAATTCAATGATGATGAGGACAGCTGAATGCTCGCATTGTTGACTCATTGCTTGACAGGGACAGGGTATTTCGTTCTTGTATGTTTTATGATGGTAGCTGCTCTGTCACTGTTTGCACAAATGTTCTGTCCTTAGTATTAAGAGTTAATGGATCCTGTAAGTATGTAAGTCGCCCATAATGCTTTTTAATGGATAAATGCCAGTTATGATGGAACCTGTATAATTACTTCATAACTCCGTTTATGATAAATGGCCTTTTATAATTTTTTTCTTCTTTTTTTGTTCAATGCAATGAACTGTATTGTACTGTTTGGAAAAGTAGAAGAAGATTTTCTTCCTGTAGAAATATGAATCCAATGATGTGACATCCAACTGGTTTTTCTGCTAATTAAACATTGTCATTTATGACCCTATTAGTGTTTGTTGTTCCACATAGGAGAATTTAAACAGTTGGTTAAGGTATCTTTTAGTATTCTATCGCTAAAACCTCTATTTCATGTTACCTTTTAATTTAGACGTCTAGGTACGTAAATCTGAATATTTGCCGGTAATATGTTCATGATTTTAGGATGCTTGTCAGCTTGGAAAGCAAGATATTGGATAAACTGAAAACATGAAGGGATGCTGTTAGTTATTTTCTTAGTCCAAAGTTCATCATGGAACATCTATTTAACAAGATCACTGTTGCTATTCTATGAAGCAGCAGAATCTGCTTTGTATATGGTATTCCTTGTTTGATGTCTTTGTTTCCCATTACTCTAAAAGAGTAAATTGTGTGGATAATTTTCTTATCCACAAACCTGGCCCGCTGTCTTAATTCAAATTCATTCTAAATTGTTTTTCCTTGTTTTATCTATTTTCTTATCAATTTTTGTAACATTACGTTAGAAATAGAGCAAAAGCTTACTCCAAACTCCATAAGTACTTGCTGAGAATTTTGACATTTTCAACAATGTCTCTTCTTCTATTTGGGGTTATCCTTGGGAGTCGTGACTCATGCAGTCAGTGTTGATTTCAAAAATATGAAAGATATCATTTCTCTAAACTTACAATGGTCCATTAATGTTCAACATGTAGACATTTGTTCTTAATTATGTTTTGAAGCAACTCTCTTTTGCAGGTTTGATCCCTCTTCGGGAGTATTTCTCCTTTCTCAGTAACTATGATAAGGGGAAAAACAGAGGACCGACATATAGAAAGGGCCACTTTGCAAATCGCAGCCGCGTGCTTGTTTACTTAATTACTTGGATGAAGACTCTTGTTGCCTTCACGGCACTCCACTAAGTCAACTTTTGTGACTTGTTGGACCATCGTACAGGTTATATGCGTATATGACTTGTACCTATCATGCAAGCTGTGTGTATTCCGCTCCTCACTATATTATAATGTAGTATTACCTTAGTTTGGTGATTTACTCCCTGTTTCATTTCCACCTCAGCTTCTCATAATTGTCCATGTTCTACTTTGTCCATTTTGGGGCTGAAGTTTGTTTCCAAAAACCTATGTTTGAGTCCAATTGCTCATGGTATTAGATTATGTCACATGGTAGGACCTATCAGGAATGGCATGTGCTGATCATTTGATATTGCAAATAAAGTGCAATAAGTGATTTATATTTTGACTTTGAGCGATATTGTTGTTGTCACTAGCTTTATTTTGTCATGTTTCTATTTGTTTCCCTGGTTTTGCATAAAAGTTTTTGGGCTTTTTGTCTTCTATAGGTTCTAGTACATCTTGAAGCCCATTGTTAGTACAGTCATGGTTTTTATTTCATATAGATGAACAAAATTGATGATATCTCTGTGGTACTTTTCTGCTAATTGCCATCTGAGAAATTCTTGGCGTGATATCACCTAGTACTTCACAAGTAACATGATGATCGTACTGCCAGCTATCTATAATGGACAGGAGGGCAACTTTAAAGCCGTAGCAATTATATAGTAATGCAGTTATATGTCAAAATCCACATACTGACAGACCAGTGGCTCCTTGTTAGGTAACTGGAAAAGCTCATTTTTTTTCTTTGAGGAAATAACAACATATGTTGTGTTCTGTTTATTTCTCACCCCAGATTATATTATAGAGCTTATAATTTTTAAACTAGATTACGAAAATTCATATGCCAGACTATTATAATCCAATAAACCATCTACATCAGCTTATGAATTATAAGCTGGGTTATATAATCAGGCGTGGGAAAAAACATATCCTTGCTGCTCCTAGGAAGGCTACATCAATCTAAGAACAAGAGTAGTATGCACTGTACCGGGCCACTGCATTCACCATTTCAATGTAGATTCCCATCACCTGACCTCAGAGAAACCAAACAGTACCACTACTACAAACTTGCCACAATAGTTTAGATTCTGCCCGCATCTCTGCAGAGTTAACGCATGCCGCATTCAATCTGGTATGTTCAATATCTGATATCTGTGAAGAGATATATTCATATATGTGTGGTTGCCAGTATAGATCATTGGCATAGAAGGAAGCCTAGGGCTGGGGCAGCATTGGCCATAGGAGCATTCCAATTTCAATGATGATAAATACTCCCCCGCTGGCACCCTGTACTTGGAAGATCTTCAAATCCATCCTTTATTCCAGTAGCTCCTCTGCATGATATTGTGTTGTTGTTGCCATTGCCACTAGCTTTATTTTGTCATGTTTATACTAGTTTCCCTAATTTTACAAAAGTTATGTGCTTTTCTTTTCCATAGGTTCTAGTTCATCTTGAAGCCCATTGTTGGTACAACCAAGGGTTTTTTTATTCATGTAGATGATATATCCATAGTACTTCGCAGCTAATTACACCAAAGAAATTTTTGGCGTCCTATACTCCAATCACCCAGAACTTCAGAAGTAAAGTGACGAACATACTGCCAGCTATCATATAATGGACAGAAGGGCAATCTTGCTTTAAATCCATAGCATTTGCAGGATACAGTTATGTTTCCAAATCAACATACTCCATGTGACCTGTGTTAGGTATAACCGTATAAGATCATCTTAGCTTCGAGAAAATAAAAAACACTCCATATGTTGTAACTTGTAATTCTGTTATACTTAGTTATACATGCACTTTATAAGCATCTTAAGTTCTTACAAGCAAGCTCATCTTAGCTGCTGGTTCTAGGAAAAATCTTCGGTGCATCTTGGGCTCCATCTATGATCTATCTCACAATCTGCATGGGCAAGAGTAGTATGCATTGTACCAGGCCACTGCATTCACCATTCCAATAATCCCCAGCACCTGAACTCAAAGCAACCAACCACTACCAGTACTAGAAACTTGCTACAATAATTTACCAGGTCACTGGATTCTGCTGCCCTATCCCCTCAGCATTTCTGCAGAGTTAACACATGGCGCATTCAATCTGACATGTTCAATATCTGATCTCGGTGAAGAGACATAAGTATATGTCTGGTTGCCAATATAGACCATTGAGCAATGAAAGAAGTCTAGAGCTGGGGCAGCATTGGCCACTGGAGCTTTATTTCAAGTTCAGTGTCGATAAATTCTTCCCCGCTGGCACCCTGTACTTGGAAGATCTTTGCAAGGTTTTCCTCCATTCCAGTACCACCTCCTCTGCACCCGTTTCGGTCATGTTCGTTTGGCTTATCAGCCACCAGCCAGCAGTACTTTTCTCTCAGAACAAACCAGCAATCAGCCAGCAGTATTTTTCTCTCACAACGAATCAGAGCACCAGCCAAACGCTGTCGGACCCAGAACGCACGAGCTCCAATCCAAACATCCCCAACATGTGCAATAACTCACCAGTGGTTGCGTGGTGGCTGTTGGTGCTTTCCCTGATCCCCTTCTCAGTGATCTCATCCTGTTCCTCAAACACTTCTGGTTGCCTAGTTCGTCACAGCGTCAGCAGAGCAGAGGGCACCGCCTCAACCACCCCCTGCGTGCTGGGTGCTTTCGCCATCACCCTAATAAATAGTCGCCATTGCAGATGGGGAGGAGGAGAGAATCAATGTCGGGTAGGATAGGGATAGCCATGGCCGGGCCCCCATGGAATGGATTGCATGCGCTGCGAGGCAGGGCAGCGTGGACTGGACTCGGCGAGTCGCCATGAGCGCGTTCTATCTTGAGGCTTCTTAGCACGCGGTGTCATCATGGCCGATGCTGCTGCCCCGCGCCCTGTTCTTGAAGAACACCCGCGAGTGGCTCCGGATGCTGACAGACAGCTGGGCCCTGCAGATTAAGGATGCGGTGCTTGTCACTTTGTCAGATAGCTTTTCTCTCATGCCTGTGGTTTAATTATGGACTCGTAACAAACTCAATTAAACACTTCACTAGTGCCACTAGTATAAAGCCCACAAGCCACAGCAGGTTCATTACACTACTACAACAACAGGTTCAGAACACCCGTCGTCAGACTGTCAAGAGTTGACAAATTGAGATGGCTCCGGCGACGACGAGGTGGTTGCTGGCCGTGGCGGCGCTGCTCGCCGTGGGGATCCACGGCGGCGGGGCGCAGCCGCTGGTGCCGGCGGTGATGACGTTCGGCGACTCGTCGGTGGACGTCGGGAACAACGACTACCTCCACACCATCATCAAGGCCAACTTCCCGCCCTACGGCAGGGACTTCGCCAACCACGTCGCCACGGGGAGGTTCTGCAACGGCAAGCTCGCCACCGACATCACCGCCGATACGTTGGGGTTCACGACCTACCCTGCTGCGTACCTGAGCCCACAGGCGTCAGGGCAGAACCTTCTGATCGGCGCCAACTTCGCGTCTGCAGGATCCGGGTACTACGACCACACGGCGCTCATGTATGTAAGTATATATACAAATGCATTTTTCTTCAGTAACGCATTCCCAAGAATTCGAGCAGAAATCTGTCGCCATCAATCTCGATGCTGGTGGTACCTACCAGTGGTACTTGATCTGTGATTGCAAATCCTGCATCATGTGGGTGTGAATGATGAGCTGATTGCTAACTGGTTGACTGCGACTGTGTGTGATCGATCCAGCACGCGATCCCGCTGTCCCAGCAGCTGCAGTACTTCAGGGAGTACCAGTCGAAGCTGGCGGCGGTGGCCGGCGGCGCCCAGGCCAAATCCATCATCTCCGGCGCGCTCTACATCATCAGCGCCGGCGCCAGCGACTTCGTCCAGAACTACTACATCAACCCCTTCCTCTTCAAGACCCAGACCGCCGACCAGTTCTCCGACCGCCTCGTCGCCATCTTCAGCAACACCGTCACGGTAATTCATCACTGATCGGTCGACGACATGTTCCCGATCATCCAAATAAGCTGCTGCAATGGTGTTCTGACGATTGATCATCGATCTGATAACTGCACGCAGCAACTGTACGGCATGGGTGCGCGGCGCATCGGCGTGACGTCGCTGCCGCCGCTGGGTTGCCTGCCGGCGGCGATCACGCTGTTCGGGCACGGGAGCAACGGCTGCGTGCAGAGGCTGAACCGCGACTCGCAGAGCTTCAACGGGAAGATGAACGCCACCGTCGACTCGCTGTCGCGGCGGTACCCGGACCTCAAGATCGCCGTGTTCGACATCTACACGCCGCTGCACGACCTCGCCACGAACCCGCAGGCGCAGGGCTTCACGGAGGCGCGCCACGGGTGCTGCGGGACGGGGACGGTGGAGACGACGGTGCTCCTCTGCAACCCCAAGTCGGTGGGGACGTGCCCCAACGCCACGTCATACGTCTTCTGGGACGCCGTCCACCCGTCGGAGGCCGCCAACCAAGTCCTCGCCGACTCGCTCATCACCGAGGGTTTAATCCTCGTCACATGATCGAATCACTCGCCGAGCTCAGCTCGCTGCTGCATCTGTTTGTGTGGGGGTCGTCAGCCGCCGTCGACCAGCAGTACAGTGTTCTTAGGTGAAGGTGAAACAAGCTACATGAATTCTGAAGAAAGAAAATAACACTGGTTCATTGGGATGAGGGGCATGACTTCCTCTTCAGTCAACACAAAAGAGCCTGGGTTCGATATCTGTAAAATTACTCCTTTTCTTTGTGTTTGGAATTTAACTGTATGGTGTTGATATTTTCGGAAACTACTATCAGGCACTTAAAAGTGAACTAATTTGTTTATCAAGTTTATTAAGGAAAAAGTCCAAATTAATACCCCCAAGTACAGCGAAAGTTAACCCCCTAAACTATGTTTTGGTTCGATTTACACATTAAAGTTAGCTACTTGGTTCAACTTACCCCATCAAGCAATTTGTCATTTTTGTTTCTCCGTACACAAGTTGAATTTTAATTTGAGATTTTGCAAAATGTAGTGGACATCATAATCTATATTAGAAAAATATTTTATGATTTTTTCATCATTAGTTTTTATATAATTTTGTATCTTAATGATAAATTTTATTCTTAAATATTCTACCTATCAAAATAGTGACAAAAAATTTATGATATATTTTTTTACATTCCTTATGTTGTCTGCTATCACCTTGCAAAATTTGAAGTTAAAAGTCCACTTGTGCATGGATAAATAAAAAAGACAAATTGTGTTAAGGGGTAAATTGAACCAAATGGTATAGTTTAGGGGTGAAATGAACCAGAAAATACTTTAGGGGTTATCCAAACTTTGATTATACTTAAGGATAGTAATTCAGACTTTTTCCTTTATTAAGTTGTCATCAGGAGTGTTTTACTAGTTAAGAGAAAAACTAAAAAATAGGTACTACTCATTTGAGAGTACTAGGTGATACCCCGCGCGTTGCTGCGGGAATTTCTTAAACAAAATTTTAAGGTGAAATGTGAAAGTAGAAACACCAAAGTGATTGCATGACAACATTCGTTTTCTAAACAACATTATATATGAAAGCATGTTATTTTGTTGAGAGTGAATGATTCTAAGATGATTGATCTGACATGTATTTCAACTGCGGGAATTTTGTGGTGTGCTACTCACAAATATATGCTATTAGGCACAGAAAATCGGTTGAAGACATAAATAGATGGTTTGGTGGACGATGACATGACGTATGGTGGATGATGACATGACATATAGTGGGTTATGATGTGAAATACTTGCATGTTGAGAGAAATGGGAGCATGACTTGTAGTGGGTACTGATTATATATTTGTTTATCATGATAAGCAAACTCATTCCTTTTCTATTGAAGAGGGGTAAAATGAAAATATACACTTTTTTACTACGATAAGAGTGAGGCAGTTGCTAGGTGAGGACGAAAACCCAAATTTGCAGGGTGGCTTTGCCCCCATCCCCTTAACCTTCGCCTACACCCATCCGTCCAGTGACGGATGTAGGAATAAATTTAGGGGGGGCTTTCTTCTTCTTCTTCTTCCTCCTCCTCCTCCTCCTCCTCCTCCTCTAGCCTCTCCTTCCCTCATTCTTCTTCCTCAAATCTGTAGGAGGGGCTTAGGGGGGGGGGGCTCCATTGGATTTCCAGCGGTATGGGGGCTCAAGCCCCGCTCGCTGGATCCGTCCCTGCATTCGTCGTTCTATCGATCCGCCTATCACCATCGGGATATTTAGTTATTTGTCATCTTTATGAATGACACCTCTCTATTTGCCATCTTTATGAATGCGCTTACATATTGTCATTTTCGCTGACGTGGCACGCCGACTCACCCTTCCCATCATGGATCGAGACACAAAAGGACCAAAATACCTCTGCATTATCTCTACCCTCCTCTCGTTCTTCCACTGACATGTGGGACCCACATGTAATGGTTGTCTTCAACCTTGGCCACTTCACCCCCGGGTGTAGGTGGATGCACTGCGGCTCTGGCCGCCGCCGCTCGTCCCTGAGGGCGGCACTCGCCTTGATGTCGCCGCCACTTGCCTCCAGGTGGGAGGAGGTCGTCAACCGCCGTTGCAGTACCCCCCGTGGGTGGAGCTGGCGCCGCGACCCCGCAACCGGAGTAGCTGTTGCTTGCCCCCGTGTGGAGCTCGCCAAGGACTGGTCGCCACCGCTTGGCCCTCATCGGGGGCTGCCCGGCGCCGCTTGCCCTCCCAGGTAGCTTAGTGGAGAGGAACAGACAGGAAGAGGAGAGGAGAGTTGAGGTTGAAGATGACCTTACATATGGGGTCTCACATGTCAGTGCCTCAGTGGTAAAAGAAAGAGGAGAGTAGAGATAAGGCAGATGTATTTTGGCTTTTTTTTTTGTCTCGATCCATGCCGACGAGGGTGAATTGACGTGTCACGTCAGCAAAAGTGATAAATGTGTTGCTTTGTTTGTAGGGGAGTGAATATGTAAACGTATTAGTAAAGATGACAAATGGAGATGTAAGAATGACGATGGAGGGTGGGTCATGTTGGGCGTACAGGCTCGCTAATCGATTGGGCTTGGGCCAAATCCTCGTCTGCTTCGCCCAACTCAAATGGGCCAAAGTGTATAGCGGATACCGTCGGTCGTTTGCCCGTTTCCCCTCCCCATCCGCCGCCGCCGCCGCCCGCCGCCGCCGCTGCAGGTGCCATGATCCGCCAACTCCGGCAGCGGATTTTCCCTCTTGTCCTCCACTCCCTATCCCGCGCCCCCGGCCCTCACATCCCCTCCCCCCTCGTCTCTCTCCGCAGCTACCTCTCCACAACTGCATCCACCATCTCCCCCAAACCCTTCGCCGTCGAGGACTACCTCGTCGCCACCTGCGGCCTCTCCCGAACCCAGGCGCTCAAGGCGTCCAAGAAGATCTCCCACCTCAAGTCCCCCTCCAATCCCAACGCCGTCCTCGCCTTTCTCGCCGGCCTCGGCGTCCCCCGCGCCGACGTCGCGACAATCGCTGCCGCCAACCCGTGGTTCCTCTGCGCCAGCGTGGAGAGGACCCTCGCTCCCCGCGTCGCGGAGCTCAGCGACCTCGGTTTTTCGGGCTCCGAGATCGCGCGCTTCATCCCGGTCGCCACTTATTCCTTCCGCAGGTACTCCCTCAGCCGGATGGTTAATTCCTGGCTTCCAGTCTTTGGCTCATTCGATAAGTTGCTCAGAGGCATCAGGAACAATTGCCGTATGTTTACTGTCGACTTCAATAATGTGGCCAAGCCAAACCTCGACTTTCTCCAGCAGTGTGGGGTAAGTGCTTGTGAAATTGCTGGTTCGAGTGCGTTGTACGCCACCCGACTGCTCACTATGAAGCCCGATTGTCTCCGTGAAGCTGCTAAGCGAGTGGAGGAGTTAGGCATTAAGCGGAGATCACCGATGTTCCGCTATGCACTTTGTTTAGTTGCTTTCATGAGCAAGCAGGATGTTGCTAATAAAATAGGGATCTTAAAGAAGGTTGGGTTTTCACAACACCATGTGTCGGAGATTGTGAGGAAAGCGCCAGTTATCTTGGGTGCAAGTGAGGACAGGATTCAGAGAGTTGTAGATTTCTGGATGAGGGACGTTGGCCTTGAGTTACAGTACATTGCACAAAGGCCGGCACTGATCATGTATAGCGTTGAGCGACGGTTATTGCCCCGCCATCGTCTGCTCAATGTTCTCAGGGAAAAGGGTTTGCGGAATCTTGAGTTAAATTACTATACAGCAGCAATGGGTGAGAAGACTTTCGTAGAGAAGTTTGTGACTCCATATAAGGACGTTGTCCCAGGCCTTGCTGAAGATTATGGCTCTGGACGGTCCAGTATGAGTAGGCTGCTTGTAAAGGAGTGTTAAATGGATGAGGGTAAATCTTGTTCCTGAAAAGTACAAATTGATTGTTGCAGAGGCCATTACCTCAACTGATTCCAGTAATCTTTCCAATTTTCCATGGAGGCACATATTGATATTAAATTATTGACATGCTATTTGGTAAACCGTATGTCTGTATCACTCTTAACATTCAAGCTACATGCTTGTGGTCAAATTTGTATTATTATTTGGTTAGTAATGAATGCCAGAACAGATTAACTAGCAGCTTGCTTTTCAGTGAGCACTCAGCTGCTCCAGTAGAGATATGCTTGTCGGTCGCCAAAATTGTGGGAGCATATTTGCAGATTCAATTGGCAATCAGTTCATGCACAAAAAGAGGAAATTGATCTTGCTGCAATTTCATCCAAAATTGTGGGAGCATATTTGAAGATTCAATTGGCAATCAGTTCATGGTCGATCACTTTGCTTACTATGCACAAAAAGAGGAAATTGATCTTGCTGGAATTTCATCCTCTGCAGTTCGAGAAGTTAGAAATGAATCATAAGTAATGCATTTACCTTTGTTTGATGATCATATTATTTTACTTGAAATTATACAAAGTCATCTGTTCTTGTTCTGTAAGCTGGGATGTTGTATTACGTTGATGCATAGCTGCATTTATCATTTTGGTATTGTGTCCTGCATTGAATCAATTTGTGTTGATTAATATAAACTGTTGATGGTTTTGTTTGTTTTGTTAAAATGCATACTACTACTACTTGCTTCTGTCTTTGAGTATGCCAAGCAACTTATGGTTATAATAACGGAGGATCATGCTCCCATGCTGCAGTGGCACAGCTCTGCATGGGATCATCATCCCATAACAGAACTGCCAAATTGTTTTAACTTTATACTAATTGTTTTCCCCTAATTCATGGCTTACAGAAAAGTTGAGCATCCCTTTCTTCCTATGTTGCCTGATGTCTTTATTTATCATTATCTTTTAGGATTTATTACATGACTACATACTTTACTTCGGCACAATTTTTTCCCCTTGGTTCCATCAGTGTACCCTTCTTTAGTAAAACGAGGATGTAGATCCTTTCATCCCGTGAGATAGCCGGCAGCCAGGCATTCAGCATTGTCACACCTGAACATATCATGATGAGTTGATGGGTTCAAACATTCTCCCAGATTTGATATTGCTTCTTTGTAGCACTAACATTTTGATACCCATTTTGATGTGGGGTGGCTTCTTGTGACACTCCTGAAAGATTAGCAGACAAATCAACAAGGATGCTCACAGATTAGCAAGGGAAGCATGGAAACATTCACCTCCTCGTCTGTTTTCCTGCTATCATATAGCTCACTTTACTGAATGCCCTGTTAAATAGGCACTGCAAATTGTACAATGGGACTGCTTTACTTGCAAGGGGAGCATGGAAACATTCACCTCCTTGTCTGTGCTCTGCTATCATATAGCTCACTTTACTGAATGCTGCTGCAAATTGTACAATGGGACTGCTTCAGTCTCATCTCTGTTACTTGTCTTTGATGATTGAATAAAATCTGTAATTATATAAAAAACGACTGGATATTGCCTATGGGGTGTTGGCTTCTAATAATTGAAGCTATTATTTCTAGCATGTCATGTGATTCTTTTACTAGAAAGTTCAACCATGCAAACGTGGTTGAATTTACCAGTGATTCTTTTGTAAAATGAGGATGTAAAATGAGGCTGATTTTGCAAACATGGTGCTGGCCAGTGGTGCCTGACATGGATGTTCCCTTCTATAGCCTATGTAATCAACACAACATAGTTCGTTTTGTTATTTTGGATTCTAGTATGCACAACTGCGTTGTAGCCTAAATTCTGCTTATTCATATCTTAGTGTTTAGTTACTGTTTGGTCTTAATCTTAGCATGTGCACTTACAAGTCTCAAGGTTCATGGTCCCAATCGTTTGTTTACAGCTTGATCTTCTGCCTGTGTGGTTATTCTTCAATCGGCCACAATTCACAGGCAGCACATGAAGGCAGATATCTCTGCTACATCTGGTTATCAAAAGTTGGTAGTTTTGCACTTTTGCTGAACCCGTAGAGGTATTTGGCTGGTATTAACTACTCTTGGCCAGCTAATGGCTAAAGCTCATTTTGAGATGCAGCTAAAGTTTAGGCGAGTTTTAGCTAGGGGATGCATTCTTCACAATCTAACAAAGGCTTACTACTTTTTAGATCAAAATTGTATACTAATATGGTACAACCTTTATTTGGCTCAATCCTTAAATTTGCTAGGCTAAATTGGAAGGCCTTTACCACTTCTAGTATTGGAAGGCCCTTTACCACTTCTAGTTTTAGCAACACCACTTTCGATCCTTAGCACTTCGACGAGTTCAGATGAATGAACTAAGCTGCATGATTCGATACTCTAGTATATATGTCACAATATTCCAGGAGTGTGCCACAGTAACAGTACACAAGGGACTTGGTTATTTACTTGGTAAATACAAATGTGACATTATTATTTGCTTAAGATCCGGCCTATATTCAACTCTTGCCATTCCTGCTTGGTTGATGGGAGCATTTCATCTGACATAAATGCTGGCCCCTTTTACCAATTTTACCCTGTCACTAGCCTCAGCCCAATCTTCACCCAAATTTGTATGGAATGCGATTAACAGATTTTCATCACATGTTTTTTTAGAAGTTGGCTGCCAAGTTATTTAAGGAGTAGAAGTTAACGATTACAGTAAGCTCCATACTACCTCCGTCCTTTTTTTTATACTAGTAGAAGGGCACGTGCAGCACGCACGTGATATAAAAAGAATTACAGAAAAGGTTTAATTAGTATGTATGTAGAAAATAAAAGGATGTTAAAGTAAATCTAATTATAAAAAGCATTAGTTCATCCTTCAAGGCGGTCTAACCTGGGGATTAGGGAAGCCGACGTTCATCGCCCATCCACTCTGCTGGCTTTCGCGTCGTCTCCGCACCGTGCCGCATCACCGCCACCACCTTCAAGGCGGCTTTGCAGGAGACTGTCCGCGGAGGGCGGCGCGTCACCGCCGCCACCTTCAAGGCGGAGATGAGGGTCCGCAGATCCGGCGGGGGAGCCCGCCTCGAGGCCGACCGCGCTGCCGCACCCCGGTGGGGGAGCTCACCTGCCCGCGTGCTCGATCCTTGACGGGGGAGCTCGCCACTAGCCGGCAGGGAAGACAAGGCCAACGGGGAGAAGGAAACCGGTGGGAGGAGGGGTCGATGCCCGCGGGGAGGCGGTGGTGTGGTGGCGCTAGCGACTCGTGGATATGAGAATGAGGGTGGAGAGAATTGAGTTTTATAGGGAACATGGGGTGTAAAAAAGGAAGGAGTATTGATTGGCGTGATTTAGACCATTGAACTCAAAAGGAAATATTCAAGGACTCAAAACATCATTTACATATAAATGTCACCCATCTAATTGCATTTGAATGTTGTTGACCTCATCACGCGGTGATTCTTTCCTTACTTGATATTCCCTTGTTTTCCCTTTCCTTGCTAACTATTTATGAATGACGTGGTTACCATTGACAAAATGACGCAGCAATTCTTTCCTTAGTACATCTAATCATGCACTGATTCTTTTCTTGTTTTTCCTTTCCTTGACGTGTCATCAGTCACACCAATCAATTTTCCTTTACTTTGTGCATCAATATATATTTTCTTTTGAGTTCCCGAGTATTTCCTTTTTAGTCATGCCATCAATCACACAAATTAATTTCTCTTGCCTTGGAAAAATTGCCTCCGACGTTTGAAAAAAGAATGAAGAAAGGAAACACCAGTCATGACTGACGGGGGCGGGTCTTCCTTACTTGATCTTTCCTTGTTTTCCCTTTCCTTGCTATCTATTTATGACTGGCGCGCCTACCATTGGCAAAATGACGTAGTAATTCTTTCCTTAGTTCATCTAATCACGCAGTGATTCTTTCCTTGTTTTCCCTTTCCTTGATGAGTCATCAATCACACCAATCAATTTTCCTTTACTTTGTACATCAATATTTCTTTCCTTTTGAGTTTCTTAGTATTTCCTTTTGAGTCATGCCATCAATCACGTCAATCAATTTCTCTTTTCCTTGAAAAAAGAATGAATAAAGGAAACAACAGACGCGTGATGACAGCCCGCCACATCGCGTGATAAGTAAGGAATCAATAGGCGCTGGTGAATACATGGCAAACTAAATGAAGCCTTTAATTAAAAGAAAGGGAAAATTTGTGCATGCTAATGGCCTGCGTGCTTACATGCACACAATTCAAACGCGATTACGTGAACGCCATTGACATGTGGGACGTGGCCCGGCGGGTAGGGTGGGTCCGGTGGGTAGAAGTTTGGGTGAAAAAGTTTGGGGGTGGGGGGGCACCTGGGAGCCAATTCGTACTGCGTCCCCCCCTCTTGGTTCGTCATCCTGGACCTGAAAAGTGGGGCCTCTATGAGGAGGGAAGTGAGTCTAATCTTGGTGAGACTTGAACTCAATTCTTTCATTTCTTTATAGTAGAGATTAATTGTTAATCAACCAAATTTCAGAGATCCAAAAAATTTGTTTATATTTAAATATAAACAAAACATATTGAATACCCAAATATTGCATATCAGGGAGTGTAATTTGAAAGGAAATATCATCATTTAGATTGTTGGATCTCTGGTATCTGGATCTTCTTTTCGCATTCCGCTGGATATTCTTATCAAATTGGGTGGACGCACCTTCAATTAGTGGATCTCCTATTACAAAACGCAATGAACAAGAAAACACATAAATAAGTTACAAAACCACACCTGTGGGAGCTGAATTGCTCGCAACTTGACATTGATGGCTACGATATGTAAATGTGGGGTTCCTACTAAAGCAGCCTTCTCCCATTTCATTTGGATCATCGTCTGTATCTATACATTAAAAATTTGAAAACAATATAAGTAGCGCTTAGATAGTTTGAACTCACAAGTGGGACGAAAGATAAGGTTCATATGATCACCGGCTATGATTGTCTGGTGCTGGATTGGATTGGACGTTGCATTCATTGTTTTGTTAGATTCGCTTTCCAGCTTCTTCCGCTGGTAGTCAGCTCTTCTCTTTGCATTAATCTCCAACCATTTCTCCAACGTCATATGCTCATCTTTCTTGCTGTTTCTGATTCTTTCATTCCGCAACATTAACAATATATTAATTAAACGAATATAAACTATATGTGTGCATAAACAATACGATCACCTTCTCCTCGTCTCTTCACACACCTCTCACGTCGGGGTAAAGATGAATTTTGAGTGTTGGTAACGTATCCAAGCGGAATTCGATGGTCCATAGAAGATCCAAACCTTCGACAAAAAACCAAGTGATGAGAAATTGACTCAAACATGGGAGAGTCGGTAGTGCACCTTGCCTGAACAACGACGACCATGCAACAACAACGCAGGACTAACCTGGTGCTGGACGGTGGCCTCGTTCGAGCAGTGGCGGCTTGGGGTGGATCGATGGTGATGATGGCGCGTGGTGCTGGCCGGCGGTCTCGTCCGATCAGCGGCGACTTGGGGTGGATCGACGGCGGGGCGAGGAGCGACAACGCTGGGGGGAGTAGCGACAACGGTGGGATGGCTAACGTCGTGGAGAGAATTGAGTTTTATAGGGACATGGGGTGTAAAAAAAAGGAAGGAGTATTGGTTGGCGTGATTGAAGGCATTGAACTCTAAAGGAAATAGTCAAGGACTCAAAACATCATTTACATATAAATGACATCCATCTAATTGCATTTGAATGTTGTTAATCTAATGACATGGTGAATCTTTTCTTAATTGATCTTTCCTTGCTAACTATTTATGAATGGCGCAACAGTTCTTTCCTTAGTTCATCTAATCACACAATGATTCTTTCCTTATTTTTCCTTTCCTTTATGTGTCATCAATCACACCAATCAATTTTCCTTTACTTTGTACACCAATATCTCTTTCCTTTTGAGCACCTGAGTATTTCCTTTTGAGTCATGCCATCAATCACGCCAATCAATTTCTCTTTCCTTGAGAAAAGAATGAAGAAAGGAAACAATAGTCGTGATTGACGGGGGCGGGTCGGGTGGGTAGATGTGCGGCACGCACGTGATATAAAAAGAAATAAATACAAAACCAAGTAGTAATTTATAGTAAAAGATTATCATTTTATCATTGAAATTGAAACTGAAACATATAATTAACAATTCAAATTAAAATCTAACTATAATGACAAATGTGTGTGGTGAACCTTGACATCTTTAGTGTACCTCTCCTCATCATGTTCAACACAACATGCGCCTAGACAATGACTCAGTTTCACAAACGTTCTAGACAAATTACAGATGCAATCTTTTCCCGAAATGACAATCAACTTGTCATAGACCCACATACACAAACAGGAAGCAAAGCTCCATGACAACACTTGGCATATTTCTGTTGAATTAGTGGCATGCATACAAGTCGTCAATACACCGTAATATAGAGAGAATCCTGCAAGCAAATAAACTACATGATTATGGTGGTCCTTCACCACTCGGTTTGAGTGGATTCAGTTTATGGTAAAGCTGCTCATGCGCCTTAAAGACATACACACCAGATCCCTTTGGGTTTGCCAAACGTTTATCAATAGACACACCAAATATAGTAAAGGAGAAATGTGAGTTGAAGTACCATATATGTTTCCTGAAATATTTTGCATCCTTATCCGTCTAGCTCGCAAACAACTGGCGTAGCTCGCACGACACTTCCGGAATATATATGTGCACCTTTCCCTTCCTGCAACAGAAAGTTGGACCTTCACCTGGAAATCTTTTCGCACGACAAAACTCACACGTTTTGACCTTCCTCAAAACGTGATGTTTCTTAGGGAGGTCCTTATACACTGTATCGAATGGATCCGGTAGGTTAGAAGCAAACTCAGGGGCTCTATAGTATTCATAATGGACATCTGTAAAAGAAAATTAAAATCAACATCACCGAATAGAATAAGAGAAGTAATGCATCGCCATGTGTTTCAAAATTGAAAGTACCTTTTTGGTAATGTACTCTTGCCTCATCATCTTCTAACTAGTCATCACCTTCATCGGGGTTCAAATGATCCAAATTGTGTTCTGTTGAATTGAAAAAAATTGCAAAAAACAGATAAATATTCCATAATATATTAATCGTGAGCGACCAAAAGAGGAAGGTTATTATATATACCTTCAACACCATGTCCTGGGTCATCTGGTATCCATATGCCAGATGGATCTTCCTGATGTGCATGTATGTCCATAATATTAGCGGGTTTCCATACACCAGACTTGTTAGGTTCGGACTGCCTCCTCAAGATAGAACCCCTCGTCACCGGACCAGAACCCAATTGCGTTATTTCAGACTGCAATGTGCCAATAGGGGTTTGTACCAAACATCCTACATCATCATTTCAATACAACAGAAGTGATTACAATGTTCAATTCTACCTATTTAAATTAGATTGGTGCGAGCAAGGAGGCAACATAGCATACCTTTTTTCGATGTTGATCGACTGATACGAGCATCAATAGTTTCTCCCAATTGCGTTATTTCAGACTGCAATGTGCCAATAGGGGTTTGTACCAAAGATCCTACATCATCATTTCAATACAACAGAAGTGATTACAATGTTCGATTCTACCTATTAAAATTAGATTGGTTCGAGCAAAGAGGCAGCATAGCATACCTTTTTTCATTGTTGGTTGACTGATACGAGCATCAATAGTTTTTGTTATTTTACGTTGTCTCCCAGACTCTGATAGTGAAGCATATCGTTTCTTGTCATATATCCTTTTTTTCCTCGGGAGACATTTCTGTAAAAACACAACATTCATATTTAAATAGACAAAGTAAGAAAAGCATCAACAGTGCCAACAGTAAATTAGAGATACCTAACATGCACCAGAACCATTCAGAGCATCTTTTAACAACGGATTGTTGGCTACCAATGACAACTATTAATCAACCAAATTTCATATATTAATTGTTAATCAACCAAATTTCAGAGATCCAAAAAATTTGTTTTATTTAAATATAAAGAAAACATATTGAATACCCAAATATTGCATATCAAGGGTTGTAATTTGAAAGGAAATATCATCATTTAGATTGTTGGATCTCTGGTATCTGGTACTTCTTTTCGCATTCCGCTGGATATTCTTATCAGATTGGGTGGACGCACCTTCAATTAGTGGATCTCCTGCTACAAAACTGAAGGACCGAACTGGCGACCAGAGAGGGGGGAGTTAATGGGAGCCGATAAAAATTCTTCTCGAGGGAGATGACTTCTCCAACAAGATGAACACGACCTATCCAACACTTCTCCGACTCGAACTACCAAAGTTTGCCGAAGTCACGTAGCCACTGAAGTGCTACTGACCCTAGGAGCAAACCACTCAGCCAACCGAAATAAACACTCCAAACACGTAGCGGAAATCTGCACAGCCTGCTGCCTGTGCCACATCGGTCAGACCGATGGCCTGCACGGGTCAGACCGGTGACACCGGTCAGACTGGTGGACAGAGCCGGTGTTGACGGTATATATGCGTATCAAACTTCGTTTGGATTGCAAGCGGACAAATCCTCCGTCGTAGTCAAGGGACCCTTCTTCCCTCAAGTATGAACCCAAGGTATCGAATCCGTGGAACAAATGTGTGATGCAAGAACCAATCTATTAAAGCCGAGAACACTTTGATCTTCAAAGGGAAGTGCTATTGCATCTAATCTAGAGAACATCAAGAAAACGAATCTAATCTATGAAATACCGGAGGTAGCAAGAGATAAAGAGGGATAGGTAAAACCAATCTAGAGAGATTGGATCAAGCTCTTGTTGAAGTTCCAAGCAAAGATGAACAAAGCAAATTGAATCTCATAAAAAGCTTCTTTAAATCGCGACTTCCGTTCCAACTCCGAAGACGCCCGCCTTTTGGAGCCACCGTCCTGTCACGACGCACCCCTATTTGTGCGGGTTAGCCTAGGGCGAGTCCAAAGGACAAGATGAAATGACTTGGTAGGTCAGGCATGCACCTCTAGCCACCACGACTACAAGAACACCCTATGTGATCTATCTCGATAATAGATCATGAAGTGAGAAAAACCAATCGAAAACAAAGTCGTAGAGAAAGCACTTGATCGCTAAGAATCAGATTGCAATTTGATAATTCAACATCATGAATGATACATGGACAAGATCACCACCGGGATCCTACCTTGATCTTGCTCCTAGCTCCTGGAACTCCGACGTGGTCTTCCTTGCAAGGTTCCCACGCCGGCTAGGGAAACCCTAGACAACTAGCTCGACCCTCTCCTCTCTGAAATGGTGTCCCTCCCTTCTTTGCTCTTCGGCGGCGAATGACGAATGACTTGATACGTGGCTCTTGGCAGGGGGACTATAAATAGTCCGAGGATCATCTAGGTCAAAGGGGGCGGCGAATGGTGCCCGAAATGGGCTGGGCCGACCGGCCTAGGCCCACTTCGGCCCATTTCGCGGCCTCCTTCATCGTGCAAGCTTCTCGTGTCTTCTGGAACGTTCTCCCTTCTGCATGTGGGCCCTTAGCGTCAGTTTCTCCGCGGTTTGGATAGGGCTCCTTGTCGTGCAAGCTTCAGCATTTTCTGTCCAGGTCCTCGGAGTTTTCTGTCTTCACGGGTTGGTCCTTGGGCTTCTTGGAGTCATGTTCACTTCATTGCTTGACTTGTGCCGGGCTTCATGGTCTCCTCACGAGGTGCTTGATGAACTTTACCCGGAAGTCTTGCATTTAACGCTAAATTTCTGCATAAACATTAAACTCCAAAACCGACATGCACGAACGAACTTGTTATATCAAGGGGGTTAGTACCAATGGATAAGATATAAAATTGGTGCCAACACCGAAGGTATACTCATGGCTAGGTTGACAGAAATTCACCGTCAACAGCCGGTCCGGCCGGTGGCTGCGGCAGATGCACAGAAACGTTCCAGGAAGCCTCAATGACTTGTCTAGGCCCTGGAACATAAACCACCTTCAAACCTCAAACTGAAGGGAAAGAAACACCTTCACAAAACCTAGCAAAAGACCTTAAAACCTTCCAAGAACTGACCGAGAACTTCACAACCCAAAGCTACACGCGTCCAGCAGTTAACCCGAGCCAAAACCCAACACAAGGCGGCACCGGTCAGACCGGTGGGGAGCACCGGTCAGGCCGGTCAAAGCCTGGGCACTCAGGATGAACAGCGAGCCGCGGGTCAACCCCTCCAAACAACCTTCCCGATCTCCCGATTCACTCCACGGATTTGCACAATTAGGGATACTAGGAGTACCTCATGGGCATCCCATAGCTACGATTTGGTCCACCAAAACTTGCTAAATCAAGAGGAATCGAAGGATTTCCACCAAGAACACCACTTTCCCGAAACCTAAGAAAACCCCAAAATCGAGCACCTTTTCCCACGGATTTGTGAGGGGGATCACAAGGAAAAGAACCACGAAGTTTTTATGCATACATCCCCAACCAAATCCCCAAGGGAGAGGCATCAAAACCACCGCAAGAAAATTACCAAGAAAATGCTCCAAAAATCACCAAAAAGGGAAAACGGGAGAGACAACACCAAGCCTTGAGGAACCACGCCGAATCATCTATACATACCATGAAGGTTCATACAAGATCTAGCTTGCCTCCCAATCATCCATCCCTGTCACAAGATCTCACCATGAAGCTCTCAAGCTAGTCCTAGAAAATCCTAAGAAAAATAGGAAGGGAAAATAGCAAAACAAAATGAGCTAGGGTTCCAAGAGATGACTGCCATCCTCTCACCACTTGGGTTATATGGAGGCAACCGAAAGACGAAACTACCCCTAAGACATTAAACTAAGATACACACCCCCGAGGGGCACTTTGGGAATCTTTGTTGTAGCACCATCGGACGGATGCCCGGCGACTGCGCTTTGCTTCGCCTCGACGCAAGCCTTGCGATCCCAACGCGTGCCATTCGCTTCGATGTCACCGAAAGGCGTCGTCGCACATCGGTCAGACCGGTACCCACTGGTCAGACCTGTCCAGTGCTGCTACCCTTCGGTCTTCGGCCTTGGCTTTGTGGATCAACCAAGGAACCCAGTGGTTTTGTGGTGAACCACTGAAAACCCCGCGAACTTGGTGTGGCCTCCGCCAATCTCCACTCATGACTTGGCCCCCACGAAGTCTCGGCTCGGTCTTGGCTTTGAGGCTCAACCAAGGAACCGTCCACGACTTCGTCTTGCTGTTCTTGCCACCATGCGGCCCGCACTTGACCCCGTTGGCCACCGGGTCCCTCGAACCAAGCCTACTTGTCTGCTCCACACCTGGAGGCCTCACCGGCATCGACCTTTCGCGCTTGTTCTTCACCAGCACCAGCACTAATCAAGCCGCAACCTGCACCTGCAATACTTAGCCAAGAGTCAGTCCACACAACGTTGTCAATCACTCATCACACCAGGAAGCGACCATCCACCGGTCCTCGAACCACACAGGTCCTCAAAAACACTATGAACAAGGAAACACATAAATAAATTACAAAACCACACCTGTGGGAACATAATTGCTCGCAACTTGACATTGATGGCTACGATATGTAAATGTGGGGTTCCTACTAAGCCAGCCTTCTCCTAGTTCATCTGTATCATCATATGTATCTATACATTAAAAATTTGAAAACAATATAAGTAGCAATTAGATTGTTTGCACTCACAAGTGGGACAAAAGATAAGGTTCATATGATCACTGGCTATGATTGTTTGGTGCTGGACTGGATTGGACGGTTCATTCACTGTTTTGTTAGATTCTCTTTCCAGCTTCTTCCGCTGGTAATCAGCTCTTCTCTTTGCATTAATCTCCAACCATTTCTCTGGCGTCATATTTGCTCGTCTTTCTTGTTGTTTCTTATTCTTTCATTCCATAGTACAATCTAGAAGCAAATAATATATTAATTAGATGAATATGAACTATATGTATGCATAAACAATACGATCACATACCTTCTCCTCGGCTCTTCACACACCTCTCACGTCAGGGTAAAGATGAATTTTGAGTGTTGGTAACGTCTCCAAGCGGAATTCGATGGTCCATAGAAGATCCAAACCTTCGGCAAAAAACCAAGTGATGAGAAATTGACTCAAACACGGGAGAGTCGGCAGTGCACCTTGCCTGAACAACGACGATGACGCAATGACGACGCATGACTAACCTAGTGCTGGATGACGGCCTCGTCTGAGCAGCGACAGCTTGGGGTGGATCGATGGTGATGATGGCGCGTGGTGCTGGCCGGCGGTCTCGTCCGATCAGCGACGGCTTGGGCTGGATCGACGGCGGGGCGAGGAGCGACGACGCTGTTGACATTTCTTAACGTCATCACTAGGTTTGTATCCCCAGCAACGGTGCCAGAAATACTTGTCGGCATTCCTTAACATCATTGCTAAGTTGGTGAGTTCCTAGCAACGATGCTAGAAATGTTCCGATGGTAATCCTAACGTTTACAAAGAATCCGCAAGCGCATGGATATACCATTGTAGCATTTCCCCAAAGGAGTATTCCAAAGGGTATCGAATCCAAGGAAGGTATGGTCGGATTAACAAGTGCAACACTATTGTAATAAGTATAGATCATTGACGAAAGTAAGTCAGGTTCTGAACACAGGGGTAAGATATAATAATGATGGGGTAGTGTGAACACACTAGAACTCGTTCTCTCTTTGGTACACTACAGTTTAGGAGGCAACATACGAGTTAGCTCTAGGTTCTAAGGTACTATACATATAAAGTTAGTAGATACCAGTCAGTCACATAAGCATAGTATGAATATCAGCTTAGCACCCAGGCACAAACGGGGAGCTAACCGCTCGCGTCGCTTCCGCACGACGTCGGTTGTTAGATTTTAGACTCCTACCGCGTACCCGAACGTGGAGGATTACAAAGGGTCCAACGGCAGTCACTAACGCGGCCTACCTCAAGACAATCCGTGGGGCACGCTCATATGCAACGCAGCTACTCAACCGAAGCACCATGTTTGCGTTGTTAACTAAACATTGACCGGCCTGGGCTATTGTGACCCAGGTCAGTGCCACCAGATAACTGGCCACTTACACGGAGTATCATAGCTTGAACTCGAACTTCATACAACACAAACACGTGATCTAACTGGATCAAACTAGGCTAGTCATACAAACGGATTCGTATTCTACTATGTCTATTCAACAAGATCGAAGGGTCATGTTCGTGAAGAACACAAGCCTCTAACTTATGAACAAACAACAAGACCATGAGTAAATCATTCAACAAGTGGATCGAAAGGCCTTGTTCATCAGGAACAGGAGCCTCTAAATGATGAATGAACGAAGAACACATGAACAAATCACTCATGTATGCCAACACTACTTTATATGGAATAGCTGAATAACTGAAGTAGATCAAAGTCATACAATAAAATGAAGATACAAGAGAACTCATACCTAGATCCCAAAGTAGACTTGGAACCTGAAGTAGAGCTACTCTAGCCTACCTCCTAGCCTTAGAAACCAAAAGTGAGAGAGGAGTTGGAAAGTGAGTTGGGTAAGAAATGAGTCCCCTCCCTTCTATTTATAGGCCTTGGACAACTTGTGAAGCAGCGCCAACACCCCGGGAATGGACTCCAGGACCAACCAGAGATCACCACGTGGAAGCCCCCTGAGTGGCGGCCTCAAGGTCGGTTCGGCCAACCTGTGGGGTCGGCCGACACCTTGTGGGCCCCACTCGGGGTGTGCTTCCTCCTGGTGACAATTCTAATGAACTGTGATAATCAAACTGTGATTGTCAAGGTGAACAGTTCAAAGGACAACATGAAGTCATCTAGGCATGTCAAGAGGTGGTTGAAGTCTGTCAGGAAATTGAGAAACACCGGTGTCATAGCTTTGGATTACATCCATACGTCTAAGAACCTGGCAGATCAATTTACAAAGGGTTTATCACGTATTGTGATAGATCATGCATCTATGGAACTGGGCTTGTGACCCACGTGAGTTTTTCCATAGTGGAAACCTGTCTTATGTGATCGGAGATCCCGTGAATTAAGATGGTGAAACAAGCTATGATTTAACTGAGAGAAGAGAACCTTTGAAAAGGCTCGGTTCATGGAAAGATGCATTTCTCTTCAAAACTGTATGGCAGGCTGGTATGTATACCTTAATATGCTCCAAGTGGCTTTCATGAAACAAGGTAGTTGTTTCTTTGAAACAAAGACATAGTCCTACAGTATGTCTTGAAGGAACACACCTATATGAGTATCGACTACTGGTCATAGTCTATGAGATTTGGGTGATCTCTAGAAAACTCATGAAGAGGCACGGAGTGTGACCCATAAGCTCCAACCCGCGGGGATGCTATGTGCAGCCAAGTATCAGTAAAGGGCTCTAACCAAGCTTAGATGCACAAAACTGACAATTCAAGGCATAGTCCATTGTTCAGTTGCAAATAAGTGTAACTTGAGTTCCTGGTGGATGTTCAACTTAACAGTCTCCATCGTAGTACTGGTATATCAAAAACAATAGGGAAGATGAGAGCATTTCCAATGTGGCTTAAAATTCTTGGTGGGGATTATTAGAATAAATGGGCCTAACGCCATTTATTATAATAATGAAAGAATTAAAGCCCATTCATTTAATGCTAGGGAAAAGAGAGAAATATCGTATGGGTATTTGAGGAGTCTCCCATCCAACTTATGAGGTAGCCTTTCGGTACACCTCTTGTGAAGTTGAATAAAGGAGATAGGCGTGCCACACACGCGCGCGCGCTCGCTCGCCTCGCCGAGCCGGGCCGAGGCCGTGGGCGTGGGCTTGGGCATGGGTGTGGGTGTGGGTGTGACGTGTCGAGACGAGCGGGCGGTGCGGTGCGGGAGCATCTTTTTGCTGTTGGCTGTTGGAGAGGAATGATGGCGCCTTAAACCGCGACCATTACTAGACCTTAACGATAGCGCCTTAAACCGTGACAGTTACTGAGCCTTAACCCCCCCTCGCGCCTGCTCGCCTATATAAGTCGCCCTCCTCCTCCTGCTCAGGTTGCCAATTCACACTAAGGTATTCCTGTTCAGGAGACCTCTCCCTCTCTCCCTCTGTTTGCTGCTTCTTCTCGCATTCCCATCGCCTGCACCGCGCGCACGGTACCGGCGAGAGCAGAGCCTCCGGTACCTCGCCCTGCTGCTGAGATCCTGCTCGGGATAGGCGGGCGATAAGGTTTTTGGGGAGTATCCTCACACTACAAGAAAAACGCCGACTAGTGACGCAAAAAAGGCCGTTTCTCGTCATAAACCGCGATTAATGACGCCGGTTGTTACGAAAACGTGCTGTCATTAATCGAGTGTCACAAACCGCGATTAATGACGAGACCTTATTTCCCGGCGTCATGAGTTTAATGACGCGTATAAATTCGTAACACAAAGGCGTCATAAGGTACCTGCCACGTCGGACCAAAATCTGATGTGGCACGGCGTTTTGTGACAAACCGTTTCATCATTAAGTGAATTCAGCCCATATTTTGACGGGCCAAGGTCCAAATATCTTGTCGTCATAGATTGAATTTGGCCCACTTAATATTAAGCTGAGCCCAATGTTTCTTTCGTCATAAATTGGTTTTAGGCCTTATTAAGGTTGGATGGAGCCCAATATTGTTTGCGTCATAGAATGTTTAAGGCCTATTTATGGTTGGATGGAGCCTAATAATTGTTGTCGTCATAGATACTTTTAGGCCTAATTCTGGTTGGACCGACCCAATAATCGAGGTCGTCATAGAATGTTTTAGGCCCGGTTTTAGTATGACCGAGCCAATAATTGCATTCGTCATTAATTTGATTTGGGTCCAGTACTGGTTGGATAGAGTTCAATATTCGATGACGTCATAAAATGATTAAGGCCCAACTGATATTGGACCCAGCCCACCATTTGCTGACATCATTTTTGATACGGCCCATTTTATTAATAAATCATTTTTGAATTCGTAAAAGAATAATGGGCCGATGGGGCAAGCCCACATATTTTTCCCTGTTATTTTGGGCTGCACTCCAGGTTGCGCTTAATTAAATATAATTCAATCTCATATTACATGCTAATCAATTAAGTAATAGACATCACAGATAATATTTCCATACCACTGATACAAATTAATGTTTCGGATCACACATGACACATTATTATCAATGAACACAGAACAACCACAAGCAGATTGTAAGTAGGAGCTCACAAACCAATACACATGATATCTCCATGCTCACAAATAAAGCTGGTATTGAAATAGAACCCACTAAAATAACAAAGCTCCGTATTCACAAACCAGCACAACTAGCTGGGAGGACACAAGCAGAAGACTAAGAAACACAGTGGCCTTACCCAAGGCGTGAGCTTAGCAGTTGACGAAGGAGGGTCTCTGTAGTTTCTACTTGTTTCTTCAACCTCTCAATCTCATCAGTCTGCACTTTCATTGCTACATCTGATGCTTCTGCCTTGATCTTCAAGTCTATCAAAACTTGGTCCTGTTCAACAAAGATTTCACCAAGGTCAGCAGCTGCATCGAGCCCTCCCAACGAAACTTCAGGTCTTGAGCATGTAGCGAAAGCTGGATAATCTCGAGGCATGTAATCAATGAATGGCTTTGACTTCACATTGGAGGGTCAGGAATTTGATATTTGAACCGCAAGGATTGTCCTCAACATTTGAGCCTAAAAATGAAAGGAGAAGTTAAACTTGAACCTTAAACGAAGCAAGAAATAAACTTAAGAATAATCTTAAGAATAAAGTAGCAGGATTATCATGCGTTCTGTTACATACCACGACATGTGATTGAATCTCAGCAATGCAGGAGTGGGATGCTAGGCCCTGCACAAAGAGTTACAAATCAGGAACTGGATCTAGAGCGGTCAAGGTAAGAGAAGGATCTGAAATCTAAGACAATAAACAAAGTAAATTACTTTCTAAGCATGGCTCATCTATTAAGTTGTGTTACAAATCAGTAACTGCATCTAGAGCGGCCAAGGTAAGAGAAGAATCTCCTATCTAACACAATACATAAAGCAATTTACTTTCAACGCATGGCTCATCGATTAACTTGTGTTCCAAATCAGTGACTGCATCTAGAGCGGCAAAGTTAAGAGAAGAATCTCAGAACTAACACAATACACGAAGCAATTTACTTTCTAAGCCAACGAAAATACTACTAGGGGACTAGAAAGAAAAGGAAATGAGATTCTCACTTGTGAAGCTCCAAGATTTAGGGGCCCATGGATTGAGGGGGCATTGGGAGCCGGTGCTTGCGCCGTATCCTTGCTCAACTGCTTAGCTTGGCCAGCACAGCAGACGCAAGCAGAACACCGATATCTGCCGCTTACCATCTGCTGAGATACCCCTCCCCCTCCACCGGTGACGGTGAGGTCGGACCGCCACCGCAGATCTAGCTGAGCAGAGTGATGCTTTTTGGAAATGGAAGGCGGGAGTTTAGTGGTGCAACGCGGTAGCAATGGAGTAGAGTATTTATTATTTCGGGGCGGAGAGGGAATACAGAATTTGAAAATCCCGCTTTCGACTTCCTGACCGCGAAATGAAAATTTGGTAAGCTGCACTTGCTTCGGGGCCACTGACAAGTGAAGCCGTGCAATGGCGGCCCCATATTGTCAGCGAGTTTGGGTGGGATTCCGGTGGCGTACAATATAGGCGGGAGACAGATATCTGGAAGAGGCCCACGCTTCAGTGAAGCTGGGTGCGTTTCCAGTCGAAGATCACAAAACCTAACAGCTGCTTCTCCCACTACAATGCCTACACGTCTATTTTTTTAAGTCATACGGATAAAAGGATCTTCCTTCTGCGTTCTTATCTGGACCAAAGCACACTCGTGTACCCACCAAATATTTCGCATGCCTACCAGGGAAAAAGCCTGCATATTCCGCCCTATACTTGTGACAGGATTCCTCAGCAGTGTGGGCCTTCGTATTCCGAGCATCCCACGTATTTTCATGGCTACTGTAATCCCGTGAGGGCATGCTCTGCCATGAGGTACACGCTGCCTTAGTATCGGTCATGGTTCGATAAATAGGCGTGCCCCCAAGGCCTTTGCTCATCGCCTCTTCATCCTCCACGCATTGTGCTAGCAGACCTCTCTATTTGGTTCTGCGCTCTATGAAAAGAGGTGAGCTCTTAGCTTCCGCGTCGTGTTTTTACAGGATACAATCATTGTTTCTTGTCAGTGCTTGTCATGTTTACGTTGTTGGCGAGTGTGTAGGAGGATGGCTTCTGATGCGAATGGAGGAACCGCCAACTCCCATGCTGTGCCACCTCTGCAGCGGCCAGGATACTTGGATTCATATGATCTGTACGACATGGACGAAGCGGACGAGGAAGAAACGGAGGAGATGAAGAAAGATGCTTTGGCTTGGCTGCAGGAGCAGGGTTACACTCGTGTGCTTCACCATGGTCACTGTGTGTGCCCTTACTGCAATCTTGCTAACCGGCAGTGGGGTTTTCGTGACATCCTACAGCATGCTTCTGGCATTGGTCGCTCGGGACGTACCATGAAGTCGAGGGGTAGGCATTGTGCATTGGAGGAATATGTCCGCACGGATCCTCGTTATGCTACATTCCGTCGTGCATTAGGTATGGCGGGATAGGCGTGTGCCGTATCCATCTCCATGACCGTGTCTGTTGTCTTCCTCGTTGCCAAGTCCGAAGATTTCGTTGCTGGGTGTGTGTTTGTGCGCGCCAGGGCCAGTGCCACTGTACGGGTGTAGGTCTATGGGGATGTATCATGTATGTGCACATTTAAGTTGAATAATTTGGGCAAGGTGACCATCATTTACGTTCTGTATATTCTTGGCAAAACAGTGAATTTAGTCAAACGGTAAATTTGTAAAATCGGTCATCATTTACGTGTATATCTGCAATGCGGTGCAGTGGGATAAGAATAAAATATTACATGACAAGACATTACATCTCAAACTATGGCAACACATCATGACCAGGGAAATCCACTGAAGCAAGGAAGGCGATCATGGAAAAGAAGAACACCCATGTTCTTCATGGATAACAGGGGACACAGGGGATTTTCCTACCACTACAGGATTCACAGAGTAGGAAAAGAGGGGATCGATCTTTTCCATCCAAAAGAAAACATACAATTGATCTTACCATCCACAAGACCACCTATTTGAAAGTGAAAGGAAAACCCAAATCTGATTAATCTAAGACGACCCCTTTGAGGAGTTCCCCGATGACTCTGGCGTCGAGGGAGCTTCAATGGCTGCGGGAGCCACGGGACCGGGATTGGCGGGGCCGGCATTTGAAGGACCAGCGCCGAGGTCCATCTTCTTCTTGGTCCTCTTCGAGTCCACCACCTCCTCCTCCTCCTCCGCACCCTCCTCCTCCTTCGCCGACAGAATGTCCTTGAACGAATCAATCTTACCGGCCTTGTCATCCTTCAAAAGCTGCCTCACAAACGCCTTCGTCTGTTGATTCCTCTTCTTTGCCTCCACCCGCTTCCTCTTCTTGGCCGCCAATCACTTCTTCTCAATGGCCGCCCACGTCTCTTCCTCATCCTCATCCTCTTCCTCTTCCTCTTCATCCTCTTCCACGTAGTCGTACTCATCCTCGCTGTCCTCACTCTCCTGCCTTTCCATGTCTTCTACATCAGATTCACTCAAGTAGGGCTCGGATGGCTCGCATGCGCTTGGTTGGGGGGAGTCGGGTGGTGTCCCGATGGAGGAGGGGTTGGAAGGGAACGGGGAGGCGGGAAGTCTAATCGGAGAAGAAGGCATGGTGGTTGTGGTTTTCTGGAGGAAGAGAGTTTGAGACAAGGCAATAGAGGGAGTTGTATCACGCTAATGCAAGGAGGCACCTCGATCTCTAATAATGTAACGGTCTTTTGCAAAGAAAAGAACTATGTAAATTTGTAATCTTAGTGAATTTGGAGCAAACTATATTTACAAGCACTTCAACATGCAGAGATGAACTGTTTACTGCCATTAAATCGGATGTTCGGGTATGGGATGCATTAACAGACCGGATGTTTCGGTCTAGAAAAAGATACAGAAAGGACAAATATTTCAGGACCTGTAAAAGATGCTTGTTTTGATTTTGGGCAAAGGTGATATATGATTTGATAGTTTATGAGAGCGATAAAATAGGATAACATTTATAAGGAGACAAGGAACAGAGATGGTCAGGGAAACAAAGCATAAACAACTTCAAACAAGGGGATTGATCAACAAACAAACGATAACCAAAATCACAAACATGGTTTGGGTTAGGGATGCATTAGCGTTTTGGATGTTTGGCAATAACTGCATGCTTGTTTTGAATTTGGTCAAGGTGAGCAACGATCACATTGCTATTTCTTATTAATCGTCCAATATTGATCTTCAACTTCTCTAGATCATGTGTCAAGCTAGGAAATTGACATTGTCAAGCGATTGGCAGATGTTGGTGTAGGTCTGTCTAGTGGTGCTATGTTTTGGGTTGGAAACTTGTGATGATGTTCAGACTCGTTGTCTGGTGATGCTTACTCTCCCTGGGAGTCCTAGGGGCGATCGTTGTCCTAATCTAGCTTGAGTCAATGTAGGTTAGGGCGAGTCGAGGGCCAGTGAACTCCTCTTTTATCCCTGTTCTGTGACTTGTTCGGTATTTTTGTTGTTGCAATGGAAATGGGGGATGCCCTCGATTCAAAAAAAATGTGTCAAGCTAGGAAACACGATCATGTATAAGTACAATAAGAGCGGATGTTCTTGTCTAGAAACACGAACAGGCCGGACAACACATGAGACAATGTTTCATGGAAATGTAAAGTTACTAATTAACATCACGATGTTCACATACATAAGACAATGTTCCCACGAAATCTAAAGATACTAACTAACATCACAGATAACATATCGGCATTGGTCTTCCACTGGCGCGGCTCGCTCACTCCATCTACATCCATCCCTCATTTCTGGCCAGGACGCGGTGGCGGCTCCACTTCTTCATGTTGTCCTCCCTCAGGGCCTCAGACCTGGCCATCCCAAGGACGTGGTCCTTGATCTCATTCAGGTTCCTCCACTGGTGCATACAGTTGGGGCAGACAGGGCACCCGTAGGTGTTGGTAGTGCGCCGGAAGACGCGCAGAGCAAAGGTGTCGGAGTTGGAGTCAGAATTGGAGTCGGAGTCCAACTCTGCAAGTGGTGGAGGAGGCTGGGAATCCACCGGCGACGTACCAGCGGCTCCGGGCATTGGCGGGTCGATGTTGGTGGCGTCGCAGCGGGGCGGCTCCGTGCCGTGGAATTGACGCCCTTGCCACTCTAAGTAGGAGCGGATGAAGTGGAGGCCGCGCGGTGACAGCCAGGACCCGGATTCGGCTCCTGAGGAGGCAGTGGGCGAGAGGCTGGCAACGCCGCCGGACCGACGAGCAGGGGCGGGTACGGCCATGCGCCTGAGCTCTGTGTGTCTGGGGGAGACTGATTGCTTCATTGCGTTGGACGGGCAGTAGGACTGAAACGCGAGTGTTTGGAAAGAGAACTATGGGTAGAGTGGTTCGGAACTGGCAAGGACGCCGATGGTAGTAGGAATACAGTGGCCAGATTCCATGAGAAGTTGTGCAAGCTTATGTGACAAGCTAAGCAACGGGCCTCTAGATCGAGTGGCTGTGATTCATCTACAAGCTTCCATGGGGTGTTGTGACAAGCTTCCATGGGAAATTAGGCAACGGGCGCCTTGGCCTGTCGAGGAAGGCTACGGCCGGAAGTTACTGATAAGAAAAGGTGACCAGACCGGACTAAATTCAGTGTTGATTTTGTGGGCAAAATAGAATGACTACGGCCGGATCTTACTGATCTGCAAAAGTGAGCGGACCGGACTAAAAGGTTCGTTGAATTGTTATTAGGAAAATATGATCGCATTATTCGAACGAACATCCATCCAAAGTAGGAAACAGAGTCCATTCTAAAGTGACTAATTAAACATCACAATTTCCACATACATAAGACAATGTTCCAACGAAATCTAACGATACTAATTAACATCACTGATAACATAACATCACAAAGTTCACATACATAAGACAATGTTCCAACGAAATCTAAAGATACTAATTAACATCACAGATAACATAACAGCATAGATCTACCACCGGCGCGACTCCCTCACTCCATCTACTCCATCCATCCCTCATTCCTGGCCACGACGCGGTGGCGGCTCCACTTCTTCTTGTACTTCTCCCTCAGGGGTGCAGACCTGGCCATCCCAAGGACATGGTCCTTGACCTCATTCAGCTTGTGCCACCGGTGCATAAGGTTGGGGCAGACAGGGCACCCGTACGTGCGGAAGACGCGCAAAGCATCACCTCGGGGGACCGGAGGGATGTAGTCGTGGCAACGGTCCTCAGACGAGTCTGTGTTAGCTTGGGAGTCGGAGTCGGAGTCAAACTCACCAGCAGGAAGGGTAACCGTAAACTTCAGCTTCTGAGGCGGCGACGGTGGAGGATGCTGGATATCCGCCGGCAAGACACCAGCTGCTCCTGGCAAAGCGCTGACGATCGATGGCGGGTCGATGTTGGCGTCGTCGGAGGGCGGCGGCAGCGACGGTGGAGGAGGCTGGGAATCCACCGGCGAGCCACCACCGGCTCTTGGGAAACCGCCGACGAGCGACGGCGGGTCGACGTTGGCGGCGTCGGAGCTCGGCGGCGGTGGGTCAACGTTGGCAGTGTTGGAGCGCGGTGGCAGCGTGCCATGGATGTGGCCCCACAGCGCCTCCGTGAACATGCGGGCGAAGTGCTGGTTGTCGCACGGCGGCACCCAGTCACGGGCGCGTGAAGAGGATGTGGCGCCGGAGGATCGGTTGAAGGGCGAGGGTGAGAGCCGGCGTGACGGGGAGCCGGTGGGGGATAGCCGGCGCGACGGGGAACCGGTGGGGGATAGCCGGCGCGACGGGGAGCCTGATCGCTTCATTGCGTCGGCTGGGTAGGAGTGAGGCGCGAGTGTTTGGGAAGTGGTAGCGTGGTTCGGAACTGGCGAGGACGCCGATGGTGGGGGGAGGGTAGGAATGGCGATTTATGTGGAGTTACTCGCCTTGCCTGGGAAGTTGTGCCGCTTCGGTGAGAAGGTATGCAACGGTCGCCTCTTGAGTCTTGACTCTTGAGTGGCTTCCATTCATCTTCCACCGTTGAGGGGCTGATGTGCAGGTCCTCGCGCCGTATGACCAACACGTCTGTGATCTCTTGATGATGGCAACCACCTTTGAGGACCATGTGTGGTTCGAGGACCGGCAGATGGTCGCTTCCTGGTGTGATGAGTGATTGACAACGTGGTGTGGACTGATTCTTAGCTAAGTATTGCAGGTGCAGGTTACGGCTTGACTGGTGTTGGTGCAGGTGAAGAACAAGCGCGAAAGGTCGTTGCCGGTGAGGCCTCCAGGTGTGGAGAAGACAAGTAGGCTTCGCTCGAGGGACCCGGTGGCCAGCGGAGTCAAGTGCGGGCCGCATGGTGGCAAGAACAGCGGGACAAAGTCGTGGACGGTTTCTTGGTTGAGCCTCAAAACCAAGGTCGAGCCGGGACTACGTGGGAGCCGAGTCATGAGTGGTGATTGGCGGAGGCTACACCGAGTTCGCGGGGTTTGCAGTGGTTCACCAGAAAACCATTGGGTTACTCGGTTGAGCCACAAAACCGAGGCCGAAGACTCGACGAGGAGGTGCGGCCACCCAGGCTGGTTCAACCACCCAGGAGGGGCGGTCAGACCACCTGGGCCGGTCTAACCACCCAGGGGGGGCAGTCTGACCGCCCGGGTCGCAGCCGTCGAGAAACTTCAAAGCGGAGGACACGCGTCGGGATCGCAAGGCTTGCGTCAAGGCTAAGCAAGGTTGCGGTCGCTGGGCATCCGTCCGATGAAGAAAATCTGAAGACTTCCAATTTTGCCCTTGAGGGGCATGTATCCCTAGTTATCTAGTAAGGGTAGTTTAGTCTTTTGGATGCCTCCATATAAGCACTTGAGGGGATGGATGACAGCCAACTCTTGGAACCCTAGCTCATTTGTTTTCTCATTTTCGTTCTAATTTTCCTCTAGTTTCCTAGGACTAGCTTGAGAGCTTCATGTGAGATCTAGAGAGAGGGATGGATGTATGGGTGGCAAGCTAGACCTTGTATGAACCTTCATGGTATGTATAGATGATTCGGCGTGGTTCCTCAAGGTCTTGTGTTGCCTTTCCCGTTCTCCTTTTTGGTGATTTTCAGAGCTCTTTCTTGTGATTTTCTTGGTGGAGTTTTGAGGGCGATTTCTTGCGGGATTCTTATTGGGTGTCACGTATGAGGACCTTGTGCCTCTTTGGCTGGTGACTTTGCCCCAAGAACCCCCTTGAATCGACCTCGATTTGGTGGTTTTTCGAGTTGCTCGAGTTCTTGACCTAGAGGGCCTAAATCCGCGATTCCCTTTGATTGTGGGCGTTTCGGTTCGATTCCTTTGAGGGAGAGGTTGCCCAGGAGGTAACCCAGCTATCCCCGAAGTTTCGCCGCAATCCGTGGGGTGAATCGGGAGATCAGGCGATGGGAAGTTGAGGGTTGACCCGCGGCCAGATTTTCTGGGTAGGGCGGTCTAACCGCCATAGGGGGGTGGTCTAACCGCCCTGGGTCTTCCAAGTGAAAGTTTTGGATTTTGCCAGGTTTTCCTCTGTGAGTTTGTTCGCCTTGATCAGAGGAGTCGTCTGGTGAAATCTTGGGTCGTTTCGGTGCAGTTTGCTAGGAGTTCTTGCCTTGAGTTCGTTGCTGGGTACAGGAGGTTAGACCGCCCGTGGTAGCCGGTCTAACCGCCCCTAGGCCCCTGGGTGAAGTTTTGGTTTTCGCCAAGATTTCTTGGTAGCTAGCTTGGCCTTGACCAGAGATTTCTGTTGGTGAAACCGTGGTGCGTTTTGGTGCTCGGAAGAGGTGTTTCGGAGGATTTCCCGGTTACCAGGTGGAGGCGGTCTAACCGCCCCCCATACCCGGTCTGACCGCCCCCTCCAGACAGCCGACTCCCGAGTCGTTTCTGCTGCCGTGTGCGTGTAGGAGTTGAGGCTGCTGGTAATGTTTGTTCCTAGGACCAGTAGCACTTCAGTGGCTACGTGGTTTTGGCAAACGGAAGGTTGCGTGCGGAGCGTGTGATTTTGGGTGTCCGACCGAGTTCATCTTGTTTGGGTAGTCATCCCATTCGAGAAGAATTTTTATCGACTCCCATTCACTCCCCCCCTCTCTGGTCGCCTAATCGGTCCATCAAGTGGTATCAGAGCCGGTTCGGGTCTTTATTGACTCTTACCAGTCTAAGATCCAAAGATGACGTACCAGGAACGGGGTTCGGGTCCTTCGCACTTCGATGGGAAGAACTACCAGATGTGGCAGAGGCGGATGGCAGCGTTCCTCCGCGGAAAGGGTCAGATCCTTTGGGACGTCACGGTGAACACAGCTTATGTTCATCCGATGAACTTCCTTGCTCCAGGATCGAGGGATATGTTCGAAGCCAACAACAAGGCTGTCGACTACTTGTTTTGTGCTCTGTATCAGCCTGAATTCGATCGGGTTCAGACGGAGGACTTAGCTTGTAGGATTTGGGAGCAGTTGAAGGATGCTCATGCTGGGAATGCTCAGGTTCAGGCTCGGATGTATGCGACTTACCGGAGAGAGTACGAGAACTTCACTCATCTCCCCGGCAAGTCCATCGATGCCCTTTTCCAGCGGTTTACGGTCGTTGTGAACAACATGAGAGCCAATGTGGCCGTGCACCCATATGATGATCATGATAGAGCCGTGAAGCTCTTGCACTCGTTGGATCGTACCGTATGGGACAGGAAGTTTGAGGCTATTGTTGAGTCCGAGAAGTATGACACTTTGACGGTGAACGAGCTGTTCTCGAAGCTCAAGTCAGCTGAGTTGGACCGTGGTATGACAGCTAAGATCGAGAGCCCGACTGATTCTCATAGTCTCGCTCTCGTTGGTGGCAAAGGAGCTAAGTCTAACGCTAACGCATCCTCCAGGATGTACTCTCTGTCTTCTTTGATGTCTTTGCCAGACGAGGAGTTCGACGTGCTTGGAGAGGACGAGCTGGCGTTGCTGACCAGGCGGTTCGAGAGGCTGCACGAGAACCGGGTGAACACGAGGAGGACAGCACGGACGTGCTTTCAGTGCGGCAAGCCAGGACACTTCGTCGCCGACTGCCCGGAGAAGATGGAGAACAAGGACGGCTACAGGCACCGGTCGAGCAAGGACGGCAAGTACCGATCGAGGCGCGATCACAAGCATAAGAACAAGCACAAGGACGAGCGACGGTCGAGGAAGAAGGACGGCCGCGGTAGAAAGGCCCGAGCGATGGTAGGAGCGAGCGACGTCGACTCCAGCTCCGCCTACTCTTCCTCGAGCTCGAGTAGCAGTGAAGATGAAGGTGATCGGCACAAGAACAAGAAGTCATCCAGGAACTTGAGCGGGTTGAGCTGCTTCGCGGGAGATGGCTTCTGCGGCATGGCTCGTAGCTCCGGCAGCAAGAAGAGTCATCAGAGTGACTCGGACTCCGACTCCGAGGACGAGGTATGTGATGAGCTCTCCTCTTTGCGCAAGGAGAATGATGAGTTGGTTGACTTGCTTGATAATCGTGATCACATGCTTAGAGAGGCCAAGAAGATGAGGAAAGAGCTTAGGGCCTCACTAGAAGATGCTAGGAACCGTGTGGCTGAGCTAGAAACCCAGAACCTAGATGCTAAGCTTGAGATTGATTCGCTTAAGGCTTCTCCTGTGGTTTCTGATGAGATTGATTGCTGTGATTGCTCTGTGTACCTAGCTGATCTTACTGCTCTTAAGGATAAGCATGCTTCTACTTGTGATGAACTAGATATGCTTAGGGTTGAGGTGGCTGAGCTTAAGTCTAGACCTGCTTTGCTAGGTGCTTGCACTTCTTGCCCTGTTTTGCATGGAAAGATCGATGAGATGCATGCTTACACTGTTTCGCTTGAGGCTAAGTTGAAAGAGCATATTCCCACTTCTTGCTCTACTTGTGAATTGCATGCGGTTAAGAATTTGGAACTTGCGCATTATGTTGATCACTTGCAGGATGAGAATGATGAGCTGAGAAAATGTATGAGCTGGTTGTCGGGTCAGGAGCCTCAGCTTGGTATCATGATAGCGGCTTTCAAACGCTATGATGGTCAGGCACTTGGGGCTGACAAGCTTGGAGAGAACAGTGGTGAGAGAGTTGAGAGAGTTGGAGAGATTCCTATCCCACCACCAAACAGATACAAGAACAAGTTTGAGCCGAAGCCTAACCATCTCAGAAACAAACTTGACACTACTCCAGATCCACCCATATTCCCTCACCCAACAAATGATTTCCAGAAACCGGTGAAGTTTGTGAGCCCAAAGGGAGGTGAGGAAGGAGAGAAGAAGGGTGAGAAACCGAGTGGGTAGCCCCAACCCAAGCCAAAGCCTAAGCCACAGCCCATGAAGTTCCATTGTGGGTATTGTGGGAGAGATGGTCACAAGGATGAGTTTTGCTTCAAGAGGAAGCGTGAGGAGAGAATGGCTAGAGAGTGGGCTAACAAGGATAGGTACAACCCTTCCCATGGCGTACCTAAGCCTCGTATGCCACTGCCCAGGGGTAAGGCTGTGGTGAGAAGTGTTCCGGCATGGGAAGATGCGAATTCCCGCAGCCGAGGTGGTTTCCTGGAGAGGGCGGTCAGACCGGCCCTGCCCAGAGGGGGGCGGTTAGACCGGCCTGGCTAGGCGGTCAAACCGCCCCCCCAGAATTCTGGGCGGTTAGGTTTTCGAGGTGGTGAGTCGAGTGGTTTCAGTTCTGGAGGTCGTGGTTCTGGTGGTTGGCATGGTGAGTCTGCAGGTGGTCAGTTTGCTAGACGTTCTCCCCCTCGTGCTCAATACGGGGATGGGAGGAGTCGTAGCTTTGAGATCGAGAGGAGGAACGGTCCACGGTCTTCCTTTCGTGGTTTTCGTCCTCCTCCAGCTAGAGAGGGTTGGTTCCCTCGTAGTGGTTACCGTGGTGGTGTTTGTGGAGGTAGTTTTGATAGGAGAGATGCTTTGGATTGTGCTAACCCCACTTTGGAGCAAATGGCTCGGCACTGGTTTTACTCTTTTGGTACTAACCCCAGTGCTGAGTCGTTTGTTCACTCACGTGCTCGCTTTTGAATTTCAGGTGGGAGACTTGAGGAACGTTTGGTTGATTGACTCCGGTTGCTCGAGGCATATGACCGGAGATAAGGGTGGTTCTCAAGTCTCGTCCCGGTGGTGTCCAAGACATACATCACCTTTGGGGACAATGGGCGAGGGCGTGTGCTATCAGAAGGTGAGCTCAAGGTAAGTGACGAGGTCACTCTCAGGCGTGTTGCTCTTATTCAATCGCTGGGGTTCAATTTGCTTTCCGTGTCCCAGTTGTTGGATGAGGGTTTTGAGGTGTTGTTTCGGCCTGGTGGTTCTAAGATTTTAGATTCTCGAGGGGACCTTGTTTGCATGGTCGTTCCCGAGGGTCAGGTGTTTCGTGCTGATTTCTCTCAGTCTTCTGGTGTGGAGCGTTGTTTTTTGGCTGGTTCTTCGAGTGAGTTGTGGAAGTGGCATAGGAAGTTGGGTCACTTGAGCTTTGACCTTTTGTCTTGCTTGAGTAAACTCAATTTGGTCCGAGGATTGCCACGGTTGAGGTTTGAGAAAGAGTTGGTTTGTGCGCCGTGTAGGCATGCCAAGATGGTAGCCTCCTCTCACCCGCCTCTCACCGATGTGATGACTGAGCGTCCATGCGAGCTGCTCCATATGGACCTTGTTGGCCCAGCTCGTGTGCGATCTGCGGGTGGGAAGTGGTATGTCCTTGTTGTGGTGGACGACTATTCTCGGTATGCGTGGGTGTTCTTTCTTGAGGAGAAAGGGGAGACGTTTGGTTTTGTTCGAGATCTTGTCTTGAGGTTAAAGAACGAGAGGCATGGAGATGCCATACGAGCGATCCGCAGTGACAATGACTCGGAATTCAAAAACTCTCGCTTCGAAACCTTTTGCCATGACTTGGGTCTTGAACACTAGTTTTCGAGTCTGTATACACCTCCCCAGAATGGCGTTGTGGAAAGGAAAAACAGGGCCTTGTGCGAGATGGCTCGGACGATGCTCGACGAGCATAGGACTCCGAGAAGGTTCTGGGCTGAGGCGGTCAATACCGCGTGCTATGTGTCGAACAGGATCTACCTCAGGGTTCATAAGAGGAAAACCTGTTACGAGTTGATGCACGGTCGCACACCCAAGGTGAGTCACTTCCATGTCTTTGGTTGTAAATGCTTCATTCTGAAGAAAGGGAAGAAGTTGGACAAGTTCGAGGCTAGGTCTGTCGATGGCATTTTCTTTGGTTATGCATCTCATTCTAGAGCATTTCGTGTGCTCAATCTTGAAACTAACCAAATCGTGGAGACTTGCGAGGTAACCTTCGACGAGACACAGCCACGTAGTCAGCTTGTTTTTGAGTGTGCAGGTGACGACGAACTTGGCGAGGAGATCTTTCAGGAGGAGGAGCATGAACATGGAGATGATGAAGATGGCGGTGTGGTGCCCGCGGCTGAACATGTACCTACTACTTCGACGACGATCGTGAACGGGCCCTCTCCCACACCTACAACGACAAACCCAGATCAAGGCGAAGCTGCTGTTGAGGGGGAGGTAGCATCAAGGCGAGAACCTCCCCGGCGAGTACAAGTGGATCACCCAGCTTCGAGAATCATCGGCGACATGAATGAACGTACTACACGGTCGAGGGTTCGGAACGATTCTCATTTCGCTCATGCTGCTTTTGTTGCCACCTTTGAGCCCAAAGACATTGGACACGCGCTATCTGATCATAATTGGGTTAATTCGATGCATGAGGAGTTGGAGAATTTTGAGAGGAACCAAGTTTGGGTGTTGGTTGACCCTCCTCCAGGGTGTAAGCCGATTGGGACAAAATGGGTGTGGAAAAATAAAGAGGGAGAGAAAGGAGAAGTGGTGAGGAACAAGTCGAGACTTGTTGCTCAGGGGTATAGTCAGAAAGAGGGGATCGACTACGAGGAGACTTTCGCTCCTGTAGCTCGTTTGGAGGCGATCAGGATCTTTCTAGCTTTTTCCGTGGCTAAAGGGTTCAAGTTGTACCAGATGGATGTGAAGAGTGCTTTCTTGAACGGTGTGTTGGAGGAAGAGGTGTTTGTGAGGCAACCACCGGGGTTTGAGAGTGAGAAGTACCCCCACCGGGTGTACAAGTTGAGGAAGGCGCTGTATGGGTTGAAGCAGGCGCCTAGAGCTTGGTAAGGTAGGTTGAGGGGGTTCCTGTTTGAGAGAGGGTTTGAGATGGGGAAGGTCGATCAGACCTTGTTTCTCCTCAGGCAGGGCAGAGATATACAGATTGTGCAGGTATACGTGGATGATATTGTCTTTGGTGGCTCGTCTAACTCTCTTGTTGCAAGGTTTGCAGAAGACATGAGCAGGGAATTTGAGATGAGCATGATGGGCGAGTTGCAGTTCTTCCTCGGGCTACAAATCAAGCAATCAAAGGAAGGAACATTTGTGCACCAAGCTAAGTACACCAAGGACATTGTGAGGAAGTTCAAGATGGAGGACTCCAAGGCCATGGCGACGCCTATGAGTACGACTACAGCTCTTGATGCGGATGAGGAAGGTGAACATGTGGACCAGAAGGAGTACCGGAGCATGATCGGGTCACTCCTCTACTTGACGGCGACGAGGCCGGACATCCAGTTCTTGGTATGTCTGTGCGCTCGTTTTCAAGCGTCTCCAAGGACTTCGCATCGGCAAGCGGTCAAGCGCATTTTCAGGTATTTGCGTCACACTCCCGACTTCGGCCTTTGGTACTCCGTGTCTTCTTCTTTGGCGCTTCATGGTTTTTCGGATGCGGATTTTGCCGGGTGTCGGTTGGATAGGAAGTCCACTTCTGGGACTTGCCAGTTCTTGGGATCTTCTTTGGTGTCTTGGTCTTCCCGCAAACAGTCGTGTGTTGCTCAATCCACTACCGAGGCAGAGTACGTTGCCGCAGCTAGTTGTTGCTCTCAGCTTCTTTGGATCACATACACCATGAGTGACTTTGGTGAGGAGGATACCCATGTCCCACTTCAATGTGATAGCACAAGTACCATAAGCGTTGCAAAGAACCCAGTGCTCCATTCCAAAACCAAGCACATAGAAGTGAGGTATCATTTTCTAAGAGACAACGTAGAGAAAGGGAAGATAGCTTTGATCCATGTACCCACACATGACCAACTAGCCGATATTTTCACCAAACCCCTAGATCAAGTAACTTTCACTCGTTTGCGGGGGGAGCTTGGTGTTTGTTTGATTTCTTGAGTTGGTGTGTGGGAGCTCCTTTGTAACATATGTATAGCTTTCCTTCTTGCATTTCTTGCATTTGGCATGACATATGTAACATGATGTATAGGCATCTTTGTATCTTAGGTTGCATGCATTTTGTATCATACGCATTGTTTAGGAAAAGCTTCTCCTATATACATTGTTCACCATGGAATGATATATATGTCTTTGTGAGCTAGATTGGTAAGCTATGGTTAGTTTGGCTTAGCTCTTGATAATCTTGGTTTATATCCATGGTTGATGGCTATGTTTTCGAAAAATCTCATATGTATGCTCTCTTGTGAGTAAATGCCTTTATATGATCTTGACATGTTTTTGTGGCTCGGCTCTCTTGTGAGTAAATGCCTCCATATAAGCACTTGAGGGGATGGATGGCAGCCAACTCTTGGAACCCTAGCTCATTTGTTTTCTCATTTTCGTTCTTATTTTCCTCTAGTTTCCTAGGACTAGCTTGAGAGCTTCATGTGAGATCTAGAGAGAGGGATGGATGTATGGGTGGCAAGCTAGACCTTGTATGAACCTTCATGGTATGTATAGATGATTCGGCGTGGTTCCTCAAGGTCTTGTGTTGCCTTTCCCGTTCTCCTTTTTGGTGATTTTCGGAGCTCTTTCTTGTGATTTTCTTGGCGGAGTTTTGAGTGCGATTTCTTGCGGTATTCTTGTTGGGTGTCACGTATGAGGACCTTGTGCCTCTTTGGCTGGTGACTTTGCCCCAAGAACCCCCTTGAATCGACCTCGATTTGGTGGTTTTTCGAGTTGCTCGAGTTCTTGACCTAGAGGGCCTAAATCCGCGATTCCCTTTGATTGTGGGCGTTTCGGTTCGATTCCTTTGAGGGAGAGGTTGCCCAGGACGTAACCCAGCTATCCCCGAAGTTTCGCCGCAATCCGTGGGGTGAATCAGGAGATCGGGCGATGGGAAGTTGAGGGTTGACCCGCGGCCAGATTTTCTGGGTAGGGCGGTCTAACCGCCATAGGGAGGCGGTCTAACCGCCCTGGGTCTTCCAGGTGAAAGTTTTGGATTTTGCCAGGTTTTCCTCTGTGAGTTTGTTCGCCTTGATCAGAGGAGTCGTCTGGTGAAATCTTGGGTCGTTTCGGTGCAGTTTGCTAGGAGTTCTTGCCTTGAGTTCATTGCTGGGTACAGGAGGTTAGACCGCCCGTGGTAGCCGGTCTAACCGCCCCTAGGCCCCTGGGTGAAGTTTTGGTTTTCGCCAAGATTTTCTGGTAGCTAGCTTGGCCTTGACCAGAGATTTCTGTTGGTGAAACCGTGGTGCGTTTTGGTGCTCGGAAGAGGTGTTTCGGAGGATTTCCCGGTTACCAGGTGGAGGCGGTCTAACCGCCCCCCATACCCGGTCTGACCGCCCCCTCCAGACAGCCGACTCCCGAGTCGTTTCTGCTGCTGTGTGCGTGTAGGAGTTGAGGCTGCTGGTAATGTTTGTTCCTAGGACCAGTAGCACTTCAGTGGCTACGTGGTTTTGACAAACGGAAGGTTGCGTGCGGAAAGTGTGATTTTGGGTGTCCGACCGAGTTCATGGGTAGTCATCCCATTCGAGAAGAATTTTTATCGGCTCCCATTCACTCCCCCCCTCTCTGGTCGCCTAATCGGTCCATCAACCTTCCATGGGAAGTTGTGGCACGAGGATGGCAATGGGCGGATGTTACTGTTAAGAAAAAGTGACAAGACCGGACTAAATTATTTGTTGAACAAACATCCATCCAAAGTACTCCATAGGAGGAAACAGAGTTCTCTGATCATACACTAATAAGCATTACAGCAAAGTAACATTTGTTATTGTTGGCAATTATCTTTTCATCCAGTCTGGGTCGTCGAGGATGAAAGACGCCGCCTCGCTGTCGAGCAGGAACGGGTCCAACATCGGGGGCTGAGCGGCTGGCAACGCCGCCAGCCTTTCGAGCAGGGACAGGAACGTCCGTGCCCCTGAGCTCTCCGGGACAGTCGGCGCGGCGGGTGCACTTGACATTGATGGCCGAGCGGCTGGCAACGCCGCCGGCCTGTCGAGCAGGGACGGGAACGGCCGTGCGCCTGAGCTCTCCGGGACAGTCGGCGCGGCGGGCGCACTTGACATCAATGGCCGAGCGGCTGGCAACGCCGCCGGCCTTTCGAGTAGGGACAGGAACGTCCATTCCCCTGAGCTCTCCGGGACAGTCGGCACGGCGGGCACACTTGACATCAATGGCCGAGCGGCTGGCAACGCCGCCGGCCTGTCGAGCAGGGACGGGAACGGCCGTGCGCCTGAGCTCTCCGGGACGGCGGACACACTTGACATCAATGGCGGAGTGGAGGGCCACGGCTGCCACGTGCGACCAGCCCGACCTCTTGGGCACTCCACCCACTGCACGCCAGCTTCTAGTGGCGACGGGTACGGCCGTGCGCCTGAGCTCTCCGGGACAGTCGAAGCGGCGGGCGCACTTGACATCAATGGCCGAGCGGCTAGTAACGCCGCCGGCCTGTGGAGCAGGGACGGGAACGACCGTGCGCCTGAGCTCTCCGGGACAGTCCAAGCGGCGGGCGCACTTGACATCAATGGCGGAGTGGAGGGCCGCGGCTGCCACGTGCGACCAACCCGGCCTCTCGGGCACTCGACCCACTGCACGCCAGCTTCTGGTGGCGACGGTGAGACAGGAATCATGGCTTGATAGATGCGGAGAGAACGCCTCTCCCACCGCTGCCCGGCATGCCAGCGACCAAGGCCGCAGTCAGCACAGAGCATGCCGGGCCCATCGGCCCGGCCATCCATTGCGACATTTCTGTCCTGCCGCAGTCGCCGCATCTCGGCCCCGTTGGAGCTTTAGCTGGCGTGGATGGTAGGAGAGCGAGCTTCACAGGAGGCACGCAATGATTGTCGCCGGCCATTGGGGGAGATGCTCTGAAATGCACATAGAAATTAGTTTGCTCAAAGAGGCGGAAAAGGTCGAAAGAACAAAGAAATCAATTGAATTGGGAGAGAGGACGATGGTACTTGCGCCGATAGGAGGCGATGCCGATGGGGTCTTCTAGTGTCGAGAGGAGGAGATGCCAATGGGGTTTTCTTTCGTTGAGGAGGAGATGCAAAAGTGTTTTCCAGTATATATTAATAGATCTCATTTGCCAAGGGAAAGGTGCAGGGTCTCATGGGGGATCGTGTCAGGCAAATGGCCTAGGCGCGTAACTTGCAATCTCGTTGAACTTGGAGCAAACTTAATTCACTTGAACATGATGAGATCGAAAGTTCCCACGAGACCGGTTATTCTGGTATACGAGGTCGGATGTTTCGGTTTACGAACCATGAGTAGACTGGAGAAATATTTTTAATCATTTGATGGTAAAAAGATGCTTGTTTTAAATATGGATAAGGTGAGATATGATATCATCCTTGTTAGGGAGAGCCAAAAACGTGCACAATTCGAACGTGGAGCCGTGGCTTAGGTAGAGCAATTTGAAGCGATGGGAAACAAATTGGCTTTCAGTACGATGGTGTTTACTCTATCTAGTGTACACTACCTCATCTAGGAAAGATTTGTTTTTCAAAGACTTGGTTAGTAGGAAAGAATCGTGAAGACAAGCAAGCTGACTTAGAGTTTGAACCACGGCTTCATTCTTCCTTGTTGACGAGTCATGCTTGGTAACAACAAAATGAAAGCATGCAATGAGATAGGCAATATAACCCGGGCAGGACCGGATGTTTGGGTTTACGAAACATTAACAGACCGGACAAAAATTTTCATTCCTTTCCTGGCAAAAGTTGCTTGTTTTGAATTGGGCAAACATGATTACGGATTTCGTAGTTTCTGAGAAAGTGAGATCACATTATTTGTTTTTTAATTGTCCAATATTGATTTCCACCTCTCTAAATTGTGATGAACTATTCCAACTACCAGCCGTGGTAAATAAATGGGGGAAGACCAGAAGTTGGTTTCCATCACGTCAATGCGTGTGCGAGTATTGCTACACGGGAATCAAGGAAGAGAGATAGAAACAGATATCAGTGGATTGATCTAGAAACAAATATATCCAAAATCACTCTCACATGTCAGGGTAATTTTTTTGGATGCAGATATCCAATTATTTTGCTAAAGAACAGATCACATTCAGCGTGAATTCTACATTCCTCGTTACAAAAATGTGACCATTCTTCCCGGCTCATCTTGAAGCACAGGCGGCCTGCGCACTGATGACTACCGCGCGCACTGGCGGTGCCAGCGTTGCACGTCGGCGCCATGTGACTCGCCGGATCACCTCTGAGGCTACCTCACGGCACCGCAGGCAACCCTTGTTCGTCCGCATCATTATCGATGTCGCGGCCGCCGATTCTTCCTCGCCCTCGACCTGTCTGATGTACCACCTCGCAGTGTCATCATCACCGGTGCCGCCATTGGCCCTGTAGAGGACCATGGCAGCTACGTAGGCCGCCACATTGTGCCCGGCCTGAGCGGCCTCGTCGAGCTTGGCGATGGATGACCGGGAGCTGTAGTTTTCCCCGAACAAGATGTCCATCCCGGAGATGAAACATGCCTCTGGGTTTCTTATGCGGGTCAGGCAATCGAGGAGGGCGTCGTAGCCCTTGCGGTCGTTCCACTGCAGCTCGACAGCAAATCGCTCTAGCGCCACGCGCCGACCAACGGCCGCGTTGTTGCACACGCGACGCATCTCCCGGCAGGTCGCCCGTAGGCTACGGAGGTCGTCCATGGGCCGCTCCGAGGTCGCAGCGAGGTGGCCGGCGATGTCAATGTTCACCTCTGTAGGGAGCACCACCAGCGATAACGGCAACCGCCTCGACGACATGATTACTGACCTATGGGCGTCTTGAAAATAGTTTCATCAAACATCATAGTGCAAGGTCAAATGCACATTCAAATTGATACAGAGACTTGGAAGAGAGCACTGTACTCTCACGGATCTTCCTTCTGAGAGGAGGAGATGCAATTGTAAAAATGTTTTCTTTACCCCAGGCGGAAGAAGTCGATCAATGCCCCATTTACAACAAATCCACCGTTCCTTTCTCCACATTTACAGTAAATTCACCGCTCCTTCGCCACCCAAAACAACCTTCGCTGCTGCTCCGTTGATTTTGGGATAACAATAATAATTCATTATGACTGTTGGGGAACCTAACGGAAATTACGTTCTTGGAAATGTGAACAGGTCGGACTAAATGGTCAGTACAATGTGGTGGATACTAACTACCGTGCATTTCTCGGTAGATTTTGGTAATACATCATCAGTACAATGCTCAGAAGCATAGGGCACAATGTTCAGAATACATGATCGACACATTGTTCACAATACAAAAGTGTCACTTGCAGAATACATGATCGAGACATCTAATTAGCCTTACCACCAAGCATCAATCATGCCATTCAAGCGAAAAAAACAAATAAAGCAAGCAGCACATGCGCGAGTTTGACATTGTGCCTATAATTCCCAATTGACTTCAGCTCGGCGGTAACCTTCTGAAGTTTTTGTCGCGCTATTTTGAGCTCATTCCTAATCTCTCTAAGCTCACAATTAGCTTTTCCCAATTCCCCCTCGCACTGCTTTGCATCCTCTTCAGCTTTCGCTTTCTTCTTCATGAGCTTCAGCATAACAGCATACGACCTTTCATCCCATTCTGGATCAATCCAGCAGAAGTAATCGCATTGCTCTTTTTGTTCCTGCAAATTAAACGACCCATTAGCAATAGCCGTTGACCACAGGCACCACATAAGCAGGTAGCCAACTAGCCATTACCTTTGGGCAGCCAGCAAACCGGCGGCCAGGGTTGAGAAAGGTCCAAGCATACTTCACCACAGCTCTCAACCCGTGTTTGCACTTGTCTTTAGGATGCCAATGGCTACTATTGCAGGAATATGTCTCCGAGCAGTAACTACCAATGGAAGAAGATGCTGGAGTACACGGATGCTTCAAAAAAAATTCATTACAACTTGAAATCAATGCTTAGTTTTGCACTTTCTAAACTAAAGCCTATCAATCAACTTGTAACAACAATCGTGCTTCAACCGAAATCCCCAATTCCAAATATCACTTCCCTCTGACGAAAGGGGAAAGCAGAGGCACAAAACAGGGTACTGACCTGACCGTAGCCTACTCTACTCCCTTCGATGCGAGGATCCGCCATTCCCGCCGCGGGTTGTAGATCTGCGCACCAAGGCCTCTAGGCTAGATATTTGCCACAATGACCCACAGCAGCGTGCTGGCAAGCCCCTTGCAGGGTACGCGGTTGATATAGCCGTTGGCCGCGGGTTCGACCCCTGCTATTGACATAGTATCCTTTTAATTTTCCTATGTTTTTTATCAGACTGACTTGTGGGACCTTATTAATTTTTATGACGAGTTGGAACCACAGTAGGAAACAAGCAGTTTCGCGATCGTTCCTCAGGAAGGTCCTTCCAGCAAAACATCAACAGACCGGAACTTTGCCGTCCACCGAGCAGCAAACATCATATTATGATCAGGTAGCAACAAGTTTCTCAACTAATGACCACAAAGTTCACAACACCAAGTAGCAACAAGTTATAACACCAAGTAGCAAACATCATAGGATGATCATCACACGAAGTAGCAACAAGTTTCTTAACTCATGACCACAAAGTTCACAACACCAAGTAGCAAACATCATAGGATGATCATCATTACAATTTTCAAAATAATCATAACCACCCATTTGTAATCATAACGATAAGAACTGATCATCAATTTACATCTATAGGCGTTGATTCTCCTTCCATAGCTCCATCCTGCAGTTGTCCCTTCACCTTCTGCAGCTCAGCGGCAGTAGCTTCTGAGGATCCTTCCCATTGTTGATCCCTTTTTCGCTTGGCTGACCTAAAGAAAACATAACCACCAACAAGTTTCATAACACTATGTATTATGATCAGGAGGAACAACCAGCAAATAAACATCAACAAAGAACAAGTTTCATAATAATCAAACACTACCTATTTTTATCTTTCTCACGCAGTATCCATTGCTTCTCCTTCTCCATCTGGATAACACTCTGTTGTATCGATTGCTTCTCCTTCTCGATCTCGATAACTAGCTGCTCAACCGATTGCTTATACACTTCCATCGTATCGATGTCATGTTTCAGCTTTCCCTTCATGTTTTCCAGCTCCGTGGTAGTTGCTTTAAGCTTGATGTTAGCCTTTGCGTATTCTTCCTTCCTTGACCTTGCCTCCTCTTCAGGTTTTGCCTTCCTGTCCAGTACCAGGTCTTTCGACTCTTGGTCAAGAATCTCACATATTTCTTTCAATAAGGCATTGTCCAGGCGTAACATATGGGCACACAACTTCTTGTAGTTGTTGGTCTGTTGCAATTGTTCATGTAACAATTGGTCAGCCATCTCGTTGAATTTCCTCATATCTTGCATAGTTGTATTTAGAATTTCCTGACACAGCTCCTTGTATTTTACAGCCTCTTGCTGCGCCATGAGTTCTCTGCCTTCTTGTTCTTGCAGGTCTCTCTTCACCTCCTGCAGCCCAGCTTTAGTGGCTTCAAGCACCTCTACAAGCTAGTAAAATACAATAACTATCAATCCATCAAACGATGCAAACTGAAAACTAACTGAATCTAACACTTATGAATTGTCTATAGCCTATCAACTTGTAACACCAAACGAAGTACAAATATGAGGGTACGATGAAATCTGATTCTAGTGTAAATGCTCATCAATCCGTTTGATCCCCAAATCTATAAATCCCTAGGACGATAGGGGAAAATATAGTAGCTCAAACCAGAGAACTGACCTTGTCGAGCCGTTTCAGCTTCTTGTAGCTGGAAGGTGGCGACGAAACCATCTTCCTGTCGCCTCTAGAATCCGCCATTCCTGCCACGAGCCGTTGCAGATCTACGCGTAGCAAAAGTCGAGAGTCTTTGCGAAGGCAGTGAAGCCTTTCGCCTGCGAATTACTGATTTATATTAAAGATTCACCTTACACAACCATAAGGAAAATGTTTCCTGTTAAAATGACAGAACCAAGAAGTGGTGCAGTGGTAAGCAACACAGTCTTGTTCCTATAGGTGTTTAGTTCGAACCCTTGCAATGGTAAGTTCTTTTTTGCAACATTTCGTGACCTAGCGAAAATGCTTCCATGTGGGACCTCCATTTTATGATGACTTGGAACGACAGTAGAAAATAAGCAGTTTCGCGATCGTTACTCAGGAAGGTCCTTCCAACAAAACATCAACAGACCGGACCAGCAAAACATAAACAAAATTAGCTCAGAATGGTGAGAGTGCTCAAAGCAAATCAGCATAATAAGATAGCATCTCAAAGCAACTCATCACCACAAAGTTTACACCACCAAGTAGCAAACATCATAACATGATGAGGTAGAAACATGTTTCTTAAGACATCAGTAGATCGACAATTCTCCCCGCATATAGATTCATGGTAATATTATGTCTGGCTTCCTGCAGCTGTCCATTCACCTTCTGCAGCTCGGCTTCAAGCATCACTTAAATCGATAAATTCTGAGGGTCGTTCACGTGATCTGAAGAAAACATCAGCAACAACTTTCATAAGATGGCATGTCATGGTTATTCATCATTAAAAATTGTTCCAATAATCGTAACTACCTATTGTTCGATTCCATTTCCATGAACACTTGTCCAAGTTCTGTCTGTGTTGGCTTACCCTTCTTCCTCTTCTGAAGCTCAGTGGTAGTATCTTCAAGCATCAATTTTTCAGTATCTCCAAGCTTCATGTTAGCCTTTCTGCATTCTTCTTTCCATGACCTTGCTTCCTCTTCAGCTTTTGCTATCCTGCGTGTTAGCTTATTCAGAACAGCTTTAGTCCTACCATCCCATTCAGGATTAATCCAAACAAATGTCTGACATTTTTTCCCTTGAGGCTGCAGACACCAAATACATATATGTTTATAAAATTGTCCATTTTCAACACTAATATCAAGAGTACAAGTACTATAAGTCTATTGAAATTTAAACAAGTTATTGTTTACCTGACCACAGGTTCCATACCGGCGCCCAAGGGCGGTGAAGCTTTCCCTGACAAGGAGAGCATACCCATGCTGACACTTGTTATAAGGATCCACAACGATAAGATCAACATCAGGAGGCTCAGATGTAACGAAATCAGTGGACCGAGCCACCACCAGATGCTAGTAAAATACAAGAACCTATCAATTCATAAAATGATGCAAATCGAAAACTAATTGAATCTAACACCGATTATCTATAGCTGATCAACTTCTAACACCAATTGCAATGCAAATCTGAGTGTATGATAAAATCTGAATCTATTGTATATGGTCATCAATCCTTTAGATCCCCAAATCTAGAAATCCCCATCCCTAGGTCGATAGGGGAAAATATAGTGGCTCAAACCAGAGGACTGACCTTGTCGTCCTGTTTCATGTACTCGTAGCCGGGAGGTGGCGTATAAATCGCCCTCTCATCGCCGCTAGAATCCGCCATTCGTACCACGAGCCGTTGCAGATCTGCGCGTAGCAAAAGTTGAGTCTTTGCGAAGGCAGTGAAGCGTTTCGCTTGCGAATTACTGATTTATATTAAAGATTCACCTGAGACAACCATAAGGAAAGTGTTTCTTGTTAGCATAACACAACCAAGAAGTAGTGCAGTGGTAAGTAGCACAACCTTGTTTCTTTAGGTCCCTGGTTCGAAACTATGCCATGGCAAATTATTTTTGCATCATTTCGTGACCTAGCCTCTAGTCTGGCAAAAATGCTTACACGTGGGACCCTGGAACTATTTATGACGACTTGGAACACTCTATTTTCGAAAAAAAATGCTTACATGTGGGACCCAACTGAATTTTATGACGATTTGGAACACTCTATTTAAAAATAATGCTTACATGTGGGACCAAAGTTGGTTTATGACGCCGCTGACATGGCGAAAATGCTTACATGTGGGACCCTGGAAAAATTTATGACGACTTGGAACGCTAAAATGTGGTTGCGTCACTAGTCAACGATTTTCTTGTAGTGTCACGCGACTGCTCGTTCCCGTACGACTACTTCCTCTACGTCGACTACGAACGACTACTTCGTTTACAGCGGGTCTTCACTGCGATCATTTACCTGCATCTACCTGCATCTACAATGAGTGATATCGGAAAGTCGGGTGACGCCGTCACCCTATATTCCACGAGGTACTTACTCAAACTAGTATTTATGTTTATTAGTTGTATAATCATGAATATATTTATATTAAATTGTTGTTTAAACATAAACACTTGCACATGGATTCTTTCACTCACTGCAATATTGAAATGTCTATTTAAATATGAAATTAAAATATACCGAAATATTGCCTATCATCTAACACGATCTGTACTCACCTCAGAGAAAGTGAGAGAGGCCATCCGCTTCTTCTTTTTGCTGACGCACTTGATCGAGGAGACCGGCTCGCCGATGGAGTTGGCCGCCAGCGGGAGCACGACGAATGAGACCAGGAAGGGCGGGAGGCACGTGGCGTTGGAGATGTTCTGGACGGCGTCCACGAGCGTGTCGGCAAACGCGGCAGCCATGGCGGTGCCCAGGAGCAGGAGCCCTACAGCTTTGGAAACGCTCCACCGGTCCGTCCCCTCCGTTCTCTCCTCTGCCTCGTCGGAAGAGTCAAGGAGAGAATTGTGCTCCCGCCTAATTTTCTGCACAATCAAGGCAACAATCCTCGTCATGCCCGTTTACTGGTCGGTCAGTCTCAGTGAAGGTAGTCTCAGTGAAGGTTTCATCAATAGTTTCATGACAATTACAATATAATATGTCACGTAAGAAATTTACTCACATAACAATGTCATTAAAGAGAAGAAGTTTCATCAGATTATATAAAATAAAACCCAGCGGCCATGAAGAAGTTTCAGAGGAAGCAGATTTACTTAACCTCGTAATGGTCATCAAGAAGGGATTTATGTTTGGAGGTCCCGCTTGCTGCCTCGCTGATCTTGGCCTCCTTAATCCATCTTTTCATCCCGTCAACGAACTCGTCCTCCTCCACCACGCCACTGTGATTTGTGCCGAAGTCGTCCATGATGCGATCGACGGCATCCATGGCGTCCATCCTGTTCAAGTCAATCTCCTCAAATTTGATCCCGATGATGAATGCGTGCAGTTCGGATCGGGACATCGTACGGCTCTCTTCCATATCGATCTTGTGAAACAACCTGCATACGCGTATACCAGCATACGAGTATATGAGGTTACATGTTCATACAAGAATACCAGTGTTCTTCTGTCTCGTCAAGGAAAAAAAATTCAAGATACCGAAGGTATCGCACTTTCGTAAGACATCCTCATTGGGCGTCCCGTCATCGTCAAGCAGCCGATCGAGCGCTTGCTTTAGAGCGTGCCTCAGAATCCCGGCGATCACGAGCTTTTGCTTCACGTAAGCCAGCCTCTTAGCTTGAATCCATGGATGGGAAATCTGATATGATGCAATTAGAGTAGAACCCTTTACTCACACAAGTGTAGGATGCAAGCAGCCAAGCAGGCTAGATTGAGTGAAGTTCATCAGGTCTAAACGTATTTGGGATATATTTTGGTCACCTGATAAAGGCAATAGGACAGGACGAGCAAGAAGGACAATATCATAGCCAGCAAGACAGCTGTGCGCTGACCATGGCGGATCTTCATCATATCGGGAAACCCAGCAATGACGAAGGGAACAACTGAAATCGCCATGATCCGTGCTAGGCGGGTGGTTTTCGAATCACTCGACACGCCGGTGCCTGCAGCGCCAAAACTATCTTTTGTTTATATGGAGTATATGATATAACTCTCACATTTTCATTTCTTCTCGTTAATTTGCTGCCAAATAATTAGCCAAAAAAAACTATACATTTTCCCTGGAATTAATAAGGTTACTAAACAAGCACCTGTAAAACTGAAGCCCTTGTTGTCTTGTAAATCCACCGCCTCACGTTTTGGCCCAATCTCACACTTGCCGACAACGACACAGGTTCCCCAAAGCAGGGTGAGGAGGAAGACGGTGGAACCAGCAAGCAGCCCCATTCCCGTGAGGACTTGACTCTGCGCTGTCTCTCTGCTCCCGGACAGACCGGATGCTGTCGGATGCCATCGGAGATTAGTGAAAATTCAGTAAAGCAAAACCAAGCTTCACATATACGACGACTGTTGTTGTAAAAGCTCTAAGAGAAGATTAATAACGAACCGAGAACAATTAGCGCTTCTGGAAGCGCCCCGAGTATGGGGACGAGGAGGCCACCGACGAGACCACGTCCCATGATCTCGTGCAGCAGCTCGCTCCCCTCGGACAGGTAGGTAGCCCCCTTGTACACCAAGAAGCCGTAGGTGAGCACCAGGAAGAGGTTTCCAGGCACGTTTGTGGTGCAGGGGAGGAACCCGTAGGACTCATGGCACATCCTCGTCGTCGTCGTGGCTGGCCCTGGCAAGGAGGAGACAGGGGCGGTGCGGCACTCGCTCGGCAGTGGCTGGAGCTGGAGCTAGCGATCGATACAATGTGGATGGAGTATTTGAATCCTTGGTGTGAATTAATGAACTGCTATCCCCTATGACTTGTCTTCACGTTGGCATGGATCCAGATCCAAAAAAAAATTAGAGCCCGGTATTTATATAGCTTCAAAAAGTCTTGGTCAAGGTTCTGCAGTTTGTTATTCCTGAAAAATGTTGAACAAAAAAAAAAGTAGACAATGGTGGTCTTTCACGGACAGCGAGGAATGCTGTAATTGTCCCAATCCGTTGCAACCAAAACAAGACGGAAATTTCGTTTCAGAAAACAAGTACTTTGGTTCTTCATGATAGGCCAGCTCCACTTTCCGGCGGCGACCAGAGCTCCCATTGCCACTCGCCTCACCTTCCCGGCAAGTACGCCTGTGCCGCCGCCTGCCGGAGGCCGCAGGGGCGTGGATGCCAATGGCTGGGAGGAGTACCGATCCAAGCGCCAGCGCAGGGCAGTGGCCAAGCAACGGCTATCCACTCAGCGGGTGTCGGTTTTCCGGCGCCTTGGCCAGCCCCCGCCGGCTACAAATCCTTTCCATGCGCTCTTCCTTGAGCATACCACCGGCCGTTGCTTCAGGTGCCTTGCTCCAGATCACAAGGTACACTAGTGCCGCGACCCCGGTCACTGCGCTAGACACTGCAAAACTCCGCCACCACCACCTCCTCCACCGTCCTCGCCACATCCCATCCCACAACCACAGTCGGCAACTCAACTCCCACCCCCCTCCCCGGCGGCAGCCGCTGAACCCCAGCCGCCGGCCGCAATGCCTTCCTTCCCGGTTGACCTCGCCCACCGGCCATCCATCTTCCTTGCCTGTGCCCCGGCTACTCCGAAGATGCTGGTCAGGGTCTGCGACTTGCAGGCACGCGCTGTGGTGGCAGTGGCCACAGGTGAGGGCGAACAACCGTCTCACGCGACGGTGGCCCGAGCGTTCGGCTCTGTGCTTGGCCTGGACCCTGAGCTCCTCATCGTCTCGCCGTATGTCCCCGAATGCTTCATCGTCGAGCTGTCGTCGCCTGCCCACCGCGCTGCAATGCTTGGCTGGTCGCGTGGTATCCGCATAGGAAACCGTCGCCACCAGCTTAGGCCGTGGACGCAAATGTCGGCGGAGGCGACGTCGGCTACCCTCTGCTTCAAGGTCCGTGTTTGCTTCAAGGGCGTCCCACCACACGCCCGCCAGCTTTCCACGGTGGGCTGCCTCCTACCGCCGGAGACGCTCCTCGAGCGTGTCGACAACAGCCCCCTCGAGGAGCGCGAGCGTGGGTGCTTCTCCATCGTCGCCAAGACGCACGACCCGGCATCCATGGCCACCTTCGGCCTACTGCGGTTGGAGAGCATCGCCGGCCGTCCGGAAACCCACTGGCACCTCGGCGGTTTGGGCTGTCCGCGCGGTCGCCGCGTGCGGCGGGGTCCTGTCGCCCTGCTCTCCTTCCTCGTGCTCCTTTACCTAGACTACCGCCCTCCGTCGGCGCACCGTCCCGTCGTCGTCGGTGAGTGGTCCCCGGCGTACCAGCTCCACTGGCAGAAGGGAGTGCGCGATGGAGACGACGGGCCCATCCCTTTCGCGTTGCTGCCGAATGATCGCCTCATCTTCAGGCGGGACCGCTCGCCGCCGCTCGGATCGAGTTCGACGCAGGACACTGCAACTTATGTGTACCGTCCGGCGGAGCGAGGTGCTCCTGGTGGTGGCGGTCATGCGGCTCCCCACCCGACTCGCCGCCTGCGGCCCTGCAGATGGGGGCGTGCCGGATGGTGAACAGCCGCCCGCGGTGCCGGATGCGGAACAATCCGCCGTCAACAGCTTCTTGCAGCTCAGCATCCTGCAGCCGGCAGAACCTCTGCTCCAGCACCCGCCGGTCCTGCCGCTGCAGGAGGACCCTCAGCTCACCCTCGCCGTGCAGCTTGCCGAGGGGCGGGACAAGTGCCGCTCCAGCGCCCGGCTCGCCGACAAGCCCACGGTCAAGCTCCATTCCCTCGTTCGCTGCCAGACCGTGCTCATGAAGAAGCTCGATATACTCCCAGACAACCAGCCACCGAAGGAAGAGCACAGGAGGCGCCTCGTGGGTCTGTTCAGGGACACCATGCCGCCGCAGGCCATCACGACGGTGGAGGACCTGCTCTCTGACGGGAACCCACTGGTGAAGGACACGAATGCGTGAAGGCAATCCGGATTGCAGTAGTCGTCACTGGGTTACAATGTGTACTAGGTTTCTGAATAATAGTGTTGTAGGGTGGATTATTGGTAGGAGGATGGCAAAGGTGGTGTGGCTCTACTATCGTAATCGAATCGTTAGGCAATCGCTTGCAGTAGAAGATGCAGCTACAAAGAAAAGACTGCTAGAAAGGACATGCGGTGTAATCCTTGTTCACAATGAATGAAGGCCGTGTTTAAATGAGTTCCAAAAAATTTTCAAAAAAAGGAATCTCGCATGCATGGAGTACTAAATGAAGTCTATTTGCAAAACCTTTTCACACATAGGTGTAACTTTACGTGATGAATCTAATGAGCATAATTAATTTAATAATTTGCTACAGTAATGCTACAGTACCATCTTCTAATCATGTGGTCAAAGCCCTCATTAGACTCCTCTCGGAAATTTACTTAGGGGTGCGAAGGTAGTTTTGTAAACTGCATTTATTTAACCCCTTAATTATTGGTCAAAGTTGCATTTAATACTTCAAATTTTTTATGTAAACACGGCCGAAAATAGTTGCGTCATCTGAAATTGGAATGTCAGAGGTTTGAATGGAGGGGCAAGAAGGCAGGTCGTACGGGGGAACGAGATCCTCTGCCGTTTCGTCCTCATCGGCAGAGGGACGTTGATCGACGATCTGATGGCAGGAAGGAGAAATAGAAGAAACGATACGCCCCAACGTGGAGGAGTAAAAACGGCGAGACTGGAGCACGCCGGCCGCCGAGGTCACCTGCGCCGGTTGCGGCTGGTGGTCCGCGTCGCAACGCGGTCCGCCATGGCGAGGTAGAGGCCGTGGTGAGAACGAGCTCACGCTGCACTCGTGATCATCCCGCTCGCTGGCGCGGTCAGTGCTGCCGATTGTGCTGGTCCTGCTCGGCTACTTGAGCTCGCTCTGCTCCACAGCGCCGCCGCGCTCGGCCGCTGATGTCGCGCCTGCCTGAGCTTGCCCTCAGCAGTGCCGCCGCACTTGCGCCCGCCCTGCTCGGCTGCGCGTCCCGCGACGTCGCGCTCGCAACCGTCCCGCTCATCGCGAACTCGCCGGCCGCCGCAAACTCCCTGCTCATCCGCGCCGCAAAGCTCGCCACCTGCCGTCTGCTGCGTGCTCCCGTTCCCTGGAAGCTCGTTTGCACCGTTCGCTCGCGGCCGCCCCGCGAGGGCTTGCCGAACACTGAGAGGGCTCGCCTGATGGGGAGAGTGCGACAAGCTCCGGCGTTGATGGATGATGAAGCGCGAGACGCGGTAGCCAACAGTGCTGGGCGGCGACGAGAAAGCCGCGGCACCAGACGGTGGCGGCGACGAGAAAGCCGCGACACCAAACGACGGCAGGGACGGTCGCTGCCGGCACTCTCCTTTGTGCATCTGGGCCGTTCCAATGGTATTGGGCCAATATATGGGCCGCATTGTCCTGGAATTGTTTGCTTTACATATATGCCGTCGGATGCCTCATCGACGCCTCAGAGCAGCCGAACGTCCCTCTGCCAATGAGGGCTAAACGGCAGAGGATCTCGTTCCCGTACGGGATATGGCAGCTGACCATCATGCACAGATTATCTGCCTGCAGGAAACCAAACTTCAGACAGTTACAATTGCTGAAACAATGGGCAGTCAGTTTTGGTGGGGGGGGGGGGGGGGTATACGGTTCTGCCAGCCGTGGGCACATGTGGAGGAGTAATCATAGCTTGTTCAGTACACGAGGTTCACTATGCAAGATATTGTGGTTGGCAAGTTCATGGTTTCGGCCGATCTAAAGAACAGAGCAAGTAACCTGCGCGAATCTCACCCCGCCGGGACCAAAGTGCCCACGAGCCACCAGCAAAGCACCCACAAGGCCGCAAGTCTACACATCTATCCATTGGAGTCCGATCCAGTGAGCTCGTGAGGAGCAAGCAGGTCGAGAAGCTATCTCAGTTCTCGTGTCACAAATGTTCAACTGTCAAATCAAAACTAACGACACTAATTAGGAGTTTTAAACATATAAACTAATAACAAAATTCATTCCATAACTTCTTTCGAATCGCGAGACGAATCTCATAAGCATAATTATGCAATGATTAGACAATATCATACTAGTATACTATATAGTATACCATAATAAGTAATATCTAATAAGGAATTAATTAGATTTAATGAATTCGTCTCACGATTTTCCGTCTATTCATATAATTAGTTTTGTAATTAAAATCATATTTAGTTCTCGAAAAATTGCCATCATTTTTTTGACATTTTTTTTTCAACTCAACAGCCCCGGCCGTCCCAAGCCACCAGTGTGCACCTACAAGCCTGCATCTATCCATACGGGGGGAGGAGGGCGCTGGCATGACCTTGGAGTATGTGAAAAAGTTAAAGGTGGAGGTTGTATAGATACAAGCGGGGCGGGTTGCAGCTGACGGCCCCGTGTCCGCGCGAGCCGCATAATTTGTTACGGGCCAATGCGGCTGCCCGTATAGATGTTCATTCGGGCCGGGTGCGCTCAACTACGAGTCGGGCCAGCCCGACACTAACATCCACCGTGCCGTGTCGTGTCCGTCCACGGGCTGTGGCGACGGCCCAAGCCCGGGCCCGTTGTGCCGTTTCGTGTCGGGTCAGCCCGCAAATGCCCGGCCCTACACGTGTCTGCGGGCCGTCCGGAGCCTGAATCACCTTCTCGCCATGGCTGCCGCAAGAATTGACGGTGGGGTCGTGGAGGATGGAGGGGAGTGGCGGCCTCCGCCACGGGCAGGGCACGCCGGCCGCCGCCGCGCGCAAGGCGCTACCTGCTCTCCTGGAAGGCGCCGTCGACGGCGGCTGCAAGGTTGGGCGCGGGGAGAGGGAGACAGGAGGGAGGCGGCGCACAGGTACGAGGGAGAGGGAGAGCAGCTAGGGTTCGGGGATTTGGGGGCTGTTTATATATGGAAGTGGGGATTAGCGGGCCACCACCGGGCTGACCTGCTATTTTCGTGTCGGAGCCGGGCCGCCTGGCGTGCTAGGGTGGCGGCCCAGGCCCGGACACGGTATACGGGCCGTGCCAGCCCGGGTATGGTGATAAACGGGTCGTGCCGTGCGAGCCATTTGGTCACCTATAGCTGCCCGTGTTCCGTCGCAACTTTTTTTCGGGAGATGCGCCAGCCCCGCTTGATGTGTGCAGGCGTGCAGCTCGCTCATGCGCGTGGCTGCCAAGCGATGCTGACGTGCGGCTAATCAGATGATGTGGGGTGTTCACGCCAAGCAATGAGCTGAAGCTGTGTCCGCCAGGCAAGTGTTCAAAGAAATTACCAACCACGTTCAAAAAAAAAAGAAATTACGAACCACAAATTTTGTATTTTTTAATACAATAACAAAAAATATATTAAACAAACATAATTCAGTGGTAGCTTTCTGAATTATTTAGTAACTTTGCCACACACAATTTACTTTATTATAAATAGCCTATGGTCCTACGGTACAGTATCAAAAGCTCATTGACCTCTTTACTGACGTCAAGCACCTATCTTCAGTCTCAACAAAAAGAGACCCAAATCATTCAGAAATTAGCTATGTAATCTCAAATCCCACACAAATTCTCGCCAATAATCGACATGAACTTCATCTAACAAGCCCTGTGTGCATATCATCCAATAATTCAAGTAAAATACACAGCTTTGTGCTTGTATAACACAAATGGTTACACACTGGTTGGCTAACTTACAAATCTGAAGTTCAAAGCTTTCCAAGACTCTTGCTGACCATATGATTGCTTCAACTTCTATCTTTTTAATAGCCCTGGTGATGTTCCTTTACATAAAGCGAGAACAAAATAGCAAGATAAAAGATTAAGGAGAAAGCTGCAGGACTGGCAGCCACAATGTCATCCATCTGTAATTTAATAAATCAAGACAAAGAGTAACCATTCAAAGGAATATGGCAAGCATTTTCAGATTGGATGGAAAATGTACGTTCAATTGTCAATTGCTCCTATGCCAAACTGTGAAAACATCAACTAGTAGACAGCCTGTTCGTCTGGCTCATCATCCACCAGACAGCAGTAATTTTCTCTCACAACAAATAAGTCACCAGCCACCAGACAACAATACTTTTATATCGGAACAAATCAGCACCAGCCACCAGCCAAACAAACAAGGTAAGAATTGTTCTAAAACAAACCAAGAGTTGTTTCATTTGAATTTCAGCAAGATTCGCTTTAGAGGACTACAGGTTCAGATGGTCTGTCAAAGAACTAAAGCTTCTCCAAAATGTGCACATAACTTTCATTGGATACTAATCATGTCAAGTGTGCAAGAGTCACATGCTAGAACTCCATTTGTCATGAATCTGCTGTAATTTTTGAACAAAAGCCACCATGATATCTCACGCCAATCCTACCCTCCAACCATTAATACCATGGCTATTCTGAAGGCTGCCACCAATACTCATTCATATTTCATAACAGATACTACATGATCTCATCTGGCCTGTGTAAAAATAAATTTCAGCAACCCTTCTTAGAGAAGAGCAGGAAAAGTAAAATAAGTCCCAGCATGTACGTACAACCTCTAGTAAAAAGAGGAATCAAAGATTCAGTTAGACAAACATCTAGGCCCGTGAGGAGGGAGGAGAAACTTACACCATCACTGCTGATTCCTTCTTGTTCTTGCTGTTACCGCTGGGAAATCGAACAGCGACAAGAGGGGATAAAGAGGTAAGAAGGCAGCGTAGAGAGTACCGGATCCGTTGCCTGCAGCGTGCAAGACGGCGACGACATGGGCACACGACAAGCAGGAGAATGGCGGCGCAGCGATCCCCTACGTCTATACCTAGCATTTTTCGGGTCGGGCCGAAAAAAATCCCAATTATTTCGGGCTACAAAAATCTTGCCCATGACGTCCTACTGGGCAAGTCAGGGCTAGCTTTTTTGGGCTGGACCCGGGCTTGGGCGGGTCGCCCACGTAATTTACATTACAAAATAGCTAAAAATGTATATCAGGCTGGGGTCGGGCCAAAAATAATTGTATCGGGCTGCGAGATCTCTGCCCACGCCCAGTCCATTAAGGTTCGCGGGCGGCCCAAAGCCCGTCAGGCTCAGGCCGGGCTAGTTTTGCGTAGGTATACTTCCTCCGGTGTCGATCGGCCGGTCCCCTCAGAAGCTCACCCCTCTTTCAGATTCACTTTTGTCTTGCGGGTTTGCGACGCCGCTGGGTGTTGGCGCTTGCGGGCTGCCCGCATTGCGCCACTTCAGTTACGGTGGCAGAATTGCGGCTCGATGCGGGTATGTGGTGCAGGTTTGCCCAGCGGGCTCGCGGCAAAGCCCGCCCTGCTTGCATTTATGGGAGGATGCGAGAGATCAGAATTTTTTTATTTTTATATTATTTTTTGATTTTTAAAAAATATACTACTCACTTCAAATTTTGCAAAACTATACTTCAATCATCATATGACATGGCGGTTGGGCCCAACCGCCGTATCACACGGCGGTAGGGGTCAGTTCATTTTCAAAAAATTGTAATCTTTTGTATGGTTTTAGATGAAGATAAACTTTATATGAAAATTGTAGCTTTCGATGAGATCTATAACTTTGCAGTTCAATTTTTTCATTTGAAGTTATCTTGTGGGTCAAATACTTGATATACTATCCAGATCTGGATACCGAAAACTGAGATACGATGGATAGTTATATGAAAATTTATATGTTTGTGGCTCAAAAAAACATGCAAACTTTATATGAAAATACATGCAAGCACGCGGCGAAGATGCCCTACTTCTCCATGTTTTTCTTTTGAAAGAACTGGTTGCATATTTTATTGAAAATAATTGGACATCTTTCCCTGAATTTCTGACCTCTGTTGATGGTTTGATGCCACAAGACACCTTCTAGCTGTTGAACCTAAATGAGATGAGTGTCCAGCATTACTCTCTCATTAACATTAGCATGGCAAGAATACAGTTTTCTCGCAGCTAGTCATACTTTAGGTGCTGCTTTTGCTGTTTCTAGTAGCAGGAAAGCATCTTTGTTTCTATTTTAGCTGCAGTTATAGCTTAACAAGAATATATACGCTAAGGCCATGCTCATGTTGTTATTTTGCTGTTACCTAGCATCTTCACCTTTGCTACCATTCGGACTAATAATTATGAGCTCATTTTACCATTTACTTTGGTGAACTCTAAATCTATGTTTTCTCTTGTAGACTTGGATGATGGCAGCTTCACGGGCTTTATCTAAGGAAAAAAAATCCTTTCACCGTCCCTCAACTATCAACGAAGTTTGGTTTCAGTCACTGATCCGGAAAACCGGGTATCCTACGTCCCTGAACTATCTAAACTGTCTATTTTTAGTCCCTCGCTGGTTTTGATGGTGGTTTTCGATGATGTGGCAGCGGGCCCCGCATGTCAGGGGTGGGCCCTACAGTCTTTCTTCTCCCCTCCTATGCTTTTCCTCCTTCGCCGCCGGCCATCTCCTCTCCTCCTCCACCACGCCGCCGCCTCCTCTCCCCGGCCGCCTATCTCTTTCCCTGGGCGACACCCCACCTCGTCGCAGCCCCCGCCTCCCCGTGCCCTGCCACCCCTCCGGCCACCGCGATGGGGATCTGACGCCTCGGGAGCGCCGCCTGAGGCCGGGGTCCGGCCGCTCCGCCTACACCTGCTCCGACCCGTGCCCGGCTCCGGCGGTGGCTCCAAACACGGATCCACGATCTGGCTCAGGAGGCCATGGGCCGGAAGCCGCCCCACCCTGCCCCCGCCGGCGGTGCCCGAGCTCGGGGCTGGCGCCGTGCAGAGGCAAGGCCACAGTCGGCTCGATCTGTGGAAAGCATGTGCGGCGCAGGGAGAGCAGAGGGCGGGGAGAGCAGGCGGAGCTCGGGGAGGAGGAGAGGAGGCGGCGGCGTGGTGGAGGAGGAGAGGAGATGGCCAGCGACGGAGGAGGGGAAGAGGAGGAGGGGAGAAGAAAGACTGTGGGGCCCACCCTGACATGCGGGGCCCACTGCCACGTCATCGAAAACCACCATCAAAACCAGCGAGAGACTAAAAATAGACAGTTTAGATAGTTCAGGGACGTAGAATACCTGATTTTCCAGATTAGGGACTGAAACCAAACTTCGTTGATAGTTGAGGATGGTGAAAGGACTTTTTCCTTTATCTAATTATCTTGGTCCGACCTTCCTCCGGAGCTCCTGGGCCTTGTCTTCAAGCGCCTTCCCTCGCTTGCTGATCGGGTTCGAGTGAGACTGGTCTGCAAACCTTGGCGCTCTAATCCATTGCACAAGGAATCATTGTGGTTGATTTTGTCAAATTTTGTTTTGGTATGTTGTATTACCTTACTGATAGCATTAAGGTCGAGCTTTTGCAAGCTGCATGCACTGATCCGGCTTTTCCACCGAAAACCAAACCGAATTAACCGACACCGAATTGCTCGGTTTTCAACTTTGCTGTAAACCGATCGTTTCTGATTTCTAAAAACCGATTTTTTTTGCAAACCGAATACACCGAACCGAAATGTCGGTTTAAACCGAATGCCCACCCCTATAGGTTTCCCTCTCTTTGTAAAGAATTATTTTAGCAAAAAAAGTTAATACTCCCGCCCAAAACTTCTAATGTAACCAGTTTCCAAAGAATGCGCTTTAGCTTGACAAAGATATTTTCCTGGTCCTGTGGCCAATAATTCGATATTCTTATGTGACCATCCTGGATTCCTGGGTCAATGTGAACTTTTGATTTGTATCACCAGTCAGGTAGTCACTGCCGTTGGCCAGCGTACCTATGACTATGACCGGTCCCTTGTTCCCGGCGGAGCACGCGGCGAAGACGCCCTACTTCTCCATGGCGCGGTAGGTGCCCGCGTGGTAATGCCGTCCTTGAAGTGGGCCGGCCGCCAGGTCGCCGCTCTCGGGTCCGGCGGAGATGGAAAGCGCGTCGACGACGTCCATCACCGCGGCCTCCATTGCCATCAGGATGTCAGCGCTGTAGCACTCGCCGGCCACCGCCCCAGCATGCCTCGTGCCCGGTCGCACATCTCCCGTGTCCGGCGCCCCGCACCGCGTTCCTCGCCGCCGTGCTGGCCGTGGGCATCATGCCGCCGGGAAGGGCGGATGGCGCCACCGGTGCGGGTGTGGCCGAAGGAGCCGCGTCTTGGTGCGCCCGATCGACGGATGGATCCGCCAGGTTGCATCGCGACGGCCGCCGGCAGCGGCGCCACGTAGTGATGTTCTTGCCGTTGCCGAGGATGAAATATAGGCGGGGATCTGACGGTCGACTGTGCCGACGCTCACGGTTGCGAGTCACGGCGCGCCGTTCACTAGGCCAAAAACGATTTGTCCTGGCACAAGTAAATTAGCGTGCTGGCGGGTGCAATTGGCACCTGCCAGCACTGTGGTGCGCAGGGGCGACGGGCCAGCAACCGCCAGCATTGAAGGATTAGTGCTGGCGGGCGACATAAACCACCCGCCAGCACAAATGGTCCCATTTATGCTGGCGGGCGGCTTATGTCGACCGCCAGCATGGATCTTTACTACTGGCAGCTGGCATAAGCACCCGTCAGCACAGTGAATCTGCAAATAGAACTTGTTACTTCTGTCACCAATATTTCGACATGGACAACACCAACAAGTCAAATTGATTCACCAAAAAGTCAATTTCAAACTGAAATATCAACACAAACAGCACCTTAGAAAGGTTTATTTCACACAAACAACATGATCACAATGTTTCAAAGCACACCAACAAAATTAAAGTACTCTACAATAGGGACCTCACTCACAAGTCAACTACAACTTGCCTCACTCAGTTCTTAGACAGTCCGCCAGTGAGATAACTACCTAGCAGTACACCTATTATCAAGATCACAAAAGCGAGGATGATGCCCTGCATGCATAATCCTTTATTTTTCTTGGGCTTCTTCTTCCCACAGCCATTCTTCGCCAAATGTTCAGTAAATTGCCCTCGATGATCTGCAAGTTCCAGCCTCGTTTCATTATGCGACATCTTCAAATCACTAAACCCCAACTTCAAATCAGAAACGACAAACTTTAGCTGATTCAATTGCTCCATAATTTCAGGCATGGGTTGCACGTGCCCCGACGGATACACTACACTAGACGGTTGTGGTGCCGCTTGTGGCGGTGCAGCAACACTGGTGAACATCTGATAGTTTGCCGGCACCAAATGTGGGTAATTTGCTCTCAAATGCTGGAGGTATTGACCTTCCCACCAAACTTCCGGACATGAATTAGGGTCGTCTTACAAGAATAATCAACAAATGCAACTATGTTATTAGGGCAGTAACAAATGCAACATAGTTGATAATTATCCATATATGGCAAGATTGATTTAGGATTAACATCATCTACAAGAACAATCAACAAATCCTAAGGTGGCTACCATCAATAAATTGGATAATTATCTAGACATAAACCGAATCAACAGAATCACTAAAATTATATCAACCGAATCACTAATAAGCAACAAATCCTAAGGTAACTACTAATCAACTGAATTAGGGCAGGAGATGAAAATCAAACCTGGTGGTTGTTCGGGCACTTGTAGATGATGTTATTTGCCTTGCTCTTGAACCAAACCACCCGGATCCGGCAGTACTTGCATTCCACCAGGGGGAGAGGCATGAACTGGATAAGGTTCTGCACGGAGCTGCTCGCCATGCGGCGCTGATGGAGCTCGACGTCCGTCAAGGAACTGGAGGTAGAAGATTGGGTCAACAGCTTACCTCCGAGCTCCTCCTCCACCGCAAGCAGCGACAGCGGTAGCGGCGCACGAGTGCTGGCGCGCGCGGTGGCGGGGCTCAGGCGGCGTCTTGCGACGGCGGCGCGTGAGCGAAGCTCACGAGCGGCGGTGGCGGGGCACGGGCGGTTGCGGCTGCGGCGGGGCTTGCGGTGGCGGCTAGGGTTGGGAGCAAAGCAGCGAGTGTGTGAGTGAGTGTTGAGTCAAACCGTTCCGACCGGACTTATTCGACCAGTGTGCTGGCGGGTGGCTTAAGTGCCCGCCAGGAGAGATATTAGTGCTGGCGGGTGGCTTAAGGAGCCCGCCAGCATAAAGGTACACAGTGCTGGCGGTCAACATAAGGCACCGCCAGCACAGAGATTACTGCTGGCGGTTGGCTTTTGCCACCCGCCAGCACTGTGCCTTCTATAAATATAGAACAACCCCTTCTTCCCAGCAACCTTCCATTGGCGCTTTGCCCGAGAGGAGCTCGGGAAAAGCTCTAAAAACACCAAATCTAGGGGGAAGGTTTTGCTCTTGATTTTCTTGGAGGAGGTGGCTATATAAGGTGGGTTTGTGCTATTTTAACCTTAGTTTTCTCCTTTTATCCATGATTTGTATGTAGATAGAGATCTAGATCTAGACCTAGGGTTAGCCAAGAGAGAGAGGGGAGTGAAGAGAGATATTGAATTAGAGATTTATTTTTTAAATAACTTTAGATTTTTGTAATATAATAATTGCAATTATAGAAGCAAGTTTACATATTAAATTATTTAAATTATTAGTTTGTCAATGCAAATTATTTAAATGTTCATAATATAATTATTGCAATTATAGAAGCAAGTTTACATATTAAATTATTTAAATTATTAGTTTGTCATTTAAATTATTAGCTTCATAAATTAAAATTATAGAATTTAGTTTTGTTTCCGTTTTTTACATATTAATTGAAGCAAGTTACACAATTGAATTTGAAATTGTAGAATTCAGTTTTGATTATACGTGAGTTTATAATAGAATTATATTTTATAGGTTGTTTAAGATGGAACATAGAGCATGGATGTATGGCATACGGAGACATTCATCTACATTCTTGACAGAGTTAACAAACTTTCTCGAGGTTGCGCAGAAGCATGCCCAAATTTCTAGGACAAAGCAAATACGTTGTCGATGTTGTGATTGTTGCAACAAACTTATGTGGGAAGATATTAATGCCATCAAGATGCATTTGATAAAGCGCGATTTTGTGAAAGGATACAAAACTTGGTCCCACCATGGTGAAGCAGAAAGTACTTTCAACAATGCAGACATCGGCACCAGGTATGATGAAGTGGGTGATGAAGATGCAGATGAAAATGATCATGTCATAATGGATGATGCTTTTGGCTGTGATGATCAAACAGATGCACCACAGGTGGACGAGGAATGTGATGTTGATATAGAAGAAATGTTGCGCCACATTGAACCAGAGGTGTTGCTAGGGAGTGCTAAAGGGTTAGAAAATTTTGAGACACTAAAGAAGGCAGCAAAGGACCGTATGTATGAGGGTTGTGGGAAGGAGTGGACCGTGTTGCGTTTCCTGCTCCATCTTCTGATTGTGAAGGCAAAATTCGGATGGTCGGACAATAATTTTAACGAACTCCTTACTCTGTTGGCCAATCTACTCCCGAAGCCTAACTTGGTCCCAAGAAACACATATGAAGCAAAGAAGATTATCAACCTATTGAAGATGCAAGTGCAAAGAATACACGCGTGTAGAAATCATTGCATATTGTACCGCGGTGACTATGCAGAACTGGAGAAGTGTCCAAATTGCGATGCTAGTCGTTACAAAAGTAATGCCGATTTTGCTGTGGAACGGGTCATTGCATCTAAAGGCACGAAGAGGAAGGTGGGTGGAAAGAAAAGTGCATTTTCTCAAGTTGAGGAGGAGTATAGTATTGGTACTGACACTGCTAGTCAACGTAAAGTCCCTGCCTTGGTGATGTGGTACTTACCGGTGGAGGACCATCTGAAGCTATTGTTCTCGAACCCAAAGACCGCTGAACTAATGACTTGGCACGCAGATCGCCCAGAGAAGTCTGATGGGAAGCTTCGACATCCTTCTGATGCTCGGCAGTGGAGGACCTTTGATTCCAACCACAAAGAGTTTAGAGATGAAAAAAGAAATATACGGTTCGCGTTAAGTACAGATGGCATAAATCCATTTGGTGAAAGAAGCAGCACGCACAGCACATTGCTAGTGTTGTTGACCATATACAACCTTGCCCCCCGGCTATGTCACAAGAGAAAGTTCCTTTTGCTTACCATTCTAATCCAAGGACCGAAGCAACCTAGTATCGACATAGATGTCTTCCTAGAGCTATTGATGGAAGAAATGGAGAAGTTTTGGAAACATGGGGTTGAGATGTGGGATGAGTACAGAAGGGAGACATTCACACTTAAGGCAATTATCTTTGTTACCATTAATGATTACCCTGCCCTATTTTCTTTGTCTGGTTAGAAAAAAGGAAAAAACAGGTTGTGTAGTTTGTTTGAATGGTACAATATTTATGTACCTGAAAGGATCTAAAAAGACAGTGTATATGGGGCACAGACGCTGGCTAATAAGGACTCACAAGTACCGCAAGATGGCCGACTCTTTTGATGGAAAGATTGAGAAAGACTCTTTTGCCCCACAACCGACCACCGGTAGAACCGTATTTGAAATGTGTCAGAAGATCAAGTTCAAACTTGGTAAGAAGTCAAAAGGTGATGTTGATGATAATTCAAAAAGGGGAAGGAAGGAGGCTGAAACTACAGAAAACATTGACGTGCCTTTTAAGAAGATGTCTATATTTTTCAAGTACTTGCCATATTGGAAAGAATTGACAGTGCGCCATACCATCGATGGGATGCATCTTCAGAATAATGTGTTTGAAAGCACAATCGGATTCTTAGGCTTAACAAGAAAGGTAAAGGACGGACTGAAGTCGCGTAAGGATCTTGTTGACCTAAAAATTAGGCCAGAACTCCACCTACAACCACGTCCTAATGGTAAGTAGTACCTTCCACCTGCTAGCTACAACTTAACACAACATGAGAGGTTGGCTATCTGCAAATGCTTGCGTGGGCTGAAAGTACCTACTGGATTCTCATCCAACATCCGATCATTGGTCTCGTTGAAGGACATGACGCTTACTGGTTGTAACTCTCATGATTGTCATGTGATGATCACTGTTTTTCTCGCGATTGCGATCCGAGCTGTCAAACCAGTATTCCTTAAGATGGTTATCACAAGGATGTGCTACTTTTTCAACGTCATTTCGCAGAAAGTGGTAGATTGTGTAGAGTTGGCAAGGCTTCAGCTGTTTATGTCAGAAACTCAAGCCCAGCTCGAGATGTGCTTCCCTCCGTCATTTTTTGATATCATGGAACATCTAATGATCCACATAGTCGAGCAAATTACTGAACTAGGACCTATGTACTTTCATCAGATGTGGACGTACGAACGGTTCATGTCGATTCTCAATGGATACACGAGAAACAAGGCATTTCCAGAGGGAAGCATGATCGAGAGCTACCATACAGAAGAGAGTGTTGATTGTTGCATAGACTACATAAAAGATAAGAGAGCGATCGGTTTACCGGAATCTTGACACGAAGGCAGATTGTCAGGGAAAGGGACCATTGGAAGGAAAAGATTCATTGACGAGGACAACCAACAACTGGAGAAAGCACATGCTAGTGTTCTACAACAACTTGCAATAGTGGAGCCATTTATCGTGCAACACGAAAATGAGATTCGTGATGAAAATGATAGTCGGTCCGAGGATTCGGTCATCAAAGAGCAAAAGCGTCGTTTCCCATCATGGTTAAAGGAACATGGGCATCTATTTCAAGAAAATTCCATAGACGACACAACATTGACCAGGTTGGTGGCTGGTCCATCAAGCAATGTGACCTCATGGAAAGCATACGAAATTAATGGGTACATCTACTATACGAAGGCTAAAGATAACAAGAGTGTCGCGTATCAAAACAGTGGTGTTCGCATAGATGCGATTGATGAATCCGGAAACAACATCACTTACTACGGGTTCATAGAGGAAATATGTGAACTTGACTATAGAGAGAATATCAGGTTCCCCGTGTTTCGGTGCCAATGGGTCAAACACCCGAATGGCGTCACAGATGACAATTATGGGTTGACACTTGTAGACCTTGCCAATGTAGGTTACAAAGATGATCCATGGGTACTCGCCGAGCGTATTGCACAAGTTTTCTACATAGATGATCCTATGAATGTAAAGAAGCACATTACCGTCTCCGGAAAACAAAGAATTCTAGGAGTAGAAGGTGTAATTGATGTTGAGGATTACAATCAGTTTGAGGAACTAGTCTTGTTCAAAGATCATGAGAAAAGAATAAAAAAATTGAAGCCAGCATTTCTAAATCGGAGAAGCCATGGTTACGTACAAACTGTGAAGGGAGAATTGTTAAAGGATAAATTCGCACTTCTTATTAGTCGGGCTTGATGTATCACTTGTAAGACTTTATATATTTAATGTTGTTGTAAGATTTTCAATCATTTTAGGAGATTTTGGAAGTTACAATCAGTTTCAATGAAATTTTACATAATTGAGGGATCATGGGGGCAACTTGGTGACAATGAAATCACCAACATTTGTGCGGACATGACGAGATTCATCCTACGTGAGATTTGCCATGAGGATGGAAAATTCTTCGATAAAGAAGGAGTCTTGACATTAGACGATGCGGAAAAGTTACGTAGATGGGTGTCTTAGGGTTATCTATTATGTACGATGTTTTTTTAATGTGACTTATGTATACATTTTTATATTTTAGTTTGGATTATGTGTTTGTCAGACATATTTGGATTTAGCGGTTAAATACAAATTACAATAAACTAAAGTGAAATTGGCATACAAATGCAAATATGAAAAAAAATACGGGTGAATATAGCGGCCAAATACAAATAATAAACGAAAATGACAAATTATATACAAATAATAAACAATTATGGAGAATTATATGGCAAATGAGAAAAATGCTTTCTGTGGCGGGCAGCCTAAGCAACCGCTAGCACAGATGACCTTTGTGCTGGCGGGCTGCTTAAGGAACCACCAGCACTGATGGCCTTTGTGCTGGCGGGCGTTTAAGCCACCCACTAGCACAAATGGCTCTGTGCTGGCGGGCGGGGCACCCGCCAACACAAAGGGCCATTTCTACTGGCTCAAAGTTGCTGGCGGGTGCTACACCCACCAAGACTAGTTTTAGCCGTCAGGACAAATCGTTTCTGGTCTAGTGGTTGGAGAGCATTCCTATGCCCGCGGCCCCTAGCTTGTTCTTGGCGGAGCGCGCGGCGAAGAGGCTCTTCACCATGCCGATGCGTTCGAAACCGTTAAGACGGTGCTGAGCAACGCGTTCCCGCCTTCCCGAACAAAAGCCGAGCAGCAGCAGCTCGTTGTTGCACGCCGACGCGGTGAAGTTGGGGCCGTCCTCGGCTCCTCGCACCTGCCGCGCCACATGGCCGGCACGTGGCCGTACCCGGCGTCGTCGAAGGTCGAACTTCGAAGCTCCGGCTCGCGGGCCAGACGCCGGAGTCGACGAGGCCGATGAGGCGATGGCGACGTCGTTGCCGCTGATCCTGTCGAGGCCGAGGCCGAGGTACTCAGACGTGCGGGTGGTGTGGTCATGTGTGGAGCACGGAGCGGCGCTCGGCGCTGACCGAAAGCTCGCGACATTCGCCTTGCCGGAACGAGTTGAGGCCTCCGGTGGCGACGTCCGGAATTCGGTCGGCCGGCGTATGCGTGCTCTGTAAGCCCAACAAATTGATTCGGTTGAGAGAGAGAAAACGTCTCTGAACTGACCAAAATAAACGTTTCATAACAATTTCAGTGCGGTCAAAGTTCTGAATCCGATCACTTCCTTGATGGAATGTGTCCAAAACAGTAACCAGATAACCTTGCTAGACTTTGAACACTACCGGAAACGGAGCCTTCGCCGTGAGCCAGTCCCTTCGCCGAGAGCCAAAGGCCTGGCTCTCGGCACAGGCGCTCTTCGCCGAGAGCATCAGGTCCAGCTCTCGGCGAAGTTTGGACCCATGGCGCAGAGCTCCTTCACCGAGAGCTTTGGGGCTCCAACTCTCGGCGAAGGGCCGGCCCACGGTGCACATGTTCTTCGCCGAGAGCGCCGGGGCCAAGGCTCTCAGCGAAGAACCCAGCTGACGGCGCCAATCTGACACCGTTACAGTCGTTCCCGTCTGTCAAATTCGCCGAGAGCCAGGCCTCCTTGGCTCTCGGCGAAGAGGTAACCCACGGCACAGGGACCACCTTCGCCGAGAGCCTTCCCTCTTCGGTGAGTGTATTCTCCCTATTCACGACAAAGTTTTCAGAAAAAACTTAACATTTTCGACTTCAAACTTTTTCCTTGCTCAACATACACTCATACAATGTACACGTTCAAAATTGGCACCATTTTGTCTTTGTTTGCTATATTTAACAATTTCACTCCTTTCTACGTATTTTTTTTCTTATACGTCCGATATGAACTGCAAGTGCATAAAATCATATAGTAAATTTGTTCGAAAAATGATATTCATGTTCATGAGACATCTCTAAGACTATGTACATGAAATGAAACTAAATTTTCTTGCATTTGGTTCTCGTATCATGGTGAATATCGTGTGGTAGAAAGGTAAAAAAATTGTATAAAATTCAAATGAAGTTTAAAAATCATGAATTTTGTCGAGTGGTCATGATATCATACATAGAGATTGTGATAAATAGTAGAGAGCGTTTTGAATAATTTGACACGTACGCTCTTTAGAAACCGGAACATCTCACGAGAAGTTTCAGAGCTTTGAACTAATATCACTAGGTTTGGTCTCTTGGAGAAATTAAATTTTGAATTTGACTACAACAACTTTTTTATAAGCAATACACAACATATCTAGTGTCATGTTAAGTTTTGAAGAAATTTTGAATTTGTTTGCTATTTTTAAATAAAAATTGGTGAAAACATTCTTTGGCGAGTGTATTGCTCTCGGCGCAGAGGGGCCCGTACGACAACGGCCGACACGTGTGGGCCCGCCTCGGGGCTTCGCCGAGTGCCCTAGATCTAGGCTATCGGTGAAGGGTGCGCGGCTCCACTGGCAGAACCGGCCCGTCCGGCACGTGGGCCCACAGCAGCTCTTCCCCAAGAGGCATGGATCTGTGCTCTCGGCGAAGGCACGTCGCCTGGCCCACCTGCAGCCACACATGCACAACACACACACACCTTACCACTCAGGCACTCACACCACACACAACTCACACAGTCTCGCCGCCGCACCACCCCGCCCGCCGCCGCACCACTCCGCCGCGCCACCGCTCCGCCGCTGCGCCCGGCTCCGCCCCGCTGCGCCCGGCTCGCCCCGCCGCCGCACCGCCTCGCCCCGCTCCCGCTCCGCTCGGCTTGCCCCGCCGCCGCGCCGCCGCGCCCGGCTTGCCCCGCCGCCCCGCTCCGCCCCACTCGCGCCGCCACCGCGCCACCGCATCCCGACCCGCCCCGCCCCGCCCCGCTCGTGCTGTGGCCGCCACCCCCCTCTGCCGCGCCCCGGCCCGCCTCGTCCCGGGCCGTGGCCGCGGCTGCCCCCTCCCCCGCCGCCTCCCGTGCCTTCGGCGTCGCTGCCACTGATTGCCCGGATGAGAAGAAGGCCGGGGGAGGAAGGGGAGAAGGGACCCGCCACCCCTAGCCCCGGTCGGGCCTCGCCGGCTGCCAAGGAGAAGGAGGAGGAGAATGAGGAGGAGGATATGGAGAAGGCCGACGGGGAGGAGAGTTAGGAGACGTCGGAGGATCCATTGCCACAGCCGCATCGGGCGTCGGTGCTTCACCCCTTGTGAGTGCTCTCTCGACCTCCTCTCGAATTCAGTAATTTAGTTACAAATTAGTGATGAATTAGTGATGTTGGATATATAATTATAGATACATATAGATACATATAGACATGTATGTATAGAAATGTATGGTTACAATTTTTGATATATAATTATAGATAGATATAGAAACTTTGGATTTAGAATTTTAGATATAGAATTTGAACTTGTCACGCCTCTCAATTTGAATTGTAATACTTGTCAATTTGACCATGTGTCGTGCGGCACCACATGTCATGTGTCCGGCCATCGAGTCGTGAGAAGAAATTTTTTGTGTGGCCCGACCTTCGTGTTGTGGCTTTTCTTGCAAGTTTTGAAAACCTCAGAGAGGGGAGGTGCCGTCGAAATTTTTAATTGACACTTTAAATTCTACGCAGGATCTATCGGCGGCATCAAATGATGGGCCTGTAGGATACGACGGGTCGCCGCCAGCTCAGCAGACTCCTTGGGGTGGGATGCAGTGGGTGCCACCTGGCCCGTGGCCGAGACCTGGCCCTCAGCAGCCGCCTCACAGTTGGCCGGGGATGGGGATGCCACAGGCGTCTGGGTGGGTGTTGTGGCCACAGCAGCCGCCGACAGAGGGGGAGGGGGGGGGTCGAGGTCCCAGTCGCCGCATGATCAGCAACCAAACGAGTGAGTTCGTGGACTTAGCTACTTCTATTTGTATTTGGACATTTGTGACTTGCACTGGACCATTGTGACTTGCAGTTTGTGACTTTGCACTTGCATTTGGACTTCTTATCTGAATTTGTCGATTATGTGATCATTGGTGGACTATGTGATGATTACGAACTACCTGTGATGAATATATATGCCTGTGATGATGATTATATATGCCTGTGATGATTATATATGCGAATATTTGAGGCTGCTGGAAAAAAGAAAAAAAACTCTTCGCCGAGAGCAAAGTCCAAAGCTCTCGGCGAAGGGCCGTCCTATACACTGTGTTGGGCGCTTCTTCCCCGAGAGCGAAATCACTAGCTCTCGGCGAAGGAACCTTCTTCGACGAGAGCGAAATCCCTAGCTCTCGGCGAAGGAGCCTTCTTCGCCGAGAGCCTGCTCCCCGGCTCTCGGTGAAGGGAGCTTCTTCGCCGAGAGTCATCTCCCTGGCTCTCGGCGAAGGAGTGGTCCCCACTCGTAACGGAGTGACCGTGGCGTAACCGTAAGAGCGCGACGCCGAGAGCTAACTGTGCCTCTCGACGCATATTCGCTGAGAGGGTCCACCCACGCTCTCGGCGAAGGCTCCTTCGCCGACACAAGTGCGCCGAGAGGGCTTCGCCGAGAGGAAAAGGGTCTTCGCCGAGAGGAACCCCGCTCTTGGCGAAGACCCAGAATCCGGTAGTGGAAGTACGGTTTAAAACTTGCTCGGTTTTGAAGATCTGTCACCCCGATCGTTGGCTTTGGCCAAAACTGGAAGTTCAGAGTTGGGTTTCAGTGAACAAGCATCCATCTGAGCTGGGCCATTCGTTTGATGAATTAGGACCAAAATTGAATCTTAACCTCTCTTTTTTTGCGAATTTGAATCTTAACCTCTCAGTTACAGGGCTTACAGCCATTTACTTTCTGAAACTCTTAACCCAATGCCTTGTAGGCTGTATTGTACTATGGTGGCTGCATGTTCATCCGCTGGAGAGTGCTATGGGAATCCAAGAGGAAAATTTTCTCAAAAATTGAAAGAGGCGCAATTCCTCGAAAGAATGGAAGAAAGAAAGGGAGGAGGACAATGGCACACGGAAAAAGAAAAACTAAATTGTTTCAAAATATTTATTCACCACTAAAAATAATAAAATGTTCGCATTCTTTTTTTTTTGGAGTGTCTATACGTCACACGTGTGAAATAAAGGTCCTACTCATAATAATTTTTGCAACTATTTTACGGTTCAGATCTACTATTTTTACTACATCTCCCTCTCAATCTTATCCTCTTCCTCTTTTTCTCTCTCCTACCGGCATCTTCTTCCTCCCGACGCCCGCAGCCACCCCCGCCGCCGCCCCGGCCGGCGCCGGCCGACCCGCCTCCAGCCCCTCCCACCACCGCCCCTGCCTGTCGCCGCCGCGGGCGGTCGTCGCCGTCACGCCCCCGCCCGACCCTGGCCCAACCGCCGGCCTCCACCGCTCGGCCGGCGGCGCCCTCGCCGCCCGGCCCTGCCGTCCCGCCGCCCGCCACCTCCGCCGGGCCGGTCTGCCGCCGCCGGTCCTCCCTCTATGGCTGGCAGCGAGCAGCAGCCCCCGGCAACCCCCGAACCTCTAACCCCGAACCCTACCTGAACCCTAACCTCGCCGGAGTGTCACCGGAGTTGGAGAAGAAGGTGGAGATGGGATGAAGAAAAATTCGTGTGAGGAGGAGCTCCAAATCACTCAGGTAAGATATAGCTTTCCCTTTTTTTCTTGGTAATGTGGTAACACCACTAAAAAAAGTAGTCTATGGTTTTCTTATAACGTGATACGGCTCTTAAGTAATTCTAGCATGATATTTTCTCACGAAGCCAATTAAATGTTTTGTTTTTAAAAATACAGGAAGTATTCTAGGCGTTTATGCAGAATGTCTGGACTCAATTCTTATATTTAAAAGTACATGAAGTTTTTTATGAATTAACCCTACGGATATGTATATATAATCAAAACGGTCAACCCTAACCTGCCCGGCTGCCCGCTTCGATCCGCCCTTTCCTGATCCAATCCCCGATCGGACGCCATACTCTCCGCTGCAGGCGCCAAGCTCGGCATCTGTCCCTCGCGATGAAGCTGTGAGCGGTAAGCCCTCGTTGGCTCCCGCCCTTCACGTTCAGGTTCAGGGATCTAATTTGTTCTGCAAACTGCTGTTCACGTAACCGGAATCTGCCATTAGTGTTCATGCTTTTGGGTCGTTACTCTAGTTTCCTGTACAAATCGATCCTTTCGTCAGATTTATGTTCTTCTCATCTTGTCGGTGCGGAGATTAGTCCCGACACTAACTAGTAAAATGCGCTGTGATCGGTCTCTCGATGGCCGGTGCTAGGCAATAAGGGGACACGGGTTTATCCTGGTTCCGGCCGCGGGGCCGTATGTCCAGCAGATTGCGCTCGTGGCGCTGTATTGCGATGCACCGTGGTGCCTGTAGAGGGGGGCTACAAGCGAGACGGGAGAGGAGGGGAAGCCTCCAAGTCCCTGCTAGATGATTGAGGCGAGCGCCAATGTCAGGGGAGCAATCGTGCGCAAATGAATGCGGATGAAGATGATCCCCCCTGCAGCCGGGCGTCCGCCTCCTCCTTTTATATACCAAGGGGAGGCGTCTCACAGACATGCCGCAGGGGGTCTTGCATAGTATCGTAGTACCGGTGCACAAAGCTTGCGATCTGACGGCGTCCTGGCGGATCTTGATTCATGCGGATGTCGTGGTGGCCCTATACTCGCCAGGGAACGGCCTCGAGGGTAGTTTGCCCAGCACACGCGCCTGGTCGCAGTCCGTACGCCAATTCGAGGGGCTTGCTGACGGAGGCGCTTGTGCCGCACAGGGCCCGGCGTGGTGGTGCTCCATCAGAACAGGGCTCCACAGCGCCGGGGATGGCTCCACAGTGCCCGGGATGGGGGCACAGGGCTGGAGACGGCCGCACAGGGTCGGAGGTGACGGAGAGAACGTGCTCCGCTCACCCTGCGTCACGGCGCCGTCCGGGACGGGCGCCGGGTTGGTGGGCGTACGCTCCTCGAGGGCGTCGCTGTCCCTTTTCGAGGGGTGCGGTGTGGAGGAAGGACGGGAGCAGGTGGCACAGTGTCGAAGAATGACACCAGCCATCCCGCACAGCACCTGTACAGCGCCGGGGATGGCTGCACAGTGCCGGGTTGCTCGAACAGCGCCGGGGTCAGATTCCCAAGCTGTGTCAGTAGATCGGCGTGGCAGGGATTCGCCTTTGACCCGGGCGCCTACGGCGTGTCAGAGCACTTAATGCTCCGGTCGGGGGAGCAGGTGAGGTGCCGCGGGCTGAGGGAGGCCTCGAGCGAGGCGGAGACTCGCCCGAGGGGCCGGGGCCCTCGAACGAGGCGGAGGTCTGCTCAAGGGGCGCTGTGCCCTCGAGCGGGGCGGGAGTTTTTTCAATGCGGTGCCCGGCCCTTGAGCGAGACGGAGGTTCGCTCGAGGGTTGCGGGGAAGGTTGTTCGGTGGGCCACTGAGGCTATTGGGCCGTGGGCTTTATTCGTATTTGGGCTGCAGCCGGTTTGGGGAGTGATTTTGTGGTTACGCGTTATTTCTTTAGGAAAGGGTGACCTCCCCCATAGTTAGGGGACCCCTATGGCTGTCCGCGACAGTAGCCCCCGAGCCTTTGCAGTGGTATCCGGAGGAACCCGCAAAGGCTGAAGTTCTCTATTAGGACTTTCTTCCCTTCTGGACGCTGTGACGTTCCGTGGGGGCGCGCTAGCGCACCCGCGGGTGTAGCCCCCGAAGCCTTGGAGGAGTGTGTGCACTCGTGCAAGGTTTTGACGCTGAGCTACCGGTCCGTGAGGCGTTTGTTTCAGCCGGCCTCGGCGATCTTACGCGTGCGGAACGGCGTTAACCCTACCCGGTACGGGTCCCGGGAGGTTCGCTCGCTGCTCTTGAGGGAGCGGGGGGAACGTGATTAGGCACGTCCAGGAGGTGTAGCCGTGCGATGAGCCCCCAAGCCTGGACCCATTCGAGGCGATCGGGGCGAGCTCTTCGACTTGTGCGTGCGCCCCTCGCCGCCCTTTCGCAGGGCGGAGGGGTGAGGTGGTCCATGCTTCCCATCGAACGGGTCGCGAGTCATGTATCCCTCGTTGAGCTACTAACAGGTAATTCAAGTGGACGTCCGTGCCCCGTTCGGTAAGGGTCGGCTCGTGGTCCGGAGACACGTCCATGAGAGCACTTTACGTGGGTATGCTAGGTAGGGCTCGGTCCCGTTCGATTAGGACCGAGGGCGCGAAAGCTCTCCCTCGATGGGATCCCTCAACTAGCTGCCCTCGTTCGGCCTTGAATACGAACTATGGGGCGCCCTCGAACCTTTGAGTTCGAGGACCGGCTCGATCGCGCGCGCCCTGGTCGTCCCTGACCTTGTCAATCTGAGGCGCCTGTTCGAACCCGTCGGGGGTCAGGCTTCGTACCTCTGATTAGTGGGGCCTTTGAGGGGTGGCACTGGGTGCCCCCGTCTTGGTCGATCTGTGGCGCTTGCCGAACTGCTATCGAGTTGAGCCTCGATCCACTGATCAGTAAGTCCCCAAATCGAGGGGCATCTGCGGTGCCCACTGTTCCCTCTGTGGGCAGGGCTTCGAACCGCTGATCAGTAAGTTCGCGTGGGTCCGGTCCTTGGGGACCCTCGAGTCCGTTCTCTGACGGCGTGTCAGCAAGCCGTGACTTTGCGGCTCTACCCTGTTTTAGATCAGGGCATTAATCGCGCACCCTCGAGGGGTCAGCTCTCGAGCTCTCGTCTCTGGTTTCGCGAGGAGGCTATCCTTACACGAGAAGGAATCCCCGTCATTGACGAACTGCGGTCGTGGTCGTGGGTCATGCGGAGTGGGCGCGCCTTTTTAGGTGGTGCGATGTGGATGATGTGGGAAGGAGATGAGACGGGGCGCCGCGTCCCCTGGGTTACTGCGCGGTAATCATGGCGCGTGCGCGTGCGCGTGGCCGTTTCGGCACGGTGGGGCCTAGCCGTCAGCGGTGCGGGGCGCCGACCGCATTAACTGCCGCCGCACGCGGAGTCCCCGGGGACGCCACCCTTTCAGATTCTATATAACACGGGGAGAGCAGGGGAGAGGCTCCTTACCTCTGCCATTCGCACGCATCTCCCACGCGCTTCATCTTCTTCTCCGCTGCACGCCTCGCCGTCTCAGATCCGCCCGTGCTCTTCTCGCTTCCGCCGCCGCCCGTGTTCCCCGTCTCCTCCGCCATGGCTCCGATTCGGGTGCTGGACCCCTTCCCGTGGCCCCGGTCAACGGCGGACCGACTGTCGCTGGAGGCGCTAGTGCTAGGCGGCCAGCTGACGCCGGCCGGCGACGGCCCAAACCCGGCGTGGATGGTCCCGCCGCCGTCGGACAGGGAGCCCAATCCTCCGCCGGGCTACGTCGTCAGCTTCCTGCGGCTGCACGAGCGTGGCTTTAACGCTCCCGCGAGCAGGTCATGCGGGGGCTGTGCCACCATTACGGGGTGGAGCTTCACAACTTCGCCCCCAATGCTATTTCGCAGGCGGCCTCCTTCGTCGCCGTCTGCGAGGGATTCTTGGGGATCTCGGCGCATTGGGACTTGTGGGTCCACCTCTTCCGCGGCGAGCTCCACACTCTCGCCACGAGAGAGAAGAAGACGCGCCGAGCAGTTCGCACCGGCGGCCTCACGCTCTCACTGTGTGACACCCGCAGGGAGCTGTACCTGCCGTGCACCATGACGTCGAACAACACCGACTGGGAGAAGGGGTGGTTCTACCTCCGCAACGACGGCGCTGGTCTCCTGCCGTACACCGGGAAGGTGTTGATGGAGAAGCCCGACGTGTGGACGTACGGGGTGTCGCCCCCGGCGAGGCAGAGGAGGCTCGAGCCTCTCACCAATGCCATAAGCCAGCTGGCGAACACCGGGCTGGCGGTGGCGTCCGTCATCGCCAACTTCCATCACCAGCGGATCATCCCCCTCATGTAGAGGGAACTCCGCATCTACGAGATGAGCGACGCGGCCAACCCCGTGTCCTTGGCGTGTTCGCGGCTGCTGGAGGAGCCGCTCGCCCAGGGATATGCGGCCACTCGGGCGAGGCACGCGATAAATCCCAAGGTGGTGCAGCACAGCGACGACGACCTGTGGTCGTTCGCGATGCTCCCCGACGCCGGCCAAGTGAGTACCGTCTTCTCGCCCTTTGCTTCTTTGCTTGCGTGTTTGTTCTGACAGTTGTTGCTCAGCGGCAGGCGGTGGGTGTCAATGCCCCCACACCGGATCCGCTGACGCCTCGGTCGCAGGCCGCCAACCGCGCCGCGCAGCAGAGGGAGCGGGACCGGGCGGCCCGGGCGAAGGAGAGGAAGATCCAGAGGCAGGAGCACCTCGACAAGCACAATGAGGACTACCGGCTGCGCGAGCAGCAGGGCCTCTCCCCTCCGCCGAGGCTGGTGAACTCGTCCTCAGATGAGGAGGAGAGCGAGGGGGAGCGGACCTCCTCCGATAGGTGGGAAGCCGCGCCGCCCCCGTCGCCAGGGGTCGAGGGGGTCGTCGCGGAACCGACCCTCGAGGTGGGCGCAGAGCCGCCCGTCGTCGGATCGTCGTCAGAGGCGCCGACGGGCGCCGGGGAGGCGCCTCCCGAGCCCTCGAGGAAGCGCAAGCGAGGCTTTTCCAACTTGAGGTGAGAAACGTTCTTTCCTCCGCGTTTTTGATTTCGTAGTGCAGTTGCTCATCCCCCGCCCTCCTTCTTTGCTGTCAGGGCATCGCCTGCTACCCCGCCCTCGCGCCTGTCAAGGCGCTCAAGCTGGGGACGTCACTGGTGACGAGGCCTCGCTCAGAGAGAGCGCCGCGGGCGGCGGCGAGCACGGTGGTGATGAGCGAGCCATCGCGCACCACGGCCGCGGCAGCAGGAGGATGTGGCAGCGGCGGCCGCGCAGGCGCCGGCTACCCGCGATCCCCACCAAGGGCACGGGTGGGCTCGCGCGGAGAGCCGTGGCGTCAGGAGCCGCGGGGCGGCCGAGACCCCTGCTGGTGGTGATTCCGCCCCCAGAGGGGGCTGATCGGGGGTGGTGGTCGGATCAGCCCCCGGGCCCGCGCCCGGGGTGCTGGTGGTACGATCCGATGGCTGCGTGATGTTGCAGCAGCCGGCACCTGATGCCGGGGCGTCGACGTCCCGTGCCGCGGACCCGGCGCCTGACGCCGTCCCGCCGCAATGGGAACAGGGGCTCCGTCGACCCGGGGTGCCGCGAAGCTTGCTCGAGGAGGCAAGGACCGAGAGGGTGCTGTGGCAGGAATTCCATGCCCACGGCGCCTCTCTTAGCACCGCCCTGACCGAGGCGCTCCGGCTCCATGGAGGCAGATCGCTCCAAATTTTTCAGGTGAGGACCTCTGTTCGATCGTCGCTTGTTTTCCTATTTTTTCTTGCCCGAGCATCTTTTATCCTGATTATCTCCCTTGCCCTCCCGTTGCTACCCGCAGGAGCTGCAGGGCCAGGCGGGCGAGAAGTTCGATCGCCTCGTCGAGCTGAGCTCTGACCTCGATTGGTACCGGGGGCAGTATGAGTCCCTGGATGCCATGGTGGAGGCCTTGCGGACAGGCAACGGCTGGCTGGAGTACAAGCTCATGGCCGCGGAGGACGCCTACACCGACCAACGCACCCTGGCGACAGGAAAAGCCAAGGAGGTTGACGAGGTGAAGGCCGCGCTCCAGGAGAAGGAAGGGGCGCTGGCGACGGCGAGCGGCGAGCTGCAGAGGGCACGCGACGCCCTGGCCGAGGCACAGACTGCGCTGGCGCAGAGGGAGACGGCCCTCGCCGAGGCACAGACCCAGCTCCTGCAGGACCGCACCACCCTCGAGGGGGCGCGGTCCTGGCAGACCCAAGCAGAGCAGAAGGCCCAGGAGGTCGAAAAGCTGGATGCTGCCCTGCAGGAGAAGGTTACGACGCTCACCGGGGTGGAGGACCAGCTCTAGCAGGAACGCGATGCGCGCGCGGGGGCGGAGACTCAGCTACAGCAGGCGCGAGCCGCGCTCGAGGAAGCTCGGTCCGCCACCCAGCGACAACACTCGGGGCGGGAGGAGGCGCAGTCCCAGCTCCACCAGGAGCGTGCCGCGCTGACAGATGCCAGGGTGATGCTTCAGCTCCGGGAGGCGGAGATCGAACGGCTCACCGGGGAGCTGGTCCAGGGAGGCGTGGCCGTCGAGGCCTTGAGGACTACCGGCGCGGAGAAGGACGCCTCGGTCCTGCAGCTGCAGCAGGAGGTTGAAGCCGTGCGCGCGGACCTCGAGAAGGAGAGGAAGCAGATCGAGGGTGAGTTGCTGCCGTCGGCCTTTCATTTGTTGATTGGTTTTGCCGAGATTCGCTCCCGACTCACCCCTTTTTCTTCCAGGCCTGCGGAAAGCTCTGGGAGAGTCGGCAACACAGGTGGGAGTGCTTCAAACGGCCTACGACTCCTCCCAGCAGGATTTGGGGCTCCTGGAGTAGGCGGCCCTCGAAGCATGCCAGAGCATTGACGAGGGTGCCGGCCTATCGGGGAGCTCGGTGGCGAGTCGCCTTCGGGCTCTGGGCGGTCGCGTCACCGAGCGCATGAAGGGCGCCCTCCGCCTCGGCATCCAGAAGACCCTCGGCGTGGTGCAGTCACACTACATCGTCAATCTTGCGGCGCTGGCCACGGGCTACATCGTCGCGGATGACCTCGATGATGATGGGGCGCAGGCGGTGGTAGACCGACTCGACGCTGCCGCTGCACACGCCGCCGCAGACCTTGCTGACGCCTTTGAGGAGGACCTTTTCCCGAACACTCCTCCCGCTGGGCCCCTCGAGCCCTGAAAATGGCCGGGCGCTGAGGCCCTTAGATTGTAATTAGGATCTGAGCCAGGTGGCCTTTGTAATAAGACAATTTGCTTTCGAAGTTTGTAAGTTAAGTACGATTTGTTTCATTTTATTTGTGCTGTTCTGTCCCTTTCCCGTCGCCTAGGCAAGTTTCGGCTGGGATTGATCGTTTTCACGAGTAGCCCGTAGGCAAAGTGGTGAGGGGGAGGAGCCGTATCCTACCGGAGGCGTGGGTCGTCCCTAGCTCGCCCGTCTTTACCTTTTGGCTGCTCGCGCCCTGCTTCTTTTTGCCCGAGCTCCCGGGTTGGGACGTACTTGGCATTTTTTTTAGAATGAAGATTTTTGCGAAAAAAGGGGACCGTTTAGGGGGGGTGCCCCCCCGTAGTAGCCCCCGAGGGGGACTTGGTTTTCGGAGAGAAAGCCGAGTCACCCTTCACTTTATTCACAAACTTAACATATATACAACCGACTGGGGCGTCGGATATGCACAAATTGACTTGAAACTTTTTAAGGGTAAAAGCGACGTAGCTGTTGGATGTTCCAAGCGTTGGTGAGGACTTCGCCCTGCTCGTTCGCAAGCTTGTATGTGTCGGGCTTGAGCACCTCGACGACGATGTAAGACCCTTCCCATGGTGGTGACAGCTTGTGACGGCCTCGATTGTCTTGTCGTAGCCTTAGCACTAGGTCGCCCTCGCTGAAGTCTCGGCGCCGAATCTTCTGAGCTTGGTATGGCCGGAGTGCTTGCTGGTATCTTGCTGAGTGCATCATCGCCACGTCGCGGGCTTCATCCACCTGGTCCAACGAGTCTTCGCGAGCCCGCTGGTTTGAGTTTTCCTCATAGGTCCTAAGCCTGGGTGATCCGTATTCCAGGTCTGTGGGGTGGACGGTGCCACACCCGGATTTAAGGGCAAATCCGAATGCATAGAATACATGTGCGCCAGGACCAAGTTACACACATGCATCGACTCAGTGAATACCAAAAACAGTGTCAAAAACGTATAGAGAGTATTAAAACATTATTACATGACCGAATGTCTCAAAATCGTAACAAAAGCGAGAACTAGCAGCGGAAATGGACGTCTCCACAGGCAGCTGACTGGTGGCACGCTCGCCTAGAACTCGTCGAACTCTCCAGGAAAGTCTTCAAAACGTCCGTCTGAGCAGCAACCGGGTTGTGTAGATGCAATATAAAATAACAACAAGCATGGGCACATGTCGTACTCAACAAGGGAAAACGCTATAACAACATGCAAAGGCTTTATGAAGGAAGTTTGTGGTTGCATAGCAGGTCAGCATTTTAGTTGGTCAAGTTTTATTAAGCAAGCTGATTTACTAGCAAATGTAAGTTTATACCAACCCAGAGATTAACATAAGCATCATCATCATAAACAAAAGTAAATGCAACAAGTTTAATCCATCTTCCATAGTTTACTCATGTGAGGGTCCAGGCCGCCCTTGACCGTGGGCACGGCTAACTAGTTAGTTTTACACTCTGCAGAGGTTGTACATCTTTACCCACAAGTCGCGTAAAAGTCCCGAAGAACTTTAAACCCAACCATGCGATGCCGGCCAAGCATCATACCACACTACCGAGGTGTGATTGCATAGGGACGCTACGAGGCCTTTACAAAGATCCCCTAGTGCAGGCTGCTCGCTAGGTTACTTGACAGCGCAATGCATAAACCTCTCTCAAGACTGCGAAACTACCATAGAGCAGATCAGCCTGAGGGCCGGGCTATACACCAACTACCGGCAACCCCCAACCCCTTTCAGGTAAAGCATACCTAACACCAAGTTTTCTAATTACTTAGCCCAGACAGAGCCATATGTCTTGTGGTTGTACTGTTTTCCTGGGTGGTTCTCCATGTTCCGATTAACAAAGGTGATCTTGTTTAATGAAGGTATAACATAAGTAAAGCAATATTGACATTGTTGTTCATTAGAACCACCATGATCCCAAGTTGAGCAACTAAGCAAGGTCTACCCAACATAAACATAAACCCAGGTTGATCAAGGCATAGGAATAAACAAAGCTAGTCGAACCTTAAAGAATAGGACCCTTCAATTTAGTGCAAAGCAATAAATAAATAACGGTGTAATTAAAATGCATGTTGTAATAGGATAATCGGGAATGCAGCATGGACTTGCCTTCTACCAACGCTTGCTGCTGCTCAATGTCTTGAAAATCTTCAACTTCAGCGTATCCCACGTACGGATCGTCTTCTACGCACCACATTATTCACATACAAGCATTCAATGGAATAAAATAAGAAACAATCACCAAACAGTACTAACATAACAAAACAGGGGCATAAAACTGTTCTACTCATCGAGACGATCGCGTGGATATAAAGAACGCTAAAAACGGAGCTAAAACGCGTATTCTACGGCCAAAACAAGATACAGGGGCTTAACTGTAAGAAACCGAGGGTTAAAACCTAATTTCATATAGAAACCGAAGGTCTACGGTGCAAAAGGTAAAAGACAGACATCGGGCGCTAAAACCATAAAGGCTAGGGTTTAAAACGTAAAGAAAAGGACCTATCGGTAAGGGTCTTAACACTGCGGGAGGGCATATCTGTGAAACTAGAAAAGCCGGGTGCTTTTCTGCAAAACGGTGACGAAAAAGATTTGTTGACCGGTATGCCTCCGGTTGACTTCGGTTTGGATTGATCTGGTTCGTCCGATCCCGATCGAACGGCTAGCAACGCGCGCAGCAGCGGGCGACGGCGGAACGCGACGGCGGCGGCGGCGTGCGGCGGAGGACTCGCCGGCGCAACCCCAACTCGAGCTGGGGTGCTTGGTTTCGTGCGCGGGTAGCACCAAGGCGAAGCGGAGGTCACGGTGTGCTTAACCAGGGCACTGGGGCGGACATACAGGCGGCGACGACGGCGCACCGCTCGACGCTGCGGTCGGCGTGGCGACGGCTACTCCGGCGAGCACGATAAGGCGATGCGGGGCACGAGCTCGAGTTCAAGTGGCACCATGGTCCTCCTCACCTTCTTGCGCAGCTTCGGGGGTGCCTCTCGTCGGCGGAACGGTGACGGTGGAGGAAATCGACGAAGGCGGCGCGGCTAGGGTTTCCGGCGGCGGCGGCGCATGGCACGGGGCTTGCTAGGGTTTGGGGATGGCGCACGTGTGGCGGCGGCGACCTTTAAATAGGCCAAGGGAGGCCTTGGCGTGCGGGCCCAGGTGAGGAGGTGGCGCGGCACGCGCGATCGGGGCGGTGCGAGGCCAGGCCCGAGCTCGGGTTCGGCTCGGTCGGCGCGGCGGGCGGGATGACAGGCGGGTCCCGCCCGTCAGCGGCTGCGCACGGGGGAAGGCGGACGTGGGCCGCTCTTGGCCAAAAGGCCGGCTGGGCTGCGGGAGAGGGGGAGGGAGCGGAGCGGGCCGGCGTGCCGGAAGCTGGGCCGCTTAGGGCTGGGGAAAGTGGCGCGCGCGAACCAGGCCGGAATAACAAGGGGCGGCGACAGACTTGGTCTGCTGGGCTTCAAGCAAGGCTGGGCCGGAAAAGCGGAAAAGAAGGGGGAGGGTAAAGCAAGGATTTTTGAAATTTTTGAAAAGGCAACAAGGAATTGAATTCAAATTCAAATTTGAATTCAAACACCCAAAAGCAATGCATCAGCATGAATGCAACAAACATCAAGCCATTTATTTATTTTCGGAAAACGAATAATGTTTTTGTTTTTTTCCTGCACTATATTCCCTGTAAAGAAATAAATGTTTGGAAAATTTTAAAAGTTATGAGAAAATTGTTGTTTAAATTTTCTTCCTATTCACATCCTGAAATTTGGAAATTTCAGGGTGTGACAAATCTACCCCCCTTAAAAGGAATCTCGTCCTCGAGATTCGGAAGAACTAAGAAAGATTTTGGAATGATAGGGTAGAACTGATGTGAGGACAATGTTGATAGAGAACATACCAAACACGGTTGTTGCATTTACGTGGTTCAATCTACCACGCGCGGAGTTTTGCTGTCCCTTGGAGCTTTGCGGGGTCTTGTTTCCATTCCTCATCTGCTGACTCTGCACCGGGGTATTCTGGATGCTTCTCTGGGAGCAGTTGTTGGCATAGTGACCAGTCTCTCCACACTTAAAGCAAGTATTTCCAACAGGAGTGCTGGGCGCACTAGGTCTCACTGGGGTTCCCGCTAGGGTGTTCTGACTAGGCTGCTGGTCATTGAGGCGTGGAGTCTGTGGGGTGGACTGCTGCAACTCTTGAATGGGGTGCTTGAACGGTTGATTGTTACACTGAAACTGATTCTGCCCAGAGTTACCACCTGAACCTCCAACATGGGGTGTTGTCCTCTGCTGTGGAATGAAACGGTGGCGAGTGCTGCTCCCAAACTGCACAGAGGTAGTGGCCTTCCTCTTCAGATCTCCCAACTCTCTGCGCTTTGACTCCAAGCAGATAGCCTTGTCCATCAGCTGCTGAAACGACGCAAAATTGTGAGACATAAGCTGGTACTGAAGTGGTCCAGCTAGTCCCTCCATGAATAGCTCATGTTTCTTCCCATCATCAGCCACATCTTCAGGTGCATAGCGTGACAACTCAATGAACTTGTCCCTGAATTCAGCCACTGACATTCCTCCCTGCTTGAGAGAAAGGAATTCCTTCTTCTTTAGCTTCATCAGGCCTGCAGGAATGTGATGGCTCCTGAAGCTGTCGGTGAACTCCTGCCAAGTGATGGTGTCTGGTGTAGCATGAGCGGCAACATAAGCATCCCACCAAGCTCCTGCTGTACCCTGAAGCCGTCCTGCAGCATACATGACCTTCTCTCTGTCATCACACTGAGCGGTAGTGAGCATCTTGCCTATAGTCTTCAGCCAATCATCAGCCTCCAATGGATCTGCAGCATCTGTAAACACCGGTGGACGATGGCTCATGAACTCCCTGTGCTTGTTCATGGGCGCCTGCTGCTACTGTTGCTGCTGAGGTGGATTGTTGACTTGAGCCTGCAGGTTGGCCACAGTGTTGGTCAAGTTCTCGAGAAGCTGAGTTTGAGTCTGGAAAAACTGTTGCATGGCCGGATCCATCTGTGGTTGCTGGGGTGCGGGGCCTGAACGGTTGCTTCTCCCTTGTCAGTTCACTGCTGGTTGATCGACTCCGGATCCTGACCTGGTGTTCACAATCTGAGTGTTAGGGACATTACTTTAGATGATTGAGTCAGGAGTGAAACTCAGAAAGTACAACAATGAAGATATTCAACATTAGACAGATTCTGTTGACTCCAGATATTCAGGTATAACTCTCAACGTGGCTAACCAAAAATTATGAGCTTTTGACCAGTAAAAGGTAATGAAATTACGGAACTAGTCCAACTGGAATCACCTCGATCGGAGCTCCATAACTCCAGATATAAAATTAACAAGTCAGGTATATCAACAGTGCTAACAGATTCAAGTAACTCCAAAGTTTCGGGCATAACTCTCTGAATATGTAATCAAAATTTCTGAATTTTGGATAGAAAAACACCCATGAAATTTCTGAACTTCTCCAACTGGATTTGCCTCGAACGGAGGTCTATAACCCGAGATATAAAATAATGAAGTCAACTGTGTCAGCAGAGTTTTACAGATTCTGATAGCTCCAATGTTTCATGCATAACTCCCAGGATATTTATTGGATGGGGCTGAATTTTTGATAGAAAATCAGTTATGAAATTTTTGAACCAACCCAACTGGTTTTGCATCAATCGGAGCTCTGTATCTCGAGATATTATCAAAACACTTCTGCTGTGTCGAAGGTTGAAGAGAACAGATTTGCAGCAAGATAGATTCCAAGGTAGATAAGTAAAGATTTAATAAAGGATTAAGAAGGTGCAAGATAAAAAGGATGGTTGAGACAAGACTTAAACCCTACTAAGCAAACTTATACTAAACCAATGTCATTGTGGTTATCAACCCACAACACATTGCACTCAAGCAAAGATCCAAATCAAACATTAACACAAAATCAAGCATTCAAACACACCACTAGACTAAGCACACCTAAACGATGATCGTGATTAACGATTACATAACCATAAAGCCTAAAGATCCTAGATCCTAAGGAAGATCTTCAGGTTGAACATGATAGGGTCATAAGATTACTGAGAACACTGTGAACACGAGTAAGGTAAAGATAGGAAAAGACCGGAGAGCATAGAACAAATGCTAAAGATTCCTTAAAGCAAGAACAAGGATGTATAGAGTGAAAAGGATAGCCAATATAGAGTAGAGAACAACTAGAATATCAAGGATGGGGGTAAAAGCAAGGATATGTATATTAAAAATAGAATTAAAGCATAGCATGATGTGAGAATGGCTTCTAAGATAATATAATCCTTAGGTTCGACCTTTTTCTAACTAGGCTAACGTCCTACAGTCAACACAGCTCTGATACCACTTTGTCACACCCGGATTTAAGGGCAAATCCGAATGCATAGAATACATGTGCGCCAGGACCAAGTTACACACATGCATCGGCTCAGTGAATACCAAAAACAGTGTCAAAAACGTATAGAGAGTATTAAAACATTATTACATGACCGAATGTCTCAAAATCGTAACAAAAGCGAGTACTAGCAGCGGAAAAGGACGTCTCCACAAGCAGCTGACTGGTGGCACGCTCGCCTAGAACTCGTCGAACTCTCCAGGAAAGTCTTCAAAACGTCCGTCTGAGCAGCAACCGGGTTGTGTAGATGCAATATAAAATAACAACAAGCATGGGCACTTGTCATACTCAACAACGGAAAACGCTATAACAACATGCAAAGGCTTTATGGTGGAAGTTTGTGGTTGCATAGCAGGTCAGCATTTTAGTTGGTCAAGTTTTATTAAGCAAGCTGATTTACTAGCAAATGTAAGTTTATACCAACCCAGAGATTAACATAAGCATCATCATCATAAACGAAAGTAAATGCAACAAGTTTAATCCATCTTCCATAGTTTACTCATGTGAGGGTCCAGGCCGCCCTTGACCGTGGGCACGGCTAACTAGATAGTTTTACACTCTGCAGAGGTTGTACATCTTTACCCACAAGTCGCGTAAAAGTCCCGAAGAACTTTAAACCCAACCATGCGATGCCGGCCAAGCATCATACCACACTACCGAGGTGTGATTGCATAGGGACGCTACGAGGCCTTTACAAAGATCCCCTAGTGCAGGCTGCTCGCTAGGTTACTTGACAGCGCAATGCATAAACCTCTCTCAAGACTGCGAAGCTACCATAGAGCAGATCAGCCTGAGGGCCGGGCTATACACCAACTACCGGCAACCCCCAACCCCTTTCAGGTAAAGCATACCTAACACCAAGTTTTCTAATTACTTAGCCAAGATAGAGCCATATGTCTTGTGGTTGTACTGTTTTCCTGGGTGGTTCTCCATGTTCCGATTAACAAAGGTGATCTTGTTTAATGAAGGTATAACATAAGTAAAGCAATATTGACATTGTTGTTCATTAGAACCACCATGATCCCAAGTTGAGCAACTAAGCAAGGTCTACCCAACATAAACATAAACCCAGGTTGATCAAGGCATAGGAATAAACAAAGCTAGTCGAACCTTAAAGAATAGGACCATTCAATTTAGTGCAAAGCAATAAATAAATAACAGTGTAATTAAAATGCATGTTGTAATAGGATAATCGGAAATGCAGCAAGGACTTGCCTTCTACCAACGCTTGCTACTGCTCAATGTCTTGAAAATCTTCAACTTCAGCGTATCCCACGTACGGATCGTCTTCTACGCACCACATTATTCACATACAAGCATTCAATGGAATAAAATAAGAAACAATCACCAAACAGTACTAACATTACAAAACAGGGGCATAAAACTGTTCTACTCGTCGAGACGATCGCGTGGATATAAAGAACGCTAAAAACGGAGCTAAAACGCGTATTCTACGGCCAAAACAAGATACAGGGGCTTAACTGTAAGAAACCGAGGGTTAAAACCTAATTTCATATAGAAACCGAAGGTCTACGGTGCAAAAGGTAAAAGACGGACCTCGGGCACTAAAACCATAAAGGCTAGGGTTTAAAACGTAAAGAAAAGGACCTATCGGTAAGGGTCTTAACACTGCGGGAGGGCATATCTGTGAAACTAGAAAAGCCGGGTGCTTTTCTGCAAAACGGCGACAAAAAAGATTTGTTGACCGGTATGCCTCCGGTTGACTTCGGTTTGGATTGATCTGGTTCGTCCGATCCCGATCGAACGGCTAGCAACGCGCGCAGCAGCGGGCGACGGCGGAACGCGACGGCGGCGGCGGCGGACTCGCCGGCGCAACCCCAACTCGAGCTGGGGTGCTCGGTTTCGTGCACGGGTAGCACCAAGGTGAAGCGGAGGTCACGGCGTGCTTAACCAGGGCACTGGGGTGGACGTACAGGCGGTGACGACGGCGCACCGCTCGGCGCGACGGTCGCCGCGGCGACGGCTACTCCGGCGAGCACGATAAGGCGATGCGGGGCACGAGCTCGAGTTCAAGTGGCACCATGGTCCTCCTCACCTTCTTGCGCAGCTTCGGGGGTGCTTCTCGTCGGCAGAACGGCGACTGTGGAGGAGATCGACGAAGGCGGCACGGCTAGGGTTTCCGGCGGCAACGGCGCAGGGCACGGGGCTTGCTAGGGTTTGGGGATGGCGCACGTGTGGCAGCGGCGACCTTTAAATAGGCCAAGGGAGGCCTTGGCGTGCAGGCCCAGGTGAGGAGGCGGCGTGGCACGCGGGATCGGGGCGGTGCGAGGCCAGGCCCGAGCTCGGGTCCGGCTCGGTCGGCGCGGCGGGCGGGATGACAGGCGGGTCCCGCCCGTCAGCGGCTGCGCACGGGGGAAGGCGGACGTGGGCCGCTCTGGGCCAAAAGGCCGGCTGGGCTGCGGGAGAGGGGGAGGGAGCGGAGCGGGCCGGCGCGCCGGAAGCTGGGCCGCTCAGGGCTGGGGAAAGCAGCGCGCGCGAACCAGGCCGGAAGAACAAGGGGCGGCGGTAGACTTGGTCTGCTGGGCTTCAAGCAAGGCTGGGCCGGAAAAGCGGAAAAGAAGGTGGAGGGTAAAGAAAGGATTTTTGAAATTTTTGAAAAGGCAACAAGTAATTGAATTCAAATTCAAATTTGAATTCAAACACCCAAAAGCAATGCATCAGCATGAATGCAACAAACATCAAGCCATTTATTTATTTTCGGAAAACAAATAATGTTTTTGTTTTTTTTTCCTGCACTATATTCCCTGTAAAGAAATAAATGTTTGGAAAATTTTAAAAGTTATGAGAAAATTGTTGTTTAAATTTTCTTCCTATTCACATCCTGAAATTTGGAAATTTCAGGGTGTGACAGACGGCCTCCGCGCCATAGACGAGGAAGAACGGCGTGAACCCCGTGGCTCTGCTCGGGGTGGTCCTGAGACTCCAGATGACCGATGGTAGCTCTTGGATCCACTTGCGACCAGACTTGTTCAGTTTGTCGAAGATCCTAGGCTTGAGGCCTTGTAAAATCATGTCGTTGGCACGTTCTACCTGGCCGTTAGTCTGTGGATGTGCGACGGCCGCCCAATCCACGCGGATATAGTGGTTGTCGCGGAACTCCAGGAATTTCCTGCCAGTGAACTGGGAGCCGTTGTCGGTAATGATGGAGTTCGGCACTCCGAACCTGTGGACGATGTCGGTGAAGAATGACACGGCTTGCTCGGATCTGAGGTTAGTGATTGGGCGTGCCTCAATCCACTTCGAGAATTTGTCGACTGTGACCAACAGGTGTCTGTAGCCCCTGGGCGCCTTCCGCAGGGGCCCGACGATGTCCAATCCCCACACGGCAAATGACCATGTGATGGGGATGGTCTGGAGGGCGTGAGCCGGGAGGTGGGTCTTGCGGGCGTGGAACTGGCATCCCTCGCAGGTGCGTACGACCTCGTTGGCGTCGGCGACCGCCGTGGGCCAGTAGAAGCCCTGGCGAAACGCGTTGCCTACGAGGGTGCGCGGCGCCGCGTAATGGCCACACACGCCTGCGTGGATGTCCCGGATCAACTCGCGGCCCTCGGGGATGGGGACACATCACTGTAGGATTCCAGACGCGGCGCGCTTATACAGCTTGCCGTCGACCACGGTGAACGATTTGGCCTTTCTGACGATGCGCCTTGCCTCGGTCCGATCCGAGGGTAGCTCCCCTCGATCGATCCAGGCGAGGTACTTGCTTCGCCAGTCCACCGCGTGGAGGGCCGTCTCAATCTCCATGGCCTCGGCCTCGTTGGCCCCATACCCCTCGAGTAGGGAGAGCACGAATGCCTCGTTTGAGGGGTCCTCATCCATGGGCTCCGCGCCCGTCGGATTCGAGGGAGCCCCCGAGGGTCCTCCCGGGTTCGGGGGGGGGTCTTGCTAAAGTTGATGGAGGGTTCGGCGAGGTCGCGCGCAAAGACGTTTAGAGGGACGGTGATCCGCCCCGACGCAATCTTCGCGAGCTCGTCCGCCTCCTCGTTGTGCTTGCGGGGGACGTGGTTGAGCTCGACGCCGTAAAATTTGTCCTCAATCGCACGCACGGCATTGCAGTAAGCTTCCATCTTCTCGTCATGGCAGCTCGCGTTCTTCATGACTTGGTCGATCACGAGCTGCGAATCTCCCCTGACGTCGAGGCGCTTGATGCCGGTCTCAATGGCGATTCGGAGGCCACAAAGGAGGGCCTCGTATTCCGCCATGTTGTTCGACGCGGGTAAGTGCAGGCGCACTGCATACCTCATGTGCTCTCCAAGGGGCGAGATGAAGAGCAGGCCCGCGCCCGCTCCGGTTTTCATCACCGACCCGTCGAAGTAGAGGGTCCAACACTCGGCCTGGATCTGTAACGGGGGCAATTGAGTGTCTGTCCATTCAGCGACGAAGTCCGCGAGAATTTGGGATTTGATTGCCTTGCGCGGCGCATAGGTAAGAGTTCCCCCATGAGTTCCACGGACCACTTTGCGATTCTACCCGAGGCATCCGGATTGCGGATTATCTCCCCCAACGGGAACGATGAGACCACCGTGACCGGGTGGGCCTCGAAGTAGTGCCGCAGCTTGCGCCGTGCAAGTACCACTGTGTAAAGCAGCTTCTGGATTTGTGGGTACCGCGCTTTGGTTTCAGATAGCACCTCGCTGATATAGTACACCGGCTTTTGGACTGGCAGGGCGTGACCTTCCTCTGCCCTCTCCACCACGATGACCGCGCTGACCACCTGGGTGGTTGCCGCGACATAGAGGTACAGAGGCTCGCCGTCTCGAGGCGGCGTGAGGATCGGCGCGTGCGCGAGCGTCGCTTTCAGCTTGTCGAGCGCGTCTTGGGCCTCGACGGTCCAGGAGCTTCTTCAGGAGTCGGTAGAGGGGCAGGCCCTTTTCGCCGAGCCGCGAAATGAAGCGGCTCAAAGCGGCCAGGCAGCCCAGCACCTTCTGCACCCCCTTCAAGTCTCGAATCGGCCCCATCCGGTCGAGGGCCGAGACCTTCTCGGGGTTGGGCTTGATGCCCCGCTGGGAGACAATGAAACCCAGTAGCATACCGCGCGGCACCCCAAAGACGCATTTTCGGGGTTTAGCTTTACCCCGTTGGCCCGCAAGCAATCGAACGTAACACGCAAATCGTTAACCAGGTCGTCTGCCTTCCTGGTTTTGACGACAATGTCATCTACGTATGCCTCCACGGTCCGCCCGATGTGGTCCCCAAAAACGTGTTGCATACATCACTGGTATGTAGCTCTCGCATTTCGAAGACCAAATGGCATCGTTACGTAGCAAAACATGCCGAATGCGTGATGAAAGAGGTCGCGAGTTGATCGGACTCCTTCATCTTTATCTGGTGGTAACCCGAATAGGCATCAAGTAAACACAAGAGCTCGCACCCCGTAGTGGAATCCACAATTTGGTCGATTCGTGGCAAAGGAAAAGGAACCTTGGGACATGCTTTATTCAAACCGGTGTAATCTACACACATTCACCATTTCCCATTCTTTTTCTTAACTAGTACAGGATTAGCTAACCACGTGGGGTGGAACACTTCCTTGATGAACCCGGCCTCGAGGAGCCTCCGCAGCTCCACTCCGAGCGCCCGGCGTCTTTCTTCGTCAAAGCGCCGCAGGCGCTATTGCACAGCTCTGGAGTGAGGTAGGATGTCAAGGGAGTGCTCGGCGACCTCCCTCGGGATGCCCGGCATGTCCGAGGGGCTCCACGCAAAGATGTCTGCGTTGGCGCGAAGGAAGTCGACGAGCACCACTTCTATTTCGGGTCGAGGGTGGAACTGACCCTCAACACCTTGCCCTCGGGGGCAGCGGTGTTGAGGGGTACCTCCTTGGTCTGCTCGGCAGCCTCGAAGCTGCCTGCGTGCTTGGCAGGGGAGTCGAGGCCCTCGTTGGCCAACTTCTCCCTGTCCGCGACGAGCGACTCGTCCAGTGCGAGCGCCTCGGCGTGCTCGATGCACTCGACATCGCAGTCGAATGCGTGCTCGATCGACGAGCCCACCGTGATGACGCCTTTTGGCCCCGACATCTTCATCTTGAGGTACGTGTAGTTCGGGACCGCCATGAATTTGGCGTAGCACGGACACCCAAGGATGGCGTGGTACGCGCCCCGAAATCCCACCACCTCGAAGGTGAGGGTCTCCTTGCGGAAGTTGTCTGGCGTGCCGAACCAGACCGGCAAGTCGATCTCCCAAGGGGCTCGACGCGCTTGCCCGGCGCGACGCAATGAAACGGCGTCGTGCTGGGCCGCAGCTGATCCAAACCGATCCCCATCAGTCGTAGAGTGTGAGCGTAGAGGATGTTGAGGCTGCTGCCGCTGTCCATCAGCACCTTGGAGAATCGCGAGTTGCCGATGACGGGGTCGACGACCAACGGGTACTGACCCGGGTTGGGGATGCGGTTCGGGTGATCCTTGCGGCTGAAGGTGATGGCCTCCTCCGACCAGTCGAGGAAGGAGGGAGGGGCCTTCTCGGCGGCGAGGACCTCATGCCGCTCGTGCTTGCGCTGGCTGGTGGACATGTCCACCGTCGGCCCCCCAAAGTTGAGGAAGACGTTCTCCACGACGGGGAAACCGCCGGCGCCCCTGTCACCCCCATCCTTCTTGGCCTCGTCCTCCTTCGCGGCGACACGACTATAGTACTTCTTGAGCATGTCACATTGCTCGAGGGTGTGGTTGACCGGGGTCTTGTGGTACGGACACGGCTTCTTCAGCATGTCATCGAACACGCCGGGGCCTCGAGGGGGCCCTCGAGGACCCTTACGGGCAGGGTCGACGGCGATGGCCTCGTCGTCGTCTTCGCCGCGTCCCTACGCGCGCGCGTCGCGGTGGGGCTTATTGCCCTTCTTGCCCCGCTTTTGCTTCTTCACGGGCTCTTTGGACTTGCTACCCTCCGCGGGTGCGTCGTCCACGCGCTTGCCTTTCTTGCCATCGAAAATGGCCCCCACCGCCTCCTCTCCGGAGGCGAAGCTGGTGGCGATATCGAACAGCTCGTTGGAGTCGACCGCCGGGCTCCTCCCGAGCTCGCGCACGAGGTCCCGACAGGTCGTGCCCTCGAGGAAGGCGTGCACGATCTCCGACTCAGCGACGCTTGGGAGCTCGGTACAGCGCTTGGAAAAGCACCGTATGAAGTCCCAGAGCGATTCGCCGGGCTTCTGAGTGCACCCCGCAGGTCCTAGGAGTTCCCGGGGCGCACATACATGCCTTGGAAGTTTCCCACGAACGTGCGGACTAGGTCGTCCTAGCCGTGGATTTGGCTGGGCGGCAGATGCTCGAGCCACGTCCGGGCCGAATCCGCAAGGTGTAGCGGTAGGTTGCGGATGATCACTGCATCGTTGGTGGCGCCGCCCAGCTGGCAAGCCAAGCGGTAGTCATTGAGCCACACCCGAGGGTCCGTTTCCCCCGTGTACTTGGTGATGGTGGTGGGCTGACGGAAGCGCTGGGGGAAATTCGCCGTGCGGATCTCCCGGCTGAACACACGGGTTCCCGGGGGTTCCGGCGTTGGCGAGCGGTCCTCCCGGCTGTCGTAGCGTCCACCTCGCCGAGGGTGGTAGCCTGCCGCCGTTCGCGCCTCCGCGTCGCCCCTCCTCTTGGCGTTCAGGACGTTGCGAGCATCGCCGTCTTGGGCCTGGCCGCGCGTGTCAAGGATCCGCTCCCTGACAGGCGTCCTGCCCTGGTTTGCCGGCTGTCCCGCCGTGCCGCCCGCGTGGACGGATGCCTCCTGGTCCTGCGCGTCGCCGTCGCCCCGCGCGTTGGACTGGTTGCGTATGCGGGACGCGGAGCTCTCGGCCTGCTGCACGGCCGCCTGCTCGATGAGAGCATGCGCCTCGCGACGCAGGTTGCGTGCCTCAGGCGTCGATGACTCGGGCATGGCCCGAAGTAGTGTTGCCACTGCGATGAGCTTCTGGCTGGCCCGAGGAGGCGTGTGCGGGTCGTCGACGTTGAAGTCGGCGTTGATGTGCTCGCGGGCGTGCCTGCCTGCTTCTCGCACGCGTTCGCCACGTGCCGAGGCCTCTCCCACGATGGTGGCGCGCAAGAGCCGTACCTGCCGGTACTCCTCCGCGAGCTTAGCCTCGAGCTCGCGCACTTGGGCTAGCTGCACGGCAATGTCCGCGCCTCCCGCCGGTGGGGCGGGAGGTGGGTTCGGCTCCGGGTCCTGAGGTGCGTCCCCGTCGCCTGCCCCGTCCGCACCGTCGGTAGGGGTGGGCATTTTTTTACCGAAAACCGCAAACCGAACCGAATCGAGCCGAACCGAACCGAAATATCGGTTTTTTCGGTTTTTCGGTTCGGCTTCGGTTTTTTGTTTTGCTAAATTCGGCCTTCGGCTTCGGTTTTGGTTTTAGCCGGACACTGAACCGACCACCGAATAAAAACCGAACAGCAATGAAGGATGTAGCCAACCAGCCAACCCAGCAAAGGCCGCAATGCCATCTCGATGTTTCAGCCCAAATAAGACCAGCCCATGTAGCTACCAGGTCAAGTCGCTGGGAGAGTCGATTACCCTATCCCTCGATCCTCTTTCCTCACAGCCGCGACGGGCAAGCGGTTGCGGCGGCGGCGACTCCGCACGGCGCCTCGAGCCCTCGACTCCACCTCCACGTGCCGACACAGCTGCCCTGCCTATGGGGAGCCGGGAGCCAGAGCCGCAGTGGCAGGTGGGGAGAGCAGGAGCGGTGACCGGCAAGCCGCGAGCGGATCTGCAAGGCAATTACGGAGGAGTCATCCACCGTATGTTGTGTCCTAAATTTTTGCAATAAAAAAACAATGCGTTTATCTGATCGATGCCTGAATCCCCATGCTTTTCATCTCAAGCATCAAGTCGGTTTTATTCGGTAAAACCGAAAACCGAACCGAAAAAAACCGAAGCCGAACACGTCGGTTTTTTATTTTCTGGGCAACCGATCGGTTCCTGTGTTGTGGAAAACCGAATTTTTTAAAAACCGAATAACCGAACCGAATTGTCGGTTAAAACCGAATGCCCAGGCCTAGCCGTCGGCGTGTTCGTTGATGGCGACCACAAAGCACTTGCGTGCAGGGTCATAGCTCCCGACGCTAGAGTCGTCGGAGCAGCCGAACCAGTAATCCGCGGCGTCGAGGAATCGCCGGAACGTTACTGGGTCTGGCACGCCGAAAAAATCCCACTCCGCGTGGCCGTGCGACGTCGCGGGTGGTGTCTCGCCGGCCGAGCTGTGGTACGACTCGTCGTTGGTGGTAGCGATGAGGTTCCGGATCGACAGCAGGTGGTGGCCCGGGAGATCCTCATACGCGGCCATGTCCGTGCTGACGGACGAGGCGTACGTAGCGGCGGAGTTCCGCATCCCGTGAGGGAACTGCGGCCGCGCGCTCCTCCTCGGGACGCATCGCCGCATCAGTCGGTGGCGGCGGATCCCCCCACATGGCAGTGCGTGCTGCCCGGCGTCGCTCTGTGCGCGCCTGGCGCGAGCGCTGACCGGAGCGTCTGCGGAGCCGGGACGTCGAGGGAGTCATTGCCGTCACCGGTGCCGGGGGGGTCCGTCGTTGGCGTGACGGGGATCGGGCCTGGCTCGGTCGACCGCCATGGGTGGAGTTCGTCCCGGTTGAGGAGGCGCATATGGTAACCGTTCCCCGTGGCCTGAAAGTTGAGGCTTCCGAACCGGATTTCGAACCCGGCCGGGAAAGGGTCAGACCTGCCCATAGCGCCCCTCTGGGACGTCATCTCAGTGCGAATCACCATCGAGACTGCTGGTGAGGGGTCGATCACAGCGACACCCCTATCTGTCGCGCCAACTGTCGGTGCGGAGATTAGTCCCGACACTAACTAGTAAAATGCGCTGTGATCGGTCTCTCGATGGCCGGTGCTAGGCAATAAGGGGACACGGGTTTATCCTGGTTCCGGCCATGGGGCCGTACGTCCAGCAGATTGCGCTCGTGGCGCTGTATTGCGATGCACCGTGGTGCCTGTAGAGGGGGGCTACAAGCGAGACGGGAGAGGAGGGGAAGCCTCCAAGTCCCTGCTAGATGATTGAGGCGAGTGCCAATATCAGGGGAGCAATCGTGCGCAAATGAATGCGGATGAAGATGATCCCCCTGCAGCTGGGCGTCCGCCTCCTCCTTTTATAGACCAAGGGGAGGCGTCTCACAGACATGCCGCAGGGGGTCTTGCATAGTATCGTAGTACCGGTGCACAGAGCTTGCGATCTGATGGCGTCCTGGCGGATCTTGATTCATGCGGATGTCGTGGTGGCCCTATACTCGCCAGGGAGCGGCCTCGAGGGTAGTTTGCCCAGCACACGCGCCTGGTCGCAGTCCGTACGCCAATTCGAGGGGCTTGCTGACGGAGGCGCTTGTGCCGCACAGGGCCCGGCGTAGCGGTGCTCCATCCAGAACAGGACTCCACAGCACCGGGGATGGCTCCACAGTGCCCGGGATGGGGGCACAGGGCTGGAGACGGCCGCACAGGGTCGGAGGTGACGGAGAGGACGTGCTCCGCTCACCCTGCATCACGGCGCCGTCCGGGACGGGCGCCGGGTTGGTGGGCGTACGCTCCTCGAGGGCGTCGCTGTCCCTTTTCGAGGGGTGCGGCGTGGAGGAAGGACGGGAGCGGGTGGAACAGTGTCGAAGAATGACACCAGCCATCCCGCACAGCACCTGTACAACGCCGGGGATGGCTGCACAGTGCTGGGTTGCTCGAACAGCGCCGGGGTCGGATTCCCAAGCTGTGTCAGTAGATCGGCGTGGCGGGGATTCGCTTTTGACCCGGGCGCCCACGGCGTGTCAGAGCACTTAATGCTCCGGTCGGGGGAGCAGGTGAGGCACCGCGGGCTGAGGGAGGCCTCGAGCGAGGCGGAGACTCGCTCGAGGGGCTGAAACCCTCGAGAGAGGCGGAGACTCGCCCGAGGGGCCGGGGCCCTCGAACGAGGCGGAGGTCTGCTCAAGGGGCGTTGTGCCCTCGAGCGGGGCGGGAATTTTTTCAATGCGGTGCCCGGCCCTCGAGCGAGACGGAGATTCGCTTGAGGGTTGCGGGGAAGGTGGTTCGGTGGGCCATTGAGGCTATTGGGCTGTGGGCTTTATTCGTATTTGGGCTGCAGCCGGTTTGGGGAGTGATTTTGTGGTTACGCGTTAATTCTTTAGGAAAGGGTGATCTCCCCCATAGTTAGGGGACCCCTATGGCTGTCTCCGACACATCTTCTGTACAATGTCATCTGGACATAGCATTTAAAACATGACTGCAGCAAAAGAATTACGTTATAATATTATATCATTAGCAATTCGCAAGAATCATTTGTTCAGGGGGAAGCAATTTCCTCGCAGTTTGACATATATTTTTTTCGTGAATACGCACGAGAGCTGTATCGTTGTATTAAGAAGAAATATATTTTTCTCAAATACGCACGAGAACTGTGTATCATTGTATTAAGAAGAAGTTAATTAAAGTTTCATACACAACTCGTGGTCACCTAGACACACGCTAATCCCATCGAGTAAATTTACACGATGAGACAACCGATAAGATACATATGTGATTACATGCTAAACGCACAACCTAGGTATTCTCCTTTAGATGATGACCACTCCCTCTTGACGCCCGCTGGGCGCCTTGTTCTATGAGGGAATGTCCAGGACCATGTCGGCATTCCCACGTGAAACTGACTCTAGGGTTGAAAACTGCATTGAGATTGCTCATGGCCTCACCCTACTAAAGACCCTCAGGATGTGACCGCTGTAGCCACTGTGGCCGACCAGGGCCTCGCCGAGGTCTTCACTAGGCCAGTCAACAAGGAGTATTTTGCCGCTTTTCACGATATCTTCCCAGTGGCACATGCTCTCTCAGACGTGGATCTCATAGCCGCGGCCAAGCAGGTCACCAACGCCAGCAATGTCGTTTGAGTCAAGTGGCTATACCCCAAAAGAGTTTAGGTTGTCTCTTTGTCGTATAATCTTCTAGGAGATGTAACCACGTGTGCGTGTGCCCGGTTGGCCGTGTTGTAACAAAACAATCTGTTTCTTCTTAATACAATGATACGCAGCTCTCCTTCGTATTCTAGAAAAAAAAGGATTGCCCGTGGCCTCGCGGCTGGCTGCCAAGTCGAAACGGCACATGAGGAGCACCTCGCCGCGGCGAGCCGTCGGTATCTTGGCCAACTTGCTGTTTGCCAGACGAGAGCTGCTACGCTTGGGCACATCGGTGGTCAAGAAATATATTGTTTTGTTACAATGCGGACCAACCGGGCACACGCACGCGGGGCTACAACTCTAGGAGATTACTCCCTCCGTCCCATAAAAAGTGCAATCCTAATTTTTTTAGGACCGATTAGTGGTGACGTGAAAAGACGCTAGTACCCCTATTTTTTAGCCACATGCAGTAAGTTTTGACATGCAGATCAGATCTAACTACTTAATTAGGCAAGTAATTAGATCTATTTTCTAGGATTGCACTCTTTGTGGGATTTTTTTCAAATGCTAGGATAGCATTCTTTACGGGATGGAGGGAGTATACGGCAAAAAAAAAAAACAACCTAAACCCTTACAGTTTGACGTACTCCTGGTGCTAGAAGTGTTGTTTCTAATAGAGTTGCACCTTGCTTTGAACTACTTTCAATTGAAATTAGTACTTCGGACAAAACTGACCGCAGTGAGCTGCGACACAAGGCACTCTTCTTTTTCGATAATCCAGGGCTAAGATAGAACGAATTTCAGCCAAGATCGTCATAACATGTCACAGTAGAGCCATCTAGCTTATAATGGGAGGCTGAAAGCACTATCTTCCCTATTTTACCATGTAACTCGAATTCATTACAGACTCTTGGTTTATTTACGGTGTTTACTTTACTGTATTATCTGCATGTTCTACCCTTGGCTGGAGCAATAAGTAGAGACTAGGCTTCTTTCTGGTCTAAATGTCTCATGACTTCCTGGAGTTCTGATTTTGTTTTACTGTAAATCTTTAGCTTTGCTAACCTTTTGGCCCAGAAAATTGAAGTATATACCTGGTAGCTATGCCCATTTACCAAGTTATATACTCTGAAACAATGTGCCTTCTTTGCAGATTTGTTGTGGCGACTGCACGTCCAATGTCTTGGTCGGACATCCCTCCGGAGCTCCTAGGCCTTGTCCTCAAGCGCCTTCCATCGCAGCGATCGTGTTCGGTTGAGAGCAGTCTGCCACCCTTCGCACTCCAATGCTCCGTTGCAACCCCTACCTCCTCCGCTTCCATGGCTTGCCTGTTGGATTTAATTGAGATTTATTCTTTGATAAATACAATTAATCCATGAATTCTAAAAGTCCATTTCAATGTTGAGAGTAAAGTGTATATGTGTTAGCATGCAATTTTTAAATCCATTTAATGGCTGGTGGCACTAATATGTATAACGGAATGCATGCAGTGCATGCGTTGCATGAGTCCATGCAAGGTTAATGCACTAAATGCTAATTGGTTCCGTTGCTCCTAGTGCATGCGTTTCCATGGGGTGCATGCAAAAGTAAAATGCACTAAGTGCAAATTGCTTTGATTGCATAAATGGAAAGCTACGAGAGGATTGCTGCATTCCTATATATAAAGGGGAAAATACACTTTCATTCGTTTAACTTCTAACTAGTTGCTGAAAACTAGAGCATTCCCATTCCACTCCGTGCGCGCACACGCTGCTGGAAGAGCAGAGCCTCCGAAACCGGCATATCGCTAGAGATCCTGCTCGGGATAGCGAGGCAATCAGGTTTTTGGGTAGCGCAACAAGTGCGCGACTGCTCAACGATCTTCCTCCTGTTACTCGTTGTACGACTACTTCCCGGTGGCAAGTGATTAGAGTACGACTACTTCCCGGTAGACACAACGGCACTGCGAACATCTTCCTGCATCAACTGTGAACAACTACATCGAACAACTCATCATGATGAATGATGAGAATGGAGTCGCTAGTGCCTCCGGCACCGGTCCCTCCGCAGGGTATACCTTCGTATTCCTCTTTTTATTTACTGGTTTTCTAGTTTGGTTAACCGGTAATAAAATGGAATATATATATGTCATCACAATACTGCTGCTATATTCATGAATTAAATTTAACAAGAATTTGCCTAATTTTCTAACATTGCCCTCCTTGATGGGACCTTCCTGAGCATACCGGATGGTGAAATTATGGAAATGCCTGTGCCAGATGATGCTTTTTGCTATGGCTCTGTAGACAACTGGCTCTTCCTTGTGCAAAGTGATGGTCAGTGCTCACTTATGAACCCTTTTTCTGAGAAGACCCTGGAGCTTCCTGACCTATCATTTGGTTCTGGTTGGCATATATGGTTGCCTGATAGCCATGAGTTCAATCCCGTTTTCTGCAAGTTATCGGTTCCCTCATCCCTGGAGTCATTACTGAATCCTCTCGTTGCTATCATGCATGGGTTCTGGGGTCTTTGTATTTTCCAGCCACCCGATGTCACTGACACAATCAAAGGAAGGGAACCATTTGAGCCCCTCTTAGAGATTTCATTCTTTGGTGGAAAGTTGTATGCAATCGATAGCTCCAGTAAGCTCTTGAACATTGAGCTTGTCGAGGACCTTGAACATAGGCCAAAGATCTCATCGTTCAAATGCATCATTGACTCTTCTGCCGATTTGTTGAGCAGGCCTGAACCCATGTCCAGTGATGAGGAGTGTATAGTGAAGTCATACCTTGTTGAATGTGATGGTAGATTGTTGATGGTGAACCGATGGATCTGCGGCTCACACCCTGCACCGTGTATTGATTATGACTGTACTCGTAAGTTTGATGTCTTTGAGGCAGATTTCATCACCAAGCCTTGTCGGTGGAGAAGAGTCAACGATTTGGGTGGCCACGCGCTCTTTGTCAGCTCCAGTTCGTCCAAATCTTTTCCAGCCGGAGAATGCAGCGGAGTTCAAGAGAATTGCATCTATTTCATGAATGAGCATTCTGGGTTGGAACTTGTTGCAGACCCTCTGTATGACTCTGGTGTTTACAACATGAGAAATGGAGTTACCCTTCCTTTGCTGTCAGAGACTGCAGCTGTGCCATTGCCATCATATCATGTTGGTCCGTGCCATCCGACACGGATTTTCGCAACTCAAGCTCTGTGAAATGTGAAACGCTGCCCAATATAAAGTCTCCTTTGCTGTTTCAGCATTCTTGCGCATAATCTAGTATACTTGTCTCTGCTTATATACATACTTTTGTCAAATGTTCTTGTTATTTCATAAATATGCTCCCTGAGTAAAACTGGAGGAACTGCTATTTGAGTATTTGATTTAACATCAGTGTTGTTTTCATCTGTTTCTTGTGTTATGCTCAGAATATTTTAGTCGTGGTTGAGTTGTGGCCTATAGTTTGTGGTGAATCTATTTCCGTTCTCAATCCAGAGTGGTTTATTACCAACCAGATTTGAATGGTTATCTGTTTACTATTTCTGTCTGATTGTAGCTATGATTTGAAACATGAGCCTTTTCTGTTTCTTTTTAAAGTTTCCAAACAGTGTTAATAGTAATCAACCTGTTTTCAATTTTTTTAGTAGTACTGCGACTCAATTTGTAGCTGTGTGGAAATTTTAATGGGTTATTATCCGAAAACTCCTTCCCCTTTCCACCCATTTTAGAGTTTTAGTTACCTGCCCAGACTGCTATTCACCTGATCAGTAGCATAATTTCAAGTGAGTAGTATTAGTGACGCTTTAAATGCTTATTCACCTGGTTATTACTTGTTGCTTCTGTTATCTCAGAAACTTAGATTCTGATCTATCGTTTGCAGTGAATCTATTTCCATCCTAAAGATGATCGGTAACCGAGTTGGCAGGTTGACTTATCTGCTGTTTGTTACTTCCTCCGTTCCAAATTGTAGGTTGTTTTGAGTTTTCTAGGTTTATAGATATTACTCCCTCCGTCCCAAAATAAATACAATTCTAGGATTCGAAATTTGTCCCACAAAGAATGCAACTTTGACTAACTAACCACAAAAGATAGGAGGCTCTAGAAGCTTCTCACATAAAAGACGAGTCAATTGCTAGATCTTTCTCATAAAAGACAAGGGGTGTTTTGGTAATTTTACACCTCACATTGGTTTGCGTGCTCGGTCCTAGAATTGCATTTATTTTGGGACGGAGGGAGTATTATGCATCTAGACATACACTAAATTCAAATGCATAGCAAAAGTTATGTATCTAGAAAAGCCAAAACGACCTACAATTAAGAAGGGAGTGAGTATTGTTCTAGTCCAAGGCCGCCCCTGACATTTGAGAGGCCCTGTACCATGAAAAAACTAGGCCCTCACAAAACAATGGTCAAGAAAATTTTTTGGTTAACTTTGTGCTCTTTTAAAAAAATCCATATGTTTTGTCAAAGTTAGCACAATAATGTGCATAAATAAAGCCACCGACATTTGAGTTTATTTTAATTTATTTCTGACAAATATTGCAAAAAAACGTTGATTTGATCCATATTATAATTAATCCATTGGGATTTGTGCATAAAGTTAGATAGTGATCCTATTCTCCACTTTTTGTTTAACTCATGTGAGTGGTACAATTCTTTGATTAAACAGAGACAAGCATGAAAAAGAGTGAATATGTGCTCAAGTCTTTGGTGAACTATCTATGGAAGTGCAATTATACTACTCCGTATTCAAATTCAAATTATCAGTAAACAACTTGAATACATGATGCCTTACAGAGTCTATTCACTAGCACGCTCACATTACTTTAAGATGCTCTATTAAATATTGATTGGCTGACTGCACACCGCAATACATTACTATTACATTGCCACCTAAAGTAGTCTTGTTTGTAGCGTATCTTTGTCTCGGGAGCAAACAATAACTACAGGCTAAGTACATGATTAAGAGGCCCTGCATGTTTGGGGGGCCTGTACAAGCGCACACCTCGCACGGCCGGACGGCCCTGTTCTAGTCACCCTGTTTATATCCTCAAATTTTGTGTGATATGTGGTTCAAACATGAGGCGTTTCAACTGGCTGGTGAGTTTTAAAGTTTCCATATCGTGTCTATTAGCCATAGATGCGCTACAAAGAAAGAAAAGACGTGTTACAAAGAGAAAAGGTTTTCAAAGTCCAAATAGGCATGGAATTTATTGTGAAGAAAGAAGATGAGCTCCGGAGGCTTTTCTCCTGAATGGCTGAATCCATTCACTCATAAGCATCCAGATTACTGCAGGAAGTTGCAGTTAGGGCAGTTCCAATGGGGGTTTCTCCGGCGTAGTTTCTAAGAAAGAAAAAGAGCAATTAATATCCATAGAAACTACCTCTCTCAACAGATGGTTTCTACAACACAATTAATATGCAGAAGAAATTAAATGCAACACAAAACGAGGGTGGATCAACTGTGGCAATCAGCCATGTAGCCTCTGGTATAACACAATTTCATTCGAGGCTAAAGTGTGAGGAAATAAAAGATTTAAGGATTAGAATGTGAGAAAATAAAAAACCTATGGACTAAATTATAATTATAAAAAAAGAAAGGGAGCAAAACAAAAAAACCAACCTTATCTCGATCTCTCAGCCTCTAGCATCCCACTCTCTCCCGGACTCCAGGTCGCGGCAGGCTCCAGTCGGCGGCGGCTCCAATCGAGCCCCTGCCGCCGCTCTAATCCAGCGGATGGCCAGGTCCGCCGCTGCTCCTCCTCACCAGCTCGTAGGCTCTGCACGCCATGGAGGACCGGCCAGGCGAGGAGCCGCCGGCGCGCGGCGAGGAGTGGGAGGACGGCGGATGGAGGACGGCCGCGCTGGCACCGACCTCGCGAGCTGGAGCTCAAGCGAGGCTCGCCGTCCCCGAGGTTGCGGCCTCCTGCTCTCTCCTGCCCCACGGCGACATTACATCGGCTGATGGCTCCACGGCGGCAAGTCGGCAACGGCGGCGACGGCTCCGATTGGAAGGACGGCCAAGGATTGCGCGCGGAGGGAGGGAACGCGGCGGCACGCGCGCGGGAGAAGAGCGCGCGGGAGGTGGAGGGGAGCACCGGATCCGCAAGACTCTACCTAGGTCTTCCCAATGGCGATTTTGCGAGGTCTTCGCATCTTGATCCGCGCGGGAGGAAACGGTTTCTTCTTTTTTTACCTTCTCTCCTCAATAACTCTAGTGCCACATCAAATTTTTGCTTAGCTGTCTAGGTAATTAATGTACATGGAAACCACATTTAATTTACCATTGGGAGTGCCCTTACAGCACTAGCAAAGCGTTCTACGCTTTCGCTCTTGGGTCGCGCCTTTCACGTGGACGCCGCCTTCTCCCTTGTTCTGCATTTCATAAATGCTGGCAGGGCTCCCCATTACTCCATTCACCACCACCCACCAGCCCACTGCGGCTCCCCTCCCCTCCCCTCCCCGAGTCACAGTACTGCGCCCAGCCGCCCGACGAGTCGACGACAAGCCACGCCGCAGATCTCCAGCGGGGCCGCCTGCCGTCCTCCTCTTTTGCGGCAGGGGGCGGCGGACTCGGCTCCACCTCCTCCCCTGTCGCCGGCCGGCAATTAGGCAGTCCAGTAAGCTGCAGGACCTCATTTCTTCCCGTGCTCTGGTTTAGGGTCATAACTAGGTTTTTATTTGGTCTGGCAATGGAGTCTATCTGATGTTTAGATTCGCGCCTCCCACCCACTCTTGCAAAAAAGTTAGGCTTATTTTTCCTGAAAAAATATTGAGGGCATATTTTATAAATAAATGACGTACGTCTTTTTGCATATTACTAACAATGACTGCAAAATTATTGGTTTCATTAACACTAGGCGTTGCACATTTTAAGGCATTTTCCTCACGGCTCCTTATACAATTGTACTTCCGTTGTTGTTGGCTTGTTGCTGGTTCTAATTAGAGGAATGTACTCTGGTGCCTGTGTTAGTTTCTGTTGACGCTTTTCTGGTCAACACACACGAGCGCTAGATCGCGTGGAACGTCGAAACGCTGAACTCGCCGAGCTCCTGCTCGGACCGGTCTGACCGGTCAGGGGCACCGGTCTGACCGGTGTACGCAGATGCGCGGTGAAAACCTAAGATCGCCGCCTCGGGAGGGACTCCGTCGGAGGTGGCGCGCCTAGGGTTGCTCTGAGGTCGGCAAGGCCACTCAGAACGTCCCTGATCATCGTCGAGACAAACAAGGAAAGCACGAGGTTGGAAAAGCTAGGGTTTGAGAGATACAAGTTGTAGAAAGTAATTTTCGATTGGGTGATTGCACCTCAAACGGCCGTGACCCTTTATATTTATAGGGTGGGGAGGTCTTGCCCCGCAAGAAATCCTTTTACAACTCGAAATTCGCCAGGACTCCTCAATTCTACTCGGACTCGGGGTCCACCGGTTAGACCGGTCAGGCCCACCGGTCAGACCGGTGTGGCCGTTGCCGGATCGGCTACAGGACGCCTTACCGGTCAGACCGTTGAGGGACACCGGTTTGACCGGTGACGTCAGCCTGATCGGCTTTGTGGCAATTTTGGGTGCGAACATATGCCCTCCTGTTTTTTATTAAAGCTTGCTGTCTAAAAAATAATTCTAAGGTCGATGTGACACTTCACCGGCCATTTTTTGGTCTAAGGGCGATTTTTTTCTATAAATCAAGTGTCTTGCCAAACACTTGGATAAAATTTCTTCAAGTATCTCTCGTTGAGAGCCCTTGGCAGTCGCTGTCCTTGCAATGTTTCCACCATATAAGAATTTTCAGAACAAATCCTGACAACCTTGTACGGACCTTCCCAACTTGGAGACCACTTGCCGAACTTGTTACTCTTAGATCCAATAGGTAAAATCGTCTTCCAAATCAAGTCACCTACCTGAAAAGATTTGGCTTTTACCTTTTTGTTGTATGCTCTAGCAACTCGCCTCTTGTCTTTTTCAATTTCTTCCAAGGTCTCCATACGCTTGTCGGTCACTTCATCAATATTGTCCATCATCAAAGCATAATATGATTCAACATCAAGATTATTCTGCTTTGCAAGTCTATATGCGCCAAGATTCACCTCAACGGGCAAAACGGCCTCTTGACCATACACAAGCTCAAAAGGAGTAACCTTAGTAGCACCATGTCTAGAAATACGATGAGCCCATAAAGCTTCAGATAATACCTCATGCCATCTTCTAGGATTGTCTTCTATCTTCTTCTTGATAAGCTTTACCAAAGTTTTGTTGCTAGACTCGGCTTGACCATTGGCTTGAGCATAATATGGAGATGAATTGAGCAATTTAATACCATAGGAATCAACAAATTCACGCACCTCTTTGGATATGAACGAAGTCCCTTGATCCGTAGTTAAAGTCTGCGGAATACCAAACCTATGTATAATATGTCCAGTAATAAACTCAATCACCTCTCTATGTGTCATGTTCTTCAAAGGAATAGCTTCAGTCCACTTGGTAAAGTAATCAGTAGCCACGATCACAAAACAATACCCCTTTGACGACGAAGGATGAATCTTGCCAATAAAATCCAAACCCCAAACTCTGAAAGGCCAAGGATTAATGATCGGATGCATCAACACAGCAGGCAACAACTGAACATCTCCATATTTTTGACACTCTTCGCAACCTTTGTAGTACCTAAAACAATCAGCTATCATGGTAGGCCAATAAAAGCAAGCTCGCCTGAGGAGCCACTTCATCTTGGTAGCCGATTGATGAGTACCACAAATTCCTTCATGTACCTCTGCCATAGCCAACCTAGCTTGATCAGGACCCAAACACTTTAAGAGCAAATCATCCGCAGTCCGACGATACAATTCACCATTATCAAGAACAAACTTAAGAGCCTATCGTCGGACTTTTCTATCAACTGAACTGTTAGGATTATGCAAATAATCATCCAGAGGCTTTCTCCAATCCTCCACCTCATTTTTGTCACGAACAACCGAGGAGGAACTTTTACCAGGGGACCGGTCAGACCAGTCATGGGCATCGGTCAGACCGGTGCCATTAGCTGACCCAGATCTATGGGACCGGTCGGACCGGTCGGTGACATCGGTCAGACCGGTGTCACCGGTTAGACCGGTCGGCTGCGTTGGCCTGACCGGTGCTTCCAGAGCAAAACACTCGGCTGTAAGCAACGGTTTGTGTTCTTGAAAATTTCTTTTTCGAACATTATAACCAGATGCTTGCTGAGCCAGAGCATTAGCTCTAGGATTTTCCTCTCGTGGCACATGATAGATAACAAATTCATCCATACAAGATATGATGTCTAAACACTTATCAAGATAAGCATTTAAAAAGCCATTTAAACATTGACATACCTTGGAAACTTGCTGCACCACCAATAAAGAATCTCCATACGCTTCCACATGTTTTACTCCCATGTCATGCAAAATCTCCAACCCAAATAGAAGAGCCTCATATTCGGTTTGGTTGTTAGTACAATCATGATCCAATCGGTTAAGAGCTTCAAAAACAGCCCCACTTGGCGAAATAATGACAACTCCAACACCACAACCATCTTTGCAAACCGATCCATCAAAATGCAACTTCCATGGAGTAAAAGTAACATAACCGACATTCAAATCAAGTTGCTTATCTACTCTGTGTCCAACAATAAAATCGGCAACAATTTGACCTTTCATGGAGCTTAATGGTTCACAATGCAAATCATATTCAACTAAAGCATAAGCCCACTTGCCGACTCTACCACTTAAAATTGGTTTATGCAACATGTATTTGATTATGTCGGTTTGACATGCTACTATGCAAGTACTAGGTAATAAATAATGCCTCAACTTGGTACAAGTATGATATAATGATAAACACAACTTTTCAATAAAAGTATACCTTGTTTCGACATCCAATAATCTTCTACTTTCATATGCAACAATGTACTCGTTGCCTTCGGTCTCTTGAGTCAAAACACCTCCAATGACATCCTTCTCAGCCGCTACATACAACTTGAAAGGAATACCACTCTTGGGCGCTTGAAGAACGGGTGGCGAAGTCAAATAGCTCTTAATCTCATCAATGCTTCTTGTTGCTTTGCCCCCCAAGTGAAGTCAATATCATTTTTTAACCAAGTAAAGGAGTAAAACCATTCACCTTCCCGGACAAGTTACAAATAAACCTCCTTAAGTAATTTACCTTGCCCAAGAACTTTTGCAAATCCTTTTTACAAGTAGGCGCTTTAACATTCCGGATTGCTTCAATCTTTTTAGGATCTATCTCTATGCCTTTCTCATGCACAATGAAGCCTAAAAACTTCCCAGCCGATACACCAAAAGCACATTTGAGTGGGTTCATCTTTAATTTGTACCGACGCATCTTTTCAAATGCAAGTCTTAAATCAGCTAAATGAGAATCATCTCCAGCCGATTTGACAACAATGTCGTCGATATAAACCTCTACTATGATGCCAAGCAAATCATAAAAGATTAAATTCATAGCCCTTTGATAAGTAGCACCCGCATTTTTCAATCCAAAAGTCATGATAACCCACTCAAACAAGCCAACAAAACCAGGACATATGAAAGCCGTTTTGGATATATCCTGAACGTCCATAAAGATTTGATTGTAACCAGCATTACCATCAAGAAAGCTAAGAATTTTATGTCCGGATGCAGCATTAACAAGAAAATCGGCTATTGGCATTGGATATTCATCTTTAGGAGTAGCTCTATTAAGATCTCTAAAATCAATGCAAACACGAAGCTTTTTTGTTCCTTTTTTCTCAACAGGCACAATATTAGAGATCCAGTCAGCATAACGACAAGGCCTAATAAACTTTGCACCAAGCAACCGATTGACTTCCTCTTTCACTCGGTCATAAATATCAGGATTAAAGTTTCTACGAGGTTGTTTATAAGGCCTAAAACCAGGTTTAATAGGTAAACGATGCTCAACCAAATCACGACTTAAACCAGGCATTTCATTGTAGTTCTATGCAAAGCAATCAACATACTCCTTTAACAGCTTTATTAAATCAGATTTAAACAAAGGATCAAGATTCTTGTTTACAAATGTCGGCCTAGGTACAGTGCCTTTACCAATATCAACCTCCTCTAAAGGATCAGCCGACGTAAACCCTTGTCCCAACTTGCTCAAATCATCAAAGTCTTCGATGGCCTCACACATATCGTTCTTATGCGCCCGATAGTGTTCTCACCTTTGTTGCAACCACTCCAGATTTGCGTCCATCAAATCAAAAGAGAGGTTCTAGCCTGATCAACGACCGGCTTCATGACAACAGTAGCAAAGCCATCTTTGGTAGAATCAATAAGCCTTAAATTAGATAGATCTAAACCAGTTAAGCACTTAAGATTCTCATGATTATCCATAGTAGCAACACAAGCCGATGCATCACCATGAACAATCTCTACCTCGTCGCCTACCCATTGGATTAAAAATTGATGCAAGGTAGAAGGCACACATTGATTCGCATGAATCCAATCACGACCAAGGATGAGACTGAAGTTACCTTGTGTCTCAGCGACGAAGAATGTCGTAGCCAACGTCTTGCTCCCAACGGTAATCTCCATAGAGATGACGCCTTTAGCTCCCATTGGCTCGCCTCCTCCAACACTGCTGACGGTCATGTTGGTCTTGATCAGCTCATCATCTGAACCTCCCAGCTTCTTGAACAAAGAATACGGCATCAAGTTGACGATCGCTCCTCCGTCCACCAGCATGCGAGAGATAGGCTTCCCATTGATGTGTCCCTTCATGTACAAAGCCTTCAGATGATTTTCAATAGCTTTAGGCTTCTGGAAAATAGCTTCCTTTGGCCCAAAGTCGAGATGCGCGACGTCCTCCTCTGAGAGCACATAACCATCCATAGACATATGAATCACGTTAATGTCCAAATTCATGTGCTCAGGCGAAGAACTGTAATCAACAAGCTCCTCATCGTCTTCTAGTGCAGGATCCGATGCGGACTTGTCATCACAAACCATGGGAACCGAAGAAGAGAAACCAGGCGGCATCTCTGGGTCATCGGTCTGACCGTCGACCTCCACCGATGTGACCAGTGTGACCGGTCTGACCGACCCCTCCACCGGTCCGACCGGTGCTGGCTGGGAGCTAGTCTTGATTCTCCACTCTTTCTCTTGAGGTACCATAGGCCTGTACTGGTTGAAAGCTTCATCCCTTTGCTTCTCTAGCTCCTTCTCCCTCTTCTCTGAAAACCTCAGGCGTTGAAGCTTCCTCCTTTGTGTGCGAGTCAAACCGGGAGGACACCACCTTGGCAAGAAGTACTTGGAGTTGGAACCACTTCCACTGGCCTCATGGTTATTAGCAGTAGCAAACACCCCTGGAGTTGATGTCACAACCTTATTGTTTGGAACAATCGGTCTTTTGCCATCCTCTCCAATAGGAACATCCATTGATCCGATCTGAATAATATCTTGACTCGTAGTCCTCTCTGGATCGACTTCCATCTTCTGCACCTCCTCCCTTTGCTTCGGCTTGTAAACTTGCTTTACTGGAGGTGGCACGGCTTTTCTGGCTGCACCGGTCTGACCGGTCGGGTCTGGTGACCCTGACCAGAACAGCGAGAAGCCAATCGGTCTTGGATAGGCCTGGAGATCCTGTCGAAAGCTGATTTCTGTCCTCCCCATCCAGGATGAAAGGCTTATTGGTATGGCACCCACATCACTCCATTGTCATCATATATCGGGCGTGGTGCATTTGAACTTGATGAAGCCCATGGTGGAGTAAAGCGATGCCCTTGTTGTGTTGATTCACCCTTGAGTCTTGTAGCAGCCCTTGGAGGTGAAGATGACCCTCCTTGGTGTATAGGTGACCTCATCCTTTTTTTAACGGCCGATCACTTGTAACGGCCTTTTGCTTGGAATACTTGTCAAATAGCATGTCGAAAGTGACCTTTGGCTTAGGACCACTCCCCTGATTTTTTGCTACATTAAGTTTCCAGTTTCCAATCTCTGGACGGCTTGGCTTGATCATCCTCGGACGGCCTGGGGGTGCACCGGTCTGACCGGTCACCTCCACCGGTCTGGCCAGAGACGGCTCAGACGGTCGCTGATCGGCGGGTGTGGACGACCCTTGCCCCCCATATCCAGAGGCACTCACTGTAACCTTGAAGGTCTCTTTACCATCAGGAGTCTTCTCATACTCAACTTTGCGAACCAGCTCCTTCCCTCTCAAATCGGGCTTAGCCTCCCCGATTACCACGTTCTTGCCTTTAGTTGCTTCAGCTTGATGTGGCCGAACCAATACCTTAGGCTGCTGCAAATCCATGGTGTTGATTGGAAAAGGAGCCTTATCCACTTGCATCTCATGAAAAGTCAAACGACCTTCATTTATGGCCGATTGAACCTGTCGACAAAACACATTGCAATCATTAATAGCATGAGAAAATGAGTTATGAAACTTGCAATATGCACGTCTTTTTAATTCTTCAAGTGGAGGAATAGTATGATTTAACTTGATATTTCCAGATTTAAGTAATTCATCAAATATACGATCACATTTGGAAACATCAAAAGTAAATTTAATTTCTTCTTGCCGACTTTTACTAGCTGGCTTAAGAGATGAACAAGAATAAGATTTTTCTTTAGAGGGCTAAACAAATTCAGCAGCATAAATTTCTTTATCACTATCGTCCGAATTATTAGAGTCATAATCAATAATATGAACATTAGAATGACGTGACTTAAAATAATCTTTCTCTTTATTCATTCGGTTTTCAACAACTAAAGCTCTTACTTGAACTTGTGCAACCGAAAGAAAGTCAGAGCCCTCTATCTTATCCCTAATGGATGATCTTAAACCTTTCAGACAAATGTCTGCAAGATCCATATCAGTGATTGACAAATTAAAGCACCAGTTTTTAGTTTCTTTAAACCTTTTAATGTAGGCAGAGACAGTCTCATATCTTCCTTGTCTAACTGATGTTAAGTCTGTCAATTTTAATTGTATGCTCCCACTATAAAAGTGATCATGAAACTTACGTTCTAACATATCCCAAGATATAATAGAACCGGGAGCAAGCGAGGAAAACCAAGCAAAAGCAGTGCCAGTCAAAGACAAAGAAAATAAGTGTACTTTCAAAGCATTATGGACACTAGCTTCACCTAGTTGTGCAGTGTATAGACTAATATGCTCCCATGTGGTTCGGTCATCATCACCACTAAATTTAATCAAATCAGGCATACGCCAACCACGTGGGAGAGGAAATCTATCAAACTCGGGATCATATGGTTTTTGATATAGATTAGTATTACCAATGTCAACACCATGTTTAGTTTTTACCACATTAGCCAAATCTTACTTGAATCTATTAAATTCCGCCCAATTAGGATTATTTGGCTGTTGTGGCTGAGGATTCTCCAAATTCATCTTATTTAAATAGGGAGCTATCTTAGCTTGAGCTAGCTTGTAACTTTCAAACACATCGTCCGGAATAATATTTTTGGAGGCCGATGTATTTATTGTCGTACTATAATGAGGTCCAACATTACTGATTGTATTAGGAAAAGTAGGGACCATCTGATTTGGCATGACAGAAATTGGCAAAGGCTGGTCGGGCATCAATTCCATTGCACCGGTCTGACCGGTACCCTGCATCGGTTCGACCGGTGCGGCCATGTTTGGCCTGTGCGGTTGAAACTGAGGGTACTGACCAGATGCTGGATTTGGTGTCAAACCATATGCAAAATTACCATTATTTACAGGCAAAGGTGCTAAGCTAGGATGAGACCCCTGAGGATTAGCTTTAGGAGTACTACTATTAGTTTCATTATTATTAAAACCTAAAGCCCTATCCTTTTCAAGATCCTCTAACCATTCTAAACGAGCAATGTAAGAAGCAAGCAATTCATCACTTTCCACTGTAGATTTCATAGGAGAAGTTTCAGGCGGAGGTTTCTTACTTACAGTGGGAATTACCTCAATATTGCTGTCGTTTAGTCTGATCGCCGGCAGCTCGAACTCTTTCAATCTTGCCACCTTGCCGGATCGATCCTTCTTGACGCCAGCTAGGAATTGTACTTGCATGTATTCTTGTAGCGCCTTGAACTTCTGCTGTTCCTCCGGAGAGAGATCTTCCAGCGACGCGGTGACAATATTGTTCATGTCAAGTTCACACCGAGCACCCATCTGGCTGAGGTCAGATTGAATGGTTTTAGCAACCTGATCTTTCTTCCCCAGCGGAGTCACCAAAAGTATGTTGACGCTTTTCTGGTCAACACACACGAGCGCTAGATCGCGCGGAACGTTGAAACGCTAAACTCGCCGAGCTCCTGCCCGGACTGGTCTGATCGGTCAGGGGCACCGGTCTGTCCGGTGTACGCAGAGGCGCGGTGAAAACCTAAGATCGCCGCCTCGGGAGGGACCCCATCGGAGGTGGCACGCCTAGGGTTGCTCTGAGGTCGGTAGGGCCACTCAGAACGTCCCTGATCGTCGTCGAGACAAACAAGGAAAGCACGAGGTTGGAAAAGCTAGGGTTTGAGAGATAAAAGTTGTAGAAAGTAATGTTTGATTGGGTGATTCCACCTCAAATAGCCGTGGCCCTTTATATTTATAGGGTGGGGAGGTCTTGCCCCGCAAGGAATCCTTTTACAACTCGAAATTTGCTAGGACTCCTCAATTCTACTCGGACTCGGGGTCCACCGGTTAGACCGGTCAGGCCCACCGGTCAGACCGGTGTGGCCGTTGCCGGATTGGCTACAGGACGCCTTACCGATCAGACCGTTGAGGGACACCGGTCTGACCGGTGATGTCAGCCTGATCGGCTTTGTGCCAATTTTGGGTGCGAACAGTTTCACACCTTCAGTTCTAAAAATTATTGCAAGTTCAACTGTGATTAGCTTGTCCAACATATGAATGCGGTGCTTGTGACCTACTCGTGCTGCAGTCACCAGCTTCAAAGATCACGCATAAGTTGCACAAACTAGTATGTATAAAAATTCAACTTATTTCTGGTGATGGTCTCTTGGTATCCCAACCTGGTGTCTTCAAGTTTGATTATACTGCTAAGTGCTAACTTGTTCATGCAGCTGTGCTAGCCCCTATTCTAACTATTATTGGAAGCATATGCATTGTTACTTGTGTTTATTTACTACCTGAAACTCTGAACCTTTGTCTTCTCTTGTAGACTTCGGTGATGGAAACTTTGTCCTGGGCGGACCTCCCTCTAGAGCTCCTGGGCCTTGTGCTTAAGTGTCTTCCATCCCTAGCTGACCGTGTTCGACTGAGAGCAGTCTGCCACCCATGGCGCTCCAATCGTCAGGAGGAGGGAGGCAAGCTGTCGACCCAGTCGTCGACCTCAAGTTCCCCGACGGGCGTCGAGATCCAGAAATTCAGAGGCATGGGTGGTACACAGGTGGGTGGTTCACAATCTAGTGTAGTGTATCTGTTGGGGCAGATGCAATCCTTGGCTGAAATGATGGATCAAATCAATCAGCTAAAGCTTTCCATTGTTGATTAGAAGATGGGGTTGTCTGAAATGAAGATGGGGTTGTGTGAATTGAAGATGCAGACTGGAGATATACGAGGGCAGGTTAGTGATTTGATGAAGAATAGTTGTGGGAAGAAGAAGCCCAAGAAAAAAAGGGGACTATGCATCCAGGGCACCATTGCAGCTTTTCTGATCTTGATAATAGGTGTAGTGCTTGGTGTTTATGTCTCAGGACTGCCTAGGAACTGAGTGAGGCAAGTTGTAGTGTGATCAGCAGTGTGTTGTGAGTGAGGCCAACTGTAGTGTGCTTTGTGTTGGTTTGAGGCCAGTTGTAGTGTGCTTTTAGATTCATGTGTGCTCATGTTGCCAGCGACAACAATTGTATTGTGTTGTTTGTGTGAAATAAACCTTTGTAAGGTGTTCTTTGTGTTGACATTTCAGTTTGAATTTGACTTCTCAGTGAATCAATTCACGTTTAACTCTTGGTGACAGAAACAATGTGTTCACATGCATATGATTGTTTTTGAAACTTTTTCTAAAGTCACTGTGCTAGCGGGCACTTATGCTGCCCGCCACTAGTAAAGGTCAACGCTGGCGGACGACATAAGCATCCCGCCAGCACAAATGGGACAATTGTGTTGGCGGGTGGCTTATGTCGTCCGCTAGTACTAAGCCTTCACTGCTGGCGGGTGCAGGCCTGGCGCCCCTGTGCACCACTGTGCTGGCGGGTGCCAATTACACCCGCCAACACGCTAATTTTCTTGTGTCAGCACAAATCGTTTCTGGTCTAATGCTAGATAGTTCAATGCCCAAAAGAGTAGAAAATCGAGTATGTGCCGATTCCTCCATTTTCACTAGGACGCTTAGGAACAGCCCCTATTTTTCATCACTTGCAATAACTAGGCAATCAACATGGTGATGATACGTGTGTGTTGCTGACGAGGGCCCAGATTAGGGCCCCCTTTGACGACGAGATAATTACTCTTGAGGTGGAGTCTTCTGACATCATTGACAACGTGAAGGCCAAGATTCAAGACGAGGAGGACTGAGGACCCCTGTCAAGACCATCACTGGCAAGACGTCTTGTTCCCGACTAGTAGGAAGCTTCTCCGACAAGTTCCCTACTAGAGGAAGCTTCCCCGACAAGTTCCCTACTAGAGGAAGCTTCCCCGACAAGTCTCCGGCTCGCACGACCAGTCTCCGCCTCGCATGACGAGTCTTCGCCCCGCACGACGAGTCTTCGCCTCGCACGACGAGTCTCTGCCTCGCACGACAACCAGCTCGCTCGCACGAGCACTCTCCGTCCCCGACCAAGACACGGCCCGTACCACGTGGCGCGACCCTGGCACGCGAACTCTTCCGCTACTACGCGTGGGGCGCTAGTTCCCCATGCCATGCAAGCACACCAGCTGGCGGCACGCGCGGACTGTCGGCTCTGACAAGAGCCTTAATGCACCTCTGCTCAGCCGCGCGACCATCAACTCGCCGCCACATCCGACCCTGCAGCACGCTAACTCCCCCCGAGGCACTCGAGTACCCCCTACGATGAGCACATGCCTACAATTAGGCCTTAGCGTGGCGAGCTCATCCCGTGCCCAGACGGGTTGAGTCAGCACCAAACTACTCGGAGGAAGCGCCAGGCGTCCCAAAGTGAACAGCCCCGCCCGGCCACGCGGCGGGCTCTACGACAACTTGGCGCGGCTCCTCTTCAATGCGCCCTGACGGACAGCGACGCTCGAGAGGACGTTCCAGCAGCCAACACTGTAACATTTCTTTTATTCCCCTTTCTGCCCTTCCCCCTTGCGTCTATAAAAGGGAGAGAAGGGCAACCGTCACAAGGGCTGACGAACCGAACACCCAAAACTAAGGGACTTGGGCTCGACACCCTCTCCCGACCAGTTTGTAACCCCTACTACAAACAACCCTAGCACGGGAACAAGGCAGCTCGACACTGGACGTAGGGTGTTACTCCTCGGAGGCCCGAACCAGTATAAATCCTGTTGTCTCCTGCGCTAACCATCCGAGCCGGACACACGATCGATTCAAATTTACTATCCGGTGGTAGAGAACCCCGACAGTTGGCGCGCCAGGTAGGGACACATCGTGTGTCTCGCCGAACTTCACCAACGACTCGGATGGAGGGCCGCTGGGTCTCGCTAACCCCTAGGGCCACCATACGCTTTGGCTCCCTTGGCTTCCTCTACGCCGGTCGGCAGAGTCCGCCGCCGGGCGAACCTTCGTCCGGCCGGGCCGCCCCAACGTCCTGACGGGGGCGGCGGGGCGCGCGGCGTTCGTCCGAGGCTTCTCGGACGAAACGGTCATGGCCATGTTGGGGCCTAACCCGACACAGGAGCGTTTTAGGCTCGCCACCTACTACCTCACCGACCTCGCCTTCCAGGCCAGCGGAGCCGAGCCGCTCGCCTGGGGGGAGTTCATGGAGCGGTACGCCGTCATGTACCCCCGTGGACAGCCAGGCCTCCCGACGACCCGGTGACGGGCTACGTGAACGACCTACGAGCGACCCACGCCTCTCCGGGCTCCGCGACAGCTCAGAGGGCACTGTCGACACGGGCGCGCGACCCCACGTGTGACTGCTTCGTCTGTGTGGCATCGACCTCAAGCAGCTCCACTGACCCGGAGCCAGCACCATGCCACTGCGCCACCGACGCCAAACGCAGGGCACGCCTCGACGAGCTCGCTGAGGCCAGGCGCCAGCTTGGCGAGGAGCTGGCCAACCTCCACCAGGAGCTCGGGGAAGACGGCGGGCCCCATAACCCGCCACCGGCCCCGCGGCAGGTCCCGGTGCAAGAGCAACGCCGTGAGGGAAACGGCGAGCGGCAGGAACGTCGTCCTGCCGCCTAGCAATCCAGAGCCCGCGCCCCGACGCCGCCGGCTCGAGGACGTGCACGCGACAACGACTGACGTGCCAACGAGGGCGTGAACGTCGACGTCGACGCCAACGCCGATGGTGACACCCCACCACTCTTTAGGCGGGCGTCGCAAAACCTAGCCGTAGCGGCCATGCTGCTGCGCGGCTGCCCGGAGGCAGCGACCTCCGAGGAGAGATGAGTGCACCAACAGCTCAAGGCGCTACTCGAAGCGGTGGCGGCACAGCAGGCGGAGAGTTCCACCTCGCGCCAGCGGTCGGAACATGACCGAGGGGTAGCGCCGTCCGCGCATCACCCAAACCCACCCCCCTCCCGGCATCAGGATCGCGGAGATGGGGCCGGGGCCACAGCATCAGCAGTTAAGAGCCGTCTCGGGCCCAACCACGACGCCCGGGACACCATCGAAGCTCGCCGACGGGCTGCGAGCGTCGACAACCACCGCGACGGCGACAACCGTAACTGCCGCGACGAGCACCGCCCACGCCGACATGACGACCGGGGACACAGGCGATGCTACGACAGCAACGACGACCGTGACCACAGCTGGTCGCCGAACCAGAGGGGCCCGCGAGCTTTCTGACAAGGCGTGTGGGATGCGAGGTTCCCCTCGCGTTTCCGAGCTCTGACCAACGTCCCTAGGTACGACGGGGACACCAACCCTAGTGTGTGGCTGGAGGACTACCGGCTCGCGTGCCACGCAGGTGGAGTGACTGATGACCTCTTCATCATCAAGAACTTGCCGCTCTACCTTGGCGACTCTGCACAGACATGGCTCGAGCACTTGCCCCGAGGCGAGATCAATGACTGGACCGACCTAAGCCGGGTTTTCGTCGGCAACTTCCAGGGCACGTACACCGGACCTGACAAGCAGTGGGAGCTGCGAAACTGTAGGCAGAAGCCGGGGGAAAGCCTGCGCGAGTACATCCGGCGCTTCTCCAAGCGTTGCACCGAGCTTCCCGATGCAACGGACAATGACGGCATCTCGGCGTTCCAAACGGCACGACAAGCACTTCTCTGATCCATCGATTAGGACGCCGCATGCCCCGTACCACTCGGGAGCTCCTCGACATCGCGAGCAACCATGCGGACGGCGAGGAGGTGGTCGCGGTGACACTCAACACCCCTCAGGGCAAGGGGAAACAAGTCGTGGACCATGTCGAGGGGACGTCCTCGCGTTTCAAGAAGAAGAAGAAGAGCGACAAGCGACGGCGTGACGACAACCATGTCGCAGCAGTCGAGCACAAGGCGACGCGGCCCAAGAGCAGCCCGGCCAAGGCTGGTCCTCCGAAGGACCATTTCGAGAAAGTCCTGGATGCGCCGTGCCCCTACCACGAGGTCCCCGTGAAGCACGCACTCAAGGACTGCCGTTTGATCAAGAACTACGTCAACGGCACCCTCAAGCCAAGGACAGCAGAACCACCGAAGAAGGCTGCGCCGCCTCCCGACAACAACGATGACGACGTAGAGGCTCGATACCCAGGCGAGGACGGGGCGGTCCACATGATCTTTGGTGGGTCCCCGACATGACCTTCAAGGCGTCGAGAGAAGCTGATCTGGTGTGAAGTCTTCAACGTCGAGTCCCCGTCACCATCCTACCTAAAGTGGTCAGAGGTTCCGATAACCTTCGATCGCAAGGATCACCCCGACCGCGTACCGCAGCCGGGAGCTTACCCACTAGTGGTAGCTCCTCTATTCAGGTCCAAGCGAGTCCACAAGGTCCTTATGGACGGGGGGAGCGGGATCAACGTGCTCTATGCGTCAACGCTCGACGACATGGGCATCCCGCGATCAAAGCTGCGGTCGCCGACCGCACCGTTCCACGGGGTCGTCCCTGGAATGGAGGCTCTCCCGATCGGGCAGATCGATCTGCCCGACACGTTCGGGGACCTGCAAAATTTTCACACAGAAATCCTCACCTTCGAAGTGGTGGGGTTCTCGGGGACGTACCACGCTATCCTCGGGAGGCCAGCTTACGCAAAGTTCATGGCTGTGCCCAACTATACGTACCTGAAGCTGAAGATTCCCGGTCCAAAGGGGATCATCACCGTAGGGACCACGTAACAGCGCGCATTCGAGTGCGACGCTGAGTGCTTCCAATTTGCGGAGGCACTGATCCGGTTCGAGAGGCTCCGCGCCGAGCCTCCCTCCGAGGACCAAGAAATCTCCGAGTCGTCCAAGTGAGCGGCATGCTCTTTCGAGCCCGCCAAGGACGTCAAGGATGCGGCCGTCACCGACGATGGCCGTACGCTCCGTATCGGGATGGCGCTCGATCCTAAATAGGAAAGCGCGCTCGTCGACTTCCTCAAAGCGAACCTCGATGTGTTTGCATGGAAACCCTCCGACATGAAGGGGATCCCGAGAGAGGTTGCCGAGCACAAGTTGAACATCAAGCCAGGATCGAAACCGGTGAAACAACGCCTCCCCCGCTTCAACGACGAGAAGTGCAAGGCGATTGGCGAGGAGATCAAGAAGTTCCTTAGTTCAGGGTTTATCTGAGAAATATTCCACCCCGAGTGGCTTGCTAACCCTGTACAAAGAAGAAGAATAAGAAATGGAGGATGTGTGTTGACTACATGGGCCTTAACAAGGCATGTCCCAAGGATCCGTTTCCTTTGACTCGCTTAGATCAGGTAGTCGATTCAACAGCTGGGTGCGAAACCCTCTATTTTCTCGATGCGTACTCTGGGTACCACCAGATAGCGATGTGCATAGCGGACCAACTCGCAACTTCGTTCATTACTCCGTTCGGCGCTTACTGTTACAAGACGATGCCTTTCGGGCTCAAAAATGCGGGCGCCACGTTCCAAAGATGCATGCGACGCATCTTCAGGGAACTCATAGGACGCATCATCGAGGCATACGTCGACGATATCGTGGTCAAGTCGAAAAAGACCGGTGATCTAGTCCCGGACCTCACGGAGGTGTTCGCGAAGCTGAGAGAGCACGGGGTGAAGCTTAACCCTGAGAAATGCGTTTTTGGGGTTCCGAGGGGCATGCTCCTCGGCTTTGGAACGCGACATTGAAGCTAACCCCGAGAAGATCTCGGCTATCACTGAAATGGGGCCAATACAAAACTTGAAGGGCGTGCAGCATGTCACGGGCTGTCTCGCAGCTCTTAGCCGTTTCATAGCACGACTCGGAGAGCGCTGCCTGCCATTGTACCGCTTGATGAAAAAGTCTGACCACTTCGCGTGGACTCCCGAAGCTCAGGAAGCGCTCGACTCCCTCAAGAACATGCTGAAGAGTCCACCGATCCTCACGGCTCCAGCGCCTGAGGAACCGATGCTCCTGTACATCACCGCGACGACCCAGGTGGTCAGCGCTGCGCTGGTGGTCGAGCGAGAAGAACCCGAAAGGTCACTCAAGGTCCAGCGACCGGTCTATTTTGTGAGTGAGGTACTTTCCGACTCGAAGACCCGCTACTCGCAAATGCAAAAGCTCGTATATGCTGTCTTGATGACCAAGCGCAAGCTACGCCACTACTTCGACGCACACCCCATCACGGTGGTGTCCAAGTACCCGCTCGGAGAAGTTATTCAGAACCCCGAGGCTGAAGGAATGATAGCCAAATGGGCGCTCGAGTTGATGGGGCAGAACATCTCGTATGCACCCCGTAGTGCCATCAAGTCCCAAGTGCTGGCGGACTTCGTTGCTGAGTGGACGGAGATCCAAACTCCACCAGCACCCATCGAGCACGAGACGTGGACAATGTACTTTGACGGCTCGGTCATGAAGGAAGGGCGGGTGTAGGCCTTGTCTTCATCTCGCCTCTGGGCGTGCGCATGGAGTACATGGTCCGACTACATTTCCCGGCCTCCAACAACGTCGCCGAGTATGAAGCGCTCATCAACGGCCTCCGAATAGCGATCGAGCTCGGGATCCGTTGTCTCGAGATCAGAGGAGACTCAGAGCTCGTCGTGGATCAAGTCATGTAGGAGAAAAACTGTGTTGACCCGAAGATGGAGGCGTACTGTCAGGCCGTTCGTGAGCTGGAAGGCAAGTTCCATGGGCTCGAGCTTCATCACGTGCTGCGCGACTACAATAAAGCCACCGAAGTCCTCGCCAAGACTGCGTCGAGTCGCAAGCCGGTGCCACACGGGGTCTTCGCGAGCGATCAACACGCGCCCTCTATACGTGCAGAAGGGAAGAAGCCGCCAGAAGCTGAAGGACCAGAAGTCATGGAGATCGACCAGCCGCTCGAGCTGAACCTCGGAGGACCCGGATTGGCGCTTTCCTATTCTCGAGTGGCTAGTCGAGGGTAAGCTTCCCTCCGACCAGACGGACGCACGCCACATCGCGTGACGAGCTAAAGCATTCGTCCTCATCGAGGGTGAGCTCTACAGATGAGGCGTAGCGGGCATCCTCGGAGATCAAGGCAAGGAGCTACTTCGCTAAATCCACATCGGCACGTGCAGACATCACGCCGGTCCGAGGGCTCTTGTTGGGAAAGCTTTCCGACAAGGGTTCTACTGGACCACAGCTGTGGCAGACTCCAAGGACATCGTGCGCCGCTGTGAGGGGTGCCAATTTTACGCTCGACAAACTCACCTCCCGGTGCAAGCGCTCCAAACCATCCCCATCACATGGCCCTTTGCTGTGTGGCACCTCGACATGGTGGGGCCACTTCGACAAGCGCCCGGGGGCTTCACGCACCTCCTCGTAGCAGTCGACAAGTTCTCCAAAATGGATCGAGGCGCGACCCATCGTAAACGTCCGCTCTGATGAAGCCGTAGCATTCTTCACCGACATCATCTATCGCTTCGGCATACCCAACACGATCGTCACCGACAACGGCACCCAGTTCACAGGGAAGAAATTCCTCAACTTCTGCGATGACAATTACATTCGTGTGGACTGGTCTGCCGTGGTGCACCCGAAGACGAACGGACAAGTCGAGAGGGCGAACGGCATGATCCTACAAGGGCTAAAACCTCGCATCTTCAAGCGTCTCGAGAAGTTTCGGGCAAGATGGGTAGCCGAGCTGCCATCCGTTCTATGGAGTCTGCGCACCACGCCTTGTCGAGCGACTGGCTTTACGCCTTTCTTCATGGTACATGGGTCAGAATTGGTCCTACCCACAGACATCGACTACGACAGTCCATGAGTGTGAGCCTATACTGAGGAAGGCAACCAAGTCGCACTCAAGGACGCGATCAACCAACTCGACGAGGCGCATGACGTGGCACTCCTACGCTGTGCCAAGTATCAACAAGCTCTACGATGCTACCACGAGCGCAACGTACGCGCCCGCGAGTTCCAAGTCGGGGACCTGGTCCTCCGACGATTCAAGGCAGCAAGGATCGACACAAGCTCTCGCCCCCTTGGGAGGGGCCATTCATCGTCTGGGAGGCGCCCGACCTCTTCGAGAAGCCTGTCGGGAAGCATCGGCCCAAAGGGAACACCGAGCCAAGTCATGACTACGCCAATGGCCCTCGCGAGCTTGGCGAGATCCTGGATGTTTACCTTGCGAGACTCCTCCGACTCGCGCCGGGCGTCCTTGGCCTGCTCCAACTTGACCGCGACCTGCTCCCGAGCCATCTGGGACTGCTCGAGCTCGGCCCTGGACTCTGAAAATCATCAAGTTGAAGTCAACAAACATGTCACGACCAGTTCAAAAGAAAGGCGAGATCGGAATCAGAGCGAAGGGCTTACTCTCAAGTTGCTCCGACAGCCGCTTGATCGAGCTGTCCTTCTCTAGGATTTTGAGCAGGGCGGCGTTCAGCTCCTGCGTCTTCTCCGTGAGCTTCGCGGTCATCCCGGCGCGGTATGCGCGCAACCCTGAAACCGCGAAGAAGACAAATCAACACCGACCAGAATGAACAAAAGGAGAGGAAGTTGCAGCTGGAAGCATCAAGCCTCACCGTCGACGTCCTGCGACAACTTGGAGTTGTCCTCCTGAAGCTGGGTCACCTCGTCCGAGACCACCTAGAGCCTGTTGGTCACCTCGGAGAACTGTCGGTTGACCATCCTGAGGTCTGATCCGGCGGTGACCAAATCCTGCTCCAGCTCCGCCACCTTCGCCTCGAGCGCCGTTTTCTCCTGGGCAGCGGTCTGGGCGGCGTTCCGGGCAGCGGCCTCGGCAGCAGCGGTGGCGGTGGTGGCCTTCTCGGTGGCGTCATTGGCGGTCGCCACGGCGGCCCGCAACTCTTCGATCTTTGCCTCCGCCTGAGCCAACCTCGTCTCGAGAGATTCCCGCTCCGTCGTGGCGGTTGCAGTAGCGGCTTGCGCGGCCGTGGCGCGGTCTTCTGCGAACTGCCTGGCGGCCTCGAGCACGACCCTCGACGACACCTCGCTCGCCACCGCCGCGGCGGCAGCCACGCGGGCGACTACCAGCTGCATCTCCAGCTAGGCCCTCTCTGCTCGGTGCTCGTCGACGGTGCGCTCTCTCCTCCTACTGGACTCCGCGAGCGTCTGTTCCGCGCAAGAGTACGTCGGCCATTAATTTTGGAAGAACAGAAAGAGACAAGAGTAGACTACTACATCGAGAAGACTTACCGTTGTCACGGGAAGGATGAGTTCGTCGAACGCACGGCGCGCCCACAAAAGCCCACGCTCGAGACTGCGACGGGCCGCGGACTCTTCATCCTCGTCAACGGACGTGTTCGCCTCGAAAGCGGCCGCCCACGAGAAGCGGGCAAGGTCGGAGATCCGTGCACCGCCTTCCTCAAGCTCCGGCAGCAGGGCCGCGCCAGATAGGGATGAAAATGAAAACGGTAATTCCCGAATACCGGGAATCATTTTCGAGATTTTGCTCGATTTCATCCCTAAACGGAAATGATAATGATTAACGAAGAAACGGAAATGATAATGGTAAAAATGTACGGAAATGAAAGTGAAAACGATTTGTCCTTCTCCCGGCCGTTTTCAAAAATTACCGTATTGGACCGGTATTTTACCGTCGGTAGTTATCGACAGGAGCCCTCCCCGACCTCTTGGATCTCCGGGGAGGTGACCCCCGCCGCGCTCCCGAGAACATCGTATTCTTGCGAAGCCGAGAGGGTTGGGCTCGCCGCGGGCGCCGCCTCGTCGACAGGAGCGGCGGGCCGGAGGGACGGCAACTCCGGTGCATCTGCTGCGGTCGAATCCACCCCCACGACCGGGGGCGAGGACGCGACCAGGGTCAACTCTGCTTCGGTTGCAGGTTCCCCGAGAACCTCCCACTACGTGAAAACCTCAAATAGGTCACGCAGCATAACGCCCGTTACATCCACCCACATCTGTAACGGTTGTTGTTTGGCGCCCGTTACCTATAAGCGCGCCAGGACGACCCCGGGGTTGGCCTCCGCAACGCCCGTTACCAATGTGGACTTCTGGTAACGGTCTTCTTAAACGCCCGTTACATGAATTCTTTGTAACGGACGTTAAATAGAGCCCATTACACAAGTTAAACCTATCGGTAACGGGCTTGTAAAGTCCGTTACCGATCGATGCCCTATCAGTAACAGGCTGCTTAAGTCTGTTACTGATCGCTGCCGTATTGGTAACGGGCTATAAAGTCCATTAACGATAATTTCGCACTGGAGACGCATGCTTGTAGGATGTGTCTCCTTTGCTGGCGACCCAATTGGATGCGTCTCGTGTCTTAGGACTCGTCTCCTTTGATTGCCACCCAGGGTCGCCTTTTTTCTCACATCGGAGACGCACGTTGTTATTGCTCGTCTCTGTCTTCTCCTTCCGACACCACTCGCTCTCTCTCCGCAGAAGGCCACTCCTGTTCCGACAACAACACTCGCTCTCTCTCCTCAGAAGGTCACTCGCTCGATCTGTGTGCTCAGATGTCCCCACCGGCCTGTCCCGTTCGCTGCCGCCAGCTGCGCGCGCTCTGAGGATCGCGCTTAATTTCTCTCCTCAGAAAGCCGGTGCTGCAGCAGGCCGGCCGGCCGCGTGCGTGATGGCGAAAGGGGCCAGCGGACGTCGACCGCGCCGTCCTCTGCGCTGTCGCCGCAGCCGCGACGCCGCCTCCGATCCTCCTCCTCGGCCGCGCTCGCCTCGTAGAAAGTCCTCGTCAAGGTGGAAATTAATTGCCCCTTTTGTTGAAATTCTTCAGCTGTCCTAATCCTCTTGTGTGTTATCGGTTTTTTTGTGTGATGAATTATGCTCATTTGGTGTGTGGAATGCAGATGGCGTCTGCTACTCGGGCTTGGATGTACAGACAGCCCCAAGAAGATTGGGAGAATTTCTTAAGCGGGGTCAATGGTTTTCTAAATCAAGCAGAGGCGGATATGAGAAACCGTGGTGTTCAGGCAATGCTTTGCCCCTGTATAGATTGTCTCAACCAAAAGAAATTCGCACAACGGGAAATCATTTTTCATCATTTGGTCACACGTGGTTTCACAAAAAATTACACGTGTTGGAATAAACATGGTGAGGAAGGCCTTAATGAACTCGAAGCAGGCTGCCTAAATGAAGGTGAAGTGTGACACCATGCTACCGACCATGATGAAGACCTTGATGGCAGTGGACTTTTTGAGGAAAATGAACCATTATTCCCACCAAATGTGTTGAGGCCTGAGGATATCACTGATCAAGAAGTTAGGGGCTTCGATGATGGTGAGGTGTTGCAACGTGTGCACAATGTTGATCAAATGTTGCGGGATGTTGAGTTTCAACGAGTGTACACACCTTCTGAATTAGCGAGGCTGAAGCAGTTCATTGAAGATTCAAAGAAACCCCTCTATCCTGATTGCTAGAAGTACTCTCGCCTTTCTGGTGATCTAAAACTTCTGCAGCTTAAGGCAGATCATGGTTGGAGCAACAAAAGTTTCAAACATCTATTGGATGTGCTTAGAGACATGCTACCTAAAGGAAACCAAATAGCAGAGTCTGTCTATGAGGCGAAGAAGATAATCTGTCCTCTAGGAATAGAGGTTGAAAAAATCCATGCATGCAAGAACAATTGTGTATTGTTCCGTGGAGATTATGCAGACCCTGACAAGTGCCCTAAGTGTGGCTATGATCGGTACGAGAGGAAAAAGGATGGTGGAGATGATAATAATGCTGATGACGAGAACGAGCCCGGCGAGATCAGAGGCAAGAAGAAGAAGGCTAACAGAGGGGCTCCTGTGAGGGTGGCATGGTATTTTTGCATCATTCCTCGGCTGAAAAGATGGTTCGCAACACGAAAGGAGGCCCAACTCTTGCGTTGGCATGACGAAGGCCGAAAGGAGCTTAAGAAAGATGGCAAGTTTAGGCATCCCGCAGATGCAGCACAATGGGGTAACATTAATAACCACTTCCCATGGTTTGACGAAGACGCAAGGAGCATACGGTTTGCTATGAGCACAGATGGCGTGAACCCATTCGGTAACCAGAGCTCAACACATAGCACCTGGCCTGTCGTGTTGTCGTTGTACAACCTTCCACCCTAGCTATGCAAGAAACAGAAATATATGATGCTGACAATATTGGTCTCCGGGCCAAAGCAACCTGGCGACCGTATTGATGTCTACTTGAGGCCACTAGTTGATGACTTGAAGATATTGTGGAAGCCTGGTGTGCTGGTGTGCCGGAGGTTTGGGATGAGTACAAGTGTGAGGAGTTCACAATGCATGCCATGTTGTTCACCACCATCAACGACAACCCGGCTCATCGCAACCTCTCAGGCCAGAGTAAAAGGAAAGGTGCAGCTTGCCCACACTGCTTGGAAGATACTTGCGCAGTATGGCTAAGACATTCAAAGAAATACGTATTTATGGGGCACCGTCATTTCCTCGACAAGAAACATCCATACCGGGCCATGGATTGTCAGTTTAATGGGGAAAAGGAGAATCGAGAGGCGCCGTTGCATGTGACTGAAGATCTGGTCCACTTGAAAGTCAATGACATCAAAACTATCGAGGAGTTACCCAAACTGACTGAAAAAACCCTTGGCAAAAGAAAGAAATGAGATGGTGAAGAAGAAGAAGAAGAAGGAATGTGGAACAAGAAATCAATTCTATGGGAGCTAGAGTATTGGCCGATGTTGGATGTGCGTCATTCGATTGACAACATGCACGTCAAGAAGAATGTGTGTGAAGCTACTTGTGGAACATTGCTACAACAGAAGTCCAAAGGAAAAGATCATAAAAATGCAAGGGAGGATCTTAAATAGCTGGGCATTAGGCCGGAGCTCTATGCAGAGGAAACAGAGACGGGGATGAACCTTCCCGTTGCTGCAACCACCTTGTCAAAGGCAGAGAGAAAAGAATTCTGTCAGTTTTTGCATGATTTGAAAGTACCTTCAGGCTACTCATCAAACTTCAAGAGGCTAGTGTCGGTGAAGGACATGAAAATGAATTTCAACTTGATGAAATCTCATGATTGCCATGTGTTGATGATAGCTCTTCTTCCTGTTGCACTTAGAGGTATCAAGACAGAACTGGTTCGCGACGCGGTCACGAGCTTGTGTTTATTCTTCAATGCAATAGAACAGAAGGTGATTGATGAGGAAAAACTATTGGACTTAGAGAGGAGGCATTTCGAGACCCTATGCCTGCTTGAAGCTACCTTCCCACCATCATTCTTTGATCTCATGCTGCATCTAACAGCACACCTCGCGAGGGAAATCTGGTTCCTTGGCCTATCTTACCTTCATCAGATGTTTCCATATGAGAGGTTCTATGGATTCCTGAAATCATTGGTACATAACCGGTTATTTCCGGAGGGAGCCATTGTTCGTGGCTACGAGACCATCGAAGCAGTGAAGTGGGCCATGGGTTATATGGACCCACAAAACCCCATTGGTGTGCCTCGCTCACGGCATGAAGGTAGGCTTTCAGGTGTTGGGACCATGGGGAAAAAGTCAGTCACTCCGGAACAAGATGCCTTCCAAAAGGCTCATTTCACCGTGATACAACAGCTGCACCTAATTACACCATTTGCCAATGAGCACAAACGACAACTATGTGAAGACAACCCTGACCGTGGTAGGGCTTGGCTTGCAAAGATGCACATGCAAGGTTTCAGCAGGTGGCTCCGAGATTATGTCGAGACATGCAGCAATAATGCTGTAATTACCGACGAGATAAGGAATCTAGCAGCGGGGCCATTATTCACTGTTACAAGATACCAAGCAATGGATATCAATGGATACACGTTCTACACCATGGCCCAGGATAAAAAGAGCGTCTATCAAAATAGTGGTGTTCGTGTACGGGCCATCGTCGATGACAGTCATGATGATGATGACACGGAGACAGACACATATTATGGTCAAATAGAGGAGATATGGGAGCTTGATTATGTAGGATTGAAGGTAGCCTTGTTTCGGTGTAGATGGGTCACCAAAGGGAAGAGAGCTGTGAGCAAGGACAAATATGGTTATGTTAGTGTTGATCTCCGGGTCTTTGGTTACAAAAACGAACCGTTTGTCTTCGCCAACGATGTTGAGCAAGTGTTCTATGTACCTGACCTTGCAAAGAAGAACTGGTCTGTGGTTATGCCTGGAAAAAAAAGGATTGTTGGGGTTGAAAATGTTGTTGAGGAGGAGGAATACAACCAGTTTGACGAAATTCCATCCTTTGACACTTCATACAAGCCCCGACTCTTGGGAACTAACAAAACACCATACTTGCGAAGCGACCATAGTGAAAAAATCCATATACAGAAATCAAGGAAGGAAAATCAAGCCTGATTTCTGCTGAATCCTTTTTGTAATGCCGGAGGATGTGTCTATTGGTGGAAATGGAATCCGTTTTGTAATATAAAGGATGCGATGTATTGGTGGAATTTCAATCCTTTTTGTAATATATGGGATGTGGTGGAATTTGAATCCTGCTTGTAATATATTCTGCCTAAGATACTATATATATTATGTTTATATTCTGCTTCAGTTCAGTAACGGGCGTTAATATCAAAGAGACGAGGATTAGCCAACCCGCGTCGCCTAAGTTACGAGCAAGAGACGAGGATTAACGAACCCGCGTCGCCTTTGTTACGGGCAAGAGACGAGGACTAACGAACCCGCGTCGCCTTTGTTATGGGCAAGATATGCGAAATCACAAACAGATTACATCAAAAGAGATACGGATTAGCCAACCCCCGTCGGCTTGTTCTTCTTCATGCTTGCAAGTGAGTAGGTAAATCATACAAAAAATTGTACTGCACAGAGATAATCACACAAGCATGTCTCTTGAGATGCAAAATCACACACACACAGATTACATCAAAAGAGACACGGATTAGCCAGCCCCCGTCGGCTTGTTCTTCTTAATGCTTGCAAGTGAGTAGGTAAATCATACAAAAAATTATACTGCACAGAGATAATCACACAAGCATGTCTTTTGAGATGCAAAATCACACACACACAGATTACAGTCATCATTGATACATCAGAAGGTTACAATGCGGCCATATCTTCATGACGAGATATGCAAAATCACACACACAGATCGATCTTGCTCGCAGGTCGTCGATCTTGCTCGCCTTCGGCTTGTTCTTCATGACGAGATATGCTCCAGATTCTGGCTTCTTCTTCATGCTTACAAGTGAACACAAGAGAAAGATACAGAGAGGGTGGAAACATATCCCTTAAAAAATCCCTCCTCCTGGAGGAGAAGGGGAAAGCAAAAGGAAGCCCAAGTGTGATGGAAAAGCTACAGCAGGCTTTCCGTCGGCTTGTTCTTCCTGATGCCAGGAGGTTTTGGGCTACCTTCCCCGGACACAGCTACGAGCAAGGAGTATATCACAAGGATTTTTCTAGCAGCTGTGTTAGAGAGATGAGCAACCCAATCACCCATATCACAAGAATTCTTCTAGCAACTGAGAGATCGAGGAGGAGGAAGAAGAGAGAAAAGCAAAAGCTTGCGCCCTACAAGATCTATTCTTTGTGCCATAGCTAGATCTAGATCTAGAGAAGAAGGAAGCAAGTGACTCACTTTATTGTATCAGAAGAAGGAACCATATAGCTAGATCTAGATCTAGAGAAGAAGGAAGCAACTTGAAGTGAGGAGGACCGATAGGCGTCGGTGCCTTTTTATAGCAAAAACAAGGAAGGGATAACATCGGTTGTAAAAAAAAGAGAGGAAGGGATAAGATCAAGAGCACAGGAAACGGGAAGGTTCCCAAGATCCGGTCAATGGGGAAACTGTTGCCAGTCAATGGCTGAGAGCAGAGGTAGTGATTCCAATGTAGAATTAAATGATATGCGGATTAACCAAACACCGTCTCCAATGTACTCACATCCCGAGGAGTCAAACTACATGAAAAAACTACTAACAATTATAAAATAAAACATGCAATTCTCACATCTGGAGGAGTATATCTTTTATAAAAAAGTTATTTCAAGACATAAATGCTAATATTTTTTTGCTACAAACTTGGTCAAAGTTGTAATAGTTTGACTGGCACGTTCCCACCATTGCACAGGAAACGGGAAGGTTACCAAGATCCAGTCAATGGCTGAGAGCAGAGGCAGTGACTCCAATGTAGAATTAAATGATACGCGGATTAACCAAACATCATCTCCAATGGAGAATTAAAGGATAGTACTACGCGGATTAGCCAAACGTCGTCGGCAATGGAGAATTAAATGATACGCGGATTAGCCAAATGTCGTCTCCATTGCATACTTAAACCGTGTTTGGAAACAAATCTCCTGTATCTTCTCCTTCCAAAATAATTTAGATCCCCTGCCCCTTCATCTACCCGCGAAAAACAGCAACTGCCTACTCCTCATCGTCACCATTCCCGGCCGGAGATGAATAGCATGCCGGGAAGAAGCAGGCGGCACCAGCCGTCGTCGCTGCTGGGCCTCCCTCAAGACCTCCACATTGAGATTGCGGCACGCGTCAGTGCGACCTCGGAGCGGCCCTTGGCTGACCTCCGCAGCCTACGCGGTACTTGCTCGACCATGCGCCGCGTGTGCGGCCACGGCGACGTCGGCCGACGTTTGTCGATAGAGGGGATACGAGATGAGATTTCTTGGGTGTGGGACCCCACCGCTTACAAAGCATTCCTTGCTATGCTGACCGATCTCGGGAATCCGGAGGCTTGCTTCTTCTCCGGGATCAAAGCCGTCTTCATGGAAAACAGGGGATGCAATGATCTCCGGCGCGCCGCCGAGGGTGGGCACGATGCGGCGGCCTATCTATACGCCATCTTGCTCTACAGAGACAATGGCGGTGCCGCCGCCGACGACACCGCGAAGCGGTACATGAGGCGGGTCGTGGGCGGTGGCAGTACGACGTCGAGATGGCTGAGCAACGAGGGGTGTCTGCCTTTGCGCGAGAAGGCCGCGCGTGCGATCCACTCCTCGACTTGGCACATTTGGGGTGAACCGCTGCCGCCTCCGGCACAGGTGCGCGGCGATCAGCCGTGCGCAGGCAACGGCGGCTGCTGCGGCGTGGATAAAGGATGGCTTCGAATTTCTCTGTTTTGCAGCGAAGACTGTAGGCTCTGTTGCGAAATGGTGAAGTTCGAACGGAGTATTGGAATAGGAAATTAGTAGTAGATTAGCTTTTGTATGTTGCTCGAATTATCTGTGTAAAATTTTGGAATAGCAGCACAGCCGACGCGGGTTATCAGCCCCGCGTCGCTAATGACTGTGGGGCCCAGTTCTATTCAAATGAAGAACAGTTCCCATTTCTCCTTTTAATCTGCAATCAAATGTTGTAACAAGTATTTCTTCATCGTAATTAGTCCAAATTTGATATTTTTTTTTCTAAATTTTTCTAAAATCACCATCTTTTCATTAATTTCATTGTTTAATGTATATTCTGTTTGTTGAATAATGTTTATAGCCTTATTTTGTTCTTTGTAAGTACAACATATAAATAATATTTGTTTTACACAACCATTAGTGATGAAACTTTGCATTTCGTAAGCTTAAGGTGAACACAAGGTTTTGTTAAGTTTTCAAATGCATATGAGTTTGAACATGTTGCAAAGTGTGGAAAACTTCAATGTTCAAGCAACATTCTAGGAAACTATGTGAGAGATGTAGACATTTGTACACAAGTATATTATTCCTTCATCGATACCATTTGAAATTTTGAAGACAAGTTTAGGTACCCAAATTATGTTGCCAAGTCAATTTGTAGATTTTTTAGAGCAAATTTGATGTTATTAGAATTATTATATAATTACCATGGGGTGTAAAAATGAAATATATGAATTTTGGGCACACAAGTGTGACTGTTGATATTTTATTCAAATACTAAATGTCTAAATACGAATTGTTCGTATTTTTATGATTTTTCGGTGCTGTTTTATGGGCTCTAATAATTTGGGGAAGCAAGTTTCATTCCAAAAAAAATAGTGACGGGCCCACGCGTCAGCGTCAGCAGCCAATATAAAAAAGATAACCGTTGCCTGCCCGCCCGGACCCAACTGCCAACAAATGCGATGCGGGTTCACTAACCATCGTCGCCAATGACACTGGCCCAAGCGTCAGCGTCAACGTCAGCAGGCTAACCTGCGTCGGCAATGACTATCCATTGTCTCTAAGATCTAATTCATCACAACAGATCTCCAGTTCATCACAACAGATCTCCAGTTAATCACAACAGAACACAGTTCATCACAACGCGGATGGATCTACTCGCGTCTATTAGATCGAGTTCATGACATACAAAATCTTACAACCAAACTAATTAACTAAGCAGTTCATGATCGACAGACAAACTAAGCAGTTCATGTCCAACAACCTGACGAAGACACAAAAGCACACACACATTGTTACTAATTGGTAGAGGAGTCTATCAATTAGTCGGAGTCCCGCCGTCGTCACCGCCGTGGCTGCCGTCGTCGCCGTCGTCGCCGCCGTGGCTGCCGTCGTCGCCGTCGGAGCCGCCGTCGTCGAAGACGAAGTGGCGGCGGGCAGCCCGCTTGACCACAGGGAGCTTCTCGAGCCTCTCCGCCAACCCGTGGATCCTGAAGGCGAGACCCTTCACGCTCAGGTCCTTGTCCACTTCATGATGCGCCTTGATGTTGAAGGCCGTGCCAACATCTTCAAGCTTTCTGAAGGCGCTCTTGAGCAGGTCGACGGCGAACTTGGTGTCGTCGAAGAACGGTTCCTCGTCGGCGTCCTTGGTCGCCGGCTCCTTCCCCTTCTCCAACTTCCTCCGACGGCGGCTTTCGTCGTCGTCGTCCTCCCTTCGTCCCCGCTTCGACGGCGGCGGGCTCCTCGACGCCATCTCCTCCTTCTCTCGGTGACCGAAGATTTGTAGTGGTGGATCGCGAGGAGGAAGAAGAAGCGAAAGAGATGATAAGCTTATGGAAGGAGGGGAAAGCAGGGGAAGGCAGGGGAGTTATATTGACAAGACGCGGAACCGTCAGGCGCCTCTGCTCCCACCCACTACTCCACTGCTGCCAGTACGTGCCACTCGATTGCGCATCGGGCTCCATTTCGGGCGCAAAACCGTCCAAAACCACGCGTCGCCTTTCAATTACGCGGGAAGAAGGGGCAGGGGAAATGATGTCGGGCCCACTCATCAACGGCAGCAGCCAAACTGCGACGCCTTTTCAATTTCCATTTATTATTTTATACATGGCCGAGGCGCCTTCTTCAACTTCAACCCTCGTCGCCTTCTTCAACTTCAATCCTCGTCGCCAACTTAATCCCTCGTCGCCTTCAACTTCAATCCTCGTTGCCAACTTCATCCCTCGTCGCCAACTTCAACCCTCGTCGCCTTTCAATTTCCAAACCCCGTCGATTTTCTATTTCCTTCCCTTCTCCTTGATGCCCGCTGTGTGCTTGATGCAGCTGCTACCAGATGAACTTGTCACCCAGATCATCATCCACTCCATCAAGGATAAGCCCGTCTTCCATTTTCTGAACCTTCGCAATAAAATCTGCGGCACCTTCCGGCGCATCTGCGACTCCGATGAGGTACTACTGCACGTGTTGCTGCGTGATCTTCGTCGGGTGTGCAAGAATCTCTACGTCAGGTCATGCTTTGAGCAGCGCTTCCGCGAGGCCAATCATCCGGAGGCATTATGCTTCGAGGGGGTGGAGAGGTTGATGAGGCGGCGGAACCCCGATAAGGGTCTGAAGCTCATCGAAGATGCCGCTGCTGAAGACTCCGGTGCCAAGTACTTCTTAGCGATGCTGAAGTACCGTTGCAACCCGGCGGACCCCGAAGCCATGGCACTGCTCCAGGAAATCAGCGGCGGCCCGTCGCCCCCTGACGGCCGGTGGAAGAACCACAACCTGCGGCGGCTGCGCTACCTCGTCAACCAGGATCTCGACAACATTGCGTGGTGGTACTGGCTTGATGACGGCGACGACGACATTCCGTTGCTGCCCGTCCAGAATCCCCATATCTGCATTTGGGCAGCGGGATGTAGGCGCTACGGGCCAGATACCAAAGAGATCATCCACTAATGCAGCGCCGAGTGTCGCATCCGTCATGAGTTCGACCTCTGGACGCGTAGCTTCCGCCCCGCCGTGGAGTACGCCGTCAGCAGGATGAACATCGGGATGTAGGCGCAAGCATCAATGAACATTATCTATCTTGAATGTAAATTATTAGATATTACTAAATGCGGATTTGATTTTATCAGGATGTCGGTTTTTAATCGGTTTTTGATAGATAATATTTGATTTGTCACGTTTGTGAGTCAAATCGAAGGTTGCGGTGGTCTCATTTGCCGCTGACGAGGCCTGGGATGCCCTCTTGGGTGTCAAAACCGCCGAAGCAGGCACGGCGGGGGCGGCGGCGGGCGGCGGTGCCCTCTGCTTCCTCCTTTGTTCTATTGGAGAATGAAGAACAGTTTATCCGTCCCGCGTCGCCGCGTCGCCGACGATATTTCTCTTTTTAATCCGCAATCAAATTTTGTAACATGTATTTCTCCGTCGTAATTAGTCCAAATTTGATTATTTTTTTCTACAGTTTTCTAAAATCACCGTGTTTTCATTATTTTCATTGTTTAGTGTATATTCCGTTTCTTGAACAATGTTTATATACCTTATCTTGTTCTATGTAAGTACAACATATAAATAATATTTGTTTTCCACACCTCTTGTAATGAAACTTTGCATTTTCGTAATCTTAAGGTGAACCACAAGGTTTTGTTAAGTGTTCAAATGCATATGAGTTCGAACATGTTGCAAAGTGTGGAAAACTTCAATGTTCAAGGAACATTCTAGGAAACTATGTGAGAGATGTAGATATTTGTACACAAGTATATTATTCCTTCATCGAAACCATTTGAAATTTTGAAGACAAGTCTAGGTACCCAAATTATGTTGGCAAGTCAATTTGTAGATTTTTTAGAGCACACTAGATGTTAGTAGAATTATTACATCATGTCATGGGATGTAAAAACGAATTCTAAGAATCTTGGGCACACAAGTGTGACTGTTGATATTTTATTCAAATACTAAATGTCCAAATACGAATTATTCGTATTTTTATGATTTTTGAGGTGCTGTTTTATGGGCTCTAATATTTTAGGGAACCACGTTTCATTCGAAAAAAATAGTGGCTGGCCCACGCGTCAGCGTCAGCAGCCAAAATAAAAAGATAACCGCTGCCCGCCCGCCGGACCCAACTCCCAACAAAGGCGATGCGGGTTCACTAACCATCGTCACCTATGACACTGGCCCACGCGTCAGCGTCAGCAGGCAAACCGTGCGCGGGCTGCTCAAAATTTCCCACCTATATTGACTATAATGCCCATGGAATTCCAATTGCAGCACAGAGCCGTCAAGGGCACGCCAGTAGTTTCCTTAAACACAGTTACGCGCGCCGTTCATATTCGGCTCCTCGCTAGACAGATCCACAACGCCCGCACTCTCCCCGCCGCCGCCGCCACTCTCCCCGCTCGCCTTCGCCGCTCTCTCCCCGCTCGCCTTCGCCGCTCTCTCCCCGCCGTAGCCCTGCTCTTCTCCAGCCCCACCACTCCCTGCGTGACGACGGTGACGAGGACGCGGTTACTGGCGTGCGGACGTCTTCCCGGCCAACCTAAAGACGGTTGACGCGGATCCGTCGACGTCATCCCCGGCCACGACGACGAGCCGGCCGCCTCAGGCCACGAGCCGACGTGGATCCGGCCCCTCCGACCATCTCGAGAACAACTACTTCATTCGCGACAGAGGTTAGTCCTGCTTGAACCCCCAACGCCTACTCTCTCCTCGGCCACCAAATCTGCTATATATTCATGTCAATGTGGATTAGGGAGACATGCCTTGATAGTTCATCTTTAATTGATTGACTGTGGATTTGATGGATGGATTTTGTTGCCCCAAGTCTGTTTGAATAAATTGTTGCTAACAAATGTAGTTATATGAACTGTTGAAATTCATTTTCATGTTCCTGGTGCTACAATTTTTGCACTGTAAATTCATGAAAAGCATTGAGGATGTTAGCATACTTTAATTCTGCTATGCTTTGAATGTACCAGATCGACAGTTATGCTTTGGACCTGTTAGTATACTTTAATTCTGCTATGCTTTGAATGTACCAGATCGACAGTTATGCTTTGGACCTGTTAGCATATTTTAATTCTGATGGCCACATAATGTCAGTGGGAATTGCATCGCTGTGGTTTATAATGTAGTCCACCCAATCTGCTATATATTCATGTCAAGGTGGATTAGGGAGACATGCCTTAATAGTTCATCTTCAATTGATTGACTGTGGATTTGATGGATGGATTTTGTTGCTCCAAGTCTGTTTTGAATAAATTGTTGCTAACAGATGAAGTTATATGAAATGTTGAAATTCATTTTCATGTTCCTGGTGCTACAATTTTTGCACTGTAAATTCATGAAAAGCATAAACGATGTTAGCATACTTTAATTCTGCTATGCTTTGAATGTACCAGATCGACAGTTATGCTTTGGACCTGTTAGCATACTTTAATTCTGATGGCCACATAATGTCAGTGGGAATTGCATCGTAGTGGTTTATAATGTAGTGATAACTAGACTGTCTTATGCTTTGTTGTGAGTGTTAATTGTTTCACTACTGTCACATATATTGTTATTGTTGGTGTCATGATGTGTTGTGAGTGTTGTTTCACTACTGTCATATATAATGTCATGACCATTGCTTTATCCTCTTGTTGCATGTACACATGGAACACACAATCCATCGCTGCTGAAGTTGGACAAGGAAGCAGTTGAAGGAATTTATTCTCTGCTTTGATATATAAGCATATTGTTGTGTCCCTGTCAAAATGGTTAGCACCTATCCCTGTATGCTAATTAAGTAAAATATGAACTGTGTATGTCTATGCTGATTTTATTTACGACTATATCAGCTATTTTGCCTGTCAGAGAAAACGAATTTATCTAATAAGAATTTTGTTTAGATTTTCAGTCTTGCTTATGTTGCTCTACTGACAACCTGACATATCATCTATGCAGTCTCCCACAACAACAAACTCCTCTACCTCCAGTGCATCATCACAGCCCATCGTCGGTGAACCTTCTTCACAGGGTCACTCAGCACAGACTGCTGCGAGTAGTACTCGATCCCGCGGGTCAAGGACACAAACCAAATGGCCAGAAGACAAGTTGACTGCAACTGGATTTGATGCCAATTTTTGGCCTACCCCAGATGCTGCGAGGGATAGATTTGTATTGGTCTGTGGTCTCATTGCTCGGGAGAGGGTGTCAATCAACAATGTGGTTGTTGATCTCTCACCAATTGAGAAGGACCATCTGTTCACAGTTTTAGAGGAAAAGCTAGATTACCCAGCCAATCTGGAAGAATCTGTTCGCAAGAAGGCAGTTAAGGCAGCTATATCAGAGATTGGAACCTTGCAACGGCGGTTCAAGGCCCATGTAAGAAAAAAATATGTGAGTGAAGAGGAGACTCCCTTTGTGAAGCATGCCTTTTTGCAGCAACAAGACTGGGACATGTTTGTGCACACTACTAGAAAACCCCCCCTCTAGATACGCTAGATTTAGAGTTAGACACATTTTATTTCGTCTCTATGTCAGTATAGGCATGCTTTCATAAAGCGTGTTAGAAGCGTCTTCGTACGTACCGCGTCAAACCTTGTAGAGATGAATTCTTTAAACGTCACTATGAAACAAAGATACATTTTGTAGACACGTTAAATGCATATCTAATAAAATTGATACAATATTGTAGACACGTGTACAAAACGTCTCTAGTGGTCTAGTTACATATTATACAAACACTTTATTGTGTGTTAATAAATATAGAGACAAACTTCTAGATACATTTATAAAACATGTCTACCAATTTGTAAAAATAAAAAATATTTCAGATTTGAGGACACCTATACATGATTTTTCAAGTGAAATATGTGTGTCGTACAATATTCGAACCCAAGATCTCTCATCTCACACATAGCTTCCTTACCATCTCACCTACACAACAAACTTGACTTACATAACATATAGTTTCCTCTTGAGTTTTACATGAAGAACCATTTAGTACACTTATTTGGTACGCTTTATGATGTTTCTAGTTGCTAGTTATGATTTAAAGCATGTCTAAAAGCGTAACATCTTGAAACATTTTTACAATCATGTCAAAATGCATCTTTACATGATTATGGACATTATCTGCTACGCTTTTTAACGTGTCTAGACAATAATGACGCTTTAAAATGTGGCTAACTTCATCTCCTTTTTAAGATGATTTCAATATCGTCATAAAAATGCCTTTATAAGACTACCAATGCTGTAAGCATGTCAAATACCATGACAGTTTGACATGATATCAAAATCATGTCAAAAAGCATCTTTAGGCACTAACGTAGAAACGCTTCCAGTGTGCGTTACTACTATAACGTAGCTAAAGGGGGGGTTTTCTAGTAGTGGTAGGAAACCAATTCTCCTTCATTTCAGCAATTGAGCCAGGAGATGAAACAAAAGAGAGCATTGCATAATAAGCCATACAAGACGGGCAGAAAAGGTTATCGTGGTAAAAGGAAAGAGTGGGAGGAGGAGGATGCAAAGCTAGATGCAGAAGGAAAACAGAACCCTTAGGACCAATTTCCTGGACGTTCGAGACCTTATCTGCGGGCAAGGGTAGGGAAGAAGAGGAAGAATACTAGTGAAGGAAGCGGGGGCATAACATTCAGTAACCCTGCGGTAGTAGGGGTAGCAGATAGGGTGAAAACACTTGCAGCTCAGGGTAGCGATGGTTCTTTCTCTGGGGTTAGGGAGGATGATATCCTCACCGCGGCACTTGAGACTCCAGAGCATCGAGGTCGGGTCCGAGGCGTGTCTAGTTCACTTGGCTGGGGTAAAGGGTTTGGTGAAGAGTTCGCTGGAATGTACAGGAAGAAGAGGAACAAGAGGTCTAATGCTCATGATATGATGGACATAACATTTAAATCAATTGTCCATGCTCTAAGACTATCAGGCATCGAAATACCAAAAAATGTACTTCTTCCTTCCCAATTACCAGCGCCTATCAGTACCAGGGAGGAAGAAGATGTGCATGGCAGCGAGGAAGAAGATGCGCATGACCGCGAGGAAGAACATGCGCATGACAGCGAGGAAGATGCGTGTGGCAGAGAGCAAGATCATTGGAATGCCAATGGTGACGAAGTGAATCAAGTGCATAATGATAGTCGATCACCTATGCTGGACACAACAGATAAGCTGACAGAGCCAACCGCGTGCAGCCTTTTGGATGGCACCGGGATTAATGTGGAGCTCGCACTAGCGAAAGTCTTTCCATTTCAAAAGGCTTGCCATTCAGTACCGGTGCAGGATGGGTATGTTGTGGTGCAACCTACTTATGTGTGGGCCAATGCGGGTCACTACCCTCTGCCTGTACCAATTGATGGGGGTGACACAGCAGCTGAGGCTCTCGTTCAAAGGATCCAATGGCCAAAGGACAGGATCCTTATACCACCCATGACGAGACATCCCAACCCTGAAGCCGCAACAGGTAGCAGGGGTACAACATCAGATGGAGGTACTGCAGCTCAGTGTCAGCAAGAGAAGGCTCAACAGCAGCAGCAGATCAGCAAAACTACGCAGTAGGAGCATCGACAACAGCCGGAGGAGGAGCCCAGGCAAACTCCGCCTAAGCAGCAGCTGCAACTTGAGGATAAGCAACAGACGAAACAGCAGCCTCTCCAGCAGCAGGAGCGTCGACAACAGCAGGAGGAGCCCAGGCAAACTACGCCTAAGCAGCAGCTGCAACATGAGGATAAGCAACAGACGAAACAACAGCCTCTCCAGCAGCAGGAGGAGGAGCGCAGGCAATCTCCCCCTAAGCAGCAGATGCAACAAGTACAGCAGCCTCTGCAACAGGAGGAGCCCAGGCAATCTCCACTGCAGAAGGGGAACCAGGCCAGGAAACCTCTGTCTAAAGATGAGATTCTTAACTGTATTATTGGGACAGAACAGGAACGACCAAAATACAAGGGTGCACCTATGTTGTCAGAAGCAAACTTAGAGGCTACTGGACCAAATTGTGCCAAGTTGCATGCTTACATCATGGAACATAGTAAGGATAAACTTGCCTTTCCAGCAAAGGTGGATCAAGACTACTTTAAAGGTGGTTGTGGTGCTTTAATGTTAAACATTGCATTCAGTAGCGTGTATAACCTTATAACCCTGGCTTCTCTGGATGTTACCTTCATGAGGTTGTGGACATTGTAAGTCCTTTAAAACCTAAAAAAATATTTCTTTAATTTTGACCACAAAGTTCATGCATGCTAACAATTTGATTTTTTGTAGGAAAATGATGGACAAGGCAGCGGAGATGCAGATCAGTGTTGGGTTTTTAGATCCAGGTTTGTTTACTTCCACAAATATTTCTCAGCATTCTCGCCAAGTTGGCAAAGCAATCTCAAATGCAATGAACAACGACTACGTGGTGGGTGCCTACTGCGCTAGCCACTGGGTAACAGTGATCATCTGTATGAAGTTCAAAGAGGTTTGGTATCTAGATTCTGCTAAACAACATCCCCCGCTAAAGTTCCCAGACCTCCAACCTGTTGTGAACTGGTCAGTATCTTGTAGGTTTTGTTCACAAAAATTCAATCTCTTAGTGTTTCTAATTGGTATTGCTGACCATGCAGGGCCTTTGGTACAGTATTTGTAGGTTTTGTTCGCAAAAATTCAATCTCTTAGTGTTTCTAATTGGTATTGCTGATCATGCAGGGCCTTTGGTGAACATGCACAGGACGGAGTGACGAAAGGAAAGAAAAAAAAGCCAAAAGCCACACTCAAGCACAAAACAAATCTCGCTGTAAGACCGAGGTTTTTTTATGGTCCCTTCTTACCTATTTGGTACTGCATTAACTTGTCATTTTGGTACCTCGATGCAGTGTGCTCAGCAGCCATGGGGGTCCTCTTTGTGTGGATTCCATGTGGCATTCCATATGTTAAGACTACTCGATGACATACCTGACATCAAGAAGGCTGCTGTAAGTAGATAATAATGCTCAACCTTGTCTCTGCTCATATTATCCATCTGATTTTAGAAACTGATTTCTACTTGTATTCTCATAAATGATTGTATTTTGCAGGATTTCAAATCTGCTGTAGATGTTTCCACAGAAGATCTAAAGCGTGTCCGGGAGATGCTGTGCGAGTACATTCTTAAGGAGACCATCGACTGAAAGGGCAACTTCTACAATGGTGCACCGTGAGTTTATTGTAGCCAGAAACTTGAAACTCATTCAGTCTTCTTTAGTCAGGTGTTGTTGCCTGAGAAACCTGCTTGGCTTGCTTGGTTGGGGTCAGATACTGCCTGGTTCAGGCAGTTTTCTCATAACTCCATCCAAACAAGCCCTGATGAGAGTAACTTGAAACTTGATGTGATCCTAGCTTGTCTATAAATGTGATCTTGCTTGTCTATAAATGTGATCTTCCTTTGCCTATATCTGTGATGTGAGAATGTGTTTGTGATGTCTCCTTGCTGTGGTGGCTGCCATATCCTGGCTGGTTCCAGGATGCAGCCCCTAATGGCTGCCAAATCCTGGCTGGTTCCAGGATGCAGCCGGCAAGCAGGCAGGTTACTGTAGGGGTGGCCTACGTATCTGTAATGGGTGTTAATTAAAGCTCGTTACAAACACTGATCAGTGAGTAACGGGCTTCATTCGGAAAGCCCGTTACAAACATGCCAACAATGTAACGGGCAGTGTAAAAGCCCGTTACCAGTCCTGACCGGTGGGCCCCAGGACCTGGCCCGTTCATCGAGATATAGGAGACGCAGGTTGAAAGCACGCGTCTCCTTTAATCGAGAGAAAGCAGACGCGCGTAGAAACAGATGCGTCTCATTTCGTCAAGACAGAGGAGACGTAGGTTCACGGAACACGTCTCTGATGTTGATTTCATAGTAACAGGCTCTGTTTTCATGCCCGTTACCAAAGTTCCCTGTGGGCCCAGAGAAACAGCCATTTCACGTGACCAAGTTGTGGTAACGGTCGTTGTTTGATGCCCGTTATGAATCCTATATGTGCTGAGACACACGTGAAATAGACGCATCTCAGTTCATCAAGATAGTGGAGATGCAGGTGCACAGCAGGCGTCTCCGATATTGAGCTACTGTAACGGGCTGTGCTTTGGTGCCCGTTACCAAATTTCCCTGTGGGCCCAGAGAAACAGCCATTTCACGTGACCGGTGGCTAGTTGTGGTAACGGTCGTTGTTTAATGCCCGTTACGAATATGTCTTATCAGTAACGGGCATCTGCCCGTTACCTTTCTTGGCTTATTTGTAACACTTGATTGGTAACGGGTGCTTTGCCCGTTACCAAAGGCAATCTATGCCCGTTACCAAAGCGAGTTTTTCACGTAGTGTCCTGGGCTACCTCCGATGTGGCCGAGGCCTCGGGACCTCCGACAACTCCAGCTTGACCCAGCGTCAGCTGTCCCACCGCAGTCGCATCCGGTGCGGGCTCCTCATTGGCAGGCTCCGCCGCTTCGGCCAAGGCCGCGGCTACGGGTGTGGCGGACTCAGAGGCCTCGACCCTGACTCCACCGGCTCGACCAGCATCCGCTCCAGCGTCATTGCCTGGCAGGTCGGGAGTGTCGAGGTGAATGATTTCGAGAATGCAGGCGGCCATAGCGTCAGCCGTCGACGCCTCCGTCGTGTCCCCGTCCGCCTGCGCCACCGCAGAAACTGGAGTTTCCGCCGCTGCCGATGCCTCGTCTTCATGTCCCCTGGCTGGCGGTGGTGGAGGCACGATCTGCTCGGAGGACGCTGCCATGGCGTCGCCACACCCTGAGGTGGCTTCGACCAGCGGCTCCGTCGCCGCCTGGGTAACGACCGCCTCGGTAGCTGTCTGCCTACCGCCTGAGTTGTCGGCTCCCGACGTAGGTGGTGGCGCCACTGGCTCAACCACCTCGCTGGGCACAACCAGCCCACTCTTGGCTTGCTCCGCCAACGGCTCGGCGTAGGGGGGCAATGAGCGGGATTCGGACTGCGGACCGCGCGCGCCCAGTGCTGCGCGTTTCAGGGGCGTGAGGCTGAGCACGCCAGTGTCGGTGCGACTGAGGCAAACACGAATCAAGATCAAGAGATGAACAAGATGAAGAACTCAAGAATGACGAAGGATGGCGAGCAGGAGCTTACATGCTGGATCGGATGCGGACCTGTTTCGCTGGCCTGTCAGACGAGCCCTGCTCGGGGGCTGATCTCTTGGCCCTGGCCGACTCGGAAGCCGACTCCCGCCGCTCCGCCGGAACGGGGGCTGGCCCACCTCTCCCCACCGACTCGAGGGTGGTGCTCCGCTCCCTTGATGGATTAGGGGCTGTCCTCTCGACCTCCGCCGCGTCGGAGGCCGGCCCCTGACTCCCGCCGGCGGAGAGGGGAACTTGCACGTCCGGGGCCCCGCCGCCCCGGATGATTAAAGATTGTAGGCGTCATGGAGGGACGCTCGTGTCCGCTCCCTGCGACGCACTCGGTGCGGATGCCGGCGGGGTCGACCTCACCTTCGACGAACGCCTCTTCAAGGAGTCCGCGTCCGGGCGGTCGGAGCTGTCGTAGAGATGGCGGGGGGAAGGCTCCTGCTCCACCGGCCGCTTGGGCGGGTCTTCCCAGCGTGGAGGATCCCTCCGCCCCTCGGAGGCGCGTGGGCCTCTAGGCGCCGCCTGAGAGCGGGTCGCTCTCTGATCTTCTCGGGTGGGGCGGGCCCCCGACTGCGAGCTCGAGCCCGCACCCCTCTCACGAGCGGCTGGCTCTGGCCGCTGTGATGAGCTCACCTCCACCGCCTGGTGTGGCGAAGGTGAGGGCGACTCGGACATGTCGCTCCAGTCGACCGCCACGCTAGGCTCGTCTCCGCTCCACGCCGGCGGCGGTGACGGATCTTCGTCGGAGGAGACATTGCGCTCCCCCGCCTTACGACGCTTGATGCGATTGTCATTCCGATCGCGCTTGGTGATCTCTCTCTCCATGTGCTGCTCCTTGCGCTCGGCCCTCCACCTTTCCGCGGCCGCCTGGTTGCGTTTGAAGATCGCCTCCTCCAGGAGAGGCGCCTTCGCGGGCACGAGGTGAGAGCACTTCAACTGGAGGAACAAGGGGAGAGAGAGTTAGTGGTCGTCGAGAATCTCCGAGAAGATCAAGATCAATTGAAGGCACCAAGCTTGTTGGAAGGATTATCGGAAGAAGAAATCACTTACAAGTTTTTCAGTCCCCTCGTTGGGGAGTATTGGAAGAAGCTGTGGCGGCGGCCACACGAAGGTCGACTTCCCGATGGCCACCGACACGCGGCGCTGGATCTCGTTCAGCGACGAAAGCTCGGGCGCAGTCACGGTCCCTTCCCAAGGGGCCCTACTGGCTGTCATCTTGCAGAGGCGCAGCGGCCGCCTCCGGAGTGGGACGACCCCCCGGGCGTGGTACTGGCCGATGACGGTCGCCAGGCCGACCCCGGCGTCGCGGAGGCGGGCCAGCACCGCCCAGTGATCCTTGAACAACCTCTCCTACTCCGCCTTCAGAGGACCATCAGTCCAGCTCCTCGGTGCCTGCCCAATGGAGTTCCCGGTGAACGCCGGCAGCGCAAACTCGGGGTCGTTCCTGAGATAGAACCACCCCTTGTGCCAACCACTGTTCGAGCTGGTCAGCGAGGAGGGGATGTACTTGTCGCCCCGGCCTTGCTTCATCTGGAGGTTGGCACAGCCGATGGTCGCCGCTTTGGAGCCATCCTTCAAGCACGCAAACATGAAGAAGTACTTGAAAAGGTGCCAGTGGGCACTGATTCCCAAGTACCCCTCACACAGCGCCTCAAACGCCGCCATCTGCTGGACGCTGTTCGGGTTGAGGTGCTGCAACTGGAGCCCGTACTCGTAGAGGACCGCCCGGATGAACCGCCCGGCGGGAACGGAGAAGCCGCGCTCGTGGAACGCCACGAAGGAGACGACGTACCCCTTGGGCGGGCGCGGCACGGACTCCTCCTTGAGCACCTTCCACTCTACGACGTCGGTGAGCGGAGGTAGCTGCTCGGCAGCGACAAGGCGGCGCAGCATCGAGCGGGACACATTGGAGCGCGACCAGTTCGACATGGCGACGGCGAGCGTTCGTGTGCGACTTCGACGAAAGCAATGGCAGCGCTGCGGGCGCGAGGAGCGAAAGAAGCGGGCGGCGAGGGCAGAGAAAAAGGCAAGGGAGTAAAAGTCCCAAACCCTTGGCCGGCGCGCGGTTAAAAAGGAAGGGGCGCGGCCACCAGCCTTAAATGCCGGGCCCACCACGTCAAGGAAACGCTCGCCCGCGTGCGCGTGCCCCGGCGTGACAGGCGCCCGCCTGTGCGACGCCTCAATCCTCGCTGGGCCCAAAAGCCTGAACCGTCCCCGCTCTGTCCTTTCAAACCATCTCGCCCGCCACGTCGGCAGTGATGCCCGCGCCACCCGCGTCGTCCACGTCGCCCACGTCGCCCACATCGCCCGCGACGCCCACGATGTCCACGATTACCTCAACAGAACAATCCAAGACTGCGACAACACTACTGAAGCTTAAAACCCCACGAGCGAGTCTACAACTCACTCATGGGCTCGGGGGCTACATCCGACTGATGCGCTCGCGCGCACCCACTGAGAAGATCAAGAACAAAAATCAATGCAAAGCCTTTCGACTGAGCCTGTGTGCGAGTCCTTGACTCCCTCTCAGGCTCTGGGGCTACTGACGAGGGCCCAGATTAGGGCCCCCTTTGACGGCGAGATAATTACTCTTGAGGTGGAGTCTTCTGACACCATTGACAACGTGAAGGCCAAGATTCAAGACGAGGAGGACTGAGGACCCCTGTCAAGACCATCACTGGCAAGACGTCTTGTTCCCAACTAGTAGGAAGCTTCTCCAACAAGTTCCCTACTAGATGAAGCTTCTCCGACAAGTCTCCGCCTCGCACGACCAGTCTACGCCTCGCACGACCAATCGCCGCCCCGCACGACGAGTCTTCGCCTCGCACGACGAGTCTCCGCCTCGCACGACAACCAGCTCGCTCGCACGAACACTCTCCGTCCCCGACCAATACACGGCCCGTACCACGTGGCGCAACCCCGGCACGCGAACTCTTCCGCTACGACGCGTGGGGCGCCAGTTCCCCATGCCATGCAAGCACACCAGCTGGCGGCACGCGCGGACTGTCGGCTCTGACAAGAGCCTTAATGCAGCTCTGCTCAGCCGCGCGGCCATCAACTCGCCGTCACATCCAACCCTGCAGCACGCTAACTCCGCCCGAGGCACTCGAGTACCCCCTACGATGAGCACAGGCCTACAATTAGGCCTTAGCGTGGCGAGCTTATCATGTGCCCAGACGGGTTGAGTCAGCACCAAACTACTCGGAGGAAGCGCCAGGCGTCCCAAAGTGAGCAGCCCCGCCCGGCCACGCGGCGGGCTCTACGACAACTTGGCGCGGCCCCTCTTCAATGCGCCCTGACGGACAGCGACGCTCGAGAGGACGTTCCAGCAGCCAACACTGTAACATTTCTTTTATTCCCCTTTTTGCCCTTCCCCCTTGCGTCTATAAAAGGGAGATGAGGGCAACCGTCACAAGGGCTGACGAATCGAACACCCAAAATTAAGGGACTTGGGCTCGACACCCTCTCCCGACCAGTTTGTAACCCCTACTACAAACAACCCTAGCACGGGAACACGGCAGCTCGACACTAGACGTAGGGTGTTACTCCTCGGAGGCCTGAACCAGTATAAATCCTGTTGTCTCCTGCGTTAACCATCCGAGCCCGACACACGATCGATACAAATTTACTGTCCGGTGGTAGAGAACCCCGACAGTTGGATTCTTTATTTTCTTCTCCTTAATGCAATGATTAAACTCTGCTCATATTTGATTAAAAAACAATTCATTTTGTTGATCCATTTCGAGTATGTTGATATCTTGTGTATGTTCTCCTCATCTAAAGCATTGCAATTTTCTTTTTCTTTTTCATTTTTCAGTTTTCTAGTAAATTATTAAATCAATATGTCTAATGAGAAGATGTATTAGGCCTCAATCTATCCTAAATAGTTTATTTATTTTTGGTAGTGATTCCATGGCTAAAGAATACAATATATACCCTTATACATGTTGATAACCTACCACTACCAATATAGAAAACTAGTCCAAAACCCTACTTTTTTTTTAGCTTGTTCAGTTGGTTGGTAGCTGATGCTGATTTGCTGTGAGAGAAAAAAAAATATTGTTGGTTGGTGGCTGAAAAGCCAAACGAACATACTTACCAAGTTACCATTATATAAAACTAGTTCAAAAACCTTCTAGTAGGACAAAGGAGCATGCAAAGATTTATGCCAACGTCCGCTGGAGGAGGCCTAACTGATAGGCCAGGGGCAGCCTGATGCATTTTGCCTCTCAGCTCTGCATCATTGTTTTCCATAGAGTATAAACACTGATTCTTGTGATATTCAATCTATGTTCTTCTCTTGGACCAAGTGGATCTTGATATGTAGTAATTGCTACTTGAACATTCATAGTTATCTGTTTTTTTGTTATTGCCCCTACTTTGAAGTACAATTGCATTTTCACTTGATTTTTTTCTAACTTTATGAGTTTGAAGTACAATTCGTAAATCAATGCAATTTTGCTCTTGATCTTTACGTATTTACCTTGTTTTCGTTTTTTACTAGGGGCGAAATCGCATTGACTTGTGAATAATGAGGACGAAATCACAAAATTTAAGAAATGAGGATAAAATCACAATTATACTTCAAGTTGGGCAAGAACCAAAATGTTGGGATTTTGTGGCCATAACTATCTCTATGATTTTTTTCCCTGATAAATGTAGAGGTATGTCAGTATGTGAGTAGTTTCCCTCTCATTTAAATATTTTCTCATCTGTTCTTTCTTTTAAAAAAACAAACTGCCAGCCACCTCCGGTCCTCCCCACCCATTCTGAATTTCTGATCCGGTGGATCGATGTGAGGCGTGCAGTGTCTCCCAGCCGTGTTGTGGAGGTGGAGCTCTGTGCGTGCTCGTTCACAGCGGAGCATCCTCCGCGATCACCCATGTGTTCCTGCAACTCTACAGATCCTTAAATGATTTAACTTGCATTTGCGCTGTCATGTGATTAGCAGCAGCAACGAATTTGCTAGATAATTTATCGGAAGGGTGGTTTGGTGATGGAAGGGGGAGCTATGGAAGCGCCCCTGACCAGATAGCCGCTCACTGCCGCATCCCGTGGCGCAAGGTGGTTCTCCATCCGCGGCAATGGCACCGGAAGCCTCCTCAGTCTGCGTGACTCCTACCACCGCCGGCCGGCGATCGGAAAGGACGAAATCGATTGTGCTGTAAAATATTAGTTGACACTCAAAATTAGCACCTAGCCGACCAGGCAGGGCAAGACCGGTCTGACCGGTCTCCCACACCTGTCTGACCGGTCCTGGGTCCTGTAGCCGGTCCGACACGCTACACCGGTCAGACCGGTGTGCCTAACTGGTCTGACCGGTGCCCCCCGTGTCTGATCACTACTACTATAAAAATGCACCAATTTGTTCTTCTCTAAAGCCACACAATCAAATCTCCCTAACAGTCATTACCAAACTAAGTACACCCACCTAATTGTACCCAGCAAACATCCACTTTCTCTCACTCACTCACATCCAATGGCCCAAATTGCTGCAAACATCTACTTTCTCTCACTCACTCACATCCAACGGCTCAGCTCCTCCGGATCAAACCTCAGCCTCCTCCCCCCAAGTGCCCCATGCGCCTACTGGCAGAGACGATCCAGAAAAAGGCCGACTCAGAGGAAATCGAGGAGGCGCGATTCCTCCTCTCCCTCCCTAATTCCTTCACACCCAGCCACCCTCCCTGCATCCCACAGTCCCACCACCGCCCTCTCCTCCCCCTGGATGCTCCCAACGCCGGCTTGCCTGGCTCGCATGCACGTCCTGTCCCCTCCCTTCCCTCCCCACCGCACCGCCGCACCTTCCCGTCCCCGACGGCAGCGGGATCTTCGGGGGCGCGGCGGCGGAGCTCCCCTTGGAGTTGGAGCTCAACTTAGGGTCTGGTCGCTTCGGAGGCGCTGGCGGAGCAAGTCCCCGAGGAGCGGTTCGCCGAGGAGGTCGACCTCTACGACTTCCCCTGCGACGACAGCGAGCCCGACCACATCTCCTCCATCCGCCACCACACCGGGAACACCGGCGTGCCTCCTGCCCGGCTGTGCCACGACATTGCCCCATCCTCGCCGCCGCAGCCTCCACCCAGATCCCGTGCCTCTCTTCCTTTCCCCGCCGCCTCCATCTCCTCCTTTCCCCTCCGCCTCCATCTCCTTCTTTCCACCGTCCGCCGGATCCGTCATCCCGGTCATCTCCGCCGCCGCCACCATCCCCTATCCTCTCCGCCACCGCCGTCCTTGGTCTACCCACGCCTGGGATCCGCCGCTCACCAGAGCCGCCGCCATCGCCCACACCCGCGCCCGGTCGCCCGACATTGTCGTGTCGCCAATCACCACCAACAACCGCCGATCGTCGGAGCCACTGCCATCACCCACACCAGACGCAAAGGATCCGCCATCTGCCGTAGCCACCGCCAGGTTAGTTTCCTTGGACAATCTACAATACATTCAGTATAGTTGTGATCTTGTGATGGCACGTCCTTGGTAATCGAACATCTTGACCCGGCTACAAATAGATCAAAAGGTCCAGGTACAACATGTAAATATGATACATAGATGCCACATTGACATTGCACATGCACTTCCCAGTTCTAGCTACGAATTGGAGCAGAAGAGCTAGCAGATAAAAGCATGTTAATTTCTGATTTATATACATGGTAGTGCAAACAGGCCGGGGACAAGCAAGTAATCTCTTTTTTCTTTTATCACATTGCAACATATCTGTCATGACATATTTAGCATCTTTCAGACACTCGATGTGCTACTGATTTATGAAACACTGATGTCGTGATATGCGCAATTCACCCTTTCCTCTAACCAAGTAATGTCAGAGTACACACACTCAATTCAGAGAATTCAGTTGTCAGCGCATGCCACATCCCAGGGTAGATCTTGAAGTTTTTGCCCCTGCTTGATGCTTTCTCGATTAACAGCTCAGCTTGAAGTACAGATTAATTCTTTAGGTGCCTAGGATATACATTTGCTTTACTATATAATTGATTCCGGCCTCTAATATTTTTTTGTTTGGCAGTTATGCCATGACCATTGGTGAAGCAAAAGAGGAGGTATACCGAAGAAAATGTGCTATGACAGGTACAATATTCAGGTATCAAAATAACCAATCAGAAAAGGACGTTAATATATCAAACTAATAGATTTGGTGCCAATGCTAGGTTCACATAGGTATGTCAATTTTTGTTTGCATGTCAATTTTTTTCTAATGACTTGTTCACATAGGTAACTAACCTCGCCGCCGTTGCCCGGGGCCTGCAGCACGCCGCGTCAGGCACCCCGGCACTACGACAACAAGCTCGGCATCTCCTTCCCTAACAAGACCAAGGAAGGCGTCTCCAATGACCAGCCTCAAATACCTGCTCGTATTTACCCTCTCCCTAACCTTACTTTCTCAATGAGACAATTTACTTGATGAGGACATATTGCAGTCAGGCAATGCAAAGAGGCAGCAGTAAGTTTAGCCTACTACAATGGAACATTGTACATGATATTCAGTATAAGGTAACTAGCTGGTCACAGATTTTTTTCCTGTATATTTTTGCAAAAAAAACTGATACAAGATTGGGACCTAGGTGATATATATGTTGTTTTCATATGGAGCAAGAAACAGACTGCCCAAACAATTATTTGAATCTGTGATACATTTACACAGTGCATGTCACGCGATAATATTTCATTGTGATTTTTTTAATGTTAAAATTTTAAGTACTTCGTCTGTTTAGAAATATGTGGATGTATTCCATCTATTTGCTAATTTGCTAATAGAGTCAACAATCATCTCACACAGTAAATTGTTCTATAGACATTACTCAATTTGCATGTTTTTGTGTGGCAGAGAACCAGTACAAAACTACCAATCATGCATTTTGTGAAGCATGACCGTCTTTATCAGTTGCTTCCTTTTTTCCTTCAATAGTGATAACCAAAATCTGAACTGAAATGGATGAATGTATTATTTCTATTTGCAGTTTTTATGGGGTGAAGAATGGATGCAAATAAGAAAGAAATTAATGATTTAAGCTATTATTTCTTACCGACTTTAATCCAAAAAAGTATTGCCATGCTAAGTAGTGACGAGTGCTTCAATTCTTGGCTTCCATCTCTATTATTTTGAGTTGCCTATCAAAAAGATTAATCAAAATGTTTTTGTGGGGTGAAAAGGAATAATAAACTGAAAAAATGTTGCTCTGGCTAACTGATCCTGTTCCTCAAAAATAATTTCTTGCGTCAATGCTTGTTAGTACTGATCCTGCTGCACATCATTTCATGCAGGTGCATCTCACCAAATTTATGTGGCTCACAAATTTATCTGGTCCCTAATCAGTAATATGCTGCAGGAGCGAACTCTCCAGTCTCCAAGACCATCGTCCGAGATGCAGGAGGTCTGGAGGGTCCATTGCTTTCCTAACAAGGTAGGAGCTTCCTGCAATTTTTGCCGGTCAATCTTTCAGCAAGAAATCAGGTAAGAATGTGCATATATATCCTTGCTGGTAGTCATGTACTCAGTTCTTATGTTGATTGGTGGTTCATTGACTCAGATTAGTGATGAGTTCAACTTACAAAGGTTGTGTCCTTGAGGACATAAATATCTACTGGTAGCTTGGAGAAGCAACTGGGTTTCAAGTATCTCTAGGATCTGTGCAGACTGCTTCAACTTGTGAGGATATAGATTTGGTTGCCATTTAAAAATCACATGGCTACCCAGATAACCACTTTTCCCTTTAGCATGAATGCCCAAAATGTGTAGTAAATTCAGTGAGACCATGTTTCCAGAAAGACAGATCAGTAGCAGACATTGTGATTTTTCCCCTTTATTTCTGAATCCACTGTATGTCTAATGTGAAACTGTATATTCATGGCTAGAGCAGTGTTCAGTATTGCAATTTAGGCTCTAACTTCGCACACGTATACAAGTCATCAAATTCTCTTCATTATGAATTTTGTATGCAAAGTTCAATATACTACGGGCTTCTATATTGGTTAAAAGGTGTATTTGCACCATTTCATTACCTGGCAGTCTGGCACATTCGCACTAAATAAGGCCGTGGCGTTAGCACGGGTATTATACTAGTTACAACAAGGAGTCCTAATAGAATTAGACTTGTAAAAGGATTTCCTTTCAGGGCAAGTCCTCCCACCCCAATAAATATGAGGGGTCGCGGCCGATTGAGTGGATCATCCAATCGATCAAATCTATTTACCTTTATTTGTCTTGTATTTACTTTTACCTCTTCCCAACTTTTCCAATCTACTACTTGCTGTTCTACCTTCCTTTCCGTGACGTCTGAAGGCGTTCTAGGTGGCCTTGCCGACCCTAGAGCAACCCTACGTGCGCTAGCTCTGACGGGGTGAGAGCCAGGTGTGGTTCGAGGACCGGTGGATGGTCGCTTCTTGGTGTGATGAGTGATTGACAACATGGTGTGGACTGATTCTTGGCTAAGTATTGCAGATGCAGGTTGCGGCTTGACTGGTGCAGGTGCAGGTGAAGAACAAGCGTGAAAGGTCGTTGCCGGTGAGGCCTCCAGGTGTGGAGAAGACAAGTAGGCTTGGTTCGAGGGACCCGGTGGCCAGTGGGGTCAAGTGCGGGCCGCATGGTGGCAAGAACAGCAAGATGAAGTCATGGACGGTTTCTTGGTTGAGCCTCAAAACCAAGGTCGAGCCGGGACTACGTGGGAGCCGAGTCATGAGTGGTGATTGGCGGAGGCTACACTGAGTTCGCAGGGTTTCCGGTGGTTCACCAGAAAATCACTGGGTTCCTTGGTTGATCCACAAAGCCAAGACCGAAGAACCGAAGACGGAGGTGCAGCAGCTCCAGACCGGTCTGACCGGTGGGTCTGACCGGTCTGACCGATGGGTACCGGTCTGACCGGTGAGGAGCACCGGTCTGACCGGTGTGCGACGACGCAGTCCGGAATCTTCGAAGTGGAGGACACGCGTCGGGATCGCAAGGCTTGCGTCGAGGGTAAGCAAGTTTGCGGTCGCTGGGCATCCGTCCGATGGTGCGGAGACAAAGACTTCCAATTTCGCCCTCGAGGGGCATGTATCCCTAGTTAGCTAGTAAGGGTATTTTTGTCTTTCGGTTGCCTCCATATAACCCAAGTGGTGAGAGGATGGCAGCCATCTCTTGGAACCCTAGCTCATTTGGTTTTCCTATTTTCCTTCCTATTTTCTTAGGATTTTCGTAGGACTAGCTTGAGAGCTTCATGGTGAGATCTTGTGAGAGGGAAGGATGATCGGGCGGCAAGCTAGACCTTGTATGAACCTCTTTGGTATATATAGATGATTCGGCGTGGTTCCTCAAGGTTTGGATGTGTCTTTCCCGTTTCTCCTTTTTGGTGATTTTCGGAGCCCTTTCTTGGCGATTTTCTTGGAGCGATTTCGAGGCCTTTCTCTTTGGGATTTGGTGGGGGATGTATGCATGAACCCTTCGTGGTTCTTTTCCCTTTGATTCCCCTTCCAAATCCGTGAGCAAAGGGGCTCGATTTTAGGGTTTTCGTGGCTCTAGGGTTAGAGGTGTTCTTGGTGGGATTTCTTCGATTCCTCTTGATTTGACAAGTTTTGGTGGACCAAATCTTGGCTATGGAGTACCCATGAGGTGTTCCTACTATCCCCAAAGTCTTGTGCAAAACCGTGGAGCGAATCGAGAGATCGAGAGTTGGATTTGGAGGAGTTGACTCGCGGGCGCTGTTCATCCCGAGCTGCCTAGGCACGACCGGTCTGACCGGTGCTATTGACCGGTCTGACCGGTGCTAGCCCTTGGTGGGTTTTTGTCTCGGGGAATAGCCTCGTCCGTGTGGTTTTGTCCCGTGGTCCTGCTGATCAGTTCTTGGCATGCTTGGAGTTATTTTGCTAGGTTTTGTGAGGGGTTCTTCTTCTTCACAGGTTGTGTTTCGTGGTGGTTTTTGTTCCAGGGCCTAGAGGAGTCACTGAGGCTTCCTGGACCGTTTGCTGTGCGGCTGCTGTAGCCACCGGCCTGACCGGCTCTGTCCACCGATCTGACCGGTGTCACCGGTCTGACCGGCACAGGCCATCAGTCTGACCGGTGTAGCACAGGCAGCAAGCCGTGCAAGTTTCCGCTGTGTGGTTTGGTGAATTTTGGCTCGGAAGGTTGAGTGTTGGTTCCTAGGACCAGTAGCACTCCAGTGGCTGCGTGGTCTTGGCCAACTTGGGTAGTTGGGTCGGAGACGTGAGTTGGAAGCCGTGTTCGTCTTGTTGGAGGTCTCATCTCCTTCGAGAAGAATTTTTATCGGCTCCCATTCACTCCCCCCCTCTCTAGTTCACCTAATCGGTCCTTGAATTGGTATCAGAGCCGGTTCGGGTCTTTATTGACTCTTACCAGTCTAAGATCCAAAGATGGCGTACCAGGAACGGGGTTCGGGTCCTCCGCACTTCGATGGGAAGAACTACCAGATGTGGCAAAGGCGGATGGCGGCGTTCCTCCGCGGAAAGGGTCAGATCCTTTGGGATGTCACGGTGAACACAGCTTATGTTCATCCGATGAACTTCCTTGCTCCAGGATCGAGGGATATGTTCGAAGCCAACAACAAGGCTGTCGACTACTTGTTTCGTGCTCTGTGTCAGCCTGAATTCGATCGGGTTCAGACAAAGGACTTAGCTTGTAGAATTTGGGAGCAGTTGAAGGATGCTCATGCTGGGAATGCTCAGGTTCAGGCTCGGATGTACGCGACTTACCGGAGAGAGTACGAGAACTTCACTCATCTCCCCGGCGAGTCCGTTGATGCCCTTTTCCAGCGATTTACGGTCGTTGTGAACAACATGAGAGCCAATGTGGACGTCCTCCCATACAATGATCATGATAGAGCCATGAAGCTCTTGCACTCGCTGGATCGTACCGTATGGGACGGGAAGTTTGAGGCTATTGTTGAGTCCGAGAAGTATGACACCTTGATGGTGAACGAGCTGTTCTCGAAGCTCAAGTCGGCTGAGTTGGACCGTGGTATGATAGCCAAGATCGAGAGCCCGACTGATTCTCATAGTCTCGCTCTCGTTAGTGGCAAAGGAGCTAAGTCTAACGCTAACGCATCCTCCAGGATGTACTCTCTGTCTTCTTTGATGTCTTTGCCAGATGAGGAGTTCGACGTGCTTGGAGAGGACGAGCTGGCGTTGCTGACCAGGCGGTTCGAGAGGCTGCACGAGAACCGGGTGAACACGAGGAGGACAGCACGGACGTGCTTTCAGTGCGGCAAGCCAGGACACTTCGTCGCCGACAGCCCGGAGAAGACGGAGAACAAGGACGGTTACAAGGACGGCTACAGGCACCGATCGAGCAAGGATGGCAAGTACCGATCGAGGTGCGATCACAAGCACAAGAACAAGCACAAGGACGAGCGACGGTCGAGGAAGAAGGATGGCCGCGGCAGGAAGGCCCGAGCAATGGTCGGAGCGAGCGACGTCGACTCCAGCTCCGCCTACTCTTCCTCGAGCTCGAGTAGCAGTGAAGATGAAGGTGATCGGCGCAAGAACAAGAAGTCATCCAGGAACTTGAGCGGGTTGAGCTGCTCCGCGGGAGATGGCTTCTGCGGCATGGCCCGTAGCTCCGGCAGCAAGAAGAGCCACCAGAGTGACTCGGACTCTGACTCCGAGGATGAGGTATGTGATGAGCTCTCTTCTTTGTGCAAGGAGAATGATGAGTTGGTTGACTTGCTTGATAACCGCGATCACATGCTTAGAGAGGCCAAGAAGATGAGGAAAGAACTTAGGGCCTCACTAGAAGATGCTAGGAACCGTGTGGCTGAGCTAGAAACCCAGAACCTAGATGCTAAGCTTGAGATTGATTCGCTTAAGGCTTCTCCTGTGGTTTCTGATGAGATTGATTGCTGTGATTGCTCTGTGTACCTAGCTGATCTTACTGCTCTTAAGGATAAGCATGCTTTTACTTGTGATGAACTAGATATGCTTAGGGTTGAAGTGGCTGAGCTTAAGTCTAGACCTGCTTTGCTAGGTGCTTGCACTTCTTGCCCTGTTTTGCATGGAAAGATTGATGAGTTGCATGCTTACACTGTTTCGCTTGAGGCTAAGTTGAAAGAGCCTATTCCCACATCTTGCTCTACTTGTGAATTGCATGCGGTTAAGAATTTGGAGCTTGCACATTATGTTGATCGCTTGCAGGATGAGAATGATGAGCTGAGAAAATGTATGAGCTGGTTGTCGGGTCAGGAGCCTCAGCTTGGTATCATGATAGCGGCTTTCAAACGCTATGATGGTCAGGCACTTGGGGCTGACAAGCTTGGAGAGAACTATGGTGAGGGAGTTGAGAGAGTTGGAGAGATTCCTATCCCACCACCAAACAGACACAAGAACAAGTTTGAGCCCAAGCCTAACCATCTCAAAAACAAACTTGACACTACTCCAGATCCACCCATATTCCCTCACCCAACAAATGATTTTCAGAAACCGGTGAAGTTTGTGAGCCCAAAGGGAGGTGAGGAAGGAGAGAAGAAGGGTGAGAAGCCGAGTGGGCAGCCCCAACCCAAGCCTAAGCCTAAGCCACAGCCCATAAAGTTCCATTGTGGGTATTGTGGGAGAGATGGTCACAAGGATGAGTTTTGCTTCAAGAGGAAGCGTGAGGAGAGAATGGCTAGAGAGTGGGCTAACAAGGACAGGTACCACCCCTCTAATGGTGTACCTGAGCCTCGTATGCAGATGCCCAGGGCCAAGGCAATTGTGAGGACGGTTCCGGCTTGGGGAGACCGGAAGGCTGCAGGTGCTGCTGCTGGCCGAGCTACACCGGTCAGACCGGTGTACTACACCGGTCAGACTGGTGCAGGTCTGGGCAGACAGCGAGTTGGGTTTCGTGCTCGTGAGGATGCTCGGTTTGGTTCTGGAGGTCATGGTTCTGGTGGTTGGTCTGGAAAGTTTGCAGGTGGTCAGTTTGCTAGGCGTTCTCCACCTCGTGCTCAATACGAGGGTGGGAGGAGTCGTAGCTTTGAGATGGAGAGGAGGAACGATCCACAGTTTCCCTTTCGTGGTTTTCGTCCTCCCCCAGCTAGAGAGGGTTGGTTCCCTCGTGGTGGTCACCGTGGTGGTAGCTTTGATAGGAGTGATGATTTGGTTTGTGCTAACCCCACTTTGGAGCAAATGGGTCGGCACTGGTTTTACTCTTTTGGTACTAACCCCAGTGCTGAGTCGTTTGTTCACTCACGTGCTCGCTTTTGAATTTCAGGTGGGAGACTTGAAGAACATTTGGTTGATTGACTCCGGTTGCTCGAGGCATATGACCAGAGACAAGGGGTGGTTCTCAAGTCTCGTCCCGGTGGTGACAAAGAAGTACATCACCTTTGGGGACAATGGGCGAGGGCGTGTGCTGTCAGAAGGTGAGATTAAGGTAAGTGACAAGATCACTCTCAGGCGTGTTGCTCTTGTTCAATCGCTTGGATACAATTTGCTTTCTGTGTCCCAGTTGTTGGATGAGGGTTTTGAGGTGTTGTTTCGGCCTGGTGGTTCTCGGATTTTAGATTCTCGGGGGGATCTTGTTTGCATGGTCATTCCCGAGGGTCAAGTGTTCCGAGCTGATTTTTCTCAGTCTTCTGGTGTGGAGCGTTGCTTTTTGGCTGGTTCTTCGAGTGAGTTGTGGAAGTGGCATAGGAAGTTGGGTCACTTGAGTTTTGACCTTTTGTCTCGCTTGAGTAAACTAAATTTGGTCCGAGGATTGCCACGGTTGAGGTTTGAGAAAGAGTTGGTTTGTGCGCCGTGTAGGCATGCCAAGATGGTAGCCTCTTCTCACCCGCCTCTCACCGATGTGATGACTGAGCGTCCATGCGAGCTGCTCCATATGGACCTTGTTGGCCCAGCTCGTGTGCGATCTGCGGGTGGGAAGTGGTATGTCCTTGTTGTGGTGGACGACTACTCTCGGTATGCGTGGGTGTTCTTTCTTGAGGAGAAGGGGGGAGACGTTTGGTTTTGTTCGAGATCTTGTCTTGAGGTTAAGAAACGAGAGGCATGGAGATGCCATACGAGCGATCCGCAGTGACAATGGCTCGGAATTCAAAAACTCTCGCTTCGAAACCTTTTGCCATGACTTGGGTCTTGAACATCAGTTTTCGAGTCCGTATACGCCTCCCCAGAATGGCGTGGTGGAAAGGAAAAACAGGACCTTGTGCGAGATGGCTCGGACGATGCTCGACGAGCATAGGACTCCGAGAAGGTTCTGGGCTGAGGCGGTCAATACCGCGTGCCATGTGTCGAACAGGATCTACCTCAGGGTTCACAAGAAGAAAACCTGTTACGAGTTGATGCACGGTCGCACACCCAAGGTGAGTCACTTCCATGTCTTTGGTTGTAAATGCTTCATTCTGAAGAAAGGGAAGAAGTTGGACAAGTTCGAGGCTAGGTCTGTCGATGGCATTTTCTTTGGTTATGCATCTCATTCTAGAGCATTTCGTGTACTCAATCTTGAAACTAACCAAATCGTGGAGACTTGCGAGGTAACCTTCGACGAGACACAGCCACGTAGTCAGCTTGTTTTTGAGTGTGCAGGTGACGACGAACTTGGCGAGGAGATCTTTCAGGAGGAGGAGCATGAACATGGAGATGATGAAGATGGCGGTGTGATGCCCGCGGCTGAACATGTACCTACTACTTCGACGACGATCGAGAATGGACCCTCTCCCACACCTACAACGACAAACCCAGATCAAGGCGAAGCTGCTGTTGAGGGGGAGGTAGCATCAAGGTGAGAACCTCCCCGGCGAGTGCAAGTGGATCACCCAGCTTCGAGAATCATCGGCGACATGAATGAACGTACTACACGGTCGAGGGTTCGGAACAATTCTCATTTCGCTCATGCTGCTTTTGTTGCCACTTTTGAGCCCAAAGACATTGGACACGCGTTATCTGATCATAATTGGGTTAACTCGATGCATGAGGAGTTGGAGAATTTTGAGAGGAACCAAGTTTGGATGTTGGTTGACCCTCCCCCAGGGTGTAAGCCGATTGGGACAAAATGGGTGTGGAAAAATAAAGAGGGAGAGAAAGGAGAAGTGGTGAGGAACAAGTCGAGACTTGTTGCTCAGGGGTACAGTCAGAAAGAGGGGATCGACTACGAGGAGACTTTCGCTCCTGTAGCTCGTTTGGAGGCGATCAGGATCCTTCTAGCCTTTTCCGTGGCTAAAGGGTTCAAGTTGTACCAGATGGATGTGAAGAGTGCTTTTCTGAACGGTGTGTTGGAGGAAGAGGTGTTTGTGAGGCAACCACCGGGGTTTGAGAGTGAGAAGTACCCTCACCGGGTGTACAAGTTGAGGAAGGCGCTGTATGGGTTGAAGCAGGCGCCTAGAGCTTGGTATGGTAGGTTGAGGGGGTTCCTGTTTGAGAGAGGGTTTGAGATGGGGAAGGTCGACCAGACCTTGTTTCTCCTCAGGCAGGGCAGAGATATCCTAATTGTGTAGGTATACGTGGATGATATTGTCTTTGGTGGCTCATCTAACTCTCTTGTTGCAAGGTTTGCAGAAGACATGAGCAGGGAATTTGAGATGAGCATGATGGGCGAGTTGCAGTTCTTCCTTGGTTGATCCACAAAGCCAAGACCGAAGAACCGAAGACGAAGGTGCAGCAGCTCTAGACCGGTCTGACCGGTGGGTCTGACCGGTCTGACCGGTGGGTACCGGTCTGACCGGTGAGGAGCACCGGTCTGACCGGTGTGCGACGACGCAGTCCGGAATCTTCGAAGCGGAGGACACGCGTCGGGATCGCAAGGCTTGCGTCGAGGCTAAGCAAGTTTGCGGTCGCTGGGCATCCGTCCGATGGTGCGGAGACAAAGACTTCCAATTTCGCCCTCGAGGGGCATGTATCCCTAGTTAGCTAGTAAGGGTATTTTCGTCTTTCGGTTGCCTCCATATAACCCAAGTGGTGAGAGGATGGCAGCCATCTCTTGGAACCCTAGCTCATTTGGTTTTCCTATTTTCCTTCCTATTTTCTTAGGATTTTCGTAGGACTAGCTTGAGAGCTTCATGGTGAGATCTTGTGAGAGGGAAGGATGATCGGGCGGCAAGCTAGACCTTGTATGAACCTCTTTGGTATGTATAGATGATTCGGCGTGGTTCCTCAAGGCTTGGATGTGTCTTTCCCGTTTCTCCTTTTTGGTGATTTTCGGAGCCCTTTCTTGGCGATTTTCTTGGAGCGATTTCGAGGCCTTTCTCTTTGGGATTTGGTGGGGGATGTATGCATGAACCCTTCGTGGTTCTTTTCCCTTTGATTCCCCTTCCAAATCCGTGAGCAAAGGGCTCGATTTTAGGGTTTTCGTGGCTCTAGGGTTAGAGGTGTTCTTGGTGGGATTTCTTCGATTCCTCTTGATTTGACAAGTTTTGGTGGACCAAATCTTGGCTATGGAGTACCCATGAGGTGTTCCTACTATCCCCAAAGTCTTGTGCAAAACCGTGGAGCGAATCGGGAGATCGGGAGTTGGATTTGGAGGAGTTGACTCGCGGGCGTTGTTCATCCCGAGCTGCCCAGGCACGACCGGTCTGACCGGTGCTATTGACCGGTCTGACCGGTGCTAGCCCTTGGTGGGTTTTTGTCTCGGGGAATAGCCTCGTCCGTGTGGTTTTGTCCCGTGGTCCTGCTGATCAGTTCTTGGCGTGCTTGGAGTTGTTTTGCTAGGTTTTGTGAGGGGTTCTTCTTCTTCACAGGTTGTGTTTCGTGGTGGTTTTTGTTCCAGGGCCTAGAGGAGTCACTGAGGCTTCCTGGAACGTTTGCTGTGCGGCTGCTGTAGCCACCGGCCTGACCGGCTCTGTCCACCGGTCTGACCGGTGTCACCGGTCTGACCGGCACAGGCCATCGGTCTGACCGGTGTAGCACAGGCAGCAAGCCGTGCAAGTTTCCGCTGTGTGGTTTGGTGAATTTTGGCTCGGAAGGTTGAGTGTTGGTTCCTAGGACCAGTAGCACTCCAGTGGCTGCGTGGTCTTGGCCAACTTGGGTAGTTGGGTCGGAGACGTGAGTTGGAAGCCGTGTTCGTCTTGTTGGAGGTCTCATCTCCTTCGAGAAGAATTTTTATCGGCTCCCATTCACTCCCCCCCTCTCTGGTTCGCCTAATCGGTCCTTCACGGGGTCCCTGTCGAGCCTGCGTTCTAGGTCTACCGTCGGAATCTCCCGGCGACTGGTCTGACCGGTCTACCCCACCGGTCTGACCGGTGTCGGCGCAGAGGCGCTACGACAGCTGCCTTTGCGTGCTGTTGGCTCCAGAAGGTGCCAACAAATTGGCGACAACGCTGGGGAGCGAAGATCTGGCTATCCTAACCGATCTATCCAACTCCAGTGACATGTCTCGGTGTGAGCTAGACAAAAACAACATCGTCGACTTCACGGATGAAGAGCTCTCACCAGAAGATCGTCAAGCTATGGAGGACTTCATGAAGCAAAGAGCCGAACGAGATCGCCAAGAAGTAGAAAAGCTCATGAAGGAGAAGGCTGAGAACGATCGACTTCACTACTTGTCGCACTTCAAGAAGAATCGTGAAGCCAAGGTGAAGAAGATCAAGGACATCACCTTCGACACTCCACCACCTGAGGTACCACCCAATGTGAGCACATCATTATCTCCGTCCTCTTTTATTACCGTTAATGATCTTACTACCGTGATGGGTAGCTTTCGTTTATCTATGATTGAAAATATGCAAAACATGGTAGATAAGAGTCTAGGTAAACGGGTAGAGGGTGATGATAATGTTGCATCTGGTTCTAAAACTGTGGCACCTCAGACCCCATCTATTAATCATCGACTGCACAAACGATTAATCCTCAGTATGGTATGCCGTTGAATTATTTTGCGGGACAATCACCACCGCCGCCATTTGGTCAGAACAGACCGGTCAGACCGGTGGGTCCGACCGGTCAGACCGGTGTTGGCGCTATGGTGCCTTTTCCCTCGTCTCCGGAACCTATAGTTACTACTCCTCCCGTTCAGGCCGCTTCTGGCCGATCCGGAGGGAATACTTCAGTAGCTCAAGGTATTCCAATCATGGTTCCGTTTGAGACAGGCATTGGGTATGGTTACGCACCTAATTCCCAAGTTAATAGCCGTTTGCAACACAACACTTCTGGCTCATACACACAGCCGAATGTGGTGCAATCGAATGCTTCTACCATGCCAATGCCAACCACCATTCAGGAAGTCATCGATAGGTGTAATGCTAATCTTGCTAAACAAATGAAAGATGACTATGTGATAGAAGTGAAGAATAAAAATCTTTCATATCGAAAACCATATCCTTCTAGTTTTGATTCGGTTCCCTATCCTATTGGTTGGCGTTGTCCAGAATTTGTGAAGTTTAATGGGGATGATAGCAAAACTACGTGGGAGCATGTCAGTCAATATCTTGCTCAATTAGGAGAAGCTAGTGCCATAGAGAAAATAAGAGTGCGTTTATTTTCTTTATCTTTAACTTGCAATGTTTTTTCATGGTTTGCTTCATTACCTGTTAACTCTATTCGTACTTGGGAACAATTGGAACAAAAATTTTATGACCACTTTTATAGCGGAGATAATGAATTGAGGTTGAGTCATTGTAACAACCCAGAAAATTAAGTTATGAAAATGTGAAAAAATTTGAACTTTTCATTTGTTGATGATGTGTCACCATATTTAAACCCTCTCTAGCTCCTTTTCCTAATTCCTAAATAAATAAAACCAAATATATAAAAATATATTTTCAAAATATGGTAAAGTATGTGATTTGGAGTTTATGGATTTTATTTGGTTTTTATTTGAGTGTGTTTTGAATTTGAAAGTATTCAAATTCAAATATATGGTTTAAACTTAATTCAAATCTAATTTCAAAACCCTATACTAACATGGGCCTGCTAAACTTCCTCTAAGTCTATGTGATCACCTCTAACCCCCGGCCCAGGAACCAACCAAGCCCCCGGCCTTCTTTTCCTCACAGCCGAAGCCAGCCCGCGCGACTCATCTCTCGGCCCAGCTTGCGGCCCACCACGCCGCCGGAGGGTTTTTCCCGAACAAGTCGCTGGCAGGTGGACCCGGGCGGCGGTCGTCTTCTCCCGGGCGCAGGTCCGCGCGTTTACACGCGCCCGATCCCTTTCCGCCGTCGCGGCCGCGCGTGCCGCACCAGGCCAGGGGCAAGCCCCCGACCGCGCCCGTGGCACGGACGCCGAGCCAGGCAACCGCGCCCGTGCGCCACCCAGTTCTTTTCCCCTTTTGCCCCTGCGCCATGACGAGGCCGTGCGCCCGCTAGCCATTCCCGCACCGCCACGTCGACCTCCACACCGCTGCAGCCAATAGGAGTTGCGCCGTGACCCTTTTGCCCTCCACCTCGACGTGCGCGAGCTTTTAAACCCCCAGGCGAGACCCCTGTTGCAAGGCAACTCGCATTTGGGGTTTTTCCCGTTTGGTCCTCTGTTCGCCGCCGGGAGAGGAAGAGGGAGAAAGGAGGAGGAGGAAGGGAGAAGAGGAGACCCGCGCGCGCTTTGCCGTCGCGCCGTCACCCGGGAGCCGAAGCCGTACCCGCTGAAGCCGCTCGTGACCAGAGGAGGGCTGTCCGCGGGAGCACGGGACCGGAGCAGAGGAGCCGAACGCGTCGCCGCCGGGCTTCGCCGTCGTCGTCAACACCTTCACCGCCGCGGTCTTCACTGCTATGTCTTCACCTTCGCCCCATCGTGAGCACCTCGCCGGCCTGACTCTCCCCTTCTCCCCTTGAGCTTCCTGTGATGTGTGGAGCGCGCCCCTGCGCCGCGCACGCCGGCCGTCGTGCCGTGCTGTTCCGTGAGCTGTCGCCGTAGCACACCCCAGAGCCGCGCCGAACCTCGCCGTCTTTTGCTCATGCCTGTGAACCGGCCCTCGTGCCGATGATCTACCTGCAGGGGACGCTGCCGCCGCTGCTGTTGCGCCGCCCCGCGGACTCGACTTGCCGGGCCTCCGCGCGCGTCGGCCGGCCATGTCGCGGCCAGGCCTTGCCTGCGCGCGCGCATGTGCCCCGGCAAGCACACCCATGTGCTAGCCATGCCGCGCTAGGGATCAGCTGTTGCTCGTGGTTGCTTCGCACTGGAATTTGCGCCGCGCCGCGGTCTCGGCTCGCCGAGGGTCCGCGCGCGCCGGTCGGTCGAGTCGCAGCCAGGCTCTGCCTGTGCGCGCACACGTGCCCGGGCCAAGCACGCCCAAGTGCTGGCCATGCTGCGCTGAAGCGTCTGCTGAAGCGCAGCCTAATCCGTTCTGTTTTGGCTTTTTCACCGTTGTGCTTGCGTTGACGCCGCCGGTGTCGCTGCTCTTCGCCGAGAGCGCCGCCGCGTCGCGCCCCGTGCATGCCCAGTAGCTCGCTCCAGAGCTGTGGCTGCGCCAAGGTGGCCGTATGCACCCAGTGATCACTAGCATCCGCTCGCTTGACCGCCGAAGCTAACACCGCCGCCGTTTGCCATCGGCCCGCCGCCGCCGGACGTGCGCCAGCGCGCGCCAACGCGCGTGTGCGGGGCAGGGAGCAACGCTGCACCCCAGTTTTGTTCAGGGGGCGGCGTTGGACTCCTCTGTTGAGAACGAAAGGGGAACCGCATGGGCCGTAGCCCATTACGGCCCAGCGGCAGCCCTTTTTCTTTTTCTTTAGCGGACTCTAAATTCAATTCAGGGAGGTCCGGTGGACTTGGTCTATTGGGCTCAATGAGCCAAGTCCAATGGGCCGAATCTGGCCCACTAACCCTTTCGGCCCACCAAGGCCCACTAACTTGTGACGCTGACGTCACGGTGACGTCATGCTGACGTCATCCCTATTTTCAAAATATAAAAATCCTTTTCTGTTTTAAAAATGATTTTGGAAATTATTTTATAAATCCTATAATCTTTGAAAATTCATAACTAATTATTTTTAACTCTGAAAAATATGAAACCAGTTTCTATATTTTTCTAAAAATGAGACGGTGCTGTGTGTAGGTAGTATGGCTCTGTTTAGATCTTCTAAAATTGGATTTCCTTGGATTTATTGCCTAGTTGTTTGTCGGTATCTTAGTGTCTCGTATCTCGTGCTGCACAGACCTGAGCTACAACCAGGAGGAGGCCTACGACCCCGACTACAACCCAGACTAGGACTTCAGACGCCAACCAGGTGTCATGTCACTCCCAACCATATAGATCCTATGCTTGCTTTAGTTGCTAGTGCTTAATTACTTTTGATGCATGTTTTGAAATTGCATAGACAATTGATTAGCCGTGCCTTGAAATTGTTTACCTTGTCCTTGGAACACCTACTTTCGGAACTAGCTACAGACCCCTAGCTAGTTCCCGGCACTATTTCATCCATATATTTTACCCTTAGTTATGGATGGATCTCAGGTTTGGACCGAGGTTGGGATACCTCGGAACTCTTGCGTGTGTTTTGGGTGAGTGTGTATCCTTGACGTGTTACCGCGGGAGCGAGCCGCTTTGGTTACTTGTGAACGCCTATCTAGGGGAGATGCGACCTGGCCTCCCGCCCTAGCGGCGTGTCGGACGGATGGAGTTGGTGAGTGCTTGCTCCCGCCATTAAGGACCGATCGTCTGTGTGACCTTGATCTTTGGGCTATTTTCGTACAAACTGTTCGCTCACGTATGGGTGGGGTTCGGTCCGAGAACTAGTTGGTGGTTGGCTCTCAGCTTGTAGGCGGACCGGTGTGGTCGTGTGAGGGGGACGAGTTTACCCCCCAAGTAGACGTCGCCCCGGCTCCTCCGGGGATGGTTTCACAGCTCTGAGGCCCTGCTGGCAAGTTTCGCGCCCCAGTTCAGGACGAGTCAGGCTCGGAGAGGCAGGAGAGAGCCATCCACTGCTAGGTCTCCGGCCGTTAGGTAGGGATGTGGAACGGCGGCCACCGTTTCTGCCCTATCCGGCGGGTCCAGTTGTACAATCTTTGCATAGTGTTAAACCTATAGCTATAGTCCGTGTCCACTGGTATGGACAGCCCTTACGATCTCTCACCTGGCTAGACTTTTCTTGTGCTGCTTTGTCTCCCCTGTGTGTTGTGAGCCCGGCTTCGTGCCGTTGAGACGTGGGGATAGGAGTTGGTGACCCCACGTCGCAGATGAGTGTGGGATGCTGTATCTTGGTGAGATCCAGTATTTGGTGCTTCTTTCCTTGTTGGGGTGTTGATCCCGGAGGCGTTGTCCTCGGAGGTGTGGATCTCTTCGGAGATGGTTACCTCTCGGCTTTTCTGCTTACCTTGATGTTGCTACCGCTACTTGCTTAACCTTCTACAGCCATAAATAGGATTACTCATGCATATTAGAATTATTCTCTCTTGCTTATGCTCTTTGTTGGGAAGCTGACATGACCTACTCGCTTATCGAGTAGATGACGGACTTTCAGACCAGGAGCCGGACTACGACTTTGAGGACGACGGATGGGAGGATTGATGCTCGCCCTACACTCGAGTTGCCTACGGATATGGTGTCTACTTCGCTACATGAGAGCCGCTGCGTAGATGTTTACTCTGATTGATTCAGTCCTGTTGGACATGTACCCGGCATGTGCTGAAATGATGTACTCAGATGCTTAATTATTATAATGTTATGTGGACCTTCAAGTATTTATTCCTGTTGTACGGTACTTTGCTTTACTTTCTGAGACAGGGATTTGCACGTGATAGCCTCCTGGGACTATCACAGAGGTGCAGGGATCGGGTTCCCGTCTTCGGAAACCCGGTTCGTTTCAGTCATTTAACATCAGTTAAGCAAAAGCATGATGAACCTGTTACTAGTTACATTAGGAGGTTTAGAGAAACCAAAAACCGTTGTTATAATCTTGTTATCTCTGAAAGGGATCTTGCTGAATTAGCTTTTAATGGTTTGCGATCCTATATTAAAGAAAAATTAGAAGGTCATGAATTTATTGATGTTGCCCAAGTCCTAGTAAGAGCTTTAGCCCATGAAAGCCAAAGCAAAGATACTCGGCTCAAATATGATCGTCCTAATATACATATGCTAGATTATGAATCATCGGACGATGAGAGTAAAGAAGTGTGTGCTGCTGAATTTACTTGGTTACCTAATGATAAAGCAAACACTTGTGCTTCTCTTAAGCCGGCTCATAAGAGTCGAGATGAGATGAAATTTACTTTTGATGTGGCTAAATGTGATAAAATATTTGATGAATTATTTAAGTCGGGTAAAATTAAGATGTCTCACACTATACCACCTATTGATCAACTAAAAAGACGTGCTTATTGTAAATTTCATAATTCTTTTTCTCATGCTACTAATGATTGCAATACTTTTCGTCGGCAAATACAATCGGCCATTAATGAAGGTCATTTGAAATTCCATGAGATGCAAGTCGACGAAAATCCTTTCCCTAATAGTGCCTTTGTTAATACTCTTGAGTTGTCAAATCCTAAGGTGCTTATTCGGCCGAATCAAGCCGAAAACGCTAAAGGAAAGGATGTGATCATTGGAGAGCAAAGACACGACGATAGGCAGCCTCTGGAGGTGATCCCCAAGGTTTCAGCGACTTCAACGCTTGGGGGGCAAGACAAGATCAAGACGGCCGACACTGCGCCGACCGGTCTGACCGGTGCCTCAGGCCGGTCTGACCGGTGCCTCCAGAAAGGTTCAAAATGCTACAAGCCCAAGAAAAAAGTAAGGCCGAGTTTTAATGAACTTCTGGCCAAATATAAGAGGGAAGGAGCTACTAAGGATCGAAGTAATCAGCCAAACGGTGCTAAGGGCGTAAAAGCACCACCAAGACATAAAGGTATTCATCACCAACGAGGTAACTTTTCACAATATCCTTTTATTGGATCTGTTATGCCATCGTCTTGGTATTATCCTTGCTATTATTCACCTGCTGATTATAGTAGTATGTACATGAATTCGTATATGATTCAATATCCTATTGCATACTCAAATTATAATGCATTACAAAGGTCGATTGTTTGCAATAGCAATCTGGTCAAAAATAATATGTGTACTACTATTAAGCAAGGTGAGAATAGCAACAAGCAAAATGCTAAGGAGATGCAGCCAAGGTGGTGTCCCTCAGGCTTATCCCACACTCAAAAAAGGAGATTGCAAAGACTACACAAGCGAGGAGCAATGGAGCAGCAGATTGAAGAGAAGCCAGCCAGGTCAACACGGACCCGGAAAGAGTGGAGACCGAAGCAGGCGTCATCCTCAACTTATGTAAAATATGTATATGGCCGTTGTTTTGTTAAACATCGTCCTAAGTGTTTTTAGATTAGAAAAGTATTTTTTGGCACGTATCCTTTGCCAAAAAATAGGGGGGCATATGTTGACACTCAAAATTGGCACCTAACCGACCAGGCAGGGCAAGACCGGTTTGACCGGTCACCCACACTGGTCTGACCGGTCCTGGGTCCTGTAGCCGGTCTGGCATGCTACACTGGTCAGACCGGTGTGCCTAACCGGTCTGACTGGTGCCCCCCGTGTCCGAATTACAACAAGGAGTCCTGATAGAATTAGACTTGTAAAAGGATTTCCTTGCAGGGCAAGTCCTCCCACCCCAATAAATATGAGGGGTCGCGGCCGATTGAGTGGATCATCTAATTGATCAAATCTATTTACCTTTATTTGTCTCGTATTTACTTTTACCTCTTCCCAACTTTTCCAATCTACTACTTGCTGTTCTTCCTTCGTCTCCGCGACGTCTGAAGGCATTCTAGGTGGCCTTGCCGACCCTAGAGCAACCCTACGTGCGCTAGCTCTGATGGGGTCCCTCCCGAGCCTGTGTTCTAGGTCTACGGCTGGAATCTCCCGGTGACCGGTCTGATCGGTCTACCCCACCGGTCTGACCGGTGTTGACGCAAAGGCGCTGCGACAGCTGCCTTTGCGTGTTGTTGGCTCCAGAAGGCGCCAACAATATTTTTGCATTTTTCTAAGACGTGCAAAGCACGTTTTTCATTAAGAGGGGATAAATGAATTACATAAAAGCGATGTCGGTGCAGTGGTACCGGCAGTCCACCACGAGGTATGGTAGATTGTGTGGAGGGAATCGCCGAGACCAGAGCTAGATGGTAAACGAAGGACACAAGAGTTTATCCAGGTTCGGACCGCAATGTGGAGTATGATTAAACCAACTCCAACATCAATGTGCGCTTCAGTAGTACTCAAGAACGGTTGCCTCAGTATGAGCGGCGTTTCTTTATCAATGTTCATGTCGAGTACCACGAAGTCGACGGGGACAAAACAATCCCGGATTTTGACTAGTATGTCCTCGGCGATCCCCGCTGGGTATCGGATTGATGAGTCGGCGAGCTGCAGCTGCAAAGTGGTCGGAGACAATTCTGTATAATTTGATCGATCAAAAAGTACCTTAGGCATAACGCTGACACTTGCTCCAAGGTCGCAGAGAGAGTGATCGAATTGCTGTGTCCCGATCGTACAGGTAATCGTAGGGCACCCTGGATCCTTTTTCTTTTCGGGAAGACAGTTGAGTATAGCAGCACTACATTCTTCCGTGAGCTTTACCACCTCTGACATTGGTACAGCCCGCTTCTTGCTGAGAATGTGCTTGAGGTAGCGTGCGTACGTAGGTACCCGCATTGCCTCAAGGAGTGGCACATTGATGTAGACTTTCTGAATCATATCGACGAAATGAGTGAATTGTTCATCCACGGTCGTCTTCCTGTTTCGCTGAGGGAACGACAGGATATTTGTCTCGATAAATTCTGGTTTCTCTGCCTCTCCTTCATGTGCCCTTTCTTCTATGGGATCCCTTCTTCCTGGAGCGTGTTCCTTTATACCAGAAGAGCCCTTGCTGGATTCCTCAACTTCTCTCGTGCTCTTCTTACTGGTCCCTGCATGGTTAGGATAAGGCAGATCGCGAGTGGTCTTACCCCCTCTCTTGACTACCGCTTTTGCATTTTCAACCGGGGGAACCATAGCAGCCAACTGAGCCAACTGGGTTTCTACCATCTTATTAAAGCTTAACTGGCTCTTAAGAGTAGAACAGAGGCTATCAATCATAGTGTTGAGGCTTTCCAAAGCCTTATCATAGGCAGCTAACTTCTTATTGAAACCATCATTGATCTTAGCTTGCCCAAAAATAAGATCTTTCAAGGAAGGTTTTTTTTAGAATTACCTAGTACAACGCAAACACACACAACACGCATGCACACTCACCCCTATGAATACACGTACTCAAACCCTACCTCTATGAGCACCTCCGAAGGATTGAGCACCGGTAGATCTGGAGATTCCCGAAGTCACCAATGGTGCCTCGTCGTCGACGGGAACGTCGCTTACCACTTAACGCATAACGCCGGTAAATCCTGGAAAATCTAGGAAAAGGTGCAAGCACCAGGATTTGATAATAAGGGCGTTGATTCCACGTTTGACCTCCTTGTGGATGATAACCGTTGTTATTGCCGTTCATGAACATCACATCCTCCTAGGTAGTAGGGCAGTAATTCCCTGAATGCCCAGTGTTATCACAGACTTTGCAGGTCATGCGAGAATCCATAACTTGAGTAGTGGTGGTCATGGCAGCCTTCTCATTGGTTAGATCATCCATTCGCTTCATTAATAGGTCCATCTTGGCGTTCAACATATCTGCTTCCTTGACAGTATGTGTACCCCTTTGATGTGGATGGAGTCGATCATCACTCCACCCTTGGTTGGAGACCATCTTCTCAATAAGCTGAGTTGCATTAACAATAGTGAGTGAGAAGAAAGCTCCTCCAGCAGTAACATCAACATGTCCTCGGGCTGTCGGAGTCAGCCCATTATAGAAGTTCTGAAGAATAAGCCAGCTGTCCATCCTATGATGAGGACAGACCAAGATATACTCTTGAAGCCTTTCCCAAGCTTCTGGGATAGTCTCATTTGCTGCTTGCTGAAAACTTGAAATTCTTCCCCGCAGGGCATTGGTTTTACCCAACGGAAAGAACTTCGCGAGGAATACCGCCGAGCATTTTGCCCAAGTATTAATCTCCTCACGTTTCGTATAGAACCACTGCTTCGCATTTCCCAGAAGTGAGAATGGAAATAGTCGCAGATGAATAGCATCTTCCTCCACCCCTCGTATGGTGAAGGTGCTGCACAGTTCCAGGAACTGTTGCAAATGGGCGCTCATGTCTTCATTAGGCTTGCCACAGAATGGGCTATCCTGTACCATCGTAATGAGGCCAGTTTTGATCGCAAAGTTTCCATTCCCGGTGTTGATCTCGGGGCCTGTAGGCACCTGATCAGCAGAGGGAGCAGAGTACTCACGGAGAGTCTTCTCAACATTGGGGTTGGCCATAGGAGTTGATGTAGATGGCACAAAGGAAGCTGGGTCGACTTCCGAATGTACACGCTGGGGAGAACTGAAATGAGTTCTAGCTATCCTTACAAGTGACTCAGGATCTTCAGTGAAAGTCGGCGGTAAGTTGTTGGCATTTCTTACGTCGTTACTAAATTCGCAACAGCGCCAGAAAGTCTGTTGGTATACTATACGATTACAGATAAATCCGCAAGCGCACGGATACCGTTTAGCTTTCACCCAGGAGTATTCCAAGGTATCGATTTCCTCGGGGAACGAGAAGTGTTGTGAACCTGAACTAATTCGTCTGGGGGGTATGGTGATGAAGGATAGAAAGGCAAGGGTAGATTTCGGGTAGAGAGGGGATAGTTAATGAAGTTTGGGACTCGTGAGGGTCACAGATAGAAACAAGGCAAAACTTGTCGCTCGTCGGGGCCAGAGGGAAAAGAGCCACAGAAAGGGATGAGACGGGGGCTCTGATGTCGTAACTCCTACTCGTCGGAACTAATGTGGTGGACTACAGAGCCCGTCCGGAGCTGTCACCTCCCTAGGGTACCACAACTATTCTGTTGAACCGGGTAAGCATTCCAAGGTACTAGAAAGCCTAGACACCGCGTCTACACTAACCAAGCACTACTTTACTCGGATTCAAAGCAATGCAATCACAACAAGTAGAAACTACTAATTGCAATTGAAGAACCTAAGAGCGAATGATGAAATGACTTGAGACTTAGTTACTCACGAATCCGAACTTACAAAGTATCCCAGGTGTGGACGACCGAATGTGTACCGCACCCGCCGAGGTATAAGAAGAAGACCGACTCCGGCTTCTACTCCAACACTCAACTCTCTCTCCTTACTCTCTGAATACTAACTTCTGGAGGGCTCTGCCACTTGCTTCTAATCACTTGTACACTCTTCTACGAGGTGCCTGGCTCAATTTATAGCCCCAGTAGGTCGGTGGCTGCAGGAGGGGGTACTTGTAGGTGAGAGGGAGCTGCAGTGCCGAGCAAGGAGGTGCGGCCGGCCCTATGATCCACCGCCTATGGACTTGGACGACCCTGATCACTGCTCCTGAGGCGGTTGTAGGTCGGCTCCTTGGGTCGGTTTCGCTCGGCACACCAGTTGATAGGTGCGGCCGGCCCTATAGGTGCGGGCGCACCTCCCAAATCACCGTGTGATGCACCGACGGTGTGGAGTGACGTCTAGGATGACTCCTTGTTGGCGGTTGCGGCGGTTAAGTGTGGGTCCATCGATCCAAGTGCTTCCAACCTTAGCCTTTTGATCCAACCGACATAGAATCAACGTTTCTCATCCATCCAAGACTTGTTCGTGGGATTGTTGGTGCCGTGGACCCAAGACGTGGCATATGGTAGGTGCGGGCGCACCTGTTGGTGCAGCCGGGCCTAGCCCTGGCCAGGTGTGGCTGACTCTGGCCAGCTGCGGCCGGCTCTGGCCTAGCTGCGGCCGGCTGTGGCCAGCTGCGGCCGGCTCTGGCCTGGCTGCGGCCGGCTCTGGCCAGCTGCAGCCGGCTCTGGCCTAGCTGCGGCCGGCTGTGGCCAGCTGCGGCCGGCTGTGGTGCGGCCGAGCCTGGCTATGGTGCGGCCGGACCTGGCCAGGTGCGGCCGGACCTGCACCATTGCTTTGGTGCAGCCCTCTAAGGTTCATTTGTTCATTGTTATTCCCATATTTGTGTACCTACAAGTAAAAATACCAACAAAGCTCGTGGAACCTCATTAGTACTTAAAATGTGCATGAAGTTTGTTATATCCTCCTCTCATTCTTGAGATAATGACGGTCAAAAATTTGTTGTAAGGACCGTCAACAAACTCCCCCACACTTGGTCCTTTGCTCGTCCTCGAGCAAAGTCTAAACTCGGCCTCGGCGGATCAGGAGTTGCATGATGTTATCACTCGGCAAGTACCTGCGCACAAACTCCATGCTCTTCTTGCTATTTTGAAAAGGTTGGTACGGGAGAAGCTTAGCCTTACTTTACCCGTGGGGCTTGTAGCTTTCCACCTTGCCTTCGGAGGTTGAAAAGTAGAATGGGTTTTGACTTTGCCTCTCTCACTCTTCTTCTTTTCTGGATCCTATCTCGGAGTTTTTTTGAAAATTTTGCAAAGAAAGACAAGGTTCCTCGGATGGTTCCCTCGATCGCTCAAGTGGTATTTGTTACCTCACCAAAGGCTTTAAGCGAGCCTCAACTTCCTACTTCTATGGCTTGTATGTGGAGCTTTGGGTAGGATAAGAGAGACTCACTTGTGCCACATGATGTTGTTGAGCCAAAGACTGGATCCAAGAAGAAACTAGTCATGCAACTTGATCGAGATGTGCAAGTGCGTGGAATATGTTTGTGTTTTTCTAAACACTCCTTGCTTTGAGATTCTCCTCTTGCCTTTATTTTGGAGGGGGGTCATGCTTTACTCTTTTTTTTCTATACTCTTTGATTGGAGCACATTTGTTTTTCTATGCTTCTTGAGCATATACCTTTTTTTCAATGACCCCTCTCTCCTTTTGCAAGAATACAAGAAGAGAAATCTCTTGAACTTTGAAGTATTTATTTTTGGTGGATGGATGGCATGTTTAATTTGCGTAACTCCCGGTGTAGGAGTTAGCATGTATATGTGGGTGTACGTGATCTCGATCATGGAAGCATGAAAAGATTCTACCAAGGGTCACAACAATTTGGCAAAACTCAATGGGTCACAAGCAAGCATATGTAGAAGGTTTATGCATTGATATCGACATATGGCTTTGGTAGGTAATATGACCATTGAGGAACTTGCCTTGTTTTATTTTCAAAAAGAAATCACCCGAGACTTCACCATACTTTGAGATAGAGCAGATCAACATTGTCGCACCATATCATACTAGTCAACAACTTGGATTTGGTCATAAGCATTTGCTTCCCACAAAGTTTTATTTCAGGCTCTTGTCTCAAAATATACCAACAAATTCAAAAAGGCATAGAGCACAAAGATATGCACTAGGTTCTTGCAAAGTTTTAACATAGCAACCATTCATCATTTCCAAAGTGAGGGTATAGACAAGATTTCAAGCACATGGTTGAAGCAAGTATTTATTCAAAAGAGATAAACAAGATATTGAAAATTGGTTTGGGTAGACATACCTTCCTTGATTGAAAATGGGGTCTCCCCCAAGCTAAATTTTGGCTCCCTGGTTGGCCTGTCTTCATTTTGGTGATGAGTTGAGCACCTGGACGCTTGTAGTAGTTGTCTTGATGGATTTGTGAAAAATCATAGGTACGGCCGTATCACTTGGTATGGCCGGCCCTACTATATTTTCACCAGGCACTCATGTCCACAGGGGCGACCGACTTGCTCTAGTGCACTTACCTCATCTCTCGTCAATTAGTGTAGTTGGTGTTGTGCGGCACCATGGCGGGAGATCTCAATTGTGTGTTTCGACGAGCTTGGAAGATCTCCCCACACTTATTCTTGTACTCGGGGATACTCACATATCTCCCCCACACTTGGAGTTTGCATTGCTAGGCAACACAACTCAAGTGTGCGGAGTTCAAGCTTCCTTCATGATGTTCCCTCAGCAAAAATTACCTAGGCATTGCAGTCGGTGTAGCTCTCATATTTTTAGGCATTGCCTATCCATCGGACATTTCAATCTCCACCTGAGACGGTTAGCGACCAAAAATACCTGAAGGACGACTAATCCTAAAGACATGCTCTTGCTTTTATTTGAAAAGGAAATCTAAATGATTATTCGGGCTATCTCCCGATAGTGCTTTGTTTTGGGTCATAAGCTCGACCACTTGAGACCTTCATCTTGTAGCCAATAGAGATGATCAAACCATCATAGCTCTAGCTGCAAGGTTAGTACCAAAAATGACCACGAAATTTGCAATGTTTATGGTAAACAAAAGCATCTACAACCTTCCTTTTAAAGTTAGCATGCACAAGGAAAATGAGGAGGTTGTAGGTTTCGTAAAGGTCATTGGTAATGGGGCTTGATAACTCTGGAAACTTTTGATGTGAGCATGGGATTTGTGATCCCTCTAGTGTAAAACCTTCATGCTCGAGTCTATTTTGAGAATCCAGTGTCGACGCCTCAAGAATGTCCATAGACCACACATGTTCTTTCTTAACCTCAGGTCTATGACATTGGAGATGTGTATCTCGAACCTCAAGATGATATGGCTGCTTTTCATGGTCGAGCATACTACTCAGTACCCCTTCAATGGGTCTTCTGATGAGAATGAAGGGTGGATCTCCTTTTGGGATGTCAAAGATATGATAATCTAGGAAGATCCCATACTCTCCGATCTTTGTTTGGACGACTCTAAGGATTCCCTCCGTCTCTATGGTTTGACCCGAAATCCATTGGAGACGCTTCTGAGAGAAAGAGAGGGGTTCGTCGGGAAAGGCCTCTAATACTAAGGATTTAGGAATGATATTGATACCGACCCTAGGGTCGTAGAACACATCCTGGTAAGAGAGGTTTCCTACTTGGCAAGAGAGTAACTTTAGCTTGGGATATAGCTGGATTACTTGATCCATGACTTCTGTTTCTCTCAACCATTCCCGGCTACTGATTGCGGAGACATATTCCAACCGTTCTCTCTGTCTTTCTACCTCTTCTGGGTAGGGTATGAGTACTTCTTCTCCCTCGTGTGTTGAGTCTCTTTCCCTTCTCGGGAAGGATTTCTCCGTCCAATGTTAATCAAACAACTCATCATAATATTCATAGACGAAGTCACACGAGGGGTGATCGAACTCTCGATAAGGATGGAATGGTTCATTGGTGAACCATGTTTTTGTTAGAGGAGTGCAATCCTCTACGGATTGGATGGTTGGGAAAATGGGTTCCTCCTCTATGGGTTTTGGTTCCGAGAGAGTGTTTGGCATGGGTTCTTCTTCTTCGTCTGGGAATTCATCAAAAACCCCCGTGTAGGGAGTGTTTTCTAGGATCTTTCCTAGAATGTCCTTACACTCAGACAAGGTGAGATGAGCGAAAGATCCTCCGGAAGAAGAGTCTAAGAAAACTGCTGACTCTGGTCCAAGACCATCGCGAAAATGTTGCAAAAGAATGGGCTCTGTGATACCAAGGTCTGGACCAGACTCTACGGTCTTCATAAATCTTGCCCATGCGGCTCCTAGAGATTCGGTCTTCTGTTGCTCAAAACAGATGACCTCTCGTCGGAGTTTCACTATTTGGGGAGTCGGGAAGAATGTTAGGCAAAAAGCCTTTCGTAAACTTTCCCAGTCCCCCTCCATACTTCTCACATTGAGCGAATACCATTGTTTAGCTCTCCCCGTTAACGAAAACGAAAAGAGTTTCCATTTCAAGGAATCTTGGCTCATTCCTGCGATCACAAGACACAAACAAAGTTGTTCGAACTCGCGCAGGTGGGAATAAGGACTTTCATCCTTATCTCCGGAGAAGCTTTGCTCTCGGACCATAGCTATGAAGCCGGGACGTAGCTCATAGCTAGATGTTGTAATGGAATGTGATGAAGGTGGAGGCTCCAAATGATCGCCCTTTGGAGCGGAAATCTCAAAAAGGGTTGGATCGGAATCCATGAGATAAATGGGGTGATACACGGACGAACTAGGTTCGGGATCAAAACAGCTACCGTTCCCCGGCAACGGCGCTAAAAAGCTTGTTGGCGTTTCTTACGTCGTTACTAAATTCGCAACGGCGCCAGAAAGCCTGTTGGTATACTATACAATTACAGATAAATCCGCAAGCGCACGGATACCGTTGTAGCTTTCACCCAGGAGTATTCCAAGGTATCGATTTCCTCGGGGAACGAGAAGTGTTGTGAACCTGAACTAATTCGTCCGGGGGGTATGGTGACGAAGGATAGAAAGGCAAGGGTAGATTTCGGGTAGAGAGGGGATAGCTAATGAAGTTTGGGACTCATGAGGGTCACAGATAGAAACAAGGCAAAACTTGTCGCTCGTCGGGGCCAGAGGGAAAAGAGCCACAGAAAGGGATGAGAAGGGGGCTCTGATGTCGTAACTCCTACTCGCCGGAACTAACGTGGTGGACTACAGAGCTCGTCCGGAGCTGTCACCTCCCTAGGGTACCACAACTATTCTGTTGAACCGGGTAAGCATTCCAAGGTACTAGAAAGCCTAGACACCGCGTCTACACTAACCAAGCACTACTTTACTCGGATCCAAAGGAAAGCAATCACAACAAGTAGAAACTACTAATTGCAATCGAAGAACCTAAGAGCGAACGATGAAATGACTTGAGACTTAGTTACTCACGAATCCGAACTTACAAAGTATCTCGGGTGTGGACGACCGAAGGTGTACCGCACCCGCCGAGGTACAAGAAGAAGACCGACTCCGGCTTCTACTCCAACACTCAACTCTCTCTCCCCACTCTCTGAATACTAACTTCTGGAGGGCTCCGCCACTTGCTTCTTATCACTTGTACACTCTTCTACGAGGTGCCTGGCTCAATTTATAGCCCCAGTAGGTCGGTGGCTACAGGAGGGGGTACTTGTAGGCGAGAGGGAGGTGTAGTGCCGAGCAAGGAGGTGCGGCCGTATCTCCAGGTGCGGCCGTGAAGGACCGATTAGGCGACCAGAGAGGGGGGGGAGTGAATGGGAGCTGATAAAAATTCTTCCCGAAGGTCGAACTCAGCCCCAAATTCACAACCAAGGATTCCCACACGAGTTTGCCAAGGTCACGTAATCACAATGGACCAACCAACCCTAGGAACAAACTCCAAACAATCTCAAAGCGAAAGCGAAACTCAAGAAGCAAAGGACTTAGGCAGATCTGCTGAGTCCAGGTGGACAGTCCGCAAGACTGGGGCGGACGGTCCGTAGACACCAGGCGGACAGTCCGCGACCCTCGGGTGGACAGTCCGAAATAACCAATAGAACCTCTAGTACCGCACCCAGAAAAACGGACGGTCTGTGCCCGGTCCTCGGACAGTCTGCGTGCAACTCGTGCCGCGCGGACAGTCCGCGACCTCTAGGCGGACAGTCCGCCAAACCTTTCCCGGCCAAAAACAGCTGGCAAAGCGGATCAAAATGAAAGCGCTCAAGAACACACGAAGAACACGATGAACACCCGGCTGAAAAGCTCCTCGCGGACAATCCGCCTACCTCCCGCGGACGGTCCGCCAGGCACAGGAACAGCAGCCCGAGCCTGAAACCGCAAGCACCCAAGCACCTATCCGCCCATGGATCTCCCAAACGGCTTGAGCTCTTGAGGAAAGATTTGGGGAGGATGTGAAGCGTCCCTAAGGGATGCTATGCCCCAAAACTGGAGTCCCCAAACAAACTAAATCGCCGGGAATCGAATCGCAACCGAGCTCTACCAAAAGCTAGGGTTCCAACCGAAATCCTTCAGTCGGAGGCCGAATTCAGAGTTTGAGGGGTCATGATCAAGCACAAAGATGCACGAGGCAACTATCCATGATCCCCACCAACAAATCCGAACCCAAACACCTTAGAATCGAAGGAACAAGGCGCACACGAAAATCCAACGAAAATAACTCGAAAAAGACACAAAAATCACACGAGCTACAAGAGGGAAATCGACACAACCATGAAAGCTTCCATTCACTCGGAGGTCAGATTCTTTACAAATGAGTGAAAAATCTAAACCTATGGAGCAAGGAAATGAGAAGCAGTCCGGAAGGATGGTTTGCCCAGAAACCCTAGAGTTAATATATATGAGTCCCTCCGGGCCGGGCAAAAGACCAAGCTACCCCTAGCACTTAACTTGTGATACAAACCCCTCAGGGGCAAATAGGTCATGTAGCACTCTTCTTCATCTTAGTGTGCTTTGGTGGTCTATATCATGCTTAATTTGTGCTTGGATATCATGTGCATTTCACTTGGGGTCAAAGACCCATTTGTCATTATGAATGTTTAGCCCATGTGTCACCTTGTGGGGGAGCATAAGCTTCTTTTTGCCGCAAAGGCACTTCATGTACCATTTTATGCTTAAAATTGAAAAAAAATGAAATTGGTATGAAATGCTTATGTTTGAAGTTATGCTCTCACTTGTTCCATGTCATAAATGCTTTAAAACTGAATTTTTATGGGTGCTAAACCGTTGCATGTTGTCTACCTTGAGAAGTCTCATTTTAAGAAGTAGACACATGGCTCGGTGGCTTTAACATGACATGAGATGCTTATGGGTGTTTGTAATGATCTTGTGATGAGGATATGTGACCTAGCATGAAGTTTGTGTGATCTAGATTCACTTTGGCATGTTTTGCTCATGCTTAGGTCTTTGCTCATGAGAGGGAATTTTTCATAAAAATGCTTAATTTGATCATGCCTTTGTCATATGCCTATATACTTTACTATCTTGATGGCTATGCTTTTATGGAACTATAAACTATCTTGCTTGCTCATTATCTCACTTGTAGCATTTTATAGTGCTCTTTGTATATTTGAGAAGCTAGTAGTTGAATTTCTTGCAAAATTACCTTGATTCATGCATTGTCAACAAGGAGGAAAAGTTGCATTTGGGGGAGAACTTGTTTCAGTTTTCATGCATTTCTTGCATCCAGAGGGATACTCAGTTCAGGGGGAGAACTTGAGTTTGTTTGCACTTTTTCAGGGTAAGTATGCATTTGTGTAGGGGGAGCTTTGGAGAGTTTCCTTTGTTTGCCTGAGTTGTGCTTTGGTGTTTTGCTCTTTGCTCTATCACATATATTTAGGGTGAGCTTTGTATGCTCTTTGGTCCTAGTGCATGTGTTTAGGGGGAGCTTGTGAGTTTTGTGCTCTTTTGCCGGTGGTGTTGAGCCCCTTTGCCTCTTCTTGAGGAGCCGGCGGTTGATTTGAGTTTTCGATCATCACATGATTGGTGTTGAGCCCTTTGTGCCTCTTCTTGAGGAATCATGTGCTTTCGTTTGTCCATGATCGGTGTTGAGCCCTTTGTGCCTCTTCTTGAGGGATCATGCGTTTTTGTCTCGGTTGTGTCGAGCCGTTGCCCATGTCTTTGGGGACCGAGATTGTTAGTGGTGGTGGCCTTTGTGGTTTCCCTCATGCCAAGTGTTTTTTTTTCTTTGCCTTGTGTGGCTTTCGTTCACTTGGATGAGTTGTTCGGCCTTTGCTTTCTCAAACCATTTCTTTGTGCTCGCATGTTGTCAACCCACTCCTCAAGGGGGAGAAATTTGGAAAATCAAGTTAATATGAACCTTGATTTGATAGTGATGAGTGGTTGACAAGTGCTTTGCTAAGAGCTGAAATTGGTTTGATGGCTTTCGGGATTGCTTGTAGCTCTTGTGGATTGCTTGACTCTTTGGTGGTGTTTAGCCTTTGTGCTTCCTTTGGTTTCGAGAGTCTTTGGTTGGAGCTCTTCTCATTTCAAGTTCCCTTGTGTTTGCTTTTTGTTGGCTTTTAGGCACTTGAATGAGTTTTTCTTTTGCTTTCAAACCATCTTTTGTCAATGCACTCATCAAGGGGGAGATTGAGAAACCAAGTTGATATGTGCCTTGGTTTGTATATGATGAGCGATTGACCGGATGTTTTGAGGCTTTGTGTTGAGTGTGTTTCGTCGGGTTGTGTTGTCGGTTGTGTGTCTTTTATTCATATGTTTATGTGGTGTGTTGTCAATGCACTCGTGAGGGGTGGTTGACAACGTTGTGTGGACTGACTCTTGGCCGAGTATTGCAGGTGCAGGTTGCGGCTTGATTTGCGTTGGTGCAGGTGAAGAGCGGGTGCGAAAGGTCTTAGCCTGTGTGGCCTCCGAGGAGTGGAGAGACAAGTAGGCTCGGCTCGATGGACCCGGTGGCCGAACGGGATCAAGTGCGGGCCACATGGTGGCAAGAAAAGCAAGACGAAGTCGTGGACAGGAGCCGGTGCAAGGTAGCGGCCAAGTCATTGAACGGGGCAAGACTGAGTAGACCGTCCGGGAGCCGGAGGTGAAAGGCTTGGCGGGCCCGATGCTTGGCGTGGTGAGGCCGAAGCTTGCATGCGGGGTTTTCGGTGGTTCACCAGAAAACTGTCGGGTTCCTCGGTTGCTCCACAAAGCCGAGCACGACGGTTTGTTGGTTTGGCCACAAAACCAACACCGAGCCGGGACGACGTGGCTGCCGAGTCATGAGTGGGATTGGCGTGGAGGCTGCACCGAGTCCGCGGGGTTTGCGGCGGTTCACCACAAAACCATCGGGGTTACTTGGTTGAGCCACAAAACCAAGACCGGAGGCTCGGCGGGCGGAGACGGGATCCGGGAGCGCCGAGAAGCTTCGAAGCGGGCGACACACGGCATGATTGAGGTGCTTGCGTTGGGAGGACGCGAAGGCCCGATGGAAGCGCGGCCGTCCGATGGAGAACTTCATGTGTTGACCAAAATGCCCCTGTGAGGGTTTGTATTGTATCTCCTAGTGTAGGGGCACTTCGGTCTTTTCCGGAGGGCCTATATATAGGAGGAGGGGGCTGAATTTTCAGCCAACTCTTTGGCTTAGTTGGTGGGGGTGCTCTTTCATTTTGGGGTGCTCTTGGGGAGAGAGGGAGAGAGGTGAGTGTGGCTCTTTGTTTGAGCTTTTTGCCATCCAAGATTTGTGATTCTTGTGACTGGCTTGTAACCGGATTTGGCTAAGATATTCATAGTGAAATCATCCTTCTCAATCTTGTGCCAAATCCTTTGCTCCCGGCGTTTTTCTTTTTCTGCGATTTTCGGAGGTATTTTTGGAGGATTTTCGTTCATCACTCGATTCGTCGATTTGAGGGTGTTTCTCTCCGGATTTCTTTGGGGGGATCATGGGTGAGTGCCTTGTGCCTCTTTGTGGATGATCTTGACCCCTCAAACGCCGGATTTGGCCTTCGATTCGTTGATTTTTGGATGAACCCTAGTTCATAGTGTTCTTGGCAAGGATTTGCGATTCCGGGAGTTGTAGGGAGTTTGAGGCCGTAATTTTTGGGGCATATCCTCTCCTTGGGGTGTTCATCATCTCCCCAAAATTTCGTCTCAAGACTCCAAGTGATTTGGGAGATCCATTGATCGAAAGTTTGGGGCGAATTCGCGGGCAGTTTTCTGGGCTGTCCCAGGTGATCCGGTCACTCGTGCCGGGTGACCTGAAGGGGGTAGGTTGACCCGGACACTTGTGCCCGGGTGACCCGGTGCGGCTCTGGAAGGCTCAGGGTGACCCGGTCACTTGTGCCGGTTGACCCGGTAGGTCTCAGCCTTCCTCTTTGTTGATCGTGCTCTTTTGTGCTTGCTTCCGCTTTGCTTCCTAGCCTTTCAAGCCTTGTTCCTAAGGTCTCGAGAGAGGTTTGTGTGTGCTCTCACTTGTTCGTGTGTGACCCTCGGAGTTGCGATTGGGATATAGGCCGAGTTCTTTTGAGAAAGAATTTTTATCAGCTCCCATTCACTCCCCCCCCCTTCTCTGGTCGCCAATCCGGTCCTTCACCTAAGACAAGGGCAACGGCTCGACACAATCGAGATAAAATGCTCCAAAATTGCCGACTCCTCAAGGTGAGGCAAAAGGGCTCGACACCATCGGTAAAAGAGCACAACTAAAATTCAGGCGAAAAAGAGCTCCCAAATGCATGAAGGCAAGCTCCCCCTGAACAAATGCGTTTCTCCCAATTTTTCTTCCCTTGATGCAAAACTCCCCCTGGAAACATGAATTGGGTACTTTTCCTCCCCCTTGTTGGTAATGCATGAATCAAGTCTACAAATGCAAGCATGTGCTTCTCAAATATGCAAAGAGCACTAGAACATGCTAAAATTGAGACATGGACAAGCAAGATAGCCACAATATGAGCACAAGCATCGCCAACAAGATAGAAAGGGACATACAAGCAAGTGACATAGCTATGATCAAAATGAAGCATTTTTCACAAAATTTCCCTCTCATGAGCATAGGACCTACACATGGTCAAAATGAGCACAAACAACATATAACCCACAAACTTCATGCAAGGTCACACATTCTCATCACAAGATCATCACAAACACCTACAAGCTATCTCATGTCATGTCAAAGCCACCGAGCTATGTGTCCACTTCTAGATATGAGACTTCTCATTGGTGAACATCATGCAACGGTTTAGCACCCAAGATAAGGAATTTAAAGCATTTATGACACGGAAGCAAATTTTTCAAGCATAGGCATCTCACATACCATTTTCATGATTTACAAATTAAGCATGGTACATGAAGTGCCTTTGCGGCAAAAAGAAGCTTAGGCTTCTCCACAAGGTAGCATGTAGGCTAAACATTCATGATGATAAATGGATCTTTGATCCCAAATGAAAAGAACATGGTTCCAAGCACAAATTAAGCAAGATATAGCCATAAGCACCCAATTTGAACATGAGAGGCATTCTACTCACAAGAGAGGATCATATAGCATTTTTACAAAAAGAGGCTATTCACAAGCATATATATCCCAAAGCTACCAAGAGCATAGCTATACATCTCATGAGCATCACAAGCAAAGTCATAACCTCATATCTAGCAAATCATGGTGATCAAAGCATATGAGAGAAGCACATCTGTATGGCATATGATACAAATGCAGTCTATGATACAAAGATGCAACATGATATGATACATAAATGAAAATGCAACATGCATATGTACATCAATCCTCCCAACCGAAGCTCAAAAAGGAAAAACAACACCAAGCTCTCCTCGCAAACGAGCAAATGTAGCTTGGTCCAAAGGCTTGGTTAGGATATCGGCAAGCTGCTTTTCTGTTGGTACATGGATGAGGTCTATGTTTCCCTTCTCAACATTGTCTCTCAGGAAGTGGTACCTCACCTCTATATGTTTGGTTCTGGAGTGAAGCACGGGGTTTTTGGCAACACTAATGGCACTCGTGCTATCACACATGAGAGGTACATTGGAACACTCCTCACCAAAGTCACTCAGCGTGTATGTGATCCAAAGCAGCTGTGAGCAACAACTAGCGGCAGCAACATACTCAGGTTCTATGGTAGACTGGGCTACACTAGATTGTTTGCGAGAAGACCAAGAAACAAGCGAAGATCCCAGAAACTGGCAAGTACCCGAAGTCGATTTCCGATCGACTCGACACCCCGCAAAGTCGACATCTGAAAAACCAAGAAGCGAAAGGGAAGAGGATGCTGAGTACCAAAGACCGAGCTCAGGAGTGTATCGAAGATACCTGAAGATCCGCTTGACGGCCTGCCGATGTGAAGTCCTCGGCGATGCCTGAAAACGAGTGCACAAACACACAGAAAACTGGATGTCCGGCCTCGTCGCCGTCAAGTACAAGAGGGAGTCGATCATGCTCCGGTACTCCTTCTGGTCCACGGGCTCTCCGTCCTCGTCCGCGTCGAGCGCTGTAGTCGTACTCATCGGTGTCGACAAGGGCTTCGAGTCGTCCATCTTGAACTTCTTGAGGATGTCCTTCGTGTACTTGGCTTGATGCACAAAGGTTCCCTCCTTCGCCTGCTTGATCTGAAGCCCGAGAAAGAACTGCAATTCTCCCATCATAGACATCTTGAATTCTTTGCTCATATCCTCTGCAAACCTCGCAACCAAAGAGTGAGACGAGCCGCCAAAGACAATATCATCCACGTACACCTGAACAATTAGGATACCATCGCCCTGCCTGAGGAGAAAAAGAGTCTTATCGACCTTGCCCATCTCAAACCCCTTGCTGAACAAGAATCCCCTCAACCTTCCATACCATGCCCTGGGAGCTTGTTTCAGCTCATACAAGGCCTTCCTCAGCTTGTACACTCGGTGGGGAAACTCAACACTCTCAAACCCAGGTGGTTGCCTCACATAAACTTCCTCCTCTAGGAACCCATTCAAGAAGGCACTCTTTACATCCATTTGGTACAACCTGAATCCTTTAGCCACAGAAAAGGCTAGAAGAATCCTGATTGCCTCCAAACGGGCTACAGGAGCAAATGTCTCCTCATAGTCTATCCCCTCCTTCTGGCTAAAACCCTGAGCAACCAACCTCGACTTGTTCCTCACCACCTCACCATTCTCACCCTCTTTGTTTTTCCACACCCATTTTGTCCCAATAGGTTTGCAGTTTGGTGGTGGCTCCTCCCACACTTGGTTTCTCTCAAAATTCTCTAACTCCTCATGCATGGCATTCACCCAATTAGGATCAAATAGTGCGTGTCCAATGTTTTTCGGCTCAAAGGTAGCAACAAAAGCTGAATGAGCAAAGTGAGAAGCATTTCTGGACCTCGGCCGTGTCGTACGTTCATTGATGTCGCCGATGATTCTTAAGGGTGGATGATCAACTTGAACGCGCCTTGGTGCCTCTCGCCTGGAGACAACCTCCCCCTCAGCAGCTGCTTCCACGTGATCTTGCTGGACTGTAGGCGGTGTAGGGGATGGACCATCCTGCACCGTAGTCGTCGTAGTGGAAGTAGAGGGTACATGCGTGGCTGGAGCTTCACCATCATCACCATCATCCTCTCCAGCATCATCCTCCTCGTCCTCAAAGATCTTCTTGCCAACTTCGTCATCACCTGCACACTCAAAGACAGACGAATTGCATGGTTGTGTCTCGTCGAAGGTAACCTCGCAAGTCTCCATGACTAGGTTAGTATCAAGGTTGAGCACACGAAATGCTTGAGAATGACTAGCATAACCCAAGAAAATCCCATCCGAGGACCTCGACTCAAACTTATCAAGCCTACCCTTCTTGAGAATAAAGCACCGACAACCAAAAGCCCTGAAATGGCTCACTCTAGGTGCTCGCCCGTGCATGAGCTCATAGCACGTCTTGTTCAAAAAGGCCCGAAGAAAAATCCGGTTCCCAACATGGCAAGCGGTATTCACCGCCTCCGCCCAATATCTTCTCGGAGTCCTATGCTCGTCGAGCATCGTCCGAGCCATCTCACAAAGGGAACGATTTTTCCTCTCAACTACACCATTCTGACAAGCCACATAGGGAGAAGAAAACTGATGTTCGAGACCCAAATCACGACAAAAGGTTTCGAAATGAGAGTTTTTAAATTCACTGCCATTGTCGCTACGGATAGCTCGAACAACATCTCCGTTCCTCACGTTCTTCAACCTCAAGATCAGATCCCGGACAAAACCAAATGTCTCCCACTTGTCAGCTAAAAAGAAGACCCAAGCATAGCGAGAATAGTCGTCCACGATCACAAGGACATACCTTTTCCCACCCGCCAAGCACACACGAGCTGGACCAACCAAGTCCATATGGAATAGCTCGCATGGCCTCTCTGTCATAACGGATGTCAGAGGCGGATGAGAGGCGGCGACCATCTTACCATGCCTACACGGAGCACATACCAAATCCTTTTGGTATTTCAACTTTGGCAATCCTCGGACCAAGCCTAGCCCACTCAAGCGTGACAACAAGTCAAAACTCAAGTGACCTAGTCTCCTATGCCATTTCCAAAGCTCCGCCGAAACACCAGCAACCAAACAACGAGAAGAGCCAACACACTGAGAAAAATCGGCTCTGAAAATCTGACCCTCGGAGACGATCGTGCACACGAGATCGCCTCGAGAGTCCAAGACACGAGAACAGCCCGTTTTGAAACAGACTTCAAAACCCTCATCAAGAAGCTAGGAAACAGACAGAAGATTGTAACCCAAAGACTTGACAAGAGAAACACGCCGAAGAGTCACAGACTCACTCACCTTCACCGTGCCCACTGAAAGCACTCTACCTTTCCCATTGTCCCCAAAGGTGATGTACTCTTTGGTCATCACCAGGGTGAGGCTGGAGAACCACCTTCGATCTCCGGTCATGTGTCGAGAGCAACCGGAGTCGATCAACCAAAAGCCCTCCAAGCCTCCCACCTGCAAAATCAAAAACGAGAGCGAGAGTGAGTAAACGACTCAGCACTGGGGTTAGTACAAAACGAATCAAACCAGTGCCGTGCCATTTGCTCAAACATGGGGTTAGCAAAATCCATCCTATCTCTCCTAGGTGGAACACCCACACGTCCCCTTGGAGGACTACGCGTACCACGAAGGGAAGACCATGGCCCGTAGCTCCTCTGGGACCTAAAACTGCGATCGTTCCCCCCCATACTCGTATTGGCCACGAGCGAAGGAATGTCCAGCAAACTCACCACGCCCAAACCCAATACGCCTACCACCTTCTCTATGTGGTGGCTCACCCCGAGGCACAAACTCACGCCTCTCTCGAGGGTAAATGGTACGTACCATACCCTCGCCTCTCGGCACCAACCTAGGCTCAGGCACACCACGAGAAGGGCGGTACCTATCCTTGTTGGCCAACTCTCTAGCCAACCTCTCCTCACGCTTCCTCCTGAAGCAAAACTCAACAAGGTGTCCATCCCTCCCACAATGCTCACAATGAAAGGGTTTTGGTTTTGGCTTTGGTTTTGGGCTCTCTTTGGGCTCTGGCTTCTCCTCACTCGGTTTCTCTCCCTTCTTCCCAAAGAACTCATTTCCCAAGTCACTCTTGAACTTGATGGGTTTCTGGAAGTCATCGGTATGTGGAGGAAACACGGGTGGAGCTGGGGTTGTGTCTAGTCGGTTCCTAAGATGATTTGGCTTAGGAACAAAGGCATTTTTGTGGTGGGTTTTTGGTGGCTCTGGGATATCTCCGATCTTCCCCTCATTCTCACCACTTCCCTCACCAACCTTGTTTGCCCCAAGCGCTTCCCCATCCTGGTGCTTGTATGTCTCGATCATTATCCTCAGCTGAGGCTCATGACCAGACAACCAACCCATCATCTTTCTCAATTCATCATTCTCATCCTGCAAGCGATCAACATAGTGTGCAAGCTCCATATTCTTCACAGCATTTATTTCACAAGTAGAGCATGATGTAGAAATAGGAGCTCTCAACTGAGCCTCTAGAGATCTAGCATGAACAAGAGAAACATCTAGCTTCTCATGCAAAACAGGACAAGAACTGCAAGCACCAAGCAAGGAGGGCCTAGATTTCATCTCATCTAGCTCAACCCTAAGCACATCTAGTTCCTCAACCTTGGAGGCATACTTCTCCTTAAGCACAGTCAATTCATCAAGGTAAACAGAACAATCAGTGCATTCAGGTTCATTGGTCACAACAGGAGCAGACTTAAGGGAATCTATTTGAGCTCTAGCATCAACAAGCAAAGATTCTAGCTCAACCACCTTCTCCTTAGCCTCTCCAAGCAAAGACCTATACTCCCTTTTCTCCTTGTTGGTCTTTCTAAGTACATCATCACGGTTGTCAAGCAAGTCATTCAACCTAGCATTCTCCGCTATCAAGAAGGATGGATCATTGTTTACCTCTTCCTCGGAGTCGGAGCCTGAGTCATCCTTGTTGCTCTTCTTGCTTGCGGAGCTATGTGCCATCCCGCAAAAACCTTGGGCGGCGAAGCACAGGCCATTGATGTTCTTGCTCGACCGCTTGCCCTTGTGCCGGTTCTCATCTTCATCACTTGAGCTCGATGAAGAGTAGCAGGAGCTCGAGTCGATGTCGCTCGCACCGGCCACCATCGCTCGCTCCTTCTTCTTGTGACCACCACTCTTCCTTGGCCTCCGCTCGGACTTGTTCTTGCCCTTGTAGTCGTCCCTCGAGCGGTGCTTGTGGCCGGTCCTCAGACGGTGCTTGTGCTCGGGCTTGACCTCCATGGCCTCCGGGCACTCAGCAATGAAGTGCCCGTGCTTCCCGCACCGGTAGCACATGCCCGAGCTCCTCCGAGCGTTCTTCCGGTTCGTGTACATGCGCTCGAACCGCCTGCTCAGCAACGCGAGGTCCTCCTCGCCCAGCACGTCGAACTCCTCATCTAGCATGGACACAAGGCAAGACAAAGAAAAATGTCTTGAAGACATGTTAGCATTAGTCCTTGAACCAGACACGAGAGCCAGACTATGAGGGTCAGTCGGGTTCTCGATCTTTGCACGCACCCCATGGTCCACCTCGGACGACTTGAGCTTGGAAAACAGCTCGTCCACTATGAGGGTCTCATACTTCTCTGACTCAAGAATGGCCTCGACCTTCTCACTCCACACGGTACGATCCAGGGAATGCAAGAGCTTGATAGCCCTGTCATGGTCATCGTACAGGAGCACAGCCACATTAGCCCTCATGTTGTTCACGATCACCGTGAACCGCTGGAACATGGCATCTATCGACTCACCGGGGAGATGCGTGAAGTTTTCGTACTCCCTCCGGTAGGTCGCAAAGAGCCGAGCCTGAACCTGAGCGTTCCCGGCATGAGCATTCTTCAACTGCTCCCAGATCCTGCACGCCAAGTCCTCTGTCTGAACCCGATCGAATTCGGATTGACACAGAGCACGGTACAGGTAGTCGACCGCCTTGTTGTTGGCGTCGAACATGTCCCTCGATCCTGGAGCGAGGAAGTTCACAGGATGAACATAAGCTGTGTTCATCGTGACATCCCACAGGATCTGACCCTTGCCGCGGAGGAAAGCAGCCATCCGCCTTTGCCACATCTGTTAGTTTGTACCATCAAAGTGTGGAGGACCCGAACCCCGTTCCTGGTACGCCATCTTTGGATCTTAGACTGGTTAGAATCACGAAGATCCGTAACCGGCTCGGATACCAATTGAAGGACCGATTAGGCGACCAGAGAGGGAGGGAGTGAATGGGAGCTGATAAAAATTCTTCCCGAAGGTCGAACTCAGCCTATGCCCCAAATTCACAACCAAGGATTCCCACACGAGTTTGCCAAGGTCACATAGTCACAACGGACCTACCAACCCTAGGAACAAACTCCAAACAATCCCAAAGCGAAAGCGAAACTCAAGAAGCAAAGGACTTAGGCAGATCTGCTGAGTCCAGGCGGACAGTCCGCAAGACTGGGGCGGACGGTCCGCAGACACCAGGCGGACAGTCCGCGACCCTCGGGCGGACAGTCCGAAATAACCAACAGAACCTCCAGTACCGCACCCAGAAAAACAGACGGTCCGTGCTCGGTCCTCGGACAGTCCGCGTGCAACTCGTGCCGCGCGGACAGTCCGCGACCTCTAGGCGGACAGTCCGCCAAACCTTTCCCGGCCAAAAACAGCTGGCAAAGCGAATCGAAACGAAAGCGCTCAAGAACACGCGAAGAACACGACGAACACCCGGCTGAAAAGCTCCTCGCGGACAGTCCGCCTACCTCCCGCGGACGGTCCGCCAGGCACGGGAACAGCAGCCCGAGCCTGAAACCGCAAGCACCCAAGCACCTATCCGCCCATGGATCTCCCAAACGGCTTGAGCTCTTGAGGAAAGATTTGGGGAGGATGTGAAGCGTCCCTAGGGGATGCTATGCCCCAAAACTTGAGTCCTCAAATGAACTAAATCACCGGGAATCGAATCGCAACCGAGCTCTACCAAAACCTAGGGTTCCAACCGAAATCCTTCAATCGGAGGCCGAATTCGGAGTTTGAGGGGTCATGATCAAGCACAAAGATGCACGAGGCAACTATCCATGATCCCCACCAACAAATCCGAACCCAAACACCTTAGAATCGAAGGAACAAGGCGCGCACGAAAATCCAACGAAAATAGCTCGAAAAAGACACGAAAATCACACGAGCTACAAGAGGGAAATCGACGCAACCATGAAAGCTTCCATTCACTCAGAGGTCAGATTCTTTACAAATGAGTGAAAAATCTAAACCTATGGAGCAAGGAAATGAGAAGCAGTCCGGAAGGATGGTTTGCCCAGAAACCCTAGAGTTAATATATATGAGTCCCTCCGGGCCGGGCAAAAGACCAAGCTACCCCTAGCACTTAACTTGTGATACAAACCCCTCAGGGGAAAATATGTCATGTAGCACTCTTCTTCATCGCATGGCCACGCCGTCTCCGCAGTCCGTGTCCTCCCGACGCAAGCCCTGCGATCCCGCCACGTGTCCGCCGGCATCGAAGCTTCTCGGCGCGCCCGGATCCCGTCTCCACCCGCCGAGCCTCCGGTCTTGGTTTCGTGGCTCAACCAAGTAACACGACGGTTTTGTGGTGAACCGCCGCAAACCCCGCGTGCAGACTTCGGTCGTGAGCCGCTACCCTACACCGGCTCCTATCCACGACTTCGTCTTGCTTTTCTTGCCACCATGCGGCCCGCACTTAACCCCGCTGGCCACCGGGTCCCTCGAGCCAAGCCTACTTGTCTCTCCACTCCTCGGAGGCCCCGCAAGGCATAGACCTTTTGCGCCCGCTCTTCACCTGCACCAACGCAAATCAAGCCGCAACCTGCACATGCAATACTCGGCCAAGAGTCAGTCCACACCACGTTGTCAATCACTCATCACAGCCAGGAGCGACCATCCACCGATCCTCGGACGCTCCGGTCCTCAGGCCGGCCCTATGATCCACCACCTATGGACTTGGACGACCCTGATCACTGCTCCTGAGGCGGTTGTAGGTCGGCTCCTTGGGTCGGTTTCGCTCGGCACGCCAGTTGATAGGTGCGGCCGGCCCTATAGGTGCGGGCGCACCTCCCAAATCACCGTGTGATGCACCGATGGTGTGGAGTGACGTCTAGGATGACTCCTTGTTGGCGGTTGCGGCGGTTAAGTGTGGGTCCATCGATCCAAGTGCTTCCAACCTTAGCCTTTTGATCCAACCGACATAGAATCAACGTTTCTCATCCATCCAAGACTTGTTCGTGGGATTGTTGGTGCCGTGGACCCGAGTCGTGGCATATGGTAGGTGCGGGCGCACCTGTTGGTGCGGCCGGGCCTAGCCCTAGCCAGGTGTGGCTGACTCTGGCCAGCTGCGGCCGGCTCTGGCCTAGCTGCGGCCGGCTGTGGCCAGCTGCGGCCGGCTGTGGTGCGGCCGAGCCTGGCTGTGGTGCGGCCGGACCTGGCCAGGTGCGGCCGGCCTTGCACCATTGCTTTGGTGCTGCCCTCTAAGGTTCATTTGTTCATTGTTATTCCCATATTTGTGTACCTACAAGTAAAAATACCAACAAAGCTCGTAGAACCTCATTAGTACTTAAAATGTGCATGAAGTTTGTTATATCCTCCTCTCATTCTTGAGATAATGACGGTCAAAAATTTGTTGTAAGGACCGTCAACATAAGTCGAACCAGTCATGCACTACATGTCTTCATCATCCAAAGACAAAGAAGACAATCAAGGTTAGCCTGCATTGAAAACTGCTTTACCCTGTCATGATTATAAACATATGCAAAGTGTTGTCATGTTATCCTTTAGCCTTCCCCGACAACGGCGCCAGAAATACTTGTTGACATTTCTTAACGTCATCACTAGGTTTGTATCCCCAGTAACGATGCCAGAAATGTTTGTCGGCATTCCTTAACATCTTTGCTAAGTTCGTGAGTTCCTAGCAACAATGCCTGAAATGTTCCGATGGTAATCCTAACATTTACAAAGAATCCGCAAGCGCACATATATACCATTGTAGCATTTCCCCAGAGGAGTATTCCCAAGGGTATCAAATCTAAGGAAGGCCTGGTCGGATTAACAAGTGCAACACTATTGCAATGAGTATAGATCAATGACGAGAATAAGTCAGGTTCCGAACACAGGGGTAAGATATGATAATGATAGGATAGTGTGAACACACTCGAACTCGTTCTCTCTATGGTACACTACGGCTTAGGAGGCAACATACGAGTTAGCTCTAGGTTCTAAGATACTATACATATAAAGTTAGTAGATACCAGTCAGTCACATAAGCATTATATGAATATCAGCTCAGCACCCAGACACAAACGGGGAGCTAACCGCCCGCGTCGCTTCCACACGACGTTGGTTGTTAGATTTTAGACTCCTACAGCGTACCCAAACGTGGAGGAGTACAAAGGGTCCAACGGCTGTCACTACCGCGGCCTACCTCTATCAATCTGTGGGGCACGCTCATATGCAACGCAGCTACTCAACCCAAGCACCATGCTCGCGTTGTTAACTAGACACTGACCGGACGGGCTATTGTGACCCAGGTCAGTGCCACTAGATAATTGGCCACTTACACCGAGTACCGTAGCTTGAACTCAAACTTCATACAACACAAACACGTGATCTAACTGGATCAAACTAGGCTAGTCATACAAACGGATTCGTGTTCTGCTATGTCTATTCAACGGGATCAAAGGGTCATGTTCGTGAAGAACACGAGCCTCTAACTTATGAACAAACAACAAAGACATGAGTAAGTCATTCGTCAAGTGGATCGAAAGGCATTGTTCATCAAGAATATGAGCCTCTAAATGATGAACGAATGAAGAACACATGAACGAATCACTCATATATGCTAGCACTACTTTATATAAAATAGCTGAATAACTGAAGTAGATCAAAGTCATACAATAAAATAAAGAAACAAGAGAACTCATACCTAGATCCCAAAGTAGACTTGGAACCTGAAGTAGAGCTACTCTAGCCTACCTCCTAGCCTTGGAAACCAAAAGTGAGAGAGGAGTTGGAAAGTGAGTTGGGTAAGAAATGAGCCCCCCTCCCTTCTATTTATAGGCCTTGGACAACTTGTGGATGCCGCGCCAACACCCCGGGAATGGGCTCCAGGACCAACTAGGAAGCACCACGTGGAAGCCCCTGAGTGGTGACCACAGGGCCAGTTCGGCTGACCCGTGGGCCCACTCGGGGTGTGCTTCCTCGTGGTGGCTGTCCTGTGGGCCCTTACGTCGTTGCCTGGTGTCCACTCGAGTTTGAGGTGGTTTGCCTACCCGTGGGCCCTTCAATCCATGTGACGTCCACGTGTCGCCCTCTGATTCGTCGGGGTTTGCCTCCCTTGGATTGGTGAAATGGCTTGCATGCATGGGATCCTAGGTGGCAACCCTTCCTTGGCTGAGGTGACGTGGCATGGACCATAGAAGGTGAGTTGTCACTTCTTTTATGCTTATATTACCTGCAATCACAAAATCTCCAAGGACAAGTGGAACTACATTATTCTTAACTAATTGCGTGTAAGAAATGCCTTTTGCTCCTTTATTCATGAGTATATTGGCGGCTAAACTAGGCACTTAACAGCCGTCAACAACTCCCCCAAGCTAGCCTCTTGCTTGTCCCGAGCAAGACACTAAGGACTTACGTTGGTTGATCAGGAGTTGCTACGATGTTGTATTCCTAATTTATGACAAGCATACTACTAGGTATTCTATCCGGAGTTGAATGAGTTGGCATTGATCTTACCTTTGCTTGATCGATACGGGGCATGTAGCTTCATGTTGCCATGGGCGGTTGAAAAATAGAACAGTTATATAGAGATTGACAATTACTTGTACCTTGATCAGTTATCAATCCGGAGGTTTTGCAGGTTTTTTAAAAGAAATCAAAGTTCCTCAAATGATACTCTCGGATTGCTCAATGTGTATGGTTCCTCACCAAGGCATTGGGTTGCCTTCTTTCACAACCTAGTCCTAATAAGCTTATATGTGGAGCTGTAGGTAGGGAAAACATGTGGCATACCTGTTTCTCATATATTGTCGAGTCGAAAACCAGATCCTTGGGAGCAATGAGTCATACAACCTGATCAAGATGTGCATGTGTGTGTATATGGTGGATGGAGGATGGACTCCTTTTGGCATGATTTTCCCTTCTCTCCTTTTTGAAATTTGTGAGACTTGGGCTATGTCTCTTTATTCTCTTCTTTTTTTATGCATGCCCTTGAGCATGTATTCTCTTCTTCTCTCTCTATTTTTTCACATAGCCCATAGTCTTTCTTGAATATTTTTAGAGAGGGATAAAATCATGAAGAATGTGTGGAGCTTTATTTGTGGAATGGATGGGGGATGGATGGAATGATGGTTGCTAACTCTCAGGGTGGAAGTCTAGCATATGGTGGTTGTGTGCGTGATCTTGATCATAGGAGCATGACAAGTTTCTCGACGAGGGTCATAACAATTCGACAAGACTCAATGAAGAAATCAGGTAGCATATGTGGAAGCTAACAAGTGCTAGAATCTACATATGGCCTTGGATAGGAATTTCTCATTATTGAGGAACTTATCATTTTAGCATTTTTCAAAAGAAAACTCCGGAAATCAAACATTACTTGGCACTAGCTCAAAGCAACTCTATTATACCATATCATACCTCACAACAACCTAGGCAAAGGTCATGCTTTTTGCTACCCACAAGTTTCAAGCTAAGCTATGATCATGCAAGCCAACTAACTCAAAACTTAAATAGGATACTAAGTTGTAAGCAAGGCATACAAGAAGAATAAACAGAGCAACTATTCATCATTTCAACCATGGGAACGAAAGTATTCTTACCGCGCATATAAAAAACAAACTAATTTAGGAAAGCAAATAAATATTTTTGGTCTTTTTTAATTTTACAGATTTTTATGTGTTTTTAGCATATGAGATTCTGAAAACAAATGAAGATACAAGTTACCTCAGAGTGGGGGTCCTCCCCCAAGCTAGCTTCAGGCTCACTACTGTGAAGGGGATACCCCATCCACCGAAAGTAAGCCCTCTGCTCCTCCAACTGCTGCTGCTGTGCTTGCTCGATGGCGTGCAAGACAGCGCTCTCGGGAGAGATTGTCTCGAACAGATTGAGCAGAAAGCACAGAGAGCTAGGAGCAAGGGTGGCTTGCTTCTTCTTTTGTCAGAAACTTATTGAATTGGAAAGTGAAGGATGTCTTACCAGATCTCTCCCGACGGAGGGCTTCTTACGACCCTTGGGCTTTTGCAAGTTTTTGATCATTGAGTATCTGTTCCTTTCTGGGACGAAATTCGAACCTTTCCTCTTTACCATTAATGTGGAGTATTATTAAACCCGCTCCAACATCAATGTGTGCTTCAGCAGTACTCAAGAACGGTCACCCCAGTATGAGCGGCATTTCTTTATCAATGTTCATGTCAAGTACCACGAAGTCGATGGGGACAAAACAATCCCGAATTTTGACTGGTATGTCCTCGGTGACCCCCGTTGGGTATCAGATTGATGAGTCGGTGAGCTGCAACTACAAAGTGGTTGGGAACAATTCCGTATAATTTAATCGATCAAAAACTACCTTAGGCATAACGTTGACACTTGCTCCAAGGTCGCAGAGAGCGTGATCAAATTGCTGTGTCCTGATCGTACAGGTAATCGTAGGGCGCCCTGGATCCTTTTTTTGTTCGGGAAGACGGTTGAGTATAGCAGCACTACATTCTTCCGTGAGCTTTACCACCTCTGACATTGGTAGAGCCCGCTTCTTGGTGAGAATGTCCTTGAGGTAGCGTGCGTACGTAGGTACCCGCATTGCCTCAAGGAGTGGAACATTGATGGCCCTTCTTCATAAGATGCAGAAGCCTCAACTTCATCAAAATGCTCAATATGACCACCATGCTCCTCACCTTCACGCATTCCTCTAAGTGCTACCGTGTTTTGTGCATTGCCATCATCGTCTTGTACAACATCCTCCTCATCAAATTCACCTTCACTTTGACCCCACAGATATATCATCTTCATCTTCTTCTTCCCGTTCAAAACAATATTCGGGAATATCATCATTCACCCTCCCCAAGACATGATCAGCTTGGCTCCCACCCAAATTGTCCTCTACAATTATAGACTCTTGGGCACCATGTTCAACCACTACATGGGCTTCCTATATCAAGTTAACATTCTCACTAGGCCTACGAAAAACATCAATCATCACCTCCAAGCTTGAAACATTAGCTTCCCATACTACCTCCTTATAGTGCTTCTAATCCTACTCCTTCGACAAATTCATCATAACAAAATGAGGTCTACCTTTGCCACAATCAAAACAACCTCTTAATGTCAACTCATCCACACCTCATCCATACTTTTGCATTGCATGATCAACTAAATCCTTAAAGGTTGAATGATCTTTAAAACGATTCCACTAACTCATTCATATTCTCAAATTCACCGTTTTCTTTTACAAACCCACCATGAAACATAGGGACTAAACGATCCATCTACAACATTTAAACAATTTCATTAATAATAACATGCCATTTAAATAACATGTCCACATTAATCACTCCGTTTTAACTATTATCTACAACTAACAAAGGCCGCCAGCCGCGCCATGGCGCACGGCGCGGGCAAAAGGGTCACCTGGTGCAAATAAACTTCGGGAGGGGTTTTTGAAATTTATCTTTAACAAAAGGTTAAAAATAAAAAATGCTTGCCTCCAACATTTTCCGAATGCTAGAGCCCTCCGTCCCATATAAAAATGCAATTTTATTTTTCTAAAACAGATTAGTGGTAGTGAGAAAAGACTCTAATACCACTATTTTTTGGCCACATGCAGTAAGTTTTGAATTTTTTAACCCTTTTTAATCTAATATTTTAAAAATAACCCCTCCCGAACTAAATTTCCATGAAGTAGCCCTTTTGGTCGTGCTAGGCCGCCTGACGCGACTCGTAACTGAATCGCGCCACATGCTCTGGCGCGACTGAGGCGACACGTCAGCTGGCGCGCGGGGGGGGCTGGCCTCGCTAGAAGCTAACGTGGTGAGTGAGTCGTGACACATGCTCTGGCGTGACTCAATCGCGCCAGGCGGCGTGGCGCGACTCACTTAACTTACACAAGAGTCGGGCCCATATTTCTTTCTCCTACTCACTTCCCCCTTCACTCCCAAACCTTAACCCGAGCTCCTCCCCTCCCATGGCGCCGCCCCCAACACTCCCCCTCTAGATCCACTCCATCCCTCACCCGTTTTGAAGAGGAAAGTGTGGGAAATAGCTTCAGGAAGGTAACTCCTCCAATCTAACCAATTAGTTTTCGCAGATTCCGTTGTTTTTTGTTGGATTTGAGGTGGTTAGGTTTTGTGTATGATTTCAGTTGGATAAGTTGATTGATTACGAATCGTGTATGATTAAGTGTAGTGTATCGTGCTAGTGGCCGATGTTAACCCCCTTTTATTGTGTAGTTTCTCTTGCATGGTAGGATTTTATCATTTTCATGTTGGATAGTGTAGATGCTATTGATAAGTGAGATGAGGGTTGGTGTAATCAATTTAATTTGTGTTGTGTGTAGATGGACCGTTTAGTTCATATTTTCGGGTGGCATGGTTGATGACAATGGGGAGTTTACAAGCATGAGGCAACAAGTAGCAAGATTTGATAGTCCTCCAACATTTGAAGAAATTAAAACCTGAGTGAATTCTTTGTTCAAGGTTGGAAATGAGGGGGAGGAATTAAGGATTTATGGAAGGTTTGATTCCGGTGACAAAAGAAGTCACTATGTGATGATGCCTATTACATGTGGTGATGATTGGTTATTTTACAAAGAGTGTGTGAAAGAATCTCAAGTTCGTTGTGCCGAGTTAGTTGTTAATATTTTCTCTCCGGTAAATTCACTGCATAGTGATGAGCCCATGGAACACTTAACTCAGGAAGATATGGTAGCACACAATGAGGTTCATGAGAATGAGGATGATGAAGAGGGTGATGATGATGATGAATGTTCTCATGATTCAGATGAGGAAGATGAATTTGATAGATGTAGGTTGAACAATAATTTCAGTGAGTATGAGGATGATGAGGAATATGATGGGGATGATATATCTGTGAGCTCAAGAACCAACTCCAGTTAGCCAACCAACCCCAACTCCAGTTAGCCAACCAACTCCAACTCCACTTAGGCAACCAACTCATGCGACCCAACCAACACCTGTGCTTCGAGTAAATCCTATACGTCAATTTAGTCCTTTGGGTGAAGAGATTCCATTATTTGATGAGAGGGTAGATGAGGCGTCTAGAGGATCAGCATATACTCTTTCTGGATTTCGAGTGCCAGAATTCACTCCAACAGAGTTGAGGCAATTGGAAGCTATACATGTTGATGTGCCTAAAGTTTCCGTTTTCCATTCGGCTCCAAGGAAGGCATATTGTGATTCAGGATTATGTCTTACTGAAGTTGATCCCGACAGTGGTCAGTTGTTTATAAATAAGGGAATGCAATTCGATAACTTGGAAGAATTAAAGTTTTTCTTAAGGGATTACTCGGTGCGGCACCATTGGCCATATAATGTGATTCATTCATCGGCCAAAATAAGGTACACGGTTGCTTGCCAAAAAGGTTGTGATTGGAAGGTGTGTGCGCGTCCACTTCCTGACGTTAGGAACAAATGGAGAATCACAAGAGTTGTCCAACCTCATGCATGTGGGACGTCGGAAGTGGCACAAGAACATTCTCAATGCACGGCTTGTTACATTTCAAGACAGATTGCTGGCATGGTTCATAAGGATCCTGATGTTTCTGTAGTTGCCCTCATTGAAGCCATCAAAGCTTTCAGCAACTACATGGTGAAGTATGGAAAGGTCTGGAGAGCTAAGAAGCATGCAATATCCATGTTGTGGGGTGATTGGCAGGATGCTTATGGTAGGGTGCCAAAAATCCTACAAGCAATAACACACTTCAACCCAGGTACGAAGTGGTGTACTCATACAACGAGAAAGGAGGAGCTTCACAAAGGTGTAATGAAGCCAGTTATGGAGCGGGTGTATTGGTGCTTCCCCCAATGTGTAGAGGCATTCAAGCATTGCAGGCCAGTGATAAGTGTTGATGACACATTCTTAATTGGAAAGTATAGGCGTGTTTTGTTGATCGCCACTGGTGTTGATGGTGACGATAGATTGGTACCCCTTGCATTTGCCTTAGTTGAAAGTTAACTGGTTTTGGTTCATGCATTTGGTCTGTTGGGATGTTGTGGGACGTCTAAGGAAGGTGTGCATAGTTTCGGACCGCCACCAAGGAATGCTAAGTGGGGTTGAGGATTATATGGAAGGGTACCAACCTATCGTGAGTCGGTGGTGCATGCGACACTTTGCAGCGAACATATGGCATAGGCAAGCTAACAACAAAGTGAGAGCGTAGCTAAAATTGGTGTGTGCAGCAAAAGCGGAGAGGACGTTTAATATTAGACTAGACAAACTAAAACAAATGTTGAATCCAGAAGCAAAAGAGTGGTTGGAGAAGCAAATGGTGAATAAGCATAAGTGGGCCAATCATTTGATGAAGGTGGTTGGAGATATGGTGTGCATAATACAAATCTATCAGAAGTGCTCAACAAGGTCCTCAAAGGTGTCCATGCTATGCCAGTATCGGCTATTGTGGAGTACACATTCTATAAGATCAATTCATATTTTGTGCATAGGTGGAAAAAAGCAAGAGACCACATAGATAGCAGGTTACGGAATGTAAATACTTTTGGTAAAGCAGCAAAGAAGCACTTAACCGCAGAAGGATTGAAAGCTACGGGCAGAGGGCTGAGTTGTTCGATCCCACATTGTATGTGTACTCAGTGAGGACAGCTTCCGCTTTGAATGTTGGAGGTGAGATGACGGGCGAATGCATATATAAGGTGGACCTCTCAGGAGTGACTTGCACTTGTTGTATACCTCAATTGCTACATGTTCCATGCTCTCATATGATGGTCGCATGCACTGTTAGAGGGGTGTCCTGGCTAGCACCAGCATACACGACACAATTATATTCTAAGGAAACAATATTGAAGACATGGGCGGCTCGTTTTGAGCCAACACTGGACGAGACACATTGACCTGACTACAATGGTCCTGACTATGTCCCCGATGATGAGAAGAAGAAAACAGGTGTTGGAGGGAGGAAGAAAAAGCAATTATGCAATGAGATGGACCAAATAAGTGGGGTATGATGTCGATATTTATGGTGCCGGAGAGTTTGACCAAAAAAAGACGAAGAACCGATGTAGTGTCTGCCATGAGAAGGGTCATCGGAAGGAACGACATACACAATCTAGTGCTAGTGGGAGCGAACGTACGGTAGCTACTTAGGATTTCATGTCGTTATTTTTTAGGAAGAAGTCCATTTTTGGCCATCAAACTATTGTCTAAGTTTGGTTTTGACCATCAAACATGAAAACCAGGAATCTTTGGCCATCAAACTCTTGAAACTGTTCACTTTTGGCCATCTGGGGGTTTTGCAAGGTGGTTTCGCTGACATGGCTGCCACGTGGTGGCGGACCCACATGTCAGCCCCATGTCTCCTCCCTCTTCTCTCCTCTCCCTCCTCTCTCTCTTCTCCTCTCTCCTCCGCTGGCGGCCAACGCCCGTGCCTCCGGCTGCCCCTGCGCCTCTCGGCGACAGGAGAGCTCAAGCTCACCCGGCGACGCTACCCACGGCAGAGCTCGAACTTGCTGACCGGCCTCACTGGCCCGCGGCGGAGCTCCATCTCGCTCCTCGGCGGCACTGGCCTGTGGTAGAGCCCGGTCGCAGTGGGGTGCACCCCCTACTCCCTATTGACATCGGCGGTGGAGCAGGACACAGCGACACGAACAAGCGAGCAGAGCACACCTCCTCTGCCCCCGATGCACCAGCCCTTCTCCCCTGCTCATTGGATGACAGTGGCTCGAGCGTGGCCCTCCGCCTCCAGACACAGTGAGGCCAGATCCGGAGCACCGCCGGGCCGGTCGGAGCGCTGTCAGTAGGAGTTGGTAGACGGCGGGAGCAAAGTCGCGCCCCTCTGTCGACGGCGGGCCTCCTCTCCCTCCAAGCTCGGCGACACAATGGAGCTTGGTGGCCGGATCTCGTGGAGCTCGCACGCGTGGGGCTTCTGGCGGCGGCGGCGGCTTCCCTTCTCCCCAAGCTTGGAGCTCGTCCTCCTCACTCCCCCTCCCTCGCTGCGCTTCCTTGCACCTGCAGCACCCAACGAAGGGATCGAGCTCCGCCGCAGGCCAATGTATTCGGTCGGGGGCCAGTGCGGCCAGCTGGCGAGCTCAAGCTCCCCCGCGAGCAATGCCACCGGGCGAGCGAGCTAGAGCTCCCCCATGGGCCAGCGTCACCGGCCGGGCGAGCTCGAGCTCCGCCGTCGCCGGGAGGCGCTGGGGATGGACGTCGGCAGAGGAGAGAGGAGAAGAGAGAGAGGAGGGAGAGGAGAGAATACAAATCAAGGAGAGATGGGGCTGACATGTGGGCCCGCCGCCACATGGCAGCCATGTCAGCGAAACCACCTTGCAAAACCGTCGGATGGCCAAAAGTGAATGGTTTCAAGAGTTCGATGGTCAAAGATTCTTGGTTTTCACGTTCGATGGTCAAAATCAAACTTTGACAATAGTTCGATGGCCAAAAATGGACTTCTTCCTATTTTTTAATCATGTAACTAATGTTGTTGTCCTTTCCTTTTATATAAATGATCCGATTGAATCTTATGTTTTTTTCAGGCCAATGGCGGTGAGCAAAGGCAGGCCTGATGATCCCGTCCCACCGCCTCTTTCGGTTCCTATGTGTCATTGTGGCATTCCAACTCAAGTGAAGCAGTCAAGGGATGAGGTAACAGCTGGAAGGGTGTTCTACACATGTGCAACAAAGTGGATACTAAATGAAGATGGCTACCCAAGTGAATACAACATAAGACCTTGCTTTTTCCACTAGTGGATTGATGGACGGAAAAATTTGACCCTAGGATCCGTTTATTTATGTGGCAGCAGTCGGTGGTGCAACCCTATCATGAGTTCAGACGGTGGGTGCCACCACCACCAAATCCACCACAAATGACATTCGAAGAACAACAAGAGGCAGGATGCAAGCGTGTTAGCAACCCTCCATTGTGTTATTGTTGGAGGCCAAGCAAGTTGCAACTTCCTGATCTTGAGCTTCCCGAAAAATTCACGCCATTCTTTCAGTGCAAGCTAACAACACATGTAAGCATCATTGAACTTCCCGACAAATTCACAGTTGTCGAGATTTTGACATATAGAGGTGTCATTGAATTTGTTGTGCAGGATGGATGGCCCCTATGTGATTTTCAGGAGGACATATACGGTCCAAAGTCTCATTGGGTGTCAGAAGAAGACGTGCAAGCATTCGAGAGTGGGGAAAAGCCATGGCCATGTGATGAGCCTTATAGGCCTCGTTGCAACTGTGGGATACTCGCTCGAAAGGGTGTGGTTCCATCTGAGCTTGGATATGTATGGTATTGTGGTAACTCATATAGAGATTATTGTGTAAAGTCAGTTTCGTAACTTGCTAAACCCTAGATAACCAACCAAATCAACAAAAACTACTCAGTTAAAGTGGAGGAGGTACCTTGAAGGAGTAATTTCCACCCTTAGAGGAGTTCAATCCCCTTAGGGATGCGCTGGATCTTAAGGGGGCGGAGGGGGGCGACGCCATGGGGAGAGGGAGTGAGCTCGGGTTGGGAGAGGAGGAAAAGAGGAGGAAGAAAGAAGGGGTCCGGCGGCACGGGTATACTAAGTGAGTCGCGCCACGCCGCCTGGCACGACTTAGTCGCGCCTGAGCATGTGGCGCGACTCACTTGGCCACCTCAGCAGCTAGCTCGGCCAGCCGCGCGCGCCTGGGGTGACGTGGCGGTCCAGTCGCGCCAGAGCATGTGGCACAACTCAGTTAGGAGTCGCGTCAGGCGGCCTGGCGCGACCAAAATGGCTACTTCTTGGAAAATTAGTTCAGGAGGCGTTATTTTCAAAATATGACAAGACTAACTTACAGATGGTTATAAATTAGTCTTTAGGACAGCCACCCCTTCTTTTAGAAAGTGAAAAAAGAAAAACTCCACCACTTCCGATTTAAAAAAAGAGAAAAACTTGCTAGTTAAAAATACCTATCTTTCCAATCAAGCATCAAAACCAAAATCCGATTTTACCATCATGTTCGTCTCAGCAAAACCTTTGCAAAAAGATCTCACTTCAATATATTTTGATCCTATTTTCTTACCAAGCAATTTTGTTAAAAGCTAAACACATATTAAAATAAACTCGGAAGCAATTTAGAACAAATATAGGAGCAAATTAGCATTACTTAAAGCCACATAGCTTGCTCACTAAACGAGGAACAACTGAGATGAAACCCGTGGATAGTTAGTACAGTTCACTTCACATACAGATTAGGTTCTAGATCCAGGATTGCCAACCAGCGCATACACACATCACATATAAAATTGGTTTTGTTGCCTGCGTGATTTGGATTTGTTGTAGCGGAGTCCCAGTAACGGCTGTTAGCATATGTAGATTTGCTTCACTTGTCAATCAGCACAAATATTGTCTCTCCCACCCCCTAGCTACATGTATTTACACTTGCAAGTCTGCAAAAACCGAAGAAGCAACATATATAGTTAGTGGGCACACTGTTGCAGGAAAGGCAAAGAAAAAGAAAAAGGTATGGTTATTGCTGGAAACAGAGAGGGGGGAGGGGTGCAGCATTATATAGTTGGCTAGATGCCTAGATTATTATGCTAACATGTTGTTTTTATTTTTCTGGCTGGTAAACTGAATTAAGTTACATGCCACTGGGTACAGTATATTATGGGTTATATGCATACATAGTTGGCTAGAGAAGTATATTATCATGCCTTCATTTTATTTATTTTTCCGACTGTTAAACGGAATAAGCTGGTAGATATGATGTTCTACACTGCCTACATGAAAAAAAAAAGATAAAAGCAAATTTCATTTATCATAATATTGCTGGTTTGCTAGTAAAAAATTGATGTACTCTATATATGAAGCTGGTAGATATGATGATCTATATTGTCTGATGAACCAAAAAGGGTAAAAAAAGAATTTCGTGAATCAAAATATTGCTGGTTTGCCAGTAAAAAATTGATGTACTCTACATATTAAGGTGACAGATACGATGAGCTATAGTACCTAAATGAACCAAAAAGATTAAAGAATGGAATTTTGTGGCACAGAATATTTTACCTGCGGACCCTTTTAAGACACAAATCGCAGTAGCTGAAACCATCACCTTGTGTTTCCATGTGACTGAGATGTTCATATTGATGTTGGAGCCATTGTCTACTCTGATTAGATTCAAATATGAGGAAAAAGAGTGAACATGTGACATGGTTATTTGAGGATGGAAAATATAAATAAAAGCATGCTACAGAAGTACAGATACTAGCAATCCAGCCACCACTAAAAAATAGTATGGCTAAGCACACTCATATAAAAGATAGTACACGTTGACCATCTAGAAAACTGTCATAACAAGCACTCGTAACCCTAAATGCACAGAATCCTCACATTCTAACCTCTCAGCATACACCAATCATATGACCAGATAAAATTGGCCTCGCAATCGAAATCCCTAACAAATATACTCTGTTACGCCAATGGTGTTAGGCAACATGAAACTATCGAAAAAATGAATTGCTAGCCACCTGTTCAAAATAGTAAGAACACAAATTGCATCACCTAGAAGCATGTCATGGATCAACTACCACATACTAGAAAAAGGGGTTACAAAAAGGGGTAGCGCTTCCTTCACTTCCTCATACAGAAATGACACATCCAAAAAAATTGTTTCACTTTCACATACAGAGATAAACATATCCTTATAATAATAGTTCATGTAGTTGACATCTCAAACCTGAAGTATTAAGTTACTAATTAGAGACCATATTATTGCTTACCTGAAATAATATGTTTGCCTAAACAAATCCATATTATTGCCTAGATCCGAAATCTGGAGGACAAGAACCACACAGAGAAAAAAAAGCATACGTACAAAGGGGGTGCTTGTGCCACCATCGCGGGGGTGCCGCCGGGGTTGTCGTCGTGGTGGGGAGGGGAACCCACCGCCCCGAGGTAGTCGTCTCGCCGTCGCTGGGACGGGGCCGCGGGGGTCGCTGATGTGATGGGGGAGGGGAGCCTTCGCCGCTGAGGTCGCCGTCACGGGGACGAGGGCCGTCGGGGTCACCAGCGTGATGGGGGAGGGGGGCCCTGAAGGACCGATTAGGCGAACCGATGAGCATCACCGGTCAGACCGGTCAGGCTGGGCCGCTCGGGGATGAACAGCACCCGCGGGTCAACTCCCCCAAATCCAAATCCCGACCTCCCGAATCGCTCCACGGATTTGTGCAAGACTTTGGGGATAGTAGGAACACCTCATGGGCACTTCATAGCCAAGATTTGGTCCACCAAAACTTGCTAAATCAAGAGGAATCGAAGAAATCCCACCAAGAACGTCTTTAACCCTAGAGCCACGAAAACCCCAAAATCGAGCCCCTTTGCTCACGGATTTGGGAGGGGAATCAAAGGGAAAAGAACCACGAAGGGTTCATGCATACATCCCCCACCAAATCCCAAAGAGAAAGGCCTCGAAATCGCTCCAAGAAAATCACCAAGAAAGGGCTCCGAAAATCACCAAAAAGGACAAACGGGAAAGACACATCCAAGCCTTGAGGAACCACGCCGAATCATCTATACATACCAAAGAGGTTCATACAAGGTCTAGCTTGCCGCCCGATCATCCTTCCCTCTCACAAGATCTCACCATGAAGCTCTCAAGCTAGTCCTAAGAAAATCCTAAGGAAAAATAGGAAAGGAAAAATAGAAAAGCAAATGAGCTAGGGTTCCAAGAGATGGCTGCCATCCTCTCACCACTTGGGTTATATGGAGGTAGGGATGAAAGTGGTACGGATATTATCCGTCCGACCGACCGACCGAAAGGATCAGACACTCAAATGGTAAGACCGTATCCGAATCCGGACATTTAATATCCACAACTATCCGTACCGCATTAGTATCCGTAAATTCAAAGTTGAATTTCTATGATCCAAATATGATGAATATCACTATTCGACACAAAATATACTATTCGTATCCGAATTCGATCCGAGAATTCAGTCCGAGAAAGAAAAATTATTTGTATCTGTATCCGCAGTATCCGTTCGTATCCGATCCGTTTTCATCCCTATATGGAGGCAACCGAAAGACGAAAATACCCTTACTAGCAAACTAGGGATACATGCCCCTCAAGGGCGAAATCAGAAATCTTTGTCTTCGCACCATCAGACGGATGCTTAGCGACCGCAAACTTGCTTAGCCTTGACGCAAGCCTTGCGATCCCGACGCGTGTCCTCCGCTTCGAAGATTCCGGACTGCGTCGTCGCACACCGGTCAGACCGGTGCTCCTCACCGGTCAGACCGGTACCCACCGGTCAGACCGGTCTGGAGCTGCTGCACCTCCGTCTTCGGTTCTTCGGTCTTGGCTTTGTGGATCAACCAAGGAACCCAGTGGTTTTCTGGTGAACCACCGGAAACCCCGCGAACTCGGTGTAGCCTCCGCCAATCACCACTCATGACTCGGCTCCCACGTAGTCCCGGCTCGACCTTGGTTTTGAGGCTCAACCAAGAAACCGTCCATGACTTCATCTTGCCGTTCTTGCCACCATGCGGCCCGCACTTGACCCCGCTGGCCACCGGGTCCCTCGAACCAAGCCTACTTGTCTTCTCCACACCTGGAGGCCTCACTGGCAACGACCTTTCGCGCTTGTTCTGCACCTGCACCTGCACCAGTCAAGCCGCAACCTGCACCTGCAATACTTAGCCAAGAATCAGTCCACACCACGTTGTCAATCACTCATCACACCAGGAAGCGACCATCCACCGGTCCTCGAACCACACCTGGCTCTCAATCTCCCCCTTGATGAGTGCATTGACAACACACACGTTTTGGTAACCAAAGAGAAAAGAAAAAGAAAAGAAACGACTCAAAGAAACTCCAACAAGCGATCGAAAGCCAAAGAAAGGCAAAGAGCAAGATCATTTGAAGAAGACAAGTCTCGGACCCCTTAGGCAAGGGTAACGGCTCGACACATCCGAGACAAAACCATGCTCAAGCAAAGAGCACAAGCCAACAATCCAAAGCTCGAAAACCACAAAGAGCTCCCCCTGCACCAATGCAACTCCCCCTGGACGAATGCATGCAAACCACCTCGCAAAACAGAGCAGCTGCTTCAGCTTTGCTCTGGACCGGTCAGACCGGTCAACCATACCAGTCAGACCGGTGTGCTAGATCGCCCAGCACCTGAACCTCACACCGGTCAGACCGGTGTACCTCACCGGTCAGGCCGATGACCACGTGGGAAAAACTGGGAACTGCACGAGCTCAAAACTAGCTCGAAACCACTTGGAAACCTTCTAAAAGCATGCAGCAAGCCAAAACATGATCAAACTTCTCCCCCTTGTTGACAATGCATGAATCAAGTCAAAAATGCAAAAAAATGCAACCTAGAGCTTCTCAAATAGATAAAATTCAACAAAGGATGCTACACATGTCCAAATGAGCAAGTTAGACATTCTATAGCTTCGTAATGACATCAACTACATGATCACCAAGTTTCACAACCATTGGGCGAAGCTAAGATAGAATTGAGCAATTTTGCGAAAATTTACCCTCTCATGAGCAAAGTCCTAAACATGAGCAAAACATGTCAAAATGGCAAAGCCACACAAACTTCATGCTAGGACAACCATTCTAAGCATAAGACCATCATAAACACCCACAAGCACCTCATGTCATGTCAAAGCCACCGAGCCATGTGCCTACTTCTATATATGAGACTTCTCATTGGTAGGCATCATGCAACGGTTTAGCACCCAAAGCAAATTTAAAATTAGCACATATGACATGGGAGCACATTTTCCAAGCAATTTACATTTCATTTTCAGATTTGAAATTGGTACATGAAATGTCTTTGCGACAAAAAGGAACTTATGCCCCTCCACAAGATCAAGCATGGGGGCTAAACATTCATGATGGCAAATGAGCCTTTGGCTCCATATGATCAAAATAAGCTATCCAACCACAAATTAAGCATAACCAAGCCACAAAAACATGTCAAGATCATATAAAGGCATTTACTCGCAAGAGAGCATACATATGAGATTTTTGAAAAACATAGCCATCAACCATGGATATAAATCAAGATCATCAAGAGCTAAGCCAAACTAACCATAGCTTACCAAACTAGCTCACAAAGACATATATATCATTCCATGGTGAACAATGTATATAGGAGAAGCCTTTCCCAAACAATGCATATGATACAAAATGCATGCAACCTAAGATACAAAGATGCCTATACATCATGTTACATATGCCATGCTAAACGCAAGAAATGCACAAAGGAAAGCTATACATATGCTACAAAGGAGCTCCCACATACCAACTCAAGAAATCAAACACACACCAAGCTCCCCCCGCAAACGAGTGAAAGTTGCTTGATCTAGGGGTTTGGTGAAAATATCGGCTAGCTGGTCATGTGTGGGTACATGGATCAAAGCGATTTTTCCTTTCTCTACGTTGTCTCTCAAAAAATGATACCTCACTTCTATGTGCTTGGTTTTGGAATGGAGCACTGGGTTCTTTGCAATGCTTATGGCACTGGTGCTATCACAATGAAGTGGAACATGGGTATACTCCTCACCAAAGTCACTCATGGTGTATGTGATCCAAAGGAGCTGAGAGCAACAACTAGCTGCGGCCACATACTCTGCCTCGGTAGTGGATTGAGCAACACTTGACTGTTTGCGGGAAGACCAAGACACCAAAGAAGAACCCAAGAACTGGCAAGTCCCAGAAGTGGACTTCCTATCCAACCGACACCCGGCAAAATCCACGTCTGAAAATCCATGAAGCGCCAAAGAAGAAGACGCAGAGTACCAAAGGCCGAAGTCGGGAGTGTGTCGCAAATACCTGAAAATGCGCTTGACTGCTTGCCGATGCGAAGTCCTCGGAGACGCTTGAAAACGAGCGCACAGACATACCGAGAATTGGATGTCCGGCCTCGTCGCCGTCAAGTAGAGGAGTGACCCGATCATGCTCCGGTACTCCTTCTGGTCCACGTGTTCACCTTCCTCGTCCGCATCAAGAGCTGTAGTCGTACTCATAGGCGTCGCCATGGCCTTGGAGTCTTCCATCTTGAACTTCCTCACAATGTCCTTGGTGTACTTAGCTTGGTGCACAAATGTTCCTTCCTTTGATTGCTTGATTTGTAGCCCGAGGAAGAACAGCAACTCGCCCATCATGCTCATCTCAAATTCCCTGCTCATGTCTTCTGCAAACCTTGCAACAAGAGAGTTAGACGAGCCACCAAAGACAATATCATCCACGTATACCTGCACAATCAGGATATCTCTGCCCTGCCTGAGGAGAAACAAGGTCTGATCGACCTTCCCCATCTCAAACCCTCTCTCAAACAGGAACCCCCTCAGCCTACCATACCAAGCTCTAGGCGCCTGCTTCAACCCATACAGCGCCTTCCTCAACTTGTACACCCGGTGGGGGTACTTCTCACTCTCAAACCCCGGTGGTTGCCTCACAAACACCTCTTCCTCCAACACACCGTTCAGGAAAGCACTCTTCACATCCATCTGGTACAACTTGAACCCTTTAGCCACGGAAAAGGCTAGAAGGATCCTGATCGCCTCCAAACGAGCTACAGGAGCGAAAGTCTCCTCGTAGTCGATCCCCTCTTTCTGACTGTACCCCTGAGCAACAAGTCTCGACTTGTTCCTCACCACTTCTCCTTTCTCTCCCTCTTTATTTTTCCACACCCATTTTGTCCCAATCGGCTTACACCCTGGAGGAGGGTCAACCAACACCCAAACTTGGTTCCTCTCAAAATTCTCCAACTCCTCATGCATCGAATTAACCCAATTATGATCAGATAGCGCGTGTCCAATGTCTTTAGGCTCAAAGGTGGCAACAAAAGCAGCATGAGCAAAATGAGAATTGTTCCGAACCCTCGACCGTGTAGTACGTTCATTCATGTCGCCGATGATTCTCGAAGCTGGGTGATCCACTTGCACTCGCCGGGGAGGTTCTCGCCTTGATGCTACCTCCCCCTCAACAGCAGCTTCGCCTTGATCTGGGTTTGTCGTTGTAGGTGTGGGAGAGGGCCCGTTCACGATCGTCGTCGAAGTAGTAGGTACATGTTCAGCCGCGGGCACCACACCACCATCTTCATCATCTCCATGTTCATGCTCCTCCTCCTGAAAGATCTCCTCGCCAATTTCGTCGTCACCTGCACACTCAAAAACAAGCTGACTACGTGGCTGTGTCTCGTCGAAGGTTACCTCGCAAGTCTCCACGATTTGGTTAGTTTCAAGATTGAGCACACGAAATGCTCTAGAATGAGATGCATAACCAAAGAAAATACCATCGACAAACCTAGCCTCGAACTTGTCCAACTTCTCCCCTTTCTTCAGAATGAAGCATTTACAACCAAAGACATGGAAGTGACTCACCTTGGGTGTGCAACCGTGCATCAACTCGTAACAGGTTTTCTTCTTGTGAACCCTGAGATAGATCATGTTCGACACATAGCACGCGGTATTGACCGCCTCAGCCCAGAACCTTCTCAGAGTCCTATGCTCGTCGAGCATCGTCCGAGCCATCTCACACAAGGTCCTGTTTTTCCTTTCCACAACGCCATTCTGGGGAGGCGTATACGGACTCGAAAACTGGTGTTCAAGACCCAAGTCATGGCAAAAGGTTTCTAAGCGAGAGTTTTTAAATTCCGAGCCATTGTCACTGCGGATCGCTCGTATGGCATCTCCGTGCCTCTCGTTTCTTAACCTCAAGACAAGATCTCGAACAAAACCAAACGTCTCCCCTTTCTCCTCAAGAAAGAACACCCACGCATACCGAGAGTAGTCGTCCACCACAACAAGGACATACCACTTCCCACCCGCAGATCGCACACGAGCTGGGCCAACAAGGTCCATATGGAGCAGCTCGCATGGACGCTCAGTCATCACATCGGTGAGAGGCGGGTGAGAAGAGGCTACCATCTTGGCATGCCTACACGGCGCACAAACCAACTCTTTCTCAAACCTCAACCGTGGCAATCCTCGGACCAAATTGAGTTTACTCAAGCGTGACAAAAGGTCAATGCTCAAGTGACCCAACTTCCTATGCCACTTCCACAACTCACTCGAAGAACCAGCCAAAAAGCAACGCTCCACACCAGAAGACTGAGAGAAATCAGCTCGGAACACTTGACCCTCGGGAACGACCATGCAAACAAGGTCCCCTCGAGAATCTAAAATCCGAGAACCACCAGGCCGAAACAACACCTCAAAACCCTCATCCAACAACTGGGACACAGAAAGCAAATTGAACCCCAGCGATTGAACAAGAGCAACACGCCTGAGTGTGACCTTGTCACTTACCTTGATTTCACCTTCTGAGAGCACACGCCCTCGCCCATTGTCCCCAAAGGTGATGTATGTCCTGGACACCACCGGGACGAGACTTGAGAACCACCCCTTGTCTCCGGTCATATGCCTCGAGCAACCGGAGTCAATCAACCAAACGTTCCTCAAGTCTCCCACCTCATCCTCGGAGTCGGAGTCCGAGTCACTCTGGTGACTCTTCTTGCTGCCGGAGCTACGAGCCATGCCGCAGAAGCCATCTCCCGCGAAGCAGCTCAACCCGCTCAAGTTCCTGGATGACTTCTTGTTCTTGCGCCGATCACCTTCATCTTCACTGCTACTCAAGCTCGAGGAAGAGTAGGCGGAGCTGGAGTCGACGTTGCTCGCTCCGACCATCGCTCGGGCCTTCCTGCCGCGGCCGTCCTTCTTCCTCGACCGTCGCTCGTCCTTGTGCTTGTTCTTGTGCTTGTGATCGCGCCTCGATCGGTACTTGCCGTCCTTGATCGACCGGTGCCTGTAGCCGTCCTTGTAGCCGTCCTTGTTCTCCATCTTCACCGGGCAGTCGGTGACGAAGTGTCCTGGCTTGCCGCACTGAAAGCACGTCCATGCTGTCCTCCTCGTGTTCACCCGGTTCTCGTGCAGCCTCTCGAACCGCCTGGTCAGCAGTGCCAGCTCATCCTCTCCAAGCACGTCGAACTCCTCGTCTGGCAAAGACATCAAAGAAGACAGAGAGTACATCCTGGAGGATGCGTTAGCGTTAGACTTAGCTCCTTTGCCACCAACGAGAGCGAGACTATGAGAATCAGTCGGGCTCTCGATCTTGGCTATCATACCACGGTCCAACTCAGCCGACTTGAGCTTCGAGAACAGCTCGTTCACCGTCAAGGTGTCATACTTCTCGGACTCAACAATAGCCTCAAACTTCCCGTCCCATACGGTACGATCCAACGAGTGCAAGAGCTTCACGGCTCTATCATGATCATCGTATGGGAGCACGGCCACAATGGCTCTCATGTTGTTCACAACGACCGTAAACCGCTGGAAAAGGGCATCGACGGACTCACCGGGGAGATGAGTGAAGTTCTCGTACTCTCTCCGGTAAGTCGCGTACATCCGAGCCTGAACCTGAGCATTCCCAGCATGAGCATCCTTCAACTGCTCCCAAATCCTATAAGCTAAGTCCTCTGTCTGAACCCGATCGAATTCAGGCTGACACAGAGCACGAAACAAGTAGTCGACAGCCTTGTTGTTGGCTTCGAACATATCCCTCGATCCTGGAGCAAGGAAGTTCATCGGATGAACATCAGATGTGTTCACCGTGATGTCCCAAAGGATCTGACCCTTTCCGCGGAGGAACGCTGCCATCCGCCTCTGCCACATCTGGTAGTTCTTCCCATCGAAGTGCGGAGGACCCGAACCCCGTTCCTGGTACGTCATCTTTGAATCTTAGACTGGTAAGAGTCAATAAAGACCCGAACCGGCTCTGATACCAATTGAAGGACCGATTAGGCGAACCAGAGAGGGGGGGAGTGAATGGGAGCCGATAAAAATTCTTCTCGAAGGAGATGAGAACTCCAACAAGACGAACACGGCTTCCAAATCACGTTTCCGACTCAACTACCCAAGTTGGCCAAGACCACGCAGCCACTGGAGTGCTACTGGTCCTAGAAACCAACAACCACCTTCACGGACTCGAGAACGCAGTGGAACACCAACTCGAGCACCACTGACCTACACCGGTCAGGCCGGTGAGCAGCACCGGTCAGACCAGTCCCTGCTGGTAAAACCTGGGAACTTCCACAGAAGGCCCCTACACCGGTCAGGCCGATGTAGCTCACCGGTCAGACCGGTTCAAGCCAGGAAACCCCAAATCCACCAAACAGGCCTACCGAGCTCCAAACTGACCCAAACTCGGAACAGCAGCAACACGGGACTACAACGAACTCACCAGAACGTTCACCCGAGGCAAAACCCACAGAGCCTCTGCACCAGTCAGACCGGTGAGCAGCACCGGTCAGGCTGGGCCGCTCGGGGATGAACAGCACCCGCGGGTCAACTCCCCCAAATCCAACTCCCGATCTCCCGAATCGCTCCACGGATTTGTGCAAGACTTTGGGGATAGTAGGAACACCTCATGGGCACTCCATAGCCAAGATTTGGTCCACCAAAACTTGCTAAATCAAGAGGAATCGAAGAAATCCCACCAAGAACGCCTTTAACCCTAGAGCCACGAAAACCCCAAAATCGAGCCCCTTTGCTCACGGATTTGGGAGGGGAATCAAAGGGAAAAGAACCACGAAGGGTTCATGCATACATCCCCCACCAAATCCCAAAGAGAAAGGCCTCGAAATCGCTCCAAGAAAATCGCCAAGAAAGGGCTCTGAAAATCACCAAAAAGGAGAAACGGGAAAGACACATCCCAGCCTTGAGGAACCACGCCGAATCATCTATGGGTACCAAAGAGGTTCATACAAGGTCTAGCTTGCCGCCCGATCATCCTTCCCTCTCACAAGATCTCACCATGAAGCTCTCAAGCTAGTCCTAAGAAAATCCTAAGGAAAATAGGAAAGGAAAAATAGGAAAGCAAATGAGCTAGGGTTCCAAGAGATGGCTGCCATCCTCTCACCACTTGGGTTATATGGAGGCAACCGAAAGACGAAAATACCCTTACTAGCTAACTAGGGATACATGCCCCTCAAGGGTGAAATCGGAAATCTTTGTCTTCGCACCATCGGACGGATGCCCAGCGACCGCAAACTTGCTTAGCCTCGACGCAAGCCTTGCGATCCCGACACGTGTCCTCCGCTTTGAAGATTCTGGACTGCGTCGTCGCACACCGGTCAGACCGGTGCTCCTCACCGGTCAGACCGGTGGAGACCCACCGGTCAGACCGGTCTGGAGCTGCTGCACCTCCGTCTTCGGTTCTTCGGTCTTGGCTTTGTGGATCAACCAAGAAACCCAGTGGTTTTCTATGAACCACCGGAAACCCCGCGAACTCGGTGTAGCCTCCGCCAATCACCACTCATGACTCGGCTCCCACGTAGTCCCGGCTCGACCTTGGTTTTGAGGCTCAACCAAGAAACCGTCCATGACTTCATCTTGTCGTTCTTGCCACCATGCGGCCCGCACTTGACCCCGCTGGCCATCGGGTCCCTCGAACCAAGCCTACTTGTCTTCTCCACACCTGAAGGCCTCACCGGCAACGACCTTTCGCGCTTGTTCTTCACCTGCACCTGCACCAGTCAAGCCGCAACCTGCACCTGCAATACTTAGCCAAGAATCAGTCCACACCACGTTGTCAATCACTCATCACACCAGGAAGCGACCATCCACCGGTCCTCGAACCACACCTGGCTCTCAAGCCTCCGCCGCCGATATCGCCGTCGCGGGGACGGGGGCCGTCAGGGTCGCCAGCATGATGGGGGAGGGGGAGCTTCCACCGCCGAGGTTGCCGTCGCGGGGGACGAAGGCCGTTGTGCGCCCGAGCAGGAGGGAGTGGAGAGGGGAGGAGAAAGACGTACCTCGCCGGAGATCCGCACCGCCGTCGCTGTCACCCCCTCCATCGGGAGCCCGCTGCACGGGGCGCCGCCGCTCCCTTGCCGTGTACGGGTGTGGATGAAATGAAAAGGAAAAGATTGGGAGGATTTGGGTGTGGGGCCCACGCACACGAGGAGGATTTGGATGTGCCGTGTGCGAGTGGGTGCGGTTATCCGGTTGCAAAAAAACAGCAGGTTGCAACGAAGTGATTACCTTCAAAATATTAGATTAAAAACGTTTAAAAAATTCGTATGTTTTGGCATGCATATCAGATCTGATTAATTTATTAGGTAGGTAATTAGATCTATTTTCTAGGATTGCACTCTTTGTGGGATTTTTTTTCAAATGCGGGATTGCATTCTTTACTGGACGGAGGGAGTACTTACCAGAATTCTCAGCTATCGTGTTTCTAAATCCTTTTCCGGTATCTTCAGAAAAAGGAAAACCGAAGGGAGTATCTTTTTTAAAAAAAAGGGTGACCTGGTGCAAATAAACTTTGGGAGGGGTTTTTTTAAGTTTATCTTTGAAAAAGGTTAAAAATAAAAAAAATGCTTGCCTCCAACATTTTCCTGATGCTAGAGCGAGTAAAGTATACTTACCAAATCAGCTATCGTGTTTCTAAATCTTTTCCCGGTATCTTCAGAAAAAGGATAACAAAATCAGCAGATGTACAAATCGGCACAGGTTCGCGTTTTCCTTTTGCAAAGCAAACCTTCCCTCGCACGGTTCTGGTAATTAATCTTTGTGATCCAATGGCGTCGGCCAAGCGTGCCTTCTCGTCCTGGTCGGACCTGCCGTCGGACCTTCTGCCCCTCGTCCTGGTGTGTCTCCGCTCCCTCGCCGACCGCGTCCGCGTTAGCGCCGTGTGCCGGCCGTGGCGCTCCGGCGCTCGCCTGCAGCAACAGCCGCCGCTGCCACCGCCGATGCCGTGGATCGCGCTCGGCGGCGAGGCCTTCCTCGACATCGTCACTGACGCCGAGTACAAGCTGAGCGCCCTCAACATTGATGATGACACCTGCTGCTGCGGCTCCGTCGACCACCTGCTCTTCCTCATGCCCGACGGCGGCGGGTGCTTCCTGGCGGACCCGTTGTCCGGGGCCGTCCTCCCGGTCGCCGACCTCGCTTTCTTCCTCAACAAGGAACAGACCCGCGGGGAGATGCTGTCTCCGAGCTACAACCTAAGGATAGCCGTCAAGAAGGTGGTGGGGCATTGGCCTCAAGGCTCGTCGGCGGCGAACCCCGTCGTCGCCGCATTGGTAACAAACAGCTTAAAAAAGCACCGGAGGACCATCTTCGTTTGCAGGGCCGGGGCAGACACGGGCGTAAGCAAGGAGATCTACAGTACCATGGCCATGGTCGTCCCTTTCGTCAAGGACATCGCCTTCTTCCGAGGGAATCTCTACGCCCTCATTGAAAACGAGGAGCTCGTCGTCGTCGAGCTCGGGGAGAACTCCAGCGGCAACCCAACCATCTCCAACGTCAAGTCCGTAATCAAACAGCCCCTCCATGGTAACTCTGGCGACGACGAAGATGAATGGTGTCTTTCAGATAAGGCCTTTCTCATCGCCGGCGAGCTATACCTAGTCCAGTCCGGCGACCGGCTGCTCATGGTCCGACGGTGGTTTCACTACAACAGCAGAACCAGCTGTTTCGATGTCTACGAGGCTGATCTTGCTGCCAGCCCGTGCCGGTGGACGCAGGCGCGCAGCCTGCACGGCCGCGCCCTGTTCCTTGGGAGGTGCGGCTCCAAGTCCGTCCCCGCTGCCGGCGATGACGACGGTTCGGAACCTCAGGAAGACTGCATCTACTTCGTACGTGACAAAGACAGAAACTCTGGCGTCTACAACATGTGGAGCGACACGATCAGGCAGCTGCGGAGGGGTAATAATAAGGAGATTCCATGGCGACACTGGCCTCCGTGGATTCCGACTTGGGTTTTCTTCTCTGATCGATCAGTCTCTGGTTCATGACGCTTCTGAGCTTGTTGATGCTCAGTTCTCAGTAGTCAGTAGTGAACAACAAAAACACGTCGAAATCTTGAAACATTCCATTAGTCTAAATGGATCATATAACATCAAAAGACGGTGATTTCCTAGCAATATGTCATACTTACAATCTAGTCCTGCTGATACTGCTCGTATTTTTTATCTAGTTCTCCACAAATGAGATAGGCTCATTCCCTCTAATCATTCTGTTTAGACTTTGGACAGTTGATTTAAATTTCAGCATGGATTAACAGCTGCAGTTGATTTGTTTATGGTGATCTTAATATTGCTGCTCATGCAAATCACAAAGGAGAATTTGCTTTGGTTAAGTTTGTTATTTTCTTTGTTCAACTCTGAATCCTCAGGCATTTTATTTCCTGCCTCTAGTATATGTGATCCCTTCTTTTCATTGTGGATATGTTTTTTTTTCAAATTCATTAATTTTGATATTTAACTAGTGAACACCATGCATCAATTGCAAATCATACATTGCTGTAGATCTCTGATTTTTTTAATTCTAGCTACAGCCATTCAGGGAAATATCTGAGAAAAAAACTGGCATGTGTTCAGAATCTTCAGATAACCCTGAATGACTGGAGCATTTTGACTTTGCTCTTCTTTATCCAAGCATGTGAGAAGCAAGATCAACAATGCTAACCTCGTGCGCCAGGTAGTTAGCTGTACTATGTACTATTTTACTTGTACAGCATTGTTTAAGAAACTTCCTAATAAGTTTGATTTGCTATGATCAATCGTGATCTGGGATCTCATAATTTGTTCAGTTAATTACATCTTAATTTTGATTGGCCAGTCGGGTTGAAATCATGTCCCGTTGTGGCGTTTTATACCACGAGTCCTCCATTTCCCGCCTTCGCTCTGCATCCTGTACAAATTTGGCTCAACTCAGAGAGGATGCCGGCGGAGCGCCTCGACGTCGCGGTCGCGTCCAGGACGCTGGTCCGGGCCTCGGACACACCGCCGGGCTTCCCGGCCGTGCTCGCCGCCTCCAACCTCGACCTCATTCTCGGCTCCTTCCACCTCTACCTCATTGCCGTGTACCCCGCCCCCGCTGCAGGGTTCAACGCTGTGGCCGCGGCAGTGCATGCCTCCTTGCCCGCGTTCCTCTCCCGGTTCTTCCCCTTCGCCGGCCGCGTTGTCACCAACGCCTCCACCGGCGTCCCCCAGATCGCCTGCAACAATGCCGGCGCCGAGCTCGTGATCGCCTACGTTGGCACGTCGCTCGCCGAGATGGACTTCGCCCACGCCGACCGGTCGCTCGGGATCATCCAGGTGCCGTTCGAGCAGGGCCTCGCGCTGTCGCTGCAGCTCGTGCGGTTTGCCTGCGGCGGCTTCGCGTTCGTGTGGGGGACAGACCATCTGCTCGTGGACGGCCACGGCCTGATGGATCTTCCCAACGCCTGGTCGGAGCTGCTCCGCACCGGCGGCCTCTCGTGGGAGCCACACCACGAGCTGCTCCGCACCGGCGGCCTCTCGTGGGAGCCACAGCCCGGCGCTGGACGCAGAGTTCACACGGTACGAGCCGGCGAGCCTGCCCAACCCCCTCCTGGTGTCCACCCTCGTGCGCCGGATGTACGTGGTCTCCGGCGCCGACCTCGACCGCCTCCGTGCCGCGGCCAGCACCTCCGGCCGCCGCGCCACGCGGCTCGAGGCCCTGTCGGCGCACGTCTGGAAGCTGCTCGCCGCGGCCGTGGGCGGCTCCGACACGCACTGCCGGCTGGCCTGGCTCGTCGACGGCCGGCGTCACCTCGACCCTTCCAAGTACGACAACGCCAGGCTAAGCCGTTACCTCGGCAACGTGGTAACGTACGCGTCGCGGGAAGCGGCAGCGGAATCCATCTCGTCGGCACCGATCGCGGACGTGGCGACCATGGCGGGCGCGGCCATCAAGAAGGCGTTCCGGTCGGAGCGGTACGAGGAGCTGGTGGACTGGATGGAGGCGAACAAGGGGGTGTTCAGGGAAGGCGGCAAGTGGACGGAGGCGGTGGGCGCCGGCACGGGGAGTCCCGCGCTGGTGGTCTCGTCGTTCGTGCCGTTCCGGGTGGAGGGCGACTTCGGCTTCGGCCGGCCGCGGCTGGTGATGCCGTGGGTGCGGCCCGGGCGGCTGGGGTCGGCGGCCATGATGGTGGCGCGGAGCCCGGAGGAGGACGGGTCGTGGGTGGTCACCGCGAGAATGTGGCCGCGGCTGGCCGACGCCGTGGAGGCGGACCCGGAGGCCGTGTTCAGGCCGGCCACTGCCGCGCGGCTTGGGTTCGGCGTGCACGAACCGGCGAGCGCCGTGCAGTACGCTAACGGCAAGTGAGAAATTGAGAATTGGCGTCGTGCAAGCTGCTTTCTGATTTGGTCTATTCAAATGTTTCTGTTCACTAGGTGAACTCCCCACGCGTTTTGCATAAATATATGTGATTATTTGATATATTTGTGAAATTTTCAGCTTTTGACATGAAGGTAAATTATTCTATCAATTTTATTTTATTTAATAGATATCTAAGAACGATATATATGTGTTTTATTGATGAACATACATTTGCAATGAACGAACTACCTTTCTTTTTTTTCTGATCACGAGCTCCTGCATCCACTCGCCGTTGCAGGAGCTCGCCGATGCCGCTATGTCGTTACCACCGCGATTTGTGGTAGTGGGGGCCACCATGTGTTGGTGCCGATCTGTCGCCACCATTGTGAGGTCGGCTCCCGGCATATTTCAATCAGGATCAGAAATACATAGCAGATAGCAGGAAGATGAATTAGCAACTTGGCTAGAAGCAGTACCATCAGGTAGGCAGTATGCAGCAGCAATTCTGAGCCTGCCCCTGCTGCAGCCTGCGGACCGAGTGCTGCTATGCCGCGTCCCGCTCACCGCACATGGCAGCGCTGCCTCCCACTCATGGCCGCGTCGTCAGCTCGTCTTGCCACTCGTCGTTGCCTCGCTCACTGCTCACGGCCGCGTAGTAGAGCGTCACGCTGCAGCGCTGCCACCGCCGTCCCGGTTGCAGGGGATGGCGAGCCTGGCGATAGGCTCTGGTTGCCTGGATGGCGGTGGTGGAGGCCTCTTGGACTGGTCCTGGATAGCGAGGGAATTTGGCGTCATGTTCAGTAAATAAATAAGAGATGCTTCAAACGCTTGAGCCGCCGTGCCGCTTGAGCCGCCGTGCTAACTGCTGAGTTGCTTGAGAGTGGGAGACTGTTGATCTTCTTGATGAGGTGCGGTGCTTCAAAATGGTGTGTTGCATTGCGGTGTTTCAATGCAATCACGAGTCAGTGGGCAGGCGAGGGGGACGACGTGAGTGGGATGACGTGAGCAAATGACGTGGCATTCTAGGAGTTGAGAGAATGGTATCATTTATATAGTTTTGTATGATGATTTGCTACGAATAGTACATCATCCAGAGTATATTCTCACCCAACCTCACCTTCTTTGACAATGGTGTGAGACTAAACGGTCGGCATGGAACTGCGAGCTCATGTTACGGAGAACTACCATACTGTATCGTCCCGGCGTACCCTAGCGGGGCTGGAATGGTAGGTTCTCGTCACGCTACGAATCCATAAAGGTGTCTGTGGATCTGTGAGAGATGGTATGGAGTAGCAACAAAGTTAAGGCCTTCAGGGACACTACAAAGTGTCGTGGCCGGCCGCTGAGGTCGACTTCGCCGACGCCGGCATCTCACTGGGCGCCGTCGCGGTACCGTTCGCGCACGACCTCGCGCTGTCACTGCAGCTCGTCCACTTCGCATGCGGTGGGTTCTCCCTGTCGTGGGGCAGCAGCCACCTGCTGGTGGACGGCCGGCCACAGCATGATGGCGATGTGCAACGCGTGGGACGAGTTTTCCGTCCAGCCCTATAGGTAGGGGGAAACAGTAGAATGATATGCTGGTCTTCATCACCGGTGCATCATCAACTTCCCCGCCTGGTCGTCTACGCCCTCTGCGGGGATCACGAAGACCAGGACCACCTCCTCCCCCGCTGCCCCGTTGTGCGCTCTGTCTGGTGTCACTTTGGGTGGCTCTTTGTGCCCTACCTCAGTTCGTTCCGGGAACTTTGATCCCTACCAGAGCTGCCTGAAGGCACTCCGACAGCCGCACGGTCGGTGGTCATCACCGCCATCCTCTGGAATGTCTGGAAGAAAAGGAACAATCCGGTATCCTCTGGCCTCCACACTCCCCCGGTCGTTGTGATCGTCGCCACTGACCTAGAGCTTTGGGTTCACTGGACTAAGCAAAAAGAGACAAAAGCCTCCCTTCTCTTCTGGAGCACCCTCTTTAAGAGGATTGTAGATTAACAGTATTATACTCCCCTCCTACCCCCTTTTCACAAATCCCATATGTAACAACTTCACATATCAATGAAAAAGTTAAGACCGACATCTTGCCCGCCGTAGTCCCCCTAAATAATGATTATTTTTAACTGTTTGTGTTTGGTGCGAAAAATCTAATAAAGAATAAGAATGTGCAAGATGTGACATCGGCGACAAAAAATCAAATCGTCGTGCCGGTTTCCGTGTTAGGGTCGGGGGCATGGGGGATGAGATGAAGTCCATGCAAACAAAAAATTATGACATGGGACACAATAGTACGAACTGAAACTAAAAAAAACTACGAATAATAAATCGAGTATCAAAATTAAATTTTGAAACTGAGCAACACTAGATAATAAAAGCTTCGAAACAAGACCTATTTGATTATATTTTTATGAATATTTTTTATTCGTACTAAAATTGTATATTATGTGTAATGTATATCCGGAGAACAACTTCTACAAACTACCGGAACAAAAAAAATTATATGTATGAACAAATTATACGAATTGATTGAACAAATGCTATAAACTATCAAGAACAAAAAATTTGTACATGCAAAAAATTTATATGAACTGCCAAAACAAATATATATACTTGTGAAACAAATTCTACAAACTCATAGAACAGAATATTTGTACATACAGAACAAATTATATGAAGAAACGGGACAAATTATATAAGAGGAACAAAAATTTGTAGAGGAAAATTGAAATAAATATTTAAAGAGGATAACAAATATGTAAGAAAAATGATGAAGCGTGAATCCAACGAGAAAAAAGAATATAAAATGAATAAAAATACAAAAAAACTAGTATAGGAAAATAAAATAGAAGACATATAAAAGAGAAGTAACAAAAAAGAAATAATTTAACTTGAAAGAAATATAACACAAAAAAGAAACAAAAAAGGGAAATAATGGAAGGGAAAAGAAAGCACTAAAGAAGAGATAATGATAAAAAATAACATGGAAAAGGAACCACAAAGAATAGAATAAAAAATAAAAACACAGAAGACAATAAACATGGAGTAGAAGGGTCAATATCAAAAATATAGAACTTAACATCAAAAAATAACATGAGAAAAAAATGAGATGAATGGGAGTGAAGAAGAAAACAATAAGGAAGAAGTAACGAAATAAAAGAAGAAGAGAAATAAAAAATTTAAATATTATAAATATAGAAAAAGTAATGTAAAAGAAAAACAACATGAGATTGAAAAAGTAAAGAAAAAGAACGAAAGGGAAAACACAAAAGAAAAAAGGTAAAGAAAGAAAATTAAATAATAAATAAGAAAAGGAAAAACAACAAATAAAAAAGTGGAAAACAAAGAAAACTCAGCAAAAAAGAAAGAAGATGAAAAAGGAAAAATATATAAAAGTGAACAAAAAATAGAAAGAAGGAAATAAAAAAGAAAAATAAATAAAGAAAATAAAACTACCTGTGTGTTGGCTCCGTGAGGAACACGACCACCAGATGGCTCCCTCCGCGCGCGCTCTCTGTGCGGCGCGATGGCTCACTATATTGTCGCTGAAGCGACATATAGCCGCCACCGTGAGATATACTAATCGGTGAGATATGTGTGCACATTTTCACTTCGGCCTTAATTAGATTGGTTATCCGGCTGTCTGGCCCATCAAACTGATTTGGTTTGGACTCCTACGAGTAAGTAAGTGGTTTGCGGTGGGTTGTTTTGGTTCAGTTTGCAAAATAATTCAGTATATTTTCATTAGCCATTTCTATATGCAGTTCACATGCTAGTATTTAGTCTAGTTGTTACTATATGTGATCTTTTGGACTTCTCTCTATCTATACGCATATATTGCTCTCAATGTCCATATGTCGAACACCCTAAACTCCCTTGGACATGGTGCATGGACGTAGACATGGACTATGATCTCTTCATTGTGAAGATCTATTTGTTAAATGTTCAACTCAATGATCCATTAGTTAGAGTTCGAATTCAATGCTCTTGGCCCTTTGCCTTTGGTTCCTATATTATGTAATATAATTAATTTCATGGGCATTTAGTTTATTTTTCCCTTTAAATTTTAAGAGTCAATTTTTCCATATAGAATTTCTATTATAATAATATTAAAAGAAAAATATAATAGAAATTTTAATAGACCTTGTGTCAACCATCGAGGTGAAGTATGTCAACTTTTCTCTGTCATGACAAAACGCCTCGCTACGCCTCGATAGTGATTTTGATTACCCGAAATCAGTTTGGGTAATTCAGGTAATACACTCCAGTACCCGAACTACCCGAAGTTAGCCATCCTCTTTGTATTTTATCACGTGTTGCTAGTTGAACACTTGAATTTATCACTTTATTAGATATATTTCTCTCGGTTTGAACAAGTGACTATAATATATTATTCTCCACAACTTGTTGTTGAAATTATACACCAATTGTTGGTGAAATTATGTATAAATTGCTACTAAAATTTGTGTATTTTGTTGTTTTTTAAAAATTTGGATAGATCGGGTAATGTTTTTTCGGGACTAATATCAGGTAGCTATTTCATTACCCGAACTGCCCGACCTGAGAAAATTGAGTAACTAGAACACCCAGGCCTACAAAGAACTGAAGAGCAAACTAGAAGGGAGAAAGAAGAAGAAACAGAAAGGAAACTAGGAATACAAAGAAGAAAAGAAAAGGAGAGGGGTCTAGCGAGCTAAACCATAGGAGTAGGGCAAAGCAAGAAGATTACACCAAATTAACCCAGGTTTCCATAGCAGGAACCATGTCTGGTTTCACTCTAAGCGTAATTAAGGAAAATTCTGACAAGAATTTTCTTTTGCAAGCAAGCACTTGAAGTTCAAAGTCATTAACATCCAATCATTCCTTGCTGTCCAAATGCTCCATGTCGTTAAGATTATAATTTCCATGAAGAAGAGAACTGAAAGCTTTTCCTTGATCATCATGAAGATTTGCAGAGTCGGCCTTGTGGTGATGAATGAAACCCCAATTAATGGAGTTCCAACATGCTTCGGCAAACTTACATCTTAGGAAAAGGTGAGCCATTGTTTCCAATTTTCGGCGAATGCATAGGTCGCAGGTGTATGAATCTAATTCCATATGCTTCCTTTTAAGAAGATCTCTTGTGCTCAATCGATCCTTTAAAAGCAGCCAAAAGAAAACTTTGTTTTTCATTTGACACTTTGATTTCCAAATCCAAAGAAAGGCAGGATGAGTAGGTCTCTGTTCACCTTGCCAATAAGTTTGTGGATGAAGGCATTGAAGACCGTCACTCACATTCTAAACAAAGTACCTAGCAAGTCAGTACCTACAAAGTCATATGAGTTGTGGACAGGTAGAGAACGAACTAACAGCCCGGAGGAGGACGGGTCGTGGGTGGTACTGGGAGAATGTGGCTGGGGCTCGCCGACGCCGTGTTCAGGCGCTGCTTTCTGATTGGGTCTATTCAAATGTTTCTGTTCATCCGCTATACGAATATCGCAGCATCCAGAGTATATTCTCACCCTCATTTTTTTTTGGCAATGGTGTGAGACTGTCAGCGATCAGCATGTGTGTAAACTTCTGATTAGCCACGAATGGAAGTGCCGGCTCATGTTAACGGAGAGCTACCCGCCGGGCTGAAATGGTTTATTCCCGTCACGCCACGAATCGATAAGGTGTCTGTGGATCTGTGTGAGATGATACGGAGTAGCAAAAGAGCCGGCATTTTCGTGTACAGTACACTACAAAGTGTCGTTGCCAGCCATGTTTACATTAAACATAGTAGGAAACGTGCTGCATCTTTGTCTCTACCTCCTTAGCTCTCAGATCCTCCTGCTACCTCATCAATGGTGGTCGAGGGCCTCGACGTCGTGGTCGCGTCACGGGCGTTGGTGCCGGCGTCCGACCCGCCGCCGGGTTTCCCCGCCATGATCCAGGTCTCCAACCTCGACCTCATCTTCGGCTCCTTCCACGTCCACTTCATCACGGTGTACCCGGCCCCCGCCGCAGGGCTCCCAGCCGTGGCCGCGGCGGTGCGCGCGGCGCTGCCCGCTTTCCTCTCCCTCTTCTTTCCCTTCGCCGGCCGCGTCGTCACCGATTCGTCCACGGGAATCCCCGAGGTCGCCTGCAGCAACGCTGGCGCGGAGCTCGTGGTGGCGGACGCCGCCGCTGCGCTCGCTGAGGTCGACTTCGCCGACGCCGGCCGCTCGTTCGGCGCCATCGCGGTGCCGTTCGCGCAGGACCTCGCGCTGTCGCTGCAGCTCGTCCGCTTCGCGTGCGGCGGGTTCTCTCTGTCGTGGGGCAGCAACCACCTGCTGGTGGACGGCCACGGCGCGACGGCGATGTGCAACGCGTGGGACGAGCTGCTCCGCACCGGCGGCCTCTCCTGAGAGCCCCACCACGAGCGGGCTTCCCTCTTCCGGCCGCGCTCGCCGCCGCGGTTCGGCCCATCGCTGGACGCCGAGTTCGCACGGTACGCGCCGGCGGGCCTCCCCAACACGCTCCTGACGGCCACCCTCGTGCGCCGCAACTACGTGGTCTCCGCCGCCGACGTCGCGCGCCTCCGCGCCGCCGCTAGCACCCCGGCCCGCCGCGCCACCCGGCTCGAGGCCCTGTCGGCGCACGTCTGGAAGCTTCTCGCCGCGGCCGTTGGCGGGTCCGACACCCACTGCCGGATGGCGTGGCCCGTCGACGGCCGGGCGCGCCTCGACCCGGCCAAGTACGACAAGGACGCCCTGAGCCGCTACCTCGGCAACGTGGTGACGTACGCGTCGCGGGAAGCGGCCGTGGCGGCCGTGTCGTTGGCCCCGCTGGCCGAGGTGGCGGCAATGGCGGGCGCGGCCATCGCGGAGGTGTTCCGGTCGGAGAGGTTCGAGGAGCTGGTGGACTGGATGGAGGCGCGCAAGGGGGTGTTCCGGGACGGCGGCAAGTGGACGGAGGCGGTGGGCGTGGGGACGGGGAGCCCGGCTCTCTTGCTATCGGCGTTCGCGTCGTTCCGCGTGGAAGGGGACTTCGGGTTCGGGCGGCCGCGGCTGATGGTGCCGTGGTTGCGGCCGGGGCGGCTCGGGTCCGCGGCCATGGCGGTGACGCGGAGCCCGGGTGGGGACGGGGCGTGGGTGGTGACCGCAAGGCTGTGGCCGCGGCTTGCCGATGCCGTGGAGGCGGACCCGGAGGCCGTGTTCAGGCCGGCCACCGCCGCGCGGCTTGGGTTCGGCGTGCCCGAGCCGGCGAGCGCCGTGCAGTACGGTAACGGCAAGTGAGAATTGGCGTCGTGCACGCTGATTCGGTCTCTTCATATGTGGTAGCCTGCGATGATGCTACGGATGTAAAGATAAATGGGGAACCGTCGAGGTGAAGTATGTCAACTTTTGGTCTCTTCAACCGTCGATTTGGTCTCTTCCAACCGTCGAGGTGAAGTATGTCAACTTTTCTGTGTCATGACAAAACGCCTTGCTACGTAATTAAGTGATGTCAATGTGTCTTATGTCGCTTTAATTTTTTGCTCTTATTTGTAAATGTGAGTTATTAGATGATAAATGGGGAACTTGAGAGAAATTTCAAAGTGACGCCACACAAAGGAAAAGACAATGTGTCCTTGAAGGCAACAGGCTTTGTTTATTGGATTTTTACCAATACAATCCCTATGCATACAGCTCTATACACAGGAGGTCAATACAGTGATGCGATGATATATAGGGAAAACAGTAGATTAATTATTACTAGCAAATATGTACGTTTGGCGTAAAAATTGGGTGATACTTTGATTTTTTATTTTGTTAAGTTTTGATATTTGTTTGCCAAATTTCAATTGTTGATATTTGTCATATAGAACTCCGACGGAATGTTGGCTTGTGGGTCAAAAAAAAAAGTTTGAGTAGATGACATAGAGGTGCACACAAATTTTTCGATAACACACGGGTCACTGCAAACTTTTATAATGGCACACGGTAAAAGTCTCCTAATATAACAGAGAGCTGGCGGCAGGGGCTCGTTAAGGGGTTACGGGGAGTGGACCGTAAAAGATATCTTCTACGGTGTAGACACCCCGAAAAAATTATATTCACGGCCCTCGTCCTTCGCCGTCCCGTCAATTCGCTCGCGGCGGCGTTTCGCAAACCCCAAGCAAAACCACAAACACACCACACCGGCACATCAGGGAAGAGCTAGGAAGATCGATCGGGTTGGTCCATATCGTCCGCCACAACCTGTACATCCGCAGGGATCAGCGTCGCGTCGACCTTCCAACAGCAATCCGGTGCGTGAGTACCTGTGTTCCGATCTTTCTTGTTGGATCTGTTCTTTTGTGATCTTCATTTTGTTCTTCCGATCCCCTAACGCTTATTATCCCTCGGAATAAGTTAATATATCTCTCTATGTACGATCTTTGAGAGGAAAAAAAGTTCAACGAGATTTGTTCTGTGGAGCGTCAATTCAGAATTCAGGGTTAGAATATGCAAAATTTACGGATTACTAGGGTCGTCTTAGGGGTAGATGCAATACTTAACTTGGTCATCTCTGAATCTCTGATCATGCATGTCTCCGATCAGTGATCACTAGGATTCAGAATAGGAAGGCGCCAATTTAATTTGCATGTAGATAATTTGAGTAGGAATCATCGTTACTTGTTGCAAATTGAGGTGCCAATTTGTGTTTTTATCAAGCAATTGAAGATGCAGTTTCTTCCTAGGCAACGTATCATATGGAAACTAACTTCGTGTGTAAACTATGTAAACTCTTATCCTAGCCGCCGGATCCCCATCCAAGGGCCAGATAGAGAGGTGAGAAATTTTAGCACTTAAATCCCCAACCAATAGGTATGCTAATCACAATTTATGAAAAAAAATCCCCTACAAACGGGTTATAGGATGGAGGGCTATGGTGTCGTTTCCTCGCGTGGCGCCCCGTTACTCGTGTCGCGAGACAGGCGAATTGTCACCGCGCCTGGGACGTCGTCGCCCCTAAGCCGCCGACCCTGGAACACCGCTGCGCCAGCCAACAGCCCCTTTGCCGTGCGACCCTGGAGTCGAGGCTTCATCTAAGTGACGCAGTCTGCGGGCACGTCGTGACCGAGCACGCAGCAGGGCTCCCGAGACAAAATCGTCGTGGTCCAGGTGACGAATTGTCGCCGCGCCCTGGGATTCAACGCGGCCTGGGACTGGATGACACCGCCGCCCGGAATTCGAATCCACCGCCGCCATGGACCGTGACGCCACGTCTAGGCGCGCCGTAGACTCCGCCGCCAATGCAGGTATGATGTACGTCCATACGTGTGATTCATTCATAATATCATGCATGTTTATACAAACGCACGTATGGGTGATTCATTCATGCGTTGAGGCGCAACCATGGACTCCATCGTCGGCGCCGCCATGGAGATCACTGCTGATTTGCCTCCATTGAGGCCATCGACACAAGACTTGGAGCCTACCTTGAACATCCAGGCACACCACAGATAGAATCTTCTCCGAGTAATGCAGTAAGTTGCAAAGAACATTTGAACACAATACTAGTTCTGCTTACTTTGTTGCTCATACAATTTTTACACTTCTATAGGCAACAAGTGACACAGACATCACAAATTCCAAAGAACATTTGAAGCCAGTAGTTGGAATGATTTTTGATACTCTCATAGATATGGAGAAATTCAACAAGTCGTATGCACGTGATACTGGTTTCTTTGTTCGTGTTGGTAAGCAAGGAAAATGAGGCAATATTATACAAAAGATATTATTGTTCATGGGAAGGGTACAGTCAGGAGAATGCAACAAATGGTAGTGATGAATCTGAAAAAAAAAGACACCAACACTGATGGAAACCAAATGTGGTTGTCCGTCACATATTGTTGTCAAGTTTGGTAGTGACAAGAAGTATCAAATAGATTCAATGGTTGAGGAGCGCAGCCATGGTTTGGTGTCGCCAGATAAGAGGCATTTGCTAAGATCCAATCGTAAAGTTAGTGAGAGGGCTAAGAGTACTTTGTTCAATTGTCATAAGGCTAGCATTAGCACCTCACAAGCATATCGACTTCTCCATGTCAGTGAGGGTGGGCTGTTTGAGAATGTTGGTTGCACAAAGAGAGATTTGCAAAATTATTACCGTGGCCTCAGAACCAAAACCTAAGGATGCATACGCACCAATGTTTGTGGAACAACTTGAGCGAAAGAAGGAAGTAAATCCTACCTTCTTTTATGTCTTTCTGGTGGATGAACAAGGACGCCTTGTTCGTGTATTCTGGGCAGATGTTATATGCAGTAAAAAACTATATTGTTTTTGGTGATGTGATTTCTGTAGATGCAACATATTCCACCAACTACTATAACATGAAATTTGTGCTATTTAGAGGAGTCAATCATCACTTGCAAAGTGTTTTCTTTGGGGCAGCGTTCTCAGCAAATGAAAAGATCGAGTCATATGACAGGGATCCTAAGTTTATGTGGTGAAGTGGTGGTCGTCACGTGGCGGCACCCATCCACGGGCGCATGAATACGATGATGAGGTGTCAGAGGATCGCTCGATGTGCGAGGGTGAGAGCCGGCGCGACGAGGAGCTGGTCGGGGATAGTCGTGGTGACGGGGAGCCTGAGTTGGTGATCGCTGAGGGGGAGACTGATCGCTTCATTGCGTTGGCCAGGCAGTTGGAGTGTGGTGCGAGTGCTTGGGAAGAGAACGATGGATTGGTTGAGTGGCAAGGACGCCGATGGTGGGGGTAGGAAATGTCTTAAACAATCATTCATATGACTCGGTCTTTTAATTTGCGGAGAATGCTGCCCCAAAGAAAACACTTTGCAAGTGATGATTGACTCCTGTAAATGGCACAAATTTCATCTTATACTAGTTGATGGAATATGTTGCATCTACCGAAATCACATCACCAAAAACAATATAGTTTTTTCTGCATACAACATATGTCCAAAATACACGAACAAGACATCCTTGTTCATCCACCAGAAAGTCATAAAAGAAGGCAGGATTTACTTTTTTCTTTCGCTCAAGTTGTCCCACAATCATTTGTGCATCTACATCCTTGATTTTGGTTCTGATGTCATGGTAATAATTTTGCAAATCACTCTTTGTGCACCCAACATTCTCAAGCCCACCCTCACTAACATGGAGAAGTCGATATGCCTGTGAGGTGTCAATTCTAGCCTCATAACAATTGAACAAAGTACTCTTAGCCCTCTCACTGACTTTACGATTGGATCTTAGCAAATGTCTCTTATATGGCGACACCAAACAATGGTTGTGCTCCTAAACCATTGAATCTATTTGATACTTCTTGTCACTACCAAGCTTGACAAAATGTGTTGGACAACCACATTTGGTTTCCATCAGTGTCGGTGTCTTTCTTTTTTTTCAGATTCATCACTACCATTTGTTACGTTGTCCTAATTCTACCCTTCCCTTGAACAATAATACCTCTTGCATAATATTTCCTCATTTTTCTTCTTGTGCTGACCAACACGAACAGAAAAACCAGAATCATGTGCATACGACTTGTAGAATTTCTCCACATCTATAAGAGTATCAAAGATCATTCCAAACACTGGCTTCAAATGTTCTTTGGAATTTGTGATGTCTGTGTCACTTGTTGCCTATAGAAGTGCAAAAATTGTATGAGCAACAAACCAAACAAAACTAGTATTGTGTTCAAATGTTCTTTGCAACTTACTACATTACGCAGAGAAGATTTTGTCTGTGGTGTGCCTGGATGTTCAAGGTATGCTCCAAGTCCTGCGGTGATGGCCTTAATGGAGACAGAATCAGCAGTGATCTCCATGGCAGCGCCGTCGATGGGGTCCATGGCTGCGTCTGGACGCATGAACGAATCACCCATATGTACGTGTGCCTGGACATGGCATCGCGATCCATGGCGGTGGTGGATTCGAATTTCGGGCGGCGGCGTCATCCAATCTCAGGCTGTGTCGAATCCCATGGCGGCGACGACGATTCGTCACCTGGACCGTCACTCAGATGAAGCCTTGGCTCCAGGGTCACACGGCGACGTTTCAGGGTCGGTGGCAAAGGGATCACGACGTCCCAAGCGTAGTGATGATTCGCCTATCTCGCGACGCAAGTAATGGGGCGCCGCGTGAGGAAACGACGTCGTAGCCCTCTGTCTCATAACCCGTTTGTAGGTTTTTTTGATAAATTGTGATTAGCACACTTAATGGTGAGGGATTTAAGTGCTAAAACTTCCCACCTCTCTATCTAGCCCTTGGATGAAGATCCAGCGCTTGGGATGGGAGTTTACATAGTTTACACACGAAGTTAGTTTTCATAGGATCCTTCGTCCTAAATACATTCGTGTGTTTCATACTTTTATTCATTTTTTATGTTCGATGACAGAATATATACTTTTCGTAACCCAATGGCATCTAAGCATGCCTGCTCGTGGTCGGACCTCCCTTCAGAACTGCTAGGCCTGGTGCTGCAGCGACTCCACTCCCTCGCCGACCGCGTCCGTGTCGGCGTGGTCTGCTGGCCATGGCACTCCGGCGCTCGCCTGTACCCGAAACTGCTTCCACCGACACCGTGGATCGCGCTCGGCGACAAGGCCTACCTCAACATCGTCAACAACGCCATCGAATACCTGCTCTTCCTTACGCGTGTCGGCAGCAGTTGCTTCCTGGCAGACCCGTTCACTAACGTCGTGCACCCCGTCCTAGACATCGCCTTCTTCCTCGAAGAATGGAACCGCAAACAGATGTTCACATTGAGACACATCCCTAGCTGGAGCATCAAGAAGGTGGTGGTGCTTTGGCCTCAAAGCTAATCGGTGGAGCCGGTCGTCGCCGCATTGATAACCAACATCGTGTCGTGGACGGAGCAGGTACAATCACAATATATAGCACCATCTTCATCTACAGGGCATCATGGACGGAGGACACGATCGTCGGTAAGGAGAGCTACCCCGCCATGATGACCATCCATGATGGTGTCCCGGACATCGCGTTCTTCCGGGGAAACATCTACGACCCTGTTTAGACTGCATTTCTGAAACTCGCTTATAAGCTGAGCAGGCTTATCTGATATGCCACGATCTAGAGAATCTGCTGTTCCAAATAAGCAAGGTGTTTGGTTGTTCTGATTATTTCTGGTAGATTATCTGTTTTGAGTGTAAAATGTCTGATATACCCCTAAGTCTGATAATACCTCTTTTAGTTAGTTTAAATGATCTGAACACAATAGTGTAAAGATTGAAATAGAAATTTGGTTATACAATGCAATGTATAATAGAAGTCATAATTACTACCATTTGATCCATAGAAATTGCTACAAAATACTAAAGATTACATCAATGAATCAACCAACCAAAGCAGCAGCTAGTGCATCACGGAAAGCACACATATCAATATGATCCTCTGCAAGACTATCATCATGATTTGTAGGGTCTTCATTGCTATCGTATTGCACACAGGTTACAAAATGTTCATCATTAATGTCACTCTCTCTAATGAAATTATGAAGAGCCATACAAGCAACAATTATCTTTGATTGCTTCCGAGCTGAAAAGCTAGGTATTTTCAAGAGAATGCACCACTTCATCTTTAAAACTCCAAATGATCGGTCAATCACGTTTCGAAGGGACGCATGATGATAATTGAATGTCTCCTTCAATCCCACTGGGTGGTGACCATGCTGCCATTCGGGCACATGATACCTTTGTCCTTTGTATGGTGCTAGATATCCTTTTGAATTTGGGTACCTGGAATCAACAAGGTAATATTTGCCTTGAGGGGATGTGGGAAGTTAACCTTGTAGGTGACTAAAGTATCCAAGAATACCCGAGTGTCATGAGCAGAGCCATGCCAACCAGTGAAACAAATGTGAACCGCATATCAAAGTCACAAGACACCATGACATTTTGTGAAGTATACTTATGTCGGCCCATGTATTTTGGTTGCTCACTTTGTGGCACAGTAACAGGTATATGTGTACCATCGATGGCGCCTATGCAATCATTGAAATGAGGCCAAAACCTTGGTTCTTGTAGTTTTGGATGAATTGTACAAAATTGTGGATCCTTAGGCCTTATGATGTGAAAAGCCAATCTGCAAATGGAGTCAAGCACCTCACTGAACTTTCTAAATGACTTCTTTTTCTTTCCAGAGGGGGAACTTGTGGTCCTCCCAGAAGATGGAGTTGGCTTATGTTACCACCTCTAGTGACATGTTCTGTACCCCTCTCACCATCACCACTATCATCGGCCTCACCATCCACATGCTCCTCATCCTCTCCATGACCAGTTTCAGGAACATATGCAGTCTCGTTTGTAACACTAATTGCTTTAAACATTATCCGCATCATGTCCTCATGCATGCTCAATAACTGAAATCCTAAAGATTATACATCCTGGCATAGCCTGAAACATTAACAAGAGCATTAGTGGATAAAAAACAACTACTGGATGTACAAAAATTACAAAACGACATCTACTAACCTTATTTTGCTCATTCCACCAGTGGTCTAGTGTTGTAATGCATCCAGTAAAAGGATCACGACCCAATCTAGTAGCTCTCTGGTTCAAGGTCTTCCACTGATTATATTTCTTCTTTAGACCATCCCATCTGTTCTTCATTTGATCCTGGGTGTAGAGTCTCTTTGTTCGGTCAAAGAACTTCTTCACCAAATTACCATATCTAATAGCATTTAAGCAATGTTGTGGCCTATTGTGGGCAAGAACTTCTTCTACACATATTTCATTATACACTTTGGCTGCAAATGCATCCCATCTTGTTGGAACTTTTGACCCCATCTGTAAATTTCTAGCAACAAGGATATGGCCAACAGTTCATATGGAATTGCACAAATTGCAAGAACAATACTGCAGCAACAAATAATTTCTACCAATATGTCACTCAACATTCTAGCGAGGTGGATCTAGGGACACCGCAAATTGCAAGAATAATTTCTATTATTACTGCAGCAGCAAGAACAATTCCTTGTGCTCACCTTTGCACACCGGATCGAGGGAGGCAGCACCGGTGTGGGCTCCTGGCGTGAAGGAGGTGCTGCTACTGTTGACACCGTTTTTTGGAAAAACAAGTCAAAAGGGGTAAAGAGGAGCAGCCAATGAAAAGGCAGCATAATCGGCCGATTGAAGAGAAAACAGGGTGGTCAGCAGGACTCGCCAATGGTCAAAGGAGTCTAACCCTATCTATCGATAGGTTGGCGTGTCAGACGGATCGGCCGATGGTCAACCAGGAATCGGCCGATGGAAGGGAGAAGGCGGAAATCAAGAAGGCAAGACACGGCGGAGGCGGGTCAATCTATGATTGACAACGGGACAGCTACATGGACAACAGGTAGGGGGTGCGGGCTCCTCGCGTGAAGGGGGTGCGTGCTCCTCGCGTGAAGGGGGCGCGGGCTCCTGGCAAACTACAGGGGAGAAGGCCGGCACGGTGGTACGGTGGGGAGGGGAAGAGGCCGGTGCCCGGCACGGTGGGGAGGGAATGGGAGGAGGCTGACGGCCGGCGCCCGGCGTGACGCGGCGAGCGAGATGCGGATGGAGCGACCGAGCGAGATGCAGATGGAAGGGCAGGTGGGGGAATTGCGTTGCATTTTTCGGGGAAGCGGGCTTCGGGTTGCTTATTGAAACACTGTGTTGGGGGGATTTTTCTGCGATGGCGATCCCTCAACACGAGGAGATAAGCGACCTGTTTGGCGGGTTTATTTTGCTTATAATCTAAGTTAAGCGTCCCCAAACAGGGCCTACCCTGCTGTTTGGCGGGCGGTCGATTAGAAGACAAAGACCCGCTGGCAGGCGGCTTGCTGCCAGAAGCAAGCAGGGCAGTGGAGGTCAACGAGGGACGCTGATCCATGGTGAGCTCCTCCAGAATCAGGGCGGAGCGCGCCTCCAGGAACGTGGGGAAGTCCCGGGCGAGACGAAGATGGCGTCCAACACCCTCGAAGCGCTCGACGAGACCGCAGATGACGTTGAGCACCAACGTGCAGTCGCTGACCGGTTCGCCAAGGTCAGCGAGGGAGTCCGCCATGTTCTTGAAACAACGACAGTACTCCGTGATGGAGAAGTCTCCCTAGCAGAAGTGGCGGAACTTGGCGTCAAGGTGGAGGGCGCGAGTCTCCTGGTTCCCAAGGAACTGGTCCTCGAGCGCAAGCCAGGCGTTGCGAGCTATGGCGTCCTGAAATAGGACGGCTTTCACCAGGTCAGTGGAGATGGTGACGGCGATCCACGACTTGACGACGCAATCCATGTGGCGCCGGTTCGGAAAGTTGGGCACCGGGGTGTCCTAGAGGATGTGATCCTCTTGGGAGTACTTGTCGACGACGAGGAGTTGGTCGCGCCAGCGCTTGTAGTTGTCATCGGTGAGGTCGAGGATGACATGGACGAGGTTGCGAATGTTCTGGACGCTTGGGGCATGATGATGAAGGTTGATGATGGCGGCGACCTCGTGCAGCAGCATGGCATGGTGAAGATCGTGGTTGGGATTGACCCGATCAGACGTGTGGTACTTCAGGTCGTCGGCGTCTGCGTCGTCCTTCGGGGCGTTGGCGTTCAGGTCCCCAAGGGCGGCCTCGGCGTGTGCAGCGGCGGCGCGCTTCAGAGCGGTGCGGGTGCAATCGGTGGCGGCGTCGCGATCTGCAGCAGCGGCGGCGGCCTCGTCTTCGGCCATCTTGGCCTCGGCAAGGGTGGAATCGCGTCGGGCCTGAACCTCCTCCGAGGTCAGCTGCTTCCCCTTCTTGGCGGCGGTTGCGGCCTCAGAGGGAGTAGGAGTCCCAGCCAATGGCGGCGGCCTGGAAGCGGCGTCTGATGCGAAACGATGCGATTTCCTTTGCAGAGGCGGCGGGAACGGATGTCGGGGCGGGCGCGCAAGGCGGGTGCGGCTGGGCGGCGTGGGGGCGGGCGCGGCCGAAGAGCGCAGTCGGAGGGTCGGGCGGGGATGCGCAGCCAGACGACGCGCTTAGGGTAGCGGAAGAGGGTCAGGGACCGAAACCCTAACTCTTGATAGTTGATACCATGAAAGCAATATTATCGGGAAGATAATGGATTGATTGATGAGGAGCCTAAGCTTGTGTACATATATAAGCAAGATGACCTAGGGAATGACCATCCTACGGTGATCCTTGCTCCAATCTCTATCCATCTACATGGCCCAAACAGGGGGCGGCGCAAGGGTCATTAGGCCCGCGCATAGACTACCCAGAGCCCATAGGGCCGACTTATACAGCATGCTAACACGTCCTAATAGTTTTGTCCAAAGATTTACGGTCTCCCTTGTGCTATCAACCTAATGTTTTGTTGATCGTTACATAGAAGAGCTTGCATCAATGCAGTCGGAACAACCAAAGGGCATGGTTGCGCCAGTGATGGGGAATCCCAAACCTCGGTGGTTGGCACCTCCGGAGGGGATGATGAAGATTAACATGGATGCATCAATATCAAAAAAATTTGAAGGTTGCCTCAGCTATGGCTGTCGCCCGTAACACGGCGGGGATCTTCTTGGGAGCCTCTGCGATGGTGCTGGAAGGGATCTTACTATCTTAGACCCTGAAACCTTGGAAGTCTTGGCTTGTAGGGAAGGGCTTCCTTTGGCAAGTGATTTGGGGCTACGACGATTTAGAATGGCAAGTGACTGCGTTAATGCAGTTAGGAGCATCCAAGAAGGGGGCTTGGGATCATGTGGAAACGTGATCAAGGAGATCAGGTTTACCATGTCAACATTTGTGGAAGCTGAGCTAGTACACGAAGGGAGAGATGCAAATGTTGATGCAGATCGACTTACTATCTTAGACCCTGAAACCTTGGAAGTCTTGGCTTGTAGGGAAGGGCTTCCTTTGGCAAGTGATTTGGGGCTACGACGATTTAGAATGGCAAGTGACTGCATCAATGCAATTAGGAGCATCCAAGAAGGGAGCTTGGGATCATGTGGAAACGTGATCAAGGAGATCAGGTATACCATGTCAACATTTGTGGAAGCTGAGCTAGTACACGAAGGGGGAGATGTAAATGTTGATGCAGATCGACTGGCGAAGAGCTCTATATATTGTTCGCTAGGAAGACACGTGTGGTTTCTTGATCCGCTGGAAGGCGTTTGTAATTGTTACAGTGTTTAATGAATGAAGATGGTGTGTTCTAAAAAAATTTATCCAGCTAGACACACGCAATTGTCTTCGGATCGAGCAAGTATCAAGCAATTCTCGCCCGAACTGTTAGGTGCATATCGTATGAATGAGTAGAAGATGAAGAAAATATCAGAATCACTACGGCTGTTATTAATAATGGCCTTTAGCTACGATATAACCTATTAATAATAGTAGACGTTCGTTACAGGCGACACAACATGTGCGCCTCCTGTGGCATCAATGACTTATTAGTTATTATTAGTTATTAGGCTCCACAAGATTTGGAATAGAGAGTACACACAGGATGGACTTGAACTGCAAGATGTTGGAGGGAAACCAGAGAATATATGTGACGATGAATTTGAGAAGCTAGCTAGGAAAATGCAGAAAACCGAATAGGAATGGTCAAGGGCTGAAACTTTCTGTTACTCCCTAAGTTTATTTAGTTGAAAGTTTAAACAACAACATTGATTAGTAGGGTATATATATGTGTGTGTGGAAATGCGAGTGCGAACGAATGTGCAATAGTTTACCATATATTACCAGAGAAACGACAATATTTTGACTCGGCACTGATAATGTTAGCAGCAACAATGTTCATGCTATCCTCGTTATATTCAACTAATGAGTAATGAGTGAACGCAAGTTGCGAGCGGCTGTTGGCTTGTGGCCATCCGTCCTTAAACGCAAAGCCTTTCACTTTCATCCCAGACTGGTGTCGCTCGCTCCAAAGTAACTCTAGGTCCGTACCATCTGTCGAGGGTATCACCAACCGTTGGTCATCAAGCCTCACGCTTTCAATATAATAATTCTTGTCATCAGGTAGCTCTGTTGACTGTTGTTGACCAGATTTTTATTTAGGAGAGCCGATTAATTATTTAGGAGTAAATAATTAATCAGGCCTCACGTCGGTACAGATTGGACGACGCCTTCAATTCCACACGCCCAACCGCGAGCCACATCGATGTGGATGCATCGTACCATGTGCACTAGGTTGACGATCGCATATAAGTATATCTTTGCCACGGTTTGTGTGTGTGTCGGCCACGGTGCAGCTAGCGCACACACGAGCGTAAAAAGAGCTAGCAAATCATGGCGTCGTCCACGGTGGCGTTGCTGGCCGTGTCCCTGCTCGTGGCGTGGTCGGCGATGAGCGGCGGCGGTGGCGGCGTGTGGGCGCAGCCGCTCGTGCCGGCGGTCATCTCCTTCGGCGACTCGACCATCGACGTCGGCAACAACAACTACCTCCCCCGCGCGGTGTTCAAGGCCGACTACGCGCCCTACGGGCAGAACTTCGCGCGCCACGAGCCCACCGGCCGCTTCTCCGACGGCAAGATCGTCACCGACATCACCGGTGAATTCACCGCGCACTGTGCCAGACATGCCCTGCAGCTATACCCTGCAGTCTCCGATCCGGTGGCCGTGACGACGACTGACGACCCCTTGTTGTGGCTGCAGCTGAGACGCTGGGGTTCGAGAGCTACGCGCCGCCGTACCTCAGCCCGCAGGCGTCGGGGAAGAACCTGCTCATCGGCGCCAACTTCGCCTCGGCGGCGTCCAGCTACGACGACGACACGGCGGCCATGTATGTAAGTATCATCATAAGGTCATCGCGCACCATATGCCAGCATGTTGCTACATATATAGTATGTAGAGCAAAAAAAAGGTTTGGGGTCAGTACAGCCATTTTTAGCAGTTTTGCATGACGAGACTGTGTGACAGGTACTTCTACTGCTTGCTGTGCACACTTGCAGGACGCGATCACGCTGACCCAGCAGCTCAAGTACTACAAGGAGTACCAGTCCAAGCTGGCCGCGGTGGCCGGGCGCGCCAAGGCGCGGTCCATCCTCACCGGCGCGATGTACGTCGTCAGCACCGGCACCGGCGACTTCCTCCAGAACTACTACCACAACGCATCCCTGTCCCGCCGCTACAACGTCGACCAGTATTGCGACCACCTCGTCGCCATCTTCTCCAACTTCGCCAGCGTCAGTGCAACGCTCCTCTGCTCTTCGTTCTTGGGCTCGCCATGGGATTCTCACACTTCGTGTTGTACGAATCTGCGCGCAGGAGTTGTACAAGCTGGGGGCACGGCGGATCGGCGTCACGACCATGCCGCCGCTGGGGTGCCTCCCGGCGTCCATCAGGCTGTACGGCAAGGGCCGCGACGCGTGCGTGGCGAGGCTCAACCGTGACGCCGAGAGATTCAACCGCAAGCTCAACGCCACAGTCAAGGCGTTGAAGGGGCGGCATGCCGACCTCAAGATGGCCATCTTCGACATCTACACGCCGCTCCGGAAGCTCGCCAAAGCACCTGCGGAGCAAGGTGCGTGTGCAGTGTGCTGGAACAGAGTAACAAAACGATGTGAATGAAGTCTCACGTGTGCTGGAACTTGATAACCATTATATGATTGGCACGGTGCTTGTTAGGCTTCGCTGACGCGAGGGGAACCTGCTGCCGGACGGGGACGGCGAAGACGAGGGTGTACCTCTGCAACCCGACGACGGCCGGGACGTGCCGGAACTCCAGCAGCTACGTGTTCTTCGACGGCGTCCACCCGTCGGAGGCGGCCAACCTGTTCATGGCGGAGTCCATGGTCGAAGCCGGCATCGAGCTGGTCATGTAGTAATGGCGTCAATAAACAAGTACTGTTACACAGCAGCAGCTGCAGATGTTGCAGCGACAAGCCGACAAGGCAAGATAATAGCAACGGGCCATATCCATCTCTGGGGTTTCTTGTTCCATCGAAGAAAACTTTAGGCCATATCCATCCCTCGCTGTTCATTAGCTTCCTGTTCCATCAAAGAAAAGAAAATTTAGACCATATCAATCTCTTGTTGCTCATTAGTTTCCTATCCAGCAAGGTTGTGCGGTAGCAGGATCGGTCCTACGACTTTCAGCAATACTACTGTTATCCTTCGTGTTTTCCTATGTATACATTTCTGTGTTCTAAACAAGTGTTGAGTGGTGTGGTTTTTCAATTCTCTTGGGTTCCTTTCATGCAAGTTTATTCTGTTTCGTCAGGACAAGGTTTAATCATGAACATTCATAACTATTTAAAGAGGGGGTACCACACAAATGTGTGAGATCTACGCCACAATATACTCATAGCAATGTCACATTAATAGGGTTGTTTGGTTCTACACCACAACCAGCCACAACACATTGGTGGTGGCCCCACGTTAACTGAAGCAGTTGTTTACGAAGCTTTGGTACTATGCCGCAACAAATCAGTGCTTCGACAGCACATCTCACTACAGTGTGGGGCGAGATTTTTCCTCCAGTGTGGCGTACCGCAAGTTAGGATTGGCTCGTTGTGACCTACAACTACAACCGAACGCGCACAATACATTAAATGATCATAACTTTCTAGGTACACAAGAAACAAATAAACACCAAATAGACTGAAATTGTTCATCCAACAACTTATCGTATTTACTAAAAAAAATCATGAGCTTGCATTTTGATGCTGAGTTCATACAAAAAGATCCTAACAGCACCCACCAGCCAACGATGAACTATTTCCAGCAAGCCATAAACTGACTAAACTGCAACAGGCTACAGGAGTACAGGTATGTATCAAATCTAGTGGCCGAATAAATGCTCATGGCCCAAGGAAACACAATTGTTCAGTTGCATTAACTCATGAATAAAATTTACCTGGAGGCTGCAGAGCATCCTTGTTGCAGAATTGACGACTTTGCGGGAACCTGTACCAGAACCATGAATGTTGCCATTCTTCGCATTACTTCACATGGTAAGCAGCTTCCATTGTTCCTGGAAAGCAGCTAATGATGGATTCTTAACACGAATACGTACCACCCAGGGCAGCATGAAGAAATGAAAACCTGGAACCCTGAAATACATAACACTAGTAGTTTAGCACGTGATACCTTAACCACTACGAACAATAGCTAGCATTTATGACATCAAGCAAGTGGTGCAATTATTAAAGTGCTTAATATCAATGAAGCCGATGGCCGACCCACAATTAATGACTCAGACCACAGTGAAGCATCTGTGGAGGTATGAACAGTACTGGGACCAGGGCAAAGGAAGAGAAGCAATGGGCCAATAGTAAATTTGGCATTAACTGCAACTGTATGAAATTCAAATTCTTTCTCATAAGTTTTATAAACTAACATATGCAACATCAGGGTAGAAAAGTTGGAAAATATAATTAAGACATGAAACCCATAACTTGCCAGAACAATGTATCCAGTCTGGCAAGGCACAATCAAGTTATTACTGCATCAAGTCAACTTTGTCTCAGCACTCAGCTGTTATGTTTGAACATAATACAATAAGAGTCCTTCAAGATATTTTGGCTTCTGTCCTCTAAATGATGTTAGACATCACTTTTGAGCAAGCATGCAGGTAACGAAAATAAGGTATAGCTCAAAGAGAAAATAATGTAAAACAACCTGTTCGTCAGAAGCTGTTTGATAGTTTGGTTCCTGCACGAGCATCTCAAAGCTTCCATATTGCAACAAGCACCATTTGTAGTAAGCATCTCTAGAAGTCGGCCAAGTAACAAAAATCCTTTGGTATTGTAATCAGCAAGATAGTCGACAAGGTGCTGTGTAAAAGCTCATGATGGTAAAATACAGAGGAAAGTTCCAGATTCCGGAGACAGAAGCTACATTTGCAAGTGAAGTGGATTTTACTCATTTACTTGCCCGTTCCCTATTTCAATATTTGTATGTATTCCAGATATTATTTAACATTATCTACAACTGACACATACTATCAAATTACATTATCTTGAACTGATCAGGATTTATTGCACTCTTTAAATAGACAGAACTTACCGTTAAGGAAGGATGATGGATCTGAGGCAACTCAACAGTTCAGACTTCAGAGTACTGTGTTTCTTCGACCATACTATTGCCATTACCATCAGAATGGAAACTGACAACAAATTTAGACATTCAAATATTAATAGCTGCATAAATCCATGGTCACTGCTACTAAGGAAGGTTAAACTTTTTATTCATTTTGAGGATAACATCCCCAAATATCTCACAGCCCTGCCCATGCTTGTCCCAGCTCAACAACCTATTATGAAGATCGATTATGAAATCTCTATCTTGATCTGCCTCATCCAGCACCTCAAATAATAAGTTTACACACTTGAGCAGATACGGGGCTGTCTTGATTCTGAGTTCACCGAGAAAATGTTGACATCTATCTTCACGATCAAGTACCAGTGAGGACATATCCTCAACAACATCAAGCCAGCAAAAGATGAGATATGCACCACCCAAAGCCCATCTTTCAGCAGTACCACTACAGCTGCTCAAGAAACCACCATTGCTTACATGATCATTTCTTTTCATCTGCACTTCATTTAATTTGAGAACCTGCCCAGTGCTTGCGTAGTGCAGAAGCATGTCACAATTCTGCTCATTAACACAACTAGATGATACAAACAAGACTCCTAAAGGAATCCACAGATGCAATAGATTATGGCATGAGCAAAGGAAGTCTGATAGTTTTTCAGCTTGCACTTGAGGAGAGGCAGTTGTGCTACAAAATTTGAAACAGCAATCATCAAATTCTTTAATCATGGAGCTTACACTGTTGATCTCTGAGTACGCAGCTGTGGGTAATTGCAGCTTCCTCCTATGACTTACAGTACTACTAGGGTAGCTTGGGCGCTTTTTGTTGTTCCTAGCCCAGGAATGTGAAATTTCCAAAATATTATTAGCTAGGATCTGGCACTGACCATTATTAGATGGGCATAAGACCCAAGAAAGGTAAGAGGCTGCCCTCTGAGCAAGACTGACATCACTTATTGAATCAGCAACGGTCTCTTTGGATATTATTTCTGATAAATAACCTTGTGAGCCTGCTCGGTGGAAAAGTAAAGCAGTTGCAAAACTGAACCAAACAGGGAAATTTATAATCATGTACCTGCAGAAGTACAGTTACAGTAGGTGTGATTAACTTTTGTCAGACAAAATCCTAAACATCTAGCTTCCTTGTGTATTTAAAACACATACCAAGCAGAATTATATTTTACCAATCCCTTCAATGGTTGCAGTTGTGAGTATTTCGATGAAGAGCCACTGGTTCTTGTGTTGTCCAACTGAACCAAGGAATCAATACAAGAAACTAGGTCCAAAAAGGATTTACATGATAAGGGTCCAGTTAGTATTGCAAGCAAGTCACTATGCTGGATTGGAAAATAAGCATGTGACAAGGGGAACTTCTGTCCCAATTCTATAGATATCCCCCATGACATTGGCTTGAGAAGAATGTCTAACGCTGAAGATACTAGTGCACTGTGAAGTTCTAGCACAGAACCTAAACCCCTGCACAAAAAAGGGTGAATAAACAAATTTTACAAGAAGCAGCCCTCAAACAAAGAGCCCACATTGCATATCTAAGTCAGAAAATATACAGAGCTATGTAAATGTAACATCAGTGTTGTTGGTAAATATCCTTTAGACCTAGAGGAAGCAAGGCTACAAAAATTAATTAAAATATCAGTCCATTTTATTTCAGCAATAACGGGAGCAGCTAGTTCAAACAGTTTGGGTAGATACATAGCTTGGATCCGCAAACACCCTAGGTTGTTTCTTTGGCCTTATAATTTGCTCATGTAATCCTGTCTCGTGTGGGTAATTCTAGCCCGCATTGTAAAAGTAAACTCGATTTTCTTATTAACATAAAGATACACTGCTCTCCTGCGTATTCTTGAAAAATCAGTCCATTTTATTTCTTTCAAACATTTAAGGTTAACATTACAATTGAAAGCTAAGTGAATAATATGGAATCAAGCTCCGCAGAGATAGTTTGGTAGTGTTCATCATGACATCTGTTTGAAACCACTCTACTGAGATAAACTTACAATGATGACCTGTTTGGTTTTGGTTCTCTGCCAAGCTTTGCCATGCCTAAGCTTAGTCATGCAAGGGTTTCTCAGACAACTGTTTGGTGGACTGCCACAATCTTGGCAAACCACAGTTTGTCAGCAGTACTCAGCTGCTCAGCAGTTTTATTTTTAAGATTAAGGTACTTGTAGAAGCAAATTGCCAGACACATCAAATTCAGTGCAAACAAGAATATAGAACATTTCATACAAATGTTTGAGGTGTGAACTTACGTTGCTAGAAACCAGAAGTGCAATAACGATCTCATTTCCATAAACATTGTTGGGGAGCAAACCAGGCAAATTATGATGATACGCCATTCCATTCGATCATGTAATTCCTTTCTCAGGCAAAGTAAGGGCCTTCTAATTGTTTCCTGGAGCATCACCGACAGATCATGCTTAAGGATTGATGGATCAAGATGCCATAAAAGCAACCTAGCACAAACAGAAGATATGACAAATCAGTATATTAGGTAAATAAGCAGGAAGCAGATTTTCTGAAGTCCATGCAGCAGGAACAAGATGCACATAAGCATAATTAAGGTAGCATTGCCTGCCAGTGTACTATGGATACAAAAGGTAGAGAGCTGTCCTGGTGAACAAAACCAACAGAAGTTATTATCACCTAAGCACAAAACTTCATTCCAAGCTTTCAAGTTTCAAGAGCCCCCTTCGCATTTTATTTTATCTGAAATAACATATTTTCACAGAAAGCAATAGTTTCACATTGGAGACCATGCCAAGATCCTAAATGAATTAGATTTGGAATATTTTCTTATTCCTATTTCCTACTAACACATTTGCAGCAAAAAAAAAGCATGTGTTTAATAGCTGCAACACCAACACAAATTTTTACTTGAACCTTCCCTTTATTAGTAGCACATAATGATCCACAATTCGTAGCTGAAGCATACTGCATACCTCAGTGGGATTGCGTTATCACTAGGAGGGGCATGATTGGAAGGATGGTCTATTAACTCTGCAGCGATGGCTCTCATATCATATATGATTTCTCCCACTTCCTTATAATACGGTAATGGGAAAAGACATTGGTAGTGAGGGGATAACACCGCTGTTTTCGCAGCAGCATACAACAGATCATAAGAATGCCTTCCAGCTGCATTGGAGAAACATGAAGTGATAGAATTAAGATAAATCATATAATAGACCACATAGCATTTATAAGCTGATCTGAACAGCAAACTATTTATAGACATTAAGAATGTCACATCATCTTTTAATTGTTCGGTGACCATGGCATTGATGGGCATTTCCAGTAACCCCAAACAAGCCTAGTTGCAATGCATCGGAATAGAACCAGGCAAAAAGAAAAAGAAAAGAAAAACCCACCATTGCAATCCCCCAATTTCTGCACAAGGGCTGCACACGACTGGAGCAGCTCACGGCAATCCCCTGGCGAGACGGAGCTCCCGACACAGAGCATCTCCTCACAAGAGCCCCCATCCGGCCGGACCACGCGGCACGAGACTGACGCGGAGAGCGCGGAGAGGAGAGTGCGGACCAGGCAGTCGACGCGAGCCCTATTCACCTGCAACCACACACAAGCTTTCCATCAGCATTCAGTAGGAGTTTAAGCTAAAAATGAACAGGGGTATACCAATCGAGTAGGGAGCACGACGAGGAAGGTCGCCTTGCCTCTATCGGGTCGAAGCACATGAGCGAGAGCGCGGTGTCCAGAACCCGGGTTCCAGATGAGGCGCCGCCCCTGCCGCCGTTGGGGTTGAGAGTGGCGGCGAGGGATGAGATGGAGGCCGAGAGGGCGCCCCCCGTAGAGGTGGCACCCCCGCCGGCGGGAGGCTGGGAGAGGCGCGCCGCGAGCTCGGCCAGCACCCGGGTGAGGTCTTCGAGGGGAGGCGCCATTTTCGGGGAGCGGAGCGGCGGGAGGGGAATCGAAACGGTGGCCGCCGTGAGGACGGGGAATTCTGAGACGGCGTGCTGCGCGTACGACTGAAAAAATGGGTAAATGGGCTTAAACAAACCGGCGACCTGGATTGAGGCCCATGGGTCGGCCCAATACAATTCTGCGAGCAAGTCTGAAGTCTCTCGAGTGTGAATAATGATTGCTCAACATTTTGATAGGTTCCTCTGAGAAAAAGCATTTAACTAGGGAAATGTCTGGCAAGCATTGCTCCAGTTTTTGTTTTCTGTATTTGAAGGGGCATGTCCAGGAAACAAGAAATACAGCCAGAGGCAGAGTTACATTGAAAATATCCTACATCTAGTTCTAGTCTACAGATCCTTCAATTGTACATAAGCTGGTCTCACTGCAAATAACTAGGATTCTACACATGAAACTGCAGAAGAGCTTCAGGATCTACCTGCACAGGGCAAATGGATCATGGCTCACAGTATGGCAGAAAAAATCAGGTCAGGCATACAGTGTGAGTAACATGTAGCTCATCACAATGAGCAACCAAAACTATCGCATTCGCATGGCAGTAAATCATAATTTGGGGGGAAACTCAACACTGTTATTCTTATTCCCAAGATTAAAAAAGAAACATAGAGCATCAAAAACTGCTCCGGTAGTTTATTGACCACGACATCCTTTCTCTTCTAGACCTCTGGTCATTTTGTTTCTGCCTTTGGAGTATCTTTGCTTGTGTCTTTTCCGGAAATGGCAGCCGATGCTGCCGCTGTCACAGCCGCAGCAGCTGCACCAATCTTAACACCTCCTGCAGCTTTCATTGCCCCACCGATCTTTGCAAATGCTGCTATCCCACCAACTAGGGCAGCACGGAGAGCTACCATCGGTCTGACCTCCATGGTATATTCCTGAAGTAGTTAAAGCATACATGAGCAACTTCGAAGCAAGTTTGACAGCATCACACTTCTCAAAATATACTCAATGTTAGTAAAATGTGAACATCTTTCTCGCAGCTCAGTGATAACTTACAGGTAAGAGAACAATAATGATCATACAAACAGCAATGTTTTTACTGACATGGTGTTCCCTTTTAGCTAATGCCACCATTTCTTCATTTGCAAATGAAACTATGTTGTTCTAGCAGACAGCACCTACCTAGCATCTTTCTTATCATGTTTGTGCCCAGCTTCACAATGGATGGCTAGATACAGGCTAGCCAAGGTACTACTTAAAATATGAGGGGCAACCAGTGAATTCGTTTAGACCTGATGAACACTGAACAGCATAGAACCACAAGTTTGCAGTGCATCAAGCATCCATGCTGATTAATTAAAACAGACACCAAGCCAGCCAGGGTAATTGGCCTAGAATTGCAAGGCTTGTCATTCTTCAAAGTTTGTTTTGCTCAGGACTACTAGCCAACCTACTTAACGCTCACAGGTTCCCCAAAATTTTGTTTCACCAAATGACCAAAAGAAGGCAACACAATCGTAGCTCATGGTACAAAAGTGCAAGCTGATCTGTCTACAGCACCAATCAGCTTCACTTGAACAGTACATGAGCATGTTTGGTTCGTGCCTATTGCGGCCACAACAACAAACCTAAGGCCCAATTTAAGCAAGGCCTAAAAGTCAAACTCCAGCAAGAACTACAGGTAAAACAGATTCCACCTCGAGATCCAAAGCTAGCACTTAGACAGGGAGAAGCGATTCCCCAGTGGGGCAAATTGAACGGCGTGGGCTAAAGATGGGGATTGGGTTTCGGCTAAAATTTCAATTAGCACTACGCCAAGCGGGAACGGTATCGCGACACGAATGGGAGATTTGGGTTTAAAGGCCGTAGCAGATCCCGCATATCAGAACAAGCAAAAAAGCAATACACCCTAGCAAGGAAGGAAGGGGAGACTCACCGACCGAAGGAGAGGAAGCCTGCAGGCGTGTTTGGCTGCGGTGGGGCGGGCGGATACCACTCGGCGGACGGCGGCGGCGGCCTGGACGCCTGGTGGAGACCTTCAGACTCCAGGCGGATGCGTCGAATGGTTGGTTCCACGGTAGCGTAACGGGGGCGGAGGGAGGAGGAAGGATTAGGATTTCCAAGGGCTAAATAGTAATTTTCGTATAGTTGCGGTCTCATTGAATTTGAGTACCAATATCTCATGAAAAGTTTATTCCACCAATGTCGAATCCAAAATTCAAGTCTCGAAAAACAATTGAGCTAATCTAGAATAACCATTTTGACCACTGTGAAGCAAAAACCAAGATACCAGTTATCATTGACCAGAAACTCAATGTTGTCGAAATTATTTGCAATTTGGCATGCAAAAAATTGTGATAGTGCAAAATACATTTTTATGAGTTCTTTTTGTTTCTAATGATTCTATTAGCATAAAAAAATGTATGAGGATTTGTCTAGACTCTTCCACATAGCATGAAAACCATATACATGGAAATAAACTTGTCCATCATGAGAATCATCCAATCATGTCCTGTACTTCTTAGCTGCCCATGTGTTAGCTTAGATATATAGCAGTGAATAAATTATTATCACAGTTTTATCTGAACTCTTAACTCTTAAATATATTGTACAGAGACATCGTGTCATGTTTAATTAAACCATCCTTTTGGCAGAAAATTAATTAAAATCTGAAACTCTAGAGTATAGGGGTCGCAGTTTTATTTTTTCCATTTGTTTGAGTAATTTTTTAGCGAAAGATAGAGGTCGCAGTTTTATATTTTTTAAAATAAGAAATAACCCCCAAACAAACAACATTTTTATTTTTGAAAAAAAAAAGTAAACACACGCGCTCTCTCTTCAGGTGGAGGGGGGCATTGCTAGTTTTGCACACATTCGAGGGTCTGAAATGCAAAACACACGCGCCTCTTCCTCGCGGCGCCTCTCCCCCTTCTTATACCCGGGAGACTAGGGTTTTAGTGGCATCCCTTCTCTCTCCTCTCGCCGCCCAGCTCCGCGCCCTCTCTTTCTCTCTTCGGCGGCGCGGCGGCGAACTCCGAATCGAGAGCGATCCGAGCCTCGCCGAAGAACCAGCGATGGGCGGCGAGAAGGATACCTTCGACCTGGCCGACCTCAACGCCTCCCTCCCCGCCGCCGCCGCAGGTGACCTCCGCTCCGCCGACACCGTATCGCATCCGCTCATCCTTGAGCTCCCCCCTAATCGATCCGTGTGATTTGTCTGCAGCACTCAGCGCCGAGGACCGCGCCGGTCTCGTCAATGCCTTAAAGGTATGTCGATTTGGGCGATTGGCCGTATGTAATTTTCGTTCGATTCTGTGGTTTGTGATGGTTTATGCAATCTCCATCCCGTTTACTCTGATGTGTTCTGTGCCTTCTGTTAATGTATGATCCGATTTGGTCTCAGGACAAGCTTCAGAGCTTGGCAGGTCAGCACGCTGATGTGCTAGAGACGCTATCGCCCAATGTTAGGAAACGCGTCGAGTTTTTGAGAGAGATCCAGGTAGATTTAACACTATTTCCCTTTGTCCTTTGACACAAATCTGTACGTTTTTTCACTGATATGGCTGCTTTGGAACATCATTTGAATGCAATATTGAAATGCAAATTTCTGTCACTGATGTGACTGTTTAGAAACATAATTTGAATGCTATGTTGAAGTGTATTGTTACAAATTTTCAGGTTTAGCTTGCTCCCTGTGCATTGTCTTTTTTAAGGACGATTTGATGTAATAGCTTGCATGAACGTGATGCTGAATCATGCTCTGCTGATCCTTAGTCAATTGCCTGAGATTAATTTTAGTGTTGTCCCTGTGCTAGAAGGGCAATGGCAATTTGTTGTTTTGTTATATTGATCGGTCGGCTTTTGTTGACCATAGATGTAGTTACATCAGAATCGATCTTGAACTTGCAGGATATTTGTATTCGATAGCTATAATTTGTGTTCTTTGAGTAGCTGTAAGTCTGATTAATGAATAAAAGTTTGTAAATTGGCATTGACTGTTGAGACATGAGATAACTCATGAAGTGATCAATGTTTAGTTGCTACAATTGGTGGACCTTTTACTTGGTTTATTGGGATTGGAACTAAAAATTGACCTCTGTAGTGGAATGTTCCATTTGATGATGTTAACTAGATATCCAAAAAGTATGGTAACTAAGATATCAAAAAGTCTCTAGGTGTATAGGCTGCTGTTGGCTGTTAATAACATCCACCAATCTTCAGTTTCTGTTACTAATCTTACTACAGAAATATTCTCTCCTTAATTCTGGATTTACCATGATGTTTCCTTTGATAAGATGTCTTCTGTCTTGGCAGAATTGTACTTGAATAAGAAACATCTCTAACATGTAGTTACAGTCCTTAGTACTTGTGATATAAGGGAGGACAATATAGAGTCCTTACCAAATTTTACAAACAGTGTATTCATTGAACCTGTGATTCATAATTTCCATTCTCTTCTGTGATGTCCTATCTCAGTTTGCTGATGCAGACTGCTAGGATTTTTTTTTTGTTGTAAATTTGTATTACATAATTGAGGAACAATTTTGCTCAATTTAGTTAATAAAATCTTCCATCTTTCTTGATGACTTGCATGCGCAAGTTTTCCAGTGCACTAATTTCTTGATTGTCCTTTTTCTATCAATGGTAGCACCAAACTAAACTGGGTTAACTTGTGATATTCCTATGTGGGGGGCTCCAAACTCTCTCACTGTGCTCCTTCAGCATGCTCTTAACCAACCTTTCCTCTCTGAACATAGGGCGAACATGATGAGATTGAGGCAAAGTTTTTTGAAGAACGAGCTGCACTTGAAGCAAAGTACCAGAAGCTGTATGAACCTTTGTACACAAAGGTACAATTTTCCTTTATGTTTGTATATTGTATTTTCACCATGATCTTGTAGAAAGATCCATCTTCTAGGGTATCTATTGTGTGCAAATTCTGGACTTGATTTTTTTTGCTTTCTTTTCAGAGGTATGACATTGTAAATGGAGTAGTGGAGGTAGAAGGTGTCAGTGATGAACCAACCAGTGAAAATGCTGCTGAGGGAAAAGAATCAGATGGTATGAAATTGAACTTCAACTCTGTGTATAATTCCCATTCTGAATATCTGATTTATATTCTGCACCGTTTATCAGCTAAAGGAGTTCCTGATTTTTGGCTTACTGCTATGAAAACAAATGAAATCTTGTCTGAGGAGGTAATATTGTGCCCTGCCCCTCTTTCTGTGTCTCTTTTTAGATACACTGCTGTATTGTTGACTAGATTTACGCTTAATTTTAGATACAAGAGCGCGATGAAGCCGCTTTGAAGTTTTTAAAAGATATCAAGTGGTCCAGAATTGAGGATCCTAAGGGTTTCAAGTTGGAGTTTTTCTTTGATACAAATCCTTTCTTCAAGAACTCCATCCTAACAAAGACCTACCACATGGTTGATGAAGATGATCCGATTTTGGAGAAAGCAATTGGGTTGGTATTTTCATATTCTGTTTTTCTTTTCATCTATGGTGCTCTGTCACTTTATTCTTCATTGGTATGGCTCTGTGTGTGTGCCTTGATAAATAAACAATATTGACTGCAGAACTGAAATTGAGTGGTATCCTGGGAAAAACCTTACACAGAAGATTCTAAAAAAGAAACCGAAGAAAGGTTCGAAGAATGCAAAGCCTATTACCAAAACTGAAGTGTGTGAGAGTTTCTTCAACTTCTTCAATCCCCCAGAGGTCCCTGAAGATGAGGAGGACATTGATGAAGATACTGTACGTCTAAGATCTGTTGTTGAACTTATCACACTTTCTATCACTCTCTAATAAACTACATTCAACTTTCTCTGTAGGCTGATGAGCTGCAGGGTCAAATGGAGCATGATTATGACATCGGGTAAGTGCCTCATTATCATTTCCTGAATCCCTTGCACCTGCTGATGGTATTCTGTCTTGTGGCTCATTTCCTGATATTACTGAAATTGTCATTCAGAACCACCATAAGGGATAAGATCATCCCTCATGCTGTTTCCTGGTTTACTGGTGAGGCTGTGCAAGCTGATGATTTTGAGGTGGATGATGAGGATGATGATGATGAGGACGAGGATGAAGACGAAGATGAAGACGAAGATGAGGAAGAGGAAGAGGATGATGAGGACGAGGAGGAAGAAAGCAAACCAGCAAGGAAGGTAGGCTTGCAGTAGTACAGCAAAATCTGTTAGAAACTTTAAATGTGGTCATTCAGCCTTGGCCCCTTGCTAATACATTTCCTTTCTAATTGTTTGAGCAGTCGGGCTCAGGCCGCAAACAAAAGGTAATTCCACACCTAATGTCCCAAATTCCTAACATTTTGCCCCTAGTTTCCTGGTGGTAGTATCCCAGGGTGCATATCTAACACATGGTCTGTTACAGGTAACGCAGAAGGTGCCACAAGGAAATGCTGATCAACCAGCGGAGTGCAAGCAGCAGTAATCCTGGGGCCCCATTATCCATATGTTTGCGATGGTTCTTGGTGATGCAGTATTTTCCACTGAACTGCCCAGGAGCTTTTTCGGTCTGTTTCTGTGAGCGGGTGATGTTAATAGGTGGTGGCCATTGTCTGGAGCACTGTGCTGTGTTGGTGGATGGTTAATGGTTTGGGACTTCTGTTAGCGTCTTGTGTTTCAGTTGTATGCAATCGGATGGTATTATATGATTGTGTAATTATCTTTGCACTGCCTATAAGGGTTTCTCCACTCTTGAGTATTTCTCAGGATTGATTGTCGATTCTTTTCCGGGTGCCTTCATTCTTGTTTGTCAATATATGATCAAGTATATTGTAAGATCAGAAGTCTGAGTCCTGAAGCGATTAAAGCAAACATAACAGCTTCTACGTCTATTTAACGCAAATCGATTGGCCTGTAAATTTGTTTCCCTTGGATTTTTTTTACAATACACGGTGCTATGTATGACTGCCAAAAACATGCTATTTTACAATACATCTCAGTGAAGAACCATCTACAGAGCATCACAAGTTCAGATCATTTATCTAGCTAGCTCCAAAATTTAGGTTCATCAAAGCTTACATTATGAGTTTATGAAAAGGCAAGCAAAAGTGCTTTTAAACACCCCAAAAAGCGCGGCAAAGCTGTGTTAAGATTTCTATTCTATTAGAAGAGAATAATGGTCTTGTTTGGATACTCTAACCGGGTTAGAGTTAAAGGTACTCCCTCTGTCCCATAATAAGTGCAATTCTAATTTTTTTAGGACAGATTAGTGGGGGAATGAAAAGACTCTAATACCCTTATTAGTTTACCAAATGCAGTAAGTTTTGTCATACAAATCAGATCTGACCACTTAATTTAGAAATAATTAGATCTATTTTCTATGATTGCATTCTTTGTGGGATTTTTTTCAAAAGTTAGGATTGCACTTATTATGGGACGGAGGGAGTAGTTTCTAGCTCTAGCCTTAAACTAACTCTAGCTCTAGAGGTGTTTGGATGGAATGGTTAGAATGACATTAAATGTACTTTCTCAATCATTAGATGTGGGTGGAGGGAGAGAGAAAAGTCACTTTTTGGTGGACCCAACATAAACTAGCTCCAATAAGCACCTCTTGGATGAGATAGTTTTTTGGGTGGGTTAGATGCAAACTAGCCCAATCTAACCCTCATGTTTGGATACTTTGTAGCTAGTTGAGTTCCAACTAGCTAAAACCAACTCTAGCCCATGGATCCAAACAGGACCAATATCAGGAGAGAAGATAATATCATACATCTATTGACTATAGGCCAGCAAATTTAGGAGTGTTCGGCCTGTTCGTTTGGCCGGTTGCTAGTGCTGGTTTGTTCCGAGATAAAAGTATTGTTGACTGATTGCTAATGGCTGGTTTGTTCTGAGAGAAAAGTACTGCTGATTGGTGGCTGATAAGCCAAACGAACAGGCTGGACGAAGATAATTTCCTCAAAATTTGTTAGGGGGCTTGGGGGTTTCCATTAAAGTCAGGGTAGTCCGGAGCAAAACAGAGTTCAACATCGTCGCCAAATGAAGATTACAAACCCTGTATTTTTTTAGAACAATGCCTAGGGTGTCATGGCAATCTAGCAGTTTCAAATCTATCAGATATGAAGTGGAGAGTTCTTACTAAACCGGATTGCATCTATCCAGATGATGAGTTGATGATGCTTGTACCGATATCTATTGTTGCCCTTTTGGAGTTTATACGACAGCTTATTGCAATTTAGTGCTGCAGCACAAGGCACCGATCGATTGAAATGTCAAACTTGACCAGAGTCAGTCAGATGGCTTGGACCAAACTAGAGAGATTGGGTGATGCAATGTTCGTCGACAATTGGGGTGTGACACTCATCCAACAAACCAAATGTGAATTTATGCAATAGGATATACCTGCCATTCTGCCAAAGTATGGATTTGACGAGGATGGAGATGCAAAAGTCAGTGTACTATGATTTGGTGACTCAGCGATACTGTCCAGAATTCTACAGTCCGATGGAACCTATGATTTGGTACCTCTCAGTTAATGATTCGTGGTACAATCCTTTGCCGGAAGTTGTGTGTCAATATGCAAAACTATGAATCAAATAAGCACGCCCAACTACAGCAACGTTTAATGGAATGCTTATGCTTAGCAATCTTATTCGACAGTTTGTGAAGTTCCAAATCTTGATTCCAATCCACCTCGGATCAATGGTGCAATTTATATGCTGAGCCATGCCAGATCACCACTACACAATCATGAAGCATCAAGATCAGAAGGTCATGGCGTTGCATTCCTCTCTCACGGCTGCAAAGAGGTCGGAGTTCATGTATCTCTCGCCACCACTGGGAAACACAGTGACAATCATCTTCCCTTTGTTCTCTTCTCGTGATGCCACCTAGAAGTACATTTTTAAATATAAGGTAAGAAAAGCAAAGATGGAAAAGAAATTAAATTGAGCTGGATCCTGTCAGAAGAACTAGAGTTTGCACCTTCAGGCAAGCTGCCAGGTTTGCTCCAGATGATATGCCAACTAGCAGGCCCTCTTCTTTCGCCAACCTCCTTGCGTTGGCCATCGCATCTTCCGCTGTTACTGTAATGATCTCATCAGTGACTGATATGTCCAGGTTCTTGGGCACAAATCCTGGGCCAAGTCCCTGAATTTTATGCCGAGAAGGTTTACCACCTAAAACAAAAATTAGCAAACACTTGTGTAGTAAAATATTTGCAACAAGTTTAAAAAATTAATTATAATTTATTGTAGCATTTCATCAGTCGGTGAGGTATCATGATTTGGGACTACCGGCAGAATTACCTGAAATAACTGGACTCTCAGCAGGCTCAACACAAATGACCTTCACAGCTGGGTTTTTCATCTTCAAGTATTTGCCGACACCAGACACAGTACCTCCTGTGCCTGCATCGGCCACAAAGATGTCTACTTTGACTGCTGTATCCTTCCAGATTTCAGGACCTAATTAATTAAATACAAATGGACAGGCGCAAATGTGTCATGCAACACAACATTTTTCAGATCCGGGTCAAAAGGTTAATGTAAACCACCTCTATTTTTTTCATAGATTATAGGCAAATTTATTATCAGTTATTACTCTTTTACATTAGGCGACCTTTGTAAGAATTTGCGGCACGAACCAGTCCATGTAAAGTGTGCTTCTGGGTTGGCTGTATTTGCTGTCTGATCAAGGAAATGCACATTGGGTATTTCTTTCTTGAGCTGTTCGAGCTTTTCAAGTTGTCCCTGAAAGCCAAGCGTAGGATCTGAAAACAGCACAGCATTTTACACTAGATTTCAGCATGAAATGCCAGTCTTGCAAATGCGAAAAGTAGACGAAAACCAAGATGACATGAGAATCAGCTCCGTGGCTGCAACTGCAATCCTTACCGGTTAACGCCACATGGGCTCCTAGGTACCTGAGCAACATTTGTTTGTCGAGTGAGTCCCCAGCAGGCATGACTGCGACGAACCTGTAACCTCTGAGCAGAGAAATGTACGCCAAGCCTATCCCCATGTTTCCGCTCGTTAGCTCGACAAGCGTGGTGCAGCCAGGGGAGATCAGCCCTTTCTCCTCTGCATCTTCAATCATTCTGCGAAGAACATTTATCACAGTCACAGTGCCGGATATTGGCAATGACAAGTGAAATATTAACGGGGTTACTTTCAGATTTGATCAGAGACCGGATGGTACTCCTATCGAAATATTTGTCATTGCTGATTTTTTTTCTCGCAGCTGTTTAACCATCTGCCTTATTAAAAAATTAATAAAGTGAAAAATGAGTCACACTTACAAATCTTTTGATGATAAAATAAGGCACACTTACTCCCTCCGTCCCGTAAAAATGCAATCCTAGCATTTGAAAAAAATCTCACAAAGAGTGCAGTTCTAGAAAATAGATCTAATTATCTGCCTAATTAAGTAATCAAATCTGATATGTATGCCAAAATTTACTGCATGTGGCTAAAAAATAGGGGCACTAGAGTCTTTTCACGCCGCCACTAATCTGTCATAGAAAAACTAGAATTGCACTTTTTATAGGACGGGAGGAATATATAATATTTAAATATGATAGATACCTCAGGGCGCCACGGTCCTTGATGGAGCCGAGTGGCTGGTAGAATTCCATCTTGCCAACAATCCGAGTGTTGATATCATCCTTCTCAGTGATTCTCTTCAGTTCTATTAGTGGCGTCCATCCTACAAGCTGCATGAAACTGGACTCGATATATATACTGTATACGCATCATGGGTGTATCACGGGTGTTTGGTTTGAGAAATGAGTTAACTCATCATGTTCTCACTTCTTAATTTTATAATGTTTGGTTTGCGAAACGGAATGAGTTGATCCACCATCAACTCATTACTTTTTTCGAAAGTGAGATTTGCCACAAGTTTTATTAGATGATGGGAAAAAAGTTAGAAACAACTCCACCAATTTTGAGGAATTGACTCATGATGCACCACCTCATCTAGAATGGGTGGTTACTCAACCAAACACCTCCCATGCATGTATCTCAGTATATGCTACTTCAAACCAACACTAATTCATGGAAACAAATCCTGCCAGCAAAGAACATGGGAATAGGCAGGACAGTAAACTGATACAAACCCAATGCAACCAGATGCCAGGATAAAGACTACAGAGAATGCTTGCACCTGGGTAATGTTAGAGGCGATGTGTTCCTGCTGCAGAGAAGAAGTGTCAGTTTCAGGCGGTGACAGCAACTTCAGCAGGGAAGGGATCCCTCTCCTCCCCACTTCCTCCTCCATGTTCTCTTCTTGCTCTTCAGCTACTACTACTACCTTGGTCTACCGACTATTAATACTGTCTATTTTCCTCTGCACGACTAGAATACTTTACAAAATTATATTTTTTTCGAATACACAGGAGAGCTCCACGTCATTGTATGAAGTAGAGAATCAATTTTAGTGAGAGGCAGTGGCAGGCGCATAAAGTGAGATCCCGGCCGGGAAGATAGAGTTTTTTTTTTTAGAATGCCGGGAAGATAGAGTTGGTCCCTGGCCGGCTGGCCGTATGGATGGTCCGTGGTCCCCTTGGCGCCGGCCCGGTATGTTGTTGCAATTGAGTCGCATGCATACGGTGACAAAAAACATGATCTGATCGGATCCCGCAGCACTGTTTGCAATTGCGCAAAGCATGTGAAACGTTTCGCACACAGGGCCTCCTTCTGCCGCATTATTGGAGCTAGGCCAGGCCCGACCTCGAGTCCTCGACCTAGCTAGATCTCTCCCCACTAGCATCTATCGATCGATCTTGTAGCAGGTGATCGTTCGAACGTACACTTGCAGCCTTGCACTAGTGATTAACACCGTTTAGTGTTGGCCGCAAATACCGGTAGTGTTTTACGTACACATGCTAGAATAGTGTTTCAAATCACCAGTATAAAAATATCGGACCGCCAATATTAATTGTATCTTTACAAGACGAAAGCCGGGTCAATTCCGCGGGCGGGCGTGATATCCACGTCGCCTGTTAACCCGCAAACCGCTGGATCCGCTCAGCTCGCGATTTGGACCGTCCGATTGCGGATCCCTCGCCCGTTTGCACCGGGCGCGAAACATCGCGAAGCCGCCCGCACGTTCCGCCTCTGGATCCCTCCAGCCGCTGCCTTCCACCTCACGGCCTGTCGCGCCGCCGCTCCACGCTTCCACGGTTCCACCCGCCACGCCCCTTCGCCTCCGGCAGCAACTGGCCGATCCGTCGTCGTCGGTCGGGGCGATCGCGCCGTCTCGCCCCGCTCGGGGCCCAGAACCTACCCGCGTCTCCGTCTCAACCTCGCACCACCGCGACGGCGTCGTGGCCTGGAGCCTCGCTTGCTTGCGGCAGTGGCTGACAGCGTGGACGGCAGGGCTAGCTGCTTCGGCGGCGATGGCCGTTAGCGGCGGGAGGGACGGGACCAGTGGCCTCGAAGGCGACGGCGGGGGATGCTTGGGCAGCTGGCCTCCAGCGGAGCGCCTGGTAGCACTGGCCACTGCCCTTGGTCACAGTGGCGAATCTAGGATTGGGTGGTATCATCTTCTTCCTCCTCCCTCCTTCTTCTTCCTCTTCCTCCTTCTTCTTCCTCTTCCTCCTTCTTCCTCCTCAAAATTTTCATGGAAAACTTACAGGATTACCATTGGATCCAGGGTGTTAGGGGGGCCCCGACCCACCGCTGGATCCGCCGCTGCTCGGTCATACCTGCGTTCTCTCCAATCGGGTCCAGCGGCAACGCGACTGTGTAGCGTCTCAACCACATAAGCGCTCTCGCTGCCGATGGCCGCAGCAGCCTCTGCAGACCTCCCTTCTGTCCGTGCATATGGCCGTTGCTCTCTCTGATGATGAGCTGTCTCTATTGCACACAAGTTGTTTGTAGAAATGCCTAATACAACAACGGAAGCAAGAGTCTGTGATATTGTACATGAATACATGATCATGCCCCCGTGCAGGTAATTCAATATCCTCCAATTTCCTATCAACAACTGGACATAACCAAAATACCAATTACTAGCTTTACTCTCTAAGAAATGACTAGAATTATTCTTCAGTGCAGTATGAATTTACCATTCATATTAATTATTTCTCAAGGAAACGTGCTTCTTTTGTGGTACTAAGTTTGTTAAAACAATTATTACTCAAATTAATTACGTTTATTCTTAGTCTCGCTGGATACAAAGTAACCATATAATAATTTTGTCTTAATCTCATGTAGAATATGGACTTAAAATTTCAGAACAACCACCAGAGAAATCAAATAGTACTAGATTTTGAGGTTGCAACCTAAAGTTAAAGCACCCAGACAATACTGATCTGAAACTTGGTAGATAGTTTGAGAGCTTGAGAGCATACATAATGATTTTGTTGCTGTAAAACATTCTACATAATAGTATATCCAATCTATAGCTTTACTTCCTTCATGACTACTTAAATCATTTTTCATTTTTATGTTACACTTACAGTGTTGATTCTCTAAATCTCAACTGTCACAGTGTATTAAGAACATGGAGAATGAACAACCAAGGTAATGCAAATTATTGCATTCTGTATTAGATCTAATTCTTATTTCTTAAGCAACGAATATGTAATTCACAAAGCTTGAAAACAATCAAAAGGCTATCTGATCACTTTTTAATCTCTGTGTGCCACTAAGGGTTGTTTTTAGGAAGCTGCTTTATAAATATATTCTTGATGTCTTTTTACGTAAGCCTTTTATTTCAAGACAATTTTCATAAATCTGAAACCAAACCTCATATAATAACATTCCACCAGGTACATCAGTTAAGCCTGAAATGACAAGTTATGTCAGCACTTTTTATTGACTGAAACGTCCCCACGAGCACTGTTGTAGAAAAATAGATGCCTTGTTCGCTTGGCTTATCAGCCACCAGCCAGCAGTACTTTTCACTCAGAACAAACCAGCCACCAGCAACCAGCCAGCAGTACTTTTCTCTCAGAACAAATCAGCATCAGCCATCAGCCACCAGCCAAACGAACAGGAGAACCAAGGCTCTTATCAATCTTATGCTGTATAAATTGCCTGTGATCTGCCTTCATCTCCGCGTTAACCAATTTGTCAGGTCTTCACGAAAAAGGTTATGCCAGCATTTCTGATCGGAAATGCATCATCCCCAGGAGCACTTCTGAAGAAAATAGGATAAAGGCTATGAGGTCCACCTTTTTGCTGCACAAATTGCAAGTAGCCTCTGCATAATATTCACATGTATGTCAATAAGAAGTCAACAGCATGCTGTGCACTTGTCAGTCTTGTATGTTTATCTACAATTACTTCATGCCAATAATATTCACAGTGATTGATGCATTGTAGAGCCAACTCATGATATTGTACATTCACAACACAATGTGTGAGCCATGGGTCAAAAACACAAAATACCGAATATACATAGGCCCAATACCCACTGGCCAGCCAAACCTATGGCAGGCGCGGCAACGGCCGCGCCAAATTTTCTAGTACTATCGAAACATTCACATATAGTGTGGGTAAGTATACATAAGTAATTTTTTATAAAATAAAATTCTTAAAGATACACACACACAATGTAGTAATTTCTAAATTATCTATAATAATTAACGGTTAAAATTTATACAACTATACCATAAAATACCAGTACTGTGTACTGATAAGTGCTTATTATGAGTTCAATGTTGCGAGCTAAACACTACGCCAAAATCGATTTGTGTGCTGACACATGGAAAATAGAGTACTGACACATGGCAATTGACACCTGCTAGCACTGTGGTGTAGGCACATTACTGGCGGGTGTAAACACAGTGCTGGCGGGTGCATTATGTCATCCGCCAGCACTGTGCCTTTGCAAAAGTAAGTATCCTTTTTAAAGCAGTAAAAAGTTGTCAGATCAAAACGTTGTGAACTATAAAGTTTCATAACTTTCAAGATGTATAACTTTTATTTGGGTTGTTTCTTCATTTGACAAAGTGGTAGTAATTTTGTTCACAAAACATATCTCTCTAATATAGTTTCATGAAACTATATGAGACATGTATAAGATTTGTGAAGAATGTTACTACCACTATACTGGATGACCAAATGACCAAAATAAAAGTTGTTCATCTTCAAAAGTTATAGAACTTTGTAGTTGAACCATTTTTTATTTGAATTACTTTTGTCAACGAAAAGTACGTCTGATTTTTTGAAATTTGAAAATTTGTATTTTCCAAATGACCTCAAATGAAGAAACATTCAAAATAAAAGTTGTAGATTTTGAGAAGTTATGAAACCTTGTAGTTTACAATTTTTTCTTTGAAATCATATTGTCAATGAAAAACTAAGTTTAAATCTCTCAAATTTGAAATTCATATTTTGCAAACGACATGGAATGGAGAAACTCCCAACATGAAAGTTGTAGATCTCAGAAAGTTATGAAACTTTGTAGTTGACATGTTTTTAATTTGAATCCGTTTAGAGTCTAAAAAAATATTTACACTCGGTGTGGTATAATATGAGCAGAATGAAAACTGGATATGGACGCATATGAGTGTGTTGTGTAGTGGTAGAGGAGGTTTTGTGTGAGCGTGGAGGTCACAGGTTTGAGTTTTGCCAACCGCGTAGCGGTGCGACTTGCTGGTGGGGTTCCTCCCCTGAAAAGATTTTTTTGCTATTTATTTGAAGCTTTAGCCTGAAAACCTCATTGCTGGCACAAGATCGTTGGCGGGCGCTCCATCCGACAGCAAAAATTACTTTTTGCCACCAGCACAAATCGTTTGTGTCCTACTGAAATGGTAGATTACTTGTGATGGAATCTGTTAATGGTGAGACATTGTAAGAAATGATAAACTCATGTGCTGCCAACAGCATTGTATCTTTTAACGAAATGATAAACGCTAAACCCTTTGCATGTGGTAATGTGTCGGCACCACGCCTTCGTGTGGGGGTGGGTGGGGGGGGTGCTCATGGCTCGTAGCACCCTCATCTTCATGGAAGCTCAGGATCCCTCAACCAATCTTGAAATTTTTGAGGACGAAGAATAAGAAAGAAGGGAAAAAAGGAGGAAGAAGAGTTCGTTCCCGTCCCCCCCACTCTCCATGTAGCTGCGCCATGGTGTGCGTGGATGTGTTGCCCCGTGAGATGTGATGCCCCGTGCTCGTGCGTGCGTGACTGTCACGACGGCCGTGTACGTACAATGCTGTCAAAGTGTCAATTCGTGACGTAGCAGCTACCAAGTAGGAGTACGTACATCTAACTTTTATAATCGTTGAGTTAGTTTATTCTAAATGTTGTATCAAGATTTGCGGATTGTTGTAAGAAAAAAATATTGAAACATGCGACATATGTAGGGAAATCTGTGGGGAAGCAAGTAAAACATAAACATCTGATCTTGTGTAATGTTCAGTTAACATATTTCAAATATTAATAGATCAAGAAATTTTAGAGTGCTTGTTTTTTATGAGCCTTAGACGAGATCAAACCAAGAAGTGTCAAGAAGCTTTTATGAGAAAGTACTAGGAAGTTTCAATCTTCTAATACTTCACAAGCAGTCAAGCACTGTAAAAAGACCTCAGATAGATCTTAAAAAAATATTCCAAATGTTAATACATAATTTACGGATTGTTGAATCAAAGTGTAGGAAGTGGTTGGACAGTAGTATTTCGTAAAAGAAGCTGCGATAGTCGTGCCTTAGAAGCAAGAACTTTTTTATCTTTATATTCATTTTTTAAAAATTATAAAAATATACATCTTTCTCAATATTTTGTAAAAATATACATATACTGCCGTTTAAAATAGCGGTATAGGTATAGTTTTGCAAAATATTGGTAGGATGTATATTTTTGTAAATTCGTAAAAAAAATTCCAGAAGCAACCAGGTTGCAAGACCTTTTGAATTGGGCTGACCCAACGTGACGAGCCGCCGAAGCAGGGACCTGTCTGTGGGCCGTGGTAAGTACCCAGCAGGCCCAACTAACCGCCCCAGCCGTGTCCGTCGTCCGTCGTGCCGCCCCGACGCGCCGCCGCCGGCAAGGCACTCTAGCGAGGGAGGAAGAAGATGGAGGCGGCGCTGCGCGGGATCAGGGGGAAGCTGACGGAGCACCGGGAGAAGGTGGTCAGCGCGCTGCTGTTCGGCTCGTTCGTGGCGCTAGGGTGGCGGTCGGAGGAGCAGCAGCGCGAGATCGAGGGCCTGGAGGCCGAGAAGAAGTCCCTCCGCGCCGCCAACGCCGCCATGTCCACTGCCATGTGGGGGTGGCGGGAGGAGCTCTTCTCCCTCGCCTCCACGCCATCCTCCCCCATCTCCGCGTCCCGCCTCCGCCAAATCTACGGCGAGAATGAGCCCGAGACGCCCGCGCCCAAGGAGCAAGGTTGGTACCTCAGTGCTCGCTGCAGCGATATGATGTTATGCTAGATTTTTCTTGTTCTAGCAGAGCTTGATTTGCGACTCCGGTGAAGTTGCCTTGCCTGTTTGATTGGCATCGAAGAGTACACTACTTCCAGTTCATGAGTTTTTCCCCCTTTTCACACCTGACGATGCTTACCTTTACCTTGTGAATTTGTGATCTCATTTGTTATGATGCCGTATGTCGAAATGGTACTAAGATAGGAATAATTCCATGCATGCCATTACAATTTGCGCGGGAATCCAACTAGCATTGTCAGTGACTTAGCTGTTATGCTCTTGCGCGTGAATTAGACAGTTGTGCTTTGCTGCAGTAGTATGAATGGATGATGGCATTCTGTATACTGTACTAAATTTACAGTTTTATGTGAAGTGTGTGGGACTTAATAAAAAGGCCATCTAATGCCAACACATGCCTGGAAATCAGTTTTGTGGGTTTCTCTGTTAGGGCCATGTTTGAGAAAACTTCTTGTAGAGTAAGAGTTTGCCATTTGCTTGTGATTTTATCATTTTGAAATTTTCCTTTCAATTATCAAATTTTTGTTCCATGGTTTTGTCATTCAAAATGTTTAGGCTACATCATCGTCCATATTGACTGGCACATTACATCAGAAGCATGAAATGTGCCTCAAACGGTTTATTGCTGTAAATGTGTATGTTATGCTCTAGAATCACCTTGTACAGTTGTACCAGTAGTCTGATACTGGCACCTAACCATGATGATGTGCAAGCTTAATTTATCTTCCTCAAAACTGGAATATCCTTGTGCTAGATAGATGCACTGTGCTTTCATATTCTTCATTTGATTTGCTGGTAGAGGATGGAACAGTAGCAACTGTGCATTGGTTTTGTGAAGTATGCATATTTTTTATAGTATTGGCAAGCTATTGTAATTGAGAATGTTTATTATGTCCCTCAATCATGCCTTGATTTGCAAATGTTAGTATGGTTTACAGTGAGAACTCTTCTCACATACGCCCTCTGTCCCGGATTGATTGTCGCTAGGGAACCGAAACTCCCTCACAATCCCAGTTCCCGAGCGACAATCAAAGGGGGACGAAGGGAGTAGTTGTGTTCGGTGAGGTGTTTCTGAGTGTTTGCCTTCTCACCTTCTTGAATTTGAGACATTTGGTTCACATCATAAATTCGTAACATCATGTTAATTTACATTGCCTCCAGCAGGACAGTAGTGAAAATTTATCTATCACTAGTATAATAATTACATTCATGCATTTTTCAATCTGCAGGATCGGATGGTGTGGAGGAATCGATCTCTATAGCATGAACTCTTTTGTGCCTTTTCTGTTGCGGTGTCAGATAGAGAGACTGGCTACCTGAAGACGATAATGTTTTGTTAGATAACCAGAGTAATTTTTGCACTGCGTTGCAAATAAGTTTTCGATCTTCATTGACCCTAACTTCTGGAACAGTGTCGTCCTTGATGTTGCCTTTCAAAGCTACACTGTGAGCTGACATAATACAAGGAACAGTGTTGTATTATGTGCTGTGTTTCCCCTCTGTAAACTGGAAATTATAAGCTGCTTTTAATTGTATGGTAATAATAGGTGAGATGAGGCTGTGTGCATTTCTTGCCGTGCAAATATTGATCATCCTCCTGCAAACATGCACCTAATTCCACTGACCAACACTAGTTCTTTGAATCACATATTGCTCCCATGTACGCTAGCAATTAGCAAAAGCAAGAACCGATGGACCAGATGTTGGGGGGTCCGAAAATCAGATGGGATCCCCGAACACAAGATTCCAGAACGAACGCACGAAAGCAAGAACGAGAGAGGGGACAAGGAATCCCCGAAAGTCTGTACTCGTCTCAAAAGTTGTGAACCCCTTTACACGTACCTTCGAACCCCCTTTTATAGGGAGGTGAAGGGACTTTTACATTCCGAGATTGTCCTCGAATCTAAAGAATATTCTAAGTGTGAACATGTACAAGAATGTCTTTTATACTCCGTGATTTGCGGAACTAATTTCACATATTTACGAGCCTGCCATCAGTTCACACCTCGAACCCGGACTTTTGGGGCAGTGTCTTTGACTTGGTCTTCCTCTGACCTTCTTCCCTTCATTCACGAAAATCGCCGATCACCAAGATCTTCGAACTGAGCTTCAGAGTTCACAGCCGAAGGGAAGTCTGTTAAGATCTCCGAAGTTTCCATCTTCACAATTCCCCGGACTCGTCAGGTTTCCGCAGTCCTGAAACGAAAAACAGACCTGCGATCCAAAGCTTATTCGGCAATTACTTCGCACAACATTAGGGGGTCAGTGGATCATGTAAGAAATAACAAAACACCTTCCCTAACACTTTTATGTTATGAAACAGACTTGCGATCCAGCGAATCATCCCCGAATACTTTCACGAATTTGCAGAAGTCTAAGCTACTCTAAAGTTTCGAGGGTGAAAGGTTTTTGCCCAATTCCCAAACACTAGCCCCTCGGGGAAGCGGGTTGACTCCGACGATCCGTTTCCACGAACAATTCTCAGAATTTCGGTAAAAACGTCACCCTCAGAACGTCGGAGTATACACGCGTCACCCCTAAAATGCGCAACGTTCATCTCAAGGCGGTTTCTTGAAACTACCCCCCTCTCACCCTATAAATAGAGGGCGGGCGCGGTAACTTTATTTCACCACTTCGCCGCATTCTCCGACTTTCTGAGGTGTTTGTAGCGCAAAGTTTTCAAGACGCCCCAAGTTCGGCAACTTCTTTTTCAAAGGTATTCTATTCGTCTTTCTTACATTTTTTGGTCATTAGCCAACTGTTTCGTAGATTTTTGTTTCTTGTAAATTGACACGCATTTCGCGTTTGTTTTTCTTTCGAAAAGGTGGCTCGCACTAAAAGTACTGCTAGGCCAATGACTTCCGAAGAGTTGGCTGCCGCTGGTGTTCTGCCAACCGAAGAAAACGCTCCTTCCAGTACAAATGACCCGACTGCCGAAGCCATTCGCGATTCCGGCAGTCACGAAGATGGAGAGATAAGGTCTGAGAATAAATCTGGTGGTGATGAAGATCTCTCCAATGTTGAAGTTGACTTGAATGAGCTTGTTGGTGCTAAGGCCACATCTTATCCTCCGGCATTTGTCTTTGGCAAGTCGCGGCCGAAATCATTAAAGAATATGAGAAGGCTGGATTTTTCCCTGCTGGTGATGGACGCCCTCCTTCTGGCGAAGAGGTCCCCGCCCCTAAAGCTGACAAAGTCGTTGTTTTCATGGATTTCTTCACTTGTGGACTCAGATTTCCCTGTGATCCTCATCTACCTTCCATTCTTGAGAGATTTTCTGTGAAAATGCACCAATTAACACCGAACTCTTTTCTGGAACTCTCGAAGTTCTTATGGATAATGAAGACTTTCAAGTGTACAGCTGGTGCTGACATATTCGCACGTTTATTCGAGCTTGTGACCGAGAAAGACATTCTTAAGCTCGACGATGGGAAATACTACGAGGCTCACTATGCTTGTTGTACCTTTAACACCCGAAGGAAGAACTCGCATCAAGGCCTCACAAGAATCCAGCTTGCACCTTGCAGTAAGACTAACTTCTCCGAAGACTGGAGCTCTTTCTGGTTCTATGTGAAGGTAGACATGTCCAAAGTTTCTGGATACACTAGACCATCCTATCCGTTCTATTCGCCAATGGAGTCGGTGACTGCTGTTTGCACTGCTCCATATAACAGCCGAACCCTTGGTTTCAAGAGCTGTGAAAATGCTTTCTTCTTGGCCAGTACCATTCTTGGAGGCCGCGATGCTATTGAAGAGTTCGTTGCAGCTGGAGTCTGGCCCTTATCAGATGGTTGGAAGCCTTCAGATATTGTTTTGCTTGATGTGGATTGGGCTTCTCAGAAGGTGCCATTTACACGATTTAACTTGCGACTTAAGGATGGTCAAAGTCTTGAAGACTTCATTCTTGAAGTTGAGGAGAAGGTTAACGTGATGGTTGGTGAATCTACCCTTAACGAGTATAAATCTTTCAAGAACATCGTGAAGCACAGGAAAAGAGTGAATCGTGTGTTCTCAGAACTCGGTGCTGAGACTGCTCTTCGATCTCGCCCGCCAGGCGTGGATAAGAAGATTCCGGCAGTTGCCGTAGCAGTTTGTTCGACTGCTGCACCTAAGGCTCCAAGAAAGAGAGCTTCGAAGAAGGACAAGGCAAAAAGCAGCGCGGCCGACACTTCTTCTCCCTCCGTTCGCCCAGGAAGGACTAAGTCTTTGGAGTCCAGCAAGAGGAAGAGGAAAGCTTCCGAAGATATTTCTGATGCTGAGATTCAAGCGGCTTCAAGTCTTGCGCAGCTGGGCAAGAAAAAGGCTAAGAAGGCTGTGAAGAAGGTTGTTGCTGCTGTTGTCCAGCGCGTTCCTTCGGCTTTTTCTGATGACGAGACGATTGATGAACCTCGCCAAACAGGTTTCTCTTCTTGCTTATGCTGTGCATTGAGGTTCAGAGTTCGTCCTGTCTATACTCCAAGTTCAGAGAATGAATTTGTTGATATTGAAACTTTTTCAGACATTGTCCCCGCAGACGAAATTCCCTTAAGGAGACTTAATCAAACAGGTTTGCACGTTACTTTCATCTTTTACACTCTGCTGATCTTCTTGTTTTTCTTACATTTTTTTGCTGCTGTATCCTTTCTGATTTTCGCAGGTTTTGAAGAAAACACTCGAAAACTTTCATCATTAGATCTTGCTAGTTTCAAGAAAACTTATGATTTGAAGGCATCCATTGTTGGCAAAGTTGTCTCTGAACGGCTCCTCGAAAAAGAGGAGCTTGTTGAGAAGCTCAATGGCGAATCTCAGAAGCTGAAACGTGAATTGAACAAGGCTCAGGCTTCGAGCCTTGATTTGGAGAAGCGAATCGCAGAGCTAGTGGACTCTTTGAAGAAATGTCAAGACGAGAAAGGTCTTGCTGAAGCCGCTCTTCGCGATTCGAAGAAGGATCTTGAAAAGCTTAACAAGACTCACGAAGATGACCTAAAAATGATTAAGAATCTTCGCAAGGAAACTGACAAGAACGCAAAAATTGTTGACGAGCTCGTGTTGCTAATGCTGAGCTTTCATCGAAGAATTCTGATCTCGCGAAGACTTTGAGCGCAAAAGAACAGAAGATTCAGGATCTCGAGAAAGCTCTTTCTGAACGGAGCGAGACTTCAAGCAAAGATGTTGATGCGATCAGGGAAAATTTGAAACTTCTGTTTGAGGAGTATAGGGGATCCTTGGAGCAATTTGGCACCCGTCCCAGTCCGCTGCCTGAAAGCGAAGAAATTTCTGATTTGATGGACTGGATGCTGAAGGAGTTCCAAGCTCTCCCAGATGTTTTCTCAGGAGCTAGCGATTTCGCTGCTCTTTTTTCAGTGGAAAGTCTCCTGAAGCTTCTTTATGATTTCGATTGTGTCGATCTCCCGAAATTCCGCGGGGCACTCTCGCGATTTCCAGATGCTGCAAGCACTTCAACTATTCGTCCTAATGAATGTCCGTGCTGTAAAGATTCGATTCGCAAGGAAATTTTGGAATGCGAGTGGAAAAGAATTCGCGAAGAAGATTGCCCGTGACAAACTCGAGGAGGTTGCTGTTTTAGACTTTGCTGAAGTTCTAGTGCCTTGCAGGCATCCTTTTCTTGATACTTACCAACTTCTTTTGTTCTTTTTCAGATGATTCAGAAGGAGGCGCTCGCCAAGGCTGAGGGAACCCAAGAACCAACTTCTGAATCCGAGAAGAATGATGATAGTGACAACGGAGAGGAAGGTTCAGGGAGTGAGGGTAGTGGCGACAGTAGCAGCAGCGGCGATCAAGATGACGGAGGTGAAGAAAGCTCCGATCGTCAAACCAGCTCCCCGAAGGTTGACATCATTGGATGAGGAGACACTTGTCCGAACTCTTGCCTTTGACATTGAGAGCTACAAACTTGTATATTTGTGGGTTGTGACCCCTTCTAAACCTTTGTTTTGTAAATTTTAACCTGCGCAGGTCCTGCAAGGTGGGCCTGTGCAGGATGTGATACCTTTGCGAATTCATCGTCAGGATCAAGTAGTTAGCGGTGAAGTTTGGCGGTTGTACAAAGAAGCTAATCCTGGATGCGAATTCTCTGATTTTTGGCTTGAATGTTGTCAGTATTTCTCGATGCGTAGTTTTCAACTTAGCTGGTTTTTTCTTCAACGCGACGGCTATGCTCTTGCTTCTGCGGCCTCGAGTTCGCGGTCCTTCATGAAGACGGAGCCCCTTAGCCCTATAACTGGTGACTGTAGTTTTGCTTATGCTAGTGATATTACCGAAGAAAGGGGTCGTAAACCGGGCCATGTGATTGAACTTCCTTTCTGAAATTTCAGCTCTTCGAAGCTGTATAACTGTACTTTTATGAAACTTTGTTTGAAACTAAGGCAATAAACTCGTTTTTTAAGAAAAAACGTCACCCTTCCCACCTTGCCGTTTTCATGCAAAATTTCATGGATTTCGAAAGATTGATAGTTCCCTTGTTTATTACAGTGTAAGTCGACAAAATTTGTTTCACGAATTTTGTGAACTTGCGCCCGCTTGGCATTCTTGCCTAGGTTGATATCGCAACCCTCAGTTGCTTCAACCGTTTTGTGCGATCACTAATTCTCGGAGATGATTGAGCCCCTTGGCCTTTGGAATAAGGTTTTCAGCTAGAGCAATTTTCCAAAAAAACTTCGTATAATTCTTCATGAATGTTCGCTACCATGCTGATTTGTTCTTGCGATCGAAAAAACATTTAACTTTTACTTTATAATTTTTCACACAAAAAATCCTGAGCAAAAATGTTTGTACTTTCGGGGCCACAACATTCAGTTGTTCCCGTACTTTTGATAGGATATCCCTTTAAGGTGGGATCTAGGCCACAACTTGTTGTTGTCTCAGGCCTTCTGGTAGGATATGCTCTTAAGGTGGGATATAGGCTTTCACGGAGCCTTCGGCTATCAAGGAGCCTTTTCACAGAACTTCTCTTTCTCTTTTTTAATCTCGGCTATCACGGAGCCCTTTCGCGAACTTTTCTTTCACATAGATGGAATTTGGCTATAACGAAGCCTTTTCACGAATTTCCCCTTCACATGGTGGAACTCAGGCTATAACGGAGCCTTTTCACGAACTTTTCTTTCTCACGATGGAACTTAGGCTATCACGAAGCCTTTTCACGAACTTTTCTTTCTCACGATGGAACTTAGGCTATCACGGAGCCTTTTCACGAACTTTTCTTTCTCACGATGGAACTTAGGCTATCACGGAGCCTTTTCACGAATTTTTCTTTCTCACGATGGAACTTCGCAAGATACATAATTTGGGGGAAGACTCTTTTCATATATATTACAAAGAGTATTTACATAGGATCCGCCTTATTAAAAACCTTGCCCCTTGATTTAGGGTCCCCTTTGCAAGGAAAAGAGTACGGTCCTTCTTATTTTAAATTAAATGCGAGAAGTAAATATTTTTGTTCCCGCAACCACTTATAGTTCCGTGGTTCGGGTTTTTACAGTTTTATGGAATCTAAACTTGTGAAAAGAAATGCTGAATAATAAATCTAGCTACTTTTCATGATTTTCAAGGGTAGTACCTTTTTAGACTGTCTGCATTCCACGAATGCGACAGCTCTTCACCGGTTTGGTCTGTTAAGCGGAAAGCTCCTGGCATGCTAGTTTCTCTTGCAATGTAGGGTCCTTCCCAAGATGCTTGAAGTTTCCCGGGATTCTCCGAGTTTTTCTTTCTTTTTATCACTAAGTCACCACTATTGATATCTTTCCTGACTACTTTCTTATCCTTCCACGCCTTGGTTTCCGTTTGGTATTTTTCAATATTATCTGAGGCTTCGAGGATTGTTAGCTCGATCATGTCTTTTTCTACCTTCATGTCGACTTCTTCGATTTCTTTTGCTTTATGTACTCTTAAGCTTTCATTCTTGATTTCTTCCGGTGAGATTGCTTCAGTGCCGAATAATAAGCGAAATGGTGTGAAATCTGTTGCTCTTGACACTATTGTGTTGTGAGACCAGATTACTTTCGGCAATTCATCTGTCTACTTGCCTTTCTTCTGATCATATAGACACTTCTTGATTCCTGAAAAGATTAACCCGTTTGCTCTTTCAACAACCTCATTAGACTACGGATGATAAACTGAAGAGAACTTCACATGAGTGCCCAGAGTTTTGCAATATTCCTTGAAAGAATAACAGTCGAACTGTTTCCTGTTGTCAACAGTTAATTCTCTTGGTACTCCGAATCTGCAGATTATGTTTTGCCAGAAGAATTTCTGAATTGTTGGTGCTGTGATATTCGCCAATGCCTTTGTCTCCACCCACTTGGTGAAGTAATCAACTGCCACTGCTGCAAACTTACAGTTTCCTTGGGCTGTTGGTAATGGGCCGACCAAATCCATTCCCCACCTTTGCAGAGGCCATGTTGGTGGGATTAGATGAACTGGCATAGATGGCAAGTTTTGCTGATTCACTGTTTTCTGGCATGCTTCACATTCCCGAATCAGCTTCTTTGCATCAAAATTTATCGAAGGCCAAAAAAATCCTTGCTTTATTGCTTTGCCTGCCAGTGCTCTTGTGCCTATGTGTGCACCACAAAATCCACTATGGATTTCTTTGAGAAGTTCTACACCCTTTTTGGAGGTTATGCACCTTAGCCATGGTTCGGTTACCCCAGACTTGTAAAGTTTCCCATTCACTATAGTGTATCCTCTTGCTCTTTGCCTTAGCTTTTTTTCTTCCAATTCATCTTGTGGTTCATAGTGACCCCTCAAGTATGCCATGATTTCGGCTCTCCAATCGTGAGTTTCTACAATGTTTACAGTTTTTGGCTTCGGATCTTTGATGGATGGTTCTTTGATGATTTCGAAGAACACGTCCGGGGGCATTGCCTGATTCTGGGCTGCTGCTTTCGCCAATTTGTCTGCTTCGTTATTGTCATTTCTTGGTATATGCTGAACTGAATAGCCCTTGAAGTGCCTTTTCATCTTTCTAACTTTCTCAAGATACTTCACCAGAACAGGATTTCTTGCTTCGCTCACTTTCTCAATGTGTTCCTGAATGACTTTAGAGTCTGTCTTGATGATAAAGGTTTGTTGACCCAGAGCTTTCATCTTTCTCAAGGCTAGAAGTAGAGCTTCGTATTCAGTTGTGTTGTTCGTAGAGTGCACATCATCCGCGAAATCAAGCCGAGCAGCGTATCTTATCACGATTCCTGCCGGAGATGTTACGATTACTGATATTCCAATTCCTCTATCGCACCAAGCCCCATCACAATGCACCACCCATGGTGTGACTATTTCTTTGGCAGGATTATGATTCGGCGATGTCCAGTCCACGACGAAATCTGCCAAGACTTGCGATTTGATTGCATTTCTTCTTTCGAAATCAACTGTGTATTCTGATAGTTCAGCAGCCCACTTGATGATTCGGGTCGATGCCTCTTTATTTGTGAACAAGTCATTCAGCAGTTGATTCGTGATGACTCTGATTCTGTGACCCTCGAAGTAATGTCTTAATTTTCTTGCTGCCATAATGACTGCATATGCTATCTTCTCTAATTCAGAGTAAAAGAGTTTGGATCCCGAAAGAGCTTCTGAAGTGAAGTATACTGGAATTTGTTTCAATTTTCCTTCTTCCTCTTTCTCTTGCACTAGCACAGCACTCACGGCTGAATTAGAAGCAGACAAGTACATCAAAAGTGGCGATTTTGGCTCTAGAGGGCATAGCTTGGTCATGTTTGACAGGTAGTCTTTGAGTTCTTGGAAGGCTTGTTTCTAAGATTCAGACCACTGAAAGTTCTTGGAACTTCGGAGAATTTGAAAGAAGGGCAAACTTCTCTCTGCAGCTCTGGGGATGAATCTGTTAAGAGCAGCCACTCTCCCTGTCAACTTTTGCACATCTTTCACCAAAACAGAATCTTGCATCTCAACTAGAGTCTTGATTTTGTCAGGATTTGCCTCAATACCTTTTGTCGAAACCAAGCACCCCAAAACTTTTCCCTTATGAATGCCGAAAATGTACTTCTCAGGATTCAGCTTAAGATTTGCTGCTCTGAGGTTCGCAAAGGTTTCTGCTAGATCACTGATGTGGTCTTTTCTTTGAATGCTTTTGACGACTATATCGTCGACATATGCTAGAATGTTTCTCCGAAGCTGAGGATGAAGCACTATTGCTATCATTCTTGAAAATGTGCACCCTGCATTCTTTAGACCCTCTGGCATTCTGACGAAGCAAAAGGTTCCGAAAGGAGTGATGAAACTTGTTTTCTCCTCGTCTTCTCTTCGCACCCTTATTTGATGATATCCTGAAAACATGTCCAGGAGTGATAGCATTTCGCTGTTTGCAGCGTCATCAACGACCTTGTCCACTCTTTCTAAGGGGAAGTCATCCTTCTTGCAAGCTTTATTCAAATCTGTGAAGTCCACACACATTCTCCACTTCCCATTCTTCTTCTTTACTGGTACAGTGTTAGCCAGCCAAACAGGATACATGACTTCTCTGATCACCTTGGCATCCTGAAGCCTCTGCACTTCAGCCTCTACCGCCTTGACTTTTTCTTCAGACATTTTCCTGAGTTTCTGCTTTTTCGGGGTTATTTTCTCATCTGTGTCTAGGGTATGTTCGATGATATCTCTATCGACACCTTGCAAGTCTTTGGCTGACCAAGCGAAGACGTCTTTGTTCTTGTTCAGGAATTGGGTAAGTTCTTTCTCTTCTTCGGGACTGAGATGAGCCCCTATCACGACTGCTCTGTCTGGCATATCATCTAGATGTACTTTCTTCGTTTCGCCATCAGCAGCTATTTCAACTTTTTCTTTATCTCTTTTGGCCTCAACATATGGCTCTTTCTTTTCTTCGACAGAATTCAGGTGGTGCACGTTGGTTTGACCTGGTGTGTGGCCCTTTTCAATGTTTCGGGCCTCTTGCTGATCACCGAATACAGTGATGACTCCTTTTGGTGCTGGGATTTTCATGCATAGGAACTGTTGCCTTATCACAATATCGAACTTGTTAATGAATCCTCTGCCGAAAATCGTGAGGTACGGATGGTACATGTCGACCACATCGAAAGTGAGAGTTTCAGTTCTGGCATTGTCAAGATCTCCAAAGGATACGGGCAGAGCTATCTTTCCTGCTGGCTTGATTGGTTTTCCTCCGAAACCCAGCAGGGGGTACTCTGTTGCTGCAGCATATGTGGACTCAAGCTCATCTTCTCGAAAGTTTTCATGAATAAGATATCTGCCGAACTTCCATTATCTACCAGAACTTTTCCGATAACCCATCCGGCTATGTTCACCTCGATGACCATGGCATCGTTGTGATCTGTTGACTTCAATCTAAAATCTTGTTCAGTGAATGTTATCGGCACTTTGGCCCACTCTGGTCGCGCTGCCGGACCGTCATTGATGACTGTGTTCACAGATCTGAAGTAATTATTTCTTTATCTTTTTGTGTCGAACTCCATGACTGAACCTCCTGTTATATGCATGATGGTTCCGAAGGAAGGTAATGCTTTCGGATTGTGGCCTCTCGAACTCGACTCTGGTCTTGATGAATTGTCGGGTGGTGGTGGCAACATTTCTTGAATTGATTGTGGTTGCTGAATGGTTTGAATTGCCTGAGACTGAGGATAGAATTGTTGGGAAGGCTGCCAGGATGACTGTGCCTGCTGAAACTGCTGAATTGTGACTGGATTTGGTTGAGGACTCATGAATTGTGGTTGCCAGAAGTTTGGACGGAATTGGTTCGGCATCGTGGAGGCAATACTCATCATGGTTTTCTCTTGTTGGATTCTTGTTATGTTCTTTTTGGTTTCTGGGCACACTTCGGTGCTATGGCCTCTTCCATGATATCGGCAGTAGAAGTATGGATCTCTTGGATCATGGTTCTGAACTTTCGGGGGTCCTCTTCCCCTTCCTCTTCCTCTTGACGCAAAACCTCCTCTTGTGCTCGGTCTGCTGTCCTGATTGAACTGAGGATTTTCCACATTGTTGATGTTTTGTGGGGTTTGAGAATGAGGTCTCCATGTTGTTTCTCTATTGCCTTGCCTTGCCTTGCTTGATTTCGCTCAGCAACTCTTCTTCGATGATCTTCGTCGGACTTGATGTATTCTTCCAGTTCGTGAAAGAGTTCGTCAATATTCTTAGGCTCCTTTCGGGTCAAGTGCGAAGCTGTTGGTCCTGGAGTCAGACCTTTGATCAGTGATTGTATTGTTGTCTTGTCATCTGCTTCCGGGATCTGAGATCTTTGCTGCATGAATCTTCTTACGAAGTTCTGCAATGGCTCTCTATCTTTTTGCTTGCAATTGTACAGGTCTGATGATTTTGCCGCAGTTTCATGAAATATCTGGAAAGCTTGGATGAACTTTGTCTTGATGTCAATCCAACTGCAGATTGAGTGTGGTGGTAGCAGGGAGTACCAATTGAGGACTGGACCTTCGCAAGCAATGATGAAGGATTTGGCTAGTGCGACATATCTCCTCCTGCTGAATTCACAGCTGCTTCATAGCTCATGAGGAACTGTCTAGAGTTTCCATACCCATTGTACTTTGGGAGAGAGACTGGTTTGAACTTTGGTGGCCATGGTGCTGTTTGCAACCCAAGTGAGAATGGTGAATCTGGATCTGCGAACTGCGAGATTCCGTTACCCGCGAAGAAGTTTTCTCTTGAAGTTCTTTTGTTCTGGCCAGAGTTCTGAAGTGGCGAATCGCGTCATAGTGAGCTGTTCTCTTGCTCTTTCATTTCATCAATTTCTCTTTGCATTCTTTCTATTTGTTCTTTTGCCTGGTTAAGTTTCTCCAGTTTCTCCGAAGCTCTTCTTTTTGCTTCCAGCTGGTTCGCGAATCTCTCTTTCTCTTTCTGAAGTTGCAGTACTTTTTGGTGCACTCTTTCTAGTTCTCTGTCAACAGTCTGATCATCTTCCTCATCAGCTTCTTCCTCAGTGAATGGTTCCAGAGTATGCGCCGTTTTCTCAGCTCGTGCCTTCTGAAGAGCTTCAAGTTTTGCCCTCCTTTCTTGGTCTGTGATTTGCGAAGGTTCTGCAGTGGGAGAGATTCCATTGTCTTCTTCAGTGTGGTGATCTTCCTGGTTAGCTTCAGTAGATGTGTTCTTCTTGGATTTCTTCTGTGGAGGCATCGTGAGTTGTTTTTCGGCTGAGACCACGGTGAGCGCCAATGTTGGGGGTCCGAAAACCGGATGGGATCCCCGAACACAAGATTCCAGAACGAACGCACGAAAGCAAGAACGAGAGAGGGGACAAGGAATCCCCGAAAGTCTGTACTCGCCTCAAAAGTTGTGAACCCCTTTACACGTGCCATCGAACCCTCTTTTATAGAGAGGTGAAGGGAATTTTACATTCCGAGATTGTCCTCGAATCTAAAGAATATTCTAAGTGTGAACATGTACAAGAATGTCTTTTACACTCCGTGATTTGCGGAACTAATTTCACATATTTACGAGCCTGCCATCAGTTCACACCTCGAACCCGGACTTTTGGGGTAGTGTCTTTGACTTGTTCTTCCTCTGACCTTCGACCCTTCATTCACAAAAATAGCCAATCACCAAGATCTTCGAACTGAGCTTCAGAGTTCACAGCCGAAGGGAAGTCTGTTAAGATCTCCGAAGTTTCCATCTTCACAATTTCCCGAGCTCGTCAGGTTTCCGCAGTCTTGAAACAAAAAACAGACCTGCGATCCAAAGCTTATTCGGCAATTACTTCGCACAACATTAGGAGGTCAGTGGATCATGTAAGAAATAACAAAACACCTTCCCTAACACTTTTATGTTATGAAACAGACTTGCGATCCAGCGAATCATCCCCGAATACTTTCACGAATTCGCAGAAGTCTAAGCTACTCCGAAGTTTCGAGAGTGAAAGATTTTTGCCCAATTCCCCAACACCAGACATTCAACAAAACGTATTACCTATACGGAACAAATCGATAGGAACCTTGCAGATATTTCAGGAAACGACAAGCTGCGGCATCAGTGGGCGAGCCTCGTTCTTGCTCCCTTGCGGCCATGGAGGAAACGTATAAACTAGGACAAGATGGCATAGCTACCAATCAGAGCATTTTTAGGGGGAAAAACGCAAAGTAGTTACAGTGGAAGTGCAACAAAGCTAGCTGAAGAGCAACACTTTACACTCCTGCTCGACCATTGGGGCAAGAAAGCATGGAGGAAGAGGTAGGAAGGAGGGGGGTCCCTTCTCTTCTGACATCGCCGTCGCCGCCTGAAACTGAAGCCGCTTCTGCGCATCAGGAACACATCGCCTCTGATATTACCCAGGTGTGGCCATCTCTACCCTGGCACCCCGTTACCATTTTGTTGGAACTACTGCCATATTTCTAGACATCTCTGGTTCTAAGAGCCATGTAACAACCTAAGTCCACTGTCATCACTTCAATTTGTAACTTCAGCTTGTAGGATGGACGCCACTGATAGAGCTGAAGAGAATCGTCGACAGGGATCAGGTCAACGCCCGGATCGTTGGCAAGATGGAGTGCTACCAGCCACTCTGCTCCGTCAAGGACCGCAGCGCTCTGAGGTATCTATCCCGGGGTTTCGAATTCAGATCATGTTGAAGTTACCTGCTGATGCATGAGCTATCCATGTCAGTATCTGATCTGATCCGAAAGTAACCCGGGCGGCTGGCACTGCGGTGTTTCTTTCGCAGGATGATTGAGGATGCAGAGGAGAAAGGGCTGATCTCACCTGGCACCACAACACTGGTCGAGCCGACAAGCGGCAATATGGGGATAGGTCTGGCGTACATCGCTTTGGTCAGAGGTTACAGGTTCGTTGCAGTCATGCCTGCTGAGTATTCACTTGACAAGCAGATCTTGCTGAGGTATCTGGGAGCAGAGGTGGTTTTGACTGGTGAGAATACCTAGCCAGCTTTGTGACCAATGTCAAAACTCAGATAGAGGTGTTCGGCTGTTCGCCAAAGTTCCAAAAAACAGAGAGAGAGAGAGGTGTTCGGTGCCTGTCAAAACTCTAATGTTCAACGCTCTTCTGTTTTCAGATCCCACACTTGGCTTTCAAGGACAACTTGACAAAGTGGAGCTGCTCAAGAAAGATTTACCCAATGTGCATGTTCTTGATCAGTTTGCAAATGCAGCAAATCCTGAAGCACACTTTACATGGACCGGTACCTATCCTTATAAAATGTTATCTGATTGAAAAATAGATAATATAGTTATCTACAAAAAAAACTACAAGTGCTCCACATTGATCTTCTGAAACAGTCATGGATCAGATGACTTATGTTTCTGCTGCATTTCATAATATATATTGTGTATGTCCACTCCTACCTAGGACCTGAGATTTGGAGGGATACGGCTGGTAAAGTAGATATCTTTGTAGCTGGTTCGGGCACTGGAGGTACTGTCTCTGGCGTTGGCAGATACTTGAAGATGAAGAACCCAGCTGTGAAGGTCATTTGTGTTGAGCCTGCTGAGAGTCCAGTTATTTCAGGTAAACTAGTACTCCAAAAAACATGTGCAGTTGTGCACTGCACTGAATGGTCAAATTCTCCACGAAATAAATATGGAAATGTACAAAAACAGTAGCTTGAACCCTTGAATAATTGACAATACTTGGTAATTGCTTTAATAGCTTTGCTGATTTTTCACAGGTGGCAACCCTTCCCGGCATAAAATTCAGGGAGTTGGCCCCGGATTTGTACCCAGGAACCTGGACTCCTCACTTATCGACGAGATCATTACAGTAACTGCAGAAGATGCAATGGCGAATGCAAGGAGGTTGGCACGGGAAGAGGGCCTGCTAGTTGGGATATCATCTGGAGCAAATTTGGCAGCTTGCTTGAAGGTATACTGAACACTAATCCTTCTGACTTGATCCTACCTCCATTTCTTTCCCACATTTGCCCACCTCACCTTATATTTGAATATATTTTTAGGTGGCATCAAGTGAAGAGAACAAAGATAAGATGATTGTCACTATGTTTCCCAGCGGTGGGGAGAGATACATGACCTCTGACCTCTTTGCAGCTGTAAGAGAGGAATGCATCGCCATGACCTTCTGATCTGGATACTTGTGTAGATCTGTAGTGGTGGTCTAGTCTGGCATGGAAAACGTGTGCGTTTTTGTTTTTTATCAGAAAGTCAGGAACCTTTACAGTGTAGAAATGTAGATTGGCGTGCCTGTCTGCTTTCTACCTTTGCAGAGTGACATGGAACTCTCAGTCACCATTCTTCAAATACATTAATTTCCCTCATATTCCAAAGTTCATTGACTAGTATTGCAAGAAAAGCAGTTGACCAAGGGTCCAGGGCCATCACTGGACGCTTCAAACCCAGTTTACTTCAATTTGTTGATAGACCTACTCTTTGCAGCTTCTTTGAAGATCATTCTCCTTGGTTAGTTTGTTATTTTCGCATGACTTAATCAAGAAAGATTTTTAACCTTAACTTTTGCGACCAAGATATGAACCATGTATATGCCACGTTTTATTTTATTTTTCTAAAATTTGAAAGACCGCTTTCGAATAATTTTTTGACATTTTTTTTATCATTTACCCATTTTCAACGTAGCTTTAGCATAGCTCGGCTGACTTGCTACCAACAAAGTGCAGAATTATTGTAATGTGAACACCAATGATGCCAAAGTAGTGGTTGTCTACTCTGGCATGGAAAACATGTGCGTTCATTTGTGCGTTTTTATCAGAAAGTCAGGAACCTTTAGCAGATTGAGATGGAACTTTCAGTCACCATTCTCTAGAAAATACTATATGGTCACTTAAATATATTAATTTCCCTCATAGTCCAAAACTCATTAACTTGTATCACAAGAAAAGCAGTTGAATAGAGATATGAACTAGGATGTGCCAACTTAAAAAAAAATCGAAACTTCAAAGTCTACTTTTGCAGATTGAGATGGAACTTTCAGTCACCGTTCTCCAGAAAATACTAGATGGTCACTTAAACATATTAATTTCCCTCATATTCCAAAACTCATTAACTTGTATTACAAGAAAAGCAGTTGAAGATGTGCCAACTTTTATTTACTTTTTGGAAACTTAAAAGTTTTTTGAATAAAATTTCGCCGTTTTCCTATCGTTTTCCCATTTTTAACAAAGCTTTCGCGTAGCTCGACTACGAATTATTGTGATGTGCACATTGCAGCTAGAATGGATGGATATACCCATTTTGCAGGAGTCGTCCCTGTCTTCCTGTTGCTCCTCTGACTATAAAGAAGCCAACAAGCAGTAGCGTAGAGTAGCATCATCCATGGAGACAGAAGGGGAGGTTGGGAGAAGGGGCATCCCTTCTCTCTTGAACCCATCTCCCTCTTCCAGCGATGGTGTTGCTGGGCGGGAGGAGCACATTGCCTCCGATGTCACGCAGGTGAGGTCTTCCTATCTATTCCATTCTACCTTCTTCAGGTTCCTGTTTGTTGCTGTTACCGGATTTCTAGGTGGCATGCATGAGCGATTGAGATTGTTCGTGCGCAACAATTTCTTCAGCTCATAGGATGGACGCCGCTGATCGAGCTGAAGAGAATCGCCAGCAAGGATGGAGTAGACGCGCGGATCGTCGGCAAGATGGAGGCCTACCAGCCGCTCTGCTCCATCAAGGATCGATGCGCTTTAAGGTGTTCTGATGTTTCCCTTGCTCCTACCCAATTTCTTAACTGAATTGGTCAGAGAGTTATCTCTATTATGTTAATCCTGATAGGCAGGTTGTATTAGGCTAGTTCATTGGTCATCTGCTTTGAACTTGTTTTTACTGAATAATGGTAGACTCAGAAAATACAAAGTCAACCAACAGTCCTGTCTGCCTGTGAACAAGTGTTTTAAGTTCAGACAAGTGTAGCCTGCATTGCTGCCCCTGGATTTACGGATACCTGTTATTTGGTCCACTGTACCCAATTTGTAACACTGTGCTACACTTTCTTTTGACGATGCACATCTGTGCTGACACTTCCTTCTGTTTTCTTCTGAACAATCACACAAGATGCACATCTTTTCTGTATTGACTGCTGACACCTCCTGTTTTCTTCTGAAGAATGATAGAAGATGCAGAGGAGAGAGGACTGATTTCACCTGGTGTCACAACACTAATCGAGCCAACAAGTGGTAACATGGGATTAGGATTGGTTCTCGTTGCTATTCACAAAGGTTACAGATTCATAGCTGTTGTGCCGGCTAAATATTCACTTGACAAGCAGATCTTGTTGAGATACATGGGTGCTGAGCTGTATTTAACAGGTATGATAACTTGTACCAAGTTATGGCATCACCTTGCTTGATTTTTCACTTTTAGAATAGATAACCTTTAGTCAGTAGAAACTTCATGGGTGACCTTCTCCCTTGCGGTTGACCGTATGCAGATCCCGACCTCGGCTTTCAAGGCATGTGCGACAAGGTTGAACAGCTCCGAAAAGAATTGCCAAATGTACATGTTCTTGATCAAGCTACCAATAAAGCAAATTCTGAAGCACACTTCAGACTAACTGGTATGGACGTCTGGTTGTAAAATGTGCTCCAATGTGATGTTTTTACCTCGGTAACAGCTTCGTTTACATAAAGATGAGCTAGCTTATGTAGACTATTTTTTTCTGAGATATATCATATATGTACTTCTTTGATTTTGATTATTGTTGTTGCTCCTTTAACAGAAGCCGATGCAAAAAAAAGGCTGAAATTGTTATCATTGCTTAGAAGCCCATAACACTTTATGGACACTGCAAGAATATTGTATACTTCAACAACCACTATTTACCACTTAGGATAATCATATATATGCTCTGCTGGTATTGTTCAGCTTAACATATTTTTCATATATTCATAGGAAAAGCATGTTCTTAGACATGATATCACAATACGATGCCTATTGTTTACAAATACAGGGCCTGAGATTTGGAAGGACACAGCCGGCAAGGTGGACATTTTTGTGGCTGCTTCAGGCTCGGGAGGTACTGTATCCGGTGTCGGGAAGTACCTGAAAATGCAAAACCCAGACGTCAAAATCGTTTGCGTTGAGCCTGCAGAGAGCCCAGTCATTTCAGGTAGCACACCATTGCAGAAAGCCAGAAACACAAATTACTTGAAAGTAAGCTTTTGGAATCCTGACAGATTTCAACATGGTATTGGTTTTATTTAGGTGGTGCCCCTAGCAAGCACAAAATCCAGGGAATAGGACCAGGATTTCTACCTGAAGTCCTGGACATGTCGGTCATCGACGAGACTGTCACGGTGACCACTGAGGAGGCCATGGCGAATGCGAGGAGGCTGGCGAAGGAGGAGGGCCTGCTTGTGGGCATTTCTTCAGGAGCAAACCTGGCAGCTTGCTTGAAGGTCCACACAATCCTAGCTGACTGCATCTACCATTGCCGTTTCACTTTCTGATATCTCATGAACCTTCAAATGTGTCTTCAGATCGCATCGAGAGAAGAGAACAAGGGGAAGATGATCGTCACCGTGTTCCCTAGCGGCGGCGAGAGATACATGAACTCCGACCTGTTTGCAGATGTAAGGGAGGAGTGCATTGCCATGACATTCTGATTCATTTTCACTTTTCTTTTGGGAAAATAACATCCTGATTTCATCAGTAAATCGGAACAGTTGTATCGTCTGTGTAAAATAAAAGATCTAGGTAGACCACTTGTTGGTTGTTGCTGATAGCAGGCATGTCACTACTGAACATTTCACTTTCAGTTAAACAGTTTGCTTCACGGCTTTGCTTGGCTTGCCCTTCGTCTCTTCTACCGAGGTCGTTGTCCTTGGTTCTAGCGAAGTCAGATGCCATCGAAGTAATGGGAGCATGTTGCCAAATGCATTATGCAAAACTAGACACACGCTTTACTGGATAAACAAGGCTGATTATGTCACTGAACATGTCACATACCTCGTGCTTGAGACTCACTACCAACCAATCGCAAACTTCCAATCCACAAAAAAAAAATGCAAAATTTATTATTAGTATAAATATGACATGGACACTGGTGAACCGTATCATATACCATATCCTAAATGGAACAAAAAATAATACAAGTAGTCATGTTCAGAGTGCAGTGCAGCTACAAACGGTAGTCCTCTGCAGTTTGCAGTCTCCAGTCTTCGCTGACTGTCCGCTAGAGTATCTCCTTCCCCCGTTGTGAGAGGCCAAGAAACACGAGAGTGGGAGCAGCATCCATGGCGGGAGAGGAAGCTGGGAGGAGAGGCGTTCCCTCCCTGCTGAGCCCGTCTTCGTCGTCTTCCAGCGAAGGGCAGCAAGAACACATCGCCTCTGATGTCACACAGGTCAAAGCCCCTGCCCCTTATCTTCTCCTCATCCTCCGTCTCCTTTCTGCTGTTTCGGATTCAGGTGCCCCGAGGGATTGATTGTTCATGTGCAACGTTTTCTTCAGCTCATCGGATGGACGCCTCTGGTCGAGATAAAGCGAATCGTCAGCAAGGATGGGGTTGATGCCCGGATCGTCGGCAAGGTCGAGGCGTACCAGCCCCTATGCTCTGTCAAGGATCGCAGCGCTTTGAGGTCTGACCTTTTCCTTCGTTCTTGACGTAATTTGGTTAGGGGAGTGGAGATGGAACTCTGTACAGTTTCAGCTACCGGACTGTTTCTGGATCATCTGATTAAACTTTTAGCTGAAAAATAGCAAACTGTGAGGAGAGGACGCAAGTCAACGGGCAATTTTGTGGGGTGCCCTGTACATGTCTCCCAAGTTCAGACATGTATGGCCTGCATTTTTTGCTGTGCAATCCCGTGCCCACTTCATGGTCCTGCTTACTATCAGAATCTGGATTTGTGCTGAACCTAACTAACAATTCCATTATTGTTCCTCAGTCATACAATTGTACTAGCACAGAGTGCACCGTAACGCTTTTAATTTTCGTCTGAAGAATGATAGAAGATGCGGAGGAAAGGGGATTGATTACACCTGGTGTCACAACACTTGTTGAGCCGACAAGCGGCAACTTGGGGTTAGGAATTGTCCTCATTGCTCTTCGCAAAGGCTACAGGTTCGTCGCAGTTGTTCCGGGTGAATATTCACTTGATAAGCAGATCCTGTTGAGATACATGGGTGCTGAGTTGTACTTGACTGGTAAGAAGATCTTTGGGAAGCTTAAGCTTTGGCATCACCTCACTTGCCTTTTTTTGGATTTTGTTCAAATTCTCAGTGGCATTGTAAATTCAGTGGAATTGTATGGGTGACCTTCTCCCTTTGGGTGACATATGCAGATCCAGCCCTTGGGTTTCCGGGCCTAACCAAGAAGGTTGAAGAGCTCAAAGAAGAATTGCCCAATGTACATGTTCTTGATCAGTTCTCTAACAAAGCAAATCCTGAAGCACATATTAGGTGGACTGGTATGGTTACTGAATGAGCCGGGATATGATGTTTTTTTGTCACATAAACACTAGTTATTAGCTTCTGCAATTTATACTTCTTGATGTTTCAAATTGCAAGGTGGTGCTAAGCACTTATTTCAGTTCCTTCCTCCTCACATGACCATAATGCAAATATCATTGTATCATAACCTGATTGCCTGTGCCATGTTTATTGACCCTGATTGTCATGGATAGTTCAGAAACCAAAGCCGATTGCAGGAACTTGTATTACAGAATAGTGAATAGTGATACATAGAAGTTTCTATCCTAGAGTATATACTCTGCTAGAACTAGTACAGCTCATTGTATTGTTTCTACATGCTGGCATAATACATTACATGTTACTTACTTATATAATATACAGGACCTGAGATTTGGAAGGACACTGCTGGCAAGGTGGACATATTTGTAGCTGGTTCTGGTTCAGGAGGTACGGTAACTGGTGTTGGAAAGTACCTGAAGATGCAAAACCCAGCTATCAAGATCATCTGTGTTGAGCCTGCAGAGTCTCCAGTTGTTTCAGGTAATACACCATTCAGAAATATCAATTAGTTCAATTTGATGTTAAGAACTCATGATTGTGGTTTATATACGAAGTTAGATAGCCAGAGAAGAATTTGTTATTGAGGACTGCTTCTATGTTCCCAGAAAGTATTCATCAAGTAACTAATATCTGCCTAGAAATAATTCACCTTCCGTATAGTTGTATGAACATGGTAGAATTACTATCCACATTGAAAAATAGCAATCAAATTACTGAAAAATAGCAATCAAATTTGCAGTTGCACATTGATTGGTAATGACACATTGACATAGTAGAATTACTATTCTTCAGGTGGCGAACCAGGAAAACATAAAATCCAGGGAATAGGGCCCGGATTTATACCTGAAGTACTGGACACCTCAGTTATCGATGAGGCTGTCACAGTGACCACTGAGGAGGCGATGGTGAATGCAAGGAGGCTGGCCAAGGAAGAAGGTCTTCTTGTGGGCATATCTTCTGGAGCAAACTTCGCAGCTTGCTTGAAGGTTTGCAACATGTCCTAATTAAAGGCTCTTCCATTAACTTTTATCAACCATTCTAAAATTTATCAGTAAACCTTCAAATTGATGTGCTTTTAGGTCGCATCAAGAGAAGAAAACAAGGGGAAGATGATTGTCACCATTTTTCCAAGCGGGGGCGAGAGATACATGACCTCCGACCTATTTGCAGATGTGAGAGAGGAGTGCATTGCCATGACATTTTGATATCGCCACTTGTTCAGAAGAGGGCTATACTCCACGTAAAGGCCGGCCTGTGCATTACGCAGCTGATATAAGGTCCCACAACAAATTGTGTGGTTTTGCTACGGAATTCATATTAAAGAAACTTGTATGAACTAATAACTGGAGATAAGTGGACAACTAACTGTCCCAGTTAATTTATTTCAAAAATTATGTTGATTGTATCATTTTCTGAGCTAACATATAGCCAACAAACTGTCTCCAAATACATATGATCTACAAAGGTGAAACTTTGACTAATTATTTCTATACAAATCTGACATATTTCAATGAAACATAATAAAATAATTTGAAAGTAATTTTTATGGTAAATTTATTAACATCTATTTTACATGTCAATCTGTATAGCCTCTTTTAATATACTGATTATCAAAGTAAAAGAAAACTTTTAGTGGACAGCAGTTAATCCTATTAACATGTACCTTCAATCAGATTAAGTAAAAAAACAAATACACAATATACTTTTATTTACGCAGGTATTTAAGAACTACTTTGTATTGTTCGAGAAAAAAAGAACTATTTTCTACATGTACAAATTAATTAACTACTAACCATTAATCCAATATTGCATGTCGCGTTGTCTAAATTAGGTGTCGCTTCAGCAGTTCGGCGCCCAGCCGTCGTGCTCGGCCGCTCGGGAGAGATTAGGTGTCGCTTCGGCGACACTGTCGCCGCGGGCGGAGGAGGGACGCTCTTCCTGTCGCTTGAGCCACAAAATAGCAACCTGCTGCGGAGGTTGGAGCGCGTAAATGCAAAAGAAAACAAAATTGATGACATCAACCACATGCAATATTGATTGAAATTAAAAAAATCTATAAATCACAAATCAAACATCAAAATTAAATTTCGATCGCACCATTGGATTTCTGACAATAAAAATTTCGAAACAAGATCTCACTTGACTATATTTTGACAAACTTTTTTATTCTTATTTTTTAATTACGGTTATGTATTCTTTATCGCTAGAACAAAACGAATGAAGTGCCCGAACAAACGAGAACAACTGTCAGAACAAGTTTATATGTCATCCCGAACAACAAATGTGGTGTCAGAACAAATCAGAACAAGGGTCAGACACATGTTATTATTATAGGCCGAACAAGATATTACTATAGCCAGAACAACTTAATATTATAGCCAGAACAAGTTTGTATGTCATCTCGAAAAAAAAAAAGTGTCAGAACAACTGTTAGAACAAAATCTTATTATAGTTGGAACAATTTTATGTGTCATCTCGAACAAAAACAAATGTAGTGTCAGAACAAATCAGAACAAGGGTCAGAACAAGTTGTTATTATAGCCCAAACAGGATACTTATAGCCAGAACAACTTATTATTCTAGCGAGAACAAATTTACATCTCATCTCGAATAATAAAAATATTAATGGAGGGAAAAATATTAAAATGGAAAAATATAAAAAAATGGAACAGCAACAAAAAAATAAAGTAGAAAGTAAAAAATGAATAAATAAAAATAAAAGAGAAATAAAAGTGAAATAAGAAATAGAATAGAAAAAGAAGAATAAAAAGAAAGAAAGAAAAAATGAAACAGAAAAAATAATATTAGAAAGGAAAAATAAATAAAAAGAAAAACAAGAAGAAAAAATAAAAAACAAAAACAAAAAAAGTGTTTATGAATAAAAAAGAAAAACAAAAAAGGAAAAAGAAATAGAAAAGAAAAAGAAAAGAATAATAAAAGAAAGAAACATAAAAAGAAAAAAAACACCGCCCCCACCCCCAGCCGCGGCCCCCACGCGGCCACGCTCGCGGCCTTTAGCGACAGAAGGTGATTCTGTCGCTGAAGCGATACATAGTATCGCCGCGGGAGGAGAGGGGCGTATGGCTGTGGGGCCACGTGACCTATCTAAACTAATGTATTTCAAAACTAAAAAAATTATAAATCCTAAACCGTACATCTAAATTAAATTTCGATTTCAAAAATAGATTTCTGGTACTGAGATTTTCAAAATAAGATCTCACTTGACTATATTTCGACAAACTTTTTTATTTATATTTTATATATTTTATTATAAGCAGAACAAAACAAATAAAGTGTCAGAACAAATGAGAACAACTGTCAGAACAAAATTCTATTATAGGTAGAACAAGTTTGTATGTCATCTCGAACAAAACAAATATAGTGGCAGAACAAATCAGAAAAAGAGTCGGAACAAGTTATTATTATAGACGGAACATGTTATTACAGTCAGAACAATATATTATTATAGCCAGAACAACTTTGTATGCCTTCTCGAACAAACAAAATAAAGTGTCAGAACAAATAAGAACAAATGTCAGAACAATATCTTAGTATAGTCAGAACAAGTTTGTATGTCATCTCGAACAAAACAAATATAGTGGCAGAACAAATCAGAACAAGAGTCGGAACAAATTATTATTATAGACGGAACAAGTTATTATAGTCAGAACAATGTATTATTATAGCCAGAACAACTTTGTATGCCTTCTCGAGCAAACAAAATAAATTGTCAGCACAAATAAGAACAACTGTCAGAACAAAATCCTAGTATAATCAAAACAAGTTTGTATGTTATCTCGGACAAATAGATAAAGTATCAAAATAAATAAATAAACTAAGGGAAGAAAAGTAAAAATAAAAACTAGAAAGAGAGAAAAGAATTGAACGAAAAAACAGCTTAAAATGATCTGTAACTTTGTGTAGTCACAAAGTGTTGTGTGGTGTAATGGTTACTAACTATCTTGTTTAGTTCAAAGTTTGAGGTTCAAAACTTGTGATTGATGGAATTTTTTTCTATTTTATCGGGAAAGGAAAGGAGCAAAACCAGAAAAGAAAAAACAGCATGTGCGCGCACGAAAGAAAAACCGACGCCCTCACGCGCATGAAAGAAAAACTGACTCCTCTCGAAAGAAAAATCGACTCCTCTCGACTTCGGCAGAAAAATCGACACCCCCACGCGCAGGAAAGAAAAACTGACTCCTCTCGACTCCGGCGCGATGGGTTGTAAAAGAAAAACAGAAATTTTGACTCCTCTCGACTCCGGCGCGATGGGTTGTAAAAGAAAAACTGACTCCTCTCGACTCCGGCGCGATGGATTGTAAAAAACCGACGCCCCTGGATTGAAAAAAACCGACACCCCCACGAGCAGGAAAGAAAAACTGGCTCCTCTCGACTCCGGCGCGATGGGTTGTAAAAGAAAAACTGACTCCTCTCGACTCAGGCGCGATGGATTGTAAAAAACCGACTCCCCTGGATTGTAAACAACCGACGCCCCCACGCGCAGGAAAGAAAAACTGACTCCTCTCGACTCCGGCGCGATGGGTTGTAAAAGAAAAACTGACTCCTCTCGACTCCGGCGCGATGGATTGTAAAATTGTTGCTGAAACGACGTATAGTATTCAGGTAATGCTCTAACATGGACGTCTGACGCGAGCGAAAAATTCCGGACGCTTGCACGTGGGACTAACCCGTGCTCCCCGCAACCTTATCGCTTCACCAGTTGACCGACTCCTCCTCTGTCCAACTTTCCTCTTTCTATCTCACCCACCAGCCCCCTCTTTTTCCTCCCCGGGCTCCTCCGCCATGCACACAGCACATGAGCTCCGGCAAGATTCCGGCAGATGACCTAGTCCCCAACCAAATCCAGTGGCCGCCTCGCCCCCTCTTTTCCCCACTCGGTCCGGATCTGATGACTTGAGCCTGTTTCCTCGGCGGATTGGGCAGCGACGTGGAGGAGTTGACTTGGGCGGAGCTCGGCTTCCAGTGCTCCATGGTGGTGCTTCGCCGGCTTGGGAGGCACGTGGAGTGGTGGAGGCAGCGGCTGGCCGGGGTGGGCCCAAGGCGGAGCTCGCCGGTCGCGAGCCTCCGCTCATCGTGCGTGAGCTCCCTCGACGGTGCGGGCTAAGGGCGCGGCCAGGGACACGCCCGGACGCGGGAGCTCGCCAGGCGGCGCTCGCTCCCCGCGGCTGGGGCGCCGGATCTCGCCGACGGCGTGGCCTCCGCGAGCTTCCACGACCAGCGCGGATCGCCGCTCCTCTCCACGGCAAGGGGTGCGGTCTGGCGCAGGACCTCACCGGTAGCGCGGCCTCCGTGGGCCTCCATGGCTAGGGGCGCGGGCAGTGGAGCTTGGCGGTGGTGCGGGTCGCCGCTCCCCCCGTTGCCGCCGGTTGTTTTGCAATGTTCCGGTCTGTGTTTTTCGATGTTGCATGAACAGATTTGAGATGTTTCATCTGGTACTATTCAATGTTGCACGAAGTGTTTTGAGATGTTTCATCCTGTGCTATTCGATGTTGCATGAAGTGATTCGAGATGTTGCATCTATGCTTTGGTTTTTTAAAAAATTAATCGTGATGTTGTATACCGGTGTTGCAACAAGTTCTCGGCATCTTGCAATGGTTCGCCGTCGTGATGCAATCGTTTCTCGTTTATGTTGCAAATTGTTGCGCACATGTTGCATCCGTGTTCTTAACATGTTGCGAGTGTCCCATGCGAATGTTTCAAAATTAGATATAAATTTTTCGATGTTGCAAACATTAATTTTCGATGTTGCAGACGTCGAGTTTCGATGTTGCAGACACATGTTGTTGGGTGTTGCAAACACTAAATTTTAATGTTGCAGATGTTGAGTTTCGATGTTGCTGATATGTGATGTTGGGTTTTGTGTCGTGGAGGACGGGAGGAGGGCTCCTGATGTTGGATGTTGCACGCAACACGGTCGCAACATGGTCGCAATATAGTCGCAACATGGTCGCAACATGGGGGAGGAGGGAGAAAGACTTCTGATGTTGGATGTTGCACGTAGCCGCGTTCGCAACATGCTCGCAACACGTTCGCAACACGCTCGCAACATGTACTCGCTGGACTTTAGATCTAACGGCTGACGATTGAACATCTTAGGATCCGACGGCTGCGGACCCGTCTGATGGCTAGCGCCCGGAACGCCGAAAAAATTCAGGGTCGTGTTCCCACTGTCAAGAGAGCCAAAACGAGGCTTGCTGAGCCTGAGCGCCACCTGCACCTGTCCTTGTCCGCCGCGCGCCGCCCTGTCGCCAGCGCCGCCGCGCCCGTCGCAACGACTGCCAGTTGACGCCACGCCATATTAAGCTCCCCGCTCCTAATCTGGGCGTTTCCTCCCTGCACGCGCAGGCCTCCACCCTCGCCGCCTTATTTATTCGTCGGCGCAGCGCGCAGGGCCGAGCTGCCACTGCCATACAAATCAAACCAGGCCACGAGCTCCCAAAGCCGCCCCACCAGCTCCGTGCGATCCCGCGCCTGTCGCGCCACACGGTCTCCGATCCTGACGGCGGCGCGGCGAGGGAACAAGCTGTCCGCCTGACCGGAGACGAGCCGCTGCGTGGTCCTTGGCCTTCCCGATGCTCGCCGGAGGCTGAAGCCCCCCTCGTTCGCCGCGCGGAGACATCCCAGCCGTCCGAGCCCGGTCGGACGGCTGTGCTAGCGTTGCAAAAATAGCGTGGGTGTTGTTTGCCGAGGACGCGTTCGGACAAGGCTCCAACCGAGGATTAGGCGTCGTCGTCGTCGTCGTCCCGTCCCGTTCGCGGCCGTGCCGGTCGCGCGGAGATCGGTGAGCGGCGGCGGACGGCGCGCGCATGGCGTTGCCCCTGCAGGACGTCGCCAACGCCGAGCTCCGCGACAAGGACGTCACCGGCAGAGCGGGTGTGGAGAGGGCCTCGTCCGGCCACCAGTCTTCGTCGTCGTCGGAGGCGGCGGCGGCCATGTCCTCGCCCGAGCGCCACCTGGTGGCCGCCTCGCCGCCTCGGCCGCAGCTGATGGACCGGCTCTCGACGGCAGAGGCCGACCCGGAGCGGATCCCCGCGGCGGTATTCGAGCGGGACGACCCGTCGGATTCCAACAAGGACTGGAGCATGATGTCCACGGAGTCGGTGTTCGGGCTCCAGGTCGCGCCGTCCAGCGACTTCACCGGCTTCTTCTTGGCGCACCCGGAGCTCATGGACATCGCCACGCCGCCGCGCTGCAGCACGGTCGCCGCGCCGCCGCGCTCCAGCGCGGCCAACGCTGCCGACGCCGACGCCGACGCTGCCAAGGCCCCCGTCATCTCGCCGCCCTTCGACAGCATCCCGGAGCTCCCCGACAACAACATGAAGGGCAACTACTCCTTCGCCTTCCCAAAGTACGCACATCTCGCCATCTCATCGCATGCAAAGCGCTTCCTTTTGATTCAAAGTTTGTTCTCGATCGGCTGATGAACAATGCCTGATCGTGCCGCAGCTTGATAGAGGACAGGAGGAACGTTTCCAAGAAGGCGGCTCCGCAGGAGGAGCAGCCGGCGGCAGCGGCGCCAACATTGCCGGCCGAGGCGGCGCCAGCACCGGCCCAAGAGGAAGTGCAGGCGGAAAGGCAGGCCAGCAACAAAGCGGAGGAAGCTCCGAAGCCGGCATCAGGAAAGGGCGGCCTGTTCTCATGCTTCCCCTGCTGCTGACGAGCTAGCAAAATCCAATGTCCGATCGAGCTGAAATGGCACTTTCCTGATCAGCAAAGTCAAATTGTTATAGAGTCCGATGGAGTGGCCTCACGTGTGTGCAGCCAGAGGTTCAGGCAAGGGAGTATATATGTCAAATTCAGAGTGGCTATACAAGCAATGCAACGATCTTTGTATGTACTGTGGCCTATGGGGAGACTGAACAATTCAAAGCCATTTTCCGTGTTTTTTATAATGATCTGTACAGTTCAATTCTGAAAGTAGACTCGTACTTGAAAGAGTAAATGCAGCAATTCAGATTGCAAGTATTGCATACTTTTTTTTTTTTGCTTAAGCAAGGGCAATGGTACTGTACCTGGACTCTAAAAGGCCAGGGGTGAAGGTACTTTGGCAACAAGAGCTGAAGGTAAAACAAGTGCGGGAATTAGAGATTTATCAGGTAAATTGTAGCTGTGGAGTTCATGATGTGTGTATGATAACTATGAGCCGATGCTTTACAGGACAGAAAAGGTTCCTCTTGCAAAGATGAAAATCAGTGAACTTTGCAAACAGAGAAATTTAACTGCCAAAGATTTGAGTTATTTGTATCATGCAAAGCTACAATCTGCATGCCCAGCCAAGATGAAAATCAGTGAACTTTGCCGACAGAGGAAATTTAACTGCCAAAGATTTGAGTTATTTGTATCATGCAAAGTTACATTCTGCATGCCCAGACAAACAAGGCACATCGGCAAAATGATGAATGAATATCTCCATGGCCATTTACAGTTACAGCATAGTGCACAAAATTCTGAGATGGCATCTCTATCACACAGAACATGCATTCTGATTTAGTAGAATGCTACTGCTAAAGCACTTGCAGGTACTTCATGTCTGCATACCATTCAACTAGAAGACCTTACTGCTGGCTGGAGACTGGTGTTCCATCTTCATTCTGCGCAGCTTCAGTTGCTGGAGTTTTCTTCACAACTTGTTTGGGAATATCAAGGTCATCTTGGATGCAACGTTGCAAAGGATGGGACAGAAGAATGCACATCTGACGAAAGAGAACGCGAGCAAGCCCTTGACCAGTCTCGAGAATGTACCCCTCATACTGGCTGACATGCTCAAGAGCATCAACCAAGGCATCATATACTTTCTGTGGACAGTTATCAGCAGTTGGCTTGTCATGGAGATAGATTATGTCCAGGGTGAAATTCTTTGGCTTTACAGGCCACTGATGGTGTGGCTTAGTAGAGGAACGGCAGTAGATGAGTACCTAAAATGATTAGCATTGCCACAGTCAAAACCCAAGGCATTGTAATTGAGGAGATGCAAAGTAAATTCATATGAAGCAGGGTGACATGATCAAATGAACCATGCTCAACATGCTGTGCACACAATAGGATAGATAGTGATCCAATGGAAAACTAGCACCTCAACAATCTAAAGTAATCTTAGCATTTTACATATACTGAAACCATTTCCAGAGTACAACAATTTACAAAGAGAGCCCATTATGTTAAATTTAAATAACATGTGCGTGACAATAATTGAAATTCTTGTCAACAAGGTTCTATGTGACCGCCACTTCTGCTTGATGTGTTATTGGCTGTGAAACACTAACATGGAAGAAAATACCGGCTAAACATTATTTAAAAGCAATGTGACCCTGAGTCGTAGTTACAAAAAGCTTACCACCCTGAGAAGCCGGCCTTGCGATTCTGCCACTTTCCCTTCCTGGCAAGCTATCTTGAAGAGCTGTGTGAGATCAGCCGTTGCATATCTTGATTCTGAAGCAGACAATGAATGGATTGCCTCCATTGCAGAACCAACATCACTGCTGAAGTCCTTCTTAACCTTAAAATTCATGAGTGAAAGCAGGTCTATTAACCAGACTAATCACCACATTCCGGAAACAAAACAGGTATTTTCACCAATAACTCTGAAAGCAAACTACAGAACAGCAGACAACATTGGGAAAATCGAGCCAATATCTCACTCAACTACAAACTTAAACCCAACCTAACCATAACTCCCTCATGCGGATCACCTAGCAAATTAACGATTGGAAAATTGAGGGAAAATCTCACTTAATTGGTAGCTTAAACCGATGATAAGATGATTCCCTGATGTGGGTCCTCTCAAATCTCGATTGGACACTCAAACATTTATATTCTGCACATAACAGAAGGAATCATAATTTATAATCAGCAAGCATTTCTGCACAAACAGGAATAGTGTCATCTACAATAAATTTGGGGCTACTATCTCACTCAACTCCTAACTCAAACCCAACCTAAACAGAATTCCGTCATGTATACATCCCCTCCTATATCAAACTGGACGCCCATACATATACAGTTCCACGCATCATAGAAGGAATCATGATTTCTAGTACGAGACAACAGGGGGGCATGGGCATATCAAAAATTTATACAGAGATACGAATAGTGTTCCCCCCTACGATTTCTCATCGAAAAGGGCAAGGAACGCGAAATCCCGCCGAACGCAACCGAGAAACGAAGGGATCGGGTCAGGAACAGCGCCGCCCGTACGTACCATGGAGACGGTCTCGCCGAGGGAGGCGAAGGCGAAGCGGTGGTCGGGGCACATGGTGAGCTTGCTGTGGACGAAGAGGTGCAGCGCCTGCTTGACCGCGTCCATCCGCCTCACCGCCGGCCGTGCTGCCCCGGCCCCCGCTGCCGGCGGCGGTGGCGAAGCGGTGGAGGCGGAGCCGGAGGACGGCGCGGAGGCGGAGGCGGCGGCGGCGGACTTCATCTCGGCGCTCGCCTCGAGGTCGACGTCGACGCAGAAGAGGATGTCCTCCGCGGGGAGGCGAACCGGCGGCAGCGAGTAGCGCGGCGCCGCCGCCGCCGCCGCGGTGGGTGCTGCGGGGTCCGTCGCCATCGGGACAGCGTGGCCGTGGGCGCGCTGGGTGCCTGCCTGCCTGCCTGGGTTGGGGTTGGATGGGACAATCTAATCTTTTGCCATCATTTAGAGGTGAGTGGCAACAGATTTACCACTTTGTAAGAGGGATGAATGTGAGATGAATTAAGTGGCTCTGCAAAATAGTGGCAAATAATTAAATGCTCCGGATGGATGGGCTCGGTCGCCGGTCTGGGGGAATGAACAGTTGGGTTGGGTTGGTGGCTTGGTGCAGCCGGCACGCGGGCGGGCCAGGATTCCCAGAAGCGCGCGCTCGTTGCTACATGCTACTACACGCCTACACCAGAAAAGGCAAATACTGGTTTTCAAAAAAAAAAAAGGGCAAATACTCCGTGTTTTTGAAAAAAAAAGTTTCAGAATTGAATTCCGTTTTCTTTACTTTTTCAGTCCTCGTGCATAATGAAGGGTGAGCATTGGTGGCACCGAAAATTGCTCTCACACACTAGTGACTGGGAAACCGAGGTTATTGTATCAATATATCATCCATTGTAATTAGAAGGATGAATTGTGCTTGTATTATTTTTCTATAGAAATGTATCAAGAGATTTGCTCCGAGAGTGCGGCGATGAAGACTTTGCCCAGGCCAACAAGATTCAGGAACAAAATCTTATGGAGGCTCCTTTTGAGACCTCCATGTGATGCCACCTAGGATCCTAGGTGGGCAATCTAAAAAATAGAAAAATCCTATAAATTCTCACAAAAATCATAAACATCCGGTCATCAATTCAACACGTGATGTCACATAGGATCCTATGTGGACAATCTAAAAAAATAGAAAAATCCTATAAATTCTCACAAAAATCAGAAACATCCGGCCATCAATTCAACATCTTTAATCATAATAGCCGTTAGATCTGTTATCTTTCTAATAAATTACCCACCTCTGCCATTATGAAAATAGACCAAAGTAACCCCCTAAATATGTATCTAAATTACCCACATATACCATTATAAAAAATAACGTAAATTAACCCTTAACTTTCATGTAAATTACCCACCTATGCTACTATAAAAACAATATCAAATAACCCTCCTAAATTTTCATATAAATTATCCACTTATGTGCCTATTAAATTTAAAGTAACCCCTAAATCTGAATCTAAATCATATAGTTATATAATATCTTTCTAATAAATTACCCACCTCTACCATTATGAAAATAGACCAAAGTAACCCCCGCAACATGTATCTAAATTACCCACATGTGCCATTATAAAAAATAATGTAAATTAACCCTTAATTTTTATGTAAATTACCCACTTATGCTACTATAAAAACAATATCAAATAATCCTCTAAATTTGCATATAAATTATCACCTTATGTGCTTATTAAATTTAAAGTAACCCCTAAATCTGAATCTGAATCATATAGTTATATAATAAAATATTAAAGTCCATCAATATAAAATTTTAAATTACTGTTTCTATACTTATTGATATATTATTTATGTTTTTCTCAAAGAAATATTATTTATGTTATTATTTATATAAAAATACTTCCAATAATGTGTGTCGTCATATCCTCATATATTCATGAATGACATGAATACCAATTTTTATGTTGTTCATAGCTTAAAATAAAAGTGTTCAATTAAATACAAATCAAACACATATAGCGGTGCTATGCTAAGTGAAAAAACTGCTACTAACTAAATCTATTACAATTATTTATTTCTAACTAGCCCGTGGGGGCACGGGTTGATAGACTAGTGAATAAGAATGTGGTTGCTAGTTGGGCCGCAACTCCGCAAGATGTGGGCCAAATTTCTTGGGCCGAAATCTGGTGAAAAAGAAGCGAGGAGATGTTTTGAAAAGGACATGTTTTTTTTTTATTTTTTAGTCCTGTCAGGTTTTCATACATATTTATCTATGTTGAAGAAAAAAAAGTGCAATTTGCTACCCTATAGGTATAGTAAGATCCCCTAAAAATAAAAGGTTTACTTTAAAATGACCATAAAGATCTAGCATCCGATCCATCTTACTATTACTAATTAGAGGCTCCTTTTGAAGCCTCCACATGAAGCCACCTAGGAATCCTAGGTGGACAGTCTAAAAAAAGAGAAGTCTCCACATGAAGCCACCTAGGAGTCCTATGTGGACATTCTAAAAAAAATCATTGATTTTAATAGCTGTTGGATGTATTTTGTTTCTAAAATTACCCACATATGCTAGGAATCCTAGGTGGACAATTAAAAAAAAAGAAGCCTCCACGTGAAGCCATCTAGGAGTCCTACGTGGACACTCTAAAAAAATATCATTGATTTTAATAGTCGTTGGATGTATTTTGTTTCTAAAATTACCCACCTATGCCATTATGAAGAATTAACAAAAACAACCCTCCTATATCTTTGTCTAAATTATCCACATGTGTCACTATAGAAAAAAATTAAATCTAAACCATCTCTCGGTCACATCTAACACAATAAATCTCTTTGCTTCAATTAAAAAATTGTCCAACTATCCTATCATGCCTGCCATTATGAAGAATTAACAAAAACAACCCTCGTATATCTTTGTCTAAATTATCGACACGTGACACTATAGAAAAATTGAATCTAAACCATCTCCCAGTCACATCTAACACAATAAATCCATTTGCTTCCAATGAAAAATTGTCCAACTATCCTATCGTGCCTACCACATGTAATGTAATGTAACATAATTAGTCTCTTATCTTTTATCTCTTTCCCATGTTTAAACCATAAAAAGAATCTATTCTAAAAGGATCTTTAGATAATACAACTAAAAAACTAGAACGTACGTGTATATACATGCCGATTAGATTTTTCTTGTCTTGAATCTCTCTTTCATACTTTAATCATAAAAAATCATCCTAAAAGGTTGTTAGCTAATACAACAAATTATATACTTTACCTGTGCATATATAAAATTATAAAATGAGATATGACATCTTTCAAGAAACATCTCTTTTGTGTACTGCTTCCATAAACTAGGGATTGATGCTACTTTCACCAACGGAACCAGGTCTCCTGCTGCTATTCAATAGAGATAACGATCAACCTAAGCATTCTTCGATGGCTGCACGGAACCTTTTACACCCATTGGTTACACTAGAACACTAGAGATCCATCCACGACGAGACATTGTTTTTCGAGTTTATTTGATTTCTCTTCTACAATTAGATAATTTATAGATTATTTGTTTATTGTTCGGCTGTTGTGTGCTACAATTAGATTAATTTGTCATGACTTAAGCTACGAATAATAAATTATTTGTTTATTATTTGTCCTGTTGCATGCTACAGTTAGATTAATTTTTCATAGCATATGTTATGACTATTAAATTATTTATTTATTGTTAGGTCTGCTGCGTGCTAGGTATAGATGCTTGCTTCTCAAAATTGTTCTCAAACTGTTATTATTTTCAATTCTTTCTATTGAATTATATTTTACTTGATTGTTATTTGTGTACCGTAACTTATGTATAGAAATTTTTCAAATTTGTATATTATGTCTTTTGTATGGAAAAATAAGACAATTAGATCCATTACCATCTTTTGCTAATGCAGTTGAACAAGTTGCAATGGTGAACTTTGCTAAAAAAAAGAAGTTGCAATGATGAATAAGACATTAAGTGAAATTAGACTGGGAAAGGAATTGTGGAACATCAAGGAAAGGGTAACCAAATTGTGGATATGTTCCATTTGATTGCCTTTTTGTATTGTTTTCGGTTTACAAATTATTAATGATGATGAAAAAAAGGAACCATAATGCACGGTGTTATCAATAAGACTTATATGAAAAAGTTTAAACTACTGATTTAAGAAGGAAATGTATATATAATTGCAAATGTCAGAGTCACACCAACAACATAGAAGTATCGACTAATGGAAAATAACAGGATCGTACGTCAACTTCTTACCCACAGCTACTCTAAAAAGGTTCAAAGATAATGAAAACATTCTAAAGTATAGTTTCAAATTCATGAGCACGGATATGCTTTCAACAAGAATAAATGTGGACACGTACCTATTAGGTAAAACATTGTTGACTTTACAATTTCAACACTCACTTATTTTACGACCATTTCAACAACATAGAAGTATCGACTAATGGAAAATAACAGGATCGTACATCAACTTCTTACCCACAGCTACTCTAAAAAGGTTCAAAGATAATGAAAACATTCTAAAATATAGTTTCAAATTCATGAGCACGGATATGCTTTCAACAAGAATAAATGTGGACACGTACCTATTAGGTAAAACATTGTTGACTTTACAATTTCAACACTCACTTATTTTACGACCATTTAATAATAATTCATATTTATGTTTCATAGATTTTATAGGAGTCACAACACACATTGGACCCGTAGAAGAAACAAGGACAAATTTCAAATTTATCAAAATCTGTGATATTTGGCTCTTGATTGAGTAATTCTCCTTTTTTAGTAGAAAGTAGCTACAAAATTTTCAACACTTACATGCATGCTACAAAACCTACATTAAATTAAAAATATCTTCCATAGTGCCCATCAAAATAATTTACCAGTGATACCTAACATCAACCGTAACATGGCCCAAGAAAATGAAGCAAATCATAAATCACATAAAAACAAATAATACGTTGGTGGAACCGTTACATATAATGATCTAAACAACTCTTAGTCATTAATTATTCATTTATAAATCATAAATAACTGACGTCATTTTAAATGCAAATATTTACGCGGTTCAATTCCAGAAGACCGGCCTCCGACGCACCCATATACTCAAATTAAATTATCTCTTGATTACTGCTACATTTGGAGCAAACTATAACAAGAAGAAGATAAGAAATACTGAGATTTGTGTCTTATTATTGCGGTGGATCTTTCAATAAAACAGAGTTAATTGTACTTATTATTTTTCAAGCGTATTATGCAATATAATCTTAAAATTATAAGGATCTCTCTCAAATTATGCTGACTAAATGCTAATTAATATATTATATTTACAGTCTATGTTGCAAAATTGTGTGAACCTTATTATGATGCTCCTAATAAAAGTAAACAATAATTACTAATAATTAAAGTAAAGTGCTAACCCGTGTGGAGGCACGGGTTGACGGACTAGTATTTGAGAATTGTGGTTGCTCTCCACTCTACAGTAAGCTAGCCAATTAAGCTAGAGCCCGTTTTCAGAAAAGGTTTTCCTGATCCTCCTCATTTTGCCAAACCAAAATCAAACCACACCTTTAGCACATACTTAAAATCGGATTTGATGACTTGGTAGAATTAGGAACCTAGTTTAGCAGACGCTCGACACTATCTATGATCAACACAACTTGGCAGTCTTTGAGTTTGGTGCTAGTGATATTAGCCGGCTAGCCCCTAGCTAGGCGTGTTCACATGACGCAATCCAGCTGTCGAGCGCGAGCGCAGCGCAATGCTTGTGTGTGTGTGTGGTAGCAGTAGCACCCGCGCGCGCCTTGCCACTTCAATCCATTGCAGCGGCCACGGCGGCCCACGGCCATAGCTGCTTTCCACGGTTATGCTGCCTGCCTGATAATGGCGAATGGCCGGTGAGGCGGTGACACTGACAACTCGAGCGATGGTTTTCACTTTCCCCACTTCCCCCACCTCATCGTCCTCGTCGTCTTTCTCTCTCGCGTGTTGCTGCCCGTGTTTCTGTAGGCTGCGCCCAGGCCTGCTGGAAGAGAAGAGATGGATCGTTCCGCTGGAAGCTGTGCTTGTGAGATTCTCTTCTTCTTCTTCTTTAACTGCATGTCTAACTCTTGATCATCTTCCGTTCATCTTCTCCGTGTGTGTTCTTACTCCTTACCTGTCTCTGTTAATTACAGGGCAAGCAGAAGCAAGGGGTCCGTTGAGGGCGTGCGCCGCTTCCAGGGGCCTGTTCATTTGGGGCCTCGCCGCGGCGGCGCTCGCGCTCTCCGTCATGCTCGCTCCGACGGGCTCCCTCTTCCTGCTGGTACGTACCGAGATGGCTAGCTCCAGCTACTTCGTTTCTTCTCTTTGCTCGCCGCCACACACACACACAGCCGGCCGTACGGCCGGCGACGGCACGTACGTGTTCGTCGATCTAACGGTTTGAAATAACTTGCGGAACGCCGCCGTGTGCAGGGCACCTGCGCGCCACCAACCGAGGCGGAGGCCGCCCGCCTGCGCGCCGAGGCGGCGCTGCTGCTGCTGTCCGGGGCCGGGCAGGCCCTCGCGGCGCAGGTGGCGCTGCTCGTCCCGTGGCGGCCGCTCGCCTACCTCGCCTGGGTGGTGGCCTCCCGCACCTTCTACCACGGCGCCATGGTCCTCCTGAGTATTGCCGTCTGCCCCGGTCACCTCCATGGCATGCTCGCGGCGTACTACTTCATCTTCTTCGGAATACTGCTCGTGGCTCTCATGGCGGCCGTCGTCGTCGTCATTTGCGGAGAGAAGTAGCTGCTGCCATGCAATTAGCCTTCCTGATCATCATCAGTGTCTACTGTCTCTAGTAGGACTCTAGGAGTACTAGAATAATTAATCTCCAAGACTTCCCTTAGATAATGTTCCAGCTAGCCTCTGCATATGCATCGTAGGATGATTGAGAAGCCAAGAGCCCAAGAGTAGAAATGTAGGATCGAAGTAGATCAAATTTGCTGTAAACTGTCTGACAGCATCTACCTGGAGCTAGCATCGTTCGGCTTCTCCTGTTGTGTTGCATAACTTGATTAGCAAAGGTTATGGTCAGTTCATCAGTTGGTCACTAGCTAGTCAGTAGTCACCAGTGGAGTGAGTCCTTGAAGATTGTACTTCGGAGAGAACTAGCTGCTGCCATGCAATTAGCCTTCCGATAGATCACCATCATCAGTGTCTACTAGTACTAGTAGTAGTAGAATAATCTCCAAAGGTTGTTAATTAGTGAGATAATGGAGAACATCTATCGTTCCGGGCATCGTACGATACTTGAGAAGAAGCTTGGGAGTGTAGAATCGGGATCGGAGTAGATAAAATTTGTTGTCCACTGCTGTCTGAACAGCATCTTTCTAGCATGGTAGCATGTGCTTGCCTTCTCGTGTTGATTTTGATTGTGTGGCTGCATAGCTTCATTAGCAAAGCTAGGTTATATATGTCCTGTGTCCAGCACTCACCACATCACTAGTTCACCACTGGAGTGAGTGTCCTTTAAAATTGCACTTCTCGGTTAGTATACGTGCAATACAATATTAGCTACATATAAATGACAGAGAGTTTCCATCTCCTAGCAGTAGTTAGTTAATTAAGCTAATATATACACAGTGATGTTGTTGGCGTCATGTCACAACAATTTACAAGTGCAAATGAGGAACCAATGAGCTTGGAGGCACAGTACTAGTATCATGGATCCGGCGAGCTCGATCTATCGATCATGAAACGCGCGTTGCTTTTGTGGTCACGCGTTGCGGCATGGGAACGTGGGTTGACGAACAAAGCTACTCTATAGCTACAGGCATCCATATCAGCTAGGCCTTGCAGTGCATCGCGACACTAGTTGGGAAAAGCTAGCCATGGCCAATGCCAATGCAGCTCGATCAGCAGCAGCAGCTGCCTCCTGCCGTGCCTGATGTGATGAGAGCGAGCCCCTTGCCATTTCCAGCTCTCGCTGCCTTCCCCGATCGGGGCCTCGTGGCCCTCCTCCTCTCCTACTCTCCTAGCCTGCGCCGTACGTCCTGTCCTCTCGCTCTCTGGCTGCCTACCCTGCAGAGGTTCGCGCGCTCGTCGTGCACGCCAACACGACGACACGCGTCGCGCACCATACATGCGTGGTCCCCTTTCCTTCTCGCCGTAGTCGTTGCAGATCGACTTGCAGTGAGCAACCACTGCAACCAGCAGGCGCGGGTCACTTTGAAGCTCGTTTGTGCGTGGACTTTCATGGTGAGCACATGCATGAACTAGATTCGTTCTCGCTTACTTTTGATCGCGGTGGCTGTTTTTGTTTCAAGGCTAATATTCATCGTCAAGCTCATGCAACGCATCATTTGCATGACATTCATGGCATGATCAAGCTACTATTTTTCGAATCGAGAGCTTTCCCCTATTTCCATCAAGCTACTATTAATGTGAGATCCCCTCTTCATAGTACGATGAAGAGCTACAAACTAGTAAGTCAAGTGTCACGGACCGGGAACGCGGACTTGACGAGCAAGAGGTAGCACCCGCGCCTAGCAACTTTATTAATCGCGAAACACCAGTCGGGAATCCATTGCAGCAGCCAGCAGCTAGCCATAGCTGCCGCTCCTGCTGCCTACTTGCCTGATATGGTGAAGGGTGAGGCCGCCGTGAGGGTGAGCCCCTTGCCGTTCTCAGCTCTCGCGCGCCTAGCTAGCTGCCTTCCCTTGATCGGAGCCCCGTGGGCTCGTGGCTGATCTAGCTAGCTTCATCATCTCTTCACACCGCAACCTTTCCGGCCGGCCGTGTCGCGATCGTGGCGGATGGCGACCGCCGACCGGGGTTGTCTGCCGTCTCGATCGATCTCGCGCGCGACTGGCTCTGTACCTCATCGTCGCGCACGGCGACACGCGGCGGCGCATCATATATGACCGGTCGTCCCCATCCCATCATCCCATCGCGGCAGAGTCGCAGGCGAGGCGGTGCTAGTTCGGCGGCAGGTCGTTGCAGTGAGCAACCAACCAAAAACCCCAGCCGGCCGGCGGCTGTGCTTGTGCGTAGTCCCTTCCAAGCTTGGGGCATGGAATTTCACGGTGACCACACTCGATTTGGTTTCCTGCTTCTCGCTTTGAAATTTTATCCTCGTCGCTGTATTTCTTACTAGCTAGTAGCTAATAGCTACTCATCGTCGCAGTGGCAGTGCCGCCGCCAGGGGCAGGGGCGGCGGTGGCAGCACCGCCGGCACCAGCAGCAGAGCTGCCGCCTTGGATCAGGAGTCCGGTGAAGGCGCGCGTGGCGCTGGCGAAGGCCCTCGTCGTCCTAGGCTTCGCGGCGGCCGAGCTCGCCCTCATCGCCGTCACGCTGAACCCCGATACCAGCCGATTCATGGTGCGCTCACGCTCGATCGTCACTCCAGCTCCTTGCCGGTCATCATCGATCGAACTCCTTGGACTACTAATGCGGCAACATGGTTGATTTGTTTGCTGTTCGTCCGCTGCGGATTTCATCAGGGTGCCTGCGCGCCGACGGACCCGGAGGCGGCGGACCTGCGCGCGGGCGCCGAGCTGCTGCTCCTGGCGTCGGTGGCGCAGGTGCTGGCGTCCACCGTCGCGGTGCTCGCGCCGGCGCGGCCGTGCGCCCTCGCCGCCACCGCGCTGGCCGCCCACACCTCCTACCGCGCCTCCGCCGTCCTCCTGATGCTCGCCGCCTGCCACGGCCACGTCCACGGCGCGCACGCCTTGGGCTTCGGCATCGTCCTCGGCACGCTGTTCGCCGCGCTCCTCGTGTCCGTCGTCGTCTCCGTCAGCTAGATCGTTGGCTAGCTAGGTGGTGCGTGGCACAGTTGTTGTGCTGCACGCTCGTGTGTGCTCCAGTCTCCGATCGATTGACCCCCACGAAACGAAATCTTCAGTAGTAGATTAATTAGTGGAATTAATTGCTGTCCAGTGTCATTTGTAGTAGCATGCCAATTGTTCTCGTTGGGCATGCACGGTACCGTAACCATTCCCCAAGTGTGTGAAAATAGAACTCGGTTGGTGATTGGTGTTGCAAAGCTTTGATTGCGAGATTAATTGCATCTCTAGTAGCTAGTTGAATGAGGTTATTCATGGTGCTGTTCATCTGGCATGCCTGGGCATATGCTATGCTTTTGTGCACATGATCTGGGACTAAGACTAACATTTGCCCCGTGGCCGTTGGCTCTGCAGGGCCGGCCGGTTCACGCGCACGGCACTATAAAACTGCCCGGCGCCCCGGCTGGCCTTCCCTGGCACGCAGTGGCAGACGAGAGCACGGGTGCAGTGAGCAACCAACCACCTGTGGTGTGCGTGCGTGGTGTAGAAGTCACTTGGACTTTGGAGTTGGTTCTGTCGAGACCTTGATGGAACCGGGTGGAGCAGTGGTAGTACTGCCGCCGCCAGTGGCGGCGCCGGCGCCGGCGCCGGCCGCAGCGTCGGCAGCACGAGCAGCAGCACGGGCAGCAGCACGGGTGCCATGGAGTCCGCTGAGGGCGCGCTTGGCGTTGGCGACGGCCCTATTCGTGCTGGGCTGCGCCGCCGCGGCGCTCGCGTTCTTCGCCGTCACGACGACCCTCCCCCGTGCCGACGACTCCCGTCTCCTGGTACGCGCATCACTAGCTAGCACTACACGCTAGCTCCCCCACCCCCTTCGTCCTGTTTGCTTCAATTACTGGTGTCGCAATCGTTTGCTGCTGCTGCCTGCTGCAGGGGACCTGCGCGCCGACGGACGACGAGGTGGCGGACCTGCGCGCCGCGTCGGAGAAGCTGCTGCTGGCCGCCTCGTCGCAGGTGCTCGCGGCCACGGCGGCGCTGCTCGTGCCGGCGTGGCCGGTCGCCGCCTTCGGCTGCGTGCTGGCCTGGCCCACCTCGTACCACGCCACCGACGTGCTGTGGATGCTCGTCGCCTGCGACGGCGAAATCCACGGCGTGCTCGCCTTCCACTTCTGGATCTTCTACACCTTGCGGTTCGTGGTGCTCGGCGTCGGCGTCGCCGTCTCCATCATCGGTTGAGGTCTTCCACTGGCTGCTGCCATGGCTTCTTGCACCGCTGCAGCAAAGCGACTTTAATTTCTGACGCGAGAATAATCGTCGCCGCCTGTTAATGTTGGCAAATCGTAGCATGTGCTTAATATTCTTGTGCAAATAGCTAGCCTCACAGCTGATCGAACACCTACAGGTCAGTTAAAAGAAACTAGCAAGTTGACCCGCGTTAATAGCGCGACTAGATTTGATAAACCATATTTTTTAAAAATACTATGTTGACATTGTATTTTCTTTATCCATCTGAATTCATTATTCATCCTTTTGAAATCACTAATACCGATGTAGATATTGGAGCTCAAAACTCAGAACTGATATTGATACACTCGAATTGTCCTATTTGGATGGTGTTTTAATTGGTGGATGGAACTTGACCTAATAACGAATGTCATTCGACGCTCTGTTGCACCCCTGCATACATTGTCAACCTCCGATCTCTATGTTGGAGAGAAATTGTTGTTCAACCTCTCATCACTTGGTCCCCGCCTCAACCGACAGAGCCTCCTACTCCCCACTCTCGATGGTCGAACTCTGCCTTGTTGATTCTATGACTCCTGAATTTGGCTCGGTTGTTGACCTCACGCAGAGTCTGGGTTCTCCACTTTCTGATGTGCAGATCAAACTCCTCCAGCGAGCTCGTCTAACATGGTGGCACCGTTGGTTGTCAACGTAGGTGACCTTGAAGCTTGATCTGGGGTGGGCTCAAGCAACGGTAGCGTAGGTCCTCCTCTCTTTCCATATGGGTGCACCCACTTCTTCATCTCATCTAATGGTACTTTCTTCCTCTCGTCTGAAAGTATCTCTTCCTTACGATCGACGGTCGATGCCCCTTTCTTTTTCTTCTTCCTACTCATCGATGGCCCCTCCTTCGTTGATGGTGCATGGCGGCTTATAGATATGTGTAGTCGAAAAATTGTTACTCTTTATTTATTATAGAGGATCTCATGTCACTAACAGGTGGCCTATTCGCAAGCAAGCCTATGTTCTAGGGACACAAAGTCCCTCTACTGTAGAGCATGCTTATCCTAAATGGTGACGTCATACTGATAATTGAATTTATCTCTCTCATGTCTATTGCGCAAGATAAATATATGCATTGGGTAGCTTAAATTTCTCCGCACATCATGCTAGCTTCTCGGATGTATCACAATATTCGTCCATATCACAATGCTTATGTTTTCTCTTGTTGTCTTCCCTCTTTTGCCAACCTTACACCTTCTTGTTTTTTCGAGCATTGCGTCAATTTGTTGTATCCATTTATGGCCACCTGCTTTGTCCACCATTGTTGTCCGCTACCTCAGTTCTTCTCTGACCAAAGCAGTCGTATCGCGTTGGTCGCTATCTAGGAAGTCATTGTCTCGCTTTTGGTCTTCAAACCCCATATGTATTTACTCTTCAGTTAGTTTTTTTGCTTTCCCAATCTGTGTAAACATTAACTGCTATTTTTCTTATTTTTTAATTCCGAATCTATGTATTTATTAATTGTATTTGTATTAAATATGGACTTTTTGGATTTCCTTATTTTAATTCCGAATTTATGTATTCTTTGGATTAATCTAGACCTGCAGATCTTCATAAAATCCAACGGTGTATATTCTTCTCTTTTTTGGATTAACGTGGGAATTTCTAGACCCTCTCGGCGAACGTGGTGGCTTCTTTTAACACTCAAGTATAAAGATAATAGACTAACAAAATTTTATTTTCATCTTGTGCCATGTCTTATCAATGTTGGCATTTAGAACCTTGCAAGGCTACATGCCTATGCGGATAAATATTTCATGAGCTTCCTAATTAGTACTTCAGCGGTGTCTAAAAAAAAGTACTTCAGCAGGGACAGAGAACTAATTTAATGCTCATCACGTGAAACTTTGTAAATTATATTTGTATTTGTTATTTACTCTTCAGTTAGTTTTTTTGCTTTCTCAATCTGTGTAAACATTAACTGCTATTTTTTCTTATTTTTAATTCCGAATCTATGTATTTATTAATTGTATTTGTATTGAATATGGACTCTTTGGATTTCCTTATTTTAATTCTGAATTTATGTATTCTTTGGATTAATCTAGACCTTCAGATCTTCATAGAATCCAACAGTGTATATTCTTCTCTTTTTTGGATTAACGTGGGAATTTCTAGACCCTCTCGGCGAACGTGGTGGCTTCTTTTAACACTCAAGTATAAAGATAATAGATAATTTAGGTTGCTATCTCAATTGCATTTAGGTTATGAAGGACTCCGAGACAATGATGCTCATGTGTATTTGCTAAGCTGTCATGAACTGACTCATCCTAGCTAAGCTGGAATCCAACTACTCTTTTTGTCTCGAATTATAAGTTATTTTGTCTTTCTAAATGCATAATTTGTACTACGGATCCAAATGCACGGTATATCTCTACAAATAATAGATCTCTAAATGCTAAAACAACTTATAATTTAGTATCATCAGCTCTGCTAAGTACTCATCTGGAAGCCTTTGAATAGTCATCCAGTAAGATTATGATTGCCATCGAGTGCTACTAATTTGGTGGGTATGAGAACCTTTACCTACTAAAGTTTTCGTCTCCTAGTTCATTGAGCCTAGTAGTGATGTTGACATCTTTATCATTAACCAAACATGTGCTAACTAAGTGTTTAATGAATTTCCAACCGTTGCAGCGAATTAACTATAGCATGCATATTGTTAGGTAACTGTTCTTGCACCCGGTACCAATTGTAATAAAATTCAAGAATAACTATATGTAATATAATTATCCAAGTATATACTTCTTATAGAAAAAACTTACAAACATCATGAATAAAAGGAATACCACAACTTAACAATAATAAAGGAACAATACCTTATTACACGCATATGTTCTCTGAGTAAGAACCTTTGTGAAAATCTTAAACTTACATTCAACAAACAAATAGGCCTATATTGTTGAATCATGGTTGCTTCAGTTTTTTTGGGTAACAAAGTAATTATACCAAAATTGAGACAGTGCAGTGGTAAAGTTCCTTGATGAAACTCATTAAACAGCGCCAATAGGTCCGGCTTTATTATGTCCCAAAATTGCTGATAAAATTCAGCTGGGAAGCCATCAGGCCCAGGTGCCTTATTGTGTTCCATTTGAAAAATTACCTCTTTAATCTCATTCTCACTAAAAGCGTCTGAAAGAATTTCATTTTCTAAATCAGAGACCTGCGGAATATCCTCAATGTGAGTCTCATCTAAAGTAAAATGATTACTTTCAGGAGATCCAAACAAACCCTTATAATAATTTGTAATGTAAGTTTTTAAGTTTTCCTCTCCCACTATGACACCTTCCTCCTGCTCTAGTTGGTAAATTCTCGTTTTGCGATATCTACCATTTGCAAGTAGCTGAAAATATGTTGTATTATCATCACTGTGCACTAACCTAGTGGCTTTAGATCTTTGGAGCCAATATAACTCCTCTTCTCTAAGCAACTTGGTTAGCTCGGCATGAAGACAACTTTTATAATCAGCCTCTTGTAGAGATAACGTATTATCTTCTGCTTTCTTGTCAAGAATATCCAATTGGGCCAGCAAGAAGGATTTTTTTCTTTTATTTTCTCCTACTAAATTCTTTGCCCAACCCCTCAACCACCTTCTAACAGCCCTAATTTTATTCTGCCACCGTTGCATGGGAGAGTTTCCCCTGGAGGCTCTTTGCCACACTTTAGCTACCATGTCATGAAAACCATCTCTAGTCAACCATCCCAATTCAAATTTAAATTGGTGAGTGTTGCCTCTATGAGCTGTGTCTCCAGTATTAAGCAAAAGCGGTGTGTGATCCGAGAGCTCTCTAGTTAAAGCTTCAACTGTTGAGACGGGAAATTTGGAGCTCAAAAGGTAATTAGGTCCTCTCAAACAACCTTCTTACTTGGTAGATACATTATGGAGGGAGTTGTTGTTCTTCATGAAACAATTCATGAGTTGCATAAGAGAAAGAAAGATGGAGTTATTCTTAAGTTGGACTTTGAAAAAGCCTATGACAAGGTAAAGTGGCCTTTTCTACAACAGGTGTTGCACATGAAGGGCTTTTCACCTAGGTGGGCTTCTTGGATACAGCAAGTTACATCGAAAGGACCCGTAGGAATTAAGGTCAATGACAGTATAGGACATTACTTTCAAACGAAAAAAGGTGTTAGGCAAGGCGATCCTTTATCACCTATTCTTTTTAATATTGTGGTAGATGTCCTTGCTATCTTAATTGCACGGGCGAAGAATAACGGCCTGTTCAGAGGTCTAGTCCCAAACCTAGTAGACGATGGTTTGTCAATTTTGCAGTATGCAGATGACACAATTCTCTCTATGGAAAATGATCTAGAAGAGGCTAAGAATATGAAGCTCTTGCTATGCGCTTTTGAGCAATTGTCGGGCCTCAAAATTAATTTCCATAAAAGTGAGATGTTCTGTTACGGTAGCGCTAGGGAGCTAGGGAGGGAGTATTCAGAAATATTTGGATGTGATATGGGTACTCTTCCTTTTAGATACCTTGGTATACCAATGCATCATAGAAAACTCCGAAACTCAGATTAGAAAGAAGTGGAGGAAAGGTTTCAAAAGAAATTAAGTGGATGGAAAGAAAAGATGCTTTCTGTTGGTGGTCGATTGGTTCTTATTAATTCTGTCCTTAGTAATTTGTCAATGTTTATGCTTTCTTTCTTCGAGGTTCCTCGTGGTGTCCTTGAAAGACTAGATTACTACAGATCTAGATTTTTTTGGCAGAGCGATGGACATAAGAAAAAGTATAGGTTGACAAAATGGGGAGTGCTCTACACACCTAAGGACCAAGGCGGGTTAGGAATCTTAGACCTAAACTTACAGAATAAGTGCTTACTTAGTAAATAGGTGTTTAGACTCATCAATGAGGATGGTATTTGGCAGCGACTCCTTAGAAATAAATATTTAAGACATAAAACCATCACTCAGGTTGAATACATACCGGGGGATTCTCACTTTTGGTCGGGTCTTATGAAGATAAAAAATGACTTATTGAGGATGGGCAAATTCATAGTGGGTGATGAGTCACAAACACGTTTTTGGGAGGATGCTTGGCTGGATAACACCCCTTTCAAAAATCAATATCCATCCTTATATAACATTGTACGGAAGAAGAGTGCAATAGTGATAACAGTTCTTAGATCGAATCCTTTGAATGTGGCCTTCAGGAGATCCTTAGTTGGTAACAATTTACAGGCCTGGCATCATTTGGTAGCTAAAATTGTGAATGTCCAATTAACGGATCAGAGAGATACTTTTATGTGGTCTCTAAAGCAAAATGGTTAGTTTACTGTTCGATCTATGTATAACGCGCTTATTGCTCAGTTGCCCGCACCGCAGAAAAATATGATATGGAAGTTAAAAATGCCCTTAAAAATAAAGATTTTTACCTGGTATTTACAAAAAGGGGTAGTTCTAACCAAAGATAATTTAGCTCGTCGACGATGGAAGGGAAGTTTAAAATGTTGTTTCTGTAATCTAGATGAAACCATTCAACACATTTTCTTTGATTGTCAATTGGCTACAATTATGTGGAGGATTGTACAAGTTTTTTTTAATATAACACCACCTATGAACATTTTTCATATGTTTAATGGGTGGCTGAATGGGATTAAAAAGAAGCTTATGTACAAAATCTTGGTTGGAGCATCTGCTTTATGTTGGGCAATTTGGTTAAGTAGAAATGACATGGTTTTTAACAACACTCGAGCTGTTACTCCAATGCAGGTTATCTTCCGAGCGACTCATTGGATCCGTTTTTGGGCGTTATTGCAAAAGGAGGACGAGCGACCTCATGTTATTCAGGGGTGTCGTGTGCTTGAGACCACGTCGATGGAGTTCTTTGTCACCAATGGATGGTCGTTTAGTTACATAATTGGTGTTGGATAATTTTGAGTTTGTTCCAAAGACTGTGTTTTTCCCCTTTCCGTTTGTGGTACTCTTGTGTGTAATAAAAAACAGCTATATGCATAGTTTTATGCAGAGGCTGGAATATTGAAATATATTCCCTTTTCTAAAAAAAATATGTTCTCTGAGTTCTTGACTTCCTGCTGGCGCTTCGATCACCCCAAAAAGTTGGTAAGACTTAAGAATAATCTGAGCCCGTAGTCCATTTAAAATTAGTATTTTTTTTAAGTGATGGTAAGAGCTTTGCTGAAGTTTTATCCACTACGTGAAAAACTCACTTTGGTAACGGGCATAGATTGCCTTTAGTAACGGGCAAAGCGCCCGTTACCGATCAAGTGTTACTGATAACACATATTCGTAACGGGCATCAAACAACGACCGTTACCACAACTAGCCACCGGTCACGTGAAATGGCTGTTTCTCTGGGCCCACATGGAACTTTAGTAACAGGCACCAAAACAAAGCCCGTTACATCAAGTCAACATCGGAGAGCCGTGCTGTGTACATGCGTCTCCTCTGTCTCGACCAAATGAGACGCGTCTATTTCACGCGCGTCTCAGCACAGCTAGGATTAGTAACGGGCATCAAACAACAACCGTTACCACAACTAGTCACCGGTTACGTGAAATGGCTGTTTCTCTGGGCCCACAGGGAACTTTGGTAACGGGCACGAAAACAGAGCCCGTTACTGTGAACTCAACGTCGGAGACGCATTCTGTGAACCTGCGTCTCCTCTGTCTCGACGAAATTAGACATTTCTGTTTTCACGCGCGTCTGCTGTCTCTCGACTAAAGGAGACGTGTGCTGTCAACCCGCGTCTCCTCTATCTCGACGAACGGGCCAGGTTCTGGGGCCCACCGGTCAGTACTGGTAACGGGCTTTTACGCTGCCCGTTACATTGTTGGCATGTTTGTAACAGGCGTTCCGAATGAAGCCCGTTACTCACTGATCAGTGTTTGTAACGAGCTTTAATTAACGCCCGTTACAGATACGTAGGCCACCCCTATAGTAACATATCTGCTTGCCGGCTGCATCCTGGAACCGGCCAGGATTTGGCAGCCATCAGGGGCTGCATCCTGCCATCCTGGAACCAGCCAGGATATGGCAGCCACCACAGCAAGGAGACATCACAAACACATTCTCACATCACAGATATAGACAAGCAAGATCACATTTATAGACAAGCAAGATCACATCAAGTTTCAAGTTACTCATTAGGGCTTGTTTGGATGGGGTCATGAGAAAACTGCCTGAACCAGGCAGCATCTGACCCCAACCAAGCAAGCCAAGCAGGTTTCTCAGGCAACAACACCTGACTAAAGAAGACCGAATGCCGCAAGTAATTTCCAAGTTTCTGGCTACAATGAACTCACGGTGCACCATTATAGAAGTTGCCCTTTCGGTCGATGGTCTCCTTAAGAATGTACTCGCACAGCATCTCCCGGACCCGCTTTAGATCTTCTGTGGAAACATCTACGGCAGCTTTGAAATCCTGCAAAATACAATCATTTATGAGAATACAAGTAGAATTCAGTTTCTAAAATCAGATAGAGAATATGAGCAGAGACAAGGTTGAGCGTTATTATCTACTTACAGCAGCTTTCTTGATGTCAGGTATGTTATCGAGTAGTCTTAACATATGGAATGCCACATGGAATCCACACAAAGAGGACCGCCATGGCTGCTGGGCACAGTGCATCGAGGTACCAAAATGACAAGTTAATGCAGTACCAAATAGGTAAGAAGGGACCATAAAAAACCTCGGTCTTACATCAAGATTTGGTTTGTGCTTGAGTGTTGTGGCTTTTGGCTTTTTTCTTTCCTTTCGTCACTCCGTCCTGTGCATGATCAGCAAAGGCACTGCATGATCAGCAATACCGATTAGAAACACTAAGAGATTGAATTTTTTGTGAACAAAACCTACAAGATACTGACCAGTCCACAACAGCTTTGAGGTCTGCGAACTTTAGCGGGGGATGTTGTTTAGAAGAATCTAGATACCAAACCTCTTTGAACTTCATACAGATGATCAGTGTTACCCAGTGGCCAGTGTAGTAGGCACCCACCATGTAGTCGTTGTTCATTGCATTTGCGATTGCTTTGGTAACAAGGCCAGAATGCTGAGAAATATTTGTGAAAGTAATAAAATCTGGATCTAAAAACCCAACACTGATCTGTGCCTTGTCCATCATTTTCCTACAAAAAATCAAATTGTTAGCATGCATGAACTTTGTGGTCAAAATTAAAGAAATATCTTTTTAGGTTTTAAGGGACTTACAATGTCCACAACCTCAAGAAGGTAACATCCAGAGAAGCCAGGGTTATAAGGTTATACACGCTACTGAATGCAATGTTTAACATTAAAGCACCACCACCACTTTTGAAGTAGTGTTGATCCACCTTTGCTGGAAAAGCAAATTTATCCTTACTGTGTTCCATGACGTAAGCATGCAACCTAGCACAATTTGGTCCAGCAGCCTCTAAGTTGGCTTTTGACAACATAGGTGCACCAGGCTTGTATTTTGGCCGTTCCTGTTCTGTCCCAATAATACAGTTAAGAATCTCATCTTTAGACAGAGGTTTCCTGGCCTGGTTCCCCTTCTGCAGTGGAGATTGCCTGGGCTCCTCCTCCTGTTGTAGAGGCTGCTATACATGTTGCATCTGCTGCTTAGGGGGAGATTGCCTGGGCTCCTCCTCCTGCTGCTGCAGAGGCTGCTGTTTCGTCTGTTGCTTATCCTCATGTTGCAGCTGCTGCTTAGGCGGAGTTTGCCTGGGCTCCTCCGGCTGTTGTCGACGCTCCTTCTGTGTAGTTTTGCTAATCTGCTGCTGTTGTTGAGCCTTCTCTTGCTGACACTGAGCTGCAGTACCTCCATCTGATGCTGTACCCTGCTACCTGTTGCGGCTTCAGGGTTGGGATGTCTCGTCATGGGTGGTATAAGGATCCTGTCCTTTGGCCATTGGATCCTTTGAACGAGAGCCTCAGCTAGGGTTGCTATGTCACCCCATCAATTGGTACAGGCAGAGGGTAGTGACCCGCATTGGCCCACACATAAGTAGGTTGCACCACAACATACCCATCCTGCACCGGTACTGTATGGCAAGCCTTTTGAAATGGAAAGACTTTCGCTAGTGCGAGCTCCACATTAATCCCGATGCCATCCAAAAGGCTGCACGTGGTTGGCTCTGTCAGCTTATCTATTGTGTCCAGCATAGGTGATCGACTATCACTGTGCACTTGCTTCGCTTCGTCCTCGTTGGCATTCCAATGGTCTTGCTCTCTGCCACACGCATCTTCCTCGTTGTCATGCGCTTGTTCTTCCTCGCGGTCATGCGCATCTTCTTCCTCGCTGCCATGCACGTCTTCTTCCTCGCTGCTACTGACAGGCACTGGTAATTGGGAAGGAAGAAGTACATTTTTCGGTATTTCGATGCCTGATAGTCTTAGAGCATGGACAACTGTTTTAAATGTTATGTCCATCATATCATCAGACCTCTTGTTCCTCCTCTTCTTCCTGTACATTCCAGCAAACTCTTCACCAAACCCTTTACCCCAGCCAAGTGAACTAGACACGCCTCGGACCCGACCTCGATGCTCTGGAGTCTCAAGTGCTGCGGTGAGGATATCATCCTCCCTAACCCCAGAGAAAGAACCATCGCTACCCTGAGGTGCAAGTGTTTTCACCCTATCTGCTACCCCCACCACCGCTGGGTTACTGAATGTTATGCCCCCGCTTCCTTCACTAGTATTCTTCCTCTTCTTCCCTACCCTTGCCCGCAGATAAGGTCTCGAACGTCCAGGAAATTGGTCCCAAGGGTTATGTTTTCCTTCTGCAGCTAGCTTTGCATCCTCCTCCTCCCACTCTTTCCTTTTACCACGATAACCTTTTCTGCCCGTCTTGTGTGGCTTATTATGCAATGCTCTCTTTTGTTTCATCTCCTGGCTCAATTGCTGAAATGAAGGAGAATTGGTTTCCTGCACAAACATGTCTCAGTCTTGTTGCTGCAAAAAGGCATGCTTCACAAAGGGAGTCTCCTCTTCGCTCACATATTTTTTTCTTAAATGGGCCTTGAACCGCCATTGCAAGGTTCCAATCTCTGATATAGCTGCCTTAACTGCCTTCTTGCGAACAGATTCTTCCAGATTGGCTGGGTAATCTGGCTTTTCCTCTAAAACTGTGAACAAATGTTCCTTCTCAATTGGTGAAAGATCATCAACCGCCTTGTTGATTGACACCCTCTCCCGAGCAATGAGGCCACAGACCAATACAAATCTATCCCTCGCAGCATCTGGGGTAGGCCAAAAATTGGCATCAAGTCCAGTTGCAGTCAACTTGTCTTCTGGCCATTTGGTTTGTGTCCTTGACCTGCGGGATCGAGTACTACTCGCAGCAGTCTGTGCTGAGTGACCCTGTGAAGAAGGTTCACCGCCGATGGGCTGTGATGGTGCACTGGAGGTAGAGGAGTTTGTTGTTGTGGGAGACTGCATAGATGATATGTCAGGTTGTCAGTAGAGCAACATAAGCAAGACTGAAAATCTAAATAAAATTCTTATTAGATAAATTCGTTTTCTCTGACAGGCAAAATAGCTGATATTATACTAGAAATCATTACAAGTCGTAAATAAAATCAGCACAGACATACACAGTTCATATTTTACTTAATTAGCATATAGGGATAGGTGCTAACCATTTTGACAGGGACACAACAATATGCTTATATATCAAAGTAGAGAATAAATTCCTTCAACTGCTTCCTTGTCCAACTTCAGCAGCGATGGATTGTGTGTTCCATGTGTACATGCAACAAGAGGATAAACCAATCATGACATTACGTGGCCATCAAAATTAAAGTATGCTAACAGGTCCAAAGCATAACTGTCGATCTGGTACATTCAAAGCATAACAGAATTAAAGTATGCTAACATCCTCAATGCTTTTCATGAATTTACAGTGCAAAAATTGTAGCACCAGGAACATGAAAATGAATTTCAACAGTTCATATAACTTCATCTGTTTGCAACAATTTATTCAAACAGACTTGGAGCAACAAAATCCATCCATCAAATCCACAGTCAATCAATTAAAAATGAATTATTAAGGCATGTCTCCCTAATCCACCTTGACATGAATATATAGCAGATTGGGTGGACTACATTATAAACCACTGCGATGCAATTCTCACTGACATTATGTGGCCATCAGAATTAAAGTATGCTAACAGGTCTAAAGCATAACTATCGATCTGGTACATTCAAAGCATAGTAGAATTAAATTATGCTAACCGGTCCAAAGCATAACTGTCGATCTAGTACATTCAAAGCATAGCAGAATTAAAGTATGCATTAATCTTCATTGATTTTCATGAATTTATAGTGCAAAAATTGTAGCACCAGGAACATGAAAATGAATTTCTACAGTTCATACAACTTCATCTGTTAGCAACAATTTATTCAAACAGACTTGGAGCAACAAAATCCATCCATCAAATCCACAGTCAATAAATTAAAAATGAACTATCAAGGCATGTCTCCCTAATCCACATTGACATGAATATATAGCAAATTGGGTGGCCGAGCAGAGAGAGGGCGTTGGGGGTTCAAGCAGGACTAACCTCTGTCGCGAATGAAGTAGTTGTTCTCGTGATGGTCGGAGGGGCCAGATCCACGTCGGCTCGTGGCCTGAGGTGGCCGGCTCGTCGTCGTGGCCGGCGATGATGGATCCGCGTCAACCATCTTTAGGTTGGCCGGGAAGCCATCCGCACGCCAGCAACCGCGTCCTTGTCACCGTCGTCACGCAGGGAGTGGTGGGGCTGGAGAAGAGCAGGGCTGCGGCGGGGAGAGAGCGGTGAAGGCGAGCGGGGAGAGAGCGGCGAAGGCGAGTGGGGAGAATGGCGGCGGTGGTGGGGAGAGTGCGGGCATTGTGGATCTGTCTAGCGAGGAGCCGAATATGTCCCCTGAGGAACTGCGCGCGTAACTGTGTTTAAGGAAATTACTGGCGTGCCCTTGAACGGCTGTCTGGTGGAATTGGAATTCCATGGGCATTATAGTCAATATAGGTGGGAAATTTTGAGCAGCCCACGCACGGTTTGCCTGCTGACGCTGACGCATGGGCCAGTGTCATTGGCGACGATGGTTAGTGAACCCGCATCGCCTTTGTTGGCAGTTGGGTCCGGGCGGGCGGGCAACAATTATCTCTTTATTTTGGCTGCTGACGCTGATGCGTGGGCCAGAGTCATTGGCGATGATGGTTAGTGAACCCGCATCGCCATTGTTGGCAGTTGGGTCCGGGCGGGCGGGCAGCGGTTGTCTTTTTATTTTGGCTGCTGACGCTGACGCGTGGGCCAGTCACTATTTTTTCGAATGAAATGTGCTTCCCTAAAATATTAGAGCTCATAAAACATCACCTAAAAAATTATAAAAATACGAACAATTCGTATTTAGACATTTAGTATTTGAATAAAATATCAACAGTCACACTTGTGTGCCCAAGATTCTTAGAATTGTTTTTACATCCCATTTTAATGATGTAATAATTCTAATAACATCTAGTGTGCTCCAAAAAATCTACAAATTGACTTGGAAACATAATTTGGGTACCTAGACTTGTCTTCAAAATTTCAAATGCTTTCGATGAAGGAATAATATACTTGTGTACAAATATCTACATCTCTCACATAGTTTCCTAGAATGTTCCTTAAACATTGAAGTTTTCCACACTTTGCAACATGTTCGAACTCATATGCATTTGAAAACTTAACAAAACCTTGTGTTCACCTTAAGATTACGAAAATGCAAAGTTTCATTACAGGAGGTGTGGAAAACAAATATTATTTATATGTTGTACTTACATAGAACAAGATAAGGCATATAAACATTGTTCAAGAAACGGAATATACACTAAACAATGAAATTAATGAAAATACGGTGATTTTAGAAAACTTTAGAAAAAATAATCAAATTTGGACTAATTACGACAGAGAAATACATGTTACAAAATTTGATTGCAGATTAAAAAGAGAAATGCCGTCGGCGGCGCGGGACGGATAAACTATTCTTCATTCTCCAATAGAACAAAGGAGGAAGCAGAGGGCACCGCCGCCCGCCGCCGCCCCCGCCGTGCCCGCTTCTGCGGTTTTGACACCCAAGAGGGCACCCTAGGCCTCGTCGGCGGCAAATGAGACCACCGCAACCTTCGATTTGACTCACAAACATGACAAATCAAATCTTGTCTATCAAAAACTGATTAAAAACCGACATCCCGATAAAACCAAATCCGCGTTTAGTAATATCCAATAATTTACATTCAAGATAGATAATGTTCATTGATGCTTGCGCCTACATCCGATGTTCATCCTGCTGACGGCGTACTCCACGGCGACGCTGAAGTTATGCATCCAGAGGTCGAACTCATGACGGATGCGACACTCGGCGCTGCAGTAGTGGATGATCTCTCCCGTAGCGCCTACATCCCGCTACCCAAATGCAGACGTGGGGATTCTGGACGGGCAGCAACGGGATGTCGTCGTCGCCGTCACCAAGCCAGTACCACCACGCAATGTTGTGGAGATCCTGGTTGACGAGGTAGCGCAGCCGCCGCAGGTTGTGGTTCTTCCACCGCCCGTCAGGGGGCGACGGGCCGCCGCTGATTTCCTGGAGTAGTGCCATGGCTTTGGGGTCCGTAGGGTTGCAACGGTACTTCAGCGTCGCTAAGAAGTACTTCGCACCGGCGTCTTCAGCAGCGGCATCTCCGACGAGCTTCAGACCCTTATCGGGATTCCGCCGCCTCATCAACCTCTCCATCCCCTCGAAGCATAATGCCTCCGGATGATTGGTCTCGCGGAAGCGCCGCTCAAAGCATGGCCTGACGTAGCGATTCTTGCACACCTGACGAAGCTCACGCAGCGACACGTGCAGTAGTACCTCATCGGAGTCGCAGATGCGCTGGAAGGTGCCGCAGATTTGATTACGAAGGATCATAAAACGAATGACGGGCTCATCCTTGATGTAGTGGATGATGATCTGGGTGATAAGATCATCTGGCAGCAGCAGCATCAAGCACAACGCGGCCATCAAGGAGAAGGGGTGGAAATAGAAAAGCGACGGGGTTTGGAAATTGAAAGGCGACGAGGTTGAAATTGAAAGAAGACGAGGGTTGAAAGTGGAGGTGACGGGGTTGAAATTGAAAGGCGACGAGGGTTGAAATTGAAGGCGACGGGAGGGGGGGAGGGTTGTTCCCAAAATAAAAAAAAGAAGAAGGCGACTCGGCCCTCTAAAACAATAAATGGAAATTGAAAAGGTGCCGCAGTTTGGCTGCTGCCGCTGACGAGTGGGCCCGACATCATTGCCCCTGCCCCTTCACCTTCCCACATAATTGAAAGGCGACGCGTGGTTTTGGACGGTTTTGCGCCCGAAACGGAGCCCGAGGCGCAATTGAGTGGCACCGGTGGAGTAGTAGGTGGGGGCAGAGGCGCCTGACGATTCCGCGTCTTGTCAATATAACTCTCCTGCCTTCCCATGCTTTCCCCTGCTTCTTCCGTAAGCTTATCTCGCTTCTTCTTCCTCCTCAAGATCCACCACTACAAAATCTTCAGTCACCGAGAAATCACGAAGGAGGAGATGGCGTCGAGGGGCCCACCGCCGGCGAAGCGGGGACGAAGGGAGGACGACGACGACGAAAGCCGCCGTCAGAGGAAGTTGGAGAAGGGGAAGGAGCCGGCGACCAAGGACGCTGATGAGGAACTGTTCTCCGACGACACTAAGTTCGCCATCGACCTGCTCAGGAGCGCGTTCAGAAAGCTTCAAGATGTTGGCGAGGCCTTCGACATCAAGGTGCCTCATGAAGTGGACAAGGACCCGAGCGTGAAGGATCTCGCCTTCAGGATCCACGGGTTGGCTGAGAGGCTCGAGAAGCTCCCCGTGGTCAAGCGGGCTGGCCGCCACTTCGTCTTCGACGACGGCAGCTCCGACGGCGACGACGGCTCTGACGGCAGCCACGGTGGCGACGACGGTGGGACTCCGACGGTGGTGACCGACTAATTGATAGGCTCCTCTACCGTGTATAGTAATAATGTGTGTGTGCTTTTGTGTCTTCGTCAGGTTGTTGGACATGAACTGCTTAGTTTGTTTATCGATCATGAACAGCTTAGTTAATTAGTTTGGTTGTTGGATTTTGTATGTCATGAACTCGATCTAATAGACGCGAGTAGATCCATCCGCGTCTCCCTTAATATGTGTTCTGTTGTGATGAACTGGAGATATGTTGTGATGAACTGGAGATCTGTTGTGATGAATTAGATCTTAGAGACAATAGATAGTCATTGCCGACGCGGGTTAGAGACAATGGAGATCTGGTTATCTTTTTTATATTGGCTGCTGACACTGACGCGTGGGCCCGTCACTATTTTTTTAGAATGAAACTTGCTTCCCTAAAATATTAGAGCCCATAAAACAACACCTAAAAAATCATAAAAATACGAACAATTCATATTTGGACATTTAGTATTTGAATAAAATATCAACAGTCACACTTGTTTGCCCAAAATTCTTATAATTCGTTTTTACACCCCATGGTAATGATATAATAATTCTAATAACATCAAATGTGCTCTAAAAAATATACAAATTGACTTGGCAACATAATTTGGGTAACTAAACTTGTCTTCAAAATTTCAAATGGTCTCGTTGAAGGAATAATATATACTTGTGTACAAATGTCTACATCTCTCACATAGTTTCCTAGAATGTTGCTTGAACATTCAAGTTTTCCACACTTTGCAACATGTTCGAACTCATATGCATTTGAAAACTTAACAAAACCTTGTGTTCACCTTAAGCTTACGAAATGCAAAGTTTCATCACTAATGGTTGTGTAAAACAAATATTTTTTATATGTTGTACTTACAAAGAACAAAATAAGGCATATAAACATTATTCAAGAAACAGAATATACACTAAATAATAAAATTAATGAAATATCAAATTTGGACTAATTACGATGAAGAAAAATTTTGGAATATCAAATTTGGACTAATTACGACGAAGAAATACATGTTACAACATTTGATTGCAGATTAAAAGGAGAAATGCAAACTGTTCTTCATTCGAATAGAACTGGGCCCCACAGTCATTAGCGACACGGGACTGATAACCCGCGTCAGCTTTGTTGCTCTTCCCAAAATTTACACAGATAATACGAGCAACATACAAAAGCTAATCCATTACTGATTTCCTATTCCAATACTCCATTCGAACTTCACCATTTCGCGGCGGAGCCTACAGTCTTCGCTGCAAAACAGAGAAATTCCAAGCCATCTTTTATCCACGCCGCAGTAGCTGCCGTTGCCTGCGCACAGCTGATCGCTGCGCACCTGTGCCGGAGGCGGCAGCGGTTCACCCCAAATGCGCCAAGTCGAGGAGTGGATCGCACGCGCGGCCTTCTTGCGCAAAGGCAGACACCCCTCGTTGCTCAGCCATCTCGACGTCGTACTGCCGCCGCCGGCGACCCGCCTCATGTACCGCTTCGCGGTGTCATCGGCGGCGGCACCACCATTGTCCCTATAGAGCAATATGGCGTATAGATAGGCCGCCACATCATGCCCACCCTCGGCGGCGCGCCGGAGATCATTGCTTTCCCTGTTTTCCATGAACACAGCTTTGATCCCGGAGAAGAAGCAAGCCTCCGGATTCCCGAGATCAGTCAGCATAGTAAGGAAGGCTTTGTAGGTCATGGGGTCCCACACCCAAGAAATCTCATCTCTTATCCCGTCTATCGACATACGCCGGCAGACGTCGCGGTGGCCGCACACGCGGCGCATGGTCGAGCAAGTACCGCGTAGGCTGCGGAGGTCAGCCAAGGGCCGCTCCGAGGTCGCACCGACGTGCGCCGCAATCTCAATGCGGAGGTGTTGAGGGAGGTCCAGCAGCGACGACGGCTGGTTCCGCCTGCTTCTTCCCGGCATGCTATTCATCTCCGGCCGGGAATGGTGATGATGAGGAGTAGGCAGTTGCTGTTTTTTTGCAGGTAGATGAAGGGGCAGGGGATCTAAATTATTTTGGAAGGAGAAGATACAGGAGATTTGTTTCCAAACACAGTTTAAGTATGCAATGGAGACGACATTTGGTTAATCCGCGTATCCTTTAATTCTCCATTGCAGACGACGTTTGGCTAATCCGCGTAGTATCCTTTAATTCTACATTGGAGACGACGTTTGGTTAATCCGCGTATCATTTAATTCTAATTTAATTCTACATTGGAGTCACTGCCTCTGCTCTCAGCCATTGACTGGGCAACTGTTTCCCCATTGACCGGATTTGGCATCAATTTCTTGGGAACCTTCCCGTTTCCTGTGCTCTTGATCTTATCCCTTCCTCTCTTTTTTTGACAACCGATCTTATCCCTTCCTTGTTTTTGCTATAAAAAGGCACCGACGCCTGTCGGTCCTCCTCGCTTGCTTCCTTCTTCTCTAGATCTAGATCTAGCTATGGCACAAAGAATAGATCTTGTAGGGCGCAAGCTTTTGCTTTTCACTCTTCTTCCTCCTCCTCGTTCTCTCAGTTGCTAGAAGAATTCTTGTGATATGGGTGACTGGGTTGCTCATCCCTCTAGCACAGCTGCTAGAAAAATCCTTGTGATATATCAACTGTCGGGGGAAGGTAGCCCAGAACCTCCTGGCATCAGGAAGAACAAGCTGACGGAAAAATCAGGTCTGGGGAGAGAAGCCCAGAACCAACTGTTGTATCTTTCTCGTCAAACTTGTGCTTCCTTTTGCTTTCCCTCCTCCCAGAAGAGGATTTTTGAAGGGATATGTTTCCACCCTCTGCTGTATCTTTCTCTTGTGCTCACTTGTAAGCATGAAGAAGAAGCCAGAATCTGGAGCATATCTCGTCAGGAAGAACAAGCCGACGGGGGCCTCCTTGCTCTTCACCTCCGATGATCGATCGACGGGCAGGGAAGGAGCAAGATCGAACTTTGAGCCTCAACATCGCCAAGTCAGCACCCACCACCGCCGGCCTCCCTCCCCAGACCTCAGTGGTCTTCTACCTCTGGCCGGCCAGAGATTCAGCTGGAGCCGGACGCGAGTTCGAGGCTGCCGAGCTGGCCAAGATCCCGAGGCCTCCCTATCTGATATATCAATGATGACTGTAATGTGTGTGTGTGATTTTGCATCTCAAGAGACATGCTTGTGTTTGTCTGTGTGCAGTCCAATTTTTTGTATGATTTACCTACTCACTTGCAAGCACGAAGAAGAACAAGCCGACAGAAGTATATCTCTTTTGCTTAGTTTAGATCTATGTTCCTCATCAAGGTAGTGCCTAGTGATGATGAACATAGATGGCCACTTTGTAACCCTCTCATGTATCAATGATGACTGTAATCTGTGTGTGTGATTTTGCATCTCAAGAGACATGCTTGTGTGATTATCTGTGTGTAGTACAATTTTTTGTATGATTTACCTACTCACTTGCAAGCATGAAGGAGAACAAGCTGACAGGGGTTGGCTAATCCGCGTCTCTTTTGATGTAATCTGTGTGTGTGATTTCGCATCTCTTACCCATAACAAAGGCGACACGGGTTGGCTAATCCTCGTCTCTTGCCCATAACAAAGGCGACGCGGGTTGGCCAATCATCATCTCTTTTATATTAACGCCCGTTACTGATGATAATAATGTCAGCAGCCTGCAACACACTTACTGAACTGAAGCAGAATATAAATAAAATATATATAGTATCTTAGGCAGAATATATTACCAAAAGGATTCAAATTCCACCACATCCTATATATATTACAAAACGGATTCCATTTCCACCAATAGACACATCCTGCATTACAAAAAGGATTCAGCAGAAATCAAGCTTGCTTTTTCTTCCTTGATTTCTCTATACAGATTTTTTCACTATGGTCGCTTCGCAAGTACGGTGTTTTGTGCAACAAGTACATGAACAAGAGGTAAGGGTTGAGATCATTCACAATCGGAAACAAAGAAGGTGTTGAATTTGTTACCTTGGAGCAGGTCTGAACAGGAGCGACTACAGATGTTGACCCTTTGGCCCGCTGAAACAAGTTCAAGAACAGGAGATAAGGGTTGAGATCATTAGTAATCGGAAGAATAAGTTGACTTGGAAGAATCTCTTGCCATAGGGAACAGAAGATCCACAATCACCGAAGCATGCAACAACAATATTCAAAGGCAAAGAGCATGGGGAAGCAGTCCAACAATTTCATCTACAAATTTCTACAAACCACAAATAAGTTGACTTGAAAGAATCTCTTGCAATAGGGAACAGAAGATCCACAATCACCCAAGCATGCAACAACAATATTCAAAGGCAAAGACCATGGGGAAGCAGTCCAACAATTTCATCTACAAATTTCTACAAACCACAAATAAGTTGACTTGGAACAATCTCTTGCAATAGGGAACAAAAGATCCACAATCACCGAAGCATGCAACAACAATATTCAAAGGCAAAGAGCATGAGGAAGCAGTCCAACAATTTCATCTACAAATTTCTACAAACCTCAAATAAAATGACTTCAAACAAACTCTTGCGATAGGGCACAGTAGATCCACAATCACCCAAACATGAAAGAATATTATAGAAAGCCAAACAGCATGGGGAAGCAATCTAATTGAATCGATCAATACAGGGAGGAGACCGCAGACCTGACGAATAGGACGGGAAGAAGGTGAAGCTGGCGAATGCCGTCTCGATTTAGCAGCCCGACCTTGCACCTTCAGCACGATGTTCTGCGCAAGTGTTGCAAATCTGCGGCCGCCAGGGTGAGCCTCGGGGGAGCCGACGGAGCAACGAGTTTGAACCATCTTGCAGCTTCAAGGACGTTGCCGAGAAAGGCCTCCGCTCGTAGAAGAGGAAGGCCGCCGCTCATAGCAGAGGAAGCCGTCGTCGGTAGCTAGGCTGCCGTTGCTGCTTCCGCCGCAGATCTAGGTCTCTTCGGCGATCGAGGAGAAGATCCCCTGATTTTGGAAAATGACCAGGAGGGAATTGGGAGACCTGGTTTCCCTCTTTGTTTTATATATAAACGAGGAGGACCAGAAGGATGAGCGGGGAATTCAAATTTTCAAGTCCCTCCTTTGTGGTCCAGAGTGGGAAACGAAAGACTTTGGATCATGGACCCAAACGTCAGTGACCCAAAGGAAAGACCGCTTGGGTGTCGGACCCAAACGTCAGTGACCTTACGCAGAGAGGCAAGTTGTTGACTGGGTTGTCCGTGCCACCATGGATCATAGAATTGACAAACACACACATGACTCTACTCTACTTCATATTCACGTTAGACGGATGGTCCGATTTTTGCATTACAAATGTACTCACTACAATAAAATAACGTACCATTTCAACTATTTATTACATGACTAAAAACACTTAAATAAAACATTAAAACTACAGGGGACCCTGGTACAACCCTTTAGGTAATCTTCTACGGAGATTGTGCATAAATTCGGGATGATCAGTGCATACAACCGCCCAATCATATGCGAGTATTCTGTGAGGAAAGATTCGCTCTAAGAGAGACATGCACTTGTCCTGCAATTGTGTGCAGTTAGCCTGAATTGCCCATCGTAGAAATGAAGTCATAGTTTTCTCACTTGTCATGTCCCACATCTTTGACGCACAGTGCAGCTTCAACCTTTCGACTTGGTATATGTCGGCGACCGAGAGTAAATAAAGCCAGGCATTGGTAGAAGTGTCCCATAAATCAGCCTCCTCCGGGAGTGATCCTTCACTAGCATATTTGATCAGGACCGAGAAGCCATCAGGGTGTGTGTCAATAATTGTAACAGTTTCAGAGCTAGACTCCATTCCTGGGCCGTAGAGCATTGCCTCCATCACACAAGATACTTTCGCCACATCGGCACGTATCGCTCGTATCACCCGGCATTCTGCACCTACGTGGAACACAACTTCCACAGGGGCTTGGGCTGCAACGCTTTCGCATATGCTTCTTTGCACTGATGGAGGAGGAACTTCAATGCAGTCGTCCTCCAGTACTGAAACAACACATGATATGTGTATGCGATCTTCACTGGATGTCACGCGCTCAATGCCATGATGCTCCACCAGACATTCAAATCCTCTTTCTTGTAGATCCCGATTCATGAACCAAACTTCTTTTGTAGCTTGAATTCGAAACGTATCATCTTCATCGTTTGGGTCTCCAGCCATCGCACGCAACAATACTCGCACCTATGTGGAAGCAGTCACAGGCTTGGCAAACAATAACATAATGCGACCGTATCACCATGTGTGAGTGTGTGTATTCATAGCAGCAACGAGACACGTACCATTTGGGATTTGTGCAGAGGAACGAGGACGACGGCAATGCCGTCTGGAACATCCATCCACTGATGATCATTCATACCTGTAGGATAACAACGTAGCTTCCATTGACGGCCTCCCACCATGAACGTACCAGATTCCTTGAACTTGCCCACGGTTCCTTCTGCTGTCGCTTCCTGGCTTGAGACTGAGAAGTCGACTTGCATGGAAGGAATCATTTTAGCGTCTAAAGCCTTTAACACAAATGGCCTGCAATGATCGTCTCGTGCCTAAACTGTCTCTTATTATAGTGGGAGTGAATGTGTCGTTCCGAAATGTTCGTGGACATCAGTTACCACCCGAATGGATGCGTCCCTTCAGTGCGGGTGTGGCCACGTTCGGGTCATGAACTTCCCGGTTCTAGTCCTTAAGTGCGATTCACAATGATCGACACGTCCATTCAGAGGGGGTGTGCACACAAGTTCGTCAGTTAACGCCCGGTGCCAGTGCTTAACTGCAATTCTCAATGATCGACACGTGGATCAACTTGTGAGAGCGTGTCGTTCCCAAACGCCCATTCGAGATGCCCTTCTGTGCTTATATGCATGTTAATATTACACACACACACACAAACAAACAAACAAAAATAAAAAAACATATATTGCTATTCCAATTCCAGCTTCTTCCGTTTTGGTCTTGTCGCGTCAACAAGTTCATCACGTTTCTCAGTCTCCAAGGCCTGCGGGAATCATCAAGTGTGAATCCAGACCATTCGTAGACCTTTACAGTCACGACTAACACAGCGTACCTGATCGAGGAGGACTTGTCAAGTCATCTCGCACCCTGCGTGTTGCAACGCAAGGACCATTCGGTCCATCTGATTACAACACCCAATCTTGTTCTCAAGATGCAATTGACACCTAAACCATTACATAAATAAACAGTAGAGAGTTGTCTCGTTGTTGATGCGGCATGAGCTGATGCAGTGAGACGGCCATTAGATGCAGCTGATGTGGCGTGATTTGTCTGCAGGACTTTCTTGTGCTCTAGAGAGGAAAGTCCGGAAGTAAACACATACTACCTAGACACGTCGGGTTCATCCCGTGATACCCATCGTCCACACATGTAATTGATGCACGTCGCTGAAGATTCTGACCTAGATAGATTCCTATCACGCGTAGGCCTGACTATATTCCGAGCATCTCATGTTTTCCATAGTAACTTTAGCAATGCTACACCGAGCTCACATGACCGCTGTAGTCCTCGATAAATAGGCGAGTGCAGCAGAGCGTTCTTGAAAGGCAAGGCCAACACTCATCGGTTCCCCGTCTTGCATTTCTCTACTTCAGTGGGATACAAGGGTGAAATCATTTTGTTGGCTAATCTTGTTTACTTTATGTATGCATGGTATCGAGACAGTCACATTGTTGGCTTATGTAGGGTTTGTTCTTCGTTTGTGTATGCAGTACGTGGGGAATGGCCGGGCAAGGAAGGGACGGAGTATGGAACTTGGAGGAGTCGGGGAAGGGGGAGCTGTCGGGTGCAATAGCACCTCACCGCCACCCGGTTCAGTCGCTGCCATCGGCACCGCAGCAGCACCCGGCCCCAATGGCACCTCCACTTCCGCTGGTATCGGCACCTCAGCAGCACCCGGCCCCAATGGCACCTCCACTTCCGCTGGCATCGGCACCTCAGCAACACCCGGGGGTGATGCCACCTCCAGTTCAGCCGCTGGCAACAGCAGCTCAGGATCAGCTGAACCTCATGGCACCACCTTTTTGCCCACGACCCAGGCCGCCACCTCTGCTGTTGCCCATTGAAATGCCACCCCCGCGGCCAGTGCTCATTGAACAAGATGAATCGCATGACCTGAAATGGTCTGTGTTGCTTTGGCTTCAGCAGGGCGGGCCCGCCTGTGTTTATAACGAAGGAATGTGGGTGTGCCCTTTTTGCCACAGGGGTCACAGGCAATGGACCATTCGTGACCTGCTGTTACACGCGCATAACATCGCCGTTTCGCCTGCCTGGATTTGGGATACAAGGGTGAGGCATCGCGCTTTGGAGGAGTATCTGATCCAGGAGACACGTTTTGCTGCACTCCGTGCAGCGGCTGGATTTCCATGAGCCCGTGATGGTAGTAGTATGAGCCGTGATGGTAGATGCTAGTAGTATGTGGTGATGGTAGTAGTATATGAGCCGTGATGGTAGATGCTAGTAGTATGTGGTGATGGTAGTAGTATGAGCCGTGATGGTAGATGATAGTAGTATGTCGTTCAGAGTATGTCGCTGTAGTTCGAACTATGGTGGATCGATCCATCCTCATGTGTAATCAATGCGTATGCATGCATTTGTGTCGTTTCTATTTGGATTGTGTTGTTTCTAATAAAAATGGTATTGTGTGTGTACTCCCTCGGTATAAATTCATTGTATACGGAAAGTCCGTTCCATTGATTTCTTAAATACCGGAAGAACACTGATGACAGTCCGGTTTGTAGTTTTCAGTCGGACCAGATTAAACTGTCACTGCTACGCAATGAGAAAACCAACATCTTACAAGGAAAAAACAGTAGTAGTAATAGTATTCAATCAGACCAGATGAACAGAAGGTGAATCTTCGTTCTGCTTCTGCTTCTTCTACTCCTACTTCTACTAGTAGCAGTTACCACTAATCCACTAATCAAGGCGCCGCTTCTTTGTCGATGGTGCACCCGGCGTCTTGTTGCAACTGCTCACGGACGAGGATGTCGCTCTGTTGCCGCCGCCTGTGGAAGATGGTGGCGGACCTCCCAGGGTGCCGCCCGCGGATGAGGTCGTCCCTCCAATGCCGCCGCCAGAGGATGATGTCGCCGCTCCATGGCGGCCGGTCGAGCACGGTCTTGGCGCCGCTCCATGGTGGATGATGACGGTCGGTCGATGATGGCCTCTGCTCGGTGAGGATGGCAGAGATCGACTACCGCTGACCGATGAGGATGAGAGAGGATGACGACACTTGGAGACGACAGTTCCCCGGCGAGTGGCGGTGCTTCCGCGCCCCTCACCCCTGGCACCTCTTGCTGACTTGCGAGGGGTGCGATGTTTCAGAGGCACATGATCTTGGATTTCATTTTGTTCCACAAACTCCGAATCATCAGAGGATGTGTCAACCACCACCCGAATGGGCCTCCGCTCTGCCTCCTCGTCATCAGACCACTGGAGATCCTCCCTTTCATCAGAAGAGGAGGAGGATGTGGCTTGCGCTGCACCTCTAGGAGACAATGGCTCCATGGGGAGAGGAAGGGAGTGTTGTGCGAGGATGGGGTTTTTTGTTGGTTGCAAGAGTTGGGAGAGGAAGGGAGCGCTGTGCGAGGATGGGGTTTTTTGTTGGTTGCAAGAGTTGGGAGAGGAAGAGGGCGCTGTGCGAGAATGGGGTTTTTTGTTGGTTGCAAGAGTGGGGAGAGGAGAAGATGGCGCTGGGAGGAAGGAGGATATTTATGGCTAGAGGAACCCATTCGGCCATTATTGAAAAAACTGCTCCCGAAAAGATTAGAGTAGTTGTGGGATCCGTTCAGTTCAAACTAATTCAATTTTGACCAAATTTACACTTATATCTTTATATAAACTTATCGGGAAGTGAGAATTGCATTCTTTTGTGGATGGAGGGAGAACGTTCTGAGGAAGGGGGAAAGACCGTTCAGCGGAATGTTAACGGACCAGAAGGAATAATTGTAGTCCAGAAGGTCCTTTTAGCAATACATCAGTATACCGAACCTTCTGGACTACCTTTTCCACTCATTTGTCTTTGTTGGAGCTGTAACTCCTCCATTGTTCTCCCACAACCTTGTTCTTTGGCTATCCTGTCAATGATGCCTCGTCCCTGGGCAAATCTTATTCCTGACATTGTTGTGAGCGTCGCCAATAAGATCAGTGATGCAAGAGATTTCATCATGTTCAAAGCTGCCTGCAAAGGTTGGAATTGCGCTCGTTCAGGTGAGGCACACCAGTTTGACCCTTGGATTCTGAAATCTGAATTTATTGGTCAATCTGGAGCAGTGACATTCACATCCATCGCTGATATGCGGCTTTTTGAGGTCTCCTTTCCTGCATTGGCTGGGAAAAGGACTAGATTGATTGGTTGCGGTGGATCTGGAAGCCTAGTCGCCTTAGATTGTAGAGATTGGTGCAACGCGCTCATGCTGAATCCTTTGTCTCCTCGGAAGCACATTCGCCTTCCTTGACTTCCGAAATGGAGCCAAATGGCTACTCTCCAAGCTTGTATCTTGTGCCTTGAAACAGCAACTGGTGCAGAGTCATTTGTCGTGATTACTTTCTTTTGGCCAGAGAAATCTTTTGCAGCACTTGAGTCATTGCCTGTTTCCATGTGGCATTTGGGTAGCCAATCCGACTGGACTACACTTCCTTCGGAAGATTTCTGGTGCAGTTCTTCTGAACACATGCGGATCTACTTGGGGCAGGATCTTCCGGCACCTCCCAATCCTGTTGGACTTCGGTTGTCATGGGTTATTGGCATGGGCAACTCTTCTCTACTCGAAGGTGAAGACCGATTATTCTTTGTTGTTCTAGAGGAGAAAGAAGCTGAGGTGGTAGAATTAACTTTGCATTCATTTGTGGGGGACATTTGGCAGCCCATTTCCTGGGAGAGAGCTCCTGAGTTCCGGAATAAGATCATCTTGTTTGGTCCTGGCAAGTGCATTGTTACAGAAGAGCATGCCATTTCTGGTTTGGCTGACCTAAGGGCAAATCACATTTACATCCTACGAACTTATCATCACGATGAAAAGAATGAGTACTGGATCTACCAGCAGGGAATAGGTATTGTTCCAGGCGTCAACACTACTCCGGCGATCCGCATTAAGCAGGTTCATGGGGACTGGATTTGGTCGCGAGGAACATGGCTGTTGCCTAGCTATCCGTAATGAGGAACTTCGATTGTGTACCACCTGTAACGTAATTCAATGTACAAATATCTATATTATCATCCTTCGTTAATTATTCCGCGCATATGTATGAGTTTCTACCACAATCACTGTAGGGAACAAGCAGTTACGCATTCGATAATCAGGAAGGTCCTTCCCGCAAAACATCAACAGAGCGGACAAGTATCAAACATCATAAGATGGCATCTCACAGCTACTCATCACCACAAAGTTCACACCACCAACAAGTAGCAAATACCAAAATATAAGCATGATTAGCACCTCTAAACCGTCTACCTAGCAATAACACCACGAATCACATTATTCCTCATTGTTGTCCTTGCTGAGCGACCTCTTATATGAGGCCTGTCTCAGCAATTCCCTCACCTTCTTCACCACAAGTGTTGTAGAATCCAGGAGCTGCTTGACCATCTGCAGCTCAGCGGTAGTCTCTTGAATCTCCCTTTTAGCCTTTGCACATTCTTCCTTCCACATCCTTCCCTCCCTTTCAGCTTTTAGGTACCTGTTGGCTTCACCCTTTTCTGTAGGAGACAACAGAGCAACGTTTCTCATTTTCTTTCTCGTCTCAAACAGGTTATGGGTTACCTCCCCGTAGTATCGCGTTATCGTCTGCAGCTCAACTGCTTTGACATTGGCCTCCTCCTTAGCAGCTGTACATGCTTCTTTCCACGACCTTGCTTCCTCTTCTACTTTTCCCTTCATTTCCATCAGTTTCTCTAGAACTTTTAGAGTCCTAATATCCCATTCAGGATCTATCCACCTAAACGACGCGCACTTCATGCCATCAGTCTGCAGTCATCGATTTCGTTCATATAATTAGCGATTGACCACACTAACATCAAACGCAGAAGCAACATTTATTAGAAGTGATACAGGTTATCGTTTACCTCGCAGCAGCATACATATCGACGCCCAGGGTTGGCTCCTGTCCAGTCATACCTCAGATGGACAGGCAACCCGTCCTTGCACTCGTTTTCATTAGGATCTATAACGATAACTTCACGAGGACCAGGCGTCGGCGATCTGGAGCTTTCGGAGTCTACTCCAAACACCTTTAAAATACATGAATATAGTCTGTTAACCCTGAGAGCCAGGTGTGGTTCGAGAACCGGTGGATGGTCGCTTCCTGGTGTGATGAGTGATTGACAACGTGGTGTGGACTGATTCTTGGCTAAATATTGCAGGTGCAGGTTGCGGCTTGACTGGTGCAGGTGCAGGTGAAGAACAAGCGTGAAAGGTCATTGCCGGTGAGGCCTCCAGGTGTGGAGAAGACAAGTAGGCTTGGTTCGAGGGACCCGGTGACCAGCGGGGTTAAGTGCGGGCCGCATGGTGGCAAGAACGGCAAGATGAAGTCATGGACGGTTTCTTGGTTGAGCCTCAAAACCAAGGTCAAGCCGGGACTATGTGGGAGCCGAGTCATGAGTGGTGATTGGCGAAGGCTACACCGAGTTCGCGGGGTTTCCGGTGGTTCACCAGAAAACCACTAGGTTCCTTGGTTGATCCACAAAGCCAAGACCGAAGAACCGAAGACGGAGGTGCAGCAGCTCCAGACCGGTCTGACCGGTCTGACCGGTGGGTACCGGTCTGACCGGTGAGGAGCACCGGTCTGACCGGTGTGCGATGACGCAGTCCGGAATCTTCGAAGCGGAGGACACGCGTCGGGATCGCAAGGCTTGCGTCGAGGCTAAGCAAGTTTGCGGTCGCTGGGCATCCGTCCGATGGAGCGAAGACAAAGATTTCCGAATTCGCCCTTGAGGGGCATGTATCCCTAGTTAGCTAGTAAGGGTATTTTCATCTTTCGGTTGCCTCCATATAACCCAAGTGGTGAGAGGATGGCAGCCATCTCTTGGAACCCTAGCTCGTTTGGTTTTCCTATTTTCCTTCCTATTTTCCTTAGGATTTTCTTAGGACTAGCTTGAGAGCTTCATGGTGAGATCTTATGAGAGGGAAGGATGAGCGGGCGGCAAGCTAGACCTTGTATGAACCTCTTTGGTATGTATAGATGATTCGGCGTGGTTCCTCAAGGCTTGGATGTGTCTTTCCCGTTTCTCCTTTTTGGTGATTTTCGGAGCCCTTTCTTGGCGATTTTCTTGGAGCGATTTCGAGGCCTTTCTCATTGGGATTTGGTGGGGATGTATGCATGAACCCTTCGTGGTTCTTTTCCCTTTGATTCCCCTCCCAAATCCGTGAGCAAAGGGGCTCGATTTTGGGGTTTTCGTGGCTCTAGGGTTAGAGGCGTTCTTGGTGGGATTTCTTCGATTCCTCCTGATTTAGCAAGTTTTGGTGGACCAAATCTTGACTATGGAGTGCCCATGAGGTGTTCCTACTATCCCCAAAGTCTTGCACAAATCTGTGGAGCGATTCAGGAGATCGGGAGTTGGATTTGGGGGAGTTGACCCGCGGGTGCTGTTCATCCCCGAGCGGCCCAGCCTGACCGGTCTGACCGGTGCAGAGGCTCTGTGGGTTTTGCCTCGGGTGAACGTCTGGGTGAGTTCGTTGTTGTCCCGTGTTGCTGCTGTTTCGAGTTTGGTCCTGTTTGGAGCTCGGTAGGTCAGTTTGGTGGATTTGGGATTTCCTGGCTTGGACCGGTCTGACCGGCGAGCTACACCAGCCTGACCGGTGTAGAGGCCTTCTGTGGAAGTTCTCAGATTTTGCCAGCAGGGACCGGTCTGACCGGTGCTGCTCACCGGCCTGACCGGTGTAGCCCAGTAGCTGCTCGAGTCAGTTTTTCCGCTGCGTTCTCGAGTAGGTATAGGTGGGTGTTGGTTCCTAGGACCAGTAGCACTCCAGTGGCTGCGTGGTCTTGGCCAACTTGGGTAGTTGAGTCGGAGACGTGATTTGGAAGCTGTGTTCGTCTTGTTGGAGTCCTCATCTCCTTCGAGAAGAATTTTTATCGGCTCCCATTCACTCCCCCCCTCTCTGGTTCGCCTAATCGGTCCTTCAATTGGTATCAGAGACGGTTCGGGTCTTCATTGACTCTTACCAGTCTAAGATCCAAAGATGGCATACCAGGAACGGGGTTCGGGTCCTCCGCACTTCGATGGAAAGAACTACCAGATGTGGCAGAGGCGGATGGCAGCGTTCCTCCGCGGAAAGGGTCAGATCCTTTGGGACGTCACGGTGAACACAGCTTATGTTCATCCGATGAACTTCCTTGCTCCAGGATCGAGGGATATGTTCGAAGCCAACAACAAGGCTGTCGACTACTTGTTTCGTGCTCTGTGTCAGCCTGAATTCGATCGGGTTCAGACAGAGGACTTAGCTTGTAGGATTTGGGAGTAGTTGAAGGATGCTCATGCTGGGAATGCTCAGGTTCAGGCTCGGATGTACGCGACTTACCGGAGAGAGTACGAGAACTTCACTCATCTCCCCGGCGAGTCCGTCGATGCCCTTTTCCAGCGGTTTACGGTCGTTGTGAACAACATGAGAGCCAATGTGGCCGTGCTCCCATACGATGATCATGATAGAGCCATGAAGCTCTTGCACTCGTTGGACCGTACCGTATGGGACGGGAAGTTTGAGGCTATTGTTGAGTCCGAGAAGTATGACACCTTGACGGTGAATGAGCTGTTCTCGAAGCTCAAGTCGGCTGAGTTGGACCGTGGTATGACAGCCAAGATCGAGAGCCCGACTAATTCTCATAGTCTCGCTCTCGTTGGTGGCAAAGGAGCTAAGTCTAATGCTAACTCATCCTCCAGGATGTACTCTCTGTTTTCTTTGATGTCTTTGCCTGACGAGAAGTTCGACGTGCTTGGAGAGGACGAGCTAGCGTTGCTGACCAGGCGGTTCGAGAGGCTGCAGTAGAACCAGGTGAACACGAGGAGGACAGCACGGACGTGCTTTCAGTGCGGCAAGCCAGGACACTTCGTCGCCGACTGCCCGGAGAAGATGGAGAACAAGGACGGCTACAAAGACGGCTACAGGCACCGATCGAGCAAGGATGGCAAGTACCGATCAAGGCGCGATCACAAGCACAAGAACAAGCACAAGAACGAGCGACGGTCGAGGAAGAAGGACGGCCGCGGCAGGAAGGCCCGAGCGATGGTCGGAGCGAGCGACGTCGACTCCAGCTCCGCCTACTCTTCCTCGAGCTCGAGTAGCAGTGAAGATGAAGGTGATCGGCGCAAGAACAAGAAGTCATCCAGGAACTTGAGCGGGTTGAGCTGCTTCGCGGGAGATGGCTTCTGCGGCATGGCTCGTAGCTCCGGCAGCAAGAAGAGTCATCAGAGTGACTCAGACTCCGACTCCGTGGATGAGGTATGTGATGAGCTCTCCTCTTTGCGCAAGGAGAACGATGAGTTGGTTGACTTGCTTGATAATCGCGATCACATGCTTAGAGAGGCCAAGAAGATGAGGAAAGAGCTTAGGGCCTCACTAGAAGATGCTAGGAACCGTGTGGCTGAGCTAGAAACCCAGAACCTAGATGCTAAGCTTGAGATTGATTCGCTTAAGGCTTCTCCTGTGGTTTCTGATGAGATTGATTGCTGTGATTGCTCTGTGTACCTAGCTGATCTTACTGCTTTTAAGGATAAGCATGCTTCTACTTGTGATGAACTAGATATGCATAGGGTTGAAGTGGCTGAGCTTAAGTCTAGACCTACTTTGCTAGGTGCTTGCACTTCTTGCCCTGTTTTGCATGGAAAGATTGATGAGATACATGCTTACACTGTTTCGCTTGAGGCTAAGTTGAAAGAGCCTATTCCCACTTCTTGCTCTACTTGTGAATTGCATGCGGTTAAGAATTTGGAGCTTGCGCATTATGTTGATCGCTTGCAGGATGAGAATGATGAGCTGAGGAAATGTATGAGCTGGTTGTCGGGTCAGGAGCCTCAGCTTGGTATCATGATAGCGGCTTTCAAACGCTATGATGGTCAGGCACTTGGGGCTGACAAGCTTGGAGAGAACAGTGGTGAGGGAGTTGAGAGAGTTGGAGAGATTCCTATCCCACCACCAAACAGATACAATAACAAGTTTGAGCCCAAGCCTAACCATGTCTTTGGTTGTAAATGCTTCATTCTGAAGAAAGGGAAGAAGTTGGACAAGTTCGAGGCTAGGTCTGTCGATGGCATTTTCTTTGGTTATGCATCTCATTCTAGAGCATTTCGTGTGCTCAATCTTGAAACTAACCAAATCGTGGAGACTTGCGAGGTAACCTTCGACGAGACACAGCCACGTAGTCAGCTTGTTTTTGAGTGTGCAGGTGACGACGAACTTGGCGAGGAGATCTTTCAGGAGGAGGAGCATGAACATGGAGATGATGAAGATGGCGGTGTGGTGCCCGCAGCTGAACATGTACCTACTACTTCGACGACGATCGTGAACGGGCCCTCTCCCACACCTACAATGACAAACCCAGATCAAGGCGAAGCTGCTGTTGAGGGGGAGGTAGCATCAAGGCGAGAACCTCCCCGGCAAGTGCAAGTGGATCACCCAGCTTCGAGAATCATCGGCGACATGAATGAACGTACTACACGGTCGAGGGTTCGGAACAATTCTCATTTCGCTCATGCTGCTTTTGTTGCCACCTTTGATCCCAAAGACATTGGACACGCGCTATCTGATCATAATTGGGTTAATTTGATGCATGAGGAGTTGGAGAATTTTGAGAGGAACCAAGTTTGGGTGTTGGTTGACCCTCCTCCAGGGTGTAAGCCGATTGGGACAAAATGGGTGTGGAAAAATAAAGAGGGAGAGAAAGGAGAAGTGGTGAGGAACAAGTCGAGACTTATTGCTCAGGGGTACAGTCAGAAAGAGGGGATCGACTACGAGGAGACTTTCGCTCCTGTAGCTCGTTTGGAGGCGATCAGGATCCTTCTAGCCTTTTCCGTGGCTAAAGGGTTCAAGTTGTACCAGATGGATGTAAAGAGTGCTTTCCTGAATGGTGTGTTGGAGGAAGAGGTGCTTGTGAGGCAACCACCGGGGTTTGAGAGTGAGAAGTACCCCCACCGGGTGTACAAGTTGAGGAAGGCGTTGTATGGGTTGAAGCAGGCGCCTAGAGCTTGGTATGGTAGGTTGAGGGGGTTCCTGTTTGAGAGAGGGTTTGACATGGGAAAGGTCGATCAGACCTTGTTCCTCCTCAGGCAGGGCAGAGATATCCTGATTGTGCAGGTATACGTGGATGATATTGTCTTTGGTGGCTCGTCTAACTCTCTTGTTGCAAGGTTTGCAGAAGACATGAGCAGGGAATTTGAGATGAGCATGATGGGCGAGTTGCAGTTCTTCCTTGGGCTACAAATCAAGCAATCAAAGGAAGGAACATTTGTGCACCAAGCTAAGTACACCAAGGACATTGTGAGGAAGTTCAAGATGGAGGACTCCAAGGCCATGGCGACGCCTATGAGTACGACTATAGCTCTTGATGCGGACGAGGAAGGTGAACACGTGGACCAGAAGGAGTACCGGAGCATGATCGGGTCACTCCTTTACTTGACGGCGACGAGGCCGGACATCCAATTCTCGGTATGTCTGTGTGCTCGTTTTCAAGCGTCTCCGAGGACTTCGCATCGGCAAGCGGTCAAGCGCATTTTCAGGTATTTGCGACACACTCCCGACTTCGGCCTTTGGTACTCTGTGTCTTCTTCTTTGGCGCTTCATGGTTTTTCAGACGCGGATTTTGCCGGGTGTCGGTTGGATAGGAAGTCTACTTCTGGGACTTGCCAGTTCTTGGGTTCGTCTTTGGTGTCTTGGTCTTCCCGTAAACAGTCGAGTGTTGCTCAATACACTACCGAGGCAGAGTATGTGGCTGCAGCTAGTTGTTGCTCTCAGCTCCTTTGGATCACATACACCATGAGTGGCTTTGGTGAGGAGTATACCCATGTCCCACTTCAATGTGATAGCACCAGTGCCATAAGCGTTGCAAAGAACCCAGTGCTCCATTCCAAAACCAAGCACATAGAAGTGAGGTATCATTTCTTGAGAGACAACGTAGAGAAAGGGAAGATAGCTTTGATCCATGTACCCACACATGACCAACTAGCCGATATTTTCACCAAACCCCTAGATCAAGCAACTTTCACTCGTTTGCGGGGGGGAGCTTGGTGTGTGTTTGATTTCTTGAGTTGGTGTGTGGGAGCTCCTTTGTAGCATATGTATAGGTTTCCTTTGTGCATTTCTTGCATTTGGCATGGCATATGTAACATGATGTATAGTCATCTTTGTATCTTAGGTTGCATGCATTTTGTATCATATGCATTGTTTAGGAAAGGCTTCTCCTATATACATTGTTCACCATGGAATGATAGGTATGTCTTTATGAGCTAGTCTGGTAAGCTATGGTTAGTTTGGCTTAGCTCTTGATAATCTTGGTTTATATCCATGGTTGACGGCTACGGTTTTAAAAAATTTTCATATGTATGCTCTCTTGTGAGTAAATGCCTTTACATGATCTTGACATGTTTCTGTGGCTTGGCTATGCTTAATTTGTGGTTGGATAGCTTATTTTGATCATATGGGGCCAAAGGCTCATTTGCCATCATGAATGTTTAGCCCCCATGCTTGATCTTGTGGAGGGGCATAAGTTCCTTTTTGTCGCAAAGACATTTCATGTATCAACTTCAAATCTGAAAATGAAATGTAAATTGCTTTGAAAATGTGCTCCCATGTCATATGTGCTAATTTTAATTTGCTTTGGGTGCTAAACCGTTGCATGATGCCTACCAATGAGAAGTCTCATATATAGAAGTAGGCATGTGGCTCGGTGGCTTTGACATGACATGAGGTGCTTGTGGGTGTTTATGATGGTCTTATGCTTAGAATGGTTGTCCTAGCATGAAGTTTGTGTGGCTTTGCCATTTTGACATGTTTTGCTCATGTTTAGGACTTTGCTCATGAGAGGGTGATTTTTCGCAAAATTGCTCAATTCTATCTTAGCTTCGCCCAATGGTTGTGAAACTTAGTGATCATGAAGTTGATGTCATTACGAAGCTATAGAGTATCTAACTTGCTCATTTGGACATGTGTAGCATCCTTTGTTGAATTTTGTCTATTTGAGAAGCTCTAGGTTGCATTTTTGGCTTGATTCATGCATTGTCAACAAGGGGGAGAAGTTTGAGCATGTTTTGGCTTGCTGCATGCATTTAGAAGGTTTCCAAGTGGTTTCGAGCTAGTTTTGAGCTCGGGCAGTTCCCAGGTGGCCATCGACCTGACTGGTGAGGCACACCGGTCTGACCGGTGTGAGGTTCAGGTGCTGGGCGACCTAGCACACCGGTCTGACCGGTGTGGTTGACCGGTCTGACCGGTAAGAGCAAAGCTGAAGCAGCTACTCTGTTTTGCGAGGTGGTTTGCATGCATTCGTCCAGGGGGAGCTTGCATGTGTTCAGGGGGAGCTTGCATGTGTGCAGGGGGAGCTCTTTATGGTTTTTCGAGCTTTGGTTTGATGGCTTGTGCTCTTTGCTTGAGCATGGTTTTGTCTCGGATGTGTCGAGCCGTTGCCCTTGCCTAAGGGGTCCGAGACTTGTCTTCTTCAAGTGATCTTGCTCTTTGCCTTTTCTTTGGCTTTCGATCGCTTGTTGGAGTTTCTTTTAGTCGTTTCTTTTCTTTTCCTTTTCTCTTGGTTACCAAAACGTGTGTGTTGTCAATGCACTCATCAAGGGGGAGATTGAGAGCCAGGTGTGGTTCGAGGACCGGTGGATGGTCGCTTCCTGGTGTGATGAGTGATTGACAACGTGGTGTGGACTGATTCTTGGCTAAGTATTACAGGTGCAGGTTGCGGCTTGACTGGTGCAGGTGCAGGTGAAGAACAAGCGTGAAAGGTCATTGCCGGTGAGGCCTCCAGGTGTGGAGAAGACAAGTAGGCTTGGTTTGAGGGACCCAGTGGCCAGCGGGGTCAAGTGCGGGCCGCATGGTGGCAAGAATGGCAAGATGAAGTCATGGACGGTTTCTTGGCTGAGCCTCAAAACCAAGGTCGAGCCGGGACTACGTGGGAGCCGAGTCATGAGTGGTGATTGGCGGAGGCTACACCGAGTTCGCAGGGTTTCCGGTGGTTCACCAGAAAACCACTGGGTTCCTTGGTTGATCCACAAAGCCAAGACCGAAGAACCGAAGACGGAGGTGCAGCAGCTCCAGATCGGTCTGACCGGTGGGTCTGACCGGTCTGACCGGTGGGTACCGGTCTGACCGGTGAGGAGCACCGGTCTGACCGGTGTGCGACGACGCAGTCCGGAATCTTCAAAGCGGAGGACACGCGTCGGGATCGCAAGGCTTGCGTCGAGGCTAAGCAAGTTTGCGGTCGCTGGGCATCCGTCCGATGGAGCGAAGACAAAGATTTCCGAATTCGCCCTTGAGGGGCATGTATCCCTAGTTAGCTAGTAAGGGTATTTTCGTCTTTCGGTTGCCTCCATATAACCCAAGTGGTGAGAGGATGGTAGCCATCTCTTGGAACCCTAGCTCATTTGGTTTTCCTAGTTTCCTTCCTATTTTCCTTAGGATTTTCTTAGGACTAGCTTGAGAGCATCATGGTGAGATCTTATGAGAGGGAAGGATGATCGGGCGGCAAGCTAGACTTTGTATGAACCTCTTTGGTATGTATAGATGATTCGGCGTGGTTCCTCAAGGCTTGGATGTGTCTTTCCCGTTTCTCCTTTTTGGTGATTTTCGGAGCCCTTTCTTGGCGATTTTCTTGGAGCGATTTCGAGGCCTTTCTCTTTGGGATTTGGTGGGGGGTGTATGCATGAACCCTTCGTGGTTCTTTTCCCTTTGATTCCCCTCCCAAATCCGTGAGCAAAGGGGCTCGATTTTGGGGTTTTCGTGGCTCTAGGATTAGAGGCGTTCTTGGTGAGATTTCTTCGATTCCTCTTGATTTAGCAAGTTTTGGTGGACCAAATCTTGGCTATGGAGTGCCCATGAGGTGTTCCTACTATCCCCAAATTCTTGCACAAATCCGTGGAGCGATTCGGGAGATCGGGAGTTGGATTTGGGAGAGTTGACCCGCGGGTGCTGTTCATCCCCGAGCGGCCCAGCCTGACCGGTCTGACCGGTGCTGCTCACCGGTCTGACCGGTGCAGAGGCTCTGTGGGTTTTGCCTCGGGTGAACGTCTGGGTGAGTTCGTTGTTGTCCTGTGTTGCTGCTGTTTCGAGTTTGGTCCTGTTTGGAGCTCGGTAGGTCAGTTTGGTGGATTTGGGATTTCCTGGCTTGGACCGGTCTGACCGGCGAGCTACACCGGCCTGACCGGTGTAGAGGCCTTCTGTGGAAGTTCTCAGATTTTGCCAGCAGGGACCGGTCTAACCAGTGCTGCTCACCGGCCTGACCGGTGTAGCCCAGTAGCTGCTCGAGTCAGTTTTTCCGCTGCGTTCTCGAGTAGGTGTAGGTGGGTGTTGGTTCCTAGGACCAGTAGCACTCCAGTGGCTGCGTGGTCTTGGCCAACTTGGGTAGTTGAGTCGGAGACGTGATTTGGAAGCTGTGTTCGTCTTGTTGGAGTCCTCATCTCCTTCGAGAAGAATTTTTATCGGCTCCCATTCACTCCCCCCCTCTCTGGTTCGCCTAATCGGTCCTTCAAACCCAGATCCCCAAATCCAGAATTCCCCTTAACTAGTATGACAGATCAAAGTAGCATGGCTAAACAGAGGACTGACCTGACCGGAGCGAGTCATTCTTCTCCGTTCGCCGCTAGGGCCGCTACGATTCGCCATTCTCGCCACGGGCAACAGAAGATCTAAGCACCGACGCTAGCTCTAGTCTTTGCCACAAGGAAAAGGAGCGTGGTGCTAGTGAGTCTCTTGCAGAGTTGCAGTAGTGTACGCCGCGTCGTCGAGAGAAATGAGATATATACACTTGTCTGCGGGAAAACTTTTTTTGGCAGTCGCGCGCGCTTTTCTCCCGCCAACTTACGAGAACCGCTACGTGCTGTTGTTGGGGGCAGACATGTCCAGTTTCCGGGCGCGCGGCGGCCGGCCACGTGGAATAGTCGGCACTTGGAAACAAGCAGTTACACAATTGTTTCTCAGGAAGGTCCTTCCTGCAAACCATCAAAAGGACGGACCATCCGGTTCAGGATCAATCCAAACAAACAACATCTTAGCTTTTCCTCCTTTTTACTACTAGGAAGGTCCTCCTTGCGAAACATCAACTGGCCGGAGTTTCCTCAATCATAACTTCCCCCTTCTGTATCTATTATCACCATACCTCCATTGTTCTTCCTCTACCTCCATTGCAACGCGTATGAATTCCGAATGGTGACTATGCTCGAAACGAATGAGTTTGGATCATGGACCCAAATGCTAGTGACCCAAACAAGTTCGTCAGTTAACGCCCGGTGCCAGTCCTTAACTGCAATTCTCAATGACCTCCATTGCAATGCGTATGAATTCTGAATGGCGAGTATGCTCGAATCAATCTGGAATAGATTAAACCAAATCTGCATAATAAGATGACATCTCATAGCAACTCATCACCACAAAGTTCACACCACCAGTCCACCAACAAGTAGGAAGCATCATACGATGATCCGGTAGCCAACACCAAAATACAATCATGATACAAGTTTCACAATAATCATGAGTACTCATTCATAATCATTAGTTCATAACTCCATCTCTTGTTTGGCCTCCTGCAGCTGTTCCTTCACCTTCAGCATCTCCTACCGTGAATTTTTGGTCTTGCAGGCCTCTCTTAAAGTTCTTTCAGAAGATCTGGATGTCTCGTCCCAGGGCGAGGACTCTATAGGATCTAAAAAGAGATTAAAAACATCATAGATCAATTAGCAGAAAAAGAGAAAGAGCTTCAGTACGCATCTAAGGACAAGACAACTGAGGGCGGAGATCATTCTTCTTACCATATACATTGGAATAAATGCGTCAATGAATGGGTAGGATATTGAGTTTGTTTGGTCAGTCTTTTCTTTTAAATTTTCAAGAAGTTCGTTGTCAGTTGGACTGAAACAGGTACTAATAGGCAAGGGTACCTGTTTCAGTCCAACTGATAACGAACTTCTTGAACATTTAAAAGAAAAGACAGACCAAACAAACTCAATGTCCTACCCATTTATTGACGCTTTTATTCCAATGTCTATGGTAAGAAGAATAAGCTCTGCCCTCAGTTTTCTTATTCTTAGGTGTGTACTGAAGTTGTTTCTCTCTTTCAGCTAATTGTTCTATCATGTTTTCGATCTCTTTAGAGATCCTAAGAGAGTTCTCCCCCGAGACAAGGCATCCAGATCTTCTAAAATAACATTAAGATGTTCTTGTAGAAATAAACTCATCCTTGGAGAAAACTCATCTCGATCTGAAAAATAAACTCATCTCAGTCTATAAAAAAACTTGAACCCCTTGAACCCAATTGTATGAGTACAGTAAAACAACCACCACATGCCACAAAACCTGGTTGTTTGCTACCTACATAAACTCAGCAAGGGCATGGTTGTCCTAAATGAACCTATCGATCCATCGAACGATGCAAATTGGAAACTAACTGAATCTAACACCTGTGAATTGTGCAAACGCTAACAATCGTGGCAGAATCCAGATGTCCCTTCAACGGTCTGCAGCTCCGAAATAGTATCTTCAATCTACCAATTCATAAAATGATGAACCTATCAATCCTATCAATTGTGTACCTCGACAAAAATTCAAAAAACGAGTGGCTTGAAGCACATCTAGAAGCTACTAAAATACAAAACCTACTGTAAGACGATGCAAATTGAAAACTAACTAAATCTAACATGAATTTTCTATAGCCTATCAACTTCTAACACTTATCGAAGTGCAAATCTAAAGGTACAATAATGAAATCTAAATCTACCAAATATGCTCATCAATCCTCCAGATCCCCAAATCTAGATATCCACAACCCTAGTAAGATATGGGGAAATATAGCGGCTCAAACCAGAGGACCAACCTCGTCTTGCTGTCTCATCCTCTTGTTGTTGGGATGTGGCGGCGCAACCATCTTCCCCTCATCGCTAGGATCCGCCATTCCTACCACAAACTATTGCAGATCTGCGTAGCGGAAGTCAAAAGTCTTTGCGAAGTGTAAGTGAAGTGTCTCGCCAGCCATTCGATACGTAATTATAGACTCAACTGAAACTTACATGTGGGACCTGGTCACAGTAAAGAATTCGCATGAACTATTAGTAGAGTTTCCCATGTACTTATCACAACCAACAACTGGTGCAGTGGTAAACAGCACAACCTTGTTCCTTCAGGTCACTGATTCGAACACATGCCATGGTAAATTATTTTTGCAACATTTCGTGACCTATGCTTACACGTGGAACATTCTATTTTCGAAAAAAATGCTTACATGTGGAACCAACTGAATTTTATGACGACTTGGAACACTCTATTTTAAAATAATGCTTACATGTGGGACCAAAGTTGGTTTATGACGCCGCTGACATGGCGAAAATGCTTACATGTGGGACCCTAGAAAATTTTATGATGACTATTTTCGAAAAAATGCTTACATGTGCGACCCTACTGAATTTTATGACGACTTGGAACACTCTGTTTTTAAAATAATGCTTACATGTGGGACCGATGTTGGTTTATGACGTTTTTTCAGAGCTTATGGCGTCACAAAACAGTATGGAACAGGGAACGCCCGGCTACAGTATCAACCGTAATGACGAAAAAAAATTTTGTCACTAAATTTACTCGGAAGTGAAATATTATGACGAGATCAGCCAGGAACGTCATAAATCAATGACGCTAGAATGTGGTTGCGTCACTAGTCAACGATTTTCTTGTAGTGTATCCTCAGGCCTCATCACATTTGGTGGGAATAATGGTTCATTTTCCTCAAAAACTCCACCTTCATCAAGGTCTTCATCATGGTTGGTAGCATGGTGTCGCACTTCACCTTCATTTAGGCAGCCTGCTTCGAGTTCATTAAGGCCTTCCTCACCATGTTTATTCCAACACGTGTAATTTTTTGTGAAACCACGTGTGACCAAATGATGAAAAATGATTTCCCGTTGTCCGAATTTCTTCTGGTTGAGACAATCTATACAGGGGCAAAGCATTGCCTGAACACCACGGTTTCTCATATCCGCCTCTGCTTGATTTAGAAAACCATTGACCCCGCTTAAAAAATTCTCCCAATCTTCTTGGGGCTGTCTGTACATCCAAGCCCGAGCAGCAGCCGCCATCTGCATTCCATACACCAAATGAGCATAATTACTCACACAAAAAAACCGATAACATAAGATGATTAGGATAGCTGAAGAATTTCAATAAAAGGGGTAATTAATTTCCACCTTGATGAGGACTTTCTACGAGGCGAGCGCGGCCGAGGAGGAGGATCGGAGGCGGTGTCGCGGCCGCGGCGACAGCGCGGAGGACGGCGCCGAGCCCCAGGGCGAGGGGACACGGAGGCGTCTGCTTTGGATGACGCCGCGGTCGACGTCCGCTGGCCCCTTTCGTCGTCGCGCACGCGGCCGGCCGCCCTGCTGCAGCTCCGGCTTTCTGAGGAGAGAGAGCGCGATCAATGGTTTTCTGCTGCAGCTGGCGGCGGCGACCGGGGTAGCCCGGCGGGGACTTCTGAGGAGAGAGAACGAGTGTTGTTGTTGGAACGGGAGTGGCCTTCTGAGGAGAGGGAAACGAGTGGTGTCGGAAGGAGAAGACAGAGACGAGCAATAACAACGTGCATCTCCGATGTGAGAAAAAAGGCGACCCTGGGTGGCAATCAAAGGAGACGAGTCCTAAGAAATGAGCGTATCCAATTGGGTCGCGAGCAAAGGAGACGCATCCGAACAAACATGCATCTCCAGTATGAAAGTTATCGGTAACGGACTTTATAGCCCGTTACCAATACGGCAGTGATCAGTAACGGACTTAAACAGCTCGTTACCTATAGGGCATTGATCAGTAACGGACTTTACCAGCCCGTTACCGATAGGTTTACCTTTTGTAACGGACTCTATTTAACGTCTGTTACAACGAATTCATGTAACGGGCGTTTAAGAAGCCCGTTACTAGAAGTCCACATTGGTAACGGGCGTAGTGGAGGCAAAACCCGGGGTCGGCCTGCCGCGCTTATCGGTAACGGGCGCCAAACAACAACCGTTACAGATGTGGGTGCATGTAACGGGTGTTAAGGGCCCGTTACAAATACTGCGTGACCTATTTGAGGTTTTCACGTAGTTATCAGAAGAAGAGAAAAAAAGCAAGTACAAACAAAAAACACATGAAGATACAATTAGAGCGGATTGTACGACGCAGCAACTACCGCTGCCCGTACCTGCCGCCATAACTGGGAAACAACTAAAAACGGATAACCAAACCAGAAACCCTCAACCAAGAGAACAAAAAGGGCCAAAACAACTGAGACAACTATTGAGGAGGAAAGGGCGTCTGGGTCTGCTGGTGTTGATCTGTCACAAAATGGAATTGTTGCACCTCTTCGCGAGTGAGGAAGGCCACTTCATCAAAAGATTTTGATTCTTGATTGAAAGTTCTCCAATTTCGTTCTTTCCAAATATTCCACCAGAAGGAGATTATGAGGCCATCGAAAGATGCTTTATGGTTCTTTTGAAAATTAGTATAAGGTCGAGTTCACTTCATTAGGCTAATTGTTACTTTACTAATATAAAATTTTAACACAAAATTTATTTTAGAGTAAAATGCACACCAAGTGATCCTTTAAACCTTTATCTTTTGGTCTCATCTATCTAGGTCTCCAAACTCTAAAAATGTGCATCTCAACTTCTATAAACCATAACACATTCTTTGGTTTACTTTACCTCGTGATCCATCCTTTATCATGAACAATATTGATAGAAAAGGAGAAACAAATAAATCACTCTCCCTGGATGATTTTCCCTAATTTAAACCTCATGGCATGTATGGTTCCCACCATTTCTTTTTTACTTCAGAACTCTCCTCTATTAACCTTCCACATCGCAGCTTGATCGATGTTGCTGTGCACGCGCGGTGTTAGACTGACTCCGGCAGGTGCTTCAACCGGATTTGCATTTGCAAAATGAGCAACGGAGGACACTAGCTATTTTCCCCTCCAGCAGTCACCTCAACATCATCTGCAAAATGAAGATCTCCCCTCCGCCTACCGCGTTCCTGGGGAATTCTCCCTCCTTTGCGCACCGCTCCCCGGGCAATCGCCGCCTTCACACTCCCCTCTTGCCTCCCTCCTCGCACCCCTACTCCCTTCCCTCCTCTCGCTACACATGTGCTGCTCCGTCCGCCGCCGGCGAACTTGAGCGCGAGCTTGAAGCGTGTGAGGAGAGCGTCGTCTTCCTCCCCGAAGAGCGTGACGGGCTCGCGCAGCATGCAGAGGCGCCGCACCACCTCTTGTCGCGGGAGGTCGAGCTCGTCGATGCGGCGTTCCTCGAAGAGCGGCACCTCCTCCTGCATGGTCTTCTTCGGTGTGAGGGCGGGCGGGACGGAGGCTGCGGAGGTGGAGGTGTCGGTGTTTTAACCCGGCAAGCCTACCAAGGGGGTACCCGAGGTAGATGATTGTGGTGGGGATCGCCAGACCTGGAACTCGAAGGTATGCGCAAGGACACGGGACACAAGATTTATACAGGTTCGGGCCGCCAAGGTGGCGAACCCTACGTCCTGTTTGGGGATCAAGTATGGCGCCCTGCGCTTGGTGTTGGGTTGGTTGAGATCTCCGGCTAGGTACCCGGCCCTCCTTTATATAGTCCAGGGGGCGGGTTCCTAGTCGGTTACAAGGCAGGAGTCCTAGTAGGATTACACGGAACGAGTCCTAGTAGGATTATAGGGGAATTCTAGTAGGAGTCTGTCTTCTTCCTTCCTTGCATGAGTACCCGGGGTGTATGCCCGACAAGCCCCCGAGCACGTTGTAGTCGAGAGTAGTAGTTCGAGTAGTCTTGAAGGCTCTTCGAGTAGTTCTTGGGCGTCCTCGAGTACTGCTTGGAGAAGTCTTCAATAGTACTTGAACTGCCACGAGGCTGGAAGGTGGTCCAGCTCATCAGTCTTGAAGTCGAGATTATATGGAAGTGTGGTTGCAAAATCGCACTCCATATGGAGTAGCCCCCGAGCCTTAGGTTGAGTTGCAGACTCTAGCTGAGGGTCAATCTTGATTCCGAATCTTCCGTCTTGAAAAAATTGAATGATGGGTGTAGCATAGCAGCCCCCCGAGCCTTGAAATGATTAGGTAATCAATTCAAGGGTCTTCAGTGTTCACGAAAGTCATCATCCGAGTACTCTTGTAGCGTGTAGCCCCCGAGATTAGAGAGCCGTATGAGCCACGTCGAGTAGTTGTTGGTGCGGAGCCCCCGAGCTTGAGAGCGAGCGAAGCCTGCTGAAGTTATCCTCGAGTAGTAATTTGAGTGCAGCCCCCCGAGCTGGAGAGTTTCTGAGTAGTAATTTGGCATCAAGTCGTGTAGCGCGGGAAGTAGTCATGCCGTCGGAGCGGACTTTAGATGCGACCGAAGTCGACTTTAGTTGCCGGCAGAGCGGACTTTAGAATGCGACTTGAAAACCGAAGTCGACTTTGTGCCGCGCGGAGCGGACTTTGAGATGCGACTTGAAAACCGAAGTTGACTCTGTGCTGCGTGGTGCGGACTTTGAGATGCGACTTGAAAACTGAAGTCGACTTTAGTTGCCGCACGGAGCGGACTTTGGATGCGACTTGAAACCCGAAGTTGACTTAAGACTGCCACGTGGAGCGGACTTGAGATGCGACTACAGTAGTCGACTTTGTGCCACACGGGGTGGACTTAAGATGCAGAAAAACAAAAAGCACTTCCGGAAGGCAAAATCGAATGAAAAATCAGAAAAACGAATAGCTGTGCCGCCGGAGCGGGCTTGAGGTTGCGACCGTTAGCGTCGACTTTTGCCACCATAGTGGACTTGAGGTTGCGACCGTTAGCGTCGACTTTTGCCACCGGAGTGGACTTGAGGTTGTGACCGTTAGCGTCGACTTTTGCCACCGGAGTGGACTTAAGGTTGCGACTGTTAGCGTCGACTTGAGTACTTAGGGTACTAGGACCCATGGTATGGAGCGCGAGTACTTAGGGTACTTAGACCCATGGTACGGTGCACGAGTACTTAGGGCCATGCATTTCAGACCCATGGTACGGAGCGTGAAGACCGCGTGCAGCTAGGTTCCATCGTTGCCAGGACGCGAGGGCCACTTACAGCTAGGTTCCATCGAAGCTTACACACGCAGTATGTCACCAGAGCAGACAAAGGTGCGACCGGAGTCGACTTTAAGTTGCCGCGCGGAACGGACTTGAGATTGCCTCCTTAGGATACAGCCATTGTGACCTCCGAAACTCGGTACACCCAAAAGTCGTGGCCAGAGCCCCCGTGATGTAATGTACCGAACTCGTGGTGGAGCCTCCGAAACTTAGTATACTAAATTCGTGGCCGGAGCCCCCGAGATTCAGTGTAGTAAGCTCGTGGCGGTTTGGTCGATATATCCCAAGAGTAGTCAACAGGGTGTAGCTCTCGTGAAAACCCGCCGAGAAGCATACACAGATGAGTAGTCGTTGAGACTGTTCTGCGTGGCGGAAAGATAGCACATGACGTGCGTGGTGCCTCCTTAGAGTGAAGCCGATATGCGCCTCCAATACTTGGTACACCAGACATCGTGGCAACAGCCGCCTAATTTGGTGATCCAAAGCCCGTGGCAGTCGGTCATCACGCCCAAGGAATAATTGGCGAAGTGCAGCTCTGCTGGTAAGTAGCCGTTGAGAGACGTACACAGAGGTAGTCGGCATGTTGTCCTGCATGATGAGGAAAATAAGCCAACGAAAAAATAATAATAATCATTTAAATAAATGACTTAGCTTTGCTGCCTGGGCAGACTGTTGATGCGACCGGAGTCGAGTTGTCGAGCGGCGAGACGACACGTTCGGATGCACGGCATAGGCGCAGTAGAGCCAGTGCAACCGGGCGACGAGTAGTCGAAGACAAGCCAGTGCGAGACGCACAGCGTTGGCGAAGTAGATACGTTGCGGTCGGGAGACGGGTAGTCGCGGCACACGACGGAGTGACCGGGCGCATGGCAAGAGCAAGTGCGACCGACTGACGAGAAGTCGAGCGGCGAGATAGCCGTCCCGGATGCACGGCATAGGCGCAGTAGAGCCAGTGCAACCGGGCGACGAGTAGTCACGGCGCACGACGTAGTCGATGTAGAGCCGTTGCGGCCGGAGGCAAGTAGCCACGGCGCACGGCGAGGTTGATGTAGAGCCCATGCGGCCGGGTGACGAGTAGTCACAGCACACGGCGAGGTTGATGTAGAGCCCGTGCGGCCGGGTGACGAGTAGGCGCGGCTCACGGCGAGGTTGATGTAGAGCCCGTGCGGTCGGGTGACGAGTAGGCGCGGCGCACGGCGAGGTTGATGTAGAGCCCGTGCGGCCGGGTGACGAGTAGGCGCGGCGCACGGCGAGGTTGATGTAGAGCCCGTGCGGTCGGGTGACGAGTTGCCGCGGCGCACGACATCGTTGAAGTAGAGCCGGTGTAGTCAGAGTTGGTGTAGTCGCACTCGCGTACATCTTCCACGTGCATGAAGCAGAGACCTTAGAGCTTCCTTGGTAGATCTTGGTGTGGCTGTAGCTAAGAGCCAAATGCACTCCTTTGACATTACGTGCATGTCGCGATTAGCAATTTTCAAGAAATCGAATTTCCAAGAAAAAACAGGGGCGTTGCAGCTGTCTGGAACTTTGGATGAGTGCGTCACTTCCCTTTTGCTTCAGGATCCGTCACTAATGGCTTTGTCTTCGAAAAGAGCCATGAACAGAAACAGCCAGGAACGCACGACAGCTTGGTGCGAGACCTCGACTCGGACACGGAAAAAGACACTGATTCCGTATCGGAGACCAGGTTGTAGCGTGGCAGCAATTACGTAGGTGAGTTCTGATACGCTTCAGATTCCGATTCGACGGGTTGTTTTGACGTGCTGACAGAAGTACGAAAGTTGATCCAGCCTTGATCGATTTTCTTCAAATCAGATGTCGACAAGTCGTCGCGGAGTAGATTGACTTCAATGCGGATTGGAGCTCGCGCGTTGCCACTTTGGATGAAAATTCCGTCGGCAGCTCTGTCTGCCACTTGATGCTTGAAACCCGACGAGTAGATTGATTTTGATAGAAGAGGTCATTCGAATTCGCCCGATGATCTTGACGATCACCCCTACCTGGCGCGTCAGCTGTCGGTGTTTTAACCCGACAAGCCTACCAAGGGGGTACCTGAGGTAGATGATTGTGGTGGGGATCGCCAAACCTGGAACTCGAAGGTATGCGCAAGGACACGGGACACAAGATTTATACAGGTTTGGGCCGCCAAGGTGGTGAACCCTATGTCCTGTTTGGGGATCAAGTATGGCGCCCTGCGCTTGGTGTTGGGTTGGTTGAGATCTCCGGCTAGGTACCCGACCCTCCTTTATATAGTCCAGGGGGCGGGTTCCTAGTCGGTTACAAGGCAGGAGTCCCAGTAGGATTACATGGAACGAGTCCTAGTAGGATTACAGGGGAATTCTAGTAGGAGTCCGTCTTCTTCCTTCCTTGCATGAGTACCCGGGGTGTATGCCCGACAGGAGGAGCTAGGGTAAGGGTTCCCTGCCGCCACCTATACCGCCCCGCCCCTCTCGGCTTCGATTCTTTGGGAGGCGTTGCCGCGCCGCTATCCCGGTGCGGCTGGGTAGATTCGGCCGGTGGCGACCCCCGTCTCCCCTTCGCAGGCCCGGATTCGGCGGCGGCGCGGTTCCGAGGTCGAGCGGGGACGTGAAGATGGAGACGACGGCGACCTCCCCGGTGATTTAGAGTAAAGTGCACCAAGTGGTACTTAAACCTTTTTTTTTTCTTTTGGCCTCATCATGTAGCTAGATAGGTATCCAAACTCTAAAAATGTGCATCTCGGCTTCTATATATAAACCATAACACATTCTTTGTTTTACTTTATATATTGACGACGCATCCTTCATCTTCAACAATGATAGAACATGAGAAACAAAATCACTAGCTCCCTGGATGATTTGCCGTAGTTTAAGCCTCATGGCATGTAAGGTTTCCATCATGTAAGCTCTCTGCTGCAAGACAAATGATGCACGGCCACACACATGGCAGTATTGGGCGCTAAGGGTTTTTTTTCCCGACCGGACAGGTCGAACCGCCGCGGTCCAGTACCGGTACACCAGACCGGTTCAATCGGGAACCGCCCAAAACAGGATGAATTCAAATTCCAAATCAAAATCAGTAGTTCACTCGGTTTGGTCCAGTATACCGACCGGTTCGACCGGTATACTGAACCGGTTCCACCGGGAACCGGTCGTTGAACCAAAAAAACCGAATTAGTGGAGAATTTGACGTGTTTTCAAATTTGAATTAAAAAATTGAAAAAATAAAATAAAATTTTCTAAAAATATTGCAAGGTGCATAGAATCTAATGGTGTAAAAAAGTTTCAAATATTAGTGCATTTAGTATTTTTTGCAGGCATTTGAAGTTCAACTGGCCAATTTTTTCTCCTTTTTCTTTTTTAGTTGAACTTCTAATGCCCGCAAAGTATACTAAATGAACGAATATTTGAAAATTTTTGACACCATTAAATTCTACACACCTTGAAGTATTTTTGAGAATTTTTCATTTTTTTGAATTCAAATTCAAATTTTGAATTTGGACCGGTTGGGAACCGACCGGAACCGGCCCGGACCGGTTCGACCGGTTCCCATGGTTTCCGGACCGGTTCCCACCGGTTTGGTTAACCCTGGCGCTAACATCCTAGCAGCCAGCCTGCAGCAGAAACCCTTCGACGCTATAGGTGGTCAAACGGGCCGCCCGGCACGGCACTAGCACAAGCACGAGCACGGTGGAGCACGACAGCTTGTCGTAATGTCGTGCTGTGTGTGATAGTACTGTTGTGCTCGTTCACAGGCATGGGCACGACACTAAAGCTTTTTAAGCGTGTCGTGCCGTGCTACTGAGCACGGCGGCACTAACGTGCTTGTGTCGAGCCAGACACTGTAAATAAGTATAAAAAATCGAATCCATCACATACAGATCAAGAATAGAAGAAAAATCATCACAAAAATCACCCAGAATCATCAAAACCATAAAAAATACAAGGTTTAGTGCCGCATCTGGTAGAGGGGGGTATCACGCACTTGCAATATGCGGACGACACCATCATATTCTTGGCCCTCGATGAACAATCCATTGTGTATACAAAGTTCCTCTTGTACTGCTTTGAGGCTATGTCCGGTTTAAGAATCAACTACCAGAAGAGCAAGGTATTAGTTGTTGGAGGGTCGGAGAAGGAACAAACCCATGTGGCAGCAATGTTCAATTGCGACATAGGGAGGTTGCCTATGAAATATCTAGGAGTATGGGTTAGTGATAGACATATGTCCAGCTCTGATCTAGCATATGTTCACCAAAAAGTTGAGAAAAAGTTACCGACATGGCAGAGCGCAGGTCTAACCTCTGGAGGAAAGGCTATTCTCATTCAATCATGTTTGAGTTCTATTCCCAATTATACAATGGGGGTATACCAGTTGCAGGATGAAATCCACCAAAAAATGGATTCTGCTAGATCCAATTTTTTCTGGCACGGCCCTAATCTTAAAAAGAAATACCACATGGCTAGTTGGGAGTTGCTAGCTTCCCCTAAAAGAGCGGGTGGACTAGGGTTTACTGATACTAGAGTGATGAATAAGTGTCTGCTTGCCAAATGGATCTTCAAGATTGAAAATGAAGAGGAGAGTATTTGCTGCCATTTACTTAGGAAAAAAATACTTGGGGGACAGAGGTTTCTTCAGCTGTAGAAAAAGAAACTGCTCCCAATTTTGGAAGAGTCTGCAGGACATTAGAGAGGATTGTATAAGAGGGATCAAGTACATTGTGGGAGATGGAAGGAAGGCACGCTTTTGGCATGACGTCTGGTTGGGAGAGTGCCCCTTGAAAATTTCCTTTCCCTACATTTTTGAAATAAACAACCAGCAAGAGTGGACTGTACACGGAGTGTGTGGGCAGGAGAATGTAGCCTTAACCTTTAGAAGAAATTTTGGGCTCAGAGAGGAACGGGAGTTCGCTGAGCTTTTGGACTTGTTGACCGCGGTCAGTTAAGTGGCTATTAGAGAGATCTGGCTCTTTCACCACCTCTTCCATGTATAATGAACTGACTTTCAATGGCTTTTCTGATAGATGGATGTTAAATGTGTGGAAAACTAAAGCACCTTTAAAGATTAAGATTTTTCTCTGGCAAGTTATTAAAGACAAGATCCAATCTGCAGAGCAACCGAAAAAGAGGCACTGGCCAGGCCCCATAGAGTGTAAATTGTGTGGACAGCTAGAATCAACCAACCACATCTTCTTCCAATGCGTTTTAGCTAGGTTCTGTTGGAGTATTTGTAGAGATGCACTTGGCTGGCCCTTTTCCCCCTCTTGCCCTGATGATATCTGTGACTTCTGCAGAGACTACTCTAACAATCAGTCTAAACGAGTTTTGTATCTTTTTGCGGCTGTTGCTTGGAGTGTTTGGCTAATCCGAAATGAGTTTGTATTCCAAAATCTGGTTATCCCTTCTCCTAATGTGGGAATTTTTCGTGCTATTTCCTTTTTGCAGAAGTGGAAAGTGTTTTTTTTTCTCGAATACGCAGGAGAGCTGCGTATCATTGTATTAAGAGGAAATAAATTTGCAATTACAACGCGGGGCCGTAGCACACGCCCAGCTCACAAGCAGAAATTACAAGACGCACAACCTAAATCAAGACAGGACACAGAAGTCGACTACTCGCTAAATAGACAACCCAAATGAGTGGCTCCCGCACTAATCCAATTCTCGCCCTCTTGCTTGATGGTGCTGATCAGAAGATGTGGTGCAGTTTCCGCATCCCTGAAGACCCTCGCATTCCGCTCTTTCCACAACTGCCAAGTGATGAGGGCGAAGAGTGTATCGAACCCCTTCCTCTTGCTTCTCGGCAACTGGCGACGCAAGTACCTCCACCAGCACTGGAGGTTCCACCGCCGTTGTGGTTGCAGGTTGAAGGTGCCGAGGTTTTGTAGAATGAGCCACCATACCTGCAGGGAGTAGGAACACTGGAAGGCTATGTGTTCAAGGGTCTCGTCCTCCTGGTCGCAAAGGCGGCAAGTTGGGGAGGCTTGCAGGTCATGACGAATGCGCCGGTCCGCCGTCCAGTGGCGCCTATGGAAGGCAAGCCAGAGAAACAGCTTCACTCTGAGTGGCGCCCACGTGTCCCAAATTAGATCGGCTCCTTGCATGACTGTTTTTCCTTGCTGTAGCGCGCTGTAGGCCGATCTAGCCGTGTATCGGCCGCTTGCCGTCCATTTCCATGCAAAGGAGTCGGTCACACCAACAGCAAGATGGATGTTCTGGAGCACATCGCCAAGAAGTAGTTGCTCAGTAATGGCCTGTGCAGTGGGTGCTCCTGTGATGTCGTGAACCCAACGTTGATTCTCCAGCACCTGTGCCACGGTGCGCTGCTTCCGGTGCCTCGGTGGGATGAGCTTCAGCAAGTTGGGAGTGAGGTGCAGTAAGGAGCGTCCTTCAATCCAGTTATCTATCCAGAATCTGATCTTTGTGCCATCCCCCAGCACGGCGCGGACGGACGCTTGGAAGAAAGCCTGGACGTCAGGGCTAGCATTGATTTGCAAGGCCGACCAAGAGCGATCGTCCTCCGTCTTCTGTAGCCATAGCCATCTCGCTTGCAAGGCTATTCCAGCAAGTTTCAAGTCCGGCAGACCAAGCCCCCCGGCCATCTTGGGGCTGCACACCGTTGGCCAAGCGACCATGCACTTCCCTTTGGCCGACTCTTCGCCTCCGGCCCAGAAAAAAATGCGCCTTAGCGCATCAATTTCTTGCGCCGCCCAGTCGGGGAGGTCGACTGCCATGAGAGTGTAAACCGGGATGGCGGAGGCGACCGATTGAACGACGATCAGGCGGCCGCTTTTGTTCATGAGCTTGCCGTGCCACGGGGTCAGCTTGTTGGCCACCTTGTCAATGACCGGCCGGAACGCAGCTCTAGGTAGCGCCGTGACAGAAAGTGGGACACCGAGGTATCTAATGGGGAAGGGAGTGGTGTCGCAAGGCAGCTCCCTTTGGAATTCCAACAAGTCAGTTTGATCCCCAAAAATTGGTGTGATGGAGCACTTCTGCAGGTTAGTTCGCAGCCCCGACGCCATGCCGAAGATGTCTAGTAGTTTAGCAATTGCCCGGCCCTCGCGCCTGGACGGAGTGGCGAAGAGGATCGCGTCGTCGGCGTAGAAGCTGCAATGGTGTTGTACTTCCGCTGGCCCGGGCTGTAGAATGCCCAGGGATGCCGCCCTACGGAAGATTCTGTCGAGCACGTCCATGACGATGATGAACAGCATGGGCGAGAGCGGGTCGCCCTGGCGTACCCCCCGCCGGTGTTGGATCGGCGTGCCCGGGTTTCCGTTGAGCAGGATCCTCGAAGAAGCTATGGACATCAGGATGGAGATCCACTCGCACCAGCGGCGACTAAAACCTCTCGCCGTCAGCACGTCGAGCAGGAACGGCCAGGAAACCGTATCGAACGCCTTTGAGATGTCCAGTTTGAGCAACAGCTTGGGTGTTTTTCTTTTGCGCAGGAGCACAGCCATCCTCTGAACAAATTTGTAGCTGTCTAGGATTGATCGTCCCTTGATGTAAGCGCTCTGGGTCTTGCCGACTAAAGCGGGCAAGAAAGGTGCAAGACGGTTTGCAAGCAGCTTGGACAAAAGCTTGGCGAAGCTGTGGATCAGTGTAATCGGCCGGTAATCCTTCGCCTCCTCGGGGACTGGTACCTTCGGCAGCAGGATGATGAAGGCGTCATTAAGGCACCGCAGGGAATGCTTCGGCGAGAACGCAAAGCAGTTGATTGCCCACATCACGTCCCCTTTGATCACCGGCCAAGCGGTGCGGTAAAACGCTCCTGTGAATCCATCAGGTCCTGGCGCACGGTCGGCAGGCATGTCTTTTATGACGGCCCATACTTCTTGTTCGGTGAATGGCGCGTCGAGGCCCGGGAGCGCGACATTGGGGCAGTCAAGCGCCGCCAGGTTGATGGTAGTAGACCGTGGCTCGTCGAGGCCCATCAAACTGGAGAAGTAGGTGTGCAGTGTCGCCGCCTTCTCATCCTGGGTGTATGCCGTGACGCCATTATTGCGGATGCTGGTGATCCAGCGGCGGCGCCGACGGTCGCGGGGCTTGAGGTGGAAGTACCGTGTGTTGGCGTCCCCCTCACGCAGCTCCCTGATCCTGGAGCGTTGCCTGGCAATGGTGCGTTCTAAGGAAGCGAGGCCAAGGCATTGGAGCTTCAATTCTTTGCGCAAGTTGACTTCAATGTCGGACAAGGACCTGCTCTCTTGTTCCTGGTCCAGCCGTAGGATAACCTCACGTGCGACGAGCAGCTGTGACCTGATGTGGCCGACGTGCTTGGCTGACCAGCTCTGTAGCTCTCTGGCTGTGCTGCGAAGAAAATGATCGAGCCGGCGGAAGGGGTCACGAATTGTGTCGGGGCAGGACCAGCCTCATTTGACCGCGTCGAGGTACCCGTCGAGCTTGGGCCAGTATACCTCGAAATGGAATCGCGGCTTGGAGGCAAACAATACGTTCGTTTGCAGCAGCAATGCGCAGTGGTCGGACGCGTCGGAGGACAGCACCTGCAGGAAGCACGACGGGAATCTCTCTTCCCAGTCGAGGGAGACGAGCGCGCGATCAAGCTTCACCAAGGTAGGATTGCATCTTTCATTGCTCCAAGTGTATGCACGGCCGTGCAGGTGGACGTCCTGCAGTTCCAGATGATCAACCGTCTGCTTGAAAAGGCGTAGGTTTCTGCGGTTGATCCTGGAGTTGTTCTTGTCCGCCTCTTCCAGGATGAGATTAAAATCCCCCACTACCGCCCAGGGGCCCTGGCAATCGTCTCGGATGGCAGCAAGCTCATCCATGAAGAGCTCCTTGTGGGCGTCCGGCTGGGGGCCGTAGACAGAGGTGAGCCACCACGGGTCGCCGCCGTGTGCATCCTGAATCTGCACGGTGATGGAAAAACAACCAATTTTGGTGGCCGTAATGGAGGCGACCTCACGCCGTACCGCGATCAGGATACCACCACGTGTTTCAGAAGCAGGCAGGTAAGCGAAGTCCAAGAACTGGACGCCTAACATCTCAAGCATCAAAGCATCGGTCACAACCTCCAACTTTGTCTCCTGTAGACAAACGATGGATGCACGGCAATCATTCACAACCAACCTAGTGTCATCACGTCGGGCCCTATCATTCAGCCCGCGGACGTTCCAGAAGAGGATGTTGAAGTTATCCATTGGGTGACAGGAACCGTGGTAGAGACAGCGGCGCCGGGCGGCCGGTCAGACGGTGATGCCTGCCCCCACGCGCCGGCCAGATGACTTCCGTAGCGGAAACATGTCAAGCACGTTGTCGGTGCGGCCGCAGTTGAGTCCGGACCTGGAGGCCTCGTTCAGCTCGGATTTGGCTTTGGCTTTGTCGGAGGAGAGGTCAAACCGACGCATGAGAAGCACCTCGCCACGCCGGGCGATCGGGATTTTGGCCAGGCTGTTGCTGGCGAGCCGGGAGCTGCTCCGCTTCGGTGCCGGTGCTGCAGTCGCCGCTGCCGGGGTCGCGCGGGCCGGCCGTGGCAGAACCTTGACCAGCGGGGAGGGAGCTTTCTTCTGAAGATCTTCAGAGAACCGTGACAGACGCCGAGCTGCCGAGCTGGGTGGGCTAACGTTGGGACAGCTGGGCCCAGGCGTCGTGGAAGGGGAGGGGGCTAAATCGAAGCCCGGCGGCCCATCAGGAGTAGGCGGCCCATCAGACAGGGGCGGCACCGTGAGGGGGGAAACGGGATGCCCCCCTGCCGAACGGACCGCAGAAGCTGATGGCGTGGGGTCAGCTGTGGAGTTGTCGCGGGGCAGTGGGGAGGCGGTCGCCATCGTGGTCGCCGACAGGATAGGCGGAACCTGACGCGCGTTCGGCTTATCCTGACGCGAGACCGGCAGAATCGTCGCCGGTATGGGAGCCCAACGGCTCGCCTCCTCCTCAAGGAGCATGGGATCGGGGGCAAAAGCTCCCTGGACGGCGCTCCGCGCCAAGTAGCAGGCGACAGCTGCGTCCTCGAAGCAGCTTTGCACCTTGGACGGGGGCTGGTCCAAACCGCCTGCAGGACCCTGCAGTGGGGTACGTGTCAGTGTTGAACAAGGCGACGGAGCAACAGTGGATAGACACTATGATACAAAAGTTGAATCTTCAACTGTCATCATTAAGGCATGAAGCTTAATCAAGAAAACATCCCCCTCTGTTGGAAGCTGGACAGATAGTGGAGGGCTTTAGTTTTTCTTTCTAGTGTCTTTGGAACTCTGTTAGCTTTTGTCTTGGTGTCTGTTGCTTGCCCTTTCTCTTGGTTGCTCCTCTCTTAAGGATCCCTTTCAGTTGGCTTAGTTTTTGTAGAGGGTGTTGTCTAGAGGGAGGTGCGTGAGAGTGTGTTAGCTGGTTTCATCCAGTTCTTTTCTGAACCCTGTTCTTTGTAAACTGGTAACCCCAGTATTATTCTAGCTTTAATCAAAACTGGGCCTTTCCAGGCCCTAAAAAAACCATAAAAAATCATGTACAGAGACCCTGCTCCCAATGGCGGCAAAGGCGTGGGCGTGCCGTATCTGCGTATCGTGCGGGAGCGTGGGCGAGTGCGGCGTGCGCGAGCCTTGCGGGCGCGGAGCTCCGGAGCGGCCGTGGCGAGCGCGTCGTGCGCGAGTCCGCGTCGTGCGCGAGAGCGCGTCCTTCGCTAGGCCGTTGTTGGCGCGTTGCGTGCTCAGCGCAGAGCCGTTGAACCCATCCGCTAACACCCCCCCGCAGACGCAGCGTCGTCGTCGTCGATGCAGAGGCTGCGTCTGAAGTCGTTGAACATCGCTGTAGACAATCCTTTTGTGAAGATGTCCGCCAACTGATGTGTCGTCGGTATGTGTGCGACGCGAACTTCGCCAATGGCTACCTTCTCGCGCACGAAGTGTATATCGAGCTCGATGTGCTTGGTTCGCTTGTGGTGTACTGGGTTCCGGGAAAGGTATACTGCGGACACGTTGTCACAGAACACCATCGTCGCCTTGTCGACCTTGCAGTGGAGCTCGCCGAGGAGGTTGCGTAGCCAAGAGCACTCCGCGACGGCATTAGCCACCCCGCGGTATTCAGCTTCTGCACTCGAGCGCGAGACGGTGGATTGCCGCTTGGATGACCATGACACGAGGGAATCACCGAGGAAGACGCAGAAGCCCGACGTGGAGCGTCGGGTGTCGGGGCAGCCGGCCCAGTCGGCGTCAGAGTACGCCGTGATCGTGGGCGACGTCGTGGCGCGCAAGAGAACGCCGAGGTGCGGCGTGCCCTTGATGTACCGCAGTACGCGCTTCAGCATGGCGAGGTGGACGTCACGGGGGGCGTGCATATGCAAGCACACCTGTTGAACGGCGAATGTGATGTCGGGCCGTGTCACAGTGAGGTACTGCAGCGCTCCCGCCATGCTTCGGTAGAACGTGCCGTCCTTGAGCGGCGTCCCCTCCTTCGAGGATGCCTTCGGCTTGGTGTCGGCAGGTGTACTAGCGGCCTTGCAATTCGCCATGCCGGCTCACTGCAGGAGGTCGTCAATGTAGGTGGCCTGCGACAGGAAGAAGCCCTCGCGCGAGCGCTTGACGTCGATGCCGAGAAAATATCGTAGGTCTCCCATGTCTTTGATGGCGAATGTGGAGCGTAGCTTGCCGATGATGTCCTGCAACAGGGCGTTGTTTGAAGCAGACAGCACCATGTCGTCGACATACAAGAGCAGGAATGCTGTCCCGCCGGCGGATCGGTAGATGAACAGGGAAGAATCCGAGCGGCTCTGCGCGAAGCCAATGGACGTTACGAACTCCAGGAAGCGCTGAAACCGGGCGCGAGGTGCTTGCCGGAGCCCATATAGGGAGCGCGAAAGCAGGCACACCGCGTCGGGTCTATCCGGATCGACGAAGCCGGCGGGTTGTTGGCAGTAGACCCGTTCGGAGAGGTTCCCGTGAAGGAAGGCATTGGAAACATCAAGTTGGTGCGCGGGCCATTGCTTGGAGGTGATGAGAGTGAGCACGGTTCGTATGGTGGCCGGTTTGACCACCGGGGTGAAGGTTTCCCCGAAGTCTACACCGGCGCGCTGGAGATCACCGCGAACGACCCACCTCGCCTTGTATCGGGAGAATTCGCCATCAGCGCCGTGTTTGTGAGTGAAGACCCACTTTCCGGCGATGACTTTGGCGCCCGGTGGCCTATCCACCAGTGTCCACGTCTGATTGCGCTGTAGGGCGGCGAACTCCTCAGCCATGGCTGCGACCCAGTAAGGCTCCTGTAGCGCGGCGCGCACAGAGTGCGGGATGGGCGTGGGAGCGCAGGCGGTGAGAGCGTAGCGTCGATTGGGCAGAAAAATCCCCGCCTTGGCTCGGGTGACCATGCTGTGGTGTGGTTGCAAGTTTAGTGGTGGAGGTGGAGGTGGAGGTGGAGGTGGCGTGGGAGTTGGCGGTTGAGCGCGAGGAGGCGTGGAGATGGCCGGTGATGGCGTGTCTGGTGATGCTGAGCCCGGCGTCGCAGCTGCGTGATGCGGAGGGGCCAGATCACGTGGTGATGTCGAGGCCACGGGTGTCGCAGGGGTGTGCGCGGCCGCAGAGGAACACGTCGTGCGCTCGGCTGAAGACGAGGACGACGTGGAGCCGCGTGCTGCCTGTGTCGACGTCGCAGAGCACGTGGGTGTTGATGCATTGGTGACGGGGTCCGCAGGAGAACGGCTCGGTGATGCAGTCGTGGGAATGGCCGCACGGAGGCGCGTCGGACGTCGAGGTGGAGGGGCCGTGTTCAAAACCGGTGGCATGTCGTCGTCGTGCACCAGCGGTGGATCAGTGGTCGTGGCGGGCTTGCGGCGGAACGGGAACACCTGTTCGTCGAAGACCACGTGCCTGGAGGTGTACACACGCCGGGACTCGATGTCGAAGCAACGAAAACTGCGGTGGTCTCGTGGGTAGCCGATGAAGACGCAGGCGACGGAGCGCGGCGCGAGTTTGTGCGGTGCGGTCGCCGAGAGGTTGGGGTAGCACAGGCAGCCGAAGACGCGTAGGTCGTCGTAGTCCGGCGGAACGCCAAACAGCAGCTCGAACGGCGTCGTTGTACCAGTGGCGCGACACGGGCGCCGGTTGACGAGGTGTGTCGCCGTGGCCAGCGCCTCTGCCCAAAATTCCATCGGTGCTGCACTGTGAATTAGCATGGTACGCAGGCAATCATTCATAGTACGTAAGATGCGCTCAGCCTTCCCGTTTTGCTGTGACGTATAAGGACACGAAAGGCGAAAGGCAATGCCATGGTCAGACAAGAGAAGGCGCATGGCGGTGGAGTCGAACTCACGGCCATTATCTGTCTGGAGGGCGAGGAGAGGAAGACCAAATTGTGTTCTAACATACGCTAGGAAGGATCGCAATATGGGGAACACTTCAGATTTCTGGCGCAAGGGGAAAGACCAAGTGTAATGTGAATAATCATCAATTAACACAAGGTAAAACTTATACCCCGAAAAGCTTGAAATGGGAGATGTCCACACATCGGCATGAATCAATTGAAAAGGAAAGTAAGAACTAGTTGTAGATGAAGCAAAGGGGAGGCGAACACTCTTGCCCACCCGACATGAGTGGCAAGAATGCGCCTCAGACTTATTACAAGTGAAATCAAAATTTTGAAGAACTTGACGAAGAACGGCAGATCCTGGGTGCCCCAGTCGTGCGTGCCACAGATCGACCGATGTGGTGGCGCTGAGGACGAGCTGTGACGGCAGACGCACGGGGTAGAGCCCTCCCGAGCTCTCACATCGGAGCATCTCCGTTTTGGTTTGAAGATCCTTAACAGAGAAGCTGTGAGGGTCAAATTCGATAGAGATATTATTATCACGAGTTAATTGCCGAACAGAAACAAGATTCTTGACGATAGAGGGAGAAATAAGAATATTGTTGAGGTGAAGAGGAGCAGAGGCTGTAGGAATTGTGGTGGCAGCTGCGTGCGTGACATGCAGCCGTGCCCCGTTTCCAACAGTGATTGAAGTGGGGAATAGAAGGGGTTTAGGGTTACCGAAGGTACCAGGCATGTTGGTCATGTGGGAGGAAGCACCGGTGTCCATGTACCAGTCGGTGGAGCTCGGCGGCTGAGCGTTGACTCCGGCAGAAGATAGAGCCGAGAGAAGGGCCGTCTGGTCCCAGGCGGAGGTAGAAGATGATCCCTGCGGGCCAGCTAGGCTGAAGTTGTGCTGGGCCACCATCGCGTTCTGAGGCTGGAATGGGGGACGTGGGCCAAGAACACCGGAAGCCGGTGCGCGAAAGTTCATGGGCCAGGCCTGCACCAGCCCAGTCCATGGGTTGTAACCAGCGGCCCATGGGAGACCCTGGTTTTGTTGACCTCCACCCGCGCCGCCGGAGGACCCGCCGCCGGTGTTGCCGCGGCTGTTGCCGCGATTCCCGCCGCGGTAGCTGGAGTTCCCCCCACCGGAGTAGTTGTTGGAGGTGGAGTTGCGCTTCTGCTGGCGGGGCTTGTTGCGGTTGCCGCCGGAGCCGGAGTTGTCGTTGCCCCTGGAATCAGATCCAGAAGAAGCGCCTTGGCCGGCGTAGAGAGCCTGGCCCGCCTCCTCTTTCGCCTCCTGCTTCTCGCAGAGCTCCTCGAGGAGAAGGTAAGATCTAGCACTTGCGAACGTGTGGGGAGGGAACTTGGCCTTGATCGTCGGCTTGAGATGGCGGTATTTGGGGTTGAGGCCACGCAAGAGGTTGAGCACCTGGCTCGGCTCAGAGACAGGGAGGCCGAGGTCGCGCAGCCCGTCGGCGAGAGTCTTGAGGCGGGTGCAGTAGTCATTGATGCTCATCTCGCCTTGCTGCAGGGTGCGAAGTTCGGCTTCCAGGTACACGGCGCGTTCCATCTCGTTGTCGCGGAAGAGGTTCTCAATCGCACACCAGACGGTGTACGCCGAGGAATCCGGCTTGTAGACGTTGTCGAAGACGCTCTTGGCAATGGTGGTGTAGAGCCAGTTGACGAGCGTGTGGTCGATCATCTGCCACTCCGCGTCGTGTTCGTTGAGCGGCGGCGGACGGAAGACGTGCGACCCGATGCCGAATTTTCCGAGAACGGAGTCGAAGAAGCAACGCCATTGGGAGTAGTTGGGCTCCTTGAGGTCGAGGACAATGGGAACGTGGTTGCGGATGTTGAGCTGCTGGATGACGGTGGCGGGTGCAGGGGGAACGACGGGAGCGGCGACGTCGTCTGAGGATGCAGAGGAGGCGTCGGAGTGAGCAGGGGAGTGCGCCATGTTGGCGGAGTCGGCGGAAGCAGGGGAAGCAGGGGAATCAGGGGATGCGGTTGCGAAAGGATTGACGAGGTCCGATCGACCGGTCGCTGATACCATGAAGAAGGAGAGCTCGGCAAGAAGAAGAAGCAATGGAGATCCAAAATCCTCAACCTTCATTCATCAATAGTGAATTACATATATAGAGTACAAGGCCCTCTACGGGGCTAACCGTATCTGCGTATCGTGCGGGAGCGTGGGCGAGTGCGGCGTGCGCGAGCCTTGCGGGCGCGGAGCTCCGGAGCGGCCGTGGCGAGCGCGTCGTGCGCGAGAGCGCGTCCTTCGCTAGGCCGTTGTTGGCGCGTTGCGTGCTCAGCGCAGAGCCGTTGAACCCATCCGCTAACAAAGAGGACCAGCGCGGTGTCGAGGGCTTGAAGTGATGGGAGCTTGCGTGGAGTCGCGGTGGCCTGCGGTGGAGCGACACTGAGGATGGAGCGCTGTCAGCAGCGTGCGGATCTCCCGACGCGCCCGCGGGAGAGGTGGCAGCGTCAGCATAGAAGGTTGGGAGGAGGGGACTAGAGGCGGCGACAAGCTGGCCGAGGGGAGGCCGGAGAGGTGGCCGCCGACGGAGCGTGACCAGGAGGTGGCTGGTCATGAGACCGTCCATCAACTCTCATCGGAACCCTACGTAATCCACTCAGGCACTTAATCCTCTTCCTCTCAGGCTCCAGGCCGACTCCCGCATCCTGGTACTAGCTCCTAGTCTCCTACCTCGTCTACGCACCTGCTTAATTTTGACGGCGATTTTGCACCATTTCGTGCGGAATTCATCATTCACACTTTGCTTGCCTCGCCACTGCAGGGGAGCTGCTCGCCGACGGACGCTGAGGCCGCGGACCTGCGCGCCGGGTCGGAGAAGCTGCTGCTGGCGGCGTCCGCGCAGGTGCTCGGGGCGACGGTGGCCCTGCTCGCGCCGGCGCGGGCGTCCGCCGTCTCCGGCTGTTTTCTTGGCTCGTTCACCGCGTACCGCGCTATGGACGTCTTCGGGATGCTCGTCGCCTGCCACGGCGACGTCCACGGCGCCATGGTCGCCCACTACTGGGTCCTCTTCATCGTGCTGTGGGTGGCGCTGCTCGTGGGCATCGTCGTCTCCGTCGCTCCTCCAGATCTCTACTAGCTGCCGATGCCTTCCAACCGAGATGCATCTACGAAGCGAGATTCCGAGACGCGCCTGTTAGTACTAGCATCTACTAGTAGACGAGTATATGTGTTGGCGGCATAGATCAAGCATGCATCCTTAGAGCAACAATATATACAGCATGGTGGAATCCTGTGAAAAAGGACTACTTTGGTTTGTTCTGTGCAACCTGCTGAATGACCAGTTTTCATCCTCCAAAATTGAGTGTTGTTTGCACATTTTGGCATATAGGCTTAGCGTATCCTGTAGTGCAAATAGCTAGCCAAGGATACCACTATCACTAGTTCACAACCACTACAAGTCGAACGATCGTGCCGCGGCTGGACGCTTGCGTTCGTCTCGTCACCAGCGAGCGAGAGCTCATCCAGCTGATCTTGAACCGCGCACGCACTGGCCGGCTACCGACCACCATGCACCACCCCCCGGCCGTGTCAGGTCTCTTCCGATCCGGGCGCGCGCCCGCGACGCGATCTTCCGGCCGGCAGCTTCACGCCCCTCGTGGCCGTTGCGCTCGATCCGCGCCTCTGCGGCGAGCTGCACGTCCCGTCGTCCCCGTCCCCGGCCTGACCGGCAGACGAGATCGAGCTAGGTTGTGTTTGTTAGCTTTCATGACGATTGATCGTTCGCTCGTATATAGCTAGCATGCCGAGTGCTCGGCTTCATGGCAATGGCATGTGCCTTGCCGGCCGCTAAGATCTCATAGTCATAGATCGCAGCAGCAACGTTCAGGTGAGCTTCCGTGGCTCGTCGTATCAGCGGGGAAGCTGTCTAGAAATGAACCGAAGCAGCTAGCGCTCGGGTCTTTGCCGGGCACTAGCGACGATTCAAGTGAACTCGACTCAATACGCATCGAACTCGACCGTGCCCAAGTCCAACCACCCCCACGACTACTACTCCACCTACGACAGCGGCCGCGGCATCAAACGCGGGTGCGCGTCGCGCGGCTACTCTTTGCCGCAAATGGCTGCACCACCGCATGCAAGTGCAGAGCGTCCACATCACCTCGGGGGGTGGGGGGCGCAATGGAAACTCTTCACCCCGAAGGATTGCCGTCAGCTCGAAACGGCGACGCCATCCTCCGCGCCCCACCGCACCCACCGATCGATGGAAGGAAGCCATTTCGAGCGAGCGACGGATCGGAGCACCGCGCGCGGCCTTTGCGCCAACTCCCCGCGTCCACCCTGCGGCGTCGCGCGTTCCCTGCGCCACTGCCAGCCGGAGGCGCTGCACAGGCAGCGCGCGTATAAAACCGCCAGGCACTGACGCACAGCCCCGTCCTCCGTGCACACGGCGCCGGCAGGGCAGCTGCGACGAGGCGAGAGGCCAGGAGCGAGGTCGCCAGCGCGGTGTGCACCATCAGGCCGCCGGGGGTTGGCTTGCTTCTGGGATCGCGGCCGGGTGACGATGGATCCAGCTGCTGATCGATTGAACTCCATGATATGATCCCCCTTCCTACGCACAGTGCCGCCATCAGGTGCGGTCGCGGTGACCGTGGCAGCGGCTGCCGCGGCGGCACCAGCACAAGCGCCGGCGGCGAGAACGGCGGCGGCACGGCGGGCGGTGATGAGGTCGCGGGGCGCGCGGGCGGCGCTGGCGGCGGCCCTCCTCGTACTCGGGTGCGCCGCGGCGGCGCTCGGCCTCTTCGCCATGACCCTCGCGCTCCCCCCGGCCGACGCCCGCATCCTGGTCCGTTGCGCTCGTCATCGAACTGCTCCTAGTCTTGCAGGAACTGCACGATCTCGTGCACAAACTTTCTTCTCATTTGCGCTGCCTGTTGCATGCGAACTAACGCAGGGGAGCTGCGTGCCGACGGACGCGGAGGCGGCGGGCCTGCGCGCGGCGTCGGAGCTGCTGCTGCTGGCCGCCTCGACGCAGGTGATCGCGGCCGCGGCGGCGCTCCTGCTCCTGCCGTCGGCGCCGCCTGCCGCCTTCTTCGCCTACGCGGCGAGCTGGCTCACCGCGTACCGCGCCATGGACGTCGTCTGGATGCTCGTCGCCTGCCACGGCCGCGTCCACGGCGCGCTCGCCTTCCACTTCTGGTTCTTCTGCGCCGTGCTGCTGGCCGCGCTGCTCGCCGGCTGCTTCGCCGCCACCCGCTAATGAGATCACTTAGTTACTCCATGGATTGCACCGTCGCGGGCACAATGCGTTGCCAGATTCCAACGAAATAATCAGGACTATAGACCCTTGAAATGTAGCTTTTCCCTGTTATATCGATCGTGAGTGAATTCCAACCGACTTCCCTTGAAGTGGATCTGTCGTTGTGAATTTTCGTTTTCAAATTTTATACGAAATCCTAAAATTCCTAACGGGGCCTTGCTCCCAAAAATCACCCATGCATCAGACCACATAATTTCACAAAGAAACAGACTTTACATGAGACATGACACAAGAAAATCAAAGAGCAACCACACCTGAACCTGAATGCATTTCCCATCACACTAGCATCCTTCCCCTTTGACCCCTACACCTGCTGACACGCAGCGTCCCCTCCCGGAGCATTCGGGAGCGTCAAGAATCCGAGCCGGGGGCGTCGTGCAGCGGCGGGTGCGGCTGCTGGTGCCATGCGAACGAGCTCGACCGCGACACGGGCCGGGACTGGGAATAGCTTGACCGACGGAAGCTCCCGGCGGCGAGCTCGTCGGCGGGGTCGACGCCACCCTCGCCTAGCTCCGCCTCCCTCTCCCCGGGGATCCTGCACTTCTCCCCCAGGATGATGCCCTTCTTCCACAGCGTGTCCTCCGACTCCACCTTGTGGTGGTGGTCCTTGTGCTCCCGCCGGCTCAGCCGCAGCTTGTCCGGGATGTTCATGCTCAGCTTCTTGCTCATGCTCATCGACAGCCGCCGCTTCGACGTCGACGACGGCAGCGCCACCGGGTCGATGGCCCCGTGCGTCGCCAGCTCCGGCGACAGCCTCACCACCGCGTCCTCCTCCTCGGCGCCGCTGGCCTCCTGCTGGCTGCCGCCGGAGACGGACCCCGTCCCGGCCGTCTGGTCCGACGCCGCGCCGTCCGGCGGGGTTGCTGCCTTCGGCTTCCGGCCGCACGCCGAGCACATGGACGACGCCAGCGCGACGGTCGCCGCCACGCACACCACGAAGAAGGAGAGCGCGATGGCGTCATGGCCGAAGGCCTTCGCGCCGTCGAGCGGCGGCCATCTTACCATTGCCGCCGGGGGGGGGGGGGGGGTAGCTGCGAGAGGAAAGGAATGAACGTGGAGTTGCTCGTCGGAAGCTTCTATTCCCGCGAGCGCGGGGCAACCTCCCGTTTCCAAATTGGAAACTGGAGAGGGCCGTTCGGTTTCAGGTTGTGTGGCTCTGGGATAATGCTCTCTGCTCCTTGTTCTTAAATGGGGCAAGCTAATTTTAGGGAAAAACAATTGTTATGGCGCAAATTTGGACAATGCCGGCCTGTGTAAACCTCCAGCAGCTCAGATGAAGTTAACAGACAAAGATCAGCATGTGAACAGCTAGATTATGGGTGACCAATAATCTAATTTACTGGTATGGGCAACTGTTTTACAGGTGGTAGCCAATAACGTAATTTTCAATGGTATGGGCAATTGTTTTACAGAGTATCTCACACGAACAACCAGTCTGAACTTTACTAGCCTGGTAATAAACTCTCAGTAGTTCCCAGCTGAACTCCAAGTTCCAGTTCTCCTAGTGTACACCGTTAACTGAAAAATTGTACACATTTATATGTAGCTAAACTAGTAAACTGTCTATCAAAAGATCTGGATGATGTGCTGCGACTTAACTTCCGAAGATCTAAAACTTTGCTCCAGGAAAGTGGAAGATGGATGAATTTACTGAACCAATTTGACAGTGCTCGGTCCTCAGAGTTCAGTTTTGCTTTTGCCAGATTTTGCAGGCTTCGTCGTCCCTTGCCACCATTTTTTTACCATCTTGGACACCTTGTTTACCTGCCCTTTCAACTTCTTGCTGGTATCCTTGAACTGTTGCACGACTTGCTGTTTCAAATCTTTCTTTTGAGAACCTTTGTCTTTCAGAACCTTTCCCTGGCAGGAGTAGCGCAGGAGTGAGTAGATGTTAAAACTGGACCAAATATTTTTAGCTAAATCGTCTGAATCATTACCAAGTTCTTCGGGAAGTTATCCTCCTCATCTTCATCATCATCCTCGTCATCATCTTCAGTACCGAAGTTATTTTTCATCAGATCATCTCTAGAGTACATCTTCATGCTGGGGGCTCCTGGCATGCCCTGCCATATCCATCAGTGGCACATTTAGTATTTCAAATCTACTTCGGTAAAGCTATAATATCAATAGTTACAATATTGACCTCCATTGATCTTAATATCTTCTCCATCTCAGCATCTTTTGATGGCTTTCTTGCGAATGGTTCCCCAGGGACCCGATCCTGTGAGTATAATGATGAATTCATGATGTTCCAGAAATGAATTTATATGTTGACAGCTGAGACTCATGTCTCCAAAACCTCAAAGGCTACTACTATTTCTATACCAGCTTGTAGCAAATTTTGTACAAGTAAAACATCCAAATATGGCATGTAACAGGTATACTAAATCATGCAAGGCCCACCTTCAAAAACAGAACATGATATACCTTTGTTAATTCTCTGATTCTATCACGAAAGTTATTTCAAAATCAAAAGTACCTTTTCTTTCCCTTTTAGGAAAACTTATTTTAATCACCATATTTGTACCAAAGCAATGGAACACATAATTCAGATTCCATTGAAACACCATATAATTCAAAAAAAAAACAATAGAATTCACTACAGACAACACAATAAAATAAATTCGATCTGTTTAGACACTGCTCCATATTATCATAGCCTAACTATACCCAAAGGTATTATAGAACTAAAACAGGGCTTGTCAGCAAGTATTCAACTTATGTTTGGGAAAATAGCAGCTAAAGCTCAAATTCTGACAACGCCGGGGTATCAGGGGAAAAAATCATTTAAAAATGCACGAATAAGGCACGAAGGGCTCACTTTTGGAACTGGCGGTGGATCCTTAGCACACGCTTTGGATAGATCTTTACAGAGAAATTTCATCAGCTGGTCAACTGAGGGATTGTTTTTGTACACAAATTCAGCAACATCAGTGTCAGCATACCCTATCACCTGCAAGAAATTCAATTCAGCGAAACAATATGAGAATTTAACAAAAATAGATTGCAACTTCTCTTAGGCTTTGTTCGGTTTAGAGGGGATTGACGATGATCGGAGGTGATTGGAAAGGATTAAATTCCCTACAGGTCAAAATCCCCATCAACCCCCTCAATCTCCCTCGGGAGAGGATTAACCAAACAAGCCACTATGATTAGTAATTAGAGACAAGTTAATATTGATTCACCTCCTGACATGCACGCTCAATGGTCTTGCATTCTGCATTACAATGCCCTTCCTCATCTTGCTCAACAAGCTGTGAAACACTTTATGTATTAATACTGGACTCAGATGATACATTGGCATAAATCTCACAGTTAAACATAAAGCTACATCGCTCAGAAACTCAGAATCATGCAGATCGCTTTTATTTGTCCAGCTGCCTCAAGCAAAAAAGGGAAAAAAAGACGAAAATATGAGCTTGAAGCTAGTCTGAAAATAGTTCCTATCAGTTATACTCCCTGATAAAGACAAACACAGCTTGCTGTTGGGATCCTTCTTTTTTTTTTTTTTTTTTGCAGTTGGGATCCTTCAGTGTTCACAAGGGAAAAAACAAAGCCAAGTAGTAATATAATGACTTAAAATGTGCAGACATTATGGAAACATGGAATGAAGCACGTCGTTCGTATTGAAGTTCACCCATATCAAAGCTGCTCAGTTTAAGATGTGCACTGAGATACTTGTAGCAAAGGCACTTACTGAAAACATACTCATAATGCTACTCAAACTGAGATTTTAACTAGTTTTATTGCTGTTCAGTCATTACCAGACGGATTAATAAATAGCACTAAATTGCTACTCAAACTACTTAACACGGGCTGCTTGCAATTGAGAATGATTTAAACATTTGCAGATTTAGCCAGCATCAACAGAGCCAGCAGACAATTGTACCTCCAGCTTGTCGCCTTTCTCGACGATGTCGATCCGGAGCATCCAGTCCGCCTCCTGCTTCTTGAGGTTGCACACATTCTCCGCGATGTCGATGATCTCGATCTCCGGCACCTGCGCGCACTCCCAATCCCCAAATCCATCAGCACGCCATCCCCACACACACCGACCAACCAGCAACCAGACAGCCAGCTAATCAACCCCACCGCCCGAATCGAGCCAGAGCAGCAGAGTACCTTCTTGGAGGGCGGGAGCGCCTGCTGCTTCTTGGCTACCTGCGAGGAGATCTCGCGCGCGATCCGCTCGCAGACCTGGCACCGGATGTAGGGGATGTCCTCCCGCCTCGCGGCCGTCGCCGGCTTCTTCTGCCCCGCCGCGGCGGCGGGGTGTAGGACAACGGCCGCGAGCACGACGGCCAGGAGCAAGGCGGCGGCGTGTCTCGCCATCTCCGATGGGCGGCGGGGCTGTCTCTCTCGGCCTCACTCGTTCGGGCTCGCTGTGTGTGTCCGGCAGGCGGCAGCAGGCGGCGGAGTTAGTTGAAGCGGTGCGGCGCGTGCCTATGTGGCGGGTGAGTTCTGCGCCGTCCGTTCGTACACGTCACGTGATCGGAGGGTGGGAAACGTGTTTGGGAGGTACGGGCCAATGGGAGGAGACCAGGTCGGATGTGTGACGTTGTTCGTGAGAGACCCGCGTCCCGCTACGACGCTGTGTGCGTCACACCTTATTATAAAAACAAAATTGGAAAGCACACTTTGTGTTTGCAAGAATTTTTTGAACAAGGTTGTTAAAACGGTAGATTCTAGCGAAATAGGAAGTCCTGCCACAAGATATTCGATAAAAATATAAACATAAAATCGTAGAGACGTACGTAGATTCAAATAGCTATACATAGCTAGCTTAGCGGGGAAAAAGCGAGGGTGTACACAAACTTTTTTTTGGAAAGGACGTAACAAAATATACTCTAAGAAAGTGTACACGGATGTCTTACCCATTGATTTTTAGCGGACAGTAAACTATTATATTTTAATTTTTTCGATCTATTTATGCATTTGTAGTTCTCCTTATATACTGAACCAATTAAGTAACTTCAAGTTTTTTTGCTTCTTTATTATCATGCCTAAAACGAAAGGTCTAAAATGATCTAGAAGAACAAAAACGTGTTAAACAATATTTCCTCGAATGAAATGAAATAAAGGAGATGGAATGGAGTCAAAGAATCCGAAAATGGAATGGGAATGGTACGAAGAAATGAAACCTCCAGATCCATATCTATGTACAGTGACAGTGCTCGAACCAGTCAATGGTGACGGTGCCCTAACATGCTCCGAGAACGAACTCTTCTAGTTCAGTATTGAGGTTACAATTTTAGAATTTTAAAGTGATTGCCAAGGTTAGATAATAAGTTGTAGATAGGAGGGGCTTTGCGGAGTACTCGTCAATCAATGTTGTCTTGTTGATATATTCGACTAGGGCCTTGTTTAGTTCCTGAGAAAATTTGTTTTTTTAACGTTTGGAACTCCTGTAGCACACTGTAGCACTTTCGTTTGCTTGTGGTAAATATTATCCTACCATGACCTAACTAGGCTCAAAAGATTCGTGTCGCAAAGTACATCAAAACTGTGTAATTAGTTATTTTTTTTACCTATATTTAATACTCCGAACTTATGTCTTTTGACGTATTTAATGTGATGTGATGGAGAGAGAGTGGAGAAAACGTTAGAATTTTTAGCAAACTAAACAAGGCCTAGGAAGAAGAAAAGAAGGGAGGGGAGGGGCACAAGAAAGATAGGAGCATAGAGAGGTAATGTTCTCCATCCATAGATGTGTTACGGACTGAACCAAAGAAGGAACCTCTTCTTTGCCATGCATTTGCAGTTTCATTGCATATTACTGTCTTGATTAAGTTGGACCTTCTCCGCAACAAGAGAATTTAGCAATAAATCCATGCTTAAAATACTTATAATTTCTAGTATAAATTTGGTGACTTATCTATAAGAAAAGTTTCAGTCAAAACAATTGTATAATAAAAAGTTATATATAGTGCTTCCTTCACAACACAAAATATTGTGCTGCTGAAAACCAGCAACACGGATGACGTAAAATGGACTATTCTACAGTGTCCTTTCGTGGACCAATAGCAAAAGTGTCTCCCAGTACAGTGTTATTTGACGCTAGTAGGCAGTAGCACTCGGCCAGTGGCCAGTGGCCACGCTCCCAGGTCAGCACCACTCCACTACCACCCGTCCCCGTCCAGGATCCCCGCCCCGACACGCCGAATCTGCTCGTCGAAATGACGTCGGGGCGCTTCCACCTCTCGATCGCCTCCCGGACGCTGGTCCCAGCCTCGCGCCCGCCGCCGGGCTTCCCGACCGTCCTCGCCGTCTCCAACCTCGACCTCATCATGGGCCCCTTCCCAATCTTCCTCGTGTCCGTCTACCCCGCCCCGGCCGCCGGCCTCAACGCGGTCCTCGACGCCGTGCGCGGCGCATTCCCGGCCTACCTCTCCAGCTTCTTCCCCTTCGCTGGCCGCATCGTGCGGGACCCGGAGACCAACATCCCTGAGGTCCAGTGCAACAACGCCGGCGCCGAGCTCATCGTCGCCGACGCCGACGCGCCACTCGCGGCCGTTGACTTCACGGAGGTCGACCGCTCGCTGGGTCTGATCCAGATTCCCTTCGACGCGAGCATCCCAATGTCGCTGCAGCTGGTCCGGTTCGCCTGCGGGGGGTTCGCGCTGACGATTGGCACCACCCACCTCCTCGCCGACGGCAGGTCGTTCACCGTCCTGCTGAGCACGCTCGCCGAGATGGTCCGCGACGGCGGCGTCTCCCGCGAGCCCCTGTTCGACCGCTCCCTCTTCAAGCCGCGGTCCCCGCCGCGGTACAGCGCGTCGCTGGACGCCGAGTTCGCGCGGTTCACGCCGGCGACCATGATCAACCCCGTCCTCACCGCGGCCATCCGGCGCCGGCTGTACCGCATCGAGGCCGCCGACCTCGCCGCGCTCCAGGCCGCGGCGTCCCCGCCCGGCGGCGGGCGCCGAGCCTCGCGGTTCGTGGCGCTGTGCGCGCACGTGTGGAAGCTCCTCGCGCGGGCCGTCGGCGACGCCGACCCGAGTTGCCGGATGGCGTGGATCGTCGACGGGCGGAAGCAGGTGGAGCCGTCGGACGGCGCGCTGGACCGGTACATCGGGAACGTGGTCGCCTACACGTCCCGTGAGGCGAGCGTGGCGGAGGTGCTGCGGGCGCCGCTACCCGACGTGGCCGCCGCGGTGCGCGCCGCCATCATCGGGGTGGTGACCGCGGCGAGGTTCCAGGAGCTGGCGGACTGGATGGAGGAGCGGAAGGCGGCGTTCCGGGACGGCGGGAAGTGGACGGAGGAGGTGAACCTGGGGCTCGGGAGCCCCGCGCTCGTCATCTCGGGGCTGCTCCCGTTCCCCATCGATGGGGACTTCGGGTTCGGCAATCCCAGGCTCGTCATGCCGTGGCTGCGGCACGGCCGGCTAGGCTCCGCCAACGTGACGGTGGTGCCCTGCCCGAGCGGCGACGGGTCGTGGTTCTTCGCAGCCACGAGGATGTGGCCCCGACTGATGGAGATCGTCGAATCTGACCATTTGCTGAAGCCGGCGGCGAACCTGGGACTGGGGACGCCGGCGGGATCCCGTCTGTGAGCTCGAACTCGCAGTTTTGCCTTGTGTTGGGACGCTCGTACAGTTACACTCACAGAGTCACATGACTGGTGCTCGTTATGGTAAGGACTATGAAGGCGAGGAAGATTCTCTCCATGCTTGAATTGGCAATGCTGATTTGGCAAGAACGAGACTCTGATTGTGAAAAGACATATACAGTAGAACGGACCCTGAGGGCAGGCAGAGTACTTTTAGTTCGTTCTTCCGTTGTACTCAGAAATCAAGTGTATCAGTGCCTACAAATTCCATGAAAATTCAAATCTTTGCTTGATTGGGCCTTTGAAAATTTATAGCATTATTAAGATGAAGGACAAGAGTCTTCGAGATCGCCTGCAACAACACCTGCGCAGAGCTTGTGGTGGCGCATACCGCGGCGCGACGCCACTCTCCGAGATCCACTTCGTCGATGCCGATGACCGACCACATGCTCATTTGAGGAGTGGCATGTTCTCATTTTAGGTCTTGTCCACACCTATGGAGACTTTCATGTTCCCGCCATGTCTATCGGCGGGTGCGACACTGCGACACCCATTGCTACATGTCATCTGACGGTGTAGGATTGAGGGGTCAAGGTGTACCTTTGTTGAGTCCGTCAATGAGGATCAAAGTTTCCATACCATGACGCCTGGGGGCGGTGGATCATAACACCTCCACGGTAGTCGCACCTCCACGGTAGTCGCCGACGGCCGACTGACCTCTCTTGCTTTCCTCCTCCTCTTTTTTGAGCGCGGGTGGTGATTCCTGGTGATTCCAGGAACGAGGATCGATGTCCAAGTAGAGGTGGTGGGTGCGGGGAGCTTGGAGTCAGCCAGCCATGGTGATGAGGATGGCGAAGTAATATTTGGCATAAAGCCTCTTAAATCAAGTCGCGACTATTGATCATGATCCAACAATTGTCACAACACTCAAAACTTTTTGCATGAACCTCCCAAATCAGATCGCGATTCTAGACAACGATCCAACTATTTACAAAAGATCTCATGGATCGGGTCGCGATTATTAACACTAGACCATCAGCCCGTGCTCCCACCATTTGTGTATACCTTAACTATTATATCATATATCAATAATTCAAGAAATAAAAAACTATTTTAGAATCATATTTTGATTTATATGTATAATATAGGTCATTTGGATTCAAATTTAAGGTTACAACATATTATTTTGATGCAAATGTAAAAGGTTATTTTAAGTTATTTTTAATTGTTAGTGGTGGACAATTTATTTGCAAATTTAGGGGTTATGTTAAATTATTTTATAATGGTAGAAGTGGGCAATTTTCATAAAGTTTAGGGGGTTACTTTAGTTTATCTTATGTAATGGCAGATGTGGGTAATTTAGATATAAGTTTTAGGGTTTACTTTAGATTATTTTCACAATAGTATAAGTAGGTAATTTTTTAGAAAACATAATAGATCCAATGATTGTGATGATTTGAGTTTACTAATTGACAGCAAGATGTTTTTTTTTTGAGAATTTTTAGGATTTCTCTCCTTTGCTAGAGTGTCCACCTAGGATCCTATGTAGCTTCACAATGAGGCTTCAAAAACAGTCTTCAATTAGTAATAATAAGATAAGATTAACTGTGATCCAACTATTTAAAAAAGACCCCTGGATCAGATCATGATTGTTAACCGTGATCCAACCCATGGCTCAATCTCCAATATTTGTCGCTCTGTTCAACTATCTGATTGTGAGAGGACAGAGATCCAGAGACATTGAGCGCAAAAAGTTTTTTTTCCCATGTTGTGCTGTGAAATCAAGTGTATTTGCACCTACAAATTCCTTGGAAGCTTAAACTTCCATTAAAATTAAAAATTTTGTGTGGTTGTTCCCCGGGAACTTGATTAAGATCGTTTAGTTACTCCCTCAAAATGTTTCCACTCATACATCAGATGTTTGACACATGTACCAAGTATTAAATGTAGACGAAAAATAATTAATTGCACAAATTGTGATAACTTTGTGAGACAAAATGTTTAAGCCTAATTAATCCATGATTTGATAATGTCATGTTATAGTAAATATGTGCTAATAACAGATTAATTAGGTTTAACAAATTTGTCTCGTGGTTTCTAGGTGAGTTATGAAATTAGTATTTTTAGTAGTATAACACTCCTTTCGGCATTTCATGAAGTGTGATATCGTAAAATCTTTCATCCCTGGATTTAAACACCTCCTAAATTGTGGAAGGTTGTTGAGGAATTTGAACATTGAAACTAATATAAGTGCAAGAAGGAACGAACATGCCATTGAGATTAGTACTAGTTCATCAACCCGTGCATCCCCACATGCTAGTACTTTTAGATAACATATAATAAATATTATAAATTATTATGATTTGGTAGTGAGACTAATACATTAACGAGCATTGGCTAAAGATCCTATAACGATAGATTCTTTTTATGATTTAAATATTAGAGATAGATCAAGAACAAGATATTAGTTGCGTCACACATGACCGGCAGGGCAGAATCGTTGGATGATTTTTTATTTTATTTGAAGTAAAGATATTTATTACGTATGATGTGATATGTGGATTGTTTAAATTTATTTTTTTATAGAGGCAAATGTGGATAATTTATACATAAATATATGTGGGTTATTTTTAGTAATGGCATAGTTGGATAATTTTAGAGTGTCCACCTAGGATTTCTAGGTGGCTTCATATGGATGCTTCCATGAGCTTTCTATCTTTTTAGAGCGTTCACTAGAATTCCTAGGAGGCTTCATATGGAGCCTTCAATTATTAATAGTAAGATATGACTATGTGGTCTTTTACAAATTTGAATTTTTGTTTGAGGATGCCTCTATTTTTATTTAAGTTTTGTTTGAGGATATCTTCCGTATTGATTTGCCAAGCAAGTTCTCCAAATGGAATTTCTAGGTCATAAGTTCTAATTGTTGGGTTTGGCATTTTTTTCAGAGTATTGGGTTCCACGTTCAGGGTGCCCAATGTTATCCAATTTCTTGACAATACGATCTGAAGTTATGTCTATTTTTGTAAATTGTAACGGTGGTTGACCACATGATTGGTGAAACCGGAATTTTTTTTATTCATTATTCAAAAAGTATATACAAACTTTTTTTTTTAAGAAACAGAAGGGGTGAACCCGTACTGACTAAAATGTATTATATAGTAGTTTCGTTTAGTACAAAAGAGGCAATCAAGAAACGAAAAAGGAGATAAAGAAAACAAGCTAGATTACAGAAGCCGATTTAGCCATGAGGACATAGGTAATTTCCAAGACTCTTTTACTCTAAGGAGTAAGGATAACCAAAGTAAGAACTGATTTGAAGCGAGCCAAGCATGAAGGAGTTGTTGGAGGAATTCCTTTGAAGATTATATCATTTCTGGACAATGATTTTCCGGTGGGAATTTCATGCGAATTTAAAATAAGCGATGCAGACAACAATGAATCCAACGACTGCCCAACGAGTTGAATGGTCGGCAAACATGAAGATCGGATTGGAATCGTAATACACCTGAAGTCGACATGATTGTTCCAAAGATCATAAAAGATATAAGGCGTACTACTAATTTTTTTTTTTTAAAGGCTTCACATATGGAGTAGTACCTGGAACGGAACATTGTGCTCTGCTACTACATTTTTCTTCTTTAGTACCACATTCGGCCTTCCAGCAACATAATAATAATAGTATGAATAACTCGTCTGCGTCAATGGTAAACTAATCACATAATGATCTTTTAGAACTGAAAATGGGAGGAAGGCACTGAGTACGTATGCAAATTAAAGGAGAAAGATGTTTAGACACAATCAATATTATAGGAAGGAAAGGCCGGATTACCTCTACTGGGAAAGGAACAATAGGCTGTGGATTTCTTGATCCTTTAGGAAGTAAAACCTGCAACATTGAAAAGGTTGCATATGTTTCTGCTAGATGTGATGAATACCCAAGGAAACGCCTTTCGATAAATTATTATTGCTGCTCCCAACAAGCAGCAATCTACCCCCCCCCCCCCCCCTAAAAAATCTCATTTTATGTTCAACTATTCACAGGTAAAAAAACTGAACTTTGCAAGAAAATTGGTCAACCTAGAGAAATAAATAAATTAGTGACCGACCAAACAGCCAGCCACATACAGTCTGAGGGTAGGCATATCTCCGATTTGAGATTTAATGAAATCACTGCAAGTTCATTCCTTAGTAAATCTAGAAAAATGCCAAGTCGAGGAGGACTTGAACCCGGGTAAATAGGTTCCACACAAGGAATCTTTTCAACAGAGATAGCACGCTTTAGTTCGCACAAATCTGATATCTATATGACCCGAATCTCAAAACTAACGCTCTCTCCCAGTACTTGAACCCTTACAGGAGGTACCAATCCTAGGAACATCTCCAGAACACCTTTGAAAACACACCTAATGTCCTGGAAATATCTACAGATAAAACAGCAAAAATAGGACACACAAGCAAAGCTAGCCGAATCGATGCCCAATCCTACCAGGTTGGTACATCACAGACAGCATACCGACCCACTGGACGAAGCCGACACATTCGGTGCCGAACTTACTCAATCTATGACCCTTAATACAACCAAGCCGACACAATCAGTATGACCCTAGGTTCCTTGACAAGGCCCAATCCTGCTGTGTTTTTTTTTGGGGAATAATCCTGATGTCATGAGACAATTTCCACCTTCTTACACCAACCTTGGTTAGTCTACTAAAATACAACCAAGCACTAAAGAAGGAAACACTGAAATCAACCTTACTCGGCCCAATGTCATACACATCACAGATTGGGCCATGACACTTCTCAACATGATCCTCCAATTAAATAGGATGCCGTCGTCACACTTACCGTAGTAGCAAAATCATCAACCACAGTATCAAGTGGAGGGATTCCAAAAGTAAGGTTGATGTAGAGCCGGCCATCAACTGACTCAAAGAGAAAATCTTCCAGTGGCAAAGCATAACCGGCAGCGAACGTGCAGTGCCAACCATACCTTGGCCCTTGGATCAATGTAAAATAAAGCCGGTCCTTTTTTCTCGAATACGCGCGCAGCATATCATTGTATTAAGACGAAGAAGAAATTGAGACATTGTTCGGTTACAACCCAACTGGAACGGACTCTAGATGGACACAAGCTGGCAAACCAGCTGAACACAACCCGAACCATAAACTCCAATATGAACTACTCACATCCCACACGACCTAAACGACGAGCTCTAGGTGTAGCCCTCAGTCGACACTCCATCCCTCAGGGGGAGAGATCTTGGTCTTGTTCTTCAACATCGGAAGTAAATCCTGCATTGCATCCAAGTAGCCGGTCCTTACTTGATGACGGCAAAGTCTTTGCGAATAGCGAAATCTCGGGACACTCAGGCCTAGCAAGAAATTAAAAATCTGAATGAGTGTGACCGTGAAGCTTCAAGTGAAATGATCTTGAGGTTTACAGATATAGAAACTTAGACCTATATGAGTTCAACATGGCATGAGCTACATACTCTGATAAGCCGAAGATAGATTGGGGTAAGATTCTTGAAGCTAACCTTAAAAAGATCCGTTTGTACCAAGCACCATCTTGTTTCAATTTATACTCATCTGTGACCTTGATATGTCCCTGGGAAGGAACATCCACCTTGCGTTCAAGCTTCTCAATAACAGGAACCGGACGGTTCTCGAAGTGCACAGAGATCGGCAAATATGTGAATGGCATCCGGTCATAATATGTGCCGTATTTCATCTCAGCACCAGCCCGGCTGGTAGGGTGACAAAAGAACCGCACTGTCATGGTAGTATACCAGCTGATAAGGCTCTGACTGGCTAACAACCCGAGCAGGATAAGGGTCCAAGACGTGTGTCAGCACGTATAGCACTTCGAGAGTGGTTGCCTCGCCAGGTTTCAGATGAGTGCCGAGGAGAGCAGAGTAGAGGCGAGCTCCATTCGGAGTTGCCGGGAGATCGGAGGCTTCGACACGGAGGGATTCGTATGCCTTCTTCCTATGCTTCCCCTCCACTCTGGTGGCCTTGAGGACAGCGAGATGTTCAACCTGCCAGGGCGTGAACGCGAGACGAACCTGAGATGCATCAGTCGCATCGGCAGAATTTTCGACCTGGCAAAGCACCCATTCGGAAGTTGTGAGCAGAAACAGAAAGGAACACAAGAGCTGGACTGCCAGCGGAGCAAAACGACGAGTATGAAATTACCTCCAATGTTAGGATCACTCTAGCATTGGGACCAACGAGGTGGACCTGCACACAATTCAATCCGTCATGGCTGGGCTCGATTTGCCAGACTAGAGCGATATACATGTACTAGAGCTTCCCCCAATCACTAAACGTGAATTCGATTTGGTACATACAACTACAAATGAAATCGAAATCTAAAGATAGTGGTCATTCTTCTAAATGAAAAGAATTCGATTTCATAATAAAAGGGTCCCATACAAAGCAACTAGCCTGCTGGATCTGGAGAAAAAACCAGAGAGAGGAAAGAACAAGAAGAAATTCAGACTCCTAGGAGCGAGCGACGTGTGGTGAAGTTTCTGTAAAGAAACATACCAGTTTCTCAGCGGAGATGATCCGGATGCCGTCCTCCGGCGACAAGGAAGACGAGCAAACAGCGGATACGAAGAAGAGGAGGACGACGGGGATGGCAAGGGTCCGGATGAGAGGCGTCATCGCGCTCGCAGACTCCCCTACCTCGCCGGCGACTTGGGGATTAACCGGGAGCAGTGCGTGCGTGACTCATCACAAGGGTCTGATTTGGTAGAGGAAAGCGACGTTACTCCGTAACACTAACTAGAGACTGTTGCGCGCCTGTAACCCGCTCAGTTTAGCAGAGCTCGCCGAAAGAAATGATATTATCTTTTTTAATCATTGAATGAACTTTAATAGAAATGATTTTGAGGAAAAAGTCTATTTTTGACCATCCAACTCTTGCCTCAGTTTGGTTTTGGCTATGAACTCCAAAACCGGGTATCTTCGACCATCTAACTCTTAAAACCTTTTACAATTGGCCATAGGGCGGTTTTGATGGGTGGTTTTAACTTTTTTTATTTACAATTTAGTCTATAGATCTTAAAATGATTATTACTTTTTGCCCATACCTCCGATTTAGGTGATTCTTGTGGTCACACGTTCATAACAGTGAGCTTTATCTTTTAAAATGTTCTTTATACTATTTTATCACTATTTGATATATTATTCTTATGTTGTTGTGTAAAAACAATAACATAAGAAAAATAAAATAAATAATTACAAAATACTATGAACAATATTTTAAAAGATAAAGCTCATCGTTATGAACGCATGACCATAAGAATCACTTAAATCAGAGATACAAGAGAAAAATAGTAATCATTTTAAGATCCAAGGACTAAATTGTAAATAAAATGATCAAAATATTCCTTGAACCTTAAAATGATTTTTTTTCTCGTATCTCTGATTCAAGTGATTCTTACTGTCATGCATTCATAACAATAAGCTTTATCTTTTAAAATGTTGTTCTTATTATTTTGTAATTGTTTATTTTACTTTTCTTATATTGTTGTTTTTAGACAACAACATAAGAATAATATAACAAATACTGATAAAGTAGTATATAGAACATTCTAAAAGATAAATCTCATTGTTATTAACGTGTGACCATAAGAATCACCTAAATCGGATGTACGGATAAAAAGTAATAATCATTTTAAGATCTAAGGACTAAATTGTAAATAAAAAAAGTTAAAACCACCCATCGAAACCACCCGATGGTCAATTGTGAACGGTTTTAAGAGTTGGATGGTCAAAGATACCCGGTTTTGGAGTTCGATGGTCAAAACCAAACTGAGACAAGAGTTGGATGGTCTAAAATGGACTTTTTCCTGATTTTGAACACATGAAGGCCATGAGGAACACTGCCGCTATTATGCCGTCAGAATGAAGTATGTAGGTGTGAAGACAAATTTAAATAATCTGATATGTAATGTTCAAACTACTACTCAGAGCGAACTATATATCCTGCTCATGAACTGGAATTTAAAAAATATAAGCTGACCATTTGCGGTATAAATATAAATAAGTTAAAATAAAACAATGTCAAGAAAGAAAAATAGTTTCATGATTAACATCCATTGGGGGGCAACAAAGAATCATCGTCAGGTATATTTAACTTGCAAATATGTCCGTGCGTTGCAACGGGACGTGAAAAAAAGTGATTAATTTATGAGCCACGTCAATTATTTTTCAAAAATGATTTCAAATTTCTGTGTATATATATATAGAATCATAACTCTTATAGACATACTAAAATATAACGCAATATTAAAAATTGTGTATTCTCAATCTCATAGCACGCTCTCAGACTTAGAACATGTTGAGGATGAACATATATATTATCTAAAAATCGTTTCAACAGTCAAAATCTTATGAATCATGCAAAAGATTCACCACGACGATAGATTTTTTACTCGGAGTGTTTTGTCGTATTACACAACGTGTTTTTTCACGATTTCTCTTTGCATGTCTTTGCTCAGCTGTCATGTTTGCATAGAGCAATTTTTGATGATCACGTATCGCTTGCCTTTGCTCTGGTTTTAAATTTGCATAACGTGTCCTAGCATTTGCAAGTCTTGCTTCAAGTTGCTCGAACGTGAAGTCAGGCACAACTTTCTTTTGCCGGTGGGTTTCATAACGCTTTTCTAACATTTTTAAGTTTGAATACATTTGTAGAAATAATTAGTAATATTTGTATCTTTAAATAAATTTATTATGAAAATAGATTTAACGATCTATCTATTGATAATAATTATGTACTATAAATATTAATATTTTCTTATCTATATTTGGCCAAAGGTTAAATCTTTTGATTTCTTAGGAAGCGAGAATGATGTTTATTTTAGGATGGAGGGAGCACGTTAGGGTCTTTGAGTAGTGGCTGGTCATCCACTGTCATTCCTAGTATCTTTGTCGTCTAAAGAAATAAATTACTCCCTCCGTCCCTGAATCATGGTCGCGGAGGCTACAGAGCTCGGTCCCTGAATCATAGTCGCTCGTAGGCCGTGGAGTAGCTGGCTAGCTACTGCACACACCGCTGCCCGGGTTAAAAAAAATCAAAGCTGGACCGGCTGCCCACCCAGCCTCACGGAAGGGAGTAAAAAAATCAGACCTGCCCACTCCGAGACCCGTCCAGCCGCCTGCCCACCTAGCCACGCCGCCAGAGATAGGGGTAGCAGGGACTTTCATCGGTTGCCTTGGTTGCTGAAATATTTTGCCGGCGACCGTCATAGCGGGACAGAGGGAGTATGTGTTTAGTTAGGTAGTATCAGATGGTGTGAACATTTATAAACAACAATTGATCATACCCGGATAGGTGCTATTGCTTAGTTCTTTTCTTTCATTAGATCGAGCGTGATCCTGTGTTGTTCCGATGATGACATCTGCAAATATAGTTAGTGATCGTGAGTGCTATCAACGAACTGATGTTCTCTCTTTTTTTTTAATGCGCCAGACCATGGAATTCTTAGATCACAGCTTCCACGCGGACCCAATACATCGACAATGTAGAGCTTAAGTGTGAGACCGATGGTCCACGGTGTAGCGAACATGACCTCATATGCCATTAGTTCAAGTATGATTTTGGTGATTCATGGCAACATGATCAATAGAACTAACAATATTGTTTAGCATGTCTTTGTAGACATTTCTAGGTCCCATGGATGCAAAAATACCACATGCCAAAATGAGAAGATAGTTTATTTTTCAAGGGTCAAAACCGTAGAAGAAAAAGAAAAGAAAGGACACCGTCGGATGAACCGACGGTACCTTGATAGCAAGCGTCGGTGCAATGGTCGGACGAGTTGGTACACTGAGTGAAAGCCAAGTCACCGTCGGATGAACCGACGGTCCAATTTCTAGTAGCGTCGGACGAATGGCAGAAGCACAGCAGCAGAAGACAGAAGCGTCGGATGAACCGACGGTCCATTGGAGGGAACCGTCGGTCTATCCAGTGATCAAGTTTGAACAAAACAGAGACGCGCCAAGACTGGAGCAAAGCACCAGATGAACCGACGGTGGAGCAGCGGTTCATCCGACGGTCTCGAAGAAGCAAACAGAAAGGTTTTGGCCGCGAGGTCTTCAGCACCGGATGAACCGACGGTGCGTCGGTGTATAGCGTCGGGTCAGTTGTGTCAACGGTCATGTGCAGTGGAGGGCAACGACTAGTAGCACCGGATGAACCGACGCCTGGAAAAGTATAGCGTCGGATCATCCGACGGTACTACTTTCAGCAGCTTTTAGCCAACGGCTAATTTGATGTCTTGGGCTATTTATACCTCCTCCACTCACCCAATTGAGGTGGCTGGATTGTGTGGAAGTGCAGAGGAGTGCAAGACACCTAGAAGATCATATTCAATCCATCCAAGTGCTAAATTGCTCATCCATATATTTGTACACGCTTTGTGTGTGTGCTTAGTGCTAGGCTTAGCTTAGAGCTGAGTGAGTGCAAGGTTGTGCCAACCTTGTGAGGTGATTCTTGAGTGGATCAAGGTGTACAAGGTTCGCCGGAAGCCTTGGGGCCTAAGTAGCTCACCGGCATTCGTCTTCGACCCTCCGACTTGGTGTGGAGTGGCGAGAACACTTTGTGCGGGGGACGTGGAGACCCCCTTCCTTGGTGGAGAAGCCCCTTAGTGGAGGCGGCATCAAGGTGACCAAGGGAGCTTGGCGAGTGCCTAAGTGGCGAGCCTTTGTGACGAGTCAAGTGGTGCTCTTGGGAGAGACTTGGTGACCGGAAAGCAATACTCTTGTGTGAGTGCTTCAACAACGTGAACTAGTGGTGGCTTAGTGCCTACCGATACCACGGGATAAATCGCGTGTCAAGAGTTTGCTTCCTCTCATCCCTCTTTACGTTTCCGCATTTACTATCTTGCAATCTTTGCTTGCCTTTACTTTCCTAGAGTAGTATCATGTTAGGATTGGCTATAGGTTGCAAACCTTGTTTTGGGATTGGAGTTTCACACTAGAACAACCATAGTTGCACATCTAGATAGTATATTTTAGTTTTACTTTATGCAAAAGTAGTGAAGCCATAGGTTAAGGTTTTAAAAAACCTAACTCACCCCTTCCCCTTTTAGACTACGAGCATCTAATTCCTTACACACGAACCTGCGCATGCAGTCCATCCTTATCCTCCGCCATTGTTGGCATCTACTTCCATCTAAAAATTATGGAGACAGACCAGACGGCAAGCCTTCCAAGGTGCCGGCCAATCCGGCGGCGGCTCTGCCCTCGTCTTCATCCCCTCCAATCAGGCAGCAGAAGCTAGTGTGGCTGCTCCCCTCTCCACAGTCCGTCCAATCCAGTCGCGCATGATCCCAGGTGCACCTACGGGCGGCAGCGCCGCATCGTCGAGTAGAGCTGTAGCGCTTCGATCCTGCTGGTGGCTGCCGTGGCGACAATAATGGTTTTTGCGGTGCTGACAAGCTTTGGTGGTCCAGCATGTGACTTCTGCATGTGGAAGACCGAATGGAGGAAGCTCTGCGTTGCGACTATGGCGAGCTCGTTGAAAGCCTTGCTGGTGCTCCACGACTACGACAGAGCGAGAAAGAAGACGGGGCTCGATGGGGGAGTTTTTTCACCTCTGTACGGTGCCTCGATGGAGATTGTCGTCTGCACCAGCTATGACGGGGCCGGTTTTATGGCCGCGAGCGAGGGTCCTTTGCGTGCGTGCTAAGAGCTCGGTCAGGCGTGTTCGATCGATTCCAGCTCGAGTTATACACGGACGGACAAACGAAAAAAGAGAGGCTCGTGTCTAGCTCGGGGCCGGGGAAGTCGATTTTCAGCAGTCTGCCTACGGACGACGGACGAAAAAAAGGATTAGGCAGAATTCACAAAGGATTTGTTCCTTGCTTTAATATAATATATATATATATATATATATAATATATATATAATAAATATACAGATTTCCTCCACATCAAATGCTTGAGATTTGATCTTCTCTCAATCACTTTTTTCTGGACCGCTTGATCTCCTCTCAACGATCACGATCCTCACGTTTGTCTTTTCGAGGCGGGGAGACGGTCGCGGTGGGCGGTGAGCAGGCGGCGGAGGCGATTCCGGTGGGGACGCCGGCCACGGACGGCCCCGCGCCGCCGCCGGCTTCGACGATATGGGGGAGTGAGAATTTGGGGAGCGAAGCTGGTTTGGGAATGAGGGAGGTGATTAGGGCACATCGTCGCTGCCCTGTCCCCCGGCGCTGCAACGACGAGCTGCCGGCGAACTGGCGGTGCCCCTGGCGGGCTCATCCATTCTCCAGATCCCACCCGTAATCGCTTCAGTATGTGGTTTTTAGCTATACGAATTTTTTTTACTTCTCTGTTGGGTGGCTGGGGGAGATGGATGGGACACTAGGCAGTCATGAGGATTCGCACTGCATCCTGACTTGTTATTTGAATCCTTTTTCAGCTAGGAGGTGCGCACTGCAGCCATGAAGGAGTGCGGAGCTCTTTTTTTCAGTGAGTCCAACAGAGAGGAAAGCAATTTCTCTTCTTTTTCCATTTCTTCTAATTTGGTTGCTTGGACCTTGGATCTGAAGCCCCTTCGTTTCTGTTGCCATCTTGATCCCATCCTGTAGTTCTTTGTTATTCTTTGATTGTGAAGTATTTGGACTATATCACTAATAGGAGCATGATTTATAACTTGTGTTTGCTAATTTTAGACCATGTTTTGTAGATTGGTTGGAAATTTTGAGTTGTAGCGTTTACTGCCTTGTTCTCCATCTGATTCAATTGCATGTGCAATTAGGAGATAGGAATTTCCCTTTGCTATACCATATTTCTGTATTTTCACACCAATGTTTGTGGAAACCTATCACCTATGCCTCCCCCATGTGATTGAAAAATATCTATCGATTTACATTTTCCACCTGCTTCACACCAATCAGGTAGCGGGATAGTGTTTCTATATGAATTTCTCATCCTATTCAGTCGCATATAATTTTTTTAAAGGCAATTCTTGCCCTGTTTTGTTTCAGTCACAATTGGTATTTTTACCAAGCTAAGCTAATTTTATCATCTTGAATCATGAAACCTGTTTTATTCACCATATGTGGCCTCGTCTACTTGTCTGCAAGTTTGGTGGTCATGGTGACCTCTGCGAAGTGTTGTGACTTCAGAGCTTAGTCTAGCTTCCCTTGTTTATAACAGTCAATGTGGTTATGTGATGATGTAAACTATTGTATGTTAGCGGCATAGATATCATCATGCACTATTGACCCAGATTTATAGTGGTTGTGTTTCCTTGCTGCAAACCTGTGGTAATAGGTTCCATTGGCACACGTTTGTTTTTGAGATGCACGCTAAGTTTTCTGATTTATTATTATACATTTTATTACGCTACGTTGCTGATTTATTATCTACAAAGTTTCAAAAGTTTTTTTGATACTTTCCTGTATTCTTGCATTGTTGAAAAAAAATTTATATTTAAGCTGAAAACATGTTTCTTTCATGTGTACCTATCATTGTCGCTCTTCATCTGCAGAGTGCGGATATTATCTTATTAAGCTGTATCTTTAGTCCTTACTTTTCGGGCCATAATTGTTGTTATTATTTGTCCTTCAGGTTATGCGAAGTGGTATTCCAAATTTATGTGCACTGGCTGTAGCACTACATGACTTATGGTATGTCAAAAGGTCACATCAGTATCGTATAATTTAGGATGATTTAACTTTAGAATAATTTGTTTATAATTGGAAGCCATACTAATCAGGGACTGAGTAACACTGTTGTGATTTGTTGCAAAATAAGCTGCAATATCTCAGTACTTAAGATTCTTTTGTGCTTCAGAATACAGATGATAATTTGCTGCATATTTTGTTACTTCTATTTTGGTTTGGTTTCTCAAATTCCCTGATATTTTTCTCAATTTTTTTAAAAAATCATTTTGCCTAAGCATATCTTCCTTTTTTAGGTACAAGACTCTGTATCACTTTAGAATTAGCACAGTTCAGTTCCATCAGCAGTGAGTTCTATTTATCCTCTAATCTTATGCATGGTGCATCTTGTGAGTTCTAATGTTCCACTCAGCACTAATGATTTAAATAGCATTCTTGACTTTCTCATAGAAGTGCCACCCTCCACTAAAGAGCTATCAGCTCTTTTTTTCATACATTTTTTCAATGATTGCATTACCTTCACTAGTTGCCTGCAGGAAATACAACACCAATTGCACATGTAGTATTTTAGCTTCATCAGGCCCAACACTTTTTCTTCACCTTTTGTATTGCGGGCATTATTATCCTTTTCCCCTTCATGCAAACAAACTGTGTATAACACAAAATAAACTATGTAGATTCTTCCTTTGTTTTCAGTTTGCAATAATGAAATTTATATTAGCAATTTATATCTAGGGTCCATTATTGTGTCATTTTCCTTTGCTAGAAGGTTAGTTTCCATTTGAAAAAAAACTTTCAAGTAGTAATATGAATATTACATAGGTACCACTTCTGCAATTTAAATATAACATTGTTGCATGGCTCAGATTTTTCATCACAGTATGTTTGATGGACTATTTGATGTTTGAATTGTTTAAGTTGTTTTCTAAACAATATGTTTTTGTAACACTGATGTTGCAGGGATAAAGTACGGGAGTACAAAGATGAGTGTGAGAGGTTGGTCAGTGCTTTGTCATCTTTATGACTCCTCAATCTCGAATGTCAATTCAAAGATTAATGTCTTTCTTGGTTAGGTAACTTCTTTTAAGATTAATGTTTTCTCACAATCCCCTAACATTTACACAAATTTTCTTTTTATGCAATTCAAAGTGCAAAACAGCACTAGGATCTCAAACTTATGCACTATCTATATGGTTACACCTATTATAATTTTTAAATAAAGTATTACATAAATTTTGTATAATTTAGTAGATTTTTCATAAGATGTACAATATTTTTGACTATCAAATAAGTCACCAGTTTTTTCACATTACTTGCATTTTTTTCTACTACTAATTGATACAAATGTTACCCATAAAGAGCATTATGAGATTAATATAATTTACTATACCTAATGAGTTGTAACTTTACACGTTTCTAATATGTAGATATGTTCTCACAGCACTACTTATGTTATCTTTTCATAGGGTGTTATGTATATTTTTTGTAGTGTTTTTATCTTTTTTTAATTTAAAATTATTGAGTCACATCCCTTAAAAGTATATGATGTCTGAATTTTTATGTGTTTTTTCCTTTGATAATAGTGCATTGTTTTTTCTTCATTTGTCAGCTACACACACAGGTCACAGCATACAAATTGGTGTAAACAAATTGACATAAACATAAATTTCTTTTCCAAGGCTCACGTGTTTATAACTTAAACTTACATAAGTTAACCTTATTCTGACATGATCTTTTTTTATCCAACAAGTTTGGAATACTACATAAAAGTATGTGCCGTCTTATTCTTATCCCTTCTGCCACATGCTCCAAATTTGGTGTGTTTTGATATCCTGATTGTTGGTCTCTCTCCATAAGCTGCAAAAAAAATGTATCAGTAAATGTTACTTAAATAAAACATAATTCTAAAATGCTTTTCATTTGAGTAGGGGGGCTGACACCAGTGATTAGGTTTGATTACTTGATCCATACCATTTACACTTGATCTATATACATGATATGGGAGTTTTGATTCTCATTATTTTTTTCACCAGGAGGTGGGAGAATGGATCTCCTAAGGGAAAGAAGATGGAAAGAATGGATCTCCTGCCTCCCCTGGTGTTGGAAATGAGTTGTCGGTGTCTTTTGTTTTTGGCGCAAAAAGCCAATGCGCTTTTTTTCTTTTTGGTGGCTAAAATGTTGTTATTTCCACCGGTTTTATTTTTCTGTGTGGTAGTATTATGTAACATAGGCTAAGATGGGTTTACTCTCTGTTTTTGTACACTCTTTAGCTTTTGGAAAATATACACTTTTACTGATTTAAAGTTGGTCTGGCAACACCAAAAGCCTAAAAGGCCCCTAAAATGGAAAAATGATTCTTTAAAGGCTCATAAGCCCATTTCATTATTTTTTGGCCAAAACACAAACTGGAGTTAAAAAAACTGACCTTAATGGGCTCTAATCTTAACGGGCTGGGACCCAACCCACCAAACGAGCTCATATTTGCTGCTACCGGAAGTGATTGAGATTAAATAAGATCTCAATCACTTATTTGGATAACAACCAAAAAAGAAAGTGATTGATGCGAAAAAAACCAATTGTTTGTTTAAAAAAAAAACTACCACTAGATCTAACATCCACGGTCAAGAAAATAGTGATTGAGAGGTGTCTTAATTTCAAGCATTTGATGAGGAGACACACCCATAAATATATATATAATACTAGCAAATATGTCCGTGTGTTGCAACGAGAGAAATTTTAATTTGCTCACCTCGCCGTCGTTTGCTTCAGTCATGCCATCGCCCCACCACCCCACGGATCGACGACCTCACCATGGTCCCTATCGCGCCTGTGCTACTCTAATCTCATCCGCCATCATCCGCACCTCCCGAACCTCATAATCGTCTACTAACATGGTCTCACTACCGTTTGTCCGAGCTCACCTTTGCCAAGTGTGTCGTCATTCACATCGCCCACGCGCCACCCCGACCTCACACTCAGTCGTCCACCCTCCAACTGCGCCATCACCCCGCCGCCCCTCCCTCGGCACCTTCCAACCTGGTTGTGATCCCCGTCGCGCTTGAATCACCCTAACCTCATCTGCCATTGTCTATGCCTCTCGAACCTTGCCATTGTCAACCCGGACCTCACATTCTTCTGGTCGTGTTGTCGTTCCCATCACGCAGCCGCCACACGCCAACCTCACTCGTCGTCGCCTGCGTCTCATAGCCTCGTCATCGTCCTCCCTGGTCGTACTGCCATCCCCACCCCCTCGGTCTCACCATCATGCCTGCACCACACTGATCTCACCTACAGTCGTTCATCCTGGTCTCGCCTTTCCTCACCGCATCGTCATCCCCATTGCACACATGCCTCCCTAATATAAACGAATCGAGATAACTCTACGCATCAATGGTACATCACATCAACATTAATGTACGGTTGCTTGAGGACTCACTTGTCAATGACATGCATTTTGATTATGAAAAATGTGAGGGACGCTTTTGCCAAACAACATCTTACGGTTGGAAGAAACAAGGACACGTATATTTATATATACTATTATAAGGAGCGAAGACAATTGAAAACCTTTCTCATCCAAATCGGGCCCGCCTTACCCCTCACGTCGGACCCACCCGTCAGGTTGCGTTATGACCAAAAAGGTGGAACGACCATAAAAATCGCAATTTGGGGAGCGTTTCTGCCAAAAAGCTAATTCTTTTCTCACCAGCCCCTATCATACCCACCCACCGTACCCGAGGGGCCCACCCGCGTTTATAGCGAGCGTCGCTGACTCCCCCTGCCGGATGCAGATTCAATAACTGCCTTCGGCACGTCACCATGAGCCTTACCTGCCTACATCCGCCATCCAAAAGCCATCTATCCTTTCTCGTTTTCTCCGCCCATCCCCCCATCGCGCGCCGTGTCGGGCCAGGCTGACGTCGGCGGCGCGAATCCGGCACAGGGCTGGCTCCAGGCCGCAGCGCATCCTCGCACGCGACGAGGGTGCTTCGGTGCCGCAGGCCAGCGGCACAGCCTCGGCGTAACGGCGGCGGCGACTCGCCCTGGCCGCATGCGGACGAAAGCTACAGCTGGCCCGCTAGCCCGCGGGAGAACTCGTGCGGGCACCTGGGCAGCAGGCACCGCCGCCCGCCGGGAGCTCACGCCGCCGGTCATGGCCGCCTCCACCCGCAGCGCCCGTCCCGGTCTCATGTGCGCTATCCTCCCTCCCTCCCGACGCCGATGTGGCCGGCGGCAGCCCATCCTGGCCGCGCGCGTAGCAGTGGCCTCTGCAACTGGCTCGCCTCTCGTGGTGCCGCTGCGGCACGCGAACGACAGCGGAGAAGCAATGGCGGGCACACGGTAGTGACCGAGCGCCAAATCCCTCGTCGCCGCGGCCGGCGTCCTCGCGGTGTCCGTCTACTACCGCAACGCCCCTGAGCACCTGTCGCCGGCAGCCTACGACGACTGCCGGGCCGCACTCCGTTGGGCGTCGGCCGCGTAGGACAGTTGGCTCGCCGAGCACGGCGACGCGTCCCGCTTCTTCATCACTGGTGACAGCGCAGGTGGCAACATCGTGCACAACGTCCTGCTGAGGGCGGCGGCGTCGGAGCCCGGATGTGGCGGGCAGGGATCGAGGGCGCGGTCCTGCTCCACCCGTACTTCGTCGGAGCACGATTGTCGAAGGGGAGTCAGAGAAGGCCACGGCCATTGCGAAGCCCAAAAAACTTGCTCCCTGTGGCTTTGTCGCCTCTGTGGGGCTGTACTCCCCAACTTTCCCCTGGGTGCTGTCGGTGTAGGCTTGGTGCTTGGTGGTGATGGTGCGGGCTTGGAACGGTCGGAGGACGGCGGCGCGGCGTGCATGCGGGGACGGAGGACGGTGGGGGCGCAACATTAGCAGCATCGAATGTGCAGGGAAGCTCGCGAGATGGACCGTGCGGTTGTGTGCACAAAGAAGGAACGGATAAGGATGCTCAACTAAAAGAAGCGAGAAAAAAAGATAGGGGGTACAGGGGGAGTGGACAGACGCTTCTGCTCGTCGCTTCAGCGACAAAAACACAAATCATCACCGAAGGAAACCGCTATCTTCTCCCCCCACGCCCCTCGTCTTCGGAAGCCGCCCTCCTCCCCCGCGCCGCCCTCCTCCCCCGTCTCCGGCGGCTCCCGCCGCCGGATCCGGCTGCCGCGAACCCCCCGCACGCTAATCCGTCGGGTCCTCGCGCCGCCGGGGAGATCCTCACCTTCTTCCCCTTCCCTCGCCGCCGGAACCCTAGCTCCACCACCGCGACCTTCACCCCCGCCCCGACCTGGCCCGGCCGCCGCCCCCACCGCCAGGACCCTAAAGGCCGCCCGGCCCCCCATCCCCACCGCCTGGCCTACCTCCCTCCCCCGGCCGGCAGCTTCTAAGGTCGCCGGCAATGGAGCTCGCCGGACCCCGGCAACCCCGAATCCCCGAACCCTAGCCCTACCAGCGGCGAGCCCCCGCGCCACCCTCCTCCACCGTCTGCAGCGGCTCCCGCCGCTGCATCTGCCACCGCCGCGCTAACTCGGCTCCGCCGAGGATCTCACGGCGGCCGGATGGAGGAGGAAGAAAGCATCCGACAGCTGGGTCCCGCCCCATGACGCTGACAGGTGGGTCCCGCCCCGGCGTGATGGTTTGTCAAACTGTCGCTGAAGCGACATATAGTATTTGTCGGAGTGGACCGGATCACGGCATGAGAGGAAAAGGGGGAAAAGGTAAAAAGAGGGAAAAGGAAAAAATATGTACTAAAAAAGAATTAATTCAAATTTGCAAACAAATATTAATCATTTGATTAATTTATTCAAATAACTCACATAGTCAAAGGCATATGCCATTTGATGTCTCACAACCATTTTTAAGATTATAGAAGAATCTATTTTGCCAAACATTTTTCAAAACGACTTCAGCTCAACTGAAGGAGTCGCTCCCCCAAGACAGCCGCAACCGCATCCGTTTCAACCACAACCCTATCAAAGAGGCCCTAAAGCACTTTGTTGTAGTCTGATGCATGTTGATGTTGTATGCATCTCAAATTTAGTTCATATTTGCTTGCCATATTCATGCACCATCTCCTTAGACGTACTTTTGATGGATGTTGATGATGTCTGATATGCAGACATAGGGGGTGCTTGAATCCGTGAGCTATTTTTTAACCCACCCCTTTTTAGCCCAAATAGCTCAAATAACAACCAAACAGGTGGGCTATTTTAGGGCTATTTGCAACTAGCTCACCCAAAAAAATTATCCCCCAAATACATGCTAATTGGGCTATTTTTTCTAAGGGCAAGGGAGAGAGGGGTAAGAGAGAGAGGGGTAAGGTCAAATAGCTCAAATAGCCCTTGGATCCAAACAGCTCAAGGGTTATTTCATTAGAGAGCTATTTTCTTAGGCTAAACTTTAACCCTTAAAATAGCTCTAGGCTATTTCTCCAAACAAGGATGCTAGGATTTACTCATAAACCGAGTTGATTGGTTGTCACGTAAGGATTGCTCTCCTTAGCCTCAGTGTGCACAAAATTATCCTTTCTTGTTCAAGGGACCTTATATTTAATATTGCCTTGGGGTAATTTCTCCCCTTTCACTGCACACCGCAACTTGCATGTTGGCTAATTGCTTGAATACACTGTTGATGTAAGTTAATGTACCAACTATATATTAAAAAATTAACTTCAAAAAGAAAATATTACAAATTATAATAGTTTGTTTCATTAAAAATTAAATGTTTTTATGTTATTAGTCTTTCTATTCACATTTAAAGTTTGAACATTTTTTTTACTTTGAAAAGTCTAAATGTAACTATATTCTAATCTATGATAAAAGGAGTATTTCTCTACCTAATATTAAAGCAAGGATTGCTTGTGGCTCTTTTTTAACTGATAAGAAGTCGGAGAAACCGGGGGGTTCTTCCGTGTGAACCGGTGCAAAGGAGTTAAAACCGAACAAAAGCCGCTGGAGAAAAAGAAAAAACGATACCCTCCGCGTGAAGCGGCCGGCGCGCGAAAGAAAAGTGCCCGCTATCCCGCTGTCAGCTAGGCCTTGGCGGCCGTTTTTTTTTCTCTCGTGCAATGTAGGCCACCGGCCCAGCTGCAGCACTCCTGTTCCAACTTATGTCCACCTGACGTGAGTGCACGTGAAAAATCTAATCCAGCTGCTCATGCCCTTGGCAAGTGATACAATAAGGAGTAAAAAAATCTTGGTTCTACATCTTTCAAGTAGGGCTTTGAAGTTTATTTATATATTTAAAACACATAATATTTATGTCCATATGATAAAACTTGTCCAGACATGTAACGCTACGCAATAAGGATGGATAGCCATGTGTGATATTACAATGAGGTGAGACTTTGTAGTGGAAGGTGGTTGTAAAAAAAAATTCTCATCTTGGATGCCATGTAAACTCTATACATTAGCTATCCATATGACCATATTCCATTGAGTCAGCACTTTATACTACATGATGGATATTTATCAGTTTAGTTAGTTGCTTGTAGTCAAAATAAATAGCTAAATTGTAGGTGATCGAGTAATATAAACAATTTGCAATGTTGCATGCCTCTTTATTTTCCTACGTGTTAATGATATTTTCTTACATCTTCATGCTATAGAAAATAGGTAAAGCTTGGTCATCTTTTTCAATTAGTATGTTATTAGAATAAGAAGACAACTAAAATAAATCACCCATGTCCGTGTAACTCTCTCTTAATTGAGATATTTTATCTATTTTAATCTCATTGCGAGTATGGACATAGTATTTGCTATTCGTAGTAATGAGATAATACTCTATATACATCCTTCACCGTACCCGTAGCAACGCACGGGCATGTTCGCTAGTATATTAATATATCTCTTGTGAATAACGATAAGTACGTTTCCATGGACAAGAAGAGCTAATATTTAACTCGGTGGAATTACAGCCAAATGAAAGAAAGTTTCATATCTAAACAAAAAAAAGTTACATCTTCTACTACTTCTGAAATGGACCTCCTGCATTTGAAGCCCATCAGCCCATTAGGCCAGTCTTTACGCTTCCTACTCCGCTGGATTGCTTCCGTATTTCTGGTCCGGTTCGGTTACTTCCAGGTTCCCCTTAGTTTTGCTCCGGCTTTGCACGCTAGAGGCCGGTTCCTCACCTCACGTAATGATTCGGCCAACGACGGACGAAGATTTGGGGCAGAAGCAGTCTTTGTTTTAATATTAGGTAGAGATAATAATAATAATAATAATAATAATAATAATAATAATATATACTAGCAATAATGCTCGTGTGTTGCAATGGAAGAGAACATTACCCTCTTTGCTGTCGTTCAAAAATTATCCCATTAAAATATTCAAACATCCTGAACGAGTTTAGTTGCTTAAATTCAAAAAGTGAATCAAAAATTTTTATTATCAACTTATGTTATCTAGTTATTAGTTAAAAAATATTTATTAAACTAAAAAGATTGAATCATTTTACTTACTATTCATTTTTGTATTTCATTCCTTAAAATAAAGGAGCTCTGTTGTTTCGTAATTGATTGATTGAATTCCAAATCTACAATATAGGAAATTATTAAATATATTGCTTACTTCATATAAAATGGGAGAGAACATTGCTCGTCTCGCTGTCGTTCACCCGCCACCACCCCGACTTCACCGTCATACACGTTGGAATCGCGCCACCCGACCTCATCCGTGCCCCCCGAACCTCGCTGTCGTTTGCCACCGCCTCACTATCCTCAGCCACACCGTCATTCCATCACACACGCGCGCGCGTCACCCCCATCTGGCTAGCTATCGTACATTCCTTCCTAGCCTCTTGCAGTCAACCACCCCTGACTGTGTTGTCATCCCCGCCTCCCCGGCCTCACTTTCACACCCACAACACCCTGACCTCACTCGCGGTTGTCTATCTCGATCGCATCGTCATCTTGTCGTCCCCGCACCTCCCCAACCTCCATGTTGTCTTGTCATGTGCACAACACCCTAACCTCTCCCACTATTGTATGTGCCTCCTGAACCTCATCGTTGTATGCCCGACCTCGTCTTTCCCGACGGCACACGTGCCATACCCTAACCTCGCACGCCGTCATCCGTGGCTCCTAGCCTCACCGTCGTCCTCCCCAACAACCATGTCGTCCTCCTCGGGCGTGTCGTCATCCCTACCTTCCAAGCCTCGTTGCCACACACGTGCCACCCCGGCCTCACCTGTCGTGGTCCACCCCAACGTCACCTTCCCTGACCGTGCCGTCATCCTGACCACCCACGTGCCATAATCGGATTGAGATAACTCTACCTATTAATGACATATGACACATTACATGTTAATGTACAACGGATTAGAGCCCTCATGTCAATAAACGTGAGTTGATTACGGAAAAGATGAGGGCAGTTGGAAAAAATAATAATACTTTGATTTATATATAGATATAGAAATCAAAATGTTCGTATGGTCCTACGATAAGTTAATTATATTTTCTAAATCTCATGAGTTTTTTTTGTCTCTATTAATCTATTTTCTATTGCATTCAGTTGAATTGATATTTGCTTAAAATCAATAAAATTTACTTAACATATTTACTTGTACTCAAATATTCATTAGTCTTCTTTTAAGCTAGGTTGCTAGAGATCATACAACACAATCATATTTCCAATTTTAGAATTTACTTAACATATTTACTTGTACTCAAATATTATATATACTAGCAAATAAGCCCGTGCGTTGCTACGGGTGAAAGTCATATACATATGTATTATCATACAATATCATCGAGCCAATATATAGTCCTCTCTTCTATGGGCTTCACTCCACCGAGCCGGCGGTTGGCGCATATGCGCTATTCCCTCTTCTCTCTCCCACCACACCGAACCGTCGCCTCCCTCCACCGTCGACGTCATTACCGCTTCCCTCCAACTAAGAGCTAGATCTGATCAGGGTCACTCGACTTCACAAACCAATCCGACGCACTAAAAAGAAAACTCAACCAAACCCAACCTGACCATACGACGGGTCGAACGTGGGCCAAACTTTTTACTCGGAACCCAAAAAACCAACTCAACTTAAAAAAAATTACGCACACAATTCCGAACCCGACCCAATCATGTTACCCGGCAAACGATCAAATCGTCGCTGCCTCCACTCCCCCCACGGTCTTGTGGAGGCGAGCGGTCGGCTGCGGCGGCACCATCGTACCTGCTATGGCCCGAAGCAGCGTCGTGCTTCACGGTCGAACCGAAGAAGGCCCCATGGGCTCGTGCCTGAACCTCTGTCGAAGATCACGAGCGAGGACGACCAGAACGATGGGGTGTAGTTCTGGATCAGTTTGGACATGTATACTTGGAATATTATCACTCGCATTAGCTTTCACAGTAATGATTTGATTAGCATTAACCTTTTAAGTTTTGATAGTTACTATTTTTGTTAACCTTTCACCGATGCAGCATTTTTCTTATCCGTGCCAAACTCCCAATGCATCCTTGTTTACTTTCCGTGATGGGCCGATACGCTAGCTGCTTACTCTGACGCTAGTGACGGCCCAAATGCTTTGTTCGGCCGAGCAAGCAAGGCTGCTGGCGCGGCCCATACACTACTGAACGTCCGATTTAGGGGTAAATACCTGTGTTTGGTCCGGTTCAAGGGGTAAACAATCCGTTTTTATCCAGTTTAGCTGGTAAACAATCGGTTTCTTGCCGTAACCTTCACGATTTCGGATGACGGACGAAAAAAAGTAGAAACAATCCTTGCTTTAATATTAGGTAAAGATAAAGATATATAGGTAAAGATTTAAGGGCACTAAGAAATGTACCTTACATAGAATTAAAACAAAAATACTTTGGTACCAAAAAAACTATAATTTAACCGGACTCGTTGCAGGAGACACAAGTTGAAAGGACAACACAGCGTTGACAACATAATTAGAATTTCAGGTCACCAAGATGGACCTTCAAATGCCCCACTGACACTTAAGCAAATAGCAGCAAAACTGATCCTTTGTTTCTTAGCCATTTCCATGAGATATCACCATCAGTTTGAAGAAGCACACAGGAGAGCATTACTCCAGAGAGTGAATATAAGGCCACACAAAAAAGGACCATGCATATTAGCCAATGAAGGTAAAGTTCACACAAAAACCTTTCATATCTGCAGCAAAGATAAAGTTCACACAAAGCTTGTATCTGTTTTAGTTATATGATGGATTTACCAGAGTAATAATGTCAAAAGTTCGTCAAAATAACTGAGTCAATGAGTGGTTCATATCTCTCTCTTTTCTGCAGATGGTTCTTGTTCTACACTTTTTTTTTGGAGAGCCCATTCTTTTTGTAGACAAGGAAACTTCAACTTTTCTATATCTTTCTATATCAAACTGATTACTGCAGTGAGTTCAATTGTTTTGCAGCGTATTTGTGAAATTACTATGGTTATTGTTAAACCATGGTTGGTAGTAGGGTTAACTGACTGACTAAGGTATTGGCTTATGTTTTAGCTACATTCTGCCTTCTCATCTAGTTTGGAACTAAAGGTCAGGCGCACATAAGCAATCTAACGCGCATTATGCTATCCTTAGCAAGTTCGATTGACATGGCCATAATTAGAACCGGTCTGATAAATCAAACCAATGGAAAATACCCACCAAAGTTTTTTCTTCAATGCATAAGTCGCATTTTATAATTCAATTACAAGTGAAGTGCAGGGAAGAACAATTGCAAAAATAAAGATTATGGATGCAAAATGTAATTTTCTATTTCGATAGGAATGCTCCCCCTCCCATGTCCATGTCAAGCGCACTAAGTGAATAAAAACTGAGAATGCAAATAATCACTTGAGCAGTTCGATCCTACAAGTGAAAACATGGTGGAAAATGAGGTCTATCAGGATGATGGACTAATATAAGATGGAAATCAGATTTGACCACTTTTGTATAGAAATGTGGTACATGATCAGTTCTGTCACCTTTTTAAACAAGTAAAACTCTGGTGTGAAGACTGCTCCAAAAGGTCTAGCTACTTCCTTGGACTATTAAGTGCAGTAGTAACAAACAAAAGCTCAGTCAAAAATATTTAAAAAAAAACTATACATGATTCTGAACCTAGCTGATTTTCTGCCAATCAGTTCAGGCATTTGGCTATGATATTTTGGACATGAACTAAAAATTTAACAAAAAAAAGTTCATGTATGCACCATTGATTATTAGCAGCATTAATAGATTCTTAAAACTAATTAATTACTCTGCAATGGTCCAGACCAGTCCAGATATAAAATAGTAGACAACCCATCCCCTCTTTCCCTCTCTTTGTTGCCAATGCATCTACCTGTGAAACCACAAATATGGGACAAAGTATGGGGCCGCTGGTCAGGACATCAATGCCGGTTTGGTGGAAGATGTTCTTCTCCACGGAGCTCTGTACACGCCCAACATGCCAGCGAACTTGTTCATGTTCCATATCTATAGCAAGCTGCGGGAAGGATGCCATGGCATGACACTGTCAGAATACATGCCCATGCAACACCTGCCCTGTGAACAGACCAGAACAGAAAAAATGGGGATTGAGCTCACCTAATGCCGACGCGTCCGGGTCAGTGAACAAGCAATCCTTGCTCGGGCGGCCTGGCAGACATGCACGAAGAATGGAGCCATCCGGCAAGAGAATCTTCTTCAGCAGCTCGAAGAAGTTGTGCTTCCCTGGGGCATCACTGCAAATTCATCGCCAAAACACACATGTCAACCATGTTTCATGGGGCAAAGCATCACAATTTCTCAGGAATAAAAATGCAAAATGAATTGTCAACCTGACATGAACGGGGCCGCCACTGGTCGCACGGGCTGAGCCGTGGTAGTCGCTAGCAGGGTGGAGTGAGTGGAACATATTCCAACCCGAGAGCATGAACTCGCCCAGAAACACGCATGGGAGCCACCAGGCACGCGCGCCGCGTCGTCCGCGGGGGGGCGCGCTGGCCGCGCGCCTTGCGCCGACCGGGTGCACCACGTCGCTTGTGCTCGGGCTGCCTGCCATGGAAGCCGAAGAAGTCCCCGAAGAAGGGAGGAAGTCAAGGATGAAGCTGCCGACCCGCTTCTGCTGGTCAACGCCCACGCCGCCCGCTCTGATTTTGCGCCCGATTCGCCGCCTCCCGCGCCGGATCCGCGCGGAGGGATGGGTGAGGAGGCATGCCGCCGGCCGGATCTGGCCGGGGAGGGTCGTGCCGCCGCCGGGGTGAGCACGCGCTGCCGGCTAGGGTTTCCGCCGGGCACGAGTTCGGGAGGGAGCACATGAGAGAGATCCTCACAAGGAGAAGAAGAGAAACGGAAGGGGGCGGTTTGGGCCGCGGGTGTGCGGCGGGTAAGAGGGAGACCGTGGACGTCGGCCGGAGGACGCCGGGCGGCGGTGCGGCGCTCCCGGCGCCATGAACGAGTGGGGACAGAGGAGGAGGGAAGGGTGTCGGGGTTCTCTACCGCCGACCAGTAAATTTGTATCGGATTGTGTGTCCGACCCGGATGGTTAGCGCGAGAGACGTCGGGATTTAGACTGGTTCGGGCCTCCGAGGAGTAATACCCTACGTCCAGTATCGAGCTTCCGTGTTCTTGCGCTAGGGATGTTTGTAGTAGGGGTTACAAACTTGTCGGGAGAGGGTGTCGAGCCCAAGTCCCTGAGGTCTGAGTATTCGGTTCGTCAGCCCTCGTGACGGTTGCCCTCCTCTCCCTTTTATAGATGCAAGGGGAAGGGGCAAAAGAGGAAAACAAGCAAATGCTACAGTCCTACGCAGCCGGGAGGTCTTCTCGCACGTCGCCGTCTGCCAGGGAGCATTGAAGAGGGGCTGAGCTGTGTTGGTGCTCGAGGCCGCCGCGTGGCCAGGTGGCGCTGTTTATTCCGGGCACCTGGCGCTTCCTCCGAGTTCTTTTGTGCTGACTCGACCCGCCTGAGCATGGGGTGAGTCCGCCACGTTAGGGCCTAAATGTAGGCCAGCCCTAATTATAGGGGCACTCGAGTGCCTCTGACGGGGATGGCGTGCCGCAGAGTCGACGGGACGGTGCGTCGGGGGCCGCGCGGCCGAACAGTGCCGCATTACGGCTCTTGTCAGAGCCGGCTGCCCGCGCGTGCCGCCAGCTGGAGAATTTGCATGGCGTGGGGAACTGGCGCCTCCACGCGTCGTTGGGGGGGTGCCCGCGCGTCGGGGGTGGCGCCACGTTCGTGTGGGCCGTGTCTTGGTCGGAGACGGAAACTGCTCGTGCGAACGAGTGCATTGTCGGAGGCGAAGCGGAGACTCCTCGTGCGAGGCGGAGGCTTGTCGTGTGAGGTGGAGACTCCTCGTGCGAGGCGGAGACTCCTCGTGCGAGGCGGAGACTTGTTGGAGAAGCCACCCCTCAGTTGGAGACTTGTCGGGGAAGCCTCCCACTGGTCGGAGACAAGGCGTCTTGCCAGTGAAGGTCTTGACAGGAATCTGTGGTTCTCCTTACGTTGGATCTTGGCCTTCACATTGTCAATGGTGTCAGATGACTCTACCTTGAGAGTGGTTATCTTGCCGTTAAAGGGGGCCCTGATCCGGGCCCTCGTCAAAGGGATAAGACGGGGGAGGGGGCGGCGGACGATCAGGGGGGAGGGGCGCAAATGCGCAGGCGGGCGGTTTCCTGCAAAATCGCCTCGAAATCAGAATTTTCTCTTCTTGGTATACAAATATTTTAGAATACGGGGGGCTTTGAGCAACAAAAGCGTGTGTGTTTTCTGTAGCGCAGGGGCCTTGCTGGACACGAAACGAATTGATGCAAAACACAAGGACTTTTTTGTAAAGTTTCACGCACCGCTGGCAACCTCTGAGCCGTCGGATCTGACCGATCGGACGGCCGCAAATTACAGGTGACGTAGCGGGCGTCCCTGGCCGCGGCAGGGCACACGGAGTACATAGCTTTGGATTAGACAACCTTTCTGGCTTTTGGAAGCTTTCCATATAATTAGCTTTTCAAAAGATTGTTGCATACTGCTTACTGTGGCCCACTGGTCTTTCACGGGTGTTTGATTTTGTATTTCTCGCGTATTAGTAAAAACAAGCGAGATTCTCGCCAGTGAAAATAAGCAGAGTGGTTGCATAGGGTAGTTACGAAAAGTTGGCGACCAGAAAAGCTCTCTTATTGGATTGACTAAGAAATCCGTGTTTGAAAACATGTTATTTCCGATATTAATTTGGTGACTTCTAAAAGGTTTCAATCAAAACAATTCTATTAAATTAAATATATATATACTAGTGCTTCCTAAAAACATATAGTGATATTTTGACTGTTCTTTTTTTTGGCTCAAAGGTTTTTTTCAGCCTTTTTGCTATTTTTGCCTCAGATCTTCAATTTAAGTGATTCTTGTGGTTATGCGTTCGTACGATGAGCTTTATCTTTTAAAATGTTGTTCATATTATTTTGTAACCGTTTGTTTTAATTTTCTCAAAATGTTGTCTTAACACAACATAAAAATAATATAACAAATAGTGATAAAATAGTGTGAAGAGCATTTTGAAAGATAAATCTCACTATTATGAACGTGTGACCGCAAGAATCACCTAAATTGAATGTACAGACAAAAGTAATAATCATTTTAAAATCTAAGGACTAAATTACAAATAAAAAATTTAAAATCAACCATTAAAACAGCCTGATGGTCAAATTTGAATGATTTTGATAGTTGGATGTAAAAAAAATCTATTTTTGGAGTTTGATGACCAAAATCAAACCAAGAGAAGAGTTGGATGCTCAAAAATAGACTTTTCTCTATTTATATTTTTATTTATGTAGCGCTACAGTGATAGTTATTTTTAGATTTCTATGGACGTTGTTGTCACTCCGAATATTCTTCATCATAGGACCAGTTGAAAGGTTACATAATTAGGCATATCTTTGTGATCCAATAATGTCTTGTTGCTAAAGATTACATCACAACAAATATCTCTATTTATCAGTTATATACTCCCTTCGTCCTGTGAAGAATACAATCCTAACATTCGAAAAAAAATCTCACAAAGAGTGCAATCCTAGAAAATACATCTAATTACCTACCTAATTAAGTAATCTGATCTGATATGCATGCCAAAACTTAACGCAAGTGGCTAAAAAATAGGGGTATTTAGATTCTTTTCGCGCCACCACTAAACTGTCTTAGAAAAACTAGAATTGCACTTTTTTTGAGACGGGAGGAGTATATTAGTAATGTTTTATATTTTTCTTTATTAATTTTGAGCTATGAAGCATTTAGATTTAAAGTCACATATAAATTTCTCTCCCACCGGTGACGTAAAAGAGTGTACATTTTCCTTTCGGGTCAGTGGCCTCGCCACCATGTCAATCTCACAGACGGGGCCCCGTCGGCGTCGCCAGTCCCAGGTCTGCCGCCGGCTTCAGCAAAGGGTCGGATTCGACTACCTCCATCAGCCGGGGCCACATCCTCGTGGCGCCGACGAACCACGACCCGTCGTCGCTCGGGCAGGGCACCACCGTCACCGCCGCGGAGCCCAGCCGCCCGTGCCGCACCCACGGCATCACGAGCCTGGGCTTGCCGAACCCGAGGTCCCCGTCGATGGGGAACGGGAGCAGCCCGGACATGACGAGCGCGGGGCTCCCGAGTCCCAGGTTCACCTCCTCCGTCCACTTCCCGCCGTCCCGGAACGCGGCCTTCCGCTCCTCCATCCAGTCCGCCAGCTCCTGGAACCTCGCCGCGGTCATCACCCCCGCGATCGCGGCACGCACCGCGGCCGCCACGTCGGGGAGCGGCGCCCGCAGGAGCTCCGCCACGCTCGCCTCGCGGGACGTGTAGGTGACCACGTTCCCGATGTACCGGTCCAGCGCGCCGTCCGACGGCTCCACCAGCTTCCGCCCATCCACGATCCACGCCATCCGGCAGCTCGGGTCGGCGTCGCCGACGGCGCGGGCGAGAAGCTTCCACACGTGCGCGCACAGCGCCACGAACCGCGAGGCGCGGCGCCCGCCGCCTGACTCGGACGCCGCGGCCTGGAGCGCGGCGAGGTCGGCGGCCTCGATGCGGTACAGCCGCCGCCGCATGGCCGCGGCCAGGACGGGGTTGATCATGGTCGCCGGCGTGAACCGCGCGAACTCGGCGTGCAGCGACGCGCTGTGCCACGGCGGCGACCGCGGCTTGAAGAGGGAGCGGTCGAACAGGGGCTCGCGGGAGAGGCCGCCGTCGCGCACCATCTCCGCGAAGGCGCTCAGCAGCACGGTGAACGCCCTGCCGTCGGCGAGGAGGTGGGTGGTGCCAATCGTCAGCGCGAACCCGCCGCAAGCGAACCGGACAAACTGCACCGACATGGCGAGGCTCGCGTCGAAGGGTATCTGGATCAGTCCCAGCGACAGCTCGACCTCCGTGAAGTCAACGGCCGCTAGTGGCACGGCGGCGTCGGCGACGACGAGCTCGGCGCCGGCGTTGTTGCACTCGACCGCGGGGATCATGGTCTCCGGGTCCCCCACGACGCGGCCGGCGAAGGGGAAGAAGCGGGAGAGGTACTCTGGGAGGGCGCCGCGCACGGCGGCAAGGACCGCGTCGAGGCCGGCGGCGGGGGCGTCGTGGACGGAGATGAGGAAGATGGGGAAGGGGCCCAGGACGAGGTCGAGGTTAGAGGCGGCGAGGACGGCGGGGAAGCCCGGCGGTGGGCGCGAGGCACGGACCAGCGTCCGGGAGGCGATCTGGAGGTGCAACGGCCTGACCGCCATTTGGCCGGGCAAGCTCAGCGTGTTGGGACGGGGATCTTGGACAAGTCGAGAATGGATAGCGAATGGTGCTGACCTGTTCACTGTCCACCATTTTACGCCATCCTTTTCGTAAAGCTAACTTTTAGAAGCCCATTTTGGACGAACAAAGAGCAGAAAAAGTGTTGTAAAAAAGAAGGAGCAGAAAAGGCATCATATGCTAATTTTTAGCGGCCCATTTTGAACGAACAAACAGAAGATATCATTATATATTTTTCGATTAGTTTTGCTGTTCGTTGTGAAATTGTATATTCTCTTATCCGTAAGTCATAAAATTGGTTAGGCCGTGTTTTAAGAAATAGCCTAGAGCTATTTTGAAAGCTAAAGTTTAACCTAAGAAAAGATCCCTCTAATGAAATAGCTTTTGAGTTGTTTGGATCTAAAGGCTATTTAGGCTATTTTACCTTTAATTCAAACATACATGCTACTAGCTACCAGGGATGGGCCAACAAAATAGCTTAATTAGCACCTCTTGGTGTGATAATTTTTTTAGGTGGGCTAGTTGCAAATAGCCCTGAAATAGCCCACCTATTTGGCTTTTTTTGGGCTATTTAAGCTAAAAAGAGGTGGGCTAAAAAATAACTTATGGATTCAAACACCCATTATGATGTATATTTCTGGTCATGCTGCAGACTATATTTTTTTAATGTCGTCAGTGACTTTGAGTTGACAGACTGCAGGAGATCTGGCCATAGCAGCTTCAATTTTGCAGCAGGTAGTAATTTTAGTGCTTTATTTTAAGCTATAGATTTCTTGGGTGTTTTAGAGCCTCTCATCACCTGAATTTGTAACCATCCCTTTTCTTAATTTAATCATTCTCCTCCGTCTGATCTTATTACTCCTTCTGCTCGGTTGAGTAATTGATTTTGTTTCTTTGGCTCGCTGACAGCATGGTATTGATTATGATATTGTAGGTCAAGGACATGGCTAGTTGGATTGGTGTAGCATATAGTGCAAGTTAGACGGTGGATGGGTTCCACTGTTGGGCTTCCTGCCGATTTATGTATATTCTCCATTTTGCTCGTAAGCTAAGATGGTCACGAATTTGGTTGTCATTATACTTTTGTGTAAATTTGAAGTTTCATTTGGTATCCTGTCAGCTCTTCTGCAGCGAGGCGGAGCAGGCAAGTGGAGCTGTGCTGGAGCGGATAGACCGTGTAAAGGAGAGAGGAAGGATGAGTAGGGACAATTAGAAAAGAAGAAAAAGATTAATCTAGCAGTCTGTTAAGTAATATGTCCACGACTTTTTCTATAGATCACATAAAACATCATTAATTAAGAAAAAATTGTATACAATTAATATTAAGTATTGAATTCTTAAAAAAAAGCAATGTAGCCATCCATGTTCACATAAGACCAGTCTCAGTGGCAGGGTCATCGATATTTAATGGACTGCCACATAGACTTTTTTTTATAACATGCCACTAAATAAATGAAGGAAGAGAAGATCTCAGGGTCATGATGGGTACCAATGCTCACGACCCTCCACTGAGAGTCCATGACCCTGCATTTGATCACAGCACATGCAACATTTAAATGCTACATTCTATCTATAAAACTGTGCCCATGACCCTGTGTATTGAGAGTGACAGGGTTATCCTGCTGAAAAGCTGATGTGACGGATTTAGCAAGTGTGCCCATGACACTAGCACTGAGACTAACCTAAAACCTCGTCAATTAAGATTTAAATTCATCTATTTAAAAAAGCAATGTAGTCGAGGACAAATAGAATATTGATGCCTCACATCGAGCGGAGGAGAAGTAAAAAAAAACATCGAGCGGAGGATCATGGGTGCGGCGGCGGCTTCCGTCCCGATTGAGATCCTCTGCAGTCGACTGCAGAGGACACTCGTCACTGCGTGTGAGCCTTAGTGGTGCTACAGCGATAATACAGTGGCATCCAGTCCCGCAGGTAGTGAGGAGGGCGCTCTGCAGTCGACTGCAGAGGAGCCGATTCCCTTCCGTCCCTCCCCTTCCCGTTCCCGGTGCTTCTTTCTCCCCGCGCCACGTCTGCCGCAGTGCCGCTAGCGGAAGCCCCCTCTACTTCCGCTCGCAGTACCGGAAACGGAAGCCTCCGCGGCCGTAGCGGAGATCTTTCAGTACCCCGCTGCAGCTCGTTTTCCTCTACATCGATCCTTCAGGAAGGGTTACAGGTCCCCATTCCCCAGTGCGGACAGCCGAGAAAACCCTAAACCCACTTCCGGAATAGCCAGCTCCGACTCCCTCCCTGTCCGCCGCCCTCCCCGGCCGCCGGCGCGGATCTCCCTCCCTCCCGGCCGCCGGCGCGATGAGGCGCTTCCTTGCCCACCTCCAGCGCCAATCCCGCATCGTCCTCCACCCTCCATCTCGTAAACCCACCCCAACCACTACCCTCCCCTTCGTTCTCCCCCGTCGCCTCCTCTCCGAAGACGCCTCCCCCCCCGCCGCAGCGCCACCGCCGCCTCCGATTGTGGCCGACGTCCCGAACTCAGGTACTCTCTTCCCCGCACTTTTTTATCCAATCGGCGAAGGAAAACTGCGGAGTCCAACTTAAGGGGCACTGATTTGCAATGTTTTTCGGACACGCGGACATGTCCTTTTTGATATAGAACTCGAAGCCTCCACTCCGCCCGCCCCTGCACACCACCTGCTCGACTGAATGAGTCACCCGCGGGAACGTTCTTGCATGATAGCATACAAACCAAATGTCATGAAAAAATGTTCATGTTGACCTGATCTTACAATGCTTCTGATTGCAGAGTTGAAGAAGAGGTTAGAGACATACTATGGTGCGGATGAAGAGGCAGTGTTGCCATCTGTCACTGAGGCAGTTCTTCAGCGGAAACTTGCTGATGTCCACAGTGAGACCGATGATGACCTTATTGAGGAGCTACGCAGTAAGCCGCTCCCTGAGGTCCGTGACCAGGATTTTGAGTCTGACTTTGAGGAGTTGCTTGATACTGATGAGGAGCTGAATGATCTCTACAATACAAGTGAATATGTTGAGAAGAAGCTCAGGAAGGATGAGTTCTTTAATATGGATGACACCAAGTGGGATGCTATGATCAAGAAGGCCACGGATAAGGGGCACCTCACTGACATGAAGGAGTGTGAGGATATCCTCGAGGACATGCTCCACTGGGACAAGCTACTGCCTGGTAAGTTGGGCTGATGATCTTTCTCTAACTGATATACTATACACCTTTAGCAAATGAAATAATTTATTATCTTGAACAGAAATCATTGTATACAGCAAGGGAAGTATTGAGACAGCATAGATTGATTTCACCAATTGATTCTGTAATTGTTATATTCTGAAGAATACCTTTTCAATTATATAAATTGAATTCTGTTGGATGGTTCATCTCCTTTAAACCAGGAGATTTGGATGACATAAATGATTGAATATTATTTTTATGATATACATGTTATCTTGTAATTTAGTCTGGGTTTTGAATTATTCTTAGACTGCTGGATGTACAGTATGGAATATAGATGTGCTTGGCCATCTCAAATTGTTTTGTAATTTAAACTACTTTGCAGTTAAAGTATATATTAAATAGCAATTTCTAGTTACTGTTCTTGTGCTAATAGATGCAGCTCTGTTTCAAAGGCAGATCTGTTAATGTAACTTAAAAGAAGTTTTGGACTTGCTCATTGGTGCATGATAATGTCAAAAAAATTTCTCAGTATGCAACGTTTCCTTGGTTTAACATGGCATTACTCTAGGCACCTGCAAAAGTACAAACACCTAGTCAGTAGTCACACACTCACACTTAGGTGTTAGGTGTAGCCTCATCACCTGCTGAGCGCCTAAACACTTTTTGGAAACATTGATATATAATGTTGTTCCTGCCAAATTTGAGAAATGTTACCCGATAGGCCTATAAGAGTACCAATGCTTTTGTTTATTTTGACCTATTGAGTGTTTCTTTATAACTAGCAAATATGCCGGTGCCTTGCTACAGGAGAGTCATATGTATATATCATTATACTATAATGCTTCAAGAGCTTTCACTCAAGCCAGAGGGAAAGATGCTTTGTGTGCATGTTCAGTATCTTTGTGTGAAATTCTAGGGTTTTTTTTTTGGCTCATACATGTAATACAGCTATGTACTAGTGATTATTTGAGTAGAATAGAAACACACTATTTTATTCATTTTCCTTTACTGTAGTTATGTTACTCATTTTTTTCAAACTTCACATGTTAAATCCAGATGAGATTAAGCAAAAAGTGGAGGCCAAAATTAATGAGTTGGGAGACTTGTGTGAGAGGGGTGAAATGGAACCTGAGCAGGCATATGAATTATTCAAAGACTTTGAAGATAAGATGGTTACTGAGTGCACCGAACTAATGGCAAAGGAGATGCCAACCGAAGCTGATGAACTTACTGAAACAGGTATTAAGAAAGTTGAGTTATATGATCCACCTGGCGAGGGACCTGTTCTAAGGTGGGAATCACGGATTGTGTTTGCTCCTAGTGGTGATGCATATCACCCCAAAAACAGAAAAGTCAAACTCAGTGTAACTGTGAAGGAATTGGGACTTTCACAACATGCTCGCTGTCGATTGCGTGGGGTTGTTGGGAAGAGGTATAATTCTGGGAAAGATGAACTCACAATAACCAGTGAAAGGTATGGTGGATTCCCTCTTTACACATTCAAATTAAGATTATGAAATTATGTGATCCATGGCATCTTTTACTTGAATTGCTAATTAAATATTGCTCCTCTTATATGTATTGGACCTTTATTGTAGGACTATCTGTGTGTTCATTGAACGGTGTGGTTATTGTACACCCAGGAAATGTTGGATGTATCCTAATCTAGGTCGCAAAATGTTTGTCTAGTATCTAGATGTTGTTTATAATTGATATGACTGCACTTTCATTATCAAATCATCAAATGAAATGTGGAATTTTAGATTAATGTATTCTCAAAGCATCAAATTTCCTTTGCTAGGTGAAATCTTTCTATTCTGAAATTCTTTTGTTTTATGGTGGCCATTTCAGACACTTTTGTTTGACTTGGTATAAATTAGAACTTGATGAGATTAGCTTATATAACTTACTACAATTATTCTTTTACTTGTACACTGGACAATTAGGGTGGCCAAAAGTTGTGAACAACCAACAAAATTATTTAACCTGCATGTTTAGTTTATTTATGTTTGCGTTTGTGTTTGTGATGAAAATATGATGGATTTTGGTGAATATATAAGCATTTTAGTGGTTTCATGCTATGTCATCTTGTACTGTAAATTTTATCACATAGTATTTTAGTATGAATAGTGTGGTGTTGTTGCACTTGGTTGGCCATAATAAGGCTTAGGAAGGCTTCATGGTACATTCTTTCACCTGCTACAATATTGTTCTCAGTCTTCAGTCTCATTCTTTGTTTCGGTCCATAAATGTCTAGGTGAGGATAGTGAGCATTTCTAAAGCTGCTCTATAATCCTATAGTATTTGTGGCTCTGCTTATCTTGTTCTCCTGGACGACAGCCTTATCGCTGCAATTTTAATTACTTTGGCAGGTTTGAACATCGGGAGGAAAACAGAAAAGATTGCTTAAGGACACTATATACTCTAATAGAAGATGCAATGATAGCCGACAAACTTGTTGTGGATGCCAGGAATGCTTATGTAAAAGGAAGACTTAAGACGAATCCTGAATTCATGGAACGTTTAAAGAGGAAGATGGAGAAATTGAGGGCAGTGGCATAAGGCATATTATGGCGCTCCTCAGTTGGAACAGTCCCCTCTTTCCTTTCTACTGTTATACTCTCATTTTTACTGTTGACTATACCGCAAAGAGGGAAAAGAATTTGTTTGCATTTAGTGTTGCTGTCTTTATTTGCTTGGACTGTTGTGTTAGTTGAAACTATATTTTTTGTGAACTTGCCATGCCCAAGCTGATCAGTTTGCACAAGATAATTCTGAGCAGACTGAATCATCTCGAATAACAAAGTCAAGAAACATCTTCAGTCTACACTATTTTTTGGTAGACTTCAGCTTCTCCCTAAATTAAAAAGATGCCTAAATTCTTTAGTTTGCAGAGGATAGTAACTACCCTAGTATTAAATTTTGTAGCCAGATGTCTCTGTGTATTCAACTTCTTCGATGATGTCACCGGTTTGAGGCTGGGTGGAATCTGATCGTAACCTTTTGATATGTACAATGGATTATTCAATCGATAATAGGCTAAAGATCAGTTTAGTCTCTACATTTTCTCTGCCAGTTGGCTACTTAGATATGTTAATGTTAATGTAACTTAAAGAAGTTTTGGACTTGCTCATTGGTGCATGATAATGTCAAATTTATTTCTCAGTATGCAACATTTCCTTGGTTTAACATGTCATTACTCTAGCCACCTGCAAAAAAGTACAAACACCTAGTCAGTGGTCACTTAAGCGTTAGGTGTAGCTCATCACCTTCTGAGCGCCTAACCACTTTTTGGAAACATTGATATGTAATGTTGTTCCTGCCAAATTTGAGAAATGTTACCCTATAGGCCTATAAGAGTACCAATGCTTTTGTTTATTTTGACCTATTGAGTGTTATTTCTTTTGAACAGCGAGACAACAATACATTGGAATGCAAATGATAGCATAATTTTGGAAAGTTGGTAGTACCACCCAGTCTCTTGTGCGACCGTCGCCGTCGAACACTTCCATCTGCGGTAGTACCAGGTGTTGGCCGGCGTGATAACACACACACGGAGCGGTGGGCGTCAATATGAATTACATCGCGTGGCTTTTGCCATATGCTTAGACCATGTATGTCAAGTTGTCAACTATGTGAGGATTTGTGAGTCACTCATAGGCAATAGAAGTGACTGGAATAATATAGCAAACCAAACTTAATACTGCAAACTGTTTCAACACACTGGACGCAACGAAAGCGTTGATTCACTGCTAAAACTCACGTTAACACAAACCACGAATTCACAAAAAAAAAAAAAAACCACGAACTGAGAGAGACGACACATGACCCGATCGACCTAACTCACTGTCCACCGCGAAGGCGGAGGACGAGGTGGAGGGTGGACTCCTTCTAGATATTGTAGTCAGCCAAGGTGCGGCCCTCCTCCGGCTGCTTGCCGGCGATGATCAGGCGCTGCTGGTCCGGAGGGATGTCCTGAATCTTAACATTGACATTGTCGATGGTGTCGGAGCTCTCAACCTCCAGAGTGATGGTCTCTTGCCAGTGAGGGTCTTTACGAAGATTTGCATCTGTTGAGTGGATGATGATCAACCAAATATCAGTTACGATAGGAAGTATAGTATATGCAAGAGGACAGAAGATCAAACGGCAGCATCAAACAGTCTATTCCAACATCATCAGTTGGCGTTGCACGTTCTGATATAAACAGCAATGATCAATGACAATCTTAACAAAGAATTAACCAAGTCATTGCAATCTCAAAGTCCTGATCCAAGACTCTGGTAGAGCATTATACTGTGGTTTTTAACACTTCGACAGAAACTCTTTGGATAAATTTCAGCGTGCAACCAATAGGCATCTTGATTAGGCAGTTTTAACACGATCTGATATACAATCTCTTCTGAACGAAATTAAGCAGAACCGGAAGAAGAGCCACTTTTGATACGATCAATAAAATCAACCATCTATGACCTTGTAAACCATGCTCCAACAACCCCCTAACCGTCTAGATCAAATATATAAGACATGAACGATGCGATCAAAGAACCCATATTACTATCGTATATATCGAGCAAGTTCTAAGATAGGATCGATATGATCGATCGACAACCTGCCTATATTGAAGTGCAGACTTCAGAAATCGACTCGCCAAACTATAGTGAGATCGATCAATCTACTGAACACGTACCTTGAACTCGACAAAGGGATCGCGACTCGACGAGAGAGATTGGGGATCGAGAATTCGAGATGCCGGGGGTCTTGGGTTTGGGAGGAGCGGAGGGTGGTGGCCCTGGAAATTTATAGCGTCCCAACCCTACCTCGGCCGCGGGGAACCGACCTCTCCTGTCTCCTCCCTTCCCAACTTCCGAATTTTTTTTAAAACATATTTTCTTTTCGGTGATTTTTCAAAAGTAGGGAGCCCTACCACCACGTGTTGTTACAGTAACCCCGCGCGGGGGTACTGTAGCGGTTCCGGCCGCCGTTCCATGCGGCGGTAGGGACGGCTTCTTTTTAAAAAATCATAACTTTTTCATATGAACTCGGATGGAGATGAAATTTATACAAATATTGTAGCTTTCGACGATATTTACAACTTTGTAGTTCAAATTTTTTTCATTTGAAGTCATCTTCGGAATCAAAAAATCGATATACTATCCAGATCTGGATACCGTAAACTGAGATCTGGACCGTATATCGATTTTTTTGGTTCGAAGATGACTTCAAATGAAAAAAGTTTGAACTACAAAGTTGTAGATATTGTCGAAAGCTACAATTTTCGTATAAATTTCATCTCCTTCTGAGTTCATACCAAAAAGTTATGATTTTTTTAAAAGAAGTCATCCCTGCCGCCACCTGGACCGGCAGCAGGAACCGTTACAGCACCCCGCGCGGGGTTACTGTAGCAACAGCTAAGTGGCGGTAGGGCTCCCTACCGCCGTTTCACGTGGCTGTATGTCCCTACCGTCATTTACAGTGACGGTTCGAGACTATTTTTGTCAATCTTAAGATCCGTTGTATATTTTTAAAAAATTGTCGAAAAAATATATATATATAAACATTCCCAACTTCCTCTACCTTTCCGAGTTGCCGCGCTCGCCGCTCGGTTGGGCTGCTGGGCCCTGGATGGGCTAAATCGAATTTGGAAGGTCCAGCTAGGCCCGATTTAAGAAGACCTCAACCTGCAATTTTTTAATTTATTATTTTTCCATTTTGCAAAAATATAGGACCACCCGAGAATTTATCAAAACTAAACTACAATCGCTGTGGGTCACGGCGGTTGCAGAGCCAGCCGTCGTGCGCTACGGCGGTTGCAGGCATGGCGGCACTAACCACCGTGGTACACGGCGGTTAGCCGGTTAGGCTAAACACCATGGGCTGTGGCGTTTGGCTGTGGCGGTTGCAGGAGACGGGGGCGGCATGTAGCGGACATGCAACCGCCGTGGGCCGTGGCGGTTGAACAAATTTAGATAATCAACCACACAACTTTGCAATGGCATGTACGACGCTTCTAATACCCTAACCATGCGCCTTACCTAGTCCTAACATGCCTTTAGGGAATTTAAAAATTTGATTACAACATTCCTAATTAATCTAGTTGTACGAGAACTGCATCGAGAACATAAAGCCGCCGGAGTGTTGGGACGACATGTAGTAGTACCCAACTGGAGTTGGTGGTGGAGGTGAAGGTGGAGGGGACCAGTCTTTCGGGGGGGGGCTGATCTTCTTGTGGCATTCACAAGTGCAGGTCGAACATTTCCAGCATCGATCGTCGCATACGCTACAAGATGGATCTGAAGAAGCCAGTGCTTCTGGCAGCTGTCGCTTTAGGTTTTAGATGATGGCGTCCTCGAGGTAGTCGATGTACTCTTGATAGGGGTCAATAGCTGGTGGATCCATCCATTGCGAGAAACCGCAGTTCTCTAATTGGGTGGAGTACTGCAAAAGGTAAGAAAATATTAGCAAACCAAAGAAAGATGATGAACCAATTCCATAGACATTGCTTACCATGTGTATGGGTAGTGCCAGAAACGACGACCGGAGTTGTTCCATCCCTCGTAGACTTGCATCACGCATAACTCACCATGTGAATTTTGCTGATACTTCTCGGAGGACTGCTCTGCCCCATCCACCTCACTCCCTTCTCCTTCTACACCCTCTCTTTTTTTACGAATTATTATGACAATTTCGGGTCAAATTTCTGCTCTCACAGAGGGCAGAGGCCTTGCCGCCATGGCCCACGACGGCAGCAAGGCTTAACGTCGTACACCACGGCGGTTGGAGCCTGCAGCCGCCGTGGCGTATGGCGGTTCATGCAGTTGTCGTACCCCACGACGGTTAGCCGGACAACCGTCATGGGGGGCGGCTAGGCTTGCCGCCCTTAGTACCTGGGGCGGCTGTCCCAGCTGCCGTAGTGCACGGCGGCTGGCTCTGCAACCGCCGTGACCCACGGTGATTGTAGTCTAGTTTTGATAAATTAGGGGAATCTCACCCGCGCGTTGCTGCGGGAATTAAGAAAAATGCAATGATCGTAAGAGAAAATTTCGGCAACCTCGCGCGTCTGATCATAAGAGAGAATTTCGGCGACCTCGGCAACCTCGTCGCCGCCGTTGGTAATTCTTTGATCTAGGTTTGAACACCACGCGCGTTGCTGCGGCCCTAAACCCTAGAGTAATCGGTGTTACCGTGTGTTAGCATGATGACATACTAAAGTCACGGTGGTATTTCACCAAAATTCACCTAGCTTTATTTGCAGTTTGCACGATTTCTCTTACAATAACATATCTCTCTTATAATAACATTTCCCTTTCACGGATTGTCAGCGTCCAAAAGGAACTTTAGAAACCATAACTTACACTTTTTTAAGCGTAGTTTAGGGGTGGTGCCGGGCCTACTCACGTGTCGAATAGCTATTTAGTATAAAAATGGATATATTTCATGATGTCAAATGAAAAAAGATCTGATCGTTATGTTTCTGCTAGGACTATCTACGCTGTTATTCCTTTATATTCCTCAATTCCCTGCGCGTTGCCGCGAGTATGTAGGAGAAATCTATGAGTTAGAATATTACTATCACCCTCCTATTCTTTTTCTTTCTTCTTTTTCCTTTTCCTTTTTTTCATTTTTCACTTTACTCTATACCAACTACCATGAATGGGGTCTATTTGTCATTTTATCAAAATATATTCACATGAGATCTTGTTTTGAAGGATTTATTAAAAGGAATCCAATGGTGTAATCAGAATTTAATTTGGTTTTTTGATTTTTGAGTTATAACATTTTTTAGCTAGTTCAAACAATGGGGCCCACTACTGGATGTCATGGTGTTAGTGGGGCTGTTGAGGTGGCATGCTTGCATGTTGAGAGAACTTCCTAGTGGGGAGCTCCTATATAAGAGTTATAGATTCTTGGGCGGTCGTATATTTTTGTAGAATGAAAAAATAAATTAAAAAAATTCCAAATTGGACGCCAGTTGCGTGAGCACCTGCGTCACTTCTGCATCCAATTTCCTGATTTCACCCTATGGTTTCTAGAATCGCGTCTATTATAATTTCGAACGCAGAATCTCGTGTACTTTTATGAGGTCTCCAACGAGCATCATTGACGAGCAGCTTGTTTGGACTTTGGAGGATCTTGTGCTCGCCCTTGTTCCAAGAAACCATGGCGGCTTTGCTCCTAGATTTGTTCCGAACGAACGAGTGCTTCCATATCCAACGGAAAAAAGTCGCTATCCGACGCTTCCTATATATGAAAATGAATTTCATTTCGTCTACCACTTGGGATTTGAATAATTCAACTCTGAAAAAGAAAAGATGGAACAGAATAGTCTCCTGACAACAACCCCTTTGATGCTGTGGTCTGATAGTCTGACGACAACTACTTGACAACTGAAACTTGCCACAAGGATAATTCAACTCTAGTAGTAGTCGTAGTCCAAAATACTCTGTCTTGATTACTAAAAAAAAAAAACTCTGTCTTGAGAGTTGTGATGACGTCGACAAGAATTGAGACTGTACTGTACTCATACGGCATTCCCTCCACTCCAGTCCACGGCGGAACCACTCACAAGCGGCTCGCTTGCTGCGCCACGTCTGCCGCTGGGTCGGGCTCGCCGAACCCGAGCCGAGCGGCCGTGGCCGGCTTGAGCACGGCCTCCGGGTCCGCGTCCACGGCGTGGGCCAGCCGCGGCCACAGCCTGGCGGTGATCACCCACGACCCGTCCTCCCGTGGGCTCCGCGCCACCGTCATGGCCGCGGAACCCAGCCGCCCGGGGCGCACCCACGGCATCACCAACCGCGGCCGCCCGAACCCGAAGTCCCCCTCCACCCGGAACGGCACGAACGCCGAGATCACCAGCGCAGGGCTCCCCGTCCCCACGCCCACCGCCTCCGTCCACTTGCCGCCCTCCCGGAACACCCCCTTGCGCGCCTCCATCCAGTCCACCAGCTCCTCGAACCGCTCCGACCGGAACACCTCCGCGATGGCCGCGCCCGCCATCGCCGCCACCTCTGCCAGCGGGGCCGACGACACGGCCGCCACGCCCGCCTCCCGCGACGCGTACGTCAGCACGTTGCCGAGGTACCGGCGCACGGCGCCGGCGTCGTACCTGGCCGGGTCGAGGCGGGGCCGCCCGTCGACGAGCCACGCCATGCGGCAGTGGGCGTCGGACCCGCCCACCGCCGCGGCGAGCAGCTTCCAGACGTGCGCGGACAGGGCCTCGAGCCGCGTGGCGCGGCGGGATGGCGTGCTGGCCGCGGCGCGGAGGCGGGCGATGTCGGCGGCGGAGACCACGTAGTTGCGGCGCACGAGGGCGGCCGTCAGGAGGGTGTTGGGGAGCGCCCCCGGCGCGTACCGCGTGAACTCGGCGTCCAGCGACGGGCTGAACCGCGGCGGCGAGCGGGGGCGGAACAGCGACGCCCGCTCGTGGTGGGGCTCCCACGAGATGCCCCCGGTCCGGAGGAGCTCCGCCCACGCGTTGGGCAGCGTGGTGATGCCGTGGCCGTCGGCGATGAGGTGGTCGGTGCCCCACGACAGCGCGAACCCGCCACAGGCGAACCGGACGAGCTGCAGCGACAGGGCGAGGCCCTGCCAGAACGGCACGGCGACGCGGGCGATCGAGCGGTCGGCGTCGGCGAAGTCCACGTCCGCCAGCCTCACCGGCGACTCCGCCACCACGAGCTCGGCGCCGGCGTTGTCGCAGGCGATCTCGGGGAGTCCCGTGGAGGCGTTGGTGACGACGCGGCCGGCGAAGGGGAAGAAGCGGGAGAGGAAGGCCGGCAGCGCGGCGCGCGCGGCCGCGGCCACGGCGGGGAAGCCCGCGGCCGGGGCCGGGTAGACGGCGACGAGGTAGATGTGGAAGGAGCCGAGGATGAGGTCGAGGTTGGACGCCGGGAGCACGGCCGGGAAGCCCCGCGGCGGGTCGGACGCCCGCACCAGCGTCCGCGAGGTGACCGCGACGTCGACGCGCTCGGCCGGCATTCCGTCGGGGGCAGGGGGGATGCGCGGCTCGCGGGGGAGGCGCGACGATCGCGAGACAAGAGCACGACGCGAGTACGCGACACGCTCGGGAAGAAATGGTTGAAGAGGAGCGTTTGCACTTGGCAGTTGACACTGTCTGGCAGATCGCTGACCAAGTGTCGGTATAGGCGGCTGAGGAGTCCCGTCCGTGCACGGGTGTAGACTGTAGAGTGTAGAACTGCCACGGCGGCAACCCGAGGAGAGGCTATTTATTTCCGAAAATTTGTGCGATTGAATGCTGTATCATGGGTGTAAAATTGTAGAAAAAATATATATTAAGATGTAAATATAACTTGATGTGATAAGTGAATAATTTAATGTGTTGATAAACAATCTCGATACATAGTTCTTTCTCCTTTTCTCCATTCCCATTCTCCAAACTAAACACAGGAAAAAAAACAGACGGAACCGGGTTTCACAGAATTGAGAATTTAGTCCTCAGTTTTGCACTTATTTCTTACTTACTCTGTATCGAAATATCGTTGTTATTTAATGTACGAAAAGACATGTTATTTTTAAATATCTTTTATGCTCAAGTAAATCACAAATAAAATAGATCTATACTCACACAATTTTTTTAACCAGAACATCACAATAAAGAAATCAGCAGTGACGATATTTCAATACGAAAATCAGAAGTGACAATATTTCGATGCGAAGCAGGTTTTTTTTTTGCGAGGATGCAGATTTGATATTCTGATTATATATAGGGCGTGTTTGGCACAGCTCCAAGCTAACTCCAGATCCGAAAAACCAACTCCGCTCCGAGTTTTCTCAGCCAAATATGTCCAGCTCCAGCAGCTCCACCGTGGATCTGCTCCGAAAAAAGGTGGAGCAGGCCCCAAATCCATGGATTTGGTGGAGTACCGGGGTGCTCCACAACACTAGATTTGGTGGAGTTGTGAGAAATTACCCACCACTGCCACAGATTAGTGGGAAAAAAATGATTCGCTTATGTTTATACCTGAGCATTTTTGGTCCGGCCCGCCCACAGACCTTACTGGACGGGCGTGGGCAGAGATCTTGAAGCCCGCGAAAATTTTTTTTGGCCCGAGCCCGGCTCGAAATGCTGTTTTTAGTTACTTTACACTAAAAAATGCGCAGGCGGCCCGCCCAAGCCCGAGCCCGGCCCGAAAACTGAGGCCCGACACGTCTCATGGGATGGTCATGGGCAGGATTTTCTCAGCCCGAAAAACCCGGATTTTTTTCGGCCCGGCCCGAACCCGACCCGGCCCGTGGAATGTTCAGGTCTACTATGTTCTCCCGAGACTCATCCCGCCGCGACTCCCCTCCCCGCGCCTCTGCCTCGCTCCCGCAGGAAGTCACCGAACCAGCCCTCCACACCGGCGAGGCCGCGCGCTGGCCCGGTCGCCGTGGCCGCGCCCGCCTGCCCCGACAAGGTCGCGCACCGGCGTGGTCACCATGGAAGCCCTCCTCTTCTTCCACTCGGAGCACCTCCTCTTCCACATCTGGCGCCCGAATCAAACTCCACTGGCTAGCCGGCCGGCAAGCTCTGCTCCTCCACCCGCCAACCTGCCCAACCACACCAGGCAGGAGGCAGCCACCACCATTCCGCAGTCCCCACCCGCCTCCGGCCTCCCCTGCTCCTCTCCCTCTCCCTCTCCTGCTGTAGCCGCGGCCACCGCCGGCCACCGCGCCCGCACTCGCGGCCGGGAGAGCTGCCGCCGGGGAGGGGCGCTGATGGCAGCTGCTGCGCGGCCACCGCCGCCGCCGCGGGGAGCTGCTGCCTCGTCCACCCTGCTGGCGAGGCTGCTGGGTCCGCGCCCGCCCCGTTCTGCGGCTGGAGGCGGCGCGTGGACGAGGCGGCAGGCGGCACGAGGCGGCGCAAGGTGAGACGAGGCTCAATAGGGGCGGTGGTGGAGGTGCGGTAGGGAAGAAGATGGGAAGGACCTGCACAAGGAGGAAGGAGTTTTTTATTGTCTTGACACGTGGGTCATAGATGTCATAGGGATGACGAAAAATTTGGAGCTGTACCAAACACTTGTCGAGATCTAAGATCCACGGTGGAGTTACGTGGATCTGCAACTCTGAAGCTGTTTTTTCGGAGTTGGAGATCTGCCAAACACGCTCATAATATCAATCAGAACTAGGACAATGGATCGGTCCTTTCTCAAGGAAGTACAGTGGGTAAGCTGTCTTTGTGAACAGTCGAGCAGCTGGAGCTGGGCACTCGGCACGTTTCAGCGTAATGCACAATGCGGAGTAGGGATGAAAACAATCGAAATTAAAAATTATAACGTAGAAAACGAGGCGAAATGGAACATGATTTTTCTACATTTATAAAAATAAACTAGTACAATATAATGAAGAATGATATTAAAAATAACGGAGCTGGTAGCGCCCGGACGTCCGTTCCGGGCGCTAACATCGGACAGGTCTGCACCGTCGGATGGCAGATCAGCCCCCCACGTGACGCCCCGTGGCAGCACACCGTTTCACATGTTCACACCGACGTCCCACGCCAGCACCCGTTTCACACGTTCACACGGGTCCACACCGCTAAGCCAGCACGAGAGGATAGCTCCCCGCCTCTCGCTTCCCAGGCGCATGGACGCGACGCGCGAAAGCGGAACCATTGGAATCATGAAGAAATCTTGAAACATGAACATTGAGATTATGCAACATCCCAATTTACATTGTGCAACATCAACCATAAACAAATACCCTAGTCTCACCAACCGCAACATGTGCGGATGTTGCATGCAACATGAATGCAACACTGTTGCAACATTCTGAAATAACCAATGCAACACTATAAAACCTCTTCAAGAACGTGGTTTGCAACATCAAGAAACCGATGAAAAAATGGAATTCATGTGCCATTTTCATGCAACCAATGAGTATGATGTCTTCCAACATCACAAAAATGCTTACTACAACTGCAACATCATCATAACAATAGTGAAACATTTCAAATCACTTCATGCAACATCGAATAGCAATAGATGAAACATCTCAAATCACTCCGTGCAACATCGGATAGCACCAGATGAAACATCTCAAATCGCTTCATGCAACATCGAAAAACACAGACCAGAACATTGCAAAACAACCGGCGGTAGCGGGGAGAGCGGCGACCCGCACCGCCGGCAAGCTCCGCCGGTGACGTAGAGCAACAAGAAGCGGAGCAGGTTGGGGAAAGGAGGGGACGAGGAGGAGGGCACAACCGACCGTGGATGTGCCGTCCTTGAAGCTTGCCCTTCCTTGCTCGCCTGCCCTCCGGCCGCGGGGGAGCCCGCCATCGAGGTCGCAGGAGCGGCGGCGCCCATGGCGCGCTCGCCCACCCTCCAACAGCGGGGAGCCCGCTCTCGGCTGCAGGGGAGTGCGCGCGCAGCTGGCCTGCCTCCGGCCGCATCCTTCACGCTGGGCGGCGGCGCACATGAGCTCCCACGCCGGGGAAGCCCCGCGAGCGGAGCAGGGGCTCACGCCGCTCCGGAGGTTGGGAGGAGAGAGAGGAGGCAAGCCGGGGTCGCCGAAAGTTGGCCGCGGAGGTGCGCTTGTCGCCTGAGTGTGCAAGGCATTGAGGTCAGCACGGGTAGGAGGGTGAAGGGGAGGGAAGAGTAGGGGCAGATTTGCTGATGTGCGGAATGAGTTGGGAGGGGGGCAGTCACGGTAAAGGAGTGGTAGGGGAAGGGATAAGGTCGGAGGTGGGGTCCGCGTCCGTTATTTTCCAGCGTCCGTTATTTTCCACCGCCCCGGACGCCTGCCGTGGAGCATTACCGTAAAACTAATTGAATCTAACAACTTTCATAATTCGATACGATAGAAACGGGAACAAAATCATAATGTACGAAAACGGTAGAAACAGAACGGGATACATCCCAACCGTTTTCAACCCTAATGCGGAGTCACTTCACGTGAGTGAGTGCTACTGCACTTTTCAACAATGCCGGACGATTGTCAGGACGGGAGCGGAGTCGGTCAGCAAACCATCTTCTACCATTACCAAGATGGCAATATCATGCAACGCTGTTTGTCCCAGCCTTATCTGTCCAGCTTAACTATAATTAATCAAAGGCAGAGATCATCCCACGCTCACAACAACTTCCCCCATGAGTCGCGCGAAATCTGTTTTGGTGCGGTACAGATCGTGCCAGATCTAGTCATGGCAGTTTCCAGACTGGGAGGTTTTTTCTACAAGTAAAATAACCAAGCTATTTTGTGACATGGGACCATCGGCACGGCGGTTCTCATGCTTTCGATAAATAAAGCAAAATGCCAACGCTACAGGCAGTTTACATGTGCAGGGATGCCTAGTACTGATACCTTCAAGATGAGCGGAGAACCGGAGATCACACATGACAACCTCGCAGTACACCAACTCCCGACGAGCTTAGCTTTTCCTCATCTTTGACCTCGCGTACCTGTTGGCTTAGAGTTAAAGAAAACAATGGCATGAAACGGTTTGTGGTTTCCACTCGATGAAGCAAATTGCACACTTCGAGCCTATAACAAGGAGCAGTTATTCTCAACCACACCATATCAATGGTAACACCAACTCTAACCACATGACTGCTTGGCTCTCAAGAGCAAGCAATTAGGTCTCTATTTGATGTGAAGACTGAACAACTGGTTTACCGTTTCACAGCTACCATGGCAAACACAAAACAAGCTGGAAGGCCTTCAAAACCCAGAAAGTGAACAATATGAAGAGGCAGGCCATGCCAAATCAGCAAACCCACTGAAATCCGGAACCAGAAAAGAGAAACTGTCTTGTACCGTGAGATAACTTATGGGTATTAACATAGATATATAGGTAATTATTGCAATAAAAGCAAGCATTGTATTGAGGATACTCAATGTGCAATCCGTCATTATCAGAAGAAGCGAGTACAGTCCCTTGGAGGCTATTCATAGCAGCTGTAGATGATTCTATATCCTGCATATTGCAAGTGTCTGTCTCAGGCTCTCAGTAAAAATATATTAAAAAAAACTAAGACTACGGCGGAAAAAAAGAGAGAGAGGTGTCACTCTATGTAAAAGAATCGTGCCCTTTATAGCCTTAAATAATATGGTCCGTGTTTTATCTGTGCCAACAGAACTAGCATTCTGCATTAGCTTACTAACTTACTAAGTGATCTTCAAAAACTTCATTAACTGATGGTAACAGACAAGGAGAAAATGTGGATATATACTTCTTCTTTTTTAACCAAAAAAAGAGAAGTACTCCATCCGTCCCAAATTACTTGTCATTTTGGCTTTTCTAGATGCATTCCTTTTGTCATGTATCTAGACATAAATATATATCTAGGTGCATAAGAAAAGAAATGTATCTAGAAAAGCTAAAACGACAAGTAATTTGGGACGGAGGGAGTATAATAAAGGTACATGTAGGTATACCGTAAAATCAGCAAAAGCTACAGGCATTCCACCACGGCGACGCATCTTAAGGACATGAAACCCAGGCTCCCTGACAATGTAGAATAACGATTGTTAATATCTTTGCTATGGATCCACTTCACCAAACAAATTAGAAGATTGTACACATCATACTTGGATAAAACTTCCTTTAGTTCGTCCTCTGTGCATGTATGTCCCAAATTTGCAATAAAGAGAGTAGAACAAGGCGGTATATCACTTGATGACTTGTCTCGTCCACCCTGCACCAACCATGACATATTGTCTCAAGCTTTAACCATGTCAAGCAAGCTTTAATTAAGAAACACAAGAATAAACCAGTTCTCATGAATTCACCCACTAGTTAGGTTGGTGGGTAATTTAAAATACCAGATGATTCTCCAAAAAAGACATGCATATATCCACATTTTTAAGAACAGCATGGCAAACATTCACTAGCTGTTACTAAATTTAGCATCCCATACAGGCACAAATGCATGCCGTCCAAGTTCCAATCTAATGTCAAATTTACAACTACTATAATGCTATGTAGGCTTGTAGCAGTTTGATATTACAACTATGATGGCAGATATAAATATGTGAAGTGAAACCATAACAACAAACTCACATTTAAGGGAGATTTCCCATTCTGCTGCTTGTGCGCTGGTTGATCACTGCCCATTAAAGGAAACATTAGCGATAAACCACAGAAAAAAAATTGTAAGTTGATAACACAAGAGAAGCAGCTTTGGTATCTTATTAGGATGAAATATAAAGGACGTCAGCTCCAACTATGTGTGATGTGAAGTGCATGCCAACCTCTGATACGCAGACAATTCATTCTTATCACTGGAATTTTCATTTTCTGTGCCTGATGGCTCATCTGATCCTCCATCACCTAAACGTTTGGTGCCAACAAAATGTGCAAGTGAGATTTATGTCATGTCCTAGTTATAGTGCCTTCAGAAATCCTAGAATGTATTGTTTATTAAATAAGTGAGAAAGTTCCTGCCCCATACGGTGCTATCTCAATCCTAATTCAGTCCTTTTAGTTCCAACATGCAATAAACACGAAATTTTTCAAATAATAAAATCTAACAGAGTCATCGACAACCTGATATTGTAATATGCGAAAGGTAAATACAAATCAGGCTTTGAATTTAAAATTTCAGATAGGTGTAGTCCGCTTTATAAATCCATGCTAGCTCTACATATGCATTTTTAAAGATAAACATTCCCTAGCAACAAGATTAGAATGTCCCACTAAGTTATGGTCTTGCACCACATAACCACCATTTCATGTAAGCTCATTAACAAAAATATCAAGTGACTTATAAAGATATCAAGTAACATAATGTTGACCATTATCATCACTGCCACCATCTTCATCCTCCCCCCATGCTTCTTCATCACCAACATTCTCATGATCAGCATTTCCTTCTGTTTTGTTAGCACGTTTGTCAATAACTCGGTAGACCTCACCACCTAATAAAAAATTGCCATCTGATTAGAATCGATGTGGTGGCATGTTACATTAAATATAAGAACTGACAAAGTGGCATGTTAGCATAAATAACAATCCAGCCAGGCAGGAAACTCTAGCAATATTATGAAAAAAATGTAATGGCATATAAGATACCTCCACGAGGTCTACGTGAAGTTGATTTAGCTAGCTCAATGTGCAAACGGTCACCAGTATCCGGATCAAAAACTGTTCCCTGGAATGGATCGAAATATTAGATCAGTGAGAATTGCAGCCGACCCTGAATAAATACAGGTAGAAGCTAGAAATAAAAAAAAACTTATGAATTTGTAGTCTAATTTCTATCAACTAACGCAGACATTAAACATGTGCTTTACATACTATAAGTAAAAGTTTACATGTTGGATAGGTTTGAAAAGCATATATTCTTTAAGGTACCATTTCTGAACATGAAACTCCAAGTAGGTTTATACCAGAGCAAACTTTTTTCATAAAATTTGCACTGACTAACTAAATTACAGGTAAACACCCAATAAATAGTCGGAGATGATTTTGGACATATTTCAGTATTCAGTGTCTATCTATGGAAGCACATTTTACAAGCTAACTGACTACACATATCGCTACGGATTAAAATAGTGAGCAACATGGCAGTTGAATCGAAGGTGCTAGCAACCACACAACATTAAGACAATGTAATTCATTAGTAAGCTTTTGTCATGTATGGCCGCACGTTTGGCCGGCGCAAGAACAGAGTCTTGCAGGAGCAGGAGTAGGGTAGGAAATAGTGAGTTTGTTAAATTAGAGATTGAGTTTGTTAGGGATAAGTATTGGTTAGGGAGTTTGTTATCCTCCGGCAGCCATATAAGCTGAGGGGATTAGAGAGAGAAGGCAGGCTTAGTTGTATCTGTACCTTGGCCTCCGTCCCTGCCTCCCCTGGCGCGTCGTGAGCACCCCGCTGCTCCGCCGCGCCGTCGAGGTCCAGGGCCACGACCGGCCACGTCCTTTGAATACAACCTTCGCCAAATTCCTTCCACAAATCTTTCTTCCTCCAATCTTTCTTCTTCCAACGCCCATAACAACTTGGTATCAGTCGTGCCTAGTTCCGTGCCCATGGGGAGCGCCGACGAGATTAAGCAAGCGCTCGAGAAGCTCACCACGGCAATGGAGAAGATGCGGGTGGCCCAGGAGACCATGCAGGCGACACAGGAGACGATGCAGGCATCGCTCGACAAGCTGGCTCCCATCGCCCCCGTGGCGGATCAGCTGCCGACCATTCCATCCAAGGTCCTCGCGCTGCAAGCCTCCGCGTACGAGAACAGAGAGCAGATCAGCGCCCTCAATCTCGCCCTGATCCGCGCGGAAAACGCCCACCGTGACGGCAAGGCCGCCGCCACGGAGGAGGGCGACGCCTTCGTCGGCAATCTGCCGAAGTCCGGGCTTCCACGGGACCGCACGCGCCCGCCGCCGGAGAAACCTCGCGAAGGCCGTGGCGACGAGGACACCTACGACGACAGCCGCTTCCACCCTCGCGTCCGGCTCGAATTCCCCACCTTCGACGGGAAGGACGACCCTCTTCCCTGGCTCAACAGGTGCGAGACCTTCTTCCGCGGCCAGGGCACACCGGAGCCCCGCCGGGTCTGGTACGCCGCCATGCACCTCACCGGCGCCGCCCAGCTGTGGTACGCGAGCCTGGAGCTCACGTCCGGGACTCCGTCGTGGCGTCGTTTTGCCCAATTGGTCCAACAACGATTCGGGCCGCCGATGACAGAGAGCCCCGTCGGCGAACTCGTGCTACTCCGGCGCACGGGCTCCGTCGACGAGTACACCGACCAATTCCTCCGCTTTGCCTGCCGCGACCCGGACCTCACGGAGATGCAATTGGTCCACATCTACACGGCAGGCCTCGTCAATCCGCTGAAGACCGATGTCGCCCTCAGGCGTCCGACCACCCTTGACGACGCAATCATGCTGGCGCGCGCATACGAGCAGCGGCAGCAGCTTTCCCTGTCTGACCTGGCGCCAGGATGAGGGAACCGCGCCGCGCAGCAGTCCCCCGCCGCCGCGGCCGCCAAGGGCGTGTTTGTTACGGTGGCTGTGGTCAGCCCGGCCCAGCGACCAGGTCATGGCCAGCTAGAGCCTGGTAGCCACAGGCCACCCCACCTTGTTTGGCGCTCTGGCCCAACCCAGCCTGGGCACCCTCGGATTGTGTTTGTGGCGCACTTGAGAGCCGGGCTCTAGTGGAAAAGAGAGCCAAAATCAGCCACCTTGCGCCGCGCGGAGCCGAGCCCTCCAGCTACGATGGATTCTCGCGTACGAAGGGAGCCGGGCGGAGGGGGTGGATTTGGCTCCCGCAGGCCAGGTCGAGGGAGAGAAAAACGAAGCCAAACACATGATTGAGCTCCCGAGGGCGCAGCCGAGCCCCAGAGCCACCCTAGCAAACACCCCCCAAATCGTCCGCAGGGGCTGCCTCTGCGTCCTCCGCGGCGCCCGGATCGAGCAAGACCGCCGCGGTTTCGCCCTCCTTGCCGCCGCGCCGCCGCCTGACGCCGTCCGAGATGTCCCAGCGGCGCGCCGAGGGCCTCTGTTTCAACTGCGACGAGAAATACGTCCAGGGGCACCGCTGCAAGAAGCTGTTCGTCCTCGAGGTGGTGAATCCAGGGGAGGAAGTCGACGACGAGGAGGTCGACGAGGAGATCGAGTGCTCGGCGCTCACGGGCAACGCGCCCGTGCCAGGGATCTCCCTACACGCCGCCACAGGCGTCCGTCCACGGGGCTTCCACACGATGAAGATCTTCGTCTCTATTGGGGACGCGGTGGCCGTGGCACTCCTAGACTCCGGCTCCTCCCATAACTTCATCGACGCAGCCATGGCGCGCCGGGCAGGAGTTCGCCTGCGGGAGCGCACGGGCCTCTCAGTCGCCGTCGCCGTGGCGACCGGGTCGCCGCCACTGGCAAGGCCGCAGCCCAGCAGATCGTCGACCTCTATGGCTTGCCACTGGGAGATTACGACATGGTGCTCGGGGTGCAGTGGCTGGGAACGCTAGGCCCCCTGCTCTGGGACTTCGCACGCCAGACGCTGACGTTCGAGCGCACCGGCAAGAAGACCTCCTTGCGCGGCATTGACGCGACACCCGGGCCGTCCATCGCGTCTCTGACGGCCTCGGGCGGCCATCTGTTGGAGGCTCTGCTGGACGAGTTTGTCACACTGTTCGCCGAGCCTCAGGGTCTGCCCCCTCGCCGCCACATCTGTCACCGCATCCGGCTCAAGCCGGGCACCGGCGCCGTCGCGGTCCGGCCGTACCGCTACGCCCACGCCCAGAAGGACGAGCTTGAGCGGCAGTGCGACGAGATGCTTCGTCTGGGCGTCATCCGGCGGAGCTCCTCGGCTTTCTCCTCGCCGGCACTGCTGATCCGCAAACACGACGGTACATGCGTTTCTGCGTCGACTACCGGGCGCTCAACGATGCGACGATCAAGGACAAGTTTCCCATCCCTGTGGTGGAGGAGCTTCTGGACGAACTGCGCGGCGCCAAGTTCTTCACCAAGCTCGACTTGCGATCCGGCTACCATCAGGTGTTGATGCACTTCGCCGACATTGAGAAGACGGCGTTCCACACTCATCAAGGGCTCTTCGAGTTTCTGGTGATGCCATTCGGCCTCTCCAACGCCCCGGCAACATTCCAGGTGCTCATGAACGACATCCTGCGGCCCTTCCTCCGTCGGTTTGTACTCGTGTTTTTCGACGACATATTAATCTACAGCTCATCGTGGACGGAGCACCTCCGCCACGTCCGTACGGTGTTTCGCACGATGCAGGAACATCAACTTGTCCTCAAGCGGTACAAGTGCGAGTTTGGGAAGCCGTCGGTGGCATACCTGGGCCATGTGATCTCTACGGCGGGGGTGGCCATGGATCAGCAGAAGGTCTAGGCGGTGCTGGACTGGCCGCAGCCCAAGTCGCCCAGAGCGGTGCGCGGATTCCTCGGGTTGGCGGGGTACTACCGCCGCTTCATCAAGAATTTCGGTACCATCGCCGCGCCGCTCACCACCCTCCTCCGGAAGGAAGGATTTAAGTGGACCGAAGACGCCATGTCCGCGTTTCGGGCACTTCAGCACGCGCTCACCTCCGCGCCCGTTCTCCAGCTTCCCGACTTCGAGCGTGACTTCATCGTCGAATGCGACGCATCGGGGTCGGGGTACGGTGCGGTCCTTCATCAGGGCGCCGGGCCGATCGCCTTCTTCAGCAAGACCATCGCGCCTCGCCACGCCAAGCTTGCTGCCTACGAGCGCAAGCTGATCGGCCTTGTCCAAGCAGTACGGCATTAGCGTCCGTATTTATGGGGCCGCCGTTTTGTGGTCCGTACAGATCACCGGAGCCTTCGGTTCATCCTAGACCAGCGACTCACAACGATTCCACAACATCAATGGGCGAGCAAGCTGCTGGGGTATGACTTCGTGGTCGAGTACAAGCCGGGCGCCATGAATGTCGTGGCGGATGCCCTGTCCCGCCGTGATGAGGAGTCTGGAGAGCTGCGCACCCTGTCTGCCCCGCACTTTGCAGTGTTCGACGACGTCCGGCAAGAAATTAATGGGGACGTGCAGCTGTCCTTGCTGCGCGACGCCATACGCGGTGGCGCCAAGCCGGCGACGTGGTCTGTGGTGGATGGGCTTATCCTCTTCAAGGGCCGTGTGCACATTCCGGAGTCCTCTTCTTTGCGCCAGTTGGTTCTGGAGCTTGTGCACGGGATGGGTCAAGGAGTTCACAAGACGCTGCACAGGTTACGAGCAGATTTTCATTTGCCCAAAGATCGCTTGGCGGTGCAGGAGTTTGTACGGGCTTGTGCTGTGTGTCAGCGCAACAAGGGGGAACATCTCCAGCCGGGGGGTCTCCTACAGCCCCTGGGCGTTCCGACGGCGGTTTGGTCTGATGTCGCCATGGACTTTGTGGAAGCTCTTCCAAAGGTGAACGGCAAGTCCGTCATTCTTACTGTGGTGGATCGATTTTCTAAGGCAGCTCATTTCATCCCTTTGGGTCACCTGTATTCAGCAACGACGGTGGCTAGTGTTCTTTTCTGAGATCGTCCGTCTACATGGCATTCCGGAGTCGATTGTCAGTGATCGGGATCCGGTTTTCACTAGTGGCTTTTGGCGGGAGCTGTTCCGCCTCGCGGGAGTGAAGTTGCAGATGACATCAGCCTTTCACCCTCAGTCTGATGGGCAGTCCGAGGCCACAAACAAAATTGTGGCTATGTACTTGAGGTGCTTGACTGGGGACAGACCACGGAATTGGCTTGAGTGGTTACCCTGGGCAGAATTTTGCTATAATTCGTCCTACCAGCAGTCCATCAAGACTACGCCTTTTGAGCTGGTGTACGGCCGGCCACCGCCGTCTATCCGCTCTTATGCGGCCGGCGATGCTCGACTGCCTGCTGTGGAGAAGGCCATGAAGGAGCGTGATGAGTTTTTGGCAGAGATCCGTGATCGTCTAGAACAAGCGCAGTAGCATTACAAAGCTGTGTATGATCGGCGTCATCGTCCCGTTCAGTTTGCTCTAGGACAGTGGGTATGGCTTCGCTTGCTGCATAGGCCGGTGGCGTCCCTCAATGTGCAAGGCCGTGGCAAGCTGGGTCCCCGGTTCTTTGGGCCATTCCAGATCAGTGAACGCATTGGGGAGGTGGCGTACAGACTGGTTCTGCCAGCAGGGGTTCGTCTTCATGATGTTTTCCATGTGGGATTGTTGAAGCCGTTCTATGGAGAGCCTCCTAGTCAGCCTCCTGCTTTGCCGATGATTCAGCATGGGCATGTCGTGGTCGAGCCGGAGGTTGTTCTCCAGGGGCGTATTGCGCGTGGTCAGCGTGAGTTACTGGTGCGTTGGAAAGGTGCTCCTGCTGCTGAGTCCTCGTGGGTGCCGCTGGTGGATTTCCGTGAGCAGTTCCCTGACTTCCAGCTTGAGGACAAGCTGCTTCTCCAGGGAGGGAGAGATGTCATGTATGGCCGCACGTTTGGCCGGCGCAAGAACAGAGTCTTGCAGGAGCAGGAGTAGGGTAGGAAATAGAGTTTGAGTTTGTTAAATTAGAGATTGAGTTTGTTAGGGATAAGTATTGGTTAGGGAGTTTGTTATCCTCCGGCAGCCATATAAGCTGAGGGGATTAGAGAGAGAAGGCAGGCTTAGTTGTATCTGTACCTTGGCCTCCGTCCCTACCTCCCCTGGCGCGTCGTGAGCACCCCGCTGCTCCGCCGCGCCGTCGAGGTCCAGGGCCACGACCGGCCACGTCCTTTGAATACAACCTTCGCCAAATTCCTTCCACAAATCTTTCTTCCTCCAATCTTTCTTCTTCCAACGCCCATAACAACTTTTAAGTGTCACATGATAAAACAACAGTAGATTCCAAATTCCTGTGACCATGTAACTGCAATGTATTTGCATCTGGCAGAATGAATGGTAAGGCTATGTAGTTCTAGTGAGTCGGTGATGTGAGCTAGAGTCCATGAGGTGTTCAATAATTGCTAATGATTCAGCTTTCATACAGTTCAATCTTCAGTTTTCTACTCAGTTTGGGGCATATGTCAGGTTCACATGATGCAGAACAATGAAGACCAGACTAGGTAAGATGGTGAATTATAGAGTATTCAGTTATTTATCAACGCCAGCATTACCGGGCATTGATAAGGACCGATACAGAAATAACACAGAACAAACTTTATTAAACCCCCCCCCCCTCTCTCTCTCTCTCCATCACTAAGAAGGTAACCAACTTCATAGAATCATAGTAGTTGCTAATTATTGAACAGATGCAACAAAAATCTGAACTCGGTAGTTTAACTCACATTTAACGAAGCCATTGCCGACAGAGCTGCCTCATGAGTGAAGAACGTCACAAAAGCAACTGCCTGCAGCATAAGAATCAGAAATTCAGCAAACAGCATCATTGCATCGACGCACAACATCCATCCACAGGAACTATCACTGAAGCAATCTATCTTATCCGTTAGTGTATCAATCGGGATTGTGCCCTAAACTGCAGTGAAGTATTAGATGAGCTCACTGGCTCACGGAGGGGGCACCCGGCACACGGGTGGAGGGTTTAGCCTCGCGTCGCGGCGAAGCGGCGGAAGGCGGGGAGGGAACCGAGGCTGAGGGGGGACGGACCTGGTTGCCGCGGCCGGTATACTCCAGGAGGCAGTGGTCGAAGCCGGGGCGGTGGGAGAAGAGGTTGTGGATCTCGCGGGGCTTCACGTCGTCGGGGAGGCCGGCGATGAAGAGCGTGAGGACGCCGTGCCGCTGCGGGTCCGGGCGCGGCGCGTACACGTAGTAGGGGTCCACCGCCGGCGCGCCCGGCGGGAGGCGGTGGGAGAGGCTCATCCCCGCGCGCCGCGGAGAAGTGAACGCCGGCCCGGTGGTCGGCGCTCGAGGCGGGCTGCGCGCGTCCCTCCCCGGCTGCTTGCGATTCACTGCGGCGCGACGGGACTGCGAGTATGCGACTGCTGCTGCTGCGTCGAGGAGGGAGGGCCCGATGAGCCTGTAGGTTTACGATTTTGCAGTTTGCACTCGTCGCCTGATTGTGGAAGGCGAAAATCGTCGAGAGAGGGATTGGCATGGCACGACACAAAGTGTTCTGTTCCTACGAAAGAGGTTCCCAAAGAAGAACTCCTGATCCTTTTACAATGACAGATTGACAGGTACATGAACAGAAGCTGATTCGCACCGAGCCATTATTTGCAGCAAACGTCTTTCTGCACGCAAAACTTAAAAGTTCCATCACATCACGGAGAAGATTACAGGTGAGCAACAAACTAATCAAGTTATCAATTATACACACCGGTATATCTTAGAATTACAGCTGAGCAAATCCATGTAATTCAGAGAAACGAGAAACTACAGGATACATTATGGGATTGAGATCATATGTTTTCAAGTTTCACCGACCCAGAAGCGCAACACGGTCCTTCTGGATCACCTGCGCCAGGTTGAGATCAAACAGCTCACACCGAATCGGCATCTCCATCTCATAGAACGGGTTCTTCAGAACAAAGTCAGTGTACAACTCATAGATCACTTTCAGCAGCATTTCCATATTTGGAGCGCCAGTTTCGCACACAACGAAAAATTTTGTACCTGAAGCAAGCGAAACAATCAGAGCAGATCAGTAACAGGTGCCAAATGTTGGGAGAAAAACTTAGCCAAATAATCAATAGCATATGAGCGCAGTTTGGTCTGATAATATCAGATATTCAAATGGTACATCCAAGAGTCTGAAGACACCACAGGAGAACAGGCCGTTCATAGTATCCATGAGTCAGGCCAATTTGAGGGACTTACTACTGAAGCATCATATAGATCAAATCTCAAACAACTAGATAAAAGTGTAACTTAACTCTAAAGATAAATTGACGGACACATCTTAGCTGCACAATGGCCCAAATGAAATTTGTTAAGTGGCCCATATACTCTCAAGGCCCAAGAGGCCCATATAGACTATCTCATATACCACAGCTACTGCTGTCGATCTCTCTCTCACTCTTGATCCATTCTTCACAGTTTAGGTAACATGGTATCAGAGCAGGTAGGGTTAGGGATAGGGTAGTCCCACCCGTGATCCACTGTTCCGCTCCGCCGCCGGCCGTCTGTTGTCCGCCCGTCGCGGACGTCCACCGTCGCGGGTCCGCCCGTCGCAGACGCCGCTGGTCCCGTCCGTCGCCGGCCGTCTGCTGTCCGCCCGTCGCGGGTCCGCCCGTCGCGGACGCCGCTGCTATCGTCCGTCCGCCCGTCGCGGACGCACGCAGCTGCTCCCGTCCGTCCGCCCGTCGCGGACGCCAGCTGCTCCCGTCCGCCCGCCCGTCGTGCTACTGCTGCTCCGCCTCTGTTTCTTCTCCGCCTGGTGCTCTGCTCTGCTGTGCTGCTCTGTTCTGCTCTTCTCTGTTGTTGGGTCAAGTGCTAGCAGTTTTTCACTATGGCACAGATCAATGCAATAGCAATCAATATCACTCTTGATGGTCAGAATTACCCTGAATGGGCCTTTTGTGTAGAGACTGCACTGAGGGGTCATGGTCTCTATTTTCATTTAACTGATGATCCACCTGTGCGTAAGGATGATGGTAGTAATGCCACTGATATCAATACATGGTCGATCAATGATGGGAGAGTGATGGCTGCTATGGTAAATAGTACTAAGCAGTCAATGATTATGAGTCTGTCCAAATTCAAAACGGCCAAGGCTATATGGTCTTCTCTTAAGCAGCGCTATGTTCAGGACAGTGGTGCTCTTTTGCATAATCTCATGCGGCAAGTTCATGTAATTGAACAAAATGACATGTCCATTGATGATTATTACTCTGCTTTTGATCGTCTGGTGGGATCTTTGACCTCTATGGTGGCTGAATGCACTGCTAGTGATTGTCCAGCACACAAGTTTCTTGAGAGATTTCTCACATATCGCTTCGTCATGGGAGTACGGGAAGAATTTGATTCCCTTCGTAGATAGCTGCTGCATGGTGACTCTCATTTGACCATGGCACAAGCATTATCTGCTTTACTTGCTGAAGAAACCCGCCTCCAGTCAATGTCTTCTTCAGCGTCACTGCCTCACAGCGTGCTGGCAGCTTCTCAGAGGTTCAATGTGCCAAAGGCTACCTCTTTTGAGCCTTGTAAGCATTGTGGCAAGAAGAACCATGCTTCAGAGAATTGTTTTTCTCACTATCCAGAGAAGTTGGCTGAGTATCGTGCACGTCATCCTTCTCGTCCTGCTCATGGTCGGGGTACTACTTCCACTACTAGAGGCTCTGTATCTATTGCTGCTGCCTCTCCTATTGGTGCTCCTCAGTCGTGAGTTCTTGATTCAGGGGCCTCCTTTCATGTGACATCTGATCGGTCTCAGTTGGTTGCTTGCAAGCCAGTCAACGATGATGCCTCTATTCAGACAGCTGATGTTACATCTTGTCATATCACTCATCAGGGTTCTCTTTCTAGTTCAAATTTTTCTGTGCCAAATGTCTCCTTTGTACCTCAGTTATCTATGAACCTCCTTTCAGTTGGTCTAAGTCACCGACCATAATTGTTTTGTTGGATTTGATGACACATCATGTTTTATTCAGGATCGTCGAAGCGAGACTGTGATTGGGACTGGCCATCGTCGTAGAGGTTCTCCTAGTCTCTATATTTTGGACACCTTGCGCCTTCCTTCTTCTGCTGCCTCCACCGCTCGCGTGTCATCCGTTGCGTTGTCATCCACATCATCCTTTGCGAAGTGGCATCATCGACTTGGTCATCTATGTGGCTCTCGCTTGTCTACATTAATCAATAGTGGTTGCTTAGGCCATACATCAGTTGAGTCTAGCTTTCATTGTAAGGGATGTAAACTTGGAAAACAGATCCAACTTCCATATTCCTCTAGTGTGTCACATTCTGCTAGGCCTTTTGATCTTGTTCATTCTGATGTATGGGGCCCTGCACCCTTTGCTACTAAGGGTGGTCATAAATATTATGTTGTCTTTGTTGATGATCATTCTCGATATACTTGGATTTACTTCATGAAACATCGATCACAATTGTGCTCCATTTACCAGTCTTTCACTCGCATGGTTCATACTCAGTTTAATACCTCTATTCGCACTTTTCGTTCTGATTCTGGTGGAGAGTATTTATCTGACACTTTTCGCAAATTTTTGATCTCTGAAGGTACTCTTGCCCAGCTCTCATGTCCTGGTGCTCATGCTCAGAATGGTGTTGCTGAGCGTAAACACCGCCATATCATAGAGACTGCTCGCACCCTTCTGATTGCTTCTTTTGTTCCTTCACACTTTTGGGGGGAAGCTGTCTCCACATCTGTATATCTCATCAATAGACAACCATCATCCAAATTGTCAGGCAAGTGCCCTGGTGAAGTCCTCTTTGGTAAGCCTCCCAACTATGACCACCTTCGAGTTTTTGGATGTGTCTGCTATGTTCTGCTTGCACCTCGTGAGCGCACTAAATTGACTGCTCAGTCGGTTGAGTGTGTTTTTCTGGGGTATAGTCCTGAACATAAGGGTTACCGTTGTTATGATCCTTCCTCTCGTCGTATACGTATCTCTCGTGATGTGACTTTCATTGAGGATCGTCCTTTCTTTTATAACTCCTCTGTCCCATCATCATCACATTCCCCTGTAGAGTCTACATCTTTTCTATATCTTCCCCCTATTTCAACTAACAATGATGCTCCTACTCTTACACCACCTTCCACCACACACATACCCAATGAGACAGATTCTAATCCTCCAAATGAGTCTCCACCATCCACTTCTTCCAGGCCTTTTCCAAGTAAACCACCTGTCACAAAAGTTTTCACTCGTCGTCCCAAAGCTCCTACTGAACCTCAATCTAATCCTCCTTCCTCGGCCAGTCCAAATGTTCCTGTTTTTAATGATTCTGATACTCTTAATGAGTTGCATGATGTTTCTGATGAGTCACAGGTTGGTCAGCACTACAATCTACGTGATCGTGCCAGTATTGAGCGACCTGACAAGCTGGGTTTCCCACGTGCTAGTGCTGTTATTGCTGAGCCATCCACTTATCATGAAGCTGCCAGTATTCCAGAGTGGCAGGCTGCTATGACTGCGGAACTAGCTGCCCTTGAGCGCACATGTACTTGGGATCTGGTTCCATTGCCATCTCATGCTGTACCTATCACATGCAAATGGGTATTCAAAATTAAAACCAAATCATATGGTTCTATTGAGAGATATAAAGCTCGTTTGGTCGCCAGAGGTTTTCAGCAAACTCAAGGACTTGATTATGATGAGACATTTGCTCCCGTTGCTCACATGACCACTGTTCGCACTCTAATTGCAGTGGCTGCTTCTTGTTCTTGGACCATCTCTCAGATGGATGTTAAGAATGCTTTTCTCCATGGTGATTTACATGAGGAAGTGTATATGCAGCCCCCACCAGGTGTTCATGCACCTTCAGGATATGTTTGTCGTCTTCGTCGTGCATTATATGGTCTTAAACAGGCTCCTCGTGCTTGGTTTGAGCGCTTTGTTTCTGTGACACGGGCTGCAGGCTTTTCACCAAGTGAGCATGATCCAGCCCTATTTATTCATTGTTCTCCACATGGACGTACTTTGCTTCTTCTATATGTTGATGATATATTGATCACGGGAGATGATATAGAACACATTTCTCATGTGAAGAAGCAACTTGGGGAGCAATTTCAGATGTCTGATTTAGGTCCTCTCAGTTATTTCTTAGGCATTGAGGTTTTGCATTCTGCCGAGGGCTATTATCTTTCTCAGTCCAAATATATACAAGATCTTCTTGCTCGCTCTGGCATTACTGATAACCGGACAGCTGCAACACCTATGGATCTTCACTTGCAGCTTCGTCCTACTGATGGTACCCCCTTGGAGGATCCCTCTCGGTATAGGCATATTGTCGGGAGTCTTGTTTATCTCACTGTCACTCGACCTGACATTGCTCATGCTGTGCATATCTTGAGTCAGTTTGTGAGTGCTCCTACATCAGTTCATTTTGGACACTTGCTTCGTGTTCTACGGTACTTAAGGGGGACATCATCTCAGTGTTTGCTCTATGCTCATGATAGTCCACTCCGTCTTCATGCTTACTCGGACTCCACTTGGCTGAGTGATCCCATAGACCGTCGTTCAGTCACTGGTTATTGTATCCTTCTTGGTTCTTCTCCTCTTGTTTGGAAGTCCAAGAAGCAGTCAGATGTATCTCGATCAAGTACAGAGGCAGAACTTCGAGCACTTGCCACTACCACTTCAGAGATTGTATGACTTCGATGGTTGCTAGCTGATTTTGGTATTTCCTGTGATACCCCCACACCTCTCCTTTGTGATAATACCGGAGCCATACAGATTGCTAATGATCCTGTGAAGCATGAACTCACAAAGCATATTGGTGTTGATGCCTCATTTACTCGGTCTCATTGTCATCAACAGACAATTGCTCTTCAGTATGTGCCATCAGAGTTGCAAGTAGCAGATTTCTTCACCAAAGCACAAACTCGAGAGCAACATCGACTTCATTTGCTCAAACTCAATGCTTCTAATCCTCCACCTCCGCCTTGAGTTTGAAGGGGGGTGTTAAGTGGCCCATATACTCTCAAGGCCCAAGAGGCCCATATAGACTATCTCATATACCACAGCTGCTGCTGTCGGTCTCTCTCTCACTCTTGATTCATTCTTCACAGTTTAGGTAACAAAATTATCCATGGTTCCAGCAAAAACTGTTTTGCAAACAAACTGATAACAGGTTTATAAATCTTCATTTTCAGCCATGAATTTACACCCTCAATACTCCCAGAGAAAAATATCTGACATCCTACGAAATCTTCCCATCCTAGAGTTTAATAAATGCTGCTACCTAGCGCCATAATTCTGCAGGGGAAAAGTAATAGTAGATAATGTAGGTATTCCTACACATGAAAAGGCAACATAGCAAATGGTCTGGCACACATGACACAACCATGTACTTTGATGCTATATGCAATATCATGAGATGAGCCTCTTGACATGAAGAAGAAAACGTAAATATATGAAAATTTAGGGACCTACAGTATACTTAAGTCAGAGTTGTAAACCTTGAAATTATCCAGCAAGTGTAACTTAAGTGCCCCAAATATAAGTTCGGAACTATAAGATGCAGGACAGATCTATCAACTATCAAGCAGCTTACATACCTGTGAGAGATTGGAAGCAATGGAGATCAAAGTTATGGGCTTGTAGGAGGTCAATGCCAGTACAACCAGGGATAGGGGAGAGTTGCTGGGAGATAGCATGCATCGAGTGCCAGAGACTAGCCAATCTTAGACTGTCATTGGTGTCCATCCTCCCTGATGAACCATAGTCCTGAAGAGATGTGCAGATTATTCAGGTGACAACTCTAGGTCTAGACGAATTCAAGAAAGAGAAAGGGGAGACCGGGAATATACCTTGTAGTATATAAGGCCACCGGATTTGTTGATGATGAAAAGGCTGTAGATAGCCGCTAGTGCCATAGTCGCAAAAGAAGGTGGAGTAGAGAATAGAGATAAAGGTAAATTTCCTGTATCAGCTGCAGTCTGCAGAGAAACATACCATGCCCCATGAAATCCTTGAGATGTAACAGTAACAGGCAACTAGTAAAGAACTTAATACTTCTAAATAGACGTTTAAAGATTGCACCAACTTTTCTGAATGGACTTTTTTTATTAAGATTTCTTTGTTATTTTGGTTCAATATAATCTCAAAATGTTAAATTTCAGTACCACTGCCTTTTGTTCAAATTGCATAATGTCTTCTGTTATACACAGTGAGAATGAATATCTGATCCGAAAGTTCATGTCAATTGATTCAATCTGCTCATAAACCAGTAATTATGGTGTGTCTTTACTTCTTTATGAAGAGACTCTGACTGTCTAAGCAACATCTCACTGAATACATTGCATTATGATACTCAAAAGGACAAAAGCATAAGCACACATTGTTATCTTCTCCTGTAAGACTTAATTCATCTAAAATCTAAAAAAAACTATATTCTCAACTATTATGAATTTAGGATATAGGATTATGTAAGTGTGTAGGTTCGCTGCAAGTTGCAAGGTACAACGGAGAGGTACGGATCTAGGTTTCCCATTTCGTTTGGCAAGAGAACTGCATATCGGGGCCGTCTTATCAAATGGGACGGGTTCAGCAGAAACATCCATCCCGAGAGCCCGAGCAAAATGCAATCCGGTGTAAAAGGTTTTCAATATCACAAACCAGTCAAAAGAAAAAACAACCTGGCATGGACCTTATGGAGCGAGCTAGGATTACTCACCAGCTAAAAAAGAGATCGCGACCCACGTCCGGTTGGATCTCCGCTCCGCTTCGCTCCTGTAGATCGACGGGGTGCGGCGCTGCGGGAGCGGCCGTTGTAGAACCAAGGAGCGGCGACCAAGGGCGGGGGCGGGACTGGCAGCGGGAGGGGGGCGCCGGCGCGGGCGCGCGGCGCTCGGCTGCGGTGAGATGGGCGGAGAACTGGAGGAGGATCCAGCGGAAGGGCTGTTGTGTCAACTGTCAAGTGTGCGCGCCTGCAACGGAGCCACGGAGGACCGGAGAAGTAGACGAATTTGTTTTATTTTTATATCTAGTTTTTCTTTACCAATTTATAAAAATTTATATCCTTAAAGTTTTGCAAAACTATACTTATGCCGTGCATTTAAAACGGTGGTTAGAGATAGTCTATCTTTAAGAAATTGTAACTTTTTTTATAAACTCGGATGAAAATAAAATTTATATGAAGATTGTAGATGTCGTCGAGATCTACAACTTCAACATTATAGTTCACACTTTTTTCATTTTAAAATTATCTTGACGCTCAAATATCGATATATTATCCAGATCTAAAATTTAAATTTAAATCTAAACATTGTGTCAATCATTTGAGTACCAAAATAAATTCAAATAGACACAATTTGAACTAAAAAATTGTAGATCTCGTCGAGATATACAATTTTGGTGTAGATTTATCTCCATGCAAGTTTATATGAAAACATTATGAGTTTTTGAAGATACGTTGTCCAGAGAAAAAAATTGTCACATTTGGATCTGAATATAATATCGATTATTTGAGCCAAAATGATTTCAAATGAAAAAATATGAACTACAAAGTTGTAACTCTCAACGAAATCTACAATTGTCGTATAACTTTTATCTACATCCGAGTTCATGTGAATGAAATATATATTTTTTTAAAAAAATGTTGCCAAGAGAAGAAAAAATTGTGTCACTTTTTTAGCATCAAAATGATTTCAAATGGAAAAAGTTTAAATTATAAATTTGTAGATCTTGACGAAAGCTAAAATTCTTATAAAGTTTATCTCCATCCACATTCATAAAGAAACTTACGATTTTTTAAGACGGATGGGTCCTTACTGTCGTTTCAAACGGGGTAGGATTGCTACAGTGCCACGTACGGGTGAATAGTATCTACCGCCGTTTTAAATGGCATTATAGGTATACTTTTGCAAAACTTTACGAGGTCATCTATTTTTGTAAATTCGTAAATAAATAAATAAATAAAAATTTGGAGTAGACAGTACGGGCATGGGCTGCTTAATGGGTTCAGTGGGAAGATGGTATTTGCGTAATTTTTTAAATAAGACGAATGATTAAAGTTGTTAAAATGTCAATGACGACAAATATTTCGATACAAAGGGAGTATCTACTTCCGTGCAGTGGCGGAGCTACGGCCCAGGCCGCCGGCCCAAAGGTCCACACTGTAGCAAAAATAGGCCCGATTTCTACACTGTGGCTGGGCTGGGCCTTAGTCGATGGGCTGGGCCAGCTCCGCCACTGCTTCCGTGTAGCATAGGTGAAAACCCAATAGCAATTTTTTATTTTACTACATTGCTTTTAAGTTCTAAGGGTGCCACATTATCTAGAGTGCTTTTTGAGCGGTAAATGAAACAATCCATCTAATGCACTCTTATCTTATTTTTGTTGCTGTTCCGTACGCTCCTAGCATTTCAATGTGAGACATATGATATGATTGGATGGTAGTGAGATGGAAGTATGGAATATACCTGAGCATTTTTGGCCCGGCCTGGCCCGGCCCCGGCCCGCGCCAGGCCCGCCCACGGACCTTACTGGACGGGCGTGGGCAGAGATCTTGAAGCCCGCGAAAAAAAATCTTGGCCCGAGCCCGGCCCGACATGCTGTTTTTAGCTATTTTACAGTGTAAAATACGCGGGTGGCCCGCCCAAGCCCGGGCCCGGCCCGAGCCCGGCCCGAAAACTGAGGCCCGACACATCCCATGGGACGGTCATGAGCAGGATTTTCTCAGCCCGAAAAAACCAAAAAAAATTTCGACCCGGCCCGAACTCGGCCCGACCCGTGAAATGCTCAGGTCTAGTTTGGAACACAATGCACACCATACTTCTCTATGTGGTCTTATCTCATCTATCGGGAACTAGCCTTGGGCTAGTCCAAATGTGGAGTCGTATTTAATCGGGTTCAAAATCAGCACACCATCTATAAATAGTTTAGATTGATGAATTACACTTGCTCCCCAAATGCATACAGAATCTGAATGGTGACGTTAAATCAGAAGAAATCAGCCGGGTAAATTAAAATTTTCGTCATCAGTTATCACAAATGCCGGTGTTACTTTCCAAATTTCACGTTTGATTCGATGGTATTTAACATCAACACGAATGTGAAACTAAATTAGTACTACTCCGTCTCAGAACACGCTTCCTGAACGACACTCTTTCTGACACGGAGGGTGTACGTGGCACATCTGACACGTCACAGCGTCAAGCCGTCAAACCCTGTGGTCCCAGGGGGTCAGGTCGTCGTCGCGGTCGCGCGGCGGGGCGCCTCTACCATCGATGGTAGAGTGCAGCTGCGGCTGCACGTGGGCCCTGATGCCACTGTAGCGGCTGTAGGCCCACCCGCAGCCACAAGCGTTTTCAGCTCGTTCCACCCGAGACAACACCCGTGGCGCACTCGGCCCACCTCCCGAAGTCCGGCGTGCCCCATTTTCCTCCAAAACCCCGGCCAAAACCCCATGGGGAGGGAACCCCGGACACGCCTTCCCTGCCCGCCGCGATGCTCCGCTCGCCCTCCTCCCTCCGCTCCCTCCTCCGCCTCTCCGACCGCCTCCTCCGCGCCCCGAACCCTCCTCGCCTCCCACGTCCCCTGACCCCTCGCCTCCCCAACTTCCCGCTCTCCGCCCGCCCTCGCTTCCTCTCGTCCTCCTCCTCATCCCCTTCGCCGGCCCCCGGCGGCGTTGGATGGGCCACCTACGACCCACTCACCGACACTCTCAGCTCCTCCCCGGCGCTCCACCCGCCCTCCGCCTCCGACTCCGAGGCCCCCCCGGAGTCCGAGTGGGGCGTCTTCGACCCCGTCGCGGGCCGCATCGTCATGCAGGACTCCCCTCCTGCTTCCTCGTCCGCCACCGCGATGCCGCCGCCGCCGCCGGTGGAGGAAAAGGAAGGTGCGGGAGAGAGCGAGGACGAGGAGAAGAGGAAGGTACTACGGGCGAGCACGCGTGTCGCGAAGGCCCCGACCACCACCAAGTGGTCGTCTGTGGCGGCGGCGCGGAAGTCCCCGGGTAAGGGCGGCAAGGAGAAGCAGGTCTCGTACGCGTGCAGCAACTGCGGGGAGGGCCATGGGCAGTGGTGGGGCACTTGCCGCTACTGCAGCGCAATGGGGACCGTGGTCAAGTTCGTGCCGGGCCCTGATGGCGATGCGTCCGCGGAGGGGTCACAGTCGCACCACGTCGGCCGGTCGTGGATTCCTCAGAAGAGCAAGGAGATGGTGCCGCAGAGCCTTCAGGAGGTGAACAAGGGGATCAATCAGGCGGAGTGGCGCATACCCCTGTAACATTCCTCACCCAGCTCAATATCTTGTTACTATGAGAAATTGACAAGTATCATCGGTAGTGCATCACTTATCACCATGGGGGAAAATAATTGTATAGTTATTTCCGTGCAGTTCGAGTGCTGGGCACCTCTCTGAGGGTTCTGTTCTTTCATTATTAGCTGATGACATTTATGGTTGTCTTGTTTGTAGGTCGGGGAGCTTTGGAATGGAGATCGCCCGAGTGCTTGGCGGTGGCATTGTTCCTGGTAAACCATCTCATATGTTTTATGGCTTTGGCTGAAAGGAACCTTTTATCTGGCAGGCACAGATCTGGGTTGTATCTGTATAAACTTTCAGTTGTGCTTAATCTTTTTAAATTTCTTATTATAGTAATCATGTGCCAGTAAATATGATGTGCCATTTGTTTTAAATTTTATGTTATTTCTCCTATTTGAAATGGTCCTGAATCAAACTTGCAGTACAACATAGTGAATCTATAGCAAATTATATGCTAGTAAGTAACATGCTTAAAATTACATCAGTGATGTAAGGCTGTTGAGCTACTTGCAATAGTGGTTTGAGTTAACTTAAGACTCATAGCTGCACCTCATAATATTACAATTCTTCTGCCCTACATGCGTGCTTGTTCTGAATTGTGCTTCCTGCATATTTCTTCTGTACATGTTATTTGGTGAATTACCTATCACAGGAGAGTTCTGATACAAAAAGAAAAATTCACTGTTATGGTCGTTATTGTTATTGTACAAAAAAGTAAATGTGATTGTGTGACAGGAGGGATATTTAATTTTTTTGCCACTGCATGCAATGCTCAGTTAACCCCTCTCACATTCACTCTTCTCACGTAGTGCCAAGTCGCATTAGCATTATTTTATCCCATGAATCAATGTTTTACCTATTCCATCAAACTTTTGCAGGCTCCTTGATATTAGTCGGTGGGGATCCAGGTGTTGGCAAAAGTTCAATGATGTTACAGGTAAAATATATGCACATTTGGCTATCCACGTTTGACCTGCATTTTTTTTTCTTGATGCACTCAATTCATTACGATAGCCTCATTCATTTCTCCACCCTGTACTATTTAATATATTTCTAACTAGTTTCTTACATATGGAGTTATGCAGTTTTCTGGAATCTTATTCCTTAGCTTTTAGAGTATAAAAGGTGTTCCTGACTCTGAAATCTGAAAAGTGTGTTTTCTGTATCCATAGCTTGCTTCAAATATATTGGAGGGTTTCAAGGCCGATGAGTCTTCTCCTGTTGTATATGTGTCTGGTGAGGAGGTTAGTTACGATCTTATTCACTGAAAATTTCTGGACAGATCTGTACTATGCTTTCATCTGTCATCCTTCAGCGCTTGATAATTTCTTATGGTTGATAATTTCATTGTTGAGTTTCATAGGATCTAACAACACACTTTACTATAACTTTGTGACTATGCTCCAGAGCATCGAGCAAATTGGAAACAGGGCTCATCGGATGGGTATCACATCTAGCAAGTTGTACCTCTACTCTGGTACGGATATTGAGGTAATCTGTTCAGCTGGCACCACTTGTGCATACTCCTAAATTTATTATTATTATTTGGATCATAGACCATTTTTAATGTAAGGTGAACATACTCTAGTTTTTTTACCTTAGGGAAAATCCTTAGTTTCATTGAACAAGGTTAATGTGACATAGTGTTCTGTGTTAAGGGTATAATAGTCAAGGGTAGTATTGTAATATCCTAGTGTCTAGGGTTTGGGGAGTCACATGACTAAAGTGTAGGCACGCACGGCTTTGACGAACTATATGTGAGCAATTGGACTTGGATTGACACAGATGCAATGTGACACTGACTGAGATGCTAGCAGAAGCATGCAGCTAGGATATGAATGGCAATGGCACAACAATTTAAGCAGCAAGCAAAACTACTAGCAGATGATATGGACGGACAGTAGACACGGAAGTAAAGACAAAGAAGGATACTAGCAGGCAGCAGCAATCAACAGGCAAAAGCAGATGGTGAAGCCTTGCACTAGGAGCAGCAAAGAACTGATGCATATTTCAATCGAACCAGCAAGTCACGAGAGGCAGAGCAGCAGCACACAGCCGCACAGAACAGAGGCGACAAGCGGACGGAAGGAGGCCGCGACTGCGTAACAGGCAGACGTGCGGGAGGGCCACGGAGGAAGCGGCCGGCGACGACAGGCAGCCAGCAACGAGGCAGCCGGATCCGCGACGGGCAGAGCCGGCATTGACGGAGATGAGGATGAGCCGGCGGAGACAGGTGCCGCGACAGGCGGTGAAGAGGACGGACCGGCGGCGACAGGCGCGGACGGGCGGTGGGGCGGCCGGATCTGCGACCTGCAGATCCGACGCGGACGGAGGACAGCCGCGACGGCGTCCAGATAGGCGGAGAGGAGGCGTGGCGCGACGAAGACTGGACGGGCGGAGCTGCTGCTGCCGGCGGTGACGGTGACGGTGACCTCGACGGACGATGGGAGGCCGGAGAAGTCGCCGCTGCGACGGGCGGACGGCAGACAAAGGCGCCGGATTGAGGACAGAGACGCCCGATGGGGGGGGGGGGCAATGGACGTGCTGCTGCTGTGACTCTAAACTGGACTCGGGTTTGGGGATTGAAGGAGATGCCGCCCCCGGGAGGGAAGATCGATCCTCCCGGGGACGGCACAGCGGATCGATGAGGGTGGGGGGCTGGATCAGAGAACCTGGAGCTCTATTACCATGTTACGAATGGAGGAGAAGATGAAGACTGAACTGTATGATGCTATTGAATAGCCCCAAATGGGTATATATACATGTGACTCCCCAAACCCTAGACACTAGGATATTACAATACTACCCTTGACTATTATACCCTTAACATTCTGGAGTGCCAAAAATTTGTAGGAAAACTATTTGCTCATCTCAGATCTTGTTTTTCACCTATATGAGCTTTCGTCATACCAGTTAATAAGACTACTGATAGATAGATACTTTGTTCTGTGGCTCAACTACTCATTGATTGTACCATTTTATGATCATCTGTAATTATCTAAAAAACTGCTAGTGTCATGTAATTATATTATTCAAATTTGTAACTCGTATCAGCAATGCAAAATCAACAGTGTGAGAACCACATATTCAAATATTTTTTAATAAAACTGAGTAATCTACATGTTATCTAAAAAGTATTTATTATAGATGACAATGGCCTTGACTAAAAGTATAATAGGACCTCCGTTTACCTTCTGTCCTAAATAAAACATTTCTCAGAAGAAACCTTAACAGCCCCTCTTATATACCATCTAAATTCCTCAAAAATCTTGTTTCACAGGATATCTTGGACAAAATCCAACCGCTGTCTCCAAGGGCTCTAATTATCGATTCAATTCAAACAGTTTATGTGAGATCATTTGCTGGAAGTGCTGGCAATTTATCACAGGTGCTTCTGTTAGTTCATCTAATATTTTTCTGATTATATTGAGACCAGCCTTGCATGCCAACATGTCATGTCTTGCTATTATTGACTAGTAGTTGTTTACATTAGGTTTGATTACTGTTACACTCAGTTTCATTTGCTTTTGCCATGATAGTAATATATAGATAGTAATATATAGTCCTGGAACTTCTTGCATATGTTTGGGCAATGATGTTCATTCTTCAATTCAAACCGAATTCAAGGGCTTGCGTTGCTCTCAGTACTTTACATTTAGGTTGAGCTACACATGCAGTTAAATGACATATAGGCAACCTAGCAGTTGCAGCTATGGCTCAAGATTGCACAACAGATGAGCCACAGTAACCCGTGCTGTTCTCGTGCTACAATGCTCGACTCACCGCTCATAGTCTTAAACATGTCTTGATTCAAGCAAAAGCAATTTCATGGATATGTACTATAGTACAATAGACACTGGTAGAGGAAACAACCTTATCTTTTAGTCTCAGTCTTATTATAGAATCTAGCAACAGTTTGCATCTTTGAGCTTGATGCCAAGTCTATGGGAGGGAATTTCACATTGTTGAACTAGAATATGTTATATGGTACTGAAATTTTCATTCCTCTGTTGTCTGTTGCTGTAAATCTTTGCCTTCTGTGGACAACAGGTCAAGGAATGCACCTCTGCCTTGTTACGATTTGCAAAACTGACTAATATCCCTGTTTTCTTGGTAAGCTAACCACCATTCAAGAACTTTTCCGTTATTTGTGTTACATCCTAGACAAATTCCTGCCTTTATTTTCTTTCATTGGTAGCATCTTGTCAATTCCTTTTTACTTTTCAGATTGGACATGTTACAAAAAGCGGTGATATCGCTGGTCCTCGCCTGTTAGAGCACATCGTGGATGTTGTTCTGTATATGGAGGTTAGTTAATTGCTCTTCCAAATGTTGGTGGGGGGGGGGATGATAAGTGTTTTTAAAGCTCAAAATATGATTATTTCTTGAAACTTCTGAGTGCTTTTTATGTGTTGTCATTTATATCATAGATGGTAGAATGATCCAATTCATACAACCAGATCACCTTCAGATGATAAACAAGTGAAACGCTAAAACAATAAAGCTTACAATCATGCTGCTTATTTCAGGTTTATGTTTAATTGCAACATTTTGCATATTTAGATGTTAAATATGATAAAATATTATTCCTTGTATTTTAGGGAGAGAGGTGCTCATCCCATCGATTGTTGCGGTCGGTTAAGAATCGTTTTGGTTCAACAGATGAGGTATACTCCCATGTCGTCTATCAACTATTACTAGAGTCTGGGGCACGCCTCCGGCGTGCCACTTAATCGTTCCATTCTCGAGTCGCAGGTTTGCGAAGTTTTGATGGAAAAAAACTGTCTCTAAAATTTAACACAACATGGGAAAAAATATAGGCAATTTTTTTTCAATAAACACACAGAATATATAGATAACAGTTGATAGCCCATGCATGAACTGGATAATTGAGCATTTATAAAATGTTTGTGGTGTGCCGCAAATCTCTTGCACCCATAACAAAATCATTAACTGACACGAGATATGAAAACAAACACTTCTTCTAAGCATGCATATATCACATGGTGCAGCACAGCTCAGAGTCGATAAATGCCAGGAAAATACACTTCGTAGCTAGAAAGCGGGCATCTGAAAAATATATCTTGCTGTGGTGGAATTTTGCTCCAGGTAATTGATCAACGAGGCAACCATGTTAGTAACCTGAAGTCCGTCATGTACTTGGATTTCCCAACTCTACCAAGCTGCAAGACCGTCTGCTTGCCATTTTCCTGCACTTATCTTGTTAGTGATGTGATTCTGATGCTTTTATTTGGAGGGAAAGTGATATGATCTTTTGATAACCAACTGGAAATAAAATGTTACCTCCAAGGTCATCTGGTCTTCACTGATGTCTGCACCTTACCCCATCCTTCTTACCCTCTCTCGATGTCTAGTTCATAATGTTGTCACATCTAGTATGAACACAGCACATTAGATTCTCCATTTCTGAAGATGCATCAAATAAGTTGCTGAAAAAAATTCTTACATTGGTGAAAGGGTTTAACAACAAAATTACAATTACTCCAGAAAGATATTCTTAAGCGTAGCTAAAACACGGTTGTCATGCGGTGAAAGAAACTTATGTTCGTAGTCACAAATGAACACCTTAACAAAGTCTTTTTCATTTATATAGCATATGCTGATGTTTCCATTCAATCAATTACTAAATAAGTAAAGTCGTCCCGTTGCAAGTGTACTCATTAACTGCCCGCTTAATACGTTCAGGATCAGACATCAATAAGTCGTCTCCTGCAACCTATGCACGTTTCATACCATGAGCTCCTCATGAAGTAAAAACCTAAAGTTCAAAAGAACAAAAAACACCTGGCATAGCTCTAGTGTGGTCAACTTTTTTGAGTGCTCCCAGTCATCTTTGTCAAAGGGCTGCTCAATGGAGACAAGTGGGTACTCTAATGCAGCAATGGAGGAAGAAATCAGCAAACTTGTGTTTTTAAGAATTATGAAACTTAAAGATGTAAAAAAAACTGATGCCAATCCATAGTTCAATTGATACCCAAACAGTATACTCCTATGTTAGTAGAGTACAATCAAATTAAATAATAACTCAAAGCCAATGTCTAAGATATATAATCCCAGCTCATCATGTAATACATGTTCTTACCACAGAACCTGCATAGCCAATTTTGTTGAGTCTTGCAGGTGGATCAACTATAAAAAAAAATACTCATTCTTTTAATTATATATTCTTAACCAGGCTGCATATAATAATATTTTTCTTAACCAAGCTGCAGATAATACAGAACTACAGATTGACTTGACTCTTGGGAATTCTGCATTGACACATTCATTTTGAATATCAACAACTCAGCATGGTCACGCCATCAGAAACAATCAATTAACTGAGTAAAGCTATGGAACTAATTTCTAAGTTGACGTCAAGGTCTAATCAAATAACACAAACAATCAGCTTTAGACTAAGGCACATGCACAATGAATCAGAAAGAGAAGAGAAGCATAGGGTACCTGTTGATGACGGCATCGATGATTATCTGGATGGGGCTGGCGTCGGGTGAGCAGGTGAATTATCTCCAAGGTGTGCTTCACGATGCGAACGGCCACGACCTTCTTGCCGTTGTTCCGGCCGTGCATCACGAGCGAGTTGGTGAGGTGCTCGACGATGGCCACTGCGCCTTGCGGAAGCGCTTCTTCGAGTAGCAGCCTGCGGTGTGGGGCAGGACGTCACGTGCTTCGTCGCCGACACCGCCAGGTAGCCGTTCAACGAGATGTCGTTCACCTGGAAATCCAGTTGCGCCAGTTCAATACACAGCTAACAACAGAAGAAGAAACGCTAGAGAATCAAATCAGAGAAGTGGAGATCCATTCGCGTACCTAGACATCCTGGAAGGTCCAGCGGTTGAAGAGCTTCACCTCCTGCTACGGCTGGTAGACCTCAGCCATAGCGACCTGCACCATAGCTAAGAACGAGAGGGCGATGTGCTTGCTGCGGTGCACGCGGGCGTGGGAGAAGCGGCAGCACCTCCTCCTCTCTCCAACTCCTCCTCGTGTGCACCTCGCTGCATCGCCATGGACGTCGTCGCAGCGAGGATGCAGGCCGCGGGCCGGATCTGACCGGCGAGGGATGCGCAGCCGGCCGGATTTGGGAGGGAGCACAGGAGAGAGAGAGGAGTAGGAGAGAACCGAGAGGGGCCGTCGGAGATCGACGAGGTCACGGTCGGGGGTCACGCTCGCCTGGAGCACACGGCGGCGCCGGGAGGCTTGAGCGTCGGCGACACTGGGAGCAGGAAGCGGAGGAGGAAAGAAGAGAGAGAAAGGATGAGGGATGAATGGGAGGGGGTGACGGCTCGGGATGAGGACGCGCGGGGGCGGCGGAGCGGTGGGGGGACTTCTTTGTAAAAGTGACGGCAGGCGGTTTTCTGCAAAATGTCCGCGAAATCGGAATTTCGTCTTCTTGGTAGACAAATATTTTGGAACTCAGGGTGTTTTATGCAATAAATTCGAACGCGTTTGCTGTAGCAAAAGGACTTCGCTAGACCCGGAAAGAGTTAAAGGAAAGCTGGAGGGCTTATTTGCAACTTTCCACGCGCCGCTGGCGGGTTGCTGGCCGTTGGATCGGCGCGATCTGACGGCCGCGAATTCGTGACGACGTAGCCACGCTCAGGAGGCTCCGCAGAGCATGCGGAATATATAGCTTTGGATGTCTGCTCCACAAGTCCATAAAAATATCATTACTGCCATACTGGACTAACATGCAAATTGGGTACAACACGGTTATGCTAAACTCAGACACTTTTGCCTGATTGTTGTGTGGATAGTTGATTGCAGTAGTCTTTTTTATTTGACAAACCCTAGAAGATACGGTTCACTCATTCATCTAGGATAATTTACTTGTGATAATGCTCGTGTATTCGAACTAAGACTAGACCATCATACTTCACAGATTACTAGAGATTGCTGTAGTAAACTGTTGTCATAGCTTATTTTTCATCTTCTATTGTTTCAATGTTCAGAAATGCAAACATGTTTGTGCCCTTGTGCTTGTAACAAAGCTCCAAACTTATGTACCAAGCATAATTGCTTAGAACATGATTGTATCCTATTCATGGATAATGCAATATGATTCCTAGTTTCATGAAAGAAAGAACCCAATAATCATTATTTTTCCCCTTCTGATCTGACCTGTGTTGTCCTAGCACCTCCCTTCTGCATTTACCCTTTTTCATCCCCTTTCCATGGTCGTTCCATCAATCCATCCTTGTCTCCCCTTCATGTGCCGGCATGTCCATCTAGAGCTCTGCCACTCCTCTTCCTGGTTGGGTGCTGCCTTCTTCTCTCTTGCAGTCTTGCTCATGGTCACCTTTATCCTCGTAAAATATGTCTCATCCTGGTGCATCTAGAATTGCCAACAAGGTGATTGCTTGATACAGGAGTGTGATCCTCTGTCAGGAGAGCATAGTGTTGCACTGCTGTATAACTCCATAATTTAGAATGTCCGATAAGAATCCCTGCTACAGTTTCCCTTGTGAATAGTTATTTATGAACCTGCCATTTGAGATGTCTAATTATTCTCTTTTATCTTCATATTTCATGGTAATTTTTCAGTTCATAAGATATCAAACTGTTCTTTCTGGAAGGCATTAAATAACATGCAATCACTTGTTCTGTTTCCTGTTATTCTTCCAGCTTGGTGTATTTGAGATGGCCGAATTTGGTCTACAAGCTGTTCTGAATCCTAGCCAGATGTTCTTAACTGAGCATGACTCTGATTCTGAAATTCTGGCCGGGCTGGCTATTGCTGTTATTTTAGATGGATCTAGGACCTTTGCTATCGAAGTTCAGGTACTTCAGTCTTAGTAGTATGGTCACTGGGCCTTAAGTGGCTAAATTAGTTTCCTTCCAATACTTCTTATTGTATCTTTGTTCTCCATATACTTGAGTTGTCGGTAGCTGTAGTTTAAAAACTAATGGACTTCTGTGAGCTGCATTTTTTTTTCCATTTGCAGGCATTGTGTGTTTCTGGTTCTCAACGCTTTGGACAAGTAGTGGGCATACCAACAAAAAGGGCTGATGTCATAATCTCTGTAAGTGTCAAGTTAATACATCCAGCCAATAAAGCACCGCACCTATGGACATAAGATCCAGCAGGATTTGGACTTGTAAAATGAGATCATGTGAATTGAAAATTGTTGCTAGTTTATCTTAGCTTGATAACACAGTTATTTTGGTGTTAGAGCAACATAGATAATGCCAGACCTGAATTCTTTTCTTCAGCTCTAGATCATTCTTTTACAGCCAAAATGACATTAGTTTGATCAGGCTTAATTATAACCCTATGAAAACATAGCACCTTAATCTGAGTTATTATTAGACGCCGTGTCATCTCAACAGACACTCTGATAAGTTTATCCTATGTATATTAGTCCTCTGCATCTCTGCATATCACTCTTGCAGACTTAGTTTTGCATGTTTTCTTGCATCTCTGCTGGAATAACTGGAAAATGAAGTTATGGTTTCCAGATGATAGGAATATATGTGTGGGATGAGATGTTTTGGGAGTATGTGTTCTTTGACACAAACGCCCATGCCTCCACATGCCCGTAGCAGCCTAGCACATTCGTAGATTTACATCGACCAGTTGCACAACCAAGATTTGCTCCCTAGTTGGCGGAGTCATACATCCACAGCCACAACTCCACCGATTGGCCAATACATTTTTTCCTATATATTGCGAAATTATAATCTCATTTTTTACTGTGTAGGTTCTTATGAAGCAAGCAGGCCTAAAACTTCAGGATAATGTAAGTTCATAGAGATTCTTTTTTAATTATTACTATATCGGACAATATAGGTTTCTTTACAATGAGGTTTCCCAAAAAAAAAAGGTTTCTTTACAATGTGTTGGCGTTAATTCTGAGATACAATTAGTTTGCTGTCATAAACTATAGCCTTATTGTTTGCATCAAATTAGAGCATGTTTGGTTCATTCGAACTCTGATTGTATTAAGGGAGTATGTGATATGACAATGGCATAACTGTGACCCTGTTCACTAAATCTAGTAATTTGCCAGTTTTGGGATTTGAGGATAATACAACAATGCGCTAGTGACTACTTTCTATGTTTGTTCCCACATTCTTCTGGTGCTATATTTCTGGTCATGCTGCAGGCTATTTTTTTGAATGTCGTCAGTGGCTTTGAGTTGACTGAGACTGCAGGAGATCTGGCCATAGCAGCTTCAATTTGCAGCAGGTAGTAATTTTAGTGCTTTATTTTAGAGTTTTTACCAATACATAATAATGGTTTTCTCATTCTTTTTCTGCATAAAAGCAAGTGGGACACCTGTTTTAGTTTATCTTTTCCACTGTTTGTCCATTTTAAGGAAGCCTCTTTTCTTCTTGTCTTCAGTTTCTTGGAGTTTCCTATCCCAAATGATGTTGCATTTATTGGAGAGATTGGCCTTGGTGGTGAACTTAGAACTGTAAGCTTTCTTCTGCTTCATGTTTGCTTATCCGTAATCTGAGTTGGCACTTGACAGGAAAGAGACAACTTGTTTTCGTAAAAAGAATAGTGGAGATTAATGTTTGAACTAAAAAAGGAATCACCTATTTTATTCTTCCAAGCTTTTCTCAAATGTCTACTGTGCTGTTAAGATTTACTGTCTCAACAAGTAATCAGTGATCACAAACTATATCCCAGTCAATATACTGTCACTCGTGTATATCCTGGCCTCAAAAAACTTAGCCAGACAGAGTGAAAAATTGGACCTCATTCCCAATTTGTTGGTATTTTTCTGTAGCATTAGGTAGGGGTTGTTTCTGTTAAAAAAATGGAAACACTGCCAAATGGAGATGATTAACAATGAGATGGAATTTCAACCTATTTGCTAATCCTGCTACCTGATATGTACACCAGGTCATTTTCTTTTCATATGTAAATTACACCCTTGAAAATAAATATGATCTTCTAGTCAGATAATTTATAAATTGAAATGATTTCAATGAAGTGTGAAATGAAATGCTAAAAAAAAAAGTGCAGAATAAAACTTTAAGTACTATGCGGGAAGCAGGCCGAATATGCCTGAATTCATCTTGAGTTCGCCAGTTGTTATAACTGTAATCAGTTGTAGTAATGTTTCTTTATATTTCCCTTTTAAAAGGTGCCAAGAATGGACAAGCGGGTTATGGCTATTGCGAAGCTGGGATACAAGAAGTGTGTTGTTCCCAAGACCTCCGAGAAGTTGCTCAAACCGCTTAAGCTTGATATCGAGATCTTGCCCTGCAGCAACCTGAAGCAGTTTATAAATGCCATATTTAGGCCCCAAGGTTGATGTTGGCGTACAAGATACCTGCTTTACCAAAGCTGACCGTAGGTGTTTAGGGTTAGAGATTAGAGTATTGTAGGTCAAGAACATGGCATAGTGCAAGTTAGACAGCGGATGGGTTTCAGTGTTGGGCTTCCAGCTGATTTATGTATATTCTCCTTCTCCATGTTGCTAGTAAGCCTAAGACGGTCACAGATTTGGTTGTCATTATTCTTTTGTGTAGATTTGGAGTTTTATTACGTATCCTGTCTTTCTAATCTAGTGTCAAGCTGTTGATTTGCTTCCACAGCGCGGTGACCACCTCGGTTCTGTTGTCCATGATACAGTGGAAAGCTGACCTTCGGATAGCTACAGGAGCTAGGAAATTAGGTTGTTTATTTTTTGCAGGTAATCCACTTATGCTTGCACGTTTGCGTGCCATAATCGAAATTCTTCATAATCTAGAGATGCACAACTCTTATGCGTATTTAGGCAACTCTTCTTAGACTCCCTTTGGTTCAGCTTACTGCGGCAGTAAGCTGAACCAAAGGCCTAGGAAGGGACAACAACTTTCTTCAAAAGTCGACTTTTCCTCGGTTCATTTCTCACAACAGTCGTGACCTGCTTTTCCCAGCTGTGATATTGGTGTTTTATTGGTATTTATCGCCTGCCATCAGTTATCGGTCCTATTTGGTTTCTACAAGTCTTTGACTTATTAATTCAGTGACTTATTTAGTTGTGTTTGGTTATAGTGACTTATAGGTTAGTGTATTCTAGTGGGCCCTACCTAGGAACATAGATGTGCACCTCTCATTTGAGGAAAAAATGTAGTCGAATGGTTGCTTAGCAAAATGGAAATCCGCGCCTTTGTTTATACTGATCACGCGTGCTCAAGCAGATAAATGTCTGATTTTCAAAACAAATTTCTGGCCATTTGAATTGGAAACTATAGATGCGTCAGCTCTCCAATAAATTGAAACGAGATACAAGTTACTGTCGCTCTCTGGCTCCAACCACAACGTCAAAATGCTTGATTTACGAAACCTTTAGATATTTGACCTGATTACACCTTTCCCCATCCACAACAATTTTGCAATTTCGAAAACAAAACTTACTGAAAGTTTGAATTGATTTGTAGGGCTTTCCCCTCTCCGAAGAGAAGGAGCCCTTCCAGAAATTCTCAGTGGCCCAGAGGGCCAAAGAGGGGGTTTGGAAATAGTTTTCAACCAGCAATTGACGCGCCTCGGTATTACCTCACTAGCTGCGTCATTGCCCCAAGCGCAAAGATGGTTTCTCCCTGACGCCCACCCCCTAGTCTTATACACGCCTCCCCTCCCACCGCGCGTCTCCCCTACCGAGGTGGGACTAAACGAAACAACAACCAGCTCCAAGGCACCCGCCAGGCCGCCACCGCCTCATTATTGCTGTTGGGCTCTCTTCATGGGCTTTGTCCGATCACGGCCCTATTCTTTTCCTCTCCCCTGGCTCTCTCTCGCATCTCGCATGGGCGGCTTTCCCTGGCGCCTCCACCCCCTCACACGAGACACCACGACGCCCGGGGGGGGGGGGGGGGCGTCTGCATCGAAACTCATCAGTCATCACTGTCACTGCATCGACTTGGTCACGTTGTTCTAAAAAAAAAGAAAAAAAACATAACAAGCAACGAATCACGTAGTTCGAAACCAAATCCGGCAATAGCATGTCACGACCACATTACCGAAGAAACTGTGTTCTGCAGTCTTAGATTCTCTCTCATAATACTCTAGCTTTCCTGAACTTATTTCCAAAATAAACAGCAGTACGATGGCACCGACAATGGCACGCGCAGATAGCCTACCATCCAAACTATACATAGGGTAATGTTTATTTAGGACTACTATATAGTTAGATAGGGAGAGAATGTTTTCTCCTAATCTCCTCTAGGAAAAAATTGGAGAGACAACTGAGCATCGTCAGTTGCCATGGCAACTACTCTGAATCCGCGCATATAACCGGACGTCGACCTCACTTCGTGGAACTGGAGTTGGAGCCTGCAACCTTGTTGCCAACCTTCCGATGGGACGGCGAGCCATCTATGAGCTGGGCCGTTCTTTCCTCTTCCTTCTTTGCCTCTTCGACAACTTTGTTGCAGAGGAAGCTTGGCTGGTTGGTCGAGGAGAGCAGCCTTGCCCACATCCTGTCAGTTATCGAGACTCTGTTCTGCTTCTCCGTTATCCTCTGAGGTGAGAGGTGCAAACAATCAGTATGAAGGGCATGGAAGCATAATGGGCTTTAAACTTGTGACGCTGAATGCAGTAAAAGTAACTCCCTGTGTCCTATAGAGGGTGACTTACATAGAAGGGGATATAGCAATGCCGACCATTCACTTGACCAATGGTGAAACCAGTATATCCGGCCATGGCTCCATGGACCACACTGTGCGCCAACAGTGTGCAATATACGTTATCAGATGCGTTGCTAGGGATGGCACGTATCATGTACGTCGGATCTGCAATAGAAGAACATCATCTGAGATGTGCTACTGTGAAACTAGCAATTCTGTGGAACCCAAAACATAATATCAACGAAAAACAGACCTATGTACTTCAGATTGATGGTCATCTTGTTTTTCTTGAAGTACTCCTGAATTCACAAGTAAAACACTGGTTAAGCAAGTGCTTATATTGCAGATATGAGCAACATCTAGACGGCAGACAAGTGGATATCCATGTCTCACATTTATCTTTTGAGATAACCAAAGACCAACGTCAAGAAGCAGCTCATTGCCCGAGGCATCCTTCCCAATTGACTGCATGGTTTCAGCAATAAGTTTCTGCCCAGCACCCTCAGCAACAACAATAACCATATGACCATTATCCTTCAAACGCTTTTCTATATATCTGAAAAGTCCACCTTCACCCTCCAGATAGAAAGGTGACTCTGGAATCAAGCAACAATCCTGACAAAAGGAAAACATTTTATCCTTTATTCTTGTGTGCAAACATGAAAATACACCCAAAATAGTTTTGGCTCAATGGAGGTGTGAACATACCACGTCCCTGCTAGCCAGAGTAGCATAATGGGCGATAAAACCTGCGTCGGTAAAAAAACTCATCAGTCGATTTTCTGATACAAAGGAAAGCACGAATGAAAAAGTTTTGAAACCAGTACGGGGTGTATGCATAAAAGAACTTGTGGGATTTACTTCAAATTCGAACCAGATCCAAGCATTTGTTGCATGGAACATAGGCACATTGAGTTAATTATCTATCCATGCTATCAAGCTATCAAGCACCAACTAGCTTCTCTGCTAATATCTTATTCTGCAAGCGGTACCTTCAAGGAACTTCTCTGCCTCTATGAAAATCTTAGATGTCTGTATGTTTATGTTATATCAGTTTCCTGATGAACTTCAATGGAAATTTAAAGCATTTTTTAGTCTCTTTGAGTTTATATTGGAACAGATTTCCATGTCTGATGCTTCTATGGCGTACAACAGACAAGTATCATATGTTACTAGCATAACATTCGTAGAAGCTTACCACTGTGTCGTCCCATTAGCTTGACAAGACCTATACCATTCTCAGCACTTACAGCTTCCACATGAGCAGCATTTATTGCACGTTGAGCCTCCTCAACTGCTGTGTCGAAACCAAATGACTTGTCAATTACCTAAACATAGGAAACATTGAGTTCGTGAATATAGGATACTTGTCAAATGTCATATTCCACCAAAAATATCACTAAAATCCAGACAAGTGTATTACAGGGATGTCATTATCAATAGTCTTTGGAATGCCAGCAACAGAGACTTTCAGACCACGCCTTCTAACTTCCTGAAGAATATTCAAGTAAAGGACTTATAAGCACATTGCACTAATTGGTTGTGATAAATGATCGGCTGCTTATCAATACGCCATCAAGAAAGGCTATATTTCAAACATGTTTGGAAACACTTTATGCGAATCTACAATTATGCTTACTTCAAATATCACTCCTGCACCCCTCTGAGTACCATCACCACCAATTACATAGACCTGAACAAAGCATCGAAGTGTTGAGACAATGTGCAGTTTAAGTGTCTCAGCTTGGTAAAAGAATGTCCATGGTGCCAAAAATTAAGGAGTAGTGAGACAAAAAGATGCACAATAGAAATGGCATTTCTTCCATTTACCTGATTTATGCCACGATCTTGAATACTGTCAACGATCTTCGTGGTGTCATGGCCTCCTCGTGATGATCCGAGAATAGTTCCACCCCTTTTGTGAATGTCATTTACACTCTTTGGAGTCAAGGTGATGGTGTTGCGAGCATAGAAGCCTCTATACCCACCCTATGAGAAAACAAACATGAGGGCAACAAATGAGTGCTTGAAGAAATCCATGGGAAGAACGATTTATTGCATGATATAATGTTTTCCACCTGAATCCCAAGTATCTTGGTGACACCATACATGTCAGATAAGCCACATACAATTTCCCTAATCACAGTATTAAGTCCAGGGCACAATCCTCCACAGGTGACGATGCATGCATGGACCTCATCAGGTTCAAAATAGACCTAACCCAAGACATGCACAAGGTTACAAAAAGTTTACAGGGTTAGCCATAGTATCTCCCCCTTATACGTAGCTTTGTTTGTGTACAAAAAGTGAAAAGCACAAGGTTTGCATACCTTTTGGCGAGGTCCGGCACGACGGAAGTGGTTCCCTCTGGGGCCATCCTTGTGAACAACAATCTGCATTGGACAATAGCACGCATCACATAATTGGTGTAAATACTTTGTAGAAGTGAAGTATTTCCTGTAAGAGAAAAAAAATGCAGAGTGGACAACAAGTCCCTCACGAATTCACCTTCTGGCAGACAGTGTCGTCTGGGTTTACAAAGTACTGCCTGAAGAGGAGAAAGAAAAAGACAAGTTAGCTACAATGAGGGAAGAATGTGAGCTAATCAAGCCAGCATTAAAGCTTACTTCACAACTGAGTATGCTGGGTTATCTTGCAATGGATTTGGGTAGGTCTGCAACATCAATGAAAAATTTATCATGATCACAAATTGGTTATGAGTACCTCTCAGATTCTACATTTCACCTGTTGCCTCCATAACTAATGGTAAATCGCCTATCACTACCTCTAAATGTCCAATTCGTAACAAGAGTAAAAATGTAGTGTAGGGGATCACTCGAAAAAGCGACTGCTAAAAAAACAGCAGTTCGGCAGTTACAATCACAAAAAAAAACCCACGCCATAACGCAAATAACTAACGAACAAAAAGGCATCAATAAAAGTCGCTGACAGCTTTAGATCGCACGAATCATCATCATCAGATTCCACGTTCTCCTACGATCCGGCCGCTGGGCCGCACCAGTGCACCACCAGAATGCCACGGAGCGGGTAGCATCGCCCTCGAGCAGCAGCGATCGATCACCCGCTACCCGCGTCAACCCCGCAGATCGACCCCCTCCGCACGGGACGGTGGCACTCACCGGGAGATCAGGGAGGTAGTCCGACACGTGCGGCACGTCCTCGAGGACGTACCCGGCCTCGCCGGACACCAGCTTGGCTGCCGCCGCCACTTCCATCGCCTCCCCGCGCCGGCTCCGCTCCGGCTCCCACGCGCGGCCCCTCGGCGTGTCCCGGCGATCGACCAGGTGGTGGTGGAGGTGGTCACGCGGACTCGGCACGGTGATGGGCACGGGCGCGCTCGCGGTCGCGGCGGGCCTGGGATCAGTGTCCGAGTCAGTGGGCGACGCGGGCGGCGGCGCCATAGCGGGAGGAGGAGGATGCTGTGGGAAAATCCATTGCGGGTGGCGTCCGGGTGGCTTTGTGGGGGGGGGGGGGGGAGCGGTGATGGCGACGGCGGCGGCCGGGAGCGCGTGTCGACGAGGGGTGACGGCGACCGGCAGCGGAGATGAGCGAATGGGGTGCGGGGCGAGGACGACGCGGCCTGCGGAGGAGTTGGGGCCGGGGACGGGGACGGAGGATGGGGGAGAGATGCGCGCGGCCTGACACTTGGTGGGACTTGGCGTTTTCTTTCAGGCGGTGTGGGTCCCGAGATTCGTGTTCTCCCCACCCGTTGGATGCTGCGAGTACGGCCATGTGACAGATCGCTGATTCGTACTCCGTGGTTCGCCGACGGGTCACTCTTTCACCCCGGAAGTCACCGGTCCGTTGAAATCTGACCACAACGCTGTTTGGTTAGGAGTTGCAATTTGCAAATAGAATGGGATTGTAGCACTTTGAAATTTTAACTGTGAAACGAATAATTATACTGTTTTATTTGGTTCAACTATGTCAAATAGTATGATCTTTCCATTGTCTTGTTACATACGTAGGGAAAGAAATGGTAAGAGGCTCTATAGCATGGGATTTAATAGTACATCGTAAATCGATTACGAACTACGAACGGGTGAAAAAAAACAGCTGCAACACAATTTATTGTCATCCGTAAATCTGTCACATTTTGTCGAACTAAACACCATCTGTTCTTTTTAGGTGTGTCTATCTCATCTAAAGTGACGTCTAAAATGTAAAATGGTGAGTTGTTACGGATGAATAGTGAAAAATTGGTTAGGGTGTTTAGTGCTTATAAAGTTGGTGAGGATGGCAGGTGAATGGTGAAAATTTTAGTATTGGATAGACCGCGTGCATAGAAAGATGACGTGACAGGTAAATAGTTGGATGTGACAGTGAATAGTGGAAAAGTGGTTTGGAGTGGCTAGTTCGTTTAAGTGGGATTTGGGTGAAGATGTGACGAGTGAATATTAAATTAGTGCTCACATTTACCAATATAAGCATATTCTAAGGCTGTATTTGGATGTAGATAAGCTTCAATATCTACATCCAAACACAGCCTTAGATATCTTCAAAATTTTCCCTATTTCGAGTAGGCTCTAAACTATTAATAACCTCCAACAATAGAATTCGAAAAAAGTATTCTAGACCATCTAGTAGGCCTATCCATCTCACTAGCGGAAGATACACGGATCAACATTTTTGCATACTCCAATTCCACATAGAATAAACAAACCAACTCTCCGTTCACACACTCTACCGAACAGGGGGGTCAATGACACGTGGGCCCGGCACGGACCAAATGTTAGTCAGCACGTAACTGTGGTTCACCGATAAACTGTTTCCAACCAGCAATTCCCCACATCCTAACCTCCCACCATCGGAAATTCCTCCCCGTCGGAAGCTATCGACCCCAGCCATTCGAGCGTTCGCCATGGTCGCGGAGGCGGTGGGGCGGCGGGGGGCAGCGGCGCGGAGGAAGGCGAAGGAGGCCGCGGTGGGCGTCGCCGCGAGGGTGCTGTTCTACCCAACGCTGCTGTACAATGTGGTGCGGAGCAAGGCCCAGGCCGAGTTCCGGTGGTGGGACGAGGTCGATCAGGTGAATTATCGTTCCCGTTTCTCCCCCCCTAACAGCCTCCTGAGCGAGAGATTAGCTTGAGGGTTTGACTTGAGATTGCTAGGTTCATAGAAACTAGAGCCATCTCCCATCGGTGGTGTTCCTCGGGGATCTTGCTGGAGGCTACGAGGATTCTAGTGGTGGGCAATTTCATTTCATTTGTTCTGTACCTTACTGAACTGAGTCGACTGTTGTCGTAGAATTTGAAGGACGAGTACCTGTACTTTCACTTCGCTGATGATACCATACTTTAGATGCAGATGTGGTATCATTTTGTTTCGGTACTGGAACTTCAAATATCAATTTAGAATAAATTGATTGATTCTCATCATGTTAGGATTCCTTGCCTGCTCCATGCTTTTCATTGTAAGGTTAACAATTTTAAGGTATATAAATGGAGTAACCTGGTGAAACATAGCCCATCATTGATGAAATACTAGAAAGCTCTGGCGCAGCATAGCCGCGCTTAGCCTGATTGAGCCAGCCTGATTGAGCCAGTCCAGACAATGCTCGTTTCTTAGAGCGGCTCCGCTTCATAATACAACTAAGACTTTGAGATTTTGAAAGCAAGTAGTAGTTGGACACTCCTGGGCCGGCACTGAGCTCCACCCCCATTCTCTTTCACTTGCTCCCTCCAAGTGTCTGGGCAGCTTCCTCACTAAGATAGCAGCTATTACCCCACTCTAGCTCAGATTTCAGACATATCATGATTCAAACAGGACATTCTTGTAGAGGAGAAGTGGTCATTTCTGGAAAATTGTTCACAGCTTAGAAAGAGTATCTTTCGGGCCCAAAGCAGTCAGGAAGAGGCATAATCAGATTTACAATAATTAGAATCCCTGGCAACTCTACGTTGAGTTTGGTAAAGATAGAGGCTATTTTGCTGCAAAGGAACGAAAAAGAAACTGCTCAAGTGAAAGCTATATGGTGTATGAACAAATCATGTAAATTTGTGGCATAACTATTGTAAGAAAAGACAATATTTAAAATTTCGAACTATGCTATGATTTATGAAGAAAACTTTATCAAGGGTATGCTCCTGTAACATAGTCCATTATTATCGGAACTTTAACATATAAGACGCTATCTTTGCTTCTAACAGATAGATGAAATCGTATCATATAGAAAATGTGCAATTTATTTATTTGCACTTGTAGCTTCAGTATGAGGCTTTGCAGCATTGTGGAAGTGCATAAATATGCATTTAAACAGGATCATTGTCAAAAGCAATAGATTCATACCTTTTTTTGGAATTGAAAAGTAGTAGCATTCAGTCTGAGGAAAAAATGTTTGTATGATAGGTGGATAAATTTAAAAGCACCATTGAATACAAGATAGCAATTACCTTCGAGGGTGATGTTACAGTCAGTTTTTTTAGGAGATGCACGTATCGAGCAATAGTTTCAGGATTTCTGCCTATTCTTCATATTTCTTTGCAATTGAAAACTGAAGTTTAGATGTTTTAGTTTCAGAAAACAATTATAGTAGCATGGATTTTTCTAATATACATGGCAAACAACTATGAAATGAGCTATATATTAATATTCTATGGTACACATCAAGCAATTTCAAAATTGAGCTATACATGTCAACACCTAAAAAATAGTCGCCAACGTTCAGTTCAGTTCATCAATCTTCAGAACTCGAAGACTGTTCTTACGTAACTACACATTAGGTGTATATGGATTGCCTGCTTTACTTGTGCCTCGATATAAGTTGTAGTTTCCAACAGAGCGCCTAAACATGGCGAATTTGAAAGTGTTCAGATCATGAACTGAGCATTTTAAGCTCTGAAAGATCTTGTACCATTGATAACCACTGCACAATTCATGAACATTGACACTGTATATGTTTCCAAGTTCACCTCATAGAAGCGAGAACCATCCTAGTTATTGAACTGAATCTAGTATGGAGTACATGTTAATGAGTTGTAGTAACATCTACCCTGGATTGTAGATGTAGATGTTTATAATGGCTATTGTACGCACTCTGCAATTACATTGAAGCTTTCACGGCCAGGAGCCCATGACTCAAGCATTCATCCTTGCTTTGGATATCTGAATATCAAAAGAAGGCGATGTGTGGAGTGATCCTTCCTTGGAGGCTTAGAGCATATCCTGTTTTTCCACATCCCTGTGGCATGCCGGCCTGGGCAATCCCCCGCCTCGGACATGGATTTGGCTCGGGGCCACAGTTCACAGCGGCCTGCAGCGCGCCGAGGTGGAAGAGGAGCCCGCTGAGGGCAGTGCAGCTGCACGGCGCTGGTCTCCGGGGCTTTGGCCTCCTTTAATTTGTCGCTGCCGTCTGCCCGGTGGTGGTGGCCTCGCTGCTCTGCCTGCCTCCTTGGTCCTTGCACTCCACATGCCTCGCCGCTCGCCCAACCCAGATTACCACGGCAGCCGTGCTGCGACGACATGCGAAGGATGGGCGGCGTGAGGTGCGGCAAAGCAGAGTACAGCTTCTTCTCGAGCCCAGTGCCGGCGGACACTACCTAGAGCGGGCGGCACGAGTACAGGGAGACGGCCGCGCTCGAGACGAAGGCTCCCGAAACACTGGTTTCTGTGCCCCGCGTGGAACGTGCGATCAAGATCTGATGGCTGGGGAAAAAAGGCGACGTGGCCCTATCGCAGCTCGGGGAATAACCCAGCTTTCGTCTTGTAAAGATTTGCAGCATGCTGGGTTTTCCGGATGGTGCTGACTTCATTATTGTTCACTCCAAAGAATGTCATAGTTGCATTATCTGTATGCATGAATTTAGCTTTGTGTGGGTCTGTTTGGAACAACTTAAATCCAGCTTATGGCCAAAATAAGCTGAAACTAGGAGCCAAACAGCCTCCTCATGTTGAATGCAGCATGTTAGGTTTTTATGGTACTAACTTCATTACTGTTCACTCCAAAGAATGTCACAGTTGCAATACCCGTATGCATGAATTAGCTTTGTATCTGGAGTTAAATTATAGTGATTCTTTACATAATATTCTGGAGCTGTATTATTTGCCTTGTGGTTGAGCAGATATTTCCACTGAATCATAGATATCTCTGATCTGATTATACAGATGCACATATTGACCTTTGTACCAGTTCATTTTGCTTGGAGCAGTTCCGTTCCGCAGAGATGTTTCACGCTTGCAGAAGCTTGGGGTACGTGGTGTGATAACCCTAAATGAACCATTTGAGACTTTGGTACCATCATCAATGTATCAGGCAAGTGGCTTGCAACTTATTTACCTTTTGATATTAAAAGTTGTATGTCACTTCACAGATCATACGCTCCTGAGTCACATTAATCTAGCATATGCCACTTACGAACAGAATTCCTCCAATCCAAGTTAATCAATCAGGGATACGCTGTGACATAAATTCTACTCTGCTGAAATTTGCAGTCACGTGGGATTGCTCACCTTGTTCTTCCTACAAGAGATTATATGTTTGCTCCTTCACTTGTGGATATTAATCAAGCAGTTGATTTCATTCATAGTAAGTAAGCTGCAAATTATGCCCAAAGTGACCCTTTTGCGATGAGTAGTAATTTATGAATTGATCATCCCAGATACTGATTAGATTGTTGACCCATTTGTCACGCTGCTTCCTTTTATTTTCAGCAACTTTCCTTTTCTTCTGGACGAAAACTTTCATTGACATTTCTGCACTGTTAATTAGGAAATGCATCTTCTGAGAAAATAACATATATTCATTGCAAAGCTGGAAGGGGACGAAGTACAACAATTGTCTTGTGCTATCTGGTAAATTTAGTTCTTTACTATCTTTTAGTAAGAATAATAATACGTAAAAATCTGAGCTGAGACTTTCAGGTAGTTAGAAAAACAGTATGGCATACTACATGTTTGGAATTGATTTAAAATTTCATCTGAGTGAAATCCATAATATTGGTATGGTTCTTAATTTCACCAGGTGAAGTACAAGAATATGACACCTACAGAAGCTTTCGAGTATGTACGATCTAAAAGGGCTCGAGTGCTGTTGACACGTTCGCAATGGAAGGTACTGAACGCACGCTGACACATTGTTCCATCTTAAAACATGCTAATTCTTTTCATTAGTTAGAATTTCTTATTTTACTTCCTGCTCTCCTGCTGTGACTTTCTTGAACTTGGTTAGTTGCAAACATTGGCCTGCTTTAAATATTTTATATGTGCTGAAAGATGTAACACTTATCGGTGATAAATGCAGTTGGCCAATTGATCCTAATGGTTTAACTAGCTAGGAAATACTATATATGTAACATTTTAGCAGCCTTTTCTTCCTCAGTAAGGAAATAATCTGGTTTGCATTAAGGACACGAATATTATCGTTATCACTCCTACTGCTTGACTGAACACATATATTTAAAATGTTTTCTTAGTGGGGGGAAACTTTCTATTGTGATTCAAAGATGATGTAAACATGGTACTCATATTTGCAGTTGCTGAGCAAGCTGCAATCCGTTATCTGTTTGGATTGCGACATTCAGCTACTTTTGTCTGGTGACTGATAATGCACCAATCCTTTATATAGCTGGGACCGAATTTACTCCTCATGGACCCAAATGCAGCCCATTAATTAGAGAAATAGTAATGCCGAGTTATCATGGGGGATTCTGAATGTTTCTAGAAGGTCCTGAAGGCCTTTCCAATTCATTTCGTTCAATCTTATTCATGTGAAAGAAGAGTGAGAGGCAGTTTACCTCATTACTCGATGAAAATTCATGTATTCTAGGTGGATTTGATTCTTGCAGGTGGTCCAAGAATTCAGCAAGAAGAACACTGAGTTTCCTGCTGCAACAAGTGATTCAGCAACAGCAACTACAGCAGGGGAGACCATACCAGTAACAGAAGCAAATTTGGATGGCAATGATGCCCCAGAGTCTCTTACAGAAGATGCCAGCTTGTCTTGCCAGAAAAGTACCCCCTCAAGGGCAATGATTAAGATGCTGTCATGTTTGTTTCCTTCTCGGATCTGATGAATGATCACTGGACATTGGGTGTCCGAGGTGCTTGCATGTTCCCCCCATAACCAGTTTACGTGTGAAGTGGCGTGCAGATCTGAAAGGATGGAGGCTGCGTTGGCATAATATTTCAGGAATGATACAACTGTCCATATATTCATCCAATTTGCCTCTGTATATGTACCTTCATAATGAGAAATCCATTGTTTGGACCTGGACCTTTGAGGAGGCTGTATCTGGGCCAGAATGGTTGCAGGACAGCCGGGAATTGAATTGGACAATTACCTCTGGAATTGTTTTGCGAATGCATAGTCAAACACCTGATTCTGTTCGACTGGTATTCAGATAAGATATGATTCGAGTGCACAGCACGACTAAAGGGTCAATTTGAAATGTACAGTTGGGTTGCTCTAGTTTTGCGGCTGCCAAGTCCCGGCCACCTGTTCTTCCAGTCGCCATCCGATTTCAGGTCACCCTGATCGGATCTGAAGATAAAATAATATGGCGTACATTGAATAGATCGGATCAGTAGTCTGATGTCATTGATAGATGACAGAAAGGTCTCAACATGCAACCGAAATTATAAAGTCACACCTTCTGTTTTTGTAATCTTCGATTTCAGTTCTGTAGTATTGTCATTGTAAGTTCTTTCAGGACAATATTGCTATTGTAAGTTCAGCCTGCTCCAAAAATGGACTTCTTATAGTTCTCAAAAAGAAAAAGGGAGTTCTTACATAATTTAAGTCATAATTTTATATATGATTATATATACAAAATAAAAGTTAAATAAGTTACCGCCAAAAAACCCGTAGAAAACAATAACATATAGCCAAATATAACACACTGTATAACATGATAACAGCCACAGTTTATAACTAATTAACTATTACTGTAAGTAAGCTGCAAGCGTGTAAGTAAGCTGCAAGCGTGTACTCCGTGCATTCACTCGCTTGCTCACATAGACACAATTTAGCAGTTCAGGACTTCACGCATCAAAAACTCATTCTTAAATAAATCAAAATGGAAGTTCGCAAGGTAGTAAAAAAACAGAATATATAAAAACACGAGAGATATAAAAAAAGGAAGAAAATGTACTAGAATCTTTTCAAATCTAAACGAGATTGAGTGACGAGAGGGAAACAACACGGGAAAGAAGAAGATTATTTGGAGCAAGAACACCCTGCACCGTTGGAGTGCATGCAATTTGCAAAGCAACAACCAAACGTTTATAAATTCATACAAATAATTCACTCAGATGTAAATACACAAAATTCAGTTTTACAAATTATATATATTTTAGAAATCTATAAGCAGCGCAATAAAATTATAATAAAAAAGGGAAAAGAAAAACAAAATTCCAAATAAAAGTGATGAAAAAGTAGGGTTCCATTCCCTCCTGCCTCGCCCTCACGCTAGTCGCCCACACGCAACCGATATATTCCCCCACCCAGCCGTCCAGCCGAGAGACCGCGTGCGAACCAAGCAGACCCGAGCAGCGAAGCGAAGTCGTCGCCGGAGCAGGAGGAGGAGAGAGCTTGGGGCAAGATGTCGTGGCAGGCGTACGTCGACGACCACCTGCTGTGCGAGATCGACGGCCAGAACCTCACCGCCGCCGCCATCGTAGGCCATGACGGCAGCGTCTGGGCGCAGTCCCCGACCTTCCCCCAGGTACCTCTCTCTCTCTCTTCCCCTCTTATCTCTGCCCGCCCTACTTGTTCAGCTCTGTTTTCTGCTCATGCGCTGATCTAGATCCGAGAGGCTCTAGATCTGCCCCCGCCGCCATCTGCTCGCCGCGGGCACCGGCCGGATCGGGGCGAGGGGAGGTCCGGATCTTGGCCTCATAGGGGAGATGTGGATCCAAGTCCTCATCATCGTGGTTCAGTGATTGCTGTTACTAGTGTTTCTGTGGCCGTTTGATGTGAATATAGTTGAGTTTAAGCTTGATGATGTGTGTATAATAGATTTAGGGGTGGCAGGATCGTGTTCGTTAGCGTGTGAAATTGATCCGGTTGGTCCTTCTATTACTTTGTTCAACTCATGAAATTATAATCGTCAGAAGTTGAATTGGCCCAACAGCAAGCTTGGAGCAATCGATTGACACGTAAAATTAGAGAGTGGCTGCTCGAAGTCCACCAAAGGCTGCGGCGAAGCATAAGTTTCAGCCTACATAGTGTCAACTGTGACTAGAAGTACGTAGTTTTAGCTTTCATTAGATGATGATTTGCTTACTGCTCCAACGCCCCTCTCGTGTGAGTAGTTAAATTCAAAAGTAGCTTTCACTTTGGGAATTGGTGTTTTGTGTTGCATGTTCGAGCACAGCTTGTGGCCAGCATTGTTCCATAGGTAGCCAAGGGAAATCATGTAGTTTGGAAAAGATTTCACCATACTTGGCCTGTTGGCTTCATCATGGTGTTGTCATGCACTTCAGGTGATGGTTTGAACAATTGCTTTGTTGTTCTAGCAGCGACTGAATTTACAATGGTAACTTATATGTAGGGTGTCTTAGTATCATCAATTGTTACATCCTTGGGTTCACAATATCCACCTCTTTTTTTCCTGCATTCTGTTAGCCCTGTGTTCTCATGTTCACGTTTCCTTCTTCTTGTTGCAGTACAAGCCTGAGGAGATTGCTGCCATCATGAAGGACTTTGATGAACCTGGTACTCTTGCACCAACTGGTCTTTTCCTTGGAGGCACAAAATACATGGTGATCCAAGGTGAACCTGGTGCTGTCATCCGAGGAAAGAAGGTACAGTTTGGAACAGATTGTCTATGATATCATCAATGCCTTCTGCCTTTGTGTATGTGGTGTTGATGTTTACCAAAAGCAAACTCAATTCATATATGTAATACCTATATTTGACACTGATCAACTTATATAGAAGTATTAAAGAAGGATAATCAAAGATGTCCTGGATGCATGAGCATGCTGCTTTTCATATTCATGGCCTATTATACGAATTTAGGGATAATTGGTGTGACTGCTGAACTACGTTAGTTTTTTGTGTGTACTTATGCAGCATGTATTTAATATCTCACATGCTCACTATGAAGTGTACAACAATGAGGCTGAAGATTTTTGTGGTTCCATTGGTTGTCGGTTAATCAGGGCTGCAGTCATTAATTAAGCAAATGATTGCGCAACATGGAACACCATTTGGTAGCAGTGAATCCTTAGACTGTAACTATACTGGATATCCAATCTACTCTGGGTGGTATCTCCTAGTAATATAAGAAATGTTCACACTTCACTCCCAGATCTCATTAAAGATTTAAAAAAAACACACCTTCCATCGCTCTTTGATTTACCCCTTTTGTTTTCATATTCCTTGTAGGGCACTGGAGGCATCACTGTCAAGAAGACCACCTTGGCCTTGATTATTGGTATCTATGACGAACCAATGACTCCAGGGCAATGCAATATGGTGGTGGAGAGGCTCGGCGATTACCTGCTGGAGCAGGGTTTCTAAGTTTGTCATATGCTATTTTGGTCGTTTGGCACTTAAGTTTGCACCTCATTTGGTTCAGTAATCCGTGGGCTTGCACGTCTACTTGGCGTATTGCATTATATGCATGCAGTGAATAATTAAGTTGGGTTTGTTGGTTGGTGACAATGTCGGAAAAGGATTTGAATTGGGGTTTATGTTTGGCCTCGCGTCATATCAAACTCAGCTGCTGGTTCACTGAGTAATGTACATTTCCCTGGTCATGGACTCATGGTATTGTGGGCTCTGCTGCTTTATGGAGATGAAATGCATTTTACTGAATGCGCCTGGCTTTCCGTTGGGTTCTTCACTTCTTCGTGTTGCCGATTTTTGCTCGCTCTCATCGGTGCTCAGTTGGCACTAGAACAGTAATAACCAGGTAGATCTGTTGTGAAATTGAGATATCCTGATTACTTGTTGAGCCCCTGATATGGAAAGAGGGCGTTTTTTTAATTATTACTAATGGGACGCATATGATTGCCCCTCGTGGTCCTCGTGGAGTCGCGGTCACGTGCTAATCCCACCGTTTTTTCTGCAAAGCTCGCGTGCTGTCGACGCTTGAGCTGGAGCGAATTCAGTCATTCAGCAATTTCTGTTTCTGTTAGGACACGTGTAACTGTTGGTACAATGTCCAGTAGGAAAAAAACTGGCTGCTTTTTAAAAAAACACCCTGTTGGTTTGGCTTATCAGTCACCAGCCAGTAGTACTTTTCTCTGAAAAAAATCAGCACCAACCACCAGCTATACGAACAGGCTGAAAGGTTGCAACGGTGCTGGAGAAATGCTGTAGTACTAACTTTTTAACGTGTGCTAGTAGTATCCTAGAATAACGAAAGTCCAATAGCTACAAGGTACTGCTAGCTCAATCTGTAAGAAAATTTATTGTCGTAACGTTAAAACACATGTGAAGAATTACTACGCCGTTCACCTTTAAGATAGAAAATACTTTCCCACCGCAACACCAGCACTACATTTCATTCAATATTTACCGTCAAACATGCGAAAATAACAATTACTTTTTTTAAGATGTGCAAATAACAATTACTTTTTTTAAGATGTGCAAAATACGTTTTCATTAAGAGAAAAGAGTGTTACGAAACACAACTTTAGGAGAAACTCTAAAGCACACCGTCAAACATGCGAAAATAACAATTACTTTTTTTAAGACGTGCAAATAACAATTACTTTTTTTAAGATGTGCAAAATACGTTTTCATTAAGAGAAAAGAGTGTTACAAAACACAACTTTCGGAGAAACTCTAAAGCACAAAGAAACATGAAGCACAACTAACGAAGAAAGAAAATACAAACAACAAGAACGAGAAAAGAACCACACCACCACCGCCATATTAGGAACAACGTAAAGGCGACACATGCCTGCAGGACAGAAAGACGCCAAAAACACCCGCACATCACCGCTCGTATAACAACCAAAAAACAGCAGAAGCAACACGAAGCGGTCTTGCAAGACGACGCCCTCAAGAAGGAAGCGACGACGACGCCGCTATCGTCCGCCCGCCGACGAAGGAGCAGGCCAAGTCTTCACCTGGCAAACCACAAGGGTTTGGAGGCCGCAAACAATGCCCAACAGGGTAAGTTACGAAAGGAGCGCAACCATTGTCGGCACTAGCATACACTAGGCAAGGCTTTCGCCAAAGGCCTCTGAACCCAACTCCACACCGCAGACCGCCGCAACCAGGATGTGGAGCAGAGTGATGGAAAAAGCAGCGGAAAATTCTAGCAGCGAAAATAACAATTACTCCGTTCCAAAATGTAGGTCATTTTAGTTTTGAAGATTCATAGACATTATTATCCATCTAGACATACACTATATATATAGATACATAAAAGCATCAATGTTGAATGATTCATAGACATTATTATCCATCTAAACATACAATATGTATGAATGAATGTAAAATTTGAACGGGAGAGAATACAACATTGATGCTTAACGATGGGAACAAATGTCAAGCTGTCCGTTTGTTTAGAAGTTCGAGACATCTATAGTGTAGCATTACCGTTAATATCTGTGCTAGCTCTTCTCGAGCTTACAATCGAGTGTTTAACATCAATCGCCCCCATCGTCGTAGACCTAATGACCTGACTCTCGGATTCATTTTCTCTAACCAGTAACAATCACTAGGGACCTAAAAAGATCGTGAAGTTCAGATTCTTTTTTTCGGAAAGAAAATTCAGATTTTTATGACCCAAGACCGAATGCCACCTGCGCTCTTGAAAGAAAGATGACGAAAGAGGCTGGAGAAGAAGGCGAAATTTGGCGCAAACGGGGCACCGGGCACGTCAGGTGCAGCCGTGCAGGTCGGCCGCCGGCCGGGAGCAACGTGCCGTCGTGCCGACATCGCGGATCGCGCGGGACGCGGAGGCGTAGGCGTAGCGCCTCTGCCCACTCCCCCGCTCGCTCCAGAGCAGCCCCGGCTCCCACTACTCTGCGTGCGTGCGCTTTGACCACCGCTTCGTCTCCTTCTCCTCGTCCCCCTCTCTCCTCTCTCTCGCTCACCACCTCACCACACCAGTCCGCCACCGAAAGCAACCCCACCCCACCGGGATATTTAACTTTTTACCGTCATAACGGGTGGCGTCTCTCCAGATATCATCTTACCAAATGACGATATATTTTTAGGACGCACCGGAAAAATGAGATACATAAATACCACATTTGCATACGTGGCATGCCAGCTTTCATTTTAGAGTGCATCCAAGTCAGCAAGCACATGTAAAATATCTCTTCTGCCCCCTTCCCTCTTCCTTCTCCCCTCTCTCTACTGCCACTTACATGTGGGACCCACATGTAAGGTTGTCTTCAACCTCCAGCCGTGCTTTCTTCTCTGCTTTGTTCGGCCATCTCTGTCGTGCGCCTCTGCCGCCCTTGCTGCTCCTCTGCCGGCCTGTTGTTCTCCTCCTCTCCTCTTCCTGTGCAGCGTGGTGGGAGCTAGTGCGGCGATGGCGAGAGGCCGTGGCTCGCGGAGCAGGGAATCCGGCACGCGCGGATCCTGCTGCCCTCCGGCACGGGCGCGCAGAGCGACGAGCAGGGGCCTCCACAGCATCTATCCCCCTTTGGGGAGCGGCGGCAGCGCCCGACGGGAGCGGTGGCGGTGGCGGCGACAGGCGACGAGAGCTTCGGCGACTAGGGCCGTGGCAGAGCTCCAGCTCCGTCCTCCTCGACGGACTCACCGGCGGTGCTCCAGCTCGCACCGGCGTCGGCGTGCCTGAGATTCCTCCTGCGTCGTGCATCTTTGTCACTAATAAACATAGCTCCGAGCTCTCCTGCACTCTCCGATGCGCCACCCACCAGAATCGCTAGGCTCCCGGACAGCTGACGGCGGCGGCGGCTAACACGGTGGCCGGCTAGGGCGGCGGCGCGAGGCGCAGGGCAGCCACGGGCTCGGGGCCGGCGGCGGTGTTACAGAAGGTGCAGGACGCGTGAAGGCTGGACGACGGGGGGCCTGACGAGCGCGGCGACGAGACAGCCACAGGCTCCAAGCGGCGGCGGGCTGCGTGGGGAGAAGAAGAGGATGAAGAAGAAAGAGGATGGGGCAGGGGCAGGGGCAAGGGAAGTCATTTGCTATCCCGCGTGGAGACGGATCCGACGTGGACAAGTACGTTGGTGTGCCACGTGAGCAAATATGATATTTTTGTAGCATCTTTCTTCATTCTGTGGTAAAAATGTAGTGTCAACCGGGAAGATGATTGGCCTGTTCGTTTGGCTGGTGGCTGGTTGCTGATGCTGGTTTGTTCTGAGAGAGAAGTACTGCTAGCTGGTTGCTGGTGGCTGATTTGTTCTGAGAGAAAAGTACTGCTGGCTGGTGGCTGACAAGCCAAACGAACAGGCTCATATATGGAGAGACGTCACCCGTTATGATGGTAAAAAATTAAATATCCCCACCCCACCACACGGGATTAAACAAAGGAGCGCAGCGCTCTCCGCACCCAATCATCGCAGCAGCGGCGCACTCGCACACCTCGCAACCGTACCCCCCTCGCTTAAAGCCGAGCCCGATCCAACCAATCCCACCCAGACGAATCCCCTCTCGCCGCGTCGCCGCCGCCGCCGCCGCGTTCCTCTAAAACCCTAGCGGGATGAAGATCCAGTGCAACGCGTGCGGGGCAGCGGAGGCGCGGGTGCTGTGCTGCGCGGACGAGGCGGCGCTCTGCGCGGCCTGCGACGAGGAGGTGCACGCCGCCAACAAGCTCGCCGGGAAGCACCAGCGCGTGCCGCTCCTCTCGGACGCCGACGCCGCCGCCGCATCCGCCCCGGCGCCCGCCGTGCCCAAGTGCGACATCTGCCAGGTCAGTACCGTTCCTCCGTTCCTGTAGCTCTCGATTGGGGTTCCGTTCGTTTCTGTTGCTCGGTTGGGTGGGTGGCTGGGTGGTTTGGAGTTGCCGTGCAGTAGCTAGGACTATGCAGGAAAAAATTGGAACTAGCTGGCAGGAATTTTGGAACTGATTCGAAGCCATCGGTGTACACCTTTAGCCCGAGGATTTGGTTAGTGAATTGAATGATTGAACCCGAGGCAGAAGCAAAGCTGATGTTGATACTTTAGTCTATAGCAGACTTCCTTAGATCGGGCAGCTTCCCTTGGATTGGAATGCATAGTGCGCTTCTGGAGCGTAGGTGCAACTCTATGCCATACACACATACTGATTATCAACCGTGCTTGGAGTTCATTTCTAGCTCCCTAAGGCTTTTCCCTATCCCTGGGAAGTGGGAAGGTATCATGATGTGATCTGCCTCTGTTCCTCTAGGATTTTTATAACTATGAAGAGACTGGCTTGGCTGCTGTACTGGTGCGCCACTCCTGAGGGACCCGACCATCACTTCTCCATTCTTTGATACAGAAAATTTTCAAACTGAGTCATGAATATCAGACTAAACTTTGCATTAGCTAGTGATATGTCAAGTGTTTTGCTTATCTAGTTCCGCATACTCCATATCCTTCCTTCACTACTATTTGGTTTCATTTGTGGCTTAGATGCTCATTGGCAACTTTCATTCAAATTGACCTCAGAAGGGATAGGTTACTTTGTGGTGGTAGTGGTACAAATTGTTAATTGTGGTGATATGCTAGTGGTACTGCATCGCGTTTGATGAAGAAGCATAATCAAGGGGGCTTATGTATTTGCTCTATATTTGGTCGAACTCATCTTCCCGTACGCTGCAGCTAAATGGGATTAAGTTCCTGTCCATGATAATATAATATTAGAAGATGTAGTTGTTGATTGAGGGAGCACTGGAAATTATCTCTTGGGACATATTTGTTCATGTTTAATTATAAATTTCAAATGAACAAACCAGAGAATGATGTGTCACTTACTTGCGGTTGAATTAATGCTATGATGAGGTTGTGGTTCAAAGATGACAGTTATTATAGACTGAATTTCTCTTTTTGTTACTTCTTTTGTCATGTTCCCATGAAATTTACATATATTTCTGTTCTGGTAATTGTGTGTTATACGAAAGCAGTCCAATACTTCATTGATGCACCAATCTTTTTACGCTCTAAAGTTTACACACATCAGTTTATAACCTCCAGCAGCAGCAACAAAGCCCCTTTTAAACCCAATCAAGTTGGGTCAGGATGAGATGAAACCCAACACGAGCAACCAATAAAAGGAAAAAAAAACTTTTATACAAGCATAAAAATGCATTATTAGAAGGGAGGAGAATTATTAATGTTGGCTAGAGTTGATGATGCTTTCCTGCATGGGCCCATGTATGAGGATGCTTGCTTCGCCACACTGCCTGGGTTACTAAGCATGTGCATGCACATGCAGTCTCACTTTGCATTTCGAGCCTTGTTTCGATGAAATGGATAAGCATTCAATCCAGTGTTTCTTGATAGAGGAAAATGTGCACTAGAAATGGTCCAGGCCTCTTGGGTAGCTTTGTTAGGCCACAATGTAATTGTTATTGGGATCAACATTTATGATGGCCCAGGAGATGATGAATACCTCCATGAAGAATGGGCTTAAATTTTTCCCTTGCCTTTTGATTTTGAGTCATAGATAATACTTAAGGATTCTTGTTGGGCGCCTTTTACTTCATAGCCTTTTGTGCTTATGAGGGTTGAATCACCATATGAATGTTGAGTCAACTATATTTTACTATTTTAGTTCTTTGAGCTATGACCCAGTCTGGATAATTTTGATTTGGATAATTGGATACTATAATGATTGTATGATGTACTTAGCTGCTGCATCATAATTTTTGTGTGTTCTACTGTTTTCTACGGCTAGAGATTTCTCATATTTATGCTTATTGCAGGAGGCTTCTGGATACTTCTTCTGCCTAGAGGACCGTGCACTACTTTGTAGAGATTGTGATGTTGCTATTCACACAGTAAATTCATTTGTTTCGGCACATCAGAGATTCCTGCTAACTGGAGTTCAGGTGGGCCTTGATCCTGCCGATCCAGTCCCACCTATTGCTGATAAGCATGTTAATGCTGCTGGTGGATCTGTATATCAACCAGCAAAACATCTGCCAAGGAGAAGCCCAACGGTTCAAATTTCAGGTGAAGGCAGTGCTTCTGTTCCCAGCAAAAATGTAACAAATGGAGGCTATTCACGACATAATTATGTTCCAACGGCCAAGACAGGAGTGGTTGATTGGACGATGCACAATAGTGCAATTCAATCAGTAGAATCTCCGCCTAAATACATGTCAGAGGAAAGCCCGACACTTTTGCAATCTAGCCAGACCACAGCCTTCTCCAACCAAGTTAACAGTGATAGTGATCGAGCCTACAACTTGCCATTCTCAGGTGGCAATGGGTCAAATAGCCTACCAGACTGGCCTGTGGATGAGTTCTTCAATAACTCAGAATATAGTCCCAACTTAAGCTTTGCGGAGCTTGGTTCTTCTAAGGCAAGTTACCATATTATACACTTCCTGTTTTGCCTCTCATCTCTCAATGTATTTATAAACTTTGGTTCAATTTTTATTTTATTTTTGGATTGCCGATGGAGATAGAGAGCATTTATTATTTCCATGATGCAAAAATTTCATTATTCCATTGTCAACGGTTGATTAGCTTGATGCATTTAAATGTAGAACCTTTTACTGTAATAACAATACAGGTTGTTGTGGTAACCATGTTTAAGAGCTTAAGAGTGACATTCTTTCTGTCATTTACTTGAAGAACATTAATGCACAAGATTGTATTGAAGCTTAATCTGGCCTTTTAATAATTAGCTGATGTTGAACCTAAGTTTCAGACTTGTGCTACCAACTGCTAGGTTTACTCACAAGATTTATTGACTATTACTCTAGTGAAGAAGACAGGCCCTTTGTTATTGTTTAGGCTGTGTGTATTGTGACATGATGAAGGTCTAGGCTGATGTAGTGATGTGTGTCTAGCAACTGCTAGGTTTTGATGTACTCCCGCCGTTCCAAATATTGGTTGTTTTGCCTTTTTTTAGATACATACTCCGATTTTACTATGTATGTAGGTATCACATATATCTTGGTGCATAGCAAAAGCTATGTACCATAATTTGGGAAGGAGGGAGTAGCACATATTTGTTTGTTCATGTTGCGGAGCCATCCACCATGGCAGTTCACTTGAAATACTTGACAAGTTGAAAGGCAGACTATTAAATGCCATTTTCTTACTGGACAAACTGTTTTATGGTGACATTAATCCTTTTCTGTCAATTTCTGGTTTTACAGAGTGACAATGCGAAGCTGGGGAGTGCTGGGGGATCTCCACAATGCCTTCTAGCAGAAGGCTTTGTTGCTGAGGAACTATTAGGCCATGTGCCTGGATTTGTCAACTATGAATATTTGAGCCGAGTACCTGAGAATTCATGGACAGTACCCGAGGTTCCTTCCCCACCAACAGCCTCGGGACTCAATTGGCACGGGAATTTGCACTTCCCTGCATATGACAGCACCATGTTCGTCCCTGAAGTCTCCTCCCTCCAGGGCTCTCAAAATCAATTCGCTGTACCATCTGGTTTGAAGCGCCGGAGGAGGCAGTATTGAGTGACAAGAGGAGCACTAGAAACCACTTGTCTATTTTTGGCATCTTGAGAAAGGCCTCGTTGCTGTTGCTGGGCCAAATGACAAAAAAACATAAGGCTGGGTGATCATTCCAAGGTCAACTGAATTATCCAGTAGCCGGGTTTGAAGTATGTTGTAATGCCTCAATGTTGTTCATGTTCCAAAGATTCGAGCTTCACTAGTGATTGTTTTGAGGTCTGCGGTGTCGAGTCTGGAGTCTGTGTATATAGCGAAATAAAGAGGAGCACCAGTAACATCATGATTAGTGGCACATGAAGTTCTTTCTCCAAGTTTCTGCTCCCTTTCCCTTTTGGTTGAACGCTTGCTGGTCCTCTTGCTGCCTTCTGGCGCCATGGTTTTCAACCTGCCCTGTGTACAGAGAGTTTTACCTGTATGCTATTAAAAAAGTTGCTTGTGACCTGTATGTCACCGAAAATTGAGTTCGCACCCACATGCCACTGACTCAAATTTTAGCGATCTGTGTGCCATTCCGTCCACTTTTGTAATTAACGGTGTGAAGTAGATGAGTAAAAATCATTTTACCCCTGTTTTTGCTATCCCTCTCCCACCACCGACATGTGGGACTCACGTGTCAGATCTATCTTCAACCACCGCACCCCCCCCCTCTCCCCCACGGCCCTCTCGGCTCCCGTCCACACCCTCCGCGCGGGCAGGCGAGCTCCCCCTCCCTCCTCACCCCCCCTACTTCATCTTCTCCATCGCCGACATCCAGGTACCCGATTTGGTGTTTATTGGTTGCTTGATTAGTTGATTTCCATTGTTTTTTTTCTGCCACGGGATGCAACGGCACGAGGAGTTTATGTTCGACACCGTGACCGTCCATCGCATGGAGCGCGTGGTGCTGGACGCGCTGGAGTGGCGTGTGCGCTCCATCACACCGCTCGCCTTCCTCGGCTTTGTTGGAACCTAGCCCTAGAACTCTACCCTCACACGCTCTGACGGGAGGTAGAAGATGAACAAGAAACTCTCAGATATGACGCCGAACACCCCAGCCGCACATACGGCCTGTATGTTGGCTTCTTTGTTCAATCAAGAGACTAGACTCAATTACAGACTCAGATTACATAGCCCTTTATAGCCCCTCAGGCGACGCAGCGCCCACGCGACCCACCGTGGCGAACTCGACGCGCACGTACGCGCACTCCCTGGCGACCCGGCATTCTCCACGTTGTGAGCCACGAACTCTTGCGTGAGAGCCGGTCTTCCGTTCTGCCTGCGGCCGCGATCTCCGGCTTGGCCATCCATGCGTCTGCAACTTCCCTTGAACCACCAGCACGCGCCGCACGTCATGCTAGACGGACCCGTCTCTAGACGCGAGCACGAGCACATACTCGCACACCATCCGGCCGAGCCTAGGACGTGGCCACACCACGTACCACCCTGGCCTGATCACACGGACTCATCCTAAACAAGCTAACTAACTCAAACACGCACGCACACGACCACATGCTAACAACCTAAACAGAACGTGGCCATACCAACATTCTGGACTCGACATACTCGTCGCACACACGACGGACTCGACATGACCTCAACCTAGACGATGGCGAACGCGAGCTCGAACACGCGCGCCGTCGACGACTGAACCTAACACGCCATGTACGTACACGACGTGGTTTATTTCCTAACAGGCTTCTTCCTCTCTGCCTGCTACCCGCCGCCGCAGCATCTGCTACAGGTCGCTGTCGTCAGCGGAGCGGCGGCGCGTGGGCAGGTGTGAGCTCTAGTCGCCGGATCCGCCCGCTGCCTCGCCACTCGCGGCCGCCGCCCGCTGCTTCGCTAGTTGCCGCCGCCGCCCAGGTTCCGCCGCGGCCTTCTTTTTTTTTCGTGAGAAGCAGGATGAGTTGAGTCGAGCCGCACATGACCCGCGAGGCGGCGAGCATAGGCCGCGAGACCGTAACATGTTGAGGGCAAAACAGACAATTCTTATGCCCGGTCCCACATGTCAGACCTCACTAACGGTGGTAAGCTACCGATCGTGGACGGAATGGGGTCGCAAAATTTTGATTCAGTGACATGTGGGTACGAACTTAACTTTTAGTGGCATACAGCTCCTGTGTATATGCTCATGTACACAGATGCTCATTCCTAAAAACACAAAACATCTCTGAGATCGGATAACAAACATTGTACGCACCTAGTCCTTTTTCGTCAGTCATTTTTTCTGCAAACGATACCAATCTGTCTAAATTTTCAGAAGTTTAGACTTCTCGTACTAAACACAGTCATTTTCTTGCAAAAACCTTGACTAAATCCGGCAACTCTTCATCTTACCTGAGCAGTTTGATTGCCCATCCAATGGTGGTTCTTGTGATTTGCGGCCGACGCTTGTTCATGCAAAAGGGAAACCCGATTTCTCTGCATCTCGCAACACCGTCGTGTCGGTCCCGCGTCCAAAACCTCTGAATCCGCCGGTGCTCCGGTAGCCCGTAGGCCGTAGCCGCGCGCGATGCTCCGCCGCGTGGCCCCCTCCCTCCGCCGCGCCCTCGTTTCCTCCGCCTCCACACGCCACGGCGGGGCACAAATCCTGAACCCCAGCCAGTCGCCTCCCCAAGCCTTCCTCCTTCCCCAATGGCGCCATCACGCCTCCGTTGCCTCCTCCTCGGCCCCGCCGCAGCCGCCGCCTCCTCCTCCTCCATCTCCGCCTCGGGGTCCGTCGAGGTCCAGCGGAGGCAGTCCCAGCGTCTCGTCGCTGAACCCCGCCGAAGTCGCCAAGTTCGCTGCCATCGCGGAGACCTGGTGAGAGTGAAATCCCTCCCTCCTTTGCCTGCGACACCGAACTCCCGTCCTAATTGGCCTTTGAATATAACTTTTTTGAAAAAACCTTTGAATGGACACTTCTGGAATTGCTATTGGCATGCCAACTGTAACTGGATATTGGTTCTCGTATGCATCCATGAAATGGCTAAGTAAAGGTTTTAAATGAAGAGAACCAGGAACATCAACATTTGTACCATCCTTTCATTTGTTTGCTGCCTTGCTGGGGGTTGGATGTAGACAATCTTACTATACCTAGTGCTGTTGAATCAGTACACATGTTTGTGAATACCAGCATATGGCAAGCTACTTTCAAGGAAGCACACGGATTAGACTTGCGTGAGATGGGACTGTTCAGCTAACACTGTAGATTGTTCTAGATCACGAAAGGAATGCTAAAATTGGTAGAAACTACATGTATCCCCTTGGCATATTGTATTGATGATGGTGCTATTTCTGCAATAAACAGGTGGGATGCAAATGGTCCGTTCAAACCTTTGCACTTGATGAATCCAACCCGACTGTCTTTTATCCGCTCCACACTTTGTAGGCATTTCAGGTACATTTCCACACCCCTTGAGCTTATTCATTTTTTGCTGATACCAGAATGAACTGCCAAAATAAATGTACATGAAGTCTACTGCCACACTATATATATTGGCAATGATGTTTCCTTTGTGGCACATCTTACCATCTTGAAGACAAAATTTGATTATTTCATGCTGTTTGTGAATAAAATATCCTCTCATTGTGTTCCTGGTCTACATAGGCAGTGCCTTTACATTGGATTGATTTATTGACTGAACTAGTGAATTACTTTGCTGTAGTATGTTTGGCTTGCAACTTTTTTGTTTGGACTATAAACTGACACATCTTAAGAAGCAGTATATACTATTAATTTTTTTCATTTTAGCTAACTGCGGGTGTGTGCATATTCGTACGTCCAGGAGGGATCCATATTCATCTAAGCCACTCAAAGGTCTCAAAGTTATTGATGTTGGATGTGGAGGTGGCATTTTGTCAGAGGTTGAAATCTTCTCTCTGTCAACCATTTCTGTGAATCATTACCTTATGGTATTTACTGTAGTAAATTTCTGTGAATCATTACCTTATGGTACTTACTGTAGTAAATGCTTTTTTTATGAAGGGATTAGTGTGTGGTTCATTCGGAAATATTTACAGATTATAGAAATGGATGGTGGTATCTACTAGTTGGCCTTTTTCTTATCAGTTTATTTGTGATCCAATTTTGTGCAATAGACCCGTATCTTTATACTACTTAAAGATTGAGTTGGTGGTGGTGATAATAGGTTCTCTCCTTCCACCTTGAATGTTAGCCCTTTGTGGATTGATTTTGTGCATGCATGAACATTGCTCCTTTTGAGGACGTCTTTGTAGAATAGGACTATTAGAACTTTTCACATGTACTCATGTGGCTTATTATATAATTATTTGTGGCATGTTGATTGGTCTGAATTTCACACGTAATTTTGAGATTTAGGCCAGGAGGGTAGAATTTAACTTTAATGTTACTTATTTGAAATCTGTTTGAATTTTAGGGTTAAAAGTTCAGGTTGAGATTATTGTCGCATATATATAGTAATCTTTTACCTATGGGCATTTTGACTTCGTTGAATTTCTTAAACTATTGGAACTCCAAAAGCATTCACCTTGCCTATCCTAAAGTCAGAGTCAAGCTTACTTAAGTGGACTTCAATAATTTATTGTCTTATTTATATTCCTACTCTTTTGGAGAACAAAAAATATATAGAAAAATGCAGAAAAGTGTTCCTTATGTCCATTTTTAAATAGTTTTATGATTTAGGATGCAAACCTCATTGCTTTTTAGTTCAGCTCAGGAACATTCTTCTGGTATTGCTAATTATTAATTAATTTAATAAATTTGTAAAGCAGGCATAATATATGATAACTAGGTTTGTAGTGATGCAATAATCCCTTTTGGGTGTTTTCAGTAGAGTATTGGACTGTAACATGCATTTCTTTATTTTATGATTGATCTGGAAAAGAATAATAACATAATTGTATCTTGGTGCTGGATGGCAGCCTCTTGCTCGGATGGGAGCTACAGTTACTGCTATTGATGCTGTTGACAAGAATATAAAGATCGCAAGTATTCACGCGGTATGTGCAAGCTCTTGATCATGTATATTAGGTGTGTGCAGATGTGTTTGTTTTTCTCTAGAATCTTTTTAGGTCTTAAGCACAATATTCATGGCTTTAGTATTCCTTCAGTCAAGTGATTCTTGGTTCTTATGTTCTCAGGCATCTGATCCGACAACTGCTTCCATTGAGTATTGCTGCACAACAGCCGGTGCCTCCCTCCCTCCTGATCTCTAAATTGATTATATGTTGAACAACATTCTTTTTTAAGGTTATCTCCATTATATGGTTCTATAACAGCATTTATCTTCTTCATATTTGTTGAACAATAATGGAGGAGCTGCTGCATTGACCCTAGCAGATCTTTCCATTGACACTGTAGTGTGATGTAAACTATTTTTTTTGTGGAGAGCAATGTCCTTAGTTCACATATGTGGGTTAAACAGTGTGGATTGTTCTCTGTAAACTTTGTTAATGCTTAACGTGGTTAAAATCTTGATAATTATATATTAGAATTAAATATACTACAAAGGAAGAGTATCACTTCCAGTTTTAACAAGACAACAAATTTGGATATCTAAGTAATTGACCCCTGATATTTCTTATGACCATGAGTACATGACTGAAGCAAAACTTATATGAAAATTGTTTACATGCAGAGGAATTGGTAAAAGAGAAAAGGCTGTTTGATGCTGTAATTTCTCTTGAGGTACGCATATTTTTTGGTCCATCAGTACCCATCCTCTCCTTCAATAAAGTATGGAGGAGCCTTGGTTTGAATGATCATGAAAACTGATACCTTGGTGGTTCTTTATATTATTTCATAGAGCTTTCCATTTGTGCTATCTTTGCTCTGATTGAGAGTTTGACCTATTAGAAATATAGATCATACGGTGTCAGTACTTTTGTGTGCATCAATTATTTAGTGGTTTATACTTGTATTAGTCCAGTCATAAGGTTAGGTAATTCTGTTTATTTCATGTAATCTGGATCTATCTGGATATCGGTACTGTCTGTACATTAACACATATAAGTGGTCTATGAGAAACTTATGAAATCTAAGACAGAATCAGCATATGAGCTCATCCTGAACAATAGAAACTTGATGTTTTAGGCTTTTTTCAGGCTTATTTACTGTACAGCTTTGTTAACTGATGTACTTTGGATATGGACTGTGGGTTGAACTTTGTATATTTTACAGGTGATTGAGCATGTCGCTAATCCTTTAGAGTTCTGTGAGTCTCTCTCGGCTTTGACAGTTCCTAATTGTGCCACTGTGGTTTCCACAATCAACCGGTCAATGAGAGCATATGCCACTGCAATAGTTGCTGCTGAGTATATCCTCAGATGGGTTAGTATGTAGCCCTCTTTCATGTTTTAGCTTCGTTTCCTGAAATCGACATATTATAGTTGGGCAGCCCGTTGTGTTGCAGAAATATGCTAGCTTATGAAGTCAACTTATAGTTCCAAGTTCCAACCTTTTCTAACAGCTAATGCTTCTTTAAGAACTTATAAGCTATAACAAATAAGTTTATTCCTTCATAACAAATGACTCTACGTAACGTACATATAGAGAATGCCTATTGCTTTGTAGCTAGCTATCCGTTCAGCTGGCCGTTTCTCGGCTTATTTCGGCTTATCTCCTCTCACATAACACTATTCAATCTACCAGCCAAACACTATTCATCGTATCAGCCGAACAGCCTTAGACCCATAAACTAGTTGGTGTAATAAAAAAAATTCTGGTTTGAAGACTTTTTTTAAAATTGAAAAACCTTATTGATATAATGAAGAATACCTTTGAATTAAACCAGTAACTGTTCTGAAATCAAGGCTAGGCCAGTTCCAGTTTCTGGTCTGATTCCTGGTTTTGTTACCTTTGGTCATGAACTGATGGTCATAAGAACCAATTAATGGACCTAACGGTTGGAATCTATAGAGAACCATTCTATCTATGATGTTTTGACAATTATAATGGCATAGTTTTGCTTAAGGTGAAGTACTAGTGCAGCTTAAAGATTGATTTTGCATTCTGAGTTTTGTACTTATGCAGCTTCCTAAAGGCACACACGAGTGGTCCAAACTGGTGACCCCTGAGGAGCTTGCCCTAATGCTGCAGAAGGCCTCTGTTTCTGTAAGTCTTCGATCACGGTAACATTCTGATTTTGTTTACGAAGTTAGGTTGCTGATAGCTTGGCATTTATCTCCAGGTTGAAGAGATGGCAGGGTTTGTTTATAATCCATTGACTGGAGAGTGGTCCCTGTCAGATGATTTCAGTGTGAACTATATTGCTTTTGGCGTCAAGAAAAGCAAAACACCGTCAACAGATGGCACCGATGCAAGGTTATCATAGTTGGACAGAAAATAATGGACCTTGAGCTATCGTGCATGTGTTGTTTTGGAAGACAACCATATCACTTGAATACTACCGCTGTGTATGCAACCAAATAACAGAAGAGAATTTTCCCTGTAGTGTTTCGTTTTTGCCTAGGATATATGGCGACATGGAGAGGACGCCCCATTGCGAAGTTGAGGAAAGCCGAGTCGCTAACATGTAGATCTAGCTCTGTTCACTTCTGATTGTAATGCGAGCATGCTTCAGACAGTTCTCTCAATTTTGTGACAATTACCCGAGCACGTTTCTGCTTTTATAGAGTCTGAATGGTGAACACTGAAAGCATTTGTTAATGAGTCTGAATACTGATTGAATGAAAGCTAATGTGTGAATTGTGATGTTCATTCGTCCCAAACCTGGAATCCTTTCCTCCCGGCGTGGCAGGCAGGCGCCGGCCGCCGGGACCGACATGCTGTCTGCTGAAGCTGCCACCGTCGCCGAGAGAGCAGTGGCGAGCTGTGGCCAGTATCAACTCTATCAGGTGATGTGAGGCTGAATTGTTCGCCGTGACCGGCACGATGGTTTTATCAGTCGAGCCAGGCCCATCAGGTGCTCCAGAAGAGACTCCAAGCAGTCTCCAAGCGAGGAAACGCCCGGAACGCCTAGCCTCCTAGTCCAGCTTTGGGCTTGTGATCCTTTGATGCAACGGCGGCCGTCGGAGACGCTCCGGACCTCCGGTCCCCGTCATGTTCTGACGGGGTGACATGCTGCATATGGAGAGGCGGCGGCGGAGGGACGCACCTCACGCGCGAGAAATCCTCCGTCTGGCGACGGCAATGGCGCACAGCAGGTGCTCGGAATGGGTGATCGATGAGCGCGCCAGGCGGTGACCCGGCGGCCGGCGAACCTCCTCCCGACTGCAGGAGCCAGGAGGAGATCCAAACCAGGGGCAATATGCAAAAATTTGGATCGTGATTATTAGTTGCCATCCAAAATAAGGATCTATTTGTAAATAATCGGATCACGATTAATATCGCAATCAAAATTAGGGGGTAAAGTGAAAAACACGGAATCGCGATTAATATTCGCGATCCAAATCAGAGGGTTAATGGTAAAAGTTTGCACGTGCATTTGCAGATAAACCCTTATATATTTTTCAGTTCTTGACCATGCCTCGCTCCTGGCGGCATCATTCCCCCATTGGACCCATCTCCTTCCTCTGCTCCCGATCGGTTTCCTCAGCGCAGTGCCGCAGTGGGCAGCGGCGGGCGGCAAGCGCGGTCGCCGATGCCAGAAAAATTCCTTGCCGCCGCCTCTGCGTCCACCACTGCCGTTGCTGGCGCCATCTGAAGAGTATGGCTGCCGCCCATACCGCCGCCGCCGCGCGACAAGCGGCGGCGGCATCATCGTCAGTGTCAGTGTCAGCGGCAGAGGCGTGTCGCGTCCAATACACCGTCCACCACGCGCACCTCGCGGCTCTCCTCAACCCTTCCCGGCGTTCGCCTCCGCTTCCGCTCCCCCTCCGCCGCCGCCACCTCCCGCTCTCGCTCTCCGCTGCCTCCCACCTCGCCGCGTCCTTCCCACCGCTCCCGCTCCTCGTCTCCTTCCTCCGCGCGCTCCGCCTCCTCCAATCCTCACCGCCGCGCCCCTTCGACGCTCTCATCAGGTCCTACGCCTCGCTTCCCTCCCGTGCCTCCGTCGCCGCCGCGGCGCTCGCGTTCGCCAGGTCGGCTGGGTACGCCCCCTCCGTGCTCACCTACAACGCCGTCCTCCTCGCGCTCTCCGACGCCTCGCTCCCCTCCGCCCGGCGCTTCTTCGATTCCATGCTCCGCGACGGCGTGGCGCCCAACGTGTACACCTACAACATCCTTGTCCGCGCGCTGTGCGGCCGCGGACACCGGGAGGAGGCGCTCAGCATCGTGCGCGACATGCGTGACACGGGGTGCGCGCCAAATGCCGTGACTTACAACACGCTCGTCGCCGCGTTCTGCAGAGCCGGGGAGGTGGATGGCGCCGAGAAGCTGGTCCGCACGATGCGGGAGGGCGGCGTGACGCCGAACCTGGTGACCTTCAATTCGGTGGTGAATGGGTTGTGCAAATCCGGGAGGATGGAGGACGCACGCAAGGTGTTTGATGAAATGGTTAGTGGGGGGTTGGCGCCTGATGGGGTCAGTTACAACACCTTGGTGGCTGGATACTGCAAGGAGGGTTGCTTGCAGGAGGCATTATCTGTTTTCGAGGAGATGATGCACAAAGGAGTCTCCCCAGATGTGGTGACATTTACATCGCTGATCCATGCGATGTGCAGGGCTGGGAACTTGGAGCGTGCAGTGGCATTGTTGAAGCAGATGAGGGAGAGGGGCATCCAGATGAATGAGATCACTTTCACAGCACTGGTTGACGGGTTCTGCAAGAAGGGGTTCTTGGATGATGCATTGCTTGCAGTGAGGGAGATGAGGGAATGTGGGATACAGCCTTCACTGGTGTGTTATAATGCGCTTGTAAATGGCTATTGCATTGTAGGAAGAATGGATGAGGCAAGAGAATTGGTATGTGAAATGGAGGCTAAAGGAGTGAAGCCTGACGTTGTGACATACAGTACGATTCTTAGTGCGTACTGTAAGAGTGGCGACACAGATTCTGCATTCCAAGTGAATCAAAAAATGCTTGAAAAGGGTGTGCTTCCAGATACAATCACATACTCATCACTCATAAGGGGTCTTTGTGAGGAGAAAAGACTAAATGATGCGCATGTGCTCTTTGAAAATATGATTAAACTCAGCCTAATACCCGATGAATTTACCTATACATCACTTATTGATGGCCACTGCAAGGAGGGGAATGTCGAGAAGGCTCTTTCTCTGCACGATGAGATGATAAAGATAGGAGTTCTTCCTGATGTTGTGACGTACAGTGTGCTTATTAATGGCCTTAGTAAATCAGCACGTACTAAGGAAGCTCAACGGTTGCTCTTCAAATTGTATCACGAAGATCCAGTTCCAGCAAATATTAAATACGATGCCCTCATGCATTGTTGTAGAAAGGCTGAGTTCAAGAGTGTGTTGGCTCTCTTGAAGGGATTTTGCATGAAAGGTTTAATGGATGAAGCTGATAAAGTGCATCAATCCATGTTGGACAGAAACTGGAAGCTTGACGGGTCTGTGTACAGTGTGCTTATTCATGGGCATTGCAGGGGAGGAAATGTTATGAAGGCTCTCAGCCTCCATAAACAAATGTTGCAGTGTGGTTTTGCTGCAAATTCAACAAGCACAATTTCCTTGATTAGAGGTCTACTTGAAAAGGGGATGATTGTGAAAGCAGAACAGGTGACTCAACAGCTGTTGAGCTGTTGTTCTCTAGCAGATTCAGAAGCATCAAAGGCTCTCATTAACATCAAGTTGAAGGAAGGTAATGTGGATGCTGTGATAGATGTTCTGCATGACATGGCAAGGGATGGACTGCTTCCAAGTCCAAGATGAGGGTGATCCAGGGATTGGCCTATACTGGAAACCTGATGGTCATGTTTGGACACTTTATTATCTCACGAGTCTATGACTCACAGAGCATAGGGTCATTCAGTGTTCTGTGGTACAGTGGTAGGATATGCTCTTCTACTATGCAATTAGCCCATGATTGTGATGCGGCTCCATATGGAAGGGCTGAAAGAAGCTTTTTTGCCTCATGGTGCATGATTATGTGAAGTGAACAACTGTCTCATCTCATCAACATTTCTGCTCATAACAAGTGAATTAAAGTTAGGTTAATTTGGTTCTAGGCTTCTAGCATCTTGCAGTGTTTAACATTAGAGAAGGTAATACTTTTTGGCATTGGATCATTTGTTGCCTCTGTTTTAGATACAGTAAGATCACAATTTAGCTTCCCAACTTATTAGAGCTTTCCTGGTGGACTGATCTTTGCTCTTACTTAACACACATTTGTCCCCGCTTGTATGAGCCTTTTTTGTATAAATAAAAAACAGTTATGACTTAAAAAACAGTTATGAATGTTCTACATCTCTATTTACGATGGTGAAGTTAGGTTCCACTATGTTAATATGAAAACTCAGTTGCAGATCAACAAAAATATAACCTTTGAAAAATTAAGCCTGATTAAAATGGTGTAACTAACTAAAATAATTTCATAAAGAGACAATATTGTCCTTTTAATGCCTTTCGGTCAACAATAAGTGACTTTCTGTGGACCAACCACCAGTTGATTAGTTTTGGAAATTGTTAATAGTAACAGGTTCATTACTTCATTGCTGGGTCGGAGTGGTCTGGTCCGGTGTTGTGTTTATTTCTCACTAGTGGGATCCTAGTTTTTTCTTCACATTCTCCATTTTAGTCCAAGTGGGGCAATGTGGTCGTTGTATTGGACTATTTTTCCTCTCTTAATACAAAGATGCGCAGCTCTCCTGCGTATTCGATAAAAAAAAACTTCATTGCAATTCTTTATTTCATGATGGAGCAGAAGACACTGCCTTGTGCCTTCTAACTAATTATCCTTCTATAAGATACATTATGCCTTGTGCTTTCAGTAATCAGTATCCTGTCTTTTCCCCCTTAGAGGCTTACAAAATAGCATGTCTCCTTGTATATTTGACAGGTGACTGAGCATGTTGCAAATCCTCTGGAGTGCTGCAAATCTCTCAGCTTTGACAGTTCCTAACTGCACCACTGTGGTTTCCACAATCAACCATACAATGAGAGTGTGAGACAATATTGCTGCTGAGTATATCCTCAGATGGGTTAGTATGTAGCCCTCTTTCATGTCTTAGCTTCATTTTCCTAGATCGATAATTTAGTTGTGCAGCCCATTGGGTTTGAAAAATATGCTGATCCTTTTAGACATATAATCTTTCTTAGGAACTTGAGCTATAATAACAAATCAGTTTTTGAAATCATGGATACTCAGTTATGTTGTGAAGGAAACATGGTAGTTCTGTGTCCTTCCTAACATATGACACCATGGAACATACATATAGTGTAGCTAGCTGTTCATGCAGGATTGTCCGAACCAGGGTCTTCACAGTTTACACCCCTAAAAATTTGTCTGATCTGAGACTTCTGATCTGAAAATCTTTTAATGATGTAGTTAAGAGAACATGTGAATTAAACCGGTAACCATTCTGAAGTCAAGGTCAGGTCAGTTATGGTTTCTCAGCTGATTACTGGTTTTTGTTATGTTGGTCGGGATCCATTAATGATTAATGGGCCTAGCAGATCAAATCTCCAGAGAAACATTAAATGATATTATGTTTCGACAATTATACTGGCATAGTTTTTCTTAAGGTGAAGTGTTAGTGCAAATTAAGTTTTTAATGAGTTATTGTACTTATGCAGCTTCCTAAAGGCGCACATGAGGTTTGCCCAAAAAAAAAAGGCACACATGAGCTTGTTCTAATGCTGCCGATGGCTTATGTCTCTGTAAGTATTCAATCACAGATTCACATTAACATGCTGATTTTATTAATGAAGTTATGTTGCTGATAGCTTGGCATCTATCTCCAGGTCAAAGAGATGGCAGGGTTTGCTTATAATCCGTTGGGTGGAGAGTGATCCCTGTTAGATGATATCAGTGCGAACAATATTGCTTTTGGCATCAAGAAAAGCGAAACGCCGTCTAGGAAGATAAGCAAGCATCTCACTTGAATACCTACTGCGGATGCAACCAAAGTGCAAAAGAGATACTTTTTTTTCCTATCTTTTTTACCGAGGAAGCAAGCTCCAAAAATCCATAGCTAATTCACAGAACTGCTGTTACAACAAACTGCTGTTGCAACAAATTGCTGTTAAATATCAGATGTCGGCGTATATTGAGTTTTTTATAACTAATTGAACTTTTGATGCAGCTACAGATTACATATCCAAATCATGAAAATGATCCTTAGCATGAATGGACACATAATTCAACTGCAACCATTTGATCCGGTCCAATTTACATAGCCTTTTTTGCTGAAACTGAAATATACAGTTTAAAATGAGCGATTGTACTCGCAGAAAACCACTGTTACATCATCTTAGATAGTCACTAGTTTCATTGGCACAAACACAACCATCTATAAAAGGTTGGCATACATGCATTTTTTAGTGAGTCTATTAAGTGCTAGACAAACTGATACTGCCTAGTGGCGTACCAAACAGCCAATACACCCTTATGGCGTCATTACAAGCCATGGCTGACTATGGCATTACAGAATGCCAGTACATTACAGTTGCAAGTGACCGTTTCATCCGCAAGGGGGCAAAGCTCACGCATCATCATCACCTTCAACAGTGTTGACACGCTCGCACTCATCAATCCATTCACTATATCTGTGCGGGAGAAAAACCAGCTAAGTTCCAGTTGAGAATAAGTTGCAAAACGTAAGAATTATCTGATGGGATTCACTTACATATCAATAGGCTCAGTGAGTGCTGCAAGAAAAGAGATCAGACAATTAGTAAAAACATGAAGAAATGCTGCTTAACAACAGCTAACTTATACTAACTAAGCTACTATCTATGCATGGTATTCCATTCATGTTTACTTTTGATGACTTCAGTTGGGACGATTTTTTCCATAGTCAGTCATATCATGGTAAAGTCTGAATTAGGTCTTGCATAAATGAAACAGATACAATATTACAAAATGGAAAGGAAATGGCTCTGCTACCTAAAAGTAAGCTATATTCTATTTCCAGGAGGCATGGAAATTTTTGCATTGCCATGGTCATCAGCACAATAGTAAGAAACAAATTCATGAGTTACTTGATATCAAACTTTCTCGTTTGAACTTTCTAGATGCAAACTATATATAGTTTTGACATACCATTAACAGTGGTGCTGAAGTTCTCCTGACAGATTCTACAAGAAGCCTCCCCAATCAGATTCTTCATGTCGCTGGACAAGTGAGAAAGCAAGTCAAAATTCTGAATGCATTACCGGTATCAACAAATGAACAAGAAAGTTGGGGAGCGATACTCACATACGGCACTCAACACTGCTCCCATGATTGCAGAATGGGCAGGAAAAGACAGTGTCAAGCTTGTCCATCCGCTTCTTAGGAGGTGGCTTAGCAGCTGACTTTCTCTTCCCCATGCTTCAACTTCTTTCTTCCTTCAAATAAAAAAAAACAGTGATTTAAGTCTCCTAAACAACACATATGTGCAGTTTCTAGATGTAACACAGCCACAAGAAACAACTCCTTGCAGCAGATATCCACGTAAACTATATAATATATATTGTGCAAGAGATATTACCCATTGGGATCTTTGGCCAACTCAAAAGGTTATGCAAGATATATAGAAGCTACCAAATAATCCATAAGAATACAAGATATGTAGCTAAAAACAAGTGATCAGGGAATTCTAATATACACCAGATATTCATTGGGGGGCTGCTTTTCAGCACAACCTAAAAAATATATCAAATTTGACCAACTCTTACAATTCAATCAACAGCATCTTTCAATCGCGAAAAAAATATAGCAATCATTCATCTGCAACCTGTTTGTGCACAAGAATTTAAAACAGAAATTAGGTGCATATTCTTGTTTTTCTAATCAAATATCAGGCTTAGGGAAAACTAGCTCTTCATTCTTCATCTCTCTCTAATCTCTATCCTGATAGCATGTAGGACAAGATATTTCCGTTCTGGTGAGGTGATGACTATAGATAGGGAAAGGCGGTCTGGGAGTAACCCTAGGTAACCTAATCATCTACACCTCCGCAATCAACAAGAACGGGGCCAATCAAACAAAAATTCGCAACGAATCGGCGCGAGGGGAGGGCCGGGCGCCGCCGCTCCGAGATCGGCGAAAGGGAGACGCGGAGCGCCGCCGATCCGAATCGGCGCGAGGGTCGGGCGGCCCCCCGAATCGTCGCGAGGGACGGCGGCTGCAGGGAGATGGGCGTACCTGCAGGCGAGCGGACAAATCCTGGAAGGAGCGGCGCGGGAGACGCGGTAACCGGCGACGTCGCCGGATGAGTGCTCGTGCAGGGCAGCAGGGGATCGCTCGGGGACCTGAAATCTCTCGAGAGGAGGGGAGAGACGATTGGAGTTGCCCATAAATAAGGGAAAGAGGGGGTGCGGGACTGCGGGTGACGCGGGGTTTGGGTTGGCAGCTCACTGACGGCTGGGTCCCACCGAGAGTCCTAGGCCTTTACCGCTTCTGGCCGCCTGTCGGATTTTTTTTATTTTAACCTTTTTTAATCTCATTTAAAAAAACCCTCCCGAACTATATTTCTCACAAGTTTTATTGGTCGCGCCAAGCTCCATGACGCGACAAATAGTTGAGTCACGCCACATAAAGTGGCGTAACTAATGTACACGGTGGCAGCAGCTTACGTGGCAGACTGAGTCGCGCCAAACGACTTGGCGCACTGTACAGGCCGAGGCCTCCCTCTCACTCTCATTTAGCTGTGTTTTCTTATTCCTTTTAATTATACAACATGATTTGGAGTGCACATAGTTAAATAGAACGTATGCACTCTATAGATCATACATCCCGAGTTTCATAAATTTAGGAGTTCATTTGCTAATTAAAATGAATAAAGAAACACGGCTAACTGAGAGTGGGAGGGAGACCTCAGCTTGTACGTGAGTTTAGTCACACCAGCTCGTTTGGCGCGACTTAGACTGTCACGTAAGTTGCGACTTTTTCTAATGCAATCGTGTGCATTAGTCACGTCACTTCATGTGGCGTGACTCAACTATTAGTCGCGCCACAGAGTTTGACGTGACCAAAAAAGTTATTTCTTGAAAATATAGTTCGGGAGGGGTTATTTTAAAATATTAATTCAAAAAAAGTTAAAATAAAAAATTCCCGGCGCTAGCGGTCACGGTGGCACGCCTGCGTCAGCCGCAGGAAATTATTTGCATTGTGCCCTTTAAATCGAGGGGCACATATTGTAATTTTTTACCGGGTTTGGGACTAAAATGTCATTCCACTTCGCAATTATATAAGCAACATAATGGGTTTGGGTATAGATGGCCAAATGGCCCGCAACACGGCGGCCCGCCCGAAAGCACGACATTTTGGTCCCGCCGAAGCACGGCACGACCCGCTTATCACCGTGCCCAGGCTGGCACGACCTGTATACCGTGCCTGGGCTTGGGCCGCCACCCCAGCACACCGGGCGGCACGGCACGGCTCGTGAAAATGCTTCCGGCCTGTTAACGGCCCGCAACGCTGCACTCCCATATAAACTCAAAAAATTAGAAACCCTAACTCCACTCCCACCGGCTTCTGCCTGCCCGCCGCCGCCTCCCCCCGGCCTCCTACCCTTTCAACGCACCCGCACGCAGCAGCTACCCCTCCCCTTGGACCTCCGTCGTCGCCGACGCGCCGCCACTCGCCCCATCCCTCCGCCCTCACCTCCTTTCTCTGGCACGCCGCCGCGCCCTGCTGCCTTGCCCGCGCACGCAGAGGCCGCCTGCCTGCCCCCATGGCGCATGCTGGAGCGGAGCGGACGCCTACAGGCCGACGCGGCTGCCTACGCACTCCACGGCGCACGCCGACGCGGTCGGAGGTCGCCTGCGCTCCCCTCCTCAGTTTTCTCCGCCGCGCGCCACGCCCCCTATTCTCTGGTCCACTGCCGACGCTGGGAGCAGCCGAGCAGATCTGGCGGCCTCCTTCGTGCTTCGGGCCACCCGTGTGCAGGCGCAAGTCGGGCAATTTGGGCTGGCCCGACACGAAATCGGCTCGCGGACCCGGGCTTGGGCCGTTTGTGTAGCCCGTGGGCAGGTGCGACACGACACGTTGGCAGCTAGTGCCGGGCCAGGCCCCGCACGAAATTCACCGGGCCATACCAGGCCCGTGCCAGGGCCGGGCCGGGCGGCCCGAATGGACATCTATAGGTTTGGGAAAGGGGACGTCCACTTCTCTCAGTTTTTAAGTGTTGAACCCTTTTGAGGATGACTTTCATCCGTCACCTCAACATTTTTTGCACTCACCGTAATTGTACCTTGCCACTAGTGGTCTCTCAAGCCCAATAGCAACTTGCACCGAACTACCGAAGATCTCTTCAGGCCCGGCTTACCGAAGAGCCGCAGCCAGCTCGCTTCACCTCTTCGAGTCCAGCTCGCGAAGCCAAGCCTAAGTGACGATCCCTGTCCGCGAGGGATCGGTCCAACTCGTGATGGTCCACCGAAGCCCTCTTCGCGCGACGACCAGATCCACGCTCGCCCAAGTGTGTCTAATTTCGCAAAAATTAGGTGTTGAAGGTAGCCATGTCATTTTCCCCAGCGAGTTGCCAGGATTCTGCAACCGCAAGGGAAGACCATGCTTGCAAGCGCTGAGCAATGTGGATCCGGAAACCCGGAAACCTCCAGCACTCCAGCATCTGCCATCTGAGAGCCCAGAGGTCCATGGCCGCCGACGCCATCGCCGGCTACTGCCTGTTTTTTTAGGCGCCGCGATCAATCATCGTTGTTGTCTCCGATCTTTCCCCCCTTGTTTCAGTATGGGGTGTTCCGCAATGGCGAAATGAGTGCTTTGTCCGGAAGACGGGGGGTTGAGAAGAGGTGTCTGCATTGAGGCTAGTGGGCTCGTTGGGGGTGGGTGGCCGGAGCCGCCATGGCCGATGTGGCAGCTACGACCGACCTTAACTATTTCGCAGAAAACACCCTTATTCAATCGCGACTATTAACCGCGATCCAAAAAATCACGTAAACCCGATCACAACTATTAATCACGATCCGATTATTTTCACAAAAACCCCTCACTATATTCGAACTGGTCCCTCTTGTAGTCTTGTACGCCTGTTACCTTTCTTCCGTTTCCAGCGACGACGACGTTTACCTCGTTGCTGCGGATCGATGGACTTCCAAATCCACTCCCTCCATGGCCCCATCATCGCTAGGTATTCTCTGCATCGTTCCCCCTCCTTCTCCATTTCTCCCCAAATGCTTCTGCTCTACACCCCTTCCCTGCTTCTTGTCGTCGTGGTCCGCGGTGGAGGTGGCGATCGCTTTGCAGCTGTCGTTTCTTCGTGGGCTCCTGCGACGTTTCTTTGGCCTGGAGAAGTCCGGGAGAGATTGGCGAGATGCAGCAACCCAGATGCATCTGCAGTGTTTTTTTTACGGTCACCGGGGGGAGAGCATCCCCACCTGAATTTTTATTAAAATGCTTGTGGAAAGTCAAAAAGCCTTACAGAGATAGTTTCAGTAACAAAACTATGGAGGCACAGAGAGGAGTACAACACCAGGGTACAACACACCACTCACGAACAAAACACAAACAAAGCATGACACATCCAGTTGATCACTGCTGATTGTTGATTGCTACACCATCGAAAACATACTTGCTAACTTCTTCATGACCCTCGCACCCTGCACCGCCCCTCGTAGCTACGCCGCCCCGCTGCTACCCTCCATCTGAGGTCTAACAAGCGGGATGGCGACTAAAGGCGACTAAAAGCGGGATGATCTAAACTGTCACTGGTTGAAACCGCGTCGTCCCCCTCGCATCGTCTCCCTCGCGAGGCGACTCGAGGGCGATTGCCCCCGCGCCCAAACACCGCCCGCCCCCACCACCTCCGGCCGCCGCCGCCGCCGGCGGGAGATGCGGCGGCGGCAGCTAAATGGCAACGTCGAAAAAAGGCACCCCATCTGCGGCACCCTCCTCCCTTCCTCCTACTGCCCCCTTCCTCCCCAACCAAGCACTCTAGCTGGTGCAGATCCGGAGCTCCGGTGACGGCGCCTGCTCCTAGCGCCTCTTCTCCACCGGATCCCGTCGTCCAGTTTGCAGATCGGGCCTCTGCACACCCAATCAAACATGCAGGTCCCCCCTTTCCCCCGCCACCGGCGGCGCCACACCGGCACTCCGGGCGCCGGATCCGCACCGCCTGGTGCCGGACCCGTCTTCGTAAGCCCGGATCTGGGTCTCTCGGGCCCTTTCGCCCATGCTGCGGGAGCTGATCGGCCAACGGTCGGCGGTACGACGCCGCACGGTGGGCCTGGCGGTCGGCTTCGACGACAGACGCACCGAGGCGGCGTGCGGCCGCCTGACGACCGGCTGCTGGCGCCAGGAAGTACGGCAGCGGACATGCGGCCATCAGGGGGCTATGGCCGGCGCTACACTCGTGGTGCTACAGGCCCCATACGGCAAACCAGCTCGCCTCCAACTTGTCCTCGTGTCCCCCTCACGGCCGCCGCGGTGGTCAGGTATGGGTTCCGCTCGGCGCTCTCTGTCGTGGCTGGCTGTGTGGAACAGGTGGCTACGAATCGCCGGGAGAAATCCTAAATTGGCTCTGTGCCAGTGCCGACAACGACGACACCTTCAGGTGTCGTTCTTCCTTCTTGGAGGCGTTGTCTTGAGGCGATTCTCCCTCAGAGAGGGAATGCTAGTTGGGTGTGTGATTGTGAGAAATCCTAGCTCGGCTTTGCGCCGGTGCCGTCAATGGTGACGCCCCTTGGGCGCCGCTGTCCTTCCTGGAGGCATTGACGAGATGTCACTCTTCCGGTTCTAGCATTATCTGCTACTCCGTTGCTTGGTTCCCTATGTTGTCTCTGGCCAGGTGTGCATCTACACCCTCCCCACTCCTCACGGGTGAGGCCGGTACTGATGGTTGGTGGCTGTTGTGGTTTGAGAAGTCTCTATCGGTGCCTCTGCTTCGTCGATGCTCTCCTGGTTGGTGGTGACAGAAAATCAATTGCCGAGTGGTGATTCACCGCTTCCGTCATTCCTCTTCAAGGATTCCTCCCCTTGGACGGCGTTGGATGATGGTACGTGGAGCTCGGATACGCAGGAGGTGTCGCCATTAGCTTCAAAGGGAGGTCGTCGTTTCTGGTGAATCTTGGCTTGCGTACCTTTTGCCGCATCTGCAGTGTTGATTGAGTGAACTTTGTGTCCAAAACTCCAAATGCATTTGCGCTTCTGATTGGCAGACAGGGGTGCCGCATCGAGCCAAGGTTGGCCAAGGACCCCATGAGTTTGTGATTCACACGCCGTGCCATCGGGTCCCCTCGCGTCGCTCTCTTCCTGGAGGGCTGCCCGAGGGCTCCCCTCCCCGCCGCCCGAGCCCGCTGCCTCCTGCTCCGTTGGCCGCCGCCGCCGCCGCCACTTGCTCTGTCGACGGCGGCGGCCAGCGGCGGCGCCGCAATGGGTGTCCGTTCGCATCCTCCTCCCCTCCTCTCCTCTTCCCTCTCCTTCTCCCTCCCTCACCACACCACCAGGTCGTCCTTTGGTCGCCGGCTGCGACCGCCACCTGGGGCTCGCCCTCCTCCGGCGTGTCCCCCGCGGACGTGCCTCCTCCTCCCCCGCCCTGTCCCTGCGTGCCCCGCTCCCTTGTGTCGCCGTCGCGCCTCCCTCCTCTTCCCTAGATCTAGATCTAGATCTAGGTCGGCAGCGGCGGCCGGGCGCGCTCGCTGGTGACGCAGGGCACCTCCGCCGCGGCGGGTAACGAGCCCTGCCTCGTCGCGCCGGCAGTCGCGGCTGCCTTCCGGTGGCGGCCGCGGCTCCCCTCCCGCCGGCGGCCTCCTCCTAATCCCCCCCGCGTCTACACCGAGCTCGCGGTCGTCCCCCGTGCCCGCGCCCCCTCGGTCGGGCGTGGTTCCCGACAGCGTCCCCTGCGGCCCCTCCTCCCGGCGGACGCCTCTCCCGCCAGTGGCCGCGCCCGCTCCCGCCGGCCACGCCACCTCTACCCGCCGACGTGTCGTGGCCCCACGCCCGCCTACGCCGCCCTCTTCTTCGGCTCCAGCGGACCGCGGCAGACCGGCCTCGACGGCGTCTTCAGCTCCGGCGCCGCCTCGCCCGCCCGCGCTCGTCGGCTTCTCTCTTCGGTGCTCCGACGGGCGGTGGTGGGCGTCGTCCCCACAGCTCGTCCTGCCCCTGGCCCCCCTCCTCTCGGTCGGCGCTCACGTCCTTGTGGGGTGTGGGGCCGCCCTGCGTGGATGCGGCTCGGGAACGTCCCGGTGGCGCCCCCCTTCCCTGGCCGGTCGCGGTGGCCCCTTCTCTCCGATGGGTCGCGGTGGCCCCTACTCTCCGACGGCTTGGGCTCACCCCCGTTCTCCCCCTCGCCTTTGCTTGCCGAAGCTTCTCTTTGCCCATCATCTTGGTTCCTGCTGCTTCTCCATCGTTCTGCCCTTCATCTGGGTTGCGACGGTTGGCTGTGTGTTGTTTGGGTGTTGGGGGCCTTTGGCGAAAGCCCTTCTAGCCTCTGCTAGTGTCGACGACGGTTGCGCTTTCCCGTAACTTTCCTGCTGGGGGCGTCGTTGCGTCCTCCAACTCCCTTAGGTCGCCGGGTGAAGACTTGGCCTACCCCTTCGTGGGTGGGCGGACGACGACGGTTATCGCTCCCTTCTTGAAGGCATTGTTCTGCAGGACCTCTTCGCTCGGCCTCCGCTGCTTCCGGGATGATCGACAGACGATGATGTGCGGGCCTCCTTAATGTATCTTCTTTGCAGGCTTTAGTCGTTCTAGGTAGTCTCTTGTGTGGTGTTGGTGAGGTGCTTTCCTTCTCCCTTTGCTGTGGTTCTAAGTTGTCTGCCTTTCGGGTTCTCCGCGCTTTAGGGTTTCTCTCAAAGTCGCGTATTGTAAAACTCTCTTCTCTTAATGAAAAACGCGCTTTGCACGTCTTAAAAAAAAAAGCCAAGGTTGGCCAAGCAAATCACTGTCCAATGTTTCTTATGATGCAGCGATTCATGGACATCCGGCGATCATCGCTCATTGATTCGTCAGTGCCGGCACACAGCTCTGAGCTCTACGCATCTGAAGGACAGAGTCTTCTGCCTCTTATCTTATGCCCTCTGCTTTATCTCTGTTTCTCTAAGCATTCCAAGATGCCAACTGAAACTGAATGGACTGAAACATGGAGTTGTACATGGCAGCATCTCTATCCCATGCTGCACATCAGTTTCCTCTGATGAAGAGTAGATGAGGCTTCCTGCTAAATGGTGCTAACTGAAATTTGTCAGGTTTCTGAACGCATTTGATATGGTGTGAACTGTGGAGGGTACCTGCATGATCAACCCAAGTAATTTAACAAGCTTGGCTTGGTTAACTCGGTCATGTTAGCTTTTCCTTCAATGGCTCTATACCTGTCAGCGAAACCGGTAAAATAGATCAAGCATATGCGCACTAAGGGGTTTTTTTCACACAATAGAGTAGCTGATGGTCATAATATAATGGTCATCTCAACCAATGACATATAGGTGAGTTTAGCAATTTAATCTTGTTATTAACTAACCTACGATGTCTGCTTCAATAGCATTCCCCCAGCTAAACTGTATACATTCTGCCACTGGTAGTGTCAGGTAGCTTAACCCCCCATCTTCTCTATTTTCCTCAGCACCTCTGCCTCCCTGTCGGCGATCTCCTTGGCCTCCTTCTCTGTGAACGGCGGCGGCAGCGTGCACGGGTCGAAGCCGGCGACGTGCCTCTCCACGGTGTCCATCATGCAGTCCCGGTGCAGGCCCTTGGCGGGGCACGCCATGGACTCGGTGCAGACCTCGACGGCCTTCTCCGGGACCGTGGGCTTGTACCGGAGCAGCTTGGCGTACTCGGTGAGCAGGTGGAGCATGTAGTCGTAGATGTAGTCCATGCTCATCTCCTCCCTCACGAACCGGCTGCCCTGCTCGCCGATCCGCTGCGCCTCCGCCGGGTGCTCGTTGCCCCAGTCGACGGCGAACTTGATGGACTTGCAGACGTGGTCCCGGTTGATTGGCCAGTAGTGCTCGCCGGAGACGAGGCCCCTGGACAGGATGTCCTGGAACGGCGTCGTGACGAACAGCACCGGCGAGTCGCACGCCAGGATGTACTTCTCGCTCACTGACCATGCGTTCCCCTCAACGTAAACCTTGTACCTGCAGTGCCATCGACAAATGATCTGAGAGGCGCCGTGTATTTGGACTTCGGATCTTCGTCTGTATCTATAAAAATAATTTCACCAGAATTTCGCAGGAAACAATATGAATTGTCAAGTACCTGTAGACGCATTGCTTAGGTATTCTTGAATCTTTGAATCCGTTCTGAATTGCATGATTCCAGTTCTGCAAAGAAATCGATAAGTTAAATTGACATCCATGTCATCATGTATTAGTCATTTAGGCACGAGAAATGATTTTTTTTTTTGAAACGCCAGCTTTCTTGGTTTTTGAAGGAGCTCTCACCTGGGTGAAGACGCGAGCGTTCCATTCCTGGCCATTGGAGACGTTGCATTTCAGGAGCTCGTGGCGAATCCGGTAGCCCTCGGGGTTGCCTTTCCAGAACGCGTAGGGCTGCCTCTCCGGCCACCGCAGGCGCTCATTCTCCTCCCCCACCTCCTCCAGCATCTGCGACCACGGCCGGATGCCCACCTCCGGCCATCCCCAGAAGGACCAGTCCGGGAACACGACGTCGAGCGTGGACGCGTCCTTGCAGTACCGGAACACGGGCGGCGCCTCGGCCGGCACAGGGAAGTCGGCGGCGCGCACCTGCCCGGGGTCGTCGCAGGCGAACATGAGGTCCGGGTCCGGGACCCGGCCGGGGTAGCGCCGGAGCAGCTGCAGGATGCCCCATTGCGTGAACACGTCCCGGGTCTGGTACGCGCGGCGGTAGGTCTCCACGAACGCGCGCCCGCCGACGACCACCAGCCGGAAGAAGGCGTGCGGCCGCGCGCGCTCCACCGCCTCCCGCGTGATCCCGGCGCCGCGCCACGGCCGCAGGTCTTCGTGGATGTAGCGGAAGTAGTCCGGGCACGACGGCGCCGCCGCCGCCGGGGGTTGACGGCGACGGCGGCGGTGCTGGTGTTCCGGGGCATTTCGGCGGCTGCGGTGACGTCTCGTTGCCGCAGGCGAATGGTATCGGTACGAGGGGCGCCGTAGAGTTGTGGTGGCGCCGATGTTGGCCGGTGCCGATGCTGACCGTGTTGCCTCGTAGTAGGTGACGACTGTGGGGGGCATACGCAAAGGGAATTCAACAGAAAATTCAGTTTCTTTCAAATAAAAATATGTGAAATGGGTTATTAGTCGTAGAAAACCTAATTTTTTATCAGCTTTATAGAAGGTAGGTAAGTCATATGGATCATGGCAATGATGTGCCCATCATCTTGCTTTCAAAAAAAAAAGTGTCCACCGTTACAAGTCTATACAGGTCCATCTAGAACACTGGATTTTTTCCAAGAATCCACAGTTTCCTTTTGAAAATAACGTGAAAGGATTACTACGTGCCAATCAACCATTTAGCCTAGATTAACACGTAATTGACTACTTCAAAGTTCAAGCTGCTACTGTTAGCAACAGCTAGTCAAGCGAACTGAACACGAAGAAAAAATAACGAAACCATGGAAGCATGTACTATCCTTATGCTTACAGCGTCGAGGTCGATCCATCTGCGCGCGCCGAGCAGCAAGGCAAGGAGGACGAAGCCGACCATGACGGACCCCACGCCCTTCGTCCGCAGCACCGCCCCCAACGATGACGGCAACGGCCGCCTGGTGGTCGGCAGCCGCGCCGCCGGATGAGCAGCGCCCTCCTCGGTAATCTCCTCCGGCTCCGTCGCCGGTGGCACCAACGGCGCCCCCTCCTTGTCCTGATCGCCCGGCGACGCCGCCGGGAAGACGGCGCCCTTCATGATCACGAGCTCCGGTGTACGGACACGAACGGAACCGAGCAGGAAAACGAGACGAGAACTCTGCTGCACGAGTCAGCTACCACCACCGGGGATCTAGAAGGAAGAGCAGCTTGCTCTTATTGTCTTATACGCAGCTCACGGCGCCAGCCGCCAAGTCAGCACTCGTTGCAGTACCAGCACGTACGCCCCCTGCTTGAAATTTGATCTCCAAGCAAGAAGGACGTCAAGGATATATACTACAACCGGGTGATACCCCACGCGTTGCTGCAGAAATTTTAAATAAAATTTTAAGGTGAAATGTGAAAGTAGGAACACCAAAGTGATTACATGGTAATATTCATCTGTAAACAATATTATATATGAAAGCAGGTTAATTTTGTTGAGAGAGAACCATTTTTAAACGATTGGTCCTGCATGTATTTCAACTGCAAGACTTTTATGACGTGCTACTCGCAAACACAACATGCTATTAGTCATAGAAAATCGATGAAGTCATAAATATATGATTTGGTGGATGTTGACATGACTTGGTGGGTGTTGACATGACTTATAGTAGATAGTGACATAACCTGTAGTGGGTTATGACGCAGCGCGTTGAGAGACATGAGAAATCGTTAATGAGTACCAATTATATAGTTGTATATGATTTATTGAGACTGCTACGGGATCAACCGCCTCTTATCCCTTCGTCTTCGGCATCAAAGTAGTCGAGTGGCACGTGCGGATGCGTGCGTGACTAGACGTTAAAGTACAATTGCATTATTTGCTATGGAATGAATACACATCAGTTTTCCAGCAAAATCGTGGACTTCCTTCAGAAGTTTGGCCAGGTCCTCTGCCTGCCTGCCCTGCTTGCGTTCGGCGAAAACAGGCACGAGATGGCGTGAGGAGAACGGCGAGGTTTGGTTCTGTTTGTTTAAACAAGAGTTACCGAGCTGTCTGCACACAGAGCCTGCTAGAACTTGGCTCGGAACATCCTGGAGAGATTTGGACAGATTGGAATCGGTAACACCTGGCATCTGGTGATGCAATGGACTGAGGGAACACTCGGAGAAAGTTAACAGTATTGTCCTAACTCCTAAACCGACACTCCCATTTTAAACCTCTTATGTTCAGCAAAAGTTTGTTTCATTTTTTAAAGCGAAATGGGCTGAGTTTCGGACAATTTTCAAAGGAAAAGGCTTGATCTCTGAAGAAATTTCAGTGTTCTTGATGGGCCAAACAAGCAAACATTATTTAGCCTTGATGGAAAATGCAGCATATACTTACAGTGTCGAGGTCGATCCATCTGGCTGCGCACACCAGCAAGGCAAGAACGACGACGCCGGCCATGACGGACCTCAGGCCTTTCGCCCTCAAGATCACCGCCAATGACGACGGCCGCCGGGTCCGCGACACCGGAGCGGCGCCGCCGTCGTCGTCCCTCTCGTCATTCTCCACCGGAACCGGTGGCACCGACGCCGTCCCCTCCTCGGGCGCATTGCGCGACGTCGCAGTGAAGAAGATGCTCTTCATGACCGATCGAGTTGGAAAATGGAAGAAGAGAGCTCCAACTTATAGCTACTTGCTGATTGCAAGAGCTAATGTGGCTTTGCGGCGTGAAGTCAACGGGACGAGCTTGTTGGCACTACTCTGCCACTGCACTCTCTCCATCATTTTAGTTACTCCCAGCTGATTTGGAAACATGTGGCTTGCGGTTAAGGTCAACGAGCGCAGCTAAGCTGGCACTCCGCTACCTGTCGCCCCCCATCATTGAGAGAGAGACCGTGGCAACAAACTTCAGGAGCAAAATAGTTTTGAGATCATGGCGATAGAAGCAGGAAATTTGTGTCTACAAGGCTTGGTCTCAAAGCCACTAAACCGAGTGTCAAGGAATAACCTACATTTTAAGGAAAAAAACGGTACTGTTTCATTGCTTTATGAATAGAAATGAATTAGTTATGATTTTTTTTATCGAACCAAAACTTTTTAAAATTTTTAGAAAATTCAAAACCACCTTTGAGACCACTCGAGGGGCTAAATTTATCCGTTTTTGGCAGATGGCACTTTCTATCTAGTTCTGTAGTTGTAGGTTTCAGAATCAGACTTTGTCATAGTTAGATTGAAAATTGGATTTTTCCTTATTACAGCAAAATGGAGTTGGGGATCTCAATCGCTGAGTGTCAATGAATAACCTACATTTTTAGTATGAAGTCGTATATAAATAACTCCAAATAGAGTGTCAACGAATAACCTACATTTTAAGAAAAATTAGTACTACTGATTTTGCATCTTTATGAATCGAAATGAATTAGTTATGAATTTTTTATTTAATATTTCTTAAACATTTTTAGAAAATCCGACCACTTAAAAGGCTAAATTTGTTCCGTTTTGTCAGTTGGATGGCACTTTCTATCCAGTTTTGTAGTCGTAGACTTCAACGTATCGTTGAAGGTTGAAAATTGGACTTTTCTCTTATTACAACGAAACGGCATTGGGGATCTCAATCACTGACATTGGGTGATTTTTTTTCATTTTTCTTGTTATTATAAATCACCTTCGACGGCTGCATCAACAGTAAGCCTCTAGCTAAACTGCATATTGTCAGTGTTAGACTGTCAGCTAGCTTGGCACTCCATCATCTCCACGTTCCTCCGCACCTCCGATCCGGTTCCCTGTCGGGTGTCGGCGATCTCCTTGGCCTCCTCCTTGGTGAATGGCGGGGGCAGAGTGCTCGGGTCGCAGCCGGCGACGTGCCTCTCCATGGAGTCCATCATGCACTCCCGGTGCAGACCCCTGGCGAGTGGCGAGGCACGCTATGGAGTCGGTGCAGATCTCGACGGGCCTTCTCCGGCACGGCGGGCCTGCACCGGAGCAGCTTGGCGTACTCGGTGTGCAGGTGCAGCATGTAGTCGTAGACGTAGTCCATGCTCATCTCCTCCCTCATGAACTGACTGCCCTGCTCGCCGATCTGCCGCGCGGCGCCTCTGCCGGGTGGTCGTTGCCCCAGTCGACAGCGAACTTGATGGACTTGCACACATGGTCCCGGTTGATGGGCCAGTGACCGCCCTGCCAGAGCCGCCATCGGAGCAGCACCGTCGTCCCTGCACGGCGCGCCGCCGTCGTCAGTAGTCTCCTGCTTCATCGCCGGGAAGACGGTGTCCTTCAATTCTTCAGAAGTGATCCGAATTCAAAGGTATCATGGGCGCAATATCAATCAGTTCTTTAATCTCTTCAGCAAAACGTGGACTTTCTTCAGAATTTTTTTTCTTGCCTGGGACTCTGGGTCCTATCTCTTCTCCGCTGCTTGCGTTCGTCGAAAAGCTGCATGAGATGGCGTGGGAGCAGGGTTTTTTTTTACCGACAGCTAGGTGATACTGTAGCGAACATGGCCTCATAAGTCATTAGTTCGAGTTTGATTTTGGTGATTCATGACAACATGATCAATGAGACTAACCATATTGTTGAGCATGTCTTTGTAGACATTTCTAGGTCCCAAAGATGCAAAAATATCACATGCCAAAATGAGAAGATAATGTATTTTTCAAGGGTCAAAACCGAGCAAAGAAAGGAAAAGAAAAGACACCGTCGGATGAACCGACAGTACCTTAGAACAAGCGTCAGTGCATAGCGTCGGAGTACTTGGTACACTGCGCAGCAGGCCAAATGATCTGACGGTCCAGTTTCTAGATGCGCCGGATGAATTGCAGAGGAGAAGCAGCGAAGTCAGAAGCGTCGGATGAACCGACGGTCCATTGAAGGGAACCGTCGGTCTATCCGGTGACCAAGTTTGAACAAGACAGAGACGCGCCAAGACTGGAGCAGTAGCACCGGATGAACCGACGGTGGAGCAGCGGTTCATCCGACGGTCATGAAGAAGCTAACAGTAAGGTTTTGACGAGGAGTCCTTCAGCACCAGATGAACCGACGCACCGTCGGTGTATAGCGTCGGATGAATTGTGTCAACGGTCATGTGCGGTGGAGGACAACGGCTAGTAGCACCGGATGAACCGACGCCCGGAAAAGCATAGCGTCAGATCATCCGACGGTACTACTTTCTGCACCTTTTAGCCAACGGCTAGTTTGTTGCCTTGGGCTATTTATACCTCCTCCACTCGTCCATTTGAGATTGCTGGATTGTGTGGAAGTGCAGAGGAGTGCAAGACACCTAGAAGATCATATCCAATCCATCCAAGTGCTTAATTGATCATCCATAGACTTGCATATGCTTAGTGTATGTGCTTCGTGCTAGGCTTAGCTTAGAGCTGAGTGAGTGCAAGGTTGTGCCAACCTTGTGAGGTGATTCTTGAGTGAATCAAGGTGTACAAGGTCCGCCGGAAGCCTTGGGGCCTAAGTGGCTCACCGGCAATCGTCTTCGACCCTCCGGCTTGGTGTGGAGTGACGAGGACACTTTGTGCGGGGGACGTGGAGACCCCCTTCCTCAGTGGAGAAGCTCCTTAGTGGAGGCGGCATCAAGGTGACCAAGGGAGCTTGGCGAGTGCCTAAGTGGCGAGCCTTAGTGGCGAGTCAAGTAGTGCTCTTGGGAGAGACTTGGTGATAGGGAAGCAATACTCTTGTGTGAGTGTTTCAACAACGTGGACCAGGGGTAGCTTAGTGCCTACCGATACCACGGAATAAATCGCGTGTCAAGAGTTTGCTTCCTCTCATCCCGCTTTACGTTTCCGCATTTACTCTCTTGCATCTTTGCTTGCCTTTACTTTCCTAGAGTAGTATCATGTTAGGATTGGCTATAGGTTGCAAACCTTGTTTTGGGATGGGAGTTTCACACTAGAATAATCATAGTTGCACATCTAGATAGTATGTTCTAGTTTATCTTTATGCAAAAGTAGTGAAGCCATAGGTTAAGGTTTTAAGATTACCTAATTCACCCCCTCCCCCTCTTAGGCTACGAGCATCCGATTCCTTACAGATACCGCCGACCTCCGGTAACGGTTTACCAGAGCGGTACGAGCGGTTACCGAAAAAAACCGCTCGAATTCAAATTTCCAAACTAAACCTCCCGTGCCAGCGGTTTCGAGCGGTTTACCGCTCTGGTTTGAGCGGTTACCGTCCGCTGGGACAAAAAAATCGGCGCAGTGAAGAATTTGATGTGTTTTCAAAATTAAATTAAAAAACTAGAAAATATAAGAAAAATTTCTAAAAATATTTCAAGGTGCGTAGAATCTAATGGTGTCAAAATTTTTTAAATATTAGTGCATTTAGTATTCATTGCGGGCATTGGTTGAACTTCTAATGCCCGCAAAGTATACTAAACAAACGAATATTTGAAAATTTTCGACACCATTAGATTCGTGGCAACTTGATCTATTTTTAAGAATTTTTTAGATTTTTTTAAAGATTCAAATTCAAAATTTTGAATGGGACGGTTACCAACCGGCCGGAACCGCTACCGTTCAGGCGCGGTTTAAGCGGTAACCGCGCGGTTTTTTCGATATTTTTAACCATGCGTGGGAGCAAAGGCGAAGGCACACAAAGCCCAAGGTTTGGCATGGCACATCCGAGGAGAGGTTTGGATGGATAGGAAGGGATATGTCACCTCGTGATGCAATAGACTAATGGAACAGTGTTGTGGACTCCAGTGTTTAATAGAGCACGGGTTTATTTATACTGAATGGAAGCTGCTTTACAACTTACAAGTGACAAATACGCATGGACTGGTAGTCGCCTTTTGTACCACTAGCATATGAAAATGATTGCTAAATGAAAATTTTCAATTGCCATTTTCAGATCATCTATTGAACGTGTCCTTGTCAAGCCTTTATACACAACATTGACTGTACATTTCCATGTATGAATATGGGTGTTAACTGTGTGTACCACCTGTAACCCTGTATGTTTGTTTGGGATGTAACTCTGTATGTGCACCTCTGCAGTCACAACGAAGCAATGGGGGATCAGAACTCGATCCCGCTGTTCATCTGAACCGAGAACCATGGCCGGCCAAAGCCGTGGAGCGGAGCGTCTACTCTGAACACTATCCCTGACCTTGCCACGCCGCCGTTCAGCTTCGATCTTCCGATCTGTGATGATGTCCAAACAAGACTATCAGAGGGTCTCTAGAGGTGAAAGTTTGTTCAGAGGAGATGTAATGGTACAGCTGGACAGACCGATAGGGATGCATGTGCAGAAGGTGAGGCAGTGTGGGAGTATCCACAGGCTACACTGACGTTCTCGTTCGCCAAATGGATCAGCTCTGTGCACACCCCAGGATGGCGTCCACCGATCGTAGGGCATATGCTGTGCATCAGAATGAAATTCAGGATGGAACAACAGTCAGTCTAGACACCTATTTCAGCAAAGTTTCAGTACACTGATAAACAGCAAGAAACAAGCAGTAATATGGATCAAATTGTGAATGTCACAGGCAGTCAGGGTTCAAGCAATTTGCCTGATCTGGGTTGCTGGTTGCAGCATCAGGCCTGATCTCCTCCAAGACAATGGCTGGACAAGCCCCAACGAGAGAGACTTATCCGGCCACTGAACCATTGGGACGACGCTGCCCCCACTCCTGTTCTGCAAGCAACTGATACCATATTGTAAGTACAGGAATAATGCAGTTTTTATGTTGCTCATGAACTGAAGCATTTCAGTTCTCAACCATCGTCTGACCTTGAAAGAAAAGCTGATCCTCTTCTCCCCTGGGAACTTTCCATGGGCTTGCAGGACTCCGCCACCGACAGGGAGGAAAGCACGCATCGTGAAGCTGTCGCCAGCCACGTACCTTATTTGCCCATTTGGGAATTGCATGTCCATGAATGACTGAACAAATTTTCAGTTGGAAATGGGCATGAGAAAATTGTAACAAATAATGTATTAATAGAAACTTAATAGCATATATATGACTTACGCAAGCAAATGGGTTCAGGCATAACATGGACATGAAGAACCATCTCTTGTGAGCTGACCAATAAGCCGGGCAAACCGAATGCACTCCATTCTGCAAAGAACAAAGCTCTCGTGCTCTCAATTCAAGGCATTCATGGTTTAGATGAAGCAATGCTGAATTTTTTGCGCGAGATCAACGCACCTTGCGCTCGAATCCGTACCAGATGAGGTGGCGCTTGGACAGGTGCACGGGGAACAACAGTGTCGTGTCGCGGACGAAGAGGACCGGCCCCAGCTGCACCAAGAACAGGTTGGTCCCGTCGCCGGCGCCTCTTGGAGAAGAGGCGCTGGCGCTGACGCTTGCGCCGCCGCTGCTGTGCGACGCCTCCGCGCGCCACAGGTCGCCTCTGGCCACCACCGAGCTCTCCACGTCGTTCGTCCTGCTGTCGTACGTCGCCGACAGGTTCATGCACCCCTGCGAACGCGCGAACCTCCCGGAGGCGCCGAGGGGATCGCCGCCACCACCGCTGGCCCCCTCTTTACCGGCCGACGGCGCTCCAGCCGACGGCCTCCGGCCATTCTTCCCGGCGGTGCGGCGCTGCTCCGGCGCGCCGGAATAGAAGGTGTCGTCGATGCGGAGGCGGCGGAAGACAACGCCCACGGCGCGTCCGAGGCGTCCCCCGGCGTCGAGCACGGCGGCGGCGACGCCGGAGAGCTGCTGCGGCTTCTGCGGCGGCGGCGGGAGCGGGGGGACGGGGAAGAACGCGGCGACGCGGCGCGCGAGGTCATCGGCCGCGGCGGCGGACATCGGGATATGGGGGCGGGGCCTGGTTCGGGGTGATCGTTGGCCGTCGGAGGATAAGGGGCTCGTGGCGGGAGGGAGCGGAGGAGGAGAGGGGAGCCTCGCGTGGACGCGGTGTATGGGAAGGCGTCGTGGATATTGCCGAGGTATCAGGTGATGTGTCATTTTGTGGTGCACGTGCGGTGATTCGTGGACCGGGTCCATAAGTTTGGATGATGGGTAGGAGTAGGATTGTAGGAAGGAGATGAGAGACTGCTAGCAAAGCTGTCAACGTGTTGTATAGGAAGTTCATGTCCCGGATGAGTCCCTCTGGAACTTTGGCATGACAAAAAGATTGAAAAGAGCAAAGCTTGGCCAAAGAAATTATTCTGTTCATTTCAAATTGTTATTTTAACCTCTAGTCTAGGTAGTTAGAGGAGGTGAGATATGGTCGCATCAGCAGACCTAAGTATAAGTTTTCGTTAGAGCGAATATATGGAACTGATTAAAAAAAATCCTCTAGCAGGCCTTGTCGGGATGAAAACTCGTGGGATCTTCACCTCACCGGACGTTTCAAATTATTATTTTAGTTTTTTATTTATAATATAGTGTAGGTTTATGTGCATAACAATATTTATGAATGTAGAAAAATCAAAATGGGATCTTCACCTCATTTTGGAATGGAGAGAGTAGGTTGAAATTATTTCTTTTTCTTAAAAATAATGGTATATACACAGAAAGTTTGTGCTTATGAGCAAGATTTTAAATAGCTGGCTACACGCTATCTTTCGATGTAGCTTTTTGATAACTACCACCAAGAGAAGCCCGCTATATCTGGCTATAGCTTATGTTGTAAGCATTTTGGGATCGTTGCCGCTAAATCTCGTAGCTCGCTATTTAAAGCATTGCTTGTGAGTTACTAGGAATCAACTGAGAGCCACTATTGTTATCTCACTATCTTTGGACATATCGCTTATACGGTTATATCCCTCCATTGTTAAATATATGTGATCGTTTTCTAATTAATTTGACTATTCATCTTCTCTATGGATGTTTTTTTTTTCAAATAGATAAATCTGTTAGAATTAGTAACAAATCTATCATGCAACCAAGATACACTTTTTGTACTCGGACTCTATCTTGTATTCAAAGAATAGTGTTGCGCAGGTCTAGATAGTTGGAGATGGTTTGCTTCCGCTCACAAGATGAGTGCATTAAATCATTGCCAAAATTTCACAAAACCTACAAGTTATACGCTGGGGAATTGGGTAAAAACCTTTCACCCTCGAATCTTCGGAGATTTTGGGATTCTCATGAATTCAATAATTTGAACGAGAAAGGGCCAAGTGGTGTGTTCTGTTCCGTGATTTTTGAAGAACGCGGTCTCAACTTTCATGAATTATAACTTGTGCGAAACACGAACGAGAAACTTTCTAACCCAGTTAATAAAACCTTCGAGCGAAATGTTCGTTGAAGGGGCTTGAGTTCATGAGATTGTTCGTGAATTTGTTCGTAGTTTTAGGAGGATGGTAACTTCGGAGAACCTTGCGGCTGGCCTCGGTGCCGGGTTCGGACTTCCGAAGCGGGAATCTATACACTCAGTAATCTTCACGAATGAAGGCAAGAGCCACGAGCGGACCAAGTCAGAAGCGCGGCGTCATAAGTCCGGGTTCGAGGTGTGAACGGGTGACGGGCTTGCAAATATCTGAAGTTAGCTCCGTAAATTACGCGATATAAAAGACATTCATGTACATGTTCCCATTTGGAATATTCTTTAGATCCGATGGCAACATCGAAATGTAAAAGTCCCTTCGTCTCCCTATAAAATGGGACCGGGGGGCACGTGTAAAAGGATTCATAAATTTTGAGGAGAAATACAAGCTTTCAGAGATTCCTTGTCTCCGAGTTCTTGAGTTACTTCATGAATGTATTCTTGAGTTTCTTCTCGTACATGTTCGGGGGTTCCATCCGATTCCAGAATCCCCAACATTATATAAAGTATTTTAGACAATACACGTGGTGTATTTTATTTAACTAATTCATTACATAGTTATTATTGTTGGTTAAAGTCAGAGAGAGAGACAAAAAAATCAACAGGGCATATATTGGAGGAAGTATGAATACGAATTTTTTAATATATTTTTTTAATTATTTTGCAAAATTATACGACCGTTTCAAAATTTATCAGTTTTGACAACCAACCACCGTGGCCCATGGCGGCCGCCGTGGCCCACGGCGTTTTCTGGTCCAACCGCCGTGGCCCACGGCGGTTGCAGATGGCGGTTGCAGGAGCCCCGCGGCGGCAGGCAGCCGCCTTGCAACTGCCGTGGGCCATGGCGGTTGCATGTGCCCAACCGCCGTGAGCCATGGCGGTTGGGTTTGTTTTTTTGAAAATTTAGCAGAGAGAACACACATTTGCAATGACATGTACGGTGCTAGTACTACCCTAACGAAACGCCTTACGTACTGATAACATGCCTTAGGGAATTTAGAAATTTCATTACAATATTCCTAATGAATCTAGTTGTACGAGAACTGCCCGGAGAGCATAGAGCCACCGGAGTGTTGCGACGGCATGTAGTAGTACCCAGGTGGGGGTGGAGGTGGTGAAGGTGCAGGGGACCAATCTTTCGGAGGGGGGCTGTTCTTCTTGTGGCATTCACAAGTGCATGTCGAACATTTGCAGCACCGGTCTTCTCCTGCGCTAGACAATGGATCTGGAGAAGCCAGTGCCTCCGACAGCTCCCGCTTCAGGTTGTAGATGACGACATCCTCGAGGTAGTCGATGTACTGTTGATAGGGATGAATAGCTGGTGGATCCACACATTGCGAGAAACCGCAGTTCTCTGCTTGAGTGGAGTACTGCAAAAGTCAAGAAAACGTTACCAAACCAAAGAAAGATTATGAACAAATATGTGGACATTGCTTACCCATGCATGTGGGCAGTGCCAGAAGCGACGACCGGAGTTGTTCCATCCCTCGTACACTTGCATCACGCAGAACTCACCGTGTGAACACCTAGGCCACAACACCGTTTGCTTCGGTGCGTAGCTTCTAACATCACGCATCGATCTGAAGTCACTCTTGCCTTTCAGTGGGAAATTGGCTTCGAAATCTTCTGATTGCTGATACCACAACTCAGGACCGAAACCGTGTTCATCCCCACTCCACGAAGCTATTGCCTAATGCTGTGAGAAGAAGACAATGGAGTGAATGGTGCTACATATAGACAGAAGAAGGAGGATGGCTGGGTGGTGGGCCCTTCGATCCGTGGGAAGGGAAACGAAGCAGTGACTCAGAGAAAACACACCCTAGTACTAGGGCACTGTCGCTTTGTGGGCCAGTCGATCCGTGGGAGGGGAACGTGTCAGTGACTCGGAGGAAACACAACGACTCTGCATATTACAGTCACTGTAACGAAACACACGTAACGGATAAAACACACTCTAATGCAGTTCGATTAAAGTTCTTAAGGATACAAACCGAGGACCCTAGTTGATGATGTCATGAAATCCGACATTATTTGATACAGTTCGGCTAATACTCTAGGTCTACTGAGTACAACGGGGGTATTTCCCCTTCCTGATGGCATCCGGCCCAGCTGCCTTGGCCCGGCGAGCCCTCTCCCTCTTCCTCTCTCTATCGGCTTCACGGGCCTGGGCCGCTTCACATTCTCTCATCTCCTGACGATGGCGCATTTCCTTCTGCTCTTCCTTCTTTTTCTCCTCTCTCTTTTCCCACTCAACCATGCGGAACCACCTCTCCCTTGCATCACGGGCTTCTCCCTCGACGTAGCTCTTGTCGAAGTCGGACTGCTCGGTATCTAGCCACTGCATGAAATCACAAAGAGGAGGTGGAGTCTTTTTTCGAAGACATGTCAGCAAATATTAAATCACAAATGACAAATGAATAATTGAGAAATGTAATAAGTCCTTACTTTGGCTCTAAGATTGCGGTCGAATGGCTGGATCGGGTCGTGCGCATAGTTAGCGCACATGAAGAACCTCATCCCGTAGGCGTACCCTAGGACCTTGCACCTAACAAGCTTGCAATTGTTACCGCAGAAGCACATAGGAGTGTCGATCCCCTGTGGCACCTCCAGGGACGGAGGCAGCCAGGGGCCAGCGGGGGCCATGGCCCCCCCATGCATCAAAAAAAAATTGAACCCCACCTCTATCTCAGGTTGAGAATCCTGTAACCATGTATGTGGCTACATGAGGTCTCAATATTTCATTTGTACTAGATAGAATAGAAACATTTGTGCACAGAAAATCACCACATATACTTGTCTTCCCAAGGCAAAGCTGACATACTTTTTGACTTCCTTGGCCTCCTCTCACAGCCAAGAAACCAAGAGGCGCAAGCTGTAAGCTTTCATTAAATCATTCCTCTCTCAACTCTCTCTCTCCCAACCACCTGATATTCTTTCCCCTTCCTCTCTGGTCTCTTTCTTCTGCGATTCTTCTCTCCAGGACCGGCCAAAGCTCCAAATGTCAAGAAAGCTTCATGAATCATGATTCCAGCCAACGACATTGAGATGATATCTTCTTAGAGATGGCTTGATTCTGCAAGATCTTTGGCAGTTCATGCCTAACTGCTAAAAGGTATGAGTTGTTTTACTAAATTTTAGAACTTGTTTTCAAGTAGGAAATGGTATGTTGCATGACTTCTAAATTTTGTTTGCTAAGTAAGCTAGTACTCCATCTTTTCATGACCATTTTCTAGCACGGCCTGGTAAACATATTTTATTTTATTTTTTTAGGGCAATCATGGCTAAGACTAAGAATAAAACAATTTATTCTTATTTCAAGAAAAAAGAACAAGTTGTTGATGAAATACGAGGGGTTGATCCTCCAGAAACTAATGATCAAGATGTACATCAGCTAGTAGAGCCGATTGCACCTTCTAATCCTCAAGTGGAGCCTGAACAACCAATTCCAATGTGTGATGTTCAAGATTTTGTTAAAGGTGATCCAGCATTGCGACGCCAAATTCTAAGTTGCCCAATTGATAAGCAATATGATATCCGAAAGGCTTATATGAAGCTTGGTCCATATCAGCCAAAAAAGGATGTGTATCCTTCTTCTGGACCAAAGAGTCACCCACGACGATTTCAATCACATTGGTTTGAGGCTTTCTCATGGTTGGAGTACTCACCTTCTAAAGATGCAGCCTTCTGTTTCCCTTGCTTTCTCTTTTGCAAGAAACCAAAGGGAAAATCTGGGTCAAACACATTTACAGTGAAAGGATTTCGCAATTGGAAAAAGGTCAACAATGGAGCAAAATGTGCCTTTTTATCTCATATGGGAAAAGATTCTAACTCAGCTCATAACTTTGCCGTCCAATGCTATGATAATGTGAAGAGTGGAAAGTACAGTATGGAACAAGTAATGGAGAAAGTATCAGATGAGGACATTGCCAAAAATAGGCTGCGTCTCAAGACATCGATTGATGCTGCAATGTGGTTGGCATTCCAGGCTTGCCCTTTTCGGGGAAATGATGAGGGCCCTAATTCAAAGAATAAAGGAAACTTTCAAGAAATGGTGAAACTCCTTGCTTCATATAATGAACAGGTCAATGCAGTGGTACTTGATAATGCTCCAGGAAATGCTAAGTACACATCACCGGACATTCAAAAAGAAATTTTGCATACAATTGCTACTAATATTCAGATTTCAATACGAAAAAAAATTGGCAATGCAAAGTTCTGTTTGATTGTTGATGAAGCACGAGATGAGTCTAAAAGAGAACAGATGGCACTTGTAGTTCGATTTGTTGACACTGATGGTTTTATTCGAGAGCGTTTCTTGGATCTTGTACATGTTCCGGATACGACTGCTGCAACTCTCAAGGAAAGCCTCTGCTCTGTTTTATCTGATCAGTGCTTGGATGTTCAGAATATTCGAGGACAGGGATATGACGGTGCTAGTAATATGCGTGGAGAATGGAATGGACTTCAAAGAAAGTTTACTGAAGAATGCCCGCAAGCATATTATGTTCATTGTTTTGCACATCAGTTACAACTAGCACTCGTCGCTGCTTCTAAGGAAGTTACTGAAGTTCATAATTTCTTTGACCATCTGTCTATTGTTGTCAATGTTGTTGCTTCTTCTTGTAAGACAAATGATGAGCTGCGAGCCAATCAAGTTGTTGAAATTCAGAAATTGGTTGAGCTTAATGATCTTGAAATAGGGACTGGAGCAAACCAAATTGGGGCTTTGCAAAGGCCGTGCGAGACTAGGTGGAGCTCTCATTTCAATTCAATTTGTAGTCTTCTAAAACTATACAAAGCTGCATTTTTAGTTCTCAAAGATATAGCTTCAAGTAAAGGGCCTGGTACTTCTCCTTCAACACGAGCAAAGGCAGCTGGTGCAGTCAAGATAATGATGTCATTTGATTTTGTGTTTATCTTACATGTTATGAAAGAGCTAATGGGAATAACAGACCTACTTTGTAAGAAGTTACAACAGAAATCACAAGATATAGTTAATGCTATGCATGATGTGGCCATTACAAAAGAACTAATTCAGAAGTTAAGGGATGATGGTTGGGATAATCTGTTAAGTGATGTGGTTTCATTTTGTGAGAAGCATGAAATTCAAGTTCCTGACATGAGCAGTTTTTATGTTGATTACATTCGATCTCGTAAAGAGGATGAAACTTCAGTTAGACATCACTACCAATATGATGTCTTTACAGTTGTGGTTGATCAACAACTACAAGCGTTGAACAACAGGTTTAGCGAACAAACAACAGAGCTCCTAACTTTGTGTAGTTCTCTGGATCCAAGAAATTCATACAGAACATTCAATATAGATGATGCGTGCCTTTTAGCAACAAAATTTTATCCTGCTGATTTTTCAGAACAAGAGAAGAAAAACTTGAGATATCAATTGCAACACTATGAGTGTGATGTGCCAAACAATCCAGAGTTTCAGAATTTATCCAATATTGCAGCTCTTTGTCGAAAGCTTGCAGAGACTGGGAGATCAGAAGATTATCATTTGATTGACAGGTTATTTGTTATTCGTGTTGTCAACTATACGTCTATACTCTTATCCTAAGACATCATTTTTAGAGTAGACTTTAATCAAATTAACCACATTTTGTAGGTTAATACGTTTTATCCTCACTTTGCTTATTTCAACCGCAACAACAGAACGGGCTTTTTCTGCAATGAAACTTGTCAAGACAAGACTTCGAAATAAAATGGAGGATGAATTTATGAGAGATTGTTTGCTGATCTATATTGAGAAGGAGATGGCTGAGTTCTCAGTTGATACAATCATAGATGATTTCAACTCAAAAAAATGGCGTCGTGTGGAACTAAAATGAACAAGTATTTTGTTTTGTATTTATTATCATTTTTAGTTGTACTTTGTGTCTCTGGTAACGATATGATTTCGAAACAACATGTGGTTCTTTTGCTATATGATGACTAGTTGACTATTTGATTGAACTAATGATTTGAACTGGCCCCCCTGATATAAAATTCCTGGCTTCGTCCCTGGGCACCTCGACATTATCCTTCCTCTTCGTGAGGAACTCCAAGTCCAACTCATGACCTGAGGAGGCCATTGCAAACCTGCAAAACAAGATTAGAACAATCAGAGGCAAAAAATAATACAACTAAATCAGCATAAATTATTAAAAAAAGAATAGAACAATCACCAGCAAAATAATACAAATAGAAGTTTAATTATTACAATACAGTACCATGGATAAGTTCGTACAAGAAATATAGTTCAAATATTACAAATTTCGAAATTAAATGTCCTAACATTACAAGCAACTATGATCATCTGCATCCTGCGTTGGTCCTACGCTCACGTCCACGTCCGCGTCCACGTCCGGATGGGGGTTGGGGTGGTCTTGAAGTTGCTGATGAGCCCACACTGACCGTAGGTGGTACGTTGCAAGCATAACTTGTGGCTGTGCACCTCTTGTACGTGTGACCCGTGTTGTGGCACTTGTAGCACATCACTACTGGAGCTCCAGCTTTTGCTTCATCCATGTTGTTCCTAATCCTCTTCTTCTTCCGTCTTCCAACACCTTGGCACAACTGAGGATCTGGATTTGGTATGTGCACAACATTTTCTTTGGGGTTCTCAGTAAAAGTACCCTGCACGAGGTAGCTCTGAATTGTTCGGTTCCAAATGTTCCGAATAGTTTCCTTGGCGTAGTACCATGATACATACCTATGGTAGCTGAATTGTTGCAGTTCATAGCATACGGCGATCACATGTGAGCAGGGGATGTGTAGTAGCTGCGGCTTCCGGCATGTACATCTGCATATTTGGTTGCTAAGTTGAGCAACTTGATGCGTCTTTTCACGGGAAGGGCCTAGGCGCATTTTCCCTTTGCACTCAACCTCATAGCTCCACATAATTTCATTGTCATCAGACTGGTGCCAAGGCTGCGTTGTGATCTTGTGTTTAAGTGCTTTATCCTGAGCCTTGGTCAGATACTCAGTCATTCTTGTGCAGTATCTCATTTGAGTGTTCCTCAGAACCTCATCCGCTATATTGCTCCTTGTGTGAAAATACAACATTGTACGATACATAAAGAACTCAATGATGCCAACTAGAGGAAGAGGTCTTGAACTGCGGAGCACACAGTTGTATACCTCAGCAAAATTAGTGGTCTTTATCCCATGTCTTGCTCCGCCCTCGTCAAACATGAGACACCACTTTTCCTTAGGCTCATTCTGAATCCACTGGCTGAAGGTCTTCACAGCACGCCCTCTTCTGCGCCTGACTTGAGGGCCATCTAATCCCACATCCTCGAGAGAAATTGGCTCCTCTCCAGGTTCGGGATTCACTGGCCTCTTTGCTATCACCTCTGATGCCTTCTTTGTCAGATCATCTAATTTCTTTCAGATGGCATCAAACTTCTTCTGCTGAGTCTGCTCACACAACCGCTCAAACAATTTAGACAGGGTCTTGTTCTTGAACTGGCTGTGGAAGTTTGCTTTCATGTGCCTAGTGCACCACCTGCTCTTAACATCTGGCCACAATGGAACTCTGTGTCGCTCTTGGCTGCCCTCTTTCATGTCATTGATTGCTTGCAAAATACCTTTGTGCCTATCATGTATCACACACACATCCTGCACATCCTGGACCACCATGTTCTTCAACCTCTCAAGGAACCAGTACCAACTGTCACCGTTCTCCCCCTCCGCAAATGCAATGGCCAAAGGAAGCAACTGATTGTTACTATTAGCTGCCACAGCTGCCAGGATTGTTCCTTTGTATTTGCCTGTGAGAAAAGTGTCATCTATGCAAATGACCGGTCGACACACTTTGAAAGCCTCAATGCAGGCACCCAATACCAAGAATGACCGCTGAAGCACAAGCTTGACTGGTTTTTCCTCACAAGGATCGTCCTTGATATCATAGTAGCTGCTAGGATTCATCTGAACTATTTTGTGTAGCAAGCTAGGCAAATTGTGATAGGATGCTTCATAAGTACCCCACCTATGCTCCAACACCTTCTTCTTTGTTTGGTATGCCTTGCCGTAACTGATGGTGTACCCAAATTTTTCCTCAATTGCACCGATAATTGCCTTCGGCTCATGATCAGAGCATTTCACTATGTGAGGGTACATGTGGCTTGCAACAAAACCGGCTGAAATGTTTCGGTGCCTTGCATCAATACGATCAAGGGTACAAGTGTGACCCTTCACTTTGTTTCACCTGTAAGTAATTATCCCACTTCCCCATATATGCATACACTCGAAAAGAACAATCCTCCTTCTTGCAACACACATCATATATCCTCGGAGAGCTCTTGACTACCCTGAACTCCTTGTGTAGAGTCAAGGTGGACCACTGCTTCACTGCATCCTTCAGATGTGTAGTACTGGGGTACATAGCGCCTTCACAAACCTCATTCTCCGTGTACTCCCATGGCATATTCTCACCACTACTAACAGTACAATGGGAGAAATCGTAGTTCTGCCAATGCCAGGGCACATGATCCTCAGACTCATCATCATCATCATAATCATCATCTGAAGAGTCCTCTTCCAATGCACGTTCATCAGCTTCCAACTCTCTCTGATATTGTCTTATCACCTCTGGGTTTCCTTCTCCCTCATCAATAACACCAGCGACAACATAACCTCTAGATGTCTGCTCACCCTCAGAATCCCCTTCTTCCTCCTCTTGTTGTTCACCTTCTTCAGCATCTTTCCCTTCTTCACCACCTCCCCCCTCGTCCACATCCTCAGCTTCCTCATGTACTTGACTGCTAGACCCACCCTTCTGGTAAACTTGGACAAACAAAATCACAGGCAAACCAACTCGGCATGCATTTCTGATAAAACTCCTCGATCGTGGAGTCCCTTCAAGTGGCACGAGCTCCCAATACACTTGTGCACTTTTGTTGATTAGTGCCATCACCGACAGACATTGGTGCTCTAAATCTACTGCAAATGCCTTGACCAGCCAGGTGGTTATAGCCTCCCAAGTTCTTTCTCCTGCTCTTTTAACATTTTTCTCAATTGAACTATAATTTGACAAGTCAACACCTTGTGGACCATATATAATTTCTCCAATTCCATAATATAATTTGATTGTGACTGTCTCCGACATGTCTGATTCATAATAAAAAGTAATAACTGTTATCAAATACTACATCCAGGGACTAAGAAACAAATAGACTTATATCTAAACTAAATTAGCAAACTAATCAGCCGCAATCTACACACTTAACAGTAAATATGTTACGTAATATAAACTACAACTACAGATCTATACTCCAGAAATCTATACCATACACAAATCTACAGTACACCGAAATAGTAATTAGTGAAATCAGTGAAATACCTGCAATGAAGCGAAGAAGCAGCATAGCTTCACTGCTCCGCACCCTCCACCTCCTCTCTTCTCCTTCTCAACCCTAACCCTACAAACATGACTTTTTTAATACTACAGATCTAAATAAACGCATTGAATCACTAATTACGCTTTCTAAGTATAGGTGCTAAAAGGGTTGAAATCAACGAAATACTTACCAATGAAGCGAAGAACCGGCAGAGCTTCGCTGCTCCGCCCCCTCACTCTCTTCTCCTTCCCAACCCTCTCTTTCTTTTTTTCCGATTTTTTATGACATTTTCAGGCTAATTTTCGACTTTTATAGAGGGGAGGAGATCTGCCGCCCTGGGCCACAGTGGCTGCGCAGCCACTACCGCCGTGGGCTACGGCGGATGGACCTGCCGCCGTAGCGCACGGCGAATAGGCCTCAACCGCCGTGGGCCACGGCGGCTGACCTTCACGCCCGTGGGGGCCCGCGGCTGTTGGCCCAGCTGCTGTGGCCCACGGCGGCCGGCGGTTGGACCAGCAAACGCCGTGGGCCACGGCGGCTGCCGTGGGCCACAGCGGTTGGTTGTCAAAACTGATAAATTTTGAAACGGTCTTATAATTTTGCAAAATAATTAAAAAAAATATAAAAAAAATTCTATGAATACGGCCGTATCGGAAATGTCAAACCAAACAATAGAATTTTAAGTGAGTTGGGCTGGCCTAACTAGGCCACCCAATTCCCTCCTGGACGGCCCATTATTTACCTGGCCAGAAGGGCCATGGCCTGTTAAGTCAGTGTCTTTAAAAAAACTGAATAGCAGGGTCTGTGTTTTTGGAATGAGATTTGTGACCTCTACAGGTGAGTGGCTGACATGTGGGCTCCATTGTGATGGAGTCCACATATCAATCACTCAACTTCAGAGACCACAGTTTCAGAGGAGCCTCTTTTGTGTTTTTGCCCGGAGGCAGAAAAAATCATAAAAAATGACATCAGTGTCGTTAGGGTTTTCCTCGCTTCTAAACAAGTTTTTTAATGATTACAATACTGTTATCTATCTATCTATACTATAAAACTATAAAGATCGAATAATTTGAAAAACCTTTCTCACCCAATTTAGCCCCGACTTACCCTCACACCAGACCCACCCGTCATCTAATTGGGGGAGTGGATAAGGTGGTAGACCCATAGAATCGCAATTTGGAGACCGTTTCTGCTAAAAACGAAATTTTTTTATCACCCACGTCCACCTTACCCACCCACGCGTACCCACTGGGCCCACCGTTCCTTTCCTGTATCGCATTGAAAAATCCTCCTCCTCTGTCCCTCCCCTCCACCGCCTGGGGCCTCTGCGTGCCGGCGTCGTCTGGCACGCCTCCACGCGTTGGCGTACCACCTCACGACGATGGGTTCTTGGACTTCGCCGATGGAGCAGGGAGGGAATCTCATCCGGGGAGGAGGGGCGCCGTGATGGAGGTGGTAACGAGGGCCCGCCGGGGGGCAGCGCCGGCCTCCGCTCGAGCTCGAGGCTCTGCGCGACCTCGCTGCTGCTTCCCGCCGAGCCGCCGAGGGCAGGGAGCTCCGCGGAGAGGCGACGTCGGGGGAGCAGGCGAGCGGGCAGTGCGGCTTCACGGGATCGTCGGCGGAGGAGGAGAGGGAGACGAGGGTGAGTCGGTGGGTCCCCGGTGAGCTCCTCTCGGTCCACGCTCGATTCATCGCTGTCAGAGACCGGGAGATAGAGCAGGGGCGCGCAGCAGGAGCAGCGGAGAGGAGGACCGGCCGCTCGTCGTCACTGTCGACGGGAAAGAGAGAGAAAATATTGAGAGAGGTGAGAAAGAGAGATGGGGAGAGATAACGGGGAGGGCAGTCTAGATAAGGTTTTGGGATTTTTACGTTTTGCCCCTTTCTTTTTCTAATAATTGTATTTTAGACCTTAGATCCTCAATTTCCCAATATTTTACCGCTAGAAATTTTTAATTCCTCACATTTTAGTCCTTATGGAGTAACATATGAAGTTTTACCCTAAGATTTGAAAGTAAAAACATAAAGTAACAGGAGTGTTGATAGTCTAAGGTATTGCCACTGTATATAATGCAATGCTCATGATGATGGCAAGGCTCGTGAAGTGTGAACAACAGCTAACAATAACGTGGTCGAAGAAGGTGAGGTCGGTCAAGAACGTGACAGATGACAATGGGATTTGGGAGGCGCGAATGACGGCACGTGGGTACGATCGGGGCAAATGATATTAAGACTGGTAAGGCGCGAATGACAATGGGCGAGGTCGAGGACGGGGTGCGCAAAAGGAAGAAGGCGAGGTTGGGTAGACAACGAGAACGAGGCAGATGATGGTGGGGTTCGACTATTCAAGAGGCACAAACGATGGCTGCCGGCAAGGTTAGGATGATGTTGGTGCGACAGAGACGACGATAAGACGAGTGATGTTTTCTCCCGTGCAACAACGCACGGGCATAATTGCTAGTGTTCCTAAATACATAAAGCTTACTTCGACATCGCACTTTTTTTAGGAAAAGGATAATACTCCCTCCGTTTCAAAATACTTGTCGCTGTTGACTTTTTTTGCTACTTTGACCATTCGTCTTATTCAAAAAATTATCGCAAACATGTAAAATGATAAGTCAAGCTTAAAATACATACAACATTAAATATTGTCACACCCTGAAATTTCTAATTTCAGGATGTGAATAGAAAGAATAATTAAACAAGAATTTTCTCATAATTTTAAAATTTTCCAACATTTTCTCATAGTTTGCTGAAGATGTTGCTGAGTTCTAGGCGTACGCAACCCCCAGTCGACTGCCTGTGAAGTTTGGTGCCTTCGTTTCCAGGATTGAGCTGTACAACTCTGATAGAATAGTAAGTTTGTTTATGTTTATTGACGTGATACTGTCACTGTTATTCACTTTTGTCTACTATATGTATGAAACTTGATCCTGGCATGCATATAGGTATGCACTTGGTTTGTCTTTCTAGAACCAGGTGTGACAGAGTGGTATCAGAGCTGTATCGACTGTAGGACGTAAGCCTAGTTAGCAATGGTCATTTTCTAAGGTTTCTTATGATCTAAAATTCATCACTACCTTTCCCTTGAACTTTGTGATGAATATTCTCACTCCTTGATCCATTTTCTTCTCCCCTTGATCTTATCTTGATCAATATCTTGCTTGCCTATCTACTTTGAACCTAGCTGTCAATTCCCATCCACATTTCTTCCTTATTAAACTTCTCCTTCTTTATGTAATGCTACTTTGGATTCCCGCTTGACTTTTGATTCCAAAGTGTCCTTTCTGATTCAACATCCTTAGATGATCAATGATCGGTGAAGCTATGCCCATGCTTAGGAGGATACCCTATGACTATTAACTACGTTAGCATCGCTCCTTTGACCGTCTTGATTGGTGGAATTCAGTGCTTGCATGATGATGCTTGGTTTTATGACCTTGATTGATCTGTTTCTTTGCAGTGAGTGTTGGTGTATTGTGGGTCTTATATCTGCAATAACATCAGTTGCCTAGTTGGGTTCTTCTTTTGTACCTCCCATCTCCTTGTCACCTTCCTTCCTCTCTACATCATCAAATGAAGGACATCAGAAGAAGAAATTGAAGCCCACACCAACATCAACAAGTGAATGCTACTTCCATCATCGCCATTTAGAAGTGAGCAAGTTGAAGAAAAGAAGACTTCACTCTACTTTCTTTCCCACCTTGTGCTTGCTATTATCCCATCTAGCTAACTCTAATGAAGACCCCAATGACCAAGACAAGATGAGGAATAAAGATTTCACACCGATCAACAAAAGAGGATGATCGCCTACCTACCTCAATCGTAATGTTCTTGTTTATCTCCCTCTTCCTTGTTTCTTCTTTCTGCGAATCTCGGGACGAGATTCCGTTTAAGAGGGGTAGATTTGTCACACCCTGAAATTTCCAATTTCAGGATGTGAATAGAAAGAATAATTAAACAAGAATTTTCTCATAATTTTAAAATTTTCCAACATTTATTTTCTTTACAGGAAATATAGTATAGGAAACATCCTTGCTTGATTTTCTGAATCAAATAAAAAGTTGTGAGTGTTGCATTCATGCCGATGCATTTGTGTATTTATGAGTGAAAAAGGTTTTAAAATGCGTTAGATGCTAACTAGATCCTTCCGAGAATTTTCCAGCTTTTTCTGGATTTTATTCTCTTTTCTGTTGAGCTAATTCTATTTATCAGAAGGCTCGATAATCTTTTTCTTGAGCTCCGAACACTTTATTTTGGATTCATTATATCCGAAAAATATCTTGAAGCTGCCATCGATCTCGTCCTGCCGCTGAGCCACCTTTCTCTCCATGTGCTAATATGCGAGGAGTTGCGCCTTATTCTCTTGAAACTTCATTTAGCCTTCATATAATTCCAAAATCAGTCACGTAATTTAATACACCAGCTCCAAGTATTACTTTTGGCTCTCCCGTGTTCTATATCTAGTTGCTAGTTAATCTGTTTTCTTATCTTTTCAAGATCCTATACAACATCGTAAGCCAAATCTTCTTATATTATCTTTTGATTCCTTTCACCTGTCGTCACTTCCTTCTCGGACCAATGTTAAAGTACGATGGTCTTTGCCCTGCATATCAACGGAAGACACATAGACCAAGCTGGATTTTCATCAGGTGGCTGCAGGCGTACGTGATGAACCTGAACCAGGACTCCGATCCAGACGTGTGCATGTAAACAGGTCGACCGAAACTGACCCTGATGGGTGGCCTATAAATAGCAAGCTACATCGATATCATCTTGGTCTCTCTATTCCCAAATCCATCTGTGTTCCTTCGTGGGCCCTATGTCTCTTGCGAGCCGCCGCCGCCGGCCTCTCATCCAAGACCTAGCGCTAGTTGTGTTGCTGCCGGCGACCTCCGTCCGCCGCACCGTGTTCGAGTTTGCCGTGACAGCTTCGCTGCCCAGAAGCAGCACCGCGGCACCAGGAAGCCGTCCGTGGCCGTAGCACGTATATGTTGTCGTGGATCCATCTCTGCAGCCTGACGTCCACCGTTCGTGACTTCATGTACGCTGGCCGCCGGGGAGAACTTGACCACGGCCGGCGCGAGCGAGGTGATCCATCACGAGGTCGCCGTCACCGAGTTGCTGATGGAGGAACAAGTACACTGCACGCTCAAGCTGAAGGTCGAACTCTGAACAACAACCATCGTCCTCCTCAAGTTCGAGATCGGTCTCAACAGCCGTCGTTGCCGCTGGTGAGATGACCTGCACATGGCCACATGCACACATCTCTGTCCATCGTTATTCTCTAATCCGTGCAACTTCGCAATCTATGCTGCAGTCTTGCCTGCTGCCGTGCCCTATTGTTGCAGTGTTGCATGCATGCCGAGCTAGCTGCTGCAGCTTGCGCTTGCCTCGCGCTGTTGCTGCCTGCCGGTAAGTGCAAGATGCAAATTAACAAGGCCTGTATGCATGCGAGCAGGCAGGTGACAATCAATTCCTTTGTCATATCATTGTTTACTGCTTAAGTATCCTGATGATGTCATGGCTACGTAAGTAGTATCTCCTCTCTGTATTTTCTTTACATCATACCGAAACTCCACTAATCTTTTTGCCTTGGTAGAATAATCTTTTATTCATCCATAAAATTCTTTGCCACATTATTTATTGCTTAAATATCTTGGTGATGTCATGCTTACATCATGCTTGAGCAATAATGATTCTATTTATCACAATCTAAATGCACGTATGCAGCACCAGCTTGCAATGTGATCTGTTCTTTCTGTGTGCAACCATGCAATACATATGTCTGTTCACCATCATGTTCTATAGCTATCCTTTTCATCTGAAAATATATATCTTATTCAGTTCAATTTCTATCTTTAGTGCGCTCTTTCAAATATTTTCTTTTGAGTGGTGCGTTGTCCTTAGTTGCTTGTTTGTTTGCTTTGTATGATTGTGCGATGATTGATGCGCATAGAGTGAACGCTGTTCGAGAAGCTTTGAAGATCAGGAAGTGAAGACATTCTGAGCAACTACTCTAAGGCTAAAGGCAAGTGTGTCCTTGATCTTTTGTCCCAATAACTATGTTTAATCACTCATTGCATATGCTTGCATTTAATTTTGATGGGTTCCTATTAAGGATAATGACTAGCATTCTTTTTACCATTGCCTTGTATAACCGGGTTGTTTAATTAATATTGATGGTAGATGTTGCTTAACTTGCTCAACTGGGTTGGTAATAATGAACATGGTTACTCTTTTATGCTCTATGTTTCTTTATGATAATCTTTAATACAAGACCATATGCTTAATCGGAACATGGAGAACCACCCAGGACAACAGTGCAACCACAAGGCTATATGGCTCTGGCTTGACTAATTAATTAGGGACTCTAGTGTTGGGGTGACCCTACCGAAAGGGCAAGGGTAAGCGTTTAGTTGGGGTATAGACTCGCTCTAGTAGGGAGTTGATCTTGGCTAAGACACGGTACCTACTAGGGGACTTTATACTCTGCGACGGCTCGGAACCTTCGCGGGTTATTTCACACTGGGGAAACTTTGTAAAGGCCTCGTAGCGTCCCTATGCAATCACACCTCGGCAGTGTGGTATGATGCCTGATCAGCATCGCGTGGTTGGGTCTAAAGCTCTTCGGAGTTTTTACGCGACTTGTGGTGAAAGTGTACAACCTCTGCAGAGTGTAAAACTAATCGATTAGCCGTGCTCACGGTCAAGAGCGGCCTGGACCCTCACACGATAATTGAACTTGAAGATGGACTTAAATCGTGCTCTCTGGTTATGCTTGCCATATTCTTATGGTGCATCTTACCTTATGCTTAATGTGGGTTGGTATATACTTATACTTCATTAGTAATCAGGTGTTAATAAAATTTGACTAACTAAAATGCTAAATGCTTATAGCCCAGTCCACTATAAAACCTTTGCATTCATCCTTTCCCCACACTTGCTGAGTACGACAAGTGCTCACCCTTGCTATAAACAATGTTGCTCAGAAAGAGGAAGCTGCTATGGAGTTTGCTGAAGATGTTGCTGAGTTCTAGGCGTACGCAACCCCCAGTCGACTGCCTGTGAAGTTTGGTGCCTTCGTTTCCAGGATTGAGCTGTACAACTCTGATAGAATAGTAAGTTTGTTTATGTTTATTGACGTGATACTGTCACTGTTATTCACTTTTGTCTACTATATGTATGAAACTTGATCCTGGCATGCATATAGGTATGCACTTGGTTTGTCTTTCTAGAACCAGGTGTGACATATATAGCAAACAAAATAAATTGTATTTGCGCAATTTTTTGAATAAGACGAATGGTCAAAGTTGCAGAAAAAAGCCAATGACGACAAGTATTTTGAAACAGAGGGAGTATTTCGGACTCTACAACCCAACACAGACAAGTTCTATGCATCATTTTTAAATCAGATTTCTCTAGAAAACACATTGCTCACTAATTTCAATTTGACGGCGGAATAAGGATGGTTTGCTGGGTCGTTTGCCACGGGCTGTGGCGTGCCAAACTGCCAGGTGTGTGTTCTCTGTCTTCTACCTTAACTCGTTGGACATGAGTCATCAGCCTGCTTTACAACTTGTGCGCCATGTCACCATGACACCATCAAACCAGTCTCAATAAGAGTTTCATAGAGGGTTTCACGAGTATTAATTATCATGTCACATCACCAATTTTGTTTATGTGGCAAAGTATTATGTGAGAGAAGTGTCGTCACCATGAAACTCCAGTAGCATAGTTAACTAGTTTCCAGTTTAGGTAACTGTGCAATGTGTACTGAGACTGGCCTCAGTTAACCATGAATAGCTATCTGCTGAATGCTTGATATCTGAACTGAACGTGAACACTAGAGCATTTCACAGGAAAAAGGAGGTTGTAAAAACGGCATAGAAAGCATATTTTTTACGTGAACACTAGATCATTAAGCTGCCCTACAAGGCTACAACCTCGTATAGATATTCTGTTCAGATTTTTTGAATAACATACCATTTTGCTCTTAATAAAGTTATTTTCAAGTTTGCAACACAGCCAGTTTTCACCGGATTATATAGTTGCCCAAACAATCAGTCGAGGAGTCAGGATGGTTGTACACTTGTACTTCGATCAATATAAAAATGCAAGCTTAGAGTGCTAGCTTGGAAGCTGCATTCGAGCACAAGAAGCTTAGAACTAGCGTGCACACTTCCATTAATATCTCGCATCCATGTCGATCTTCGGTTAGCGCAGAAAACAACACTTAACAATCTTAATCCACTTCTCTCCGTTCCATTTGCCAAATTGCCTTGGCACGCGTGCGTGTGATTGGGATCACATCGAAGATGAGTTGGGAATTAAGTGGCATTGATTTTGTATATGACTGGTTGTATTTTAAATTGCGAGATTAGTACTATATAATAGTATCTGTTTTGGACTGATTATAGTGTCAACTTGATGTTTTGTGGATGAAGTTAATCTATTGACTTTAAGAAGCGGATAAGAAACTAGGGATTGCTAAATGCCTAAATGAACGGAGCAAACGATTAAGAAAAGAACACCCTGACATAGTTGTTTATAAGTATAATCGTGACAGCTTACTCAACTTGCTAATAGTAAAAAAGAGTGTTTTCGAAGTGAGTCAGCGTCTCAGCGATGCGTAAATCCAAAAAAAAAAACTGTAAACTAGCTGTTAGTAAATATTCACAAATTTTGTAGTTTAAATACAAATACAGCCATGGTTCCACAACTAGAGCATAGTGTTGTCACTTGTACAACAAATTAAAGATAGTTTCCTGATTGCTGGGCTATACACTTCCTTTCTATTCTCTCCGTTCCAAATTACTAGTGGTTTTGGTTTTTCTGGATATATTCATTTTCTTATGTATCTAAACATAAATATTTGTTGGTGCATAACAAAAGTAATGTATCTAGAACATGCTAAAATGACTAGTAATTTGGGACGGAGGAAGTATGAAACATTGGGCAAATGGGAAGATGCCATCCGTCATAAGTTCAGACAACATGGACAAGAGATCCTTGTGATAATAGGTCCAAGGAAGAACAAAGGCAACGGACAACAGTTAGCCTGAAAGGAAATTGTGCCTTCTGAACGCAGGCAACGAACGATTCCGTTTGCAGCTTGTGCCCTCCAACAACAACACAAGCAGCCAATCAATCCTACGCAGGATGCCAGAGAGCAAGTGTTCCCTTGGGAGGAAAGCTTTCCCGCGAAGAAAGAGCAACGGGGGAATCAGCTCCAGCTTTGCATCTAAAACAAAACGCCTTTTTTCCTGATCTGCTTTCTCACATGTCGTTGCAGGTTCGCTCCTCTTTTCTAGAATGGGGATTTCTCCTTAATTATCTTCATGTTATCTGGACGTTTTGTCGTATCAAGTTCCTGCAAAATTCTAGTGAAAAATCTGCCAATTCAAACATGCACCGGAATGGCTAAATGACGAAATGTTATGCGACGCACCCTTGACCTTGAGATAAAGACTTTTACTTGAAGAGCAATTACATTGTTGCGCGTCATCAGTATCGTAGGTCGTCTTATGCAATGCCAAGATTTTTTTATGATGTGGAATAGAGAGAGTTTGGAGTAAGAAAGAGGTTGTTGTCATCTCATGAGCTCAAGTGTAAGACTATGAGACAACTCAACAACCAATGTACGAGTTATTGTTACCTCTACTAGACAACTTATATATGACATCCTATTGTACAGGTTGGTCGTTGAGTTGCCTCAAAATTTGTCAAGGCATGAGGCTGTCTATCAGACAACATCAATATACTTGTCCTAACACAATCCCCTAGTCTCACAATTTGAACAAGGTTTGCACCACACACTAGTGAGGTCCCTCGCTCCCACGTTCGTAATGCAGCAATTCAAGCGTCTCAACACACCACATTTCTTTTTTTTCCCAACATGCTACTATGGCTATCTGTTTCAAAATGCCGATCATTTTGACTTTTGACCCTGTTTAGTTAAAAAAAAATCACCAACTACCCATCACATCAATCTTCAGACCCTAATTAGAAATATTAAATGTGAATTAATGACAAAATTCATTCTGCAACCCCTACCTTAGTTTTCGAGACGAATCTAAAGAGTCTAATTATGCCAGACACCGTCGTGTTACAGTAACCAATCTTTAATGATGAATTAATTAGTCTTAAGGGATTCATCTCGCAATTTCCGGTTCATTCGTATAATTATTTTTGTAATAACAAGACTCAAAAATTTTACCTTACAAACTAAACGAGGCACCTATAGAGTTTTGTCTAGATATATAGTAAAATAAATCAAAACGATCTAAGTGCACTTTAATAAAACGGAGGGAGTAGATTAGAAGGGTTTGCTGCAATTTTTCCACACAACTCATCATAATTTCCTTTACGCGTCCATTTAATTGGCTTCGTTCTCATCTGACGTTCCCATACGCGCAGAACGAAACTGAATTACGCGACGGGACGGGCGATAATAATACCGGAAACGGTTAGCACGGAGACGCTAATCACAGGCTCTACTACTCGCTTCAAGCAACGAGAGCCCGCCGGGCCCGTCCCACATCACAAGATACTCGCGATCCGTGCCGGACGAGCGCAAAGCGGCCGACGCCGGCGACCCCTCCGGCCGCGTCGCTCTCGCAGGCTCCTCCCCCCCAGGCCCCAGCAAAGACACCCGAGCCTTTTCCCGATGTGATCGGCTCTCCTCGTTTGGCTTGCCGCCGTACGCACGCGGCTGCCGAGGCGACGGCTAGTCAGCTGCTAGCTAGGTGCCGGTGCCCGCCGCGCGACGCGCCGTGGCGTTGCCTTTGTCCCCACGCCTCGCGCTCTCCGCTGGCGTGGCGCGCCGCCGCGCCCGCGGCGGTTATATAAACCCACTCCCTAATCCCCTCGAAATCCTCCTCGACCACCTCACGCTCCCTGCCTTCCTCAGACTACACACGACAGAGATAAGATTCGAGAGCAAGATGGCCGTGCGCAGCAGCTGCCGGGTGGCCGTGCTCGTGCTCCTCCTGTTGGCGCTCGTCGCGTCGCCTCCGCGCGGCGCCGCGGCGGCAAGGGTGCTCGTCAGCAGCAAAGACGACGGCAAAAAGGATGGTTCGGCGGCGGCCGGGAACGGGTTCCGAGGATTGCCGCCGCCGCCGCCGGCGGAGTTCGGCGGCAGGAGGGCGGCGGTGGCTGGCAATGCCGCGCGGGTGATGGGGTCCGTCCCGAGCCCCGGGGTCGGGCACTAGCTACCTGCTGCTGCTGCTTCCTGCTTCACACGTACGCCTGCACATACTACAGATTACTGCCGTCGACATGATTTCAGCACAGCCCCGGCCCGTGTATGTTGTTTGATTTGATGGATTTGATTTCCGCGCGTGTGTTCTTCTTCTTCGAGTGATTGGAGGTTGAGTGCGGTAGGAAGGAAGTTTTGTAGGTCCATGACGATGCCCATGCGTGCGTGTGTTAGACGTACGGTCTCGAGCTACCAGCTAGCAGATGTTGTCGTACGCCTCGTCTCGTTTCTACCACTTGTTGCGTCGTCTTTGCTTAGCTTGTTGCTGCTAGGTTGGGACTTGATTGGGAGGGTGTTGTGTCTGCTTGTACATAGCAATTCTATTAATTGATTACTACGTCATTACCATTTGATATATTCATCAGCTCTACACTATATATACATGGGAAAAATTACTACATCCGTTCTCAAATATATATGACATTTAAGACAAGCTAGTTAGTTCATTTTTAGCTTGTCTTAAACGTCATATATTTAAGAATGGAGGGAGTATAACGTTTCTTTCAAAGTAATGTGTCCGAATGTCTGATTTCATCCGGATCAGTAGAATGAATCCGTCTTAAGCTCTATTAGCTCACTTTGGAACAAGTTCAATTTCCTTTCTAGTTTTGGATGTTAGTAAGTTGAAAGTGTATTTTAGAATTGCAGTAGCGAAATCATAGCTAAAAGCAGTATTAGGGGAACTCCAACAGTTCCGATCCCAAGTTGCCATTGTTATTTTTTTTTGGCAAAAGCAGAAAAAATCTTCTCCAACAGTTCCCCATCTCAGGTTGCCATTTATCCAAAGTTGGGAAAAATCGACTCCGCGCGTGCATATATGCGCGCAGCCAATCCTTCCGTATTAGAAGAGATGGAAGGGTATAAAAATAATTTTATTTTTTCTCAGGATTCCTGATTTAAGTTTTCAAGAGGTGGAAGGGTAGAATATAATTTTGTTTGTCTCTCAGGGTTCCTGATGTAAGTTAGATCTGGATTTGGCAAGTAGATTATGCCAAACTGTTGGAGATGGACTCTTTTTTACTTGCCATATCCTTTTAGAAGTTGGCAAAACAGAAGATTTGCCAAGTAAAATTTGGCAAACTGTTGGAGATGCTCTAAGCATTGAACCTGCGTCTAAACAACCAAGATGCCCCCCACCCCCACCCCCCAAAAAAAATAATGTGCATGTTTTTTTTGTCACGGAATGGCCTCAAGTACTAGTAAAATTCACACGTGACACACACGTGTAGCAAAAAAAGAATTTGATCTTCATCAACAAAGAATTAATTTTAGATGGCACTAATAATTTTTTACTTACAAAGTTCGTTTAAAGAAATCCAATACTTGCAAAAGTGAATTTTTCCCAAGATGGATTTGGTTTCTGGGCAAGGAGGCTGAGAATTAAACCTACGTGACATGGGTAGCAGTGTAGCACAAGATCGACAATAATTGCTCTACCTTATACTGATCCTATATAATGGATTGCACCGGTGACTTTATGGCTATGCCGTTTCAACAGGTCTTTCAGTAAACATCCATACTCAGGTCATGTAGACCACACGAAACATTTGGGCTGGGCGGCGAGCCCATGGAAAAGGAACGCAATGAGAAAACATATACAGTATGCTCTTCTGATCGAATTAGTGTTTTTCAAATGAGAAACAGGTTTGTTACCTATCGATGTTGTTCAAAGTATATGAACTTCAGGTATGAATGCATTTTGCATGATTTATATACATTGCTCGCATGAAAATCTCGGTTTATGTGAAGTTTTTCAGACTAGAAAGTGCAACTCAAATATGGTTCATATATTCTTCTCCAAGAGAAAAAAAAGAACTAAACATTACCACCGTCCCAAGCCACACATAAAGTACCTGCTAATATTACCTAGTTACGATAATTTAGCAATATGTACCAACTACCATTCCACCAGAATGTCATTGTTTAGATTTATAATAATCAATCGAGTACACCTACAAATTTATCCCAAAACATTTTATTTCCAAAAAATTGAAACATATTTTATAAAAAGAGCTCTCCTGTATATGGCCCTCTCCCCATCGTCTTTTCCCACGGCATCCACTAGTCCCACTATACTCCAGCATGCTCCTTTTCCTGTGAAAACGATCTGCATCCCTCCCGGTGGGTACCATTGCTATTTGGAAGAGATATGCTAGCTTACAAACAAAACTGTCGGTTCTTGAGATTTGATATCTGTGGTTTTTTCCGCCGTCAGTGAAATTTTCTTTTGAAATGTGTGAATACATTCATTCCTGAATTAGGCTAAGTATATTTGTATTGTAAACTCCATTAGCATCTTAAACATCTTAAACTCATTTGCACGATCGATCACATGTGCATGTGTGTCAGATGACTGAACATATTTCAGCATTTTGCAGCGGACAGTGTCATGACAGTACTTAACGCTGCTAACAGGAGTCTGCTAAGCTTGAAGAAGTACTACGCAATAATGCAATGTGACATCGTCCTCCTTTCAATATGTCCCCCCTGAGAAATGTCGTATCTGAATAATATCCCGTAAGCGCCTTTTGGGCATGAACGCAAAGCTCCAAGCCCAGGCTGTGAGGGAAATGTGACACCCTTGAAGATGACAAGATAAATGCATTCTTGATTCTTGGTCCACTTTTGGTTGGGGAAAAACAAGTGACCTAGTGGGCTCGTGTAGTTCGCGAACTGAAACTTCTGGGTCCCCTTTCAAGGTCTATTAGGAGTATTAAACGTAGATTATTTACAAAAATAATTACACGAATGGACTGGAAATTGCGAGACGAATCCATTAAGTCTAATTAATCCGTCATTAGAGATTATTTACTGTAGCATGACCTTGTCTAATCATGACATAATTAGGCTCGTTAGATTCGTCTCGAAAATTAAGGTAGGAGTCGTGGAATGGATTTTGTCATTAATCTACATTTAATACTCCAAATTAGTGGAAAGAAGATTGATGTGACGGGTTGTTGGTGAAAATTCTGTGAACAAAACTGGCCCAGTATATGATAAATTGATACCTCTCAGTTCATCACTTGCATATTTTGAAGGGGAAAAAACGAATGGGCCGTGTTATCCAAAGTATGATACCAGTAAATTATTTTGACTTTTCAATGTACCTATCCAGCAATATAATATCCAGGTTCATTATTCGAAGCATGAAGCGTGGTCTGATTTTTTTTTTTTTACTGAAGCTGTAGTAGGAAAGCGCATTTGTGAAGTGGTATACTGCTATTGTGCCATTCATAGCGGTTACGTCAGAGATTTTGAGACTGCAATGGAAGCATGTGAAGGTTTTTCACGACCGTGACTTGACACGTTTTTCATTAAGAGGAAAGACGGAGAACAACCATGGAGCGGAAGCATGTGAAGGTGATCTCACGTTGATGTTGCCGACAGACGTACACATTTGCACATCGATGGTGAGCTAAGACATTGATTGATTGCTAGGAGCCCAAGAAAGTAGGAGTAGCTTTTGCATGGCCCGGCCAGCCGGCCTGGCCCAAAGCGCGTGTACGGCCTGCTCGACAGTCGCTGAGCGAGCAGAGGATCATCAGAGATTCAGAGTTGGGTGCTATCAGAGGTTCAGAGTTTCAGAGTTGGGTGCTATCACCTATCAGGCGGGGAGAGCGCACGCACAAACGCCACGCGATTGCCGTCAGGCCCAGGCGCGATCTTGAAGGCAAAGCAAATTAACGTTCCAGTACCCAGCGCCGCGTGCTCCTAACTGTACGTGAGGGCGGGATCGTCTCTCTCGACGCGGTAACAGCGACACGACGTACTAGCTACGCGCAGTAAGGGGCTCGTCAGTGTCCATGTCTACTGCCATTGTAGGTTCACAAGCTTTCGTTCCGAGGACGCCGCGGCCGGCCGGCGATTGGAAGAACCGGGGGGAGATCTTTAACTTGGCATGCATCCAGCGATCAGCGTCAGCAGGCGGCTCTCGAGCAGGAGTAACGAATGGTTCCCCGGCCTTATCGTCAGGAAGAAGACGACGCGCGAGCCGCAACGCCGCGTCAGATTTCATGTCATAAAGGAGGCGAAAACGACGGTGCCGAGATGCAAAAAGGTCTCCAGAGGCGGGTTCAGTCAGCAATCAGCACGGCATTGGAGGAGAGGAGATCGAGTCGATCGAGCTGCCTGATCGCGTGACGCCACTCGCCACTGTTGCCTGTTGGATCTCGGATTCTCCCAGGTACGGTGGTGAGGTGAGACGACCACACCGCACGCCTACCGCGGGGCTACGAGCTAGCTAGCCTGGCCTGCTGTGGGGTGCTCGTCGGCCCGATCGTGTCATCACGAGAGGAAAAGGCTAGAATGGATCTCCATGGAATTGGAATTCTCCTTGGTGAGGTTTGAATTTTGAAATCCGCTTTTCCCGGACTGGCGATCGGCAGGCGATCGAGGCCAGGCCGTCCGGCGCTCGACGGCGCCTTGGCCGGCGGATCCAGCCGGTCGTGGCAGCACCGCCGTCAGTGCGCTGGTTCTTTGCCGGCGGTTCCTGCCAGCCGCGACAAGCTGATCTTTCGATCCATGGATCACTGATGGAGGAAGTCTGCATACCGGCGGTGACGCAGGCTCGTCGCCGGCGGGGGGGGGGGGGGTTTCTGATCCCCTTGTCGACAAGTGCGCCTCGTCTAAGTTCTGGTGCGATGATGAAGATTGGATTGAAGCTGCATCTGTGGATTGGGGTAGCCCGTCGTCTGATGGTGGATCGAAGGCCTGCATTCCGGTGCTTCACTGTAGTCCGTCCGGCAACGGAGGTTCACCTGTGAGGGCGCCAGAACACACAGGCACAGGCCGCCGACGACGTCTCACCATGGCTCCGATGCAGGTATGTTCTCTTTTTACTGACTCGGCAAATTTTGCTTGTTGCCAGGAAGACGACATCGCTTCGGAGAGGAAATCATCGACAAACTTAAATCAATCTGATCATTCTGATTTAGCTAGGGAAGTAGCCTCTCATGAGTGTATCATGGAGGATTCCTCCCTTGCAAAAAGTTGTAATGTTACCAGTGAGCTTTGTGCCAGTGAGTTATGTGCTCAACTTCCTGGCCATCTTGAGGAGGCCTACCATGACTGTATCATGGCAGGATTTACCCCGGATGAAGCGAATGACTATGTCAAATTGAAACAGGCTGCAGTAAAAGATAGTTTGAATCGTGAGTATGATGAAACGATAATCGAAAGTTTCTGGGACCAAGTAGGATTCCCGAAGGGTACGAGATGGTGGGAATATGATCAGACGACTGATGACGAATCGGCGTATGATGGTCAAGTCCATACCAATTCTAACTCTATCTCTAAGAAACATGTTTTGCAACCAAAAGGTTTCAAGGTGCGTTCTTGGAAGGGACCCCTACCAAAGAAAAAACCGGCCCAAATCACGCTGCAGGCTTTTCTTCCAGATCGATTACGATCTTTTTTGGAGTCTCACGTGCCAAAAACCGGAAATAGCAAACTGATTTTGCGGGCCCTTGGTTGTGGACGCGAGACTTGGCGGACTGTTTTTTCCGATCGGCAACCACACCAAGGCCGTCTGCAACCTCCCTCAGCGCCGCCTAGGGTTTCTACACTGGTCGGCGGCGAACTGCGGGAACAACGGCGAACTTTTGCTGAGGTTGCTGCGGTACCGCCCATGCCTCAAAATTACCCTAGGGCTCCTCCCTACGGTCGCCGCCCTGTTGGAGGACGTGCTGATGGTTTTGGCCGCTGGCCGGGGCGCGGTGTGCACCCTGGGCGTGGCCCGTTAGGACATGGAGATGGGCGCGGTCGAGGTATACATGGTCGTGGGGATGGTCCTGGCCGAGGAGAGGGTCCAGGACGTGCCGCGGCTGGCCGTGCTGATGCTCCTGATCGGGGGCCTCCTGGTCGTGGTGATGGCCCTGGCCGGGGACCGGGCGGCCGTGGCGACGGCCACAATGCTGACTTTGGACGCAACCAAGTAGGAGAGGGCGGTGGCCAAGTCGGCTTTCCAGGACGCGGACAGTCCGGCGATGGTGGCGGCCAACGTGCTGATGCCGGAGGTAGAGGAACTGGAACACCGAGCGTTGTTGCAGGTCGAGGAGAAGCTCGACGTGCTTGGCAGCCGGTGCAAAACTCTGATCCTCCACCGCATGCTGAGTCAACCACTCAAGGCGAGGCAAGGCTGCAACATGGCCAACAACAAGGAACCGAGCAGGCTCTGAAGAAGAAACGAGCATTCTGTTTCCGCTGTAAGTGCAATGGCCATATTAATGATGAATGTCGGGCGGATCTTGACTGTGTTATCTGTAACAAGAAGAATTCTCATTTGTCTGCCAAATGCCCCATTCTGAAATGGCCTAGAGATATTACTTCTTTACATGGATCTGTCAAAAAGGAACTGGCTTTTGTTCAAGTAAATGATGTGGATTACAAATTAGAGACACCGGATCCGGCTCCTACGGGGCTTGTATCAGTGGATGGACCGATGATCTCGGCAGAGGCCATACAGACAGAGATTGCAAGGATCACTAGAGTGGAGTGGGGTTGGGAAGCCTTGCCACATGGCGAGAAGTCTTTTCTGGTGGCCTTTCCTAATGTGGAGACTTTGCGCAGTATGGTTGACATCGGGTATCAGCTGAAGAATCATGGTGTTACCATCACAATTTCTGAATGGCAGATAGATCAGGACATTGTTCCAGCTTATGAGTTAGATGAAGTCTGGGTTCACATTACCAATGTCCCGCATAAGTACAGGCATTTTCTGGTTTTTTGGGCTTTGGGCCAAGAAATAGGAAGTACCAGAGATGTTGACATGTTGACTTATAGAAAGCAAGGAATTATCAGGGTGAAGGTTGCAGTTGTGAATAAGAGTTTCTTACCTATCACCACTGATTTGGTTTTTGGCAATATTGGTTATAATATCACTTACACTTTGGAAGCTAAGGAGTTCATGCCTGCTGTCCCTTCACCACTGGCTCCTGATTACATGGATCAGGATGGTCCTGGATCGGACAAGAGTAATGGCGAAGATGATAAAGAGCCATCTGCTGCAAAGAAAATGAGAGGTGATGTTCAGTTGAAGGATTCTAACATTAACCAAGGCCAGCAGGCAGGTAATGGGCCAGAACCATTGCAGGTGGCGCTCACACCGCTAGGGAATTACCGAACATTAGCAGTGACTCCTCCAAAGGGAGGGTTTCGCAATGATGACGGTAATAAAAGTAAGTATTTTGAGCGATTATCACCTCCGTGTCGTTCCAATTTATATAACAGAGTCTCACGTTGTGAAATTGGAATTGCAGGCGAAACTTTGACCTGTGCAGTATTGAAGGGGTCTGATGAACGGAATTTTGATGGCTTATCTACGACCGGACAGGCAGCGGTTGGTCTGATGGAGGATAGCCTGGCTCCTGGCGACTTTTGCCAAGCTGCTGCTGCTGTTGCCGGGGGTATGGCCGGCCTCCCCGTTCACAGCCAGGCCGCGGCCACTTTGGTGGCCAGCAGCCAGAGCGCAGCCACCCCCAGCCAGGCCACTGCTGGCTATGAGGTGGTCCAGCTGCCGTTTGCCGGCCACGAGCAGGCCTCTGTCGGCCATGAAGTGGCCGTGTTGGCTGCTAATGGCCAGGAGATGGCCAGGAGGGCCTTGAGCGATCAGGAGAATGCTGATGGCCAGAAGACAGTGGAAGAAAAGACAGGAAAAGGGCTGGCTGCAGCGTCACCGGCTTCTCCGATCTTGACTACTGGAGGTGAGGGTGCCAAAGTTCTAGCGGTAAATGAGTTATTAAGTTCCGTTCATCACAATATTTCACCACCACCTACAGTGTTTTCAGATGGCCCAATGGAAAGGTGTCAGCCAACTACCGGCTGTGGAACACCATTGGGATCGCACAACACAGGTCTGACAACTGATAAGTTTGGCTCTTTTATCGCTGAAGGAAAACGGCGTAGTGCGAGAGCTAACAATACTTTGGTTGGTGGATTACCGGTTGCAGATGAGCTGGTGTTGGAGAGAGCTATGAAACGTGCAGCGGCTAGGCACCTGGATGGCGTCCCAGCATCGCAGACCTCGGCATCTCCGACACACTCCAGCGGTGGTAAGTTTTTGAAGGACACATGTATTGATAATTTAAATTCTATTGGAGTTTCGTTAGGACATACCTCCGATGCAATTAACCTATCCTATAGTGCTCTTAAACGAATTCATATTGACAAAACAGTAGTACAACATAAACCTCAGAGCGTACGAAAATTCAATCTAGAGGATAACCCATTTGACCTTAGTGATGGAGAAGATTATGAGATTAATAATGATCTTCTATCGCACTTGGTGAAGGATTTAACGGACGTGGACCTAGATGATTTGGACTTGGACACAAAGATTTGTGATCTCCAGGTATCTGGTCGTAGGACTAAGTCTGCATCTAAGAAAAATAAAGGCCGGCATAGGCAGCAAAAACAAAACAACAAGGTTACTCAATGAAAGGCTTTTACTGGAATAGCAGAGGTCTTTCAGACTTGGCTAAATACCGGTATATTTCAGAAGCAATAAGGGATCATCATCTGGATTTTGTTGCAATTATGGAGACTGGTAAGCAAGATATGTCTCGAGCGAATCTTAATCGGCTATCAGGGGGAGCAGATTTTGCTTGGCACTGCTTGCCACCTAGGGGTCGATCTGGAGGAATTCTCTTAGGCATCAATTCCCTAGTACTTGATCTTTCTGTTATCGTGGAAGGGGAATTTTTTGTTAAATTCCATCTGCGAAATAGACAAGATGACTTTAAATGGATACTGATGGCGGTGTACGGTCCGGCTCAGGAAGACTTTAAGACTGCCTTTCTGTCGGAATTAGTACGAACTTGCCAACAGAACCCTTTGCCTGTTTTGATAGGGGGGGATTTCAATATAATGAGACACAGCAGAGAAAAGAACAAAAACAATTTTAACCCCAGATGGCCTTTTCTATTCAATGCAGTCATCGATAGTTTCGATCTTCGGGAGATCGAATTGTCAGGTAGACAATTCACCTGGGCTAATTCACTTCCGGATCCGACCTATGAAAAATTGGATAGAGTTTTGATGAGTACTGAATGGGAATTGAAATACCCCTTGGTTACAGTTCGAGCTTTAGACCGCGGGATTTCAGATCACACACCGTTGATTCTAGAAACGGGAGACCCAGCCTTTTCTGGTCAGCCTAAGCAGTTCAAAATGGAACTTAGCTGGCTGACTCAAGAGGATTTTAAAGAAAAGGTCAAAGAGATTTGGAATCATCCAGTCCAAGGGCAAAACTCAGTCCAACGTTGGAACAGAAAAATGGGAGCATTAAGAACACATCTCTGGGGATGGGCTCGCCATCACCATGGGTTGTATAGAATTCAAAAAGAACAATTCCAACATATTGTGACAACACTTGACACGCAAGCCGAACAGAGAACTCTAACCGAAGGGGAGCAAGAACAACTGGAAAATGCTCGTGATGATCTCACAAAGCTCCTGAGAGAGGAGGAACTGAGATTTTATCAACGAGCCAAAGTGAATGACGTCCTTTTTGGGGGATAATAATACCAAGTATTTCCAGATGGTGGCAAATGGCAAACATCGGAAAAAACGAATATTTTCCCTGGACCATGAAGGCGATAGAATAGAAGGACAACAATATCTCAAAGAGTACATTACCCAATTTTACAAAGGTCTGTTCGGTCCTCCGGAAGAGAGTCACTTTAGCTTGGATGAGAACATAGAGGATATTTCGCAAGTGAGTCAGCCAGAAAATGAATTTCTCATGGCCCCTTTCACTGAAAAGGAGGTTCGGGAAGCAATTTTTAGCATGGAACACAATAAAGCACCAGGACCGGATGGTTTTCCGGCTGAGTTTTATCAGCATTTTTGGGAAACAATCAAAGGGGACTTGATGAATATGTTCCATGAATTACACACCGGAGAACTCCCGCTGTTCAGTCTCAATTTCGGAGTCATAACTTTGATACCCAAAGTTAAAGAGGCTAATAAAATTTAGCAATATAGGCCCATCTGCTTACTGAATGTCAGCTTCAAAATTTTTACGAAAGTGGCAACAATCAGAATTAACTCAGTGGCAGATAACATTATCAGTCCTACTCAAACAGCCTTCATGAGAGGTAGGAACATTTTGGAAGGGGTAGTAATCCTACATGAGACAGTACACGAACTACACAGAAGAAATCAGAACGGGATTATATTTAAAATCGATTTTGAAAAGGCCTATGACAAAGTCAAATGGGACTTTCTGACACAGACGCTCCGGTTAAAAGGTTTCTCCACCAAATGGATTGAGTGGATTAAATCTTTTATTTCGGGTGGAAGTGTCGCGATTAATATCAATGATGAAATAGGTCCATTCTTCCAGACAAAAAAAGGACTCAGACAAGGAGATCCACTATCACCCATCCTTTTCAACATAGTTACAGATATGCTCACACTCCTTATTAAACGGGCTAAAACGAATAATCAGATACAAGGTGTGGTGCCCCACTTGATTGATGGCGGCCTTTCCATACTACAGTATGCCGATGATACAATTTTGTTCTTAGATCACAACCTAGAACAAGCTCAGAACATGAAAAATATTCTTTGTGCGTTTGAGTAGTTATCGGGACTCAAAATAAATTTTCACAAGAGTGAAATTTACTGTTTTGGTGAGGCTAAGAACTTTGAAGACCAATATAAAGAACTGTTTGGTTGTAATCCCGGAACTTTCCCAGTCAAATACCTAGGTATTCCTATCCATTTTCGGAAATTGGCTAATAATGACTGGTTGAGGATCCAGGAACGTTTTGAGAATCGCCTCAGCAGTTGGAAAGGGAAAAACCTTTCATACGGAGGCCGGTTAACTTTAATCAACTCAGTTCTTAGCAGTCTACCGATGTATATGATGTCTTTCTTCCAAATTCCAAAAGGGGTTCGTAAGAAGTTGGACTACTACCGGTCTAGATTTTTTTGGCAAAGTGATGAGCATAAGAGAAAGTACAGATTAGCTAGATGGAGTATTCTGTGTCTTCCACGAGATCAAGGAGGACTAGGGATACATAATCTAGAACTCAAGAATATGGCCTTACTCAGCAAGTGGCTGTATCGTCTGCTTACAACAGATGGCACCTGGCAACAGATCCTTCGCAACAAATATCTAGGGACAAAACCTCTGGTTCAGGTCCAATGGAAAAGCGGGGATTCACACTTTTGGGCTGGGCTTATGAAGGTTAAAAATGACTTTCTAAAATTTGGCACCTTCACTATCAAGGATGGGTCTCAGATAAGATTCTGGGAAGATAAATGGTTAGGCAACAGGCCTCTTCGTGATCAATATCCTCAACTCTATAACATTGCTAGGAAAAAGCAGGATACGGTGGCAGAAATACTTAGTACAGAGATTCCCAATATATCCTGGCGGAGAGATCTGATTGGACCTAAATTGGTAATGTGGAATAATTTAGTAGCAAGGCTGGCAAATATAAACCTCACTGACGAAGGAGATGAATTTAATTGGAGTTTGGACCCGACAGGTGTTTTCTCTGTGAAAACACATTATTTGGCCCTGATTTACCAAAATGTACCGAACACAAATAAAAAACTATGGAAATCAAAACTTCCATTAAAGGTTAAAATTTTTTTATGGTTTTTAAAGAGAGGAGTTATTCTCACTAAGGACAATCTGGCCAAACGAAATTGGAATGGCAGTAAACAGTGTGTCTTCTGTCATGAAAATGAGTCAATTCAGCATCTATTTCTCGAGTGTAGATTCACACGTATGGTATTGTGACGCCCCAGGTTTTTAATTAACCTTAATTGCCGGTCAAACTTGTTGACTAGGGTCAAAGCACGGTCAACCTGGGTCATCACCTCGAAAACCTCACCAACACTCACCCATTAGTATCTTAAGCAAGTCTAGCACTCTCTCCTTGGTCAAAACCCTAGCTAAGGGGGACAAACCCTTTGATGTCTTTGTGTCGATCTGGAACTTTTGCCGCGTTCTCCAAAATTCACCTAAACACTTCAAAATCCCCCAATAGGAAAGTTGTCCAGTTTTTCATGAGACACAACTTTCATGTTGAGTGGCATTGCTGGTTTTGAGTGGCAAAGGTGCTAAATTGCCAAGAAAGCTCAGGGTCACTGTTCACCGAGACATGAAAATCCTCCAAACTGGCATTTGAATTTCTCCCTCGATTTGAATCTATTTCAAATTCGGTTTCAGCCAACTTTTAGAGGAATCACCCGTCTACAACTTTCCTATCTACGGGTTTTGAAGTTTATATGCAAATTCTCGAGAATCGTGCCAGCCAACAGAGGTACATGGAACGGACCGGGCCGGAGACGCGCTCGGCGCGACGTCACGCGCGCGCGCGCGTCCACGCGTCGCCGCCGCGCCGCCGCCGTGCGCCGGCCGTACCACAGCCGTCTGGGAGTCAGCGCGTGAGCGCGGCTGACGTCCGCTTCATGCGCGCGCTCCAAGACGCGGCCTCGGCCCGAGGAACCGCGCGCCACGCGGCGTGTACGCGCTCGCCGCGGCGTCGTCCTCGCCCGCCGCGCACGCACGCCGATGCCGTCGCCGTACCCCGCGCATTTACGCGCCCAGATGCTTAGCCACGAAGCAAGATGCCTCCGCGCGCGCCTCGGCTATAAGTAGCCCGTCGTCGCAGTTCCCGCGCGTGAGCTCGCCGACCGCCAACCCGCCATTGCCGCCGCCGCAGGCGAGCTTCCCCCTCCGCTCGCTTCCGTCGCCGGCCGACCATCTCAACCTCCTCCCTAGACACCAGTGAAGCTCCCACGGCCGCTTGTTCGCCCACATTGCGCCGCCACTCGCCGGAACCCGAGCCGCAGCGGGCGCGCCGCCGCGACCCCGCCGCCGCCGCTCGCCGGTGACATCTCCGGCCGAGCCACCACCGCCAATCGACGCGTGGTGAGCCCAATCACACTCCCACGCCACATGTTTACCAAGTCCGGCCGCCGTTCGCCGCCGGCGAGCCCTCCCCCGCCGCCAAGGGCACGGTTGTGAATTCCTGAGGGCATATGTGTAAACCAGGGACTCGATCGCAACGAAAGTTATCTTAGTTTCTTTGCAAATCAGTCCAGTGCCTTAGAAATAGCCTAGAAATTCACAGAAAATTCGGAAAAATGCAAACCCAATTTTGTTGGTCTCAGTGAGAGTAGATCTACAACTTCTACAAAGCATGACCATAGTTTTGACTTATAGATTTTGAATGAAAATTCAGATTCAGTTTGACACATTTTTGCTATAATTCAAAATATAGAAAGGATATGGAGCTGAATTTTGGATATGTTGCTAGACTTGTCATGATTAGACTCTGGACAAAAAATTGCACAAATTTATGATGTAAATCTTTTTATATGAATTGTTTTCCATTTGTGTAGAATCTGTCTAGATAATTTTTTGTAGCTAAAAATAGTTATGTTTTTGTGCCCAACTTCTGCATGTGGTCTCTTTATGCCAAGATACACCTCTGGTGAATTAACCACAATTTTATAATGAACAGAAGTATTTATTCTTGATATGTGCTTGTTTTCCTTTGTAAATTAATAATGCAAGATCAGTGGTAGTTCTAGGTGTACTTGCTGCATGCCTAGGTTAGATTTGGACCAGAGAGCATGTGTGAGGAAGTTTGGAGCAGTTGGATGCTTATGTATTTTTGTGTGCCTTTATCTTGCTTTAGTAGCTAGCCCTTGTTATTTTTGATATAATTAATTTTCTAGCTTTTCCAAGCATGCATGTGTGTTCAGTGGCTTGATATAGGTGTTTTGGTGCTTAAGAAACCCTCCACTGAATTTTAGTACTTTAATGTTTGAATAAAAGCCTTGGAGGCCTTTATAGGTTTAATGTTTTGTTAAATAGGAAAATGCCTTTTTATTCCTTGTGACCCTTTATAAAATGGTTGCATAGTTTGTTTAGGACCTAAGGATACACCCTTGCTGTTTAAGAAATTAAAATGTAATTAATTACATTTTTGTGCACCCCTTTGCTATTGAGAGATGGAATATTAAATCCTCACATGAAATAACAATTATAAAAGAGAACATTAATTAAGTGTTTATTAAAGGAATAAACCCATATCAATAATAACCTTAATGAAAAAGAATTAATAATTAATTGTTTGTTAAGGTGATTATGGCCAACAAGAGTTGGATAAAATAAGCAATCTATCACATCACCTGAACCCTGCATTGCATTCCGTGTAGACCTTCCTGACGGTGACTACTCGCTCGTGCCGGAAGCCGAGGAAGGAAGAGCTGACGCGGAGCTGCAGTACGTGGAGGTGATCGACGACACCGAGGACCCTCAGGCTAACCCTGCTGACGAAGGCAAGCCCCGGTGCATTTAACCAAGTGTTTTGAAACTTTATGCAACTATCTATGGATGATTGTGCATTTACGTTCAGGAGTTGAAATGAAACCCTAGATGCATGATCCCTAGGTACCTATGTTCTTACTAGTATGATAGGTCGGTAGCTGCTATGCTATAGGACCGTTACAAGTCGAGTGATGCTTGTCACTCGCGAGAATAGGTTCTTATGTTGGAATCATAAGATATCCTTAAATGGATTGCTCATGTGGTAAGAGCATGGGATGTGGGCTCCGGTCCAATGGCTTTCGTGGGTTAAGTGTTTGAACGTACTAAGCACTTGTCGGAAATGGGTACGGTAAGCCTAGTACCTTAACGAGACGGTAAGGGATTTTACTGTGACTAATCTTGGGAGGTGTCCCCCGGCTAGCTACCGGTGGTGCATGTGCGATGCTGGGTGCCTTGCGGGGTATACCAGATAGCCTGTACCGAAGACTGTCGTCTTTTATCCCGAACCGAGGACCTTTGGGAACCGCCTGGTGGTTGTCCTCGCGGGGGCACCCTACCGTGTGTTTAGGTCTACCTTGCAAGGTTTAAATCAATCGATTGTCGGCCTCTCACCGTTATCTGAGACTACTTACCCCACTGGTCATGAGATCCCTAATGATGGAAGTTGATGAATATTATGCTTGATTAATTGTTTGCACAACTTATGCTTGCACTAGCTTGCTAATTTAGAAAGGAATAATCAACTAGAACTTGTGCTAAAATGTTGAAAGTAAGGACATACTCTTTGTTGCCTTTCAGCAAAAGAAACCCTTTTGGCCAAAAGCCTTTCATGTCTAGAGTTGGTGATGTAGTTGTCACCGACGGGTAAGTCTTGCTGAGTATTAGTATACTCAGCCTTGCTATAATCTGTTGCTTCAGGTAATGCCTTTGCTGATGTGTGGCCTGGAGAGATCCCGCCCGGCTGGGAGCTGGAGTGGGTTGAAGACGATGAATGAAGGCATCATGGCAGGCCTCCCGTGATGTTTCCTCGTGCCGTTTAGTTTAATTCCGCTGTTTTCAAAACTCTGAACTTCGTTATCATGTCCAAAAACTCCGGTTTGTAATAATTAAACCCTTCGGGGTAAATTTGGACGTTAATCATATGTTGTTCTCTGGACTCGCCTTCGTGTGAGTTTTAATGCATATATGTCGATCCTTGTTGCTTTGTAAGTGATTTACCGGGCGTTAACCCGGCAACTAACGACAGGATGATACTTTATTATTGCTTAATGACCAAAGTGGATTGGTTTAGGCGATAGTACGGTATTTTCCTGGGCGGGTTGTCACAGCTGGTATCAGAGCAATTATATGCACCAGAGATTAATTAATAACCTTAATCACTGGTTTTTGAATAAAATTTGCCAAGATTGTTTGGATTTGCAAAACACGTTGGTCCGTTAAGGATAAGCTAGACCGAGAGGCCCTAGAGGGAATTTTGGGTTCTTTCAGGTGGCTTATTAATCTATGGTTTATTTTGCTAACCCCCAGCACATTTACTTTCTGTCAGAACTTACTTTCTGCACAACCATACTAGTTCATCACGTTTTGCTATACGTGGTGGTACCACAGGAAAGTCCTGTGAGGGATGGATGGGACCTATTCAAATGGGCACCCACGTCGCGTCTGCGTCTCATCACGTTTTGCTATACGTGGTGGTACCGCATGGAAGTCATGCGAGGGATGGATGGGACCTATTCCAAAGGGAACCCACCGTCGCGTCTGTGTCTCGCCACGTTTTGCCATACGTGGACGTTCCGCATTTTGTATATGCGAGGCAAGGATCCGCTTCATTCCAAAAGGAGCGTGTCTGAGGTTGGACGCTGTCCATGCAGCGGCTTGACGCATGGATACCGTTTCTATAAGTGAACGGTACTGTATGTGGACGCTTCTGTGACGTGCTGGCACGGAAGGTTCTTTTCTGCAGGTACATAACAACGCTTCGTTAGACGCTAAGTGAGTACCGTGTAGCTCTCGACTAGCTATTATAGGGAGAAACGTGTATATGCCTTGCCACCGGCGCTAACTTCGAGTTTTGGCTTGATTGCCTTGTGAGGACGAATAGGACGTCTTGCATCATGTTAAAAATCGTGAAAACTTAAATCTGAACCCATGTTTGTTTTATGTGCTCTCTAAGGAAATTTTGCTAGTATGCTTTTTCATTGCATAGCCTCTCGTGTGCAGATGTGTTGGTGTCCATAAATTTGTTAGGGTTGTTTGCTTAGATTGTTGTTCCTTGTTCGAGGATCTTTCTGCCTAGGTGATCTCCACCAAAGTTGCTCCAAATCTTATCTAATTCCTGATCGCAACAATTCACGGTCATAACTTTTGTCTATCGCAAGTTATGCTCGGTTTAGTCAACCTCTGTCCTGATATCTTTCCCGGAACCAAATCTGAAATTTTGCTTAGTTAAAGCATCTTCCTAACCTTTCTAATGAATCTTTGTATACCAAAGATGTGTCTCATAATCTTGCTGAGTGCTACAACAATTCGAGAATTTTTGGGACTCTGGTTTTCAAGTTATGAATTTTGTTCACAACTTTATGTCATTATGTATGTATACTCGTTTCGAGTTCTAACATACAATTGTACCTTTGTACACGTGACTACCGGGTTTTTGCCCAAAATGAGAAAAGAACTTTTTCTGTTCTACCATATCAGTTGGGTAATGTCTTGATCTTAGAATTCAACCTTCAGTGGTAATTTTCTCCTGTCAACATGTTATCTCCATCGACTAGTATTCCCTCCAAACCCCTTGTCTTTATACATGTTGAAGCACTAAGATATTCTTGGTATTGATATCCTTGGCCTGAATACTTCGATCTGTCAATCTTGAACTGATTCTTCTTGATCTTGCTCACAACAGTTGAATCAAATAAAATTTTGTCCCTTTTTGAGCATGTAGTTGCATAGCATGTGCCTTTGGGAACCTTGGGTGAACTAATGTGCATACGCATGGAGTGTTTCAATATCTCCTACTCTATCCTTATGATTGGTGACGTTGTTATCCCATAACTAAAGGTGTCGCGACGGAACCTAGGGCATCATGTGCGCTGCAGCCATATGATTGCCACTAGGAGCGCGCTAGGTATCTTGGTTGTGAAAATGCAACTCACCACCCATACACTCCTTTTCAACCTATGCTTGTCATCTCGATCACTAACTCATTTTGAGGGTAACCGAGGCATGCTAACATGCATCATGAGCATCATACCGCATGAGCATGGGCATCGTGTCTTCAGGAGCATGTGCATCACACAAACTTTTGAAAATCATTGCACCATAATGTAACGAGTCGGTACCACCCAATTTCATAAGTTGAATAGCAGGTGAGCAAGATCGTTCGGAAGATCCTATACCAATTTATCTCTCCATACTTTCCGCTTGCATCCGCAAATAAACTCCGTGCAAAAGCTTTCCATTACTTGTCACCTTTGACTACTCTTATGGGCTAATCTTGAACCGATGGTGGCTATACTTTTTGACCGATAATCCCATCGTGTTTGCTCCCTCAGAGTAATTTCAGAAAATCGTAGAGGACCACTTCCCTATCTTGTCCTTGGAATTTCGAATCTCGGGACGAGATTCTTTTTAAGGGGGGTAGGCTGTGACGCCCCAGGTTTTTAATTAACCTTAATTGCCGGTCAAACTTGTTGACTAGGGTCAAAGCACGGTCAACCTGGGTCATCACCTCGAAAACCTCACCAACACTCACCCATTAGTATCTTAAGCAAGTCTAGCACTCTCTCCTTGGTCAAAACCCTAGCTAAGGGGGACAAACCCTTTGATGTCTTTGTGTCGATCTGGAACTTTTGCCGCGTTCTCCAAAATTCACCTAAACACTTCAAAATCCCCCAATAGGAAAGTTGTCCAGTTTTTCATGAGACACAACTTTCATGTTGAGTGGCATTGCTGGTTTTGAGTGGCAAAGGTGCTAAATTGCCAAGAAAGCTCAGGGTCACTGTTCACCGAGACATGAAAATCCTCCAAACTGGCATTTGAATTTCTCCCTCGATTTGAATCTATTTCAAATTCGGTTTCAGCCAACTTTTAGAGGAATCACCCGTCTACAACTTTCCTATCTACGGGTTTTGAAGTTTATATGCAAATTCTCGAGAATCGTGCCAGCCAACAGAGGTACATGGAACGGACCGGGCCGGAGACGCGCTCGGCGCGACGTCACGCGCGCGCGCGTGTCCACGCGTCGCCGCCGCGCCGCCGCCGTGCGCCGGCCGTACCACAGCCGTCTGGGAGTCAGCGCGTGAGCGCGGCTGACGTCCGCTTCATGCGCGCGCTCCAAGACGCGGCCTCGGCCCGAGGAACCGCGCGCCACGCGGCGTGTACGCGCTCGCCGCGGCGTCGTCCTCGCCCGCCGCGCACGCACGCCGATGCCGTCGCCGTACCCCGCGCATTTACGCGCCCAGATGCTTAGCCACGAAGCAAGATGCCTCCGCGCGCGCCTCGGCTATAAGTAGCCCGTCGTCGCAGTTCCCGCGCGTGAGCTCGCCGACCGCCAACCCGCCATTGCCGCCGCCGCAGGCGAGCTTCCCCCTCCGCTCGCTTCCGTCGCCGGCCGACCATCTCAACCTCCTCCCTAGACACCAGTGAAGCTCCCACGGCCGCTTGTTCGCCCACATTGCGCCGCCACTCGCCGGAACCCGAGCCGCAGCGGGCGCGCCGCCGCGACCCCGCCGCCGCCGCTCGCCGGTGACATCTCCGGCCGAGCCACCACCGCCAATCGACGCGTGGTGAGCCCAATCACACTCCCACGCCACATGTTTACCAAGTCCGGCCGCCGTTCGCCGCCGGCGAGCCCTCCCCCGCCGCCAAGGGCACGGTTGTGAATTCCTGAGGGCATATGTGTAAACCAGGGACTCGATCGCAACAAAAGTTATCTTAGTTTCTTTGCAAATCAGTCCAGTGCCTTAGAAATAGCCTAGAAATTCACATAAAATTCGGAAAAATGCAAACCCAATTTTGTTGGTCTCAGTGAGAGTAGATCTACAACTTCTACAAAGCATGACCATAGTTTTGACTTATAGATTTTGAATGAAAATTCAGATTCAGTTTGACACATTTTTGCTATAATTCAAAATATAGAAAGGATATGGAGCTTAATTTTGGATATGTTGCTAGACTTGTCATGATTAGACTCTGGACAAAAAATTGCACAAATTTATGATGTAAATCTTTTTATATGAATTGTTTTCCATTTGTGTAGAATCTGTCTAGATAATTTTTTGTAGCTAAAAATAGTTATGTTTTTGTGCCCAACTTCTGCATGTGGTCTCTTTATGCCAAGATACACCTCTGGTGAATTAACCACAATTTTATAATGAACAGAAGTATTTATTCTTGATATGTGCTTGTTTTCCTTTGTAAATTAATAATGCAAGATCAGTGGTAGTTCTAGGTGTACTTGCTGCATGCCTAGGTTAGATTTGGACCAGAGAGCATGTGTGAGGAAGTTTGGAGCAGTTGGATGCTTATGTATTTTTGTGTGCCTTTATCTTGCTTTAGTAGCTAGCCCTTGTTATTTTTGATATAATTAATTTTCTAGCTTTTCCAAGCATGCATGTGTGTTCAGTGGCTTGATATAGGTGTTTTGGTGCTTAAGAAACCCTCCACTGAATTTTAGTACTTTAATGTTTGAATAAAAGCCTTGGAGGCCTTTATAGGTTTAATGTTTTGTTAAATAGGAAAATGCCTTTTTATTCCTTGTGACCCTTTATAAAATGGTTGCATAGTTTGTTTAGGACCTAAGGATACACCCTTGCTGTTTAAGAAATTAAAATGTAATTAATTACATTTTTGTGCACCCCTTTGCTATTGAGAGATGGAATATTAAATCCTCACATGAAATAACAATTATAAAAGAGAACATTAATTAAGTGTTTATTAAAGGAATAAACCCATATCAATAATAACCTTAATGAAAAAGAATTAATAATTAATTGTTTGTTAAGGTGATTATGGCCAACAAGAGTTGGATAAAATAAGCAATCTATCACATCACCTGAACCCTGCATTGCATTCCGTGTAGACCTTCCTGACGGTGACTACTCGCTCGTGCCGGAAGCCGAGGAAGGAAGAGCTGACGCGGAGCTGCAGTACGTGGAGGTGATCGACGACACCGAGGACCCTCAGGCTAACCCTGCTGACGAAGGCAAGCCCCGGTGCATTTAACCAAGTGTTTTGAAACTTTATGCAACTATCTATGGATGATTGTGCATTTACGTTCAGGAGTTGAAATGAAACCCTAGATGCATGATCCCTAGGTACCTATGTTCTTACTAGTATGATAGGTCGGTAGCTGCTATGCTATAGGACCGTTACAAGTCGAGTGATGCTTGTCACTCGCGAGAATAGGTTCTTATGTTGGAATCATAAGATATCCTTAAATGGATTGCTCATGTGGTAAGAGCATGGGATGTGGGCTCCGGTCCAATGGCTTTCGTGGGTTAAGTGTTTGAACGTACTAAGCACTTGTCGGAAATGGGTACGGTAAGCCTAGTACCTTAACGAGACGGTAAGGGATTTTACTGTGACTAATCTTGGGAGGTGTCCCCCGGCTAGCTACCAGTGGTGCATGTGCGATGCTGGGTGCCTTGCGGGGTATACCAGATAGCCTGTACCGAAGACTGTCGTCTTTTATCCCGAACCGAGGACCTTTGGGAACCGCCTGGTGGTTGTCCTCGCGGGGGCACCCTACCGTGTGTTTAGGTCTACCTTGCAAGGTTTAAATCAATCGATTGTCGGCCTCTCACCGTTATCTGAGACTACTTACCCCACTGGTCATGAGATCCCTAATGATGGAAGTTGATGAATATTATGCTTGATTAATTGTTTGCACAACTTATGCTTGCACTAGCTTGCTAATTTAGAAAGGAATAATCAACTAGAACTTGTGCTAAAATGTTGAAAGTAAGGACATACTCTTTGTTGCCTTTCAGCAAAAGAAACCCTTTTGGCCAAAAGCCTTTCATGTCTAGAGTTGGTGATGTAGTTGTCACCGACGGGTAAGTCTTGCTGAGTATTAGTATACTCAGCCTTGCTATAATCTGTTGCTTCAGGTAATGCCTTTGCTGATGTGTGGCCTGGAGAGATCCCGCCCGGCTGGGAGCTGGAGTGGGTTGAAGACGATGAATGAAGGCATCATGGCAGGCCTCCCGTGATGTTTCCTCGTGCCGTTTAGTTTAATTCCGCTGTTTTCAAAACTCTGAACTTCGTTATCATGTCCAAAAACTCCGGTTTGTAATAATTAAACCCTTCGGGGTAAATTTGGACGTTAATCATATGTTGTTCTCTGGACTCGCCTTCGTGTGAGTTTTAATGCATATATGTCGATCCTTGTTGCTTTGTAAGTGATTTACCGGGCGTTAACCCGGCAACTAACGATAGGATGATACTTTATTATTGCTTAATGACCAAAGTGGATTGGTTTAGGCGATAGTACGGTATTTTCCTGGGCGGGTTGTCACAGGTATGGGCTTCGGTCTATGCGGCATGGGGATTACCTAAGCCATCTAGTGTGTCTAATATGTTCAATGGTTGGCTGAATTTAGTTCCACAAAATTTTAAACCTCTGGTATTTGTAGGCGCGGCAGCCTTATGTTGGGCGGTCTGGCGATGCAGAAATGCAGTGGTTTTTGATAACAAATCTCCAAATTTTTTGCAGGTTATCTTCACAACGTCGCATTGGCTCCGCACATGGTCTATCCTTCAACAGCCATCATCGCGGGACAGTCTTGTAGCGGCGTCGCAGTGCTTGGTCCAAGTGGCCAAGGCTATTTTTGCCCGGGCGTTTGGGTGGCAGCCTAGTCTTAGGATTGGCGGCTCTTAGAGTCCGGAGGTGGAAAAAAACTGTTTGGCTGTGTGTCGTTTGACAGAGGCCGGGATCTTTTTCAGGCGGGTGTATCACCTCGATGTATCTAACTGAAAATTTAATAAAGCATCCCTTTTCGAAAAAAGAATGGATCTCCATCCAGGCACAGTAACCTGCAATTTGAGATGCTCCAATAGCGCAGCCAGTTACATATTGTGCCCGAAAAAAGTTTCAGGTATATGTCTCTGATCATCCATGTTACCGTCGTCGTCGGGGCAGCACTGTGCCTGTGCGGTGTCCACCCGGCCCTCCTTGTCGCGTTAACTGATGAAGCGAAGCTGAAACGGACATGTCGCCGCCGTGAACGCGGTTGCAGTACGTAGCGTACCCACACGCGGGCGCCGGGACCAGCCGGGCCACGATGGGTCAATATCGATCATCATCATCATGTACCCCATGCATGAAAGCCTTATCTGCATACAAGATACACAGTCACTGATGATGGATCACGATCAAGTGGGCTTGGCCGCGGTGGAATGGCTACAACTTTCGAAGCGATGCGATGGGGAAAAAGGTGTTTCCTACAAATGGTTCGTCCATCGGAATCCACACCAGATCTTTGTTGTTGCCTCTTAATCATATAACATATTCATGCACGCATGCAGTTTCAGCGAGAAAAAAGGGTACTGAAACCGAGTGACTCATTGGAGCAAGGTCTGGTTTAGTTGGCAAATTTTTTGCTAAAAATTTGCTACTTTTTCAACTCTCTTTCCATCACATCACATTAAATACACCAAAAGACATATGTTCGGAGCAGTAAATGTAGGTAAAAAAATTACTAATCACACAGTTCTGTTGTACATCACGAGAGGAATCTTTTGAGCCTAATTACCCCATGGTAGGATAATATTTACCACAAACAAACGAAACGTGCTACAGGAGTACTACAGGAGTTGAAACAGTTACTTTTGCTAGTTTTTAGCCATCTAAACAAAGCCCAAGCAAGAATTAGCTCAAAAGGCCCCAGCAGGTACAGTGCAGATCAGGCACTTGCCAACAGCCAAAGCTAGATCTGGTCATGCACAAATGCAGTGGACCTTTTGGGCATACACTCTACCTAAACTGCTGCTTTTGGGCGCAATGGCTATGTGTCCTTCCAATTCTCTGCAAAAAAAAAAAAAAAATCCTCTTTTTACCAGGAAGCAGAGCCGGTCAAGCTTATTGCAATTTTGCAACACAAAAACCTGTGTGTGCGATGAGAGCAACGCTTCCAGCATGTCATGGGCAAGCATGCAGCTGGTGCAGGAGCAGAAGCTAAGTGCCGTGCCAACCGTGTTATGTGTTAGTGTATATATGTGAGTGACCCATATGGCCTGTGTACAGCCCATAGAGACCCATGTATAGCTAACTCTATATACCCACCCTTCTAAGGTTGGAGGAATAGACAAGGAATTCATTTCCCCAAACATGGTATCAGCAGTCTAGGATTTCCTCACCTCCTTCCTCTCTCTTGTCCACTGTGCGCCGCGCCGCCATGGACGGCCGGCAACCACCTCCACCTCCTCCCCTCTCCTCCCTTCCTCCTCTCTTCTCCACCGGTGTCCTGGCCTCTGGCGCCACCGCCGCCGACACGGCGCTGGGCCTCCTGCCCCATCTCCCGCCACCGCCCCTGGCCTCGATCCGGCCGCCGCGGACGCGGATGCATCCGCCGCCGCCTCCCGCAGGCCGCAGGACCCCGCGGGCGCCCCTCCTGGCAGCTGCAGCCCGACCCCATGGCCGCGGCGGCCGCGGACGCCCTCCGCGCACAGCAGCAGGCCGCGTACGGGACCCTCTCTGGCCTCCGCGTGCCGCTGCTGCCCGCCCAGGGCGCGGATACCGGCGCAGACGCCGCCCACGCGCAGCAGCAGGCCGCCGCCGGGGGCTTCTCTGCCCCCCGCGCACCGCTGCTGTCCTCCCAGGGCGCGGATGCCGGCGCGTACGCCGCCCACGCACAGCAGCAGGCCGCCGCAGGGGGCTTCTCTGCCTCCCGCGCGCCGCTGCTGCCCTCCCAGGGCGAGGATGCCGACGCGGCCGCCCAACTCGCTGCTCTGGCAGCCGCCCATGGCTTGTCCCCGGCCACGGTGGCTGCAATCGTCGCTGAAGGACCTACTGCTGTGGCCTCCGCTCTCCGCATCCTGAGGTCGACCTCACGCACGGGCCCCACTGCTGCAGGCGCCATGGCCGCGGGCTCTGGTGGTGCCCCTGTTGGCTCTGCTAGCCAGCCTGTGCCCACTGGAGCACTGGAGACTCATGCTACTGCCGTCTCTGCTTCCACGGTGGTCCTTCTTCCGGCAGCACCGACCTCACCCTCTTCTCGGGGCTCTCTCCTCTCAGCGGACTGGAAATGCCCCCTGCGACCGCTCCGTTCTCCGCCGCCGCCTTCCTCCGGGGCGTGTCGCCGCGTCCCTCCACCGTCGCCGGCGCTGACAGTGCCCTTGCTGCGGCTCTTGCGGCTGCCAAGGCCGAGGTTGCCGCCGCCGAGGAGCGCGTGCGTGTAGCTGCCCTCGCCTGGGAGCACGAGCGCTCTACGGCCGACGCACTTGCTCGCCAGGTCGCCGATGCGAAGCACTTCCTCCACGCCTCTGCGGGGAAACGCGTCGCCTCTTCTCAGCAGCCCACGCCAAGTGCTGGACCCCCGAGTGGCACGGACGACCCCATGGTCGCCTACCTACACCTTCAGGCCGCCGGGGTCCCGCACATCAAGAACCTGGTCACCGTCCTCCTCGACTCCACCTCCACCTCCTACACTCGATGGAGGGACCAGATTCTCCTCGTGCTCAGCCGCTACGCTCTTGACGGCCACGTCATCTCCGACACTCCAGCCCGTGCTCGCGACCCGGCGTGGCGGCGCCGCGACCGCATCGACATGTCCTAGATCTTTGGGACTATCTCCCAGGATCTCCAGGACATCGTGCGGACTCCGGGTGCCACCGCGCGCGTGATCTGGCTTGCCCTCGAGACTCAGTTCCTCGGCAACGCACAGACGCGCGCCCTCCAGCTCGATGTTGAGCTACGCACCCTTGAGCAGGGCGACCTGTCCGTGGCCGAGTTCTGTAGGAAGATGAAGTGCACCGCTGATGCCCTTCGCGACCTTGGGTACTCGGTCCCGGAGCACGTCTTGGTCCTCAACGTTCTGCGGGGCCTTCCCAGCAGCTACGAGGCCGTGCGGATGTTGCTCACGCACCATCAGCCGACACCCACCTTCCTGCAGGTCCGTGATGCCCTCACCCTGGAGGAGCTCACCCGGGGCCTCCACACACCTGCCTCGACTACGTCTTCGTCCTCCTCCACCTCTCGCGCACTCGTCGCTGCCCCACCACCGTCCTCCGCCTCGCCGCCTGCCTCTTTCCTTGGTGCTCCTCCCCCGGGCCGAGCGGGAGTGGGGGGCCGTGGGGGCCGCCGCGACCGCCGAGGGTGTGGTGGTGGGGGTCGTGGGGGTCGTGGGACGCCCACCCAGGCTCCGACCCCCGCTCTCGCTCCTCTTCCCGGAGGTGCGCCCTGGCCGACCTTCTCCAACCCGTGGTCAGGGCGTATCTCCATGTGGTCCCACCAGGGTCAGGGAGGGGGGCCTCGTCCCCCGCACCAGCCAGCGGCCATGGTCGCGGGTGCTGCCTCCTACGCGCCGTCTTGGACTCCACCTCCTCCTCCGCCCAGCTCGCCGTGGCCGGGGGGTGGGATCAGGCTGCCTTGGCGCAGTCCTTTAGCACTGTGGGGCTGACCCCGCCCGTTGGCACCGAGTGGATCGCCGACTCGGGTGCCTCTTACCATACTACTCTGGATGTGGGTATCCTTTCTTCTATCCGACCTCCTCACCCCTCTTGTCCTTCCATCATGGTCGGTGATGATTCTTGTCTTCCGGTCACTTCTGTGGGTTCTGCTCATGGTCCCTTCCGTCTCTCTGATGTCCTTGTTGATCCTCAGATGGTTCACAATCTCCTTTCTATTCGTCAATTTACAGCTGACAATTCTTGTTCTGTGGAGTTTGACACTTCTGGTCTTTCTGTGAAGGATTTGGCTACCGGGCGTCCACTCCTCTGTTGTGATAGCATCAGACCCCTTTACACCCTTCGGCTTCCTGCCTCCGCTGCCTCTACTTCACCTTCGTCCTCCTCGTCAGCTGCTCTAGCCGTGACTCCGTCTTCCACCACCTGGCACCGCCGCCTCGGTCATCCCGGCTGAGATGTTTTGGCTCAGATTAGTCGTAGTGGAGATGTCTATTGTACTAGGACTACTGCTGAGCACCTCTGTCACGCATGCTAGCTTGGTCGACATGTCCGGCTTCCTTTTTCTTCTTCTTCTTCGCATGCTGCGCATGCTTTTGATCTTATCCACTGTGATTTGTGGACTTCTCCTGTACTCAGCATTTCTAGCTATAAGTATTATCTGGTGATCATTGATGATTTCTCTCACTACTCATGGACCTTCCCTTTGAATGCCACGTCTGACACCTTCTCCACCCTTCTTCACTTCTTTGCCTGGGTGTCCACTTAGTTCGGCCTCACTGTTAAGGCCGTCCAGTGCGACATCGGTCGTGAGTTCGATAACTCCACCTCTCGCTCCTTCTTTCTCTCCCGAGGTGTTCAGTTGCGTATGTCTTGTCCGTATACTTCCCCACAGAACGGCAAGGCAGAGCGCATGATTCGGACCACGAACGATGTCATGCGCACTCTTCTGATCCAAGCCTCCTTGCCCCCGCGCTTCTGGGCAGAGAGCCTTCACACTGCCACCTACCTTCTTAACCGTCTTCCTTCTACCGCTTCTCCCGCTCTGACTCCTCACCACGCTCTCTTCGATACCCCTCCCACTTACGCTCACCTTCGTGTCTTCGGGTGCGCTTGCTACCTGAACCTTGCTGCTACTGCTCCTCACAAGCTCGCACCTCGCTCGACACGTTGTGTGTTCCTTGGTTACTCCCCTGACCATAAGGGGTACCGCTGCTACGATCTCACCTCTCGTCGGATTCTTATCTCCTGACATGTTGTGTTTGACGAGTCGAACTTCCCCTTTTCATCCACCTCCACACCCACTCCCGATTCTGACATTGAGTCCATATTTTTTGACCCGGTGGTGCAACCACCTGTTTCCGTTTTTCCTTTTCCTGCAGGTCCTTCTGGTACTCTACCGGCTCTGGCCCTTACGGCTGTGCCCCGTGCGGCGCCTACGCCTCCTCTTGCACCACCCGCGGTTCCGGTGCCATTCGTCGCACATGACGTGGGCTTGGTGCTTTCGGCTGTACCACGCGCGGCCCTGACACCCCCGGCGCCTTCTGTCGCGCCCCCGGCGCCTCTCGCTGCGCCACACGCGGCTCCGGCGCCTCCTACCGTGCCACGCGCGGCCCGCCACCACCTACACGCTACACCGAGCCCGTACAGGTGTACCAGCGTCATCCGGTGTCTCCACCACCGCTGCCTTCTCCGGCTCCTCCACCGGAGGTGCCCGTGGACTATGTGCCTCCTGTGCGCTATGTCTACGGGCGCCGCTCCACGGCTCCGCCTCCTCCACCACCGTCACCGGAGCCGTCTCCGCCTCCTCCACCGGCGCCCACACCACCTCCGCCGCCACCACGTCGCTCTCGGGTGGAGTCGGCCGTGTACCACCCGCCGGTCATCCATCAGGATCCTCGCGCGCACCCATCCCATGGTGACCCGGTAGGCGGCCGGGGTTCTTCGGACGCGGGCTCTCCGCCACCGAGGGGGAGCCGCGGCTTTCTCCGATCCCGACGTCGGTTCGTGAGGCTCTGGCAGATCTGAACTGGCGTCGTGCGATGGAAGAAGAGTACGGAGCTCTTCTTGCCAACCAGACTTGGGACCTTGTGCCGCGTCCGTCTGGTTGCAATGTGGTGACCGGCAAGTGGATTTGGACAATCAAGCGCCGTGCTGATGGTACTCTGGAGCGCTATAAGGCGCGTTGGGTCCTTCGGGGGTTCACTCAGCGTCCTGGTGTGGACTATGACGAGACTTTCAGTCCAGTGGTGAAGCCTGCTACAGTGCGCACTGTTCTCTCTTTGGCTCTCTCTCGGTCTTGGCCAGTGCACCAGCTCGATGTCAAGAATGCATTTCTTCATGGCACTCTGACCGAGACAGTCTACTGCAGCCAGCCAGCAGGGTTTGTGGACTCCAGGTGTCCGGATTTGGTCTGCCGGTTGAACAAGTCTCTCTATGGTTTGAAGCAGGCTCCTCGGGCATGGTACTCTCGGTTTGCCACCTTCTTGCTGACACTGAGGTTTGTTGAGGCCAAGTCAGATACTTCGTTGTTCATATATCACCATGCTGATGGGGTTGCCTACCTCCTCCTCTACGTTGATGACATTGTTCTGACTGCCTCTAGTCCACAACTGCTTCAGCGGATTATCTCCTCACTTCAGCAGGAGTTTGCCATGAAGGATCTGGGCCAGCTTCACCACTTCTTGGCCGTGACAGTTGAGCCCCGTCAGACTGGTCTTCTCCTTCACCAACGTCAGTATGCCCTGGATATCCTGGAGCGTGCCGGGATGACTGATTGAAAGCCTTGCTCCACTCCTGTTGACACTCAGGCGAAGCTGTCTGCTACTCTGGGTGATCCTGTGGCTGATCCTACTGCTTATAGGAGTCTTGCTGGAGCCTTACAGTACCTCACTTTCACCCGACCGGATCTCACCTACGCTGTCCAGCAGATCTGCCTCCATATGCATGATCCACAGGAGTCACACCTTGCTGCGCTGAAGCGCCATCTTCGCTACGTCCGAGGCACTATTGACTACGACTTGGTCCTCCACCGTTCTCCGTCTGCTGAGCTGGTAGTTTACACTGACGTTGACTGGGCGGGGTGCCCAGACACGCGCCGCTTTACCTCAGGTTATGCCGTCTTCCTCGGCGGCAACCTGATCTCCTGGTCGTCCAAGTGACAGCCGGTTGTCTCCCGCTCGAGTGCTGAGGCGGAGTACCGGGCTGTTGCTAACGGCATGGCTGAGGCGTCCTGGCTCCGACAGCTCTTGGCTGAGCTTCACAGCCCGCTCACCAAGAGCACGCTCGTCTACTGCGACAACGTCAGCGTCGTGTACCTCTCCACCAACCCGGTTCAGCATCAGCGGACGAAGCATGTGGAGATTGACTTGCATTTCGTTCGTGATCGGGTGGCTATCGGCGATGTTCGGGTTCTCCATGTACCGACCACCTCCCAGTTTGCTGACATCTTCACCAAGGGTCTTCCCTCCTCGACCTTTTCGGAGTTTCGGTCCAGTCTCAACGTAGCCAGTGGCTGCGGGGGGCCTTGTGTGTGAGTTTCTTTCTTTGTTAGCCAGTCTTGTACACCGCTGAGCCGGTAGTCCAGACTGTGGGGGTGTTAGTATATATATGTGTGAGTAAGTCATATGGCCTGTGTACAGCCCATAGAGGCCCATGTATAGCTAACTCTATATACTCACACTTTTAGGGTTAAAGGAATAGACATGAATTCATTTCCCCAAACATTATGATTCGAGAGCTGCAAGCCAAAAGTGGACCTGACGGTGACCCCGGATCTCCCACCTGATCATCACTCCTGCAAATGGATGGTTCGTCCTTCAAAATCCACAGTTCTACACCAGATATTTTTTTGTTGTTGCCTCTGAATTCATGCACTCACGCATGCAGTTTCAGGGAAAATGACTACTGAAACGCAGCAAAACTCATCATTGGACCAAGAAGGCACTTGCCATATTGCCAACAGCCAAGCTCAACAAGCCCAACAGATCTCTGGTCATGCTCAAGCACAAATGCAGTCAAGCTTTTGGGCATACTCTAGCTACAGCAATGGGTGTGTGCGCGCTTTCAATCCTCTTTCTACCGGAAAGGAGAGCTGTTCAAGCTTATTTTGAAACACAAAGCCTGTGTGCAATGAGACGAGCAACGCTCCCAGAATATCATGGGATGCATGCAGCTGGTTCAGATGCAGCCAGCTTAAATTTTATACTCGTGTGTGTGTTAGGTCCAACAAACACAGGCGTCTTCGTCGGTCAGTCCTTACCCATCCGATTAGTATTTAATCTTGAGGTCGTTGGCTTAGATTAAGACCTCGATCGGATTCAAGATGTGCCCGGGTTTGGGTCGGAATGTTTCGGAGCCAGATCCGGATCGGAGAGCCTTGTGATTATGCTTTTGCAGCTCAGATCTGCTTTTCGCCTCTACGTGGCATCATGGATCTCGGAATCGATCGTTCTGCCTCGGCAACTCAGTGTTGCTTTGGTGTTTTCGGCTCCGTCCGGCTCTGGCCTGCACCGGCAGATTTGGAAGCATGCAGCACTTTAGTACTTTAGTCTATGCCTTGTGTCTCCTCGTCGGTTGCTTTTCAATATGTATGTCTTGCATTGTGTTTTTCCTTCCTACAAAATGCAGTTAGCTGATTTAGGTGTGCTTGCTTGAATACCATAGGAAAAAGTCTATTTTTCTCCCCTCATCTAATCACTTTGTCCGCTTAACCCCTCAACAAAATTTAGACTCACTTTACTACCTTAAACTATTTCATTCCGTCTAATCTACCCCAGGGTTTTTTTTACCAACCGGTATATTTTTATCGCCGCCCAGCGGTAAGGGTATACCGCAGCGGTATAAATGGTAACCGCTATTTACCGCTCGAATTCAAATTTTCAAACGAAAAGCGTAGTGCAATCGGTTTTTTGGGTTACCGAACGGTAAGAGCGGTAACCGTAACGGTATAAATGGTTACCGTTTTTACTGCTGGTTTTTTTGTTTTGCCTAAGAAACATCAAAATTTTGACATGATCTATGCACATATTAATGTAAAAAGACCACATCAAAGCAATAATAATTAGTCCCATACAAATACCATAGTCACTACCACGATAATCTCAGACACATACAAATACCATAGTACATAATCATACTCAATAGTCACTACCACCACCACTTTTCTGCACACCACAATAGTTGCATCGCCATCCGGGAGCTAGATTGTCACCATGTTCCCATACGACATCTTTAGGTCTGCCTGACATTGTCTATCTGCATAAATGCCAACACAAACAAATCAATGACTAAATCCTACCTAAAGAAAATGTACCTAAATCTGAAACAAATCCTACCTAAAATTGGATCCTACCACAAATCCTACCTAACATCCTAAATCCTACTTAAAATCCTAAAGCAAAATAAACCTAAATTCTAACACAAATCCTACCTAAATCCTAATGCAAATGATACCTACAGCTAATTTCTACCTAAATCCTAAAGCTACCTACATAAATCCCTAGTCCCCTACACTCCATTCAAAAAAAAGAGAACTCACCTGCTGCCGCCGCGGTCAACCGCCGCTGCCGCCGCGGTATACCGCCCGCCCGGGGCGGTAAGCCGCTACAACCGCGCGGGAGCGGGCGGATCCGGCCGAGCCGCGGCTAACCGCTGCTCCCGCCCGGCTAACCGGCCTCCGGGCGCGGCAAACCGCCGCCGCCGGCGCGGACGGTTGTAGGGCGCGGCGGAAAGCGACGCGAGCGAGCAGAGTCACGGTCTGGGCAACGAGCGGGGGAGCTACCAGGCAGAGAGGAATGGATAGGGGGTTGTAGACCGGTTTGGGCCTGATGGGCCTTAACGGGCCGGCTCATGTTTTTTCTTTTTCTTTTTTTGTAACTTCTACAGCTCCAAATAAATACTAAATGCACTCAAATTTGAAAACTTTTGACACCATCAGATTCTATAAATCATGAACTATTTTTAGGGATTTTTAACAATTTTTTCATTTTTTTGAATTCAAATTTGAATTTTTTGAACCCTAGCGGTTTAAACCGGCCGGTACCGTTACCGCACCGGAGCGGTAAGAATGGTAACCGCGGTAACCGGTGCGGTAACGGTGGGTAAAAAAAAATCTTGATCTACCCTCTGTATAAATTTCTCTTTCTTGTTTCTTTCTGCATAAGTTGAATTTCAAGTTCAAATTGTGTGTGAGTGGATATAAAACATGATACCTTATGTTAAAAAAATGAAAAAAAATCATTTTTGACCGTCCAACTCTTGTCTTAGTTTGATTTTGGCCATCAAACTCCAAACTCGGAAATCTTTGACCATCCAACTCTTAAAACCGTTCACAATTAGCCATCAGGTGGTTTTGATGAGTGATTTTAACCTTTTTATTTACAATTTAGTCCTTAGATCTTAAAATGGTTATTACTTTTCATCTGTACCTTCGATTTAGGTGATTCTTATGATCACACATTTATAATATTAAGATTTATCTTTTAAAAGTTCTTTATACTAATTTTATCACTATTTGATATATTATTCTTATGTTGTTGTGTAAAAACAAAAATATAAGAAAATCAAAACAAATAGATAATAAATAATATGAACACCATTTTAAAAAGATAAAGCTTATGATTATGAACGTATGACCACAAGATCCCTTAGATCGCAGATACGAGAAAAATATTAATCATTTTAAGTTTCAAGGACTAAACTATAAATAAAATGATTAAAATAGTCTTTGAACCTTAAAATGATCATTATTTTTTCTCGTATCTCTGATTTAAGCGATTCTTTCATAACACTTTATCTTTTAAAACGTTGTTCATATTATTTTGTAACTATTTGTTTTACTTTTCTTATATTTTTGTTTTACACAACAACATAAAAATAATATAACAAACAATGATAAGTAGTATAAAGAATATTCTAAAAGATAAAGCTCACCGTTATGTACGCGTGACCGTCAAAATCACATAAATCGGAGGTACGAGCAAAAAGTAATAATCATTTTAAAACCACCCATCAAAACCGTACGATGGCCAATTGTGAGTGGTCTTAAAAGTTGGATAACAAAAGATATCTGGTTTTGGAGTTCGATGGCCAAAACCAAAATGAGGCAAGAGTTGGATTGTAAAAAATGAACTTTCCGTAAAAAAATATACTAAGAATTTTTCATGACTATTTTCATAGGTTAGGAATATTTAATAGGAAATTTATCTGAGATAGACAAAACCGTACAAAAATTATTCACAAAAAAATGCTATTGTATTTTCTACCACAAAGCATTATGTTATAAGTCGATCAACTGACAAAATCTGAAATTGAAACCCAACTTGTATGTGAAGAAACAAAAAATAGAAATCTAATTAGGGATAGATTGGACCAAATGAGGTAGTTTGAGGAGTAAAGTGAGTCTAAATTTTGTTTAGGGTTAAGTGGACAAAGTAAATAGATGAGGGGAGTAAAGTAGACTTTCTCGATACCACACCAAAAATTGTTGGTTTGCTTAAGTAGTTGACAAACGCAACACACGTTTAGTGTGTGTGTTTTTAAATGAATAAAATGTATTTTAGTGTAGTTCATACTGTGTTTTTTTAATATAATGTCTTGAATAAAATGATTAGGTAGTCCATACTATCACCCACGTGAATGTATTCATAGTTCAGTGCAGGGAAACTTTTTCAAATTAAAAACAACACATAACGACCACATTCTAAAGATATTTGTGGTGACATGCATGCAATATATATGAGAGGTACACATTGTTCAACAACTGATCTTGAACGCATAGACATGAATCACATGGAGTAGTTACACCGGTTGCGAAATAAAACTCATGAACACAACACTCCATACAGTACAAAATGCTACAAATGCATACATCCTTTTAGATACCAGAGGTAAGCATCTGAAGGTAGCAAAATGAATAAATGATAAATTGAGAATCATGTCCAACCCACATCGCAGATCGACACTATTTGCTATATTTTGATGTCATGCATCTTTGGTCAACTTTTATCATTGTTGATCCCACATGACGAAACGAATAGGTTTTCAATATATCAAACTGTAGCATAAGCACAAGTAAATCCTTTTATGCTCAGCAAGATACAGATTTACTACATTTTACCGATCATTACTACCCTTGCTCGCCCTTAAATGTCTAACCATAGATTTAGGCCTTGTTTAATTTGGTAAATTGTCACTATTCATCCGTCACATTGAAGCGTATTGTTCTTTCTGCACGGCTTAATACGATAAATTATCAGGAAATTACCACTATTCACCGGTCATATCGAAACAATTTGCTTACTAAACAATACCTTACACACAACCATTAACACCATGAATTTTTTCAGCAACGAAAAGATAACTATTGCTGAGTCCTCTCCGGCTGTCATGCACCACCATCACCATCAGCATCCAAGCCCCACCGCCACGCTCCCAAAAAACCCTTCCATTTCACGTTTCGGCCGCGGCAGCCGGCGCCGGCAGGCCCCCGTGCGCCGCCCCCCACCAACAAAGCCTGGCCGCCACCAACCCACCACAGCCCAGGCACCCAACCGGGCGGGCGCGGCCACCCGAACCCAACCCGACCTGCCCACCGCGCCAAATCAACCAACCCAACACATCGTCCCCGTCCCGTCCCGTTCCGGCAGGCAGCCGCTCGCGAACGCGCAGGCGCCGCCCCCACCCCACCACTCCGGCACTAGCCCGCTCCATTCCCCGCACGCGGCGTTCCCAGATCCCCACCCCGCGCCGCGGGCATTGCCACCGGCGGCGATCCCGTCGAGCGCCTCGCGGGCGAGCGCGCGCCCACACGCACGCGGCACGCGCACGCAATGCGAGCCTTGTAGCCCCCCGGAGCACGAGCGGAATCGAGGAGGCATGCATCCCAAGTCCGAGGCCGGGGACCCCGACGGGGCCGCCGCGGAGGTGGGGTCCCCGCGGTCGGGCTACTTCCGGCAGCGGAGCATGCACGCTGCCGCGGCGGCGGATCCGGAGGCGGCGCGCCGGGCGCTCGACGTCGAGAACCCCCCGTGCTCCGCCGGCGGAGCACCGGGGCTGCGGCCCAGCGAGTCCGTCACCAAGCTGGAGTCGCTGGAGCGCGCCGCGCTGGCGCCCGCCGTCGTGCTCAGGACCGGGTTTTACATCCTGGTGTGGTACGCGTTCAGCACCTGCCTCACGCTGTGAGTGGCCTGGATCTCCACTCCTTCGGTCCTCCCCCCTACTCCGCCTCGTCGCCGCGGGAATGGTGGTTTGATTGCTTCGTTTGTTGGGATGGCAGATACAACAAGACGCTACTAGGGGACAAGCTGGGCAAGTTCCCGGCGCCCCTGCTGATGAACACCGTGCACTTCGCGCTGCAGGCGGGGCTCTCCAAGCTCATAATCTTCTTCCAGCCCAAGGGGCCTGACAGTGCCGTCGAGATGGGGTGGAAGGATTACTTCTTGAGAGGTGTGGATCTCGGCTTACAACCGATTGCATCAGTGATTTGTGTTTGCTTGTTCTGGACCAAATATTAGTTCTGACAAGCTGTTCTGCAGTCGTACCGACTGCTTTAGGGACGGCGTTGGACATAAACCTGAGCAATGCGTCGCTAGTGTTCATCTCGGTGACGTTTGCTACTATGGTGTGTTGTCCGCTGAAGGGTTTAATTCACTTGTGCTTCTCGAATTAGGTTTCTCAATCTGTTAAGTAATTAGTTTTCATGAAATTGATCTTCTGCAGTGTAAATCAGCCGCGCCGATATTCCTTTTGCTCTTTGCATTTGCATTTAGGTGAGTGCTGGTCTTCAGCCCCCTTGTTATTGTTTTTCATACTTGGAAGTTAGTAGTAGATTGCATTATATCCATATTAGTAGAGCAGGTCATTTATATTCTGCGTGCTTGTTACATTTTTGCCACATAACTGGTTGATACAGTTCTATGTGCATTCCACTTTTTTAGTTGAATGAGGCAATGTCGTTCACTGATCAATTTTGTTAATCTTAAGCTAGAAAGATACCACTAACCTTTTTAGAAAGGTCAAAAATTGAGTTTCAAATGTAAAGCAGTGATAAAACCCACACTTCGCTTAACCACATGAGGATCTTGTATGAACTTTAAACGGCCACAGCCACACTAATGTCCTAGTATCTGGACATCTCAAGCAGGATAATGTAACTTTATCTAGAAAGGTAGTTACAAGTAAGCTAATTTCGAATAAACATGCTTCTTTTATGTAACTTGTTTTATGAAGTATCTTCGCAACATACTGCTTTCTTCTTTACTTGTAACTTGTGAACTATTCTTTTTGAAATACAGATGAGCATTACAATTTTTTTAAAGAATTTAGCTGCACATTTTGCAACCTCATCAGATTGCGTAAAACTTGCTCATCCACTAACTAATTTGATTACATTGTATCGATTTGTTATTTCCTTATGATAAGTTGATTACAGTGTCATAATATCCATTTATTTTCTTAAGAAAGGGGTCACCATCACTCCCTAAATAATATGTCTCTCTTAGTGTTTCTTTTGTTTTCCGTCGCTTTCGACTGTATATGCCTCTAAAAGTTCCTTCCAATTTTCAAGGTTGGAAAATCCTAGCATCAAGCTTCTAGGAATCATATTTGTTATCTCCATTGGAGTTCTAATGACAGGTATGTGTTGTGATTTAGTAAAGAATTTGTGCAATGCCAATTTGCTTACTTCCTAGATTCAATCATTTGCCCCTTTGGTGCCTCTCCACAATTATCATTGTTAGATTGTATTTTTCCTGACTGCTTGAAACATAATCCTATGGTGACGAACAAAAGCTTGCCTATAGAAAGTTGTTTTTAGGATACAATGATACATGTAGATATTCCGTTATGTATTCATTATCTATATTACTAGTATTGTGGAGCTTAGTTTACAATAACAAAATTCTGAGCTGTCTCAGTATAAATTTAAAGTTTATTTTCCTTGCAAAGTTGACATCCACACAACATTGCAGTAATCCACCACATTCTCTGTTGATGTTGTTTTCTTCTTCTTAGTTGAGGAAATTCCTTGTTTCCAGTTTGGTTTGTAGTACCGATTATGCCTTCCGCTAATTTCTGTTCCCCATCATGTCGAGTTCACATCGCAGTAAACTTGAATTAAATAATTGGTTGCCTTTTCTTGTCAGCCACCCCGTTAACTGTTGTATTCTGTTGTGCAGTACCTTTGTCAATCAATACTACAAAAATAATTGGTTTTTTTCTTTTCTGATCGACAATATTATTTTCATCAGTTGCCAAGGAGACCGAGTTTGATTTCTGGGGCTTCATTTTTGTGACGCTTGCTGCTGTTATGTCAGGATTTCGCTGGTCCATGACCCAGATTCTGTTACAGGTGAATAGATTGAGTAATTTTATACAGTATTTTCACTCTTATATTTCTTTAGTGCTCACTTGCTAATGATTTCTTTTCTGCATGTTCATGTGGATCTTGATATTTCAAGAAAGATACTTATGGTATGTAAGCTTTGCTTTAGTCTTGAATATCAATTCCGACAATAGAAGAGTATTATTTCGTCATTTAATTCTTCTACATATGTGATTATTCAATTGATTTATTTTATATGTACCAATCAAACCTTTTCCTAAGCTCAGTGTGGCCTGGTTCTTGTTTCTCCACTAAATGAGAGGCGGAGTTCAAAAGTTAGGGCATAAGAATTAGATGAGAGCTCTATCCTCTTCTTTTTGAAGCCGTTGTTTAGCCATTAAGAGTGAATCAAGTGGCAGAGCAGTTCATATAATTTCAGCCCAATGTTATACAGCCTCAGATGCTGTTGATCTTTAGCTTCTGGATCATCATGAACAACACTTTACACAAATGAGGCCTAGTTTCTGCTTAAACCATTCCATTTGGCTTAGTATCTCTGTCTCCAGAATCCAGATTATTCCTTAATCTTGTATAAAAGTGGGACCACAATTGTTTTGGTTGAGAATCATTATTTGACTTCTAGGAGTTCATGAACTATCTTCCTTTTGCAGGCCTGAAAAACCCAATTACCTTGATGAGCCATGTTACACCAGTGATGGCCATAGCCACCATGATACTGTCTCTACTATTGGATCCTTGGAGTGATTTTCAGAAGAATTCATATTTTGATAACCCTTGGCATGTCATGCGCAGTTGCTTACTCATGCTTATTGGAGGATCACTGGCCTTTTTCATGGTAACGAGTCTTATATGATTTGAGACAACTTTCAGTAATTATCAGAGATTTCATGATCTTTTAATTCTGACTGCAGGTGTTAACAGAGTATATACTTATTTCAGCAACAAGTGCCATAACTGTGACGATAGCTGGGGTAGTAAAAGAAGCTGTAACCATTTTGGTAATATTGAATCACGATCCTTTCTAAAACATTTTATTTTATTTATTTTCTTGGACTTGCAGTGGAATCTGGATTTCATGAACCACTTGTGAAGAATTATCTTCCTAGTTTATCTATTATTTTTTGCATATACTGCTATTAACCATTAATGGCAAACAATTATCTTTACTGAAAAAAATCAGAATTGTACAGATGGTTGACGATTGAGTGGCTTATGATAGAGAAGCTACCAAGTCTTGAATGACAAAAAGTGGAATTGGTCCTTATATTTGTCTATTACAAATCATCATAATGATAAAGAAAAATCCAACAAGTACCTATCTTTGGCATACAGTATTAGAAGGAAGCTATCAAGTATCAATAGAGTTAAGTAACTCACCTAAAAACTCAACACATTGCTTGTCTGCTAGTACTAACATGAAGCTTGGTAACCCCAAAGAAAGATTAGGAAGTAATCTGTAACTCTGTATATTATTCCTAGGCTCCATAGAATAATATGCATTGGTTTCTGATAGCTTTTATAAATGACCTTTTACCTTGATCTATCAGGTTGCAGTATTTTATTTCCACGATGAATTTACTTGGTTGAAAGGGCTTGGTCTTTTCACCATTATGGTTGGTGTTAGCTTATTCAATTGGTACAAGTAAGTACTCCTTTACAATAATCTTTTTAAGATGTGCACACACAATGTGATTTCAAAGTCCTTAATCCTCAGGCTAAGAGGGATCAATGTGTTTGGCGACTCAAGCTGAAATGGCAAACATCTAAACTGAAACATCTTCCCTTAGCATTTGGTCTAGTTATAACCACTTCTTTTTTCCTCTTGTGGCCTTGTGGGTAGTTTTAAACTGCATTTTAGCCTCAGGGAGCAATGGCAGAGTACTCCTTCTCCGAAATTACGATTCGTTTTGGCTTTTCTAGATACATAAGTTTTGCTATGTATCTAGACATAGTAGATATCTAGATGCATATAAAATGTATGTATCTTGAAAAGGTAAAACAAATAGTAAATTGGGACAGAGGGAGTAGTTAACACTCACTGCAGGATATCAGAAAGTTAGGTTTTGATGGTGTAACAATATTTGTCTCTAATCGCAGGTATGAGAAATTCAAAAGGGGTCAGACAAATGAGGATGACCTCAATTCACCTCAATTTACTGGTGATGCCAAGTACATTATTTTAGATGAATATCAGGATGGATTTGAGGAGGAAGATACATAATTTTGTAGTGCGGCAACCTTTTTAACTGCCACTGGTAAGAATCAGCATCTCTTATAAAGAGGGAAAAAGGACCGCCCTTGCACGATTGAACACAAGACTGTAGGCATGTATGGGATCCTACATTCAAATTTGTAAAATTGTATGTGTTCAAGTTAGAGTATCAATTTAAAATATTGCATATGGTTTCGTAGTCTTTATTTTGCACAGCATGAGTGTAATCACAAGAGTTGAAGAGGTGAAAATCAAAAGAAACAAACAAGACAAACTTACACAATCAATGTTGACAAAATCTTCCATTTTCCCTTTTGTATCTGTACCTGAAGAGCCCCTGGCCCTCTCAGCCTCTCTGCATTGTCTTACTGAATATTTGGACTTCCATTTGTTTCTGACTTGGGAATACAAGTGCTGACAGTGATATGTGTTCAAATATTAATCATCTCGTGCTATTTTATCCCAATAGTTCTCTACTATTCCATAACCAATATATTGATGATTTAACCTGTCTGATTTTGGCAGGCCTGTTCATGCCTGCCTGTCAAAAACAGTAGATGCTTGTCAAGTTTTCTCTGGAAAACATGCGAGAAGAGCACAACTACGGCTATGTGTGACTATGCTACACACCAAATTGATGTGATCTATGTGAGCTATGTCCATCTCAGGATGGATGTTCAATTCTACATATTGATTGAACAGTCAGGCTAACTACACTAAGCAAAGAGAACTCAATCGGATCAGAATTCCCATTAAGTTTTAAGACCGCCAGCAGCAGTTACATATTGATATGCATGCTTATAGTGGGAATTGCTGAGAATTGAAAGCATATGTACCTTGTATTCTTCTCTTTGCGTGAACATGTTGTGCACATATCCATTCTTGAACTTCCACATTTTTTTGTGCCAAGTTGTATTTGTTGTCTATATAGGTCTGTTTGTAAGAGTGACCACAGGATACCCCACACGTGCTGTTCTCCCTCGAAAGCCAGGGAGCAACAATTAATTTTGTTTTTATTTTGTAAAACTTTAATAGATGAAAGATTCATTCTCTTATCCCTGTACCATGACAATTCTTGTGATTGCTGTACTATTTTACAGTTGGAAATGAGATATATGAATATGTGATTGTAAGGTACTTTCTTACGATGAAAATCACTTTCCTAAACATATATGAGATAGACGGTAAGAGCATCTCCAAGAGATTATGTTTTTTCAAAATGATAAAAATAGAGATTTTGGTGAAAAAATATCTTCCAACAGATTATCTAAATGACCATCCAAATATAATTATCTTCTATTTCGGATTTTTCGTTAGTCGAATATAGAAGACGAGAATGACTCTATGGAGTGCGCTTAAGAAATAAAAAAGACGAGAACAGACTCTCTGGAGTGCGCTTAAGAAATAAAAACAATTATTGGAAATTGAAAAGAGATAGAAAATGATTTTTATGCAAATAACTCTCTAAATGATGATTTGGAGAATAAAATTTAGAAAGACTCGAGATGCTTAAAAGAGAAATATCATAATTACATCCTTATATGGGGTCACGACTCACGAGTATGATGTGAAATGGTGTGACGGTCTCGGTCAGCCTGGAACGCAGCCAACCGCTCTTGTGACTCGTTTTCCCAAAATCACGCATGTACACAATTTTTTTAAAGGGCTGTACAATAGTTTTTGAAAACAAGTACTCCCTCTTTAAATATAACGTCATATATTTAATGATGGAGGGAGTACAAATTAATGCAAGCATCAGTGTTAGGAATTTAGGATACAAAAGCTTTTAACTCATCTCAATATTCCTAAGATCTGGAATAGCAAGAACAGTACATACTGCTTGTAGTGTACAAAATATATTAAAGAGTGATGCTCTAGAAAAAGAAATAAATGGTACTTCATTTCAAATTATAGTTTATTTGACTTTTTAATTCCAGTTTGACCACTCGTCTTATTCAAAAAAATGTGTTAAATACCATATATTTTTTTTGTTGTGGCTTACTTTATTAACGAAAGTTCTTCTGAAATGACTTAAATTAGACTATGTTTGCAAAAAAATATTGAATAAGATGAGTGATCAAAATTGGGTTGAAAAAGTCAAAGTCTATAATTTTGGAACGGCGGGAGTAATAAACGTTCGATATACATGTTGTGTCATCGATACATCAATAGACTGAACGACAGCCAGCAAGTAGCAGACTATCCGTCAACGTTTCAAAACAACATGTCATATCAACAAATTTTGGAACTATATAGCCAACAAACTAACCTTGGAACCGGGCTCCCTTTGCACATGCAACACTACGATGTTTGGTTACTTGTACCTATTTGAGATGAGATGATGTTCGGTTGATTACATATGAACTTGTTACATTGGATAAAAATAGACAAACAATCATCATTATGGTATTTAATACGCATAACTATTATCTTATAGCATATGATTCATCTTGTTGCTTCTTTAATATATACTACTCATACACTAATAAAGTCGATCATTAACTGACTAATTGCTCACATCTAGCGAGCCTGGCTCGGGAGGAACGACCACGTCCACTTTTTCCCGGAGCCAGGTTGGACGATGCATTTTGTATCCGAAGATCCAGGCTCAAGCGTCGATGCGAGCAACCAATCAAAGGGATTATGCATTAAATGGAAGTACTCCCAGCTTTTCTCTTTGGAGGCTGCTACGGGGAGAGGGCTCTCCCGATAGCGTTTGGTCGAGAGCCCTCCCCATCGCACACCCGAGAACCGATGGTAAAAAAAGGAAAAAAACAAAAACTTCTAACGTGGGTCCCACAGGTAAACCACGTGAACCACCGCTTCATCTTATCACTTCGTCTTCTCCGTCAGCTTCGTCTTCCTCAACCTCCCGTCCGCCCCGATGCCCCGACTGTTCCACCCCCGCCCCCTCCGACCACTGCCCCGGCCGGCGGCGACCTTGCTGCCGTGCCGCCACCCACCAACCGCCCCGCCCACTCCCCCACCCTTCCTAATCCGGCGAGATTTCTTCTTGCCCGGCGAGCCACCAACCCCGCCGCCACCTCCACCACCCCGGTCGGCAGCTACCTCGCCGCTGCGCTTCCCTCCCACCAACCGCCCCCGCTCGCTCCCCCGCACTTACTAATCCCATGGGGATACTCGCCCCCGCTGCCAGTCACCAGCCCGACCGCCATCCGCCCCCACACGGCCGGCGGCGCGGTACCGCCGGTCCTCCGGCGCCCCCACCCCCTCCTCTTCAGGTCCGGCAATCATTGGAATCCAACCATAGGAACCCCAGAACCCTAGGCCCGCCCACCGGAAACCCAGATCCATAAAACCGCCGCCTCCACCGCCACCCACGGCCGGCGGCGACCTCGCCACCGGCCGCCCCGCCCACCAACCGCCGGAGTTGGAGAAGATCGCCGGAGAAGGTGGAGTTACTTTTTTTTTGGGGGAGGGGGGAGGATTTGTTACTTTTCCTCTTCTTTCCCTTTGTGGCTGTTGCTTCTTCGAATTACCTCGTTTTTGCCATATTTGGGGGGCTCTCCATCTAAGACTAAATGGAGAACCCTCTCTGTTTAGATTTTGCGTTTCTCTTTTGCAAAGAAGAAATCTTTGTGTGTCTGGAAGTTTCTTCATTGGGACGTTGGCAGATCCCTGTGGCTACTTTTATGTCAGCAAGCTTCCTCTCAACTGCAAGATTTAAGTGCAAGCATCCTTCGTTTGGGCTTGAGAGGTGATGATAATGATAATTGGTCTTAAATCTGGGGTTCACCCATTTTTTCCAGTAGACAAGCTTATCTCATCCTCTCCACTTTTCAAATGGCTGAGGAAATCCAGAGCTCAGCATAACCACAAGTTCTTCTTTTGGTTACTGCTCAGAGACAGAATGAATACTAGGAATTTTTTGAACAAGAAGAATATGCATTTGGAATCTTATGCTTGTGTGCTATGTGTGGAAAATGTGGAAGAAGATATCTTACATTTTTTCAGCTGCCCTTTCAGCCAAGCTTGTTGGCTTTATTTAGGGATTAATTGGGACACTTCTCTAGATTGTTAGATAATAGGTGATTTTACGGCATATTTTAATTTCACAATTAACTATGTATTTCAAGATAAATATTATCGTGAGTGATACAAAGCATGTGCACATGTTCATGTTTAAATAACTATTAAGCATAAAAAATATTAAGCACAAGAAGTTTAGAGTGTAACCAATGGTGGGGTGGCTGCCGGAGGCAGCTGATGCACCGATGTCCACTGGATTAGTCATAATAATCGTAGGAGGACCTCAGTCGATCTAGTCGTACGAAGTTGATGCTTGAAGATGTAGGTAGTGCAAATCATGAACGACCTTCTGGAAGTAGTCGTTCACGCGGGGACGGCCACCTGGAAGAAGACGAACATGGAGCGGGCAGTCGCGTCAACAAAAACCTTATCGCCTGCCTATCCCGAGTAGGATCTTTAGCATTGGTTGGGGTTCCGGAGGCTGTACTCTCGCTGGTATCATGCTCACAGTGCAAGTGATGGGAATGCGAGTAAGCAGCAACAAAATTGAGAAGAGAGAGATCTCCTGAACATGAGTATCTGATTGTGAATGGGCTAGTTGGAATGGAGGAGCTCTCCAATCTCCTTATTCAACTTCACAAGTAGCATTCCTTTGGTCTATCACATAAGTTGAATAAGGTCCTCTTCAAATACCCGTACGGTATTATTCAATTTTCCCTAGAATTAATCTAATGGACTTTAATTCTTTTAATTAAAATAAATGGCACAAGGCTCATTTATTCTAACATGGATCCCCAGGAAATGTTTCTCAGAGCAAGAAAGAACTTTGGTTCAGTTTTATTCAGAGAGGTGGTTATCATTGCCACTTGGGCTATTTGGTGCCATAGAAATAGCTTACTTTTTTGAAGGTGAGCGTTTATCTTTCAATCGTTGGTGCAGCTGCTTCAAGAAGGACATGTATGCGGTAACTAACCCTCAGTGTTAAACCACTGTTAAAAGCGAAGATCCTCCTTTGGCTCATTAGCCTTTTGTAATTTCCCCTTTTCCTTTTGGGCATAGTGTCGGTGTTTTAGCCCGGCAACCTACCAAGGGGAGTACCCGGGGTAGATGATTGTGGTGGGGATCGCCAGACCTGGAACTCGAAGGTATGCGCAAGGACACGGGACACAAGATTTATACAGGTTCGAGCCGCCAAGGTGGCGAACCCTACGTCCTGTTTGGGGGATCAAGTATGGCACCCTGCGCTTGGTGTTGGGTTGTTCAGGGTGCCCGGCTAGGTACCCGGCTCTCCTTTATATAGTCCAGGAGGCGGGTTCCTAGTCGGTTACAAGACAGGAGTCCTAGTAGGATTACACGGAAGGAGTCCTAATAGGATTACAGGGGAATTAGTAGGATTCCGTCTTCATCCTTCCTCGTATGGGTACCCGGGGAGTATGCCTGACAAGCCCCCGAGCACGTTGTAGTCGAGAGTAGTAGTTCGAGTAGTCTTGAAGCCTCTTTGAGTAGTTCTTGAGCGTCCTCGAGTACTGCTTGGAGAAGTCTTCAATAGTACTTGAACTGCCACGAGGCTGGAAGGTGGTCCAGCTCATCAGTCTTGAAGTCGAGATTATATGGAAGAGCGGTTGCAAAATCGCACTCCATATGAAGTAGCCCCCGAGCCTTAGTTTGAGTCGCGGACTCTAGCTGAGGGTCAATCTTGATTCCGAATCTTCCGTCTTTGAAAAAAATTGAATGATGGGTGTAGCATAGCAGCCCCCGAGCCTTGAAATGATTAGATAATCAATCCAAGGGTCTTCAGTGTTCGCGAAAGCCATCATCCGAGTACTCTTGCAGCGTCAGCCCCCGAGAAAAGAGAGCCGTATGAGCCACGTCGAGTAGTTGTTGGTACGGAGCCCCTGAGCGTGCGAGCGAGCGAAGTCTGCTAGAGTTGTTCCTGAGTACTAATTTGAATGCAGCCCCCGAGCTGGACAGTTTCCGAGTAGTAATTTGACATCGAGCCGTGTAGCTTGAGAAGTAGCGGTGCCGTCAGAGCGGACTTTAGATGCGACCGAAGTCGACTTTAGATGCCGGCAGAGCGGACTTTAGAATGCGACTTAAAAACCGAAGTCGACTTTGTGCCGCGTGGAGCGGACTTTGAGATGCGACTTGAAAACCGAAGTCGACTTTGTGCTGCGCAGAGCGGACTTTGAGATGCGACTACAGTAGTCGACTTTAGTTGCCGCACGGAGCAGACTTTGATATGCGACTGAAGTCGACTTTAGATTGCCGCACGGAGCGGACTTTAGATGTGACTACAATAGTCGACTTAAGTACTCCGAGCCAAGTATGAAACCCGAAACACGAGGCTAGAAAGCCAAAAAACGAAGAAGCACTTCCGGAAGGCCAAAGCGAATGAAAAGTCAGAAAAACGAATTGTTTTGCCGCCGGAGCGGGCTTGAGTACCTGAGCCATGGAGTTCAGACCCAAGGTACGATTGCCGCCGGAGCGGGCTTGAAGGTGCGACCAGAGTCGACTTGAGTACCTGAGCCATGGATTTCAGACCCAAGGTACGATTGCCGCCAGAGCGGGCTTGAAGGTGCGACCGGAGTCGACTTGTACCACCGGAGTGGGCTTGAGGTTGCGACCGTTAGCGTCGACTTTTGCCACCGAAGCGGACTTAGGTGCGACTGTTAAAATCGACTAAAGTACTTAGGGTACTAGGACCCATGGTACGAAGCGTGAGTACTTAGGGTACGAAACCCATGGTACAAAGCGTGAAGACCACATGCAGCTAGGTACCATCGTTGCCAGGACGCGAGGGTCACTTACAGCTAGGTTCCATCGAAGCTTACACACACAGTATGCCGCCGAAGTAGGCGAAGGTGCGACCGGAGTCGACATCAAGTTGCCGCGTGGAGCGGACTTTAGAATGTGACTTTAGAAGTCGACTTTAGATTGCCGCGCGGAGCGGACTTTAGAAGCTGCCTCCTTGGGATAGCCCCCGAGTTGATGAAGTAGGCTCGTGGTGACTTGATCGATATACCCCAAGAGTAGTCAGCAGAGTGTAGCTCTCGTGAAAACCCGCCGAGGAGCGTACACGAATGAGTAGTCGGCATGTTATCCTGCATGATGAGGAAAACAAGCCAAAGAAGAAAATAGAAGTAATCATTTAAATTAATGACTCACTGTTGCCGCCAGTACGGACTTGTAGATGAAGCCGTGGCGGTCAGCGATGGAGCCGCGACGGTTGTTGCTGAAGTTGACCAGTCAAAATTGATTCTGACTAGTTGTTGGGGGTGTGACTGCCGTTCTTAGCTAGTTTGGAAAACTAGTCGAGATGAGTAGTCGACGCGATGCGGCCGGAAGACGATGTCACGGCGGCGCGCAGCGTACTCGAAGTGGAGTCGGTGTTGCCATGAGACAAGTAGTCGCGGCGCACGGCATGGCTGGAGTAGAGCCAGCGCCATCAGACAACAAGTCGAGTAGCGGTGCTCAGAGTAGTCGAGCCGCGAGACGCAGTGACCGGGCGCACGACGAAAGCCAGTGCGACTGACCGACGAGAAGCCGAGTGACGAGTCGGCACGTCCGGATGCACGGCATAGGCGCAGTAGAGCCTGCGCAACCGAGCGGCGAGTAGCCGAGCCACGAGACAGAGTGACCGGGCACACGGCGAGAGCTAGTGCGACTGACCGAAGAGAAGTCGAGCGACGAAGACGGCGCGTCCGGATGCGCGACATAGGCGCAGTAGAGCCGGTGCAACCGGACGACGAGTAGTCGAGCCGCGAGACGGAGTGACCGAGCGCACGGCGAGAGCCAGTGCGACCGACCGACGAGAAGTCGAGCAGCGAGACGGCGCGTCCGGATGCACGGCATAGGCGCAGTAGAGCCTGTGCAACCGAGCGGCGAGTAGCCGAGCCACGAGACAGAGTGACCGGGCGCACGGCGAGAGCCAGTGCGACCGACCGAAGAGAAGTCGAGCGGCGAAGACGACGCGTCCGGATGCGCGACATAGGTGCAGTAGAGCCGGTGCAACTGGGCGGCGAGTAGCCGAGGTCAAGCCAGTGCGACCGACCGACGAGAAGTCGAGCAGCGAGACGGCGCGTCCGGATGCACGGCATAGGCGCAGTAGATCCTGTGCAACCGAGCGGCGAGTAGCCGAGCCACGAGACAGAGTGACCGGGCGCACGGCGAGAGCTAGTGCGACTGACCGAAGAGAAGTCGAGTGGCGAAGACGGTGCGTCCAGATGCGCGACATAGGCGCAGTATAGCCGGTGCAACTGGGCGGCGAGTAGCCGAGGTCAAGCCAGTGCGAGATGCATGGCGTAGGCGAAGTAGTCGACGACGAGCCGCGTGAGGAGCTGAGGCACCCGGTCGCACGGCATAGGCGAAGTAGTCGACGATGAGCCGCGCGAGGAGCCGAGGCACCCGGACGCGTGGCATTGTTGATGTAGAGCCGGTGCGACGGAGAGACGAGTACTCGCGGCGCACGGCATAGTTGATGTGGAGCCGCTGCGACCAGGAGACGAGCACTCGCGACGCACAGCGTGGTTGAAGTAGAGCCGCTACGGACGGAGGCGACGTAGCCGCTGTTGACGCGAAAATAGGACGTCACCTCCGCGCGCAGCACACGTGACTCCCCGGTCTGTAGCGAGGCATGCCAGCCAATCTGACCTGTTGATTGACAATGGAAAATATTAGGGATCGGCTAGAGAACCGATGGCCTTTCAGCGACACGTGTACCAGCCAATCGACCGATACAAGGTAAAGCGGGATCGGCCGGCTCGAAAGCGACCGAAGCGCGGGTATGCAAGTAGATCGATCGGCTGAATCGGCCAATCGTGACGTCAGCGCTCGAGTAGGTCGGAATCGGCTGCGATGTAGAAGCCGATAGGATCTAGATCGAGTGGATGGTAATGATAATAACTAAAACTACAAGAATTTGGTACGAAAACTTGTAGATCTAGCTAATATTGGTAAAGGGTGAATAAAGAACTAGACGAAACCTCAGCGATACGCCCGGAGGTTAAAGCCTAGGATTATTCGGTAAAATGGTACTCACAAGCTTGCCGGAGATCAGTTGATGCAGCCCGACGAACCCGAAGCACGTCGTTGTAGAAAAAGAGAAAAACGCAATGGCGAAGTCGCCGAAAAGTAGATGCTATAAAGGTAGATGCTGTAAAGTAGATGCAGTAAAAGTAAAGGGTTTGCCCGGAGGCGATTTGTTTGATATTGGTATGTACAGATTTTTCGACCACGCAGGGTCGCTATTTATGTCCTGAGGACAAACCTGATTCCTAGCCGATCACGGCATTGTTTACTTGCATCTAAAGACAGAAACTACTAAAAATAAAAAGGGACTCTCGCAGGAGACTAAGCCCTTCTAAAAACCGACTCTTGACCCGTTGCCAATCGTGGATCGACCCACCTCCACCGTGCTTTCCTTTTGGCGTATCCCTTTGAATACCCCCTTCTTTACGCCCATCGGCCGATCTTCTGATTAGTTATCGGCCGATCGCTCTGACTCGCTGGCCCACTGTCAGGGTCGAACTTCCTTGGTCATCAGCAAGTCCCGTTGACCATCTCTTTCTCTCTTCAATCGGCCGATTGCACCCTGCTTTTCATCGACTGCTTCTCCTTATCTCTTTTGACCCATCTTTCCAAAAAATGGTGTCAACAGCCGCGGCGCACGGCAAGGTTGAAGTAGTTGTAATCACGTACGTACATTTTGCCGTGTGCACCAAACAAATTGGTCTTGAGTTATCTGGTTACCTTCCGTGTGGGCATAGCAAAGCTCTAACCAATGCAATTATTGGCCGCATAAAGAATTAGAGGTAGCATAGCTGACGCTCCACTTCAATTTTGCATGCCAATAATTATGGAATTCTGCCCTTGACGATGTAGCTGATTGGATCCAGTACGTGCTTCTAGTGTTGGTGGAGTCCGACATGCAGCAGTATGTTTGGAGCTCAGGTTCGAGTTGGACTCGAACTCGGTCTTGAACAGAATCTTGGAGAGTACGGACTCTACATCGGACTCTGTGAGTTAGCGAGCGATTGTTTCCTCCACAGATTTGACGACGCAACCACAGAGACCGGATTGGACAGGAACACGAAGTCGCCTGGATCTGGTTGCTGCTCGATCCAACACAGCGAGTTGCCGTAAATGATTGAATACGGCGAGTTGCTGGCGATGAATAGCCAGGCCGTGTCTCAAGACTGATTTGATGATGAGGTCCTTTGAATTCGCCGGTGATCATGACGATCACCCCTACCCGGCGCGCCAGCTGTCGGTGTTTTAGCCCGGCAACCTACCAAGGGGAGTACCCGAGGTAGATGATTGTGGTGGGGATCACCAGACCTGGAACTCGAAGGTATGCGCAAGGACACGGGACACAAGATTTATACAGGTTCGGGCCACCAAGGTGGCGAACCCTACGTCCTGTTTGGGGGATCAAGTATGGCGTCCTGTGCTTGGTGTTGGGTTGTTCAGGGTGCCCGGCTAGGTACCCGGCCCTCCTTTATATAGTCCAGGGGGCGGGTTCCTAGTCGGTTACAAGGCAGGAGTCCTAGTAGGATTACACGGAAGGAGTCCTAATAGGATTACAGGGGAATTCTAGTAGGAGTCCGTCTTCATCCTTCCTCGTATGGGTACCCGGGGAGTATGCCCGACACATAGGGCCTTGTAAACTATACATATATTTTATTTATGTATAAAAATAGAGGCAGGGGCCTCCCCTACTGATTCACTTAAAAAGGGATTATGCACCCGTCATGCCTGGCACGAGCGAAAGCATGCAACCTATCGCACCCCTAAGTTCTTAACTCTTTACTAAAATTACGTAGAAAAAATCCAGCAACATTTGTCAAAAGAGCCCCTCCACCAAATAGGGGTGGAGCTAGACAAAAATACAGGGGGGCGCCACTTCATAACATACGACCTTACGTAGAGATTCATGCTAACATGATGAAGATCCAAAGGTGATAAGTGATCATGGATTTTTTCTAGGTCGGTGGTATCTGGTGCTATCAACATGGCTCCAACCCTCCTCTAAATACAGATCTCCAATCAAGTGTATCAAGAAAGCCCTCTAGTCAGGTGCATCAAGAACAATAATTTACAATTTTTTGTAGGAAGAGGAATAATGAGACGAAAACAGACCTGTTTCGTCACCATATAAAAACGCAAACAAGAAAAAAGAAGTCCATCAAAAAGTTAGAAAATGAAGTAGTTCAACCAAGTGGTTCTGTAACACATAACATGTTTATTAATTAGCATGAACATATAAACAATTTAGATGTTGTAGGAGATGAAAACCTTAGTTCACAAAAAATGTAAAAAAATCTAAAGAAAATTATCCGGTGAAAATGGAAAACTGATAAATTGTGATGTAGACAAAGAATTCAGCTACACTGGTATTTCAATGAACAAAAATTTCATTTTGCATTTTGGAAAAAACAAAATACTACCTTACCACTTAAGAAGTTTTTATCATTTAAAGAAGAATGCGCCAACAACTCAAAAGTGGCTATAGATCATAACCTAAATTCAGGCAACCAAAAAATACAAAATAAGTTGATCGAGGAATAGTAGTGGAGCAAAGTGTTGGCCAAGGTGGCAATGGCCCCACTTGCTCTGTGCCACTCTTTCAGTATCTAGTAGCAATCACAGTTGTGCAGTAATAACTATTCATAGCAGAGCAATCAACCGACATAGTAATCAGCATGCAGCAAGGCAGTCAACAACAACAGACTGAAATTCTTCAAGCGCAGCTTGAGCACCCACACAACCATGGAAAGCAGTGCACCAGCATTTGGAACACGTCCAAATCATGTCCCAAGTTATATCAATCTAGATATTTGTTTAGACTTACATGCATTGACATTAAGAAAGTGGTTACAATTATTAATGATATTTATTTTAAAGTCACCCATGAAAATTGAAACATCCTCACAAAAATTGAAAATGGTTAGTTTATCATCTTATCTTTAATAGGATTTTTTATTTTGTAGATCAAGGAAACATTGATCTTTCTGCTACGAATGCTTAATGCATGTTTGTATGGTTACAAGTTAACGACACCACAATCAATATTTGTGATACTTGACACATAGCATGCGCCCCCACCCAATCCTGGCTCTGCCAGTGCCAAGAAAGAAGGAAAAGCAAAAAAGTTGTAAAGAGAAAACTTGCAACTACATAGGTATACTAACCAAAAGTATCATATTTTCCATTGAAGAACAAATCAATGATTTGGAGCTAAAGAGTGACAACAAAGACAACTTTACACCAATGAGTACAAAGAGACCCTCCAAAACATCATTAAGAAGAAGATGAGCGTACAGTTCAGTTCAAAAGGTGCAGATATTTTGCTCATATTAGTGCCATTTGAATGCCTAAATATACCAAAACCAGTTATTTTGCTCACATACCAAAACCAACAAAACATGTAGCGAGCTCCACTCATATGAAGTAGGGTAAGGGCACACAACAAGTTTAATAAAACTGAGTAATTAGAAACTTTCTGACCTTAACATAGTGTTGGGGGGGATGGCCTAGCCCCTGAAATAATTGGATTCTATGTGAAGACCCAATGATCTATTTGTAAATGATGTACCCACCAGGGGTTTGATGGAAAATTGACATCCTCTCCCTTCTTCTGTATAAATGACCCAAAGGTTATGAGAAGGGCACTCACTTGAGCTCATCTCACTTGGTATGATGTTTTGTGGCTTATTTCTCTCATTTTTCTATCCTTCTACCCTCCTTCCTCTTTCTCTCTTCTATGTCGAGGAGTAACATCCCCAACACAAAACACTAGGGCATGACCCCAAAAGTAAATAACCATGCTCAATAGCAAAAATCCATAATCACTACTTTCATAATCTTTTTCAATGTTGCTGAAGAAAATAAAGATATCAGTTCTTAATTTCAAACTAGAGTGAAACCAATTTGTAAGGCAACATTACTATGATTGAACTACTAAACAATTAAGTTCTACTCATGGGTTTCAGCAAAATAAGTTCTTTATGGTCTTAATTAAACTAGTTCTACGACTATTCAATTCTAACTATTGTTTTTTAGAAAAGTTTGAACTAATTTCATGATTCGAATTGAAAAAACTAAATACATCACAAATAAACATAAAAAAGTAAACTATTTTTTCAATAGCATGTAATAACAAATATATTACTAACATGATAAGGGGCATGTGATAACAACTAATAAAAATAGAGAACTCTTATCGCTAACAATATCCTCTAGTAAATGACAAAAATGTTTGTCTTTTTCATATGATCAAATAAAAGAATTATGTATACACTTATTAACATCCACAACATATTTGTACATTTTGTTTAGTATAGGAAATGAATATGTAACATCCTCACTAATCACCGTTTCTTGACATGTAACTCTCTAAAATTATGCTTCTAATTTTTTTCATAATGACAAGATCAACCTTTTTCCAGCAAGGGCCGCGCCCGAATTTCATTACCGAAATAGCAACAAAATTACAACATCATGAAGCAAGTACTGAAAGATCAACTACTTATTACAAGTTTTGGAAGCCCAGACACCAAGGGTCTGTATCGCCACACATCTAGGGGGAAACCATTTTTGCTAGAGAGCTAGTGAGATCGTCTACAACTAACATGCACAGCTTTCCTGCTGGTGCTGGCACAAAAGCGAGCTAAGGCACCAAAGCCGTCAGCCAAGATTGTACTACTGCAGCAGCACTGCTCCATCATCCATAGCGCCTGAGTCTTGATGTGGGTGGAAGTGAAGAGCAGCTTCCTTCATGGCTTCAGCTCCCGCCTCCAGATCCTGCTTGTCGCCCTCCTTGTGAAGACCTGCCCAGTATTCAATGAAAGAAGAAATCAAACACACAATCTCAGTAGGAGATTTAATTGGTTTTTTCTCAAAGTAGACAACATTTTTGGTCTTCCACACAGCCCAGCAAATTGCTGACAGCCCAGCCAGGTGGATTTTTTTATTTGTGAGCATGTAAATATCCACCTAGTCCCAGAATTGGGTGATGGAAATTGGTCTACAAGGGGCCTTAATAGTAAAGGATATCAGGCTCCAGATATATTTGGCAACCGTACAGCCAAAGAAAAGATGTTCTATATTTTTATCTTCATTACAGAAATAACATCTCTTATCTCCCAGTTAGTTTCTTTTGATTAAGTTGTCCTTAGTTAAAATTGCATTTTGTTGGATAAGCCACATAAAAATTTTAATTTTCAAAGGGATTTTAGATTTCCATAGTTTCTTATTAGGGTTATCTGTCTCCCCGCTGCACATGTGTTCATACATGGATTTCACAGAGAAGTTTCCTGTTTTTTCCCAAGTCCACTTTACTAAGTCTTTTTGATTCGAAAGTGCCACAAATGCTAGCACATCCCTCATATGTCTCAGTTGAATTTGAGCTCTTTCATTTATCCATCTACGAAAGCTCATTCTCCAACCTCTTACTGCCATTTCTGCCACACTCCTATCCTGTTCTTCACAGATTTCAAACAAATCTTTAAATTTCTCTTTCAGGGATACCATCCCACACCATGGATCATCCCAGAAACTTGTACTTTGGCCATTCCCTATTGCAATTATTCTCCCCTTCAAATATAGATGTTTTTACTTTTGGCAGATCATTCCACACTGGAGAATTTTTGGCATTACTTTTTAAGGCCCTGTTTGGAACCGCGGTCGCGAAGCTTATAAGTGAGAAACGCGAGAAACACGGAATAATCCCGCCGAACGCCTTGTGAGGAGCTCGCGTCCGCGGAATGCCCACCACGCAAAACACGAAGAAATGAACTACGGTCGGCAAAATCGCAGAAGCGGCTCCGAGGCTGCGTTATCTCATCGTGGCCGCGCGTTCCAAAACCTCGGAAACAAATAGGGCCTAAAAGCGCTACCCCTCTGTCTATTTTATATTTCTTCCTGACTATCTCCTGCCACAAACCTTCCTCATATTCAAACTTCCACCACCATTTGCATAAGGCTCTGTTTGTTTCCGAGGTTTCGGAACGCGCGGCCACGATGAGCGAACGCAGCCTCGGAGCCGCTTCTACGATTTTGCCGGCCGTAGTTCATTTGTTCACGTTTTGCGTGGTGGGCGTTTCGTGGACGCGAGCTCGTCGAAAGGCGTTCGGCGGGATTATTCTGTGTTTCTCGCGTTTCTCTCTTATAAGCTTCGCGACCGCGGTTCCAAACATGGCCTAAGAGTCTGAGATTCGTTTTCCTTAGGTCCTTAATTCCTAAGCCTCCTTTTTGTTGAGGGCTAGTAGCCTTGCTCCATTTTACTAGATGATATTTTTTCTTTTCTCCTCCCCCTTGGCAAAAGAATCTTTTTATGGACTTATCCATCTTTTTCAAGATAGTCTTGGGGAGAAGGTACATTGACATGTAGTAAGTAGGTATACTACCGAGGCAAGAATTTGTTAGAACCATTCTCCCTCCAAAAGATAAAGCACTTCCTTTCCATCCATCTAGTCTTTTCAAGAGTTTCTCATCTACTGGAAAGCCAGTCAATCACATGTAATTTGGTACTTGCTACTGGAACTCCCAGATATTTGATTGGCCATACTCCAGTGGAGCAATTCATAATATCAGCAAATTCAAAGGCCCTTTCACAATCATGAGAGATCATGAGGGCTTCACTTCTGTCGAAGTTGATCTTTAATCCTGACATTTTTTTCATAGAAGCAAAGGAGTAGTTTCATGTTTTGCACAGACTCCATATTATCCTCCATACATAGAATAGTATCATCTGCATATTGCAGTATAGCTAACCCATGGTCAACATATTCCGGTACCAGCCCTTTAATCAGATTATTTTCTTGAGCTTTGTGAATCATTTTAGCTAGGCTATCTGCTGCTAAGTTGAATAAAAGGGGAGACAGAGGGTCCCCTTGTCTAACTCCTTTTCCACTCTTAAAGTAACTACCCACACTACCATTAGCTTGCACACTGAGAGTTCCACTTGTGACTATACATCTTTGACCCATTTGCACCAGATTTCATCAAAACCTCTTTGTCTCAGCATTTGAAATAAAAACTCCCAGCTGATTTTGTCATATGCCTTCTCAAAATTAAGTTTTAGAATGAGCCCATCTTTCTTTTTTTGCTTGACATCATGTAGAATTCATGAAGAGTCAACACCCCGTCCATAATATTCCTTCCTTTTATAAAAGCTGATTGACATCTATGTATGATTCTGCTCATACAATCTTCAAACCGAAGCATCAAGATTTTTGTTATAATTTTAAAGCTCACATTGAGCAGGCATATCGACCTATATTGCTGAATTCTGGAAGCATCTTTGGCTTTGGGAATCAATGTGATAATCCCGTAATTGAGTCTCCCCACATCCAATTTATGTTCCCAAAACTATCTTAACATATCAAATAGATCCTATTTGATAATCTCCCATCCAACTTGATAAAACTCCACTGGTATATGATCAGGCCCTGGTGTCGTATTTGTTTCCATAGAGAAAATTGATGTTTTTAGTTCCTCCATGCAGAAAGGTTTGACTAGAAGCTCATTTTCTTCTTCTGTTACTTTTTCTTCCTGTGTCCAGCAATTAGGATCAAGACTGAATAGTGGCTTCTCTGAGGGTCCACATAAATTTTTTACTACTCAGTTGCATGTTTCAGGATTTCCTTTTCATTTTGTAAAGTGGAGCCCTCACTCTCCATATGGAAAATCATATTCTTTTTTTTTCATTGGCAAATCTATGGAAGAATTCTGTGTTACTATCTCCCTGCAGCAACCAATTTTGATTGGATCTTTTCTGCCAGTATAACTCCTCTTCTTCTAATACTCTTAGTAATTCTGTTTGAATAAAAGTTTTCCTTTCCAAAAGGGAAGCAAGAAGACTTCCTTCTTCTTCTTTCTTTTCTAGATTAACCAGTTCATCTCTCAATACAATTTTATATCTTCTAGTGTGACCTTTGATATTCTGTCCCCATCCTTTGAGAAATTTCTTCACCTTGTTTAATTTGATATACCACTTTTCCACTGCATTTCTTGTTGTTATCTCCCTTCCCAAATTTTCTATAATCTTAGAGGAGTAATCTGGGTGTTTAGCCCATGCAGTCTCAAAGCAAAACTATCTTGTTTTTTCTTTTCCCCCAAGTCTGATCTTAATATCAAAGGATTATGATCAGACATGACTCTGGGATTTTTCTTTAGGTTTGTCAAGGGGAAAGTTGTTTCCCATTCAGAGCTCATCATTAATCTATCCAACCTTTCCAGAGTTGGCTCACTTTGATTATTACTCCAAGTGTACATCCCTCCATTCAGGGGTAAATCTCTGAGCTCATATGTATTAATAATCTAGTTGAACATGTCAGTAAATCTGTTACACACAAAGTTCTTGTTCTTTTCATTACTGAATCTTAAAATATTAAAATCCCCTCCAATCAGGGTGGAGATTTTGATTTTTGCACATATTTCAGCCAGCTCAGTTAAGAAGAGGTCTCTCATGTCCTCATGGGCAGGCCCATATACCATTACCAACATCATATTTTTTTCTCAGGCTTTTATCCTGCACCTCAACTATAATTGAAAATTCCCTCTCATCCACTCTAATAATGTCAAAATTTTCTTTTTTTAATTCCACACAGAATCCCACCACATTTGCCTGTTGAGGGCAACTAGTGCCAGGCAAAATTCTTATGTGGGTCAATCAATCTGAAGAACTTATCAATATATTTTTTTCCTCATAGTTTCCCGCAACCCAATAAAGTCTGCTTTGTGCTCTAAGTATAGGTCCTTAACTTTAGTTGCCATCCCCTTTTTAGAAACCCCTCTACAATTCCAAATAAGACCTATCATTTTGAATATCTATAATTTGTGTTCCTCCCCTTCCTGAGATAATATCTAGAGCTATGGCTAGATATATATCCTTCAAGGGTGTCAATCCCATCAGTAGGTTGGGGTGACCTTCCCTTGGAGTTGTTAACTTTTGCTGGGGACTTCTTTTTGTTTTTTTCCTTCTGGACACCACTTGAAAACCTTCCATGTCAGAGGGATCAGAAGAGTCTGATCTCCATTCAATGTATTTCATCTCCTCTAAGGGGAGATCATCTATATCTACCTCTTTTGTCTCTTTATTCAGGCTTTCCGCTCTTTCCTTAAGATTGTTTCTGGCCATCTCTAAGTTTTTTAAGAGGTCAAAGTGTTCTCAATTAACAGTTGCGAAGTTGCCTCCCATTTTGCTGAATTTATTAACCAATGCTAAGTTATCAAGAACTGCGAAGGGGTTCTTGTGATTAATGTTGTTACCTTCTAGGTTTTTCTTCCTGGCCACCATGTCTGCTTTGGCTACAATTTTCATCACCCCCAAGACTTGTTCCTTGATTCTCTCACTCTGTCTACCAGCTCGTTCTTCCTTGTTATGCACAGTTGTCCCTCCAGCTTTTTCCTTAACTTTTGGTGGCTCCTCTACTGTCCCTTTCTCTTGGAGCGGATACTGCAGGCCTGGTTCTACTATTTCCTCTTCCATCAAACTGTTCCAGTTGGGTGAACCACTTAGTGAAGCAGGTCCCCCTAGTCTTCTCCCTTTTCCCTCTGCTCCTCAATTGAGTGTGTATCTTCTTGACTATCCAGGGTGAACCCCAAGTTAGTACCCCCTTTGGAGCCCAGGTTTAGTTTTTCATTAATAGGCATGGCGTCTGTGTCTCTTACTACTGCATTCTTTTCCTTCTCTATTTCCTCAAGCTTCTGACTCAGTGGCTCTTCTTCTTGACTATACATTTCTACTTCTGGTGATTCTTGTGTTTCACCTTCTGCATTGAGTAACTCCTCTTGTGTATTTACATTTTGCATTTTGTTTATCTCCACTTCTTCCACCACTTTCCTCAGTTTCTCTGAGTCTGAGATGTGGTCTTTGAGGACCAGAGCGTCTGAGGACCGGTGGATGGTCGCTCCTGGCTGTGATGAGTGATTGACAACGTGGTGTGGACTGACTCTTGGCTGAGTATTGCAGGTGCAGGTTGCGGCTTGATTTGCGTTGGTGCAGGTGAAGAGCGGGCGCGAAAGGTCTATGCCTTGCGGGGCCTCCGAGGAGGGGAGAGACAAGTAGGCTCGGCTTGAGGGACCCGGTGGCCAGCGGGGTCAAGTGCGGGCCGCATGGTGGCAAGAAAAGCAAGACGAAGTCGTGGACAGGAGCCGGTGCAGGGTAGCGGCTCACGACCGGAGTCTGCACGCGGGGTTTGCGGTGGTTCACCACAAAACCGTCGGGTTACTTGGTTGAGCCACAAAACCAAGACCAGAGGCTCGGCGGGCGGAGACGGGATCCGGGCGCGTCGAGAAGCTTCGATGCCGGCGGACACGTGGCGGGATTGAAAGGATCGAGGCAATATGGCCTAGAGGGGGGGTGAATAGGCCTGCACACAAATTTAAACTTTTTCTGCAAAGTGACTGTCAGGGTTCGGAACTTCCGAGATTATTTCCGGAACCTCCGAACGAGGCAGCCTCCGAAAATAATCACGGAACTTCCGAGATCTGTTAGTTCAGAGCAACTATGAGATAAACTGCGGATTACTTGATGAAAAACAGATCTACCAAATTCTAGGAGATACTTAGGACCTAGCAAGATGATTTCTAAGCAAAGAACCAGCTAGGATGCTACCACAAAGTAGATCGGAGACAAACCCTAGTAGATCTAGTCAAGAACAAGCATGAACATGGATACGCAAGTATATAAATCAAAGCACACACGAGACAAGATTTATCCCGTGGTTCAGCTCGCCACAAAGGCTTGCTTACGTCCACGTTGTTGAGGAAGCCACAAAGGCTAAGGACCACAAAGATCCACTCCTCTCTCTCACCTATCACTTTGGGTAATAGGTGGAGACTTTTCACTAGAATCACAAGGGTAATACAAACAGCTTGGAGCTTCCACAATCGAGTTGGAGAGCTTCCAAGAACCTCTATCCGTCTAGGAGCAAGGCTCCAAGAGTAATAGATCCACCAAGCTTGCTAGGACTTCTCCAAGTGCTCAAGAACAAGGAATGGAAGGTTTTGCTCACAATCTCACTTCAAATTCCACTCTCAATCAATGCTAGGCAAGGATTTGGAAGAGAGTAGGTTTGGAGTCAATGCAAGGTGAGAGAATGAAGCTAGAATGCGTCACTGTTCGGGGGAGAAGAGAGAATGACCGTTGGGGGACCAAGGGGTATAAATACCCCCAGATCCAGAACTGTAACGGTCATATTTCAAAGTCCGAAACCTCCGAGAAAAATCTCGGAACTTCCGAACCCTGAAACCTCTGCTGACTGAAGCCCGTACGGTCGAAACCTCCGAGATTAAACTCGGAACCTCCGAACAAGGAAACAACAGGGGCAAAACAGCAGCAGGTCTCTCTCCTCAAGGAATGGGTTAGGATTAGGATAGATGTTCTATGAGCACTTGAATCCACCCTAACTCACCATTAGTATCCCTCTTGATAGTACGGATTGTCCTATACTCAAATTCAAAAGATAAAATAAATAAACTTCTCCAAAGAGCATAGGAATCCTTCTTCATGTAATTGAGGGGTCTCCTTTCTTTCTTTTGCACCTGTAAAATATTCTTGTACTGCACAATATACTCAAAGGCTCATTAGTTCTTTAATTGTGTGGTCAACATCACCAAAACCCTCATAGGGCTTGATTGCTCTTACAGGGATCGCAGGGCTTGCGTCGGGAGGACGCGGACTGCGGCGACGGCGTGGCCGTGCGATGAAGAGGAGTGCTACATGACTTATTTGCCCCTGAGGGGTTTGTATCACAACTTAAGTGTTAGGGGTAGCTTGGTCTTTTGCCCGGCCCGGAGGGACTCATATATATTGACTCTAGGGTTTCTGGGCAAACTATCCTTCCGGACTGCTTCTCATTTCCTTGCTCCATAGGTTTAGATTTTTCACCGGTTTGTAAAGAATCTGACCTCTGAGTGTATGGAAGCTTTCATGGTTGCGTCGATCTCCTTCATATAGCTCGTGTGATTTTCGTGTCTTTTTCGAGCTATTTTCGTTGGATTTTCGTGCGTGGCTTGTTCCTTCGATTCTGAGGTGTTTGGGTTCGGATTTGTTGGTGGGGATCATGGATAGTTGCCTCGTGCATCTTTGTGCTTGATCTTGACCCCCCAATCTCCGGATTTGGTCTCCGATTGAAGGATTTCAGTTGGAACCCTAGCTTTTTGGTAGAGCTCGGTTGCGATTCGATTCCCGGCGATTTAGCTCATTTCAGGGCTCAAGTTTTGGGGCATAGCATCCCCTAGGGACGCTTCACATCTCCCCCAAATCTTTCCTCAAGAGCTCAAGCCGTTTGGGAGATCCATGGACGGATAGGTGGTTTGGTGCTTGCGAGTTCGTGGTCGGACTGCTCTGTCCGCTTGTGGTGGACAGTCCGCCAGGGGGTCGCGAACGGTCCGCGAGGAGCCGGCTGACTGAGTGTTCGTCGTGTTCTTCACGTGTTCTTGCGCGTCCGTGTTTCGATCTGTTTCGTTGGTAGCTTTTGGTTGGGAGGAGTTAGTCGGACAGTCCGCCCGGGGTGGCCGGACAGTCCGCGAGTGTTCGGCGGACGGTCCGTTTTTCACGGTGTGCTACTGGAGGTTCGGGAACCAATTTCGGACAGTCCGCCGCGAGCTTGCGGACGGTCCGCTTGGTCCCCGCGGACAGTCCGCCACCCCCATGCGGACGGTCCGCCCAGGCCACTGCAGATTGCCTAAGTCCTTTGCTTCTTGAGTTTCGCTTTTGCTTCGCTTTCGCTTTGGGATTGTTTGGGGTTTGTTCCTATGGTTGGTAGGTCCGTTGTGACTACGTGACCTTGGCAAACTCGTGTGGGAACTCTTGGTTGTGAATTTGGGACATAGGCCGAGTTCATCCTTCGGGAAGAATTTTATCGGCTCCCATTCACTCCCCCCCTCTCTGGTCGCCTAATCGGTCCTTCAATTGGTATCAGAGCCGGTTACGGATCTTCGTGATTCTAACCAGTCTAAGATCCAAAGATGGCGTACCAGGAACGGGGTTCGGGTCCTCCACACTTTGATGGTAAGAACTACCAGACGTGGCAAAGGCGGATGGCTGCTTTTCTCCGCGGCAAGGGTCAGATCCTGTGGGATGTCACGGTGAACACAGCTTATGTTCATCCTGTGAACTTCCTTGCTCCAGGATCGAGGGACATGTTCGACGCCAACAACAAGGCGGTCGACTACCTGTACCGTGCTCTGTGTCAATCGGAATTCGATCGGGTTCAGACAGAGGACTTAGCGTGCAGGATCTGGGAGCAGTTGAAGAATGCTCATGCTGGAAATGCTCAGGTTCAGGCTCGGTTGTTTGCGACCTACCGGAGAGAGTACGAGAATTTCACTCATCTCCCCGGTGAGTCAATCGACAGCATGTTCCAGCGGTTCACGGTGATTGTGAACAACATGAGGGCTAATGTGGCCGTGCTCCCGTACGATGACCATGACAGGGTTGTGATGCTCTTGCATTCTCTGGATCGTACCGTGTGGAGTGGAAAGGTCGAGGCCATTCTAGAGTCGGAGAAGTATGACACCCTCACGGTGGACGAGCTGTTTTCCAAGCTCAAGTCATCCGAGGTGGACCGTGGGGTGCGTGAAAAGATCGAGAACCCGACTGACCCTCATAGTCTGGCTCTTGTTTCTGGATCAAGGACTAACGCTAACATGTCTTCGAGACAGTTCTCTTTGTCTTGTCTTGTGTCCATGCCAGATGAGGAGTTTGACGTGCTAGGCGAGGAGGATCTCGCGTTGCTGAGCAGGCGGTTTGAGCGCATGTACACGAACCGGAAGAATGCTCGGAGGACCTCGGGCATGTGCTACCGATGCGGGAAGCACGGGCACTTTATCGCTGGGTGCCCGGAAGCCATGGAGGTCAAGCTCGAGCACAAGCACCGTCCGAGGACCGACCACAAGCACTGCTCGAGGGACGACCACAAGGGCAAGAACAAGTCCGAGCGGAGGCCGAGGAGGAGCGGTGGTCACAAGAAGAAGGAGCGAGCGATGGTCGCCGGAGCAAGCGACATCGACTCGAGCTCTTGCTACTCTTCATCGAGCTCAAGTGATGAAGATGAGAACCGGCACAAGGGCAAGCGGTCGAGCAAGAACATCAACGGCCTGTGCTTCACCGCCCAAGGCTTTTGCGGAATGGCACATAGCTCCGCAAGTAAGAAGAGCAACAAGGATGACTCGGGCTCCGACTCCGAGGATGAGGTAAACAATGATCCATCCTTCTTGGTAGCGGAGAATGCTAGGTTGAATGACTTGCTTGACAACCATTATGATGTGCTTAGAAAGACCAACAAGGAGAAGAGGGAGTATAGGTCTTTGCTTGGAGAGGCTAAGGAGAAGGTGGTTGAGCTAGAATCTTTGCTTGTTGATGCTGGAGCTCAAATAGATTCCCTTAAGTCTGCTCCTGTTGTGACCAATGAACCTGAATGCATTGACTGTTCTGTTTACCTTGATGAATTGACTGTGCTTAAGGAGAAATATGCCTCCAAGGTCGAGGAACTAGATGTGCTTAGGGTTGAGCTAGATGAGATGAAATCTAGGCCCTCCTTGCTTGGTGCTTGCACTTCTTGTCCTGTTTTGCATGAGAAGCTAGATGTTTCGCTTGTTTATGCTAGATCTCTAGAGGCTCAGCTGAAAGCTCCTATTCCTACATCATGCTCTACTTGTGAAATAAATACTGTGAAGAATATGGAGCTTGCACACTATGTTGATCGCTTGCAGGATGAGAATGATGAATTGAGAAAGATGATGGGTTGGTTGTCTGGTCATGAGCCTCAGCTGAGGATAATGATCGAGACATACAAGCACCAGGATGGGGAAGCGCTTGGGGCAAAAAAGGTTGGTGAGGGAAGTGGTGAGAATGAGGGGAAGATCGAAGATATCCCAGAGCCACCAAAAACCCACCACAAAAATGCCTTTGTTCCTAAGCCAAATCATCTTAGGAACCGACTAGACACAACCCCAGCTCCACCCGTGTTTCCTCCACATACCAATGACTTCCAGAAACCCATCAAGTTCAAGAGTGACTTGGGGAATGAGTTCTTTGGGAAGAAGGGAGAGAAACCGAGTGAGGAGAAGCCAGAGCCCAAAGAGAGCCCAAAACCAAAGCCAAAACCAAAACCCTTCCATTGTGAGCATTGTGGGAGGGATGGGCACCTTGCTGAGTTTTGCTTCAGGAGGAAGCGTGAGGAGAGGTTGGCTAGAGAGATGGCCAATAAGGACAGGTACCGCCCTTCTCGTGGTGTGCCTGAACCTAGGTTGGTGCCGAGAGGCGAGGGTATGATGTGTACCATTTACCCTCGTGAGAGGTGTGAGTTTGTGCCTCGAGGCGAGCCACCACATAGAGAAGGTGGTAGGCGTGTTGGGTTTGGGCGTGGTGAGTTTGCTAGACGTTCCTTCGCTCGTGGCCAATACGAGTATGGGGGGAACGATCACAGCTTTAGGTCCCAGAGGAGCTACGGGCCACGGTCTCCCCTTCGTGGTATGCGTAGTCCTCCAAGGGGATGTGTGGGTGTTCCACCTAGGAGAGATAGGATGGATTTTGCTAACCCCACGTTTGAGCAAATGGCACGGCACTGGTTTGATTCGTTTTGTACTAACCCCAGTGCTGAGTCGTTTGCTCACTCTTGCTCTCGTTTTTGATCTTGCAGGTGGGAGGCATGGAGGGCTTTTGGTTAATCGACTCCGGTTGCTCTCGACACAAGCCCGGAGATCAAAGGTGGTTCTCCAGCCTCACCCCGGTGATGACCAAAGAGTACATCACTTTTGGGGATAATGGGAAAGGTAGAGTGCTTTCAGTGGGCACGGTGAAGGTGAGTGAGTCTGTGACTCTTCGGCGTGTTTCTCTTGTCAAGTCTTTGGGTTACAATCTTCTCTCTGTTTCCCAGCTTCTTGATGAGGGTTTTGAAGTCCGTTTCAAAACGGGCTGTTCTCGTGTCTTGGACTCTCGAGGCGATCTCGTGTGCACGATCGTCCCCGAGGGTCAGATTTTCAGAACCGATTTTTCTCAGTGTGTTGGCTCTTCTCGTTGCTTGGTTGCTGGTGTTTCGGTGGAGACTAGGTCACTTGAGCTTTGGAAATGGCATAGGAGACTAGGTCACTTGAGTTTTGACTTGTTGTCACGCTTGAGTGGGCTAGGATTGGTCCGAGGATTGCCAAAGTTGAAATACCAAAAGGATTTGGTATGTGCTCCGTGTAGGCATGGTAAGATGGTCGCCGCCTCTCACCCGCCTCTGACATCCATTATGACAGAGAGGCCATGCGAGCTGTTCCATATGGACTTGGTTGGTCCAGCTCGTGTGTGCTCGGCTGGTGGGAAATGGTATGTCCTTGTGATCGTGGACGACTATTCTCGCTATGCTTGGGTCTTCTTTTTAGCTGACAAGGGGGAGACATTTGGTTTTGTTCGGGATCTGATCTTGAGGTTGAAGAACGAGAGAAATGGAGATGCTGTTCGAGCTATTCGTAGCGACAATGGCAGTGAATTTAAAAACTCTCGTTTCAAAACCTTTTGTCGTGATTTGGGTCTCGAACATCAGTTTTCTTCTCCCTATGTGGCTTGTCAGAATGGTGTAGTTGAGAGGAAAAATTGTTCCCTTTGTGAGATGGCTCGGACGATGCTCGACGAGCATAGGACTCCGAGAAGATATTGGGCGGAGGCGGTGAATACCGCATGCCATGTTGGGAACCGGATTTTTCTGAGAGCCTTCTTGAACAAGATGTGCTATGAGCTCATGCACGGGCGAGCACCTAGAGTGAGCCATTTCAGGGCTTTTGGTTGTCGGTGCTTTATTCTCAAGAAGGGTAGGCTTGATAAGTTTGAGTCGAGGTCCTCCGATGGAATTTTCTTGGGTTATGCTAGTCATTCTCGAGCATTTCGTGTGCTCAACCTTGATACTAACCTAGTCATGGAGACTTGCGAGGTCACCTTCGACGAGACACAACCATGCAATTCGTCTGTCTTTGAGTGTGTAGGTGACGACGAAGTTGGCAAGAAGATCTTTGAGGACGAGGAGGATGATGCTGGAGAGGATGATGGTGATGATGGTGAAGCTCCAGCCACGCATGTACCCTCTACTTCCACTACGACGACTACGGTGCAGGATGGTCCATCCCCTACACCGCCTACGATCTAGCAAGATCAAGTGGAAGCAGCTGCTGAGGGGGAGGTTGTCTCCAGGCGAGAGGCACCGAGGCGCGTTCAAGTTGATCATCCACTCTCAAGAATCATCAGCGACATCAATGAACGTACGACACGGTCGAGGTCCAGAAATGCTTCTCACTTTGCTCATTCAGCTTTTGTTGCTACCTTTGAGCCGAAAGACATCGGACACGCGCTATCTGATCCTAATTGGGTGAATGCCATGCATGAGAAGTTAGAGAATTTTGAGAGAAACCAAGTTTGGGAGTTGGTAGAGCCACCACCACATTGCAAACCTATTGGGACAAAATGGGTGTGAAAGAACAAAGAGAGTGAGAATGGTGAGGTGGTGAGAAACAAATCGAGGTTGGTTGCTCAGGGGTTTAGTCAGAAGGAGGGGATAGACTATGAGGAGACTTTTGCTCCTGTAGCCCGTTTGGAGGCAATTAGGATCCTTCTAGCCTTTTCCGTGGCTAAAGGGTTCAAGTTGTACCAAATGGATGTGAAGAGTGCCTTCTTGAATGGGTTTTTTGAAGAAGAGGTGTATGTGAAGCAACCACCAGGCTTTGAGAGTGCTGAGTTTCCTCACCAGGTGTATAGGTTGAGGAAGGCGTTGTATGGGCTGAAACAAGCTCCCCGTGCTTGGTATGGCCGTTTGAGGGGGTTCTTGTTTAGCAAGGGGTTTGAGATGGGCAAGGTTGATAAGACTCGTTTTCTCCTCAGGCAGGGTGATGATATCCTAATTGTTCAGGTGTACGTGGATGATATTGTCTTTGGCGGCTCGTCTCACTCTTTGGTTACGAGGTTTGCAGAGGACATGAGCAAAGAATTCGAGATGTCTATGATGGGAGAATTGCAGTTCTTTCTCGGGCTTCAGATCAAGCAGGCGAAGGAGGGAACCTTTGTGCATCAAGCCAAGTACACGAAGAACATCCTCAAGAAATTCAAGATGGACGACTCGAAGCCCCTGTCGACACCGATGAGTACGACTACAGCGCTCGACGCGGACGAGGACGGAGAGCCCGTGGACCAGAAGGAGTACCGGAGCATGATTGGCTCCCTCTTGTACTTGACGGCGACGAGGCCGGACATCCAGTTTTCTGTGTGTCTGTGCACTCATTTTCAGGCGTTGCCGAGGACTTCACATCGGCAGGCCGTCAAGCGGATCTTCAGGTATCTTCGATACACTCCTGAGCTCGGTCTTTGGTACTCGGCGTCCTCTTCCCTTTCGCTTCTTGGTTTTTCGGATGCCGATTTTGCGGGGTGTCGAGTCGATAGGAAGTCGACTTCGGGGACTTGTCAGTTTTTGGGATCTTCGCTTGTTTCTTGGTCTTCTCGCAAACAGTCTAGTGTAGCTCAGTCTACCACAGAAGCTGAGTATGTTGCTGCCGCTAGTTGTTGCTCACAGCTGCTTTGGATCACATACACGCTGAGTGACTTTGGTGAGGAGTGTTCCCATGTACCTCTCATGTGTGATAGCACGAGTGCCATTAGTGTTGCCAAAAACCCCGTGCTCCACTCCAGAACCAAACATATAGAGGTGAGGTACCACTTCCTGAGAGACAATGTTGAGAAGGGAAACATAGACCTCATCCATGTGCCAACCGAAAAGCAGCTTGCCGATATCCTAACCAAGCCTTTGGACCAAGCTACATTTGCGCGTTTGCGAGGAGAGCTTGGAGTCGTTTTTCCTTTTTGAGCTTCGGTTGGGAGGGTTGATGTACATACTCATGTTGCATTTTCATTTATGTATCATATCATGTTTGCATCTTTGTATCATAGACTGCATTTGTATCATATGCCATAGAGATGTGCTTTTCTCATATGCTTTGATCACCTTGATATGCTAGATATGAGGTTATGACTTTGCGTGTGATGCTCATGAGATGTATAGCTATGCTCTTGGTAGTTTTGGGATATATATGCTTGTGGATGGCTTCCTTTTGTAAAAATGCTATATGATCCTCTCTTGTGAGTAGAATGCCTCTCGTGTTCAAATTGGGTACTTATGGCTATATCTTGCTTAATTTGTGCTTGGAACCATGTTCTTTTCATTTGGGGTCAAAGATCCATTTATCATCATGAATGTTTAGCCTACATGCTACCTTGTGGAGAAGCATAAGCTCCTTTTTGCTGCAAAGGCACTTCATGTACCATGCTTAATTTGTAAATCATGAATTTGGTATGTGAGATGCCTATGCTTGAAAAATATGTTTCCATGTCATAAATGCTTTAAATTCCTTATCTTGGGTACTAAACCGTTGCATGATGTTCACCAATGAGAAGTCTCATATCTAGAATTGGACACATGGCTCGGTGGCTTTGACATGACATGAGATAGCTTGTAGGTGTTTGTGATGATCTTGTGATGAGAATGTGTGACCTTGCATGAAGTTTGTGAGCTATATGTTGTTTGCGCTCATCTTGACCATGTGTAGGTCCTATGCTCATGAGAGGGAAAAATTTTTTTGTGAAAAATGCTTCATTTTGATCATGGCTATGTCACTTGCTTATATGTCCCTATCTATCTTGTTGGCGATACTTGTGCTCAAATTGTGGCTATCTTGCTTGTCTATGTCTCAATTTTAGCATGTTGTAGTGCTCTTTGTATATTTGAGAAGCACATGCTTGCATTTGTAGCCTTGATTCATGCATTACCAACAAGGGGGAGGAGAGTACCCAATTCATGTTTCCAGGGGGAGTTTTGCATCAAGGGAAGAAAAATTGGGAGAAATGCATTTGTTCAGGGGGAGCTTGCATTCATGCATTTGGGAGCTCTTTTTCGCCTGAATTTTAGTTGTGCTCTTTTGCCGATGGTGTTGAGCCCTTTTGCCTCACCTTGAGGAGTCGTCAATTTTTGAGCATTTTATCTCAGTTGTGTCAAGCTGTTGCCCTTGTCTTAGGGGACCGAGATTTTTCTCACTCAAGTGGTCTTGTCTTGGCTTTTGTTTGGCTTTTGATCACTTGTTTGAGTTTCTCAGTCGTTTCTTTTCTTTTTCTCTTTTCTCTGAATTGGCTACTTGTGTGTGTTGTAAATGCACTCATCAAGGGGGAGATTGAGGACCGGAGCGTCCGAGGACCGGTGGATGGTCGCTCCTGGCTGTGATGAGTGATTGACAACGTGGTGTGGACTGACTCTTGGCCGAGTATTGCAGGTGCAGGTTGCGGCTTGATTTGCGTTGGTGCAGGTGAAGAGCGAGCGCGAAAGGTCTATGCCTTGCGGGGCCTCTGAGGAGTGGAGAGACAAGTAGGCTCGGCTTGAGGGACCCGGTGGCCAGCGGGGTCAAGTGCGGGCCGCATGGTGGCAAGAAAAGCAAGACGAAGTCGTGGACAGGAGCTGGTGCAGGGTAGCGGCTCACGACCGGAGTCTGCACGCGGGGTTTGCGGCGGTTCACCACAAAACTGTCGGGTTACTTGGTTGAGCCACAAAACCAAGACCAGAGGCTCGGCGGGCGGAGACGGGATCCGGGCGCGCCGAGAAGCTTCGATGCCGGCGGACACGTGGCGGGATCGCAGGGCTTGCGTCGGGAGGACGCGGACTGCGGCGACGGCGTGGCCGTGCGATGAAGAGGAGTGCTACATGACTTATTTGCCCCTGAGGGGTTTGTATCACAACTTAAGTGCTAGGGGTAGCTTGGTCTTTTGCCCGGCCCGGAGGGACTCATATATATTGACTCTAGGGTTTCTGGGCAAACTATCCTTCCGGACTGCTTCTCATTTCCTTGCTCCATAGGTTTAGATTTTTCACCGGTTTGTAAAGAATCTGACCTCCGAGTGTATGGAAGCTTTCATGGTTGCGTCGATCTCCTTCTTGTAGCTCGTGTGATTTTCGTGTCTTTTTTGAGCTATTTTCGTTGGATTTTCGTGCACGGCTTGTTCCTTTGATTCTGAGGTGTTTGGGTTCGGATTTGTTGGTGGGGATCATGGATAGTTGCCTCGTGCATCTTTGTGCTTGATCTTGACCCCCCAATCTCCGGATTTGGCCTCCGATTGAAGGATTTCGGTTGGAACCCTAGCTTTTTGGTAGAGCTCGGTTGCGATTCGATTCCCGGCGATTTAGTTCGTTTGAGGGCTCAAGTTTTGGGGCATAGCATCCCCTAGGGACGCTTCACATCTCCCCCAAATCTTTCCTCAAGAGCTCAAGCCGTTTGGGAGATCCATGGACGGATAGGTGGTTTGGTGCTTGCGAGTTCGTGGTCGGACTGCTCTGTCCGCTCGTGGCGGACAGTCCGCCAGGGGGTCGCGGACGGTCCGCGAGGAGCCGGCTGACCGAGTGTTCGTCGTGTTCTTCGCGTGTTCTTGCGCGTCCGTGTTTCGATCTGTTTCGTTGGTAGCTTTTGGTTGGGAGGAGTTAGTCGGACAGTCCGCCCGGGGTGGCCGGACAGTCCGTGAGGCGCGGACGGTCCGCGAGTGTTCGGCGGACGGTCCGTTTTTCACGGTGTACTACTGGAGGTTCGGGAACCAATTTCGGACAGTCCGCCGCGAGCTTGCGGACGGTCCGCCTGGTCCCCGCGGACAGTCCGCCACCCCCATGCGGACGGTCCGCCCAGGCCACTGCAGATTGCCTAAGTCCTTTGCTTCTTGAGTTTCGCTTTCGCTTCGCTTTGGGATTGTTTGGGGTTTGTTCCTAGGGTTGGTAGGTCCGTTGTGACTACGTGACCTTGGCAAACTCGTGTGGGAACTCTTGGTTGTGAATTGGGACATTGGCCGAGTTCGTCCTTCGGGAAGAATTTTATCGGCTCCCATTCACTCCCCCCCTCTCTGGTCGCCTAATCGGTCCTTCAGTCTTCTCCTCCAATTCCTCCTCCTTTGGCCATAACAGATTTAGTCGCAATCACTACCAAAGGATCATGCTTGCTCTTAGCTAGGTTTGTACCATACTCATGTAAAGTCACAGACCTTGTTTCATTTAACTGCATTCTGTAAATGTTTCTGATGTCTGACTGTTGGAAAGAGCCAAAATTCCAATGCGTCCCTCCTGGTGACAGCAGCTCCTCAAAGCAGACACTGTCTTCACTCTCCTGACTTGTATTCATTTCAGCTGTTTGGTTCTCATCTACCTGCATCTTATCTTTTTGCTCTTGCTCACCCTGTACTCCTTGCTCCTGATATTCTTTATCACTACTCCTGTCTCTATCATTCATTAATTGTTACATCTCCCCCTTCTGTGGTGTGTTGTTTACCATGTTGGAGGGTTGATGTTCCAGCTTCAGCATCATGTTTGCCAGCAGGGCCCACCTGATATTCTTTTCATCATACCTTTTTGATTTCTTTGGTGATGGATTTTCATTCCCATCATTGGATCTTGTCCAGGTATTCCATCCTGGGTGATTATGCCCTTCAATGTGGATTTCTCTCTGGAAAGTGAAGTCATAGAAGTGCATATCCAGCAGTCCTTCCACTACCACTGGAACTTCAGTTATGTCTTTGCAACCAATCTTAACTCTCACATAATCCCACCTTTTGAGGTTAGCCTTATCAACTTCTAGAGGAATACCCACTAGTGAGGCTACCAAGCAAGCTCTTTTGTCAGTTCTCTTTTCAGAAGGTATTCCAGAGATTATAAACCAACCAGACTCTAGTTTTGACTTAGCTCCCACATTTGGGTTCCATGGCTCTACTTTGAAAGTCACACCTGGGACAATACCCATCATCATTCCATTAAAAAGGCCAGCTCCACCACTTTTTTGCAGTTGGGAACTTCATTTGGAATTTGTTCTTAGCCACCTTTTCGCAAACCATCTCCAAGTTGAGTTAGGACCAGCCTGGGCTTTAAACTCTCCTTCAACCTGGCTAGCAGTGGTTGTCCCTTCCTTGATTGTAATTAAGGCAAAGTTGGAAATATCCTTGGTAGTTTCTCCAGTATCATCTTCCTAGATAATGTGAAAGCCCAACTCAAGAGCAGCAAGCCCACAGAAAGAAGCAATGTGTTCCCAAGGAGCAGTTTCAGAGCAAGCTCGAGGGACATGTCCTTCCTTCTTACATCTGGTGCATACCAACAACCTAAAACATTCTTTTGATTTGTGGCCCACCTTCCCACATCTTTTGCAAATCCCTTGTGCTTCGTTGTGATCAACATCTTCTTTATCCACCTCCTTCCTTTTGAGATTTTCATTTCTTCCTGAGTTGTCTGATACTGCTGCATCTTGAGTACCTTTTCCAGTATGAGTCTTGCCGTCTTGCTCCTGTGTTTGCACCTTCTCCTCTTCTTGTGTCTTGAAGTCTCTACCTTGTCTCAGATTCTGACGTCAATCAAACTGTTGCTCTCTACTGGGGTGTTGGTTTTGTTGTTTCTCATAGTCCCTTTGCCTCTATTGCTGAAAGTGATGTCTTCCTCCTCTGAAATTCCCCCTTCTATCATCCCATGGTCTGTCGTCGTGTCTTTGATCGAAGTTCTGTCCTGGGCCCACGGGGCCTCGCCCCGCTCTCCCATCACCCATGGGATACATCTGCTCTTGATTCCCCCTGCTATCCATCTTCCTTTGGAGTCGCGGAGGTGGGCTCTGGATTACTTGGATGAAAGACCTAGAATCACCTCCAAGCGTCGACCATGAAGAGCTCGACCCACCGAGGGGGACAACTTGGTTCGGGCGCTCGGTGTGAAGTTTTTTGTCAATTGGAACTGGGATCGATTCGCACCTCCCGGATGTAGAACTCGTCCCCCACAGGTGCGACAGATCAAATCCCCAAGCTTTGTAGATCCGCGTGTGGGAGCGGTGGTTAATTGGGGTTCCCTCGTCGATGGACTCAGAGGGTTCGTCGATTTAGGGTTAGGAGTACCATGGATTGGCGATGTCGATGGCGGGGGATCTGGTGGGAGCGGAGGCGGTTCTGGTGAAAGATGCAGTGGAATGGAGGGCGGTGGTGTGATAGCGTGTTGGTCCCGCAGTATCAGTTGAGTCCACGCCTCTGACCTCCATGGCCCAGGCACCAGACGCCCATGGCGGACAGATGGTTGACACGTACCCACCCCATGATCTCCTGCGCCGAGTCTATCATGCGCCGCGTCCAGGCAGGGATTATATAACTAATTATATAATTAATATATTGCTATGAAACTAAACTAGTATTACAGTTCATATATGCATAGATGATGAAAATTTGACTAGTTATATAATTGACAAAGAAAATTTGAGTGTAACCTAGGTAAAAAATATTAGCATTGATATTGGTCAATAGAAGAAGGGTCTTAGATGATCATGGATAAAATTTGATATGTATTCTTGTTTAGTGTGGGACATGCAGAAAACTTAGAATGACATCTTGTCTTTACTAGAAAATTGACGTGGAAGTACATTAAACAAGAGCATGAACAAATTTTAGACACACCACATATAATATGCAATATGTACATTGGTATCTCTACAACAAAGGCTAAATACAAAAAGTCTTTGTGTGTCCAAACACAAGTGAAGACTAAATAGCTGAAAAAATGAAAATAAGTAATGTTAAAGAGACAAATCATGATATGTGATGAGTTATACTTAGACAATATAGGTGAATTATCTTTTTGGCAAAAGACTACTCTTTTTCTTCTCAGCAAGAACCTTTAATGCATCCTGTGATAAGTCGACCAGTTTCATAAAAAGATCCATGTGATCTTCTTGATGTGTGATGATTTTAATCAAACTCTAAAGATGGTGAAGTTTGTGATAAAAAATGACATTTTACGGGACATCAACAGACACATATAATATCAACATCCTTGGTGTACGAAGAAGCCTTAAAAGAAGCATTCCAAGAGGCTAGTCTTGGAGCTTTTCCATTAAAGATATAATCATTTTGCACATTCCAAAGACACCAAGCACCAATAATGAATATGCCCATGAAGGGGTTGATCAAAGCCTTGCTTAGCAATATAGAGGTTATAGGTGAATGTTTGAGTGCTCATCGCAGGAGATTCCCAAAGAAAACCACCGACAGGCAGCAGATTGGCAATCAAAAAATAGTTTTTTCAATACCTTCTTGGCATAAAGGAAAGTTATATCCTTCGATATTTGTTGAACAAGTATCAAATATTTTCCTGAAAAAGTATTATGATAATTTGTTGACACCTTGCCGATTCTTTCTCACCTAGATACCCTAATCCCTCATTGTACCTATAAATACATAATTTTTCACAGCACTGACAAATAATAATAATAATAATAGAGGATATAATGAATTGTTATATAAAATATAAGTAATCATTTACACCAATAACCTCTTTAAGTGATGCTTACAAATTATGTATGCATTTTGATTTTTATTTCAATTATGTATTATATTTAAAATATATACTCGTGTATGCTCGTATTAGTGTTTTTGGAAAAAAAATACTGTATCGTAGAATCTAGGTATCGTGCATCCGTGCAACCTAGGTTGCTAGATGCTCATGTCGTGGCAGCAGGCAACCCCCTTCAGTTAGAGAGATCTCGAGGCAGTCAAGGTAGGATACGATGCTAAGGATGATGTTGGAGACGGGGTCGAGGAGACCGAAGCATGTGCCACTGCCGATGAAGTGATGCACATTTGAGTGGCTCGAGCATGTCTTGGATCGGGAGCAAGGTGATGGCTTGCCGCCTGCCTTATTTCCTAATTTAGTGACATCAGTTGTATATCCAATCATGTGCAGTTCGCGAAAGGGCCTGTAGCCTAGTGGTTACAAGAGCCCCAGTAGCACCTCAGGTCCTGGGTTCGACTCCCCGTGGGAGCGAATTTCTCAGGATTTAACGGTATTTGTGCTTTCAGTGGTAGGCGACGTTCCCATCGACAGCGAAGCGCCTGTGGTGACTTCGTCAATCTTGAGGATTTGCCGGCTCAGTCTTCGAAGATGCTCCTAAGGGTAGGGTTTGCGTGCGTGTATTCATAAGGATGAGTGTGCGTGCATTGTGAGTGTCTCCGATGTACTGTGTAATTCGCAAAAAAAAATCATGTGCAGTTCTAGCATGTTGTTATCACCCTCTGTAACATTTAATTCTATAGCAATAGCATGCAATATGTCTGAAAGCCTATATAGGTCATCAATATTTATGAAACTTATAAAGGTAACACCAGGAGCATCTCCTTCATAATACTCCCACCGCCCCGCAAAGCGTGTCCACTTCACTTTCTTATCGATCAAACTGTTTGAAGTTTGACCAAACTGTTTGAAGTTTGACCAAACTTCTAATGAAAAGCGTCAATAGAACACTAAATATATATGTTATGAAAATATATTTCATAATAGTCTAATGAAACTTGTTAGACATAAAAAACATTGGTATATTTTTATATAAACTTGGTCAAATATAGGAAGGTTTGACTAAATATAAGATCAAAGGGACACTCTTTGTGGGACGAAGGGAGTATGTTACAAGTTCAATTCAGTTAGTTACAACCCAGTTATCCAGTAAATGTATTGAAGCATTTAGTAGTGTATCACCTCAATACATTGAGGACCTGTGTGGTTCGAGGACCGGTGGATGGTCGCTTCCTAGTGTGATGAGTGATTGACAACGTTGTGTGGACTGACTCTTGGGTAAGTATTGCAGGTGCAGGTTGCGGCTTGACTGGTGTTGGTGCAGGTGAAGAACAAGCACGAAAGATCATTGCCGGTGAGGCCTCCAGGTGTGGAGAAGACAAGTAGGCTTGGTTCAAGGGACCCGGTGGCCAGCGGGGTCAAGTGCGGGCCGCATGGTGGCAAGAAGAGCAAGACGAAGTCGTGGACGGTTTCTTGGTTGAGCCTCATAACCAAGGTCGAGCCGGAACTTCGTGGGAGCCGAGTCATGAGTGGTGATTGGCGGAGGCTACACCGAGTTCGCGAGGTTTCCAGTGGTTCACCAGAAAACCACTGGGTTCCTTGGTTGATCCACAAAACCAAGGCCGAAGACCGAAGTGCAGCAGCATCAGGCCGGTCTGACCGGTGAGTCTGACCGGTCTGACCGGCGGAGGACACCGGTCTGACCGGTGTGCGACGACGCCTTCCGGATGCTTCGAAGCGGAGGACACGTGTTGGGATCGCAAGGCTTGCGTCGAGGATAAGCAAGTTTGTGGTCGCCGGGCATCCGTCTGATGGTGCTACAACGAAGATTCCCAAAGTGCCCTTCGGGGGTGTGTATGTTAGTTTAATGCAATAGCCCAAGTGGTGAGAGGATGGCAGCCATCTCTTGGAACCCTAGCTCATTTCCTTTTGCTATTTTCCCTTCCTATTTTCCCTTGGGTTTTTCTAGGACTAGCTTGAGAGCTTCATGGTGAGATCTTGAGAGGGATGGATGATCGGGAGGCAAGCTAGACCTTGTATGAACCTTCATGGTATGTATAGATGATTCGGCGTGGTTCCTCAAGGATTGATTGTGTCTCTCCCGTTTTCCCTTTTTGGTGATTTTCGGAGCCTTTTCTTGACGATTTTCTTGTGGTGGATTTGAGGCCTTTCTCTTTGGGATTTGGTGGGGGGTGTATGCATGAACCCTTCGTGGTTCTTTTCCTTGTGATTCCCCTCCAAATCCGTGAGTAAAGGTGCTCGATTTTGGGGTTTTCTTAGGTTTCGGGAAAGTGGTGTTCTTGGTGGAAATCCTTCGATTCCTCTTGATTCAATGAGTTTTGGTGTACTAAATTGTGGTTATGGGATGCCCATGAGGTACTCCTAGTATCCCCAAAGTCTTGTGCGAATCCGTGGAGCGAATCGGGAGATTGGGAAGTGGATTTGGGGGAGTTGACCCGCGGCTCGCTGTTCATCCCGAGCTGCCCAGGCCTGACCAGTCTGACCGGTGCATGTGACCGTTCTGACCGGTGCAAGGTCCCTGTGGGATTTGCCTCGAGTGAACTGCCTAGTTCGTGTGGCTTTGGGATGTGGTGTTGTTGGTCTGTTTTTGGCAGGTTTCAAAGTGTTTTGCTTAGTTTTGTGGAGGTTCTTCGTCTCCTTCAGTTTGAGTTTCAGAGGTGTTTTTGTTCTAGGACCTAGAGGAGTTACTGAGGCTTCCTGGAACTTTGCTTTGCATCTGTTGTTGCCACCGGTCTGACCGGCAGAGTCCACCGGTCTGACCGGTGCCATCGGTCTGACCGGCAGGAGCCATCGGTCTGACCGGTGTGGCACAGACAGCGGGCTGTGCAGTTTTCCGCTGCGTGTTTGGAGTGAGTGTTTTTGTTGGTTGAGTTGTTGGTTCCTAGGATCAGTAGCACTCCAGTGGCTGCGTGGTCTTGGCCAACTTGGGTAGTCGAGTCGGAGACGAGTTTTGGTTAGCCGTGTTCATCTTGCTGGAGAAGCCATCTCCTTCAAGAAAAATTTTTATCGACTCCCATTCACTCCCCTCCTCTCTGGTCGTCAGTTCGGTCCTTCATACATGGTCAATACTTCATAGCTCCCAGACATGCCAAACTTATGGATCAGCTAGATAGAAGTTCACTGTTATCTTTGGAGCAACAGCTTCTTTATAGTGCTCCTCGTTTTTACATGTCCTTGGGTCCTGATAAATATGTAATGTTTGTATCCTCCTACATACGACAAAGAAAGGATTATCTTATAATCAAATATCACCTGAGGAAATGATTATGTGGAAATACAAAGCGGCGAAGTGTTCAGTGATAAAATATAATACACATAACTAGTGAAGGAAAAGTATTTCATGCACAAACCTGTTAATAAGATTCTTTATCAGTTTCTTGATTGTGAACTTCTTCATTATTACCTTGGTTCAGAGAATTATCATTGCTGCCCAACCCGAAAGAGAAATTGAAATCACTTATCATAGGCTCCATCTTGTCCTCCACTGTAGAAACTCCAACCTCTCTAAACACAACATCTCTGTTTTTTTCACATAAAACATACTACAGCAATCTATGAAACTGTATGTTTATCCTTGCATATCTTATGTAGATTAATGTTTCCCAACTACCCGTCACATCAATCTAGCGAGCCTAATAATGTCATTATTAGACAACGTCATGCTACAGTAACTAATTTTTAATGACGGATTAATTAGATTTAATGGATTCGTCTCGCAATTTCCTGTCCATTCGTGTAATTATTTTCGTAAATAATCTACGTTTAATACACCTAATAGACCTTGAAAGGAGACCAAAAAGTTTCAATCCGCGAACTAAACAGGCCCGGAGTAATTTAGTTGCTCCTGTACTATGATGAAACTGGCTGTTCTGACTGGCCACATCCAGTCACACACCAGTTACAAAAAAGTTATATATCTTTACCGATGCAACTATCTTGGAAAATATAGGAGTGTTTATTAGGGAAGAATTTGCTCAACCACCATTATACAAGGAACAAAAGTAATCATATATATAAAGAAACACACTATATATTTACTTGCCTCCTAGACCAATTCACTACAAAAAAAATCACTTTTAGAAACCTCTTTGCAATTAGAAGGGCCTCTTTCTTCCATTTTCCCCTGCATGCGACAATATAGAGTTATCCTTCGCATCATGTACAGCATAAGTATTCAAATCAAATCCACCAAAGAAATATAATAAGATATAGGGAAAACATATATGGTTTGGGAAACCTTTTCAGCAGACTTCTTGCTGTTATCTAGTTCAGTAGCTTCTCCATCATCATCAGGGTTTTTAGAATCCTCATCCCCTTTCTCGACATCCTCCTACAATAAGCAACCAATTCACATTTGCTAGCCAGCAATTTCACCAGAAATCAGCAAGCATTTCATAACTTTTCAGAAAACTGTTGCATCCTCAGCACTTAAATATTATATACTTGCATCATCAAAGCTGAATCCACTAATGCACAGTAATGCTATGCAAGAGGAGACAAGTCATATATGGCATCATATATGGCAGCGGATAATCAGAACAAACCTTTTCAGCTGAGTCTTCGCTGGTCTCTAGTTCACTCTCGTCTTCATCACCATCGGTACTTGAGTCTTCCATCCATGTCTCAAAATCTTCTTGACATCCACAACCAAATCAGATTAGCTAACCCACAAATCACACCCACCATTAACAAGCATCCAACAAGTCTGCAAACAGCTGTTGCATAATCTATCATTATTTCAAGAGCTGGCTCTCTAATTCCCCACATTACCATACTCCTAAAATCATCAAGCAAATCAAATTATAACAGACAAATGATTTAGTTAGCCATTTAACAAGCTGTATACCTCTTCAACTTCATCACTCCAAGAGTCAGTGTCCTCCCCAGTACCATACTCCTAAAACCATCAAGCAAATCAAATTAACAGAAATGATTTCGCTAGCCATTGTTAACAAGCTGTGTACCTCTTCATCCTCATCACTAGAAGAGTCACTGTCCTCAGTGTCATCATTCTCCTGATATCAGCAATCAAATCAGATATACCAATCAGTCGAAACATAAAATCTCAACAGCGAGCTACAAAGATTTGAAAGGCCAATAACCTTCTGTTGAACATCGGCGGCGACCCCGGCGGCGAGCGCCTGCCCGAGCGTGCCCCGGGGATCGATCACGATGGTGGGCAGCTTCCAGATGTTCCACCCGAGAACACGGCCGAGGACCCTAGCGAGCGCGCGGTGCGCCAGGGGCCACCTGTTCCGCCGCGAACCGTCGCGCGCGTGCTGCACGAGCGAGACGCAGCCCCGGAACCGCCGCCCCATCTTCCTCCCCCCAGCGGCGCACGCCAAGCACGAGAACTACCCTTCCTCCCAGCTCCGCTCGTAGTGGCCCCGCAGCGCGGCGTCCCGCGAGAACAAACCCGTGAAGAACCCCGCCGCCGCGTCCCGCTCGCCCTCCGACCCGGATCCGCGGCGCTTGGATTTGGAGAAGAACTCCGCCACGGCGCGGAGGGCCTCCCGCTCCGCGAGCGCGCCGGGGGAGGTCGGCGGTGGCTTCGCGGGGGAGGAGGTGGAGGCCGGCGAGGTTTTCGGGGAGGAATTGGGCGGAGGCGGCCTGGTATCCTTGGGCTCGGCGGCGCCATCGAGCCTGCGGCACTTGTTGTCAGTGGTTTTGGTTTTGCGGTCGGCGGAGCCAGATTGGTTTGGGGCGGGGGCGGGAGGAGGGCCGCGGCGCCAGAGGGAGTGGAGGTAGAGGACCTCGTCGGCGAGGCGACGCTCGCGTTTGCCCACAAGGACGCGGGGCCGGGGCGGCCCGCCGCCGCCGCGCCCGCGCAGCATCGTTGCAGGATCGGGCTCGCGGCGGCGCGGCATGGCAGGTCCGGTTGTTTCGCTTGGATTGGAAGCTGGAAGGCGAGATTTCGAAGAGGCTCGCGGCTTGGCTGTTCGCTTGCTGCGGCGCGTGTTCGAGGGATCCCCGTGTTCGAAGAGGATCGGTCAGGCTGTCGTTTCGGTGAAATCCGCTGCCTGACGGGCGACAACTGCGGCGAAGGGTCAATGTCATCGTGTTGCCGATGCTTGCTCGCCGGCTAAACGGCGGCGAGTGGCGGAGCACAGGTGCGCGCCGGGTGGATCGACCGCCGTGGTGATCGGCAGGCAGCAGAGCGCAGACGACGGCCGACCGCGTGCCGCCAACACCAACACCCTCGTCAATCCGAGTGCATCACCGAGCTAGAGAGACCAGCCCTTCCTCTTGGTCCGACAGCTTCGTCTCGGGGTACTTGCAGCGTAGCCTGTTGGTCCTGAGCTGCTGCTTTTCCAGCTCCGTCATCTGGTTGGCGAACGGCGTGGACGAGAACCACGGCCACGCCCTGTCCTCTGGCACGCCGAGCACGCCGACGATCGCGCAGAGCTGGTCTTCAGAGTCTTGGCCCTGGAGCGGAGCCCTCCCGGTGATGAGCTCTCCCATGACGCAGCCCAGCGACCAGATGTCGACGAGCGCGTCGTAGTCGGGCTTCTCCAGCAGCATCTCGGGCGCCATGTACCAGAGCGTGCCGGCCTGCGAGTACGGCGGCGGCTCTGCCATGTGCACGGCGAGCCCGAAGTCGCAGAACCTGAGGACGCTGTCGTCGCCGACGAGGATGTTCTCGGGCTTGATGTCGCGGTGGATGATGTGCGCGTCGTGCATCCTCTTTGCTCCGTTCAGCAGCTGCCGCATGGCGACGCGCACCGCGGCCTCGGGCAGCGGCGGTTTCCCGGCGCGGTCGCGCTGGTGCAGGGTGTTGCGGAGGCTGTCGCCGCCGCATGTTAGCTGCATCCTTGCATCAGGTAGTTAGTTTGTTAGGATAGCCATGCATGTTTATTTTCTGTTAAGCATGCGCACAAGCACCGGACTGTGGCTGCTGTGCGCTAGAGGTTGTGGACGCCGAGATTAGCTCACGCATGACCATGGCGACGGGGCGACCGAGCATCGCGGACGTGGGGATGGACGCGTCGTGCGCGCGGTGCGCGGAAGGCCACCCGAGACCTGCTCTTCTGTAATTGCATAATAAGAGGAGAAGATAAACAGAAAAGCTGCTTGTTCTTGCGCAGCACCAAAACCACTGTGTTCATCGTGTGTGTGTTGTTCTTCACTCTCGCCGGCGTTCCTAGCTCACCGCCGTGTGTTCCCGGCGTGTCACGGCGTTCCCGTGCCTAACAAGTGGCATCAGAGCCAGGGCAGGTCCCTGCAGCAGTCGTCGCCATGGCGTCGCCCAAGCCCACCGGTCTCACGCTGCCACCGGAGAAGAAGAAGGAAGACAAGGCGAGCGCCTCCAGGGACGGGGACGACAAGAAAAGTTCCGGGCGCACGGCGCCACGGAACGGATCGTCCCGCAGCCCCTCGCCGCGCTCCCGTGGCGTGCGCAACCGCAAGACGGAGAAGCCCCGCGAGCGCGTCGTCGAGCGCGTCGTTCGCGATTCGAGCAGCGCCGGCAGCTGGCCGCAGTTGACCAAGACCAACTACAATGAGTGGTCACTGCGGATGCGGCTCAAGCTTCAGGCGCGGGATCTGTGGGACGTCATCGAATTTGGGGACGGCGACTACCGGGATGATCGCACGGCGCTTGACGCCATCTGCAGTGCGGTTCCCTCGGAGATGGTCACCGTTCTTGCTGTCAAGGAGACGGCGGCCGAAGCCTGGGAAGCCATCAAGACCCTCCGCATCAGCGACGAGCGGAGGAGGGCGGTGACAGCCCAGACGCTCCGCGCCGAGTACGAGAACATCAAGCTCGGAGCCTCGGAGGGGATTGAAGATTTCTCTCTGCGGTTCTCAGGAATGCTGCAGCGCTTGGCGATTCTTGAAGATCCGGAGCCGGATGCGAAGGCGCTCAAGAAATTCCTGCGCGTTGTTCGTCCAAGGTACAAGCAACTCATCCTCTCCATGGAGGCCTTCGGTGATCTCTCCAAGCTGACCATTGAGGAGGTGACGGGGACTCTGAAGTCTTCGGATGATGCTGACGAAGAGACGGCACCGCCGCCGCCTAGCTCTGGCCAAGAAAAGCTCCTCCTCACGAAGGAGGAATGGCTGGAGAAGTACAAGCAAGAAGATCCAGGCCGTGGTGGTTCCAACACCGGGTCAGGCGGCCGGGGGAAGGGGCGCGGCGGCGGCAAGCCCCGCGGCCGCGGCGGCCGGAGCAGCTCAAATCGCCGCTCAGACTCCTCCTCTGGTCCGCGACGGGCGGGGCCGGATGATGAGTGCAAGCGATGTGGGAAAAAGGGGCATTGGGCCCAACACTGCTGCGGCAAGATGAACGTGGATGCAGAGGCCCACGTAGCCCATGAAGACGAGCCCACGTTGATGTTCGCATATGGGCTGATTGAGGAGGAGGAGTCGACCCCGTTGACTTCACTTCTCCCCATCCAACCCCTGCCGGCGCTCCTCAACGACGCCGGTGACTCTGATCCGCCGCCGCCGCCACAGATCGAGCTAGTTGAAGCCAAGGTCTTCGCCGCGCTCGGAGCTCCGGGTGATCCGGACCTGAAGCGATGGGTCCTAGACACTGGGGCCACGAATCACATGACCGGATCCCACGGCGCCTTCTGCGACCTCGACACCGGCGTCGTGGGGACGGTCCGCTTCGGCGACGGCTCCGTCGTTGCAATCGAGGGGCGCGGCACCGTCCTCTTCGCCCTCAAGAACGGGGAGCACCAGGTCCTCGCAAACACCTACTACATTCCTCGCCTCACCACCAACATCGTCAGCGTCGGTCAGCTTGACAAGGCGGGGTTCCAGGTGCTCGTGGAGCACGGTGTGATGCGGATCCGCGACGAGGAGCGCCGCCTGTTGGCCAAGGTGGCCCGCAACGCAAGCCGCCTGTACATCCTCGACGCCAACATCGGGCGACCCGTGTGCTGGGCAGCACACGCCAAGGAGGACGCCTGGCTGTGGCATGCCCGCTTCGGGCATCTCAACTTCGGCGCGTTGAGGAAGATGGGGCGTGAAGAGCTCGTGCGTGGCATGCCACTGCTCGAGCAGCCGGAGCAGATGTGTGATTCTTGCCTGGTGGGAAAACACAGGAGATCTCCGTTTCCTCAGCACGCTGCGTCGTGTTCAACAGAGGCACTGCAGCTCCTACATGGCGATCTCTGCGGCCCGATCACGCCTCCGACACCAAGTGGTAACCGGTACTTCCTCTTGCTGGTTGATGACTATTCAAGATACATGTGGATTGCTCTGCTCCCGAGCAAGGATGCTGCAGCCGCGGCAATCAAGCGTGTTCAGGCCGCCGCAGAACGCAAGACAGGGAAGAAGGTGCTCTCCCTGCGTACCGATCGTGGGGGGGGGGGAGTTTCTGGCCGGTCAATTCGAGGAGTACTGCGCCACGCTCGGCATCAGACGGGAACGCACGACGCCCTACTCCCCACAGCAAAACGGTGTTGTTGAGCGTCAGAATCAATCCATCGTGGGGACGGCAAGGTGCATGATGAAGGCGAAGCAATTGCTGGGTGCGTTCTGGGGGGAGGCGGTCACCACGGCAGTGTACCTGCTGAACCGATCCTCTTCCAAGAGCATCAGCGGCAAGACTCCGTACGAGCTCTGGACCGGGAGCCTGCCCGGTGTGTAGCACCTGAAGACTTTTGGGTGCATCGCCCACATGAAGATCACAGCGCCAGGGCTCAAGAAGCTGGACGACCGCAGCCGGCGCACTGTCTTTGTTGGCTATGAACCGGGCTCCAAGGCATATCGCCTCTACGACCCTACGACGCGGCGGGTACACATAAGTCGCGACGTTGTCTTTGATGAAGGCAGCTCGTGGCAGTGGAACGGGGAGCTGGGGGACACGAACGGAGACTTCATCATCGAAGAGGGACCTGCAAGTTCCTCTGAGGTAATCACGGTCTCCTCTTCAACGCCCACTGCGACAGCAACCTCTCCAACACCGACCTCGCCAAAGTCGTCGCCCATACTGGGGACAACACCTCGCCGCGACGGAGCATCGCCATCGACCCCAGCACACGTGGCTGGAGATCCACTGGAGTTCACCACACCGCCCGGTTCCGCCGAACTGGACCTCGACACCGACCACGACGACGACGCGCCACTGCGGTTCAGGCGTCTCGACAACGTGCTGGGTCCCACCTCTCCGCCTGTTCTGGCAGATCGCCGGGAGGCCGGTCAGCAACTCCTGCTCGCTAGCGACGTCGAGCCCACAACTTTTGCTGAGGCCCAGAAGCACGAGTGCTGGCGCAATGCCATGCTCGATGAAATCACGGCGATTGAGGCAAACGGCACCTGGGAGCTTGTCGACCCACCAGATCACTGCCGCCCAATTGGGCTAAAGTGGGTTTTCAAGGCCAAGAGAGATGCTGCTGGCATTATCTCCAAGTACAAGGGGTGTCTGGTAGCTAAAGGCTACGTTCAGCAACAAGGAGTCGATTTTGATGAAGTGTTTGCCCCGGTGGCACGTTTGGAGTCTGTGCGCCTGCTCTTGGCACACGCGGCGAACGAAGGATGGGCGGTGCATCAGATGGACGTCAAATCGGCGTTCCTCAATGGCGAGTTATTGGAGGAGGTCCATGTTCAGCAACCTCCAGGCTTTGTGCTCAAGGGACATGAAGGGAAGGTGCTCCGTCTTGTGAAGGCTCTGTACGGGCTCCGGCAAGCTCCGCGTGCCTAGTACGCAAAGCTAGATGGTGCACTGTTATAACTCGGGTTCCGGCGCAGCAGCTCAGAACACGCCGTGTACTTCCGCGGTGCGGGCGCACGGCGTCTCGTTGTGGGGGTATATGTGGACGATCTGGTGATCACAGGTGCAGATCCAGGGGACATTGACGCCTTCAAGACGGAGATGAAGTCCGTGTTCCAAATGAGTGATTTGGGGTTGCTGCACTACTACCTCGGGCTGGAGGTGAATCAAACCGTGAATGGCATCACCATCGGGCAGAAGGGCTATGCAAGCAAGATTCAGGAAAGCGCGGGCCTGGCGGGTTGCAACCCCTGCTGCATCCCCATGGAGCCGCGTCTCAAGCTGAGCAAGGCGAGCTCAGCTCCGGGAGTCGATCCGACGGCGTACAGAAGCATTGTCGGCTCCCTGCGCTATCTGGTGAACACGCGCCCAGACTTGGCGTTCTCGGTGGGCTACATCAGTCGATTCATGGAGAATCCCACGACTGAGCACCTGGGCGCGGTGAGGAAAATACTCCGCTACATCGCCGGCACTCTCAACTACGGCTGCTCCTACACCAGAGAGAAAGGAGGCCGGCTTGTTGGTTTCAGCGACAGCGACCATGCTGGAGATGTTGACACGCGCAAGAGCATGTCAGGTACTCTGTTCCTCCTTGGTCAGAATGTGATTACCTGGCAGAGTCAGAAGCAGAAGGTGGTTGCTCTTAGCTCGTGTGAGGCTGAATACATTGCTGGAACTTCAGCTGCCTGTCAAGGCATTTGGCTATGCGCCTCCTGTCAGAATTGAAAGGGAAGAAGGAGGACACAGTCCAGATACACATTGATAATCTGTCCGCCATTCAACTCAGTAAGAACCTTGTCTTTCATGATCGCAGCAAACATATAGATACTAGATATCATTTCATCAGAGATTGTGTTGAGGAAGGCAGGGTAGATGTTGTCTCAATTAACACTGCTGAGCAGTTGGCCGACACTCTGACGAAGCCGCTGCCACGAGATCGCTTCTGCGAGCTTCGTGACAAACTTGGACTCGTCAAGATTCAGACCTGACGCAAGGCTTCAGGGGGAGATTTGTTAGCTGCATCCTTGCATCAGGTAGTTAGTTTGTTAGGATAGCCATGCATGTTTATTTTCTGTTAAGCATGCGCACAAGCACCGGACTGTGGCTGCTGTGCGCTAGAGGTTGTGGACGCCGAGATTAGCTCGCGCATGACCAGGGCGACGGGGCGACCGAGCATCGCGGACGTGGGGATGGACGCGTCGTGCGCGCGGTGCGCGGAAGGCCACCCGAGCCCTGCTCTTCTGTAATTGCATAATAAGAGGAGAAGATAAACAGAAAAGCTGCTTGTTCTTGCGCAGCACCAAAACCACTGTGTTCATCGTGTGTGTGTTGTTCTTCACTCTCGCCGGCGTTCCTAGCTCACCGCCGTGTGTTCCCGGCGTGTCACGGCGTTCCCGTGCCTAACACCGCAGTCCATGACGAGGCAAAGCTCCGCGGTGGACGGGTTGCGGGCCAGGCCGCGGGAGCTGACGACGAAGGGATTTCCGGCGCAGGCCTCGAGGAATAACGACTCCCGCAGCAGTGCCTCGGGGCCGCCGGCGGCGGGCTCGCTGGTGAGGAACTTCATGGCGACGGCGGCACCGGTGGAGAGGTCAACCGAATCATTTGGTCGTGTGTCAACCGAATGTTCAAACACACAGCTAAAAATCCTTACAATACATAGCATTTTCTTGGCAGCAGCAGTGCTCTGAACAAACCAACACAAGAATGATTGTTCAGTACAACTGCATATGCATAAGAATGTGCTGCAAGCCGGAGCAAGAATGCAATGGGATGTGGATTTCTACCTCGCCCTTGTTGTAGGCAGCAACAACGGCCTTGTTGTACTCTAGCATGAGCTTATTGGTAATCTTGTGTTGTGTGCATCTTTTGAATGTAATGTGACGCCAATATTTTGGTTATGTTGTGAAATATATTAGAATTTTCAAAAAGGAAAAAAAAAGAACAAGTAGGTTGCATATTGCAATCGATTCTGCAGTTGCTTCTTGAGGCTCTTTGGTAGGTATGGTATGGAAGCCTCTTAAAAATACATACAACGAAGCGTCGGTAATGTGCAGCCCTGCTGCGAGCCTGTGAGTATGTGACAAAGAAGCGACGGTAGAAGTGACGAAACCCTCGCAAAATCTGATGTACATGTACCTTGTTCCTTATGTGATCTGGTGGCCAAATAATGTTGCATGGACCATCTATGAAAGTTAACTGTAGTGTTAAATTATCAGACACAAATTTTAGGATGTTTGTTCGCAGTATTTTTATCTCGGAACAAATCAGCCGTACAAATCAGCACAAAGTATTAGTTCTTGGCAGAGTTTGAGGCAAATGGTTTTGTAAATAATTGGGATTGGGGAAGTCTAATGTAGGTGGGTGTACTGATTACTGAATGTCTGCAAGTGAACTAAATGGATGCAATCTCCGGTCTACTCCCTCAGTCCCATAAAAGAGTGCAATTTTAGTTTTTTTGACAGATTAGTGGAGGAATGAAAAGACTCTAATACCCTCATTTATTTGCCAAATACAGTAAGTTTTGCCATGCAAATCAAATCTGACAACTTAATTAGGAAGGTGATTAGATCTATTCTCTAAAATTGCATTCTTTATGGGATTTTTTTCAAAAACTAGAATTGCACTTTTATATGGGACGGAGGGAGTAGACTCTAGAGTAAAACTTGAGAGGAGCCACGAATCAAGGACAGCTCGATTTTGAAAGCTTGGACATGGTGATTTTCCAATTTTTTTACGAACTTTTGTTTCAAATATCTAAGTGAGGGCATGTCCTCTTGCTGGACTCTTCATAAGTTCATAGGTCCGCTGAACGCTGAACTGATATGACTTATGAGGAAAATATTCGGACGGTGAAGTAGTGATTTTTTTGGACTTCTTTTAGAAAGACAAAAAAAATGTGTCTCGATCCGTATAAGGAAAACAATCAGTAGTACAAAGGAATGACAACATGACACAAAACGACGTAAAGAAAATAAAATTACATTGACGAGCTCTATGGTCGTCATCTTCCTCTATTGTTCGCCATCCACCGAACCTTGAAAAATGCACTAAAAAGGCAACAAAGGAAATAATTACATGAAACGCTAACGCCACACAAGGTTTTAAAAACCGAAAAACTACTTGCTGCTTACAACGAGATGTAGCAACCGCTGAAAGAACATCACCGGAACAACACCCCAATCCAAGACTTTTTTTTTGACTTTTGTTTCAGTTGATTTCCTTGTTACTGGTGCACTTGTCTCTTCATCCAAATACACCGACCGTATGTGCGTGAAGCAGTTAAGAAGGGCGTGATTGGATGGCTGGACCTCTCCAGCCTGCCCTGCACTTGTGAGCCAGGCTGCACTTAGCCAGGCCGGTTGCTTGCAAAGCAACGTGATTGGTTGCTCACACCTATGGATGCAGGTTTCGCGAAGATACTGTTTGGTTACTAAAGTTTTTCTCGTTTTATGTAGAGATAAATTCATCAGCGGACCTTAAACTTGGCAAGAGGTGTCATTTGAGTCCCCAAACTCCTAAAATGCACACTGAGATCCTCAAACTTGCTCATTGACTCACGTGAGATCCAAAACTCAATTACCCACACTAAACAGGATGATGCGGATCTGACATGTGGAGCCCACATGTCAGATCTGCCTTCTACGTCCCCTTTCTCTCTTCCCTTTTCTTCCCGCCGCCGTATGCTCCTCACACCGCTGCCATTCTCTACTTGTGCAGGGCGCGACGAGCGCCGTTGCTTGCTCCACCCTGACTGAACTGTGCGCCACCGCCGCTCCCACCCGAATTCCTCCGCTGCACTCACTGACAAGCACCCGCTTCGCACCAGCAGCATCAACCTCTTGTCCTCCCTCGTCCGTCGTCGCCGCATCCGCCAGCCTCTCCGCGTCGAGCCTCAACTCCAAGCCGGTAGGGGTCAGCGCCGGATGTCGCCACCTGTCGGACGAGCCTGGCGGTCGAGGAAGCAGCGGCAGTGGTTTTTTTTTTTTTTTTTGAGCACAAGCAGCGGCAGTGGTGGGTGAGCAGGTGCGTGCAGCGGAGACGGTTGAGACCCGAGCAGGCTGCATCGGCCCAGCCTGGGCTTCACTAGTTGGGCTCAAATCAGGAACGGGAGGCAAAACTACCTCTGGGCCAGGCCTTTAGAGTTTCTTCCCTTTTCCCGCTTCCGGAAATTTAAAACATATACAGCCGGCCTTCATCGAATTGAAGTTGGTCTCGAGCGCGATTTCGTAAAAAAGGAAATCATAATAAAATCAGCTTGCGTATCACAAGGAAAGGGGTGCTTAATAAATCGGATTGCTAAATTTCGTGCGCCACGTATCTTTTCCGTTCGCTGCCTTAAACCCTACCAAGTCGTTCTCCCCTGCCGATCCGGCGATCCCCACCGGCGGGTCGTCGCAAGTCGCAACAACGACACCAGCCCTCTCACCGCCCATCCTCCATCATGTTTAGGTGCCTCGACGGCTTTTGCCGGAGCGGCACCTCCAGCTGCTGCGGCGGCGGCGGAGGCACTACCACTACCAGCATGTGCATCTGTAAACCGAGCGACCTCAAGGACAGTTTCCACCTTGCCTGGAGGAAAGATGAGATCGAACCAGTTCTCGCAAAGATCGAGGAGATGTACAGCCGTGCGAAGCTGCCGCCCGTGCCCGCATCCCTCAGCGGCTGCTGCTCCTGCGTCGGTCTCCTTGCTCCCACCACCAACATCGTCGTTAACTTCCTCATCTGCCAAGATTCTGCTGCTGATGCGCCGCCGCCGCCGCTGGTGTCCGAAGGACGACACGAGGCTGCTGGTGGCGCTGGGAGCATGGCCCAGCGGTCTCTCGACGGCCTCATCGCCTTCCTCACCTGCCTCTTCCCCTACCTCCCCGACGCGGAGGCCCTGGCGTACCTTGACGCTGCCAACGTCGACCCCCTCGTCGCCGCACGCCTCATCGTCGACAGGCGCGGGCTGACCAGAGAGTCCTTCATCACCGAGACGGGACTCGGGATCACCCTCAGATCCGCGGCGGTTGCCGCACAGCACCCAGATCCTGAGAGATTCATGCGAGGGTGGAAGCTGGTTTCACTTGGCCCACAAGAGTTCACCAAGCTGTCCGCCGTACCATGCGAAGCGTTGATTTCTAAGGTGGCCGGCGTGTTTGTTGACGGGTCCTCAACAGATCTTCCTCGCCTGGCTGATGGGGCTTCGTGGGAACTAGCCGGGGGTCGTCTTCCACCTTGGAAACGGGTGCTTCCTCGGCTTCCTCCTGTCCGAGCAACCGTGAAGCGCCTGCTCCTCTCAATGATCCACGGATTCTATCTCAAGGCGCTGGGCGCTCTACCAAAGAAGGAGCTCACCGATTGGTGCCACCGGAGCTTGCTCATGGGCGGCCACTGCTACGGTCCGCTGGACCCGGTGTCCAACATCGTCGTGAACACCATCTGGTATGAGCAAACCTTCCCAGGAAGATCTGAAGCACTGCCGGCACTGAGCATGATGAGCACCAACTGCCTGTGGCGCATCGCGGCCCGATCACTCTACGGCCTCGTATCCTTCATTCGCAGCCGCTACCCGAACCTCACACCTGACCAAGCCTTGCAGCGCTTGCTGGAGGCACGGGCTCAGCTGTCTTTCGCCGATCCCTTACTGCTGCAAACTGAAGAAGAACGCACGGTAACCTCTCGTGTGCTGCGGAAAGAGGTTGGGCACACCAAGCCACGAGCCACTCTCACCGAAGCAAATGTTGCCGCAGCAACCGCCGCGTTGCACCCGAGACCGCTCTTGCAGAAAGATTTTCTTGGAACACCGGATGCTGTGCGTAATCTTGTGGTTATCTCGAAGATGTTGTCCGTGCACGATGGTCAACCGATCCCTAAGGAGAAATTTGAGTGCCTTTTGATCCTTCTCAAGTGTGCATCGACCACTTCACTCCGACCGCAACAGGAGCTGGAGCCGGTGCATATAAAGCGGGTAAGCAAGAGGGTCTACCATCAGGTTTCTGTATGCAAGGTTAAATTCTGGCGCAAGCATGAGCGAATCAGCAGCATGGTGACTGCAGTTTTGGACAAGTACAACGAGACCGCGGTTGGTTTCTTCATTTACTCACTTTTACACAGCTGCTTCATCTCAGATTCTAATTTAAGTATCTAATAACACTCTCTTTTTTTTCCCTCGTGATTAAAGGTACCCAAGTATAATCTTCATGTTATCTGTGGTGTTAATGAGCTCGTTGACAAAGAGTTTAGCTTGGACCGGAGTATCAAATGCTACAATCCTTATACCCCTTACAAATACCATTACTCTCACATCAATTTCCTGGCGACTCGTGAAGGCTCTTCTTCTGCAACACTTTTCTTTGAAGAATGTGGTAATCATGACACCAGCAATTCTTGGTGTGTCCCTATACCACTGCAGCCAGATGCTGGTATCTGTACAATGGCTGGTATCCGTCCAGAGTCCAGGCCAGGTGTTGGTACGCGTCCAGAGACCAGTGGTGTGCAGCCAGATGCTGGTATTGACCTTGCCTATACTTCGACTTCTTGTTTTTATTCCATTACAGAATAATTATACTCATTTCCATCTAGATTTAGCAGCATTATTCAAGTATAGATACAAATTGTTGGGCATGGGCTCTTGTGATATAGCTACACCTAATTTTCCAGACCGCTTAATGCAACAACTATAAATAAAGGGCCAATATCTCTAATGAAATAAAATTGTTATTCAGAAATAGCATAAGCAAAGCCATTTACAATCTTTTTGTCCAGGGGCCGGTAAACATCCAGAGTAATAGCTAGAGATATGCTAGTGTTGACCTTTTCTTCTGTCCTATATGTGGATTATTATGGCCTATAGGCTATAATATTGTTGGCTCCTCGTTTTTATTCAATTATCGAATATACTTTGATCATGATTTGCAGCATAATTCAAGTAAATACATATAGAGAACTAAGCAAAGCCATTTACATAATGTTTGTGTCCAGGGGCTGGTATCCACTCAGAGGTTGACCCAGATGCTGGTATGGGTCCAGGGGCTGGTAGTATCTGTCCAGATGCTGGTATGCGTGGAGGTCCTGGTATCCGTCCAGAGGCTGGTATGTTCTATTATATTTTTACAATTTCCATGTAATTTCTTGTTAAATAGATCTGGAAGAATGGAAACATCAATTCATATTTTATGTTTTGAAAGTAATATCTAATTCCCCATACTGTTCGTCCTGATATTAGATGTGTCTATATAGCATATAAATGATGACATCCTCATTTTGTCAATCAAAGAACTTAGAAAAACTATCTACTGGCACTGATAGCTTCTGTATGTGCTGTAAGCTCGCTGCATTTACTGTGAGCATGAAGGGAGCAAGATTTTGCATCCAATCGCAAGGAGTTTTCATGGGCGTGATGATTTTAAGGAGCTCAGTAGTGGAGATTTTTACACCAATGACAGGCTCGTCAGGGAAGACCGGGTAGATTGGATCTATGGTGCTGAAGAAGAGACCATCTACTTCAACTACTGCGAGGACGCTGACGCGACCGCCGCGATGGAGATAGGTATGGTTGGGCATTCAGGTAACCCGAAAAAATCGGGTCAGGTTTTTCGGGTTTTCAAAAATTCGGGTTTCCGAATCTAGAACCCGAGATACAGTCGAGATTACATGAACCCGACATTTCGGGTACCCGATAATTCGGGTTCGGGTCTCGGGTAATCCGAACTTCACGAAATATCTCGTCTTAGCCATGAGTAGAATCCAGTCCAGTGACAAAATCAAACAAATTTGTGGATCCAATCAATAGATTCGCATAGAATGATCACATATAACGAGGAGGAACTCAATCCTCCAATGGATTCCGACAAATGCATACGAATTGAACAGAAAAATCGCCACAAATAAGTGCCCTCGAACCTCATCCCCGCAGAGGAAGGGCGACGAGCGCGCGGTGCTCTACGTCCCCTCTGGCGCTCGACATCGGCGGTGTAGATTCGTGGAGGACCGGCGGAGGTAGCAGCACCGGTGCTCGACGCATCGCTATTGCTCGGGTTTTGTGCCCAATCTAGAGATAGGTGGATGTTGCAGAGGCAGAGTGGTGTGGCACAACTGGCGCACAGACCAGACATGCCATCACCTTTCTTAAAAGCTCACCCCCTTTGCTGCGCTCTCCGCGTTTTGGGGCATACATGGCGTGCAATGGCGAATTTGGCTGCTTTGCGGAAAAACCCTCCTGTTTCTTGTAAATCGCGAATCGATCCGACACGACCGGATCGTACAGTACTTGCGTTCATTTATTTTGCATACAAGCCCTCTGTCTAAAATTTATTTCTACACAAAGAAGCGGAAATTGTCATTTTGCAAACACACACCTACCCATTTTGCGAATGCCCCCTCCCGCCACCCCACCCCCCGCGTATTACCCCCGACACACCCCGCCGAACCCTAATCCTCATTCCCATTCCTCGCCGCCCTCTCACCCTCTCCTCTGCGCCGCCTCCCCCTCTCTCCCTTGTGCTGCCCCGTCGAGCTTCCTGGAGCGACGCGAGCCCCCCCTCTCTCCCTCAGATGGGCGGCCCGCTCTGGTTTGATCTAGGAATTTGCCTACCTGCCCCTGCCGCCCCCGCCTCGTAGTTCGCCGTGCGCTTGGCTGGCTCGCCACGGCGCCCGCTTTTCACACACTGGGTCTCATCGTCCGGCGGCCGCGGCGGCGCCGCGCGTGCATGCAGGGAAGAACGAGAAGGGGAGGTGGAATGTTGCGTTGGAAGCGGGATTTCGGGGGGTAAGTCGTCGCCGGATCCGCTCTGGTGAGATCCGCGTGGCACCACCGGACGCTGCCCGGACTGACAACAGCGCGGTGTCCTCACGCTCTTCGTCACCGACCTCCCCTACGATGGCGCCCCGTCGTCGCACTCGACGTCGCCTGAAACGTTGCCTTCGCCGCTGCCACCGCCGCCGCCGTGCTCGCGTCCTTGACCGAGGAGAGCCCAGACCCCCTCCCCCAACGACAGCGCGCGGTATTGGATCAGGTTGGTGAGGATGGCTCCCGTCGGAGCGGCCTCCCGGCCTTCGATACACCCGACGGCAGGAGGCGAGATAAGTACCCATCCTCACCCCGTATTGTTCACCTGTTCCTCTCGCCCCAGTTACGAACCCTAGCTTTCAATTCCCCATCTGCCTTCATCCTATTTCTCGGACATCATGGCGCACAAACCATGGCGTGTAGATCTGTGCGCTCCTGCTCTTATTGATGTTTTGGATTTGTTGTGCCTTTGCCTGATCTATCGGTTCTTGCTCTTCCCCTGCAGGTGCAGAGGTGGCCACGTTATTACTTGAAAAATACAAGGATTTATACAACAGGCCATCTCGAGATGATCGAAGGAGAGGCTCCAAATCCAAAAGGGCTGAGTTGGGTAAAACAGATGGATAGTTTCAATTCATCATGTTACATGTTCTTTGAGATATTGTATATGAAATTCCAGTTCTTTCAGATGCAGAATTTAGATGTTTATGATGACAAGCATTGTTTAATCTTTAGAGGATTCCACCAGCTGCAAGAATTCAGTTCATTTGTCAGGACACTAACAAACTACAACATTATTGTTTCGTTCTCAGCTGATGGAAGCATGCAGTGCAGGATGGTAACATCTGAAAATCATCAAGATCACTGTTGCCCTTCAGATAAGTAATCAGCTGTCACCGTTCAGTCATGATAAGAGGTACCTTAAAGAATGCAGTCGATGAGTTTTAATATACGGTTATGTTTGTAGAAATGCTAACCCTAAACCCTTGTGCTCTCCATTCCCCATCCCGACCCCCTGTGCTCCCTAATGTTGGCGCCATTGACCTCAACTCTGGTGCGGATGCCTCCATGTGTTCGATCAAATGGCCATAAAGGTATACATTTTTTTCTTCTTTTATACCCTTCGATCTTGCTTGCACATCTCTTATTAATTGTGCTTTCCTCATTCAGAGTTCCGGGTTAGCAGAGATTGACGTGAGTTCATTAGGTTCAGGATAATTGCAAAACACTACCTTGGTAATTCCATATTTGCTCCATCTTTTCTTTTACTTCATCATCCAATGTTCATTTGACTATGAGGATTTCTGATAGTTTGTTTGAACAATTGAGAAGAGGATAGCCGATTACACCACCTGTAGGATGCTATGTGATATAAGATTGACATCTCATCACTGTTTCTGAAATCTCAATGCAGAGAATTTCACTTCTTTCAATTACCAACCCGTGAATTCTAGGCTGTGGTTAACTTTCAAGTTGGCTGAATTTCTTTCTTCCGTTTATCGATGTAATTTGGCCATAAACGTTGAGCTAGACTAAGGTCGTTAATTAGCCAACATACTGTCAATGAATTAAAATTGATTTGCATTAGGAGTATGTGTTTTGTGTACTTTTGATTGTGATGTTGATTACCCACTGATGGTGTGCATCAGATGGCATTCTTTGAAAGAAAAGAAGAAATACATATCAAGGCATTCTGATTTTTCCGAGTCTTAGCATGTGGTATGTAAGTATTCTAATTTTGAATGAACTGTGTACTAATCACTGATGGCTTCCATACAAATGAAGTATGTAGCCAGAGACACGGAGGTGTTTGTAGAGATAACTTACACTTGACTGGCAATTCCTTTCATTGTGACAGGGGCCAGCCTAAATGAAGAAGTCCCACTGCAACAATAGCTGCTTTTGTAAAGGTTTGCTCTTGAATTTTGAATATTAAAATATTTAGTCCCAAAAACTGATGAATGAACTGATGTTGTATAAACTCTTCAATTCACAAAGTGCATTTAATATGTATCGAACTCTTCTCTTAGTAACTTTTCTCAGGATTAAGTTGAAGATTTTTTTTATGAATTTATGATGGGTTTACCTATGCACTCCTTTTCGTTAATTGACATCTGGTGATAAAAAAAACATGTTAAGAAAGTTATCCATTAATTTAATTATTTATCAAAGGGTTGTCTTAGGAAATGATCTAACATAATGCGAACCGATGGACTCTAATTTAGGGTTCTGCACCCTTAGTCCCATACTACTAACATTTACATATTATTACATAGAGTGATGTAAAAAAAACAGTTGGCGCTCTAAAATTGCATTATTTTTCATGAATATTGGTGTAGCTAGAACTCTTAAGTAACTTTGACTTTTTTTAAATGTGTGATACTCTTATCTCCTAGATATGAAGTGAAATTCCATATATTTATGATTCCCAAATGCAAGGAGACTTAGTATGCAAGCTGTTGTGCATCTTTGTTTTCTCACAAGCTTCCGCAAAAAAAATGCATTTAATTCATCAGATTACTTTCTTTGAAAAGATCAGTATTTCGTATTGTGATTAACCTTCTGTTTTTCAATGGAAAAAGGATACTCTTGCTGTGAGTGATGTGTTGTGTACCATTTTTTTCTGAAGGACGCTGAATCGATGTTGAGTCTGATGCGGAGGACGAAGGCTGCATGGAGGGGTGTTGGGTGTCCCTTGACATATCCAAGGGGAAGTCTTGTAATTTTCTCCATCGAAACTAATTTGTTCACTTTATTGTTACTTCCTGACCAGGTGGAATAGAGTGGAATAGAGATACAAGGATTGTGTTGGGTGATTGCGTGGAATTCTTTTGGCCCTTATGCATTTTCTGGTTCAGGTTTCAAAGAGAGATGAATGTGAGATGATTTTATGTCCCATGGATAGGTCAAGAAGCGGACCAGAGCTTGTGTGAAACAGATAGATGTATTGCAAACCATGTAATCAATATATCTTGAGGTCATGCAGTCAACAATGTTGATGCTTGAAGTGTCAAAACTCATCTGTGCTGTGAATCATAGATTGTTAAGAGATATGCTTTGTTTATTCCTATCATACGCTCAATATATAACCATATGTTCATGTCTTTGCTGATCATTGTTTTGAATGGGATAGGGCGCGCAAGACGCGCCGAATGTTCTAGTTGACATTTGTGCTTGTGTGAAAAGCATTTCATATATATATTCTGTTAAGGAGGTCTGCAAACTGGTCCGTTAGGCACAAGGATCGGCAAGTGACGTTAAACTATGCTTTCTATTTATGAATTTGTGACGGGTTGAGTTGGCTGGGTTGGGCTGGGCTGGAAAAATTGTTATTCAGAATTCGCATAGTACTCTAAGTAAAAGAAATAGAGTAGAGAAGAAGAGAGGTTTCAGTTTGTGGTGGTGGTGTGTGGTGGCTCGTGTCGACGTCCCAATCCGACCGAGCGGTTTTTCATGTATGCTCGGGTCGATGTCCCAATCCGATCGGGCAGATCCTTGGAAGTTGTTTGAGCTGCTTAGAGAGGTGTGTGTTGATGTCCCAATCAAACCCACTGAGTTTCTTTCTAGTTGTTTCAATTGAGTTGAATGGTGTGTGTTGATGTCCTACTCCAATCTACCAGAGTTGCATGGTCTGCGGATAGAGTTGTTCGGGGTTTTTACTCCTTGAGTGAGGGATGGTGAAGAGACCTTTCTAGTTGTATGGTCTTTGGACCGAAGTTGTTTGATTTTTTATCCAGTTTTCCTTATAAACTGGATCAACTCTCTTCTTCTAATAAAGTTTTGGGAAAGCGTAAGCTTTCGTCGTCCGTTAAAACTCAAAGCAAAGCCATTTACAATCTTTTGGTCCAGGGGCCCGTAAACATCCAGAGTATGGGCTAGATGCTTGGGTTGACCTTTTCTCCTTTTCCCTATAATCATTGCACGCCTCGTTTTTATTCAATATAGAATCGATTTGATCGTGATTTGCAGCATAATAATTCTAGTAATTGAGAGTCTAAGCAAAGCCATTTACAATCTTTGTGTCTAGGGGCTGCTATCGATCCAGATGCTGATCCAGATGCTGGTATGCGTCGAGGTCCTGGTATCCGTCCAGAGGCTGGTATGTTCTAGTCTTACGATTTCCATGTTGATATTTCTCGTTAAATAGATCTGGAAGATGAGAATGGAAACATCAATTCCTGCTCATATAAATACTCTTTCCAGTCAGATGTACCTGCTGTTTGATCTTTTTTAGAGACTAAAGTTAAAGGAAAAGGAAAAAAAAGGTGTTTTGAGACTTCATCGCAGTTTTCTCCAATGGCACCCCTTAATATATGCCTGCATTTTGTATGTACATATACATATGGATGAGTACGTGGCTGTATGTTATAAAATAATCTGAGAGTAATCTAGTACTTAACTTAATCTGAAGATCATGCTAACTTTGTTATATTCTCAACCTACTAAGCACAGTGGTTAGTGTACTTGTTTTTGTTTTGAAAGCAATATCTAATAACCCATATTGTTCGTCCTGATATTAGATGTATCTATATATATTTAAATAATATGATGGCATCCTCATTTTGTCAACCAAGAACTTAGCAAAACTATCTACGCTCTTGCTGCCACTACTGATAGTGTTTTTTGCATGTACTGCAAGCTCGCTGCATTTACTGTGAATATGGAGGAAGCAAGATTTTACATCCAATCGCCAAGAGTTTTCATGGGCGTGATGATTTTGAGAAGCTCAGTCGTGGAGCTTTGTACACCAATAACCGGCTCATCAGAAAAGAGGTGGTAGATTGGGTGTATGGTGCTGCAGAAGACACCATCTACTTCAACTACTGTGAGGACGCTGCCGCGACTGCCGCGGATGGATATAGGCTGCCGAAGATGAGGCGGTAAGTAGTGGTGTGGCGCAAGTGGCGTACAAACCAGACTATGCCATTGACATTTGTGTTGTGTGAAAAACACTTCATATATTATGTTAAGACGGGCATTCTGAACCGTGTTAGGCGCAAGGATGGGCAAGTGAACGTCAAACTATATATGCTGTCTATTTATGAATTTGTGACATCAATTAATCAAGCCTTGGCTATGTCAATCAAGCCACATGGTCTGGTGAAAACGTCGTGTCAATTAAATTAAACCCTTGGTTATGTCCACCTTGATCATCAACGCGCACGCGCTCTGTTGTTACAATGTAGCATCTTGTCCGACAGCTGAATCGCCCAAAACTACAAAAGTTATGGTGTATCCATTGCCATGGATGAACCCTCTCTCTAGTTTTCCATGACAAGCAGCGTGAAGCTTGGGTGTGAGCCTGTTGGCACCTGTACCTTGTCAAGCGGCATATACCTTGAATGGTTTTCCAGACCTCCTCTGTCTGATAACGAACCATAATCAGTAGCGGACAATGACATGCATGTTAGCCGTTGGGATTGGGATGCCCAAGTGCTGACAATCAAGTGATGCCGGATTGCCGGGTGTGGTTACATACTCCCTCCGTCCCTATATGATAGTCGTCCGGGAAGCGTGTTTGTGAGGGAAACACAGTTTTCTAGAGACAATCATTTAGGGAAGGAGGGAGTACGTTTATAACTTTATGCGTGCCGGGAGCATGGTGTCGAAGTGCTAGAAAGGGTTTTTCTCAGGTACACTCAGACAACATGGACCGTTCATTTAGGCAGATCTGAAAGGTTATTATCACATATTACCTCCTAGAAGGTAATATAAGAAATTGATATATTTTTGTTTTGAGAAATAGAAAAATTAGGCAATAGATCTAACTACCCTTTTTTGGGTGAAAAAAAACGAGACATGCATATTTTTTAGCATAACCAGCGAATATATTAACCAGAAGCAAGGTTGCAATCAGCTTCAGCGCTCCCCATCAGGCCTAAAGGGAAAGCATGACTGCTTTGCACAGTAATTAGCAGCATCATTGCCTTCCCGATTTACATACGACACACAAAAAAGATTAAATTCCCTGCTTAAAACGCTAATTTCATGGCATAAGCCCGCAATCGAGCTCCGCTCACCGGCCTCCGAGCGTAGAAGGCTCACCAGAGTCAGGTTGTCCATCTCCAGCTCTACCCTCCCATAGCCACACGCTAGTGCCAGCATCACTCCATCTCTTGCCGCTAGTGCTTTTGCTGTCAGTACATCTGGGATATAGTCATGGAATTTCAACGACGCCTGCAGTAGTAGCTTGCAGCCGTCCGCATCTCTGATCACCACACCACCGGCCCCCGAGTTGGAAGCTGCCGCAAAGGAAGCATCAGTATTCACCTTGCACCAGCCGCCCTCCAGTTTACGCCATAGTTTCTTCACGTCGGGAGGAGCTGTCTTAGACCGTCTCCAGCAATGCCCCCATCTTCTACCGCAACTGCAAAATGACGAACCAACATCCACTATACTGACTCCAGCAAAATGCCTCCATCTCGTGCTGCATTTTACGCCTCCACCCCTATGGTGCTGCATTCTCGCGATATCTCTCTCCTCTCTTCATTCCAACTGCCTCCTCCTCCCTCGCCCTCTCCTCCCTCCCTCGCCCCCACCCCCATCGGGCCTCTGCCACTGTCTCTACCTCTGCCGTCGACCGCCTCCGCCCGTCGGTAGATCCGCTCACGTTGACCTCAGGTGGCGGCTCCTCCACCGCGCAGGCCCGCGGCGGCTGTCGGGGTTTGATACCACCGGCAAATAAATTTTGGTATGTTCGTGCGTCTGATCCGGATGGTTGGGCTTAGAGACACAGGGGTTATACTGGTTCAGACGCCGCGGGGGCCCTATGTCCAGTTCGGGGAAGTATTCTATATGCCCAGGGGGCTTGTAGTAGGGGGTACAAGCTTAATTAGGTCGAGAGAGGGAGTAGGTCCCTTGTCTCTGAGTGCGGTGGATAGCTTGTAATGCTCTTGTGTGAATGTGTGTTTTCTACTGGTTTCGCTGTGTTATGTTGCAATCCGTTTGTTGTCCTGATGTTCTCCCCATGTCGGTACCTGCTTCCCTTTTATAGTTCAAGGGGAGCCGGTGTACAAGGATTAGGATGGTAAAATCACGTTCTGCTACAGTGCTGCAACAGTGCTGGAATAGTCGCCAGAACAGTGCCGCGGTGTGGACCTCCGTCTTCGGTTGGCGTCGTACGTTTTGCCAGGCGCGGTAGTCTTTGTAGGGCGGCGTAGGCGGCGGCCCCTGCCCCAAGGAAACTGCTCCTCAACTCATGGTCTCGCAGGACTGGTAGGTCGAGGCTTCCAGTGCAAGCCTCGACCTTTCTTCTGATAGCTGCTCGGTCGGGACACGCCGTCCTTTGACTTATACACGAAGGATTCGCCAGTCCTTCGCTACTGTTCCGCATTTAGGTGATGGGACGCCTTCGCAGCCCGCCTCCCACGTCGGGGAAAATCCCATCATGGCCTGACACAGCTCTGGCACATCCCCGGGCGGCGTAGAGCCATTCTTGCCACGTCGCGGCCCCTGTCGGGGAGGGGCTGTCGTTGGGTTGCGGGTGGCAGAGCCTTAAGTCGTGCGAGGCGGAGCCCTCTCCCAAGGTAGTCGCGATGCCTGGGCGCTTCCTTAGGTTGCGCGGGGTGAACACTTAAGTTAGGTTGGAGTCGGGCCCTTGGGCGATGCAGGGCCGATGCCTGCTGGAGATGATGGGCCTGCATTGCTGGTGTTTGATGCTGGGCCGTCGCGGCCTTGGGCCATCGTAATCTTCATGGATTGGGGATTAGGGGCTAAGTTGGCTACCCTCGGTTTATCCCCTCGTTAGTAGCCCCCGAGCCTAAGGAGGAATGGTTGATTCGTCCTTAGGATCAGTGACGCTGGTGCTCTTCTGTCGATCTTCTTACTTCGCTTCGGAGGGGCGCGCGAGCACACCCGCCAGGTGTAGCCCCCGAGCCCGCGGTGGAGTCAAGGACTCTGCTGCGGGGTTTTGTTTAGTTGCGGCGAGTACCGGCTCGCCTTTTGAGGTCGACGTGGTCGGACGGTGGGATTTGACCCAGTGTCGAGGGGGAGTGTGGCCGGCTTCAGCTGACGTGACGGGGCGAGCGGTATGCCATTACCCTGCTGCCGCACTGCTGGGTGGGGCAGGAGGCCAGTCACGACTTTCCTCGTAAGCTGCCCCGTCTCGGTTGCTGTTCCTCTCATGAGGTTGGGCCAACGCTACCCTATAAAAGGAGCTCCACTTCGTCTTGGTGAGACTCCATGGTAGACATATGGAGAGGAAAAGAAACTTGTTGTCCCTCCCGTCGTGGGGGGTTCGTCCCCCTGAGTGTAGTGCCAACTCTTGCCTCTTCTGATGTCGGAGGGAGTCCAGCGAGTGGAGAGGTGTGCTCATGACGATTTTTCCTTGTCCTAGGGCTTGCGACCCCACGGCAACATGGGGGTCGAAGCCTAGGGTAGGAGGTCCCGGCAAGAGTCGTCGCGTCGCGTCCGCGCCGTTCCCCCTTCTTCCTGTTGCATGCCATGGCGCATCGGGGGTCGCTCACCCGGGCACGGGCGGTGCTGCAGGACGCCAGGTTAGCCCTGAACAAGCTTCCAGGGTGAGCTATTCCTGGAGGACCGATGCTTCACCGGCAGTGCGGCCAGGGGTGGCCCCGGGATCCTTGACTTCTTCCCAGGTGTTGGCACCTGCAGTGGGGACGTTGGCCGCCTCCCTAATCTCCACAGGGAGTTCCCAGTTCCACCAGAAATCGCAGGGAGTCCAGTGAGGTGCTCCTTCAACGGCGGTGATTTGTATTACGATACTTGTTCACGGTCTTGTGGACCGCCTTCTTGTACCTTAGGGCTTAGGGCTTTGTGTCGATGCAGTTGTCCCCTTGTCCCTTCAGTGTTGTTGTTTTGCTTGAGTTTCTTGAAACGGCTCGCTTTCATCTTTAAGTCGGAAGGGGAAAACTCTTGATCTTCCCTGCGGATGGTGGGCAACATGCCCCGAGACTGGTGGAGTAGTGGGAGAGAGGAAAACAGAGAGAGAGAGAGAGAGAGAGAGAGAGATCACCTTGGGGAAACCGTTGTGCTCAGGGCGCGCTGCGGCTATAAATTCTCGGTGAAGGCTTAGATCGAGCGCACCTCTCGTCTTCTCCTTCCCATTGCTTGCGCCATCGTCTCGTCTCCTCAGCCCTTCTCCTTCGTCTACAGCTCTGTTGCCTCCAGCCCCATTCCTGTTGATGGCCGGCGAGAAGCCCCCCGCCGAGAGCTCCCTCGACTCGTCGGTGTGGGACATGGGTACTCATGGCTGTCCCCGACAAGTGGCTCCGGCCCATCAAAAGATTCTCCGACCTGACAGTGGGCCCAACAGACCTGATCTGTGGCCCCAAAGATCTTCCAGAAGATTCCTCCAAGCGACCTTATCCGATCCGTTCGGGTAACTTGGCATGCAAGACAAGACATAAAGACGTCGGCCGCGCCGCCATGCAGTCCGAAGATCACGGGATTATGTTGTAATTTACTAGAGATATGTTTCCCTGTTGCAGCCAACATGGACTCAGGTCCATCGACCTTGTCCGTTAGCTAATATAAGGCGGGCAAGGGTGTCCTTCTGAGGACCGCCGATAAGCCATCCAAAGCCATACAATCAAGAACTGAACATAGTGTTTTATTCTCCGAAGGCCCGGACCGGTATAAACTCGTCATGTCCTTTGTATTTCGTGTGTCATTACATAACCATCGCGTTCTTAGCTCTAGATCTCCTCCCGCTGAACAAATAAACCACCGGGGTTGACCCCCTTATGGACTGCTCAGACCTAAACCTCTGACAGCTGGCGCGCTAGGTAGGGGAGGATCTAGGGTTCTTCGTGCAACTCGATCGCCTCATCACATGGCGTTGTCTTCCCTGTAAGCATGGCGGACTTCCTCGACAATCCCGTCGACATCCGCTTCGGCTCTATGGCGGTGGAACCCACCACTCCAGCCGCCTGCCTCGTCATCGAGAGCACTCCGGCTACCTCCCTCCAGCAGGTCAAATCCGATCTGCTGACGAAAACCCACCCACCCTCTCCTAGCGATCAGGTCGCGGGAATCAACCATGTCGAGAGCATGCTCTCTGACACCATCCAGATCTGCGAGAGCGTCAAGCGCTCGACTAGGCCTGTTGCACCTCCAGCCCACATGCCCTACGGCCTACGAAACTCAGCTCGTGTGGCAACGAACCACATGAAGAAGAAGATCCAGATCCAATCTGGGTCGACGACAACAACCTCGCAGGTCCCGACCTGCGGAGCTCGCAGGGGTCCCCTTGACAACCCTTGCCCCATTCACAAGAAGGCAAATCATACGGCCCGCCAGTGCCGTGTGCTGAAGAAACTTCGCCGACCTGCTCCTCCAGCTGCGACCCAAGGTCGTCAGATCCGTTGCACTCCACAGCCCCCGGACAGAGAGTTTCAGGTCGCCCGCGTCGTCATCACACCCAACGACTTTGGCCACAAGGTCGGGGTCTCAGATCGCGAGTCTCTTGTGGTCTCCGGCAATGTACCTCCTCAAGTCGGCGAGACATAAGAACAACGACAACAACGAGAAAATGACAACGCTGCTCGAGCTCAACGCCGCCAGCAAGAAGCAGACCAAGCCGGTGCAGATGCAGCAGCTGCCGTGCCCAATCCCATCAACAACGCCGTAGGCAATGCCACAGGCAACCCTGTACGCAACACCGCTGGTCAGGTCATAGCACAACAACGGCACCAAGATGAACCACAACGACGTCGCCTACGAGCCAAAGACCCCCAAAAGGACTTTGAGGAAGCTGGCCACAAGATCGACAACTCCCCTAAAGCCAACTTAGGTGCGGCCCTGGCCGAAATAGGTCAGCTAGAAGAAACACCCGTGACACGTCGGCTCATGGCCCACATCCGCATCACCACTGCTCAAGTAGAAGAACGAAGCCAGGGCTACAGCAGGTCGGCCTCAAGCCAGCACTCTCGGAGTAGGTCGGTGCGACCACAAAACACCAACAACGCTAATCCTCCTCTTCAGCCCATAGCCGAGGAGGGAGGAGGCGAGAACGAAGTCGTGCAACAGCCCAATGCTGCTGCTGGTGCCGCTGGGAATGCAAGACCCAACGCCGGAGGCCGACCTCCACCTGCAAGAGTTGTGCGTGTCCTCCAGGACAACCAAAATCAATGTCAACCTGCCCGGACGAGCAGGAAATTCAACGTCGTGCTAACTACGACCACGCCAATGGTCCACAGGACCCTCTCGACGCAAACAACCCTATCCAAGGAGCAGAGCTCCGTGTGATGCACGACCAAGAACTGCGACATCATGCCCAGTACGACCAAGACAACGACGCCCCCGATGACCTCTATATCGTCCCAGCGGGTTATGATGCTAACTACAACGATAACGCAGACGCAGGCACCATGAACAACTTCCCGGCCTTCTCACGACATCTCAGGATGATGAGATACCCAAAAGACTTCAAGCCAGCCATCGAAAAGTACGCCAGTTGCTCCGACCCAAGTATTTGGCTAAAAATGTACACCATCGCCGCTCAGGCTGCGCGTGGAACAGAAGAACACATGGCGGGGGGTACTTCCCCCTCGTGTTGGGCCAAGCGCCACTCCTGTGGCTTAACAATCTCCCCGCGGAGTGCATCACTTCATGGGCAAGTCTCTCACGGTTGTTCACTACGAACTACCGGCGACCTACAACCGCCCCGGCAACACTCGCCACCTTGCCAAAGTGTGGATGAAAAGCGGTGAAACTCTCCAGGAGTACACCAATCGCTACTTTGAAAACCACAACACACTTGTGAGTGTCAAAGACGTCATCGCTTACTACAAGAAAGGCATCACCAACCTCAAGCTCTTCGAGAACATGAAGCCGGTGCAGATACTATCGCTGACCTCATGGCTTACGTCGATAAGCTTGTCGACACCCAGGATGCAGTCGTCCACGACTTCAAAGGCAACAAAGTGGATGATGCTTCAACAGCTCACGTGTCCGCCGCTGCCGCCAGGTCGCGCAAGCGATCTGGCGAGGTCTACATGACTGATTCTCCAAGAAGGTCCACCTTCCTTGAAGGCGACTTCAACTGCACGCTGGATGACCAATGTCGATTCCACCGCGACGCCAAACACACCATGCACGAGTGCGAACAACTGAAGCGTGCTCTTGGTGTCCCTCCAGAACCAAAGAAGACCAAGAACAACAACGGTGGTGATGGCGGTTACAGCAACCGTCGCTACGGCGACCGCTACCGCCGATCTGATCGGCGCGACTACCGCGACCGATGACCTTACCGTTGCGATGACGACAGAGATCGCTGCGATGATCGCCACGGTGACCGCCGTGATGATCATTGTGATGACTGCATAGACGACCACCGCGAAGATCGTCAGGACGATCGACGCGACGATGGTGAGCACCGCAAGGAGCGCAACCCTCCTCCGCCGCCTAATGGTGTCAATCCCAAAGGTGCATTCCAAACCGCTAACTGTGAGATCAACTTCATCGTTGGTGGTCGCTGAGCTATCAAGAGCAACAGGCAACAGCTGTCGGGGTTCTCTACCGTCGGTAGTAAATTTGTATCGATCGTGTGTCCGACCCGGATGGTTAGCACGAGAGACACAGCGGTTTATACTGGTTCGGGCCTCCGGAGAGTAATACCCTATGTCCAGTGTTGGTTGGTCGTGTTCTTATGCCAGGAAAGTTTGTAGTAGGGGTTACAAACTAGTCGGGAGAGGGTGTCAGAGCCCAAGTCCCTGGGAGGCGTAGCTCGTGCTACGTAGGTGTATGGTGAGTGAAAATCAAACCCCTAAAACGGTTGCCCTCCCCCTTTTATAGACGCAAGGGTGAGGGGCAAAAAGGGGATACAAAGATGTGCTACAGTGCTATAGTGCCATGGTATTGGGACGTCTTTTCCCATGCGGTGTCTGTCAGAGAGGTATTGAAGAACGCTGAACTGTAGCAGTGCAGGTGGCGATCGCCGTGTGTGCGGGCTGGCACAGTGGATTCTGAGTGCTTGGCGCTTCCTCCGATCTCTTCTGCGGATGACTTGGCACCTTTGAGTGTTGATTAGGCCTGCCATATTACGGTTGGGGCGTAGGTAGGCACCGCCTGTAGAGGGTCGTTGAGTACATGCTCTGACGGGGTGGCGAGGTGCAGAGCTTGGACGGGACGACGCGTTGGAGGCCGCGCGGGCCGCACCGCTCCGTTTTACGACTTCTATCAGAGTCGGACGCCCACGCATCCCGCCAGCTGGTGTGTTTTGCATGGCATGGAGAAATGGAGCCTTGCGTGGCATCGTGGGAGAGTCTGAGTGTCGGGGGAGCGCCACGTTCGTGTGGGGCCTCAGATACCGCGCTCCGACCATCACATGTGGGCCCCGCCTTAGTCGGAGACGGAAACTACTCGTGCGAGCGGGTAGTCGGAGGCGGAGACTACTCGTGAGAACGAGTAGTCGGAAGCGAGGCGGAGAAGTGGTCGGAGGCGAGGCGGAGACTACTCGTGCGAGAAAGTAGTCGGAGCCGAGGCGGAAACTACTCGTGCGAACCGCCCGCAAGTCGGAGATGGCACGTCTTGCCAGCGAGGGTCTTAGCGAAGACCTGCTTCCTTCCTTGTCCTAGATCTTAGCCTTGATGTCGTCAATGGTGTCTGAGGACTCCATCTCAAGGGTAATAATCTTGCTATTTAGGGGGCCTAATCCAGGCCCTCGTCAACAATGTTCCGGCACACGAGGGATCGTCCTCGTCAACACAGAAGATCCCCAACCTCTACGGTGGTCAGAGTTAACTTTCTCCAGAGCAGACCACTGGGTGCACATACCTGACCCCGGGACCTACTCGTTGGTCGTTAACCCCATAATGGACGGAGCTTTGCTGCCTAAGACCCTCATCGATGGGGGCAGGAGCCTCAACATCATCTTCACCGAGATGCTGAAGAAGATGCAATTCGACTTCTCGAAGATGACAACATGCGACGAGCCCTTCTACAGGGTTGTACCCGGCAAGGCAGCATACCACATAGGTCGTGTGTGCCTGTCGGTTACCTTCGGCAAAGAGGACAACTACCAGACGGAGTACTTGATGTTTGAGGTGGCGGACTTCCGCTCATCTTACCATGCCATCCTAGGTTGACCTATGTTGGCTAGATTTATGGCCATCCCTCACCACACCTACCTCATCATGAAGATGCCAGTGCCCAACGGGATCCTTTCCGTCTACGGTGACCTCCTGATATCCTTCAAGTGCGAGGACGAGACCGTCGACCTCATCGCAACATCAGCATACACAACTGCAGCTACGGTCATGGCCGCCCAGGCCACCAAGATCGACCCTACTTCCCTGGAAGTACCAGAGCAGAAGCGCACATCAACTGCCTTGGACGCCAATCCCACAGTAAAGAAGGTCTGCGTCAGCCTGCCCGACGCAGCTAAGGAAGTCACCATCGGGGCCGACCTGGACCCGAAATAGGAACTCGCGCTCACCAGTTTCCTCAGGGACAACGCCGACATACTCGCATGGAGCCCGTCTGACATGCCCGGTGTCCCAAGGGAGCTGGCTGAGCACACCGTAGAAGTTAGCAAGACAGCAAGACCTATCAAGCAAAAGCTCAGTCGTTTTGCAAAAGATAGAAAGGAGGCCATAGAAGTAGAAGTTTGTATGCTCTTAGCTACAGGATTCATCCGTGAATGTAAACACCCGGTTTGGCTCGCAAACCCGGTCCTTGTACCTAAAAAACTGGCGGATTAAGGATGTGTATCGACTACACCGATCTCAACAAGCACTGTCCGAAATAAAGACCCTTTCCGCTATCACGCATCGACCAGGTCGTGGACTCCACGGCTGGCAGCATCCTGTTATGCTTCCTCGACTGCTACTCAGGGTATCAACAGATAGCCCTGAACCCCGACGACCAGGACGAACAACAAAATAAAGTACGTATGGTATAGTCGATAAACAAATTGATGACGACAAGGTGCGTGCGAATGCTCTAATACCTAAGTAGAAAGCCTCTTCTTATAGCTCTTATTATTTATACACCATCTATGGTTCTATGTTGCATATGCGGGTTTGCTAAAACCATTTTTTATAGGAAATAGCCAAATTCCATTCTTAATACAAGGCCGTAGGTCAAGGATACGGGAATCTGATTTATGATACATGCTTGGAGCTATTGTGATGCATGTGATACAACCTAGATTACTTTTCTTTATTTACTGATGAGTGTTCATAAATGGCGCGTTTGTTGACACATTTTATCTTATATATTTATAAGTCAATTAAACATGAGAAAATGGCATAATTGTTAATACCAACTTAGAATAGGGTGTCACTAATAGTTTTTCTGGAGTTTTGGTGAATTATATGATTTCAGGGACCATTCAGGAAAATACGAAAAGAATGAAGTTTAGAAGGCTCCAGAAGACTCCGGAACTCAACGTGACTTGGCACCCAAGAAAGAAGAATCTGGAAGAGGCAAAGACCCACCTGGGTGAAGTGGGCCCCGAGGGGGCCCACCATAGACCGGTCGGCCTCCCCCAGGCGCCACGTCAGCCCTACTTCTGGAATGTTCTTCCACCGCCTATGAGGATCAATCTAAACCGTATGTTAGGTCAGTTTGATCGTACGGCTCATGGCATCCCCTCAGGACTATATAAGCAACCCCCTGACCCCCTGGCAGAGAAGAAGCTGGCCCTCATCTGTTCATACACCAGATCAAGTCATCAAGTCAGAGATACTATGCCCTAGAAACACCATATAGCGAGAGTAGCTAACTAGTCTAGATCTAGGAGGAGGCAAGGCGTCTACTTGGCTCCTGATCGGCTAGAAGCTGGTCGAGATACTGATCTAGCTTCGCTTTTGTAAGTTCTTCATAAGTTCTTCACATTTGCTGTAGAGACATATGTTCTTATCAATGATTATATTCGAGATTATATGCTTTGGTGTTTATTATGATTACATGTTTAGCATAGTTGATTTACTTTTATATTCGTGTATGGAGTCGTATAGCCCTCACCTAGATCATCTGTTAACATGGGTGAGTGGTAAAGATAGTGTAAGCGTGGTGCTTATACTGTATTTACCTACGATTGCACCCTACATGCTGGGTCGCGTGGTAGATCGCGGTGGTGACAGCACTATTGAGTCCTTTGCAATCCACCCCCCGGGTGTAGGACTAGTGGAGCCTTATACTATTTGGGTTGTTTCAAGTTTCGGCCTTGATCCTCCTGATTAGTCTCCCCATGCATTAGTATAATAGTTCTTCTTCCATGATTGTTAAATGTATTGCACTAATCATAGTTTGCATTGACATATAGTTTAGGGTTACTGAGGAGTATCCTCGCTAACTAGGCTGTGAATACGCTTCTCTCTCTATATTGACACTTTCCAGTGGCTCACTATGTTATGACTTGATCAATGCTATCATTATTATTATCTTTATGTGACTTACACCTGTTTATAGTAATTGATATATTTTGGCCACTCTACATTACACAACTGAGAGATATGCATGTATTTGTTATTATAGATAAAAGACTTCTTTCCCTAAGGTAGAATATAAATACGATACCTGGTTTTACTCCTGGTTAAAATGCTACAATAGTATATTCATATCTGTGCGCTTGCATATATATATATATATATATATATATATATATATTCTTATCTAGAGATCAAAGGCATATGTAAGAGTACCAATCCATGTGTTTTAGTGGCACTTCTGTCAGGGATGACAACCTAGATCGAGTTGTGCTGTGACCCGTATTGAATTTATCTTTTAGTTTATCTGAAAGCAACATCTGATATACTGTTGACGCAAAAATAGGACGTCACCCTTGCGCGTGACACACGTGACTCCCCGGTCTGTAGCGAGGCGTGCCAGCCAATCTGACCTGTTGATTGACAATGAAAAATATTAGGGATCGGCTAGAGAACCGATGGCCTTTCAGCGACACGTGTACCAGCCAATCGGCCGATAGAAGGTAAAGCGGGATCGGCCGGCTCGAAAGCGACCGAAGCGCGGGTATGCAAGTAGATCGATCGGCCGACCGTGACGTCAGCGCTCGGGTAGGTCAGAATCAGCTGCGGTGTTTGAAGCCGATAGGATCTAGATCGAGCGGATGGTAATGATAATAACTAAAACTACAAGAATTTGGTACGAAAACTTGTAGATCTAGCTAATATCGGTAAAGGGTGAATAAAAAACTAGAAGAAACCTCAGCGATGCGCCTGGAGGTTAAAGCCTAGGATTATTCGGTAAAATGGTACTCACAAGCTTGCCGGAGATCAGCTGATGCAGCCCGATGAACTCGAAGCATGACGTTGTAGAAAAGAGAAAAAACGCAATGGCGAAGTCGCCGAAAAGTATATGCTGTAAAGGTAGATGCTGTAAAGTAGATGCAGTAAAAGTAAAGGGTTTGCCCGGAGGTGGTTTGTTTGATATTGGTGTGTACAAATTTTCCGACCACGCAGGGTCGCTATTTATGTCCTGAGGACAAACCCGACTCCTAGCCGATCACGGTACTATTTACTTGCATCTAAAGATAAAAACTACTAAAAATAGAAAAGGACTCTCGTAGGAGTCTAAGACCTTCTAAAACTGACTCTTTGACCCATCGTCAATCGTAGACTAACCCGCCTCCGCCATGCTTTCCTTTTGGCGTACTTCTTTGATTACCGCCTTCCCTTTTCCTCATCGGCCGATTTCCCGGCTGACCATCGGCCGATCGGTTTGACCAACTGGCCCACTGTCAGGGCTGAGCCCCTCTGACCATCGGCGAATCTTGTTGACCGTTCTTCTCTTCCTTCAATCGGCCGATTGCACTCCGTTTTTTCATTGGTCGTTCCTCCTTATCCTTTTTGACCTGTTTTCCCAAAAAATGGTGTCAACACATGCCCCCTAGTTTCTGAGTAAATGATCCTTTCTCTAGCCTCCTTTTGTGAAGCCAGGAGGTCCAACAGCTAGAAGAAGCCTTGTGATGCAGCTTGGGTGCTTCAGCTGGTGGAGAAGGGCAGGGGTTGTCCTTGGACGTTATGGAAAGAAGAACAACCCTATGTCTTCTTTCCCAACAACCTTGACGGGAGGAATTACCCCATCTGGTGATTCATCTTCGTCAAATTTGCACTTTCTTTTTTTGTTTTTCTCTTTCTTCGTCCCCATCGCATGTTTCGTCGATGACTGATGTAATAGATCTGTAATCGATCATCCAAGATATTTTTAGATGTATTCTTCAGATCTGTACTTGTGACGCCATCATTGTAATCGAAGATGAGAGAAAATATATATATTTTTATTCTAAGGGCGATTTGTACATCGGCCATAACATGAAACCGAACATGCTTCGATGATTCAGCTTTCTACTACTAAAGACGATTTCACCCGCGATCGGCTGTAACTTGAGTCTCAAATCGACCACTTTTAGGCTCTGATTGGACTAAGCGTCTACCCATATGCTTGGATAGTATTTCTTTAAATATTTCCCGTTCAATGCTCTGGCAAACTTCTCTCCTTCCAATGTCTCCAATATATATGCATTGCCTGGTACGCATTGACTGATCTGATATGGTCCTTCCCAATTAGGTGACCACTTCCCATATTTAGGATCCCTAGAGCCGATCGGTAATATGAGCTTCCAAACCAGATCTCCTTCAGCAAATTCTTTACCTTTGACTTTCTTGTCATACCATCTGGCTACCCTTCTTTTATTCTTTTCGATATTCTCTAAAGCTCTCAGCCGATTACCAGCAAGATCTTCTAATTCCTCCTTCATCATAGCTGAATAATCATCGGCCGATAGCTGATCTTGTGAAGAAGTTCTCCTGGATCCGGCTCTCAGTTCCCAAGGTAGTACAGCATCGTGACCATACACTAGTTGATATGGTGATACCTTGGTTGCTCCGTGGCATGCCATCCTGTATGCCCATAGTGCTTCATTAAGGACCGTATGCCATCGCTTAGGACTTTCATCAATCTTGCGTTTGATCAATTTGTTGATGCCCTTGTTTGCTGCCTCTGCCTGTCCATTCGCTTGAGCATAATAGGGAGATGAGTTTAACAGTTTGATCCCCAAAGAATTTGCATATTCTTCGAACTCCCCTGAGGTGAATTGACTTCCTTGATCGGTTGTGATAGTTTGAGGTATACCAAACCGATAGACAATATGTTCATTGACAAAATCAATCATATTGCCTGACGTCACAGTCTTGATTGGGATGGCTTCAACCCACTTAGTGAAATAATCTGTAGCCACCAGCACAAATTTATGACCTTTACTTGATGGTGGATATATCTGTCTGATCAGATCAATCACCTAACCTCTGAACGGCCATGGTTTAATTATTGGGTTCATCGCCGATGCTGGAACCCTTTGAATGCTTCCAAACTTCTGACACTCTTGGCATCCTTTGTAATACTTGAAGCAATCTTCCAATATCGTTGGCCAATAATAATTATTGTTCCTGATCATCCACTTCATCTTGAATGCTGATTGATGAGCTCCACAGACTCCCTCGTGAATTTCTCCCATTAAAATTTTAGCTTCTTCTTCACCGAGACACTTAAGCAGAACTCCATCGATGGTATGATAATACAGCTCTTCTTCCAGCAGAACATACTTAATGGCCTTGTACCTCAGTTGTTTATCAACCTTCTTGGATGGATCTTTCAGATAATTTATTATTTCTTTTCTCCAATCTTCAGCTGATAATTCCACAGTCAGAATCGGCCGATATCCTTATGCCCCTTGGGCCAGCCGATTAGCTTCACTACTATGAAACTTAGGGATATGTTCAAGTTTTACTATCTTGAACTCTCGAAGTAACTGAAGGCATTCTTCATGATAAACCCTTAATATATCATCTTTGCATTCATACTCTCCTGCCAATTGATTTATCACGAGTTGAGAATCTCCAAATATCTCAATGACCTCAGCATTGACTTCTCGTAGTAGCTTTATCCCCTTTAGTACTGCTTGGTACTCAGCCTGATTGTTTGTTGAAGTCTTTTCAATTGGGATGGAAAACTCGTAACTTGTTCCTTGAGGTGAGATAAGGACGATTCCGATCCCAGCTCCTACTCCACATGATGATCCATCAAAGAACATAGTCCATGGAATAGGTTCTATGACTGCAACTTCAGGTCCACAATGCTGAGTTACCAGATCGGCCATTACTTGTCCTTTGATTGCTTTGGCCGATTAATAGGTCAAGTCAAATTCTGATAAAGCTAAGATCCATTTTCCAATCCTACCCTTCAAGATTGGTAATGATAGCATATATTTGACCACATCATCTTTGCAGACCACGGTGCATTCAGCAGTTAATAGATAAGGTCTCAATTTTGTGCATGAGAAATATAAGCACAAGCATAGTCTTTCCACCGCCGAATATCTTGTTTCTGCGTCCAAGAGTCTTCTGCTCACGAAATACACAACTCGTTCTTTTCCTTCAAACTCTTGCACGAGGGCCAATCCAATAGCCTGCTCATTAGCCGATAGGTATAACTTGAACGGCTTCTTATCTTGAGGAGGCATTAGGACAGGAGGAGATTTCAGATAATGCTTGACATTATCTAAAGCCTTTTGTTGTTCTTCTCCCCATACGAATTTCTGATCGGCCTTGAGCTTCAGTAGAGGTGTAAATGGCTGAATCCTTTCCGACAGGTTAGATATAAACCTTCTGATGAAATTGATCTTGCCAATTAATGACTAGAGCTCTTTCTTGTTTGATGGCGCTTTTATATTGTCAATTGCGCTGATTGATTTCTGGCCTACTTCAATTCCTCTCTCGTGTATTAATAAACCCAAGAATTGGCCAGCTGAAACCCCAAAAGCACATTTGTTGGGGTTCATTTTTAAACCATGCTTCCTTGTGCATTCCAGCGTTCTTTGTAGGTCTGCCAAGTGTTCCTCGTAGCTCTTTGACTTGACAACTACATCATCAATGTAGATTTCTACTATCTTGCCGATGAGTTCATGGAATATGTAATTCATGGCTCTTTGATAAGTGGCACCAGCATTCTTCAACCCAAAAGTCATGACGATCCACTCATACAATCCGACGTGGCCGGGACACCTGAAAGCAGTCTTTGCAATATCCTCTATGGCCATAAATATTTGATTGTACCCAGCATTACCATCCATGAAGCTGATGACTTTGTGCCCTGTAGCAGCATTGACCAGTGCATCGGCCACTGGCATTGGATATCCATCCATCGGCGTTGCTTTGTTCAAGTCCCTAAAATCAATGCACACATGTAGTTTGCCGTTTTTCTTGTAGACAGGGACTATATTAGAGATCCATTCGGCATATCGACATTGTCGAATAAAACCAGCTTCGAGTAACTTTGTTATCTCGGCTTTTATATCAGGATAAATCTTCGGATTACACTGCCTTGGATGCTGCTGAAATGGTCGGTATCCTGGTTTAATGGGCAATCGATGTTCAACAATGGATCGGTCTAAGCCAGGCATCTCGTAATATTCCCAAGCAAAGCAATCCTTGAATTCCTTCAGTAATGTGATCAATTCTTTCTTGTATTCTTCCTCTAGCTTGGCACTGATGTATGTCGGCCTTGGTTTGCTTCCGTCTCCAAGATCTATCTTTTCTAGTTTATCGGCCGACGTAAACCCATGCCCAAGCTTCCCTTCATCTTCAATGAATTGATCCATTAAATCTTGTCATCAGAGCCGACTGCTTGAACCGGCTTTAGTCCAAAATCGGACACTTTGAGATACTTGGTATCTCATGCTTTTCCAGATATGCAGCTTACCGGATCATAAGTCCATCCTTGTGCTTCTGTAGCTGCTACTGTCAAGGAGGTTTCTCCTTGCACCACTTCCACTGAATCTCCGATCTATTGGATGATGCATTGATGCATTGTAGATGGTATGCAATAATTGGCATGTATCCAATCCCGACCCAGCAGTAGATTATAAGATCCCCTCTCTTTAATGACAAAGAAAGCGGTCGGAAGGGTCTTACTGCCGATGGTGAGCTCCACGCAGATTGCTCCTTGAGCCGGAGAGACGTTGCCTTCGAAGTCCACCAACATCATATCGGTTTGGGTTAAATCTTCATCAGATTTCCCAATCTTGCGCAGCATGGTGTACGACATCAAGTTGACTGCAGCTCCTCCATCCACAAGCATCCTGGTGACTGGTTTGCCATTGACAAATCCTTTGAGAAACAAGGCCTTCAAGTGTTGTCTCTTCTCATCATTTGGCTTCTCAAAGATAGCTTGCCTAGGTTCCAGTGTCAATTGAGCCATGCCAAGTTCTTCATCGGACACATCCGAATCAACTGGAGCCATGAACTCTTTTGGTAGGAAAACAACCATGTTTATATCAGCTCGTGGTTTGTTATCTTCCTCACCATCGGCCTTAGGCTTTAGGCGCCAAACTTTGGACCGAACCTTCTTCTTGTCCAGCACATGTCTCTCTGCTTCTTCATTCTATTCTAGCTGACGTAGGTGCTGGATTCTCCTCTTCTGGGATTTGGTCAAGCCATCTGGACACCACTGCGGATTGGGCTTTTTTACGTGTTTGGCTTGACCCTTCATCATCCAGTTGCAATGTGCTTCGACGTTCGGGAGCTCAGCACATAATATCCTCATCAGGAACCAGAGAATCGGCCATCTCTTCCAGCCGATTGTTTGACTCTTCATTGACTCGGCCTCCCAGCCGATCATGAACGCTGGCCTTGCCCCCAGCCGATCGTGGACGCTGGCTTTGCACCCAGCCGATCGTGAACCGAGATCCGTTGATTGTCAAATCCACGGTGATCCTTGGCTGCAGGTCTTCTGTCATCAAAGCAAACCCTTTTGGATGAGTTGCTATTATTGTAAGCCCTGTTGCACTCTGGACAGTTTTCTGCCGTCGGCAGCTTGATCCCTTCTTCCCAACAGTACTTGAAGAACGGACATCTCCAATGTCCTTCATTACGTCGTGCCCACTCTTCTCTTTCCTTTGCCTTCTCTTGTCGGCGCTGGAACTTGTTGATCAGCATCTGGGACGTGACAGGTCGGCGTGGCTTTGAGTCTCCCTCTTCAAGCAGTAACCCTTTTCCTTTGACATCGGCAGCGGTTACTTGTACCTTGGGATCAACGGCTCCTTTATTTTGAGCCGAATCAGATGTCAGCAACTTAAGTCGTGACGTGTCTTTGCCAAACACCTCAACTGTGTTAGTTGGGAAGGGGTGCTGATCAATCTTCATCGGCTTTTCAGCTTTGGTAGGAGTTTCAAATTTAAGCCTCCCTTACTCAATAGCTGATTGGATCTGTTGTCTGAAGATCTTGCAATCATTGGTGTCGTGCGATGTTGCATTGTGCCATTTGCAATACTTCATCCTCTTCAGCTCCTCTGCAGATGGTATGGTATGGAACTGGGAGAGTTTAATTTGTCCTTGCTGAAGCAACAGATCAAATATCTTATCGGCCTTAGTGATGTCAAAGCCGAATTTCTCTGGCTCTTTCTTGCCAAAAGGACAAGATACTGTCTTCTTGCCTTTGACCCACTCTGCAAGCCCTATCATATTATCTTCATCTTCTGAGTCAGAGTAGTCCACATACGACACCTTCTTCTGAAAGTTCCTTCTAGGCTCATAGGACTTTGCAGTTTCTTGACTCATCCGACTGACCAACTGGCTGAGGCTTTCAAAATCATGTGATGCATATTTCTCCCTCAAGGTCAGCAAGAGACCTTGGAAAGCTAGTTCAGCCAATTGCTTGTCTCCTAAGTTTAGACTGTAACACTTGTTTCTAACCTCTCTAAATCTTTGAACGAATCCAGCTACCGTTTCATCATTCCTTTGCTTGAGCCTGGTCAGATCAGTGATCTTCATCTCGTTGATGCCAGAGAAGAAGTAATTATGGAACTGCTGTTCCAAATCGGACCACTTGATTATGGAGTTTTCTGGCAATGAAGTGAACCATGAGAATGCTGGCCCTGACAGAGATGAAGAGAACAAGTGTATCCTGAGTGCATCAACATTCCCTACTTCTCCACATTGGATAATGAATTGAGTGATATGCTCCATAGTGGATGTTTCATCTTGCCCAGAGAACTTGGTGAAGTCTGGCACTTTGAACCTTGGAGGGAATGGTATCGGATCGTAGCCAGAGGGATACGGTGTCCTGTACATGCAGGACTGCTGCTTGGGCTTTATCCCATATTGCTTCAGTAGCATCTCCGAGAAGTGATCAATCAACTCCTGCTTCATATGAGACTTCAATTCAGCAGATATCTGCCCAATTGCTTGCATCTCGGCTGGAGTTTCTGGAGGTCATTCTTCTAAGATTCTTGGCTGTGGATCTGGAGCTGTTGATGTCCTTGCTTCAGCAGAACCTTTTGAATGACTTGTAACAGGTGGAGCCTATTCAATCGGCTGACTAGCCGATGGGGCTGGTTGCTGCGTATTCAACTGGCTTGAAATAGCTAATTGATTTAGAAGTGTCTGCAGTAATTGCGCAGAATCCACCTGTGGAACCACTGGTTGCCCTGTTGCCCCTTGGTTGATCGGCTGCTGAGGCGATGATCTTGTATGAGCCACCGTATTAGCTGGGGTTAAGACAGCCTGCATTGTCGTTGACTGTTGAAGCGGGGCTGTCTGTATGGGCATCCCGAGCATTGGTTGCTGTAGTGGAGTAGTTTGCACAGGCATCCCGAGTATCGGCTGCTGAGCCGATCTCTGAGGTGGAGTGGGATTTGGCCTCTGAGGTGGAATAGGACCCCTTTTCTCTGTTGGTATGACCATGTGAGCATGAGCTGGGCTAATCTTGACTCTCTCAAAGGCTTTGCTCCCATGATTGAAGTAGACAAATACTACTCCTTCCCCATTCATATGCACAGTCCCTGGAGTACCCCCAAATGTAGCTTGGTAAGACTGTGGGTACTTTACTTCTGGAACTTCCTCAGGCACAACTTCAAAGGAGTTTGAGATATCTTTCTCAAAATGATCGTGATGCAAGCTCCACCCTGTAAGCCTTCCGTCTTGATCTCTCATTGCAGGATATTTTTGCTGATCCTGCACTGGAAGCACCTGATCCTGGACGACAGATTGCACTGGTGTTGTGACGGCAGGGTCTTTAGCTTTACCATCACCACTTTGGTTCTGAATCGGCTGGGCGTCCGATGAAGAACTAGTAGCAGCTTGTGGAGATGGTGTGACTTTCACTGTTGGGTCATCAATCGGCGGGTTGGCCGATTGGTTTTGCTGGAACACTAGAGGAGTTTGTTTCGGTTGAAAGTATGCGGGTCCCAGATATCCTCCTTCTGCTCCTTGCTTGAGTGCATCAATTATGGCATTCTGAATAGTATTTGCGAATACCTTGGATTGATCAATCATTGTTTGATGCATAACTTTGGTCATCATGTCTTGAAGCCCTTCAGGATCGGCTGAAAAGGTGACTTGCTTAGGCAGCGAACTCTTCTAGAAGACTCCACTTTTAGTCTGACTGTACGATGCCAAACAAAGCTCTTCATAATGCTTCATGTGAGCCTCGAGCTCAGCTTTGTCTGAATCTTTCAGCTGATCTCTGGTGATTGGTTGAACGTTTTCTGGATCAACTTCAGAAGGACCAGTCTTCGTAGGCTTCGTCATTGTTGACTTTTTCGTGTCCCACTGGGCGTGCCAAAAGTGTGTTGACGCAAAAATAGGACGTCACCCTTGCGCGCAACACACGTGACTCCCCGGTCTGTAGCGAGGCGTGCCAGCCAATCTGACATGTTGATTGACAATGGAAAATATTAGGGATCGGTTAGAGAACCGATGGCCTTTCAGCGACACGTGTACCAGCCAATCGACCAATAGAAGGTAAAGCGGGATCGGCCGGCTCGAAAGCGACCGAAGCGCGGGTATGCAAGTAGATCGATCGGCTAGATCGGCCGATCGTGACGTCAGCACTCGGGTAGGTCGGAATCGGCTGCGGTGTTAGAAGCCGATAGGATCTAGATCGAGCGGATGGTAATGATAATAACTAAAACTACAAGAATTTGGTACGAAAACTTGTAGATCTAGCTAATATCGGTAAAGGGTGAATAAAGAACTAGACGAAACCTCAGCGATGCGCCCGGAGGTTAAAGCCTAGGATTATTCGGTAAAACGGTACTCACAAGCTTGCCGGAGATCAGCTGATGCAGCCCGACGAACTTGAAGCACGGCGTTGTAGAAAAGAGAAAAAATGCAATGGCGAAGTCGCCGAAAAGTAGATGTTGTAAAGGTAGATGCTGTAAAGTAGATGCAGTAAAAGTAAAGGGTTTGCCCGGAGGCGGTTTGTTTGATATTGGTGTGTACAGATTTTCCGACCACACAGGGTCGCTATTTATGTCCTGAGGACAAACCCGACTCCTAGCCGATCACAGCACTATTTACTTGCATCTAAAGATAAAAACTACTAAAAATAGAAAAGGACTCTCACAGGAGTCAAAAAACTTCCTAAGACTGACTCTTTGACCCATCGTCAATCGTAGACTGACCCGCCTCCGCCATGCTTTCCCTTTGGCGTACTTCTTCGATTACCGCCTTCCCTTTTCCTTCATCGGCCGATTTACCGGCTGACCATCGGCCGATCGCTTTGACCAACTGGCCCACTGTCAGGGCTGAGCCCCTCTGACCATCAGCGAATCTTGTTGACCGTTCTTCTCTTCCTTCAATCAGCCGATTGCACTCCGTTTTTTCATTGGCCGTTCCTCCTTATCCTTTTTTACCTGTTTTCCCAAAAAACGGTGTCAACATATACACTTAGCATCATGTTAAGATATACCTTTGCATTTCTGGCGCCGTCGATAGAGATGGATCTTATATCTGTTTCTAGTCGATGATGTTAGCAATGTCAACAGCATTCTGCATCTTAGGGCGATAAAATCATTCCTATGGGATCATGCGTGGCTGCTGGTAGAGATGATGATGAAAGGCGGGCCGCTTGAACCAGGACCTATTTTTTTTAGAATTACACAGTACAACGTAGACGCTCATAACACGCACACACACTCACCCCTATGAATACACGTATGCAAACCAGCCCTGTGAGCACCTCCGAAGGACTGAGCACCGGCAGATCTAGAGATTCCCGAAGTCACCAATGGCGCCTCGTCGTCGACGGGAACGTCGCTTACCACTTAACGCATAACGACGGTAAATCCTGGAAAATCCAGGAAAAGGTGCGAGCACCAGGATTTGAACCCTGGTGGGTAGCGTCCCATTGGACCGTCCTACCATTGGACTACAAGCCCAATCGCAACTGGTACCTATTCTCATAATAGGCAACAAGCAAAGCTACATAGGAAAGGGGGTGACTGATGACTGCCTTTTTTGTCAAAATCAAAAAGGGTGGAATGTGTAATATGGCTGGCTACAAGTATAGCCAAAGAAAGATGAGACGAGATGGACTACCAGAGGACGCAGCGGGACTACCCGGGGAAAGTCCGCCCCCGCTAGCTAACATAGATATCTATTCTCGGTGCGCATATTTGAGATTTTGAATCTCTTTCCGACCAGGCCAGACCGAATCGGGCCACCACTTGGGATGGGAATGGTTGTGGTCGTACTCGTACCTATCGGGCCAAGAACGGAGCCCTAAGAGGGAATGCAGCTGGGCGCTGGAAAAAAAAGAAGTGTCGGAATTCGGTCGCTGCATTCGCTCCCACAGCGCGTGCTAATGAGAGGTGCCCTGCCGAAGTGCCAATGCTCTGTGTTGTCCTCCCTTTTTCTTCTCTTTTTCAATCACCTTTAATCCATGATTGCTCCCAATTTCGAATCCAAACTTGCCAAACTTCTTTAACCAACTGATTTTGAGTTTCATCAATGGAGCAACATAAGCTCAAGAGTCGAGCCCCCGAAATCTTCCCCCAAATCTGTTCTGCGAACTGAATGCCTAAAGCCATTCCGTTTCGTCAGTCTCAGTTTTGAGACTGAACAACTAGGCTATATGGGCGTGTTTGAACGGATGACTAAATGAGGTTAATAGGGCAAATTTACCTCAAATTAGCCCCAAAAGTGCCAAACATATAGGGGTACATGTGTGGGGTAAATGTGTAGCCCCTCCAATTTCATTTACCCCTCAAGAGTGTCAAATCTGAAGTAAATTGTGGTGGGGCTCAAAAAAGTGATCAACTAGTGCACTCTCTCGTCTCCCACATGGCTATTAAATGTTTAGCCCACCAACATTTGCCCCTCAATCCAAACAGGGATAAATTTGTTAAGGGCAAATGGGAGGGGCAAAACATTTACCTTGAGGCAAATATTTACCCCAACAATCCAAACATGCCCGTCGAGTTCCCAAATAAATTAGCAAACCTTAAGTTCTGTGATTAACCCTTGAACAGAAATAACTCTTCAAGTTCCAAGTTCATTTTTAGATCAAAATATCCTGAAGCCCATATGAAAACTTATCTGGAAATCAGCCATAAAGTTGGGATTTTTACACTGACTTAAGCCCATATGAATTAATTTAGGCTCACCCAACTACTGAAGGAATACTAAAACATCATGTAATGTACCCCAACAGTAAACAAACTTAAGCATTAAACCAACTTGTAGCAAATTATGGAGGGAGTTCAAGAATTGTCAATTCTTGAGCAAGAGCTAACACCCCAACAGATGGTTACCAAGCTAGTAGCTAGGGATTGATGTCTAGATGAATCACACGAAACAAGAGATGATGTTGTTTCATCCGAAGTAGCTAGGGGCAACCAAGTAGGCAGTCATGCTTATAATACTGAGGCGAAAACAGATTATTTGGCACTACTTTGGTTTCAGGAAAGAGATTGTGAATGTTTGCCTGCAATACACCAGAAATATCATGCAGAACGGACTGCTTAAGTTTGCGCTTATTAAAGATGATTGGTTCTATCAAAAATGCTGAACCACGAATTGGGAATTGGGAACTATTTAAGAAATAGTGGGCTACGAAGTTTAGCGACAGCCTTCTCTAAAAGCTATAGAAAAGCAATAGCGGGTCATAGCGGAATGATAAAATAATAAATAATTATATACAAAATTAGAAGCATCATTAGTCTAACATACCAAAATAGACTCAAACATGTCGCTTGACTGCCCAATTGTGTCTGTGTTATTTTGTTTGGGGTGCACTAGTTATATCGATTCCCTTGACTGCATCTTTGAGGAAATGACACTACAAAAACATACTCACAACTTCGCTAAATATCGCAAAAGTCTCTTTAGTGAACATTTATTGCCGCTAAATCCCGTAACCCACTTTAGTGGACATAGCAAACAAATGTTGTATAGCGTAGCGGTAGATCTCGTAAAAAGCTAATAGCGAGTTATAAAAAAGCTAATAATGGGCTATTTTGTACATTGCTTAGAATCAACTACTACCAGATTTGTAGTAAAAAAAAGAGACAATCCAACCAACCAACCAACCAAGAAGACATGAATATGCATGACCGCTTTTGAGGTAGATGAATAAGCTGGCTAATTAAACTTCAATATTGAGATTTGGCTACTAAACTTTCAAACAGTCTATTATTATCAACATCATATAGGAACACTTGTATAATTTGTTTTTTACCTTAGAACTTTTTAAAATTATATTTATTATTTTTACCTTAAAACTTTTTAAAAACTAGCAATGATGCATGTGCGACACTGAAAGGACCTTGATGTCGCCTAGAGGGGGGGTGAATAGGCGTGACGACCAAATTAAACTCTTCTTCCCCGATCACTTGAGCTGACAGTGTTCCACCGGTCAGACCGGTGGTGATGACCGGTCAGACCGGTCAAGCACTGGACTTCACAGGAGGCACTGGTCAGACCGGTGAAACTCACCGGTCAGACCGGTGTAGCACAGAGCACCTGCAAAAACAGCTTCAAGCACCTCTTGACTTCTAGCACGAACCAAACTTGGTGAGTGGCCTTTGTAGATGATCACAAGCAAGGTAATGAGCCCTGCACACACAAGTAGCACACCCAAGTAGATCGAAGCGGAAGCAAAACAAATATGCTAGAAGAACAACTTAGAGAGTCAAACCACACGAAGAAGCAAAGGATTTATTTCCCGAAGTTCACCACCCACTAAGGAATGGCTACGTCTCCGTTGAGGAGCTTGCAAGGGACAATTCCCACAACAAGCCGGGTCTCTTTCAACCACTTTCCTCCTTTCCACTAAGGGGATCTTTTCCACGAAGAGGCAAGATCGCAGCCCTTACAAACTTCCCGCTGCTCACCACAACGTTGGGAGCTAGCCGGCGACGCCTAGCCGTCTAGGAGGCAAACCTCCAAGAGTAACAAACGCTTCAAAGCTTGTAGACGCGAAACCAAAGTGCTCAAGCTATGGAAATGCTCTTGTTAGCTCACAAGGTCGCTCTTGAGCTCACTCTCTCAACCCAACACCAAGGATATGGCTTGAATCCACAAATCTCACAAAGAGAGTGTTGGGGAGAGCCACTAAGGCTTAGAACTTGTTAGGAAAGGCTTGGGACCTCAGCAATGTCACTAGAAACAGCAAGCTTCAACTGAAGAAAGCTTGGGGTATTTATACCCCTCAAAGGAGAAAACTAGCCGTTAGTCCACGGGCGGCACCGGTCAGACCGGTGCTCCACACCGGTCAGACCGGTGTTCGAAAAACTAGCCGTTGGGGCTAGCGGCACCGGTCAGACCGGTGCCCCTGACCGGTCAGGCCCGAGACACCCCAAAACCCTTTCTATGATACTAACACTTCACCAAAGAGATGAAGTGGCTCAGGTTAGGTTAGGAGGGTTTGTTAGCACACTCTAAGGCTAGATCTCACTTAGGTCAACTAATGAGCACTTTGACTTGGTCAACTCGCTAAGTTGCATCCCTCTTGATAGTACGGCATACCTATACTCAAGAATAACTAAGAACACTTTGTTGATCCCTTGAGCTTGGATATCTTCAATCTTGCCATACTTGATCAATATTCACTTGAGGGCTTTCAACATAGCTTTTGACTTGAGCACTTCCATACTTGAGCTAATGACTTATGATCTTTCCATCTAGCATAGGAATGCACACTTGAATCCATAAGTCACTTCATATTGCCAATCCTAACATGGTGATGACTTGCATTGCTTCCCTCAGTTAAGGTTTGGATATGATACTTGGAGACCCCACGGATGCTAGAACTTCACCTTAGCAAAACACGAAATGGCGGCTTAGCTACGGCCCCAAAGATTGCTTAGTCCCTCACCCTAGACATCTCGGTTGATCTCTTCATCACTTATCCAATCCACTTTTGAGTTCCACTTGCTTCATACACAATTAACCTTCATTTGAAAACCCGCTTCAAATGCTTGATCTTGATTGACAATGAATGTGCAAGCTTCCAAATTAGAACCATAATGTGTACACTCATCCTTGTGTCCTCTTTCAATAAACACATGAAGCCTTGCACTTGACTTAGAGAATTACCATCTTCTCTTTTATGATCCTTGTAAATTTAATCAAGCTACGTCTTCATATGGGAGACCATGAATTGACCTTCTCAAATTATCCCAATATTTATCTTCTTTTATTGCTTGATACTTGTCACTTATGCATTAGGATCATCCATATATTTGTCTTCTCCAATGTGAGCCATATAATATTCATCCATAAATAAATACTTCAATAATTGCTCATGAATATATAAATAAAACCTACTCACAATCTTAGACAAATACATTAGTCCTTTAATCGTCTTGTCATTCAATTCACCAAAATCCACTTAGGGGCCTAGATGCACTTTCAATCTCCCCCTTTTTGGTGATTGATGACAACTTGATTAAAGCTTACAAATAAAACATTAAAGCGCATTTTAGATTCTTAGATGTAGCTAGAGCTCCCCCTTAATTTGTGCTTAGAGTTGAATTTCAAAAATTTGGCCTTAAATGCCAATTGCACAAATTTGGGAGAAAGCGCGTGTGAGCTCCCCCTATATCTTAGAATCAGTGGAGTGCAACATGTGTGAGCGATAAAATAAAAACCGTGATGCGTATGACAAGATATGCACAAAGCAAAGAACAAGAGTACTGACTAGGCAGCACCGGTCAGACCGGTGCTCCAGACCGGTCAGACCGGTCAGGTCCAGCCAGCACGCCTGACTAGGCGGCACCGGTCAGACCGGTGCCACTTACCGGTCAGACCGGTCAGGTCCAGCCAGAGCACAAAGTAAAAGGTGTGCGTGCTATTTGGTCCAAGGTGATCAGGCCGGGGTTGCAAGCCGGATTAGATCACTTTGCTCCATTTAGCCAACACAAACAATACATCATTCAATACATGCATCACAATCTAGCAATAAAGTCGCTTAATTATTACAATAAAGGTTAAAACACACAGTAGCACTCACACAAATGTTCTCAAGTCCACAAAGATAAGATTCTAAATTATTACACAGCTGCTCTCAACAGCCAGCCAGCACCGGTCAGACCGGTTCCCTGCACCGGTCAGACCGGTGCAACACAGACAGCAACTCTGAGTTTAAGTCTTTAATCCAAATCTTCTCCCCCTTTGTCATCAAGCATCCAAGAAGGGCCTGGAGAAGAAGTAGCCGTCGATCACTGTCCCTGAGATCCGTCTCCTGGTTGAGAGCTCCCTCCTATTTGAGAAGTGTCAAAAATCCAATGCATAGGAGAGTTTAGGTAAATGGAATCAGAGATAGTGATTTCAGAGGGATGAGCTATAGGAGCACTGTCTTTACCATAGTGATATGGGTTATATCCAAAGATCTCGGCGGAGAAGCGAGCGCCCCAATCTTGTCCTTGCTCGGAAGGTGGAGGAGGTGGAGGAGCTTGTTCTTGTTCCATGGAGTGAGAAGAACCAGGTACATCTGGGTGAGGGGGTACAAACGGTGGAGGTGGAGGAGGCGCTGATGATGAAGACCCTTGTTCTTGCCCGGACTCAAAAAACATAGGTCCATATTGATTAAGCATGTCGGAGTTGACCCAACCTCTCATCCTATCCTCGAAGGAAGGTATCTCAACCTGTGGAGACTCAGGAGAGGGAGGAGAGCGAGGCGGTTCAAACCCTTGAGCGTTGTGCATCAACTTCATTGTGTCCCTCATTTGCTTGTTTGCCCTCCTAGACCTTTGTTGCTCCACCTGGATGTCATGCTGACTCCTACACATGCCAAAAATGAAATTGAGGAACTTCCTCAAAGGAGAAGTGGATCTGCGGGGCCTGTGCTGCTCCCAGCCTCCCGACCGGTCAGACCGGTGCTCAGCACCGGTCAGACCGGTGACAGCCTGAGGCCCTGTCTGTGCCTGATCTGACTGAGTAGTGCCCTCTTCTGTGATTCCTTCCCTATGGCCAGGTGCTTGCTCTGCTCTAGGAGATGGAAGCCTTGGACTCTTGCTAGGATTGAGCTTCAACGGCTTGTGTGTCACATTTTTGGGATACTCCGTCTTTGCAACCTTTTCAATCATATACATGATATAGGGACTGTAGCTGCAAATCATTTTGGGGTCCTCTGATAGATGCTTGATTTCTTGCCAAATGAAATCCCCAACACTAAATTCCGGAGCTCCCGGCCTTAAAGCAACCATCAAGTTTTTCTGAAATTTTGTGATCTCAGAGGGATTCCCATCTCTCGGTGTAATAGACACCCTAAGGAGTCTATTAAGTGCAGCATAGTAGGTATAGAGATTCTTCACCTTCCCATAATAAGCATGGTCACCTCTCGGGTACATAAGGTGCAAGGCACTTTTGTCAAGCTCCCCTTCATCATGGAGCTGCCTTAAGTCCTTGTCTCCTGCCATGATCCCAAAGCACCTCAAGAACCTGGGGAAAGTGATGGAATACCGCTGGGCATTGGTCATCCAAATCATAGCCCTCTCAGTACCAATGTGTCCAAAGTGCACGGTGGCATAAAATTGGGCTATTATCTCCTTGTTCCAATCTTGTCGGAAATCCATAAGCTCCTTGACCCTTTGCCTCTCACAGTTGCTTATGACTTCATTAAAAATGGGGTCATTCTTCCTAGCCATATGCCCCCAATCCACATATTGTGCCTTATGTGTGATTTTGGGCTTTTTGATGATCACCGTAGCATAGTAATCTTGCTGAAACTTAGCCCAAAACCTTGGATCGGATGCGGTCCTTGCCTCCTCATAAGGGTTCTTATCTCTCAACTTCTTTAGGGCTTTAGTCATGCCCGAACCATGGTACTTTATTGGCCTGTCAGGATAGATATAGGTGGGTGGCATGATCTTCAATCTACCCTGGTCATCATCATCCTCATCCATGGCATCCACATCCTCTTCTTCTTCCTCATCCTCCTCATCCTCATCCATTGCCTCGTCGGAGTCATCATCATCAGACCCAGCCTCCTGGTGCCTCTTCAGCTCAAACTGTCCCTGAAAGGTCTCATCCTCAACATTGTCATCACTGCTAGTGCCGGTGTCACCTCCAAGGTCTGGTGCCTCTGCACTCTCTCGAGCTGAACGACGTCTCAACCTTTTGCCGCTGACATTTATGGTGCTGCCCCCTTCCCCAAAGTCACCGGGGGTAGTCCCTCTGCGAGCATGCACCTCTTCTCTTCTCTTCTTAGCACCCTCCTTTTCCCTAACCATGACTGCTGTCCTAAGTCACAAAAGGATGACAAGAGTGTATTAGACTCTAGGAACCAGATTGAATCGATATAGAAGAAAATTCTTGAAAGTACAGACCAATTGGGTCTGCTCTGGGCCACACCGGTCAGACCGGTGATGGGAACCGGTCAGACCGGTGCCACCCAGAACAGAGCCAATTGCTCCAACATCCAATCTGAGCAGCTATGACTCTAAGATTTGGTCTAGATAGACATGAGACAACCTAATACAGATAAGTGTTGAAAAGCATGAAGAAAACAAAATTTGGGACTGGGCACGCGCCACCGGTCAGACCGGTGACGGCCACCGGTCAGACCGGTGAAGGCCGTCCGACCCCAAATCTTGGGTTCTCACAATGTGTCCAACGAAACTTTATGGATCTATAGGTATGTCTTCTAGGGGTTCTCAGGAGATGATATACCAAAGGAAATTCAAATCTTTGCACGGAGTAAAGAGATCGGGCAAAACAAAGATTTGAATACCTTTGGAGAGAAGAACTTGAAAGGAATCCAAAGAACTCGAAGGGGGAACTGAAGAGGGGCCTTGGGAGATCCTTTTGCTTCCAATCTTGTGGTCTTTCCTTGGTTGAATCTTCAAATCTCCATGGGAGAAGAGAGAGGTGGAAGGAGGGAGGAGAGGTGGTCTTCACGGTTTGGAGGAGATGAATGCTGGTGAATAAAGGAAGAGAGAGAGAAGGAAGGGGTAAAGGATGGATTCTTTTTACTGTAGGCCCACGGGTTGCAGTCGGGCGTCACCGGTCAGACTGGTGTGATCCACCGGTCAGACCGGTGCCTACACTTGGTCGACCCAGTGAGCCTTTAGCGGTAGTTCCGACCCGTGCTCGGTAGTACCGAAGATTTTGATAATTTCAACAGAGAATCCATATCGGTAGAACCGACGTAGCCTCGGAAGTTCCGATCCTTCTTTCCCATTTTGCGAAAATTCCTCTGAAAACTTCTTCTGGTATTTTATAAGACATTTTGCATCCACTTAGGTCTCAGAAGAAGGAAGATGTGACTTCAGGGGTACCGCCGGTCAGACCGGTGGTGGGCATCGGTCAGACCGGTGCTCCCCTGAGAAAAGGACTTCGGGCCAAAAAGAGAGATTTTGATCCTAATTCTTTCAGAAGTTTTGGATAGGAGATGAAGAGTTGATATTGATCCAAAATTCATCAAGTCTTGAAAGAATGAAGGATAATCCAATTTATTTTGATAATTCTTGATTCTTCCAAGAGAGAGAGATAAAGATGGATTTAATGGACTTGAGAAAATCTTCTTAATTGTGACTAGCCATCAATCAAGCAAGGGGAACCATAGTCACAACTAAGTTGGTTGGGTCACAAAGACCAAGAATCGAATATTTTTCAAAAAAGAGCACACTTCCTACACATACTAGTTGATTTTTTCGAAAAGTCTATCCTATGTCACAAAGTGCATGCATCCACTTCAAATGAATGGCTTTTCAAGAATATTTGACTCATACCTTCAACCTCGAGACACAAAGACGAGAGAAAGCAAAGGTATCAACCAAATATCTAGAGAGGCACACAAAAATTCACTTGAAGCAATTGCATGCTAAGGATGGCACACTAGCATGGTATTATGGCCTAGATGCATTACGGTATTCAATGAGGTTCATGGAAACATACCTTTGCCTTAAGACCATTTCATTTGTGCATATATTTGAATTTAGAATGGTGCTAGCTCTTACTTATCTTTAGAGAGTTATACTTATCAAGAGCTTCCTTAGGGATGCACAAAAGAGTAAGACTACAAGATCACTAGAAGAAATTGTTAGTCCCACAAGTGACTCAAGTGTTGCAATGAGCTCCCCCTTGAATAGTGCTAGAGATATTTTGAATTTCTCGAACGAAGCACTTTATTCAATTAAGAACTTGGTGAGGCTCATTCCAAACTTGGTCACGACACATAAATGATTTATGAGTTGAAATGTGTCGAGTCTCTCATTACCTTTGACGCCAAATCACCCTTTTTCTTGAAAGTTGGGTCATTCCCGGGTCACCCGGCCATAGGGGTCGGGTCACCCTGCAGCACACAGGGGCATACCGGGTCACCCGAGCACAGGTGCCGGGTCACCCGCCCAACAGCCTCACTGAGCCGGCACCGGTCAGACCGGTGCTTGTCACTGGTCAGACCGGTGACCCCCAGTGGTCACTTCTTTGGTGATTTTCAATTTCTTGTCCCTTGATTGAGTGAACACATCACTAATTTGAAACCTGTAACAGAGACAAGGCAATGCTCTTCTAGAGAGCCATTAAAAGCATCGAATGGCATGAGAGTATAATTTCATAAAGATGTCAAAGTCACTACCTCATGTTTCACTCGTCCAAGATAAGTGTCACATGAGTGTTCACGAGGAACTAAGAGTGACTAAGACTCAACAAGGAGCACTAGTTACCGAGATGTCATTGAACTCAAGATTTGAATGAATTTGCCCTTCACATGGACAATTGATCAAACGTGATTTCCATGCCTTCTAACCATGTGTTCAATGCATCTCTTTCAACCTGCAAGCTCAGCAAGCATTTCTTGGTACCCAACGCTTGTTGGGTCCTATGGGGTTAGCCACAAGATGCTTAGGAACCCAAATAGCTCTCATGCTATATTGAGGTGAACTAATCTCCCTCATAGCACAAGTTCCATTCTTATCGTTCCTAAGCTTATGAAAATCATAATGGACTAGATTTGATTTAGGAATATTACCATTTGGACAATCTTTGCCCATGTGACCCTTTTGACGGCATTCATAGCAAATGCGACTTTTGTTCTTGTTGGTCACACCATTCCTTATAGTTTCTTGTCCATGCTTGCTTCTGAGCCTTGTACTTAGAGAAGAAGTCTTCCTCGCCTTGTTTGCTTGAGGTGGGGCTGCCCTGGCCGGCACCGGTCTGACCGGTGGAATGCACCGGTCTGACCGGTCACGGTCAGTGCCACTGCTCATTTTCACACTTGGGCACGAGTCGGCAAAGTGACCCTTCTCTCTGCACTTGTAGCACACTCTCCACTTGTTTGAGCTTCTAGGCTTCTTGGAGAGCGATTCTTGTGCCTTGTGCTTGGTTGGGCGATATTGGGACTTGACTTGCCCAACCTTGCTCTTTTCTTGAATCTTGTGCTTGTGGGTCCTTGTATGTAGTTGAGGGGTTGAGCTAGTGACGGTTGATCCCTTCTCAAGCTTCTTCACCATGTCTTCACGGTTATCTTGAGAAGGTTGCACTTTGCCCTTCTCCTTCAACACATACAAGTCTTTTTGAAGCTTTTCAACCTCTTGCTTGAGTTCATCATTTTCTTTAGCAATGAGGTCATCACAAGATTCTACAAGTACATGCTCAATGCTAGATTGGCTTGCTTGAGACAAATAATCATTAGCGCAAGATAAATTAATTTGAACTTGTGAGCATGTGCATGTGTGAGATAGAGATTGCATAGATTTTACCGATGAAAGCACAACCTCATGGGCTATCTCTAGTGTTGCATAAGAATCGACAAGCTTCTCATAGGAGCACTCAAGTCCCTTGTGATCGGCTTGTAGAGCCATATGCTCACTAGTGAGTTTCGCTAGTTGGGCTTCTAGCTCATCATTGGCTTCTTCTTCTACTTTAGTTCTATATGAAAAAGATTTGATATCATGATCATATTTGTTAGCCAATGATTCATACTTACAAACCAATGATGCAAGCTCGGATTTGAGAAGTTCAAGTTCTCTTGTCGGAGAGCTTGATGCTTCAATCTTCTGGCCCTTAGCTCCCTTGGCCTGCCTCTTCTTCTTGCTCTTCTTTTCCTTCTTTGCCATCAAACAAGTTGGTGTGCCTCTGTCGGCACCGGTCTGACCGGTGTGTGTCACCGGTCTGACCGGTCCCTGCAGAGGGACAGCGTCATCGCTTCTTTGATCTTCTTCTTGCTTGAGGGTTGATGCTTGATGATCAGTGGATGTTGTAGAGGCTGTGGAACATATCTCCACTGGTTCATCTTCATCATCACTCTCAATTTCATCCCATTTGGTGTGAACTATCTCAAATAGCAATTTCCAAATGAGATGAGCATCTTCGCTAATCTTTTTGCTCTTTAGAATAAGATGCTTCAGCTCTCTACATACACAACTACACAAAATGTTAGTAATAACGGCATTGAGTCGCTTCTTCTCCAATTCCTTAGGAGTGACACAAGTCCCATCCTCCGGAAGGATACTCGCAACCATAATACCCTCAGCGGTAGGACCCAAAACCTTAAGTGCAATGAGAACATTGGAGCACCAAGAAGAGTAGTTTGAGCCATATAGAGCTAGAGGCTCAAACGGTACCACACAAGTTGTCGACATCGAAGAACTCCAAGCGGTTAAGCTCGAATCGGAGCACCAAGCTCTGATACCAATTGAAAGGACCTTGATGTCGCCTAGAGGGGGGGTGAATAGGCGTGATGACCAAATTAAACTCTTCTTCCCCGATCACTTGAGCTGACAGTGTTCCACCGGTCAGACCGGTCAAGCACTGGACTTCACAGGAGGCACCGGTCAGACCGGTGAAACTCACCGGTCAGACCGGTGTAGCACAGAGCACCTGCAAAAACAGCTTCAAGCACCTCTTGACTTCTAGCACAAACCAAACTTGGTGAGTGGCCTTTGTAGATGATCACAAGCAAGGTAATGAGCCCTGCACACACAAGTAGCACACCCAAGTAGATCGAAGCGGAAGCAAAACAAATATGCTAGAAGAACAACTTAGAGAGTCAAACCACACGAAGAAGCAAAGGATTTGTTTCCCGAAGTTCACCACCCACTAAGGAATGGCTACGTCTCCGTTGAGGAGCTTGCAAGGGACAATTCCCACAACAAGCCGGGTCTCTTTCAACCACTTTCCTCCTTTCCACTAAGGGGATCTTTTTCACGAAGAGGCAAGATCGCAGCCCTTACAAACTTCCCGCTGCTCACCACAACGTTGGGAGCTAGCCGGCGACGCCTAGCCGTCTAGGAGGCAAACCTCCAAGAGTAACAAACGCTTCAAAGCTTGTAGACGCGAAACCAAAGTGCTCAAGCTATGGAAATGCTCTTGTTAGCTCACAAGGTCGCTCTTGAGCTCACTCTCTCAACCCAACACCAAGGATATGGCTTGAATCCACAAATCTCACAAAGAGAGTGTTGGGGAGAGCCACTAAGGCTTAGAACTTGTTAGGAAAGGCTTGGAACCTCAGCAATGTCACTAGAAACAGCAAGCTTCAACTGAAGAAAGCTTGGGGTATTTATACCCCTCAAAGGAGAAAACTAGCCGTTAGTCCACGGGCGGCACCGGTCAGACCGGTGTTCGAAAAACTAGCCGTTGGGGCTAGCGGCACCGGTCAGACCGGTGCCCCTGACCGGTCAGACCGGTCAGGCCCGAGACACCCCAAAACCCTTTCTATGATACTAACACTTCACCAAAGAGATGAAGTGGCTCAGGTTAGGTTAGGAGGGTTTGTTAGCACACTCTAAGGCTAGATCTCACTTAGGTCAACTAATGAGCACTTTGACTTGGTCAACTCGCTAAGTTGCATCCCTCTTGATAGTACGGCATACCTATACTCAAGAATAACTAAGAACACTTTGTTGATCCCTTGAGCTTGGATATCTTCAATCTTGCCATACTTGATCAATATTCACTTGAGGGCTTTCAACATAGCTTTTGACTTGAGCACTTCCATACTTGAGCTAATGACTTATGATCTTTCCATCTAGCATAGGAATGCACACTTGAATCCATAAGTCACTTCATATTGCCAATCCTAACATGGTGATGACTTGCATTGCTTCCCTCAGTTAAGGTTTGGATATGATACTTGGAGACCCCACGGATGCTAGAACTTCACCTTAGCAAAACACGAAATGGCGGCTTAGCTACGGCCCCAAAGATTGCTTAGTCCCTCACCCTAGACATCTCGGTTGATCTCTTCATCACTTATCCAATCCACTTTTGAGTTCCACTTGCTTCATACACAATTAACCTTCATTTGAAAACCCGCTTCAAATGCTTGATCTTGATTGACAATGAATGTGCAAGCTTCCAAATTAGAACCATAATGTGTACACTCATCCTTGTGTCCTCTTTCAATAAACACATGAAGCCTTGCACTTGACTTAGAGAATTACCATCTTCTCTTTTATGATCCTTGTAAATTTAATCAAGCTACGTCTTCATATGGGAGACCATGAATTGACCTTCTCAAATTATCCCAATATTTATCTTCTTTTATTGCTTGATACTTGTCACTTATGCATTAGGATCATCCATATATTTGTCTTCTCCAATGTGAGCCATATAATATTCATCCATAAATAAATACTTCAATAATTGCTCATGAATATATAAATAAAACCTGCTCACAATCTTAGACAAATACATTAGTCCTTTAATCGCCTTGTCATTCAATTCACCAAAATCCACTTAGGGGCCTAGATGCACTTTCAGACACCCACGTGGCAAAAAAAGAAATATTATTAAGAGTTGAGTTTGATCGTAAAGTCTATCAGGACTGTTTGGTACCGCTTTTAGAAAAAATGATTCTCAGATAAGCTGCATAGATATGTAAATATCGCTTATTTGATAAGCGGGTTTGAACTATCTTGCGTATTTCAGCTTATTTTAGCCATAAGCTGAATTTAAGCTATTTCGAACAGAGTTGTGCATTACCACATCATCTCTGGACCCCGCTTCACATCGACGCACTTGCACAACATCTCCTCGCATGAGCTTCAGCCTCTCGAGCTTGTACCTATACGCCGCGGATGTACATGGTGTTTTTCACCCGATCGAGCAGGGTAAACTTGAAGTCGGCAGGGTTCGTGATCCGGGAGAAGCCATAGAAGCTGTCGATCTCGAGCTCGAGGTAGAGGGAGATGTGGTCGTCCCTCCACCAGCGCTCGGCAATGTTGGGGTGGTACTTGATTCGCCAGCGGTGACCGACGGCCTCAAAAGGTGGCGACTTCGAGAACCAAGTACTGTTCGGGATCTTCCTCGACATGGTGAGGGCTGTGGCAGTCGGTCGCCTCTTGCACGACTGATGGTGGAGGCAGAGCGGTGCACATCAGCAGCAAAGCGGCGGCATAAATGAATAGGACCAAGTATTTTAGAACCACATATTTTTATAGATTCCAACTCTACGTTTGGGATATACCATGCGCTTTGATCAAATCAATAGTATTTTAAAACAAAATCAATAACCAACAATTTTTTAGGATTCAATTACTCGTAGAAATATAGTCCTGTTCTATAGTTTTATTTGTTACTATTTAATAGCATAGACGCACGTGCGACACGCACGTGTTTATAAAATAATTTTAATATCTTTTAAGGATGAGGTAGTCTCGTCTCTTGTTTGGTTAAGGGGATCAGTTCGTTTTAATTTTATTTGTTCGCTTGAAGGGATTGAGAAGATGATATAAATGTCGATAACATCGTTAAACTAGGTGATTCGCCGCGTGTTGCCGCGAGAGATTGGAGAGAGTTTTTTTGATAAACTATGAACCAATGTGGCTGTTTAATTACTTGTATAATTTGATTACATTGAAAACTATGTGAGTGACCTTTGATAAAAGTTGTAGGCTTTTGAGTACTTTGGTTAATTATGGATGGAGAGGAAAAAAAATAATAAACCAACAATTCTGAGATCTCACTGGGCAACACATGTCCTATGAATAAAAATCACCCGAATAGGCTTGAGGACAACATCATCATTTGAGAATTGGTTCGGTAGAACAGAGCAACGTCCATCACAAAGCACGAACGCCAACCAAAGAAGGCGGAGGCCACTCCGCTAAGACGCTAAACAGACTGCGACGAAACTCCCAAGTAAGCATGCCCACTGTTTCAACTAATGACACGGGAAAGCTTGATGCACTCACCTACACGAAGGGGGGCCTCAAGCTCACGCGGACGTTGGGCACTGTCGCGCTGAACATCTCTGCTTATAGGCCCATCCTGATCCCCAGTCCTCTTCGATGGCTCGACTATCACATCCGCCCGCAACCCGACGTGTCATCGTGCACTCCGCCGCGCTCGGCATGCAGGATCATGCCTCCCGATGTCTCTTGTCTCTGTTTGGTCCTTTGCTATCTCTGCTCGGTTCTACTCATTTTATATCGATGTAGAAGGAAGTTTCAGTTTCACAACTGTGGTGAATCATGGGTGCGCAATGAGGCCATGCATGGCAATTATGAAAGGCCAGGGATACGAAAAGAATGAGGTAGTGCCGTAGTGGGGGGTGATGATGATATTAATGATATTAGTGTCAGTAAAGAAGAGGGCGGCACCCGCGGGAGACTCCTGATCTGCGGTGTGGCTCGCTGGTAATGACTGAGTGGTGGGGCCGGTTGATGACGTGGCTAGCTGAGAGCTCAAAGAATTCCTTAGTGGGGACCGAAAACTAAGTTTTGTATGATGACATAAGGCTGTCTCCAACTGTGGAAACCCAAAACCAAGACCCATTCCCCGTTTTAGATGGTGCACAGCGAATGCATCGCGTCCCAAAAATTGAGCTTCTCCAACAGCGAACGCACAAGTAGCAGCAGTAGGCTGGTCATGGGAGCTCGACTCTGTCCATGGAGGAGCACGACCCCGGATGAAGGAGCCCGGCCATGGTGGAGCTCGGCCCCTGGAGTCGCCCGACCATGGCGGAGCTTGGCCCCTGGAGTCGCTCGGCGTGGCAAGCCAGACCCGAAGCAAGGGCGGAGCAGCGGGAAGAAGAGCAGCTGGTGGTGGCGGCGCCGTCGAGGAGCAGCAACTCGGGCACCGGGGAAGGGGAGCGGCGGCCGGCGAGGTAGAGCGCGCACGCGGACACGGCGGCTAGGGGAGCTCGACCACGCCGGCCAGGAGGATGCCGAACCAAGCACCGCAGCCTCGTCACCAGTGGGCCCGACGCCTGGGTGGAGACGCAGAAGGACGGAGGGAGGATGCATACTTGCATTGCGCGTGGGAGACGAGCAAAAATGCATCGCTCGTTTGCGTTGTCCGTTGGAGGCTTTTTTCGACCCAAAACAACTGTGCACGACCTATTTTTAGGTTTGGGTTGTCTTGTTGGAGATAGCCTTAGCATCAAGTGGTCCACTTGTCATCAAGAGTTCAAGTGTCTTCCTCTTTATCTTTTTTTGTCTTTCTTTTCCTAGCTGCCCTTATTTTCTTCATATATAGATGCTTATTTGACTATGTTCGACTGTACTACTTACAGTGTATCAAAATTTGTGTGTAGTGTTTTCTCTCACAACAAGTCGCATCTCTATCTACTCACTCCGTATCGAAATATTTATCGCTGTTGACTTTTTTTGCAACTTTGACCATTCGTCTTATTCAAAAAATTATCGCAAACATGTAAAATGATAAGTCAAACTTAAAATACATACAACAATAAAACATATAGCAAACAAAATAAATTGTACTTGCACAATTTTTTGAATAAGACGAATGGTCAAATTTCTAGAAAAAAGTCAATAGCGACAAGTACTTCGATATGGAGGGAGTAATAAACATGGTCTAGACTCATTTGTTAGTAACTTGATTTATGATCCACATCAGCAACTATCCTAAAAATGTATTTCAAATTAATGGACAAACTAAAACCGGACTAACAAATATAATTTGGTTTAAATGAAGATATAATTGAATCAAATAAACTATACTATCGAAAATAATTCATATCGAAGGGGCCCGCCAAGATGAGTGAAGCGAATACAGGCCGTTATACAGAGAAAGTATACAGAGGATAAAATAAAAATATTTAAAAGAGAAGAGGATGTAATCCTGAGTTTTTTTTATGCAAACAAATGACACTCTTGATACCTTGCATCCTGGCGTTCTAGCTAGACTAAAGATGGGCGATGGTGGTGCTCCGTGGAGCGATCCTGGAACTACCCATCGATCCATTTAAGGATAGATGGAGCACCACTCGATCCGATGGATATCCAATAGTTCAGGTGGATCGAGCCATTTGTTAATTGATTAATGCAAAGCAACAGTTCTCTTCTCTGTTCTTCCCAGCCTCCCGCCATTAAGGGTCTGTTTGGCAGGGCTCTGGCTCCTAAAAAAACGGCTCCGACTCTGGCTCCTCTGGTGGAGCGGCTTTCCTGATGGAGCTGAAGCCGTTTTGGAAAACGTTTGGCAAAATGGCTTCACCTGTTGGATTGAGGTTGTAAAATGTCTAAATTGCCCTTTCTTATTTTTTTTCTTTTTTCCCTTTTCTTTATTTTCCTTTTTTCCCTTTTCTTTATTTTCCTTTTTTTCCTCTCCCTTTTTTCCCCTCCTCTCATTCTTATCCATTCATCCCCCATCCCTCCTTATCCGCTTCCCCTCCCTCACGGTCGCTCTCGATGCCGCCCCTCCGCCCCGCCGCCCCGAGCTCCCGGCGCTGCCCCACCCCGCCCCATCTCCACCCCGCCGCGCTGCGCCCCGGCCCGCTCCGACCGGCCCCACCCCGCCGCCATCGGCGCCTCCGCCCCGCCTCCACTGCACCTGCCGGCCGCCTCCGCCTCCGCCCAGCTCCGGCGACGGCGCGTCGAGAAGCGGCGGCAGCTCTCTCCTGCCGGCGAGCCGTGGGTCCGCGCAGCTCCTCCCCTTCTCCTCCTGCTCTGCGGCGAGCCATGGGTCCGCCTCTCCTCCTGCTCTGCGGCGACCCAAGGGCAATCGTGGGAAAAGGGGGCGGAGCCGGATGGAGCCACGAAAACGTGGCTCCGCCTCCCCTTCGGAAGCCGCCAGGGGCTCCGGCACCAGCTCCACACCCGGAGCCGGTGCCATTTTCACCGTTTGGGAGGGCTCCGCCTGGAGCCGCTCGTGGAGCCAGAGCCAGAGCCCTCCCAGACAGGCCCTAAACAGAAACCAACCCTTGCCGAACAAGAAGCTAGCAGCAGCAACTATTGCCGCACCACAAGATTATACTATTCCCCAAAATCAAATCGAAGCACCAGCTTAGCTGCTCCGCCACACTCCTCTCTGCTTGTTCGTGCCCAAGCCGTCCGCCTGCGACCATGCAGTGCTCCGCGCGCCGCCCATGCCTGGAGGCTGGAGCCGCTGCAGCCGCATGCTTTGCCGCCCGCACGCGCCTGGAGCTTGGGACGCTGGGTGCCGGCTGCCAAGGAAGAGGGGACGAAGAGGAAACCATCGCCGCTGAGGTCTGTCTGAGGACCGGAGTTGCCGCTGTTGCCCTCAGGAGCTGCAGCGTAGTCCAATCAATGAAGGGATGGGTCGAACCTATCGACCCATGGGTTCTCTGGTTTTTCAACCGGGTCAGAGCAGGGGCCCATCAGGGTCGTTTTTGGGGGTCAGTACGATTTTTTTAGATAATGGAACATTGTTCCGGCCTCAACAATCCGAGGAATTGTCTGCGGCCAACATACAGCAAAGCAGCAGCACCTAGGCATAGTTTAGATCCACACACCACTCACAACAGCACCTAGGCTGTACCACAAATGACAAACGAAATTCTCCTTAAACAGGATATTAGACAAAGCATACAAGACACATAGCAATTCAAAATCTAGTTCTCGATACGCTTGAGAGCATTCCACCCAGACTTATGAAAGATCTCCAAAGTCACTGACTCCAACGCCCGACAACCTTTCCTCAAAATGATTCTCCTTTCCTCTTTAGAAAGGACAGACCAGCTCCTGATCCAGAACGTCCCACTAAATATCACCTTCATTGGGGGTCAGTTCGATGAACCGCCGGTTCGAACCGCTCCACCCCATCTATAAGCTAGATAACCCCGCGCGCGTACATCCACGCAGCAAGGGAGGCCGGGGCCAGATTATTGTTGATGCATGTTTAACGTGGTCGTCGTGGACCGTGTCAAGCTGGCCTTTGTACGTGGCTACGTGCATGTGCCAGGACGCGCGGAGCATCGGCTCGGCTTTATCTTCTCGATCGACCACATGCATCTTGCTGTTCCGCCGCGTCTCTATATTTTCTTTCGGCGTTCCGACGACGGAAGCACAACTCGAGGTGCCGTTCCAAGTCCCATTGTCACGGTGGAAGCTACCTTTTGATGCAAAAACCTACAGCCTGCAGGCGAAGGCGACCACCCATGAGCCATGGCGATGTCCAGTCCATCTCGGCGGACTTTGGCAGGGGTCGTGATGTGTGGCCGGGTGTCTCGGTCATACCGCCATCGTCGAGGCTTCTCATGATCAGCCTCTGTAGTGGAAAGTGTCGGACTGTCTGCCTCAGCAACGGAATGTTGCCGTGTGTGGCTCCATCACGGGCTTACGAAAGGATTTACGCAAGGTATGTAACGATAGGAACGGCAAGTTAAAGATATGGAAGGACGAGCTATGGTGACAAAAAATTAAGATTTTGGCGGAAACATTTTCTAACCCGCGGTTTTATGGGTCTTTCACCCTATCCACTCTTCCAATTAGATGACGGGTGGGTTCGGCGTGAAGGGTATGACGGGCCAAATTTAGGTGACAATTTTTTTTTCAAATTATTCGATCTTTTTATAGTATAGATTAGTATTATTATTATTTTAGTGACCGTGTCTTAGTCGAATCGAGTACAAAGCAAATGGTGCAAGGGGGAACAATCTCGTCTGTGTCCAGACCGAAAGCTTCTTCAGTTAAGTGCCGCGGCAGCTGAAAGTACCGGCGTTGCGTGCTCAAGCCAAAAGAGACCAGACAAGCAACACAGAGACACATTGCTAGAATAACAATTAATAATAATAAGATCGAAAAGAAAGCACAATTTAGACAAAAACAAGAACGAACCTAATTCGAAAGGAAATACCCAAAAGCTGTTCACGACCAATACGCTTTATTCGTGCATGAGTAACACGACCAATACGCTTTATTCGTGCATGAGTAACATCTAAGCGCAGAATTCAAACATGCTTCATCATCCACTTAAAACTGACACTAGCCTATCAATCAAACACTGCAAGCTTCTGGTACTCGGCGCCTGATATCGCTGCCGCCATGACAGCCTCCGGACTCAGCACACCATCGTTCTCCAGGAACAGCTTGACCGAGTTCTTGGAGAAGCCGCTCACCATGGCGACTCCCGGCTGCGAAGAAGTCACCGGGGTGGACACAGTGTCCCTCAGGTTCCAGAACACGATCTGCGGCACCGCGTCGCCGTACCCGGCGTCCTTGAACTTGCGGCAGATGACCTTGTAGTCCGTCTCCCAGGGTGTTGCCGACGCCTCGTTGAACTCCATGTCGGTGAACACGAAGATAGTCCTGATCATCTTGTCCTTGGGCAGCCGGCCGTCCACCGCCGTACGGAGGATGCGGTCGAACACGGCCTGGAAGTTGGTCCTCATGTTCCAATCCATGCGCTTGATGCAGCTCATCTTCTCCGTAAGGGTCTTGCCCTGGATCTTGTGGATCTCGGGAGTGTCGCTGAACGTGATAACCCTGCCGGCCCATGGCTTCTCGCTGAGCTCCGAGATGAGCAGGCCAAGCGCCACGCACACCTCAATTGGCGTGCCGCCCATGCTCCCGGATACGTCGCAGACGGCGATGCAGTTGCTCAGCGACCCCTTCTTGCGGAGGTCGTCCACCATGCGGCGCCACTGCAGCTCAGACACGTCATCCATCTCGTCGTTGAAGGCGGCGTGCGCGATCTCGTGGGGCAGGAGCGCGCCGGCCGCGATCTTGGCCTTCCCGGCCTCGACGTCCTCGAGGTACTTGTCGAAGCGCGTCTCGTCGTGCTTCTTGAAGAGGGCCTTGTAGCGCCTCATGGCCACCGACGCCACGCGGGTGTAGGGCAGCTCCGACCACCGCTGGGCGCTCATGTACACCTCCGGGAGCTCAAGGACCTTCCGCAGCGGCACCAGCACCTCGCGGCGGAGACGGCGGAGCACGCGGTAGGCGTAGTGCTCCTCCGACAGGTCGGCGTAGTCGGGGCTGGAGTCGCGCGGGAAGAGACGGCGGGCGATGGCCTCGCAGAGCAACGTGGTCCTGTCGAACGATGAACCCGGCTTAGGGCACCACTTGGCGGCGAGCCCGATCTTCCTCTTCTTGCCGCCAGGGGCGAGCTGCTCGAGGTCGGAGGCGAGGAGGTCGGCGAAGAACTGCGCGACGCAGTCGAAAAGGAAGCGGTAGGCGCCATCGCCGTAGTAGGTCTCCAGAGATTGCACGGCGAGCTTGGCCACCTTCCGCACGCCCTTCGTCATGGGGATCATCTTCTTCGCAGAAGCAGAAGCGGCCTCCTTGGGATCCACCTCCATCGCCGCCCCGGACTTGTGCTCCTCCACCTCCTCTGTCTCCATGGCCGCGGCAGCAGAGGCCCCGGCTCCAGAATTGTTGCTTCGCTTGGACTTGGTCTCCGCCGCGGCGCTGTCGCTGCGGGCGCGCTTGCTGCCGGCCAGCCGGGCGGCGCGGACCTCCGCGACCTTGCGCCTGATCTTCTCGGTGGCCACATTGGCCTTGGCGAGCTTCCGGACGTCGGGGCCGTGGATGAGGCGGTACAGCAGCTCCGGGAAATCCTAGAGATAGCCGAACTCGGCGAGGGCGGGGAGGTTGCAGGCGAGCGTCTTGGGGTGTCGCTCGTGCATCCAAAGCGCGGCGGCGTAGAATCCCTCCTTGTCGGACTTGCCCGTGCCGCGCACGCCGCGGAGGTTCGCGACGAGCTTCAGCGCGGTGAGCGGATCGTGCGCCCAGGCGACGGTGACGAGCTGGCGCACGCGCTCCGGCGGCGTGTTGGGGACGACCTGGAAGAAGAGGTCGAGGCAGTCGTTGCCGGAGCTCGCGTAGGTGGCGGAGTTGTTCTCCGTCAGCGTCATGCGGGGCCCCTTGCCGCCGACGTCGAGGGTGACGCCAGGGGCGTTGTCGTTGAAGCAAGCGTCGAGGAGGTCGAGGAAGGGGTGCGAGGCGGGGGCCTCAGCCGCGGCCTCGGCGGACGGCGGCGCCGGGCGAGCCCCGCGGATCACGGGAGGGCCGAGGAGGACGGCGGACGACATGGCGAGATCGATCCGACGAGATGGGATCAGATCAGTTTCTGCTAGGGTTTTGGTGGTGGGCGATAGCGGAAAACGACGGCGAGAAATCTTGGGAAGATTGACTCGATTCACCGTGGGCTTCGAGCGCGCTCTGCTATATAGGACCGGGCGGCGGCCAGAGGCGGTTGGGGTTTCTTGCACCGTACCCTACTCTACTTCGTGTACGTGTCCCACCAGGACTCGGCAACCGCCGCCGCCGCCTTCCCAGGGCGCCGTCCCCCCAATAAAATCAAGCGAAATCCTGGCACGCACCCATCTGTGTTCCCTTCGATTCGATTCGATCCGATCTCGCCGCGATCGGAAACTCAAACCCCACCGCCGCCTCCGCCTCCGCCATGGCCCCTCCTGCCTCCGCCGCGCTCCTCGGCCCCCCGGTGGCCACCCTCAACACCAACACCGCTGCCGGTGCGGTTCCCAAGCCCACCCGCAGCCGCAGGCACCAATCGTACTCCTCGTCCGACGAAGACGACTACATGCCGATGGCGTTCGGCCGCCCAGTGGCGAAGAAGAAGGCGGCGAAGGAGGCACCGCGGTCCGGGCGGGCGCTCGCCTACGCCTCGTCCGGCGACCCGTGCGTCGACTTCTTCTTCCAGGTCGTCCCCGGCGCCACCTCGGCCGCCGACGTGGTCGCGCTCCTCGACGTCGCGTGGTCCCGCGACGCGCGCGCCGCGCTCAAGCTCGTCTGCCACCTCCGCGGCGTGCGCGGCCTGGGCAAGGGCGACCGGGAGGGCTTTTACGCCGCCGCGCTCTGGATGCACGCGCGCCACCCCAAGACGCTCGCCGGGAACCTCGCCACCTTCGCCAGGTTCGGCTGCCTCAAGGACCTCCCCGAGATCCTCTACCGCGTCCTCCACGGCGACCGCATAGAAGAGGAGGGCGACCCTCGCAAGCAGCAGCAGGACGGCCGCCACGGCACCAAGCGCCGCCGCAGCGACGGCGAGTTCCAGGCCGCCAAGGAGAAGAGGCGCCAGGAGGAGGCCAAGCTCGCACAGACGGCACTGGCGCGCTACGAGTCCGACGAGGCCTTCCGCTTCCTCTACGACAGCGTCGCCGAGATGTTCGCCGAGATGCTCAAGTCCGACGTCGAGCACCTGCGCGCGGGCGACACCGCAAAAATCGGGCTCGCCGCCAAGTGGTGCCCGTCGCTCCGCTCGTCCTACGACCGCGCGACCCTGCTTTGCGAGGCCATCGCCCGCCGCATCTTCCCCCGCGAGTCCAGCCAGGAGTACCTCAACATCCCGGACAAGCACTACGCCTACCGTGTCCGTGACCGCCTCCGCCGTGAGGTGCTGGTGCCGCTGCGCAAGGCGCTCGACCTCCCGGAGGTGTACATGTGCGCGTGCAAATTTGAAGAGCTGCCGTACGCGCGCGTCGCCTCCGTGGCCATGCGCAAGTACAATGAGGTGTTCCAGAAGCACGACAAGCACCGCGTCACCAGCTTTTTCGATGAGGTGCGCACCGGCCACGCAAGGATGCCAGCGGACGGTGTGCTGCCACACGAGCTGATCACCGCGGCACTCAAGGGGGAGCACGACGACGCGGCGGAGCTTCAGTGGCGCCGCATGGCAGCCTCCCTTGCCGCTGAGGGCCTCCTGGCCAACTGCATCGCCGTGTGTGGGCTCTCTGGCGCCGCCGCGGACCAGCCGGCTTCGGCGGCCATTGCGCTGGGTCTCTTGATCTCTGAGCTGAGCCAGGAGCCATGGAAGGGGCGCGTGATCACCTTCGACGAGACGCACCAGCTGCACAAGGTGCACGGCACCAACCTCAAGGAGAAGCTGCGGCCCCTGGTGGCGGCCATGGGGGCGCACAAGAAGGGCGCGAACCTGCAGGGCGTGTTCAGTAAGATCCTGCAGCTGGCGGTGTCTGGCGGGCTGCGCAAGGACATGATGGTGAAGAGGGTGTTCGTGCTGAGCGACATGGACTTCGACGGGTGGACCGGCGCCTCGTCCGCGTGGAAGACAGAGTACCAGGGCATCTGCGACAAGTTCGCCGCCGAGGGCTTCACTGTGCCGCAGGTGGTGTTCTGGAACGTGGGGGCGTCCAAGGCGTCGATGCCGGTGGTGGCGGCGCAGGAGGGCGCGGCCCTGGTGAGCGGCTACTCCAAGAACCTGGTGAGACTCTTCCTGGAGGCGGACGGCGAGCTCACGCCTGCAGCCGTCGTGGCCGACGCCATCTCTGGCCCGGAGTATGACGCACTGGAGGTGTTCGACTGAGGTCTTCCTGTGCACGTATGTTGCTGATCGGTTGAGGTCGCTGAAGCAGCAATGAAATCTGTCTACTTGCTGGTTTTGCTGATCAGTTCGTAAAACTATACTAGTTTTCGTTTGGCATAATTTGAATTGATTGCTCTTAGAAACAATTCTTGAATACGAAAAGTTATTTTTTTCAATTGTGTCATGCTATTTGTTGTATTGGGGGGACTCAAATTTACGGGCGCCCGCACCGGAGCTGCGATGCGGTCGATTTCCGACCGGATGATGCACCCCACGTGCGGGTGCTCCCGCGCAGACGCGTGACGTGTGACCCCGTCACATAGTGCACCCCATACACCCGCACACAGGGCGCACGCGCCTGGCCCATAGCAAAAACAAAATGAATCAGAGAAACATATGAAAAAGGAAAAATCAGGAAAACATTTTTTTAATTGAAAACAAAACATTTAATAAAGATCTAGAACAAAATTTTGGACAAAAGTTTCTGAAACAAATCGTTTTACATAAAAAATATATAATAAAATTTCAGAAACTTGTAAAAAAAGATTTTGAAGAATTTTTTTGGAATAATTAAGAAAAAACTTTCTGGAAAATATTTTGAAGAAAATTTTTTAGAAGAAATTAAGAAAAAACTTTGTGGAAAAGATTTTGAAGAAATTTCTGTGAAAAAATTAAGAAAAAATATTGTGGAAAAGATTTTGAAGAAATTTCTGTGAAAAAAATTAAGAAAAAATATTGTGGAAAAGATTTTGAAGTAATTTTTATGCAAAAAATTAAGAAAAATCTTTGTGGAAAAGATTTTGAAAAAAAATTTGTGCAAAAAAATTGAAAAAATTTTTTTGTGGAAAAAGATTTTGGAGAACTTTTTTTTGGAAAAAACTGTGTAAAAGAGTTTTCAAAAAATTTTAGAACTGAACGAAATAAAATTCAGAAAAAAATAAACAAAAAAAGAAAAAGAAATCGCCGAGGAGCTCACCTGGATCGGCCGAGGAGCTGGGCTGCGCTGGCGCTCCCGCGAGAGTCCGCTCGTCGGGGAGCTCACCCGCGGTGGCGCTCCCGCCGGCAGTCGGCTCCCCGGGGAGCTCGCCTGGGCACATCGCTCCCGCGACCTGCTGTTGCGCCGGGGAGTTGACCTGCGTCGCCGGTCTCGCGGACGGCCCGCCCGCCGGGGAGCTCGCCCGCGCCGGTGCTCCTGCGGCCGGCCGTCCCGCCGGGGAGCTTTCCCAAGGCGTCGCTCGCCGGGGTGCCTCCGTCGCACGCCCCCACCGGTTACTCCTTTGGGGCTCTGCTTGTCCGTGTGCTAGTGCTAGATGAAAGAGAAAGGTGAAAGAAAATGAGGGAGGAAGAGATAAGGTGCGGGGGCCACCACGTGCAAGTGGTATTGTAGCTGTGAAATCGCCCATGTGGTGGTAAAGTCACGGTTGGCAGTAAACTCAACATTGCGGTTGTATTGGCTGTTAGTAATGGCATTTGCTTAGTTATTTTCTGAATGGACGGCGAGCTCAGGCCGCAGCCGCCAAGGTCGTCTAACTCAATCTGCAGGTTTATTTCTGCAAAGGCCAATTCCTTCCTTTCTAAATTATTAGTTATTCCAACTTTTTAAGAGAATCGAATGATTTTATGTTTGATCAAAAGCATATACCATTGATGTTGCATCCCCCAAGTCGCAAATACAAATTTTATAACGAAAAGGTGCATACTAGTGACTATAAATCAGTTAGCCCAAGAGTTCCATTGTCTTCAAGACAAACAATAATCGTCCAATGAAGCTCCAAAATAAATTACAGCAAAGTAGCTTATAAGTTTCGAACCCTTCAGGCCTGTGTTCAAGGAAAATAAAATTCTTGATAAATATTCGTACAAAGTAATGTTGAAGCTTGAAGATACATGCTAAACAGCTACAACTTACAACTATCATGCATGTCAGCACATAACCCCTATAATATATACATGGAAAACCATATGAACTCAAGCAGGATATGGAACAAATATGAAAAAAAAGCATGTACCTTTGACGATTTTTTTTTCTCGAATACGCAGGAGAGCTGCGTATCAATATATTAAGAAGAAAAAAGGGGGGGAAGAGCCCCCGGTACACAGGGTTTTTGAAGGAGAAAGCCCTGAAAACCCTTACACACCAAAGTACTACTAGAGATACAATATATTGGCAGGACCTGACCTATCACATAGCAACTTCCTACTCATGTGGTAGCTGGGCGAGGAGAAAGCTAACTCCTCTAGCCCCAGCCGAACCCCACAATCTCATCTCCTCCCTGATGGTGGACATAAGTGCAAACAAATTAGGCTGAAGTCCATCAAAAACACAGCGATTCCGATGGTTCCACAAAGTCCAGGCCACAAGGATGATGATGGAGTTAAGCCCCTCTTGCACAAGCCCGTCCACCCTGCTGCTCACTCTTTGCCACCAATCTTCAAAGGAAGAGTCCTCCATCTGGGGAGCAAGAACTTGTAGATGAAGTCCCTGCAGAATGCCATACCAGACTTGCCGTGCAAATACACAGGATAGAAGCAGGTGATTAATAGTCTCTTCCTCTTGGTCGCAAAGGGGGCATTTGTCAGGATGCGACAATCCTCTTTTTGCCAACCTTAGTTTTTTTTTCTCACCTTGTAGGACTCACCATTCTCCTGTTTATTCTCCAAACTTTTTTTTCCTGCAAGGCCAAAATGAACCTTAGTTGCAATTGTTTATGCATGCCATGTGATGATGTAACTAATGACATCCTCTAGAAGTATTAGGTTGTCATAAAGGTATATGCATTAGGGCCCAGCACCTGTAGGCTGTAGCTTACGAGCGAACACATGAGTTCAATGTTCAAACACGTTATACAAAACACAGGAACACCTTGATACAAAACAGATGAGGATGTAGGTATTGTTGATGCATTGTTTCCTAATCTAGTGAAAGCAGTATCTCCAGTATAATCTGCAGTTTTAGCATGTTATTATTTACCCTTCCATAGTGTTTAATTCCTGCATGAGATGTCTAATTCATGTGGTGGGAGAAAGCCCATAGGTCAGAAATCAAGTATTTAATGAAATTGGAAAAAAAGTAATGCTTGGGGAATCTCCTCCATATATAATGTGTCCAAACGTGTATTATCTTGTAATAACATATGGTCAAATAGCTCCTAAGACAAGCCAAACTTCCAGATTAGTTCGCTGTTATCTTCAACTAGTTTGAGAGCACGTGCGACACACACGTGTTTAAAAAAAATACATATTATGTGTTTATTAAAAATAAATGTACATCAATTTTATGAGAGTGTTGGTAACATCTCCAAGCAGAATTCGCACATACCTTCTCGTCTCTTCACACACCTCTCACGTCGGGGTAAAGATGAATTTTGAGTGTTGGTAACGTCTCCAAGCGGAATTCGATGGTCCATAGAAGATCCAAACCTTCGACGAAAAACCAAGTGATGAGAAATTGACTCAAACACAGGAGAGTCGGTAGTGCACCTTGCCTGAACAATGACGACAACGCAACAACGACGCAGGACTAACTTGGTGCTGGTCGGCGACCTCGCCCGAGCAGCGGCGGCTTGGGGTGGATCGATGGTGATAATGGCGTGTGGTGCTGGCCGGCGGTCTCATCCGATCAGCGGTGAATTGGGGTGGATCAACGGCGGGGCGAGGAGCGACGACACCGGGGGAGTAGCGATGACAGTGGGATGGCTAGCGACGCGGAGAGAATTGAGTTTTATTGGGACATGGGGTGTAAAAAAAAGGAAGGAGTATTGATTGGCGTGATTGAAGGCATTGAGCTCAAAAGGAAATAGTCAAGGACTCAAAACATCATTTGCATATAAACGACGTCCATCTAATTGCATTTGAATGTTGTTAATCTAATGACATGGTGAATCTTTCCTTAATTGATCTTTCCTTGCTAACTATTTATGAATGGCACAACAATTCTTTCCTTAGTTCATCTAATCACACAATGATTATTTTCTTGTTTTTCCTTTCCTTTATGTGTCATCAATCACACCAATCAATTTTCCTTTACTTTGCACACCAATATCTCTTTCCTTTTGAGCACCTGAGTATTTTCTTTTGAGTCATGCCATCAATCATGCCAATCAATTTCTCTTTCCTTGAGAAAAGAATGAAGAAAAGAATGAGGGAAGGAAGGTTTCGTGTGAATGAAAGGAAACAGACACACACGGTTTGGTTCTATTTGGAAAGGAAAAACAAAGGGGAAATCAATTTGGGCGTGATCGTGATTGGTGGGTGGGATTGGCGTCGTGTGCACTGTATTAGAAAGTTTGAGTACGTGAACCGTGGCATATAGTGTGCGCCAGCTGACGTGAACACTGGCCCACGGGGTGGGTACACTTTGGGGGTAGGTACACTTTGGGTGAAAAAAGTTTTGGGGAACGATGACGAAAGGGGGGGAGAGACACCCTCTCCCTTCCATATTTAAGGTTCTGTCGTCGTTTTCCTTCCATATCTGAGGATTGACAGGTGGGTCACATGACATGTGGGCCACTCTGTGAGAGGTGGGTAGACTAAACTCTTGGTGAGAATTGTTTTCAATTTGCTCCTCTCTTATAGTATAGACAAGGACGAATGGAGCAGTGGAATATGAATAGAGAAAATAGTGTGCTTTGAAAATAGTGTGATTAATTGTGTCCTTTGTCAGAATGCTTCTGAAGAAACGCTCCAACACTTATTCCTTCATTGTCCGTTTGGCGTTTCCCATGGATAGTTGGCTCATTGTAGATAGGCTTACAAACATTCAGTTAGGAGTCCCTTTCTTCATGAAGATTATCATTGTTAAGGGCAACTCCAATGGAACTGTCAAATTTGAGCCCCTATTCTCTCCCATATGAGGATCTCTCATCTAGATTTGAGGCTCCTCTTTTCCTTCCAACTCCAACTCAACTCTCATATACCTCCTTACATCTTCTTCATCTTTTTCTTTATTCATACCATGTAACTAACAATCTAATTCATGCATGGCCAATATATTTTGAACACAAAATACCACAAATAGTCATCCACATGCATACCACAAATAGTCGTCCACATTCATACCACAAATAATACAAATTGTTTTGCAAAAAAATAAATAATACAAATTGTCCACCTATAGAAAGTTCATGCATGGCAAGTCAAGTAGTACAAAATATTCACCTACAGACCACAAATAGACAAATTGTTTAATCAATATAAATCTGCATGACGTTGCCAAAGATGCTCGATTAGATCTTCCTGAAGTTGGCAGTGGGTTTCTTTATTTATGATATCACGATGAGCTTGAATGAAATCATGGAACTCACACGTACAATTGCGTTGTTCAAGTGGTGTAGTTCTTAAAAGTTCGCCAACCCCCTCGCAGTGGATGTCAACATCTTCATCTTCGTCTTCATTTCGCTCATCTTCAATTATCATGTTATGCATTATAACACAAGTTGTCATGATTTCTTTGAGTGTATCCTTATCCCAGAAACGAGCTGGTCCACGAATAGTGGCAAAACGAGATTGCAAAACTCCAAAGGCTCGTTCAACATCCTTTCTAACTGCTCCTTGCGCCTTGGCAAAGTATTTTCGCTTATTGCCTAGTGGAGATTGTATGGTCTTCACAAATGTTGCCCACTGAGGATAGATGCCATCTGTAAGGTAATAGCCCATGTTGTAACTATGGTCATTGATGGTAAAATCAACCTCAGGAGCTTCCCCATCCGCTAGCATAGCAAACAGATGCGGTCGATGGAGCACATTGATATCATTGAGAGAGCCTGGTAATTCAAAGAAAGCATCTAGGTGGGTCAACGTCAGCCCCCTTGGCTGCTGGCTGCAGGGTGGGACGTCACCAGCCACCTACAGCGCTGTCGCGTGGAGGGGCGCCGTCAGCGCCCACGAGCACGGCTGCTGCTGGCCCCCATGGCCGCCGCCGGATATACAACTACATGAACGATTCCCCTCCCTCCACTGGATCTACAACTATAGCTACGGGACGTCGCCGAAGATGAGAAATCAAAGTACATGGAGCTGGGAGACCTCCGTGGATGGCACGAGGAACCTTCCGTTGAGGCGCGGGAGCGCTGGCCGTTCGCGCTGTCGCCGAATTAGAGTGCGAGAGAGGAGCTCCTACAACTGAGGGTAGAGTGGGGCAAAATGAGGTTGCCTCATCCGTCGGGGGGGGGGGGGAGACGGGTTGGAGTGTGTTTTTTGTGTTTTAGGCCTCAAAGTTGAGGTGAGAGCTCGGAAGAGAGACGGGTTGTAGTTGCCCTTATGTGTTGGAGCATTTGGATTACGAGGAATGACTTCATTTTCAGGCAAATCAATCCAACTCTTCAAGTCGTGCATACTTATAGAAGGAATTTTGTGTCTCTTTTTTTGTTTCTTAAAACTTTGTTGTAACTCTTTCCTGCTTTATTTTTAAATATATAATCAGTAGGGGGTGCCCCCTCCTGTTTCATAAAAAACGATTACGTAAAACTACTAAGCAGCAAAGTGTTCAGAGAGAAATATAATATACATAACATAGTGAAGGAAAAATATTTCGTGCACAAACCGGTTCAGAAGATTCTTTAGCAACCTCTCAAAAAAAAATCTTTAGCAACCACTTGTTTACGAACTAGATTGACTAAAATCACACTTATCATAGTTCAATAACTAGTAAATAGGCTCCACCTTGAGAGTCTCACGTACGGTTCCTTTTTTTTTTTTAGGGCAACTCACAGAGCTTCACTCATTTAAATGATCAGTACAGTCTTTGGCAGCAATCTCCAACAGCCAACTAGGGAGAGAGCCAACCCAACTAAAGGAAGGGGAAGACGATGATGGCATAGTCGCACAAGTGTGAGCAACCTCATTGCCCCCTCTAGGTACATAAGAAAAATCAACAAAAGAAAACAAACTTGGCATGAAGTCTCACGTACGGTTCCTTTGAGAAGGGTGTGATACCACCACACCACCCTCTCCAGAAGATCCAACGCCCTGCTAACGATGCTCTGTTCTGTCCTCCCTTTTTCTTATCTTTTTCAGTCACCTTTGATCCAAGATTGCTCCCAATTTCGAATCCAAACTTGCCGAACTTATTTAACTGATTTTTTTTGACCTACCACACATATACAACCCATTTATTTGGAGTTTCATCAATGGAGCAAAATAGAGCCCCCGAAATCTTCCCCAAATCTGTTCTGCAAACTGAATGGCTAAAGCCATACCGTTTCGTCAGTCTCAGTTTTGAGACTGAACAACTAGGCCAGGTCGAGCTCTGTAACAGCCCGTAGCCTCACCAGCGAGATCAGGTCGAGAGCGTGAGCAAGCACAGAGCAATTGAGAAAGATCTCAGGCATCTGGAGGAGGAAGAAGACTCTTCCGTCGTTCAACAAAAACCAAATCAGCATTCCTTTAGAACTTTGAAATTAGATTTCAATATTAAAATTTCTCTACTTTGACCAATGAAAAAGGGCGACCTAGTGCAAGTGGTAGTGTTTGCCGCCTGTGAATCGAGAGGTCACAGGTTCGAGCGGTGACCTCTACACATTGCACGATGTATGGGAAAGACCTCCCGCTAATAACCTCTCCCAGACCCCGCACAGTGCGGGAGCCTACGGCACTGGGTACGTCCTTTTTTCTTCTTTGACCAATGACTACCGTTACCAGTCACCCAAAAATTGCACATCCCATTTTGCAACTTATTGCTTAAGGTTCGTGTACAAAATTATTCCAGAAATCAAGCTCGAAATTGGCTAAACTTCACTGTTCTCAAGATTTCAGTCTAACCATTTTCGGCTATCGACTTCACATGCTTAAAGTAAAGGATAAATTTAGGGAACTTGAGGTACTTTATTAGGATCTGCATTTGTAACACCTGCAACTGAGCACAATTCTTACTTATTAGCACTGCACATGTTTGGTAAATGGTAACCACCTATGTGTGCTGACTACTAACATTATTATATTCAGCCATTTGAGCTACCGGATTATTGTCTCCACAAAGACACGCTGGTCTACATTCGTGATAGAACTGCCACATTACTCATGGACCAGGTAAGGATGGATTCGAATATCTCTGGATATCCGAATTATCTGAATTCGTATTCGACAAAAACATCAATATGGATATTCGTATTCGTTTTTAATAAGCATGTTAAATGGATGTATTCGTATTCGATTTTCCATATTTTCTCTATCCGGTTCCATATTCGTATTCAACAAAAATTGTAGACTATCCGACACTATTCGACACTATCCGTATTCGTATAGAATAAAGTAGTGATAAAGCCATCTAAAACTTAATTTGATGACTAATTAATAATTATAAAATGATGTTAATTCAATATTATTACCTAAAAATGATGTACATAATCTAAATTATTAAAAAATATCTAATAAATAATTATGTTAGTCTAATATCACTAGCGATATACAATAAATTTTAATATGACTAATATTATATTATTTTTAACGAATAAATTATATTTCCTCACTAATAGTAACATATTATTTTACTCATCGATAAAGCAAATCTATTCGTTTTGTATTCGTATCTGATGAGATTCGTATTCGAATCTATTCGATAAAATTCGTATTCACATTCGAATTCGAATTAAAATGTGGTAAATAGTGACATCTGAATCCGAATTCGAAGGTATTCGATCCAATTCCATCCCTATGACCAGGCGATCGGACATGAAGGAAAGTTTTACATCGATGATGCTCTGTTGGCTCAGATTATAGCCAATGATTAGGAAATTTTCGCATTCCTCCTTGTCCCATGAATTTTGTGATATTGTTGTCAAGCCAGTGGACTATGGTTGTGGTATTATTCTCAAGCCAGTGATGCTTCTTTACTTGTGATATGATGATGCTGAATTTTGTCATGTGATGCATGTGAATTTTGTGGATTTCTGTGAATTTGGATATTAGACCTAATTTAATTAGGTGCATATGAAATCAGGATATAGGAGGATCATAGGAGACGTGTCTTGTGTATGTGCGTCTCCTTTCGTCGAGATAGAGGAGACGCGGGTTCACAGCACGTGTCTCCTTTCATCGAGATAGAGAAGACGCGGGGTCACAGCACGCGTCTCCTTTCGTCGAGACAGTGGAGACGCGCGTACACAAGACGCGTCTCCTTTAGTCAAGACAGAGGAGATGCGTTATGGAAGTATTTTATGCGTCTCCGATGTTGAGTTCGTGTAACGAGCTCGGTGTTTGTGCCCGTTATCAAAGTCCTCTGTGGGCCCAGAGAAACAACCATTTCACGTGAGCGGTAACTAGTTGTGGTAACGATCGTTTTTAGATGCTCGTTACAAATATGTGTTATCAGTAACGGGTATCTAACCGTTACCTTTGTGCACTCATTTGTAACGCTTGATCGGTAACATATGCTTTGCCCGTTACTAAAGGTCATCTATGCCCGTTACCAATGTGAGTTTTCACATAGTGAATTGCAGAATATGAAGAAATTAATATTCTCTCACAATTCATCAATTTAAAATAATAAGAATAATTTTATTTTTTATTTTATTTCTCAAATAATAATGAATTTAACGAGCATACTGTAAGCCAGTTGCAAACAACCTTTGATAGCTGTTAAAGTTTCAACTCAAATTTGGTGGACCTGACTAATTTTCACACATTTCATCACAACAAAAGGAGCTATGCTAGACAATTAAAGCTCAAAAAAAGAAAAATACATTTACCTTGTACTTTTCCATTTCCTTCTGTGTCTTGTCCTATTCGTAATTATTACTTATATCAATTTATTGTGCATGTGGAACCCTCCCATCAGTGCTTACTGATGATCTGCAGAAAGTTAAAAAAGTAGAAAAAATAGAAATAAGGTTCTTACAGGTTATCACCAATGATATCAGGACTGCTCTATAGTAACAATCCATGAAAGATCGTTGTAGAATGGAGGCAAAATAGGCAAAGATGTCCCTAAACTCTTGACGAAGGGTCAGATTCATCCTTGAACTTTTGAAAAGATCAATTTAGTCCTTGAACTTTTGTGATTAGGGTCAGTTACATCCTTCCATCCGTTTTTGATGTGAACACCGTCATCTGTCCGTGACGGACCAGAACCGTAGCCCTGCATCCTATCCAGACGCCGCCACCAGCCGTGCATCCTCGGCGGGAGGGCAAAATCGCTCTTCCAGCCCACCGGCCTTCCATCCTCGATGGCGGCGTGGCTACCGTCGCCCACGCGTGGCGCGCGGCGTAGCACCCATCGACCGCGATCAACATCCCATGCCAGCCGCACCTCGTCGTCTGAACTGTGTGCGGCCACCGCGCGATGGAGGAGCTCGTTGCTGCGATAGCGCATCGCCGGAGGAATCGATTTTATGCATTACCTCCATGTTTCCAAGCCTGTGATCCGATTCCTCATTGCGGCTTGTTCTTCCCTCCCTCCCGAGCTTCAATGTATTCCTTTGCTTGCTGCCACGCACCATCGGCGATGTCGATTAGAAGGCAGACGGGAAGGACCTGTCGATGCAGAGCAACTCTGGTGCGGCATTGCGGTTGACAAGCAGTGGGAGAAGCTCAAAGATGGCCCCTGCCGCGGCACCGCCATGGATGGAGCTGCCAGAGCAGGAGCTCGTACTTGGCCACATCACCAAGCTCCTCCTTGGGGGAGCAGCGACGCCCTGCTGAGCTTGTTGATGTAGGCCGCGCGGCGAGCTGATGTCGGAGTCGGACACGGACCACCTCGAGGTGGTGGTCGGGTCCTCACCATCGCAGAGCAAGGTGTTGTGCGTCGGCAGCAGCCGGTTGAGGACCGGAGCGTTCGAGGACCGGTGGATGGTCGCTCCTGGCTGTGATGAGTGATTGACAACGTGGTGTGGACTGACTCTTGGCCGAGTATTGCAGGTGTAAGTTGCGGTTTGATTTGTGTTGGTGTAGGTGAAGAGCGGGCGCGAAAGGTCTATGCCTTGCGGGGACTCTGAGGAGTGGAGAGACAAGTAGGCCCAGCTCGAGGGACCCGGTGGCCAGCGGGGTCAAGTGCGGGCCGCATGGTGGCAAGAAAAGCAAGACGAAGTCGTGAACAGGAGCCGGTGCAGGGTAGCGGCTCACGACCGGAGTCTGCACGCGGGGTTTGCGGCGGTTCACCACAAAACTGTCGGGTTACTTGGTTGAGCCACAAAACCAAGACCGGAGGCTCGGCGGGCGGAGTCGGGATCCGGACGCGCCGAGAAGCTTCGATGCCGGTGGACACGTGGCGGGATCGCAGGACTTGCGTCGGGAGGACGCGGACTGCGGCAAAGGCGTGGCCGTGCGAAGAAGAGGAGTGCTACATGACCTATTTGCCCCTGAGGGTTTGTATCTCAACTTAAGTGCTAGGGGTGGCTTGGTCATTTGCCCAACTCGGTGGGACTCATATATATTAGCTCTAGGGTTTCTAGGCAAACCATCTATTTGAACCGCTTCTCATTTCCTTGCTCCATAGGCGTAGATTTTCTTCACCATTTTGTAGAGAATCTGTCCTCCGAGTGTATGGAAGCATTCATGGATGCGTTGATTTCCTTCTTGTAGCTCGTGTGATTTTCGTGTCTTTTTCGAGCTATTTTCGTTGGATTTTCATGCACACCTTGTTCCTTCGATTCTGAGGTGTTTGGGTTCAGATTTGTTAGTGGGGATCATGGATAGATGTCTTGTGCATCTTTGTGCTTGATCTTGACCCCCCCAATCTCCGGATTTGGCCTCCGATTGAAGGATTTCGGTTGGAACCCTAGCTTTTTGGTAGAGCTCGGTTGCGATTCGATTCCCGGTGATTTAGTTTGTTTGAGGTCTCAAGTTTTGGGGTCTAGCATCTCCTAGGGACGCTTCACATCTCCCCCAAATCTTACCTCAAGAGCTCAAGCCGTTTGGGAGATCCATGGACGGATAGGGGATTTCGTGCTTGTGTTTTCGAGCTCGAGCTGCTCTGTCCACACCTGGCGGACCGTCCGCGCCTGGTCGGCGGACCGTCCGCGAGGAGCTCGGCGGCCGATTGTTCGTCGTGTTCTTCGCGAGTTCGTGCGTTGCTTTTGTTTCGATCCGTGGAGTCGGTAGGTTTCGGTTGGAAGAGGTTGCTTGGACCGTCCGCCTGGAGTGGCCGGATAGTCCACGAGGCTCGGACCGTCCGCGGTGCTCGCCCGGACCGTCCGCTTTTCGAGGTGCAGTACTGGAAGTTCGGGGTTGTTTTTCGGACCGTCCGCGCCCTACCTGCGGACTGTCCACCTCCTCCGTGCGGACCATCCGCCCGTACCACGCGGACCGTCCGCCCCGACCTTCGCAGATCGGCTAAGTCTCTTGCTTCTTGAATTGTGCTTCCGTGTTGCTTTGAGTTGGGGTTTGTTCCTAGGGTTGGTAGGTCCATTGTGACTACGTGACCTTGACAAACTCGTGTGGGAATCCTAGGTTGTGAATTTGGGGCATAGGCCGAGTTCATCCTCCGAGAAGAATTTTTATCGGCTCCCATTCACTCCCCCCCTCTCTGGTCGCCTAATCGGTCCTTCAATTGGTATCAGAGCTGGTTACGGATCTTCATGATTCTAACCAGTCTAAGATCCAAAGATGGCATACCAGGAACGGGGTTCGGGTCCTCCACACTTTGATGGTAAGAACTACCAGATGTGGCAGAGGCGGATGGCTGCTTTCCTCCGCGGCAAGGGTCAGATCCTTTGGGATGTCACGGTGAACACAACTTATGTTCATCCTGTGAACTTCCTTGCTCCAGGATCGAGGGACATGTTCGATGCCAACAACAAGGCGGTCGACTACCTGTACCGTGCTTTGTGTCAATCCGAATTCGATCGGGTTCAGACAGAGGACTTGGCGTGTAGGATTTGGGAGCAGCTGAAGAATGCTCACGCTGGGAACGCTCAGGTTCAGGCTCGGCTATTTGCGACCTACCGGAGAGAGTATGAGAACTTCACTCATCTCCCCGGTGAGTCCATATATGCCATGTTCCAGCGGTTCACGGTGATTGTGAACAACATGAGGGCTAATGTGGCCGTGCTCCCGTACGATGATCATGACAGGGCTATCAAGCTCCTGCACTTTCTAGATCATACCGTGTGGAGTGAGAAGGTCGAGGCCATTCTTGAGTCGAAGAAGTATGAGACCCTCATGGTGGACGAGCTGTTTTCCAAGCTCAAGTCGTCCGAGGTGGACCGTGGGGTGCGTGCAAAGATCGAGAACCCGACTGACCCTCATAGTCTGGCTCTCGTGACTGGATCAAGGACTAACGCTAACATGTCTTCGAGACATATTTCTTTGTCTTGTCTTGTGTCCATGCCAGATGAGGAGTTTGACGTGCTTGGCGAGGAGGATCTCGCGTTGCTGAGCAAGCGGTTCGAGCGCATGTACACGAACCGGAAGAACGCTCGGAGGAGCTCGGACATGTGCTACCGGTGCGGGAAGCACGGGCACTTTATCGCTGAGTGCTCGGAAGCCATGGAGGTCAAGCCCGAGCACAAGCACCGTTCGAGGACCGACCACAAGCACCGCTCGAGGGACGACCACAAGGGCAAGAACAAGTCCAAGCGGAGGCCGAGGAGGAGTGGTGGTCACAAGAAGAAGGAGCGAGCGATGGTTGCCGGAGCTAGCGACATCGACTCGAGCTCTTGCTACTCTTCATCGAGCTCAAGTGATGAAAATGAGAACCGGCACAAGGGCAAGTGGTCAAGCAAGAACATCAACGGCCTGTGCTTCGCCGCCCAAGGCTTTTGCGGCATGGCACATAGCTCCGCAAGCAAGAAGAGCAACAAGGACGACTCGGACTCCGACTCCGAGGATGAGGTAAACAATGATCCATCCTTCTTGGTAGCGGAGAATGCTAGGTTGAATGACTTGCTTGACAACCGTGATGATGTGCTTAGAAAGACTAACAAGGAGAAGAGGGAGTATAGGTCTTTGCTTGGAGAGACTAAGGAGAAGGTGGTTGAGCTAGAGTCTTTGCTTGTTGATGCTAGGGCTCAAAAAGATTCTCTTAAGTCTGCTCCTGTTGTGACCGATGAACCTGAATGCACCGATTGTTCCACTTTTCTTGGTGATTTGACTGTGCTTAAGGAAAAGTATGCCTCCAAGGTCGAGGAACTAGATGTGCTTAGGGTAGAGCTAGATGAGACGAAATCTAGGCCCTCTTTGCTTGGTGCTTGCACTTCTTGTCCTGTTTTGCATGAGAAATTAGATGAATCAGTTGCTTATGCTAGATCTCTAGAAGCTGCCTTGAAAGCTCCTATTCCTACATCATGCTCTACTTGTGAAGTAAATGCTGTGAAGAATTTGGAGCTTGCACACTATCTTGATCGCTTGCAGGACGAGAATGATGAGTTGAAGAAGATGATGGGTTGGTTGTCTGGTCATGAGCCTCAGCTCAGGATGATGATTGAGGCTTACAAGCGCTATGATGGGCAAGCGCTTGGGGCAGACAAGGTTGGTGAGGGAAGTGGTGAGAATGAGGGGAAGATCGGAGATATCCTAGAGCCACCAAAAACCCACCACAAAAATGCCTATGCTCCTAAACCAAATCCACTTAGGAATCGACTAGACACAACCCCAGCTCCACCCATGATTCCTCCACATACTAACAACTTCCAGAAACCCCTAAAGTTCAAGAGTGACTTGGGGAATGAGTTCTTTGGGAAGAAGGGAGAGAAACCGAGTGAGGAGAAGCCACAGCCCAAAGAGAGCCCAAAACCAAAGCCAAAACCAAAACCCTTCCATTGTGAGCATTGCGGGAGGAATGGACACCTTGCTGAGTTTTGCTTCAGGAGGAAGCGTGAGGAGAGGTTGGCTAGGGAGATGGCCAACAAGGACAGGTACCGCCCTTCTCGTGGTGTGCCTGAGCCTAGGTTGGTGCCGAGAGGTGAGGGTATGGTGCGTACCATTTACCCTCGAGAGAGGCGTGAGTTTGTGCCTCGAGGTGAGCCACCACATAGAGAAGGTGGTAGGCGTGTTGGTTTTGGGCGTGGTGAGTTTGCTGGACGTTCCTTCGCTCGTGGCCAATACGAGTATGGGGGGAACGATCGCAGTTTTAGGTCCCAGAGGAGCTACGGGCCACGGTCTCCCCTTCGTGGTACGCGTAGTCCTCCAAGGGGACGTGTGGGTGTTCCACATAGGAGAGATAGGATGGATTTTGCTAACCCCACATTTGAGCAAATGGCACGGCACTGGTTTGATTCGTTTTGTACTAACCCCAGTGCTGAGTCGTTTGCTCACTCTCGCTCTCGTTTTTTATTTTGCAGGTGGGAGGCATGGAGGGTTTTTGGTTGAACGACTCCGGTTGCTCTCGACACATGACCGGAGATCGACGGTGGTTCTCCAGCCTCACCCCGGTGATGACCAAAGAGTACATCACTTTTGGGGACAATGGGAAAGGTAGAGTGCTTTCAGTGGGCACGGTGAAGGTGAGTGAGTCTGTGACTCTTCAGCGTGTTTCTCTTGTCAAGTCCTTGGGTAACAATCTTCTTTCGGTTTCCCAGCTTCTTGATGACGGTTTTGAAGTCCGTTTCAAAACGGGCTGTTCTCGTGTTTTGGATTCTTGAGGTGATCTTGTGTGCATGATCGTCCCCGAGGGCCAGATTTTCAGAGCCGATTTTTCTCAGTGTGTTGGCTCTTCTCATTGTTTGGTTGCTGGTGTTTCGGCGAAGCTTTGGAAATGGCATAGGAGACTAGGTCACTTGAGTTTTGACTTGCTGTCACGCTTGAGTGGGCTAGGTTTGGTCCGAGGATTGCCAAAGTTGAAATACCAAAAGGATTTGGTATGTGCTCCGTGTAGGCATGGTAAGATGGTCGCCGCCTCTCACCCGCCTCTGACATCCGTTATAACAGAGAGACCATGCGAGCTGTTTCATATAGACTTGGTTGGTCTAGCTCGTGTGTGCTCGGCGGGTGGGAAATGGTATGTCCTTGTGATCGTGGACGACTACTCTCGCTATGCTAGGGTCTTCTTTTTGGCTGACAAGGGGGAGACGTTTGGTTTTGTCCGGGATCTAATCTTGAGGTTGAAGAACGAGAGGAATGGAGATGCTGTTCGAGCTACTCGTAGCGACAATGGCAGTGAATTTAAAAACTCTCGTTTCGAAACCTTTTGTCGTGATTTGGGTCTCTAACATCAGTTTTCTTCTCCCTATGTGGCTTGTCAGAATGGTGTGGTTGAGAGGAAAAATCGTTCCCTTTGTGAGATGGCTCGGACGATGCTTGACGAGCATAGGACTCCGAGGAGATATTGGGCTGAGGTGGTGAATACCGCTTGCCATGTTGGGAACCGGATTTTTCTCAGGACCTTCTTGAACAAGACGTGCTATGAGCTCATGCACGGGCGAGCACCTAGAGTGAGCCATTTCAGGACTTTTGGTTGTCGGTGCTTTATTCTCAAGAAGGGTAGGCTTGATAAGTTTGAGTCGAGGTCCTCCGATGGGATTTTCTTGGGTTATGCTAGTCATTCTCGAGCATTTCGTGTGCTCAACCTTGATACTAACCTAGTCATGGAAACTTGCGAGGTTACCTTCGACGAGACCCAGCCATGCAATTCGTCTGTCTTTGAGTGTGCAGGTGACGACGAAGTTGGCAAGAAGATCTTTGAGGACGAGGAGGATGATGCTGGAGAGGATGATGGTGATGATGGTGAAGCTCCAGCCACGCATGTACCCTCTACTTCCACTACGACAACTACGGTGCAGGATGGTCCAGCCCCTACACCGCCTACGATCCAGCAAGATCAAGTGGAAGCAGCTGCTGAGGGGGAGGTTGTCTCCAGGCGAGAGGCACCAAGGCGCGTTCAAGTTGATCATCCGCCCTCAAGAATCATCGGTGACATCAATGAGTGTACGACACGGACGAGGTCCAGAAATGCTTCCCATTTTGCTCATTCAGCTTTTGTTGCTACCTTTGAGCCGAAAGACATTGGACACGCGCTATCTGATCCTAATTGGGTGAATGCCATGCATGAGGAGTTAGAGAATTTTGAGAGAAACCAGGTGTGGGAGTTAGTGGAGCCACCACCAAATTGCAAACATATTGGGACAAAATGGGTGTGGAAAAACAAAGAGGGTGAGAATGGTGAGGTGGTGAGGAACAAATCGAGGCTGGTTGCTCAGGGTTATAGCCAAGAAGGAGAGGATAGACTATGAGGAGACATTTGCTCCTGTAGCCCGTTTGGAGGCAATCAGGATTCTTCTAGCCTTCTCCGTGGCTAAAGAATTCCGGTTGTACCAAATGGATGTGAAGAGTGCCTTCCTGAATGGGTTTTTGGAGGAGGAAGTTTATGTGAGGCAACCACCTAGGTTTGAGAGTGTTGAGTTTCTCCACCGAGTGTACAAGCTGAGGAAGGCCTTGTATGGGCTGAAACAAGCTCCCAGGGCATGGTATGGTAGGTTGAGGGGGTTCTTGTTCAGCAAGAGGTTTGAGATGGGCAAGGTTGATAAGACTCTTTTTCTCCTCAGGCAGGGTGATGATATCCTAATTGTTCAGGTGTACGTGGATGATATTGTTTTTGGAGGCTCGTTTCACTCTTTGGTTGCGAGGTTTGCAGAGGACATGAGCAAAGAATTCGAGATGTCCATGATGGGAGAATTGCAGTTCCTTCTCGGGCTTCAGATCAAGCAGGCGAAGGAGGGAACCTTTGTGCATCAAGCCAAGTACACGAAGGACATCCTCAAGAAGTTCAAGATGGATGACTCGAAGCCCCTGTCGACACCGATGAGTATGACTACAGCGCTTGATGCGGACGAGGACGGAGAGCCCGTGGACCAGAAGGAGTACTGGAGCATGATCGGCTCCCTCTTGTACTTGACGGCGACGAGGCCGGACATCCAGTTTTCTGTGTGTCTGTGCGCTCGTTTTCAGGCATCGCCGAGGACTTCACATCGGCAAGCCGTCAAGCGGATCTTCAGGTATCTTCGATACACTCCTGAGCTTGGTCTTTGGTACTCGGCGTCCTCTTCTCTTTCGCTTCTTGGTTTTTGGGGTGCCGATTTTGCGGGGTGTCGAGTCGATCGGAAATCGACTTCGGGTACTTGCCAGTTTTTGGGTTCCTCGCTTGTTTCTTGGTCTTCTCGCAAACAATCTAGTGTAGCTCAGTCTACCACATAAGCTGAGTATGTTGCTGCCGCTAGTTGTTGCTCCCAGCTGCTTTGGATCACATACACGCTGAGTGACTTTGGTGAGGAATGTTCCCATGTACCTCTCATGTGTGATAGCACGAGTGCCATTAGTGTTGCCAAAAACCCCGTGCTTCACTCCAGAACCAAACATATAGAAGTGAGATACCACTTCCTGAGAGACAATGTTGAGAAGGGAAACATAGACCTCATCCATGTGCCAACCGAAAAGCAGCTTGCCGATATCCTAACCAAGCCTTTGGACAAAGCTACATTTGCTCGTTTGCGAGGAGAGCTTGGAGTTGTTTTTCCTTTTTGAGCTTTGGTTGGGAGGGTTGATGTACATATGCATGTTACATTTTCATTTATGTATCATATCATGCTTGCATCTTTGTATCATAGACTGCATTTGTATCATATGCTCTAGAGATGTGCTTCTCTCATATGCTTTGATCACCATGATATGCTGGATATGAGGTTATGACTTTGCTAGTGATGCTCATAAGATGTATAGCTGTGCTCTTGGTAGCTTTGGGATGTATATGCTTGTGGATGGCTTTCTTTTGTAAAAATGCTATATGATCATCTCTTGTGAGTAGAATGCCTCTCATGTTTAAATTGGGTGCCTATGGCTATATCTTGCTTAATTTGTGCTTGGAACCATGTTCTTTTCATTTAAGGTCAAAGATCCATTTATCATCATGAATGTTTAGCCTACATGCTACCTTGTGGAGAAGCCTAAGCTTCTTTTTGCCGCAAAGTCACTTCATGTACCATGCTTAATTTGTAAATCATGAATTTGGTATGTGAGATGCCTATGCTTGAAAAATATGCTTCCATGTCATAAATGCTTTAACTTCCTTATCTTGGGTGCTAAACCGTTGCATGATGTTCACCAATGAGAAGTCTCATATCTAGAAGTGGACATATGGCTCGGTGGCTTTGACATGACATGAGATAGTTTGTAGGTATTTGTGATGATCTTGTGATGAGAATGTGTGACCTTGCATGAAGTTTGTGGGCTATATGTTGTTTGTGCTCATTTTGACCATGTGTAGGTCCTATGCTCATGAGAGGGAATTTTTTGTGAAAAATGTTCCATTTTGATTATGGCTATGTCGCATGCTTGTATGTCCCTATCTATCTTGTTGGCGATGCTTGTACTCAATTTGTGGCTATCTTGCTTGTCTATGTCTCAATTTTAGCATGTTGTAGTGCTCCTTGTATATTTGAGAAGTACATGCTTGCATTTGTAGTCTTGATTCATGCATTACCAATAAGGGGGGAAAGTACTCAATTCATGTTTCCAGGGAGAGTTTTGCATCAAGGGAAGAAAATTTGGGAGAAATGCATTTGTTCAGGAGGAGCTTGCATTCATGCTTTTGGGAGCTCTTTTTCGTCTGAATTTTAGTTGTGCTCTTTTGCCGATGGTGTCGTGCCCTTTTGCCTCACCGTGAGGAGTCGGCAATTTTGGAGCATTTTATCTCGGTTGTGTCGAGCTGTTGCCCTTACCTTAGGGGACCGAGATTTTTCTCACTCAAGTGATCTTGTCTTGGCTTTTGTTTGGCTTTTGATCACTTGCTTGAGTTTTTCAGTCGTTTCTTTTCTTTTTCTCTTTTCTCTGAATTGGTTACTTGTGTGTGTTGTCAATGCACTCATCAAGGGGGAGATTGAGGACCGGTGGATGGTCGCTCCTGGCTGTGATGAGTGATTGACAACGTGGTGTGGACTGACTCTTGGCCGAGTATTGCAGGTGCAGGTTGCGGCTTGATTTGCATTGGTACAGGTGAAGAGCAGACGCGAAAGGTCTATGCCTTGCGGGGCCTCCGAGGAGTGGAGAGACAAGTAGGCTCGGCTCGAGGGACCCGGTGGCCAGCGGGGTCAAGTACGGGCCGCATGGTGGCAAGAAAAGCAAGACGAAGTCGTGGACAGGAGCCGGTGCAGGGTAGCGGCTCACGACCGGAGTCTGCACGCGGGGTTTGCGGCGGTTCACCACAAAACCGTCGGGTTACTTGGTTGAGCCACAAAACCAAGACCGGAGGCTCGGCGGGCGGAGACGGGATCCGGGCGTGCCGAGAAGCTTTGATGCCGGCGGACACGTGGCGGGATCGCAGGGCTTGCGTCGGGAGGACGCGGACTGCGGCAAAGGTGTGGTCGTGCGATGAAGAGGAGTGCTACATGACTTATTTGCCCCTGAGGGGTTTGTATCTCAACTTAAGTGCTAGGGGTAGCTTGGTCATTTGCCCAACCCGGAGGGACTCATTTATATTAGCTCTAGGGTTTCTGGGCAAACCATCTATCTGAACTGCTTCTCATTTCCTTGCTCCATAGGCGTAGATTTTCTTCACCGTTTTGTAAAGAATCTGTCCTCCGAGTGTATGGAAGCATTCATGGATGCGTTGATTTCCTTCTTGTAGCTCGTGTGATTTTCGTGTCTTTTTCGAGCTATTTTCGTTGGAATTTCGTGCGCGCCTTGTTACTTCAATTCTAAGGTGTTTGGGTTCGGATTTGTTGGTGGGGATCATGGATAGATGTCTTGTGCATCTTTGTGTTTGATCTTGACCCCCAATCTCCGGATTTGGCCTCCGATTGAAGGATTTCGGTTGGAACCCTAGCTTTTTGGTAGAGCTCGGTTGCGATTCGATTCCCGGCGATTTAGTTCGTTTGAGGTGTCAAGTTTTGGGGTATAGCATCTCCTAGGGACGCTTCACATCTCCCCCAAATCTTACCTCAAGAGCTCAAGCCGTTTGGGAGATCCATGGACGGATAGGGGATTTCGTGCTTGCGTTTTCGAGCTCGGGCTGCTCTGTCCGCACCTGGCGGACCGTCCGCGCCTGGTCGGCGGACCGTCTGCGAGGAGCCCGGCAGCCGACTGTTCGTCGTGTTCTTCGCGAGTTCGTGCGTTGCTTTTGTTTCGATCTGTGGAGTCGGTAGGTTTGGTTGGAAGAGGTTGCTCGGACCGTCCGCCTGGAGTGGCCGGACAGTACACGGGGCTCGGACCGTCCGCGGTGCTCGCCCGGACCGTCCGCTTTTCGAGGTGCAGTACTGGAAGTTCGGGGTCGTTTTTCGGACCGTCCGCGCCCTACCTGCGGACTGTCCACCTCCTCCGTGCGGACCGTCCGCCCGTACCACGCGGACTGTCCGCCCCGACCTTCGCAGATCGGCTAAGTCTCTTGCTTCTTAAGTTGCGCTTCCGTGTTGCTTTGAGTTGGGTTTGTTCCTAGGGTTGGTAGGTCCGTTGTGACTACGTGATCTTGGCAAACTCGTGTGGGAATCCTAGGTTGTGAATTTGGGGCATAGACCGAGTTCATCCTCTGGGAAGAATTTTTATCGGCTCCCATTCACTCCCCCTCTCTGGTCGCCTAATCGGTCCTTCACCGGTGGTGGATGAGTAGGAGATTGGAAGGGAAGGCGAGCGGCATCAGCATCAACATCAGCAGTAGCAGGGCGAGGCCCGCCTTGTTCTCTCTCGTCGCCATTGAGTGGCAGGAGTGCACGTACGTGTCTTTCTCTTCTCTCCTGATTCTGTCAGATTCCTTCGTGATCCATGTCAAATTCTTGGGACGCTTCACCAATCTGAGTGTGTTCCTACACATGTGGCTTGAATTTATGCAACATTATGGATGAACACGTACTGCATCTCTGCGTGTTGTGGCTTTGAATCTTTAATCGTCGCGTTTGTTGTTTGATTCTGGCATGGCAGGATGAGCTGTTGTCCTGCTGCACGGCGCAGACGTCGGAAGGCCGACAGGGCGAGAAGAAGGCTGTCGCTCGCGGCCGTGCGGTGCTGCTGCCGGGCTTAAGCGGATAAAATGGATGATAGATGACGGCGTACATGTCAAAAATGGATGGAAGGATGTAACCGACCCTAATAACAAAAGTTCAATGACTAAATTGATCTTTCTAATAGTTCAGGGACGAATCTGACCTTTTACTAAGAGTTCAGGGATGTCTTTACCTATTTTGCCTAGAATGGATATACCATTTTAGGATTCCTTCGAACCCCATATTCCAGCAAAGAAAAACACATCAGCACACTGGAGTGATAAAATAGCAAAGTCAGAAGTTCTGTGATTCAGTTATGCATTTTTAGTCTGATGTAGTATAGTGGCCAACATTTTTTTGTCTCGAGCAGATAAAACAAAAAAAATGCTTTTCACCTCAATACACTATTCATTCGCGCAAATTTGGCGAACTAAACATACCCTCAAGCCGGAGAGAATCCAACTGAGTTTATTTTTTCTAGAATGCTTTTATGACCTTTTGCTAAGATGTACAATAATATAAAAAATGATGTGTGGACCTACAAGATAGTAAAAAAATGTGTGAGCATCTATACTAAATTGTCAGTCTGTCAGATGATCATTGTTCACTAAAACAATCTGCTAAAACAAATATACCGTATAGAACAATCGATTTGGGGGCATTCCAACAAGGGATCCCATTCAACCAAAATATCGAGGCAAATCCAAGTCATATAAACATCCATGTAAACCAGAGGTGACAAATAATTGGTACTTGGTAGCTAGCAAAAAGTTTGAAATATGCTCAACATCATCATAAGAGAAGGCACCAAAACATGTCAATGCTGCTGTTACGAGAATCCTATAGAAGTCTAATTAGTAACAGCTAACCCTACATTTGCCAACTGCGCGCAAGTAGACTAGTTGTCATCTCACACCGTCCTCAGTGTCCGTGACGGAAAAGTTGGGCGAGTCCAGAGTTCGATTGCAACTCATTGTCGGAGTTGGAATCTGAGGCGGATTAGGCGGATCGAGATGACCGGTCGGTTTAAACAGCGCGGCACACCAACACGGCACAAGCAGGGCCGCGCCATCGGTTTCACAAATAACAAGAAGGGGCGCCGCGCAAAGCACATCGCCAATGGTTGGGACAGCCAATGCTGCGGGTATCATGGCGGCACGCAGCCAGATGAATTTCCCGAGCAAGGTCAAGCGCTACTGGCCAGGGAAGGCGCCCGAGTGGCCGCACGATGCTGCCACCGCCGACGACGTCGACGTAGCGCTGGACTGCGCCGCATTCCTTGAGGGGCCGAACGTGCCCGTGAAGGGACGACGGGAGCCACTAGCGGCGGCGGAGTTGAGGTCTGACTACCGTCGTGTACGCCAGGCAGAGATTTTGTCGACCACCGTGGTACCAGATGAGAGCGAGAGGCCGAAGGTGGAGGATGACGGTGTCAGTGAGGTTGAGGCCTCGGCCTTGGAGGAACGAAGGAAGAGGATAAGAGAGAGGCAGCTGCCGTTTTTGGAGCAGGAGGCAGATCTGCTGCCACGGGAGGACGATGACGTGACGATGGAGGTGGAATCCGACTCCGAGTACTACGCTACAGAATCGGAGGACGACGAGCAGTCGTCGGCCCTTGTCCTTACGACAGTGCCGGTCAGTTTCGTTTCCAAGTCGCAGCGAGATACCATTGCGGAGCGCCAGAGCCTCGCGGAGGACGAGAAGCGCTTCGGGGAGCTGCCAAAGAAGAGGCTGCACCGTAGTAGGAAGGACGAGACTAGGCGGATGGTTGTGGAACTTATCCGCAGAGAAGAAGAGCTGCAGGATGCTGCTGATAACTCAGGGCTCAATGAGGCCAATTGTGAAGACGAGTTGAATGACGAAGCAGTGGAGTACGAGGCATGGAAGAGTCGTGAATTTGCAAGGATCAAGAGGGATAGAGAGGAAAAGGAGAATGACATGGTGTGCGGTCTGACCCATGAGGAGCACCCAGAACGTGGTTTGGGCAATCCCAACAATCCACTAGCTCCCCCGAACAAGAACAAAAGGAAGTTCTTGCAGAAATACTACCATAAAGGCTGCTTCTTCCAGCAAACATCAACACGTACATGTAGCATATTTCGTCGTGATTTCTGTGCTCCGACAGGAGAAGATAATATCAACAAGGCTGTCTTGCCCAAGGTCATGCAAGTTAGGAACTTTGGGCGACGCGGAAGAACAAAGTGGACGCATCTTGTGAATGAGGATACTACATATATATCAAGGGAGCCGGTTCTACCCATCTTGTGTGACGGACCTTCTAGTTTTCATTGTTCGTAAGCACTGGGAAACATGGCAAGTTAGCAACACCTTACGGTCAACCTGTGTGCACATATCAATGGCAACCCGATTGAGACCCTTGGTTGTAATCTTGTTTATATTACTATAAATGTATTTGTTGACGTAAAATCTAGTCAGCACATCGAGTGCGCTAGAGCATGCGGGTCCCAAAAGGTAATTATAATAAGACCAGTCCCAATTAGGAGTTTTTAGGAGTAGTTTCCAAGAGAAAATGCAAGCAATTAATATCTGTAGAAACTATCCATCCCAACCCATATAGAGGTTACTTTAATGCAAACACAAAAACAGGTTTATCAAATGTGGCAGCTATTTTTGCAGCAAAAACACTTCCAGAACCACACGCTGCCACATTCATCCATATTATTTTGGAGCAAACACCACACCTTGCCACATTCCAGAACCATACAACAACAAATACACAAACTTAAGGAACTAGCACACGAACTTTAGGAACCAACATATGCAGGAACAAAAAATATATTTGATAACAATCCAGGAATACAGCAACTGATACATATGTTTCAGAAACCATATAGTAGCAGCCCATATATTCCCAGGTGGCAACCGATAAAAACTAAAGTTCATATGCTCTAGAAATAAATATAACAAGTAGCAATCGATAAGAACTAACAAGTACCACATAAGAACTGAGTTCATGATAGGTATAGTAAAATAATAAAATTCATGAGTCTAGACCCCCATGCAACATGTTTTGCCAGGATACATAGGTAGCACATCCAAGAATCATGTAGATCAATCCAGGAATAAAGATAATAGGTAGCATAGTAAAATAATAAGGTGGCAGCATCCATCTCTCATGGAAAGACCAACATCCATGTCACACAGCACTCCATCACAGTCACACAACACTCCAGAGAACAACATCTGCAAGGACAAAACAACTTCATCTACTATACTGTAAACAAATGAATATTAAAGAATGACTTAGCAATATTTTCAGACAAACATATTGTACCTAATTATTTTGGCTATATATGTATGACCGAACTTTTGCTAAATATGATCAATCAAATCATCTTGGAGTTGTTTATGTGCTTGGCGATTATGTAATGTGATATTTCTGTTAATTACTTCTTCCACCTCTGGATTTTTTTTGCATCAGATATAATTGTAGCTCCCTACACACTATAGGTGCCGGCTTCCTCATTCAAATCAAGTGGAACCTGCTCTATATCCTTCTCATCTTCAATTATGATACTCTGAAAATCCCCTTGCTCGTAGAGATGTGCTGGTCGTCGCAAAATACCAAAGCGAGACTGCAAAATGCCAAAGGCACATTCAACTTCCTTTCTTGCCCCTTCTTGCTTTGGTGCAAAAAGTTTATGCTTATCAGATTGTGGTTCACGTATAGACTTCACAAAAACAGGCCACGGCGGATATATGCCATCAACAAGGTAATAAGGAAGATTATATTGTCTTCCATTGATAGAATACTCAACCTTAGGGGCTTCTCCTCTCAGTTGCTCGGCAAACAAATGTGATTGGTTAAGCACATTGATGTCGTTGTTGGATCCGGGAACAACAAAGAAGGCGTGCCATATCCAACAATCGTGCGAAGCAACTGCCTCTAGAATGATCGTAGGCACACCATGATCACCACGGGTATACATACCCTTCCATGAATAAGGACATTTTCCCCAGCGCTAATGCATACAATCAACACTCCCTATCTTGCCAGGGAACCTATCACGCTCACTGATCTTCATTAAGCACCTCTGACTTCTTCTCACGGTCATTTCTAATACTTGTGGTTACTTCCATGAACTTGTCTAGCTTCTCAATAATAGCTGAACAAGCATTAGATGTCTTCTTACTTTCCCATATAGCTCATTCTTAGCCTTCTTATGACCAATTGGATGAATGTTAGGATTATCAATCAAATTCACCACTTCAGCAGCAGATTTAGCACTGGTAGGGTGAGGGCATTTAGTCTCGGTTGGTAGAGGCCTTAGGTCTCTCAAGTCCAACCGGGACTAATGATGAGAGACAAAAGGCCCTCCTTTAGTCCCGGGTGAACGAACCTAGACTAAAGGGGTTCTTTAGTCCATGTTCACCCTTGTTCTTCTCTTTTCAAGTTCATTTTTAACATATGCAGACCGTTGACGGTTCAATAACGCGCCAAGTTTCACTGCAAGTGCACGGATCACTGTAGCATTTCCCTTAGAGTATACATCCAAGGTTATCAATCTGTGGATCGACAAGGAACTACATAGGGTTTTCAATCTAATCTAATCGATCTATTCCTATATATGAAGCATTGATTGCATATGAGAGATAAACCTAAAAGATGTGAGTGAAGTATACAGGTTGATCACATCCATGAACGTCGGCAAGGATAAAGCACCACCCAAGGGGGCAATTAGGCATATCACCTTCTAGTTGTAGTTCTAGTTAAACGAGCAAACAAACATGCATCTCATCCAAAGCATCTACCTCCGGCCAACCTCCCGAAAACACCCGCCCTACACGGGACAACATCCTATCACGGTGTGCCCTATCAGCGCGGGGAGTCTAAGGGCACGCCCACGAGTGAACGTGTTTACAAATCATGAAGGGTCGACATATTAGATCTAATCACCACAATTACATAGAGTATGCTATGTAGTCTAACCTAGCATTAGACTAAGGAACAAACATATTCATGATAGGTAGAAAGCATAGACGGAGACATGGAATCGCTAATAGATCCGATGACAAGATTATCATTGCCCACATTAAAGTATGCATTACAACATCACCAATGAGGCCATACCTATGATGATGAACGTGTAGCTCTTGAACTCTGCCATAGCACAACCATGCAAGGGGGGCCATGGCGGCTAGGGTAGGCCTAAGCCATCTCCTAGTCAACTTCGAGGACTTGCGGCTGCCGTCGTCTCTCTCCGGTGCTTGCTTCTAGGTTTCGCCAAATTTTGGTGGATGGATGTGGCAGCCGTCGAGGCTACAGACTATTTATCGACCGAGGCAACCCTAGTCCAAAGGGGAGCACGAACCGGCACCGAAACAGGCCAGCCGATCCACACGGGCCGACCGGCCCAGGCCCTTTTTGGCCCGCCTCGGCCCCATCTTTCGCATGCGAGCTTCTCTCGACCCTTGAACCTTCTGCTCCTTTGCATGTGGGCTTTAGACGTCATTATCCCCGCGATCAAGATAGGGGGTCTTGTCGCATGATCTCCGATCTTTTATCTTGGTCCTCGGGGATATCTTGTCATTGCATCTCGGTCCTTGCCACCATTGGAAGTAAGTTCATCTTGTATTCGCATACGAACGGAGCTCCTTGATCCTCTTGCATAGCATCCTCTGAACTCAATGCGAATTTATCCATTAAGCTAATGTGGGTAGATTGCGGTATCCGGTGGTGGCTGATGCAGATGGCAGCGGAGGGAGCGGTGGCGGCGGCGAAACCCTACGAAGGGGTTGCGCCGCAAGTGAGGAGGCAGTAAATGGGTGAATGGTGGATTAGCAGGAGTGACACGGCATTGGATAAAGCCATAAAGGTATAGTGTGCACCCAGACCAGGAAATGGGAAGCGCCTTTCCTACCTGTACTGTACAAGAAAGTTCTGCTATTTCGGTGTATACCAGACTAGATCATCATCCACAAGTTTGTTCGATGAGGTTCGAAGTTGCCACAGGATGGTCTTGTGATACATAATACAAAGAATCGGATAATCAGCCGGCCAAACGCGCGCTCGTAATTTTTATATGTTGTTACAGGAAGTTCCGGTGTTACATAATACAATACAATGAGCCGGATAATCGGCCTGCAAGGGGGTGTTTGATTAAGATTATGGCCGATTATGGAAGATAAAAAAATCAGATGACTCTCATAATGAATACTCCTGAATCCTTATCTCATAATTAGCACCTCTTGGATATTTAATTTGTTAGGGTGGGTTTGTTGTAAATAGCTCTGAAATATGTCACATGTTTGGCTCCTTTTGAGCTACTAGTAATATGCCCGTGCGACACGCGTGGGGCTCTCGATAATCCAATTTACCCACTATGATAAAATCATCATATTAGTTTTATTAAAATGATTATCTAAATAAAAAAATGAGCATGGTTCTATACATATCGTTGCAAAGTGGGTGAAAAGTACTACTCACCCTATCACATCCCTACCATTTTCACCAATCTAAGCACATCCCCTTTTGTACTATTCACCATCATTTCACCTATCACATCCTCATATGTTCTCTCACCCTTCACTATTCACCCATCACATCCATCACATCTTCTCTCACAAAAGACACTATTTCATCACTATTCATACACATCTTCACCCTCTTTTTACTATTCTCCCGTCACATCCGCACTACTTTTTTTTCCAACTAACACCTTATTTAACCACTATTCATCCCAGCTCTTTTTACCCATCTAATTTTTTTAATGACAACGAGATCCATAGTATGGAGTTTCAAAAAATAATTAGAAATATCGCGATGGGCACAAAAAAATTAGGTATATTTTTTATAAATATACATTAACCATTAAACCATTAAAGTAAGGTACAATAGATGAATTTTTTAAATAAAATTCTCATAATAAGGTGACCATATATTCACTCCACATTTTATCTCATACAATGCATCATGGTCCTGAAAATAAATTTTTCTAAGGTTGGGCAAGGATTTCCTTGCCAATGCGGGAGCACCAATTCCGCTCTCCTGCGTGGGCAAGGTTAGCTCGCTCATGGAGAAGAAAAGGAGGAGAGCACGAGGTGCTGTAGATACGAGTTTGTCGTCGCTAAATCGAGTCCGCTGGCGCTGAAATCAGAATCTGTTGTCGCCAAATCGGACCCGACATTACAATCGAACTCAGCAGCTGCCAAATCGAATCCCGCTGCTGCCGAATCGAACCCCACTCCTGCCACAGTCGAACTGCGCTCCTTCGGAGCCGACTTGGGCGCCCCGCTGCCGTATCAGGCTGTTCTGCCACCAGATCGAACTACTAATGTCTGATTCAGGTGCCGGAATCAAATCTGCATAAGAAATCCGAAATAATAGCACCAACAAACAAAAGATGGATCGGTACATAGCTGGTGGATTGACAACTCTTTTCTAAGAAATTCGTATACCATTGTTGTAGCTTGATATATACTTCAACCAGAAGTAACTGTGCACACGTGACAACAGAGTACATGTCCATATATGTACCAAATAATTTACAAACCTGCATTAGTAAAATTTACGTAAAAGTTGGCACAAGCATAATGTTATAATATTTGGCAGCTGTGTTCTCACAGAAAATGGACCAAACTCACCTTGCAATTGTCCTTGTTTTTCATGTTTATGTCATTGGCTTATTGCACCCTAGCACAAGTGCCACGCTTTGGCTCCTTGTTCTGCTTTAGCTGCAGCACCCAACAGTTGTGGATCCTCATTAAACTTTGTGAAGCAATGGGAAATGTTTAAGATGAATATTAAGGCATTTTTTTCTCCAAATATGATTGCCCAACATTTTATTTTTCAACAATCTTCAATTATCATCAACCTCTCTAAACTCCGAGCAGGATCAACCATTTAGTATAGCTTCATTAGAAAAATACTTCAGTATAGCTACATAAAGCATGCTGGGCAATAGTAGAAAAATACTTCAGTATAGGATCAAACATTTTATTTTTCAACAATCTTCAATTATCATCAACCTCTCTGAACTCCGAGTAGGATCAACAATCTTCCTACTGCCAATAGTAGAAAAATACTTCAGTATAGCTACATAAGTTCCCTGCAGCCTTTTATGCATCTGATTACTCAGGATAAAAATGATCAATAGCAGGGATGAATAGAAAACAGCAGCCCAGAGCATGCTGCATCCCACAACCGAATCATATTTGCACAATGATTTTTCCATGAACACTATTGCAACTGTATTTGAAGCATATAAATGCTAGCTACAACCATGTATTCTAAATGATTTTTTTCGAAATAAAAAACTGAAATCAAGAAGAATTAATTTGTAATAATTTTGAGAGATCATGCATGGTAAGTCACTTAAATATCACTCATATGATTCAAAGTTGCAATAACTGAATTAAAAAGGTTAACTTTCTATTAATGGCAACATTTCACTCCAAAATGAAAAGGTACACCTATCCAAGTAAGACATGTTTGTGCATCTGTTAAAAAGAAAATAAGTATATCAAGGATTTATTTTTTGATATGCATACCTTGAGAGATTAAAATTTTCAGCATCTACTGAAAGAAAAAAGGGGAAAAAGAGCAGGTGACCATTTTTTTTGTTGTAAAAAAAAGGTCTTGCTGGACCAACTTTCAAAACAGTCCACTATTGTGTCATGGTCTAGATGAAGGAAAAAGCCACCTGATACATTCAAAACCTGCTCCTTAAATGGCATCTAAAATTACACTTACACTCAATGAATACTACTCTTTTCCAACATTACAACATGATGCAATGTAGATCTACAAGCAACATGAAAAATGTATAAAAATTAAAGTTGGTATATACAAGAAGAAATATGTTTGAAACACTACATCTCTCCAGCTAGCTTATCATTCTTCACATGTGCTCTATGGGTGTAGAGTTGTTGACTAGACTATTCAGCAAGGTTACAACAAAGAAGCTAAGAACAAAGTCTGCTTGTTTAATATCAAACCGAATACGAAAAAAATGATAAGTTTACCATAAGAGCTGGATCTAACTTATCCTAACAACTGATGGCTAATCCTAACAAACTGCAGGACGAATGATATGTTACCTGCGCTGCTGTGGACTCCTGTCTTAGGCTCCTACGGCTGGCCGGCCGGCTTATGAAAGGTACTGACCGAGGAGAGGAGCCCCACAGAGGGATGGAGAAGCCAGCTGCTGTCACTTGATAGATATCGTGGAGGAAGCAGCCACCATCGAACGCACAATCATCTCAAAAAATCATTCACGACACTCGCTTTGCACGCCACGGTTGCCATAGCTTTCGACTCCACTCGATTGTCTCCACCGACCACCGCCACTAAGCTCGCGAAACCGATATATCCACCTCGCGCTCACCCGCCGTGCACTCTTGATGACCCAACAATGCACACGCCACGCTCTCTCTCGGTCATCGTGTCTCTCTGCATCGCCAGTTTGTGCCTGCCCTCGGCGACCTCGCAGAGCGCCGCGGACTCGTGCAGCAACGACCTCAGCCTCGGCAGCCTCATCCGCCCATCGTCGGTGGAATTCACCGGGGGGCGGACGACGTTGGGGAACGGCGGCGCCCAAACTCGCCTATCGCTGCGTGGAGGCGAGGAGGGCATAGGGCAGGACTGCAGGAGCAGGATTACGCAAAGAGGGGCGGCGTGGATAGATGGGGAGGGGTGCCGTGTCGTAGAGAACGATGGGCGGGTACATCGATGGAACGAGGATTGCAGATTTGTGGGCTCACTGGTGGGTGGGTATGTATTCTGAGGGTGGGTAAGAAGCATCGCAGTGACAAAAATAATTCGATTTTGGCAGAAAGCTCTCTAAATTGGGATTTTTATAGTTCTACCCACCTTTTGGTGCCCCAGTTAGATGACGAGTGGGTCCGGTGTGAGGGGTAAGGCGGGTCCGAATTGGGTGAGATTTTTTTTTCAAATTATTCAATCTTTATATGAGCGAGAAATTTTAGAGTGCTTGTTTTTTATAAGCCGTCCATCCGACGAAATCTAACGGTGGAAGTACCAGATGTATTAGGAAGTTCCTACGATGAAGTACTAGGAAGTGCTACCAATTTGGTGGGACCCACATTAAAATTTAGTTAATTTTTTAATTAAAAAGGGCACATGAGTAATTTTCTTGCCTCCTGCAGGTGCAAGCGGACGACCGCCACCGCCCCCTCGTCTGTCGTCTTCATTCGTCTCTCTTGTGTCCCCCTCCTCGGTCTAGCAGTCAAATTTGAAGAGGGTCGGACGGCCGGAGGTCACGACCCACGACTCCTCGAGGACTCTCGGTGCCTTCGTTAGACATCTCACGTGCGGCCGGGTTGATTGCTCGATTTCTCAATCTCGATTGTCTCGACTCTCGGTTGCTGGATCTCGATCAGATCCGTGCCCGTGGTGCTGACTGCTACTGTGTAGTATTTTTGTTTCTTTGTCATGGTAGCTTGTTGGTTCATTGCTTGTACTAGTGATTTCCGGAAGGAAACACGGGCTCCGGCGGTCAGTATGCGTCCGAGGCGAGGACGGCTCCACCGACATTCTCATCTCCGGCGGCCAGTGCACGTCCGGGGCGAGGTGGCTTCGCAGGCACTCGTATCTCCATCTATTGAGCACGCCGAAGGCCATGCCGATGTCGTGGTGTGCTCCGTGAAGCTGAAGTCGGCGCGGCGGGCAAGGTCGAGAGGATGGCGTCGCGTGGTCCGGGAGGCGGCGAGCTCGGCCGTCGTCGTCTATCGTGGATGAGGAGAAGGGGGAGGGTGTTAAACTCATCTGCAAGAATGCAAAGAACAGCGCAGGGTACTAAAGCTTCAGTACTTTCTTTCTCTGAACTGTAACTATCGTGGAGAAAGCTCGAACAACATTGTGTCCAATCATCAGACATTGCCACCGTTCTTCTATCCTTTACCTACATTATTCAAAGCTGGGGTTGATGCTCAGCTACTTGCAAGTTGCAAAGATGAATGATGATGTCCCTTCTTGTACATATGAGTTCACAGTTATATATTGAATCTCGCTAATGCTTAGCTCATCCATCCGCCGGCCTATCGATATTTTTGTTGATTTGAGTCCTCAATTTGTTTGAACACCGCTGTCAGCACAGCTCCCCGGTTACTTGCAATTCTCATCACACCTTTTATGTTCCAATCTTAATCTGCATGCTGCAGAATTAACCATGCAGTGACAGCTCTAGCTCATCTTTTAGCACAGGTTCGTCAGACTGCAAGCTTTGCCAAGAAAAGAGAGGAGAGGTGCATGCAAGGCAAACAAAGCTTGTGCTCGGAATAATGCAGGGAGCACGGACAGATCAGTCGCTCTGCCAAGAAAAGAGAGGAGAGATTCCCCGCAGTTCTCGTGGCGGCCGGCACTTGCCGGGTGCGCCCTCCGCCGCCGCGCGGACCTCCTTAGGACCATCGGTAGCGGTTGTTTCCTCGGCGACGGCTGTATTGATGAGGCGGAACCCGACGAGCTCGCCGGCCGATGAGGCCGCTGAGAGGGAAGAGAGTACAATTACCATAATGTCCTTTTATTAATTAGTTTAATTTTTTAATTAATTAGTTTTTGGAAAAATCAAAATACTTAGTACTTTCTAATACTTCCAAATACTTCAAAAGCACCGTAGAAAAGCTCCTGTTTTTTATACTTAGTTAAGGAGATATATTAGCCATATTTTTCATCTTGGGTCTGACGGACATGCATTTGGTTGTAAATCTGATGGTAGACTAATTCTATTATTTTGTTTGTAACAATTGTCCTCATTGTGTTAAACATGATACTCATTTTGGTAGGTCTGATTAGAATCAGCCATCGGTTCTTTTCTCTGGTCATAATTTAAGCTGCACAATCTCTGATGCTATTTTATATTTTTATGTCACTGGAACAAGAATGGGGATCTCAGTGACGTGGAGCTGTAACGAATTCCAGGTTTGTGTGAAGGCTACCCTATTTTCTGTGATTAGCAATAGACAACATACCAATTTGATTTGGTTCTTCAACCCAAGGAAATGGGGAAAATGGCGAATTATTTCTGTTGCATCTGCACAGGTGCAACTGGGCCATCCATCTTCCCATTAAAAATTGATGCAGTTTAAAGTACTATTTAATATGGCTTCAGTAGTTCAGTTAGAATGTTCCCATTTTTATTTAGAACGAGTAGTACTTTGATAACTGTTCAGTAGTTCAGTTAGAATGTTCCCATTTTTATTTAGAACGACTAGTACTTTGATAACTGCCATATAACTGCAACCAATTCCAAATGATTTTAGTTTTAGTCAACTCTCGTCATGGTTCGCCTAGGGAATCATTGAGCTCAATTCTATTTGGTAAAAAAATAATTTGTTCTGAAAATTTCTTTACCATTGCTCTGAAAAAATGAGGTATCTGGCAAACTTGGTTCTACTCATCAGAGTTCATTTATCCTGCAATCATGTCATACGTAGATAGCTATTCAAGTATCATCAAGACTATAGAACTGGTTTCCTCGGATTCTCTTGATTGAAATCTGCTATATTACTACCTATGTCATCCTGATTGTGGAGGTATGCACATTTGGGCACATATATATATTTTAGATACTGAGCAGTCTCTCAGACCATTATCAATGAAATGCTTGATATTCCTGCCTTTTATTTGTGTAATTGGTATAAAAAATGTATTAAAGGAAAATGTAAGTATAGACATTTTTAGTAGTTCTGAAATAGTCCTGAAAAAAAATCTCAGATGGATCTGATGAAAGGGAACAATGGCTGCACACTCGCACTCCATTCAGAGACCAAGATTAAAAGGATCTCTTGACACGAGTATTGGCTTTAAACTTGTGTTGAGTGAACACAATGGCAATTATACCAGACTGAGATAGACCTAGGGATGATGTATCAGACTTCAAGTCATCTGATTTTTCTTTCTCAATGTTGAAACTGTCAAAACTGCAATTTAGCTCTTGGAGGTTTAAGTTGCGCAAAATATTATCAACATATCTTTTGGCTATTTCTCAACAAATATAAACAAATATAATTTTGTATGTAATATTTAATATTGTCTATGCAGGCTGAAGAGAGGTGTTCTAATCAGCATCAAAGTCAAGGGTCACTGATACTGACAGCAGCCTTGCTTTATCAAGTAAGTTGGCGAGCATAGTTTTTTTTTTAAGACGTGCATAGCACGTTTTTCATTAAGAAGAGAGAAGTTTAGACAAGTTACAGCAAATGAGTCTGGGCCCAAGGCCCGAGCAAACGAAAAACAACAGCCAAAAACACGGCTAAAGCGCCACAACCCGGCGACGAAAGCCCAACAGGACGGCTATCGACACGAAGCCCGCTCTAGCCCACAGACGCGCGTCCTCCATGATGGCCCCGGCGAGGGCCACCGGCTGCAAGGCCGTCCGCTCGTGGACGCGTCGGTTCCTCTCATTCCAAAGCGACCAAGCAGACCAGGGTATCGAAGCCTTTACGGGAAGGCTTGGCGACCGCCTTCCGCGCTCGCAACCACCAGATCGCGACCGTCTCCTCCCGCGAGGGTGCCAAATCTGCCATGCCGAAGAACCGAAGCACGAGGAACCAAGTTTCTCGACTGTGGACACAACCAAGGAGAAGGTGATCCAAAGTCTCGACCTCCTGTGCACATAGAGCGCAGGCGTCTCTATCACTCAACCCATGACGTCGAAGTCTATCGGACGTCCAACAGCGACCATGCAAGACCAGCCACCCGAAGAAGCGCACCCTGCCAGGTGCCTGAGTCTTCCAGAAGTGCGATGCTCTGAGTCTTTGCGCTTGGCAAGCATAGTAGTGTAGCTCTAAGGTTCAGTTTAGCAGTACTGCATGAGTACCACTAAACCAGCCAGCAGTACTTTTTTCTCAGAACAAATCAGCACCAGCCATCAACCAGCCAGCAGTACTTTTTTCTCAGAATAAATCAGCACCAGCCATCAACCAGCCAAACGAACAGGTTGTATGTAAGTTGCCTGAGTTTGCAACGAAGACATACTCCTTGCCCTGGGACATGATTGGCAAGCAGATTAGCAATGGCATTATAAGAACATTTTTCTGAACATAATAAGAAACAAGACCTAATAGGAACATTTTTCTCAACCACTTATGCTTGACAACTACTGAGACAAGAACAACTCATTTTTGCTTACCCGAGCCAATAAGAGGTCAAGTTTCCCACTGAACAACCTGGGTGCAATCACGCTCAAATGCTTCCATTTCCATGACGTGACGTGGTCCCTGAATTGTTACATAATGTCTAGGGCAAAAATCACGCTGCTTGATGGACTGTCTTAAGCATGTGCTTTGCTCACATTCTCATTGCTAAATTGGGTGTGTGAACAAGTACTGTGAAAATTCAAAATGTGAGCATAAGTGCATGACAGGTAATAGTACTGTGTTTGGACTTCGTTACAATTATAAATGCGTTCATTGCCACAAACAGGGTCTGCATGAATTTTAGTTCCCCTGTTCTTCTTGGTGCACTTTCTCCCATTTTAAGTCAAAATAAGTTCTTGCTTTGCCTCATAATCAGAACCAGTGGAAATTTTTATGCGGTTCTATTGAGTTGAGCTACATGTTTTCAGTTTGGCTGTTTAACTGTATCTCACGTATTCTTTCTAAATCTTTGTCAGACTGTTGATGGTAAACGAGAACTTGGTTGCCTCCCATTTTTTTGAGAGGATGCAGCAGCACCTTGGCCAGTGAAGTGTACATCCGTTTATTCATCTGGTATACAACATGCGATCCACAGACTGTCCCGACTCTACAGTTAGAAGTTTGTGATGTATGTATGAACACTGTATCAGCAGTAGTAATTTTTTCCATATAATTCTTTTTTTAAAACAAACTTCTACCACTCTTTGTAATTTGCACTTTAACATGGGTGTCTCTTTTTTTTTAGAATAAACATGGGTGTCTCTTGTATAAATAATCCAATGAACTTATTTAATACTTTAGCTTATTTTTACATTATTACTATCCATTGAATGCTATATGAATTGTAATATAAACGATTTATTGTCCGTGGCGGACAAGCTTGCTTAAGAATAAGAAAGACAACATGGGCCTCTGAGTGTTGCTTTCCCTCTACACGAGGGAATCACAGACGGGGAAAACAACACTTCAAGTTGTGCACTCAGTCAGGCCGTCATCACGGCGCGAGGCCTCTTTTCAGTTCACGAGCTGAGCCTGAGCCTCTCCTTGGTGGAAGGCCTCTTTCCAGTTCACGAGCTGAGCCTGAGCCTCTCCTTATTGGTTCCACGTCCACGTCGCCTTTGCCGCCTTTATCTTCCTTTACACCCCACGGCTCACATGGCATAAGCAGTCAGGAACTAGCTATATGAACCTAGGCAACTGACCACTGCATCCTATTGTAAACAAAAGCACTACGGCTAGATACCCAAAAGAACCATCTCAGCTGAACATCAAAAAGAAGTATCACAACTTAACACCAAAAGCACAAAGTTGAACCTAATGAGGTTAATAATTTTCACCAGTGAGAAACTTGTACACCCAAGTCTAGTGTTGTGTCACTTGCACTGCTTAAAAATCACACAGACCTTTTCTATCATTGTGTGCCAGGTACTGACCAACAGTTATTATATCATCAGTGGTAATTGCATTGCCTCTCCCACAAGCTATCATGAGGGGTTGGAGGCTGGGGCACTTGAGGAGCAGGAGCATTGAGAAATTTCTGGAGTGATAGCAATGTGGAATTCAGTTGTTCAGCTTCAGCGGACTCTGAGAAACGACTCTTAGGCTTCTTAGAAGGTGACTTGCTGCCTCTTGGATGCTTGGTACCAGCTTGACTAGTGCTACATGAGCTTTCTCCACCAGGTTTATTAGATAATGGTGATGGCAAAGTGTCAGAATCATCACCAGTTAGATCTTCAGAAAGTACGTAGCCACTCATGTCATTCAGCCCTTGTGAATCATCAATCTCGGAATCGTCACAATTATTCATGCAGGTGTCTTGGTCAACGGCAAGAGAACCATCAGCATTAGTGCCCATGAACAACTCCTGCATCTCATAGAAGAATTTGATGGGCTTAGAAAGCAAGCGCCTGGCCCTATCCTGCATTTCATGTAAGAAAATTAGTTGGCATTATAGACATTTTTAATTGCTTTCTGATAGGAAATAAAATTGCACATACATTGAGACTTACTTTTTCAGACTCTGAAATAGTCACCATGCATCTAGCGCTGTCAAACACATTGCCACTGTTGCTCAAAGCCTTCGAGACATACTTCCAGTTTTCTTTGTAGTGCCTAAAGTGACGATCAACTTGAGCAACTGTCACCCCCATAGCAAATTCTTTGTTTAAGGCATCAGCGCACTTCATATGATGTTGCTTCTTGAACTTAAATCCAGCATGCTGGTTTTTCATGTAATCAATGCACCAATGCAACATGAACTTGGTCTGATCATCATCCCAATTGACGGTTCTCGTGAGAGAAGGCCCATCCCCATCAACTTTCCCCTTCCCTTCACCATTGCTGTTCCTCATGACATGAGACAATTGAATTATACATACAACCATAATCAACTTAGAACATATGAAATTAAAAAGGATTGTGCTCTGCAAATAGTAGAACTTAAGTCTCAGAATGTGAACATACATAGCTAATTGGAAAAGCAAACATGAAAAGAAATTAGGCACCACACATCAAAGCTTCTACATGGTTTTGAGGAAGTACAAGTGTCTACATTTTAGCTACATCTCCAGCAATAGGTTGTCCTAGTTTATCCTCCCACATCTTTTGAGCCTACTCATCCCGTTTGCGTGCCCATGGTTGACTCTCCTGTTGCAAATCACGATGAACCCTCCTGCTCCTTGGTAAGGCTGAGTACCAAGCAACATCATCATATACATATTCATCTGGACCATCCTCTAGGATCCAATTATGTAGCGTACAGCAAGCAATGATAATTTTGACTTGAGTTTTCAAAGCAAAGAACAGCTGACTTGCAAAGATCTTAAAATGATTCTTCAATGTACCAAACACACTTTCAAATTTCTGGTATTTTAAGGCCAGTGGGGCGTGAGAGTGCATCCTGAAGCACATAAGAGTCATGGGCTGAACCCTCCCATCCAGCAAGGACATAGATGAACCATAGATCAAAATCGACAGCCGCTAATACATTTTGTGTGGGAATAGACTTTCTAGCCCTAAACCTCTATTGCATATGGATAGGGACAGATGCTGGTATACGAGTACCATCCAAGGCTCCTATGCATCCCTATGAAAAGACAAGTTTTGTACAACATATATGAAGACATGACCTATAACAATACATACCAGAAACTGATCAATGAATATTTAGCTATACCTCAAAAAAAAAAAAGGACGTACCCAGTGCCGTAGGCTCCCGCACTGTGCGGGGTCTGGGGGAGGTTATTAGCGGGAGGTCTTTCCCACACATCGTGCAATGTGTAGAGGCCACCGCTCGAACCTGTGACCTCTCGGTTCACAGGCGGCAAGCACTACCACTTCCACTAGGCCGCCCTTTTAGCTATACCTCAAAATAAGGGTGAAATCTGCCCGGACTACTCGTTATCTTGATGTGTGTCTCCATTGATTTTGATGTGTATGAGATCACGGGCAAGCACACAAAGTGCATCTAAACCTGCATTGAAGTACCTACTAACTGTCTCTCCCGACCGATTGAACTCAAAGCCAATTGATTTATCAGACCAATTTTACCCCACAGCATGAATAAACGTTGCAACTTTTTTTTAGAATGAATAAACATTGCAACTTGCTCCTCCACTGTGACATGTAATGTGTCCACTAACAAACCACATGATCTAATATGAGCACACATGTTGTGGAAAGCTAATTTTCTCATACGCAGCTCATTGATGCAATGTGCCTCTGTTCCATTATATAAAAGGTTCAGCTGTGACTCCCGTTCAATATCTCCATCCAACATGGGAGCATATCTCACAGACTTCCTCCCATTTTTCTTAATGTGAATCATATACCAGTACATGGCTAAGCACATAGTGACAGCAGCAATGAACCTTCCCCTCCACATGTGGTAGTGATTCATGTAATATTGTAAATATAATTTTCTCTGTCCCATCTAGAAGGAAAAATGTTCATCAAAATTTTACTGTAATAGATCATGTAAAACAAGGCTAACGAAACTATTAGAGAAAATTCCACTGAGCAAACAAAGGACAATTTTTCTCGCAATGTAATGTTTACATTTTAAAACAATTTAATAAAGGGCAGCACCAGCAATTAATTTATATATAACTCAGTAAAGCAAAGAACATAATAGAAGTTAAAAGGAGTACACACAGCACCAATGATTTCAACAGCAACAACCATCTAAAAAGATAAGGATCCGCGAGATTCCTGCAAAGCTTTACCTTTTCCCTTCTACACGAACTGCACCCTGAGCTTGAATTCTTGATTGAAGTAGGAGAAAGGAGAGGGTTGCTGCTACACGGAAGGGGATCAGGAAAGCTGCTGCTACAGATGCTACAGGTTCAGATCTGCGCAGGAATAGAACATGAGAAGGAGGGGATGGTGGACTCGGATGAGATGCAAGAGACAGAGAGTGACGGACCTGTGATGGGCGCTGCAGCCGGCAATCTACGGGGCTCCCGCCATGGACGACGCGTGTTTGCAGATGCGGTAACAAATGTGAGAACAGAAGGGGAGGGGGTGACTTTAACGAGGAGAGGGTGGGGAATTTTTGGCACCAACGGGTTGTGGCGGTCTTTTCTCCCGCCACAATCTGCGGCAAATCAACTGAAACTTGACTAACAATTTGTGGCAGCCTATGCTTAGTCAGGTAACCAAGCAAGGGCCTAAACATGTGGGGCATGCCTAACCTTAGTTGTGGCAGTGTTAGGCAGCTAACCAAACATTCCCTTTATCTGCTGAAGCTCAAAACCGGACTCATGTTTGCCGACATGGATGGATACAATTTTATAAAAAATACAGAGCTCAAGACAACAGATAGTTGGCTAGCTAATTAACTAATAATAGAAGCTGAGATCTGGTTATTGCTAATAGGATGGACATGGAAGTAACTGGAAAAGAAAACAATGAATTAAACAAGGGTAATGGTACCAACGCCAAGGAAGAGAGGTCAACAACTGCTCCTTTTCTCCAGTTTATCGCAGCACTGACTGGACGCATGTTCTAACAAAGCTATCACACTGATCATTGTTCGTTCTTCAAGCCATTTCCTGGAGACAAAACATTTATGTCATTGTCACAACTATGCTCTGCGAACACATCTGTTAGACCAACATTACTAAAAAAACTATATGGTAACTACCCCATCAATTTATTCAATGTTGCAGCAAACTTTAGCTTGCAGCTTACCTTGAGCACACAGGTTCACAGGTCAAGGTCCAAACCAGAAAAAAAAAATAGCATGACTGTGAATTAGCTCCCCTCCAGGGCTTCAAAATGGAATAGGAGACGCAGAATGAGACCAAGAACCTAGTTATTCTTAGGCTTCCATGTAGATATGGCATAGATTATCCTTCCTTTCCAGCCTTGCAGGAGCCATCCGCTGTCTTCATCTATGACAAAGTCCTTGTGATAAATGTCTTTTACTTTGTCCTTGGCTTTCATCACAATTTCTTGGTTTAGAGGCGATTGAACAAATCCAGCCCTGAGGTTCCTCACCTGCCACTGTTTGTACGTCTCAGGCCTCTCAACTCTGTCTGAGCCCTCACATGCAATAACATTGAGTGCCTCTCGGCCAAACAGATCCCTCTCTATAAGTGCACGCTGGGCATCATCCCGTGGGACAGTTGACTCTAGCATGTCAAACAATGCGGAGAAATGGAATAGTGCCTCACGAAAACGTGTGATGAAGAAGGGAACACTGTATGACCCATTCACAATTCCATGAATGAAAATAGCTGGGTTGATTTGCCTTATGGTGTTCAGCACCCTATTCCTAGGGCTGTCTACAGCAACTGTTTCATCGATCAAGTTCCTGAACCGGTACAGGCAATTAACAATCACAACTTCATCCTTGCCAACTTTGAGATCCTCAACACGGATGGTTTCCCACTTTGATGCTATTCCCTGGTACTCAAAAGGGACATTAAACTTCTTAGCATAATCTGCAAGCCTTTGTCCAGTCTCTTCAATTCTCTCAGTAGGGCGGAAACCTGGCTGTGGTACATCAATTCCAGTGATGCGAAGAACAGGCGGACCGCCTTCCCTCTTGGAGAGGCGTCTGATTAGGCATGGCCATTGGAAGCCAAAATAAATGCCGAAGTCAATGATATGCACCTTTGATGCATTTTTTATCATACTCAAGATTGTTTGATTGGAAAGAAAATGGGAAAGCCTCTTAAACGGGCATGCTGCAAGGTAAAGGTGGTAGGCTTTAAGCATGTCAGACGCAGTTGTACGTTTTGCCACAAGCTTGTGGTAAAGCTGACTCCCTGTGCCTGCTAAGCGAGCCTCGAGACCATCTGCAAAGCAATGTGCCAACCTCTGGGTGCCATCACCATTTGGCTTGGAATGCTGCCTTATTTGCTTTAACAATTCATTAGCAGTTCTGCGGTCATCTGCTGCTATAGCCTGTGCGCAGTGGATGAGGATAGTCCTAAGGTCCACCACATCCTTCTTTGTTGGTTTCCTTCCTCGTGTCCGTGGCCCACTTGGCGCTTTCGTGACCTGAGAACTCTTGGAAGCTTCATTGCGCATCAGCTCTCGCAGATCTGTAGCCTTCTTCTCAGTTTGTCGAAGCAAATCATCAAACATCTCAATCCAATCAGGCTCATCAGAGCAAAATGCAGACTGTTTAATGTTCCGCCCTTCCATCAGGTCAAGGTCTTCACTCTGTCTGTTTTTCTTGGTGTTCAACACATCTGCCTTCCTAGCATTTAAAGAAACATCTTTCCTTGCTTCTTGCGATCTAGCAACACCACCAGCTTCTAAATCAATTATCAGTTTATTGCTAACAGGAAGAAACTTCTTGGCTTCCTCGATCCCTCTCCTAAAATCCCAAGTTGGAAGGCTCTCAAATAAATACTCAGGGATCCTGCCATTTGTGATCAAAGGGTCTTCTAGCACATCCACTGCACTGCAAGCGTCACTTGATGGACCAACGAACACCTGAGAAGACTGGGCACACAAGTCTCGATAAGATTCCATCTGTCCACTGCGTCCAACATTGTAGCGCCGATGGCTATCCACTGCACCACCAACACTGCTGCTAGTATCAGTGTTTGCCACAGATTGTGTACGAGTACTACTGCCACTCTCACTGGGGCTGTCCACAGACCAAGGGGTCAGCTGGTGATCGGGAGACGGTGGAAACTTGTGCCCAAGAATGTCATAGAATGGCTTTGCAGCAGCACGTAGTGTGGCTGACTCAGCCTGGTACATGCTGCATTTCTCATCAATATCCTCTTCCATGAGCATCCGGCTAATATAGTTGAGGGACTCATCTGAGATGAACTCCCAATCCTCCGAGTTGTCCGTTTCAGTGTTGGCCCTCGACACGGTGGATGAAGGATTGGAATAGGACTCTACCGCGATCTGGGGCACAACCGCAGGCAGTGGATCTGTGAACCTGAAATAGTCACTTGAGCTGCTGTGGTCTGCGTAGCCATCATAAGACAGGCCTCCACAGAACATGCCGGATAGATCGCCATAAGTATTATCCAGACCCATCGGTGACCTCCACGACCTGTTTACCTGTTTCATTTCACCATTTGCAGTCAGTAACAAATTTGTCAAGTGCAGAAAAGCAAACCATCATAAAATCCACACTAAAGTCTTCCTTGTATAGTACAAATCTTACCTATCTGTAACAAAAGCGATGGATCTCGCTCCATATAAAAACACTAATTTGTCATTAATAGTGAGAAGTGACGAGTTCATCAATGAGTACAGAAACAATTGAAGTCGCGGATCAACAAGCCTAAAATCACGCCGGTAAGCAAGAGAGAGAAGGCTGATCACAACAAAAGTGATGAGCTACTCCCTTCTCCTGCACGATCCACGCTACCGCGTGAGCAAAAAAAAAAAAAAAACAACCAAACAGTGGATCCTCCTCAGTCGTACCCACACCCCCTTGTAAAAACTAGAATTCTAGCACCTCGGCATGGGCTACAGGCCAGAGCCGATCACAGCAGCTCTCCTCCTCGGATCCTGGAGGCCGCGGGGCGCCAAAATCCGCCCGTGAAAAGCAGCTATCCCGTCGCTTCGCTTGACCGACCCGCCAAAGGGAAAACAAAACGAGTAACGCGAAGGGGACAGGGCGAGGCTGACCTTAGCTTGGCAGGAGGGGACGCCGCCGAGGAAGAGCAGAGGCCTGTGTTCGGCAACGTGCCCGCTAGCGCTGGTGGCGCCGCCGCCGCCGCCGCCGCGGCTCCGCGGGTGCTGGGTGTGGGCGATGGTGATGTGATGCCCGCTCGCTCGCTCTGTCGCTCGCTCTCCCCCCTCCTGGCCTCGTCCCTCCCTCGTCCCTCCCTCTCTCCGTCTGTGTGTGCTGGGATTGGAATACCACGGGCGTCGGAACCTTCTCGGGGCCCCGGCCTAGGTCGGCGTGGCGCGATCGCGGCCGTCGGCGCCGCGGCCCAGTCGCGGCGCGACACCTCGGCGCGGGCCCCACCAGCCGGTGATCTGCGGCTGCAGAAAATTGGGCTATCTGAATCCGCAACTATCCATCCGATCTCGTTCGTCGTCCTCGTTCGCTCGCTCGATGCCGCCGGCTACTTTTTTAAAGAAAGGACAAGGCCCACTGTACCAGCACACATGCCGGCACATGAGCAAGTACTTGTTAGTTCTTATTTATTTATTTATTTACTCGTGTACTATTTACAAAAATGAAACAGCGGCACTTACCCAAAAAAAAAAAGAAACGGCGCCGTTCCTGATACGACGAGTGGTCACGACTCACCACCACCATTTCGGCAACTTGTTTGGTACTCTCCTGCCTCCTATCAGATTCAGGTGAGGTAGAAAAGAAAAGATGTGTTGTGTGGCGCACGAGGGCGGCAGCCCCCCATTCGGTGCAGCAGATCGGAGTGCGTGTGTGTGTTTCCACGATGGTGATGCGAGTAGTTTGTGGTTGGTTTATACTACGGCGAGGCGAGTAGATTTTGCCTTTCGGGGTCCACCACTAATTGGCTGAGACAGCGAAATATTTTTTAACTCGGAGGTTTGTCGGGAGGATCTTGGCAGCCGTGCGGCTTCGGACGGTGGGGGGTGTGGTCTACAGAGCTCGATTTCTCGTACCGTACCTTTTGGGAACGTTGATAATGGCCTCTTGCTTGCGCGGGCGGTGGGTGCAGCATCTCGGCTGATCGTGAAACGGTGCCAAAACGAGGCCATTCAGATTGCCAGGGCAAGCAAAACCACCAAGATAGATATAGTCCAAATAATTCGAACCGTAACAAAGTCGTCGTCCTGCGTGGACGAGGCCCACAGCAAAGGCGTCATGTGATGTCCATTGCAGCGGCACGCCGCGTCGTCGTGTGTGTCCGGCGAACTGCAGCTAGCCCCATCTTGGCAAGTCGGGCGTGGCCGTGGCGTGGTGGTTGGCCGCCCCGTCCGTGTCGCAGTCGTTGTAGTCGTACGTATGCGCGGATCGCCGACGGACCGCGCGCTTGGCTCCGGAGCGTGTCAAAAGGTCGCGGGATGCGGCAGTCGGCAGCAAACATGGGAGATTGGCAGGGCGTCGGCCATCCCTCCGCCCACTACTGCCAGCCTCGTCGATCCCATTCGGGTGCGCGGCGGCGGCGCCGCCGCCGCCGCCGCCTCCTTTTTTTCGGAATCTGTCTGTGTACCCTGGATGGGGGTGGCGTGCACCGGGCGGGCGGCTACGGCTAGTGGCGATCACACATACATACGGATTGCTGTAGAACAGAAATCAGTATATAATGAAATTGGAAAAATGTAACGCTCGGCTTGGGGGAATCTCCTCCACAATGCGTTATGAGTTTAACTCAATCAGTTAACTCAGTTACACAAACAATGTGTTCGCATGTAACGCTTGGGGAATCTCCTCCGTAATGTGACCAAGCATGTACCATCTTACATAACACAGTCAAAAATCTCATAGCTCCCAAGACAAGCCAAACTTCCAGATTAGTTCGCTGTTATCTTCAACAAGGACGAATGGAGCAGTGGAATGTGAATAACGAAAATATTTTCCAGCCCACTAAGTCTTAGACAAAACTAAGAAACCAATAGCATCACTGACCTTTCAGGCAGCTTCTTTACATGTGTCTTTTGAGCCTGGCAGATATGTATCGTTTGTATTCTCCTACATAGAACAATGCAAAGATTGTCTTACAAATTATAATCGAACACTCAAATATCACCCCCTCAAATATCACCTGAGGAAAACGATTACGTAGAAATACTAAGCAGAAAAGTGTTCAGAGAGAAACTATAATACACACAACATAGTGAAGGAAAAAATATTTCATGCACAAACCTGTTTAGAAAATTCTTTAGCAACCGCTTGCTTGTGAACTAATCCATCATTACCTTTGTTGAAAGAATCACCCTTGCTGGCATTGACCTGAAATTGATAGACTGAAATCACACTTATCATAGTTCAATAACTAGTAAATAGGCTCCACCTTGCCACCCTCCGCAGAAGATCCAACAACCCCACATAAACAGTCAAGCATATCTTTCTTACTAAATTAGTTGCTCCTGTACTACGCTGAAATTCTGACTCGCCACATCCAGTCACCCAAATGAGTTAAGAAGAAATATGTTCAGTTCCCAAAAATTTCACATTAGGAGTATTAAATGTGGATTTATGACAAAACTCATTCCACAACCCCGACCTTAATTATCGAGACGAATCTAACGAGCCTAATTATGTCATGATTAGACAACGTGTTGTGCTACAGTAACCAATCTCTAATGATAGATTAATTAGGCTTAATGGATTCGTCTCGTAATTTCCGGTCCATTCGTGTAATTATTTTTGTAACTAGTCTACGTTCAATACTCCTAAGGCCAGTCTCAATGCAGATGTCATGAACACGATTACCTAGAGTGACACATCATCTAAAAACATTTGAAACAATAATGAAACACCTCACTCTCAATGCATAATTTCATCTATTGTTGTTTTCTAGGTTGCATGCAAGACACAAGTTGTCTAGGTAACTGTGTATAGGGGGTGTCATCCTCATGAAACTCATTTTACCTCTCTCTTCATTAATACACTGCCACATTATCAAAAGTGCTCACATGACAGCCTATTTAATGTCTATGAAACCCCCACTGAGACTGGCCTAATAGACATTGAAAGATGACCCAAAATTTTCACCTCACCAACTAAACAGGCCTGGGAAGCATTTGCACAGCACTATTCACTTACGGAAACAAAACAACCACATATATGACAAAACACAATTTAGTACTTGCCTCCTGGAATGGTTCATTACAAAACACTTCATTTTTAGAAATCTCTTGACAATTCACTGGACCTATTTCTTCTATTTCCTCCAACATGGGGCAATATAGAGTCATCCTTGACATCATGCACAACATTAGTTCAAATTAACGGGGTAGCACCTGTCACGTTGAATGTTTGGTTACTAATTAGGAGGATTAAATATAAACTAATTTGCGAGATGAATCTATTAAGCCCTGACAGTGTGGTGCTACAGTAAACATGTGCTAATGATGGGTTAATTGTGCTTAATAAATTCGTCTCGCGAATTAAGTCACAGCTTCTGCAATTAGTTTTACAATTAGCTCATATTCAGTCCTACTAATTTGCATCTGAACATATGATATGACAAGTGCTAAACTTCAGTACAAGGATCCAAACACCCTCTAAATCCACCAATGGAATATAAGTAGAAAACATATATGGTTTCAGAATCAACCGATACAAACCTTTTCAGAAGACTTCTCACTGTTATCCGGGTCAGCAGACTCATCTTTATCAGTGTTTTTAGAGTCCTCTGTCCCTTTCTTAAAGTCCTAAAATAAACAGCCAAGTTGGATTAGCTAACCAGAAATCTCACGAGAGAAAACCAAGTGTTTGATAACATTTTAAATAACTGTTGCATACTCATCACTCAAATATGGCCAAGGTAGCTGAATCCACTAATGCCATAAAAGATCAGACAGGTCATATGACTAGGGGTGGTAAAGGGCCTTCCAATTTAGCCTAGCAAATTTAAGGATCGGGCCAAATAAGAGCCGGGCCATATTAGTATACAATTCTGACCTAAAAAGTAGTAGGCCTTTGTCAAATTGTGAAGAATACATTAGGGTCATGACCCATTACGACCCCTACATATGACATATCAAAGACCTGGAAGCAATAATAAAAATTCACATTGCACGGAAAAGAATATATTTCTGCAGCAGATATCCCAGAACAAACCTTTTCAGCAGACTCTTCCCTGCTCTCTTCATTCTCTTCTTCATCACCATCAGCACTGGAATCTTCCATCCCTGTCCCAGTGTCGCCCTGAACAACAATCAAAACAGATTAGCTAACCACAAACCACACCCATGATCAACAAGCATTCAACAACTATGCAAACAAGTGTTGCATAAACGTCATTTTGAAGATCTGGCTGCCCATCCTCCTAAAATCGTCAAGAGAACCAAATTCTGAGACAAATGCACATGGCACAGCAGAACATATATTTCTACAGCAGATAATCAACAAACCTCAGCAGACTCTTCACTGCTCTCTAGTTCATTCTCCTCTTCATCATCATCATCAGTACTTGTCTCTTCAATCCATGTCTCAACATCTTCCTGACATTAACAATCAAATCAGATTAGCTAACAAACCACATCCATGATCCACAGCATTTAACAACTCTGCAAACAACTGTTGCATAATCATCTTTTGAAGAGCTGGTTGCTAATTTTCCATATTAATACCACCCTCCTAAAATCGTCAAGAGAATCAAATTAAGAGACGTTTGATTTCCTTAGCCAGTTAACAAGTTGTATACCTCTTCATCCTCATCACTCGAAGAGTCAGTGTCCTCCTCAGCATCACTATTTTCCTGATATCAGCAATCAAATCAGATTAAGCAATCAGTCAACGCTTAAAATCTCAACAGCGAGCTCAGAAAATTTGACAGGCCAGCAACCTTGGCCAGTTGAACGCCGGCCGTGGCCCCAGCGGTGAGCGCCTGCTCGAGCGTTCCCCGGGGATCCAACACGATGCTGGGCAGCCTGGCAGCATCCCACCCGAGCACGCGGCAGATGATGGCGGCGAGCGCGCGGTGCGCCCGGGGCCTCCCGTACCGCGGCGTGGCGTCGTGCGCGTGCTGCACGAGCGCCGTGCAGCCCCGGAACCGCCGCGCGTTCCTCGTCCCCCCGGCGCATGCCAGGCACGCGAACTGCGCATCCTCCCGGCCCCGCTCGTAGTGGCCCCGCAGCGCGGCGTCCCGCTCGAACAAGCCCGTGATGAATCCCGCCTCGTCCTGCTCGCCCTCCGACTCGGACCCCTCCTCGTCGCCATCGGAGGACGAAGCGCCGCGGTTGGAGAAGAAATCCGCCGCGGCGCGGAGGGCCTTCTGGTGCGCGAGCGCGCCGGGGGAGGCCGGCCGCGGCGGAGGCTTCGCTGGGGTGGAGGAGGACGGGGGCGCCTCGGGCCAGGTTTTCGGGGAGGAATTAGGCGGAGGCGGCGCGGGTGCCCAGTCGACCCCGGTATCCTTGGGCTCGGTGGCGGCGGGGGCGGCGCCGTCGAGCTTGCGGCGCTTCTGGCCAGTGGTTTTGGTTTTGCGGTCGGCGGAGCCAGATTGGTTTGGGGCGGGGGCGGGAGGAGGGCCGCGGCGCCAGAGGGAGTGGAGGTAGAGGACCTCCTCGGCGAGGCGACGCTCGCGTTTGCCCAGGACGCGGGGCCGGGGCGGCCCGCGGCCTTGTGGCATCGCCGGTCTGTACCCGCGGCCGCGCGGCATCGCCGGCCTGGACTCGCGGCGGTGCGGCATTGCACAGATCCGGTTTGTTTCGCACGCTTGGATCGGAGGAGAATGGAACCTGCAAGCCAGGAAGGGGAGATTTCGCGGCGGCGCGCGCGGTGTGATGGCTGTTGGGTTGCTGCAAATCTGTCCGCGACGCTTTGGTGTTCGTGACGTGACGATTTGGTTGCAGGAAGTCGTTCGCTGACGGTTCGGTTGTGGTGGTACAGAAAAGCCTGACGTTGCCGGCGTCCCGGCGAGCGGCGGAGGGCCCGCCTAGCGAGCGCCGGGTGCTGGCCGGTGCACACGTGCGCACGCAACGAAACGCACAGGCGGCTCAACCGCGGCCGGGCCCGCCGCTGGCTGGCAGTGTCCGACGGCCGCCAGCGCGCCGGCAACCCCGAGAGCAGCGCACGGAGGAGGCCCGTGCTCCTTGGCTCGGGCTCCTGCAAGCATTTCATCAAAAGAAAAACAGCCCAAGCAAAGCAGAGCACGGAATAGGAGAACGTATCCTCTGCTCCCGCCGCTCGGAGTACTCCCATGCTCCCAAACCACTGTCAAAAATCATGCATCATGTTTTATTCTATTTCATATAAGATTTGAGGATGAACAAAATTTTGTGCACGAAGAAACAAAAAGAAGAAATCAATGATTTGCGGGTCTAAAGATGAACAGTACAACCTCCAATATCAAGTGCTGATTTCACTTTTTTATATTGTGTTGCACAGATTTTTGTTGCATCTCAAATTTTGTGTCAACATAGATCTTTACATCATCTATTCATATATATTTTTGGTTGAATTTTACATCAACATTTTGGTTTGTTTATTTGCGCGGGATTACGGGAGTATACGAAGAGGTGGGAGTCCAGGATATGTTAATAGTCTTCAACTCAACCAGTGTGCATTACTGCATTCTCCAATGAAGGACTTCCACTTAACAGTGTTCATTCTCCAATCTAACAGTGCTCATTCTACAATGTAACAGAGTTCATTCTCCAATGAAAAGACTTTCACTTAACAGCTTTCCACAGTGATGACAAGAACGACTGCATCAGGCACAGCTATTGCTATCCGGGCAATGCATGCTTCTGTGAAATTGTAGATGTGGTACACGAGACCTGATTACAAACAACCACAGGCCCGCGGCAGCAAACATATCACAGACCAGGGCTCACTCAGACAGGCACAAACGATACCTCAAAGAAAACATCTATATCAGCTCAAGAATTTAGTAGTTGTGCAAAGTCACTCAAACATCAACAGAACACAAAAGTGATCTAACATTTTGTGAGACAAACATGTCCAAGTTCATAAACAAGGCGCTTTGGCAATTCACGGTTCCTGGATACATGCACTTTCACTCAGATGTTCTCAACAACCGGTTTTAAGCAGAAGCACTAGGAGCGTCGGTCATTTCCTGCTCAATCGTTTTCAGAACCGGGTAGTAGTGGTAGTGCAGCTCCCCGACATCATCTCCAGAAAGCTTCGTCCAACCATCAGGGCCAACGTGATAAACTGTAATTCAAAACGTAATATCAGCCACAGAAGCTTCTAGTTCAGAGGCTATTAGGTTTTATTTTTACCATTGAACCATAGCAAGTGAAGTAAACATGTTTCAATTATAACAAGAAGAAAACATAACAATGTGGTAGATAAAACATAACCAGATTCAGAACTGATTCTAGATTTGTTAGATGCAAAATAAGATATTAGCACTAATACAAGAAGGGCTGATTTGTTTAGAGTCAAATCTTAGTTAATTGGTAGTTGAGGATTACCTCCTTCCTAGTGAGTTCATTTCCTACCTATTTTTATCTTGCCAATGTGTTTGTAACTTTGTATTCTCAAAATATCTATTTTCGTTATTGACAAAATAGATAGAGGAGAAATGCCTAATGTCACTAGCCAGATTAACTACAAAATGGAAAAAAATCACAAAATAGACTGAAAACATACCACTAACACATCCACCACTTGCTGCATCACGGAATGTGGCCCCGTAAATAGCCCGTCGTGCTAACTCACCAGCTTCCTCGACTGACATGTTGAAGCGGTAACTGAAAGGTGGAGGCAACCACATTATTCATTCACCTCAAAGTTAATAAGCAAACACAATACGCTCATCAGATGTTACAAGGAGCCCTACCCTTCATCCAAGACACCATAAGCATAGAGGGAACCAGAGCCCACAGAGAATCTGCTTCCCACAAGCCTTGCGCCCTCACTGTCAACATAGTACAAGCCAGGACCCTAGACCAAGAGAAAAATCATTGAAGTTCAAGAAACATAGAAGAGCCATTAAGCATATGTGATACAGCTTTGAGAAACTGAAGGTGTAACCAAAACCAGCAACTCACCTTCTCATCCCATCCAGCAATCATTGTACCAATAGACAATCCCATCCCGCGATATGAATAAAGGATATTGGCCAACAGCTTGGAAGCACCAGCGACAGAGATCCTTCGCTTGTTTGAAAGCTCATGTTGCCGGCACTGAAAATGAGAACCTACATTAGCCCCACCCAGAAAAGGTGTAATGCAAGAACTACAAAGACGAAATCTGACCTTTTGTCCAAGGTTCCTATGCCAGAATTGGCAATCAGCAGCACCTCCGGCCATCGTCCCAAGCATGTAGGGATTTATTTCAATAATTTTCCTCACAGTTTGTGAAGCTTCATAAAAGGAAAATAAATGTCAGATCGTATGAAACAGCATAAAATCTGATACCACAGAATTCATCAATACAAAATTTTCTGAACTACAAAGAACCTGAATTGCCTTTCTCCAAACCACATCCGACATTAATTTGTAAGAGTTGAAGCATCATCATTAATGAATTCAATCCATTACATGCCTCAGGCATAAACATACTTGAACCCAATTGGTAAATCTAGGGAAAAGTAAACATTTTTTCCCACCAAAATCCCAGCTCACCTCTACATTATCTTGATCATGCTATCATAAATGACCCTAACCCGTAAACACTATTTCATTGGTAGTACACCTCTTCGTACAACTAAGTAGAGACATCACATTATCTTGTAATTCTGTATAGTCTACTCAATGATGCAAAAAAAAAAAAAACATGTTATGTAATTCTCTATTTGAGCCTGAACTTCCAAAAACCTTACTCTATTTGTTCGAGATTAGCCATAAGCAAACTACAGTGAATTACACAGAAATACAAAAAAGCCCATACCCAGCTGGTACATCCCACATAAAAATCACATTTTCCCCAATCCCACTAACTAAAAGCTATGCAGCCCTAACCGGTGAGGCAAAACCTTCAAATTCCGCATAAAGATCTAAACTTTCCGGCCCAAATTGCGCATCCCCACTACAGATTCAACCCGCCGGAAAACCCTAACCGGTCCAACACCGCGAGTTCGAGGAGGAGGGGGGCTACTCACATATGTAGCCGCCCATGCTGGCCCTGGAGTCGGCGGCGACGATGACGCCCTTGTCGAAGATGAAGGCGAGCGTGGTCGTCCCCTTCTTATTCTTCACCATATCCTTGGTCGCCGCCTGGAACCCGTCGAACTGCGCGGGGGACAAGAGGCAAAACAAGGTTCAGAACAAACGAATCTGGCAGATCGCGGAGGGGCCCCTCCGCGGAGGAGATCAGAGGTAGGGAAGGAGAGGGGAGGTGGGATCGAGTGCTCACGTCGGCGCAGTTGGGGAAAACCATGGACGGCACGTCGGGGGCCTCCGCGGAGAAGTACATGCCATCGCCGTCGTCGCCGCAGAGGACGGCAAAGTTGGTCTCGAGCGCGGACATGTCCAACTTCATCATGGCCATGGCGTCGCCGGCGGTGTGCGCTGTGGAGAAGAGAGCGCAGGCGATGAATCGAGTGAGGCTTTTTCAGGTTTCGATTTCTCTCCCTTTTCTTTCTTGCGTTAGAAGAAGAGAAGAACCCGAGCTTGGCGTGCGGGCTCTGCTTGTGCGGTAGCAATTTGTAGAGGGTAGGGGTAAAGCGGGCCTTTGGGCCGGTCGATGTCCGAGTGGGATGGATGTTCTGTGTGCGGGTGCGACTCGGATTAATCGGCCCGGTTCGATGCGAATTAGATTATTTCGTTTCTCTTTTCTTTTCCCGTTGCAATATGTAAGTACTATACTGTAGCATAAAATCGAAAGCCTTAGAGCAACTCCAGCAGCACCCTGCAAATTCAGGCCTTCAAAACACATTTGCAGGCTTAACTCTAAAAAAATAGAGGCCCACAAATAGATCTCAACTCCAGCAGGGAAATCAATATGGGCCTCTATTTGACTGTGGGCCCGTCTGTCAGACACAACAACACACACCCCACTGGACCCCCACCCCATCCGCCCCACCCGGCCGGCGACGCACCCGCTCGCCCTCGGTCGCGACGAGCCCCGCCCAGGGCGCCGTCGCTTTGCTCCGCCTCCGGCTCGAACCGGGCCCGGCGCCGCCCGAACGGCGATGTCGTCTCTGACCTCGCCGCCGCGCTCGCCGTCCCTGACCTCGCCGTCCCCGCACACGCCGTCCGCTTATTCGGTCGAGCAAGCGGCGGCGGAGCTCGATGGCACGGGGGCAGCGGAGGAGGGCCGGCCGGGAGCTCACCGCGCCGGTAAGGGCGGAGCTCGTCGTGGCGGCGCGCAGCACCGGGGGCCAATGGCGGAGTTCACCGTGGCGGCACGCGGCACTGGGGGTCAAGGGCAGAGTTCGCCGGCTTGCGCGGTGCCCGGGCCGGGAGCTTGCCACGCCGTCAATGGAGGAGGACGCCGAGGACGAGGACGATGCGCGGGTCAGGAGCGGGTGCGCCACGCACGGCGGCTCCGGCCGCCTGGGATGCAGCGACGCGTCCGCCGCGGCGGCGATCTTGTCAGCGGCGAATCTTGTCCAGGACATGAGGCGGAGGAGGTTCGGCACCGGCGCGGAGCACGTCCGCAGCGGGGAGCACGACACCCAGCAGGTAGCTTCAATTCAGCCATGGATTGATTACTCGATCGTTGGGGGCAGCAGAAGGGATGCAGAAGTATAGGAAGAGAGGAAAGCAGAGGAAGGGCGTACGGAAGGGGTTGGAGCAGTATCGGGCCTTGGCGTAGGTGAGGACGCGGGAGACGAGCATGGTGACGACCATGCCGGCGTTGCCCATCCGTCAGGGCTCCTGTTGGACCCGATGCGGCTTCACCATCGTCGCCGACCCCGTCTGTCGGAACACCACCGCCGGCTGCGGAGGAGCGCTGCTGCCCGGCGTAATGATGGATGGCGAGCCGGTCGCCGGGGACGCATTGGGCACCGGCAGCGGGCTGATTCCCGGCGCGATGGACGGCGAGCCGGCTCACGGTGACGGAGGCGCCCGTGCTGCACTCGACCCCGACGCCGGGCTCGACGCGCTGCTGCTCAAGGGCGACCGGTGCCCCGACTCGCTCCGTTACGCCGGCGCGTGGTTCCTGTGCAGCGCGAACGCGTGGTTCCTGTGCAGCGCGGACGGGCTGGAGCTCGGCGGCGCGGTGGCGAGCGTGGGACCCGAGGAGGCTCTGCAGCCTGGGCAGCTGTACTTCGTGCTCCCCGCGGCGATGCGGCGGCGGCCGTGCAGGCGGAGGAGATGGCGGCGCTTGCCATCTGTGCCTGCGCTCGCAGGTGACCACGACGGCCTGCTCGTGTTCCTGGAGCCTGCGCCGCACGGGGTCGGTGGCGGAGGGGCGGGACCAGGACGGACGCACCTGCGCGCGTGGGCGACCCCGAGAGGCGCGCGCCGCCGAGAGGCGCGCGCCGCCGAGAGGCGCGCGCCGCCGAGATCCACGCGGCCGCCGCGCCGCCGGACGTCTGTCCGGGAGAGACGGTAGAGAGAAAAGAAAAAAGAAAAAGAAAATAAAAAAGGTGGGACCCACTTTTTGGAGGGGGGAGTAGAGGGCCTCCAGGAATGAAGGCTTGGAAAGGAGATTTAGAGAGGCCTCAAAGGGCATGTTTAGTTCCCCAAAATTTTGGGGTTAAAATTTTTGGGACCTCTTTCGGGGTCTATTAGAGGTAGTAAACATAGACTAATTATAAAACTAATTACACGAATGAACGGGAAATTTCGAGACGAATCCATTAAGTCTAATTAATTCGTCATTAGAGATTGTTTACTGTAGCACAACATTGTCTAATCATGGCATAATTAGGCTCGTTAGATTCGTCTCGAAAATTAAGGTAGGGGTTGTAAAATAGATTTTGTCATTAATCCAAATTTAATACTCCAAATTAGTGTTCGAAGTTTGATGTGACGGGTGGTTGGTGAAATTTTGGTGAACTAAACAGGACCAAAATTGAAGGGCTATTGGAGGCCCTGCTGGAGTTATGTTTTTGCACTAAACCCCCAAAACTTGGAGTAGAGACCCATATGGAGGCCGTTGCTCTTGGACCGAATATCATCGTGAGAGAAAACAGTCACGATGTCAAAATTCGAAGTGGAATCTTAGTACTTGGAATTTGTAACTGTGAACACCCAACAATTAGGCCATACAGATGGAGTTCCCATTTTTTCTCTCTCTGAGACTCATAAATTAGTAAAAGCTCCATTTTCAGCTGACATCTTCTATCCTATTTTATTTATTTTTTATTTTGAAGAGCTAAGAACTGCAATTCTATTTCGAAACCAACACTGGATTCTGCAACATTTTGGTTCTTTCTTGAGGCTAAATAACGCTCTACTCAAGCTTTTTGGACAGCACGCATACACGGTCCAAGAAATCTAAGAGGTTGGACTTCTCTTCATGTAAATGCTGCTGCTTTCTCACAGGGATGATTGGTGTGCACATCTCTTCCACCTCCCAAGTTTCTCGCAGCCCTAAAAGCCGTGTAAATGATCAGGTAAATGAAGCATGTGACCATAGTTGCACAAGATCGCAGATAAGCGCAGAGGCTGGTTGAATAGCTGCTCAGGCACTAAGCATGAGATGTAGTATTGTCCAAGCCATGACGACATGGAGCGCCTTTGCATAAGATAATGAGAAAGCAACGTGTACCTTCCGTGGTTTAATGGCTAGCTCATTGTCTTCCAGAAGAACAGCCCTGAATCCCAACGGTTCCAGTACCTTCTGATAGCTGAAGTTTCATAAAGGATAGTTATCAACATAATGTGCCTGGCTGGCAATTTTGTCTGCTGACAACCTAATCGGTAACTTGTAACTGTCCAACATAATCATCGCAAATGGCACCCATTGCTATATGGGGAGATACCATTCTCTGCTCGATCAGCAATGCAGCCATTGTCTACGTTTTCCAGATTACAAAATTTGCATTAGAAATACAAGATAGCGTCTCCCAGCGCCCCAACTTGTTGGTTTGTCTACTTACCTTGACCTTTTTGTGCTTCAACTCTGAGATAACTAAGAGTTTCAGCTCCTATATTGCACTCTCACAGCTGGATTCTACTCAAGTGACGCCCCCTGTAGCAGCACTGGAGAATCGCCAACAGCTCAACCACACCAGCGTTTGTTCGTTTCCCATGTTAGGTGATTTCTTCTTCCAAGCTCCAACTACTAACGAAACGAGAAACCCCCAACCACTCGGCACAGCCCACTCCACCGATCAAGCACCCACGCACGGACGCACATGCCCAGCCACCCCTAGTACAGGCAACCCAGACCAAACGGAACCAGACGCCAGCAATCACGCCCTCCCAGATCCATCTCCCCCAACCCGCAACAACCGGCACGAGAGAGACGATTCGTCAGCACCCTCCCTCACCTGCCGCGTCGCCGGTGAAGAGCTCCCGCAGCCTCCCCACCTTCGGGTTCTCCGCCGGATCCCTCCTGCCGGTGCCGCCCGCCGCCGACGACGACCCCATCGCCCGCCGCGGCCACGCGCGCGACGCCAACCAGCGCACGGGCTCGCTTACCCGAGGCAGCGCTCGCCGCATATGGGTGGCAGGGATATTTAATTATTTGCCATCTTTAGAGGAGCCACACCTTCGTTTGCCACTTTTAGAATTTAGGTTACAGAATTGCCACCGGAGAGATGATTTACTAACACATTTGCCATTTTTGCTGATGTGACGAGCCACGCCAGCGTGTGAAGAGCACGTGAAATGATCATGCTGCCCCTGGTATTACTCCTCTCGTACCTCTGACGTGTGGGACCAACACGTCAGGTCTTCTTCTACCTCCAGCTATAGCCACCACGGGAGATCTGCGCCGTTGGAGGCATGGCCGAGCGCCCGCGCCGCCGAAGGAGCTCGCCCTCGCCGGCCTCGGGGGAGCTCTACCCCACCGGCTACGCCGCCGGCCTCGATAGAGCTCGCCCCGGCCATCCGTGCGGGAGCTTGACCCCACCAGCCGCACAGCGGGCCTCGGAGCGGCTACGCCGCGGGCCGCGGGGGAGCTCGACCCACCGGCCGCGCCGCCAGCCTTGGGGGAGCTCGCCCTGGCCTACCGCGGGGGAGCTCGACCCACCGGCCACGCTGCCGGCCTCGGGGGAGTTCGACCTCGCCGGTCACGCCGCCAGGGGAGCTCGCCCCGGCCGGCCTCATGGCCACCAGGGAGCTCCGCGCCGCTGCCCTGGGCCACGACCGACGCAGCCTGGAGGCGGCGGCGGGCCGGCTTCCCCTCCTCCTTCTCACTCGTGGCGCCAGCGGGATCAGGGAGGGAGAGAGGCGTCGGGGGTGGAGGAGTGCCACTGCTAGGAGGTTGAAGATGAATTAACACCAGGGTCCCACGTGTAAGGGAGAGGAGAGCTGGAAAGGGAAGCTAACCTGAGCAAATGAAGGGGGCAATTTGGTCTTTTCACGTTTGGATCCAGTGTGGCATGAGTGATTTGGCGTACCACGTAGGACAAAATGGTAAATGTGTTGCTAAAACATCTCTCATGTGGCAAATCTGTAAGCTAAATTCTAAGAATAGCTTTTGAAGGTGTGGCATTTCTAACTATGACAAATAATTAAATATCCCTGGCAGAGACGGGGAGGAGAGGGCGCGGGGGGCGGCGGAAATGATTTTATTTCTTCTGTGAAGAAAATATTTCTAATACGGATAGGATAAGATACTTATTATTATACGGATAAATAAAAAAGGAAAAGAAAAGAAAAGAAGAGAGAGAGAGCTGTCGAGTAGGAGTATATCACTTCGCTGTGCAGCTTCTCGTGTGCCTCGTCCCCACTCTCTCCACCCGCCGCAGGCCACATCCCCTCTCCGGCTCTCCCCCTTCTCTTCCCTCCCTCCCCCCAACTGCCCCCCTGCCCGCTAGGGAAAGGGAAAAAAAAGGGTGGGGGGCTCGACGACTTTGCCGGACGCGGCGGCGCATCGCTCCCATCCCATCCCATCGCCGCGTCGCATGGCGGAGGACGACGCGGCGGCCGCGGCGGGGTCCCCAATCCTGGACCTGCCGGAGCCGCTGCTGCTCCACATCCTGAGCTTCCTCACCGACCCCCGGTCGCGGCACCGCGCCGCGCTGGCGTGCCACCGGCTCCTGTCGGCGGAGCGGGCGACGCGCGCGGCGCTGTCGCTTCGCGGGGACCCCCGGTCGCCCACGTTCCTCCAGCTCGGGCCCGCCTTCTGCTTCCCGGCGCTGGAGCAGCTCGACCTCTCGCTCGTGTCGCCGTGGGGCCACCCGTTCCTCTCCGAGGCGGCGCCGGCCGCCGACGGCCCGGCGCCGACCTCCACGGAGGAGGAGGTCGCGCAGCAGAACGCCTTCATTGCGGAGCACCTTGCCAACTGCTTCCCGGCCGTGTCCTCGCTCGCCGTCTACTGCCGGGACCCCACCACGCTCGACAGCCTCACCCCGCAGTGGCGGGGCCGCCTCCGCAGCGTCAAGCTCGTGCGCTGGCACCAGCGCCCGCCCGGCCTCGACACCGGCGCGGATCTCGAGCCGCTGCTCCGGGACTGTCCCGCGCTCAGGACGCTCGATCTCTCCGAGTTCTACTGCTGGACGGAGGACATCGGCCCGGCGCTCGCCGCGTACCCTACCGCCGCCGCCGCGCTCACCGAGCTCGACCTCGGCCTGGCGAGCGCCACGGACGGGTTCCACGCCGCCGAGCTAGGGGCCATCGCCGGATCCTGCCCCAGCCTCCGGAAGCTCGTGGCGCCATGTGTTTTCAACCCACGGTACGTTGACTTCGTCGGCGACGAGGCGCTCCTCGCCATCGCCACCAGGTGCCCCAAGCTCACGGTCTTGCGGCTTCGGGAACCGTTCGAGCCGGCGTCCACCAGCCAAGGGGAGGACGCGGACATTACCGTGGCAGGGCTCGTCTCCTTCTTTGCCGCACTCCCTGCGCTGGAGGATTTCACGCTTGACCTGCGGCATAATGTGCTGGAGACAGCGCCGGCGATGGAGGCGCTTGCCCGCAGGTGCCCGCGGATCAAGTTCTTGACCCTGGGGGGTTTCCAGGGGTTGTGCAAGGCATCATGGCTGCATCTCGACGGCGTTGCGGTGTGCGGTTCGCTGGAGTCGCTATGCATCAAGGGATGTTTGGATCTCACCGACGCCAGCCTTGCAGCAATCGGTCGTGGGTGTGGGAGGCTTGCTAAGTTCGCCATCCATGGCTGTGATCTTGTGACATCAGCTGGGCTCAGGAGGCTAGCAACAGCACTTTGGCCCACAATCAAGGAAGTCAGCATCTTGCACTGCCGGCTTCTGGACACAGCAACATGCCTCACTGCTCTGAGTCCGATCCGAGATCGCATTGAGAGGCTTGAGCTCAACTGTGTCTGGAGGGAAGTTGAACAACCCGAAAGCGCAGCCAATGGCACAACCGGATGCGACCATGAGGATGATGATCTGGGTGAAGTGTCATATGAGTCTGCATCAAAGAAATGTAGGTACATGGAGTTGGATGATCTAGTCAGCTGGGAGATGCTCCGTTCACTCTCACTCTGGTTCCCTGCTGGTGAGCTACTCTCCCCACTCATTTCTGCTGGGCTTGATAGCTGCCCTGTGCTAGAGGAGATCTCAATTAAGGTGGAGGGTGATTGCCGCACATGTGCACGCCCTGGCCCTCGAGTTTTTTTCGGCCTGAATGATCTTGCAGGCTTCCCAGTTCTGGCCAAGATGAAACTGGATCTGAGTGAGGCAGTTGGTTATGCCCTCACTGCACCGGCAGGGCAGATGGATCTTTCTCTGTGGGAGCGATTTTATTTGCAAGGTATCGATTCACTAACTACTTTGTATGAGCTTGATTATTGGCCTCCCCAAGACAAGGAAGTGAACCAACGCAGCCTGACACTGCCTGCTGTGGGACTACTCCGGCGCTGCGTCGGACTCAGGAAGCTCTTCGTTCATGGCACCACACATGCTCATTTCCTGAGCTTCTTCTTGATGATGCCAAATTTGAGGGACATGCAGTTACGGGAGGACTACTATCCAGCACCGGAGAATGATATGATGATCACAGAAATGCGGGCCGAATCTTGGCTCCGATTCGAGATGCAGCTGAACAGCCGGCTAATTGAAGATTAATGTTGAATGTGAGGGCATCATCAAATGAATGCAGAGTGCTTATTTCAGGTGGGACTGAACTGAAGGAGGTGGAGTTGATTTGGGATGGTGCTGATCGATGGATGTGTTGCTTGTGAATCCAGGAGTAGTGAGGATAGCTGGTGTAGCGCTGTTGAGGAGAGTAGAAGACGATGCTTTGACCGTGTGGAAAATTAAGGTGGTCTTCTCTAGCTGCAATTTTCTTCTAATAATGTGTGTAATAAGAGATTTGGGGACAGAATTCAGATATTTGCACGAGGTGAGATGATAAACTAGTCTGAGGTAATTTTGCCAGGAGAGAATTTCACCCCCTTTTTTGAGGTGAGTTTAGTTGCGCACCGGCAGGACAGATTGGAATTTTTCCTGTGAGCTGTAACATTGTAGCTCTGTAAAAAGAATAAAAAGAATGTCGCGCAGTGTCATCTTCCTTGTGCACTAGTTTTGCTTGCAGTGCTACCCTAAATAGAAAAACTGATGGTGATCGCATACGATTAGAAAATGGAAGTTGATCGCATCCAAAACTGTTGAGTGGCCATTACTGCAAGAAACATGGCAACTTGATCCACATATACATGCAACAATGTTTTTTTAAAACTATTCCCTTCCCTTTTCCAGCCCCTGCACTGGTTCTGTACTACTACTGCCTATTGGCATGATCAAGCATGATGAGAGTGCTACCAAATTCCCTACCCTTGTGTGACCAAAATCTCTCACTATTTCATTTGACAGAAATGCCCATTTTCCCCTCATGCGCCCACACACACACACACAAAAAAAAAAAGATCTGTTCAACCAGTCCAATTGCTGGTTTGTTCTCCAAAGGAGAGGAGCCGTCGCTTTGCCTGGGCGCTTCACTTGCCGCATGGATATGGCGAGAAGGACACAACGCCGAACCCGAACAAGATCGGCATCCGAGCACGGCCAAAGATCTCGCCACTAGCACAGCAAAGGCCGGCCGGTTGGTTTAACCAGCGCCGTCGCCGTGCTCAGGCCTCCTGAGAAGATAATGCGCGCTGGCTCGCAGCGGGTCTCGTCGGGGGGGGCGCCAAATCCGAGCGATTCGGGGTGGCGCCCCCGGCCTGATGTCCCGATCGGTGAGCAGGGGCGCACCAGGGCCGGGCGAGGCCGCCGCCGCTGGTGCGTCTCGGTTCGGCGGCCGCCAGCTGGAGGGAAGGGATGTGGAATGGAATTGGAATGCTACTGCACTGCACAAGCTAAAAGGGCAGGCAGCTTCTGGCCTCTAGAAGGAGCAGATTGGGGGGTGGTGGGGCACAAGCTGCAGAAGCTTCCTCATCGCCCTCTCCCCTCGCGCCACGTCGAGGCCTGCGGTGGCTCGTGGGGGGTGACAAGGACACACGGACCACGGGCGCATGAACACGTCCACCATTTCTTTTTTTTTTCTCTATAGGAGTTCTCAGATCCCAAATGCCTCCTCAAAATTCTCAAGATATACTACCACATTATGGAGTCTGCCATTTTCACCTTTTTAACATATCTGAATCTCGGAGTTACCTGCTTACTGATGCGGATGGAATGCTTCCTTGTGTTTGGATCCACACGAATCTTTTGATGATATGACCTAATTGTAAAATTAGTTGCGCAGAAGGAAGTTAATTCTAGAGACAAATCTATTCAACCTTCATTTTATACAATTATTTTTGTAAATAGTTATATTTAATACACTGATTGGGATCAAATATCCGATGTTACATGAACTCTCGAACCAAAGGGGGTCTAAAGCGTGGCGGCGCCGCGGCAGCGACACTGCAGACTAGCTGCAGAGGCCCGGCCCGGGGCTTCCTTCTCCGGCGGTTTTACGGGCGCCTTCACGAGAAAGCCGCCGCCCGGCGTCGTGGCACGCCATGACGCCAACGCCGTGGGTTGGTACAAGCATCAGGTATTCTTCTTGGGCTTGCGTGGAAAGCTTTGCCCTTATTAGGTCAGATGCTTGTGCGATCGATCAATGGGTTACGTTTCAGACGACGACGACGAAGACGAGTGATCTCGAGAGCAAAGATAAGGCTAGACTACACGAGTGCAAAGCTAAGCTTATCCCCCCGCGTGTATAAAACAAAGAGTATAGCTCGGTACGGAGCCAGCCGGGTTGTCAACAATTCCAGCCGCGTGCGTGCGTGTGCACGCGATTTCTCGGCCGCCTTGTTGGCTGATTGATCGATCCATCCATCGCGTGGAGTTGTGGAGATGGCACGTCTGGATACCATGATCTTTTGAGCCCCGATTTCGACTGACGAATCCTGCTGGCACGGTCACGGTCACGGTCAGTCACTCGCTCACTACGTACTCCCCCGTATTTTAATGGAGAACGCCGTATCCTGACGAGGCCTGGCTTACCCTGAGTGGGGCATGACACGGCGTCTCTTTGCGTCGTGACGGGTGTGTTTGGCAAATATATGTGCTGATTTGTACGTTAAATCTATTTTGAAAGAAAAATACTACACACAGAGTTGCGCAGTAAATTTGTTTTAAGAGAAAAATACTAGCCGACGGCTTTCGTTCACGGAGAGCGCGGTGGAGTGGTGCGTGGTATGATTAACAACAGCGGCATACAAGTGAAGGTGACACATGACCACGTGTGCTGTGGAGTACGTCCGGATCGGAGGCGGCTGATTATTCCGCTCGCAACTTGGCCAAGTGCACGTTTTGTTTATGAAGATAATAAACGGGCGGCGTCACCCTGTAATGTCACCCAGCCTAGCCGCAATGATCAGACGCGGTCGGAATAACTTAAAAGCCAAATGGAAGTCCACATGCATGCACTCCGTTGTCGACGAGGACTCCTCTGCACTGCGCCACTGCAGTAGATGATGCATCCGCAGCTGTGCCACTGACGTGTGGACGTGAAACCGGACGTCAGCAACGCAACTGCAGAGAGTGTCACACTTTAGAACTTTGTTTAGTACGTCTTTTTTTTTTGTCTATGAATTGTTTGTTCATGTGATTTTTAGCCTTCGCAATTACTCAAGCAATCATTTTCTTACCTTATACGCTAGATTTGGTCGATTGAATATGTGAATGTGCCGCTCAAGAGAAAAAAAAGTGTGACGTAAGGAGAGCGAAGCATGGTCCAGATCTGATAAGCATATTGTTCATCTGGTTTATCAGTCACCAACCAATAATATTTTTTTCTCAGAACAAATAAGTCACCAGCAATCAGCAGTACTTTTCTCTCATAACAAATCAGGATCAGCCATCAGCCAAACGAACAGGCTAAAGAAATAAGATAGTAGACTTTTTCTTACTCTTAGAAAACGCGCGAGTGGGGGAAAAAGAAAATGCACGTGTCTAGAATCTCTTCCCACGTTCCTGCTCCAGTGCTCCTCGCCGTATCCATATACTCCGTACTCGTTTATCACAGGGAATTGAAGCTTAAGAAAGTACCCCCAAAAAATTAAGAAATATCAAGATCGAGAGCAACAAGGTCTTTCTCGGTGACCACCGGAGCATATTCACAGCATGCGGCATATGCACATGATCTAAAAACAGCAGGACACGTGATCTCAAAAACGCTGGGCACAGCGAAAACCCGGGGACCCCCGTTGTGTGATCGGTGAAGCCGTCACGCATCGCACTCGCTCTCGCAGGTCGCAAGGGTGGTTCACTGTAGCTGTGTGGCCCCCGCACCGCTGAGGTAACAGTCGGTGGGCCCACGCCACCGGATATGCTGCTACTGTAGTACACACGCTGCAAAAAGACAATAAGCGATGATACCGAGCGCCACCCAGCTAACCAGAGCGTACTACGCGCGATGCGAGAAAGATCAGCTGGCTGGGGGATGTCTGGAGGCGGCTCCGGGGCAACGAGTCCGGCGGAGGTGGGCGGCGCGGGATCGGCCGTCGACGCCGGTGGTCCGGCCGGCGCGTCGACGATGCCGATCGAGCCCGACTGGCAGCGGCCCCTGCTGGTGGCGACGGTGGGCACCGGAACCGATAGCGACGGGGGGAACTACTACTACATGCGTGCACCGGGACGGCAGGCAGGTCACGAGCTCGGAATGCTGGGTCTGGGTTGGCTATTAGCTGTTCGTCTTCTTCGTCCGGCGAACGTATATATTGCATGAACCTACGGATATACTGTACAGCTTCTTGCATGCACCTGCTGTATATGATTAAGGGGAACCTGAAACTTTCCTGCGCATGATGATTTGCATGCACTAGCTATTCGCTCAAACAACTGTACCAGGTCATCAGGATCCTCATTAGGGATGAAAGCGGATCGGATCGGATGATACCTTTACCACATCCACATTTTTTTGTCGGATGTGGAGCGGAGCGGATGTTACACGGATGCGGTTACGGATGCGGATTTTTTCGGATGTCGGATATGGTGCGGAGTCGGATCGGTGTCGGAGCGGATGCAGATTAATATAGTTGGATAATACATACTTATATTCAGTTTCAAATTGTGACAAATGGTTCTCTACGCAGGATTGCGGCTAGGGTTTTTGATGCACGTGCACACACTATATATATAGCTAGAATTTTGTGGGCTAAAAAATTGTGTATAGGTAAAAGGTCATAGTGTATGGGACGTATTAGGCTGTCATAGTAGTCGGATATCCTATCTCGGATTATCCGCATTCAATTATCGGATAATCCATATCCGTCGGATATCACTAACACCATATCCTAATCCGCATCCGCACACAATCGGATTCGGATTATCCACATCCGCATGGATATCAAAAACCCTTCTCCATATTCGCATAATTCGGATTCGGATCAGATCGGATGCGAAAATTATCCACACCACTTTCATCTCTAATCCTCATCCTCCACGGCCACGCCGGCACGTACGCCGCCGCTGGCCGGCCGGTCACGGTCGTCATCAGCGGGCGACGTGGCAGCAGATCACATCCCTTCCACGGGCCGCCGTCGCTTTCTTCATCAGCTCTCGCCAGCCAGCTGAGATGGATGTCATGTTATGCGCGTGCCCGCCGGTATCCATCTCTACTGTACCACCGGGTGTTTTGTTTTGTTGAATTGTTTCTGTCCCGTGGCGCTACGCCGTCCAGGCCAGGCGACCAGCAGTGATCCATCCAGTATGGCAGTATCCACCCACCCACTGCACCCACAGCGCGCGGCCCGTCCCCGCCCCGCCCCGCGCCGCTCTCGTCGGGTCGCCGTAACGCCGAGGACAAGATTGGGGGTGAGGCGAACGCGACGGCGGCGACGGCGATCGATGGCGCCCCATGCCACCCCCCGTCCCATCCCCCAACAAGCTGCTACCAGCTGCTAGTCGCCAATCATGGCCAGCTTTGCTTTGTTATCCATTACCACACGGACTAAAAAGAGGCCGGGGGCCAGGCCAAGTACCATGCCAGATACCATACCACGCACCTGGGGTGCGTTCGGCTGCCTTGTTGTACAGTGTTTTCGGCTTCTTTTCTCTCACAATCAATCTGTCGACTTCTTCTTATACAGTATTTTTCTCTCACAGAAAATCTGCCGACTTCTACCAAAAGAGCCAGCCGAACGCACTCCTGATCGATATATCGACCTGCATGCATGCCAGTGGGCAGTGTGGCAGGCTGGCAGCTGGTGCGCGTGTGAGGGCGACGGCGACTGCAGCATGTATCCCCCCGTCGCACGTATTCGAGCTCAAGGGGTTGGATTTTTTTTTTTTTGACAACACAAGGGGTTGGGTTCGTTGGGTGGAGGGAGTTTTGCATGGATGCACCTAGCCCTTAGAAGATGCACCTTTGCCTTTTGCCAAAGGTTGCCAAAGGCCTAGGGGCCAACTGACGGGAAATGCACCAAATTGCATCTCATTGGCCGGACGGAATAACGGCGGCGGCAGTACCGGGCGCGCGGGGTCTCGTGTACGAATCATCTTCCATACCCCTGTTATCTGGGGAATAGACATATGATCTATGCAACATGAGAATATGTACCTCTAGGCTGCCTTGATTGCTTGATCTTGACATCTTGTTATGCTATATACCCCCTCCGTTCCGAAATTATGGTCGTTTTAACTACAAGAAGTTGTCCCACAATATGTGTCGTTACTTAGCAGCTTCATAGGCCGTACGTAGGAGCATGGTAGCTGACTGCACCATGTGCCTGCTTGATGCCTCCTCTGGCCAGCCTTTACCTTACATCCTACACGGCCACGAGAGCAAATTTGCACGGGCCTCCACGCGACACTGCCTGACACACATCATTGCTTATAGGGGTATCAGGGATTTTTGCCAAGTGCATTGGTTACCGGCTCCGGTTTTCTAACGACTATTAATCCGGGACAGAGGGAGTAGGTTGCTTACTTGAATCAACCAGAGTATTTGAAAAGTCTATATACACCTTCTGTTTCAAATTATAGGTCGTTTGACTTTTTTAACTTCAAATTCGGATTTGACATATATATCAAGCTTTGTTTGTTCTTATAAGCTTCATTTGTTATGAAGCAGGAGCTATATATATATCAGGCTTGGAATAGTAGTTTATTAGCCCTACAAGAACCCACCTTGCAAAAACAACGTATGTTTTGGGGAAAAATTCCAAATTACTATATAAAGTGTAATCAAAGTTTGGATAACCTCTAAAGTATTTCTTAGCTCAGTTCACCCCATAAACTTACCATTTGGTTCAATCTACTCATTAACACAATTTGTCCTTTTTATTTCTCCATGCAAGTGGACTCTTAAGTTCAGTTTTTGCAAGATGATAACAACCAACATAAGGCATTTTAAAAAATATATCATGAATTTTCATCACTATTTTGATAGGTAGACTATTTAATCATAAATTTATCATTAAGGTACAAAAATTATATAAAAACTAATGATGAAAAATTATAAAATATTTTCTACTATAGATTATGATGTCCAATACTTTCTTGCAAAATCTCAAATTAAAATTTAACTTGTGTATGGAGAAACAAAAATGACAAATTGCATTGTGGAGTAAGTTGAACCAAATAGCTAACTTTAGGAGGTAAATTGAACTAAAATGTAGTTTAGAAGGTTATTTAGACTTTTCGCTATACTTGAAGGTAGTAATTTGAAAACAAATTTCTTTTTCTTGGCAGCATTTTAAAGATGCAACGAACATGGCCCTTGCGGATAAGATCGACCCTCGGTATCCTCTTCTCGTCACTTGTACCGTACCAACTCTAATCTCGACCACGCGCCACGCTACATGACCCATCACTTCGCTCGGCGATATGCATACATACGTCTCTCTCATTGCTACCATTACCATCTTGCCAAAAAAATATTGCCATGCATGACACTATATGGAATCATCGTTGTCGAATTCGCAACCACTTTCAATGCAACCTTGCGAAATTGAAACAAGCTAATTAAGCTGTGCGACCACAACTTACTTAGGTTAACATCCTTGATTTTTCAGCATAAGACACACAGTACCCTAGCCTTTTCTTTTCTTTCTAGAGTTTAATTACTCATCATGTATACTCCAAGCAACTCAGTTGCGACTATACTATGTGATTCGAAAAAAAACAACTCAATTATTTTGTCGGCAAATTTTTCCTCGTGCACACCCCGATTCTCCCTAGCTAGCAGCCGTACGATCTCTACGTATTCTCGTTCACGAAACGAAAGTCCTTTTCATATTTCTATATACATGCATGGTGCCGTCGCCTTTTCCTTCCCCTACGCTGTTTCCTTCTCCTTTCATGTCCAGTTCGATACTGTTTCAGATAACACGATCGATCTAGTATGGAGTATCCATCCGCTCGATTGATCGCCTTATCCGGAGCCATGAACCGGACCCCCCTACTGATGGAGATGTTCATGTGATCCATCCAACCCCACACGCACGGCGACACAGTAGAAAAACTCACACGAAAGCCGAGCGCACCGGGCGCGGGGGGCCCTCCTGGACTGGAGGTACGCGCCCGCGGCGACGGACGGACGGGGCCGGTGGTGGTTGCGTCGCCGTCGCGTGTGGCAGGAGTCACACAGCCTGTCTGTCCGGTCGGGCGCGGGCCCCAGGGACCTCTGTTCTGGATAGGGCGCTGGGCGGGCGGGCGCGCGGGCGCTCTGTGCGCGCCTTCACTTTCGTCGGCCGACACGATCGTGCGCGCGCACTCGCCGGTGTCCCCTCGCTCCGGCCGGCGGGACCCGGAGCCGGGAGCCGCCGCGCGGCGTCAGGTCTCGGCGTCGCGCGCGCGCGGTGGCAACTGGCATGCCATGCATGTGCGGGGTGCGGCGGCGCCCGGCCGGCGGCTTTCGCGCGGGTCTCGCCGGGAACGCGCACGCGGCGCGGCGTGGCGCGGCGTGCGGGGTCCTCGGGCTCAGCGCTGAGAATGATGGATGGATGGATGCGACGGGAGGAGTAGCAGGAGCAGGGAGGTCGTGCTTCCAGCTAGCTACTGCTACTGATGTGTCCCGGTGAGGTGGGGTTGGCTGGCACGTGCGTTGCCTTTGCCGGCCTGCCGTGCTGAGTGAGCGGCGGGACGACGACGACTACCCCCGGGTGGGGGGTTGTCGACGGTGGTGGAGCTCGCTTTTTTTCCCACGTGTGGAGCTGTTGGGTTTTGTACTTGGGTAGGGCTAGCAACCGCGCGTGCTTCTCTCTCTTTTCCGGGCCAGAAAACTTTGGTTACAAAACACACTTACAGTCGGAACACTCGGCTAGAATTTTAGATGCACAAATTTGTATGGATGAATAATGCATTTACGGTATAAAAGTGTTGTAAAAAGTTTGTATTAGGCGCGTGTTGTGAGAGAATATGTGACTCGATGTGATAGATGAGTGGTGCGTTTGCAGTAAAAATGCAAATAAGAAGGTGATTGATTTCTTGTAAATTCCTATACAACCCACTTCACATGTCTATTTTTGTTTGTTTTTTGTCCACATACAACAAATCTATGAAATCCTATCATTTGTGATGTGTTTGTGGTCAATAATTGACGAGGGCCCAGATTAGGGTCCCCTTTGACGGCGAGATAATCACTCTTGAGGTGGAGTCTTCTGACACCATTGACAACGTGAAGGCCAAGATTCAGTATAACGAAGGCTGAGGATCCCCATCAAGACCATCACTGGCAAAACGTCTTATTTCCGACTAGTTGGAAGCTTCCTCGACAAGTGTCCGCCTCGCACGACAAGTCTCCGCCTCGCACAAGGAGTCTCCGCCTCGGCTCCGACAACCTGCTCGTTCGCACGAGCAGTTTTCGTCTCCGACCAAGACACGGTCCACGCAAACGTGGCGCCACCCCGACGCACGGGCTTCCCCGCTACGACGCGTGGGGCGCCAGTTCCCCATGCCATGCAAATACGCCAGCTGGCGGCACACGCGAGCGGCCGGCTCTGACGAGAGCCTTAATGCGGCACTGTTCGGCCGCACGGCCCTCAACGCGCCGTCCCATCTGACCCTGCAGCACGCCAACTCCGACAGAAGCACTCGAGTGCCCCCTACGATTAGCGCTGGCCTACGATTAGGCCCTAACGTGGCGAGCTCATCCCGTGCTCAGACGAGTTGAGTCAGCACCAAAGTGCTCGGAGGAAGCGCCAGGTGCCCAAAGTAAGCAGCCCCGGCCACGCGGCGGCCTCGACGACAACGCGATTCAGCCCCCCTTCAATGCACCCTGACGGACAGCGACGTGCGAGAAGACGTCCCAGCGGCTGGCGCTGTAGCTTTTATTTGATTCCCTTTTTGCCCCCCTTGCGTCTATAAAAGGGAGAGGAGGGCAACCGTCACAAGGGCTGACGAACTGAACTCTCACACCCTAGGGACTTGGGCTCGACACCCTCTCCCGACAAGTTTGTAACCCCTACTAAAAACAACCCTAGCACGAGAACACGGCAGCTCGATACTGGACGTAGGGTATTACTCCTCGGAGGCCCGAACCAGTCTAAATCCCGGCGTCTCTTGTGCTAACCATCCGGGTCGGACACACGATCGATATAAATTTACTGTCCGGTGGTAGAGAACCCCGACAGTTGGCGCGCCAGGTAGGGGCACATCGTGTGTCTCACCGAACTTCACCAACGACTCGGATGGAGGGCTGCAGGGTTTCGCTAACCCCTGGGGCCACCATGCGCTTCGGCTCCCTCGGCTTCGTCTACACCGGGTCGGTGGAGTCCATCGTCGGGCGCACCTTCGCCCGCCCAGCTCGCCCCAACGCCTTGACGGCGGCGGCGGGGCGCGCGGCGTTCGTCCGAGGCTTCTCGGACCGATCATGGCCATGTTGGGGCCAAACCCAACGTAGGAGCGTTTTAGGCTTGCCGCCTACTACCTCACCGACCTCGCCTTTCAGGCTAGCGGAGACGAGCCGCTCGCCTGGGGCGAGTTCATGGAGCGGTACACCGCCATGTACCCTCGCGGACAGCAAGGCCTCCCGGACGACCCGGTGACGGCCTACGTGGGCGCGCTGCGAGCGTCCTACACCGCCTCGAGCTCCGCGACAGCCCGGAGGGCACCCCCAGCGCCGCGCGCGACCCCACGCGTGAGTGCTTCGTGTGCGTGGCGCCGAGCTCAAGCAGCTCCACCGACGCGAAGTCGGCACCGCGTCACCGCGCCACGGACGCCCAGCGCAGGGCGCGCCTCGATGAGCTCGCCGAGGCCAGGCGCCAGCTCGACGAGGAGCTGGCCAACCTCCACCGAGAGCTCGGGGAGGATCGGCCACGGAACCCGCAAGCGGACCCGCAGCAGGTCCCGGTGCGGGAGCAACGCCGTGAAGGAGACGGCGAGTGGTAGGAACGTCGGCCTGCCGCCGAGCAACGCCGTGAAGGAGACGACGGGCGGCAGGAGCGTCGACCCGCCGCCGAGCAGTCCAAAGCCCGCGCTCCGACACCGCTGGCTCGAGGACGTGTGCACGACAACAACCGACGCGCCAATGAGGGCGCGAACGTCGATGCCAATGCCAACGCCGACGGTGATGTCCCGCCACTCTTCAGGCGGGCGTCGCAGAACTTGGCCGCTGCAGCCATGCTGCTGCGCGGCTGCCCGAAGGCAGCTACCTCCGAGGAGAGGAGGGTGCGGCAACAGCTCAAGACCCTTCTCGAGGCAGCGGCGGCACAGCAAGCGGAGAGCTCTGCGTCGTGCCAGCGGTCGGCGCGTGACGGGGGAGCGGCTCTCTCCGTGCGACGCCAGAACCCATCCCCCTCGCGGCATCGGAGCCACGGGGATCGAGCCGGAGGGTCGGCGGTCAAGCAACATCTCGGGCTCGACCGTGACGCCCGGGGCACCATCGAGGCCCGCCGCCGAGCCGCCAGCGTCGACAACTACGGCAACGACGACCGGCGCGACGAGCACCGCCCACGCCGACAAGACGACCGGAGGCGCGGTGGGCGCTACGACAGCGACGACGACCGCGATCGTAGCTGGTCGCCCGACCAGAGGGGCCCGCGGACCTTTGGACAGGACGTGCGGGACGTGAAGTTTCCCTCACGATTCCAGGCTCCGACCAACATCCCCAGGTACGACGGGGAGACCAACCCGAGTGTGTGGTTGGAGGATTACCGACTCGCGTGCCACGCGGGCGAAGCGACAGATGACCTCTTCATCATCAAGAACCTGCCGCTCTACCTCGGCGACTCCGCGCGGACATGGCTCGAGGACCTGCCCCGCGGGAAGATTAACGATTGGACGGAGTTGCGCCGTGTTTTCGTCGGCAACTTCCAGGGCACATACGCCCGACCCGGCAAGCAATGGGAGCTGCGCAACTGTAAGCAGCAGCCGAGGGAGAGCCTGCGCGACTACATCCGGCGCTTCTCCAAGCGTTGCACCGAGCTCCCCCATGCGACGGACAATGACGCCATCTCGGCGTTCCAGAACGGCACGACCTGCACCTCCCTCATCCACCGACTAGGGCGTCGTACACCCCGAACCACTCAGGAACTTCTCGACATCGCGAGCAACCACGCGGACGGCAAGGAGGCGGTCGCGGCGACCCTCAACACCCCTCAGGGCAAGGGGAAGCAGGTCGTGGACCACAGCGAGGGGCCGTCCTCGCACCCCAAGAAGAAGAAGAACGACAAGCGTCGTCGTGACGACAACTTCGTCGCGGCGGTCGAGCGCAAGGCCTCACACCCCAAGAGCAACCCGACCAAGGCCGGTCCACCGAAGGACCACTTCGAGAGGCTCTTGGAGGCCCCGTGCACCCACCACGAGGTCCCCGTCAAGCACCCACTCAAGGACTGCCGCTTGATGAAGAACTACGTCCACGTCACGCTCAAGCCCAAGGTGGCAGATCCGCAGAAGAAGGCTACGCCTCTCCCCGACAACGACGACGACGACGCAGGGGCTCAGTACCCAGGCGAGGACGGGGCAGTCCACATGATCTTCGGCGGATCCCCGGCGCGACCCTCAAGACGCCAAGGGAAGCTGATCCGGCGTGGGGTCTACAACGTCGAGTCCTCGACACCATCTTACCTCAAGTGGTCGGAGGTTCTGATAACTTTCGACCGCAAGGACCATCTCGACCGTGTGCCGCAGCCGGGGGCCTACCTACTAGTGGTAGCGCCCCTGTTTAAGTCCAAATGGATCCACAAGGTCCTCATGGACAGAGGGAGCGGCATCAACGTGCTCTACGCGTCGACGCTCGACGATATGGGCATCCCGCGGTCCAAGCTCCGGCCGTCGACCGCACCATTCCATAGGGTCGTCCCTGGGATGGAGGCACTCCCGATCGGGCAGATCGATCTGCCCGTCACGTTCGGGACGTTGCAAAACTTTCGTACAGAAACCCTCACCTTCGAAGTGGTGGGGTTCTCGGGGATGTACTACGCCATCCTCGGGAGGCCAGCTTACGCGAAGTTCATGGCCGTGCCCAACTATACGTACCTCAAGCTGAAGATTCCCGGTCTGAAGGGGATCATCACGGTGGGGACTACGTTCCAGCGCACATTCGAGTGCGACGCTGAGTGCTTCCAATTTGCGGAGGCACTGATCCGGTCCGAGAGGCTCCACACCGAGCCTCCCTCCGAGGACCAAGAAATCCCCGAGTCGTCCAAGCGAGCAGCCTGCTCTTTCGAGCCCGCCAAGGACGTCAAGGATGCGGCCGTCTCCGACGATGGCCGTACGCTCCGTATCGGGACGGTGCTCGATCCTAAATAGGAAAGCGCACTCTTCGACTTCCTCAAAGCGAACCTCGATGTGTTTGCATGGAAACTGTGACAACCCCATCCGAGATAATTCCGTACTATCGCCTAAACCACTCCATTTGGTCATTAAGCGATAATAAAGAATCATCCTGTTGAGTGTTGCCGGGTCATAGCCCGGTAAATCACTTGAAACACACAGAGGATCGAAACGTATACATTAAAACTCCCACGAAGGAGAGTCCAGAGTACCTTACACATTAAAGCAAATCTTCCCCGTAGGGTCCATTATTACAAACCATGCTTCTTGACATGAAAGTAAATGGTTCAGAGTTTATTAAAATAGCGGAATTAACTAAACGGCACGATAAGCATCATAGGAGGCCGTCCATGATGCAATCATTCGTCATCATCCACCCATTCCAGCTCCCAGCCGGGTGGAATTTCTCCAGGCCACACATCATTGCATGCATTACCTGGAAACAACATTTAAATAGCAAGGCTGAGTATACTAATACTCAGCAAGGCTTACCCATCTAAAAAATAAAAGACTTTACCACTAAGCATGCAAGGCTTTTGGCTAGTGGGTTTGTTTGCCAAAAAGCTACTAAGTAGTGAATCCTTACTTTCACATTTTAGCTCAAGTTCTAATAGAAGTAATCTTTACTAGATAAGCAACTATTGCAATCATAAGTTGTACAATACAATTAATCAAGTAACAATATTCACAAAGTTCCATCATAAAGGGATATCATGGCCAGTAGATTAAGTAGTCTCAGATAACGGTGAGAGGCCGACAATCGATTGATTTAAACCTTGCAAGGTAGACCTAAACACACGGGAGGTGTCCTCACTAAGAGTTCACCAACCAGGCGGTTCCCATCATTCTTCGGTTTGGGAATAATAGCTCACAGTCTTAAGTACAAGGTTTATCTGGGCTACGCCACCAAGGTCACCCAGCCTCACGCATGCACTCAGGTGGCGAGCCCGGGGCCGCAACCCTAAGATTAGTGATAGTAAAATCCTGTACCGCCTCATTTAGGTACTAGGCTTACCGTGCCCATTTCCGACAAGTGCTTAGTACGTTCAAACACTTAACCCACGAAGCCACTGGACCGGAGCCCAATCCCATGCTCTTACCACATGATCAATCCATTAATACATATGGTGATTCCATAAAGGAGATCATATTCTCGCGAGTGACGAACATCACTCGACTTGTACCGGATCCTTAGAGCATAGCCACTAGCGACCTAGCATGCTAGTAAAAGATCATAGGTACTTAGGGATCATGCAACTAGGGTTTCAATTCAACTCCTGAACGTAAATGCACATAGATAAGCATAGATAAGTTCAGAAGCTTAAAAGAAACATATAGGTTAATGATAAACCGGGGCTTGCCTTCGTCAGTACAAGCAGTCAAACAAACTTCCGGACTTTGGTCCGGGTCTTGATCTACGGACACGTAGTGCACTTCTCCTCCTGCTCCCTCGTCCTCGTCAGCCGGTACGAGCGTGTAGCTACCGTCGGGAACTTCTACACGGAGGATGCATATGCAATAATTAGTGGTGAAATTAATTTAATTTAATTAAAAACAGCAACAAAAGACAACAATGAGCACATGGTTGACCATATTCACCTTGACAAAATATATTCATCATACTCTTCCTTTTAAAGAATATTATGAAGGCTTTATTATTTATTCTTCTCTTTATAGTGATTGTGTACATATTTAAATAAATAATTTATTTAATTACACAAACAACAAGGGGTGGTTTTCAGCTCCTAATTCCTTTTCACAACACACTCATAAGGTTCATAAGGATAGAAGGGATGGTTTTCCAATTAAACTTATTATTAAGTGCAAAATGGCTTCTCCACTTTTATTCATCAAAATAATTTATAAAAAGCCATGGGTGGTACTCACTGAGCTCACTAACTATACTTCAAGCCACTGAACCAGCAAACACATTTATATAAGCTATGAAAATAAATATATCACAAATAACATTTCTAGCTACCACAAATGAGATAAATGCATACAAAAATAAATACATCACTTCTAGATCCAATTTTTCTCCTACATCATCTCTGACCTAAAAAAAGGCTAGGAAACTAACAAATATATCAAGAGCCACTCTAGATCTTGAACTAAGCATTTATGATTAAAAACAAGCATAAATAAAGAAAAATTATTTGCAACAGTCCAAAAATCATGATTAATTCCGAAAAGGTGCATCTAGATATTTCAAGACTATACTCAGAAGTTAAGCTCAAGAATCTATATAAATTTTGCTACAAAAATCATTAAGGCAGAAATAGCATAAATACAAGATAAATCATAATAAAAGATTTGCTCTATAACTTTGTGCAAATTTTTGTGCAGAGCCTACAAATGATATGTAAAACAACATATCCAAAGCTCAGATTGAGGTCACAAGTAAATTTTGAACTACAACAAAGGTAGTCTAAACTGATTTCAATTTTTCATGCAAAAACTGTCACTCAAAAGCATGGTCATGCTTTGCAAAAGATGTAGGCCTACTCACATGAAAGCCAACAAAATTGAGCTTGCATTTTTCCAATTTTTCTGTGATTTTATATGAATTTTCCAAGTCACTGGACCAAAGGGTAAAAGACTTAAGAATCTACTTTCAGAGCAGACCCTAGAATTATTTGAAACTTCACACATCTGCCCTCGGGTTGCACAAAGGCCCTTGCGAAGAATGAAATCCTCACAACCGTGCCCTTCCGCCGCAGGGCGAGCTCGCCGCCGACGATAGCCGGCCGGACTCGGCAAACAAATGACCGGGATCGGCGTGTGTGCTCACCTAGGCTCGATTGGTGGCGGAGCTGGGGTCGGAGATGCCTCTGGCGGCGGCCGGCGGCGAGACAGCGGCGACGGAGCAGCTTCGACTCGATCTCCGGCGGAATGTGGAGGAGGGCTAGGCCATGTGTGGTTGTGGACTCTCGAGTGAGTGCTACAGAGGAGCTTCGAAGAGCTAGGCGGCCGCGGGAGCGAATTGAGGAGGGTTTTCACCGGCGGCGGCAATGGCTGACGGTGGCGCTGTAGGCTCGCGCAAGGAAGAAAGGGGAGGGGGTTCTATAGGGATGGCCGAGCTGGGAAGGCGGTTCTCCAGACGCTGTGCCATGGCGGGGTCACGGTATGGGCGGCGAGGCGGTTGGCGACGTGCGCACGGGCGGCGGCCAATGGAGGAAGGCGGTGCGGGCGCCGGCGGGTGCGCGGGCGCGTGGCACCGGCCTAGGGGCGTGGCGCGCGTCACCGCGCTTAGGAGCACAGTGCCCACGGCGTCTTGCCTCGGACCGGCGGTCGCAGCGGGGTCTCGGTGTGCGTGCGCATGCGTACGGCGGCGAAGGTCGGCGCGGCGCGGCGTGACGTCGCCCGTGGGCGCACGTTCCAGCTCCAAAACATCTCAAGGTAGCTCGGTTTGACCCACCTTTTCTCAATTTTTTGTAACCAAAGTGCTACAAGTGAAGAATATCAAAGTTGTAGATCTAGTGACCCTCTACAACTTTTACAAAGGCCGATGTATGTTTTACTCACTGGATTTTGCATGAACTGCTGAGCAACTTGTGGGTTTCCTCGGCGCTGGCCAACAGTACTCGCTGGCGTTGACCAACATTTTTCACCAATTTCTACTTCGAATTGGCAATGCCACTCAACATGAAAGTTGTGTGCCTCGACAAACTGCACAACTTTTATATTGGGAGAAAATGAAGTGTGTAGGTGAATTTTAGAGAACGCGGCAAAAGTTCTAGAAGAGCCAGGAATGTCAAAGGGTTTGACTAGGGTTTAAGCTAGGGTTTGACCAAGGTTTGATCATGGGTACTTAAAGACTTGATTAAGATGGTCGTTAGCACTAGTTGACACTAAGCAAAAACACGGGGTGTTACAGAAACCCTCCGACATGAAGGGGATCCCGAGGGAGGTTGCCGAGCACAAACTGAACATCAAGCCGGGATCGAAACCGGTGAAACAACGCCTCCGCCGCTTCAACGACGAGAAGTGCAAGGCGATTGGCGAGGAGATCAAGAAGCTCCTTAGTTCAGGGTTCATCCGAGAAGTATTCCACCCCGAGTGGCTTGCTAACCCTGTACTTGTAAAGAAGAAGAATAAGAAATGGAGGATGTGTGTTGACTATACGGGCCTTAACAAGGCATGTCCCAAGGATCCGTTTCCTTTGCCTCACATAGATCAGGTAGTCGATTCGACAGTTGGGTGCGAAACCCTCTGTTTTCTCGATGCATACTCCGGGTACCACCAGTTTCCTTTGCCTCGCATAGATCAGGTAGTCGATTCGACAGCTGGGTGTGAAACCCTCTGTTTTCTCGATGCGTACTCCGGGTACCACCAGAAAGTGATGTGCATAGCGGACCAACTAGCAACTTCGTTCATCACTCCGTTTGGCGTCTACTGCTACAAGATGATGCCCTTCGGGCTCAAGAACGCGGGCGCCACGTTCCAAAGATGCATGCAACGCGTCTTCGGGGATCTTATAGGACGAATCATCGAGGCGTACGTCGATGACATCGTGGTCAAATAAAAAAAGACCGGTGATCTAGTCCCAGACCTCACGGAGGTGTTTGCGAAGCTGAGAGAGCACGGGGTGAAGCTTAACCCCGAGAAGTGCGTTTTCGGGGTCCCGAGAGACATGCTCCTCGGCTTTGTCGTGTCGGAACGCGGCATTGAAGCTAACCTCGAGAAGATCTCGGCTATCACGAACATGGGACCGATCCAAAACCTAAAAGGCGTACAGCGCGTCACGGGCTGCCTCGCAGCTCTTAGCTGTTTCATAGCGCGACTCGGGGAGCGCAGCCTGCCGTTGTATCGCTTAATGAAGAAGTCCGACCATTTTGCGTGGACTCCCGAGGCTCAGGAAGCGCTCGACTCCTTCAAGAACCTGCTAAAGAGTCCACCGATCCTCACGGCTCCGGCGCCCGAAGAACCGATGCTCCTATACATCGCTGCGACAACACAAGTGTAACACCCCAGGTGTTTATTAAAGATAAATACCTTAATAAGTTGTGTGAATCAAGTTTAATTGGCTCCTAAACATGTTTGACATGATTTGGCACACATTTACACAAAAGACCTTGGTCAAAGTCAATACGCCTGGCCAAACCCCTAGTGATCCAAAAAGGCTGATTTGGTTTTCTCACGCGTTCTCCAAATTTCTCTTTAGAAGTTCAAATTTCGGCCAATATAAAAGTTCTTCGTTATCTCCAGGAACACATTTTTCATAATTGGCGGACATTCCAATTTTGAGTGCAAAGCTGCTTAAATTTGTGTTGAAGCTACTGCGTACAGTAATTTCAGGGCCGAGATTTTGCTGAAGTTCAACGCATTTTTGCCACAAATCCGTTGATCAAAACATATGTCGCCCTTTGTGAAAGTTGTAGGTCTATAGTTCCTCTACAACTTCTATTTTTGGAGATTTTCAAGTTAGTTGTCACTTTTTGGAGTATGGCATTTTCGAAGATGCGTAAATGGAATAGAAAGTGAAGCAGGCGACGTCGTTGCCGCGCCCAGGCACGCGCGTGCTGGCTGTTCTGCCACGTGGCGCCGCATCCACACGCCGGCGTACGGATCCTCGCGTCCGTCGTGGTGGACCCTTCCGCGCGCCATGTATCCTGCCCAACACCGAGCCGTACACCAGGCGCACGCATGCACGAGTCCACGTGCCGTGCCGTCGCGGCTGCCAGGCAACGACGCGCGTGTGCGGTCGCCCACGTGCCGTGCTGCGCCTAAAAGAAGAGAAAGTGAACGCCGACGTGCTTTCCTCGTTCGCGTCGTCGCGCTCGCCTGCTCGCTTTGCCCGCGCGTCGCCGTGCTTGGCCGCTCCGGAGCGGAACAGCGCTGTCGTCACCATAGCCGCCGCAGCCACCGCTTCTCTTTCTCCGCTCGTCCGCGTAGCGTTCTTCTCCTCCTGCAGCGCCTCCTGGTGCTCCTCGAAGCAGTGTCGTCGCCGGTATCCCGGGCTGGCTTGAGCTCCGCCGAGGAGACAGGTCGCAGCGGCCGGCCGGCGGTCAATCCGCCGCCGACGCTCGCCGGCACCTCCTCCGATCCGTCCAACCGTCGAAACGGAGCTCTAGGTGAACCTACATCACTTCCACACCTTTTCCCGGCCAAGTCCGGCCTTCACCTCGCCGGATTTTGGTCCTCTCCGCCGGCCATGGTGCCCGAGGACTACATTGCTTCGATTTCAGTCTTTCCAGGGTGTTTTCCGTGAAGCGAGGGTGTATCTGTAATTTCTGAAACTTCTTTCGAGGGTCTGCTTGTAAATGTGTTTTAGGGTTTCAGCTGAATCTTAGAAAATTCATTAAAAATTATAGAAAAAACAGAAAAATGCAAATCAAATTTTGTTGGTTTCGTAGTGAAGAACTCTACCTTTTATAGAAAGGTTATATAGGGTTTTTCTGTGTAGTTTTTGTTTTAAAAATTCAAACTCAGTTTGATGTGTTTTTAGTGTAGTTTAAAATATACACTTGATATGGAGTTGAATTTTGGATATGTTGCTCTTTATGGCATGTTTAGATTTGTGACCAAAGTTGGCATGAGTTTGATGTGTAGATCTTTAGTTATGATTTATGTAAGCTTTATGCTAGATTAATCTTGATGCTTTTTATAGCCCCTTTAATAAACTTTTCTTTGAGCACAAGTGCACCCTAGGGCTTTGTCTTGATGAATAGTACCTCTGGTAGAATGGATATGATTTTAGGATGTGCTTTGGTTTATGTTTTGGATTTAATCTTGTGTAGGGTGATAAATTAATAACTCAAAATATAAATAAGATCTATACTTGAGTTTTGGCCATAAACTTAGTTTTGACCTAGAGGATGGCTAGGAGAAAGTTGAGATCAAAAAGTTTAGTAAATCTTTTTATATGAATTAATGGTGATTTACTAGGCTAAAATTTGTCTTTTTCGTATAAATTAATATATAAATGTTCTTAATCTAAATTTTGGTTTGTGAGCTTAAAATAGGCATATGTTGCTGTGTGCAAAAGCTTAAGCTCTTTTGAAGTGTTTTTGATTTAATATGGATTTATGGTTGAAAGACTTGTTTTATGTAATTAAATAAAGAAATGGAAATTAAGGTGTCAAATTGTGAAAGCATGTCATGGTTCTGTTTTTGAATGTTTAATCACACTCCCTTGCTGTTTTGTGAAGTTAAATACTTTAGTTTGCTTAAATATGTACACAGTCACCATCAAGGTTAACCTTAACTAATGCATGTGCATAAACGTGTAGATCTTCCCGACGGGTCGTACACGCTTACTCAGGAGGAGGAGGGATCCGCTAGTGGTGAGCTGAACCAAGTTAGTGGGCAACAAGACCTGGACCAAAGTCCGGAAGAGCCCAAGACTGTTGCTAACATAGAAGAAGGCAAGCACCGGAGCCACATACAACCTTTTTGGATTTAAATCTCACATCTTTTACCTTTCCAATTTTTATGCTTTACTTTGTGCATTTAAGTTTCAGGAGTTGTTTGAAATCTAGATGCATGATCCTTAGGACTCCTATGCTCTTTTACTAGTATGCTAGGAACGCTAGTGCCATGCTCTAAGGATACGGTAGAAGTCGAGTAATGACTCATTGCTTGCGAGAAATAGGATGCTTATGTTGGAATCATAAGTTGGTTAAATTGACTCGCTCATGTGGTAAGAGCAATGGGTTCGGTCTCGACCGAGTAGCATGGTGCTGGTCTAAGCTATTGAACGTACCAAGTGCTTGTCGGGAATGGGACCGGTAAGCCTAGTACCTAATGAACCAGTGCGGGGACTTTATCGCTACTACTCTTGAGATGCTTCTCCCGGTTTGCTCCCGGTAGTGCAAGTGTGATCCTGAACGTGCCGTGTGAGGGCATTCCAGTAACCTTGTACTTAGGACTGTGGCGCCTGTCCCTAATCTGGGGAGTGACGGGAACCGCCTGGTCGGGGTAGACCCCGCATTTGTTTTTCTTAGATTCTTTGGGGTCTACCTTCTTCCGTGTATCTTGGGTTTACCTTGCAAGGATATAAATCGATCGATCGTCGGTCACTCGTCGTTATCTGAGTCGGCTTGACCACTGGCTACCTCATGTTTATTTATGAAACATTTTGGATTAATATTGATGTCTGATTAATCTTGTTTGTACAACCATGCTTGTTTAGCTAGGTGCTTACCTAGAATGGTTAACATACTAGAAATTGAGCTAAAACTTGAAACTAAGGATCAACTCTTATTTGCTTTTGGCAAAACAAACCCACCAACCAAAAAGCCTTGCATGTCTAGCTGTGTCTTTTATTTTGACGGGTCAGTCTTGCTGAGTATTAGTATACTCAGCCTTGCTTAATTTGTTGTTTTCAAGTAATCCCATTTGGCCTGGTGTTATTCCAGATGGATGGGAGATTGAATGGGAAAACGATGATGAGGAGTGATATGCATGGATGGCCTCCTTTGTGTATCATGCGTTTAGTTTAATTTCTGCTGTTTAAACTCTGAACCATGTTTACTTTTATGTACTGAAAAACCTGGTTTGTAATATTAAGTACTTATGTACCTTTTATGTAATGTAATGTTGTACTCTGGTCCCGCCTTCGTGTGGGCTTAGCGCATAACTCGATCATGTATAAGTGATTTACTGGGCATGACCCGACAGAGGCGACAAAATATTTCTTTATTATTGCTTAATGGCCACGTGGACCGGCTTAGGCGATAATACGAAATTATTTTGGGAGGTTCTGTCACAACAAGTGGTCAGTGTTGCGCTGGTGGTTGAACGAGAAGAACCCGGGAGGTCGCTCAAGGTGCAGCGCCCGGTTTATTTCGTGAGCGAGGTACTCTCCGATTCAAAGACTCGTTACTCACAAATGCAAAAGCTTGTAGACGCTGTCTTGATCACCAAGCGCAAGCTCCGCCACTACTTCGACGCGCACCCCATCACGGTGGTGTCCAAATACCCGCTCGGAGAGGTGATCTAGAACCCCGAGGCCGAAGGAAGGATAGCCAAGTGGGCGCTCGAGCTGATGGGGCAGAACATCTCATATGCACCCCGCAGTGCTATCAAGTCGCAGGTGCTGGCGGACTTTGTCGCTGAGTGGACGGAGATCCAAACTCCACCGGCGCCCATCGAGCACGAGACGTGGACAATGTACTTTGATGGCTCGGTCATGAAGGAGGGAGCGGGAGTAGGCCTTGTCTTCATCTCGCCTCTGGGCGTGCGTATGGAGTACATGGTTCGACTACATTTTCCCACATCCAACAACGTCGCCGAGTACGAGGCGCTCATCAACAGCCTCTGAATCGCGGTCGAGCTCGGGATCCGCCGTCTCGAGATCAGAGGAGACTCAAAGCTTGTCGTGGATCAGGTCATGAAAGAGAAAAATTGTGTTGATCCGAAGATGGTGGCATACTGCCAGGCGGTCCGTGAGTTGGAAGGCAAGTTCCATGGGCTCGAGCTTCATCACATGCTACGCGACTACAACAAGGCCGCGGACATCCTCGCCAAGACCGCATCGAGCCGCAAGCAGGTACCACACGGAGTGTTCACGAGCGACCAACACGCACCCTCCGTGCGCGTCGAGGGGGAAAAGCCACAAGAACCCGAAGGGTCGGAAGTCATGGAGATCGACCAACCTCCCGAGCTGAACCTCGAGGACCCGGATTGGCGCTTCCCCATCCTCGAGTGGCTTGTCGAAGGGAAGCTGCCCTCCGACCAGACGGAGGCACGCCGCATCGCGCGACGAGCTAAAGCGTTCGTCCTCATCGAGGGCGAGCTCTACAAGCGGGGCGCGGCAGGCATACTCATGCGGTGCATCCTCGGAGATCAAGGCAAGGAACTACTTCGCGAGATCCATGCCGGCACATGCGGACATCACGTGGGTCCGAGGACTCTTGTCGGGAAGGCTTTCCGACAAGATTTCTACTGGCCCACAGCGGTGGCGGACTCCAAGGACATCGTGCGGTGTTGCGAAGGGTGCCAATTCTACGCTCGACAAACTCATCTTCCGGTGCAAGCGCTTCAGACTATCCCCATCACATTGCCATTTGCTGTGTGGCACCTCGACATGGTGGGGCCGCTCCGACAAGCGCCCGGGGGCTTCACGCATCTCCTCGTGGCAGTCGACAAGTTCTCCAAATGGATCGAGGCTCGACCCATCGTGAACGTCCGCTCCGAGGAGGCCGTAGCGTTCTTCACCGACATCATCTATCGCTTAGGAATACCCAACACGATCATCACTGACAACGGCACCCAGTTCACGGGGAAGAAATTCCTCAACTTCTGCGACGACAACAACATTCGCGTGGACTGGTCCGCCGTGGCGCACCCGAAGACGAACGGGCAAGTCGAAAGGGCGAACGGCATGCTGCTGCAAGGGTTGAAGCCCCGCATCTTCAAACGCATCGAGAAGTTCCGAGCAAGATGGGTAGCCGAGCTACCATCCGTTCTCTGGAGCCTGCGCACCACACCTTGTCGAGCAACCGGCTTCACGCCGTTTTTCATGGTGCATGGGTCGGAGGCAGTCCTCCCCACGGACATCGACTACGGCAGTCCCAGAGTACGGGCTTATACCGAAGAAGGCAACCAAGTCGCGCTCGAGGACGCGATCGACCAGCTCGATGAGGCGCGTGACGTGGCGCTACTTCACTCGGCCAAGTACCAACAAGCCTTGCGACACTACCACGAGCACAACGTGCGCGCTCGCGAGTTCCAGGTCGGGGACCTAGTCCTCCGACGGGTTCAAGGCAGCAAGGATCGACACAAGCTTGCGCCCCCGTGGGAAGGACCGTTCATCATCGATCAAGTACTCCGACCCGGAACATTCAAGATCCGATACGAAGACGGTCGAGTCGTCTCCAACGCTTGGAACATCGAACACCTGCGACCGTTTTACCCTTGAGTAAATGTTCGAATCTTATAAGTCAATGAATAAATGTCGCATGCTTTGTTCATACATCTATGAGTTCGTAAACTCTTCCGTTGCCACGCTTCTATGTGTTGCAACCTTTTCCAAAGGCTGAGCGGCAAGCACTCCTGCACCTGTGCAGAAACGCTCACCGCTCGGGGGCTACCCAGGGCACGATGCCCTCCTTTTGTTTTTTTACATTTTTTTTCAAAACAAAATCGACAACTATGTCGCAACTGATCGCACGTGCGAGAAATTTTTTTGCGGAAGGCTCAACCTTGCGAAAAGTAAAGATGGCGGCCCGCGTGGGGCTCGGTCCTGTTGCTCGTTCAACGCTCCTAGCACCTATGCCTCCGTGGCTACGGTGCGAAGGCTTGCGAGCACAGTCCGAGTCCACGGGTTTCCATCCGACCTCTTTTCAAAAACGCTCGAGCAACCGCTCCGGCTCCGGCCTAAAACGATTTTAAACGACAAATACGCGAAGTTACTTTTCGAATTTTCCCGAGTACTCGGGGGCTACGAACGCATGGCACCTCTTAGCGACTTGGGATGGCTGGGCTCTCCGACTCCTACGCCCCCGCGGCTCCAGAGTGGAGCTTGGTCATCTCAAACGCCTAAGCTCTGCTTTTCGTTGCTGTAGTCGTCCCCTGGTGCTCGAGAACGTTCGAGCCGTAACATTTTCTGAACAAGTTCTCGATGACATAAAACTGTTCATGGCATTACACATACGATTTGTTCTTAACTGCCTACATCTAAATATGATACATCTAAAGCGAAGGCCTGGAGCTCTCTTGGTCTTCTGGTGTGTCTCTTGGTATCAGGTCTAGGTCCTTCATGGCGACGTCGGCCATGTCGCGGGCGAAGGAGGCGCAATCTTCCTGAAGCTGGTCGCAGTGCTCGTCGGAGCTGCCAGGGGCCCAGCCGTCACTCAGCGCCATGCGGTCCAGTCCCTGATAGTGCGAGTCGAACATGGCGAGCACCCGATGCACCACCTTCCGAGCAGTCAACAGTTCCCGCTCCTTGATAACTTCCGGGAGGCGCTCAACTTGCTTCGCCAGCGTGTCGGGGAGCATCGGGCCGACGGCAACGCCAACCCCCGACAAGACCCGGCCAATGAGCTTCCCGAGTTTGGCGTATTCTAGGACGCTCTGCCGGCGCGACGTCTCCGACTCGCTCCGGGCGTTCTTGACTTGCTCAAGCTCGGCCCGGACCTACTCCTGGGCCTTCCGGGACTGCTCAAGCTCGGCCCTGGCCTCTGCGAATGGTCGACAAATGGCAATGAACAAACATGGTGCGGCCGAGTCGAGAGAAAAGCAAGGCAGGATCGAAATGACTTACCCTCGAGCTGCTCCGACAGCCGCTTGATCGAATTGTCCTTCTCGATGATCTTGAGCTCGGCAGCATTCACCTCCTGCGATTTTTCCGTGAGCTTCACGGTCATCGCGGCGCGATGCGCGCGCAGCCCTTCGACCACGAGGAGACAAGTCAACACCGACAATAATAAAACTCTTCAATTTTGCTCAATATTTCTAGACGTTTGAACCTTAAATCTTTGGATAACACGTATCGTCTCATCTCTATATGTAACCACCACAACTCTATCAAACCACACGGCCTCACTACTTGCACCATCAGTGTCATGTGGACCTATGTTATGATACTACTATATAATGATATCATCCCGAGTTTCGGTTGACATATTTATCTTGATAGGTATCACATCGTGCCACCTCTGTATCTAAAGCGATTGGACGGGCTTCCGCTAGGGTGCAACATAAACAAGACATCTATTCTTCTCCATGGTTTTTTGTAAGGATAAGAAAAAGCTTTATTTTGTTGTTTGTCAATTATATGAAAACCCTACATCTACGATGTGCAAAAAAGAACTCTTTAATTTTGTTTATTAGGTTTGTAGATCGTTGGACATGAATCTTATGGATAAGATCTACGAAGCATCTTTTTCTCGCTATGTGCTACTATCACACTCGTAACAAAAGAAATGTATCTAATAAAAAATCAAAATGATAAGTAATTTGAGATAGATGGAGCAGTTACCAATGTTGAGAACTGGATAAACCGGAGTTGAGTGGGTTTCTTTGTAGTTACCAATGTTGAGAACAGGCCAAACTGGTGTTTGATTCTCCTTGAGCCCTTCATAAATAAAAGAAAATGCTTTAATGAGGATTTCGTGAGGATTACGAGTGCATTTGCTCCACGTTGCACGTACGATAATGCGCGGAGCTTTATTGGCACGTACTAGTATCTCCATTTCTCCACAGCAAACCAAGACTTTTGTCCGCTAGTTTATGTACCAACAATGGATTGCATGAAAAGTCAAGGTCGGCAGGTCGCCCGCCTTGGTTTCGGTGGCATCGCTTCTGCTTTGGTTTTCCTTTCCCTCTCCTTTTTACTGTTGTTGCGGATGACACACACAAATGGAGCATCCACTGCTGCGATCTTATCCGGAGCGGCGTGGGGGCCGGGCCAGATCGACCCAAGGTGTTCACGTGATCCATCCATCCATCCATCACCCGATCGAGACGACAGCACGTAGAAACAAACAACTCTGACGGAGCCCGGAGCCGAGCAAGATGCATGTAACGTGGGTAGGGACGCGCCGCATCGTCGGCCGGACGGACGCAGGGGGGAAAGGGGATGGCTGGCCCTGGCCGGACCGGTCGGTCGTCTGCGTTGCGTTGCGTGTGGCCGGCGTGCGTGCGCACGCGGCGGGCCGGGACCGGGGGCTCCTTCGAGCATGATCATGCGCGCGCACAGAGGGCGGTGGGCGGCTGGTGGCCAGTGGGCGTCCCGGCGACGACGTGCGGCTCCGCGGAAATGCGCGTGCCGCGACACCAACCAACCGCGCGCTGCTGCCTGCTGGTTCGAGAGGGACGTGAGCAGACGGAGCATTGGATCCAGTTCGTCGTAGACGGGCGGGGCGGGGGACACGTGAGCAGGAGGAGACAGACTTTGTGTGATCAGATCAGACGTGGGCCTGAAACTCCTATTTCGTTTATTGCTTGGGTTTTGGTGGCGGGCCACACCGGGCCGGGGAGATCACCTTGCTTGCTTGATTGCTTCTGGGCCGGACACGGTCATGTCGCCGCCGCCGCCGCCCGCCCGCCCGCCGGTCGCATGACGACGACGACCACGGCATGACTGTTAGTTTTGTCCATCCGCCGCCGAATCCAAGGGCTGGCGTGACGCCGACGCCAACGGCCACACACCCACGCACGCCACGGCCAACCTGACCTCACCCCGCCAAGCCGCCCACTCCGGCCTCCCATCCCATGCCGCCGCCCGCGTCAGCTGCCTGCCTCGATCGGCCGCCGCGTTCCTCGACCCATCGTCAATCAGCCCCACGCCGGCGCTGATCCCGGCGCGGTTTTTTTTTTTTTGGTCCCGTGCCTCCGCCGGGAAGGATGGCGTCCGCGACTTGCTCTCTCCCGCATGGGCACTCGCTGCGCGGCTCATATAGCAGCCGCTGCCTCCGTTCCCCACCCGTCGGCCCCGCCTGTTCTTCTTCTTCTTCCAGCGGAAGCGGCACCCCGTCAGGTTTCTTCTCGATCCATTCCCCCATTCCTACGTATGAAATTTGCTTCCGCGGTAGATTTGGGGATACTGTGAAGCTGCGGGTTGCTCCAGGGAATCGAAGCGCCAGATAATTTCGTAGCTCAACTAGTACTGTAATAATCTGATATACTTGTGAAGAGTCAATTCCAATGTCAGGTGTCTGGTGGTTTGTTAAATCTGTTTGGGTAGTTCGGGTACACGAACAGATATTTGATCAGACAGTTTCAGGCTTCCAACTAAGCTGCTGGATCAATTAGCATCACAATAGGCACGCACCAGTAACACTGCAACAGTTCTCGAACTATTTGGCATCCAAGCAAAATCCATCGTCAACTGATCAGGGAAGTCAAATCCAATTTACGATTTTGAATATAGGACCAGACAACAATAGGCTATGGTCTTTTCTTGAACTAAGGAGGCACCTTAGCGGCTTTACTTTTGCTTAAATAAATTTTGTACTTTATCTAGATTATCCAGATTCATGACAAATGTGCATCTCGAATAAATTTGCATTGTCTTGTTTTGTACTTTCTACACATGCTTTATGCTGGTGCTCACCACAAGAGCTACATGATTCTTCTCAGGATTCAAATCTGCCAGAAACCTATATTTTCAGCCAGTATCAAGGGGGAGTCCTGTTTCGTGTTCATTGATGGATACATCCAAAAGCAAGCAAGGACCAGATCATCTCCTTGTTCTTGTCCATGGTATCATGGCAAGGTAACTCCTGTAGATCCTAGTTCTCCCGTAGTAAGTGGTGAACATAGATTTGCAAAGAGGCTTAATGTGTAGACGCATTAGTCTGACATATTTTACTTGTTTTTTCTACTCAAGCTGTGCTTGTCTGCATTCTTCCTTGACTGTTACTGACATATTTACTTAATTCTATTTGGTTGCAGCCCCAAAGACTGGACATATGGGGAAGCAGTGCTGAAGAGGCGGTTGGGTGATAATTTTTTCATCTATGGTAAGGTGCTGGCATTTGAACTCATGAACTTCAGGACTAGTTATCACCTACCCATTCGTCTCCCTTATTGACAATACCAATTTATATGAACCAAAAAAGTGCCGCAAAAAAAGGTGTAGCTACTAGATGGATATGGCATGCACATTATTATTTAGCTACATAGGTTTACAGTTGAGAATAGTTTGTTAATTGCCATGAGCCATAAATGCGCAACCATTTTTCTCTGCAGCTAGTTCATCAAACATCTACACCAAAACGTTTGATGGGATTGATATAGCTGGAAGAAGGTTAGCAGATGAAGTACGTTCTTGAAAGTTTGCCCTAGAAAAAAAGGTTTCAATCATTCACCTTGTTGGGGACTTTCTATCTCCTATTCCTGGATCCTAACGAATAGTTTGAAGCTCTGATAATTGTGCCCTTATGGAACAGGTCTCGGATGTGGTTAAGAAGATGTCCAGCTTGAGAAAGATTTCCTTCCTAGCACATTCTTTGGGTGGTTTGTTTGCTAGATATGCTATCGCAATACTCTATTCACTGGAAACAGAGAATGCAGGACAAAGTAGTGCTCAAATTGTTCCTACAGCAAGAGGATCTTCAAAATCACGATGTGCTTCAGGATTAGGTTCAGTTGCTGGATTGGAGCCGATAAATTTTATTACCTTGGCAACCCCACATCTTGGTGTAAGAGGGAGAAATCAGGTGGGTCATCAAAACGTGTTAAAATATTTCTGCAACAGATACTGTTCACTTTCGGGTGAATGTTGAGTTCTTGGGAAAAAAAGTAGTCTCTAGTTTGTTCAGATAGAAACTTTATGTAGATTTTGAGGTGGCATAGTGAGTTTTATGGGCTGGGATTTTATTCATCACTGGAGTGTCAAAACTGTATCAAAACTTTGGACAAAATATTGAATTTATTGTGACCTGTTAATGTTGAGCGATTCCTTTACTATATGCTTATATGTTTTTATTCCTAATTACCAGCTTCCATTTCTTCAAGGGCTATCAATTCTAGAAAAACTTGCTGCACCTTTGGCTCCTTTAATTGTTGGCCGCACCGGTTCTCAACTCTTTCTCACTGATGGTGATCCTAGCAATCCACCACTTCTGCTACAAATGGCATCTGACTGCGAGGACAAAAAGTTCATGTAAGTGAATAACATAATTCATTTAGGCACTAATTTGCTCATATTGACAAATAGTGTGTTTCTTTTTTCCCCAACTGCCCAACAGATTAGCATTAGCAGCTTTTAAGAACCGTGTTCTGTATGCTAATGTTTCATATGACCGTATCCTTCCTATCCAAATAATTTCTCAAACTTGAATTGTGTTGAAAAAAAATCATTTCTTGGACTTGATCTGCAGCATACTATCAAATAATGCTCATCTCCCCCCAAACTATTTCTGCTTCTATTCTTGTTCTTTGTTTTCTTGAGCTTATCCCAGATATGGTTGGCTGGCGAACATCTTCATTAAGGAGAGAAAAGGATCTTATAAAGGTAGCAGTATTTCCATAATTGATCATTGTCAACTTGTCGCACTAAATGAATGGCATCTGAATAGATCTTACTGTTCCACTATTTGCAGCCCTCACATCGTTCATTGGATGGTTACAAGCACATTGTGAATGTTGAATACTGTTCGCCTGTATCATCAGAAGGCCCCCATTTTCCTTCCAAAGCTGCCAGAGCTAAGGAAGCTGCACAACGAACGCCAAACACAGAAAACACTGAGGAATACCACCAAATGATGGAGGGTAAGTAGGAATTTGGTCTCCATGTATGTTTGCTGAAGTTGCCCCCTTTCTTCTTGGATGAATCGTTGACACCGGTTTCTTGAAACAGAGGAGATGATCCATGGCTTGCAGAAGGTTGGTTGGAAGAAGGTGGACGTCAACTTCCATTCATCATTCTGGCCTTACCTTGCTCACAACAACATACACGTATGCGCAGCACAGTTCTCTTCTGAATGCTTCCGTCTGAGAGTGATATCTTGTCTCCAGTTCATCCAAATTCTCTTTTTGTTTGACGAACAACATCCGAATTCATGGCATCGATGCAGGTCAAGAACGAGTGGCTTCACAACGCTGGTGCCGGTGTTATCACGCACGTGGCAGACAGCATCAAGCAGCAGGAGTCACGGCCATGTCTTCCTGCGAATCTTTAGCACTAGCATTTTAGCACCCCATTTCCTGCCATTTTCTGTGGCTAGTAAACCCACGATCAACTTAAGAAAGTCAGCATTCACTGACCAACAAAATATGCTAAATTCTGTTCGATGTGAATATGTGATGGTGTCAAATATCCTGCATCTCACCGATGCATAAAGTTCCGCACATGCCCAGTTATGCTGCAGCATATGCTCATGAAAAAGTGACGCATTCGAAGTGGATACGTAATAACCCGAAGTGCCGCACGGTGTTCGTACCCAATCAGGTGATGATGCAGTTCAGGCTAGTTTGGGACTTGGTACTAGCAAGGGCCCAGCGCCAGACCTTTTGTGTTTTGGGCTTTTGGCATTCCCGTGCACGCAGCTGGCAGGGTAGAGAGATCCAGTTCCAGACTCTGAGGCTCAGTTGTCACCACAGACAGACAGGTCAGTCAGCCATTGCTCTTGCAGGCAACATGGGAATTACAGTCTTATGAAACAATTTGGTAGATGTACAAGAATTCTTAAATCGACCAGAAATGGAAACTTTGACGACAGCCATTGAATTCAGGCAGCCATCGTTCATGAACTACCTCTTCTTACAGACAACATCGAAACGTTTTAAGAAGAAAAAAAAGGAAGGGGAGTCTGATAAAACAACAACAATATTGTAAGCACAAGAATCCATAGCTACCCAGAAATTTGACCTCCACAAGCTCGCTCTTTTCTACCCTTGAATGACACCACCTTCCGGCTTTAACCAAAGAGGATCTTCAGGTGAGGCAATTATTTACATCTAGCAACTGGCGGTGGTAGACTTTGTGGTGACACCACGATGGGTAAAAAATTTCCATGTCAATGAAGCGAATCGGTGGCTGAAATTTAAGTCTCCAGCTACTGGTAATCAGGGTTGAAAGCAAGAGCCTCTTGGTAGATCAGATCTTTCATTTGTTCTTCGGACAATGCATGCTGCTCAAAGTCGAAGCTGAAGGGCATTGAGCAGACTGGCTCATCACTTATGTCATGAAGTGATGCCAAATAAGGATGCGCAAGTGCGCCTTCAACTGTTAAAAAGGAAATTAGGATAAGAAAATACATCATTCAGCAACAAGGAACTTGATGGCAAATCAATACATCAGGCAGAATGCCCCCCACCCTCGAATAACACAAACATATTTTTAACATTCGAAACACCACCTAACAAGTTTGATTCCTACTTGAGTTCAGACCAAATGCTCTGCAGCAATGATGACAACAAGTGGGTGTGCACACATTCAAACCCACTCATGGACATTCTGCCTACAATTGCTGTTATATCATTCCCCCATGCGAAACCACAATGCTACAAGTCCACTTACTATTTTCAAGTTGGAATCATAACTATTTAAGGTATAAGTGGCATAGTGTTGAGTGAAAGAAGTTAAAAACATCTATACAAACATAAGATGGATGTATTTAAAGGAGTGTAGAAAAGTGTAGAAAACTTACCGGTTATTCTCTGTCTAGGATCAAAAGTCAGCATCTTCTCAACAAGATCAATTGCTAAAGGTTGAACATGAGGAAATTTCTCAGGAAAGGACTGCCTAGCATGACGGGGCAGTTGGCGGATATATTTTCTTGCATTTTCATTTACGAAGTCCAGATCAGCCTCATTCGGTGTCCCGATGAGCTGCATGGAAGAAATAAGATGCAAACATTCAGCATGAAGAAATGTGCACAAGAAAAGAAGTTACTAAATCTCCCAGAGACATGGATCATCATGAAGCATTTAGTAGAGATATGAATTGACACCCGATGTTTTATTTTCTGAAGCCCATCTATCAGACAACAAAACAGCCACCTTCTAGTAAGCTCTATTTTGTTTATTTTGCTGTACATTTCCTATGTGTTTGCAGATGGTCAATTTCAAGACACCAGTGATGCTTATTCTCTTTAAAATTAGAACTACTCAAAACCACCACAATACATGCTCACAGTATAACTTGGAACCAGCCATGCAACTCTAGAAAATGAATTGATTGAGCTTGGGCGTTGTCATTCCCCAGGCTAGACTATTGCCTAAATTATTTCATTTCATCTTTAAAATAAAACAAACAATTGTGACCAGATGGGTGGTGTTGATTGGTGTATCCAGTATCCCATACAATCTATGCTTATTAACAGTTCACTACATTGTAACTGGTAAATACTATCAGAAAGCTACGGTAATGCAAAAAAAAAAGGAGAGAAAAAAGAAAAGGTAATAAAAATACCATCCATTCAATGTAAAAGAAGTTCAAAGATAAGTACTAACCTCCATTAGTAAACGTAACTGATGGACATGATCTCTTCCAGGAAACAAGGGCTTCCGGTCCATCAATTCCATAAATATACAGCCCACAGACCACACATCAATTGCCGCAGTATACTCAGAGGAATTCAACAAAAGCTCTGGTGCTCTATACCATCTTGTGACAACATATTCAGTCATAAAATCAGTTTCCGATGTGGTGCGAGCAAGTCCAAAGTCACATATCTTGAGGTCACAGTTTGCATTCAAAAGGAGATTGCTAGGCTTCAAGTCACGGTGAAGGACATTTGCTGAATGTATATACTTCAAACCGCGGAGAATTTGATAAAGAAAATACTGCAAAAGAAAAATAAGCACACACAAAACAGTCATGTGTAGCTTCTCAGAACACAATACAAGCTAAGAAATAGAGCAGGGGAGCTCTGATCTGGTAACTTGACCGAAAAAGAAATATGTTACCATACAATTCTGCTCGATGCCTCAATCTAGGAAATGTATGTGTCAAAACAGATGATAAAAGCTAGGAAGGCTACAACATGAATTCTCTTCTTGGGCATGACCCAGAATCAAACTTTTCCAGGCAAGAAAGTCACATGAATATGTTCAGCAAGAAAGCCACATGGATATCTTCGTTGAAATATCACGAAAACAGGAAAGTGTTTGCATAGTTTGAAACAGGAGTCACTATGAGCAAGATACAAAATAGTGATACCAGATAAGACAACACTTCGATATCAGAAATGCACTTCTATTCAGGGATTCATGTCATATACTCATATTAGTAGTACCATTTCATTTGTAGATTATAAGCACGCTTCCAACAATTTTTTCGCTACAACACACTTGTTTAACAGCTCTATTTGCATGAGACTAATAGGCTACTCGCCTGATTCTGTTGCATATTATGCCATTTTTTCAATGGGCTATAAAAGATTCTCTTGAGATCACCCATTAAATAACCCTTGATATCTTGCATACAAGCATATCTTGGTTTTAAAAGTGCTGCCTACATGTGGTATTCTCAAAGCACTGGAAACTGAGCAATAGGAGAGACTCCGTCAAACACATTAGATCTTATTTGTATAAACCAAAATTCTGAACAATAATTCAAAAACCCAAATAAGCATCAACACAAGCATCAACGCTCATTGTGTTCTAGGTCAATACTTAATATCCTCAAATTTCAGGATAAGCTTAATTTGAGCAGAGTCCTAGATAAACAAGAAATTCACCGAAACACAACCTGAAACATGATCGACTAGAAATAGAAATAGAAGATTTTGATCTCAGTTAATGGCTAAAAGAGTATCAAGAGAACTAATTTACAGTATAACATATTTCTTAGATTGAACAGAAAGCTAACCTGGCAGTGCTCCTCTGATAAAGCTTGATTTGAACGAATAATTTGATGCAGATCAGTATCCATCAATTCATACGCAATATACACATCATTGAATGCCTCCCTCTGCGCAGGAGGTATGATATCCCTTATTGCAACAATCTGCACAAAAAAGAAATGAATTTGCATCAGATATTGCATCTTTATAGCTGGAAGGCATACCCAAAACTGCCCAACAATTTTAAACTATGACTCTAATGTTTTTAATTCAGTGCAGAACTAAGCTGGAACACAAAAGGTATGTTTAAGAGACGTTAAACCTTCTTCGGTGGCTTGAACTAATCTCAGTTTGATTTACTTGAAATAAGTCAACACAGCTCAAGGGAAAAGCTTAAAAGCACACATTTTATTAAGCAATCCTTTGGGACAGTTAAAAGCTTACAGCTAAACCATGTGGGCATCATAAACCAGTGCCTTTTTATGCTAAATTCGTAACTTGTAATGCTGTATGCTACTATATAGAAAGTAGAGAAAAATCTGTAGCTTTCCATTTTTATGTAGTTTTAGCATGCTTTGTACTATTGTTACACTCTTTTTGGTCTTTTGTAGAAAATTTGCAACCTAGGCAGCATATTCCCCGCCCACCATACAATGCTTTCCCAGAGGACTGGCATGCAGAATAGTACAAATAATATGGTTTATGCTACCGTTAAGGAAAGTTGAGGTATAAGTAGCCGACCAAGAATGCACACATCTAAAGCAAGGACATTAACGAACTCCTAAGTGCTAACCGAACTTTGCTTAACCCGAAGATATGCTTCTGCATGCGTAACTGCCAAATAACAGAAAGAAACAACATCCATTTATATGACTTATGTCATGTTATCAGGATAATGATCTAGTAGTTACACATTTACCAATCAACATCCAACTTAATTCAGCTCATTTCAGAACAGAACGTGCAACAGGTTCTAAGCTGTAACGGCAGGTCATTCCCCGTAACTGTCTTTCACTTTTCAACATTGATCGTGAAAAATTGTCCCTTCTGACAAGCTAAATGATTCTTCAACCATATTTTGTCCAGATACGGTAAAAATTTGGACTCCTGTTACTCAGTCTTTCAATTTAGAGGTCCAAGTTCTGCAGCAATACAGAAAAGTGTACAGAAGTCTTTCCAATACTAGTCGCCTACCAACTGGGGCATTCACTTCCACAGCATTCCCATCGGATTGGGATGATCTAGCAAAAAGGCCAGCACTAGGTTGGTCCTTAAGTGACTCACTTTTGACATCAGCAAGCAGGAGCATCATGTACTGCTGCTCCAGGTTGTTTCACATCATTTTTTTGCCCTCATGTTCTTCAAGAACATACCATGAATATAATCTCAAAAGGTGGTTGGCTCCCTTAAAGACATGGCTACAATTGCTATTCCTGAACTACTCCCCGCCAAGAGAAGGAAAAGTCCCTAGGCTAGGCGAGCTGTTGTGAACTCATCAATCATTTAAAGTAACAAACCCCAACCACCACCAAATTTAATGCGACCAGCAGACAAGCATTAAACGAGAATCTCCGATGCGCTTCCCGCGGAGAATAAAGTGAAAAAGGAATTCTGGGATCGTTTAGGAGGAGAGCTGGACGGATCGGGGGGTGGCTGGGGCGACTGACATTCTCGTGGTCCATGTGGCGGAGCAGCTTGATCTCGCGGAGCGTGCGCTTGGCGTCGATCTTGTTGTCGAAGGCGTTGGCGATCTTCTTGATCGCCACCTGCTCCCCCGTCTCGGAGTTGAGCGCCGAGCTGCCCACCAAATCACGAATCAGAAACCCACTCGCAAGTCGCAACCAAAGGAGGCGAATCGGACGAGGAGGAGGAGGGATGGGGAGGGGAGCCAGCGCACCAGACGATGCCGTAGGCGCCCTTGCCGATGGGGAGGATGGGGGGCTTGTACTTGGAGGTGACCTCGAACACGTTGCCGAAGATGTTGTACTGGATGAAGCGCCCGCCGTGGCTCAGCGTCGCCTGGATGTTGTCCATCATCCCGCCTCCTCCGCCCGCCGGCTGCTGCTGCGGCGGCTGGCCGGCGCCGGCGTCCGTCATCTCCGTGTCCGGCGGCTGCGCCCCGCCGTCCATCTCGCCGGATTTGGATCGCGCCGAGGAAGGGGGCGGAAGGGAAAGTGGGGGTGGAGGGGAAATGGGAATTCGTTGCGAGATTTGGTCGCTTTCGAGGCCTCCCTCTTTTTTAGTAGGAGTTCCTCTTTTTTTAATTTTTTAATTCCCCCCCTCTTGGTTTGCCTCGCCTAGCCCGAGCCGCCGCCTGCCGGCTTGTGGACGAGGAGGAAATGGTTGGCGATGGTGTGCGGTTTGCTGCTACGCGTACCCACAAGGCATGCTAGCGCAACGAGATGATGCCACGTGGCAAAACGGCTCCAAAACATGACGCTATGCCGGCGAGACTCGAGAGAGCAGCAAACGAGCCAGCAATGGCGAGGCAAGAATGGGCCACGTCCGGAGAGCAACAAACGAGAGTCAAATAAGATTTTCGTATGCATGGTATAAACATTGTAAAGTCCTTTTTTTTCATTATTTAGAAAAACCTCCTTTAATTGTCTCAACTGCATCTCATGTTGGGGCCCGTTGAGTTCACGAATTTTGGGTCCCTTTCAAAGTCTATTAGTTGTATTAAACGTAGACTATTTGCAAAACCAATTACATGAATGGACTGAAAATTGCGAGACGAATCCATTAAGTCTAATTAATTCGTCATTAGAGATTGTTTACTGTAGCACAATGTTGTCTAATCATAACATAATTAGGCTCGTTAGATTCGTCTCGAAAATTAGGGTAGGGGTCGTGGAATGGGTTTTGTCATTAATCTACATTTAATACTCCGAATTAGTGGAAAGAAGATTGATGTGACGGGTTGTTGGTGAAAATTTTGGGAAGTAAACGGGCCCTTGGATTGTCATAATTCTCAACTACAGTAAGTTCCACGAGGAGCCTCATGACTTGTATCGCATCGCATTACAGAGAGGTGGCCAATTAAGTAGATAGACATGGAATAAAATTTGTGTGAACATCCCTAATGCAGAGGGAGGGAGAGAGAGATTACTCGGGTCATCGGGTTTCTGTAGATCGCTCGATTGCTCTTGAGTCAGTTATAAGGATAGAAGAGAAACACAAGATGTAGTATATTTTGTGAACTAAAAAATAAATTAGAATTTAAGCAAGTGAAGAAAGCAGGTCCATATTGGAAATAAAAACACACAATGATATATAAATTCTTCAATAAAATCATATCTGGTGATGATTTTAATATTATCGAACAACCCTTTATTTATGCAATAAACTTTATTTTAACGTGGGGGCTCCTACCACAAGATGGATAAAGGTATGACCTCTTTTCTTTCAGAAATGTTACAACATTTTTCCCAACATCTTTAGTCATTTTTGTCAATATTTTACAAAATGTTGCAACATTTTACAAAATAAACATACATCACCGCACACGGGCGGCCGACCGCTCGATGCCGAGCGCGTGGGGCAGGGGAGAACGGTCGCGGCGGCGCGGTCCGCGACGACGGCCGCCATGGCCGGCGGCGGCACAGCTCCCGGCGCGCGGCTGGGGGCATGGCCTGCCGCGGCCGGGGCCAAGTCGCGGCGGCGCGCTGGCTCAGCGGGGGGCGGCGGAGGAGCGCGGGGCCGGCCGGTGCGACGCAGGAGGCGGTGGCACAGGCGTCGGGCGAGGGTCGGCGACGCCGATGCGAGGTGAAGAAGGGCACATGTAGGTTCTTTTTTTTGTGCTGTACATCTCCAGCGTCACACGATCGTGATGGGCTGGCATGGAAAAACAAAAGGATGGGCCAGATAGTGTTTGCTTGAGAGGGCATGGCCCAACAAAAAGAAGTTCCGGCGCACGCAAGTGACTGAGAATAATACACGATGCAAGGGCAAGTACATTGGTGTCGTCTGATAGGTCGTCCCATGCATTGACACGTAATATTAGGTCGACTCAATAGAGTACTTGTACAATGAGTTGTCTTATAAGTCGTCTGGTAGAATAATAAAATCCCTTAATTTGTGCATATAAAAAGGAATATTATGAGTTGCATGGCAACAACAACTCATACAATGATTGAAGTTGTCTCATAAGGTGGTTGTTTCGCTCATGAGGTGTTTGTTTCACGAAGCAACGACCTCTTTCTCTCTCCTCGCTCTCTCTCCTCCACATCATCAAAAATCTTATGTGGCATTACATGAGACGACCTATGGGACAGCTGACGTGTAGCAATGTACTTGCTCTAGATATCCTACATTTACACCTCCTCTTTTTTTTTATGTGGAGTCGACGAGGAACCTGGAGGCTGAAGCCACAAAGACGTTGTACGTGATGTATTTGGAGGCGGCGCCCCCTCCCAAATTTTAAGATTTCTTTGGAATAAAGAATGAATGCAATGTTTAAAGTTTTTTTTCTGACGAATCCCCGGTGGAGGCGGGTTCTTCTAGCCTGCTCCCGGTAGGTATGTGCTCAGGCGACCATGGATCTGCAGTAGTAGAGGCTGTTTGGATGGGGTGACGGAGAGGAGCGGCGGAGATGGCGAGTCGATGACGAGCAGATCTCGGGGTCGAGGCGGAAGGAGTGGCAGAGATGAAATGGAAAAGAGATCCGCAGGGTGGAGGAGCGGTGGTATTTTATTTAAACACACCTGGGCGGCGACGGGGACGGCGACAAGAAGGCCAAGAAGACTGGTGGTGACGCAGCCATGACAGTACTTGCCACTGAGGTCAAAGGCCATAGAGGCAACTAAAAAAACTTTTTTTTGGAAAGAAAGCAACTAAAAAAACTAAAGTACAAGCCGACTGCTAATGCAAAAAGGTTGCCCCCTCTTTATATTGACACTATCGCCACCCCCCACCCCCACCACCCTAATTCACTAAAACTCCACCACTGCTCTTAACCTGCACACATGGAAAGAGGCTTCGAAATCTTTAAGCCTTCCCCGACCTCCCACCCTACCCTCTAGCCTCTCCTCTTCTCATCCCAGCCACCTTCTCACCCTCCTTGACCACTTTACTCCTCGCCCCTGCCTTGGTCTCCTACAGTCCTACTTCGCTCGCCTTTTGCCAGCCATGTCAGCCCCGCTGTCCAAGGCTTTTGTATTTCCTTGCCACATCTTCTTCGACCTCCCCACTGAAGAGAGGGGGCATTGTGTGCCTACTTTGTCGCTGGCGCAGTCGTCCTGAAGGCGGCAGTGGCACTGACGGTGCACTGCTACTACCGCAGGGCGGTCGCGCGTGCGCGTCAGCTTGGCATTTGCCAGGAGTGACGAGGCAATGGTGATGGTGACATTGCAGTAACTATGCACTTCCCCGTTGACGAGGGGGGCATTGTGGGCCTACTTCGCTGCCGGCACGGTGGCACTAGCCACTGCAGTGGGGGTGCCATTGGTGACGAGGCGACATCACAATAATCATGCTTCTAGCGGCGCGAAACTGGTATGGACAGTCGGTTGTAATTTTGTGCTTATCAACACATACAGTGCCGTGGCCGGGGGCAGGCAGGGGCCATTGCCCCCCCCCCCTCCCCCTATGGTTTGCAAAAGTTCAATTTCGATCAAAATTTTTGCTAAATTAGCACTATTGACCCGCATTTTGGTGCATCCTTCTTTCTTTCCTTGGTCTTTCGTTCCATCATATTCCTCCGCTGTTCAAGATTGGCGTACTATTAAATCATCCACTGCTCTCTTTCCTATTGTTTTTGGTGAATTATCAGTCAATTGAAAGTCTCTCAACAATAAAAAAATTAATTCATAGCTACACCACTGAACGTATGGATATATTAGATGTAATGACAAAACAAGATATATCATGAACACTTACACTGTGCAGTCGATACAAAAGTCAAAATAACGAAGGACGACAAGAATATGGCCATCATCTTGTACGGCGAGATGATGCAACCCTAAACTCATGTTTAAGATAGCGATACGGTCTTCAAAGTACAACTTTGACTTCTTTTTTAATAAAAATATTTATTGAAAAGTTATATATGTATATTATTATGAAAATATTTTTCAAAAAAATCTATTGATATAATTTTCACATTTCCAAACTCAACGAATTAAAAATAATTATGATTTATATTCCTAATGTTAGACCCAAACCTTATCCAAAACATCATCTAATTGCAATACGGAGGGAGTAGTTCGAGAGTCTCCAGCTGGAGAGATGAGAAATATACGTACGATCCTGAGGATCACGGAAAGAGTTCCCTCTCGACTAGATCAGTGATTCGGTTCTTTTTTAAAGTAGAAGCTCCTCTTTCTGTTTATTCTTATTTTCTTTTTCCTTTTCTTTCTCTTTTTTTTAGAATTTCTTTTCTCTCTCTTGGTTTCCCTCGCGCTTAGCCGGGGGCTCCTATCTCCCTTCCGGAAGATAGGAAGTCAACCTATCGCACGACCTATAAGGCCCATCAGCCGTCGTCTTCTCCCACCACCTCCTTCTTCCTTCAACCACCGCCGCCGCCTCCTCCCACCACCTCCCCGGCCGGCGGCTCCCCGCCGCCACGCCGTCCGCCCGCGACCCACCACCACCCGCGACCCCACCCTTCCTAACCCGGCGCGCCTCGTCGCCCCCACTGCCGGTCACCGGCCCACCGCCAGTTCGACCCCGCCCGGCCGGCGGCGCTACCGCGCCGCCTCGCCTCCGCCGCCGGCCAAGCCGCCGCCGCCGCCGGTCCTCCGGCTCCCCCTGACCTCCTATTTTCTATGGTCCGGGGACCATTGGAGCCCCCGAACCCCGAACCCCGAAACCCTAACCCTAAACCGACGCCTCTACCACCGCTGGCGGCCGGCGGCGGAACCCACCGCCGTCCGCCCCTACCCACCTCCCACCCCTCCGGCGAGGACCTTCCCCGAGGCGGCGACTTCTCCGGAGCCCGCAAAGAGAGAGGAGGGAAGAAGGTGGTGATCGTGCGGTCCACAGTGGCTGCACGAATCTCAAACAGTGCAAGTTTGGGCACCTTATTACCTTCCGGAAGATACTAGGAAAGTGCCCGTGCGTTGCTACGGGCAACAAAACATTTTAATTCAACGTAACATGCATTCGATAGCCTAATAGTAATATGAAGATAGAAGTAAATATAAAATAAATATGTAATTTAAAAAGCATCCAACAAAACAATAAAAATATTTAAATAAATTAAAATATTAAATACGTATTTAATTTATTAAAATCATCGTTTTATGTTGGTAGGAGTAAGTCTCGGATACACATTCGTTTCATGTGCCAAAAGATGATGAAGAATTATATAAGTAGAGTTGTTATATAAATATCATGTCAAGCTTGATGAGCTTTATCTTGTCTTTAAAATATACATAAGACCTCCACCTATAAAAAATGAAGGACCATAAAATATATTGCGCTAATGATCACATGATAACATTAAAAAATATATCAACTAATATTCTATTTAAAAATTTATAACAATGGTAAAAATAGCAGCGGTTTGTACACGCAAACAACAAATTAAGACAATGTAAATCACACTTGATTTTTTTTTATAAATGCAATTGTCAGATTCATCCCTACTGTAGGAGCACACAAAAATTGAATATATATAACTTTATTCATCCCTACTGTAGGAGCACACAAAAATCGAATATATATTATGGGGAGTCATCCAGTGGGTTATATCTAGGGTTCACCATTGCTATTGAATCTTTATGTAGAGTGTTGCGACGCCATTCTCGATGTGCTTTATATTGATCCCTCCGCGCCTCCTTGTGTTCAGGCTTCATATTATGTGCATTTTGACGATCACGTATTGCTTGTCTCTGCTTAGGTGTCATATTTGCATAACGTGCCCTATCTTTTGCACGCCTTGATTCAATTTGCTCATCCGTTAATTCTGGTCTCTGTTCTACTATATTTTCATGAGAAGCAATATTTTCACCTAAAAAGTGGATGCCAATAAGATTCGCTAATGATCACATAATAACATTAGTTCAAGCTAAGTATTAAAAAGTAATTACCATACTACCTACTAATTCTTCAACGTTAGAAAGTGCAGCTTGGCTTCGTCGATAATTTTCACGTCGCTTCTTTAGTAATTCTTCCTTCTTTTGGATAGGCATTAGCTTGTATCGGTTCCTATCCCGCTGCCTTCTCCATTCTCTAGGTTCTAGAGGTGGTGGAATGTCCTTTGAAGTAACTGATACTCCAACATCGACGCCACCTAAAATAAAAGGCATATATGTAATTGCATTGTATTAAATGGTACTTTTGAACAGTAGCTTACCATTATCACTTAGGCTGCTGGTGTTTAAGAGGTCATGGATTAGGGTGTGGCTCTCGTATGGTTTTGAAGATTCCATCTGCAAGTAAAAATAAATTGCAATTAACATGCATATTTCTCTACTACAAGATGTAATATGGGAATCTAGATCTGATATATTTTTTTCACAACCACTTAAAAGTTCAAGTTCCTTAAGTGCTTGTCGAATCTTATCTCCGCACACACTCGCCTGGTTGTGCATTGTGACGATAGCACAAGTAGTCATATCATTGTATGTACTTCGACGTCGATGACTAAGAACATGTGATGCTAAAATATATTATCGTGGCACCCACCCTTTGCCGCCGCACATGATGAGATGACTGTCCGAGCACGACGCCATCCGAGCGACCACCAGAATCAACACCATCCAAGCCACCGCCACAATCAACTGATGTCATGCGGTTTGATCTCATCCTCCGCCCTTGGGCCAGCGACGACTATATATGGGCGATGGCTTGGGGATCGCCGCAGGATCCCAAACTGAGATCGTCCTGTAACGAAGCGGTGGCCCGGGACGACTATGGACAATGGACGATGGCTTGGTGATCGCCGCAAGATCCCAAACTGAGATCGTCCTGTAAAGGATCTTGCCGTGCCATGCATCAGTATTACCGCAGTAGATCCTGTACAGAATAGGAACATATGGTACATATATACCTCTAATTATGGATGACCTATCTTGCAAATCAACAAGAAAAACTTATGAGATTTGCATACGTTCTGCCGCATGAGGAATTGATTAGATGGATTATATAACTTACAATATAAGATGACAGCGGGAGTACGTGGAGGCGTGGAGTATCATAGAAATAATTGATGGGACAACAAGCAGGTTAGAATTATCGAAAAATAAATGGATCACGACAGGAAGGATTATACGTTAGTTTCATCTATACCATGAAATGATGAACATGCCACATTAAATTCTTGAATGGTAGTGCATCATCATCCAATCAGCACGCAGCAGCCGAACGCTCGTCGAGGGCCTACGGCCGCACGCGAGAAGCGTTGAATGAGCCGTACGTCGGCGAAATCTGCGAAACCTACAGGCTACGGCAGCAAAATTGATTACCTCGACGACGAGGTACTCAGGCCCGATGCGGTGGCCGGTGGGGGGTAGACTGAGGCCGCGGATCGTAGGCGACGGAAGGGATGCCGACAGCAGGGTAGATCGAGGAAGGACCCGGCGTCGGCAGTGGTGGCGGCCGGTCGTACGTAGGCCACGGAAGATTGGAGGGATGCATTGATTATGCGTAGGGTTTGGAACGCGTGGCCCCAGAGAGGTCCATGGGACAGTGGGAGGGCGCACATACGGGGAAGGCAGACGCGCGGACGCGGCAGATTCAGGTGAGCGGCGACGGACGACGTACCACGCTAAATGACGGACGAAACGTGAAGACAGACTCTAGTCTTTTTAGAGTATAAATAATAATATATAATATATATAATATATATATATATCTCTACTCCTAAATCCTAAATCCTAAAAAGAATGAAGTGGAGACAAAAAAAAATTGGTCGTACTTTTTTCCGCTCCCGCGATTCTGCCTCCGCGCATCCGCCCCTCTCCCCAGCGGCCAGCGCGTCCGCCCGCCCGCCTTCCGCTCGCCTGCATTCCAATTTTGCCCCTGACTCTGTCGCCCTCACGCCAATCACTCCCCATTCGCACGTCACCCTCGCCTTCGATCCGCAACCCTCCGCACCTCGTCGTCGTCGCCGCCGCCGCCGCCGCCTGTACAGCCCTTCGCACCATGCCTTCTCACCGATTGCGCCTTGCCTCCTCCCCTAGCCGCGACCGCCCAGATCTCCGGCCGCCCCGCCGACTACCGATCTCCGCCCGCCTCGTCGACCACCGACCCCGCTGTCATCCTCGAACCAATCACAGGAGATACCCTAACATCACGGCGATGTCGTTCCCCGTCTACGCATCTCCGTTCCCACGTCGCCGAGCGATCGGATCCCGGCGGCCGCAACTTCGACGGCATACCGATCTGATCGGATCACCCCGTTCGCGCCGCTGATGACGGGACCGCCGCCGCCTCCAGTCGCAGCTCCACTTCCGCCTCCTTCCCCGTCTCCGTGACATCAGATCGGATCGCTTATTCGCCGGCCGTGGCGCACCATCGGCCGCAACTTCGACGGCGTATCGATCCCATCTGATCACCCCGGCCACGGCGCACCCGTCGTCCGCGCCGCCGGTGATGGAATCCCGCGTTCGCGTCTGACTCTGAGCCAGGCCGTGCTGCTGGCGATGACTGACGGGCCAGAGACTCCCAGGATCACTTCTTCACACTGCCGTTCCGACGTCGCCACTGCCGACACCAGCACCTGCCCGGCTTCCCCTCCACACCTGAGTTGCCACCAGGATATCTGCACCGCACCACATCTGCAGGTGCACGCCGGCACGTCCCCTGCCAGGCTGCCCCACCACACCGCCGATGTCCACACCAACGCCAACGTTGAAACGGCCAAGTCCACGGTGAGATCCTCCCGGAGTTTTCTTCATCACTAATGCTTTGTTTTTTCTCTAGCTAACGGCGGGCAAATTGTTGATTCTTTTTCTAATTCATTTTTTTAGTTGAGGTTTCCCAACCTATTCCATTAAATTCCATTGATCAAATCATGTGTTACCTATTTACAGTTGGAGCAGTGTGGTGCATCCCATGTGTTTGATGAAATGAGCATGTTGTAGCCCTATGCATAACACACATGTCTATCTCGCTGTGTTGGATTAGCTGCATATAGGAGTTTCATAGTCTCGCATTCCTAGCAATTAATTGTAGCATCTATATTTTACCAAAATCAGGTTACTGCTTCGTGTGTCAAAAATTATGTGGTGGTACAAATCTTATATTACCTTCCTTCTTGACAAATTAGACTACTCTCTGAAAGTGATGACATGGTAACTGAAATATCTATCTGAAAATTGTGCTATGTTTCATACGTCTCGAGTTCAAAGTGGTTCTTGAAGTTCCTGATTTATTTTTTTTTTCTTGAAGAGACATCTCTCTGCACTCTTACAATGGTGCCAGTCACAACCAACCTGGACTGGGGTCTCTCTTGGCCTCACAAATACATATCAAAAAGAGGTGATATTTCTTAGTGACAAACTCACAGTGCATACACGTTACATGGTGTAACCCCTGCGTGTCAGGAGATATAGTACCACATGGTGAGGCGCGAGAACAAGAGGATTCTAAAGCTCGTAAGAATTGAAGGCAGCGAGAACGTTATGCAATAATGTCAAGGAGAAGAAGGATGAAAATGAAGGCATGTGTAATTGGTAAGCATCTATGTCAACTCCATTGGCTTGTTGAATAATCTCCATGCATCAATGGATGATTAACTAAATGCATTGTTTAATTTCGAGGCATGATTTAGTTTTTACTATATGTTAGTGTATTGATGGAGAAAATATATGATTCAATATTGATGCATGTTTTGATTTTTACAAGATGTTAGTGTATCGATGGATGAATATGAAGATAATGAATGGCTCCACAGGGGACATGTCTCAACACAACGAGCTGCAGGTAATACTGAACCAATAATCATTTTTTGTTTTGATGGACCACATGTACATGCGGTTTTGGTCTGCTTCTGCTTCCTTTGTTTTTGCCGGCATGACAAACAGGTCTGCTTCTGCTTCCTTTGCCTCCCTTTACTGTGCATGGCATGTGAGGTTCCACTGCATGACAAATGTGCCTTTTCAGATTATAATTGTGTTTCTCTTGTCATTTTTTTGAAGGTGCTTGGAGCTAAATTAACCAAAAGAACAATCATTGCAGTGCATGACTCCTATTGCACCTGCCACCTGGTAAATAAGAATGTCATGTTAAAACACTTGGTGGGTATACAAGTTGTGGTGTGTTTCTGATTTCCAGATTTTCCTCTTTAATTCCTGTGTTGTGCTTTTTTTAACGAGTAAGGAATTTCTTGCTCCATATATGATCGATCATTGATCTGCCATTATGCTCTCATTACTCAAATGCTTGTGAGAATCACATCACTGGATAACTTTAACATGAAGTTTCATTTTTCAGAGAACCATGTACTCTAGCCCTGTGGTGAATTATCATAAATTGTTTGCAAGAGGGACTCACTTGAACAAGGTTATGTTTCAACAAAGAAAAAACTGAAAGTGAGTTCTCATAATAGTATCAAATATTATGGTCATGAGTAGAAACAAGTTGATAGAATCACCATCTAGAATTAGAGATATGATGAGCGCTGTGATGGATCCAATTAAAACAAATTTAATTTAACCATTCACACTCCTGTCTGTTTGGAAACCATATGTATAGGGCAAACATACTCAGTTTTTTTAACAACCAAATGTTATGTTTTACTCTGTCCACCATTCATGACTTCACAGTTCACATGTGTGATCTGCTGACATTTGCCACTCTGATCTCTAATACTCTGTAAAAGTAAACATCCCATCCTATTGGTCTGCTTCCTTACCAAGTCAGTTGGGCACTGCATTTGGAGCTGCAGCGGATCATGTGCTTTGCATCCACCTTCACAAATTCTTTGCGCTGTTGTGTTCCTGGAAGGCAATCATGGAACAAATCTGTGTTTGCACCTTGTGCCAAAACATTTATTGTTACTAGCAGTTAAAAATTTTATGAAATCGTATAGAAATAGTTTTTTGAAATAAAATAGTTGAATCTTTTTTTTTTTGCTTAAGAAAATAATTGAATCTTATATCCATTTGAATTGGTCAGGTATATTTCAAATGCTGGAGCCCCTCTTCTGAGCAAGTGGCGCAATGAAATTTCTAGATCACTTGAGCTTGTGAGGCTACTGCATTGGCTGGGGTAGTCTTTTAACTATGCCTTTGAGCTAATCTCTCGAATTGTCTCAGGAGCACACTTTTTTCTATCTAGAATGTGTGCACAAGTACATCTGATTTATTTATCTATAGTTCATAATAGATTATATTAAGTCATGCAAATATATTTATTCTATATTTATATTTGTCTTCACATTATCATTATCATATTGAATGCAAGTCTATTGTAATATAAATATTTTGTTGCCCGTAGCAACGCACGGGCACATTCCTAGTATAGAGATAGAGATATAGGATTTGCCCGCTTAGCCAGCCGAGCTGCCGCCTACGCGCATGGCCCGTTACGTCGAGAGCCCGGTCCGGTATGAAGCCCGGAAGTGAGCGACTGGAAAGAAGAAAAAGGAGTCTGTTTTTCTTTTTCTTGTGTTTATTCAAGAAGTCGGGCCGCTGGGGGTTGGTGCTTGGTTACGGGCCATGGATTGCAATAGCTACAGGACATCACAACACTGTAAACTATTTTTTCACTCACGGGTGTGGCGCCTAGAAAGCACGCCACAATTTGTGAAGTGGCCAACTATGTGGAGTGGTCAACTATGACTGGCCACCAAACAACCCCTTAGGTCAGTCTCAGTGGAGATGTCATAAACACGATTACCTAGAGTGACACATCATCTAAAAACATTTTAAATTATAATGAAACACCTCCCTCTCAATGCATAGTTTTATCTATTGTTGTTTTCTAGGTTGCATGCAAGACACAAGTTGTCTAGGTAACTGTGTAGGGAGGGTTTCATCCTCATGAAACTCATTTTACCTCTCTCTTCATTAATACACTGCCACATCATCAAAAGTGCTTACATGACAGCCTATTTAATGTCCATGAAACCCCCACTGAGACTGGCCTTACAACTCCACGCCAACTCATATGTGCTTTTGACCTCAAAATAAAAGCATGAGTACCTCACCAGTCTTACCTACCACCTCAACTTCAGTGTCTCGGCAGCCTCCCCTCGACATGTCGCCTTGAACTCCACATTCCAAGGTTTCCAAGGCCCCGCCTTTTACGATGCCTTCCTCGCTGCGCCGGCTCCTGACATCGTGTTGTAGGGCCCTTTGTCTTCGTCTCCTTCCCTACCATGGAGGTTTCTAGCGGATATTGACGTCTAGGGCCACTTAGGCCAATATCAGTGGCAGTTTTATGGGCACAATTACCGAGTCTGCCACATCAGCTTTTCAGCATGATGACCATGTCACTCTCAATGCACATGTTCATGGGCATAGTTTCAGAAATAGGATACAACATTTAAATCTTGCATTTGTCATCACCATGACCCTGTAATCTTCTCTCAATGCAGGGTTATGAGTATTGGTAATTGTACGTTGTACCCACCTAGGGTCATCAGATTGACTCCAGCAATGTTCCCCATCTGCATCGAGTAGTGAGAGAAGGAAAGAGAAGAATATCGTGTCACAACGGCAGATGGACTCTAGCGGTGCACGCGCATTAGCGAGGCAGTTAGCTCTCGCCCCTCTGCTGCTTCTTCCAACCCCTTGCTGGTGCTTATTCCTGCGGGTGAGGCAGACGGAGAGGGTGGCACAGGCGAGACGGAGGAGCTCCCAGGGTGCCAGGACGCGGAGGTTGTGGATGAAGGCGAGCATGGAGGCGCGGGGGAGCTCCTTGTCGAGGTGGAACCTGGGGCGACCGACGTCGTCCTCCATCTGTAGCCTCCATCGGATCTGCACCGGGCCGGGGGTGGTGCGGGATTCGCCGCGTTCCCTCGTTGGGTCAACGCGTGCGGAGGTAACAGGTAGCGCCGCGCCGTCGCTGGAATCCCGAGGTCGACTCGCCGAATCTAGGCCAGGGGATGGGATAGGGAGGTCGCGCGCGAGCCGTTGCAGCCGGTCCGCCATAGAGGGGGTGGAGCAAGCGCGGCGGAGCGGTGGATCCACAGCGGCGACCTGCGCTCTCCCTCCTAGACTCGCGCTGCTCCCGGAGGCCGCGCCGCCGCTCCCTGGAAGCCGCTGTGGAGGTCGTCGAGGTGGGGAGCAGATCCGGTGGCCGACCTTCAGATTCGAGCCTACCGAGGGGGGGAGGGAGACTGCCGGTAGCCGGCGGGGGTGGAGGAGGCGGAGGAGACGGGATGGAGCCGTGGGGTGGAGGGTTGGAGGAGATAGGGGCGCGACCGCGGGGTGGAGAGGTCGGAGGAGACGGTTGGGCAGGGGAGTTGAGGAGATGAGAGAGAAATCCCAGGGGTGGGGTTCGGTGGGCCGCCGACCGCAAAATAAGCGTGCGGTTGCGGCAACTGCTGGAGCTGCAACAGTGCACATTCCTTCCTCATTTTGAGGATGCAGTGTGTGATAGACACTGCCGAAGATAGTCTCACCATGACCTTGTGACCTTCTCTCCCTTCATTAATTTGGTGGCATGTCATAAAAAAAAGCTTATGTGGCAGTCTATTAATTGTTGATGACCCTGCCACTGAGACCGGCCTTAGTAAACGCTTATACCGCTTAGTCTCAATGTAGTTCACATAATAGCGGTAATCACAATAGCGATAGTTCATATAATGATAGAAGTGTTTAAAATGTAGGATTTAGACTACTACAACACAATTTTAGATCTATTTAACTATTTGTATCACAAACTTGATAAAATAATACCTAACTAGTGTCGGTCTGGTTCGTCATTAGCTCCTCACGTTTTCAGCTCTTGGCTATTTAAAGAGATAAAAATAAAAACAATAGGCAACATCCTTACCTACACTATATTCCAACCATGGATTAGTTGTAAACCAATCATCTTGAAAATATCTTTTGCAGCTATTATTCTTCTCGCATAATTACGACATTTTGGTTTAAATAGACTCTTAAAAAATATATGCTTTTCTAGCAGTATTCCTAATGTTTGGATGTAGGTTCTCAATTGGAATCCGCAGCCCAGAATCTGCAACAATGTCACCATCATTTAGTGCAACATTAGGATCATTGCTACTCCCTCCGTCCCGCAATGACGGTCGCCGGAGAAATGATTCAGTTACCAAAGTAACTGGTAAAAGACTGCTACCCCTATACAGCAATGATGACTTCGTGCCATTAATACAAAGCGTGCCGGCGTGGTGCTCTTCTTTGGTTCTCTTTTTCTTTTCCTTCTTGGCCATCAAGCAAATGGTTGTGCCTCTGCCGGCACCGGTCTGACCGGTGAGTGCCACCGGTCTGACCGGTCCCTGCAGAGGGACATGCTCTTTGCTCCTTTGGCCTTCTCCTTACTTGGGAAGTGACACTTGAGGCTCAGTGATGTTGAATGAAGACATAGAGCTCTCCTCAAGTGCCTTCTCTATGGTTTGCTCTTGATCGATCCATTTGGGCTTCGCATATTCTTCACGAAGAATCTCCCAAATGGCGTGTGCATCAATCTCAAGTTTCTCATAGATGAATTCCTGCACATCATCACTCAAAGCACTACAAATGTAGTTAAATACTCGAGAGTTGCATTGCCAACACTCTAAGTCCTCTAGGGATGATTTTGACAAGTCAATTTTGGTTTCCCTAAGGTGAGGAGGTAGAATGCTAGCAACAACAATCTTCTCGGCAAGTGGACCCATGGTCCTAATGCAATGGAGTACATGAATTGACCAAGATGCATAGTTTGAGCCATCTAGAGCTAGAGGCTCAAACGGTACCTCACGAGTTGTCGACATCGAAGAACTCCAAGCGGTTAAGCTCGGATCGGAGCACCAAGCTCTGATACCAATTGAAAGGACCTTGATGTCGCCTAGAGGGGGGTGTGAATAGGCGAGACGACCGAATTAAACTTTTCGTCCCCGAAAACTTGAACTGCCAGGCGTCACCGGTCAGACCGGTGAGGCTGACCGGTCAGACCGGTCCCTGGCGCTGCTCAGCAGGTGGCACCGGTCAGAACGATGCCCTTCACCGGTCAGACTGGTGACCCACAGAGAACTTGCAAAAACAACTTTAAGCTCCTCTTGACTTCTAGCACGAACCAAACTTGGTGAGTGGCCTTGGTAGATGATCACAATCAAGGTAATGACCCCTGCACACACAAGTAGCACACCCAAGTAGAACGTAGCGGAAGCAAATCAAATATGCTAGAAAACAACTTAGAGAGGCAAACCACAAAGAGATGCAAGGATTTGTTTCCCGAAGTTCACCACCCACCAAGGAACGGCTACGTCTCCGTTGAGGAGCTTGTAAGGGAGAATTCCCACAACAAGCCGGGTCTCTTTCAACCACTTTCCTCCTTTCCACTAATGCGATCTTTTCCACGAAGAGGCAAGATCACAACCCTCACAAACTTGCCGCTGCTCACCATAACCTTGGGAGCTAGCCGGCGATGCCTAGCCGTCTAGGAGGCAAACCTCCAAGAGTAAAAAATGCTTCAAAACTTGTAGACGCGAAACCGAAGTGCTCAAGCTATGTGAATGCTTTTGTTAGCTCACAAAGTCGCTCTTGAGCTCACTCTCTCAACCCAACACAAAGGATATGGCTTGAATCCACAAATCTCACAAAGAGAGGGTTGGGGAGAGCCACTAAGGCTTAGGGCTTGCAAGAAATGGCTTGGGACCTCAGCAACACCACTAGAAACTGCAACCTTCAACTGAAGAAGGCTTGGGGTATTTATACCCCTCAAAGGAGAAAACTAGCCGTTAGCCCTCGGGCGGCACCGGTCAGACCGGTGCCTCACACCGGTCAGACCGGTGTTTGAAAAACTAGCCGTTGGGGCTAGCAGCACCGGTTAGACCGGTGCCCCTGACCGGTCAGACTGGTCAGGCCTGAGGCACCCCCAAAACCCTTTCTATGATTCTAACACTTCACCAAAGAGATGAAGTAGCTCAGGTTAGGTTAGGAGGGTTTGTTAGCACACTCTAAGGCTCTCAAGGCTAGATCTCACTTAGATCAACTAATGAGCACTTTGACTTGGTCAACTCGCTAATGTTGCATCCCTCTTGATAGTACGACATACCTATACTCAAGAATAAATAAAAATACTTTATCAACCTTTTGAGCTTGAAAGTCTTCAATCTTGCCATACTTGAGCGATATCCACTTGAGGGCTTTCAACTTAGCCTTTGTCTTGAGCACGTCCATACTTGAGCTAATTACTTAGGATCTTTCCATATAGCATAAGAATGCACGCTTGGATCCATAAGTCACTCCATATTGCCAATCATAACTTGTTGACGAGTTGCATTGCTTCCCTCGGTTAAGGTTTGGATATGATACTTGGAGACCCCACGGATGCTAGAACTTCACCTTAGCAAAACACTAGTGGCGGCTTAGCTATGCCCCCAAAGATTGCTTAGTCCCTCGCCCTAAATATCTCGGTTGATCTCTTCATCACTTACCCAATCCACTTTGAGTTCTACTTTGCTTCATCCATAATTAAACTTCATTTGAAATCCCCCTTCAAATGCTTGATCTTGATTGACAACGAATATGCAAGCTTCCAATTAAGAACCATAATGTTTACACTCATCCTTGTGTCCTCTTTCAATCAACACATGAAGACTTGCACTTAACGTAGAGAATTACCATCTTCTCTTTTATGATCCTTGTAATTTTTAATCAAGCTATGTGACGAGGGCCTGGATTAGGGCCCCCTTTCAACGGCAAGTTAATCACCCTCGAGATGGAGTCATCTGACACCATTGACACTGTGAAGGCCAAGATTTGGTATAAGGAGGACTGTGGATCCTCGTCAAGACCGTCACTGGCAAGACGCCTTGTCTCCGACCAGTAGGAGGCTTCCCCGACAAGTCTCCGACTCGGGGGTGGCTTCTCCGACAAGTCTCCGCCTCGCACGACAAGTTTCCGCCTCGCACGAGGAGTCTCCGCCTCGCACGAGGAGTTTCCGTCCCGCACGAGTAGTCTCCGCCTCGCACGACAAGTTTCCGTCCTGCACGAGGAGTCTCCGCCTCGCACGAGGAGTCTCTGCCTCACCTCCGACAACCTGCTCGTTCGCATGAGCAGTTTCCGTCTTCGACCAAGACGCGGTCCACACAAACGTGGCGCCACCCCGACGCACGAGCTCCCCCGCAACGATGTGTGGGGCGCCAGTTCCCCACGTCATGCAAATGCGCCAGCTGGCGGCACGCGCGGGCGGCCGACTCTGACAAGAGCCGTAATGCGGCACTGTTTGACCGCGCGGCCCCCGACGCGCTGTCCCGTTCGACCCTGCAGCACGCCAACTCTGTCAGAGGCACTCGAGTGCCCCCTATGATTAGCACTAGCCTACGATTAGGTCCTAACGTGGCGGGCTCATCCCGTACTCAGGCGGGCTGAGTCAGCACCAAAGAACTCGGAGATAGCGCCAGGTGCCCGGGATAAACAACCCCGCCCGGCCGCGCGGCGGCCTCGACGACAACGCAGTTCAGCCCCCCTTCAATGCACCCTGACGGACAACGACGTGCGAGAAGACGTCCCAGCGGTGTAGGACTGTAGCTTTTACTTGTATTCCCTTTTTGCCCCTCCCCCTTGCGTCTATAAAAGGGAGAGGAGGGCAACCGTCACAAAGGCTGACGAACTGAACTCTCACACCCCAGGGACTTGGGCTCGACACCCTCTCCCGACAAGTTTGTAACCCCTACTACAAACAACCCTAGCGCAAGAACATGACAACTCGATACTGGACGTAGGGTATTACTCCTCGGAGGCCCGAACCAGTCTAAATCCCGGCGTATCTCGCGCTAACCATCCGGGTCGGACACACGATCCAATACAAATTTACTGCTCGGCGGTTGAGAACCCCGACAGTTGGCGCGCCAGGTAGGGGCACATCGTGTGTCTCGCCGAACTTCACTAACGATCCGGATGGAGGGCCACAGGGCTTCGCTAACTCCCGGAGCCACCATGCGCTTTGGCTCCCTCGGCTTCGTCTACATCAGGTCGGCGGAGTCCGTAGTTGGGCGCACCTTCGCCCGACCAGCTTGCCCCAACGCCTTGACAGCGGCGGCGGGGCGCGCGGCATTCGTCCGAGGCTTCTCGGACGAGACGATCATAGCCATGTTGGGGCCAAACCCGACAGAAGAGCGTTTTAGGCTCGCCGCCTACTACCTCACCGACCTCGCCTTCCAGGCCAGCGGAGCCGAGCCGCTCGCCTGGGGTGAGTTCATGGAGCGGTACACCACCATGTACCCCCATGGACAGCAGGGCCTCCCGGACGATCCGGTGACGGCCTACGTGGACACGCTGCGAGCATCCTATACTGCCCCAGGCTCCACGACGACCCGACGGGCAACACCGAGACCCGCGCACGACTTCACGCGCGAGTGCTTCGTCTGCGTGGCGCCGACCTCAAGCAGCTCCACTGACGCGGAGCTGGCACCGCGTCATCGCGCCACAAACGCCCAGCGTAGGGCGCGCCTCGACGAGCTCGCCGAGGCCAGACGCCAGCTCGACGAAGAGCTGGCCAACCTTCACCAGGAGCTCGGGGAGGACCGCAGGCCGCGCATCCCACAATTCGCCCCGCAGCCGGTCCCGGTGCGGGAACAACGCCACGAAGGAGACGGTGAGCGGTAGGAGCGTCGCCCTACCGCCGAGCAGTCCAGAGCCCGTGCTCTGACACCGTCGGCTCGGGGACACGCGCGCGACAACAACCGGCGCGGCGACAGTAACGCCAACGCCGACAGTGACGCACCGCCTCTCTTCAGGCGTGCATCACAGAACTTGGCTGCCGCGGCCATGCTGCTGCGCGGCTGCCCGGAGGTAGCCACCCCCGAGGAGAGGAGGGTGTGACAGCAGCTCAAGGCCCTCCTCGAGACAGCGGCAGCACAGCAAGCGGAGAGCTCCGCGTCACGCCAACGGTCGGCGCGCGACGGGGGTGCAGCACCCTCCGCACACCGCCAGGATCCATCCCCCTCGCGACATCGGAGCCACGGGGAGGGAGCCGGAGGATCGGCAGTCAAGCAACGTCTCGGACCCAACCGTGACTCCCGGGACACCATCGAGGCTCGCCGCCGAGCCGCCAGCATCGTCAACTACGGTAATGGCGACAACCGCGACGAGCGCCGCTCGCGCCGACAAGACGACCGGAGACGCGGAGGGCGCTACGACAGCGACGACGACCGCGACCGCAGTTGGTCATTGGACCAGAGGGGACCGTGGTCCTTTGGTCAGAACGTGAGGGATGCGAAGTTCCCCTCGTGCTTCCGAGCTCTGACAAACGTCCCCAGATACGACGGGGAAACTAACCCCAGCGTGTGGTTGGAGGACTACCGGCTCGCGTGTCACGCGGGTGGTGCGACAGATGACCTCTTCATCATCAAGAATCTGCCGCTCTACCTCGGCGACTCCGCGCGGACATGGCTCGAGCACCTGCCCCGCGGCAAGATCAACGACTGGACGGAGTTGCGCCGAACCTTTGACGGCAACTTTCAGGGCACGTACGCCCGTCCCGGCAAGCAATGGGAGCTACGCAACTGCAAGCAGCAACCGGGAGAAAGTCTGCGTGATTACATCCAGCGCTTCTCCAAGCATTGCACCGAGCTCCCCGGTGCGATGGACAACGACGCCATCTTGGCGTTCCAAAACGGCACGACCTGCACCACCCTCATCCATCGACTAGGGCGCCAGACTCCCCGAACCACTCGGGAACTCCTCGACATCGCGACCAACCACGCGGACGGCGAGAAGGCGGTCGCGACGACTGTCAACACCCCTCAGGGCAAGGGGAAGCAGGTCGTAGACCACGGCGAGGGCCGTCCTCGCACCACAAAAAGAAGAAGAAGAACGACAAGCGTCGCCGAGACGACAACCTGGTCGCGGTGGTCAAGCGCAAGGCCTCACGCCCCAAGAACAACCCGTCCAAAGCCGGTCCCCCGAAGGACCACTTCGAGAAGCTCTTAGAGGCGCCGTGCACCCACCACGAGGTGCCCGTCAAGCACGCGCTGAAGGACTGCCGTCTGATGAAGAACTACGTCAACGGCACGCTCAAGCCTAAGGTGGTAGATCCGCAGAAGAAGGCCGCGCCTCTCCCCGACAACGACGACGACGATGCAGGAGCCCAGTACCCGGGCGAGGATGGGGCGGTCCATATGATCTTTGGCAGGTCTCCGGCGCGACCCTCGAGGCGTTAAGAAAAGCTCATACGGCGTGGGGTCTACAACGCCGAGTCCGCGACGCCATCCTACCTCAAGTGGTCGGAGGTTCCGATAACCTTCGACCGCAAGGACCACCCCGACCGTGTGCTGCAGCCAGGATGCTACCCACTAGTGGTAGCTCCCTTGTTTAGGTCCAAACGGATCCACAAGGTCCTGATGGACGGAGGGAGCGACATCAACGTGCTCTACGTGTTGACGCTCGACGACATGGGCATCCAGCGCTCCAGGCTGCGGCCGTCGATCGCGCCATTCTATGGGGTCATCCCTGGGATGGAGTCACTCCCAATCGGGCAGATCAATCTGCCCGTTACGTTTGGGACATTGCAGAACTTTCGCACAGAAACCCTCACCTTCGAAGTGGTGGGGTTCTCGGGGATGTACCATGCCATCCTCGGGAGGCCGGCATACGCGAAGTTTATGGCTGTGCCCAACTATACGTACCTCAAGTTGAAGATTCCCAGTCCGAAGGGGATCATCACGGTGGGGACTACGTTCCAGCGCGCATTCGAGTGCGACGCTGAGTGGTTCCAGTTTGCAGAGGCACTGATCCGGTCCGAGAGGCTCCACGTCGAGCCTCCCTCCGAGGACCAGGACATCCCCGAGTCGTCCAAGCGAGCGGCCTGCTCTTTTGAGCCCGCCAAGGACGTCAAGGATGTGGCCGTCTCCGATGATGGCGTCACGCTCCGTATCGGGACGGCGCTCGATCCTAAATAGGAAAGCGCGCTCGTCGACTTCCTCAAAGCGAACCTCGATGTGTTTGCATGAAAACCCTCCGACATGAAGGGAATCCCGAGGGAGGTTGCCGAGCACAAACTAAACATCAAGCTGGGATCGAAACTGGTGAAGCAACGCCTCCGCCGCTTCAACGACGAGAAGTGCAAGGCGATCGGCAAGGAGATCAAGAAGCTCCTTAGTTCAGGGTTTATCCGAGAAGTATTCCACCCTGAGTGGCTTGCTAACCCTGTACTTGTAAAAAAGAAGAATAAGAAATGGAGGATGTGTGTTGACTACACGGGCCTTAACAAGGCATGTCCCAAGGATCCGTTTCCTTTGCCTCGCATAGATCAGGTAGTTGATTCGACAGCTGGGTGCAAAACCCTCTGTTTTCTCGATGCGTACTCCGGGTACCACCAGATAGCGATGTGCATAGCGGACCAACTCGCGACCTCATTCATCACTCCATTCGGCGCTTACTGTTACAAGACGATGCCTTTCGGGCTCAAAAACACAGGCGCCACATTCCAGAGATGCATGCGACGCGTCTTTGGAGATCTTATAAGATGAATCATCGAGGCGTACATTGATGATATCGTGGTCAAGTCGAAAAAGACCGGCGATCTAGTCCCAGACCTCACGGAGGTGTTCACCAAGCTGAGAGAGCACGAGGTGAAGCTTAACCCTAAGAAGTGCATTTTTGGGGTCCCAAGGGGTATGCTCCTTGGCTTTGTCATGTCGGAATGCGGCATCGAGGCTAATCCCGAGAAGATCTCGGCCATTACGAACGTGGGACCGATCCAAAATCTGAACGGCGTACAACATGTCACGGGCTGCCTCGCGACTCTCAGCTGCTTCATTGCTCGACTCGGGGAGCGCATCCTACCGTTGTATCGGCTAATGAAGAAGTCCGACCACTTTACGTGGACTCCCGAGGCTCAAGAAGCTCTCGATTCTCTCAAAAATCTCTTGGAGAGCCCACCGATACTCACGGCTCCGGCCCCGGAAGAATCGATGCTCCTGTACATCGCTGCGACAACCCAGGTGGTCAGCGCTGCTTTGGTGGTTGAACGAGAAGAGCTCGGGAGGTCACTCAAGGTGCAACACCCGGTTTATTTTGTAAGCGAGGTACTCTCCGACTCGAAGACTCGTTACTCGCAAATGCAAAAGCTCGTGTACGCAGTCTTGATCACCAAGCACAAGCTCCGCCACTACTTCGATGCGCACCCCATCACGGTGGTGTCCAAGTACCCACTCGGATAGGTGATCCAGAACCCCGAGGCGAGGGGAGGATAGCCAAGTGGGCGCTCGAGCTGATGGGGCAAAACATTTCATATGCGCCACGAAGCGCCATCAAGTCGCAGGTGCTGGCAGACTTTGTCGCCGAGTGGACGGAGATCCAAACTCCGCTGGCGCACATCGAGCATGAGACGTGGACGATGTACTTCGACGGCTCGGTCATGAAGGAAGGGGCGGGGGTAGGCCTTGTCTTCATCTCGCCTCTGGGCGTGCGCATGGAGTACATGGTTCGACTCCACTTCCCCGCCTCCAACAACGTCGCCGAGTACGAGGCGCTCATCAATGGCCTTCGAATCGCGGACGAGCTTGGGATCCGCCGTCTCGAGATCAGAGGAGACTCAGAGCTTGTCGTGGATCAAGTCATGAAAGAGAAAAATTGTGTTGATCCGAAGATGGCGGCATACTGCCAGGCCGTGCGCGATTTGGAGAACAAATTCCATGGGCTCGAACTCCATCACGTACTACACGACTACAACAAGGCCGCGGACGTCCTCGCCAAGACTGCATCGAGCCGCCAGCCAGTACCGCACGGAGTGTTCGCGAGTGACCAGCATGCACCATCCGTGCACGTCGAAGGGGAAAAGCCACAAGAACTCGAAGGGCCGGAAGTCATGGAGATCGACCAACCACCCGAGCTGAACCTCGAGGACCCAGATTGGCGCTTTCCCATCCTTGAGTGGCTTGTTGAAGGGAAACTGCCCTCCGACCAGACGGAGGCACGCCGCATCACGCGACAAGCTAAAGCGTTCGTCCTCATCGAGGGCGAGCTCTACAAACGAGGTGTGGTAGGCATACTCATGCGATGCATCTTAGGAGATCAGGGCAAGGAGCTACTTCGCGAGATCCATGCCGGCACATGCGGACATCATGCCGGTCCGAGAACTCTTGTCGAAAAGGCTTTCCGATAAGGGTTTTACTGGCCCACAGTGGTGGTAGACTCCAAGGACATCGTGCGACGTTGCGAGGGATGCCAGTTCTACGCTCGACAAACTCACCTCCCGGCGCAAGCGCTTCAGACCATCCCAATCACATGGCCTTTTGCTGTGTGGCACCTCGATATGGGGGGCCGCTCCGACAAGCGCCCGGGGGCTTCACGCATTTGCTTGTGGCCGTTGACAAGTTCTCCAAATGGATCAAGGCTCGACCCATCGTGAACGTCCGCTCCGAGGAGGCCGTGGCGTTCTTCACCGACATCATCTATCGCTTCGGCATACCCGACACGATCATCACCGACAATGGCACCCAGTTCACGGGGAAGAAATTCCTCAACTTTTGCGACGACAACAACATCCGCGTGGACTAGTCCGCCATGGCGCACCCAAAGACGAATGGGCAAGTCGAGAGGGCCAACGGCATGCTCCTACAAGGGCTAAAGCCTCGCATCTTCAAGCGCCTCGAGAAGTTTCGAGCGAGATGGGTAGCCGAGCTGCCATCCGTTCTCTAGAGCCTGCGCACCACACCTAGTCGAGCGACCGGCTTCACGCCGTTCTTCATGGTGCACGGGTCGGAGGCTGTCCTCCCCACGGACATTGACTACGGCAGTCCCAGGGTACGAGCCTACACCGAGGAGGGCAACCAAGTCTCGCTCGAGGACGCAATCGACCAGCTCGACGAGGCGCGTGACGTGGCACTACTACACTCGACAAAGTACCAACAAGCCTTGTGACGCTACCACGAGCGCAACGTGCGAACCCGTGAGTTCCAGGTCGGAGACCTGGTGCTCCGACGAGTTCAAGGCATCTAGGATAGACACAAGCTCGCGCCCCCATGGGAGGGGCCATTCATCGTCGATCAAGTATTCCGACCCGGAACATTCAAGATCCGATATGAGGACGGTCGAGTCGTCTCCAACACTTGGAACATCGAACACTTGTGGCCGTTTTACCCTTGAGTAAATGTTCATACCTTATGAATCATTGAATAAATGCCGCACGCTTTTGTTCATACATCTATGAGTTCGTAAACTTCTCAGTTGCCATGTTTCTATGTGTCGACCCTTTTCCAAAGGCTGAGCGGCGAGCACTCCTACACCTGTGCAGAAATGATCACCGCTCGGGGGCTACCCAGGGCACGATGCCCTCCTTTTGATTTTCTGTTTTGAAAACAAAAATCGACAACTATGTCACGACCGATCGCACGTGCGAGAGGTTTTCTGGCGGAAGGCTCAACCTTGCGAGAAGTGAGGATGGCGGCCCACGCGGGGCTTGGTATAGCTGTTCGTTCAATGCTCCTAGCACCTACGCCTTCGTGGCTACGGTGCGAAGGCTTGTGAGAACAGTCTGAGCCCACGGGTTTTCATCCGACCTTTTTCAAAAGCACTCGGGCAACCGCTCAGGCTTCGGTCTAAAACGATTTTAAACGAAAAATACGCGAGTTACTTTTCGAATTTTCCCGACTACTCGGGGGCTGCGAACGCATAGCACCTTTTTACGTCTTGGGATGGCTTGGCTTTCCGACTCCTACGCCCCCGCGGCTCCAGAGTGAAGCTCGGTCAGCTCAAGTTTCTAAGTTCTGCTACTCGTTGCTGTAGTTGTCCCTTGGCACTCGAGAACGTTCGAGCTGTAACAATTTCGAGCAGGTTTTTTAATGGAATAAAACTGTTCATGGCATTATACAAACGTTTTGTTCTTAATTGCCTACGAAATAGCGTGTTACATCTTATGTGAAGGCCTGGAGTCGTCTTGGACTTCTGGTGTGTCTCGTAGGATCAGGTCCAGGTCCTTCATTGCGACGTCGGCCATGGCGCGGGCGAAGGAGGCGCAGTCTTCCTCGAGCTGGTCACAGTGGTCGTCGGAGCTGCCAGGGGCCCAGCCACCGCTCAGCGCCATGCGGTCCAGCCCTTGATAATGCGAGTCAAACATGGCGAGCACCCGGTGCACCACCCTCCGAGCAGTCGATAGCTCCCGCCCCTTGACAACTTCCGGGAGGCGCTCAACCTGCTTCACGAGTGTCTCGGGGAGCATCGGCCCGACGGAAACACCGAGCTCTGACAAGACCTGGCCAAGAAGTTTCCCGAGCTTGGCGTGTTCCAGGATGCTCTGACGGTGTGACGTCTCCGACTCGCGCCGGGCGTTCTTGACTTCTTCGAGCTCCATCCTGACCTGCTCCTGGGCCCTCCGAGACTGCTCAAGCTCGACCTTGGTCTCTAAAGAAAGTCGACGAATTGTAATGAACGGATATGGTGCAGCCAAGCAATAAGAAAAGCAAGGTAGTGTCGAAGAGACTTACTCTCAAGTTGCTCCGACAACCGCTTGATCGACCCGTCCTTCTCAATGATCCTGAGATCAGCGGCGTTCACCTCCTTCGACTTCTCCGTGAGCTTCACGGTCATTGCGACACGAGTTGTGCGCAGCCCTGTGTCCGCGAGGAGACAAATCCACACCAACAAAAACCAATGAAAAGGAATAAACCCGCAGCCGGAAGCGTTCGAAGCCCACTCACCATCGACATCCTGCGCCAATTGGGAGTTGGTGTTCCGAAGCCGGGTCACCTCGTCAGTGGCGTCCTGGTGCTTGTTGGCCACCTCGGAGAACTGCTTGTTGGCCGTCTTGAGCTCCGTGCTGGCGGTGGCCAACTCTTGCTCCAGCCGCGCCACCTTCGACTCGAGCGCTGTCTTCTCCTGGGCGGCGGCCTGGGCAGCGGTCTTGGCGGCGGTCTCAGCGGCGGCGGCATTGGCCTTCTCGGCAGCCTCGTTGGTGGTCGTCACAGCGGCCCGCAGCTTCTCAGTCGTCGCCTCCGCTTGGGCCAACATTCGCCTCTAGGGACTCCCGCTCCGTCGCGGCGTTGGCAGCTACGGCCTGTGCGGCTGTGGCGCGGTCCTCCGCGATTTTACGGCGGCCTCGAGCGTTGCTTTCGACGCTGCCTCGTTCGCCACCACCCGGCGGTGGCCAGCCGAGCGACCACCAGCTGCATCTCCAGCTGGGACCGCTCTGCCCGGAGCTCCCTGATGGTGCGCGCCTTCCTCGCGCCGCACTCCGCGAGCGTCTGTCCCGGGCAAGAAATCGTCAACTACAAAACTCGCCAGAATGGGAAAAACAAGGTTGAGCCCCGATTCGAAGGGACTTACCGTCATCGCGGGGAGAATGAGCTCATCGAACGCACGACACGCCCACCCGAGACCTCGCTTAAGGCGGTGGCAGGCCACGGCCTCCTCGTCTTCGTCATCTGGCGCGTTCGCCTCGCAAGCAGCCGCCCACGTGGAGGGCACGAGGTCGGTAATCCGCGCGTCGCCCTCCTCCGGCTCCGGCAGCAGCCCTGCGCCTGAGCCCCCCGACCTCCTGGATCTCCGGGGAGGCACCTCCCGCAGCACTCACGGGGACATCGTGCTCTCGTGGGACTGGGCGAGTCGGGCTCACGACGGGTGCTGTTTCAACGACGGTGGCGGCGAGCCGAGGTGACGACGGCTCCGGCGCGTTCACGACAGGCGTTCCCGCGACTACGGCAGGGGACGAGGATGCAGCGGTGTCCACCGCTGCGTCAGCCGCGGATTCTCCGAGGAGCTCCCTGGTTGCCTCGATTGTGACTGAGGTTTCGGGGGCCTCGGCTGCTCCGACCAGGCCCGACTCCGATTGCCCCGCTTCGGTCGCTTCAAGCGTGGGCTCCATGTCGCCGGGCTCCGCCGCTCCGGCCATGGTCGCAGCCTCGAGCACGGCTGACGCAGAAGCCTCGACCCCTGACTCTTCCAGGCCTACCAGCAACCGCTCCAGCTCGGCCTCGAAGCTGGCCGGGTCGCCACCCGAAAAGTTGGGCCCGTCGAGGTCAATGATCTCCCGGGGTCGGGCAGACCTGTCGTCAGCTGTCGGCGCCTCCACCACGTCTCTGCCCACTTGCGACACCGTAGGCACCGTAGCCTCTACTGCCGTCGGCGTCTCGGTTTCCTGTCCGCTGGCCGATGGTGGCGGGGGCACGTCCTTCTCGGAAGACGTCACCAGGGCGTCGTCGCTTTCCACGGTGGCCTCGATCGGCGGCTCGATCGCCGCCTGGGTGTCATTTGCCTTGGAGGTCGTCCGCCTCTTGGCCAGGTCATCGGCGTGCGACGCCGGTGGGGGCACCGCTGTCTCAACAGCCTCGACCGTCGTAGTGGGCCCACCTCTGGCCAGCTCCGCCGACGGTTCAGCAGGAGGAGGTGTTGGGCAGGGCTCGGGCTGAGGGTTGCGTGCGCCCAGCACTGCGCGTTTGAGCGGCGCAAGGCTGAGCACGCCGGTGTCGGCGTGACTGAGACAAGGATGGGTTAAAGATGAGGAACAAACGAAGACGAAGAATAGTAAAACAATGAAGAATAGCGAGCAAGCGCTTATATGGTGGACCGGACGCGGACCCGCTTGACAGGCATATCTGAGGGGCCCAGCTCGGAGGCTGTCCTTTTGGCCCTCGCCGGCTCGGAAACTGGTTCCCGACACTCCGCCGGCGCAGGAGCAGGCCCATCACCCCCCGACGTCTTGGGGGTGGTGCTCCGATTCCCCGACGACTCGGGGGCTGCCCTCCCGACCTTCGCCGTGCTGGAGGCCGGCTCCCGACTCCCACCAGCAGAGAGGGGAACCTGCACGGCCAGGACGCCACCGCCGCGGATGACCAAAGATTGAAGGCACCGCGCGGGCCCGGCGCGGTGAAGACAGGGGTGACCCGGACATGCCGCTCCAATCGACATCCGCGCTCGGCTCGTCCCCACTCCACGGCGGCGACGGTGATGGATCTTCATTGGAGGAGACGTTGGCCTCCCCCGCTTTGCGGCGCTTGATGCGGTCGTCATTCCGATCGTGCTTCGCGATCTCCTTCTCCTTGTGCCGCGCCTTGCGCTCGGCCCTCCGCTTCTCCGCCGCCTGGTTGCGGTTGAAGATCACCTCCTGCGGGAGAGGGGGCTTCGCGGGCATGAGGTGGGAGCTCCTTAGCTAAAAGTAAAGGAAGCGAGGGAAGTCAGCAGCCATCAAGAGTTTCCGAGAAGATCCAAATCAGATAAAGACCACGAACTAGTCGGAAAACTTATCGGAAGAAGAAACCACTTACGAGCTTTTCGGTCCCCTCGTTGGGGAGCATGGGCAAGAGCTGCGATGGCGGCCACAAGTAGGATGCCTTCCCGATGGCCAATGCCACGCGGCGCTGGACCTCGTCCTGTGAGGGTGGCTCAGGCGCTGTCACAGTCCCTGCGAAAGGGGCCCTCCTGTCCGTGATTTCACAGAGGCGAAGAGGCCGCCTCCGGAGCGGGATGACCCCCCGGGTGTGGTACTGGCCGATGACGACTGCCAGGTCAACTCTGGCCTTGCGGATGTGGGCCAGCGCCGCCCAGTGCTTCTTGAGCAATTTCTCCTGCTCCGCCTTCGGAGGCCCATCGCTCCTTTTTCTCGGCGCCTGGGCGATGGAGACTCCGGTGAACTCCGGCAGCGCGTGCTCAGGGTCGTTCTTGAGATAGAACCAACCCTTGTGCCATCTGCTGTTGGAGCTCGTCAGCGAGAAGGGGATGTACACATTGCCCCTGCCCTGCTTCATCCAGAGATTGGCGCAACCAATGGTCGCCGGAAGGGGGCCATCCTTCAAGCAGACGAACATGAAGAAATACCTGAAGAGGTGCCAGTGGGCACCGATCCCCAAGTACCCCTCGCACAGCGCCTCGAACGCCGCCATTTGCTGGACGCTGTTCGGGTTGAGGTGCTAGAGCTGGAGCCCGTACTCGAAAAGTATGACCCGGATGAACCACCCGGCAGGGATATAGAAGCCGCGCTCGTGGAACGCCACGAACGAGACGACGTATCCCCTCGACGGGCGCGGCACGAACTCGTCCTCGGGCACCCTCCATTCTTTGGCGTCAGTGAGCGTGGAGAGCTGCCCGGGGGTGACGAGGCGGTGCAACATCGAGCGGGACACGTTGGAGTGCGACCAGTTCGACATGGCTACGGCGAGCTATCGCACACGGTGCAGGCAAAGGAGGCGGCGGCGCTGTGGGCGTGAAGGGCAAAGGAAGCAAGCGGCGATGGCAGTGGAGAAGGCAGGGGAGTAAAAGTTTCGAATCCTTAGCTGGTGCATGGTTAAAAAGGAAGGGGCGTGGCCACCAGCCTTGAATGCTAGGCCCACCACGCCGAAAAGACGCCCGCACACGCGTGCACACCCCGGGGTAACTGACACCCGCCTGCGCGACGCCTCGGTGCCCGCTGGGCCCAAGAATCTGAACCAACTACGTGCCGTCTTTTCAAGCCGTCACATCCGCCACGTCGGCCACGACCTCCACGACTGCCTCGGTCAAGGGTCCCGGAACCATGACAGCACCTCTGAAGATAAAAACCCCACAAGCGAGTCTACAACTCACTCGTGGGCTACATCCGGCGGATGCGCTCGCGCACACCCACCGAGAAAACCAGGAGCAGAGATCATCACGACGCCTTTCATCTGAGCCTGTGGGTGAGTCCTTGACTCCCTCCCAGGCTCGGGGGCTACTGACGAGGGCCTGGATTAAGGCCCCTTTCAACGGCAAGATAATCACCCTCGAGATGGAGTCATCTGACACCATTGACAATGTGAAGGCCAAGATTCAGTATAAGGACTGTGGATCCTCGTCAAGACCGTCACTGGCAAGATGCCTTGTCTCCGACCAGTAGGAGGCTTCCCCGACAAGTCTCCGACTGGGGGGTGGCTTCTCCGACAAGTCTCCGTCTCGCACGACAAGTCTCCGCCTCGCACGACAAGTTTCTGCCTCACACGAGGAGTCTCCGCCTCTTATGACAAGTTTCCGTCCCGCACGAGGAGTCTCCGCCTCGCACGACAAGTTTCCGTCCCGCACGAGGAGTCTCCACCTCGCACGAGGACTCTCCGCCTCGCCTCCGACAACCTGCTCGTTTGCACAAGCAGTTTCCGTCTCCGACCAAGACACGGTCCACATAAACGTGGCGCCACCCCGACGCACGAGCTCCCCCGCAACAACGCGTGGGGCGTCAGTTCCCCACACCATGCAAATACGCCAGCAGGCGGCACGCGCGGGCGGCCGACTCTGACAAGAGCCGTAATGCGGCACTGTTCGGCCGCGCGGCCCCCGATGTGCCGTCCCGTCCGACCCTGCAGCACGCCAACTCCGTTAGAGGCACTCGAGTGCCCCCTACGATTAGCGCTGGCCTACGATTAGGTCCTAATGTGGCGGGCTCATCCCGTACTCAGGCGGGCTGAGTCAGCACCAAAGAACTCGGAGAAAGCACTAGGTTCCCGGGATAAACAACCCCGCTCGACCACGCGGCGGCCTCGACGACAACGCAATTCAACCCCCCTTCAATGCACCCTGACGGACAGCGACGTGCGAGAAGACGTCCCAATGGTGTAGGACTATAGCTTTTACTTGTAGTCCCTTTTTACCCCTCCCCCTTGCGTCTATAAAAGGGAGAGGAGGGCAACCGTCACAAAGGCTGACGAACTGAACTCTCAGACCCCAGGGACTTGGGCTCGACACCCTCTCCTGACAAGTTTGTAACCCCTACTACAAACAACCCTAGAGCAAGAACATGGCAGCTCGATACTGGACGTAGGGTATTACTCCTCGGAGGCCCGAACCAGTCTAAATCCCGTTGTCTCTCGCGCTAACCATCCGGGTCGGACACACGATCCGATACAAATTTACTGCTCGGCGGTTGAGAACCCCGACACTATGTCAAGTGTGGGAGACCATGAATTGACCTTCTCAATTTATCCCAATACTTATCTTCCTTTATTGCGCTATATTTGTCACATATTCATTAGTATCATCCATATATTTGTCTTCTCAAATGTGAGCCATATAATATTCATCCACAGATAAATACTTCAATAATTGCTTATGAATATCTAAATAAAACCTGCTCACAATCTTAGACAAATACATTAGTCCTTTAATCGCTTTGTCATTTAATTCACCAAAATCCACTTAGGGGCCTAGATGCACTTTCAATCTCCCCCTTTTTGGTGATTGATGACAACTCGATCAAAGCTTACAAATAAAACATTAAATCACAATGAGATTCTTAGATATAGTTAGAGCTCCCCCTTAATTTGTGCTTTGAGTGGAATTTCAAAAATTTGGCCTCAAATGCCAATAGCACAAATTTGGGAGAAAGCGTGTGAGAGCTCCCCCTATATCTTAGAATCAGTGGAGTGCAACATGTGTGAGTGACAAATAAAAAGCCGTGATGCGTATGACAAGATATGCACAAAGTAACAAACATGTACACTGACTAGGCAGCACCGGTCAGACCGGTGCCCCCGACCGGTCAGACCGGTCAGGTCCAGCCAGTACACAAACTGGGCGGCACCGGTCAGACCAGCGCCCCTGACCGGTCAGACTGGTCAGGTCCAGCCAGAGCACAAAGCTAAAGGTGTGTGTGCTATTTGGTCCAAACTGATCAGGCCAGGGTTGCAAGCTGGCTTAGATCAGTTTGCTCCATTTAGCCAATACAAACAATACATCATACAAATACGCATCACAATCTAGCAACAAAGTCACTTAATTATTACAATAAAGATTCAACACACAGTAGCACTCACATAAATGTTCTCAAGTCCAAGAGGATAAAGTTCTAAGATTATTACAGGCTGCTCTCTTGAGCCAACAGGCACCGGTCAGACCGGTGCAACACAGACGGACAGGGCAACTGAGATAGGTGAAGCTTTAATCCTCTCTTCTCCCCCTTTGTCATCAAGCAGCAATAAAGGCCTGGAGAGAAGATGTTGTTGCCGATCACTGGCCCTGCCACGAGTCCCACCCCGGACCACCTCCAGGGTGCGAGCTCCCTCCTATGTTAGAATAAGGAAATGAGACAATGCATAGGAGAGAAACCATAGATATGGTGAATTTATAGAAAAGAACATGAAGATCATCGTCCATACCACCATATGGAGGATAGGCCGACCAACCGAAGATCTCCGTAGAGAAGCGACCCGCCCAATCCGGAGGAGCCTCTGACTTCTCTGCAGCATCTGGAGCTGGAGGTGGGGCAACTGGAGCGCCGAGTGGTGGAGGAAACTCTGCTGGTCCCTGTGGAGCACCGAAGGGCTGAGGGATCTCCTCTGAACCAGGTGGAGGAGGAGGTGCAACTGAGGAGGAGCTACCCTCGCCGGACTCGAAGAACATGGTCCCATACTCATTGATCATGTTTGAGTTAATCATGGTTCTCACCCTCTGATCAAATGAAGGAATCTCAACCTCAGGAGGAGTGGGTGATATGGGTGAGCGAGGCGGCTGAAATCCAAAGTGAGCATGGAGGTGTTTCATAGTGTCCCTTTCCTTCTTCCTTTCCCTCCTGGACCATTGCTGCTCCACCTCTATGTCATACTTGCTCTTACACATGCCAAAAATCAGATTTAGGAACTTGCGAAGAGGTGAGGTTGATTCTTGTGACGGACTGGCTGCCTAGAGTCCCACCGGTTAGACCGGTCAGGGTGAACGGTCAGACCGGTGCCGGTCTGAGGACCAGTCCAATGCCGCCGCTGCTCTTCATCCTCCTCTAGAATCTCATGCTCATGACCAGGGGCTTCCTCATCTCTAGGTGAAGGCACTCTAGGCTCTTTGCTCGGATTTAGCTTTAGGGGCTTGTGCTTGACATCTTTTGGAAAAATCAAACCCAACACCCTCTCAACCACATGCATAATATATGGACTATAGCTGCAAATTTTCTTTGGATCTACTGAGAGGTTCTTGATCTCTTGCCAAATGAAATCCCCCACACTAAATGGAGGTGCTCCCGGACTCAAAGCTCTCATCAAATTTTTCTGAAAATTTGTCACATCCGAGGGGTTGCCATCTCTAGGGGTGAGTGTCATTCTAAGGAGCCTGTTCAAAACTGCATATAATAGGTGTAGAGGCCCTTAACCTTTCCCACATAAGCCCGATCACCTCGAGGATACATGAAGTACATAGCCTGTGGCTCAAGTAGTCCCTCATCATGAAGCTTGGGAAAGTCCTTGTCACCCTCTATAATGTCAAAGAGCGCTAGGAAGTTGGGAAAAGTGATGCGAAGCCTTCTCCCATTCGTCATCCAAAACATTGCCCTCTCATTATCCAAATGACCAAAATGATCTGTGGCAAAGAACTGGGCAATGATCTCCTTATTCCAATCATGCCTGAAACCCATTAGAGATTTGACCCTCTGTTGCTCACAAGTTTTGATAACCTGATCAAAGATTGGATCATTTTTCCTTGCCATGTGCCCCCAGTCCACATACTGAGCAATGTGTGTGATCTTTGATTTCTTCAAAATGACAATGGTATAGAAATCCTGCTGAAACTTAGCCCAAAATCTGGCATCTGAGGCGGTCTTCTCACTGTCATAGGGATTGACACCCCTCAACTTTTTCAATTTCCTTGTCATTCCCTCTCCATGATAGACAATAGGACGATCTGGGTAGAAATAGATGGGTTTTGTAACCCTCAACCCTCCTGCATTACCACCATCATCTTCATCCATAGGGTCATCACCCTCATCATCAACATCCCTCTCTTGACCACCAAGGTCTTCCTCTTCTCCCTCAATATCCTCTCCTTCCTCATCACTGTGATGACTAGCTGGCCCTTTACCATGCCTCAACCTTCTCTCATAGGCACCATAGTCCACATATGTCTCATCCTCGACGTCATCGTCGCTACTGGTTCCTGTGTCCCCTCCAAGATCATCCACCTCCACTGCTCTTCTTTTTGAAACACGGGGCCTCAACTTTCTTCTACTACTGCCCCCTTCACCACTAGCCATGGCTGCTGTCCCTGGGTCATAAAATTATGACAAGACAATATAAGACACCAGGAGATTGATTTGAAATGAATTTGCAAAGGAATTCATAGTTTAGAGCAATTGGGTCAGCTCTGGTCGTGACCGGTCAAGGCCACCGGTCAGACCGGTGCTGGCCAGAGCCGAGCCAATGGCTCCAACTGTCAACCTGAGTAGCTAAGATGACAAGATATGATAATTGCTGAACAAGAAACATTCCTACACAGATATGTGTTGAAAACACGAAGAAAACCAGATTTAGGGTTGGACGGGCGCCACCGGTCAGACCGATGACCCCAACCGGTCAGACCGGTGCGGGCCGTCCGACCCCAAATCTTGAGTTCTCACAATGTGTCCAACGAAATGCTATGGATCTATAAGAATGTCTTCTAGGGGTTCTCAGAAGATGTTCTACCAAAGGAAATTCAAATCTTTGCATGGAGTAAAGAGATCGGGCAAAACGTAGATTTGAATACCTTTTGAGAGAGGAACTCAAAGGGAAACCGAAGAACTTGATGGGGAATCAGTAGAGGGGCCTTGGGAGAGTCCTTTCCTTCCAATCTTGAGGCCTTTCCTTGGTTGAAACCTTAGATATCCATGGGGCTTGAGAGAGGTGGAAGAAGGGAGGAGAGAGGGTCTCCATGGTTTGGAAGGGGATGAGTGATGGTGAATAATGGAGGAGAGAGAAGATAGGGGGGTAAAAAGATAAGTGTTGATGGTGAATTTCCGTCAACCTAGAGTACTTGTTATACATTGGTTTCGATTATGATTTGCAACTAACCCGCCACTAGGCATACTAATGATGTAACAAGTTCACTTGTGAATGTGGTATTTGGAGTATGTTGTTTACGCAGGATTTAGGCACTAAAAGGAGCACTTCCGGGAGAAGTTCAATGAGCACTTTATGAGAGGATCATGAAGCCCGGCACAAGTCAACACTCGAGGTGAACATGACTCCAAATGACCCAAGGACCACAACGTGAAGGCACAAAACTCCAGGGACCTGAACAGAAGATGCTGAAGCTTGCGCGACAAGGAGCTCTATCTAAACCGTGGAGAAGACGACGTCAAGGGCCCACATGTAGAAGGGAGCAAGTCAACAATTGACCGAGAAGCGTCGGGGAGCGAAACGGGGCCGAAACAGGCCGAAACGGGCCTGGGCCGGTCGGCCCAGGTCGGCCGGCCTGGCCTGTTTCGAGCCCGGTTCGCGACGCCCTTTGACCTAGGTGTTTCTCTATAAATTGCCTCTGCCTCCGTCGGCTGCCACATCCATCCATTCATCAAAGAGTCACCGACGCGAAGGAGAAGCACCGGGAGGAAGCCGACGGCTGCCGCGAGTCCTCGAAGTTGTCTAGGAGATGGCCTAGGCCTACCCTAGCCGCCATGGCCGCCTTGCACGGTTGAGCCATGGCGGAGTTTCAGAGCTAGTTGAGGTCATCAATGGTATGTACTCAGTGGAGATGATCTAAACACATTTATTATGTGAGTAAAGTACTTCATGTCATCCGATCTTTTAGCGACTCGATTCCTCCTTTTATGATTTTGCTCTCGCTTGGCTATGCTTCATCTTCAATCTATTCTATAGATAGATTGCTTGGGGTGCTCTTGTAGTCATGGTGGCTAGAGGTGCATACCGGATCGACCAAGTGTTTTCAACTTGTTCTTGTCGAACTCGCCCTAGGCTAACCCGCACGAATAGGAGTGCGTTGTGACAGGACGGTGGCTCCAAAAGGCGGGCGTCTTCGGAATCGGACCGGAGGATAGTAGTTTAAAGATGGCTTTGGATGAGATGCATGTCGCGCTTGCTCTTTTGGCTAGAACTACGACTAGAAGATGATAGGCCTTAGTTTCCCTTGCTTGCTCCTTACCTTGTCGGCGTTCATGGATGCGATCAACCTTATGCTATAACTCATATATCTTTAAGGTTTATCTTCTTATGCAATCAATGCTTCGTGTTAGGTTAGATCGATAGGTTAGATGGAGAATCCTGGGAGTTTGCTTCCGATCCTTGGATTGACAAATCTAGGGAGGACCCTCCTTGGTGAAAAAGGCACCAAGTCACCCGTAGGCTTGCGGTGAACTTGAGCACGGTTTTGAACCGTCAACAAGCCCCTTTTTCTGGCGCCGTTGCCGGGGATCGGCAACTCGAACCCTAGGGTGATTCATCTATCTCTTTGACTAACCCTAATTTCTATTATTGCATATATGCTTGCTTTCTTATTTGTGTCCTTGAAAGTAGGTGAAAAGCTAGACACAAGACGTTCGAGAAGTTCACAATCCACTCCGACAAGATGATGACTACATCAAGATTCACTCTTTAGTGGTAGGTGCTAACTTTTGTTAGTGGCCCATCATCCGCTATTGAGTCCACACCCTACACGAGTGATGATAAACAAGATATGCCAATGTGTCAATTAAAGTTTTAAGACTAATATTTCGTGGAGGTTTGTTTGTCCAAGCAATAGGTGTTGGAAGCAATCACGTTGCGAAAGAAGTACCCGTCACTTTGGCTAAAGCAAAATCATGAAGAAGACACACCATTGCCATCATGCTACTCGCTGGTCCAGCAATGGCGATGACTTAAAGCTGAAGGAGACGCGACGTAACGCCCCGAAGACCACAAGATCAAGGTCGTCAACATCTTCGGATCGATTCGCAAGAAGTCTATGTTCACATCAATCTCTGCACAACCTCAAAGGAGAACAATAGGATATCTTTGGATATTTAGAAGCCCCATGAAGTTATGCTTCCAACGAACCAAGAATCAAGTCAATCGGAGGTTCCTACAAGCGGATATGGCCGAATTACCGAAGGTTGCGCGTTCTGAAATTTTCTGGACAACATGCAAGAGCAGAAACAAAACGGCCATAGCTCCCTCATTTGGGCTCCGATTAAGATGAATGAGTACCCGTTGGAAAGGTAATTTTATAAAGTTTTCAATGGAACAATATTTTGGTATATGTTCTATTATGTACATAGGGGAAAATCCATGAAAAAGAGGCAGCAGCAACACGATGAGAACAAGATAGTGGAGATGAGGACGATGACAACGAAGAGGAGCTTGGGCAATGCTTCCATTAGACTACACGAGATGAAATTCAGAAGTTTGGAACAAAACAAAGACCCTAAGAGCATTGGCAAAAGAAGGCACAAGTTGGCAACATCCGACGCTAGGAGATGTTAGAAGCAAATCACGATGGATTACACACAAATGGTGGCATCCAATGGCGCGGATACTCTGGGCTCTCACACGAAGGATCATGAAGTTACATGAAGATATTTGAGACATGTGTGAAGTCCCGTAATGAATAAGAAGAGTGAGTCCACACAAGGCAACCTTGATGATGTGTGGCACGAACGAAGGAATTGCGAAAAGACGATGCAAGCCACCGATCATTGAAGATTGTTTGCTTTCAACTCCGAGAGATCACTCACGATGAAAAGCTCAAAGGCCAAGGTACAAATTAACCTCTCAAGATACTTTTGGAGCTGATAATATTTCTTTGGTATATCTATGATTCATATCCAATAGTGAGGTTGATTCAATTCTATGCCTTGTTCTTATGATGATCATGATAGGCTAGAATTTCTTGAGAGTGATAAAGAGGCTTTGTTGTGCTTAAACTTTGTTACATGCCTAATGAACCTTTGCCTAATAAGGGCTTAGAGCTGAGCAAGAAAACTTATGCTACAATTAATCACAACTTACTTTGTCATAAATTGTGGTTATGGATGCGTTTGTTTGCGATATGATTTGTAAATCTTGGACTTGCTTTGTGCTCGGTCAAGCTAGTGACCTTAAAAGAGCAAATTGTGGGAGAAATCTCAAGTTTCACTAACCATGCAGGGCATTAAACATAAATTAAGAGGCTAGAAGTCATACCCAAAGGAATTGCAATCCCGTGCATCGCCGTCACTGAACCTCAAAAACGGACATCGCTGTTTTCATCAATTTTGAGGACCTGGTCAGACATGTTCAAGGAAGAAAAAGTTGAAAATCAGAATCTCAATCAAGTGCCGGTTTCAACACATCCAATATCGATAAATTTGAAGACCCGTACAAGGAGATATGGTAAAAATATTGAGCGATGTGCAGTCTGAAATCAGCTTTGGACAGATTGCAGCGCCGGAGTAGAACGGGCATAACTCACTCGATCGGAGTCCGTTGGGGGTGAATAAATACTTGATGGAAAGACAATTTCATGCGCCACGCATGGAAGCTATTGTTTTCTACATGGTCTGATCTGGACAGAGAGGAAAATTTGTGAAAGAAGAGGCAGCGATAAAGTGCGATGGAGAAGGTGATGATGATGGTGCAAAAAGACGATTGGGCAAGCCTCTCATTGAGCATAAGTGATCGTGTCAAGCATGGAGAGTGGATCAAGGCTGCATGAACACCTTCAAATCTTGCATGAAGGATCATGGCTCCGCAACAACAAGAAGGTATGTGAGAAAGTCGAGCTCTACGACTTTAAATGAAGCGCTTTGCGGGAGGCAACCCGGTTTTTATTTATATATATACATGACCGTCTACATTGTGCTCTTTAATTGAACCATCAAGTAACATTGTACCATTGCTCTAATAAAAACCACAACACCATGTTGTATGTTCTAATTTCTATTGAGGGAGCGCTTTGTTATTTGATCTTGGAAAACTTGTAGACCTTTTTGTGTGCCTATTAGAGTTTAGAGTCTTTTTCTTTTGTGTCTTTTTAGAGAGATATATGGAGTTGGCACCATCCTTTGATTCTAAACTTGTTGCTAGTTAATTTAGGCTAACATTTGTTTTTGTTTTAGACCACCGCATATCATGTCATATCATTTTGTTCATCCACCTTGCATCGCACTGCATGTTTGATTTGATCTAACTTTTTGTCCAACCAACCTAAGCCTTCCTATAACCTCCACCAAAAACCATAGCCAATAGAGGTAGGATTGCTTGAGTTGACCGGGGGCTGTCACCCTCCGGGTTGAACAAGTCTATCCCTTTCCTCTTTTCTAACTAAAAAACTTTGACTAGCCTCCCCATAAAATCCTTAGGAAAACTTCCCCTACCTATAGACATCCTAAAACCATAGGTTTGTAGAAAGACTCTAGCACCACCTTAGATAGAATTTCTATGCTTGACTTCCCCTCTTCAAAACTCCTTTTTGAGCCAAAAATATAGTATACCCATAACCTACCCTTAAACCTTGTTAGTTTGGTTGATTGATTCTTTTCGATGGGTAACTTCCTTGTTGACAATGCTTACTTCGTATGAAGTGTGAGATCAAGCTTTATCCTTTGCTTATTATAGACCACATCGAAAGTGTTTTTCAAACCTTGCTAATGTGGTTTGTGCTAACTTTTTACATTTGCATTTTACATCCATCTCTTTGTCATCATCCACTTTATGTTAGCTTGGGACCTTTTTGTGAAACTTTATGATGAATGCTTTCATATCTATGTTAATGCTTGCCGGCATGCGTTACTACTTTTTGCAATCTTGTGTAAACATGGTGTTTAGATATGATTGGAGACCACCATCATTTAGTCTTATATCCCGAGCTATCATGTTGCATTGGTTGGTTTATAAACTTAGCAATGCGCCCTACTTTTCTTGCACTATAAAGAATTGTTGATCTTGGGATGAACATGGTGTTTTGACCTTGGTTAATAAATCTCTATGGGAATAGAAAGTTTGGCAACCACTTTGTAAGCATGGAGCTTAGAATTTGGTGTAAACATTGTTTTGTTTTTATACCATCCTATCATTTGCATGCACGCTTGCACTCACGTACACCCATTAGGTTTTTCGCTAGATTAACTATGCCACAAGTGAAGATCTTAGGGATGTCATGGTTTGTTGGCATAGGGTGAATAGGGTGAGTATTCCCGACCGTCACCTCGGGGGTACTTTGTGCATTATAGTTATTTTGCAGGCATGGCGAATCACTCCCATGAGTTCGTAATAAAAGCTGAAATCAAGATCATCAACACCTCCAAAATCCCGAAAGGAGCACTGCTATTTTCATCAAGATTAAGCACATGTTCAGAGATGTACAAAAGGGGAAAATTGGATATTCAAGTGCTCCATTAAGTCTACTTTCCAATGCATCAAGAATCAACATTTTAGGAGACCCGTGCAAGAAGTTACAACCAAATCTTTGGGTGTCACACATTCTGAAATCAGCCCGGGACAGCTTGCACCAACAAAGTAAAAAGGGCGTAACTCTCTTGTTTGGAATCCGATCGGGATGAATGACCACTCGTTGGAAAGATAATTTCAAGCACTTTGCAATGGAGTGATGATTCAGTACATACTCAGTTCTTGAAGTAGAAGAAAAACTCGTGGAAGATGAACCAGCGATAAGGGACAATATGGAAGGAGGAGAAGATGGGATGAGAAACAATTGGGATCAAGGCTCGTGGCAAAGGGCGGACATTGAAGGATGAACAAAGGCAACATTGTGATGATGATCTCCTCACATGGCGGTAGGACTTCAAGAATTTTAAGATGGTTCATCATCTTCTGTGCCTAGCAACATGCTAAGCATGGGGGAAGACTTGGTGGATGAAAGAAGACCGCAAGGAGTTCAAGGATCACTGTTGCTGCGGATGCCGATCTTCCTTCTTTCATGCTAGGCACAATGCTTAAGCATGGGGGAGGGCACGCTCACAAGCATCAAAGGACGGTAACAATTCCTCAACCCTCTCTTTGTCCTTGTCTTTTTAAATGCTTGTATATATGTATATGCCTTCAACAACCTTAGATGCAACTTTTGTATGTTTCTCTTGTTAAATAACATGGCTTCTAGGAGTACAACCTAGTTTTTGTTTTTGTTTATTGTCATCACCTTGTGCTCACCATGATGAAATAATTTTGGCTTGATCTTGCTCGTTGATATATGATGACCGTTGCCGCTTTGTTTAAACTTTGTGCTTGTTTATGCATGATTAAGCTATTGCTCTCTCTAATACAAATCTGAAATTAATTAAATGCTAGCTTAATCTTTTGTGGAGGTCATGATAAAAATAAAGACCCATGGTTTCTTTTATGCTCTCAACTTTGGATGGGTCGAATGACATATTACTTTTTGCTTTTAAAAGTCATGCTAACCTTGTCATTAATACCTCTTGCATTTTGCTCTACCTATCCAAAGCCTTATATATTGAGTGCAACCATATATTACAAGAGTTATTGTTGGGTGAATTGATTCAAGGCTCGATTCTCTGGCTCGTGACTAAGAAGCTGATCATTCCGTTTTTTGCGTAACTTATCTTTTGCTAGCCTATTCTATCTATGCATTATGAGCTCCCACATCGGAAGTTTTGCAAACCTCACCGGATATCCACCCTTTAAACCAACATCTTCTTTTGTGTTAACCTCCTTGACCTACCTATGACTTGAGTATGGAGACGACACGTCACAAGAAGGTGTTTCAAAGGGAAGATTCAAGTTCCCTCTCATCAAGACATCCGGTACCTACCTTAACACCACTTCCTCTTTGCTTGGGGACGAGCAAACGTCTATGCATGGGGGAGGAGGTAGGTACTATGCAAATTAGAGTTCTAGGGGAGATAAAAAATGAATGAGATGAGAGGAGAAAATAAAAAAATTCAAAGCACCTCGCACCAGTCAAAGAAAAAAAAAGAGAGAGTAATAATAATCTCCCCCGGTTCTCTAGTTGCTTAAGGATTTTTCAAGGACTTCAAGATCAAGACCCATACTCATTTTTCCAACCATGTTCAATCCGATAACGAGGACTTCGTTGGGGCCTCAGGATCATTCTTTGCCATTTGCACATGTCCACCTATCTAAAAGTGTGAGTTCTTTCTCTCCCCCCTCCTTGTGAACATTATTTTTCCAATGACCTTTTTGACGAGTCATGATAAGTCCATGAGAAGCTTGCCTTGTTTTGATAATAGTCTCAACTTTAACATCTTGGTAGGGATAAAAACTTTCCTATGAGCTCCAAATAAAACCCTCCCACCTACAAACATGAGAGGGAAAGGATATAGATCAAGTAGTCTTGAGAGAGTTGTGAGATGAGAGAGTTCATGAGCAAGATGCAAGAAGGTTTAAATTTTTGTACTTGGTTTAGCTCTTTTATTCACCTCGTTCTTCACTTCAAAAGTTTCTAAGACCTATTCGAATTTTGTGGAGCATGATTGATTACTTGTGGAAAGAGATTAAATTATATCTACCCTCCATAGAGATGAAAGCTAGATACATTATGGAATTTTAACAAATATAAACTTGGAGAGCATTATGCTTTCTCATGTGTGATCAAGGGCAGGGTATGAACAATGAAAGGCAATGCTGATATCCATTGAAAACTTACTCGAGGACGAGCAAGGTTTAAGCATGGGGGAGATGTTGACGGTGAATTTTCGTCAACCTAGAGTACTTGTTATACATTGGTTTCGATTATGATTTGCAACTAACCCGCCACTAGGCATACTAATGATGTAACAAGTTCACTTGTGAATGTGGTATTTGGAGTATGTTGTTTATGCAGGATTTAGGCACTAAAAGGAGCACTTCCGGGAGAAGTTCAATGAGCACTTTATGAGAGGATCATGAAGCCCGACACAAGTCAACACTCGAGGTGAACATGACTCCAAATGACCCAAGGACCACAACGTGAAGGCACAAAACTCCAGGGACCTGAACAGAAGATGTTGAAGCTTGCGCTACAAGGAGCTCTATCTAAATCGTGGAGAAGACGACGTCAAGGGCCACATGCAGAAGGGAGCAAGTCAACAATTGACCGAGAAGCATCGGGGAGCGAAACGGGGCCGAACCGGGCCGAAACGTGCCTGGGCTGGTCGGCCCAGGCCGGTCGGCCTAGCCTGTTTTGGGCCCGGTTCGTGACACCCTTTGACCTAGGTGTTTCTCTATAAATTGCCTGTGACACCCGTTTTCCGAAGAAAACCGAATACATCTCATACGTGGGCCAGAATCATAAATTCACACATATGATAGACAATTGAGTGTAATATCATAGTACAATGCTCAAAACATACAAAGAGAGGTTTATTAACTTATTACACTCATATCGTTAGACTCGAAGGTCTTTACACGAACATCAGTAACTAGACGATGAAACACCGTCTTCATCTCCACAAGCCTCTGACTGGGGGAAACACATGCCTCAGAATCCATCGAACTCATCGAAGAACTCTGCTCCAGCACCCTCCTCTGAACACATATAGGCAAGGGTGAGTACACTTATGGTTGGTACTCAGCCCGTGGGGGAAGATGCAAAGCTATCAAGGGTAGGCTAAGGCTTTCAGCGATAAGCATTTTTAAGTTGGTCAAAATTTATTAGCAAGCACCTATTTACTAAGTGTAAGTTTATACCAACCCAAAACTTAGCATTTATAAACCATTCCCTCAAACCAAATATAAACCACGATTTAAATGCCATCTTCAAGTTCAATTATCATGTGAGGGTCCAAGCCGCTCTTGACCGTGAGCACGACTGATCGATCAGTTTTACACTCTGCAGAGGTTGTACACTTTCACCACAACTCGTGTTCCCCATGTTGCCCGAGTTAGCTAGACCCTTAAACACTTCTGAGGTGAGTGTCTAGGGGTCCACTACGAAGCCTTTACAAAGGTATACAAAAGCACCAGCAACCTACGACAGTTACAGCTCAGGGCGGACCATAACCCTCCCTGAAGGTCAGCACCTTAGCAAAGGCTGCTACCCCAAAAGAACCAGGCTATACCCCTGCAACCCCGAGCCCCCTATGTTCCTTTCGAATAAGATCACCAGTACCATCGCACACCTAATTAATTGGCTAAGGCAGAGCCATGTGGACTGTGGTTGCACTGTTTTCTTGGGTGGTTCTCCATGTTCTGATTTAATTCATGTGATCTTGTATTACCATAAAGCTCCAACTTTATCTTAATCAGCATTTTGTAAAGTTTCATTTCCATCACCCCATAGTATAGCATCTAAGCATTTATCTACCCAAAACATTTGTTTAAATCAAGGTGTTCAAGGTATAGGGATGAAAACTAGTCATTTCCTTAATAGGCATTTCCCATCAAATTTATGCATAACAACATATAAAATTAAAGTGTGATAGCATGCTTGATATTAGGACAAGAAGAATATGCAGGGGGGAAAACCACTTGCCTTCTTCGCTTAAGAACTGTGGCTTGTCCTCTTCAAAAGACTGCACCTGCTCGACCTCGAACAGCACATCCTCTACGATCACACAAGAAAACATGCAATAAATAAAACAATACATCAAACATTACTAAAAGACTAAACAAGCTTCTAAAACTAACGTGCTTGTCGAGACGATCACGTGGACACCAAAAACACTTAAAACGGAGCTAGGACGGAAAAGATATGGCTTAGACAAGATCTAGGGACTAGATTGTGAGAAAAACTAACTCCAGGGGCTTATCTACCAGAAACCAGGGACCTAAACCTAATTATGCTTAAAAATAGAAGGTCTAACATGTAAAAGTTCAAGGGTGGACTGCGGGTGGAAGAAACCGAGAAGGTTAGGGGCCTAAACAGAAAAACTCAGGACTTATGTGTGAAGATCTTTATAGGTGGGAGGACCGGCATGTAAAACAAGAAACTAAGAGGCTGTTTTTGCAAAACGACCAGAGACGGCTGGGTTGACCGTTACCCTAGTGTTTGACTGGAGAGAGCGGGTGCATCCGGGCCGTTAGATCAGGATCGGGCGGCAGGCGGTGGCTGCAGGCGACAAAGCGGCGGCGGACGGTGGCGGACGCGGTGGCGTGCGGCGGCACTTCACCAGCGAGGCTCAAAAACGAGCGTCCGGCCCCAGTTTTTAGCGCGGGAAGGTCCTATGTAATGCTAGTGAACACGCGAACTCAACCAAGGGGCCAAGACGGCATCTAGGGCGGCGGAAAGGCGGCGCGGTAGCGCAGGGCGGCGGCGGGCGGCGAGTTCGCTGGTGAGGCTCGGATTCTAGCTACCGAATGCCTAAACTCGATGAGATCAAGGCTAAAACGAAGCGGAGAAGTAGAGGAACTCACCTAGGGCTTCGAGAAGAGGAGAACTCGACGACTTGGGAAGATCGAGTCGCCGGCGGAATTCCGGTCTTCTCCCTTGGGCGACGGTGCGGCGCGAGAGAGAGCGGAAGCTCGGGTGGAGCGGTGCCGGTTGGAGCAGTGCTCGGGGTCCTCCTTTTATAGGTCCTAGAGGAGTAGGGGAGGGGGCGCTCAAGGCGGTGGGAGAGCTCCGGCGGGCGGCCGGCGTTAAAGCTCAGTGGAGCTTTGGTGCGGCGGTTCGGGGAAGCGGAGGCGAGGTGGTGCGGGAGTGTGTGCCGGGGCATTTATTTCCGCGCTCGGTGGGGGAGGGGAAGGGGTAGGGGCGCCGGGGAGGCGGCGGGGTGGCGCGGCCATGGTCGGTGGTTGGGAGGTTGGGGATGGCCGAAGGTGGGAGACGGCCCTGACGGGTGGGTCCCGCCTGCCAGCGAGCGTGAGAGAGAGAGGAGAGGTGGGCCGGCGCAAGGGATTTTTGGGCCTGGAGAAGGTGGGCCGCAGCCTGCTTTTGCTATACGGGTTAAAAAGAAAAAGAAAGAAAGAAAGAATGGCTGGCGGGCCGGATAAAAGAAAGAGAGGGAGGTAGGGATGGGTAGAGAAGGGAAGTTGGAGGGGGGTTTTCAGACTTTTGGAAGATTTGAACTTTTATTTGAAAACTAAAGCACTCAAACAAACAAAACAAATGCAATGGCATGAATGCATTCAAACACTTGGTGAAATCTAAATTATTTAAATTTTGTTCTAGTTTAAATGTCAATTTTATTTGATCCAATTATTTAATCCTTAGAAAAATAAAAATCTAACCATGTTTCTATTATTTTACTGTGATGGAATTTTTTAGGGTGTTACAAATCCTACCCCCTTAAAGAGAATCTCGTCCTCGAGATTCGGAAAGATTAGAGAACAATTGAGGAAAGTCTTCCATAAGCTCATCTTGTCTTTCCCACGTAGCTTCATCCTCCGAATGGTGACTCCACTGAACCTTGCACATTTTAATGATTTTACTCCGACTGACTCTTTGTGATGTCTCCAAGATTTTGATAGGATGTTCTTTATAAGTCAAGTCATCTTTCACATCAAGCTCCTCCAAGGCTAATTTCTTTCCTTCAACCTCCTTTGCACACTTTTTCAACTGAGAGACATGAAACACATCATGTACATCTGACAATCGAGCGGGTAAGTCTAACTGGTATGCCACTTCTCCTTTTCTTTCTATGATTTGAAAAGGTCCAATATAACGAGGGGACAACTTTCCTTTTATCTTGAATCTTCGAAGGCCTCTCATTGGTGATACCTTGAGATACACATAATCTCCAACTTTAAACTCCAAATCACTTCTTTGTTTATTAGCGTAACTCTTCTGTCGTGACTGTGCAACTTTAAGATTTTCTCGAATTATTTGAACCTGTCTTTCAGCTTCTTGAAGAATCTCTGGACCAAAGACTTGACTCTCTCATGTTTGATTCCCAAACAATGGTGTCCTACACTTTCTCCCGTATAAAGCTTCAAAAGGGGCCATCTTGAGACTGGCTTGATAGCTATTGTTATAAGAAAACTCTGCGTATGGCAAACTTTTATCCCAACTAACGCCATGCTTTAAAGCACATGCCCTTAACATATCTTCTAAAATCTGATTTATCCATTCTGTTTGGCCGTCAGTCTGGGGATGATATGCGGAACTGAAATTAAGCTTTGTATCCATTGATTCGTGCAACTTCTCCCAAAAACGTGACGTAAACTGAGTTCCTCGGTCTAACACTATTTTCTTTGGAACTCCATGTAAACATACAATTCTGGACATATACAACTCTGCCAACCTAGCTCCTGTATATGTTGTCTTGACAGGTATGAAATGGGCAACTTTAGTCAACCTATCCACAATGACCCATATGGAATCATATCCATCACGAGTACGTGGTAATCCAACAATAAAATCCATTCCGATTTCTTCCCATTTCCATTCAGGTACTTTCAATGGTTGGAGTAAACCTGCTGGTCTCTGGTGCTCCGCCTTTACTCGTTGGCATATGTCACACAAGGCAACATGACTTGCTACATCCTTTTTCATTCCATACCACCAATATTTTTGTTTCAAATCTTGATACATCTTAGTACTACCAGGATGTATTGAATATGCTGAATCATGTGCTTCCTTTAGTATGGTTTCACGAAGATGGTCGATTTCAGGGACACAGATCCTGTTTCTAAACCAAACAGTTCCATGCTCATCTTCAGTGAAATCTGGAACCTTGCCTAAACCAATCAATATCTTGTATTCTTTAATCTTCTCATCATTTAGCCGACCTTTCCTAATCTCCTGCTCAAGCGTGGACTCAACTTCCAATGTCATAGCTTCATTTTGAGCAACAATTCCTAAATTGAGTTGTGCCATTTCCCAACACAATTCCTGAGGCATCAAACGAGCTATAAGCATATTTGCTTGGCTCTTCCGACTCAAAGCATCTGCCACAACATTGGCTTTGCCAGGATGATACTGTATATCGAGATCATAGTCTTTGATTAACTCTAGCCATCCGCACTGTCTCAAATTAAGATCCCTCTGAGTGAAAATATACTTCAAGCTCTTATGATCAGTAAAGATTTTGCACTTATTTCCAACCATATAATGTCTCCATATCTTTAGTGCGTGCACTACGGCAGCCAACTCCAAATCATGAGTGGGGTAGTTTTGTTCGTGCTTCCTTAATTGCCTAGAGGCATAAGATACTACTCTTCCTTCTTGCATCAAAACACAACCAAGACCAAGGTGTGAAGCATCACAGTACACATCAAATCCCTTGTGGATATCAGGCATTATCAACACGGGAGCGGTGGTTAACCTCTTCTTAAGTTCTTCAAAGCTCTCTTGGCATTTAGCATCCCACTTAAATTCTTTTCCTTTTTCTAATAATGATGTGAGGGGTTTCACTATCTTCGAGAATCCTTCAGTGAACCTACGGTAGTAGCCTGCCAATCCAAGGAAACTCCTGATCTCAGAAACATTCCTGGGTGGCTCCCAGTTTAGTACATCCTGAACCTTGCTTGGGTCTACCACAATTCCTCCATCGGTGATAACATGCCCAAGGAATGAAACTTCCTTAAGCCAAAAATCACATTTGCTAAACTTGGCATACAATTGATGTTCTCGCAGTTTCTGCAACACTAATCTCAAATGCTCCTCATGTTCCTCTTCATTCCGAGAGAATACGAGGATATCGTCAATGAACACTACCACAAACTTATCAAGATATTCCATGAACACCTTGTTCATCAGGTACATGAAGTACGCTGGTGCATTCGTCAATCCAAAGGACATAACTGTGAACTCATATAGACCATATCGGGATATGAATGCGGTCTTGGGAATATCTTCGGGTCGAATCTTTAACTGATGATACCCTGAACGTAGGTCGATTTTGGAGAAAACTTTGGCGCCTCTCATCTGATCAAACAGATCCTCAATCCTAGGAAGGAGGTATTTATTTTTAATGGTTACATCATTAAGAGACCTATAGTCTATACACATCCTTCTAGAACCATCCTTTTTGTCAACAAAGAGAATGGGTGCTCCCCAAGGAGACGAGCTAGGATGGATATACCCTTTTCTTACTAATTCCTCTATTTGTTTCTTTAATTTAGCCAAATCCTTAACATCCATTCTATATGGTCTTTTAGAAATAGGAGCAGTGCCGGGTAAAAGATCAATCTTGAACTCAATATCACGGTCAGGTGGCATACCTGGTAACTCATCGGGGAATACGTCGGGGTACTCATTTACAACCCTTATTTCTTCCAAGGTCTTCCCTTGTACCATATTCACCGTCCCTTGTTCTTTTGATAGGGCATCAACAAGAAACTCAATTCTTTCTCCTTGCGGGCTACTCATCAGCACTGACCTCTTGCGACACTGAATAATTCCATCATGTTTGTCCAACCAATCCATTCCAAGGATCACATCTATTCCCCAGGATTTTAGAACTATTAAATCAGCTAGGAAATCTATCCCCAAAATTTTAAGATTCACCCGTGGGCATAAATGACTAGTTTTCATTTCACCGCCCGGGGAGCTAACTAGCAACGGTGTCTTCATAAGACTCATAGGCAGGTTATGTTTTTCCACAAATTGATTGGTAACAAATGAATGTGATGCTCTAGAATCGAATAAAATTGATGCGGGTTCAGAGTTGACAAGGAACATACCAAGCACAACTTCTGGAGCTTCTAGGGCTTGCTCAGCCGTCACGTGGTTTACCTTACCACGCACGTAGTTCTGTTGGGCCCTGTTGCCTTGAGGAGTAGAATTCCCAGTGCGAACCTGAGAAGATGACTGTCCAGGCCTTTGTCCATTACCTTTCTGGGGAGTTTGCATCCCACGTTTGGGACAGTTGTTGGCATAATGTCCCAATTCTCCGCACTTGAAGCAACCACTAGGCTGTACAGGGGTGGTGTTTCTCACGGGTGCACCTGAGGCATTGTTCGGGCGATTCTGCTGCTGATTCGGAGCGCGAGGAGTCTGCTGATTAAAGCACTGGGGCTACTGAGCTGAATGCTGGAACGACTGGTTCTGCTAAAAATTTCCACCCTGTCCTCCTGAGCGAAACTGAGGATTCTGTGGTGCATTATAGCGGGGACGTGCATTGCTGTTGGACTGCCCTTGGGACTGGAACTTGCGCTTCTGCTCGCCAAGTTCCTTACGCTTGCTTTCAAGGCCGATGGCCTTGTCTAGCAGAGTCTGGAAGTTGGGGAAAGTGTGGCTCTGGAGCTGATAGTTCAGTGGCCCTATGAGACCATCCAGGAAACGCTCTTGCCTCTTTGGATCTGTGTCCACTTCATCTGGAGCATAACGAGACAGCTGGGTGAACTTGTCCCGATACTCACTGACAGACATGTTGCCTTGCTTTAAGGTGAGAAACTCCTTCTACTTTAGCATTATCACACCAAACGGGATGTAATGTGTACGAAAAGCTTCCTGGAACTCCTGCCAGGTGATGGTGTCAGCAGCAGCATGTGCAGCGGTGTAAGCATCCCACCAATCGGCTGCTGCGCCCTCCAAACGTCCTGAGGCGTATAAGACCTCCTCACGATCATTGCACTGTGTGATATTCAGCTTCTTATTAATGGTCTTAAGTCAATCATCAGCGTCGAGAGGATCCACTGAATGGGAGTAAGTGGGTGGGTGGTGGCTCATGAACTCTCTATGCTTGTTCACTGGTGGTGGATGTGGTGGGGGTCCTTGTGGTGGCGGCTGGTTCTGCTGCGCTTGCAGATTCTGGACAGTGGCGGTAAGATTCTGAATTAACTGCATCTGTGCCATAAAGAACTGCTGCATCGCGGGATCCATCGCTAATCCTTGAGGTGGAGGAGGGACTTGATTCCGCTGATTGGCGATGTGAGCACGTATCACGGGCGGTACGTCCTGTCCACCTCTTGACCTGGTGTTTACCATCTGATTGTTAGAGAAAGGTATTTCAGATAAGAAGCAGTATTGATAAACATGAGTAAGAGAAAAGGGGCTAAGATTTAAATTTAAACTTAATTATTTTATTAATGCATGTGTGGTCATCACTCCACAAAGCATTTCAATCATAGCAAAGATCCAAATCAAACATGTTTTCAACCATCAACATTTATTACATCGATTACGTCCTCGCAGGGACAGATCTAGAGAACACAACCCAGGGGTGGGCATCCTATCCCAGAAGACCTGTGGTAGCGGAGGAAGAGCCGTAGCGGAGCCTCTTGCGGGGTGGTGACTCCGCAGGGAAGGGAGTCGCGTCAGGCTGAACTGGTGGCTCCCTGCCGTTGCGCTCGGCCTCCAACTGAGCAATCCTAGCGTAGGCGTCCTTCAGCTTGTCATGGGTCTGCTCGAGCTCAGAAGTAACACCCTCCAGATCGGTGTTGAGTGCTGCAGTGACCTGGGCGAGAGTGTGGAGGCGTGGGTCCTCGGAGCCTGCCAACGGTACCACCGTCTGCTCAGTGCCACTGGTACGACGAGGGATGTGGCGGTAGTCACTGAGGCTCAACTCCTGGTCATGCCTGGAACGAAGAGAGAACAGAAGAGAGAACAGAGCCCTCCTGGCGGCGTTGCTGATGGATGCACGGTAGGTGGAGTGAGGTGTACTAGATTCATGCGTCGTGCGCGAGAAGTAGCCTCCGCTGGTATGGTTACGCTCCCTGATGTGGACTCGGGTCATGTAGTAGGTGCCAAGCGGTGGCTCAGTCCAACTGTGGGTGACGTACATGGGATACACTGTGTTTCCCAACTCCAGCAGGGTGTTCCGAAGCAACCAGGGGAAGTAGCCAGGTGCCACCTCGGACGAGTGCATGATGCAAAATGGTTCTCCCTCGCGAGGACCATCATAGTAGAAGTCATTGTATTCCTCAGCACCATCATTTTCTTCTTCATTGTCATCTTCTGTCTCATCACCATCCTCTGTGTCGTCGCCGGAGTCAACCGGGTCTCCACCCGTGGCAGCAGGTGCGGGAACAACTGGAGTGACGGGTGCAGCTGGTGGCGGCACCTCCACTACCAGTGGGGAAGGCAGAGCCCGCGGAGACCTTAGCTCTCCATCCGAGTCAACCTCCAGGATAACTCCATCTCCCACATCGACGAAGTAGTATGGTCCTCCTGGTCCTCCTCCACGGGCTGGACCGGAGGGGGTAGCTACGCTCCAAAAGGCTGAGTCCTGGCCATCTATGAGATCAAAACCGAACTCAGAGCAGAACAAAACAATAAAGGGGACAAAATTTTAACCAAAAGCAAATAAGATAGATTTTTAGGTGCATTTAGGATTTTTTTTAGTTAGAGAGCTGATATGTCTTTCTAGAAAATGTCCTTATTTCGACCATTTCTATCTAAGGCTGCGTCCTACAGTCAGCACTGCTCTGATACCACGCTGTCACACCCGTTTTCCGAAGAAAACCGAATGCATCTCATACGTGTGCCAGAATCATAAATTCACACATATGATAGACAAATGAGTGTAATATCATAGTACAATGCTCAAAACGTACAAAGAGAGGTTTATTAACTTATTACACTCATATCGTTAGACTCGAAGGTCTTTACACGAACATCGGTAACTAGACGATGAAACACCGTCTTCATCTCCACAAGCCTCTGACTGGGGGAAACGCATGCCTCAGAATCCATCGAACTCATCGAAGAACTCTGCTCCAGCATCCTCCTCTGAACACATATAGGCAAGGGTGAGTACACTTATGGTTGGTACTCAGCCCGTGGGGGAAGATGCAAAGCTATCAAGGGTAGGCTAAGGCTTTCAGCGATAAGCATTTTTAAGTTGGTCAAATTTTATTAGCAAGCACCTATTTACTAAGTGTAAGTTTATACCAACCCAAAACTTAGCATTTATAAACCATTCCCTCAAACCATATATAAACCACGATTTAAATTCCATCTTCAAGTTCAATTATCATGTGAGAGTCCAAGCCGCTCTTGACCGTGAGCACGGCTGATCGATCAGTTTTACACTCTGCAGAGGTTGTACACTTTCACCACAGCTCGTGTTCCCCATGTTGCCCGGGTTAGCTAGACCCTTAAACACTTCTGAGGTGAGTGGCTAGGGGTCCACTACGAAGCCTTTACAAAGGTATACAAAAGCACCAGCAACCTACGACAGTTACAGCTCAGGGCGGACCATAACCCTCCCTGATGGTCAGCATCTTAGCAAAGGCTGCTACCCCAAAAGAACCGGGCTATACCCCTGCAACCCCGAGCCCCCTGTGTTCCTTTCGGATAAGACCACCAGTACCATCGCACACCTAATTAATTGGCTAAGCCAGAGCCATGTGGACTGTGGTTGCACTGTTTTCTTGGGTGGTTCTCCATGTTCCGATTTAATTCATGTGATCTTGTATTACCATAAAGCTCCAACTTTATCTTAATCAGCATTTTGTAAAGTTTCATTTCCATCACCCCATAGTATAGCATCTAAGCATTTATCTACCCAAAACATTTGTTTAAATCAAGGTGTTCAAGGTATAGGGATGAAAACTAGTCATTTCCTTAATAGGCATTTCCCATCAAATTTATGCATAACAACATATAAAATTAAAGTGTGATAACATGCTTGATATTAGGACGGAAAAGATGTGGCTTAGACAAGATCTAGGGGCTAGATTGTGAGAAAAACTAACTCCATGGGCTTATCTGTAAGAAACCAAGGACCTAAACCTAATTATGCTTAAAAACAGAAGGTCTAACATGTAAAAGTTCAAGGGTGGACTGCGGGTGGAAGAAACCGAGAAGGTTAGGGGCCTAAACAGAAAACTCAGGACTTATGTGTGAAGATCTTTATAGGTGGGAGGACCGGCATGTAAAACAAGAAACTAAGAGGCTGTTTTTGCAAAATGACCAGAGACGGCTGGGTTGACTGTTACCCTAGCATTTGACTGGAGACTGCAGGCACATCCGGGCCGTTAGATTAGGATCGGGCGGCAGGCGGTGGCTGCAGGCGACAAAGCGTCGGCGGACGCGGCGGCGTGCGGCGGTGCTTCGCCGGCGAGGCTCGAAAACGAGCATCCGGCCTCGGTTTTTAGCGCGGGAAGGTCCTATGCAATGCTAGTGAACACGCGAACTCAACCAGGGGGCCAAGACGGCATCTAGGGCGGCGGAGAGGCAGCGCGGCAGCGCAGGGCGGCGGCGGGTGGCGAGCTCGCCGGTGAGGCTCGGAATCGAGCTACTGAACGCCTAAACTCGACGAGATCAAGGCTAAAACGAAGCGGAGAAGTAGAGGAACTCACCTAGGGCTTCGAGAAGAGGAGAACTCGGCGACTTGGGAAGATCGAGTCACCGGCGGAACTCCGGTCTTCTCCCTTGGGCGACGGCGCAGCGCGAGAGAGAGCGGAAGCTCGGGTGGAGCGGTGCGGGTTGGAGCAGTGCTCGGGGTCCTCCTTTTATAGGTCCTAGAGGAGTAGGGGGGCGCTCAAGGCGGTGGGAGAGCTCTGGCGGGCGGCCGGCATTAAAGCTTAGTGGAGCTTTGGTGCGGAGGCGAGGGGGTGCGGGAGTGCGTGCCGGGGCATTTATTTCTGCGCTCGGTGGGGGAGGGGAAGGGCTAGGGGCACCGGGGAGGCGGCGGGGTGGCGCGGCCATGGTCGGTGGTTGGGAGGTTGGGGATGGCCGAAGGTGGGAGACGGCCCTGACGGGTGGGTCCCGCCTGCCAGCGAGCGTGAGAGAGAGAGGAGAGGTGGGCCGGCGGAAGGGATTTTTGGGCCTAGAGAAGGTGGGCCGCGGCCTGCTTTTGCTATACGGGTTAAAAAGAAAAAGAAAGAAAGAATGGCTGGCGGGCTGGATAAAAGAAAGAGAGGGAGGTAGGGATGGGTAGAGAAGGGAAGTTGGAGGGGGTTTTCAGACTTTTGGAAGATTTGAACTTTTATTTGAAAACTAAAGCACTCAAACAAACAAAACAAATGCAACGACATGAATGCATTCAAACACTTGGTGAAATCTAAATTATTTAAATTTTGTTCTAGTATTTAAAAGTCAATTTTATTTGATCCAATTATTTAATCCTTAGAAAAATAAAAATCTAACCATGTTTCTATTATTTTAATGTGATGGAATTTTTTAGGGTGTTACATTGCCTCTGCCTCCGTCGGCCGCCACATCCATCCATTCATCAGAGAGTCACCGACGCGAAGGAGAAGCACCGAGAGGAAGCCGACGGCCACCGCGAGTCCTCGAAGTTGTCTAGGAGATGGCCTAGGCCTACCCTAGCCGCCATGGCCGCCTTGCACGGTTGAGCCATGGCGGAGTTCCGGAGCTAGTTGAGGTCATCAATGGTATGTACTCGGTGGAGATGATCTAAATGCATTTATTATGTGAGTAAAGTACTTCATGTCATCCGATCTTTTAGCGACTCAATTCCTCCTTTTATGATTTTGCTCTCGCTTGGCTATGCTTTATCTTCAATCTATTCTATAGATAGATTGCTTGGGGTGCTCTTGTAGTCATGGTGGCTAGAGGTGCATACCGGATCGACCAAGTGTTTTCAACTTGTTCTTGTCGAACTCGCCCTAGGCTAACCCGCACGAATAGGAGTGCGTTGTGACAGGACGGTGGCTCCAAAAGGCGGGCGTCTTCGGAATCGGACCGGAGGATAGTAGTTTAAAGATGGCTTTGGATGAGATGCATGTCGCGCTTGCTCTTTTGGCTAGAGCTACGACTAGAAGACGATAGGCCTTAGTTTCCCTTGCTTGCTCCTTAACTTGTCGGCGTTCATGGATGCGATCAACCTTATGCTATAACTCATATATCTTTAAGGTTTATCTTCTTATGCAATCAATGCTTCGTGTTAGGTTAGATCGATAGGTTAGATGGAGAATCCTGGGAGTTTGCTTCCGATCCTTGGATTGACAAATCTAGGGAGGACCCTCGGTGAAAAAGGCACCAAGTCACCCGTAGGCTTGCGGTGAACTTGAGCACGGTTTTGAACCGTCAACAATAAGTTCTTTTACTATTGGCCCACGAGTGTCCCTCGGGCAGCACCGGTCAGACCGGTGACCCCCTTGGGTCAAACCAGTGAGCCCTTAGCGGTAGTTCCGGCCTGCTCTCGGAAGTACCGATGATTTTGATAATTCCAACAGAGAGTTCATATCGGTAGAGCCGACCTAGCATTGGAAGTTCCGAACCTTCTTTTCCATTTTTGAGATTTTGCTCCATGAAACTTCACCAGATATTTTATAAATCATTTTCCTTCCACTTAGGCCTCAGAAGTGAGAAGATGTGGCCTAGGGGTGCCACCGATCAGACCGGTGGGCGACACCGATCAGACCGGTGGGCGACACCGGTCAGACCGGTGCTCCCCTGAGACACAACTTGGTCAAATTTTGATCCTTTCCCCTTCACAAAGATTGGATAAAAGATATAGAGTTGATATTGATCCATATTTTGCCAAATCTTGAAAGAATGGAGGATAATCCAATTTAATCGATAATTCTTGATTCTTCCAAGAGAGAGAGAGAAAGATGGATTTTATGGACTTGAGAAAATCTTCTTAATTGTGACTAGCCATCAATCAAACAAGGGGAACTATAGTCACAACTAAGTTGATTGGGTCACAAAGACCAAGAATCAAATATTTTTCAAAATGAGCACACTTCCTACACATGCTAGTGGATTTTTCGAAAAGTCTATCCTATGTCACAAAGTGCATGCATCCACTTCAAACAAATAGCTTTTTAAGTATATTTAGCTCATACCTTCAACCACGAGACACAAAGTCGAGTGAACGTAAAGGTATCAACCAAATATCTTGAGAAGTACACAAAAAAAATTCACTTGAAGCAATTACATGCAAAGGATGGCACACTAGCATGGTATAATGGCCTAGATGCATTGCGGTATTCAATGAGGTTCATGGAAACATACCTTTGCCATAAGACCATTTCATTTGTGCATATATTTAAGTTTTCGAAAAAACTAGCTCTTACTTGTTCTTTGATGATGCTACTTATTAAGAGCTTGCTTAGTGGTGCACAAATAAATGAGACTACAAGATCACTAGAAGAAATTGTTAATCCTACAAGTGACACAAGTGTTGCAATGAGCTCCCCCTTAAGTAGTGCTAGAGATATTTGAATTTCTCCAACAAGGCACTTTATTCAATTAAGAATATAGTGAGGCTCATTCCAAACTTGGTCAAGAACATAAATAGTTTGTCAATTGAAATGTGTCAAGTATCTCATTACCTTCAATGCCACATCACCATTTTTCAAGAAAGACGGTTCACTCCCGGGTCACCCGGCCATAGGGGTCGGGTCACCCGATGGCAGACAGAGGCGCACCGGGTCACCCGGGCACAGGGGCCAGGTCACCCGCCGACCTTACTCACTGGGCCGGCACCGGTCAGACTGGTGCTTGTCACCGGTCAGATCGGTGACCCCGATGGTCACTCCTTCTTGTCTCTTGAATGTGTGAACACATCACTAATTTAAGGTCTGCAAAAGAGACAAGGCAATGCTCTACTAGAGAGCCATTAAAAGCATCGAATGGCATGAGAGAGTAAATTTTCAAATAAATGTCAAAGTCACTACCTCATGTTTCACTAGTACAAGATAAGTGACACATGAGTGTTCACGAAGAACTAAGAGTGACTTAGACTCAACAAAGAGCACTAGTTACTGAGATGTCATTGATTTCAAAACTTATACCCATTTGCCCTTCACATGGCCAATAGGTCAAAAGTGATTTCCAAATCTTCTAGCCATGTGTTTAATGCATCTCTTTCAACCTGCAAGCTCAGCAAGTATTTCTTGGTACCCAACACTTGTTGGGTCCTACAAGGTTAGCCACAAGGTGCTTAGGAACCCAAATGGCTCTCATGCTAGTTTGAGGTGAACTAATCTCCCTCATAGCACAAGTCCCATTCTTATCGTTCCTAAGCTTATGAAATCATAATGGACAAGGTTTGATTTAGGAATGTTACCATTTGGGCAATCTTTGCCCATGTGACCCTTTTGACGGCATTCATAACAAATGCGGCTCTTGTTCTTGTTGGTCACACCATTCCTTGCAATTTCTTGTCCATGCTTGCTCCCGAGCCTTGTTCTTGGAGAGGAGGTCATCTTTGGCTTGTTTGCTCGAGGGGTGGCAGGCCTGGCCGGCACCGGTCTGACCGGTGGCACGCACTAGTCTGACCGGTCACGGTCAGTGCCACCGCCCGTTGTTGAACTTGGACAAGCGTCGGCAAAGTGTCCCTTCTCTCTGCACTTGTAGCACACTCTCCACATGTTTGAGCTTCTAGACTTCTTGGAGAGTGATTCTTGTGCCTTGTGCTTGGTTGGGTGATGTTGGGACTTGACTTACCCAACTTTGCTCTTTTCTTGAATCTTGTGCTTGTGGGTCTTTGTATGTTGTTGAGGAGTTGAGCTAGCGACGGTTGATCACTTCTCAATCTTCTTCACCATGTCTTCATGGTTATCTTGAGAAGGTTGCACTTTGCTCTTCTCCTTCAACACATACAAGTCTCTTTGAAGCTTTTCAACCTCTTGCTTGAGTTCATCATTTTCTTTAGCAATGAGGTCATCACAAGATTCTACAAGTACATGCTCAATGCTAGATTGGCTTGCTTGAGACAAACAATCATTAGTGCAAGACAAATCAATTTGAACTTGTGAGCATGTGCAAGTGTGAGATAGAGGTTGCATAAATTTTACCGATGAAAGCACAACCTCATGGGCTATCTCTAGTGTTGCATAAGAATCTACAAGCTTCTCATAGGAACACTCAAGTCCCTTGTGATTGGCTTGTAGAGCCATATGCTCACTAGTGAGCTTCCCTAGCTTTTCTTCAAGCCTTTCATTTTCTTGATCCACTGCCGCTACACAAGCAAAGGATTTGATAACCTTATCATATTTCCTAGCGAGTGAATCATACTTACAAACCAATGAGGTATTCTTAGATTTGAGAGCTTCAAGTTCCTTGGCCAAGGAGCTTGAAGCTTCATTCTTCTCAATCTTTCCTCCTTTGGTTCTCTTCTTCTTTTCCTTCTTGGCCATCAAGCAAATGGTTGTGCCTCTGCCGGCACTGGTCTGACCGGTGAGTGCCACCGGTCTGACCAGTCCCTGCAGAGGGACAGGCTCTTCGCTCCTTTGGCCTTCTCCTTGCTTGGGAAGTGACACTTGAGGCTCAGTGATGTTGAATAAAGACATAGAGCTCTCCTCAAGTGCCTTCTCCATGGTTTGCTCTTGATCGATCCATTTGGGCTTCTCATATTCTTCAAGAAGAATCTCCCAAATGGTGTGTGCATCAATCACAAGTTTCTCATAGATGAATTCCTGCACATCATCACTCAAAGCACTACAAATATAGTTAAATACTCGAGAGTTGCATTGCCAACACTCTAAGTCCTCTAGGGATGATTTTGACAAGTCAATTTTGGTTTCCCCAAGGTGAGGAGGTAGAATGCTAGCAACAACAATCTTCTCGGCAAGTGGGCCCATGGTCCTAATGCAATTGAGTACATGAATTGACCAAGATGCATAGTTTGAGCCATCTAGAGCTAGAGGCTCAAACGGTGCCACACGAGTTGTCGACATCGAAGAACTCCAAGCGGTTAAGCTCGAATCGGAGCACCAAGCTCTGATACCAATTGAAAGGACCTTGATGTCGCCTAGAGCAGGGGGGTGTGAATAGGCGAGACGACCGAATTAAACTTTTCGTCCCCAAAAACTTGAACTGCCAGACATCACCGGTCAGACCGGTCCCTGGCGCTGCTCAGAAGGTGGCACCGGTCAGACTGATGCCCTTCACCGGTCAGACTGGTGACCCACAGAGAACCTGCAAAAACAACTTCAAGCTCCTCTTGGCTTCTAACACGAACCAAACTTGGCGAGTGACCTTGGTAGATGATCACAAGCAAGGTAATGACCCCTGCACACACAAGTAGCACACCCAAGTAGAACATAGAGGAAGCAAATCAAATATGCTAGAAAACAACTTAGAGAGGCAAGCCACAAAGAGATTCAAGGATTTGTTTCCTGAAGTTCACTGCCCACCAAGGAACGACTACGTCTCTGTTGAGGAGCTTGTAAGGGAGAATTCCCACAACAAGCCGGGTCTCTTTCAACCACTTTCCTCCTTTCCACTAAGGCAATCTTTTCCACGAAGAGGCAAGATCACAGCCCTCACAAACTTGCCGCTGCTCACCACAACCTTGGGAGCTAGCCGGCGACGCCTAGCCGTCTAGGAGGCAAACCTCCAAGAGTAACAAACACTTCAAAGCTTGTAGACGCGAAACCGAAGTGCTCAAGCTATGGGAATGCTCTTGTTAGCTCACAAACTCGCTCTTGAGCTCACTCTCTCAACCCAACACAAAGGATATTGCTTGAATCCACAAAACTCACAAAGAGAGGGTAGGGGAGAGCCACTAAGGCTTAGGGCTTGCAAGAAATGGCTTGGGACCTCAGCAACATCACTAGAAACAACAACCTTCAACTGAAGAAGGCTTGGGGTATTTATACCCCTCAAAGGAGAAAACTAGCCGTTAGCCCTCGGGCGGCACCGGTCAGACCGGTGCCTCACACCGATCAGAACTAGCCGTTGGGGCTAGCGGCACCGGTCAGACCGGTCCCCCTGACCGGTCAGACCGGTCAGGCCCGAGGCACCCCCAAAACCCTTTCTATGATTCTAACACTTCACCAAAGTGATGAAGTCGCTCAGGTTAGGTTAGGAGGGTTTGTTAGCACACTCTAAGGCTCTCAAGGCTAGATCTCACTTAGGTTAACTAATGAGCACTTTGACTTGGTCAACTCGCTAATGTTGCATCCCTCTTGATAGTACGGCATACCTATACTCAAGAATAAATAAAAATACTTTGCAACCTCTTGAGCTTGAAAGACTTCAATCTTGCCATACTTGAGCGATATCCACTTGAGGGCTTTCAACTTAGCCTTTGTCTTGAGCACGTCCATACTTGAACTAATGACTTAGGATCTTTCCATATAGCATAAACATGCACGCTTGGATCCATAAGTCACTCCATATTGCCAATCATAACTTGTTGACGAGTTGCATTGCTTCCCTCGGTTAAGGTTTGGATATGATACTTGGAGACCCCACGGATGCTAAAACTTCACCTTAGCAAAACACTAGTGGCGGCTTAGTTACGGCCCCAAAGATTGCTTAGTCCCTCGCCCTAAACATCTCGGTTGATCTCTTCATCACTTACCCAATCCACTTTGAGTTCTACTTTGCTTCATCCATAATTAAACTTCATTTGAAATTCTGCTTCAAATGCTTGATCTTGATTGACAACGAATATGCAAGCTTCCAATTAAGAACCATAATGTTTACACTCATCCTTGTGTCATCTTTCAATCAACACATGAAGACTTGCACTTAACATAGAGAATTATCATCTTCTCTTTTATGATCCTTGTAATTTTTAATCAAGCTATGTCAAGTGTGGGAGACCATGAATTGACCTTCTCAATTTATCCCAATACTTATCTTCCTTTATTGCTTGATATTTATCACATATGCATTAGGATCATCCATATATTTTGTCTTCTCAAATGTGAGCCGTATAATATTCATCCACAGATAAATACTCCAATAATTGCTCATGAAAATCTAAATAAAACCTGCTCACAATGTTAGACAAATACATTAGTCCTTTAATCGCTTTGTCATTCAATTCACCAAAATCCACTTAGGGGCCTAGATGCACTTTCACAGCCAGGTGACCGCGACACCTCCTCGATCCTCGTCGTCACAGGGACGTCGACCTCCCCTGTGCTGGCCTCCGCCGCCTCGCCTCACCTGCCTTCGCCCGGCGCCGCCGTCTCCGCTTCGGGTGGACGCCACGCCGTTCGCTGCGGCTCGCCGGCAGCCGGCGTCAGGGGCATCCTGCTCCCGCTGGTCCTGCTCACGCTCGCAAAGGGGCAGCAGGTCAATGCCGTGTTCCCGCTCTCGCAGCTCGGCCCGACATTGCTGCTGCTGCAGGCGAGCGACGACGAATTGCTTGGAGATGAGGCTGGGCGGGCGCGAGGTTGGGGATGAAGCTGCACGGGCTCGCGGGCGACGGCGACCGGCCTGCGGCGAGCGCAAGGTTGGGGGTGAGACTCAGATTTGTTTTTGGGGTTTTGTGTGTGGTGCTGGTGCGAGCTCGGGGAAAGAGGTGCTCGGGGTTGAGGCTGGTCGGCCGGCGCGCGACGGCAAGGCCTGGGGATGAGGCTGGGTCCGGAGGCGACAACGAGATCCATGGAGGAGATGGGTGCCAGTTTTTTTCACTGGTACGGGGATAAGTCTTGGGCTCTTGGCCCCTAATGACTCACCACCACACGCAAGGGAACTAGGCAGCGGTGGGGGTACAGGCCTATCGCCTACGGAGTGCTAGCGAACGACAATAATTTGGGGACGCCAGCCTGTAGCTTCCACGACGATGTTTAAGAGACGGAGGGAGTACCTCTTTCATCAGTTTCTACATTGTGTGCATCCACATTGCTAGCTCTTTCATCGGTTCCTACTTCTTCAGGCTATACTAGGTCTTGTTGAACTTCAACATATGGTTGCCCTTGCGGAATTACAGGCGTAGGAGCAGGAGAATAAAATGATGTCAATGTCTTACTCTTCTTATTTATTGACACCAATTAAGTAATTCTAATCTAAAATCTACAAAACAGTACATAAATAATACCAGTACTCAATGCAGTATGCGAGTTCCCGATTCAATCTACAGTATGCTTATGGGGAATCGAGGATTGCGGTCTTGCGGATTGGGGATTCGAAAATCAAAAAAAAAATATAGACCCGCTTAAGAGTGAAGAACTGCTGAAGATGGTTCGCTGGCCGACCGGCCGCCTCGCCAAACTTCGGGTGCCTTGGCCCCTGCCCTTGGGGAGTGGAGAGTGGCTGAGCCTGAGTGCGTGAGTAGGAGATCCGGAGATGGTCGCTCGCCTCGCTGCCGTGCTGCACGCCGGTGCCGCCACCAGCCGCCAGCCGCTAGGGGTTGCCGTGCGCGAGGGAGAGGCGCCGAGGCGGAGTCGCGGTCTCACGGAGTGCGGGCGCCACACAAGGGACGGACAGAGGTAGCAGACTGTGTGGGAGAGAAGCAGGTTGGCCGGTGATTTGCTGGGCCACAACTCAATTTGGGCTAACGAAGACTAGGGCTACTATACAAAAATGTTCGCTGAACCTTGAAGAAATACAGGGGGTATGAGAGGTTTTTTTGTCCCACGCCCAAGGCCATGGCCTTAGTGGCCTTAAGCCCACCTCCGCCCTGGTTTCTAATAACAACCAAAGAATTACATTCTCTCAACGATTTTCTCCACTGCCAAGGAAACAGTATATACCTTGGCGGCTTGATTTTGGTCGCCGAGGTAAATCTAGTTTGGGATAGTGTCGGCCCCCAACGACGTGCCCTAGGGCCCGCCACCTCTGCCAATGTCGTTGGTGCGGGACATGTGGGGCTTGCCGTCGTCTAAGAGGGGGTACTCTTGGTATATATATAGAGAGAGAGGAGACACATCACCTTACCGCCACATGTTGCCTCACGCAAATCAAAGAGCGAAGGAATTGATTTGCACAATATTGCTTAGTTTGGGTGTCAAATCTCCACACGCTGTGCCGCCGGGCTGGCCGGTGCACCTCCCCCGCACCCATCGCCATCGGCGGCTCCTGCTGCCGAAGAAGAAGTCGAACAAATGTTAGTGCAACATTTTCCCAAAAAATGCTGTGTATTTAACTATTTTAAAATAAATGTGGGTTCAACCTTTTTTTGAAAAATCTTGATCCAACTTTTTTAAAAAAAATATCGGTCCCACCTTTTTAAAAATGTTTGGTCCACTTTTTTTTTAAATGTTGACAAGATTTATCATCAAGTGTGTTGAGAACAGATAGGTATGGGTGGACTGAGAATTTCGAGTCCTATATATTTTGCACAAGATGAGTATGACACAACAATCACCTCAAGCAGCGTTTAGCGAATCGTCCAATAACCGGTCGATTTCCAAAAGCCTTCCAATACTGCATTGACTGAATAGTGAATCATTGACTGGTGGTGTCTCATTTTGCAACCATGCACCGATCCGGTTTCCGCTTATTTAAATACTAGGATCGTGCCCGTGCGTTGCTACGGGCAACAAAAACTATAACATTATTAGCATCGGTCCTCACAAGAGACATAATTATCAGCAGAGTTAAGAAAATATTCCTAATCGAGTACCGTGTGTAGTTTGCTTAAGCTCTAATGCCCTATATACTATAGCGCTATATACTATAGCGCTATATACTATAGCAATTTGCATAGAGATAGATGGCATATCTTAGCTGTGAACCTATGACACACAAAGAATTCAAAGACTTGACAAACCACAAGTTTTAGAGTTCAGACAGAAATCCCTGACCCATAACATCAATCAGGATCATAATCATCAAAGAAGTGGCGTTTTACAGCTAGAAACATCACTCGCTTGTTTACAGTTTTGGCCAAAAAACCACGAAAGGCAACAGAAATACTCTTAATATGACAGATACTCCCTCCGTATCCAAATACTTGTCGCTATTGACTTTTTTCTGCAACTTTGACCATTTGTCTTATTCAAAAAAATTTGCAAGTATAATTTATTTTGTTTGATATATGGTTTATTGTTGTATGTATTTTAAGTTTGACTTATCATTTTACATGTTTGCGATAATTTTTTAAATAAGACAAATGGTCAAAGTTGTAAGAAAAAGTCAACAACGACAAATATTTCGATACGGAGGGAGTACATCTTTGGCTTCGTCCCAATTTCGGATGGCCTACAGACGGTTCCAGCAGAACCTGTTGTGGGGCTTCCAGCAGCATAAGTTGTTTATGAGTTTCACAAACTGCACATGGCAACAGAACCGAACATATTCAGAACTGCATATTTCTTCTAAAAAACAATCATTTAGCTGATGACTCAAAGTTACCTGTCTCATGCACTTGGAAAAATTCAGCTAGCACAGACCAAATCTGTTTAACTATCACATAGGAGAAGAATCAATGCTGAATGGATTCTTATTCACAACAGAATAAGCAGTCAATAACCTCTACTTCCTTTCTATTTGCCACATTATCATGAGTCAGTAGTTTCTTTTTATACAATAACAAAGATCTAAATGTACTTTGGGATGTGTAATTTAATTTTCAAACAACAGGTATATAAATGAGCATCACTTCCCGATAAATAATATACTATCAGTGTTTCAAACAACAGGTATTAAATAATATACTAAATACTGAACCAGAATAGCTATCTAGTGTACAATACTAAATCAGAAGACCAACATAATAGCACTTTTCAGATGTCAAGATCAATTCAACCATGAGATTTTCCCTGTTTCAGTATAAAAGTTAAGATCAAATTTAAGACACATTTGTTTCCTGAATCTGAAAGGAGCACAAATGAGTTGTCCAACAAAACACACAGGAACTAAATATATGTCAAAACAACAGCCTTGAACCAGCTGCTTTTGCGCTAAAATAAAAAAGTATAACATAAATGGATTTTATCTATATGCTGAACAAGTGGAAAAGGAAGTTTTGACATACATGATGGAATGCTGGACATCCTCTTCAATACTGTAGAAACGCATCAGGTCTGTTCCAAACCACCATTTCCTAAGTACTCCCTGAAAAGAAAAATGAAATGGACTCGTCAATCCTAAATATAGCATGCTAACCTTTTACAGAAATTAAAATATTGCAATCATGACACTCCCAAACTCCGCCTAGGTTGACTGGAAGACTTTCTCGAGTCGTCTCAACATAGCCGGTCCCAAGCCCGGGTAAAGGAGGAGGGTGCGTTAGGTCTGGCGAACCAGCAGCGAAATCAGCCACTCTAATGGATATGAAACCCATAAGAAATTCGTTGGGGCGTAACCCTCTTAGCGACGCGCTACATCGGAACCCGGGTGTAGTGTTAAATGAGCAAGGGCCGGGTCGTCTTCCCCTTAGGGACGCGTCGTATCGCGATCCGGATACGATGATAAGTGAGCAAGGGTCGGGTCGTCGCAACCTTAGTGGCGCGCTACACCTACTCCCGGGTGTGGTGAAAAGTGAGCAAGGGTCTTCGCACTTTCCTCGACGGGCGCGAAGGGTAAGGAAGCTAGTCGGGCCAACTAGGATTCGTCTAGGGAGTTGGAACGTAGGATCCTTAACGGGTAAGTTAAGAGAGGTAGTCGATGCAGCAGTTAGGAGACGTGTAAATATCCTATGCGTTCAGGAGATTAAGTGGAAGGGTCAGAAGGTGAAAGAGGTGGAGGGTTCTGGTTTCAAGCTTTGGTACACGGGGGCAGCGTCGGGTAGGAATGGAGTGAGCATCTTGATCGATAGGAGTTTTAAGGATGGAGTTGTAGATGTTAAGAGGCAAGGTGACCGGATTATTCTAGTCCGGTTGGTAGTTGGGGATGTGACTTTGAATGTGATCAGTGCCTATGCCCCTCATGTAGGTCTTAGTGAGAGCGTCAAGAGGCAGTTTTGGGAAGACTTGGATAGCATGGTTAGTACCGTTCCCATCAGGGAGAAGCTCTTCATAGGAGAAGACCTCAATGGCCATGTGGGTGTGACGAATGCTGGTTTCGAGCGAGTGCATGAGGGGTTTGGGTATGGTGGTAGGAACCAAGAGGGAGAGGATGTGTTGAACTTCGCGTTGACCTACGACTTGTTGATAGCAAATACCCTCTTCAGGAAGCGGGAATCCCACCTGGTGACCTTTCAGAGTGGTCAACACTCGAGCCAGATTGACTTTATCCTTGCGAGGAGGGAGGATAGACGTGCTTGCTTAGATTGTAAGGTGATACCTGGAGAGTGTGTTGTTCCCCAACACAAGCTTGTGGTGGCGGACTTTAGCTTTTGGGTACGTGTCTTCCGGGGCAAACGTGCCGAGATTGCGAGAACGAAGTGGTGGAAGCTTAGAGGAGAAGAGGCGCAAGCGTTTAAGGATAGGATGCTAGGTGAGAGGCCTTGGGAAGAAGGAGAAGATGCAAATGACATGTGGCTAAAGATGGCAACGTGTGTTCGGAAGGTGGCAGGGGAAGTGTTTGGCATGAGTAGGGGAGGCAAGCAGGAGGCAAAAGACACTTGGTGGTGGAATGAGGAGGTGCAAAAGGCCATTAAGGAAAAGAAGGAGTGTTTCAAGCGACTCCACCTCGACAAGAGTGCAGCCAACATCGAGAGCTATAAAATAGCAAAGAGGGCTGCAAAGCGAGCTGTGAGTGTAGCCAAGGGCCAGGCGTACGATGACCTTTATCAGCGGCTAGGCACGAAGGAAGGGGAGAAGGACATTTTCCGGTTGGCTAAGATCCGAGAGAGGAAGACAAGAGACTTCAACCAAATCAAATGCATCAAGGATGGGACAGACCAACTGCTGGTGAGGAATGAGGAGATCAAGGACAGATGGCGAGAGTACTTTGATAGATTGTTTAATGGGGAGGATGAGAGTCCTACTATTGAGTTGGATGACTCTTTTGATGACACCAACAGATGTTTTGTGAGGAGAATTCTGGAGGCAGAGATTGAGGAGGCTTTGAAGAGGATGAAGAGAGGTAAAGCGATGGGCCCCGATGGCATCCCCATTGAGGTGTGGAGATGTTTGGGTGCTAGAGCCATAGTTTGGCTAGCAAAGCTTTTTAACCTCATTTTCCGAGAAAACAAGATGCCTGAGGAATGGAGGAGAAGTATATTAGTGCCGATCTTCAAGAACAAGGGAGATGTTCAAAGTTGCACTAATTATCGGGGGATTAAGCTGATGAGCCATACGATGAAGCTCTGGGAGAGGGTTATTGAGCATCGCCTCAGGAGAGCGACAAGCGTGACCCAAAACCAGTTTGGGTTCATGCCCGGAAGGTCGACTATGGAGGCAATTTTCTTGCTACGACAGTTGATGGAGCGGTATAGGGAGCAGAAGAAGGACTTGCACATGGTCTTTATTGACCTCGAGAAGGCGTATGACAAAGTACCAAGAAATGTCATGTGGTGGGCCTTGGAAAAACACAAAGTCCCAACTAAGTACATTACCCTTATCAAGGATATGTACAAAGATGTGGTGACGTGTGTGCGTACATGCGATGGTGACACTAGTGACTTTCCAATTAAAATAGGACTACATCAGGGGTCAGCTTTGAGCCCTTATTTATTTGCTTTGGTGATGGATGAGGTCACAAGGGACATCCAAGGTGGTATCCCATGGTGTATGCTCTTTGCTGATGATGTGGTGCTAGTGGACGAGACTAGGGCACGGGTTAATGGGAAGCTTGAGCTGTGGAAGGACACTTTAGAGTTGAAAGGTTTTAGAATCAGCAGGACCAAGACCGAGTACATGATGTGCGATTTCAGCATGACTGGACATGAAGATGGAGTTGTGAGCCTCGACGGACAAGTGGTGGCCAAGAAAGAGACTTTTAGGTATTTGAGATCGATGCTACGGAAGGATGGTGACATTGATGAGGATGTTAGGCATAGGATTTCAGCCGGTTGGCTGAAATGGCGCCAAGCTTCCCGCATCCTCTGTGACAAGAAGGTGCCCCAAAAGCTAAAAGGTAAGTTCTATAGAATGGCGATTCACCCGGCGATGTTATACGGTGCTGAATGTTGGCCTACAAAGAGACGACATGTCCAACAACTGAGTGTCGCTGAGATGCGTATGTTGCGTTGGATTTGTGGACATACAAGAAGAGATAGAGTCCGAAACGAAGACATTCGGGATAGAGTTGGGGTGGCACCAATTGAGGAAAAATTGGTCCGACACCGGTTGAGATGGTTTGGTCATGTCCAGAGGAGGCCTCCTGAGGCACCGGTGCGTAGTGGGGTGCTAGACCGGGTCGGTAGTGTAAGGAGGGGTAGAGGTCGACCTAAACTAACTTGGGATGAGTCGGTCAAGAGAGACCTTAAGGAGTGGGACATCCCCAAGGAGTTAGTTATGGATAGAAGTGCTTGGAGACTTGCTATCAATGTGCCTGAAACATGATCTTTTCTTTTTCTTTTGTGTTCTTGTGCTTTGTGCTTCTCCTACCCTTGTTTCTTGTGGGTTTCATCCCTAGCCTACCCCAACTTGCTTGGGACAAAAGGCTAAGTTGTTGTTGTTGTTGTTCATGACACTCCCATTTTTATTATATGTACCTTCCTGAGCCATTGCATTGTAAACGCTAATTATCACAGTTCTTTATACAAAAATACAAAATCCAGGTACACAAAAAGTCAGACATTTAGGTGACAATAAGCTATACCTCTCAGTTGCAGTATCAATTTTTCATTACCAATAAGATGGGTGCAGTAACTCAGCACTTGACATGTATATATCCACATCAGAGATTGAGAAACCTCGAGGATCAGCAAAAAATGTATGATCAGTTTGAAGCATTAGTTCATAAAAGATATACATTCATACAAATATCAGACAACATGAGACTCGGTGCTTTCGTATCCAGGACACACTCGACCGAAGCCTGAAGGCTGGGGGCTGGGTGCATGGGCTAATCCTAAATGCAAGCCACACTGCCCGAGCTTTTTGTTAGTAAGTTGAAGTTCTGCTAAGGAACACTAAGATGATGCAAGGCAAGAAAGATATGTTTGGTGATGAATCAGTGGACTAATGTTGTCAAATTTCTGATTTTTTTTTAATTTTGGCAATAACTGCTCTTAGCTTTTGTAAAAACCCAACAACTAAGAAGCTTAGCCCAAGATTTTAAATACTAATTCAGATAACATAAATGTACACTTGCTTACTGCCAATTCAACCATTGGATGGAGACTTTCAACTTTAAACCATATTGCTTATGAGCTCAACTCTCAATAAGCAAAGAATTATCTTCAAACATTAAGAACAACATACAATTTTCAAACAAGATCAAATTATTTACATTGTAGGTACCTAATCAGCTACAGTGGTATGACAAGTGATAAATAAAAAACATTAAAAAATGGGGCAAGCAGCAAGCATGATCAATTTGTCTTACATGCAAGCAATATAGGTTAAATTGATAGAAAAAGTGATATGCAAGCACCCATCCAAAGATATGGAAGCAACAGATCACTGAAGACATTACAAAAATAGCCTGCACTGCAGATAAAATGTGTTACTTGTGATATTAGCTTACTGCAAACTATAGCTGCTACATTGGTTTTGTACTTCCATGCATTACTTCTCTGACAGCAAACAGTCTACTTCAAATTGGTTTCGTACTAAATGGGTTAGAATTTAAGCAGCAAAGCTGTACTAAATACTCCCTCCGTATCGAAATACTTGTCGTCATTGACTTTTTTCTACAACTTTGACCGTTCGTCTTATTCAAAAAATTGTGCAAGTACCATCTATTTTGTTTGTTACGTGCTTTATTATTGTAGGTATTTTTAAGCTTGACTTGGCCATTTACATATTTGCAATAATTTTTTGAATAAGACAAGTGGTCAAAGTTGTAAGAAAAAGTCAACAGTGACAAATATTTCGGTACGGAGGGAGTACATCTTTATATTAGAATTAGTACAAAATGGCACTTGTACATCTGCATACATCCATTATAACAATCATCTAATTGCAAGCAGAATAACATATATTTAACATACATTTACCCATGATTAGATTTTTAACCTACCCCCCACAGTTTAGAACTGTTTTTACCATAGTTAAAAAACAGAAATTTAGTAAAGCATTCAGACCTCGGGATTAAAACATAAGCATTGACTACCTCAAGATTTTATACCTGGTGAGAAAGACTGAAAGAGTATGATGTAAATTGAAATAGTTTTTTTCCATTATTGAACGTAGTAAATGAAACTACTTATCTTGTTTCTTAATGATCAATACTCGCAGGTGCAGAAAAAGCATCAGACATGGCAATTAGCATCCAATCAATTGCATTGTGATTTCAATTAGAACTATAGCTTATACATGGCAATTAGTAAATAAAGTAAAGCAGAAATAACCGAAATGATTATGGAAGTCAAGATAAATTACGGAATGAAACCTTTCTTTTGTTCTGCTACAAGTACCAGATTACCAGCTACAATAACAAACTTCCAAGCCCCTGCATGCCACACCTCCACACTGGGTCAACGGCTGTTAAGATGACCATAAAAGACATGGCAACACCACCTATCCATTCTGAGGGACTGTCCAGTCCAACTCCGGTCAATAATCGAGGAGGACAAACCTGAATGCAGGAAAGTCAATTGCTAAATGACAGAACTTAGAAACAGAAAGCAGGTGGTGTAATTTGGAATGATACTAAGGAACCCTCATAATTTAGAGGTGTTGGACAAAAACAATTGTAGACAACATGTTTTCTGCCATGCACATGACACAGAAGAACTCAGCTAAAATAAATAAGAAAAAAAAGAACTCGGCTAAAACAATAAGAAAAAAGCAAGAGCACCTTATCTCCTGAGGTTGTTGACCAGGGGGCAGGGATGACGACAACTTTGGTGTTTTGATCCTTAAACCTGATCTGGCGTGGTGGTCATTGAGATTGAAGCAGGGCTTGCCGCCCATCCGTTTTGCCGGTCACTTTTTTTGTGGGTCCATATGCTTGGAGTATTGTCGGTCACCTGTCATACACTGAAACTCTGAGACAGCAAGCCTTAACAATTCACACAATACTCCAAGCATATGGACTATTACTGTTTCAACAATCATGAAAGCAAATACTTTCAGAGAAAAAAATGTTGGAAGCACATAATTGAGAAGCCACCACTGGGTTGCAATCAAGCGTGAACAGAACACGAATGGCATCATACAAGTTTTGCACATTAGTTTCTGCAGCCACAACACTAAGTCCAGATTTCCAGTAAATCTGAACTTTATGAGCCACTTTTCAAGATATCCATGACAATAATTTGGGCCCCTCACTTTGTCTGAACTTCTTAGTGCTTTCAACATCTACAGATACAAAATTCTTGATATTGGACAATGAATTGAGATTGCCTATGTCACTGTCAGAATATGATTTAGAGCGGACCATTTGTTTCCCATCATCAGTTTGCAGTACAGAATCAAGCAAAATAAGGTAACTAAATACACATGGCACAACCAACGAAATGCCGCAGGGCATTGCAGGTCATTTTGGAGTTGCAGCATTATATTTGAAATAATTTACAGTATGGAAGTTGATTATACTAAACCCAAAATCATCATTCGAATAAATAAAGCAATTTCTTAGTGATTTTATGAACACACCAATTTCAATTTTAGCATGCACAGAAAACTCAAACAATTCCTGCAACCACACACCTCTTGCCTTGGACGTGACGAGCAGGTGATCCTCGTCGCTAGTTTCCCCACCACTACATCATCGTCCTCTAGTGGATGTGCCTACCTCTATGTGTTGTGCGAGTGCGACCTCCTACAGCGCCATATGAATTCTCTTAGGCGAGTACCTGCAAGGGAATTGAAGAGATTTGCATGCGGTAAAGTGAGATAAAAACCTAGGTCAGAGCCGCCCGGGTAGAGGATGAACCTGTCGAGTAGAGGGCGTGTCCGCTTCCCCTTCCCCGTGTCCGCTTCCCCTTCCCCCACTGCAGTCTGCAGGCGTCGGTGCAGTCGCCATCTTGGATCGGTGCTTGGTGGAGCTAGCGACGATGAAGGGTAGGAGGTCGTGGCTTCGGCTCGGTGGAGCAGAGATGCACCTGGCGAACGGGTTGCGCGATAGGGTGACGAGAAGAGTTGGCGTGACGACGGCGTCCACCTGGCGGCGGCAGCGACGGCGGTGACCAAGAGACGAATCTGCATAGGGGCCGAACAAATCTGCGAGGGGGATTGTGTAGGTGATGATGTGCATGAGGTCTGGGAAGGCAACAAAGAATAGAGGATAGAGTGAGGGGAGGCGACGGCGGCGGCAACGGCGGCAAATCGGTGGCCGAGAGGGCGCGGAGTCGGATGGGGAGAGAGCGCGAACAGCGGTGTGGCACGACAGTGGTGAGGAGGAGGCGCGCACAAGGGCGCGAGCGCAGGCGAGGGAAGAGGAACGGCGGCGGGCCTGTCGCAGGGAGGCCGAGAGGGGCGGCGGCGCGGGAGGGGAGCAAGAGATGAAAAAAGGCAGAGTTGGTTGGATTGGCGAAAAAAACTGGTTGGGCACGCGTGGGCGAGCGGAGGCACCAGAGGGCGGACGCGCGGCCGCTCGTGAAAAAGTAGGAACGTTTTTTTTTCTCCACTTCATATTTTTCAGGAGTAGAGATAACTGGAAAAATTTGAATGGTTTCAGGTATTTATAGTAACGGTGCAATTTATATTTGGTGAAAATTAGTATTTATGAGTTCTCAAGCGGGTTATTTGACATGGGCAATGTTTGGTTAGGGAGGCAAAAATTTACTCCACATTTGACCGCTAATTAGGGGTACTAAATAAAGTCAGTTTTCAAAACTATCTTCACAATCTCTGGTAAAATCGCGAGACGAATCTAATGAGGCTTTTGACCGCATCATTAGACGATGATTACTGTAGCATTACTGTAACAAATTATGGATTAATTATGCTCACTAGATTCGTCGTGCAAAGTTGCGCTCACCTGTGAAAAGGTTTTGCAAATAGATTTCATTTCGTACTTCATGCATACAAGATTCTCTGGGTGAAATTTTTTCACCCTGCTCCCAAACTCTATCATGAAAAGTCTAAAATACCCTTCATGCATGCAAATCAATTATGACATGCAGATTTGCATGCAAGGCTGCCACTAATCAAACAGGAAAGGTTTATTATCCTATTAAGGGCATGTTTGGAACACAAGAATGCGAAACACAGGAATTGAAAAAAATGGAGGAAGTGAGTTGAGCGAAAAGTAGAAAACTACAGGATTCCAAAACACTGGAATGGAAAACTTTGGCTGTTTGGATCGCGGGATTTTTTTTATCTTCACATGTCCAATTAAACAAAAAAAATTACAATGCCCACTTAATCGCGATGCTTTGTACTAAGTTTCCAAGCTAATTAATAATTATGCTAAAATTGAAACACTAAAAACATTCAAGTACCAGACTCAGTTTTTACTTCTGCTAGCCTTTTGGAAGAGAAAAAATTTGGATGCCTAATTCATAATCAGTACAGCTACCATTTATCAAATGCCTAGCTGACTAAAGATCTGTGAGGGCACACAACAATGAGAAGAAAAGACTGAGACAACACACAATGGAGGAAGAGCCCGAGAAAGTTTCCCTTGGCTTTTGGTGGATGCTTTTTTTTTGCTTTGAAATGTGCATGGATGGTTCCCTTTCCTTTGGAATGGAATTCTACAATCCTTTGTTCCAAACACTACCACACAATTCCTTTCCAAAGGAATGAAAAACTCCAAAATTGATCTAAACAAGCCCTAAACGTATTAAAACAAATGAAGGGCAATGTGGACTTTTAATTTATTCTACTCCCTCCGTCCCATAAAAGAGTGCAATTTTAGTTTTTTTAGGACAGATTAGTGGAGGAATGAAAAGACTCTAATACCCTCATTTATTTGCCAAATGCAGTAAGTTTTGCCATGCAAATCAGATCTGACCACTCTTTTATGGGACGGAGGGAGTACATCCTTAATTTGTCTAAAAAAATATGGAAGTAGCTATATTCCGAAATGGAGAGAGTAATCATTAAAAACTGCAGGTTTGTTTCCGGTTCTCTCTCATGTGTGTTCATAAGACTTTAATTTCACGTTTACGCAGAAACGGTTCAGACTTTACTTTCACCTTTTATGGCTGGCCGAGGGATATCTTTCTATAAAAACCGTCCACATTAGCCAGCTAGCCATCATCACTATAAAAACCAACCCGCCCGACGTATTGCAAGTCGTCGACCAACACAGCCGACCTGCGTGCTGCCGCTAATTGACGTACTCTTCGTCTAGCAGCTCACTCGTCTCGTCGATCGTGTGCTATGAAAGACAGCTACAACATGTTGCACAAGATGATGGCCATCTTCTTGTCCTTCGTTATTTTGCTTTTTATATCACCTGCGCAGGGTAAGTATAGAACCATTGTCTTGTCGTCAAATCTAAGATATATACTCTTTTTGTTCCAATTTATAGTTTGTTTAACTTTTTTGACTCAAACTTTGATCACTCGTCTTATTCAAAAAATTGTGCAAAATATCATAATTTCGGTTGTAGCTTCCTTTACTAATATAACTTTTGAAGAATGACTTAAATTTGACAATATTTCCACAAAATTTTTGAATAAGACAAGCGGTCAAACTTGATATTAAAAAGTCAAACGACTTATAATTTGAAACAGAAGGAGTACATTATACACACTAGATATTCTGACAACCACAATATTATTGCTACAGGTCGTCTGTATCAGCCAGGCGAGGCTCAAACTATTGTTACCAATACAAGTGATGCCAATTATACAATAATTCACTCGAAGACAGTTGACGACAAGGCATGCGACCTTGTATTTTGCACCAGGCAGACTGGATGTACTAACGACCATACTGGTGCTAGGGAGGACTGCTACTGCTGTGAGCCCGATCCGAAGATGAGTGATCATTGTTATGTCACGAGAGCCGGGTGTAAGGCACATTGCCCATTCTGTAAAACTTAGGGGCAAACAAACAATGCGATGCAAGAATATGGCTAGATGCCTTATTTGCATGAATAAATTGTTGCTTGTTGATTATCTTAAAATCGTCCCTATGGTATAATCGAAGAATTTAAACATTGGCATACATACATCTTGCGTTCTTTTCACTTGCTTTTGCTTTGCTTCCAAATTATTTTGTTCCTGAAATATCAGGCATTGCAACAGCCCAGCACAAAGGTCGGTAGGGCCAAATAAGAGGCTGGTCTTTGGAAGCTATGTAACCCAGTTGCAACCTTTTTGGTTGACGGAGGACAAAAGCATAGGATTAACCAGTAGGTGTGGCCCATTCAATGTGTAGACTTGTTAATAGACTTCCCGAGACCGGCCTTTTATCTTGGTCTGCCTCTCCCTAGGCAAGCAGTATGGGACTAAATCCCACACGCTACAGTGTTTTCAACCCATCTACAATAGCCATGCTACAGTACTGGCTTCTAGCCTGGCCCACAACTTGCCCCATCAACTGTCCCAATGGGGCTGTTACAACACACCCCACCCTCGGAACTCGACGTCCTCGTTGAATTGCTAAACCAAGCTACCTAGACAGGACATAGGTTCAGGATCAACTTTCCTGACCACGTACCCCGTACAGACGTGGCCAGGAAAGTCGATCGTGAATCTGTGTCACATATGGTAAAGTTGGTATGATAGCTCGCTCAACGAAGACGTCGAGTCCTTAGGGTGGGTGTGTTGTAACAGGCCAGCCTAAAGGCCGGTTGGGCCAAATAAGGCCCGCATACATGTGGTATGTAGGGTGCTAAGGGTGCCACTTTAGTCTCATACTAGCAAAATGTACGTGCGGCACGCACGTATTTACACAAATATTTTATATTCATTAAACACATATTGTATATATATTAATAAAATATATAATAATTAATAATTTTTCTTAAGTTCTTTAGATACTAATTTTAGATTCACATTTCATCATCACACTTAATTATAAATGCGACTTAGATGCAACCTATGCACCTGATCTTTTCAATTTCTGCATGGAACCATTTTGCATATGCGCATTCATCAAGCAGCAACCATACTATTCTTAGCAGCACCGCATGATCAGATTACTCCACATTCAGCACCACTCGATTCAGTAGCATCACATTCTATATGGAATAAAAAATAAAAAGCCTCATTTAACAATTTATTTATTCCAGAACTTTGTGTTTATCCCCATTTTGGCATTAAATATGAGGACACAAAAGTAAACATAATTTCCATGTGCTAAGCAAATCTTACATTGAATTCTTCCCCAATGTGTTTCTACCTCTCCACACCCCATCTTGGAGCTCGCTTTGTCCTTTGAACTCTCAAACCCCATGGCGCCCCCGAAACACTGCATTAGAATCCAAGTTTGAGTGATCTCACCATCAGCGACAACACCTAAAGCCGCTCGAGAAGCCACGCCAATGAGCAAAAGCATTGACACAACACAACACAACTCCTCTGGATACTGAATGCCTCATCGTAAAAATAATTTTCTTATAGTTTAATTTTATAGCAAAGATGTATCATGGATGATGTATTTTTATTCAGTCCTACCCAATAAAATATACAATAAAAAATTTAACTCATGTCATAATTAGCTTCTTCAGCTTGGAGTTGTTCACAAAAATCATTTGTATTTTTTATTAAACTAATCAAGATAATCGTGCAGAGTTAAAATAATATATATTTCTCTAACACATCTCGCTCTCGTAGCATGTGCTTTGTTCTTCCTATTTTTTGACTTCTCGGCTTCTCGCATATATTTCTTTGGTGCCACGGGTTCATGTGATTGAAGTATCTCGGCCCCCTACAAGGAGTGGTCCATGCTATACGGAAATTGTCTTGCGGACAATAGTATGTGATCCTTATGTTGAGAAGCAGTAACCAGCATTCATATTTCCCAATTCCCATGATAATGTCGCTGATACTGCAATGTGAAACTTAGGTGCAAGTATAAGGAGTAGCTCTAAGATAGATAAATCCATCAGGGACAAGGGCAGGAAGAGATGATAGCACAGGGTCAAACCAGGAGTCCCAAATGCTCAGTTCCATTCCATTCAACCAAATTAGCTTCATGAACAGCACGAACAAAGACCTGCAGAAGGGCAAGCACAAAAAAAAGTAACTCCATTAGCACAAGATAAACAGGAAACAAGTAAAGAATTAGATGAGCATCAAAATTTTTGGAAGAACTGATTCCAAGAGGAGGACCGCATTTTGCATCTCCATTTTTTCGAACTGATTGTATGGATCATGCTGCAACACCTTTGACCTAGGTGGTTACAACTTACAAGTCTAGAGTATAGCAAGGAGCCAAGAAGAAACAATACATACCATTCGATCACTGAAGATGATCCGCTCTACCAATCTGACTATTCAGAGGACTCCTTTTTCTTGCATGAGCCTTGTTACAAACACATAGTTTTGGAATGTGTAGGCATACCTATGTGGTTCAACATAAAAGGCACCCAAAATGATGAAATGATCAGGACCGACATCCTGCCATTTCGAGACTGGCTCAGGTACAATCTCCACAAGGTCACGCAGCTCAACTGTCTCATTAGCAATTTTCTATAAGAAGGTAGACTTCCCCACGCTGATGTTTCCCTCAACACAAAAGGTGATTCTCCTGTCCTTGGTCCATTGCATGACAGGAACGTCACTCTCCTCTTTCAGTTCATGAACAACATTGTCTTGCAGTCCCACATTGTCTTACCAACAATAAAGGAAATCAAGAGAAAGGGCAGAGATGTGGTATACCTTATCCGTGTAGAGCTTCTTGAGGTGCGCGAGGTACCTGAACCCGCTGTCGACGAGCTTCCGCAGGTTCCGCGGCCTGACCCCGGGGATCCCGAGCAGCTCCACGCTCTCCCACGCCGGAAGAAACCCCGCCTCTCTCCCGACCATGGCCGCCGACGAGAACGTCCTCCGCCCGAACCGCAGGGACGCCGTGGCGGCGGCGGCGACGACGGGTGTGAAACAGAGGGGAGGGGCATATATCGACATGCCTGATGAATCTGAATCATGAGTTAGAGGATATGATTAGGTTGCCTAGGCAATGGAGACAGGAACTAAAAATAACTGGCGATTGGACCGAGAAGATTGGAGCTAGTAATAAAATCAACAGATGACAACACGTATGTGTGACTATTGAGTGCTGGGATGAGTTCGATCATGGGTGGGTCGAACTCGAACCCGGTGGTCACCTCATCGAGATGGTGGAGTTGGCGGTGGAGACCCGGTAGAAGCGCCCGAGGTCCTTGCCACTGGACAGGTCCCCGGGACCGTGGGCGCCGTCAGTGAGCAGGACGGGATGAGGCGACGGCAGCCGGAGTTGGAGGCGGAGGCCCGGTAGAAGTGCCTGAGGTCCTTGCCGCCGGATAGGTCCCCGTGGCTGTGGACACCGTCCGCGAGCAGGGGCGGGATGAGGCGGCCGGAGTTGGCGGCGGAGGCCCGGTAGAAGTGCCTGAGGTCCTTGCCGCCGGATGGGTCCTCGCCGTGGACGCCGTCCGCGTGCAAGGGCGGGATGAGGCGACGCTGGACACGGGACGGGCGGGGATGGGCGGCGACCTCGGGTGGTGGGTCCGTTGCGGGTACAGGCGGGCGGGTATGCGCGGGTGGGGTGACAAAAACATTACGTTTCTGGCAGAAATGCTCTCCAAATTGCGATTTTTTTGTACTTCATAGTCCTTCCACCCTATCCACTTCCAAAAACATATGACAGGTGGGTCCGGCGTGAGGGGTAAGGCGGGTCCAATTTGGGTGAGAAAAGTTTTCAATTGTCTTCGTTCCTTATAGTATAGATATTGCTTAGGCAAGAGGAGCTAGACCAACTTATAAGGTTGATCTTGGGAAGCTATGTAACCCGGTTGCAACCTTTTTGCGTGAAACGAGGACGAAAGCGCAAAGAGGTTATGTAGTAGGTGTGGCCCATTCAGTGGCGGAGCCAAGGCCTTTTATGGCTGTCAGCTGACATCGATAAATTCCTGTAAAATCAATGTTAATCACTGTTTGACACTGTAAATTAAAGTATCTGACATCAGTCCTCAAGAGGTCTGACATCGGTGGCTCAGCAGTCTGGCTCCGCCCCTGGGCCCATTCAACGTGTAGAGTGGGTCTGAGCCGTTATCCCGGACTAGGTTGTTACACGCATCTCCTATTTTCTTTTCATCTTTTTTTAGTGAAGTGACTGAGAGAAGAACCGTGCATGTAGAGTTACCCCACGATTCCGCACCCAAAATTCTGAAGATACGCAATTACTTAAGCATGCAGTCCCTTATTAATCAAGCAGCTGGCCCTCTCAGTCCCCGCGCACGCGAGAGAGACGCCCAACGGCGGAAGCGGCGAGGCCCCCTGACGAGGGCCTGGATTAGGGCCCTCTCTCAACGACAAGATAATCAGTCTCGAGATGGAGTCATCTGACACCATTGACAATGTGAAGGCCAAGATTCAGTATAAGGAGGACTGTGGATCCTTGTCAAGGCCGTCACTGGCAAGACGCCTTGTCTCCGACCAGTTGGAGGCTTCCCCGACAAGTCTCCAACTGAGGGCTGGCTTCTCCGACAAGTTTCCGCCTCGCACGACAAATCTCCGCCTCGCACGACAAGTTTCCGTCCCGCACAAGGAGTCTCCGCCTCGCACGAGGAGTCTCCGCCTCGCACGACAAGTCTCCGCATCGCACGAGGAGTTTCCGCCTCGCCTCCGACAACTTGCTCGTTCCCACAAGTAGTTTCCGTCTCCGACCGATGCGAGGCCCGCACGAGAAGGTCGGAACGAGGAGACCGGGGTCCACACGAACGTGGCGCCATCCCGACAACCGGGCTGCTTCGCAACGACGCGTGGGGCACCAGTTCCCCACGCTATGCAAACGTACCAGCTGGCAGCACACGCGGGCGGCTGGCTCTGACAAGGGCTGTGATGCAGCACTGTTCCGTCGCGCGGCTCCCGACGTGTCGTCCCGTCCGACTCTGCGGCACGCCAACCCCGTCAGAGGCACTCGTGTGCCCCCTACAATTAGCACTGGCCTACGATTAGGTCCTAACGTGGCGGGCTCATCCCGTACTCAGGCGGGCTGAGTCAGCACCAAAGAACTCGGAGGAAGCGCCAGGTGCCCGGAATAAACATCCCCGCCCGGCCACGCGGCGGCCTCGACGACAACACAGTTCAGCCCCCCTTCAATGCACCCTGACGGACAGCGACGTGCGAGAAGACATCCCAGCGGCGTAGGACTGTAGCTTTTACTTGAATTCCTTTTTTGCCCTTCTCCCTTGCGTCTATAAAAGGGAGAGGAGGGCAACCGTCACAAAGGCTGACGAACTGAACTCTCACACCCCAGGGACTTGGGCTCGACACCCTCTCCTGACAAGTTTGTAACCCCTACTACAAACAACCCTAGCGCAAGAACACGGCAGCTCGATACTGGATGTAGGGTATTACTCATCGGAGGCCCGAACCAGTCTAAATCCCGGTATCTCTCGCGCTAACCATCCGGGTCAGACACACGATCCGATACAAATTTACTGCTCGGCGGTTGAGAACCCCGACAGTTGGCGCGCCAGGTAGGGGCACATCGTGTGTCTCGCCGAACTTCACCAACGATCCGGATGGAGGGCCGCGGGGTTTCGCTAACTCCCGGGGCCACCATGCGCTTTGGCTCCCTCGGCTTCGTCAACACGGGGCCGGCGGAGTCCGTCGTCGGGCGCACCTTCGCCCGACCAGCTCGCCCCAACGCCTTGACGGCAGCGGCGGGGCGCGCGGTGTTCGTCCGACGCTTCTCGGACGAGACGATCATGGCCATGTTGGGGCCAAACCCGACACAGGAGCATTTTAGGCTCGCCGCCTACTACCTCACCGACCTCGCCTTCCAGGCCAGCGGAGCCGAGCCGCTTGCCTGGGGTGAGTTCATGGAGCGGTACACCGCCAGTGTACCCCCGTGGACAGCAGGGCCTCCCGGACGACCCGGTGACGGCCTACGTGGACGCGCTGCGAGCGTCCTACACCGCCCTAGGCTCCGCGACCGCCCGGAGGGCACCTCCAGCACCCGCGCGCGACTTCACTCGCGAGTGTTTCGTCTGCGTGGCGCCGAGCTCAAGTAGCTCCACCGATACGGAGCCGGCACCGCGTCATCGCGCCACGAACGCCCAGCGCAGGGCGCGCCTCGACGAGCTTGCTGAGGCCAGACGCCAGCTCGATGAAGAGCTGGCCAACGTTCACCAGGAGCTCGGGGAGGACCGCGGGCCGCGCATCCCGCAGCCCACCCCGCAGCAGGCCCCGGTGCGGGAACAACACCGCGAAGGAGACGGCGAGCGGCAGGAGCGTCGCCCTACCGCCGAGCAGTCCAGAGCCCGCGCTCCGACACCGTCGGCTCGAGGACATGCACGCGACAACAACCGACGCGCTAATGAGGGCGCGAGCGTTGACGGCGACGCCCCGCCACTCTTCAGGCGAGCGTCGCAGAACTTAGCAGCCGCGGTGATGCTGCTGCGTGGCTGCCCAGAGGCGGCCACCCCCGAGGAGAGGAGGGTGCGACAGCAACTCAAAGCCCTTCTCGAGACGGTGGCAGCACAGCAAGCGGAGAGCTCCGCGTCACGCCAACAGTCGGCGCACGACGGGAGAGCAGCACCCTCTGCGCACCGCCAGAATCCGTCCCCCTCGCGGCATCGGAGCCACGGGGACGGAGCCGGAGGGTCGGCGGTCAAGCAACGTCTCGGGCTCAACCGTGACGCCCGGGACACCATCGAGGCTCGCTGCCGAGCCGCCAGCGTCGACAACTACGGCAACGGCGACCACCGCGATGAGCGCCGCCCGTGCGCACCGACAAGACGACCGAAGGCGCGGTGGGTGCTATGACAGCGACGACGACCGCGATCGCAGCTGGTCGCCAGACCAGAGGGGCCCACGGGCCTTCGGTCAGAACGTGTGGGATGCGAGGTTCCCCTCACGCTTCCGAGCTCCGACAAACATCCCCAGGTACGACGGGGAAACCAACCCGAGTGTGTGGTTGGAGGACTACCGGCTCGCGTGTCACGCGGGTGGAGCGACGGATGACCTCTTCATCATCAAGAACTTGCCGCTCTACCTCGGCGACTCCGTGTGGACGTGGCTCGAGCACCTGCCCCGCGGCAAGATCAGTGACTGGATGGAGTTGTGCCGTACGTTCGTCGGCAACTTCCAGGGTACGTACGCCCGTCTCGGCAAGTAGTGGGAGCTGTGTAACTGCAAGCAGCAGCCGGGGGAAAGTCTGCGCGACTACATCCGGCGCTTCTCCAAGCGTTGCACCGAGCTCCCCGGCGTGACGGACAACGACGCCATCTCGGCGTTCCAAAACGGCACGACCTGCACCACCCTCATCCATCGACTAGGGCGCCAGACTCCCCGAACTACTCGGGAACTCCTCGACATCACGACCAATCACGCAGACGGCGAGGAGGCGGTCGCAGTGACTCTCAATGCCCCTCAGGGCAAAGGGAAACAAGTCGTGGACCACGGTGAGGGGCCGTCCTCGCACCACAAAAAGAAGAAGAAGAATGACAAGCGTCGCCGTGATGACAACCTAGTCACGGCGGTCGAGCGCAAGGCCTCACGCCCCAAGAGCAACCCGTCCAAGGCCGGTCCCCCGAAGGACCACTTCGAGAAGCTCTTAGAGGCGCCGTGCACCCACCACGAGGTGCCCGTCAAGCACGCACTCAAGGACTGCCGTTTGATGAAGAACTACGTCAACGGCACGCTCAAGCCTAAGGCGGCAGATCCATAGAAGAAGGCCGCACCTCTCCCCGACAACGATGACGACGACGCGGGGACTCAGTACCCAGGTGAGGACGGGGCGGTCCACATGATCTTCGGCGGATCCCGGTGCGACCCTCAAGACGCCAAGAAAGGCTGATCCGGCGTGAGGTCTACAACACCGAGTCCGCGACGCCATCATACCTCAAGTGGTCGAAGGTTTCGATAACCTTCGACCGCAAGGACCACCCCGACCGTGTGCCGCAGCCGGGATGCTACCCACTAGTGGTAGCTCCCCTGTTCAGGTCCAAACGGATCCACAAGGACCTGATGGACGGAGGGAGCGGCATCAACGTGCTCTACGCGTCGACGCTCGACGACATGGGCATCCCGCGGTCCCAGCTGCGGCCATCGACCGCACCATTCCATGGGGTCGTCCCTGGGATGGTATTGTGCTATAGCGAAGCTTAACACGAACAATGAAAAGAAACGAAAGAGCTCAAGCAATAGACACGAAAAATCGCAAAACAGTGGGAAGACAAAAGCTAACTCTCAACAGTGTAATTCTCAAAAGACAATCCCCTTTACAAGTGCCGGTCGGCCTCCTTTTATAGGGAGACGAACGGACTTTTTACATACCAAAATTGTTCTTGTGTAAAACGGATCAAACAAGAATGTACTAGGCTAATTTTGGGAAATCTCCATTGGATCTTCACGTAATCGGCGCTTCCTGACGTCACACCGCATATTACGGCGCTTTTTCCGGCATCAGCACATGCGCCTGTCGGGTGAAGACTTTCAATCTTTGGAGATGTCCCTTTCGCCTAGTGAATTCTTGCCCCTGAAAAACATGCAAAACAAGATACGAACGGATAAGTCGTTAGCAGCGACGAAACCCCCGGGCGATATATGGGCCAACACTTATTGACCAGTGAAGATTCGCCCCCGGGGTTTCGTCCTGGGAAACGCCGAAAGCATCAGGCCCAAAACTTGGGGATTTGAACTCTTCGCCCTGCGCTGGTATTTTCGGACGACGAAGGGTGCCTAGCGAAAGCTGATACAGAGAGAACAAAACGGTGTTGATTAGTTTTAAAGGTTTCGCTGTTGACCTTTCAGATTGCCCCTATTAGACTATGGCAATCTTATGGTTTTGACCGTACCGGACTCGATTCCGAATCCCCCAACAGATGGAGGCACTCCCAATCGGGTAGATCGATCTGCCCGTCACGTTTGTGATGTTGCAGAACTTTCACACAGAAACCCTCACCTTCGAAGTGGTGGGGTTCTCGGGGACGTACCACGCCATCCTCGGGAGGCCGGCATACGCGAAGTTTATGGCCGTGCCCAACTATACGTACCTCAAGTTGAAGATTCCCGGTCCGAAGGGGATCATCACGGTGGGGACTACGTTCCAGCGCGCATTCGAGTGCGACGCTGAGTGCTTCCAGTTGGCGGAGGCACTGATCCGGTCTGAGAGGCTCCACGCCGAGCCTCCCTCCGAGGACCAAGACATCCCCGAGTCCTCCAAGCGAGCGGCCTGCTCTTTAGCGCCCGCCAAGGACATCAAGGATGCAGCCGTCTCCGATGATGGCCGCACGCTCCGTATCGGGACGGCGCTCGATCCTAAATAGGAAAGTGCGCTCATCGACTTCCTCAAAGCGAACCTCAATGTGTTTGCATGGAAACCCTCCGACATGAAGGGAATCCCGAGAGAGGTTACCGAGGACAAACTGAACATCAAGCCGGGATCGAAACTGGTGAAGCAACGCCTCCGCCGCTTCAACGATGAGAAGTGCAAGGCGATCGGCGAGGAGATCAAGAAGCTTCTTGGTTCAGGGTTCATCCGAGAAGTATTCCACCCCGAGTGGCTTGCTAACTCTGTACTTGTAAAGAAGAAGAATAAGAAATGGAGGATGTGTGTTGACTACACGGGCCTTAACAAGGCATGTCCCAATGATCTGTTTCCTTTGCCTCGCATAGATCAGGTAGTCGATTCGACAGCTGGGTGCGAAACCCTCTATTTTCTCGATGCGTACTCCGGGTACCACCAGATAGCGATGTGCATAGCGGACCAACTCGCGACCTCTTTCATCACTCCGTTCGGCGCCTACTGTTATAAGACGATGCCCTTCGGGTTCAAAAATGCGGGCGCCACGTTCCAGAGATGCATGCGACACGTCTTTGGAGACCTTATAGGACGAATCATCGAGGCGTACGTTGATGATATCATGGTCAAATTGAAAAAGACCGGCGATCTAGTCCCAGACCTCGCGGAGGTGTTTGCGAAGCTGAGGGAGCACGGGGTGAAGCTTAACCCCGAGAAGTGCGTTTTCAGGGTCCCAAGGGGTATGCTCCTTGGCTTTGTCGTGTCGGAATGTGGCATCGAGGCTAATCCCGAGAAGATCTCGGCCATCACAGACATGGGGCCGATCCAAAATCTTAAAGGCGTACAACGTGTCACGGGTTGCCTCGCGGCTCTCAGTCGTTTCATCGCTGGACTCGGGGAGCGCAGCCTGCCGCTGTATCGGCTAATGAAGAAGTCCGACCACTTTACGTGGACACCCGAGGCTCAGGAAGCGCTCGATTCCCTCAAGAATCTCCTGAAGAGCCCACCGATACTCATGGCTCCGGCGCCAGAAGAACCGATGCTTCTGTACATCGCCGCGACAACCCAGTTGGTCAGCGCTGCTTTGGTGGTTGAACGAGAAGAACCCGGGAGGTCACTCAAGGTGCAGCGCCCAGTCTATTTTGTGAGCGAGGTACTCTCCGACTCGAAAACTCGTTACTCGCAAATGCAAAAGCTCGTGTACGCTGTCTTGATCACCAAGCGCAAGCTCCGCCACTACTTCGACGCGCACCCCATCACGGTGGTATCCAAGTACCCGCTCGGAGAGGTGATCCAGAACCTCGAGGCTGAAGGGAGGATAGCCAAGTGGGCGCTCGAGCTGATGGGGTAGAACATTTCATATGCACCTCGCAGTGCCATCAAGTCGCAGGCGCTGGCGGACTTTGTCGCTAAGTGGACGGAGATCCAAACTCCGCCGGCGCCCATCGAGCACGAGACATTGACGATGTACTTCGATGGCTCGGTCATGAAGGAAGGGGCGGGAGTAGGCCTTGTCTTCATCTCGCCTCTGGCGTACGTATGGAGTAGTTGGTTCTATTACACTTCCCCGCCTCCAACAGCGTCACCGAGTACGAGGCACTCATCAACGGCCTTCGAATCGCGATCGAGCTCGGGATCCGCCATATCGAGATCAGAGGAGACTCAGAGCTTGTCGTGGATCAAGTCATGTAAGAGAAAAATTGTGTGGATCCGAAGATTGTGACATACTGCCAAGCCGTGCGCGATTTGGAGGACAAGTTCCCTGGGCTCGAACTTCATCACGTACTACGCGACTACAACAAGGCCGCGGACGTCCTCGCTAAGACAACATCGAGCCGCAAGCCAGTACCACACGGAGTGTTCGCGAGCGACCAGCATGCACCATCCGTACGCGTCGAGCGGGAAAAGCCACAAGAACCCGAAGGGTCGGAAGTCATGGAGATCGACCAGCCGCCCGAGCTGAACCTCGGGGACCCAGATTGGCGCTTCCCCATACTCGAGTGGCTTGTCGAAGGGAAACTGCCCTCCGACCAGACGGAGGCACGCCGCATCGCGCGACGAGCTAAAGCGTTCGTCCTCATCGAGGGCGAGCTCTACAAGTGGGGCGCGGAAGGCATACTCATGCGATGCATCTTAGGAGATCAAGGCAAGGAGCTACTTCGCGAGATCCATGCCGGCACATACGGACATCACGCCGGTCCGAGAACTCTTGTCGGAAAGGCTTTCCGACAAGGGTTTTACTGGCCCACAGCAGTGGCGGACTCCAAGGACATCGTGCGGCGTTGCGAGGGATGCCAGTTCTACGCTCGATAAACTCACCTCCCGGCGCAAGCGCTTCAGACCATCCCCATCACATGGCCTTTTGCTGTGTGCACCTCGATATGGTGGGGCCGCTCCGACAAGCGCCCGGGGGCTTAACGCATCTGCTCGTGGCCGTTGACAAGTTCTCCAAATGGATCGAGGCTCGACCCATCGTGAACGTCCGCTCGAAGGAAGCCGTAGCGTTCTTCACCGACATCATCTATCCCTTCGGCATTCCAAATACCATCATCATCGACAACGGCACCCAGTTCACGGGGAAGAAATTCCTCAACTTCTGCGACAACAACAACATTCGTGTGGACTGGTCCTCCGTGGTGCACCCGAAGACGAACAGGCAAGTCGAAAGGGCAAACGGCATGCTACTGTAGGGATTGAAGCCTCGCATCTTCAAGCGCCTCGAGAAGTTTCGGGCGAGATGGGTAGCCGAGCTGCCATCCGTTCTCTGGAGCCTGTGCACCACGCCTAGTCGAGCGACCGGCTTCATGCCGTTCTTCATGGTGCACGGGCCGGAGGCTGTCCTCCCCACAGACATTGACTACGGCAGTCCCAGAGTACGGGCATACACCAAGGAAGGCAACCAAGTCGCGCTCGAGGACGCGATCGACCAGCTCGACGAGGCGCGCGACGTAGCACTGCTACACTCGACAAAATACCAACAAGCCTTGCGATGCTACCACGAGCGCAATGTGCGAACCAGTGAGTTCTAGGTCGGGGACCTAGTGCTCCGACGAGTCCAAGGCAGCAAGGATCGACACAAGCTCGCGCCCCCATGGGAGGGCTGTTCATCGTCGATCAAGTACTCCGACCCGGAACGTTCAAGATCCGATACGAGGACGGTCGAGTCGTCTCCAACGCTTGGAACATCGAACATCTGCGGTCGTTTTACCCTTGAGTAAATGTTCATATCTTATGAATCAGTGAATAAATGCCGCATGCTTTGTTCATGCTTCTATGAGTTCGTAAACTTCTTAGTTGCCATGTTTCTATGTGTCGCAACTTTTCCAAAGGCTGAGCGGCGAGCACTCCTGCACCTGTGCAGAAATGCTCACCGCTCGGGGGCTACCCAGGGCACGATGCCCTCCTTTTGATTTTCCATTTTGAAAACAAAAATCGACAACTATGTCGTGACTGATCGCACGTGCGAGAGGTTTTTTGGCGGAAGGCTCAACCTTGCGAGAAGTGAAGATGGTGGCCCGCGCGGGGATTGGTACTACTGCTCGTTCAACGCTCCAAGCACCTATGCCTCCGTGGTTACGGTGCGAAGGCTTGCGAGCACAGTCTGAGTCCACGGGTTTTCATCCGACCCTTTTCAAAAGCACTCGGGCAACTGCTCAGGCTTTGGTCTAAAACGATTTTAACGAAAAATACATGAGTTACTTTTCGAATTTTCCCGAGTACTCGGGGCTGCGAACGCATAGCACCTCTTAACAACTTGGGATGGCTGGGCTTTCCGACTCCTACGCCCCCGCGATTCCAGAGTGAAGCTCGGTCAGCTCAAGTTCCTAAGTTCTGCTACTCGTTGCTGTAGTCGTCCCTTGGTGCTTGAGAACGTACGAGCTGTAACAATTTCGAGCAGGTTTTTAACGAAATAAAATTGTTCAAGGCATTATACAAACTTTCTGTTCCTAATCGCCTGCCGAATAAAATGATACATCTAATGTGAAGGCCTGGAGTTGTCTTGGTCTTCTGGTATGTCTCGTGGAATCAGGTCCAGGTCCTTCATTGCGACGTCGGCCATGGCACGGGCGAAGGAGGTGCAGTCTTCTTCGAGCTGGTCACAGTGGTCGTCGGAGCTGCCAGGGGACCAGCCGCCACTCAGCGCCATGCGGTCCAGCCCTTGATAATGCGAGTCGAACATGGCGAGCACCCGGTGCACCACCCTTCGAGCAGTCGATAGTTCCCGCCCCTTGACAACTTCCGGGAGGCGCTCGACTTGCTTCACGAGTGTGTCGGGGAGCATCAGCCCGACGTGAACACCAAGCTCCGACAAGACCTGGCCAAGAAGTTTCCCGAGCTTGGCGTGTTCCAGGATGCTCTGCCGGCGTGACGTCTCCGACTCGCGCCGGGCGTTCTTGACCTCTTCGAGCTCCATCCTGACTTGCTCCTGGGCCCTCCGAGACTGTTCAAGCTCGACCTTGATCTCTGAAGAAGGTCGACGAATGGCAATGAACAAATATGACGCAGCCGAGCGGAAAGAAAAGCGAGGCAGGGTCGAGGGGACTTACTCTCGAGCTGCTCTGACAACCGCTTGATCGGCCCATCATTTTCGATGATCCTGAGCTCGGCGGCGTTCATCTCCTTCGACTTTTCCGTGAGCTTCACGGTCATCGCGGCATGAGTCATGCGCAGCCCTGTGTCCGCGAGAAGACGAATTAACACCAACAAAAACCAATGAAAAGAAACAAACCCGCGATCAGCAGCGTTTGAAGCCCATTCACCATCGACATCCTGCGCCAATTGGGAGTTGACGTTCCGGAGCCGGGTCACCTTGTCGGTGGCGTCCTGGAGCTTGTTGGCCACCTCGGAGAACTGCTTGTTGGCCGTCTTGAGGTCCGCGCCGGTGGTGACCAAGTCTTGCTCCAGCCCCGCCACTTTCGACTCGAGCACCGTCTTCTCCTGGGCGGCGGCCTGGGCAGCGGTCTGGGCGGCGGGCTCAGCGGCGGCGGCGACGGCTGTGGCCTTCTCGGCGGCCTCGTTGGCGGTCGTCACTGCGGCCCGCAGCTCCTCAGCCGTCGCCTCTGCTTGGGCCAACTTCGCCTCGAGGGACTCCTGCTCCGTCGCGGCGTTGGCAGCTGCGGCCTGTGTGGCCATGGCACGGTCCTCCGCGGCCTTCACGGTGGCCTCGAGCGTTGCCTTCGACGATGCCTCGTTTGCCACCGCCCCGGCGGCGGCCAGACGAGCGACCGCCAGCTGCATCTCCAGCTGGGACCGCTCTGCCCGGAGCTCCCTGATGGTGCGCACCTTCCTCACGCCGCACTCCGCGAGCGTCTGTTCCGGGCAAGAAATCATCAACTACAAGACTTGCAAGAATGGGAAAAACAAGGTTAAGTTCCCGATTCGAAGGGACTTACCGTCGTCGCGGGAAGGATGAGCTCATCGAACGCACGACGCGCCCACCTGAGATCTCGCTCGAGATGGTGGCAGGCCGCGCCCGCTTCGTCCTCGTCATCAGGCGCGTCCGCCTCGCAAGCAGCCGCCCACATGGAGCGCACGAGTTCGATAATCCGTGCGTCGCCCTCCTCCGGCTCCGGCAGCAGCCCTGCGCCCGAGCCCTCCCCGACCTCTTGGATCTCCGGGGAGGCACCTCCTGCGGCACTCACGGGGACATCGTGCTCTCGTGGGACTGAGCGAGTCAGGCTCGCGACGGGCGCTGTTTCAATGATGGGGGCGGCGAGCCGGGGTGACGACGGCTCCGACGCGTTCACGACGGGCGTTCCCGCGACTACGGCGGGGGACGAGGATGCAGGGGCAGCCGACGCTATGTCAGCCGCGGGTTCTCTGAGGAGCTCCCTGGTCGCCTCGATTGTGGCTGAGGTTTCGGGGGCCCCGACTGCTCCGACCAGGCCCAGCTCTGGTTGCCTCGCCTCGGTCGCTTCAAGCGCGGGCTCCTTGTCACTGGGCTTCGCCGCTCCGGCTATGGTCGCAGCCTCGAGCACAGCCGACTCGGAAGCCTCGACCCTTGACTCCTCCGGGCCCGCCAGCAACCGCTCCAGCTCGGCCTCGAAGCTGGCCGGATCGCCGCCCGAGAAGTTGGGCCCGTCGAGGTCAATGATCTCCCGGGGGCGGGCAGACATGTCGTCAGCTGCCGGCTCCTCCACCACGTTTCCACCCACCTGCGACACCGCAGGCACCGTAGCCTCGACCGCCGCCGACGTCTCGGTCACCTGTCCGCCGGCCGATGGCGGCGGGGGCACGCCACCAAGGCATCGCTGCCTTTCATGGTGGCCTCGACCGGCGGCTCGATCGCCGCTTGGGTGTCATTCGCCTCGGAGGCCGTCCGCCTCTCGGCCAGGTCGTCGGCGTCCAACGCCGGTGGGGGCACCACTGTCCCAACAGCCTCGGCCGCCATAGCGGGCCCGCTTCCGGCCAGCTCCGCCGACGGTTCAGCAGGAGGAGGTGTCGGGCGGGGCTCGGGCTGAGGGTTGCACGCGCCCAGCGCTGCACGCTTCTGCGGCGCGAGGCTGAGCACGCCAGTGTCGACGCGGTTGAGACAAGGGCGGGCTAAAGATGAGAAACAAGCAAAGACGAAGAACAATAAAATAATGAAGAATAGCGAGCAAGCACTTACATGGTGGACCAGACGCGGACCCGCTTGACAGGCCTGTCTGATGGGCCCAGCTCAGTGTAGTCGACGCACATCCTCCACTCGTTCGTGTTCTTCTTGCGGACGAGGACGGGGTTGGCGAGCCACTCAGGATGGAAGACTTATCGAATGAAGCCAGTCGCGAGTAGTTTGGCGAGTTCCTTCTTGATGGCATCCCGTCGGTCGTCAGCAAAATGGCGGAGGTGTTGTCGCTTGGGGGTACCTTTAGGGTCGACATTGAGTGAGTGCTCGATCTGCCTCCTGGGCACACCTGGCATGTCCGCTGGCTTCCACGCGAAGATGTCTCGGTTAGCCCGAAGGAAGCTGACGAGCGCGTCTTCCTATTTCGGGTCGAGCCCCACCCCGATCATGGTAGTCTTGCTGCTGTCGCCCGTCCCGAGGTCGATGGCCTTCACCTGTACTTCTTCTGTTGGCTGAGGCTTGTTTGCAGTGTTGGTCTTCTCAGGTATCTCGAGTTCGATTGGTGCAAGCTTCTTGGATGCAGCGAAGATTTCCATCATTGCGTTGGGTACTTGATTGGTCGCTGCGAGTTCCACGGCTTCGGTGTCGCAGTCGTAAGAAATCTTCAAGTCCCCTTGCAGCGTGAGTACTCCGGCAGGACTTGGCATTTTGAGTACCAAGTAGGTATAGTGAGGCACCACCATGAACTTGGCGATGACTGGTCTGCCGAGGATGGCATGGTAGGAGGTCTCAAAATCCGCAACCTCGAACTTGATGTACTCGGTGCGGTAGTTCTCCATTGAATCCCCGAAGGTAACTGGCAGGACCACTGAGCCAAGTGGTATAGCCGCGTTACCAGGGACGATGCCGTAGAAAGGTGACGCGCTCTTGGTGACCATGTCGGTGATGTCGAGCTTCATCTTCTTCAAGGTCTTGGTGAAGAGGACATTGAGTCCGCTCCCGCCGTCGATGAGTACCTTGTTGAGTCTGGAGCCCACGACTACTGGTTTCAGGATGAGTGGGAAACGTCCTGGCTCAGAGAAGTTTGTCCATTGATCCGCGTGGGAGAAGGTGATGGGTACCTCCGACCACCTTAGAGGTGTCGGGACCGCTGGTTCAATGCTCAAGACTTCCCGTCGAGTGAGCTTCTGAGATCGTCTGGTGGGTAGTCCGACGAAGAGGACATTCACCGTCTTGTCGGGTTCTTGGAAGTCGCCGTTGCCTTCGTCGACCTTCTTCTTGCCCTTCTTGTCGTGAGGAGGCCGTGGCTCGGGAATGTCCTTGAGTGCTCGCCGGAGTTGGTAGCACCGGTCGGTTGTGTGATTGCCATCCAGATGCCACGGGCACTTCTCTTTGAGCAAGTCTCTGAAGCCGCCGGAGGTCTTTTTCAAGTTGTCCTTCACAGGGTGCTGTATAGCCGCGACTGTGTTGTCTGGCTTGCGCTTACGGTTGGAGCCCGAGTAGTTGTTGTTGTTGCGACCCCCTTGATCCTTGTTGTTGTTGTTGCCGCCCGTGTTGTTTTTGCTCTTGCCGCGAATGGAGTCGTACTTAGCGTTCGCCTTGTCCTCTTCGTCAGCCCATGTTGTGATCATGTCCTTGAGCTTGGTGATGGAGCTCGGGCAGCAGCGACCGAAGTCTTCAAAGGTGCGACGGTGATAGAGCCTATCTTGGAAGAGGTCGATGACTTCTTTGTCGGTGACGTCGACTACGGTCGCGCGCTTGTCGAAGAAGCGATGCATGTACTGGCGGAGCGTCTCGCCTTGTTCCTGCTTGACCATCACCAAGTCCATGCGAGTACCTGAGCGCCCCATGGCGCCTGCGAAGTTGCTGGTGAACTGGGCCTTCAACTGGTCCCACTCGTCAATCAAGTTCTTTTTGAGTGACTCGAGCCGTGTGAGTGGGGTTTGATCCAGACAGAAGGGGAAAAAGAGGCACTTTGCGTCATTGTTGCCACCACCATTTCGATGGCTAGGGCGTAGCACCTGAGCCACTGAACTGGGTCTTGCTTCGCGTCGTACTTGGTAATCCCAAGAGGCTTGAATTTCTCAGGAAGGAGCAGGTTGCGAAGTCGTGCAGAGTAGGCGGGGAAGCCGTCGCTGTCGCTAGCCTCAGTGGCCTTCTTGCGGCGGATCTCGTCGATCCTGTGGCGGGCGTCATAGCCACCGTGTGCATTGCCGGTGGCGTGGCTATTTGCGTGGCCTCGTCCTCCGCGATCGCCGCCGCCACCAGCTCTTCTGCCGGCGCAGTGGGAGGAACTTCCGCCACTGCTGCCGCCACCACCACCGCCGCCGCGACTACCGCCGCCGCCTGCTTGGCTGTTGCCGCCCTGTGAGGGTCCTCCCGCCGAGGCTCTAGAGCGGTTGGGGTTTGGCTGGTGTTCTCCACGAACGCGGTTGCGTCTGCCATCTGCTGGGCTGTGACTAGTTGCTTCGTGGTTTCCAGCGGGGGCGACTCTGTTGTCGACCTGCATGAAGTAGGCATCTTCAGCAAGCTTGGCGATGAGTTCGCCTGCACGGTGCCCCTGAGCTGTTCGTGCTATCGTAGTGATAGACATGAGGCATTGCTCAGGGGTGGTATGCACCCGGTTTTCGACTTGATCCAGAGCCTCTGTGAGGTTCCGGATGGGAAAAGCTTCTCGGAGCCGCCTGCGCCGATCAGCTCGTCTTCTGTTGCGCTCGCGCCGGGCATTCTTGGCCTCCGTAGTCTCATCTGGAGGTGCATTGGCTGATTCCTCGTTTGCTGAGATGTCATCGAGATAGCGATCAACTTGGTTGCCTAAGGTTCCAGCTTCTCCGGCGGCCATGAATACTTCACGATCAGGCGTGCAGAGTCCAGAGTCAGTAGTCGCCACCTCGGTTGGCGTGTGCTCTTCCTCGATCGGAGTCAGCGGTGTCCCCTCCTAGAAGGGGAGTGTCTCGAGGTAGGCGACACAGTGTGAGTTGTCGTTGATCAGGTTTGCGGGCTTGCGGTCGGGCCAGTAGACAAATCTGCCGGCAGAAGTAGACGTGATGACCAAGCCAGCAGCAGGACCTGACAGGGGATCCTCGATGGAGTTGAGCTCGGAATCGGACTCGATCGGATCGAGACCAAAGTCAAACTCGTAGGAGGAGTCCGAGTTGTAGTCGGGGACGGTGTTGGAGTCTGAGGAGGACTCGGAGACGATCTCCTTGCCGGCCCGACGCGCGGTGAGAGCTTCCGCGTGGGCCCTACTGGAGTTGCAGAGGCCGTATGGGAAGTGCTCATGGAGGAGGACCGTTCCACATGATGGCTCAGGAGCCGGCTCGCATGATTCGATCCAGGGTGACGTCGAGTTTGAGTTGGAGGCGGATCCAATCTCGAAGTCGGTGACTTGATTGCAGAGCGAAAATTCGTCGAATTTCTCGACGAGTTGGCCCGTGATGGCTTCGGGAAGCGTCACGAGTCCGGTCTCCGGGTCCGGGGTCATGGTGAGGTAGCGCTGGAACGATCCGGCACCATCAGCGGTGCAGACCCAGGAGCCGAAGACGAAGGTGTCGCCGCAGTTGAAGGCGGCGGTTGGCTTGATGGCGATTGAAGCCGTCGAGTTCGCCATGTGATCTTCGGCGAGATCCCCTACCTAGCGCGCCAGCTGTCGGTGTTTTAGACCGACAACCTACCAAGGGGAGTACCCGAGGTAGATGTTTGTGGCCTCGCCGAGATCGGGAACTCGAAGGAGAGACACGTGGCACACAATTTAGACAGGTTTGGGCCGCGAGGTGCGTAATACCCTACGTCCTGTATGCTGCGTAGCTCTGGATTGATTGGGTGTGTTTACAAGATGATGCGGATGAAGAGATAGGGGTCCCTGCCTCGCCTTATATAGTCTGGGAGGCAGGGTTACAAGTCGGTTTGCCAGAGGAGTACTAGTCGTGTACGGCTAGGAGTACTCTACATGGATCCGGGCATGTCTAGCTTCCTAACCGAGTACTAATCCTCTGTAGGCCTTGCGCTCCACGCTAGCAGCTGCCGTGCAGCCCAAGTCGAGTAGTCCCAGGGGCCCACGGAGTAGTCGGTCCCAGTACCCACCTGAGTAGTGGGCCCAGGGATGTCAGTACGATAGGGTTGGCCTTTGGGCCCTCACTGGCTCGGGAACTGATTCGCGACGCTCCGCCGGTGCAGGAGTTGGCCCATCGCCCCCTGATGGCTTGGGGGCGGCGCTCCGATCCCCCGACGACTCGGGGGCTCCCCTCCCGACCTCCGCCGCACCGGAGGCCGGCTCCCGACTCCCACCAGCAGAGAGGGGAACCTGCACGGCCGGGCCGCCGCCACCACGGATGACCAGATATTGAAGGCGTCGCGAGGGAGTGCTTGTATTCCCTCCTTGCGGCGTGCTCGGTGCGGACGCCGGCGGGGTCGACCTCACCTTGGCTGACGACCGCCTCCTCAAGGAGTCCGAGTCCGGTCGCTCGGCATCGATGGGGGAGCGGCGGGAGGAAGAGTCTCGGTCTGCCGACTGCCTGGGCGGATCGTTCCGACGTGAGGGATCCCTCCGCCCCTCGGAGGCACGTGAACCACCAGGGGTCGCCTGAGAGCGGGTCATCGTTTGATCCTCTCGGGCGGGACGGGCCCCTGGCTGCGAGCTGGAACCTGCACCCCTCTCGCGAGCGACCGGCTCCGACCGCCGCGTCGAGCTCACTTCCGCGGCCCGCGCGCGTTGAAGATAGGGGCGACCCGGACATGCCGCTCCAATCGACGTCCACGCTCGGCTCGTCCCCACTCCACGGCGGTGACGGCGATGGATCTTCATTAGAGGAGACATTGGCCTCCCCCGCTTTGCGGCGCTTGATGCGGTCGTCATTCCGATCGCGCTTTGCGACCTCCTTCTCTTTGTGCTGCGCCTTGCGCTAAGCCCTCCGCCTATCCGCGGCCGCCTGGTTGCGGTTGAAGATCACTTCCTGGGGGAGAGGGGGCTTCGCGGGCACAAGGTGGGAGCTCCTCAGCTAAAAATAAATGAAGCGAAGGAAGTCAGCAGCCATCAAAGGTTTCTGAGAAGATCCAAATCAGATGAAGACCTCGAACTAGTCGGAAAACTTATCAAAAGAAGAAACCACTTACGAGCTTTTCGGTCCTCTCATTGGGGAGCATGGGCAAGAGCCGCGACGGCGGCCACGAGTAGGATGCCTCCCAATGGCCAACGCCACGCGGCGCTAGACCTCATCCTGCGAGGGTGGCTCGGGCGCTGTCACGGTCCGTGCGAAAAGGGCCCTGCGGGCCGTCATTTCACAGAGGCGAAGAGGCCGCCTCCGGAGCGGGACGATCCCCCAGGTGTGGTACTGGCCGATGACGGCTGCTAGGTCGACTCCGGCCTTGCGGAGGCGGGCCAGTGTCGCCCAGTGCTCCTTGAGCAGTTTCTCCTGCTCCGCCTTCGGAGGCCCGTCGCTCCAGTTTCTCGGCACCTAAGCGATGGAGACTCCGGTGAACTCCGGCAACGCGTGCTCAGGGTCGTTCTTGAGATAGAACCAACCCTTGTGCCAACCGCTGTTGGAGCTCATCAGCGAGAAGGGGATGTACATGTGGCCCCTGTCCTGCTTCATTCGGAGGTTGGCGCAACCGATGGTCGCCGGAAGGGAGCCGTCCTTCAAGCAGGCGAACATGAAGAAATACCTGAAGAGGTGCCAGTGGGCACCGATCCCCAAGTACCCCTCGCACAGAGCCTCGAACGCCGACATCTGCTGGACGCTGTTCGGGTTGAGGTGCTGGAGCTGGAGCCCGTACTCGAAAAATACGGCCCGGATGAACCGCCCGGCGGGGATAGAGAAGCCGCGCTAGTGGAACGCCACGAACGAGACGACGTATCCCTTCGGCGGGCGCGGCACGGACTCGTCCTCGGGCACCCTCCACTCGTCGGCGTCGGTGAGCGCGGCGGCGACGAGGCGGTGTAGCATCGAACGGACATGTTGGAGCGCGACCAGTTCGACATGGCTACGGCGAGCTCTCGCACACGACGCAGGCGAAGGAGGCGGCGGCGCTGTGGGCGTAAAGGGAAAAGGAAGCAAGCAAGCAGCGATGGCAGTGGAGAAGGCAGGGAAGTAAAAGTTTCGAATCCTCAGCCGGTGCACGGTTAAAAAGGAAGGAGCGTGGCCACCGGCCTTAAATCCTGGGCCCACCACACCGAAAAGACGCCTGCACACGCGCGCGTGCCCGGGGGTAACCGACGCCCGCTTGCGCGACGCCTCGATGCCCGCTGGGCCAAGAATCTGAACCAACTAAGCGCCGTCTTTTCAAGCCATCACGTCGGCCACGTCGGCCACGACTTCTACGTCGCCCACGACCGCCACGACTGCCTCGGTCAAGGATCCTGGAACCACGACAACATCTCTGAAGAAAAAAACCCCACAAGCGAGTCTACAACTCACTCGTGGGCTCGGGGGCTACATCCAGCGGATGCGCTCGCGCGCACCCACCGAGAAAACCAAGAGCAAAGATCATCACGACGCCTTTCATCTGAGCCTGTGGGCGAGTCCTTGACTCCCTCCCAGGCTCGGGGGCTACTGACGAGGGCCTGGATTAGGGCCCCCTCTCAACGACAAGATAATCACCCTCGAGATGGAGTCATCTGACACCATTGACAATGTGAAGGCCAAGATTCAGTATAAGGAGGACTGTGGATCCTTGTCAAGACCGTCACTGGCAAGACGCCTTGTCTCTGACCAGTTGGAGGCTTCCCTGACAAGTCTCCAACTGAGGGGTGGCTTCTTCGACAAGTTTCCTCCTCGCACGACAAGTCTCCGCCTCGCACGACAAGTTTTCGTCCGGCACGAGGAGTCTCCGCCTCGCACGAGGAGTCTCCGCCTCGCACGACAAGTCTCCGCCTCGCACGAGGAGTTTCCGCCTCGCCTCCGACAACTTGCTCGTTCCCACGAGTAGTTTCCGTCTCCGACCGAGGCGAGGCCCGCACGAGGAGGTCGGAACGAGGAGACCGGTGTCCACACGAACGTGGTGCCATCCCGACGACCGGGCTCCTTCACAACGATGCGTGGGGCGCCAGTTCCCCACGCCATGCAAACGCACCAGCTGGCAGCACGCGCGGGCGGCCGGCTCTGACAAGGGCTGTGATGCGGCACTGTTCCGTCGCGCGGCCCCCAACGCGCCGTCCCGTCCGACTCTTCGGCACGCCAACCCCGTCAGAGGCACTCGAGTGCCCCCTACAATTAGCGCTGGCCTACGATTAGGTCCTAACGTGGCGGGCTCATCCCGTACTCAGGCGGGCTGAGTCAGCACCAAAAAACTCAGAGGAAGCGCCAGGTGCCCGGAAAAACATCCCCGCCCGGCCACGCGGCGGCCTCGACGACAACACAGTTCAGCCCCCCTTCAATGCACCCTGACAGACAGCGATGTGCGAGAAGACATCCCAACGGCGTAGGACTGTAGCTTTTACTTGAATTCCTTTTTTGCCCTTCTCCCTTGTGTCTATAAAAGGGAGAGGAGGGCAACCGTCACAAAGGCTGACGAACTGAACTCTCACACCCTAGGGACTTGGGCTCGACACCCTCTCCCGACAAGTTTGTAACCCCTACTACAAACAACCCTAGCGCAAGAACATGGCAGCTCGATACTGGACGTAGGGTATTACTCCTCGGAGGCCCGAACCAGTCTAAATCTCGGCGTCTCTCGCGCTAACCATCCGGGTCGGACACATGATCCGATACAAATTTACTGCTCGGCGGTTGAGAACCCCGACACCCCCGCGCGTTGGGTTGCTTCAGACTCAGTGTTCTTCATGTCGTTGGGCGGTCGGCTTGGGTGCAATAGCACTGCGGCGTTGAGTCATGCACGGCGGCGGCCCTCTCGGTGTGCAGGTGCCTGCCCCTCTGCTCCTCTATCAGTGGTGGATCACTTCTGCGATTTCGATGCACGCAAGAGTGTGGTCTGTGGGTGGAAGCTGCGGTGGCACTTTGTCTCCTCTGTTCGTCGCTGTGAGTTTTGTTTGGCTGTGTTGATGCCCCAATCCAACCTGCCAGTGAGTTTAGTTGAGCAGTAACCCGTGTTGATGTCTCAATCCAACCAGGTGAGTTTATTTTTATTTCTTTTCATTTTCCTACCTGTGATCTTCCAGAATCATAGTCTTGTATTTTTTTTCTTCTGCATCAATAAAACACGCACATAAATATGCACCCTTCGACACCGTGCAATTCAAGAGAAGCATATATGGCTTCCGATTTTTTTTTGCCTAAACCGTACCGTGTCCAATTGAAGAAAATGCTGTAGCGTGTTTGCTTTCTTTTTACTCCAACATCCGTCTGTGTTCTTTTCGCATTCTTTACGTCCAATTTATTTTTCTTCCGCTTCATTTTCCATCCTCGAAGCAAGTGACTTGATGGAAGACGAGCCGCGCACATAGGGGATGTTTGGTTCCCCACCACACTTCACCACGCCACAACAACTCCTGCCACAGCACAGTACCGCCACAGCACAGTACGTTGTTTTGTGAGCAAATTTTGTGGCGGAGACTTCGCTCGCCACAACCTGTGGCACGATACAGTTTGGCGTGGCGACTTGTGGCCGGCAACCAAGCAGGCTCATAATTACCCCTTTTCAGACCCCAAACTGAAAATTCTTATTTGAGCAATCCCCATCGTGTAGAGCCCTGAGCAATCCCTTTTCATCGTGTAGAGCCCTGAATGCATCTTGGACGCATCGTACATAAAAGTCAATAGGAAGCATGGTACTAATAATCTTTTTTCTTTTTTTTAGAATTACACAGTACAACGTAGACGCTCACAACATGCACACACACTCACCCCTATGAATACACGTACGCAAACCCTACCCCTATGAGCACCTCCGAATTGAGCACCGACAGATCTGGAGATTCCCGAAGTCACAAATGACGCCTCGTCGTTACCACTTAACGCATAACGCCGGTAAATCCTGAAAAATTCAGGAAAAGGTGCAAGCAACAGAATTTGAACCCTGGTGGGTAGCGTCCCACTGGACCGTCCTACCATTGAACTACAAGCCCAGTCGCCCAATAATCCTTTTTCTAAGCCGGTAAGTTCGGTACTTCTGCATGAATGTTTTATTCTTATTTAATTTTCTTCATCCCAAATTATATAAGTCGTTTGAGCCTTTTATATTCATACAATTTAATATCATCTAGACCTAGTACATATCTAGGTGAAAGGTGCCAAACCCATCTCCCTCGCGTCGCTCTCTCCCTCGAGGGCCCCCAACCCCTCCGCCTGAGCCCCCGCCGAAGTTCCCGAAGGCCGCCGGTGCCTAGCGGCGGCTGCCAGCTGCGGTGACGCAATAGGCGCCCGTCTTCGTCCCCTCTCCCTTCCCCTTACCGCACCATATGGTAGCTCAGGTCGTCTCCGGCACAACCCTCGGCCACTGTCGGGCGCCCACCCTTCTCCGGTGCGGCTCTCGGCGGTGCGCCGTCGGCCTCCTCCGCCTCTCCTCCCCCCTCCCTCCTCCCTCGTTCCCCTTCCCCCAACCTAGATCTAGATCTTGGCCCCCACCCCCCTCCGCTTCTGGAGACCCTTCTCTGGCGGGCTGCCGGGGTGCCGCCTTGCCGCGCAGGGCTCGCTGCGGCGCCCGACTCAAAGGGTTATTCCTATTATATTTGTCCATACCTTTGATTTAGGTGATTCTTGCGGTCACACATTCATAACAGCGAGCTTTATCTTTTAAAATGTTATTTATACTATTTTATCACTATTTATTATATTATTCTGATGTTGTTGCGGAAAAATAACAATATAAGAAAAGTACAATTACAAAATAATATGAAAACATTTTAAAATATAAAACTTATCATTACGAACAACATCATTTAAATCGAAGATACGAGAAAAATAACAATCATTTTAAGATGCAAAGACTTAAATCATCACTTAAATAAACAACTAAAATAGTGGTTGGAGGAGTGCTGCAAGAGTCCTTTCCCTCCTCAAGCTCCCTTGACGCTTTATACGGAGTATATGAAGAGGAGAGCGGGAGGTAATTATTAGGATTTCTACTCTTTTTATCAAGTCAAAACATTCAGTTTTGTGACCCAAATAAAACTTTTCCTGTCATAACATTTCTCGTAGTGAATAACTGATACATTATCATTTTCCTCTCCGAACAGTTTTTAAAGAATCCTTCATATCGGTGAACATCTCATGCTGAGATGCTGCATTACACTTTAGAAATAATGTAAAATCATTTGTATTGTGCTACTAATCGGAAACTGAGGCTTTGTAATTCGTTCTTTTGCAACAACAAGCTGCGGCGAGTCTACATGTCTTTGCATACAGCTCTCTCTCACAAATACTAATTCTCGAATCAATCGATTGTCCTATTCTCCATTTATCAAAGATCTACATAAATAACCTTTTTCTAAATAACATTATGCAATGAGATTTAATTGGAATCGGTAATTTTGTGCAACAAGATGTGCGCAAAAGTTGCTTCACGACGGCGACGAGGCTCGCCTGCCTTTGGCCCTCTGGCGTTGAGCCACGCAGAGGGATCAAAGTCAGAGGATCCGGTTCCCACGACGGCCCCTCTCCCAGCCTCCCGCGCGCTCCGCTACTCGTCGCTGCTGCCTGCTCCCAGGGTGCAGTGGTGCTGTCGGTTGTTTTCTTTTAAGGAATCTGGATTCAAGGGGCGACTTGGTTAGGGATGGATTCGGATCGGATACGTACGGATACGAATTCGGATGTCACTATTTACCACATTTTATTTCGAATTCAGATACGAATACGAATATTATCGAATACGAATACAAATGGATATTTCAAATTCGGATTCGCATTCGAATACTTACTCGATTTATAGCATAGAGTCATAATGAGTATCAATTTCATTTGCCGATTGTTTTATAATTGATCAAATCATGTTACAAGTAGAGAGTAAATTATGATCATTATACATAATAGATATCTTATTGCAAATAACGTATTAACTAATAAATAAATTAATTAATATATCACAATAAATATAAATAAGTAATTTTGTAAATATATAAACATCTTTTATTAGAAAAAATAAGTACATAAATACATTTAAATATAAGTTATTTATTTGCTAAATAATATAATGTATTTAAAACTACTATGATTAGACACATCAAAATTAATTAAAAAATATCATTATATAATTTAGTAATATTAGGTTAGCATAATTAGTTAGTTGTCATATATATAATTTTTAATAGTTAAAATGGTGTAAATAATTATTTTACTAGTAATATTAAAATTAACATCATTTGTAATTAGTATTTAGTAATATAAATAAATGTTAGATGGTTTCTATGGGTACTTTATTTTTTGCGAATACGAATAATGTCGGATAATTCGGATAATGTCGAATACGGATAATATTGAAAATCAGATTTGAATACATCCATCTAACATCCATATTAAAAACGAATACGAATACGGATATCGATATTAACGTTTTTAGCGGATACGAATACTGATAATTCGGATTTCTCGACATCCGAATCCATCAATCCCTGGGCTTGGTGTCTTGGACGGAGCTTGTTGCTATCTCACGTGGTCGCCTGACATGTATTGCTCCTGACGACCTTTAGGCACCCGCAGTGTTGCTCAAAAGCGAATTGTGAGCTGCGCAAACCGAACTCTCAGCACTGCAGGCATCGCACCGTGGTTGTCAGAACAAAAATCGAACTCTGCAGATGCGTCGAACCGAACCGAGCCGAGCCGAATTAAAGAAATACATCGCACGCACGGTCTTTGCTTCCACCCACGGACTCCGTCTGCCGGAGGCATCTCCCAGCGCCGCGTGTACTCCGTACGTTCCGAAGCCAGCGGAATCGAATTTTTATTTCTGCGCATGGTCCCTTAGTGTTTTTAAATTAAAGCAGGAGCACTGCTATATATCATATAAGAAGAAACAATATTGGTACATAACGGGCCGAACCAGACACCACCATACAAACAAACCCCAGAACAGGAACAAACGCACACGACACAACACACCACCATCCTCAACCATATGGGAGAGAAGACTGAAACAAGCCGCTGACACCTGCGCCGTCGTTACTAACACTGTGCCACGCCGAGGCGCAACCCGCTGCAGACACAAACGGCCCCCTGAGCTCCTCCACCATGGAACTGTCACACTCAAACTGCACATACAAGATCGTCGATCCCTCAGATCTAGAGAAGCCTCAACACATGCTCCCATCTCAGTACCATGACAACCACTGATCCTGACCACTCTGTGTGGGGGCCTCGCCACATCCACCGCCTCACACTCCTCTGCCAAGGACTCAGATATCTTAGACCGCAATGACAACACCTCCTCCGCCCCCGTCACCAAGATCACCACTGCACCTTGCATAACAGCTCAAACCTTCCAGCTCCATGGATCCTCTGCACCCTGGCAGCAACACGAACCAAGCGCACCAGCCAGCCACCACCACCAATAGCACAAACGGCAGGACTCCAACTACGACGCCTCCAAGAAGGTCATGACGCCGAGGCGCCGCCGTCGCACGTCCAGATGGACAGGGTCTTCACCCTAGGAGCCCCACGCGACGAGAACACAATGCCTCACCATGATGCCCCCAGCGGGGAGACCGACGCCCCATGGGCGCCACCATCATGCCGACCGTCAGCCGGTGGAGACTTTCACCCGAATGCACCACGCCTGCCGCCCGCTCATGGTCATGGTAGTAGCCCGCTCCCTGTCTCCTCCGCAACACCACCACCGGAGAGGCCCGGTGCATCCCGAAGCACCACCTCGGCGCCGCAACAAGCACCCGCCAGCCCCTCTGGCCCCACCACCATAGCGACACCAAACTGGACGCGTTGACGAATAAGTAGAAGCGGCCGGCCAGCCATAGCCAGGCTATGGCCAGACACAGCCAGCCACAGGCGGTCACAACCGGCCACGGCCAGCCACAGGCAGACAGGGCCGGCCACAGCCAGCTTCGGCCGGCCACGGCCAAGCCACGGCCGGGCCACGGCCAAACCACCAGTCAGGCACGGCCAAACCACGGCTGCTCCCACTGACCACCGCCGGAGCCACGGCCGCCGGCCGCCACAGGAGCCACGCCCGCTGCAGCCGCCAAACTGCCGCTGTCGCCGTCTCGCCGCCGCCTCCAACCCCTACACCACGCCACCACCACACAAGAGCGCGCCCCTCCGCGCAGCCCCCAGATCTGGCCATGGCGCCGCCGGATCTGGGGCCGAGCGGACGAGCGGACACCGTCGCCGCGCCGCCCGAGCTCGGTCACGTCGGCCGGCACCGGCGCCCAGCCAAGCGAGGGAGCCACTGCCGCAGGCCAAGACCCGCCGCCACCTCCCCCAAGCCCGGCCAGACGCCGCCACCGCGCCAACGCCACCACACATGCCGTGTGCACCGTGCTTTCTCCCACACCATGCCTTCGCGCGCGCGCAGAGAGAGAGTGTGTGTGTTCGGCTCATCAGGTTTTCGCTAGCTCGGTCTAGTCAATTAGACAGAAGCTAGGACCAAGAAACACAAGGTGCGGGATGTTTCGTGAACTAAAAATAAATTGGAATCGAACCAAATGAAGAACACAGAGACCGTACCCATATTGGTGATAAAACCCACATTATGATATCAAAATTCTTCAATCATATCATATATGGCGATGATTTTAATATTATTAAATAGCCCTTTATTTATGCAATAGCTTATTTCATTATTGTGTGTAGCCATATACATCACCGTCTATTTGGTGGAGACAAACATATATGGAGTGCATTACACTAGGTTTTGCGGAACGGGCAGTGATCCATGCACTTGTCCCTCGTGGCATAACACACATGTTTTGATCGGATCGGGTCCACAGCAGTAGCGGAACTCCACCTGTCCACCACATCACCTAGGTTGCCAATACATCCACGACACTCTACGCAAAATACGAGGTCACAGGCCTAACCATGCTTCTAGCATCGTGAATCTGGTATATGGACGACCCTGTGAAGAAGTGATGCAAAAGTCAAAATAACGAAGGACAAGAATATGACCCCATCTTGCATTGTACGACATGCTGCAGCTGCCCTTCATAGCACGATCGGCCGGGGCGTTGGTTTTTATAGTGAGAGGGTATAGAAATATATAATTCCCGACCTGCCAAAAAAGGTGAAAGTCTGAATCATATTTGCTAAATGCTTTTTTTGTCAGAATTAAAAGTACAACACACACGCTCACTAATCCATATGAACACACGTACGACGCAAATCCTACCCCTATGAACACCTCATAAGCACTGAGCACCCAGCACATGTAGAGATTCCCGAAGTCACAACGTTGGTAAATCTTGAGAAAATCTCAAGAAAAGTTGTGAGCACCAGGATTTGAACCTTGACAGGTAGCATCCCATTTAACCGTCCTAACATTAAACTACAAGCAAATTCGCATATTCGCTAAATGCCTGGATGGTTGTGGTAGCTGGGTTCATATGTTTGGGCTGTACATCCCAGTTTTAATTTAGGACCTGTTTAGTTCACGAACTGAAAATTTTAGGTCCCCTTTCAAGGTCTATTAGGTGTATTAAACGTAGATTATTTACAAAACTAATTACATGAATGGACTGGAAATTGCGAGACGAATCCATTAAGTCTAATTAATCCGTCATTAGAGACTGTTTACTGTAGCACGACATTGTCTAATCATGACATAATTAGGCTCGTTAGATTCGTCTCGAAAATTAGGGTAGGGGTCGTGGAATGGGTTTTTATCATTAATCTGCATTTAATGCTTCAAATTAGTGGAAAGAAGATTGATGTGACGGGTTGTTGGTGAAAATTTTGGGAATTAAACGGGCCCTTACTTACACGGTCGTGCTGGGCCGGGTGACGATTGCTGGGGTGCACTCCGAAGAGTTACCAAACTTGCTGCCGGGCTCATGATGATGCATCATACTTCGTGCTCTTGAATTGCACGATGTCAATAACTCAATATGCATTTAGGACCACCATGAGATGATTGCTGAACTCGCCTCAGTGACTTGTCTCTAGACAAAAATAGATGCCTGATGCATATATTTCAGAATTAAAAGGTTAATTGAAGGTAAAGAACATGAGTAAATACTTGTTTGCGTACATATATTTTGCTACCAAATTCGTATGAGCACATGAGTGACTTTAAAGAGTATGAGTAAATACACATTTCAGAAAACATATGTTGTGTTAGTTTAAAAAATATCTTGTTATGTGTATGTATCAAGAGATTATGAGCACATAAATGTTTGACCTAGATAAACAAAGGGTAAAATGAACCTTTTGCATTAGTCTCATGTTACAATAGAGAACCACATGAACATAAGGACGAGTTTGACCTAAAAATGAAAGTTGAGAGACTAAAATGACCAATCTAAAAGTTGAGTAACAAAGTAGAACCTCTGTTAAAAGTTTAGGGACCGAAGTGCATATTTTGCCTTCTGAATTCCACTACTACAGAATCGGTCTATTGTACCGATCGTAAACCCCTTTTAGCATCGGCCAAACGACCGGTACCGATCGCCCTGTTCGGTTCTAAAGGGGCATTTAATACCAGTCAGTATTACTTACCGTTACTAATTAAATTTCAAGCCACACCAGCCACCGACCCCTTTCCGTTTTCTTTTCTTTTACCGCACTGGTCATCACAATCACAAATTTCACAGGATTGTAATAAAAATCACATTCACAAATTTTATAAGAATGTGGCTGGCTTGTATCGTATTGGTCTAGAGAGAGGTGGCTCGAATACGCTAGATTGCACGATCTAACTAGTAACTAAGTACTAGATACACATGGAATTATATTTGTGTGGACATCCCTAAATGCAACTAATAACCTGTAACATAATCATGTATACTTACACCCTAGGCCACACACGGAGAGAGAATCAAAGTCAAAGCCAAAGCCAACGTGCTGCTGGGGTAATAAAAAAATCAATTCAGTAGAGGTGTTTGTGAGGCGATAGCTGGCGCCCTGCATGTGTTTATACTGGATAATACCCCGCGCGTTGCTACGGGAATTTTTAGGTTGTCAAATGCAAAGACCTTTGGAAGCAGTTATGTGATCATCACCTTTTTTATCTGTACATGTTTCTCAATCTCCCGGCTTCTGCATTCCAACTAGCTCCCAGATGGTCCCCGTACCGGTATGCTCATTTGTTGAGTTATTAGTCATCATGGGTTCAGATAAATCAGCAGCACGATCCTGCAGCCTGGAGGTATTCAAAACATATCAAAAGTATGTTTCCAAAGCTACTGAGAAGAACATGGTAGAATTACAATCTCTTCCTGTCACTTATGTAAAGCTCGACGGGAAACACTGTACCCAAGCTTAACTCAGGTTCCAGCATGGAGGCCAAACTTGCACAAATATGTGCAGCCCATTGCCTTCCTGTAACTTTGTGTCATCTATTATGATCTATAGATTTACAGATAAGAGTGGTGGAGAGCACTCAAAAGACACCAGTCACATGAAAGTTTATACATGTACCACAGGCTTACCATGAATGAAAATTGAAGCTTTGACTCCTCCCTCCTCCGTTTTTTCCCACCGCGTTCCCACAACCTGCTTACTCACCCACACACCCTTATCTGGTTATCTCTATCTCCCTCATGCTCATCCATTCATTCTCTATCTCCCGCCCTCTCTGACTCCCTTTCCCTGATGTACCCAGGCGGCAGCAGCGGCAGGAAGGAGGTGCTGGCGCGGAGGCAGGAGGAGCCAGGCCGTGGCACGGCGGTGGTAGGAGGAGGTGTCAGTGCGGCGCGGGGATTGAGGCCACGACCACAGCTGCAGCCGTGAGGGAGCAAGCCGCGGGCGCTGGCCTCGCCGCGGGCGCCCACCGACGTGTGTGGCTGCTGGCCGGAGCCGTCGGCGCGGGGAGCAGGCCGCCAGCGCCTGGAGAATTAGGGCAGCAGCGCTGTGGCCTGGAGGCAGGCCAGCGGCCCGGCGGCACAGTGGCCTGGCGGCGCGGGCGCAGCGGCCTGGAGGTCGGCGGCGCGGGAGCTGCGACGCGGTTAGAAGGCCTCGATCTGGAGGTACGTCGCCGCGGGCGCCCGCCGACGCGTGTGGTTGCTGGCTGGAAGCCGTCGGCTCGGGGACCAGGTCATCGGCACCGGCGCCTTGAGAAGCAGGCCAGCGGCGCCTGGAGGAGCAGGCCTCCGCCTGGAGGAGCAGCTTTATGGAGACAGGGCTAGGGGCGGGCGGGCAGTGGTGGGGAGGCAGATGGGTGTTGGTGGGGAGGGGAAGGGGTGGCTACACGGGCGCTGGTGGGGAGGTGGCGCGGCAGTGACGGTGTGGGATCCGGGAGGCGGGGGTGGGATCCGGAGGGACGACACAGGGTGGGATGGGACGGGCGAACGGTGCGGGACCGCAGGGTCGTGGTGGGTTGGATGGGGATGACGTCACCTGATGACGTGGATAGTTGTGAGTAGAGAGAATTGGCTAATGGGGTGCTCTTATTAAGTTTTATATGATTGCATGCGGAGCAGAGTTCTCATTGCAATTAATTAACTTTCATATAGGAGAAACCCTCCCTCGGCATGCCTGAACGATCGGTATAGCTAGGGGAAAAACATGCGTGCGTGGGTAGTCTATAACTCCTATATAGGAGCTCCCCACTAGCCCTCCCAGGCCTATGATTGGCTGCTGTGAGAGTCAGCAGATGACGTCATCATCCCTCGGTCCCGCGCTGCCCCACCCAACCCACCGCGACTCCCCACCCCCGGATCCCACCCCGCCCCCCGTCCTCATCCAACCCCGCGCCCACCCGGATCTCGCGCCACTCACCCCCACCGCCGCCGCCTGCCGCTCGCCGCCCACTCGCCTTCCCACTGCGCCACCCCTCGCCTCCCCACCCGCCGCCTCCCCACCGTATCACCCTCTTGCCTTCTCCACCGGGCGCGCCTCGAAGGCCGCCGCCTTGCCTCCCCACTGCAGCAGCCTCAACTCCCTCCGCTCCAGCATGCCGGCCTCCATAAATCCGCCCCACCCGACACCACCATCGGGGCAGCGCACCCCTCACCTACCGCAGAGCCGCCGTGGGAGCTCTGCCCCCGCCTGTCGCCGAGCAACAGCTCCGCGCCGGGGCATCGCATCCCCTGACCCGCCGTAGAGCCACCTTGGAAGGTCCACCCCGCCCGTCGTCGAGCAGCAGCACCAGTGTCGGGGCAACACGCCCCTGATCCACCGTAGAGCCGCCGTGGAAGCTCCTCTGGAGCAGCCGCCGTGGAAGCTCCTCTGGAGCAGCCGCTCCAGGGCTGTGGGAACCCCACGCCGCAGGAGCTCCGCACCGCCTGCCATCGAGCAGCCGCTGGGGCAGCGCCCCCCAGTCCGCCACCGAGCAGTGCAACTCTGAACCTTCGCTGGATCTGAGCTGTGAGCAGCGAACCTCTGAACCTTCGCTGGATCTGAGCTGTGAGCAGCGAACCTCTGAACCTTCGCTGGATCTGAGTTGTGGGAGAAAGGGAAAGGAAGGTGTCTGTACCTGTAGGAAAGAGATAGAATGGAGTAGCAGACTAGCAGGGATGTGTGTGGGTCACGTGTTTAGAGTTAAATAGGATCAATGTCATCATTTCAGAAATAATCTTTTGATCTGATTTGTTGATCTTACATTGCAGTACTAAAATATATTTCTTACATGGTGAATCATTGCATACTGCACGTGATGGGTGAGTGACATTTGCTATTGATCCACTCGTCATATCAAAACTGCCATATCAGTTCGTAGTTTTCTTAATTGACAGACACTAACTTCGGTTTAAATCATTCTCATATACTCAATAAAGCTCCAAATATTCAATAAAGTATAATATCTGACATCTATAATATACTCACTATTCATACAGGTAACCCTTGGAAATTATTCTCAACATAAAACATGGAGAACGGACAAGATAGAATTATCTATGCTACCAAGGACTCACTCTAATAAATAATTACATGTTCTTTTTTCAAGATACACCATGTGATCGTTATGAATATTTGTTTATACTTAGATAAGAAACTTCAGTTCAAATAGCTTGCCACTTTGGTTTAAATAAATAGTGATACTCATTACCCGAGTATTTCAACTTTACATAATATGCTCATGTCCTTATCGTCGAGAGATGATATCATGGTAAATTTTCCTTAAAATCATTGCATTTTCTTAATTCCCGCAGCAACGCGCAGGTGAGGTTCCTCTAGTTCTAGATGTGCACGGGTGTCACGGTGCAACTTTATTTTCAGTCACACTACGGTAACGAAAGATGAAAACACACGATGCCTGATATTCAAGGAACATAATAAATTAGATTGGAAGCACCGAAGTAGAACAAGATGAGAAAAGAACACAAATGATGCCGGAGATAAATGAAATATTATAGCTATATTGCAAAATACATGACGACATATATATAAATTCTTCAATTATTTATGAAAATAAGCGTTACTACAGAAAACATCTGTAAGAGCCACCGGTTTTTTCAGGAGCGGATGGTTTTACCGCCCGATCTAAGAAAAACGCGCAGCACTGTAGTAGCTAGACCCGCACCTAAAAATCATTTTTGGGAGCGGGTGACCTCATCACCCGCACCTGAAAATCATTTTCAGGTGAAGGTGACCCCATGACCCGCTCCTAGACATATTCTCCTAAAAATCATTTTCAGAGGCGCGGGTGATGATGTCACCGCTCTTAGAAATGGATTTCTAGGTGCGGTTGATGACATCACCCTCTCCTGAAGATGGTCTTGTGCAAAAAAAATTCATAACTTCTTCATATGATCTCGGATGAAGACAAACTTTATATCAAAATTGTATAGCTCGACGAGACCTAAAACTTTGTAGTTGACAATTTTTTCATTTTAGATTATTCAATATTTCAAAATATCCATTTAAGTACTACGACATTGTTTGCAACAACCTATATCTCTTATATAGTTTCATGAAACTATATCAAAGATGTATAAGATTTGTGAAGAATGTTACTACCACTATACCGGATCACCAAATGATCAAAATAAAAGTTGTTCATCTTCAAAAGTCATAGAACTTTATAGTTGAACTATTTTGTATTTCAATTACTTTTGTCAAGGTAAAGTACGTCTGGACTTTTGAAATTTGAAATTTTAAAATTTTCAAACGACCTCAAATGGAGAAACTCTCAACATGAAAGTTATAGATCCCAAGAAGTTTTGAAACTTTGTAGTTTACAACTTTTTTATTTGAAATCATATTGTCAATGAAATTCAAATTTGAATCTCTCAAATTTGAAAGTCAAATTTCGTAAACGGCCTCAAATGGAAAAACTCCCAACATGAAAGTTGTAGGTCTCAGAAAGTTATGAAACTTTATAGTTGACAAGTTTTTAATTTGAATTCATTTAGAGCCTAAAAAAAGATTTACACTTCGTGTGGTATAATATGAGTAGAATGAAAATAGATATGAATGCATATGAGTGTGTGGTGCAGTGGTAGAGAAGGCTTTGCGCGAGGGTGCAGGTCGCGGGTTCGAACCCTGCTGACCGCGTAGCGGCGCGACTTGAGGATCAGGCTCACAGCAGTAGCAGGCATCCAATCTGTTGCCTTGCTCATCTCCACATCGAGTCCTCTTAGTGCAGAATACGAGGTCGGACCAGGGTTTTTTTCCCAACCGGTTGGACCAAACCACCGAGGTCCGGTTCCGGTTAGCCGGTCCGGTTTGACCGGATACGAAAAAAATGGAAAAATTCAAATTCCAAATAAAAAACGGCAATGCAACCGGTTTGAACGGCTAACCGGTCGGTTAGTCCGGTAAACCGCTCCGGTTTGAGCGGTAACCGGGTCATGAAACAAAAAAAACTGACGGTTTTAAAATGGTTCCCCGTGTGAAATAAATAAAAATTTTGACATAAGCTATGCACATATTAATGTAAAAGACCACACCAAAGTAACAATTTATAATCATGCGTACAAATACAAGAGGATAAGCGTGCATACAAATACCATAGTCATAATCGTGCATACATGGATACACATCAATAAAAGTTCAATGTAAGAATGGGAAGACCCCCATTTGGGATGCCATTTGGTATTCGGCGATGGACATCACATCAAACCTCGCACTCTAAGCAGCTCAGTCTTGTAGTCTTGCCAAGTTTGGCGCGTCCACGCCTATGTTGTCTCCCATTCCTGAACTAACATAGTGTAAAATGGGGGTCTTCCCATCCGTACACCCATACCGGAGCAGCTAATCGCCACGGGGCGATAGATCCACCTCCCGCGCGGCTAACCGCTGGTACCAGGCGGCTTACCGCGGCCGGAGGGCGGCTAGGTGGCGACAAGGGCTGGACGGCGGCGGAGTCTCCATGGAGGAGGCAACGGACGACGGGAGAGCGAGGGAGAGTCACGGGCGTCGGTGGAGAGGCACTGGAGGAGGAGGATATTTTGACCACCCCCTCCTTTGGGTTGAAGTGGGCCTTAATGGGCCAACATATTTTTTCTTTTTCTTTTTCTGTTTAACTTCTAATGCCAGTAAAATATGCTAAATGAACAAAATTTTGAAAAGTGACACCATTAGATTCGTCGCAATTTGAAGTATTTATAGGAATGTTTTTAGAGTTTTTCATTTTTTTGAATTCAAATTTGAAGTTTTGAATTTGGGCGGTTTGAAACCGGCCGGTACCGGAACCGGTCCGGACCAGTTACACCGGTAACCGCGGTTTACGGACCGGTCCTGGTCGGGAGAAAAACCCTGGGCCACACACCTTGCTTTCGTCTGTCATGGAGTGCGCCATTGCTCTCGTCTGTCATGGAGTGTGCCATTGTAGTATTATTGGAGCAGTGGAGCTTGTGCTGGTAAGCATGCTTCCAGCGATTTTTTTAAATATTTTAACACTTTTTAAATTAAAATTTTAAAAGTAACTCACCCCAAACTATATTTCGAAGAACTAGCCCTTTTTGTCGTGCCAAACTCCGTGGCGCGACTAATAGTTTAGTCACGCCACATGAAGTGGCACGACTTTTGTATACGATAACATTGGAAAAACTTGCAGCTGACATGGCAGATCGAGTAACAAGTCACGCCAGAGACCGTGGCGTGACTCAGTTACCAGCCTAGGTCAAACTGGGAATTCCAGCTATCATTTAGCCGTGTTTCATTCATTATTTTAATTAGCAAATGAACTCCTTAATTTGTGAAATTCGAGGTGTATGATCTATAGAGTATATACATTCCATTTTAACCATTTGCACTCCAAACCATGGTGGATAAAATGAGAAATCTATTTTTGAAATAGGCTAAGTGTAATTGGATAAACGCATCAAATGTGCTAAGTTGGAAAACAGAGCCAATTAGTCAACTTTGGATCTACTTTTTGAGAAATTTTACACTAAGACCTTGGACTTTTCAGACCACAAGTAAATTTAGATGTTCATAGGAATTTTGGATAAGCTGTTGGTCAAGAAAAGCAAATAATTCATAATTTAAAGGAGGCTTAAAGTTGGAAAGTTGTGCTGTTTTTCTACACTTTGTGAAACAGCACAACTTTCCAACTTTAAGCCTCCTTTAAATTATAAATTCTTTGCTTTTCTTGACCAACAGCTTATGCGAAATTCTCTATAAACGTCAAAATTCCATTGTAGTCCAAAAATATCTAAGGTCTTAGTGTAAAATTTCTCAAAAAGTGGGTCCAAAGTTGACTAGTTAGCTCATTTTTCGGACTTAGCACATTTGATACGTTGATCCAATTACACTTAGCCTATTTCAAAAATAAATTTCTCATTTTAGCCCCCATGGTTTGGAGTGCAAATAGTTAAAATGGAACGCATACACTTTATATATCATACACCTCGAATTTCACAAATTTAGGAGTTCATTTGCTAATTAAAATGATGAATGAAACACGGCTAAATCATGGGTAAGGTCTCTACTCTCGTGAGTCACGCCAGGCTGTCTAGCACGACTCGATCTGCCGAGTCACGCCAGGCCGTCTAGCACGACTCGATCCGCCATGTCAGCTGTGACTTTTTTCCAAAGCTACCGTGTACATTAGTCGCGTCACGGAGCTTGGCGCGATCAAAGGGCTAGTTCTTAGAAATAAAGTTTGGAGTGGGTTATTTTTAAAATTTTAATTTTAAAAGGGTTAAAATATAAAAAAAATCGCTTCCAGCCTGGTGTCGCTGATGGAGACGACCTATTCCGGAGAGGAGAGGAGTATGAAAATATATTGTGTTTATATAGTGACTGATAGAATAATACACGATCTAATTAAGTAGATATTATATATGGAATATGTGTGAACATCCCGAATATAGTTATGTATCGACCTATTGCTAGATAGCGTGGACCAAAAACTGCAACCTTTCTATGTATATATGTATCGGCCTGAAGATTATTCTAGCATTTCCAGTTTCAGATCATTTGAGATTATTCGGCCTCAGGTTTACCTTTTGCTTTGGATTATTATTTCTTCGTACAAGCACGTTCGTTTGGATTTTTAATGCAATTATTACTTCCCTAAATAAATTAGACCGATCGATCAGTGTCATTACCATTTATTAAAATATGTTACACAACACTTCCTTTTTTGAGCACATGTTACACAACACTTCCTAAAAGAATAAAATCAGACGTGTTTCCATGTCACAGTGGGGAAACGTCGCATTATTCAAGTTAGGACGGAAAAAACGAAATCACGCACCGAAGTAGAACAAGCTGATCGAGAAAAAACACAGATGATCGTCCCGGAGATAAATGAACTATTATAGCTATATTGCAAAATATACGACGACACACACATATATATAAATCCTTCAATTATTTATGCAAATAAGCTATCATCTTTTATTTGGCAGATGGCCATATTGTGACAGAGTGAATTGCACCTATGTTTTACAGAACGGGCAGTGAGTCAAGCACTCGGCTCTCGTATGGTAACACGGCTTCCCCCTCCTCATCGGATCAGGCTCACAACAATAGCAGACATCCACTTTGCGGTCTTGTGCATCCCTACACGTACTTCTCTTAACGCAGAATACAAGGCCGCACACGTTGTTCTCGTCTGTCTTGGAGTGTGCCATTGTAGTATTACTGGAGCTTGTGCTGGTAAGCATGCTTCTATCCTCGCCTAGCTGATGGAGACGACCTATGGAAATATTTTGTGTTTATCAATGCATAATGAATCTACACACATCTAACATCTTAGATGACATTTACACTAATAAGCAGGCGATGAAAAAAATTGAGAAAAGATCATGAACACTGCATGCATGTGTATATTGTATATCTTAGATCGATCTAGTGACAAAACAAGGAAGATCACGACGAGACACTTACTCTGTGCAGTCGATGCAAAAGTCAAAATAACGAAGGACAAGAACATGGCCACCATCTTGTACGACATGCTGCAGCTGCCCTTCGTCGAGGAGGCCTCCACGTGAAGAGTCTTCGACTTGCAATTTAATACGTCGGCCGTGGCGTTGTTGGTTTTTATATAGTGAGGGCTAGTAGCTAGCTAACGTGGACAGGGATATAGAAAGAGATCCCTCGGCCTGCCATAATAAAAGGCAAAAGTCTGAATCATACTCCAGTTTCTCCCTCATAGTCTCATAGCTGGGTTCTTATTTTTGGGCTGTACATCCGAAAATGCTGTTTGGCGACACGAAGTCATGAAACGGTCTATCCGAACCGCAGATCTGGCCTGGATTCCCGTGAAGGCTTGTTTGATCCCAGCGTATGCAGTGGTATTCCCATTTAAAAATGGTGTATGCGTCAGATGGAGCAGCAGGAGTGTCAGACGCTTTTTTTGACTTTCTCGCCCCGCGCGTGCCTGCAGAGGCTGATGATTCTGGGAGAGGCACGGTCTACGGGTGGGCCACCCGCCGATGCTGGACCCTTTACGGTCACTGCTGTCAGGGGGCCCGCCACACACATACTGCATATTGAGCCCCTTTTGTGCGGCACTTGTACCGACCCCCGATCAATCCGTGTACCGAAACCTAAATCGTACTCGCTCAATCGATTGTTAAAAAAAAACATACCGACACCTTCAAATGATCAATCGATGTGCATAAGATTAGACTACGCCAAAAAAAATGGACGATTAGAACGCAATCTCATCTGTACAGGATAACAAATGAAAGATAACTACAACATTTTGATATCTCTACCCGAGGGAAAACACAAAGAATAAACTACCGAATCAAAACAAACCTAGAGCAGGAGATGGCCACAATCGAGCTCCAAGGAAAAACGCCTCCAAGGCTAGCAAGAAATATTTAAGAAAAAAAAGAAAGGCTACCAAGAAAACCGAGAAAGGGGAAAAATCATGAACATCGAGGTGTCAGCGCCGTGACGAATCGCTCCTCGTGTCCAAACCGTGGGAGGTCAGGCGGTACACGGGCCAGATACACACCCTGCCCACCTTTGTTCAGGTCCCAGTAAAGGCATGTCGCTGTCCCCTTCCGGTCCTCCCCACATACGTATCCGCGTTTACCTCCTGTATTCACGCTGACAGGATCTCCCTCTGACGCCACACGAATCTCGAAACACCCCTGCACAGCTTCTGACCGGAATCGGCGATCCGGATTGACCGGTCCATGACTTCACGCTACTATAAATCTTAGTCCATGTACATCGCCAGTTTTACTTACACTGTCGTGAACTCGTGATGGGCTGGCATGGTCCAAGATATGTAATGGCCAGATGATGATTTCTGTTCCGGCGCGTGCAGTGACGCATGGGATTTTCTAAAAAAAAATTACGCATGGGTGTACTAAAAAAATCATAGAAATATATGTTGCAAAATGTGATGAATTTACAAAAAATAATTGCTCCTAACAAAATTTTGCAAATATAGTCCACAACCGCAGGATGAAACGGCAACAAGGAGTTAGATCTGTTCATTTCTCAAATAATCGACATATATAACGCTCAGATCCAAAATTCAAATTTTAGATTCTAAGATAAGATTGTGTTGATTATTTCAGCATGAAGATGATTTTAAATGAAAAATATTTTAACTACCAAGTTGTAGATCTCATCGGATATATATATTGCACTGGACGACCTCGGGATGCATTTAGGGTCCTACTAAGCTCGATAAAGGGGATTCATAGGAAGTAATTGCAAGCTTCGAACTTTTGCGTCTAAGAACAGATGGGGTATATAGTTCTAGATGTACACAGTGCACTTTTCGATAAGTCACATTACGGTAACGAAAGATGAAAAAACAGAAGATGCGTGATACAACAAAAGAAATTAGATTGGAAGTACCCAAGTAGAACAATTAATAAGCTGAGAAAAGAACACATATATATGATGCCGGAGACAAAATACTATAGCTATATTGCAAAATGTTTTTTTTTTGCGGGTAGCTATATATATTGCAAAATATACAATGACATACATGCACAGTACTGCAAAGGTTTCAAGTTTCAATGCTGGTATATGGAGCAGGCCTGCGCGCTCTGCTTTACTGGCTTTTGGCTTATGCTGATGATATATCCCAACCTCTGAGAATATATGCAGCGGCCAGCTTTGACATGGAATGCGTGGGGGCGTGACAAGCGAAATGGTTCTTGTTAATATTTGAGATTTTGAGTGAACAATACAGCAAATAAACCGTTGCAACTGCGAGAGTCGAACTCGACGTGAATTAATTGCATGTCGAGTTCCAGATGCGAACGGGGAAGGCCGGAGCGATTGGCTTCAGCGGTGGTCGATCACGGCGCGAAGCAATTAGACAGGGTAACTCGATTATGTGCGCGGAGAGAGTCGCTGGTGTATACCGGTTAGAGCTCCCGAGGGCCGCACTCGCGAAATGGCGCCGCTGCCGTGACCATTGCACGGAGACCCGATGGTTCAGTATCTGCATGCAACGACCCCAAGTCAGAAGAAATCTGGAGAAGCAACCGGTTGGATGCCAAGATCAATTCGAGCTCTGCAAACAAGGGAACTGATCTGATTGACCATCGCCATCCTGACGGTGCCGCTCGACGGCGGCGGCATGCTGAGGAAGGTGTAGCCCATGGCGTCCCTCACCTCCACCCTGTACCCGCTCAGGTCCCTGTCGTGACGATCCCGCCCGCCGCCCTGACGTCGTGGACGAACGCCTCCCCGACGGCGGCGCCGTAGAACGCCGCGGCGCCCTCGGCGACGCGCTCCAGGGTTGCGGCCAGCGTCGAGTTGCGGCACGTCTCGCCGGCCGCCAGTACCCGCCCCGCAGGCGCGAACACGGCGCGCAGACCGGCTGACCGGGTTCGGCGAGCACGTCGGCCTCGCTTTTTTCAGCACGAGGGCCACTTACGCCACCACCTTGTAGCCGTCACGGGCGAGGCAGATCACCGGCGCGACGAGGTCGCGCCAGGGGAGATGGCCATACCGCGACCGCGACCACGCGTCGTGGAGGCCCACGAGCTTGCCTGCAACACCCATGGCGAGCGTGCCCTTGTCCTTCTTCGGGGTCTGCCGCCCACATGTCCTGGTGTTTGGCAAGCACAAGAATCAAGTTTGCAATTGCAGCAAGAACAAGATGCGAAATTTTACTGGCCTTTGTTTAAAAAAAGTATTTTGTTTTTGGGGAATTTGTGCAAAATTTGAAACTGCTAAAATTTCAAACGAAGCTTGTTCTTCAGTTGGAACATAAAACATTCCGAAAAAATGTTGAGAAATCCATGTGACGATGATCGCAGGGTCTATAAGCGTCCAACAGTGGAAACTGACTTACCAATTGCCATCCTCCGACACTGATGGCCTCTTGTCTGGATTAGATTTCGCAAATTTCACTGTTAGTTATTAAGTGATGGGATATATGCTAGATATACTCCAGTTTATACAAGTTTCGTAAGGGCTCATATATGTTTTTATTAAAGTATTGGGAGATAAACAGAGTCAAAGTTGAGGAAAAACAAGTATTCAAGGAGTGAGATTCAGACTTGGAAAATTTTCAATTATGACTACATCCATGGGTTCGGCTGATCTTTGACATGAAATTTTAACCAACTAACAAAATTTTCACACCTCAAGAGCATACTCATTAGCAACAAGATAGAAAGCACTACAAGTTTTATGTTGACAGAAAGTTGAGTGTTTAGCCAAAAAAAATTTTAAACACCACTCAATGTAGCTAATTCAGTTTCCAACAGAATTTAATTCTAACAACTTGTGAATTTCAAATTTGAGTTCGTTTGATTTGAGATGCGGTTTTCCATCTGACTAATGTCATCTCCAAAGTAGGTACCTCGATGCAGTGTTTAAGCTAGAGGTGAAACCAACGGAGGGAGGGAGGGGGGCATGAGCCCCTCTAATGCCAAAATTCGTATGGAGCCCATCCTAAAAAAAGGGCGGGCCTCGAGCGCGAGCTCGCTCTGCTTCGACGACAACCGGCCTTTTAGCTGATTTCGGTCCTCATTGGTGGCTTTGAGATCTTTGGCAAAGACACAGGTGGATATTATATTCCTTTCGATACTTCTGAGGAGATGTGTGTGGCTTACTAGCTAGGAGCCTAGGACCGTACGCCCGTACGTGACAGTCTTCGTCTGCAAGTTTATACGACATGCAAAAGAAGCCGCTTTCGCCATATGTGTGGTTTATTGCACCGAATAATTATTTAATTAAATGTTGGATGCGGTCAATTTAATTTCAGGTTATATTTTTTACTTATTTGGTTCAATACATCGAAAGACTAACATTTTTTATCATTTATTTGGTACAATTATAAATTCATATTCATTATTATTTCATTCTAACATCATCTTTCGGAAAAAATGGCAGCCAACTACGCAATGGCACGAACAAACACCTAAACAGCCACCTTAAACTCCACCTGTCGCCGCCCCGGCCCTCTTCACCCGGACGCGACCTCTTCGCGTATAAATTAAGGTGTCACATCAAACACCCTCTCTCCCCTATTGCACTACCGTCACCTCTGCCCATTTGTGCTCTGAATGAGCTGCTGAGACTGTCTCTAGCAGTTGCCCACTCTGCATCTGCAAAACCCATTGATATGCAGCAGGAGGAAGGAGAAATCCCACGCGCAAAACGAAGGCACTTCCAGCAGCACCGTGCAACCCGAAGCGCATCCGCAGGGGGTAGTTGTCTCCCGCCAGGAGGGAGAGGGCCGCGGGCGTGCGGTGGAGCTCGACCGCCAGCTCGCCGTCGCCCCGCAAGTCAACACCAGATCCGGGCCGGCAAAGGGGAAAGGGAGCTCGTCGCCGGCCGGATCTGCGTCTCCGTGGCGACCGCCGCTAGCCCGGAGGACCGCCGCCGCAGGGTGGCGAATGTGGAGGAGGTGGCAGAGAGCGGCGGGCGGAGAGGCCGCAGTCTCCTCGACGGTGCGCCGCTACTGCTGCGGCGGCGGGCGGAGCAGGCAGTTGATCGCCGAGCCAGCTCGATGCGGGATCGATTCATCGTCCTCCGGGTGGCGACCGCGGGATCGATTCGTCGTCCTCGCGGCGACCTCGACCTCGACCTCTGCGCGGCTGCTCTGTTCTCCGCCCGTCGCCGCCAGATCGAGGGATTCTTGCCGCCGCCGAGGTGGATGAGCTAGGGTTGGGGTGGAGGGGGTCGTCGATGCGGGCGGCCGTCGTTCCCTTGCCGGAGGAGGCCAGGAGGGCGAGGCAGGAGGATGGGCGGCGGATGGAGCAAGAAGAGGCGAGCAGGAGCCGAGACTGTGGGGCCCGCAGGCGGTTGGGATGGGGAAAGCCCCAGAATCCCCGAGGATTCGGTTGCTCGGAGGCCTCCCTGCAAAATGCAGCAACCGCTGCGGCTCCTGCTGGAGCCGCTACAGTGCGCCCTCTTTCTGCATTTTGCAGATGCAGAGGCTGATCCAGCAGCTGCTGGAGACAGTCTGACCATGGCAACCGCCAAGCTCGAGTAGCTTGAGCTCAAGTACCACACATGACTTTGCGAGTGCTATCACAAAAACACTTTGACAAACAATTAAATGACACTTGACGAACATACTATTTGTCGAGTGCTAGCAAACAAATAACACTTGGCAAACAAACTATATGCCGAGTGCTAAAAAAACACTCATCGAAGATGAGGGTTTATCAAGTGTTTCTGTTTAGCACTCCGCAAAGAGTTTTGTTGTCTAGTGTTTTTTAACACTCGGTAAATAAATAAGTTTTTTATTTCTCGTTTTGAAGCATTTTAATACTCTCCACATACAACATGTGGTACTCTTGTTAAAATTTGGTATATTTTATATTTATTTGCTATCATTAATTAATTAATTGCATTTTAAGTAATTTAAGTGATTCAAATAATAAGAAAAAATAAGTATACAAATGATATTCATGTTGCGAATGGGCTTGTAGTCCAATGGTAGGACGGTCTAGTGGGACGCTACCCACCAGGGTTTAAATCCTGGTGCTCGCACCTTTTCCTGGATTTATTCCGGGATTTTCCGGCGTTATGCATTAAGTGGTAAGCGACGTTCCCGTCGACGACGAGGCGCCAGTGGTGACTTCGAGAATCTCCAGATCTGCCGGTGCTCAGTCCTTCGGGGGTGCTCATAGGGGTAGGGTTTGCGTACGTGTATTCATAGGGGTGAGTGTGCGTGCGTGTTGTGAGCGTCTGCGTTGTACTGTGTAATCTCAAAAAAAAAGATATTCATGTTATTTAGGTTTTTCTAAGACTCGGCAAAATTGCCATGTCCTTTCCCGTCTCTCTCCGGCTCTCCCTACCTGACTGTCTGTCAGCTTCCTCCCTCACTCCCTCGATCATCACAGCCCCGGCGGCGGTGATGATGCAAGACCCACCAGCAGGTACGATACAAAGCTAAGAAGTATACTGGACGCTGGACGGAGCTCAAGTACAAGCATTCTCAGGCCCAGCCGGACCCATCGAGCTCGGCCAACTGGACTCGTGTCGTGCCCTCTCTCTTCTGTCTCGGACTGTTTGGAGCTTAGCAACACGTCCTCTCGATCGCCAGAGCCAGGGAATGCTTGCTGATCGAGTTGCTGTGCGGACGGGGACGGGAGGCCGCGCCGCTTACGGGCCGGGAGAGCGTGTTCGGCCGGTAGAATGAATAGTATTATCTGAGAGGAGATAAACCAAAATAAACCAGTAGAACACTGTTTATTAGATCAGCCGAACACCCTCTAACACCGCAGTAGTACTGGCACAGTCCACTGCCTTCCGAGCTGAAACCGGCAGTCGTGGGCGCCCTCCTCCTCTCTTGCGTCCGGCCACGGGGGTAGTACTGCTACTGCCATGCGCGTGGCCGGCCGTGCATGACCTTGAAGCACTGATGCCATGGAGGCGAAACAAAGCAAAAGGCAAGACGCGCATGTCGTGGTATTGCATTATTGCTGGAGACGACGTTGTAGACTTAGCTTGGACTTTGTACTGTAGTGGTACAGTGGGCCATGAGCAGCGTCACGTGGACGTTGTAGACTTAGCTAGGGCGCCGTGCACGTGGAACTGTAGAAGTATGTGGCCGTGGCGCAGGCGACGAGGAGCATCCAGAGGACGACGTCCATGGTGCGGGAGGAGCCGCCGCCGGCCGGCCGGTGAGGGAGCCCAGGAAGTAACACTGCCTCTTGCTCGATCGTCTCTGCCAGGGGATGCATGGCCGGGCCGACGTACGTACGGGTCGGGGTGCCGGCCGGGCATTTATGCACGTACGTGCTGACGTGCACCGCCGCGGGCTAGCTGCAGAGCCAATCAGCCAAAACGGCCACGGGGAACGAACGCGCCAAGCTGCGGGGAAATAGCATCTGGCCTGTCATGAGCGAATCGTCCAGGACGACGTCGACGACACGGGGTGGTCGATCGCCGGCGAAGTGGGCAAAAGCGTCGTCAAACCGCGGCCCGATCGAGGAGCTAGTAGGGCAGGCAAAAGCGAAGGGTGGTCATGCTTCGCGTCAAAGCTAGGGTTCGTTTTTACGAGCTGCCAGCGTGCCAGGTGCCCATGTGCGTCGGCAGATTGGCCGTGCTTTTGCCCCTTGCAGCAGGCTGCTTTTGAAGCAGAGATCGTATGCTGTCGATCGAGACAAGCACATCATGCAGCATCAAGCTGTGATGTGGAAGGTTAATGGAGGAGAGTTCTCAAGTACTCCCTCCGTATCGAAATACTCGTCGTCATTGACTTTTTTCTACAACTTTGACCATTCGTCTTATTCAAAAATTATGTAAATACCATCTATTTTGTTTGTTACATACTTTATTATCGTAGGCATTTTAAGTTTTACTTACCCTTTTACGTATTTGCAATAATCTTTTGAATAAGACGAATGGTCAAAGTTGTAAGAAAAAGTTAACAACGACAAATATTTCGATACGGAGGGAGTAAGAAAGAAATGGCGGAAACCATGCATGTCATGAGGCTTAAATTAGGGCAAATCATCCAGGGAGATCGATGTCACACCCGGCCCAATTTGGATGGCCCATGAGTGGCCCATGAGCGTGTTTAGTGCCACATTGCTAGTTGAGCAAGGGTGGAGCCAACTTATAAGCATTTGTCCACCAGCCATACCACCCTCGGGTTAACCCTTTTACACGAAGCGAGAACAAAAGTGTAAGCAGTGTGCTATGTTACGCGTGCCCGCACCTACGGAAGGGCGGCTGGGCGGTGCGACTTTGGTGGGCGGGGTGTTACAATCGAGCGACTTTGTTTGCCACTTTTAATCATTGTTGATGATAAAGGATGCATCAATAAAGTAAACCAAATTAAGAATGTGTACTGTTAAGTTAATTTATAGATTGTCAAACACTTGTACCTTTTGTCTCACCAAGTGGCTTTGGCGTTTTGCTTTGCAATCTTTTGAAAATGCAAAGGCTCCCTTCCCTGGCGGCCTAACCTGACCTCCCAGACTCCCACCACGTTTATAGTTAATTTATAGATTGTCAAACACTCGTACCTTTGTCTCACCAAGTGGCTTTGGCGCTTTGCTTTGCAATCTTTTGAAAATGCAAAGGCTCCCTTCCCTGGCGGCCTGACCTGACGTACCTTTGTCTCACCAAGTGGCTTTGGCGCTTTGCTTTGCAATCTTTTGAAAATGCAAAGGCTCCCTTCCCAGGCGGCCTAACCTGACCTCCCAGACTCCCACCACGTTTTCTTCAATTCCTTTCCCCGTATCCCATCGCATGACCTGACCTCCCAGACTCCCACCACGTTTTCTTCAATTCCTTTCCCCGTATCCCATCGCACCCTAGTTAGCTCCCTACCGTAGCTTCTCACGACCATCCCCCCAGCCCTCTCCTAGTTCTTCATCCTCCCGCGAGGGAGGGAGGGGGGCATGAGCCCCTCTAACGCCAAAATTCGTGTGGAGCCCATCCTCAAAAAGGCCGGGCCTCGAGCGCGAGCTCACTCTGCTTCGGCGACAACAGGCCTCGGCGTGGCGAGGAGGCGGCGACGGCGGCTCAGGCGGTCGCGACGGTGGAAGCGAGGGCTGCCTAGCTGGAGGTCCAGCTCACCGCGTCGCAGGCGAGGGAGGTGGGCCTCGAGAGAGAGGTGGCTCTGCTCCGGCGACAACAGGGGGTGGTGCCGACAGAGTCCAGATAGTGCCACTACGAGCTCGGGATGAGGAGGGTTGCGTTGGTGGAAGAGGCGAGGGTGGCAGAGGTGAAGATCTCGAACACCTTCCGTGCCTTGTATGACAAGGCCAACGAGGAGGTGCAGCACCTCCGCGGCCTCCTAGTGGCAACGGGTGGACCGAGCGCGGAGATGACCATGTCGCCGCTTGGTGCTCGGTGGGAGCCGGGCAAGACCTCGGCTGAGGCAGAGACGCACCGACCGCGCCGGAGGGGCCGGTGCATCACCGGGAGAGGACTCGGAGTACTTTTTGGCGTCTCTATTTCATGCGTTTTGTTAGTGTTTGTCTTAATCATTGCCTTGTATCAGCTGCTAGCTTTACTACTTGCATTGCTTCTTTTAGTTGGTTTATGCACTTTCGTGCCCGATAGGGCGTCGTGCAGTGGTGCCGGAGGCCATGGGATGGCATGGCCCAGTAGAGACGTGCATTTCCGTGAGCTAGACTCGCTCACGTTCTAGCTATCCGTTTTAATTTGCATCTTATTAGTCTTTAAATTCGAAGCTAATAAAATAGAAAAGTCTGCTCAGTTGCAGCACCAAACCCAGTGTTGTGTGTTTGTGTGCGCTTTCAGATGATCGCCGGTGACCAGGGGCGAATCTAGGATTTCAGAGGAGGGGGGGGGGGTGAGTTTCCCTCCTCCTGCTCTCTTTCTCTTCTTCCTCCTTCGCTTCCTCCATAATTGAAATTTCTTTTTTTTGGGGGGAGGGGGGGGGGCTCGGGGGGAGCCCCCTACCGTTTTCTTGTTAGTGTCCTTGCGAACCGGCGGCGGCCTTCGGACCGGCTCCGTGCATACTGGGCATGCGCCTCCGTCCTCGTGCACCTTGTGCAGTTCCAATTGCCAGTTCGCGACCGGTCCTTGACAGGCCTGCGCTATGCGTGCCGCCGGTGACGAAGTAGTCCACCATGGCTGCCTCCTCTGCTCTGTCACCGTGAATGCAAAGGGGTCAATTTGGGTACCCAGTTACCCACCTGTGAAACCCAAAATGACAAAAAAAAAGGGGGGGGGTCGGCTCCATAGGGTAGAAACACTATTTTTTGTTTTTTGGTATTAGGTAGTTGAGTCAACCCAAATAAACCTGCATTGTTGTAAAAAAAAAACCTACATCCTTAGTAGGGGTGGACATTTTTTTATCAAACACCGAAAACTGAACCGAACTAAGTCGAAACCGAAACACCTATAAAAACTGAACAGCTTTATCCCTCCTGCCCGTAGGCCCTCCTGCACCTGATCACTTCAGCCCATTTAAACAGACAGGCCCAAACGCCACAGCCCAAAATATACATGAGCGACAGCCAGGCTAACACCAGCTCTGGCCCAAAAACTATCCCTGTCATCTCGTTGCCTCATGCCCGATCCCCTCGAGTCCTCGACCTCCAGTCAGGCTCAGACGCTCGGTGACGGGCTGACGGCGGCCGCCGCATGTCGCTTTCATACTTCCACGGGAGCGTCGAGCACGTGTGAGGGTTGACCTCCCGGCCTGGATCCAGCGAATCGGAGCTCAGCAAATCGAAGCTCGATAGACAACGAGGGCGTAGGGCGACACCGTGACGGGCTGTTGGCGGTGCTCAGCGAGCATCAGCTCCGCGAAGCGGCAGCGCGTGGTGAGGGTGCGAGGCTATAGCATGCTCGCGAAATGGACGGCGCGTGCGAGTAAGTTTTGCTTCTTGATTCGTTTTTGTGCCTTGACTGTGACATGGTGAAGATGAGATTGGGATTCTGGGACATGAACTTCGGTAAAAACAGAACACTGAACCGAAACAACAAATTCTCACGAACCGATCGGTTATCGATTCTAAAAAACAGAAATATTTGGACATTGAAAAATCGAACCGAATAGTCGGGGAATAGGATAGGCGGCGGAGGTAAACAGACTGACGAGACAGAGAGAGAATAGGAAAGAAAAAATAAAGCACACATGGCGTGACGATTAGGCGCTCTTTTTGTTAGGCGGTCAACATGAGTACTATATAGGAAACACTTAATGTAATGAGGAGTAAAATAGGAAACAAAGATTTACACTAGAGCGCAAAATAGGAAACGTAGGCGCGGTGATTATGCATGATTGACTTGTGTGCTAATTACCGTGATTAACGCTTTAAGCTAAGGAAAGAAGGGAAACAAGGATTTCCCATGTTGCGCGCGTTAGTACACGTCGATACCAGGCAACGGAGTGGGACCCGTGGCGGTGAAAAAGTTTTGAGGTGGGGACAATTTTATATGCAGCAACAAAATGACTCTCCCCTCCTTTGGTCCTCAATTTTTATTCTCTCATGTGGGGTCGCACATGACACGTGGGTCACTATGTGACTGTGAGGGGAACGGTGGGCCTAATTTTGATAACAAATGACATCCTTTATAGGACTAGCATAGATGCACGTGCGACACACACGTGTTTATAATATATATATATATATAATAATTTTAATTTTAATATCAAGAATCCATTTACAATAAAAATTTTAACAAATTGAATAGCTATTTGATGTGGAGTGTCTGCATGCTGCCTGTCAACTCACCCGACATGAGCTGATGGTCGTGACAGGTAGATTTGATGTGTGGGATCCCCAAACCGTTCAAGCCTAATGTCTAGTACTCTCAAAAAAAAGTCTAATGTCTAGCCAGAAATCAAATTGAATAGTTATTTGACGTGGAGTGTCTGCATGTTGCCGTCAACTATGCCGAGCCAAAAAAAAATCCCGATTATTTCGGGCTGAAAAAATCTTACCCATGACGTCTCACTGGGCAAGTCGGGCCTAGTTTTTTTGGATCAGGCTCGGGCTTGGGGCGGGCCGCCCGCGTAATTTACACTATAAAATAGCCAAAAATGTATTTCGGGCTTGGTTCGTGCCAAAATATTTTTTCGGGCTGTGAGATCTCTGCCCAGGCCCTGTCCATTGAGGTTCGTAGACGGACCAAAACCCGTCGGGCTCGGGCCGGGTCGGGTTGGGCTAGTTTTGCTCAGGTATACCGTCAGCTCACCCGACATGAGTCGATGGCCGTGACAGGTAGATTTGATGTGTGGATCGTCGCCCAACCGTTCAAGTCAAATATCTGGCCAGAAATCTGACCACACTTTAAGTTCAACAACCAAAAAATTTTTACTTTTGCAAGTATTTCCGCTCTACACTTTATTTTGTTACTATAAATGCATGGATGAAGTAAATCTAACAGAAAGCGGCAATATCACATCATGTATAATTTGTCCGGTCAATCGGTGTGGATAATTTCTTCTACCACCTGATAGTGGTGTGCTCTACAATTTATTTGGTGGACGTGTGCTCCATAATTGATAAAGCATGTATAATTAATTAAAAACTACAATTGCTACTGATCAAATTACAGGAAATGCACCATGCATGATCTACCATTGTAGGTCCTCTTGGTGTAGATGATGTTGTCGTCGTGCTACAGCATCACGCTCAGTGGTTCACGGCGGTGCTGATGCCCATGGCCGTCTGTGGCTTGGGTACTTTGGGGGGTACGTGCCATTCGTGTCCACCCGCACTGGAGACCTAGTGCATATTTTTTGTTTTGGATGTATACTCAAATATATATTTTCTTTGAGCCAAATACGAGAGCTTCATTAAGGATTATCTATGGTGGTACTGTGGTAGATGTTCGGAAATGGATGCTCCTCTGATCATTTGTGGAGCATGGGCCTTGTGGTCTGGCCGGAATGCACGGAGGCATGGTAAGGATAACTGTGTAAGTGGAATTCAAAGGCAGAAGTGAAACATGTTACATGTTGATGCATTGGTAGAGGAGCTGGTGTGCATGGACTTTGGCAGGGAGGTTCAGCAAGGAAGAGCACATACGACCTGGAAGAAATATGAGGTGGTGGAAAGTGAATACAGATGCTTCCTACATACTATGCTGATTCTTCTTCAGGGGGTGTTGGAGCGGTGATTCGTGATAGTGGTGGTCGCCTGCTCGCTGCATCAGCAAAGCGATATGAGTACTTGGCGGACGCATTAACAGCAGAAGCTAGCAATGGCAGCAAAAGGACGGTCTACTTTTCGCAGTGGTGCAACGATGTGAAACGGTGATCCTAGAAATGGATAATCTCCCCCGTTCAACCTTCTGCATTCTGGAGAAGATGAATGCAGTGTTATCTCTGGTGTCTGGCAAGAGGTCCAAGATGTTTAGGGATTTTAAATTCTCTTGCCTAAACAGGGAGGGCAATGGAGTGACTCGTGTTTGTGCGAGTCTTACTCGGAGTCATCACCAGATGACAGAGGTGGTTTGGGTTAGTGATTTCCCATATATATTGTCTGCTTAGGGTAAGCGATGCAGATGTGTACTCAAATATAAATGAGAGCTTCATGTATATGAACGTGGGCAAATAGGAAACCAGTCCAAACGTTCATGCGTGATAGATAAAAAGTCCATGCAGAAGACGTGTACGTTGTGAGAGACGTACCGACGTCGTCCACGTTTATGTCCGATACTCAGATTCTTTAGTATACTTGCTAATAACACAGCTTTTCATAGGTACGATGGGTGGGTAAGAGAAGCGTGGGTGAGAAAAACAATTCGTTTTTGGCAGAAATCCAAATTGCGATTTTATGGGTCTTCCACCATATCCACTCCCCAATTAATTGACAGGTGAGTCCGACGTGAGGGGTAAGACGGGCCCGAATTAAGTGAAAAAGGTTTTTCAAATTATTCGATCTTTATAGTATAGATAGATAGATATTTAGGTGCATAACAAAAGAAATGTATAAAAAAAAGCCAAAACGACAAGTAGAGAGTATACTATATCTCATTCCATAAATAAAAGGGCTGCCTATTCAAAGCAAATCAGTAGAAGAAGAGAAGCCAACAAACACGATTGTAAACTGGGCTCCCCAACTGGGCCCCTCGAATGTTGGATCGCGTGCAATCATTAATCAGAATCCAGTTAGGCCCACCTATAAATGGAAACCACCGTCGACTGGGATGATGAAGATCAATATGGATTCTTCAATTTCAAAGCACAAGAAAATATCTTGGGCTGTTGCTTGGCCCGCATTACGACCGGTGCCTTTTTGGTAGCTTCTGCTCTTAGTATGTTGGAAGGTGTATCTGATCCAGAGACCATGGAGGTTTTGGCGTGTAGGGACTAGGAAGGGACTAGCATTAACGATCTTGGCCTGTAGGAGGTCCAGCTGGCATGTGACTGTCTTAAGCGTCAAGGAGATTAGAAAGCTAGTATTTGCTGCATTTCTCGAAGATTGAAGTGGTGCATGAGGATAGAACTGCAAATATGCAGATAGGCTTTGCAAAGAGCTCCACATACTGCTCTTTAGGCTTGATCCGGTTCCTTGATCCGCCCAAAGGCGTTTGTAACTCCTGATGATGAATGATGAGGGTGTGCTAAAAAAAAGCCCACCTATAAATCAGCCCGCCCCATAAGACGGCTGACGGCCCGCTGCCAGACTCTACTACGTACCGCTCACCTGCATCTCGGCTGTCCATCCGCCGATGAACGGTTGTGGCGGTTAAGAAACTGGATGGCGATGCCGGTGCCCCGGTCTGCCGCCAATGGGGATGGAGGAAGCGAAGAGGCTGCACGCGCGCCTGCTCCGCCGCGACGAGCGCCGCCTGCAGCCGCTGCTCCTCCGCGCGTGCTCGCCGCCGGCGACCTCCGCTACGCCGCGCTCCTGCTCGAGTCGTTCCCTTCGTCGTCTGCGTCCTCTCCGCCGCTCCACAACCGCCTACTCCACGGTCCACGCGCTCGCCTCCGCACGCCACCCGCTGCTGCTCCCCTTCTTCTCCCGCGCCCACCGCCTCCGCCTCCTCGCCCCGCTCTCTTTCACCCTCCTCCTCTCCGCATCCGCCTCGTTCGCAGCCGCATCCGCCTCGTCCACGCAGTTCGCTGTGTGCGCCCACGCCTTGCTGATCAAGTCCGGGCACTTGCGTCCGCCGCGGGCGCCGGCGACCCGTTCCTCTCCTCCGCGCTCGTCTCTTTCTACGCCAAGAACCGCCTCCTAGATGCGGCCACGCGGGTGTTCGACGAGTTGCCTCTCAGAGTCTCAGGGATGCAGCCGTGTACAATGCGCTTCTCTCGGCGTACACAAGAGGCGGGCTCATCAACGCCGCGGAGAAGCTGTTCGAGGAAATGCCCGTGAATAATGTGGTTTTTTGGACCGCGATGGTTTCGGGCTACACCCAGAATGGGAAGCACGAGGAAGCGGATGTGGGAGAAGAAAAGTGTGCTGCCAAATGAGCTCACAGTGAGAAGAAAGGTGGTTTTTTTTTTGGAGCTGTTGGGGCGATGGAGCTAGGGGAGGAAGGTGGAGCGGTACGCAAGGGGGATGGGCCTTCTGAAGAACTTATATGTGGCGAATGCATTGGTCGAGATGTATGCAAAGTGTGGGAGCATTCGACGAGCTTGGAAGGTGCTCCAGGGCATCGGACGACTGTTGGATTCGATGGCAGAGTAAGGAGATCAAGGCTGCAGTTGAGATGCTCGCTTGCTCTTGTGAGAAAGAAAGGGAGGGAGGTGGCCGGAGGAGGAGCCGAGCCGGCGACCTTGCTCTGTTCGGCGAAGGAGAAGAATGGCGAGAGGAGGAAGACAGGGAGGTTGGGGCGTCGTTGGTATGAACCTGGCCGGGGAAACGTTCAGGACCACGTTCGGGCAGCCGCGGGTCGATCTGCGTGTCTACTGGGCGACGGTCGCCGGCTCGCCGCTCGCCGGTCGCGTGGCGACGTTGCTCTGTGTCGGTCAGGGGGCGATGGGTGGAACTGAACGGTGCAATGTTTTGGCCACCGAACTGAACGGACTTTGCATCAATGCTGCTCACGATTTTACATCTCAACACATGGGCCGACCGAAAATAAAAGTTGAAGGTGCATGGTAGGGCCACAAGTTTTGTAAAGGCTCCTGTATGTTTTGATTAAAGTATTGTGAGACAAACACAGTCAAAGTTGGGGGAAAACAAGCATTCAAGAATTGAGATTCAGACTCGGAAATTTTTCGGGGTTATGGCTCCAACCGCCGCTCCACTACTCGCGTAGCATGCTAGGCCGCGGCGCAAATATCACGTGTCTCCATCGTGATCATAATCTTATGTTAGAAATGCCATTGGGTGGGGGTTGGGGTGTGTGTGGGTGGTGGGGGTGGGGGGAAGGTTTCGACTGTCAGAATTTCTATGAAGTCTCTTCTAAAAATTTGCTCAAAGTCGAAGTTGTGGACTATATTTTAAATTTTAGTAGTGAAAAGTATTCGTCCTCTAACCTCCAACATGACCGGTTGGCCCCAGAGTAGGTTGGTCGCCCGCGAGGTGGCGAGGTCGACCTTGAGATGCACAATCTTCGCCTTCAATGCAAACGCTTGGGCGGTCGCCCTACTGTGCAAAAAGTGCATGTCTGTGTCATTACCACCGTTATGGCTCGGAAGAGGAGGACGTAGAGAAGAGAGAAAGGGCAGAGGGCATATATACAAGGTGAGAGGAAAAATACATGGAGCCCCTCCTACAAAATTTTTTGGACTATATTTTCAAATGTAGCAGTTGGCCCCATAGTGGCTACTAGGCGGCGAGCTCGTGCTCGAGCCCCACCTGCAACAAAGCTGATAGGAGAGGGTAGTAAAATGGACTTATTCACAACAATTGTATATGTAGGTTCATCATTGCAAACAACCGTGTTAGAGAAGGATTGGAGCCTTTTCTCTTGTAAACAGGGCTGGTAAAGATCCTTCTAATTTAGCCTAGCAAATTTAAGGATCGGGTTTAATAAGAACCAAGCCATAATACTATATGATTTTGAGGAAAAAATAATTAGGGCTGAGTTGAATTGTGAAAATGAATGAGTGACATGATACATTGCCACCTCTACTTGTAAAAGAAAGATCCTTCGAACAAAAAAGTTGGCATGCAGTTATAGTGACTTGACAACATTTTGATGTCAAACAAAATTTTGTACCCTTTGCTCTCAACTGAGGTGAGTCTGGGACTTTTTTGTTTGTTTGAAGAATAGTCCGGGACTTAGTCGAACTGTCATGCATGAGTTTGTTTTTAGACATAATTTGTTGCAACAATGAATTAGTTAACTAGTAGTTTGTAAATTAGACAGAGGTATAGAAGGAAGCAAGGACGATGATACTCTGCCAAGGTCTACAACTTTAGTGTAGTACATCTGTACAGGTGACTGATGATATATAGGACCAACTAATTCAGAATCCCATTATTAGAGAGGCGTTCCCATTACTAGACAGGCGAATATATCTAAAAGCAAAGAGCATCTCCAACTGTCTTTCTAAATTTTACTCTCTGAATCATCATTAGAAAGTCATTTGTATAAAAATCATTTTCTATATCTTTTCACTTTCCAACAACTTTTCTATTTTTTATGCACATCTAGAAAGTCATTCTCGTCTTCTATATTTAACTAGCGAAAAATTCGGAATAGAATATGGCTATATTTGGATGACCATTTAGATAAGCGGTTGGACGACATTTCTTCACCAAAATCTCCATTTCTACCATTTAGAAAGAACATAGAGAATCTCTTGGAGATGCTCTAAGGAAACGCCCGTAACAATAAGCTCATTTCTAATGTGTTCTAATGATTAAGAGAAAAGCGTTCGACTCTGTTCGGCTTCTCTTCTTTCGGCTTCTTGCAATATTTTTTTAGAACAAATCTATTGTACAAGTCAACACATAATACTTTTTCTCAGAACGAATCTGCTGTACAAATCTGCCTAATATCTATCGAGCATAACAAATCTGCCTAAGGGCTTGTTCGTTTCCACGAGGTTCAATCCGGACGGAAATGACAAATGCTATAGAAAAAATCAATATAGATACTATAGAGACCCGGATTTATTCCGATTCAAGAACTAATTTACTCATCATGATAAATATAACAAGGAACAAAGAGCCGGATTGATTCCACACCTCTTGACTAGTGGATTAATTCCGAGTCTCTTGATATCCATATCATGAATAAATCGGTTTCCAACCCGGAATAAATCCGGATCCCTTATAGTAGCTATCATGATTTTCTTGTTATATTTATCAATTCCGACCGGATCCAATCTGGTGGAGACGAACAAGCCCTAAGTCAGCTTTTAGAATCCTCTTCTTCTCTGCCCCCTCTTGAGCCCCACGAACCCCATGACGAAAGCGGGTTCTAGACGGAGTTACGTACGGACATACGGTCCTAGTAGCTATAAAGTTTCAACCTCAAAGCCACACATTTTGCGAAAAGGGTGACTAGCTGACTTGGTTAGGTGACTTCAGTAGCATCTTTTTAAGTCATGGTTTTGAATTTTTGTGGGAGCGAATTTATGATTAAGAATAAAAAAATTCACGTATGTCCCATGCTAAAACATATGACTAGTTTCGAAATTTTCTTGATACGTGTGAGAAGTTCTTTTCCTTAATACAATGCTCGTGGGGTACCAACCAAACCAACAGATGATAGAGTTGTTGGTGTATCACTGACTGATCAAGACCCAAATCTTCCTCGGTTGTAGGCTCTCTCCTCTCTCACTGGAGGAGAATACACAGGTCGCTGGGACGAACGAACATTGCCTCCAGGGTGAGTCCACACGGTGGCCGCGCAACAGACACTCAAGTGCAAGCTGGTTGCATACAGGGGCTCCTACATACATTGTGGAAGGTAGATAGCAGATGAAACTTGCAGCCCATTAAGGTCCATTTACAACTTCATCTTCCCCGAAGGCCGCCCATCCCCGCCACCTCCTCCGCGCCGCCCGCTGCCGCCATCCTCCCTGCCCTTCCTAACCCGAATGAATCTCGTTCTCCCATCTCCGGTCACCGGCCCACCGACCATCCGGCCCTGCCCGGCCGGTGGCGCCCCCACGCCACTTTGCCTCTACCGCCGGCTGAACCGCCGCCACCGCCGGTCGTCCGCCTCCCCAACCTCCCCCTTTCTAGGTCCGCCGGACATGAAGAACCATGGACCCCTGAACCCGAACCCCAGAAACTCTAACCCTAAGGCCACCGCCTCGACCACCGCCCCCGGCTGGCGGCGACCGCCCTCGCCCACCTCCTACCCCTCCGGCGAGCTCACTGCAGCGGCGCGTGTGAGATGAGAGAGAAAGGCGCGGAGCTGACTGAGGAGGAAGAAGGTAGCAGTGAACCGTCTGGCCAATAATTGGGCTGTTGCTGGGCTATAGGTGTATAAAATTCTATCTTCCGGAGATAATATAGGATTTCCTTTCCCGTTGCATACACAAAGGCCCTTAAAGCATTATGATGCGGGGTGATTCACATTCCGGCCCAGTCCAAACTGCCAGGAGCTTCTAATTTGCAGCCCACGTTAGCTAATGATTGTAGGTGTACGTATACAAATACTCGCCGGAGCGTTGGCAATTTGGAATTCTGGAGTTGTAGTGCACATATGCTTAGAGCATCTCCATTAGTTTAGCAAACTAACTTAGCATTCATCTAATTTTGGCAAAATAGAAAATTTTTTTGCAACAAAATATGAAAAAAATGACCTCTACTAGTTTGGCAAACCAACTTGGCAAAAACAAAAACTTGGCAAAACTCACCTCCCCACGCGGAAATATACGCGCGCCGATCCGGGTTGGCATCGGCGTGGCCAAGCCAGGTGGAAGGGTGAAAAAAATAAAGAATAGAGAATGATTTCTGATACAAGTTTTCAAGAGGTGGAAGGATATAAACATAATTTTTGTTTCTCTCTCAGGGTTCCTGATGTAAGTTAGATCTGGATTTGTCAAGTGAATTATGCCAAACTGTTGAAAAGAGCTCATTTTTACTTCACATATCTTTTTAGAAGTTGGGAAAACACAAGATTTGCCAAGTAAAATTTGGCAAACTCTTGGATCGAGCATCTCCAACAGTTTGTCATATTTTACTTGACATATCTTGTGTTTTGCCTACTTTAAAAAGATATGTCAAGTAAAAAAGAGTTCATCTCCAACAGTTTGACATAATTCACTTGTCAAACTTAAATCTAACTTACATCAGGAACCCTGAGAGAGAAACAAAATTATGTTTATGCCCTTTCACGTCTTGAAAACTTACATCAGGAACCTTCTCTGTTATTTATTTCTTTTTTCACCCTCCCACGTAGAGGAAAACGTCGATGACAACCGGAGTCGTGGCGCGCATATTTGCGCGTGGAGATGCTCGAGATGCCAAGTTGCTATTGATGCCAAGTTGTTTTGTCAAACTGTTGGAATCCATTTTTTCTTGTTTTGCCAAAATTAGATGGATACCAAGTTGAGATAACAAACTGTTGGAGTTAATATAGAGGAACTCCAACGGTTTTGGATAATTTGTTTGGCGAATCTTGAACTTTGACAACTTCTCAAAAGTTATGACAAAGGAAAAAATGTTTATCTCCAACAATTTTCCATAATTCACTTAGCGAAACAAAATTTGGACCCACGCTGCTATTTTTCCCGCGATTCCCAACCATCCTCGCGCGAGATTTTGTTTTCCGCGATCTCTAGCCGTCGTGCTTATGCCAAAATGTCGCCGCCGCGATCTACTGTGGGGGCGCCATCGCTTTTGTTCCTCCCGCCGGCCATCTAAAGAAGAAACGATGCAGTGCCAGACATGCATGAGCAAAAAAGAAAGAAAAAACAGCGACAAGCATGCACGACCAGCTACAGCGCCATGCATGGCCAGCGACAAGAGCAAGGCCCCGTTTAGTTAACAAAAATTTCACCAACTACCCGTCACATTAATCTCTGGACACTAATTAGGAGTATTAAATGTGAATTAATGACAAAACTCATTCCACAACCCTACCTTAATTTTCGAGACGAATCTAACGATCTTAATTATATTATGATTAGACAACGTCGTGCTACAGTAACCAATCTCCAATGACAGATTAATTAGGCTTAATGGATTCGTCTCGCAATTTCCGGTTCATTCGTGTAATTATTTTTGTAACCAGTCTACGTTCATTACTCTTACTAGACCTTGTAAGAGGACCCAAAAATTTCACCACCGCGATTAAAGCACCTTCGGAAGATGATGGCGTCTGGCGACTGTGGCGATCCCCTCCTGATCGATGTTTGTTGCCTTGCTCTGCCGATCGATCTGGCGACCCACCGTGGCAGAGAAGCGTGCGGACTCATGGACCCTAACGCGGGGGAGAAAAAAAGAAGCGCGCGTCGGGCCGCGGGAGAAGGAGAGGCACGCCAGTTTTTCGCGTGCGCGGGAAGATAGGCGGCGCCGGCAAAAATCACGCAAGGGAAAATAGATTGACAACGAGTCGCTGCGCGCATATATGCCAAGTTGTTATCGATGCCAAACTGTTTTGCCAACCTGTTGGAGCCTTACGAATGGCCATGCCATTACCCCGATGCTCTTCATTTTGAGTAACAGATAGTAATTATCGTTATCTATACCGTCGTTCCAGACTTCCGGTGAATGTTTAGCACGTTTTTGTTCACGTACTGGTACAGATTGAATGGCCACTTGCGTTTGATTTTTGAACGAGCATATGCATGTAAAACGTGCCGATCGAGCAATCAACAGCCCGCTGTTATCTCGGGCCATATCTGAACTGAAAGTCGGTGGCGGCGCTCACCTCCAAGACGCCGGGCGTACGTCGCCGGCGCGCGGTAGCAAAAGGGCACCTCTTCTGTTGTGAGGCATAATGCATGACAGCCAGCACACATCTTCTTCTCTTTTCTTGTAGGGACATTATATTGTGGCTCGGTAGCACAAATCAATGGCGTTGGATATGGAAGGGCTTATGGTTTTTGCAGGTTCCTCGGGATTTCGACCGTCGCCTGTAGATCGACCTCGCCGCCGCGAGCGAGAGTCTAAGACAGGATCTCATCATCTCGAGAGACTGGCTCCATTCGTCCTCAACGGCGCTTCTTCTCCGATCCACCGTGCTTATGGTATTGTCTCATGGTGATGAGTAATCGGCATGGCCTAGGGAGTCTGCCAGTTTTGTTCTTCTGTTGCAGGGATACGTCTGTAGGTTGGCTTCTAGGAAAAGAAATGATACGCTTACAATGGCTGTGTGTTGGCTTTTGGTGATATGGGGGAATGAATAAAGTTTTTTTTTGAATGAAACAGGAGGGGCCCTACTGATTATATATAGAAATAGACAACAAAGAGGGTACAAAACTTACAGCAGGAAGGGGGAATGAATAAAGTAGAAGTGCCAATGGCACTCATATGCACTTTTTTGCCGGTTTAGGTCGTTCGTATGGATGCTTCTTATTTTTGCAGGTGTACGAAGGCGTTTACATATAAAAATATATCTAGCACGCCATTAAGACGACAGTGCATTGTAGATAGGCAAAATAGGTGTTTTGGTCCCTCAATTTTATCCCAAGGGTCAAATTCGTCACTCAACTTTTAGATTGGTCAATCTAGTCCTTCAACTTTTATTTTAAAGTCAAATGTGTCCTTATGTTGATGGGATGCTCCACATTTGCATGCGGTTGATATAAAAAGTCTGTTTTGCCCTTGGCTTATTCTTTACCTACAATTTTTGTTGGCTGTGCACAATCTTTCTCAGAAATTTCATGTTACTTTAAAATCAATATTTGGTAGATGCTAGCAAATCAGTATAGTGGCGTGCATGCATTTTGGAGTATTACAACACAACCATGTTTAATTTGGAACGTACTAGAATTTTGTTGGGCCCTGCATTGAATTGTATCACGGACACGCGAAGAGTTAAAATAAAAGTTGCTTGCTGCAGTAATACGTAACGCTATAGAATGTTGTAGAAAGTTAAGCGAATATATGCATGTTATTCTTGCATGGGTAAGGATAAACTTTAACACTTACGAGAGACAGCGAGCTAGCCGATCCTGGATCGATGCATCCTATGATTGATCATAGCAGCACAACAATAATGGAAATAGAGAAGGGAAGAAGCTAAGGGCAAAAATGACTTTTCGTATTATCCTCATGGCAGTATGTAGCACCATAACAGGACGGACAAAGCACGAGTTTGATCCCAAAATAAAAGTTGAGAGACTACATTGATCGATTTGAAAAGTTGAGGGATGAACTTGACCCCTGGGTAAAGTGAGGGACTAAGATGCCTATTTTGCCTTGCATATACATGAGGCTTCACAGGGATAATAAAATCAGCGGCCGAGTTTTCACGCACACGCCATGGGGCTAATCGATCTATACAATAGGTCATTGCCAAGATATGTATAATACCTATATTCTATTTGTTGGTCTACAAGGACAGATGAAAGAAATAAAATATGCTGATGAAAGTCATAATATGTGATGCTTCGTGTTTAGCTTAAGATCTCAGATCTATTGTCATTCTTCCGTGACCGACTAACAAGCTAGACCGGAAATTTCTATTATGTCCCGAATGACGAGGTGGGACACAATCCGTTCGTGACCGACGAGGCCGAACGCATTCACCTTGTGAACTTTTAGCTAAACACGAGATGTGAAGGATTATGTGATGAAGTTACTTGCCTTCTTTTCTCTTTCTTTATCTTCTTATGCAGCACATACGCATGTAGTACAAGAAACGAGGGTCGATGATACCGTGTGACACAACTTAATCGGAGAAATTCTGCAAGTGTTGATTGTAGATGTAAATTAACTAGGGTTCTCTCGAGGCTTTAGGGATCATGAGCTACACGATCATCTGAGTATGTACATGGATACATGTCAAAAGGAGAATGATGGGATTTGTAAGATTTCGATGTCAAGGAGGGCACCGTAATAGTTATGTTTCACAGAGTATGTACATGGATACATGTCCAAAGGAAAATGATGGGATTTGTAAGATCTTGATGTCAAGGAGGGCACCGTAATAGTTATGTTTCACTTCAAATATCTTTTGTAAACAACATGGGATGAGTGAAGTTTTCCTTTGAACGACTGTGGTTTTTTTAGCCGCAACAGTTTTCCACGTAAGCTTGGTTTTTCTTGTCATTGATGTGCTTGATAATTCCTACGCCCTCATACATATTTATTTTGTATACAGCCCACAATTTTAGGTACCATTAGTTGCGAAGTCGAAGCCGTGGAAAACTCTACTTTTTTAATGTGGAGTCGGCGAGGGACATGGAGGCCGAAGCCGCAAAAACATCGTACACGATGTACTTCGAGGCGGTCAAGCAGGCAGAGCATCTCCTTCGTCTGCTAGCGGAGTAAGAGATGCTCGGAGTGAAGGTCACCTCGTATAGGCCTCAACATCTCTGTTGCTTGCTAGCAGAGCAAGCGATGCTCGGAGTGAAGGTCACCTCGCAGGCGGAGGCCAGCGCGCCCTTAATACATATAAATGGGGGCATACCCCCTCCCCCTGATTTTGAGATTTTTAATTATATCTATTAAAACAACTATTAAGAAGAGAGTGTTTTAAAAAGGCCACATCCACATTAATTAAAAAAAGGATTTTCACTGTTTGGTTTAACAAAGATCTAGTGGTCTCAATTAATTTAAAGTACGAAGTCCTCAAATACAATGGACTTCTGTTAACCGCTCAGAGAGAGAGAGAGAGAGAGAGAGAGAGAAGGTGCATGCACCAGATGCCAAAATGACAATGCATACATTGAACATTGTTTGCGCAATGAACAAGAGCCAGCTTCATGCGGTGTTGGGGGCTAGAAGATGTCAGCTATTTTGCGGAATATTGTAAATGTAAAATGATCTTGAAAGATATCCATGTGAGACGTCATTGGTAATGATGAGACGGTCAATATGGTCATCATAGGAATACATGAGGAGACCCATCGTAATGAAGTTATTTTTGATGGTGTGCCTCTATCTCTTAGACGATGGAGCGTGATTTTCAGCAAAGAGTTTAGTCTCATTCTGCATAGAGCTAATCCTACTCTGAAAATGGAGCTTGAAAGTTGGCTGTTTAATTTTACAATTTAGTTCTTTCCCATCTTTTTGTTTGGGCCTGAGGCCTTGTAACATGTACATATTATCTTCTATAATGAAAAAAATTCCAGTAGGGGGCTCCCGTGCTGTTGGCTTCAAAACAAATAACACTTGGGACAAATCTTAACAAGCATCATGGCAGTTGCTCGATGATTGTGTTACGATTTCATGTACTGAACATCATAATCATAGCTACACACAACTCCATTTATCGCATCTTGACTAGCATAACAATCACACTACACCCTCCAGCCTATATGAATTCAACACATAATTGCTTAGGTTTGTAGATATTGTAAAGAAGACAAATTGTGTATCATTGTGTTATGAGATATTTCATTAAAAAATCATTTCTAGAAGGGGGGAGAGAGAGAGAGAGTAATTGAGTGCCGCTGTGTGTTGCCATTTGGAAAGCAGTAGAGCAAGTAATTGGAATTAAACTATTGATAAAATATGTACCCGCCCCTTGGTCATATCTTGTCCACAATTCTAGGGCAGCTCACTCCACGCCCTCACTAGCGATCATGCACATGGTTCTCTACGAGCGGATCAGAAGCTATAGCAATATTTTTAGGAACGGGTGAATTACTTCAGTCCATTTATTTTGACACAATACATCATGAATAAAAATACTCAAATATTTTCCAACGAAAATGTATAAATACCAAATGATGCATCTATATCATATATTCCCTTTTCTCTAGAAAGATACACATTAATAATATGATAATTAAAAAACATAGTTGACATCTTAGTATGCTACAACAATACATTAAACATAAATATTTGTATCTATTTATTTTAGAATAATACACTGAAAAGTTGGGTAAAAAAACTAGCTATCCGCACTATTTGTGCATGCCACCTTGCTAGTTTAGTTTGGGGTACTATGATTGTTATTATTATATGTGTATGTGTCAGATTGTCAATGTGTGCCAATAAAAACTGAGATCTTGTTGTGGTGTGCTGAATTGTTGGTGAGGGATGCAATCAGGGTATCTAGAAATGAGGGTATCTTTGGGTATTCAAACAAAATGATGTCGACGGTGAGCATCACAAACAACATGATAGACGAACCAGAAGTACGTTGAAAGAGAGCACACAATGGGCTTGATTGTGGTAAGCGACGAGCATCAGATCGAGCTTGTGATGAGGAGGTTCGCCACGTCGGAGGAGGCGAGGGAGGCGGAGGCCGAGATCTCGAAGACCTACTGCGCCTTGTAAGAGAAGGTCCAAGAGGAGGTGCAGCGCCTCTGCGGCCTCCCAGCGGCGATGGGCGGACCGAGCGCGGCGGTGACCATGCATGCAGCCGATGGGTGCTCGGTCGGAGTCGGGCAAGCCCTCGGCTGAGGCGGAGGAGGCCAGCGAGACGCTGCCGGGCGGAGGCACACCGCCGGGAGAGGGCGAATCCGAGTACTTCTCGGCGTCCTCTTAATTTCATGTGTTTTAGTTTGTTAGTGTTTGTCTTAATCATTGCCTTGTATCTGCTAGGTTTACTACTTGCTTCTTTCAGTCGGTCTGTGCGCGTTCGTGTGCTTGTGTTATGAGCCCGATAGGACGTCGTGCAGTGGTGCCGGAGGCCATGGGATGGCATGGCCCAGTAGAGACGAGCTCACTTCACGTTCCGGGTAATAGTACGTGTTGGCATCTTGTTAGTCTCTTTAAATTCGAAGCAAATAAAACTGAAAGGGCTGCCCAGATTTGCAACACCGAACCCAGTGCGTTCTTCGTGTGTGTTTGTGTGCACTTTCAGGTGTTCGCCGGCGACGAGCGTCCGACCGACAATTAGTCACATCCTTTAATTTCATGCACTGTCCAAGGAAGCAAAGCACGACTACAACACTCTAGGTGGAGGCTAGCATACGCCCCTCCCCCAAAATTTGAGATTTCTAATTCTATTTATTAAAAGAACAATTAAGAAGAGAGTGCTTTAAAAATCCACAACTACATTAATGGAAAATAAGGATTTTTACTGTTCAATTTTACGAAGATCTAATGATCTTGATTAATCCAAGTATGAAGTCGTCATCGAATACAATGGATTTCGGTCAACAGCTCTAAGAGAGAGAAGAGCAAAGGTGCACAGACCAGATGCAAAGGGCAATACGTACATTGATCATTGGTTGTGCAATGAACAAGAGTCAGCTTCATACGGTGTCGTTGGGGGCTAGAAGATGTAGCTATTTTGCAGAATATTGTAAATGTAAAATGATTTTGAAATATGTCAAGGCGAGACGTCACTGGTTACGATCACGCGGTCAACATGGTCATAGGAATACATGAGGAAAATAACTAGGGACAAATAAATCTTAACAAGCCTCATCGATGATTATATTGGGTTACGAGCCTAGCTACCACACACATCTTAATCGATTTAATGAACTGACTATTATCATCATCATAACTAGACAACTCCATTTTGTGCACCTTGACTAGCACAACAATCACACTACCCTCAAACCTAATTTAATCTCCAAGAGATTTTGTTGAAAAAAGACAACACGACATAATTATTTAGGTTGGTAGATATAGTAAAGAAGGCAAGTTACGTACCATTGTGTCATGAGATATTTCATTGAAACATCATTTCTGGACAGAAAATATATGACGTCGTTGACTTTTATACCAACTTTGATCACCAATATCTATTGAACAAGTTAGTTAATTAAAATAAAATGTAAATTATTCTATTATCAAATGTATTCTAGATTTAACTTGTAGATTTATCAATTTGCAAAAATATTTGTAGAAAAGACAAATAGTCAAACTAATGATAAAAGTCAATGGTGTCATATATTTAACTATTTAAGAACAGAGGTAGTACCTAATATTGAATGCATGAGTGTTTTTTTCATCACTTTATTTTGCATAAAAATAAAGTCGTCACTTTACATATATAAAAAGCTCTGAGCTTCTGGTGCTAAGCGCCTTGTAGTGGGGGATTCAATCTACTACTGGTTGCTCATTGCTGCACCTTCTTAAAATAAATTTCGTATTAATGGATTGGTTGGCGGTGTTTATAAGTCTTAAGATCCATCATTGCTGGAGAGGGGCATTAATATTTGCTCATGTACATCAACGTGTCTTGATAGTTCAAGTTGGAGTTCTGAAATATGTTGAAGTATTTTAATTATTGTTTCTTGTGCTTCTCATGACTATGTTTTTAAGGATGTTTGGTGGCTACTGAGCAAGCACACTTAAGCCGCATCATGTTTTCCTACTCTTTTAGTCCTCAGATAACACTGATACTTAATTGCTTATCATCAGAAGGTTTAATTTGCATTTGCATTACAAGGTGCACTTTGATTGCAATTACTCCTACAAGTTTCTGATACCTCAGATTCTGAAATGTTATCCATGGAAACTTGTCTATGGCAAGCATATACCTTGGAAATGATATGTGGTGGAGATCAACGGAGCCGAAGGAATTGTGAAAATCTTCTGAATTTGTTGACAATTTGCTAGCATTTTTGGGGAAAGCACACTTTTTTTGGAGGCGCCAAGCTACTCTATGGAGGATTTTCTTATGCAGGAATCTAAAGTGCGAGTGAGTGAAATTACCATATTTTATTGATTTTGTATTCTGATAGTAACGAGCTTGGCGCACATCCTGAGAGAGCATGAGTTTGCCTGTACTACTAGTGTGGTGTTTGCTCCTGGTTTCCACAATATACTATTATCAATTTGTAATAATTTGTTTAGAAATCTGATGTTTTTTATACCGTATTGCTTTTTCTACTTTAGAAATGTTTGTCACAATAAGACGTGCAGAAAGCTACTAGCTGCATGCAAGGATGATCAGTCCATATTATGAAATAAACGTTGTCTTCCCAAGTCAACTACTATAAATCTTTGCAGCCCGTAGCAACGCGCCTATGTGGGGGTGGCCATGGCGTCCTCTTGCTGGTCAAGTTTTTCAGTTTTCTTGCCATCTCTGTCATCGGATGGGTTTTCTTAAGCCCCTCTGCGTCCCCTCTCTTATAAGTGCATTTGATTGAAAATGAACCTTGACAATGAAGTAGAGATTGATCAGGGCTAGTCGGCTAGAAACCATTTATGGAGCTGATTATTTTGTATGACCAACTGTACATGATGAATTGTCAAGTGGTTAAGATTATAAGCGCCAAATAATCTGAGGGGTCTTTAGATGACATTGCATCTATCTGTTTTCAATTTGTGCTTACTCTTGAGCTGTCTGTTCAAATATAGTTGTTGAGAAAATCCCCGGAAGGGACCCCATCATAAATCCCAATCTGGCGGCTTGATCCACAAATTCATCAGAGATTAGTATTGTTGGACAGGTTGGTCAAAGTTTTTGTCTTCTTATTTTCTGTTCTCAATCATGTCTATTTGACGCATTCCTTATCAATGGATACAAATTTCAGTAGTTGATACAGGTTGCTTTAGTGTTGAATCATGATCCCATCTGAAAAGACACCATCCAATTGAGATACTATATACTCAAGAACCCTGCCTGAAGGAGCTGAAGATATCATTATATACGTTGAATTATGTGTAGCATGCCAACTTCATTTTAGAATGAAAATCCAATTTGAATTACGTACCATATTAAACTGATTTTTATTGTATAGCATTATGTACCATGCAAAAATATGCTTATGGAAGTTTTTCTTTTATTGCCCGTAGCACGATCCTAGCGAAATGAAATTTCGATTCGTTCTTTTTTTCAGTATAAGACAAAAAAAATAATTGGATTGCATTTGGTTACTACATCATGTGGCCTGTGGGCCGTAGTAGCATCTACGAATATGGCCAGAACGGACTAGGCGACTTGCGGCCAGAGGGATAGCATCCGAGAGACCATACGTAAGATTGGCGGCCCATTCCACATTGTTGGTTGATGAAAATTCATTGGTTGATGCTGTTGGAACAAGCTCCTGAACCACATTGTGTGCCCACTAAACAAATCATAAAAAAGTTGAGAGTTTAAGAAACAGAGTCCCCTCGTACAGGGGATGGCTAGCCGCCGGCGGCCTCGGCCGGTGGAGGCGGTGAACTGTCCAATCCCTCCCAGCCCAGCGACCACAGCACCAAGCGACGCCGCAATCGACTGGTCTCTACAGTCGAGCGAGCATCAGAACCATCCGATTCATTCACATCTAACCGTGAGCCAAGTAAAATAACTATAGACTCGGCTTGCTGGGCTTTGGCCCAACATCAGCACGGCGTCTGCTCACCGTGACGGTCTGCGTCACCCCGCGGAGCCAGGTCGAGGCGTGCCTGGACCCCGCAACCTCCGTGCAGGTCTCGTATCATGTGTGCGCCTGGCCTCCGTCGGCGGCGGCCTGTGCGCGCCGCCGTGGAAGCACGCGCACCACGCCGTGGTGGCGCGGGGGAAGGCTGTGGCCGTGCCGGGGTACCTGCTTGACAGCCTCGCCGAGGACATGAAGACGGGGGAGGCCGTGTTCCAGATCACGTTCATGAGCCCGCACGTGTACGGCAGGTACTGGGACATGTGCACGTGCTAGAGTAAGGTTGGTGACACCGCCGCCTTGGGTCGCTCGCTCGTGTGCCGGCTCCTCGGTGCACGTCGACGACGTCCTGCCGGTGCCGCAGCCCGGCGGCCACGGAGATCACTAGCGGCAAGCAACATGGATCTCCCATCAATTATTTCTTCCGGTCGGCGAATCTGATGATCTAATGAGAATATTAGAATAATACGAGTACAATATATGATTTCACCCCAATATTGCAGCCTCCACCCCACTGGCACGTAGGTTTGTATATGGGAGCACGTAGGTTTGTATGTTACTACAATTATTCTTTTTTCAAAAAACAACATTTGTTGATTCAATATTCCATCTATAGCAATCTGTCTTCATGTGTTAATTCAAACATGGTGCAGGGAGAGATTTCGCTCCCTGATTTCAATGAGGTGTCAAACCAATAGGAAACACAAGTAGATGTTGAGATGATTAACGGAGGGGACAACCAAGAGATCAGTCTAGAGTCGGACACAACTGGCGGATGAAGTTTCTTTCACAAATATAGGTAACATGAATTTTCTTTCACAGATATAATTGTGATTATTTAGTATAAACTACAATAATACTAAGTCAAGTAAAGATGTTAAATTTATGTATTTTAATCATTATGGTCCAACAAGATCAACCATGAGATCAAGCAAGGCACACCATGAACGAAGGTGGCCGTCAACAACGTACGGAGTTGCAAAGAGGAGTGACGTTGGAGGCAAAAAAGATAGACGTCTTGGAGATGATGGACAACTGCGCCAAAGTCCACATTGTCGCATATAACAATATGGAAAAGGCTGACAGTGAGCTAGAGCATGAGAAAGAAGAGGACAAAGAATATGATGATGAAGACTTAGGGGAGGAAGAGCTGCAAACATTATTCAATACAACACACGCAGAATAAAAAATGAAGTCTTCATATTTTCCATAAAGTACATGTTTGATTACATATACCACGGGTCACGTCTTTCGCGATTTGACATGTCCTTATATGAATTGGTTAATTAATTGTCATAAATTTGTTGAAGTTTGAATGAATTGTGTCCTTGTATCGGTATTTGTGAACTCTATTAAAGTTGAAATCTAATGATGATCATATATTTTTTAAAGACAATTTTCTATTTAAAAAAGTATGTGTGTGGCACGCGCCTACCGCTCAGATTTGCTTGTTTCCTGATGTTAATACCTTCGGCCGGTAGTACTCAAACATAATGGCCCACGACGCTCTGCTCGGCTGACAGTCAGCGCAAGTTATTACTCCTTATGAAATAAAAACAAAATGAATTTGTTTTGAACAAAAACTAAAACATTTTTCTATATTTTTAAACACGTGCGTGCCGCACGTGCATCTCTACTAGTGCTAATTGAAGAGACATATATACCCTTGCATATCCAAATTATTCTGTCATGGAGACGTACGTACGTGTTTTTTTAAAAAACCACGCACGTACGTGTCTAGGCAAAACGCATCTCCACGATTCCAAAGCGCATATTTGTTAGTACTACGTGCGTACGTATACCAAGCAACTGTAAAAACACGATAGGACCAATCTGTAGTCCTAGTCCACACACCGCGTGCCAGCAGGCCCGGCCCCAAAGTGACACATAATCCCAGCCTAGCTTTTCGTCCCCAACTCCCGGTACTAAGGTTAGCTTGTCACTCTACGTCTCTACTATTAGACCATGTGCACCGAGGGGCCTAAAAGTGACTGGAGGAGGATATGAAGTAGAATGAGAGTTTTACCTGTATGTCATTAAAAAAGTTGCTCTAGATCTATGTGTCACTGGAAAGTTCGTTCACACCTGTGTGCCATCCACTTAAACTTCTTTACCCTTTACGCCATTCGGTCCATTTTCTCAGGTAACGGTGTCAAATAGACAGGTTAAATGACATTTTTACCTCCGGTGGGCCCAACAATCTTCTCCTTCTACTCTTGTTCCCCCTCCTCTGCTCCACCCGACCACCCCGCACGACGGCTCGTCTGCACCTCCCCCGACCGTTGCGGCAGGCTGGACGACGCCGACATGAGGCACGAGGACGTCCATGGCGTCCCAAAAACTAAGCCGGTGGGGGTAAGACCACCCCCACGATTTTCATTAAGAAGAAGAAACCTTCTCCCGACTTAGAAAACTCCCGAACCCCGGTTTCACCGGTTTGGGGATTTTTTTAAATCAACCCCATAATTCGCTCCAATGAGAAATCGAACCAGGGTGGTTGCAACCATACCTCATCTCCACTAACCAACTAGGACTAGAGGTCTTTGGGACGTCCATGGCGTCCCCAGCGATGACGGCGGCGCGGTACAAGCACAACGAGTCCGCTCTCGGTTGTCGCATGCGCGGGCTCTGCCCTGGCCACGCGGGCTGCGCGGGAGAGCTCTGCCCTGGTCGTCGCGTGCGCAGGCGGGCTCCGTGGGAGCGTGCCGTCGTGATCCTGCGAGCAATCCCCGCGCTAGAGCTCCAACTGCTCTTCAATTCGAGTACTTACGAGATGCAAGCAAGCAGCAGCATTTGGAGCAGCAGCATTTGGGATCCTCCTCTGGTTTTCTCCACTGGAGCAACAACAGTTGAGGTTCACCGTCAAATCGAAGCAACACCTCCTGATTAAATAGAAGTTGCGGCCGCGCCAACAAGATTCAAGATGCAATCAAAAGCAAGCAACTTTGATGTCGTGCAGTGCAACATGGGATATGCTGAAGTCCACAACCATGGCGTGATTGTCGAAGGTCTGCGTGGCCTCAAGCACGGCGGTGGAGATGGCGATCACGAGCGGTGGCGGTGGAAAGGAGCGTCAGGGGAGCTCGACCCTGGCAGCCACACGTGGGCGAGCTCTGCCCGCCCGGCAGCCGTGGGGACGGCGACGGCAACAACGATGGCTCGGGTTGAAGGCGCGCCGCCAGGCGTCCGGTGTGCGGACGGAGTCATGGAGAAGAAAGAAAAAATATTGAAAAGTCAATGACAGGTGGGTCCACTTCACAGAGTTTCAAAGGGCAAGATTGACATTTCCTCTAACCTGTCCCTCATGTCAGAGCTCTCAAACGGCAGAAATTGGATAGAAAGTAGACGGAATGGCATAGAGGGCAAAGAAGTTTAGATGGATGACACACATGTGTGAACAAACTTTCTAGTGGCACACAAGTATGGAGCAACTTTTTTAATGGCATACGTAAAACCCTCAAGTAGAATGCCCCTGCAGCGGTCTACTGGAGCAGATCCTTTATTCTCCTGTTGACTGGGGTCGACGCCATACCAAGCGGAGTCCGGGTGGGATGGAGGAGCGACGGCATCCGCGTGAGGCCCACGCGTCTGACGCCTCGCGCCCTCCCTCGGAGGCAGACCCGCGCTGCCGGAGCTCGTCGAGGCGGACCCGCGCCGCCCGCACCGCCGGAGCTCGTCGAGGCAGGCCCGTTCTGCTCCTCCGCCGCTTCAAGCTGGAGGCCGCTGGGAACTCGCCTCCGCCACCGCCGGGAACTCGCCTCTGGTCTCTCGAAGTAGGGGAGGGGGCGGCGGAACAGGGGAAGAGGGGGCCGCCGCACCTCGCGCCATCCGTCGCATCCGCCGTGAGGGGCTCCGTCACCTCCGCCGCCGGGAACTCGCCTCCGCCACCGGGAGCTCGCCCTGCCCCTGCTCGCGGACGCCGTCACTCGACCCCGCCGAGGACGCCGGAGCAGGGCAGGGGTGAGGAGGCGGTCTCCGCGCGCCGGAGAGGGAGGGGTCACCGCGGCCCACGCGCCCCACCACGACGACGACACGCGGCCCACCACCAGAGAGGAGGCAGCCTCCGTGATGCCGTCGGCGAGGCGACGCGGCAGGGAGGTCATCGCCTCTGCTTTGCGCCTCGATGTAGCGAACATGGCCTCATAAGCCATTTGTTCAAGTTTGATTTTGGTGATTAATGACAACATGATCAATGGGACTAACCAAATTGTTGAGCATGTCCTTGTAGACATTTCTAGGTCCCATGGATGCAAAAATAGCACATGCCAAAATGAGAAGATAGTTTATTTTTCAAGAGTCAAAAACCGCGGAAGAAAAAGAAAAAGAAAGGACACCGTCGGATGAACCGATGGTACCCTAGAGGCGAGCATCGGTGTACTTTGTACACTGCGCAGAGGCTGGAATCAACTGGCACCGTCGGATGAACCGACGGTCCATTTTGTAGATGCGTCGGATGATTGGAAGGAGAAGAGCTTGAAAGTGCATCTTGGCCCCTAATTATTTTGGTGATGGTGACAAACACAATTTGTTGTATTTAATCGTTAAATGAGATGTGTGCAGGATTTACTTAATTGAAAATCATGGTTTTGACCAAAGGAAGGCCCCCAACTCCAAATCAGCGTTTTCAACTCAAGTCAAGGCTTAAATTTATTTTCATTTTGAGTTTGAGTATAGGAAACACCGTACTACAAAGGGGGATGCGAATTGACCGCCAAGAGATGCTAAAAGTGCTTAATGAGATGACCTAAGTGAGTGAGAGGAAACCCGAGTCGACACGAGCACATTTGCTATTCTTTCTTCAATCTCTCAGCTATTGTCGGTAGTACCGACCTAGGGTCGGTAGTACCGATATGGGTTCACTGGCGAGTTTTAGCCAGACCCTCGGTAGTACCGACCCTGGGTCGGTAGTACCGATAAAGCTTCACTGGCTGAGTTTTCGGCACCCCTCGGTAGTACCGACCCGAGGTCGGAAGTACCGAGGGTCCCGAGTCTTGCACAATAACGGCTAGTTTTCAGGGCTTAGTATATATACCCCCTCTCTTCTCCCTCACTTATTGCTGACCAACCACGGGACAAACACTCACTTGAGCATTCACTCCACTTCTCCCCTTCCTCCTAGAGCCAAGTCTTGATTCCTTTGAGCTAGGGTTGGGTTGGAGGAGTGATTTCTAGTGTGAGATAGAGAAGCTTTGAGAGCCCCTTCGAATTCCCTCATCTCAAGAGCACTTGAAGCATCTCCAGGCATCGATTCGCGTTTGTTACTCTTGAAGCTTGCTTCTAGACGGTTAGGCATCTCCCGTTGAGTGCCCTCTTGGTGTGGAGCACCCGGGATCGTTTGTATTACCCTCTCCTTGGTGGAGAATTCTTAGTGAGCACCAATCTTCCTTTGTGGGGATTGGGTGAGGCAAAGAGGCTCTTGGTGAAACCCCTCCCTTTGTGGGATCCTCAACGGAGACGTAGCTTCCTTTGTGGGAGTGAACTTCGGATTAAATCTTGTGTCTCCTTTGCTTGCTTGAGTTCTTTGCTTTTCTCTAACCCTAGAACTTGTTTGTGCCCGATCTATCTACTTGTCGTGTTTCAACTCATATCTGTGGTTGCAGGAGGTTCTTAGCATCTATACCTAACCTTTGATTCAAGTAGAATTGCTATATTCATTGTGCATTTCAAATTTCGTCCTAAGTTTCTCTGTACTGTCGATAGTACCGGCCCTGTACCAGAAGTACCGAACCCCCTCGGTAGTTCCGGCACAGCGTCGGTAGTACCGACAGAAGTTCTAACTGCTGCATTTGTTTCAGAAATTTGAAGTGATCCTATTCACCCCCCTCTAGGCATCACAAGGTCCTTTCAATTGGTATCAGAGCCTAATCCCTTGATTTAGGCTTAACCGCTAAGGGATCAAGATGTCGGGGAGTGGAGGCAACCCAACTGCCGAAGAGATCGCCACCAAGGAAGCTTAAGAAAGAGAGCTCACCACTAGTAGCGCGTCTAGCGTGAGCATGTAAGGAACACCTGAGTACACTGACGGGTGCGAACAAGTCCACAAGCGCACGGATACACCATTGTAGCACTTCTCCCTCAGGAGTATTCCAAAGGGTATTGAATCCAAGGAATGGTTGGGTACTCTACGAGTGATTTATCCAAGGACACAGGATCTCTGCTAAGGTAGGCGAGAGGTATGGTATCTCTTGTAGGTACTTGGTTCTAGGGGAGTACAAGCTGCAAAGGATCTCGCTTCGGACACCGGACCCTCCTGGCTATAATAGTCGGTTCACGGCAAATGGTTGCCTACACCTGTATCCGAACATGGGGGATTCCGAAAGGGTCCAACGGCTGTCACCACCGTGGCCTACCCCAAGACAAACCGTGGGATACAGGGCAATCGAAGGATAACTCGTAGTCCAGACACCACGTCTGCACCACCGACTACTACTATAGCACGGCTACGTCTGACGTCCCGCAGCAACACTATAGCACTCCGTAGAAATACGGAGCGACGAACCCGCGAGTACAACTAGACCTTACCCATCATGGAATCAAGATGATACAAAGAGATATGAATGATACTTTGGTCTAATTCGGATATGCAGGGCACTCACTATATTCATACAAACGGAATGCATAATTATTCATCCAATCAACGAGATCAAAGGGTCGTGTCACGAAGAACACGAGCCTCTAAATGATGAACAGATGAGGAACTCTAGAACATATCACCCATGTATGAATACGACTTTAGTCTAATTGGAATATAACAAAATACTCACTTTAGTCTAAATGAAGAACATTATCACTCACGAGGTACAAAGAGATGATGAATGAAGAACGGATCATCGCATCTCCCTTCTACTCACCCACACTTTCTCCTCTCTACCTAGCACTACCTAAGCTAGATCTTCCTCACACTCATATTCCTGGTGGGATGAGGTTTCACCTCCACCAAGAAGGAATGAGAAGGAGGAGATGAGGCTAAGGTAAGAAGTTGCCTTCAAGTGTGTTGTCCTATTCTTACCCCCCTCCCCTTCTATTTATAGGCACGGGCACCGGTGTCAAGTGGAGCGAGACACCCCGGGGATGGCCTCTAGGACCAATGGGCGAACACCACGTGGAGGCCCGGGATCAGCTGACCAAAGGTCGGTTCGGCCGATCCCAGGGTTGGCCGACCCCCACGTGGCCCGCCTCGCCCTGTGCTTTCTCTAAGCGGCTGACTGGTGGGTCCTGAGGTCGGTTCCCGGTGTACACGTGTGTTGGAGGCGGTTTAGGTGCTCTGGTGGGCCCATGGATCCATGTGATGCACGCGTGGCGATCTCTGATTCGTCGAGGCTCTCTCTCTTGGATTGGTGACATCATTGATCTAGGGGCTGCTTGCATGGCAGACTCTTATTGGCTGAGCCTGAAGTGCTAGGATCATAAAGGTGTGCTTTCTCCTCATTTCTTATGCTAAATACCTGCATTCATCTTTATACAGCCACTTGTGGAAATTGTCGGTTTAAGGCCCTATTCTAGTGTGGATGCATGATTCTCATGTTGAAATGCAAGGATTGACGGCCCTAAATTAGGTACTTAGCAGCCGTCAACAACTCCTCATTCGATTCTGACTCGGACTCCGACTCAAGCGATGAAGATAACAAAGATGGTGATGATGCGGCAAGAAAAGCGGCAAAGAAGAGAAGAAAGGCCAAGAAGAAGAAGAAGGCTAAGAAGATGGCCAAGAAGCTCCTCAAGAAGATGATCAAGAAGGAGCAAGCCAAGTACACTCACTCCGGCTACTATGAAGTGCCCCACAACTACGCACAATTTTCGGGCAACCATCCTAACGAAAAATTCTATTCCGTACATTTGGGAAAGCCTCCTCATTTTGATGGGAAAGACTACCCCAAATAGGCTTATGATATGCAAATGCACCTTTACGGGCTTCACCCTTCTCTTTGGAAGATTGTGTGTGTAGGTGTGTCAATTCCCGCCGAAGGAGAAGCCCTAACAATTGAGCATGAGCAAGATCTCCACTGCAATGTGCAAGCAACAAGGGTCATCACGGGATCCTTGTGTGCTCAAGAATTCAACAAGGTTCGGAACATCCAAATTGCCAAGGTGATTTGGGACACACTCAAGGAAGCACATGAGGGGACCGAGCATGTGAGACAAGGGAAGATGGACTTGATCAACGGAGAGCTTGAGCTATTCTTCATGAAGGATGGAGAAACCGTGAGAGAAATGTATGATAGGCTCATGCTCCTTGTCTCGGATATTAGAGCACTTGGAAGTGATGATTGGGAAGACTCCAAGGTCACAAAGAAGTTGCTAAGAGCTTTCGCCCCGAAGGACAAAAACCTAGCGGCCATGATAAGAAGGGATCCAAACTACTACAAGATGACCCCAAATCAACTTCTTGGAGAGATTTTGCATCAAGAGCTAGTTGATCAAGATGTGGAGAAGTCGCTAAGCTTGAAGATGAACAAGAGCTTAGCCCTCAATGCTAGCTCTAGTGAAGTGGTGGAAGTGAAGCCAAAGACTTCCAAGACTAAGAAAGAAGATTCTAGTGAAGAAGGAAGCACGGATGAAGAAACCGCCTTTGCCATAAGTAGGAAGTACAAGAAATTCTTGAAGTCAAGAGAATCAAGGAAAGGCGGTGACGAAAGGAAGAAGAAGGCTCAACGTAAATGCTATGAGTGTGGAGAGTATGGACACTTCATTACCGAGTGTCCCAAGAACAAGAACAAGAATGAGGAAGAGAAGAAATACAAGGAGAAGAGCAAAGAGTACAAGAACAAGTACCAAGGGCGTGCTCACGTGGGTCAACAATGGGACTCAAGTGATGAAGATGAAGAACCAAAGAAGCAAGGCATGGCAACCATCGCCATGGTACAAGGGTCATCTTCACCATGCCTCTTCAAAAACTTCTCCGACGATGAGGACAACTCTCATTTTTGCCTCATGGCAAGGGGGAGCAAGGTACAAGAAACTACCACCTCATCCTCTCTCACCTCTTCTTCATCCACACCTAGTGACATAGATGATCTAGACAATGAAGAAGAAATGGAAGCCAACATGATAAAGCAATTTAGTAAAAAGGGCTATAAGGAAATAAAAAGGCTTTTGGAGAAATTAGAGAAAAAGAAAGTGTCTCTCCATGAGCAAGAAGACTTGCTTATCCTTGAGAAGGAAAGAAACCTTGATCTAGAGAGACGCCTTGCCGAAGAGGCGGCTAAGGTGGAGAAGTTGACCACGGATCTATCTTTGGCCAATAACTCCAATAAGAGGATGTCAAAGAATTACACTTTGGCGAATGAATCTCTAGCTTCCCTAAAGGCTACTCATAGTGAGCTTCAATCAAGCTTTTCATGCTTGATGGATAAACATAAAAATCTTGAAGCAAACTATAGTACCCTTTGGGAAAGCACCAAAGCCAATCCTAAGGCAACACTTGACTCTAGTGCCTCCACTAGCAAAAGTTGTTCTATTTTCTCTAATGTTGATATAAATGCTCTCAAGACTAACCATGCAAGGCTTGAGGAGACAATCAAGAGCAAAGACAAAGAGATAGCCCGATTGAACATGTTGATCACTCAAGGCAAGAACAGTGCCAAGTCCATACCCAAGGTGGTTGACAAGTAAGGACTTGGACACTACAAGAATAACAAGATCAATGGTAGGGTGGTGGTGAAAGGGCATGAGATCCCCTTGTGGAACAAGGGAGGCTACCTCAGCACTATCATGGACATTGCCCATGGAGTCACCACCTCTACCACAACAAAAGATAAGCCGAAGGTTGTGAGCACCACAAAAGGATATGGTGGGGTTAATTCTCCACCTAAGGCATCGAAGAATGTGGTGGAACACAAGCCCTCTCCCAACTACACTTGTGACTATGTAGTGACCTTGGACCACAATGGTAAAATGGTGGTCAAGTATGTTGGGGTCTACACCAAGAAGGCTATGAGGAAGAGTGTGTGGGTTCCAAACGTTTATGCTTCTAACCTCCAAGGACCCAAATCTTTTTGGGTACCTAAACCAAAAGCTTAAACTTGTTTTGTAGGCCTACTCCTCTGGTGGAAGCACATGGTTGATTGATAGTGGTGCCACTAATCATATGACCGGAGATGAAGGCTTATTTGCATCCCTTGATCATTATGACACCCCAACGGAAACTATCATCTATGGAGATAATGGTCAAGGAGATGTGGTCGGTCTAGGTAAAATTGCTATCTCAACAACTAATTCAATTGACGATGTATATCATGTTCAAGGGTTAGGATACAACTTGTTGTCGGTTTCACAACTTTGTGAGAAAGGCTACAATTGTCTCTTTACCCATGAGGGTGTGACCATCTCTAGAAGGGAGGATTCCTCTATTGTCTTTGCGGGTCATCTACGGGGAAAGCTTTACTATGTGGATTTCACAAAAGTGAAGGTGGACCCTAAGGCTTGCTTTGTGGCAAAATCCGACTTGGGTTGGCTATGGCATCACTGACTAGCCCATGTTGGCATGAGGAACTTGGCCAAACTTCAAAAAGACGAGCACATCCTAGGACTAACAAATGTTGTTTTTGAGAAAGATAGGTTGTGTAGTGCTTGTCAAGCCGGGAAGCAAGTTGGAGCGCATCATCCCGCCAAGAACATCCTATCTTCATCAAGACCGTTGAAGCTACTACACATGGACTTGTTTGGATCAATTGCCTACATAAGCATGGGTGGTAACAAATATGGTCGAGTAATTGTTGATGACTTTTCCCGTTTCTCTTGGGTATTCTTTTTGCAAGATAAAAGTGAAGCAAAGGGAGTGGTCAAGAAGTTCATTAGAAGAGTTCAAAATGAGTTCGAGCTCAAGGTCAAGAACATAAGAAGTGACAACGGCTCGGAGTTTAGGAACACTCAAGTTGAAGAGTTCCTCGATGAAGAAGGCATCAAGCATGAACTTTCCGCTCCATACACTCCTCAACAAAATGGCATCATTGAGAGGAAGAACTGTACGTTGATTGAAGCTGCAAGAACAATGCTTGATGAATACAAGACTCCGGACTCATTTTGGGCGGAAGCCATCAACACCGCATGCCACACTGCCAACTGCCTCTACCTCCACAAGTACTTGAACAAGGCCCCGTACGAGATCATCACCGGTAAGAAACCTAGTGTGCACTACTTTAGGGTCTTTGGGTGTAAGTGTTTCATACTTAACAAGAAACCCAAGGCCTCAAAGTTTTCATCCAAGGTTGATGAAGGTTTTCTCATTGGTTATGAAACTAACGAACATGCCTATCGTGTTTTCAACAAAACCACCGGTTGTGTTGAGACCACGGTAGACGTGAAATTTGATGAATGCAACGGCTCTCAACGATAGCAAGTTAGTGAAAACCTTGTAGATGATGAAGAACCCCCAAGTGTATCAATCTTTAGAACGGGGCCGGTGAAGTGATGCCTCGTGAGGTTCAAGTTCAAGCTCCGGTTGACACAAGCAATCAAGATCCATCATCATCAACAAGAGTGGAACCACCAAGTTCTCAAGTTCATCAATATGAAAGTCAAGTTCATGGTGAGGATCATGGACGGGGCTTTGATCAAGGGGGAGAACAAGGTGGTGAAGCTCAAGAAGAAGCTCCACAAGTTGAAGATGATGATGATGGACCCATTCAGCGTCAATCTCAAGCACCACACCCAAGAGTACATCAAATGGTTCAACGGGATCATCCCGTCGATAATATACTTGGGAGTATTCAAAGAGGGGTAACAACTCGCTCAAGATTGTCAAATTTTTGTGCATTTTACTCGTTTGTTTCCTCTTTGGAACCTCTTAGTGTGGAACAAGCTCTTGAGGACCCAGATCAGATTATTGCCATGGAGGAAGAGTTGAACAACTTCAAGAGAAATGAAGTTTGGGAGTTGGTGCCAAGACCCAAGCAAAATGTGATGGGCACAAAATGGGTTTTTAGGAACAAGCAAGATGAATTTGGTGTCGTCACAAAGAACAAGGCAAGGCTCGTTGGCAAAGGGTACACTCAAGTTGAAGGCTTGGACTTTGGAGAGACCTATGCACCGGTGGCAAGGCATGAATCAATTCGTATCCTTTTGGCCTATGCTACTCATCATGACTTCAAGCTTCATCAAATGGACGTCAAGAGTGCATTCTTGAATGGACCTCTCCAAGAAGAAGTGTATGTTGATCAACCACCGGGCTTCGAAGATCCAAACTTCCCCAACCATGTGTACAAGCTCCATAAGGCACTCTATGGGCTCAAGCAAGCTCCTAGAGCATGGTATGAATGCCTTAAGGATTTTCTTCTCAAGAACGGTTTTGAGATAGGCAAAGCCGATTCTACTCTCTTCATTCAAAGAAATGGAAATGATATCTTTGTATGCCAAATTTATGTTGATGACATTATCTTTGGGTCTACTAATGATAAATTTTGTGAATAGTTTAGTAGGATCATGACCAAGAGGTTCGAGATATCTATGATGGGTGAATTGAAGTTCTTCCTTGGGTTTCAAATCAAGCAATTGAAGGAAGGGACTTTCTTATGTCAAACCAAATATGTGAAGGATATGCTCAAGAGGTTTCACATGGCCGACTCCAAGCCCATCAAGACTCCCATGGCATTAAATGGACATCTTGATCTCAATGAAGAAGGGAAGTCGGTCTACCAAAAGGTATTTCGCTCCATGATTGGCTCCCTCCTTTACCTTTGTGCATCTAGGCCCGATATCATGCTTAGTGTGTGCATGTGTGCAAGATTTCAAGCTAATCCTAAGGAGTGTCATCTAATGGCCGTTAAGAGAATCTTTAGATATTTGGTACACACTCCTAACCTTGGCTTGTGGTATCCCAAGGGCTCCACTTTTGATTTACTTGGCTACTCCGATTCGGACTATGCCGGTTGCAAAGTAGATCGAAAGAGCACTACCGGGACTTGCCAATTTCTTGGTAGGTCTTTGGTGTCGTGGAGCTCAAAGAAGCAAAATTCGGTTGCTTTGTCCATGGCCGAAGCCGAGTATGTGGCGGCCGGTGCGTGTTGTGCACAACTCTTGTGGATGAAGCAAACGTTGAGTGATTACGGTTGTGAGTTTAGTAAGATTCCACTCTTGTGTGACAATGAGAGTGCCATCAAGCTAGCAAACAATCTGGTCCAACACTCTAGAACAAAGCACATAGATATTCGACATCATTTCTTAAGGGATCATGAGGCTAAGGGAGATATTGCTCTACGTCATGTGAGCACCGAGAGGCAACTTGCCGATATCTTCATTAAGCCTCTAGACGAGCAAAGGTTTTGTGCTTTGAGAAGTGAGCTAAACATCTTGGATTCTCGTAACTTGGCTTGACTTGTTGCACACAAATTGTTTGATGCCTAGATAGAGAGAAAAATGTTTTATTTTCTTTATTTTGTGTGTGTCTTGCAAAATTTGGTTCTCTCCATAATTTTTGGTGACTATAGCTTTGCTTGATTGATTGTGCCTAATCACCAAACATTGTGGTAGTTCTAAATGTCCCTAGCATCATCTCTCTATCTATTTCTGCTGGTTCCTCAACTTTTCAAAAGAATCTCTAATCTATCGGTACTACCGACGCGAGGTCGGAAGTACCGATATGATCTCACTGTTGGAATTTTGAAACTCCTCGGTACTACCGGCACAAGGCCGGAAGGACTGGTACATGCTTACTATTGGACTTCTGGAACTCAGCGGTAGTACCGACGCCCCCTCGGTACTACCGATAAGCCTTCACTGGTAGGTTTTTCATGGACCTAGGTAGTACCGAGCCAGGGCCGGTACTACCGATAAGAGCTCACTGGTTGAATTTATCTGGACCCCTGGTAGTACCGAGCCCCCATCGGTACTACCGAGAAATCCCGTGGGGGTATAAAACCCCCGAACCCAACCAGTTCTAGGGTTCTTCCTCCTTCTTTACCGTTGCCGCCCCTCCTCTCTCCTCTCTCTCAAATCCTCGAGGAGAACCGCAAGTTCAACCGTGGGAACTTCAAGCTAGGCATTCCATTGGATTCTCCACCCCTCGGAACATCCGATCCTCGCCGGGAGTTCGTCGATTCGCGCGGGAAGAGCTCAAGGTATCTCATTCAAAATCCCGTCACCCGATCTCTCAATGTAGTAGTTTCTAGGAGCAATCCTTTAGGGAATCATCTTCTTATCTATCCTAGAACTCATGCTTATGATCTTGAGAACTTTTGCTGGTTGAATAGTTCTATCCTTGGATCGACGTCACTGTAGCACACACTGGCGGTAATACCGACCCCAGGTCGGTAGTACCGACAGGGGCCTATTGCAGGGGCTGAATTTCAAGTTATGGATCGATTCTTCTCGAATCCTTTCAACCATCTTATGCATTCTTTCCACATCCTCATAGATGGGTCGTGCTGGCAAGCAAGTGGTTCAAGAGGGTTCCGATGAAGACGACGTCCCTCTCGCTCAAAGGAAAAGGAAGGTGGGCACAAGTGCTCAACGCCCACGTGGTCATGGCCGCACCAATCCTCCAGCTGTTCCTCGTCGCTCCACTAGTCAAGGTCACCGAGCACGCACCAAGCAAGCTCACGAACCGCATGACCACTATGACGACTACGAAGACATCTCCTTAGCCATTCTTGCACAATTTGTGCTTGGGCCATCCCGTCCTCCTCGTCCAGCCACACAAATGGGTATCATGAAGATGGTTGACTACAAGAGCGGGACACATGATGTGTATAAGCAAAGGTACTCCGATCCGACTCAATGGCAAAAGGAGTTTGATGGAGATATCCGTTTTTGGCTCAAGGTCAATGCCGATTGGTATGAATCGGTCATCTTATGCAAGGATGAGAGCCTGTGTGGTTCGAGGACCGGTGGTAGGTCGCCTCCTGGTGTGATGAGTGATTGACAACGTGGTGTGGACTGATTCTTGGCTAAGTATTGCAGGTGCAGGTTGCGGCTTGACTGGTGTTGGTGCAGGTGAAGAACAAGCGCGAAAGGTCGTTGCTGGTGAAGCCTCCAGGTGTGGAGAAGACAAGTAGGCTTGGTTCGAGGGACTCGGTGGCCAGCGGGGTCAAGTGCAGGCCGCATGGTGGCAAGAATGGCAAGATGAAATCATGGACGGCTTCTTGGTTGAGCCTCAAAACCAAGGTCGAGCCGGGACTACGTGGGAGCCGAGTCATGAGTGGTGATTGGCGGAGGCTACACCGAGTTCGCGGGGTTTCCGGTGGTTCACCAGAAAACCACTGGGTTCCTTGGTTGATCCACAAAGCCAAGACCGAAGACCGAAGACGGAGGTGCAGCAGCATCGGACCGGTCTGACCGGTGGGTCTGACTGGTCTGATCGGTGAGGAGCACCGGTTTGACCGGTGTGCGATGACGCAGTCCGGAGACTTCGAAGCGGAGGACACGCGTCGGGATCACAAGGCTTGCATGGAGGCTAAGCAAGTTTGTGGTTGCTGGGCATCCGTCCGATGGTGCGAAGACAAAGATTCCCAAAGTGCCCCTCGGGGGTGTGTATCCTAGTATTAGGTCTTAGGGGTAATTTAGTCTTTCGTCTTGCCTCCATATAACCCAAGTGGTGAGAGGATGACAGCCATCTCTTGGAACCCTAGCTCATTTTGTTTTGCTATTTTCCTCTTCCACTTTTCCTTTGGAATTTCTAGGACTAGGTTGAGAGCTTCATGGTGAGATCTTGTGAGAGGGAAGGATGATCGGGTAGAAGCTAGACCTTGTATGAACCTTCATGGTATGTATAGATGATTCGGCGTGGTTCCTCAAGGCTTGATTGTGTTCTTCCCATTTTCCCTTTTTGGTGATTTTCGGAGCCTTTTCTTGGCGAATTTCTTGTGGTGGTTTTGAGACCTTTCTCTTTGGGATTTGGTGGGGGATGTATGCATGAACCCTTCGTGGTTCTTTTCCCTTTGATCCCCCTTCCAAATCCGTGAGTAAAGGGGCTCAATTTTGGGGTTTTCTTGGCTCTAGGGTTAGAGGTGTTCTTGGTGGAAATCCTTCGATTCCTCCTATTCTAGCAAGTTTTGGTGGATCAAATCTTGGCTATGGAGTGCCCATGAGGTGTTCCTACTATCCCCAAAATCGTATTGACCGTGATGAAGTTGGCGCGCCAGGTAGGGGTGATCGCGAGCTCTTCGTGTAGCGCGATGGCAGTTCGCAGCGACCTCGAGAGGGTCATGACGAAGTCTTGAAGCCATCGACAGGTCGAATAGTGTGCACGTCGGTCAAAAAAAGAAAACATAGCCAGCTTAGCAGCCGACCTGTTTGTAGCCTTGCCGAACGAAGAGAGGTCGAGTGATGACCTATAGGAAGCAGACTTCCAATAAATCGAAACAATGTTGAAAAAATTCAGAGGGCGTCAAGGATGCACTCATAGAGTAGTATCCGAGCATCGTAGCGGGCAGGATGGCCGGTATGATAATCTAAAAAAGAAAAAGAAGAAAAAGTAGATCGAGTAACGACTTGATGAGAAACAGGTTTCCTAACAGGTCGGTACGACGAAGAAAACAAGGGGGCGTCGGAGACGCTCTTGTAGAGTAGTCCCCGAGCATTAAAGCAGTTAGCAAGACTGGTTTGATTCTCAAGAGAGAAGAAAAACAGAGTCATGGTCTTGATCGAATGAAGTGTAGAGACACCCAGATCTCCTAGCATAGCTGCAAGGAGTCTGGTAGGGCCGACCTCGAGGAGGCCTTGTAGGCGTGCCGACCTCGAAGAGGCCTCAAACCAACAATGTCCAGTATCCGAGGATACCCGGCAGGACCTTGAATGGCGCGTCGCATGAAGAGGTCTTCTGTAGTGGTCGAAACGGTCAACGATGAAGCCGTAGAAAAATGTTGATCTTCAACGAGTGGAGTATTGAGAGCCAGGTGTGGTTCGAGGACCAGTGGATGGTCGCTTCCTGGTGTGATGAGTGATATACAACGTGGTGTGGACTGATTCTTGGCTAAGTATTACAGGTGCAGGTTGCGGCTTGACTGGTGCAGGTGCTGGTGCATGTGAAGAACAAGCGCGAAAGGTCGTTGCCGATGAGGCCTCCAGGTATGGAGAAGACAAGTAGGCTTGGTTCGAGGGACCCGGTGGCCAGCGGGGTCAAGTGCGGGCCGCATGGTGGCAAGAACGGCAAGATCAAGTCATGGACGGTTTCTTGGTTGAGCCTCAAAACCAAGGTCGAGCCGGGACTACGTGGGAGCCGAGTCATGAGTGGTGATTGGCGGAGGCTACACCGAGTTCGCGGGGTTTCCGGTGGTTCACCAGAAAACCACTGGGTTCCTTGGTTGATCCACAAAGCCAAGACCGAAGAACCGAAGACGGAGGTGCAGCAGCTCCAGACCGGTCTGACCGGTGGGTCTGACCGGTGAGGAGCACCGGTCTGACCGGTGTGTGACGACGCAGTCCGAAATCTTCGAAGCAGAGGACACGCGTCGGGATCGCAAGGCTTGCGTTGAGGCTAAGCAAGTTTGTGGTCGCTGGGCATCCGTCCGATGGAGCGAAGACAAAGATTTCCGAATTCGCCCTTGAGGGGCATGTATCCCTAGTTAGCTAGTAAGGGTATTTTCGTCTTTCGGTTGCCTCCATATAACCCAAGGGGTGAGAGGATGGCAGCCATCTCTTGGAACCCTAGCTCATTTGCTTTCCTATTTTTCCCTTCCTATTTTCCTTAGGATTTTCTTAGGACTAGCTTGAGAGCTTCATGGTGAGATCTTGTGAGAGGGAAGGATGATCGGGCGGCAAGCTAGACCTTGTATGAACCTCTTTGGTATGTATAGATGATTCGGCGTGGTTCCTCAAGGCTTGGATGTGTCTTTCCCGTTTCTCCTTTTTGATGATTTTCAGAGCCCTTTCTTGACGATTTTCTTGGAGCGATTTCGAGGCCTTTCTCTTTGGGATTTGGTGGGGGATGTATGCATGAACCCTTCGTGGTTCTTTTCCCTTTGATTCCACTCCTAAATCCGTGAGCAAAGGAGCTCGATTTTGGAGTTTTCGTGGCTCTAGGGTTAGAGGCGTTCTTGGTGGGATTTCTTCGATTCCTCTTGATTTAGCAAGTTTTGGTGGACCAAATCTTGGCTATGGAGTGCCCATGAGGTGTTCCTACTATCCCCAAAGTCTTGCACAAATCCGTGGAGCGATTCGGGAGATCGGGAGTTGGATTTGGGGGAGTTGACCCGCGGGTGCTGTTCATCCCCGAGCGGCCCAGCCTGACCGGTCTGACCGGTGCTGCTCACCGGTCTGACCGTTCTGGTGAGTTCGTTGTAGTCCCGTGTTGCTGCTGCTTCGAGTTTGGGTCAGTTTGGAGCTCGGTAGGCCTGTTTGGTGGATTTGGGGTTTCCTGGCTTGAACCGGTCTGACTGGTGAGCTACATCGGCCTGACCAGTGTAGGGGCCTTCTGTGGAAGTTCCCAGGTTTTACCAGCAGGGACCGGTCTGACCGGTGCTGCTCACCGGCCTGACCGGTGTAGGTCAGTGGTGCTCGAGTTGGTGTTCCGCTGCGTTCTCGAGTCCGTGAAGGTGGTTGTTGGTTCCTAGGACCAGTAGCACTCCAGTGGTTGCGTGGTCTTGGCCAACTTGGGTAGTTGAGTCGGAGACGTGATTTGGAAGCCGTGTTCGTCTTGTTGGAGTACTCATCTCCTTCAAGAAGAATTTTTATCGGCTCCCATTCACTCTCCCCCTCTCTGGTTCGCCTAATCGGTCCTTCAATTGGTATCAGAGCCGGTTCGGGTCCTTATTGACTCTTACCAGTCTAAGATCCAAAGATGACGTACCAGGAACGGGGTTCGGGTCCTCCGCACTTTGATGGGAAGAACTACCAGATGTGGCGGAGGCGGATGGCAGCGTTCCTCCACGAAAAGGGTCAGATCCTTTGGGACGTTACGGTGAACACAGCTTATGTTCATCCGATGAACTTCCTTGCTCCAGGATCGAGGGATATGTTCGAAGCTAACAACAAGGCTGTCGACTACTTGTTTCGTGCTCTGTGTCAGCCTGAATTCGATCGGGTTCAGACAGAGGACTTAGCTTGTATGATTTGGGAGCAGTTGAAGGATGCTCATGCTGGGAATGCTCAGGTTCAGGCTCGGATGTACGCGACTTACCGGAGAGAGTACGAGAACTTCACTCATCTTCCCGGTGAGTCCGTCGATGCCCTTTTCCAGCGGTTTACGGTCGTTGTGAACAACATGAGAGCCAATGTGGCCGTGCTCCCATACGACGATCATGATAGAGCCGTGAAGCTCTTGCACTCATTGGATCGTACCGTATGGGACGGGAAGTTTGAGGCTATTGTTGAGTCCGAGAAGTATGACACCTTGACGGCGAACGAGCTGTTCTCGAAGCTCAAGTCGGCTGAGTTGGACCGTGGTATGACAGCCAAGATCAAGAGCCCGACTGATTCTCATAGTCTTGCTCTCGTTGGTGGCAAAGGAGCTAAGTCTAATGCTAATGCATCCTCCAGGATGTACTCTTTGTCTTCTTTGATGTCTTTGCCAGACGAGGAGTTCGACGTGCTTGGACAGGACGAGCTGGCGTTGCTGACCAGGCGGTTCGAGAGGCTGCACGAGAACCGGGTGAACACGAGGAGGATAGCATAGACATGCTTTCAGTGCGGCAAGCCAGGACACTTCGTCGCCGACTGCCCGGAGAAGACGGAGGACAAGGACGGCTACATGGATGGCTACAGGCACTGGTCGAGCAAGGATGGCAAGTACCGATCAAGGCGCGATCACAAGCACAAGAACAAGCACAAGGACGAGCGACGGTCGAGGAAGAAGGATGGCCGCAGCAGGAAGGCCCGAGCGATGGTCGGAGCGAGCGACGTCGACACCAGCTCCGCCTACTCTTCCTCGAGCTCGAGTAGCAGTGAAGATGAAGGTGATCGGCGCAAGAACAAGAAGTCATCCAGGAACTTGAGCGGGTTGAGCTGCTTCACGGGAGATGGCTTCTGCGGCATGGCTCGTAGCTCCGGCAGCAAGAAGAGTCATCAGAGTGACTCGGACTCCGACTCTGAGGACGAGGTATGTGATGAGCTCTCCTCTTTGCGCAAGGAGAATGATGAGTTGGTTGACTTGCTTGATAATCGCGATCACATGCTTAGAGAGGCCAAGAAGATGAGGAAAGAGCTTAGGGCCTCACTAGAAGATGCTAGGAACCGTGTGGCTGAGCTAGAAACCCAGAATCTTGATGCTAAGCTTGAAATTGATTCGCTTAAGGCTTCTCCTGTGGTTTCTGATGAGATTGATTGCTGTGATTGCTCTGTGTACCTAGCTGATCTTACTGCTCTTAAGGATAAGCATGCTTCTACTTGTGATGAACTAGATATGCTTAGGGTTGAGGTGGCTGAGCTTAAGTCTAGACCTGCTTTGCTAGGTGCTTGCACTTCTTGCCCTGTTTTGCATGGAAAGATTGATGAGATGCATGCTTACACTGTTTCGCTTGAGGCTAAGTTGAAAGAGCCTATTCCCACTTCTTGCTCTACTTGTGAATTGCATGCGATTAAGAATTTGGAGCTTGCACATTATGTTGATCGATTGTAGGATGAGAATGATGAGCTGAGAAAATGTATGAGCTGGTTGTCGGGTCAGGAGCCTCAGCTTGGTATCATGATAGCGGCTTTGAAACGCTATGATGGTCAGGCACTTGGGGCTGACAAGCTTGGAGAGAACAGTGGTGAGGGAGTTGAGAGAGTTGGAGAGATTCCTATCCCACCACCAAACAGATACAAGAACAAGTTTGAGCCCAAGCCTAACCATCTCAGAAACAAACTTGACACTACTCCAGATCCACCCATATTCCCTCACCCAACAAATGATTTCCAGAAACCGGTGAAGTTTGTGAGCCCAAAGGGAGGTGAGGAAGGAGAGAAGAAGGGTGAGAAACCGAGTGGGCAGCCCCAACCCAAGCCAAAGCCTAAGCCACAGCCCATGAAGTTCCATTGTGGGTATTGTGGGAGAGATGGTCACAAGGATGAGTTTTGCTTCAAGAGGAAGCGTGAGGAGAGAATGGCTAGAGAGTGAGCTAACAAGGACAGGTACCACCCCTCTAATGGTGTACCTGAGACTCGTATGCAGATGCCCAGGGCCAAGGCGATTGTGAGGACGGTTCCGGCTTGGGGAGACCGGAAGGCAGCGGGTGGTGCTGCTGGCCGAGCTACACCGGTCAGACCGGTGCACTACACCGGTCAGACCGGTGCAGGTCTGGGCAGACAGCGAGTTGGGTTTCGTGCTCGTGAGGATGCTCGGTTTGGTTCTGGTGGTCGTGGTTCTGGTGGTTGGTCTGTAAAGTTTGCAGGTGGTCAGTTTGCTAGGCGTCCTCCACCTCGTGCTCAATACGGGGGTGGGAGGAGTCGTAGCTTTGAGATGGAGAGGAGGAACGATCCACGGTTTTCCTTTCGTGGCTTTCGTCCTCCTCCAGCTAGAGAGGGTTGGTTCCCTCATAGTGGTTACCGTGGTGGTGTTCGTGGTGGTAGTTTTGATAGGCGTGATGATTTGGTTTGTGCTAACCCCACTTTGGAGCAAATGGCTCGGCACTGGTTTTACTCTTTTGGTACTAACCCCAGTGCTGAGTCGTTTGTTCACTCACGTGCTCGCTTTTGAATTTCAGGTGGGAGACTTGAGGAACGTTTGGTTGATTGACTCCGGTTGCTCGAGGCATATGACCGGAGACAAGGGGTGGTTCTGAAGTCTCGTCCCGGTGGTGTCCAAGACATACATCACCTTTGGGGACAATGGGCGAGGGCGTGTACTATCAGAAGGTGAGATCAAGGTAAGTGACAAGGTCACTCTCAGGCGTGTTGCTCTTGTTCAATCGCTGGGGTTCAATTTGCTTTCTGTGTCCCAGTTGTTGGATGAGGGCTTTGAGGTGTAGTTTCGGCCTGGTGGTTCTCGGATTTTAGATTCTCGAGGGGACCTTGTTTGCATGGTCGTTCCCGAGGGTCAAGTGTTCTGAGCTGATTTCTCTTAGTCTTCTGGTGTGGAGCGTTGCTTTTTGGCTGGTTCTTCGAGTGAGTTGTGGAAGTGGCATAGGAAGTTGGGTCACTTGAGCTTTGACCTTTTGTCTCGCTTGAGTAAACTCAATTTGGTCCGAGGATTGCCACGGTTGAGGTTTGAGAAAGAGTTGGTTTGTGCGTCGTGTAGGCATGCCAATATGGTAGCCTCTTCTCACCCGCCTCTCACCGATGTGATGACTGAGCGTCCATGCGAGCTGCTCCATATGGACCTTGTTGGCCCAGCTCGTGTGCGATCTGCGGGTGGGAAGTGGTATGTCCTTGTTGTGGTGGACGACTACTCTCGGTATGCGTGGGTGTTCTTTCTTGAGGAGAAAGGGGAGACGTTTGGTTTTGTTCGAGATCTTGTCTTGATGTTAAGAAACGAGAGGCACGGAGATGCCATACGAGCGATCCGCAGTGACAATGGCTCGGAATTTAAAAACTCTCGCTTCGAAACCTTTTGCCATGACTTGGGTCTTGAACACCAGTTTTCGAGTCCGTATACGCCTCCCCAGAATGGCGTGGTGGAAAGGAAAAACAGGACCTTGTGCGAGATGGCTCGGATGATGCTCGACGAGCATAGGACTCCGAGAAGGTTCTGGGCTGAGGCGGTCAATACCGCGTGCTATGTGTCGAACAGGATCTATCTCAGGGTTCACAAGAAGAAAACCTGTTACGAGTTGATGCACGGTCGCACACCCAAGGTGAGTCACTTCCATGTCTTTGGTTGTAAATGCTTCATTCTGAAGAAAGGGAAGAAGTTGGACAAGTTCGAGGCTAGGTCTGTCGATGGCATTTTCTTTGGTTATGCATCTCATTCTAGAGCATTTCGTGTGCTCAATCTTGAAACTAACCAAATCATGGAGACTTGCGAGGTAACCTTCGACGAGACACAGCCACGTAGTCAGCTTGTTTTTGAGTGTGCAGGTGACGACGAACTTGGCGAGGAGATCTTTCAGGAGGAGGAGCATGAACATGGAGATGATGAAGATGGCGGTGTGGTGCCCGCAGCTGAACATGTACCTACTACTTCGACGACGATCGTGAACGGGCCCTCTCCCACACCTACAATGACAAACCCAGATCAAGGCGAAGCTGCTGTTGAGGGGGAGGTAGCATCAAGGCGAGAACCTCCCCGGCGAGTGCAAGTGGATCACCCAGCTTCGAGAATCATCGGCGACATAAATGAACGAACTACACGGTCGAGGGTTCAGAACAATTCTCATTTCGCTCATGCTGCTTTTGTTGCTACCTTTGAGCCCAAAGACATTCGACACGCACTATCTGATCATAATTGGGTTAATTCGATGCATGAGGAGTTGGAGAATTTTGAGAGGAACCAAGTTTGGGTGTTGGTTGACCCTCCTCCAGGGTGTAAGCCGATTGGGACAAAATGGGTGTGGAAAAATAAAGAGGGAGAGAAAGGAGAAGTGGTGAGGAACAAGTCGAGACTTGTTGCTCAGGGGTACAGTCAGAAAGAGGGGATCGACTACGAGGAGACTTTCGCTCCTGTAGCTCGTTTGGAGGCGATCAGGATCCTTCTAGCCTTTTCCGTGGCTAAAGGGTTCAAGTTGTACCAGATGGATGTGAAGAGTGCTTTCCTGAACGGTGTGTTGGAGGAAGAGGTGTTTGTGAGGCAACCACCGGGGTTTGAGAGTGAGAAGTACCCCCACCGGGTGTACAAGTTGAGAAAGGCGCTGTATGGGTTGAAGCAGGCGCCTAGAGCGTGGTATGGTAGGTTGAGGGGGTTCCTGTTTGAGAGAGGGTTTGAGATGGGGAAGGTCGATCAGACCTTGTTCCTCCTCAGGCAGGGCAGAGATATCCTGATTGTGCATGTATACGTGGATGATATTGTCTTTGGTGGCTCGTCTAACTCTCTTGTTGCAAGGTTTGCAGAAGACATGAGCAGGGAATTTGAGATGAGCATGATGGGCGAGTTGCAGTTCTTCCTCGGGCTACAAATCAAGCAATCAAAGGAAGGAACATTTGTGCATCAAGCTAAGTACACCAAGGACATTGTGAGGAAGTTCAAGATGGAGGACTCCAAGGCCATGGCGACGCCTATGAGTACGACTACAGCTCTTGATGCGAACGAGGAAGGTGAACACGTGGACCAGAAGGAGTATCGGAGCATGATCGGGTCACTCCTCTACTTGACGGCGACGAGGCCGGACATCCAATTCTCGGTATGTCTGTGCGCTCGTTTTCAAGCGTCTCCGAGGACTTCGCATCGGCAAGCAGTCAAGCGCATTTTTAGGTATTTGCGACACACTCCTGACTTCGGCCTTTGGTACTCTGCGTCTTCTTCTTTGGCGCTTTATGGATTTTCAGACGCGGATTTTGTCGGGTATCGGTTGGATAGGAAGTCCACTTCTGGGACTTGCCAGTTCTTGGGTTCTTCTTTGGTGTCTTGGTCTTCCCGCAAACAGTTAAGTGTTTCTCAATCCACTACCGAGGCAGAGTATGTGGCCGCAGCTAGTTGTTGCTCTCAGCTCCTTTGGATCACATACACCATGAGTGACTTTGGTGAGGAGTATACCCATGTCCCACTTCAATGTGATAGCACCAGTGCCATAAGCATTGCAAAGAACCCAGTGCTCCATTCCAAAACCAAGCACATAGAAGTGAGGTATCATTTCTTGAGAGACAACGTAGAGAAAGGGAAGATAGCTTTGATCCATGTACCCACACATGACCAACTAGCCGATATTTTCACCAAACCCCTAGATCAAGCAACTTTCACTCGTTTGCGGGGGGAGCTTGGTGTTTGTTTGATTTCTTGAGTTGGCGTGTGGGAGCTCCTTTGTAGCATATGTATAGCTTTCCTTTGTGCATTTCTTGCATTTGGCATGGCATATGTAACATGATGTATAGGCATCTTTGTATCTTAGGTTGCATGCATTTTGTATCATATGCATTGTTTAGGAAAGGCTTCTCCTATATACATTGTTCACCATGGAATGATATATATGTCTTTGTGAGCTAGTTTGGCTATGGTTAGTTTGGCTTAGCTCTTGATACTCTTGGTTTGTATCCATGGTTGATAGCTATGTTTTTGAAAAACCTCGTATGTATGCTCTTTTGTGAGTAAATGCCTTCACATGATCTTGACATGTTTTTGTGGCTTGGCTATGCTTAATTTGTGGTTGGATAGCTTATTTTGATCATATGGGGCCAAAAGCTCATTTGCCATCATGAATGTTTAGCCCCCATGCTTCATCTTGTGGAGGGGCATAAGTTCCTTTTTGTCACAAAGACATTTCATGTACCAATTATAAATCTGAAAATAAAATGTAAATTGCTTGGAAAATGTGCTCCCATGTCATATGTGCTTACTTTACTTGCTTTTGGGTGCTAAACTGTTGCATGTTGCTTACCAATGAGAAGTCTCATACATAGAATTAAGCACATGGCTCGGTATGCTTTGACATGACATGAGGTGCTTGTGGGTGTTTATGATGGTCTTATGCTTAGAATGGTTGTCCTAGCATGAAGTTTGTGTGGCTTTGCCATTTTGACATGTTTTGCTCATGTTTAGGACTTTGCTCATGAGAGGGTGATTTTTCGCAAAATTGCTCAATTCTATCTTAGCTTCGCCCAATGGTTGTGAAACTTGGTGATCTTGTAGTTGATGTCATTACGAAGCTATAGAGTATCTAACTTGCTCATTTGGACATGTGTAGCATCCTTTATTGAATTTTGTCTATTTGAGAAGCTCTAGGTTGCATTTTTTGCATTTTTGGCTCGATTCATGCATTGTCAACAAGGGGAAGAAGTTTGAGCATGTTTTGGCTTGCTGCATGCATTTAGAAGGTTTCCAAGTGGTTTCGAGCTAGTTTTGAGCTCGTGCAGTTCCCAGTTTTTCCCAGGTGGTCATCGGCCTGACCGGTGAGGTACACCGGTCTGACCGGTGTGAGGTCCAGGTACTGGGCGATCTAGCACACCGGTCTGACCGGTGTGGTTGACCGGTCAGACCGGTCAGAGCAAAGCTGAAGCAGCTGCTCTGTTTTGCGAGGTGGTTTGCATGCATTCGTCCAGGGGGAGTTGCATTGGTTCAGGGGGAGCTAGCATGTGTGCAGGGGGAGCTCTTTGTGTTTTTCGAGCTTTGGATTGGTGTTTTGTGCTCTTTGCTTGAGCATGTTTTGTCTCGGATGTGTCGAGCCGTTGCCCTTGCCTAAGGGGTCCGAGACTTGTCTTCTTCAAGTGATCTTGCTCTTTGCCTTTTCTTTGGCTTTCGATCGCTTGTTGGAGTTTCTTTTAGTCGTTTCTTTTCTTTTTCTTTTCTCTTGGTTACCAAAATGTGTGTGTTGTCAATGCACTCATCAAGGGGGAGATTGAGAGCCAAGTGTGGTTCGAGGACCGGTGGATGGTCGCTTCCTGGTGTGATGAGTGATTGACAACGTGGTGTGGACGTGGACTGATTCTTGGCTAAGTATTGCAGGTGCAGGTTGCGGCCTGACTGGTGCAGGTGAAGAACAAGCGCGAAAGGTCGTTGCCGGTGAGGCCTCCAGGCGTGGAGAAGACAAGTAGGCTTGGTTCGAGGGACCCGGTGGCCAGCGGGGTCAAGTGCGGGCCGCATGGTGGCAAGAACGGCAAGATCAAGTCATGGACGGTTTCTTGGTTGAGCCTCAAAACCAAGGTCGAGCCGGGACTACGTGGGAGCCGAGTCATGAGTGGTGATTGGCGGAGGCTACACCGAGTTCGCGGGGTTTCCGGTGGTTCACCAGAAAACCACTGGGTTCCTTGGTTGATCCACAAAGCCAAGACCGAAGAACCGAAGACGGAGGTGCAGCAGCTCCAGACCGGTCTGACCGGTGGGTCTGACCGGTCTGACCGGTGGGTACCGGTCTGACCGGTGAGGAGCACCAGCCTGACCGGTGTGCGACGACGCAGTCCGGAATCTTCGAAGCAGAGGACACGCGTCGGGATCGCAAGGCTTGCGTCGAGGCTAAGCAAGTTTGCGGTCGCTGGGCATCCGTCCGATGGAGCGAAGACAAAGATTTCCGAATTCGTCCTTGAGGGGCTTGTATCCCTAGTTAGCTAGTAAGGGTATTTTCGTCTTTCGGTTGCCTCCATATAACCCAAGGGGTGAGAGGATGGCAGCCATCTCTTGGAACCCTAGCTCATTTGCTTTCCTATTTTTCCCTTCCTATTTTCCTTAGGATTTTCTTAGGACTAGCTTGAGAGCTTCAGGGTGAGATCTTGTGAGAGGGAAGGATGATCGGGCGGCAAGCTAGACCTTGTATGAACCTCTTTGGTATGTATAGATGATTCGGCGTGGTTCCTCAAGGCTTGGATGTGTCTTTCCCGTTTCTCCTTTTTGATGATTTTCGGAGCCCTTTCTTGACGATTTTCTTGGAGCGATTTCGAGGCCTTTCTCTTTGGGATTTGGTGGGGGATGTATGCATGAACCCTTCGTGGTTCTTTTCCCTTTGATTCCACTCCTAAATCCGTGAGCAAAGGAGCTCGATTTTGGGGTTTTCGTGGCTCTAGGATTAGAGGCGTTCTTGGTGGGATTTCTTCGATTCCTCTTGATTTAGCAAGTTTTGGTGGACCAAATCTTGGCTATGGAGTGCCCATGAGGTGTTCCTACTATCCCCAAAGTCTTGCACAAATCCGTGGAGCGATTTGGGAGATCGGGAGTTGGATTTGGGGGAGTTGACCCGCGGGTGCTGTTCATCCCCGAGCGGCCCAGCCTGACCGGTCTGACCGGTGCTGCTCACCGGTCTGACCGGTGCAGAGGCTCTGTGGGTTTTGCCTCGGGTGAACGTTCTGGTGAGTTCGTTGTAGTCCCGTGTTGCTGCTGCTTCGAGTTTGGGTCAGTTTGGAGCTCGGTAGGCCTGTTTGGTGGATTTGGGGTTTCCTGGCTTGAACCGGTCTGACCGGTGAGCTACATCGGCCTGACCGGTGTAGGGGCCTTCTGTGGAAGTTCCCAGGTTTTACCAGCAGGGACCGGTCTGACCGGTGCTGCTCACCGGCCTGACCGGTGTAGGTCAGTGGTGCTCGAGTTGGTGTTCCGCTGCTTTCTCGAGTCTGTGAAGGTGGTTGTTGGTTCCTAGGACCAGTAGCACTCCAGTGGCTGCGTGGTCTTGGCCAACTTGGGTAGTTGAGTCGGAGACGTGATTTGGAAGCCGTGTTCGTCTTGTTGGAGTACTCATCTCCTTCGAGAAGAATTTTTATCGGCTCCCATTCGCTCCCCCCCTCTCTGGTTCGCCTAATCGGTCCTTGAAGTGTAGAGACACCCAGATATCCTACATAGCTACAAAGAGTCTGGCAGAGCCACCCGAGGCATGCCGACCTCAGGAAGGTCTCAAATCAGTAGCGCCCAAGCACCCGGAGATACTTGGCAGGGCCATTAGGCGCGCACCCCACAGGGAGGCCTTCAGTCCCAATCGTAAAATTCTGGGTGTCCAGAGCAGGCTGGCAGAGCTATACAAAGCACACCGACCTCAGGAAGGTCACGCATTCAAGGCGCCCAACTAGGTTGGCAGAGCCGTAGACATACCAAGGTATTGCAAGACCTAGATATTAAGGCACGCCGACCTCAGGGAGGTCGTTTGGTGTCCAGACGACCAACATAGCTGCTGATCACCCAGCGGAGCCATGGCACTAAGGTATTGACGACCTCAGCAATAGGCACACCGACCTCGGGGGCCCAACGAAATCGTAGTTATTAAGCTTCTGAACTCCAGGCACCCAGACGGATCTGGTAGAGCAGCGAGGCACGCCTACCCCGGAAGGTTTTCAATCGAACCTATGACCATTCTGCTAAGGAAACAGAAATATAGGCTGATTGGAATAGGTCCGTTTACGTGCAAAGCCATAGTGGGTGCACCAGGACGCAGAGCTTAGTGGGTGCAATGAAGATGCAGAGCCATAAAGGGTGCGTTCAATCGTCGCCGTCGTCCATAGATGTAGTAAGGTGCCGGGCCCTCTGACACAGAGTCAGGCTTATCTTCTCTGTAGACTGCAGGGTCACGGGTCAACAGTGGTCAGAGATTCTCTTGCCACCCAGAAAACGACAACTTCGTCCAGTGTCGGAGCTCATCCGCCCATAACCAAGTCTTGGCTCTCGCAATAAATAGCACCATAAGACTGAAGGAAGCAAGCACCGAGCATTGCTGAGCTATGAAGCCGCAGAGTAGAATTCCAGCCATGCTGTGGGCATGCAACCGTCCACCAGAGCGTAGGATGCAAAATTGTAGAAGCTTGGATCTAGAAGAACGAAGTCGCTGAGGAGGTCTTCCGAGCTAGCGAAGGCGACGACGGAGCCGTAGGAAGGTCTAGCGACCTGACGAAGGCGATGACAGAGCTGAAGGAAGGTCTGACGACCTGACAAGGATGATGATGGAGCTGGAGGAAGGTCTAGCGACCTGATGAAAGCGATGATAGAGCCACGAGGAAGTTCTTGGTCTTGACGAAGACGACGACGGAGCCGGGAGGAAGGTCTAGTGACCTGACTAAAGTGATGACGGAGCGACGGAGCCGGAGGGAGGTCTAGTGACCTGAAGACGATGATGACGGAGACGGAGGAAGGTTTAGCAACCTGACGAGGGTGACGACGGAGCTGGAGCAAGGTCTAGCGACCTGACGAGGGTGACAACGGTGGAGTTGGAGGAAGGTCAAGCGACCTGACGAAAGTGACGATGGAGCCATAGGGAGATCTGCCAACCTGAAGCCGACGATGACGGAGACGTCGAGAGGTCCGCCGACCTCAATCCGACGACGACGGAGCCACTAGGAAGGTTCGCCAAAGGCGACGCCGGAGCTGGAGAGAGGTCTAGCGACCTGACGAAGACGACACCGGAGCAAAGAGCTGTTCCTGTAAAATAAACACCAGGTCGGTGCATCAATCTGTCGAATATAAATATGATGAAAACTTAGCCTGAGCTAAATGAGTAGATGTTGAGTAATGCTAGCAGGAGCTGAACATTCTTGTGCTATGTTTTGTTTGAAAAGGTATGCCCCCTTATCGTGCCAGACACACATTATGCGGACTCGAAAGCTCTGAAGCTGCAAAGTGTTTCACCCCTCTACAATGCTCAGCGGGAGCCTTAGATGCAGCTGACGCACGGGGAGGAGTCTGGGACTCAGGTTTTGCAACCACACAACATCGAATCTTCATAACGAGAGTCAAGCAGGTAAAGGAAGAACACACATAAAAGGGATATACCCCTCAGGTCTTGCGACCCTTAGATTGGCATGGCCAAGCCCCCGAGCATGTCAAGGGGGAGAGATCGAAAGATTAGACAAAACATGTAGAGCAAGTCTATTGAAATCATAAATATTTAATTAAAAAAATAGCACTTAGCTTGTGTGTAGCGGTGGTCGTAACGTTGTCGAGGCGTCGAAGTGGTCGGCGGTGCGAGCCAGAGCTGCATCGAGCTGGAGCATCGAGACGACGAGGTCGGTGACGGTGGTGGGCTGATGCAGCAGGTTGCATACGCTTGGCCAGCAAACAGGTGCCGTGATGAGCTCTTTTTTTGGGCCCACCAGATCCTCTATTGGTTATTGCTTGACAAATTGATGACCACATGGATGACCAGGCTGTTCACGTGGAGAGATTGGTTTCCTTAACGCATGCAGGCATGCGAGGATACATCTATGTCTTGTAGATGGACTCTTTTTTTTTCGTGTGTATCGGAAACGGAGTCACACCGCCGCCGTAGATGTGGGTGGGTCGTCGTGATGTTGTGGAGAAGCAACGACACCGGCCGGAGCCGCGCACCGTCACGACGGATGAAACCAGCAACTGATCGAGCAGGTCGAGTCGCCGAATCGCCTCGAAGGTTGTGGGCGGGTGGGACACCGGAAAAAAATTTCTTGCACGCCATCCAGAGAATGAAGACGTTGACCTCGCGATTAGATCGGAAGGTGGCAGCGAGCAGGTCGCTACGGAGATATCTTTCGTGTCGTCATTGAAGATGATCGCCGGAGCGAACTGCCATCGCGCTACACGAAGAGCTCGCGATCACCCCTACCTGGCGCGCCATCGAGAGAACGAAGACGTCGACACATCTGGGTTGGTATCCTCATCAGCTTCAACTGACGAATCTGACTGGTAATTCTTTCTCGGAGCGAACTGCCATCGCGCTACACGAAGAGCTCGTGATCACCCCTACCTGGCGCGCCATCCAGAGAACGAAGACGTCGACACATCTGGGTCGGTATCCTCATCAGCTTCAACTGACGAATCTGACTGGTATCCTCTTCGTGTAGCACGATGGCAGTTTGCGCCAACGAATCTGACGAAACATAGCTGCTGATCACCCAGCAGAGCCATGGCACTAAGGTATTGACGACCTCAGCAATAGGCACACCGACCTCGGGGGCCCAACGAAATCGTAGACGTGAAGCTTCTGTTCTCCAGGTGCCTAGACGGATCTAGTAGAGTGGCGAGGCACGCCTACCTCGGAAGGTCTTCAATCGAACCTACGACCAGTCTGCTCAGGAAACAAAAATATAGGCTGATTGGAATAGGTCCGTTTACATGCAGAGCCATAGCGAGTAAACTAGGACGCAGAGCCTAGCGGGTGCAATGAAAACGTAGAGCTGTAAAGGTTCCATTGATCATCGTCGTTGACTGTAGTGGTAGCGAGGCGCAGGGCCCTCTGACACAGAATCAGGCTCATCTCTCCGTAGACTACAGGGTCACGGGTCAACAGTGGTCGGAGATTCTCTTGCCACCCAGAAAACAACAAACAGCCCACTGACTGAGGGTTGTACTGTAGCCATGTGACGCTTCAGCGGCCTCATGCATCATTGATGCACCAGTGACAAAGATGTCGCGAGGCAGGGAAAAGACGTCGCCTTTAAACATGCACATGTCTACAGGTCCTCTGGACCACGTGGTGACAGTGTCGTCACTGCGCCGACGGTTCGAGGCCCGGCTCTTGCTATAAATAGCACCATAAGGCTGAAGGAGGCAAGCATCGAGCATTGTTGAGCTATGAAGCCGCAGGGTAGTATTGAGGCCATGCCATGGACGTGTGTCTGTCCACCAGATTGTAGGATGCAAAGTTTGTAGAGGCTTGGAGCTAGAAGAACTCTTGCGAAGTGTAGGCAGCACACCCACTCTTTGTACCTTGCCTCATCGAGGAATCAAGGAGAGTTTGGAGGTGATGCTGTAGAGGCCCGAGGTGAAGCTGTAAGTCCTTGGTGAGCATGTGATGCTCGTCGAAGGCTTGCGGTCCGCACCGAAGAGCAAGCTCGTGTCTGCATTCCATAGTCCGGCATAGAGCGTGCCTTGCTATGTGCAGTGTCGTGCAGTTGTTCACCGCAAGGCCACCATCGAGGTCCTGAAGCTAGAAGAATTCTTGCGACGTGCTCGGCTATAGTAGAGTACACCTCAAGGATTGCTCTAGGTAAATCAGGTCTTCAAATATGTTTGTATTTTGTGACGGGTTCTAGATCCAATAAGGTCGCAGGTGACTTGTGTACCTTCGAAGTTTTCGTGTAATATTCGCTCTCTTCTGTCATGTAATGGTCGTTTTGAAGAAATTATTCATCAATGACTTATAGTGATGGAATTTGGGGGCTTAACGACCTCATGGAGATCGAATGTTCCGTCAGGACGACCTGACATCTTAATTGTGTTCACAACATAAACTTAGGGCATAGGTCGTGAGACTCTCCATTGGGCATATAGCCGTTGGCGTGAAATCCGGCGAGATTGTCTCGCGAAATTGGCGGCACATAGCCATTACAGCGAGCTCCTTGCATCGTAAGGACCCGCAGCGGGCACCCACGGTGGGGCCTTTATAAATACAGCGGCGGGGACCGGTGTTGACCGTCCCCTTCCGTCTTCTTCCTCCTTTCGCCGCCTCCATCGCAATCTCCGTACCCTAGCCGCCACGCACTCTGCATCCAAGCTCCGCCCAGGAACCCCCAGCCCGCCGCCGTCTGTAGCAGACCGCGCGCATCCTGGGGCCCAAGGTAGTGGTGGAGTGGAAGGCGCCTGCGGGTGAAGCCTTCCCGACGGAGGACGACAAGGAGCAGGTCGTCTTCGCCTCTTTCTTCGAGCGCGGGTTCAACATCCCCGCTGGCGACTTCTTCAGAGGTCTCCTCTTCTACTACAAGCTGGAGTTGGTACACCTCGTCCCCAACTCCATAACCGTAGTGTCTTCCTTCATCTATTTCTGCAAGGCATATCTAGGAATACCCCCCACCTTTTCCTCTGGCGTCATCTGTTCAATGTCAAGAGCACTGGCAAACGTCTAGGTGTAGTTGGGTCGGTCATGTTCTGCTTGAGATCAGGTATCAAAGTGGAATGGATAGACATGGATCTGCCAGACAACACTGCTGGCTGGAGGTCGGAGTGGTTTTATGTCGCTGACCAAAAGCCGGTGCTGCCGAAGCGAACCGGGCATAAGCCCAAGAAGATACCGGAGTGGGACCTACCACTGTCCTCCCGCGAGCTGGATGACATCAAGGAGCTGCTTCCCCTGGTGCGCGACCTTAAGAAGAACAGGTTGACGGGGGGCTCGATGGCGAGGTCGTTCTGCCGCCGCCTGATCCAGCCGATCAAGGACCGGGTCCATCCGGCGTATGAGTACTGGGGGCAATCAGACCCCACGCGTGAGGTGAACCGCAAGGTTTCCCAAAGGGAGATGGTGGCCAGGGTGTCACAGATTTACACCGGGGGTGCCTGGGGCAAAAAGTGCCCAAAAGAACACTCCCTGACCCGACCGGCTGACCCTGTAAGTCCTGGGACTACTAGGTCGTTTGTCTTGCTTATTTACTTGCGTCGATCTTACTCTTTGGTACTTGTTTGTTGCAGGTTCGAGAGATGCAGTTTTGGTGTCCTGCACCCTTGCCACAGGGTGAGGAACCATGTCGGAAGCTTAGGTCAGAGGAATATCATCCTCCAGCGGCTGTGCTACTGGAGAATTACCAGTCAGATTTGTCAATTGAAGCTGATGAGGATACCGACCCAGAGGTCGGTGACGATGTGGCGAGCCGCCCTGCGGCGAGCAACGCCACAAAGCCCAGGTGCAGGACAAGGGTAGCAACGGCAAAGCAGCCGACCTCGAGGGCTGCTGCCAAGGCCGAGACGGCGAAGACCGCCAAGCTCGAGGCTGACAAGAAGAAGAGGAAGAGGAAGGCGAGCCCTCCTCCGGTGATCCCTACACCGACAATTCCTACGCCTTTGACCAAGGAGGTCGAAGAAGATGAAGATGAGGCCAACGATGATCCGCCGGTTGTTGAAGATTGCACGGCGAGGAGGTCGTTGAGCCCCGTGGCCACGAGGCAACGGGAATTAGAGCAGAAGACAAACGAAGACGACCTCCGTCGGATGAGGGAGGTGCAGCGGGCTGCCGCTGGTGCGCAGGCGAGGATGCTTGTGCAGGTTCGAGTTCGGCCCTTTAGGCCGAAGTTGCGTGCCCCGGCTACCGTAAGGTAAAATCGTGGCACTGAAGTTGATTCATTTTGCTAATTGTTATCGGCTCTTGTATTGTGTTGACGAGGGTTTCTGTAGGTTGGACACCCAACCTCAAAGCGCCTTGGGTGCTCAAGATTCACCTTCACGGACAAGGTCGTCTGACCATGAGGTCGGGACTCAGGCTTCGGTCGGGGATGTGGGGACGGCGGCTCCTCCGCCTGTCACTGAGGCCGGAACACAGGGTTCCGTTGGTGACGTCGGGGCGTCATCTTCTCCGCCTATTGTTGATGCAGACCCCATCAACTCGATGCCCAGCACATCGGCTCAAGACCCAACTGCGGACCCGATACAGATCGAGTAGCCACAGAAGGACCCAGAAACAACCGGTGTGCAGGCATCGGGTCCGACGTCGACGGGGCCAAACTTGAGGCGTGAAGACATCGACTGGACTGGCACTCCCTGGGAGGAGGATATCTTTGACGATGATGAGGATATGAAGGCGGTCCATAGTGCGATCTTGACTCTCAACCAATCTCTCACGGTGAGCCACTGTCTTTGAATTGAATAAATGACTTGTTTTCTGGATGTAGCTAATGACCTGTTTTGTCTTTGCAAAACAGTCACTGGCTGACCGTGCCAAGGGCAGGCCGACCAGCTTAGGGGTGCTGCAGCTCTACAGCTACAGGTGGTCGAGCTTGAGCAGGAGCTCAAACAAGCCCGTGAGACGGCGGCGGCGGACAAGAAGAGGCTCGAGGATGAGCTGGCCGAGGAGAAGCGTAAGACCCGAGAGGCCAACTCGCAGTTCAACGCCGTGAGCCTTGGTAAGATCGACTTTCTTACAACTTTTTCCATCATTGACTTGCACTGCTGAAGGCTAGACCTCAGGATTTTTTGTATATTGCAGATTTCCACAGGCAAGAGGATGACCTCAAAAACGAGCTGAAGAATACTAAGGAGAAAGTCCGAAGCTTGGAGGTGAACCTCCGGGAGGCCGAAGCTGGTGCTGAAGAGCTGAAGCAAGTGATGAAGGGCATCATAGACAGTGAGTACGTTGTATCTCAAAAGCTGTCTTATGAGAAACAGGCTCGAAGGGATCTTGAGGTCAGTCTTGAGGTAGCTTTGAAGGCGCTGTAGATTGACCAGGTGATCATTGTAGGGCAAGAGGTAGAGCTTAATGACTTGAAGAATGCTGCCCAGTTTGCGATGGACATATTGGCATCGCAGGTCGAGGGGGAGGAGCCCAAGCCTGCTATCGACTGTCTTCTGGATGCACCCGAGAAACTGCTCGACCTTTTGAAGGCAACGAGATTGGCGGCGGCTACGGAGGCATTGGTCCGAGTGAAGTCTCACTACCCTGACGTTGACATGGTCAAGGTCGGAGAAGGCCCAGACGCGACGAAGGATCCCAAGGTCGTGGAGCTTGAAGTGCGTGAAGCCGCTATAGCGGTAATGGACGCCATTGATTATGAGGGTGACGACGGGGAAGAGTAGTCGTAGTATTAGAGCTGTACCCCCTCCCTCCTCCAGTCATGTAAAATATTACTTGATAACTATCTTTTTGGCCTGCATGACGTACTTGTTTTGTGTTTGCGCAAACTTGGTAGCCTTGAAGCGATGTGTCTTTTATCACACTCCGCTAACCACTACTCACGGAGAGGCTGTCTTACCGACCATCACAGCTCAGCAGGGAGACTTACGTGCGATCAGTGCGCGGGAGGGAGTCTAGGACTCAGGTTTTGCAACCTTACGACCAAGCAGGCTCGCAACAACACAAAGTAGGTAGTCATGAGGGACGACGTCCTCAGGTCGAACGACCCTTATATTGGCATGAGCCAAGCCCCCGAGCATGTCGAGGGGGAGGAGCGGGAAATTTAACCCCCCAGGTCTTTCGACCTTTGTATTGGCTTTAGCCAAGCCCCCGAGCATGTCGAGGGGGAGGGTTTATGACATGAAGGAGGAGAAAGTAGGGCTCGAGACACAGCAGATGACTGCTTGAATTAACATTTATTAAACTACAAAAAAGTACAAAGACGAGGAATACATAGCTGTAACAAAAACTATTCTACGGGTAGAATCGTTGTAGGTGCTCCACGTTCCATGGGTTGGGTACGCCTTGCCCGTCGCCCCACTGGAGGCGATATGTGGATGGGCTGATGACTTCAGTAACGATGAAGGGTCCTTCCCAAGGGGCAGATAACTTGTGCATGCCGTCGGTTTTTTGGATATGTCTTAAAACTAGGTCGCCAACGTTGAAGGAGGTCTCCTTGACGTTGCGATCATGGTACCGACAGAGTTGCTGGTCGTGACGAGCTTGCCTCATAACAGCGGCCATTCTCTGCTCCTCAAGGCTATCGAGGTCGACACGACGAGTCTGCTCGGCTTCTCCCTCCTCGTAGAACTGTATACGTGGAGCTCCGAAGGTGACGTCGGTGGGTAAGATGGCCTCTGAGTCGTAAACTAGGAAGAAAGGCGAGAAGCCCGTGGCGGAACTGACTCGGGTCCTTAGACCCCAGATTACGTGTGGTAGCTCAGCTAACCACCGGGTAGCGTAGTTTGAAGCGTCATCAAAGATACAATCTTTGAGAGCTTGAAGAACCATGCCATTGGCACGTTCGACCTGGCCGTTGCACCTGGGGTGGGCGACCGAGGAGTAGTAGACGTCGATCATGTTGTCCTGGCAAAAATCCCAAAAGGCAGACCCTATGAAGGCTGTCCCTAGGTCGGTGATGATTCTGTTAGGCACACCAAAGCGATGTGTTATGTCTTGCATGAATTTTGCCGCTTCCTCCGACGTGACTTTTGCGACAGGTCGGACTTCAATCCACTTGGTGAATTTATCGACGGCCACAAGGATATACCTGTAGCCGCCTGGGGTGGTTCGGAACGGACCCATGGAGTCGAGGCCCCACATGGCGAAGGGCCAGGATGGGGGAATTGTGCGCAGGGCCTGAGCTGGCAGGTGCTGTTGTTTGGCAAAGAATTGGTATCCCTTGCACCTCTTGACGAGGTCTTTAGCGTCAGACATGGCCGTGGGCCAGTAGAAGCCGGATCGATACACCTTGCCGACCAGATTGGCAGATGCCACGTGGCAGCCATACTCTCCGCCATGAATCTCAGCCAAGAGCTGGAGACCTTCTGATCGCAAGATACACTTCATTAATACACCCGTAGAGGCAGCTTTTCTGTACAGGTCGTTACCGATCACGACGTAGTTAGCACTTCGTCGTGTGATACACTCTCGTTCAGCCTTGTCTTCTGGGACTCGTTGGTCGAGTAGGAAGGCTAGGAAAGGCTCGCGCCAATCGTCCTCTTTATCTGTCAGTAGAACGTCGCGGGGAGGTGCTGGAGTTGGGTCAGGCTGTACTTGGTCCGGTTTGTCCAGGTCCAACAGCTTGATTGACGGCTTGCGTAGGTCTTGGACGAACACACCTGCTGGGACTAGAGCTCGCCGGGAGCCTAGTTTAGATAGTACGTCGTCGGCCACGTTGTTGTTGCGTGGCACGTGCTGAAACTCAATTCCCTCGAAGTGGCTTTCGAGCTTGCGGATCTCAACGCAGTAAGCGTCCATTATGTCTTTGACACAATCCCACTCCTTGTTGACTTGCTCGATGACGACCTTGGAGTCGCCGTACGCTAGTAGTCGCTTTATGCCAAGGGACACTACTATACGGAGCCCATGAATTAGAGCTTCGTATTCTGCTCCATTATTGGAGGCCTTGTAGTGTATCTGCAGGACGTACTTAAGCTGCTCTCCCTGAGGAGAGATGAATAGCACTCCTGCTCCTGCGCCTTCGAGGTTAAGGGCACCATCGAAGTACATTATCCAGTGTTCAGGCCGCTCCTTGGGAGGGGGCATCTGGATCTCTGTCCACTCTGATACAAAATCAGCTTGGATCTGGGACTTGATCGCCTGCCTGGGGCAGAACTCGATGTCGAACTCTCCAAGCTCTACCGACCACTTGACAATGCGCCCGTTAGCATCGCGATTGCGGATGATCTCCCCCAGCGGGAACGATGATGGCACCGTGATCTTGTGAGCTCGGAAGTAGTGGCGCAGCTTTCTCGACGTGATCAGGAGTGCGTAGAGCAACTTTTGAGGCTATGAATAACGTGTCTTACCGTTGGCGAGGACCTCGCTTACGTAATACACAGGTCACTGAACAGGATAGGCCTGCCCTTCTTCTTCTCGTTCTGCGACGAGGACAGTGCTGACCACATGAGTGGTGGCAGAGATGTAAAGTAAGAGGGTTTCCCCTGGTATAGGTAGCGTCATGATTGGAGGCGTGGTCAAAGACTCTTTGAGAGCCTCGAAAGCCTTCTGTGCTTTTTCATCCCACACGAACTTATCTGCCTTCTTCAATAGCTTGAAGAAAGGTAGACCTTTTTCGCCGAGCTTACTAATGAAACGACCTAGAGCCACCATCATACCTGTGAGCTTCATGACGTCTTTCTTGCAAGATGGCTTGGCCATGTTGCGTATTGCGTCGACCTTCACAGGATTTGCTTCGATGCCCCGGTGTCCGACCATGAAGCCCAGGAGCAATCCGGAGGGGACACCGAAGACGCACTTGGTCGGGTTGAGCTTTCACTGGTACTCGCATAGGTTGGAGAAGGTCTCGGTGAGATCGGCGACGAGTTGATCTTCTTCAGTGGTCTTGACGACCACATCATCGACGTAAGCTTCTACATTCTTCCTGATCTGCGACTTCAGGCACTTCTGTATCGCCTTCTGGTATGTTGCTCCAGCGTTTTTGAGGCCAAAGGTCATGACCTTGTAGCAGTAGATGATATTGGGTGTTATGAATGCCGTTTTGTCTTCGTCGTCAGGATTCAAGGCTATCTGGTGATAACCTGAGTAGCAGTCGAGGAAGCACAATAGAATGCTACCAGCCGTGGAGTCCACGACCTGGTCGATGCGAGGAAGAGGGAAGGGATCTTTCGGGCAGTGCTTGTTGAGGTCGGTGTAGTCGATGCACATCCTTAATCCTCCGGTTTTCTTAGGTACAAGGACCGGGTTTGCGAGCCAAACCGGGTGTTTACATTCGCGGATGAATCCTGCAGCTAAGAGCTTGCAGACTTCTACTTCTATAGCTTGCTTTCTATCTTTTGCAAATCGCTGGAGCTTTTGCTTGATAGGTCGAGCGGTCTTGCTTACTTCAAGGGCGTGCTCACCCAGCCTCCTAGGGACACCGGGCATGTCGGACGGACTCCATGCGAAGATGTCGGCGTTGTACCTGAGGAAACTGGTGAGCGCGAGTTCCTATTTAGGATCGAGGTTGGCCCCGATGGTGACTTCCTTGGACGCGTCGGGCAGGCCGAGGCAAACTTTCTTCACAGCGGGACTGGGGTCCAAGGCAGTGGTCGTGCGCTTCTGTTCTGGCACCTCCAGAGTAGTTTGGTCAATCTTGGTGGCCTGAGCGACCATGACCGTAGCAGCAGCTTTACAGACGGAGACCTTGGAGAGGTCGATAGTGTCGCTCTTGCAGTTGTAGGAGACGAGGATGTCACCGTGGACGGAAAGGATCCCATTTGGTGCTGGCATCTTCATGATGAGGTAGGTGTGGTGTGGTATAGCCATGAACTTGGCCAACATAGGTCGACCAAGGATGGCATGGTAGGAGGAGCGGAAGTCCGCGACCTCGAACGTCAGGTACTCTGTGCGAAAGTTTTCCTGTTTGCCAAAGGTGACCGGCAGGCATACACGACCTATGGGGTATGCAGCCTTGCCGGGCACGACCCCGTAGAAGGGTTCGTCGCAAGCGGTCATCTTGGAGAAGTCGAAGTCCATCTTTCTCAGTGTCTCTGTGAAGATGATGTTCAAACTGCTGCCGCCATCGATGAGGGTCTTAGGTAGGAACACGCAATCCACTATGGGGTTGACGACCAGCGGGTAGGTCCCGGGGTCAGGTATGTGGACCCAATGGTCTTTCCTTGAGAATGTGATGGGGTACTCCGACCAACGTAGAGGTTGTGGAGTTTCTGTGTTGACTTGGCCGATCTCCCTTGCGTTTGATCGTATCTGTCTGTTGCTCTTGGCTGCCTGACGACCACCGACGATGAAGTTGATCTGCCGGTTGGCGGTCTGAAACACGCCATTGGGGTTGCCCCCTTTTGGCGGCGGTGGTGGAGAAGGTTCCTTACGGCCATTGTCATTGCAGTTGTGGTCATCTTGGTGACGACGATCGTCACGCCGGTCGTCGCGGTGCTCGTCACGCCGGTCGTTACGGTTGTCTTCGCGGCGATCGTCGCGGCGCTAGTCATCGCGTCAATCATCATGACGGTCATCGCGGTGATTGTCGGTGTGTTAGACCGGCAACCTACCAAGGGGAGTACCCGAGGTAGATGAATGTGGCCTCACCGAGATCGGTAACTCGAAGGAGAGACACGTGGCACACAATTTAGACAGGTTCGGGCCGCGAGGTGCGTAATACCCTACGTCCTGTATGCTGCGTAGCTCTGGGTTGATTGGGTGTGTTTACAAGATGATGCAGATGAAGAGATAGGGGTCCCTGCCTCGCCTTATATAGTCCGGGAGGCAGGGTTACAAGTCGGTTTGCCAGAGGAGTACTAGTCGTGTGCGGCTAGGAGTACTCTACATGGATCCGGACATGTCTAGCTTCCTAACCGAGTACTAATCCTCTGTAGGCCTTGCGCTCCACGCCAGCAGGTGCCATGTAGCCCAAGTCGAGTAGTCCTAGGGGCCCACGGAGTAGTCGGTCCCAGTACCCACCTGAGTAGTGGGCCCAGGGATGTCTGTACGACAAGCCCCCGAGTACTTTGTAGTCGAGCAGGATGTCTTCGAGTAGTCTTGATGGCCTTGGCGAGTAGTCCTTGAGCGTCCCCGAGTTCCACGAGCCGAAAGTCCTCAAGAGTGCTTGAATCATCCCGAGGCTGGAAGGTACTCCAGCTGATCTTTGAGTAGTCTTGAAGTCTTCTCGAGTAGTTCCCAAGCGTCCCCGAGTGCTTCTCTCGAAGGTCTTCAATAGTACTCGTGTTGTCTTGATGAAGAAACCATATGGAAAATGCGATTCAGAGAATCGCATTCCATATGGAATGTAGCCCCCGAGCCTTAGGTCGAATCGCAGATTCAAGCTGAGGGTCAATATGAAGTTTTGCCATTCTTATCCCCAAAAATCCGGAGAAAAAACCGAAGGACACATGGCACGGAGCCCCCGAGCCTTGAGTCGAGTACTTTCTCTCGAATTGAAGGGTCATCTTGACTGTAGAATGTGTCCTGTGAGGGATCTTAAATTGGTGTAGCCCACTGAGTCCACCAGATGTAGTCGAGCCCCCGAGACTGAGAGCATCGAGTACTGGAATGTGAAGAGTCAGGCCGCCACCGCTGGGTCACCCGCCTGGTGCTTATCCGTCCGTTCAGAATTGATCCCCTTGGCAGGTTATAAATAACAAGTAAACCCCTTAGGGTTTTTCACTCCCAGCAACAGCATTCCCACAGATTAGATCTGAGAGACTGCCCGCTCTGCTTCTCTGCCGCCGCCGCCGCCACAAAGTAGATTGGATCTACTTGCGCCCACTGCCGCAATCCGCCCCCTCCTCAGCCCCCGAGCGAATGCGAGTGAAGACTCCGGTGTCTTGGAGGATGAAGGCGTCCCCGGCGAAGAGCTCGAAGACCAGCGTGTCGAAGAAAAGGAGCCGCAGTGAAGCCGGAGATGCCGGCCAATCATCATCATCGCCGCCCTCCTCCCCTTGCCCCAATCCGGCGAAGCAATGGAAGAAGGTGAAGTTGAAGACCGAGGACCTGCTCGCCTTGGTCAACAGCGGATTCCTTCGCGAGAAGGAGATGGATCTCTGGCGCACTGCCACCAACGACCCGTATCCGATGGAGAAGAACCCGGACGAGATCCCGATGTTCTCTGAACTCCCGAGTAGTTGTGTAGTTGTCAAGCTTGCATTGCTGACTGGATACTTCGTGATGCAGGAAATCCACGAACTTGTCGTGGGATGGTGAGGAAACCAGCCCTCCGGCTGATGGAGAAGACCGCTCGGCGGAGGTGCGCGAACCCACGCCACCGCCACAAGCTGAAGCCACAGTGGAGTCAACACTTGAAGAGGCCACCTTGGTCGAAGGTATGTGTCCTGCCAGCACTGGTAGTCATCATGCATAGTAGTCGTAGTCTTTGAAATTGACTTCTTGTACTCATCTTGGCAGGAGCACAAGCTGAGGGAGCCGCAATCCCTAAAGCCGTAGCCATGGAAACGGCTACGGTGGAGACGGAGCCCACAGAATCGGTTGCTGGGGCGACGGCAGCAACAGCCCCCGGGCCGGGGACTACGGTAGCCCCCGAGCTGAGCGCGGAGGCGCGAGTCGATCCTCTCCTCGGGGCAAGCACGGACGTAGTCGTCCGCGAGCCAATCATAGAAGAGGTTGCGCCGCTTCGCTCGGCACCCATGCCAGAGGCGGCATCTTCAAGTCGTGGAGGACTCGAGTTGCTGGAGGACAATCTTGTTGATCCGGCCGTTGTCGCTCTGAGCATGGAGTCATGGAGGCGTACCCAGCAGTGGGTCAAGGTACGTTGCGGGTACCCTGATTAATCTTGCTTTTGTAGAGTATTGGGTACTCATTGGTTGTTCTATCTTACGCAGGACATTGTTGAGAGGTCCCGCCAGAAGTCTGAACTTCTGAAGGGATATGGCGACACAGTTCTTTGTGCCGAGGCCTTGGAGAAAGAGCTCCAAAAGTCGAAGAAGCATTCCGCTCTGCTCCAATCCAAACTTGACGGCGCCTTCGCCCAGTACCATAACGAGGTGCAGGACATGCAGGCGAAGAGGGACGACTTGATCCGGAAGAACAAGTCGTTACGCCAGAAGAACAAAGGTATGTTTTCCGCCAAAGCTTTGAGTACTTATTGAAGTACCTTGGAGTAATCTGTCATTGCATTGAGTTGTCTGCAGATCTTGAGGCAAGAGTTGACCAGCTGAAGGCTTCTGAAACGGACCTCAAGAATATTGTATATCGGGAGACCGATAAAAGAGAGGTACTGGAGTACGAATACGCTCAGTTGCGCCATGAGTGCATCACACACATGGAGCTCCATGAAGCTTCAGACTGTGATCTTGTAAATTGCTATAAATCTCTGCAGAAACTTAATGAAGATTGCGAGAGGGTTCGAGGCCAGCTGAAAGAACTCGAGGAGGCCGCGCTGCCTATTGCGAGGCTGCTGGTGCCATATCCGGGCGGGCCAAAGATTGCGCCACTGGTGGACAGGCTGAAGGAAGCCCCCGAGTGCTTGGCGACATATGTCAAGCATCTGGCGAAGTCAATTCCGAACCAGGTCTTGGCGTATATGAAGTCATATTTCCCCAAAGCCCCCGTGGACGTGGTGGCCGGCGGACTTGCGGCGAACTGCAGCGACGAGCAGTACAAGGTTCTCCTCGAAGAGATGGCGCCCATCGCTGAGCAGGTGGCGGAGAAGCTTAATCTCAAGTAGATGTACCTGTATAGGTGGCTTAGGGTAGTTCATGTAAAACAAACAAAGTAGTCAGTAACTTGTTTGAATTATCAATGAAAGTTGTCCACGCTTTGTATGTGAAATAAGTACTGTAGCGAACATGGCCCCATATGCCATTAGTTCGAGTTTGATTTTGGTGATTCATGACAACATGATCAATGGGACTAACTATATTGTTTAGCATGTCCTTGTAGATATTTCTAGGTCCCATGGATGCAAAAATACCACATGCCAAATTGAGAAGATAGTCTATTTTTCAAGGGTCAAAACCGCGGAAGAAAAGGAAGGAAATTGACACCGTCGGATGAACCGATGGTACCATCGGTGCAAGCATCGGTGTACTTGGTACACTGCGCAGCAGGCAAAATGAAGATGACACTGTCGGATGATCCGACGGTCCAGTTTCTAGATGCGCCGGATGAATTGCAGAGGAGGAGCAGCGAAGACAGTAGCACCGGATGATCCGACGGTCTGAGAGAGGACACCGTCGGTCTATCTGACGCTCAGTTCGAATCAAGACAGAGACGCGCCAAGACAGCCTCTTCAGCACCGGATGAACCGACGCCTTGGTCAAGTGGAAGCATCGGTCTATCCGATGGTCACGAAGCAGCATACAGAGATGTTTTGGCCGCGAGGTCTTCAGCACCGGATGAACCGACGCACCATCGGTGTATAGCGTCGGAACAGTTATGTCAGCAGAGCTGCAACGGCTAAGTGACGTGGAGGGCACCGGATGAACCGACGCCCTGGAAAAGCATAGCATCGGTTCATCCGACGCTACCTTTTTCAGTGGCCGTTAGCCAAAGGCTAGCTGAGTGCCTTGGGCTATTTATACCCCCTCCACTCACCCATTTGAGGTGGCTGGATTGTGTGGAAGTGCAGGAGAGTGCAAGACACCTAGAAGATCATATCCAATCCATCCAAGTGCTTAATTGCTCATCTATAGACTTGCATATGCTTTGTGTATGTGCTTAGTGCTAGGCTTAGCTTAGAGCTGAGTGAGTGCAAGGTTGTGCCAACCTTGTGAGGTGATTCTTGAGTGAATCAAGGTGTACAAGGTTCGCCGGAAGCCTTGGGGCCTAAGTGGCTCACCGGCAATCGTCATCGACCCTCCGGCTTGGTGTGGAGCGGCGAGGACACTTTGTGCAGGGGACGTAGAGACCCCCTTCCTTGGTGGAGAAGCTCCTTAGTGGATGCAGCATCAAGGTGACCAAGGGAGCTTGGCGAGTGCCTAGGTGGTGAGCCTTTGTGGCGAGTCAAGTGGTGCTCTTGGGAGAGACTTGGTGACCGGGAAGCAATACTCTTGTGTGAGTGCTTCAACAACGTGGACTAGGGGTGGCTTAGTGCCTACCGATACCACGGGATAAATCGCGTGTCAAGAGTTTGCTTCCTCTCATCCCTCTTTACGTTTCCGCATTTACTCTATTGCAATCTTTGCTTGCCTTTACTTTCCTAGAGTAGTATCATGCTAGGATTGGCTATAGGTTGCAAACCTTGTTTTGGGATGGGAGTTTCACACTAGAACAACCCTAGTTGCACATCTAGATAGTATGTTCTAGTGTATCTTTATGCAAAAGTAGTGAAGCCATAGGTTAAGGTTTTTAGTTTGCCTAATTCACCCCTCCCCCTCTTAGGCTACGAGCATCCGATTCCTTACAAGTACTTGTAGCCGCCACTTGCAGCGAAGTGCACGGAGTACCAAACCGTGGAGAAGTCGTGAGTAGTAGTACTCGGTAGAATCTGCCTGGTTGGAAAGGCACAGTAAAAGAAGTTGAGTAGAATCAAGCTTTATTACTGATGAATAAGTACACCTGGATGGCCAGGGCCGTTTACAAGTGTAGTCGCCAGGACCCGTGGGCCGCCTACGGCTAAGTGGTTGCTAGGGCCCTTGAGCCGCTTACAGCTGAAGATCCATTAGTAGCCGTATAGGCTGGATCTAGAGTACATGGTCTGTAGACCGCCGCTAGAGTCCTCAGTGCTCTGAGCAGCCCAAGATCCGTTAGTAGTCGTTGACGCTGGATCTTGGAGAAGAGTAGTCCGGAGACTAGTGCTAGGACCGAGAGGCCGCTTACAGCGAAGAGTCCGTGAGTAACCGTATAGACTAGGACCCATAGATGAGTAGTCGAGCGACTACGCGTAGAAGCGACACAGCTAGTCGACGTTCCACGAGTTGTTGATGTCGTCGCCTTCAAGCGTTTGGAGGCGATATGAGCCTAGTCCGGTCACCTTGGAGACTGAGAAGGGACCTTCCCATGGCGAGCTGAGCTTGTGTAGTCCGTCCGTGTTCTGGATGCGACGAAGGACTAGATCGCCGACGTTGAAGGAGAGTTCCTTGATGTTGCGATCATGGTAGCGTCAGATACCCTCTAGGTACCTTGCTGACTGGACGAGGGCAGCACAGCAGGCTTCTTCGAGGCTGTCGATGTCAACCCGTCTGCTGTCTTCTGAGATGCCTTCGTTGTATTGTTCCGCTGCCGGGGATTCCCACATCACGTCGGTGGGTAGAATAGCTTCGGATCCGTAGACCAGGAAGTAGGGCGACTGCCCTGTTGGCTTGGTAGGTTGAGTACGAAGCCCCCAGAGTGCATTGGGTAGTTCCTTGATCCATTTGCCTCTTTTGGTGTTAGCTGCGTCATGCAATTGCTTCTTGAGGGTGTCGAGTACCATCCCATTAGCGCGCTCGACTTGTCCATTGGCGCGCGGGTGGGCGACCGAGACGTACTGGACGTCGATCCCGCTATTCTCACAGTACTCCCAGAACTAGTGGTTGTTGAAGTTGGAACCCAAGTCGGTGATGATGCGATGGGGCAGCCCGTAGTGATGCGCTAGCTCATCCAAGAAGTCAAGTACTCTGTCGGCCTTTGGGCAGGTGACCGGCTTGACTTCGATCCACTTGGTGAACTTGTCGATGGCCACCAAGACTCTGTTGAATCCTCCTGGCGCAGTTGGCAGAAGCCCAATCATGTCGAGCCCCCAGCAGGCAAAGGGCCAGGTTGGTGGTATGGTGACTAGTTTGTAGGCCGGGATGTGTTGCTGCTTGGCGAAGAATTGACATCCTTGGCACTTTCTGACGAGTTCTTCAGCGTCGGCCAGAGCTGTGGGCCAGTAGAAAGCTCGTCGGAAAGCCTTGCTCACTAGCGTATGGGGAGACGCGTGGTTGCCGCAGACGCCCTTGTGGATCTCCTCCTAGATGTCCTTGCCTTCTGCCCGAGGTATGCACTTCATGAGGACTCCAAAAGTGCACCCCGCCTGTAGAGCTTGTTGTTGGTATTTCTTAACCTCGATGCTAAGTTACGGGTCCCTAGCAACGATGCCGGAAATATCCAAATGGTAATCCTAACGATTACAAGAGTCCGCAAGCACACGGAAGTACCATTGTAGCATTTCCCCAAAGGAGTATTCCAAAGGGTATCGAATCCAAGGAAGGCTGGGCAGATTAACTAGTTCAACACTATTGCAAAGAGTATAAATCATAGACGGGGACAAACCAGATACTCAAGTGCCGGGGTAAGATAAAATAGATAGGATAGTAGTGTGAACACACAAACACACTCTCTCTATAGGTCCTAGGCTTAGGAGGCAACATACGAGTTAGTTCTAGGTTCTAAGGTACTAAACATACGAAGTTAGTCAGACAAGTTAGTCACACACTGGCATCGCATGATGCTGGCTCAAGCACCCAGGCACAAACGGGGAGCTAACCTCCCGCGTCGCTTACGCACAACTCTGGTTGTTAGACTTTAGACTCCTACAGCGTATCCGAACGTGGGGGATTCTGAAGGGTCCAACGGCTGTCACCACCGCGGCCTACCCCAAGACAAACCGTGGGATACACTCGTAAGCAATGTAGCTACGCAACACAAGCACCACGCTTGCGTTGTTAGCAGGACACTGACCGGCCCGGGCTATTGTGACCCAGGTCAGAGCCGCCAGATAAACCGGCCGATTACACCAAACACCGTAGCTTGAGCACGAACTTCATACAACACAAACTTGGGATCTAACTAGATCAAACTAGACTAAGCACACAAACGGATTCGTGCTTTCCTATGTCTATTCAACAAGATCAAAGGGTCGTGTTCATGATGAACACGAGCCTCTAACTTATGAACAAACACCGAAAACATGTATAAGTCACTCATCAACTGGATCGAAAGGCCGTGTTCATCAAGAACAGGAGCCCCTAAATGATGAACGAGCGAAGAACACATGAACAAATCACCCATGTGTACAAGCACAACTTTATATGAAATAGCTGAATAACTGAAGTAGATCAAAGTCATACAATAAAATAAAGATACAAGAAGACTCATACCTAGATCCCAAAGTAGACTTGGAACCTGAAGTAGAACTACTCTAGCCTACCTCCTAGCCTTAGAAACCAAAAGTGAGAGAGGAGGAGTAAGTTGTGTTGGTAAGAAATGAGCCCCCTCCCCTTCTATTTATAGGCCAGAGCACCGCCACAAGAAGGAGTGAAACACCCCGAGGATGTCCTCTAGGACCAATGGACAAGCGCCATGTGGAAGCCCAGGATCAACCGACCCAAGGTCGGTTCAGCCGATCCTAGGGTCGGCCGACCCCAGGTGGGCCCCATTCAGGGTGTGCTTCCTCGGGGTGGCTGTCCTATGGGTCCTTAAGTCGGTCCCCGGTGTACATGTGTTCTTGAGGCAGTTTAGGCGCTCTGGTGGGCCCATGGATCCATGTGAAGTCCACGTGTCACGCTCTGATTTGTCGGGGCTTGCCTCCTTTGGATTGGTGACATGGCATGCATGCGTGGCACCTGAGGTGGCTTAGCTTGTATGCATGGCACCTGAGGTGGCAGCCACTCCTTGCGGTGACGTGGCATGAATCGTAGAAGGTGAGTTTGCCACTTCTTTTGTGCTTATTTTCCTGCAATCACATAATCTCCAAGGACAAGTGGAACTACATTATTCTTAACTAAAATGCGTGTAAGAAATGCCTCTTGCTCCTTTATCCATGAGTAAATTGACGGCTAAAGTAAGCACTTAATAGCCGTCAACAACTCCCCCAAGCTAGCCTCTTGCTCGTCCCGAGCAAGACACTTAGGACTTAGGTTGGCCGATCAGGAGTTGCTACGATGTTGTATTCCTAGTTTATGACAAGCATACGACTAGGTACTCTATCAAGAATTGAATGAGTTGGCATTGATCCTACCTTACGCTTGATATCCATGGGGCATGTAGCTTCACCTGCCTTGGGTGGTTGAAAGATAGAACAGTTGTATTGGATTTACTAATCACGGGTACCTTGATCAGTCGTCAATCCGGAGGTTTTGCAAATTTTCGTAAAGAAATCAAAGTTCCTCGAATGATACTCTCGGATCGCTCAGTGTGTATGATTCCTCACCAAGGCATTGATTTGCCTTCTTTCTCCACCTACTTCTAATAAGCTGATATGTGGGGTTGTAGGTAGGGAAAACATGTGGCATACCTGTTCCTCATGTATTGTCGAGTCGAAAACCGGATCCTTGGGAGTAACAAGTCATACAGCCTGATCAAGATGTGCATGTGTGTGTATATGGTGGATGGATGAAAAACTCCTTTTTGTATAAGATTCTCTCCTCTCCTTTTGAGATTTTTGAGACTTGAGCTATGTCTCTTTATTCTTTCTCTCTTTTTTTTCATACTCTAAAGCATGCACTGCTTTTTTTCATAGCCATAGTCCTTGCTGAACATTTTTGGAGAGAGAGTAATCATGAACGACGCGCGGAGCTTTATTTGCGGAATGGATGGAGAACAGATGAAATGATGGGTGCTAACTTCTGGTGTAGAAGTTTAGCAAATAGCGGCTGTGTACGTGATCTTAATGATGGGAGCATGACAAGTTTCTCGCTGAGGGTCACAACAATTCGACAAGACTCAATGAAGAAAACAAGCAGCATATGCGGAGGCTAACAAAAGCTAGGATCTACATATGGCTTTGGATAGGAATTTCTCATCATTGAGGAACTTATCATTTTATTATTTTTCAAAAGAAAACTCCGGATATCAAACATCACTTAGCACAGGCTCATAGCAACCCTATTATACCGTATCATACCTCACAACAACCTAGGCAAAGGTCATGCTTTTTGCTACCCACAAGTTTCAAGCTAAGGTTTGATCGTACAAGCCAACAAACTCAAAACTAAGATAGGATACTAAGTTGTAGCAAGGCAGACAAGAGGAATAAACAGAGCAACTATTCATCATTTCGACCATAAAGGGACACAAAGCATTCTTACTGCGCATATGAAAGCAAACTAATTTAAGAAAACAGAATAAATATTTTTGGTCTTTTTAGCTTTTGCAGATTTTTATGGGTTTTTAGCATATGAGATTCTGAAAATAAAGGTACAAGTTACCTCAGAGTGGGGGTCCTCCCCCAAGCTAGCTTCAGGCTCACTACTGTGGAGAAGGGAATCCCATCCACTGGTAGTAGGCCCTCTGCTCCTCCAGCTACTGCTGCTGTGCCAGCTCGATGGCGTGAAGTCTCTCGCCGGACATCCGCTGCCAGTCCCGGGTGGACTCGACGTGCTGGTGCACGGTCTCCTCCATGTCGCCGACTCGGATGTTGAGCTCGCTCATCTGCTGAGTGAGGGTGGCCCCACGAGATGATGAGCGCAGTCCGGACGATGAAGATGTCGCATCTCCGTAGGTAGTACTAGCAGGGACGGCCCACTTGCCGCTGCCCGCGCTAGCCCAAGCCAAGCTACTCGCACCCTGCTGGTACATGGGCTGGTCCCAACCGGGAGCATACCCGGGAGTGACCCCAGGCATGTACTCGGTAGTGGTCCACATACCCGGCGGAGGTGTGGTAGGCTGAGGCGACAGCTGTGGAGATGGCTGTGGTGGCGGCTGTTGTGCTCTGGCTGCTCTCCTCGTTGCGCTTCTAGTTACCCTGTCACCAGAGACACTAGAACGACGAGGTTTCTCGAGAGGAAGGGTCAGTGACCCCTGGCCGTACAACCTGAAATCCGGGTTAGGTAACTGGATCTGGTTTGTATGGCCTGGGTAAAAATTTGTCAACCACTGCCGAATCATAGCTTGCACAGGGGAGATCTTGATCCGTCTGACCGCGGCATATAAGATCGTTGCACCTAGGTATCAACTTGCCGCGAACAGGATGACCAGAGATCTCTTCCCATTAAAACCAGCGCAAGCTTGCTCAAGAGAAATAGCGCAGCGACGATGAAAACCGAGGGTGCGACTAAGATCTTTCCATGAAACTCGATACGGAACTCCATGAAATCGAAATGAAATACCAGACGCATCCTCTTGAAGAGTGCAGAGAAACTGGATGGTGGTAGGTCTAGAACCAACCTCCTGAACTGGAATGAACTCCTCCCATCCTAGAGCTTGCCAAATGGAATTGAACTCGGAGTCCATACCTGTTTTCTCGAGAAGGTCCGGGTCGAACTCCTTGGTGTTGGCGAAGACTCGGTCCTTGATGAGAGCGTAGGCTTGTCTCTCACGATCACTCCTCAAGTTGGTGAAGGCGGCGTCGACGGCGTACACTTCATCGGCTTGTGGCGTGGGTAGCTCTTCTTCTCCTTCTTCTTCACAGTCGGTTGACATTGGGCTTGGTGCAGCTTCGGAGTGACAAGACGAGCCCCCCCGTCGCGTGAACGGCGTGAGCGAGTCAACTTCCGGAGTGCGCCGGTGGCCAACTCATCTTGCACAACTATCAGACAACACGAGTAACACAGTGATGGGTTAGTGAAACCGAATGAAATTCTTACCGAGTTTGCTCCACCAATGATCAATATTTCAGCAGCACTTGGAGAGAATACTTGGCACCTCAATCTCGAGCGAGAAATCCACGAAAACCAGAGAGCAAGAACAAGAGAGGGAGAGAGTGTTGCAATGGGTGAAGACACCCCTCAAACCCCCTTGTATTTATAGGCATTGCGGCCGGGCACCGAGACATGTGGCGTGTTCAACGGCTAGGAGCCGTTGGAGGAAGGAGGACCGGGCTAGCCGTTAGGCTGGGTCGGCCGACCTGTGGGGTCGGCCGAACCCACCTCGGGTCCGCTCGCCTCCAGCTTTTTGCAACGGCTCTCTAACGGTCACATGAGGGCCTGTCTAGGTGTACCGGTCCAAACCCGCCTGGAAACTTGCTCAAATAAATTTCTAGGGATTTTCCAACCCAAAATTTTATTTTTCAAAATTTCTTTATTGAAAAAGGGAAATTTGGCTAGAAAAATTCTAGCATGCAGATGCAGAGTTGGAAAAGATTTAAACATGCATTGAAAAAAATTAAATCAAATTTTTGGAAGGGAAATATGAGGTAGCTCACCAATTTTACCTTTTGGCGAAAAGGACTCATCTTTTTAAGTCCGAGAGCAGGACCTTTCTCGGTGATTAGTTCCACTCGTCACCCCACTCCCGAGAGGTGGAGGGGTGTGATCTCTGTACGTGCCTCCACACCTTCCGTGACTTCCTTGTTTTTCTTGGTGTGGTCAGAGGTCGTGTGAGCTGGGGTTGTGGCTCCGTCCACCCCCAGGTCTGCTCATCGTTTCCTTACACTGAATAGCATTGCTCTTCTGTTGGTCGAAACCAGAATATCAAGTTCTTCTTCCCAATGTGGAAACAGATGGTCCCACTTTCCACATTGATCCTTGCTCGAGCGTCACTCAGGAATGGCCTCCCAAGAATGAGTGACATTTCCGCATCATCTTGCATATCATGGACCACGAAATCCGCAAAGATGCAAGAGCCTTGGATGAATACTAGTAGACTCTCCACAACCCCCTCCGGATACCGGATCAATGCATCAGCAAGTTGAACTGTCCTCGAGGTTGGGGTAAGAGCGGGATATCCCAGTCTTTCGAACATAACCTTGGACATGAGGTTGACACTCGCGCCAAGGTCACAGAGGGCATTCCTAATTTTCTGGTAGTATATAGTGCAAGTGATAGCCGGATAACCAGGATCCTTCCTGTGCACAATTGCTGAAGATTCCCATGGATCAAGAACCTGCTGTATGGGCCTCCCTGCATAGTCAGCAGCTCGTGCCCTCCCTGATGGCTTACCCCATCTGGTGGACACTGCACAAACATTCTCACAGGAAGACACGGGTTGCCCCGGAATCTTCCCGTCCTCAGCAGAGGGAACCAAAGCAGCTAACTGAGCCAACTGGGTTTTTATCATTTTATTAAAGCTCAGCTGGTTCTTGAGAGTAGAAGAAAGGCTATCGATTTTAACGCTGAGGCTTTCCAAAGCCTTATCATAGGCAGCTGTTTTCTTGTTAAAGCCTTCATTAATCTTGGCTTGCCTGAAAACCAGATCTTTCAGGGAAGGTTGGTTGGGATTGTAAGTATTACCTTGCTTACCCCCTGATAGTAAGGGCGTGATTGATTCCACATTTGACCTCCTTGTGGACGATAACCATTGTTGTTGCCGTTCATGTACATCACATCCTCCTGGGTAGCGGGGCAATAATTCCCTGAATGCCCAGTGTCACCACAGACTTCGTAGGTCATGCGAGCATCCATAGCTTGAGTAGTGATGGCCATGGCAGCCTTCTCGCTGGTCAGAGCATCCATTCTCTTCATGAGTAGGTCCATCTTGGCGTGCAACATATCCGCTTCCTTGACAGTATGTGTACCCCTCTGACGTGGCTGGAGTCGATCATCACTCCACCCTTGGTTGGAGACCATCTTCTCGATAAGTTTGGTTGCTTCAGCGATGGTGAGAGAGAAGAAAGCCCCTCCAGCAGCAACATCAATGTGGCCTCAGGCTGTCGGAGTCAGCCCATTATAAAAACTCTGAAGACTAAGCCAGTTGTCCATCCCATGATGGGGACAAGCCAGGATGTACTCCTGAAGCCTCTCCCAAGCCTCTGGAATGGTTTCATTTGCTGCTTGCTGAAAACTCGAAATTCTCCCCCGGAGAGCATTGGTTCTGCCCATCGGAAAGAACTTCACGAGGAACGCTGCTGAGCACTTTGCCCAGGTGTCAATATCTGCATGGTTCGCATAGAACCACTGCTTCGCCTTTCCCAGGAGTGAGAATGGGAACAGCCGCAGACGAATGGCATCTTCCTCCACTCCTCATATGGTGAAGGTACTGCACAGCACCAGGAACTGTTGCAAGTGGGCGCTCGCGTCTTCATTAGGCTTGCCACATAATGGGCTAGCCTGTACCATCGTAATAAGGCCAGTCTTGATCTCGAAGTTTCCATTCTTGGTGTTGATCTCGGGGCCACTAGGCACCTGATCAGCAGAGGGAGCAGAATATTCGAGAAGAGTCTTCTCCGGATTGGCCATAGGAGTTGATGTAGATGGCACAAAGGAAGCTGGATCGACTTCCGTGCATACACGCTGGGGAGAACCGAAATGAGTTCTAGCTCTCCTCACGAGTGACTTAGGATTTTCAGTGAAATTCGGCGGTAAGTCGAAACCAGTCATACACTACCTGTCTTCATCATCGATAGACAAAGAAGACATTCAAAGTTAGCCTGCATTGAGAACTGTTTTATTCCTGTCATGATTATAAACATTGCAAAGTGCTGACAAGTTATCCTTAGCCATCCCCGGTAACGGCGCCAGAAATGCTTGTTGGTATTTCTTAACCTCGATGCTAAGTTATGGGTCCCTAGCAACGATGCCAGAAATATCCAAATGGTAGTCCTAACGATTACAAGAGTCCGCAAGCGGACGGAAGTACCATTGTAGCATTTCCCTAAAGGACTATTCCAAAGAGTATCGAATCCAAGGAAGGCTGGGCGGATTAACTAGTTCAACACTATTGCAAAGAGTATAAATCATAGACGGGGACAAACCAGATACTCAAGTGCAAGGGTAAGATAAAATAGATAGGATAGTAGTGTGAACACACAAACACACTCTCTCTATAGGTCCTAGGCTTAGGAGGCAACATACGAGTTAGTTCTAGGTTCTTAGGTACTAAACATACGAAGTTAGTCAGACAAGTTGGTCACACACTGGCATCGCATGATGCTGGCTCAAGCACCCAGGCACAAACGGGGAGCTAACCTCCCGCGTCGCTTACGCACGACTCCGGTTGTTAGACTTTAGACTCCTACAGTGTATCCGAACGTGGGGGATTCCGAAGGGTCTAACGACTGTCACCACCGCGGCCTACCCCAAGACAAACCGTGGGATACACTCGTAAGCAACATAGCTACGCAACCCAAGCACCACGCTTGCATTGTTAGTAGGACCCTGACCGGCCCGGGCTATTGTGACCCAGGTCAGAGCCGCCAGATAAACCGGCCGATTACACCGAACACCGTAGTTTGAGCACGAACTTCATACAACACAAACATGGGATCTAACTAGATCAAACTAGACTAAGCACACAAACGGATTCGTGCTTTCCTATGTCTATTCAACAAGATCAAAGGGTCGTGTTCGTGATGAACACGAGCCTCTAACTTATGAACAAACACCGAAAACATGTATAAGTCACTCGTCAACTAGATCGAAAGGCCTTGTTCATCAAGAACAGGAGCCTCTAAATGATGAACGAGCGAAGAACACATGAACAAATCACCCATGTGTACAAGCACAACTTTATATGAAATAGCTGAATAACTGAAGTAGATCAAAGTCATACAATAAAATAAAGATACAAGAAGACTCATACCTAGATCCCAAAGTAGACTTGGAACCTGAAGTAGAACTACTCTAGCCTACCTCCTAGCCTTAGAAACCAAAAGTGAGAGAGGAGGAGTAAGTTGTGTTGGTAAGAAATGAGCCCCCTCCCCTTCTATTTATAGGCCAGAGCACCGGCGCAAGAAGGAGTGAAACACCCCGGGGATGGCCTCTAGGACAAATGGACAAGCGCCACATGGAAGCCCAGGATCAACCGACCCAAGGTCGGTTCGGCCGATCCTAGGGTCGGCCGACCCCAGGTGGGCCCCATTCGGGGTGTGCTTCCTCGGGGTGGCTGTCCTGTGGGTCCTTAAGTCGGTCCCCGGTGTACACGTGTTCTTGAGGCGGTTTAGGCGCTCTGGTGGGCCCATGGATCCATGTGAAGTCCACGTGTCACGCTCTGATTTGTCGGGGCTTGCCTCCTTTGGATTGGTGACATGGCATGCATGCGTGGCACCTGAGGTGGCTTAGCTTGTATGCATGGCACCTGAGGTGGCAGCCACTCCTTGCGGTGACGTGGCATGAATCATAGAAGGTGAGTTTGCCACTTCTTTTGTGCTTATTTTCCTGCAATCACATCATCTCCAAGGACAAGTGGAACTACATTATTCTTAACTAAAATGCGTGTAAGAAATGCCTCTTGCTCCTTTATCTATTAGTAAATTGATGGCTAAAGTAAGCACTTAACAGCCGTCAACACTTGTTTCCAACTAGTACGTAGGTCTTGGCTCGGTGGACGAGTTGTTCGGCCATGTTCTTGTCGGAGGGAACCTTCTGCTCGCAGATGTAGTCGATGAAGGGTTGTCTCCAGTCCACGTCGATCATCATGACCTCCTGACCGGACTGTGGTGGCACAGGGTCAGTCGTCGTTGGCGCCGGCTCCGGGTTGGATGGCGCGTGAAGCTCGTGGACGAAGACTCCGACGGGTACTTGTGCGCGAGTAGAACCAAGCTTCGATAGGATGTCCGCTGCGACATTGTTGTCGCGAACGACGTGGTGGAACTCGAGACCGTAGAACTTGTTCTCGAGCATGCGGACTTCCAGACAGTAGGCGTCCATATTCTCCTTGTTGCGATCCCAAGACTTGTTGACTTGGTTGATGACCACTGCGAAGTCGCCGTAGACTAGTAGCTGCTTGATGCCCAAGGAGATTGCGAGGCGGAGCCCATGCAGTAGGGCTTCGTACTCGGCTTCATTGTTTGAGACCTTCCAGAAGATCTGCAGGATGTACTTGAGTTGTTCGCCTTTTGGAGAGATCAGGAGTACCCCTGCACCTGCACCCTCGAGTTTGAGTGAGCCGTTGAAGTACATCACCCAGTGCTCTGGTCGCTCTGTAGGAGTTGGTAGCTGATTCTCCCGCCACTCTGCCATGAAGTCAACTAGTGCTTGGGACTTGATAGCGGTGCGTGGCTTGAAGTCGATGTTGAGGGCGCCAAGTTCGACCGCCTACTTGGAGATTCTTCCGGTAGCATCCTGATTGCGGAGTATGTCACCGAGCGGGTAGTCGGTGATGACGACAATCGAGTACTCCTAGAAGTAGCGTCGTAGCTTCGGCGAGGTGATGAGCACTGCGTAGAGTAGCTTCTGGACCGGTTTGTACCGTGCCTTGGACTCTGACAGAACCTCGCTGACGAAGTAGACTGGTCGCTGGACTGGGTAGGCGTAGCCTTCTTCCTGCCGCTCAACGACGATGGCGGTACTGACCACATGAGTAGTCACAGCGAGGTAGAGCAGTAGCTACTCCTTTTTGCGAGGAGCCGTGAGGACCGGTGGCTTTGACAGGAAGTCTTTGAGCTGCGTCAGAGCTTGATCAGCTTCCGCGGTCCACACGAACTTCTCTTGGTGCTTGAGTAGTTTGAAGAAGGGTAGTCCCCGTTCTCCAAGCTTCGCGATAAATCTGCTCAAGGCCGCCATGCACCCGGTCAGCTTCTGTACATCCTTGATGCAGGTTGGAGCTTTCATGTTGGTGATGGCAGAGATCTTCTCGGGGTTGGCTTCGATGCCGCGATGGCTGATGATGAAGCCAAGTAGTTTCCCAAATGGTACGCCGAAGACGCACTTGTTGGGATTGAGCTTCCATTGGTACTCTCGCAGTGATGCGAAAGTCTCTTCAAGGTCGTCGATGAGCGTGTCGGAGTTTCTGGTCTTGACGACCACGTCATCCACATAGGCTTCGACATTCTTGTTGAGCTGCTTCTTGAAGCAGGCCTGGATAGCTCGCTGGTATGTAGCGCCGGCGTTCTTCAACCCGAATGACATTGTCGTGTAGCAGTAGGCGCCGAACGGGGTGATGAACGCGGTCTTCTCCTAGTCTTCTTCCTTGATAGCGATCTGATGGTACCCAGAGTAGCAGTCGAGGAAGCAGAGCAGGTCGCAGCCTGCCGTGGAGTCGATGACTTGATCGATCCGAGGCAACCCGAAGGGGTCCTTGGGGCAGTGCTTGTTGAGGTCGGTGTAGTCGACGCACATCCTCCACTGGTTCGTGTTCTTCTTGCAGATGAGGACGGGGTTGGCAACCAATCAGGATGGAAGACTTCGCGGATGAAGCCCACCGCAAGTAGTTTGGCGAGTTCCTTCTTGATGGCATCCCGTCGGTCGTCGGCGAAACGGCGGAGGTGTTGTCGTTTGGGGGTAGCTTTGGGGTTGATGTTGAGTGAGTGCTCGATCAGCCTCCTGGGCACACCTGGCATGTCCGCTGGTTTCCACGTGAAGATGTCTCGGTTAGCCCGGAGGAAGCTGACGAGCGCGTCTTCCTATTTCGGGTCGAGCCCCGCGCCGATCATGGTAGTCTTGCTGCTGTCGCCCATCCCGAGGTCGATGGCCTTCACCTGCACTTACTCTGACGGTTGAGGCTTGTTCGCGGTGTCGGTCGTCTCAGGTATCTTGAGTTCGGTTGGGGCAAGCTTCTTGGAGGCAGCGAAGATCTCCATCATTGTGTTGGGTACTTGATTAGTAGCTGCAAGTTCCACGGCTTCGGTGTCGCAGTCGTAAGAAACCTTCAAGTCCCCTTGCAGCGCGAGTACTCCGGCAGCATTTTGAGTACCAAGTAGGTGTAGTGGGGGACTGCCATGAACTTGGTGATCGCTGGTCTACCGAGAATGGCATGGTAGGAGGTTTCGAAGTCCGCAACCTCGAACTTGATGTACTCGGTGCGGTAGTTCTCCCTTGTCTCCCCGAAGGTAACTGGCAGGACCACTGAGCCCAGTGGAATAGCCGCGTTACCCGGTATGATGCCGTAGAAGGGCGACGCGCCCTTGGTGAGCATGTCAGTGATGTCGAGCTTCATCTTCTTCAAGGTCTTGGTGAAGAGGACATTAAGTCCGCTCCCGCTGTCGATGAGTACCTTGTTGAGTTTGGAGCCCGCGACTACTGGTTTCAGGACCAGTGGGAAACGTCCCGGCTCAGAGAAGCTTGTCCATTGATCCACGCGGGAGAAGGTAATGGGTACCTCCGACCACCTTAGAGGTGTCGGTACCGCTGGTTCAATGCTCAAGACTTCTCGTAGAGTTAGCTTTTGGGACCGCTTGGTGGGTAGTCCGCCGAACAGGACATTCACCGTCTTGTCAGGTTCCTGGAAATCGCCGTTGCCCTCGTCAACTTTTTTCTTGCCCTTCTTGTCGTGAGGAGGCCGTGGCTCAGGATTGTCCTTTATTGCTCGCCGGAGTTGGTAGCACTGGTCAGTGGTGTGGTTGCCATCCAGATGCCACGGGCACTTCTCTTTGAGCAAGTCTCTGAAGCCGCCTGAGGTCTTTTTCGAGTTGTCCTTCGCAGGGCGCTGTATAGCCGTGACTGTATTGTCTGGCTTGCACTTGCGGTTGGAGCTCAAGTAGTTGTTGTTGTTGCGACTCCCTTGATCCTTGTTGTTGTTGTGGCCGCCCGTGTTGTTCTTGCTCTTGCCGCGAATGGAGTCATACTTGGCGTTCGCCTTGTCCTCTTCGTCGGCCCATGATGTGATCATGTCCTTGAGCTTGGTGATGGAACTCGGGCGGCGGCGACCGAAGTCTTCGAAGGTGCGACGGTGATAGAGCCCGTCTTGGAAGAGGTCGATGACTTCTTTGTCGGTGACGTCGATTACGGTCGCGCGCTTGTCGAAAAAGCGCCGCATGTACTGGCGGAGCATCTCGCCTTGTTCTTGCTTGACCATTGCCAGGTCCATGCGGGTACCCGAATGCCCCATGGCGCCCGTGAAGTTGCTGGTGAACTGAGCCTTTAGCTGGTCCCACTCGTCGATCGAGTTCTTTTCGAGTGACTCGAGCCATGTGAGTGGAGCTTGATTCAGGCAGAAAGGGAAGAAGAGGCACTTTGTGTCGTTGTTGCCACCAGCGTTTTCGATGGCCAGGGCGTAGCACCTGAGCCATTGAACTGGGTCTTGCTTCGCGTCGTACTTGGAGATCCCGAGAGGTTTAAATTTCTTAGGAAGAAGCAGGTTTCAAAGTCTTGCAGAGTAGGCGGGGAAGCCGTCGCTGTTGCTTGCTTTAGTAGCCTTTTTACAGCGGATCTCATCAATCCTGTGGCGAGCGTCATGGCCGCCATGTGCGTTGCCGGTGGCGTGGCTATTCGCGTGGCCTCGGCCTCCGCGATCGCCACCGCCACCAGCTCTTCTGCCGGCGCCATGGGATGAACTTCCGCCGCTGCTGCCACCACCACCGCCGCCACCGCGACTACCTCCGGCGCCACTGCGACTACCGCCGGCGCCACCCTGGCTGTTGGCACCCTGTGAGGGTCCTCCTACTGAGGCCCTAGAGTGGTTGGGATTTGGCTGGTGTTCACCACGGACGCGGTTGCGTCCGCCGTCTGCCGGACTGCGACTAGTGGCTTCGTGGTTTCCGGTGGGGGGAACTTGGGCGACCCTGTTGTCGACCCGCATGAAGTAGGCGTCTTCAGCAAGCTTGGCGATGACTTCGCCTGCGCGGATCCCCTGGGCCAGTCGTGCTATCATGGTGATAGACATGAGGCATTGCTCAGGAGTGGTGTGTACCCGGTTGGCAACTTGATCCAGAGCCTCATTGAGGTTCCGGATGGGGAGAGTTTCCCGGAGACGTCTGCGTCGGTCGTTTCGCTTCCTGTTGTGGTCACGCCGGGCGTTCTTGTCTTCGGGGGTCTCGTTCGGAGGTGCGTTGGCGGACAACTCATCCTCTGAGATGTCGTCAAGGTACCGGTCAGGTCGATTTTCCGAGGTCCCAACATCTCCGGCCGCCATGAAGACTTCACGGTCAGGAGTTCAGAGACTGGAGTCAGTAGTCGCCCCCTCGGTGGGGGTGTGCTCGTCTTCATTTGGAGCAAGCGGGGTCCCCTCCTGGAAGGGGAGTGTATCGAGGTAGGCGACGCAGCGTGAGTTGTCGTCCGTCAAGTCCGCGGGCTTGCGATCGGGCCAGTAGACGAATCTGCCGGCGGGAGTAGATGTAATGACCAAGCCAGTGGCAGGGCCTGACAGTGGTTCCTTAGTCATGTTGAGCTCGGACTCGGACTCGTTTGGGTCCGATCTGAAGTCGAACTCGTAAGAAGAGTCCGAGTAGTAGCCGGTTGCGGTGTTGGAGTCCGTGGAGTACTCGGAGGCGATCTCCTTGCCGGCCCGGCGTGCGGCGAGAGCTTCCGCGTGGGCCCTACTAGAGTTGCAGAGGCCGTATGGGAAGTGCTCGTGGAGGAGGACTGTTTCACACGATGGCTCAGGAGTCGGCTCACATGAGACGATCCAGGGCGACGTCGAGTTCAAGTTGGAGGCGGATCCAAGCTCGAAGTCGGCGACTTGGTTGTAGAGCGAAAATTCGCTGAATTTTTCGACGAGTGGGCCCGTGATGACTTCGGGAAGCGTCACGAGCCCGGTCTCCGGGTCCGGGGTCATGGTGAGGTAGCGCTGGAACGATCCAGCACCGTCATTGGTGCAGACCCAGGAGCCGAAGACGAAGGTGTCGCCGCGGTTGAAAGCGGCGGTTGGCTTGATGACGATTGAAGCCATCGAGTTCGCCATGTGATCTTCGGCGAGATCCCCTACCTGGCGCACCAGCTGTCGGTGTTTTAGACCGGCAACCTACCAAGGGGAGTACCCGAGGTAGATGAATGTGGCCTCGCCGAGATCGGTAACTCGAAGGAGAGACATGTGGCACACAATTTAGACAGGTTCGGGCCGCGAGGTGCGTAATACCCTACGTCCTGTATGCTGCGTAGCTCTGGGTTGATTGGGTGTGTTTACAAGATGATGCGGATGAAGAGATAGGGGTCCCTGCCTCGGCTTATATAGTCCGGGAGGCAGGGTTACAAGTCGGTTTGCCAGAGGAGTACTAGTCGTGTGCGGCTAGGAGTACTCTACATGGATCCGGACATGTCTAGCTTCCTAACCGAGTACTAATCCTCTATAGGCCTTGCGCTCCACGCCAGCAGGTGCCGTGTAGCCCAAGTCGAGTAGTCCCAGGGGGCCCACGGAGTAGTCAGTCCCAGTACCCACCTGAGTAGTGGGCCCAGGGATGTCTGTACGACAGCGATCATCGCGGCGATAGTCGCGGCGGTAGTCACGGCGGTCCCTATCATCGTTGCGACGGTAGGGTCGACGGTCACGGTAATCACGCCGATCAGGTCGACAGTTACGATTGTCATAGCGGCGGCTGCTGTTCTGGTCGTCGTTGTTGCCGCTCTTGGTCTTCTTGGGCTCTGGAGGTACCCCTAGGGCACACTTTGGCTATTCACACTCCCTCATGGTATGCTTGGCGTCGTGGTGGAACTGGCATTGGTCGTCCATGACCATGTTGAAGTCACCTTCAAGGAAGGTGGAAGGTCTGGGTGGGTTAGTCGCGTAGACCTCGTTAGATCGCTTGCGCGACCTGCTGCCACCATCATCGTGGTTGTGACAATCCGCCCAGGAAAATATCGTACTATCACCTAAACCAATCAACTTTAGTCATTAAGCGACAGTAAAGTACCATCCCGTCGTTGGTTGCTGGGTCAAAGCCCGGTAAATCACTTGGAAATCACACAGAGGATCGAACATATGCATTAAAACTCACGCGAAGGCGAGTCCAGAGTACAATACACAAATTAAATCCAAATCTACCCCGAAGGGTTTAATTATTACAAACCATTGTTCAAGACATGATAAGTAAAGGTTCTGAGTTCGAAAATAGCGGAATAATAAACTAGCGAAATGGTAAACATCACAGGAGGCCGTCCGTGATGCCATCACTCAACATCATCCACCCACTCCAGCTCCCAGCCATGTGGAAACTCACCAGGGCAAACAACACCTGCAACAACATTTATAAAGCAAGGCTGAGTATGCTAATACTCAGCAAGACTTAACTGTCGGGTGATAACTACATCACCAAACTCTAGACATGAGAGGCTTTTTGGCCGGTGGAGTTCTTTTGCTGAAAAGCAACAAAGAGTATGTCCTTACTTTCAATATTTTAGCACAAATTCCAGTTAATTGCCATTTCTAAGTGTGCCAACTAATTCAATCAAGAATTTGACAATACAATTAATTCAAGCAGTAATATTCACAAAGTTCCATCATTAAGGGATATCATGGCCAGTTGATTAAGCAGTCTCAGATAATGGTGAGAGGCCGACAATCGATTGGTTATTAACCTTGCAAGGTAGACCTAAACACACGGTAGGGTGCCCTCACACTGGACAACCACCAGGTGGTTCCCAAAAATCCTCGACTTGGGATCGAAGATTACAGTCCGGGGTACAAGGCTATCTGGCATGCCCCACACAGTACATCCAGTCTTACCCATGTACCCACCTCCCGGTTGCAAATCGGGCAGGTGAACACTCAAGATTAGTAAGGGTAAGATCCCGCACCGTCTCGTTAAGGTACGAGGCTTATCGGTCCCATTCCCGACAAGTGCTTAGTACGTTCAAAAGCTTAGCCCACGAAAGCCACTGGACCGGAGCCCAAAACCCATGCTCTTACCACATGAGCAATCCATTTATAAAGATCTTATGATTCCAACATAAGAACCTATTCTCGCGAGTGATGAACATCACTCGACTTCTACTGGGTCCTATAGCATAGCAGCTATCGACCTAGCATACTAGTAAAAGAGCATAGGTACCTAGGGTTCATGCATCTACGGTTTCACTTCAACTCCTGAAACGTAAATGCACAAACATAGCAAAGATAATTGCATAATTTTAAAAAGAAGGGTTAATGATCCGGGGCTTGCCTCCGCTGGCAAGGTTGGCCTTGGGCCCTTCTGGACTTTGGTCCAGGTCCTGAGCTACGTCCACGTACTGCAGCTCACCGTCAGCTCCTTCGTCTCCTCCTTTCGGCACGAGCGTATAGCTACCGTCGGAAAGATCTACACGAGGATGCAAATGCAAGATTTAATTGACGGTTTTGATTTAATTAATCACAAAACAACATATGACAATCATGAGGTGCATGGTTGACCACATTCACCTAGATGAACACATATTTGGTCTTTCTTTCTATTAAAGTAACAACACATGGTGTTTTATTATTTATTCCTTTTAATAGTGACTGTGTACACATTTATGTAAATAAATTAATTTAAATTCACAAAACAGCAAAGGGTTGGTCTTAAGCTTTTTAGAATGATTTACATCACACACATAAGGTCATTAAGTGAGGATGTGGTGATTTTCCCATTAATTTGATATTAAGCTTTAATTAGCCTCCATTGCTTTTATTCATAAAATAAATTCATAAAATTCAGTGTGGGTGTTTCTGAAGCATTATAGACCTAGATAAAGCCACTGAACAAGATTTCACATTCACATGGGCTATAAATTAATTATATCACAAAAAGGCAAATTTAGCTACCAAAACATGAGAAATGCATATAAAAATAAATACACAACAAATAGATTCCAACTTTCTCTCACTAGTTCTCCGACTCCAAACAAGGCTAGGAGATCAACAAACACATCAAGAGCTACTCTAGATCTTGAGCTATGCATTTATATTTAAATCTAAGCATAAAACAAGAATAATTATTTATGATAGACATAAGATCATGATTAATCCACCAGAGGTGAATTTAGGCATAACAAGATAACATGCAGAAGTTGAGCACAAACATCTATTTATTTTTAGCTACAAAAATCATTAAGGTAGATTCATAATAAATACAAAATAATTCATATTAAAAGATCTACACAGCAACTTTGTGCAATTTTTGGTACAGAAGCTAGGCATGACATTACTCACAACATATCCAAAATTCAGCTACAGATCACATGTGGATTTTGAACTACAGTAGATCTAGGTTTAACAGGTTTCTATTTTTCATGCAAAAACTATCACTCAAAAGTAGGGTCATGCTTTACAAAAGTTGTAGGGTTATTCACAAGGAAACCAAAAAAATTAAGTTTTCATTTGTCTGATTTTTCTACGATTTTCTATGAATTTTCTAAGATTCAGCTAAACACCAACACTATTTAAGATTCTATTTTCGAAGAGGTCCCTGGAAACTTTCCAATCTTCACAACTATGCCCTCGGGGCAACTTTTTCTCACACAACAGCCCCCAGCGGTGCAGGGGAGCTCGCTGCCGGCGAGGGGCTACCGGACTTGGCCAACGAGCGAGCCAGAGCGGCGTGCGAATCACCTAGAGGCGATTGGAAGCGGCGGTGGAGTCGGGGATGTCACCGGCGAGCGGCGGCGGCGAAGCCGTGGCGGCGCGACCGCTGCTGGTCGAATTCCGGTGAGGTAAGGAGGAATGTGGGGCAACAAACGATGGCTCGAGCTCCAACGGGTCCTAGGGAAGGTGTTTGAGGGGTTAGGCGGCCGAAGGAGTGAGTGCAGGGGCGAGCTCCGCACGGCGGCGGCAATGTCGGGCGGCGGGGCTCGGTGCTCACGCGCGCGAGGAGGAGCAGCATCGCCTTTTATAGATGGGAGAGGGTGTGCAGCTCCAAGCCTTCCCCGCGAAGGATACCCCGGCGAATATGCCGTGGGTACGGCGGCTTGGCCTCGGCAGGCGTGTGCGGTAGGGGGAAAACGGACGGTCCAATGAGGGATGGCGGTGCGGCCGGCCGGCGCGTGAGGGCGCGGCGCGTGGCACCGACCAGGGGTCCACCCACGTCACGCACATGAGCTCGAGGCACAGCGCAAGGATCGCTGGACGCCGACCGTCCTCGGCGTGTGCGTACGGCGATTACAGCGGCAAACCGACGTGGCGCCGGGCGACGTCGCGCGCGGGCGCGTTCCGGCGCAGAACAATTTCGGTTAAGCACTGTTGACCACGTTTTTCTCCCAAATTATGAACTGAAGTGGTCCAAGAGGTAATAAGCAAAGTTGTAGATCTCTGATCCCTCTACCACTTCTACAAAGGCTCTATGGTGTTTTTCTCAACCAATTTTGCATACACTGCGCGCCAAGTTGGAACTTTTCATGGCGTCTGTGAACAGTACATGCAGGCGTTGACCAGGGTATTGCACCATTTTCCACTTCAAATTTGAAATGCCGCTCAACATGAAAGTTGTGTCCCATGAAAAACTGGACAACTTTTATATTGGTAGAATTTGAAGTGTTTAGGTGAAATTTGGAGAACGCGGCAAAAGTTCTAGGGAAGGCTCAAAGACATCAAGGTTTAACTAGTGTTTGACTATGCCTTTGACCAAGGTTTGACCAAAAGTGCGTGTTGACTTGATTAAGATGATCATTAGTGTTTGTTGGTTAGGTTTTCGAGGTGATGACCCAGGTTGACCAAGGTTTGACTAGAGTCAACACGTTTGACTCGGTCATTAGCACTAATGATGCTAATTAAAAACCTGGGGCGTCACAGTGGTCTTCTCCTTTGAAGTCGTGCACCACCGCATCTTGAGTGTCGACAAGCTTGTCGACCTAGGCCATGAGGTCGGTGATGGTGTGGGCGTCGGCTTCGTGGATCTTCTCAAAGAGCTTGATGTTGGTTACTCCCTTCTTGTAGTATGCTATGACGTCTTCGTCCTTGACACCTGCGAGGGTGTTGCGATTCTCAAAGTAGCGATTAGTGTACTCTCGGAGAGTTTCATCATGCCTCATCCGCACTCTGGCGAGGTGATGTGTGTTGTGTGGACGCTCCTTAGCCTCACCACTAAGGTTGCACTTACGGTGACGGCGCCAGGAATGCTCGAGGCACTCGCAAGCGTCGCTACCGGGTTTACACCTCTAGTAACAGGGCTAGGGAACATCTTTTGGTAAAACACACGATCACAGAAAGGTCCGCAAGCACACGGATTACCATTGTAGCACTTCTCCCGGTGGTATTCGGGTTATCGTATTTATATTTTCCCAAGGGAGGCACTACGGCAAAGATAATCGAATAAACGGTGGAGAAAGACAAGACTTGGTACAGAGCTATAGCGAGGGTAACGAATAAAGATATTCGGAGATAACTTGACACACACAAGGAGATCTTGATAAAGTACTAGAGAGGATCTAGCGAGCTGGGAGGACAACGAGAGGAGAAAGGATCCTAACACAATCTATCTATTCTTGTCAACTCTAGGCAAGAACTAAGGCAAAGGATAACCAAGGCAAGCTAAACTCGACAAGCTCTTCTAGTGCTGCAGGGGCATGCAAAGCCACGCTCTCAGACTGGGATGAGAAGGGAGAACGACGACGCGCTGAATCCTACCGGCCCGAACTAACGTGGTGGACTACAAAGCCCGTCCGGAGCTGTCACCTCCTTAGGGTACCACAACTATTCCGTTAAATGGGACACCAATCTAAGACTAAGGTAAGCTCTGAGCACCGCGCTCACAACGAACCAAAGAACCTTTCCCCGGATATCACGAAGGAAGGTCTCTCTCTCCCGTGAACCGCCGGAGATCAAGCGAAGAACGACCACAACACTATAGGGTTCAAGAGAGCTATGCTAGCCAAGACTAAACTAACTTTAGTCTAAACCAAGAATAAAGCTTCTAGAGCAAAGTAAAAGCTGAATGTAATTGACTTGAAAGGTAAGATAGAAAGATAACTTGAATTGTACTTGAGTCCAAACAAAGAAAGGATACAAGAGTAGTACCGGAACTCTGAAGAAGACTCCTCTAGAACCCCGAGACTAGCTCGACTCGACTCTAACTCCCAAGCTGCACTAATCCTACTCTAAGTGAACAAAAGAGGGAAATGGAGATGCTCCTGCGTTGTGTGTCTAATCCAGCGAGTGTGAGGTGCCTTTTATAGGCAAGGAGGGTCGGTGGAGCGCATAGGGACAATATGTCAGGTGCGGCCGGCCCTGTGATCCACTGCCTCTCGCCTTGGACGCCCCTGATCACTGCTCCTGAGGCGGTTGTAGGTCAGTTCCTTGGGTCGGTTTTGCCCGGCACGCGAATGGATAGGTGCGGCCGGCCCTCTATGTGCGGCCGACCCACCTCCATGCCATGTGATGCACCGCCTATGCTCAGGGACGCCTAGGATCGCCTCTGAATGACGGTTGTGGTGGTTGAGCGGTCGGACAAGTGGACCCATTGATCCTAGCCTCCACCTTTGGATCAAACCGACGTTCTTCAGTGAATCGTGCCCATCCAAGTATTGCTCGAGGGAGAGGAGGTGCTCTGGACCAGGGACGAGCCACGGGGCAGGGCCGGCCGCACCTGCCAGGCCGGCCGCACCTGCAGGGCCGGCCGGACCAGGTGGTTCGGCCGTGCCTTGCTCATGTGGCACGTTGGTTCCAATTTCTCCCAGAATGTGTACCTGCCTATGAAATTCACAACACAACTCGTGGAACTTTATTAGTACTAAAAATGTGCATGAAACTTGCCATATACTCCTCTCGAACCCGAGGTTTTGACGGTCGAATCTTTGTTGTAAGGACCGTCAACATGTTGCCAGGATGGTTGTAGGTCGCTTGATAGTTGGTCGTGAAGAGCCGTGACAAGGTTGCCCACGAGGTGATGCACTCCGCAGGAAGAGTGTCGAGCCACAGGAGTGGTGCTTTGCCCATCACGAGGGGAAAATATCCCGCCATGTGATCCTCATTTCCTCCAGAGGCATGTGCCGCGATGTTGTACATCTTGAGACAAATACTTGGGTCGGAGCGGCCGTCGTATTTCTCGATGGCTGGCTTGAAGTCTTTGGGGTATCTGATCGTCCTGAGACGACGTGAAAACGCTGGGAAGTTGTTGACTGCTCCAGGACTGGCTGATGGGGCGTAGGCTGTCGGGATAATGTAGAGGTCAACTGGAGGACCATTATCTTGGTCGTACTGGGCACGTCGTAGGAGCTCTTGATCGTGCATCTGCCCAACTTCTGTTGCTTGGATAGGATTATTGGCATCAAGGGGATCAGGGACTCCGTTGTCGCGGTCGTAGTTAGCACGGCATGCTATCTCCACTTCGTCTCGTATACATCAACGTTGACTGCTCTGAGTGTGGTTGTCCTGTACTGGTGGAGGTTGAGCTCCAGCATTCTGCCTTGCATTGGCGGCAACATTTTGCTGTTGGGCGCCAGCCGCATTGGCGGTGTTGTTTTGGGCAGTGCCAGGAGCGTTACCGGTAGCGTTGGCAGCTGGATTAGCTGCTTGATTGGCAGCGGGATTGGCCGGCTGTGCTACTTTGTTTTCGCCTCCTCCCTCTTTAGCTACAGGCTCAAGGGGAGCATTGTTGTGACGTTGGTGACGAGGTCGATCCGACCTACTCCTGGAGTAGGAGCTTGAAGCTGATCTGCTGTATCCTGGACCCCTTTCTTCGACCTGGGCGGTAGCGACGCGGATGTGAGCTTGTAGGCACTGTATTGCAGGGGTATCCTCAAGTTGACCCAGTGCGGCAAGAGCTGCACCTAAGTTTGCTTGAGGGGAGTTGTAGACTTCATGGCCGTCTTGCTCAAAGTCCCTCAGGAGGTCTCTGGCACGCAGGCGGTTTCGACGAGGCTCGTTGCGATTCTATTGCTGCTGAGGAGCGGATGGAGCTGCGGGGGCTTGCACCCCGTTGACGACGTTGCCTGCTGGTTAGTCGCCAGCACCTTGCCCGACGTTGCCCGCGGGCTGACCTGCGCCTGCGGCAGCTGCAACTAACTCTTGCTAACGGCGTGTAGCCCGTGCAACGTTGGCGTTCTCACGCTCTATGTGCTGCTCGTCTGTCTCTCCGAGCTGGGGAGGTACGTCTGCAGAGACCACGAGGACCTCTCGGTCCGAGATCTCAAACACTTCTCCCGGATAGTTTGGGGAGATGGTCGTACGAGCGATCGAAAACGCGAGGTGGTCCGGAGATGGCTCGCGGTTAAACTGGCAGCGATGAGCCGCGGTGAGAGGTCGGCGAAGCTTCTTGACTACACGGCACTGGCGAGCCGTGTGTTTGGAGTCTTCATGGATGGGGCAAGGTTCGTCGAGGAGACCCCTGTGGTTAACACGATCTGGGGTCTTGGGTTCAGATTGGATCTGAAGCTTGTTCTTCATGTAGCGAGATGCTGCATGAGTTGCGTTCCGCATGCCAGGGGGCATGCGGGATGAAGATGCAAGGGGTCCTGCGAGGGCGTTTGGCGCGCTCACAGACCTTGATCGTGTCAGAGAGCATGCAAAGCCGCGCTCTCAGACTGGGATGAGAAGGGAGAACGACGACGCGCTGAATCCTACCGGCCCGAACTAACGTGGTGGACTACAAAGCCCGTCCGGAGCTGTCACCTCCTTAGGGTACCACAACTATTACATTGAACAGGACACCAATCTAAGACTAAGGTAAGCTCTGAGCACCGCGCTCACAACGAACCAAAGAACCTTTCCCCGGATATCACGAAGGAAGGTCTCTCTCTCCCGTGAACCACCGGAGATCAAGCGAAGAACGACCACAACACTATAGGGTTCAAGAGAGCTATGCTAGCCAAGACTAAACAAACTTTAGTCTAAACCAAGAATAAAGCTTCTAGAGCAAAGTAAAAGCTGAATGTAATTGACTCGAAAGGTAAGATAGAAAGATAACTTGAATTGTACTTGAGTCTAAACAAAGAAAGGATACAAGAGTAGTACCGGAAATCTGAAGAAGACTCCTCCAGAACCCCGAGACTAGCTCGACTCGACTCTAACTCCCAAGCTACACTAATCCTACTCTAAGTGAACAAAAGACGGAAATGGAGATGCTCCTGCGTTGTGTGTCCAATCCAGTGAGTGTGAGGTGCCTTTTATAGGCAAGGAGGGTCGGTGGAGCGCGTGGGGACAATATGTCAGGTGCGGCTGGCTCACTAGGTGCAGCCGGCCCTGTGATCCACCGCCTCTCGCCTTGGACGCCCCTGATCACTGCTCCTGAGGCGGTTGTAGGTCGGTTCCTTGGGTCGGTTTCGCCCGGCACGCGAATGGATAGGTGCGGCCGGCCCTCTAGGTGCGGCCGACCCACCTCCATGCCGTGTGATGCACCGCCTACGCTCAGGGACACCTAGGATCACCTCTGAATGACGGTTGTGGCAGTTGAGCGGCCGGACAAGTGGACCCATTGATCCTAGCCTCCACCTTTGGATCAAACCGACGTTCTTCAGTGAATCGTGCTCGTCCAAGTATTGCTCGAGGGAGAGGAGGTGCTCTGGACCAGGGACAAGCCACGGGGCAGGGCCGGTAGTACCTGGCAGTGCCGGCCGCACCTGCAGGGCCGGCCGGACCAGGTGGTTCGGCCGTGCCTTGCTCATGTGGCACGTTGGTTCCAATTTCTCCCAGAATGTGTACCTACCTATGAAATTCACAACACAACTCATGGAACTTTATTAGTACTAAAAATGTGCATGAAACTTGCCATATACTCCTCTCGAACCTGAGGTTTTGACGGTCGAATCTTTGTTGTAAGGACCGTCAACAAACTCCCCCAAGCTAAACGTTTGCTCGTCCTCGAGCAAAGTCTAGACTCGGCCTCGGTGGATCAGGAGTTGCATGATGTTACTACTCAGCAAGTACCTGTGCACAAACTCCATGTTCTTCTTGCTAATTTGAAAAGGTTGGTACGAGAGAAGCTTAGCCTTACTTTACCCGTGGGGCTTGTAGCTTTTCCACCTTGCCTTCGGAGGTTGAAGAGTAGAATGGTTTTTGACTTTGCATCTCTCACTCTTCTTCTTTTCTAGATCCTATCTCGGAGTTTATTGAAAATTTTGTAAAGAAAGACAAGGTTCCTCATATGGTTCCCCTCGATCGCTCAAGTGGTATTTGTCACCTCACCAAAGGCTTTAAGCGAGCCTCAACTTCCTACTCTATGGCTTGTATGTGGAGCTTTGGGTAGGATAAAAGAGACTCACTTGTGCCACATGATGTTGTTGAGCCAAAGACCGGATCCAAGACGGAACTAGTCATGCAACTTGATCGAGATGTGCAAGTGTGGAATATTTTTTTTGTTTTTCTAAGTACTCCTTGCTTTGAGATTCTCCTCTTGCTTTTATTTTGGAGGGGGGTCATGTTTCATTTTTCTTTCTTTGCTCTTTGATTAGAGCACATATTTTTTTTCTATGCTTCTTGAGCATATACTTTTTTTTCAATGACCCCTCTCTCCTTTTGCAAGATTACAAGAAGAGAAATCTCTTTGGAACTTTGGAGTATTTATTTTTGGTGGATGGATGGCATGTTTTGCGTAACTCCCGGTGTAGGAGTTAGCATGTATATGTGGGTGTACGTGATCTCGATCATGGAAGCATGAAAAGATTCTACTAAGGGTCACAACAATTTGGCAAAACTCAATGGGTCACAAGCAAGCATATGTAGAAGGTTTGTACATTGACATATGGCTTTGGTAGGTAATATGACCATTGAGGAACTTGTCTTGTTTTATTTTCAAAAGAAATCATCCGAGATTTTCACCATACTATGAGATAGAGCAAGATCAACATTGTCGCACCATATCATACTACTCAACACCCTAGGTTTGGTCATAAGCATTTGCTTCCCACAAAGTTTTATTTCAGGCTCTTGTCTCAAAATATACCAACAAATTCAAATAGACATAGAGCACAAAGATGTACACTAGGTTCTTGCAAAGATTTAACATAGCAACTATTCATCATTTCCAAAGTGAGGGTATAGACAAGATTTCAAGCACATGGTTGAAGCAAATATTTTTGTTATTTTTCTTTTATTCAAATGTGATAAACAAGATGTTGAAAATTGGTTTGGATAGACATACCTTCCTTGATTGGAAATGGGGTCTCCCCCAAGCTAATTTTTGGCTACCTGGTTGGCGTGTCTTCATTTTGGTGATGAGTTGAGCACCTGGAAGCTTGTAGTGGTTGACTTCATGGATTTGTGAAAAATCATAGGTACGGCCGTACCACTAGGTTCGGCCGGCCGTACTATATTTTCTCCAGGCACTCGTGTCCCCTCCTGTAAACATTCTGCACAAAAATTTTGTCGAGGGGAGGTACGGCCATACCTCTAGGTTCGGCCGTATCACCAAAAATCTCCAAAACTGCTTTTCTATGTCTTGTTTACTTACTAATGCAATGGTGAAAACAAATTTGAAATCTAAATATGCTTGATGCACAAAATAAAATGTTGGAAGGGAAATATGAGATAAATACTGGTTTACCTCTCGGTGAGGGCTCGTAGTTTAGAGTCCGTGAGCGGGACTCCTCCGTTTGCTCAATTGATCTTGGATTCGTCTGGTCCCGGAGTGGAAGACTCGGATGATGCTCTCTTCACACGCCACACCTTCTTTGTTTTCTTCGGTGGCACTGAAGTTGGTGAGGCTTTGGCGGGGATGTTCTTGATTTCCATCTTCTTTTCCCCCTTAGCCTTGTTGATTTCCTTCGGCTTCTTTGGTTGGTGGCGCCCTTTGAATGCTTTTACCTTGAGCTTGCTCGGAGCCACCTCATCCTCCTGCACACAGTTAGAAATTTTTCCATCGACCATTCGTACTTGTGAGCATTGCTCCACCTTTGGTTTAAAGGTGAATCGTTCTTCCTCACCGTTGATGTTGAGGCGGATCTCTCCGACTCCTACATTGATGTTAGCATTGGCGGTGCTCAAGAAAGGTCTCCCGAGGATTAGAGGCGTCCTTGTATCGACATCCATGTCGAGGACAACGAAATCCATGGGTACGAAGAAATCCCGAACTCTCACTGGAATGTCCTCCGCTATCCCCGCCGGGTAGCGTACCGATTGATCCGCTAGCTGCAAGCACATGGTTGTAGGCGACAAGGAAGTATAATTGAGTTTGTCGAAGACTACCTTAGGCATGACGCTAACACTGGCTCCAAGGTCGCATAGTGCATTCTCAAAGTGTTCAGACCCGATAGAGCAGCTGATTGTAGGGCACCTGGGGTCTTTCTTCTTTAGAATGGCCGCACTACATTCCTCCGTAAGCTTGACCATATCCGTGGTGGGTAGAGGTCTCTTATTGTTGAGGATGTCCTTGAGGTACTTGGTGTAGGTTGGTACCTGCATAGCCTCAAGAAATGGTATGTTGACATTGAGTTTCTTGATTACCTCAACGAACTTCCCGAATTGCTCATCCACGGTAGGTTTCTTAAGTCTTCGAGGAAATGGGAGTAGTGTGGTATCGACGTAATCTTGGGGTGTCGTCTTCCTTAACTTTTCCTCTTCGGGGGCTACCTCCTCGGTGTCTTCTTCTTCTTCCGACTCGGTGATCACTTCCTTCTGTTTCTTCTCTGCGGGGTTAGGATGTGGTGGATCCCGAGTGGTCTTACCACCTCTCGTGGTCACTGATTTTAAATTTTCTTGGGTAGGCTCGGGTTGCCCCGGGATTCCACCCGACTCGGAAGAAGATAAAGAAGCAGCAAGTTGAGCAAGTTGAGTTTCTATCATTTTATTAAAGCTTAGCTGATTCTTCATAGCGGTGGTGAAGGATTCTATGGTGGAATTTAAATTTTCAAGAACTTTCTCATTGGTGGCTAGCTTCTTGTTTAGATTTTCATTAATTCTAGCTTGGCCAAAGACAAGATCTTTAATGGAGGGCTGATTATTGAAATTGTTAGAATAGTTACCTCCATTTTGATTGTTGAACGGGAAGTTGGGCCTCGAGTTCCACCCTTGATTGTTGTAGTTGTTGTTGCGGAACCCGTTGTTGTTGCCATTGTTGATGAAGTTGGCTTCTTCCCTTGTCTCGGGACAATCATTTCCCGAATGACCCACATTACCGCAAACCTCGCACGTCATGCGAGCGTCCATAATCTTGGCGGTCTCCATGTTGCTTGATGCTTCCAATTTCTTCATGAGGAGGTCCATGTTAGCGGTGATCATGTCGATTCCATCGACTTGGTGTACACCGCGGGTACGGGGTTGGAGACGATCTCCATCCCAACCTTGATTTGCCACCATCTTTTCGATCAATTCCTTGGCGGCTGGTACTTGTAGCGAGAAGAAGGCTCCTCCAGCGGCTGCATCTAGGTGTTCACAGGCGGTACGCTTGAGCCCGTGGTAGAAGGTCTGAATTAAGAACCACCCCAGCATGCCATGATGCGGGCACGCGGTGATGTACTCCTAGAAGCATTCCCATGCTTCCGAGATACTCTCATCATTCTGCTGCTGGAAGCCCTAAATTCTTGCGCGGAGGGCATTGGTTTTGCCCACCGGGAAGAACTTTGCGAGAAATGCCTTTGAGCACTTATCCCATGTGTTGATGGCATCTCGCTCCGCATAAAACCATTGCTTCGCCTTCCCGAGCAATGAGAACGGGAATAGGTGAAGACGGATTGCATCATCCGTCACTCCACGGATAGTGAAAGTCCTACACACCTCCAGAAAATGCTGGAGATGTGCATTGGCATCTTCATTAGGCTTGCCGGAGAACGGATTTGCTTGCACCATGTTGATCAACGCCGGCTTGAGTTCAAAGTTTCCGTCTCCCACCATTGTGTTCGGTCCGGTAGGGACATTGGTGTTGGAGGGGGCGGAAAAATCGCGGATCGTCCTCTCGACCATCGGTGCTGACGAGGTGCTGTCTATGGGATCGACGGTGTTCGTCTCTTGATTCGAGAGAAACTTCTGAGGAATGAGGACACGGGGTCGCACTCTCCTCACAAGTGACTCCGGATTGTCGTGAAAGTTGGACGGTAGGTCGAAACCGGTCATGCACTACTCTGCGTTCACGAGAGTAGAGCAAGGGTAAACCCGCTTAAATAGCGGTTCACTGAACCTTCATAATTCTACCACAAAGTTTAAATGATATCTTATGCCTATTGCCTCCCCGGCAACGGCGCCAGAAATGCTTGTTGACGCTCTTTAGCCTCACCACTAAGGTTGCACTTACGGTGACGGCGCCAGGAATGCTCGAGGCACTCGCAAGCGTCGCTACCGGGTTTACACCTCTAGTAACGGGGCTAGGGAATGTCTTTTGGTAAAACACACGATCACAGAAAGGTCCGCAAGCGCACGGATTACCGTTGTAGCACTTCACCCGGTGGTATCCGGGTTATCAGATTTATATTTTCGCAAGGGAGGCACTACGGCAAAGATAATCGAATAAACGGTGGAGAAAGACAAGACTTGGTAAAGAGCTATAGCAGGGGTAACGAATAAAGATATTCGGGGATAACTTGACACACACAAGGAGATCTTGATAAAGGACTAGAGAGGATCAAGCGAGCTGGGAGGACAACGAGAGGAGAAAGGATCCTAACACAATCTATATATTCTTGTCAACTCTAGGCAAGAACTAAGGCAAAGGATAACCAAGGCAAGCTAAACTCGACAAGCTCTTCTAGTGCTGCAGGGGCATGCAAAGCCGCACTCTCAGACTGGGATGAGAAGGGAGAACGACGACGCGCTGAATCCTACCGGCCCGAACTAACATGGTGGACTACAAAGCCCGTCCAGAGCTGTCACCTCCTTAGGGTACCACAACTATTCCGTTGAACGGGACACCAATCTAAGACTAAAGTAAGCTCTGAGCACCGCGCTCACAACGAACCAAAGAACCTTTGAAGGACCGATTAGGCGAACCAGAGAGGGGGGGAGTGAATGGGAGCCGATAAAAATTCTTCTCGAAGGAGATGAGAACTCCAACAAGACGAACACGGCTTCCAACTCACGTCTCCGACCCAACTACCCAAGTTGGTCAAGACCACGCAGCCACTGGAGTGCTACTGGTCCTAGGAACCAACACTCAACCTTCCGAGCCAAAACTCACCGAACCACACAGCGCAAACTTGCACGGCTTGCTGCCTGTGCTACACCGGTCAGACCGATGGCCTGCGCCGGTCAGACCGGTGACACCGGTCAGACCGGTGGATAGAGCCGGTCAGGCCTGTGGATACAGCAGCCGCACAGCAAATGTTCCAGGAGGCCTCAGTGAATCCTCTAGGCCCTGGAACAAAAACCACCACGAAACACAACCTGTGAGGAAGAAGAACCCCTCACAAAGCCTAGCAAAACAACTCCAAACACGCCAAGAACTGAACAGCAGGACCACGGGACAAAACCACACGGACAAGGCTGTTCCCCGAGACAAAAACCCACCAAGGGCTAGCACTGGTCAGACCGGTCAAGAGCACCGGTCAGACCGGTCGTGCCTGGGCAGCTCGGGATGAACAGCGCCCGCGAGTCAACTCCTCCAAATCCAACTCCCGATCTCCCGATCCGCTCCACGGTTTTGCACAAGACTTTGGGGATAGTAGGAACACCTCATGGGTACTCCATAGCCAAGATTTGGTCCACCAAAATTTGTCAAATCAAGAGGAATCGAAGAAATCCCACCAAGAACGCCTCTAACCCTAGAGCCGCGAAAACCCCAAAATCGAGCCCTTTTGCTCACGGATTTGGAAGGGGTATCAAAGGGAAAAGAACAACGAAGGATTCATGCATACATCCCCCACCAAATCCCAAAGAGAAAGGCCTCGAAATCGCTCCATGAAAATCGCCAAGAAAGGGCTCCGAAAAACCAAAAAGGAGAAACGGGAAAGACACATCCAAGCCTTGAGGAACCACGCCGAATCATCTATACATACCAAAGAGGTTCATACAAGGTCTAGCTTGCCGCCCGATCATCCTTCCCTCTCACAAGATCTCACCATGAAGCTCTCAAGCTAGTCCTACGAAAATCCTAAGAAAATAGGAAGGAAAATAGGAAAACCAAATGAGCTAGGGTTCCAAGAGATGGCTGCCATCCTCTCACCACTTGGGTTATATGGAGGCAACCAAAAGACTAAAATACCCTTACTAGCTAACTAGGGATACATGCCCCTCGAGGGCGAAATTGGAAGTCTTTGTCTTCGCACCATCGGACGGATGCCCAGCGACCGCAAACTTGCTTAGCCTCGACGCAAGCCTTGCGATCCCGACGCGTGTCCTCCGCTTCGAAGATTCCGGACTGCGTCGTCGCACACCGGTCAGACCGGTGCTCCTCACCGGTCAGACCGGTACCCACCGGTCAGACCGGTCTGGAGCTGCTGCACCTCCGTCTTCGGTTCTTCGGTCTTGGCTTTGTGGATCAACCAAGGAACTCAGTGATTTTCTGGTGAACCACCGGAAACCCCGCGAACTCGGTGTAGCCTCCGCCAATCACCACTCATGACTCGGCTCCCACGTAGTCCCGGCTCGACCTTGGTTTTGAGGCTCTACCAAGAAACCGTCCATGACTTCATCTTGCCGTTCTTGCCACCATGCGGCCCGCACTTGACCCCGCTGGCCACCGGGTCCCTCGAACCAAGCCTACTTGTCTTCTCCACACCTGGAGGCCTCACCGGCAACGACCTTTCACGCTTGTTCTTCACCTGCACCTACACCAGTCAAGCCGCAACCTGCACCTGCAATACTTAGCCAAGAATCAGTCCACACCACGTTGTCAATCACTCATCACACCAGGAAGCGACCATCCACTGGTCCTCGAACCACACCTGGCTCTCAACCTTTCCCCGGATATCACGAAGGAAGGTCTCTCTCTCCCGTGAACCACCGGAGATCAAGCGAAGAACGACCACAACACTATAGGGTTCAAGAGAGCTATGCTAGCCAAGACTAAACTAACTTTAGTCTAAACCAAGAATAAAGCTTCTAGAGCAAAGTAAAAGCTGAATGTAATTGACTCGAAAGGTAAGACAGAAAGATAACTTGAATTGTACTTGAGTCTAAACAAAGAAAGGATACAAGAGTAGTACTGTAACTCTGAAGAAGACTCCTCCAGAACCCCGAGACTAGCTCGACTCGACTCTAACTCCCAAGCTACACTAATCCTACTCTAAGTGAACAAAAGAGGGAAATGGAGATGCTCCTGCGTTGTGTGTCCAATCCAGCGAGTGTGAGGTGCCTTTTATAGGCAAGGAGGGTCGGTGGAGCGCGTGGGGACAATATGTCAGGTGCGGCCGGCCCTGTGATCCACCGCCTCTCGCCTTGGACGCCCCTGATCACTGCTCCTGAGGCGGTTGTAGGTCGGTTCCTTGGGTCGGTTTCGCCCGGCACGCGAATGGATAGGTGCGGCCGGCCCTCTAGGTGCGGCCGACCCACCTCCGTGCCATGTGATGCATCGCCTACGCTCAGGGACACCTAGGATCACCTCTGAATGACGGTTGTGGCGGTTGAGCGGTCAGACAAGTGGGCCCATTGATCCTAGCCTCCACCTTTGGATCAAACCGACGTTCTTCAGTGAATCGTGCTCATCCAAGTATTGCTCGAGGGAGAGGAGGTGCTCTGGACCAGGGACGAGCCATGGGGCAGGGCCCGCCGCACCTGCCAGGCCGGCCGCACCTGCAGGGCCGGCCGGACCAGGTGGTTCGGCCGTGCCTTGCTCATGTGGCACGTTGGTTCCAATTTCTCCCAGAATGTGTACCTGCCTATGAAATTCACAACACAACTCGTGGAACTTTATTAGTACTAAAAATGTGCATGAAACTTGCCATATACTCCTCTCGAACCCGAGGTTTTGACGGTCGAATCTTTGTTGTAAGGACCGTCAACATGTTGCCAGGACGGTTGTAGGTCGCTTGATAGTTGGTCGTGAAGAGCTGTGTCAAGGTTGCCCACGAGGTGATGCACTCCGCAGGAAGATTGTCGAGCCACAGGAGTGGTGCTTTGCCCATCACGAGGGGAAAATATCCCGCCATGTGATCCACATTGCCTCTAGAGGCGTGTGCCGCGATGCTGTACATCTTGAGCCAAATACTTGGGTCGGAGCGACCGTCGTATTTCTCGATGGCTGGCTTGAAGTCTTTGGGGTATCTGATCGTCCTGAGACGACGTGAAAACGCTGGGAAGTTGTTGACTGCTCCAGGACTGGTTGATGGGGCGTAGGTCGTCGGGATAATGTAGAGGTCAACTGGAGGACCATTATCTTGGTCGTACTGGGCACATCGTAGGAGCTCTTGGTCGTGCTTCTGCCGAACTTCTATTGCTTGGATAGGATTATTGGCATCAAGGGGATCAGGGACCCCGTTGTCGCGGTCGTAGTTAGCACGGCGTGCTATCTTGGTTGAAGTGGCTGAGCTTAAGTCTAGACCTGCTTTGCTAGGTGCTTGCACTTCTTACCATATTTTGCATGGAAAGATTGATGAGATGCATGCTTATACTGTCGCTTGAGGCTAAGTTGAAAGAACCTGTTCCCACTTCTTGCTCTACTTGTGAAGTGCATGCTTTGAAAAATCTGGAACTTGCACATTATGTGGATCGCTTGCAGGATGAGAATGATGAGTTAAGGAAAATGATGAGATGGTTGTTGTTGACGGCTGTTAAGTGCTTACTTTAGCCATCAATTTACTCATGGATAAAGGAGAACGAGGCATTTCTTACACGCATTTTAGTTAAGAATAATGTAGTTCCACTTGTCCTTGGAGATTATGTGATTGCAGGAAAATAAGCACAAAAGAAGTGGCAAACTCACCTTCTATGATTCATGCCACGTCAACTCAAGGAATGACTGCCACCTCAGGTGCCATGCTTGCAAGCCAAGCCACCTCAGGTGCCACGTATGCACGCCATGTCACCAATCCAAGAGAGGCAAGCCCCGACGAATCAGAGCGTGACACATGGACTTCACATGGATCCTTGGGCCCACCAGAGCGCCTAAACCGCCTCAAGAACACGTGTACACCGGGGACCGACTTAAGGACCCACAGGACAGCCACCCCGAGCAAGCACACCCCGAGTGGGGCCCACCTGGGATCGGCCGACCCCAGGATCGGCCGAACCGACCTTGGGTCGGTTGATCCTGGGCTTCCACGTCGCGCTTGTCCATTGGTCCTAGAGGCCATCCCCGGGGTGTTTCACTCCTTGCACCGGTGCTCTGGCCTATAAATAGAAGGGGAGGGGGCTCATTTCTTAACAACACAACTTACTCCTCCTCTCTCACTTTTGGTTTCTAAGGCTAGGAGGTAGGCTAGAGTAGTTCTACTTCAGGTTCCAAGTCTACTTTGGGATCTAGGTATGAGTCCTCTTGTATCTTTATTTTATTGTATGACTTTGATCTACTTCAGTTATTCATCTATTTCATATAAAGTTGTGCTTGTACACATGGGTGATTTGTTCATGTGTTCTTCGCTCGTTCATCATTTAGAGGCTCCTGTTCTTGATGAACAAGGCCTTTCGATCCAGTTGACGAGTGACTTATACATGTTTTCGGTGTTTGTTCATAAGTTAGAGGCTCATGTTCATCACGAACACGACCCTTTGATCTTGTTGAATAGACATAGGAAAGCACGAATCCGTTTGTGTGCTTAGCCTAGTTTGATCTAGTTAGATCCCATGTTTGTGTTGCATGAAGTTCGTGCTCAAGCTACGGTATTCAGTGTAATTGGCCGGTTTACCTGGCGGCTCTGACCTGGGTCACAATAGCCCGGGCCGGTCAGGGTCCTGCTAACAACGTAAGTGTGGTGCTTGGGTTGCGTAGCTACGTTGCTTACGAGTGTATCCCACGGTTTTTCTTGGGGTAGGCCGCGGTGGTGACAGCCGTTGGATCCTTTTGGAATCCCCCACGTTCGGATACCCTGTAGGAGTCTAAAGTCTAACAACCGGAGTCATGCGTAAGCGACGCGGGAGGTTAGCTCCCTGTTTGTGCCTGGGTGCTTGAGCCAGCATCATGCGATGCCAGTGTGTGACTAACTTGTCTGACTAACTTCGTATGTTTAGTACCTTAGAACCTAGAACTAACTCGTATGTTGCCTCCTAAGCCTAGGACCTTTAGAGAGAGTGTGTTTGTGTGTTCGCACTACTATCTTATCTATTTATCTTACCCCTGCACTTGAGTATCTGGTTTGTCCCCGTCTATGATTTATACTCTTTGCAATAGTGTTGAACTAGTTAATCCGCCCAGCCTTCCTTGGATTCGATACCCTTTGGAATACTCCTTTGGGGAAATGCTACAATGGTACTTCCGTGTGCTTGCGGACTCTTGTAATTGTTAGGATTACCATTTGGATATTTCTGGCATCGTTGCTAGGAACCCGTAACTTAGCATCGAGGTTAAGAAATACCAACAAGCATTTCTGGCGCCACTGCCGGGGAAGGCTAAGGATAACTTGTCAGCACTTTGCAATGTTTATAATCATGACAGGAATAAAATAGTTCTCAATGCAGGCTAACTTTGAATGTCTTCTTTGTCTATCGATGATGAAGACAGGTAGTGTATGACTGATTTCGACTTACCCCCGAATTTCATTGAAGATCCTGAGTCACTCGTAAGGAGAGCTAGAACTCATTTCGGTTCTCCCCAGCGTGTACGCACGGAAGTCGATCCAGCTTCCTTTGTGCCATCTACATCAACTCCTATGGCCAATCAGGAGAAGACTCTTCGCGAATATTCTGCTCCCTCTGCTGATCAGGTGCCTACTGGCCCCGAGATCAACACCGAGAATGGAAACTTCGAGATCAAGACTGGCCTCATTACGATGGTACAGGCTAGCCCATTCTGTGGCAAGCCTAATGAAGACGCGAGCGCCCACTTGCAACAGTTCCTGGAGCTGTGCAGTACCTTCACTATACGAGGAGTGGAGGAAGATGCCATTCGTCTGCGGCTGTTTCCATTCTCACTCCTGGGAAAGGCGAAGCAGTGGTTCTATGCGAACCGTGCAGATATTGACACCTGGGCAAAGTGCTCAGCAGCGTTCCTCGCGAAGTTCTTTCCGATGGGCAGAACCAATGCTCTCCGGGGGAGAATTTCGAGCTTTCAGCAAGCGGCAAATGAAACCATTCCAGAGGCTTGGGAGAGGCTTCAGGAGTACATCCTGGCTTGTCCCCATCATGGGATGGACAACTGGCTTATTCTTCAGAGTTTCTATAATGGGCTGACTCCGACAGCCTGGGGCCATATTGATGCTGCTGCTGGAGGGGCTTTCTTCTCTCTCACTATCGCTGAAGCAACCAAACTTATCGAGAAGATGGTCTCCAACCAAGGGTGGAGTGATGATCGACTCCAGCCATGTCAGAGGGGTACACATACCGTCAAGGAAGCGGATATGTTGCACGCCAAGATGGACCTGCTCATGAAGAGAATGGATGCTCTGACCAGCGAGAAGGCTGCCATGGCCATCACTACTCAAGCTATGGATGCTTGCATGACCTGCGAAGTCTGTGGTGATACTGGGCATTCAGCGAATTATTGCCCCGCTACCCAGGAGGATGTGATGTACATGAACGGCAACAACAATGGTTATCGTCCACAAGGAGGTCAAACGTGGAATCAATCACGCCCTTACTATCACGGGGGTAATCAAGGCAATATTTACAATCCCAACCAACCTTCCCTGAAAGATTTGGTTTTCGGGCAAGCCAAGATTAATGAAGGCATTAACAAGAAAACGGCTACCTACGATAAGGCTTTGGAAAGCCTCAACGTTAAAATCGATAGCCTTTCTTCTGCTCTCAAGAACCAGCTGAGCTTTAATAAAATGATAGAAACCCAGTTGGCTCAGTTAGCTGCTTTGGTTCCCTCTGCTGAGGACGGGAAGATTCCGGGGCAACCCGTGTCTTCTTGTGAGAATGTTTGTGCAGTGTCCACCAGATGGGGTAAGCCATCTGGGAGGGCACGAGCTGCTGACTATGCAGGGAGGCCCATACAGCAGGTTCTTGATCCATGGGAATCTTCAGCAATTGTGCACAGGAAAGATCCTGGTTATCCGGCTATCACTTGCACTATTTACTACTAGAAAATTAGGAATGCCCTCTGTGACCTTGGCGCGAGTGTCAACCTCATGTCCAAGGCTATGTTCGAAAGACTGGGATATCCCGCTCTTACCCCAACCTCGAGGACAGTTCAACTTGCTGATGCATCGATCCGGTATCCGGAGGGGATTATGGAGAGTCTACTGGTATTCGTCCAAGGCTCTTGCATCTTTGCGGATTTCGTGGTCCTTGATATGAAAGATGATGCAGAAATGCCACTCATTCTTGGGAGGCCGTTCCTAAGTGACGCTCGAGCAAGGATCAATGTGGAAAGTGGGACCATCCGTTTCCGCATTGGGAAGAAGAACTTGATGTTCCGGTTTCGACCAACAGAAGAGCAATGCTATTCAGTGCAAGGAAATGATGAGCAGACCTGGGGGTGGACGGAGCCACAACCCCAGCTCACACGACCTCTGACCACACCAAGAAAATCAAGGAAGGCACGGAAGGTGTGGAGGCAGGTACAGATATCGCACCCCTCTACTTCTCGGGAGTGGGGTGACGAGTGGAACTAATCACCGAGAAAAGTCCCGCTCTCGGACTTAAAAAGATGAGTCCTTTCGCCAAAAGGTCAAATTGGTGAGCTATCTCATATTTCCCTTCCAAAAATTTAATTTAATTTTTCCCGGTGCATATTTGAATTTTCCATCCCTGCATCTGCATGCTAGAATTCTTTCTAGCCAAATTTCCCTTTTTAAATAAAAATTCTGAAAATAAAATTTTGGGTTGAAAAATCCTTGAAAATTCATTCGAGCAAGTTTTTGGGCGAATTTGGACCGATGCACCTGGGCAGGCCCTCATGTGACCGTTAGAGAGCCGTTGCAAAAAGCCGGAGGCGGGCGGACCCGAGGTGGGTTCGGCCGACCCCACAGGTCGGCCGACCCAGCCTAACGGCTAGCCCGGCCCTTCTTCCTCCAACGGCTCCTAGCCGTTGCACACCCCCCATGTCTCGGTGCCCGGCCTCAATGCCTATAAATACAAAGGGGTTTGAGGGGTGTCTTCACCCATTGCAACACTCTCTACCTCTCTTGTTCTTGCTCTCTGGTTTTCATGGATTTCTCGCTCGAGATTGAGGTGCCAAGTATTCTCTCCAAGTGCTGCTGAAATATTGATCATTGGCGGAGCGAACTTGGTAAGAATTTCATTCGGTTTCACTAACCCATCACCGAGTTGCTCGTGTCGTCCGATAGTTGTGCAAGATGAGTTGGGCCTCCGGTGCATTCCGGAAGTTGACTCGCTCACGCCGTTCACGCGACGGGGGGAGTTCATCTCATCACTCCGAAGCTGCACCATGCCCAATGTCAACCGACCGTGAAGAAGAAGGAGAAGAAGAGCTACCCACGTCACAAGCCGATGAAGTGTACGCCGTCGACGCCGCCTTCATCGACTTGAGGAGTGATCGCGAGAGACAAGCCTACGCTCTCATCAAGGACCGAGTCTTCGCCAACACCAAGGAGTTCGACCCGGACCTTCTCGAGAAAACAGGTATGGACTCCGAGTTCAATTCCATTTGGCAAGCTCTAGGATGGGAGGATTTTGTCCCGGTTCAGGAAGTTGGTTCTAGACCTACCACCATCCAGTTTCTCTGCACTCTTCAAGAGGATGCGTTTGGTATTTCATTTCGATTTCATGGAGTTCCGTATCGAGTTTCGTGGAAAGATCTTAGTCACACCCTCGGTTTTCATCGTCGCTGCGCTATTTCTCTTAAGCAAGCTTGCGCTGGTTTTAATCACGAGAGTTTTTGGGAAGAGATCTCCGGTCGTCCTGTTCGCGGCAAGTTGATACCTAGGTGCAACGATATCTTGCACCCCACTCTCCGACTGTGGCACAAGTGGCTTGCCGTCACTCTCTTTCCAAGGGATGACGTGCGGCCCGTGTGCACTGATGAGATGATGATCTTATATGCCGCGGTCAGACGGATCAAGATCTCCCCTGTGCAATCTATGATTCGGTAGTGGTTGACAAATTTTAAGATGACTGGTTCTATTGAGTGTACGTCTCTGATTTCTCGCATTGTCACGAACCTTGGGATTACGCAAGGGCCTAACGTGCCCTCCATTGCTAATCCCCGAACTCAGATTAACGAGGCTTATTTGACTCAGGGGCATATTCTTAAGAAGGGTCCGGATGATTCTTTGGTTTTTTTTACGCAGGCCATACCAACCAGATCCAGTTACCTAACCCGGATTTCAGGTTGTACGGCCAGGGGTCACTGACCGTTCCTCTCGAGGAACCTCATCGTTCTAGTGTCTCTGGTGACAGGGTAACTAGAAGCGCATCGAGGAGAGCAGCCGGAGCACAACAGCTGCCACCACAACCATCTCCACAGCTGTCGCCTCAGCCACAGCCTCAGCCTACCACACCTCCGCCTGGTACGTGGACCTCTACCGAGTACATGCCTGGGGTCACACCCGGGTATGCTCCCGGTTGGGACCAGCCCATGTACCAGCAGGGTGCGAGTAGCTCAGCTTGGGCCAGCGCGGGCAGTGGCGAGTGGGCCGTCCCTACTGGTACTACCTACGGAGATGCGACATCTTCGTCATCTGGATTGCGCTCGTCATCTCGTGGGGCCACCCTCACTCAGCAGATGAGCGAGCTCAACATCCGAGTCGGCGACATGGAGGAGACCGTGCACCAGCACGTCGAGTCCACCCGGGACTGGCAGCGGATGTCCGGCGAGAGACTTCACGCCATCGAGCTGGCACAGCAGCAGCAGCTAGAGGAGCAGAGGGCCTACTACCGGTGGATGGGATTCCCTCCTCCACAGTAGTGAGCCTGAAGCTAGCTTGGGGGAGGACCCCCACTCTGAGGTAACTTGTATCTTTATTTTCAGAATCTCATATGCTAAAAACCCATAAAAATCTGTAAAAATTAAAAAGACCAAAAATATTTATTTTGCTTTCTTAAATTAGTTTGTTTCATATGCGCGGTAAGAATGCTTTATGTCCCTTTATGGTCGAAATGATGAATAGTTGCTCTGTTTATTCCTCTTGTATGCCTTGCTACAGCCTAGTATCCTATCTTAGTTTTGAGTTTGTTGGCTTGTACGATCAAACCTTAGCTTAAAACTTGTGGGTAGCAAAAAGCATGACCTTTGCCTAGGTTGTTGTGAGATACGATACGGTATAATAGGGTTGCTATGAGCCTGTGCTAAGTGATGTTTGATATCCAGAGTTTTCTTTTGAAAAACAATAAAACGATAAGTTCCTCAATGATGAGAAATTCCTATCAAAAGCCATATGTAGATCCTAACTTTTGTTAGCCTCCGCATATGCTGCTTGTTTTCTTCAATGAGTCTTGTCGAATTGTTGCGACCCTCGGCGAGAAACTTGTCATGCTCCCATGATCAAGATCACGTACACAGCCACTATTTGCTAAACTTCTACACCGGAAGTTAGCACCCATCATTTCATCCATTCCGCAAATAAAGCTCCACGCATTGTTTCATGATTACTCTCTCTCCAAACATGTTCAACAAGGACTATGGGCTATGCAAAAAAAAAGAAAAAAAGAAGAAAAAAAGCAGTACATGCTCTAGAGCATGAAAAGAAAAAAAAGAGAAAAAGAGAAAGAATAAAGAGACATAGCCCAAGTCTCAAAAATCTCAAAAGGAGAGGAAAGAATCATATAAAAAAGGAGTTCTTCATCCATCCACCATATACACACACATGCACATCTTGATCAGGCTGTATGACTTGTTACTCCCAAGGATCCGGTTTTCGACTCGACAATACATGAGGAACAGGTATGCCACATGTTTTCCCTACCTACAACCCCACATATCAGCTTATTAGAAGTAGGTGGAGAAAGAAGGCAAATCAATGCCTTGGTGAGGAATCATACACACTGAGCGATCCGAGAGTATCATTCGAGGAACTTTGATTTCTTTGTGAAAATTTGCAAAACCTCCGGATTGATGACTGATCAAGGTATTCATGATTAGTAAATCCTATACAACCATTCTATCTTTCAACCACTCAAGGCAGGTGAAGCTACAAGCTCCATAGCAATCAAGCGTAAGGTAAGATCGATGCCAACTCATTCAATTCTTGATAGAGTACCTAGTCGTATGCTTGTCATAAACTAGGAATACAACATCGTAGCAACTCCTGATCGACCAACCTAAGTCCTAAGTATCTTGCTCGGGATGAGCAAGAGGCTAGCTTGGGGGAGTTGTTGACGGCTGTTAAGTGCTTACTTTAGCCGTCAATTTACTCATGGATAAAGGAGCAAGAGGCATTTCTTACACGCATTTTAGTTAAGAATAATGTAGTTCCACTTGTCATTGGAGATTATGTGATTGCAGGAAAATAAGCACAAAAGAAGTGGCAAACTCACCTTCTATGATTCATGCCACGTCACCTCAAGGAATGGCTGCCACCTCAGGTGCCATGCATGCAAGCCAAGCCACCTCAGGTGCCACGCATGCACGCCATGTCACCAATCCAAGAGAGGCAAGCCCCGACGAATCAGAGCGTGACACATGGACTTCACATGGATCCTTGGGCCCACCAGAGCGCCTAAACCGCCTCAAGAACATGTGTACACTGGGGACCGACTTAAGGACCCACAGGACAGCCACCCCGTGGAAGCACACCCCGAATGGGGCCCACCTGGGATCGGCCGACCCCAGGATCGGCCGAACCGACCTTGGGTCGGTTGATCCTAGGCTTCCACGTCGCGCTTGTCCATTGGTCTTAGAGGCCATCCCCGGGGTGTTTCACTCCTTCTTGCGCCGGTGCTCTGGCCTATAAATAGAAGGGGAGGGGGCTCATTTCTTAACAACACAACTTACTCCTCCTCTCTCACTTTGGTTTCTAAGGCTAGGAGGTAGGCTAGAGTAGTTCTACTTCAGGTTCCAAGTCTACTTTGGGATCTAGGTATGAGTCCTCTTGTATCTTTATTCTATTGTATGACTTTGATCTACTTCAGTTATTCAGCTATTTCATATAAAGTTGTGCTTGTACACATGGGTGATTTGTTCATGTGTTCTTCGCTCGTTCATCATTTAGAGGCTCCTGTTCTTGATGAACAAGGCCTTTCGATCCAGTTGACGAGTGACTTATACATGTTTTCGGTGTTTGTTCATAAGTTAGAGGCTCGTGTTCATCACGAACACGACCCTTTGATCTTGTTGAATAGACATAGGAAAGCACGAATCTGTTTGTGTGCTTAGCCTAGTTTGATCTAGTTAGATCCCATGTTTGTGTTGCATGAAGTTCGTGCTCAAGCTACGGTATTTGGTGTACTTGGCCGGTTTACCTGGCGCCTCTGACCTGGGTCACAATAGCCCGGGCCGGTCAGGGTCCTGCTAACAACGTAAGCGTGGTGCTTGGGTTGCGTAGCTACGTTGCTTACGAGTGTATCCCACGGTTTGTCTTGGGGTAGGCCGCGGTGGTGACAGCCGTTGGACCCTTTTGGAATCCCCCACGTTCGGATACGCTGTAGGAGTCTAAAGTCTAACAACCGGAGTCGTGCGTAAGCGACGCGGGAGGTTAGCTCCCCGTTTGTGCCTGGGTGCTTGAGCCAGCATCATGCGATGCCAGTGTGTGACTAACTTGTCTGACTAACTTCGTATGTTTAGTACCTTAGAACCTAGAACTAACTCTTATGTTGCCTCCTAAGCCTAGGACCTTTAGAGAGAGTGTGTTTGTGTGTTCGCACTACTATCTTATCTATTTATCTTACCCCTGCACTTGAGTATCTGGTTTGTCCCCGTCTATGATTTATACTCTTTGCAATAGTGTTGAACTAGTTAATCTGCCCAGCCTTCCTTGGATTCGATACCCTTTGGAATACTCCTTTGGGAAAATGCTACAATGGTACTTCCGTGCGCTTGCGGACTCTTGTAATCGTTAGGATTACCATTTGGATATTTCTGGCATCGTTGCTAGGAACCCGTAACTTAGCATCGAGGTTAAGAAATACCAACAGTTGTTGGGGCATGAACCTTAGCTTAGGATGATGATAGAGGCATACAAGCGCTATGATGGGCAAGTGCTTGGTTCGGAGAAGGTTGGAGAGTGTAGTGGTGAGGGAGGAGAGAAGAATGGTGATATCCTAGCTCCACCAAAAACCTTCCACAAAAATGCCTATGCTCCTAAGCCCAACCCACTGAGAAAAAAACTTGACACAACCCCAGATCCTCCCATATTTCCTCGCCCAACAAATGATTTCCAAAAACTGGTAAAGTTTGTGAGCTCTAAGGAGAGTGAGGTTGGAGAGAAGAAGGATGAGAAGCCGAGTGGGGAGAAACCAAGTGAGCAGCCCCATCCCAAGCCTAAGCCTAAGCCCATACGCTTTCATTGTGACTATTGTGGGAGAGATGGTCACAAGGGTGAGTTTTTCTTCAAGAGGAAGCGTGAGGAGAGAATGGCAAAGGAGTGGGCTAACAAGGACAAGTACCACCCTTCCAATGGTGTACTTGTGCCTCGTATGCAGATGCCCAGGGCCAAGGCGATTGTGAGGACGGTTCTGGCTTGGGGAGATCGAAAGGCGGCAGGTGGTGCTGCTGGCCGAGCACCACCGGTCAGACCGGTGCAGTCCACCGGTCAGACCGGTGCTGGTCTGGGCAGACAGCGGTTTGGTTTCCGTGCTCGTGCGGATGCTCGGTTCGGTTCTGGTGACCGTGGTTCTGGTGGTTGGCATGGAGAGTTTGCAGGTGGTCAGTTTGCTAGGCGTTCTCCACATCGTGCTCAATACGATGGTGGGAGGAGTCGTAGCTTTGAGATGGAGTAGAGGAACAGTCCACGGTCTTCCTTTCGTGGTTTTTGTTCTCCTCCAGCAAGACAGGGATGGGTTCCTTGTGGTGGTTTTTGTGGTGGTAGCTTTGATAGGCGTGATGATTTGGTTTGTGCTAACCCCACTTTGGAGCAAATGACTCGGCACTAGTTTTACTCTTTTCGTACTAACCCATTGCAGAGTCGTTTGTTCACTCATGTGCTCATTTTTGAATTTCAGGTGGGAGACTTGAGGAACGTTTGGTTGATTGACTCCGGTTGCTCGAGGCATATGACCGGGGATAAGGGGTGGTTCTCAAGTCTCGTCCCGGTGGTGTCCAAGACATACATCACCTTTGGGGACAATGGGCGAGGGCGTGTGCTTTCAGAATGTGAGATTAAGGTAAGTGAGAAGGTCACTCTCAGGCGTGTTGCTCTTGTTCAATCGCTCGGGTTCAATTTACTTTCCGTGTCCCAGCTTTTGGATGAGGGTTTTGAGATGTTGTTTCGGCCTGGTGGTTCTCGGATTTTGGATTCTCGAGGGGACCTAGTTTGCATGGTCGTTCCCGAGGGTCAAGTGTTCCGAGCGGATTTCTCTCAGTCTTCTGGTGTGGCTCGTTGTTTCTTGGCTGGTTCTTCGAGTGAGTTGTGGAAGTGGCATAGGAAATTGGGTCACTTAAGCTTTGACCTTTTGTCTCACTTGAGTAAACTCAATTTGGTCCGAGGATTGCCACGGCTGAGGTTTGAGAAAGAGTTGGTTTGTGCGCCGTGTCGGCATGCTAAGATGGTAGCCTCTTCCCATCCACCCCTCACCGATGTGATGACGGAGCGTCCATGCGAGCTGCTCCATATGGACCTTGTTGGCGGGAAGTGGTACGTCCTGGTTGTGGTGAACGACTACTCTCGGTATGCGTGGGTTTTCTTTCTTGAGGAGAAAGGGGAGACGTTTGGTTTTGTTCAAGATCTTGTCTTGAGGTTGAGAAACGAGAGGCACGGAGATGCCATACGAGCGATCCGCAGTGACAATGGCTCGGAATTTAGAAACTCTCTCTTCGAAACCTTTTGCCATGACTTGGGTCTTGAACACCAGTTTTCGAGTCCGTATACGCCTCCCCAGAACGGTGTGGTTGAAAGGAAAAACAGAACCTTGTGCGAGATGGCTCGGACGATGCTCGATGAGCATAGGACTCCGAGAAGGTTCTGGGCTGAGGCGGTGAATACCGCGTGCTATGTGTCGAACAGGATTTACCTCAGGGTTCACAAGAAGAAAACCTGTTACGAGTTGATGCACGGTAGAACTCCCAAGGTGAGTCACTTTCACGTGTTTGGGTGCAAATGCTTTATCCTGAAGAAAGGTAAGAAGTTGGACAAGTTCAAGGCTAGGTCTGTCGATGGCATTTTCTTTGGTTAAGCCTCTCATTCTAGAGCCTTTCGAGTGCTCAATCTTGAAACTAACCAAATCGTGGAGACTTGCGAGGTTACCTTCAACGAGACACAGCCACGTAGTCAGCTTGTTTTTGAGTGTGCAGGTGATGATGAACTTGGCGAGGAGATTTTCCAGGAGGAGGAGCATGAACATGGAGATGATGAAGATGGCGGTGTGGTGCCCACGGCTGAGCATGTACCTACTACTTCGACTACGGTGGTGAACGGTCCTTCTCCCACACCTACAACGACAAACCCAGTTCAAGATGAAGATGCTGTTGAGGGGGAGGTAGCATCAAGGCGAGAACCTCCCTGGTGAGTTCAAGTGGATCACCCAGCTTCGAGAATCATCGGCGACATCAATGAATGCACTACACGATCGAGGGTTCGAAACAATTCTCACTTTGTTCATGCTGCTTTTGTTGCTACTTTTGAGCCCAAAGACATTGGACACGCGCTATCTGATCACAATTGGGTTAATTCGATGCATGAGGAGTTGGAGAATTTTGAGAGAAACCAAGTTTGGGAGTTGGTGGATCCTCCACCGGTGTGTAAGCTGATCGACTACGAGGAGACCTTTGCTCCCGTAGCTCATTTGGAGGCGATTAGGATCCTTCTAGCCTTTTCCGTGGCTAAAGGGTTCAAGTTGTACCAGATGGATGTCAAGAGTGCTTTCCTGAACGGGGTTTTGGAGGAAGTAGTGTATGTGAGGCAACCACCGGGGTTTGAGAGTGAGAAGTACCCCCACTAGGTGTACAAGTTGAGGAAGACGCTGTATGGGTTGAAGCAGGCGCCTAGAGCTTGGTATGGTAGGTTGAGGGGTTCCTGTTTGAGAGAGGGTTTGAGATAGGGAAGGTCGATCAGACCTTGTTTCTCCTCAGGCAGGGCAAAGATATCCTGATTGTGCAGGTATACGTGGATTATATTGTCTTTGGTGGCTCGTCTAACTCTCTTGTTGCAAGGTTTGCAGAAGACATGAGCAGGGAATTTGAGATGAGCATGATGGGCGAGTTGCAGTTCTTCCTCGGCCTCCAGATCAAGCAATCAAAGGAAGGAACATTCGTGCACCAAGCCAAGTACACCAAGGACATTATGAGGAAGTTCAAGATGGAGGACTCCAAGGCCATGGCGATGCCTATGAGTACGACTACAGCTCTTGATGCGGACGAGGAAGGTGAACACGTGGACCAGAAGGAGTACCGGAGCATGATCGGGTCACTCCTGTACTTGACGGCAACGAAGCTAGACATCCAATTCTCAGTATGTCTATGCGCTTGTTTTCAAGCATCTCCGAGACTTCATATCGGCAAATAGTCAAGCGCATATTCAGGTATTTGCGTCATACTCCCGACTTCGGCCTTTGGTACTCCGCGTCTTCTTCTTTGGCTCTTCTTGGATTTTCAGACGCAGATTTTGCCGGTGTCGGTTGGATAGGAAGTCCACTTCTGGGACTTGCCAGTTCTTGGGTTCTTCTTTGGTGTCTTGGTCTTCCCGCAAACAGTCGAGTGTTGCTCAATCCACTACCGAGGCAGAGTATGTGGCCGCAGCTAGTTGTTGCTCTCAGCTCCTTTGGATCACATACACCATGAGTGACTTTGGTGAGGAGTATACCCATGTCCCACTCTAATGTGACAGCACTAGTGCCATAAGTGTTGCAAAGAACCCAGTGCTCCACTCCAAAACCAAGCACATAGAAGTGAGGTATCATTTCTTGAGAGACAACATTGAGAAAGGGAAAATCGCTTTGATCCATGTACCCACACATGACCAGCTAGCTGATATTTTCACCAAACCCCTAGATCAAGCAACTTTCATTCGTTTGCGGGGGGGAGCTTGGTGTTTGTTTGATTTCTTGAGTTGGGTGTGTGGGAGCTCTTTTGTAGCATATGTATAGCTTTCCTTTGTGCATTTCTCGCATTTTGCATTGCATTTGTATCATGATGTATAGTCATCTTTGTATGATAGGTTGCATGCATTTTGTATAATATGCTTTGTGTAGGAAAAGCTTCTCCTATATACATTGTTCACCATGGTATGCTATATATGATCTTGTAAGCTAGTTTGGTATGATATGGCTTAGTGTGGCTTAGCTCTTGATGATCTTGATTTATATCCATGGTTGATAGCTATGTTTTTCAAAAATGTCATATGTATGCTCTCTTGTGAGTAAATGCCTTTATATGATCTTGACATGTTTTTGTGGCTTGGCTATGCTTAATTTGTGGTTGGATAGCTTATTTTGATCATATGGGGCCAAAGGCTCATTTGCCATCATGAATGTTTAGCCCCCATGCTTTATCTTGTGGAGGGGCATAAGTTCCTTTTTGTCGCAAAGACATTTCATGTACCAATTATAAATCTGAAAATGAAATGTAAATTGCTTGGAAAATGTGCTCACATGTCATATATGCTTAATTTACTTGCTTTTGGGTGCTAAACCGTTGCATGTTGCTTACCAATGAGAAGTCTCATACATAGAAGTAAGCACATGGCTCGGTATGCTTTGACATGACATGAGGTGCTTGTGGGTGTTTATGATGGTCTTATGCTTAGAATGGTTGTCCTAGCATGAAGTTTGTGTGGCTTTGCCATTTTGATATGTTTTGATCACGTTTAGGACTTTGCTCATGAGAGGGTGAATTTTCGCAAAAATAGTCATTTCTATCTTAGCTTCGCCCAATGGTTGTGAAACTTGGTCATCTTGTAGTTTTTGTCCATACGAAGCTATCGAGTATCTAACTTGCTCATTTGGCGGTGTGTAGCATGCTATGTTGAATTTTGTCTATTTGAGAAGCTCTAGGTTGCGATTTTTGTATTTTTGGCTTGATTCATGCATTGCCAACAAGGGGGAGAAGTTTGAACATGTTTTGGCCTACTGAATGCATCTAGAAGGTTTCCAGGTGGTTTCGAGCCTTTTCTGGGCTCTGTTGTGCACCAGTCTGACCGGTTGAAGTCACCGGTCTGACCGGTCAGAGTGCTGGCCCTGTTCACATATTGGGCACCGGTCTGACCGGTGTGGTTGACCGGTCTGACCGGTCAGAGCAAAGCTGAGGCAGCTGCTCTGTTTCGCGAAGTGGTTTGCATGCATTCGTCCAGGGGGAGTTGCATTGCTTCAGGGGGAGCTTGCATGTGTGCAGGGGGAGCTCTTTGTAGTTTTCGAGCTTTGGATTGGTGGTTTGTGCTCTTTGCTTGAGCATAGTTTTGTCTCGGATGTGTCTAGCCGTTGCCCTTGCCTAAGGGGTCCGAGACTTGTCTTCTTCAAGTGATCTTGCTCTTTGCCTTTTCTTTGGCTTTCGATCGCTTGTTGGAGTTTCTTTTAGTCGTTTCTTTTCTTTTCCTTTTCTCTTTGGTTACCAAAAATGTGTGTGTTGTCAATGCACTCATCAAGGGGGAGATTGAGAGCCTGTGTGGTTCGAGAACCGGTGGTAGGTCGCTTCCTGGTGTGATGAGTGATTGACAACGTGGTGTGGACTGATTCTTGGCTAAGTATTGCAGGTGCAGGTTGCGGCTTGACTGGTGTTGGAGCAGGTGAAGAACAAGTGCGAAAGGTCGTTGCTGGTGAGGCCTCCAGGTCTGGAGAAGACAAGTAGGCTTGGTTCGAGGGACCCGGTGGCCAGCGGGGTCAAGTGTGGGCCGCATGGTGGCAAGAACGGCAAGATGAAGTCATGGACGACTTCTTGGTTGAGCCTCAAAACCAAGGTCGAGCTGGGACTACGTGGGAGCCGAGTCATGAGTGGTGATTGGCGGAGGCTACACCGAGTTCGCGGGGTTTCCGGTGGTTCACCAGAAAACCACTGGGTTCCTTGGTTGATCCACAAAGCCAAGACCGAAGACCGAAGACGGAGGTGCAGCAGCATCGGACCGGTCTGACCGGTGGGTCTGACCGGTCTGACCGGTGTGCGACGATGCAATCCGGAGACTTCGAAGCAGAGGACACGCGTCGGGATCGCAAGGCTTTCATCGAGGCTAAGCAAGTTTGTGGTCGCTGGGCATCCGTCCGATGGTGCGATGACAAAGATTCCCAAAGTGCCCCTCAGGGGTGTGTATCCTAGTATTAGGTCTTAGGGGTAATTTAGTCTTTCGGCTTGCCTTCATATAACCCAAGTGGTGAGAGGATGGCAGCCATCTCTTGGAACCCTAGCTCATTTTGTTTTGCTATTTTCCTCTTCCATTTTTCCTTTGGAATTTCTAGGACTAGCTTGAGAGCTTCATGGTGAGATCTTGTGAGAGGGAAGGATGATCGGGCGGAAGCTAGACCTTGTATGAACCTTCATGGTATGTATAGATGATTCGGCGTGGTTCCTCAAGGCTTGATTGTGTTCTTCCCATTTTCCCTTTTTGGTGATTTTCAGAGGCTTTTCTTGGCGAATTTCTTGTGGTGGTTTTGAGACCTTTCTCTTTGGGATTTGGTGGGGGGTGTATGCATGAACCCTTCGTGGTTCTTTTCCCTTTGATTCCCCTTCCAAATCCGTGAGTAAAGGGGCTCAATTTTGGGGTTTTCTTGGCTCTAGGGTTAGAGGTGTTCTTGGTGGAAATCCTTCGATTCCTCCTGTTCTAGCAAGTTTTGGTGGATCAAATCTTGGCTATGGAGTGCCCATGAGGTGTTCCTACTATCCCCAAAGTCTTGTGCGAATCCGTGGAGCGAATCGGGAGATCGGGAGTTGGATTTGGGGGAGTTGACCCGCGGGTGCTGTTCATCCCGGGCTGCCCAGGCGTGACCGGTCTGACCGGTGCTCTTGACCGGTCTGACCGGTGTAAGCCTTTGTGGGATTTGCCTCGGGTGAACTGCCTGGTTCGTGTGTCTTTGGGCTGAGTTGTTGCTAGTCAGTTTTTGGCAGGTTTCGAGGAGTTTTGCTAGGCTTTGTGAAGGGTTTTCTTCCTCTGCAGTTTGAGTTTTGGAGGTGCTTTTTGTTCCAGGGCCTAGAGAAGTCACTGAGGCTTCCTGGAACTTTGTTGTGCACTTGCTGTGTGTCACCGGCCTGACCGGCAGAGTCCACCGGTCTGACCGGTGCCATCGGTCTGACCGGCAGGAGCCATCGGTCTGACCGGTGTGGCACAGACAGCAGGCTGTGCAGTTTCCGCTGCGAGTTTGGAGTGTTTGGTTCGTTTAGTTGAGTTGTTGGTTCCTAGGACTAGTAGCACTCCAGTGGCTACGTGGTCTTGGCCAACTTGGGTAGTTGAGTCGGAGACGTGATTTGGCTAGCCGTGTTCGTCTTGTTGGAGTAACCATCTCCTTCGAGAAGGATTTTTATCGGCTCCCATTCACTCCCCCCTCTCTGGTCGTCAATTTCGGTCCTTCAAAGGAGCACATGACTATTGACATGAAGTCCATCAATTGGGAAGGCTTGAGGTCATTCAACATTCCGGCCGTCAATGAGGCCATTGATATTTGTCATGCTAAGGGGTTCACCTCCATTATGGCTTTGAATTGTGATTGGAATGAGGAAGTGATAGCTCAATTCTATGCCAATCTCCATGTCCGACGTGAAACCAAGACCTTTCATTGGCTCTTGCAAGGGAAGCCCCTCTCGGTCTCCTATGAGAGGTTTGCTCACATTCTTGGATTTGGTGAAGAAGATCTTGGTCGTCCAAAGCTTCATGGTTGAGAGATCTCATTGGATAGTGAGATGGCGTTCATGTATGACACCGCCTATGGCAAGATTGAGTTTGGGACTACACATGGTATGAAGCCCGTCTATAGGATGTTGAACCAACTCTTCCGCTACACTATCACTCCTAAGATAGGCGATAACTACAATATCTCCAACATTGCCAAGGATGTTCTTGTGAGGATGGGACCGGGTCAACAAGCATTTAGTGTGTTTGACTTCATTTGGGAAGAAATCATTGTGTGCTCCGTGTCCGCAAACAAGAGTTGCCAGTATGCCCCTTGGATCTTTCAGATGATATATGAGGTCGCCGAAGTCAACATTCTCACCGACAAGACTCACACATGGTACAAGCCAAACAAGGGCAATCTCGAGCGTCTTCTCAAGTTGGGCAAGCATGCCCCTCCTAGAGCTCCTTCCTTAAGTGGACCTTCTTCCGGTGGTCCTTCCACTTATGAGCCTCCCTCCTCTTCGCATGGACCTTCATCATCCAGAGGCAACCTTCCCCCCGGCAAGAAGAAGAGCATCTTCAACTTCTAATCTCAGGGCCTCTTCACATGCTTCAATGTTGGGAAGCACAATGTACAGGAGATACGTGCCCACAGGCAGCACGTGGATGAGCAGCTCCTTAAGTTGGAGACCCGTCAGAAGGCCATCCTCGCTCAACACAACATCGAGCTCTCTCCCCTTCGCAAGCCCATGGACTTCCCTCCTCCACCGGTCTTCTACAACCCTTGGGAGGTGTACGGCGACACGTTCATGATGTATGGAGCACCCCCGGCAGATATTGATGATGAGGACTTCAGTGGTGGTGAGACCGACGAAGAAGACTCTCCTCCAAATGTCCACTCTCCACATGGCAGCGATAGTTGAAGGGCCTCCTCCTTTTTGGCGCTTGATGCCAAAGGGGGAGTGAGCTCACAATTATCCATGTGGTGGTGGTGTGTATCTCGCTCGCTTGCTTTATCTATCTATCTATCTTAGCTTGTGGACATGTAAGAACTTATTGTATGGTGTGATGGATGATGATGTGGTGAACCTAGAACCGCTTTAAAATTTGTAAGACTTAATTATGCGAGTGTGGAACCTTTATTATCTATTTGTGATGCTATGTGTTGAATGATGGTTGTTATTTATCACTTTGTTTATTTGGATATCATGTCATATGCATCACGGTTATCGAATCACACTTATGCACTTGTGTATGCAAATTGCGAGTGAAATTTCTTCTAAATAAGTGATGGGCATTTGAGGCCTCCATAAAAGATCAAGCACATTTAGGGGGAGTTTCTCTCAAAATTGTTGGATACAGACATCTTTATTTGAAAATGAATTGTGTTGTCATCAATCACCAAAAAGGGGGAGATTGAAAGTGCATCTTGGCCCCTAATTGTTTTGGTGATGGTGACAAACACAATTTGTTGTATTTAATCGTTAAATGAGATGTGTGCAGGATTTACTTAATTGAAAATCATGGTTTTGACCAAAGGAAGGCCCCCAACTCCAAATCGGTGTTTTCAACTCAAGTCAAGGCTTAAATTTATTTTCATTTTGAATTTGAGTATAGGAAACACCGTACTACAAAGGGGGATGCGAATTGACCGCCAAGAGATGCTAAAAGTGCTTAATGAGATGACATAAGTGAGTGAGAGGAAACCCGAGTCGACACAAGCACGTTTGCTATTCTTTCCTCAATCTCTCAGCTTTTGTCGGTAGTACCGATATGGGTTCACTGGCGAGTTTTAGCCAGACCCTCGGTAGTACCGACCCTGGGTCGTAGTACCGATAAAGCTTCACTGGCTGAGTTTTCGGCACCCCTCGGTAGTACCGACCTGAGGTCGGAAGTACCGAGGGTCCCGAGTCTTGCACAATAACGGCTAGTTTTCAGGGTTTTGTATATATACCCCCTCTCTTCTCCCTCACTTATTGCTGACCAACCACGGGACAAACACTCACTTGAGCATTCACTCCACTTCTCTCCTTCCTCCTAGAGCCAAGTCTTGATTCCTTTGAGCTAGGGTTGGGTTGGAGGAGTGATTTCTAGTGTGAGATAGAGAAGCTTTGAGAGCCCCTTCGAATTCCCTCATCTCAAGAGCACTTGAAGCATCTCCGGGCATCAATTCGCGTTTGTTACTCTTGAAGCTTGCTTCTAGACGGTTAGGCGTCTCCCGTTGAGTGCCCTCTTCGTGTGGAGCACCCGGGATCGTTTGTATTACCCTCTCCTTGGTGGAGAATTCTTAGTGAGCACCAATCTTCCTTTGTAGGGATTGGGTGAGGCAAAGAGGCTCTTGGTGAAAGCCCTCCCTTTGTGGGATCCTCAACGGAGACGTAGCTTCCTTTGTGGGAGTGAACTTCGGATTAAATCTTGTGTCTCCTTTGTTTTCTTGAGTTCTTTGCTTTTCTCTAACCCTAGAACTTGTTTGTGCCCAATCTATCTACTTGTCGTGTTTCAACTCATATCTGTGGTTGCAGGAGGTTCTTAGCATCTATACCTAACCTTTGATTCAAGTAGAATTGCTATATTCATTGTGCATTTCAAATTTCGTCCTAAGTTTCTCTGTACTGTCGGTAGTACCGGCCCTGTACCGGAAGTACCGAGCCCCCTCGATAGTTCCGGCACAGCGTCGGTAGTACCGACAGAAGTTCTAACCGCTGCATTTGTTTCAGAAATTTGAAGTGATCCTATTCACCCCCCCTCTAGGCATCACAAGGTCCTTTCAGAGCTGCAGAAGACAGTAGCACCGGATGATCCGACGGTCTAAGTGGGGACACCGTCAGTCTATCCGACGCTCGGTTTGAATCAAGACAGAGACGTGCCAAGACTGGAGCTTCAGCACCGGATGAACCGACGTGGTGCAGCGGTTCATGCGACGGTCTCGAAGATGCGAACAGTAAGGTTTTGGCGAGAAGTCCTTCAGCACCGGATGAACATTTGTTGTGCAAATTCAAATTACTTAGCAAGGAGTGTGATGAGCTAAAATCTAAGCTTGAGAGCAATGAGACTAAAACAAGTGATTCCTTTGAGCTTGATGATTCATCTATCCCTTGTGCTATTCCTATCTCCAAGGTAGATGCTTCAACTTCTTGCATTGATTTAATTGATGAATCCTGCTCACCATCTTGCAATGAGAATGTTGTTGTAGAAACATGTGATTGTCTCATACGCAAGAAAAATGATGAGCTCAAGCAAGAAGTGAAATGGCTCCGAGAGATGTTGGCAAGCTTGATGGGCAAGGGCAAGAACAATGAGGAACAAGTGGACATCTCTCAAGACATGAAAAGCAACGTCCAACCTTCTCAAGATAACCATGATCCCATGGTGAAGAAGCTTGAGAAGGGTGCAACCGTGACCTGCTACAAGTGTCATGGAGAAGGCACAAGTTCTACAAATGCCCTCAATTTGTCAAGAAGATGGACAAGGGTGAGAAGAAGAAGTTGAACCCCACCATCAAGAGCTCCCTCATCTACACCAAGCCCAACCGCAAGAACAAGACCAAGAGTAACACCTACGTCATCAAGAAGAAGACTAATGGCAAGGTGGTTGCACACAAGGTTGGGAAGATGAAGACGGAGCGGGGTTGGAACCAACCTATTTGGGTGCCTAAGGAAGTCATCACCAACATGAAGGGGCCTCAAATGGTATTGGTTCCAAAGGCCACTTGAAGGCCATGAGAGCGGGGACTTGGGAGGCTTGGCACAAAGAAGTTGTGGATATTCAAGCCTAGAAGCCAAGCTTGCAAGTTGGACATGTGTTGCCCAAGTTCCCCGGTTGAGGTAATGGAAACTAGAACCCATCTCATGTATCATTGTAGCTCCATTGCCTTGTCTAGGTTTGCATTTGTTGCTTTGCCTAGTTGTTTACATATGGTAGGTCGCTTGTGTCATGTTCTAACCCATGAGCAACTTACATGGTTTGATTAGTGTGTAGGAAAGCTACACTTGTTCTTTCATGATGCATGTTTTTCATATATATCTCTTTGCATCATGAGCAAGCTATAGGGTCAGCTTCCCTTTTTGTTGTCACAAACAATGTGCATACATTTGGTTGGTGATTCAAACACTAAATGCACACATTTAGGGGGAGCTCATCCTATGGTTTGGTTATGGGACTAACATTGTTTCAAACTTATTTTGTGTAGTCCCTTGATGACGTGTTCCGGTGCGGTGCTTCATTCTAAGAGAATGCTATTTCACTCTGAATGTGATCTAACATCTCTAAAAGAGTGAATATAGCAATATGAGCTTCATGCTATTGAGTCATGTCCTTGCGAGCTTATGTCTCTATATAAGTTCAAAGGCAGTGCACTCATACATTCCTAATCCTTGTGGTACCCCAAGTGTCTTCTATGCAAGCTTCTTTGAAGTGGTGTCACCTTCTAGTGATATCATTTTCAAGTGGCTCATCTCAACGTGGTGCCAACAAGGTAGAGAGACAACCCCCAGAGGTATGCAATGCGCAAAAGCTTACAAGTGATATCTACAAGTGCTAATGTAATAAGAACCCATTTGTCTTATCTCTTGTCCTTTAAGCTATCTCCTTGCATGATATGCTCTAAGCTTCCTTGTCTTACAAGTGTTTGTAGTTGTGCACTTGATTTTCACACTATCATATTGTGCACACACTTAGGGGGAGCTTAGCTTATTATACCATGCTAGTCTCATAAGCTTGTGATCCACCTTAGTTATTCGCATATGTGGTATCTTCATTGATATCATACATATGGATCATGGTTCATGCGTCTTTCTCCCTTATGGCTAACATTTCTCTTTGAGCTATGTTTGCTAGACTTGCTAGTTTCCTTGGAGACCTTTTTGTTTTGGACCTTTTTGGAGATTTTATTCCAAAGGGGGAGAATGTGGGACCAAAGCAAGATAGTGTTTCCAAAGTGGGAAGAGGCAATCTATGTGTGAACATAGGAAGAGAAGATCAAAAAGGGGGGAAGTTTGATCTAGGGGGAGTTTGGATGATGGTAAGCATCCAAGCAAGTGTAAGTGGTTCTAATTTTGTCAATTTTTGAAAATTTATGCTTGCTTTGATTGTGTTGTCATAAATCACCAAAAAGGGGGAGATTGTAGCGAACATGGCCTCATAAGCCATTTGTTCAAGTTTGATTTTGGTGATTAATGACAACATGATCAATGGGACTAACCAAATTGTTGAGCATGTCCTTGTAGACATTTCTAGGTCCCATGGATGCAAAAATAGCACATGCCAAAATGAGAAAGAAAGGACACACCATCACATGAACCGATGGTACCCTAGAGGCGAGCATCGGTGTACTTGGAACACTGCGCAGAGGCTGGAATCAACTGGCATCATCAGATGAACCGATGGTCCATTTTGTAGATGCGTCGCATGATTAGAAGGAGAAGAGCTACAGAAGACAGTAGCACCGGATGATCCGACGGTCTAAGTGGGGACACCGTCGGTCTATCCGACGCACAGTTTGAATCAAGACAGAGACGCGCCAAGACTGGAGCTTCAGCAGCGGATGAACCGACATGGTGCAGCGGTTCATGCGACGGTCTCGAAGAACCGAACAGTAAGGTTTTGGTGAGAAGTCCTTCAGCACCGGATGAACCGACAGTGCGTCGGTGCAAAGCGTCAGAACAGTTGTGTCAGCAAAATTGCAACGGCTAAGTGACGTGGAGGGCATCGGATGAACCGACACCTAGGAAAAGCATAGCATCAGTTCATCCGACGCTACCTTGTTCAGTGGTCGTTAGCCAATAGCTCTTTGGATGTCTTGAGCTATTTATACCTCCTCCACTCACCCATTTGAGGAGGCTGGATTGTGTGGAAGTGCAGAGGAGTGCAAGACACCTAGAAGATCATATCCAATCCATCCAAGTGCTAAATTGCTCATCCATAGACTTGCACATGCTTTGTGTGTGTGCTTAGTGCTAGGCTTAGCTTAGAGCTGAGTGAGTGCAAGGTTGTGCCAACCTTGTGAGGTGATTCTTGAGTGAATCAAGTTGTACAAGGTGAGCCGGAAGCCTTGGGGCCTAAGTGGCTCACCGGCAATCGTCTTCGACCCTCCGGCTTGGTGTGGAGTGGCGAGGACACTTTGTGTGGGGGACGTTGATGCACCAAGGGGGTCCCGATCTTCACGATGTAGGATGATCACCAGATAACTAGCTTCAAAGAAGCCAAGATAACTTGCTGCAAGCAGTGATAACTAGTGCAACCTGGCAAATAAAACTCGAAGCCAACCACCGTCTTTAACCGGCAACCTGAATCGAGGATTCGCCCAACCACACTCTCAAGGAACCAACCAACACAGCCTACAATCAATCGAGGAAACCTCGAAGGGAGTAGGAGCACCAATTGGGAGCGGATGAAGCCGCCGCTGTTGTATTCCCGCGAAGGAGATCACAAGAGCAAGGGGGTAGAGATTTCTCTCAAGGGATTGCTACCACACAGCTAAACAAAGGGTTCTGTATTTCAAATATCAAAGTCTCTCATTTGCTATGGAGCAAAGGAGTATTTATACAAGTAGCAGCCCTCCTAGATAGGTGAAAACACGAAACAGAAAATGAAAAGACGAAATGTGAAAAGGCCTCCACGCTCTGGAGTTGTTCCCGTGTGGCTGTTGGACTTCTGCGCAGTCTTCAATGTTTTGGCAATAACTCCATCTAGGGAACTCTAAAAGACATGCCGTCAGTTGCATTGGAAAGTTAACTTGATGCTCATTCACAGCATGTGCAGCATGTACCACGAGATATTGTAGAATGGTACAGTTTTGCACGGAAACTTGAACATTAGGTTGGCTGTTGACCTTCTGACCAGTCTGCACTAAAAGTACTCAACTGCCAAACTGGAATCACCAAACTAGTCGAGACCGGTGGCATTAGAAAGTTGACTTCAAGATCTTTCCAACGTGTACTCATGCACCTTCATAGCTTTAGGGAATCAAAAGATATGACTAGTTCTTCTTGACGGTTCTGTCAGGCTGAACTGATTCGACGTAGTCCATCTCTCTGGTTCATTCTTGGTGTATCCTTGTCATCCTCCTTGGTGAACCTGAGCAATAGTAATATGCATGATTTAGGTAGTATATAATTCTCATCAATATTAAAATGAAATTCACAAATTAGCGCGTGCACCTCTTGCTGTAGCTTCATAGCTCGACTACGAGTAATTGGTCCATCAAAAACATGAGCGGGTGTAGTTGATGTAGCTTGACTTGGAGAAGTAGTCATTTTGGTTGGAGAAGTAGTCATCTTGGTTGGAGAAGTAGTCATATTGGTTGGAGAAGTAGTCATCTTGGTTGAAGAAGTAGTCGACGCATTGGATGGTGTAGTCGGCGTGGTCATATCATCCTCCCCCTCTTGAAAAGGAGTCGTCCTCGACTCTGTACCATCTTCACATGTGAAAGGCGACAGATCAGCAACGTTGAAGGAGTTACTCACACCATAGCTTGCTGGAAGGTCTATCTTGTATGCATTATCATTGATCTTTGCAAGAACACGAAATGGACCATCCCCTCGTGGCATAAGCTTTGATTTGCGCTTATCAGGGAAACGATCCTTGCGCAAGTGAATCCACACCAAATCCCCTGGTTCAAATAACACTTTCTTTCTATGTTTGTTCATACTAGCAGCCTTGTGCATTGCCTTCATCTCTATTATTTCCTTGGTCTTCTCATGTATCTTCCTTACATATGCAGCACGCTTGGTAGCTTCCATGTTGGTTCTCTCCTGTAATGGCAAAGGCAACAAATCTATCGGAGCAACAGGTTTGAACCCATAAACAATTTCAAAAGGACACAAATTAGTGGTAGAGTGTACTGCCCTGTTATAAGCAAATTCCACATGAGGCAAGCATTCCTCCCAGTCCTTCAAGTTCTTTTTCACCATTGTTCGCAGCAGTATTGACAATGTACGATTCACCACTTCAGTTTGCCCATCAGTTTGAGGGTGACAAATAGTCGAGAACAGGAGCTTGGTCCCAAGCTTTGCCCACAATGTTTTCCAGAAGTAGCTCACAAACTTGACATCACGATCAGACACAATGGTCCTGGGCACTCCATGTAACCTCACAATTTCCCTGAAAAATAAATTAGCAACATGTGAAGCATCGTCGCTCTTGTTACAAGGAATAAAATGAGCCATCTTTGAGAATCTATCAACCACAACAAAAATAGAATCTTTTCCTCTCTGAGTTCTAGGCAGTCCTAAAACAAAATCCATGCTTATGTCTTCCCAAGGACTATTAGGAGCAGGTAAAGGAGTGTATAAACCATGAGAGTTCAGTTTGGACTTAGCTTTGTGACAGGTAACGCATCGCTCCACAAACCGGATGACATCTCTCATCATCTTGGGCCAATAGAAATGATCTCCTAGCAGTTCATAAGTTTTCTTTTGTCCAAAATGTCCTGTCAATCCTCCTCCATGTGCCTCCTGCAACAAAAGCAATCTAACCGAAGAATTTGGAACACAAAGCTTGTTAGCTCTAAACAAAAATCCATCATGAATATGATATTTGTCCCAACCTTTTCCATCCTTGCAATGATTATATGGTTTTGAAAATTCAGGATCATTGTTGTACAGGTCTTTCAAACTTTCAAGACCCAAAACTTTCACCACGAGTTGGTTCAGCAACACATTCTTTCGAGACAAAGCATCAGCGACTACATTATCCTTTCCTTTCTTATATTTTACAATGTAGGGAAATGTTTCAATGAACTCAACCCACTTAGCATGGCGTCGGTTCAGCTTTGCTTGTCCTTTCAAATACTTCAAAGCTTCATGATCGGAATGAATAACAAACTCTTTTGGCCATAAATAATGTTGCCATGTTTCAAGCACACGTACCAAAGCATACAATTCTTTGTCATACACAGAATAATTCAATTGAGCACCTCCCAATTTTTCACTAAAATATTCTACTGGTTTTCCTTGCTGCATTAAAACTCCTCCTATGCCAATTCCACTAGCATCACATTCTACTTCAAAAGTTTGAGTGAAATCAGGAAGAACAAGTAATGGTGCTTTAGTTAAACGTTTCTTTAATTCTTGAAAAGCATTTTCTTGTGATTGTCCCCATTTAAATTCAATCCCTTTCTTGGTCAATTCATTCAAAGGAGCAGCAATGGTACTAAAATCTCTCACAAATCTCCTATAAAAACCAGCAAGGCCATGAAAGCTTCTTACTTGACTTACATTCACCGGAGTTGGCCGATCCTTGATGGCTTGCACCTTGGTTTCATCCACTTCGATTCCCCTTCATGAAATAACAAAGCCAAGGAACACAACATGGTCGGTGCAAAAACTGCACTTCTCAAGATTAGCAAATAACTTCTCTTTTCTGAGTTCTTCCAAAACTAGACGAATGTGGATCATATGTTCATCAAAAGACTTGCTGTAAATCAAGATATCATCAAAGTAAACAACCACAAATTTTCCAATGAAAGCTCTCAGAACATGGTTCATTAGTCTCATAAAGGTACTAGGAGCATTAGTCAAACCAAAAGGCATAACTAACCATTCATACAGCCCAAATTTAGTTTTAAATGCAGTTTTCCATTCATCTCCAGTTTTCATTCTTATTTGATGGTACCCACTTCTCAAATCAATTTTAGTAAATATTATAGACCCACTCAATTCATCAAGCATGTCATCTAACCGTGGGATAGGATGACGATACCGGACAGTGATATTATTTATAGCTCTACAATCTACACACATTCTCCAAGTTCCATCCTTTTTAGGTACCAAAATCACAGGAACAGCACAAGGACTTAAACTTTCACGAACAAAACCTTTGTCAAGAAGTTCTTGTACTTGCCTTTGTATCTCCTTTGTCTCCTCTGGATTGGTTCGATATGGGGGACGGTTGGGGAGTGTAGCACCTGGAATGAGATCAATTTGGTGCTCAATCCCACGAAACGGAGGTAGTCCAGCTGGTGTTTCCTTCGGAAAAACATCTTCATAGTCCTGCAAAAGATTAGACACAACACTAGGAAGAGAGGTGATATCGTTAGCTGAAATTAAAATGTCTTTGCACACAAGTACGAAGAGTACTTGATCTGGGTTGTTCCTCACATCTCTCATCTCAGATTTTGTGGCTAACATAACCAGATGTTCTCCCTCTCCTTTCTTTTTATCTCTCAAATTTGGCTTGTGGCTCTCACTCACCGAATTGTGGATGACACTCATTTTCTTTTGCTCTTCTCCTCCTCTACTTGCTGGACTAATTTCAGTTTTCTTCTGTAAGTGCTCGGCCATAATTTGTTGGGGTGTCATAGGCTTGAGTACCAACTTCTTCCCCTTCAAGTCTATTGTGTACTGATTTGTTCTCCCACAATGCTGAGTGTATCGATCATATTGCCATGGTCTTCCTAGCAGCATGTGACACACGGACATGGGTGCCACATCACACTCCACTATATCGACATATTCACCAATTTTGAAAGGAACTTTCACTTTATACCCAATCTTGATGTCGCCCGAATCATTCAACCACTGAACATGATATGGGTGAGGATGTCGCTGGAGCTTTAAACCAAGCTTATCAACCATCTCACGACTTGCAAGATTATGGCAGCTCCCTCCATCAATGATCACCTTCACTACTTTATCTTGCACTTTGGCTCTGGTTTGAAATAAATTATGTCGCTGTCCACTTTCAGCTTCTTTCATCTGAACACTCAATATTTGTGTCACCACAAGAGCAGTACCTTGCTCAAACTCACATCCAGCATGTTCCTCTTCCTCATGGGGCTCATCAGCATTCTCCTCCACTACTTCCTCTTCACTAGCTGACTCATACTCTCCACTATCATTCACGATGATCACCCGATTGTTTGGACATTCCTTAATAATATGTCCACGGCCTCCACACTTGAAGCACTGAATTTCACGGCTCTAGGCAGTAGACCCTACTGAAGTAGAGGTGGATGTTGCAGGTTTGGAATTCATGCTTGGGGCAGCAGTGTTCTTCCCACTAAAAACACCTTGAACATTGGAACGTGGGCCTCCAAATGAACTTTTTGCAACTGAGGATGCAGCAGCAAACTTTGAGATTGGCTTGCTTCCTCCAGACGTAGTCCTCGTACCAAATGGCAAGGATTTGCCACTCTTACCATCTTGCTGTAGTTGGCGTTCAGCCTTGGTTGCTTGATGTACCAAATCAATAAGATGACGGTACGGCTGAAACTCAACAATGCGCTGGATATTGTGATGTAACCCAGCCATGAAATGTGCAATGGTTTGCTCTTCATCTTCATACACGTTGGCTCTAATCATAGCCTTCTCCATCTCTTTATAATATTCTTCAACAGAGAAACTTCCTTGCTTCAAATTCTGCAATTTATCAAAAAGATCACGCTGATGGTGCTTTGGCACAAAACGAGTTCTCATCTCTTGCTTCATCTCTTCCCAAGTGGAAATAGGATCTTTCCCATCTTCTTCACAGTCACGGAGAAGTTGCTCCCACCAAATCAGAGCATATCCATCAAACTCAAGAGATGCCATTGCCAACTTCTTCTCTTCTGTATAGTTGTGCAAACGAAAGATTTTATCCACCTTTAATTCCCAAGTGAAATAAGCTTCAGGATCAGATCCTCCATCAAATTTTGGCATGGTAAATTTCAGTTTACCAAACCTATCTTCACGGTTGCCTCCTCTGTGACGTCGGCGATCAAAACGAAACAAGGAATGATTATCATCATCTTCATCATCAGACTCTTCATTGCCAACATTTCTTCGATTCCGACCTCTTCCTCTCCCATGTGCAGCACCTCGATTCCTCCGACCGCTTCCTCTTCCATCACTATCTTCTCCATCTTCACCATGGTTGCTTGCACCATCATTAGGTGGAGGACGTCCTCTGAGTTCAGTCAGAAGTGCTTCAAAGTCTCGTGCCAAACGATCTTGCTTCTCTTCCAAACTTAGCTTGAATTCGTTGAATTGTACTAGAGTAACACAATCATCTATCTCAGCCATCTCCCTGCAATGTTAGTTCAATACGAGCAGCAATGTTTATGGAATAAAAGAAAATATTGGTAGCTCTCACAACCTCTCCTCTCTTACCAACCCAAACTCTTATGAAATCCTTGCGGTTACAACAAGAATAATGTGTGGTGGTACTTGAAGAGTGAAGGCTAGGCGAAAACAAGACCAGAGAGTATCGATCACGATGGTTTATATGTGGAGCTTGGTGGGGAGTGATACACAAGGAATGCAATCTGAAATCTAGTTGTTGTAAAGTTAAATAACAATCCAAACTAGAGATCAAATGCCTAGTGCTGATCAAAAGATATGAATGAATTAACTATAGCAACGCACGCACAAAAGACAGACAGATTTGATGCAAACAAGGAATATGCTAGGGATAATTGGTGTAAAGGAAATCACCTAGCAAAAATTGCACCAAAAGAATGATAGCAAACTGGTCACACAACTTTAATAGGAAGATTCAATATTTGTGCATACCAACAATCTGATCTTGTTCCTTTCTTTCCAACACTTTTTTTTCAACTTCCTGAACACTTTTTTTTTCAACTTTCTGAACACTTTTTATTACTTTGTTTTTTTTCACACACTAAGAGAAGAACAGATATAACACTTGCACAATTTAATGACGATAGAACCTAACCCAACCAGTAGCTATCTTGATAGGACAAAAAGTTTACGCAAAGGATAGAATGGTTTACTATATATATTTTTGTGGAAATTTTTCAGAGATATGAATAGGCTCAAAAGGACACGCAAAGGATAAAAATGATCAGCAACTAAACAAAGACTCTAATGGACTGAAATTTAACCAAACTCACAAGATAAACAGATCGAAACAAAAAGGCTATAACATATTTTTTTTGGCTTTTTGGTGGATAGGACAAAGGCAAAATATATATGTAGCTAAAGGTAAAGAATCCTACCGTGGTAACGAAAGCTCTGATACTAGATGATGCGCCAAGGGGGTCCCGATCTTCACGACGTAGGATGATCACCAGATAACTAGCTTCAAAGAAGCCAAGATAACTTGCTGCAAGCAGCGATAACTAGTGCAACCTGGCAAATAAAACTCGAAGTCAACCACCGTCTTTAACCGGCAACCTGAATCGAGGATTCACCCAACCACACTCTCAAGGAACCAACCAACACAGCCTACAATCAATCGAGGAAACCTCGAAGGGAGTAGGAGCACCAATTGGGAGCGGATGAAGCCGCCGCTGTTGTATTCCCGCGAAGGAGATCACAAGAGCAAGGGGGTAGAGATTTCTCTCAAGGGATTGCTAGCACACAGCTAAACAAAGGGTTCTGTATTTCAAATATCAAAGTCTCTCATTTGCTATGGAGCAAAGGAGTATTTATACAAGTAGCAGCCCTCCTAGATAGGTGAAAACACGAAACAGAAAATGAAAAGATGAAATGTGAAAAGGCCTCCACGCTCTGGAGTTGTTCCCGTGTGGCTGTTGGACTTCTGCGCAGTCTTCAATGTTTTGGCAATAACTCCATCTAGGGAACTCTAAAAGACATGCCGTCAGTTGCATTGGAAAGTTAACTTGATGCTCGTTCACAGCATGTGCAGCATGTACCACGAGATATTGTAGAATGGTACAGTTTTGCACGGAAACTTGAACATTAGGTTGGCTGTTGACCTTCTGACCAGTCTGCACTAAAAGTACTCAACTGCCAAACTGGAATCACCAAACTAGTCGAGACCGGTGGCATTAGAAAGTTGACTTCAAGATCTTTCCAACGTGTACTCATGCACCTTCATAGCTTTAGGGAATCAAAAGATATGACTAGTTCTTCTTGACTGTTCTGTCAGGCTGAACTGATTCGACGTGGTCCATCTCTCTGGTTCATTCTTGGTGTATCCTTGTCATCCTCCTTGGTGAACCTGAGCAATAGTAACATGCACGATTTAGGTAGTATATAATTCTCATCAATATTAAAATGAAATTCACAAAGTAGCGCGTGCACCTCTTGCTGTAGCTTCATAGCTCGACTACGAGTAATTGGTCCATCAAAAACATGAGCGGGTGTAGTTGATCTAGCTTGACTTGGAGAAGTAGTATCTTGGTTGGAGAAGTAGTCATCTTGGTTGGAGAAGTAGTCGACGCATTGGATGGTGTAGTCGGCATGGTCATATTAGACGTGGAGACCCCCTTCCTTGGTGGAGAAGCTCCTTAGTGGAAGCAGCATCAAGGTGACCAAGGGAGCTTAGCGAGTGCCTAAGTGGCGAGCCTTTGTGGCGAGTCAAGTGGTGCTCTTGGGAGAGACTTGGTGACCGGGAAGCAATACTCTTGTGTGAGTGCTTCAACAACGTGGATTAGGGGTGGCTTAGTGCCTACCGATACTACGGGATAAATCGCGTGTCAAGAGTTTGCTTCCTCTCATCCCTCTTTACGTTTCCGCATCACTCTCTTGCAATCCTTGTTTTTCTTTACTTTCCTAGTGTAGTATCATGCTAGGATTGGCTATAGGTTGCAAAACTTATTTTGAGATGGGAGTTTCACACTAGATCAACCGTAGTTGCACATCTAGATAGTTTTGATCTAGTTTTATTTATGCAAAAGTAGTGAAGCCATATGTTAAGTTTTTTAAGTTGCCTAATTCACCCCCTCCCCCTCTTAGGCTACGAGCATCCGATTCCTTACACTCGATCCGTGGAGGTGCTGCACAGGGAGCCGAGCACCGGAGGAGGGGTCGCCGACCGGCCACGCGCGCGAGCTCTGCCGCCGGAGAAGAGGGAGAGGCCGACGGATCCGGCGCTGCTGCGCGAGAAAGGCGGCCATGGAGAGACAGAGGCGGCGGCCATAGAGGAGAGGGAGGCGTCGCGGCCGGCTTGCGCGAGCAGGGGAAGGGCGGGAGGGGCGGTGGAGCTTGGGCGCGGGAGGGACAGAGAGAGGGAGCTCAGCCGGCGGGAGAGGGAGGGGCGGGGGGGCGGTGTGCATCTGCAGGGAGAGAGATTGCTGGAGAGAGGGAGAGCGGAGAAGACGGGGTGGGTGGGTGGGGGAGATAAGAGGCTGACGAGTGGGACCTACGTAGTGGTAGTTGGTATGAAGGAAGTATATGAAGGAAGATGGGTCCGGAAGAAAGCAGTATAAAGGAGAGAATCTCGATAGTTAGGAAGAAATATTCTGTTTTGAAGGAGAATATGAAGTAGCACGAGTGTGGATGGTCTTAATCTTTTGGTTCCATGCTTAAGATATGGTCGTTGCAGAAGTCTGGATCGAGTTTTCGTTTCCCGAGAAACAACTTTGACTCGATATATAAAAATACCTATTAATATGTATGGTACAAAATTAACATCATTAGATAGATAATTGAATCTAGTTTTTTAACAAATTTATTTGGAGATACAAATGTTCACATATTTTCTACAAATTCAGTCAAACTTGTGACAGGAAAACCAATGGCGACCATCTTTTAAGGACGGAGTGAGTACTTTAGTTTGAAGGCGGCATTAATATATATGCTAATTGAAGAGACATATATACCCTCGCATATCCAAATTATTCTGTCATGGAGACCTACGTACGTGTCTTTTTTTTTTTGAAAACCACGTACGTACGTGTCTAGTCAAAACGCATCTCCACGATTCCAAAGCGCATATTTGTTAGTACTGCGTACGTATACCAAGCAGCTGTAAAACACGATAGGACCAATCAGTAGTCCACACACCGCGCGCCCAGCAGGCCCGGCCCCAAAGTGACACGTAAATCCAGCCTAGCTTTTCATCCTCAACTCCCGGTACTAATAATAAGGTTAGCTTGTCACTCTACTATTAATCTTCTGGTTCCTTGCTTAAGATATGGTCGTTGCAGCAGTCTGGATCGAGTTGTTTTTCTGGAGTTAAATCCGTCAAGTCTTGCAAGGGGCGTCCCCAATTCTTTATATGTAGATTGTACCTGTAGACGTGGAGAGGATTTGTGTGTGCTTGTGACATGTTCTGACATGTGACTAGATCAGCTCCTGGATTTTGACCAAGCGTTTCAGGCAGCTGAATTCATCCATTCATTTGTTAACTGACTCAAATGTAAGATCCACTTCATTTTATTTGCTTTCTTGCTCATGCACAAATTCTAAAGAGTTATTCATAAAGATCTGATTAAAAAATCGTTATTGTCTCGGTATGCAAGTTCCCAATTCCTATCAGTTCTCGATTTTCTTCGAATTTCAGAGTCAGTTTCACAAAGTGTGTACGTCAAAACTTTTCATATTCACGATTGCAATAGACGAACAGTCTGCGGTATGCAATAGTTGGTGACGTAGGGTATTTCTCATGAGGGTTTTTTACGGTACACAATACCACCATGTACCACCGGTTGAAAATGACTCGTATATAATAGAAAATGACCTATATATAAGGATCTGACGGTTGAGATTAATTCTATACCACCGATTTTTTAAGTGTGGTATGAGTGGTATATGGGTATTATCGGAAATATACAAAATAATATTGTTGTAATATATGAAATCAAGTCTTTTTATGTAACCTTGGCAGCGGGGAAATTTTTTTCAAATAATATACATCAAGCAAATTACCATTTTACCCATAGTACAAAACTGAAAAAACCCGATAATAACACCGTACTACCGTTGGGTGGTATTGTGTACCGTAAAAAACCTCTTTCTCATTGTCTGTCTGTTCCCCTAGAAGAGGTAGTGAACTAATATTTAACTGGTCCATTCTACTACTGAACTTAGTTCCTGTGGTTAGTGCTAGGTTCATGTCTTTTGCAGTTTTTCTTGTTTACTGTACCCCTTGTGTTATTCTCTATTTCTCTGTAAAAATTATTTCAAGAATTGCATTCAGTTTGAATGCTTAGTCTGAACATTTACATAAGAGAAATAAAATACTGCAAAACTATGAGAGAGATTAAAAAGGGAAGGGTGAGCACAAGTGTTTACCTCAGCATAAAGTGGATCAACTAAATCAACACCAGCACAATCCTTCGAATGGCATGTTCCTAAGAGACCACCACAGCCAGCATGAACCATGGAATGATCACAAGAAAACCCACGTCTCTTTTGCTCATCCAGAGAAAGACAGAAAACGGAATCGTCCCCAACATCCATTTCAAGTGAAATATCAACAAATGAAGTAGATTGCTGAACAAGCAGCGCATGGCAAAGAGAAGATCCACAACAGGCTGCCTTTGCGTAGTCTTACTTGGGCTTGCACCAGTTAATGTTTTACTAGCAGACAAAGACTCAAGAGAGTTTGGTCCTTTAGGAGTAACAACCGGCCTCTAAACTCCCACACTTTCCATTAAGGATATGTCATGCGTTTCAAGCTCAACATCACTAGATAACCTTATGGGCATAACTTCTTTTATGTAAAATTGGGGGTGAGATCCGATTTATTGCTGACATCTGTCTGCATAAAACTGGACATGGCACCGTTAAACTCAGCAGACGTTTTGCTTCTCAAAGACAATAGGGTATGCCTAATTCTGCACATGGCAGCCTGGGATGTGATGCATTCAATTTCAGTTGCAGGAGCAGTCTTCATAGACAGCGAAAAATAAGAATAACTAAATGAAATCACACCAGACATACTAGGTGCAGTGGTGATGTTCCTCCCTTACTTGGCTGTATGTCAGTACTGTTTATGCTCTTGTCATTCTCTTTCTTCTCACCTTGCAACATCACGTAAAAGATTACCAGACTTAGAAGGCTTCTCAGGCTTATCTCCTGCGGACTCGGTTTGAGAACTACGAAAGAAAAAATTTCAAGATTGAAGCAAACAATTACAACTGTGTACTTTGTGCCTCCGAAAGACCCTGGGCTGCTGGACGGCGGCCTGAGGGTCCATGCCGACGATGAAGTGGTTCAGGAAGACGTGGGTCACCGTGGCGATGATGTTCGTGCCGCCGCTGCCGCCCACGATGCCGGCGAGCTGACCGTTCTGCAGGGACACCACCGCAACGGGACGTCTCGGGTGTCGGGATGTGTCCAAAGCTAGCTAGACGGCACGCGATACCTTTAGAATGATAAGTGGTGCCATGGAGGACAGGGGCCGCTTGCCCCGCGCAATGAAGTTGGTCGGTGCCGGTGGCGGTGGGAGATGGCCGGGGGCGAGCTCTGCAGCGCAGGGACGGAGAAGTCATCCATCTCGTTGTTGAGCACGATGCCCGTCGACGGCGACAGCACCTTGGCGCCGAAGTAGCAGTTCACCTTCGTTTTTTTTTTCGAATAAATTCGGGGAAGACCCCCACTCTGCGCGAAAAAGTGTAATTACAGGGGCAGCCCCCGCACGCGGCAGGGGGTGAATTACATGGAGAATGTATCCTATGCTCCCACGGTTTGGAGTACTCCCATACTCCCAATCCACAAATGCACCTCTAAATGTGCATCAAAAAATCAATCTAAATATATGTATAGATGCATCATGTTTTCTTCTAGCATCGTATAAGATTTGAGGATGAACAAAAATTTGTGCACGAAGAAACGAAAGAGAAATTAATGATTCAACAGTAACGGGTGCGGGTCCAAAGATGAAAAGGTACAACCCGCAATATCAAGTACTGATTTCACTTTTTTATATTGTCTTGCACAGATTTTTGTTGCATCTCAAATTTTGTGTCAACACAGATCTTTGTATCATCTATCCATACATATTTTTGGTTGAATTTTACCTCAACATTTTGGTTGGTTTTTTGCGTGGGAATACGGGAGTACTTGATGAGGTGGGAGTACAGGATACGTCCTCGAATTACATGGATAAAAAGAGTGAGGGAGATATTTGAGAGAAAAATGAAGGAAATTCAGAATATTCAGGGACTTGAGAAACAGGATGAGATGAAATCCCGCCACGCTTGGATGTGGATTGATGAGCGTTGGTAGCGTGGTGTCCAAACGTCAAGGTCCTGCACTACCCGTCTGAGAACTTCTTGTGGGGGCAAGGTTTGTTGCTCAAAGATTTTTGAGTTCCTGGCTTTCCAAATGTGCCAAAGCAGTGTGAAAAAAACATCGGTGCGGACATCATCCGGGAGGGGAAGAGAGCTGGCGAGGAGCCAAGGTGCCCTATGCTGCCCGGCTTGCACTTCCACACCTAGCATAGACCAGACAGAGACGGCCCGCGGGCAACTGAGAAAGATGTGGTCATCCGTCTCGAGGGTGGCGGGACATAATTCACAATAGGAATCATCTGAGGGGCCAGATATTTTTTCTGTGCAGGTTGGCCATCCAAAGAATTTAATTTCTGTCAGCACTCTCGCACCCCAGATGCGGGCAGCGTCAGGGGCATCTCGGTCCGCAAAGTGCAGACTGATGTAGGCGAGCCTGGTGGTGAAGGCGGAGTTGTTTGTGCCATCCATGTAGCGGTGGTCTTGCTGTTGTCAGATTGGGAGCAATTGCAGACAGTCCCGAAGTAGGCGCAATTCTTCAGTGGCGGCTCTGGTCAGCCGAGGCTTGAGGTGAGTTTCCTCTCGACCCACGAAGGCGTCAACAGTGGCCGACGTTTCGGTGCAGTGCGAGTAGAGAGTGGGGAAAATGCCGGCGAGAGCTGAGTTGAACAGCCAGCGGTCATGCCAGAACGAAGTGTGTTTCCCATTCCCAAGCCGGACTGCCGTTAGACGTTGGAAGCGGGGCAGCTCGGCTTGGACGATTCTGCCGAGGAAGGAGTTTGCATCCATTGTAGTGTGGCTGAGGAACCGGTGTTTCCAAGGAAGAGGCGATGGGTCATGCAATTTATGGACAAACTTCATAAGCAGACAGTGGTTTTGATCTTCCAGGCTTTTTTGCCCAATCCCCCGCATTTTTTACTGACACAAAGTCTCTCCCACTTGATGAGGCATTGCGAACCAGAGCGCTTGTCTTCTCCGGTCCAAAGAAAAGCTCGGCGGTGAGCATTGAGAGCATCGACGGCAGTCTTCGGAAGCAGGTGGGAGGACATGTAGTAGATAGCTAGGCCACCAAGCACAGACGGCCGCCCGAACTGAGCATCTTGGCTTTCCAACCTGACAAGTAGCGATCAAAAGTATCCAGGAGTGGTCGGTAGTCCGAGACACGGAGCTTATGTGGGGACAGAGGCAAAGCGGTGGAGCTGGCTCAAAAATTTAGGTGGGGCAGATTAGCATGCACTGCCGCAATGGGCAGTGCCCCCATGCCAACACTGGGACGACACGCAGCGCGCTTGCCCCCAGTGTGAGCAGCACCGCAGCCCCATGGCGCTCTAGCGTATATTCACGTGTTGAACACAACAGGAAGCAGTTGGATGGGTTGGCCATTGAAACATTTGATGGATCGACCCACAATGAGGCCCATTTGTGAAATACCAGTCTGATACTAGTCTTCTTCCTCCTCTTGTCGTCTTGTGGCTGCCTGTTTCTCGGGTCAGCATCCATGGCGGACGCAATCACGGGGACGGATGGCTGGCCTATCCGCGGAGAGATCAACATGATGAGAGCGCTATACCTCGCCTTTCCGACCTCTCCTCCCTTGGATACGGCCGTACAGGACATCATGGATAAGATCATAAGAACTAATCAAGAAGGGGAATGAAGGGGAACGAGGGGTCATGAAAATCTGAACGGAGTAGCTGGGGCAGCTGCCCCACCCTGCCGTATGGGGAGCTCCGCCACTCGCAAGCCAAGGTAGGTTTGCGGGAAGCTGGATGTCTGGCACCCAAGCGCGGCTTCCAAGAGTTCACCGTCGTCGTCATTACCACCGCATTCCGGTCGCCGTCCACCACGCACAGGTGGTTGGTGCCGTGGTCATCCAGCTGCTTCCACTTCAGGAGGTAGTAGCCGGGAGGGAATGTCGTGTTGTCAGCGATCCTCTACTACCTGTGAACTCTCCTTCCTTAGGGGCGATGTACCCCCTTGACTCTACGGCTGAGATCGTGCATGCCTTGACTTTTAGATTGGTGCTAATGAGTAGCTTGCCGTGATGTGGAGCGAACTTGACAACGTGGACACGGTTTGTTGTCTGGTGGAGCTGACGCGGCGTTGACAAATGGTCACCGCGTTCCGACTGCAAGGGGCACTGCCACAGCCCTGGCCCGGCCCGATTATATTCAATATTGCTTCTGCCTTCTTCAATGTGGAGTTGAATCCTTGTCGGTCAATGTCGGTTTGGTGATCCTTTTTAATCCATTCTTGTATTTGGAGATCTGGTTACGCTCTGCATCTGCTCTGTTTTTGCGCTCAGACTGATTCGCCCCCATTCCCTCGAAGTATGGCCGCTGCATCTCAGGGAAGTTGGATCAATGTTGTAGGGGAAGGAATGCATCCGGATGATGAGCCGCAGAGAGGACATCTTGTGGGCATTCCCTGTTCTTTCGCAATCAGATAGCTCTCTTGCAGGTGCTCGATGAAGGCACACCCTTGGTTGTGAGAGGCTACGTTGCACCGATACGGGATACAGATACGCCGATACCGTGATACGGCATTTTCCAAAAACAAGGATACACCGATACGGCCGAGCATATAAATATATCAAAAAATCAGAATATACTCTAGAAGAACCATCAGCAAATAAAAATGGCAAACACATAGATATTGCTAGTGCCATGAAGCATCTAAGGCATCATGGTACTTGGTTTTAAGATTCTTATACAGCACAATGATAAATACTGGTCTTTGTGTTCCAACAACACAATAATAATATTAGGATACTGGAGACATGGCTAAATTTAAGGCTCAGTGCCAAATGCGCCTTCTTCATCTTCAAATAACAACCCTTCAAGTTCTGGCTCATCCAGTGAGAGATCAGCATGTTCAAGAATGCCAGCACCAGTAAAGGTCTCATGATTGTCTGCCCCAACATCCCACATCTGAGTTGGCCCCTTCATATAATCATCAGACTTCCTTGACAGCAGACGCATGTTGCTGTGGACAAACACCAAATCCTCAACACGTGGAGGAGTAAGCCTATTCCTGAGTAGGCTATCAATAAATCCATATGTACTCAAGCTCCTTTCACACGCAAAAGAAGATGCAGGCTGCCCAAGTAACTTCAGTGCTAATGATTTCAGTTATGGTGTCCTTTGACCATGGAGACCCCACCATTGTTTTGGTTCAAAAAGAGCCCGATCTTCAATGGACTCACGGTCTGCAAAGGCACCTCCAAATAGAGAAAAATCAGCAAATTGTCGTTTGATTGTCCTAAGATCCTCTGGGTTGGGAAACATTTTCCTAAAGCACTTGTTCCTCATGTCAGAGACCTCAACATCTTCATGTGGGGCTACACGATTAGGAACTTCAGGAAGCCATTGTTGAGAATAGTACCTACATAAAAGAAGAGTATGAATCAGCCCCAAAAGTGATAAAACATGGACCAAGTGACGGTAGCAAATTGACAATTCACACCAAAAATCACCTTGGGTTGAGAGAATGAGCCAAACAATGGAGAGGAGTATTGCTTTTAAGCCAACGATCATACAAAATGGCATAAACAGTGTCATAAAAGGAAGATTCTTCATCAGGTTCCTTTCTCTCATGGCGATAAATGCAGTCTTTCACTTTCTCAATCATGTTGTCCCACATCTCATAAATCAGATGTAGGCATGCCTTATCTGTGTCTGCTGCCCTTAGCATTGAATAAATAGGCTCAGTGAAATCAACGATGTATTTAACATTGTCCCACCAAATATCATCAATCAGCTTATCTTTCACAGATTTTGCTTTGTCTACATCATCTTCTCTATATGTTGACCACTTGTCACCAACAACCATTAACATAAGAGACTCTTTGAGATCAAGGAACCTCTTCAACATAATAACATGTGATGCAAATCTTGTATCGGCAACAGCAAGAAATTTGAGTTTACTGTACTCATTAAACATTGATAGGCACATACCGTGGTTCATGATGTAGTTCTTGATCATGAACGCAGACTCCACAGTTTGCTTAATCCACAAGAGCCCTGCATTCTCAGCATCATTGGCGTTTGCATCACAAATATTCTTCAGTGCCAAATTCAGAGTGTGGACAACACATGGAGTCCAGAAGATGTGCTCATACTTGGTTTCAATTATCAGACCTGCACCCTTGCAGTTTGCTGCATTATCTGTAATCACTTGGACCACATTCTTTGGCCCAACACTTTCAATCACAGAGATCAACTTCTCAGCAATGTACTCCTTTCTCATAATCTCTCCTTCAGTGTTAGTAGCACCCAAAAACATAGGCCCATCTTCATTTATTGCTATGAAGTTGATGAGTGGGCGCCTCTGAGGATCAGTCCACCCATCAGCTGTAATAGAAATCCCTTTTGAGGGCTATGTACTCTTGCATGGTTCCAATAGCCTCTCAACATTCAATCTCTCTTGTCGGAGAAGAGTAGTCCTCAACTTATTGTATCCAGGAGGTACATATCCACCCAAATCAGTGTTTGCAAGATATGCTATCAAAGCTCGAAAATTTGGGTTCCTTGCTAAATTGAATGAGACACATGCATAGTACAAAAACAAGGAAAGGCATAGCAATCAGTAAAATGTTTTGAATAAAATTGATACGAAAATTCTTTCAATGAATCTAGTTCTGTACCTCCTGTGTAGAACATTCTTGCAATAAGAGCATCAGCAATTTGGCGACGTTCATGGAAAAAGCTTTCCTCAATCCCTGATTGCCTCTTTCTTTTCTTTGACTTGGGTACTTGTACTTCCGAGAGGGGGTAATCCTGTACTCCCTATCTGTAGAGGCAGGGGAACACTCTTTGGTTTGCTGTTGGAGATGGCTGCCTCAGCATCAGCCACTTCCTTGCGAAGTTGCTCAAGAATTGGTACTGTCACTTGTCTGCAAATATGCACACCTTGGTTGGATATCTTCAACAGATGTGCTCTGATTCTAGTATAGCTACCAGATATTTGCTTGCCACAGAATGTGCACTCTGTTACAGCATTTCCTCCATCAGGGCCATTGCTCTCGATCTTCTTAACATACTTCCAGAGAGGATATCTACGATCAGAGATCTCATTCACTTGAACACTACCCCCCTCACTTGCAACATCAACACTGCTAGGTTCAGAGATATGCAACGGAGAACTTCCACTACCAGTACGACTTGCCATTCCTAAACAAGAACAATATGAAATGCAGATTAAGAAATGACTTTTGACTGGAAGTGGAGGTCTAGAGGAGATCTAGAAGTTGTATGAATCGCTGACCTGAGTGCGGTTGGAGTAGCCGAGATCCGAGCGGGTGTCGTTGTCGGAGAGGCAGGAGCGGGCGGCGTCGCGCGGCAGGAGGGCCGGAGCATCCACGGGCGGCGCTGCAGGCGGCGTCACGAGGCAGGAGAAGGCGGCGTCGCGAGGCAGACGGGGGGCGTCTGGACTTGGAGTCGGCTTCTGGCTCAGGCTAGGGTTTGAGGCTAGACAAATGGGCCAAGAAAACGGGCTCCTGAGATGGTGGGCTTCAATTTGAGGGGTCATAGGCTGCGAAGTATCGGAAATGTATCGGTCAGGTATCGACTGAGTATTGGGAATTAATTTAATTACTCAAATTTTTCTTTTTCTCCGATACTCCCCGATACCGTATCGGCGGCGTATCGGCGTATCCGATACGTATCGCGATACCGACATGGCAACTCGCGTGCGTATCGGGGTAACATAGGTGAGAGGGTCTGTGTGCGGTATGTGCACTTAGCGAAATCAAATGAACGAAAGATAGCTCTCTTGCAGAGCATGGAGATGAGCATAGTCCTCTGAAGAAGAAGGCTGGGTGAGCTCTGTTCTTATAATCCCTGTTTCGTTTATGCAGATTAGTTTTTTGTGCTGCAATTTTTTTTGCCTTTTAGATATGGTCTGCCATGTATTGATTTTCCTTTTTAATCCAACGCAGTTGGAAAGGTAGGACTGGTCCAGATTTCAGGATAGCACCAGCTGAGGAGAGTGCTATTACCAGACCAATCAGGAATTCAGGACTGCTGTTCATAGGAAGGGCCAAGCTATTTTTTTACCTTCTGAAGGGATGACTTTCAACAGCAGGGAGGAAGCAAAATATTTTTATAATATGTACTTATGGGAAAGAGGTTTCGATGTTTGTTATGGTCGTGATAGGAAAAACGATGGAATGTACAGGATGAGACAGGATTTGATATGTTCTTGTGAGGTAGGTTTTATCCATGCTGTACATGAGTATATCTTGGTTTTTTGCATGGTAGTTAAAAGTTATTGATTTGTGTTTTCCTTGTTATAATAAATACTCACAAGCACTGGTTTCTAGTTTGTTTATTTAGTAATAATTGTTATTAGCGTATTTATGGAGTTTGTATGGATTCAGTAGGGTCGGATAATTTCTGTATATTTTTTAAGACCAACTTCTTAGTGCTCCATGGCAATCTGGTGGTTATATCATGATAAACAGCTGTCTCGTACTGCTAAATTTTACAAAGTTCATTGCTTATATTACTGATCATAACAATAATTGGACGTTGAGATATTCAATGTTGATGTATCTCTGTTCTTAGATTGTAATGCTATTTTGATGTGATATCTTTCTTTTCCATGATGGCTGACCTATGTGTGCCTTCACTTAACCTGAATTTTAAAAACTTGCTGATGTGTCGTAATGTGGCATATCCTCAGTGGATTCTTCCTTGCCAAGCTGTTCTGTTTCAGCTTTTTCTCCTGAAAACTTGTTAAATTTATTTCATTAGTGGAGTACTCTTTGAATGATAAAGAAACATGATATATGTTTTATATTTTTACTTTATTCCTACCTGGAGTAGGTACTGGAGATTTTTCTATCAGAGGTCTCGCTGGTGGTGTTATGTCAAATTTGATACCTTTAGGAGATATTTGTTAGAGCAAATATTTTTTATATACATTTCAATTGATGGCAATTATTAGTTTTAATTCTAATTGCAAATAAAGTTGGGGTTCGTATACCTTGTGGTTCGTATATACATTTCTGTTTCTTTTTGCTCTGTTTGGTGCATGGTATTTTGAGGATGCCCTGAAATTTATCATTCCTATTTTAGATGTGCTGGTAGGTTCCTCTCTACCATCTTCTTCACTGTCAATGGATTTTTTTCCTTGGGTACTGCTATTGCTCTTTGTGTGTGTATCCCTGTTGAAAAATATAAATACTAGGCAGTGTGTTGGCCAATGTTTTTCAATGATTCTTTTTTGTGTCTCATAGTCTTGTCTAGGAGTTTTTGGAGATTGTTGGATTACTAACCGATTGTTGTGGCTGATGATCCTGAAAATGCCATTTTCCTGTCATCTTTACTACCCCCCCCACAAGGTTTTCCTTGTGTTTATCCAGTGTCATTTTCCTAGTGCCATCTTGTTCGTTCAAAAAGTACCAGACCCTGTATTTAGTACATGATGTTACAGCCAGGATGTTTCTGGTTTCTTTAACTGTCTAGGGATAAAAATTCTAAATAATATCTGCTCTTGATATAACTGACGATCTCTGTTTCATGAACTCATCGCCTAGTTTCTCTTTGTTTTGGAAAAACACAGTTTTTCATTGATTAATCAATATGATTACAATCATTCTGTAGAGGCTGCAGTAAGAAAGCAGACACATCGCCTGACCAAATATTGCTAGCCTTGCTTACAAACGCTTGTTGAGCACAAGCATGAGCTACACAATTTGTACTACGATTTACATGCACTATTTCAAAGGATTGCAGGTGGCGACTAAGCTCTCTAATGTCCTCTAAAATCATCCCAATCTCCGACCTTGAGTTCCTGTTCATCCATAGATTAGCCAGCTCCTTCGAGTCCACCTCGATGTTGAACATGACGTCTGTTGTCGCCTTGAAGGAGAAGCAGACCATCACGCCATGCTTCTGCCTCTGCCACAAGCGCTGATGCTACCACAGGGAGCCACCTAGCAGCTGCCACATAGAAGTCACCTTCTGCTCCCCTGATGACTACACTCGTTGCTCCTTGGTGGCTTGAGCAAACAAAAGCACCATCTGTGTTTATTACTCCGTACTTTGATAGTTCCTGCTGGAGGGGGATGCCATCTGTTGGGATATGTAGCATGCGTAGAAGAGCTGTATTTGCTTTCCAAAGGCCCCGCTTAAGTTAAACAGAATCCACACAAATTCCTTGCATGTATGTTGTCACCCAGTGGTAGCACACGGTGCCTGGTGATCTCAACTGTATTTTTCTGCATTGGGCACATGGAAAAAAGTACATTACTTCATCCAATTTTATTTTGTTTGATATAACATACTAACATATTAAGTATTTATTACTCTTAATGGACATGACTGAACTGTAATAATGTGTCGTAGGGGGTTCAGTTTGAATTTTCTCACCTTGCTTTGAGCATATTCTATCTGTGGAGAATCTAAATGCTCCTTTCTTGAGTCTGCTAGTATCATAGATCGGCACTATCTAGGTAGAGAACCTGCATGTCATGTCATATATATCATTTCCAACTCAAGTATAAATTATTGATGTTTAGTAATTAGCAGTAAGTTGAGTAATCTATTATCTTTATACTTGAGTGTTAAAAGAAGCCACCACGTTCGCCGAGAGGGTCTAGAAATTCCCACGTTGATCCAAAAAAGAGAAGAATATACACCGTTAGATTTTATGAAGATCTGAAGGTCTAGATTAATCCAAAGAATACATAAATTCGGAATTAAAATAAGGAAATCCAAAGAGTCCATATTCAATACAAATACAATTAACAAATACATAAATTCAGAACTAAAAATAAGAAAAATAGTAGTTAATGTTTATACAGATTGGGAAAGAAAAAATAACTAACTGAAAAGTAAATAACAAATACAATTATAATTTAGAAAGTTTCACACGATGGGCATTAAATTAGTTCTCTGTCCCTGCTGAAGTACTAATTAAGAAGCTCATGAAATATTTATCTGCATAGGCATGTAGTCTTGCAAGGCTCTAAATGCCAATAGTGATAAGACATGGCATATGATGAAAATAAATTTCTGTTAGGAAATAAAAATCAATCTCTTTGTTGAGCCTCACATGACTCTATTATATATATGAGATGGAAATAAAATTATTTCTCAAATAAAGAAGAGAGAAACCGTGACCTCAAGTTTGGCCTCATGATGACTTTAGTGACAACCAAAAAGCTCTTCCCTAAACTATACTTCGTAGAAAACCACTCATATATGTAAAAAACCACCAGATGAAAATACATACGGGAGTTGGATATAGTCTGTTGTTCCCTCCCAAAGTAAGGGATTATAGTGCGGTTCCCTCGAGCAGGCGATCAAATAATCTAATCGGCAGCATCTTCATGCGAAAAAGAGGGTGCAAGGAGGACAAAATGTAATTGATGTACCGCTTTGTTTATTTATTTTCATCCAGTAGTTTAATTCACTTAATGTCGAAAGTCAGAGAAGAAGACACGAGCAGAGCATAAAGCGCGACAAGAGATGTTTAGAGCACGAACTAGGTATACTATTTAGAGAAAGCAACCATGGGCATGGAGAGATAGCGACAAGAGATTGTGCAATCGCTCAGGGAGACGAAGATGGGGGATTTTGTTTATATACACAGTCAATTGCACATTAGCTATTGTTTAACTGGGCCGTCACTCAGGGACATGAAGATGGGGGAATTTTGTTCAAAGGGTTGAAGTTAAGTCTTGATAGTGGGCCCGCCCATCCTGGCAAGCGAGCCCGAAACGACAGGAGATTTGGCGTGCAAAAGTCAAGACACCGGACACAATGCCAATCAGTCTGGATATCACGGGATACTGTTTGTAATCCGATCTAGATATACTTCAGATTGTAACTGACGTGGACTGACTGTCGAATCAACACTGCATGTGCCGAAACAAGCTCTATCGTCGTACAATTCAGATGCTCGAGAACCAAATCAAGCTCTTTAGCTACTGAATCAAACTCTTCGGCCACTGAATCGTCCTCCACTATTGTCAATTTGACATCTAATGTCGTCGATTCGACCTCCACTGTTGTTGGATTAACCTCCACCATGGTCAGATGGACCTTTGCTGCTATCGATCGAGCGTCTATGACACTGCTGGATCGAGCTACAAGGTGAGCAACAGCAAGGAAAGCAAGCACTCCCATGAGAGCTCACCTTGATTTGCCTAGCAACGCGAGGCAAGCAGACAAGGCATACAAGTGACAACAAGCGTACCAAGCATGTTCTAAGTCTGTTCGATTTTTTTTGAGATGGACACTGAAAAATACAACATGGGTAGAAGGCTAGGGAGAGGAAATACTTGATTCTGGCACATACAAACCTACAATCGCGATGGACAAAAAAAAATTGGATGCCACAGAAGATGATAAGATAAGATAGATTTGATGAGCAATTCATGTAGGTTTGCATAACGATAATTTGACAAATCATGATGTTAAGTATGGTTTGTCATAAACCATATGGGGTTTGGAGACCAGAAGCGAGACAATGGCTTCCTAGATAGTGACCAACGCGATACAACTGCTTTGGTCAGAGAAGAACTGAGGTAGTAGACAACAATGGTGGACAAAGCAGATGGCCATAAATGGCTATAACAAATTGGCAAAATGCTCAAAAAAATAAGAAGGTGTAAGGTTGACAAAAGAGGGAAGACAACAAGAGAAAACATAAGCATTGTGATATGAGCAAATATTGTGATACATCCGATGTGCGGAGAAATTTAAGCTACCCAATGCAAATATCTATCTTGCACAATAGACATGAGGGAGATAATTTGAATTATCAGTATGATGTCACAATTTAGGATAAGCATGCTCTGCAGTAGAGGGACTTTGTGTCCCTAGGACATGGACTCGCTTGCGAATAGGCCACCTGTTAGTGACATGAGATCCTCTATAATAAATAAAGAGGAACAATTTTTCGACTACACATATCTATAAGCATAGTAAGCTTCCAAACAAGAATGAAAGTGATGAGATCAGATTGGTTTGTCGTATATCTTCTAATCTTTTGGAAACTTTTGGAATTAGATTGGCATGTGATGCGTGAAGAACCAAAGAACATAATGGACATGATGATGAACACAAGTATGCCCACAATAAATAATGTTACCTACTATTGATGATCAGTAGTTATCTTGGAAGTTATAAAAGTATTGTCAAACATAATGGTTACATTTTAGAAGACATAAGGTATATTCAACAACCGACTAAGGACATAACATTTCAAGAAATAAATATATATCCTAGGAGACATGATACAATATGTATATATTAGAAACATCTTATGTATTTGTCGGGATCACAAGTTAGAAGAGAGAAGTGACCGCCATGCACTATCAACGAAGGAGGGGCCATCGATGAGCGGGAAGAAGAAAAAGAAAGGGGCATCAACCGTCGATCATAAGGAAGAGAGACTTTCGGACGAGAGGAAAAATGTACCATTGGATGAGATGAGGAAGGAGGTGCACCCATATGGAAAGAGAGGAGGACCTACGCTACCGTCGCTTGAGCCCACCCCAGATCAAGCTTCAAGGTCACCTACGTCGACAACCAACAGTGCCATGAGGTACGACGAGCTCGCTGGAAGAGTTGGATCTGCGCATCAGAAAGTGGATAACCCAGACTCTGTGTGAGGTCAACAACCGAGCCAAACTCAGGTGCCATAGAATCAACAAGCCAGAGTTCGACCATCGAAAGTGGGGAGTAAGAGGCTCAGTCGGTTGAGACGGAGACTAAGTGATGAGAGGTTGAACAACAATTTCTATCCAATGCAGAGTTCAAAGGTTGACATTATATGCAGAGGTGCAACAGAGCGTCGAATGACATTCATTATTAGGTCAGGTTCCACCAATTAAAACATCATCCAAGTAACAAAATTCGAGTGATTTTAAAAGGATTGATAATGAATTAAGATAGATAAAGAAAATATAATGCTAACATAACATTTTTAAAAATATGGTTTATCAAATCTAGTCGCACTACTAGCACGGGCCAACTTGCTAGTTGAAATAACAGTTATGTATATTTATGTGAGACACGTTTTGCATTTTGTGACCCCAAGTCTGAGAGTGTCACCTGTAGGAACAACGCGCACCCCGCTATGTTAGCTGGTTTAATGCTGCGACCTTTTTTTTTTTTTTTGTCTGCTTCCCAGGTACTCTGTTAGACTGTTAGTATTCTTTTGACAGTATCTTTGTTTGTGCAAAAATGGTCATCAACTCTTTTCCCCTGGCATGGTATCCCGAATATCTTGTTCACATATGTCTTGCTGAAGTCAATTCTCCTTTTGTCCAACACGAAGCTTCTTGTTAAATGGTTGACTATGCACATTAGTGAATCTGCGAACCTTCGGTCTATCTGGTTTGCTGGCGGGAATTGTAGCAATCCTTCGAAGCCTATATCTTTTAGCAATTTTTTTTGGTTCCATCGAACTTTGACACATCTCGCACACACCATTCTGAATGAACATCTTCATGCTACTGAAGATATTTCGACTGTCTTATGATTTGGTGCTTGAACAGTCCTCTGTACTGAGCTCCCTATTACCTGCCCAACCGCCTGCTGATAAATGGCCATAAAAGTATCCAGTTTACATTTCTGGCAGTATTAATGTTTTCAATTTCATATAGCAGAATCAAGATTTTGCAGAAAAGATGATCTATTGCAGAAGCCTTGTTTAGGATCTTCAATTAGTGGCCGGATGGTGCATCATTTCCACTTATCTACCTTACTTGGGTTGTACCATTTTGCTATTTCAGTTTTGTGCTTCTTCAGTACGACTGCTATCTACTCACTTCAATTAGAAAAGCTAGATCTAATGAAATACTCAATATTCTCGTGGCGAAAGGGATTGTGTGCGTGTGTGGGGGGGTGGGATGGGGTGGGGGGGGGGGTAGGCGGCAGATCGCCAAATTACTGCGCCATATGTTTGGTTGGGAAGAGAAAAAATTTTTCCCTCCCTTTGACCACTAATTAAGAGTATTAAACAAAGTCAATTTTCAAAACTACATCCACAACCCCGGATAAAATCACGAGACGAATCGAATGAGGTGTTTGACTGCATGATTAGAGGATGATTACTGTAGCATTACTGTAGCAAATCATGAACTAATTATATTCATTAGATTCGTCGCACAAAGTTGCACTCATATGTGAAAAGGTTTTGCAAATAGAATTCATTTAGTACTTCATGCATGCAAGATTCCCTAGGACGCACTTCCTGCCACTGGTAGAAAAGGAGGCTTTGGTACGCCCCTTTAGTCCCGGTTCAACTTTGGAGCCGGGACTAAAGGGGTTTCATCGACGTGGCCACTAATGTCATGAGTGCTCACCCCCTTTAGTCCGGGTTCATAACACCAACCGTGACAAAATGACCCCCTTTAGTCTTGGTTCGTGTTACGAACCGAGACTAAAGCCCCCCTTGTCACGGTTCGTAACACGAACCTAGACTAAAGGGGGTGACCCTTTTGTCACGGTTGGTAACACCAACCTAGACTAAAGGGGGGTCTTTTGTCACGGGTCGTGTTACCAACCGGGACTAAAGGGTCTCCCACGAGTTACTATAAGAGGATAGCATCCTCTACTTAGCCAGATGTGCTGTGTAGGTGAGATGGTGAGGAAGCTACGCGCGAGGCTGGAGGTCACGAGTTCGAATCTTCGCACCTGCGCACGCGTATATTTCGCATGAAAAATCGCGTGACTGGTAACTTGCGACATGCGCGTGTGGGGGGGCCTCCCGGGGATTTTCAAATATTTCCTTTAGTCCCGGTTCATTCACCCGGGACTAAAGGACCCCTTTTGTCTCTCATTATTAGTCCCGGTTGGAACTTTAGGGACCTATACCCCTTACCAACCAGGACTAAAGGTCCTCTCTCTACCAGTGTGCGGTCCCCCCGAACTGAAGTCCAACGTGACAACTTCTGATTTCTCTCACCCTGGAGGAGTATTTTCTTGGCATTTCCGCTTCTTGCCGGAGGTAGGAGAAGGTGGACAGTGTACTGCGAAGCTTTGTGCTTTGTGGCGGCACGGTCGTCGTGGACAGGGGGTGAGCCCTAGCCTCTCCGTACCTTAGCAGCCAGGCTCGTTTTTGTTATTTTATTGCTACGTGTTGGGCTTTTTGGATATGGGTTTGGACTGCATATTTTTGTCCAAGGTAGTCTGAACGTGGCATGCGGCTCGGCCGAGCGTTGCGTGCTAATGATGCCACGTCAGCTAGTTTGTGACCTGCCGCTCCGCAAACTGCTGCCACGTCCAACGTTTTTTCGAATCTCAAAGCGTTTTCAACGGTGGATGCCAGGGGGTACGTCCCCCCTAAGGAAGCTTATCCGCGTTGTAGGGTGTCGGCGAACGGCAGCAACAGCATCTCGGCAACGTCGCCGGTCACGTTCACGAAGTCGGGGTCGCCGAGGTCCATCCGGGTCGCCACCATGTGCTTGATCTCGCTTCGATGAGCCGGTGGGCGGTGGACACCAGAAGAAATCTAGAGAAGCAACCAGTTGGATGCCAAGATCAATTCAAGCTCTGCAAACAAGGGTACTGATCTGACTGACCATCGCCATCCCAACGGTGCCGCTCGACGTCGGCGGCATGCCAAGGAAGGTTCGGCCCATGGCGTCAGCGCTTCGCTCACCTCCACCTTGTACGGTTGTACCCGCTCAGGTCCCCCGTCGTGACGATCCCGCCCGCCGCCCTGACGTCGCGGACGAACGCCTCCCCGACGGCGCCGCCGTAGAACGCCGCGGCGCACTCCTCGGTGACGCGCTCCAGGGTTGCGGCCTTGCGGCTCGTCTCGCCGGCCGCCGACACCCGCCCCGCCGGCGCGAACACAGCGCGTAGGCCGGGTTCGGCGAGCACGCCGGCCTCGCCTTTTTTTCAGCGCGAGGACCACGTACGCCACCACCTCGTAGCCGTCGCAGACGAGGCGGATCACCGGCGCGATAAGGTCGCGCCCGGGTTGCCGGTCATACCGCGACCACGCGGCGTGGAGGCCCGCGAGCTTGCCTGGAACGCCCATGGCGAGCGTGCCCTTGTCCTTCTTCGTCGTGTCCGCCACCCACATGTCCTGGTGTTTGGCAAGCACAAGAATCAATTTTGCAGTTGCAGTATAATAACAAGGTGTGAAATTTCACTGGCCTTTGTTTAAAAAAATTATTTCGTTTTTTTGGGAATTTGTGCAAAATTTGACACTGCTAAAATTTCAAACGAAACTTGTTCTTCAGTTGGAACAGGAAAACATTCGGAAAAATATTGAGAAATCCATGTGATGATGGTCTATAAGCATACGACAATGATAGCAGGCAACTCACTTGCCAATTGCCATCCTCCGATTCTGATGGCCTCCTGTCTGGATTAGATTTCGCAAATTTCACGGTTAATTATTAAGTGATGGGATATGTGCTAGATATACTCTAGTTTATGAACTGCGGTGGGCGGGTGGTCGATCTGCGTGTCGAACTGAACGGTGCAATGCTTTGGTCACGAAAGTCAGCGACTTTGCACCGATGTTGCTCACGATTTTACATTTCAACACTCGGACGACCAAAGAAAAGCTGAAAGGTGGATGGTAGGGCTACAAGATTCGTAAAGGCTCATATATGGTTTTTATTAAAATATTGGGAGATAAACAGAGTCCGTGTTGAGGAAAAACAAGCATTCAAGGAGTGAGATTTAGACTTCGAAAATTTTCAGTTATGGCTGCATCCATGGGTTCGGCTGATCTTTGACATGAAATTTTAACCAACTAACAAAATTTTCACACCTCAAGATCATACTCATTAGCAACAAGATAGAAAGCACTACAAGTTTTATGTTGACAGAAAGTTGAGTGTTTAGTCAAAATAAATTTTAAACACCACTCAATGTAGCTAATTCAATTTCCAACAGTATTTAATTCTAACAACTTGTGAATTTCATATTTGAGTTCGTTTGATTTGAGATGCGGTTTTCCATCTCACCAATGTCGTCTCCAAAGTAGGTACCTCGATGTAGTGTTTAAGCCAAAAGTGAAACCAACGGAGGGAGGGAGGGGGGCATGAGCCCCTCTAACGCCGGAATTTGTATGAAGCCCATCCTAAAAAAAAGGTGGGCCGAACATGTCGGGCGCGACCAAAGACGACATTCTCGTCTACAATGTTTCAGATGCTGAATGAAGGCTTGAGCGCCAACGCCCGGAACATGCTGTGAAAGGAAAAGAGAAGGGGAGCGCGCTTTGAATAGATGATCCACCTGAGGAGCTAGGTCGCGCGACAGGAAGTGATGACTCTTCATGTGCATGCATGTCTACGCCTAGCTAGCCCTAACCGTTGCTTGTAGCTAGGCTTGTAACGTTGTGCCTACACGCACGTACGGGGAAGAGGCTAGCTTCCCCGAGTGCCATGTAAGACACTCGGGGAAGATTTTTTTTAAACAGCTCCGGCTAGTGGCGCCATGAAGTAACATTTTTCGTTCGCGAGTGCTGCTCTTCCCCGAGTGTTGCACTCGAGGAAGAGGGTCTTTGCCGAGTGCCTCTCTTCCCCGAGTGCCAGGCACTCTGCGGCACTCAGGAAAGTCTCTCTTTCTCGAGTGTAATTCTTCCTTCCCCGAGTACCCGATTTTTGGCACTCGGGGAAGTCCGGGACACTCGGGGAATTTTTGTTCTGTAGCGTGGTACATAGTACTGCAGCATATGCACGCGAGTGTTTATGTTATGGTAAAAATTATGAATCCTTATTTTCTTATAAATTTGACCCATCCAATAAACAAAAAAAAAGATAAACCGGGGACATGTGCTAGCTCTTTTACTTTCCCACACACGATGGACCTTTTGTACGCCGCGCGCACTCATCGCAGAGTGAGTGGCGAGGAGGCAAGGTGAAAAATTAAAGCGCAGTTTATCTCGATCGATCTGTCTCCCCCTCCAAGGATAGGGTATATTTGCATTGGAGTACTTGGATTAGGTGAAAAGGAACTCCTTTACGCACTCATGACACCTCTCTAACCCTGCAAGCAGGAGCTCTCTCATCAGCTGTTGTGTGGTGTCTTTTCCTCCGCTTCTCCTTCATCCATGATCACAAATTGTTGGAGGGGCTTAGGAGGGGCTCTATGGGGTTTCCAGCAGTAGGGGGCTTGAGCCCCACCCGACCCACTACTGGATGCGCCCCTGCCTCCTCGAACTCCACCATTTCATCATCCCCCTCACCCATCATCAACAACTTCAAGACTTCCATCTGTGCCACTTTTTTGACCTCCCGCTTGCTGAGAGGGGACATGTAGGCGCTTGTTCTATCACCGGCGCACTGCTCCTGGCGGCAGCAATTGCACTGGCGGTGCACTACTACCACCGCAGGGCGGTTGCGCGCGCGTCACCACGGCGTGACAAGGAGGCGGCGCCGGCAGCGACGGCGCCGGCGGCTCAGGCGGCCGCTATGGCGGAAGCGAGGACTACCCAGCTGGAGGGCCACCTCACCACGTTAGAGGCGAGGGCAGCGGGCCTCGAGTGTGAGGTCGCTCTGCTCCGGCGATGACATGCGGCGGCGGTTCAGGCGGTCGCGACGGCGGAAGCGAGGACTGCCTAGCTGGAGGGCCACCTCGTCGTGTCGGAGGCGAGGGCGGTGAGCCTCAAGCGCGAGGCCGCTTTGCTCCGGCTACAACATGCAGCGTCGGTGGCCGAGCTCGGGATGAGGAGGTTTACCGCGTCGGAGGAGGCGAGGGAGGTGAAGGCCGAGATCTTGAAGACCTATTGCGCCTTGTACGAGAAGGCCCAAGAGGAGGTGCAGCGCCTCTGCGGCCTCCTAGCGGTGATGGGCGGACCGAGCGCGGCGGTGACCATGCATGCCGCCGATGGGTGCTCGGTCGGAGTCGGGCAAGCCCTCGGCTGAGGCGGAGGAGGCCAGCGAGACGCTGCCGGGCAGAGGCGCACCGCCGGGAGAGGACGAATCCGAGTACTTCTCGGCGTCCTCTTAATTTCATGTGTTTTAGTTTGTTAGTGTTTGTCTTAATCATTGCCTTGTATCTGCTAGGTTTACTACTTGCTTCTTTCAGTCGGTTTGTGCGCGTTCGTGTGCTTGTGTTGTGAGCTCGATAGGACGTCGTGCGGTGGTGCCGGAGGCCATGGGATGGCATGGCCCAGTAGAGACGTGCTCACTGCACGTTCCGGGTAATAGTAAGCGTTGGCATCTTGTTAGTCTCTTTAAATTCAAAGCAAATAAAACTGAAAGGGCTGCCCAGATTTGCAGCACCGAACCCAGTGCGTTCTTCATGTGTGTTTGTGTGCGCTTTCAGGTGTTCGCCGGCGACGAGCGTCCGACCGACAATTAGTCACATCCTTTAATTTCATGCACTGTCTAAGGAAGCAAAGCACGACCACAGCACGTATACTCTAGGTGGAGGCCAACACACGGAGCTTGATGCATATAAAAGGGGGCATACGCCCCCTCCCCCAAATTTTGAGATTTCTAATTCTATTTATTAAAACAACAATAAGAAGAGAGTGCTTTAAAATCCACAACTACATTAATGAAAAATAAGGATTTTTGTTGTTCAATTTTACGAAGATCTAATGATCTTGATTAATCCAAGTATGAAGTCGTCGTCGAATACAATGGACTTCGGTTAACAGCTCTAAGAGAGAGAAGAGCAAATGTGCGCACACCAGATGCCAAAAGGGCAATGCGTACATTGATCATTGGTTGTGCAATGAACAAGAGTCATCTTCATGCGGTGTTGGGGGCTAGAAGATTTAGCTATTTTGCAGAATATTGCAAATTTAAAATGATTTTGAAATATGTCAAAAGACGAGACGTCACTGGTTACGATCACGCGGTCAAGATGGTCAAAGGAATACACGAGGAAAATAACACTAGGGACAAATAAATCTTAACAAGCCTCATGGCAGTTGCTCGATGATTGGGTTATGAGCCTAGCTACCACACACATCTTAATCGATTTAATGAACTGACTATTATCATCATCATAACTAGAAAACTCCATTTTGTTCACCTTGACTAACACAACAATCACACTACCCTCAAGCCTAATTTAATTTCCAAGAGATTTTGTTGAAAAAACAACACAACATAATTATTTAGGTTGGTAGATATAGTAAACAAGACAAGTTACATACCATTGTGTACCATTGTGTCATGAGATATTTCATTAAACATCATTTCTTGACAGAAAATATATGACGTTGTTGACTTTTTATACCAACTTTGATCACCAATATCTATCGAACAAGTTAGCTAATTAAAATCAAATGTAAATTATTCTATTATCAAATGTATTTTAGATTTAACTTGTAGATTTATCAATTTGCAAAAATATTTGTAGAAAAGACGAATAGTCAAACTAATGATAAAAGTCAATGAGGTCATATATTTAACTATTTAAGAACAGAGGTAGTACCTAATATTGAATGCATGAGTGGTTTTTTCATCACCTTATTTTGCATAAAAATAAAGTCGTCACTTTACATATATAAAAACCTCTGAGCTTCTGGTGCTAAGCGCCTTGTAGTGGAGGATGCAATCTGCTACTGGTTGCTCATTTCTGCACCTTTTTAAAATAAATTCGTATTAATGGATTGGTTGGCGGTGTTTATAAGTTGGAGTTTTGAAATATGTTGAAGTATTATAATTATTGTTTCTTGTGTTTCTCGTGACTACGTTTCTAAGGATGTTTGGTGGCTACTGAGCAAGAACACTTAAGTTACATCATGTTTTCCCTACTCTTTTAGTCCTCAGATAACACTGATACTTAATTGCTTATCATCGGAAGGTTTAATTTGCATTTGCATTACAAGGTGCCCTTTGATTGCAACTACTCCTACAAGTTTCTGATACCTCAGATTCTGAAATGTGATCCACGGAAACTTGTCTATGGCAAGCATATACCTTGAAAATGATATGTGGTGGAGCTCAACAGAGCTGAAGGAATTGCGAAAATCTTCTGAAATTGTTGACAGTTTGCTAGCATTTTTGGGGAAAACACTCTTTTTTGGAGGCGCCAAGCTACTCCATGGAGGATTTTCTTATGCAGGAATCTAAAGTGCGAGTGAGTGAAATTACCATATTTTACTGATTTTGTATTCTGATAGTAACGAGCTTGACGCACATCCTGAGCGATCGAGCTCGAGCATGAGTTTGCCTGTACTACTTGTGTGGTGTTTGCTCCAGGTTTCCACAATATATTGTTTTCAATTTGTAATAAGATGTTTAGAAATCTGATGTTTTTTATACCGTATTGCTTTTTCTCCTTTAGAAATGTTTGTCACAATAAGACGTGCAGAAAGCTACTAGCTGCATGCAAGGATGATCAGTCCATACTATGAAATAAATGTTGTCTTCCCAAGTCAACTACTATAAATCTTTGCAGCCTGAGCCTGGAGCAACGCGCCTGTGTGGGGGTGGCCATGGCGTCCCCTTGCTGGTCAAGTTTTTCAGTTTTCTTGCCATCTTTGTCATCGGATGGGTTTTCTTAAGCTCCTGTGCGTCCCCTCTCTTATAAGTGCATTTGATTGAAAATGAACCTTGACAATGAAGTAGAGATTGATCAGGGCTAGTCGGCTAGAAACCATTTATGGAGCTGATTATTTTGTATGGCCAACTGTACATGATGAATTGTCAAGTGGTTAAGATTATAAACGCCAAATAATCTGAGGGGTCTTTAGATGACATTGCATCTATCTGTTTTCAATTTGTGCTTACTCTTGAGCTGTCTGTTCAAATATAGTTGTTGAGAAAATCCCTGGAAGGGATCCCATCATAAATCCCAATCTAGCGGCTTGATCCACAAATTCATCAGAGATTAGTATTGTTGGACAGGTTGGTCAAGGTTTTTGTCTTCTTATTTTCTGTTCTCAATCATGTCTATTTGACGCATTCCCTTATCAATGGATACAAATTTCAGTAGTTGTTGCTTTAGTGTTGAATCATGATCCCATCTGAAAAGACACCATCCAATTGAGATACTATATACTCAAGAACCCTGCCTGAAGGAGCTGAAGATATCATTATATACGTTGAATTATATGTAGCATGCCAACTTCATTTTAGAATGAAAATCCAATTTGAATTACGTACCATATTAAACTGATTTTTATTGTATAGCATTATGTACCATGCAAAAATATGCTTATGGAAGTTTTTCTTTTATTGCCCGCTACGATCCTAGCGAAATGAAATTTCGATTCTTTCTTTTTTCAGTACTAGTAACGATGCACGTGCAACACGGACGTGCTCTTCTTTGATATGTTATTAGTGTAATTATATTACTCAAACCAACCTTGAGTCAGTACATCTTTTTTCTTTTTTCAAATGTGGCTCATAGTGTTCATGGGTCATATTAGTATTAGGCTATTAGCGTGACTGAAATTAAAAATAATGGGTTCACCGTTCCAATTTTTCTTGCTCAATTATTAAAATGCAACTTTTATGTATGAGAGAAGCATGAAGAGTTGCTAAGGGAGTAATGGTACCAAGATTTTTGGCTGCAATCCCACGAAAGAAATAGTAAAAAGACCAATCAATTGTTTACACAATTATATGTTTTCTATTAAAAAAACAATCAATCTTATGTTTGGTAAATTTCCCATGAAGGTGCTGCCATTATTTGTGAGAGCATATCCGGTGCTCCGAGGCGTTCTAGTGCTCCTGTGTACCTGGCGGATGCAAGCCGTTGGATGCATTGCGGATGCACCAGTTGCATGTGCGACACATGCTGCATTTAATATAGTAAACAAATTGTACGATGCTATCCTGGCTCACCTTCATTCTCACAAAGAACGTTTGAGGGTGATCTTTATGCTAAAATATATTTGAGACTTGAGTGGAGTAGGAAGATTCTATACTAAACTCGATAAAAAGTAAAAAAACAAAGAATGGAACAATTGAATATACTCAAAGATCATGTAGCACATATGGAGCAGGCTGGTACGGAAAGATTAACACCACTTAGTAATTTCAAGACATAGCTGGCATGCTTTGCTTCCTGAGTTCAAAGCTATGTAGTGGCACATGCAAGCAAGGATGACATGATTGTATGGTTTTGTGATGTAGAGAACGGTGTCAGCCAACACTTAGCATAGTTACCTTAGGAAACAATAACATTATTAATTAGTGTTTCGGGCTTTTCAGATAGCATAGTTACCTTAGGCTAGTATAGTAGTTCAATTTCTTCTACACGTCTTGATGAATGACAAGAAACCTAGCCAATATTATTTGGTTAGCTCATCTGGAGGAGAGAAACAATCCAAGCTTGTGTTGTGGCAAATGCAGCCAAAAAGAACTTCGTGTTTTAGCTGTAAAGCGCTAGTCGGCTAGTACTTTCTCAGTATTGTGCTCAACGTAGGTGGAACGCACACCTCTGGTGTGGCATTTCATCAAACAGAAGCCATCATGCTATGACACTACAACAGTAAAAGAGCAGTGTGTGAGCTGATACAGTTGGTGCCGATCACAGGGAAGATAGAGGCAAAGGGTACCGCGGGATGCTGTGTCTGCTTTGTCACGGGCTGCTCCACAGCTTCCAAGCCGGCAATGGCGCTGCCACTGCTTTGTTCACCTGCGTTCTTTCCATGGAGAAGCTAACTGACCGCGAGGAAGTACACTCGACCATGCAACTACTAAAAGAGTGTGCGTGGGTCGCGCGGTGGTGTGGGGCTCTGGGTACGCGGGTGGGTGGGACCGATGCGGGTACCGAGGGTGGGTACGCACGAGGTGGGTGCGAAAAATAATTTATTTTTGGCAGAAACACTCCTCAAATTGTGATTTTTATGGTTGGGAAGTTGCCAAAACCAAAGATTTGTCAAACAAATTATCTCAAACTGTTTGAGTTGCTCTAAACCCTGAGAGAAAAACAAAATTATGTTTATGTCCTTCCACGTCTTAAAAATTTACATCAGGAACCCTTCTCTGTTATTTATTTCTTTTTCACCCTCCCACCTAGAGGGAAACGTCGATGACAACCGGAGTCATGGCGCGCATATTTGCGCGTGGAGATGCCTGAGATGCCAAGTTGCTATTGATGGCAAGTTGTTTTGTCAAACTGTTAGAAGCCATTTTTTTTATTTTGCCAAAATTATATGGATGCCAAGTTGAGATAACAAACTATTGGAGTTACTCTAGAGCAACTCCAACGGTTTTGGATAATTTATTTGGCAAATCTTGGACTTTGGCAACTTCTCAAAAGTTATGGCAAAGGAAAAAAAATGTCCATCTCCAATAATTTTCCATAATTCATTTAGCAAAACAAAATTTGGACCCACACTGCTATTTTTTCAGTGATCCCCAACCATCCTCGCGCCAGATTTTTTTTTCCCGTGATCTCTAGCCGTCGTGCTCACGCCAAAATGTCGCCGCCGCGATCTACTCTGGGGCAAAATGTCCATCTCCAATAATTTTTCATAATTCATTTAGCAAAACAAAATTTGGACCCACACTGCTATTTTTTCAATGATCCCCAACCATCCTCGCGCCAGATTTTTTTTTCCCGTGATCTCTAGCCGTCGTGCTCACGCCAAAATGTCGCCGCCGCGATCTACTCTGGGGCGCCATCGCTTTTCTTCCTCCCGCCGGCCATCTAAAGAAGAAACGATGCAATGCCAGACATGCATGAGCAAAAAAGAAAAAAAAAACAGCGACAAGCATGCACGACCAGCTACAGCGCCATGCATGGCCAGCGACAAGAGCAACAAGGCCCCGTTTAGTTAACAAAAATTTAACTAACTACCCGTCACATCAATCTTTGGACACTAATTAGGAGTATTAAATGTGAATTAATGACAAAATTCATTCCACAACTCTACCTTAATTTTCAAGACGAATCTAACGAACCTAATTATGTTATGATTAGACAACGTCGTGCTATAGTAATCAATCTCTAATGACGGATTAATTAGGCTTAATGGATTCGTCTCGCAATTTCTGGTTCATTTGCGTAATTATTTTTGTAACTAGTCTATGTTCAGTACTCTTAATAGACCTTGTAAGAGGATCTAAAAATTTCACCACCGCGATTAAAGCACCTCCGGAAGATGATGGTGTCTGGCGACCGTGGGGATCCCCTCCTTATCGATGTTTGTTGCCTTGCTCTACCAATCGATCTGGCGACCCACCGTGGCGGGAGATCGAAAAGAGAAGCATGCGGACTCGTGGACTCTAGCGCGCGGGAGAAAACAAGAGGCGCACGGGGCCGTGGGAGAAGGAGAGGCGCGCCAGTTTTTCACACGCAGAGGAAGATAGGCGGCACCGGCAATAATCACGCAAGGGAAAACAGGATGACAATGAGTCGTCACGCACATATATGCCAAGTTGTCATCGATGCCAAACTGCTTTGCCAACCTGTTGGAGCCTATTTTTTTCTTATTTTGTCAAAATTAGATGGATGAAATTAAGTTTATATACCAAACTGTCACTCTTACGAGTGGCCATGCCATTACCCCGATGCTCTTCATTTTGAGTAACATATAGTAATTATCGTTATCTAGTTGACCGTCGTTCCAGACTTCCGGTGAATGTTTAGCACGTTTTTGTTCACGTACTGGTACAGATTGAATGGTCACTAGCGTTTGAATTTTGAACGAGCATAAGCATGCAAAACGTGCCGAGCAATCAACAGCCCGCTGTTATCTCGGGCCGTATCTGAACTGAAAGTCTGTGGCGGCGCTCACCTCCCAGACGCCGGGCGTACGTCGCCGGCCGGCGGTAGCAAAAGTGCACCTCTTCTGTTGTGAGGCATAATGCATCACGGCCAGCACACATTTTCTTCTCTTTTCTTGTTAGATCTTTTACGGTACACAATACCACCTAACGGTAGTATGGTAGTATTATCAGGTAAAATGGTAATTTGCTCGATGTATATTATTTGGAAAAAATTCCCGTTGCCAAGGTTACACAAAAGACTTGATTTCATATATTACAACAATATTATTTTGTATATTTCCGATAACACCCATATACTACTCATACCACCTATGAATACCACCCATACCACACTAAAAAAACCGGTGGTACAGAATTAATCTCAACCGTCGGATCCTTACATATAGGTCCTTTTCTATTACATACGAGTCCTTTTCAACCGGTGGTATAGAGTGGTATTGTGTACCGTAAACGACATTATATTGTGGCTCGGTAGCACAAATCAATGGCGTTGGATATGGAAGGGCTTATGGGTTTTGCAGGTTCCTCGGGATTTCGAATGCCAGAGATCACACGTGCACGGTCGCACGCACGCACGCATCACCGTCGCCTGTATATCGACCTCGCCGCCGCGAGCGAGAGTCTAAGACAGGATCTCATCATGTCGGAGAGACTGGCTCGATTCGCCGTCCTCAACGGCGCTTCTTCTCCGATCCACCGTGCTTATGGTATTGTCTCATGGTGATGAGTAATCGGCATGGCCTAGGGAGTCTGCCAGTTTTGTTCTTCTGTTGCAGGGATACGCCTGTAGGTTGGCTGCTATGAAAAGAAATGATACGCTTACAAACAATGGCTGTATGTTGGCTTTTGGTGATATGGGGGAATGAATAAAGTAGAAGTGCCAATGGCACTCATATGCACTTTTTTGCAGGTTTTGGTCGTTCGTATGAATGCTTCTTATTTTTGCAGGTGTACGAAGGCGTTTACATATAAGAATAGATCTACAGGTTAGCACGCCATTAAACGACAATGCATTGTAGATAGGCAAAATAGGCGTTTTGGCCCCTCAACTTTATCCAAGAGTCAAATTCGTCCCTCAACTTTTAGATTGGCCAATCTAGTCCTTTAACTTTTTTAAAAAAGTCAAACGTGTCCTTATGTTGTTATGTTTTTTTTTTGACAAAAACCACTTATATTATATTAAAGCAGCAAGTTTACATCTAGGCCCTTAAGAAAGAGGCCAATTACAACAAGGTCCTTAGACCAAGATCCAGAGCCGCCGCCAGAGAGCAGGTCGCTGGCGAACTGCAGCAGAGGCGTCTCGGACGCATGGATGCAGTGGTGCGGAAGGGCCTCGCCTAGCGATGGCTTGTAGTGGTTGAAGACGCCGCCAAAGAGGAACATCACCGACGACCCAAGGATGAAGTAGAAACTGGCGTCGATGGGCTTGAAATCGTCATCTTCAGAGCCGGTGGGTGGCTCGCTGCCGAGCCGGTGGTGGAGAATCTTGAGAAGACTTGAAGCCGAGTGATGCTTTGCTGCTTGGAACAGGTCTATGGCGGGGGCAGAGGCTGGAGCGTCTTGATGCGTTCGACGACGGTGAGCTCGCCGCAACAGTAGGCGACAAGAGCGTCGGAACAACCACCAAAGAACACAAGAATCAACTCCGCCCAAAAGGAATCCTGCTCTGATAAAAACAGATTCCAACAACAGAGGCAGAGACAAGCAAATTGATGCGTTCAACAACACCAAACAACGGCATCGGAACAACCACCAGAAAGCAATCTCCGCATCCAGAACCAAAAGGGGGATCTGATCCAGAGACAGGGAACTGACCTTAGCGCCGGCGACCTGCACGATAGAAGGTGGGGCGAGGTGGATCTGCGATGGTGGTGGTGGATCAAGGGAAGCCGGATCTCGGAAGCAACGGACTGGCGGAGCGGGGGAAGCGGAGACGAGATCCAAACCGAGGCAAAGGGGAGAGAAATTATTTAACCATACCGTGATCACCTCCTCATCGACGGCGGTAGGAGCTGCAGAAGCAGCAAAAGTGACGACGGCGAGCAAGGCGGCAGCCAGGGGAGCGCCCATCGAGGGCCTCCTAGACCTACTGGAAAAAGGAGAAGGGGCCCCTTTCCCTCCCCACGCCGGCGCGAGCGCCGGAGCAAGGAGGGAAGGGGCCAGAGGAGACACGGATCGAAGCTGTTGCGGCGAGGCGGGAGGGGATGGTGGGGGCGAGGACGGTGGCGGCGGTGGAGGAGGCGGCGGGATCTGAGAGGAGGTGAGGAGAGGAGGAAGAGAAACCTAACACGGCAAAACGCCCGATACTACTGAGAGCCTATACAAATAAGTTAGTCTTGTTATGTTGATGTGATGCTCCACATTTAATTTGCATGGGGTTGATATAAAAAGTCTGTTTTGCCCTTGGCTTATTCTTTACCTACAACTATTGTTGGCTGTGCACAATCTTTCTCAGAAATTTCATGTTACTTTAAAATCAATATTTGGTCGATGCTAGCAAATCAGTATTAGTGGCGTGCATGCATTTTGGAGTATTACAACACAACCATGTTTAATTTGGAACGTACTAGAATTTTGTTGGGCCCTGCATTGAATTGTATCACGGACACGCGAAGAGTTAAAATAAAAGTTGCTTGCTGCAGAAATACGTAACGCTATAGAATGTTGTAGAAAGTTGAGCGAATATATGCATGTTATTCTTTCATGGATAAGGATAAACTTTAATACTTACGAGAGACAGCGAGCTAGCCGATCCTGGATCGATGCATCCTATGATTGATCATAGCAGTACAACAACAGAAATAGATCGAGAAGGGGAAGAAGCTAAGGGCAAAAATGACTTTTCATATTATCCTCGTGGCAGCATCACCATAACAGGGCCGGACAAAGGACGAATTTGATCCCAAAATAAAAGTTGAGAGACTACATTGATCGATTTGAAAAGTTGGGGGATGAACTTGACCTTTGAGGTAAAGTTCAAGGACTAAGATGCCTATTTTGCCTTGCATACACATGAGGCTTCACAAGGATAATAAAATCAGCGGCCGAGCTTGCACGCACACGCCATGGGGCAAATCGATCCATACAATAGGTCATTGCCGCGATATGTATAATACCTATATTCAGTTTGTTGGTCTACAAGGAAAGATGAAAGAAATAAAGTATGTTGATGAAAGTCATAATATGTGACACTTCGTGTTTAGCTTAAGATCTCAGATCTATTGTCATTCTTCCGTGACCGACTGACAAGCTAGTCCGAAAATTTCTATTATGTCCCGAACGACGAGGCGGGACACAATCCGTTCATGACCGACGAGGTCAGACGCATTCACCTTGTGAACTTTTAGCTGAGCACAAGATGTGAAGGATTATGTGATGAAGTCACTTGCCTTCTTTTCTCTTTCTTTATCTTCTTATACAGCACACACCCATGGAGTACAAGAAAACAAGGGTCGACGATGACAACCGTATGACACAGCTTAATCAGAGATATTCTGCAAGTGTTGATTGTAGATGTAAATTAACTAGAGTTCTCTCCAGGCTTTAGGGATCATGAGCTACACGATCGTGTGAGTATGTACATGGATACATGTCAAAAGGAAAATGATGGGATTTGTAAGATCTCGATGTCAAGGAGGGCACCGTAATAGCTATGTTTCACTTCAGATATCTTTTGTAAACAATATGGGACGAGTGAAGTTTGCCTTCGAACGACCGTGGTTTTTTACCCACAACAGTTTTTCACGTAACATTGGTTTTTCTTGTCATTTTTTTGAACGAACCGCACAAGATAGTTCGTGTTCCATTGATATAGAAGAAAAAAAATACAAGACTATGACCCTGGGAGATCATAGGTAGGAAAAGAAAAGAAATAAAAACAAACTCGTCCGGTTTTTCTTGTCATTGATGTGCTTGATTATTCCTACGCCCTCATACATATTTATTTTGTATACAAATTGTATACTAGCATTCCCGCACCCTATTAAGCCATACGTAGAGAAATTCTGATCAGTATTTCTCTCGCGAAAACAATTTTAAGTACCATTAGTTGCGAAGTCGAAGCCGTGGAAAACTCTACTTTTTTAATGTGAAGTCAGCGAGGGACATGGAGGCTGAAGCCGCAAAAAAACTCGTATGCGATGTACTACAAGGCGCTCAAGCTGGCGGAGCATCTCCTTTGCCTGCTAGCGGAGTAAAAGATGATCAGAGTGAAGGACACCTCGTATAGGGCTCAACATCTCCGTTGCTTGCTAGCGGAGCAAGCAATGCTCGGAGTGAAGGTCACCTCGCAGGCAGAGGCCAGTGCGCCCTTAATACATATAAACGGGGGTGTACCCCCCCCCCCTCCCCTTGATTTTGAGATTTCTAATTATATCTATTAAAACTACTATTAAGAAGAGAGTGTTTTAAAGAGGCCACATCCACATTAATAAAAAAATAAGAATTTTCGCTATTCAGTTTAACAAAAGTCTAATGGTCTCAATTAATCTAAAGTACGAAGTCCTCATCAAATACAATGGACTCCTCATTGTAATTCGCTTCAAAACAAATAACACTAGGGACAAATCTTAACAAGCACCATGGCAGTTGCTCGATGATTGTGTTATGAGCCTACCTTGCACATCTTAAACGATTTCATGCACTGAACATCATCATCATCATAGCTACACACAACTCCACTTTGCACATCTTGACTAGCATAACAATCACACTACACCCTCCAGCCTAATTGAATCTACAAGAGATTATGTTGGAAAAAACATCGACACATAATTGTTTAGGTTGGTAGATATGGTAAAGAAGACAAATTGCATATCATTGTGTCATGAGATATTTCATTAAAACATCATTTCTAGAAGGGGAGAGGGAGAGAGAGAGAGAGAGAGAGAGAGAGAGAGAGTAATTGAGTGTTGCTGTGTGTTGCCATTTGGAAAGCAGTAGAGCAAGTAATTGGAATTAAACTATGGATAAAATATGTACCCGCCCCTTGGTCATAATTCTAGGGCAGCTCACTCCATGCCCCGGCTAGTGATCATGCACATGGTTCTCTACAAGCGGATCAGAAGCTATAGCAACATTTTTAGGAGCGGGTGAATTACTTGGGTTCATTTATTTTGACACAATACATCATGAATAAAAATACTCAAAAATATTTTCCAATGAAAATGTATAAATACCAAAGAATGCATCTATATCATATATTCCCTTTTCTCTAGAAAGATACACATTAATAATATGATAATTAAAAAAACATAGTTGATATCTTAGTATGCTACAACAATACATTAAACATAAATATTTGTATCTACTTATTTTAGAATAAAACACTAAAAATTTGGTTAAAAAAACTAGCTATCCACACTATTTGTGCAGGCCACCTCGCTAGTTTAGTTTGGGGTACTGTAACTGTTATTATTATGTGTGCATGTGTCAGATTGTCAATGTATGTCACTGAAAACTGACATCTTGTTATGGTGTGTTGAACCGATCGGGGAGGGCAGGCGGCGGGACCGGGGCCGAAAGGGGGTCAGGCTCTTCCCGTCAAAGCTAGGGTTTCTACTAGATGTCATGTGCTTTACCTAGCTTGCAAGCTGCTTTTTTGCAGCAGAGATGACGTCGATCGAGAAAAGCGCACAACATGCAGCATCAAGCTGTGATGATGTGGAAGAAGTAGGTTAATGGAGGACTATATACATGCAGAATGACCACATGACACTGTAGAGTTGATGTGACGTTCGGTTGCAAACTCTTTGGACGTCAACTTTTCCTTTTCGGAAGCAAAGAAACCCACATTTCTGGATACCCGGATTGCACCCCTCACCATTCACACATGGTGTGTCACCTGTTTGCATTCGCACTTTGCGTTGCTTTCAAAAAGCAGCAGCAGCTGCTGCATGAGCAATTGATCACATCAGATGATGCAGTGCTCTCTCTCTACTAGAGGATCCAATATTAGCGGTTCTCACATCTAGTTTTATTTCAATATAATACTTTTAATTGAACCACTAGTAGCGCCTAGAAATATATCTGATGAGTGTAAAGCGCTGCCGCAAGAAAGCCAGTTTATATTTCTCTGCATTGATGGATTGAAGTGCTTGGGTTGCGGCAGCATGTAGAGCGTGATCATCTGGGTGCAGTGGGCGAGATTCCTTGAGAAGGTCAAGAGCATTTATCACAATTTTTTGTGTCAGCTTCCCGTTGGGGCGCCGGCGTGGACGAACATGCCGCGCGCGACCAAAGACGACATTCTCGTCTGCAATGTTTCAGACGCTGAATGAAGGCTTGAGCACCAACGCCTGAAACAAGCTGTGAAAGGGCATCGACCACCAGAGATTTAAAGGACGGGTGTTGCAACTAGGCGTTCTCCAACTGGAAGCAAAGGCTTCTAAGGAGTTTGGAGGCAGCAAATAATGGCGAGAATGGGCACATGATTAGAGACAAACCGAGTTCCCGAAGAGAGAGACATGTGTCAGACTGTCAGGAAAGGTTGTGCCCCAGGAAGTGTTGATGAAACAACGATCTAGCTAGCCTAACTAGCGTCGGGCACTCCCGGCAGTTGGTCCAAGTGTAGGCGCTATCGAGCAGTGGAATTTCGAAGAGAGAGAGGGGGGAAGGAAAAACAAAGAGGAGCGCGCGGAGGGCTTTGAAAAGATAATGGCGCTTCATGTGCATGTCTACGCCTAGCTAGCCCTAACCGTTGCTTGTAGGCTTGTAACGTTGCATGCGAGTGTTTCTGCTATGGTAAAAATTGTGAATCCTTATTTGTCTTATAAATTTGACCCATCCAATCAACCAAAAAAACCGGGGACATGTGCTACCTCTTTTACTTTCTTTGGTTTCCCACACACGATGATCTTTTGTATGCAGAGCAAGTAGCGATGATGCTCCTACTGATTGCAGGATGAAAACTGGTCATTAAGCATTACTTCACTTTGCTTGGAGGATGATCAGAGTGAATCAAATAATTTGGTATATTTTATATTTATTTGATATAATTAATTAATTACATTTTAAGCAATTTAAGTGATTCAAATAATAGAAGAAAATAAGTATGTTATTTAGCTTAATTAGTTTGAAGATCTTTGTTTTTCTAAGACTCGGCAAAATTGCATTCCATGTCATCAACTCCCCCTCCCCCCTCCTTTCCCGTCTCTCTCCCTACCTGACTCTGTCTCTTCCTCCCTCACTCCATCGATCATCACAGCCCTCACTCCATCAATCATCACAGCCCCGGCGGCAGTGATGATGCAAGTAAGAGCAACTCCAACAGACTCTTTATTTTTGTTAGCTAAATTTAGAGTTTTAACCCTTTGTAAAAATAGAAGATTTCATAATTCTATATGATGATCCAACAACCTCTTGAAACTAATCTCTCCATAATGAGTGGAGCCCACAAGTCATTCTTAACCACCCAACCTTATCCGCTCACCTCTCACGGGAACCTCTCGCCCACCAGCGCCATTTGCTGCTGCTGCTCAGCTGCTCTCCGCCTGATAAATCATCGTCATCAGACATGGACATCATGCGTATCAATAAGTGATAAGCAATTGGCTACTAGCAGTGGAGGAGTGCAATTCAATTTCCTAGTATACATACCGGAGGAAGTGGTGGTGGCGTTGGTGGAAGAAGGCTGGGCGTCGCGGTGCTTGGCGGCGGGAACCCATGTGGACTTGACGTGGATGAGGCAGTCGAAGCCCCGGGTCTTGCAGTAGGTGCGGCAGTGCATGTGGGCGCAATCCTTCTTGGCCTGGTTGCCGCAGTCTTGGCAGCTGCCTCCACCTCCCGTCCCGCTGCGCCTCCTCAACCTCACCGCAGCACCGCCGGCGCGGCTCGGCTTCCTCCTCCACCTCCCCGCGCGCGCGGGCTGACCGACGCGTCTCGACTTCGTCCTCCACCTCCTCCTCGGGACGCAGGCGCCGGAGTGTCCTCACCGGCGGCTCGGCAACGTCCTCCACCTCCCTTCCCCCAACTTCTACCGCGCCTCCTCCACCATCCCGTGGCGTGGGCGGCCAGTGTGTCCTCCTCGGCAGCTCCGCCCGGCCAGCCGACACATCCCATTCGGCAGCCCGACGACATCGTCCTCCACCTCCCCGCGAGGCCACGACGCAGCGCGACGCGGCACGGCCGAGCGAGGAAGTAAGCGAGAGCACACCCACGAAGGCCAGAGTGTGGGACCAGGCGTGGAATCCGGCAAGATTGCGAGCGGGACTGCCTCGCCATACATCACGAGCGGAGGACGGCGAATAGCGAGGGAGATCGCGAGCTCAGGTTTTACCGAGGCTGTTGGATTGCGAGTTCGTTGTTTTTCTCTATCTTTTACCGATGGAAAAGGTTTTAAAGGAGCTGTTGGAGTTCTCTAAGGGTGTGTTTGATATGGGCCAAAAGGCCTTGGCCGAGCCCACTAGGTTCAAGTGCACTTGTTTGATAACGTTGGTCCTGTTGTAGAGCCTGGCTGGTGGCGTGCAATTTCCACTCTCTCTCTCTCTTGGCTCTGGCCCTACGCTTGAGGATTTCGTTTTTTCTTGGCCTGGCTCTCGCAGTGCTTGTGCCGGCGAATCTTGGTGATAGTTGGTGGTAGTTGATGGTTGGGCCCGGCTCTTGGATGAAAATCAAACAAAAAACGACTTGGGCCAGGCTCTACTGCTGCTTGGAAATGAAACAAGGGGCCTTGTGCATTGGCAGCCAGGCCGTGGCTGGCCTGGGCCTGGCTCTCTGGCCGGGCTCCTTACAGCCCTCGTATCAAACACGCCCTAAGTACAAGCATTCCCAGGCCCAGCCGGACCGGACCCATCGAGCGCAATGTTGATTCTACAGCTGACCATAGATTCTCCTCCTTCCGGACGACGGTCGACACGTGCACACAGACCCACCATCTCCTCCTCGAGAAGATAACCATCTCTTACCCTTTTCCTGTGACTCTTTCTCTCTCCCTTTCGCAAGCAGTGACGACCAGAGGCAAGGAAGAAAGGGGGCGCATAGTGACGGTATGGCGAGCGGCGGCTCCACGAGATCCACACCCGTCGACCTCCTCCGGGCTGGACCTCGACGGCGGCGGCCCCGTCGATCTCTTTAGGTCCAATCCCAGCGTCCTTGGGGCACGACAGCGGCCCCGGCAAGCTCCTTCGCGCCGGAACCAGGCTGTCGTGGGCTGCGGCGGCGGGCCCCAGCAAGCTCCGCGGGCCGAATCGCAACAACCTCGAGGCGCGGCGGCAGGCGTCGGAGAGGGGCCGCCCTGGGGCGAGGTGAGCTCGCATGCCAGGGGGCGCCGACGAGGCCTCGCACGGCAAGCGCCTGCTGTTTTTTTTCATTTTTAAAAAAAGTTTTATCCAAATCTTTTTCTTATTTTTTTCTTTTTTGAAAATTTTTTGTTTGTTAGTTTGGTATACTCAAAGTTTTTTCTATATAACTTTATTCAGGTTTGTTTGAAATGTTTTTTCTCAAATATTCTTTTCAGTTTTTTCTTATTTTGTGTTTCAAAAACTTTGTCCTAATATTTGTTCAATTTTTTTGTGAAAAGTTTTTCGAAATGTTTTCTTTAAAAGTTTGTTTAAAAAGATTTCTCCAAAAAAAGTTTCTATTATGTTTTTTCTTGATTTTTTTGTTTTCCTGATTTCGTTCAAAATTCTTCAAAAATAAATTTCAGGTATTTTTCCTATATTTTGTTTGACAAACTTATACGAAAGTTTATTCATAAAAAGTTTTTCCACAATTTTTGAAAAAAATGTTCTTTGATTTTCTTCATTTCTTTGGCGCAAAAGTTTTTAAGTTGATTTTTCCTCCATTTCCGATCTCAAAATCTGCACTGCGGTGGTGAGTGACGCGCACAGTAATAGGAGCAGAGCAGAACGCGGAGTGTCAAGTGTGCGGTGCCGCTTGCTGGCTGCAGCTGAGCACGTTTGTGGGCCCCTGGGATCCACCGGTCGGAGGCTTCCGTCCGGTCGCCCGTAAACTTTGAGCCGCATCGAGGACTCCTGCCGTGCCCCCTCCATTCTGTATCGGACTGTTTGGAGCTTAGCAACACGTCCTCTTGCCAGAGCCAGGGAACGCTCGCTGATGGAGTTGCTGTGCGGACGGGGACGAGAGGCCGCCGGACCGCGCCGCGTACGGGCCGCCGGGAGCTAACACCTGCCATGGACTCGAAACAAAGCAAAAGGCAAGACGCCATGTCGTGGTATTGCATTGGACTTTGTACTGTAGCGGTATGGTAGACGGTGCATGATTCCCAGAGCAGCGCCACCCAGAACGTAGACCCAGTAGTACAGTGGGCCGGGCGGCCAGGGCACCATGCACGTGGACGTACGTGGCCGTGGCGCAGGTGACCAGAAGCATCCAGGGGACGACGACGTCCATGCGGCGTGGGAGGAGCCGGCCGGTGAGAGAGCCCAGGAAGCAGCACTGCCTCTCGCTCATCTGCTAGGGGATGCATGGTCTGGGACGTTCTTATGCACGTACGTGCTGACGTGCACCGCGCCGCGGGCTAGCTGCGCAGAGTCAATATAATCAGCCAAAATGGCCACGGGGAACGAACGCGCCAAGTTGGGGAAATAGCATCTGGCCTGTCACAAGCGATTCGTCCAAGACGAGACGTCGACGACACGGGGTGGTCGATCGCCGGCGAGGTGGGCAAAAGCATCCTCAAACCGCAGCCCGATCGGGGAGCTAGTAGGGCAGGCGGCGGGGCCAGGGCAAGCAAAAGCGAAAGCAGTGACGGGGGCAGAATAAAAATTAGCAGGGGCTGAGTTCTTATTCTTTTACATCTCCACCAATTCTTCCTCTTATTCTTCTTCTTTTTCCTCTCTTCTTCTCAAATTCTTCTTTTAAATTCAATTGAATTCATGGGAGTAGGGGGGCTATAGCCCCCCTAGCCCCATCGTTGCATCCGTCACTGCGAAAGGTGGTTATGCTTCGCGTCAAAGCTATGATTCGTTTCTACTAGCTGCCATGTGCGTCGCCAGAGTTGCCGTGCTCTTACTAATGAGTATTCCAAGGCTTCAAGCTGCGTACTTTGCAAAGACTCCCTTCGCTAACGGTCTGACCTGACCTCCCAGGCTCCCACCACCTTTTCTTCAATTCCTCTTCCTGTATCCCGTTGCGCCTTAGTTAGCTCCCTGCTGTATCTTCTCCACCACCATTCCCCCCAGCCCTCTCCTAGTTCTTCTTCCTCTCGCGAGTCGCATCTCTCCCTATAGCTAGCTCCCTGCCAGCCCTCTTGTCTCTTCTTCCTCTCCGATCCCGTCTCGCCCCAAGCCCTCTCGTCCTCGCTCGTCTCTCGCACCATCCATGGCCTGCTCAACCCACAACTCGACGATTCCGTCACTAGCCATGGCCTCCTCGCAGTGGCGAATCCAGAATCAGAGGTAAGGGAGGCTCATCTACTCAGCCTTCTTCTTCCTCCCTCTCTTTTCCCTCTGTCTCTTCTTCCTCCTCCCTCTTTTCCTCCTCTTCTCCTTCATCCATGATCACAAATTGTTGGAGGGGCTTAGGAGGGGCTCTATGGGGTTTCCAGCAGTAGGGGGGCCTGAGCCCCACCGGACCCACTGCTGGATGCGCCCCTACCTCCTCGAACCCCACCATTTCATCATCCCCCTCACCCATCATCAACAACTTCAAGACATGCGGCGTCGGCGGCCGAGCTCGGGATGAGGAGGTTCGCCGCGTCGGAGGAGGCGAGGGAGGCGAAGGCCGAGATCTCGAAGACCTACCGCGCCTTGTACGAGAAGGCCCAAGAGGAGGTGCAACGCCTCCGCGGCCTCCTAGCGGCGATGGACGGACCGAGTGCGGCGGTGACCATGCATGCCGCCGCTGGGTGCTCGGTCGGAGTCGAGCAAGACCTCGGCTGAGGCGGAGGAGGCCAACGAGACGCTGCCGGGCGGAGGCGCACCGTCGTGAGAGGAAGAATCCAAGTACTTCTCGGTGTCCTTTTAATTTCATGCATTTTAGTTTGTTAGGGTTTGTCTTAATCATTACCTTGTATTTGCTAGGTTTACTACTTGCTTCTTTCAGTCGGTCTGTGCACGTTCGTGTGCTTGTGTTCTGAGCCCGACAGGGTGTCGTGCAGTGGTGCCAGAGGCCATGAGATGGCATGGCCCAGTAGAGACATGCTCACTGCACGTTCTGAGTGATTAGTACGTGTTGGCATCTTGTTAGTCTCTTTGAATTCAAAGCAAATAAAACTGAAAGGGCTGCTCAGATTTGCAGCACCAAACCCAATGCGTTCTTCGTGTGTTTGTGTGCGCTTTCAGGTGTTCGCCAGTGATGAGTGTCCGACCGACAATTAGTCACATCCTTTAATTTCATGCACTGTCCAAGGAAGCAAAGCACGATCACAGCACGTGTACTCTAGGTAGAGGCCAGCGCACAGAGCTTAATGCATATAAAGGGGGCATATGCCCCCTCCCCCAAATTTTGAGATTTCTAATTCTATTTATTAAAAACTATTAAGAAGAGAGTGTTTTAAAAATCCACAACTACATTAATGAAAAATAAGGATTTTTATTGTTCAATTTTACGAAGATCTAATGATCTTGATTCATCCAAGTATGAAGTCGTCGTCGAATACAATGGACTTCGGTCAACAGCTCTAAGAGAGAGAAGAGCAAATGTGCGCACACCAGATGCCAAAAGGGCAATGCGTACATGCGGTGTTGGGGGCTAGAAGATTTAGCTATTTTGCGGAATATTGCAAATGTAAAATGATTTTGAAATATGTCAAGGCAAGACGTGATTGGTTAGGATCACGCGGTCAAGATGGTCATAGGAATACACGAGGAAAATAATACTAGGGAGAAATAAATCTTAACAAGCCTCATGGCAGTTGCTCGATGATTGGGTTACAAGCCTAGCTACCACACGCATCTTAATCGATTTAATGAACTGACTATTATCATCATCATAACTAGACAACTCCATTTTGTTCACCTTGACTAGCACAACAATCACACTACCCTCAAGCCTAATTTAATCTCCAAGAGATTTTGTTGAAAAAAACAACACAACATAATTATTTAGGTTGGTAGATATAGTAAACAAGACAAGTTACATACCATTGTGTACCATTGTGTCATGAGATATTTCATTAAACACCATTTCTGGACAGAAAATATATGATGTCGTTGACTTTTTATACCAACTTTGATCACCAATATCTATCGAACAAGTTAGTTAATTAAAATAAAATGTAAATTATTCTATTATCAAATGTATTTTAGATTTAACTTGTAGATTTATCAATTTGCAAAAATATTTGTAGAAAAGACGAATAGTCAAACTAATGATAAAAGTCAATGAGGTCATATATTTAACTATTTAAGAACAGAGGTAGTACCTAATATTGAATGCATGAGTGTTTTTTTCATCACCTTATTTTGCATAAAAATAAAGTCGTCACTTTACATATATAAAAACCTCTGAGCTTCTGGTGCTAAGCGCCTTGTAGTGGAGGATGCAATCTGCTACTGGTTGCTCATTGCTGCACCTTTTTAAAATAAATTTCGTATTAATGGATTGGTTGGCGGTGTTTATAAGTTGGAGTTTTGGAATATGTTGAAGTATTTTAATTATTGTTTCTTGTGTTTCTCGTGACTATGGCCCTGTTCGTTTGGCTGTATGTTTCTAACGATGTTTGGCTACTGAGCAAGCACACTTAAGTCACATCATGTTTTCCTACTCTTTTAGTACTCAGATAACACTGATACTTAATTGCTTATCATCGGAAGGTTTAATTTGCATTTGCATTACAAGGTGCACTTTGATTGCAACTACTCCTACAAGTTTCTGATACCTCAGATTCTGAAATGTGATCCACGAAAACTTGTCTATGGCAAGCATATACCTTGGAAATGATATGTGGTGGAGCTCAACAGAGCTGAAGGAATTGCGAAAATGTTCTGAAATTGTTGACAGTTTGCTAGCATTTTTGGGGAAAACACTCTTTTTTGGAGGCGCCAAGCTACTCCATGGAGGATTTTCTTATGCAGGAATCTAAAGTGCGAGTGAGTGAAATTACCATATTTTACTGATTTTGTATTCTGATAGTAACGAGCTTGACGCACATCCTGAACGAGCATGAGTTTGCCTGTACTACTTGTGTGGTGTTTGCTCCATGTTTCCACAATATACTATTCTCAATTTGTAATAAGATCTTTAGAAATCTGATGTTTTTTATACCGTATTGCTTTTTCTCCTTTAGAAATGTTTGTCACAATAAGACGTGCAGAAAGCTACTAGGTGCATGCAAGCATGAACAGTCCATACTATGAAATAAATGTTGTCTTCCCAAGTCAACTACTATAAATCTTTGCAGCCCGTAGCAACACGCTTGTGTGGGGGTGGCCATGGCAACCTCTCGCTGGTCAAGTTTTTCAGTTTTCTTGCCATCTCCGTCATCAGATGGGGTTTCTTAGAGCATCTCCAAGAATTTGCCAAATTTTACTTGGCAAATCTTATGTTTTGTCAACTTCTAAAAAGATATGCAAAGTAAAAAAAGAGTTCATCTCCAACAGTTTGGCATAATTCACTTGCCAAATTCAGATCTAATTTACATCAGGAATCCTGAGAGAAACAAAATTATGTTGGTGCCCTTCCACCTCTTGAAAACTTACATCAGGAATCCTTCTCTATTCTTTATTTCTTTTTTCACCCTCCCACCTACAGGGAAACGTCGATGGAAACCACGATCCGTGCGCGCATATATGCGTGTGGGGAGGTGAGTTTTGCCAAGTTTTTATTTTTGCCAAGTTGATTTGCCAAACTGTTGGAGGCCAATTTTTCTTGTTTTGCCAAAATTAGATGGATGCCAAGTTGATTTGCCAAACTGTTGGAGTTGCTCTTAAGAGTGCATACTTTTGTGTGAATTATAGTGTCATTTTAAATCATACTTTTAAATATTTGTCCGTTGTAGTTTCAACAAGAATATTGTAGATCCACATGTGAAATATGATTAAAATCGTACTCATGATCATGATTTTTGTTAAGATTATACCTAGGATGGGATTGCTGTACTCAATATAGGATCGTAATATGTTCAGCTTTTTCGACCCCAGTCAAGGTTCTAATAACATTGGTTGGAAAGTGAGATTCTAGTGTACAGTAGATCACTTTAACAGTTAGTGCTTCTCTGTACTGATCACCTTTAGGATTTTTTGCCCCTACGATTTTGAATCTTGTTCATTTGTGTAGCTATACTTGGCCTAAAAACCAGTGTGTTAGCATATTACAGGTTTGTTAAACCATATCTTGGCCTCCGTTTACTGCTTCATTGTCCTGCTCGTAATTCCGCTGGTCCCTTTGGCATCAAATTTTCTTCAGTTATCTCTCCATTTCTTTCGCTTATAGAAATCGGACTCGACGGCTCCGACTCCGGCGCCCGACCGCGGCTGACCGCCTGACCGACCATGCCACGGCTGAAATCTCCGCTCCCTCTCGTTGACCCGCCCCGATTCCCCTCGGCCCCCGCGTCCGACGGTCGCGGCCTGCCCCTCCTGACCTCTCCTGGCGCTCGCAGGTGCTGCATCGGTTCTTCATGGCTGCATCGTTCCTTGTGAACCATCAGGCGCAACAGGGTAAGTCACCCTAGCCTCTGAAATATGTGATCGAATCTAATGTGATAGTGTCTGATTGTGATGTGTTTACTAGGGATTACTGTCTGGGAATATGTTGTAGTAGGACACATCTCGCAATGTTTTGTCGTAGTAACCTTTCTTCGGGTAGCTGTTGTCAAGTTTTATCTGCTCTCTTATGGACTTATGGTAATCAACGAGTTCGAACTTATATTTAACCCCACATTTATCCCTTCTGTTTAAAGCATTTGCATTTAGCCGGTTAGTTTTCAGCTCGGTATGTGTTGGAATCCTGGCTTTGCCACTGCAACCCAAGCTGCAGAACTGGCATTACATTGGAACTTTTTGGGGCGAGAAATTTGGATGAAGATTCCACTAAGCCAGCAGCATCCAACCAGATTACATGCAATTCAAGAAAAAATGTAAACTGGTTGGTAGTTGTAGGTAGTGGTAATGTACGGTTTTTGTGCTTGGTTTTTCTTATAAAATGGGTTAATTCTCTTCTTTATCAATACACGACACATGCCAGACACAATGGCCCAGATCTTTCATGAAAAAATTGTGAAGGAGGTGGAACCAATTTGAGCATTTTAAAAGTAGAAAAAAATATGAATGAGCCAGCTTTTACTTTATTTTATTTCCCAAATCTTTGTCAGACTCAGCACGGGTTCACTTATGGAGGCTTCACACTGCACTCATCAAAATTACAGTATAGGATCACACTCATATGTGTCTAAAAAACATATTTTTCCTAAACTATTCACTTAGCTGCTTCATAGGAAAAGAATTTCACATTCTCTGAACCTTCACTGATTACTTCAAGATACCTTGGAACCGGTGGCATTCCAACATCTATCACCCCTTCCAGAATTTTGACAATTTCCACCATTGTTGGTCTGGAACTTTCGTTACCTTGAACATACCAGCAAGCAATCTTGCATGCTCTTTCTAGCTCTCTTTCATCTACACCATCGATCAATCCTTCGCCCAACAGTGCCTGTATTTCTCCTTCAAGCAGTTTCCTTGCAACTAACATGGGAAAAAATGTCTCCATGGTTGTCTCTTTATGCTCCAGATTCCTCCTTCCAGAAATTATCTCGAAAAGCACCATTCCATAGCTGAAAGCATCTGCCTTTGTTGTGATGGTTTCACACTTATCCATTCGGGTGCAAGGTATCCAACAGTTCCTCTCATAGATGTTAAAACTCTGCTAAAATCCCGACCTAATAACTTTGCCAATCCAAAGTCTGCCACTTTTGGAACAAATGAAGCATCCAACAATATATTTTGTGGCTTGATATCGCAGTGTATAATGCAGTCCCGACATTCCTCATGCAGATATGCCAAACCCTTGGCAATCCCTATGGCAATTTGATATCTTGTTTTCCAATTCAAAGTGGTGGTTCTACTACCAAATAAGTGTTTATCAAGTGAACCATTAGGCATATACTCATAGATAAGCAATCTCTTCGCTCCTTCAGAACAAAATCCAAGCAGGCGAATCAAGTTAATATGATGAATATTTCCTATCGTGCTCACCTCTGCCCTAAATTGCTTCTCCCCCTGATTAAATCCCTCGAGCTTTTTTACTGCCACTGCATTGGTGTCTGAAACAACCCCTTTGAACACAGAGCCGAAAGACCCTGCACCCAACCGCATTGAGAAGTTTCTTGTTAGTAGTTGCAAATTACTGTATTTGAAACTGGTCAAAGACCCATCATCATGATTTAAACTATTAATTATTGCTCTTCTTCTATGTAGAAAATATAAAATGGCCACCGCAAAACTTAGAACAATAAATGCACCTATGATGATCCCAATAAGCCACAACTTCTTATTTCCCGAGTTGGATAGTTCTGATGCAGCTACTCTAATAAAGATACTATCACTTGATGTATCAATATTATCTTGAAGATTCATCAAATGGTTGTACCAAACCAAGCAAGTGCCATTAGCAAGAGCAGTTGTTCAGGCAAATCAACTCGCAGTCATGAACATTGGTTGCATCGGTGATGTGTGCATTATCTGGCAACTTCACACTATCAATAGCATAGAATCTATCATGCTTCACCTTCACTGAGCCATTGTTGGCACACTGTAGCGGTATGTTTCTCCTACAGCCTGCTGTCTGGTCATCTAGTTTCCAGTTGTTTGGGTGATTCTCGCTGAAGCCCTTGAGGCAACTGCATGGTGAAGCAGCATTCTCGCTGCACTTGCAGACTTGCTGTATTCCCCACACACACCATAAACACTGCACTTAGCTTTTGGTTTCATGAAAGAATTTGCCCATTCTTGTTGTGCCTCTGCCCAAACCAAAGTCTGAAACAGGCCTAACACATCAATAATAGTTCTTGTAAATATTAGTGCATCATTCTTAATATTGTACGTGAAATATGCCTCTTCATCATTGTCAACAAACTGGAACAAAAACCTTGAGCTGGGATAGGGATTGGTAGGTGACATCTCTGGCACACCACTGAATCCAGTGTTATTACTCCAGTTGCCAGTGGTCCAGTACACTTCTGAGCTATTCCATTGGAGAATATATTGATTTGAACCATTAGGATCCAACTGAATGGATAACATCCCTGGTGCTTGGTCACCTCGGTCTTTCCAAGAGATCATCCGTTTGATCACACCAGTTTTTTTATTGCGGCTGAGCTTGTTTCCTGGGAGCCATGTGTTTGTGAAATCATCAAAACTTTGCCATAACACAGCAGAGGTATTAGACTCATGTCTGACTAAAAGGTTGCCATTGTCGAGGAGCACGGCAACTGTTGAATTAGCAGCTGTGTTGTTCTTAATATTGGTAGACCAGAGGGGAGATCTAGAGTGGTTAACCAGGAGAACAAAGTTACCATCATCGGAGATGGTTATGCTTGACGAGACTGGATCAGAGACTGGTTTCTGCCTGTTCGCCACCCACACTATAGTCTGTTCTAGTATTTTATTGTACCAGATGCCTATGTACCACTTGCCATTAGATTCTTCAGCTACAAATGCAGTATAGGAGAAAGGTAAGATCATTATTCATAACCAATGATGCTATGAAAATATTAATTCCTTGCATTCTAATTCAGAGATCGCCATGAGAAGGTCTTATTGTCTTTTCTAGTATTTATAAGATTGGAACTTGAACATGGAATTCTATATTGGCGTGTAAATCACTTTACTGCTTCTACTGATCTATATTATGTGTACAAATCACTTTAGTGCTTCTCTAATATCTATTGTCGCTTTCTGGGTAAAGGGGTCTCGTAAAATACCTAACAGTTTGTTCATCTGTATGTCTACCATATGCGCATTTTCATTTAAGACTCACCTTTTAGATTAAGGATTACAATCCGGCCTCTATATCCACAAGTGGATATATACAGTCAACGATTACACCAGAGCCCTTAGACTCTAAACCTCGTACCGAGGTAAAGAAGCAAACAAGAAAATACAACCACTACGACAAAGAAAAAAGAAGACTAAGCTTCTAACTTATTCTCCGACCAATCCTCCAATCTTCCAACGCCCTCGAAGCCAAAACACCACAAGCGAAGCAGGCCCATGACTTCCAAAGCAACGCCCTCAAGAAGGAAACGGCGCCGATGCCGCCGTCGTCGCTCCTCCGAAGAACCGGAGAAATGTTTCCACCTGGAAGACAAAGACCAAGCAGGAAGCATCCCAACAAAACGCCTCCAAGGAGGGCAACAACGCCCGAAGACGCCGCCGATGTTGACGCCGACACCATAGCCGGGAAGGCTTTCGCCCGACGCTTCATCAATGTCGACCCGATGACGAAGGAAAAGATGAACCACAACACCGACCGCGACCATCAGAAGCGCGAGGGGCTAGCACTTAGGCTCCCCTCAACCAACCAACGACCAACGACACGGGAGTCGCGACACCTTGCCCAGCTCACAAGATCACCGACATCGACTGGAAGAGCCCAGATCCACACCAGAGGGCGCCGAAGGATGGAAGTCGCCCGCAGCAGCTGCCAACCCCCACCGACACCGCCCCGCCCACCGGTGAACCTCCGCTGCACTTAGGCCACGAGATAGGTCCGCACTTGAGCGCTAGGCCGGCCGAGGTCGCCAACCGCCAAAGGCCACCGCCAAACTCGCATCGGGAGCGGCCTCGGGCAACCAAATCCTTCCCCAGCACTTAGTCCGAGCAAGGTAGTCTTCCAAGGACCTACGCCCAACAACGAGCCACCGCCACCCCCCGTAGATCTGAGAAGCTCGACCACCGCCTTCTCCACTCATGGAACAGACCCGCCAGGCGCCGGAGGTAACCAGCTCCGCCGCCGGCAACCACGCCGCCGCACCGCCAAGGGGCCACGTCGCAGGTTGTCGCACGCCGAAAGCCGCCAGTCGCCTCCACTGCGGGGAGCCGCCCGCCAGCCGCAAAGCCCCAACACAGGGAGCCACTGCGCTGACCGTCGGGCCACCACCACCACGGGGAGTGTCGTCGGCCACATGCCGCAAACTTCCCCGCGCCGGCCGCACCGCCGCCTCACCATTCGTCGTCGCCGTCGTCGCCGCCCGAGTCCGGCCTCCCTCCACCACCAAAACGGAGCGCCCCCTCCGTGCAGCCTCCGGATCCGGCCAAGGCGCCGCCGGATCCGGCGGCTCCACCACCCGCCGCCGTAGGGACGGCCCGCGCTGGCGTGCCGCCGCTTCGAGCTCGGATGACCGCGCCTGCCCTAGCTCTCCGCGCGAGAAGGAAGGAGGCCACGCCGCCGCCTTCCTCACGGCCGCGCGGGATCCCGGCGGCCCGCTCAGGCGGCGGCGCGACGGAGGGCGTGGGAGGAGGTGGCGGCGGCTAGGGCTTCGGGGGAGACCGCCCGTCGCCCACTCGGGGGAGACGAGCCGTCATTCGCTTCTCAGTCCCATGCGGAGCGATCTATAATTTTCATTTAACCAGGAGAACAAAGTCTCAGTGCGGAGCACTGGTAACAAACCCTAAACCCTATTTAAGACTCACCTGCAGGCTGAAAGAATCCCAGTGCAAAATTGCCATCCCGAGAGATCAGCTTCTGGTTCCCGGAGAGATGCTGGTTTGAAGCGATGGTATCAAAGGCATGCAATGGAAACTGTTGGAGAGAAATTAAAAGTAAAAGCAAGGATAGGGTGCATGAAGGAAGCCAGGTATCCATACAAGAAATCAAAGGGAAGGTCTTCATGAGTCTCCAGATGAGAGAAAGGGCTACTCGCTACGAACTCACAGTTCTGCAACACATTGGATGTTTATATGTGAAGCTTCTCCTGTTAATCATAGCATTATTAATCTGACTTTTGTACGCATTCCTGTCCTCTTCCTCTCAAAGGAAATCCGTGCTATGACGCTGCCCTGATGTTGAAGCTGTTAGTTAAAAATGAGGCCCATTGTTGAATGTACATCTCACTCTCAGTAAACAATGGTATATTCTGAACAACGGTCAGCAATAATTCTGGTTATCAAGCAAGGTTTATGCTATGCAGACTGACTTATATTGTGTCCTTATTGTAGATATGAGAATCGTTGAATTGGTAAAGAAATAGCGAATCATGTGCTGGCAAGGCAACATTAAGAACATATTTTGTCGCTGAATCTCCACTCCATGATGCCAAGGGATGGTGATATTTTTTAGAAAAGAGATATATTTTAATATTCCAACCTCTGCATAAAACTATATATATAGTTGTTTCTTATTACAATTATGAATGTCACAAAAGAATAGAACAAAAAGGTCGGTCTCTGTAAGAAAAAAAAGGGACGGTGATATGGTACCCAAGATGATTTGATGACATTGCAGTCAACATTCAGGCAGCTGCGAGGCCCGCTTGACGGGTTCTCCGCGAGATTCAAAGTCAGCAAGACACATTCCTCAAAAAAAAAGTCAGCAAGACACATCTGCAATAACCCACTTCCCCCTGTTGGGTTTGATTATCTTCCCGTCTATGTTCTGAAATTAGACAATTAGCGTAAATTAATCCTATGATCGAAGTTATGAACCCTTGACACCTAGAGCCTGTTTAGTTCGTCAAAATTTTTGGGCAAAATTTTTGGCAGCCCCTTCGAAGGTCTATTAGGGTAAAAAATGTAGACTAATTACAAAACTAATTACACGAATGGACGGGAAATCGCGAGATGAATCCATTAAGCCTAATTAATCCATCATTAGAGATTGTTTACTGTAGCATGACGTTGTCTAATCATGGCATAATTAGGCTCGTTAGATTCGTATCGAAAAATTAGGTAGGGGTTATGGAATGGGTTTTGTCATTAATCCACATTTAATAGTCCTAATCAGTGTCCGAAAATTGATGTGACGGGTAGTTGGGAAAAAATTTGGGATCTAAACAGACCCCTAGATGGATTTTTTTTTTGTCGACATTTGGAGCAGACGGTCAGACACTCAAAATCTGGGGCACACAGGCAGACAATGATATGAACCTTTGATACCACCTGTTTTTTTCTCTGCTCAATCATTAGGTAATCGCTTCTACGGAGTACCATTCAGCAAACTTGTCGGTTTGCTCTGGTCATCCTGTGCCAATTTTCCTTTAGGAGTTGGTGCTTTTCGTATGAGCCTCTTTTTTTTTTGTGGAATCGTATTGATTTTTGTGTCCTCCAAAGATAACATATGTTTATTTGCTTTGTTTTTTAAAGAAATATTTATTTGCCTATAGTCATCCATGGTCTGTATTCAAAATGATCTGATAAGCCACTGGCCGGTTTCAAGCAGATTGATGGGCCTCTTGGTCCCTACAAATCGGCCTTCATATCCGTGGCCTTCGGTACGAGACCAGTGGGCCTTAAGAAGGTTGTCTTCAGGCGACATAAAAAAAATCCATCTCTTCCATTTGAAAGCACAACCAAAAGAAGGCACCACATAGAGCAACGTCGCCTGTATTACGAGCGCCGTTGGATTCAGCTTCAAGGACTAAGATTTAACACAGGCACCTCAATTGCTTTGTAGAAAGCCCGAGGCCCATCTACCAAACCCAAGAGAAGCAAAATAACTCTCACGTGGCTTCATCAACATCCACGACTCGGCTTCCGTCTAGATAGAAATAAAAAACGAACTACTCAGCTTCTCCCAAGTTCGCCGTCCCTTTCACCAAAGGGAGAAAAAAAACAGTGATTAGGGTTCCAATATCCTTCCTGTGCAGCCCTCTGCGATACGAAATCGACGACAAAACAGGTAAATCTCCCATCCTTCAATCGCATCTGCTTCGTTGTAGTTTCCTTCCTTGGTCCCCAGCATCGGCCTGCGCTATCCTGGTGCAACGGCTGCTGCCAAACTCCGTCTGTATTCTCAGCCTAGGGGCACAATGGCGAGGTTCGCAGCCCCCGTGCCGACCGGATCTGTGCGTCGGCACCTCGGAAGGGCTAACAGTCGCGTCGAGCTTGTGCAGCCGGCGTCGAGCTTGTGCAGCCGGCGTAGCTGCCAACGTGCACCGCGTAGGTAGACGCGCGTAGCGGCTTGGCCAAGCGGGACAATGCTTCCGATTTACAGGATATAGTGGCTTGGACGCCATTTTTTTAAAATATGCATATGACATGACTTGTGTGCAAACACATCAATAAGCCTTGTATTAGTATCTATATTGATTTTCTACAAATCATTTTCTCGCCTTGCATTAACAACAATTGAATACACTTACTTTCAAAACTATGTAATAGCTTCATGTCAATAACAATACAGGTCATGCTGTTACTCACTTTTGAAAACCCATGAGCTTCTCTGAACACAAAGAGGAGACCGTTGATTTCCACCAGCATGAAGAAACTAGCAGATCAGATAAACAGGTCCAGTCCACTAATCTCCTTACATCAATTCGAATGTGCTAGGACTATCAAATACTCATTTATATCTCAACTGATGACCAACTCTCTACTTGGCCTTGCAGGGTGATAAATTATAAATGCAGATCTCACCCCAGAAGTCATTAGCCTAGCCTTTGCATGCTATATGTTTAATTAGTACTTCCAAATATTGTCACTGGGAATCGGTTTGGTCATGTACCACAAACAATGACAATTACCGGAATTTTAATCTGCAGTCTATACTTACCTCAAAAATTTATGTTTGTGTTCATTCTCACATGTCATTAATTATTATTATCTTGTTCAGTTACTTGTTCCAATACTTTTTTTTTACAAAGCAGCCATCACCCAACTAGTTTCGAGTCGATATTGCAACATTGTCAAACCAAACAAAGCAAACATTTTACCTTAACGACAACTGCAATTACACATGGCTTAGGGCACCAGCAATGGTTGTAGACATATTGCTCTCTATAATATGTACACATCAGCAATAGATAGTGCATATAGATTAGTCATCCTTTAGATTGCCTATAGCATTTATACTGGGTCCCACAAGTCAGATATATTTTAATCTTTTCCACTCCGATCCATTTCCCTGTCTCTTCCGTTCCCCATCTTCTCCGTCTCTCCCACACGGTCATCGCGCCCGGCGCACACTGCATGCGCCCGCACCGACCCGTGGAGCTCGGTCTCGTCGCCGGCAGTGGAGCTCGGTCTCGTCGCCGGCAGTGGAGCTCCGTTCGCCGTCGTCGATAGCTTTGCTCAATTTTGACGCGCCACTCGCAACAAGGTCTCAAGGCCGACGTTCTTGCGGCCGCACCACCGGCGTGGCGGGGAGCGCCCGGCAGCGGCGAGCTCTATCGCCTGCACCCACCGGCCTCACGCGCGCTCCCCGGCAACGGTAATATGGCTCATCCTCCACACTTGTCTCACCCACGACGGCGGCCCTGGATCCTTCCCCATGGCACCGAGTCTGAGATCCACCGACGGAGGCCGCGGACCGCCCACAGCCCACGACGGCGACCCCTGCTCCACCCCTTCCGCGTCATCGAGATCCGCAGATCTTGCGGCCGAATCTTGCACCTGACGGCCTCGCCACCCACGCGCTCGCCGGCGGTAGCGACGAGGACGGCGTCGTCCTCCACCCTACTCCGCCTCGCGCGGCACTGCTGCTGCCACCGCCACCGCAGCGCGGGGAGGGAGGGAGGAAGCTGGGTGCGGCTGGTGGCACCTCACTCCCACCGCCGTGCCAGGCTCACTCCACGCCGGACCTCCGGTCGCACAGGTAGCACGAGGAACCAGAGGGCGAAGAGAGAGAACGACGCGATGCACATGACGGGGCCCGCCAGCGCGTGGAATTTTGTGTAGCGGCTCTCGCTACATCCAGCGACATGCGCTTCTCTCTCCTCGTTCCTCACTCCTACGTGGCATGCTTGTAACATGCTTAACGGCCCCATTGCGGGTGCCCTTATACCATCCTACACGTGATCCACCGGTTCCATAAGCCACATAAAAAAATAAAAAAAATCCCAATCGCGCGGCTGGCTTTCTAGTCAGATCTCAAAATTGGCCCTCTCAAAAGAAAAACTCAAAATTGGCCAAAAATCTCAGCCTTACACTACCGACACGTGTGCACGTAGTTGGGCTCGAATAATCATTGCCGTTAGCTACGAAGCACGAGCACCCTGCGCGGCGCTGCACCTTACTCGATCACGCACGGTTCTATCACGTCGCCATAACGCCAATAGAGGGAGCATCGATATCATACTGGTGCTCAGCTCTTGAAGCGTACTAAGCTTTGTTTAGTTGGTTGAAAATTTTGACTTTTTAATTGTTGGAACTCCTGTAGCATACTGTAGCACGTTTCGTTTATTTGTGGTAAATATTATCCTACCATGGCCTAACTAGGCTCAAAAGATTCGTGTCGCAAAGGACATCCAAACTGTGTAATTAGTTATTTTTTTTATCTATATTTAATACTCCGAACATATGTTTTTTGGCGTATTTAATGTGATGTGATGGAGAGAGTGGAGAAAAGGTTAGAAATTTTAGCCAACTATAAACAAGGCCCTAGTAGAAGTAAGCACTGGTTACATGTGATCCGTCCGTACTTCTGCAGCCGTGTGTCTTCTTAAACGAGCGACAGTTGAGAAGTTAGGTTCGAACTCGGACACGACGGCACAGCACAGTCGTACTGATGATAACACATCACGACGGGTCGTTCACGCGCGCGTGAAGGATTTTTAACCGCGCGCAGGGAAAAAGCAAAAGAACCCCGGCCCGCATGATATAATTTGGCTGCCACCTCATGTTTGAGGATTCCTTCCACGCCATGCACGCTGGTCCCGGCGGCGACGGCGAGGTTGGCCGGCGGGAGAAGCAACCCAATCCACACCCTCGCGGAGACGACGACGACGACGACTAGAAAAGACGACCCGGGCGCGCGCGAGTCACGAACGGCTCTGTTCTGTTGTCTCAGGTAGCCGTCTCGCCGGGTCTCCAGTCGCGGTCGCGCTACCCGGCCGCCGGCCCGTCCGGCATTGATTGCCGGCCACATCCCACCATGTGACGCCCGCCCGGGCGGAAACCGACCCGCCGACCGGTGCACGCGCGCGACGAGCGCACTCTCCGTTGCCGCCAGCGCCAGTCACCGGTACGGTCGCGGGAGCCACCTTTAGCTAGCGCTGTGCGAGCGGCGACGAGCGCGACGCCAGCGAACACGTTCGTTCGGTGGCGCATCGCCGTTGCCTTGTTCATGCCCGCGTCCTCCCTGCAAAGCCGCCGGTACAGAGGCCCCCGGCCCCTCGCGTTAATGAAGAGCGACCCGTCGTCCCATCCGATCAGGCCGTGGCCACCGTCTCTAGATCTCTAATCGATCCAATGGCTGGCCTCCTCTAGTGACCGGAACTGGTTCGTACAGGAACACATGGTCACGTACCGTGCTACGATGTGAAGCAGCTGCGATTTTGGCACGTGTGGAGGCCCGATGGATCGCGCTGCACATGGGGGCGCCAAGCGTCAAAAGCATGCGGAGACGCAAGGATTCCAGGAAGGTGGCGGGGTGCCGCCGGGGCTGGGGGGAGAGGCGGCGGCGCTCGTCGAAAGCGGCAAACGGCGGCTCCTGCACGGCCGCCATTAAGCACCCCCGGCCGCGGTCGCTCGCCGTCGCCCATCTCCTCCACAACACAGCAGCAGCGAGCGAGGCTACGGTATGTGACCAGAGAGAGACCACCGGTCGGGCGAGGGACCCCCGTCTTTTTCATGCCCTCTCGCTTTCTCTCCCACCCCCGGCCCGTCTCCTCCTCGTCGCCTTATTCGATCGAGTGCCCCGCTCGCTCATTAGCAGCCACCTACTACTACTAGTTGCTGCTTGGCGCTGAGACTTCCTTTCCGTGTTTCTTCTGGGTATTCTCTCGATCGGCTGCTGCTTGGAGAGGCCGCAGCAGCAACGTGCTCTTCTACTCCTCCTCGTCTTCGTGCTTCTGCTGCAGGGAGCTCCGTCGCCGCCGGCCGGCCGCTGTCCGGCAGGGACAGCCTGGTGTCCAAGCGTGGCAAGTTCAGGGTCGGCTTCTTCCAGCCAGGTACTAGCAGTAACCTTTTCCTATGGTTTTCTTCCCCCAGCTGCAATCGTACAACAGCGGGGTTTTTGCTCTCTTTTTGGTGCTCAGCTCAGCTTGTTGGTACTCTTCTCAGTATCTATTATATCCATAGAAATTTGTTGCTTCTATATATCCAAGTGAAAATTTGTGTGTCGGTACGTGCAACACATGCACTGAACGGAAAAAAAATAGCTAACGATCACCCTTTTTATTGTTGCTCATCACAAATGAGTACTGCACAACTCTTACGTCGTACACTCGTACTAGATGCAACTCCAACATCCAAATACTTCTTCGCCCGAGCATGAAAGTAACTAGGACTCTTTTTTTTCAGTGGGTAACTTGTTGCATTATTGGTAATTATGTTTGATAAGAACTAGTGTAGGTTTTTCAGCTTGATAATAAACAAATATACATGTAGGCCTAGACACTAATTAACATTTAAACTATGAAATAAACTACCAATCACTCGAGAAAGCAAAACGGGACAAACCATAGTAGAAAGGCACGTTTCTTCCGTCCAGTAGTGTTAGAATAATAAGATGTAAACATAAGAACATCTGCTAACTTTTTCGAACCTCAAGTCACATCCAGCCGATTGTCACGTATCAGGAAAGAAGATCAAGGTAGGCAAAGAGTGACCAACAGCTAGCTAGCTAGCGTGAAGATCAACTGGTGGTGAAAAGCATCTTCTCTTCTGGAATCACACCTGGCCGTGTTCATACTTTAATTAATGATTCTTCCCGATCATGCGGATTTAGTGCTTGACTTGTTCAAAGTCGATCGTGAGCTCCCACTCATCGCTCCGAGAAAATCGGCCTCAACCAAAATAGGAGTACTCCTGACGGACAAGTGTGATTGTGATTTTTTTTTTTTTGAAAAAACATGGTGCATGGATCATCATGTAATTGACTCTTTCCTGTACATGTGTGCAACAACAGACAACTCGTCAGATCACTGGTACCTGGGCATCTGGTACAACAAAATCTCGTTGCACACCACGGTGTGGGTGGCGACGGCAACATGGTCATCCTGGATCACCGGAGGTCCACCGTCTGGTCAACCAACGTGACCGCCGCCGCCACCAACTCCAGTACGGTGGTGGGCGTCATCCTCGACACCGGCAACCTCGTGCTGGCGGACGCGTCCAACACCTCCGCCGTGCGGTGGCAGAGCTTCGACTACTTCGGTGACACGTGGCTCCCCGGCGGGAAGCTCGGCCGGAACAAGCGCACCGGCGAGGTCACCCGCCTCGTCGCGTGGAAGGGCTACGCCGACCCGTCGCCGAGCCCGTTCTCGCTCGAGCTCGACCCGGGTGGTTCCAGCCAGTACCTCCTCAACTGGAACGGCGGCCAGCAGTACTGGAGCAGCGGCAACTGGACGGGCCACGCGTTCACCGCCGTGCCGGAGATGACGCCCACCGACGCGTCGCCGCTATCCAAGTACACCTTCGGCTACGTCGACGGCGCCGACGAGAGCTACTTCGTGTACGACGTCACCGACGAGTCCGTCGTCACGCGGTTCCTCGTCGACGTCACTGGGCAGATCAAATTCCTGACGTGGGTGGACGCCGCCAAGGAGTGGATGCTCTTCTGGTCAGAGCCCAAGAAGCAGTGCGACGTCTACGCCGTCTGCGGGCCCTTCGGCGTCTGCACCGAGAACGCCCTGCCGTCCTGCAGCTGCCCATGGGGATTCCGCCAGCGCCGGCCCGGCGAGTGGATGCAGAACGACCACACCGCCGGCTGCGCCAGGAACGCCGACCTGGCTTGCAGCGATCGAGACGGGCAACTGAAGAAGAACAGCAAGAACGACGACGACAGGTTCTACACCATGCCCGACGTGAGGCTGCCGAGCGACGCGCGGAGCGCGGCGGCGGCGAGTTCTCGTGACTGCGAGCTCGCGTGCCTCGGCAACTGCTCCTGCACCGCGTACTCTTACACCGGCGGCGGCGGATGCTCGCTGTGGTACGGGGACCTCATCAACCTCCAAGACACGACGACCAGCGGTGGCGGCAGCAGCATCTCGATCCGGCTGGCAGCGTCCGAGTTCTCCGGCAATGGGAACGCCAGGAAGCTGGTCATCGGGCTCGCCGCCGCGGGGTCCGTCGCCGCGGTCACCGCCATCGTTCTCGCCACCATCCTGATCCTGAGAAGCAGAAGGATCAAGTCGCTGAGGAGGGTCGAAGGATCCCTGATGGCGTTCACGTACCGCGACCTGCAGTTCGTGACCAAGAACTTCTCCGATAAGCTCGGCGGCGGCGCGTTCGGGTCGGTGTTCAAAGGGTCGCTGCCGGACGCGACGCCCGTTGCCGTCAAGAAGCTGGAAGGCGTTCGGCAGGGGGAGAAGCAGTTCCGTGCCGAGGTGAGCACGATCGGCACGATCCAGCACGTGAACCTGATCAGGCTGCTGGGGTTCTGCTCCCAGAGGACGAGGCGGCTGCTCGTCTACGAGCACATGCCCCGGGGGCTCCCTGGACAGGCACCTGTTCGTGGCCAGCAGCCAGGGCAGCGGCGTCCTGAACTGGGCGACGAGGTACCAGATCGCCCTGGGGATCGCGAGGGGCCTGGAGTACCTGCACGACAAGTGCCGGGACTGCATCATCCACTGCGACATCAAGCCGGAGAACATCCTCCTGGACGAGGCGTTCATGCCCAAGGTGGCCGACTTCGGGCTCGCCAAGCTCATGGGCCGCGACTTCAGCCGCGTGCTCACCACGGTGCGGGGCACGGTGGGGTACCTGGCGCCGGAGTGGATCGGCGGCGCCGCCGTCACGACCAAGGCTGACGTGTTCAGCTACGGGATGATGCTTTTCGAGATCGTCTCGGGGCGGAGGAACGTCGGGCAGCGCGACGACGGCGCCGTGGACTTCTTCCCGGCGACGGCCGTGCGACTGCTCCTCGACGGCGACGTGAGGGGCGCGGTGGACGGCCGGATCGCCGGCGAGGCGGACGTGGCCGAGGTGGAGAGGGCGTGCAAGGTGGCGTGCTGGTGCGTGCAGGACGCCGAGAGCCTGCGGCCGAGCATGGGGATGGTGGTGCAGGTCCTCGAGGGGCTCGTCGACGTCGACGTCCCGCCCATCCCGAGGTCGCTCAAGGTGCTCACCGATCCGTCCAAGTACGTCGAGTTCTTCTCGGGTTTGCCGTCGACCTGAGATCGCTGCTATCGGCACGAACTTAACAGTAGCGTAAGTGCGTGTGTCAAGAAGCTTGTAGAGTTGTAGTGTAGAATATACTCCGTAGTACCGCAGTTCTGCAAAGAGCCAAGAAAATTTGTGTGAGAAGTGCTTTAGTATTGTACGATTAATAACCACATAGAATATATTCGCTTGCGTTTTTTCTCTTTCTTGGACGTTCAGGTGAAATTCTTCATTTTTGTTTATGACTTATGAAAACAAAAAAAGAGATCACTCTGCTTTTACTGAAAGCAACAACGATTACATACAACAGGTGAAATCTCAGTTCCTGTTTGCGACGAATTTGCTTTCTGTCGAAACAAACTGTCAGCCCAACTTCTAACGAAAGCCCACATGTTACTGGGAGGCCCAATTGCGTCGTGAAAGCCCAACTTCACGCGTTTATGTTTTTTTATACTTCAGGAAAAGAAAAGCGGATAGCTAAGCTGACGACGCTGAAATCGTGGGCAATCCAGCTCGCAGCTCAGAGCCTACGATTAGCCGCAGCTAATTAACAAGGTGGCAGCCTCAATCACGTCGGGAGTCAACAAACCCCATGGCCCGTTTCATACCATGCAGATCACGAAGCCCGTTCACACCACGCCGGCATATCTTCCGCACGCTGACAACCGAAAGTTCGAGAACACGAAATATTCCGGGCGCTCCAGAATCGTGACGAACCCGCTCTGCACAGCTCCGCATCTCCCCCGCCCGGGCCGCCCCCGCAGCCGTCTGCTCTGCTGCGCCCCGCCGCGCTGCAGCACGGCTCGCCGTCCGCATGCCACGCCGAACACCGCGTGCGCTCGAGCGCTGCTGGCCCCGCAGCGGCCTCACGTAGATCCCGGAAGCCGCGGCTACGGCGACGAGGAGGGACACAGGAGAAGGAGGTGACGGGCGACGAGGAGGAGGACGCCGGCGCGACAAGGGCGGCGGAGCCCCCGTGACGACTATTGTTGGCGAATCTCCCTTGGGCGATCCCGAAGTTCGCAGGCCATGCTCCCGCCAACCTCCTCTCCGGCCTCGACGCTGCAGCACTCCGCCGCGAGCCGCTCGACGCCCACACTTTTGTTGCAGTCTCCGGCGAGGAACTCGTACGACAGCTCGGCGTCCTCGGAGCTCTTGCTGCTCGTGCTTGGGATCAGCGCGTCCATAGGCGTCAGCATCTTCGTCGTCACCATCACCATCGCTCGCGACGCCGGCGCAGGTCAACACGACCGTCCCTTAGGCCTTAGCTCCTCTTCCCTATTAGAATCGAAATTGGACAGTACTCGGGCCACGGAGATATTTCTTTACTGGAGTTTGCAGTGCATCAAAAACAAATGTTGGGCATGTAGTAGAATTTGCAATGACATGAAAATTTTGGTGGAATCACTCGTGCGAATATGCAGCAAATAAATCAGCCGAGAATTGCTTGACCGTTTGGCTCATTTAAATGCTTGGATTCAAATGGTTTATTTGTATATTGAGTTGAGCTGATATTTCCTTGTATAGTGATCTCCGTTCGTTTAGTTTCTGCTGAAAATAGCATGACCGTTTCAAATTGAAACATGTGTTCCGATCAGTTTTGTTCTTGCTGGAGCTGCGTGTGCGCTCAATGCATTGTGCTATGCTGAACTCGCATCTCGATTCCCTTCTGTGGTTGGAGGAGCATATCTGTACACATATGCAGTTCTCACTCAGTTGATGGTGGATTACCATATTGGCGCAGCAAGTATTGCTCGTAGCTTAGCAAGCTACTTTATCCTACGAGATGCCTTTCATCCTCTACTGACGTACATGCTCTGCTTCCTTAGATTTCATACAAAATAAGGTAATTGTGACAAGGATTAGACTATGTACAGGAATATATCTACAACCAATCTCTTCAACTGCAACCTAGGCTCCATACCGTCTGCCACCGGTCATAAAGGCCCAGGCAAATTGGTGAAGTCTACTCTGGTAGCAAATTAATTATAATTATGTACTATAAGTCTATAACCAACTGGATCTTACATGGCATCATCAGAAGTAATCACCTAAGTAGACCTAGAGGATTTAATTCAACAATGCAATCCAATTTGATTGTAATTGAAATAAATTGGGGTATTACACGTTGGGGTATACTCATCACACCTTGGGGTATTATACTTAAACTCTGCATGAAGAGATGTATAGAACTTGTGTTCTCAAAAGCATGTCATCCTTTGATTGAGAAATTTACAAAGCACATTTGAACCATTACAACCAGTCAGTATGGATATGCCGAGATCGAACCATCATGTGCTGAAAGGCCGCCGGTGTTACATTTATCAGTACTTTCTGCTTCATTTTGACATAATAAACAAGAAACATTTGTGGTGCAAACGTCATGTCTTTTGTAACGTATTTGTTCTATCAGAAAATTAGTTCAGGGTCAAAGTAGTTTTGCGATCCGTGCAGCGAGAGCGGATCATTTGGCCACTGTGCGCATCATGCAAGTGTGACATGTATATTGTCACAAAAAAATGGTTGTGTATGCTTTTGTGTGATGCGAGAGGTGGCATGTGAGACGGATGTGAAGTGGAGACCAAGTGGGCACGCAATATGCTCGTGCAGAAGATGGCACATCTCCATAACTTCCGGCTTGGTGTCCAGACTCGACACCAATGTGACAACCCGTAGATACTAATGTTCAGAGGCCACAAGACAACGACAACGATAAACCGATGCTACGATGGAGCCCACTCCAGCAAACAAATTAAGTCATAAATCAAGGTAAATCACGCAAAGAATTTTTAAAGCTATAAATAAATGAACACTAGAAATGCTCGCGGCGTTGCCGCGGATGGCCAGTGGGTGGGGTGGATTTTTCAATATAGGTTGACATGTTTGGTTCGGCATATCTTTGTGAAATAAACACTAAATTGAAGTCAAGTTTCGATGTGTGGGTTCAAAGATCTTAGAATGTATAATATGTTGTAACGTAGTTATACAGTTGTGGGTTTGTTAAGTGTGCAATGTGCTTTAGGAAACCGTTGGCAATGTTTGTTTTGGTTTAATTTCTAATTGATCAAATATCTAAATTTTAGTAATGATTACGTAGCGCTGGAATTGTCAATTCATGTCACTTGATCTAATGTGTTTTATATGTGTTTGCGTGCATGATGGACATGTATTTAAGAATTTGAGTCAGGAGCATGGTTATCAATTTTGACTCAAATACGAAATAATGTGTTGAATATTAAAAGCATATTAATTCAATACTTATTTAAATTTTTTATCAAGTGTGAATACGATTTGAATAGTACAGTTTTATTTACATTCTTTTTTTATTTTATTTTTTAAGTTTACATGCATATATTGCAAATGGAACCTACTATCGCTGTGTATAGATGAAAAGGGAGAGAGTATAATGGAGCGATTGCATAACATTTGTTTGAAAAAGTGAAGCAAAGCAACTTCCGTGACTTTGGATTTTAGAGCATGATTAAATTCAAAATCAGGATGTTTTTGACTTGGCAAGCACAGTCATTTAAAATTGCAACTAATATATTACTCAAATGGACCACAACGTGCTAATCAAATTGAGTATCTCAGTATGTAACATGGACATGGTAATTATATTTAATCTACATCTCTCCTATACCTTAGGTATTCTCGTGAATCATTCTCTTCTTTTTCGTCTTAAACTCCGTGAGTAGTGTCTCATTCGACACGTGCAGTTCTATACCATTGCAGTTCCTGCCACGTTCACATCTCATTGCCACCTGCAAGCTAATCTCGTTCACTCAATCTCTCATCTCTCCTAGCCGGCCCTGCAACAACCTTATCTCTAGTCTCCCTCTCTCTCTCTATCCAAGCCTGCGGTGGCCACAGGGCCCGTGGAGCGGAGCAGCGAGCAGGTGAGCGACATGGCGGCCGCTCGGCCTCCACCTCGTCCACCGCGGCGCCGCCGCGACGCCGCCCCTTGCCTGGTCCCGGTCCTGCGCAGCAGCAGCGTCGCGAGCCCCGGGAACAGCTTCCCCGTCATCACCGCTAGCGAGCTCCTATCCTCGACTGCCAGGACGGAGCTCTCTGGTCGCGTGGCGGCAGCGTGGAGTTCGGATCCCATGGCGCCCCTCCCTGGCTCCCTCTGCTAGGCGAGGCCCCCGCTCTCTGTCAGCGGGCGGCGCAGCGAGGTGCAGGCCCCGTCTCTCTGCCGGCGGGCAGCGCCGAGGGGTGGCCCCCGTTCCTCTGCCGGTTCGCCGCACCCACCCTCTGCTGCGGGCAGCGCGGCGAGGTACCGGCCCCGTCCTCCTCTGCCGGCGGGCGGCGCGGCGGCGACGGTCGGGCCCTTTCCTTGGACTTGGACTGTAGGATGATTTCAAGAAAGGTTTGGGTCTTTTTTTAAAAATTGTCAGTACTTGCCCGATCTGTACCGCCCACATGCTTGATCCGACGGCCGCGAAAATCCCGTGACGTGGACAGCTCCCGTGGCCTCGATATTGGCCAGGAATACTAGTAATAGATAGATAGATTCCTCTTTCTGAAGCATCCAATTCAGAGAAGGGAACATGGCACAAGATGCAATGGTACACTAATAAGTTCATCAGAGGAAACCACTACAAACTTACCCTACACCTTTCAATGTAGCGCTGGAATTGTACATCTGAGCATCCGGAATAACATTCTTCACTAGAGACATCAAGAACATCTCGATCTCGCAGCACAAACATTTCTTTCTTTCTTTTGGAGACGAGAAGACTGGACACCTAATTCCACACAAAAACTGGATGATATTGGGAATTTGGGACGGGTGGTTGCAGGAAGGCCTTGGACGGGTTACAATCAACAAGCAGATGTCTAAGCCTTAGCTTGTACAGCCTGCATCCGCTGTTGCCACTTGAATATCGGCATAGCAGGGAGAAGCAAAATAAATCAATGAAAGGTCCTAAAGATACCTCGTAATATATATCAGTAGTCAATTTAACTTAACCAGATCAACAATCAACTGTTGTATGCAAATGCATAGACTTGTTACCTAGTATTGTAAATTGAACCTACTGGCAAATATACAACCACAAATATTAAACTCAAGTAACTGGCTCCAAAAAATTGAACAAAATACAGGTACTAAGAAACTGAAATTCACTCCCTTGGTTTTTCATTGCTTGATGCAAAAGGAACCAGTTTAAAGTTTTCGCAGCTTGCTGGAGATGCTAAATACTTTTAGTCCCCTATTGGGAGTGTAATTCACTCCTATCGTTCTGGCACATGCTCCAAAAAAGCAGCAGTAGCATCAGCAGAGAACCTAGTTGCCCAAGGAATGGAACAAAGCCCTGTAGTGAAGCATCAAGCTGGCTAGGTAATACAAAGCAAAAGGGGAAACCTAAAATGAGCTGCAGATGCTTCTATAATCATAAATAAAGTTTACTGAAAATCCACTCTAGGAACATCAACTACTAATCCTATTTCAACTTCAATTATCTAATCCATGCACATTTACCCATAATAGAGTAGTCTGTTAAGAACAACTACGTGACAATGTATGGCCTTGTTTATATATTTAGCTCGCATATGGTCTATTATTAACCCAATGCATATGCACATATCATATTCTCAAAGGAATTGTTTGCATTGGTCATGTATCAGACTATGCCACAGGGCTGCAGCTTGACACCAGTTCATTGTCTAGTTGGATCCACCCCACTCCACTCAATCACCAATAGTGTGCTACTATAGGAACTGCTAACCTACCACTACTTTTGTTAGTGGCTTTCCACTGCTGGTAGTGTTCTCCAGAGCCATAGTATCTGCTCACAAGCCAGGGCGATAGATCTGGTCATAGTGCTCAGTGGTACTTCAAGGTGCACTATGAATTAAAGCCATCACATGTTTTATCTAGTCAATGCACTGCCGCTTCCTAGCCAAGAACACTTAGATCAGGAGACAGGAAAGTTCAGATTCTATCTCCTGTGTAGTTAGCTTTAAACACTATTTTATCTAAGTCCAATGTTGTCGTCGGACTGATTTCAAGTTAAGAAATATTAGTCATTTGAATTAAGTATAAAGAACTAGTAACAACGCACGTGCGACACGCACGTTCTATATTCATACAGTATATAAAGTGAAGATTGGATTATAAGTTGATTTGCTTGACGCGGTGATGAGTAGAATTCGAAGGTGCTTCATGAGAATTGTGACTTCTTTTTTTAAAAGATTAGACTATCAGTAATAATCTGCAACAGCGTTCTTTATTTTTCACCTTAAAAAAATTTAGTGGTTTTTGAAACATTTACCTCTAAATGATATTAACTGCAACATAGCCCTCTATCATCCTAAAATATATTGAAAAAAATATTTGTCCTGTTCTTATCCATCCACCACGTACACTCTCACCCACCATCGTGGAAAAGAACGTCAAAAATGTAAATAATAATTTACATCGTCATTCACTAATGCATTCTTAAGGATGTGTAGCAAAGAACGTGAGGATCATTTTTTTTTTGACAAGAAAAACGTGAGGATCATTGAAAACCTACAAAAACTTCTATTTGAACAGTGAGAAGAACTTCTATGTGTAACCACCCTCACTTGAACCTTCGGATTACTAAGATCATTCCATTTCATGTTTTGTCAAAAGGATGGGACCGTCTTGGTTTTTAGTTTGATTCTAAGGGGTCGTTCAGTTCCCCAAAATTTTGGCAAAAAAATAAAATTGGACACCACTTTCGAGGCCTATTAGAGATAATAAATGTAGAATTACAAAACTAATTATATGGATAGACCAAAAATCGTGAGATGAATTCATTAAGCGTAATTAATCCATCATTAGAAATTGTTTACTATAGCATGATGTTGTCTAATCATAGTATAATTAGACTCGTTAGATTCATCTCGCGATTTCAGGAAGAGGAGAGTAATAGAATGAGTTTTTTCGTTAATCTACATTTAATCCCTAATTAATGTCCGAAGTTTGATCTGATGGATGATTAAAAAATTTTGAAGGCTAAACAAGACCCGGAAAATGATGGAATGAGTCAAAGTTTTTAACACCGTTACATAGTTATTAATGAGCCCCACGTCTTATTCAAGGTTCTCATTTGTCATCCTCAAATTGTTTTGCTTTTTTTTCTTGGATAGGTGCCTGAACCTTATCTCTTCCTTGTGGGACTCATCTTCCTCGTTCTCATGGTCAGAGCCTTGCCTCGCGCTTCATGCTTCTCGTGCCGCCAGAGCTTTTCGCTTGGGAGTCAGGATACTTGCTCCTTCCCGTTCGCCAGTCTATTCCACTGCGAGCTTCCTTCCCTACGAGCGCGCGAGCTGCTGAATGCCCTTTGCCGCGAGCTCCAGCGAGTGTGGGGGTGCCATCGTGAACTCCGGTTGCTTGATTTGCGCCACCGCCGCCTTCTTTTGCGCTGCTGTTGCCCGATTAACGCGCGCCCCAACCTAATTTCGCGTCGCCCTTGGCATTCCTTGCCTGCAGTTGAACGGGACAGCCCGCCGATGTCGCGCCTCCTGCCGCGCTCGCTCGCCCATGCAACGTCGTCCAGGGGAGCTCGCCCCTGCTCGTCTCAAGGTGCAGTCGCGGTGCTCTCCCCTACCGGCATTGGGCACCTCTGCCCGCCCTCACAGCACGAAACGGTTGTGCTAAATCCTCGCCAACTCCACGTAATCCCAGTTAGAAGAAGAAGACGGGTCATGACTCATGGGAGAGAGAGGTCGGGAAGCATGAGAGAATTATTGCCGGATTGGGGAAGGGTCGGAGTCGATCGGCAAATACAATATGTCGCTTCAGCGACAGTTTGACAAACCATCACGCCAGGGCGGGACCCACCTGTCAGCGTCATGGGGCGGGACCCACCTGTCGGATGCTTCTTCCTCCTCCATCCGGGCGCCGTGAGATCCTCGGCGGAGACGAGTTAGCGCGGCGGCGGGCGGTGGCGGCGGATGCAGCGGCGGGAGCCGCTGCAGACGGTGGAGGAGGGCGACGCGGGGGCTCACCGCCGGTAGGGTTAGGGTTCGGGGCTTCGGGTTAGGGTTCGGGGTTCGGGGCTGCCGGGGTCCGGCGAGCTCCATTGCCGGCGACCTTAGAAGCTGCCGGCCGGGGGAGGGAGGTAGGCCAAGCGGTGGGGATGGGAGGCCGGGCGGCCTTTAGGGTCCTGGCGGTGGGGGCGGCGGCCAGGCCAGGTCGGGGCGGGGGTGAAGGTCGCGGTGGAGCTAGGGTTCCGGCGGTGAGGGAAGGGGAAGAAGGTGAGGATCTCCCCAGCGGCGCGAGGACCCGACGGATTAGCGTGCGGGGGGTCGTGGCAGCCGGATCCGGCGGCGGGAGCCGCCGGAGACGGGGGAGGAGGGCGGCGCGGGGGAGGAGGGCGGCGCGACCGGACGCGAGGAAGAGGAGAGGAGGGAGTCGAGGAGGAAGAAGATGCGGTTTCGTGGGCCTTCAGCGACGCGATGCGAATTTGTCGCTGAAGCGACATCTAAGAGCACCCGAGTCGATCTCTCCAGGGTCCAGGCCCACGCGCGCACGGTGGAGTGGAGGAGATGGCGTCTGGGAATCGTCCTCGTGCGTGGCCTGATCAATCGGATGTCCACGGGACCGGGCACGGACAGGGGAGTCAGACACCCGCGTGGGCAGACTCACACAAGCGGAGGCCCAAAGGACAGCGGGAGGGCGACGGGGAAGGCAGAACGTGGGTACAGCGGTGGGTATAACAAGCCTAGGTGAGAAAAATAATTCGTTTTTGGCAGAAACGCTCTCCAAATTGCGATTTTATGGGTCTTCCACCCTATCCACTCCCCCAATTAGATGACGGGTGGGTCCGACGTGAGGGGCAAGGCGGGCCCGAATTGGGTGAGAAAGGTTTTTCAAATTATTCGATCTTTTATATATAAAGAATAAGAACCAAATCACCCTCACCCCTCCCTTTCACACTACTAGACTGTACATCTCTACTCCGTGTCTATCTCCTCTTCATCTCCACCTTTTCATCCAGATACAGACACAATTCTCTTGAGAAAAAGACTGGCCGCAACAAAATATACTGGATACGAACTAGAGTCTAAAGGAAGTTAGAGATAAGATTAGATTTAACCAAATGAATAAATTAGCTACCCTGCAACTATAAGTGGGCATAAGGCTGCTCCCCTTGTGCCACTTCGCAGGCCTATTGTGGCCATGAGTGGGATTTACCATTTTCTTCTGATGGGAACTTGTAAATTCCATTATGCACATGGTGAAGCTAAATCGCCAGCATAAAGACTTAAAACAAAGCCCAGAGCAATATCGTTTCTTGTCCTAATCCAGTGCGATGTCTAGCTAGAGGAAGCACAGCATTATTCCATATTTTCATTCTCTAAACAAAATGATAATCAGGCATTATCCAACACAAGATTCATTTCTCAGATCCCTTACTTGGCAGTCAAATCAACTCACTGGCTTACCAGTTTTGTGCTGCAAAGGGGGATTCAATAAACCCTAGTGCACTTAATGATGCTACTGCAACATCAATATCTTCGGTTACCCAAATTCCACCACATTAGCTATTACTCCATCCATTCCAGATTACTTGTCGTTTTTGGTTTTCTGGATACATTCCTTTTGTTACACAGCTAGATATATACATATGTCTACATGCATAACAAAAGGAATGTATATAGAAAAGAATAAACGATAAGTAATTTGGGGCGGAGGGAGCATTTGCTAGAATCTTTATGTGCATAATCAAATTTATCACAATTTTCATGTGCCTAATTAAATATGCTTTATCCACAGGTAGGAATGGTATTGACAATTATTATTATAACAGTATACACACCTAGAATCTTCTGAACAAACATTTTTTTTTTTGCAAATTCTCGGCGACAAGAGATTCAATGAAAAGTTTCAACGATAAAGAATGCAATTTTGCTAAGGCGTCAAAAGATTTCATATACGAGTGCTAGATTAGTTCCACATATGGCCTAGTAGTTCATGTGATTTTACTATGAATCACAGAGGTTTAGCTAATTCCAGTGAGGATAAGGGCATCAAGCGGATGAAAGGTGCAGCTATTCACAGAATTAATAATCGTCTACATAATACTCGAATAGTTAGCTATCCTGATCACAATATAACAAAGATGACATATTATATCATCCTACTCTACTTCTCGACTCCATCCAAATTCAAAAGAAATGCATAGTAGAAAAGTAAACAACAATAATAAAGATAAGAAGCAAAACAACATACCGATTCCTTCTTGCTGTTTTGCTTGTCCTGCAAATCCTTCTGTGGCCGATCCATCCGCTTCCTGGAAAATAGCCAATCCCACACAATTATTTTTATTTTTTTTAGAGAAAGGGGCGCTACTCCCCAGCCTCTTCGAGGCCAAGCGCGGTGCGGCACCCGGGTTCGAGCCCGGGTGGGTGCGCTCGCCTCCTCGAGTCCGCACCAACATCATAGGCTACCCGTGCACACGATGTCGATTTTCTCTGCTCAAAAAAAAAAACACGATGTCGATTTTCCCGAATCTCACCAATTTATCGGACGGCACCGCGTGAGGGTGGGTACGTACGCCCGATGGTAGCACATCATTTGCGGCCGTCGGCCACCGTCTCGTCCTCGTACGTCACCACGTTCGGGATCAGCTGCACAGGAAGAACACGCAACGCGTCAGGGACACACGATTGCATTTGCCACTCGCTCGTCGGAGCAGGGATCGAGATTTCTGATTTCTCGATCAGGAGTTGTGTTAGACCCTGGGCTGCTGCACGGCGGCCTGAGGGTCCATGCCGACGATGAAGTGGTTCAGGAAGACGTGCGTCACCGTGGCGATGATGTTCGTGCCGCCGCTGCCGCCCACGACACCGGCGAGCTGACCGTTCTGCAGGGACACCACCGCAACGGGACGTCTCGGGTGTCGGGATGTGTCCAAAGCTAGCTAGACGGCACGCGATACCTTGAGAATGATCAGTGGTGCCATGGAGGACAGGGCGGCGCCGGTGGCGGTGGCTGTGGGAGATGGCCGGAGGCGAGCTCCGCGGCGCAGGGACGGAGAAGTCGTCCACCTCGTTGTTGAGCACGATGCCCGTCGACGGCGACAGCACCTTGGCGCCGAAGTAGTAGTTCACCGTCGTCGTCATTGCCACCGCGTTCCGGTCGCCTACCACCACGCACAGGTGGCTGGTGCCGTGGTCATCCAGCTGCTTCCACTTCGGGAGGTAGTAGCCGGGAGGGAACGTCGTGTTGTCGGCAATCCTCTACTACCGGCCGGATCCTGTCGGGTGTCGGCGAACGGCAGCAATAGCATCTCAGCGACGTCGCCGGTCACGTTCACGAAGTCACGGTCGCCGAGGTCCATCCGGGTCGTCAGCATGTGCTCGATATGAGGTGGACACTGGACACTAGAGGAACCCCTTCAAGAACTAGAGCGACTTGTACCCACCACGCACCCAACACGTTCAGTATATGCATGCAACGACCCTAAGTCAGAAGAAATCTAGAGAAGCAACCAGTTGGATGCCAAGATTAATTCGAGCTTTGCAAACAAGGGCACTGATCTGACTGACCATCGCCATCCCGACGGTGCCGCTCGACGGAGGCGGCATGCGTACGGTACTGGCCGCGGACTGCTGAGCGTTGTACTACGTGGACTAGTACTACAGATCGATCGGGCCTATCTTGTTTTACAGCTAGCTAATAAACAGGGGCGGAGTCAGCAGTGGGGTGGCCGGGGCTCAAGCTCCATACCGCTGGAAACTCAATTAAATCCAACCGAGGCCCCTTCTATAATTTTTTTGTCGTAGGTAAAGAAGAGGAAGAAGGAAGAAGAAAGGGTGAATGAGCCCCCTGGCTCATCGTCTGGCTGCTGATAAATAATATATGCCTGGCTTGGAATCATGATGTCACGCACGTTTTGCCTAGCTATACACACGTCTCCATTAGCTATACACACGACTCCATGACACGAAAATTTTGACCTATTGTGTTGAACGAAGCCCTAGCTAATCCCTACACGCGCGTACGTACACGTATCCGGCTCGTCCGCAGCGTGGTACATAGTACTGCAGCATATGCATCCGAGTGTTTATGGTAAAAATTGCGAATCCTTATTTGTTTTATATAAATTTGGCCCATCCAATCTATACTATAAAGATCGAATAATTTGAAAAAACTTTCTCACCTAATTTGGACCTACCATACCCCTCACGCCGGACCTATCCGTCATCTAATTGAGGGAGTGCATAGGGACCTACCCGTCATCCAATTGAGGGAGTGCATAGAGTGAAAGACCCATAAAATCGCAATTTGGAGAGCGTTTCTGCCAAAATCATAATGTTTTTGTTACCTGACGTCGTCTTACCCACCCATGTATACTCACATCAGGCCCACCTGGCACCTCCCCGCACCACGTGCAGTGTCCCCATCAATCACGTCGGCGTTTCTCCTCCTTTCTTTTCTACTCCTAGCTCGCACGCCTCCCACCGTCCCACAAAACGAAAGGCTGAAACAATCTTAATCTCTCATCCCTTCCGCCGCGTCCTGTGCGAGCCACCATCCCATGGAGTTTGTAGGCAGCCGGAGCATGGATTTGTTGGTCGGCAGCGAGTGGCAGCGGAGTTCAGGCGTCCCACTTCCGTTAATTGTTGCCGTCAATCACTGCTCGCAGCAGTTCCACTGGTCGCGCGGGGAGGTCCGCCCCGCACGCCGCTGCATGCAGCAGCTCGGGGAGGACCGCCACCCCACGGGGGAGCTCCATCTGCCGCGCGCCGGTGAGCTCCGCGGGCCGCACAGGGATGGAGCTCCGCCCGCCACGAAGCTCCGCCGACACCCCAGCACCACCCCGGCCCATACCCATCTAGAGGGAGATAGAGAGGGAGGAGGAGGATGGGACGACGAGGAGATCCGAGGCTGCCTACCTCGGTCGGCGGCGCGCCATGGCCAGTTTGCCGAGCTCCGGTGTTCGTCGGTTCGTGGTTCATCTCCAAGCCATGAGGGCTACCTCCGTCGCTGCACATCACTTCTCCAGGGAGGTTGGGATTCTCCTGGGACGAATTTGAGGAGGAGGGAGGGAGGCGCTGGGAACCGCCAGGACGGGGAGAAGGTAGCGGCGGCGGCCGGCGCCAGTGCCTCGTATCGGGCTGCACATGCACGAGAGGATCGGTGGGGAAAAGGAAGGGAGTACGTAAAAGGGGAAAGGGTAAAATAAACGGATTTGTGACATGCGGGTCCACAAGTGAGATTGAGAGGGAGTAGAGAGAGTTTTCACGGACCGGACCCAGGTGTCAGAATGGGCAGACGGCAACAATTAACGGAAGTGGACGGCAATGGTACACAGTGAAAAAAAATTTCATGCGATGGTATTGAGGGACTTTACAAATTTTCGATGGTACATAGGGAAGAGACAATTTTTATAATGGTACACAGGTAAAAACCTCATGGGGAAAAGTGGGGTGCGTGCGTCTGGATTTAAGAAATAGGTTATAATTGGTGTTGGTCTTTGAAAGTATCATTGATCAAGAAAAATACATCGGGATTTGATCAAATGGAATTGGAAGTTCAAATGGTATTTGAAGGGACCTTAATTCACAACTCAGGATGATTTTCCGTTCAAGCATATTATGGTTTAAAAAAAATTTAGATTTGGTTGATTTGAAGTTTTTAATGGTATCTAAATCACTTAATGCAATCAAGCACATATTTGTCTAATCCCTATGCAAAATTAATTGCCATCTCTGTATATGTCAGCATGCATGGTCCTACATCTTATCCGAGCTTCAAAAAGTAAACACATTTTGTTTTGCAAGAAGTACAAGACATAATTTCCTCGTTGTGATGGAACATCATGCTTCGCTGGGAGATGATACAAAACACATCCAGTTGTGGTGGCCAAAAATGGAGTCATGCATGGTTGTTTCATCAAGTTCAAGTTCAATTAGTTGCTTCAAAAAAAGGTTGAAGTTCAATTAGACTATTGAAAGTTCAAACTTTAATCAATAATGTATGTTTAGTACTACTTCATGAGTGACATGAATATAAACACACTCACATTTTTTCCTAAAACACGTGCGTGTCGCACGTGCATTTTACTAGTAAAAAAAAAAGATCAACCGGCCTGGGACATGTGCTAGCTCTTTTACTTTCCCACACAGGATGGGTAAGATTTTTTCAAAATGACCCTTCGCGAAAACTATTTTTACAAATGGATCTCTGGGAAAACTATTTCTGAAAATGGACTTGAAGCTCGGCGCGAGGGGGACGAGCGCCGAGGTATGTGGCTCGACGCCAGAGGATCTAGCGCCGAGCCACCACCATGTTAGTGCCTAGTTGGCGCCTCCTGCCCGCGTGGCAGGATGCTCTGCGCACGACTCTTTAGCGCCGAGCCAAAGACCTTGGCGCGACCGCCTCTGGCGCCGAGGTCTCGACAGTTAAAGCCGGTCGAGCCCTTCCTCCTCCCTCCCATTTCATCCTCCTTCTTCCAACTGCGGCGACGGTGAAACCCTAGGCAGCAGCAGCTTGGAGCTTTGGGGCCGTGCGGCGGCAAGCGACGTGTCGGTTGCGGTGCAGGCAAGGGCCGTGCTCGGGGAGGGCGGTGCGGGCGATGCGCCGCGCGGCATCACGGTCCACCCCGCCGGCGACGAGCTCGTCTGCGCCACGACCAAGGGCTGCAGGTGCTTGTCATTCTGCTCCTCACCTGCATACTGGTTGTTGGACCGCTGGAGGTGAAATTTTAAGGTGCGTGGGGAGGGGGCATTCTCTTGGCGATGGATTGGGTGTGGGCTCGATTGCCCACTGCCCGTGCACGAATATCCTGTTTAAGTCCATTTGATTGACTTTTAGATGATTTGTTCGGTTCAATTGCTCAAGTGGCAGCTGATTTGCCATTTTAGGGAGGCTCAATTAAGGCTCTGTGTTGGAAACCCCTGGAGCATCCTCTAAGCGGTTGTTGCTGAATGTTACTTGTAATGTGGATAAAATGTTGTTCCGTCTGCTGAAAGAAATGGAGTACAATTTGGATGATTTTGAGTCACATTTTGTGGCATTAGACTTTAGAGAGATCAAATGGTCAACTACATATAGAGAACAGTTCTTGCACATTTGTGCCAAATGGTCAAAACTTGCACATTTCTTGCACAATTAGAGAACAGTTCTTGCACATTTGTGCCATGACATGTTCATGAAGTTAATTCTGACATTACTTTCCAATTGATGTGTAAAGTGAACATCTTATTGCTCTTGGAATTTTGTCTAATTTTATCTATTTTACTAAGTAATGGTCAACTACATATAAAACAAAAGAGAGCTTCCATTAGACTAGAGCTGCATTGCAGTACTTCAGGCAGCTTATTCCTGCTAAGCACTTTTGATGTGATTTGATAATTTTGTATTTAATATTTCATAACATAGGCAAACAAAAGATGCGGTGAAGTCCCTCAAGAAGCACTTTTGATGTGCTTTGATAATTGTGTTGCACAGCGCCGAGGTCCCGCAGCGCAGTTTGCGGCCTTAAGTGTCCAAATCTCGGCGCTAGAGGTAGCGGTACCGAGGTCTTTGGCTCGGCGCTAAAAGCCCGAGCGCCGAGCTCCCCTGCCACACAGGCAGGAGGCGCCATATCGGTGCTCACGTGGTGGGGGCTCGGCGCTAGACCTCTTAGCGCCGAGCCAAAGACCTCGGCGCTCGTATCCCTCACGCCGAGCTTTGGATCCATTTTTAGAAATAATTTTCCCAGGGGTTTTTTTGTAAAAATAGTTTTCACGAAGGGCCATTTTGAAAAAAATTTACCACACGATGGACCTTTTGTATGCCGCGCGCACTCATCGCCAGAGCGAGTGGAGAGGAGGCAAGTGAAGATTTAAAGCGCAGTCTATCTGGATCGATCTCTCTTCCCCTCCAAGGATAGGATATATTTGCATTGGAGTACTTGGATCAGGTGAAAAGGAACTCCTCTACGCACTCATGACGCTCTCTCATCTCTCATCGTCAACTGCATGCACTCACCTCTGTGTGTCACATCATCTGATGCCCTCCCATCCCGCTATCCCGAACCCCAATGCTCCTACTGATTGGAGGGTGAAAACCGGTTTACTTCACTTCACTAGGAGACGAAAGCTTTTTTTTAAGAAATGCATTACTGCCGGTATAAACGACCGGGGAGCTTATCGAAATAGTCTTTCATGTCACACTTAGAAGTTAGAAGTTTTCAAATTTTTTGGAACTTTGCCCACCAACGGTACCAAACTAGATGTGCATTGTCCCAAAATTTGAGATTCAAACAACTTTTGTAAAAATTCATATCTCATATGGATTTTTATAAAAGTTGTTTGAATCTCAAATTTTGGGATATAAATTTTTACAAAAGTTGTTTGAATCTCAAATTTTGGGATAATGCACATCTAATTTGACACTATTGATGTGCAAAGTTTCAAAAAATTGAAAACTTCTAAGTGCGACATGCAACACTATTTCAATAAGCTCTGCGGTCGCTCCTACGAGCGGCATTTTCACTCCGTTTTTTTACAAAGAGGAGAGGAAAGCCAAACGAGAGCTGGCTGGCTGGCTTTCGAATCTTTTTATACACTAGTAATATTGCCCGCGCGACACGCGCACGCTATAAATTTTTATGATAAGAAATCAACCACATATACATAACATTTATAATTTCTGTAGTTTCAAAACATATTAAACTTAGTTATAAAATAACAACTAAGGGTGCGTTTGGCACCGCTCCATGCGTTTTAGCTCCGGCTACTGTAGTTCCCAGTAGCACGGAGCGGGGGGAGCGACCTTTGGCCGGCTCCGCCCCCTGTGCAGTTGGCTGTAGCACGGAGCCGTTCGGTTTGGCTCCGTCGTGATACAGTGGAAAACAGTAGCGACAACGACGTTTGTTTGGCAGAGCTCCAGCTCTGCAAAAACAGCTCCAGAGCTGCAGATCCACGCAATTCCACCGTGGAGCAGCTCCACCGTGGATCTAAGATTTCGAAAACCGTTTGGTACAGCTCCAATTTTTTTTCCATCTCTATGACAATTAGGACCCGCATGTCAGAAGCATAAAAAATAAAAATCCTTCTTCCTCCCATGCTCTCGACCCGGCGGCCAGGCAGGCGGTCGTGCGGCCGGGCGGGCTAACCGCCGTCGAGGGCGGACGGGGGCGCGACTGGGCAGGCGAATCACCGGTGAGGGCGGACGGGGGCGCGGCTGGGCAGGCGCCGCCGCTGGCGGGCTCGCGGCCTCACCGCCGGCGCGGGCGCGCAACCTCGCGGCCGAACGGGCGAGCCACGGACGCGGGCGGACGGGCGCGCAGTCTCGCGGCCGGTCGGACGAGCCGCCGGCGGGGCGGACAGGCGCGCAGCCTTGCGGCCGGGCCGGTGAGCCGCCGGGCAGGCACCGCCGCTAGCGGGCTCGCGGCCTCGCCGCCGGTGCGAGCAGGCGGGCGAGCTCGCGGCTCGCGCTGCCGGCGCGGGCGGACGGGCGCGCGGCCGGGGAGGCGCTGCCGCGGGCGGGCTCGTCTCAAGAATGCGACGGGAGAGGGAGGGGTACGCCGCGGGGAGGGGAAAAAATAGATTGAACCTTTTTTTTTCACTTAACAGTGGCAGTGGTGGGTAATTTCTTCCAACTCCATATAGCTTGGAGTTGGTGGAGCACCCCTGAGGTACTCCACGAAATCCATGGAGTTAGGGCCTGGTCCACTGTTTTTTTGGAGCAGATCTGCGGTAGAGCTGTTGGAGCTGGGTATGTTTGGCTGAAAAAACTTGGAGTGAAGCTGGTTTTTCAGATCTGGAGCTGCATGGAGCTGTGCCAAACACGCCCTAAGAGCAACTCCAATAGCTTCTTTATCTTTGCTAGGTAAATTTAGAGATTTAACCCTTTGTAAAAATAGAAAATTTCATAATTTTATTGAGTAATCCAACAGCCTCTTTAAAAAAACTCTCTATCCTGTGGGTCTCACGTGTCATGATGTTTATCTTCTTTCTTCCTTCCCCACCTCTCTGCTTTTATATTGTTATCTTCTTGGTCCCACCACTCTCGCCCACCAATCCTCGACGCAGCAGCAATGGTCAATGGAGGCGGACGCTCCTCCGCGACGCGCTCGCCTGCAACAGCGTGTACTACCCTACCATCTACCGCGCATGAATCGCCTTGGAGGAGCAGGCCGGCGGCGGCGACCAGCCATCCCTGGACAGCACCGCGACCCCAAGGTAGCCAGGACAGAGGTGGGGTGCGGCTTGCTGATTGGAGGGAACACCTTGTTCGATGGGGCTCCTGATACTTTGATTGCTACGTGTGTGAACAGAAGGGAGCCAGGGAGAGAGAGAGGAAGGAGTGGCGGCGGCAGGAAGGGAGAGGTGCGACTTTTGATTTCATTTGCTTCGTGTAAAAGAACGGAGCAGGGCAGCTACGGTTGCTACGCCTGATGAGAGAGAAGAAAAGAGTTGTGGAAGAAAGAGGCTGGTGGCGGCGGCAGAAGCTCTTCGAGGTCTGGCGCACCCACCAATCCCACTCGTTCCTCTCGACACCTCGACGCAGCAGCAATGAACCATCGCCGCCCGGCCCTGGTCGCCCGCGTGCTCCGTGTCGTCCGCTGCGCTCGCCGCCCCACCTGCTCCTCTAGGAGCTCCAGCCGCGCCACCATGGGGTATGGGGCCGGACTGCACGCCACGCGCGTGCACTGCTCGTTCATCGGTGCCGGTTTGAGGAGGAGCGGGGAGCTTCGGTCGGCGACGCAAGTATGCCGCCTCTGCGGCCAGGCTGCAACGGCAAGGGCGTCGCGTGGCCACCCGCGGCCAGATCGGTGACCCACCGCCGCCGCCACCGATTCGGCCCTGTCGTCCGCTCCAATGCCGCGCGAGAGGTGGAAAGCGCGCGGGAGGAGGGGAATAGCGAGCGGATGGCCCTCGCGAAAAATGACGAGCGGAGGGGGCTGGATACCGAGGGAGACAGCGAGGAGAAATTTTAGAGAGAATGTTGGATCCAATTTTTACTTCAGTTTTTCTTTTTTTAGCTAGTTAACTTGTTTTATAGAGACTGTTGAAGTTGCTCTAAGAGATGGATAGGAAGGTTAAAACCCCCGACGCTCCCCGCGAGGGAGGAGCGGAAGCCAGAGTAGCAGGCGGAGTGGGTTTGATCCTTCATTGAGCCCTTCGCAACCATGCTACTCAGCCAATGTCAGCGTAGTCAACGAAACGCCCCCTCGAAGGAACCCTTCCCTAAGCTTCCTCCTTCGGCCCCCTCCCGCCCGCCTCCGGCGTTTTCACCGGCGTGCGCCGGGAGAGGGGCCCCAAAACCTCTAGGTAGTTGTAGTAGTAGCTATTTAGTAGATCCACAGTGCCTTTGTGCAGGTTTGCCTTTATGGCTTCACCCCGGCTTGCAGTCGCCGCCGTCGCCGGAGTTGCCGTCACCGGGGTTCTCCTTGGTGTCTTCCTCGTCGCCGGCCTCGATCTACAGGTTCGTGGCAATAAAATAAATCCGTTCGCTTTGTCGCCGACTCCTGCAGTTCCCTCTCCAACCTTCGTCTGCTGCTAGAGCTCCCACCTCGCCGCCTTCGATCCAGCCGGAGTTGAAGTTGCTGTGATACCGTCTCTCATGGATCGGGTCCCCTTCTTGGTGGATCTGGTCTATGGTTCGATATCCGGTCGCCTCCCCCTCCTGGCTGCGATCCCCACCTTCATCCGCCTCCGCCTCGCCCCCGGATCGAGCAGCCACACGATTTGCAGATCTACACAATCAGCGACTCTTCTACATCATGCGCTGCATCGTCGACCTCGTCTTCCCCCTGGATCTCAACTTGGAGCTCCTCCTTCGACCTCCAGCGACGGCAATCCTAGCATCTTTCGGTCGTCTGGTGTATGCTGTCTCGAAGACTTCGTCAATCCTCTTCAACCGTTGCTTCTGTGCACAGCCTTCCATCCTGCAGTAGCGTCTACTGCCTTCCGCCGACGAGGTCGCCGTTGTTCGCTTCTCTGTAGCAGTTGTTGCTCCTATCCGGTCTTTGGATCTATGTGTAATTCTGTCCTCTTTAGAGGACTTATGTGTAAACTGGCTGCTTAATATAATATAATGCAGTTGTCAAAAAAAATGTCAGCGTAGTCTCTACAACTTTTTTGTGTCAACGTGTTTGAGCAGCATGGCCTCGCACATAACCTTCAGCCTCTACAACCCATAATTGTCCGCCGGCACGAGCAAATGCTGCGCCATCCCCACCTCACCATCGTCGTCAATCTCCCGACAACGAGTTGTTGTAGATGAAGTGGAGCATATGGCCTTGAACACTCTCGGCTCCACATCATGAACCTCCAAACTGGACATGGCGTTCTCCTTCAATTCATCGGACCGAAGAGCTCCGCCATGCGCACCGACGAGGCGGCAACCGTGCAGCGAGCACCAACTTGTGCGCCGTGAAATGCTCGCCACCGACATCGAACGTCATGTCCCCTCCTACTTCGTTGTCTAGTAGTACGCTGAGATGCTGGTGCAAATTTGAGATGGAGGACTTCCGCTGGCTGTTCCACTTCCTGCTCACCGCCGTTCTGCTCCATGTCCATGGCAGTATGTCCCTCAACCAGACGTGCCACCGCGGTGACCTGCAGGCGCTCCTCGACTTCTCTAATGGTTTGGACAGCTGGGCCGTCGGACTCATCTGGTGGACGGAGTACCGACGCTGCCGCCTGCTGTTCCTGGACCGGCGTCGACTGTGATCTTGGGCGTGTGGTCGGCCTGGATCTCTCCAACAAGAGCCTCCACGGCGGCATCTTATCCTCGGTCACCTCGCTCGACGGCCTCGTCTCGCTGAACCTCACACGGAACTGGCTCCGCAGTGCGGCGCCGGTGGCACTCAGTCGGTTGGTGAGGCTGCGGGTGCAGGCTCTTCGGCCCGTTCCCCACCCGCGACGGCGACTTCCCGGCGATCGAAATAGTCAACATCTCCTCCAATAGCTTCGACGGGCCACACCCCGCGTTCCCCGCCTCGGCGTATTTCCGGCAACAACTTCTCCAGCGGCATCAACTCGTCTGCGCTCTGTATTGCGCCTATCGAGGTCCTGCGTATGGACCAGGTCATACGGTCGGGCGATCGACCGTGCCGCAACTATAGATCGGTCGACTGTGCCTAGCATAGTTGTCTTGGATGGATGATATTAGAGTTTTACGTCTGGTCATGTACGTGTAGCTAGAGAAGTCCAAGAATCACGGTGAGAGACATGAGTACCCATAGGTCCCCACCGACCAGGGTCCCAGAGGTCCCTGTCATGTGGACACGACTTGTCAGAAGCTCCACCGACCTGCAAGTGGGCCCGGAGACCTTATCCACAACCCCGGCGACCTTGGAAGACTCCAGAAGACCTTATCCAGATCCCGGAGGATCCGCCGGGCTTGTGGCGCAAGACTCTCCCCTAGGTCGCGGCTTGACGCCGCCAGTAGGTCCGCGTATCGCGGGATTCATCCTGTAATCACGGAAGATGACCTTCCTAATTTGTAACCGACCCCGATGAGGGTCCACCGACCTGGAATGGAAGCCCTAGCCTGTTGACCATATAAGGCGGCCTAGAGCTCCATTCGAGGGGACTTCCCTTCCACGCATAATTCCACCTCATACTGGACGTAGGGTTTTACTCTCCGGAGGTCTGAACTGGTCTAAACCCTTGTGTCCCTCGCCATTCTCACCGTATTCCGAGTTCCTCCTGCGAACTACCACATACGCTCTTAGTTCCCGATCCCCTCCAATTAACCTACAACCGCTTGGGTCGCCCCCTTGCGGATCTGTCCAGGTCTCACCCCCTGACAGTTGGCGCGCCAGGTAGGGGTGATCGGGAGCTCGCTGTGCAGCATGGTGGCCTGATCTGGTGTTGTTTTTCCGGCGAGCATGGCGGACATCCTCGCCAACCCCGTGGAGATCTGCTTCGGTTCCTTCACGGCGACCTCAACTGTGCTGGCGGCCACGACCTCTCCGGCGGCCGCTGTGAAGATCCCAACGACACCCGTCGCAGCACCCGTTTCCGATCTAGCGTCGAAGACCCACCCGCCCAAACCCTATGACATTGTTCAGGGAATGGAGCGCGTCATCGACATGATGGAGGAGACCCTCCAGATCTGCGAAAGAGCCCAGCGCTCAACGCAGGTGGCGTCACGCCGCAAGACCTTCCCCTTCGGTCTGCAACCATCCAGCGGCGTCTACGCCCGTCAGGCGACCAAGTCCTCCCAGATCCAATCTGGGCGGCGGGAGCCATCCGGCGACCTCAAGCCCGAGCTCCGCGCCCGCCGCGATCCGCTCGACGTACCATGCACCTACCACAAGGGTGTGCGACACACCCTCTGTGGCTGCTGGCTGCGGAAGAAGATCGACCAGGAGCGTACTGCTCCCCGTACCATGCGAGCTCCCACGTCTTTAGACGCTGGTGAGTTCCAGAAGGTCCGGATCCACGTCTCCCCCAACGACCAGAGCTCTATCCTGCGGCGGGTCCTGGTGGTGTCGGCGAACGAACCACCGCGTCTCGGCGTGACGGACTCCGAGGAAGCAAGTCGGATCCAGGGCAATGCCAACCGCGCCCAGCGACGAGCGGAAGAGCAACGCCACGCGGTACCTCCCTGCGCCCGGGACCTGCGTCTCAAATTCGAGGAAGCAGGGCTGCCGACGTTCAATAGCCCTCAGGCCAACCTGGGCGCGGCTATGGCACATCTCCAACAAGCCAACCCCTCGCCCGAGGCTGACGCAGCCATGGCCTACCTTCGGGTTGCCACGGCCTTGGTGGAGGAGAAGAGTGCAGCAGCAAAGTCCGCTGCATCGACGTCAAGCCGGCATTCGCGCAGTCGATCCAATCGACCTGCGCACAGCAACCTCCCACCCATCCAGGAGGAAGTCGATCAGCACAACCTCGACCAGCCTCGGGCAAACGGTGCAAAAGACGGTGACCTCCGCGCCAACCTCGACAAGAACAGGCGTGGCCGCGACGCCCGCGGCTACATCGATCAGCGCCATCGCGAGCGTGAGGAGTGGGAGCTGCGACGTCGCGCGGATTACGACCGCGAGTACGGACCCCTCGGTGCCGTCCATCACATCATGGAGCGCGAGGAGCGCGACCGCCATAACGTCGAGAACAGGCGACGTGCCCAGTATGAGGCGGACTACGGCCACCCGGAGGGCCCTGTTCCGAATCCAGATCGCCAGCCCAGATCCCAGATCGTGGCTCCTACCCAGAGCAGAGGTGGCGCTCAAGTTGGAGGTGCCGCCGACGACATCGCCATCACCGCTTTCCCTGCGTTGGCCCCTCGCCTTAGGTCGGTGGCCTACCCCGACAATTTCAAGCCGAACATCCAGAAGTACGACGGCCGTTCCGACCCCAACATCTGGTTGTCGACCTACTACGTCGCCGTCAAGGCGGCCGGCGGCAACTTCGACCACATGGCGGGGTACTTCCTGCTGGTGATGGGTGACGCACCGTCGCTCTGGCTCAACAACCTCCCAGTGGGCAGCATCACGTCATGGGCCGACCTGTCCCAGGCCTTCACGTCCAACTTCCAGGCGACCTATAATCGCCCTGGTAACACCTTCAACCTCGGGAGGGTTACCATGAATACCAACGAGCGGCTCCGCCACTACACCAACCGGTTCTTCGAGAACCGCAACACCTGCGTCGGTGTCCGGGATTACCACATCATCGACAGCTACAAAAAGGGCATCAGAGACCGCAAGATCTTCGAGAAGATCCACGAGTCCGGGGCCACCACAGTTTCGGCCCTCATGGAGGTCGTGAACAAGCTCATCGACACCGACGAGACGTTGGTCAACCAGTTCGACTCCGACGCCAAGCGCGACACAGGCGTCTCTGGTACCGCTGGCGACTCAAGTTCCATGTTGCGCAAGCGACCTTCAGAGGTGCTTGTGGCGGAAGGGCGTCGGCCTTCGACGTTCAACGTCGATGAGTTCAATGCGGTGCTTGATAGCCCCTGCACGTTCCACGAGGGGGTCACCCACACCGTCCGCGAGTGCTCACAATTCAAGAGGGCGTTCCGTACGCCCGAAGATCCGAAGCGACCCAGAGGCGACGGAGACCAGTCGTCTTCATGTCGCTACAACACCAACCGCTGGGATGACCGACGTGGTCACGGTGATGACGGCCGCCGCGACGACCGGCAACGTGACGACCATCAGCCGGAAGACCGCCGTGACGAGCGCGACCTACCTCCCCCACCGGCGGCGGGCAACCCCAATGGCCCCTTCCAGCAGGCCAAGAGGTCGATCAACATGATCGTCGGTGGCCTGAAGACCAGCTCAAGCAGAAGGCGCTATCGCAAGGATAAGCGTGAGATCCAGCTCATCCACACCAAGCCGTTGTAGCCCCTACGGTGGTCGGAGCAGCCAATCACGTTCTCTAGGGCCGATCACTGGGTCCATATCCCAGATCCTGGGTCCTACCCGCTTGTCGTCGAGCCCATAGTTGAGGGCGCCCTGCTCCCTCAGACTCTCATCGACGGGGGAAGCGGGTCAACGTTATCTTCGTCGAGATCTTGAAGAAGATGGACTTCGACTTCAAGAGGTTAACTGCGTGCGACGAGCCTTTCTTCGGCATCGTCCCTGGCAAGGCGGCCTACCCCATGGGTCGGGTTTCCCTTCCAGTGACTTTTGGCACGGAAGAGAACTTGCGCACTGAGTATCTCAGCTTCGAGGTCGCCGACTTCAAGTCTTCGTACCACGCCATCCTGGGTCGCCCCATGCTGGCCAGGTTCATGGCTGTCCCGCACTACACCTACTTGGTGTTAAAGATGCCGGCCCCCAACGGGGTCCTTACTGTCTACGGCGACCTCATCGTCTCGTTCAAGTGCGACAACGAGGCCTTGGACATCGCCACGACGAACGCCTGCGTCGACACCTCGGCAGTTATGATCGCCGAAGCTGCGAAGGTCACCCCGAGCGACCTCACCGTCCCAGAGTAGAAGCGCACTGACACCACCCTCGACGCCACACCAGCGACAAAGAAGGTCTGCCTCGGCCTTGCCGACCCAGAGAAGACGGTGGTCTTTGGCGACAACCTCGGGGAGAAATAGGAACTCGCGCTCACCAGTTTCCTCCGGGACAACGCCGACATATTCGCATGGACCCCATCGGATATGCCGGGTGTTCCAAGGGAGCTGGCTGAGCACTCCTTGGATGTAAGCAAAACGGCCAAGCCTGTCAAGCAGAAGCTGCGGCGCTTTGCGAAGGATCGCAAGGAGGTCATTAGGGTAGAGATAATAAAGCTCCTAGCTGCCGGATTCATCCGCGAATGTAAAAATCCGGTTTGGCTCGCCAACCCGGTGCTTGTACCCAAGAAAACCGGTCAATGGAGAATGTGTATCGACTACACTGATCTCAACAGGCACTGCCCTAAGGACCCCTTCCCTCTTCCGCGCATCGACCAGGTCGTTGACTCCACAGCAGGAAGCGTCCTGCTATGCTTCCTCGACTGTTACTCAGGGTATCACCAGATAACCCTGAAGGTCTCTGACCAAGACAAAACGGCGTTCATAACGCCGCACGGTATCTACTGCTACACGGCCATGACGTTCGGCCTCAAGAACGCTGGAGCGACCTACCAGAAGGCCATCCAGAAGTGCTTGGAGTCCCAGATCGACGACAACGTCGAAGCATACGTCGACGACGTGGTTGTCAAGACCACGGTGGAGGACAACCTCATCGCTGACCTCGCCCAGACCTTCGCCAACCTCTGGCGCTACCGCTGGAAGCTCAATCCGGAGAAGTGCGTCTTCGGCGTTCCATCTGGCAAGCTCCTAGGCTTCATGGTCAGCCACCAGGGCATCGAGGCGAACCCTACCAAGGTCGACGCCATCCGAAGGATGAAGAGACCTACCGGGAAGAAAGACATCATGAAGCTCACCGGCATGATGACCACTCTAGGTCGCTTCATCAGCAAGCTCGGGGAGAAAGGCCTGTCCTTTTTCAAGTTGCTGAAAAAGTCAGACAAATTCGTGTGGACAGATGAGGCGGACCAGGTGCTAGAAGAGCTGAAGACCTTCCTCACAATGCCTCCGGTCATGGTGCCCCCGGCGCCAAAAGAGACCTTACTGCTCTACATTTCCGCATCTACCCAGGTGGTCAGCGCGGTCCTGGTGGCGGAATGACCTGAAGAGGGTCAACCTTATCCCGTCTAGTGACCTGTCTACTATGTCAGCGAGATCCTCTCTGATAGCAAGATCAGGTACTCGCAACCTCAGAAGATGCTGTACGCCCTCCTCGTCACCTCACGCAAGCTTCGGCACTACTTCTAATCACACAAGATCAAGATCGTGTCAAGCTTCCCCTTGGGAGAAATCCTACGCAGCCGCGACACCACAGGACGCATCGTCAAGTGGTCGGTCGAGTTAAGCGAGTTCGAGCTTGAGTTCTGTCCTCGACAGGCCATCAAGTCCCAAATCCTCGCAGATTTCGTCTCTGAATGGACAGAGACCCAGCAACCCCCACCGACAGAGAAGCTGGAGCACTGGAAGATGTACTTCGACGGTTCCCTGAACCTCGAAGGAGCAGGCGCAGGCGTACTCTTCATCTCCCCTCAAGGCGATCATCTGAAGTACGTCCTGCAGATCCAGTACAAGGCATCCAACAACGGCGCCGAGTACGAGGCCCTGATTCACGGGCTGCGCATCACCGTCTCCCTGGGGATCAAGCGCCTCATTGCTTATGGCGACTCCAAGGTCGTCATCGACCAGGTCAACAAGGCATGCGACATCAAGAATGACACGATGAACGCCTACTGCGCAGAGGTACGCAAGCTCGAAGCCCACTTCGAAGGCCTGGAATTCCACCACGTTTGCCGCGACAACAACGTAGCGGTCGACGTCCTTTCCAAGCTGGGCTCCAAGCGCGCGCTGGTTCCGGCCGGTGTGTTCGTCCAAGATCTGCGCAAGCCTTCAATCAGGCTCCTCAGCGACCCAGAGACGTCGTCTGGCGACGTGCCCCCTCCAGGCGGCTGCGACGTCCTCATGACAGAAGCTGAAGACGATTGGCGCCTCGACTTTATCGCCTACATCCTGGAACAGCGAGTCCCTGAGGACAAGGTCGAACAGGAGAAGATCGTCAGGTGCAACGCCAACTACGTTGTCATCGGCACGGAGCTCTATCAGAGGTCCGCCTCCAATGGCGTACTGATGAAGTGCATCCTCAGATCTGAAGGTCTCCAGCTCCTGCAGGAGATTCACGGTGGAGAATGCGGCAATCACGCAGCCTCCGCCAACCTGGTGGGAAAGGCCTTTAGGTTAGGGTTCTACTGGCCTACCGCTCAAGACCTAGTCTGGCGATGCAAAGGGTGCCAGTTCTTCGCCAAGCAGCAGCACGTGCCAGCGTAAGCCCTGAGGACAATCCCTCCATCCTGGCCCTTTGCCATATGGGGCCTGGACTCAGTGGGACCCTTCGGGACGGCCCCTGGCGGCTACAGGCACATCCTGGTGGCGGTGGACAAATTCACTAAATGGATCAAGGTCCGAGCCGTCGCCACCGTTACGTCGAAGGAGGCGGCAAAATTCATCGAAGACATCACCCACCGCTTCGGAGTCCCCAACAGAATTGTCACCGACCTAGGCTCGCTACTCAAGTGGAGCGCACGCTTTACCTCAAATTGCAAGTTTTTATTACGGCAAAATACTGTTTACATTGCTGGGCCCCTGGCCCAAACTTACATCTACAAATTCATACAACTCGACCTTTGTTTTTCAGAAGTCAAATTTGTTGACGACCTCCTCTGCGGCAGCCTGGATGTCCTCGCGCCTCACCAAGCCGGACAGATCGACGTCCTCCGCGACCTTCTGCAGGTCGAACGACGGCTCGTGGTACTTCACCGTCAACAACGCAGCAGCCACCGCAAGCTTGGTGGTGTCCAGCAGCAGGACCTTGATCCGACTCTCGGCCCCATCTAGCCGATCGACCAGCCCCTTTGGCTCCGCCCCTTCCTCTTGAGGGACGTAGATGTCCATCACATACTGGGCGGCCTCCTTGAGGTCGGCAAGCTCCTTCCCCAGACCTGCATTATCAATTGGGAGAGATCTGTCATTTCTTCGGATTAATGGCGGCAAGTCAAAGCACCCTACTGCGGTGAAAGAACTACTCACCCTCCCGGACCTCCGCGGTCCTCTCCTTAAGGATCCTTATTTGATCCTTGGTCTCCGCCAGCTCCTTCTTCAGAGCGTCCTCCGTCTCCTTGGCGCCTGAACTCATTCAAGGTCGAAAAATCAGAAAAAAGACCCAGGAGATAAGTGGAATCAACATCCAGCGACCTAGCAAGCTTACCCTCCACCACGGCCTGGAGGTCGTCTACCGCGTCCTTCGCCTTCCGCTCTGCCGCCTCCAGCTTCTTCTTCAAGAAGGCCACCTCCTTCTCCGCCTGACGGGCCATGGCTTCCTTCACGCGCTTGATTTCCTGCGTGGCTTCGACCTGGGCCTGTAGTTTGGCCTCGCGAGCCGCAGCTGCCTCCGCGTGGGCGTTGGCAGCCTCCCTCACCAAGCCTGCCCGAGCCTGTGCCCGCTCGGCAAGCGACTGCAACAATGGAAGACACGTTTCATTTTGAGACCTTACAAGACGCTTGGGATACACGACAAGGATGGAGGTATCGAGGTACAAGTCCTTACCGCGAGTGTCCGCGTGATCGTGCGCGATGCCCCCTTAAAGTCGTCGACGTCACGGCGGTCGGCGATGACATCGTCCTCCCACAGGCTCCCGACGTACAGGCACCGATCGTTGTCGCCCTCGACGTGGGCCCCGCCCGCCTCCACAGCCTGCGGGTCCAGCGTCGGCTGCGGGTCCGCCATACAGAGGTTGTCCTGCTGGCCCCCAACGAGCGAAGCAGCGCTGGCCCCATCCTTCTCCGCCGCAGACACCGCCGTTGCCCCGGCCCCGGCGGCCGAGCTTGTGACATCAGCCGTCGAAACCGCCGGCGACTGCTCTACCGGCGCCTCTTTCCCCTTGCGCCCGAACGCCTCTTGGCCTGAGGCATTCTTGGCGTTCTCCGAAGTGGCTGGAGTCGCCCTGTGTACAAGTAGCGACCTTAACCGATCAGAAGCAGCAGAGAATTTGATGTGCAAAACAAGAACAGGTATAGGTCTCGTGACTTACTTGGTCGCCGACCTCAGCCCGGGCTTGCAGGGCTTAGGAGGGGCCTTCTTCGCCCTCTTTTGCGACCCCGCGTCACCCAGGACGTCCGCACCCGACCTTGAGCGCTCCTCTAGGGTAGCGACCTTGCAAGGTGTCTGCGATGCCTGCCCCTCCGTTGTCGTGGCCTTGCGGGGCGTCTCCGCAGGCGTGACCGTAGCCGCGCTTGGCGACTTGGCGTCATCCTCCTCATCTTCGACGTTGATAGTCTCAACGCCAGAACTTACTGTCGCCGTGTCTGCTGACACAGCAGGCCCGCTCCTCTTCCTCTTCTTCTTCTTGGCCTCCGCCGTCTGGGTGGCGGCGATCGTGGCCGCGGCCCGGGAAGCGGACATCTTGCCCGCCGTCTGCCGCGTGCACCGCGGTGCCGACGCGGCGACCTTTGGCGGCACTCTTCTTGTGGCGGGAGCATCGTCATCGCTCCTCACTGATGAATCGGAGATGTACTCCTCGATGTACTGCTGTGGAGGCACCTGCACGTGCTCCGCGGCGCGGACCTTGTAGCTCCGCTCTTCTTCGTTGCGCAGTGGCGCAGGGCACCAATAGATGCCCTCACGATGCTGAAAAAACAAAAAGATAAAGGAAAAGACCTATGTCACAAATGCTCAAACTCTAAGGTAACAAGGAGGCAAGGTCGAAAGACTCACTGCATCGGATGGCCGATACACACCGAGCACCTTGGGGCATTCCCGGTTGCGGATGCGCTCGGCGAAGATGTTCTTCACCCGCGCCGCCATCTCCTCCTTGGAGACCTTGCGCTTGACGACCCGGGTGGGGTCGGATTGCCCCCAGTACTCGTGGGCTAGGTGGACTCGGTCCTGGATTGGCTGTATCAGCCAGCGGCTGAAGCTGATAGCCACCGCGCCGCCGGTCATCCCCTCCGCCTTCAACCTCTCCAGGTCTTCCAGCAGTGGGCGCAGGTCTTCAGTCTCCCGCGATGTGAGCTGGTTGGTCCACTCCGGGAACGGGACGGGAGCGCGTCCCGTCCTGTCAGGAAGCGCCGGCGCTGGGTTGTCGAGGTAGAACCACCCCTGCTTCCAACCGGTGGTGTTGTCGGGGAGTACAAGATCGATGTACTCCGGCTTCATGTACCGGCGCACCATAAAGCCGACGCTCCCCACGACCTCGGACTTCCCCGTCTTCTTGAGCTCGAAGAAGTGGCGCCAAAGGTGGAAATGCGGCACTATTCCGAGGTAGGCCTCGCAGAGGTCGATGAAAGAGGAGATGATGGTGATGGCGTTGGGGACGAGATGCACCACCTCAATCCTGTAGAAGAAGAGGAGACCGCGGAAGAAGTCACCCGCCGGGACCCCGAACCCACGCTCGATGTGCGCGAGGAAGACGACGGTCTCGCCGGTCCCCTCCGTCGGGAACTCCTCGCCCGCCACCGGCCTACAACCGACCTCCGTCTTGGGCCTCAACAACCCGCGGGTCGCCAAGGCCTGGATCTGCTCCTCTGTCACCACGGACGGCTCCCAGACGGTCTGTGGTGGTGGAATTGGCGCGGGCTCCATCTTCTCTTCCTCTAGGCTGATGGATTTGGATCTAAACACTACAAGGGTCTTGGTTCGCATTCGAGGTCGCGGTGCGCAGCGGACCTAAGCACAGCGGCGCTGCTGTTCTCTCCGAGCAATGGAGTGGCGGCGAAACCCTAGTGCGGAGTGGAAATGAAAGCAAGTAAAGGTCCCCAGCCCATGGACCGGCCTTATATAGTTGGGCCCCAGCGGCGCAACGGGCAGCCGCACCCAACGTCTCTTTGGCGAAAATCACGGCGACCCAATGGCTCGGCGCCTCCCGCGGATCTACCGCCCAACGGCTCTTTTCGGCCTAACGGGAAAAAGGCAGTAACGGCTAGTTCCGTACGGGAATCTGCGTCCGTCGGCCTCTAGTCAGCACTCCGGCTGACGTGGACCTGTTATGCCCCACATTCAAGCCCCCAAACATTGAATATCTCCAGTGCCACATTCAAGGTCGTCGCGACCCACGGACGACCCACGGGCCAGCCCTATCGCCCATCCAAGGTCGTCAAGGTACCGACAGCCTCCTAGGTCACCTCGGCCTTCCAACGGCGGGTTCATACCACGTCTCCTAGGCCCAGCTGCCTACATGCCTTCTAGGTCACCCCGACCTACAGCGGCACAACTTTATCAACGGCTCCGTACTCAAAGGCTCTACTGCCCGTTGATGACCCCTTGGTCACAGGAACAGCTCCTCGCTGAAGCCCTGATGCCTTCTAGGTCGATAAAGACCTACAGACTTTAGGATTGACACCCCTGCGTTGTGCCACTGCACAGCGGTCGTGTCGACCCAGGTCGACACGGGCTCTTTTGTCGATTTCTATGACCTTCCGAAGGTCGGCATGCTAATACAGCCCCGCCGGGACTTTGGCCATGCCATTGCTGCCCGGGCGCCTCCCCACATTGGTCGAGACACATCGTTTGCCATGCAAGCATGTGTATCAAAGCTTCGTAAGCTACAAAAAACCTTGGCCCAAGGCCAATTACAAGATGCAAACATATTAAAGGTCCTGATCTACCTTACATGGTGCCTACGACGCAACCTAGACTGATGAAGCGCGTCGCAAGCTTTCTTCTAGCTTCAGGACCTACTTGGAGATCTCCACCGCCGCCGAGGTCGCGGCTGCCACACAGCCAACTTTACTCTAGCCCCAGAAGGTTTCCTGTGGAGTCCCATCTTTTACTAGGGTGCTCTCACAAGATCCCAAATCGGATCAGCATCACCTCGGGCCTCCCCTGGTGCATCATGGCGGTCTCCAACGCCACATTAGGCCCTTGCTCACAAGGTCTGTCAAGGCATGTACTGTCCTATGCTGCACCTGGATTCCTCGCTGGGCGCGGGTGGAGTGGCTGATGGAGTTCTCCCAACTTCGCAAGCATTCTTCTAGCTCCAGGAGTTGATTCTCTAGCACTACACTCTGGTGGCCGCACACAAGACCAGGGCACCGCATAATTACTAAGCCGCTTCGCCATGGTGCACCTACTTGGTCCAAGAAGCAAGTCATGTGGCCTCCTATTTATAGCAGTGGAGCCTGCCCTCGGATGTCGTCTGCACTTCGGATGGCGTGGTATCCTTATCCGCAACACTGTTACCACGTGGAGCGCGAGGTCTTTGTCTGCTTCCGGGTGTGCTGACACGTCTGTCACCGGCCTGATGACAACTTTTCAGCTTTTGTCCTGTATTGGCAGCGACTGCGTCTCTGCCCGAGGCAGGTCCCGTGCTCGTATAGTACACCCGTGGGACGCTACGCGACGAGACTGCTGGTGCCTGGCACTACTTTGCAAAGATTCCAGATGGCTTGTCTTATTCAGTGGATAAAGCATCTTCAAGACTAAAGCAGAAGGTCGTAGGTTCTCTGTTCATTCTTCGAGCATCAACCCGACCTTCCAGGTCGCCTTCCTGCTCGGGGGCTACTCCACGAGTGCGTCTTACGACGCCCTCTCCCCCTACGTCGCATCGACCTACCGGAAGCCAGCTTCCACTGTGCCTCTGCTCGACCTCCCTTTGGTCAGTACAGGGACCTTCCACAAGGGCATGATGATCTTCTCTGACTCCGGTCAGGTCGGCGGTTCTTCAACACGACATCGCCTTGCCTTCACTTCAAACTTCTGGATCTGCGTCCCAGGAGCTTGATGTTCGACTTCGTGGGCACTGGCAAGATTTTCTTTTTTAGATCCCCGTGCACCCTACACGACCTTGACGACGCCATGACTTCACCAAGCCTCGACATGACTTCGTCTCGACCGCTATGCCTACACGTCGATCAGGAGCTTGAGAGACATGGGTACCCATGGGTCCCCACCGACCAGGGTCCCAGAGGTCCCTGTCATGTGGACCCGACCTGTCAGAAGCCCCACTGACCTGCAAGTGGGCCCGGAGACCTTATCCACAACCCCGGCGATCTTGGAAGACTCCAGAAGATCTTATCCAGATCCCGGAGGATCCGCCGGGCTTGTGGCGCAAGACTCTCCCCTAGGTCGTGGCTTGACGCCGCCAGTAGGTCCGCGTATCGCGGGATTCATCCTGTAATCATGGAAGATGACCTTCCTAATTTGTAACCGACCCCGATGAGGGTCCACCGACCTCGAATGGAAGCCCTAGCCCGTTGACCATATAAGGCGGCCTAGAGCTCCATTCGAGGGGACTTCCCTTCCACGCATAATTCCACCGTATACTGGACGTAGGGTTTTACTCTCCGGAGGCTTGAACCAGTCTAAACTCTTGTGTCCCTCGCCATTCTCGCCGTATTCCGAGTTCCTCCTGCAAACTACCACCTACGCTCTTAGTTCCCGATCCTCTCCAATTAACCTACAACCGCTTGGGTCGCCCCCTTGCGGATCTGTCCAGGTCTCACCCCCTGACACACGGAGGCCTCCGTCTTTTTAGAAAATTGGGTGGGGTCCAGTGGGTACACTGTGTGGGTATGCGAGCGATGAGAACATTAGCTTTTTGGCAGAAACGCTCTCTAAATTGCGATTTCTACGGTTCTACCCACTTTTTGTCCTCCAATGACCTGACGGGTGGGTCCGACGTGAGGAGTAAGGCGGGCTCGAATTAGGTGAGAAAAGTTTTTCAAATTATTCGATCTTTAGTATAAATAGATACCATCATCCCTTCCTTCCGTGGCCTCGCTCCCACCCTTTGCCCCCTTCTCCTCCCTGTTGCTCCACTCTCCCCATCTCCTACCCCTCCCTCGGCCCTAGCCTGCAAGCCATGGCGCCCCGCCGTCTTTCCCTTGCCACCACTTCTTTGATCTACTCAAGTCCGAGTGGGGCCAGTGGTTGGGCTATTTTGCTGCGTGGAGCGCGCCTAGGCGTCGCATCTTCGATGAGAATATGAGATTATCTAGTGGCTACCTGGTACTAGTTGTGGAAGGAATGGTGTAGTTTGGTAGCGAGAAGGATGAATGTTATTTGCATCCAATGGTTGTTTATTTTCTCATTCGACTGTCATGACATCCTATTTATGCTGCATTTGTTTGCTGCTCCTCGGTTGTTAACATGGTTGCGCATAATAAGGCCGTCACAATGAAGGGTTGTGGGGGGATATGCCCCTAGGTTGCCACATGGAAGGGTCCCACGGCGTATCTTCAAAGACGACAAGGGCCCACACGACGGCACCCGGCACGGGCGTACGGATCAAGAATGAGACGGCGCCCGAGGAGATAGACTACCATAGATAAAGACTAGTTGGTCAGAAAAGATATTACTTGTACTCGAGGAGAGATCTTGTATAATCGACTAGGATAGATCCCACATGAAACTAAGTTAGAAATGACCAAGAGGGAAAGGAGGAGTACGTCACAAATCAGGTCAGGAAATTTAATATCCTTAGTACATTATTTGCATTGCCAAAATAATGGAAATAAATCACTAATCTTTTTATATTCGTTTACTCAGGTCAGTCGGAGGCTAAGAGTTGGAGTCCCAATAGAGAACCATGCAAACATTATCTATACAAGGGCAATGTTCGAGAAGTTTTATGATGAACTGTTCGAATCAGGAAGTTACGCAATAAGGAGGAGGATAGGTCAAGATCAATTTGTCCTGTCACGTACGTACAAGACCAGATGATGAAGATGCTGAAGGTGAAATCCACGTGAAGCTCCAAGGCAAAGACTACGTCACATGTGAGTGTGGCTTATTCGAGCATATGGGCATGCTTTGTCGTCATGCGTTAAAGGTGATGGTTTAATTGCAACTCCATCGATATTGGGATTATAGATATTATCTCAACTCCTAAATGGCACAAAATCAATAAATAAACCATGGACTTGCTCCATATCTACAGGTGCTAGTACATCTCGACATGCAAGAGATACCCTCCGGCAACATACTTCACAGGTGGACAAAAGACAGCATTGATCAATCACTTCCACAGGAATCAAGGGCATCACTCACACTTCATAATGACAAGATGCGCAAGAAGATGCTGCTCGATAAAGTTTTTAAAATTGCTAACAGACAGGCGACTCTGGATGAAACGGCTTTCCGCCAGGCCATGGATGCAATAACAGGGTCCTCAAGTCCTAATACTGTCCCATTGGATTCAGAGGCCACATGTGTCTCAGCATCGACCTTCCCGGATCAAACAAGACCTACATCTTGTCCAGAACGGACTATCCAAGGTGGCAGGCCGCCAAACACTGGTCTACAGTCGTGGCTAGCAAGCAGGAAACGTGCATGCAAGAACACAACCAGCACCCCAAGCAATTTCGTACATGACTGGCCGGCCAGAGGAGGAGAACCCCCCAACTAAGAAGAAGAGGTCAATCTCGGATATTTTGTACAAGTGACCTCAATTTGAAGAAACAACAAGGCCGTACAAGATCAGACATAAGGACTAAATTCTACCAACTAGATTGAGATTCAACCCATTGGCCACTACCATGTATTAGATTGCTAAATAAATTAACCAAGCTAAACTGTGAGTGCACATCTTTCGAATATGTCAACATAATCATTTGGCTCCTCTCAGAATTGAGATTCACCATTTCCATTTTCCGTTCCTGTGATGTACCATTAAAATGCAAACAATGGCCATATTCTTTCGCTTTACAACAGTCTGGTGGGATAAAAAAAACACATTCCATTTATAGCTAGTAATAACTCCAGACAAACAGAAACGATGTAATAAAGCTGCATATAGATACTCAATTCACATAGCCTTGAATCAGTGAAGTCTTACACCAAAAAAACTAACAAACTTAACCAAGGACACTACATTGACAAAACAAACTTAATGCCAACATATAGATGTCTAAAACAAGAGTAAATTACACCCACCATACAACAACTTGTCAGGTAATAACTTGTCAGGTGGGCGTGGATTAGTCCAACAAGTTGAAAAATGCTCAATTTAGTACAATAACTTATCAGATTGGTGCATATTAGTCCAAAACAATGTAAAATAATCAAATTAGTATAAAATTTTTTATAGGTATGTGCATATTGATCCAAGAACTTGTGTAAAATACTCGGTTCAATGTATAACTTGGCAAATTGGTGAACCTATAGTCCAATTTACAAATGATAATGTATTAGACAAATAAGGTAGCATTCAAATTTTCTTCCAACTAATAGTTTTTTTTGTCAATTAAAGTTGCTAATTTTGAATCAATTATCAAATAATGCACAATAACTTGTTCTAACGCAAGTATACTCTAGTCTGGTATCAGAAAATATATTATTTGTGATAACATTTAGACTACAGATACATCGATTGTGCACTAAGTTAAGCATTTTACAAGTTCTTGGACCATTTTGCACCTACCTATCAAGTTATTGTATGAGATCGATCATTTTATAAGTTGTTGGACTAATCCGCACCCACCTGACAAGTTATTGTACTAAATTGAGCATATTACAAGTTATTGGACTGATTTGCACCCACCTTACAAGTTGTTGTATGGTGAACGCAACTTACTCCTAAAACAATTACACATGTTCAGGGATAAAAGGATGGAATTCTAAAGCAACTTTAGCAATCAGAAGAAAATTAGGAGACACCAAGTATAGCGAAAGCGCTTTAAGTCTCCACGGCGGCATCTTATCCTCGGTCACCTCGCTCGACGGCCTCGTCACGCTGAACCTCACCCGGAACTGGCTCCGTGGTGCGGCGCCGGTGGCGCTCAGCCGGTTGGCGAGGCTGCGGGTGCTCGACCTCAGCGCGAACGGGCTCTTCGGCCTGTTCCCCACCCACGACGGCGACTTCCCGGCGATCGAAATAGTCAACATCTCCTCCAACAGCTTCGACGGGCCGCACACCACGTCTTGGATGGATGATATTAGAGTTTACGTCTGGTCATGTACGTGTAGCGTGTGGAAAAGAATTCCGTGCAGGAAGGCTGTAAAACGCCGTTCGTGCAGCCCTACCCTGGATGTTAGCCACCTTCCGTCCGCGAGATCAGACGCCTGCTCGCTCGGCTTCGGCTCCCACGCGGACGAGTGCTCGGCTCCTGCGCCACATAGGCTCGTGGCGCCTGTTTACATGCAGGGAGCCGAGCCACTCGCGGCAACGATTTCAACTTCTCTCAATTGTGCTAGTTTGTGCTCCAATGGAAGATTTTCAGACCTCGATTCAACAAGCACGCATCTGTCGACGTACTCACAATTAAGTTTGCCCTAGTCACCACTGTCATCATTGTGCTCAGACCTAGCGGCTGCTAAGCGGACATTGTTGCGGCGGCCGAGATAACCCTGCAACTAGCGCGCACGGCATTTGATTCTTCAAATATTTTGATTGAGTGCATCTGCTGCATTATTACTCTGTTAACTGTATTTTCGGTCCTGTTTGACTAACAACATCTGAATTGCTATGAAGCGATAATCCACTATACTCCCTCCGGTTCCATATTAGAAGTCGTTTAGGACAGCGACACGGTCATCAAAGCACAACTTTGACTTCTCTTTTCTATAAAAATCTTTATTGGAAAGTTATATATGTACATTCTTATGAAAGTAATTTTGAAGACAAATCTATTTATACGATTTTCATATTTTCAAACTCAACTACTTAAAAGTTATTCATGATTTATATTCCCAATGTTTGACTCAAATCTTGTCAAAACGACTTCTTAGGGAACCGGAGGGAGTACTTTGCATGTCTGGATTTCATTTTGCAATAAATATTGAGGCAATCTCTTTTTTTATAGCACCATACTGTACTAATCTCTTTTTTTTAACACACTAGGAATGTGCCCGTGCGTTGCTACGGGCAAATACAAAAATATCAGAAACTCAAGTGTTTTTTCAGAAAGCAATCAAAAAATAAAATGGAACTCATATCTTAGTAATATTTTTTTTGTCAATTATCAATCTCCCGGTACCAATTTTGGATGTACATGTTCACTCAAGCAAATCAATCAAGTGACTGAAAAAATTAAATGAAACCCTTTCTTTTCCTTCTGATTATTCTACTCCAATGCTCACAAGGAAATAGCAAAGGTTAGCAACATGGAACACACAAATTTCTTACAAATTTCAGAAACTTTCTAATAAGGCAATGTGGATAATGCTGCAATTTTTTTAAAACTTAGGAGGGTGCTAGCCACAATCCATACACATACTAAGATAAATCGAGGGGCGAGAATCCACGGTACAGAGTGTGGGCAATGTTTGAAAATAAACAAGCAGGCAGTAATACCACGGTCACCATCTTGATTAGCAACTCATCTGTTGTAATTTACCAGCTGTCCACAAATGAAGAGTTTGGGTCAAACTAAAACCTGCTAGAGAATTTTGCCGCATTCTAAATCACCATACCCATTTTGTTTCTCTTCTCTGCTTGCAGTCAGGAAAGCAGTGGACCTTCCACTTGTCAGTTCAGGCAACACATACACCATCAGTTCAGGCAACACATCAATAACTCAAATTTCCCTTGTAGTTGTAGCTTCCCTGCTGGAATGGAGCATACAATTTCGAAATTGTCAAATTGAAGTACTGTAGTGTGATCCCTAAATGCTAGCACAATTAGGTAACGGTGAAAAAAAGATGACGTGCCAGTTGATATCATATCTTCTTGATTAAACAGACATACTTGCTTTGAAGGGACCAAACACATAGATGCTATTCATTAGACTTCACATCTGCAGGAAGAAAAGAAAATGATCGAAACAGATGACAACTTATGTTATACAGGAACCAGAAAAAAGATAGGATCGCAACATGAAAATCAATTGGCATGCCCAAAGCCTAACCAACTGGAAACAAACACTAAAGATCAGATATTCAGTATCTGGACCCTCATTTGTGTACAGCTGCATGCACAAACAGACTTAAAAATTTCCACGCTTATATAGAAGAGTCCCAAGATATTTATAGCAATAATGTAAGGCATATAATGTAATGTAAGATATTTTCACCACAGATCCACTCCTATCCTGCTAGACATCACTCGCTTCCATGTGAGAATTTGATGCTGGGATGCAAGTTGACCACGTTGTGATCCATGTGTTCCAAGATAGATAGGTCAAAATAATTAAAACAAGGCCATCTCCCACAAAATATAAAACCAGAGCAATATAGGTAAGTGTATTACTTGACCTTTATAATAAATTTTTTAGCAGTTCTAGCAAGCACAGGTTCCTCCTTATGACCTTATCCCAGCATCCAAACCCTAAGTCTATAACATCTTGCAAGTGAGTAACGAAAAATGCTAAGAGAAGACTTTGCTAACATATAAAGAATTGATAAAGTCGAATATTCTCTATCATAACAACTTGTATGGAAGAAATTTATGTACTACAAAATGCAAAAACTATCAACATATACCACATCTTCGTAAAACTCTAAAAGATAGTAGCAGTAGGGAACAACCTTTTTTTTCTTGGCCTTACCACCAGGCAATTTCCACCAAAATGTTCTCCAAGCACAAAAATTGCTTCTAATCACGACCCAATTTCATCTTACCCTATCAAGTTTACAGAGCAAGCTAAGCTCTTGGGCAAAGGAATCATGGAGTGAAAGAAACACAAGTACATCCCACCATACATATTGGACAATTGGTAAAGAGTAGCCTCGCCCCTCTGAAAATTGGTAGTTCTGTTATGCCCCAACACTCTCATGTGATCTTTTCAAGAACTATGAAGCATGACCAGATTTGCAACATACCTTCACGTGACATGCTCTTCCAAAAGCACTTGCCCCCAACATGATCTTGGTGTAGCCAATTTTAGTGCAATCTGAGCAAAATACATCACGAAATTGTAAGTTTGATATAAAGAAACATGCGAATGCATGGACAAGCGCTCAAGGGAAGCACCTTCAGCAGTGAAAGCATGTGCAAGTGCTAAAGGCATTCCTCCCCATCTCATCATCGATTATGCTGACAGGATCCTTCAACCCGGCCACCTTGTCCTCTGATCCATATGAGAACACATCTACAAGAGGGGCGACGTGCACTTGCTTATCGCCCATTGACAAATTTGACACAATCAACTTGATATCTTTAGTGACTGTCTCAGTTTCATGCTCCGGTCTTGCCAAAAAACCTCTCGTCGACAAATGCCACGCCACCGAAAGCCAGTAGAGCCTGCGAGTTGCTGTTCTCAAGCTAGTAAGTTAAGAATTTTACAGTTGGTAATGGAAAAGGATGGGGATAGGACAATAACTGAACCTGTGAGAATGCATATTGCAAATAAATTATTCAGAGTTTGAAAATTGGGGGGGGGGCATTAAATTTCAGGAATCAGCATACTGTAACATGTTTTACCCAGCATGCATAATGATCATGAACCACAATCCATTTGACCCCACGATAATTTGACCAGAAAAAGAGATCGGAATGAGAAGATGCATCTTAATGAATTTGCCCTAATGCATGTAGGAGGTCAAAGCTTTACCTGGTCTGCTGTGAATCAAACATCTTCAGACTATCTTGCCTACACAGACCAACCCTGAAATGAAAATTGAATGTATTTATTAAAAGTTAGAACATAGGATTAGACATCATCAATATATATAGATTACTGGAGTCTTAATCTCGCGGAAAGACTGCATGACAGGCACCATAACCTGCTCAAGGCTAATTAGATTCCTGCTGCTCGTCCTAAACCTATTACTGGAGTCTTTAACTGCATCACAAATTAAACAATACAGATTACAATGGGCAGGCTGAGAAAATAATCAATTGCAAACAACCTAAATTTACACCAAGAACCCCACCATAATGTGCAAGGCAACATTACCTCTGCAGCCGCCGGAGCTCGGGGAGCCAAAACGAACTGAGCCAAGTTCCAGCATGGAGAGCCTGTTGTAGGCGCACATGAGCACCACCGTATCAGCTGTCTGGCACTCCGCAATCAACTTGGGATTATGCTCTGCGCTGCAATCACAAGGATACAAGAGAAAAATGACAAGATAACCATTCCCGCAGATGGGAATTGTAAAACTCCCAACTTCTTATCTTCTACTTTAACATTTGTACGATAATTCGCTGCGTCTACCTAATTTTTGCAGCACAAATTTACACTAAATGGAGTATACTGTTCGCTCCAATGGCCAAATCGCCCCGTATATCAGTTTATCCATGAGAGGCATATCATTAAACACCCAATCCTCAAAGGTTTCTTTAAGATAAAAACGAAATTTAAGCACCCTTATTGCCTAAGGCTAGCACAAACCCTAATATGATCAATGGATGTGACGGCACGACTCACCTCTGGTTGTGCCTGGTCCAAGAACCTGGGCGGGGAGGATGGTGCGGCGTCGTGGCTGTCAAGGGCGACATCGAGGTAGGGGGCTTGGGGACACGGTGAGAGGATGCAGAGATCGCCGGCAACCTCGAGGGCAAGGTGGCTGGGGCTGCGTCGAGGGCAAGGGGGCTGGCGGCGGATGTAGAAAGAGAAGGTGGGGACGGCGATGCCGCGAGGGCGATGTTCAGCGTTGATGCTGCGGGAGGGGAAGCGACGCGAGGGCGAGCTGACGGCGCGGATGCCGGGGGGAGGGCGGACGACACGGTGACGCGATGCTGAGCGCAGACGACATGATCCGCGGGGTGGGGGTGGTGGCGTGCTCGATGGCGGATGCGGCGGCGGCGTCTAGGTAGAGGGCGGCGTTAGGGTTGGATTTGATTTTAACGGAGGGTGGGATGGGAACGTGGGGAGGCAGGGAGCGGACGTGGGGGCAGATGCGGGCGGAGGCGAGCGGCGGATGCGCGGGGCTGGGGGGAGGGCGGACGCACGGAGAGGAGGAAAAAAAAAGTACTAACGGTTTTTTTTCTCCACTTCGTACTTTTTAGGAGTAGAGATTCACACATTGAACATTTTGGTAATCACACTCCACATCAGAATAGAACACCATTATCAATCCATATATTGCACATTTTTATAACTACATAATGCATCAGAATTGAACAGCATCATAGCCATGTCGTGGTCATTCCAGAACTGCAGTGAAGGATTTGCAATAGATACACACTCTCAGACAAATGGTGGGCACAATTGCTCATCAACCTGTGTTGTCTACATTGTGTTGTCTGCATCCACTGAACCATGAAATTGAAGAAATTTATGTGCAGCTGAATGAACGGATCAGTAGAGAACTTTATACACACCGTACTGGATCCGACATTCCATTGAGCATTTGGCGGCCTACGCACGCTCCGGTCTGAGCCAATGCTTGCACGAGGAGCTCGGCCGGCGTCACACATCTTTTTTTACCTACGGTATGTGGCAAATACCGAGGCCAGGGAGCGTGGCCACGTTGCCACCTGCTCCCGGCCGTGGGAACGGTCCGGATCGGACAGACATCGGCCCGTTTGCGAAAAAGGGCTTGACCTTTTGCGTAATCAACCCGTGGTCCGAGGAAAGATCTCGGGCCCGACGCAACGGTGTAAATCGTAATGCCTGAGCACCGGTGGGGCAGCGAGACGCCCGAGCAGGGCCGCGCAACGCCAGATCTCGAACGAGGGGCCGGGAAGGGCGGAGAGGAGAGCGGCGGAGAGCAGCGTCCAGGGAGGCCGCCGCAGTGGGTGAGGAAGCGGACGGCGACCTCCCGCTTGAGCTCGATGCGGCTCCCGCTCGACCTCGAGCTAGGAACGCCGCCGCGGAGGAGTAAGAGGTCGTGCTAGCCTGTCTGCTATGCTGGCCTGGGGTGCACCGCGCCGCCTGGCCACCGTCGCGCTACCCCTTGCGCAACCGGAGGAGCGCAGCCTTGCCGCGCAGGAGTCGGTGCGGGCGCGCACCTGGGCAACACCGCGCCGCCCACGAGCCACCGCGGCGCGCACCCAGGCGGCGTGGCCACAGCCAGCCTGGTGTACCCCAAGCTAGCAGGCAGGCGTCCCAGCGGGCAGCCGGCGACCCAGGCCTTGGACCGCGGGTTGATTACGCAACGGCGTAATGCCAATGCCGCGAGATGGAGGAGAGGCATTGGGTGGCTGACAGTGTGCGAGTGGATAAAGTAAGGGTACGGAAGAGATAGGGAAAGAAAAGGAAAAGAAAGAAAAGGAGAGAAAAAATAAAAATATGAGAAAAAGATGGAAAGGTGGAAGAAAAGAAATGAAGGGGAGTTGGAGAATAAGGAGAAAACCGGAGATGAGATAGCAATGAAAATTAATAAGAAGAGAAGAAGAGAAAATAAAAAATAAAAAGGTGTTTTGTCAAACATTTTTTTCAGTTGGATCAAGCACAACTGGAAAAGGACATTGCACCATAGAAGCCGAGATGCAAGTTATAAATATTTTGGGTCATGAGATCGATCCAAAATATTGATAAAATGAACTAGAATGATATTCTGCGTAAATAATATTGAAAGAAAAATGCAAATAAATGTAAATAATCAGCTGAAAAAACACACTATAGGATACCCACTTGCATCCTTACGAGAACCGAAATCATTTCAACCACAGCTCTGCAAAATACACCACCCTTAATGCCCTTAACGCTGCTGCCAAGAGAGAGGAGTTCGATACGACACGTGGTTCGCATAATCGCATGCGCTGTTGTGAGAAGACATTTTTTCCACCAATACATAAAAGGTATAAAAAGTGGAAGACATAAGAGAGTAGGAGGTACGACAATGACGGTGCACGGCTATATACCTTCTCAAAAAAAAAAGCCTTCCTATAACACGCCGTACCAGGTAAATAAGCCAACTTAAATTATGCCATAACAAGAGAATCCAACGATCAAAACATGAAATTGATCTGCAAAATGCTAAAGAAACTACACTGTAGTTGGACTACTGTAAAAAAAAGCCCACCACTGGCCACCCGAGGCCTTTGTAGAATTCTAGTATCAGTTCGAGCAGTGGAGCACCAAGGACAAGCATGTCGCCGCCTGCCGCTTGCCGTCCTTATCTGTGTGGATTCGCGAGCGCTCCTGCACCACCAAATAGAAGTGAAGATTGGAAGACGGCCTAGGTGAAGGTTGGCGGTGGACGAGGGAGGCAGCAGCGGACGACTAATACTTGCAACGGCAAACTACAGAGAGGAGGGATGCAGCGACAGAGGACCTGTGCGTGCAACGGCGGCGGCCGGCGATCGATGTGGATTGTGGTTGGCGCGGGCAGGGGAAAGGAATGAGCTGAGGGGGCCATCAGCTCGAGCCGCCTTGAAGTGAGGGAGCAGGGAGCCGAGTAGGGATGGCAACAGGGAATTCCCCGTCAGGGATCTACCGCCCATCCCCGTCCCCGCAGGGACAAATTTTCCCCGCCCCCGCCCCCGCGAAAACTCACGGGGGGCAATTTGATACCGCCCCCGTCCCCGTCGGGGATTACGTCCCCGACGGAGTCCCCGTCCCCGCGTAGCATGTACAACAATACAGGTCAAATCACCAGGCAAATCTCCATTACTCAAATCACAAGGTCAATTTGGCATTGCAATTTGCAATTGCACAACACAGTGCACAACCACAAAATAAATATGTTATAGCAATGTAGCCACAGCTAGCTAGCAGCCACCTAGGCATAGTGATTAGTATTTAGTACAACACAAATCTCCAAAAGCATGGCCATAAGTTTACAGTTCATGGCCTCATGGGTGACATCAAAGTTCACAGATCACATAACTCAAAAAAAAAGAGGCAGCAATAAGCAGAAGCAGCTCAGATGATCAGGTCCAGGCTCCAGGCGTCCAGCCATACAGCATACAATCTTCAAAGTCATCAATCCTCCAGCAATGCAAGCCCCTACATGCAGCAATGGTATAAATATATTAGTGAAGCATTTGATAGGACAAGACGCAGCTATGGAACGAATGCAAACTAGACGACGACGTCGAGACCTACGAGGCTACGCACGGTATGGAAGGAGATGAGTTCGTGGGCTCTCACCAGTCACCGTCAGAGCTCAGCGGTGGGGAGGACGAATCCATGGTACCCCGTTGCAGCTGAACCTCCAGGGGCACCGGATCAGGACTCCAGGAGGTGGCGCCTAGTGACTGCGGAGCAGGGGGCAGGGGCGCAGGGCGCACCGGGCGTCCGGGCCACCGGCGGACGGGCGGATGGACCGGGACTGGGAGCAGCGGCGCCTGGTGAGTACGGACTGCGGAGCAGGGCTGCAGGGGGCACGGCGCACCGCGCGGCCTGGCCGCCTGGCGCGGTGGCGCCTGGTGAATGCGGCTGCGGCTGCGCCTGGGGAGGGACCGGCGAGAGGACTGTGCACGAGCTAGGGTTGGAGAGACTTTATATACATATGTTGTTGGGCCTCGATTTTGTGGGCTGCTGGGCTGAAATATGCCACCCTTCCAAAACTTAGCGGGGACGCGGGGAGTCGGGGACGGGGGCAGTATACCGCCCCCGCCCCCGTGTTCCCCGATGGGGACAGGTTTCCCCCGATTAGATCCCCACGGGGATCAAATTTGTACCATTTCCGTCCCCTAATGGAGGAATTCCCCGCGTGGAATCGAGGATCGGGTCCCCGTTGCCATCCCTAGAGCCGAGGGCATTCTTCCTGAACGCACGTAGGAGCTGGAGCTGCGGAAGCGTCTGATCTCGTGGACGGACAGGTGGCTAACATCCAGGGTAGGGCTGCACGGACGGCGTTTTACAGCCCTCCGGCACAGAATTTTCCCCCATGTAGGTAGGCAAGTCCAAGAATCACGGAGGCCTCCGTCTTTTTAGAAAATTGGGTGGGTTCCAGTGGGTACACCGCGTAGGTATGCGAGCGACGGGTAACAAAAACATTAGCTTTTTGGCAAAAACGTCCTCTGAATTGCGATTTTTATAGTTCTATCCACTTTTTGTCCTCTAATAACCTGACGGGTGGGTCCGACGTGAGGGGTTAGACGGGCCCGAATTATGTGAGAAAAATCTTTCAAATTATTCTATATAGATACCATTATCCCTTCCTTCCCTGACCTCGCTCCCACCCTTTGCCCCCTTCTCATCCCTGCTGCTCCACTCTCCCCATCTACTACCCCTCCCTCGGCCCTAGCCTGCAAGCCATGGCGCCCCGCCGTCTTTCCCTTGACACCACTTCTTCGATCTACCGAAGTCCGAGTGGGGCCAGTGGTTGGGCTATTTCGCCGCCGGCGCGGTCGCCCTAGCCACAGCAGTGGGACGGGGGGGGGGGGGGGGTCATATCACCCCTGAGACAAAAAAAAAACTTCATGCTCAGCATCCTCGCGTCGTCTGGATTGAGGGTTGCCGCCCTTGATCACTATCCACGCCAAGCGACATCCAGCTCGCCCGCCGCATCCGCAGGGAGCGTGCCTAGTACTAGTGTGTTAGCAGAAGGATGAATGTTATTTGCAAACGATTTGATGAAGTACTAGTGTGTTTGGATCTTCATGAATGTTATGCTGCATTTGTTTGCAAATGTCATTTGCCATAGGCTTCTACATGTCTGCATTCTATTTATGCCTCATTTGCCATAGGCTTCTACATGTTTGTTTGCAAATGTGGCGAATCTTTGTCACAGCGGCAGTGGTATTTCCGTACTCGGAGGTTAGGACTCCAAGTGAGATAATTCCTATCAGCTGCTATCTATAAGAAACAACAGAAGCTATCAAACTCAACGAAAATGAAGCATTCTTCTGGACAGATCATGAACTATGTCACCGTTGACGCCTATCGGATTGGGGAATTCCCATACTGGTTCCATCAGACATGGTCAACAAGTGTCCAACTTTGCATTGCTCTTGCAATTCTGTATAATGCAGTTGGTCTTGCTATGATTGCATCACTGGTTGTCATCATCATCACTGTACTTTGCAATGCTCCACTGGCCAAGCTGCAACACCAATTTCAGACTAAACTTATGGAAGCGCAAGACGTGAGACTGAAGGCAATGACAGAGTCCTTAATTCATATGAAGGTCCTGAAACTTTATGCATGGGAAGCTCATTTCAAGAAGGTCATTGAAGGATTTAGAGAGGTTGAATACAAGTGGCTATCAGCATTCCAGCTTAGGAGAGCATACAACAGTTTCCTGTTCTGGACTTCTGGTCATCACCTGTTATGGTTTCGGCTGCAACATTCCTGGCATGCTATCTGTTGAAAATCCCTCTCGATGCTAGCAATATCTTCACCTTTGTAGAAACTCTCCGCCTTGTTCAAGATCCAATTAGGCAGATACCAGATGTTATTGGGGTTGTGATACAAGCTAAATTTGCTTTCTCTAGGATAACAAAGTTTCTTGATGCACCTGAGCTGAATGGACAAGTTAGGAAGAAATACTGTGTGGGCACTGAGTTTCCAATAGTGATAAACTCCTGTAGTTTCTCATGGGATGAGAATCCATGAAAACCAACTCTTTTGGCTGCAGTTCTAGGAGAGGTCCCAAAAACTGAAGGCATGGTATGCTTTACACTTATGAAATAGAAAATACTAGATTTTTTTGAATTTTTACATTATGATATGTCCACTTCCTCCAAGAAAATGGAACTTCCATTGAGTTCCCTTTTGTCATAGTGCCAACATATGGTTTTTTTTGTAACCTTAGTTGCCAATTTCACATGACAACAATATCATGAGTTTGGCATAATTGTTACAATTATTTTGCTTGATAATAGGGAAACATATGTTAATTTATTCCTTTTTTCCTAGGAACTTAAATTTAAATAAATTTACATGTTGCCATATATTTCAGATTCAAGTTTGCGGAAAAATTGCATATGTTTCTCAAAATGCATGGATCCAAACGGGAATTGTGCAAGACAATATTCTCTTTGGATCTTTGATGGACAAGAAAAGATACCAAGAAACACTTGAGAAGTGCTCTTTAGTAAAGGACATTGAAATGTTGTCATATGGAGACCGTACCCAAATTGGGGAGAGGGGTAAATCTCAGTGGTGGCCAGAAGCAACGTGTTCAGCTTGCTTGTGCGTTATACCAAAATGCAGACATCTACCTTCTTGATGACCCTTTCAGTGCTCTTGATGCCCACACAGCAACAAGTCTGTTTAATGTAAGGAACACAGAATAATTGTGAATTGCAAAATACTGTTTGGTTGTAGACTGTTTTTAAATGTTGACATTTTCTATAGGAATATGTCATGGGAGCTCTATCAGACAAGACTGTTCTTTTGGTGACTCACCAAGTCAATTTTCTACCTGTGTTTGATTCCATTCTGGTAAGCTTTCACATACATGATCCTAATAACTCTTTGCACGTGCATTTTGCAGCAAGCAAGTTTTCATACCGAAGATGAATTTTGAATTTAATGGTTTAACTTTCAACCTAATATCTGAACTATAATAGAAATGTCATCGTTAAGCATGATGAGTTGAATTTCAGAACCAATAAACAAAGAGAAAAAAGCACGGCATGATTCTCAACCCCACCACCAGACCATGATGTGTATTTATTTTGGCAACTGTTTGTTTGTTGATGTCATCTAAAGCTAGTGTTAATTTTTGACAGTTAATGTCAGATGGTGAAATTATTCAATCTGCACCTTATGAAGATTTATTGGCATATGGTCAAAATTTTCAGAACCTTGTAAATGCCCATAAAGATACTATTGGTGGCTCAGATCTTAACAAAGTACCCCCCAACAGAGCAAAGGAAATATCAATCAAGGAGATAAATGATACTCATGGAAGCAGATATAGAGAGACTGTAAAGCCATCACCAGCAGATCAACTGATCAAGACAGAGGAAAGGGAAATTGGTGATACAGGTCTCAAGCCTTACATCCTCTACCTGTGTGAGAGCAAAGGGTACATATATGCCTCTCTTTGTGTTATTTCCCACTTGGTTTTCATAGCTGGGCAAATATCACAGAATTCATGGATGGCGGCTAATGTCCAGAGTACTGATGTTAGTACACTGAAGTTGATTTCTGTTTACATCGCTATTGGAGTTGGTACGATGTTCTTCTTGCTATCTAGATCATTAGCGATGGTTTCTCTTGGGGTTCAGACATCAAGGTCCTTATTTTCACAGTTACTCAACTCGTTATTCCGCGCACCAATGTCCTTTTTTGATTCTACCCCTTTAGGAAGGCTACTCAGTAGGGTAAGAATCTGAGATGAATTGGAAAGACAAAATATCTATTTACATTTGGAAAATTTCTATTGATTGATTAACTTGCTATTTTGTTGTGCAGGTTTCTTCAGATTTGAGTATTGTTGACCTTGATGTTCCATTCGCCTTCATGTTTAGCATTAGTGCCAGCTTAAATGCATATAGCAATCTGGGGGTATTGGCTGTTGTTACTTGGCAAGTTTTGTTCATCTCAGTGCCAATGATAGTCTTGGCAATCAGGTTGCAGGTAAATTGGGACCTAAGAAGTGCAAAATGACAAAGCTGAGATGAAGCATGAATCAGCAAACAAACTATATTCACTTGAATTATTCATGTTATGAAGATTGCGGTCTAATTATTCCAATTTGTACTTTTGCAGGCTTTGTAGGAATGGCATTGTCATATGGCCTGTCCTTGAATATGTCTTTTGTTTTTTCCATCCAAAATCAGTGCCAGCTTGCAAATCAAATCATCTCTGTGGAAAGGGTGAACCAGACATGGACATACCAAGTGAAGCGGGAGAGAGTATTGAAGAAAATTGGCCATCACCAGATTGGCCCCAAGCTGGCAGGGTGGAGCTTAGAGATTTGAAGGTAACAGAGAGAAAAATATTTATATGTATTCCTCATATGGCGAAGCATTTTGTGAGTTCTAGGCTCTTAACATGAATTGTTTTCATTCGACAGATTAGGTATAGACAAGATGCTCCTCTTGTACTACATGGAAATGGAATCACTTGCACATTCGAAGGTGGGGATAAGATTGGCATAGTTGGTCAAACAGGAAGTGGCAAGACAACTTTAAATGTTGCGTTGTTTTGTATAGTTGAGCCAGCTGGAGGGAAAATAATAATAGACTCTGTAGACATCACAACAATAGGTTTACATGATCTGCGTTCTCGTTTGGGCATCATTCCACAAGACCCAACACTTTTTCATGGTACCATAAGATATAACCTAGATCCACTTGGACAGTTCTCAGATCAACAAATATCTGAGGTAACATGTTATATTCTAGAACGTTTAAATATTTTTCTCTCAACCTATTAACTGTTCAGATAACTTACAGTGACAAAAAATACTGTGGAACCATATGTGATGTTGAAATAGTGATGTTACTTTTTCTACTGTTGTCCTCGACAATTTAGTTCAGTTACTGTGAGATAATTGTCGTCAATCCTAGAAATTCAAAAGGATTATCAAAATTGAGTGGATAAAATAATTTATGGCATGTGTGCATCTTCTGATGGCAACTGTACATCTTAAAACTTCAAAAGGATCACTAAAGTGGTTAAATGCTACTCTGATACAGGTTCTTGAAAATTGTCAGCTACTTGAAGCTGTTCAGGAGAAGGAGCAGGGATTGGATTCACTTGGTAGGAGACCTTGTTTCCTCTGTAATTCTGCTGGCACAGTGTATTTGACTTATACCAAGAAAATGGGTTTTCCATTTTCACCATACAAACAATTGTTGGCAAAGTTTTTAGGGATGGTGTATTTTTTTAGCATCTGCAATTATCTTAGACCTTGTTCTGACAGACATCTTGTTGTATAGTTGTCGAAGATGGGTCGAACTGGAGCATGGGTCAAAGGCAGCTCTTTTGTTTGGGACGTGCACTTTTGAGAAGATGCCGTATCTTAGTTCTTGATGAGGCCACAACTTCTATAGACAATGCAACTGATGTTATACTTCAGAAAACAATTATTAGGACAGAATTCAAAGATTACACTGTTATTACGGTTGCACATCGTATACCAACTGTGATGGACTGCTCCATGGTACTTGCAATGAGTGATGGTATGTTTTCTTCCCACCAATTTAGTAGAGATATCATGATCCTCTTGTAGTGCTTGTCTACTGAATCAGCGCAAGTTAAAGTCAAGAGTATGGTTGAAACCAAGAATATTGTTGGTAGTTAACAAAAATCTTATATCTTCACTAATTTAGCCCTTTCTGCATCAATTCCCTACCAATTTTTCCAGCAGTGAACAATATTGTTGTTTTTAGAAGCAGAAAATTAGCTTTCTATGCTTTTCTTCTCATTATTTTTAAGTATGAAGAGGTCTTTCTCAAGACAGTATTTCAGTACAGCATAAAATTTGATAGTTGATACTAAGAAGTTTAATTTTTCTCCCAGGGAAAGTAGTGGAGTATATGACAAACCTATGAAGCTTATGGAAACAGAAGGATCTCTCTTCCGCGAGCTTGTTAAAGAATACTGGTCATACACATCGAACGGAAATATCTAGAGTATATGTGCAATTATGAAAGAGATACAAAATCTGTTCTCACATCCCATATGTTGTCCAGTGCCCTTCTGCGCGATGTTGAGTTTGCGAGGTCAGGTGATCGGACGGCAGCGGTGGATAGCAAAAGCATCGAACGACTGAGGACGGTTACTGTAGTTCTGCCAGTAACTTTGTCTCACTGACAGGACAGGTGCCGGCAGGGGGCGCTCAGAAAGGAAAAATTTACCACTTTTAGGGCCCCTCTGGGAACACAGAAACCCGGGTGGATCCCGGACCTTTCCCTGGGCCGGACTCCCGCGGCGCCATTCGGCCCCGGGCGAAAATTGCATGGCGTTTGGGAGCCCCATCCCTGCATTTTCCACCGGGTGAGGCCGCCCCACCTCCCGACTCCGGACGCCGCTCCCCCGTGCCGCTCCCCCGTCCACGCGAAGACAGCGTCGTCGCCCTTCGTCTCCCCCAGCCTCGCCGTCGCCCTTCGTCTCCCCTGCCTCGCCGTCGCTGCTCCTGCGCCGACGTCGCTGCTCCTCCCATCCAGGCGACGAGCGCCGCCGTCGCTGCTCCTCCCCATCCAGGCGACGAGCGCTGCCGTCGCCGGTCCTTACCATCCAGGCGCATCCGAGCGAGACCGCATCGCCTCCCCGTCGTGCTGCCTTAGTCCAAGCGCCGCCATCTTGGCGTCCTAGTCCTCGTCCCCAACCAGCCGCCTCCGCCGCCATTTCCGGTCCTCCCCGCCACGAAACGTCTCGATCTACACCGACACCACCTCGGCCGGCTCCTCTGCTCGGACCTCTACCTCCGTCGGCTCCTCCACGTCTACCACGGTGCCTCGATGTGAGTTCTCCCTCCTTCCTCCTCTACCAGATTGCCTAGGGTTTGTACTAATTGCGGTAGCCTGCTGATTCATTCTATGCTAATGGCTGATTCTTGTTACTATGTATAGCTGCGGCTATTATGGATTCTTGATTTCAATTTCTCTGTATCTTGGAATCTCTTGGTATGCTCAGATAGTTGTAGGAAATTTAGTGAGAGAATGGGGAATATTTGTTGCAAAATTTCCTTTTACATTATTTGGTATGCTCAGAAGATGTACCCTTCTGTAAGGTCAATACCTTGTTTTATATTTTCCTCTATGTATGGTCATCAAAGTTTTTAACAAAGTTTAGGCTTTTGTTGTCACACATATTGCAGCTGTTTTCCGCAAGTCCTTGCGACTGACTAATGATAGTCGTAGGAAGTTTGCTTCTGGGAGGATTACCAATTTGATTTCGACTGACGCGGAGTCCCTTCAGGTACCTGCATTTGTGTTATTTGTTGGTGTTGTGGCCCCTTATGGATTGCGCATGTTTGTTGGGGCTTCCGTGTGACTTTGTTAAGCTCCTATTAAAAAAATCATTTAGCATTTATTTGTTATCACGTTGAGATTTCTATGTTAAAGCCATTGGTTATGTCTCCTCTATGTGTTCTACCCAATCTTCTACAATTACCAAAAAAATTAATAACCTGAAGCTGTGGTTGTTCAATAATTATTTCACGTTATTATAAATGGACTGGTCTTGGAACTACATTTTATGATGGGTTTGTTCATGTCACTCATATTTTTCGCAATAAAGGTCGATAACGCAGTTTTAGCTGTATCATCATCACACTATGGCAGCTAGTGCATCTCATTGTTTTTTTTGTAAGGAATAATTGCTAGTTGCTACTCAATTCAGGTTTATTTAAGTACAGTATAACAACAAGCAGTGGATAGCATAGGGGATGTAGTAGTGTTTTCTTGATATAAAATAATCGTCATGTGAGTTATGCCATTGCTCTGAACCTTGGTTTCAAGGGAGTATGTGATTTTGGTTATTCCATATGTTCAAATTAGGAAAAAAATCAGAAATCAGATATGATTGTCTGTTGAAAAAATTAAGGACACAGGTACACCGCACACTGTTCTATATTGATTAAGCATAGGTAGATCCAGGTGCTCAAATAATTTGAACAGACCTCCAGCTGAATTAGATATTCTACTGATTACATAAAAATCCAAGCAGCTGGAGTATATAATGTGAAATGCCTTCTGTGCAAATTAGTATACTAGATCTGATGCAACAACTATGCTGCTAGATAAGCAGCAACTGTGATTGATAAGTGTGATTTGAAAAATCACAAATTAAACCTAGTAAGCTTTGTTGCCTTGAATTTTTTTTCTGAAATTTGAGGTAGCATGGTCTGTTGTTCTGTTTATCATGGTACAGTAAATTAACTTTTCTGACCAGTTCACTATTTTGAGATGCATAATACCAATGCACTAGCTCAATAATTGATTTGTATGAATACAGGTTCAAAGTTCGCATGATCTGTGTATTTATGTATGCATTTTTTCATGTTTATTTTGATTTACCTACATTATGTTCATGCAGATTCTTGATGACATGGATTTGAGACCAAGATTTACGTGTCTTGCGGCTTGTAGCTTGTAGGACAGACGGATACAACATACAGCAGGGAAGATGATATTAGGACTTGTTTAGATAGTTTGGGATATCCAAGAGAAATGATGCTTGCCTTCCCTTGCAGGTTGAGCAGGATTGCGAGCTGACGTGAACTTGCAGCCCCTAGTCCTGATTTGGGAGCTGATGTGTTATATTTTCAGAGTGCAAAATATTTCATAAATTAAACTTGCTTGATTACATCTTTGAGGTGTGTGTTTGTATAAAGACTTTTTGGGAGCCTTTCATGATACTGCGATGTTGACAATGATCAGTTATGCGTTTATTATAGTATCAATTTTTTTTCTATTTTTCTTGATTTTTCAGATTTTTCAAGTTTGATTAATCTCAAAAATCCTACCGGGATAAACAACATCGGATAAAAAAAGAGACGTGGATAAAAAAAGACTCCCAAACAGCGACCAGGAAGGGACACCCTATGGGGAAGAGCCAACCAGGGAAATGAGAGAGATAGTAAAATCCCGTCGGGCCTCCCCTCATCTTGCCCTTGGCTTCCAAATCCCGTTAGGGCTAATTTGGAAGCCAAGGGCAAGATGACCCAGGGAAGGAGAGGCCCGGGGGGGTTTATCTATCTATCTATCTCATTTCCCTGGTTGGCTTTCCCCCATAGGGCCTTCCCAGATGCTGTTTGGGAGTCTTTTCTTTCTTTTTGCAATCCGCTGCTGTTTAGAAGGGGATGGATGTCCCATGAAACAAGAAGCATCTCAAAAAATCTGAAAATTCGTGAAAAATCATGAAAAATAGAAAAAAATCGATATTATAATAAAACCGTAACTGATCATGGTCAACATGGCAGTATCACGAAAGGCTTCCGAAAAGTCTTTACACAAACACACATCTCAAAGATGTAATCAAGCAAATTTAATTTATGAAAATACTTTGCACTGGAAATATAACACATCAACTCCCAAATCAGGACTACGTTGCTGCAAGTTCACATGTCAGCTCGCAATCCTGCTCAATCTGCAAGGCAAGGCAAGCATCATTTCTCTTGGAATTATCCCAAACTAGTTAAACAAGTCTGTATGTTGCATCCGTCTGTCCTACAAGCTGCAAGTGTCATATTCTCATTCAAAAATCAGTTGGCTGTCCCTTTTTTTATGGATATTATCATCTTAATGAGTTGGAGCATTTGGATGGCAAGAAATGATTTGATCTTTAGGGGACAACAACCAACGGTTCAGACCGCTAAAGCTTGCCTCAAATCAGAGCTTGCCTTGGTTATCCACAGAGCAAAACCCAGTCTCAAACATAGTATTTTCTCATGGATTCAGCAATTTTTGTAATAGAGATGATTTTCTTTTTATCTTTTTTTGTCTCTTGATTTCCCTGTGTAAAAACTTTGTACTTGTGTTCTTTCTAATATATACTAATCAGTAGGGGATCCTCTCCCCTCCTGTTTCCTCAAAAAAAAAACGTAATCTGTATCTGTCCCTTGTTTGTGGCCTTCTTCATCACCGTGACCACTATTTTCTGCACCAATGAGGTGAAACATGTTAGGGCAATCAAATTCTTAGAGACAAGAATAAACACTCATCTCTCTACTTTATCCCTTCATCCTCCATCATCTGCTTCAGTCCCCGACACATTCACCCCTGAGCCCTCATCCACCCCCTGACGCCCGTTGGCACCCGCCCATGTGCTCGCTCCTCGGGACGCTGCCGAAGCCACTGCCCCCACCATGGCCCAACACTTGTTTCTCGGAGCTCTCTCCTTCATGATTCTTCTTCGTCAGGTCCAATGAGCTCCCCCGCCGCCACCGGCTTCCAGCTCGGCTCCGGCGGCTTAACGCTGCCACGACCACCGCCAACGTTAAATCGTCGACATAATCCTACACCCCTGCTGCCTCTACAACCCATGGTGGGGGTCCCTATCACTCGACTTCTTCGGCGAAGCCCTCACTGTCTCTCCCGCCTCCACCACGGGCGGCCGGCGAGCCACCTCGGAACTCCGTCTAGCCGTCTTCTAGGTTAGCATCCAATGCAAGTCATGCTTCATCATCCAAGAAAATGCTACATCATTATTCTTTGCTTGAATTTTATGTACCAATTAGTTGTGGCCCTTGTAGATAAACTAAAAAGGAATGAATGGGGGAGCAAAAATAAAAAGAAGAATATCTGGCTTTTGAGCTAAAAATAAGTAGACGAGTTGATGTTCTTTCAAGGTAGTGGACGCATCCATTTTGGGCAATCCTCATAGCGTTCCCAGTGGCGTAGCCAAGGGGGTTGTAGGGGGGCCCTAATGTTTGATCAAACAGTAACTATATATTTAGTGCTAATCATTTTTATAGATAAAAACACATAAATTAGTCGTTAATTGAATGATTATTAATTATTGATTTATTTATAACTTGTAAAATTGGTATTAGTCATTTTGTGCACAAGATAAAACATTAAGTAAACCTTAAATTAAAGTTAGCCACCTATCTTTTTAGAATCAAGAATATATTCATATTTCAACCTCTGCATCAAAAAGATGCATATAGCTATTATTCGACTAGTCTTATTTCAGCTTTTTCTACAGTATTTTTCTCTCATAACAAATCGGATGTATCAATCAGCACACATTATTTTCCTCTCATAATAAATCTGCCGTACAGATTAGCAGAAGATATGCCGAACAAAGTAATTATTTACATGGCCCCCCTTTGCCAAAATCTTGGCTACGCCACCTGAGCGTGTCGAAGGCAAAGCTGCTCGTGTCTGTCTTTTTTTTTTCTTCTTCAGCAGCAAAGAACCGATTAATACCTACTTTAGAGCTTGGACACTAGGCCAAAATATGTACTCCCTCAGTCAAAATACGTACTCCCTCCGTCCTTGAAAGACTGTCGTTTTCGCTTCCCGAGAAACAACTTTGACTCGATATATAAAAATACATATTAATATTTATGGTACAAAATTAACATCATTAGATAGATGATTGAATCTAGTTTTTTAACAAATTTATTTGGAGATACAAATGTTCACATATTTTCTACAAATTCAGTCAAACTTGTGACACGAAAATCAATATCGACCATCTTTTAGGACGGAGGGAGTACTTTAGTTTGAAGGCGGCATTAATATATATATGCTAATTGAAGAGATATATATATATATATATATATATATATATATATATATATATATATATATATATATATATATATATATATATATATATATATATATATATATATATATATATATATATATATATATATATATATATATATATATATATATTAGAGAAAGGGGTGCTACTCCCCGGCCTCTTCGAGGCCAAGCGCGGTGCAGCACCCGGGTTCGAGCCCGGGTGGGTGCGCTCGCCTCCTCGAGTCCGCACCAACCGAGCTAGGCTCGGTCGCATATCCAAATTATTCTGTCATGGAGACGTACGTACGTGTATTTTTTTCAAAACCACGTACGTACGTGTCTAGGCAAAACGCATCTCCACGATTCCAAAGCGCATATTTGTTAGTACTGCGTACGTATACCAAGCAGCTGTAAAAACACGATAGGACCAATCAGTAGTCCACACACCGCGCGCCCAGCAGGCCCGGCCCCAAAGTGACACATAAATCCAGCCTAGCTTTTCATCCCCAACTCCCTGTACTAATAATAAGGTTAGCTTGTCACTCTACTATTAATCTTCTGGTTCCATGCTTAAGATATGGTCGTTGCAGCAGTCTGGATCGAGTTGTTTTTCTGGAGTTAAATCCGTCAAGTCTTGCAAGGGGCGTCCCCAATTCTTTATATGTATGTTGTACCTGTAGACGCGGAGAGGATTTGTGTGTGCTTGTGACATGTTCTGACATGTGACTAGATCAGCTCCTGGATTTTGACCAAGCGTTTCAGGCAGCTGAATTCATCCATTCATTTGTTTACTGACTCAAATGTAAGATCCACTTCATTTTATTTGCTTTCTTGCTCATGCCCAAATTCTAAAGAGTTATTCATAAAGATCTGATTTAAAAATCGTTATTGTCTCGGTATGCAAGTTCCCAATTCCTATCAGTTCTCGATTTTCTTTGAATTTCAGAGTCAGTTTCACAAAGTGTGTACGTCAAAACTTTTCATATTCACGATTGCAATAGACCAACAGTCTGCGGTATGCAATAGTTGGTGACGTAGGGCATTTCTCATTGTCTGTCTGTTCCCCTAGAAGAGGTAGTGAACTAATATTTAACTGGTCCATTCTACTACTGAACTTAGTTCCTGTGGTTAGTGCTAGGTTCATGTCTTTTGCAGTTTTTCTTGTTTACTGTGCCCCTTGTGTTATTCTCTATTTCTCTGTAAAAATTATTTCAAGAATTGCATTCAGTTTGAATGCTTAGTCTGAACATTTACATAAGAGAAATAAAATACTGCAAAACTATAAGAGAGATTAAAAAGGGAAGGGTGAGCACAAGTGTTTACCTCAGCATAAAGTGGATCAACTAAATCAACACCAGCACAATCCTTCGAATGGCATGTTCCTAATAGACCACCACAGCCAGCATGAACCATGGAATGATCACAAGAAAACCCACGTCTCTTTTGCTCATCCAGAGAAAGCCTGCAGAAAACGGAATCCTCCCCATCATCCATTTCAAGTGAAATATCAACAAATGAAGTAGATTGCTGAACCAGCAGCGCCATGGCAAAGAGAAGATCCACAACAGGCTGCCTTTGCGTAGACTTACTTGGGCTTGCACCAGTTAATGTTTTACTAGCAGACAAAGACTGAAGAGAGTTTGGTCCTTTAGGATTACCAAATAAGAATAAGAATAACTAAATGAAATCACACCAGAAATAGGTGCAGTGGTGATGTTCCTCCCTTACTTGGCTGTATGTCAGTACTGTTTATGCTCTTGTCATCTCTTTCTTCTCACCTTGCACAAGTGTGAAGTGTGTATAAGTTTGATGAATCAACATCACGTAAAAGATTACCAGACTTAGAAGGCTTCTCAGGCTTATTATCTCCTGCGGACTCGGTTTGGGAACTTATACACTTCCTCATATAGTTCGAGTGCTGGAGAGGGACCTAGCACACGAATTTTTTGACCATCAGATTTAGATCTGACGGTTGAAGAAAAACAACCAGCAAATAACTAAACCTATAGCAAAAAACCTATAGCAAAAATCTAAAACTCACTCAGACAACACCTGAGTTCAGAATATATAATCATAAATACCACATTGCAAATACTAGAATTAAATGACTCATGAAGGAAACACACATATGAAGAAAAAAAACATAAGTTCACAATATATATTCATAGTACCACATTCCATGTCCCAAACTTCAAACTGACATTAAACAAACTAAAAGCAAGCTAAATGCTGAATAAACACAACCAAAATGCTACGAACACGGTCATCTATATATTCAAAAGGGCATCCGTGTGACAAGATGTTGTAGACAGCCTACAAAGTGACATAATATAATACATGTCATGATTTTGAAGTTGCAAAGTATAAGCAAAATAATATAAAACAGATCAGAAAAACATACAAAATACCATACATACCATGAATGAATTCATAGCTTCCGCTTCTTGGAACAAGCTGCAGGATCACCCAAGGAGGCACCAGTTTCAGATTCATCTTTTGAGCTACCAACTTCAGAATCATCCTTCATCAAAATTTTCCTCATCTCCTTAGCATACTCTCCACTTTCCTTATGCAACTTGTATTCATCTGGATTAGCATTACGAATTTTTCTGGTCACGACATCTACCATCTCAGGAACAACATAAACACGCTCCAACTTCCTGAAGCCAATAACTGTATGGTAACAAACTTTCACTTTATGGTGCAGCTTGTTAGCATCTTCAGCAGATGAACATTGAACAAGAAATTCACCAACAAGAGAAAGCTGACCAACCTATAACCAAAATTACCAGAAATAAGTAAAAAAAACACAGGACATAAATTAAAAATAAATGAAATGGAAAACAATGAGACAATGTCACATAGACAGATTAACCCAAAAAGTGAAATAGCAGATTAACACAAACAAAATTCTAGAGACAACATATGAAAATTGATGTCACATAGTCAGATTTGAAAAATACATAAGTAGAGGGAGCTGACCAACCTTGAAATCCCCTTTGTTAAGCACAGAGTATACCACTTCTATAATTTTGTTCAATGCTGTATCACACCTAGTCTGGTCCAGAACAGAGGCAAACACTAGAGTGTTGGTAGGGCCATCTCTCAGACCAAGATATGAGATAACAGCTCTGGTAGGATGAATGTGCCCTTGCTCAAGCTTATCCGACAAATCAAGAATTTTCCTTGATGAATGAAATAAAAATGAAAAGTCAATGCAAAAAAGGAAAACTAAAATGACAGAATTACTGACAAAATATCAATGCATCTTAACTTAGATTCAAACCATCATCAGGAATTCATTCATATGCTCTAGAGATGCATTCAAACTTAAAGTGATTCAAATTTAAAATGGCAACTTAACTATGATTCAAATTTAAGAACTGTATCAGAAAAAGAATACATATATTCAACAAAATGACATAATGTATGTATGAAAATTACATTCTCCATAAATTGGAAAAACAATGTACTTGGACCAGATTATCAGTTCACTAAGGCTACACATTATGGTTTCACATTAAATATACAGATTCAATGAATTCAGAAGATACTTACTTGGGTGCAACAGACGACATTTCTAACTGTCTTGAACTCCACTGGAAAAAAATATAGTGGCAAATCATTATGTTTCATGACGGGCAAAATCAAAAAACAACATGAAGCAATCAAAAGATAATAAAAAATACCCAAATCAAATTTGACCTATAGTTGGGAAAATAACAGATATTAGGGTCTCAGTGTAAACCCCTCAGAAACAACTAAAATTATTAAAAAAAATCAAATATAGGTCAAATATAAGGAGAAAAATGACAAAATCAACAAAAATCCAAATTCCATATAAAAGATAAAAATTTTTTTGCTATAGTTTGGAAAATAACAGATATTTGGGGTGACAGTGGTGAACCCTCAAAAACAAATTAAAATATGAAAATTAAAGAAAAATAGGAAAATTTTTGCTATAGTTTGGAAAATAACAGATATTTGGGGTGACAGTGGTGAACCCTAAAAAACAAATTAAAATATGAAAATTAAAGAAAAATAGGAAAATGTTTGCTATAGTTTGGAAAATAACAGATATTTGGGGTGACAGTGGTGAACCCTAAAAAACAAATTAAAATAGGAAAATTTCATAGCTATGATTTTTTTACAACTTCAGTTAATGTATTTTACAGTGAAACAGACAATGTAAATTGAGCAAAAGTTAACTGTAAATAAGCAATAGACTATGGAACAAAAAGAAAACCCTATTAATGCATGAAAGCAGATTATGAGGTAAAAAGAAGGAATACCTTAAGTTGTAAAGAAAACTTGGTTGAAACAGTTAAACCTGCATTGAAATGAAAATATGAATAAGTAGAGACTTGGGGTAATGGAAGAAGAGAGAAAGAGTAAGACTAGCAGAAAAAGAAAAAAAAACCTACATAAACTTGATTAGATTAACCTAGAAATGGAACTGAAAGTAGAATAAACAAAGATTTAGAATATAGTGAGATAAGAGATCCAAAAAGATGAAATGCACAAGAACAGATAAAGCAAAAATAGATCCTACCAGAAATGGAATCTGAGATCTGAAAGAAAGAAGAAAAAGGTAAAAACCATAGATCCTACCAAGTACTTTGCAGATCCAAAATGGGAAAAGGCAATGGTGCAGAACAGCAACGACAGAAGAGCTAGATGTAACATCCCTGATGTTACTTCAGTTAAGTACTTCAATTACTCATGATAATCAAGTTTAGTTAGTCCCTAAGCTTGTTTTGCTTGATTGTGCACACTTTTGCACTTAAATCCTTGGTCAAACTCTCAAATCATGGTCAAACTCCTAGAGGTCCAAAAGGCTGATTCGGTTTTCTTACGCGTTCTCCAAATTTCACTATAGAACTTCAAATTCTGCCAATATAAAAGTTCTTCGCTGTCTCCGGGAACACAATTTTCATAATTGGCGGACATTCAATTTTTGAGTGTAAATTTGCCAAAAACTGAGTTGAAGTTCCTGTGAACAGCGTATCGGGGCCGAGAATTCCTGCAACTTCATCACATTTTTCCCGTCAATCCTTACATCAAAATATAGGTCGCCCATTGCGAAAGTTGTAGTACTATAGCTCCTCTACAACTTTTAGTTTTGGAGAATTCCAACTTAGTTGGCAGTTTGTGGAGTTTCGGAATTTTGAAAATTGAATCGCGATTTGAATTTGGTCGCCGGTGTCGCCGTGCCTTGCTCTAGCGCGTCGTGCGCGCTGCCTCCTCTGTTTTGGCCGGCCACGTGGCAACCGTGGGAAACCCCGGCGTACGGACGCATTGGCATCTTCGTGGTGGACCAAAGGAGAGCCGTGGAGGCTTCGCCCGCACACGAGGCCGTACGCCGCGCTCAGGCAGCGTGCAGCGTCGGGCCGGGGCCACGCGCCCGCGCGCGAGCGCGCCCGCGCACGGCCGGCGCATGCAGCTGGCCACCTGGCCGCTTCCCTAGCCCCGTCGTGCCCCTATCCTTCGACCTGTCGTGCCGAATCGTCGTCCTTCACCTCGCTCGCCCGCAAATTCGCGCCGCCGTCCCCTGCCCAGGACGAGCAGAGCCGCCGCCGCCGCTCCATTGCCGCTCCACCGCGTGATCTCCCCCTCCGGTCCTCCTCCCGCTCCCTCCTCTCTACCACCCGACCGCCTGCACGTCCTTAGCACAGCACCGCCGCCCGCAGCTTGCCAGGCCGCGCCGCCGCCGGCCGTAGGCCGCAGCGGCGGGAGCTCGAGGCCGGCATCGCCGCCGGCGCTCGTACAAGCCGTCACCGACCCGACCGTCCCCACCTTCCACCCTAACAAGGTCAGTAGCAGCCCAGGTGGTCTCCTCCGGCCAAGTCCGGCCATCTCCGGCCGCCAATTCCACCGCCGGCGAGGTGCCTGCCCGCCCAGGGACCGCAGTGTAATGATTGAAAAACTTCCAGGGTTCTAATCGTAAACCGAGGGTGTTTGTGTGAATCTGAAGTTTAAGTCAAGGGTCTCTCTGTAAATGTATCTTTAGGGTTTCAGCTGAACCTTCGAAAATCCATTAAAAATCGTAGAAAAATCGGAAAAATGCAAATCCAATTTTGTTGGTTTTCTGGTGTAGAACTCTACCTTTTCTAGAAAGGTTATATAGGGTTTTTCTGTGTATTTTTTGAATTAAAAATTCAAACTTAGTTTGATGTGTTTTTGGTGTAGTTTAAAATATACACATGCTTTGGACTTGAATTTTTGATATGTTGCTCTTTATGGCATGTCTAGAATTGTGACCAAAGTTGGCACGAGTTTGATGTGTAGATTTTTAGTTATGAATTATGTAAGCTTTATGCTAGATTAAGCTTGATGCTTTTTATAGCCCCTTTAGTAAACTTTTCTTTAAGCACAAGTGCACCCTAGGGCTTTGTCTTGATGAGTAGTACCTCTGATAGGTTGGATATGAATTTAGGATATGCTTTGGTATATGTTTTGGATTTAAGCTTGTGTAGGAGTTTAAATTAAAAATTTGAAAAATAATTTGAATCTGCACCTATGCTTTGGTCAGAGGCTTTTATTTGACATATATGGCTTTTAGGTCAAAGTTGAGATCAAAAAGATTAGTGAATCTTTTTATAAGATTTATTTGTGTTATGCTAGGCTGAATTTTGTCTTTTTCATATAAATTAATTTATATGTTATCTTGAGCTAAATTTTTGTATGTGAGCTTAGTTTAGGTATATGTTTCTGTGTACCAAAATTTAGGACCATTAGAAGTGTAATTAATTTTATATGAATTTTTGGATGAAAAGCTAGCTAGAAATTGAATAAATATGTTTATCCTCATTTTTACGTTTAATCAAGGGTTTCATGTTTGTTCCTGTTTATAATCATTTAAACCCACCCCCATACTATTTGGTGAAGTTAAGTAAATTAATTTGCTTAAATATGTACACAGTCGCCATCAAAGTGGTGATTTAACCTTTCCAAAATCCCCCTAGTGCTTATGTAGGTTTGGTGTGCTATGTTTTGCTTGTCAAGGTGAATGTGGTCACCTTTTAACCACATGTTTATGCTTGTAGTGTCTCTAAATTTTCAGATTGATTGCTTGTCAATTTAAGTTGCTAATTCAACCTTGCATTGCATATCGTGTAGATTTAATTGACGGGCTTTATACACTAACTCAAGGAAGGGTTGAAGAGCAAGGACAAGTTGCTGATTGGGATTTAGTATTAACTTATTTTAGTGATCAAGACCTGGACCAAAGTCCAGAAGAGCCCAAGGCTAGTGCTGAAATAGAAGAAGGCAAGCACCGGAGTCACATATAACCTTTTTGGATTAAAAGCTCATATCTTTTACCTTTCCGGTTTTTATGATTTACTTTGTGCATTTAAGTTTCAGGAGTTGTTTGAAACCTAGATGCATGATCCTTAGGACTCCTATGCTCTTTACTAATATGTTAGGAACGCTAGTGCCATGCTTTAAGGACACGGTACAAGTCGAGTAATGACTCATTGCTCGCGAGATATAGGATGCTTATGTTGGAATCATAAGTTGGATAAATTGACTCGCTCATGTGGTAAGAGCAATGGGTTCGGTCTCGACCGAGTAGCATGGTGCTGGTCTAAGCTATTGAACGTACCAAGTGCTTGTCGGGAATGGGACCGGTAAGCCTAGTACCTAATGAACCAGTGCGGGAATTTTTATTGCTACTACTCTTGAGATGCGTCTCCCGGTTCGCTACCGGTAGTGCAAGTGTGATTCTGGACGTGCCATGTTTGGACGTACCAGTAAACCTTGTACTTAGGACTGTAACATCTTTTCCTAATCTGGGGAATGACGGGAACCGCCTGGTTGGGGTAGACCCTGTATTTGGTCTACCTTCTTCCGTGTATCTTGGGTTTACCTTGCAAGGATATAAATCGATCGATCGTCGGTCACTCGCCGTTATCTGAGTCGGCTTGACCACTGGCTACCCCATATTTATTTATGGAACATTTGGATTAATATTGATGCTTGATTAATCTTGTTTGCACAAACATGCTTGTTTAGCTAGGTGCTTACCTAGAATGGTTAACATACTAGAACTTGAGCTAAAATTTGAAAATAAGGATCAATTCTTAGTTGCTTTTGGCAAAATAAACCCTCCAGCCAAAAAGCCTTGCATGTCTAGTTGTGTCTTTTATTTTGACGGGTCAGTCTTGCTGAGTATTAGAATACTCAGTCTTGCTTATTTTGTGGTTTTCAGGTAATCCCATCTGGCCTAGATCTATTCCAGATGGTTGGGAACTTGAGTGGGAGCATGTTGACGAAGAATGATACTCTATGGATGGCCTCCCATGTGTATCTTCCGCTAGTTTTATTTCCGCTGTTTAAACTCTGAAGCACCTTTACTTTTATGTATAAAAAAACCTGGTTTGTAATTTTAAGTACTTGAGGACTTTTATGTAATGTAATGATGTACTCTGGTCCCGCCTTCGTGTGGGCTTAGCGCATATCTCGATCCTGTGAAAGTGATTTACCGGGCATGACCCGGCAGAGGCGACAAAATAGCTCTTGGTTATCGCTTATGAGCTAAGTGGACTGGCTTAAGTGATAATCCGGATTTATTTTGGACGGTTCTGTCACACTAGATTCGTAAAGTGTGTGGAAGGAAAGGGATAGGTATGCCCACCAGATATTTAAGGAGACTTGACTGGACATGCGGGCCCACCACCACCAAACGACTGCCAAGAAGTAGCATCTCCATCCATATCCGGCAATAAAACATGGGCCTGCAATTCTTGAATAAAAGCCCATATAGAGACACAAATAATGGGCCTGGTGTTTGAAAACAAAAAAATTTCACAAAAAGGGAATTCATTAAATTTTAAGGTAGAGAATAATATAACCATCAGACTAACATCATATGGTTATCAAGGATAGCAAAAATATGCAAAAAAACTCTTATCAAATCTGCCAATTAAATAAAGAGAGCAATTGTTCTTATTGACAATATAAAACATGTCTATATGACTATACTGAAACAAGTATAGTGAAATTAAAGAAGAAAAATTGAGATATCATATACAGCTATATTTTTTCACTACAAATGGGCAAAAACTAGAAAGAATTCCAGCTAAACTAAAATGAAGATAAAAAAATCGACATGAAAAAAGAATAAACCACCATCAGATTAACATCATGTGGTAGTGACTAAAGAAATTAACTGGAAAAATAAAAAATTGAGAAACAAAAATATATATAGCATTAAGAAAAATGGACATCAATGTTGAATAGATGCAGAAAGAATTGTGTAAAAAAGTAAAATATTTTACAAAAACAGGTTACTAAATTAACACATACCCATAATACTATTGGTTATTTATATGTTGAATCATAAAAAATATGAAAAAGGAAAAATGCTGCATGCAGATAGTTGTCCAAAGTATCAGCCAATATAACAAATGAATGGTAAAACCACCATCAGAATGCCATCATATGGTGATGAAACAATAGCAGACAAGGAAAAGAACCAAATAAGATTTAAACACTCAAATAAACAGTAAACAACCAGAGGCATAGCTCAAATACCCAGTACATGACTACAATACCATAGGTCTTATAGTTACATTAAGGTTCACAGCCAATATATAACTACATTGTTCAGACAGAGTGACAAGCTACATAGCTAACTAGGTAGGACTTCATCAGCAGGGTAAGTTGATCTTCACGCCCAAATTCACAACTTCAGACCAATTTCAGAACAGCCTAAAGCTACTTAAATTACATACTATATTGTTCAGACACATAATTAAGCTAGATAGATATGGTAGATCTTGAACAGCAAAAGAGGTCTGATTCTTCTAGTCCTATTGCAACTCTGTACTTCTTCATAGCCACATCAACACCTTTAGACCAACCAGGAGACCCTCAGGTGCTGGTTGACACCTTCAATGAAGGGAAAGTACTGAACACTTCGAACCAGATCGAAGAAGATCTGCTCAGCTCCAACGCGAACATAGCGAGCACGGAGAGCTAGAGCCACTTCAGCATTTGGGCACAAAATGAACCCATAGCGACGAGTGGGATCAACAGCAACCCTGAAAATTTAAACACCAAAATTAAATTTTTCATTGAATACATGCTAAATGGGTATACAGTATGTTATTCATGAAAATGAAGATGACTAAATCTGTATAACTAAGCATATATCTCAGCATATATGGCAAAATGAAGATGACTAAATGAAGATGACTAAATTTATAACTAAGCATATATGGCAAAATGAACATGAGTAAAAAAAGTCATATAATAGACATATCTCAGCTACTCAAATATTTTCTATAGTCTGCCACAAAACAAATATTTTGACATTAGAGACTCATCAAATTCAGATATAACATTCCAGACATGGAAGAAATAAAATATCACTCGTTTACGTGTCAAACAATCATAATTTACAGTACATACGATATTGTAAATTAAATCTAATGTAAATGTAAATAATTGAGTCAGGCACAACCATTTCAGAAGCCAGTATCTTATTAGTGAAAAATAACAGATGGCTAAATTTGAAATATCAATGCAAAAACATGGGTAAGAAATATTCATATACATATATCAACTAATCAGATATTTTCTAAGGTTAGTCACATAAACAGATGACTTTTGGAACAGCTCAAATTCAGATAGTATATCCCAGAAAAAAAATAGCTACTGCTCTTTTACGTGACAAACAATCATAATTTACATTGAAGATGATATTGTAATTTGAGTATAATGTAACTGTAAATGATTAAAATCTCATATCAAAGAATCCAGGAAATAACATAAACTATATGCTACTAAATCAGAAAAGAGATCATACCTGAAGAATGGCATATTTTCAATAGTGACAAGCCTCTCCAAAGCACGGACAGTGGTCATCCAGCGGTTGTGGATCCCGTTGTTGTCATTTGCAGACCAAGCAAGGACTAAGCGCGCTTGAGGTCCATCAGTGAGGCCTAGATAGGACAAATTCTCCCGGGTAACCGGGAGATTGAACCTAGCAAAGGCACCGTAGTGGAACGTACGGTTCTACCAAAAAAAAGATAACATCAGATATGATTGAACTGAAAAGAATTGAATATAACAACATTTCAAAAGCAACTGCTGAATGAAACAACTGAATATAACATACATACCTCAAAAACAAGCAAATTCAGCATAAGTTTTAAGTAATGATAAATTACATCAGATTTTAATGATAGATATGAGTGGCAGAAAATGAATATAACATCAGAAATCATTGTTCACAGAAAACTCATGAGAAATTAATTCAAAGTCCATAACTAGCTATATCATCAGAACTAAAACCCATTTAACAGCAATATAAACAGTCATATTAAGATCTGATGGTTGAAGAAAAACTACCAGCAATTAAGTAAAGCTATAGCAAAAATCTAAAACTGAATAGTACAACACATATCATAAATTACTTCATCTCAGCAATTGAACTTATTTAGCAAACACACATATTAAAGAATCACCACATAAGTTCAGAATATATAATCATAGTTAATTGGATATTTCTACTTCAACTGACATGTTAAATAAACCAAAAAGCAAGCTAAATGCTGAATAAACACAACCAAGATAATATGAACATGGTCAACAATATATTCAGATAGGCATCCATGTGACAGTATCTATTGTGAACAAGTAAATTAAACATACGTTGTAGGGCTGCCTCATCCAATTGAAGCCCAACTCATCTAGCTCCCTAGCCTATACAAGAAATGTGAGTAAATATGTCATATATAAATTACAACTATCCTAAATAACATACACAAATTAAATGAAAAAAATAAGAAATTACCGTGTAGTCTAGCCTGCGGAAATCCATAAGCAACTGAAAATAGAAAAAAAATTAGTATAACTGAAGAAAACCCTAACTGAATGTGAACATTTGAGAATTTTTTTTTAGAAAACTACAGATATCTTCAGGAGAGAGTGAGATACAAGAAGCAATTAAGAAAACCCTACTGTCAGATAAATGCATACCTACTTTCAGATAATTTCTTGCTAACTTTATTCTCAGATTTAGGAAACTCAAATATCTTGGGATGTTAAATACAAAGAAACCATCACTTCTTTAAATCAGGAGAAGAAAAAAAGAAAAGAAAAAGGCAAACAAGAAAACCCCACTGACAGAAAACCCTAAGTTCTATCAGATATTTTATTTGTTAAAAACTCCTCTAAAGACAAAATTTCTTGCTAACTTTATTATGCAAAGAATAAGATATCATACTGTAGAGGTAAATGGAAATTAATTTTGTACAAGTTGGTCAAAGAAAAATTGGGAAACTGAATATTCACTTGTTTGAATCAGAAAAAAAAACCATAACTAGCTATATCATGAGAATAAAACCCATTTTCTCAAATCTAAGAAGATTAACAGCAAGAAGAAGAAATCAAGAAGAGGCAAAATAAAAGAAATCATCATCATTGCAGGTGAAGAATAATCAAAAGAAGAAAATGATAGGGGAAATACCTCAAGACCTGCAGACAGGTTCCTCTGATCACTCCTCCCCGATGGAAACAGCCAAGAACTGCACAAAAAAAGAAAAGAAATTTGACGGATTAAGAAAGGGGATGTAGAAATAATGAACAGTAACATATGAGAAGAACGAATGAGAAGAAGAAAGGGAGAGAGACATCATAGGAAAGAAGCAGAGACAAGAAGAACTCCAGAAATGCAACTCTGCGGTTACCTCGAGCACTCCGGGCGAATGCAACTGCTCAGCTGCCGCACGGGAAAAGGAAGAGGAGGAATAAAATGGCAGAGAGGGGCAGAAGGGAGTAGAAATAGTAGTGAAGAGTGAAGAGTAGTGGGGTCAAAGAGAGAGAAAAGGCGCAAGAGTCGAGGAGCCGCGGCAGTTCCAGTTTCACACCCACACGAGACAAAACTTGGAAGCCGAAGAGTGAGATCGTTGGTTTCCAGGAGAGAAAACTGCGATGGGCCAGATTGTGAAAAGAAAAAAAACTTAGATGGGCCGGAACACAGGCGGTTCTTGTAACAGGAGTGTGGGCCTTGAAAAACATCCAAATGGGCCAAAAGAAGTAGCCCACAACATCCTGTTTCCGACAGAAGCATAGCAAAAAAAGGAAATCTAGACAAATCCAAAGACTTGGCAGGCAAGAAGATGACACACGAGCTCCTCTGAGCAGAAGGAAAAATCAGATCGGGGCAGTGCGCAGGGAGGGGAGAAAAAGAGGAAGAGAAAAAAATCAACAAGAAGGGATGAGGCGTGGAGGGCAGAATCTTTAGAAGAAGAAAGATCAGATCGAGATTCCAGCCAGGTCTGCAAATATTACATGTTCAATTTTGCTTCTTTTGAACCCTTGAGGCATCCTTCTCTTCTTTTAATCCTGAAAACAACTCAGAAACAAGATCCTTCCAAAAAAATCTTCTGTCTCTTTAATCTTGAAAACAACTCTGAAACATTGGCAGCTTCTAGTTCTGAAAAATAGATATAAACCATTTATTAGGTCACATATTCTTGAAATAGCTGCATAATCTGAATGACACATGTAGAACAGAGACAGCACAAGGATGACACATATGAGTTGTGCAAAAGATGGTAGCACCACCAGAAAATATGAAGATATGAAAACTGTAGAAGAAAAGGAGCAAGGAATTCAGAAAAGATTGAAAGAGTCAAAAGCGAAGGAGGTAAGATTCTGATTAGCATTCCTTGTAAAGATGCACAAGTTTGTGAAATTACTTGCCATGGTACTGAAATTTACAGCAAATCCATGAAAATGTAATATATTTACAGCAAACCTCATAAAAAGTAATGTTTCTCTAATTGGCAGGGGGGACAACTTCAGCACAGGTACAATATCGGAAGAGACCAATGTGATCAGCAACTAATTCTCAGAGAAGAGGCTCTGCAGAATGAAATAAGACAGGGAAGAAACAATGAATCAAACAAAAAGATCAAAAAGGCAAGGATATAGAACACTCAGAGAAGCAACTTATCTTCAGTGAGCAAGTACATTAATTCCCTGTTAAAATTGCCTGCATTGAAAATTACATGACAAGATAGCCAAAATTACAGCAACTATATCACTGTAAATTGCATATATTGACACTCTAAAAACAAGAAGGTGTATATTTTGACACTTTTGAAGTAGTTGTATTGTTGCTTAACACGAATAACACTGAAATTGTGTCAATTTATAACAGGGAAGATCAAGCAATCAAAGAACCAAGGATGCAAATGTGGGAGCTCAAGAGCAAACAGAGTCATTTGAACAAGAAGAGGAAGAGATAACTAATGAAGACTATATTGACCCAATGCAATATAATAGCCAGGTAATTTAGAAAATTTAATATCTCAGTGTTAAGTCATACAACAAACTGAGTGAAATACTAACAATCACATTGAATATGTTCCATTCATTTTGAAGGGTACATATACAAGTTTGCTGATGGAGCAAATCAGAAATTCACAGGAGCAGATAAATTGGTCAAATGAACTACATTGGTGTAGTGAAACTCTACCACCTTATGCTCATGAGGTAATCTCATTCAAATAAGAAATAATTGTACTACATTATACTTGCACACTTATGTCTAAAAATAAACAAAAAAATACTTTTCATGACAGGGGCAGGATATATCATTCATGGATCTTTTAACTACAAATTACAGTCTTGAGGTATTAAAAATTATAAAGTAATCTTGATGTTGAGCAATGCAAGTATGAAGATGAAATACTAAGACAAAATTTCTTCTTGGAATTTCAAATGAATAGCAAGTGAAGCTGCCTCGAATATTTTCAGATCCAATTGAATACAGCAATGAAGATCAGGTAAATAAGTCTTATACAAAAAACAGCATTTTCACATTATTTAGATAAAAAAGCACTTACTGGATATTAAAATTTTCCAATGCAGCTAACAATGATTACCTTACCAAGTTCAGAGGCGATGACAAATTCAGAGGCACCAAAACAAGCAGAAAACAATGTATTAGTCTAAGTTTAATAAAGCTCAACAAAAAAATAAACATGACAATAAATTTGGAAATTTCATACCGATGCAGGAAGAAGCTGGATTAAACACAAGTTTGGAAGGTTCAAGTGCACAAGACTGGAGTCTTACATCGGATTGGATGCTGGATTGCAGAGACAAAAGAAATGAGGTACATTATTTAACTTTCAATGCAACCATAATTGAACGAATGAAGAAAATAAATTTGGACTGAACAACTGAGAAGTAAATTTTATACCTTGTTATGTGCAATGAACAGAATGTAGAAGGCAGCAAATCGAATGAAGAATCTGAGTTGAATGACAACGTAGATTGGAGGGATGATCTGTTCAAGAACATGGAGGTAGAAGAGGTGAGAATTCCAAACAAAACAAGCTAACATTTGAGGTTGAAATTAATTTTTTTTTTTAAAATGTATCACAAAAAGAATGTAAAACATCTTTTCTATGTGACAGAATGATGCATTGGGAAATGAAACAGACATTAGCAGTGATATCATGAAGGATACAGAAAGCAACCTGATACAAGAAGAAACTGAACCAAATGCAAGCCAAGAACTTACAGAAGAACAGATCGAGGAATTCATACGCAGTGAGCAAAAAGCAGCTTCAGAAGGACATAATGCGGACATAGACAGCAAATATACACCACAAATTGGAATGGAGTTCAAAGATAGGGATGAAGCTCACCATTTCTTCTGCTTCTATGGATTCCTAGCTGGCTTTGAAGTAGTGACAACCCATACAACAAGAACAACCAGCAGAAAGAGAAATTATGAAATATACAAGGTAGAGATGAAATGTCACCGGCATGGAAAAGAGTCAGATAAGAAACATACTGAAGAAGACACAGAACAAGAATCGATGCAGGTTGTACAAGCACCAACAAACAATGAAGGAGATGAAAAGGAGAAAAGAAACACCAATGTTCAAATCAGAACTAACTGTCCAGTTGTGATGGTAGTAAGAGAGATGCATGGAGTTTGGAAAGTTATACGGCTTGACCTTGATCATAACCATGACCTCAGTCCAGGAAGTAGAAATCAACTATTTAGTGGCAGGAAATATATGAGTGACATGGAGAAAGCTATGATCAGAACATTGAATGACAACAACATACCGACAAGGCGGATGATATCGATATTGTCATATCTGAGGGGTGGGATTCTGGCTCTACCATTCAAAAAAAAGGATGTTGCAAACTACAGAACAAAAATAAACCGAGAAGTATCAGGCAATGACATGACAAAAGCTCTGGAGTACTTCAGACAAAGAAAATCAGAAGATCCAACCTTCTACTTTGATTTCAGTTTAGATGAAGAGAAAAAGGTCAAGAACATCTTCTGGAGAGAAGGGTCTTCACTCAAATATTATGCAGATTATGGGGATTGCATCAGCTTTGATGCAACATACTTGACAAACAAATACAACCTACCTTTTGCTCCTTTTGTCAGTGTGACAGGACATGGGCATACCTGCATGTTTGGCTGCGCCTTCATTTCAGATGAATCGACAGATTCTTTTGTCTGGATATTCGAAACTTTCCTGAAATCCATGGGAGGGAAGCATCCAAAGACAATAATTACTGATCAGGATAAAGCAATGAAAGCAGTAATAAAGTTGGTCTTTACAAACACAATTCATAGAAACTGCTTCTTCCACATCAAATACAAGTGCTACAATAAGAATGGGGTAGTTTTTGCAAAAAAGCAAGGACTTACGGAAGAGTTTGAGGACATTGTGAACTATTCATTGACCAAGGAAGAGTTTGAGTTGTTATGGCAGGAGATGATAGTCAAATATGGATTACAAGAAAATAAATACTTCAATAAGATGTGGGAAAACAGGGCAAACTTCATACCAGTATGGTTCAAGGACAATTTCTACCCATTCCTACAGAGCACAGGGAGGAGTGAGGCAACCAATGCCAGGTTAAAAGAAAATGTAGGTCCAACTTACAGCATTATGAGTTTCTTGAGAGAGTTCCAAAGATTGGTAGATGCAACAAATATTAGAGAAGATGTGGCTGACAAACAGAGCAGGGAGAAGAGACCTAAACATCTATTGTACGGCTACAATATAGAAAAGCAAGCAAGTGAGCTCTATAACAAAAACATATTCAGAAAATTTCAACATCAATTACAAATGACAGAGAGGCTGAAATACAAGGAGATTGAGGAAGGAAAATGCTTTGAAGTTTGGCCAAAGACAAATCAAATATACAAACCACACAGAATTAGAAAATATATAGTACTGACTGACCTGACACAAGGGAGAGAAGAATTCAGCTGCATATGTGGAAAGTTCAACAAGGATGGCATCCTATGTGCGCATATCCTAAAGGTCATAGTAGAGGAAGAAATAAGTCAGTTACCAGAAGAATACATAATAGACAGGTGGAGAAAGAAGGAAATGAAAATGAATATGCAACTACCAGATTTAGTTCCAAAAACTTGTGAGCTGCTCAGATTCAATATACTATCAAGGAAGGCAGCAGAAATTAATTCAAAGGCAGCAAATAATGAAGCAGCAACTAAGTACCTTTGTGAAGAAATGGACAGACTGAACTCCAACATTGACATGATCCTTTCAGGAATAAATGCAACAGCAGCTTCTTGTGAATCGTTGCAAGTTGCTGAAACTGGTGGGGAACTAAACAGTGAAACAAATGCTGATGGAATTACAGAACTTAATGACCCAACAAAGGTTAAACAAAAGGGGAGACCGCGCCTTCCAAAAAGACTGAAGCCACTGGTTGAAGAAATCAAAGAGAAGCTGAAGAAGCAAGAGGCAAAGAAAAACAGCAAACCAAAAGCAAATGCAGGTAACATATTAGCTCCAAATAATTTTTTAAATAAAAGAAATAAAGTAGAAGTACATGTAAAGTAAAAAAGTAATTTATTATTTTGACAGGAACATCTGGGGGTACAAAGAAGAAACCGGCAAAAGGAAGGACAGTTGGAAAAGCAAAAACTGTGTCTGCATGACACGAAAACAACAAGAAGAAGAGTAGTTCATTCAGCATTTTAGAGAAAAAATATATATATTGAGTATTAGAAAATGTAACGATGATATCATGGAAGAATGTTCTGGAGCATATTGTAATCTTATACTATCCTATTACATAATGATTTTGGAACATATTGCTATGTATTCTCCTATTCAACATAAGGTAAACTTTATAGCTTTGTAGATGCTTGAAGAAGATCCATCGAAATGAAACAAAACTGCATAAAAATAAAGAGATGAAGAATAAGAAAAAAGAATTGAAATGGAAGTGAATGAAACTTTAAAAGAAATTATAAAAACTGAAAATTTGTACCTTAGGCATCAAAATCAGTTACAAGCCGCTTATTTCCAGAGTTTCCAGGAAGAAAGATTAAGTCATTGGCCAACTTAACCCTGATGTTTGGTATATCTGAAGAGTCAAATATCTTGCGGAGAATAGTTCTTGGTGACTTCCAATGCTCCATAAACATCATAGCATAAATTCCAGAATCAACTCTATAAAAAGAAAATTATGTAGTAATAAAATTAAACTAAATTGAAACACTATGTGATATATATACACTTTATAAATAAAAAATTACATAGCAGATGTTCTGAATTTACAGAAACTAGTTAACTGTAAAAAGACAGGTAACGAGCTATAAATACTTAGTAGAGAAGAGGAAATTATAAACTAATTATCACAAAAAGAACTAAGATTGAAATTTGAGGGAACAGAGAAAAACTTTGGTTTGTGATTCCAAAGATTGCAGCCAATATTATAAATTTCAAATCAGGAAGTTCAAATGAAAAAGTTCATATACATAGAAAAAATGATAACATGTGTACATACTAATTAACAGATTGACCAAAATATGTCAAAGTAGGACTAAACATAATAGATATAGCTACCAACTGCATAGAAAGGACATACTTGTTATCCAACGGTTGCTCTGGAACATCTGGGTACGCTAACTCATACTCGTCAAAATTCATGGGGACCTTGATGTAGCGATCCCAATAAAGCTGGAAAGCAGGCACCTAATAGTGATGGATAAAACTTATGATTACAGAAGAAACAAAATAAACAAAAGAATGCTAAAACTTGATATAAAAATTAAATTATGAACAGGGTAACAAACCATTCTCTCTGTGACAATTTCGATGAACTCGTGATCTTCATTGTGCAAGGAATCAAGAAAAACAAATTTCCGATCTTTAATAGCAACAATGAAGACGAACCAGTGATTGTTGAACAATGTTGGGAAAAATAGCTATACTCAAAAGAAAACTTGACAGTCAATTAGATAGCATACTTTGAGGAAAATTTTAAAATACAAAAATTGAGTAATCAGAAACATACAGTGTTTGAATGGTGTAAAGGTCTTCGCGAAGAAGATCGTTTGAAGGCATGGGCCAAAACATCCTCATTGGCTTCATCACAATCTTTCAACAAATTTTCCTTTACAAAGCAAGTGATAAAATCATATACTTATTTATTGATAATATAAGCAAATGGAGGGAAAAGGAACAAGAACAGCCAGGATTGAGCATACTTACGCCAATGTTAGCGAAGAAGAAATGAGATTTGGAAATATCAATGGAATTTATAGGCTTGATGTATAGGCTATAGCAAAAAGTGGATATGACGAATGGGTTTACAAAACCGCCAGGTTTCAGAGACTCTCCAAGAGACCAGAATGTACACCTCACTTTTCCAAAATAAACTGCATCCTCACTGAATTGCAAAAAAAAATAAAAAAAAATTGGCATTCAACACTTAAGACATTATATAAGATATGTAAGAGAAAAAAACATACTTGCTGAACTTAGAAGATGCTAAAGAACAAAGAGCTTCATAATTCTTCTTTTCTGAGTTAGAAACAATGATATTGGCTTTGGTAGTTTCAAAATCACCACCAAAAAGCTGATGGTTTGATAATTCTCCTTGGACCATGCAAAGGTATCTTTCCACCACTGGAAGAATCCCTAGAAATATAAGATTTGTGAGCAGAAAACTTGCTACCACTAGATTGAGGATGACCAGATTCATGATCATCAAGCTGAATAGGAGTCCTAGCAGAAGAACCAGAAGCAGACAACTTGGAGTTGTAGATGTCATCAGATTTCTTAGTCATCTCACGAACTTTCTGAGACAAGGATTTTACAGCAATAACTTGAACAGGAGATTCCTGGATAAAAAATTAATATAATTAGATAGTGCAGAAATTAAAACTTAAAACAATCTAGAATTGAAAGAGTAGTAAAAATGAAAATCAGACAGTAATTACATGTTGATGAAATGAAAATTACAGTAACAAGAGAACTGGAAAATCAGTGCAAGTGATAAGTAAATATCAAATAATGTTACATACACTGGCATTATGGTGATTTGTATCAGTAGTAAAACTCACACGGTGATTCTGAGACAGCAGTGGAGTTACTCTTAATGGACGTTCCTAAAACAAATTTTATTATAAATCACAGATAACAAGAGGAAAACACATATTGGAAGAATTAGCTAAGTAAAATGAAATACTTACTCTCTGTGACAGCAAAGGAGACTTATTGGAAAGACCATGATTCTTCTGAAAAAAAGGGAAAATATTACAAAAGATAATAAATTGGTATGAAACAGAATTAAAAGCATTAGAAGATTACCTCAGCACAGTATGTAAGTGGTTTTCTAGGTTGGATTTTTGGAGAATGCAAATCTGATGGTTCATTGTCATCACCATCATCATCATCAACATCAAGAGGGATGTGATCAGAAAATTCATTTAGTTCAGAATTTGATCTATTAACATTCACATTGACGTTGGAAATATCAGCAAGAGGTTGCCTTAAACTAGCAATATCTGTTTCAGTAACATAATTTTCAGAAACATCAAGCCTTGCCCTTGATTTCTTATAAATGCGATCTGCAATCATGTGATGAAAAATATTATAAACACTAATCAAACTAAGAAATGCATAACATACATTATATATAAAACAGTAAGAACAAGTTTATGAGATGCAAACAGATAGAAAGAAAAAACTTACGATCCTTTGGATAACCACTAGGTGGCATGACAAATTTTTTGTGAGGAGTCATTGTAGCAGAAGAATTATGATTTTCAAGATTCTTAGTAACTGTATCAACATTAACCTGGGAAACTTAACTATATAAGCATAATGAGGAGCCAAAAAAAACTGACTGAAAAGGAAATTATATAAAACAGTAATTAAACCTTTGTAGAGAGTGGATTTGATGAAGACTGGACAAAAGAGTCATCAACAAGAGCAGTAGGAGTTGGGGATTTTCTCAAACACGATCTCGGTACAGGATGTGAATTCTGGGAAAAACAAAAAAACATGAGAAATATAATGAAAAGTAATTGAAGATGAACAAAATTGAATTTTAAAAGGTACAGCTATAATAAAGCAAAAACATACCTCGTCAATGCCCTTAGAAGGTTTCACATCTTTGGATTCAAGAGAATGTGATTGTCAACAGAAGGGAAATTATCCGTTGGAACATTAACTACAAAACAAAAAATGTATGAAAAAGCTATATTTTATTTAGAAGATAAAATATTATATGATATTGACATACACAACATAATTTAATTGACATCAATAATATCCCATTATGAAAATAAGACTAATCATCAAAATACAACCAATTAGTTGGAAAACAAACCTCAAAAATATACTTAGAAAATGTTGAAACATACATAGAGTAATAAAATCTGAAGACATGAATAAAATAACAAAATATAAAATGAAGAAAAATAAATACCTGTAGCATTATCAAATTCATTAACTCTGTCTTGAGAAAAAGCAACTCCAGCAGGAGGCTGACTGTTAGCAGGAGATAAAGATGGAGAAGGATCATCATCATGAGGGAATTCAGTGATAAGTTTCAGAATTTCCAAGATAGTTTTTTTCATATTGGATTCTATAGAAGAAGCGTGTTTAAGCAGTGTTGCAAAGGTACGAATAAGAGGCTCAGGAAGAGATGAGATTGAAGTGATATCCAAATTGACTTGCAAAGCTAAACTACTGGTGTGCTTTTCAATGGCTTTGCAGATTGAAATCTTCAATTCAAAGGGAAGCTTGCACCCATAAACTAAATCCATCTTGTCCAAAAAATCAGAATCTTCAGAGACAGGTAAAGTGGGTTTTACTAGATAAACGCTCTGCAGATAGGGAAATTTTTGTAGTTAGTATTATAGATATCTATTTATACATCTCGTTATGAAAATAAGACTGAGCATAAGAACAAACCTTTGCAAAACAAGTATCAGCAAACTTTAAAAGTGGCCTGAAACCATATACACCTGGGGATTTCATGTCAAACTCAGAATAGGCTTGAATCATATCACCTTTCCACACACCAATCCTAGGCAATGAATCAGCAACACGGCGTGGCCCAAAATCTACATGGTCTAGATATATAACCTATAAACCAGAAAGAAAAAATGAATACAGCATAGCAAAATATGTGCAGCATTAGTGACTAAACATGAGAAAAGAGATAGATAATAGACAAAAGCAAAAAAGAAAACTTACAGCTAGATAATAAACACAACCACCAAGTGTTCCAGGCTCTTTACCAGCCTTTGTTTTGCCTCTGTTGTAAGAAGTAATATGCTTCAGCAGCCAACTAAAAACGTAACCACACCAATCAAAGTCTTTGCAATTACTGATGTCTTCAAAAATACCAAAATGCTTCGGACTGGGGGTTAATGAAGAATTGGAGCACAGAAATGAATTCAGCGCAACAAGGATGAAACAAATAAATGTGTCTTCATCTGACAGAACTTCATCTTTGCTCAAAAGCTTCTCGGTAAAGAAATCAACATTGGGAATGGAATTCTTGTTGAACTTGTTCAAGAAAATTTGTCTCTCATTCCTGAAATCTTTTGGAAATGGTCTACCACTAAGAGGCAAACCAAGTACCCACTGAACAGATTCCTTTGTGAGAGAGATAATTTTTCCATCAATTACTATATCACCACATTTGTGATCCACAGCTCTAGCGACCCACTTTGAGAAGTTGTTAGGAACATAACATTTATCAAACAACAAAAGTGACCCAAAATCATAACTTTCAATGATCTCCCTCTGTCTCACAGTTAAATTGCTAAGAAGCTTGGCAAAACCATTGACTGAGAATCTAGTAAAGGCATATTTAGGCTTCTTCACAGATTTCTTCTTCAAAAACTACAAATAAATTAATATATAGTAAGAATGATAATAAACTACACCAAGCTGAACATGCATGAAGAACAACATATATTAAATTCATTAATATGATTGAAACATACCTGGTTAGCAAATGAATTCTTCATTTTGTTTTTAAGCAACTTCATCTTCTTGTACTGAACAAAAATACATATTTAAAAAGTTTAAAAAAATAGTGATTATATAGATATTAAAAAAAAGGATTGTAGCAAGCACAGATTAAATACTAACATCAGCAATAACTTCCTGATACAGGTGAACATTAAAATCATCTTCTTCATCACTTGAACCGGAATCCTAAAAATGATAGAATGCATGCAACCATTTTAGATATATACATAACATAACCAGAACAAAAATAATAAAAACTTATAACATAACAATGGGTACTCAAAAAGAACTGAAAAGTCCAAACTTACGTCAGAATCAGCAGATTCATCGGCAGCAACATCATCAGCAGATAATTCAAAATCTTCATTCTGACCAAAATTCCTTTGGAAACTATGAATATCAGCATCATCATCAGATTCACTATCAGTATATTCATGTACATCTCTACGCCTCTTAGGGGCCATCTACATAGAAATAATAAAAAATGTAATGGAATGGAAATAAAAAAAGCAAAAGAATACATGACTCATATACAAAAATTACATAAACTAGTTTAGTGTAAAACAGTAAATTGCATGGTGTAAATAGTAGATAGATATATAATTACCGAAAATGAGTACTCGATGATCCAGCAGCAAGTTTATATGAAAACTATGGAGAAATTGGTAGAACAGTTATGCTTGTGAATCCAAATAATTAATACCAAGATTTAAAGTTTTACAACATTATAAGTAATTAAATCAGAAAACATGTATGTGCTGGTTGGCAAGTTCATATGTAGACAAGCATCATAGCCTACCACACATCTAACCAACACAATAAAGACAGAAATATACAAAACATTACTAATGCATATAAAGCAGTATGAATATCAACCAATCACCAACATAGAATCTTCAATTAATGAACTAGTGTCTGAGATACAATAGCAAATAACACATGATAAAATTACATATCCCATCAATATATGACTAATATATACGCTAAAATCGTACAAAACGCTAGAAATTGTCACTACAGAGCACATCTGAACAGATGAAAAGGGATTAGAAACACAGGAAATGCAATCGATTCAACCAATAACGAAGATCCGCGCATGAAATTGGAGGAAGGGCGAAATCTAAGGAGGAAGAAGAGGAATCAGGGCACAAATTACTTAATCCTACCCATCAGAGACACATATACAGCATTAAAATCGCAGATTCGCACAGTGGAGCAACATGCACAAAATCAGGAAAAAACACTACAGTTCCAGGGGGAATAGATCCGAAGCGAAGCAAACGACACGAATCGAAGGGCAAATCACCTAACCTCGAAGCTGATTAATCCAGAGAAATCAGCTAACCTGACAGCTGAATAATCCAGCAAAAATCAAGACCTAGCAATATGCGGAGATCCAAACAACAACGCACGCAAGAGCAACGCAGAATCAAAACGGAAAAAGGCGGATTCAGATGAGGGCAGCACAGATCGAAGGCGCGCGCGGAGGGAATCGCCTCACCTGGAGCTCCAAAGAGAACAGCCGAAAAAGCAAAAACCAAAAATGAAAAATGAGGAGCGGTGCCGACAACGGCTGCTTGAGAAAGGGCGGGGTGCCCAAAAAAAAAGAGTGGGGCCCAACTGTCAGACAGAGAGACAAAAAACAAACCGAAGGGAAAGAAGGAGAAGATCAGAGCGTCCGCGCCCAGATCAGACGGCCACAAAATCGAGTGCTGGCGGCCAGAGAAACACTCAGGTGTTGTTTAGCTTTTTCCTTTTATTAAAGTATTGGGAGATAAATAGAGTCCGTGTTGAGGATAAACAAGCATTCAAGGAGTGAGATTCAGACTTGGAAAATTTTCAGTTATGGCTGCATCCATGGGTTCCGCTGATCTTTGACCTGAAATTTTAACCAACTAACAAAATTTTCACACCTAGCAAGAAGATAGAAAGCACTACAAGGTTTATGTTGACTGTTTAGCCAAAATAAACTTTAAACACCACTCAATATAGCTAAGACAGTTTCCAACATAATTTAAACAACTTGTGAATTTCAGTTTTGAGTTCGTTTGATTTGAGATGCGGTTTTACATCTCACCAATGTCATCTCCAAAATAGGTACCTCGATGCATTGTTTAAGCCAGAGGTGAAGCCAACAGAGGGAGGGAGGGGGCATGAGCCCCTCTCTCCCCTGTTGAACTACCGTCACCTTTGCCCACATCATTGAGCAAGCGATCAAGGTCGCATCGCATCCGGCGTGCCGCAAGCCACGCACTGACGCGACGCACGGGCTCACAAAGTCACTGCACACCTGCTAGCTACTCACTGGCAGCAAGGGGCTTCTTCAAAGTGCCTTGCCACCTTGGGGAAAAGGCACTCTGGGTACATTGAGGGATTGGGCGCCGAGGAACCGAGGAGAGTGGAGAGGAAAGACACATGGAGCGCGCAGGCATCGCAAAACCGGTCGGTGGCGTACGTGTCGAGAGACGATTGATCAGGCTAGCGTACGGTATTGGTCGCGGCTTGTTGAGCGTTGTACTACATGGACTAGTACTACTGATCGATTGGGCCTATCTTGTTTTACAGCTAGCTAGCTGCTTGTTACACTGACAAACAAGGGCCGGCCAAAGATGCTTCGCGAAGAGGACATGCTCTTCTGTGCAACGTGAGTTTTCAATATTGATCACACCCTTTTTCTCATGTGATTGGATTTGGGGGTGAGTCTGCATTGTTTAATTATCTCGATCACGTATGGATATTTAGCATGTGACAATTCATATCCATGATTGATAAATTTTTCTCCCGTCCATTGAGCATACCATGTGTTAGTTACTGGCATTGCACAGGTAAGGCCTTTAGTTTTTTCACTTGATGAATGGCTTGTAGGCTTATGCTTGGCTACTACAACTAATTGTGTGTTATGGGCGTCGGCGCTAGTGCTGTTGTGTTGAGCTGATGAACAGATTGGTGAGGCAAGGTCGAGAACTCGAGATTCTTCTACTTCAGCTCATGTTCATCTTCACCCGTAGTATCGCACGGGCATATATGCTAGTAAAATTACAAAACACAAACCAGCAGATCTAGAACAACAAGATCCGAATATAATCGGGTGGGACCGGGCCCAGAAAAAACCCATGACCAAATCTATACTATAAAGATCAAATAATTTGAAAAACTTTTTTCACCAAATTCGGGCCCGCCTTACCCCTCACGCAGGACCCACCCGACATCTAATTGGGGGGAGTGGATATGGTGGAAGACCCATAGAATCGTAATTTGAAGAGCGTTTCTACCAAAAACGAATTATTTTTCTCACATTGATGACCCCTACCCACCTCCATACCCACATGTGGACCCACCCGTGTCTACATCAGCAGATAGCACGCCGCCCCACCCATCCACCCACGCCAAAAACCGTCGGGAAAAGTGAATTTCCTTGTGTGTTTTAGCAAATACCAACAGGAAAATGTAAAACACACAGGGAGTAGTGTGATGCCATGGAGTGGAAACAAATCAAAAGGCAAGACGTACGTACGCCATGTCGTAGTATTGGAGACGACGTTGTGGACCTGCTGCATTGGACTTTGTAGTACGTGGTATGGTAGTGATAGCGTGGTATCCTTTGGCTAGCTATTTAATTTGCACTAAGATATGCTAAGCGTGTGCCAAAATGTGCCAAACAATAGCATCACCTCACTTGATTGGAGGATGAAATTTAAACTGGTCATTAAGCTGTAGGTTGCACACAGCAAACCAAAGTACTCCATCTCTGGATGATCCGATCAGCAAGAGAGAGAGAGAGTAACATTTACCATGCGTGGCTACCTAATTTTACCATGGGACTCCCCGCCTCCCGGCCGCTTTGCTATGGTCACATAAGTGCCCGTTTCGGCAAGATTCCTCGCCACATGGTTGCAACGGTGCAAGGAAAACGATGCAAAGCCGCCTCTGCAATGCAAAGCGCACGGCCGTCACTTCACTACTTCAAAGCGCGCGCTCTCCCTCTCCCCTTCGCTTTCCTGGCATGCACCAGGCGTTGTGTTGTGTGTGTCATGTGCCAGCATGCAGCTGCTAGTGACGATCGATCTCAGCGGGTACGGTGGCGCAGCGACCTCGAGCACCTAGAACTACTAGTAGAACTTAGAAAGCTAGTTTATTTCTCTGCATTGACGATGGATTGAAGTGTTTGGGTTGCGGCACCATGTAGAGCGCGTTCATGTGGGTAGGAGTGCAATTTTTTTTTTATAATGTAATGCATCATCGAACCTTTTTAGTTCAATTATTTGTACTACATTGAATGCCAGCCAGCTAGCTCTCGTCCATGCAGCATGCTCCACCCCCGCGCTGCCACCAGGCAGGGAGCTCACCTCGAGGGAGGTCGCCACCGCTGCTGCATGTGAGCATGTCACCGCCGCCGGGGAAGTCGCTCGGTAGTGGATCTAAGGAGAAGTCGGAGAAGGGAACCGGAGCAGCCCTGAATCGCTCCTCACCCAACCGAAATGATGGTTTAGCATCCTCGTGTCGATGGCGGTGAAGAGGGAGACGAGGCACTCAGCTCGGCGGTGTTTGACGGCGAGGAGAGAGCTGCAGCACCCAACGGCATTGGTGGCGGCGCTGACGAGATGCCCGTTGCCGGCGCTCCCTTTTTCTCTACGCCCAGAAGACAGAACGGCGTATGTTCTCCGTTCTCGTGTGTGCAGGCAACTGGGCTGATAATGGGCTGATATATGACCGCAAAGAAATAGACTTTTTTAGTTTTTGTGTGCGCCGTCAGATGGGCGACTGATGTCCCAGATCATTCGAACGTCGCTCTGCCGCTGCCAGCGCAACGGCAGAGGATCCCATTCCCCCTAAAAGATAGTCGACGTTGGGTTTCGTGTCACAAGTTTGACCGATATTGTTGAAAAATACGTGAAATATTCATATCTCTAAATAAATTTGTTAAAAAATTAGATTCAAATATTTATCTAAAATATTAATTTTGTAGTATAAATATTAATATATATTTTTATATATTTAATTAAAGTTGTTTCTCGATTTCACTTTGGTAAGGAGCGGGAGACTAAAGCTTTTTGACAAGGGCGGAGGAAAGCCAGCGAGTAGACGAACCGAGTACTACTACACCACTTTGGAATCTAATAATCCTTCCCTCACCTCCGCCCCCTTCTCCTCCCTGCTCCTCCCCTCTTCCCAGCCAGCAGCGGATCCAGCGGTGGGTCGGGGGGGGCTCCAGCCCCCCTACCACCCTAGATCCAATGGTAATTCTCCAAGTTTTCCATAAAAATTTTGAGGAGGAAGAGGAAGAAGAAGGAGGGAGGAGGGAGGAGGAAGAAGATGAAGGAGAGCCCCCCTACCTCCCAATCCTAGATTCGCCACTGTTCCCAGCCTTCTCCTACCCTTCCCTCTCCACCCTCTACACCCTGCTCCTCCCCTCTCCCCAGCCTTCTACTACCCCTCCCTCACCCTCGCAGTTATGGCGACCCCGCCGTCTTTCGTTTGTGAGCACTTCTTTGAGCTTCCGGTTTCGGAGTGGGGGCAAGTGTTGGGGTACTTCGCCGCCGGCACGGTGGCACTTGCCACCGCGGTGAGGGTCACCGTGCACCTTTTGCACAGGAGGGCGGCGAGGCGCACCCGCGTCCTTGCGACCACCCAGAGTGACAACGCCAGGGAGCAAGCGGCGGCGGCGGAGGTGCAGGCGCAGGCGCAGGTAGCTGCGAGGGCGCAGGCGCGGGTGCAGGCGGCCCTCGCCGCGTCGCAGGCTCGTGCGGCGGCCCTCGATGGAGAGCTTGCTCTCCTCCGGCGCCAACAATCATCGATGGAGGCCGCAGTGCGCGAGCTCGCTCTCCGCAGGGAGAGGGACATCCTCTCCCTCGAGAGGAGGCTTCGCCCCGTCGAGGAGGCGAGGCAGGTGGACAGGTATAGCTAAGACAGTTTCCAACATAATTTAAACACCACTCAATATAGCTAAGACAGTTTCCAACATAATTTAAACAACTTGTGAATTTCAGTTTTGAGTTCGTTTGATTTGAGATGCGGTTTTACATCTCACCAATGTCGTCTCCAAAATAGGTACCTCGATGCATTGTTTAAGCCAGAGGTGAAGCCAACAGAGGGAGGGAGGGGGGCATGAGCCCCTCTCTCCCATGTTGAACTACCATCACCTTTGCCCACATCATTGAGCAAGCGATCGAGGTCGCATCGCATCCGGCGTGCCGCAAGCCACGCACTGACGCGACGCACGGGCTCACAAAGTCACTGCACACCTGCTAGCTACTCACTGGCAGCAAGGGGCTTCTTCAAAGTGCCTTGCCGCCTTGGGGAAAAGGCACTCTGGGTACATTGAGGGATTGGGCGCCGAGGAACCGAGGAGAGTGGAGAGGAAAGACACATGGAGCGCGCATGCATCGCAAAACCGGTCGGTGGCGTACGTGTCGAGAGACGATTGATCAGGCTAGCGTACGGTATTGGTCGCGGCTTGTTGAGCGTTGTACTACATGGACTAGTACTACTGATCGATTGGGCCTATCTTGTTTTACAACTAGCTAGCTGCTTGTTACACTGACAAACAAGGGCGGAGCCAACGATGGGGTGGTCGGGGCTCAAGCCCCCTACCGCTAGAAACTCCATTAAGCCCCACTGAAGCCCCTCCAATATTTTTTGGCATAGGTAAAAAGAGGAAGAAGGAAGAGGAAGTAAGGGCGAATGAGGCCCCCCGCGCTTATAGTCCAACGTCGCTACTACTGACAAATAATATATACCTAGGCATGGCACGGCGCGTAAGCCCACACGCAGCGGCACGGTACTCGCTGATTTTTGGAGTTGATGTTCTAATTCTTTCATAAATTCATATGAATTTCTCATTAATGAGTGGAGTAGTTTTTAGTGGAGTGGAGTGCTGCTAAACACCTCTTAAGTTCATATTTTAAGATTTAGAACTCAAATGGTACGATTAGCAAATTAGAGATCTATTTGGACATTTTGTAAGTTTGGGGACTGGCACAATGCCACGAATTTAAGAACCAGCGGCGTCTTAAAAAATAAAAAAATACACATTAACACGCTCGCCTCCAATAGATATATTCACGTCAACTTTTTTTTAATACACTAGGTGATACCCCGCGTGTTGCTGCAGAAATTTCAACAAATTTTAAAGATAATATTTGAAAGTAGTAACTAAAGTGATTACTTCGTAACATTCTACTGCAAATAACACATTGCATACATGGATCCTATTAGTCGTAGAAAATCGATAGAAGAAATAAATTGATGATTTTAGTGGATAGTGACGTGGACACCTTGCATGTTGAGAGAAGACATAATAGATGCTGATGTGACGCGCTGAGGGTTGAGAGAACTCCTCAGTGGGGAGCGTCTCGCGGCACATGCTTTGGTTAACGTTAGAAATATCTGACTAGTAGAAAAATTGACCGTTTCCACACTATTATCTATACTATAAGAAGTGAAGACAATTGAAAAATTTTCTCACCCAAATCGGGCCCACCTTACTCCTCACGCCGGACCCACCCGTCATATGTTTTTAGAAGTGGATAGGGTGGAAGGACTATGAAGTAAAAAAACGAATTGTTTTTCTCACCCACCCCACGTCTACCCACCTTGTGTACCCGCTCGGCCTTTTTTTTTTGTCCCACACCCATCGGTTTATTCCCTTCTTTTTGCCGCGCACCGCACGCAACGGCGCGGCCTTGCCCCGGCGTGCGGCGGTGGTCATGGCCCTAGCCGAGTCACGCACGGGATGCCCAAGGACGGGTGGACATTCGAGCTGCCGTTCGGGGTGGACGTGTTCCTCGTCCTCGTCTCCTTCACGCTCATCACCACCATCATGTTCGGCACCGCATTCCTCATCTGGAAGCTCGGCGCCATACATTTCAACGAGGACTAGCCTGTAGATTGTCTCTAGCTTTTGGGTGATTCTGGCAGACTTTGCAATGCTAGGTGAGAGATATTTTTTTTAGCGCAGGTGAGAGATAATTGCTTGGTTCTGTATAGCAGAGTTGTCGCGTCGGCTGCTCGGTCTAATGCTCTTTTCGATTCAGCATGTCTCTGCGTGGAGTTTACAAACATGGGTGGGCAAATGGCTTCACAAGACATCAACGAGTCTTCTCTTGCAATTAATTGAGGTGAGATTCCACATGAGCGACGAATTCGATCCTTGGGCGGTTGATAGTTTTGACGGGAGGGAACATGTGACATCCTGACTCAAGTCTTAATAGGATTAATAAGGATACTCATACCAATAAGTTGCAACTTCTTTTCCGGAAGCTTATCACCAAAAACTCCAAAGTTAAGCGTGCTTGACCTGGAGCGATGGGTGACCGACCGGGAAATCCTTCCCGGGTGCGCATGAGTGAGGACAAAGTGCGCAGGAAAGACATGTGTTGGTCTGTGGAGATATTCTTGGGGTCCTAAAGAGCTGCCAGGCGTAGGCGGGCCCGGCCTCGGGGAGGCGAGTCCTGGAGCTGGATGTGGCCAGTGCCTCATCCGGTGTGTGGATCTGCCCAAGCACATCAGCGCGGGAGCAGGCTGCGACGCGACGCAGACGAGCTTCAACAAAGGTCACGGCGTGGGTGCTCCCGTTCGATGGCGGCGTACCCGCTGGGCCCCCAACATGTATCTCGCGTGGCACCACATCTCGGACCCGTCGCGCCTCTTCCTGGACTTGAACCATCCGTCGCCGTCGCCGCCACCGAGACCGAGCTGTTGGGTGCCCTATGGCGCTCGCCACCGCCACCAGTCTTCGGCATGTGCTGCGTAGCCATGCCTCCGAGTCGATGCAGCTACCAACGTGCGTCGTCATGTCATGGAGGTGGAGGATGGCCTCATCCGTGTCGTCAGGCGAACGACTCCGCCGCCGCCGAGGGCCTCATCCCGATCGTTCGCGACGGATGGTCGTTGGCGCGGCGCGGCGGGAGGAGATTGTCACGGCATTGGCAGATGGAGGGGACACAGCGGAGGTGCACCTCGCCGCCAGTGTTGATGCCATGGTCGTGGAGGCGTTCCAACCCAGGCCTGATGGGAACGGGACGAGCCCGATGGCTGGGAACGGGACGAGCGCATCGTTCCCACGAGTGGTGAGTCAGCGCTGCAGCCTTCCCCCGGCATCCTCGGGCTTCCGTTTGCTTTTTTTTTTTTTTTGGAGCAGGCTTCCATTTGCTATTACGCTGCACTGCACTGTGCTTACTGTCGCGTAGGGGAACAGAGTCGTGACTTGTGAGGAGGCTGCTATTGAGTGCAAGCAAAGAGTATATCGCTGTGCCCAGTCAGATTGATTGTTTAGGATTTTGTTAAGCTATATGCTAACTGTAGCAATCATTGCACTTTTTCTTAGATGTCATGTGCTGCAGATGCTTCAAACAGTTAACCGGACAGCAATTTCACCATGCACATTCCTCCCTCCAGCTCTAATAGAGGCGCTTGTGGTTTAATCATTGAGTGAACCTATCCACTTTTTATGCAATGGCTTGCTAGGAGGAACCTACTGGTTTTCTTGTGTATGTGAGTAACTACACCATCCTTGAAATTTTTTGTTTGATTGTCTATCTTGTTCTGCATATTGAGTAAGTTTTAGCAATGTATGTAGTTTATGCAAGCCAGTGAAGTTAAACACAATGCAAGAATATAGAAACAACTTAGATATGAGATTTTCACTGAAATTGAACCCGATTCAGAGACCATGTTGGCTATGGCATAAGCAAGTGGTAATGCAGCGGCTTTCAAACTTTCGGCTTGCACCGCCGTTTCTAGGCGCCCTCAAGGGTTGACGTTGTCTTCGACGCGAGGGCCGACGCATGGAGGAGGATGGCTGGCGTGGGGAGATGGAGGGTCGGGAGAGAGGGGCCCTCCTGCACCACCAGTGAAGGAGGAAGGTCTAGCGAGGGAGGGCCGCCGGGGAGGCGGGTGGAGGAATGGAGAATGGGGATTGGGGATGGAGGGCCCTTGCCGGATAAGAAGAGCAGGAGGGAGCTTGAATGTGACATGTGGGTCCAATCAATTGATGCATTTTTTAGACCAATGAGCCCAAATTCTCATCTTCTCTCGTTTCTTCATGAGTTTTATCGAGCTTGGGTCCGAGCGGGACTCTGTATCGATCCCAGGCCCACACGCAAGAGCACCCGTGGCATCAAAAAGTGTGACCGCTGCATTCCTTCTTTTGCCAGCAACCAAAAAACAGAGTTGTGCCCTAGCTCACGTTTTGCGCCGCCGCCGGTCTCTCTGCTGGATTCCACGACTCCGAGTCGTTCATCTGTTGGCCGCTCCGTGTCCTTAGCCTGCTCCGGAGTGCTACCGTCACGAAGAACTTCGATCGAATCTCCACCGTCTGTTACAACTCCGTCCAACCTGAAGGTTGAACTTGAATAGCAACTGTCGTCTGATCCTCAACACGGGCCCGTCTTACCCCTCACGCCGGACCCACCCATCAGGTTGCGTGATGACCAAAGAGGTGAAACGACCATAGAAACCGTAATTTAGGGAGCGTTTCTGCCAAAAACGAATTATAATTCACACCCATAGCACATCTACCCGTCGGCCATACCCGCCCCCCTCTATCCAAAATTATAAGGAAACACTTGTCATACACAATACGTACGTACCGAGACCTATCTCGACACCAGACACGACACGGTCCACTCTCCCCTCCCTGCCGCCCGCCCCACCACCACCACCTGCATTAGAGCTCCATCCAACTCTGCGCACCCAAAAATCCACAGCCTTTCTGCGGTCCCCCCACCTGGGATATTCCTTCCCCCTCCTTCTATGCAAGAACCCGCCACGGTTGCCCCCTCCTTCCTCGTCCTGGCGGCGGCGTTCTCGGTGCACCGCGCGGACGTCGCTTGCGCGGCCGACAAGTTCACGGGCAACCGCATCTTCGCCACGTGTGCCAACCTGCCCCGCCTGGGCGCGTCGCTGCACTGGACCTACGACGCCGCGGCGTCGTCCCTACCCGTGGCGTTCCTCACCACCCCGCCCTCCGGCGGCTGGGTGGCGTCCCCATCCTCGCCTCACTCCCGATTGTATCCACGGCCGCCCCTCCACGCTCAGCCCGCACTGCCTGCGCTGCCGCAGGAGGCTGCCGCTAGCCGGAAGCCGGAGCAGCCGGCATGACGTACGTCTGTAAATCCACCGCAACATCTTCTTGAAATGACCGAGCTCTGAAAGCATGTGCGCTGCCGCCGACCCCACTCGCTGCCGGTGACCATGGCGTACGGCGACGCCAGTGAGGGCTGAGGCAGCACGGAGGCGGACAAATCGAACCTGATGTGGCCTGCCACCGCCGGCCGGAGATCTGGCGTCGCCACACACAGGAGAGGGGCGCCGTCGTGGACCCGAGCTCCGCTGCCACCCGGCGCCTTGGGTCGCCGCCTCCTCGACCCTGCTGTCGGATTCGCCGAGGAGGAGATATGGCCCCGCGCGCACCGCGCCTCCTCGTCCGCCCTCCACCCCGGTCGCCGCGCCTCCTCGCCCGCCCTCCACCCCGGCCGCCGCGAGTGCCTACGGGGGAAGAGGAAGGTGAGATGCAGAGAAGAGGAAAGTGAGACGCGAGAGAAAACAGAGGGCTCTTGCGCCGGCGACGAGGACTATGGCTCCACCTGCTACCGAGCGCCGCGGCGGGCTGCTCTGTCCCGGCCGCCGCGAGCGCCGCGAGAGCCGCTCGGCCGCCGCGAGGGACTCACCACCGCCGCCGCCACGCACGACACAGAGAGAAAAATGAAGAAGACTGACGTGACGAGTGAATGAGAAGGACGAGGCCTAATGGATTTGTGGACGGTGAAGCACGAACAAAACTTGGTCTTGCTTGGGCCACGTCAAGGAGGAGCGCTAGCAGCTGGGAGTGATTCTTTTATTGTCCCTCAGCTAACGTACAAAGTTTTTTTCCGAGTGAATTTCACAAAAGTTCCATGAACTTTTTCCGAGATCTCATCTAAGTCCGTAAACTAAAAAACGGTCATGTAGGTCCATAAACTTTATCTGAGGTCTCATCTAGGTCCGCCAACTAAATAAACGGTCATCTAGGTCACAAACTTTTAAAGAGCGATCATCTAGGTCCACAAACTTTTAAACTCGTCGCCACCGTCTTGGACCTAGATGACCGCTCTTTAAAAGTTCATGGACCTAGATGACTGCTCTTTAAAAGTTCATGGACACAGATGACCGTTTTACGGACTTAGATAACTCTTTTTTTAGTTTGTGGACCTAGATGAGATCTCGGGAAAAGTTCATGAACCTACAGTGAAATTCACTTTTTTTTTTGCCTACATAGTATACCAAAATAGTCATTTCGTGTAATTCTCTAATATGGTGTAGAAATATGTGGTGTTTTGCTTATACCGTTTTGCTTAAAAATACGCACAATCCAAATAAACGTCTTCGTATTCTTTCATAAAGTGCGCATTTGATTACATATATCACGGGTCATGTTTTTCGCAACCAAGATTAAATGTTGAAGTTTTTGATGTATCCTTATATGAATCGGTCAATTAATTGTTACAGATTGTTAAAGTTTGAATAAATTGTGTCCTGCGGCGGTATTTGTGAACTCTATTAAAGTTGAAATTTAATAACAATCATAGATTTTTTAACAACCTTACTTTTATTCTATATTTGTTTAAAAAAATGTGTGTAGCACGTGCCTACGGCTCACTTCACTTGTTTCCTGACTTTAATGTCTTCGTCCGGTAGTGTAACACGTGCGTGTCGCACGTGCATCTTACTAGTTTATATAAAACTAGGTTCGTGCCCGTGTGTTGCTCCGGGCTATACAACTTTTTTAACATGAAAACATTTGTGTTGACATTAACAATATTTTATTGTAAAGTTCACCATTATTCATCAGTCTTAACTTTTACATCAGAAAATAACATGGACACCTAATTCAAGCAACAAAAATGCAAATTCACTCACATATAATCGATAAAAGAAAAAACTTCTATTTGTAGCTGAAGTTATATGGCAGATCCAAAATCTCTTTCCAAATTTATGGCAGATCCAAAATCTTCAGTGTAGACTATCATCTGATGGCAGATATGTGTTTCACTTAAACTGTTCAGCCACTCTGAGCTTACAGTACCAATTGCATCAGCTGCTGCTAACTTATTCCCTTCAGAATATCAGCTCCCCCTCTAAGGTTCTGTCATGCTCATAAGTGAAATATGGTGGCTTTCACAAAGATAATTGTGTACTAAAACGCAAAAAGGAAAGTGTATCTGACTTTACCTTGGAGGAAGAGGTCAACTAACATGCTTGGTGGCCTCGAGGAACCGCTCCAGGTTGCACCATCCTGCGAAGACCTCAATGTCATCTGCATGAAAGACAATGCAGTAAGTACCAAAGAGATGAAATAAAGAGCGTTGGTAAATCTAGATATGTCATAGAGCTACTTATGTATATAATGCAGCAAGATATGTTTTATCAGCAAATGCATGCATGGTACAACGTTTCTATCACTACTGTTTTTATTTTGTTTAAATCTGGTAGGCTATGTAAATGTGACCATTGTTAAAACATGTGGTTGCCTTTTTAGGTAACATTTGCACAACATATAAATGACGACTACAATATAATCAAATATGATAATCTGGAACCTCCCAGAACAATATGTGGACATAATCTGAACGGCCAAGTTCTTTACTCAATGACCAAGTTCTCAATGCAGTTATGCTTACATTCATAAAATTTCAAGTTAGAATTTTGCGTTATCAGATGAAATAAATGATGGGTATCAACCTACTCTAAAATAATATGTTTACCTAATTCTTAGACTATCCTAAATTGGTTCCAAGACAATTGTTCCTTATGCCCACATAAGTACAACTTCAAATAAATTTCTCTCCAACGTGTATTCACTAAGCACTATAAGGTTTTGACAAATGTACGATGGCATGCTGGTGTGTCAGTAGAGCAAACAAACCTGCAGCAGCTCTTTTGTGGTGATTCATTAATATTGCCAGTCAATGGCCCTTTATTCGAAAAATTGCTAATTAATTGAACCTTTTACTTGATCCTCTCTCTAGATTGAAGGGGGCAAGTTGCTTTGATTCAGGAGTAGGAGTTCAATAACTAACCTCAAAATAGTTTGAATTCAGTGTACCCAAAGGCCCTAATCTCATCTGTCAGAAAAGATCTTGTTGGCCTGTACTTCTTCCTCCTCCCTAAAGCCAGAAACCAACAGAATTAGCCAATGTGAGGTTCTTTTGGCTAGCTTGGAGAAAAGTCAATCACCTCACGTCAAATTAACCAACAGAATTCAGTGTACCGAGAATTTAGGTTGTTGGCTAATGTTAGATCTGATCTATATTGCTAATTTTGTGTGTATCACCGGATATTATATACATCTGTAATGAATATTTGTAATCCATTTTTGAATTAGCCAAGACAAAAAAAATTCATATTTAAGCACAAAAAATGTATTCCTACAGTATCCAGCTGATCTCATAGACCAAACTAAAAGAAAACAGTAAATCTGATAACACCAACCACTGATGCTGCTTCCACCTCAAACCATTTATCATTGTACGATCCCGGTAGCTCCATATGTACCTAAAAATATTCCAGCATCCTTTGCCACAAGTCATCTAAACCTGCAAGATAAGCAAAAGGTATTACACTGGGCACTGTAATCCAATTTTTTTTCCTTAAAACTTAATAAGTAAGGACCCACAAATAGTAAGAAAACCTTGATCCCTTAAAATGAATGACAGTAATGACACTTATGATATTGTGACCAAGATAAAAGGGTAACAATTGATAAAAAAATCATTTAGTCCATGTTACTATCACAAAAATCAAATTCTCATAAAAATCCAATAGACAGCTTTGAATTCATATACTTTTCAACAATAATAGATTATACTAAACCCTGAAACAAAAGTATAGCATTGTATATATTAAAATTGATTACCTGAAAGAGAGCTAAAGGGCCTCATTTACAAAACAAGGGTGCGGGACATAAGGTAGCACATTTGCAGGGAAGCACACTGATGAACATCTGCATACCTGGATTTATCTAGTTCTTTGCTGGCAGCTAGTACTCTTTTTCCCTATAGAGAGAACATGTGTGAATCATTAGCACCCAATCTATTCATTTATGAAGGATTAGCTTTAATTCTTGTCACTTGCCTGAAATTTCATAGGCCAATAAGCAGGGAGGAAAAACAAGGAGCAACTACAGGAGTGATAACTGACAACGACTCCACGGAAGTGTATTTGCTCATGTACACAATAATGGTAGGCCATCGTCCCCTGTTTTCTCATGCCGCGGCCATGATGTAGATTGTAGAACACAGATTACCAGATCAAGTCGCCCTGGCAACGGCGCCGGTGAAGTGGAGCGTGCGTGACAGGAGGAAGACTGGGGAGCCGTCGTAGCCTCATCGGGAAGGAGGAGGAGGAGGAGACGGGGGAGCCGGTCTTCTGCTCGCAGCAAGGGCGGCGGCGGCGAGATGAGGGCCGTGGATCTGGTGTGGCGGCGCACGGAGACGGCCCGGCGTGAGGGCACATGGAGGAGGTTGGGGAGCGGCAGGGGTGGCGAGTGCGCACCATCGCCACATCAGGAGGACTGGAGGAGCAGGAGGAGCCGGGTTAGGGTTTGGGCGAAAAAAGAAGGGGAGGCGGCATGGGAAGAACAGAGGGACGCACGGCGACCCGGAGAACGGAGGACCCGGCCGGATCCACCTCGAGTGAAGTCCAAGGATGACCTGGTGGCGGCCGGCGTGCATTAGTGCGGGTGGTAGTGCGTCGACGGCGGTCGGGCGTGCGTGGGCGGTGGAGGGTCGTGCGTAGGCGGCGGGGGCTGTGCAAGGCACCAATGCATCAAGGGCGGGCGGGCGGCGATGGCGGCGACCTGGTTGGGTGGAGAATGATGGGAGGCGACGGGATTGGGTTGTGGCGGCGAGATGCCCATTTGCGGAGGGGAGGGAGCCGATTGGCCTGTGCGGAAAGGGGGAGGGCGCGACTGCCGCGGTAGGGACGAGAGCCGCGGAGAGGTGGACGCGGGGTAGGGGAGGGGGACGCGTGGCGGCGTGGGGGCGGAAGGCGGACGCACGCAGATTCAAGATGAAAGTACGATCCAGTTTTTGTCTCCACTTCATACTTCATACTTTTTATTATTTTTATATTATTATTATTATTATTAGGAGTAGAGATAGAGATTTTTAGGAGTAGAGAATGAAAAAAGCAGTGACATCGACACCAAGAATCCCACCTGCACGTTTGAGGAAAAAAAGGTAAGATGTTTGAGGCAGCCTTCGGTCGTACGCATTGCCGTTTCCCACCGTAACCTCCTCCAAACAAAAACTAATCAACCGTCAGAAACACCCGATCAAAACTCAATCAACCAAACCGCCGCTCTCCGAGTCCAGCCGGTTGCTTGTCAACCTCCCCTTGGCTTTCCCGTCGCTTGCAAGCCTCCCCAACCCGTGCTAACATCCTCCCCGACCCCGTCACCATCACCCGATCCCAGTGGGACGCCGCCTCCGTCCCCACCTGCCAGCGACCGCGGGGCCCGCACGAGGCGGGGTGTGCACGGACGCCGAGAGTCCGAGACAAACAAAGCACGGGGGCTCTTCTCTGCTAGGAGAGTCTCACAAGACAAGGAGACAGCGACAGAGATACTACTACTAGTAACAGTAACAGTGCCGGCGTAATCCGCGCGGTGCGATTAGCGGACGAGGACAGGGATTTTTTTTTAATTTTAACTTTTTTAAAAATTATTTTTAAAAATAACACCTCCGAAATATTATTTGCAGATCTAACCATTTTGCCCGCGCCGGCCGCGTGGCGCGGCAGGATAACGTTGCCGCGCCACATGCAGCGGCGCGGCAAGCCCGCCACGCTGGCACGGTGGGCTTACGAGGCCTCCTCCTACCGCGCCACATGCATCGGCGCGGCAGCGTGACGATGCCGCGCCATGTCGGCGGGCGCGGCAGGAGGTTCTCCAATTTAATTTACCAATTTTGAACCATCTAAATAAAATAGTATTTGAATTCCAAATGTCGTAAAAATTGATATGCACGTTATATAAGGTCTGAACATTCCATTTTAGTAACATGTGCAAGACTAAGTATTACATATTTTAAAAAATTTAATTTCAAAGTAGGCTATGTATTATCCTTATATCCCACTTAGGGCTCTCGTTAAATGGTTATCTATCTAGGATAATACCAATTAAACATCATCTAAACATTGAATGTCACGAAACTTGCCATGCACATTGTATAAGGTGTAAAGATCTCATTTTAATATCATGTAAACAGTCAAGTGCTACATATTTTGAATTACGTAATTTTAAAGTAGGCTATGTATTATCCCTATATCCCACTTAGGGCTCTCGTTAAATGGTTATCAATCTAGGATCATACCAATTAAATATCATTTAAACATTGAATGTCACGAAACTTGCCATGCACATTGTATAAGGTGTAAAGATCTCATTTTAATATCATGTAAACAATCATGTGCTACATATTTTGAATTACATAATTTTAAAGTAGGCTATATATTATCCCTATATCCCACTTAGGGCTCTCGTTAAATTTAACCAATTTTGAACTATCTTCATAAAATAGCATATGAACTTTAATCATCACGAAACTTGACATGTATATTGTATAAGTTGTAAAGATTCCATTTTATTAATTTGCACAAGGTCAAGTGATACATATTTTCAAATATATAGTTTTAAACTATGTTATGTATCATCCCTAAATTCATGTTAGGGCATGTTGTTAAATTTAACCAATTTTAAACCATCTTAATAAAATAGTATATGAACTTTAAATGTCACGAAACTGAATATGTATATTGTATAAGTTGTAAAGATTCCATTTTATTAATATTTACAAGGTCAAGTGATACATATTTTAAAATATATAGTTTCCAAATAGGCTATGTATTATCCTTAAATTCATGTTAGTGACACCGTTAAATTCAACACACTTTTGCACCATCTTAATAAAATAGTACATGAACTTTAAACATCACAAACCTCCACATGTATATTGAATAAGTTGTAAAGATTTCATTTTATAAACATTCATAAGACCCGATGTTACATATTTTGAAATACATCACTTAGCTTTGTGAATGTTAATAAAAGGTGTGTACAAAGAATTAATGTCCCTACAGAAATGTGTCTCATGATCAATGTTTATAGTGTATAGTATAATATATCTATCGAGTTTTATCTAGTTTCATGATGTTTGAAGTTAATATATATTATGATGTACCCTACTTAAAGTTTCGTGACATTCAATGTTTAAATGTATTTCAAAATATGTAGCACTTGATTTTCTACATATTAGTAAAATGCTATCATAACACCTTTTACAGTGTGCATGTTAAGTTTCATGACATTCATGTTTAAATGTTATGTAATTGAGATTATCCTAAGTAGATAACCATTTAACGATAGCCCTAAGTGAGATATATGATAATATATAAGCTACTTTGGAATTAAAATTTTAAAATATGTAATACTTGGTCATGTACATGTTGCTAAAATGGAATGTTTAGACCTTATATACCGTGCATGTCAAGTTTCTAACATTTAAAGTTCAAATACTATTTTATTTATATCATTCAAAATTGATAAGTATAATTGAAGTACTCCAGTCACGCCACGCGGCACCATCAAGTAATACATATTTCAAAATTCTATACACTATAGAAGTTTCTTGATCACGAGATACTTTTCTATAGGGATATCACCCCTTTGTACACACCTTTTTTATTGATCATGAGATACTTTAGTGATGAAAAAGTTTCTCGACTTAATCAACTTATATATTTATAGCTATTAATGTACTAATCCTAATTTATTGTATTATTTTCGTAGCCATCATATCACATGAAGAGCTAACTAATTTTTATAACTTAGTCATATCAATTGGCCTAATTCAACTTAAATAAGGTTAATATTCCATTAGCCTAATTCAAAACTAAATAAGGTCTCACGCGCCCTTGAGTTCATTAAATTATTATATTTAATCAAAGCAAATAACTAAGTTAACACTTAAGGCTATGTAAGGGAGATAAAGGAGTAATGCACAACTTACTTTGAAATTATGTAATTCAAAATTTGTAGCACATGATTGTTTACATGATATTAAAATGATATCTTTACACCTTATACAATGTGTATGGCAAGTTTTGTGACATTCAATGTTTAAATGATATTTAATTGGTATTATACTAGATTGATAACCATTTAACGAGAGCTCTAAGTGGGATATAGGGATAATACATAGCCTATTTTAAAATTATGTAATTCAAAATATGTAGCACTTGACTGTTTACATGATATTAAAATGAGATCTTTACACCTTATACAATGTGCATGGCAAGTTTCGTGACATTCAATGTTTAGATGATGTTTAATTGGTATTATCCTAGATAGATAACCATTTAACGAGAGCCCTAAGTGGGATATATGGATAATATATAGCTTACTTTGAAATTATTTTTTAAAAAATATGTAATACTTAGTCTTGCACATGTTACTAAAATGGAATGTTCAGACCTTATATAACGTGCATATCAATTTTTGTGACATTTGGAATTCAAATACTATTTTAATTAGATGGTTCAAAATTGGTAAATTAAATTGGAGAACCTCCTGCCGCGCCAGCCGACGTGGCGCGGCATCGTCACGTTGCCGCGCCGATGCATGTGGCGCGGCAGGAGGAGGCCTCGTAAGCCCACCGTGCCAGCATGGCGGGCTTGCCGCGCCGCTGCATGTGGCGCGGCAACGTTATCCTGCCGCGCCACGCGGGCCGGCGCGGGCAAAAGGGTTAGATCTGCAAATAATATTTCGGAGGTGTTATTTTTAAAAATAATTTTTAAAAAAAGTTAAAATTAAAAAAAATCCCCGAGGACAGCAGGGGAGAATCGAAGCGTGGCGGAGTGTGACGGCGTGGAAGAATCTGCAGGCGAGGAGGAGGCGACGGCGACACGCGGGGACAAAAGCGAGCTCGATACTCCTACTAGAAAGATTGCGATTTTTTTTCCCTTTTCCAAGTTTCCATTCCGTCCCGTCATCTCTCACAGCTCGGCCGAGAGAGAGAGAGAGGGAGGGGGAAATCTTCCACTGACTTCTCCCGTGTCGCGTTGCCCCCCTTTCGCCTGTGCACCGCCTGCCCCCCTCCGTCGCTGGCGCTCGCTCGCAGCGACGAGTCGGCCTCTCCTCTCGTCTGCTCTCGCCGCGCGCCCGCGGGAGAGAGCGGGGGGCGCGGGTGGTTGGCGGCGGTGGTTGAGGTTTAGTAGAAGAGGAGAGTAGAGAGAGAGAGAGAGGGAGGGAGGGGGGAAGGCGGCGGCCGCGGGTTGGAGGAGGGAGGGAGCCCCGGGGTGCAGTCATCGCCCCGCGGGCAGGCGGGATGGGGAACCGGGTCGGCGGGAGGAGGCGGCGGCCGGCGGTGGAGGAGCGGTACACGCGGCCGCAGGGGCTGTACCCGCACCCTGACATCGACCTCAGGAAGCTGCGCCGCCTCATCCTCGAGGCCAAGCTCGCGCCATGCCACCCGGGCGCCGACGACCCCCGCGCCGACCTCGACGAGTGCCCCATCTGCTTCCTGGTACGGTGAACCCCTCCCGGCTCCCGCCCCCGTCTGCTCCGACGGTGGATTGCGTTGCGCGGAGAGTAGTTTTGGCCCCCCCTCTGATGATGCTGTTTGTTTTTTCCTCTGATCAATTTCGGTGGTGCGCGTTGCAGTTCTACCCCAGCCTCAACCGCTCCAAGTGCTGCGCCAAGGGGATTTGCACGGGTGAGTGCTCCCCCAACTGGAGGGTCTCGTCTTCTTCTATTTGGCTTCTATTTTGACCCGTTCTCGCGCGTGCAGAGTGCTTCCTCCAGATGAAGTCGCCCACCTCCTGCCGGCCGACACAGTATCCTGTCCCAATTCGCCTCGGCAATTTTGAATTCGTCAGTCATGTGTTAGTAAATTGTGCCGGTTATTGCTCAGTTGCCCCTTGACTTGTTGCCTTGTTAGATGCCCGTACTGCAAAACACTGAATTACGCAGTGGAGTACCGCGGTGTGAAGACCAAGGAGGAGAAGGGCATAGAGCAGCTTGTGAGTGCCCGCAGAAACCGTGATTTTGTTCAGAGTTGGATTTTTTGGTTTGCGTTTGCCAATTGGTTGGGACTGGGAATTCTGGGTAGGAGGAGCAGAGGGTGATCGAGGCGCAGATCAGGATGCGGCAGCAGGAGCTCCAGGAAGACGCAGAGCGGATGAAGAACAAGCAGACTGCTGCTTCCACTGATGCAGTAGCAACTGCACAAGTTGAATGTAGCGATACTGATGGCACATCAACAACAGGTGTATTATTGTAGATTTGATGTGTGTTACTTTCTGTGTAATCAGTTGTTTGTCGTTGTTCAATTGCTGACCCTGTCTGTTCTGTTGATAGTTGCAAGCAGTGAGCAAGGCAATGATGCTCTCTCATCCCAAGTACAGCACTCGGAGTTGCTATTGAGGAATTCTGAAGCCTTCAAACAGATACGGTTTGTACTGATTAACTCGCAGTAGATGCACCGATGCTTCTAGTGTGATTAGTGTTGAACTAATGCCTTAGGGATTGCATGCTCTTTCTAAATTCAATGATGTTGAAGCATTGCGATCATTGTTGCATTGATGCTTTGGGGATCAAGAGTTCCATAGGCAAAATAACTAATCCTTACTTGCCCCGTTTGGGAAATACCCATTTGATAACTTGTAATGTACACTTTGTAGCAGTTTGTTTGTTGTTGGTTGTTGGTATGGCAATGGACCGCCAAATGATTATGTTGTCATGTTGGTTCGCATATCGGGTTGCAGCTGCACCATGCTGAATATATTACTGGTATTGGTAGATTTAAGATTTTTTGTTTGTCTTGTGTCTGTCTGTTAACCGAACTTGTTGGAGATTCCCTTGAAACCTTGCTGTTGCTTCTTGCTTCTCTTAAATTTTAAGATAAATGGTTGTTGAATGATCTCAATTTGATGTGCTTGACTTTGTTTAGAAGACCTTCTATTCAGTTGTATTAAGATAATACAGGAATTGCTGCCCATGTATCTGTACAATGAACTCCATTCTTATGCAATTAACAAAGTGGCATTCCATATAACAATCTTGGGTAACTTCATGAAGGGAAGTTTTATGTTGGTGTGAAGATTTGAGATTTTTTAGTGAAGTATTTCAAGTATGAATGCAGCTGTTAAGGGTTATAGAATATGGAAATGGCTTAAAAGAAAAATTATTTGTTTGTCCACCTATTCAATTACACGTATTAGATAAGGATGATTTGACTGGTAAACATGTACAGCTAAAAGCTTCTGGCCACAGCAAAGCCTTATAATATCAAGTCAGTTTCTCGGGTACAGAAGATTGTGTGTTTGACTGTTTCTGTAGTCTACATCAGCTCTGTGACATTTGGAGCAGAGTAGGAGGCATGGTCGCGTATAGCATCATACCATAAGAGAAGACGAAGTAGTCAAAACAAACCTGCCATCATCCCCTTTTCCTTGCAATTAACTGAGTTCTTTTTTATTATGAAATGAATGCATCATGATTTTTGGGATTAATTATGTACTGATAAATTCTTTTGATGCAGAGGCAATAATTTTGATATGGACCTTGAAGAAGTTATGCTAATGGAAGCAATTTGGCTCTCAATACAGGTGCGCCAAAACAAAAATTCAGTCATTAATTATACAGTCACTATGCTCTGAAAGGGTCACTTTTTTTTTGTCATATTACATGAATGAGATCTTTTTCTAATGATGATAGTTTTGCTATATTTATTAGTATGATAGTGATACCCCTGTTTCATTTCTTGATCGGTGTCGCTTGATGCTGCAGTCGTAATCGAATGATGCAGTGTCCTTTCAAGACCTGTTCTGCATGAATCTAATTAGAACTTGGTTTCTTACTTATTACTTGAACCTGCATCTGTACCTATTTTCGTGTAGCACACACTTTCGTTTATGTAAATTATAGTTAATACTGTGTGAATGGGTAAAAACAGGATCGGTCATCTCGTCAATGTATGCGCTTATCCATTTTGTGATTTTTGTTTCTTTCAACAGGATCAGGAAGCTTTGGGAAATCCAGGATGCGTTGGCACTATTCCACCATCAATTCCTTCAAGGCCTTATGATGGTTCTATGACAACAACAGCTGAAGCAGCTTCTTCTGGTGGATTTGCTTGTGCAGTCGCAGCTTTAGCAGAACAACAGCACATGCATGGAGAGTCTTCTAGTTCTAGCACGCCAACTTGCCAGACAACAAGGTTTGACACCGTCAGCAGATCAGACAGATCCTTTACGGAGGATCTGAGCATAGTTGGGAGCAGTTCTTCAGACTCCAAGGTTGAGGAACCATCAAGCAGCAGAACACACCGAACAATAGAGGGTGCAGAGTCTTCTAACGATCAGTGGTCAGAGATTGCTGAGGCTGGTACTAGTCATGCTGGGTCTGATGTTACAGCGGAGGCTATTGCTGCCAACTCAGCCACCTCTATTGGGTCTAGCATCCCTTCCGGCGGTATTCCTGATAGCTTCGAGGAACAGATGATGCTGGCCATGGCTCTTTCGTTGGTCGATGCCCGCACGAGAGCAAATTCTCCGGGGTTAGCTTGGCGGTAGCATTTGTTAGTAGTCTCCCTCACAGTTTCAGTTTATTTATTCTTCTCGGTTGGGTGAGTTTTGTCCCTAGAGTACCTTTCACCAGATAAAACACAGGATTAGATTGTGAACAGGTTGAACCTTGAAGAACTGGCAGTGGTTGTTGTGAATAGTGGGGGGTAAATCTGCAAATCTGAATCTCTCCTCTTTTTTTTTCTTGGGGGCAAGAAATTGGATTCTTGTAGGTCCAGGCAGACTTCTGCCTGCAAAAATTGTGGTTGTTGATGTCACAGACATTGTGTAAATATGGAAACTCAAATTTCTTTTAAATTTTCATGTTGCCGCCGGTTGGTTTCCTGATTGCTATGTAGGACATCTTTTGATATTAAACTCCTATGTTCGGCAGTTGGCACATAAACGGCGTGTGGTGTCCGTACTCATATTCCTCCATGATCCCTATTCTGGTTCCCTCAGCACTTTGCATACTCCTATGTTCCTTGGAGAAAAGGCAGCGTGACCCCACAGCCTCAGCGACGATAATTGCACCTTTTGCCTTTTTTTAGACGTGCATTATACATTTTTTCATTAAGAAGAGGAGAATTATAGCTATACAACTTTAGGAGAACCCAAAATCGCGGAAACAAAACTAACACAAACGACCAACATCAAAGACGAAAAAAAACGGCACCCACTGCCAACCACCGAAGAAACCACAGGCCCTAAGACGCCAGAGACTAGATAGAGAGACACCAAGACCGTAGGGACATCACCAAAGCCTCACAATCTGGAGGCGGCGGAAGAGAGCGAGAGCGCCATGCAAGATGATGCCTCCAAGAAGGGGAACGACGCCAACGCCACCATCGTCCGTCTACCCATGTAGAAACAGACCAAGTCTTCACCTGGCAGGACTTCACGCAGACGACTACCAAAAATGTTCTCTTCACACGAATTTTCCTCGGTGTTTTACTATTCAGATCTACTAATTTTACTACTTCTCTCCCTCGATCTTATCTCTTCCTCCCCTTTTCTTCTCCACAACGATGCTTCCCTTTTCTTCTCCACGGTGACGCTTCCTCCTGCAACCATTGGCCGCCGCCCAGCCCTCCCCACCCCACCGGCACGGGTGGGGTAGGGTCTCGGTGACCCACCGTCGCTCCTTGCCGCCCCTCCGCCCGCAACCTCCGCCAGGCGGCCTACCGTCGCCGGCCCTCCCTCTATGGGCAGTGGTGAGCAGAAGCCCCCCAGGAAAACCCGAACCCCGGACCCTAGAACCATAACCCTAACCCGACTATGACGTGAGAGACGCAAACACTCATGTGTGCGTACGCAACCTGACAAGTCAAGATGAGAGGTTTCCTTTCCTCCGGTCCCTCCTTCTTCCGTCTTTTTTCCTCTTCTTCTTTCCCCTGTTCTTTAAATAGTGGTCCTAAGTGGTGGGTGGGGGGGGGGCTTGAGCCTCACCCGTCCCACTGGCACATTCATCACTGAACCTGACATATATAAGACGCAAACGCTTATGTCTACGTGCACAACATGATGTGTGAGACGCAAACAAAGTACATGCACATCCTCTATATTCATGAACTTTACTGCTACAAGTATACATGAGCCCTACTGCTATAAGTACATCTATGAGACTGCACCGACAAATCTTGAGATCGATGAGGGGTACGTACTTGCACTACATCTCAAACCTGCCCTGTTCGCAAATCTACTCTTTGGTTGATTGGTTTGTACTCTTTGGAGTACCAACCGTCAAAATATCCACATGATCAGCGACAAAACAAAAACTATGTTTGGCAGATCCTCTATTGATTTATACTACAAAATTGTTATGAAAGAAACGTACTGTGAGCTAATTTGTACGACAAATTTGTTTTGAGAGAAAAAGAAGCCGAAGGAAGCCAAGATAGTTCTGTCTACATCACTCCGGAGTTTGAAGTGGCTATAGCGCGTCGCGTGGAGCCAAGGAAGTGGCACATTAAAGTGTGAGTTCTATCTACGTCACTTCGGAGTTTGAAGTGACTACAGCGCGTCGCGTGGAGCCAAAGGAGTGGCGCACGAAAGTCTGAGTTCTGTCTTTGTCGCTCCGGAGTTTGTGTCACTTCGGAGTTTGAAGTGACTACAGCGCGCCGTGTGGAATTCTCATGCACATTTCACGCACCGTAATTTCAGTGCACGGATTAATTCAGCTAAAATACTTCTCTAGCCACGAAAATGGTTTCATGCCAAGCTCACGATCGAGCTCCATGTCAGAATTCTGATGAACTCAGCGCTAACAAAGAGAATCCCTACCAACAAACTCGCTACGATCTGATTCAGCCGGTGCCACGCCGCCGCGGCCGTTAGACAGGCAGCTCCGGCGCGGCGCCGACGGCGGCGCGGCAGAGCGGGCACGTCGCGTGCGCGCGCAGCCACTTGTCGACGCACCCGACGTGGAACAGGTGCCCGCATGCCGGCAGCCGACGCACGGCCTCGCCGGCGCGCACCAGGCCGAGGCATATCGCGCACTGCGCCCACCCCGTCGCGGGGTGGTGGTCCCGCTTGTACCCGAACGCCGCCGGGAGCGCCGAGATCGCCGCCGCGTCCATCCCGGCGGCCGCCCCGGACCGAAACAGCACGCCGCCTCCGCCACCGCCGCTGGTGGCAACGTCCGGCCAGGACAGGTGCAGGAAGGGGAAGGCGCGGGAAAACCTGACGCGGTGGGCGGCGAGCGCGAAGACGGCGAAGAGCGCCACGACGCCGCCGGCCGCGGCGAGGCCGAAGAGCTCGTAGGTCACGAAGAACAGGAAGGCGGAGGCGAGGAACAGCGGGACGAGGACTCGGATTCCGTAGCCTTCGCCGCCACTACCGTCGCCGCCGCTCGCCGGGCCGGGCGGGTTGCCGCGGAGCGCGGCCGCGGAGGGAACCATGGCTGGTGCGCGGCAGTGGAAGTGGGAGCGCTGGCGTTTAGCGAGAGCCAGCTGGGAATTCACACATGCGACGCGGTGACGGAGTAGACCAAACAAAGACTAGGGTACATACTGTATGTATAGGAATTCGTGTCATCTTCCTTCCATAAATCCATAGTTCCATTCAAGGTTTTTTTTTTTGGAAAAAACACAATAATGAGAATGCACCCCCATCCTAAACCTCCCAAGTACTCCTAGTTGTTTAATGTTTTTAGCCCTTTTTCGCGCGCGTGATAGTGTACAAAAAGGGTGGTAAATGGGAAAAACATCAGGTTCAATAAGAATCGGGCTAACTTTCTATATGATTTTTAGCTAAAAATTGATCAAGGCTTTTATATATAATTGCGACAATCACACTATTATTTCTCTTATTGTAACAAGCGCCTTGCACCCTTAAGATGAGATGATGCTGTCTAAGACGAATATGAAATGGTATTAATAAACGGACCCAAGAGAAATGCACTTTTTTCCTTTGATCGTCAAAGGTTGACAAGTCTGAATAATTATAGTTTCTGCTTACTGCATAATTCAGGGAGCATCTTATACTCTAGATTCTACGCATATCGAGTTGGGTAGCTGCTAACTCACCGGTGGTTGAACGGCCTGGATTTTACACATCCAGGTTCATGCATAGACACCAAAATTGGACTGATTGGAAGTGGGACAGCAACTGAAAACGGCTGTAGGCCAGAGGCTGCAACTGCTACATAGAGTACGTTCTCAATGCTTTTTTTTTTTTTGAGAATTACGTTCTCAATGCTTTCAACTGGTGAATTTGTCCACTTCGAAGAACACTCGCGGTCTAAAGTCAAAACCGGATTTGTACGCGTGGGGTCCTACTGGGCGTGGGATACTGGGATCCACAGCAAGCCGTGTGGTCCCAGGAGTCTCCCGGAATCACGTAATCATATTTCTTTCCAAATTATAATTCGTTTGACTTCAAGTTTGACCACTCGTATATAAAAAATTATGCAAAACATCATTTTTTAGCATGCTTTATTATTAAAGAACTTCAAAAATGACTTGAATTTGACTATATTTGTATAAATTTTTTGAATAAGATGAGTAGTGAAACTTAGGATTAAAAAATTCAAACGACCTATAATTTGAAACAGAAGGACAGAGTAGTTGGCTTTGTTTGGATGTCGGTATTGGAGAGGTTGGTATCGAATTGAACTCAATACCAAATCAGACAAGTTTTGAAAATGGCTCACAATACTAAATCGATTGTTTGGATATATGCCTGTCAAATTGCTCGAAGGAATTTAACGAAACTTCAAATGCCAGTCTTGTTTGGATATGCATACGGTAGAATTGGCATTGGATTCTTCTTCTTCTCTTCGGAGCAGTCGCTAGAACGCTACCTCTCCTCCTCCTTTGCTTGTGCAGCAGCGGCATGGGAGCAGGGGCCACACCCTCCTCTTTCTCGTTGACTCCTCACTTGGAGGAAGACGAAGGAGGCTCGTGGAGGGGCAGCCGGTGGGGAGAGGTGGAGGGGACGACGCGAAGGGAGACATGAAGGACGATATCGATAGAGACACGGGGACAGGCGTGACACTATTCCTGCCAATTCGAAGGTTGACGGCTCGATATCGTGGGCAAGGGGATGTGAGTGATGTCGATGCGGTTTTGTATAGTTGATTTTCTAATTCTGAATACTAACACGTCCAAACAGCTGGTATTGGGAGCTACCAATTCTAATTCTAATTCTAAGGGTTCAATACTGACATCCAAACGCAACCGAAATAATATTTTGAACTGCCAGCTGTATGCTGCATGTGAAAAAAAAATCTCGGATTGCCATAATTATAAATTAGTTGAAGTACTAGCTGAGAAAGGAGAATTCAAGGATCAAGCATTGGATGCAATGCGTCTTGTGGTGGAATCTCCTCATCAGAGTTTGAATTCTTGACTCGATACGGTTACTCGAATTAACCGCCGCTAATCTTTCAGCGTTAGGTGACATGTCTGTCAACAACAGTAATGCCTTCATTAATATCGATAATTTGCTAACTCAACCTTTCAAAGTACTCATAAAGGTATGTTCATGAAGGTGAGTGTGCGCACGCGTATTTGAACGTCTACATCTGTTGTGTGATTCGGAAAAAAAAATCATGATAAGCCGTGGTTATAAATTTTTTTCTCTCTTCCCAACAATGGTTGCGTGCGTGCGTATGCAAATGGTACGATGTCTTTTTTTTTCTTCGGCCCAGCCCGTAAAATCCAATGGCGGCTGAAAGTCCAAGCCCGGCTAAATAAACGGAAGAAGCCTCCTCCCTCTCTCTACCGCGGCCAGCAGAGTCCATCTCCAGTTCTCCCTCCCTCAGCCAAAGACGGGCTTTCTCCGTCCGGCCTCCGGCGTCCGTGCTGAACCACAGTTCTCTTCTCTCCGACGATTCGTGCCCGTCCTGGTGGGTGGTGGTAGACGGCCGGCGACAAGGTCAGCCCTCCTCCTCCCCCTGTTCCTGCTACCATTCATCTCTCGGATTGAGGCATGGTGGTGGCTGGGCTAGGGTTTCCGGTTCGTGGTCGTCGGGGGAGGGCTAGATGGGCGGCGGGCGGGCTTAAAGGAGCGTCCGGCGGCCGCCGCGGATCGAGGGTGGCGAGGTGAGGCGGCGTGGGCGCCGTGGGTCACTACCGGTGGAAGAAGGGGGGCGCTCTTGTGATTGCCAGAGGCTTCGTATCTATGGAATTAGCATAGTGGCGTGCTAGTCCTGTGTTGCCTTTCAGCAATCAACACTGGTGATTGCGCATGAGATTGATTGTGTGATTGGCACTCCTCTGCCTACCGCTTTCCCTATCTTTAAGAGATGCATTTAGCAGGCTACCACAATGGGGATGGCGATATAAACTTCAGCTAATCTCCAGTCCAAATGCTGTACCATAATATGCCTCATGGAACACCATAATCCCCAGATGAAAAAAGAGAGCACAAACTGCTGGCCCTGTAGTAATTGAGCAAGTATCAAGCTGCTATTTTGTGGTTACATGAAACTTTCTGAACTTCAGTTCATATTGCTAGACTTCGGAGCTAATTTGTGTAAAACTTCAGCACTGTTTAGTTCACAGCTTGGGTCAGCTGGGTTTGGAGAGCAGAGACTGCTGCCTCTGTTTTGATAATTGGTCAAGTATTGATTACATGAACCTTTCTAAACTTCCAAGTTTGTATTGCTGGACTTCGGAGCCAATTTGAGTTAAAATTTAGCATTGCTTAGTTCACAGCTTGGGTGGGTCAGCTAGGCATTATATCACATAAGAATTATGTATCCTAACATAGAGGTGATATACCCATGCTAAGTTTCTCTTTTACTCTCATTTTGCTATATCAATCTTGGCTAACCTTTTCGAGCTTGCAAAAAAGGGAAAATAAAAATACTTACTAGTTAGAACTAACCCTAGGCAGAATTATTCACTTGTGCTTGATTTAGAACATATGGAACAACCTTACCTTGGTACTGCATTGAACCAATTAAAGAGTTTTCTCAACATAAAATGTTGCTTGCAAAAAGTACTTTACACATGACATGTAACTTAAACCATTGGAAAGAAGAGAAGAAACCGGTCCAATTCTTTACGGTGATATCATAGGTTGTCATGCATGTCTGCTGATGTTTTCATATCCATGGGATTAGATATGTTTATGTGGTTGAATATGTAGATATATAGTAGTTTCTGTTTCTAGGAACTGGGATAAATTGAATATCATTTTAGTTCATTGCAGAACCATTTCAATTTACCCTTTTACACATTTGTTGTTACATTTCTGCTTATCTGAATTTCAGGTGAAGATGCACTTCAGGTAGTCAAGCTCCAATCTGATGGATGCTGATGAAAAGAAGTTTGGAAAAGGTATTGTTAAGACTCAGAAAATTAAATGTGTAGTTGTACACAAACAAAGAATTAGAAAAAAAATCGTTAATATGGGTTCCCTTTTTTTGGTTCCTGGCTCCTGAGCTTGTGCATAAGCAATATGATAAGACCTAAGTTCTAACCATAGATCACAAAATGGGGAAATGCCTGTCCTCAGCTGGCACAAACTGCCTCCCTGTCGTCATTGCCACTTTTTTTTTTTGAAACTTTGTCATTACCACTTTTACACGACCAAGTGGCACCATCCCGAAAATTCTAATTGTAGGACTGGTATTACGGACCAGAATCGGCTGGTTATACTCAGCTGGCACAAAGCAACAAACTGCCTCCCAGTTGCCATTACCACTTTTATACGGACCAAGTGGCACCCCCTGAAAATTCTGATTGTGGGGCTGGTATTATGGACCATAAATCCACAATAAATTTATTTGATGGAAACATAGAATTATTCTTCTAATTCATATAATTTAAATACAAAAGTTTTTGGATTTCAAATCTCGAAGTTATCAGTAATGAATCTGAAATCCTAATATTGAATGCTTAGAATTTAAATGCAAAACTTTTGGGCTGATGTCCTTTTTTACTTGTCTAGGTTGGTGTACATGGTAGCTAGACAGTTACTGGCATTTTTATTTTTATCCCAAGTCCTAACCGTGTGCCTTTTTTTACTTCATGTCTTTTTACTTTTTTTTGCTTATTCTCAGTGTAACAGTATGTTTTGTTGGGCAATGTGTATCTTGTGATGTGGCACACAGGAAGCTGCTCTCTGAATCTTAATATGCAACTAGTGTTTGATGTAGTCAAGGAGCTCACAGTTGGCGTGGTAAAGGCCACTGGCTGGGGGCTCCCACCCAGGGTTCAAATCTTGGGTGCGACACCATTTCTTTGAAATTTACGCTGTGGGGGTACTCCCCTACAGTTTTCTGTCAAAAAAAAGAAACTAGTGTTTGATGTAATCTAGAATGAATTTTGCTACATAAACTTGGCCCTACTGTGCATGTTTGAGTCTTAGTAGACTGCTTTATTCTTAACATAATGATGTGCACTTCTCTTGCGTGTTTGGAAAAAATGATGTTTGTTACATGGTTTTATACATCTATCTTTTTTCGAACCCTGTTTGTCTGCTATGCACAAATTCAAATAATATGATTTCTGCATTTCAGGGCCTAGGGAGCTCACTGGTGCTGTTGATTTAATCAACCACTACAAACTGCTCCCGCACCATGATTTCTTTTGCAAGAAACCTTTGCCACCGGCAATCTCAGATACACATTATCTTCACAATATTGTGGGAGACACTGAAATTCGCAAAGGAGAAGGGATGGAGCTGGATCAACTTGTTCAGAATGCATATATGAGGGATAAGCCTGCTTTTATTGAGCCCTTTGATATGGAAATACTGGGGCAAGCATTCCAGCTACGAGAAACAGCTCCAGTAGTTTTGCCCTCTGTAAGATCCTTTCTACCATCCCAGTTCCCATTTTATGTTATTGGATTTGCTCATTGTACTGTTTACAACATTTATCATATCAACAGACTGAAAAGGGTACACCTACTATTTCGGGTAAACCGAAAAGTGAGTCCAAGGACAGAGAGAAGAAGCATAAAAAGCACAAAGACAAAGACCGGGATAAAGACAAGGAGCATAAGAAGCATAAACATCGGCATAAAGATCGGAGTAAGGACAAAGATAAAGACAAGGACAAGGATAAAAAAAAGGATAAAAGTGGGCATCATGATTCTGCAGGCGATCATTCAAAGAAACATCATGATAAGGTGGGTTCATTTTCTGATTGTTATAGCTCCAAGTCATTATCCATCCTGTCAAACTATGTACCTTATGATGGGCAATGTACACGAATTGTATCAGAAGAGGAAGCATGAGGGAAATGAGGACTCGGCGGATGTGCATAAGCACAAGAAGAGCAAGGTAGTACATTGTCATTGTTTCCCTGCTGGTGAGCATAATTTCCTTTTGTTAACGTGGCTGATCAACTCATGGCAGCACAAGAGTTCCAAATCTGACGAAATGGGGAATGGACTTAGCTAACTACACTTCCTAGTTCTAGTTGTCAATCCTTGTGATTCGCTGTTAAAAGGGAACTCCAACGGTTTCTGTTATCAAAACACTGTGCAGAATACTGGTGCGTGCTTCTTTACTTCATTATTGGATTCAGTTTGTTTTTTCTATAACTTTGCTTAGATTTTGTATGTTCAAGGATAATTCGCTTGCATAGCTATCTTACTTTTGGTGCTTTATGTTTATTGGTTAAAACATGAAGATGCAAATGTTTCAGTTGGAGGTGCATTGTTAGCTTGTGCTTTTTAAGCCAGTTTCAGAGGTTATATCTATTGTTAAAGCTTAATTTATGAATAGTTTGGCATTCGTGACTTTATATGTCCACGAGGTTGATAAGACTTGCCTTTTGCTTGATATCCATAAGACCCTTAGTCTATTATTTTTATCTGCATCTCTGGAACATCTGAATATGCAATGGCAGAGATAGTTACACAGATTCTATATGGACAGTTAATTTTGACTGTTAGTGTTTTCCTTCGTCATTCATGCTCACATGCTAAAATGACTGTTGATGTCACAACCTTGATGAATTTGTTAAGATGCCTTACATCATGGTCTGATTTTCATCATAATTAAGTGGTACTTGCTAAACCATAACACATACCGATTGCTTAGACAATAATAATGTCGAAAAAAAATGATTTGCACCGAACTTGTAACTTGTGTCACTGCTGATGGGTACTTTTAAAAATATACTGTAAATTACTGTATTCTGAAGAATATGCTAACTTTTATGCTTATATGCATGGTCCAGGTATCATGAACTGAACCTGTTTGATGACAACACCATATTGAGGCTGTCCTGTGGCATCCATTCTGAGGGAAATTTGAATTTGTTTGTCGGGGGACTAATCCATTGTAGCATTGTGACTCTGTTCCTCCCTGAAGAACTAAGTGGATGTAGGAACAATTGAAAGGACTTGTAGCATGAGTACTTTGTGGTGGACAGGGACAGTAGTACATTGAGTAGTTTGCGGTCCAGAGACAGTTACAGTAGGTCATACATGGAAGGAAACCATTTATGTGGTATTCGTGCCGATCTTGATTCATAGAGAGTAGATTGATGATTTTCTGTTTAACCAGTAGCTAATGTTGGACATCAAGTGTGCTTCGGGCTGATCTAAGTGGAAGATGAGCCCAATGCTCTTTTGTTTAACCGTTAAGAAGATTTCATCAATGATGAATGTATTGCAAATTATAGTTAATACCTAGTTCGTGTCTTGATGTGTACTTTCTTGTATCTTCAAACCACCTTGCAAAGATAGTTTTTGGTGTTGTTCGAAATCATAGGCAGTTTACAGCGATGAGGCTGAACTATCCCCAGCGAAGACGCAGAAGTGCTTGGTCTTATTCGTCAATCGGCTGCATGGCAGATTGGGTCTTGAGCCTGTTGGTTGGTGTCCAAAAGTTAGTCCCTCAGATAGGAGACCAGAGTGTATGGCCGGCTCCGAGCTTCATTCCATCTTTAGCAGGGCAATCGCAATGGTTACAGCAAGTTCCTCTTTAAGACACGATCATATAGACAACTCATTCAATGGCGCCGCTACATCATCATTTTTTGTGGGGTCCACTTGTTCCATGTAATTTTCAATAAAATATTTCCGAGACCAATTATTTTAATCCACAGAAGAATTAAAAACCCGAAAGATGAAGAAGTAAAACAATGATTAGGATTTGAGATAAATGTGTTGATCAAGGGACAGCCAAACACAGCCGTCACGACAGCTCAAGACAAAAAGATGGCCGACAAAATCTGCAGTTTCTGTACCCAGCCTGAGCCTAGTATGCTCAACTGTCACATTATTCTTTTCTCTCTTTTTTTTAGAATCTTGCACTCAACTGCCGCATACCGCCACCGGTTTCAATTTGCATATGATTCACACGGTAACATATTTTTATAATTATATTCACGTATTCTACAAAACCGCGAGTAGCTAGTTCATGATTGCTCGATCTCGCGCAACGTGCGAAGGATCTTCGCAGGTGTTTGGATATTGTCACATCGGATGTTTGATATAAGAGTACAAATATAGACAAATTAGTTTTAATTGCAGAGATGAAGGTTAATTCGCGAGACTGGATTAATAGTTCCTCTCGCAAATTAACCTAGATCTTCTGCAAGTAGTGTGTAATTGAAAAGTTCAAATTACTCTCCTCAAGTATAATCGAAGTTTGGATAATTAGTTAAAGTATTTCTTGGTTCAATTCACCTCTAAACTATACCATTTGGTTCAAACCTTAACACAATTTATCTTTTTTTGTTTCTTCACGCACAAGTGGAGTTTTAAGTTCAAAATTTTCAAGATGATATCAAACAACATAAGGCAAGTTTAAAAAATATATCATGAATTTTTCGTCACTATTTTTGATAGTGTAGAATAATTAATAATAAACTTTATTGTTGAGATGATGATGAAAAAAATTGATGATGAAAAAATCATAAAATATTTTTCCAATATAGATTATGGTGTCTAGCAAAGTGTCAAATTAAAATTGAACTTGTGTATGGAGAAACAAAAATGACAAAATGCATTATGGGGTAAGTTGAAACAAATAGATAAGTTTAAGGGGTAAATTGAACCAAAATATAGTTTAGGGGTTATCTGAATTTTCGTTATACTTGAGGATAATAATTTGAACTTTTTTCCTTTGTAATTAGTTCACATTTAGCATCCGAATATTTGATGTGGCAACCTTAAGCTCCATTTTGTTATCTGATATTGACATGGCTGTTGCGTCGTTGTCGCCATGATTGGAGGCAGCAACAGCTTGCGTGTACACTCCTTAATAATCTTCCAGCCGAGATCTCCTCCTACTCATCAAATATTCAAATGCACGCAAATTTTTAAAAGGTTTGGATTTTGATTGGCCGTGTATATACCAGCTACGCAAACCGCAGTCGGTTACACCAGTCGAATCATGCTCGATCAGACAATCAAGACCTCTGCTCGAGGGTTCGTTTAAATTTCGGGTGTGCCTTGCTGCCAGTTGTGGCAGTTGGATTTCTGAGCATTTGATTAAGACTCAAATTCGGGTTGGAATACCGACGTGCGTACAAAGATAACGCACTCATGGGGGCAGTAGTCACATTACCTTGCATTGCACTCATCACCACCACCATAGTTGTACAAAGACAACGCCGACCCCGACGTGCTGTCTCTCCACGACAGTACACTAGCAACAAACAACCTAAGATCTTCACCTCTGCAACTGCACGGCTTCGGTTTCTAGCATGAAAGCCTATGGCGCCTACTGTCTGGGGCAAAAATGGTGAGGTTTACTGCAAGAATAATCCTGTAACCCGGCCGGCCGCAGCTAGGCTTCGGGCTTCCGGCAGACGTGCGGCCAATCACCGGCGTGCCAGGCGGCGGGGGGACGAATGGGATTGGGATCGATCTCCGGCTGTCCGGCCAGGGATTAGCTCCGCCGTCGCTGTTGGCGTGGGCTGTGGCTGCGAGGCAGGGGGAGGGAGCAACAACACCAGCGCACCAACCGTTGGAATCGGAAACTAGCCAAACCAGACCAACGTGCTCGTCGTGTTGATCAGCAGAGCTGGCCAAGTCACCGCAGACAGCAATGGTCGTCAGGGGGAAAAGGGCAGCGTTGTTTTGTTGCGTAGGCCACTGCAGATTCAGAAAAGTAAATCTTCTTTTTTTGTTCCATTTCTACAATTCTACTCCACGAGACCTTGCATCTGAAGAATGCTCCATCACAGTCTTGACTGCAAGTTTGGGCCCTACACAAGAATGCTCCACCTCGACTGTAGCAGGGGAAGCATAGAGATGCTGCTGTAGTGGTGCATCTTAAGATGGTCCAGCATAGTCTTGACAGGGCCAGCAACGGAGATGAGCATCCTAAGCCCTGGGAGAGCTGAGCTTCAAGATTTCCCACTGGTGACCAGTCACCAATGGATGGCCGAAGAGTTTGCTGCTCACCGTTCACCAACCAGCCAGGCAGGAATACAGGAGAAGTACTGCCAGTACAATTACCTGACAATTAGTACCTCTATTATTTGCTCATCGCACTTCCTTTTAACTCGAGACAGCTTCTGAGGGTTTCTACACATGAATGAACAGTAACAGTGAAGGAAAAAAAACTTTGCATCCTCCATTCTGCAAAGCAGGCCATGCTGTGCTCTGCTCTGCCCAAGTGGGTCATTAAGGAGAAGTCAAGGTGAAGCTGCCTCCTTGTCCCCCTTTATTTACCGTCAAAAGTGGCCACTAACACCGTGATCACGCGGTATTAGTGGAAGCCCAGTAAAAAAGTCAGCAGTCAGTGGGCAGTGGCCGAGGGGGTGCGCGGGTAAAGAAAGCAACGGGGAGCAATTGGACAAGGGACTTGTTCTATACCTATTTCTAACTCCAACCCTGCACCTTTCCACCTTCCTTCCCACCTCCCCCTCCCCCTCTCCGAAAGCTGGAGAGGAAGGAGATCCATTGCTTGCCTCCGATGGCTGCCTCCCGTCCCTGACCTCCGACGACCTCTGCCACCTCCCCCACCTGACAGCAACTCCTGATCGGATTCAGGCTAGGCCACCGCCCCTCCTCTGAACCTCAGGTACTTAGTTTCTGCTCCCTTCTGCCCTTCTTGTTCCTCTGCTCTCTGGTCCTGGTTTCGGCTCTGGGTTTACGAGGAGGGGTGCCCGCTTTCTTTGTGCTCCGATGGATGAACAGAGGACTCGATGAGCCTTGGGCTGGTTTCCCCAGGGGTTTGGTCTTCTTCGTCAGGTTAGGAGCAGAAAGCCCCAACCTTTCTTGCAAGGAACTTGCCAGTTCTGAAAGATTTATCTTGAGCTCTTATTCAATTTGGCAAAATGGCTGTCTGAATACAGTTTCCTTTTCCTAGAGGTTTTGACACCGAAAGGAACTTCATTTCTCATGCTTGCTACAAAAAATTTGTTGTAGATATTCAGAAATACTATGATGTTTGTTTGCTTCAAGAAGTTTTTTTTTTTACTCAAGGCATAGTATCAGAGAGATTCAGAACAAGGCTCTGAACTTGGTTCGTCTGTAATAGTATTTTCCACACCGTGATCAACGCATGTTGCACCATCACGTGAAGTCATTATTCTTTTGCAGTTTTTTAAACTGCACATCCTAGCTAACCTATTCCCCCCTTCATTTTCCTTGTGATCTAAGCAAGCGGACCTGAACACAAATTGATATCCACGGTGCATCCCTGTTGAAGCCATGGGGTCCGGGGACTGGTTCAAGACGATCATCAGCAAGAAAAAATCGAAACGGGCAAAGTCAAAGCACGCAAAGGTACTCCATCTTTTCTTCCATTCCCATCCTCGAGAAAAAAAAGATGGCCTTTTTACCCCAAATTCGAAGACCTCCTGGATGCCCTGTACACCAGTTTGCCTTGCATGCCTTCCAAGCAACCTGAAAAGGGATGCCATTCATTCTGTTCCATCATTAAGAATGGCCAGGACAAGTGGACATCCAATCATCTGAGCCAACTTGGTGTACTGTTGCTGTGCTTGTGCTAATCATAATTAGAAAGTTGGCTGCAAGGAAAGCTTGGTTTGTTGGTAGCAATAATAGAAGGTTACTGATGTTGACTTATAGAACACTTTCTCTGTGGGTGAGTTAGGGTTAGGTGCTACCTTCAGGATAATAACTTTCTGCGTATCCGGAATGTCCTTGGCTACTACTAACTGGACCCATCAACTGATAGCAAGAAATCTTAAAGCATCTACTTTGGATAATGACTAATGTATATGCGAAATATCAGTAGTTGAATTGTTTATTAGGTAGTGCCACAGTTGCTTGTTTTCTTCTGTGTTGCTTTAGGATATAATCTACATGAAGCTCTCCAATAACCTGCATTTATCATTGAGCAGTCATTTCTTGACGTTTTGGTTTGATTCAGAAATTTAGCAAGCCAAGCTATGTTTCAAATATAACTGTTGAACTTGGATTTTTCATTGGGATAGTTTGCTACCGATTAAACTGTCATGATATTTTGGATTGATCTGCCATGACATTTTCTTCCTAAATAAATATTTAAAGATCTGTAATGATTTTTGCTCTGTTCATAGCAATATTGGGAGACTTATGCTGGGTTGAACTGTGTAAGAGTTTTTCTTCTTCTTTTTGGTGTGTGTGTGTGCGCGCGTTTTGTTTTGGGAGCAGGTGTTAGTTAGAGTTAAGTGCTGCCTTCAGGATAAGAGCCTTCTGCATATCTGGATGTCATCTGTGGTCACTGCTAACTGGGCCCATCAACTGACGGCAGTAAATCCGAAATTGTTTGCTTGGCCAATGACTAATTGAACATGCTAAATATCATTCTTTTAGTAGTTGATGTCTTTACTAGATATGCCACAGTTGCTTGTTTTCTTCTGTGTTGCTGTTGTCTGTATGGGATCTTATAAGAACCTACATTATCATTTGGTAGGCATTTCTCTACAGTTTTTAGTTTATCCAGTTACCAAAAATCAATGAGATGTGTTATGTTCAAATCTCATTTTTGGACTAGGACTGGCCAGACATAGCAATTGGACAACTGATTTGACTCTTCATGACTTTCTTTTCTCCTCCTACATATTCAGAGAGCAGTTGGCCTAATGGAACTTTGCTCTACTAGTTCTAATCGACATCGTAAAGAACTTTTTGCTGCTGGGGTTTTGATGTACCTTAGAGAAACTAATTGCCGAATATTGTACAAATGATCATCAGCCTCATTTTTACCTATTTCCTTTGCCAATGAAGCTCGTTGGTCAAGTACCAAATGGAGGCAGCCAGACAAATCAGAAATCGAATGGCCCTTCTTCCAGTAGCGACCATGAAGACAATGCAGCACTCGAAGAATGGGCTGCTACACGGATTCAGAACGCATTTCGGAAATACAAGGTAACATGAATCGTTGATGATATGGATTTCACTACTGTTACATAGACTACTGAATTCAGACATTTTGCAAATGGATTGTCACCCTTCTTCAACACTGCTCATCACTTACATGCAGGCGAGAAAAACCCTCCGTTGTCTCAGGGGCGTCAAAAGATTGCGTGTTGTTGGTCAGGCCAATCCAGTTAAGAAGCAGACTGCTGCCACACTGAGCTATATACAGTCTTGGAACAAGTTGCAGTCAGAGATAAGAAACCGGCGTGCTTTTATGGTCACCGAAGGGCGCAACAGGAAGAAGAAGCAGGAGAATCAAATGAAACTTGAGGCAAAACTACATCATTTGCAGGTGAGTTTTAACCCTCAAGAGTTATGTTCCTTGTAAGTTATTTTTACTCACTCGCTGGTCAAAGAACTCTAGTCAGAGAGTAATAAGTTTGTTAATGATATTGCACTTTTTTTTTGTTTCTATCCTTTATTAGGTTGAATGGAATGGAGGTTCGGATACTATGGATGAAATACTTGCTAGGATACAACAAAGGGAAGAAGCAGCAGTGAAGCGTGAGCGAGCCATGGCCTATGCGTTCAACCACCAGGTTTATACTATCTGAATTTCTGATGTTGTGGCTCATTTATTATATTACAGAAATCCATATCTATGATTGAAGTCAACTACGAAAGACAAACACCATTCTAAATCTAGACACATGCCTTAACTCTGAACAACATCAATCATAATTTGTTCAAGAGAATACATAGCAGCATTTTGAGTGAGCGAGTGCACCTCAACAGTGTCAAGACATTGATGTATTTTTATCATTTTGCAGTGGAGAGCAAGGTCTGCCACAAGTCTAGGAAACTTCAGCTATGAAGTTGGGAAGGGTGGCTGGGGCTGGAGCTGGATGGACCGCTGGATCGCTGCAAGGCCATGGGAGCCGCGGTCCCTGGTCCAACCGGAGAACCCGAAGAAAGCACAGGTAAAGAAGGATAACAGCAACACAAACCCATCGGCTCTGAAGCTGCAAGGCTCCATCAGCCTAAGCAACAACGTCAATGACCGGAAAGTCCCTAAGAAAAAGCTGCCACCGTCGACTCCTGATCAGAAGAAGCCATCACCGTCACCTACTGATCAGAAGAAGCCATCACCATCACCTCCAAGCGATCAGAAGAAAGCCGCACCAAAGGAGCAGAGAGCAAAGACGGCAGGCACCCCTCCGAAACCGAAGGCCAAGGAAATGAAAGTGAGACCAGAGAAGCAGCAGCAGCAGCAAGTGGTTCCTTCAGTCAGCGCATGAAGGCACCAGTTGCAGAGATGGTTACTGATCACTGTACGATACATCTTGTGAAGTCCTCGTGTTTTTCACAGTTTGTTTTTTGTTTTCTGTTTTTGTTTTCTTTTTTTGTCTCCTCACGGTGATATGGAACAACGAGTGCCACTGTAGAATGTGCTTGGTTTGAGCGATTATGCACATATGACTTATCTGATGAGAGTGGTTTTGGTTAGGACTAGGATACCTGCTATTCATTGCTGTGCTGATGTAATAAGACTTGCCTGGCTATCTGCTTGAATGGAAGGTCTTGTTGGAACAAAATTGCAAGTTCGCTCAGTCCATAAAATTAGGATCGAACTGTAAATCTCAAATCGATAATATGCATATTGAACGAGTATATTTGATCCAAATGAGGATTCGATTCAAATCTATAATATCAGACTGTCAGTAACAGATTCACAGTTTTCCCACAGAACTGTGCTGCTGCTGCAGCAGCAGGTCCTGCATTTCCTCTCTGAATCCTCCTGCCACCACCGTTCGCCGCAGCGCGACGAACAGCTTGAACCCCCGCCGCCGCCTCTCGTCCCCGGCGCCGTAAGGCAGCAGGAAGCACGGCTCCGTGCTCCCGAGGATCCTCCATGAGAGCGGCAGCACGGCGTCGGGGCCGCCCCACCCGAAGTCCACGTCGCCATGGCCGAGCCGCCGCCAGTCCGTGAACGCGCTCACGGCGCCCGCCGTGACGCCCTCGCAGCGGTGAAGCTCCTGGAAGTCGATGTAGGACCGCACGTACTCGGCGTCCACGTCCTGCTTGCTCTTCCTGATCAGGGCGGCCGTCGCCGCCAGTGACTGGGCGGTGAGGTCACCGGCGTCCACGGCGACGTACACCGGGACGCACACGTTTCCCCAGTACCCGTCGGGAAGCGGCGGGTCGACGAGCTTGCTGATGTTCATGGAGTACACCATCTTCACAACCTCACCGGAGCTGGCCCCGCTGGCCCTGACCCTGCTCGCCGATCCACGACCACGGTGAGCATCTTGCTGGGATCACAGTTCTCAGACAGGTGGGGTGAGGTGCTTACTTGGCGCGCCAGATGAACGCGGCGGCGACCTCGAAGGTGGTGAGCCTGAGACCAGCCTCGTCAGCGAGCCGCGCTCTGAGCGCCTCCACGCGCGCGTCGCTCACGTGGAAGCACTCCCTCGCGAGCTGCTGCTTGTGCCGTTCCCTCGCGGCACCGTACGGCCCGCACCGCGCGACGGCGTCGTCGAGCGCTAGGACGCGGTCGAACACCGGTGCCGCAGCGCGCGGCGGCTGCCTCGGCCCCAGCAGCTCTCGGCGCTGCCACACCGGCGCCACGTTGGGCGGCCCCTGCCCGCGCGCGAACCGCGCCGCAGCGGCGAGGAACTTGGTTGCGCCCGCGCCGTCGCAGAGCGCGTGCGCCACCCGCATCCCGAGCGCGACGCCCCCGCACGCGAACCGCGTGGCCTGGAGCGCGAGCGCCGGGCCATCCGCGCCGCCGCCGCCGCCGTCGCCGTCCACCGGCGCGAGGCGGTCGAGCAGCGGCGATCCGGGGCTGTCGGTGTCGACGTCGACTGCCGACAGATCGGACGCCACGAGGACGAGGGGCACCGCCGCGCCGGCGTCGAAGACGACGTGGCCGTCGCGGACGACGCGGCCCGCGAGCGCGGGGAAGAGGTCGAGCGCGGCAGCGAACGCGCGCGGGAGGACCGCGAAGGGGTCGACGGACGGCGGGGGAGGCGGGAAGAAGCGGAGCGTGCGGAAGGTGACGTCGAGCACGTTGCGGTCGGCGTCGAGGCCGGAGAGCGGGAGCGGCGCCACGGCGTGCTGCGCCGGGGCGGGCGGCGACAAGCGCACGGTGTCCAGGATCCGCAGCTGCTGCGGCTCCATTGGAGGGGCGCCGCGTGCGGCGTTCGAAGCAGCTGCGTCAGTGCAGCGACAGACTGACGGCGGGTGCAGCGGCAATGACGACAGGACAACGGCGACGATCTGAGAGCTGTCGAAACTTGGAGGGAGTAGTAGGTGGATTGGCAGGGCAGGACACGAGCTGGGCAAAGGGTTGGTGGAATCTGGAAAGGAAAGATTTGCGGTTTCAATGGTGCGGAGACGTGGGAGCACAAGCACCAGTAGTCCAGTGGCGTTCATGTCGTCCTCGCTAGCGGCCGTGCCACTCAAGCTCGCAGACGCTGAGGACTGAAACTGAAGACTGGAGTTCAGTCAGAGACCGTGAGCTCCTCCCTCGACAGGGTTGCACAAGTTACCCTGATCAGTCACTGTTCGGCAGTTTTCTGTTAGATTGTTTTTTCTGTTAGATCTGTACAGTTCATTTATTTGTTCCAAGAGAAAAATAATGTACAATAATCTGAAAGAAGAGAAGTGAACAAAAACAACTTGTTTAGTTCCGGGAAAGAACTTTTTGGAGCTCCAAATCAAGGGCTATTAGGGGTGATAAACGTAGATAATTATAAAACTATGAAAAATTGTGAAACAAATCCATTAAATCTAATTAATCTGTCATTAGAGATTGTTTACTATAACACAATATTGTCTAATTATGTCATAATTAGGCTAGTTGGATTCGTCAATGAAGTTGTCTGAAATTGACTAAGTTCATCAGGAGAAGATGTACTGGGTGGGCCTCCAAGTGATCTTAGCGGATGCATGTTTGGCCCAGTTGGCCCACTGTAGCTTTAAACTCTGAACCTGGTGGCATCTTCATCTGTTCTTCCCCCATTTCTCTGCTATATCCTATCCATATTGCGTCTACATTCTGAGCGTGAATGCGTGATCATAACACTATATCTTTCATAAGTCTGCTGGAATTGTTCTGAACATAGCCATCCTTTTGTTTTGCAAGAGAGCGTGAATTCATTTCCAAGAAGTTTTATTTTGCCATCTTTTTGCATCACATGTGATTCTCATACCGTAGTGTGAACTGAGATGAGTAAACCGTTTTTTTAGCGATCGAGCTATCTCAGCCGCTCATCAAGCCACGCGACGACGCAAAAAGCGCAGCGTCAAAGATCACATTGTCGTTGTATAATGACACGACGCTATGAACTTCGACACATTACTGTCAAATAAACGGCCGCGATAGCTCATCTGAGAATGTACATTCCCAACTGTAATTCCCGTGAGATGCCAATAAGATGCCTCGTTTCGTTTCAGTGTGATCTGAGCCGTTCGTCACGAGGTCGAGCGGCTGCAGATCGAAGAAGAGCAATCACTTACCAAACCGTAAACAACCGCTTCCCCACCCGCAACTGTTTCCCTCCACTCGTGCGCCTCCGGCTGCCCGCCCGGTCCCCACCCATGCCGCCGCCGGCGCCGCCGCTCCATCTCTGCCTCCGCCTCTCCCTCCACCCGCCCCACGCTCTCCCACCTCCCTCCCGCCGCCTCACCTCCCACTCCCCTTGCGTCGCGTTGCGCCCGATCCCCGCTCGCCTCGTCCCCCTCCGCCGCGGTGGGCGGCGCCTCCTCCGCGCCGCGCAGGGCGAGGAGGCGGTGTCGGAGGGCGCCGCGTGGCCGGATGGGTCCGAGGAGGAGCTCAGGAGGCTGCTGGAGCTGCTCCCGGGGGAGCTGCGGCGGCGGGTGGAGACCCACCCGGAGCTCCCGGCGCTCGTGGAGGTGGTCATGGACCTCGGCCGGCCCCCGCTCGCGCGCTTCCCGTCCGGCGACTTCATCCTCTCCCACCACCCCATCTCCTTCGACGACCTACAGCACGCCACCTCCCAGGTCCCGTCTCAATCCGCTGCGCTTAATTGGCTACTAGTACAGTCTCAATCCGCTCCGCTGCGAGTGAGCGTGCTTGCTTATAATACAGTCTGCTATGCCTTTCGGTAGGTTGGGGATTTTGGAGCGGACAACCGTGCTGGAATCAGCCGGACGCTGCACCGGATTAGTGCGATTCGGAACCGGAAGGGCGTCATTGTAGGCCTCACTTGCCGCGTTGGGCGGGCGGTGCCCGGGAGCGCCAATTTGCTTCAGGATTTGGTTAGGGATGGTGGGTCATTACTGCTCATCGGCCCACCTGGGGTAGGGAAGACTACTGTCATAAGGTAATATTGGATTGACGAGATTGGTTATTAAGATGAGACTTTGTAGTTGTGCTGTTGAGAAATATTTGTACCAACTAGAATCACAAATGATTACTATATTCTAGAGTGCCAGTATGTACCGAATTTAGCATGGATTTGTTGTCTTGTCGTGCAGAGAAATAGCCCGAATGCTGGCTGATGATTACAAGAAGCGCGTGATGATTGTTGACACGTCTAATGAGATTGGTGGGGATGGTGATATTCCTCATCCAGGAATAGGCAATGCCCGTAGGTTGCAAGTGCCTAACCAAGACATGCAGCATAAGGTCTGTTGCCTGAAATGACCCTTTGCTTTCTGAAGTATAAGTAAAATTGTTAGCTTCTTACCTGTCGTGCGTAAAGAATATAAATCAGTACTCTTCTTAACTGTGCATCTGGTCAAGTATTTGCGTAAATTTATTGGCTGTGCCATAATGTGATACATAAGTCTGCTGCACATGAGGTGTCTGATGCCCCCAGGGTGCTTTGCTGTATCATCAGTAGACACTCTGAAACTAGTTTCTAGTTAGTTGGCATCACAATTTTGCTCATTGTTGGTTGCAAGTAAGCGGTTTTCACAAATGCTGGGGCGCTGGTTGAACGCACAGCGCAGTGATGTGAACTGAACATGAATGATGTATTGGTTTTTGTCCTGTTGATATGCATACAGATCGGGGCAGGTTGATCCTTTGAGCTATAAAAAAAAGTAGGTCTTCTGTCCCTCTTTCACAGAGGATTTATAGTGATGAATTTTAGAACTTATACAATTCCATTGTTGAGTTACTGATCAAGGTCACCTATCTTTGTGTTTGGGAGGAACTTGGAACCTCAGACCTTTTCCTTCCTGTTTGCTTGTATACTAATCAACACTTGTGCACTTTTTAAGAAGGCATCTGAACAATTTATATGTACGTTAGATACCGACTTTTTAATGCAAAGCTTACTGTTTAGGATAATTCATTTATTTGGTATCAATCAGGTACTGATAGAAGCCGTGGAAAACCATATGCCTCAGGCAATAGTTATTGATGAAATTGGAACTAAATTAGAGGCTATGGCTGCTAGCACCATTGCACAGAGGGGAATACAGCTTGTTGCTACTGCCCATGGTGTAACAATAGAGAATCTGATAATGAATCCATCACTAGAGATGCTTGTGGGAGGAATACAGGTAAGAACATTCTGCACTTCATTCAGTGTTTGGTTGCCAAAATGTTGCCTTCTGCTGTTCCTATATGTAATTTTCACTCCTTTTGGTTCTTCCCACTTGAAATGCACATCAATTGAACTCAGCTTTGTGACCGTTTCATGTTCCAATAGAAGTGCTTGCTTGTTCACAATTGAGGTTTTTTTAGAAACAGTCAACTTCTAGAAGATGGAATAGTTAAAAAAATGTTGAGAGAAAATTGACTATATTTATAAATTAAGTTTTAAACCTGGTGCACTCATTATTGATCAATAACATAGCCATGTAGGACAATTACTGATTTCTCCATACATATCTTGAGTATGCAAGCGAGTTTTTGGTTCTTATAGTTTTGTTCCTTAAGGGTGCTTGACTGCTTCTATGCTTTCCACACGAAGACTTCAGTTCTAAAAATCGTCAATGCTAATGCTTTAGTTCAATCTAGCAACTAATTGTTGTAGCAATCTAGCAGATGCTCAGCTTTCTTCTCAGAAGGCACAAAAGCACGTTACCTTTCCTTTTTCTGTCTTTATATGTTACCCCTTTTGTTTGTCAAAATAAAGGAGATTTCTTACAACATACCCAATTGTTTATATGAAAGAGTGTCACACTTGGTGATGAGGAAGCTAGCCGGAGAGGCGTTCAGAAAACTGTCCTAGAGCGCAAGGGCCCGTCAACATTTACATGTGCTGCAGAGATCGTCTCCAAAACTGAATTACGTATCCATCGTAGTTTGGAATCAACAGTAGACGCTCTACTTGCAGGTTTTACCAATCGTTTATTATTCAGCTGCATTATCATGTTAATTTTGATGCCATATTTATGACATTATGCATGTAAAGGTACCTCTGATGTCGTTGTGATTAGTCTTGCGCTTTTGTTGGAGCAGGCAAGGTGCCTAATGTTGAAATTCGGAAGTTAGGTCCAAAGGGATTGGTGCAGGAAGTTTCTGTGCAAAAGGAACAATCACATATTGGTCTTTATGAAGATGCAACTCAATTTGACGTTGATTCTCTAAGGAATGCCAGAAGAAGTTTGGACTCTGCATTTAATCTTGATTCTGCTGATGGACATATAGAGAAGTCAGATGAAGCTGAGTCGAGCTTGAATCTATACGCTTATGGGGTATGGATTTCTTCAATAGTTCATTCTTTTGATGCTCTTGTTTTATGAGCAATGTGCCCCTTTACCTAAATAGGTAGTTTCTCTAGATAATGGGTTTGTATATAGAGGATGGCAAAGTGCTGTTTTCGGTAGAGTGGCATTATCTGATACTAAAATCGACTGCAGTTGGTTAAAATAGAACTATTCAGGTATGGTAGGTATGTAGCACTTAGGTATGTTGAGCTGGTCAGTTACTTCTAAGCCTCTATAATATTGATCAAAAGTACGTTCTTTGCTGTTGGTTATATATAGTAGGACTACTATTAGGGTAAGGTAGGTACATACCATTGAAAAGTAAGCTGAGCTGGTCAGTTGCTCGTAACCTCTATGATAGCAATTATCCTTGGTGTTCTTTGTTTGAAAAGTTTATTGAAAGTTTGCTATTGACCTATTGTGGGCCGTGTGGGGGGTGCCATGTCTCGTGAGTCGTGACATACTCTAATCCACATGCCCGCTTTTCCAATTTGTTTTGGTCGATCCAGTAACCTGACTACCTTTGTTTTGGATATTCACTCTTGTCACTGCAACATTAGTGGTAGTAACCTATGTTCACCGAGTTTCATTTGCTTTAATTTCTGTCCAAAGTTTTTCCTTATTTTTTCAGTACTTAGTTTGTAACTTATTGGATAGGCTGTTCTAGATCTCCGAGTCGACTGCCTTGCAAGGCATTAAACAGCTGGAGTTGGAGGGTGTTGTCGCTTTAACTTACAACATCAGCGAGGCTGATGCAGTGATCGCGCTGCATTCGAAGCTCAAGAAGAATTCTCAGATTCAGGCTGTGTTGAAATCTCAAGATATACCAGTTTTCTTCGTGAAGGTTGTATCTCTGCACATTTTTTTCATTTCCGATCCCTATGCCCATTTACATTCTTAAGCACTAACTTTTTTATTCTCTCGGAATATTTGCTTGCTGTTCGTTGCAGACAAACTCCCTGTCACAAATCACTAGAGCACTACGCGCCCTCGTCGATGATCACATGGACGAGTTGATAGATTACGAGGACGACAAGGAAGAAGCGAGGTCATCAGAGGAAACTGATGCTCTGGAGGTAACATCTACTACCATTCCTGCACAGTCTGAACGCCTTCACCCTTCACCGTGACATCGCTGCTACTCTTCCTTTCAAGTGTCAACAATTGTCCATGATGTTCAGGAAGCGAGGCTGGCGATCGAGCAGGTAGTGATCCCGAAAGGCGAGAGCGTGCAGCTGCTGCCGAGACCGCCGAGCATCATCGCCTCCCAGGTGGATCTCGTCGAGAGCTTCAGCCTCGAGTGGGAGGTCGTAGGCCAGGATCCGAACTCCAAGCTGAGGATCCTCCCGCACTTCACGGCGAAACAAGCCACCGGCGGCGAGCGAGGAAGCGAGGCCGGGCGAGGGAGCACCGACGATGACACGGATGATCACGCCCACCAGGACGGCATCACCAGGCTACCTTTCCTCCCCGATTAGAGAGCGTAACCTTTACAGTTCGTTGGCTGCAGGATGCAGCCTCTGCCGTTGCACCTGCTGGCTGTGTATATTTCCATTCATCCCGTGGGGTAACTTTCATACGGGAAAGCACTATGTGTTTACGAAAGTGGATAGGAGTGCTGCTCTACGCGTACAGAGAATCCGTTGCGAATCAGAAGACGAAAACGTTGAGACCGTTTCATGTCTTTACGGTCGAACTGGTGACGGTACAGTCACCATCTTCGTGCATCTCCTCCATTTTTACGTAGTACAGATACAGTCATCTTCACCCATTCTACATACTGAACAAGATTCTTTTCTTTTGTTTGAAAAAAGCACGTACTAAGAGCAACTCTAGCAGCTTGAGTAAATTTCATCCCCTATATAAAGTTATTGGGGGTGGAGAAAAAATATTTTCATCCCTAAAACACAATTTGTTCCAACAGTTTCCCTATTCTCCTTCCTATAGAGTAGGGGATGGAGGAGAGATCCCCTCTACAGAGGGGATGGAGAGAGATTTTTAGTAGGGAGGGATATAGGGAATCTGCTGGAGAAGGTTTTTGAGCATTTCATCCCTTATATAATTATTTTTTTCTATTGGAGAGAGGATAGGGAAGCTGCTGAAGTTGCTCTAACTGCATTTCTGCCGTCAGCTAGGGGCCCAAGCTCCCATTTTTGCACTAGGCCAACCATGCCATTTCCTACGCACAACATAGTACGTATCGGTGGGTCCCACCACACTGTGTTTAAGGAGCTAATAAACTAGTCAGCTGCCCTTTGACTCCTGGCTGCGTCCAGACATCATCAGCCGCGCGCTTGAAGCGCCGCCCTTCAACATCAAGAGGCCCAACCCAATAATGCGCCTCAACTCCACCCTAGCGCGGGTCCCTCCCCGGCCGCCGCGTCCGGGGTCCGGCGCCCGCTGGCCGCCCTCGGGGGCCGGAAGCTCCGTACGGCGAGAGCAAAAGCTGCCAATGGCCGGCGACGATGGTGGACGCAGCGCAGTCTTTGGAGCGGAGGAGCCGGTGGTTGAGCAAAGAAGGTCGAGGACGAGGAGCCACGGGGGGAAGGGGGCCATGGCGGCCACGCACGACGAGGCCGACCTCTCAGCGTCGCCGCCATTGCTCCGCCGGGCGTTTAGAATATGGTGCGCCGTCGTATATGCATATGCCAGTGGGAACTGACACGGATCGCGGCCTAAACAAGCTATCCATCGTGCTCTCGTGCGTGCATGAACGAATCGGGTACGAAAAGGTCTCGTCCAAACTCGCAAATTAGATAGAAAGTAGAGGAGGACTCCAGCCGTATGCGTTCGTACGTACGCACTACTACTGTACTCTCGCCTACTGTATGTATGTAACCTAGCTAGCGACTACTAGGTTGGTTCGTTCCTGTGTACTCCCTCCATACTAAAAAAAACTTGACGTTTTTGATAAGATTTTGGTCAAACATTGAGAACATAAATCATGAATAATTTTAAGTTGTTGAGTTTAGAAACATGAAAACTATATGAGTAGATTTGTCTTGAAAAATATTTTTTTTATAAAAGTATATATATTTCAATTTTTGATAAATATTGTTATGAAAATAAGAAGTCAATAAAGTTATGCTTTGGAGATCGTGTCGCTGTTCTAAACGTCAATGTTTTTTTAGTATGGAGGAAGTACACACCGGCGGCCGGTAGGAATTAACTGTTGCTGGAAAGTACGTGTTTGGCTGGTGGCTATTAGCCGGTGCTGATTTGTTCTGAGAGAAAAGTATTGCTTGTTCATTGTTGGTGGCTGGTTTTGTTCTGAGAAAAAAGTACTGTTGACTGGTGGCTGATAAGCGAGACGAACAGGGGAGTTGGAATGGCATTGCTACGCTAACGTAACTACTGGCCACATCGATCTTTTAGCAGCAATGGTGGAGTTGTACGTGGAGAACGAACTACTCGATCTCTCGCGTGTTACTCGCTGCCGAATGAGCGTAGCTAGAGCTGAGATCGAAGGTCCACAGATGGGAGAGAAGATCCGGGTCCAGATCACGGCGACGGTTAATTCGTGCGAGCTGATCTGGCCCGGCCGGCTAGCTCTCGCGATCGAGGATCGATATAGAGCTTTTTAACCGATTCAGCTCCTCGCGTGACGTCACGCCACCGACTGACGAATGGAATCTGCCGATCAGCAGTAATAACGGTTTTCCACACTTAGAGCAACTCCAGCAGTGACCTTCGAATTGAGGCCTCTAAAACCAATTTGCAGGTCTAACTGCAAAAAATAGAGGTCCAAAATAAACAACCAATTCCAGTGGGGATATCAACTCGGGCCTCCATCCTTCCGTGGGCCCCATCTGTCAGCGACCGTGCCTCTTCTCCACCCCGCCGCCGCTCTCGCCTCATCTGCCCCTGCGCCTGCGCGCCGCCACCGCCCTGCCGACCATCCCAGGGCCTTGCCCAGGTCCGACGCCGTCGCCAGGTAGTTGGGAGATGCCCAGCAACGACTTGAGCACCGTCGAGTAGGCCAAGAAGTCCAAGTTGGTCCCCGTCAGAGTCTGGATCCACACCGTCACCACCAGGGCAACGGCATGGCTGTGGCGGGCGAGCGCGGGGGGACCTCCTCCTCTGTTTTTTCCCTCTGAGCGGCAGCAGGACGACGGTGAGTGCTGTAGCCATCGATGGGTTCCTTCCGCAGCCGTATCGCGGCGTTGTGCGCCATGTTGGCGCCGACGCTGTCCCTGGCGAGGAAGACGCGGGAGGCATCCTCGTATGCGGCGAGCCATGGCTCGGCCTTGGCCTCGGCGCCGTCTGTGCCGCACGCCCGGGCGAACAGCGGACGGCCGCGGCGGGGCTGGGGATGGGGGCGGTGCTGCGGCCCGCAGCCGATGCCGTCGCCGGGTCCGCGGCCGCCGCGTCCCACCACCGACTGCTGCGTCGCGGCCGGGGACGACTTCGAATTCGCCGGAGATGTCCCACGAGCTGCGATGCAGGGGCACGATGCAAGCATACCGGCTCCTCTCGCCGCCGCCGGTCTTGTGCGGCGGGGATGACGGTGGGGACGGATCCACGACGAGCAGCAGGAGGGGGCGGATGGCTTGCTGGGCTTGTGCGCCTCAACCCGGCTAGCGTCGCCGGCAAGAGAGCGTCACCGGCGAGCAGCGGCGGCGTGGCGAGCGAACGGCGGCACGGAGGAGCAGGGGCCGCAGGTGGCCCAGACGGCGCGCATCGTCTGCCAGGGCGGCCTCGGCGGCGAGGAGGAACACCGACCCGCACGCCGTCGCGCTCGCGCACGGGAGCAAACCTGCACGTCGTCGTGCTCGCGTTGGCCATCGGCAGCCGCACGTGCACCCGGCCGCCGCGGCCAGGCCGGCGAGTTCGGGATGCTGCGCCCAGGCCCGCGAGCTCGGGGAGCCGCAGCAGGGCCAGGAGTTCTGGTCCACGGCGTCCGCGCTGCAGCACCTCGCCACCGACGGGGTGGTGGGCGACCTCGCCGACGTGGAGGCCGCGGACGCCGACTCCTCGGCGACGGCGGCGCGTCGACGACATCGGGCGGGCCGGGTGGTCCAGGTCGGGGGGTTGGTCTGCGGGGGAGAGGGGGGAGGAAAAAGAAAAAAAATGGTGGGTCCCACGTTTGGAGGGGAAATGGAAGGCCTCTAGGAATGGAGGGTGGGAGGGGGAATTTGAAGGAGTATGCAAAATGGTGGTTTGTTTAGAGGTCCTGCTGGAGTTAGATTTTTACACAAAACCTCCAAATTTTGGAATAGAGACCCATATGGAGGCCCCTACTGGAGTTGCTCTTAGAATACTGCTGACACTGGCCTGCCGCCGCCTCCACTACGCATCGATCAACGACAAGCATGTGTGTTACAGTATATCCAAAGAAATCAATCGATCCAGAATTCCAGATCGAGATTCCAGCTGGGGGCCAGTGCAGTGTCATCTCGCGTGTGAAAAGGAAATGTAAAGCGAAACTCTAGACGTACGAGAGCTTAGCTACATGCGCAGCAACAACGGACATACTGTAGTATATATGGCTAAATAAAAAGCCCTTTCGATTTTCCTGAGCTCACCATCATCGATCGATAGATCCACCGTCCAAGTGCGGCAACATGGTATCTCCACCACCGCCATTGCATTTCATGCATGCAGCAACCAACCACACCAGCTCGATCGATCGATCACAAGCCGACGAGAGAGAGCCAACGGCAACCTGCGAACGACCAGCGGGCTCTCGAGCGCCTATAAATCCTCGACCGGTATCGTGTAACTGCCAAGCAATCCAAGCTAACTAGAGCTACCACCACACACAAAGCTACTGCATTCTAGGATTCCACGAGCTGAGGAGACCTCTCTCCATCGTCGGCGAGACAAGCAACCACGCCCCGAGTTCACATACTCCTTCCATGGCGTCCAGCTCAAATACGCTGAAGGTGCTGGCCTGCGCCGTGCTCCTCCTCCTGTCGGCAGTCTCACACGGCCGCTGCGAGTCCGGCGATAGCCGGGAGGCGGCGGCGGCCGTGATCATCGTCGCCGCCCGGAAAATGCTGGTCGAAGAGGTGACGTCGGTGAGTGCTGCCGTGGGAGTGCCACAGCTCACCCGCGCGGCGGCTGCGGCGGCAGGGGCGTACTCCGAGTCCAAGAGGTCGAGCCCTGGCGGCCCGGACCCACAGCACCATTAAATTAAACCCTCGCTTTGTTCACACTGCACCTTGCATTGTTCACTGCCTGTTCGCCGCCGGCACGGATCCCAGATGAATCGACTGGATGGATGGATGGATGCAGTCCCGGTGCGGCATATGGTAATCTACTTTTTTTTGCCCGTCAAGAACTCAAGATAACGGAGTTATAATTATTATATACTCCCTACATCAGTAATAATTGGTGTTTAGAACAGCTAAAACGAAAAAAAAAGAGCTTTAGAGAGTGTAGTTAATGCTCTCTTGTTGATCTGCAGTGTTTGTCTATGGTCTCCAGAGGACATTGTTTCACGGTTTTTGTCCATGGAGAACACTACATGACACTTGTTGATCTATGATGAATTTTCTATGATATTTTCAGAGAATATTTGATATTATTAACTGTTCACCATATATGTTGATTTGTGAATTTTCACCACAGATCTTCAAATGACCCATCTACGCTCAAATTTGGGCCCAATTTCTGTGAGAAATCTTGATAGCCGTCATAGATTAAAAATGAAAATAGTCACAGATTTAATACGATCATACTCAACCACAATGTTGACAAAACAAATATGTCATTCATTTTTTTAAAAAAAAACTAAGATGTTTTATCTGCTATTCTTTTAAGCACACCGAGGCCCCGATAAGTTTATATAAGCTGATGCATGTCACAAATGTACTACGATTGGAACCATCGAGACTCGAAATGTCCCTCTGCCTAATAATTCCTTATAAGGCACAAAAGGATTCATAATAAAAATAAAGCAAAAACTAGTGGAGTTAAAAGATTAAGAGAACAAAAATGGAGAAATACAATTATCTTGTTTCTTGTAGTTTCCCACAATTATTATTTTTGCATAAAACTAATGGACATGCATGACTATATATAATTAGACCCAATCTTCTTTAACTTGAACTACCATATGAAAGAAAGTCTATCATGCTTCAAAAGTTGTAAAAACTTTCCAAAGATGTTTGTATTAACTTTATCAATCCAAAAATATACATGCCTAATCTCTTGAAAATATTCATATCAGTTGAGTATAATATATGTGCATTTTTCTTTTGATTTTTTTAAAAAGTACAACGGCCGGTGGGTGGGATCACATGCACAAATCCCTGTGCCTTAGAAGGATATTTATTGTAAAAACACATGGTTTGGCTAATACTAAATGAAAGTTTTAGTTTTTTTTTGAAAGGAGTCTCCACGACTCGGCCTTCTTTGGAGGCCTGCGGGTGCCAGGGTTCGAGCCCTGACCCGCAGCACCACCCTTGTTGCATATTGCCAACCGAGCTATGCTCGGTTCCGAAGAAAGTTTTAGTATTCCATATATTTGTTCCTTGGATTAGATGTTGTGGCTGAGTATCATATTAGGTGCATAATGTTGGGCTATAATAATGTCGGTGTTGAGATTTGTCCCGACACTAACTAGTGAAATGCGCTGTGGTCAGTCTCTCGATGGTTGGTGCTAAGCAATGCAAGGACACGAGTTTATCCTGGTTCCGGCCACGGGGCCGTACGTCCAGCAGGTTGCGCGTATGCGCTGTATTGCGAGGCACCGGGAGTGCCTGTAGAGGGGGGCTACAAGCGAGACAGGAGAGGAGGAAAAGCCCCCAAGTCCCAACTGAGTGATTGAGGCAAAGTGCCAATATCGGTGGGAATGTGGACGTGGACGCGAGTGAGCGCGTTTCTGTGCGATGCCCGCGGCTGGGCGACCACCTCCTCCTTTTATAGGCCAAGGGGAGGCGGCTTACAAACGTATCGCGTGGCTTTTTGTGCAGTGTTACGGTACCGGTATGCAGTGCTTGCGATTTGAAAGGTGTCCTGGCGAATCCGGGTTCTCGCATGCGTCGTGGCGACCCCTGTGCTTGTCCGGAGGCAGCTTCGAGGGTGGTCCTGCAGGCGCCCGTGTCTGGTTGTCATCCGTACACCGATTCGAGGGTCTAACTGGTGGGAGAGATTGGGCTGCACAGGGGCTGGTGTGGCGGCGTCCTGTCAGAACAGGTCCTCGCAGCGTCAGGGATGGCTCCACAGCGCCCGGGATGGTGGTACAGGGCCAGGGTTGGTCGCACAGGGTCAGAGGTGACGGAAGGGACGTGCTCCGCTCGTCCTGCGTCACGGTGCCGTCCTGGGCGGGCGTCAGGTTGGCGGCCGTACGCCTCTCGAGGGTGTCGCCGGACCTCTTCGAGGGGCGTGGCGTGAAAGAAGGACGGGAGCGGGTGGCACAGTGCCGCGGAGTGACGCCGGCCATGCCGCACAGCGCCGGGGATGGCAGCACAGTGGCGGGCTTGTCCGCACAGCGCCGGGGCCAGATTCCCGGGCAATGTCAGGGATTCGGCGTGGCGGGGATCTTGCCTTTGACCGCGGCGCCCGTGACGTGACGGAGTATTTAATGTTTTGGTCGGGAGGAGTGGGTGAAACGTCCCGGGAGCCTCGAGCGAGGCGGAGACCCGCTCGAGGGGCGCTGGCCCTCGAGCGAGGCGGAGACCCACTCGAGGGGTGTCGGGCCCTCGAGCGAGGCGGGGGCTCGCCCGCGTGATGTCCGGCCCTCGAGCGAAGCGGAGGTTCGCTCGAGGGTGGCTGGTGCGTTCGCTTGGTGGGTCGTGAAGGCCGTTGGGCCGCAGCAGGCCGTGGGCTTTGTTTGTGCCCTGGCTGGGGCTGATTTGGGAAGTGTGTTTTAACGGTTTTCATTTTTTGAAAAGGGGTGATTTCCCCATAGTTAGGGGACCCCTTATGGCTGTCCCCGACAGTAGCCCCCGAGCCTTTGCGAGAATAACGAGAGGATTCCGCAAAGGCTGAGGCTTCTGATAGGACCCTTCTTCCCCTTGGATGTGTGCAACGTTCCGTGGGGGCGCGCTAGCGCACCCGCGGGTGTAGCCCCCGAAGCCTTGGAGGAGTGCGTGCACTCGTGCAAGGTTTTCATGCTGAGCTGCCAGTCCGTGGAGCATTTGTTTCAGCCGGCCTCGGTGATGTTTCAGCCGGCCTCGGCGATCTATGCGTGCGGAGCAGCGTGAACCACGTCTAGGATGAATCTTAGAGGGCTCGCTCATTGCTTCTGAGGGGGAATGACCCTTCTCGGATTTGTGCGATGCATCCGGAGGGTGTAGCCGCGCGACGAGCCCCCGAGCCCGGGACAACATGGGGGCGATTGGGGCGAACTCTTCGACGTATTCGTGCGCTCCTCACCGCCCTTCCGCAGGGGGGAGGGGGAGGCGGTCCATGCTTCCCATCGAATCGGGCCGCGAGTCATGGACGCTTCGTTGAGCTGCTAGCGGGTGATTCAAGTGGACGTCCGTGCCCCGTTCGATAAGGGTCGGCTCGTGGTCCGGGGACACGTCCATGAGAGCACTTTACATGGGTGTGCTAGGCAGGGCTCGGTCCCATTCGATGGGGACCGAGGGCGCGGAAGCTCTCCCTCGACGGGATCCCTCGACTAGCTGCCCTTGTTTGGCCTTGAATACGAACTATGGGGCGCCCCCAAACTTTTGAGTTCGGGGATCGGCTCGATCGCGCACGCCCTGGTCGTCCCTGACTCTGTTGATCTGAAACGCCTGTTCGAACCTTCCGCAGGCCAGGGCTCGGATTCTTGATCAGTAGGGGCCTTGCGGGGCACACTCGTGCGACCCCGTCTTTGGTCTACCTGTGGCGCCTGTCACATCCTCATTAGGCCGGGCTTCGAACCACCGGTCAGTTGTGGCCTCGTTAGGAGGCGCATCTGTGGCGCCCATAAAACCTTTTGCGAGCTGAGCCCCGAGCCACTGATCAGTAAGAGTTTTTTGGGCGAGGCGTCAGGTGCTCCTCAAACTGTGCTTTCGAGGGCTATCTCGAGCAAGCATGTTCGAGGCTGCCTCTGACCCCTCGAGTCGCCTATTAGGGGCTTGTTGAGGGGTCAGGCCTCTGCTCCCTGTCCGATGGGACCCACGGGGGCTCCTTCTCTCGGAAGGAACCCCCCGTCCCTTCATTTCCGGCTGTGGACTCGGGTTAGCCACGCGCGTGGGGTCGTGGCCCACGTGGCATTCCAGGAGAGCACCGCGCACGCCTTTTTAGGCGGTGTGGAGGTACCGCGCGGCGGTTCGCGTTTTTACCGCGTCGTAATGATGGCGCCCGCGCGGTGATTTCGGGACAGTGGGGCCTGAGCGACGTCTATCGCATTAACTGCGACCGCGCACCCCGGCCCCCGTCCGTTCGATCCCCCCGCCCCTTCTTATTATAAAAAACAGCGGGTGGAGGAGAGGAGTTTTACCTTAGCCATTTTCGCTCGCATCACACTCGCCGTCTTCTTCCTCTCGCTTTCCAAGCTCGCGCTTACTCGCAGTTTTCGCCTCCGCGTTCATCTTCCGTTCCACGTTTGCCATGGTCGAGTACCTGGAGGTCGGGCCGTGGGGTCAGTCCAATGTGGACGCGCACCTCCTCCAAGGGCTCGTTGCCGCCGGGCAACTGACGGCCAACACCGACCCGAGCAGGCCGGCGTGGATCGTTCCGCCGGCGCGGCATCAAGAGCCGCAGCCCCCGGCGGGATACGTGGTGAGCTTCGTTCGTTTACACGAGCGGGGGTTCAATGCTCCCGCCGGCCGGTTCATGCGGGGACTGTGCTACCACTATGGTGTGGAGTTGCACAACTTTTCCCCAACGCCATCTCGCAGGCGGCGACCTTCGTGGGCGTCTGCGAGGGCTTCCTGGGCGTCCCCGTCCCATGGGACCTATGGCTTCACCTTTTCCGAGGCGAGCTCTTCACGCTAGCGGCCGGCGGCAAGGGTAAGCGCCGACCCGTTCGAGCCGGCGGGCTCACGTTTGCGCTGCGGGGGAAGGGGGTCGGTGTATACCCGCCCTGCACCATGACGAGCAACAATGCAGAGTGGGACAGGGGGTGGTTCTACCTCCGCAATGACGGCGACAATCTTCCACCCTACACCAGCAAGGTTCTGGACCACCGCCCGTTCCACTGGGGACCGGGGGTGTCGGACCCCGTGCGGAGGGCGAAGTTGGGGCCTTATCTGAAGGCGTTGAAGTCCTTGACGGACGCGGGGTTGACCGCGGCGGCCATCCTCGCGCAGTGCCACCAGCGGCGGGTGATTCCCCTCATGGAGAGGGCGCTCCCAATCTATGGGATGGCGGAGGGCACGGACCCTGACGCGCTGGCGCGGTCGCGGCTGCTGGCCGAGCCCCTCGCCCCGATCTACGCGGCTCAAAGGGCGAGGCGCGCGGTGGAGACCAAGAAAATGGTGTGCGACCCCGACGAGGTGCTATGGTCGCCCCGGATGCGGCCCGACGACGGGTTCATCGATTTGGTGAGGAATTTCTGCCAATCTCATTAGCTTCCAGATCGATTTTAACTTCGACGGCTAATTTTCGACGGTTGCGGCGGTGGCAGCCAGAGATGGGGACGAGCGCCTACGGCTCGGATCCCCCTACGCCCAACTCCCACACCGCCAACCGCGAGAAGCAGCGGGAGGTGAAGGCGAAGGCGGACGCCGATAAGGCGAAGAAGGAGAGGCACGAGGAGCGCCGCCAGGCGCATATCCTGGAGTGGGTGCAGCGGGAGAAAGAAGGCCTCCCCCTCCCGCCGACCCCAGAGAATACGAGCAGCAGCGATGACGGCGTGGTCTGGTCAGACCTGGAGGGGGAGGATGAAGAAGATGAAGCGCCTTTGGCCTCGGGGACCAAGGGCAAGGAGGCGGCTGTTCAGCCCGCGCCTTCGATGGTGCGGGCCCGCGCTGCGCCGGCCTCCGAGGCGGGCGCGGCCTCAGCCGGTGAGGGCACCGCAACGGGGGTGCGCCCGGCACGGGGGGCGCGCCGCCCGCGCAGGCCTCGAGAAAGCGCAAGCGTCAGGTGTCATCCCGACGGTAAGCGTCGTACCGTGTTCATCTCACCTAATTTTACTTGATCGAGATCCTGATTTCTCCCTTCCCTTTCTCCCAGCCGCGCCGGCGGCCCCATCGCACCTGAGCTGGCGCCGACCAAAGCGCTGAGGGTGGAGGCGCGCGACACGGTCCGCACGACGCGACCTCGCTCGGCGAGGACGTCGCGGCCGGCGGTGGCGACGGCGTCGTCCTTTCAGTTGGTGGCGTCGCAAGACGTCCCGCGAGGGGAGGAGCGGGCCCGCACGGCCGCGTCCAGGGCAGGAGGTGGTTCGAGGGGTGGAGCCCCTCGAACGAGCGGTGCGGGAGAGGTCTCACCCGCGGCGGATGTGACTCACCCGCGGGATGGGGCCCTGGTGGAGGACGACGAAGTGCGGAGGAGACTTTGCTCGAGCTTGCGTCTGGAGCACCACCGCAGGGGCTCGCCCCGCAGGGGCCGGCGCATCTTCGTCGCGCCAACACAACTACGACGAATTCCCTGGCGATTGGTGCACCGGGCTGGATCACCCGTGGGTCCCCCGGGATACAGTGGAGTGTTCGCACGCAGAGTTTCTTGACTGGAGGGATTTCCTCGAGGTGGGATCCCAAGAGCAAGACCTGCTTTGCGAGGCCTCGAGGCTTCACAAAGATGTGGTGGCGCCGCTGTTCCGGGTCCGCGCACTAGTCCCGTCGCCCCCCTTGCTCTTCTTTTTTCCTTTCTTGGTTATGCCTCATCTGAGTCTTCTCCGTTTTATTCGTTTTGGCAGCGGCTGTGGGGCGACGCGGGGGACAAAATTTCCTTCCTCGCCAAACTCCACGCCGACCTAGAGGAGGCATGTCGGGAGAACGAGCACCTAGGCCCAGCGATGGAGTGTCTTCGCGATGAGATGTACGAGGCAAAAGCGAGCCTCGAATTGAAGAAGGGCGAGCTGCGCCGTGCGGGGGAGGAACGCGATGCTCACCGCACCACGGCGGAGCAGAAGGCCAAGGAGGCTGAACAGCTTGGCGCCGCGCTGCAGGGCAAAGAGGGGGAACTCCAGCAGGAGCGCGCGGTGCCGAGCGAGGCGAGGTCCCAGCTCACGCTAAAGGACGTTGCCCTTGCCGAAGCGCAGGCTCGCGCCGAACGCGAGCGTATGTCACTGGAGGATGTGCAAGCGCGCCTCACTCAGGCCGAGCAGAAGGCCCAGGAGGCTGAGGGGCTCGCCGCTACCCTGAAGGAGAAGGGTGATGCGCTGACGGCTGTAGAGGGCCAGCTCGCCGAGGAGCGCACTGCCCGAGAGGGGGCGCAGTCTCAGCTCGCGCTGAAGGACGCAGCTCTCGCCGAGGTTCAGGCCCAACTTGAGAGGGAGCGCAAGGCGCTCGAGGAGGCGCGGGCCCAGTTATCTCAGGCTGCAGAAAAAGCCCGGGAGGTTGAGCAGACGGGCGCCGCTCTCCAGGAGGCCCAGTCTCAGCTCCAGCTCGCGCGCGAGGAGCTCGGGGGAGCGAGGGACACGCTTCAGCAGCGTGATGCCTCTATCTCCTAGCTCCGACAGGACGTCGACGCCGCGCGGGCCGTGCTTGAGACCGAGAAGATGCGAGCCGAGGGTAAGTCTCGTCCCTCAATCGTTTTGGTTCTTTGTTGTGCTCTTCCGAGGCTTGATATTCGTTTTGGTGTCGCAGAGCTGCAGAAGAGCTCGGTGGACCCTTCGGGGGAGATGCAATCCCTCCAGGTCGCCTACAACGAAGCCCAGGGCGAGCTCAAGGCCCTGGAGGCCGCTGCCCTCGAGGTGTGTCGTGAGCTCGAGGGAACTGAGGGTCAATCCTCGGGTAGCTCGATTGCGAGCCGCCTGCGGTCCCTGGGTGGCCTGGTTACTAAGCGCCTGCGCGGTGCCCTTCGACTCGGTGTCCAGAAGATCTTGGGGCTGACCTCAACCCATTACATCCTCGACTTCGGTCTGCTGCGGGACGGCTATGTCTTTCCTGAAGACGTCGTAGGTGAGGATGCTGAGCTTGAAGCGGTGAGGGTGGTTGATGCGTCCATGGCGGAGCCCGCCGCAGCCCTTGCTGACATGTTCGAAGTGGACATGTTCCCCGACGCCACTGAGGGTGAAGCCGCAGCCGCTCCAAGCCCCCGCGCTCCCTGAGGACTCGGGTCTCGAGGCCCCTTAGTATTTTGTTAGAAATTTGGATGAATGTTGATCGTTTATATAAACAATATGTTATGCTATGCACAAATTTATTTGCGGATTTTGTCTCGTATGTTGTCGTGTTTTCCTTGGGCTTTTCGGGGGAATTTTGGCCAAGGAGTTAGTGCTCACGAGCCAACTTAGTCGTAGGGTATCGAGGGGGATGCTTATCCTCTCGGAGGCGTCAGCGGTCCCATAGCTCGACCGGCCCTAGGCTTGGTTAGTTCGCGCCTGGCTTTCGTTCCCTAAAAAGTGCTCGAGGCGTAACATTCTAACTTTTTCTTGAAAAAGAAAGTATCTTTTGTGAAAGTTTCGGGACACTCCGGGGGGAACCCCCCGTCGTAGCCCCCGAGGGGGACTTGGTTTTTACGAGGCCCTGGCCGAGGGTAAAATCGAGTTGCCCTTTTTTATTTAAGATTTTGAATGCTAGATGTATAAAAGAAGCTTGGAGGTCTAAGGGTAGAAGCGACGTAGCTGTTGTATGTTCCAAGCGTTGGTGAGGACTTCACCCTTCTCGTTCGCCAGCTTGTACGTGCCAGGTTTGAGCACCTCGACGATGACGTAAGGCCCTTCCTATGGCGGCGACAACTTGTGTCGGCCCCGGTTGTCTTGTCGTAACCTCAGTACTAGGTCGCCCTCACTGAAGCTCCGACGTCAGATCTTTTGGGTTTGGTATCGCCAGAGTGACTGCTGGTACCTTGCCGAGTGCATCATTGCCACGTCGCGGGCCTCGTCCGCCTGGTCCAGCGAGTCTTCGCGAGCTCGCTGGTTCAGGCTTTCCTGATAGGCCCTGAGCCTAGGGGATCCGTATTCCGAATCTGTGGGGAGGACAGCCTCCGCACCATAGACGAGGAAGAACGGCGTAAACCCCGTAGCTCTGCTCGGGGTGGTTCTAAGACTCCAAATGACCGATGGTAACTCTTTAATCCATCTTCGGCCAAACTTGTTCAGTTTGTCGAAGATCCTAGGCTTGAGGCCCTGCAGAATCATGCCGTTGGCGCGCTCCACCTGGCTGTTGGTCTGTGGGTGCGCGACGGCTGCCCAATCCACGCGGATGTGGTAGTTGTCGCAGAACTCCAGGAATTTCTTGCCGGTAAACTGGGTGCCGTTGTTGGTGATGATGGAGTTTGGCACCCCGAACCTGTGGATAATGTCAGTAAAGAACGATACAACCTGCTCGGACCTGAGGTTGGTGATAGGACGTGCCTCAATCCACTTTGAAAACTTGTCGATTGCGACCAACAAATGTGTGAAGCCCCCGGGCGCCTTCCGCAGGGGCCCGACGATGTCTAATCCCCACACGGCGAATGGCCATGTAATGGGTATGGTCTGGAGGGCGTGAGCCGGAAGATGCGTCTTGCGGGCATAGAACTGGCACCCTTCGCAGGTGCGCACGATCTCGTTGGCGTCGGCGACCGCCGTGGGCCAGTAGAAGCCTTGACGGAACGCGTTGCCTACGAGGGTGCGCGACACCGTGTGATGGTCGCATACGCCCGCGTGGATGTCCCGGATCAACTCGCAGCCTTCGGGGATGGGGATGCACCGTTGTAGAATTCCTGAGGTGCCACGCTTGTACAGTTCGCCGCTGATCACGGTGAACGACTTGGCCTTTCTGGCGATGCGCTTCACTTCGGTTCGATCCGAGGGTAGTTCCCCTCGATCGATCCAGGCGAGGTACTTGCTCCGCCAGTCTTTCGCGGGGAGGGCCTCATCGATCTCCATAGCCTCGGCTTCGTCAACCCCGTACCCCTCGAGGAGGGAGAGCACGAATTCCTCGTTTGAGGGGTCCTCGTCCATGGGTTCCGCACCCGTAGGCTTCGAGGGAGTCCCTGAGGGTTCTTCTAGGTTTGGGGAAGCTTTGCTGAGGTCGACGGAAGGTTTGGCGAGGTCGCGGGCGAAGATGTTTGGAGGGACGGTGATCCGCCCCGACGCGATCTTCGCCAGCTCGTCCGCCTCCTTGTTGTACTTGAGCAGGATGTGGTTGAGCTCGATGTCGTGGAATTTATCTTCGAGTGCGCGCACGGCGTTGCAGTACGCCTCCATCTTCTCGTCGTGGCAGCTTGAGTTCTTCATGACTTGATCGATCACCAGCTGTGAATCCCCCCTGACGTCGAGGCGCTTGACGCCGATCTCGATGGCGGTTCGGAGGCCGCAAAGGAGGGCCTCATACTCTGCCATGTTATTTGACGCGGGGAAGTGCAAGCGTACCACATACCTCATGTGTTCTCCGAGGGGCGAAATGAAGAGCAGGCCCGCGCCCGCGCCCGTTTTCATCACTGATCCGTCGAAGTAGAGGGTCCAACACTCGGCCTAGATCTGCAATGGGGGCAGCTGAGTATCGGTCCATTCAGCGACGAAGTCCGCCAAGATCTGAGACTTGATCGCCTTGCGCGGCGCGTAGGTGAGAGTTTCACCCATGTGCTCCACGGACCATTTCGCGATTCTACCCGAGGCGTCCGGGTTGCGGACTATCTCTCCCAACGGGAAAGACGAGACTACAGTGACCGGATGGGCCTCGAAGTAGTGCCGCAGCTTGCGCCGCGCGAGCACCACCGTATAGAGCAGCTTTTGGATCTGTGGGTATCGCGCTTTGGTTTCAGACAATACCTCGCTGATGTAGTACACCGGTCTTTGGACTGGTAGGGCATGACCTTCCTCTGTTCTCTCCACAACGATGACCGCGTTGACCACTTGGGTGGTCGCCGCGACGTAGAGGTACAGAGGCTCGCCATCTCGGGGCGGTGTGAGGATCGGCGCGTGGGCGAGCGTCGCCTTCAGTTTGTCGAGGGCTTCCTGGGCCTCGACGGTCCAGGAAAAGCGTTCGTGCTTCTTTAGGAGTCGGTATAGGGGCAAGCCTTTCTCACCGAGGAGCGAGATGAAGCGGCTCAGAGCCGCCAGGCAACCCAACACCTTCTGTACCCCCTTGAGGTCCCGGATTGGCCTCATCCGATCGAGGGCCGAAACCTTTTTGGGGTTGGGCTCGATGCCTCGCTGGGAGACAATGAAACCCAACAGCATGCCGCGCGGCACCCCGAAGACGCACTTTTCGGGGTTCAACTTAACCCCATTCGTCCGCAAGTAGTCGAACGTTACGCGCAAATCGTTAACCAGGTCGTCCGCCTTCCTGGTCTTGACGACAATGTCATCTACGTATGCCTCCACGGTCCGCCCGATGTGATCTCCGAAAACGTGTTGCATACATCGCTGGTATGTAGCCCCGGCATTTTGAAGACCAAATGGCATTGTTACGTAGCAAAACATGCCGAACGGTGTGATGAAAGAAGTCGCGAGCTGGTCGGATTCTTTCATCTTTATTTGGTGGTAACCTGAATAGGCATCAAGGAAACATAGAAGCTCACACCCTGCGGTAGAATCTACGATTTGATCGATTCGTGGCAAAGGAAAAGGAACTTTAGGACATGCTTTATTTAACCCGGTGTAATCTACACACATCCGCCACTTCCCATTCTTCTTCTTAACTAATACAGGATTGGCTAGCCACGTGGGATGGAACACTTCCTTGATGAACCCGGCCTCCAGGAGCCTCCGCAGCTCCACTCCAATCGCCCGGCGCCTCTCTTCGTCAAAGCGTCGCAGGCGCTGTTGCACAGCTCTGGAGTGAGGTAGGATGTCAAGGGAGTGCTCGGCGACCTCCCTCGGAATGCCCGGCATGTCCGAGGGGCTCCACGCAAAGATGTCTGCGTTGGCGCGGAGAAAGTCGACGAGCACCACTTCCTATTTCGGGTCGAGGGTAGAACTGACCCTCAACACCTTGCCCTCGGGGGCAGCAGGGTCGAGGGGCACCTCCTTGGTCTGCTCGGCAGCCTCGAAACTGCCCGTGTGCTTGGCGGGGGAGTCGAGGCCTTCGTTGGCCAGCTTCTCCATGTCCGCAACGAGCGACTCGTCGAGCGCGAGCGCCTCGGCGTGCTCGACGCATTTGACGTTGCAGTCGAACGCATGCTCGATCGACGAGCCCACCGTGATGACGCCTTTTGGCCCCGGCATCTTCATCTTGAGGAATGTGTAGTTCGGGACCGCCATGAATTTGGCGTAGCACAGACGCCCGAGGATGGCGTGGTACGCGCCCCGAAACCCCACCACCTCGAAGGTGAGGGTCTCCTTGCGGAAGTTGTCCGGCGTGCCGAACCAGACAGGCAGATCGATCTGTCCGAGAGGCTGGACGCGCTTGCCCGGCGCGACGCCATGGAACGGCGTCGTGCTGGGCCGCAGCTGGTCCAGACCAATCCCCATCAGCCGCAGGGTGTGGGCGTATAGGATATTGAGGCTGCTGCCACCGTCCATCAGTACCTTAGAGAACCGCGAGTTGCCGATGACGGGATCGACGACCAGCGGATATTGGCCCGGATTGGGGATGCGGTTCGGGTGGTCCTTACGGCTGAAGGTGATGGCCTCCTCCGACCAGTCGAGGAAGGAAGGAGGAGCCTTCTCGGCGGCGAGGACTTCGTGCCGCTCGTGCTTGCGTCGGCTGGTGGACATGTCCACCGTCGGTCCCCCGAAGATGAGGAAGATGTTCTCCACGGTGGGGAAACCGTCGGCACCCCCGTCACTCCCATCCTTCTTGGCCTCGTCCTCCTTCGCGGTGACACGGCTGTAGTATTTCTTGAGCATGTCGCATTGCTCGAGGGTGTGGTTGACCGGGGTCTTGTGGTACGGGCAGGGCTTCTTCAGCATGTCATCGAACACGCCGGGGCCTCGAGGGGGGCCTCGAGGACCCTTGCGTGCAGGGTCGACCGCGAGGGCCTCGTCGTCATCCTCGCCGCGCCCCTGCACGCGCGCGTCGCGTTGGGGCTTCTTGCCCTTCTTGCCCCGCTTTTGCTTCTTCGCGGGATCCTTAGACTTGCTGCCCTCCGCGGGCGCGTCCTCCGTGCGTTTGCCTTTCTTGCCGTCGAAGATCGCCCCCACTGCCTCTTCTCCAGAGGCGAAGCTAGTGGCGATGTCGAATAGCTCGTTGGAGTCGACCGGCGGGTTCCTCCCAAGCTCGCGCACAAGGTCCCGGCAGGTCGTGCCCTCGAGGAAGGTGTGCACGATCTCGGACTGGGCGACACTCGGAAGCTCGGTGCAGCGCTTGGAGAAGCGCCGTATGAAGTCCCGGAGGGACTCACCGGGTTTCTGGGTGCACCCTCGCAAGTCCCAGGAGTTCCCGGGACGCACGTTTGTGCCCTGAAAGTTTCCTACGAACGTGCGGACCAGGTCGTCCCAGCCGTGAATCTGATTGGCCAGTAGATGCTCAAGCCATGTCCGGGCGGAGTTCGCAAGGTGTAGCGGTAGGTTGCGGATGATCACAGCGACGTTGGTGGCGCCACCCAACTGGCAAGCCAGGTGGTAGTCGTTGAGCCATACTCGAGGGTCCGTCTCCCCCGTGTACTTGGTGATGGTCGTGGGCTGGCGGAAGTGCTGGGGGATGTTCGCCGTGCGGATCTCCCGGCTGAACACGCGGGTCCCCGGGGGTTTCGGTGTCGGAGAGCGATCTTCCCGGCTGTCGTAGCGACCACCACGTCGAGGGTGGTAGCCTGCTACCATTCGTGCCTCCACGTCCCCCCTCCTTTTGGCGTTCAGGACGTTGCGGGCGTCCCCGTCCTAGGCCTGGCCGCGCGTGTCGAGGATCCGCTCCCTGACAGGCGTCCTGCCCTGGTTCGCCGGCTGTCCCGCCGCGCCCCCTGCGTGGACAGATGCCTCTTGGTCCTGTGCGTCGCTGCCGCCCCGTGCGCCGGACTGGTTACGCATGCGGGACGCGGAACTCTTGGCCTGCTGTACGGCAGCCTGCTCAATAAGGGCCTGCGCCTCGCGACGCAGGTTGCGCGCCTCCGGCGTTGATGGCTCGGGCATGGCCCGGAGCAACGTCGCCGCCGCAATGAGCTTTTGGCTGGCTCGAGGTGGCGTGTGCGGATCGTCGATGTTGAAGTCGGCGTTGATGCGCTCGCGGGCTTGCCTCCCCGCTTCTCGGGCGCGTTCGCCGCGCGCCGAGGCTTCCCCCGCGATGGTGGCGCGTAAGAGCCGCACTTGCCGGTACTCCTCCGCGAGCTTAGCCTCGAGCTCGCGGACCTGAGCCAGCTGTGCAGCGATGTCTGCATTGCCCGCTGGTGGGGCTGGTGGCGGGTTTGGCTCGGGGTCTTGGGGTACGTCTCCGTCGCCCGCTCCGTCCGCTCCGTCGGCGTGTTCGTCGATGGCGACAACGAAGCACTCGCGCACGGGATCGTAGCTCCCTTCGCTGGAGTCGTCAGAGCAGCCGAACCAGTAGTCCGCGGCGTCGAGGAACCACCGGAACATCACAGGGTCTGGTACGCCGGAGAAGTCCCACTTCGCGTATCCGTGCGAGGTTGCAGGTGGCAGCTCGCTGGCCGAGCCGTGGTACGACTCGTTGGTGGTGGTGGTGATGAGGTTCCGGATCGACAGCAGGTGGTGGCCCGGGAGATCCTCGTATGCGGCCACGTCCGTGCTCACTGATGAGGCGTATGTCGCAGCATAGTTGCGCATCCCGTGAGGGAACTGTGGCCCCGCGGCCGCGTGCTCCCCTGCAGGAGGTGCCGCCGTGTCCGTTGGCGGAGGTGCATCCCTCCGTGCTGTAGCGCGTGCTGCCCGGTGCCGCTCCATATGCGCCTGGCGTGAGCGCTGACCTAAACGCCTGTAGCATCGGGACGTCGAGGCGGCCGCCGCTGCCGCCGGTGTTGGCGCCGGGGCGTCCGGCGCTGGTGCGGTGGTAACCGGGCCTAGTCGGGCCGAACACCAAGGGTGGGCGACCACCTCCTCCTTTTATAGGCCAAGGGGAGGCGGCTTACAAACGTATCGCGTGGCTTTTTGTGCAGTGTTACGGTACCGGTATGCAGTGCTTGCGATTTGAAAGGTGTCCTGGCGAATCCGGGTTCTCGCATGCGTCGTGGCGACCCCTGTGCTTGTCCGGAGGTGGCTTCGAGTGTGGTCCTGCAGGCGCCCGTGTCTGGTTGTCGTCCGTACACCGATTCGAGGGTCTAACCGGTGGGAGAGATTGGGCTGCACAGGGGCTGGCGTGGCGGCGTACCGTCAGAACAGGTCCTCACAGCGCCCGGGATGGCTCCACAGCGCCCGGGATGGCTCCACAGCGCCCGGGATGGCGGTACAGGGCCGGGGTTGGTCGCACAGGGTCGGAGGTGACGGAAGGGATGTGCTCTGCTCGTCCTGCGTCACGGCGCCGTCCTGGGCGGGCGTCAGGTTGGCGGTCGTACGCCTCTCGAGGGTGTCGCCGGACCTCTTCGAGGGGCGCGGCGTGAAAGAAGGACGGGAGCGGGTGGCGCAGTGCCGCGGAGTGACGCCGGCCATGCCGCACAGCGCCGGGGATGGCAGCACAGCGACGGGCTTGTCCGCACAGCGCCGGGGCCAGATTCCCGGGCAATGTCAGGGATTCGGCGTGGTGGGGATCTTGCCTTTGACCGCGGCGCCTGTGATGTGACGGGGCATTTAATGTTTTAGTCGGGAGGAGTGGGTGAAACGTCCCGGGAGCCTCGAGCGAGGCGGAGACCCGCTCGAGGGGCGCTGGCCCTCGAGCGAGGCGGAGACCCACTCGAGGGGTGTCGGGCCCTCGAGCGAGGCGGGGGCTCGCCCGCGTGATGTCCGGCCCTCGAGCGAAGCAGAGGTTCGCTCGAGGGCGGCTGGTGCGTTCGTTTGGTGGGTCGTGAAGGCTGTTGGGCCGCAGCAGGCCGTGGGGTTTGTTTGTGCCTGGCTGGGGCTGATTTGGGAAGTGTGTTTTAACGGTTTTTATTTTTTGAAATGGGGTGATTTCCCCCATTGTTAGGGGACCCCTTATGGCTGTCCCCGACAAATAAAATCTCATATAGATAATGTGATTATTTGGTGTTTTCTCATTCCACTTTCCATATGAAATCATGTAGTTGTTTGTTATGTTGTATAAAAACTGGCATGTTTGCTTCAAGTAAAAGTTTTATTTTGAGGGTGAAGAAGAAGACAAGCGCAATACAATATTTGATTGGAGTTCTGAACCCTTTTAGGCTTTATGTTATTGTTAAAGGCATTGATAAAAAGTCTTTTAAGAGTTGTATGATCTGGTTGGTGGGGCGCTCGGCTGGTAGGACGAGCTCCTCGAGTACCTCAGCACACTTATCTGTTAGCTTTCTTTACAGCCACCCGATTGGCAAGCTCCCATGCTCCCCTCTCTGTCACCGGGAGCAAGGCGGCGTCACAAAAACAGACACTCTTAGTGACGATCCTGCAGTGGTCACTTGGCCCAAGCACCAAAGGTCTTCCCTCATGGTGATATTATAGCTTTTATCTCAAAACGTGAAAATGAGAGTCTCTTATTAACATTGGAATTTTGTGAATTGAGTGTGTTTGCATATATCATGTATTATGGAGGTATGTAAGAAACTTATATTGTTTCATCACGTTCGCACTCCTATTACTGTAAGCTACAATTGATCATGATGTTGCTCACCCACCTAAGTGGTAATGGTTGATGGTGTGTAGCAGCGGCAGTGACGGCGGTGGTGGAGATGAAATGGTTGAGCAAATATGTCATCTTATACATTAGCAGTCATACTCTGCCTCTTATATCTAGATAATGAGAAGAGATGTCAAGAAAGCTATACCATGTCGTGCATGCATACTCTAGGAACTGCTTATTTCAATGTGAAATTAGGATGTTGCTTAGGGGAGGAGAAATCATGATTAATGAATACCGGTATGCTCTAAGATAGTTTCGTGTCACTGATCTCACATTCAACACATGGCTCCATATTGAGTTAATTGGTTTACTATTGTGATCTTTTATGGGTTCATTTATTGACTTGACACCCCGTTGCGTGGCCACTTTTGTGTAGTACACGATTCTAAGAAAACTTGCCAAGTGAATTTATGCCTTTGTTGCTTGCATCACATGATGCTATCTGAACTCGAAGTTGAGTGATCGTTTCAACTTACCACAAAATATGAAAAGAACGTTAAGCTTGTAGTAGTTTTGTCATGTGTATATACCCAATTGTCTATTGCTAATGGTTGGATTCGTGCTTTGTAACCACATGAATTCATGTGATGCAAGTTATGTGTTAGATTGTTTAGTTTTAGTCCATCACTTGCAATGTTTAAGGATCTTTATCGTGTTCAAAAAACTGATGCACATGACAATCCTGCAAATTTCTAAAGTACCAAAACCTCTAATAACTGCTAACCAATCACCTGGCAATGGAGCAATGAAATAAATGTTGCATATTACCGACACACTGGTGATAGTTTTAGACTCGTCTTAGTGGAAATTTTATGGAGAGTTTCCACATTAACAATTTGCTCATGTGGCAAGATATTTATGAGAGTGAATGATGAGTTTCATCACATGTGAGGAATTTCATCTCTATAAAATTCTTATAGCACAGTTATCTAGTTCAAAATAACTGTGCAATGTAATTATGCACTTAGAATGACGTTAGTCCGAATCTATCGGACCCGTTCAGTTGGCCAATTTTTTGGGGTAAAAAAGTTTGGGGCCCTTTCGAAACCTATTGGCACGACTAAACATAGACTAATTACAAAACTAATTACACGCATAGACAGGTCATCACAAGATGAATCCATTAAGCCTAATTAATTTATCATTAGAGATTGTTTACTCTACACGATGTTCTTTAATTATGGCATAATTAGGCTCGTTGGAATGGTCTCCGATTTTAGAGAGTGTTATGGAATGAATTTTGTCATTAATCCTAGTTTAAATACTCTTAATTAATATTCGAAGATGGATGTGATGGTAGTTTTTTTTGGATCAAAGGAAGAATTGTATTATATCAAAACTGAGTACATCATCAAGTTACAAACAACACTCTCAAAGTACTCACGCTCTAAGCAGCTCCAAGTCTCAGTACCAAACTTGTGTAAAAAACAAATAAAAGGTCGTACAGGCATACACTCAGTAAGCACGCTGAGAACAAGCGCCCAATGAACATGACCAACATCTCTGTAGACTGGAATGAGCACATTCTTCTTCTTACTCCTTGTGTCTTTCTTCTTCTTCTTTATGCCACCGATGGAGAAGAGAGACTGATCTCAATCTGTCCGATCCAAGACTGATCATCAACTCTGAAAACAGACTTATTCTCACAAGCCTTTCACCGTGGTTGGACCTAAGAGCATCTCTAGAAGTTTGGCAAACTAACTTGGCATCCATCTAATTTTGGCAAAACAAGAAAAATTAGCCTCCAATAGTTTGGCAAACCAACTTGGCAAAAATAGAAACTTGGCAAAACTCACCTCCCCACACGGAACTATACGGGCGTCGGGTTGGTATCGGCGTTTCTCCCACGCGTCAAGCGAGGTGGGAGGGTGAAAAAAGAAATAAAGAATAGAGAAAGTTTTCAAGAAGTGGAAGGGCATACACATAATTTTGTTTCTTTCTCAGGGTTCCTGATGTAAGTTAGATCTGTGTTTGGCAAGTGAATTATGTCAAACTATTGGATATGAGCTCTTTTTTTACTTGACATATCTTTTTAGAAGTCGGCAAAACACAAGATTTGAAGTAGAATTTAGCAAACTCTTTGAGATGCTCTAACCACGACAAAATAGAGAAGTGGTCGGAGAAAATTATTCCATGAAGACGGCACCATCCCTGCAACCTCGAACTTGATGTACTCAGTGCGGTAGTTCTCCCTTGTCACGAAGGTAACTGGCAGGACCACTGAGCCAAGTGGTATAGCCGCGTTGCCTGGGACGATGCCGTAGAAGGGCGACGTGCTCTTGGTGAGCACGCCGGTGATGTCGAGCTTCATCTTCTTCAAGGTCTTGGTGAACAGAACGTTGAGTCCGCTTCCACTGTCGATGAGTACCTTGGTGAGTCCGGAGCCCGCGACTACTGGATTTAGGACGAGTGGGAAACGTCCTGGCTCAGAGAAGCTTGTCTATTGATCCGCGCGAGAGAAGGTAATGGGTACCTCCGACCACCTGAGAGGTGTCGGCACCGCTGGTTCAATGCTCAAGACCTCGCACAGAGTGAGCTTCTGCGCACGTTTGGTGGGTAGTCCGCCGAAGAGGATGTTCACTGTCTTGTCGGGTTCTTGGAAGTCGCCATTGCCTTCGTCGACTTTCTTCTTGCCCTTCTTGTCATGAGGGTGTCGTGGCTCAGGAGTCTCCTTGAGTGCCCGCCGGAGCTGGTAACACTGTTCGGTGGTGTGGTTGCTATCCTGATGCCATGGACACTTCTCTTTGAGCAAGTCCTTGAAGCCACCGGAGGTCTTCTTGGAGGTGTCCTTAGCAGGGCGCTGGACAGCCGCGACGGTGTTGTCTGGCTTGCACTTGCGGTTAGGACCCGAGTAGTAGTAGTAGTAGTAGTAGTTGTTGTTGTTGTTGTTGTGACCCCCTTGATCCTTGTTGTTGTTGTCGTCCGTGTTGTTCTTGCTCTTGCCACGGTTGGAGTCGTAGTTGGCGTTGGCCTTGTCCTCCTCATCGGCCCATGAAGTAATCATGTCCTTGAGCTTGGTGATTGAACTTGGGCGGCGGCGACTGAAGTCTTCGAAGGTGTGACGGTGGTAGAGACCGTCTTGGAAGCAGTCGATGACTTCTTTGTCGGTAACGTCGACTACGGTCGCACGCTTGTCGAAGAAGCGGCGCATGTACTGGCGAAGCGTCTCGCCTTGCTCCATGCAAGTACCCGAGCGCCCCATGGCGCCCGCGAAGTTGCTGGTGAACTATGCCTTCAGCTGGTCCTGCTCGTCGATAGAGTTCTTGTCGAGCGACTCGAGCCATGTGAGTGGAGCTTGGTCCAGACAGAAGGGGAAGTAGAGACACTTGGTGTCGTTGTCACCACCAGCATTCTCAATGGCTAGGGCATAGCACCTGAGCCACTGAACTGGGTCTTGCTTCGCGTCGTACTTGTTGATCCCGAGAGGTTTGAACTTCTGGGGGAGTAGCAGAGCGCGAAGTCGTGGAGAGTAGGCGGGGAAGCCGTCGCTGTCACTAACGTCGGTAGTCTTCTTGGCGCGGCGTATCTCGACGATCCTGTGGCGGGCGTCGTAGCCACCACGTTCGTAGCCGGTGGCGTGGCTATTCGCGTGGCCTCGGCCTCCGCGATCGCCGCCGCCACCGCGTCTTCTACCGACGCCATGGGAGGAGCTATCGCTGCTGCCACCGCCGCCACCGCCACCGCCGCTGGCACCGCCGTGAGAGCGTCCTCCCCCCGTAGCTCTAGAGCGATTGGGAGTTGGCTGGTGTTCACCGCGGACGCGATTGGGTCCGACTTCTGCCGGAGTGCGGCTACGGCTAGTGGCTTTGTGGTTTGCGGCTCCGGCGATCATGTTGTCGACCCGCATGAAGTAAGCATCCTCCGCGAGTCTGGCTATGAGGTCGCCTGCACGATGCCCCTGAACGGCTCGTCCTATCCTATTGATGGACATAAGACATTGCTCAGGGGTAGTGTGACTTCTATTGGCGATTTCGTCCAGAGCCTCGTTGAGGTTGCGGATGGGTAGAGCTTCCCGAAGCCGCCGGCGTCGATCTGCTCGCTTCTTGTTGCGGTCGCGCCAGGCATTCTTTGCCTCGGTATTCTCGTCTGCGGGTGCGTTGGCTGACTCCTCGTCATCGGAGATGTCGTCAAGGTACCGATCAGGTCGGGCCTCTGAAGTACAGGCTTCTGCAGTTGCCACGAATACTTCGCAGTCAGGTGTGCAGAGACCAGAGTCGGTAGTTGCCACCTCGGTTGGTGAGTACTCTTCTACTGTTGGAGCCAAAGGTGTCCCCTCCTAGAAGGGGAGTGTCTCGAGGTAGGCGACGCAGTGTGAGTTGTCGTCGGGTCTGCGGGCTTCTGGTCGGGCCAGTAGACGAATCTACCGGCTGGAGTAGACGTGATGACTAAGCCAGCGGCAGGACCTGACAACTGTTCCTCGGTGGTGTTGAGCTCGGACTCGGGCTCGATCGGATCCAGTCTGAAGTCGAACTCGTAGGAGGAGTCCGAGTTGTAGTCGGGGTCAACACTGGAGTCCGAGGAGTACTCGGAGACGACCTCCTTGCCGGCCCAGTGCGGGACGAGCGCATCGACGTAGGCCGCAGTAGCGTTGCGGAGGCCATGCGGGAAGTGCTCGTGGGGGAGAACCGGTCCACACGATGGCTCAGGAGCCAGCTCGCGTGGTTCGATCCAGGTTGACGTCGAGTTTGAGTTGGAGGTGGATCCGATCTCGAAGTCGGTGACTTGGTTGTGGAGCGAAAATTCGTCGAATTTTTCGTCGAGTTGACCCGTGACGGCTTCGGGAAGCGTCACGAGTCCAGTCTCGGGGTCCGGGGTCATGATGAGGTAGCGCTGGAACGATCCAGCACCGTCAGCAGTGCAAACCCAGAACCCGAAGGTGAAGGTGTCGCCGCGGTTGAAAGCGACGATTGGCTTGATGATGATTGAAGCCGTCGAGTTCGCCATGAGATCTTCAGCGAGATACCCTACCTGGCGCGCCAGTTGTCGGTGTTTTAGACCGGCAACCTACCAAGGGGAGTACCCGAGGTAGACGTTTGTGGCCTCGCCGAGATCGGGAACTCGAAGGAGAGACACATGGCACACAATTTAGACAGGTTCGGACCGCGAGGTGCGTAATACCCTACGTCCTGTATGATGCGTAGCTCTGGATTGATTGGGTGTGTTTACAAGATGATGCGGGTGAGAGATAGGAGTCCCTGCCTCGCCTTATATAGTCCGGGAGGCAGGGTTACAAGTCGGTTTAGAGAGGAGAGTACTAGTCGTACACGGCTAGGAGTACTTTACATGGATCCGGACATGTCTAGTTTCCTAACCGAGCACTAGCCCTCTGGTTGCCTTGTGCTTCACGCCGCCTTGCACCGTGTAGCCCAAGTCGAGTAGTCCCGGGGGCCCACGTAGTAGTCGGTTCAGTACCCGCCTGGGTAGTGGGCCCTGGGATGTCTGTACGACACCTGCCTCAGTGTCACCATCCGGAAACCTAATCCTCCATGTTGTCGCCCCAAGAAAGTTGTTGACGCTGTATATGCCGCCGCCACCTCCTTCATCGAAGCCGCCATAGAGAGACCCAAGCATCCCTATCTCATCGTCGTTGCTGGAGAGGAGATGGAAGAAACAAATCTCCCATATCATAAAACGCGGCATGAAGAAACTTTAACCATAATCTAATCTCGATCTAGATTATTAGGAGAGATGGATTCCCCTCCCTCCTCCCTCTGACGAGATGCCATAGTTGGGAAGGGACAGGTAGGGGGTCGCCGCCCGTGTCACCCTCGAGGCAACGCGGTGGCGGGGACGAGACGCGGGCGGTTTCTTTTTTTTAGTTCACTTATAAGGTGAAACCTGATACGACAGGGAGTAAACTTCTAGGAACTACTTCCTTCATCCCTAAAAAACTGTCGTTTTCGCTTCTCAAGAAATAAGTTTGACTGGCTATATATAAAAATATATTAATATTTATGATACAAAATTAATATAGTTAAATAGATATTTGAATCTAGTTTTTTAACAAATTTATTAAGAGATACAAATAATACTAGTATTTTTTACAAATTCGGTCAAACTTAGTGCTACGAAAACCAAAGACGACACTCCTTTAGGACATGCCTAGGAGGGATGCACGCAGGAAGACCAGCTCTCCCAGATTCTTCTCACAAAAGGCCACACAGACAGAATTCTTTATCTTTTATTTTGTATTTTTGGCAAGGCACAAAGTGGCAAAAGAAAATTTGGTCTCGTATAGTCAAAGTTTGTCCCTTTTCGGGGCAACCCACACAATTAAACAAAGAAGGAATTATCACATACTAATTAGTACAAGAGAAACAAACCCTCGGGCCTTTATTTGACATTTTGGATAAAAGAATGAACCTGCAGAGATAAACCTATTGCAACAAAGTACAGTTGCATGAATGGATTATGATAAAGTACATCGCCGCTTGAGCTTTGGAGCAAGCCACCACGCCACCCTTCATTGAGGAAAGAATTTCGTTCTGAACACTGTAATGTCAGACTCGACTCGAGAGTCGAAACTTGACCATCAGCATTCAGTCAGACTCAGCCCACTCGTCGTCATCCTCGAACGACTTGGCCGGATTGTCGAGGTCCATGTCGCCGAAGAGCGGCAGGTCGGCCGGCAGCGCCTCCAGGCTGAGGTTGGCGTCCTTGAGCGCGAACACCACCTCCTCGAACAGCACCCGGTTCCCGCGCGGCGTCAGGTGCAGCCCGTCCCTGCCCACGAGAAATGCCAAGCGAATTTGACTTCTCCATCTCCATCGCATATTCGCGTTTCTCCGAGGTCATTCTGTAACAGAATCAGAGTCACGGGCTCGTACCTGAGGAAGGCCTTCTCCCAGCCTGGGAACTTCTGCATCCCGGACCAGATGTCGATGGCCCTGACCCCGCACTGCCGCGCCACCTCCACGCACTCCCTCGCGTACACCCCCGCCGCCGCGTTGGTCCGCTCCGGCAGCCCGGAGTAGTCGTGCGCGTACGGGTACCTGCATATGTATTCGTCGGAGCAGTCAGTGTCGGCGACCAATGCTGATCGATCGATCGCGTAGTGTAGTGCAGCCTATGAGACGGCGCAGGGATACTCACCGGAGGCGTCCGTCCTCGTCGACGGGCGGCGGCGTGATGAGGATGACGGTGACCCCGAGCCAGCGCCTCTGGAGCATGGCGCAGATGGCGCGGAGGTTGTCCATGTACTCGCCGACGGGCACGTGCTGCGGCGCGCTGGCGCGGTCGGGCAGCGCGGCGTCGTTGGCGCCGAAGCAGACGGTGACTGCGGCGACGGCGCCGGCGACGGTGGCCACGGCGCGGCCCGCCACCCGCGCCGCCCACCGCGTGTTGTAGCCGCTGTAGCCACGGAGCACGACGTCGGCGGAGCGGGAGTAGTGGTTCGCCAGCGACGAGCCCCACCCGCCCTCCCCGAACGCCTCCTCCGTGATGGAGTCCCCGAACAGCACGATCGACGGCCGCACCATATCTCCGATCGATCGATCGCGGCGCGGGAAAAGGCTACCCGGTCTGGTCCGGTCTAGTCTAGTATGGTGGGTCTCGTCGTGGCCGCCTGCGTGCGCTTATATAGAGGAGAGCGGCGGCGTGGATGCATTTGCTTAGCAGGCGAGACGCCATTGCAGGCAGCGAGCGAGGTCGGCTGTGCCGCGCCGCGACGCCGGGAGCGCGTGCTCTGCTCTGGCTCCATGCGGCAATCATGCGGGCGTTCCCGTCACCCGGTGCGTCGGTGCCACGCGCCCCCCACGGGTGCCGGCAAGCAGGCACGCCGCCGATGTCGGCGGCGGCACGGCGTGTTGGCGTGTTCCGGCAAGGGGGGCGTCACGCGCGGTGGCTGGACACTTGCTTGGGCCCCGTCGACGTGGTCTGCACACAGGCCGAGCGCGTCGCTCCAAGTGCGGGCCAGGGCCGAAGGGATTCGGTGCATGCACCTGAGTCTCCTATGGGCCGGGCCGGCCGAAGTTGGCTCGGACGTTCACACGGTCAAATTCGCGAGCCCGAGGCGCATGTCAGTGACCTGCCTTGGAGGAAGTGCCGGCCGTGCCAGTAGGCAGGCAACGTCTGTTTGCTTATTGAAACCAGGCCCGAGAGCATGGCCAAATGGGCCGGGCCAAAAGGTGGCAGAGGCAAGACACGATTTGGCCCGGCCCAGTATAGCAGGCCAGGCTTGGCCCACTACCGCAGCACGCGGGTTGGCACGGGCACGGTATGTTTAAGTGGATGGCACGATTTGACCCGCTATATCTTTCCTTGCACATTAAAAAATAACTATGTTTGTGATATCTACTCCCCCCTATATGTTTTACTAGAAAGGCAACGCGTCGTTGCCGCGCGAGGCTAGTGCCCCTCATTGTATCGGCAACATCTTTAGGTTGTTCGATGTCTAACCTTTTAATTTCTAGCTGAGTCAAATTGTGTTCATCATATAGCGTAGCGTGTTCATTTTGTGGTTGTGAGATTTTGCATGGAACAAATTCAGTAATCGACTAATCAGCCCAAGGTGGTCTAGGTGCATCGGAATAATGGTGGGCTGAAGATTAATTTGTGTTGTTATATTTTGGAGGTTTAGCTGTGTATTGTTTAGGAAGTGAATGGTGCGTTCGTAGAAATATATGGGTCACGTATTGGCTGTTGTTAATGGTTTTGCAAGTTAGTTGTTGGACTTTGAATTGTTTTTCGGTATTCGTGGGCTACGTTTTTTTTTAAGTTTAGGTGCTAGTTTGTGAGGAAACATGAGATTGAGTTGTGGGTGGAGTTTGTAAAGTTTAGTGCGTTGTTGATAATAAGGTTGGGCTATGTGTTGATTTTTTGGTAGGTCGGGTTCTTTCGACGGAATCTGAAAAAATGTGATTGTAAACATATTTTTCGAAAAGGTCAGGTGCTTTTTCTTAAAATTATGTAAAATGTGGGTATGATTTTCATAATGTGGTTATTTCTGCAGGATTTAGTGGAAAGGTTGGATTTTGGATATATTGTGGCTAAGTGTAGGGTTTTTTTTGGGAGAGATTATGTTTGGTTGTTTTGTTAATTTGTGTAAAATTGAAGGTTTTTCTTTAAAAAGTCTGGGGCCTACGGGTGGGTTGCTTCTAAGTATGAGGTTTTTTTTGAAAAATTATGGGCTCAAATCATTTGTTTCAAAAGTTTTGGGGCTCGTATGTAAAAATTCATAGTCTGTGGATTTTCGATTGGATTCTTACGAAGTTCGAGGTCCTTTTCGAAAAATTGTGGACTGTAAACATATGTTCTTGAAAGTTTAGGGGTTCATATGTCTAAATCTATGGACTGCTGGCACGATTTTTGCTTAGTAGAAGGGCCTTTTTGCTAAATGGTCGAGCGCTAAGTGGGAGGGTATTGCTGTAGGATTTAGAGGAAAGGTTGGGTTTTGGATATGCTGTAGTACATGGTCTTTTTCGGGAGGAAATTATGTTTTGGTGTTTCGTTAATTTGTGTAATATTGAAGGTTTTTATTTAAAAGGTCTCGGGCCTACAGGCGGGTTGTTTCTAAGTATGAGATCTTTTTTTAAAAAAAATTATAAGCTAAAAGTATTTGTTTCAAAAGTTTAGAGGCTCGTATGTAAAATTTATAAACTGTGGGGGTTTCAGGTGGATTCTTACTAAGTTCAAGGTCTTTTTTAAAAAATAGTGCACTGCAAATATATTTTTCGAAAGTTTAGGAGTTCGTGTGTAAAAATCTGTGGACTACGGACACGATTTTTGCTAAGTGCAAAGACCTTTTTGCAAAATGACCGTTGCTCACCCGATCTGGACCGTCCGGCCGGCCGATCCGACGGCGACGTGGCCACGCTCACTGGGCTCCTTATTAGCCACGATTCGTATATAGAAGATGTGTCGTCCTGTACAGGAGAGGAAGTTGCGATTTATGTGTCGTTTGGGCGTCAGGTTTTTTTTTACGCCACTGCCCTTGCTTTGGGACTCTGCGCATGTGTTGATTGCTTCTCCTGACGCAAACAACAACAAAAATATGCAGCCAGGGGGGGTTGATCCTACGACGTCTTTCTCCAAAACTCACTAGACTAACCAATCGAGCTGCTTTGTGTAGTTACCCAAGAGTACCTGCGACAGTATTTAATAGGGATAGATAGGGAAAACTAACCCTAATTAATTGCTCCTTGGTATGCACAATCATGTCATAAATGACATCTAAATCCTATATGGAGGGAGTATATATATGTCAATATATGACATGCATATGTGTATCATTATGTGTATGCTAAAACTATCAAAATTCTAAGAATGTGGGCATATTATATGTATCTATACATCAATTGTCATCGATTCTTAATTTTTTTTCTTAGTTGGCTAATGGTTGACCCGACCCACCTAGCGCACGGGTTGTTGGGCCGACACAGCCCGCATAAGCCATACCTAGGTCAGACTTGGGCCTATAAGATGGCACGATGGGTGGCCCGACCGACCAACGCATGGCAGGGTCAATGCAGGACGAGCCTAAACAAACCGAGCCAGGCCGCCCGTTTGGCCATGTATACCCAAGAGCAGGATTAACAAAACTGGTGTGAACCGGACCGGTTCGGTCGGGAACCAGACGAACCGGTTTGGCCCGGTTCCTAAACCGGCTGGTTTTCCGATCCTAACCGAACCTACCAAATCGGTCCGCTCGGTTTACTGCTCAGTTAGGCCGGTTTACCACTCCGGTTTTTCCAGTTTTGAAAACCGCTGTTTTTCCGGTTTTGTTAACCCTGCCCAAGAGTAGAGGACGTGCGCGGATCGCATTTCTGCTTTAGCCCACCTGATTGATCGATCGTTATTTGCAGCTGGTCCAAGTTTTTTCTGGGCCTGCCTACTCGTAACTAAAGGAAAACTATGCTTTCATGGGGAAAATGAGAGAGAAACCACTAGTAATTGTAATTTGTTTTAAATTGTAATTCGTTTAAATTTTTATCTCAAATGGTTGTTCGCATTATTCAGAAAATTCAAATCTAATCAAATTTAAGTCATTTTTGAATAACTTTTATTACCAAAGCAAGTCACAACAAAAGATGTGATATTTTGTATATTTTTTTAATAAAATAAGCAGTTAAACTTTGAGTTAAAAAAGTCAAACGAAATATAGTTTGGAATGGATGGAGTACTTAATATGAAGTCTACTTCATGCGTTTGTTTTTTTTGGATCAGCTGCATATTTTTATATGTTTTTTCATATTCCGTACTTGATCCAAATTCCCTTAAGATTCATGTTTTCCTTTGGAAAAACAAGCATTTGCAGAAGCAGAATGCATAGTTTTATATATCTCTAGTGTACTACACATATGAAATATGCGGGGACTCGATGGAAAACAGCACAATAATAAGTGCACACCATCAAGATGCACGGCATCATCCATTGGACCATCACCTAAGTTTGCCTGCGCAACTTGGGCCAAAGTGGAAAAGAACACGATACAAGTGTGTGCGTGCACGTGTATGCGTGTGTGTTTTGAAAGGGAAGACATGAGCACTGCCGTATATTACATAAGGAGAAGTAGAATATCAGTTCTTACAATATAATAGCTTGATTACAATAACACGATACAAGTGTTCACCATCAAGATGCATGACATGGAGAACTCTTTTTGGCCCTTTTCATTAAGGATCAAATCCGAGTGGGTACCTGTACCTTATGAAATAAAATAACTTGCATAAGGGGGTCATCTTGACGTCTTGTAAAAAAGAAATTACACTGCACCAATAGCACTTACGTCACCGATTATTAGAAATGAATGATTTTAAAGTTTGTTGATGCTCTGATGTAGCCAGTCCAAACCGACGGCGACGTGCACCGGTTTGTTCTTGCTTGGCGCCTTCTGAACCATGAATGGGATCTCTCTTACATTCATCTGTGTCTCGCATCGTGCCAGCAGCAGCCGCAAAAAGCCCTGACGCTGGCTCGCGAGTCATCCATGGCGAAGATACGTGACGATTTATTTGGAGAAACGCAGCGATCGGCCTGCCTGCCTGCATGCGTGTGATCATTGAGCTAGGTAGCGTCGATTGACGCTGCCTGCGTGCTGCAGTCGATAGATGGGCCCACGTCAGTTCTATTGGCTCTGTGCCTCTGAGAGAATCTATGCAGACGTGTCACCAAGTACTTCAACCGACCCTACGTAACCACAGACCGGAAGGTCGATCGAGCACTGATCGATTCATGTGGGAGCTCAGGTTAGATCGAGCATTGGCTCGGCTGATCGCGTGCCCGGGAGGGAGGTGCGCCGATCCGGCAGTAATGCTCTGCCTGCAGGGCAGAGGCCAGACGGCACGGCCAGCGTGCCCCCCTGGCTCAGCTTCGCTGGAGCGAACAGCGACGGCGAGCTGCCTGCTTCCGAGGCGGTAATGGTGGGGTAGCGCTTTTTATGACGTTGGCTCGCCGCGGGGCCGTCGGTCGCGGGATCGGACGACGGCCCAGGCGCCAAGACCGGACTAAGGAATCAGGAGGACAGGTGACCATGGCTGTGATTTGTCAAAGACTCCGGCCGGCGGGTTCCAACTTCTGAACCTGCCCGTTTGGATCAGCCAGCATGGGCTGCTGATCGCGCGCGCGCGTGCCCCACGGCGGTGCGGCGACCGGCGATCATCAAGGAGTTAGGAGTAATGGCCCTGTGGACTCTGAGCGAATGAGTAGAGGCCACCACAGAGCACGGCGTGAAACCTGGCTCGGCTTCGCTGGAGCGGAGCTACAGCAGCGACGGCGAGAGCTGCTTCCTTGGCGGTTTTATGGCGGTGGCTCGGCGTGGACGCGCCCGTCGGATTCGGGATCGGACGGCTCAGCCGAAAGACCGACCGGTGGCAGGTCGATCTACATGTTTCAACTTTCAAGTGCGTCAGGGCCGGTGATGGATCTTGCCTTTGATTTGTCAAGGACAGCACACTGATTCGGCACCGTTCGGGTGGCCAGTGGGTAAGGTCGGTCTCTTAGTGCAAGTTTCATGGGTTCAATTACCTAGACTGAAAACTAGGTAACTGTGTCAGCACAGTTTCACAGTGATAACTCTCCTCACATCTCATGAAAACTCTCACACAGTGGCGGAGTTACGTTGGGGCGAGCTGGGGCGGCCGCCCCAGCTAGATCTGAGCTTGCTCGAGTAACTCCCTTCTTCTCCGGCAACATTTCAGAGCTCTGACGACACTCTGAATGGAGCCATGACGGCTGCCTAGGTGTTGGTTGTCCTGTCCAAGGTAGGAGATAACCCTTCAACTGGGCTTTTATTAACCACTTGATGCCAGCCCAGCAGTAGCCCAAAGCCTCAAAAGCCCATGGCGCTCATGGTCTAATCTCTAAATTGACAATATGCAGCACCAGCACGGCGGGCACAACCGGAGGCAGGCGGCGGCTCCAGGCAGCGACGACGGTGGCTTCGGGAAGCGGTGGCGGCAGCAGCTCTGGGCAGCGCGCAGCAGCAGCTTCGACCTTGCCCCAGCTAGTTTATGTTTCTGGCTCCGCCACTACTCTCACATTCTCTCTCTTCGCCACGTCAGCATATTTAATGCAATGAAACTCCCCATGAAACTCCACTGAAACTGGCCTAAATTTACAATTTCACCACCGTTAAAAATAGATTTACCATCCTTAAATAGGTTCCGCAATATTGTCATTACAAAACGGCATCCTCTCTCTCACTGCAATACTTTTTTTTTATTTTGCATTTTACTTTAAGATTCAACTATATTTTGCCAAAAAAAAAAGAATATCATTTAAGCAAGAAGCATGCGGTTCGTTCAGCATTACATAAAAGAAGTTGCACAACTTATGAAAAAAAAACAACATAATCAGAACTCGATGTTCTCCAACTCAGGACTCCCACATCCCAGCTTCCATTCCAATCCAAGAATGTTGGTACCAGGGTTATTTTGCCCGACCGATTCGTTGAAACCGCTGAGGTCCGGTTCTGGCTTGCCGGTTCGGTTTGATCGGAAACCCAAAAAAACGGACAAATTCAAAGTTCAAACCAAACCGCGTAGTGCAATTGGTTTCCAGCGGTTTACCGAGCGATTTGATCGGTAAACCAGACCGGTTTGAGCGGTATCCGGTTGTTGAAAAAAAACCGAATCAATGAAGAATTTGACGTGTTTTCAAATTTGAATTAAAAAATTGAAAAATAAAAGAAAAAATTCTAAAAATATTGTAAGGTGTGTAGAATCTAATGGTGTCAAAATTTTTCAAATATTAGTGCATTTAGTATTGTTTTGCGGGCATTAGAAGTTCAACCAAAAAGTTAAACTTCTAATGCCCGCAAAGTATACTAAATGAACGAATATTTGAAAATTTTTGACACCATTAGATTCTACACACCCTGAAGTATTTTTTGAGATTTTTTTTTTTGGAAATTTTCTATTTTTTTGAATTGAAATTTGAAAATTCGAATTTGAGCGGTCGGGAATGGACCGGTAACCGCGGTTTTCGGACCGGTTCCGGTCGGTTAGGTGAACCCTGGTTGGTACTGGTAAAAGATCCCAATAGCTTCGTGAATTCCTGATGGCAAGGTGAGTGGTTATCATCAGCATGCATGAGGTGGACGCAGCAGCCAGCAGGTTTTGACGAGCCCTTACCACTCACTGGGACACGGCTCCTCCTCCCCTGCTGTTGCTCCGGAAAGAATATCTCGTCAGAGGACAGGGGATATGGGCAATGCAACCTGGGAGCTTTCCGTCACAGCAGTGCTGTGCCGTGGATCCATATATTGTCCAAGCACATCAAAAGCCTCTGATCCCAAGCGCTCGACGTCGACGGCGCTGCACGGCCGGATTGATCAGCGTCGAAGCTACACAAATCTCAGCATGCAGTCTAACTAAAGCTGTCATGTCTGACGTGCTCTGGGTAGCAGTTGTGTGTGCATGCACGGCTTTGAAGAACGAACAGTCGGATGCGGGATCGGACGGCGGCCCAGGCGCCAAGAGACCGGCGGCAGGTTTCAAGTGCGTCAGGACAGGCGACCATGCCTGTGATTTGTCGTCAAAGACTGCGGGTGCCAACTTCTGAACCTGCCCGTTTTTTTGCCCCCTGTTCGGTGTGGCTAATCGATCGTCATCAGCAACAGGGCGTCACTGGGTCTAACATAACTATTGTGGTTCACCGTTCGGTGTCGTCATCAGTGGATAAGGGTTGCCGTTCATATCAGACTTGTTTGGGTAGGGGAGTATTAGAGATTTAGAGTGGAATTGAAGTGAAATGAAGATGATTCATATTAATTCACTTTAATCCGACACGCAGTAGTGTACTCACGTTCCTATCAAACAAGCTCTCAGTAAAAAAGATTCCAACACGCAGCGTCACGATGCCGAGGTGACTGGTTACGTACATGGACGCAGCACGGCAGCACGCCATGCATCAGACTGGTGTTGACGTCCGCTGACCACCCAGTGGTGCATGGCTCTCCCTTCGCTCCTGCCCCGTCGTCCATGTCTCGTCGGGTAACGTTGCTGTTGCTTATCCAGAACGAATATCATCTTGTCGACGAAGGGGGATGAACACGTTCCAGCATGTGGCCTTGGAACGGAGAGAGTGGGGGGGGGGGGCGTACTCTTGAAATCCTTAAGACTCTCATAAGTAGGGTGACTTATAAGTCACTCGACGACTTATAAGTCAGACTACTTTAAGTCACTCCCGTTTAGTTACAGGGACTTATAAGTCAGCGAATAATGACCATTTTACCCCTAGCATATGCCCTTTTCCTTTTTCACCCCACGCCACCTTTTCACAAGATAGGATTGCGGTGGGACCCATCGGGGGTAGAAGGAGAAAAAAGTGGAAATAAGTCAATTTAAGTAGGAGTTGAGCTACTTATGCAACTTATAAGTCACACCACTTTAAGTCATGATTGTTTGGTTTCATAGGTGACTTATTTTTCACTTTTTGCACTTTAAGTCACCTTACTTATGGGAACCAAACATGCCCTTAGACCAAATATTAGAGTCCAAATTAAGTCCAAACTGATCATCAGCGTATATGATGACGACGAAGCGTCTAATGACTAATGGCGACCACTCGACGTCAACTGTCAGCAGCGCTGTACGCCCGGGTCCGATCGACCAGCACCAGCCTTTGTTGAAAGCTAGTAGCACTAATCAGCTGACGTCGTGCCCCCAGCAGTCGAGCTGACGTGTTGGTCGCAGCCACGCATGCCTTGCACGTACTACAGCTCTAAAGAATTGACGTGCAAATATAACCGATTTATTCATTTCGAATTTTCGATCGCATGCATGTTCAGAAAGCTGGAACTGGCCGGCTCCAATAATCGAATTCATACAATAGTCTCCATCAACGGTTGCACGCAATCAAGTGCCCATGTTCATGCATGACGCCAACAGGCCACCGATTGGATTAGCTAATGATGATACAAGTAAGAGGGGAAAAAACCAACAAAACAGGCGCACCTCTCATGTTTGTGCATTTGTCTGGTGAGAAAAAAAATGGGTTGGCGCCTTTTCAAGAAAGAATATCCGAAATCGCCATCTGATGTTCTGACACACGATGCGCCGCGCTTGATCACGCGTTTTAGCAATTTCATCCGAGATGCTGCAGTAGTAAACCTTCACTTCTTCGATCAGTGCAACACTTCTCTTCCCTAAACAAAGATTTTCAGTATACTTTTTGACGAAAGATTTTCAGTTTAACTGTTTTATCTCAACAATTTGAATTGTCGTTCCAAAAATTAAAAAAATTGAAGCAATTACTAGTACTAGTGCGAATTAGACCAAAATCTTTGCTGAACCACCTCCACATCATTAAAACTGAATTATCGCCGCAAGCAAAGCATTAGGTATACAGTGGCGAATCTACCAGGGGGGCTGGTGGGGCTCCAGCCCCCCTAGTGCCCAATAACACTATTAAATCAAGGGAGAAAGATAGGAAGAGGAAGGAAAATTATGAAGAAAATAGTGAAGAAAGAGTGAAATTGGAGTTGGAAGAAGAACTAAGCCCCCCTAACTTGTAATCTTGGCTCCGCCACTGGGTATACACATCGAAAAAAAACAATCCAGAAATTAAATCACGAAACCAGAAAAATTCAGCACGATCGGCAGACAGTACAGTGCACACCAAACGCGCGAGCGAGGATCGTTGCTTCCTGGACACTCCAACCGCAGCCCCAAATCCGGGCGTTAGAAAAGCGAAGAGAATCTGGGAGCGTTAGGCTCGCTCACCGGAGGTTACATTTTGGGTGGAAGGTTCGCGCGTTCGCTTTTAAGACACATCACATCGATCGACGTCTCCGTCGTCGGCGGCCTCGACAACGACGGCCGGCTCTCCGGCGGCATTAGTCCACGCAGAGTCCGCTCGTACCGGAGCGCCCTGTCCTCTTGCAAATCATGGAGGGGAAGCAACGCGACGCCACCTGCTCCGCGGACCGCGGCCGTGCCCTGAAGCGGCTGCTGCTGCTAGCTGATCAGTAGCTCGAGTTGTTGGCACAAGTGTTCTTGAACGTTTGGTGATGACCGTCCGCGTGTGCATGTACATGCTCCAATTACCGACGCCAGAGGTTGATGCAACCGACTAAACAAAGTACAGTAGGATCAATTGTTTTTCGGATTAGGTGTGGATTAATCTGCGATGATGTGTAGTGTAGCTTTTCTTGGAATGCGTGTGTGTGGCGGATGAAGAAGGAGCACGGAACCTGACACGAGACGTGCGTTGACGCTGGTCTGTCATGGTTGAACACTTAACAACCAGCCAATCCATGCGGATAATCTTGCTAACATACTTCCAAGTTGCTGATTTTTTTTATGTTAAAAAACATCTAGTTGATGGAATCTGAAGACTAATGCTCCCCATTTATCTGTCTGTTCCGTGAGGTTGACAGAGAAGTCACAACACTGACAGCGGATGCCGGTGGCAGGCTCTGAAATTCTGAATCCAACAGTCTTCTTCTGACGACGACATGCTATATGAATCAAAAAAATGATAGACCGTTAATTTGGTTACAGTTAAGCGCACGGTTCTCTTCCCTCCCTCTCTGGATAACAACGGACTGCAACTCTGCTGCATCGGCGTGGCCTACCTGGTGCCAAGTTCGCTGAGGAATTGACATGGCATCCGCTAGCCCCGGCCGGCCGCCCGCCCGCTGCGAAGAACAACAGTTGCTAGTGCGTGTCGCTTCCTTCGATCCACGCTTTTTTTGAAGTAATCCTTCGATCCACGCTATTGGAGTTGTTGAGCCCTAGCTTTTTGACGTTCAGGTGTAGGTGTCATGGAGATTGATGGAATGTAACCAACGATTTCAATGATTTTTTCGCGCCTCTCTTAACTGTAAAGTCGTATCAAATGCAGCGTATAGTGTTGGCAGATGCTGCTAGCCTGCTGCCGGAGATGCTAGCCGGCCGGTCTCCTCCCTGTGGCTGAGTGACAATGCTGCCTGACCTGCTACCTGTTTGTTGCCTGAACCGGGAAAGCAGGATACGAAAGCAACGAGAGGGTAACGTCTGGTTGACACAAACCAAACACGAGCCTGAGCAGACGCAGTGCTGTTCAGCTGGCTGATGAACGGAGGTGTAGCAGGCAGTAGTCGCTAGCCTGCTTTGCTTTTCTGTTCAATAACCGCCACAACTTTTTGGGCTATAAATCCTTACAGCTACTCCTTGCCAACACTGAAATGGTACGAAGCCGAGAAATATGAACTCGATGATGCTAACTCCATGACAGAGTCCGGTTACCTAATCAAGCTATCACAAGATCAGTTTGGTAGTTATGTTGAAGTAGTTAACACAAAATGGACAACAACATATATGAGCGAGTAGCAATTGTTTTTCGCATTTTTTTTAAAAAAAAAGAGTTGTTTCATTTCAGAGTTTGTGAAAATTGCAAACCATTATAAGGTTTTATTCTTTATCTGCGGAAGAACGCCAGAATCAATTTAGAGCAGCATCAAAGTTGGATCAACGCGTGTGAGGTGTCAGTTGCATAGACTATGCAGGTTAGTGGAACATGATTAGGGTAAAGCCAAAGGTGTTAGTCTCAATAATGAAATGCTCCTACTAGACAGGCATCAAACACGGCTGGTCCAACTCGTACATTATACTATATACGCTCGCCCATACTCCATATAAGATCAATCATTTTGCTTTCATTGGACAGCAGATTAGGAACAGGAGGAAATATCTAATAAGCTAACCCACATTTTCATGAACAGTGGACTAGTGGTCTTTCTTGTAGCATCAGTCCATCTCAATTGACCACGAAAAATTATATAGAGTTTTATTTTTAAATTTCTATTTTTCAAAAAAGGATATGTAATGGGAATAATTGCAGAGGATGAACAAGATATGTTTGCACAAGCCGAAAATGACTCAGACCCAGATGAGCGCAGACAAGAGCTCCAACCACTTGAGCTGATATCTCAACATCTAATGCCAAAAGTATACAAAGCTTCTCTTGTAAACAAAAGATGCATGTTAAAAACTGAAAAGTAGTTGCCAAAAGAAGAGCAAGATGCGATGTTGATATGATGAAATGTAAGGGGGGGAAATGAAGGAGAAGAGAGGGAAAAAAGTTTGCCTCCAAGAAGGGGAAAAATCAAGGAAATGAAAAGCAGTTCATGCATGCACACCAACCGAGTGGCCGTAGATTAGTAGTAGCCCGTCGAAGGAGACTGACACGAGGTGGGCTAATGGCGCAACAGCTACACCCCAACCCACGCCATTAACGCCCTCTATATAAGCAGGCGGAGCCCCGCGAGCCTCCTCATCAGCCGAGCAATCGCAGAGCTACCTCCTCATCAGAGCACTCAGTAAGATACCAGCAATGGCGGCTCGGCTCGTCGTCGCGTTCCTCGCCGTATCCTCTGCCTGCTTCCTGGCCGTCTCCGGCCAGAAGTACAACGCCATCTTCAGCTTCGGCGACTCCATGTCCGACACCGGCAACCTCTGCGTGAACGGCGCTCCCGCCGGCCTGACGCTCACCCAGCCTCCCTACGGCGAGACCTTCTTCGGCCGCGCCACCTGCCGCTGCTCCGACGGCCGCCTCGTCGTCGACTTCCTCGGTAAAATTCCCTTTTGTCTTCTTTGCACGCGTTCTCCTTTTCAAACGCGGCGTTTCCCTCCAAAAAAAAGCAGAGCACCCTGCTCTGCTCTGCTCTGCTGTTTCTTCTCTTGTCGTCAATGGAAACAAAATTAACGTGACGTGGCATGCTCCGACGTGTGCAGCCGAGAAGTACGGGCTGCCGCTCCTGAAGCCGTCGAAGCAGGGCGGCGCGGACTTCAAGAAGGGCGCGAACATGGCGATCATCGGCGCGACGACCATGGACTCGGGCTTCTTCCAGTCTCTGGGCATCGCCGACAAGATCTGGAACAACGGGCCCCTCAACACCCAGATCCAGTGGTTCCAGCAGCTCATGCCGTCCATCTGCGGCTCCACGGAGGGTACGTCACGCACGCCATCAACGCCGCCCTCCGCCGACGCCGGCGCTCGCCATTAAACCTCTATTGCTGTCCATGGTCCAGCCTTAACAACGATCTAACGTGGTATACTCTGCTTCGATGCTGACAGCCTGCAAGTCGTACCTGTCCAAGTCCCTGTTCGTGCTGGGCGAGTTCGGCGGCAACGACTACAACGCCCAGATCTTCGGCGGCTACTCGCCGGAGCAGGCGAGCGGGCAGTGCGCGACGATCGTGGACGCCATCGGCAAGGGCGTGGACCAGCTCATCTCCCTCGGCGCCACATCCGTCGTCGTCCCCGGCGTGCTCCCCGTCGGCTGCTTCCCCATCTACCTCACCCTCTACCAGACCTCCAACGCCGGCGACTACGACGAGTACGGCTGCCTGAAGCGCTTCAACGCGCTGTCGAGCCGCCACAACCAGCTGCTCCAGGCCAAGGTGTCGAGCCTGCAGAGCAAGTACCCCGGCGCCCGGATCATGTACGCCGACTTCTACAGCCACGTCTACGACATGGTGCGGAGCCCCGGGAGCTACGGGTTCAGCACCAACCTGAGGGCCTGCTGCGGCGCCGGCGGCGGCAAGTACAACTACCAGAACAGCGCGCGGTGCGGGATGGCCGGCGCGTCGGCGTGCGGCAGCCCGGCGTCGTCGCTCAGCTGGGACGGCATCCACCTCACCGAGGCGGCGTACAAGAAGATCGCCGACGGGTGGGTCAGCGGGGCCTACTGCCACCCGGCCATCGGGGCGTAGAGAGGGTAGCTCCGGGACGGAATCAAATGGTTGGATTGGATGGCTGCTCTCAAGTTATTAGGGAAAGAAGAGATGGGGTTGTTAATTGTTTGGTTTCTAGTAGCTGGAAAACAAGAAGATGATCTGTGAGTGAGGACGAATAATCAATCAATTAAGCGTAGTTTTCTTGTGTTCATTATGCGACAGCAATGCGAACAGCGAATGCCACCGGTGTAGTGAGCGATTGGGAGGCTATTTATGCTTGTTCCTTTCTAAATTCGCCTGGAATTTGTGACATGACGTGTAAAAAACAATCATATTCCCTTCGTCCTAAATCACTTATCATTTTGATTTTTCTAAATACATCTTCTTTATATGCATAAAAAAAATAATGTATTTAGAAAAATCAAAATGATAAATAATTTGTGATGGAGGGAGTACTATGTTCCACTCGCCTCTGCACTTTTCTATGAAATACAGAAATGCAGAGTTTGTTTCGAGTTTGGGCGCAAAAATAATAAAAAGGAAACTTGCCAAAGACATCTAGATTTCCCGGTTGCAGAATGTTGTGATGCACCCCATTTTCGATGAAACGATGAACCCAATAGAACCAACCAACCGATTTCTGGCGGACCAAATTTGGAGGCAATAAACGGCGATCATCAGGCCGTGTCACTGTGTCAGTACCAAAACGCCCCCAAGTGGCCAAGTCCCCAACCTTGCTTCAAAGCGTGTTTTGGACCTGTCTGTCCGCGTCCGGTACACTCGGCAATCCTTCATTCTTTCCGTACTTCCCGAGTGAGGAGGCCACCACGTTGGTGGCTCGGTGCTTGCTGCCTATTTCAGCTTTTTTTTAGAGGAAGACAGGGTAATTTATTTACTCATTTTACAGCGTTTACATCTAGGAATACAGTAGGTGAGCCAAAACCATTACTCATGTCCAGCTCCAAGAAGATTGCATATTACCACCAGAGCAAGTGATGGGCCTGCTGCCATGTGCAATTCTACCAACGAGGCTCAAGAATTCTCACACACACGGCGGGATTTTTTCTTACAATTTTATTTTCTTTATTACAGTTTTACAAAAATAATTATGTGTAACGAAATTTTACAAAAATAGCATTCAACCGCTGGATGACCCGGTGGTAGGGAGCTACCGCCGTTTTCGTCAAATGGTTTTTGGCGCTGCAGCAGGTAACGGTCGAATGAATCAACACGATCTTCAAAGTTAATTATTTGAGCTTGAATATGATTCCAAATGAAAAATATTTGAACTACAAAATTGTATATTTCGACAAGATCTACAATTTCCGTATAAAACTTATCTCTATCCGAGTTCATTTGAAATAGTGATGTTTTTTTAAATGCGTTGGGAGTTACCGCCGTATGAAGCTTTTGCGTTGGGCGGATGGGAAATTGTCTCATACTCAGAGCAGAGTCACAGCACCACAGTCCACAGCAACATGTGAAAGGCACACCTTAATTTGCTTCATTGAAGATAGAAAAAAGATTGATTTGGTGCGATACATCAATACATAACTCCTCACTTACAGGAACCTGAATCAGCTTCAATGATTAAAATTTCTACATTACACATTTACACGCACATAGCACTTGATAGTTAATACAAACGCTACTGTCTACTGAAACACACTAACAAGAGTACAAGACAGCTATTGAAATGAAAATGTTGAGATGATCAACACAACACAATGCATGCGCGTGCAACGATGACGTGGCACGTGCTTGTTACATGCAGATCGAGAGACCAGAAAATATCGATGATTAGTTTGTTTGCGAGCCCCTAGCACCTGCTCTCCCTCATGCAACATAGAGGCTTTCCTCAGAGATAGCAAAACTGGATCACGACAATCATATCTTCATCCACCTCAAGAGTAATGTTGAACGGTTCACCCCTTCCGGCCATTCAGCACAGACGGGGGCTTCGTTAGGGGGACCCCCTTCCGCCCCTTCTTTTCATCCTAGCCATTGATCCCCTGAACCGATTGCTGCAGGTTGTGACAGAAAGGGGCTTTCTCATGAAACTTAACGGACGTGCGGCCAGATTTAGAGTTTCTATGTATGCTGATGATGCCGTCATTTTCTTAAAGCCAACTATCACTGACGTGCACAATCTAGACATGCTTCTTAATTTCGGTGCAGTAATCAGGCTTCAAACAAATATGCAAAAAACAACTGTGTCCATCACCTCCTGCAACAACATCAACATTGACGAAGTTCTCACCAAAAAAAAAACCCTAGTCCGAGCTTGCTTTCCGCTTAAGTACCTTGTGTTGCCCCTTACGCCGAAACACCTTCGTAAGGTGGACTTCCATCCGCAAATCGACATGGCGGCGGGCAAGCTCTCAACATGGTACGGGGAAAACCTTACTTAGGCGGGTCGTGTTAGCCTCACAAAATGAGTGTTATCCTCGCTCACCGTGCTGAAACCAACAAAAGAGGTTTTCGAGGAAATTGACAAATTTTGCAGGTGTTTCCTTTGGGCAGGGGACAAGGCCCTCTCAGGTGGACAATGCAAGGTCAGGTGGACGAAAACATCTCTACCAAGAGAATTCGGTGGCCATGGGATCCTTAATCTAGGCAGATTTACGACGACCCTACGGCTCAAATGGCTATAGCACGAGTGGGCCTCTCCGGATAAGGCCTGGGTGGGCACGGAGGTCCCCTGCACTGAGAACGACCGCCTCCTCTTCACCGCCTGCACCACAATTACTCTTGGAAATGGTAAAAAATCACCCTTCTGGACATCAGGCTGGCTGCACGGGCGTCGGCCTGAGGACATCACAATGCTTCTTTTCAACAAACACTACAAGAAAATCGTTGACTAGTGACGCAACCATATTTTAGCGTCATTGATTTATGACGTTTCTGCCTGATCTCGTCATAATATTTCACTTTCGAGCAAATTTAGTGACAAAATTTTTTTTCGTCATTACGGTTGACACTGTAGCCGGGTGTTCCCTGTTCCATGCTGTTTTGTGACGCCATAAGCTCTGAAAAAAACGTCATAAACCAACATCGGTCCCACATGTAAGCATTATTTTAAACACAGATTGTTCCAAGTCGTCATAAAATTCAGTAGGGTCCCACATGTAAGTATTTTTTCGAAAATAGAGTGTTCCAAGTCGTCATAAAATTTTTCAGGGTCCCACATGTAAGCATTTTCACCATGTCAGCGGCGTCATAAACCAACTTTGGTCCCATATGTAAGCATTATTTTAAAATAAAGTGTTCCAAGTCGTCATAAAATTCAGTTGGGTCCCACATGTAAGCATTTTTTTTGAAAATAGAGTGTTCCAAATCGTCATAAATAGTTCCAGGGTCCCACGTGTAAGCATAGGCCACGAAATGTTGCAAAAATAATTTGCCATGGCATGAGTTCGAACCAGGGACCTGAAGGAACAAGGTTGTGCTGTTTACCACGGCACCAGTCGTTGGTTGTGATAAGTACATGGGAAACTCTACTAATAGTTCATGCGAATTCTTTACTGTGACCAGGACCCACATGTAAGTTTCAGTTGAGTCTATAATTACGTATCGAATGGCTGGTGAGATACTTCACTCAGACTTCGCAAAGACTTTTGACTTCCGTTACGCAGATCTGCAATAGTTCGTGGTAGGAATGGCGGATCCTAGCGGTGAGGGGAAGATGGTTGCGCCGCCACATCCCAGCAACAAGAGGATGAGACAACAAGATGAGGTTGGTCCTCTGGTTTGAGCCGCTATATTTTCCCCTATCTTACTAGGGTTGGGGATATCTAGATTTGGGGATCTGGAGGATTGATGAGCATATTTGGTAGATTTAGATTTCATTATCGTACCTTTAGATTTGCACTTCGATAGGTGTTAGAAGTTGATAGGCTATAGAAAATTCATATTAGATTCAGTTAGTTTTCAATTTGCATCGTCTTACAGTAGGTTTTGTATTTTAGTAGCTTCTAGATGTGCTTCAAGCCACTCGTTTTATGGATTTTTGTCGAGGTGCACAATTGATAGGATTGATAGGTCCATCGTTTTATGAATTGGTAGATTGAAGATACTATTTCGGAGCTGCAGACCGTTGAAGGGACATCTGGATTCTGCCACGATTGTTAGCGTTTGCACAATTCACAGGTGTTAGATTCAGTTAGTTTCTAATTTGCATCGTTCGATGGATCGATAGGTTCATTTAAGACAACCATGCCCTTGCTGAGTTTATGTAGGTAGCAAACAACCAGGTTTTGTGGTGTGTGGTGGTTGTTTTACTGTACTCATACAATTGGGTTCAAGGGATTCAGGTTTTTTTATAGACTGAGATGAGTTTATTTTTCAGATCGAGATGAGTTTTCTCCAAGGATGAGTTTATTTCTACAAGAACATCTTAATGTTATTTTAGAAGATCTGGATGTCTTGTCTCGGGGGAGAACTCTTTTAGGATCTCTAAAGAGATCGAAAACATGATAGAACAATTAGCTGAAAGAGAGAAACAGCTTCAGTACACACCTAAGAACAAGAAAACTGAGGGCAGAGCTTATTCTTCTTACCATAAACATTGGAATAAAAGCGTCAATAAATGGGTAAAATATTGAGTTTGTTTGGTCCGTCTTTTCTTTTAAATGTTCAAGAAGTTCGTTGTCAGTTGGACTGAAACGGGTACCCTTGCCTATTAGTACCCGTTTCAGTCCAACTGACAACGAACTTCTTGAAAATTTAAAAGAAAAGACTGACCAAACAAACTCAATATCCTACCCATTCATTGACGCATTTATTCCAATGTATATGGTAAGAAGAATGATCTCCGCCCTCAGTTGTCTTGTCCTTAGATGCGTATTGAAGCTCTTTCTCTTTTTCTGCTAATTGATCTATGATGTTTTCAATCTCTTTGGAGATCCTATAGAGTCCTCCCCCTGGGACGAGACATCCAGATCTTCTGAAAGAACTTTAAGAGAGGCCTACAAGACCAAAAATTCACGGTAGGAGATGCTGAAGGTGAAGGAACAGCTGCAGGAGGCCAAACATGAGATGGAGTTATGAACTTATGATTATGAATGAGTACTCATGATTATTGTGAAACTTGTATCATGATTGTATTTTGGTGTTGGCTACCGGATCATCGTATGATGCTTCCTACTTGTTGGTGGACTGGTGGTGTGAACTTTGTGGTGATGAGTTGCTATGAGATGTCATCTTATTATGCAGATTTGGTTTAATCTATTCCAGATTGATTCGAGCATACTCGCCATTCGGAATTCATACGCATTGCAATGGAGGTCATTGAGAATTGCAGTTATGGACTGGCACCGGGCGTTAACCGACGAACTTGTTTGGGTCACTGGCATTTGGGTCCATGATCCAAACTCATTCGTTTCGAGCATAGTCACCATTCGGAATTCATACACGTTGCAATGGAGGTAGAGGAAGAACAATGGAGGTATGGTGATAATAGATACAGAAGGGGGAAGTTATGATTGAGGAAACTCCGGCCTGTTGATGTTTCGCAAGGAGGACCTTCCTAGTAGTAAAAAGGAGGAAAAACTAAGATGTTGTTTGTTTGGATTGATCCTGAACCGGATGGTCCGTCCTTTTGATGGTTTGCAGGAAGGACATTCATGAGAAACTATTGTGTAACTGCTTGTTTCCTAGTGCTGACTATTCCACGTGGCCGGCCGCCGCGCGCCCGGAAACTAGACATGTCTGCCCCAACAACAGCACAAAGCGGTTCTGGTAAGTTGGCGGGAGAAAAGCACGCGCGACAGCCAAAAAAAGTTTTCCCGCAGACAAGTGTATATATCTCATTTCTCTCGACGACGCGGCGTACACTACTGCAACTCTGCATGAGACTCGCCGGCACCACACTCCTTTTCCTTGTGGCAAAGACTAGAGCTAGCGTCGATGCTTAGATCTGCTGTTGCCCATGGCGGGAATGGCATCGGTGCTTAGATCTGCTGTTGCCCGTCGGTGCTTAGAAGAAGCAGAACGAAGATTCGCCTTCTGTTCATCTGGTCTGATTGAATACTACTGCTACTGTTTTTTCCTTGTAAGATGTTGGTTTTCTCATTGCGTAGCAGTGACAGTTTAATCCGGTCCGACTGAAAACTACAAACCGGACTTTCGTCAGTGTTCTTCCGGTATTTAAGAAATCAATGGAACGGACTTTCCGTATACAACGAATTTATACCGAGGGAGTACACACACAGTACCATTTTTATTAGAAACAACACAATCCAAATACAAACGACACAAATGCATGCATACGCATTGATTACACATGAGGATGGATCGATCCACCATAGTTCGTACTACAGCGACATACTCTGAACGACATACTACTAGCATCTACCATCACGGCTCATACTACTATCATCACCACATACTACTAGCATCTACCATCACGGCTCATATACTACTACCATCACCACATACTACTAGCATCTACCATCACGGCTCATACTACTACCATCACGGGCTCATGGAAATCCAGCCGCTGCACGGAGTGCAGCAAAACGTGTCTCCTGGATCAAATACTCCTCCAAAGCGCGATGCCTCGCCCTTGCATTCCAAATCCAGGCAGGCGAAACGGCGATGTTGTGCGCGTGTACCAGCAGGTCACGAATGGTCCATTGCCTGTGACCCCTGTGGCAAAAAGGGCACACCCACATTCCTCCGTGATAAACACGGGCGGGCCCGCCTTGCTGAAGCCAAAGCAACACGGACCATTTCAGGTCATGCGATTCATCTTGTTCAATGAGCACTGGCCGCAGGAGTGGCATTTCAACGGGCAACAGCAGAGGTGGCGGCCTGGGCCGTGGGCGAAAAGGTGGTGCCATGAGGTTCAGCTGATCCTGAGCTGCCGTTGCCAGTGGCTGAACTGGAGGTGGCATCACCCCCGGGTGTTGCTGAGGTGCCGATGCCAGCGGAAGTGGAGGTGCCATTGGGGCCGGGTGCTGCTGAGGTGCCGATACCAGTGGAAGTGGAGGTGCCATTGGGGCCGGGTGCTGCTGCGGTGCCGATGGCAGCGGCTGAACCGGGTGGCGGTGAGGTGCTATTGCGCCCGACAGCTCCCCCTTCCCCGACTCCTCCAAGTTCCATGCTCCGTCCCTTCCTTGCCCGGCCATTCCCCACGTACTGCATACACAAACGAAGAACAAACCCTACATAAGCTAACAATGTGACCGTCTCGATACCATGCATACATAAAGTAAACAAGATTAGCCAACAAAATGATCTCACCCTTGTATCCCACTGAAGTAGAGAAATGAAAGACGGGGAACCGATGAGTGTTGGCCTTGCCTTTCAAGAACGCTCTGCTGCACTCGCCTATTTATCGAGGACTACAGCGGTCATGTGAGCTCGTTGTAGCATTGCTAAAGTTACTATGGAAAACGTGAGATGCTCGGAATATAGTCAGGCCTACGCGTGATAGGAATCTATCTAGGTCAGAATCTTCAGCGGCGTGCATCGATTACATGTGTGGATGATGGGTATCACGGGATGAGCCCGACGTGTCTAGGTAGTATGTGTTTACTTCCGGACTTTCCTCTCTAGTGCACGAGAAAGTCCTGCGGACAAATCACGCCGCATCAGCTGCATCTAATGGCCATCTCACTACATCAGCTCATGCCGCATCAACAACGAGACAACTCTCTACCGTTTATTTATGTAATGGTTTAGGTGTCAATTGCATCTGGAGAACAAGATTGGGTGCTGTAATCAGATGGACCGGATGGTCCTTGCGTTGCAACACGCAGGGTGCGAGATGACTTGACAAGTCCTCCTCGATCAGGTACGCTGCGTTAGTCGTGACTGTAAAGGTCTACGAATGGTCTGGATTGATGATTCCCAAGGGCCTTGGAGACTGAGAAACGTGATGAACTTGTTGACGCGACAAGACCAAAATGGAAGAAGCTGGAATTGGAATAGCAATATATGTTTTTTTATTTTTGTTTGTTTGTTTGTATGTGTGTAATATTAACATGCATATAAGCACAGAAGGGCATCTCGAATGGGCGTTTGGGAACGACACGCTCTCACGAGTTGATCCATGTGTCGATCATTGAGAATTGCAGTTAAGCACTGGCACCGGGCGTTAACCGACGAACTTGTGTGCACACCCCCTCTGAATGGACGTGTCGATCATTGTGAATCACACTTAAGGACTAGAACCGGGAAGTTCATGACCCGAACGTGGCCACACCCGCACTGAAGGGACGCGTCCATTCGGGTGGTAACTGATGTCCACGAAGGTTTTGGAACGACACATTCACTCTCACTATAATAAGAGACAGTTTAGGCACGAGACGATCATTGCAGGCCATTTGTGTTAATGGCTTTAGACGCTAAAATGATTCCTTCCATGCAAGTCGACTTCTCAGTCTCAAGCCAGGAAGCGACAGCAGAAGGAACCACGGGCAAGTTCAAGGAATCCGGTACGTTCATGGTGGGAGGCCGTCAATGGAAGCTACGTTGCTATCCTACAGGTATGAATGATCATCAGTGGATGGATGTTCCAGACGGCATTGTCATCGTCCTCGTTCCTCTGCACAAATCCCAAATGGTACGTGTCTCGTTGCTGCTATGAATACACACACTCACACATGGCGATACGGTCGCATTATGTTATTGTTTGCCAAGCCTGTGACTGCTTCCACATAGGTGCGAGTATTGTTGCGTGCGATGGCTGAAGACCCAAACGATGAAGATGATACGTTTCTAGTTCAAGCTACAAAAGAAGTTTGGTTCATGAATCGGGATCTACAAGAAAGAGGATTTGAATGTCTGGTGGAGCATCATGACATTGAGCGCGTGACATCCAGTGAAGATCGCATACACATATCATGTGTTGTTTCAGTACTGCAGAACGACTGCATTGAAGTTCCTCTTCCATCAGTGCAAAGAAGCATATGCGAAAGTGTTGCAGCCCAAGCCCCTGTGGAAGTTGTGTTCCACGTAGGTGCAGAATGCCGGGTGATACGAGCGATACGCGCCGATGTGGCGAAAATATCTTGTGTGATAGAGGTAATGCTCTACGGCCCAAGAGTGGAGTCTAGCTATGAAACTGTTACAATTATTGACACATACCCTGATGGCTTCTCGGTCCTGATCAAATATGCTAGTGAAGGATCACTCCCGGAGGAGGCTGATTTATGGGACACTCCTACCAATGCCTGGCCTTATTTACTCTCGGTCGCCGATATGTACCAAGTCGAAAGGTTGAAGCTGCACTGTGCGTCAAAGATGTGGGACATGGCAAGCGAGGAAACTGTGACTTCATTTCTACGATGGGCAATTCAGGCTAACTGCACACAATTGCAGGACAAGTGCATGTCTCTCTTAGAGCGAATCTTTCCTCACGGAATACTCACATATGATTGGGCGGTTGTATGCACTGATCATCCCGAATTTATGCACAATCTCCGTAGAAGATTACCTAAAGGGTTGTACCAGGGTCCCCTGTAGTTTTAATGTTTTATTTAAGTGTTTTTAGTCATGTAACAAACAGTTGAAATGGTACGTTATTTTGTTGTAGTGAGTACATTTGTAATGCAAAAATCGGATCATCCGTCTAACGTGAATATGAAGTAGAGTATAGTCCTGTGTGTGTTTGTCAATTCCATGATCCATGGTGGCACGGACAACCCAGTCAACAACTTGCCTCTCTGCGTAAGGTCACTGACCTTTGGGTCCGACACCCAAACGGTCTTTCGTTTGGGTCACTGACGTTTGGGTCCATGATCCAAAGTCTTTCGTTTCCCGCTCTGGACCACAAAGGCGGGACTTGAAATTTTGAATTCCCCGCTCATCCTTCTGGTCCTCCTCGTTTATATATAAAACAAAGAGGGAAACCAGGTCTCCCAATTCCTTCTTGGTAATTTTCCAAAATCATGGGATCTTCTCCTCGACCGCCGAAGAGACCTAGATATGCGGCGGAAGCAGCAACGGCGGCCTAGCTACCGACGACGGCTTCCTCTGCTACGAGCGGCGGCCTTCCTCTTCTACGAGCGGCGGCCTTCCTCGGCAACGTCCTTGAAGCTGCAAGATGGTTCAAACTCGTTGCTCCGTCAGCTCCCCCGAGGCTCACCCTGGCGGCCGCAGATCTGCAACAGTTGCGCAGAACATCGTGCTGAAGGCGCAAGGTCGGGCTGCTAAATCGAGACGGCATTCGGCAGCGGCACCTTCTTCCCGTCCTATTCGTCAGGTCTGCGGTCTCCTCCCTGTATTGATCGATTCAATTAGATTGGTTCCCCATGCTCTTTGGTTTTCTATAATATTCTTTCATGTTTGGGTGATTGTGGGTCTACTGTGCCCTATCGCAAGAGTTTGTTAGAAGTCATTTTATTTGAGCTTTGTGGAAATTTGTAGATGAAATTGTTAGACTACTTCCCCATGCTCTTTGCCGCAGAATAGTTGCATGCTTCGGTGATTGTGGATCTTTTGTTCCCTATTGCAAGAGATTGTTCCAAGTCAACTTATTTGTGGTTTGTAGAAATTTGTGGATGAAATTGTGGGACTGCTTCCCCATGCTCTTTGCCTTTGAATATTGTTGTTGCATGCTTGGGTGATTGTGGATCTTCTGTTCCCTATTGCAAGAGATTCTTCCAAGTCAACTTATTTGTGGTTTGTAGAAATTTGTAGATGAAATTGTGGGACTGCTTCCCCATGCTCTTTGCCTTTGAATATTGTTGTTGCATGCTTCGGTGATTGTGGATCTTCTGTTCCCTATGGCAAGAGATTCTTCCAAGTCAACTTATTCTTCCGATTGCTAATGATCTCAACCCTTATCTCCTGTTCTTGAACTTGTTTCAGTGGGCCAAAGGGTCAACATCTGTAGTCGCTCTTGTTCGGACCCGCTCCAGGGTAACAAACTCAACACCTTCTTTGTTTCCGATTGCGAATGATCTCAACCCTTACCTCTTGTTCATGTACTTGTTTCAACGGGCAAAAGGGTCAACATCTGAAGTCGCTCCTGTTCAGACCTGCTCCAAGGTAACAAACTTAACACCTTCTTTGTTTCCGATTGCGAATGATCTCAACCCTTACCTCTTGTTCTTGTACTTGTTTCACCGGGCCAAAGGGTCAACATCTAAAGTCGCTCCTGTTCAGACCTGCTCCAAGGTAACAAACTTAACACCTTTGTTTCCTTAGTTCGAATCAATTACAAGGTCCTAATCTGACTTGGGATCCACTGTTGCTAGATGGAAGCTACCAAGTCAATGATGCTTCTTCCCGAACAAATTAAAACAGATGCACCCGAGTACTCAAGAATGGGTACCAAATCCGTATGTAGTAGTGTTGATGAAGAGCGAGTTGACGCTCCCAATCAGGATGGGGTACAACTTCGACAACGGTTTGTTGCTCACCAGAAAGAGTTATGTAACTTGAAGAAGAAGACCGAAGAATCAGAATCAACTCTGAAAATGCAGTCTGCTGAGACTAAGAGGTTGCAGAAGCTAACCGAAGACAGTGAGGACCTCCTTCGTCTACTGCTTAGCAGTAAAAGATGAAGAGGTTAAGATCATTAGATCAAATCTCCACTTTCTCTTGTGATTATGCACTGGATTTAGCTTTGTTAATCAATATTCCTTGTGATACTGTTATCTTGTAATAATTTGTGATATGTGATGAACAATATGGTCGTGCTTGATAGTAAAAACAGTTTGTTATATTGTATAAAGAAATATGTGCTGATTACTATTTTGCCAACCAGATCGGAATTATTCAAAAAAAAGGATCATAATTGAAATGAAATCCATTAATACTGATGCATGATTAGTTAATTTTATATTGTCCTTCAGTGGGCTTAGCCCAATTTTAATTAGACCAAAAGTCAATTTTTTTCAAATTAACGTGACACCGAAGGCCGCAACAATGTGCGCACCTATTGGACTCGACCCAACGAAAACGGGCCTGATCTAATAAAATTTCATCTAAAAAAGCTACAATTTGGCCCAACAAAATCTTTTTCGGGCTATATGAACAACGCCAGCCTACAGGAACAGTTTTGGGCTCAACCCAGCTACAAACGGGCCAAATTCGTTTTATGACGCATACGATTTGTCACAATTGGCATGCCACATCGGATGCCACATCAGATTCTGTCCAGCGTGGCAAAGCTGCAGGACCGAACTTATGACGCATTGTGTAGACGATTTTCCACGCGTCATTAAACTCATGACGCCATGAAATAAGGTCTCGTCATTAATCACGGTTTGTGACGCTCGATTAATGATGGAGCGTTTTCGTAACAACCGGCGTCATTAATCGTGGTTTATGACGAGAAACGACCTTTTTTTTTGCGTCACTAGTCAGCGTTTTTCTTGTAGTGAAAGCAAGAAAAAAGAAGCTCTTGGTGGCTGAGGCGCTACACAACAACACATGGATTCACGACCTGGACTACCGAACGGGCTTCACAACCGCGCACCTAGCACAATTCGTCACCTTATGGACTCTTGTTGCGCCCATCGAGCTACAACACCAACAAGATGACAAATTAACTTCGAAATTAGCAGCGAGTGAGGAATACACCTCTACATCAGCCTATAAGGCGCAATTCATCGGACGCATTAAAACACCAGAAATAGAGCTAACTAGGCGATACCCCGGCGTTGTTGCGGGAATTTGTTAAACAAAATTTTAAAGTGAAATGTGAAAGTATAAACACCAAAGTGATTGTATGGCAACATTCTTTTATAAACAACATTGTACATGGAAGCATGTTCGTTTTGTTGAGAAAGAAGCATTCTTAAATGATTGATCCTATATGTATTTCTACTACTGTAATTTTGTGGCGCGCTACTCACAAAAATATGTTCACACAAAATCGGTTGAAGACATAAATAGATAGTCTAGTTGATGGTGACATGGCATATAGTGGATGATGATATGACGCATAATGGATGATGATGTGGAATGCTTGCATGTTGAGAGAAATCCAACCATGACTTGTAGTGGGTACCAATTATATAGTTGTTATAGATTTGGAAAACTTGGGCTACCCCGAGTTGTAAATTCTTTGTGTGGCTCATCTTTCAAAACAGGGTGTGGACCTCCGACAGGCTTTGAAAGTAGAGGATGAGACTACAACCCCTCTTGCCCTCTCTGCAGAGCAACAAGACGACACACCATCTTCTTTCAACTTGTCGATACACACGTAGGGTTTGGAGCCTACTATTGGTAGATTGGATTAGCCTGAGTGAGATTAAGCCAACTAAGTGGCCACATAGCAAGTCGGCACTACACTGGCGGAAGAACATCGCAATCATACCAAACGTCATGAGGAAGGCAATACGCTCCGTCACACTCCTGACGGTATGGGTGGTTTGGAAGGAACATGCGAGAGTTTTCGACCGCAACGAAGCGTCGGCCCTCTCCACGGTGGCCAAGGTCAAGAGCGAAGCAAATGCTTGGATCGCCGCGGGAGCGAAGGACCTTGCAGTCCTCTTAGCAAGAACGTAAATACGCTGTAAATTTCTTTATTTGCTGGGTCTCGGCTTGTACTCTCCTTATTTATCAGTGAAATAGGCACATCCAGTATCCAGTGCCCGTTTGTAAAAAAAAAAGCTGGTTTTAGTCTGTACGGCATGATATCGACGGCCCACCAACAACAAATTTAAACGGGCAGAGGGCGCGAAACGGGCAGAAGGCCCGCACACACGTAGTACGGCACCGCACCGAGCCAACAACAACGACGCCATCGCGCCGCGCGGACGCGCGGAGCTAGCTGCTTTTCCTGGGGAGCCGACGCCGACGCAGCAAGCTGAGCGCTCGTCACCGCTCGCGAGAGCGCGGCCGGGCACACGCCATTGAATTGCGCTGACGGGAGGGAGCTCGGTAGGAGGGAAGCGGAGGAGCACTCGAACCGGCCGGCCGGCCACTGCAGCGCGTGTGACGGTGCGCGCGAGACGTACGTGCCGCGCCGCTAGCTGCGACCTGCAACTGCAAGCGTCCAAGCCTCCACTAAACGGAGGTTATCTCGAGGTAGTTCGTCGGCAGACGATCGATCAGCGGCGGCCCGGCTCATCACCACTTCACCACGGCGCACACGTGGAGCTAGCGCTCATCTCGATCGTCCGAGCGAGCACTATATACACGTACGTGCGCGGGCGCGTGGACCTGATATACCCGTGGCGGCATTTCTGAATTCTTATCGGTAGTGCCAGCGGTGACGAGCGCCGCCATGGCTCGCGCGGCACTGGTCGCCGCCGCCGGCGTTCTCCTCATCCAGTGCATCTGGTGCTGCTCCCTCCTGGCCGCGGCGGAGGCCGGCGCCGCGGGCCGGCGGTACGAGGCCCTGTTCAACTTCGGGGACTCGCTGGGCGACACGGGCAACATCTGCGTCAACATGTCGGCGGCGGACCAGCTCCTGCTCACCGTCGCGCACCCGCCCTACGGCATGACCTACTTCGGCCACCCCACCTGCCGCTGCTCCGACGGCCGCCTCGTCATCGACTTCATCGGTACGCACTCGCGCATCAGGCTCCACTCGACTCGATCGGCCATTGATTTTGCTATACTAGTCACTCCTGCAAGCTCATCGTCCGTGCATGCATGCGAGTTGCGAGTGCAGCTCAGGAGCTGGGCCTGCCGCTGCTCCCGCCGTCCAAGCTCCGCGGCGCGGACTTCCGCCGTGGCGCCAACATGGCCATCGTCGGCGGCACGGCGCTGGACTTCGCCTTCCTCAAGTCCATCGGCCTCGGCTACCCGATCTGGAACAACGGCGCCATGAACGTCCAGATCCAGTGGCTCCGGGACATTCTCCCCTCCGTCTGCGGCGGCGCTCCACCTGGAGGACCTCGCTGCAAGGCCCACCTCGCCAAGTCCCTCTTCGTGTTCGGCCCCTTCGGTGGCAACGACTACAACGCCATGCTCTTCTTCGGCTTCACCACGGAGCAGGCCAGGAACTACACGCCCAAGATCGTCGACAACGTCGCCTCCGGCGTCGAGGTGAGCGGTGAGCCGCGTGCCCGCGTCTCGATCGATCACTTGAAAACCACGCGAACACACAAATCCATGAACTGATCACTAACGACATCTACTTGTGAGTTGTGCGTGACTGATCTGGTGTGATCTTGCAGCAACTGTTACAGCTTGGCGCGGTGGACATCATCGTCCCGGGAGCACTGCCCGTGGGCTGCTTCGCCATCTACCTGACGTTCCTCCCGAGCTCCAACGCGGCCGACTACGACGAGTACGGGTGCCTAAAGCCGCTCAACGAGCTCTCCGTCTACCAGAACGCGCTGCTCCAGCGACGGCTCGACGGGATCCGGGCGCGCCACCCGGCGGCGCGGATCATGTACGCCGACTACTACGCCCACGTCGAGCGGATGGTCCGGAGCCCGGCGCGCTTCGGGTTCCGCGCCGGCGCCGTCCCGGCGTGCTGCGGTGCCGGCGGCGGCAGGTTCAACTTCGAGCTAGACGCGCGGTGCGGCATGAAGGGCGCCACCGCGTGCCCGGACCCGTCGACGCACGAGTCCTGGGACGGTGTCCACTTCACGGAGGCGGTGAACCGGCAGATCGCCGAGGGGTGGCTCAGGGGACCCTACTGCCATCCTCGTGTTGTGCTGCACTAGAGCGCAGGGGGACTCCATCTGTATTACGCTAGCTAGCTACGCCACATCAAAATGTCGATTTCTACCTTATCCGATCAGGTCTGACATTGTGATCGTGACGTGATGATGCATACTGTACTAATCACAGTTTCACAACAATGGTCAATGGTGATGAATAACAAATATGGTTCATAAGGGCAGATTTAGTGTATATTCCCTCTATCCTAGTCATCAAATCATCTAATGCTATTATGCTTGATCAAGTTTGTATAAAAAATATATAAACTATTTCGATGTCTAACAAGTTTAATTAGATTTGTTATGAAATATATTTTCATAGCATACTCATTTAGTGTTACAAATATTGACTTTTCATTATAAATTTGATCAAACTAATTTTAGATATAATTTAACTTAGAACAACCCAAAAGGAGAACTCTTCTGTAAGACGGAGGGAGTGTTCTCTTAGCAGGTGTAAGCGTCGACACGTATTAAGGTATGAGTTTCACAAAGCATGCCAAACTCTCTTAGCTACACAAAGGGTGGAATCCACTGAGATAGAATTTATTTTATTTTATGTATCAATATTGAAATTTTGCAAATGTTTACCAATAATTTAAATATTAAATTTTATTTATATAAGGTAAACTTTCTAGATACTATATAGATGGATATATTAGAGTCGTGCCATCATATTAAGTGATTACTAATAAACAATATCATTTATCTTTTACTTCCCTCAATAGCTGGTGCATGATGTAGTTGATACACATTCATCATATATGCATTGTATTGCCACACCCTCCACTACACTCCGGGTCGGTTTGACAGGGCTCCGACTCCTTCGAAAATAGCTCCCGCTCTTCTCTCGTGTAAATGGAGCGCAGGGGGACGGCTTCCAAGTGTCAATCTGTATTACGATAGCTATGTATGCCTCATGAAAATGTGGATTTCTACCTTATCTGATGGGGCCTGACATTGTGACTTGTCACAATTTCCCAACGAGGGTGATGAATAACAAATAATATGTTTCATAACGGCAGATTAGCGCATATTTTCTTAGCAAGTGTAAGCGTGGATCATAAACTAGCCTCAATATGCAAACTCGCTTAGCTCAAACTAAGGTGGGATCAACTCAGATAAACAAATCTCATCCCCCAACTTCCCCAATCTGTCACTTTTCTTTCCCGTGAAGATGGCTACGGCATTAAGGGACTGTTTGGTTGCTGGCCATAGAAAATCATGCTAACCTATGATGGTGCCACAATCTGTGGTGTAAAAAATGAACGCTTAAGCTTCGGCAACCCATGGCGAGAAAATCAATTGGAAGGCCGGTAGAAAGTTGTGACACGCCAAAAGTCAGTAATGAGCCAAGCAACATCCTAAATTACTTATTCTTTGGGGCTACAAAAATCCGACGTGGCTCCTTGTGGCCGGAACCAAACATCCTCCGAATAGTTTATTCTTTGCACATTGTGCTAAACAAGCTAGTACATGTGTTTGGAATTTCTAAAGTAACACATATACTCCGGTGTGTTGCAACTCTTTTAGATGTTTCTCTCTCCTTGGTGCACCTCCTTAGCAAATACTCCGTCCGTCTCAAATTACTTATTGTTTTGATGTTTCTAAATATTTTTTTTATTATGTATCTAAAGATAAATATATATCTAGATGCATAACAAAATGAATCGACCTGTGAGCTCTCCATCAAGGGCGTCGTCGACGACGCCCACTGTCGGGGCGCCACTACCGCTGATGATTTCTGATCTTGCAGTGCTAGCGTCAGTTACGTTCAGGCACAGTTACTTTGTGGCGACATGCTAGCTATAGATTGATTCGGCTCGGCTCTCTCAGAGTGGTATCCACATATAGTACTGGTCGTGTTTGGTTGGAGCGAAAAAAATTTTACCCCTCCCTTTGATCACTAATTAGGGGTATTAAATAAAGTTAGTTTTCAAAACTACCTCCACAACCCCGGGTAAAATCGCGAGACAAATCTAATGAGGTCTTTGACCACATGATTAGCGGATTGTAGCATTACTGTAGCAAATTATAGATTAATTATGCTCATTAGATTCGTTGTTGCGCAAAGTTCTCTACTTTGACGTACGGCTTCTTGTTGGCTGGAGATATAACGCCGTTTTCTTTTGTTTTCTTTTATAGTTTCCCGAATGGTAATGCTAGTAACCATACGTCTGACGCGTAGGCTACCGTCCGGACACCACGTCGGACACCACGTGAGGGACCTCTGTCCACATGTTTGCTACCGCCTGCGGCCTACCCATTACCTTTTCCAGCTGCAACACAAGGACAAGGTCCACTCATTTCATTTTAGCACGATATGCATCTAGGTAATACCAACGTTTCTCTTCGTTGACCTCGAGCAGAGAGGCGGTCGGCCTACTCGTCGCCGAGGGGAGCTTGCTCCTTGTTGAGCTCCGACCACGACCCTTGTGAGAAAGTACCCGGCGGCGGCAGCCCCGTGAAGGAGCGCTGGACCCGGTGTGGAGGAACCAGTGAGAGAGCAGTCAGTGGTGGCCCAGGCGAGGGAGCGTCGGGCTACTCCCGCGTGCGGCCGCTAGGGGCAAGCCTCGCCGCGCCGACTATGAGCGGATTTCACCCAGGGAGGAGCTGCGCTGCCGCGGGCGGCCGCCGCTTTTTCGCTATCGTGCCTCCAACGAGGAGCCGTGTCTGGTCGCCGTCCTCCTATGGTATGGGGTCGAGCACATGCGCCGCCACGTGCGGCCACTTGAGCAGTGGCACTGCCGGCTAGTCGCATGTCGCGGACATTGATCCCCTGTGCCGGTCGCCGCATCCTTGTCCTCCTCCACTCGTGCTAGCTTCAGATCCCCATGCAGTGCTCATCCTCGACAGGTTTTGTTGCATGTCGCAAGCGCATATTTTGATATGTTTCAGACGATTGTTTCAAGTGTTCTGCATAATGTTGCAAAGTAGGTGTAGACTTTACTATGCTGCAACCGCTGATATAGATACTTGTTGCAAGTGTTTTATCTTGATGTTGCATTTTCAAATTAGAGATGTGAATGTTCCATGCAACATAAAGCAGGTGTTATGATGTTGCACAAGCTTCGTCCACATGTTGCAAATGTGTTATCTGAATGGTGTATTTAATTTTTTTCGGTTGTGCTCGGTATCCCTCTCCCTCGCATCGCTCTCGGCAGAGGGCGATCGAGGGCTCCCCACCCCGCGTCGCCAGGCCCCCGTCGCAGCTCCCGACGGCCGCTGCCGCCACCCCCTCTGTCGGCGGCGGCGGCGCACAACCGCAGCCCCCGCGCCCTCCTATTCTCCTTCCTCCTCCTTCCCCTATCCTTCCTCTTCCTCCCTCCTCCCTGCACCATCACCACGGTCATACTCCTGGTCGTCAGCGGCGGCACGACCGGAGGCTCTTGCTCCGGACTTCCTGGCGCGGGTTCGGCCTCCCCCCCTTTGCGGCTCTGGTGGCACGGGGCCCGCCCGGTCAACCCTAGATCTGGGGTCGGCACCTTCGTCGGCGCCCCGGGGCCGCAGCCACGGTCGTCTCCGGTCGCGGCGGGTCGTCTGCTCCGGCCTCCCCCTTCCGCGGCTCTGGTGGCGCGGGGGCCGCCCGGCCAACCCTATATCTGGGGTCGTCGATCTCCGACCATCCCCTCCGGTTCCACCCGCTCCGACCTTCGATCTACGCCCCCTAGGTCTGGATCTGTGCCCTTGGTGCTCGGGCTAGCCCCCGCCCCTTCACGTCAGCGACGGCCGCCCGGCACGTCCTCTCCCGTCGTTGGGTCGCGATTGGAGGTCTTTTGCTGCTGGAATCCGTCAGGGTCTGCTCCCGCCGCCAACAATGGAGGCCAAGTCCCTTTCTTTCTCTCACTGGGTAGCACAGGCTCCCCGATTGTTCACGCTACTATCGGGGAGGCGATGGTGGCCATGTCCTCCTTCCTGACTTCTCCTCCAACTCCTCTACCGATGGTTGTCGCTCGTGGGATCATGCCTCTACGGTCATCTTCTTCGCTGGCAGGGATGGGTCGACAGGTCTTTGTCTTCCCCTTGGTGTTTCGGGTCGTCACCTCGGCATCGGTTGTTGCAGGATGAGGAAGGGCTTCAGCTTGGGCTCTCTGTTTGCTTCCTCCTCAGTCGCTTGGCTTGGTCGTTTTTCCGGTTCTGTTGGCGATCCCTGCCACTTCGCCTGCTGGTGTTCTTCATCGTCATTGCCATGGTTTACTCGCTGTAATTCCATCATTTTGGTTATCATCCCTGCCTCGGCGATCTACGTGCGAAGATGGTTTTGGAGGTCTTTGGTGAAAACCGAGCTGGGCCTTTGCCGAGGCTGACGACGGCTGCGTCTTTGGACGTGGTTACCTTGTTGGGTGCGTCGTTGCGGCCTTCAAAACCAATGGTTTCTGCCGAGTGAAGACTTGGTCTGCCCTTCTGTGGTAGACGGACGTTGACGGCGTTGGCGTCGTTCCCTTCCTGGAGGCTCGTCTTGCAGGACCTTCGCGCTCTGCTGTAGGCTTGTGGTTGTTAGGCATTCGGTGACGAGCGGGTGTTCTTAGGCTTATTTCTGGCTGCAAGCTTTAGTTGTCTTTGGTTGTGGTTACTTGGTAGGGTGGTGGTGTGGGGTTTCTCTTTCTTCTCAGTTGTTAGGTGTTGTTGGTCGTCATCTGTTTCTGTCCATTGTATCTCTTGTTTTTCCGCGCTTTAGAGTTTCTTCTAAAGTTGCTTTGTTGTAATTCTTCTCATCGTAATGAAAAACGTGCTATGCACATCTTAAAAAATTGTTGTATTTTTAAACAAGAGATCTGAATGCTACAATCAACATGGAACAAATGTTACAGTGAGTTTTTTCCTCATTTTTTCGACGAAGGATTAACGACAAAATTTCAACATGTTTTTGATGTTGTCAACATTGATTTTCAATGTTACGGATATTGAGTTTTGATGCTGCAAATGATATTTTTACATGTTGCAATTTTAGCGAATCTACTTTTTCATGTTGCACATCCAATGTTGCTGTGAGAATTTTTTTCTGCAACAGGCGTCCGGCGGCTAGCGCCCATAACGTTTTGCTCGCCGATGTTAATGTTGCGGTGTGAAATTTCCTACCTCCATCCGACGGCTGTTCTGCTTCCATCCGACGGCTGCAGAGGCGTCCGTTGCTAGCGCTTGTAACGGCCTTTCCCAAACAAAGGGTCACGAAATTGTCTAGAGTTCGTAGCAATAGTACCCTTCGGGATTTGCAACCAAATTTAACGAATACAGGGTCACGATTCTTGCATCGTGAGTGTTTTGTCTCTTAGTTGCTTGGTCTCTTGGACAAGTAGTCGTAGTTATAACTTGGACTCAGATGAGAGACATAGGCCCATCGATCTACACGTAGGGCATGGAACACGATCTCGTCGGAACCGCAGGTGCGTCGTGGACGTGATCCAGTCCTTTCCCCTTACGTCGAGTCTTTTTTTTTCAAAAAAAAGTCCCGTCCGACAAAAACCCTAGCCATAGCTCTACTTAATCCCTACTCCCCACACCTGTCGCCGGCCATAACAGGCGCATCTCCTGCTACCCCGCCGGGACCTGGCGGCATATGTACACGGACTACGTCGGGGTCTACCTCGTTCTTCTAATCAAGAACACCGAGGTCACGGCGCGCTTCACCCTGAGCCTGGTCGACCAGGCCACCGGGCTGCTGCCCATGGTTCTCTACGAGTTGGAGACACCAAGGGTGTTCACCACCAAAGCCGAGACGCCGCCGGCCCTGGAGCGTCGACCGCGGGTAGTTACTCTTTCATAAAGAAGACCGAGCTGGAAGCATCGTGATCGAGTGTGACATCACCGTGGTAACCAATAAGAGACCAAGGGTGGATCAGGGGAACAAGGCTACCATGAACTTTGAGCTTGAAGTGCCGCCACCGGACCTCTCGGACAATCTTGGAAAATTTCTTGAGGAGAAGAAAGGAGCGGACGTGACATTCGTGGTCGGAGGCGAGGCTTTCCCTGCCCATAGGGCTGTGCTTGCGATGCGGTCGCCGGTCTTTGATGCGGAGCTCTTCGGGCCGATGGAGGAGAAGACTAGCCAGCTCATTACGGTCCAAGACATGAATCCTGATATGTTCAGAGCTTTGCTTCATTTCATATACACGGATTCGATGTCTGACACGGAGGGCTTCGATGACGATGACAGCAAGGAGATGATTAAGCACCTGATCGTTGCTGCAGATAGGTATGCTATGGGAAGACTAAAGCGGATTTGCGAAGGCATTCTTTGCAAGAGTCTTGATGCTCAGAATGTGGCTACTATACACGCTCTAGCAGACCAACATCATTGCAGCAATCTCAAAACTGCTTGTATAGAATTTATCGCATCATCGGAAATAGATAAAGTGGTGTCGAGCCAAGAGTATGTGGATCTCAAAAAATCATCTCCAACGCTGCTGGTACATATGCTGGAAAATGTTACCAGACGGCTACAATAGGTGCCTTTTAGTTTGTGCTTTGAACCTCCCATTGGCGATGGGCAATAACTAGCTAGAAGGGTACTTGCACTCTAGCAAGTGGCTTGTGATGGTGACATGTGAATTGGCTTTTGATACCAAAGAATGCTTGGTTTCCCCCCTAAATGTTTTGTGTTTTCCTCAATTGGTGCAAGTTTCTTTACTTTTTTCATTGACATTGCTCATAAAATTGGAAATGGAATTATTTTTCTAGATGCTTGGAATTGAGATTGACTGTTTAGAACTTTTGGGATGGTATGGTGATGTTGTATTGGATTAGTATTTTGGGATAACTTCTGGCATAATATACTTTCTAGATTAAATGATAGGCATGAACGAAATGTAGAAATCAACATATCTGGATGGAAGGTGTGGATAGAAGCAAGTTTATACAGTAAATGCTAGAAACTGGAAATGAGGCTAGAACTTGAAATCAGTCAAATGATTCTAAAATTTTGAAATAGATGTGTAGTATGTTGTTCACCATAACAAGAGAAAAGTTTCAAAAAAAACCTTGACAAAAGAAGTAATCGGAAGAGAGTGACTCGGCAACATTCGAGTAAAGATTTATTTCTATCTTAGTCGAATCCTGAACCAACCTCAAAGATGCTATGTAGAAATCGACTGACAATGAAAATACAAACAGTCCATCGTGGCAGAAAGTGAAAACAAGAACTGAAAGAACCATCGGAGACCGAGAGCCACATAACCCAAACAACAAAAATTCGTGTGTATCAATACCAATTTCGAATTTGGGCACCCCAATATCTACATCCAAAGGGAGTGTTAATGATTTCAAAAAAAGTGAATAACAAATCGTGAGGGATAAAAAAATATACTACGCTAACATAACATTTTACATGTTATAATTTATCAAATCTAATCTAACCGTGCTATTAGCGTGGACCAACTTGCTAGTTTCTATTGTCGGTAATGCTTAGGAACAGGCGTCCGACGCTCCGGACGGGTGACCTGCCGATGCGAGACGCGACCAGTAAAAAAAATCAGAGGTGGGGCCCACTCGCGACCTTATCCCCTCCCCACGCGGACCACTCGTTCCTTTCCCCGTCCAGCGACACGGGAGCGGCGGCAGAGGCCCCAGCGAGGACCGCGCCGGCCCGAGGCTGACGAGCCGCTGGAGGTGGGGGCTCTCCCTTGCCCGCCGGCGACGCAGTTCCCCCGCGCCGTCTCGCTCTTCGCCTTCCTCTACTCGCGCGAGAGCAAGGCCAAGGGCACGCAGGTGGCCAGGCTCGCGTGGGAGGAGCTCCTGTCCAGGCTCAAGCTCCGAGCCACAGCCATGGGCGCCGCCGGAGCCACCCCTCCCTCTCCCCGGAGCTGCTGCGTCCCGCCCTGCCTCGCCTCACCGCGCTCCTCGCCTTCGGGTCCGCTGCGGGGAAGAGGTCCAACCCCGTCCGCCGCGTGCGTGTGCGCGGGCGCAAGGAGGCCACTGTCGTCGCCGCGGGGCGCGCGCGGGGGAGGTCGACCCTGGCCGCCGCCGCCGCTGCGGGGCGCGGGCAGGGGGGAGCTCCTGCCGCCGCCGCGGGCGCGCGTGGCGGAGCTCGACCCCGGCCGTCACCGTCGCGGGCGCAAGGGGAGCTCCTGCCGTCATGGCGGGCGCACACGCGGTGGGGAGCTCGTGCGTCCTGTTTTGGGATTTTTTTTATGTTGCAATTGTTGTATACCGATGTTGTCACAATGTTCTTGACATGTTGTAATTGTTCGCCTTCATGATGTAATCGTTTCTCTTTCATGTTGCAAATCGTTGTGCACATGTTGCATCCGTGTTCTTGACATGCTGCAAGCGTGCCATGCAAATGTTTCAAAATTAGGTCTAAATTTTTCGATGTCGCAAACATTAATTTTCGATGCTGCAGATGTTGAGTCTCGATGTTTATAGACACGTGTTGTTGGGTGTTGCAAACATTAAATTTTAATGTTGCGGATGTTGAGTTTCGATGTTGCAGACATGTGATGTTGGGATTCGTGTCAAGGGGAGAGCTCCTGATGTTGGATGTTGCACGCAACACGGGTCACAACATGGTCGCAATATAGTCGCAATATGGTCGCAACATAGGGGAGGAGGGAAGAAAAACTCCTAATGTTGGATGTTGCACGTAACCGCGTTCGCAACATGCTCGCAACACGTTCGCAACACGCTCGCAACATGTACTCGGTAGACTTTAGATCTAACGGCTGACGATTGAACATCTTAGGATCCGACGGCCGTGGACCCGTCCGATGGCTAGCGCCCGGATCGGACGTCCGGGCGCTAGCAGTACCGTTCTATTGTTTGTTCCAAACGAAACCGCTGGTTTCGACCGTGGGCCTTGAGTTTCCAATTGGAATGGGTTGGATGAGTAAGGCCTTTCTGACCGAGCAACCATGGGCCTGGGCGATAGGAAGGCGTAGGCTGGTGGTGGGTGTGCCAGTGAAAGCTTAATGGGCCACCTCGGGAGATATGTACCTTCCATGAATTACATCCTGCAGCGAGCAAGCGACACAAACGTTGACTACAATACTACAATGGATATGGAACCAATAGGCATTTGTGACAGCAGGCCACTCTCGGCCGTGCCGGTGCCGATCCGTTCACGTCCGACGAAGAGCCTCGATGCACGCTCGCCGCCCGGGCACTGTCGAACGTTGATGTGCACCGGGTCCCAATTCCCAAGTCCCGAATGCGAGCCCGAGCTCTCCTCGCACACCAACAATCAGGTGCGTGGTAGCATGGTAGTTAACATGAGATGCGATGGCACAGTAACGAGTCAGACAACGGATAATTAGAAATAAGAATTCTCAGTCGGAGCGTTCTGAAACCCCTGAACGCACGCCTACGACCTACCTAATCTGCCTGATAGGCCGATACATGCTTGCTGCAAGTCTTCAAACGACAAAGATTCCAAATACCGGCTACTCTGCTCCAACTCACGTCAATACGTCATAGACTCCGACTCAACAACCGCACTGCCATGTCACCGGCCGGACAGCATCACCGATATCTGCTTACATCTGAGAGCCAGGTGTGGTTCGAGGACCGGTGGATGGTCGCTTCCTGGTGTGATGAGTGATTGACAACGTGGTGTGGACTGATTCTTGGCTAAGTATTGCAGGTGCAGGTTGCGGCTTGACTGGTGCAGGTGCAGGTGAAGAACAAGCGTGAAAGGTCGTTGCCGGTGAGGCCTCCAGGTGTGGAGAAGACAAGTAGGCTTGGTTCGAGGGACCCGGTGGCCAGCGGGGTCAAGTGCGGGCCGCATGGTGGCAAGAACGGCAAGATGAAGTCATGGACGGTTTCCTGGTTGAGCCTCAAAACCAAGGTCGAGCCGGGACTACGTGGGAGCCGAGTCATGAGTGGTGACTGGCGGAGGCTACACCGAGTGCGCGGGGTTTCCGGTGGTTCACCAGAAAATCACTGGGTTCCTTGGTTGATCCACAAAGCCAAGACCGAAGAACCGAAGACGGAGGTGCAGCAGCTCCAGACCGGTCTGACCGGTGGGTACCGGTCTGACCGATGAGGAGCACCGGTCTGACCGGTGTGCAACGACGCAGTCCGGAATCTTCGAAGCGGAGGACACGCGTCGGGATCGCAAGGCTTGCGTCGAGGCTAAGCAAGTTTGCGGTCACTGGGCATCCGTCCGATGGTGCGAAGACAAAGACTTCCAATTTCGCCCTCGAGGGGCATGTATCCCTAGTTAGCTAGTAAGGGTATTTTCGTCTTTCGGTTGCCTCCATATAACCCAAGTGGTGAGAGGATGGCAGCCATCTCTTGGAACCCTAGCTCATTTGGTTTTCCTATTTTCCTTCCTATTGTCCTTAGGATTTTCGTAGGACTAGCTCGAGAGCTTCATGGTGAGATCTTGTGAGAGGGAAGGATGATCGGGCGGCAAGCGAATCGGGAGATCAGGAGTTGGATTTGGGGGAGTTGACTCGCGGGCGCTGTTCATCCCGAGCTGCCCAGGCGCGACCGGTCTGACCGGTGCTAGCCCTTGGTGGGTTTTTGTCTCGAGGAATAGCCTTGTCCGTGTGGTTTTGTCCCGTGGTCCTGCTGATCAGTTCCTGGCGTGTTTGGAGTTGTTTTGCTAGGTTTTGTGAGGGGTTCTTCTTCCTCACAGGTTGTGTTTCGTGGTGGTTTTTGTTCCAGGGCCTAGAGGAGTCACTGAGGCTTCCTGGAACGTTTGCTGTGCGGCTGCTGTAGCCACCGGCCTGACCGGCTCTGTCCACCGGTCTGACCGGTGTCACCGGTCTGACCGGCGCAAGCCATCGGTCGGACCGGTGTAGCACAGGAAGCAAGCCGTGCAAGTTTCCGCTGTGTGGTTTGGTGAGTTTTGGCTCGGAAGGTTGAGTGTTGGTTCCTAGGACCAGTAGCACTCCAGTGGCTGTGTGGTCTTGACCAACTTGGGTAGTTTGAGTCGGAGACGTGAGTGGAAGCCGTGTTCGTCTTGTTGGAGTTCTCATCTCCTTCGAGAAGAATTTTTATCGGCTCCCATTCACTCCCCCTCTCTGGTTCGCCTAATCGGTCCTTCAATTGGTATCAGAGCCGGTTCGGGTCTTTATTGACTCTTACCAGTCTAAGATCCAAAGATGGCGTACCAGGAACGGGGTTCGGGTCCTCCGCACTTCGATGGGAAGAACTACCAGATGTGGCAAAGGAGGATGGCGGCGTTCCTCCGCGGAAAGGGTCAGATCCTTTGGGATGTCACGGTGAACACAGCTTATGTTCATCCGATGAACTTTCTTGCTCCAGGATCGAGGGATATGTTCGAAGCCAACAACAACGCTGTCGACTACTTGTTTCGTGCTCTGTGTCAGCCTGAATTCGATCGGGTTCAGACAGAGGACTTAGCTTGTAGGATTTGGGAGCAGTTGAAGGATGCTCATGCTGGGAATGCTCAGGTTCAGGCTCGGATGTACGCGACTTACCGGAGAGAGTACGAGAACTTCACTCATCTCCCCGGCGAGTCCGTTGATGCCCTTTTCCAGCGATTTACGGTCGTTGTGAACAACATGAGAGCCAATGTGGACGTCCTCCCATACAATGATCATGATAGAGCCGTGAAGCTCTTGCACTCGTTGGATCGTACCGTATGGGACGGGAAGTTTGAGGCTATTGTTGAGTCCGAGAAGTATGACACCTTGACGGTGAACGAGCTGTTCTCGAAGCTCAAGTCGGCTGAGTTGGACCGTGGTATGACAGCCAAGATCGAGAGCCCGACTGATTCTCATAGTCTCGCTCTCGTTGGTGGCAAAGGAGCTAAGTCTAACGCTAACGCATCCTCCAGGATGTACTCTCTGTCTTCTTTGATGTCTTTGCCAGACGAGGAGTTCGACGTGCTTGGAGAGGACGAGCTGGCGTTGCTGACCAGGCGGTTCGAGAGGCTGCACGAGAACCGGGTGAACACGAGGAGGACAGCACGGACATCTTTTCAGTGCGGCAAGCCCGGACACTTCGTCGCCGACTGCCCGGAGAAGACGGAGAACAAGGACGGCTACAAGGACGGCTACAGGCACCGATCAAGCAAGGATGGCAAGTACCGATCGAGGCGCAATCACAAGCACAAGAACAAGCACAAGGACGAGCGACGATCGAGGAAGAAGGATGGCCGCGGCAGGAAGGCCCGAGAAATGGTCGGAGCGAGCGACGTCGACTCCAGCTCCGCCTACTCTTCCTCGAGCTCGAGTAGCAGTGAAGATGAAGGTGATCGGCGCAAGAACAAGAAGTCATCCAGGAACTTGAGCGGGTTGAGCTGCTTCGCGGGAGATGGCTTCTGCGGCATGGCCCGTAGCTCCGGCAGCAAGAAGAGCCGCCAGAGTGACTCGGACTCTGACTCTGAGGATGAGGTATGTGATGAACTCTCTTCTTTGCGCAAGGAGAATGATGAGTTGGTTGACTTGCTTGATAACCGCGATCACATGCTTAGAGAGGCCAAGAAGATGAGGAAAGAGCTTAGGGCCTCACTAGAAGATGCTAGGAACCGTGTGGCTGAGCTAGAAACCCAGAACCTAGATGCTAAGTTTGAGATTGATTCGCTTAAGGCTTCTCCTGTGGTTTCTGATGAGATTGATTGCTGTGATTGCTCTGTGTACCTAGCTGATCTTACTGCTCTTAAGGATAAGCACGCTTCTACTTGTGATGAACTAGATATGCTTAGGGTTGAAGTGGCTAAGCTTAAGTCTAGACCTACTTTGCTAGGTGCTTGCACTTCTTGCCCTGTTTTGCATGGAAAGATTGATGAGATGCATGCTTACACTGTTTCGCTTGAGGCTAAGTTGAAAGAGCCTATTCCCACTTCTTGCTCTACTTGTGAATTGCATGCGGTTAAGAATTTGGAGCTTGCACATTATGTTGATCGCTTGCAGGATGAGAATGATGAGCTGAGAAAATGTATGAGCTGGTTGTCGGGTCAGGAGCCTCAGCTTGGTATCATGATAGCTGCTTTCAAACGCTATGATGGTCAGGCACTTGGGGCTGACAAGCTTGGAGAGAACTGTGGTGAGGGAGTTGAGAGAGTTGGAGAGATTCCTATCCCACCACCAAACAGACACAAGAACAAGTTTGAGCCCAAGCCTAACCATCTCAGAAACAAACTTGACACTACTCCAGATCCACCCATATTCCCTCACCCAACAAATGATTTTCAGAAACCGGTGAAGTTTGTGAGCCCAAATGGAGGTGAGGAAGGAGAGAAGAAGGGTGAGAAGCCGAGTGGGCAGCCCCAACCCAAGCCTAAGCCAAAGCCACAGCCCATAAAGTTCCATTGTGGGTATTGTGGGAGAGATGGTCACAAGGATGAGTTTTGCTTCAAGAGGAAGCGTGAGGAGAGAATGGCTAGAGAGTGGGCTAACAAGGACAGGTACCACCCCTCTAATGGTGTACCTGAGCCTCGTATGCAGATGCCCAGGGCCAAGGCGATTGTCAGGATAGTTCCGGCTTGGGGAGACCGGAAGGCTGTAGGTGCTGCTGCTGGCCGAGCTACACCGGTCAGACCGGTGCACTACACCGGTCAGACCGGTGCAGGTCTGGGCAGACAGCGAGTCGGGTTTCGTGCTCGTGAGGATGCTCGGTTTGGTTCTGCAGGTCGTGGTTCTGGTGGTTGGTCTGGAAAGTTTGCAGGTGGTCAGTTTGCTAGGCGTTCTCCACCTCGTGCTCAATACGGGGGTGGGAGGAGTCGTAGCTTTGAGATGGAGAGGAGGAACGATCCACGGTTTCCCTTTCGTGGCTTTCGTCCTCCTCCAGCTAGAGAGGGTTGGTTCCCTCGTGGTGGTTACCGTGGTGGTAGCTTTGATAGGCGTGATGATTTGGTTTGTGCTAACCCCACTTTGGAGCAAATGGCTCGGCACTGGTTTTACTCTTTTGGTACTAACCCCAGTGCTGAGTCGTTTGTTCACTCACGTGCTCGCTTTTGAATTTCAGGTGGGAGACTTGAAGAACATTTGGTTGATTGACTCCGGTTGCTCGAGGCATATGACCGGAGACAAGGGGTGGTTCTCAAGTCTCGTCCCGGTGGTGACAAAGAAGTACATCACCTTTGGGGACAATGGGCGAGGGTGTGTGCTGTCAGAAGGTGAGATTAAGGTAAGTGACAAGATCACTCTCAGGCGTGTTGCTCTTGTTCAATCGCTTGGATACAACTTGCTTTCTGTGTCCCAGTTGTTGGATGAGGGTTTTGAGGTGTTGTTTCGGCCTGGTGGTTCTCGGATTTTAGATTCTCGGGGGGATCTTGTTTGCATGGTCGTTCCCGAGGGTCAAGTGTTCCGAGCTGATTTTTCTCAGTCTTCTGGTGTGGAGCGTTGCTTCTTGGCTGGTTCTTCGAGTGAGTTGTGGAAGTGGCATAGGAAGTTGGGTCACTTGAGCTTTGACCTTTTGTCTCGCTTGAGTAAACTCAATTTGGTCCGAGGATTGCCACGGTTGAGGTTTGAGAAAGAGTTGGTTTGTGCGCCGTGTAGGCATGCTAAGATGGTAGCCTCTTCTCACCCGCCTCTCACCGATGTGATGACTGAGCGTCCATGCGAGCTGCTCCATATGGACCTTGTTGGCCCAGCTCGTGTGCGATCTGCGGGTGGGAAGTGGTATGTCCTTGTTGTGGTGGACGACTACTCTCGGTATGCGTGGGTGTTCTTTCTTGAGGAGAAGGGGGAGACGTTTGGTTTTGTTCGAGATCTTGTCTTGAGGTTAAGAAACGAGAGGCACGGAGATGCCATACGAGCGATCCGCAGTGACAATGGCTCGGAATTCAAAAACTCTCGCTTCGAAACCTTTTGCCATGACTTGGGTCTTGAACACCAGTTTTCAAGTCCGTATACGCCTCCCCAGAATGGCGTGGTGGAAAGGAAAAACAGGACCTTGTGCGAGATGGCTCGGACGATGCTCGACGAGCATAGGACTCCGAGAAGGTTCTGGGCTGAGGCGGTCAATACCGCGTGCCATGTGTCGAACAGGATCTACCTCAGGGTTCACAAGAAGAAAACCTGTTACAAGTTGATGCACGGTCGCACACCCAAGGTGAGTCACTTCCATGTCTTTGGTTGTAAATGCTTCATTCTGAAGAAAGGGAAGAAGTTGGACAAGTTCGAGGCTAGGTCTGTCGATGGCATTTTCTTTGGTTATGCATCTCATTCTAGAGCATTTCGTGTGCTCAATCTTGAAACTAACCAAATCGTGGAGACTTGCGAGGTAACCTTCGACGAGACACAGCCATGTAGTCAGCTTGTTTTTGAGTGTGCAGGTGACGACGAACTTGGCGAGGAGATCTTTCAGGAGGAGGAGCATGAACATGGAGATGATGAAGATGGCGGTGTGATGCCCGCGGCTGAACATGTACCTACTACTTCGACGACGATCGAGAATGGACCCTCTCCCACACCTACAACGACAAACCCAGATCAAGGCGAAGCTGCTGTTGAGGGGGAGGTAGCATCAAGGCGAGAACCTCCCCGGCGAGTGCAAGTGGATCACCCAGCTTCGAGAATCATCGGCGACATGAATGAACGTACTACACGGTCGAGGGTTCGGAACAATTCTCATTTCGCTCATGCTGCTTTTGTTGCCACCTTTGAGCCCAAAGACATTGGACACGCGTTATCTGATCATAATTGGGTTAACTCGATGCATGAGGAGTTGGAGAATTTTGAGAGGAACCAAGTTTGGGTGTTGGTTGACCCTCCCCCAGGGTGTAAGCCGATTGGGACAAAATGGGTGTGGAAAAATAAAGAGGGAGAGAAAGGAGAAGTGGTGAGGAACAAGTCGAGACTTGTTGCTCAGGGGTACAGTCAGAAAGAGGGGATCGACTACGAGGAGACTTTTGCTCCTGTAGCTCGTTTGGAGGCGATCAGGATCCTTCTAGCCTTTTCCGTGGCTAAAGGGTTCAAGTTGTACCAGATGGATGTGAAGAGTGCTTTCCTGAACGGTGTGTTGGAGGAAGAGGTGTTTGTGAGGCAACCACCGGGGTTTGAGAGTGAGAAGTACCCTCACCAGGTGTACAAGTTGAGGAAGGCACTGTATGGGTTGAAGCAGGCGCCTAGAGCTTGGTATGGTAGGTTGAGGGGGTTCCTGTTTGAGAGAGGGTTTGAGATGGGGAAGGTCGACCAGACCTTGTTTCTCCTCAGGCAGGGCAAAGATATCCTGATTGTGCAGGTATATGTGGATGATATTGTCTTTGGTGGCTCGTCTAACTCTCTTGTTGCAAGGTTTGCAGAAGACATGAGCAGGGAATTTGAGATGAGCATGATGGGCGAGTTGCAGTTCTTCCTCGGGCTACAAATCAAGCAATCAAAGGAAGGAACATTTGTGCACCAAGCTAAGTACACCAAGGACATTGTGAGGAAGTTCAAGATGGAGGACTCCAAGGCTATGGCAACGCCTATGAGTACGACTACAGCTCTTGATACGGACGAGGAAGGTGAACACGTGGACCAGAAGGAGTACCGGAGCATGATTGGGTCACTCCTCTACTTGACGGTGACGAGGCCGGACATCCAATTCTCGGTGTGTCTGTGCGCTCGTTTTCAAGCGTCTCCGAGGACTTCGCATCGGCAAGCAGTCAAGCGCATTTTCAGGTATTTGCGACACACTCCCGACTTCGGTCTTTGGTACTCTGCGTCTTCTTCTTTAGCACTTCATGGATTTTCAGACGCGGACTTTGCCGGGTGTCGGTTGGATAGGAAGTCCACTTCTGGGACTTGCCAGTTCTTGGGTTCTTCTTTGGTATCTTGGTCTTCCCGCAAACAGTCGAGTGTTGCTCAATCCACTACCGAGGCAGAGTATGTGGCCGCAGCTAGTTGTTGCTCTCAGCTCCTTTGGATCGCATACACCATGAGTGACTTTGGTGAGGAGTATACCCATGTCCCACTTTAATGTGATAGCACCAGTGCCATAAGCGTTGCAAAGAACCCAGTGCTCCATTCCAAAACCAAGCACATAGAAGTGAGGTATCATTTTCTGAGAGACAACGTAGAGAAAGGGAAGATAGCTTTGATCCATGTACCCACACATGAACAACTAGCCGATATTTTCACCAAACCCCTAGATCAAGCAACTTTCACTCGTTTGCGGGGGGAGCTTGGTGTTTGTTTGATTTCTTGAGTTGGCGTGTGGGAGCTCCTTTGTAGCATATGTATAGCTTTCCTTTGTGCATTTCTTGCATTTGGCATGGCATATGTAACATGATGTATAGGCATCTTTGTATCTTAGGTTGCATGCATTTTGTATCATATGCATTGTTTAGGAAAGGCTTCTCCTATATACATTGTTCACCATGGAATGACATATATGTCTTTGTGAGCTAATTTGGTAAGCTATGGTTAGTTTGGCTTAGCTCTTGATAATCTTGGTTTATATCCATGGTTGATGGCTATGTTTTTGAAAAATTTCATATGTATGCTCTCTTGTGAGTAAATGCCTTTACATGATCTTGACATGTTTTTGTGGCTTGGCTATGCTTAAATTGTGGTTGGATAGCTTATTTTGATCATATGGGGCCAAAGGCTCATTTGCCATCATGAATGTTTAGCCCTCATGCTTCATCTTATGGAGGGGCATAAGTTCCTTTTTGTCGCAAAGACATTTCATGTACCAATTATAAATCTGAAAATGAAATGTAAATTGCTTGAAAAATGTGCTCCCATGTCATAGGTGCTAATCTTAAGTTGCTTTGGGTGCTAAATCGTTGCATGATGCCTACCAATGAGAAGTCTCATATATAGAAGTAGGCACATGGCTCGGTGGCTTTGACATGACATGAGGTGCTTGTGGGTGTTTATGATGGTCTTATGCTTAGAATGGTTGTCCTAGCATGAAGTTTGTGTGGCTTCGCCATTTTGACATGTTTTGCTCATGTTTAGGACTTTGCTCATGAGAGAGTGCCTTTTCGCAAAATTGCTAAATTCTATCTTAGCTTCGCCTAATGGTTGTGAAACTTGGTGATCATGAAGTTCATGTCATTACGAAGCTATAGAGTATCTAACTTACTCGTTTGGACATGTGTAGCATCCTATGTTGAATTTTGTCTATTTGAGAAGCTCTAGGTTGCATTTTTTTGCATTTTTGGCTTGATTCATGCATTGTCAACAAGGGGGAGAAGTTTGAGCATGTTTTGGCCTACTGAATGCATTTGGAAGGTTTTCAGGTGGTTTCGAGCCATTTTTGGGCTCTGTGTGCACCGGTCTGACCAGTTGAGGTCACCGGTCTGACCGGTCAAAGTGCTGGTCCTGTTCACATGTTGAGCACCGGTCTGACCGGTGGTGTCGACCGGTCTGACCGGTCAGAGCTGAGCTGTTGCAGCTGCTCTGTTTCGTGAAGTGGTTCGCATGCATTTGTCCAGGGGGAGTTGCATTGGTTCAGGGGGAGCTTGCATGTGTGCAGGGGGAGCTCTTTGTGGTTTTCGAGCTTTGGTTTGATGGTTTGTGCTCTTTGCTTGAGCATGTTTTGTCTCGGATGTGTCGAGCCGTTGCCCTTGCCTAAGGGGTCCGAGACTTGTCTTCTTCAAGTGATCTTGCTCTTTGCCTTTTCTTTGGCTTTCGATCGCTTGTTGGAGTTCCTTTTAGTCGTTTCTTTTCTTTTCCTTTTCTCTTGGTTACCAAAACGTGTGTGTTGTCAATGCACTCATCAAGGGGGAGATTGAGAGCCAGGTGTGGTTCGAGGACCGGTGGATGGTCGCTTCCTGGTGTGATGAGTGATTGACAACGTGGTGTGGACTGATTCTTGGCTAAGTATTGCAGGTGCAGGTTGCGGCTTGACTGGTGCAGGTGCAGGTGAAGAACAAGCGTGAAAGGTCGTTGCCGGTGAGGCCTCCAGGTGTGGAGAAGACAAGTAGGCTTGGTTCGAGGGACCCGGTGGCCAGCGGGGTCAAGTACGGGCCGCATGGTGGAAAGAACGGCAAGATGAAGTCATGGACGGTTTCCTGGTTGAGCCTCAAAACCAAGGTCGAGCCGGGACTACGTGGGAGCCGAGTCATGAGTGGTGATTGGCGGAGGCTACACCGAGTTCGCGGGGTTTCCGGTGGTTCACCAGAAAATCACTGGGTTCCTTGGTTGATCCACAAAGCCAAGACCGAAGAACCGAAGACGGAGGTGCAGCAGCTCCAGACCGGTCTGACCGGTGGGTCTGACCGGTCTGACCGGTGAGGAGCACCGGTCTGACCGGTGTGCGACGACGCAGTCCGGAATCTTCGAAGCGGAGGACACGCGTCGGGATCGCAAGGCTTGCGTCGAGGCTAAGCAAGTTTGCGGTCGCTGGGCATCCGTCCGATGGTGCGAAGACAAAGACTTCCAATTTCGCCCTCGAGGGGCATGTATCCCTAGTTAGCTAGTAAGGGTATTTTCGTCTTTCGGTTGCCTCCATATAACCCAAGTGGTGAGAGGATGGCAGCATCTCTTGGAACCCTAGCTCATTTGGTTTTCCTATTTTCCTTCCTATTTTCCTTTAGGATTTTCGTAGGACTAGCTTGAGAGCTTCATGGTGAGATCTTGTGAGAGGGAAGGATGATCGGGCGGCAAGCTAGACCTTGTATGAACCTCTTTGGTATGTATAGATGATTCGGCGTGGTTCCTCAAGGCTTGGATGTGTCTTTCCCGTTTCTCCTTTTTGGTGATTTTCGGAGCCCTTTCTTGGCGAATTTCTTGTGGCAGTTTTGAGACCTTTCTCTTTGGGATTTGGTGGGGGATGTATGCATGAACCCCTCGTGGTTCTTTTCCCTTTGATCTCCCTCCCAAATCCGTGAGTAAAGGGGCTCGATTTTGGGGTTTTCGTGGCTCTAGGGTTGTTGGTGTTCTTGGCGGAAATCCTTCGATTCCTCTTGATTCAACAAGTTTTGGTGGACCAAATCTTGGCTATGGAGTACCCATGAGGTGTTCCTACTGTCCCCAAAGTCTTGTGCAAAACCGTGGAGCGAATCGGGAGATCGGGAGTTGGATTTGGGGGAGTTGACTCGCGGGCGCTGTTCATCCCGAGCTGCCCAGGCGCGACCGGTCTGACCGGTGCTCTTTACCGGTCTGACCGGTGCTAGCCCTTGGTGGGTTTTTGTCTCGAGGAATAGCCTTGTCCGTGTGGTTTTGTCCCGTGGTCCTGCTGATCAGTTCCTGGCGTGTTTGGAGTTGTTTTGCTAGGTTTTGTGAGGGGTTCTTCTTCCTCCCAGGTTGTGTTTCGTGGTGGTTTTTGTTCCAGGGCCTAGAGGAGTCACTGAGGCTTCCTGGAACGTTTGCTGTGCGGCTGCTGTAGCCACCGGCCTGACCGGCTCTGTCCACCGGTCTGACCGGTGTCACCGGTCTGACCGGCGTAGGCCATCGGTCGGACCGGTGTAGCACAGGCAGCAAGCCGTGCAAGTTTCCGCTGTGTGGTTTGGTGAGTTTTGGCTCGGAAGGTTGAGTGTTGGTTCCTAGGACCAGTAGCACTCCAGTGGCTGTGTGGTCTTGACCAACTTGGGTAGTTTGAGTCGGAGACGTGAGTGGAAGCCGTGTTCGTCTTGTTGGAGTTCTCATCTCCTTCGAGAAGAATTTTTATCGGCTCCCATTCACTCCCCCCTCTCTGGTTCGCCTAATCGGTCCTTCAACATCCTTACACAAGGGACTGGTAACGAAGATGTTGATGACAATACTGAAGCTCGTGGGCCGTGTCAAGGTATCAGGGTCCGTCGACCCAACTCGCGTGTGCATGGTTCAGATTGGGCCTGAGGCCTTGTAAACAATGTAGGTCCATGAGCGTGTGCATACGCTACGTGCGTGCGCACGCATGTGTGTGTGTGTGTGTGAACCCGACGAATCATTCGTCGCCCCAATCTTCTTCCTCTCGATCCCCTGATGTTCTCTCTCTATCTACTTCTTCCCCAATCTGTATCCTAACACCTGGTATCAGAGACACCGATCCGTGCGTGGGAATTCCGTGGTTGGGTTTGTTGAGTCCATTCGGTGAGCATGATTTGTCATGGCTGAATTCAATCTCTGAACTCGATCTCGTCGGTATTTCGTCGATCCCCACATTCCGAGTCTGGATTCGTCCACCAATCCTCATTATACTAGGTTGCAAAAGCACTTCGGCACCAAGAATCCCAACACCAAGTTGTTGCTCGATGAGATGCGCAAGGAATTTGCGGAGCAGAAGAAGGAGATCCGTAAGGAATTCGTGGATCACGATGCCTAGCCTCACGGCGGTGGAGACGAAGAAGGATGAGCGTGTCAAAGCGCTCGAGACGGTGGCGGCGGTGGCGTTCGAGTCATGGAAGCTCAGAATCGAGTCCTCGGTTTAGTCGTTCAGAAGCTCTCCAAGCACTGGGATCGAGTTGTGAAGGAGAAGGCGAATCCCGGGTTTTTCCTCCACTGGCAACAGCTCTGCCACCAGGGTCGGTGCCTTCGCGCCCATCTGCTGGAGGCGAAGCCGACGGCCCAGACGGGCACTGCGCTCAACAATGGAACCGAGATACTAGAAACGAGTCAGTGACCTATACCTAGATCCCGGACAAGGGTACTTGTGCAGTACCTCCTCCTCCTCCGCCGCCCCTCGCTTTAATCCGCTTCGTAATCATGAATTGGAGATCTCTAGTGGGAGAAATATTGGACAATCGGGAAATTCCACTGGTACACTGCCTAAGTTGAATTTTCTTGAGTTTGATGGTGACAATCCTAAGCTGTGGATATCTAGGTGTGAGAATTACTTTGACATGTATGAAGTTGAGGAGCATCGCTGGATCTAAATTTCTTTTATGTATCTTAAGGAATCAACAGTTCGTTGGTTTCAATCTATGCAGCTAAAAACTGAGACATGTGTCCTGGCATGTGTTCACTATCATGTTGCTAGAGCGTTTCAGTAGAGAACACAAAGAGCTGCTCATTCTTCTAGTTTTTCACATTAGGCAGTCCGGATCAGTAGCTAAGTACGTTGATAAGTTTGTTGAACTGGTTGATCAGCTTACTACATATGGTCATGTTACTGAGCCAATATAGTGTGATATGCATTTTGTGGATGGTCTTAAAGATGAAATTAGAACTGCTGTTTTCTTGCATCGCCCTACTACTTTTGATGTTGCTGCCTCTCTTGCCATGTTGCAGGATGATTTGGGGTCTTCTTTCAAGTCATCAAGGAAGCATGAGGTTTATGGGGCCAAGTCAATTCCTCGGAACCCTTTGCCGCTTCCGCCTCCACCTTGCATTGACAAGTCACCTGCCCCACTACTTCCTGAAGAGAAGAAGCTCTGTGAAGGCAAATCTCCAGAAGAACGGGTGGTCGCCTTGCGTGCCTATCGAAGAGCTAAAGGGCTCTGCATTCATTGTGCTGAAAAATGGAGCCGTGATCATAAATGTGGTACCACGGTTCAACTGCATGTGGTGCAGGAATTACTAGAACCATTCAACATGGAAGAGGTGGATAAGTTATATGTTTCATCAGTAAAACAGGAGCATCTGTTTGTGGCTATTTCGTGTGAAGCTGTATTAGGCAAAGAAGGTTCCCGTACTATGTGGTTGAAGGGAATGATTCAAGGAAAGGAAGTGCTGATCCTTGTTGATTCAGGACAGTACAAATACTCTCCTCGACCTTGTTATGTCTTTGAATTGTACCCCACAGATCCAAGATGTCAAAGTACATGTGGCTAATGGTGAACTGCTTAACTGCAACAACATTCTCAAGCAATTGGAATGGGCTGTGGAGGATTGTCAATTCACTTCTGATATGAAGATCCTATCCTACCTCTTGCACATTTTGATATGATCCTAGGTATGGACTGGTTGGAGGTCTTTAGTCCCATGTAGGTGCATTGGAAGCACAAGTGGATGGCCATACCCTATCAAGGATCTAAAATTTTACTACAAGGCATCACTCCTACCAGAGGAAATTCTTGTACATATTTGTCATGTTCAGCAATCTAATGACTCTGACGGCAAGACTATAAGCCCTGAAGTGGTTGTCATCCTGGATGAGTTTGCCCTGGTCTTTGAGCCTCTGTAGTCTGAATTACCATCCAAGAGATCTTGTGACCATGTCATACCTCTCATTCCTGGTGCAAAGCCTGTACACATAAGGCCATACATATATCCTCCTGCTCTTAAGGATGATTTAGAAACAAGTCAAGGAAATGTTAGACAAAGGGATTATTCAGCCCAATTTTAGTGCCTTCTCATCTCCAGTGCTGTTGGTTAGAAAAAGATGGCTCACAGAAGTTTTGTATTCATTACAGATACCTTAATGCACTCACACTAAAGAGCAATTTCCCTATTCCAGTAGTTGATTAGCACACTAATCCACCGGACCTAGCCTGGAGGCGGGCATGGCCAGCCCCGTCCTGGAGGTTGTGGGGGAGCGGTGCGGTTCCTCCGCACGTGTTGACCTGCGGATTCCGACGCCGTCGAGTCTAAGGATTCCGACACCATTGAGTCTGAGAATTCCGACGCCGTCGAGTTCGAGGATACCCCCGTGCAGCAGCGGTGCGCCGTCGAGTCCAAGACAGAAGCCAACTACCGCAGGAAGGATCCGTGAAGGGTTGCGCATGCTGCTGCAAAGCTCAGTGTTTTGCATGTATGGAAGAGATTAGTATCGCAAGCTTCCTAATTAATTTGGGTCCTGAGATCTCCAGCGTGCGCCACCCTGCTCCATCGTCAACATCTCCAACACGACCAAACTCATAGAGCAAAGCAACTAACCTGCAGTGCCGCCGCCGTTGCGTTAGTTGGCTCATCAAGCCAACAAATTTATATTTCTTTGGTTGTTATTGTTAGATTCTGTGGATCACTAGGAGTTTCGGTGGATCAAATGCTGGTTGTTGGGCCAAGGGCCAAAGATGGCGAGCGCAAGAGAATCGCGGGCCTAATTCTGGTCTAGGCCAAATAAACAGCGTTACACAATGACTTTTCTTAATTGTTTTGTTTATTTTCAGATGCTCTACTGAATGAATTTTGTCTATTTTAATCTCTATTTAATTGGAACCAATGAGAAAATTGCTTAGAGATTAGAAAATTGCTTCTGAATAGTATGTTTTTTCATGAATTTTATTCATGTTTTTTGTTGCAAAGTAAAAGTTTCATCCTCTGATTAAATTGGAACCAACGGGAAAATTTTAATTAGAGGATTAGATATATATTTGTTTAAAGTCAAATTACGGTATTGTTATTTTTCTGACCAACATTGATGATAAAAATATTATAATTCAGTGACTTTTATGTTTTAAAGTTTAGATATCTGATAAATTTTGTATCGAAGTGACCAATTTTCAGAGAATAAAAAAAGATCAAGAGATGCTCTCGAACTTGAATCAAAGAATTTTATAGAAAAAGAATTACTTCTCAAAAGAATGATAAGAAAAGTATTCTGCTTCTATAAAGATGTTTATCTTTCAATTAAATCAGAACCAACGAGAAGATTTCATTGGAAGAATAGTTTACAACTTTTAAATGTGTTTTTCCCTGTGGTTCAAAGCCGTTAAGTTTAAGGTTCAGAAAAGCCTCCGCTATTTTTTTAGTCAAAGAAAAGTTAAATCTTGGCATTATCTTGCCATTTTGAAGTGTCAAAGTTGAGCATTAGTTTGCTCTCACAACTAGAACCATAAAGATAATTCTCAAAGAAGAGAAATTTTAAAGTTAATTATGATGTTGTCTTTTTACGTTCAAAGTTGATGATGGCAATATTATAATTTTTTTAAATAGTCATGAGTTCTGTTTCTATCCAACGGTGCTATAGAATTCAAAGGGCTATCATAATGTATGTTTTAATTTTGACCAACGTTAAATTAATACATACAAGTCTTATAAAAGAGAGAAATCGGCAAATGTTGATTTCGATCAACACTATAGATAAAGTTTTATGCTTACTCAGCTGCACTGCTGAGGTTAAGAAAATATTAAGATGTATCATTCTAACTTTTTGGTTAACATGGAAAAGAGACGCAATTGTTTTGAAAAGTTTATTAGTGTTTCTCTCACTAAAGTTTTCATTATGTTGTAATTTGTTAAATTTTATGATTAAATTAGAATCAATGGGAAGATTTAATCAGAAAAGAAAGTATATGCGCATGTTTTTGGTCATTGTGACTAAAGTTTTATCAATGAAATAATATCTTGTCTTTCAATAGTAAAGATAATGGTTGAAATGAGTCAGACACATGTTTATTTTTTGACCAACGCTGATTAAACATGTGTGTTGGCGAAGTTTTTGAATTTATTTCAAAAATTAATGTATTGGTTCGTTACTAATGCATTTAAAGTTTAATACCGTGTGTCAGAAAAGATTTTTGGCTTTTGTGCCATTCATATCCTGCATGATAGGATAAGCTTGTGATGACTCATGTGCTACTTGAGTATCATAGAAAAGAGAAGAAGTCTAGGGAAGCTTTTATGCTTTCCTAGCATTACCCATGCACTTCTATAGTGTCATGTTGGGTAGTGATTTGGAAATAGTCAAAGGACAAAAGAAAGTTGTATACGAAACAAAAGTCAAGATTGTTAGCATGACTTGCAGAAAGGTAACAAATGAAGAAATTTGATGAGTTCTTGAAAGTATAGCAATATCTCTGATGATTTCTTGAAAAGGAACGAGGAAATGGTACTCTCATTATTCTGCATGACTTGATCATGTGAATAAATATAGTTTCGAAATTATGGCAGCAAAGTTTGTGGCGTATTTCAAGGGGAAGAAATATTAGAAAGTTAAGATAAGATTAAGATTAAGAACAAAATTCTCCTCAAAGTTAAGCATGAATGCGGCACCACTGTGCAGGCCGGCTGCGCGCTACCTTGTGGCGGATGTTGTGCCCCCTCGTCGTGGCTGCTGTGCAGGCTGGTTGCGTGCGTCCCTCGCCACACCACAGCATAGACCAGTCATGCAGGGCATTGCCGTCGTGCAAGCCAGGCCGCCCGGATCAAGGTCCGACAAGCGAGACAGGAGGGAAAGGAGCTCGATCTGGCGGCGCTTGATCCAGCAGGAAAGGAGGAGAGGGGCCGGAGGCGGTGAGCACCTGCGGCCGCGACAACAGAATGAGAGGATGGGGCGGGCATCGGTGGCCGCGGCAGTAGAAGGAAGGGGGATAATCTGGTAGTAAGGTATGTCGAGAGCCAGTGGCGAAGCCAGGTTTGGAGGTCAGGAGGGGCTCATTCACCCATCTTCTTCTTCTTTTTCCTTATTTTCTTCTTCATCCTCTCTCTCTTTTCTTCCTTCTCTTCTTCATCCTTGATCAGAAAAATTGTAGGAGAGGCTAAGGGAAGGCTCCATGGGGTTTCTAGCGGTAGGGGGGGCTTGAGCCCCACCCGCCCCACCGCTAGATTCGCCCCTGTCGAGGGCTAAAGCTTGAAGAGTAGTGGGATCACATGTTTACGCATTCTAGTACACCACCAACCTGCCATTGTACTCCCTCTCCACTCCTTTGCCATTGTACTCCCTCTCCACTCCTTTTCAGCTCCTGTGGATAGCAACATTTTCTCGCCAAGCTAGCATGTGAATCAGGCGCATGATGGCGAATCATCCGTCAGTGGACGAGAGTCGTTTTTGAGCTTCTTGTTGGGGGAATGGCCCAGCCCATGTAGGAGTTAATGGGCCTTTGTGTGAGCTCGAGGGGCTTCTTGTAAATATCGTATCCATCAGGGGCTCGGAAGAAAATAACCACCAGGGGCTTGGGGAAAATTAAAATTGCCAACTACCACATCTCTATATATAAGAGGGTCATTGTAATTGATGGGACAAGCATTGAATGGAGAGAGAATTTCAAGGTACTGAGTTACTGTTGTGTTCCTTACTTTCTGCATATTGTAGTAGTAGAGGTAGAAGTGATAGTTGCAGTAGCAGTAGAGATAGCAGTAATGGAGGAAGTAGTCCTCCGAAGGGGCCCTTCGGTTCTTTACCCATTCGGAGGAGAAGAATACTGTGATGTTGGTGCCCTTATCGGTCCCAATTTACACCAACACTTCTTCCCTGAGAACGCGAGACATCATCGTCAGATAAAATTATGCGACCAAGTCGGTGTTTTGACGCGACGCTGTTGGTGCTCTAGCTATGTGAATCTCACCCACACGGCCACACCCTCCCGTGCCTTTGCATATACTAAAACGGCAAGTAAAGCCCCAGTATGCAAATAAAGTGTCAATTTCATGTTTCGCCATCGTTCCTTCTTGAATATCTCTACCGTTATATATTTACATTCATAAAAAACCGCAATCATCCAAAACTCCCAGGGACTGCTTTTGCGACTCGGATCCATCAACCAGTCACCCAGCCCCGGCCAGCCCTTGCTACCTTCTTTCTTGCTCAGTCGCATCGCCTTCCTCCTGCCATCCACCAGCACGGGCAGGGTTTTTCGGCATGATGCCTTCTCGGCGGGCGGCGCTGCGCCGCCACCACCACCACCGACCGCCGCCCGGGTCCCCGCGCCACCGGTGCACGATCGAGCACGGCGTGGACTGGGGAGCTGTCCTTGGGGCGGTGGCCGGCGTGGTCGCCATCGCCGTCGCGGTGGGCGGCTTTTGCTGCTGGCTGCGACAGCGCCGCCGCCGCAGGAACTTAGACCACCGCTTCGATAAAGCCCGGAGGGCGTTCGACCACGCCGGCGCTCCTCAGGATCGACTCCGACGCGCATGCACCCGGCAGTTCGTGCCACCGCCGTCTCCGCCTCCTCCTCCTAGCGACCTTGTGGCCCTTGTGGGGACTCGGGTCGCGCGCTCCGACACGGCTCCCGCCGCCACCACCGCCACCGCCTTGTTCGTCGGCGCGCACGGCACCAGGATGGCGTTCGAGCACACTGGCCGTTCTGCACGTGCACCAGGCAGCTTCGTGCCGCCGCCGCCGCCTCCTCATGAGTCATGACTACGGTGAGGTTCTCCGGCCGCATTCGTCGGCGTGCCGACGGTGGCTTCTCCACGACGTCGACGGGCCGTCGGCGGCGTCGGCGCGTGCCTTTCGGCAGCTCGACGACGCGCTGCGGCCGGCGGCGGGGCGCGTTGAGCTGATGCAGCGGTTCCTGCAAGACGTGCAGCACCTCCACCTCGACGCGGCGCCGCGCCCTTCGGCATCGCCTCTCCTGGATTACCTGCGCCAGGAGATGTTTCCGCCCTCGCCGCCCGCCGGGCCATCTGTCCGGCTCCTCGGCGGGCCGGTCCCTTCACCCCGGAGGCCGAGGAGGAGGGTGGCCACTGAACCGTCACTGCCGCGCGCGCGACTTGGTCAGCATGTCGATCTGCTGCCTACTACTACCGTTGGCGTCGGCTCCGTCGCCCAGGCGCCCGGCGGAGCCTGGTGATGGAGTATTGCGATTTTTTTTTTACGGCGGTTTGCTGGGGGCGTCGCCGGCGTCTTCACCATCGCCGGACACGGGGGAGCAGGAGCCGGCTCATTGAGAGGCACTGGCGCACCGTCGGCGTCTCCGTCGCCGGAGCCGGTGCCTACCTAGCTTGAGTGACAAAGTCGGCAGTGAGCCAGTGAGTGACACGTTCACACGTGCTCATCACTAATAATCCTTCTGCGTGCTGCAAACCCTACTACGTAGCTAATCGGGGGTTTGCTCAGCTTTCTATTATTTTGCCAGGAGATTGTTATAACAGGCGTGTTGCATGCATTGTTATATGCTAGCTTTTGGTGTAGATCGAACTCCAGTAATTCATCATTGTGACATATGCATCTTCATCTCGCGCCACTACGGGAAACACGGTGCGTTTTTCTCGGAAATGCACGGCAAAGGTCGCACGGTAGCATTTTGCCCGGCGAAGGGCCTTTGCCGTGCGCCTTCCCCCCCACACGCACGGTTGCGGCGCACACGCCTAGATGAGACGGCATCCAACAGCCTTTGTCGTGCGCCAGGAATGGGACGCACGGCAAAGAATGGCGCCTTTGCCATGCGCCTCACTCTGGCACGCACGACAAACAAAACAACAAAAAAGAAAAAAAAAATACAACAGCCCGCCGGCAGAGCCGGCAGGTGGGCCACCACCGCGCCTGGGACGCCGCCCGTCGGGCCACCACCGCGTCCCCGGATCTCACCGCCCGCCGGCCGGTCGGAGTGGAGGGAGAGAGAGGGAGGCGGCAACGGCCTCCATGAGCCACGCCCGCTGTCGTCCGCCGTCGGAGGGAGAAGGGGGCGTCGTGCACCGCCCCGGATCCGGCCTCCGCGCACCATGGACGAGGAGGAAGGGCGCAGGGGCGAGGAGGCGACGGCGCCGGCCGCCACGCGCCGGATCTAGCCTCACATACGCCGCCGCCACCATCTGAAAGAGAGGGAGGAAGATGTGAGAGAGAGAGATAGAGAGAGAGAGGGAGAGAGACTACGTGGAGCACTAGATCTGGGGAAGATGAGGTCGTGCGGATCTGGGGCACCCGGAGCCGTCCGGCCGCACTGCCCATGGGGTCCGGCCACACCGCGGAGGAGAGTCAACCGCACCGCCCATGGGGGCCGGCCGCGCCGCACCTCGGGGCCGGCCATGACTCGAGGTCGAGGGGGCGGGGTGGGAAGCTGCGCCGACCATCGGAGGAGCCAGTGCCCGCAGTCGAAGGAGGAGCCGACCACCACGAGTCGGGGTCGCCGGCCACCAGCACCGCCGCCGCCTCCAGGCCTCCGTTCACCTCGAGCTCAAGGTCACCGCCCGGATCCGGCTGGCGAGGCGGACTCCTTCGTGGCCACCCCTGGGGACTAGCTTGTCGAGCCACGGATCTTGGAGAGGGAGGGAGAGGAGGAGGCACCGGCCGCAGATCTTGGAGAGGGAGGGCCGGCAGCCATCCCCGCGCCGGATCTGGAGAGGGAGGGAGAGGAGGAGGCGGCAGGATGAGGGAGAGGGGGGCTGGCTGCGCGAGGGTGGGAGGGGGCGGGTCCACGAGTAGAAGGGAGAGTAGGGTTTGGGGGGAGGGGCGATATTTATATAAATTTCTCGTCGAATTATCACTGTCCGGTCGCGAGATCGACGGTCCCCAGCGGCTGGGGTGATGGTGGGCTGGACTGGAGCTTGTGGGCCGCGGCGGTTAGGCGGGATTTGTTTGGGCCGCTGGAACTATGGGCCGGCTGGTGGGCCTTTGCCGTGCACGGGGGAACTTTGGTGCACGACAAACACTCTTGTTTGCCGTGCGCCGTACCCCATGGCGCACGACAAAGTCTTTTTTCATTATTCTCTGTACCACCACTCAAATTCAAATTTTTGTGATCATATTATTAAAAATTTTAATTTAATTCTCATATAAAGTCATACACTAGACTCAATAACATAAATATCATTTTTACGGCACTTTATTCTATTTTTCCATGTAGTTATAGCTCAAAATCAATTTATGTCTTTTTAAATTTCATAATTAGAGTTATTGTACTAAAATTATCAAATGGATGCGAAAAATTACCATAAATTAGGATGAGACAATCTATGTTGTTTGTTCACTAGAGAAAAACTTTTGAAGTTAATATCAAATTTAAACTTTACTACGGCTACAATCCTAATCAAGTGGCCATCAGCACTCTGAAATTTCTCGTGAGATACTTCGGTTTCTAAAAAACAATACATGACGACTTGCTCAAAACACTCTATATGATTTATCACAAGCTTCACATAGGATATCATGAGCCCTAGATGAATCTCATGATTTTAAAACTTTGTTTGAATTTTATAAAATTAAAAAACATGGCAACCACATGTGGATTTTCATGATTCGTGACCAAAATGTTCAAAATCTCATCCAATTTCATGGATAAGGTCTTAAAAATGATTAAATTACATGAATATCATTTTTCGACAAACTTTACTCTATAACTTTATGCACTTGCAATTCAAATTTGACGTATACGTCAAAATAATTTTAAGTGACACATAATTATTAAAAATAGTAAATTTATCGAGACATGTATAAAATTGAAATATAGAGTACAAAATAATGTTTTTGTAGCGGAGAAATAAAAAAGGTACAAAAATAAAATTTTTAAAAATACTTTGTCGTGTGTCGTGGGTACACGCACGACAAACATATCCCTTTGCCGTGCGCTGGTGGGAAACGCACAGCAAACATATGCACGACTATGTTTGCCGTGCGTTTCCCACCGGCACACGGCAAAGGGAATGTCTTTGCTGTGCGTCTTGTCCTAGCGCACGGCAAAGGGAATGTCTTTGTTGTGTGTCTTGTCGTAGCGCACGGCAAAGGCAACGCACAAGCTAACGGTTGCAACCGAGGTTAACGTCCGGTGGGTACAAAAAGGTTTGCCGTGCGTCAATGAAAAAACGCACGGCAAACTATTTGTTATCGTGCGCCATTAGAAAAACGTACGGCAAACTTTTTTTTGCTGCGTGTTTTTTCACCGTGCGCCGTGGAAAAGGCGCACGGCAAAGCTCCTATTAGCCGTGTGCCCGAAAAAATGCGCACGACAAAGTTTCGAGCGCACGGCAAAGAGAGAGTTTCCCGTAGTGCCCATGCCCCCATCCTCAGAAGCTGATCAGACAGCTGACGCGAATCTCACCTCTAGTTCGCTTTGGCTGAATTTAGCAATACGACACTACTGCATCAACTTTGTGCCTCTGGCTGCCTCTTATCGCTAGTTTGTACTACCTTTAATTCGCCTCTGGCTGCCTCTTATCGCTAGTTTGTACTACCTTTAATTCAACACGGAGGTGCTGCACACTACACACGCGCTGAATTTAGGAAGAACAACTTTTGGCCCGTGATGGCTGGCCTCCGTCCGCTGCGCACCACGGGCACCTTGCATCTATCTGTATTATCCAACTAGGGAAAGAGGAATATCGCATAACACCAATTTGTTCTGGGAATTTCCATGTCTCCTGCAATGGCCGTGGGGCCGAGCCGTGACGACTGACGAGCTTGTGTTAGTGTCTATCGGTCGTCGAGTGAGGGACGGATCCAGGATGGCAGGATTTAAGGGGCTCATTCCCCTTCCCTTTTCTCCAATCCAACCCCTTCTTCCACTTCCTCATTTGAACTCTTCTTCTCCCTCCTTCTTCCCTCAGATTTCAATGGAGATCTTGACCGGTGGGGGGGGGGGGGGCTTGAGCCCCCTCCGTCCCACCCGCTGCCTCCGTCCCTGCGTCGAGTGGATCTGGTTGGTTGCATGTGGTTTTATACGGACGTGCTACCAGGTTGTAGGGCGGCACCGGCGCGACACGTCGTGGCTGGTTCGGAAAGTGCTACGCGATCGATTGATCTCCCATTCTGATTTAGTTGCATTCATGACTCCGAACCCAAATCTCTGGTGGTGTTTTCTGATCTTAAGACAAACTTTAATTTTAACAAGCTTTAAAAAATTATAAAAATGTAGTTTTAATTTATAGCAATGATGAGCATAAAACTATAAATAAAAAACAATTTTAAATAAGGTAGCTATGTCTCATTTTTATATCCACTTCTAATAGCTTTAATAAATTGTCAATAATTACGACTTACTGATACATTATAGAGATCAAATGAGCCAAAAAGTAAATCTAACCTTAGAGTTCAGCCATGCATTTTTAATTAGCTTGAGCATTGAGTCTAGATAACGAACCGTATATAGGCACACAACAATCAACAAACTTGCCTCCATGGCCTCTGTCAAGTCGAAGAGTTTAAGCACGACACCGGACTGTCATCCAGCACTGTTCTCCAATCTCTAGTTTCACATCACTGTGGAAAATTCGTTGTGAACCCAAACAAAATTGTAAACACACAACAGCTTACTGTTGGCATTGATTTCGACCGATCTGAATGTGTCACGCTGATTTCAGAGGAGTCACCATGCCCTCTATTTTGGTGGATTTTCTCTTATTCTTTTAAAAAAAGTCTTCCTATATCCCACTCCAGCTTGATTTATGCCCTTCCATGGTTGTGGCGATGAGATATTGAGACTTAAATTTAAAACTTGCATGTAAACTGATTTTCTGCCCATGACATTTTTTTTTGGTGCGTGCCTACCTGATGTGTGTGGGTGCCATAGAAAAATCTACAAAGACAAAGGGGTGGACTTGCCTATACATTTTTAAAAAAAATGCATATAACCTTCATGTCTATGTTCTTAGCAAGTTTTATTAGATAGTGTACCTCAATTACACATCACCTTTTGATCTGAAAAGCTTTATATCCTGACCGTCCTGCCATCTTTACATATCTAGTGCGTCCTGGAATACTCCACGCCAGCAATCCTAACGATTCTGAATCTGAATCAACTTGACAATCGAGCAACAGAAAAATTCATGCTTAGGATCGACGCCATTCCGGCGCCTAAACCGGTCCGGCTTTGATCACCATCCAAGTCTTCATATAAGCTGGCCGCTGGAACTGAACTGCGCCACGCACCCACGAGTTCCATCTTCCCTCCCCTCCTCTCGGGTTCTCGCGGGGAACCAAGCCTGCCGAGAACTTGCGATCGATTTCCACCATCGCCCCTCCCTTTCTCTCACCGGGAACCAGCTCCGTCGACCACATGGCTGCGGAGGACCGCGACTTCCGCGCTCGCGACGACGCGTCGTCGATCGTCCTCCTGCGCAGCATCCGCTCCGGAGTCGCCGACTTCAACTTCGTCCACCGCGCCGACGTCTGTGCCGCCGCCCCCGAGGACCTCGTCGCCAACCTGGAGCCGGCGCCGGGCACCGATCTCGACAACTGCGGCTACAACGCCGTCTGGTTCTTCTACTGCCCCAAGCGATTCAAGAACACCAAAGGTGACCACAGCGGGCACAGGCAGCGATCGATCACCGGCGGCGACACCTGCTGGCACTCGGAGTCCAGCCCGAAGCCCGTCAAGGATCTGGACGGCGCCACCGTCTGCAATCTGTCCTACGGCCGCAAGGAAGGATCCAGCAGATTGTTCAACCGCATGGGATGGTGTATGCTTGAGTACGACGAAAAGCACAGCTGCGACGGCGACAACCACGTGCTCTGCAAGATTTACCGCTCGTCTTCATCTCTCGCTAGAGCCAAGTCGAAGCCGACGACGCAGCGCCTGTCCGGCAGCAAGAGGAAGGCGACGAGCGACCACGCTGAGTCCCTGCCAACGAAGATGAGTCAGAGCCACGCGCAGACCTCCTCCAGCGTCGATCTGGACTTCCTGGATCATGACATGCTGCCGCTTACTGACGACAAGATGGCGATGATAAAGTCCCTGTTCTCAGACGAGGAGCCCCTGTTGCCGGCCGAAGAGCAGCAGTTCCAGCACTACGCGCAATCGCTGTTGCCGGCCGAAGAGCAACAGTTTCAACTCAACACACAGCCCCTGTCGCCGGCCGACGAGAAGCAGTCCCAGCACAACGTCCGGTCCCCGTTGCCGGCCGAAGAGCAGAAGTTCCAGTACGAGGACAACTCTCTGTTCACCATCGACGAGTTGTTGGGCTACCACGTGAACATGGACGAGTTCATGATCAGCAGATGCCTCAGCACGCCGACAGCAGTGGCACCAGCACATGCCAGCTTCTTTGAAGGCCTCGCCTTTTGATGTGCAGCAATGGCTAAGCCTAGAACTAGTTGATGCATGTGTGCTGATTAGCTGCACGGAAGTTTTGGTGTATAGCAACAGTGTAGCTTAGTACCTAAACACAAGAGCACCATCAGTGTGATGTAAGATGACTCAATGTTGAGCTGTTGTTTTCGGGGAGGAGCGCCTGTAGTCATTGCCCCGGGGACGTAGGCCACACTAGCCGAACCTCGTTAACAAATATCGTGTCTTGGTGTCATTTGCTTATTTGGTTCTTTAAGCTATGCAATTATGTGTGCTGCTGCTATGATACGAGACTACCAATGTGATCCGTGGCGAGATTATCGATAGCATCATAGCACGCATCGTTTCAGCAGTCAAAAATGTAATAAACAATCGATCAGGTCTAGTATCCATGCAATGCAACGCAAAGATAATAACTGGACGATCTGGGTTGGATTTTCTCTGTTTCTGAACTGTCTTCGTAATATTGATTATTCAGAGTCAGATCTTTATGAATTGTCTTTGTAACATCGATTATTTAGAGTGAGATGTGTGGCTTGTCGAGGCATGCTGACCTGAACATCTTTGATCGGACTCAGACATACAGACAACAATCCTCATTTTGCATAGACCAACATACAACGTTCATATCTTATCTCTCATATAATTCAATCATAAACAGGTATAGATCAAGACAAGATTTCTGCTCGACAGCATGAAGTGATCCCTCTAGTTCAGTATCCCTGCACGTGACTACTGCAAAGCGGAGCATAGAGATTGAATACCTTGCCTCTGCAGCCATACATTTCATCAGTCTGACCACACATAGATATGTCAAGATTGGTAGTAACAACTTAGTCTAACGTTAACTTAAAACAAGATCTTAGCTTAGTCTAATCATGATCACTAATTAAACTTAATGCGGAAACTTAGGTCAGACTAACCAGCAGAGCTTGTAGATGCCATCTGTAGACGTGAAGGCGTTGATGTAGATGAAGTAGATGTGATCTTCACTGGTTCAAGAGTTTTAGGGCTCTTTGTTGGTGAAGACTTGTCGATGACGAACAGCAGCCTTGTGGACGTCACCTTCTGATGAACTCGAAGTAGATGCAATTCACCTCTCAAGAACAGGGTTCTTGATTGGTGAAATCAGGATCTCGATCTTCCAACCCCTTCAGCACTCTAATTAATCGGTGTTTTGGCTAATATCGAGATTAGAGGATTGGCACAATGTGAGGCACCTCTCTAACTCAAATATGTAGTGCTGCAGGGTCAGGGTCGAGTCCTAGTTGAATAGAACTTAGGTGTGCTTGCCGATCACAGCACAAGAGTCCTATTCACATAAGGATGTGGAGTCCTTCCATGTATGGAGTTGTTCTCTCAGTTGTTATGCTGAGATCACAAATATCTAACATTCTCCCACTTGATCGAACGCTAACAACTAATGTTCACTTTAAACTTATGTTCACACTCAGTACAACAGTAATACTAGACTAACGCGTCGTCAATAGCATTTAATTCGCTACTGGGACCCCATTACCCATAGTTTACTGCAATACCTTGATAGAATGCTTATTAACTTATTGGGAGTTACTTATTCGACCTATTCCCAGAACCTTATTTGATAAATTATAACTATGAATCCCAAACTAATTTCGCGAAAATTGGGATAAATAGTAAGCCTTTAATAGAAAGATTTGCTAGCATTTAATACTTATTTCTTAACAAATCGATCCTGGGTTTCACAACACAATATATATTCATGAATGGACTTGACACCATTTATGAATATGTTGCTACTCGAAGTAATACAACAATAGTGATATCAACTTATTATTGTTGTATATTGTTTCTTAATACCGGAATATAATTCTTAAGCCTGCTTGGTTAAAACATGCCATATACAAACTTAGCTTTTCATCATGCTAATTTTGTTTAGAGGTTTTCTAAAATCGCTCTTTCTGCAAGAGTGAAGGATATAATCTAATTGTGCACTTTTATATCCATACACTTTTACAAAATCTCATCTGATTATTTCATAACAAATAAGCATGTATTTGGCGCCTTAAATTCTCTTTGCACCACTCCAGTGGACCTTATCTGGATTAAACTAATATTTTGTCAAGCATCCTAGCTAAGTCAAATACTTATAGACTTTTAACATAACCTTCAATGGTTGAAGCATAAGGAACATCCTTTGTCTTATCTTAAATTTAGTCTTAAGAGTATTTGCAATAAAACCAAATATTTTGCTACATAATGCAAAATAGAACAAGCGTGGCTCTATATTCATAAGTATCAACTTATGCTTTAGCGACGAAAATCCTAACACTCCCTTCAGTCCAATCTCAGTGTATAACTCAGTGCCCAAAACATAAAAGGCTTACACCAAGACATATTTATATATAATTGAATTATATCTCTTTCGCAGCTACACTCATTGCTACTTAAGAGTTAACATTCACTTTGAGTATTAGGATAATAATCTTTTTCCACCTTTAATCAATCTTAGGATAAACTGAACTGACCATGAGACTCTAAATCATGGTGAGCAACAAGCTTAATATCTTATTTCTTTTGGAATCACTTTTAAAATGCAGACCCATTATAGTCCACTGTGTTGACTCCATTAGAAATTTCTGCTAATAATCCAAACATATTGATTTAAGCTCGTAGGCTCTTTTCTTTTATGCCCAATTATTCTATACTACATTTTCTGGTGTGGTTAATCAATTAATGAGAATCCTCACCAGAATATAGTAGTTTTCGATGGAGGTAAATTAACTTATAGCACAAACTAAAACATTATGAGAAATGATGTCTTGATTCGTTGATGCATAAACTGAGTATGTATCTCATCAAGATTTCTCTTCCTCCTTTGTGAGCTCCCACTGACTCCCACGGATTTCTGCATTCTTGTAGAACACAACTAATTTGTCTCAATATCCTTAGGAAAACTTTTAGAACAGTGAAAGTGGTATCCCCTAAACTTATTGAGGTATCCATGAATGATAGCTCTTTTAATATCTTAATCTTAGCAAAACATTACTTTTATCTTGCTTAAATACCACTGATGAACTTCCTTCGCCAATCTAGCCCACCACAGCGATGGCCAGAGAATGAACTAGAGTAGCAAAGCTATGGTTAAATATTCACAATCAGTGATGGCCAGAATGATGAATATAAACCATACTTCAAAAATCTCAGGCCTCATTGAACAAGTCCAGAACAGCGATGGCCAGAAATGAACCAGAACAACAAGAACCTTGTGAGCATGTACTCAATAATCAGTGATGGCTAAAAATAATGAATAAATGCCACACTAACTTATTTGAGATGATTGGTAATTTTGGAGTATCTCTCCTATCACCATGGTATTGAGTGAGCATTCACTCAATTTATTCACCCTTGCTTTTTGCTGATTTTTTTATTTCAGCCTTTTGAATATTTTAGTTCATCTTTATGGGAAATTAAAAACAAGCGAGAGAACTTATAGCTCCTTTATTATCTTAGTATTATTTCCCTTAATACAATTAGTGCAATATAATTAATGGATGGAGTATCTCTTTACTAATGAGACATTCCATTCTCCCCTTCGAATTGTGGTCTAAACAAAAGTGAGCCACAATTTCAACAAGGTCTCATCATTTAATTATGCACACACACCACATAATTATATCATATAAGAGAGCACATAAAATTTTTATTTGCCAAATAGCAAACAATAAAATGTATAAACTTGATGATTAATTTCTTAATACCACAAAACATAATGTGAGATGGTAATGAAATAAACTATAGTTTCTCTTAAATTATCTATTACATCATCAAGCTAAATATTAGAGTCACTAGCTGATTCTCATAAGAATCTCATAATGCTTTTGACTTCAACTTTATCCATTAGCAATACATTGCTCCCCTTATTCTTATGAATCTTTATGCAGAATCTGCAAATGATGTGTACAACTGCACCTTAGTCCACCATTAAGGAAAATAATTTGCTAAGAAACTTAGCCACAATGAAACAATAAAATCAACATGATTTGCAGACACTTACTTAAGGATCTACTTCTTCATTATTTATGAAGCTAACGAGATCAAGAATGCTCCAAGACTCCTCATTAGTATTGTAGCTGGTTTTGATAGGAGCATAACGAGCTGGCAAAGATGACATGATACTTTCCACAAGGAGACCATCTGTGATGTCAACTCCGAGTGATTTTAACTCATTGCCATGTCAAAAATGCTCAAAATATGTCTCATGACTCCTCCTTGACCATCATAATGTGAGGACATTTTCGTAATCAGGATGTTGGAATACATCTCAAAGGAACTCTTACAATTTTCCTCAACTGACTTTAGTAGTTCCTTAGCATCCAACTCCTTTCCATCTTTCTTATCAGAAATGCCTTCCCTTATGCCTACTAAGATCGATTCCTTAATGATCCTTTTGGCAATTCTGTTGGATTTCTCCCACTTCTCAATGTCAACAATGAATTTCTCAAACTCATGAGCATTTTCCAAATTTCAGACAAAATAGGAGCAACAGGCTTATCCTCACGTAATGCATAATCAAAGTCAAGAATCATGAGAACGTCTTGCATATCTCTCTTCCAGGTAAGAACATTATTGCCATTTAGAGGAATGATAGCTCTTAAGACGTCTACAATATCCTCAGCTGAAAATTATGATAACTTAATGTTTCAATAATAGCACAATAAGATGCACATAAAAGCACGAAATTAACCCTATTTTGGTATGATTAATTACATGCATATAAGTTTCAATTTGCATCACCTTTGGGGAAAACAAACTAAACTTATCATTAACTCATAATTAAAACAACGATGGTTAGAATCAATTACAAGTGTACTCTAACTGAACTTCTCGATGGTTCCATTCAATTAGAGAGCATCTTAATTGTACTTGGTGGGAAAATATAATTTTCAGCTTAAATATAGCAAATTGATGCAATATTTAACATAACGGAAACAAAAAACTTAAAAATAACTTATTATGAATATAAACTTAAACTTATACTTAAAAAATGATAAAATCACGCCAACATAGCACACAGAATTAATTAAAAAATAAATTGCACTATGAATTAAATAAAGGCTCATAAAACTTAAAATCTCAATTTTCTCAAACAGTGCATAAACATTATCATCACAAAGAGCACTGAGATCAATAAGGCGCCAACACTTAAATATATCTTAACTGAAAATTTCCCGAACTTTATTTTTAAATATGCCAAACATCATGGGAAATAACTTTACTCATAATGAGAAAATCTACTATTAAATAGCAATAAACTTATTTGCACATGTAAATAGTAGATTACACTCATATTTGTGAAGCAAACATTAAATAACTTATTAATAATAGCTTATGAGAAATTAAATAAGCATAAAACATAAAGCATAAAGACAAATAACTATGTACGGGATCTACAATCTCAATTCTCAAAAGAAACCCGTAGCAGCCCATACTAGCTTCACAAGATTGGCCCAAACCAGCCTAATGGCCTGCCTAATTTGGCCCTGTAATCCCGTCCATTGCGACGTTATGGTCTGCTCCCGTACGCGGTCTGATGCGTGAGCAGCCAGTGGCCGTCATGGCAGGGAGAAACCCAAACCGGGTCAAAACCAGCCGGCCTTAGGGAAAACCCTAACTCCTCTGGGCTCTTTCTCTTAGTCACGCAGCCACCCGTGTATGCCGCTGTTGTTGCCGTGATCACGCCGTCGGGAGCCATAAGCTCCGCCGCAGGCCCTCAGCCGGAGGACGCATGCGACTTGGTCGCGCGAGCCTCCGTCCAGGGGCTCCATCGGTGGTGCCGTAATGGCAGGCGAGCGGGCGCGCATCTCATATGCAGTGACAAGCAACGACCTAGCAAGTGACGACGGCGGCGGCCATGACTGAAGGCTTCCGAGGTCAAGCGATTCGGGTGCGGTGAAACTGATGCCGTGCTGCTCGACGTGGTGGCCCAAGGCGCACCACCCGACTGCTACCGAGACACGCGCGACGGCTCCGTGCGCACCTTACTGACGCAGTCAGCTTGGGAGATACTCACTGACATTCACGCCCGACGATACTCATGCCACGCGCAGCTAATCGTCGAGTTAAGTCCCGGGTTTGACTTTCGAATTTGGGTTTCTTGCTTTCGAATCCGTGATTCATTCAATTCCCCTCCTACTTGCTGATGCACTTTCAATTTCGAGAATTGAACACTAATTTGCGCGAATTTGAGTACTGATAGGAAGTAATCGAGGATAATAGGGATAAACTAACCCTAATTACTTAACTTAACCTGAAATTGGGCTTAATTAGGGTCTAATTTTGGTTCGGATCTGCTTTATTATGCACTAGTGAACCACATTAATTCTAGCTACTCCAGCGTTGGTTTACTTAACAGGTCAAGAAATTGAGAAAAACTTGACCTTACCAAACTAGATTTTTAGAGCTCAATCACTCATGTGACATGCGCAATTGCAGGGTGCTAATTTGCACATTAACTAAGCACACATAGCACATTAATTAAGCTAAGCAAGTACACGTCGATATGTGGACTTAAAATAATTCGCACATATCAAACTGCAGGGATCTAGTAATAACGACTAAACTTAGGGCTAATTGCTTTTATCCGGCATGATTGAATCTAATAATCACTTAATGAACATCAAGCGTGAATGATCAAGTACAACATATAATTGTACATGAACACCAAAAACTAATGCGCTGACGCACTTAGATGTGCATGAAACATAACTGATCTGACTAACAAAGACATCAAACTTAATAGCTCTGGATTAGGATCATGTCAGAACTAAGGAGGCTCATGATACCGATTGTTAGTAACAACTTAGTCTAACGTTAACTTAAAACAAGATCTTAGCTTAGTCTAATCATGATCACTAATTAAACTTAATGCGGAAACTTAGGTCAGACTAACCAGCAGAGCTTGTAGATGCCATCTGTAGACGTGAAGGCGTTGATGTAGATGAAGTAGATGTGATCTTCACTGGTTCAAGAGCTTTAGGGCTCTTTGTTGGTGAAGACTTAGATGTCGATGACGAACAGCAGCCTTGTGGACGTCACCTTCTGATGAACTCGAAGTAGATACAATTCACCTCTCAAGAACAGGGTTCTTGATCGGTGAAATCAGGATCTCGATCTTCCAACCCCTTCAGCACTCTAATTAATCAGTGTTTTGGCTAATTTCGAGATTAGAGGATTGGCACAACGTGAGGCACCTCTCTAACTCAAATATGTAGTGCTGCAGGGTCAGGGTCGAATCCTAGTTGAATACAACTTAGGTGTGCTTGCCGATCACAGCACAAGAGTCCTATTCACGTAAGGATGTGAAGTCCTTCCATGTATGGAGTTGTTCTCTCAGTTGTTATGCTGAGATCACAATTATCTAACAAAGATGGCAGGACGTATTAGTTCATAAAATTGTTTAGTTCGTTGATGAGAATCGGATGAGAACTGTTGAGACTTAAATTAAAAACTTGCATGTAAACTGATTTTCTGCCCATGACATTTTTTTTGGTGCGTGCCTACCTGATGTGTGTGGGTGTCATAGAAAAATCTAGAAAGACAAAGGGGTGGACTTGCCTACACATTTTTTTTAAAAATGCATCTAACCTTCATGTCTATGTTCTTAGCAAGTTTTATTATAGATAGTGTACCTCAATTACACATCACCGTTTGATCTGAAAAGCTTTATATCCTGACTGTCTACAATCCACTAAGAGTTCTTAATTATATTACTTTTCATTAGTGCCTCATAAATAGTTTTTTCAATAGAAAAATAGCAAATAGTACAGATACTACTATCACTACCCTCCATTCATTAATAAATCAAAGAGTTACTCAAAAGTCTATGATTTTTGTCAAGAGGTTGCTCATATAGCTTTTAACACAATCTCTACAAGTGCACCATTTTGTAGAAGCAATTAGATAACCATCTTGATTTATAGTTTATCAAAACGGTAATGCTACGTATAGGGCGTCTATCGTCGGACGTCCACCCGTCCTCGTGCCCTTCTAGCCATATATCCGGCTCCTTCCTTCGCATCTTAAAAAAAACAGATCCTCCTTATCCGTTTGCAGCCGCACACCGTGCGCGACTCCCTCTCGCGACGCATGCCGCCTCCTCATCTGTTCCCACAACACGCGCCAGAGGGCGGTGGAGCTCGCCAGCGGCGGCATCTGGGTGTGAGCCGCCGCTCCTCCATGGCCGGTGGCGCGGCCTGCCGCTCCCCATGGTCAGGGGTGAAGCTCCCCAGCGGCTAGGGGCAGAGCTCACCGCCGACGGCTAGGGTGAAGCTCCCTGTGGCCGAGCGCAAGAGCTCGCCGGCGGCGCAGGCCGCTGCTCCCGGCGGCCGGGCGCGGGAGCTCGCCGGTGGCGCGGGGGAGGGCAGGAAAGCTCCCCTGGTGGCTCGCTATCTTCTCCCTCGCTGTGCTTCTCTTTTTTTCCTCAAATTTGGTGCATGTTGCAAGCTTCAATTTCCAGCGTTCCGGGTGTTTCATACGAATGTTGCAAATGGTTTACATGGGTGTTTCAAAGAGATATGAGATGTTGCGATATTGCATATGTTTCACACGCATGTTGCAAATGTGTTTTTTGGATGTTGCATTTTGCAATGAGGGATTTGAATGTTCCCATCAACATGAAAGAGATGTTGCGGTGGATTTTTTTCTCATTTTTTTTATGAATCGCTAACAACATTTTTCATTATGTTTTTGATGTTGCAAACGATGATTTTCGATGTTGCGAATGACAAGTTTTGATGTTGCGAATGTCTTTTTCGAATGTTGCAAACTGTCCGGTTGTACGATGTTGTACGATAACATGGGACAATGTTGCGGTGGGAATTTTTCTGCCTTCATCCGACGGTTGATATGTTTTCATCTAACGGTGGGTGTCCGATATTAGCGCCCGGAACAGATGTCCGGACGCTAGCAACTCCCTTATCAAAAACCTATCTCAAATCTGACTGCAAATGACGGGGAATCACCTAGTTTATATAGAAAATTTGGATTGTATGCTGATATCCCAAAAAAAATATTGCAAATTGTTGACACTCAAAATTGGCACCTAGCCGACCAGACAGGACAGACCGGTCTGACCGGTCACCAACACCGGTCTGACCGGTCCTGGCTCCTGTAGCTGGTCCGGCAAGCCACACCGGTCCGACCGGTGTGCCTAACCGGTCTGACCGGTGCCCCCGTGTCCGAGATAGATCAAGGAGTCCTAATAGAATTAGACTTGTAAAAGGATTTTCTTGCAGGGCAAGTCCTCCCACCCCAATAAATATGAGGGGTCGCGGCCGATTGAGGATGATCCAATCGATCAAATACATTTACCTTTTATTGTCTCGTATTTACTTTTATCTCCAAACCCTAGCTCTTCCAATCTCATCTGTTGTTCTTCCTTCGTCTCCGCGACGTCTGAAGGCGTTCTAAGTGGCCTTACCGACCCTAGAGCAACCCTACGTGCGCTAGCTCCAACAGGGTCCCTCCCGAGCCTGCGTTCTAGGTCTACCGCCGGAATCTCCCGGCGACCGGTCTGACCGGTCTACCCCACCGGTCTGACCGGTGTCGACGCAGAGGCGCTGCGACAGCTGCCTTTGCGTGCTATTGGCCCCAAAAGGTGCCAACAAATTCGCGAAAATAATTCAACGGCATACCATACTGAGGATTAATCGTTTGTGCAGCCGATGAATTAATGGATGGGGTTTGAGGTGCCAGAGTTTTAGAACCAGATGCAACATTATCATCACCCTCTACCCGTTTACCTAGACTCTTATCTACCATGTTTTGCATATTTTCAATCATTGATAAACGAAAACTATACATCACGGTAGTAAGATCATTAACGGTAACAAAAGAGGACGGAGATGATGATGTGCTCACATTGGGTGGTACCTCAGGTGGTGGAGTGTCGAAGGTGATGTCCTTGATCTTCTTCACCTTGCATTCGTGATTCTTCTTGAAGTGCGACAAGTAGTGAAGTCGATCCTCTTCAGCCTTCTTCTTCATGCGCTCTTCTAATTCTTGGCGATCTCGTTCGGCCATTCGCTTCATGAAGTCCTCCATGGCTTGACGATCTTCAGGTGAGAGCTCTTCATCCGTGAAGTCGATGATGTTTCCCTTGTCTAGCTCACACTGAGACATGTCGCCGGAGTTGGATAGATCGGTTAAGATAGCCAGATCTTCGCTCCCCAGCGGAGTCGCCAATTTGTTGGCACCTTTTGGGGCCAACAACACACAAAGGCAGTTGTCGCAGCGCCTCTGCGTCGACACCGGTCAGGCCGGTGGGGTAGACCGATCAGACCGGTCGCCGGGAGATTCCGGCGGTATACCTAGAACGCAGGCTCGGGAGGGACCCCGTCGGAGTTAGTGCACGTAGGGTTACTCTAGGGTTGGCAAAGCCACCTAGAACGCCTTCAGACGTCGCGGAGACGAAGGAAGAACAACAGATGAGATTGGAAGAGTTAGGGTTTGGAGATAAAAGTAAATACGAGACAATAAAAGGTAAATGTATTTGATCGATTGGATCATCCTCAATCGGCCGCGACCCCTCATATTTATTGGGGTGGGAGGACTTGCCCTGCAAGGAAATCCTTTTACAAGTCTAATTCTATCAGGACTCCTTGATCTATCTCGGACACGGGGGCACCGGTCAGACCGGTTAGACACACCGGTCTGACCGGTGTGGCGTGCCGGACCAGCTACAGGAGCCAGGACCGGTCAGACCGGTGTTGGTGACCGGTCAGACCGGTCTGTCCTGCCTGGTCGGCTAGGTGCCAATTCTGAGTGTTACCACAGATAAAATAAGGAAAAAAGAAGTAACACGCCACACATTCCAGGTTGGTCGTCGACGGGATCCAGTATTTCAAACGTTCACTAAACCCTCCTTCCCGTCCCCTTCTGCATGCGCACAAATCTCAGTCCCCAGTCCCCACCCATCGCGATCGATCGACCATGGCGCCATCGGAAAGGCCACGAGCAAGGACGGCGTCGACGTGCAGCCTGCAGACGTCGCGGGCCCGGGGGACTCACGCGTTCAAGATCTCCGACTACATCTCCCAGAGGGACCTCGTCGTCTGTGGCGTCGGCGTCGGCGGCGGCAGATTCGTCCAGTCCGCCGCCTTCGCCGTCGGCGGCCACAACTGGCGCATCCGCTGCTACCCCGACGGCGCCTGGCGAGACAGGAACAGGGACTACGTCGCGGTCTCCCTCGAGCTCGTAAGCAGGAACTCCGAGGCCATGGTGACCTTCGACCTGAGGCTGATCGATCAGCAGGCCACCGGGCAGTCTGTGGTTCTGTGCCACGTGGCGAGACCGACGCTGTTCACCACGAAAGACTACGGTTGGGGTAGCACCTTGGGCACGAGCCGTTTCGAGAAGAAGAGCGTGGTGGAAGCGCCGTGTTGGATATGATCCGAATTTCTAACGTGTGTATTGTGGGGACGCCTGGAGGGCTCACGGTTCGGGTTATGTGTTTAGCGGATTTGTTTCCGTATTTGACTGCAGTCAGTTTAGTCCACCATATATATACATCTTGTAAGCCGCACGGAAGAGCGAGAGGGCTCATTGTATTCCCTGCGTTGTAACTCTCTCATCATAGTGAAGATCGCCGATTGGCGCCCGTGGTTTTTTTCCCGCAAGGGTTTTCCACGTAAAAATCGTGTCTTGTGTTCGATCTTGTTTTCGCATTATTTACTAACAAGTGGTATCAAGAGCTTGGTTACGAGATTCGATTGAAAAAAAAATTAGGGTTTCACCCTATCATCGCCGCCGCCGCCGCCGTTCGCCGAAGGCATCCGTTGGCGATTCAGTTCGGTAGTGCTCGTGGCTCCTGCGCGTCATCTACGCGACGTGTGTTGCTGTTTCGATTACGAGGCGGAGTCGACGGCGTGGTGCCGTGTCCTGTTTCTGCTTTGGAGTCGAAGCCGCCTGTTCGGCTGTTCTGTTGATCAAGCCAACCGTGTCTGTTCTGCTGCTGCAAGTTGCTGCGTGTGCGTCCGAAGGCAGGAAAAGGTTCCTGCTGTTGCACACGGATCGAGAGAGGCCTATTACCTCTGCGGGAAGATCAATTCCGCTGGAATTCTGCTGCGTGCACTTGGGAAATCTACCAGGAGATTCATTAGCTCTTTGCTAAAGGTACACAGAGTTGTACACAAGGCTGCAGGTTATTGCTAGGGTTACACAGTTGCATACCTAGATTATTTACTGCAGATTATTTTCTCTTGGTTATTTCTTCCTAATGGCTACTATGAAGTATGATATTCCGCTGCTTGATCGAGACACAAGGTTTGCATTATGGCAAGTCAAGATGCGAGCTGTTTTAGCGCAGGCTGATTTGGATGATGCGCTTGAAAAATTCGGTAACAAGGATTCAAAGACTTGGTCCGATGATGAGAAGAGGAAAGATCGTAAGGCCTTATCTCATATTCATCTTCATCTTTCAAACAATATTTTGCAAGAGGTTTTGCAGGAGAAAGCCGCTGCTGCTTTATGGCTCAAGTTGGAGTCAATTTGCATGTCAAAATATTTGACAAGCAAGATGCATATGAAGATGAAGTTATATACGCACAAGTTGCAAGAAGGTGGCTCTGTGTCTACCCATCTTTCGGTCTTTAAGGAGATCGTCGCTGACCTACAGTCTATGGAGGTAAAATATGAGGATGAGGACTTGGGTCTTATTCTTTTGTGCTCACTGCCTAGTTCTTTTGCAAACTTCAGAGACACTATATTGTATAGTCGTGATACTCTAACGGTGAATGAGGTTTATGAAGCTTTGCAAGCTAAGGAGAAGATGAAATAAATGGTGTCTTCTGAAGGTTCCGCTTCCAATGGTGAAGCATTGTCTGTTCGTGGCAGGACACAAAATAAATCAAATGATGGTTATAGAGGCAAGAACTCGAATGGCTATAGAGGTCGTTCAAAGTCTAGAGGCAAGGGTGAAAAATTCTGCAGGTACTGCAAAAAGGATACTCATTTTATTTCTGAGTGTTATAAATTGAAGAACAAGGAAAAGAGAACTGGCACTTATAGACCGAAAGGTAAATCTGATGAAGGTAATGCTTCTGTTGCTGCTACTGATAGTAGTTCAGATCGTTCTGAGGTTCTTGTTGCTTTTGCTGGATGTGCAAATAATGGTGATGAATGGATTCTTGATTCTGCTGCATCCTTTCATATATGCATTAATAGAGATTGGTTCATCACTTATGATTCTGTCCAAGGTGGTTCTGTTAGAATGGGTGATGATAGTTCACATCAAATTATTGGCATTGGATCTGTTCAGATTAAGATGCATGATGGTATTATCAGAACTTTGACAGATGTGAGGCATATTCCAGATATGAGCAAGAATCTTATTTCTTTGAGTACTCTTGATGGCAAAGGGTACAAATACTTCGGTGGAGATGGAGTTTTGAAAGTGTCAAAAGGTTCTCTTATTGTTATGAGGGGTGATTTAAAATCTGCCAATTTGTATCGTCTTCGAGGTACTACAATTACAGGTGATGCTGCTGTAATTTCTAATTCATTATCTACTTCTGATGCTACTAACTTTTGGCATATGCGTCTCGGGCATATGAGTGAGCTTGGCTTGGCAGTGCTGAGTAAGAGAGGACTTCTCGATGGGCATAGCATCAGCAAGTTGGATTTCTGTGAGCATTGTGTGTTTGGCAAACACAAGAGGGTGAAGTTTAATACCGCTACTCATTCAAGTAAAGGTATTCTTGATTATGTGCATTCTGATTTATGGGGACCATCTCGCAAGCCTTCTCTTGGTGGTGCTCGTTATATGTTGACCATAATTGATGATTATTCTAGAAAGGTATGGTCATATTTATTAAAAGATAAATCAGAAGCATTTTCAGCATTTAAAGAGTGGAAGACTATGGTTGAAAACCAAACTGAAAAGAAGGTTAAAAAGCTTCGTACTGATAATGGGATGGAATTCTGTTCTCACGAATTTAAGTCATATTGCAAATCTGACGGCATTGTTAGGCACTACACTGTTCCTTATACACCCCAACAGAATGGTGTAGCTGAGCGTATGAACAGGACTATTATCTCTAAGGCCCGTTGCATGTTGTCTAATTCTGGTTTGAATAGGCGTTTTTGGGCTGAAGCTGCTTCCACTGCTTGCTATTTGATTAATCGTTCACCCAGTATTGCTATTGATAAGAAAACTCCAATTGAGGTATGGTCTGGTTCTCCAGCTGATTATTCGCAATTGAGAGTTTTTGATTGTACTGCTTATGCTCACGTTGATAATGGTAAATTAGAGCCTAGAGCTGTTAAGTGCATCTTTCTTGGTTATCAATCTGGTGTTAAAGGCTATAAATTGTGGAATCCACAAACTCAAAAGGTTGTGATTAGCAGGAATGTTATTTTTAATGAATCTGCTATGTTGCCTGACAACCCTTCTACTAGTGCTCCTGTTCAGCAAACTTCAAGTGTGCAGGTGGAGCATTTTATTGATGTTGATAGTACACCAGATAATGATAATGTTGTTGTCCAAGATGCACCTAATGTTGATGATTCTCCAATTGTTGATGATCCATCTATTGTTGAGCATTCTTCTCCAGTTGTGCAGCCTCCACAACATTCAATTGCTAATGATAGGCCCAGAAGGGGACCTAAGCCTAGAAAAAGGTTGATTGAAGAATGCAATGTTGCTTATGCTTTAAGTGTTGCAGAAGAGATTGAAGGTGCTGAACCTTCTAATTATTCTGAGGCTATTATTTCTGCTGATGGCAACAATTGGATGGCCGCTATGCATGATGAGATGGAGTCTCTTGAAAAGAATGGTACTTGGGATTTAGTGCAATTGCCCAAGGGTAAAAAGACCGTTCGTTGCAAATGGATTTTCAAGAGAAAGGAAGAAAGATATAAAGCAAGGTTGGTTGCTAAAGGCTATAGCCAGATTCCAGGTATTGATTTTAATGATGTGTTTTCCCCAGTTGTTAAGCATAGTTCCATTCGTACTTTGTTGAGTATTGTTGCTATGCATGATTATGAGTTGGAGCAGTTAGATGTCAAAACTGCGTTCTTACATGGGGAGTTAGAAGATATCATTTATATGGACCAACCTGAAGGTTTTGTTGTTCCTGGAAAAGAAAACCTCGTTTGTAGATTGAAGAAATCTCTTTACGGCTTGAAACAATCTCCTAGGCAATGGTATAGGAGATTTGACTCCTTTATGATCTCTCATGGTTTTAAACGGTCTGATTATGATAGCTGTGTCTATTTGAAGACAGTTAATGGTTCAGCTATTTATTTGCTTCTTTATGTTGATGATATGTTGATTGCTGCAAAAGATAAATCAGAAATAGCTAAGCTGAAGGCACAACTCAATTTAGAATTTGAGATGAAGGATCTTGGTGCAGCCAAGAAAATTCTTGGTGTAGAAATTATCAGAGATAGAAAATCTGGTATGTTATACCTCAGTCAGCGAGGTTATATTGAGAAGGTTCTTCGTCGTTTTAATATGCAAGATGCAAAACCAGTGAGTACTCCGTTAGTTCCACATTTTAAATTGTCCTTAGATTTATGTCCAGCTTCAGATGAAGATATTAAGTACATGTCTAGAGTTCCATATTCAAGTGCTGTTGGTTCACTTATGTATGCCATGGTCTGTTCTCGTCCTGATTTAGCTCATGCAATGAGTGTTGTCAGTAGATACATGGCTAATCCTGGCAAAGAGCATTGGAATGCAGTTCAGTGGATTTTCAGATATCTGTGTGGTACTTCTAATGCTTGTTTGCGGTTTGGGAAATCTACACGTGGACTTGTTGGTTATGTTGATTCTGATTATGCTGGTGATTTGGATACTAGGAGGTCTCTCACAGGTTATGTTTTCACCATTGGTGGTTGTGCTGTGAGTTGGAAAGCACGTTTACAGGCTACTGTTGCTTTGTCCACTACTGAGGCTGAATATATGGCTGTTTCTGAATCTGCTAAAGAAGCTATTTGGTTGAGAGGTTTATACTCTGAACTTTGCGGGATTTCTTCTTGCGTTACTATATATTGTGATAGTCAAAGTGCTATTTGCCTTACTAAAGATCAGATGTTTCATGAGAGAACAAAGCACATTGACATCAGGTATCATTTTATTCGAGATGTTATTGCTCGAGGTGGTTTTATTAAAGTGCGCAAGATTCATACCCGTGATAATCCCGCTGATATGATGACTAAGCCTGTTCCTACAGCTAAGTTTGAGCTATGCTCAAGCTTGGTTGGGATTAAAGTGTAAGTCCTAGTGACTTTTGACGCTGATGATTATTTATTATTGAAGTGAGTTCATTGATGATACTTCATTCGCTGCAAGATGGAATTCGTCTCAAGGTGGAGTTTGTTGGATATGATCCGAATTTCTAACGTGTGTCTTGTGGGGACGCCTGGAGGGCTCACGGTTCGGGTTATGTGTTTAGCGGATTTGTTTCCGTATTTGACTGCAGTCAGTTTAGTCCACCATATATATACATCTTGTAAGTCGCAGAGAGGGCTCATTGTATTCCCTGCGTTGTAACTCTCTCATCATAGTGAAGATCGCCGATTGGCGCTCGTGGTTTTTTTCCCGCAAGGGTTTTCCACGTAAAAATCGTGTCTTGTGTTCGATCTTGTTTTCGCATTATTTACTGTAGCATTACTGTAGCAAATCATTAAATTAATTATACTATTAGATTCATCATGCAAAGTTGCACTCATATGTGAAAAAAATTTGCAAATAAATTTTATTTAGTACTTCGTGCATATAAGATTCCTTTCTCCGAAAAATTTTAGAGAGACTCTAAACAGGGCCCATGTCCCCGGAATAGCACGTACGAAGCTTCATCGAACTACTTGCTGGCTTTGAGGTTGACTAGGAGCTAGAGTTCTCACTGCTCTGAAAGATTTTCTACATGTCCGATGACTTGACCTGCCTGTTCTTCTCGCCGGTCGACGCGGGATGTTGCAGGTACACACCTGCGTCGAGGATGACTCGCCCACCATCATAGCCCATTCGCCCTGTTCAAAAAAGAATCCGGCTCCACGCCTCCACCTCCAACCGTTCGACGCCATGAATGGTGTTTTCCTGCAGAAGAGGAGCAAGTTGAGCGACCCCATATGTAGCATGATGGACGAGGTGGTCGGACGGCTAAAAAAAAAAGTAGCATCGGATGATCCGGTGCACAGTCGGAAAAAATGCCAACGAAGTCATGTCAACTCTAACAGTTCAACTCCAACAGTTTGGGATAATTTGTTTGGCAAATCTTGATTTTTGGCAACTCCCCAAATGTTATGCCAAATGAAAAAATTGTACATCTCCAACAGTTCCCCACAATTCACTTGGCAAAACAAAATTTGGGCCCACACTATTTTTTTCTCGCGATCCCTTGCCTTCCTCGCGCCAAATTTTTTTGCGAGCCGCGATCTGGCAGTCGTGCTCGCGCCAAGGCCGCCGCCGCGATCTCCTGACCGGGGCGCCAGGCTTTCATCTTCCCGCCGGCCATCACGTGCCCTCCGTGGTAGAAGGAGGCAACGAGCAGGCGGCACACCATCCGCCAGCCATCACCCATCCGCCGACCCTCACGTACACTTCGCTGGCCATCACGCACTGCACACTCCGTGGCAGAAGCAGCAGGCACCGTCCGCCGGTCATCATATTCCGCCGGCCATCACCCTCCAGACGACCTCCACGGCATCGTATCTCACAGGTTAGTGATGCGTTCGTCAATCTCGGGTGATCAGGAAAAATGTCTGATCTTGTGCAATTGACAAATCTCACAGGTTAGTGCTGCGTTCGTCAACCTCGGGTGGTCAGGAAAAATGTCTGATCTTGTGCAATTGACATTCATAGGAGTCAGAAATCATGAGTGTTTTCAACAAATCACTTCTCCAAAGAGAATTGAATGATGATTCATCTTCTGATGACGATGATTATTTAATTATCACAACTGCTGTAATTGTGCAAACCTTTTCTGGTCACAAACGAAGACCTGGTGGTTCTGTTCCTGGGCATATTATTATTTATCGAGACAGAGAAGCCGGGCATCAAAGGATGGTCCGAGATTATTTGGCAGCCAAGATTGGTGTTAATTAAGCTTTGAGTAGTTGCGCACAATATGTATTTATATGTGTTGAAGATTGTTGTTTTTTTGTTCAGGTATAGGATGAGGAGGGACCTTTTCCTAGCATAATGAATGCTGTGGAAGCACACGATGATTACTTTGTGCAAAAAAGAAATGCGGCCAATGTACTTGGATTGAGTTGCTTCCAAAAAGTCACTGCCGCATTTCGTATGCTCACTTATGGGGTCCCAGCTGATTTAACAGATGAGTACATTCGCATTGCCGATAGTACTGCACTTGAGAGCCTACGTAGATTTGTTGCTGCAGTTGTTGATATTTTTGAAGATGAATACCTGAGACATCCCAATGAGGCTGACACAACACGCTTAATGGCACTCGGTGACCAAAGTGGCTTTCCTGGAAAGTTAGGGTCTATCGATTGTATGCATTGGCCGTGGAAGAACTGTCCAGTTGCAAAGCAAGATCAGTACAAAGGGCATGTGGATAAGCCCACTATCATTTTGGAGGCGGTTGCTTGGCATGACCTTTGGATCTGGCATGCCTTCTTTGGAATGCCTGGGTCTCATAATGACATAAATGTCCTTCACCGGTCTCCTTTGTTTGCAAACTTGGCGGAAGGTACAACTCCACATGTGAACTTTACTGATAATGGGCATGATTATACGATAGGTTACTATCTTGCAGATGGTATATACCCCTCATGGGCTACTTTAGTCAAGACTATCTCTCAGCCTATGGGGAACAAGAACAAATATTTTTGCCAAAGCACAGGAAGCAGCAAGGAAGGATGTCGAGAGAGCTTTTGGGGTTCTCCAACCTAGGTTCGCCATTGTTCGAGGACCAGCTCGCATTTGGGACACAGAGACACTAGGAATGATCATGAGGGCTTGTGTGATCATGCACAACATGATTGTTGAAGATGAAGGACTCGTGGACCCTAACGAGCGATTCGAGAAGGGTGGTGACAATGTGGAACCTGGTCACGGGAAAGCTACTCGTACACTTGATGAATTTATTGAGGCACACATAAAGATCAGAGACAAGGCAACACATGTGCAGTTGAAAGAAGACCCCGTCGAACACCTTTGGAACCATCATCCTGATTTGTATACGTAGTTATTTTATTTAATTGTTTGGAAGACCTATATATTTAATTCTCATGTGTAACGCACAAATTATATTTAAGTGCATAACTTTATATACTGGTCATATCAAACAAATATCTTGTCTGAATATTTTCCACCACGTCAACAGTAGCATGCATACCACAAATGCTGACCGTGAAGCTATCAGCATCATTCGCAAAAGAAAAAAAAGCCTAGACCCCAGCACCACAACAGGAGCATGCATCCTAGCGACAGGAGCATGAATGTTAATAGGTGTAGGGTCGAGATGGCGGACTAGAGGAGCTACAAGTCACCACGTGCCGAAAAACTTTTTTAACGGCAGACAGTTCGCCATAAAAAAAGATGTCTCTAACCCCCAAAACACGCTTCTGTCTAAACAGTCCGCCAAAACCATCTACCCTTATAAAAGTTTGCCCGCGGACCGTCCGCTTCCCGGGGGCGAACTGTTTGCCCGCGGACCGTCCGCTTCCCGGGGGCGGACTGTCCGCCCTTTTAGAGGCGGACCGTCCGCATGTCCTTTTTCAGCACAACTGCGGCTCGGTAAAACAGCTCTAACTTTTAGCTTCGATGTCCGTTTTAGGTGATCTTGGACTCTATGGAAAGCTCATTCAGAGGAGCACACATTCCAACTAAATGCTTGACCCCAAACTCATTGGATCAAAGTAGAATTGCAATCCAAGATCCACCACAAACCACAACCATCAACCATTTCTTCAACCCCTTTGCAAATGTGCTAACTCCATGCAGGCCAGCGACAACACCATGCTCAAGTGCATACAAAGAATATTTAAGTGGAAATAAATATCAATCATGAAATTGTATTGTGATAATGCTTCTACTGAATCAACAAAGGTTCTGGTGAATTGAAAAATAAACTAAAGTTTAGAAGTTCCACAACTGAACTGACTAGAACTAAATTTAATTTGCCAAATGCCTAGCAACAATCTTCTGCTGCATTGTCTCGTAGTATTGGCGCTGCAGTGGGCTGAGGGAAGTCATGTCGATTGAAATTATTTCCCTTTCCTCTTTAATCAATTTTGCTTCAGCTTTTTTATCTTCAATTAAGGCGCGCTGCTTCTCTAACTCAAGTGAAAGCTTGAACCTCTCCTCTTTTGCCTTTTCTTTTTCCTGGTCGAAAGCCTCTTTCTTTGCCCACATCTTGTCCACAGCCTCCATGCAAGCTTCACCACCTCCTCACCTAAGAGTTTCTTTTGCCTTCTTTATCCCCGGTGGCCTTTGATTTGGTTCGGTTCCTGAAGCAACATTCTCTTGAACTTGTTCATTGTTGGTGGCTTCTACATCGCTTGACCTGGACACCTTGGTGGACTTAGGTTTATTCTTGCTTGTTTTTTCCGCCTCTGCAAGCTCCATCATCTTGGCTTTCCACTTGTCTTCATCCTTCAAAATGTTCCAACAATGTATAAGAGTGAATGCCTTGTTGTCGTTGTCCAATCCCTAGAACATCTTGGCTGCTTCTGCAATCTGTAAAGGGAATGTTCCAATGTATATATCATTTACAAATAAATAAAATTTAAGAAAATGATTAAAAAAATATTGTATACCTTGTTTTGGATAGTTGATCAATGTATATATCCTTCATATGTTCCTCAAAGAAAACATATACTCTACTCCAAAACGTGGAACGAGATTGATTGACCCTTTGAATTGGATCTTTGCTAATGTTCAACCAGCCTGAGCATACAACTTCGTCTTCCTTGGAATTAAAATTTTTTGTCCTCTCGGATCCCTTTGTACCGCGACTTGGCTGCATTTCCTCCATACCAGCAACTTCAGAAAGAATATTTTGTGTGGTCGGAATGGTGCCATCCTCCGTACCAGCAACACCATCATCTTCTCCATTGAGCAGAAAGTCGGTATATAATCCATATCCTTCCATTTGAATGAGCCCAAAAAAGAGATCAATGGCCAGGAGCAATATAAATGAGAACAAACTTAATTACCAGTTCCACGAGTATACACAGAACATAATTATAATGTCTTTTCATAGGAAAAAATAAACTTTGTGTTCTTTTACATCAGCATAAATTACTCTATATATGTAGACAGTTCAAAATTAGTTTAAAAATTAAGTGCATAATCGTACGAACAAAAGGAGAGGTCCAATGTACTGTGAAAACGAGAATTGTTGATGTAGGTGCTTCTATCCTACTCGGCTGCATCATCTATATATGTAGACAGTTCAAAATTGGATTAATAATTAAGTGCATAATCGTATGAACAAAAGGAGAGATCCAATGTACTGTGAAAACGAAAATTGTTGATGTGGGTGTTGCTATCCTACTCGGCTGGATTAGATGGTGGAATCAATAAAGCTAGCAACAGTTTGGTCGGCGACCTTGCACCAATCGACCTTGCACTCAATAAAGCTACCGATCGATCTTGCCTTGCCCTTGCACCGATCGAGCAGTTGACCGGCATCAACCCTAGCAACCAGACCAACAGTTTGGGATCATACCTGGCCTGGCGTTCAGCGAGTGCGCGTCTCCTCCCTGGCGACCGCGTGCCGATCTGATTCCTGCCGATGCGCCCCCCTCACGACCGTGGCGATGGACCCTAGCGATCGATCTACCTGGCCGCCTGCGGGGGCAAACACTAGGCCACAAACGATTTGTGCTGACACATGAAAAATAGATTGTTGGCACATGCAATTATCACCCGCCAGCATAGTGGTGGGGGCACAGTGCTGGCGGGCGACATAAGGCACCCGCCAGCATTGTGCCTTTGCAAAATCAACAATCCCTTTTAAAAGCATAAAACGTTGTCAAATGAAAAAGTTGTAAACTACAAAGATCCATAACTTCTCAAGATGTACAATTTTTATTCGGGTTGTTGCTTCATTTGACAAAGTGGTAGTAGTTTTGTTCACAAAATCTATCTCTCTTATATAGCTATGTGAGAGGTGTATAAGATTTGTGAAGAATGTTGCTACCACTATTCCGGATGAGCAAATGACCAAAATAAAAGTTGTTCATCTGCAAAAGTTATAGAACTTTGTAGTTGAACCATTTTTTATTTGAATTACTTTCACTACCGGATTCTGGGCCTTCGCCGAGAGTGAGGTTCCTCTCGGCGAAGGGTGTATTCCTCTCGTTGAAGGCTTCACCGAGAGGAAGCTCTCGGCGAAGGCCTCACGGCGCTGCTGTACCGGCGAAGGCGTCTTCGTCGAGAGCATGCGGGACCCCTCTCGGCGGACATGTGCCGAGAGGCCCACCTAGCTCTCGGCGAAGGGATTTTCATAAAACAAAAAAAAATTAAACCCCAGGCCGGCCGGCCGCCCCCACCGCCACCCTGGCCCCCACCGCTGCCGCCCTGGCCCCACCACCCACCACCACCGCCGCCGCATGCAACCACCACCACCGCCCGCCGCTGCCACTAGCACCGGCACCACCACCACAACAACCACCGCCACCACCACCACCACCACCAGAGCCGCCCGCCACCGCTCTGCCGTCCACCACCACCACGCCGCGCCGCCGCCACCTGTGGAAGCAACAGAGAGGACACACACATACAAATGGAAGGGGAGGACGCGCATACATACAAACGAACACACACACACACACACACAGAAGGGGAGGACGTGCCGTGCCGCGCCAGGTCGAGGCCGCGCCGCCGGAGTCGTCGAGGCGCACGGGGGCCGGATCCGCCGCCACCGCGCCTCGCCCCGCCGCTGCTCCTCGCCACGAGGTGAGGGGCGAGCGGAGGGGGGGCGCGGCTGCGCCGGCGGGAGGAAGAGGTGGGGGACACGCGGCGGATCTGGAGGGAGGGAGAGGTGGAGAGGTGGGGGAGGCGCCGGATCTGGAGGGAGCTCCGGTGAGGGAGGCGGCGGCGGCGGCGTGAGAGAGAAGGCGGCGGCGGCGGGTCGAGAGGGAGGGGGAGGCGGGGCTTAGGGTTTCTGGGTGGGGGGCGCGGCTTATATAGGAAGGGGAGTGGGCGGGGTGGGCCGCCGGGGGAAATGGGCCGCCGGCCCAATGATGCTTTGCGGAGAGCCCAATAAATGGCTCTCGGCGAAGAATTTATCTAAATTTTTTTAAATTAGTTAAAAATAGCAAATAAATGTAAAAATTCTCAAAAACTTAACATGACACTAGATATGTTGTGTATTGCTTATAAAAAAGTTGTTGTGGTCAAACTCAAATTTAAATTTCTCTAATGTACCAAACCTAGTGACATTAGTTCAAATTCTCTGAAACTTCTCGTGAGATGTTCCGGTTTCTAAACAACGTACGTGTCAAAGTGCTCAAAATGTTCTCAACTTTTTACCACAACCTCGACATAAGATATAATGAGCGCTCGACAAAATTCGTTATTTTCAAACTTCATTTGAATTTTATACAATTTTAAAACCTTTCTGCGACACGATCTTCATCATGATCAGAGAACAAAATGTTTAAAATTTAGTTACGTTTCGTGTACATGGTCTTAGAGTTGTCTCATCAACATGAATCTCATTTTTCCAACAACTTTACTCTATGATTTCATGCACTTGTAGTTCATATCGGACGTATTCGAAAAAATTACCTAGAATGAATTAAAATTTTTAAATATAGCAAACAGAGATAAAATTACGTCAAATTTGAACATATCCTTTGTATAAGTGCATGTTGATGATAAAAAAAAGTTTGAAGGTGAAAAAGTGAATTTTTTAAAATTACTTTGCCGAGAGCAAGAAAAATACTCTCGGCGAAGAATTCGCCGAGAGTTTTTTTCTTCGCCGAGATTTTTTTTTTTACTCTCGGCGAAGAGCTCTTCGCCGAGAGCCCAAGGGTAGGCTCTCGCCAAAGAGTATTACTCTCGGCGAAGGCTCCGTTTCCCGTAGTGTTTTGTTAAAGTAAAGTACGTCTGAATTTTTGAAATTTGAAAATTTGAATTTTTCAAATGACCTCAAATGGAGAAACTCTCAACATGAAAGTTGTAGATCCTGAGAAGTTATGAAACTTTGTAGTTTACAACTTTTTTATTTGAAATCATATTGTCAATGAAATTCAAATTTGAATCTCTCAAATTTGAAATTCAAATTTCGTAAACGACCTCAAATGGAAAAACTCGCAACATGAAAGTTGTAGATCTCAGAAAGTTATGAAACTTTGTAGTTGACAAGTTTTTAATTTGAATCTGTTTAGTGCCTCAAAAAACCGATTTACACTCGGTGTAGTATAATATAAGTAGAATTAAAACTGCATATGAACACATATGAGTGTGTGGTGTAGTGGTAGAGGAGGCTTCGCGCGAGGAGGAGGTCATAGGTTCGAACCACGGCAGCCGCGGAGCGTCGCGACTTTACGCAAAAAAATACGCGACTTGCGACTTGATGACGGAAAATCCACATTACTGGCGGGCGACGTCCGCCAGCACTGTGGTCTCTTTGCTGGTGGGCGGGCACCCGCCAGCAAAGATAGCTATTTCTCCTGGCACAAGACTGCTGGCGGGTGTTGCGCTCGCCAGCACAAAGGCATTTTAGCCGCTAGTACAAATCGTTTCTAGCGTAGTCAAAAACGAAGCGTCCAGGGATGATAGGGAGACCTGCTGCGGAAGAAAAGGAGGCGCGCGGGAACCCTTCGCGCACGGGGGAAGCGTGGCGGCGGCGCCAAAAAACAAGATGGAAATCACGATGGCAAAACATCGTGGCGCGCATATATGCACTCGCGGCACGGAGGAATGGCAAGTTGCCATTGATGCCAAGTTTTTTAACCAATCTATTGGAGGCTATTTTTCCTTATTTTGTCAAAATTAGATGGATGCTAAGTTCATATACCAAACTGTTGGAGTTGCTCTAACGACGCTGAAAAGCACCGGTCTTTTCTTCAATTCCTTACAGCTTCACTACTACACGGTTGGTAGTAATCAAACGGTCCGACGTCCCAACCGTTGACCGGCGTCCTCAGAAAACCGGACGATAAAAATTCTGTGGCAATCGCTCCTCTCCTCCTCTTCACCTCTCACAAAACTGGAGGGGGAGTAGATTCATCACCGTCGTCTAGCTAGATTCATCACTCGAGTCGTCTAGCTACCGGCGACCGCACAAGAATAGCATATGACGCAGTACAGCGGTGCCACGGCAAGCGTGCTTCCTCCGCGGGCGCCGGGGAGCCTCGAGCCCGACTACTCGACGCCGAGCATCTACCGCGATTCGATCCGGAGAGTCTCCGTCTCCGGCAGCCTGTCCACGTCGGCGCGGTTCTTCCTCCCAACCGGCGGAGACGTGTCCTCGGCGGGAGAAGGAGCCTACTACTGCTGGTCGAGCGCTAGCTCGGCCTCCTGGGATGCATCGGCCGGTTGCTCTTCCGTGTCCCTATCATTCTCGTCCGATGGCGACCTGTGCTTCTCCGGCTGGGTGCTGCGGACGACCCAGATGGAGACGACGAGCTCCGCGCCATCGCGCGGCAGATGGTCCATGACGGCTGCATGAAGGGGCTCATCCGAGGGTTCAGCGCTGGCCGCTCGAGCTCGTCGTCATCGGCGCACTATGGATGCCTCGGCCCGGACACAAGCGCCAGCCGCGAAGAGCTCCTTCTCCTGGGCAGCTGGTTCTCGGAGCTGGATGTGGAGTGGCTTCTCCCTACGGGGCAAGGAGACAGCAGGACGCAGCTCCACCTCCACCTGCAGGATGGATGCGCCTCCCTCCAAGATCTGATGGAGAGGTGGATCAAAGCTCTCAAGACCATGGTGCAGGTGCTCCGCATCACGCAACTGGACCTCCGCGCAAAGAAGCCAGCCGCCTCCGGGAATGGAACCTGGCACTTCATGCTGCTGGCCGCCACCGGGAAGACCGCGGACCACGAGGAAGAGGTGGCCCAGTTCACGCGGTTCGCCGAGGTGAGCCTCCTCAGGATGCTTGACTTCGTTGACGCCGTGGCCGACGCGGCTCTAAACGACGACCACTCGCCGGAGACGCTCCCCGGGATGTTGCAGGTGTACACCTGCGTCGTGGATGACTCGCCGATCGTCATGTCCTTGTTCGACCAAGCGTCCAGCGCCACCTCCACCTCCATGTTCGAGGCCATGAATTTTGTCTTCCTGCGGAAGAGGGACAGGCTGAGCGACACCATAAGGAGCATAATAGCGAAGGTTACAGATTCCTTCTTAAGGGACCGCTGCTGCTGGACAAGGACAGTCTCGATGGAGGAGGAGGCTGGGGGCGTCCACAAGACCACCATGCTTATGATGAGCTATGTCATGTTCCTTTCGCGCATCGAAGGTGCGCTCAGTTTCGGCCTGCACGATTCAAGCTCAAGCCCCGTGGTTAAGCTCATAAAGGGTGTGATCTCTTGCTTGGAGAAGCAGCTCGAGAGGACGTCCAATTTGATATCTGACCCCGGGTTACGCTACTTATACTTGATGAACAATTACAGCTTCGTTTCAAAGAAGGTTTCATCTTTGCTCTTGCCACCATGGACTCTGATGGAAGACTACAAGATCGAGAAGCCCAGAAAACGAGGTTCCGTGAGGAGACTTCCCCCAATGGAGGATTATGTGAACCAGCCAGATCCGAATCTTCGAGCCAAAATAGAAACAGATTCCAACTTGGATGGGCTTGTCAAGACCCAGAGCTTCATAGAAGCTTACCTCGATGCCTCTTGGGAGCCAGTAATGGCCTGCTTGAAGTTGAACCCTGACATTCCTCACGGCTTCATCAGAAGAGGCAGGGCAGTGGATAAATTCGAATCAGAATTCCAAAGAACTTACGCCATGCAAAAGCATTGGAAGGTTCCAAACCCAGAGCTTAGGAAGAGATTGCGCAAAGCCATCATCGAGAAAGTCATTTCAGGTTACAGCAAGTACTTGGCTGAGCAAAGGGCCAAGTGGAAGAGCATTGGACAACCTAAGAATACTCCCCTTGAACTGGAGCACCTACTTGAAGAATTGTTTGAATGATGATTAATTAATTGGTCCGTTGGCCATGTATAATGAAATGTTGTTTTTTTATGTACACATGCATTTAGATAAAAAAGCAAGAATTAGGGACATTAAGCTAGTAGACAAAGTCCCTACTTGCAAAATTATTATACATTTTGTAAATCTTCTAATTAATACAATCCATTCGATGTGGTTGACAAAAAACTTTACACTAACATATATAGGATCTTCGTTATACAAAAGCATATACTTCCCCCGACTTTTTTAACTCCAAATTTTTGCTAAGTATGTAGATGTAAGTATACACCTAGATGCATACAAGTAATCGCGTTGGCAGAGAGTATTTCTGCAATTTAAAACGAAGAGAGTATTTCTGAATTACAAGTAATCGCGTTGAATCAAAATTCTCGCTCATAAATCTAGTTGCACGACTCGTCAAGTACACTTCGACGAAGTTTTCGAAAACCTCAGTACCACTACTATCACAAGTACTACCATTTCTCTTCGTATTTTTCTTACGGTATTCTGATTTCTTGAGCCTGCTTCCCCAATATACGATCTTGCACATGGGCCTCTTTGTCTTCGGCACTTTTCCAACCCCCACGAGGCCGCCGCAAAAGAAAAAAAAAGGCGACGCACCAAACCGGGCCCCTCACCGGCTCGTCTGAACCAACTGGGCTTCCAAACAGCCGTGGCCACCCAGCTGCTGTTTCTGCTCCCCCTTCTCTTCCAACTCCCGAGCTCCGATCCGACCCGCCGCCGTCCCGGTGCCCCCAGTGCCGGCACCGCGCGCAGGCAGGGGAGGATCGGCCAGCTGGTCCGCTCGCCCGCCCGCCGCCATGCCGAGCTCCCCGAAGGTCTTCTTCGCCTCGTCGTCGGCCTCCTCCTCCTCGCGCCGCGCGGGGGCGCTGCGGCGTCTGCTCTCCTCGCCGGCCTTCTCCGTGGCGTGCCTCCTTTTCGGCCTCGCCGGGTTCCTCGCCGCCGCCGTCACGCTCTCCCGCTCCCCGCCCGCCCCGCGCACCCGCTGCCCGGACTCCTCCCGCCCGCTCTCCGTCTCCGTCGCGTGGGACCGCCGCCCCGGGGACACCTCCGCCGCGGGCTCCGCCGCCGACCTCCCCGCCCACCTCGCCACCGGATCGCGCGGCCGCCACAAGGTCATGGCCTTCGTCGGGATCTTCACCGGGTTCAGCTCCATCGGCCGCCGCCGCGCGCTGCGCCGGACGTGGCTCCCCGCGGATCGCCAGGGTCTGCAACGGTTAGTCGCTCGTGTCACGGCTTTTGCTACTTCATTTTCGCTCCTGCTAGTCGAGATCTAGCTCTAGTTGTTGAGTGTGAACAGTTTGATGCCGTCTCTTACTGCTGTTAATAATGTGGTGGGATTGGTTATGAACTTGTAATTGCTTATAAGAGTTGATTTAGTACTCTACTCTCCCTTTAATCACTTGCCTTACCTATAGATGCAACTGTGATCCACTCAATTTTTCTTCGATTGCCAATTAGTTCTGAGATGATCAAAAAGGAAAATGCTGATGATCTATATATACTGGAGCGCCTGACAAATTATTTGCCAGTATGGATATCACTGTATCGTGTTAGAATTGTTTTTTCCCCTTTAACTGCGCTCCTGAAATATCTTCTTCATTATTTCACGTGCTAGTTCATCTCCATTGTTTCCTGACGGAATCCGATGATATTGCAAAATATGCATTTCTTTTTTGGTACATCCAAATAGCGTCCACACAGGTGTTAGCCACCACTCTCCCACCTTGCGCTTATTGCTACCAACTTACTTAGACTGTTTCCTGGTGATGATTAGGATGTAGGCTCTGCCTCCCCACTCTCCTAGTGCTAGTGCTTTTGGGGAATTCTGACTGTTCTGTTCTTCTACATGAACTGGTTCACCCTTTGTAGTTTTACTTTTTCTCACTGCCATTGGAAGTTCATTAGTTTGAATCTTGGGACATAATTATAATGTCCGATCTTTCCTACAGAAATTGTGGAAAGTATAATGATTTTACTAACCATTGCTGCCTAGCAGTGATAAATCATCCCCAAACTAGCTTTAAGATATATGAGCAATGAGTTTTTTTTTCCTTCTAATTTTACTAACCAATCATGCTTGCCTTACTTTCCATTTTTTTAATTATTTCCCCTTTGATGTTGATGCTTTCTATCCCTTACAATGTGGGTTCTCCTTTTTGTTCTCTGCATTGCAGATTGGAGGAAGCTACTGGTCTGGCATTCCGGTTCGTGATTGGGAAAAGCAACTCAAAGAACAAGATGGCTGCTCTTAACAGAGAAGTTGAAGAATATGATGATTTTGTGCTTTTAGATCTTGAGGAGGAGTATAGCAGGCTCCCATACAAAACGTGAGGAAATAGAGCAATTTATATATGATTATTCTGTCTCTGTTCAGGATGCTGATTTGTTCTTATGTTTTAGGTTAGCTTACTTTAAGGCTGCCTATGCATTGTATGATTCTGATTTCTATGTTAAAGCTGATGATGACATTTACTTGCGACCAGGTGAATAACAATATCCCAATATCTCCTTCTAGTGACTGTCTAATAGGCATCCTTCCTTTTGAAAATGCTGATGCTTACACCGGTTATTTCTCTTTGTGCAGATAGACTTTCCCTGCTTCTAGCTAAAGAGAGGTCACATCCACAAACATACATCGGATGCATGAAGAAGGGGCCTGTTTTTACTGATCCTAAGTTGAAATGGTTAGTTTTTATCATTTAATGTTATTTGGTATAAAGCGCTCCTCTTTTCCGAGTGTTTTTATTAGAAAATGGAAATGGTTGTCTACTTGAGATTGAGAAAAAGAAATGCCTATGGTATCATGCTAACCGTATAAAGTAGCCATGAACTGATAATTGATCTGAATGTGTAAATATTCATTTCTTTCTACACCTAAAGGATAGCAGAAGTAGTTTCGCATACACTCATTACTTCATCAACATGTGAAAATGTTCATGTCATTTCTTTTGTTCATCATCTACCTTTACTTCAAGAAGTTCTATAACCCAAGAGAGTGGATTGTTCCATCTAAAATAGTGTGTTAGAGTGTTATCATATGTCAGTATGAATGGCAGGATTAAAACTAATATTTTCCAGTCTCTTAACATCTGGACGAAATAGTCTTAACCAATACTAGCTTGCTAACCTATTTAAGCAATAAGGCTACATGGGTCAGACGGGTGAGCAGTCAAGTATGCTCTGAGTGAAGCTAGACAAAATGGCCAAACATTGCTGTAACCACATATGTATTGCAGTAAATGGTGTGATGGGTACCTAAACTTAGTGTTATTTAGGATTGTTTACTTGCAAGTTTGCAACTTGCTATCGGCATGTCTCTGAACTTCTGTAGTCACATTCTTGACCGAAACTTTTAATTTAGTTCATTATGTTTCTGGCTATCAAATTTTGCAGTGTTAAGAACGTTTATCTCCACTACTAACTGTTGCGGTCTCTGGCTCTAGAGTTAAGCAGCCAGGAGTTCTTTTACTTGTCTGGGAGTTGTACTCAGCCTGAGAATCGATTGATTTGAGAGTTTAGTTAAATATGAAAGAAGATTTGGGCTAAGGAGTTGATTAGGAGTGCTTTATCAAATTAGAATAGTAGAATCCTAGGGGTTTAAATGTCCTAATTAAACTAGGAGGGGCCGATGTGCTTGCAAATCTCTACACCTAAAAAGCCCGTAAGGGCAACGTTGCCACCCCGTGGTTTGCCCCCCGGCATTCTGCCGGCAGAACCACGGGCGGGTCCCTGCCTCTGCCCCCATCCACCGTCGCTGCCAGACCGATCAAACCAAGGTGTTCAAATTTCAAATCGCTCCGCCTCTACAAAACACACACGTACCCACCGCTTTCAAACCGCACACAACATCATCCATCACGCCCGTCGTCCCTCGTCACTGCTGAAGCCGTCTTCATCGCCCACCCCTCCAGCGCACGGAATCGCCGCACGGGGGAGGAGGAGCAACAACCACCGCTGCCAGTAAGCGTGCTCGTTGCTGTTAAGAATGAGATGCTTGTTCGATTGAGAATGAGAAGAAATTAGGAGGGGAATAAAATCGGTAGCCGACCAGGAAATCTCGAAACGCCCAAGCAAGGCGTGAACCGCTAGAAGGAATCAAATCGGAAAGCACAACGTCGACACCCCCATGGTTCTGCCGGCGGAACCACGGGCGGGCCGGCGGCTCTGCCCATCCACCGCCCTTACCTTGACCAATCAAACTGCTACGTTCAAATTTCAAATCGCTACAGCTCGCTACAAAGCGCTCCGTTCCTCGACACAGCATCTGCAGGCATCACAACAAGGGGAGGAGGGCCTCCACCACACGGGGAGGAAATCAATTTGCTATAAACCAAATGGCTGTCGTACAAAATCAAATCGGTAGCAATCAACACACGAGGAGAAAATCAAGTTGCTACAAATCAAATCGCTGTCTTACAAAATCAAATCGGTAGCAATCAAATCAATTAGCAACGGAATCACAACAATTCCTAAATCGGTGGATGCTCAAATCCCAAAATCGCAGATCGTACGCCGTTGCCGCTAGCCGAGTCGAGGGCCGCCGCCAGCCGGTGTCACCTTTTGCCACGGCGCGGCAGTGGAGCACCCAAGGCCGGCCTCGGGCCAGCGTGGCGAGCAGCCCGCAGCCAGGCACACAGCACGAGCATGGCCGGGCGCAACGAGCGGCAGCCGGACCGGGGCGACCCGGGGCCAGGGCTCAGGCCAGCAACCGACCTGGCCAGGCTCGCGGCGCCCGAGCCGGCGTGGCGCAGGCCAGCGTGCCGCGGTCGGTAGGCCACACGCACCACTGCCAGTGCCGCCGCTCCCTCTCTCCTCGTGAGAATGGATAGATGTGTCTGTGAGGCAAAGAGATAAGGTGAGATAAGGATGAGGTTTCTTTTAAAAACACCCCTGGCAAACTAATATATCACATCCATCAATCTGTCTCTTCGAAATCTTGCAGAAAACACCCTATAAATATCCACACCTTGAGATCCAGTCCGTTCCTAGAATGTTTACAGATATAGCCCTTAGTAATTCTCTATTCTCGGCAGCTATTTGCTGAGTCTAGGAAAATTTATCTGTCGACGCTTAATTCATAAGTAAATTCATATAGGTCCCTAGATCTTTAACCCTCCACGGTTCCTCTATTTTAACACCAAATCGAGTGATTTGTTTTCCAAATGTCATCTAAAATCATGCTTCATCAAAGAAATATATCCGGTGGAAACCACAACCTTCATGAAAATCCGTGTAAACCACGGCAAAAAAATTCGTCTAAATTCAAGAAAAAATCATCTAGACACCTTTAAAATTTTGTTATTTTTATATCTCGCAAACGAAGCTAAGTTTGGACAAGATATTTCACAACGTTGTGTATCATCATATCACCTACATGTGTGATTTTTTTTTGAATTTAGACGACTTTTTTGCCGTGGTTTACACAGATTTCCACGAAGGTTGTAGTTTCCTCCACATATGCCCCCTCCATCGATGACCTTATTTTCACTAATTAATGAATAGTATTAGCGAATATGATGAATAGTATTATGAAACATATTAATATAAATCTCACTGATTAACGAGCTTGTAAGAGTTGGAATTGTTGAGGTGTAGTGCTGGTTCATCATATATATTGTTTTGCAATATTTGTTTTTGAATAGTAATTGCTTCATTCAAATTTTGTGCATCCGTAGCAACGCACGGGCTATAACCTAGTTCTTTATGTATTTGGTTGTGCCTGAGTGCACAACAGTTGCATTGCATTTGCACATAAAGCCCCCTTTGATGGCATTAATTTAGATGAATTGCTTGTTTTATCTAAGGGATCACGCTGATAAGTGATAATAACTTATTATATTGCTGTTCCTTTGAGAGATGCAGGTATGAGCCCCAATCCTTCTTACTCGGATCTGAATACTTCCTTCATGCATATGGGCCAATTTATGCGTTGTCAGCTGAAGTGGTGGCTAGTTTGGTTGCCTTGAGAAACAACAGGTGAGTTGTGGTCAACGTTCTGCCCATCTTATCATAATACACAAACTAAAGCAAATATGGTGGTTTGTCATTTGTTTCTTAATTGCACTCAGCAAATATGGTGGTTTGTCATTTGTAGTACCACCAAATTAGTTTTTGTAACACATGCACTAGCTTCTGGGAAACTGCAGTGTCCAGCAGTGGCGGCGGAGGGAGGCCTAGGGCCACTAGGGCCGTGGCCCTAGGCGTCGGCCCACAATTTCCACACTCTAACAAATTCTTGTAAGAAGGCCCGGTCCAGCCAATGAAACCAGCCCATGGAGTGGCCCTAGGCGTTGGGCCGGCCCAGCTCCGCCCCTGGTGGCCAGTATAACTGGGATACCTGTACTCAGTACTCACAGTTGCACAAATAATAAAAAAAACTTTATACATCCAAGATATACCATCTTCAACTGTTCCATGTCTGCTTGGAATTGAGAAACAAATCTTTTTGCGAGACATTCCTCTTGCAGGACTGAATTTTGAGATGTAGTGATCCCCCCTGATGCTGAAAGAGTATGGCACAACATTCAGTTATTTCATTTTATACGACTAATTTTTAACTGAAATTTGACCTGCTAACAATTGGTATGGCATGGGGACGTGCTACTTTCATTTATAAAACAATGCTGTAGCATGAAGTTAGACTTTGTGTTTTCTGTTTTTAGATTTTAGTCGAGCGAACGAGCGAGAACAGATTGCTAATACTATATTGAAGTCAAAACCTGGAGTCTGGAGTAGAACTTCTGTGGAAATAGCAAGTAAAGTGCCATTTTTATCTTAAGTAACATCAGAAGATGTTGTTAGGCTCAGTTTCTCACATAGTAGCATTATTGCATCACTGTTGAACCTCTGATTGGGTCATATTTATCAGCTTACTAGATTCTTGTGTATGTTTTGTCCAGTTTCCGTATGTTTAGCAATGAGGATGTTACAATTGGATCCTGGATGCTTGCTATGAACGTGAACCATGAGAACACACATGCACTTTGCGAACCAGACTGCACAGAGTCCTCAATCGCTGTTTGGGATATTCCAAAATGCTCAGGTTATTTCCTTTCATATTTCTAGATTGCTATTGCTGTGATTAGCAAAACTATGGTTTTCCACTGCATTTATATATTTTCTTGTCCCCCTGCAACTTGCAAGTACTACTTGGCTAACATAGTAACATGTATATTTTAACACTGTACATTATCTTTTATCAGCTGTACATATGAAGACCAAAAATAGTGAGCATTGGTAAACTAACTGTACACAGGTACTGGTGTGTAATTCATAGGAAAAAGTTTAGTGATAAATAAATCTGATGTTTTCATAAGAGTAGAAACTTAAAGCTGCTGGTCTTCATACCCATTTCTTGTTAACCTTTATCAGTTCAAAATGTGTATAGATTATCATTACAGACCAAGCTGTGCCTCACTAACATCCAAATCTGTGACCCAGGGCTATGCCACCCAGAGGTAAAAATGCTAGAGCTTCATCGAAGAAAAGAGTGCGTGGGCGGTCCAACCGTGGCAGCTGAGGTGTCGGAGTCTGAGGACCGATGATTTCTTCATACGAAACACGAACTACGGATCTGGTAGTTGACCTCTGCCCCTAACTCAATAGATGTGCTTGGAGTATTCATTGGATTCATCAGGTACAATCATTGCGGGAGCACTGTTCAAGGAACCTATACTGGCGGCGTCATAACCTAGCACTGTAGCAAAGGCATTCTCATTCCAGCATTCTTGTCATAGCACTCTTTATTGCTTTTTCTTCTTTCTTTTTTTACAATGAAACCGTGATGGTCGTTTGGATCGATCATCCTGTCTTGTAGCAGAGGGGAATTTTGTTGTATAGAAATTAGAGGGAGGGGAACGCATTGGCAGTTGGTACTGGATAGACCACACACCTTCTGATGCTGTGACAGTGACACTGAAAATTAGCGGTTGGTTTACGCTTGATATTTGTTGATGTTGTGAGTTCGTTTTGCCAATGCTGTGTACTCTACTTCCTTTGATCGTCCCTGATGGTTGAGACCATTTTAATGCACCATCAAGACATTCTCATTCTAATTTCAGGATGTTAGGTAATTAGGTCGGGATATTTGCTGAATTTGATCGCCCGTTGTGGGGAAGCGATAATGTGGAGCGTTCATCTCCAGCTGTGCGTAGATTGGGGTAGGAAACATTAATAAATACGAAGCCAAACCGATTGGTCGCCCTAGCTGTTGCTGATCAGAATCCCAGCAGTCCGTAATAATTCAAGCCACTTGATCAGCAACTTGTACGATTCGCTCAGGTTGCATTCAATTTTTTTTTCTGCAGCTCAAAACGACTTGAATGTTGTCCAATGGGTACTGGAAGTCTTCCAGGCTTGTTGCGTTGTGCTGGGGGTGGGCAGTGACCAACTGATCGTGACAGCAATAGAATATCCAATTATCCACTTATATGATTACTAGCAAAATGCCCATGCGTTGCTTCGGTAACATGCTAATTGCATTTTTAAAAATTCAAAGTTTTTATATTTCTATCACTTTACGTTTATTGCATATTGCGGATCTGTAGGCACATCATTATGCTTAAGTAATTTTTTTTGGTTTATAAAAGAGATTTGCTGAGATGAAAAATAGATACGATAATATGGCACATACAATGCGAGCAAAACTCTAATTGCACTCTCTTGTTTGAATTGATGAGTATTGTATCTATATAAGCCATATAGATGTACTACATCACTAACAATCATTAATTACATATCTCTTAACATGCAATCTATCCACGTCACCATGTACTAAGGCCAACTATTTAAAGCTATATAGATGTACCCAACTAACAATCATTAATTACATATCTCGAAACATGCAATCTATTCACGTCATCATGTACTAAGGCCACCTATTTATGTCTCCTATCGATTTTTTGTGACTACTTACATATTGGATCAATTGTTTAAGAGATGTTTTTTCAAATAATGAACATGTTTTCATGTATAATGTCATTTGTACAAACAATTAGGCAAGCACATTTGTTCATAGTTTATCGAAAGCCTCTCTTAAATCATGCGGCAACATGCAGAGAATCACCTAGTTTTATACATGGTCGAGCCTAACAACTGCTAGTTGAGTGCAATGTACATGTCTTCGTAGATGTGAACTTGTTTTTCAATGCACATGAGTAGCATGTGCCCAGTCCGCAATTACATAGTTTGACATGTGATATTTTCTACCGTTTTGTGTAACTTTATACTCCATTATGTTGGATTCTTGTCTTCCATGGTTGGGTTGTGCTGGGGGGTGGGCAGCAATAGAATATCTAGCTATCCACTTACTCCCTCCATACTCATAAAATAAGTCGTTTACGACAGCGACACGGTATCCAACGTATAACTTTGACTTCTTATTTTTATAAAAATATTTGTTAAAAACTGACATATGTATACTTTTATGAAAGTATTTTGCAAGACAAATCTATTCGTGTAGTTTTTTACATTTTCAAACTCAAAAATTTAAAATTTATTCATGATTTATATTTTCAATGTTTGACTGAAATGTTGTCCAAAATGACTTGTTTTATGAGTATGGAGGGATTATATGATTATATCCATGGACGAAAATGAAACAAATGCCTGGAGCTCCTCTATGGTGTTTCACTCCTTTGTCCTGCGAAGGATTTTCATCAGTCCCCGTTTGGTGCCATTCTGAACTGGTCATTGGAGTCTTCTGCAGAGACTCCTGTCAGTCGCCAGGGGCCTCACTCACTCACGGGGTCTGACGAGCAAGTGACATAAGGGCAACTCCAGCCGGCACCCTACCTGAGCTCTCATATAGGATTTGAGAGTCGAAGAGCAAAAAAAACCCCTCCAACCGAGCTCTCATCCGATTCCCGACGGATGAGAGACTCTCATTTTCCCCCCTTGGACCCTCACCTGTAGGAGCCCCCGACGGGAGCCCTCATCCGCTTGTGACGCCAACGGCCGCTGCTCTCGCGCCCCCACGGACATCTCCGGCCAGGCGCTCGCAGAAGACCTTGCTCGCGGCAGCGGAGCCCGGCTTCATCGCATCTGGATCGACGAGGCGGCGACGGAGGTAGCTCGGCCTCCTCGCATCCCGCTGCAGCGCGGCGTCGATGGGGCCCCGCCCCACCTCGCGGCGGCGCCCCGCCTCGGCAGCTCCCCGCCTCGAGGCCGTGCCCGTGGGGCCGGCGGCTCCCCGCCTCGCGACCACGCCCGTGCGACTCCCCGCCTCGCGAGGGAGGCCGTCGAGGGAGGCCGGCGTGGGGAGGGACGACGGCCGGCGGGGAGACGTGAGGGCGGCGGCCGGCGGGGAGGCGTGAGGGCGGCGGCCGGCGGGCGATGTGGTCGAGAGAGAGGGAGTCGGGAGGTGGGGGATCGGGTGGGGTGGGTGGGAACAGGCAGGATGTGTGGATAAGGGAAGGGTAGTTGCTGACATGTGGGGTCCGCGTGGAAGAAGGTAATAAAAAAAGAGAATTGGTTAGAAGTATGAGGGTATATGAGAGATAGGTTGGAGTTGGAAGTAAAATAGAAATCTCAAATGTAGATGAGAGGTCCTCATATGAGTGAGTAGGGGTTGAAATTTGAGAGGTCGGTTGGAGTTGCCCTAATAGTCTGCGTGCGTCTGCGACAGGGTTGCCGTCAGGGTTGTGATTGCCTGCCGCCGGGGAAACTTTTCCTTCTCAAAAGCCCCGACCACATGAAGCAAAAGGGCAAAGCCAAGCTGCCCCGGCGGATCGTCGGAGCAAAAGCGAAGATCCTTTGCACAAAAGCCCCATGGAGGCATGGCATGAACGAAAACCTGTACCATTTTGATTCGATTTGCAGAGCTGAAAACCGGTGATTAAGTTACAGCAAGGACACGAACGGTGACGATATTATTCCACATGCTGCCGTCGCCGAGACTTTTTTTGCCCGGCAACTAACACATATAATGATTAAAAAATAAATATTTGATCGATTGGTTGGTTGATGCCGATGGCTTTGTTTTAGCCATTAGTGGAGGATGGCCGGGCTGCAGTGCGCCCCGTTGAGCCAGCCGTCGGTGATCTGCTTGTACGCTGCCTCGGTGAGGTGGATGCCGTCCCAGCTGAGGTGCGCCGCCGGGTTGGAGCACGCCGACGCGCCCGACATCCCGCACCGCGCGCTGTTCTGGTAGTTGAACTTGCCGCCGCCGGAGCCGCAGCACGTCTGGAACGCCGTGCTGAACCCTGCAGTGACAGAGCAATTCAGAGTGTGGTGAGATCGGTAGCATAGCAACACGGGCATCCTCCAATTCAGCAGCAGTGCAGGCCGGCGTTCAATTCTCAGTCGGCATGTGTTGTTAGGCGTCGGCGGCCGTGCAGCTGCTGTGCAGTGCAGGCCGGCGTTCAATTCAGTTTGGCATGTGTTGGTTGGGGGGAACAACACATGGCTGGCGCGTTCCGGCTCGGCGCGGGAACATGCTCTGTCCAGGGGCAGGGACAGGCACGTTGGGGCACTTGCAGAGCTTGTCATGCCACACCGTACTAACCGGCGCGCCCGCCACCGCCATCATCCATCATCATCGTTCCATAATTGGGGGTGGGAGCTCTCCGTCCGAGATCCGGCGCCTAAACAAATGCTCGTCAGGCTCAGGCACCGGTCACGAGCGTGATCCGGCCGCCGGGGCCCCGGTCGTTTTTCTATTCGCCGCCGCACGCACCCGCACGACACGCCCACGTTTCCTCCCGCAGCGTCCGTCCCCCGCACGACTGCACGAGCAGCAGCAGCAGCAGCAGCAGGCAGGCAGGCAGCAACGGGCATGTCGCCTCGTCGGCCGTCGCTGCAGGCCGCGCCATGTCGTGCACATGGCGTGGACGCTGTGCGCTCCCGCTGCCCGTGCACGCGTTTTCTACACAGGATTCCCCCCTGCTCGTGCACGCGTTGGTGAGACTCGCCAGGAGCCCAGGACGGCGCATTCAAGCGGCTGGGGGCGGGGCCGCCGGAAGCCGCCAAGCGCGCCGCTCGGAGCCCGCCGGAAGCCGCCAAGCCCTGCACCCGTCACGGATGCTAGCTCGAGGTGCGCGACAACTCGCAGGCAGGCTTGGAGCCCTGGACCCTTGGAGCCGTGCGTCTCCACTGTGCTGGCGCTCCCGTCAGCAATCACCTCCCCCATCCGACCACATGTGAGAAGTGAGAAGGAACAGGACGAGGACGAGGACGACGAAGAGCATACCGTAGCTGCCGGGGTTCTTGACCATGTCGTAGACGCCGCTGTAGAAGTCGGCGTACATGATGCGGGCCTTGGGGTACTTGGACTGGAGGCTCGCGATCTGTGTCTTGAGCTGGTTGTTGTGGTTGGTGGACAGGTCGTTGAACTTCTTGAGGCAGCCGAGCCCGTCGTAGTCGCCGGAGTTGGAGGTGCCGTAGATGGTAAGGTAGATGGGGAAGCACCCGATGGGGAGCACACCGGGGACGACGATGTCGTTGGCGCCCATCGCGATCAGCTTCTCGATGCCGTTGGCGACGGTGCTCACGATCTGGGGAGTGTACGTGCTCGCCTGGTCCGTGTTGTAGTTGCCGAACAGCATCGCGTTGTAGTCGTTGCCACCGAACTCGCCGAACACGAACAGTGAGTTGGCCAGGTAGCTCTTGCAGTCTGCAGAAAAAGGTTTACAGCGAGGGCCCCGGCCGTGTCACTCGAGTACTGAGGAGCAGAGCAAGCAGGGAGCAAGGAGTGACAGGGTTTCAGGAATTGAAGTTGGGCGGCGTTTATGGCGTCCAGTACTCTACTCACCCTGCCCGCAGACGGAGGAGGTGATCTGCTGGAACCACTGGAGCTGGAAGCTGATGGGCCCGTTGTTCCAGATCTTGTCGGAGAGCCCCAGGGAGCGGAAGAAGGGAGCGTCCATGGCCGTCGCGCCGGTGATGGCCATGTTGGCGCCCTTCTTGAAGTCGGCCGTCGTCGACTTGGACGGCGGCAGGAACGGGAGCCCGAACTTGCTGCCTGCGGAGCGGGAGGAAGAAGAAAGTCACCACCGTCAGCGTCAGCGTCATCCACCCATCCAATCCATCCGCCAAAATGGGTGTCAGATAGTCAAAGAGATAGAGCGGGTGACGTACTGAGGAAGTCGACGACGACGCGGCCGTCGCAGCACCGGCAGGTGGGCGTGCCGAAGTAGGTCTCGCCGTAGGGCGGCTGCGTGAAGGTGATCTGCGACGGCTTCCCGTTGGTGCAGAGGTTCCCGGTGTCGGTAATGGAGTCGCCGAAGTTGAAGATGGCATTGTACTTCTGCGCCGCCGCCCCCGCCGCCATCCACGACGCGCACACCACCGCCACCAGCGCCGCCGCAGCAGCAGCACCCGACATCCGGCGACCGCTCCTCATCTCAGCCTACCACGCAATGCACACAGAGCGGCAGCTCAGCTCAGCGGCGGCCGCTGGAGCAGAGCCAGGGAGGTTGCAGAGGCAGGCAGAGCGCTTGAACGAAACGGCTGGCCGGGGGCATCTTTTTATAGCCCCGGCCTCGTGAGCCCTGCGCGTCGCCTTCCTTTCGCCAAAAACTTTTTGCCTCCCGCGCCGTCTGCCTGGCGCGCATACAGGTGTGCCGCAGGCACGCCCCCTCCACTCCACCGTCACCCGCGCCCGCCGGCGGTATTCGGCGAGGCGACCGCTGTCCCGTCCGGACCGGGGCCCCACGCCTCCCCAACCCGATCGGCATCGGACGGTCCGGATCGCGCTCCAACGGACGAATTTCCGTCCCACACGCGATCCGGACCGTCCGCGCGTCATCAACCTAACCACATGCCGTTTGCTTGCTGAAACGGGCGCGGCCGAACTCCGACCGCGCCCGTTCCGTTCCGGCCGGTTACTTAGCCCGGACGACGACCACGCACCCACGGTCTCTCCGGCAAGGAGGTGCCCCGGCGCTTTGGCCATTCATCGGCGACTTCCATGTGATTTTGGTGTGAGAGCTTTAATTTCCTTTCGGGTTGGCAATGGCTCAATGATGGGTTGATGGGAGGAGGAGACGGCCAATCAGGGTTGGGTCTCACCGGAATGATTGCGAGAGGGGGAGAGCGTTTTCCAGCCAGCTAATCGGCGATTAGCTAGCCCAGCCGGCGGGTGGCCGCGGCGAGTCCCGTGCGGAGGAGGGTTTGCTCGCTCGCTCGCCTCGCTGGTGCCCCTTTTTTTCTGAAAACTCGGAGAGTTGGTGGGTTACTTTCAGTTTCAGACTTTTTTCCTGGGCTGGGGAAAAAGGGCCGGGCTTCAGGTTCAGAGCACAGAGCAGGTAGCAGCAGCGGCAGCAGACGTGAGTGACCGGCACTCGTGTCTCCTGAGACTCCTTCATCACCTTGTGCCTGACGATAAAACTTGGGAAAATATTCAGTGCAAACCACCTCTTCGGTAGAATCGTGAAAACCCTTCTAAAAAACATACTTATACATTTTCAAAAAAATGTGAAATGATGCACATCCATAGTCCATCCATATATATACTTGGTGGAAAAAGTTGGGAATCAAATTCGTTTTGAAAAAATTCATACGAAAATAACAAGATTCACACTAGAAGACAAAAATCCTGTGAATTTGTCTTGTAGTGAAAATGCATCTAGAATTTGTTATTTTCATATGAATTTTACTATATTGAGTTTGGTTCCCAACTTTTGCCACAACGAACATATATCGATAGACTATGGATGTGCATCGTTTCATATTTTTTTAACACTTCTAACTATGATTTTTAGGAAGATTTTCACGATTCCACCGAAGAGGTGGTTTCCACTAAATATTCTCCCATAAAGCTTAAAGTTCTTTGCAACTGCGTAAAGGCGGGCGCCTACTACGGCTACGGCTGTGGATATGCTTGGCGTGTGGTTGGTTGCTCGTGCTGTGGACTTGTGTCTTGTGGTAGATGGATGTGTGCTGCGACCTGACCTCTCTATCACTTTGGCGATTCTCCCGGTTCAGGGAAAAGAACTGACGAGCACGAGACGTCTGCTTCGGTTCTGAAAACGGAGAGCGGGTAGTTTCCGGTCGGGTACAGATCGATGCTCGAACAATTGGCGTCGTGTGCGTATTCCAACAAAGGGGAAATGCCAGATGCGTCGATGGAGCGCTACAGCGCCGTGATGTTGAACTCCGGCCACCAGTTGGCTTTGCTAGCTGCAGCATTTAATCTCGCTCTTTGGTTACGCTGCTGGTGATCGAACTGCTGCTGATCAACACGTTGTAGTTTGATGATGCTTTTCGCGAGTGTTTCCAAATCGAAGCGGCTAGTTAGGTAAGCAGCTAGTTAGGTGGAGCGTGCGCAGGGCCACGGGCGTCTTGAACTCGCGCACTGTTATGCCACAGTGGGTTCCAACAACGTACACGACAGAGCAGCTTATTAACTGAATAATTCGCGAGGGACCTTGTTCACCAAGACCACCACCAGACCATCAATAATGGTTTTTTTCAAAGGAGGAAAGAGACGTCAAGACCGACGATCGACCTCCTAATGTGGTTGGTCTGGTTTGAAGCATATGCTATATGCATCAGTTACAGGCTTACAGCTGCAATTAAGTTGCACTTGCTTGCATCGATCGTGCTCCCAGCACTTGGATGCAAAGTGAGCTAGAACGCGAGGCCGATCGAGATGATGAATTCATGATGGGAAAGTGATGGAACAAGGCCCAACTCAGGCCACTTGAAGCGAGCTAAACGCAGGGACCAGCAGCTAGCAGCATCACACACCAGGGATTTGGGCCTCTTTATATATGTAGTATATATTTGTGCATCACAGTAGCTAGTGTCAGTGATCACAATTTGGCTGCTGGCAAGGTGGTGGGGTGGTAATAACAAAAGAAGGCATTAGCAGTAAGGTTGCTGTCTCATCAGTCGACTAAACAACTCTTCACGCCCTTTCGCCACCACTACCACCAGCAAATCACCTACATGCATAACGGAATACCACTATTCTACGTCTAGGATCGGAGATGGAAGATGCACACACCAGTACGTACGTGCTGTGGTTATTTTAAGCAGCATCTTATCCGGATTATTCGATCCGGCACCGATAGATGTGACCGTTGCTCTCTCTCTCCTCTCGGCCGGCCGGCCCTCAAAGTGAAGTGAAGTAACATGTGCTTTGCTGGTTGTTGCTGAACCCTCTGCGTACTGCGAAAACGAACCTTGCCAACCTATGAGTGCTAGACTAGATAGTAGCTTCCACTGGCTTTTGCCAATTCAATCATCGCACTGTAACCCACTAATCCTAACGCCACCACCATCGCTCGTAAATGCCGTGAAAAAGACGACGATCTCGACTTTGGTGGCCACCGGACGGAAGAAGAAGAAGAAGAAGAAGAAGAAGAAGAAGAAGAAAGGCCGCAAAACTTGAGTCCGATGTGATCCTCTCTTCTCCCGGTGAACGAATTAGCCGGGACGACGACGACGGGTCGACGGCGACAGCGGCAACACCGCCGGCCGGAACGAGCGAGGGAGACGGCCACATCACCGGAAGTCATCATCGATCTATCGCAAGTTGCAAAGCCATCGTCTTAGCTGTGTGAGACGGCGACACGCACCCGGAGGCATCGTGTGCGTTCCTGTGTCTGACGCTCACAAAGCTCTCTCCGTCCACGTCCTCCGCAGCCTCGCTCGACCAAGTTGAGCTCGGCGTCTCACTCTCTCTGGCGCGACGACTGGGTCAATCCGCCACCACTGCCGCCGGCATGCAGCTGCCGCAGTGGCACGGCCGGGCATCTTAGGCTGTACGTAGCAGCTGCGTGCGCCCGCCGCTCATGCAAGATGCTCACGGCACTGCTCGCCACTGCGTTCGTGGCGTTTGGCCCGGCGTTGCTTTCGAACGCGCGCGACGCCACCACCGGAAAGGTGGCCAGCACAGGCATGATTGGGTTCGGCCAGGCCGACGTCGGGTGGGGGTGGCGACGGGAGAGCAGCTCGCTCGATCGGGATATATGCAAGGGGACGCTACGTCCTCTCGCCGGCCTAACCTCTCCTCGCTCCCGTGGCTAGCTGATCATGCACTGATCATCACGGGGGGTTGTTGGGCGCATATGCATGTCGCTGTTGGTTCCGTTAAATATTGTTGCTGCACATCGATCGATCGATCGCATGCCGCGACGCGCGCGCGCCGCCGCCGACGACGACGACGTGTGGGATCGGACTTCTCGACCGAGTGGTTGGGTTTCCCGCTGTCGTCAATCAATCGTGTGTTTGCTATAGCTATAAGATGCGGCAAACGGACGCGCGACGGCGACGACGCCAAAATGCAATGGGAAACACGCGAGATGCCGGTCGGGATGCGATCGATTTGCGTCGATCGATCTCCTGCAACTTGCTCTCTAGCTACCTGCTCCGTGCACACTAGCTCTGACCTGTAGTGTAGCGGCACGCCACCAGCAGCTAGCGTCGTCGAACGAAGCTTCGTCGATGATCATGCATGTTCTTTCGTTGTTCACCATAATTCAGTGGTGTGGAAGGACGGCACCAGGCCCGGATAATGCTGCTGTTCTTTCCTTGTCGACTTGTCGTCCCTGCAGGCCAGAGATGCTGCTCTTTTCATTGTCGTCCCAGCTCGATATGCTTTGGAGAGGGGCGAAAAATAAGGGAGGGTACTATATAAAATAAAACTTTGAAGAATGATGGAAGACGATTGCTGATGGTGCTAGTCTTGGTTCGACTGACGACCGCTCTCGATCGTCCAACAACTCTCTCGACACTGACGACGAAGACGGTCAACATGTCCCGACCATGCCTGCCGTGTTTTCCAACCGTTTCGCCATCGCCCGGACCACTCTTGCCCAAGCTCTCGATCGAGTTAATAACTTCGCACAGCGGCCACTTGCGTCACGTAAATCCTGAACTTGTCATGATCCTGACAGTTCTGACGGCGTCCGATCCGTATATTCTCCCCCAAGTACACCCTCATCGATCTAGGGCCTTTGCGTTTGGCGCGTTCGATGGGGTGCATGGTGGCTGCAAGAAAAAATATATATGGGTGGTAAAAGACTCTCCAATTTGACTTAGCAAATTTAAGGATTGAATCAACTATTAAATAACAGTACTTTTCTCTCAGAACAAAACAACCACAAACCAACGGCCAACAATATTTTTTTCTCAGAATAAATCGGCACCAGCAACCAACCACCAGCCAATCGAACAAGATCATAAAGGGTCAGGTCATATATTACTATACAATCTTACAATTATTAATTGGAGGCTCCTTTTGAGGTCTCCATGTGATGCCACCTAGGATCCTAGGTGGGCAGTCTAAAAAAATAGAGAAATCCTATAAATTCTCACAAAAATCAGAAACATCAAACCATCAATTTGACATATCTAATCATAATAGCCATTAGATCTGTTATCTTTCTAATAAATTACCCACCTCTGCCATTATGAAAATAGACCAAAGTAACCCCCTAAACATGTATCTAAATTACCCACATATGCCATTATAAAAAATAATGCAAATTAACCCTTAATTTTCATGTAAATTACCACCTATGCTACTATAAAAACAATATCAAATAACCTCCTAAATTTGCATATAAATTATCCACTTACGTGGTTATTAAATTTAAAGTAACCCCTAAATCTGAATCTAAATTATATAGTTATAATAAAATCTTCGATATAAAATTTTAAATTACTAATTCTATAATTATTAATATATTATTTATGTTTTCTCAAAAAATATATTGTCTATGTTATTGTTTATATAAAAAATACTTTCCATAATGTGTGTCGTCATATACTCATATAGTCATGAATGAGAGACAGATAAAAATACCAATTTTTATGTTGTTCATAGCTTAAAATAAAATGTTGAAATAAATACAAATCAAACGCATATGGAGGTGCTATGCTAAATGAAAAAAATTGTTACTAACTAAACCTACTACAATTATTGGAATATGTAATAGATGAATGAGAGCGTGAGATGATAATTATAATTATATTAGCTATTTCTAACTGGCCCGTGTGGGGCACGGGTTGATAGACTAGTTTTCATATATTAGTATACAATTTTGAGCTAAAAATAATATAGTTTAGTTGGATTGTGAAGAATGTATTAGGCATATGACCCTTGTTCATAATTCATTCATGTGGTGTGGAAGGACGGCACTAGGCGCAGATGCTGCTGTTCTTTCATTGTCGTCGTCCCCAGCTGCAGCTTTAATTTGGAACGAGCTAGAGGAAGGGAATTGAAGAAGCGTATAAAAATTGTGAATGATGGAAGACGATTGCTTGCTGATGGTGCTAGTCTTCGTCGTTCGACCGACGACCGATCCATATCGTCCGACAACAACAACTCTCAACTCACGGTCAACATGTCCCGACCATGCGTGCCGTGTCTTCCAACCGTTTCGCCATCGCTCGCGATCCAGGCCAAGTAGTTGCTCTCTTTGCCAAAGCTAGGTTCGCGGCGGCCACTTGCGTCACGTAAATCCTGAACTTGTCAAGATCCTGACAGTTATCTGACGGCGTCCGATCCCAGAGGTTCACCCTCATCGATCCAGAGGCTTTGCGTTTGGCGCGTTCTACGGGGTGTGGTGGTGCCTGCAAGAAAATGGACGGAGACATACATGGCTCTGTCGTCAGCAAGTGGTGCTTTAGAATGTTCCTACGTTACAAAGCCGTCATGATTATTTCTGACGACTCTTCGGTCTTCGGTGATTGTAACTTTGTACCACAGTTTCCCGCGTTTGTAGACTATTTGGGTGATAACTACCCTCCGTATTGAAAAGCAAAACATGTAAAATGTATAGAACTAGCAAGTTGGCCCGCGCTAATAGCGCGGCTAGATTTGATAAACCATATTTTTTTAAATGTTATGTTAGCATTGTATTTTCTTTATCCATCTTAATTCATTATCCATCCTTTTGAAATCACTAATACCGATATTGATACATTCGAATTTTGTTATTTGGATGGTGTTTTAATTGGTGGATGGAACCTGGCCTAATAACAAATGTCATTCGACGCTCTGTTGCACCCCTGCATACAGTGTCAACCTCCGAGCTCTGTATTGGACAAAAATTGTTGTTTACCCTCTCATCACTTAGTTCCCACCTCAACCGACTGAGCCTCTTACTCCCCACTATCGATGGTCGAACTCTGCCTTGTTGAATCTATGGCTCCTGAGTTTGGCTCGGTTGTTGACCTCAAGCAGAGTCTGGGTTCTCCACTTTCTGATGCGCAGATCCAACTCCTCCAGCGAGCTCGTCGTACCTCGTGGTACCGTTGGTTGTCGACGTAGGTGACCTTGAAGCTTGATTTGGGGTGGGCTCAAGCAACGGTAGCGTAGGTCCTCCTCTATTTTCCATATGGGTGCAACCCCTTCATCTCATCCAATGGTACCTTCTTCCTCTCGTCCAAAAGTCTCTCTTCTTTACGATCGACGGTCGATGCCCCTTTCCTTTTCTTCTTCCTGCTCATCGATGGCCTCTCCTTCGTTGATGGTGCATGGTGGCCGGTTCTCTCTCTTCTAAACTTGCGATCCCGACAAATACATAGGATGTTTCTTATATATACATGTTGTGTCATGTCTCCTAGGATATATATTTATTGCTTGAAATGCTATGTCCTTAGTCGTTGTTGAATATACCTTCTGTCTTCTAAAATATAACCATTATGTTTGACAATACTTTTATAACTTCTAAGATAACTACTGATCATCAATAGTAGGTAACATTATTCATTGTGGGCATACTTGTGTTCATCATCATGTTCATTGTGTTGTTTGGTTCTTCACGCATCACGTACCTACCTAATTCCAAAAGTTTCCAAAAGATTAGAAGATATACGACAAACCAACTTGATCTCATCACTTTCATTCTTGTTTGGAAGCTTACTATGCTTACAGATATATGTAGTCGAAAAACTGTTCCTCTTTATTTATTATAGATGATCTCATGTCACTAACAGGTGGCCAATTCGCAAGCAAGCCCATGTTGTAGGGACAAAAAGTCCCTCTACTGCAGAGCATGCTTATGCTAAATGGTGACATCATACTAATAATTCAATTTATCTCCCTCATATCTATTGTGCAAGATAGATATTTGCATTGGGTAGCTTAAATTTCTCTGCACATCATGCTAGCTTCTCGGATGTATCACAATATTTGTTCATATCACAATGCTTATGTTTTCTCTTGTTGTCTTCCTCCTTTTGTCAACCTTACACCTTCTTGTTTTTTCGAGCATTTTGCCAATTTGTTTTAGCCATTTATGGCCACCTGCTTTGTCTACTATTATTGTCTACTACCTCAGTTCTTATCTGACCAAAGCAGTCGTATCGCGTTGGTCGCTATCTAGGAAGCCATTGTCTCGCTTTTGGTCTCCAAACCCCATATGGTTGATGCCAAACCATACTTAACATCTTCTTTGTCAAATTACTGCTATGCAAACCTACATGAATTGCTCATCAAATCTATCTTATCTTATCATCTCCTGTGACATCCATTTTTTTTGTCTCTATCACGGTTGTAGGTTTGTATGCGCCAGAATCAAGTATTTCCTCTCCCTAACCTTCTACCCATGTTGTATTTTTCAGTGCCTATCTCAAAAAAAATCGAAGAGACTTAGAGCATGCTTGGTACACTTGTTGCCGGTTGTACGCCTTGTCTGCTTGCCTCGCGTTTCTAGGCAAATCAAGGTGAGCTCCCATGGGAGTGGTTGCTTTCCTTGCTGTTGCTCGCCTTGTAGCTCGATCCAGCAGTGTCATGGACGCTCGATCGATAGCAGCAAAGGTCCATCCGACCATGGTGAAGGTTAATCCAATAACAGTGGAGGTCGAATTGACGACATTAGATGTCAAATTGACAGTAGTGGAGGACGATTCAGTGGCCAAAGAGTTTGATTCAGTAGCTAAAGAGCTTGATTTGGTTCTCGTGCACCTGAATTTTACGACGACAAAGCTTATTTTGGCAGATGCGGTGTTGATTCGACGATCAGTTCACGTCAACAATCTGAAGTATATCTAGATCGGATTACAAACAGTATCCCATGATATCCGGACTGATTGACGTTGTGTCTGGTGTCTTGATTTCTGCACACCAAATCTCCCGTCGTCTCGGGCTCACTTGCCAGGATGGGAGGGCCCACCATCAAGACTTAACTTCAACCCTTTGAACAAAATTCCCCCATCTTCATGTCCCTGAGCGACGACCCAGTTAAACAATGGCTAGTGTGCAATTGATTGTGTATATAAACAAAATCCCCCATCCTCGTCTCCATGAGCGATTGCATAGTCTCTTGTCGCTATCTCTCCATGCCCATGGTTGCTTTCTCTAAATAGTCTACCTAGTTCGTGCTCTAAACATGTCTTGTCACGCTTTATGCTTTGCTCGTGTCTTCTTCTCCGACTTTCGGCATTGAGTAAATTAAACTACTGGATGAAAATAAATAAACAAAGCAGTACATCAATTACGCTCTATCCTCCTCACACCCTCTTTTTCGCATGAAGATGTTGCCGATTAGATTATTTGATCGCCTGCTCGAGGGCACCGCACTATAATCCCTTACTTTGAGAGGGAACAACGGACTATATCCACTCCCGTATGTATTTTCATATGGCGGTTTTTACATATATAAGTGATTTTCTACGAAGTATAGTTTAGGGAAGAGATTTTTGGTTGTCACTAAAGTCATCACGAGGCCAAACTTGGGGTCACGGTTCCTCTCTTCTTTATTTGAGAAACAATTTTATTTCCATCTCATATATATATTAGAGTCATGTGAGGCTCAACAAAGAGATTGATTTTTATTTCCTAACAGAAATTTATTTTCATCATGTGCCATGTCTTATCAATGTTGGCATTTAGAGCCTTGCAAGGCTACATGCCTATGCGGATAAATATTTCATGAACTTCCTAATTAGCACTTTAACACGGACAGAGAACTAATTTAATGCTCATCGTGTTAAACTTTCTAAATAATAATTGTATTTGTTATTTACTCTTCAGTTAATTATTTTTTTGCTTTCCTAATCTGTGTAAACATTAACTACTATTTTTCTTATTTTTAATTCTGAATTTATGTATTTATTAATTGTATTTGTATTGAATATGGACTATTTGTATTTCCTTATTTTAATTCCGAATTTATGTATTTTTTTGATTAATCTAGACCTTCGTATCTTTATAAAATCCAACAGTGTATATTCTTCTCTTTTTTGGATTAACGTGGGAATTTCTAGACCCTCTCAGCGAACGTGGTGGCTTCTTTTAACACTCAAGTATAAAGATAATAGATCTCTATCTCAATCATACACAGTAACACTATAGCACATGTGAGATGAGGTTGATCTTAGACCGAGCAGCCCGACCAAACGGTCTCGACGCTTGTGTTATTGCACCATATAGTACGTAGCTACTTGTTATAAGTACTAAATTAACTCAATCAAAGCATGTCGGGTTTGATGTCCGGCAGCCTACCAAGGGTGTACCCGAGGCAGTGATTTGTGCGGTGGGGGTCGTGAGACCTGAAACCCGAAGATAAAAGCAAGGACACGGAACATAGATTTATACAGGTTCGGGCTGTCAAGCTAGCGTAATACCCCACATCCTATTTTGAGGTGTGTATATTGCATCATGCGCTTGGGTGTAGAGGTGTTGATCTACCGATCTAGGTGCCCCGACCCTCCTTTATTTCTAGAGGTGGGTTTCTAGTCGGTTACAAGATACTGATAGGATTACACGGTATGAGTCCTATAGTAGGAGTACAAGAGAATTCTAGTAGAAGTCCACCTTCTTCCTTTCTTGCAGGTACTCGGAGTGTATGCCTGACAAAACCTTGCCAAATAGTCCCTTGTTAACTGAAAAACTTGTTTTTGTTATCATTAGCTAAGGGTATACGAGACATCCCCCCTCTTTAATCTGTCCTAAAAATCTTAGGATACCTTGTATTTGAGGACAGAGGGAGTACGTACCTAACAGGACGTAGGGTATTATGCTATTAAGTAGTCAGAATCTGTATAAATTTGTGTCTTGTGTGTCGTCGTTTTTATTTTCGAGTTCCAGGTACGACGATTCCCCACCACACTATGTACTACTTCGAGTACTCCCTTGGTAAGTTGCCGGGTATAAAACACCGACATTAGAGTAGTGACGACGACGCATGTGGAGTTGCTTTTTTTAAACTTGAGAGTAGACTTATGCAAGAACACACTCATGGTTAAAAGGTAGGAGTAGGGTGGAACATATATAAATTAAGAAGAAAAGAAAGGATCTGTTTCGTAGTTGTCACCCTCCGGTTGCCTACCAGGATCATGTTGGATCAAATCAACCTGCTGGATATAGTGCTATTTGAGCTTTCTGCTGCAAGTTCTCCGGGGCACTTTGCCATCTCCTACACTGTTGCCATGGTAAGTCCTTGACAAATAATTGGGTTGCTGAGGAAACCAAATAAAGGCGATTCACAATTATTCTGATTTTGTAGCTTAGCTTTCGTCCCATCGTTGTCGTTTTTTACACTCAAGATTTTATAAATGGTGACGAGAATCGAGAACTCAAAAGGGCTATCAGCATCACTTTTCCGAGTCCATGAATGTGTATCTCAGGCTTGAAATTTGCTCTTTTTTTTAGTGGAGGCTTTCTGTCTAGATGGGTAACTTGGGCCGCTATCTATACAGGCATTCATAGAGGTCCACACTTGGGCTTTTGGCCCAGATGTACTGACAACATTCTATTTTTTTTCTTCTTCTCATGCAGCTCAGCACAGCCAGCCAACAGGGATGCCACGTCCATCCATCTAGACACCCGCTCCCTCCATTCAAAAATAATCCGTATGACTCGTTTTATTTTGAATTTGACCGCTCATCTTATTAAAACAGGTATACAGATATTGTCAAATTTAAGTTATTTTCGAATAACTTTTATCAATAAAGCAAGCCGTAATAAAAAATGTGATATTTTGCGTAATTTTTTAATTACGACGAGTAGTCAAACTTAAAAGTTAAAAATTTCAAACGAAATATAAGTTGGGACGTAGGGAGTAGGTGGGTAGTAGGATTTGAAACATAGTGTTTTTCTTAAAAAAACAAGACTTGAAACATAGGGGCTTCAGAATCACATCATCTTGGTAATTGGTATATCGTTAACTAAACCTCGAGTGTGTGTGCTCACATTGGCCTAGGAGTGCAGTTTTAGAATATGTGCATGCATGCTGTCGTCCTTTCCATTTGTTCGTTCTTCAGATGAGATTCTAGTTCAAGTAGATAATTAGGGCCTCAAGAAATAAGTTTGAGGCAGAAATTAGCAAATTAAATTGCTTCTGGAATCACTACGAGGCCTCTTGTTATAGTAAATAAACTTCATAATCATATCCAGATTTTAAAGAAGAATATTCTGCTTGCCCCGCCCCGTTCTCTTCCACCTGAAGCAAACCTCCTTTTGCTTCCTCACGACCCTCTCCCGCTCACCTCCAGCGTTCTCGCCGAGAGCGCCAGGAGCGTGGCCCCGCCGCCCTTAGCTAGTTGTAGCAGTAGTCATCTAGTAGATCTAGTGTGCCTTAGTGCTTCCGCCTTTATAGCTTCGTCCCAGCCTCCGGTCGCCCCCGCCGTCAGAGTTGATGTCGTCGGGTTCTTCCTTGGCGCCTTCCCCGCCGTCGCCGCTGTCAGCCTACAGGTACGTGGTAATAAAATAAATTCGCTCCCCCATCTTCTCGCCCCTCCTCTGCTTCCCAGATCTCCCTCCCCCTGCTTCCGCCCCGGCAGATCTAGGCACCTCCGCTCCGCTTCCTCTGTAGTTCGCCTTCGCCTCCATCTCCACCATGCAGCCTCAGTTCCTGTGGACTCAGTCTTCTACCAAGTAGCTACGCATCCGATGGTACCTCGATGACCTCGTCTCCCCCAGAGTCTCGACGTGGAGTCGCTTCTTCAATCTCCGGCGACAGCAATCAAATCACCTTTTGGTCTCCCGGTGTGTGCCTCCCCAATAGCTCCGTCGACCCATCTTCAACTGTAGCTCTGCACGGTCCTTCCATGTGGGTGTAAGCGCCATAGGCGCCTCTGCGGCCCTACGCCGGTGAGCTCGTCGTCATTCATGTTTCGGTTGTTGCTGCTGTTCTTATCTGCTCCAAGGACCTAGTTGTAATATTGTCTTCTTCGAAAGACCTTCTTGTAATATGGCTGATTTATTATATATATATATATATATAGTGTTTTGCTATAATGCATCTGGGTGCATTCTGTATAGAGAATGCACCCACTCTGATTGTAATTGATTTTTTCCTCAGTTGCAACTAGACTTACTCTGGTTGCAATTGGTTCGCGTCGGGTTGCAATCGGGTGGTCTAGTTACAATTGGTTCTTATCTAGTTGCAACGGGCCAGATTTATTGTAATGAGTTCCGTCGAGTTGCAATTAGTATAGTGTCATGGTTGCAATTGATCTAGTCTCACTATTGCAATTGGTTTACACGCAGTGAGCGCCTAGTTGCAACTACTTGGGTCCGATTGCAATTGGACCGCATCCAATTGCAACTAGTCTGTTTAGTTGCAATTAATATAGTCGCACATTCCTCACTGCGGGAATCTGTACATTTGTTGCGCAAAATGTTTTTCCGTCGAGTTGCAATTGGTATGGTGTTCCAGTTGCAATTGCTCTAGTCAACCTGTTGCAATTGGTTGAATCTGCGGGGTCTGTGCATCTGCTATACAGATTGCACCTTGTTGCATTTTAGCCTCACCCCCTCACCCTATATGTATGTATGTATGTATGTATGTATGTATGTATGTATGTATGTATGTATGTATGTATGTATGTATGTATGTATGTATGTATGTATGTATGTATGTATGCAGTGGTAAAAAAGAATAGTCACGCATACTTACACGTCCTAATAGAAAGGAATTAAGTTACACCACGCACTGGTAGGGAACCGGGCTTTAGTCTCAGTTGGTAAATGCCTTAGAAACCTAAAGGTCAACCGGGACTAAAGGTTTTTAGGAAAACAAAAAAAGCCTAGCAAACGCTGGCTTCTGCTACCAGCTCCAGCTCCGTCGGCTCCAACTCCAACTCCAACAAAAACAAGTTCAATTCCACCAAGAACAAATTCAATTTCACTCTAGCATTCACATATCGTATCACACAAATTCATTCAAGTTCGTCTTACAAAGCATCTACAAATTCATCTCACGCCTGGCTGCTAGCCCCGGCCGCACCCACGCCTGGCCGCCCAGTCGCGGGGCCGCACGCGCGCCTGACAGCCCGCGCAGACACGCACCACCGGCCTGACCGCGGGGACGACCGTCCTCTGCCCACGCCTCCATTTGCGGAAGAGAGAAGGAGATGAGATGCAGAAGAAAAAAATGAGAGGAAGAAGATGAGAGTTGATTGGGTGGTGGGTGGGAGAGAAAGTGATAAGGGGAAGGGGCGCGCGATAGTTTTTTTTAGGGAATTGAAGGGCGCCACGGCGGTAGGTGGGAGCACGACTTTAGTCTCGGGTGGAAATACCACCCGGGACTAAATCTTTAGTCCCGGGTGGTGTTTCCAGCCGAGAATAAAGGAGGCTCTTTAGTTTTGGGTGGAAATATCATCTGAGACTAAAGGTCTGCGTCAATGATTGCTGCCGCTCCAGCTTTTGGAAGCGGAGCCTTTAGTCTCGGTTGGTAATACCAACCGAAACTAAAAGGGGCGGCTCCCGCAACCATTTCGTGCCACGTCGATGACACCCCTTTAGTTTCAACTCCAAAGTTGAACTGGGATTAAAGAGGCGTACCAAAGGCTATTTCTCTACTACCAACATTTCTATCAGCTGCAAACATTCGAATGCCGATCAATCACTGGCAAAAAATGGTTTAATTAATTAATTAATTAATTAGCTTCTCTATATAGCAACTGAAATAAAATAAAGAGGACATTGAAGCTATAAGCACAACTAAAGAGGACACTGAAGGTATAAGCACAACATCTGACGGCACACCGTGGCCTCATTCACGGGCCGTGCCACCACCAGCGTCTCATGTCATGTCCTCCTCCGATGGGAGCATCGTCGTGGTCACCCCGGCAACGTTGTCCTCGAGCGCAACTGCTGCACCACCACCGCCGGAGCTAACACCAGGAGCACTCCCGCCGCCGCTCCAGCTCATCATGGCGGCGTCGGCGCCGGCGGCCACCACCGCGGCGCGCGCGGCGGCGGAGTCCTTCCCGGTGAGCCTCTGCACGACGTCCTTGAAGTTGGCCTGGTCCGTGCTCACCTCCCTCGTGACGATGTGCTTCACCTTCACCTGCTGCTGCTGCGCCGTGGACCGCCGGGCCCTGGCGGCCTCGGTGGGAGGAACCGCTGGCGGCGGCATCGACGAGCCATCGCCGCCGCCTTTCAGTCGTCCTTCCATATCGATCTCGATCGAGTAGCTTACTACGCTATGTGGCCTAGCTACGACAGCTGCAGCTCCTTAAACAACTAAAAAACTTCTTTGATCTCACCTCCGATCCCCTGCAGTGACGAATGATGTGATTTATATATATACACATATATATAGTAGGTCGTGTAGTGTGATACTACGGTATGTACGTACGGTGATCAAGATTTGACCACTACTACCACTGGCCGGCCTGCGTGTGGAGTTGTCTCTTTTGAGCGAGAGCGACCGACCCCGGCCGGGGAAGGAAGAAAGGTCGCTGCGTGCGATTGGAAGAACGAAGAGGGCGAATCGCCCGTTGAATGGGAGACGGGGAAGAAGAATGGGAGGACTACTAGTCGCCTGCAGGTTCTAGTCTCATATATCATCGAATTTAGATTAATTGATTCCATTCTCGTGCAAGAATAATCATCGCCCATATAAGCATCCAACTAGACCACTGGTAGTGGCAGCAACTAGATCACCATCGCTATCGAGTGTCGACAGCGTTGCCTTTTCTAGACAAGAAGCGAATGAATGCTCGACATATATGCAAGACTGAGACCTCTGACTGATCCAAGCTAGAACCTTGTTGTTTTAGCCACTGGCCGGTACGGTGCTTGTCGAAGCTGCACGGAAGCCGATCGATGCGGCGTGTTTCCTTGGATTGGACAGCGGCGGGCGACCGGACCGGAGGACGACGACGCAGCTCGCTCGCAACCGGCCGGCGGCGGGTTTCGCCTGCCGCCTGATCGACACGCACGTCCGTACGACACACGGCCGCGCGCGCGTGGCGTGGAAAATTTACTGCACGCGCGCGGCGATTGGAGACTCCGGAGTCCCGGACGGTGACGGTAAATGGTGAAGGATGAGCGGGGGAAGTAACCCCACGATGTTCAGATGGTTTGTATCTAGTGTGATCTTAACCAAGTTAATGTACGTTCTTCCCCGTCTGCAGGTTCGTCAACATCACCGAGATCTCATTCCTCATCCGGGCCAGGAATTCTCTGCCTCCCGGCCGAGCGGGCGCGCGGGATCGTCGTCGTTTCTCTGGTACGGCCGGTGGTGGTGTGCCTGATGGCGTCAGGCGCTGCCGTGTGCGATCTGCGATCCACCGTAGGGCAGCGTGCGTTCGTACATGCACCTCAAGATGACGACGCTACTGAGCCGAGAGACTCGAAGACGAAAGGAGAAAACCACGGCAAATCGCCCGCCGCCGGGCTGGACGTGTTGGCCCGTGCAATCAATCTGATCAAATAAATAGCTCGAACGAATAATTTCATCGGCTCCGATCCGTTATTGATTGCAACCAAAAGGAAACATGAATTTTCAACTTTTTCATTACACTAGCAATAGACACACGTGCGACACACACGTTTTATAAATATAATTTTATTATTTAAGTATTTAATATTTAAATTAAGAAGTTTTTAAAATTGCAAATTGAAAAGTTATTAGAAGGAAACGGTCTCGCCCTCTCACAAGCCAATAAGATCTCCCACCCTCATGAACCAATAGTGCCTGTGATAGGCAGTTTTGGTGTATGACTATATGTAGTCACCCGGAAGACCACTCAGGTGCTCTCTCTATGCACAAAGCTTAATACAGTAAGTTGCCAGCAAATTGTCACTATTCACCCGTCACATCTAAAGCAATTTACCGAACTAAACAAGGTCTAAAATTTTATGTTGTTTAACATCCAATGAGAGTTGTCCTATATCCAACATTATATACTTCCAAATATTTGTGAGTTTTGCTTAAAATTAGATTTCTCAAACATGAAAAATGATTAACGGCAAAACCAATCCAGCAGACCAACCAAACAAAATATAAAATGGAAAAAAAATAAATAATGCATTTTAAAATACGGAATTCAAACTTAGTTGTATTTGATGGTTTCGTAGCGAAGGACTCACGTACAAGAAAGCTATAGATCGGACACAAAATGTCGAATCATCAAATCAACTAACTTCTTACGACGTAAGGAACATGCATATCGTTGTCATTGGGAATTATGTTCGTGCTATCTCTCTCTTGTCTTCCTCCTCTTTCTACACGCCAATCTCCTTTTCTAGTGGTGCCTCGCTAAGGTAATGGTTGCCAGCTTCGCGCTCGCAACCCCATCCACAACCTAGGCTGCTCCATCCTTCCTATCTTGCGCTGGCTCCGGTCGTCCAGCCCCAATCCATGGCCCACGACTTCTCCCGCCAATCCAGCTCCGGACGCTACTCACCAGTCGCGCTGCCCCTGCTGCTTGATTGGGACTTGCTCATCGCTCGTGGTCATTCCCACTGGGGCCACGGCCTGGTGCAAAGGGCCGCGACTTTAGTCACCAAGTTCACGGATCGAGGGTCGAGGAACGGAAACGAGGAACATGGTACATTGATCTGTAAATATTTGGAACGAAATGGGTATATACCAAACGTGAACCATATTAATTCGGGACGTTACAGTCGATATTTTTCAAAATTAAGGACACAACTATACAACAAATATATATATTAAAGTGTATAAATATAATCGTATATTATATACTAAAAGTAATACTAAATAAAATCAGTAATAGACTATCTAACCCAAAGGCCCATTAATACAGAGCCCATCAGCCCAATCCACCTTTTCATCCTCACCTCCTCCCGTTGACTCCTCATCTGTTTACAGAAGCTCGGGGGCAGCTGCCGCCGGCAACTCCATTGCTGTCGCCCAAATCCTCCTGATGTGGTGAGTTAGTACTCATCTCTTCATTCATTTAGCTTCCTCTATCATTTTTCCTCCCATTCGAATGCTTCCCGTTACAAATCCTTCACTGGCCCCAGTGGAATCGAAGATCCCGATGTCACCCGGCTAGGCTGCTGTTTCATCTTCTAGCGCTCCAGGTGACCAAGGATGAGGTAAGCGATTCACGTTCCGCTAGCAAGCAAGACGACGATCCAAGCTTTGTTCCTTCCGCGTATCACGAATCGTCCTGCTTCGATCCCATCCCGTATGACTTAAGAGGACCTCAGGGGATTGCGCAAGGGGCACGGCAGTGCGGCCTCCGGGAGGAGTCGAGGTTGCGGATGCCGTCGAGTATATGGAGCGCGTCGTCAAAATCGCTCCGCCGCCGGCACCGACACCACGTCAGTCCCAGTTCAGTCCTCCAGCACCAGCGCGCGACTGTCATCCTCGAGAGCTCGGGCAGACGGCGCAGGTGTTTCGAAAGCCACCGAGGAACGAAGGGAAGGGCGGGCGCCCCCTTGAAGAACCCTATTGGCGAAGAAAGGGGAGTGAACGGGAGCCGATAAAAATTCTTCGGTGAGAGCTTCGCCTGTATCCCCAAATCACTTCCGAGGCCTCCTACACAAATTTTGTCAAATCTGCGTAGTCACTGGAGTACTACTGGACCTAGGAACAAGATACACCTCCAATCGAGCACACATGGAAAACACAATGGAAGAAAAACTCAAAACCGATCTGACATGTAGGGGCGGTTAGACCGGGGTCAGGGGCGGTCTAACCACCTCACCCAGGCAGAACCAAAAACCACGGAAACTGGAGCAACCAAACTTGAAATGACCTGAAAATTTACCAAGGCCTTTTCTGTTCAAGGCAAACATGCTCACAGAAGATCTACTCGAAAAACCAAACTTTCTCCGAACGAAACACAGGGCGGTTAGACCGTGTGCCTGGGGTGGTTAGACCACCCTCCCCTGGGCAGCTCGGAATGAACAACACTCGCGGGTCAACTCTCAACTTCCCATCGACCGATCTCCCGATTCACCCAACGGATTGAAACAAAACTTTGGGGAAGGTGGGATGCCTCGTGGACAACCTCTAGCTCATAGCTCACACCCCAAAACACACTCAATCATCAGGAATCGCAAATCTCGGGCCTGTACCTCAAGAACTCGGGGAACAACGAAAACCACCAAATCCAACCCTTTTCCCGCAGTTTGAGAGGGACAAATCACTATGAAAAGAGTCACCACGGGCTCATAAGTGGATCCCTCCAACAAACTCGCAAAGAAACAACCTCAAATATGACGAACAGAAAAAGAAAAACGAGAGAGACACCATATCGGAGACAAGAAACAACGCCAAACCTTCCATACATACAAGAAATGATTCTTTACATTGCTAGGTCTAGCAACCTTCCTTCATCCTACCCACTAGAAAGTGGAGGAAATAGAAGTGAAGAAACTCCTCCTCTCTTCCTCACCTCATGAAGCACTAGCTAGCCTAGACAAGAAGAAAATGAACTAGGGTTCCAAGAGTTGGCTGCCATCCACCCCTTGAGAGACATGTATAGGTGGAGGCAAAAGACCAAACTACCCCTATAACTTGAAAAGAAGATACACACCCTCAAGGGCAATTTGGGTCATTTCGTCGAATCTCCATCGGACGGGCACGCATCCACCGCAAGCCTGCTTAGCATCGACGCAAGCCTTGCGATCACACCGCGTGTCCTCCGCTTCGAAGCTTCCCGACGCACCACGACCCATGTGGTCAGACAACCCAGCCCTAGCGATCAGACCGCCCCACCTAGTCAGACCGCCTGCCCAGGCGGTTAGTGTAACACCCTAGGTTTTTAACAGTAATCACCTCGCTAATGGAGTCAAATCATCATTAGCATGGTCAACCCTTGGTTAAGATGGTCAAAAACCCTAGCTCTTTAAACCTCTCTCTAGAACTCCTATCATATCTCAAAAATTCACTTAAACACTTCAAAATCGGCCAATACGAAAGTTGTTCGTTATCTCCGGAAACACATTTTTCTCGATTGGTGGCATTCCAAAATTTGAGTGGAAGATGCTCAAAATCTTGGTCAAAGCCCTGCTGCATAGTAATCTCGAGCCAAGAATTCTGCCTTTTTGTGCGCACGTTACCGACCAAACCACAACTCAAACCATATATCCCCCTTTGTAAAAGTTGTAGCCTATACTCCCATCTACAAGTTTGATTTTTGGACAATTTGAACTTTTATTTGAAATTTTGGAGTTTTGGATGGTCAAACGGGTGCTGACCAAACGTTTTCGGCCCTCTGGGTGCCAGAGCGCGCCCTCGCGCGTCGCGCCGCCGCGACGCGGTCGCCAAGTGGCGGTGGTCTCACCGCCGGCGTCCGGGGTCCCCGACCGCAGTACCGTTGTGGGCCTGCGTGTGTTTCTCTCCCCCCTGTCGACCGACCAGAGCTCCGAGAGACCCTCGCTCCGCCGCGTGTCGCACGTCCACGCCCTTGCTGCCATGCCCCGCCGCGCCGGTCGTTCCCCTGTCCGCCGGCAACCCTCCTTCAAGCCCGGCGCCTTGCCTTGTTTGCCTTAGGCCAGTCTCAATGGGAGGATCATAGACATTAAATAGGGTGCCACATATGCAAAAGAGATGACATGACATGATATTTAATAGGAGAGAGAGGAAACCAGGGTCACCCTCATGTCCCCGGGTTGTCGCGGGATCCTAGGAATGACACCCCCATGACCCTCCCACTGAGACAAGTTGACACAATTTGTATAGCACAATTGACCAACCAACATGCAACAATTAAATATTTACAGGAACCTATGAAAGTGTGCTATGACCGTGTGCACTGAGATAGGGTGTGTCATCCCATAAATCAATACAGTAAAGATGATGTGTCACTCTTGGAAACTCCCCCGTGACCCCTTCCAAGTTCCACCGAGACTGGCCTTAGCCTGGGGGACAATCTCGCCTCCGCCGCTTATACATAGGAGGGCGCTGCCGGTCTTCGCGCGCACGCACAGCAGAGCCGCCGCACCCGCCATTTGTGCGCCACAGCCAAGCTCCTCCCTCCGGTCGCTTCCACCGCCGCCTGAGCCCTCCTCCACCTCCCCACAGCCTCGATGAAGCCTCCCAAGCTGCTCATTGCGGAGCATTGCCAGCCAGCACGCCGGAGCAGAAGCTCCTGCGGCCGCAGACCCACGGCGCCGCCGAGGACTGCCGCCGGCAGCACCTCCGACCCTTCCAAGCCCCGGAATGGAACCCTAGGTGAGCCTACACCACTCCCCCGCCATTTCCCGACCCATCCCGGCCTTCCCCTCACCGAAAACCGAGCTCCCTCCGGCGGCCATGGTGCCAGGAACCCAATTGTAATCCAAGTTTTCGTTCCGAGGGCCTATCTGCCAAATCCGAGGACCTTTTCGTAAATTGTTTCTTCCAGATCTAGGGTGAAGATGCTGAATCTTGTAAAATACATATAAAATTGTAGAAAAAATAGAAAAATACAAAACCAATTTTATTGGGTTCCTTGTGCCAAGATATACCTTTCCTGCAAGGAATGTATATAGTTTTGATGAATAGTTTTTGAACAGAAATTCAAACTCAGTTTGACCTACTTTTGTCATAGTTCAAAAACTATATAAGATCTTGAGCTGATCTTTGGATATGTTAGTAGCGATGTCCTGAGTAGGCTTGTACTAAGTTTTTGCACAAAGTTACTGAGTGGTTATTTAACTATGATTTATTTTGTATTTATGGTAGATCTGAGTAAATGATTTTTGTAGCTTTATCTGAATAGATTTTGATGTCCAACTTCTGGATATAGTCTTATTATGCTTATGTTCACCTCTAGTGAATCACCTAGGATTTTAGGACTGTTCTAAATACATGTTCTTGATTTATGCTTAGTTTTAAATGTAAGTGCATATTTTGAAATCTGCACATGTCCATGAGCTAATTTTTGGTGTACACCCTGTCCTTAGCATAGTGAACATGTGGTAGAAAGTTTAGCTTCAGAATAGTGATAGTTTTTCCTATAAAAATTATTTATACTTGCTAGGCTAAATTTTGTCTTTTTTGTACAAATTAAAATATGAGTGTTCTAGAGCCAAATTTTGGCATGTGACCTTGTTATATTCATATGTTGTTGTGTACCAACAATTAGGACCAGAGGAAGTGTGAATATGTTTATATGATTTATTCATGCTTTTAGTAGCTTTAACTTGTGGTATTTTTCATGCTTAGAATATAGCTCAAATTGATGTGAATTTTGGTCATTGGCTTAGTAGTTGAACCATGAGCACAAATAAATTCTCCCTGTGATCTTGTGAGTAGTTTTCACAGAATTAATTTTGGAAATGTAAGGAATCGGATGCTCGTAGCCTAAGAGGGGGAGGGGGTGAATTAGGCAACTTAAAACCTTAACCTATGGCTTCCACTACTTTGCATAAAGTAAACTAGATCATTTTTATCTAGATGTGCAATCTAAGGTTGATCTAGTGTGAAACCCTCATCCCAAAACAAGTTTTGCTACCTATAGCCAATCCTAGCATGATACTACTCTAGAAAAGTAAAGGCAAGCAAGGTTTACAAGCGAGTAATGCAGAAACGTAAAGAGGGATGAGAGGAAGCAAACTCTTGACACGTGATTTATCCCGTGGTATCGGTAGGTACTAAGCCACCCCTAATCCACGTTGTTGAAGCACTCCACACAAGAGTATTACTTCCCGGTCACCAAGTCTCTCCCAAGAGCACCACTTGACTTGCCACAAAGGCTCGCCACGAAGGCAATCGCCAAGCTCCCTTGGTCACCTTGATGCCGCCTCCACTAAGGAGCTTCTCCACCAATGGAAGGGGGGTCTCCATGTCCCACGCACAAAGTGTCCTCGCCGCTCCACACCAAGTCGGAGGTCGAAGACGTTTGCCGGTGAGCCACTTAGGCCCCAAGGCTTCCGGCACACCTTGTACAACTTGATTCACTCAAGAATCACCTCACAAGATTGGCACACCTTGCACTCACTCAGCTCTAAGCAAAGCCTAGCACTAAGCACACACACAAAGCATGTGCAAGTCTTTGGATGAGCAATTTAGCACTTGGATGGCTTGGATATGATCTTCTAAGTGTCTTGCACTCCTCTGCACTATCGAGCAACCTCAAATGGCGGGGTGGAAGGGGTATAAATAGCCCAAGGCTTCAAAATAGTCGTTGGACAAAAGCTATAGAAAGTTATACCATCGGATGATCCGACGCTATGCTTTTCCCGGGTGTTGGTTCATCCGGTGCTACTAGCCGTTACCTTCCACCACACGTGACAGTTGACACAAATCATCCGACGCTTCAACTGACGCACCGTCGGTTCATCCGGTGCTGAAGACTCCGCAGCGAAAACCTTAGTGTCTTGAATTTCGTAGCCATCGGATGAACCGTTGCTTGAAACCTTTTGATCATCGGTTCGTCCGGTGCTGAAGGCCGCTGACTCAAACCCTTACTGTCGTGATTCCATAGATCATCGGATAGACAGACGGTTGAACCACCCAGACCGTCGGTTCATTCGGTGCTACTAACCTTGCTCCTTTTCCTCCAGGAATTCATCAGGTGCAACTAAAAAAACATACAGTCGGTTCATCCAACGGTCTGTGTAGACTAAGCCTTCTTCATGCAGTGTACCAGTTCATCCGCCCATTGCACCGATGCCTTCTTCTAAGGTACCGTCGGTTCATCTGACGGTGTCTCTTTTTTTCTTTTTCTTCCACGGTTTAGACCCTCGAAATCTCCAAAAAGTGTCCAAAACAAAGGGGTCTCCAAAGGAAATCTAGCAAGTCCTAGCAAACATAGCTCAAGAGAAATGTTAAATCCTAAGGGAGAAAGCCGCGTGAACCATGATCCATATGTATGATATCAATGAAGACACCACATGTGTGGATAACTAAGGTGGATCACAAGCTCATGAGGCTTGCATGATACAAACTAAGCTCCCCCTAAGTGTGTGCACAAAATGATAGTGTGGAAATCAGGTGCACAACTACAAACACTTGTAAGACAAATAGAGCATATCATGTAAGGAGGTAGCTTAAATGACAAGAGATAAGACAAGAGAGCTCTTGTAACATTACCACTTGTAGATTTTGAGCATTGCATACCTCCGGGGGAGTTATTCCTCTCTACCTTATTGGCACCTCGTTGAGATGAGCCACTTGGAAATGGTATCATTTGAAGATGACACCACTTGAAAGAGGCTTGCAAAGAAGACACTTGGGGTACCACAAGGATTAGGAATGTATGAGTGTATTGTCTAATTTGAACTTATATAGAGACATAAGCTCGCAAGGACATGACTCAATAGCACGAAGCTCAATATTGCTATATTCACTCTTTTAGCGATGTTAGATCACACTGAGAGTGAAATAGCATTCTCTTAGAATGAAGCACCACACCGGAACGCGCCACCATGGGACTACACAAGATAAGCTTGAAACAATGTTAGTCCCATAAACAAACCATAGGATGAGCTCCCCCTAAATGTGTGCATTTAGTGTTTGAATCACCAACCAAATGTATGCACATTGTTTATGACAACAACAGGGAAGCTAACCCTATAGCTTGCTCATGATGCAAAGAGATATATATGAAAAACATGCATCATGAAAGAACAAGTGTAGCTTTCCCACACACTAATCAAACCATGTAGGTTGCTCATGGGTTAGCACATGACACAAGAAACCTACCATATGTAAACACCTAGGCATAGCAACAAATGCAAACCTAGACAAGACAATGGAGCTACAATGATACATAAAATGAGTTCTAGTTTCCATTACCTTAACCGGGGAATTCATCTGGTGCAACTAAAAAAACATACAGTCGGTTCATCCGACAGTCTGTGTAGACTGAGTCGTCTTCATGCAGTGTGCCAATTCATCCGCCCATTGCACCGATGCCTTCTTCTAAGGTACCGTTAGTTCATCTGATGGTGTCTCTTTTTTTTCTTTTTCTTCCATGGTTTAGACCCTTGAAATATATAATCTGATGGTGTCTCTTTTTTTTCTTTTTCTTCCATGGTTTAGACCCTTGAAATATATACTATCTTCTCATTTTGGCATGCGGTATTTTTGCATCCTTGGGACCTAGAAAATGTCTACAAAGACATGCTCAACAATATGGTTAGTCCCATCGGTCATGTTGTGATGAATCACCAAAATCAAACTTGAACAAATGGCATATGAGGCCATGTTCGCTACAGGAAGTAAATCAAGCTTAATAGAAAAGGAAATAGGAAAAATCCTTTTTCATCCTAATGCACCCTAAACCTTAGGCTCAAAATTCACTAAATCCCCTTATAAGTGGCCCCTGTTGTCTTGTGAAGTTAAATAAATTTAATTTGTATAAATGTGTACACAATCACCATCAAATACCCCACTTAATGTTGCATGTGCATCCTTCGTATAGATCTTCCCAACGGTAGCTACATGCTCGTGCCGGAAGGAGGAGACGAGGGAGCTGATAGTTACCTGCAGTACGTGGACGTAGCACAGGACCTGGAACAATGTCCAGAAGGGCCCAAGGCCTACCTTGCCGACGAAGGCAAGCCCCGGATCATTAACCTATGTTTTATTTAAATTTATGCAACTATCTATGCTTATGATTGTGCATTTACGTTCAGGAGTTGCAATGAAACCCTAGCTGCATGATCCTTAAGTACCTATGCTCTCTTACTAGTATGGTAGGTGGATATTTGCTATGCCCTAAGGACCCGGTGTCCCGGTACAAGCTAGTCGGGTGATGTTCGTCACTCGCGAGATATAGGTTCTTATGTTGGAATCATAAGATTTGATAAATGGATTGCTCACGTGGTAAGAGCATGGGATTTGGGCTCCGGTCCAGTGGCTTTCATGGGTTAAGTGCCTGAACGTACTAAGCACTTGTCAGGAATGGGACCGGTAAGCCTAGCTAGTACCTGATGGAGGCGGTAAGGGATTTTACTATCACTAATCTTGGGTTGCGGCCCCAGGCTTGCAACCTGTGGTACTTGTGTGAGGCTGGGTGACCTTGTGTGGTGTAACCCAGATAAGCCTTGTACTTGAGACTGTGAGCTATTATTCCCGAACCGAAGAGTGAAGGGAACCACTTGGTTGGTGAACTCTTAGTGAGGGCACCCTCCGTGTGTTTAGGTTTACCTTGCAAGGTTTATTAATCGATCGATCGTCAGCCTCTCACTGTTATCTGAGACTACTTAACCAACTGGCCATGATATCCCTATTGATGGAATATTTTTAAACTTGATGCTTGATTAATTGTATTTCACAACTTATGCTTGCAATAGATGGCTTACTTAGTAAGGAATCGGATGCTCGTAACCTAAGAGGAGCAGGGGGTGAATTAGACAAACTTAAAACCTTAAGCCTAGGGTTATCACTATTTGCTCAAAACATAAACTAGAACATGCTATCTAGATGTGCAACTATGGTTGTTCTAGTGTGAAACACTCATCCCAAAGAGTTTTGCAATCTATAGCCAATCCTATCAAGATGCTACTCTATGAAAGTAAAGGCAAGCAAAGATTGTAAGTATGAAATGCGGAAACGTAAAGAGGAATGAGAGGAAGCAAACTCTTGACACACGATTTATCCCATGGTATCGGTAGGCACTAAGTTACCCCTAGTCCACATTGTTGAAGCAGTCCACACAAGAGTATCACTTCTCAGTCACCAAGTCTCTCCCAAGAGCACCACTTGACTTGTCACAAAGGCTCACCACGAAGGCACTCGTCAAGCTCCCTTGGTCACCTTGATGCCACCTTCACTAAGGAGCTTCTCCACCAAGGGAGGGAGTCTTCGCATCCCCCACACAAAGTGTCCTCGCCGCTCCACACCATGCCAGAGGGTCGAAGATTCCTTCGGAGGCCCCAAGGCTTTCGATGCACCTTGTACAGCTTGATCCACTCGAGAATCATTTCACAAGGTTGGCACACCTTGCATACAACTCAACTCTAAGCTAAGCCTAGCACTAAACACACTCATTAAGCATGTGCAAAGCCTTTGGATGAGCACTTAAGCACTAGTATGGCTTGGATGTGATATTTAATGTGTCTTGGACTCCTCTGGACTTCAGCTCACTCCAGCGACCTCAAATGATGGGGTGGAAGGGGTATAAATAGATCAACAAGCCAATAGAGCCGTTGGGCTACCAAACCTGTACCGTCGGATGAATCGACACTCTGTAGGGGCACCGTCGGTTCATCCAGTGCTACTAGTCATTGCGCACTTCCACACCCAAAACTGGCTTTTCTATCTCTGTCATAGGGCACCATATGATCCAACGCATACACTGACGCCCCCACGATTCATTAGGTGCTGAAGGCCGGATCCTCAACACATCTTTGTCTTGGACCAAATAATTTATCGGATGAACCGACACATTCATCTGATGCCTCCAGAGGTTCATCCGGTGCTACTGACAATTTTCTCCTTCGTGGCTCCATTCATCCAGCGCTTGCACCGACGCTCAGGCAATCATCCGGTGCAACTAAAAATCCCACTGTTGGTTCATCCGACGATCCATGTTGACCAAGCCTTTTTCGCAGCGTACCAGTTCCTTCGATGCTTGCACCGCTGCTGCTTCCTAGGTACCATCGATTCATCGGTGTCCTTTTCTTCTCTTTTCTTCCTTTGAACTTGTCGCCACTCTGGATTTTTGCTATGATTAACCGGTGGTATGTTAGCTTTGATTGAGGTTTCATCCATGAGACTTATAAATGCCTACAAAGACATGCTCAACCATAATGGTTAGTCCCATTGATCATGTTGCCATGAATCACCAAAATCATACTCGAACAAATGGCTAGACGACCATGTTCGCTACAATGGCCTCCTCTCCTTCCTCCATTGTTCCGTCCATTTTTGTTTCAATTACTCAAGAAAACTTTCTTTTAAATTAACCATCTTATTTTGAGATGGGTAATTAACATCCATTTAAATTTTTAGCTTCTTTATATGGCTAGTTTTTGAATTTTGGCGTCAATTGGTGGAAAGGCTCTCTTGCTTCCTTTTAGAGCTCATTAGTGGTGGAATTTCAATGGAGTGAGCTGAAATTTGAAGGTTGCTTGTCACCGCCTTACTTGAAGGTTAGTATCTTGCTCATCACTTCATGTATGCTTAGTTAGATGAGAAAATGTGATGGAGAGACTTTTTGTTCACTCTAGGTCAAGTTTGAAGTTATCACAAAACCACATATGATTTAAGTTTAGTGAATGTAGCATCTTTTGAATTTGGTTCGTTTTATGCTCTGTCCATCATCACCGCCAGCCTATAGAATAAATCGGCATTGATGAACTCTATCATAACCACCAGCCTTAGACAAACCGGCAGTAAGGCGGTGATGGGGTACTCCCATCCTCGTCGAATTGAAGATGACGGAACTCAAACTGGTGGTGATGATGTCTTCTATAGTAGTGTAGTGTGAGTACATAATCACGCACTATCAAAAATTGTTGCCTGTTGTGTTCCATTCTCTATTTATCTTCTTGTTTAAAATCAGAGCTGAGTTCTAGAAGAAGGCCGTCACAACCCCTATATTTTGTCAAAAAAATTTAAAACAAATCCAACAGATCCATATTATATTGGATTGTAACATGCATGAGTCAAAGCTGTTCACTAACAACAAATTTCCGTGGCCTGCACCAGTCAATTCTTAAGTTTTGGACGTAGCATATACATGCATAACTTGCACGTGCCACATGAAAAATATTAGGTATAGAGTAAAGTGTACGGTCGGTCACTAAACTATCACAGGTGTGTCATCCTGATTCATGAACTCTCAAATTGACCGTTTAGGTCCTCAAACGTATTCGGCTATGTCATCCGAGTCCCTAAACTTGCTAATCACCCGTTCAGGTCCTCAAACTTGTTCAGTTGTATTACCTCGGTCCTCAAACTTGGTTTTGAGTCTCGTCTGGGCCAAACTAGGGTGATCCAAAAACTCTATATCAAAAAAATAATTCATAATTTTTTCATACAAACTCGAATGAAGACAGACTTTATATCAAAATTGTAGCCCTCAACATGATCTACAACTTTGTAGTTGAAAAGTTTTTGAACTTAAACTGTTGATAATTGTAGTTGAGAAGTTTTTGAACTAAAATTGTAGCCCTCAATGTGATCTACAACTTTTTTGTTAATTTTAAATTTCAAATTTGAAAGTCTATAAACATACAACAATATCTGGGGACCCTAAACAATTTTAATTCAAAAACTTTTTAACTACAAAGTTGTAGATTGCTTCGAGGGCTGCAATTTTGATATAAAGTTTGTCTTTATTCGAGTTCGTATGAAGAATTATGAATTATTTTTTGATATAAAGGTTTTAGATCACCTTGATTTGACCCATATGAGATTCAAAACTAATTAAGTTTGGGGACCGAGATGACACAACAGAACAAGTTTGATGACCTAAACGTCTTATTTGCAAGTTTTGGGACCGAGATGAAACAACGCAACAAGTTTAGGGAGTGGGTTGACCAACCGAACAAATTTGAAGACCTAAATAGTCATTTTGAGAGTTCATGGACCAGAATGACACACCCGTGATAGTTTAGAAACCGGCCATGCACTGTACACTTAGGCACATATCCTGGGGCGGAGCCAGGGGGGCGCAGGAGCCTGGCCCCCTAATGTTGTCGCAACATCCATGTCTCCTTAATTACTTTTTCTAATAACAGGGATTAGGGTCCACTAAGACACAAATTACCCCATACAAGGCCATAAGCCCATAACAGATCAGATGCTACTAGTAGCACGCAGTATGGCATTAGATGATAGATGTCACGTCTTCTCAATTCTTTTGGACACAAAGCCAAGAAAATAATTCATTTAAGTCCAATTGAGAAAATTCATAATTGACATGTAGTTTTCTTCTGTTTTTTTCATATCTTGTATTTAATTCTATTTTGATGAAGCAAATTAACTTGACCCAAATACAATTTTTACTTGTGCCACCGGACGCTATCCAATATATCTTTTTTTATTAGTGTTTGATGAATAGTAAAAATTGGTGGTTGTCTTTATATATTTGGGTTAAGTAAATAAGTAACTAGTAGCGCATAGCAAAATGTAAGACCTGTTCCATACACTATCGTTATATGGTCCAATAAATTTGTTACGTAATAGTAACACATAGTAACACACCGTTAGTGTCCTTATTATATTGAAACTATAAGAAAATTTTTCTTATTGTTTTGTCCTCAGTGTCTCGCCCGCCTCTAAATTTAAATCCTGCTGGCTACGCCTCTGCATATATCATATTAGATATCAAACGATATGCTAGAGACATATACAGAGCATGCATCTGGACGATGTTTGCTGCAGCTCTCCGTCCCCATGTGAAGTTTCAAGCTTTCAATTGGGAGAGAATATGCATGACAGCGTCTGCGTTATCATTTTCTCTGATGAAATGGCCTGTGCAGAGAGCATATAACGGACATCTTCCATCCAAGCATTTCCCCAGAAAGTGACTGCTGGTTGCAGGCATTATCTCGTACTCAAAGTTCCTCAGGCAAATTGAATGCAATCCGATTCTTGGTCTCTCTCGTCCGGCCGGGCCGTCCCTGTCCAATAATTTTCAACGTTTTGATCCCCTCAGGCCATCGAAATTCCTTTTCTCGATCCTCTTGGAAAGTTTTGGAACCTCGGGTCTCTGGATCGGATGAGCAAATTAAAGCTACATACCGCCGGTGGCAATGCAAGAGGGATCGATATCCCCGATGGCTAACGGCCGGGGATAAAGCTGTGGCGCCGGTGCAATTTTTTCCATGAATTGACTTGCGCTTCCATCCGGCGGTTACGACACGTACGTAGCTGATCTGATGACGTGATGGGCTTCCGGTCGCCTCAGCCATAGCATAAGCTTATCCAACTATATTGGTACTATTGTAAACTATTAATTAGGTCTCCGATGATTCTCAAAAAAAAAGTCTCCGATGCCACGTTTATAATATCCATATTCAAATATTACAACATAGTATATGAAACTGTTTTCAAATGTGAATCCAGTAATACAAAATTCAAATTACAAAGTTTTGAATCTCGGGTTACATGAACACGCAGTAGAAAAGGAGTATAAATTTCACATGGTCAACCTTTCTTTCTCTTGAAATCCAAGGTGAAAAATTCAACAGAGTCAACATACTATCTACTATAGAAGTTGGATTACTTTTGACTACTACCATATAAACCTTCTTCTTTAAAGCCAAATTAATTAGTTCTAGGTTAAATAAATGTCATGTCTTCTACAACTAATGCAACAAAAGTTCAATATAAATTTTAATTATATTTTTAATTCGTTGGAACATTTCCCTGCATATTGCAAGGTGGTCAACGGTAGCTACAATCTCTGTTCTTATCTCTTTTGTACCTGATTTTATTTTACCGTCGGAAATATGCTAGAAATATCCTCCACACAAAAGCAAGGGAGCAGAATAGTCATCGCCCACTCATGAATAATCCTCAGGGAACATCGAACATTATTGGAAACCTATTTCGTAAGAAAAATACGATCCATCAGCCCTCAATTTAAAATATATAATACGGCAAATGCTTAATAATCCCACAATACCATTGAACCTTCAGTCAAGCAAAAACTACTACAATAGCCAATTCTGCATTCGCAGGACTGCAGGCGCTAAATAAATTGTGCCCTTACCGCGTTTCGCCGACCTGGTTCATTGTCACGTCAAATAGCGTTAGGCGGCTGAGATAATAATAAAACAAAATTTCGTCATTTCCATCTGAACAAGTTGTGGCTATTTCTTCAGTTTGTTATTCAACTCCTTTTCAGTTCATGTTACTAATTTTTAGGTGTAAATCCATACAATGGTAAAGAAGCGGGGCTTTCCCGGTTCGTAAAGGCCTTAGGAACCTAGAAACCAACCAAGAATGTTGGCTTTTTATGTCTGGCAGCCTACCAGGGGTACCCGAGGTAGTAGATTGTGCGGTGGGGTATCGTGAGACCTGAAACCCGAAGGTTAAAGCGAGGACACGAGACACATATTTATATATGTTCGGGCTGCCAAAGTAGCGAACCCTACGTCCTGTTCGGAGTATCGTATGTGGCGCCCTGCGCTTGGGTGTTGAGGTGTTTGCCTCATGGTGTTTGTCCTCCTAGCTACCCAAACCCTCCTTTATATAGTCCAGGAGTGGGTTCCTATTCAGTTAAAAGGTAGGAGTCCTAGTAGGAATACATGGTATGAGTTCTAGTAGGATTACATGAATTCTAGTAGGAGTCCTCCGCCTTCTTCCTCCCTTGCAGGTACCCAGGGTATATGCCCAACAAGCCCTCGAGCACTTTGTAGTCGAGAGTAGAAGGTTCGAGTAGTTCTCAGGCGTCCTCGAGTATCGCTTGTTAAAGTCTTCAATAGTACTTGAACCGCCACGAGGCTAGAATGTGCTCTGTCTTGGGTATTGCCGGCTGAAGTCTCTAATAGTATTCGAATTGCCATAAGGCTGGAATGTGCTCCAGCTCATTAGTTTTGTAGTCGAGATCCTCCCGCAGAAGAATCCTATGGAAGTGTGATTTCAAAATCACATTCCATATGGAGTGTAGCCCCCGAGCCTCAGGTTGAATCGAAGAATCAGGCTGAGGGTCAATCTTGAATCTGCATCTTCCGTCTTGAAAAAAGCAGTTGATGGGTGTAGCTTAGTAGCCCCGAGCCTTGGAATGATTTAAGAATTGATCCAAGGTCTTCAGTGTTCGCGGAAGCCATCATCCGAGTACTCTTGCAGCATCCATCCCCCAAGCATTGTGCGCCAGGTGAGAAAAAGGTTCACCTGCGTTCAAATTATCAATTCCACTAGCTCTAAATTCACATTTCCACAAAAGAAAAAGGTTCATCTCACATACATAATCATCACACAAGCAAGAACACAAAACTATCAATTCACAAAAACATTGATATCATTCAACCAGTGAATTGGACAAAAAGTTCACCTGCGTCCGAGCCATCGCCGCGCCCGCCGGCGCACCTACCCGTGTGCTAGGTCTCCCTTGACGCACCGTCAGCATTCACTGGTCGACCATGAGCAGGAGGACCGCACCGCCGCATGCTCCGGCCCCGCACTACACCACGCGTCAGTCTGGACGGGGGGGCTCGTGCCGTCGCACACTCCAGCACCGCCGCACGCCGACCTGGGTGGGTGGCCCGTACCGCCGCATGCTACAACACCCCCGCGCGGTGGCCTGGGCGAGAGGCCCGTGCTTCCACGTGCCTCCATGCCGATCTGGAGAAGCAAGAAAGAAGATAACGATGGGGAAGAAAGAAAGGAGAAGAGTGTGGCTGCGGTGGGGGTGGAGAAGAGGAAAAGAAATAAGGGAGAGATTGAGAGAGGGAGGAGTCCCGCAGCGGGTGGGAAGTGGATAGAGTCCCCTTTGCTTAGCAAGGAGTGTGATGAGCTAAAATCTAAGCTTGAGAGCAATGAGACTAAAAAAGTGATTCTTTTGAGCTTGATAAATCATCTATCCCTTGTGCAATTCCTATCTCCAAGGTAGATGCTTCAACTTCTTGCATTAATTTAATTGATGAATCTTGCTCACCATCTTGCAATGAGAATGTTGTTGTAGAAACATGTGATTGTCTCATAGGCAAGAAAAATGATGAGCTCAAGCAAGAAGTGAAATGGCTCCGAGAGAAGTTGGTTAGCTTGATGGGTAAGGGCAAGAACAATGAGGAACAAGTGGACGTCTCTCAAGACATGAAGAGCAATGTCCAACCTTCTCAAGATAACCGTGATCACATGGTGAAGAAGCTTGAGAAGGGATCAACCGTGACTTGCTACAAGTGTCATGGAGAAGGGCACAAGTTCTACAAATGTCCTCAATTTGTCAAGAAGATGGACAAGGGCGAGAAGAAGAAGATGAACCCCACCATGAAGAGCTCCCTCATCTACACCAAGCCCAACCGCAAGAACAAAAACAAGAGCAACATCTACGTCATCGAGAAGAAGGCTAATGACAAGGTGGTTGCACACATGGTTGGGAAGATGAAGACGGAGCGGGGTTGGAACCAACCCATTTGGGTGCTCAAGGAAGTCATCACCAACATGTAGGGACCTCAAATGGTGTGGGTTCCTAAGGCCACGTGAAGGCCATAAAGTTCGAGGACTTGGGAGGCTTGGCACAAAGAAAATGAGAAGATTCATGCCTAGAAGCCAAGCTTGCAAGTTGGATATGTGTTGCTCAAGTTCCCCGGTTGAGGTAATGGAAACTAGAACCCATCTCTTGTATCTTTGTAGCTCCATTGCCTTGTCTAGGTTTGCATTTGTTGCTTTGCCTAGTTGTTTACATATGGTAGGTTGCTTATGTCATGCGCTAACCCATGAGCAACCTACATGGTTTGATTAGTGTGTAGGAAAGCTACACTTGTTCTTTCATGATGCATGTTTTTCATATATATCTCTTTGCATCATGAGTAAGATATAGGGTTAGCTTCCCTTTTGTTGTCACAAACAATGTGCATACATTTGGTTGGTGATTCAAACACTAAATGCGCACATTTAGGGGGAGCTCATCCTATGGTTTGGTTATGGGACTAACATTGTTTCAAGCTTATCTTGTTGTAGTCCCTTGGTGACGCGTTCCGGTGCGGTGTTTCATTCTAAGAGAATGCTATTTCACTCTCAATGTGATCTAACATCTCTAAAAGAGTGAATATAGCAATTTGAGCTTCATGCCATTGAGTCATGTCTTTGCGAGCTTATGTCTCTATATAAGTTCAAAGGCAATGAACTCATACATTCCTAATCCTTGTGGTACCCCAAGTATCTTCTTTGCAAGCTTCTTTCAAGTGGTGTCACCTCCTAGTGATATCATTTCCAAGTGGCTCATCTCAATGTGGCGCCAACAAGGTAGAGAGGAACAATCCCCGGAGGTATGCAATGCTCAAAATCTACAAGTGGTAATGTTACAAGAACTCTCTTGTCTTATCTCTTGTCTCTTAAGCTACCTCCTTGCATGATATGCTCTAAGCTTCCTTGTCTTACAAGTGTTTCTAGTTGTGCACATGTTTTTCACACTATCATATTGTGCACACTCTTAGGGGGAGCTTAGTTTGTATCATGCTAAGTCTCATGAGCTTGTGATCCACCTTAGTTATTTGCACATGTGGTATCTTCATTGATATCATGCATATGGATCATGGTTCATGCGGCTTTCACCCTAGGATTTAACTTTTCTCTTGAGCTATAATTGCTAGGTCTTGCTAAATTTCCTTTGGAGACCCTTTTGTTTTGGACACCTTTTTGGAGATTTTATTCCAAAGGGGGAGAATTTGGAGCCAAAGCAAGCTAGTGTTTCCAAAGGAGGAGAAGCAAGCTATGTGTGAACATAGGAAGAGAAGATCAAAAAGGGGGAAGCATGATCTAGGGGGAGGTTGGATGATGGTAAGCATCCAAGGAAGTGTAAGTGGTTCAATTTTATCAATTTTTGCAAATTTATGCTTGATTTGGTTGTGTTGTCATAAATCACCAAAAAGGGGGAGATTGTAGCGAACATGGCCCCATAAGCCATTTGTTCGAGTTTGATTTTGGTGATTAATGATAACATGATCAATGGGACTAACCAAATTATTGAGCATGTCTTTGTAGACATTCCTAGGTCCCATGGATATTACCACAAGTTAAACATACCATGCCCAAGTTAACATGTCATACCACAAGTTAAGCGAAGTTAACATACCATGCGCAAGTTAACATGTGCATAGCAAAAATGAGGACTTAGTATATATTTTGAGGCTATAAGTGATGGTATGTTAAGTGATGGTATGTTAAGTTCAAGTGATGGCAAGTTAAAGACGCAAAGAAAAGGATGGAAAAAGACACCGATGGATGAACCGACGGTACTTAGAAGTGAGCGTCGGTGCAAGCGTCGGAAGACTTGGTACACTGCGCAGATGATTGAGTCAACTAGCACCGTCAGATGAACCGACAGTCCATTTTCTACATACGTCGGATGAATGGAAGAAACGAAGCAGCAGAAGACAGTAGTACCGGATGAACCGACGGTCTAAGTGAGGGCGTCGTCGGTCTATCCGATGATCAGAGAAATCAAGACAGAGAGCAGCGGGTTGGAAGAGCAGTAGCACCGGATGAACTGATGGGTCAGCAGCGGTTCATCCGACGGTGTGAAGACAGCTAACAGTAAGGTTTTTGCGAGGATCCCTTCAGCACCGGATGAACCGACGGTGCGTCGGTCAATGCGTCGGATGATTTGTGTCAACGGTCAAGTGAGGTGGAAGGCAACGGCTAGTAGCACCGGATGAACCGACGCCCGGAAAAAGCATAGCATCGGATCATCCGATGGTACTACTTTCTGCAGCTTTGGCCCAATGGCTAGTTTGATGCCTTAGCCTATTTATACCCCTTCCACCCCGCCATTTGAGGTTGCTGGATTGTGTGGAAGTGCAGAGGAGTGTGACACACATACAAGATCATATCCAAGCCATACAAGTGCTAAATTGCTCATCCATAGACTTGCACATGCTTTGTGTGTGTGCTTAGTGCTAGGCTTAGCTTAGAGCTGAGTGAGTGCAAGGTGTGCCAACCTTGTGAGGTGATTCTTGAGTGAATCAAGTTGTACAAGGTGTGCCGGAAGCCTTGGGGCCTAAGTGGCTCACCGGCAATCGTCTTCGACCCTTCGGCTTGGTGTGGAGAGGCGAGGACACTTTGTGCGGGGGACGTGGAGACCCCCTTCCTAAGTGGAGAAGCTCCTTAGTGGAGGCGACATTAAGGTGACCAAGGGAGCTTGGCGAGTGCCTAAGTGGCGAGCCTTTGTGGCGAGTCAAGTAGTGCTCCTAGGAGAGACTTGGTGACCGGGAAGCAATACTCTTGTGTGAGTGCTTCAACAACGTGGACTAGGGGTGGCTTAGTGCCTACCGATACCACGGGATAAATCGCGTGTCAAGAGTTTGCTTCCTCTCATCCCTCTTTACGTTTCCGCATTACTCTCTTGCAATCTTTGCTTGCTTTTACTTTCCTAGAGTAGTATCATGGCTATAGGTTGCAAAACTTGTTTTGGGATGAGGGTTTCACACTAGATCAACCTTAGATTGCACATCTAGATAGATTTGATCTAGTTTACTTTATGCAAAGTAGTGGAAGCCATAGGTTAAGTTTTTAAGTTGCCTAATTCTCCCCCTCCCCCTCTTAGGCTACGAGCACACGATTCCTTTCAATCCTGTCCTTGATGTTATCCTAAAGGAAACGAAATAAAAATGAGATATACGATGCTATATAGCTCATGTATTAATGACATGTAATATTAAGACTGAAATAAACACTCCCCAAGTCAGCTTCTTGGTGGATCACGTTTTAATTGTTTGGAATTCTTTATCACAGTAGCTGAGTCTTTGGTTCAGGGTTCAGCCTATACCATTATTTAAGACAAGTGACCAAAGAACCAGCCAAAGTTTTCAAAATTTTGAACAAACTTCATTAGGTGAGGGATATTTTGAACAGCTAGTGGATGGAAATGGCAGTAAAGGGAATGAAAAATTGATGTGTAGTGGGAAAGAAGGGAACTGAAGAATTTCAATGACAATGAGGGATCGGAAGTGGTATAATGTTTAATGGTTTTGAGGGAATTCTTTCAACAGAATTACAGATATATACATGCTTAAGGGGGTGATCGACAGAATAGAAAATCACCGGCTCGGATGAAATTTTGAACCCAGTTTTAGATAAATGCAGATGCATTTGACGTTGATGTAAATTGAAAAAAAGAAGGCCATGTGATACCAAAAAACAAGTGGCTAAAAGTAAATGTAAAAATTGATTCCATTGAAACTTTAGCATCTCTGGCTAACCAATTAGCAAGAAGATGAATCATGCATCGATAAAAGGAAGATGACACTACGGGAAACAGCGGATTTGCCTGCGGCGCACGGCAAAGAAACGAAAACGCACGGCAAAGGCCGCACGGCAGAAATTTGCCCGGTAAAGACCATTTGCCGTGTGTTTTTTATCGACACGCACGGCAAAGCCTTTGCCGTGCGTCAAAATCAACGCACGGCAATCATTTTCGTAATGCATTAAAAATTAGCCGTGTGCCACAATTGACGCACGACAAACATTTTAGAAAAGAATAAAAAAAACACAGGCCATCTGGCCTTCCCCGACGCCGCCACCACCACCACCACCACATCCCTGCGCCGGGCACCGCGCCGCTGCTCTGGCCACCACCACCACTTCCCCCACGTCGGGCGCTGCGCCGCGGGAAGAAGCTCGTCGCCACCACCGCCACCGCTTGTCAGAGAGGGAGATGTCAGAGAGAGAGAGAGAGTACCTGGAGCCGGCTGCCATGGAGATCCGGCGCCTCCGCCGCCGCCGACGACCTCGGGCGCCGCTGGGGAAGGAGATCCGGGGCCCTGGCCACTGGATCCGGGTCCGCGTTGATCAGATCTAGCGGCGGCGAGGCGGTGCGTGGCGGCCCGGAGACGAGGGAGACGAGCTCGGGCGCGTCTTTGGTGGAGGAGGCGTCGGGGAGGATGAGGTGGCCTGGCGGCCGCGCCGGGGAGGAGGAGGCGCCAGCGGCCGCGCCTGGAAGGAGGAGGCACCGGACGGCCGTGCCGGGGAGGAGGAGGTCGGGCGGCCGCGCCGGGGAAGAGGAGGCGCCGGCGGCCGCGCCTGGGAAGAGGAGGCGTCGGGCGGCTGTGCCGAGGAGGAGGAGGCTGGGCGGCCGTGCTGGGGAGGAGGAGGCCTGGCGGCCGCGTTGGGGAGGAGGAGGCGCCGGCGGCCGCACCTGGGAGGACGAGGCGCCGGGCGGCCGCGCCGGGGAGGAGGAGGTGGCCGGGCTGCCGCGCTGGGGAGGAGGAGGCTGGGCGGGCTGGTGGGGCGGGGGGCTTCGGGGAAGGAAGGGGTAGGGGGTTAGGGTTAGGATGGGGGTGGGAGGGTAGTTTTATGTGAAATCTTGATGAATTTGGGCCATCGGATGCTGAGATCGACGGCTCAAAGTGAACAAAGCGGTTTGCCGTGCGCCACACTGAAAACGCACGGCAAAGTTGTATACTTTGCCGTGCGCTTTAAAGGAGGCGCACGGCAAACATTTTTTCTACAATTTTGTAAAATTCATAAAAATTATCAAATAAATTTGGAAAAATTCAGAAAATTAACACAAATTAAGTTATGTTGTCTATTGCTTATAGAAACAAGTTTTGAAGTCAAAACTCAATTTCAATGTCGCGCCGCCTACAAATTTAACCATATCTTTCATAACTCTATGAAACTTCATCGGAGATGTTTCGATTTCTAAGCAACGTACATGAAAAAATGTTCAAAACTCATTCAAATTTTTCCTATAACCTTCACATATGATATCATAAGATATTGACAAATCTCATAATTTTCAAACTTTATTTGCATTTTTTAGAATTTTTAAATCATTTGGACACACGATCATGGTCGTGTTTCCTAGTCAAGATGTTCAAAATTTCTTTTGATCTCATGGAAAAGGTATTAAATTGGGCTAAATAACATGAATATCATTTTCTACTCATTTTATTCTATTATTTGCAATACTTGTAGTTCAAATTTGACTTCTTTCAAAAAATTACTTGAAATGCAATTAATTAGTTAAATATAGCAAATGATCACAAGAATCTACCAAATTTTAACATGATGCATCATATATTGTATGTATAGAGTAGAAAAAAATTTCAAGCTTAGGAAATTTTTTTTTGAGGAGCAATGGATTTGGGACTTAAGGAAAAATACTTAAAGGTAAAAAATACTTTGTCGTGCGCATAAAAGAAAGCGCACGGCAAACACACAAGTTTGCCGTGCGTCGAGGAAAAGCGCACGGCAAACACATTAGTTTGCCGTGAGCTTCCTTTTATGCGCACGGCAAAGTATTTTTAAAAAATAATATTTGGTTTGGTGTGAGCGTGGAATGGGGAGAAAAATACTTTGCCGTGCGCGGTGGATAAAACGCACGGCAAACAAAATCTTTGCCATGCGTTTTTTTCGAGCGCACGGCAAACAAGACCTTTGCCGTGCGTTTTTTCTTTGCCGTGCGCTCTATAAAATATGCACGGCAAACAAGACCTTTGCCGTGCGCCCGAAATAAAGCGCACGGCAAAGATTTCCACGCACGGCAAATGTGAGTTTTCCCGTAGTGTGACAATACAGGAGAAAATGACTTGACTGTGTGTTTGTGCAGTAGCAAGATAGATGATGCCTTTCTTTTCAAGTCGGCTAAATGTACGTAAATTATTAGATGCTCAATGATGTATCAGATGGGACTCCAACTGTTAATGAAAAGCAAAACAAAAACAGTGATTGGGTTTAATCTCTTCTACATCTGCATCAAGAGATATGGAGTCTCAACAAACAAAAGCAAGAGATATGGATCGGATCGGAGCACACATGTTTGACACTATATATATAGTGTCGTTTGCTGACAACTGGTCCAGGGATGATATCAAATAATTAAGTCAGAGCAACAGCTTCATTTTAGATAAAGAATATTTTATTAAGGGGAAATTAAAGCTAGTAATCCTCATCCGGTGAAATAGAGCCCCTCCTCACCCAAATTTTGCATAAATTTTTTTGAATAAGACGAGCGGCCAAACTTAGCTTGTAATAAAAAAAAGGGCAAACGAATTATGATTTGGAACGGAGGGAGTTGGACACAGTCCCTTTCTTGCGAGTCCCGTCCTTGCTGAGGTTCTGAATTATACATTTTATGGCAGCAGTTGCGCTTCATATAGTTTTTCAAAAGTCCATCAAAGGAAAAAAAAAGAAAACAACAAAAAGTCAGCCACCGCAAAAAAAATTCTATCTTCCTAACAGTTCCTTTACATGTGGCCAACAGTATTATTTCCAAATAACATATATATAATCCCCACAAACTCGTTATTACCTTGTATATAGCTGGTTAGCAAAATGTACTACAAAGCAGTGTTGGCCCACTTTTTAGAAATGTGGAGGAAAGAATTCTCAAAAAAAAATGTGGAGGAAAGTAATAATCAGATCGAAAGAGGAAGCATCTTGTCAATGTCGTAGGTTTAATTAGCTACTGATGACACTACATTAGCGCAAATGCATTTATTTATCCATCTGTAAACCGATCGATGCTCTCTGATTAAGCCGGCAAGTTGGTCGCCCCTTGGGTTGATCGCGCCATATTCTCTAGGGGTAGTAGGAGATAACGATCAGAAGCATTTTAACCTATTACGGGCGTGCGTCATCTGTACGCTTTACCCAATATGGCAAGTGATCTGACATCGCGTGCCGCGCGTCTTCTTCATTCTTTCCGACCACACACAAGGCTAATGCCCCTTGACAGCAAAAAAAATGTTCCCCTCTCGCTCTCTCGTCCTGTGACCATCCAAAGTTCAGATCTTGTTCGCCTTTCGCATCATGGTCACCATGCACATAAACGGAAGCTTTACGCCACAGATCGACAGCAAGGCCCTGCGATGAATAATACTGAGGGTAGTACAAATGGCGGCAAAAGGCGATACCCTATCCTGCCTGAGCAAATCAGGCTATGCATATTAATTAAGCTATAATTAACAAGAGTGGTAAAAAATAAGACGCATCGCGTGTATTATGCATGTATATATGACCACCATGAAATTACAGCGTCGTAATTATATTGGTAGACACTCATTCGACCGGCGTGTGACATGGATCGTCACCTCTTGTCCATTATTCTTCGATCAATCGAGTCCGAGACGCAACAGAAAGTACTAATGGCTAGCTTAGCTCCATATATCAGTGATGGATTGAGGGAGCTAGAGATGGATGTGTAGTGCTGTGCATGGTCACGCATGCAATAGCAGCACTATAGCTGGTCGGCGCGCGAGATGCTGGTGCGTGTACTTGCGATGATGGATCTCCAACAGGAGAGAGCTGGCCACTGCTTTGGCGTGTGTGGGTCAAAAGCAGCCGTCGTCGATCGATGCCACCAGACGGCCGAGCGCTTCACGTCCACATGAAGTCATGAAGATAGAAAGGGATGCTGCGAGATTCTATTGACTGTTGAGAACACCCAATTCAACATGCCCATGCACAAGTTAGCACACAGACAGAGCAGTGTGAGCTCATCTCGATCCATGCATCAACCAAGAAAGCCAATCTCGATGGATCCCGGCCCCTGAGCTTGACGGACTCCTATATAAAGTGGCCAGGGACACAAGCAGGGAAATAGCCAACAACAGCAACCAGCTGCAGGGCCAAACAAGCTAGTAGCAAATAAGCTAACTAGCGCTACAGGTAGAGAAGCTTTGCTGCTAGCAGTGCTACTAGCTAGCTGCAGTCTCAGCCAGCAGCAAGTACATAACACCCCCTGTTCTCGTGCGATCGAGCAAGTTGCGACATGGCCGGCGGCAGGGACAGGGACCCGTTGGTCGTTGGTAGGGTTGTGGGCGACGTGCTAGACCCCTTCACCCGGACCACCAACCTCAGGGTCAGCTTCGGCGCCAGGACCGTCGCCAACGGCTGCGAGCTCAAGCCGTCCATGGTCTCGCACCAGCCCAGGGTCGAGATCGGCGGACCCGACATGAGGACATTCTACACCCTCGTACGTCGTCGTCCTCGATCGTCCACATAACCATTATTATTAATTAATTACTTCTATGCACTATATCTTATTACTAGTGATTAATTTCGTACGTACGTGCCTGAATGAAAATCAAAAGGAACAAACTGAATGACCTAATTAAATTTTGTTTGTGTTCTAAAGTATGTACTTGCTTCTTGATTCTATCAGGTGATGGTTGATCCGGATGCTCCAAGCCCAAGCGACCCCAACCTTAGGGAGTATTTGCACTGGTAATTAATGAAAGCTTATTAAGATGATTATATTCTTTCTGTCAGACTCTGTAGTACGCGTATATGCTAGAGAACTGTATGCAGGTAGTAGTGCATGTACATCTTGTCATGTGATAATATATGATGGTGGTATACGGATTGATCCACTCTCTTGTCTTCTCATCATGCTGCAGGCTGGTCACTGATATTCCAGGAACTACCGGGGCAACATTTGGTGAGCCATCATCTCCCTGTCTTAAAGAACAGAGAGCAAATCGATCAAACGCACACGGCACAGCTCATATATATATCTGCACAAGCATTACACTTGTCGAACTGCTAGAGAGAGATGATATATGTAGATTACACACGTAATTTAGGTTAATTACTTCAAAACAGTAGTGGATGTAACGATTGTGGATGTGATCGATATGCATGTACATATATGGCTCGTCGTCATCGCAGGGCAAGAGGTGATGTGCTACGAGAACCCTCGGCCGACCATGGGGATCCACCGCTTCGTGTTCGTGCTGTTCCAGCAGCTGGGGCGGCAGACGGTGTACGCCCCAGGGTGGCGCCAGAATTTCAACACCAGGGACTTCGCCGAGCTCTACAACCTCGGCCCGCCCGTCGCCGCCGTCTACTTCAACTGCCAGCGCGAGGCCGGCTCCGGCGGCAGGAGGATGTACCCTAATTAGCAAAGCACTCCCACCGTCTTATCAAATCAAATCAAGCTCTCAGCTAATCAAGACATGATTCTGTCTAGCTAGCTAGCAATTAATGGTGTGACTGTGTGAACTATAGCTAGAAGCTGCCAAGGAAGACGAAGCCTAGCTTAGCATTATGGTTTGTGTGCAATAAACGGCTAGCAGTACACGACACGGTATGTAGCCACTCCTTAAGTGCACGTGCAGTGTGCTTATGCTTGGGAGACAAATTAAGTTATTAGCATGTGATGACAACAGAGGCTACTATAAGTTGCCTGAATGTACTATATGTACTTGATATATATAATAAGTCGTCAGTGGAATGTCGTATACTGTTAATTAACTAGCTTTTAATTTAATTTGTATGGAGAAATTAGCAGTTCTCTGTTAGTTGGTAGTACTTATATTTCATGCATGTGTAATTCTATATATGCAAGCGCACTAGTAAGGTCTGCCACCACGCATGCAGTTAAGCTCAGCTACTAGCTGGAAGTGCACGAACACAAAAGGCGGTGGATCCCATTGGTCGGCTGAGGGCATGCTCTCGTAGCACATCACGTACGTCTTGCCCTCTCAGGGTCAGAAGGCATATATGCACATCGATCACATCCACAATTATCAGTACTATGCGTACTGTTAAAACCAACAAAGGTGACGTACGGGAAAGTTGGAGGATATAGGTGATTTTTTTTTAACACAAATAAAAGTTGTTGGTGAAGTGAATACATTCTCGCCATGTGAGACCGGTGGGCGCAGCATCAGCCTTTGTTGTTTCCCTTTGCCAAATTGAAGATTCACACCGGCCTGACACCTGATGCCAATATTGCAAGAACAACTTCATGAGCAGCCGGATTTGCCGATGGATGTGCGCAATAGTCATGAGCAGCTTTAAGATCCACCTTCCCCTACACACACACACACATCCTAGTGTTTCCTATATACTTTCCAGAAATTGTAGCATACGGTCTAATCATTTTTTTCTAAAATTGTAATATATTGTTTGAAACAGGTATATAGAGCATGCGTAGGCATTATTGCATCATGGGTAGCCTATTACCTTTATTATATGATGAGATAGTATATAAGGTTCCCAACAACGCAATATGGCTCAAACATCATGTAATAAACTAATCATGCAGTTAACGTAACGTAGATTGCAAATGACAATTTAAATAAATAGCATGCGTGACTGCAATCAATAAAACACTAGGATTAAGAACACCAACGTAGATAAGTTACATTTTTAAGAAGATAAAAGTGGTACTAGTTTCATATAATTTTAAATTAAACTAAATCAGTTATAAATGTTTGAGAATAAACTAAAGCTGCAACTGGGGAGGGTATAAACAAATCCACTCTTGTTTGTACCCAAAGCCAAATAATTAACTAGGTAAACTCCCCGCGCGTTGCTGCGGGACATGTTACTTAATTTTCTATGATTATTTGAAGTACTTAGGAAAAAGTGAAATTTTTAAAAATATTTTATTAATTATTTGATATACTTGAGAAAGAGTGCCTATTCATAATTTAGGCAATTATAAGGTAAAAGGGCAGCTTGCGGTTGCAGTTTAGTCATTTTGTCGAACACATTGAAAGCGAGGTGGGCAGCAGTCGTGTTGCGGTAGAAAGACAGCTTGGATGGATGGCTCACCTATAGGCTTGCGGGGCTTCAAAGCAATGCAGGAGGTCGTCGTTGTTCCCAGCGTGGCGCCCTCAGCTCGACATCTGCGGCGTCGTCCTCGTCCTCCAGCTCCATCTCTTCTCCGCTCTCAGTCTTGATGTCAACCATGGAAGGAAGAAATCCATCCATAGTCTCTCTCCCCTTGCTCTCACCAACCCAATCTGCATAAAGAAATATCAAATAGTGGCAGGCAACACAGGCCGTAGCAGGCACTGCACAACAACACACGCATACCACACACTCTCTCTCTGTCGTGGATGTAAAAAATCTCCACCTCGCTCATCTCCTTATCTCTTTGCCGGCAGGGAAGCCAGCAACCTCTTTCCGTTCGTGCCACCACTCTCTTAGCTCCTTTTCCTCACTCCTCATCTCTCTCTCCTGTGTGCCTCCCCACATCAGCTGGAACACACATGGAGCTCGGGGATGCCGTCGTCGATCTAAAGCTCGAGGACACCACCGTAGACCGGGAGCTCGGCCACGCCGGCATCGACCTGGAGCTCAGGGAGGAAGAGGCCGCTCGATCTCGCGCACGCAGAGGGAGGGAGCGGCGGTCGGGCTCCGGATCTTGCACAACCATCGGTGTGGAGGAGCATGTCGTGGGGCTCTTCACCTCCTCGTCTGAGTCGCTTGGGCTGAGGGAGGATGCCGAGCTGCCGCGCCGGAGGAGGAAGGTTGAGCCGCCGCGTTGGAGAGAGGGGGCGGGGCCGCCGCGCCGGAGGGAGGGGACCGCGCCAGCGTCGTCGAGGAAGCCACGCCGGCAGAGCTGCTCAGCGACAGGCGGGGCAGAGCTTCCACGATACCTCTGCGGTGGGTCAGGGACGCGCTGCCCCAATGGCGGAGCCGCTGCTCGGCGATGGGCGGGGGCAGAGCTCCCACGCCGGGTCAGGGGGCGCTACCCTGGTGGTGGTGCCGCTGCTGGCCAGCGGGCGGCGGGCGGGGGTGGATTTATTGAGAGGTGGCTGCAGTGGGGAGGCGAGGCAACAGTGGTGGAACTTTGAGGCGCGACGGGTGGAGAAGGCGAGGGGGTGGTGGTGGGCAGCCAGGGCAGGCGAGGGGGCGTCAACGCGCCTATGGTGCGGAGTCCGGGGGAGGCGGCGGGACGGCGGCGGCGGGGGATCCGCGGCGCGCTGGTGGGGAGAGGCTAACGACGGGCTCGCCGGCTCGGGGTGGGATCGGAGATTTACTGCTAATGACGTCAGCGGATGACGTGGCGAGCTGAGGATGGAGAGAAATAGAGAGGGGACTTGTAGTGGGTATCAAAAATATAGTTGTCTATGATTAGTATCCACTTCTTACCCTTCTCGATACCACTTATACCTGATGGATAATTAATTTTGTACTAGATTCTATACATTATTTGTACCCTCCCCACATCCTACCCTACCCATTTCTTTAATGGATAATTTTTTTCTACTCATACCCTCCCATTATTTGAACTATGGAAGTAAACAAGGCTAAACTAGACTTGTTTACTTCCATAGAGTGGAACCATCTCTCCCTCCATCCTATATATGTATACAACTATATATATATGGCTACAAAACATCCATCTCGATCTCGGGCCTTCGTACATGCATGCATGGCTAGAAATCAATCGATCACGGGCCTACTCAACGGCCCATAGGACATAGCCTCTGTTCGAATTCTCTTCTTTTTCAACTTCTTGTACAATATTTTTATCTCGGAACAAATATATATTGTACAAATCAACTTGTAGTACTTTCCTCTCTCAAAACAAATAAATCGTACAAATCAGTCTAATATACAGAGTATGCTGAACAGAGTCACAAAACAATCCCGTGCACGAGCAAATTCGCCGCGGCCTGCCGGGCTACCATTTCTTCTTTCCCAGGCCGTTTTTTAACGGCATGCGTTCGATGTGGACAATCAGCTATGAAGCGTGCAGCATATAGAATCGCTTTAGTATAGTTATCTTCCCAATTTTTGGTTGTGCTGGTGTTTGAACGAACCATACAAAACATGTGTGTGTTTCATTCATAAAAATACAAGACTACAACCTTAGGAGAGGTCATAGGTAGAAAAAGATAAAAATAAACTCAACTAGTTGGATTGAGACATAAAAACGAAAATCACTTGACACGCTGACTGGTTGGAATGAGACATAAACGCGATCGTAAACACTCCACTCGCGGTTGGATTGGAGTAGTGCTGGTGTGTACACTACTCCTAAGAGGGCTTTTATCGTCCTTAGTGTTGTTTTGTTGTTCCCTCGCGGCTTGCCGTGGCGTTTTGCTGTGGTTAGGTTAGTCGCGTGTGGCTAACGTCGGCTAGGTTCTTCTTAGCTGCATTACTGTAGAAGGATGCCCTATGGTGGCCACTAACGATAATGGTACTACCATTGTTGTTCGTTTCATCTTTTTTTCTAGATCACGTCAAAAACTATGGATGCCCCTATTGTCCTTTATTAAGAGAACAAGCTGTAGCACGGTTGGTAGGTGTTGTAGATGGGCACGCCGCGGGCCTGGGTTCGAATCCCATCGAACGCAGGTTTATCTCACTGGGATTTATTCCCGCAAAAAATTCCCTCACCGGTGAAGTCGGGGTTCAGGGCTTTTCTAAATCAGGAGGATGCTTCCTTCTCTTAATGAAAACCGTGGGGACGGTCTTACCCCCACCGGTTTATTTTTTAGTTTAAGAGAAAAAAAGCATCAATGATGTTATCTTTTTTTCATTAATTCTTTCCTTCTAATAATGATATCGGGCCAAATCTCTTGCAGACCTATATTCCCGAGGAGAGAAAACTGTAGCAGCTACCTAGAGGCTGCACGCTTTAATTTCGACACAAAGTACAGACGAGATTCCAGAGAAAAGCACAGCAGAGATCTCCACGGAGTGTGAGAATACCTTATATTGTGTGTGCCCGCGCGCGGCCGCGCCCACCAGCCTCAGCCGGCCGGCCGGCAGAGCTAGGCCGCAGCTTCAGTTGGTTAAACATATCGAGATGCGGCGGCGGCGGCGGCGGCGGCGGCGAGAGAGCTTCGCCTAGCCCTGCTGCCTGCTGCCGGGCGGCCGGCAGGCCACACTGCGGTCTCGCTCGTCCTCAGCACATCTCGGCCCATATATGCGAGCGCGGAGTGTCGCGCTCACAGTCCGCCGGGTGCCGTCTGGGATCGGACCCACATATATATGCCATGACGAGGAATCTGGGCCGGGGGAGGCGCCCAATTGCAGCGCCGGACCGATTCCGCGGTCGCTGTATCACTGTATGCGCATCATCGCCGCTACGCTAGCTTCAAGCCTCCAAGCAAAGACTCGCGGAGACCACGGCGTCGAATGGAGTCCGTCCAAGGCTGTACAGGTATAGGGATCATGCATATACAATCAGATCGCGACGACGTGATCTCCGAAAATCTGAGGCTTTATTCTCCGAATATCGCTTGAGTCAAGTGGACAAGTGGAGGCTTCTTTTTTCTATACCTTCCACTAAAAAGGAACCTAGGACTCTAGGAGGCGTCGACACCCGTGGCTCTCCGAACCATGGAGATGTTCCCTCGCACACGCAGATGCAGGTGGTCGAGCGAGTAGTCGCGGTTCTCCCATGAAGTCTACACCCGCACGGAAAGTACGGTATGCATGTGCGTTGCAAAAAATCTCATGTACATCCATGCCAAAACATAGGTCTAAGATCAGTCTAACCTCACGTGAGTTATATGGTGCAGTTGCGTATGGGTGGGGCAGAGAAATTCGAGAATTTTCTCAATCTGTGTGAGAAAAATCTTCTTTCTTGATACAATATTTATGGGGTGGTCTTACCTAGGCCTGTCGATGGGCGGGAGCGAGATGAGCTATCGAACAGGGCCTCCTAATAACGAGGGGCCTCCAAATTTTAAGAGCCTAGGTAAGTCTGCATGCTAATGAATGGTCTGGGCACAAACTAATGAACTCGCGTGTGAGTCTAACGCATTTGCCGCGGCCGCTTTCCCATCGCAAGGTAGGAGTGCGTATAGCACCGTATTTGTAACGCCTTGGGTTTTCAAAAACAGAAAACCCAGCATTCTGTCTCGTGATAGTCCCTGGATCAGACGCTATCACGCACAGACATTCATCACAGATAAATATCACAGTCATACAGCGAAATCAGAGTACAAAACTTAGTATTTACAACCGATTACAACTCGGTATACGATTTTAAGTACAAGCCCCTTGGGCTAAACAACAAGAAGAAACTCCGCAGCGGTAGCTAAGGCTTCAGGGCTTCATCCTCGATCTTCACCACAGGCATCCTTGAGCGTAGCAACGAACCCTTCCTCCATAGATTCTTCGAAAGTGGACTTTCGCTTCAAGTCCAATCCTGCACACTCATAAACTATCCCCAAGGAATGGGATAGGTTCACGTCACCAACCGTATGCAAGCTTTAAGTGGCCTACCTCTAATGGTATAAAAAGGTATGAGGTAAGGGCTGGGGTTTCCTAAGCAGCAGCAGCATCTCATAAAGAATAGAATCTCCAATTCCCACCAAAACCCATATCACTCATCCGCAAACGGTTACACCTGGTCACCCAGATCACCGTCACCATCACCTAACTCCATCTAGGGTCGGTGCGAGAACTCCCACTCCTCGCACCTCAATGATTGCACTCGGATCCGCGAGGTAGAGGGAGCAACTCTCCTCTCCCTGAATACAACCACGGCTCACCAATCACACTCATCCTATAAGGGGGGAGGTAGAAATCCCAAAATGTAAGAGTCGGAGAAACAACGGGCATGTCCATAACCGAGGACGCGGCTATACGTATAGATCTAAACTCTGCAGAGCGTGTACACCAGTACCCAACTCGGAATGGCACCCGACGGTAGCAAGTCGACCGAGCCCATCCTACCGAACGAACACCTAGGAGTTACGATTCCATCCTGCATCCGGGTCTCGATGCGGTCCTTCGCAAAGGTCCACCCCAGAACTGTGAAAATGCTCCCGTGTGGCCACACGGGGAGCGCCCAAAGGGAAGGGACTTCACCCTAACCCTCTCACTGATACCCTCTATCCTACTGGCAGGTATGGTATCGCACTTGCTAGGGTCGAACGGCCCTATCCCCACTCTCGGCGAGGTGGTGTGTACGAAAGTCCTGTGTAACAGGCGACCCACTCGGTTTCAGACCGGGGCGAGCTCCTATCCTCCAAATCATCACGAAAACCCCAACACCTGTGCTCCTAAAACAGTGTACCCGCCATAGGCACCAAACTGGGCAACGTCCGAGAAGACGATCCCTGGCCCCCGATCCCAGATCGGGTTGTCTTGAGCTCACCCCCGCCAAAATATCCCAAAACACCTTCTCCTGCCGGTTTTTCCCCACACACGCCAAGAAACTACCACAATAATCCCAACACATGCATAGCAAGCTCAGCGTATCATCACGCATAAGTAAAGTAGTAGTAGTAGGTCAATCAAGGACAAGTATGTAAAAGAGGCTATGCACGGGTTCATCATAACCATCACTATGCAGTAAGTAAAGCACTAGCAGTTCTAATAGCCATGCCTAATGGGCATTCAAAGATTGGTCGGGCGTGAACACCTACGTGCAAGTAGTTGTCGTAGTTTCCGTAGCCGTACTTGATCTTCTAGCTTGTCTCCTCGACTCCGGGGAAATCCTAGATTCGGAAATATAAATAAATAACAAGGATCTATTTGCAAATAAACTCCAAAGAGAAGCATTAAAGAACCAAATAAATCCAAACTAGTTACAAGCAGCACTAGCTTAAATTAAGGAAATCAAAGTAATTAGTTTTATATTAAAGTAGTTTTAAGCTACTAGCTTTGTATACTAGAAAACAAATTAGAGAGAAAAGGGTTAGTTCAAGGTTGGGTGGCCGATCAAAGGCTAAGGATCTTGGTGATTGCGCCTGCGAGGTATTAGCGCATCAGATAGGTGCAACGATGCGGAAACACAGAGGTTGACGAGAGAGGAGTAAGGCGAAACGAGTTAGGCAAGGTATTATCAGAACAAGGTGTGCGGTGGCAGCACCGAGAGAAGGAAAGGATCTACTCGTGGTCGATAAAAGGATGGTGACGCAGCAAGACGTGCTCGGGAGCACGGTGGAGCAAGTGCTAGCAATACGACGATACACATGGCGTAGTAACTAGGTTGCAACGCGGGGTTGCCGTGCTTTGAAACAGAGGCCTCTGCTCAAGGCACGACCGTCCATCACATGCGGCCTTCCGGGTTACTAACGCTGGGTACGTCGCGTGCTACACGGCTCGATGCAAGGCAAAGAGAGAGAGCGGGTATGCGGGTTGTGGCACAAGGCGGTGGAAGCGGTGCAAGCAAGGATGGCAGTGCGAACGCATCCTGGGGACGTCATCCCTGTCTGTGGCAAGCCAGTGGCTAGTTGCGGGGATCCGGCGTCCCGGACCCACCTTAGCGCAGTGGCGGGCAGCGGCCACGAATTCTCCTCCAAGTACGTGGGCAAAAGAGGTTCGATTCAAGGGCAAGAGTGGATAAGGATAGGGTAGCAGCGAGCGTCTCGAAATTATGAAACCAACGCAAGTGGTTTCATAATTTTCGGAGCTCCGGATAATTAGTCATGAATTTTTTGAGAAAAAGAGATTTATAAAACATTTATTAAATCCTTTTATTAAATCAGAAAATAATTTTATTTAAAATAATGCTCACGTCAGCATGATGTCAGCGGTCAGTGGGTTAGTGGGCCGAGTTGGGCCCAAAGTGTTAGTGGCCCATTGGGCCGGCCCAGATCGGCCCAAGATTCCAGAAGTCTGAAAGAACTCCTTGAACCCTCCTTCGGTCCGGCCTGGTTAGCTTCGTGGGCTGAAAGGCATTAGTGGGCCGAGGCCTATCCAGAGTTCACAGGATAAGGTCTGGTTTTGCTCCCTATACTTTCCTGGAGTCTGCTTGTCACGAAGGCTGCGGGATTCTCTGCGGCTTGTGTGGGTCGGCGTGCATGTGGCCGTGCCTGTGGTTCCACTCAGGAACAAGGAAAAAGGGGGTCGCGGCCCAGGTGTTCGTCACAAGGCCTGAGAGGAGCAGCGGCGCGGCCAGGGACTGGCCGGCGGCGAGGTTCGACTCCGGTGCGCGTTCACCTGCGAGGATGGCTCCACGGCACGAAGGCCGACTTCTCAACACAGCGGGGCAGAGCAAGGGTGGCGCGACGACCAGGTGGAGCACGTGGGCGGCGTCGGCGTCACAGAGCGGCGCGGTGCGATTCAAAACCGAGCAGAGCAGAGCAAGGCGTAGGGCGGCGCGGTGAGGCGCGGCAGCGCGTCGGCGAGCACGGCGGCGCAGACTTGGCGGCGCCCGCCACGGCGGCAGCTCGGCTGTGTGATTGCGGCGCGGTGCGAGGGCCGGACATAAACGGGTGGTCACCGGTTGGCTCGATGGTCAACACAAGCAAGCAGGGCGGTAGCTTGGTCGGTGCAAGGGAGGGAAAAAGAAAGCTTGCACGTGAAGCTCTTGGCGCTTACACAACACGTCGAGCAGGTTGTGTGCATGCAAAAGTGCAGCTATGGACAAGGCAGGTTGAGCACTTGCGTTCCACAGAAAACAGAGCATCCAATTGCCACGGCTCGACGGCCGGCCAACACAGGCAGACAAACAGGGAAAAGGGGCGGCTTGGTGCGGCTGCTCACCAGGGGCTCGTCGGGTGTCAGGCCGAGGCAGGGAGACGTCGTGGCCGTGGCGGCTTGGTGCGGTGCAGGCAGGCCGGTGGTCGTGGTTCGTCTTGCGGCCGGACGGCGTCGGTGTCCTTGAATTCTCCCGGCGGCGACGGCATCCACGGCATGCCGCGGTTCGACACGTGCAGAGGTAGGTCCAGCTTCTTCCCGGTCGACACGGGCGGCCTCCCTCCGGCGTGGCGCTCGGCTCCTCCTCCTTCCCCTGCTCTCCTTCTCTTCTCCTTTCTTCTCCTCCTCTGATTTTCCCCTCTCTGCTTCTCTAGTCTTGTGGCGGCGCAAAGGGGGAAGAAAACCCCAGGGGGCGGCTGCGCACGGGGCGGCGGCGGCCAAGGAATTTATAGGTCGCGCCGCGGCCTAGGGTTAGGGCGACCGGGGCTTGGACGCCGGCGGCGGATGGTCAAGATGCGGCGGCCGCGCGGCACGACATGCGTGGCGCCCATCCATCGCTTCCAGCGCCAAAGCGAGGCGCGGGCGAGGCCGTGGGCGTGCGTGCGGCTACAGGAGTGCGCGCCCACGCGGTCCAACCGACGAGCGCGTCCCATCAGGGGCGCACGCGCTGCGCGCGTGGTGCGTACGGTCGTGAGGAAGGAGAAAGGGGGCACAGGGCTACGGCTGACGTGTGGGGTCCACCTGGCAGCGAGAGAAAGGAAGGGGGTGCGGCGCTGCAGGTGTTGGGCTGCGCTGGGTCGGTTGCTGGGCTGGCCTGGCTACCTTGGTGGGCCGGCGCGAGAGGTGAAGGAGGTTTGGTGGTTCGCGGGCCAGGAGTTAAGGGAGCTTTGGTAGACTTCCGCTAAAGTTAGCAGGCCCAGGTTAGAAGTTAGCTTTTGAAAAGGGTTTTGAATTTAGGTTTGATATTAGTTTGAATTTGAATTACATTCAAATTCAAACAGCACACAAATTGAAGACATCAAATAAAATTCATAAAGATCCAACTCAAGTTTATACCGTAATTTGAAAATAATTTTTATATGGTTTTATTTTATATGGAATTTAAGATAAGAGGCTAGCAAATTGGGATCAAAATTTGGTAGCACACATATTCAAACAAAAAGTTTTAAAATTTTGCGAAAATTCACTCATGGAAAAACATCCAAATTTCAGGGATGTTACAGTATTCCTCTGATATTTTTATGGTTGCTTCCTGCTCCCGTTCCCGTCGGCAGGAGGGCGTGTAGCACCATAGCAGTTCAGTTTTGTGCAGCAATCAAATATCCATTTGTTCCTCAATTGCATCTAAACAAAGCTAGTCATTTCTTGTATATGTATGTCCTTGTGCTATTTGGTGGTTCAATTCATATGATTTTTGTTTGGTTTATGGAATAGACGATTAGTGTCCTATGTCTACTAAAAGAATTAGAAAGTGCGGAGTACGAATCTGGTGCTGGAATGTCATAGGTTGAATATGTGCCTTAGTTATATAAAAAACTTTTAAATATTTAAGGGCCACATTCTGCATTCAGCACACGGGCCTCCAATTCCTGGAGATGGCCCTGGTCTTACCCCCCCTGCAGATCGACTTTTTAAGATGTTCCCTCGCACGCCAATAGGTGGACCCCACATCCACCCTCCCTTTCCCTTCATGCTCGACGCCCTGGTCCCCTCTCCAGGCACTCGCATCTCGGTTCGGATAGGTAAAGCTAGATGTCGTCGTCGTTGAAGTGAAGGAGGGCTCGTCTCCTGGGTGTTGGGGCTGGCAGGCACGTGAATAAAATTCGACGGTCCTTACAACAAAATTCGACCATCATTATCTCAGAAATGAGAGGAGTATACGACAAGTTTCATGCACATTTTAGGTACTAATTAAGTTCCACGGGTTGTGCTACGAATTTTATATGCAGGTACCCACTTGAGGAGAAACCACGGACTGTCGAGGCACACCAGGTAGGTGCGTCCGCACCTAGTGGTGCAGCTGGCCCTACCAGCCAGGTGCGACCGGCCCTGGCCAATGCCATGTCTCAGGTCCAGGCCAACACTACTGCCACATACAAGTCACAAATGAACAAGGATCGTTGGTTCAATGACGGTTTGATCAACGGGCTAATGGAGAAAGCACTTGGATCCATAGGTCCACCTATCCATGCAACCAAACTACCACAACCGCCATCAAGGAGCAATCCTAGACGTCCCTCAACATCGTCGGTGCATCACACGGCCATTTGGTAGGACCAGGCGCACCTGTAGGTGTGGCCGCACCTACGACCAAGTGAATCTCATGCCACTGACCTAGGAACCGACTTGCAATCAATTGGGAATCAAGGATCAGGGTTGTCCACACGGTGATAGGCGGTGGATCACAGGTGCACCCGCACCTACAATCGCCTCCCTCAACTGCTATAAATAGAGCCCACACTTGCTGGGATGAAGACACACTCCAGCAGGAGCTTCTATATTCCACTTGTATCATTTAGAGTTAGGACTAGTGTAGTGTGGGAGTTAGAGTCGAGTCGAGCTTTGCCTCGGGGTTCCGAATAAGTCTTCTCAGGAGTTCTGGTAAAGTTCTTGTATCTTTCCCTTTATCTTTTGCAATACTCAAGTCTTTATATCTTATCTTCAAGTCAATTTATATTCAGCATCTACCATCCCTGGTTGCAATATTTCTGGTTTAGACTAAAGTAGGTTTGATTTTGGCTTTAGAATATTTACCTTGAACCCTGTCGTGTTGGGTGGTCCTTCGTTTGATCCTTAGAATAAGTATCTAATACTCAGTTGCGGTGATAGACCTTGCACTGTAAGCTTCAGGGGAAGGTGCTTGATTCGTTGTAAGTGCGGTGCTTAGACGAACTTATCTTTGCCTTAGGATATCGTCTGTTCAACAGTTAGTTGTAGTAGCCAAGAGAGGTGACTGCTCTGGACGGCCTTTGGATTCCACCACGTTAGTTCATGGCCAATAGGAGTTACGCGGGATAGCTACCCCCCTTCTCATCCCTTTCTGTGGGTAGCCAGCTCGTTTGCCCCAACTTCACGACAAGAACAAGGTTTATCTTCTCTTTGCCTTGGCTCGACCTTACCTTAGCTCTTTTCCCGAAGTTGACAAGAAGATAGATTGTATCATGATCCTGTCTCATCTCGTTGTCCTCCCAACTCACTAGGTCTGCTCTACCTTTATCCTAGATCTCCTTGTGTGTCATTTATCTCATATCATCTTCGTTACCCCTGCCATAGCTCTATAGTGGGTCTTGATACTTTGCTGATTATTTACCGATCATTTATGCCATAGTGCTTCCCTTGGGAAATATAAATACGATAACCCTGAATATTTTCGGGTTCAGTGCTACAACGGTTATCCGTGCGCTTGAGGATTTATCTGTGACATAAGAAATACAAACACCAAGGTCTTCGTAAGCACTAGGGTTGGCTACCTGCACCACCCACTGAGGCCGAGCAATGCCTGTGCCGAGACACTGCACTTGCGCAGTACCCTTCCTCGTTTCCCATTCCACACTCACCTTCACCAGTAATCAAATTAGGTAAACATACAAACACATGCATAACTAAATTAGATAGATAAGTAAGTCATTTTACCAAGCGTTTGTTTAAACCAACCTTAGCTCTACCATAAAAGTTGCTTCACTAAGGAGCCGCATCTAAAGTTGTTTTTAGTAGGAGCCGAAGCCCTGCCAAAAAGCCCCGTTGCAGTGATGGAGAGAGGGAATAAGAGTATCTCCAGAAGATTGCTCATATATCCATTCCTAGTACCAGAAGCTACCTTTTAGGAGATTTAGTAGATGGAAGAGAACTCCAGCAAACTACCAATCAAATGTCAAATGCCAATTTTTTTTGAGTAATTGCCTATGGGAGGCGACTAAACGGAGAGGGCTCTCCATTTAGGCTTAAATGGAGAGCCCTCCGAGGTTACTTCCTGCGACACAAAAGTTACTTCTCTCAACAGAAAAAAGCACATAGGAGGAAATAACTTTTAGTCATACATGGAAAGTCCTCCCAGGTTACTTCCTGTGGTACTGTTGACGGCTGTTAAACACCATATTTATAACCATCAACTCCTGCATTTTGACACAAGAAATATGCATCCATGGTAGAATAGGAGCTTATACTGACAAGTTCCACAAGTGGCAATGTATATTTGAATGCAGGCATTTAGCAGAAGAAATAGAGCAAAATCACACCTCATCTTTCCACCTCATCAATCCAAGCCTCCTTATCCCAGCCAATGAGAGGCTGCCATGCAAAGTGCCACGGATGCTGATGTCACCAATCCAAGGGAGAGAAGCCCGACGAATCAGAAGCTGACACATGTACATCACATGGATTCTATGGCCCACAAATGTGCCCAAACCGCTTCCAAACCGCGTGGACACCTGGAACCGCCTTAAGGACCTATCAGACAGCCACCACGAGAAAGCACAAGGGGAGTGGGGCCCATAGGGGGTCGGTCGACCCCACAGGTCGGCCGAACTGACCTTGTGGCCACCAATCCCCTCCTTCCACGTGGTGACTCCTGGTTGGCTCTGGAGCCCATTCCGGGGTGCTTGGGGTGTCCTCACAAAGTTGCCCAGCCCCTATAAATAGACGTGAAGAGTGGTTAGAATAGGACACACACTTCTTCTCCTCATTTTGCCTTTGGGCTCCTACCTCTCTAGGAGAGGAGTGCCTTTGCATAGGATTAGTGCTGGCTTGCTAGTGCTTAGAGATTAGAAGGAAGGTGAGGGGGTGACTTGGGGACGTGCCATGGTGTTTTGGCATCTTTCCCCGAGAACGAACCTCTACGGATGCCTTTGTTCTTCATTTAGACTAAAGTGAGTATTTCGACATTTTCTATTTAGACTAAAGTGGCTTTCTACATTGTTGAATAGTTCTTGTGTTCTTCATCTCTTCTTGATATAGAGGCTTGTGTTCTTCATGAACTCAACCTTTTGATCTTCCGGTGCAGCTCATAAGTTTCTAATTATGTTTGTATGCCTGTGAGTCTAACTAGAATAAAGTGGGTACTCCGTATGTTCTAACTAGACCAAAGTCCTTCCGTGATCCCTTGCATGAGATAGCTAATACCTGAGTGAGTTCTAGTCTCTCCCTCGTGGGTTCGTCGCTTCATATTTATACGGAGTGCTATAGTGTTGCTACGGGCGCGTAGACATAGTCGTGCTATAGTAGTGATCGGGGGTGTAGACGTGGTGTCTAGACTGCAGGTTATCCTTCGTTTGCCACGTATCCCACGGTTTGTCTTGAGGTAGGCCGTGGTAGTGACAGCCGTTTGACCCTTTGTACTCCTCCACGTTCGGATACGGCGTAGAGCTTTCGGCCGGAACCAACTGTTATAGCCAGGAGGGAACTGGTGCCCGAAACGAGAGTTCCTAACTGAGAGACCGTTCTCAACTCTGTACGCTATCAGCCGAATCCTTTCCATCTTCTTCTCATCCTATAGAGTGGTGTCCTTTGGATCATAGCTAGGCGAGGAGGTAGCTCTCACCGTTCCTTGGATTCGATACCCTTTGGAATACTCCTTAGGTGAAGTGCTATAGTGGTATATCCGTGTGCTTGCGGACTCGTTCGTACTCATAGGTATACCCAGGTGGATCTTACGCTCACGCTAACAAGGCGCCGTTAGTGGTGACTTAAGAAATACCAATAGGTACAAAGTTACTTCTCTCAACAGAAAAGAAGCACACAGGAGGAAGTAACTTTGTGTCTCAGGAAGTAAATTTGTGTCGCGTGAAGTAACTCTGTGTCGCGGGAAGTAACTTTTATGTCGCAGAAAGTAACCCCGGAGGGCTCTCTATTTAAGCCTAAATGGCGAGGCCTCTCCGTTTAGATTTTGCGTTGCCTATAACTCACCTACTTTTCCCTTCATACGGGGCAATGCAAGCCTCTCCCCTATCAGCTGACGTGTGGGTCTATGAGGTATTGCGGTTTAATTTTGATAGTCTGCTGTTGCGGTGATTACCAAAAAACGCAAAAATAACTATTGGGGATGGAGGGAGAAGATGTTTTGGTAGCGAGGGGTGAGTAATCTGCTGGTGGAGATGCTTTAATGTGAACATGTGTGGTGACCACAACTAGTAGGGAGAGAGGGAGAGATTCGATGAGCGGTGAAAAATTGAGTTAGGGTTTTATTACTGGACCATATTTTTCCAATTCATTCGATGACATCGCATCTGAAACTAGGAAGCCGTATTTTGGTTATCCACAACTAGGAACCAAATTTATGACCAATGTTCTCGGTTTATGTCAGTTTAGTTGCAGTCTTGGAGTAATTGGTTCCATCTTAGGGTAATCTGCATAATAGTTGCAAGTCTTTGCCGTGAGTAGACTGCTCTTTGTCGTGAGGAACCGGCTCACGGCAACGTGCCTCTTTCCTGTAGTGATGGAACAGTAATAAAACTCACGGCAAAGTTCTGCCGGCAAACAGCTCTTTGTTGTGAGCCTTCCCCAGACCCACGGCACACGTCCGCCGTGTGTGGTATTTAGCTCTCGACAAACATTATCGTAAACAAATAAAAAAAGAAAAGAAATCACACATGCCGGACACTACGGCCCCCACCGGCCGGCCACCGGGAGAGGAGCTCGCCGCCGAAGATCTGGTGCCTGCCGTGCCGGAGGGGATGAAGACGAGGCCGCCGGGAAGAAGAGCTCACCGCTGTAGATCTGGTGCCCGCCGCGTCAGAGGGGATGAAGAGGAGGCCGCTGGGAAGAGGAGCTCGCCGCCGCAGATCTGGTGCCCGCCTTGCTCCACACGCCGGATCCGCCGCCGGGTCCCCTCATCTGAGAGGGGGAACAGGAGACCGCCACCCCCTCCCCGCACCAGCCCCCGAACGCCACCACGAGGCCACCAGGAAGAGGAGGTTGCCGCAGATCTCGTCGTGGATCTCGCCGCTGTAGATTTAGGGCCCGCCTCACCGTTGGGGAGGAAGAGGAGGCCGACGGGGCACGGAGCTCGTCCGCGCCTTGCTCCACACGCCGGAGGGGTCGCCGGGTCACCTCGCCGGAGGGGAGGATGAGGAGGCCGGCGGGGCACGGACCTCGCCCACGCCTTGCTCCACGCGCCGGAGGGTCCACCGGGTCACCTCGTTGGAGGGGAGGAAGAGGAGGCCGCGGGGTCCTCGATGTGCCGCCGCCAAATCTCGCCTCGCCGTTGCTCCTCACCGCCGGTGAGGGGCAAGCGAAGGGGGAAGGGGAGGGGAGCCAGGGGAGGGGCCGCCGGGAAGTCGAGCTCCATGCGCTGCGTTGCCGCTACATGCGGCATGCCGCCGGATCTGAGAGGCGGCGACGGATCTGAGGGAGGGAGGAGGGAGGGAGAAGTGAGGCAGGCGGCAGGGTGGACGAGGGAGAGGTAGGAGAGTCGTGGGCGACCGGGTTAGGGTTTGAGTGTGAGGGGTGGGGGAGCTTAAATACAGCGCCGAGTTGGGTCGTGGGCTTAACAGGCCAAAGGAAGTTTGTCGTGGGCCCAGTAACCAGCCCACGACAAAGATATTTCCTTCAAAAAATTACTGCAAATGTATTTAATTTGTTAAATATAGCAAATGGCTTCAAATTAAAAATTTGTCAAATACAAAGTTTCATAACTTTTTGAGATACACAGCTTTGATATTACGAGTTTCTCCATTCGAGGTAGTTTATAAAATTTAAATTTCAAATTTGAGACAATTAACTTAGTTTTCCGTTGACATTCAAATTAGAAATGGTTCAACTACGAAGTTTCATAAATTCTCAATACCAACAACTTTTATTTCGGTCAGTTGATCATACGGCATTGTTGTAGTAACAATCTTCACAAATCTTATACATCTTTCATATAGTTTCATGAAACTATATAAGAGACATAGGTTTTGTGAACAAAATTATTACAACTTTGTCATGAAACTTTGTAATTGAAAAGTTTTTTTTTGAATTAATTTACTGCTTCAAATTTTGATTTCAATTTATAGCAAAGATCATTTTCCGTCGGCCAAAAAAGACTCACGGCAAAAAGGCTCTTTGCCGTGAGCCGCTCTCGGCAAATCCCTTTTTGCCGTGAGCTGCTCTATTTGCCGTGAGTCTTCTTGTTGACCGTCGGAAAAAAGGTATTTTGTCGTGAGCCTGATGCCCGGCTCACAGCAACATTGCCGTTTCCGGTAGTGGATATCCAGTTTAGGTCATCTAGACTAGATGCTCTTATGCCCACCCCTATTAGGAACTAACACCACCTACAATTTTCTATTGTTATCTATACTAAATTTGACTAAGCTAATAAATTTGCAATGGTAAACTTGTTTGCGATGGTAAATAATTATACTTCTTTTTGTATTACACAAAATTTCAGCCCGTAGTAAAGCATGGGCATACATCTTGTCAAAGAAAAATATCGCTGGAGGCATCCACATCGATCGATGTGCAAAAGCTACAATGCACTGCATGTGTCTGTTGTGGTGTGTTGTGGTGGGCAGCGGACGGTGGTGGCATTTCAAACGTGCATTGAAAGTGAAATCCAGTGGATTCTTGTGAAACTAACCTTGTTTTCCAAAGAAAAGATGAATTTGAAGGCAATGCGTCTATTTGCCTTTTGGCATACAATGACACACGTTTTGTTTTGTTTTGTTTTCCATTTTTAACAGGAGAGAAGAACGTTTTTTTGGCTAGTTAGAGCAACTCCAGTGAGGGCCTCTAAATGGACCTCTACTATAAAATTTAGAGGTTCGATGCAAAAACTCAACTCTAGCAGAGCCTCTAAATGAGCTTGCATTTTTCATGTCCCTCCAAATTTCCCCACCAAAGCCTCCATTCCTGGAAGGGCCTCCAATTCCCCCTCCAAAACGTAGGTCCCACCTTTTTTATTTTCTTTTCTTATTTTATTTTCTCATTATATTCTACTCTTGTCTTTCTCTCGCGAACCCCACGTTCCCCAGCGGAGGCGACGCGCGTCACCACTCACCTGGCCGCTCGCTGTCCCCGCGACGTCCCCGGCCTGGTTGCGCGCCTCGACGACCCGCCGCTGGCCGTGTCCGCACTCCCTTGGCTCAGTGGGGACCTTTGCCCGTCCTACATGCTCCTGGCCCTACTACCGGCGCTACTGCTCCTCCTGGACGCGGATGGGCAGGGGCGAGCGACGGGTGTTAGGGGCGCGCCTTCGCGGCTCTGTGTCTCCCCCATCGGCTGCAGCAGCTCTTGGACAAGGATGGGCGGGCCGGTGAGCGCAGGGTTAGCGGCGTCCAAGGTCCCACGTCGTCGCTAGTACACCCGCACCACTAAGATCCCAGCGGTGAGCACCAGAAGCGCCTCGCCGTCGCCGTGGCGAGCACTAGCAGCCCCTATCGCGCCTCGCCAGGGAGAGAGAGGGGGGCAAGACGAGCAGTCGCCACCGCCGAGAGGACGTCGCGACCTCTTCTTCTAGCCAGCTGCCCCGCGGGACCTCCATGGTTGTCACCACCACCAACACCGCTCGCCTCACCGTGTCGACCTTGAGGAGGGAGGAGGGCGCCGCATCGGGAGGGAGGAAGCCGGCTTGTGAGTGCGGGACGGAGCTCTGCTCGCCGCCGCGCCCCTGCTCCGTGCCAGAGAGGGTGGCTCGCCTGCCGCCGTGGGGAGCAGTAGGGCGGCCGCGTCCGTGCTTCGCCCGCCGTCACGCCAGCGAGGGAGCTGGGGGGAGAAAGGGCATGCCGGTGGTCGGTGCGGTCGATTCGCGGAAGGAGGGCGCGCCGGAGCCCGCCAAGGTGGTGGGGGCGCGCGGAGGAGGCCGAGAAGCGGCTGTCCGACGTGAACGTGGTGGTCGTGGAGGCCGCGGCGGCGGAGAGGGCCATTGATGGTCGGGAAGGGCACCAAAGATGAGAGAGCAGATGAGAAGAAATCGCAGATGGAGTGATGAGTGTGAAAGGACCTTGATGTCGCCTAGCTAGAGGGGGGTGAATAGGCGTGACGACCAATTTAAAATTTTCTTCCCCAGAAACGTGAACTGCCAGGCGCCATCGATTAGACCAGTGTGACAGGCCGGTCAGACCGATCCTGACTCGCCACGCAAAGGGAACTGGTCAAACCGGTTCCCTTCACCGGTCAAACCGGTGACACGTAGAGAACCTAAAAAATAGCTCAAGATCCTCTTAACTTCTAGCACAAACCAAACTTGTAGAGTGGCCTTGGTAGATGATCACAAGCAGGGTAATGACCCCTGCACATGTACACAATAAGCACACCCAAGTAGATCGAAGCGGAAGCAAATCAAATATGCTAGAAAAACAACTTAGAGAGGCAAACCACAAGGAGACATGAGGATTTGTTTCCCGAAGTTCAAACTCACACCTAAGTGAAGCCTACATCTCCGTTGAGGAGCTTGTTCGAGATACGAGTCTTTTTCATCAACTCCCTCTCAACAAGTCGAGTCTCTTTCAATTATTTTCCTCCTTTTGACTAAGGTGATCTTTTCCACGAAGGGGTAAGATCACAGCCCTCACAAATTTGTTGTTGCTCACCACACCTTGGGAGCTAGCTGGCGACGCCTAGTCGTCTAGGAGGCAAAACTCCAAAAGTAACAAATGCTTCAATGCCTTGTAGACGCAAATCAAAGTGCTCAAGCTACGGAAAGATCTTTCTCAGCTCACAAAGGATCTATCAAGCTCACTATCTCAACCCAACTTAAGGATATGGCTTGAATCACACAAATTTCACAAAGAGAGGTTAGGGAGAGCCGCAAAGGCTTTGGCTTGTCAAAGAATGGCTTAGAAGCTTAGCAATGACACTCGGAACAACACCTCTCCACTGAACAGGTTGTGCGGTATAAATACAACACTCCAAGGAAAACTAGCTGTTAGCTCTCTGGGGGCACCGGTCAGACTGGTGGCCCACACCGGTTAGACCGGTGTTTGAAAAACTAACCGTTGGCCTGGGGTGACCGGTCGGACCGACCCGCTTGACCGGTCAGGCCAGAGTTAGCCCGCAACCCTTACTTTCTCTCCAACACTTCACCAAAGAGATGAAGTTGCTCCGGTTAGGTTAGTAGGGACTGTTAGCACACTCTAATAAGGTTCTCAAGGCTATTTCTCACAAAGGTTTTCTAAGAGCACTTTTGACTTGGTCATCACGCTAATGTTGCATATCTCTTGATAGTACGACATTCCTATACTCAAGGATAAATAAAAATATCATGCCAACCTCTTGAGCTTGAATATCTTCAATCTTGCCATACTTGAACAATTTCCAACATTTGTTATTTTCTTGAGCACCTCCATACTTGAACTAGTGACTTGAGATTCTTCCATTAAGCATAAGAATGCACACTTGAATCTTTAAGTCACTCCATACTACCAATCATAACGAATCGATGCATCACATTGCTTCCCTCGGTAAGCCTTGGATATATATATGATTCTTCAAAACCCCACGGATGCTAGATACTTCACCCTAGCAAAAACACCAAAGATTGATTTGTACCTTGCTCTAGTCATCTCGGTTGATCTCTTCATCACTTATCCAATCCACTTTGAGTTTGGCTTTGCTTCATCAACATTTATTCTTCATTTGAAAAACCACTTCAAATGCTTGTTCTTGATTGACAACGAGTGTGCAAGCTTCCAATTGAGATCATCAAATAGAGAAACATCATTGTATCCTTTTGCAGTCACCATATCCAGCCTTGCATTTATTCTAGTGAAAAACATCATTTCACTTTAAGTGATCCCTTTTATTTGTACACAAGCTATCATATGAATTGAAGACCTTGTACATCATTTTTGAAGCATACTCCAACATTATCTTTAATTGAGCTTGTCATTGATCAACATTTGCACATGGGATCACACACTTGCTAGCTTTCCTTGATGTGAGCCATACAATATTCATTCTCATATATGTGACAACAATATCTTATGAATATTTAAAATAAAATCTGCTCACATTCTTAAACAAACAAGTTAGATCTTTAATCACTTTGTCATACAAATCACCAAAATCCACTTATGGGCCTAGATGCACTTTCAGAGCAGCCCAGCTGTCTCTGACAGTCGGGGTCCACCGGCAAATAGAGGCCTAGACTGATTTCCTACTAGAGTTGAGTGTTAATTTTGAGCCTCTATTTTTTACATTTCGGCCTACAAATGGGTTTTGGAGGCCTCAATTTGCAGACCCCACTGGAGTTGCTCTTAGGCTTCTTTCTAGTGAGCCCAAGCGATAGGGAATTTTTTATTTTAACCCTTTTTAATCTAAAATTTTAATAATAACCCGTCCCAAACTAAAATTCTAAGAACTAGCCCTTTTGGTCGTGTCAAGATTCGTGGCGTGACTAATACTTGAGTCACGGCATATGGTGTGGCGCGACTAATGTACACAGCGGCATTAGAAAAAGTCACATCTAACATGGCGGACGGAATCACACTGCTGTGTGGCGCGACTTGTGAATGAGTCACACCACGTAGCGTGGCGTGACTGGAGTCACGGTACAGCCGTACAGCATGAGGTGCGACTCCTGCTTTCATTTAGCTGTGTTTCGTTCTTCATTTTAATTAGCAAATGAACTCCTAAATTTGTGAAACTCAAAATGTATGATCTATAGAGTGCATACGTTGCCAACGGACTCGTGCCTGGCTGGCTAGCTCATTGTAGAGTGGAGCTAGCAGCAGGGTTCGAACCCCCGTTGGCACAGATCGCTATGGCCTCCTGAAGCTAGGGGATAAGCACCCCTATTAAGAGTGCATATGTTCCATTTTAACTATTTGCACTCCAAACCAACTCGATTATCCTTCCCTAGAAGCGAGATACGTGGGCAACCAACCACGGTTGGTTCGAGTTCAGCTTTATTTCTTTACCTTTCCTAGGTTCCGGATCACATTTAGGTCCAAACGTGCCTAGAAATGGAATTTCCTTTTTTTTGACAAATGAAATGGAATTTCCTTGATTACTCCCTAGAGCATACATATGGTGTATAAAATGAGAAATCAAAATTTTAAATAGCATAAGTATTATTGAATCAACACAACAAATTTGCTAAGTTTGAAAATAGAGCTAACTAGTCAACTTTGGAACTACTTTTTGAGAAATTTTACACTGAGACCTTAGAGAATTTGGATTCTTATAGAGAATTTAGATAGCTTGATGATCAAAACGTAGATAATTTATAGTTTAAGACAACCTTAAAGTTGGAAATTGTGTTGTTTTCCAAGTCTGTCAGCTAAGTAGAAAATAGCACAACTTTCCAACTTTAAGCCTCATTTAAACTATAACTTCTTTGCATTTTTTATAATCAAACTATCCAAACTTCTCTATGAACATCCAAATTGAATTGTAGTCCAAAAATGTGTAAGGTATCAGTATAAAATTTCTCAAAAAGTAGGTCCAAAATTGACTAGTTGACTCTGTTTTCGGACTTAGCAAATTTGATGTGTTGATCCAATAATACTTAGGTTATTTAGAAATTAGATTTCTCATTTTATAAACTATGGTGTGGAGTGCAGATAGTTAAAATGAAACGTATGCACTCTATAGATCATACATCTGGAGTTTCACAAATTTAGGAGTTCATTTGCTAATTAAAATGAAAAACTAAACACGCCTGAAATCGAGGGTCGCACCTCATGTTTCATTTAGCCTGTTTCGTAATGGGCCTGAAAGAACTGAGCGGTCGGCCGCTTGGGCTGGGCCAGAAAGAGGTCGGGTCACATTTCTTTCATGCACCCACCCACTTCTCTTTCCTTTTTTTTCGATCGCGCACACGAGGCGACGCGAGAGCCGCAGGAAGGAAGCGCCGCACCGCACGCCGCAACACTGCAGCGAAACGCGAAGCCAAGCCATGGCCGCCAACCTCCGCCGCCTCGCGTCGGCGTCCGCCTCCGCGCTCTCCCGCCGGCCCCAGCCTCCTGCTACTCCTCCCGCCCTCCTCCTCCGCGTCGCGCTCTCCAGCTCCGCCCCCTCCGCGCCGGATCCGCCGGCGCCGGAGGCCGTCAGGAAGGCGGAGGGAGAGGAAGCCGCGGGAGGCAAGGTCGCTGCCGACGCTGGCGAAGGGAAGGAGGAGGAGGAGGAGGGCAGCGACGGCGGCGAGCACGTGAACAAGGCCACCGGCGAGATCGGCGGCCCGCGCGGGCCCGAGCCCACGCGGTACGGCGACTGGGAGCGCGGCGGCCGCTGCTCCGATTTCTGAACTGCTCCGCCGCGAAACCCCGCGAGGTGAGATCGTGGGCAGCGGGTTGCGTGCGTATCGTGCTGGATTTAACCCTATGATTATGATGCTAGTCGTTTTAGTAATCTGTGCAAGGATTGTGTGATATGTAACTGTTAAAAATGCGGTTTGCTTTGTCCTTTGGGAGAGAATAAAATGAGTTGACAGCACTCGATTCAGAATGTTCAGAGCATCTCGACGATATTTGCTCGTATTCGTGCTTTAGATTCTCCTACTTCGTGCTGCTAGAGTGAACTTATGCAGTTGATTGGTTACTGTATCCTCGGTAATTATAAGAACAAAACAATACTGTGTCCTCAGAAATTATAAGAACAAAACAATGGAATGCAGAGCACTAGAGCAGATCACAGTGATCTGAATTTCAAATGAGTGGTGTGATATGCATACTGTTAAAAATGTGTTCTGCTTTGTTCTCCTGGGAATAAAAAGAGTTCGCACTCAGTATTCGATTCAGAATGTTCACAGCATCTTGATGATCTTTGCTTGCATTGGTGCCTTAGATTCTCCAATTCGGTTATTTGGTTACTGCATCCTCGTTAATTATAACAACAGAAACAATGGAATGCAGAGCAGATCTCTGTTGACTTCTGAATTTCAAATGAGGGAAGGATAAAAAAAATCCATTTCTCTGGTTTGTGCCTCGTCAAACTGTATTCCTAGTTATGTGCCCCCCCCCCCCCACCCACCCACACACAAATTTCGTATAGAGGTATCGGCCTATCGCATTCCATAGTTGAGCCTTCTGTTGATACCGAGGGTTGCTGTGTTGTTTGCTTTGGGAGCGAATTTGCGTTGCGTTTCACATATTCAGGCAACTGAAGCCTGTTGATAGTTGAGATTGCAGTGGTGACGCCTTTCAGAAACAGACTAGTCGCGACATGTGTCTACTCCTTATTATCTTATTGGGATCGATCATTCACCAACATGGATTTTTCAGTTGGGTATATTTAGCTACGCTCTGTCTGCAATGTGAAATCTGAGCAAGGGCCAGCACACAGCTAGAAAGACCGTCTTCGATGCAGGTGAAATTCGAAGTTCAGAGTTTGCTTCAGGATGGTATGTAGCCCGAAGCAGGGGAGTACGGCTTGTGAAGTCTGAAGTTCAGAGTCTGTACTCTGTAGTCTGAAGCTAATCAAGCAAGTCCTTTGGCTGGTGAAGTCTGAAGTTCAGAGGTTGCTCACAGTCGTATTTTACCGTGTGGTCTGTAAACCTTAAGCATGAGAGTACATGGCCTATCTTATTACATGCCTAGGCAGGATAACCTGAATAAAATGTTCAGCTTGGGTACTCTTGTCTTCCTTGAATCTTGATAATGACCCCAGTCTCCAGCTGCCAATAGTCGATAGATCTTAAGATTGTGGCCTTGAACGCTGCTGCTGCAACGTTAACAGCATCAACCTCGACCACAATCCTTTGTGCGCCAGCTCGCTGTGCTGCTTTGATTCTTTCCATACAAAGCTACTAGTATTTCTAGCTCATACGAGTCGACAACATTTGAGATCTCTCTTGCACCTCCAACGACGACGTCACCATCATGTATATGAGAACAAATCCCTCCATCATGTATCTGAGAACAAATCCCTCGCCACCATTGCCAGTACCAGGCCAAGTTTGATCCATCCTTCCTCTGTCTTCAGTAAAAAATAAAAGGTATAAATGACACTCTTTTTTCTATGACTAATTAAGTAGTTATTTCCTACCTCTGAGATTAGATGTGCAGGCTAACTTTATCAGTTGCTAAGATAATAGTAGTAGACATATTAATTTGAATTGTGCTATTAATTTCTTCTAGACATTTGCTTTGCTAGGAAACAGGTGTTTTCCAATTCCCAACTATAATGGAAAGACTTCAAGCAATGTAAATTACAGTTGGTGAGTCCAAGTCACGTCCATATCCACGAAACATTTCTATTTTCCATGTGTAAACCGTGCTGCCCCCTCTCACTATAAATGGAGCATCCGTCATCCATGCCTGAGCGGCTGGGCTTGTCAGCTCCCCGTCGCATCCTCGTGGAGAAGAGCCATTGTTGCAAGTCTGCAACCCAACGCGAAATGACAACGCTAACCCGGTACGTGTCGGCGTTCATGGCCGTCGCCGCGGTCCTCGCCGCCCTCGCCGCGGCGCGGCACCACGACGCCTGCGAGACGGCGCAGCAGGCCTTCAGCGAGTGCGTGCCGTACGTGGTGGGCGAGGAGCCCGCGGTGACGCCCAGGTGCTGCAGGGGCCTCGGCGACATCGTGCGCATAGGCGGCACGGCGGCGCAGCGGAACGTGCTCTGCGCTTGCATCCTGTCGGAGGTGAGGGCCGCCGGCGGCGGCAGGATGCACCCCGGCCGCGCCGCCCGGCTCCCCGCCTCGTGCAAGGTCCCGATCGACTTCGTCCCGACCAAGCCCGACTTCGACTGCTCAAGGTAAGGAAGAGCCGTGACACCGTGCTTGTTGTAAGTTCCTTTGCTTTGTGTCTGGACGCAACACTGCTCAGCGTATCTGTTCTTTTCGTTGCAGGGTTATGTGAGGAAAGGCTGATTATTAGTGTACGTACGGTTCAACAAGAAGGACAATGATTTGTCTATATCTGAGAGAGAATGACAATGAATTTTTTTAATGAAAGATCATTTCGAGTTTACTTTTTTCTAGCTCTGATGTGCCAATTTTCAGATTTTCATATGATCCAACCATTTCTCTTTTTTTCGAAATACACACAGAGACATTCACAACCTATGAGCATCTTCGAAGACTGAGCTCGTCAAACTTAGGATCTGAGGTGCTACCGGGGCTCTTGTAACCACTAGAAACTTAGGATCTGAGGTGCTACCGGAGCTCTTGTAACCACTAGACTACATATCGTTTCGCTGATCCAACCATTTCAATGTTCACATATTACTTCGTTAGTGCTATATCTATACTATAAGGAGCGAAAACAATTGAAAACAATTCTCACCCAATTTGGGTCCGCCTTACCCCTCACGCCGGACCCACCCGTCATATGTTTTTAGGAGTGGATAGGATGGAAGGACTATAGAAGGACAAAAAATCGCAATTTGGAGAGTGTTTCTGCCAAAAATCAAATACTTTTGTCACCGTAACGTTTCATACCCGCTCTCATACACCCACCAGTGGGCCCACAAATACCGTCGTGGCGTCGTCCGACCGTACACGGCACGTCAATTAGTCAACAAGCATCCATGCCCCCGGCCATCGTCGAGCTGAGCACGGCAGCAAGCCAAGCCAGCACGCGCGCGAGAGCCACCGGCGAGCGTTGCGGAAAGGCCCAACGAGCCGAGCTGGCCGTGCCGATGCGTGCGTGTCTGGGCGTCGCAGTCCGTGGGCCTGCAACTTTGCATTGCCTTGTTTAAGAACCAAAGAACCTCGTACGTACGCGACGGTGGCCGCAGCTATTTTGATCGTGTCACGAGTTCCTTCCTCCCAAAAAAAATTTTGAAGCATTCATCACGTTCGATCTTTGGACACATGTACGTACGAAGTACTAAAGGTAAACACAAAAATAATTTATTTACGCCCACGACCCGTCCCCTCTCCGGTAGTCTCCTTCCTTCTCTACGACACCCCTCCCCTCCCAATCGATCAACACCGCCCCTCTTTGCGTAATCCTGCTCCTGCCCTAATGCCCTATGCCCTCCTCGCCCCCATGCAGCGATAGGCAAGTTCGGGCGCCGTTGTTCCCCAAACCGTCCGCCGACGATGGGCGGTCCTCTTCCTTCGCGTGACCGTGGATGCAGCAGGCTGGCGATCCCCTTTTTCCATGGCATATCCACGCAGAACCATGGTGGCTTGACGTGAATGATACATCCAGGAAAGGCGGGCTTGGTCATGACATGTGGAGACATCCCCAACAGCAGCGGTAAGATGGGATTGGAGGTCGACGGTGGCTGCTTCCTCCACGATCCGTCCTTTCCGACCCCTACCTGATCTCCACCGACGGCATCCATAGGAACGAGGAGGCGGAGGTCGAAGTGGCAGCAACTGGCTTCTCCATCCCTCTGTGGGGGCTCCTCTCCTCGGTCAGTTGTTGGTGCCCGCCTATCATAAGCCATCCCAAGACAGGAGTCCACAGCAGCACAGGTAACATATGCATTCGTCCATCAGTTTGTTAGGTTTTTTGCTAGATAGAATGTTTGTTGGATAATTTTGATTAGCCATCAGTTGTTAGGATAAGGTCTAGAGTAAATCTATTAGGAGAGCCTATATGTATGCCATTGCCGCTCACCGTCAGCGTCCTTAGAGTGTTGTCGAGCAGTGGCCCTCACTCATTGTGTATAGGGCAAATTAATTTCCTTTGTGTATTATTTCTTTTGGAGCACAGACATATAGGTGACCTTTTGGTTGGAACATGTCATTTATATAAAAATGTTTCATTGCTGCAGCCTGCAGGTTTACAGCTACCTTTTGTGCATCTTTTGCCAATATATTTGAGATTTCAGATGGAGTACGGAGTACTTTTTCTTACCTTCCATTGATGCTTGCAGTTAGATGTTCAGTATATCAACTCCAATATTATAATAAATGTTTTGATACTTGTACCAATTATCCTAAATTTGACATTGTAAATTGTTTTTACCATGAGAGTTTGGTGATAGAGCTGACACGTTGTTATTTCAGGAACATTGTTGATCGAGCCTAAACCACTGGAATTGCTACTTAAGTAGATTAACAAAACATTTGCAGGATTCAGAAGCACTGATCCTTCTTTTCCTCTAGCAAGTATGTCTGGGATGTTGCAACAGCATTCACTTTTCTAACATTCAGCTCCAAGTCAGTATCTGTTCAATTTATAAAATGTTTGAGCTATTGGTTGAGAATACATTAGCATCACAACCAAATCTTCAAATATTTTCTTGATGTGCATACTACATTAATACCTAGACTCTCAGCAAGTGAAGCTTGTGTGGCTTTAACTATCTGTTCTGAAAGTTAACAGAAAGCATTCATATGCTACTCTATCACATGATGACGCAGGAAAGTTCAAGATTAATGTCGAGTGCATCTATTATATCTGGACATAGGTAAAAATATGAGTTTCGTAGCTTCGATCATGTAATAGCTGTGATATTATCATGACTGTATTTTGTATTTTCAGCTTGCAGCTGCAATCATTAACTGGAGACTGCACAGATTAATGGGCTGCTTGGAAATATCAAAGCAAACACTGCTGATCCACAAGTCTGTATGTTTCACTTTTGTAAATCCTCTGTTTGATTGATAAGCATAGTATTCTTCTTTGTGTTGCAATGGGAGAACCATATTTTTAGAAAGAAAAAAGAGAAAAATGAGGCATACATAGTAACTTTCCCCGTTTCCTTATGGACAGGCTGGGACACAAATCATTTCATGACTGACAAAGCAGAGGCTATACTTAATTTGTTTACTAGATTTTCTGGACCATAATGCATTGTATGGGATAAAATGTGGAGAGAATATATGGTAACATTATTATGGAGAATTTTATTTAAAAATTCATCTATTGTACCTTACTTTAATGGTTAATGTATATTAAAAATTATACTTAATTTTTTGTGCCCATTGTGACATTTCTATTTTTTTTGAACTCCATACTATGGATCTCATTGTTTAAAAAATAAGTATAGAACCATGCTTATTTTTTTATTAAAATTGACCTGATGATGTTATTATAGTGGGTAAATTGGATTATCGAGAGCCCCGCGCGTGCCGCGCGGGCATGTTACTAGTTATAACAATAGGATCGAGACGGATATAGCACTGGGGCGGACAGCGCTCGAGCCCCTCCTACCGTTTCCATGGAGCCTCTCCTAATAAGCCTAACTACAAATTAAATAATCCACTGATGTTTGGAAGGACAAGCTAGAGGCAGAAGATGAAGGGAAAAGTCCTTCCTAATAATTTTTTCTATATCCACCACTAAATGGGATCTCACTTTGGTTTGTATGTATGTACTCAAATCAATGTATTGTTTATTTGTTTATCATGCACAGTAACACTTAGAATTTTGCACGGTCAAATGAGCATAGTTGAATGCGGTAATAATTCTGTTTTATTATTATTGCTCTACATATTTGCACAACTTCTGTGTGAATCTTATTTTACCGGCTCTTATTACTGCCAGGGCTACCGTCCAACAGTTCATGTAGCAATAATACCTTCCTACTTTGTCTAATTCACAAAGACTATGCAAATAAAAGTAGTGGCAGTTCAAATTTTCTTATTATTACATGTCTGTGCTTTGCTGTATGAATAATCCATATAACCTTAAGTCCTTAATTGGTTGTATCTAGTAATGACTGCTTTCGTTTTGATTTTTTTAGACTAAATACATAACTATTTGTTTTGATTTTTTAGACTAAATACATAAATTTTGCTATATATCTACACATAGTATAGATATCTAGTGCATATCTAAAATATGTATTTAGAAAAATCAAATTAAATAGTAATTTGATCTGGATGGAGCTAGTATTTGTCATAAGCAGTGACTAAAGTTCCAAAAAAATTTCTCCATCCACCCATCACATCAAATGCTCAGACATTAATTAGGAGCACTAAATATGGATTAATGACAAAACTCATTCCATAACTCCTACCCAAAAGTCAAGATGAATCTAATGAGCCTAATTATGTCATGATTAGACAATGTTGTGCTACATTAAACAATCTCTAACGACAGATTAACTAGGTTTATTTGATTTATCACGCAATTTCCGGTCCTATATTAATTTTGTAATTAGTCTATGTATAATCCTCCTAATATGGCTGAGGGTCCAAAATTTTCTCCGAACTAAACGGACTGTGAAGGATATGTTGTGCTATTGCTTGAGACTGTATTTTCTTTTTAAAAAGTATATTTAGATGTGTATGTCTTAGCCGACCAGAAGTTGTCGCCCTTAATATATTTGGCCAAGATCAATAAAGTTTCTTTTATAAGGAATGTTGGAAGCTCTTTTTACAGTTGATTGACTTGTCCTGTGATCCGTACACGGTACATATGTACTACTCCCTCCGTCCCTTTATATAATCATTTCTGGGGGTTCAAAATTTTTGTCAAAATATAAGTGTTCCTAGAGATAGGACAAAATTAAATGGGGTTGGTGGGTGGATGGAGAGTTGGCACGTAGTGCAAAATGAGGAGTATAGATGTCATTTCTTTCCACTATGAATCTTCTCCCCAGAAGACAACTCTTGCAATGCAAGTCTTGCAGTTTGACATGTCCAAAGTCCAAGGTGCACAGCCAGCAAGTTCAACTTTCGCATTCCAAGCCAGCAAGCCAGCTGCATATTATTCTTTTTTCATATTATTCCAAAGTACTACTCCATTTCAAATTTCTTATCATTTTGGCTTTCTAGATAAATTTCTCTTGTAATGTATGTAAAAAATAAAATCGGTAAATAATTTGGGACGGAAGGAGTAAGTGTGGATATATATATTGTTGACAACAAAAAAAACCAATCCAGCAAGCTCTGTGCTGCTTCTGCACGGTAATGCCCAAAGTCAAATATCAAAAGTACTACTAGTGTACGTTGTGGGTGGGCCTGTTACAGACAGTGAGTTGTCCCACACGTTTGTTTTCTTTCACCCGAAGCCCACAATTAAGTATTTATAATTTCACCAACAAAGTAAAAGGAGAGCCAAAAATAAGTTTACTGGATAGTCTTAGAGCCTCTTTTGGAAGGGCTCCATCGGCGGCTCCGGCCGGAGCCCTCCCAAATGGGGGTTTCACGCGCGGCTCCGAAGCTAGAGCCCCGCGAAATGCACTCTCTAGAGCCTTTTCGCCCGGACAGAGCCACAAAAACGTGGTTCCGCCCGGCTCCACGCGGAGGTTTGCCGGTCCTGCTCCCAGGCGGGCACGAGGCGCGGTCAGCGGGCGGGCACGAGGCGCGGCTGGCGGGCGGTAGGATGCACGGCCGGCGGGTGGGAAGAGGCGCGGTCGGCAGGCGGGAGGAGGCGCGGCGGCGGCTGACGGGAGGAGGGTGCAGGGACCGCGAGAGCTCCAGGTAAGCATGCAAGTGGGTACCCATTGGGTCAACCAGTGGCTGACCCAATATACCCACTATACTTATTTTGGGTTTTGGGTTACACTAACCCATAACATCTCTTGCTCATGGGTAAAAAAACACCAATGGTGATTGACTGAATGATGCGGCCGTTGGCTGGGTACTTCTCTGATATGCAGTCGCCAGCTCGCCAAGTCCTTGATACCCATCTCCTCCAGCCTCTCCCGCTCGACTTCCTGTATCACCGACAGCACCTCGTCTCGAGCGACTTCGCGCCGTCCGACGGCGTGAACGGCGCGCCAGCAGGTTGACGACGTCCTCGGTGAGGCCCAGCTCGGCGACGGGAAGGAGGTCGAGCATCATGGCCAGGTCCTGGTGCAGCTCCCGCACCTCCACCTCAATCTCGTCTGACTACAGCAGCAGCAGCAGCCACATCCGGCTTCGCGCGACGCAGTCGGCGGCCAGGGCCTTGAAGCGCTGCAGCACGAGGAGCACCTCGCGGAGGCACAGCGACGCGGACCGCGGCAGGTCCCCCGCCGCGGCGCACTTGACCAGGTCGTCGAATGCGACGGCGAGGAGCTTGGACCGCTTGGTGATGGACGCGAGCGCGCCGAGAAGTAGACCGGCACCGGCCCGAACAGGAACCGCACCAACCAGTGGAGCTTCATCGCCCCCAATCTATCCGCCGCCGGAGCTCTGCTGAGCCCTCTCCAATTCAATCGATCCCCTCCACTCCAATATATCTAGCTGCTAGCAGCAAGCCAGCAATCTCTAGCTCGTCTGCCCGCTCTCCTGCTAGCAATTCCGCGGGGAGTACGACGAGCATCGGCACGCCGACGAGCAAGAAGAGAAGGAAGAGGACGGCCCCATCCGAGAGAGGAAAGGAGCTCGGGGTAGAAATTTTTGTGTAGAGATTGGGTTACCCAAGTGACCCACAACATGTAGTAGTGCTTGACACCAAATTTTAGTGGGTCAACCCAATGGGTAATCACACTACTTTTTATTTTTTGGGTTTTGAGTCATTGGGTTGACCCACTTAAATCTGCATCCTTAGCTCCAGGGGTGAATGGATAAGGAGGAGAGGAGGAAGAAAGAAAAGGAGAGGAGAAAAGAAAAAAAAAGGAAAAAAAGAAAGAAAAAAGGACAGTTTAGACTTTTTACCATCTCAATGCAACCGGTGAAGACGTTTTGCCAAACATTTTTCAAAATGGCTCCAACTCTACCAGAGGAGCTGGAGCCGTTTTCGGTGGAGCCGGAGCCCTCCCAAACAGACCTTTATTTATCTCCAGGGGTCAATGTATCGAGTTAAATAATAAAAAAATGCACGTATATGCTTACTCGGGTATTAAACATACGAAATAAAAGCCAATTATTTATCAAATCGTGCCTGTCACGACTCAAACTCAGAACATATCGCCATGACACCGAATATCGCAATGGATCGCATGCACTAACTAGTGTAACCTAAAACATTTAGTTGGGGTGGGAATTTCGCTTCACGCGTGATTTATTTTTCGAATTACACATTACAAATGCTAACATGCTATCAGGTATATATGACGGACATGTCTCCTACCACTAAAAGAATACACAACGTTTGTTAAATCCTGAATAAATTCAGAAAATGTGAATACCTCAGTTCATTTCACACATGAATTTTAATTAATTATTCACACATGAGCCATGCATATTTAGAGTGTGCGTGCGTGTTGTAAGCGTCTGCGTTGTACTGTGTAATTCTAAAAAAAAGTATTTCAAGGACGCCCCAATATTTGACTAATCGCACAGCTAGTTAATAATTAAACTCTTTGTTTGATCATTAATTTGATCCATAGTTATAATAACGCGGTTATTGTACTTGTAGAAATAGGTTGTACATATACATACTGTTTTTTTTGCAATAAATGAACACGCTAAAACGTACACTTATACACATATATAGAGACTAGGAATAAAATCTTCGTAGAGTATCTATGGTTGCGTAATTGAGCACGTCTTTTACTTGTAGGTTCATGATTATGTCAAAACTCAAAAGTCCGAGGTGCTTACCCGTTCATCAGCAGCGAGCAAAGTCAACTTTCGCATACCGTTATGTTACGGATACGGTAACGGTATATACCGTAGGAGCCAGCATGTACACTACGTGTTACGGATACGGTATGTATCAAGATCCAAGCAACAATACGTGTGTCGTCGAGTGATTCCACTAAAAGTCCATCCACGTGTGTTGTGGCCTTCCTTGTGGGGAGCCTATGTGAGTCCGTGGCAGCGGGAGGGAGGGAAGTCAACGGTCAGCGCAAAACGTAGGGCATCTCTGGCTATATGATACTCCAATTCTCCCGGCACAAAACTGTATCTGCAGGCATCATATCATCGTCCATCAGACTCCCTCCCTCTGCTTCTCTCTGGTTCGTTCCCTTAGCTCCCTCTCGTGTCTCGTCGTCGGAGAAGAAGATGATGGAGCACCTGGTGGAGGTGGAGCCCGCGACGGCCACCGCCGGCCCGGCGTACCGGAACGTGCGGGCCAAGGACGGCCTCATGCAGCCGCCGCCGGGGCTCCACAGCTGCTGGGACATCTTCCGGTGAGTCATCTCGTCCAACACTGTTGCCGGCTTGCCGCCGCTCCCTCTACCCACCTTGCCGACGATCGCCCCCGTCCGTCGGCTCTCGTCGGTCGGGAAATCAACTTCACGTCGGAATAATCCACGGCGACCGACCGATCCACCCGCCGGCCGCGCGCGAGAAGGATTAATGCTTCGATCGTGGCGCGCGCGGATCATTTTGTTTAATCTGCTGATCTTATCACACGGCGGCGCTGCCATGCATGGCTAGTGTGCTAGCTCCGGCGACCGCGGTTCATTGCTTGATCAGATTGCTCTGTGGCTTGGCTTTGCAGGACGGCCGTGGAGAAGTATCCCGACAACCCGATGCTGGGTCGCCGGAGAGTGGTCGACGGCAAGGTAATTAAGAAAAGTCAATGAATTGAAGCTCGTTAGCACGAGGCGCGGTTTAATTTCCCGTTTCACATCTCTTTCTGGCCATTTGCTTCAATTCGCGTTTCTACAAGGATAAGCCTGTAACTATCTTATCTATCTATCTTGCAAGTACGACCAGTATATTTTTTCGATTGGAAGTTTGAAAGCTTGTCATCGAAAGTGACATCCTCCGTTTAGTAGTAGTACGGGAGAAAAAAGGACGGTCGTCTAAACATACAGTCAGGTCAGCGCTGTAGTTCCGTACATGCCATGGCGTAGAGAACAAGTCAAAAGCGTGCATAATTTCCGTACGCACCATCTTGTGTGGTTCGTTCAAAAGTTCAAAAATATATGATGCAATGATTAGTGCTTTTTCTAAAAAAAAAGTGGGTTGTTTGATGTTAATTTAATGATCCTACGATTAATTGATGGTTTATTTTCCGGAGCTGCAGGCAGGTGAGTACACCTGGGTGACTTACAAGGAGGTCTACGATGTCGTGATGAAGCTCGCAGCCTCCATCAGCAAGTCCGGAATCAAGCAGGTAACATAAACACACTGCGCTGCACGTTTTCATCTATTGATAATCCCTGCAACTGCATGCATCTGGTTAGTTGTTGGATGCATGACTGCTGATGAGCTGCCAATGCAATAATCCAAACTCCAAGCTGTTCAATATTGAAATAGCTAGCTAGTGCTGCCTCACCATCAATTATTCAGTCAGAACGTGGAATGCCATGGGTCAGAGATCTGTGTTAGTTGGCTCGATCAGTTGATGAGTTCTTGCCTCACACGCACGCTAGCTGTTGTCCGAGCTGAGGATTTACAGAGTTACAGTTAATTTGATTTCAATCAGGGTGACGGGGGCTACTTGCCCCGCAGCCAAGAAAGTCCACTCTTACCGTTCAAAGTTCAAACTATTAATCCCCTCTATGGTTTGATCATTAGGCGTTGCAATCCAGGAGTTGACCGGGATTTATGACCTGTCGTCACTTGCGTGCTAGTAGCAATTAAGCTAAGTTGGCATATCGATCGATCCAATCCCCAGCTGCCTCCTGTTCGGCCGGAGATATCATATTGCAATTGCCAGATCGGATTATACTAGTCGATCGTTCGCTCCTTGACCATTAATTTCAGATAACATAGTAGAATCCAAACTTGATCACGTCAAATGTAATAACATAGTATTATCTGAAGAGGCTTTATCTACCAATTCCAGGGTGAATGCTGCGGCATTTACGGCGCAAACTGCCCCGAATGGATCATCAGCATGGAGGTAAATTACCTGCAGATTTTTACCCTTTTATCCATAGAGGTTTTTTTTTAAAAAAAATAAAACATAGCTAGCTTCTGACTTGTACATGTGTTCAATCTTGTCCGTTTCGGCAGGCTTGCAATGCGCTGGGAGTTTCCTGCGTGCCGCTCTACGATTCTCTCGGTAAATATGCTCACTTCTCATCAGCGTTCTTGCAAGGCAGATTAACTAGACGACAAAGTCATTAGCAAATTATTAATCGCCAAGTTGCAAATAATCTTCTGCTCCAATGCCAGGTGCTGGGGCGGTAGAGTTTATCATATGCCATGCCGAAATCCAGATCGTTTTCGTGGAGGAGAAGAAGATCGCAGAGGTATGTCGGGCAGCTTGCTCCACCATTGATCCCTTATTCAGAAATCAATGCATGCGATAATTTTCAAATATTAATGCCTGGCTACTGGAAGCATCTTCAAACTAGATGGGGAAAATTCTCAAGCTCCAAAGTCCAAACCAAGCCTTAGAATTTTACCACTTCTCTCAAAGAGAGGACAAAATTAGATTTTAGTTTATATAAAAATATTTTGCTTACATTTTAAACTTTTGATTGGTTTTTTCCTTCCAGAAGGAAATAAATTAGCTTTTTTAAAGAACAAAACAATGTTTAGCCGAGTGAAATCTAATTTTAGAAGAGCATGATACTCCCTCCGGTTTGGTAAAAGAAGTCGTTTTGGACAAGATTTGGGTCAAACATTGGGAATATAAATGATGAATAACTTTTAGGTCGTTAAGTTTACAAATGTGAAAATCATATCAATAGATTTGTTTTGAAAAGCATTTTCATAAAAGTATACATATATAACTTTTCAATAAATATTTTTATAGAAAAGAGAAGTCAAAGTTGTGTTTTGGAGACCGTGTCGCTGTCATAAACGACTTCTTTTACCAAGCCGGAGGGAGTAGTGGTGTACTCTTATTCGCATGGATTCTTTTAATTTTCTTCGATCTTGCTGCACTGCTACAGTACCCTGCCTTTACCGCAGTTGAGTGCCGAAAGTGAAAATTTTAGTCAGCTAAAATTATTTTTGCACAATCGTAAAAGATTTTTTTTTTGAGACCAGCAAAATCGTAAAAGATAAAAAAATCTGTTCGCATCAACCCAACACGGGCCCGACAAAAATGATCCAGGCGTGCCTCGATTTGGTTGGGCCAAATTGAGATGGCCCAACAAGAGCTCTTAGGCTTATACCGATCAGGCCGAGTTAGGGCCGGGTGGCTTCGCCGTGAGGCCCAACCCGCCGCCACCACGTGCGCCTTCAGCCGGTCAGCCAGCCGGTGTGCCGCGCGCCCTTCGCATCAGCTCCCCGCCGCCGCGATGTTGCCGCAGGGGCCTGCCCTGTCGCGCGAGGAAGGTGAAGACGGCAGGAGCGGAAGGGTCTGCTTACCTGTGGGCTGTGGTCCCCTGGATGGCCTGCCGCGCGTCCTCCAGCTTCGGATAGACGAGCTGAAGCGGCGTGGTGAAATCTGATTTACAGGTGTTGGTTTTTACTTTTACCCCACTCTTACTTCGATAGCCAAATAGCTCACCCAACAGATCGAAGCACGGACTAGCGAAATTTGTTTCGAGGAAATGTGCATGTAGTGTGGTGATTATTGCACTGTGGTACTATTGTTCTCTAGACTAGCTCCGCAGTTGCTTTATATACTAAGTATAAGTATTTGACAGTTTCTTGTTAATCCTTGCAAATTGCAATGATGGCAGCTCCTGAAGACTTGCCATGCCACTTCGAAGTATCTGAAAAGTAAGTTCCTCCCTAACATGGTATTTGATTGGTTAAATGTTTAATCAATGTGGCATATGGGACGCGTGTGATTTTTCTTATAATTCATTTGCCAGCGATCATAAGCTTTGGAGGAGTCACAAATGACCATAAAGAGGAAGCTAAAAACCATGGCCTGTCCATTTTCTCTTGGGAGGAATTCCTGATCATGGTAAGCAAAGCATTGGGCTTCTTCAGTCTGCGTTGCAGACTACTGAGGTGTTCCGGTAGAACCTCAGGGGTTGTTTGGATACTTTGTTTTACAAAGCTGGTTCCTATTATATCAACATTTTCACTAACTGTCGAAAACTATGTTTATATGAGTCTGTGAGGATAAAACCTGGACAAGAATAGTTGGTTTTCTGAAGATTCAAAATAACAAGTTTTGTGAAAAAAACCCGATTCTGAGTTGTTTTATGTAAAACTAGATGCTGAAAATGCAGAACACACCCTCTACCAGTTACCAAAACAAAGTAGTACTCATTAAGCAGGATGCTAACTAACTAACTAACTAACAAATCAAAATTGATTTTCCTAGAACCTAGGAGAACACATTTTATTTAAGCTGATCTATAAACTCTTGTTCCAAATAACCAGTTAATAAGTGCCTCAGGACACATTTTTTCTTTTGAAATGTGTTGATATTACCTCTAAGAAATTGGACCCCAAAAATAGTCCTTCATGGATGATTAATTTTGTATGCACTTAAGGTATGTGCAAACAATTGATGTGAAGAACCACATCCCAAATGGAGAGTGGAAGCTCAACATATCAGCCAAAAAATGAACTACATGCCAAGAGCAAAAATTAGCATGTGGTATGATAGTAGCAAACCTTTTTCAAATTTGTGTAGATACATCATATCTTTCACCTAGTAGTGTATATATATTTATGCTTTTATTTTTACCTAGAACTCCCTAGTTGTTACTTAATCCTTATTGCAAAGGCCCACACTTAATTTTATCTTACTGGTTTTACATATTATATAATAGAAGTTTGTGCCGTGTCAATAATCTTACTGTTATGTTCTACTATGGAAAAAGGTAAAATTTGTGTAAGTGCTTGTTGCTTTGTTTTGACAAGTTCAAGATTAAACGATAAGTCGATAACAAGTTAAAGTACATGCCATATATATTTTTCAAGTTATATGTCGCTCTACAGACATATCATATAATGCACAAACTCTTGACTCCTTGCACATTTATAGGGTGGCTCTCATCAACTTGATCTGCCTGAAAAGAAGAGATCAGACATCTGCACCATAATGTACACAAGCGGCACAACAGGAGACCCTAAAGGAGTTATGTTATCAAATGAAAGCCTTCTTTTAAACGTTGTGGGCCCTGATTCTGTAGTTCAGTATGTTGGTGAAGTTGTAAGTACTAACTGTAAATATTCTCTGTGAAAGAATTGCTGATGTCTAAATGCATAGAATTCATGTTCCTTACTCCACTTTCTTATTGCAGTTCGATCAAGATGATGTTTATTTGTCATATCTGCCACTAGCTCATGTCTTTGATAGAATGTTCGAGGAAGTGTTCATTTACCATGGATCGAAGATTGGATTTTGGCGTGGGGTATGATTCTTGAGTACTTCTTGTTTGACTTTTGGGGAAAATGTGTATTGATATCCGTGTTCTGCATCTGTAGGATGTCAAACTATTGGTTGATGATATTGCTGCACTAAAACCAACAGTATTCTGTGCTGTTCCACGTGTACTTGACAGGATTTATTCAGGTAAGTTCCAGATACCATGTGTTAGCACATGTTTAGCTATTCAATTTTTTTGTCAAATAACTGAATGGGTTCTGGTTGATCTATATTGCGTATGAAGTAAACTGAATGAGAATATTTTTATGGCAATGAAATCTCTCTCTAATTGATTCAATCCAATACCCTGATATATGTGGGTCTGACAGTATGTGATGTCAATATGTTTATACTACAGTGTTTCATATGATTTCATCATGTCCAAAGCCATTCATAAAGTTCACGCATCAGTTGGTTCATAATAGCCATAAACTCCAAAAATAGGTTGCACTAGACCATTTTAGGTTGATAACGAGTTTAGTTGTAGCAAAGATAGTTGCTGTTGCAGCTGCAGCTGTTACGGATATCATACTTGAAATATCTGTCACAATTGTATTTCTATTTTTAAAAGCTGATAGCACTGCAAAAGATACCAAAACTTATAGACTTCTCATATAGGGAAAATGTCTTACAATCATCAATCATCCAACTATTGAAGTCCTAAGAAATATAGATCATGCATATAGAACAACCTCAGTGGAAGGTCATATTTAATTTATTCCTGTGCTTGCTCCCTCCTGTTGAATTTATTAACTTTTGATGCATTTATTATGTTTATGTAGGTCTTACAGCCAAGATTTCCTCTGGTGGTATACTGAAGAAAACGTTATTCAACATTGCTTACAAGATGTAAGTTCGCAATAGTTAATACTGACACTGCTATTTTTTTCGGTGAGGAGTACTCAAAGATTGCGGGAGAGCCACTTAATTTCTTATGGTGTTTTTCTTATGTGCTTTCACATCCTTTTATTGTTTTCCTAATTTTAACGCTTGTCATGCATGTGCACAAGTGAATTGAGTAAACTTTGTTACATGCATGATACAATTTCTGAGTTACTAGAAATTAGCATTTCATCAGGAAACTGGACAGCATGAGGAAAGGAATTAAACATGAGAAAGCGGCTCCATTCTTTGATAAATTAGTTTTCAGCAAGGTACAACTTGATAATTCGATATCAATTTTTAGTAACCCATCAGATTTAACTGGAAATATCAACACATATGTGAAAGTACATTGTTGTTCTAACTCAATTCTTATCTTTAAGGTGAAAGAAAGGCTTGGTGGAAAATTGAGAGTTATTGTGTCTGGTGGTGCCCCTTTGGCTGTACCGGTGGAAGAATTTTTGAGGGTAGTGACATGTGCTTATGTTATTCAAGGCTATGGTATGCATCTTTCAGTTTCTTTACTGAGTAGTTAGGCACCTGATGAGATAAAATGTTTGCATAGTACAAATTGATGCTTTCAAATAATATTGTGCACGTTTTGATGTTTAGGACTGACGGAAACTTGTGCCGGCTCTATAGTTTCTATACCAAATGAATACTCCATGCTTGGGACTGTTGGTCCACCTCCAACATATAGATGTTCGCCTCGAGTCAGTTCCAGAGATGGGTTATGATGCTCTGTCCAGCATTCCACGTGGAGAGATATGCATAAGGGGAAGTGTTCTGTTCTCTGGATACTACAAAAGAGAGGACCTTACACAGGAAGTCATGATTGATGGATGGTTTCACACAGGTTAGTTGTTTACATAAATTCAACATGATGTATCAGTTTAACATTCTTATGCAGCTGGATATCAAAACTTTTAGATAATGTTTCTAAGTAACGCGTCATTTGTTATGCAGGAGATGTTGGTGAGTGGCAACCAGATGGCTCCTTGAAAGTCATTGATAGAAAGAAGAATATATTCAAGCTTTCTCAGGGAGAGTACGTTGCTGTGGAAAATCTAGAGAATGTATATGGTGTTCTTCAGGAGATAGATTCGGTAAATAACTTACTCCCTTAATCTCTTAAAAAGCACCACTTCTTTTTCTCTCTTATATGCTGAAGACATGCAGTTTACATCTTCATTTGCTCTGTATGTTTTTGGCACTTGCTGAAATATCTGTCAAGGTCATCTGATTAGGACATTGTTGGGAAACTACTAAATGGTGTTGTTTGGTTGGAACTAAGCTCACTACAAGGCAAATAATTTCTGATGCACATAATGATTTCAAATAAGTTTCTGGGCATTATAAATATTTGCGGGAATTATAATTGCTGATGCACATAATTGCTGATCACATAATGCATTATAAATAAGTTTATGATTCTATTAATCTATTTCAGATATGGGTATATGGGAATAGTTTTGAATCTTTTCTTGTTGCCGTTGTCAATCCGAACCAACAAGTGCTTGAGCATTGGGCTGAACAAAACGGTATTACCGGAAGTTTTGCTGAACTATGCAAAAATTCAAGAGCCAAAGACCATATTCTCTCAGAACTCACTAAGATTGGGAAGGAAAAGAAGGTAAAGTATTCTAATTACATTACTACTACTATTGATTGATGCATCTAGATGTCCACTACGCAAATAGTACTTTAAACGATTTCCGTGTAATTTTTGCCTTGCCAGCTGAGAGGCTTTGAGTTGATAAAAGCTATACATCTCGATCATTTACCGTTTGACATCGAGCGCGACCTCATCACCCCAACATACAAGAAGAAACGGCCACAGATGCTCAAGTACTACCAGGTTAGATCCATATCTAACTGTTCCACTCCCCAAAGTTTTATTTTCACCTTAATGTTTCTTTATTCATAACCTTCTTGCTCGGAAAGTAAGACAAACCTCCACAGGATATAATTATTTTGATTCATATTTCTCAGGGGGAGATTGATGCGCTCTACAAGGGCTTGAAGTAGCTGGCGACATTGCTGAGCAAATGTCGTTCATGGGATCCAACAGTTTGCCGTCATGCTTTTTTTTCAGTTGTCAATACTATAGGTGTTGCTGTTTGTATGGAATCACACCGGTGTGCTGTGTTTGTGTACATGTAAACCTTATAAGACCACACATTTCGTTTGTTTGAAATTATTACAGTTTAATGCTTGGCTTCGATTCTTTGATGACTGTCGACCGCTTTTGCATTTTTGACACAATTTTACTGTATTATGGTTAGTCTTTACTCGCCAGCAAAATGTCTGTTTCCAAGTTAGCATAAATACCGCTGTCTTTGAATCTTTGATGGTCATACCTTTGGTTGTTGGTATGGAGTACATGGGGCTCGGTTTTTAACTGGCCGCTTCTCTGTATGAACTGTGAATCACCCTAGCTCGCTATCGGTGGTGGTGATGGCAATTGCCATTGGCAAGGTTAGAAGAGTCTCATAGGAGAACATATCTGGTGCTAACGCACCTTTGGGTGCTACCATGCTCCCGTATTTCAAACGTTTGTTTACAGTGCTTGAAAAATTACAACAAAAATATGAATGAACTTCTCATGTCATCTTGCACTATTTTGTACAAATTTTTGTTGCATATCAAATTTTGCAAGATGGTAGAAGATGACATGAAGAATTCATTCAATTTTATGTGGTATTTTTCCCAACACTGTAGACATACATTTGAAATACTATAGCATGGTAGGACCAAAGGTGCGGTAGCACCGGATATCGGCTCACTGCCACATGGGTCCCGAGAGCCACGAGGGCCACATGCAGCGAGCGCGAGTCCCTCTGCGGTAAAGGCTCGTCCCCCTGTCCCCGGCGAACCTGGCCGAGTTGGACTCCACAGGAAGTTTGGATGGCTTCCTGCGAATCCGATCCGAGCCGTAGGTTCGAAATCCAAGGGGACAGGTTATCATATATCTCTCCCTCACCTATCTAACGGCGCACGTTTTGCAGCGGCCCCCCCCCCCCCCCGCAAGAACTGGAAGAACCATAGCAAAGAACACCCCAACTACTTCCGCTAATCGAATCGAGGCCCCTTGTCTTCTTCCCCAAATCGCATCTCTCCGAGACTCCGACTCTCCCTCCCGTCTCCCCCCACCGAAGCAGCCAAACCCTAGGTAGTGGCGAGATGCTAGGCGGCCTGTACGGCGACCTCCCGCCGCCGTCGTCGTCCGGCGACGACGACAAGGCCTCTACGGCCTCCGTCTGGTCCAGCGCCACCAAGATGGCGCCACCCACCCTCCGCAAGCCGTCCACCACCTTCGCCCCGCCCCCGTCGCTCCTCCGCAGCCAGCACCTGCGCCCGCCCAAGGCTGCCTCCGCTTCCGCCTCCGCGGCTCCCGCCGCCGAGCCCGCCCCCGTCCTCACCCCCGCCGCGTCCTTCCAGCCGGCGTTCGTCGCCGTACAGTCCGTGATGGAGGAGTACGACCCCGCCAGGCCCAACGACTACGAGGACTACCGCAAGGACAAGCTCCGGCGGGCCAAGGAGGCCGAGCTGAGCAAAGAGCTCGAGCGCCGCCGCCGCGAGGAGCAGGAGCGGGAGAAGGAGCGCGAGCAGCGGGAGAGGGAGGCCCGGGAGCGCGAGGAGAGGGACCACCAGTCCAGGGCGTCCTCCCTCAACATATCCGGCGAGGAGGCCTGGAAGCGGAGGGCGGCTATGAGCGGCAGCGGTGGCGGCGGAGCTGCCGCTGCGCAGAGGACCCCCTCGTCCCCACCGCACGGTGACGGGTTTGCCATTGGAAGCTCATCTTCCGCTGGGTTAGGCCTGGGTGCCGGTGGACAGATGACCGCTGCCCAGAGGATGATGGCCAAGATGGGGTGGAAGGAAGGTCAGGGGCTTGGTAAGCAGGAGCAGGGGATCACCGCTCCTCTAGTGGCCAAAAAGACCGATAGAAGGGGAGGGGTTATTGTTGATGAGAGCAGTTCCAAGCCACCAGAAAAGAAGCCGAAATCTGTCACCTTTGATGGGCCGCCAACACGAGTTTTGCTGCTTCGCAATATGGTAAATACACTCTCCAAGAGTTCTGCGTCAATTTACCATATGCTACATTTTGTTCGTTTTGAATGAAACTCGACTAGATGATGTATTAGTAATACTTTCAAAGGATTTAGACCAGTTGATGAATTGCAGATTAATTGTCTGCTGCTCATTATCTATTGCCTTTATTACAGCCTGCCTGTGGTGCCATAGTTTGCAATGCTCTAGTATATTATTAGCCCTAACCTCAGCAATAATTGAATGTGTCTAGTTTGGATTGGAGTTCAGAACTCTTCTAAAACAAAATAGTAGAAAATAGCTTGAACAACTTGCTTTCAGTTCTGTATGATTTTTTTAACTAGCATGACTAGCATGATGCATAGGTAATCTTCTGTAAGGATTTGGATTGGTTGATGAGTTGTAGATTGTTAGCTGATCTAAAAATGATTTTGCTTGTTCTGCGATTTTATCTAACACCTCTAGTCCTCTAGTACTGTCTGCTTTAGTATATCATTAGCGGTTACCTTATCCTCGGCAATAATTGAATATGTCGGTATCGGAAAGTTTGCAATTCAGAACTCAGTTTTTTTTAAAAAAAAGAGATAGTTAAAATAGTTTGAACTACATGATTTCCTTGGTCCCTTAGCTTATAGATGCAAGCAGGAGTAGCATGTAATGTACTCGGCCTTATATGTGATTTTTGTCTACATGGTTTCCCAAGCTTCTTTTTTACACTAAATGATTTCATGCATTTTTGGGGTTTTAGTTCAACTTATTTAAAACTCAGACATAATTGAGTTCCCAACAGGAAGAAAGTCTAGCATATAATGAATTCTAGACTTCTATGTAGGATTTTGACTATAGCACTGCAAAATACTCTAATCTGATATTTGGATTTGGCAATGGTCATGAAACCTGCTTTACATGATTGAAGCTAGTTCTCGAGTGACTTCATTACCCAGCTTTTACACAGACTACTCAATGTAATGTTAAGAAAATTGATGAATCAGATAACAATTATTTGATTGTACTCCCTTTGTTGAAAAAATATAAGGTGTATTTTATTCTGTTAGGACAAGCCTTTTATTTACCAGCAATTACTATATTATCGTATAACTTTTGTGATACAAAATCGGTGTTAGATTTGTTTTCAAAAGTATTTATGATTAAGACATGTTGGTAGAGTAATTGTTAGTCAAAGTCTTGTCCTAACAAAACAATATGCGCCTTACAATTTTACTCTGAAGGAGTACATGGTTGTGTGACCCTAAAAAAAAGTCTGACAAAAATACTCATGAAGATATCTTGTTGAATTTTGTGACTTCTTGTATCCTGACACTGCTTAAAGTCTGTATGAGGCATTTTTCGTGACTGCAGTAGTGGGTTGATTTGTTAAAATCTGAATTACTATTCATTTCCACTTACTTTAGAAGCACTGAATTGTTCAGCGAGGATACCATCATCGCTTAACCAAAATGTGAACCATTCTCATGCATGAATCTGTAACATGTGCAGGTTGGTCCTGGTGAGGTTGACGACGAATTGGAAGATGAGGTGGCATGTGAGTGTGCCAAGTATGGGACAGTGACTCGTGTACTAATATTTGAGATCACGCAGACAGACTTCCCAGCTGAGGAAGCTGTAAGGATATTCATCCAGTTTGAGCGGGCAGAAGAAGCAACAAAGGCTCTGATCGATCTGCAAGGGCGATTCTTCGGCGGGCGGTTGGTGCAGTCATCCTTCTTTGGCGAGGAAAAGTTTGCAAGGAACGAACTTGCTCCTATGCCGGGGGAGGTACCAGGGTTTTTCGACTAAAGAACGAAATTTTGACGTGGTATCAGATCAGAGCTGAGCAGCAATTCTTATAGTTGTAGTTTTGTGGTAGCTAGTTAGTGCAGAGGTGTACGCAAACTAGTTTTTATACAAGCTGTGACGTTTCTCGTGTTTTGTCATCTGCTACTGAACTATCCACTGTGTTTGTACATGAACCTTTTGACATCTTTCTCGTGCTTTACGGTGCGGTTGTCATGGTTTTGATCTTCTTGAAATGTAGAAATATCGCTCTGCGTGCTTGTGCCTACTGTCTCATAACACTGTTAATTAACGTAGCTGAAACTTTGTCAGTAGCTGTGCCGGCGAAGATGTCGTTATAGACGCGTCAGATGTTCTGAAATAATCGCTGGTAAGCTCTTGCAAGTTGCAACGACTCTACAGTTGTATCAAGATGTTTTTTTTTCTTTCCTTCAACTTTAAACATGATTTATATGCAATCTCTGTGAAGTGCTTTATATTCACATGAACAGAGAGTTGGATTCTGGTGCCTCCCATCTACATCTATGTGGGAGCAATGTATGTATGCACACCGAAATGGCCCGTCAATCCGTCATGTATTTGTTGGAGTGCACCGTTTCGTGTACGCTCTTGCCTTGTTCCACTTATTGCGTCATTTTGCGTTTCATGCGATCCACAGGTTTGTGTCCCCTGCCAAGTCGGCAGTCAGCTCCTCTTGCGGCTCTTTGTGTGTCGGCAAGGCACGAAAATTGGATTGTTCCTCGTAAAATTCCTACCTGTTCTCGCACAATTTTTCTTTTTTTTTTTGAATCGTTCCACTACTCATACGAGGTTTAGTAGCTACGACACGCCTGCCGACATCTTTGAACTGTTAACGTTTTGTTCGATTCGATACATCGCTGTTTGCATTTTTGCAAGTTTCTTGGGAATGTTGGAAATTCGGAATCGTATTCGGCACTACCGGAACAAGCACTTTTCTGCTCGGTGAAAGCTGACAAAAACTGTTCCCTCTGCGGCTAGCCTGCCTCTTTCCCTCCTGTCAGGTCAGCTCCCCCGGCCCCGTCGTCAGCACACGCCATGACACTTACGTCACTGTCACTCGCTCTTACTCCCAGTCCAGTAGTCCACGTTTACGCGGAAACGGGTTTGAAGATTCGACGCCAGCTCGTCCCAGCTTCGCCGTTGACCTCCAGAGTACCTCTCTGCCAAGTGCCATCACCGTTCGTGCTCTCTCTCTCTCGAATCCTTTTGGGTTCTCTGGACCAATAGCGTCGCGGGGTTGAACGGTCAGCACACGATCGGGCATCGGCACTGCTTGGTTTTGAATATTCGTAGGTCTACCGAACTTTCCAAAAGCAATCTCCTTTGGTGAGGTGAGTGAGTGCCAACACACACCACACACACACAAGTACGTGTCCCTGTCTGGCTGTCTCAGTGAGAACATGCATACTAGTTCTACTTCAGGACTACCAAAGTGAAGTACATATGCGACTCTTTCTGTTTTTTTTTGTTATATTTGATTGGGATGTCTATGGTCTGAAATTTTCATTGTACTATCGCATGCTTTCAGACAAACACTTAGTAGCCGGACAACTTCAGTTTCTTCATCCTGTGTTGAACTTTTTTGTTTTTGTTTTTGCGAAACTCTTCATCCTATGTTGAGTGAATGATCTAAGGGCTTTAGAAGCTTCTCGAAAAAAAAGTTTTGGCTTCAGTGGAGGTGATCACCAGCAAAGTGATTATTCTCTCTTGCAGTTTTCGTACTTTGACTAGGCATCTGTTCTGATACAATGAATTTCCCCCCAGGCTCCAACAAAGAAGGGTGGCATCATTTTGTATTCCTCTCTTTTGCACCATCATGGTAAAAAATAAAAAATACTTTCCCAGCTGCTCTCCAGCTAAAATCGCCTATATGGAAGCTACACGACGCGATTCAAAGCAAAACTAGCAACAAAACTCAGCGACTTCTAAAGTCAACTCACAAATCAAGCATTTATACTGATGTGTCTAAAGTTAAAGTAAATAAGTAAAATTACAGGAATTTACCAGGCGAAGAAAAAAAATAAAGGAGGTCACCATGCCCCGAATTTCCTGCCCACTAAAAAAGATGCCAAAAATTTTCAGCTGCGGCCTTCGCCTTTCCCTTTGCCTAGTGGTGCACGTAGCAATTTCGCCCCAGCTCCTCTCCAGTATGATAACGAGTCTGACCAAAGACTGGTCAATGGGCGGACGAGCACCCAAATCACTCGGTTTCCCCCCGGTCAAACGTGCCCCGGCCTCCCTCTCTTACCAACATCTAGAAGACCAGAAGCGTTGCAGTATCCCCCAGCACCAGAACCAGCTTGGACTCATGGCCTTATAGCCGGCCTCATCTTTCTATAACTAGTAATCCTTTCTCTGAAACGAGCATTGCTTCCGACCCTTTCGTCTCGATCGATCGTCTTCTCCGTTGATCTCCTACCTACCCACACCTTGCCAGCTAGCTCGCGCGATCGTCGTTGCCGCCGCCATTGTTGGCTGCAAAGGAGAGGTGACTGTTTCCGAGTGAGGCGGCTGAAAATGACCACCTGTTCATAGAGAGTTCTTTCCTCTGCTAGTCTGCTTCGCTCAACTTGTCATGATCCTTCCGTTGCTCCTCCCTGCCAGCCTCGCTCTTCAAATCGTCCATCACCGCCGCGCTTCGTCGCATCCGAGCTGTTCTTCTCCGCCTCCGACAGCTCATCCTTGGCGCTGAACTGTTGATAGATTAGCCAGATGAGATTGTCCTAGAACACCGGAGTTTCCTGAGTGCCGATCGTATCAGTGGCTGTTTCGCGAATCGAGTAGGCTGCTGCGATCGAGCTCGATCCCTGAAAGCTTCTGTACGTGTGCAGCGGTGCAGGAGAGAGCCATGCAAGATCACGGAGCGGGAGGAGAAGGGGGCATCCAGTTGCTCCTGATGATCCTCGCCGACGGCGAGGAGCAGGCGCGGCAGCTCGGGGAGCTCGCCGACGACCCGCGGTCGCGGGCGGAGCACTACCGGGGCGCGGCGCGGCGGCTGCAGTGCACGCTCGGGAAGGCGGTGGCCGTCGCCAAGGCCGTCGAGGCCGCGTCGGGGGGCTCGTCGCGGGGCACCGACCGCTCCGACGACTCGCCGCGGTCGGCGGGCGAGAGCTCGGGCGCGACGGCGGCCGCCGCGGTGGAGCCTCAGGAGCGCCAAGGCCTCTGCAAAAGAAGGTGCGTTCACTTTTGAAACTCGAAAATGCTACAGCTACAGGCTACAGCACGTCGTGGCACGTCCGTACGTGCCGCCAAATGAGGTGCCACAGTACTTGTGGTGAAAACGGAAAGTGGCACAAAATTTGGAAAAACCATCGAAATTTCACGCAAAACGTTCTTAGAAAACTCTCTGCAACTCTCGTATCTATAGGTTCTACTTTTATGCGCACGCTAGTATATATGCAATTTCAGACTTCAGGCTCGATTGTTCAAAAAAAAAAAACTTCAGGCTCGATTAGTGTTGTGCATGTGTACATGAACGTCAATATTTTGAATTAAAATTACAATATATATAATGTTTCAGGAATAAAAAGTAGTAGTAGCAGATTTTTTTTTTTGTCTTTGTGGTGGAATTGTTCCCTTCTTTTACCTCGTATATCTTTTAACTCTGGTTCTTTGAACATGAATTTTTACTCTACCAACTTTGCTTCGAGTGTCACAAACAACACATCTTGTTGCTCTTAAGCCTCTAAACCAAATTAGGCGAACACTAATTACAATTCGCACACGCACGTCACTGCTAGAGGCAGCTCATACAGATACATGTAGCTGTCAATTGCTATCTAGTAGTTCAGATTTGCGTGAAAATTATATTCAGAATTCAGATTTCCACAATAGACTTCATCAAGTTTTTTTTAAGAAAGCACAGTAACCTGAAAAATATAAGGAAAAACTGCCTTCACACCTCTGTTGATCGGGGTAGCATTCTTCTTTGACTCATAGGTGATGGTTGTTCTTCGGTCAAAAATATTGGCATTTTTGTGACCATCATAGGCATACACACTCAGTCAAACATCGGCACTTGCAAGTCAACGCAAAAAACAATTCTGAACATCTGACTCTGACCCCTCATTTTCTTGGTCATGAACAATACAGGAAAGGTCTGCCGAGATGGACCGCGAAATTCCGAGTGCCAGACGCAAACTTGGATGCCACACCTGACGACGGCTTCAGCTGGAGGAAATACGGTCAGAAAGACATCCTCGGCGCCAAGTTCCCCAGGTAACGTAAACCCCTCAAATTAACATCAACATCCAAAATTCCTCATAAATTTCGTACATGCTTATCATATGAATCTCGCAAATTTGTGGAAACTTATTGGAGAAAGTTTTGAATCGAGCAGTTACTTCAATTCGTAGTGTTTTCACGCTGACGATGTCCTTCGTTTGCAGGGGTTACTACCGGTGCACGTACCGCACGGCGCAGGGGTGCCAGGCGACAAAGCAGGTGCAGCGCTCCGACGCCGACCTCTGCGTCTTCGACGTCACGTACCAAGGCGAGCACACCTGCCACCAGAAGCAGCGCCACCAGGCCGCCGCAGCGACCGCGCACGGCGGGAGCCAGTCGCCGCCGCCACCGCCGCCGTCGCGTCACGAGCACGACGACGACCAGAGCATGCAGCTACTCATGTGCTTCAAGGAAGCCCTGAAGGTGGAGACGGGGCCCGGCCCGCTGCACCACCACCACGACCGCGAGTACTACTACGACCACGGCCCGGCCTCCGCGCCCGCCGCGACCTTCTCCTTCCCCTCCGCACCTTTCGGCGAGGCGGCGGCGGCCTTCTCGCCGCCCGGGTCGAGCTACTTCTCCGCGCCGCCGCATCACTGCCCGGCGACGGCAGCGGCGGTGGCCGGGATCAGCTACGACGTGTACGGCTACGACGCGGCACCAGGGCCGCGCGTGCGCGGGGGCGCGGAGTCGTCGGAGCTCGGCGAGGTCGTCTCCCGGGCGACCGGGTGTGACTACTCGTCGTCGTCGCTCTACCACCACGCCGGGCTCGACACGCACCAGCCGTTCCCGCCATTTGGCGGGCCGTCCCATGGGCATGGCCCGTTCCAGTAGGAGGTCAAACTGTCGAAGCGGACAGAGGACAGTGAAGTGATCAAGAATGATTCGAAACAGGCCGCTCGTAGGACACGACGTCTAGCTTCATCAATCTCAGGATTTTGCTTGGGTTTATTTCTTGCTTTTGCCGCAGTAGTTTTCACTCACTTGCCACCTTAACACTACAGGTAGTAGAAGCCGTACCTTAGTTCAGTGTCCTCAGCACTACTTGTCCTCTATTAGTTTTGCTTGATCATTAATGTAAGAGGATTAATGTACTTTCTCTGTAAATCTGTCATTTACTACCCCGTTCCAAAAAGGAAATCATTTTTTTCATTTAAACTAACTTAAATTTGATCAAATCTGTCGATTATGATACCAAACAGTTATGTGTGACAATAAATTTCATGATAAATCTAATAATGCCAGTATCTTATAGATCTTGTGTGTAAACTTGGTTACTACACTTTAAAAAGTTTGACTTAGATAAAATCAGAATAACTCGGTGTTGTGATGGAGGGAGCACCGGAGCACGGGTCTGTTTAAAAGTAAGAATATTTTTTATAAAATGTATACAATTAAAAGGGACGATTCTTGTTTGGGTTATTCCAAACACGACCGTATACACTTTATGGACTATTTTAGAGTTGCTGAAAGACGATTCTCCAAGTAAATTATCTGTTAAATAAGAATGGCTTTGACCGCTGGGTAATGGCTTTGAGCTGCCACAGTACTTGTGGTGAAAACTGAAAGTGGCACAAAATTTGGAAAACCCATCGAAATTTCACGTAAAACATTCTTAGAAAACGTATCTATGGCCGTGTTCTACTTTTATGCGCACGCTAGTATGCAATTTCAGACTTCAGGCTCGATTGTTCCCAAAAAAAAAAAAAGACTTCAGGCTCGATTAGTTGTGCATGTGTACATGAACGTCAGTATTTTGAATTAAAATTACAAATGTTTCAGGAATAAAAACTAGTAGTAGCAGTTTTTTTTTTGTCTTTGTGGTGGACTTGTTCCCTTCTTTTACCTCGTATCTTTTAAATCTGGTTCTTTGAACTTGGATTTTACTCTACCAACCTTGCTTCGAGTGTCACAAACAACACGTCTTGTGGCTCTAAGCCTCTAAACCAAATTAGGCGAACACAAAATTACAATTCACACACGCACGTCGCGTCAGACAGATACATGTAGCTGTCAATTGCTATCTAGTAGTTCAGATTTGCGTGAAAAATCGTATTCAGAATTCAGATATCATTTCCACAATAGACTTCATCAAGTTTTTTTTTTAAAAAAAACACACAGTAAAAATGGATGGGTACATACAGTAAACCTGAAAAAAATATCGGTAGCATCTTTCTTTGACTCATAGGTGATGGTTGTTCGGTCAAAAAGATTTGGCATTTTTATGACCATCATAGGCATACACACTCAGTCAAACATCGGCACTTGCAAGTCAACGCAAAAAAAAATTCTGAACATCTGACTCTGACCCCTCATTTTCTTGGTCATGAACAATACAGGAAATGTCTGCCGAGATGGACCACGAAATTCCGAGTGCCAGACGCAAACTTGGATGCCACACCTGACGACGGCTTCAGCTGGAGGAAGTATGGACAGAAAGACATCCTCGGCGCCAAGTTTCCCAGGTAAACACCCGTCAAACATCAACATCGAAATTCGAAAATCCTCATAAATTTCGTACATGTGCAAAAACATCAGCAGATTTGTGCAAAAACTTCTTTGAAGAAAGTTTTGAATCTGTAGTGTTTCACGCTGACGATGTCCTTCGTTTGCAGGGGTTACTACCGGTGCACGTACCGCACGGCGCAGGGGTGCCAAGCGACGAAGCAGGTGCAGCGCTCCGACGCCGACCTGTGCGTCTTCGACGTCACGTACCAAGGCCTTGTTTAGTTTGCTAGAAATTCTAACGTTTTCTTCACTTTCTCTCCATCACATCACAATAAATACGTCAAAAGACATATGTTCGAAGTATTAAATATAGGTAAAAAAATAACTAATTACACAGTTTTGATGTACTTTGCGACACGAATCTTTTGAGCCTAGTTAGGCCATGGTAGGATAATATTTACCACAGACAAACGAAATGTGCTACAGTATGCTACAGGAGTTCAAAATGTTAAAAAAGCAAATTTTCCTACCGCCCAAGGCGAGCACACCTGCCACCAGAAGCAGCGCCACCAGGCCGCCGCTGCGGCGACCGCGCATGGCGGCGGAGGGAGCCAGTCCCCGCCGCCGCCGTCGCGTCACGAGCACGACGACGACCAGAGCATGCAGCTACTCATGTGCTTCAAGGACGCCCTGAAGGTGGAGACGGGGCCCGGCCCGCTGCACCACCACCACCACGACCGCGAGTACTACTACGACCACGGCCCGGCCTCCGCGCCCTTCTCCCTCCCCTCCGCGCCTTTCGGCGAGGCGGCGGCGGCGGCCTTCTCGCCGCCCGGGTCGAGCTACTTCTCCGCGCCGCCGCATCACTGCCCGGCGGCGGCGATGGCCGGGATCAGCTACGACGTGTACGGCGGCTACGACGCGGCACCAGGGCCGCGCGTGCGCGGGGGCGCGGAGTCGTCGGAGCTCGGCGAGGTCACCGGTTGTGACTACTCCTCGTCGTCGCTCTACCACCACGCCGGGCTCGACCCGCACCAGCCGTTCCCGCCATTTGGCGGCCCGTCCCATGGCCCGTTCCAGTAGGAGGTCGTCGAACTGTCCAAGCATGGACAGTGAAGTGATCCGAAATGATTCGAAACAGGCGGCTCGTAGGACACGTCTCGCTTCATCAATCTCCAAGATTTTGCTTGGGTTTATTTCTTGCTTCCGCGGCAGTAGCTTTCACTCACTTGCCACCTTAACACGAGTACACGACAGGTAGTAGAAGCCGTATCTTAGTTCAGTGTCCTCAGCACTACTTGTCCTCTATTATTAGTTTTGCTTGATCATTAATGTAAGAGGATTAATGTACTTTCTCTGTAAATCTGTCATTTACTACCCCGTTCCAAAAAGAAAATCATTTTTTTCATTTAAACTAACTTAAATTTGATCAAATCAAACAGTTATGTGGGACAATAAATTTCATGATAATTCTAATAATGCCATTATCTGATATATCTGATGTGTGTGTGTGTGTGTAAACTTGGTTACACTTTAAAAAGTTCGACTTAGATAAAATCAGAATAACTCGGTGTCGTGATGGAGGGAGCACCGGAGTAGGGTCTATTTAAAAAGTAAGAATTTTTTAATAAAATATATATACAATTAAAAGGGACGATTCTTGTTTGGGTTATTCCAAACACGACCGTATACACTTTATGGACTATTTTAGAGTTGCTGAAAGACGATTCTCCTAGTAAATTATCTGTTAAATAAGAATGGCTTTGACCGCTGGGTAATGGCGTTGTCGCTAACCAAATGGCCGGTCGTCAGAATCATCCTTCTCCTACCAGGTGACTGATGATGGCGACGAGAAGGGGGAATGGTTCAGAAATGCCGATGAGTAGTAGCAGAACGAACAAGTGTTCTAGGCTGACTGGATAGTTGTTAGCGTTTCGTTGCGCCGTGGCAGTGGCAGAGATGGCCGCTTTCATGGTACGTCTCCTTGCTCCTGCTCATAATTCCCGGGAGCATGTTTTGTAGACTGCAAAAGAAATGGGATCTGCGAACAAAAGGTTGCCAAAACACTACCCCTACATACAGTACTTTAGTGAGAATCAGCCAATTCTGAATGATGACACCACAAATTCTCAATGAATCAATCAACGATCATGCCAACGTTGCTTTGTAATCCCCGCCGGCTTGACTGTACCCCTCTTGATTCATGGTGCTCTCTTGTTGCTTTGTAATCCCCGAACTAGATGTACCCCCCAGGGGCGTTGTGATGGCGATGTAAAACACCAAGGCTTTTGCCCTTTGTAATGAAGTTTAGGTGGGCTATCTCCGCCCTGTTGAAGTCTAAAAGAAAAACGATCATGCCAACTTCTGAAAACACAAACCGTTAACACAAATTCAGCCCATCCGCTTCCTCCTCTTCCTCCATTAGCAAATGGACAAACTGTTTGGAAAAAAATTATTAAAAAAAAAGAATTTGCCTTTCTCGAGAGAAAAGAAAAGTTGTGTGAAAAAGGTTTGCATGAGAAGATGGACGCGCACCAGTTCTGTTTCTGTTTACCTTTCTCCAACGCAGCAGCAGGAACGAACAGAGAGTGATAGAGAACACCACGAGAAAAAGTTGCAGGACAAGAGCCCCCGATTGGTGGGCAACCAGCCAACCATCGTCCGATGCATGGGAACATCCGTCCACCGAACGGCACTAGGCAGGCAGCGGGGGCGCCTGGAATCCGGCAGCTCTGCTTCCACAAACACAAAGCGCCCACTCACTCACTTCCGGCACACCAACCAACACAACACATGCAGCAGCGGCGAGAGGCAAAGGGCACCACGAGTTGCGGTTGCAGCAGGATTCCGGGCGTCTCATCAATCAAGAGCCCGGATTATGATAAGCAGCAGAGCACGGTCATTCATTCACACTTTCACAGGGTGATGATGCACCGGCCGCATATTGAATTCCGTCGACCTCAACTGTCAAAGGTGGTCTGACTCTGACCCAGGTGGTTTATCATCCTATCCTCATCTGGTTGGCGTTGAGTCCTTGACCAAAAATAATAATCTTAAGGAACTGAGTAGAGATCTTGCAGAGCTGACGGTTAGCAAAAAGGGGAAAAAAGAGAGGATGCTGCAGAGTTGACGCTCTGATTGTTGGCACGGGTTAGGCGTGCCAAACCTGTTGCTTTCAGGTAGGTTCCGTGCATTCAGAGACTCATGGCAAGAGTGCCTGGATTTTTTTTTTCATTTTTTTGAAACAGAGTGCCAGGATTTTCAGTTGTCCTCGCCACCGTAGAAAGAGGCCAAGAGGGCGGGAGAGATGGATGACACGCGCACCAACCAATCGCATTGCAGAAAACGGTGCGAAGCAGTAAAAACCGCCGGCACGGCGAGGTCCACCGTCGGATGAGCTACGCGGCTGCGAATCTCGGAGGAGGCCGTCCGTGGCCGGCAAGTGGCGAGAGAAAACTGGGCGCGCTTTCCCACCCGCCGGCCGCCGCTGCCTGCGCGCGCGCGCGCCTGCCACTGCCCACTATTTACGCCCGCCTCGGCCCCGAGAGGCCGAGAGCGACCGGCACTAGCGCAGGAGCGCCGCTGCGCGTGCGAGCGGAATAAACAACACGACGCCCACGGAGCAGAGCAGAGTGGGCGGGGCGCACGGGGGCCGAGGGGAAAGCGCGGCGGGTGCCGGGCCGCCCGCGCCGGTGCCGAGGCAGGAGGACTTCTCCTCCGCCCCTGTGAGCTGAGCTGAGGTCCCCGCCCGCCCGCCCGCCCGCTCGCCCGCCGCCCTGTCTCGCGATCCTTCCGTTTCCCCTCCCCACCACCCACGCCGTTCTTAAACGCGCCCCACTGCGGTTTCGTGCCCCGCGCCCCTCGTCCTTCTTCTTCTCCCCTCCTCGTCCCCAACCGCCGTGCCGCGAGCGAGGGCGCCGCGCTCGCCCGCTGGATCTGGATCGATGGCGCGGGCGGCGTTCGGATTGGGCGCGCTCGCGCTCCTCGCCATCGCCTCAGGTGCGTGCGCACTCCATCCCTCCCGGCCCTCTCCTGTACCCTCTGCGCTTCTGAATTATGCATTTATGCTCCACGCACGCGTGCGCTCGCTATACCGATTGGACGATTTCGTTCGCTTCGTCTCGTCAGACGCACTTGCTTCTGATTTAGGATGGTCATGGGGGACTTAATCTCTCGCTCCGTTGATGCAGTGGCGCTGCTTCCACTCGTCAGCTCCGACGACGGGTACAGGCGCTGCGAGGGGGTCGTCAGGGGCTGGGCGGATTCCTCCACGGGGCGCGACAGGGACGGGGACAAGCTAAGCCTCAAGGACTTGCTCTTCTTCCTCCACATTCCTCGGACCGGAGGCCGCACCTACTTCCACTGGTACGTTCTCTGGACTTCCACTTGGGACTGTTTGGTTCCCCGTTATCATGCTTGAGGTGTATCCCGCTGACTCTTCCAGTTTTTGACAGCTTCCTTAAGAAGCTGTACACAAATGCGCAGGAATGCCCACGGTCTTATGATAAGCTGCGGTTTGACCCAAGGTGAGAAAAGTTGGTTCTCTACTTTGCTCAACTGCATCAACTTGTCGATTGGGCAATTCGATAAAAAAAAGTACCTATTTCATGACCACTTCTTCTGAGTTCTGAACCATACTATGATACTAGTGTTCTGGTGAACTGTCCGAATCAGTAAAAATAATTGGTGTCTTCTCTGAATGATGGTAAAAATAATTGGTGTCTTCTTCGAAAGATCAGTTAATTCTATGTGAAAGTACTTTCAAATTTGGATAATCTTTCAAATTATCTATTTTACGGAAATGCTCTCCAGGAAAATTATCTTCTATTTTCAAATTTAAATAATCTATAGTCAAGTGAAAATTATATTGACGTGTGTTTTTGGATGGTCTACCTGTATATAACTGCATTCAAGTATATGTGTAGGAACAACATCTTGAAGTCAGTACTAACATTTTTGCATGGATGTTATAACCTAGCTATGAGCCATACCAATAAATTTCTAGGTAGCAAAGGTGCAGTTTTCAATAGTAATGTCTTTTTTTTTAGAAAATGGAAAATTCAATTGTTATTCCTTATGAACTAACTGGCGACCAGTATTCGTCCTGAGTTTAGTTCTAGATTTTGCTCATGATAATTTGCTTACAAATACCAATGACATTTTTGTCTTCTTATCAGCCATCCTGACTGCAAGCTGGTTGTCAGTCATGATGACTATAGCTTAACTTCCAAGCTGCCAAGGGAGAGAACTTCTGTTGTAACAATACTGAGAAATCCAGTCGATCGTGTATTTAGCACATATGAGTTCTCAGTTGAAGTTGCAGCTAGATTCCTTGTGCACCCAAATCTAACTTCTGCAAAGTTAATGACTACCCGTGTGTTAACAAAGTCTCGTGCTGTAAGCACTTTGGACATCTGGCCTTGGAAGTACTTGGTTCCATGGATGAGAGAAGATCTGTTTGCCAGGGTATGACTATTCACCTCAATTCAACATTTTTCTTATATTTGTACATAGTGGATAGAATTCTGTAATCTGGTAGCAACAAAAAGCAAACAACAGTTGTAATGGAGTTAAATCGTTTGGTCCACTGTGAAAATTACTTAAATTGGTAGAGAGCTTCTGGATATTGAAGTTTCCCTACCATCCATTTACCTTTTTTAAAGTGTTCCAGGGTAGCGATGCAACGTCCTAGTTTTATGAATATGAGCGTTTCAAGTGCGACCCTTTTTAGCTTCAACAGTAGTTCCACTTTACATCTAATTTTTTTTAAGGCATATTTGATTTGAACAACAAGGAGTATAGATTCAAAATTTATCTTGGAATCAATGAACTTATAATATTACTTCATTAAGTTCAACATATAATTCCAGAGAGATGTCAGGGGGATTGACAAAGTGCATAGTAGCAAGAAGGTTAATGCATATGATGTGGAGGATATGGTTATGCCATTACACCAGTACATTGATGATCCAGTTGCCCATGAAATCATTCATAACGGCGCTACCTTTCAGGTATGATGACTTGTCCTTCACATCTATATCTACTTCTAACTTCTGTTGTACTATTCCTGCTTGGCTTATACTGTGTTATTGAAAATTGTAAATTGTGGCCTCTCTGTAGTGGTGATTTCCAATTTTCACCCACTTTGTCAGATTTGTATATTGTAACTATTTTCTGAAGATGATACATTCACGTGTGTAGATCATTCCGTACTTGACCTATCCGCACGTCATGCAATGTAGCCAGGCAATAGTAAACAGATGCTGCACTCTTTTAACAACTTTATTTCTGCAACTCGAAAAGCCATTTATTGCATGATGACCTTTGTCTAATCTGGGGGGGCAGACCACAAGCAATCAAGTTTTAGTGACAACTATTGCCTTCATCAAAGGCTGGGTATAATTGTCCCAAATTTATAAAAAGCCACTGCATCGCACGAAGACGCCTTTTGTAACTCAGAACTCAGATGACAATGATATGACAGATCCAACACAGTTAAACCCCTACACCATGTCAGTTCTTTTATATGCAAGAACCCCTGGGAGAAAAACCATTGTGGAAAGATTGACCAGAAATAGTAATGCATTTTCCATATCAATTCCCCCGTACACACTGTCCTGTCAAAACCGATCAATTTGTTCAGTAATTCTGTTGCAAAGTCTGCACTCATAATGTGTTGTCCCATACTCCTATGCATGTTTATGTGTTATATCTTCTTTCCCAGAAAGAAGCTGTAGTAAACATCTGCATGCTGATGATTTCCAGCCAGCTTTAACAATATGGTTTCTAATTGTTTCTCTGTACTCATGTTATCTTGGCAGATTACTGGGCTAACAAACAATTCATACTTTGATGGAGCACATGAGGTTCGACATTGTGTCAGACAGCATCCAGATCTTGGTCGTATTGTGCTTGAAGTTGCTAAGGTATAAACCAAAGAGATGAATGTTCTGAAAGGCTGTTTTGGGTGTGCATTCCAATGGTCAAAGCACACAATACATTATGGGGCCCCATACATTATTGCTTTCTCTGACATGCAAAACACCACTGCATTGAGCCATTGACTATACTGCCATGCAGAAGGATTTTAAACAGTAGATAAATGCATTATGCCAATAACATTTACTAAAACAAATATATCATTCACCAAGCAATGGTTACCTGGAATTTCTTGTATACTTCCCTCCTAAAAGTAATGCCATTATTTTCAATTACAGAACAGGCTGGACCAAATGCTGTATGTAGGACTTACGGAGGATCATGAAGAATCAGCGAGGTTGTTTGCTCATATGGTAGGAGCACAGGTGCTTTCCCAATCTGGGACGTTGAATTTAGATCTGAAGGAAGATCTACGCAGCGAGAATGGTAATATATGTTACAATCTGGTGCTTTTAACTTATAATTTTGCTTTCAGTAGTTGTATTTATGTTACTTTGAACCAAAAGGGCAGAAAATCCAAAGCTTCAATCTTTTATTGAAACTGAATGATAATATAACCTTTTTGGTTCAAACATTCCCTAACAAATTAGCAATGCATAGCTGAAATTCTTGAATCGCAAGCATAGAATCATACCACAATAGAGGCATAGTATGTGCATCCCTCGTGTCAAAAACTCAAAACAAATTAATCTGAACCTGCATAACATTCAGCGAAAGTTCAAACTAATGAATCTGCTGATCGACCACTAAATGCATATAGCAGCATTAACTGGTTGGTGTAGCTGTTTAAGTGGAAAACTGTTCTGTGCATGATTTGCTGCACATTTAAAACATTAGGGCAGGAAAGCTACATGCCTGGAAAATGCGACTTGGAAAAATATAAAAATCCTTATGTTTATTCTGGGTATATGGTTCTCCATATTTTTTATACACTTTTGCCAATGCAAAGGTGATACATGAGGATCTAATCTCATACTTCTGTTCAGACTCTCACCCATCCATGGTGGAGCCGGAGGATGAAGAAACAAATGAACATCTGGTATGAGGGTGGTTACACCTGATATTGCATTGTTTAGTTTGCATGATTAGATATTTAGATGGTAAAATCTTTACAGTGGCACTCCATCTCATATTTCTATTTTCTTGATAGAATAGCACCCATGGTTGGAAAACTAATGAAGCCCTGAACTCCACCATTGATGAACAGGAAAAAGGAAATGTAATACACTACCTGCTCAATTATCTGTGTAGAGTTTTTCTATTATTATCTTTTGATCACAATGTTAATTTATTGCTGATGCCAGATGACTGTTGGTAAACTGATGGAAGCTTATGAAACTTGCATTGCTAAACTGCGGAAGTCTCAGTCTAACCGTCGTAAAATATCCCTTAAGAAAGTTGAGGAAGCAAACTTTTCAAAAGAGGTAAGGACCAAGGAAAGTGAATTAATGTACATTGAAGATTATTCTGATTTATTTTCTGCTTTGCTAATGATACAAATTTGAGCATATGTGGATGTCTGATCCTTTGCTTCTTATCAATATCAAGCCCAAATTGAGGCCTAAAAAAAAGAAATATAATACAATTGCTAAGCCTGGCGCGTCCAAAAAATCACAGTCGCACGTGCTTATCTTTTGTTGTAACACTAAATTACAATAGTAGCTGAAAATTTCTGCTTGTGTTTCTAGCTTATAAGGAGTGCTTTCTATTATATTGTTTCAGCAATGACATATGAAGTTCTGTTTGCAGGCACGGAAGCTGGTACCGGAGGCAATTTTGAAGCAAATTATCTCGTTGAACAGCCTTGACATGGAACTTTATGATCACGCCAAGAAAATTTTTACCCAGGAACATCTGATGCTGAAAGCACAACAATCCATGGTGGGACAGCACACACAGTTGGCAGAACAAAAGGTATGTTTAAATTCAAAGACCAATTCTTCGTTATGTGGTTTGTTTTAATTTGACAAGTTTTCCTGTCAGAATCCAGAACCGGAGGCAGATTTGAAGCAAATTATCTCGTTGGACAACCTTGACATGGAACTTCATGATCTCGCCAAGAAAAATTTGACCCAGGAACATCTGATGCGAAAAGCACAACAATCCGTGCTGGGACAGCACACACCGTTGGCAGAACAAAAGGTATGTTTGGATTCAAAGACCAATTCTTCGTTATGTGGTTTGTTTTAATTTGACAGGCTTTCCTGTCAGAATCCAGAACCTCAGGGATTCGTGGTCAGACCATTGTGAGGCCCAGAGTGTGTACTGTGGCTATGTCACTATGTGTGTTAACTGTTTCATTCATGCGGTTTTGTTCAAAGCATTGCAATAGTATGTTAGATAGCTCTGGCAAATAAGGTAGTCAGATTCATTTTCAACAACAATCAAGTACTTGATTATGTTAGCTACACAATTGGTTTTGGTATAACACAAACACTTGAAATGTTACAGTAGAGTATAAAATTTGAGTTCACAGTAGAACTGTGGAAGTGTAGAATTACTCTGGACATACTTCTGTTATAGCTGTGCTAAGATTAGTGTACCTTGGCTTATTTCTTTCAGGGGTGGGCAGACATCATATGCAGCGATGGGGTTTGCTCTCCTTGGATGGTGGTCGTGCTTGGCCTAGGGATCGCAGCGATCATAGCTTTAGTCTCATTTGCTGTAACGACGAAAAGAAGAACGTCAAAACTTAAGGTTTAACAATGATTCATGAGGCGGTCTCTAGACTTTGATGTACAGTCTGATGATGCCCCGAGACGTCACCCTTGGCATTCTCTTGGGCAAAAGATGTTAACATCCACGGAATCGTCATGTATACCCGTATCGGTGTCACTGTCAACAATCTAACATACCTCGTTGATGGGATGGCAGATGGCTTGGCGTCGAGGTATAGATGCAAAATCAATCACTTAAACTGGGGCACAAAGTTCCAAGGATTATAGAACGACCGAGGATCCTGACTTGACCTTACAAAAAATGTCTGGCATTTGGATATTGATGGTACGGAAATTGGATTTCAGTGGTACATATTGGTGTACTCCGGTTTTTTTAAATATATTAATATTTAAAAAAATTGAAGAGAAACTTGCAGTAGCCATTCGTGCTAGACACTAGCAACCAGATTACGTACACGACACTCGCTGAAGTTTGGAGCTAATAACTGGAGGTAGCTTGGTCTCGCAAATGACGTTTCCAGCTGCAGACAGGTCTTTGCTCTCGACGGCTTGCTTCGCCTCGGTATCATCAGTTTCCATTGTGATCCTGCCAACGGCGCCGGCGCGCGCGTCCCGTTCCGCCTTCCGTGGGCCGAGCGAGGCCGGCGGCTCGACCAAGTTCCGCGCTGTTGTCGGCCGGGGGCGACGCGGCTGCTAGCCCGAGGATCTCTCAGACCACCGCGACGTCAACGTTGACAGGCGGAAACGGCCCGTGCGATGATGCCTGCTGGGAGCGGGCGCGCGTCCTCGAGCAGAGCGATCGTCACCGTCGTCTAGTCTAGCTCGCGCGCCGTCGCATCGCACGTTCCATGTGTCACCCAACCTGGGCCAGCCGCCCGTCACCGCGAGACGTTCGTTCCGGCGAACAAGTCCTTTCTCCAGGTGAGCCGTCTCCATGGACCTCCGCCGCTGTACTTTTTTTTAAAGTAACCGCCGCTGTGCCATCCTCCCGACTCTGGGCCTCGCCCTGCGGCTCCACAATCGAGAAAACGAACAGGTCCGGTCGCCGCCCTGACGAATCCGAGCCACAGGCGTGCGGATCGGACGGGTGGCCCCCCAAGCCTGGACGTGGGCGCCACGCGCGCCGCCGCCTCTGCTGCGCTCCACGGCTCGCCAGGGCAAACCGGCCGCGTTCGAGGCGCTAGATGCTCGCGGGACGCCGGCACGTCGCGTTATCCATCGTGATGAGATCATGGAGCACCTGTCCAGCTCGGCCGCCGCGCCTCCACGACGTCGTCGACGGCGAAAGCTTGGTAGGTCTCTTGGACGCCGCCGCTTGTGGTCGGAGCCTCGGACCCTCGGTGGGACGAAGGCGTACGGCGCTGGTGCGCGGGTGTTGTTCTGCCGGCCTAGTCCGGTGGTGGTTCGATCAAGTTCCGTCGTCAACACCAACGGGAGACGATCGAAACCAGCCGGGTGGCCGGTGCTCCCTGCGTGTCGCTGACACGTTCACGCCCCCACATGAACAAGTAAACCCTGGGCGCCGTCTGATGATCGAACGCCGGTGGCCCGGATCCGGCAGAATAGCGACAGGACTCGTTGGTTTTCTCGATCGGGAGCCGCGGGGCGGGTGGCACGCCGGCAGTCTCGCTGCCGTTTCCTTCGACACCGACTCACTCTGGTGACGCGCTGTTGGACGCCGTGTCGAGTGTCGTTTCCGTCTCGTGCAAGGGCAAGTGCCACCCCAACCAATGTTCAACCGAAAATGTGAAGCAGCAGAACAGTGGTGCAAAAAGAGAGCCTGTCAGACAACCTGGGAGCCACCCCAGCCAGGGGGCAGCCTGACCGAGAACGATCCTCTACAGCTGCAGATCAGACATCAGGCCTAATCCGAGCCGTCAATCACGCTCTGGCCCACAGGTCAGGTGTCATCAACCAAGCTTAAGTGCTTGCCTCCTTATTAGTCAAGGATGCAGCGGTACGATCCTATAGAACAGATCCTGTTCAAGTAAGGTCGTGCCGCATGTGCCGAGGCTCTGGTTTATAAGCTGGCTATCAGTGGTCTAAGCTTCCGAGTTGGGATTTTGTTTAGCGCCGCGCTGGCCTCCCGTCCAGGCAGGCAGGTTTTCGTCCGGGACTCTGTAATGCTGGGTTGCAGCACAGAGGACTTCCTCTGTTCTCGGCTCTTTGCCCACCACGCCACGCAGCACCGGCTCGCCGGCGCGGCCCCGGTGCCATCGACGTCGCGGCTTTTCCGGGGTATGCGTGTTCGAGGTCGCGGACACACACCGGCTCGAGTTCCTCCTGCCGCTGCTGCCCGGCGTTGAATGGCGCCACCCACCTGAGGACCACCGCCCTACGGCCCATCGCCATCAACAAACGCGAGCGGGCCCAGGGGATGGACGGTCCACTAAGGGATGGCACGCGTTCGCCGCTCGCAGATACGTAGACACAGCCCGGCTCGACCAAGTTCCTGCTGGGAGAGGGTCGACAGCGTTACCACTCACCAGCTTGTTAACATAGCGCAGTGGCCGGGGCCCGGGGGATGCCGCGGGCTTGCGCTGCTGCTAGGTGCTAGCCCGAGGATCTCGCCACCGCGACGTCAGTGTTGACAGACAAGAGTGATCGAAATCAGCAAGGCGACTTCTGCGCGCACGGCGTGGGTCCTCGAGTAGAGCGATCGTCGCCGTCGAGGTCCGCTGCGCCGTGCTCGGCTGCTCGCGCCGTCGCACGTTCCATGTTCACCCAACCTGGACCGGCGGCCTCAGCTCGAACCTCCCGTCCACACAGGCCCATGTGCACGCAGCTCCTAGGCTGCCGATTGCCGAAGAGGGTTCGATCAGCGTGCATGGTGCCGTTGACGCCACGGCCGGGGCTCGCATCGGCTGACATGGAGCCGTTGACCTTCGTAGCTCGATCTCTTCCATCGGAGGGACGAATGGAGGCGGCGCCGGATGGACCAAGTTCCGGCGTCGACATCACGGGACGATGGAAAACCAGCTCGGCGCGACTCCTGCTGGACGACGGCCTCGTCGCGCCGGCTGCCGGTGCTGGCCGCGCGCCGCTGACGCGTTCACACCCCACATGAACAAGTACGTGCAGGTGCAGCTGCACAGGCCGTCCAACAGCGCGTCACCTGAGCGAGGCGGTGTGGAAGAAAACGGCGGCGAGACTGCCAGCGTCCTCGAGCAGAGCAGTCGCCGCCGTCGAGGCGTCGAGCTCCGCCGCCGCGTCGTGCTCGCGCGTTCACCCGACCTGGTACTTGCTCAGACCACCCGCCCCACGGCTCCGGATCGAGAAAACCAACGATTCCGATCGCTATTCTGCCGGATCCGGGCCACCGGCGTTCGATCATCAAACGGCCCTGGGGACCCAGGGGTGGACGGTAGGTGGCACCTGCTAGGTGCCCAACTGCCCATGGTCTTTGAGCTACGTTTGAATCGGACTCGCCATGGAACGTTTCCGTCTCGGACGCGTCGTCCTCCGGCCCGGTTCAACAAATTAATCCCTCTTCGTCGCGCAGCCGACGACTTCCAAACCCTCGCGCCGCCCACTTCTCCGACGAGTCCCGGCCATGGCAACACCCCAAACCTGGCCACAGACGACGACGGCGTCCAGGTACGCTCCGGAGACGGCGCGGAACACTCACGTGCTCAAGGTCGTCGGGTACAGCCTGCACAAGGGCATCGGCGTGTCCCGCTTCGTCCGGTCCAGCACGTTCACCGTCGGCGGCTACGACTGGAGCATCAAATACTACCCCGACGGGGACAGGTCGGGCAAGTACGCGGACCGCGTCGTCGTCTACCTGGAGCTCATGAGCAAGAAAGCCGAGGTGAGGGCGCTCTTCGACTTCAGGCTCGTCGATCAGGCGACGGGGCACGCTACGCCTATCCACTCCGTGGCGCCGCCGCCGGTCGTGGTGTTCCGCACCATGTGCTTCGCCAAAGGTCGTTCCTGGGGCACCTTCAGCGATAAGAAGTCTAGCGAGATCGAGGCGTCGTCGTACCTGCGAGACGACACTCTCATCATCCAGTGCAGCGTCACCGTGATCAAAGAGCCACGGGTGGAGCCTGAATTCGAGGTGAAAGTTCCGCCTTCGGACCTGTCGGATAATCTTGGGAAACTGCTTTTAGACGGGAAGAAAGGAGCGGATGTCACTTTCAAAGTGAGAGATGAGCTCTTCCATGCCCACAAGATTGTACTTGCGATGAGGTCACCGGTCTTCGACGCCCAGTTCTACGGGCCAATGGCCGCTGGCGAGGACGCGACGCAGTGCTTGACCATCGAGGACATGCACCCCGATGTCTTCAGAGCACTGCTTCACTTCATCTACACGGATTCGCAGCCTTCTCTGGAGGAGTTCGACGCTACTGACAGCAAGGAGATGGTTTGGCACTTGCTCGTGGCTGCAGATAGATACGCCATGGAACGCCTGAAATTGATCTGCGAAGGCATTCTTTGCAAGAGCGTTAGTGCTGAGGACGTGGCTACTTCACTAGCTCTGGCTGACATGCATCAGTGCCATAGCCTCAGGGAGGTTTGTGTTGGAATGACCTCCTCGCTGAACAGAACAGAAAATGGTGTAGAGCATAGGCACATCAAGAGAGCTGGTCTGGTTGTCTTATTAGATATGTTGGGCAACGTGGGTAAGTGGATGTTTGGTTGCCTGTACGTGAGATAAGCCCTGGCGTGTACTCAAATCCTAACTTTCTAACAACGGAATTGCTTGGGCTCAGGCGTCTGGACGAGAGCCCTCCCGCCCAGACGGGTGACGTGGCTCGTTCCCCTCCGCATACGGCCGACCCTCAAGACTTGGGAAATATCGAACGCGAGTCCCACCATGAGCTTATCGAATTTTTTATATTTTTTTTCAATTTGCAAATTTATACGACCGTTTTGAAATTTATCAAAACTATACCACCACCGCCGTGGACCACGGCGGTTGCGGGCTAACCGCCCTGGCGTACGGCGGAGCCGCCATACGCCGCCATACGCCAGGGCGGTTAGTCCGCAACCGCCGTGGACCACGGCGGTTGGAGGGCGTCCACGACGGTTAGAGGGCCTCCACGGCGGCTAGGCTCATTTTATTTTTTTTACTTTATTAAATTATAATAATCCAGTAGGAAAGTTAAAAAAGGGAAATTAAGGAATACAGGTTTAATTATTACAACACAATCACAATAGGATTCCAGTTCTTAGAGCAATATTACAGTACCATGATTCAAACGAAATAGTAATTCAAATATTACAGCACGACAGGAAAGACTACAACATCATACAAAATGGCAAACTTCAGTCATTTTTGCGATGTGACGACGAAGGTTTAACTTTCTTGGTAGCTTTTTTATTTGGTGGATTAGCAACACACGGGTCTGCTGGTGGAGCATAAAGAGCACCCCAAGGAGGTTCCTTTCCTCTTGCAATGGCATCTGTAATTTTTCCTTGCAAATAATGATGCATGTCTGGTGGAGCATAAAGAGCATCCTAAGGAGGTTCCTCTCCTCTTGCAATGGCATCTGCAGTTTTTCCTTGCAAATAACGAATCATGCCTCTTCCCAACGTGCTCATTTTCTTCGGATCAGGTGTTGCATTTGTGTCTTTCCCCTTGTGGTGTGAGGAATCACGATCACCACCACCATTACCATCCTCACCCCCTCCGGTAGCAGCAGTAGACATCTCTAGTTACTACACAAAATCTAAACTAATTTAACTAATTACACTATTCTAAACTAATTTAACTAATTACATAAAATAAATAAAGAGAGGAAACTTACCTAAGAGGGAGGAGCAGCCCGTGGGGAGAGGGAGGCAGCGGCAGGGTCGACCAGGACGGCTGGTGCCGTAGCCCTTTATATAAGCGCGGCAGCCGCCGTCCGCCACGGAGGTTGGAAGGTCCACGGCGGTTGGAACCTACCGTCGTGGTCCACGGCGGTTCGCAATCATTTTTTTAACTTAATGATTTTTTTTAGTTTTTAACTTTATGGCAAAGAAAACTAGCTGATAATAACAAAAAGCAAAGTGACATAATAAAAAAAATAGTCATGATCACAGATAAGAGGGGCTGCTGCCTACACAATATGCGACCTAATCTAGCAATGCCTGGTCTTCTTGTGCAGCTTGTCTGCTCGGACTGCGACACGCGTATGCTCGCGAGGGTATGTCAACGGGTCACGTAGGTGGATCTGCCGACGCCTAGCATCAGCAGTGGCTTGCGGTGTCGCCATCACCGCCGCCGACCCTGCAACCTAGTGGGACGACCCTGCCAACTCTCCTAGAGACGGCTGCGTCCCACCGCTTGCGCATGGCAGCGGCGACCCTCCTGGCTGCGTCCCACCGCTCGTGCCTGGCAGCTGCGACCCTCCGAGCTCGTCCTGCGTCCCTGCTCCCTCCTGTGTCCACGTGGGTGGCGCGCCTCCTAGCTGCGACCCTCCGAGCTCGTCCTGCGTCTACACATCATGCAAGAAGTCGAACATATCCAAGTTGAAGTCGTCGAACCCTCCCGCCTGGTCCTCTAGGGTGGAGTCAGGAGTGCCTCCGTTGCCGACGTAAGCTGGAACAAATAGTATTATTAAATCACGTATCATAATTAATAGAATCTTGTATTTGTATATGGTTCGAGATAGAATTGTGGTCATTACCTGACGGAAGAACAACACCAGTGGACGAGGAAGGAACATGTGCCAGTGGTACTAGTGGTGCTGCTCGTGCTGGTGCTGCCGCAGGTCCTCGTGGTGCTGGTGCTGGTGCTGCTCTGGGAGACGGTCCCCCTAGAGGAGGCATCCTCCAGGGAGGATGCACCGGAGGGCGCGGCGCAAACGACGACGCGTAGAAAGTGGCCAGGTAGGCTGGCCGTGACGAGGACGACGATGCCTGGTACGAACGACCAATCGAGGCGGAAGCTGGAGGACGACTGGGGGTACCGTGGAAACAGCGGTAGAGTCGGGTTACCACGGTAGTTGACCACGGCAAGGAACCTCGTGGTGATGCCCTGCATCCTATCTAGGGATGGCAATGGGGCCCCGATCCCCGATCCCCGATGGGGATTTTCTCTATTAGGGGAGCTAAATGGGGTGAATTTACTCCCCACGGGAAGCTTAACGGGCTTATAGTCATCCCCGTCGGGGGAACCGGGGGTGAGAACGTTCCCTACCTCCCCATCCCCGATCCCCGTCGGGGACCCTGAATTTACCTATGCAGACCAAGCATCCGTGCAAAAGAAGCCCAGAAAGAGAATGTTGGCCCAACCCGACACTGGTATAAGACCGTCTAGCAATCTCGTAACCCTAGCTAGCGCCTTATCCGCTTCTCCCTGCCCCCCGTCTCCTCCAGGTACTCAGCCGCCAGCCCGCCTCCCTCGCCAACGCCACACGCGCGTCCACGGCTTCAGCCTCTCCCCATGCGGGACTCCAAATCCCGTCTGTGGCGCTGGCGCACGTCCTCCAAATCCCGTGAGGCTGCCTGGGGTCTGAATGCTCATGCTGCAATCCTGCATCCCCGTATAGGAATGACGGCGCATGGGAGTCCATCAGGAAGATTCCATTTTCTTTATCTTTGCTTTGCGCCATGAGCTTTGATTGCATTCCAACCAATGAGTTCTTGTGTATTGTTCCCATTTTTTCATTTGTTTGCTCAGTGAGAAGGCCGCTAGCAAACTGTACAGGGATGTCTATGAATTTGTGATTGGTCTGATTTTGCTGTTCTTTTTCATTCTTGTATAATCCTTGATGTTTCAAAGTAAGATTTTGAATTGAGAAAGATTTAATAGTTGTGGATTTTGGGGAATTTTCGGGGTCGAAGTCCCCGTCGGGTGTGTGATCCCCGTCGGGGGACGGGGACGGGGAAAAATCTTCCCCCGTCGGCTAAACGGGGACGGGGAGCGGGGGAATCTAGTTCTGTCGGGGGGCAGAACGTTCTGCCTAAACCCGACGGGGATAGCCCCGTTGCCATCCCTAATTCTATCCCACGTTTGCTCGATATCCTGGTGTCATGAGGTGCAGCCTCGACCTCGACTCCCCTATAATATGCAAAATGTCCACAATTACGTCGTACTGCAAAAGAAATTATTAGTAAATTTTAGAATGTTTAGTACCATAAGAAAATTTAGTTGCATTTTCAAACTCACCGCCGAGTCGTAGTGCTGATCCTGTCGCACCGGGTAGGTGACAGTAGGAACGATCGCCCTCGCCGCGTCCGGAACCGGCGCTGGTGGCTGTGGTGGAACGTACATCACACGCGTCCGAGTCCTCGGGGTGTACCACTGGATGTACGCCTCCCACGTCGTGTCGTCGTGGGGCCAGTCCTCGGTGACGACGTTCTGTGTCGCGGTAGCCCAAGCGTCCACGTACGTCTGCACCCTCTGAACCCAAGTAACACGCCCCGGAACTCCCCTCCGAGACCACCTACAACAAATTAAACATATTTGTCAGCGGCTCAATCTTCGAACGCAGAATTAAATTTAGAAATTGAAAAGAACTCACCTATGGGCGGCGCGAGGAACAGTGTGCACCACAGGCAGAGGCGACTCCTGGTAGAGGCCGAACTGCCTCAGCACCCTGTGGACGGCGTACTCCTCCACGTACATGTCGAACAACAACGACGTCCTCGTCATCCAGTAGTGCTGGTCTCGGAAGCACAAAGACGAGAGGCCCTATGGTGCGCGGGTCGCGATAGCCTCCTCTGAGTACGGCGTCCACCTGACGTCCGCGTCCGTGAGAGAGTCGAACTGACCGACGAAGTCCTTGTACGCCCTGTTCATCTGCTCGTGAGCGTACGAGGCCTGCATACAAACGAAATGTGAACACTAAATGTGGATTGAACAAACTAGACAAAATGGAGAGACAGATTGAAAGTGAAAGGTAAGAAATTACCGTTCGGAGGCACCACAGCGAGCCCATGGTGAAACGGTCGCTGGAGTCGTGGCCCTCTGGCAGGGCCTCGTACGGGTGGAAGGAGACGACTGGCCGACCAATCGCAAACCGCTCGTGGCACCAGAGCTGAAGAAGGAGAGGACATCCGAGAAGGATCGCCAGCTCTGAACGACCCTTCAACACCCCCGAGCAAAGACCCCTGTACGTGCAGGCAAGAACAGCGTTGCCCCAACTGATCTGGGGCACCGCGTACAAAGGCGCGTCGGCGATCCTCCGAGCGTGGGGGATCAAGTACCTCGCCACCGCGTCTCCCTGTGAACTGCAAAACAACACGAACCCAAACAACCACAACAGGTACGCCTCGAAGAACCTGTCGACTGTCTCGGTCTGGGCGTCATCTGCTAGGTAATCAACCTGCACAAACAAAATCAAATGTTAGTTGCATTATTTTCATATCTACAAAAACGAAGAAAAATATGAGATAAAGGTACGTACGCTGAATTGCTGCAACTAGGTCAAGGTGGGTCCGTGAGCGTTCGTGAACTCCTGGTATGAGGCGGGGGCGCGATCGTTCCGAGGAACGTTCGCGAACCGAGTGAGGAACTCAGTACGCTACTGGTCGGAGATGTCCACAGCCCCCATCGGCTCGCCCGCACAAGGAAGGCCCATCAACAGGGACGTATCCTAAGGAGTCGGCGTCATCTCGCCGACGGTGAAGTGGAACGTGTGGGTCTCTGGCCTCCAGTGGTCCAGAAGCGCGCTGAGGAGGGAGAAATCGAATTGGAACCGTGTCATGCGATCCTTCCGAGGAATTGCGTCCCGCTGCCTGTCCCCCTCGACTAACCGCACTACACGCAGTAGTCCTGCAGCGCATAGCCTAAAACAAATAAGGTAAATTTATTAGTTAAAACAAAAGTATAAATGAAGGTACAAACAATAACATAGCATCAGTTCACGTACTTGGGAACCCAAATGTCGTGGATTGGCAACAACGTGTGCGTAGTGCGAGAACGTACGTGTCCAAGATCCTCTCCGAGGACGGTGGACAGGAACGAGTGGTGCCTGCGGTCGACCTCACCCTCCAACAACTCTGGCGTCACGTACACGTCAGCTCGAGCCTGAGCCTCAGCCTGAGCCTGAGCCTGAGCCTGAGCCTCAGCCTGAGCCTCAGCCTGAGCCTGATCCTGAGACTGATCCATAGCTGCAGCTGCATACAAAAACTAAATATACAATTAAAAAAACTAAATAAAGTAATTTATACATTTTCTAGAACAGGTAAACTATTTTTCTACATTCTCTACATTTTGTAAACGAGATAAATTAATTTTCTAGAATTTCTAAACAAGCTAAAGTAATTTTGTACAATTTGTAGAACAGATAAACTAATTTTCTACATTTTCTACAATTTCTAAACAAGATAAAGTAATTTTCTAGATTTTCTAGACAAGATAAAGTAATTTTCGACAATTTCTTGAACAGGTAAACTATTTTTCTACATTCTCTATATTGTCTAAACCAGATAAAGTAATTTTCTAGAATAAACAAGCTAAAGTAATTTTGTACAATTTGTAGAATAGATAAACTAATTTTCTACATTTTCTAAACAAGATAAATTAAACTTCTAGATTTTCTACGCAAGATAAAGTAATTTTTGACAATTTCTGAACAGGTAAACTATTTTTCCACATTCTCTACATTATCTAAATCAGATAAAGTAATTTTCTATAATTTCTAAACAAACTAAAGTAATTTCTACAATTTCTAGAACAAATAAACTAATTTTCTACATTTTCTAAACAAGATAAATTAATTTTCTATAATTTCTAAAACATGGAAACTATTTGTAAATTTCTAAACTAAAAAACTAATTTTCTAAATCTAACTAATTAAATAAACTAATTTCTAAATTTTCTAATCTAAAAACTAATTTTCTACACTAGTTACACTATTTTAAACTAATTAAACAAATTAATTAAAGAGAAAAAACTTACGTGAGAGGAAGAGGAGGGCGTGGGGGGAGAGGGGGCGGCAGCCGGGGGGGGGGCGGCCGGTGGCCGACGTCGCCTTTTATATAAGGACAGCAGCCGCCGTCCGCCACGGCAGTTACGACCTACCACCGTAGCCCACGACGGTAGCAAACGCTACCGCCGTAGCGCACGGCGGTAAGTTCCTGCGGGCCCACACCCAGGACCCGTCCGTTGGCGGTAGCCTTACCGCCGTGGGCCACGGCGGTTGGACGTACTGCCGCCGTGACCCACGGCTGTATTGGTATAGTTTTGATAAATTTCAAAACGGTAGTATAAATTTGTAAATTAGAATAAAAAAATATTTAAAAAATTCAGCCTTATCTTTTCCTTCACAACCGCTCGTTTCTATCCCGTCTCTCTCCTAGATCTCCTGCCCGCCACCCCTCTACCAAAGTTGCACTGCAACTATTCACCATTTAAGCGAGTCTGTATGTTTTTTTATCTAGTCACCCTCATTTTAATAACATTGGGCCACCCTCATTTTCTTTTCTAGTAAGCTTTTTAAAAAGTTGGATCATTGTTGAGCTGTTGTTCTACTTGAGTTACGTTAGCAATCAAATCCGCCAGGGACGATTCCGTCTCGGACACGTCATGGAAGGGATCCCGTCCTCCGCCCGGTGCAACAAATACTTCCTGTTCTTTTTTATACGACGTCCATTAGTTCATTTTTGAGTTGGTCGGCGTCAAGTAAAGGAGAACGGAGGTATTCTTCTTCAGAGTTCTGAATGGATAGAAATAGAATTGGACGATACGAAGATGCAATCAGCTAGCCAACGCAAGCAACTTGGGGTGCACTGTTGGCACTTGTAGGTTTCATGCTCATTCACGTCTGCAATCTTTCTGCTCAGGAAATGCTGCTCGCTATTTGCTGGCTGCATAACGCGATTTATGCGCAGATTGTTCAAGTAGAGTACTACCTATTCTGATTTATATGACGCTCATTAGCTCAAATTTGAGCTAAGCAACGTAAGTTAAAAAGAACGGAGAGAGTATATGTTATCATATTCATTAAAGCACAGTTTAAGATATGCTTGTAATCAGAGTTCTATTAGGCAGGTCTGAGTTGAAGAAGAATTTGGGTTTCAGGCAGGACAGTCAGTGGCTGTAGAATTTTTTTATTTTAACCCTTTTAATTTAAAATTTTAAAAATAACCTCTCTCTCAAACTGAAATTGAGAGAAGTAGCCTTTTGGTCGCGTCAAGATCCATGTCACAACGACTAATAGTTGAGTCACGCCACATGATGTGGCGCGACTAATGTCCACGGTGGCGTTAAAAAAAGTCGCATCTGACATGCCACAGGGGAGTCACGCCACGCTACCTGGCGCGACACGTGAATGAGTCACGCCACGGAGCGTGGCGTGACTGGAGCCACGTACAGGATGACTTTCACCTCCCAGTCTAATTTAGTCGTATTTCGTTCTTCATTTTAAATACAAATGAACTCGTAAATTCGTGAAACTCAAGATTTATAATCTATAAAGTGCATACGTTCCATTTTAACTATTTGCACTCTAAACTATGGTGTATAAAATGAGAAATCTAATTTCGAAATAGCCTAAGTATTACTAGATCAACACATCAAATTTGCTAAGTCTGAAAACGAAGCCAACTAGCCAACTTTAGACCTACTTTTTGAGAAATTTTACACAAAAACCTTAGACATTTTTGGACTACAATTGAATTTGGATGTTCGTAGAGAATTTTGGATAGCTTGATGATGTCAAAAAACAAAGAATTTATAGTATAAGGGATGCTTAAAGTTGGAAAGTTGTGCTGTTTTCTAAGTCTGTCAGCTAAGTAGAAAACAACACAACTTTTCAACTTTAAGCCTCCTTTAAATTATAAATTCTTTGCTTTTCTTTACCAAAAACCTATCCAAATTTCTCTATGAACATCCAAATTCAATTGTAGTAAAAAAAATGTCTAAGGTCTCAGTGTAAAATTTCTCAAAAAATAGGTTCCAAGTTGACTCTATTTTCAGACTTCGCAAATTTGATGTGGTTATCCAATAGTACTTAGGCTATTTCTCACTATATACACCATGATTTGGAGTGGATATAGTTAAAATGGAACGTATATAGTATATAGATTATACATCTCGAGTTTCACAAATTTAGGAGTTCATTTTCTAATTAAAAGGAAGAACGAAACACAGAAGTAAACGAGAGCGGAATGCCTGCCTGGAGTAAGTACGTGACTGGCGTGAAGTCGCACCAGGCTGTGTGGCGTGACTGCGACTGCCATGTCAGATGCGACTTTTGCTAATATCACCGTGAACATTAGTTGCGACACAGATCTTGACACGACCAAAAGGGCTACTTCTTGGAAGTTTAGTTCGGGAGGGGTTATTTTTAAAATTTTGGATTAAAAAGGGTTAAAAAATAAAAAAAGTTCGTGGCTGTATGCCTGAATTTGATTTTTCCCAAAAAATTGGAAGGAGCGTCAGGAATGGGCTGCCAGTGCACCTTCAGTACTCGAGCACACCCTCAATGCCAGAATGGTGGATCAAGTTAAAGGAATCAAGCAACAACCAAGAGTAAGACAGAAGAGGCTCAACACCCTCATCATCTGGAGCATCTGGAACGCGCAAGCGGAATGCACGGTTGTTCAACCAGTGCTTTTCCACAACCCATGCGCTTATGCAGCACATGCCATCATGCGGGACGTCAAGCTCTGGGTAGTGGCAGGAGCGAGACAGGGCCCGGACAAGTGATTTCAGTAAAATGGCAGGTCGCGGCTCGCAACACCCTTTCATCTCTCGTAGGTGGCAAAGATGAAGTCAACGAAGCGAGCGTAGGTGCTCAGTGGGCAGATTTCATGTGATGAAGGATCGTGATTGCTTTAACATGGCTGTTCGGACGGTTGCGTGCAACATTGCCAGGTTGCTTGTAGAAGAAAAATACCACTTCATGAACCTCCAATTCTGTGTAAGTTGATATCAGTTGTTCCATTGTTGTTTATATAATTTTATATTTATATCTAATCAAATAGTTATTACTTTTGTAAATATCAACAGGATATATCTCAGATTGGACGAGATCCACGGTGTTGTGACAAGATAGACTACAAAGAATTGTCACAATTGCTTCAATGGTGGCCTTACATGTGCTACGATGTTGAAGATTGCAGCACTGTAAGATATATGTTCCGTAAACTCCTTTCAAATTTGTTTGCTCATTTTGCACTGATAGCGGTTTTTGTTTCAGGTTCTAGTGCCTTATCATCGAGATAGGCTATACATTTTATTCATAATAGATATGAGTAAAAGAACTGTGTACATTATGACCCACTTGCTCCAAATCTAAAGTACACAGGGACTGATCGGACCATGCCATATATATCTACATTATGTAATATTGCCAATCATTTCAACCTTACTATGAAATTTGCAAATCCTGTGTGGAACGATGATATATGTGGCTGGTATCGTGATTTCCCAAAATGGCTTCCTAGAAGTAATAACTGGTAATAATCTGTATTTTTTATGTTTCCTATGAAATAGTCATTTCATTTTTTATTTGAAACAACTAAACATTGATTCTTCTCCAAGAAATTATCAGGCTTTCTTGTATACAATTATCTAAAGAAGTGGAATGGCGGAAGATTGCTCCTCAACCCTGTAAGCATATATATCCTCTATGTATATTTGGTGGTCTGGATGCTTAATTAAGTTATTAATTTGCTACCTATAATCATACATAGATGTCACATTCACTAAGATCAGAATTCTTGTTGGACATGCTGAAGAGCCTTGAAAATGAATGTGTAGAAGTTTTCCCTATAGAAGTGGAAGAACTACTTCACCAAGATACAACTTATTTGTAGGATGGGAGACATGCCTTGTTAAGCATGAGTATCTTTGCTTGAGACTTTTAAATCCCTTTGCATGAGACTTATGTCATGTAAACCTTGTCGTTAGTGTGGACATGCCTTGTTAAGCATGAGTGATCTTTTGCTTGAGACATGCCTTGTTAAGCATGAGTATCTTTGCTTGAGGGAATCCCTCTGCATGAGACTTTTGTCGTGAAATCCTATGTGAAGTGCCTCCATTATGTGCATGATCTTGTAATTATCCGTAGCAACGCACGGGCATTACACTAGTCTATCGTAGGTGGCAAAGATGAAGTCAACGAAGCGAGCGTAGGTGCTCAGTGGGAAGATTTCATGTGGTGAAGGGTGTGCTTGGTTGCGTCATTGCGTGGCTATCCTCGATGGCTGGAGCCAGCCACCTTCGCCGTGATTGGTTACCTGGCTAGTGCTCTCGGACAGGCCAATTTAAGCCGGTCGTACAAGAGCAACTCCAACAGCTCCTTTAAATCGTTTTTCATCACTAAAAATGAATTTTTTTTTCACATTTTCTCCGTTTCAACATACTCGTCAAACTACAAATCGCAATCTTCCCTCGCTATCCCCCCCGTGGATCGCGACCTATGGCGAGCCCGTCAGCCTCGCCAAATCGCCGGATTCCGTGGCATAGCTCCTTCCCGCCCCGACCTCGCGCCAATTTCTGCTTTGCACGCCCACACCGCTCGCCGGTAGGGAGCAGATGAAGGGTGCGGGCCACCACCGGCAGGGAGCGGAGGAGGAGAGGTGCATCACCATCTAGAAAAAGGACCGCTGCGGTCGGGATTAGGAGAGAGGAGGAGGAAGTCAGCCGCCCCCGCATCGGGGAGAGAGGAGGAGGTGGGCCGACGCCCACACAGCCAGGAGAGAGGAATAGGGAGCGGAGAGATTGCTTGCCTCGCCTCGCATTGCCAGTGGCTGCTTCGCCGGAGCCTGGTCGCAGGTGGGTGGCATGCTCACGTCGTTGGCCGGATCCCACCACGACGCCAAGGCAAAGGCCAGAGCTCCTCGCATCGCCGACAGAGAGGGAGGAGCTGGCGCCGCTAGTAGGGAAGCCAGCGAGGGAGGGACTGGCACCGGGAAGGGCGAGGGTGTCGTACGGACATCCCTGGGCCCATTACTCAGGTGGGTACCAGGACCGACTACTGCGTGGGCCCCTGGGACTACTCGACTTGGGCTACACGGCACCGGATGGCGTGAAGCACAAGGCATACAGAGGACTAGTACTCGGTTAGGAAGCTAGACATGTCCGGATCTATGTAGAGTACTCCTAGCCGTGTACGACTAGTACTCTCCCTATCAAACCGACTTGTAACCCTGCCTCCCGGACTATATAAGGCGAGGCAGGGACCCCTATCTCATCATCCGCATCATCTTGTAAACACACCCAATCAATCCAGAGCTACGCAACATACAGGACGTAGGGTATTACGCACCTCGCGGCCCGAACTTGTCTAAATTGTGTGCCACGTGTCTCTCCTTCGAGTTCCCGATCTCGGTGAGGCCACAAACGTCTACCTCGGGTACTCCCCTTGGTAGGTTGCCAGGTGTGACAACCCGCCCAGGAAAATACCGTACTATCGCCTAAACCAATCCACTTTGGTCATTAAGCAATAATAAAGTATCATCCTGTCGTTAGTTGCCGGGTTAACGCCCGGTAAATCACTTGGAATTTCATATAGAGGATCGTCATATGCATTAAAACTCACGCGGAGGCGAGTCCAGAGTACAACACAAATTTAATTCAAATCTGCCCCGCAGGGTTTAATTATTACAAACCATTGTTCATGACAATAAGTAAAGGTTCAGAGTTCGAAAACAGCGGAATAAATAAACTAGCGCAACGGTAAACATCACAGGAGGCCATCCGTGATGCCATCACTTGTCGTCATCCACCCATCCCTGCTCCCAGCTGGGTGGAAACTCACCAGATCAAACAACACCTGCAACAATATTTTTAAAGCAAGGCTGAGTATACTAATACTCAGCAAGACTTAACCGTCGGGTGATAACTACATCACCAAACTCTAGACATGAGAGGCTTTTTGGCCGGTGGAGTTCTTTTGCTGAAAAGCAACAAAGAGTATGTCCTTACTTTTAATATTTTAGCACAAGTTCTAGTTGATTACCATTTCTAAGTGTGCCAACTAATTCAATCAAGAATTGTACAAACAATTACTTCAAGCAGTAAACTTCATCAAATTCCATCATTAGGGGATATCATGGCCAGTTGATTAAGCAGTCTCAGATAACGGTGAGAGGCCGACAATCGATTGATTTAAACCTTGCAAAGTAGACCTAAACACACGGTAGGGTGCCCCCGCGAGGACAACCACCAGGCGGTTCCCAAAAATCTTTGGATTGGGATCAGATGTTACAGTCTTAAGTACAAGGCTTGCTAGGCTACGCCACCAAGGTCACCTAGCCTCACACATGTACTCGGGTGGCGAGCCCGGGGCCGCAACCCTAAGATTAGTAGCGCAAAGTTCCCGCACCATCTCATTAAGGTACTAGGCTTCCCGACGGTAGATATACGGCTAGTACCTAAATGAGGCGGTGCGGGAACTTTGCGCTACCAATCTTAGGGTTGCGGCCCCGGGCTCGCCACCCGAGTGCATGTGTGAGGCTGGGTGACCTTGGTGGCGTAGCCCAGTAAGCCTTGTACTTAAGACTGTAACATCTGATCCCAATCCGAGGAATGACGGGAACCGCCTGGTGGTTGTCCTCGCGGGGGCACCCTACCGTGTGTTTAGGTCTACCTTGCAAGGTTTAAATCAATCGATTGTCGGCCTCTCACCGTTATCTGAGACTGCTTAATCAACTGACCATGATATCCCCTAATGATGGAATTTGATGAAGTTTACTGCTTGAAGTAATTGTTTGTACAATTCTTGATTGAATTAGTTGGCACACTTAGAAATGGTAATCAACTAGAACTTGTGCTAAAATATTGAAAGTAAGGACATACTTTTTGTTGCTTTTCAGCAAAAGAACTCCACCGGCCAAAAAGCCTCTCATGTCTAGAGTTTGGTGATGTAGTTATCACCTGACGGTTAAGTTTTGCTGAGTATTAGTATACTCAGCCTTGCTTTAAAAATATTGTTGCAGGTGTTGTTTGATCTGGTGAGTTTCCACCCAGCTGGGAGCAGGGATGGGTGGATGACGACAAGTGATGGCATCACGGATGGCCTCCTGTGATGTTTACCGTTGCGCTAGTTTATTTATTCCGCTGTTTTCGAACTCTGAACCTTTACTTATTGTCATGAACAATGGTTTGTAATAATTAAACCCTGCGGGGCAGATTTGAATTAAATTTGTGTTGTACTCTGGACTCGCCTCCGCGTGAGTTTTAATGCATATGACGATCCTCTGTATGAAATTCCAAGTGATTTACCGGGCGTTAACCCGGCAACTAACGACAGGATGATACTTTATTATTACTTAATGACCAAAGTGGATTGGTTTAGGCGATAGTATGGTATTTTCCTGGGCGGGTTGTCACAGCTGGTACCAGAGCAATTATATGCACCAGAGAGTAATTAATAACCTTAATCACTGGTTTTTGAATAAAATTTGACAAGATTGTTTGGATTTGCAAAATACGTTGGTCCGTTAAGGATAGTTATAGACCGAGAGGCCCTAGAGGGAATTTTGGGTTCTTTCAGGTGGCTTACAAATCTATGGTTTATTTTGCTAACTCCCAGCACATTTAATTACTGTCAGAACTTACTTTCTGTACAACCATACTAGTTCATCACGTTTTGCTATACGTGGTGGTACCGCATGGAAGTCATGCGAGGGATGGATGGGACCTATTCCAAAGGGAATCCACCGTCGCGTCTGTGTCTCACCACGTTTTGCCATACGTGGACGTTCCGCATTGTGTATATGCGAGGCAAGGATCCGCTTCATTCAAAAGGAGCGTATCTGAGGTTGGACGCTGTCCATGCAGCGATAAACGCATGGGTACCGTTTCTATAGTGAATGGTAATGTATGTGGACGCTTTCATGAGTGCTGGCATGAAAGGTTCGTTGTGTTCTGTGATCTTCTGCAGGTACACTAACCACGTTTCGTAAGTTGCTAAGTGAGCATCGACTAGTTCTCGACTAGTTATTATAGGGAGAAACGTGTATGTGCCTAGCCACCGGCACTAACTTCGATCTTCGGCTTGATTGCCTTGTGAGGACGACTAGGACGTCTCGCATCATGCTAAAAGTCGTGAAAAACTTAAAACTGAACCCTTACTTGTTTATGTGCTCTCTAAGGTAAAATTTTGCTAGTGTGCTTGGTCTTGCCTAGCCTCTCGTGTGCAGGTGCATTGCTGTCCAAAAATCGGTTGTGGCTGTTTGCGTGGATTTGTGCACCCTGTTCAAGAATCTTTTTGCCGAGGTGATCTATACCAAAGTTGCTCCATAGCTAATCTAGTTTCTGCTCACAAGAATTTGCGGTCATAGCTTTTGTCTATCTCAAGTTGTGCTCAGATTAGTGAACCCCTATCTTGCTGTTTTTCCGGAAACCAAATCAAAAACTTTGCTTAGTCGAAGCACCTTCCTAACCTTTCTAGATCAACCTTGGTTACCAATTATGTGCCTCATAATCTTGTTGAGTTGCGGCACAAAAATTGGGAAGTTGTGGGGATCTGGTTTTCAAGTTATGGATTTTTGTTCACAACTGCCAGAAGTTCATGTCATTGCGTATGTATGTCTGCTCAATTCGAGTTCTAACATACGATTGTACCTTGAACACATGATTACCCCATTTCTTAACCACGTGATTTTTATCGTGGATCGAGTTTATTCTTGTACACTCGTATCCGTCTGATTCTCACTTTTGTCGTATGTCCAGATGGACAACCCTGGATCTGCGTCGGCTGATGTGGAAGCATGGACTCTCGTGAACTACCTCGAGGAGGGTGGATTTCCTGCACTCTTGTGGGACACCCTGAAAGACTTTGGGTACACCGCTTACCCAGAGTACTCGACACGTGAGGTCATGACCACAGGCCAGCTCCTTCGTTGTGAAGTGAAGGTGAAGATCCCCATGTGCCCGACAAATCCTGCTTGGGAAGAGTGGGAGTGTAAGGCACAAGGACGGAACCTGGCTGACACTGTGCAGAAGGCTGCTCTTGAAGCGCTCACAACTTTTTGTGGGAAGCACCCTGACCTAGTAGCCGGCACTGCAGCCAGAGTGATCCCTGTACCTGAGCGACACGCTGGGCCATGGATCGAAAGCGAAGCTTTTCTTTCAGCTCAGAGCAACCCTCACTATAGTCCTGATCTTGTCACCTCAGTCCGTTTTTCTGAAGCCATGTATGACACCTACCGACGGATGGCGGGAGAAAGTGTATTCTATAGACACCAAATCTATAGGTACCGAGTTAAAGAAGCAGAAAATACCGCTCAATCGTTGAAGGAAGCCCGAGCAATGATAGCCACTCTCAAGAAGGGAAGACGCAAGGATAAGGCAAAGATACGGGAATTAAGTGAAGTTATTCACGAGCAGAATTTCATGTTGCAGGTGTTGTTTGATCTAGTGAGTTTCCACCCAGCTGGGAGCAGGGATGGGTGGATGACGACAAGTGATGGCATCACTGATGGCCTCCTGTGATGTTTACCGTTGCGCTAGTTTATTTATTCCGCTGTTTTCGAACTCTGAACCTTTACTTATTGTCATGAACAATGGTTTGTAATAATTAAACCCTGCGGGGCAGATTTGAATTAAATTTGTGTTGTACTCTGGACTCGCCTCCGCGTGAGTTTTAATGCATATGACGATCCTCTGTATGAAATTCCAAGTGATTTACCGGGCGTTAACCCGGCAACTAACGACAGGATGATACTTTATTATTGCTTAATGACCAAAGTGGATTAGTTTAGGCGATAGTACGGTATTTTCCTGGGCGGGTTGTCACACCAGGTTAAAACACCGATAGCTGACGCGCCAGGTAGGGGCTATCGCCGAAGATCTCATGGCGAACTCGACGACTTCAATCGTCATCAAGCCAATCGTCGCCTTCAATCACGGCGACACCTTCATCTTCGGCTCCTGGGTCTGTACCGCTGATGGCGCTGGATCATTCCAGCGCTACCTCACCATGACTCCGAACCCAGAGACCGGACTTGTGACACTTCCCAAAGTCGTCACGGGCCAACTCGTCAAAAAATTCGACGAATTTTCGCTATACAACCAAGCCACCGACTTCGAGATTGGATCCGCCTCCAACTCGAACTCGACGTCACCCTGGATCGAACCACGCGAGCTGGCTCCTGAGCCATCGTGTGGACCGATCCTCCCCCACGAGCACTTCCCGTACGGCCTCTGCAACGCAACTGCAGCCTACGTGGATGCGCTCGTCCCACGCCGGGTCGGCAAGGAGATCGTCTCCGAGTACTCCTCGGACTCCAGCGTCGTCCCCGACTACAACTCGGACTCCTCCTACGAGTTCGACTTCGGTTCGGATCCGATCGAATCTGAGTCCGAGCTCAACACCACCGAGGAGCCGCTCTCTGGTCCTGCCGCTGGCTTGGTCATTACATCTACTCCTGCCGACAAATTCGTCTACTGGCCCGACCGCAAGCACGCAGACCTGACTGACGACAACTCACGCTGCGTCGCCTACCTCGAGACACTCCCCTTCCAGGAGGGGACACCGCTGACTCCAAACGAAGACGAGCACACGCCTACCGATGTCTTCTGTACACCCAACCGTGAAGTCTTCATGGCAACCAGGGAAGCTGGAACAACCTCAGAGAACCGACCTGATCGGTACCTTGAAGATATCTCAGAGGATGAGGAATCAGCCAACGCACCCGCGGACGAGACTACCGAAGCCAAGAACGCTCGGCGCGACCGCAACAGGAAGCGAGCCGATCGACGCCGGCGGCTCCGGGAAGCTCTCCCCATCCGAAACCTCAATGAGGCTCTGGATCAAGTCGCCAACCGGGTACACACCACTCCTGAGCAATGCCTCATGTCTATCACCAAGATAGCACGAACAGCTCAGGGGCACCGCGCAGGCGAACTCATCGCCAAGCTTGCTGAGGACGCCTACTTCATGCGGGTCAACAACAGAACCGCCAGAGCCGGGAACCACGAAGCCACTAGTCGCAGCCGCACCCCAGCAGAAGTCGGATGCAACCGCGTCCGTGGCGAACACCAGCCAACCCCCAACTGCTCTAGAGCCTCTGCGGGAGGACCCTCACGTGGCGGCAATAGCGGCGGCGGCAGTGGCGGTGGTGGCGGTGGCAGCAGCAGCGGTAGCTCCTCCCGTGGTGGCGGTAGAAGAGCTGGTGACGGAGGCGATCGCGGAGGCTGAGGCCACGCGAACAGCCACGCCACTGGCAATGCACGTGGCGGCTACGACACCAGCCACAGGATCGACGAGATCCGCCGCGCCAAGAAGACTACCGAAGTCAGCGACAGGGACGGCTTCCCCGCCTACTCTGCACGACTTCGCGATCTGCTTCTTCCCGAGAAATTCAAACCTCTCGGGATCACCAAATATGACGCGAAGCAAGACCCAGTTCAGTGGCTCAGGTGCTATGCCCTGGCCATTGAAAATGCTGGTGGCGACAACGACACCAAGTGCCTCTACTTCCCCTTCTGTCTGGACCAAGCTCCACTCACATGGCTCGAGTCACTCGACAAGAACTCGATCGACCAGTGGGACCAGCTGAAGGCCCAGTTCACCAGCAACTTCGCGGGCGCCATGGGACGTTCGGGTACTCGCATGGACCTGTCGATGGTCAAGCAGGAGCAAGGCGAGACGCTTCGCCAGTACATGCGCCGCTTTTTTGACAAGCGAGCGACCGTAGTCGACATCACCGACAAAGAAGTCATCGACCTCTTCCAAGATGGGTCGCCGCCGCCCAAGCTCCATCACCAAGCTCAAAGACATGATCACCTAATGGGCCGACGAAGAGGACAAGGCGAACGCCAAGTACGACTCCATTCGCGGTAAGAGCAAAAACAACACGGGCGGCAATAACAATAACAAGGATCAAGGGAGTCGCAACAACAACTACTCGGGTCCTAACCGCAAGCGCAAGCCAGACAACACAGTTGCGGCTATACAGCACCCTGCGAAGGACAACTCCAAAAAGACCTCTGGTGGCTTCAGAGACTTGCTCAAAGAAAAGTGCCCGTGGCATCTGGATGACAATCACACAACCAATCAGTGCTACCTACTCCGGCAAGCACTCAAAGATATTCCCGAGCCACGGCCTCCTCACGACAAGGAGGGCAGGAAGAAAGTTGACGAAGGCAACGGCGACTTCCAAGAACCCGACAAGACAGTGAATGTCCTCTTCGGCGGACTACCTACCAGGCGATCGCAGAAGCTCACCCTACGGGAAGTCTTGAACATTGAACTAGCGGTGCCGACACCTCTAAGGTGGTCGGAGGTACCCATAACCTTCTCCCACGCGGATCAATGGACAAGCTTCTCTGAGCCAGGATGTTTCCCACTCGTCCTAAAACCAGTGGTCGCGGGCTCCAGACTCAACAAGGTACTCATTGACGGCGGGAGCGGACTCAGTGTCCTCTTCACCAAGACCTTAAAGAAGATGAAGCTCGACATCACCGACATGCTCACCAAGAGTATGTCACCCTTCTACGGCATCATCCCAGGCAACATGGCTATACCACTAGGCTCAGTGGTTCTGCCAGTTACCTTCGGGGAGACAAGGGAGAACTACCGCACCGAGTACATCAAGTTCGAGGTCGTGGATTTCGAAACCTCCTACCATGCCATCCTCAGCAGGCCAGCCATCGCCAAGTTTATGGCGATCCCCACTACACCTACTTGGTACTCAAGATGCCAAGTCCTGCCAGAGTACTCGCGCTGCAAGGGGACTTGAAGATTTCTTACGACTGCGACACCGAAGCTGTGGAACTCGCAGCAACCAATCAAGTACTGTCGTACGGACATCCCTGGGCCCACTACTCAGGTGGGTACCAGGACCGACTACTCGATGGGACCCTGGGACTACCCAACTTGGGCTGCACGCCACCTGTTGACGTGGAGCGCAAGGCCTACAGAGGACTAGTACTCGTATAGGAAGCTAGACATGTCCGAACCCATGTAGAGTACTCCTAGCCGTACACGACTAGTACTCCTCTGGCAAACCGACTTGTAACCCTGCCTCCCGGACTATATAAGGCGAGGCAGGGACCCCTCTCTCATCATCCGCATAATCTTATAAACACACCCAATTAATCCAGAGCTACGCAGCATACAGGACGTAGGGTATTACGCACCTCGCGGCCCGAACCTGTCTAAATTGTGTGCCACGTGTCTCTCCTTCGAGTTCCCGATCTCAGCGAGGCCACAAAAACTGACAACTGGCGTGCCAGGTAGGGGATCTCGCTGTAGATCACATGGCGAACTCGACGGCTTCAATCGTCATCAAGCCAACCGCCGCTTTCAACCGCGGTGACACCTTCGTCTTCGGTTCCTGGGTCTGCACCGCTGACGGCGCTGGATCGTTCCAGCGCTACCTCACCATGACCCCGGACCTGCAGACCGGGCTCGTGATGCTTCCCGAAGTTGTCACGGGCCCACTCGTCGAAAAATTCGGTGAATTTTCGCTATGCAACCAAGTCGCTGACTTCGAGATTGGATCCGACTCCAACTCAAACTCGACGTCTCCATGGATCGAATCATGCGAGCCGGCTCCTGAGCCATCGTGTGACACGGTCCTTCTCCACGAGCACTTCCCGTATGGCCTCTGCAACTTCAGCAGGGCCCACGCAGAAGCTCTCGTCGCACGTCAGGCCGGCAAGGAGATCGTCTCCGAGTACTCCTCGGACTCCAACACCGTCCCTGACTACAACTCGGATTCCTCCTACGAGTTCGACTTCGGTCTCGATCCAATCGAGCCCGAGTCCAAGCTCAACCCCATCGAGGAACCATTGTCAGGTCCTGCTGCTGGCTTGGTCATCACGTCTACTCCCGCCGGAAGATTTGTCTACTGTCCCGACCGCAAGCCCGCAAACCTGACCAACGACAACTCGCGCTGCGTCGCCTACCTCGAGACACTCCCCTTCCAGGAGGGGACACCACTGACTCCGGCTGAAGAAGAGCACACGCCAACTGAGGTGGCGACCATCGACTCGGGACTCTGCACGCCCGATCGAGAAGTATTCATGGCCGCAGGGGAAGTTGGAATCCGAAAACCGAGTTGATCGGTACCTTGACAACATCTCAGCAGACGAGGAATCAGCCAACACACCCCAGACGAGACTACTGAGGCCAAGAATGCCCAGCGCGAGCGCAACAGAAGACAGTTGATCGACGCAGGCGGCTATGAGAAGCTTTCCCTATCCGGAACCTCACAGAGGCTCTGGACCAAGTCGAAAACTGGGTACATACCACCCCTGAGCAATGCCTCATGTCTATCACTACGATAGCACGAACAGCTCAGGGGCACTACGCAGGCGAACTCATCGCCAAGCTTGCTGAAGATGCCTACTTCATGCGGGTCGACAATAGAGTCGCCCCCGCCGAAAACCACGAAGCTACTAGTCGCAGCCCAGCAGATGGTGGACGCAACCGCGTCCATGGCGAACACCAACCAAACCCCAACCGCTCTAGGGCCTCTGCGAGAGGACCCTCACAGGGCAGCCACAGCCAAGGGGGTGGTGGCAGTAGTCGTGGTGGCGGCGGCGGTGGCAGCAGCGGCGGAAGCTCCTCCCACGGCGCTGGCAGAAGAGCTGTGGCGGCGGCGATCGCGGAGGCCGAGGCCATGCGAACAGCCACGTCACCGGTAACGCCCGCGGTGGCTACGACTCCCACCACAGGATCGACGAGATCCGCCGCAAGAAGGCTGCTGAAGCTAGCGACGGCGACGGCTTCCCTGCTTACTCCGCACGACTTCGCAACCTGCTCCTTCCTGAGAAATTCAAACCTCTCGGGATCACTAAGTACGACGCGAAGCAAGACCCAATTCAGTGGCTCAGGTGCTATGCCCTGGCCATCGAAAATGCTGGTGGCAACAACGACGCCAAGTGCCTCTTCTTCCCCTTCTGCCTGGATCAAGCTCCACTCACCTGGCTCGAGTCACTCGAAAAGAACTCGATTGATGAGTGGGACCAGCTGAAGGCCCAGTTCACCAGCAACTTCGCGGGCGCCATGGGGCGCTCGGGTACTCGCATGGACCTGGCGATGGTCAAACAGGAACAAGGCGAGACGCTCTGCCAGTACATGCGACGCTTTTTCGACAAGCGTGCGACAGTAGTCGACGTCACCGACAAAGAAGTCATCGACCTCTTCCAAGACGACCTCTATCACCGTCGCACCTTTGAAGACTTTGGTCGCCACCGCCCAAGTTCCATCACCAAGCTCAAGGACATGATCACATCATGGGCCGATGAAGAGGACAAGGCGAATGCCAAGTACGACTCCATTCGCGACAAGAGCAAGAACAACACGGATGGCAACAACAACAACAAGGATCACAGGGGTCGCAACAATAATAACTACTTGGGTCCTAACCTCAAGCGCAAGACAGACAACACAGTCGCGGCTATACAGTGCCCTGCGAAGGACAACTCCAAAAAGACCTCCGGTGGCTTCAAAGACTTGCTCAAAGAGAAGTGCCCGTGGCATCTGGACGGCAACCACACCACCGAGCAGTGCTACCAGCTCCGGCGAGCACTCAAGGATACCCCTGACCCACGGCCTCCTCAAGACAAGAAGGGCAAGAAAAAAGTCGACGAAGGCAATGGCGACTTCCAGGAACCTGACAAGACGGTGAATGTCCTGTTCGGCGGACTACCCAATAAGCGCTCCCAAAAGCTCACTCTACGGGAAGTCTTGAGCATTGAACCAGCGGTACCGACACCTCTAAGGTGGTCGGAGGTACCCATTACCTTCTCCCGTGCGGATCAATGGACAAGCTTCTCTAAGCCGAGACGTTTCCCACTGGTCCTGAAACCAGTAGTCGCGGGCTCCAAACTCAACAAGGTACTCATCGACGGCGGAAGCGGACTCAACGTCCTCTTCACCAAGACCTTGAAGAAGATGAAGCTCGACATCACTGACATGCTCACCAAGGGCGCGTCACCTTTCTACGGCATCATCCCGGGTAACGCGGCTATTCCACTTGGCTCAGTGGTCCTGCCAGTTACCTTCGGGGAGACAAGGGAGAACTACCGCACCGAGTACATCAAGTTCGAGGTTGCGGATTTCGAAACCTCCTACCATGCCATCCTCGGTAGACCAGCGATCGCCAAGTTCATGGCGGTCCCTCACTACACCTACTTGGTATTCAAAATGCCAAGTCCCGCCGGAGTACTTGCGCTGCAAGGGGACTTGAAGGTTTCTTACGACTGCGACACCGAAGCCGTGGAGCTCGCAACTACCAATCAGGTACCCAACGCAATGATGAAGGTCTTTGCTGCCTCTAAGAAGCTCGCCCCAACCGAACTCGAGATACCTGAGAAGACTGACATCGCGAACAAGCCTCAACCGACAGAGGAAGTGCAGGTGAAGGCCATCGACCTCGGGACAAGCGACAGCAGCAAGACTACCATGATCGACGCGGGGCTCGACCCGAAATAGGAAGACGCGCTCGCCAGCTTCCTTCGGGCTAACCGAGACATCTTCGCATGGAAGCCAGCGAACATGCCAGGGGTGCCCAGGAGGTTGATCGAGCACTCACTCAACGTCGACCCTAAAGCTACGCCCAAGCGACAACATCTCCGCCGCTTCGCTGACGACCGACGGGACGCCATCAAGAAGGAACTCGCCAAACTACTCGCGGCTGGCTTCATCCGTGAAGTTTTCCATCCTGAGTGGCTCGCCAACCCCATCCTCGTCCGCAAGAAGAACACGAACGAGTGGAGGATGTGCGTCGACTACACCGACCTCAACAAGCACTACCCCAAGGACCCCTTCGGGTTGCCGCGGATTGATCAAGTCATCGACTCCACGGCGGGCTGCGACCTGCTCTGCTTCCTCGACTGCTACTTCGGGTACCTCCAGATCACTATCAAGGAAGAAGACCAGGAGAAGACCGCGTTCATCACCCCGTTCGGTGCTTATTGCTACACGACAATGTTGTTCGGGTTGAAGAACGCCGGTGCCACCTACCAGCGAGCTATCCAGGCCTGCTTCAAGAAGCAGCTCAACAAGAACGTCGAAGCCTATGTGGATGATGTGGTCGTCAAGACCAGAAACTCCGACATGCTCATCGCCGATCTTGAAGAGACTTTCGCATCCCTGCGAGAGTACCAGTGGAAGCTCAATCCCAACAAGTGCGTCTTCGGCGTACCATCTGGGAAACTACTCGGCTTCATCATCAGCCATCGCAGCATCAAAGCCAACCCCGAGAAGATCTCTGCCATCACCAATATGAAAGCTCCAACCTGCATCAAGGATGTCCAGAAGCTGACCGGGTGCATGGCGGCCCTGAACAGATTCATCTCAAAGCTTGGAGAACGGGGGCTACCCTTCTTCAAGTTACTCAAGCACAAAGAGAAGTTCGTGTGGACCGCGGAGGCTGATCAAGCTCTGGCGCAGCTTAAAGACTTCTTGTCGAAACCACCGGTCCTCACAGCTCCTCGCAAAAAGGAGCAACTACTGCTCTACCTCACTGCGACTACTCATGTGGTCAGTACTGCCATCGTCGTCGAGCGGCAGGAAGACGGCCATGCCTACCCAGTCCAGCGACCAGTCTACTTCGTCAGCGAGGTTCTGTCAGAGTCCAAGGCACGGTACCAATCGGTCCAGAAGCTACTCTACGCAGTACTCATCACCTCGCGGAAGCTACGACACTACTTCCAGGAGTACTCGATTGTCATCATCACCGACTACCCGCTCGGTGACATACTCCGCAATCAAGATGCTACTGGAAGAATATCCAAGTGGGCGGTCGAACTTGGCGCCCTCAATATCGACTTCAAGCCACGTACCGCTATCAAGTCTCAAGCACTAGTCGACTTCATGACAGAGTGGCGGGAGAATCAACTACCAACTCCAACCGAGCGACCGGAGCATTGGGTGATGTACTTCGACGGCTCACTCAAACTCGAGGGCGCAGGTACAGAAGTACTCCTGATTTCTCCAAAGGGCGAACAACTCAAGTACGTCCTGCAGATCTTCTGGAAGGTCTCAAACAATGAAGCCCAGTACGAGGTCCTACTGCACGGGCTCCGCCTCGCAATCTCATTGGACATCAAGCGGCTACTAGTCTACGGCGACTCCGCAGTGGTCATTAACCAAGTCAACAAGTCTTGGGATCACAACAAGGAGAACATGGACGCCTATTGCCTGGAAGTCCGCAAGCTCGAGAACAAGTTCTACGTTCTCGAGTTCCGCCACGTCGTCCGCGACAACAGCGTTGCAGCGAACGTCCTGTCGAAGCTTGGTTCTACTCGCGCACAAGTACCCGTCGGAGTCTTCGTCCATGAGCTTCACGCGCCATCCATCCCGGAGCCGGCGTCCATGACCACTGACCCTGCGCCACCACAGCCTGGTCAGGAGGTCATGATGATCGACGTTGACCGGAGACAACCCTTCATCGACTACATCCGCGAGCAGAAGGTCCCCTCCGATAAGAACATGGCCGAACAACTCGTCCGCCAAGCCAAGACCTACATACTAGTCGGAGACAAGCTCTACAGGCGGGGTGCCACTTCTAGAGTACTCATGAAGTGCATACCCCGGGATGAAGGCAAGGACATCTTGGAGGAGATCCACAAAGGCGTCTGCGGCAACCACGCGTCTTCTCGCACGCTGGTGAGCAAAGCTTTCCAACGAGCTTTCTACTGGCCCACAGCTCTGGCTGATGCTGAAGAACTCGTCAGAAAGTGCCAAGGGTGTCAATTCTTCGCCAAGGAACAACACGTCCCGCCCTACAAGCTAGTCACCATACCACCAACTTGGCCCTTTACCTGCTGGGGGCTCGACATGATTGGGCCTCTGCCAACTACACCAGGAGGATTCAACAGAGTCCTGGTGGCCATCGATAAGTTCACCAAGTGGATCAAAGTCAAGCCGGTCACCTGCCCAAAGGCCGACAGAGTACTCGACTTCTTGGATGAGCTCGTGCATCGCTACGAACTACCCCATCGCATCATCACAGACTTGTGTTCCAACTTCAACAACCACCAGTTCTGGGAGTATTGCAAGAACAGCGGGATCGACGTCTGGTACGTCTCAGTCGCTCACCCGCGTGCCAACGGACAAGTCGAGCGCGCTAATGGGATGGTACTCGACGCCCTCAAGAAGCGATTGCACGATGCAGCCAACACCAAAGGAGGCAAGTGGATCAAGGAACTACCCAACGCACTCTGGGGGCTTCGTACTCAACCTACCAAGCCAACAGGGCAGTCGCCCTACTTCCTGGTCTACGGCTCCGAAGCTATTCTACCCGCCAACGTGATGTGGGAATCCCCGGCAGTAGAACAATACGACGAAGGCATCTCAAAAGACAGCAGACATGTTGACATCGACAGCCTCGAAGAAGCCCGCTGTGCTGCTCTCGTCCAGTCAGCAAGATACCTAGAGGGTATCCGACGCTACCACGATAGCAACATCAAGGAACACTCCTTCAATGTTGGTGATCTAGTCCTACGTCGCATCCAGAACACGGACGGACTACACAAGCTCAGCTCGCCATGGGAAGGTCCCTTCTCAGTCTCCAAGGTGACTGGACCAGGCTCCTACCGCCTCCAAACACTTGAAGGCGACGACAGCAGCAACTCGTGGAGCGTCGACCAGCTGGGTCGCTTCTACGCGTAGCCGCTCGACTACCCACCTACGAGTCCAGCCTATACGGCTACTAACGGACTCCTCGCTGTAAGCGGCCTCTCGGCTCTAGCACTAGTCTACGGACTACTTCTATCCAGGGTCTAGCGTTAACGGCTACTAACGGATCCTGGGCCGCATATTGCCTAAGGGCTTTAGCGGCGGTCTACGGACCATGTACTCTCTAGATCCAGCCTATACGGCTACTAACGGATATCCAGCTATAAGCGGCTCAAGGGCCCAAGCAACCACTTAGCCGTAGGCGGCCTGCGGGTCCTGGCGACTTCTTCTTTGTAACGGCCCTGGCCATCCAAGTGTACTTGATCATCAGTAATAAAGCTTGATTCTACTCAACTTGTTTACTACGCCTTCCAACTAGGCAAATCTCACCGAGTACTACTACTCACTTCAACGGCTTAGTACTCCGCACACTTCGATGCAAGTGGCGGCAACGAGTACTCATTACAGCATAAGAAGTGGACCAACTTCATTGATATTTCAAACAAGTTTCTAACTACTTTGTTTGTCTTACATCAACTACTCTGTACATAAGCTACCTCTACAGGTACATCTACTGGAGGTTCAGCTTGTCCGCGACTTGCTCCGCGATAGGCGCCATCTCCTCCAGAAGGGTCTTGTACTGCTCATCCGTGCAGTTCGCCGCAAGACCTCCGGCTACCACGCCTACTGATGCCTTCGGGAAGTAGGACTTCATGAAGGCGAGCACCTGGTTCGGTATTGACTTCACCAAATGCTTGACATACGTCGCCAGGCGCCCGGGGGCTTCTTTCAGCCTGTCTACCAGAGACGCTATCTTGGGCCCGCCCGGATGTGGTACCAGTAGCCTTGCTATGGGCAGCGTGGCTTCTTCCAGCTCCTTCAGTTGCGCCCACAGGTTCTCGCAGTCTTCATTGAGCTTCTGCAGAGATTTATAACAGCATACATGGTCACAATCTGAGGCTTCACGGAGCTCTATGTGCTTGATACACTCATGGCGCAACATTGCGTACTCATACTCAAGGACCTCTCTCTCATCGGTCTCCCGGTACACAATGTTCTTGAGGTTCGTCTCAGAAGCCTTCAGCTGGTCGACCCTAGCTTCAAGATCTGCAGACAACTCATCACAGTGTCAAATTACTCACAAGCTTTGCAATAAGTACTCGGTGGTCATGATAGCTGGCATACCTTTGTTCTTCTGGCGAAGGGTCTTGTTCTTCTTGATCAACTCGTCCCTCTTCGCCTGCATCTCTTGTACCTCATTATGGTACTGGGTGAAGGCACCGTCAAGTTTGGATTGGAGCAGCGCTGAGTGTTTCTTCGACTTGTCTAGCTCCTTTTCCAATGCTTCAGCGTGCAGGACTGTGTCACCATATCCCTTCAGAAGCTCGGTCTTCTGGCGGGATCTCTCTACCAGGCCCTGCGCAAGACACAACGGTCAAATCAGAAATCAGTACTCAATAAGGCAAGACAACCCAGGGTACTCGCAATGTACCTTGATCCAGTTCTCTGTACGTCGCCATGACTCCATGCTCAGAGACACGAAGGCCGGGTTAATGAGATCATCATCCAGCAACTCGAGACCCCCACGGCTCGAGGTCCCAGTCTCTGGCATGGGTGCCGAGCGGAGCGGTGCCGCATCTTCTATCATCACCTCACGGACGACTACTTCAGTACTCACTTGAGGTTGCGGGTCAACCCGCGCTTCCGCCCTTGGCTCGGGGGCTATCGCTGCCGTCGGTTCAGCAACCGGCTCGGTAGCTGTCGCCTCAACAGTAGCCGTCTCCATGGCTACTGCCTCAGGGCTCGTCGCCCCCTCGGCTTGTGCCCCTATCAAAATTAGCTTCACAGTCAAACGGCAGCTACGACTACTCTCTACAATAAGTACTCATGGTGGCAGGATGTGTACCTTCAACCAGGGTAGCTTCTTCAAGCATCGACTCTACCGCGGCATCGGCTTGCGGTGGTGGTGTGGGTTCTCGTACCTCCGCCGAGTGGTCCTCACCATCGGCAGGAGTGCTAGTCTCCCCTCCATCCCACGACAAGTCCGTGGATTTCTTACATCATGGAGTATCCAATCAACAACACGAGCTTGACGGTTCCATAACTACTCAAGAGTTCAGAAGACTTACAGAGTTGACCGCACTACAGTGACGGTCGGAGCGCCCAGTATCCTGGCAATATCCATGATGCCAGCCTCGCTGGTGGCTCCAGCCTCGACAGGAGGCTCCTCTACTCTCTTCTTTGGCTGCCTAACGGCCACGACCGCAGCTGGAGGAGGGTCGTGTACTTCTCTGACTGACGGCTATGGCTCCACAGCGCCGGTTTGTTCTTGTGTCTCTTCCGGCATAATAACTTCAGCAACCGGAGGCGGGCTAGTGCTTCTTTCAGCAGTCGCCCCCACAGTCTCCCAAACATCTCCCTCGTCTTGGTCAGCAGGGTCCGAGGAGGGGATGTCCTGCAACAATACAAGTCACGCAGTCAGTAACAAACTACCAATCGCCAGTACTCGACTACTCCAGTCGTGGTACTCACCTCTTGTCTGGTGGCCTCTGACAACTTCAACTTCTTCACGGCGCGTTTGCGCACCACGTTGCGGGGCTTCCTGGGCGGCACCGGCAAGCTCGCCTCCAAGCTGGACGGCTTGTTGATCACCGGAATGTGTGGCATTCCAGCTCGTCTGAACCTTGAGCGGAGCTGAAACCGCTGTTGCAGCGTCTCCTCATCCTCGTCATCGGAGGTATCTTCAATGACGACGGCATCGTCGCCTTCGCCAACTTCACGGTGCTCCTTCGCCTTGGGTTCCGCCTTCCCCTGCGTTTGTTCCTCAAGTCGTGGGGGGAGGGCGGGATGGAGATGTACTTCTTCACATCGTCCTACAAGAAAGCATAAGTATGACTACACGACCAAATCAGTACTCGGGGGCTCTGGCCACGACTACTAACCTGATTTGGAGGCCGTGCCGCGGAGTACTCCGGCACGGGACATGGCGTGTACGGAGGCTTGTCCTTGAAGATCTTGCCCAGCCTCTCAATGATGACATCATCTTCAATTTCATAGCCGGGCATCCGGGAAGTATCTTCGTCGCCAGTGTACTGGTAGCCGAGAGTATCTAGCGCCATCAGCGGCTGCACCCTTCTCTTCATAAAGTTGAAGGCCACATGTTCGGCCCTCAGCCCGGCCTCCCTCAAGGCCTTAATCTTCTTCAGAAGTGGAGGTAGCTGAAGACCTTCTTGCATGGTGGGCTCTGTGTTCCACCATGGTGCATGCTTTGGTTGTCTACCGCTGGGCTTCGGCAGCTCGGGGTGGTGGTTGCTGATGTAGAACTACTTCGCCTTCCAATCCTGGTTGGAGTCGATCAGCTTGTACGGCAAGTACTGCCCGGCGGCATCTTCGCGCATCTGTATCCCGATGCCTACAACTACTCGCGGGTCGTCCGTACTCGGCTGCGGCTTCACCCGGAAGAACTTCCAGAACAAGATCTAGAGGGGCTTGATCCCCACAAATGCCTCGCAGAAGTGTACGAAGATGGAGACGTGGAAGATACCATTGGGGTTGAGGTTGAGGTACTCGATGCCGTAGTACCGAAGCATCCCCTTGAAGAAGTTGCTCGCCGGCAGCGCAAGTCCACGCTCCACGAACCGCGCAAACATCAGAATCTCATCCGGGTTCTTCTCCATCGGGTATGGATCTCCAGTAGCGGTGCGCCACAGGTCCATTTCCTTCTCGCGGAGGAATCCGCTGTTGACCAGGGCGAGGAGGTCTTCGGTCTTCAGCTTCGCCTTTTTCCACTCCTTCGCCGGATTGGGACAAGGAGATGGGGGGGCGACGACGACGACTGGCCGGCATCCCCGGCCTCATCACGGCTCCTCTTCTTCGATGCGCCGGTCTTGGTGCTCTTCGCTGGGGACGCCTTCATCCTCTAAGTCACGGGTGTCTTCACTCGCATTTGCTCAGGGGCTGTGGAGAGGGGCGGACTACAGCGGCGGCGCCGAGGTAGATCTAATCTACTCAGCGGCAGAGGCGGCGGCGCCGGTAGATGAAATGAAGGAAGGAGATGCTTTGGATCTGCGCACAGAGGAATGCAAACACTAGAAGTAAAAAACCCTAAGGGGTTGCCCTGCTATTTATAAGATATCAGGCAGTTCAGTGTCGAACGGGCGGATAAGATCGGGGCGGTTGACTCAGCGACAGAGGACTGACTCTTCGTATTCCAGTAGTCGACGCTCTCGGTCTCGGGGGCTTGGCTATAATCGACGGATTCAGTGGGCTACACCAAATCTAGATCTCACTCAAGACACATTCTACAGTCAAGATGACCCTTCAATTTGAGAGAAAAGTACTTGACTCAAGGCTCGGGGGCTCCGTGCCACGTGTCCTTCGGTTTTTTCTCCGGATTTTTCGGGATAAGATTGGCAGAACTTCAGATTGACCCTCATCTTGAATCTATGATTCGACCTAAGGCTCGGGGGCTACATCCCATATGGAATGCGATTCTCCGAATCACATTTTCCATATGGTTTCTCATCAAGACAACACGAGTACTATTGAAGACCTTCGAGAGAAGCACTCGGGGATGCTTGGGGACTACTCGAGAAGACTTCAAGACTACCCAGAGATTAGCTGGAGTACCTTCAAGCCTCGGGATGATTCAAGCATTCTTGAGGACTTTCGGCTTGTGGAACTCGAGGACGCTCAAGGACTACTCGCCAAGGCCATCAAGACTACTCGAAGACATCCTACTCGACTACAAAGTACTCGGGGGCTTGTCGTACGGACATCCCTGGGCCCATTACTCAGGTGGGTACTAGGACCAACTATTGTGTGGGCCCCTGGGACTACTCGACTTGGGCTACACGGCACCGGATGGCGTGAAGCACAAGGCATACGGAGGACTAGTACTCGGTTAGTAAGCTAGACTTGTCCGGATCCATGTAGAGTACTCCTAGCCGTGTATGACTAGTACTCTCCCTATCAAACCGACTTGTAACCCTGCCTCCCATCCTATATAAGGCAAGGCGGGGACCCCTATCTCATCATCCGCATCTTCTTGTAAACACACCCAATCAATCCAGAGCTACGCAGCATACAGGACGTAGGGTATTACGCACCTCGCGGCCCGAACCTGTCTAAATTGTGTTCCATGTGTCTCTCCTTCGAGTTCCCGATCTCGGCGAGGCCACAAACGTCTACCTCAGGTACTCCCCTTGTTAGGTTGCCGGGTTAAAACACCGACAGAGGCGTGCGACTTGGGGGAGGACAGACGGGAGGAGGAGTGGAGGACGACGGGTTGATCGTGACGGGTAGGAGAAAGGATAAGGGGGGGAGGATGACAAGTGGGTCCTGTGTGTCAGTGAGTGGTTGGTAGATTTGGAAGATGACAAATAACTAGTCTATTGGATTAACTCATAGAAATATGAAGTTTCCTATTTTTACAAAGAGCCAAATCTTTGATTTAGCTAAAAAATAAAGAGGGTGTTTGGAGTTGCTCTAAAAGCCAGGCCCGGTACGAAAAAAGGCCGCCTCGACACCTCGTCCGCCCGAGGGAGACTCCGCCGTCACCGCCGTTTGCGGCCCCCGTTCCCTCGCCTCAGGCCTCGCCGCCGGTGGTGACGAGGAGCGGGGGTCCGTCTCTTCAACAGATCTACTATCTTCGTAGGGTCTTAGTCGAGTCCAACTAGGTCTAGGGTCTGCTCGCCGCCGATGCACGGCGGTGGAGTTAGGTTTTGCAGGAGGAGCGGGGCTCCTCTGCATTTGGTTTTCCTGGCGGTGCCGGCGATGCGGAAGCGACGGAGCTGCAGAGGAAAAAAATTCTCCCAGCTTCTTTTGTTCTCCGATGGCGATCTACTCCGGTATCAACGGAGAGGCTGGGGAAACCTGTCCAGGAGTTGAGGGCCGGTGCATCGTCGTCTTCTTCAGGTGATGATGTTGCTGACACTGTTAATCTCAAGGAAGATGATCTATGGAGGAAATCTGAGCATTGCTCGGGTTGCTGGTGATGGAAACAAAGGATGCGTCGTGGGTACTGGAGTTGGCTGATGCGCCTGGGAGGCAGCATACTCGGCTGATTCGCCTAGCAGTAAGCCCTCCTCTGCGGCCTCCACTTTGTGGAGTTTGGCTTTGGTGCCCGGCGAGGATTGGGAAGCGGTTTCGACGGCGGCAACGAACGGATCGCTGAAGGCTTCGAGGAAGATGAACAGGAGTTTTGAACTTCTTTGTAATTTTCATTTTCTTTCAAATCCTGTTTGTAAACAGACCGGTGTCATGCGTTGAGATCAATACATGTTCCTTTAAAAAAAGCCAGGCCCGGTGGAAACGTCGGAGTCGGCCGTTCCCACGGAGCCAGGCGGCCAGGCCATACCCAGCCCGGTCCCAACATGTGCTGGCCTCGCCCTCACCTCCCATCACCGCTTCAACCTCGTCCCCGCAGTGCTTCACCTTCCATCCCATCAACCTTTTGCTCAGTCTCACTCTCGAAGCAGACGAGCTCACAGCAGGGCAGATGCACAGGCCATGGCGGTGGTGGTAGAAGCCGAGGCGGCAACATAATCTATCCGGCTCCACCAGCGACAGGCTTCTCACCCTCCACCTTCACCTAGTCAGCATCCATGACGTCGCCTCCTACGTCAAGGAGCTGTTGCCTGCGGGAGCTTGAGGCAATAGAGGTGGTGCTTTGGATGCTCGAGAACATGGGGAGGAGCTTGAGGCCGAGCTCCCGATGTACAGCTTCGTAGAGCTATGGAAACTCTTTCGTCTCCAATTTGACAAACTAGCAAGTTGCCCGCGCTAATAGCGCGGCTAGATTTGATAAACCATATTTTTTTAAATGCTATGTTAGCATTGTATTTTCTTTATCCATCTTAATTCATTATCCATCCTTTTGAAATCACAAATATCGATGTAAATTTTGGAGCACAAAATTCAGAATGATATTGATACACTCGAATTTTTTTATTTCGATGGTGTTTTAATTAGTGGATGGAACCTGACCTAATAATGAATGTCATTCGATACTCTGTTGCACCCCTGCATACATTGTCAACCTCTGAGCTCTGTATTGGACAGAAATTGTTGTTCAACCTCTCATCACTTAGTCCCCGCCTCAACCGACTGGGCCTCTTACTCCCCACTCTCGATGGTTGAACTTTGCCTTGTTGATTCTATGGCTCTTGAGTTTGGCTTGGTTGTTGACCTCACGCAGAGTCTGGGTTCTCCACTTTCTGATGCGCAGATCCAACTCCTCCAGCGAGCTCGTCATACCTCATGGCACCGTTGGTTGTCGACGTAGGTGACCTTGAAGCTTGATCAGGGGTGGGCTCAAGCAACGGTAGCGTAGGTCCTCCTATCTTTCCATATGGTTGCACCCCCTTCTTCATCTCATCTAGTGGTACCTTCTTCCTCTCGTCCGAAAGTCTCTCTTCCTTACGATCGACGGTCGATGCCCCTTTCTTTTTCTTCTTCCTGCTCATCGATGGCCCCTCCTTCGTTGATGGTGCATGGCGGCCGGTGTCGGTGTTTTAGACCGGCAACCTACCAAGGGGAGTACCCGAGGTAGATGAATGTGGCCTCGCCGAGATCAGTAACTCGAAGGAGAGACACGTGGCACACAATTTAGACAGGTTCGGGCCGCGATGTGCGTAATACCCTACATCCTGTATGCTGCGTAGCTCTGGATTGATTGGGTGTGTTTACAAGAAGATGCGGATGAAGAGATAGGGGTCCCTGCCTCGCCTTATATAGCCCGGGAGGCAGGGTTACAAGTCGGTTTGAGGGGGAGAGTACTAGTCAGGTACGGCTAGGAGTTCTTTACATGGATTCGGACATGTGTAGCTTCCTATCCGAGTTCTATCTCTCTGTAATCCTTACGCCCCATGCCAGTAGGTGCCGTGTTGCCCAAGTTGAGTAGTCCCAGGGGCCCACCGAGTAGTCGGTCCTGGTACCCACCGAAGTAGTGGGCCCAAGGATGTCCATACGACAAGCCCCCGAGTACTTTGTAGTCGAGCAGGATGTCTTCGAGTAGTCTTGATGGCCTTGGCGAGTAGTCCTTGAGCGTCCCCGAGTTCCACAAGCCGAAAGTCCTCAAGAATGCTTGAATCATCCCGAGGCTGGAAGGTACTCCAGCTGATCTTTGAGTAGTCTTGAAGTCTTCTTGAGTAGTCCCCAAGCGTCCCCGAGTGCTTCTCTCGAAGGTCTTCAATAATACTCGTGATGTCTTGATGAGGAAATCATATGGAAAATGCGATTCGGAGAATCGCATTCCATATGGAATGTAGCCCCCGAGCCTTAGGTTGAATCGTAGATTCAAGCTGAGGGTCAATCTGAAGTTCTGCCAATCTTATCCCGAAAAATCCGCAGAAAAAAACCGAAGGACACGTGGCACGGAGCCCCCGAGCCTTGAGTCGAGTACTTCCTCTCGAATTAAAGGGTCATCTTGACTGTAGAATGTGTCCTGAGTGGGTCTTGTATCTGGTTGTTACCCACGGAGGTCATCAGAAGTAGTCGAGTCCCCGAGATGGAGAGCATCGAGTACTGGAAGTTGAAGAGTCACGCTGCTGCTGCTAGGTCACCCGTCTAGCGCTGTATCTGAGAACCAAGCCGCCAGGGCCGGTTATAAATAACCGGTGAGTCCCTTAGGGTTTTCACACCTAGCAGTTGCATTCCTCAGATTAAATCTGAATCGCCGCCTCCTCTGCTCCTCTGCTACCGTCGCCGTCGCGCGTAGATCCAGTTGCTCGCGCCGCCGCAGTGCACCCGCCGCTATAGCCCCCGAGCGAATGCGAGTGAAGACACCCGTCTCTTGGAGAATGAAGGGGTCTCTGGCGAAGGGCAAGAAAACCGGTGCGTCGAAGAAGAGAAGCCGCGATGAAGAGACCGATGATGCCGGCCAGTCGTCGACGTCGCCACCTCCGTCCCCTCGCCCTAATCCGGCGAAGGAGTGGAAGAAGGCGAAACTGAAGACTGAGGACCTCCTCGCCTTGGTCAACAGTGGGTTCCTTCGTGAGAAGGAGGTGGATCTATGGCGCACCGCCACCGGCGATCCATACTCGATGGAGAAGAACCCGGACGAAATCTCAATGTTCGCCCGGTTCGTAGAGCGCGGATTGGCGCTCCCCGCCAGTGATTTCTTCAAGGGTCTACTCAGGTACTACGGCATTGAGTACCTTAATCTCAACCCCCAATGGTATCTTCCACGTCTCCATCTTTGTACACTTCTGCGAAGCCTTTGTGGGGATCAAGCCCCACTGGATCTTGTTCCGGAAGTTCTTCCGGTTGAAGCCGCAACCGAGCACCAATGATACACGAGTAGTCGGAGGTGCCGGTATCCAGATGCGTGAAGATGCCGCCGACCAGTACCTGCCGTACAAGTTGACAGACTCCAACCAGGACTGGAAGGCCAAGTGGTTCTACATTAGCAACCATCATCCTGAGCTGCCGAAGCCGAGCGGGTGTCAACCAAAGCACAAGCCGTGGTGGAACACAGAGCCCACCATGCAAGAGGGTACTCAGCTACCCGAGTTGCTGAAGAAGATCAAAGCCTTGCGAGAAGCCGGGCTGAGGGCCGAACACGTGGCCTTCAGCTTCATGAAGAGGAGGGTGCAGCCACTGATGGCACGAGACACCCTCGGGTACCAGTACACCGGCGACAAGGATACGTCCCGGTTGCCTAGATTCGAACACGAGGACCATGTCATCGTGGAGAGGCTGGGCAAGATCCTCAAGGATATGCCCCCGTACACACCGTGCCCGGTGCCAGAGTATTCTGCGGCACGACCGCCTAATCAGGTAAGTAGTCGTGACATAAGCCCCCGAGTACTGATTTGCTTGAAGTAGTCGTACTCATATGTGCTACATGTTGTAGGATGACGTGGCGAAATACGTCTCAGTCCCGACTTCTCCTCCGCGACTTGTGGAGCAACCGGAGGAGAAGGGCAAGAAGAAGGAACGCCGCGTGGTCGGTGAAGGCGAAGACGCCGTTGTCATCGAGCCCGGCTCTGATGACGATGAAGATGAAGAAACTCTGCAGCAAAGGTTCCAGCTGCGCTCCAGGTTCAGCCGAGCTAGGATGCCAAACGTCCCAGTCATCGAGAAGCCATTCAGCCTCGAGGCTAGTTTGCCGATGCTGTCGAGGAGGCCTCGCAACGTGGCGCGGAAACGCGCCGTCAAGAAGCTGAAGATCTCCGAGACGACCAGCCAAGAGGTAAACACCGCGACTAGAGTAGTCGAGCACAGCTGATGGGTAGTCGTGTGCTGATCAATTGTCTTGTAAGGTTGCAGGATATCCCCTCCCCGGACCTCGTAGACCAGGGCGACGAGGGGGTCCTGGACACCGTGGGGCGGTAGCTGAGAGGAGTATCAGCCCGCCTCCATCAACCGAAGAAGTGGTGCCGACAGTGGCACGGCAGGAGACCGGCGCTACGGAGCCGCAGCCGTCGGTTGAAGAAGGACGAAACCCTCCGTCGGCCGCAACTGTAGAGCAACCGGAAGAGGCGCCTGTTGAGGCCGGAGCTACCCCCGAGGCTGGCATAGTTGATATTGCCAGTATACTAGGCGCTCCGATCGTGACCGTGGTGCGGTCGACACTGTAAGTTCTTGTGAACTTTCAAGTAGTCGTATAGACGGCAGACTTGTCTGGTTGACTTGATTGCTTCGTGATGTAGGAAATCCACGGACCTGTCGTGGGACGGTGAGGAGACCAGCACTCCAGCTGACGGAGAGGGCCGCTCGGCGGAGGAGCGCGAACCCACGCCGCCGCCACAGACTGAAGTCGCGGTAGAGTCGTCGTTGGAGGAAGCCATCTTGGTTGAAGGTATGTGTCCTGTCACCACTGATAGTCATTACGCATAGTAGTCGTAGCCATTGAGATTGACTGCGTGTACTCATTGTACTAGGAGCACAAGCTGAGGGAGCCTCGATTCCTGAAGCCGTGGCCAAAGAGACGGCTGCTATGGAGTCGGAGCCCTCGAGACCGATGGCCGGGACAGCGGAAGAAAAAGCCCCCAAGTTGGGTGCGAAGGAGCAGGACGATCCGCTCCACGGGACGAGCACGGACGTAGTCGTCCGCTCGCCCATCATAGAGGAAGCTGCGCTGATCCGTTCGGCGGCTATGGCAGAGAAGGCATCTTCGAGCCGCGAGGGTCTTGAGCTGCTGAAAGACAATCTTGTCGACCCGGTCGTTGTCGCTCTGAACATGGAGTCATGGCGGTGTACCCAGCAGTGGGTCAAGGTATGTTGCGAGTACCTCGAGTAGTCTTGTACGACGAAATACAAAATACCCATTTGACTGTTCTGTCTTCATAGGATATTATTGAAAGATCCCGTGAGAAGTCCGAGCTGCTGAAGGGGTACGGCGACACAGTCCTTCGTGCCGAAGCCTTGGAGAAGGAGCTCGACAAGTCGAAGAAACATTTTGCGCTGCTCCAATCCAAGCTTGACGGTGCCTTCACCCAGTATCATAACGAAGTGCAAGAGATGCAGGCGAAGAGGGACGACTTGATTCGAAAAAATAAGTCGCTGCGCCAGAAGAATAAAGGTATGCTTCCCGCCAAAGCCTTTGAGTACTTATTAGGGTACCTTGGTGTAATCTGGCGTTGTGATGAGTTGTCTGCAGAGCTTGAGGAAAGGGTCGACCAGCTGAAGGCGTCGGAGACGGACTTGAAGAACATCGTGTACCGTGAGACCAACAAAAGAGAGGTACTTGAGTATGAGTACGCTCAGTTGCGCCATGAGTGTATCAAGCACATGGAGCTTCGTGAAGCCTCAAACCGTGACCTTGTCAATTGCTATAAATCTCTGCAGAAGCTCAATGAAGATTGCGAGAAGCTGCGGGGCCAACTGAAGGAACTTGAGGAAGCCGCGCTACCCATTGCAAGGCTGCTGGTGCCACACCCGGGTGGGCCGAAGATTGCTCCACTAGTGGACCGGTTGAAGGAAGCCCCCGGGCGTCTGGCGACGTATGTCAAGCACTTGGCGAAGTCGATCCCGAACCAAGTCTTGGCATACATGAAGTCATATTTCCCCAAGGCTCCAGTGGACGTAGTCGCCGGTGGACTTGCAGCGAACTGTACTGACGATCAGTACAAGACCCTCCTGGAGGAGATGGCGCCCATTGCTGAACAAGTGGTGGAAAAGCTCAACCTTCAATAGAAGTACCTGTAGGAGTAGCTTAAAGTAGTTGATGTAAAACAAACAGAGTTGTTAGTAACTTGTTTGGATTATCAATGAAAGTTGACCACGATATATCTGTGAAATAAGTACTCGTAGCCGCCACTTGCAATGAAGTGTGCGGAGTACCAAACCGTGGTGGAGCTTGCGAGTAGTAGTACTCAGTAGGAGATGCCTGATTGGAAGGCACAATAAATAAGTTGAATCAAACTTTATTACTGATGAATAAGTACACCTGAATGGTCAAAGCCGTTTACAAGTGTAGTCGCCAGGACCCGGAGGCCGCCTACGGCTAAGTGGCGCTAGGACCCTTAGGCCGCTTACAGCTAGAGATCCGTTAGTAGTCGTATAGACTGGATCTAGAGTCATGGTCTTGCAGACTGCCGCTAGAGTCCTCAGCGCTCTAAGTAGCCCAAGATCCGTTAGTAGCCGTAGACGCTGGATCTTGGAGAAGAGTAGTCCGGAGACTAGTGCCAGGACCGAAAGGCCGCTTACAGCGAGGGGTTCGTGAGTAGTCGTGTAGACCTGGACCCGTAGAGTAGTCGAGCGACTACGCGTAGAAGCGACACAGCTGGTCGACGTTCCACGAGTTGTTGATGTCGTCACTTTCAAGTGTTTGGAGGCGATAGGAGCCTGGTCCGGTCACCTTAGAGATTGAAAAGGGACCTTCCCATGGTGAGCTGAGCTTGTGTAGTCCGTCCGTATTCTGGATACGACGGAGGACTAGATCGCCGACGTTGAAGGAGCGTTCCTTGATGTTGTGATCATGGTAGCGTCGGATACCCTCGAGGTACCTTGCTGATTGGACGAGGGCGGCGCGGCGGGCTTCTTCGAGACCATCGATGTCAACCCGTCTGCTGTCTTCTGAGATGCCTTCGTCGTATTGTTCTACTGCCGAGGATTCCCACATCACGTCGGCAGGTAGAATAGCTTCGGAGCCGTAGACCAGGAAGTTGGGCGACTGCCCCGTCGGCTTGGTAGGCTGAGTACGAAGCCCCCAGAGTGCGTTGGGTAATTGCTTGATCCACTTGCCTCCTTTTGTGTTAGCTGCGTCGTGCAATCGCTTTTTGAGGGCGTCGAGTACCATCCCGTTGGCACGCTCAACTTGACCGTTGGCGCGGGGGTGGGCGACTGAGACGTACCAGACGTCGATCCCGCTGTTCTCGCATTATTCCCAGAACTGATGGTTGTTGAAGTTGGAACCCAAGTCTGTGATGATGCGATGGGGCAACCCATAGCGATGCACGAGTTCATCCAAGAAGTCGAGTACTCTGTCGGCCTTTGGGCAGGTGACCGGCTTGACTTCGATCCACTTGGTGAACTTGTCGATGGCCACCAAGACTCTGTTGAATCCTCCTGGCGCAGTTGGCAGAGGCCCGATCATGTCGAGCCCCCAGCAGGCAAAGGGCCAGGTTGGTGGTATGGTGACTAGCTTGTAGGCCGGGACGTGTTGTTGCTTAGCGAAGAATTGACATCCTTGGCACTTTCTGACGAGTTCTTCAGCGTCGGCCAGAGCTGTTGGCCAGTAGAAAGCTCATCGGAAAGCCTTGCTCACTAGCGTTCGAGAAGACGCGTGGTTGCCGCAGACACCTTTGTGGATCTCCTCCAAGATATCCTTGCCTTCTTCTCGAGGTATGCACTTCATGAGTACTCCAAAAGTGGCACCTCGCCTGTAGAGCTTGTCTCCGACTAGGACGTAGGCCTTTGCTCGGCGGACGAGTTGTTCGGCCAAGTTCTTGTCGGATGAGACCTTCTGCTCGCGGATGTAGTCGATGAAGGGTTGTCTCCAGTCCACGTCAATCATCATGACCTCCTGGCCAGACTGTAATGGCGCAGGGTCAGTAGCTGTTGGCGCCGACTCCGGGATGGATGGCGCGTGAAGCTCTTGGACGAAGACTCCAGCAAGAACTTGCGCGCGAGTAGAACCAAGCTTCGACAGGACGTCCGCGGCAACATTATTGTCGCGGACGACGTGGTGGAACTCGAGACCGTAGAACTTGTTCTCGAGCTTGCGGACTTCCAGACAGTAGGCGTCCATGTTCTCCTTGTTGCTATCCCAAGACTTGTTGACTTGGTTGATGACCACTGCGGAGTCGCCGTAGACTAGTAGCCGCTTGATGCCCAAAGAGATTGCGAGGCGGAGCCCGTGAAGTAGGGCTTCGTACTCGGCTTCGTTGTTTGAAACCTTCCAGAAGATCTGCAGGACATACTTGAGTTGTTCGCCCTTTGGAGAGATCAGCAGCACCCCTGCACCTGCCCCTTCGAGCTTGAGTGAGCCGTCGAAGTACATCACCTAGTGTTCAGGGCGCTCGGTTGGAGTTGGTAGCTGATTCTCCTGCCACTCTGCCATGAAGTCGATTAGTGCCTGGGACTTGATAGCAGTACGTGGCTTGAAGTCAATGTTGAGGGCGCCGAGTTCGACTGCCCACTTGGAGATTCTTCCAGTAGCATCCTGGTTGTGGAGTATGTCACCGAGCGGGTAGTCGGTGATAACAACAATCGAGTACTCCTGGAAGTAGTGTCGTAGCTTCCGCGAGGTGATGAGCACTGCGTAGAGTAGCTTCTGGACCGGCTGGTACCGTGTCTTGGATTCTGACAGAACCTCGCTGACGAAGTAGACTGGCCGTTGGACTGGGTAGGCGTGGCCTTCTTCCTGCCGCTCGACAACGATGGCAGTACTGACCACGTGAGTAGTCGCAGCGAGGTAGAGCAGTAGCTGCTCTTTTTTGCGAGGAGCCGTGAGGACCGGTGGCTTAGACAGGAAGTCTTTGAGCTGCGCCAGAGCTTGATCAGCTTCCGCGGTCCACGCGAACTTCTCTTGATGCTTGAGTAATTTGAAGAAGGGTAGTCCCCGTTCTCCAAGCTTCGAGATAAATCTGTTCAGGGCCGCCATGCACCCGGTCAGCTTCTGGACATCCTTGATGCAGGTTGGAGCTTTCATGTTGGTGATGGCGGAGATCTTCTCGAGGTTGGCTTCGATGCCACGATGGCTGATGATGAAGCCGAGTAGTTTCTCAGATGGTACGCTGAAGACGCACTTGTTGGGATTGAGCTTCCATTGGTACTCTCGCAGGGATGCGAAAGTCTCTTCAAGATTGGCGATGAGCGTATCGGAGTTTCTGGTCTTGACGACCACGTCATCCACGTAGGCTTCGACGTTCTTGTTGAGCTGCCTCTTGAAGCAGGCCTGGATAGCTTGTTGGTAGGTGGCACCGGCGTTCTTCAACCCGAACGACATTGTTGTGTAGCAGTAGGCGCCGAACGGGGTGATGAACGTGGTCTTCTCCTGGTCTTCTTCCTTGATAGCAATCTGGTGGTACCCGGAGTAGCAGTCGAGGAAGCAGAGCAGGTCGCAGCCCGCCGTGGAGTTGATGACTTGATCAATCCGCGGCAACCCGAAGGGGTCTTTGGGGCAGTGCTTGTTGAGGTCGGTGTAGTCGACGCACATCCTCCACTCGTTGGTATTCTTCTTGCGGACGAGGACGGGGTTGGCGAGCCACTCAGGATAGAAGACTTCACGGATGAAGCCCACCGCGAGTAGTTTGGCGAGTTCCTTCTTGATGGCATCCCGTCGGTCGTCGGCGAAACGGCGAAGGTGTTGTCGTTTGGGGGTAGCTTTAGGATCGACATTGAGTGAGTGCTCGATCAGCCTCCTGGGCACCCCTGGCATGTCCACTGGCTTCCATGCGAAGATGTCTCGGTTAGCCCGGAGGAAGCTGACGAGCGCGTCTTCCTATTTCGGGTCAAGACCCACCCCGATCATGGTAGTCTTGTTGCTGTCGCCCGTCCCAAGGTCGATGGCCTTCACTTGGACTTCCTCTGATGGCTGAGGCTTGTTTGCGGTGTCGGTCTTCTCGGGAATCTCGAGTTCGATTGGGGCGAGCTTCTTGGACGCAGCAAAGATCTCCATCATTGCATTGGGTACTTGGTTGGTCGCTGCGAGTTCCACGGCTTCGGTGTCGCAGTCTAACGAAATCTTCAAGTCCCCTTGCAGTGTGAGTATTCCGGCAGGACTTGGCATCTTGAGTACCAAGTAGGTGTAGTGTGGTACCGCCATGAACTTGGCGATAGCTGGTCTGCCGAGGATGGCATGGTAGGAGGTTTCGAAGTCCGCAACCTCGAACTTGATGTACTCGGTGCGGTAGTTCTCCCTTGTCTCCCCGAAGGTAACTGGCAGGACCACTAAGCCCAGTGGAATAGCCGCATTACCGGGGACAATGCCGTAGAAGGGTGACGCGCTCTTGGTGAGCATATCGGTGATGTCGAGCTTCATCTTCTTCAAGGTCTTGGTGAAGAGGACATTGAGTCCGCTCCCGCCGTCGATGAGGACCTTGTTGAGTCTGGAGCCCGCGACTACAGGTTTCAGGACGAGTGGGAAACGTCCTGGTTCAGAGAAGCTTGTCCATTGATCCGCGTGGGAGAAGGTGATGGGTACCTCCGACCACCTCAGAGGTGTCAGCACTGCTGGTTCGATGTTCAAGACTTCCCGCCGGGTGGCCTTCTGAGACCGTCTGGTGGGTAGTCCACCGAAGAGGGCATTCACCGTCTTGTCAGGTTCCTGCAAGTCGCCGTTGCCCTCGTCGACTTTTTTCTTGCCCTTCTTGTCATGAGGAGGCCGTGGGTCGGGAGTATCCTTGAGTGCTCGCCGGAGCTGATAGCACTGTTCGGTGGTGTGATTACCATCCAGATGCCACGGGCACTTCTCTTTGAGCAAGTCTCTGAAGCCGCCTGAGGTCTTTTTCGAGTTGTCCTTTGCAGGGCACTGTATAGTCGCGACTGTGTTGTCTGGCTTGCGCTTGCGGTTGGAGCTCGAGTAGTTGTTGTTGTGGCGACCCCCTTGATCTTTGTTGTTGTTGTTGTTGCCGCCCGTGTTGCTCTTATTCTTGCCGCGAATGGAGTCATACTTGGCGTTCGCCTTGTCCTCTTCGTCGGCCCATGATGTGATCATGTCTTTGAGCTTGGTGATGGAGCTCGAGCGGCGGCGACCGAAGTCTTCGAAGGTGCGACGGTGATAAAGTCCGTCTTGAAAGAGGTCGATGATTTCTTTGTCGGTGACGTCGACTACGGTCGCGCGCTTATCGAAGAAGCGCCGCATGTACTGGCGAAGCGTCTCGCCTTGTTCCTGTTTGACCATCGCCAGGTCCATGTGAGTACCCGAGCGCCCCATGGCGCCCGCGAAGTTGCTGGTGAACTGAGCCTTTAGCTGGTCCCACTGGTCGATCGAGTTCTTTTCGAGCGACTCGAGCCATGTGAGTGGGGCCTGATCCAGACAGAAGGGGAAGAAGAGGCACTTTGCGTCGTTGTTGCCACCAGCATTTTCGATGGCCAAGGCGTAGCACCTGAGCCACTGAACTGGATCTTGCTTCGCGTCATACTTGGAGATCCCGAGAGGTTTGAATTTCTCGGGAAGAAGCAGATTGCGAAGTCTTGCGGAGTATGCGGGGAAGCCGTCGCTGTCGCTTGCTTCAGTAGCCTTCTTGCGACGAATCTCGTCGATCTTGTGGCGGGCGTCGTAGCCGCCACGTGCATTGCCGGTGGCGTGGCTAGTCGCGTGGCCTCGGCCGCCGCGATCGCCGCCGCCACCAGCTCTTTTGCCGACGTCATGGATGAGCTCCCGCCGCTGCCGCCACCGCCGCCGCCACCGCCGCGACTACCTCCGGTGCCACCCTGGCTGATGCCGCCCTGTGAGGGTCCTCCACCCGAGGCCCTGGAGCGGTTGGGATTTGGCTGGTGTTCACCACGGACACGGTTGCGTCTGCCGTCTGCCGGGCTGTGGCTAGTGGCTTCGTTGATTCTGGCATCGTGAGTTCTGACGGGGGGTACTTGAGCAACCCTGTTGTCGACCCGCATGAAGTAGGCGTCTTCAGCGAGTTTGGCGATGACTTCGCTCGCGCGGATCCCCTGGGCCTGCCGTGCTATCGTGGTGATAGACATGAGGCACTGCTCAGGAGTAGTGTGTACCCGGTTAGCGACTTGGTCCAGAGCCTCACTGAGGTTCCGGATGGGGAGAGTTTCCCGGAGACGTCTGCGTCGATCGTTCCGCTTCCTGTTGCAGTCATGCCGAGCGTTCTTGTCTTCGGTGGTCTCGTTCGGAGGTGCGTTGGCAGATAACTCGTCCTCCGAGATGTCGTCAAGATACCGGTCGGGTCAAGTTTCCGAAGTCCCAACATCTGTGGCCGTCATGAAGACTTCACGGTCGGGAGTGCAGAGACTGGAGTCAGTAGTCGCCACCTCAGTGGGGGTGTGCTCGTCGTTTAGAGCCAGCGGAGTCCCCTCCTGGAAGGGGAGTGAATCGAGGTAGGCGACACAGCGTGAGTTGTCATCCGTCAGGTCTGCAGGCTTGCGGTCGGGCCAGTAGACAAATCTGCCGGTGCGAGTGGATGTAATGACCAGGCCAGAGGCAGGACCTGACAGCGGTTCCTCAGTCATGTTGAGCTCGGACTCAGACTCGATTGGGTCCGATCCGAAGTCGAACTCGTAGGAAGAGTCCGAGTAGTAGCTGGCTCCGGTGTTGGAGTCCGAGGAGTACTCGGAGGCGATCTCCTTGCCGGCCCGGCGTGCAGCGAGAGCTTCCGCATGGGCCCTACTAGTATTGCAGAGACCGTATGGGAAGTGCTCGTGGAGAGGGGTCGCTTCATACGATGGCTCAGGAGCCGGCTCGCATGAGGCGATCCAGGGCGACGTCGAGTTCGAGTTGGAGGCGGATCCAAGCTCGAAATCGACGACTTGGTTGTAGAGCAAAATTTCGCCGAATTTTTCGACGAGTGGGCCCGTGGTGTCTTCAGGAAGCGTCACGAGCCCGGTCTTTGGGTCCGAGGTCATGGTGAGGTAGCACTGGGACGATCCAGCGCCGTCAGCGGTGCAGACCCAGGAGCCGAAGACGAAGGTGTCGCCGTGGTTGAAGGCGACGGTTGGCTTGATGACGATTGAAGCCGTCGAGTTCGCCATGTGATCTTCGGCGAGATCCCCTACCTGGCGCGCCAGCTGTCGGTGTTTTAGACCGGCAACCTACCAAGGGGAGTACCCGAGGTAGATGATTGTGGCCTCGCCGAGATCGGTAACTCGAAGGAGAGACACGTGGCACACAATTTAGACAGGTTCGGGCTGCGATGTGCGTAATACCCTACGTCCTGTATGCTGCGTAGCTCTGGATTGATTGGGCGTGTTTTCAAGAAGATGCGGATGAAGAGATAGGGGTCCCTGCCTCACCTTATATAGCCCGGGAGGCAGGGTTACAAGTCGGTTTGAGGGGGAGAGTACTAGTCGGGTACGGCTAGGAGTTCTTTACATGGATCCGGACATGTGTAGCTTCCTATCCGAGTTCTATCTCTCTGTAATCCTTGCGCCCCACGCCAGCAGGTGCCGTGTTGCTCAAGTTGAGTAGTCCCAGGGGCCCACCGAGTAGTCGGTCCTGGTACCCACCGGAGTAGTGGGCCCAGGGATGTCCATACGACAGCCGGTTCTCTCTCTTCTAACTCACGATCCCAACAAATACATAGAATGTTTCTTATATATACATATTGTATCATGTCTCCTAGGATATATATTTATTGCTTGAAATGCTATGTCCTTAGTTGGTTGTTGAATATACCTTATGTCTTCTAAAATGTAACCATTATGTTTGACAATACTTTTATAACTTCCAAGATAACTACTGATTATCAATAGTAGGTAACATTATTCATTGTGGGCATACTTGTGTTCATCATCGTGTTCATTATGTTGTTTGGTTCTTCACGCATCACATACCAATCTAATTCCAAAAGCTTCCAAAAGATTAGAAGACATACGACAAATCAACTTGATCTCATCACTTTCATTCTTGTTTGGAAGCTTACTATGCTTATAGATATGTGTAATCGAAAAATTGTTCCTCTTTATTTATTATAGAGGATCTCATGTCACTAACAGGTGGCCTATTCGCAAGCATATGTTCTAGGGACACAAAGTCCCTCTACTGCAGAGCATGCTTATCGTAAATGGTGACATCATACTGATAATTCAATTTATCTCCCTCATGTCTATTGTGCAAGATAAATATTTGCATTGGGTATCTTAAATTTCTCTGCATCGTGCTAGCTTCTCGGATGTATCACAATATTTGTTCATATCACAATGCTTATGTTTTCTCTTGTTGTCTTCCCTCTTTTGCCAACCTTACACCTTCTTGTTTTTCGAGCATTTTGCCAATTTGTTGTAGCCATTTATGGCCACCTGCTTTGTCCACCATTGTTGTCTACTACCACAGTTCTTCTCTGACCAAAGCAGTCGTATCGCGTTGGTCGCAATCTAGGAAGCCATTGTCTCGCTTTTGGTCTTCAAACCCCATATGGTTGATGCCAAACCATACTTAACATCTTCTTTGTCAAATTACTGCTATGCAAACCTACATGAATTGCTCATCAAATCTATCTTATCTTATCATCTTCTGTGGTATCTGATTTTTTTTCTCCATCACGGTTGTAGGTTTATATGTGTCAGAATCAAGTATTTCTTCTCCCTAGCCTTCTACCCATGCTGTATTTTTCAGTGTCTATCTCAAAAAAAATCGAAGAGACTTAGAGCATGCTTGGTACACTTGTTGCCGCTTGTACTCCTTGTCTGCTTGCCTCGCGTTGCTAGGAAAATCAAGGTGAGCTCCCATGGGAGTGCTAGCTTTCATTGTTGTTGCTTGCCTTGTAGCTTGATCCAGCAGTGTCATAGACGCTCGATCAATAGTAGCAAAGGTCCATCTGACCATGGTGGAGGTTAATCCAACAACAGTGGAGGTCGAATCGACGACATTAGATGTCAAATTGACAGTAGTGGAGGACGATTCAATGGCCGAAGAGTTTGATTCAGTAGCTAAAGAGTTTGATTTGGTTCTCGTGCACCTAAATTTTACGACGACAGAGTTTGTTTCGGCAGAAGCGGTGTTGATTCGACGGTTAGTCCACGTCAGTTACAATCTGAAGTATATCTGGATCGATTACAAACAGTATCCTGTGATATCCAGACTGATTAGCGTTGTGTCTGGTGTCTTGACTTTTGCACGCCAAATATCCCGTCGTCTCGGGCTCGCTTGCTAGGATGGGCGGGCCCACAATCAAGACTTAACTTCAACCCTTTGAATAAAATTTCTCCATCTTCGTGTCCCTAAGCGACGGCCCAGTTAAATAATGGCTAATGTGCAATTGACTATCTATATAAACAAAATCCCCTATCTTCGTCTTCTTGAGCGATTGCATGGTCTCTTGTCGCTATCTCTCCATGCCCATGGTTGCTTTCTCTAACTAATAGTCTATCTAGTTTGTGCTCTAAACATCTCTTGTCTCGCTTTATGATCTGCTCGTGTCTTCTTCTCCGACTTTCGGCATTGAGTGAATTAAACTACTGGATGAAAATAATAAACAAAGTAGTACATCAATTACGCTCTATCCTCCGTGCACCCTCTTTTTCGCATGAGGATGCTGATGATTACATTATTTGATCTCCTTCTCAAAGGCACTGCACTACTCCTTACTTTGGGAGGGAAGAACAGACTGTATCCCACTCCCGTATTTAATTTCATCTGGCAATTTTTTTACATATATGAGTGGTTTTCTACGAAGTGCAGTTTAGGGAAGAGCTTTTTTGTTGTCACTAAAGTCACCATGAGGTCAAACTTGGGGTCACGGTTCCTCTCTTCTTTATTTGAGAAACAATTTTACTTCCATCTGATATATATATATATATATATATATATATATATATATATATATATATATTAGAGTCATGTGAGGCTCGACAATGAGATTGATTTTTATTTTCTAATAGAAATTAATTTTCATCATGTGTCATGTCTTCTCATGTTGCCATTTAGAGCCTTGCAAGGCTACATGAAGATTTCATAAGCTTCCTAATTAGTACTTCAGCAGAGACAGAGAACTAATTTAATGTCCGTCGTGTGAAACTTTCTAAATTATAATTGTATTTGTTATTTACTCATCAGTTAGTTATTTTTTCTTTCCCTGTCTATGTAAACATTAACTACTATTTTTCTTATTTTTAATTCCGAATTTATGTATTTATTAATTGTATTTGTATTGAATATGGACTCTTTGGACTTCCTTATTTTAATTCCGAATTTATGTATTCTTTGGATTAATCTAGACCTTCAGATCTTCATAAAATCCAACGGTGTATATTCTTCTCTTTTTGGATTAACGTGGGAATTTCCAGACCCTCTCGGCGAACATGGTGGCTTCTTTTAACACTCAAGTATAAAGATAATTTGGATTAATCTAGACCTTCATATCTTCATAAAATCCAACGGTGTATATTCTTCTCTTTTTTGAATTAACGTGGAAATTTCTAGACCCTCTCGGCGAACGTGGTGGCTTCTTTTAACACTCAAGTATAAAGATAATACCTTTAGATCTTCATAAAATCCAACGGTGTATATTCTTCTCTTTTTGGATTAACGTGGGAATTTCTAGACCCTCTCGGCGAACGTGGTGGCTTCTTTTAACACTCAAGTATAAAGATAATAGATGCTCTTGCCATTTAATGGAACCATGATTGGCATTAGCTAGCTTTGGAAAATATCATGTGGATTTGGACACTCGAACTTTAGATGAGAACGCTAGGAGTGGAAGCAGAACAAGTGTGTGCAGGGGATGGGGAGAGCAACGAATGGATAAGAGGATTGGGCGAGATTCTGTTTTGGATGGGCCCATTTGTAAGTGGGTGATTGCAACCTCGTGAGCAAAGGATATAGATGGCCAAATGGCCCGCGGCACGGTAGCTCGCCCGAAAGCACGACATTTTGGCCCGACCTGTTTATCGTCGTGCCTGGGTTGGCACGACCCATATACCGTGCCCGGGCATGGGCCGCTACCCAGCACGCCGGGCGACCCGACCCGACACAAAATAGCATGGAGGCCCCGTGGTGGCCCGTTAATCCCCACTTCCATATATAACCAACCCCTAAATCCCCAAGCCCTAGCTGCTCTCTTTCTCTCTCACACCCTCCTGCGCGCCGCCTCCCTCAAGTTTCCCTCTCCCCGCGCCCACCCCTGCAGCCGCCGCCGACGGCGCCTTCTAGGCGAGGGCCGCCCCACCCTCCTTTGCGACAGCCATGGCGAGAAGGTGGTTTGGGCTTCGGACGGCCCGCAGGCGCGTGTAGGCCAGGCATTTGCGGGCTGGCCCGGCACGAAACAGCACGACGGCCCCGGGCTTGGGCCGTCGCCACATCCTGTGGGCGGGCACGACATGACACGGTGGATGCTAGTGCCGGGATGGCCCGGCCCGTAGTTGAGCGGGCCACCTCGGGCCCGGGCTAGGGCCGGGCGGGGCGGCCTGAATGAACATCTATAGCAAAGGACTAGAGATTACTTCTAGAGAGAGGGGGGGGAGAGTGAGATTGGAGTAAAAAACGATGATCTTGTTAAACTCACCCTAACATGAAAGAGGTCATTGTATACAATGCAAGGCATGTAACCAAACACTACAATCTTTGCAGACCAGGCTAAGTTAAGCCATTAAACCAAACACGAGATGAGTTCTCCCACCACGGCTAACTCTAGCCATGGCTAACTTCTATCCAGGCTAGAACTAAGCCAACCAACCAAACACACCCATACTCACCAGTTTTGAATCTTTGACTCTGTTTCTTGTATTTTTTCTAAATTTATTCAGGATTGAAGTCGCATTATTCATTTAGCAGTAGTAATATGGTTGTCATAGGGAAACTAGCTCCTAATTAAGGTGACTTCATTAATCTTGACATCTATTGCCTCAGGGTAAGACATTTGGATCATGCAACGGATGAAAACATCAAAATAGCATTGGAAGGGGGAAGAAAAGGGAGAAATAAGATAAAAGGGGAAAATAAAGAAAACTTAAAAAAAGGAAAATAAAAGAAATGAGAAAAGGGTAAACAAAAATAGAGCATGGCCGTCAGGCCCACCATGGCCCAGCACCGCCAGGCAGGCCAGCGGCAGCCAGCCAGCCCCCCGCCTCGCTGCACGATATATACTCGCGCCGATCCCGGCGTGGACGGCGAGGAAGACGCGGAGGCGGAAGCACGAGCTCTCCGCCCGTCGCCTCCCCGGTGCCATGGCGTCCGCGAGCGCTCCGAATCGTCGCTCCGGATCCATCTCCGGCTCCGGCTCCCACGAGATCGACGTGGAAGTCGAGGTAAGCTACCCGCGGTCTCTCAGTCTCTCTCTACCTTCTCTTCATGGGGTTTTCTGGTGCGAGCTGCCCTCCTCCCCCACCCGCCCCCCGCCGGCGGGCGCGGCCGCGCTGCCGCCCCCGCCTGAGGTCCCCGCCACCCCGGCCCTCTCGGCCACCGCTTCCTCCTCCACCTCCCCGTCGCCTTTGGCCTCGTCGTCCCCGGCCCCGTCTGCGCCGGTTCCCGGTTCGTCTGGCTCGCCCCGAACTGGCCCTCCCAGGCGCCGCCGGCGGCGGCGCGGCCGTTCCGGGCGCAAGCATCGCGCGGGGCGGCGTCGTCCCCGCCGTCGCGGTCGCGCTGACGGGCTGCTTCCGGTCCCCGAGTCCGCCCGCGCTCCCCGCCGCTTGCTAGCCCTGCAAAGGGAGCGGGTTGCTCCATTTGCGAGTTCGCTCCGATCCTGAAATTATCGAGTGAATCGAATCGGTTCGACCCCAAATAAGAGAGGGGCAACAGGGTCAGCGACTCCATCGACCCCAACCGACCCTACGTTCGAACCTTGCGGCTTCGCTCCACCCTGCCGCATTGGCTCTCCGGAATTCTTCTCGGCGCCGACCACCAGACCGGGCGCGGGCTGCCTCCCTCACCGGAGAGCACCTCCCTGCTAGTCTGGCCTCTCGCATAACCTCCATGGCCTCTGTATTCTTGATCCTACAGATGGTAGAAAATAGCACATTCTTCTATGCTTCTCTGCCAATGGAAAGCCAAGATGCAGATAACTAGTTTTTAACCTTTGTTAGGATTTGCCAGTGCGGAGTTTCTGCTTCCATTGTAGCTGGTACACATGTTCTTGCTATCTCTCTTTGGTTACTAAATTATTAACCCAATTTGGGTGTTGTTCCTCACTGTCACAATTATGTTGCATATGCCTGGCCCATTATTCTCCCTCTGCGATGTAACTTTGCTATCAATCTTATTTTGATGTCCTTTGCAAATGTTGCAGTACCAGAGTGCTATTTTGATGACAGCAGGAAGTGGCCTTGCTTTGATTTTTTGCAGTTTTGTAAACCAGATATTAGGAAACCATATTCAGAACAATCTAGGAGCTAGAAAAAGCTCTCTGGCTGCTGAATTCGTCCCCTACCTCTCAAGTCTCAACTTTGTCTCCTGCTCTCTCTCTCTCTCTCCCTTGATTTCGCTCTGAAATTTATCTGCGCTTCCATGAATCCCTCACGAGCATAGCGAGTTCGTGACAGATTCGTTCCTCAGGTTAGGCAGCAGATCAGCAGCAACTAGTAAAGCGATTAACGTACGGCGGCAGCACTGCATGCAGTAGAGAGGTTCGACCCTTGGCTACCCACGGGTCACGCGGGTTAGGTTTGCATGCGGGGCGGATCGACCCCTGACCCTCGTCTGGCACTCGCGGGGAGGCGGGTCAGCGTTAGGAGCACACTGCTCGGCCCCATTTGCAGTCCTACCGCTTGCCTCCGGTCCCTGCGCCCGGCGTCTCCTTCCTGGATGGTTGCTTGCGGGATTTCCACAGTCCCGTGGTGGCACCCTTGGTGCCCGCCTCGCCGCTCGTCGCCCCCACCACTCTCTGGATCGTCCACGCTGTCTCTCCCAGGGTGGTAAGGGTCAGAGATGTTGCGGCGGCCCTCTGCTTCTGGTTCTCGGCGCCGTCGGCCGGCCGCTTCGCCGTGCGGCCGCGCGGGCCGGGGATCTTCTCCACCCAGGTGACCTGCGCCGCTGTCGCCGCCGCCATGCTCCGCATCGGCGAGTTCTCCGATGAGGGGATCTCCTTCCGCCTGTACGGCGCCGAGCGGCCGGCTCGCCAGCGGGCATTTTTTCAAGTTGGTGGGCCCGCCCCCCGTGGGGGGGGGCGCTGCTGCGACGTCCTTCCTCGCATGGCTGACGGGGACGGACGTGGACGCCACGTCGGTCACCCACCCCCGCCTGGAGTGCGCCCCCATCGCGTCGCAGTTAATGCTCCGCCCGCCAGGAGCCGCCAAGCGCCCCCGTCCGCTCCGGCCCCGATGCAGCGGCCATCATCACGTGAGAGACCGGCGAGGGAGGCGTCCTTCCTGCCCCCTGCGAGGCCTGTGCCGTCCCGTCACAGCACGGAGCCCGGGCAACATGCGTCGCCCTTGCTAACCTCAGGGTCTTCCCCGCTGCCTGCCGCCGCCGTCTTGTCGTCGGGATGCTTCTCGCCACGACAGACACCCCGCTCCTTTCTCGAGGTGGCCTCATCCCCCCCTCTCCCTATTTCTACCTCCTCCCCTTCGCTCTCTACCCCTCTCCCTCCACCTTCGCCCGCTGCTCCCAGGCGCCGCTGCTTCCACTGTCTCGCCCTTGATCACCCGGTCGCCGCCTGCCGCGATCCCGTGTGCTGCAGGGGCTGCCGCCGCTCGGGTCACCGCCTCTCCGCGTGCCCCGGTCGTCGCCTTCGTCGCTCCGCCTCCATGCCAGGCGTGCCGTTCCCCCTTCGGGACGAGAGTGACCCGCGGGACTGGTCCCCACCTCGAGCGCTGACGCCGTTTCCGCGCTCGGCCCCGCCAACGGACCCCTCCCCGTCGACCGTCGACCGTGGAGCCGGCGCCGATGCCCTCGCTGAGCGAGTTGGCCTTGGCGGTGGAGCTGACGCCTCCGGCCTCTGCCTCGGCGCCGCCGTCCTCCCGCCCCCCGACCCCGCGTGCCTCGCCACAGGCGGGGCCAGTGTCCGCCTCCCCTGTCGAGCTGCCGGACTTCGAGGACCTCGAGCCCTTCCGTCTGCGGGAGAAGGAGGTGTTCATGCCGCGGGTCGACTGGCGGGCCTTCAACCGCGTCGCGTACGCCTTTGTCGATCCTGCGGCTCCCAACGCCGGGGCCGTGTTGTGCCAGGCCCTCCTCTCCGACCGCTTCGTTGACGGCGAGCACGTTCGCATTCGTCCCTCCTCCATCGGCGCGGGGGTGGTGGTGTTCGCCCGGCCTGAGCACCGCGACGCCGCCGCTGACGGCGAGCCCGTCCCGGTCATGGAGTACTCCGTGCACTTCGAGCGGCCCCACGAGCTCGCCAACCGCTTCCTCTTCGAGCACTCCGGGTACGCCACCATTGCACTTGAGGACTACGCCATTGAGCATTGGAACAGGTACCATGTGGAGGTCGCGGCGGGTGCCATGGCGAACCCGATGGGCATCACCCAGCTCTCGCTGTCTGGGACTGACTACTCCGCCGTCGTCTTCACCGCCCGCTACGAGAGCTACCTCGACTTCCCCCTCGAGCTCCACCTGAAGAACAACGACGGCCTCGCCAGCTGCGCCAAAGTGTGCAGGGTGCGGCGTTGGGGCGAGGGGGTGACACACCCTCTCCGCCTCCCTCCCCCGCCCCCGGGCGCGGACCTGGGCATGGGCGGGGCTTGCGTGGACATTACTCTGGGCCCCACCAGGCTGGGGGCGTGGGGGCCGGCACCTCTTCGGCTACCGCCCTCGCGCCACCCCCTGCCGGGTCGGGGGGCAGTAGCGGATGCTCCCGCTTCGGCGTCGGGATGTTGCCTTCCACGATGACGACACTCCCGATCCCCAGCCCGGCCATGGGGGCCTCCCCTAGCGTGGGTGACTCGGCTCGACTTCCCCCGGCCGGACGACATCGAGCTATTCGTGGGCGCCGGGAACGTGCACCTGCTCCTCCGCTCGGGCGACGACATCGCCTACTTCAGGGTGCCGCGGGTGGCGCAGCCGGACGACGTCGTGGGAGCTAAGGGCATCCCGATGGTGAACCTCATCTCCGGCTCGGTTGACATCATCTCCCACGTCACCATGCTCCCAGGCTGCCCCACCGAGCTCGCATGCCGTCGGCTCGCCGTTGCCGAACTGCACCCCCGGCTCGACATCCTCACCTTTGCGCGCGCGGACGTGGCGGCACAGGAGCACGCACCTGTGCCGGCTGGCTCGGGGGGGGGGCAGGGGACCTCACGGTGCCCCCCGAGGATGATGTCGCCCCGCATAGGGCTCCGACTAGGGCGCCCACCAAGCGCCCCCGGTCCCCGATCAGGGCTCAGCGCTGCAGGTCCAGGGTCCGCGCACGTGAGCACCCGGTGTTCATCCGAGTGGCGGACATGGCCGCCACGCTCAAATCGCGCTGCCTCGGCGAGCCTGACGCGACTCCTCGCCTCGTGCCTTCCCTGCTCTCGTCGCTGCAGCTGAAGATCTGCGCAGAAGCTTGTGACATCGACGCCGCGGACATCCAGGCTGTCGTGGGCGTGTGCGAGCAGGTGTGCCTCGACGCTGATGTGTAGCTCCCCGGCCTTCGCCCGGCAGTGGCACCGCCGCCCCCTGGAACGCCGTCTACGCTCTGCCCTGCCCCCGACGAGCGGCTTTTGTAATCTTTTGTGTTGTAGACGTGTGATCCACCCCCCTGGTGTGTGGGCTGGCTGGCTGTGCCATCTTTTGCTTGTAATGGAAGAACTTGACCTTCTTCTCCTCCCCACCTCCCCGTGCTCCTGGTGCTTGATGTGTGCCCATGTTGCAGCACTCCTCTAGGTCCCTCCGGCTCTGCAGCTGGAACGTCTGCGGGCTCGGTGATAAGGACAAGTGCAACGACGTCAAAGTCAACTTGTCCGGCCGCACCATTGATGTTGTCTGCCTCCAAGAGACGAAGCTCTCCGATGTCCCTCCCCTCAAGGCATGCACCTTCCTCCCTCCCGTCTTCTCCACCTTCGCTTTCCTTGCTGCGGATGGAGCGGCTGGTGGGGTGCTCACGGCTTGGAACCCTAGTTCCTTCCGCCTCCGAAGCTCGACGTTGGGGGAGTTCTCCCTGACCACCGAGCTGGAGCTCCTGGTGGACGGCTCGGTTGTCGTCATCACCAATGTCTACGCACCGTGCGCCCGCGACCTCCGCCCCAGCTTCCTCTCCGAGCTCGTCGCTATGGCCGGGCCCTCACAGGGGCGTCCGTGGCTTGTCTTCGGGGACTTCAACCTCACCCGTGACTCCGGTGACCGCAACAACGGCAACTTCGACGCGGCGGCGGCGGATGTGTTCAACGCCGCCATCGATGTCGCGCTTTTCCAGGAGCTTCCGCTCCTGGACCGCCGCTTCACCTGGACCGACCGTCGGGACGTGCCCACGCTGGTACGTCTTGACCGTGCCTTCATCAATGCAGAATGGGGTAGCGCGCTCTTCAACTCCCGGTTGGAGACCCTGCCTCGGCCGGTCTCTGATCACATTCCGCTGTTGGTCACTGCCTCGTCCTCGGCACCGACGTCTGCCATCTTTCGCTTCGAGCGCAGGTGGGCGGCCGAGCCCTCCTATCGCGCCATCGTCGACAGCGCCTGGGTCAGGCCGCAGTGCGGCGGGGGTGGGCCGGTCCTGCGCTTGGTCCGCCGCCTCAAGTGGACTTGGGCCAAGAGCAAGCAGTGGGCCAAGGAGCGGCGCCTGCCGGCCCGGGTGGTGGCCAACTGCAGGATCGTCATCGAACTCCTCGACCTTCTTGAGGAACGTCGCCGCCTGGTGCCCGCGGAGCTCCTCCTCCGGTCCTTGGTGGAGACGCGTCTATCGGCGGCCAACAAGGCGTTGGCACTCTACTGGCGGCAACGCTACACGTTTCGGGTGTGCTGCTTGGGGGTCGAGAACACCCGCTTCTTCCATGCCTCCGCCTCCGCTCGGCTTCGCCGCAACCACATCGCCGTCCTCCACGACGGCGCCATCCCGGTCAACTCCCACCAGGGCAAGGAGCGCGTCCTCCACTCCTTCTACTCCGACCTCCTCGATGTGGACGGCTCCTCTTCCTGGTCCGCCGAACTGGGCGCGCTACTGCCGCCGGTCGCCAGACTGGGCGGTCTCGACGCGCCATTCACCCTGGACGAAGCAAGAGACGCGCTCTGGCAGATGAGAGCGGACAGCAGCCCCGAGCCGGATGGTTTCGGGCCTGGCTTCTTCAAAGCCTTCTGGCCCACGGTGAAGGCCACTGTGGCTGATTTCCTCGCCGCGTTCCACCCTGGAGGCGGCGAACTGCGCCTACGTCGTCCTCTTGCCGAAGAAAGATGTCGCACTGGCCGCGGGCGACTTTCGCCCGGTCAGCATGCAGAACTGCGCCCCCAAGATAGCGTCCAAGATCCGCACCTCCAGGTTGCAGCCGTTCATCACCGACCTAGTCTCGCCGCTGCAGACCGGGTTCATCCGCGGATGAAACATCACCGACAACTTCCTCTTCGCCACGGAGTTGGTGCAGTGTTGTCACAAGCGGCACGCTCCGACGACCGTCCTCAAGCTCGACTTCCGCAAGGCCTTCGACTCAGTCTCCTGGAGCTCCCTCGACGTGGTTCTCGCGGCTTCGGGGACGGCTGGAGGGGTATGGTGACATCCCTCCTCACGACTGGCAAGACGGCGGTGCTCCTCAACGGCGTCCCCGGCCCTTGGATTCAGTGCCGGCAGGGGCTCCGCCAAGGGGATCCCCTCAGCCCCTACATGTTCCTCATCGTCGCGGACCTTCTGCACTGGATGATTGCGCACGAGGACAGCGCGTTGGAGCACCCCCTTCTCCTCGGCCTCCCCACGCCGGTGATTCAGTACGCCGACGACATGCTCATCATGCTGCCGGCGTGCCCCAGGCAACTCCGGCGGCTCAAAGGGATCCTTGACACGTTCGCAACGGCCACGGGGCTCCACATCAACTTCCACAAGAGTACATTCGTGCCGATCAACGTCGACGAGAAAGACACCCTGGAGCTGGCCGGCATCCTGGGCTGCCCGGTCGCCGGGTTCCCCCAGTCCTACCTGGGGCTACCCCTCTCCGTCTCCAAGATCCCCTCTTCTGCGCTGGAGGCGCTTGCTGTCAAGGCGGAACGGATGATCCCAGGGTGGCGCACGGCCTTGCTGACCTCCGCTGGGCGCCTCACCCTGGCTGCAGCTGCGCTGACGGCGCAACCCCTCTACACAATGTCGGCGCTCCCGCTCCCCGGCAACATCCTCCAAAAGATTGACCGCCCCTGTCGGGGGCTGTTCTGGAAGGGCGCCGTCAAGTGCTCAGGAGGAGACTGCCTCGTGGCATGGCCTCTCGCCTGTCGGGACACCAACGACGGCGGGGTTGGACTGAAGGACCTCGCCACGCTCAACACCAGCCTCCTCCTCAAGCATGTGGTACGACGGCGGGCACGTCGACGACGACACGCCAAGCTGGAGCTTCTTCAAAAGCCTCATCCCGCAGTACCGTGCGCTGACGGTCATGGCGCTTGGCGACGGGACGACGACGTCCTTCTGGCACGATGAATGGGCGGAGGCCGGCAGGCTCGCCGAGCTGCTCCCAGCCCTCTACTCCCACTGCCTGGACACGGATGCCACGGTGGAGGAGGTGCTTGCTGTCGGCGGCGTGAGACCTGACAAACTCCAGCCGCGGTTGTCGTCGACGGCGCAACACGAGCTCGCCCTGCTGGAAGCCGCGCTTCTCTCCGTTGAGCTCAAGGCCTGCCCCGACACGAGGCGCATGGCCGACTCAGGGCCGGGGCGCGTCTGCACGGCGGCGTTCTACTCGGCGCTCCGGGAACTGGCCGCCTGCCCCCCATGGCGAACATCAACTGGCTGGGGTTCGCGCCCAAAATGGTGAAGGTCTTCTTCTGGGTTCTGCTACATGGCCGGACCCGCACGAGGGCCACGCTCCACCGCCACAGCGCCATCGACACCCCCGACTGCCCGTTCTGCACCGGTGTCGCGGAAGACGCTCGCCACCTCTTCACGGACTGCCCGCGCCTCCAAGGGCTCTGGGAGCGCCTCCTTCCTGGGCGTGCCCCTCCCTCAGGCGTGCAAGACGTCGCTGAGTCAATCGCTAGGTTATTCCCCTCCTCGCCGGCGGGCCTGGGACACACAGCGGAGTCCTCTGGGTCATCTGGAAGACCGTTCGACGGAATCACCGTCACCCCCGCCGCCATTGCTGCTCTGCTGGAAGAACACCTAAAACTTTGGGTGTGCCGTGCCAGTCAGAAGATCGATGCCCAACCACTTTTGAATTGGTGCCATTCCGTGGCTATGTAAATCTCTTTTCTCGCTTGGCTCTTGCCTTGTTGATTCCTCTGCTGTAACTCGCCTTCGGGCTTGCGCTTAATGCAATTTGAGTTCAGGTGGGCCGCTGGCCCCCCGTTGTTGCCTAAAAAAGAGATTGCAGAGTTTCTCGAGGTGCCTGAGATGGGGTTTTCTGATGCGGTTTAAGATGGATGCATTTTTTGAGCTAGCTCGTCGCCGGCTATGCTCGGCCGTCGGAGATGAGGGATATAAAGCGTATTTCTGGAGTGGTATCGATTTGTGGGTTCCCCTGGTGTCATTTGGGAGGGACAGGGATTGCAGAGTGTCGCGACTCTCGAGGGTTTTCTGGTGCGGTTTAGGATTATAGAGTCGGAATTCCTGAGGGGTAGCTCGTCGACGGCTACGCTTGGCCGTTGGAGCCTCGGAGGCGAGAGAATCGTATTTGTGGAGTGGTTTCTATTGCGATTTTTTTGGTGGGGTTCGGTAGATACGGAACTACGGCGAGGGGAGTTTTAGCAGTGAGCTGGTAGATACGGAACTACGGCGAGGGGAGTTTTAGCAGTGAGCTTGGGGAGTTTTCAGCAGTTGAGCTTGATACCTTATCACATTTGCTTTTGCAGCCCCCCGAGTATCAGGCTTTGCTGCTGGATACAGAGAGAGAACGTCCACCGGTCCAGCAACGGGAAGGCAAGGTTGAGTCGATTTTGACTTGGTTGCAGAATCCATTCAAAAGCAAATCAGTAAGTACTTTCTGAATTTTTTTGTGTTCCGTTGTCTGCTGCATGTTGATACCTGTATCTTCAGAAAAATGATTCATAGTACTTGTTGCTAGTGGGGGAGCTTGACTTAAATTTTATAGGTGCATAAATGTTCGATAGCTGAGTTGCTGTGACTCTGAATACTCTGCAAACTACAACTTAGCAAATGCATAAAACATGAACTTATACACTGCATATTATGTCGTTGATTCTGGATTCTTGTATTTGATTGATTATTCTATTGGATGCTAAATTCATGCTATCAACATATGTAGCATATGATCCCGTCATTTATATATTAGTATCTGTCCCTGCCACCTAAACACGATAGAGAAATTTGAGAGAAAGATTCTAAGCTAGGATAGGAATCCATTCCGTTGTGCTTCTCCACAGGCATCAGTCAACTGGCAGCAGCGACTGTGTGTTTACCTGCATTTTGCCAGATGCTGCAATGCCTGTGCTTGCTGCAGACAGCTAGCATGCAGAGGTTTGTGCTCATCTATTGTCAGCAGTGGTGTCACTCGAGCTGAGAACAATAGCTTCTTGTGCTAGGGTATGGCATCTTGTTTTTGCATCTGAGTAAGGAAACTGAACAGTAGAAATAGCGCATATTGAGGTTCCTGGAGTAGCGGAGCATGCTCCCTAGGGTGGGTCAGTCCAGGGGATTCTTTAGAGTTGTAGACTTGGCCATGTATTAGTGCATGAACTGATAACTTCTGGATGATCTTTATATCTTATTCGTGCATGTGTGTTACCGATCAATGTTTTGAAGTTTCCTTGCTCTTTTTGCAGCCCAGACAGCAAGCTGAGCTTACAAGTATCTCGGTGGAACTGCCTGTGCCGCCAAATGTAACAGGCGCACGGCGTAGAGAAGGGAGGATGGCATCATTTACCAGAAGCATCAGAAATTGTGTTGGAGGGACAGTGACTAGATCTAGCAGGGTGCTATCTCTGACCGACCCCGTAAGTAATTTTCTTTACTGTATACCTCACATGTTGCCTATTTGTTACACATTTTTATCATGCTTGGACTTTTTATTTGCAGTTGGCTGCTAAGGTGATAGCCTTTATGTCAAATGCTTTTCTGGTGGGTATTTTGACTCTCAACATATTCAGCGCCACATACCTTCTGGCATGGAGAAAGGAAAGCAATTCGTGTTACTTCCCATTCCCAGCTGAGGTCTTTGAGAATGCAGACACATTGACACGGCTGGTTGTTATTGCTCTACCTTTCATCTGCTTTCCATTGGCTTCTGTCATCGGGGCCTTCGGTAACGTGGCACAAAAGGATCTAAGCTACCTAGGATGTGCAGCTGGCCTAGCGCTGTGCGAGATAATCTACATTCTGTTTCTTGGATCCGTTATGATGTCATGCGTGTTCAATGTGTCAGGCAACTCATGCGCTGCATTTATATCATCTTATCTCATATTGCTTTGTGCACTAACTTGCATGTTCAATTTGTTCCCTATACCAGCTACATACACAGGCATCATAGCTATGGCTATTCTTTGTTTGATTGTTTTTCTGTGGGGATGCTGCTGCCATCAGCCGAAGGTGTCACATCTGTTCTTTTGGTATAGTTTCTCTTCTTGGTTGTCCATGCAACATATCTCATAATTTCTGTTGGCTATCTCACAGGGATTGAGGTATCTGGTCCTTAGCAAATGCTGCTGCCCAGATGTGGATGAGGATGCTTGAAGACGGTGGTCTGGCGGATGTACTTGGGTCTATTGAGACATTTTCCAACTGTGCAACAGAGTTAAAAACAGAAGTGTACTGCTCCCAACCACCAAGAGAGCCTGCCAAAACACATTCAGCTACTGCCTGTCCTGCCTGAAACTCCAAATCGTTTTGTAATGAAGTGATCATTTCCCACTTGAACAATCTGCATGTAACACAGTTGTTAGCGTCTGCAAGCACCTGGCAGTGTACCTGAGATTGCTCCAGTTGGCTCACATGGCATCTTCGTATCAAATTGGATCACCCAAATTCTAATGATATCCACGCAGAACTATGAATAAGAGGCAATTAGACTGTAGCACATCTGACGATCATGTACAGACTCGCTTGGATAGTGAATAATTGCAATGCAGCTTTGTCAAGAAGTAACTGTATTTACAAACATGTTCGGTTATACACGTCAGGCTTATCTCACGTACAGGCAACCAAACATCCACTTACCCACGTTGCCCAACATATCTAATAAGACAACCAGACCAGCTCTCTTGATGTGCCTATGCTCTACACCATTTTCTGTTCTGTTCAGCGAGGAGGTCATTCCAACACAAACCTCCCTGAGGCTATGGCACTGATGCATGTCAGCCAGAGCTAGTGAAGTAGCCACGTCCTCAGCACTAACGCTCTTGCAAAGAATGCCTTCGCAGATCAATTTCAGGCGTTCCATGGCGTATCTATCTGCAGCCACGAGCAAGTGCCAAACCATCTCCTTGCTGTCAGTAGCGTCGAACTCCTCCAGAGAAGGCTGCGAATCCGTGTAGATGAAGTGAAGCAGTGCTCTGAAGACATCGGGGTGCATGTCCTCGATGGTCAAGCACTGCGTCGCGTCCTCGCCAGCGGCCATTGGCCCGTAGAACTGGGCGTCGAAGACCGGTGACCTCATCGCAAGTACAATCTTGTGGGCATGGAAGAGCTCATCTCTCACTTTGAAAGTGACATCCGCTCCTTTCTCCCCCTCGAGTAGTTTCCCAAGATTTTCCAACAGGTCCGAAGGCGGCACTTTCACCACGAATTCAGACTCCACACGTGGCTCTTTGATCACGGTGACACCGCACTGGATGATGAGAGTGTCGTCTCGCAGGTACGACGACGCCTCGATCTCGCTAGACTTCTTATCGCTGAAGGTGCCCCAGGAATCTTTGCTGGCGTCGTCCATGGTGCTGAAAACCACCACCGGCGTCCCACTGGAGTGGATAGGCGTGGCGTGCCCCGTTGCATGGTCCACGAGCCTGAAGTCGAAGAGCGCCCTCACCTCGGCTTTCCTGCTCATGAGCTCCAGGTAGACGATGACGCGGTCCGCGTACCTGCCTGACATGAGCCCGTCGGGGTAGTAGAGGATGCTCCAGTCGTAGCCGCCGACGGTGAAGGTGCCGGACCGGACGAAGCGGGACACGCCGATGCCCTTGTGCAGGCTGTACCCGACGACCTTGAGAACGTGCGTGCCCCGCGCCGTCTCCGGAGCGCACCTGGACGACGTCGTCGTTTGTGGCCAGCTTTGGGGTGCTGCCACGGCCGGGACTCGTCGGAGAAGCGGGCGGGGCAATCGGCGCGCGCGAGTGGTCGGAAGAAGTCGTCGGCTGCGCGACGAAGAGGGATTTGTTGAACCGGACCGGAGGACGGGACCCCTTACACGACGCGTCCGAGACGGAAACGTCCCATGGCGAGTCCGATTCAAACGGAGCTCAAGACCATGGGCACCTACTGTCCACCCCTGGGTCACTGGGGTAGTCTGATCCAATGCCGGTTGACCGGATAGCCGGATCCGGCAGAATAGCGATTGGACTCGTTGGTTTTCTCTATCCGGAGCGGCGGGGCGGGTGGTTTGAGCCAGGATCAGGTCGGGTGGAAGTGGAACGCGCGAGCTCGGCGGCGCGGCGCGGGGGCGGCTGCTCTGCTCGAGGACGCTGGCAGTCTCGCCGCCGTTTCCTTCGACACCGCCTCACTCTGGTGACGCGCTGTTGGACGCCTCACTCTGCTACGTATTTGTTCCCGCGGGGCGTCAACGCGGGCCAGCACCGGGCACCGGCAGCCGGCGCGACCTAGCGTTGCACCGGCCACCCGGCAGGTTTCGATCGTCCCCCGTCGGTGTTGAGTGTTGACGCCGGAACTTGATCGAACCACCACCGGAGACCCGACTAGGCCCGCAGAGCGCACCAGCCAGCGCCGCCTTCGTCCCTCCGAGGATACGACAAGTCTCCAAGAGACCTACGAAGCTTTCGTCGTCGACGACGTCGTGGAGGCGGCCGAGCTGGAAAGGTGCTCCATGATCTCACGATGTACAACGCGACGTGCCGTACTACAATCCGGCGTCCGGCGAGCAACTAGCGCCTCGAACGCGGCCGGTTTGCTACTTTGCTCTGGCGAGCCGTAACGTGGAGCGCAGCCGAGGCGGAGGCGTGCGCGGCGCCCACGTCCAGCCAGGCTCTGCCATGTCCGGGGTGGGCGGCGGAAAACACTGCCAAGGTTCCAGTTCCAGCAGCACCTAAAATTCTCTCGCGTTCCAAGTGTTCAAGTGTGTGTGTTGCGTTCTTGAGCTTCCGATGAGCTCTCGGCCTCGCCGCCGGCGTACAACGCCCGACCGAGGTCTAACACTTGGCGTCAGAGACGGGCTCGTGGAGATTCGTGGCGGACGCCATGGTTTCGCCGCCGCCCAAGCCGACCGGTGTCACGCCGCCGGAGAAGCCGGGAACATCCGGCGACGCCGACGGATCACGGGAAGAAGGTGTCCGGGCGCAGGTCGTAAAATGGTTACAACATTTTTCAACTACAGTTTCAACATTTTTGAGCTGCCGACCATGGTCAGCGATGCGCGGGCCGACGAGCTTGCGACCGTGGTCGTGGTCGGCAGTGCGCAGAGCGGTGGAGCGGCGACCGGGGGCAGGCGAGCTCGCGGCGCGAGGGGCGGTGGCACGCGTAGGGCGGCGGTGCGCGACCGGAGCTGGCAAGCTCAAGGCCGTGGTCAGCGGCGAGCTCACGCCGTGCTGCCATAGAGGCAGCGGCGGCAGCAGGTGGAGAGGACCTGGGGTTGAGATGGAGGACATCCAATAGATGTTATTGTGTGTACGAATTTTAAATATTGAAAGTTGTATAAGGAAAAAAATCTGGAAGCTAGGATTTTTGAGCTGAGGCGGCGTCAAATGGTGGTACGCGGTGGCCCAAGAGCCCAGAGCAGAGGAAGTCTGGACAGAGTGGGGAGGCCAGCGCGCCGCTAAACAAAATCCCACCTCGGAAACTTAGTTCACTGATAGCCAGCTTATAAACGAAAGTCTTGGCACATGCGGCACGACCTTACTTAAACAGGATCTGTTCTATAGGCTCGTACCGCTGCATCCTTGACTAATGAGGAGGCAAGCACTTAAGCTTGGTTGATGACATCTGACCTGTGGGCCAGAGCGTGATTTAACGGCTTGGATCATGCACATGATGCATGAACTACAGCTGTAGAGGATCGTTCTCGGTCTGGCCTCTGCCTGGCCGGGGTGGCTCTCAGGTTGTCTGACAGGCTCTCTTTTTTACCTCCCACACGCCTGACCATTTTTCTTTTGCTTCCCACAGTTCTTGTAGTGCCTAGCATTTTTTCTTTGAGCATTTCTTGTGGCTAACTTTGCAACGGCTGACAGCAACTGAGTTGAAAATGGCATTGTCCTCAGTATCCGGTTGAACACTGGTTGGCATTGTGCACGAGACAATCGGCAGGCATAAAGACGCCAGAACAAAGACCAACTTACATGAAAATTCTTTGCGGATAACCAGTACCCATCCACCAGTCCAGTCCCCCACTTCTGATGAATTTTATGCATCAACCAATACATGAAGAACCAATTCATCTTAGCCACTTCATCTTAGAGACAATTTGATTGATAAATGGAGTACTCTTTAAAGAGTATCACGATATGTAGTTTAAATGGAGATGACTGCAATGATTCACTTCAAACCATATGTGTACTACTGAAATTCTGCTTGCCAAACATGTGGAACAAATTTGCTGCAAAGCTTTACTCATACACTGCAATACAATAGGGGGTCGAACTTACTTCAGTACATTATATTGTACAGCGATTTTTGCACAACTGCTAATACCTTATAACATTATAAAGAACAATTTTTTATCGAGCCTGAGCTACTTGTTAGGCATACTCGGTTACAATATTCCATCTGTCGCCTATAACTCTTGGATGATTCGGATGTGTCTTCACGCATGAAACCACTTTGTTGACCACAGATAATATGATGTTACCAAAGAACTCTACCTCCTTCAGCTTCTGGAGGTATTCGAGACCGGAGATCCCATCCTTGGGTTCTTGTAGGAATGACAATGTTAGCCTCTCAAGATTTGGTACCGAACCTTCCTCAAAATGCACACTGTCAATGGTATACAGGTTGTCAATGACCAACATGCTGATCTTTGCAAATTTACCCAGGGGGAAGACTACGCAGTCGTCAGCATATGAATTGTGATAGAGCTTCAGGCAGAGCAGATTTGGCAGGTCCCCAAGAACTTTTATGGCATCGGCATGGAGTCCTGTGTTGCGAAGAGTAAACTTGGAGACACTTTGAAGTGATGGTATCCAAAGAGGCAGACTATCCAACCTGCCTGTGAGGCTAAGATTAGTGATGAGTAACGGAGGTGACTCTGGAAAGGCTAGCATGTCCAGTGGTGAGCCACACTCCTTTTCATCTAGAATGTGAATGGTAAGCGAGCTCAGAGAGCTTGCCAACTTCCCCAAAGACCCAACAAGCACCTTCCAGTTAACTTCCACATTACGGAGGAGGACTTTAAGCTTCCTTAGCTTTTGCAACAGACCAATCTCCTGTAGAACCAAAGGCTGGTCCTTGACCACTATGTGGGCAAGTGATTGCAGAGACGCCATATTCTTGACCACCCCAGGAGCCACCACCAAACATGAGCAAGGTTTTAAGATCTTGACGCTGCCTGTCCTTGTAAGTCGCACCTTGTGCCCAACTAACAGATGCTTCATACAATTGAGGTTGTTTGCACTGGCCGGTAGTTTATTGATGAGTGTTGCCCTAATATCCAGGGTCTCCAAGTGTTTCAGATTTCCTAGTCGCCGTGGCAACTTATAGATATTAGTCTTTCTAAGGCTTAGGTACTTCAGCTGGAAAAAATTGCAGATACTGTTCAAGGCGCTGTTGCTCAAGCAGATGCAACCTTCCATGTCAAGTACTCTTAGCAGATGTAGCTGTGGAAAGAAGACAGGGACTTCCTCGACAGAAGCTGACATTGTGAAGGAACGAACATGAGATACACTAGTACTTGTTTTTTGGGCCAAATTATGGCTACTGTGGATGGATAAGCGCCGAATTTTGTCATGGGACACTAATAAGCTTCCATTATCACGTATGAAGGATGCAAAGTTCTCCTCAAGTGACTTGGAGATGATGACTTCGAGCATTATATCATGAACTCGACAGCTCCTCACCCTGCCATTCCAATCGATTCTCACAGGCTGCACAATGCTTCTGGCAACAAACTCATCAAAGTAACTTTCAGCGATTTGCTCCATGCTTAATCCATACCTTTGACTGACAAAACCTTCTGCTATCCACCTTCTCACCAAAGGTCCCCTCTTGATCTCATAACTTTCAGGAAAGATACTTAGATATAAGAAGCAAGCCTTCAGATGGTATGGTAGATCATCATAGCTTAAGGTCAAAACTTGCTTTGCACCTTCCAAAGTAGGATTACTTTCAAGTTCAGAGCCTAAGTTATCGCACACCTTCTGCCATTCCTGCTTTGTTCTATTTGTCTTACTTGCAAGAAGGCTGCTGATGCTCATTATCGCTAGAGGCAAACCCCCACATTTCTTCAAAATGGAATTCGATACTTCTTCCAACTCATCATTTGGTAATTTATCTTCAGAACCGAAGATCCTCTTGAAGAATAGTTCCCTTGATGTAGCATCTGATAGTCGTTGGATTTTGTATATCCAATCTTGGTGATGAGAAAAACATGTTTTGGCCACATCTTCATTCCTCGTGGTTACTATTACCCTGCTACCCTTCTTATTGTCAGGCAATGCACATCTGATGCTCTCCCATGATAATATGGACCATATGTCATCCAGAACCATAATGTACCTAAAAGAAAACAAATAAAAAATATAAGGGAGCTTGACGAGCTATGGAACAACTAGAAACCTGAAATTTATAAATATCCTTTCCTTACCTAATTAATATTTATTTATAAAGAGATGGTAGCTAAGAACACTCCTATAGTTTTGTGGTTAACTAAGAACTATCAAACCCTTCACTGTGCTTTTTTTCAGTCCAGAAAAGGGGAAGAGTTGTAAGCAAAAAAGTGACACTCCCTTAGTTATATCTGCATGCAGGTTTTACTGTTATGGACCAATTCTTTGGGGCCAAATTTCAGCGCAGAAATAAGAAGGTTCCAGCGCCAAGTGGCTAATAGAGTCCCAGGGGTTTGTTAGTTTCCATAGGGTCTAAGTTAGCCATTAGAGATTAAGTTTGTTAGGGATAAGATTAGTTGGTTTGTTACAGCCGGGCTCTTCTATAAAGCACGGCTGTTTATCTGTAAACGAGCAAGCAAAGAAATAGAAGGATTGAATCTCAGAGCCTCCTAGGGAGGGCGAGATCTCCACCTATCTCTAGCTACCCAGTTCGTATATCATTTACGTTCATACTAAACGTTATCAGTCATCTATTTCGTTTTACCTTCCAGAGTTCAAACAGTGAACTTTGTTAGCTCATAATCCATAAAAAATAATAAATGGAGTAAACTAAATCTTGTGCACTATTTGATCCTCACAACATTTAACATCTAGTCTACTGACTGTGAAAAGGTCACACACAAATCCAATATGAGTAATTACAGGAAGTTGAGACTTGATTTCAAGATGATCCTGGGTTTAAGGCGTTGAAAGCATGAGTTATAATGTTGTACTTGGAGTCTCTTTTTTTAATACAAGGGAAAATTATAGAATCCTTTTATTTTGACCAGACAGTAAAAAATTTCATACCAAATATCCTGACAGTTAAATTACAGTCAACAGCCACCTGAAAGTAGTAAGTACTAAGTAGCTGCCATTGAGCAATCGAAAAGACATAATCTTCAGAAAAGAACAAGGTGACAGCTGATTTTTCCAAATCAGTTGTAGGATTCAAGAGCACAGCACAGTGAAGAATAGATATCTTTTGCCTATTTTCAGACAGCTACGAAACTGGACTTAAGAGAAAAAGATCAAATTCCCAGGCATTTTTTTAGGGGGGGGGGGGTTCCTAGGCATAGCTTAACTAAATGTAACTTTATATATGTAGAAATGTTGAACACACATGTACCTGGAAAAGGCATGTGACCATTTATGTAGCACATTTCACAAGAATATACTGATAGTGGATTATTCTCCAGATCAGAAAATCTATAATGGTTGATTCCTGGGGAGAAATATAACAAAAATTTCTGATGTACCTTTTATCTTGCAAATATCCCCTAAGCATCTCAGCCAGTACTGCAACCTCCAGCCTTTCAATTCCCTCCAAGTTTGACTCTGTGAAATGGTCATACTTGCCTCCTGCTATTGTCATGGCCTTGTGAGGTCGTTGGATCAATTCCCTTATCATGTGCTCAAACAGGGTCCTGATGTTGAAGGTCTGTGACACAATGAATAATGAACAGCACTGAAAATCAGCTCCTTTCACCGTTGGGCTCTCGCACACCATCCGTGCCAGTGTGGTCTTTCCTAGGCCACCAAATCCAACTATGGCTAGCACGCGAAGCTGGGGATCATCTTCTATTAGCCATCTTACAAGTGTGTTCCTCGGTTCATCAATGCCTACAAGTTGCGCCTCCTCTGTAAAGAGAGCATGCAACTGTGGATCAAGATGAAGAGAGGCATGCTTCAAAAGTTGCGGGCCAGCTTCTCTAAGTAGGGTCTTTTGTAGCACCACCCCATAACGTGAGCGCCGCTCACCAACATCCCGGGAACGGGCCTTCAGTTCTTGTAGCTGGATGGCAATGCGACGACGACAACCAATCGTACCAAGAATGCACATTAACCGACAAGGAAAACCCAATCCTGACGAGTCACCAGAGTGATGGATGAACTCATCAATGCAGTCCTCAGCATCATATGCAATCTCCCTCACTTGCTTCATCCAGATTCTCACTTGATCATCGCGGCCTTCTGACATGGTGAGGGTGTGGAGGAAAGCGTTCATACTCTCAAGCTCATCTTTGATGAACTGCATGTCCCTATGGACACCCTGTACCAACCACCTTTCCTGGGAGAGAAGGCAGCCAAGCTTGCACAGAAGACTCCTCACTGCGCCCTCAGTCAAACTGAAGATAGTGGCTTCCATGTTGTACTATAGAGAATGGAAATGGAAATGCTTCTTCTGTTGGAGTCTGATTGCTTAGGCTATGTATATATAGGGCATTTAGTTGGATAAATTCTGATATGTAGCAGGCAACATAAGAGTATTTTGAACCGCAATTTCCTAGATAACTTCCAGTTCCGCATAGGCGTAACTTGGAAGCCATAATAGAAAGGCAATTGCAGAAAGGGAATTATACTGACTGCAGTCTAAGTTGATGACAGGGCACGTATGACTTCCTGTTCATGACAGATCACCAGCACTCCAGCAGAATACCAAAAATGATGGCCAGGATCATGGGCAACTCTCTCTATAATCTACTCAGCACAACATATTATTCTAGTAGTGCCAAAAAGATGTCACTATCCAGAAGATCACACTCACACTCTAGTCAATGTTGAGCTTAACAGCAATACCAAAACAGTGATCGCCCTGAGTCTGTTAAATACACAGTGATGGAAGAGTGACTGAAAAGATTCACGTCCAAATAAAACATACACAAACAATATCATCGAATCAGACAGTCCAAGAGAAGATGACTGACACCTGCTAGGAAATCGCATACTGCACTTCAACATTATTTAGTCATTTGTGCAGGAAAGTAAGCACACACTGATGATGAATTACCTGGTACTAGAGGTTGTCAAGAATTCAAACTCTGGACTACTAGGACAGGCATCAACTATCTGATTCAAATGAATTACCGGGTAACATCATATATAAATACTACCAACCTAGATGGAGAAGAATTATTCACACATGAAAATAGAGCGCTAACAAAAAAAAAAGCCACTTTATAAGAAGGCTCAGTTCATATAAATGATGACAACAAGAAAAAAAGCAACACTGTTGTTACATGATACTCGTTGTTTAGTTAATAATAAGCACAGTATTGAATTACTAACCATATGTACTATAAACTCGGTAAACCCAAAACGTACAGCTAGCTAGATTGATATAATACTCACTCACTCAGAGACCAAAGCCAGGTTGCAAACATAATTTAAATGAGTGCCAGAGAACACGCTACTGGAAGAGATTCCACGTGCTTCACATCCTAAAGATCAGTGAGCATAATTGCACACGACAAAAATTTTCTGTGGCATGTCTGTTCTATTTGTATCTAGTTGCCAACTTTCCACGCATCACAAGAAAATTGCCAGCCAAGAAAAATGCAAATACAAACAAATCAAGAGAATCCTTGTCAATAAAGGAACATATTCTTAATTAAAACTTTAGACCATGTCCGTTCCTTCATTTATTATTGATTTCGGGAACAGGTCAGGTCCGTTATTGCATTGAACTTTCAACAAAACAAGCACACTCAGTGACACTTGTATTATTTGTGAAGCTGACATCATTCCATCTGGAAAATTTTGAAGAGAAGTTTGGGTTAAGTGGGAGACGAAAGAAGACAAGAACCTGGCTTACTAGGCATTTCATCACCCGGCGACTTGAGAGGGCCGATTTGTTGGACGGAAAGCCAGACCTAAAGCACAACGAGCTGATTCCATCAGCAATTCAGCTCATCTCCTACATGAGGACGGGAATCCCTCATTTAAGCCATCCACGCCCAGCTGCTCGCCCATCACATCAGCTGGCAGCTGCTGCCCGTTCTGAGAGCGCAGCTTGCGTCCACGCCATGCGCTCGCTGAGGCATTTCGTCGAACAACTGGAGCACGGGGCACATTTGCCTGGCGACGCCACCACCATGCCGCGAACGGGACTTGATCCTTATCCGGAGTTCCGAACTCGATCGGCAAGGATACGGCACGCCGGAGGGTGGAGGCAGGCAGTCGATGCCTCGCCACCTCGCCGGCCGGCACGGCGCCGCTGCTCGAGCGCCACTTTTCTTTTTTTGTGCCTTCAAAGATGGAAAACGCAGCTCCATTTATGAACCTAATCCAGGCAAATCGCCGGATACCTGCTGGATAACAAAGTCTGGTGCTGATCAAGCCCAGCAGGCTACGATCGCCAGCACCTACAAATTGGCGCTAAATGCAGCCAAACAGTCTGCTGATTCTATGGCTTTTTAAGATAGTGCATACAAATGCATCACAGGCATTCTATTTTTAATTTCTTAGAACAATATCAAAATCGAGCCCCGTGAACCGAAAAAAAAGAGCCCATCAAACTAGCCGTATGGAAAACAAAACCTATGGGCCCCTTACCTGGGCCTCTAAAAAAACCAAACACTAGGATTGTTTAAAAAAAACGCCAACACCCGCTTCTTCCGCCTAAAGGTAAACGGACGACGAAGGAAAAACTTCATACAACGTCTGCGCAACGGGGACGGTTGGGTTTGGTTTTCAACCACTCTGACAAACAACACCTTGTCCAGGAACACTTCGAAAACATCATGTCGGACCCCCCGCCTCGCACATGTGATTTCTCATAGCTGCAACTACAACTCCAAACGCCTGACCTATCATCTCTGGATAGACCGTTCTCTGAAGAGGAAATCTGGCAGGCTATCTGCCAGATGCCGCAAAACAAGGCGCCAGGACCGGACGGTTTTACCGGACATTTTTTCAGAAAATGTTGGCCGATCTTACGACACGATATCACCGCAGCCATACACTCGGTCTACAATCTACGTTGCAACGACCTGAACCTCATCAACAAAGCCAACATCATCCTACTGCCCAAAAAGGAAGGGGCAGTGTGCATCCGCGACTTCGGACCAATTAGCTTTATTCACGCGATTGCCAAAATCCTCACCAAGATCCTAGCGCTACGTCTGGCACCTTTAATGGACCAAATCATCTCCACCTGTCAAAGCGCCTTCGTAAAGAAAAGAAACATCCATGACAACTTCCTATATGTAACTTCCTATATGTGCGCAACCTCACAAGAAGATTTCATAGAACCAAAACTCCAACGTTGCTTCTTAAACTCGACATCTCTAAGGCCTTTGACTCTGTACGCTGGGACTACCTCCTGTCGCTCATGGAACATCGTGGCTTCCCAACGAGGTGGATGAACTAGACCACGGCTCTCCTATCCTCTTCCACCTCAAATGTCATGCTCAATGGGGTTCCTCTGCAGCCGATCCAACACGGGAGAGGTCTACGACAAGGGGACCCGCTCTCACCCCTACTCTTCATAATGGCCATTGACCCTCTGAACCGACTTCTAGAGGTAGCGACAGGAAGAGGGCTTCTCAGCACTCTAAACGGGCGTACTGCTAGGTTCAGACTCTCTATGTATGCGGACGACGCCGTCATTTTCCTAAAACCTACAGCGGGGGATGTAACTAACCTGAGAGACCTTCTAATCAATTTTGGTATGGTGACAGGACTTCAAACGAACCTGCAAAAAACAACTGTTTCTACAATCAGTTGCGACGGTTTCAACCTTGACGATATACTGGCTGGCCTTCCCGTGACTCGCGCCCATTTCCCAATAAAATACCTTGGGCTGCCACTCTCGACGAAACGTTTGCGCAAAGTGGATTTCCAACCCCAGATTGACAATGTTGCGAGCAAGCTGTCCGCGTGGTATGGCCGAAACTTAACCCAAGCAGGTCGAGTAAGCCTCACCAAATCCGTCCTTTCTTCGCAACCGGTTTACCTACTCACTGTGATCAAATCTTCAAACGAAGTTTTGGAAGAAATTGACAAGATCCGTAGGCGGTTCCTTTGGGCGGGAGACAAAGCGATTTCGGGTGGGAAATGCAAGGTCAACTGGACAAGGACAACTCTACCAAAGGAATACGGTGGCCTGGGCATCCTCGACCTCAACAAATTCGCCACGGCTCTGCGGCTACGATGGCTATGGCACGAGTGGGTTTCACCGGAGAAGGCTTGGGTCGGCACGGAGGTACCCTGCACAGAAAAAGATAAGCTACTCTTCGCGGCCTGCACCACCATAACACTCGGAAATGGAAACAAAGCGGCATTCTGGAATTCAGCCTGGCTTTCCGGGCAGCGACCCAAAGACTTAGCACCGCTGCTGTACACGAAAACGAGACTCAAGAAAAGAATTGTGGCGGAGGCTCTCCAGGACAATAATTGGATCTGCGACCTCAACTTTCGAACAGGCTTCACGACAGCACATCTACTGCAACTCATCAACTTGTGGATTTTAATCTCACCTGTGCAACTAAATCAGCAGCAAGAGGACACCATATCCTGGATCCTAACGCCAAATGGTAACTACACGGCAGCGTCCGCTTACAAGGCTCAATTTGTTGGCTGCATTAGATCACCGAAGATGGCAACTATCTGGAAAACCTGGGCACCTCCAAAATGTAAGTTCTTTGCTTGGCTAATTCTTCAAGATAGAGTTTGGACTTCAGACAGATTGGCGCGTAGAGGTTGGGATCACAGCCCCACTTGCCCGCTCTGCCGAACGACGATGGAAACAGCGCAGCACCTAGTCTCGGCGTGCCGCTACACGAAGCGAGTGTGGACTCTGGTGGCAGAGTGGACTGGCCAGAGAAACCTACACCCGGAAGAATGGGCTTACAGCGAATCAGTGCTTCATTGGTGGACAAATATCACGGCAGCACCGGACATCCCCCGGCAAGCAACACGCTCCATAACACTTCTAGTCTTGTGGGAGATTTGGATCGAGAGGAACGGCAGAGTTTTCAATCGCCATGAGTCATCTGTACAGACAGTGATGGCCAAAATCAAGAATGAGGTATCAACTTGGATTACAGCAGGAGCGAAGGGGCTGGCGACCCTCACTGCGAGAGTGTAATTATACACAGCTTTTGTAAATTTTGCTTTTAAGCTTTGCCGGATCCCGGCCTGTACTTGTCTTCTATATCAATGGAATAGGCACACTCTGGTGCTCGTTCGTTCAAAAAAAAATTGTTTTTAAAAGTAACTCCTCCGAACAAATATTTTAACTCGAATTAGGCTTGCATGCTTATCTTATGTAGCTTTGCAAGCACCTAGCAACTCTCTCCAGCATATCTACCAGCACAACCGGGCATCCTCTTTTGAGGTGCGCGTACCCTTGGCTTTCCACCACGTTCCACATCACCCTGTTCGACGAGGCGACGAACTCAGCGCAAGCGTCTCCGAGAGCCCTGCAATGGTGCTGGTCGGCCAAAGCCAGCATGGCAGCCACGCTGTCGACGTCGAGGCTCCTGCAGAGGACGTCCTCGCACATCAGCTTCAACCTCTCGACGGCGAACCTGTCCGCAGCCACGAGTAAATGCTTGGTCATTTCCTTGCTGTCGTCGTCGGCGAACTCTCCCAAGTCAGGCATCGTGTCAGTGTACACGAAGTAGAGCAGCGCCCTGAAAACGTCAGGGTGCATGTCCTCGACGGCTATGCATAGCTTCCCGGCCCCGGCGGCAGCCGTGTCCTTCTCTGCCGCCCCCTCCCCCGCCGCCGCCGCTGCCATAGGCCCGAAGAGCTCCGCGTTGAAGACCGGCGACCGCGCCGCGAGTATGATCTTATGGACGGGGAACACCTCGTCACCAACCTTGAAGGTCACGTCCGATCCTCGCTTTTCCTCCAGCAGCTTCCGGAGGTTGTCCGACAGGTCCGGCGGCGGCACCTGAGGGCGGCTGACGGCGGCGGCCTCTTCCTCCACGACCCGTGGTTCATTGACGATCACGGTGAGATCGCACTCGATCACGAGGCAGTCGTCGCGCAGGAACGTCGGCGCCTCCAGGTCCCTCCTCCTCAAACCGTGCGTGCCCCAGGAGCTGGCTTTGGAGGTGAACAGCTTGGGCGCCACCGAGTTGACGAGAACCGTGGAGTGCCCGGTGGCCTTATCGACCAGCCTGAAGTCGAAGCTCGCTCGCACCTTGGCGCCGGCGGCAACCTTGTTGGTGCTCATGAGCACGAGGAAGACCGCCACCGAGTCCGCGTGATCCTTTTCCGTGTTCGACCCGTCGGGGTAGAAGCAGATGGACCAGTCGTGGCCGCCGATGGTGAAGGTGGCGGAGCGGACGAACTTGCCGACGCCGAGGCCTCAGTGGAGGCTGTAGCCGGCGATCTTGAACGCGTGCGTGCCCCGCGCCGTCTCCGAAACGCTCGTCGACGCCGTCCGGGTTCTTGGCCTGGTCGGCCGGGATACTGCTGCCATGGTTGCTGTGTGCAGTTTGTGCGAGGGCGACGAGGAGACGAGGACACGGTACAAGGTGGTTCTGTGCTGTAGTCGGCTGCGTGAGGGCTGACACGATCCCGGAATCCTTTTCGTTCCTGGCACAATTTTGGCTCGGCTGCAGTGGGATTAGAACTTCGTTTTTTTGAATTTTTTCAGTCCCTGGCGAAAACACCGAATTTCACAAAATCTCAACCAAAAGTTCAATTAAAAGGTGAATCTTTCGTTGAAGCGAACGAAATTTTGAACAAACAGTAATTTTGCTCACCATTGAAAAGACCAAAATTTCGCGAAATTCATACAATTTTGGCTGAAATTTTGAACACACTTATGACATTGTTAGGGGTGCGCCTTATGAGGCCTAAGGCTAAGACCCCCTTATGTGTAAAAGAGGTCAAAAGAGGAGTCTGAGGGTGTCATGGTAAAAGTTGAGAACCTATTTATAATTTAAAACTTCATCAGTGGAAATAATATAAACACTCACCAACTCCGTATACAATGGGGAAAAAGGTAGGAGGAGCGGGAGGTTCTTTTGCTTCGCACACCGTCTTTCTCAACACTGGCGCCCACCGTGTTCGAGCTCGAAAAAATCCACGATGACCTCTTCCGGTGCTTCCGTACCGCGGCGCCCGTCGTCGTCGATCGACCCGCCGCCGCCGCCTCCATTTTTTTTCCCCGCGTCTTGTCGCATCCCTCCATCGCCGTAGTAGCTGCCGCGTCGTCAATCTGCTCGCCGCTGACCAAGGGTGCGGTTGTGGCCGCATCCTCATCGGGCCTTCGCCATGCGAGAGCTCGAGGGAGGCCTTGACGAAGCTGGAACAGCAGCGGCTCGACAGAGGTGCTCACGGCCTCGCGAATCATGGACACCTTCAGCAGCGACGCAATCGACAACGGGCTAAGACCAGGTCCCGCGAGCTCCCCAGTACCGTGGACACCATGGACGGCACCAAGCTCGAATCTACAGCACACGAGAGGCAAGTGTTTCCCTCACGCAGCGGCAAGCGGTGCCAGCTAAAACTTTGATTCATGCGCAGCGCAGGGTCCCTTGGTGTCCAGTCTAGCAGAGACCCGCATGAGGCTTCCTGGCGTTTTTCTTCTTCTTCCAGGAAGTAGTTAAGCAATTTTTGGGGATTATTGGTTCTTCACGTTTGGCAATAAATTGGTTCAGTTCTCTTGAGAAAATTTCGGTGCACTGCACATGGGGAGATATTCCAAGCATCGGTTGACCCATCCCTGTCACAGGCATCTCCAATTTTGGATTCCCCTCAAAACTTTCCTGTTCCTACCTTCCAGCTGCTGCAGGGTGTGCAGTAATTTGCACATGGCGTTTGAATTTTCTAATCTTTGCTTCTAATTTTTGCATTAATAGATGTTGCTCGAGATGAGTGGTGCTTGGCAGCAGCACTCGAGATGAGTGGTGCTTGGCAGCAGCACATCACGTCTGATTGATTGTGCCCACTATGACTCCAAGGTGTTTGTTGAAATGCCAGTAAAGTGCATTTGAACAAGAATAGAACCTGTGGACTCTGTTATTAGACTCATGATTCTATCATATGCTAGCTGCATGCAAATTAGTATTAATGAAGTTATGTCAGACTTTTGCATCCCTTATCTTATACATAGCAAATCATTGCATAATAGTATACCTGTACAACTTCGTTTATACTAGACCCATTACTATTGCAAGTGTGTAGCAATATGTTTGGCGAATCAACTGATCTAATGAACAACAATTCCATGAAATGATAGATGCTTTGTATGATTGTATCTAATTCCTTTGTTGTGTAAGAGGTAACTGTTGGCAAATTGTATCACCTGCTTTCAATAATTATATCCAAGCCAACAGTGTGTTTTGACTTTCTAGCCAAGTGGTCTACAGTTCTATCCAATCATGCTTGATGATTCCCTTTTTAACAGAACCTAATGATTTTTTTATAAGGGTTAATGTTTCTCTATGAAACAGTTCATAATTGTTATATGTGTATTCCAATGGATGACTTCGTATTTTGCTTTATCAATGGACACCGCACATATTGAAATCATAATTTTCATAGATGGATTTCTACTCATTAATATTATGGTCTCACTTACCAGCTGTTGATGTTCAGCTGAGGTTCATGTTATACCAGAAATAAGTTAAAATGAGGTATTGAGTCATTATGAAGTTAGTGTACCTTCCTCCATATTAAAGGGCAGTATCAAGATTGTTCCTGGATCACTGGGTTGTTCTTACTGTTTCTCACTGGAAGCACACACAAGATGTTACTGTACATAATATGAACTTATGGTTGTTGCTTCATCCTACTGTCGGTTGTAACCAATTTCTTAAGAAGCTTGTTTGTTGATTCACTGCTTTCTTGGAGACCTTTATCTGGTTCAATTACTTTCAGTGGTTTCGGATCTGAATAGTTTGCTGTTCTGGCTCAATAACGGATAATGATGATTGTGAAACAAGTTCTTGCAGATGTGCTGAGATACAACTTCTAACAATTGTTGGTGCTCCTATGTGCATGCTCTCCCCTAAGCCAGGCCTATCTGTATCCCACTCACTATTTATACCTTGATAACTTCAGTCTGATATATCTTCAAAATTCTGGCACCTTCACTTGGACTGGCCTCCACAGGACATTCTGAAGCTGTTTGGATGCTCCATGGTTCAATCTATTTTGAGTAGGTCTCAACTAGCTATGTTGGCCTGTGCATTCCCATTTCTGGGTTCAAAACCAAGAAATGATGCTGAGTACTTCCTAATAGACAAAACTGAACTGATGTCGCTTATCTGAACAATTATTGTTGGAACTGGAGCTTCTTTCTGTTTGCTTGCTGTTTGGTCATTTCTTTGGCAGAGCAAGTGTCAGACTAGATCAAAGGTAATCGGCATTGAATCAGCTACCTGGATTTCAACCTCGAGAATTTAGGCTGAAGCTATCTGATTCAACCTACAGAAAGAGGGAGTAGCCCTTCCTCTCTGAACCTTGTTATGCAATTCCCTCATTTTGGAACTTCTGTCAGCATTCTAATTTAGTGGATCAAAACCAAGAAAAACCCCTGACAAAGAAGTGTGAACTGATATGCTGTTTCTCTGAGCATTTTGGAACTGGAGTCTACTTTCTGTTTGCCTACTGACTTTAAAGAAACACGGATGCTACTTTCTGTTAATGTTCTCTGCAGTTTTTTGTTTTCTTTTTTCCAACAGTTAGTTCAGTTCGCTGAGGTATGAGGTAGTAGACTGCAGCTGCATGTTAGCAGTCAATGCTTACTATTTGGGGTCTCTTTGCCAGCAAATATATATTTGTATATTTTGGATTGCTTTAGCCTATTTATATAGAACACTGGTAACTAATTTGGGTGCCAAAGTCTCATTTTCTGAAAAGTGCTGTTGTCTATCATGTTATGGAATCAGTTCACCTGTCTTTAGATTGTTTAGAAATTCTGGACATTTTGTACATCATGAATTCTTGGGCTGCCAGTTGCTTGCTTTAAGTTTGGTGAAATTATCTACTCTTCATTCCTATGTGCTAAAGCCCATGTTTATCATCCAGTTTACCATACATACAAATTGAAACATTCATTTTTCAATAAGGCACCAAAGGGTTTATCTCCAATCCACCTATCATTGACATGCATCAGTATATATCAGTTTTCGGCCATCGCAGTTTTTTCAGGATGCTAAAGTAATTAGTTTCAGAATTGGGTCCAGTGATCTCTGGAATATTTCATTGAAAATGATGATTCATTGTTAGCATTTATGGATACTTCTTTTCTATTAGTAATTGGAAAATTGACAAGTTTGGATTATTAGGTTACTTATCTCAAGCAATCTGTTGAAAAGAAACTGTGGTAGAGGAAAATGGTGCAAATGGTTTAAGCGTCACTAGAATTCTTGCTGTTGGATTGGGTTTTTATTGTGAGGAGCCAATGGTTTAAGTATCACATGAACGGAACTTGGTTTGAATCATATATGGTGGATTCATGAGCAACCGCACTTCTGAAATGGATCCTGCAGCTATCACAGTTTTTTATTCTCGACTCCAGGGTCTAGTCTGACAGCACAATACCTGCTCATTAGCCACAATTGTTACTTGGATCAGCTCAGAAGTGAACAGCTGGAATATTTTCAGAGTTTCAGATTGCAGATTTAGTTGTTTTCCTGCATTTTCAATGAAATCTTGGGATTGGTTCTATGCTCGGTTTAAGTTGCTTTGCGACAACTTGTTTGGACTGTCAATTTATTGTGAGCTGGCACCAAAGCAATTCAGCAAGGGGGCAGAAGCCTCTCTTATTCTGTTTTTCTGCTTGTCATATATACCCTCTTGTGCAAGATCAAATAGAACCATCTGTTGCAGCGAGAGCTAGCTTCTGCTTTACTCCTCTCCGGATTTTCAGTAATAGCCTATTTTAACTCTGTTTATCACATTCAGTTGGCGTGTAGTAAAGATTGTGCCAGGTTTGCAGAGTTCTACCGATTGCACAATAAGCAAACTGGTATTAGAGTGCAAGTCAATTTGCTTAATTGCATGCTGCAACAGCCTTTGGTGCTCAATTCAACAGAGTTTGCCAAATTGTTTATTTGGGAAATAAAATGATCATCAATTGAGATTATGTGGAGATGGTCTCACCTAGTTCACTGGAAATTTTAGCTTGGGTTTATTGAAAATGGTACTTGCTACATGTGGACTGGATATAATCTTTGGAATGGTGGATTTCTCGCTGATATTGATGATATAATTGAGCTGAAGTTCATGGACAACCTTATGGCTCTTCAGTTACCGCCTCACGGTTTTTCGCTTATTGCTTTATGGTTCTTCGGTTACCATATTCAATTGTTTGGTCTTTGTTGCGGGGTTCAGTGTTTGGTCAAGCGGGTAGTCATGTAGTTGGATTAACGGGACTCGATGAAGCATTTCATGTCATTTGTTCACGTGAATATTATCAGCTTACTCATCTGAAGGGATTTGTTGAAATGCAGCCATAGTAGAGGAAAAGTAATTCTGTTGGGCCCATTATTGTCATCACATTTCTGGGTATCACAATCACTTTGTAAGTATCTCCAAACCATTTCTAAATTCGAAACCTATCTGCTATCTCAACAGTAACCGATCTTTACTACAATAAGCCCAGTATATTAAATGTGAGCTATAACTAGCATGAACTGATTTTCTTATTGCAACTTAGGTGGTTCCTATATACTATTTCAAGAGCCCTAGAGGGGCTAGTCATGAAAACTCATCATTTTTGCACGTTAGGAATTCCTCTAACTTGCAACAGTTCACTAATGTCAGTATTGCTTTATCTGTATAGGCTAACTTTGTTAATCATGTGATTACTCTTGCACTACTCATATATCCAACTAATGAATTTTACCAGCATGTCATTACCATATTCAAACTATGACTCATTTCAGCGCAATGTTTTATACTCTGTGAGACTTAAGTCCAAATCATTAGTCGAAGCAACTGAGAGTTGCGATATCGACTAGAGCATGATGCTCAGGAAGTAAGTCCACAAAAGCTTGAGCATGAGCAAGCTTTTGTCGACTTATCTGCTTATTTTGTGTTGTTACTATACCACAGTTGAATGAGACATATGACCTTTGATTGAGACATCTTTCCAAAAATACAAGTTATTACATCTTTTATATATCAAAATATCTTCTCTTGCAGGATTTCACCACTGTAAGTATCTCTTCACTTGCTCAAGACTAACCCGTACATGCTAGACCTTTGCGTTTTCCTTTGCAGGTACATTGGTTTTCATCACCTAACTAAGTCAAAAATTAGTGCATGATATGTTGGTTTTCATAGTGTCATGATCTTCATCACATAATATATCATATGGACATTCTGGACATTTGGATATCATCATCTATTGAAATCACCACTTTTGGCATTCATCAATTATTGGTCTCTCACTATAATGGTTCTCAAAAAATAATAGCTCTATCTTGCTTTATCTTCACCTCCGACTTTCATCAAAATACAAGGTAACTGCTTCCACCCCCTCCCCTCTCACAACGGATGTCTTTTCGTTGCAGGGTAACATTGTTATTACTTTTACTGCTGTCGAAATACCTTGATCCAAGCTAACTCTCGCACGAAAATTTAACCACTTTCAAGCTGTCAGTATATGTTTCAAGTGATCATCTTATCCTTCATATCTTGATTCATATGCCTATTCAAGTTTGTGAATGGGCAAATCTAGGCTCTGGGCATATTTATGCAGGTTCTACTTATGTGATCTTAAAAATTCAAAACCTCACGTACTTGTATGTTTATGAGAATCCATGTTTATGAGATCCAAATGTGGTGAATGAGATGAAAAGGTTCCGTGATAGCCGAAATCCCAAAGTGAAAGAATGATTCCATGAGAAGGCTTCGTGATAGCCGAAATACCAAAGTGAAAGAATGATTCCATAAGAAGGCTCCGTGATAGCCGAAATCTCAAAGTGAAAGAATGATTCCGTGAAAAAGAGCCCCGTTATGGCCTAGATCCCAGAGTAAAGGGACATCCTACGAAAAGGCCTGAGACAACAAGAAGTTGTGGGCTAGATCCCAGAGTAAAGGGACATCCTACGAAAAGTCCTGAGATAACAACAAGTTGTGGCCTAGATCCCAGAGTAAAGGGATATCTTATGAAAGGGCCTGAGACAACAATAAGTTGTGGCCGAGATCCCAGAGTGAAGGGATGATTCCACCGAGATCCCAGAGTGAAGGGATGATTCCACCGAGATCCCAGAGTGAAGGGATGATTTCATGAAAAGGCTTGAGACAATAATAAAACTACATTATTTTGGAATGTTGGTGACATGATATAACCAACTATGAAATACATCTTGGCTTGGCATGTGCATACATTTCATTCATTTGCATCAAGACATGCATCAAAAGCATTGCATGAGATATTCTCAGTTTTACTTTCCAAATTGAGCCAAAAGGCAGCAACAAGTTGAGGCATGAGTTATCCTTCCATCCCGAGCCAAAGGCAACAATGAGTTGCGACATCAGTTTAACTTTTCAAGCTATTCGGAGCAAAAAGTGACAAGTTTTAGCATCAACTTTCATTTCGATATACACTTGTTTTTTCCTCTAACCTTGCAGGATTTAAAATTACATAGTGAAAGCAAAAAAGTATTGTGAAATTTAACAATAATCATTGAGTACCATATATTTAACATTACCTATATGATTTGGATCCAAGGATGTTTATGGGAAATAATGATTGGATCATTCTTTGTGCTATATATATACAACCCCTTTCAGGTGAAAGCTGTCGGGCCAACCTGACCTAAGTTGCAGATTCGACAAGGCTCGACGCTAGAGGGGCTCGACCTCATCATCTTCAACAAATTCGTGTCTTCCGCTGCACGGGCTCGGGGGGCTCAACCCGGCATCATCCTCAACTTCGCATCTTCTACTACACGGCTCAAGGGGCTCACCCTCGACATGCTTCGGTATCGCCATGTACCTCAACTACTTTGACGACATCATCTATTTCAAGTGTGATTCAACCTCGACCACCTCGACTACTTCCACGACATCATCTACTTCAAGGGCGACTCCACTTCGACCACCTCGACTACTTCGACTACTACACGCGAAGCTTCTCTCACGAACACCGGCCAAAAGGGGCTGGGGTTGCATTGGAAAACCAGTACATCATCATTGTCCGGTGCTCGTGAGAGAGTTTGAAGACATTGCAGCAATCATCGATGACGAGCACTTCAGCTACATTGACTCTTGAAGCAAGGAGTGAAGCCGCACGAAGAGCGAAGCATGTACAAGGCACTTGGAGGTAGTTACCAGCACTTGAAGGTAAAGTAACTGGAGTCGGTATATGTAAACTCAAGATTGTGCGTGCTCTTTTCTTCATACCCTTTTTTCCCATTTGGTTTTTGGGATGTAATTTTTAGTGAGGCGCACATGAGTAGGTTGCTAAGGGCGTTCCTTGCAACCAGAGTTGGAGTTGTATTTGGACTTCTTTTAAACATGAGCAACTATTAGGTCTTGTTGTGCCGACCAAGACCAAATAGTTGAGAGGCTAGTGTTGGGGGTGCGCCTTAGGAGGCCTAAGGCTAGGACCCCCTTATGTGTAAAAGAGGCCAAAAGAGGGGGTCTGAGGGTGTCATTGTAAAAGTTGAGGACCTATTTGTAATTTAAGACTTCATCGGTGGAAATAATATAAAGACTCACCTCCTCCCTGTACAATAGGGAAAAAGACTAGGAGGAGGGGGGAGGTTCTTTTGCTTCACACATTGTCTTTCTTCAGACTGCTGGGATCAGAGATCCCAACAGACATCAAACTTCCAAACTATGTACGCTATTCTTTCCAAACATCAGGTTAGTTCTGAAGAATCACAGCATATATATGTTGAGCTCAGATTGAACATGTTAGAAAGAATGGTACAGCACTAACAAATACAGCTGGGCAGCCAAGCCAACGGTGGAAACTGAACCTCCAGTAAAGTACTCTGGTCAAGATTTTAAACAGAAACTACTACATTTTTCGACAACAAATTGTAACACCATGGGCTGGTACATGATCTTGTAAGTTGTTACAGCTAGCTCAACAAGGCACACAGACATTCTTGTCCATGACTTGGTCCAAGCGGCAGCTCCAGGCAAAAAATGTGACAACAGGGTCAAGCACGAGTGCGGCAGTGAAGTTCGCCATCTTCTTATGTTTGTGCTTATCAGATTCTTGGCGCGGCAAAAGATACCGTCACATGGATCAGCAGCATATTGCAAGCTTAAGTAGTTATGGTACAGACCAAGGAGAAAATATAAGGAAGACACAAATTATCTACCCAAGTAACATATATATTGCATACCTCCACCAATTGTGGCTTCAGGAAGCCGTTCTATCGAGTACCCGTGTCGTGTAATATACATGATTGGAACACCACAAAACTTCAAATTGAGAAAATGCACGTGTTATAAGGGTACATAAAAGCTTCTGTCATATCAGGATCCTTGGGTCCAACCGCCGGTTCAAACGGCGGTAGATGCCGCATCTCACCTTGACACCTACTGTCGGCGGGTGATCCAACTGTCGTTCTCAACGGTGGTTGGGACCTCCAACTGCCGTTTTCAGTGGCGGCAGGACCCTACGGTGGTTGGAGATTAGTTTTGAAATTTTTTTAATCGGTCCTTTATTTTTAAAAAACACGAAAAAATATTAAAAAATTCAAGGTGGGCGATGTTGTCCCAATTTTTTTAGAAACTTTTGGGCCCAATTGTCATAGAGGCTTTTATTAGCCTCTAGCATCTTGTTGGGCCTTTTCTGCTCGATCCGGGCCAAGAAGATGTCTCTAGGGTAGGGTTTTTTTACCGACCGTTACCGCAATTTATACCGCTCTTACCGTTGCGGTCCGGTATAAAAAAACCGCGGTAAAAAGTATCAAATCGAACCTATCAAACCGGTGTCAACGGTTTACCGCTCGGTTTGTGCGGTTTACCACTCGGTTTTTATTCCTTATACCAACCGCTCGTACCACGGTAAAAAAAACCCTCCTCTAGGGACGTTGATGGGAAGCTGGTTGGGAAACTGAGGGACTGAGAGTGTGCCGTCTCGTCGGCTAGGGAGAGAGGCGGAGGCGGAGGATGGCGGCGGGGGCCGCGACGGCGACGCTCCGGTGGGTGCTGCAGATGCACCGGGACGTGCCGCGTGCGGCGCAGTTCTACGCGGAGGGGCTCGATTTCAGCGTCAACGTCTGCACGCTCCGCTGGGCCGAGCTCCAGTCGGGGCCGCTCAAGCTCGCGCTCATGCACACCAACGACAGGTTCGATTACCGCTCTGCGCTATTCCCGTCGTGTTCTGGTAACAATTTGGTCCTTGGAGTTGGTTGACGAAATGCGGCGGCTGAGGGGTCCGATCGAGCGGCATTCTGCCCCGGTGGTGCTACGTGCTACGAGGTTTATTTGTTCGATGAAATGCGTGTGGGCACTCGTGTTTTGGTCAGATACAGTAAACATAGGTAATGACATGCAAGAATCCACGCTGTGAGATGCTGGGGGCAAAGGAGAAATGCGGCTGATTTTCATCTCACCCAGCCTTGAAAATTTTGTCCTCAAATTCTTATCCTGTGCATATGAACTGGGTTCAAAATTCCTTCTTTCCAAACACTTTATTTGCCATCAGCACCTTGTAGCTTAGATGAGTAGCTTTGCAGGTTAGATGGAGTGAACACTAAGTGAGTGTTCTCTTTGCTCGCTTGTCCCCCCTTGTAAAGCGGTAAATTGGTCTTGTTTCAATGTGCAGGAGTGCATGACACATGTCAATGGATCCTTCTTTTCTGGGCAATGATTTGCACTTTACAGGTTGCTAGCGGGCTTTGCAGTTTGAGCCTTTTGGAGTAAAAGGACCTTTTTGCTGATGTTCTTGGTCTATGGAAGGAGTGTTGGACCTGTGAGGTTGCCCTATTCTTGAGAAATCAATGACTGAGCTGAGTGATGACTCTACATTCCAAAATATTGATTCAAGATATACCTCAACACATTTCATAGTGTTTATTGCAGTCTTGCCAGCTCAATAACAGTTATGGTACACTGTATATGAAAACAAATTATTAATTATTGAATTATTTTTTCGTCCTTGAAGCTTTTATCAGTTTTGTCATGGACTCAAAATTTCATCGCCATATGAATATAAGATAGGCAAACATCTTGTTCATACGGAGTATAGGATACTTATATGTTAAGAAAGATAAATTTCCAATTGTAAAATGCATGTTCTTTAGATACTACAACATGTTTCTGAGCTGCCAAAGGGTGCTAGACCAGTTGGTCTGGGCACGCCAGCGGCACCCCACAGGTCGTGGGTTCGATCCCCGGTTGGGGCGAATTTCCGCTTGTGGGTAAAAAAATCCCCTCGTCGGTCCCGTGTGCCAAAGCACTGGTTTGAGCCGGCCCAGTCTCACGGGTTACGGTTCCCAGTGTCAGGGCGGGGCCGGGGTTCGGGGATTTTCTCGGCCTGCGTGAGAAGGCCTTCTTCTTACATGCAATGCCCGGGGGGCGGCTTGCCCCTCGCAGGTCGAGTTTTAACATGTTTCTGAGCTGACTAATGTATGAAATTGTAACTGTGTCTAATGGTTCGTGCATATTTACAGTTACCTTGCGTCGCAGCGTGCCTATTCTTCAATGCTATCATTCACTGTACCAGACATTAACAGTACAGTTTCAAAACTTATGTCACTGGGAGCTGAGTTGGATGGACCGATCAAATATGAGATCCATGGAAAGGTATTGTGCTTATATATGCCCATAATTCCCTTATGCAATAGTGATCATGACTCCTTGGGAAACATCTTATGGCATTACATTTCCTTGGAATTCTTATTTGTTTGTATGCAGGTTGCAGCCTTACGATGTATCGACGGGCACATGCTAGGTCTTTACGAGCCAGCTTGAAGAACCTGTGCCATAATGAAAGTGACAAAAGGCTTGTTTAATTACTTGCAAATGACTGATGTGTGTGCTCATTTGTTCCCAAGAACTTTTGCTATTAAGTCAACTGGCTGGACCTGAATGCTTTCTGAAGTACCAGCTACCAGGGTCCTTTGTTAGCAAAATCATGTGAGATAACTTATAGGAATAGAGAATATATATCAGACTCTGTCTTGTATAGCTGGTTGTGCTGCACATTTTCTAGAACTGAATGCACAGTTCAGGACGGTCAGTTATTTGTAGTATCTTTGATGGTTTTGCTTGGTAATGAAGCTGGCTGGGTCGACGTAGCAATATTGTATCTAATTCAACGATCAACCAGTGCATCAATGTCCATTCCACATTGATTAGTGCAATGTATCACTTTCGGATATCATGTAATTGGAAATATGATGTAAGCACTTACTGTGTTGACCACTGTGCACTGAACAATTGATTTTCACTTCAATCATCATTTGTGCATCTTATTCAACTTGCAATCTTTAGTGCACTTGAGGTCATCTTGGGGCCTCGTCACTTGAGGTTGCCAGAACATGCAGTGTGCTCCGTCCTGCAGATAAATTACTCCCTCCGTTCTTAAATATATGACACCGTTGACTTTTTACTCCAACTTTGACCACTAATATATATTGAACAAATTATAGTTAACTAAAACAAAATGTATATCATTACATCTATTATCCAATGTACTTTAGATTTAACTTGTTGGTTGATCAATTTGCTAAAATATTTTTAGAAAAGACGAATAGTCAAACGAACGAAAAAAACTAATGGTGTCATATATTTAAGAACGGAGGTAGTATGTCTCTCTCATCTTGTATCGAACTTTATTGCGGGCATGTTTTGATCCATGGTGCTGAAGTTTAACACTTCAAACCAAACAAGAGGGTTAAAATGTGCTAGGAGCATCTCCAGCAGATTGCTCAAATTCACTCCCAATACCAACAAAAACTACCCTTTAAGAGACTTTGGAGATGAAAGAGAGAGCTCCAACAGATTACCAATAGGTACCCTAATACTAAAACTTTTCAGCAATCGCCAAAAACTCACCTCTCCCCTTGATACAGGGGGATGCAAGCCTCTTCCCTATTGGAGTATTGGCTGACGTGTGGGCCCATGCGTTGGGAGGAGGTATTGATCTATTGGAGATTAATTTTGGCAGCCTGTTGCAACGGTGACTACCAAAATTGTGAAAGCAACTATAGGAGATGAAAAGACAAGATGTTTTTGGTAGTAAAGGATGAGCAATCTGCTGAATTTGCTCTAGAAGGGTAGTGTCAAACTTTAGCACCATCAACCCTTTAGCCCCTACTAAAGGCTCGCATGAGCCCAACACCGAAGCGTCGCGGGGGGCGACCCGCCTAGGGTTCCCCCGCGGCGGCCGCCGCCGCCCGTTCTCCCGGATCCGGCGTCTCCTCCCCCATCCGAGCTCAGATCCGTGATCCCCTCGGCGTCCTCTCTCCATTCGTCCTTGTCTCGCCTCCCCTCGTGCTGTGGCCAAGGAGATCGACTCCAGTCGCCGCCCCACCACCTACCCCCACCGCTCCGCCATGTCGGCGCCTTGCGGGCCTGGAATCGACGACGGCGACCTCCTCGGCGACGAGGGCTCCCTCTCCGCCGCTTCCGCCCATGCCGTCTCCTCCCCTGCGCCGGATGTCGCCCACGCCGCCGCCTCCCATGCGCCGGACGTCGCCCACGCCGCCGCCTCCCCTGTGCCGGCCCCCTCCACCACGTTGGTGCCCTACAACCCGACGCCGACGCCCGCACACGCTTCGGGCTGCCCGTCTTCGCCCAGCTCCCTCCCCCCACGGCCGCGCCCTTCTTCCCGACGCTGGCCCTCAACGGCCGCCCCAACGAGCTACGCTGGGCGGACTCTGACGACGAGGACGCCGACGACCTGCTCGTGGACGATGGCGCCCACGACGGCGGCGACCCCGACTGTGACAACGGCTTCAACATCGGTGCGCCGGCCTCCTACCTCGATGTGGCGCGCCGTTCCCCACCGCCATCAGACCTCTCACCTTTGCGTGGCGCCCGGCAGGCTCCTCTCACCAAGGTGCAGGGCCATCCGCGCCATGACGGTCGCCGCCGCCAACACCTCGCTCGGAAGACCCGTCGTCGTGCGCCGGAGCTCGTCGTCGGCCTGCCGCACCGTGGGTGGCCGTCCAGGCAGGCGTCCCCCCCCCGCCTCCGCGGTGCCACTCTCGACGTCCACAGGGGACGACTGCAGGCCGCATCTCCAACCACCTGCGCCTCGGCCTGCGGGAGGAAGCCGCTGGCCGCGTTCCCAGCCACAAGTGCGCTCAAGGCACGGTGGGTGGCCGCATCCCCGTGCAGCTACGCCTCGGGCCGCGGGTGCCTGACGCCGTCGCGCACCAGCCCTGCCGCCATCGCTTCTCCCCGCCGGACACCGAAGGGTGGAGTGAAGTCCTTCCCGGCCAGGTTTCGAGAACCCCGCGGTCGTGCTCCGCGGCACCTCGGCAGAACCCTACTCTGCGGCGCAGCCTTCCGATGCGGCTCGACGGACGTTGCCTCAACTGTCTATCCTACTGTCACCGACGAGCCACCTACACGCGTCCCACGCGGTGTCTGCGCTGCTTCAACCTTCACCACATCGCCAAGGACTGCAAACGTCCGCGCAAGCCACCGACCGACAGCACTGCTACCGAGGCTGCTCGCTCCCTGCGGCACGAGGTGCGCCACCGCCGTGAGGTCTTCTCCGCGACCATGCCTCGCAACTCCAACGCGGCGACATCCACGCCGAGGGAGGCTGTGACTTCCCGGGAGGGCGCCGACGCCTTCCCCGCCGCCGAGTCGCTCCGCACCACCACCGCCGCAGCTGGATGCTGCCGTTGTTTGCTCCTTGGTTTATAGGGACACATCTATGGTTGGGGCCTCTGATCCGATGTTGCTCGAGCGGGAGATATGCTTCTCGGCTCCACCACCGAGGGCTACCTGGTCGGCGCTGGGCACATCCCCATCGGATGTGGCAACGGTTCAGGCGTGCGCACCGACGATCCAAGATGAGCCCATCGGTGTTAACATTGTACCCGCCTCGCCTACCTCCTCTGAAGATCGCCTCGACTGCTTCTTGGACGTGATCCAGAAGAAGCCGACATCTCCCCTTCTCGCGGCCCCAACCCGTCCGGCGATGTTGCCAGCCCCATCTGTGGCACCCAAACGTAGTAGTTCAAGGCTCGCCAACAACAAACTCGCGAAGATCCCGATCGCTCACCGTGGAGAAGTTCTTCTCATGCGTCGCTTCGACATGGAGGCGAGTGATCTCAACGGTACCTTCAGTTCAGGCCTGTCAGGTGGACTCGCCGATAAGTTACTTGACGCTTTACCCTCACGGAAGGCAAGTGCTAGTAAGGCCCGGGAGGAAGTGCTTATTGTCTAAGTTGCATCCTCCACGCCTAGGTTGCCCGTTTAGCGAGTAGTACGATTGTGTTCCTTTGTCCACCCTAGGTCACTCTTTCTGTAATATCTAGTAGGTGAGTTTGGCGTGCGTCTGTCAGCCACGCGCTGTTGTAACAAATTATTTTATCCTCTTAATACAATGATACGCAGCTCTCCTGCGTATTCTAGAAAAAAAACCTTTAGCCCCTCCAAGATATGCTAAAGTAGACTAAAAAAATGTGATAAAAGTATGTGGTATAGGGTTAAACTTTGACACCATGTGATGTGCTAATCTTTGACACCATGTGATGTGCTAAACTTTAACCCTTGTATCCAAACACCAAAAGGGGTTAAACTTTAGCCCTCCATTTGAGGCTGCTAAACTTAATTCTGGGGCTAGCCTGTTCGACTACCTAGTCGTTGGTGGCTGGTGTTGATTTGTTGTGAAAGAAAAATACAGCTAGTTGGCTGGTAGCTGTGGTTGGTGCTAATTTATTGTGAGAGAAAAGTACGGTTGGTTGGTGGCTGATAAGCCAGACGAACAAGATAAATATGAACCATTTAAACTTATGATTTGTAAGACTCTGTGGGCATTAGAACTCTGTATTGTGTGCTATGGATGCTCTAAAACTGCTTTAGACTATCTAACGTCTTGTGTTAGTGTGAAAAATTATGTGATGCTTGTTCTATTTAAGGTGACAGAAAGTGTGGAGAATTCGGAGATATTTGTGGAGACTCTGCAACTTGCAGAGAATCTAGAGGTGTATCTGTGAATTCTCCAAATTTTCTGCCATAGTTCAATTTGATTCATATTGTTGGGATGATTAATCTGTCATATGCATCACATATATCTTAGTCACACACTTGAGCACACACATCCCACCGTAGCTAGACTATGAAGAATTTCCATGGTTGTACCTTTTATGCCATTTGACATTAAAATCATGTCATGCATTAAGGGGGAGTTCGTATTGTATATTAGAATCTTGTTGAGAATTGCCTATTTATTTTGTAAGTTTTAAGTGTGTTGTCATGGATTAATGAAAGAAGATAGATTGAGATACTGTAGCACTTAGTCCCTTAAGTGGGTTTTGATTGACTATCAGGTTGGCCCTTAAGTGGACTATTATCTTGTCCCTTAAGAGTACTATTAGGCTGGCTGCACAAAACTACACATGCATTCAACTCATAGAAATCCATTTGGAACATGGGATCAAACACTAGGTACCATTTTTGTGTTCTTGTAGAAATAGTACATTGAGTTACTCGCAAAGTTCACACTTTCATGATTAAAACAGATGTAGAGAGAAATGAAACATGTCATGCATGAGCTAGCTAGGAGCAAGTTAATAACATTGACTCGTTAAATTGGATAACCATCTTACCACCATGTGTTACAATGCATCAAGCTGACCAAGTGAGAGCAAGAATACAAATATGATAAATAAGGTCTGTGCAACTGCAAACTCGACCCCTGCAAGCTCAGGGGAGCTTTTGATGGCATGCTCTGGTTTTACTCCTGGCCTGAGCCTTGGGCTGTTAACAGAGAATAGGAGTTGGTGTGGGGCAGCCCCGTGCCTTGCCAGACTCAGATCAAAGAAAGGAAAAACATTCCATCATATATGACATTGTCTGAGACCTCTGCACCATGCTTCCCCTCACAGTAGCAACAGATCCCGCAACATACTGCAGGTCGCACCATAGGGTCACAGTCGAGGACCAGCATACACTGCCTAGTTTAAGGTCAGTTGAACCGTGTGAGTTGTGACTCTTTTTTCTTTGAAAAGCTTTCATGTCATGAAGTCCTTTCCACGGGCTGGCTGAACGTTAATAAAATTCACAATGTTGTGTTGCATCAAATAGGCAGGCACGAATGTGTTGTCTTTGTTGAATCGTCATGTATTGTTCACATGCGTGATAGCTTATAACGTTACCACCATCACTGGACCTATATTGTCTAGACATTGTACCTATGGTGTTGTGTTTACTGTACATATGCCTACCTCTTTTGTTGTAGATTTGTCTTCATTTGCTTAAGCCCACTACTAATCGGGCTATGCAGCAACGATTCACTTGTCACTGGTTGACTCTAATGCTGTCATAAACGATCGTGTAGCATGTGTAAATGTAAACGCTACACAGTGACCTACCCTGTAGTATAGGGTATCAGTGGTCTATTACACGGTTAGCATGTGTACACTTCCAAACACGAGTTAATGGCTTTAAAATAGAAAAAAAAATTACTCAGTGTGTAGGCGTGTAATGAGCTATTTTGGTAATCATGTGTCTGGGCGGAAGTTTAAAATTTTTGGACCGAAACTATCAAAATTGTGTATCATATCTATGTCCACATGTATACATGTAATGTAGGTTTTAGATTGTCCCCCAAACAAAGCGGGTGTTCCAGCAGCTTCCTGCATCCTCTCGCGCATCCACCCGGCAGTTGGTTCCCACGACCGTGAGAAAGGGGGGGAGTGGGAGGCCGCAGGCGTGAGGCGGAGGTCGAGCAGCTCACCGCGCCGCCGCACGGGTCTTTGCAAGTGAGGAGCTCGAGGCAGAGGAGAGAAGGGAGGCGCCTCGAGCTGGCCACTGATCTCCACCTCGCCGAGGACAGCGAGGACAGAGCAGCCCCCACCTCCGCACAAGCGTGCACACGACCGACGGTGGAAGCTCGTCGCCGTGCACAACGAGGAGAGGGGATCCACCTCGCTCGTGAGCTCCACCTCGCCGTCGAGATTCGAATCGAGCCACCCCTCCGTGCCTTGACCTCGCTCCTGGGGAGGAGGAGGCGGCTACCGGAGATGTGAAAGAGACGAGATGACATGTGCTGCTCCACGACGGCGGGCAAGATCCGGTGGCGGAGGGTGGAGGCAGCCGGCGAGCTCGAGCGCCGCTGTTGAAGGTCGGTGTCGGCATGAGGAGGAGAGCGGCGCCTCCTTGCTCCTCTGCGCACCTACGCCGAGCTCCGCACTGGGAAGCTCATCCGTTCCGACTGGAGGAGCTGACGCCTCCACGGAGAGGAGCTAGGAGGCATCGGCGGAGATCCGGTGACAGCGCACGTGAGGGGAGGCCAGCCCCTGCTCGATCCGCGGATGTCGGGACCGGCGCAAGGGGGAGAGGGAGGGCGAGCAACGGGGGCGCAAGGGGGAGAGGGAGGGCGAGCAACGGGGTAGCCGAGGTGGGGAGGAGGTGGCCATGGGGTCGAGCGCTGCGGCCCAGTCTCCGACTCCGACGGTCGGTGGGTCTCCCGCAGGTCAACACAAGCGGATCTCTTCGGCGGAACTTCCACCGGAGGCGGCGCACCTAGAGCGCCTTCTCGCTGTCGATGGCGACCCATATGGCGGAGTTCTCACCCGTGACGTCGACGGTGGTGGCGTAGGCCTCACCGAGGCCGTTGGTGATAGCTTTCTTGCGGTGAGAGGGGAGGAGTCCCGCAGACGACGCGAGTGGCGGCCATGCGGCGGTGTCACTGATGGCCAGTGCGAGCTCAGCGTCGACCGAGAGGAGGAGCCAAGACTGGGACTGCACCCCCTCGCCCCCTCCTCCTGCGCGGTACCGCGACCTCTGCCTCCCCAACCACCGGATCTATGTCGGGGTGGTGCAGAGTAGGTGAAGGGGGCGCGGCCATGGCACCACCGCGGAGGCGGGCGCGGAAGCTGACGAAGAGTCACGGCCATGGCGTCGACAGAGAGAGGACGGGGAGAGAGGCGGAGCTCGAGAGGAGGCGGAGCGTGAGAGGAGGCGTGCGGGAGGCATCGGTTGGTCGCTACGAGATGAGCGAAGGAGAGAGGAGATCCCAGGAATGAGCGTCTGCGCGGGGGGCGGGGGCCGCATTTTGCAGCAACCGATGCGGTGATTGCTGGAGGCACTACAGTGTGCGTTCCTTCTTCATTTTGAAGATCTGGTGCCATATGCGGTGATTGCTGGAGATGGTCTTAGCATGCTATTTTTCCTCATCTGTACCAAAATGTGTATTTTGTATACATGGTGTGTACAAGATGTGTACATAATGTTTACACAGCGTGTACATAATGGTTACACGACCTACACATTAAATGAGGGTTCACCAAATGACTACCATTTAGCGTTTAGGTAAACATTGATTGAGGGTAGTGCAGAGTGCACATGGATAGGCGGAGGGTATTGTGTGAGGCCTCACCGCTATAAAGTAAGACCAAAGTCGATTGGCTCTTCGACTCAAGTGTAGCCCACATCTTCTTATGCTGATCTTTTTTACAATTTTAAAATAAAAGAGACTTATTTTTCTTCCCCATCCACTCCTCCATTGCTAGTGATGCACAAAGTGGTGGTCCAGGTGGAGACGACAAAGGTAAGAGTTTTTTATATTTGCATGCATCGTGTACTTTTTTTCTTTTAATTGTCGGTGACTCTTAATTATAGGCAACCATGGCAGCAAGGGGGAGTCATCTCTGCTAGGTTTTGCTATTTTTTTGAATGTGGGGAAATGTATGGATTGGAAAAAGTCGAGTAATCATATACATAACTTTCTAAGAGTATTTGCGTAAAAATGTTTTGCCGCGGTTCAAAACATAGTTTGGTTATCTTTAATTGATTTTTTAGAACATGCTTGTCTGGTTCTGAATGTCACCAACGTTGTTCACCCTATGTTTCCCTCTGAGTTTGAGTCCATGGGATGTGACAACCTTCACTGTCCAGGCGACGCTCTACCGCTTTCCAAAAGGGCCTAGTTATGGAACAAAGTCACCACCTCTGTTTGGGTTCACTGATACGACTGGAAAGTTGGTACCCCCAATGGGGAAACAACACCAACCCCATGGTCAGAGGACATCTAAAGTTGGAGCAAGAAACATGACATCAGCAGTAGCTAGATAAGTTTTATGACTTCTTTGTTTCAACTTATGGAGAGCTTTTGACACCTAACTTTTCGTATATCCAAAAGACATATACCTCTAAAAGTCGAAAAATTGAAAGCTCTTAGAAAGTTGCTTTTGCCTTTTGTTTATATGGAAAATTAGTTGTCCAAAAACTCCCAGAAGCTAAAACTAGTGTGGCACACAATCTGTACACAATGTTTACATGGTGTGTACATGATGTGTATGTAAATGTTATTTACACGACGTGTACACAGTGTGTACACAATGTTTACACGGCCTACACATTAAATGAGGGTTGATCGAATGACTATCATTTCGCGTTTAGGTGAAATTGACTAAGAGTAGTGTGCAGAGTGCAGACGAAGAGTTTGAGGAGTATTAGGTGAGGCCTAGCCGCTATAAAGCAAGACCGGAGCCGATTAGCTCTTTGCCTCAAGTCCTGCCTGCATCTTCTTTTGTTGATCCCTTTTTAAAATTTTAAAATAAAAGAGACTTATTTTCCTTCCCCATCCACTCCTCCATGGCAAGTGATCCGCAAAGGGTGGTTCTGGTGAAGATGGTAAATGTACAAATTCTTTATATTTGCATGCATCTTGAACTAATTTTTTTCTTCTAATTTTCGGTGACTCTTAACTATAGGCAACAATAATAGCAAAGGGAAGTCATCTCAGATAGGTATTGCTGCTTTTGCGAATATGAGGAAATGTATAGATTGGAAAAAACCGGCTGATTCTATAGGTACCTTCCTAAGAGTATTTGTGTTAAAATGTTTTACAATTAAAACCATATTTGGTTATCTTTAATTGTTTTTTCCAGAACCAGCTTGTCTGGTACTAAATGTCACTGGACTATGTTTCCCTCTGAGTTTGAGTTAACGGGTTGTGATAATCTTCACTATCCAGGCGACGTTATACCGCTTTCGAAGGGCTTGGTTATGGGACAGATCTGCCTCCGCCTGGGTTCACTGATACGACTAGGAAGCTGGTACCCCTAATGGGGAAACAACACCAACACGAACCCCATGGTCATGGGAAATCTAGAGTTGTAGCAAGAAATATGACATCGGCACTAGCTAGATAAGTTGTTAGGCCTTGTTTGTTTAAATTTATGGGGATCTTTAGACACCTAGATTTCTGTATATCCAAAAGACATATGCCTCTAAAAAGTGGACAACTGGAAAGCTCGTAGTAGAAAGTTGCTAGGAAATCAAGTTGTCCAAAAGCTTCCAGAAGCTTAAACTAGTGTGAGACACAATGTGTACAGTATGTGTACACAACGTTTACACGGCCTACACATTAAACGAGGGTTGACCAATGTTTAATATTTAGGTGAACATTGACTTACAGTAGTGCAGAGTGCAGACCGGAACCGATTAGCTATTTGCCTAAGTCATGTCTGCATCTTCTTTTGCTAATCCTTTTTTAAAATTTTAAAACAAAAGAGACATATTTTCCTTCCCCATCCACTCCTCCACGACCAGTGATCCGCAAAGTGGTGGTTTTGGTAGAGACGGTAAATACACTCGATGTCGGGAGGAAGATAAGGTGCAACGGAAAGAAAAAAGATAAGGAGAGAAGGGGTGGTTCTGGATCGTTGGATCACATCCAACGAGCTGGAACAGTAACTGACAGAAAAATACTACTTCAGAGAAAATACTATTTCAATCAATTGATGGCTGAGACAGACCCCAACTTTGGCAGAGAACTCCATCAAAAGTGGTGTCTCCGGTGGTTTTGCTTGGTCGTGAACTCGGAGGGTCCATCTAGCAATGTATCTAATTTAATGTTTGATCTACTGTAGGAATGTCCTGTCCCTACTCGTCAGTTCAATGTACCAATGAGAAATTTCGAAATTTAGCACCCAATTCAACTGCCTCTCTAGATTTGGCACCCAATTCGACACCTCTTCAAAAATTGACACCCAGACCGCGAATTCTTTCAGAAATAGGGACTCACCCCATACTATATTGTTTCTCTTCCTTTTGGCACTGTTTACTCTAGTGGAGGGGCCAAATTGCCCCTGGCCATCTATTATTCCCTAAAAGCCTTACCAGGAGCATCGAGGAGACAAAAAAAAACTACTCACCGACGCGCCTGTTCCTAGCCCTCAGCCGCCCCTTAATTTGATTCCTCCAGCCCAGAAAATATAGTTTTTTTATGCCTTTCATATATAAATTTTGACAGCATGTACCCTATATATGAGAGATTAAACAACACAGCACATGATATCAAGAGATGAAATAACAACATTAGGATCAATCCAACACACAGATAATTAGGTCCAATCCAACACACATAAATAGGTTTAATCCAACACACATAATTTTAGCCATGCAAGGCTAGTTCAGAAATGCAAACACACAATACACAGGTGAAGATGGGATAAAATGGGGGTAATCATCTTAACCCCTAAATCCCCAAAATCATGAAGGCCAGTGATGGGCTGCATCCGAGAAGGCCCAACTTCGGCGACCAGCAAGCCAGGCCCAGCTTCCCTTTCCCAAGAACGGCGGCCTGACATCGTCCGCGGGGCCACCTCCGACAACCTAGGCGGTCCTCCCAGCTACCTCGGCAGGCGGCACCGCCTCGCACGACCTAAGGCTCCTTCTGTTGCAATCCTCCGACGGGGGGGGGGGCAGACGAGAGCTGCAACGTGGCGCAAGCAACCCCGCGCCGCCCGGTATGTGCAGGAGCGGCAGGGCGAGCGGATTTGCCCTGTCAGATGGACATGCCATCATGAGATATTCCCGGCGTGGGAAGCGGACTGCCCCGGCGTCCCATCACCTAGATAATGAACAGTGGCAAAGGACATGCGAATCCTTCACCTGCAAGACATCGAACGACGAGACCCGACCCAGCGGGCATCAGAGGGAAGGTCGGGGCTTGTACAAGAAGCCTCGACCTTACAAGGCTAGCACGGCCCTAAGTCGGGAGAAGCCATCTTGGGACGGGAGTCGCAGCTACGCCGCCCTACGGGGGCTACCGTGGCTAGCACAGTGTACGGCGCCAACGGGAGACGAAGGCCCACGGTGTGACACTGTTCCAACACTGTTCCGGCACTGTTACTGCACTGTAGCAGGGCACCGTTTTACCATCTTAACCCCTGTACACCGGCCCTCCTTGAACTATAAAAGGAGAGGTTGGCACCATAAGCAAGGGGACGAACAACAACTCCTAGCTACACACACACGCGCTCAGCGATCACTATACGATCAAAGAGCCCACAACAACTCTCACCGAGCTTCTACAGCTCGTCATCACATCCAGAGACTTGGGACATCCTCCCTCTCTCGACCTAAGCTTGTACCCCCTACTACAAGCCCTTGTGGGCATATAAAACACTCCTTCGAACTGGACGTAGGGCACCCCCGTGCTTGAACCAGTATAATCCCGGTGTCTCTAAGCCCAACCATTCAGATCAGACGCACGAACATACCAAAATTTACTTGCCGGTGGTATCAAACCCCGACAACAGGCACGTTCATAGTTTCCTGACAGCATCATACAAAAGCATGTAGTAGTGAGCTTCTTCCTGACAGCATCATTTGTTTGCCTTCCTTGGAGTGAGCTTCTTCTTGACAGCCATCTTTTTCTTTCTTGGAGTAGTGATGACCTCCATTGTGGTGTTCACCTCTTGGCTCATCCCCTCTCCAACTTCTTTGTTTAAAGAAACCAATTGGCTTCTTGTATTCAGTGCAGGACTAGTGTTCATGGCAACTTCTATCACTCCAATTTTCTACCTTTTGGGTGTACTTGGACCTACTTCAGCAACTATTGGACTAGGTTTCCTTCATGGCTTGGCACGACTCTTCCTACAACATTGTTTTAGTGGAAATTAAAGTCTGAAATTATTATGCAAAATAAGGTATGAAATTAAGGTCTGAAATTATTATGGAACCTTAAGGTCTGAAATTAAAGTATGAAATTAAAGTCTAAAATTGAAGTATGAAACAACAGAATTACCTCTTTTTTGCTCCATTCAGAGGGCATTTTGGTGATGTAGTCCTGTGCCCAAAGGCTAAACATTTATTGCATTGGACTTGCCACTTGCCTTTGCCTAGCCTTGTTTTCCTTTTACTCCACACAGCTAGGAATCCTATTCTTCCTTTGTCTGCCAACTGCTCTCTTCTGCAAAGGTGGCTTCAACTTGAACTCCAAGTCCACATGTGCCCACCGAGCCTTGTCAGTTAACGGTTTAATAACTGACAAAAAATACAAAGTGTATGTATCAGTTAGTTGAATCCTAATCTTCCTCTTCAGTCACGGCTGCACATCTTCCTATTTCAAACAGGCAATGTATAACATAAAGAGAGGATTGGGTTGATGTCTTACCCTGGAGGGATCTCGAAGGGGATCATCGTGCTCGTGGCAGCCCCTAGCCGTCGTGGCCGCGGCTGGCCGCCGTAGCCGCGAGTGATCGTGGGTGGCCGCGGGCGCCTGCGGGTGGCCACGTGCCCACCCTATTTGGGAAGCGGCCACGATCAACCGGAGGGGCGAAGGGGAGGCGGCGCTGGACCCGCGGTGGTGGCGGACTAGCAGCGGCGGCGAACTCTGGAGGCGGCGGACTGTGGAGGCGACGGGGCTAGGGTTCGAGCGAGCCGGAGGCCGCGGCATCTAAAAACGGTAGCACTACGACGCAGAACGCACGGGCTCTCCTCCTCCTGAATCGATAAGGCCAGGGGCAATTTGGTCCCTCCACTTGAGTAAACAGTGCCAGATGCAAAGGATATGATAAAATATGAGGTGAGTCCCGTTTTTTTTTTTTGAAAGAATTCACGGTCTGGGTGTCAATTTTTTAAGAGACGTCGAATTGGGTGCCAAATCTAGAAAGGCAGTCGAATTGGGTGCTAAATTTCGAAATTTCTCATCGCCTTTGGATATCATGTAACTGAAAATCCGATATAAGCACCTGCTGCTTTGACAGTTGTGCGCCGAACAATTGCTTTTCACTTCAGTCATCCTTTCTTCACTTGAGGTTGCCAGAATGGAAAGAATGGTCCTGCATAGCATCATGGCTGTATGAGCAATTGAGCATGCCACTTTTCTCATGTCACCAGAAAACCCGGCCAGACAGGCACCAGTATTTGCGAAGAACGCGCACCGGGATTAGAGCTGAGTAGCTGACCCCCAACCTCCATCCAAGCAGAAAAAAACATCACGAGATCCAGGACTCCATGGCATCGGCATCGAGCAGCCAACCTGCTCCCACTCGCACGCACCCCGTCGTCAACGGGGCGCTGCCCTGCAAATGCCAATCACTTTTACCTCGGTGGCTTGGTCCATGGCCGTCAGCCCATCATCGCATATAACAAAGCTGCCGCCTCCAATCATTCTGCTGCAGTCATCCACTAGACACTGCACCTGCTAGGCTGCTGCAATTGCAGAGTTGCACGAGAGCCTAGAGCTGTAGCATCAACTGCTCCTCAATGGAGAAAAAGAATGGAATATGTTGCTGTCTTGTCGTCAGATAACCTCCCTGTGCTAGCTGAAGACAATGGGGTTGTGTTCCTGCTACTCCGTCGGATGGTTTGGCCACTTGTTCTCGGCAGTTGCCGTTGCCGGAGGGAAAGGGAAGCTTGATCATAGCATCTGCCCTCTGTTACTGGTGAGGGTCAAGCGCCACCTCTCTCGTGCTCCTTGGTGCTCGGTGAGCTTGAAAGAGTTCAGTCGAAACCAAACCGGACCTGCATGCCTTGACAGTTGACACTAATCGTTCAGGGCCATTGGCACCCATGGCCTCCTAAATAAAGCAACCTGAATTCCCTCCTTTGCCAGCTTGGCCACCTCCTCTTCTCTCCTCTCCAAACCACCACCATTCGATTCGTCCTCGCCGTCGGGATGGCGGCATTCTGCCGCCGCCGTCGTCACACGCCGCCGCGGAGCTAGCCATCGAGGAAGACGAGGCGCGTCAATGGCCAGGGCGTCCTTGTCGTTGCTCGTGCACGCCGTCGTCCTCGCCGCGCTCTTCTTGCGTCCCCGCGTGGCGGCCGAGAGTCGCGCCGCGAACATCTCGGCCGTGGAGGCCGCTGTCCGGGACCGCGCGCTCCAGCTGCTCCGCGGCGGCGGCGCGGGCCGGCTCGTGGACGTGACCCTCCCGTCGAGCCTATCCGGAGCGGGCATCGAGGCCTCGGCGCTGCGCGTGCACAGCAACGCGCTCTGGGCCGGCGGCGTCAACGCCACCGCCGGCGCCGGCCCGTCGGGTGTCGCGTTCGCCATCCCGCCGCGCGTCCTCCCGGCCCCGTTCGCGCGCCGTGTCGCCGTCGTCTTCGTGCGTTTCGTTGGCGGGAGCAACGTGACGGCCGCGTTCGCCGCGCCGCCCGGGTACGCGCTGGCCGCGCCCGTGGCTGGCCTTCTCGCGTTCGACGCGTCGGCGGGGCGCGACGGTGCCTCGGTCTCGCTCAGGACGCTCGGCGCGCCGGTGCGTGTCGAGTTCAAGAACCTGTCGTCGGCGGCGGGGAAACGGTTCAACGCCACCGCCGCGCGGTGCGTGACGTTCACGGCCGGCGGGGACGTCGCTGCCACGCACGCTGTGGCGTCGGGCGCGGCGTGCACGGTGACCGGCACGGGCTACTTCGGCATAGCGGTGCGGGTGGCCGAGACGCCACCGAAGGCCTCGGCCTCGATCGTGAGGGCAAGGTGGTGGGCGTGGACGGTGGGCGTCGGCGCCGGCGGCGTGGTGGGAGCCAGCGGCCTGGCGCTCTCCGTGGCCGGCGCGGTGAGCTGGAGCAGAAGGCGGCGGAGGGAGGAGATGGAGCGGCGGGCGAGGGCCGGGGAGGAGCTCGGGAGAATGACGGTGCGCGGGAGCAGGATGCCGTCCGGGAAGGTGACGAGGACGCGGCCGGAGGTGGAGGAGAGCCTGTCATGGCGGTAAGGCGTCGCTGAGCACCTCTCCGAGTGGCACCGACCGGCGCTAGCTTGTGTGTGAGGCTTTTGTACGGCCACCTACACGGCGCGATCCGCGTGCAAGAAATTCTTCGAGGGATCAACTCGCTTCGCTGCAGCCAAGCCAATTTGGAGGGCTTGGGCGCCGCTGAAAGTCAAAGTTTATCACTTGGCTGGCAGTGAAACAACGCCTGTGGACTGCGGACCGGCGCCATCGCCATGGGCTACAGGACCCGGCAAACTGCCGTTTTCTGCGACCAGGAGCTCGAGACCGCTGACCACTTGTTCATCATGTGCGCCTACACTACACCCAACAGGTCTGGCACACAGTCCTCACCGCCTTGTCCATCCAGGTGCCCCAGTTCAGCACTGGCATGCTTCAGTGGTAGTTGCAGCTTCGGGACGGCCACTGCTCTCTCAAGCAGAAGGGAATAGACTCCCTATTCATGCTTGTGGCTTTGTCTTTGTGGAAGGAGAGGAACGGCACGATCTTCAACGGCCGCCAAGGAAGAACCGTGAGTGGCATGGTGCACTCAATTTGGCAAGAAGGTGAGCTCTGGGTGCAGGCGGGAGCTCGATGGCTAGCTGCACTTGGTTGGCCATCGTCAGTTGCAGGAGTTGTAGCAGCATGTTCTATGAGCTGCAGTCGAGTTGTTTCTTTGGCCGTATAGTCCTCTAAGGTGTAAGAATCCATGTGCGTGTGCCCGGTTGACCCGCGTTGTATAACTCTATTTCATTCTTCTTAATACAAAGATAAGCAGCTCTCCTGCGTATTCCCGGAAAAAAAGTGTGAGGCTTTTGTAAAGTTCTGCTTCGTGTTTAGGTGTGTTTTTCATCAGCTTACACTTACAGCATCAGATACTTGTATAGCAGAATGTACTGTATCCCAACTTCAACTTCCATTGCCAGTTTACCACTGAAATGGAGCCATGGAAGTTTACAGTAAAACAGAGATTCTTTAGTACACTGCAACACTTCATTCATCCCATCTTATGACAATTTATAACAATTTCTCCAGAACACAAGGAGAATTGTGTGACACTGTACTAAGAAAAAACAGTCCAGTGCAATAGGAATTGTTATTTGTTTTTAAACCAAGATAGTTCTCACTACACTAGATGTCACTCAACAAGGATGCAAACTCAATAAGAAAATATTTGCCACCATAGAAGCGTCATGCATCATATGGCTCCAGGTACAGAGCGCACAAAACAGAGCAAAGAAGACTTTGTTGCAAAAATTTTATATACACCATGATTTATTAGAAATAGAAGATACATCTTAAAGTTTGGAGTATCCCCTTAAAAAAATTCAAGTAACAACCCCAGCTTGCAAAGGATCAACGTTCCCAAAAGAAACCGTGGTTGCAGATTTGAATTGCCTCCCACCAGCATTTAGCAGCTTAGTATTGCAGGGAAAACGCGCTCTGTTCAGGACCCAGCAACCACCATGGAAACAAGTTTCTCAAAATTTCAGTGCAGCTGGGGATCATCAAGCAGAAGAGTTTTATCTGAACAGAAAGGTGCAGAAGAGTGTTTGATAGTAAAGAATGGATCCCGAACTGCTGGGGGTAATCAAGCAAGATGTTATAGCATACAGGACAGTGAACAGGATAGTTCAATAGCAACATACAGTAGCCTTTTTGTTCTTTTCAGTTGGGTGATTGTTGTTCTCCAAAATCATCACCTTTTATTTTCTTCATACCTGGTTAGCTTCCAGGATTGTACAAACAACTTTCTGCTTCCTACTATCATGAAAAGGTAGAGCACCTACCATGTTTCCTCTACAAACAGAAAAGAAATCAGGCACAAACTGGATAACATATGGGATGTGAGCACAAATTTTGTATATCTTTCTAGAGACTGCAGGGAGTATAAACATACATAATTGCATATGCTCTAAATATTCCCATTCGATGTGTATGACCAGTATTCTTTCACAAGCTCGCGGAAGAGAGATCCTTCTGTTTCCATGAGCTTCATAGGTTTGTCATACTCCACTACTTTCCCTGGGAGAAAAATTAAACTTCTTAGTATCAACTATCAAATATATGCTGTATTGTAATACTATCCTGATACAGACCTCTTCATAGTGAAAATAATGAGAAGAAAAGCATAGAAAGTCTATTTTCTGCTTCTAAAAAACAACAATATTGTTCACTGCTGGAAAACTTGGTAGGGAATTGATTGATGTAGAAAGGGCTAAATTAGTGAAGATAAAAGGGTTTTGTTAACTACCAACAATATTCTTGGTTTCAGCCATACTCTAGACTTTAACTTGTGCTGATTCAGTAGACAAGCACTACAAGAGGATCATGGTATCTCTACTAAATTGATGGGAAGAAAACATACCATCACTCATTGCAAGTACCATGGAACAATCCATCACAGTTGGTATACGATGTGCAACCGTGATAACAGTGCAATCTTTGAATTCTGTCCTGATTGTTTTCTGAAGTATAGCATCAGTTGCATTGTCTATAGAAGCTGTGGCCTCATCAAGAACTAAGATACGACATCTTCTCAAAAGTGCACGTCCCAAACAGAAGAGCTGCCTTTGACCCATGCTCCAGTTTGACCCATCTTCGACAACTATACAGCAAGATGTCTGTCAGTACAACGTCTAAGATAATTGCAGATGCTAAAAATAAATACACCATCCCTAAAAACTTTGCCAACAATTGTTTGTGAGGTAATGAAAAACCCATTTTCTTGGTATAAATCAAATACACTGTGACAGCAGAATTCCAGAGGAAAGAAGGTCTCCTACCAAGTGAATCTAATCCCTGTTCCTTCTCCTGGACAGCTTCAAGCAGCTGACATTTTTCAAGAACCTGTATCAGAGTAGCATTTAACCACTTTAGGGATCCATTTGAAGTTTGAAGATGTACAGATGCCATCAGAAGATGTACACATGGCATAAATTATTTTATCCACTCAATTTTGATAATATTTTTGAATTTCCAGGATTGACGACCATTATCTCACAGTAACTGAACTAAATTGTCGAGGACAACAATAGAAGAAGTGACCTCACTGTTTCAACATTACATATGGTTCCATCAAAGTAATTTTTTTGTCACTATAACTTATCTGAACAGTTAGTAGTCTGAAAGAAAAATATTTCAACGTTCAAGAAAATAAACATGTTACCTCCCATATTTGTTGGTCTGAGAACTGTCCAAGTGGATCTAGGTTATATCTTATGGTACCATGAAAAAGTGTTGGGTCTTGTGGAATGATGCCCAAACGAGAACGCAGATCATGTAAACCTATTGTTGTGATGTCTACAGAATCTATTATTATTTTCCCTCCAGCTGGCTCAACTAGACGAAACAATGCACCAATTAAAGTTGTCTTGCCACTTCCTGTTCGACCAACTATGCCAATCTTATCCCCACCTTCGAATGTGCAAGTGATTCCATGTAGTACAAGAGGAGCATCTTGTCTATACCTAATCTGTTGAATGAAAATAATTCATGTTAGGAGCCTAGAACTCACAAAATGCTTCGCCATATGAGGCATACATATAAATATTTATCTCTCTGTTACCTTCAAATCTCTAAGCTCCACCCTGCCAGCTTGGGGCCAATCTGGTGATGGCCGATTTTCTTCAATACTCTCTGCCGCTTCACTTGGTATGTCCATGTATTGGTTCACCCTTTCCACAGAGATTATTTGATTTGCAAGCAGGCACTGATTTTGGATGGAAAAAACAAAAGACATATTCAAGGACAGGCCATATGACAATGCCATTCCTACAAAGCCTGCAAAAGTATGAATTGGAATAATTAGTGTTTCTGGTTGCAATACCGCAATCTTCATAACATGAATAATTCAAGTTAATATAGTTTGTTTGCTGATTCATGCTTCATCTCGGCTTTGTCATTTTGCACTTCTTAGGTCCAAATTTGTGTGGCTAGGGGGTTTGTACCTTGAGAAAGGTTCTGCATTATTCACTAAATATGACCTGCCTAGCAGGCTTTGAAAAAATCTTATATTAGTCATGATTCAGCACTCTCAAGTATAGATAGAAAGATCTTGATACCTCATGGCTTTATTTCAAGAAGCTATTGAGACTTATCAAATAAAACAGTTTGTGATGCATCCAACAATTAGTTGTGGTGCAAATATTTTTGAAACATACATGGAAAAAACAGTGCATCTAACAATTTGTTGCAGATCAAATGCAAGAATGAAAGGTTGGGCGTGCTGTTATTTTAACAATTTGCGTGTGCGGTGATAGTTGCTCACCAGGGCTAAAAGTTCCCGGAGGAAGAAGAGCCATGACAAAGGCAGAAAAGGAAAGAACTGCAGCACTCATTGTCTCCAGACGTTGAATCAGCCATTCAGTTGCTGCAAAGTTATAGAAGTATGGACCAGCATTCTTGTCTATAAGCTCCAAATTTTTCTCAAAGAAACGATCCTCTTCCTCAAAGGCCCTTATAGTTATAGCCCCTGCAACTGATTCGCCCAAGTGATTAGCCAGGGCAGATTTGGTAGTGCCATTGATCCTCATCAATTCCTTAGCTGAGGCTAAATAGTACCTCTGCATGACAAAAAAAGATTTTAGTCAATTGAGATTGTGAACAGTAGACTGCTGAAACCCTTGGATGAAAATAGCAGCAAATCATTGTTCAAAATGTAGGAGGAAATAATTCAGTGTATTCCTCCAACCCTCGAGAGGGTGGGTATATAGAGTTAGCTATACATAGGCCTCTATGGGCTGTACAAGGCCATATGGGCCACTCACACATATATACACTAACACCCCCCGGCAGTCTGGACTACCGGCGCAGCAGTGTACAAGACTGACTAACAAAGAAAGAAACCTCACACAACAAGGCCTCCCGCAGCCACAACTAGCCACTAGCGACGTTGAGGCTGGACCGGAACTCCGAGAAGGTCGAGGAAGGAAGACCCTTCGTGAAGATGTCAACGAACTGGGAGGTGGTCGGTACATGGAGAACCCGAACATCTCCAATAGCCACCCGGTCACGAACGAAGTGCAAGTCAATCTCCACATGCTTCGTCCGCTGATGCTGAACCGGGTTGGTGGAGAGGTACACGGCGCTGACGTTGTCGCAGTAGACGAGCGTGCTCTTGGCGAGCGGGCTGTGAAGCTCAGCCAAGAGCTGTCGGAGCCAGGACGCCTCAGCCACACCGTTAGCAACAGCCCGGTACTCCGCCTCAGCACTCGAGCGAGAGACAACCGGCTGTCGCTTAGACGACCAGGAGATCAGGTTGCCGCCGAGGAAGACGGCATAACCTGAGGTAGAGCGGCGCGTGTCCGGGCACCCCGCCCAGTCAGCGTCAGTGTAGACGACCAGCTCAGCAGACGGAGACCGGTGGAGGACCAAGCCAAAGTCAACAGTGCCGCGGACGTAGCGAAGGAGGCGCTTCAGCGCAGCAAGGTGTGACTCCCGTGGATCATGCATATGGAGGCAGATCTGCTGGACAGCGTAGGTGAGATCCGGCCTGGTGAAGGTGAGGTACTGTAAGGCGCCAGCAAGACTCCTATAAGCAGTCGGATCAGCCACAGGATCACCCAGAGTAGCAGACAGCTTCGCCTGAGTGTCAACAGGAGTGGAGCAAGGCTTGCAATCAGTCATCCCGGCACGCTCCAGGATATCCAGGGCATACTGGCGCTGGTGAAGGAGAAGACCAGTCTGACGGGGCTCAACTGTCACGCCCAAGAAGTGGTGAAGCTGACCCAGATCCTTCATGGCAAACTCCTGCTGAAGTGAGGTGATAATCCGCTGAAGGAGCTGTGGACTGGAGGCAGTCAGAACAATGTCATCAACGTAGAGAAGGAGGTAGGCAACTCCATCAGCATGGTGATATATGAACAGCAAAGTATCTGACTTGGCCTCAACAAACCCCAGTGTCAGCAGGAAGGTGGCAAACCGAGAGTACCATGCCCGAGGAGCCTGCTTCAAACCATATAGAGACTTGTTCAACCGGCAGACCATATCCGGACAACTGGAGTCCACAAACCCTGCTGGCTGGCTGCAGTAGACGGTCTCAGTCAGAGTACCATGAAGAAATGCATTCTTGACATCGAGCTGGTGCACGGGCCAAGACCGAGAGAGAGCCAAAGAGAGAACCGTGCGCACTGTAGCAGGCTTCACCACTGGACTGAAAGTCTCGTCATAGTCCACACCGGGACGCTGAGTGAACCCCCGAAGGACCCAACGTGCCTTGTAGCGCTCCAGAGTACCATCAGCACGGCGCTTGATTGTCCAAATCCACTTGCCGGTCACCACATTGCAACCCGACGGACGTGGCACAAGGTCCCAAGTCTGGTTGACAAGAAGAGCTCCGTACTCCTCTTCCATCGCGCGACGCCAGTTCGGATCTGCCAGAGCCTCACGAACCGACGTCGGGATCGGAGAAAGCCGCGGCTTCCCCTCGGTGGCGGAGAGGGCCCGCGGCTGAAGAACCCCGGCCGCCTGCCGGGTCACCATGGGATGGGTGTGGCGAGGATCCCGATGGATGACCGGCGGGTGGTACACGGCCGAGTCCACCCGAGAGCGCCGTGGTGGAGGCGGCGGAGGCGGTGTGGGCGCCGGTGGAGGAGGGGGAGACGGCCCCGGTGACGGTGGTGGAGGAGGCGGAGCCGTGGAGCGGCGCCCGTAGACATGGCGCAGAGGAGGCACATAGTCGACGGGCACCGCTGGTGGAGGAGCCGGAGAAGGGAGCGGCGGTGGAGGCACCGGACGGCGCTGGAACACCTGCACGGGCTCGGCGTAGCGTGCAGGTGGTGGCGGGGCCGTGCGTGGCGCGGGTGGAGGCGCCGGAGCCGCGTGCGGCGCGGCGAGGGGCACCGGTGGCACCGGGGCCACGCGTGGCGCGGCCGAAGGCACCAAGCCCACGTCAGGTGCGACGAATGGCACCAGAACCGGGGCCACGTGTGGCGCGGCGGGAGGCACCGGGACGGTGGTGGGCGCAACAGAGGGTGCCGGAGCCGCGTGTGGCGGGACGAGAGGCTCCGGGGGCACGACAGAAGGTGCCGGGGCCGCGCGTGGCGCGGCCGAACGCACCAAGCCCGCGTCGGGTGCGACAAAGGGCACCGGAACCACGGGCGGTGCAAGAGGAGGCTCAGGCGTCGCGCGTGGTGCGGGAGAGGGTGCGGGGGCCGCGTGTGGCCTGAGAGGGGGCACTAGAGACGGTGGTGCACCAGGGGAACCTGCGTGAAAGGGAAAGAGAGACAGAGGTGGCTGAACCACCGGGTCAGGAAACAAAGACGCCAGCTCGGGGTCTGGAGAAGGTGTAGAGGAGGTGGAGTAAGGGAAATCCGACTCGTCGAACACAACGTGTCGGGAGATGAGGACTCGGCGAGAGGTGAGGTCAAAGCAACGATACCCCTTGTGGTCAGGGGAGTAACCGAGAAACACACATCGAGTGGAGCGAGGCGCCAGCTTGTGAGGAGCAGTGGCGGCGGTGTTAGGGTAACAAGCGCACCCGAAGACACGAAGGTGATCGTAGCTAGGAGGGGTACCGAAGAGAGCGTGGTGAGGAGTCGGAGCGGGAGAAGCTGTGGACGGAAGACGGTCAAGCAGGTAGGTGGTGGTGTGAAGACTCTTTGCCCAGAAGCGCGAGGGCAGGGAGGCCTGGATTAGCAGAGTGCGCATGATGTCGTTCGTCGTGCGAATCATCCGCTCAGCCTTGCCGTTCTGAGGAGAAGTGTACGGGCAAGACATGCGGAGCTGAACACCCCGAGAGAGAAAGAAGGAGCGAGAGGTGTTATTATCGAACTCGCGCCCGTTGTCACACTGAACGGCCTTGACGGTGAGGCCGAACTGAGTGGACACCCAGGCAAAGAAGTGGAGGAGGGTGGGGAAAGTCTCAGACTTGGCACGAAGCGGAAAGGTCCAAGAGTAGTGGGAAAAATCATCAACTACTACGAGATAGTACTTATAGCCAGAAAGGCTAGGAACAGGAGAAGTCCACAGATCACAGTGAACAAGATCAAAGGTGTGTGTCGCACGCGAAGAAGAAGAAAAAGGAAGGCGAACATGGCGACCCAACTGGCACGCATGGCAAAGATGCTCACCAGAAGCCCGAGTGCAAGGAAGGTGTGCACTACGGCTGAGCTGAGCCAACACATCACGGCCGGGATGACCGAGCCGACGGTGCCAGGTAGAGGAAGTGGGAATCGTGGCGAAAGCAGAAGACGAAGAAGAAGTCAAAGGTGGGATAGCGGAAGCAGGAAGGCGAAGGGTGTAAAGGGGTCCCGAGCTGTCACAGCGGAGGAGCGGACGCCCAGAAGTGGAATCCTTCACAGTAAGGCCACATGAGTCGAATTCAACAGAGCAAGAATTATCAGTTGTAAACTGACGAATGGAGAGAAGGTTATGGATCATCTGAGGAGCAACGAGAACCTCAGGAAGACGAAAAGGACCAGGAGCAGAACCGACTGAGGTGACAGGAAGACAAGACCCATCACCAACCATGATCGAAGAAGGATGAGAAGGTTGAGGGGAGCGGAGCGAAGAGAGGAAGCTTGCATCAGGAGTGGTGTGAAAAGAAGCTCCCGAGTCAGCGATCCACTCTGTGCGGACAGGCGGTGTCGCCCCCATGGTGCTGAAAGCGTGCGCCAGAGTGGCTGGAGACCACCCCCCAGGCCAGGTCGGAGGCTGGGTGGGTGGAGTCCAGAGCGGCGCGAAAGGAGCAGCACCAGCGAACATGGTCGCTGGGTGAACCGGAGGGTCGCTGGAGAGGTGCCAGGGCACACTGGCAGGAGCAGGAGGAGGTGCAGACGTGCACTGGCGACGCCTCCTCCGACGGTGCCCACCGCGACCACCGCCACCCCCGCTCGGTCCGGGGAAAGAAGTGGTGGCCGCGAGGGTAGGAGAGGCGGCCGCGACGGAAGCAGAGCCGCCGGAGGGAGATGGGCCCCGGAGGAGGGCGGCTGCGGCGAGCGACGCATCCTCAGGGGGCATGCCCAGCCCGTAGAAGAAGGGGACCCCGCCGGCGAAGGGCGGAGCAGTGACAACGCCCGCGCCCGCGCGAGGAGCAGCAACAGTGGAGGCACTGACGGGAGGAGGCGGGGCAGTGGTGGCCGCGAGCGGAGCGAAGGGTGCTCCCATGGCCGAGGGCGGCGCCTGGTGGGAAGAGGAGGCGGCGGCGACCACGCGTGCCCGCTCCTGGGCTGCGGTAGCCTCGGTCTTGGCAGCCGCAAGGGCCACGACGAGATCGCTGAGGCCCCCCGCACGCGTGGCCTGGGCCGCGGCCAAGGCGGCGGCGAGGGCGGCGGAGGCATCAGTGGCGGCACCTCTGAGGCCCGCACTAGCGGCGAGGAGAGCCGCGGCGGGGCGAGCGGCCGCAGCAGCAGCGTAGGAGGAGGAGTTGGCCGAGCCTGCGTATAGGCCCGGCAGTGGCGCCTGCTGCGGCTGCTGAGGCGGCGTCAACGAGCCAGAGGAGGAGGGAGGCGGCGCACTCGCGGGGTACTGGAAAGCAGGAGGCGCCCAGGTCCCTGTGCCCAGAGCGGGAAGACTCGCGCCGCGAAGAGTAGCAGGTGCGGCAGCCGCATCGCCCGCTGGCAGCATCGCTGCGCGAAGAAGAGCGGCTGCAGCGGCGACGGAGGAGAAGGAGGCGGCCGGCGGCGGAGTAGAGGAGTGCGCGGCCGGGATTGGTGCGCCCGCGCCCGCGGGCGAGGCTGCAGGGGCGGCGGCGGCGGGGGCCGCGCCCGCGCCCACGCGCTGGGCTGCAGGGGCGGCAACGGCGGGGGCCGCGGTGGCGCCCGCGCCCGCACGCGAGGCAGCAGGGGCGGCGCCCGCGCCCGCGCGGCCCGTGCCCGCGGCAGGGGGCGGCTCGCCCGTGCCGGCGCGGCTCGCGGCAGGCGCACGCGAGGCTGCAGGGGCGGCGCCCGCGCCCGCGCCCGTGGCAGGGGGCGGCGCGCCCGTGCCTGTGCGGCCCGCGCCCGCGGCGTGGAGAGCGGCGGGATAGGCCGCGGCCTCGGCGTAGGAGAGGAGGGGAGGGAAGGAGGGAAGGGGAGGAGGGGTCGCCGGCGACCGTCCATGGCCGGCGGCGGCGACTGCAGCTGCTAGGAGGAGAGAGAAGGTAAGGAAACCCTAGCTGATACCATGTAGGAGGAAATAATTCAGTGTATTCCTCCAACCCTCGAGTGGGTGGGTATATAGAGTTAGCTATACATAGGTCTCTATGGGCTGTACAAGGCCATATGGGCCACTCACACATATATACACTAACACAAAAAATAGCAGCAAATCACACTAATTGATAACTGGTATATGAAATAACTACAAAATTGTAGCCAACCGAATCACACAAATTTACCTGCAACCTGATTGCCAAAACTATCATTGGCACTGAGATGAACAAAACTTGCCAAGTAACAACAGCCAATACCCCCAGATTGCTATACGCATTTAAGCTGGCACTAATGCTAAACATGAAGGCGAATGGAACATCAAGATCAACAATACTCAAATCTGAAGAAACCTACACAGAAAAATATCAAGTTAATCAATCAATAGAATTTTTCCAAATGTAAATAGAAATTTTGTCTTTCCAATTCATCTCAGGATTCTTACCCTACTAAGTACCCTTCCTAAAGGGGTAGAATCAAAAAAGGACATCGGTGCGCGGAATAATGAGTTGAGTAACTGTGAAAATAAGGACCTTGATGTCTGAACCCCAAGAGAAACCATCGCTAATGATCTAGATAGCAAGAAGAACATTGTACCAACTCCAATAGCGATGTAAACAGAAATCAACTTCAGTGTACTAACATCAGTGCTCTGGACATTAGCTGCCATCCATGAATTCTGTGATATCTGCCCAGCTATGAAAACCATGTGGGAAATAACACAAAAAGAGGCATATATGTACCCTTTGCTCTGACACAGGTAGAGGATGTAAGGCTTGACACCTGTATCACCAATTTCCCTTTCCTCTGTCTTGATCAGTTGATCTGCTGGTGATGGCTTTACAGTCTCTCTGTATCTGCTTCCATGAGTATCATTTGTCTCCTTGATTGATATTTCCTTTGATCTGTTGAGGGCTACTTTGTTAAGATCTGAGCCACCAATAGTATCTTTATGGGCATTTACAAGGTTCTGAAATTCTTGACAATATGCCAATAAATCTTCATAAGGTGCAGATCGAATAATTTCACCATCTGACATTAACTGTCAAAAAACAACACTAGCTTTAGATGACATCAACAAACAGTTGCTAAAATAAATATACATCATGATCTGGTGGTGGGGCTGAGAATCATGCCGTGCCTTTTTTTTCTCTTAGTGTTTATTGGTTCTGAAATTCAACTCATCATGACATTTCTATTATTGTTCAATTATTAGGTTGAAAGTTAAACCACTAAATTCAAGATTCATATTTGTATGAAAACTTGCTTCTGCAAAATGCACGTGCACTCAAAGAGTCATTAGGATCACGTATGTGAAAGCTTACCAGAATGGAATCAAAAACAGGTAGAAAATCGACTTGGTGAGTCACCAAAAGAACAGTCTTGTCTGATAGAGCTCCCATGACATATTCCTATAGAAAAGGTCAACAATTAAAAACAGTACAACCAAATAGTATTTTGCAATTCACAATTATTCTGTGTTCCTTACATTAAACAGACTTGTTGCTGTGTGCGCATCAACAGCACTGAAAGGGTCATCAAGAAGGTAGATGTCTGCATTTTGGTATAATGCACGAGCAAGCTGAACACGTTGCTTCTGGCCACCACTGAGATTTACCCCTCTCTCTCCAATTTGAGTACGGTCTCCATATGGCAACATTTCAAGGTCCTTTACTAAAGAGCACCTCTCAAGTGTTTCTTGGTATCTTTTCTTGTCCATTGAAGATCCAAAGAGAATATTGTCTTGCACAGTTCCTGTTTGGATCCATGCATTCTGAGAAACATATGCAATTTTTCCGCAAACTTGAATCTGAAATATATGGCAGCATGTAAATTTATTTGAATTTAAGTTCCTAGTAAAAAAGGAATAAATTAACATATGTTTCCCTATTATCGAGCAAAATAACTGTAACAATGATGCCAGACTCATGATGCTGTTCTCATGTGAATATGTGATGTATTTTGAGAAAGAAATTGGCAATTAAGGTTATAAAAAAACATATGTTGGCACTATGACAAAAGGGAACTCAATGGAAGTTCCATTTTCTTGGAGGAAGTGGACATATCATACTGTAAAAAATTCAAAAAAATCTAGTATTTTCTATTTCATTAATATAAAACCATACCGTGCCTTCAGTTTTCGGGACCTCTCCGAGAACTGCAGCCAAAAGTGTTGACTTTCCTGATCCTACCTCACCACAGATTGCAACCTTCTCTCCAGCTTTGACTACCAGATTTATATTCTTTAGAGTTGGTTTTGATGGATTCTCATCCCATGAGAAACTACAGGAGTTTATCACTATTGGAAACTCAGTGCCCACACAGTATTTCTTCCTAACTTGTCCATTCAGCTCAGGTGCATCAAGAAACTTTGTTATCCTAGAGAAAGCAACTTTAGCTTGTATCACAACCCCAATAACATCTGGTATCTGCCTAATTGGATCTTGAACAAGGCGGAGAGTTGCTACAAAGGTGAAGACATTGCTAGCATCGAGAGGGATTTTCAACAGATAGCATGTCAGGAATGTTGCAGCCGAAACCATAACAGGTGATGACCAGAACAGGAAACTGTTGTATGCTCTCCTAAGCTGGAATGCTGATAGCCACTTGTATTCAACCTCTCTAAATCCTTCAATGACCTTCTTGAAATGAGCTTCCCATGCATAAAGTTTCAGGACCTTCATATGAATTAAGGACTCTGTCATTGCCTTTAGTCTCACGTCTTGTGCTTCCATAAGTTCAGTCTGAAATTTGTGTTGCAGCTTGGCCAGTGGAGCATTGCAAAGTACAGTGATGATGATGACAACCAGCGATGCAATCATAGCAAGACCAACTGCATTATACAGAATTGCAAGAGCAATGCAAAGTTGGACACTTGTTGACCATGTCTGATGGAACCAGTACGGAAATTCCCCAATCCGGTAGGCATCAACAGTGACATAGTTCATAATCTCTCCAGAAGAATGCTTCATTTTCGCTGAGTTTGATAGCTTCTGCTGTTTCTTATAGATAGCAGCTGATAGAAATGATCTCACTTGGAGTCCTAACCTCCGAGTGCGGAAATACCACTGCCGTTGTGACAAAGATTCGCAACATTTGCAAATGAACATTGTAGCAGCCAACACATAGCCTTCATATTTAAAGGAGCCTTTTCCAAGTGATACGTTGATGAATGCTTTCAGAAGCACTGGACCTGAAGATAGTGTGAGCACCTTAAGCAATGCAAACAAACCTGAGACCACGATCCCACTTCTGTGACAAGAAACGATAGTCCAAAAGACTGAGGGAGTCCCATGTGGTTGCAGCTGCTTCTTCTTGTTCAGCTTGTCCAGAAACATCAAGTACTGGTTATATGCTCGCTCTGAGGCACCTAGTAGTGGCATGTCTTCCTCCTCAAGGGGCTTCTCATAACCTATCTTCATTAAAGGATTTAACCACCAAAATGTCATAACGCTCAAAAACCCAGCTTTAGCAAAAGGAGTGACATGACTCTCTGAATCATCTGTATCATCAGCAGCCTCTTCGTTCAGCGGCTTATATAAAGCACTTCCAGTTCCTCCATTACCATCTTCTCTGATGTGCCAAATTCCATAGACAATGAGTAGTAGTGCACCTGGTAGGAATAGAACATCTAAACAACCCTTCATTGTGACGGCCTTATGCGCAACCATGTTAACAACCGAGGAGCAGCAAACAAATGCAGCATAAATGAACTGCACAACTGACCAAATCCGAACAGAAGCCACTCCAAGAAACCGTGCTCTGATACTGAAAGCGACGCTGACAATGATCAAACTGAACCCCTGCAACAAGGTCACCAACCACCAGTGCAGCATGTAGACATAGGCATCGTCCTGACTGAAGAAGTTCCTCCCCAGCATCCACAGTCCAAGGCCGAGATAAACCAGACCCAAGCAGCCATTGAAGGCCACGCCAGCCGACCGCAGCGGCGACTGCGAGCTGCCGCCGTGGGCGAAAAGCTGCCGCGCCGGCGCTCCGCTCCTCAGGATCCTGACGAGCAGCTGGATCGCGACCGCGACGGCGATCAGTGCCGCGACGGCGATCACCAGGATATGGTTGGTGCAAGTGGAGGAGTCGAGCAGTCCCTCCCACGCGCAGGAGGCTGCTGCCGGCTGCTCGGAGCACACCGGGCTCCCGCACAAGTCCGCCATCCAAGAACCTGGCGGGCAATTTCAAAAAAGAAAAAATGAAAAAATGAAACCCATTAGAACCTGACCGGAGAGGAAGGTGAGGAAGAGGACAAACCTGTTCGGGCACCCATGTGTGCAGTGCAATCCCCGTTACGCCGTCGCGTGTGTCAGCCTGTCAGGTCCCCTTCACGTACGCCCTGCTGCGATCATGGTAAACAGGTGTTCAGTCAGGAGAAGAACAGATAAAAATATCTAAAATTGCGGCACACAAGACAGAGAGCACAAGCGACACATGCCGAAAATCACGCACAGCGAACGCGAACGAATTCACTAAACGTCTAAACCCATGACTCGGTGTTCTTCAGAATCCGTTGGCAAAACAAAAAGGACAGAGAAGTTCGTTAAAAAAACAAAAAGAAGAAGAATAAATACATGCACATTGATTTTGGGCAGCACACAAGACAACGCAATGGAGAGAGAGAAAACAAATATATACATGCACGCACGCACCAGTGATCATCAGCTAGCGCTACCTGCGATCGATCTGCCTCCTGGCGAGGGGAAAAGAGAAGAGAAAGATCAGACGGGCTATGGCCTCGCCGGCTTCGCCGCCCTCCGCCGCCACCGATAGATCCGAACCGAGAGCTCGAATCGATGAGCGAGCACCCTCCGACACGCGGAGGAGAAACCCCAACCCAAAACCCCACCAGGAAACGCGCGCGCGGCAGCACCACCACCACCACCAGAAACGATCCCCACCTCACCGGCCGGAGCCCGGAGGCAGGAGAATGGAGAGCCCCCGCGGCCGCCCGCCCGCCGCTCCAGGACTACGACTACGACCCTAACGAAGGAAGCCAGCGACCGAGATCAACGATCGGGTCGGCAGGAAGGGGGGAAAAATCCCCCTCGAATCCTGTACCTTCCCCACGGGATTTATATCGCGGCGCACGCACGCAGCAACCTGCCGCACGAGGAGAGTCCTTTGACCTGTGCTCGCCGCCGTCGCGCGCGGCGGGAGGACACGTCGTCGTCGCGCACCTCGTGTTCTTCCTCGTGCGCAATATTGTATTGGAGTGATGCACCGCCGCCTGGCGCCTCGCCGGGCTCGCCCCACGACCACGAGAGGGGATGGTTCTCTGTCTCTTCTGGTGATCTCACTGACTGGAGTAGTAAAGAGATGGGCGTGGGCGGCTAGTTTATAGACGGAGTAGGAGCGCGCGCTCGTGGACGCGATGTGGCTGGCTGCTGTCGTGGGACGCCTTCAATGCCTGCCGGGGTAGGGTGCCCCCCCGTCACCGCTCACGCCGCCGATGCCGATGCCGACGTCGTGCCCGGCGGCCCGCATCGGCATCGCTTGCCCCCCATCGGCCCTCGCCGTCCGTCCAATCGCCGCGGGGGTTCTGGCCCCGCCGTGTTCCGGTACCGGGTGGCGGCCGGCCGGCACACGCGCGCGTTCCAGGCCTGCAGGGCTCTCTTGTACGATTAACCATGCCGATCGATCACGTACAGGCGTCACGAAGGGAAACTACTCCTGCCTGGCAAAGTGGCAAATATTATGTGCATGGTGGCGCGGCCTGCCTGGCTCGGGGTGCGCCGTGCGCATGCGTGGGCGGGCGGTAGGCCGGCCGGTGCCGTGGGCCACGCGAGCGATTCGATCGGTCGCACGTTCACGGCGACGAGGGAGCGAGATTCGACGAGCGCGGATGGCTTTGGTTCCCAAGGAAAAAATTTGCTGCATCTGGGTCGTGTGCTGGCGCAAAATAATTCAGTTTTGCATTGCCTGCCCGTGCGAGTCTGGCTGGCCAAATCGACTGATCGATGCCTATCCATACTCCAACTCCGGCGGCCGGGTGGCAGCGGTCTCCTGATCTCCTCGCCCATCGTCGTCACCGGCCGCCGCCGTCGTCGTCTTCCAGGTGTCCCGACTGACGCCGTCGTCCCAACCATCAACCACTTTTCCTAGCCTGACGAAAGAAGAGAGAGAGGCGAGAAAGAGAGAACAAACCTGTAGTTCGGGAACCCATGTGTGCAGTGCAATCCCCGGCCGTTACGCCGTCGCGTGTGTCCCCTTCACGCCCTGCTGCGATCATGGTGAACAAGGTGTTCCGGTCAGGGGAAAGAACAGATCAAAAGTATCTAAAATTCATGCTGTAAATTTGCACAAATTAAACTTGGGCAGCACAAGACAGACTGACACAGGAATAGAAGTTTGGTTCAAAAAAATCCACAACTGAGGTGTTCTTCAGAATCCGTTAGCAAAGCAACGAAAACTAACTTTCAGAGAAACAGCAGCAGCAAAGAGGGAAGGCAAAAAAAAAAGCACGGACCAATGATCATCATCAGCTACCTCACCTGCGATCGATCTGCATGCCTCGCAAGGGCTAAAAAGGAGAATAAAGATGAAACGTGCAATCATGGAATCACCTCGCCGTCCTCCGCGCCCACTGACAGATCCGTGGGCGGCGATCGAGCAGCTTGTGGCTCCTGGAGGAGAAAACCCCCAACCCAAAACCCCCCACGAAACGCGGCAGCACCTAGCCCGGCCCCCTTCTCGACGGCCGGTAGCCCGGAGCCCGGAGAACGGGGAGCCGCCGCCCGAGAAGACGATGAAAGCGAAGCAAGTTGCCAGCCAGCGGCGCGGCGACGACCGATCAGCGACGATCGGGGGTCGGTGAAAGAGGAGAAGAAAAAAGAAATCCCCCGGACCCCTGAAATCCTGAACCTTCCCATCATCAACAACTGCATTTATATCTTGTATAGAGAGCAGGCAGGCACGAGTCCCCATACCACTTCCTCGTGCGCAGTATTGTATTGTATTGTTGTATCGATCGGCGCCGGAGCGGAGTCGCCGTCGGTCGCCGCACGCCGCCTCGCTCGATCGGCCACGGCCGGGCCGATTACCTCTATCTCTCGCTGGAGTAGAGGCCTAGAGGGAGGGGTAGGGAGGACGGAGGAGCGTGTGGATGGTTGTGGTAAATTCCTGCCACTGGTTGGTGGTGATGGTGTCCGGAGACGTGACGAGGCCTGCCGCGGGGGGAACGGTGCCGCCCCCCGTCGTCGTCTCGTCACCGCTCACGTCGCGCGCCGCGCTGGAGGGCCGGGAGGGAGGGCGCGCGCCGCGGGTTCGCTTTTATGCGCGCGGGCGATGCTGATGCGACGCCGACGCCGACGTGCCGTGCCCAGCATCGCTTCCCCTTGTCGCCCCCCGTGGCCCCGTCGCGTCGGCCCTTGCCGTCCGTGCAATCATCCCCGCGCGCGGGGGGTTTTGGCGCACCGGGCCGTGGTTCCGGTGGTAGCTGGCGGCCGGGGGCGCACGGGCGGCGCGTGCCTTTTCAGGTGTGGCCCACGCCCATGCATCTGCCCTCACATTTTCTCTTGCATCCGTCGCATCTTCTCTTACATAAACTACTATTTCAGCACTAATCATGCCCACTAAACAACCTTTAACTACTCACTGTTGCGACAGCGATCACGTACTGTGGCTGTGTGGATCAGCGTGTCACGTGCGGTGTCGTCGTCATGTCAACAATGACCTTAGCGGATCGCTGCGACACGTACGTGCACAGGGTACTGCATGGACAATGGACTACAGCGTGGCCATGCATGGGCATCCGGTGGCAAAACAAAAACTTTTGTCCCTTGGGGTCGTCAACCGGATGATTATACTCCGCAGTGGTAGCTAGCACGTGGTTATGGCAAATGACAACCGGAGTAATGATGTGCGCGCATGGCCTGGCGCAGTGGCCGACCGGCCGTGAGCCACCGTACGTATACGTACCGGGAGCGATGAATTCGCGGGCGCCCACCTTCACGATGGCATTCGACGAATGAACATCATATATGCATGGTGGTCCCGTCTCAAGGAAAAGTAAGTTTTATTGCACTATGATGGAGAAAAAGCTAAGGTTCCATTTTTCAATTTGGAGGCTGCTGATGTGATGTGTGCTGGAGGCATGCAGGTGGCGGCGCGCGCCGGCCGCCGGTGCAGTCCTAAAATTTCTCCTCCGTCCGCCGCTCCTATCTCCTCCTCGACCATCGTCAGCCACCGTCGTCGTCGTCGTTTTCCCGGTGTCCCAACGGACGCCGTCGTCGTCCTTCTAACCATCAACCACTTTCGCTGGCTAGGCTGACGAGGGCGAAGACGGTGACGACGCCAAGCAATATTACAAGATCGAGATGAGTTAGTAGAATGCATCAACGAACCACTCCCAGCGTCGTCGATCTGTGGTGCCATCCGTTCTTTAATTATATCATTATAATCAATTTGCGCATAAGATACGGGCAACAAGGGCGACGGCGGCGGCAGCCCACAGCCGCCGCCGCCGCCGCCGCCGCCGCATCGAGCTCGTCGTTTTCACCGTGCGCGGGGGGTGAAGTGATGGAAAGGAACCCGGCGCACGCCGCGCCGCGCGAGTTCCACGCGCTCTGCCGCCGCAGAAGGGTTCTAAATAGCCGGATATAGCCGGATATAACTTCTGGAAAGGGCAGCCGCTATGGCATTTAGCCCGCTAAAGCCGGCTATATCCTGCTAAATACCATAACGGCAGTACTGCCGCTAAACGCCTTAGCCCGCTATTTAAAACCATGCGCAGAACCCCCCACACCAACCCCCTTTTCGATTTTTTTTAACCTCCTCCGACAGACAAGTTCGGAAGTGGAGCAGAATACGGGTGTGTTTGGTGCAGCTTCTCCAGCCGCTCCCGGAGCTGTTTTTGGTGAAGCTGTACCAAACGGGGGGAGGGGACCGCTCCCGGAGAGAAGTTCCCGGGAGACGCGCTCTCTAGCGCGGTTTGGCCGGGGCGGAGCTGGAAAAAGGCAGCTCCCCCCGCTCCACCCGCAGCTCCACGCCCACCTTTCCAACCATTGCCCTCGGGGGGCCCACAGGCCGGCGAGCGGACGCGCAGGAGGCTGGCCGGCCGGCGGGCAGGGCGGACGCGGAGGAGGCCGGACGCAGAGGAGACCGGCGGGCGGGCGGGAGCGGAGGAGGCCGGCCGGCGCGGAGGAGGCGGGCGCGGGGAAGGCCGGCCGGCGGGCGGGCGCGAGCGCCGTGAGGGAGGAGGGGCGATGCAGAGGTGGTGGTGACGGAAGGATGGAGGAGATGGATAAGGTGGAGAGGTAGATAAGGATGGAAGAAAAAGAAATTAAAGGAAAAAAGGTGAATAGGGAGGACAAAACGAAAAATAAAAGTGAAGAGAAAAAAGGAAAGGAAAAAAAGAAAGGGAAAGGGTATTATGGACATTTCACCCTTTTATCCACCTTACACAGTCAGAAGAAGCTGTTTTGCTAAACCTTTTTCTAAAACAGTTTCAGATTCATCCGAGAATCTGCTCCACCGGTACAGCCACAGCCAGAGCTGCCGCAGCCGCAGCCACAGCTCTACCAAATGCACCCTACTTGTGGATCGATCCCCTAGTTCAGAATTAAGGACGGGTAAGCTTGCAGACGGGACATCACCTGCCACACACATGCATGCATGGGATCATTACTGCTCAGGGTTTGTTCATCACACAATACAAACTACTAACCCAAGCACCCCTGCACCCGTATATGCTCAGGATTTTTGAGAATGATAAGTACGGGAGGCATAAGATCATGCTGTCCGCACCGGTGCCTGTAAACTATACGGGCCGCCACGGTCCAGTTTCAGTTTCCAGTAAAAACTGTTGCAGGGACGGTACTCGTCGCGCTACTGTCTCGTTCCGCCCGCGGGACGCCAAATCTAGCGTGAATCGCGGACGTCCGGGACGCGCAGACGTGATGTGGGGCCCGCATGTCCACGCACCATCCCAACTGCCGCCGCTGCTGCCCCACCGCAGCCACACCCCGCCAGCCGCCACACCGTCTTGTCGTATCCTGCCGTCTCGCCGCCGCCACGCCAGATGGGGCTGCAGGGTATGCCGGAGGAAGAAGACGAGGAAAGGGGAAGGCAGTGGCGGAGCCACAGGGTATGCCGGGTATGCACCGGCATACCCTACAATTCCGACAAGTACAAGTATATTTATATGTATTTATATAAAAAGAAAAGCATACACACGCATATGTTATATACTTGATTATCTGAACACATGTGTGCTGCATACGCTCGCTTGGCCTAATTACATAAACTCGAGCCCAACCAAAGTATACGCAAACAAGCGTCATGCCCATGCCACCGTACTCTATCATGCATATATATCAATTATCAGTATGACTTTTCTAAACAAAAATCAACATAGCTTTTGAAAACTATTTATATTGGATGGTTTTTACTTAATAATCCATGTATTTAAGCACTATATTGTGTTACTTAGCGCATTTATACCAAATTACGTTGTTAATTTTACAATTATTACTGAATTGTTATTAATTTTACAATTATTACCGAATTGTTAGAATGGATTTACCGAATTGTATAAGACATTTTTAGAGCGGCATACCCTAAACTCAAATCCTAGGCATACGCTAAGTTCAAATCCTAGATTCGCCACTGGGTGAAGGGGCGGCGAGCAGAGGAGCTGGAGCGGCACCGGTAGCAGAGGAGGTCGAGCACAGACGGCGCATTGGGACGGGGACGGCAAACGGCAGGGATGACGCAATTGGTGGTGCGGAGGCGCCGCCACGTCGCCCCTATGCGCGCACGTCTGTGCCCTTGCCCCCGCCGGCGCCGCCCGCACCCGCCAGGTCGCCCTTATGCGCGCGGCGGACGATGCCCTCGCCGCGGCGGGGTTCTGGCCCTGCCGTGTTCCGGTAGCTGGTTTAATTTTCCGGCGGTGGCCTCAGTCGGACGGAGTGTACCTGGATGGTGGCAGATGATGATAATGTGCATGATCGAACGATGGATCGATGCCTGTCCTTACTCCAATCTCCGACGGGTGGCGGCGAGCGGTGCCAAGTTTCTCCACCGCTCCTGATCTCCTCGCCCATCGTCGTCACCGGCCACCGCGCCGCCGTTGGTCGTCGTCTTCCCGGTGTCCCGACCGCGAGACGCCGTCATCGTCCCAACCCTCAACCACTTTTCCTGCTAGCCTGACGATCCAAGACGGCGACGTCAAACACAGGATAATTAACAGCAAGAGCTAGCTGGTAGATCATCAAGATCTAACTAGATAGCATACTTATGTACACGTACCGTGCTAATAATAGGCGCCAACTAACGCTGGATCCAAAAGTCACGATCACGTACGTATCCACCGGTCCACCAGCGTCTGGTGCGGGCAACAACAAGGACGGTGGCAGAGCGACGTACACGTACGACGGCCACGACGCCGATGACCATTTAATAAGCACACTCCTCGTCGGTCGCCGCCGTCGATCACCGTCTCTCACCGTGTGCACTCACTCCTTCACTGACGACACTCGTTCAATTGATTTTTCAAATTTGTCGTCGCAATGCATATCTAGCTATAGTGGCATCGGAAACAACACGATTTGGCAACGTACAGCAGGAAATTGGCAGACGATCGAAGTATCTTCTGGATTTGTTTTCATTCAGTTTCTGAAAACGTACTAGTACATACTAGACACCAATAATTGCTCGATCTCAGATCATCGAATATGAGAGTCTCTATTCGATGCTACAGGACACGAAAGGATCCTCTCCAGGCTGACCGTCGACAGCTAACAACCTTTCGAAAACGAGGGGGAGTGAGGAAATAAATGTTTGTGTAAAAGATACAGATTCTTGCATTGAGTGAAAGAGAGAAGAGCCTTGATGTACTGTGCTCCATGCCGATCGCCGGAGCGCGCGTCGGCTTCACTTCCATCCCCGGCACCGGCAGCCCACGCACCACGACGAGTCGATGGCGATTCAACGTTGTGTCGCCGCCCACGTACGGCCCGGCGTGCAGTGCAGCCATCAGTGATCTACTCCCTACGTTTCAAAATACGTGTCGCTATTGATTTTTTTCTGCAACTTTGACTATTCGTTTTATTCAAAAAATTGTGTAAGTACAATTTATTTTGTTTACTATATGTTTTAATGTTGTATGTATTTTAAACTTGACTTATCGTTTTACATGTTTGTGATAATTTTTTTGAATAAGAGGAATGGTCAAAGTTGCAAAGAAAAGTCAACAGCGACAAATATTTTGAAACGGAGGGAGTATATATATATATATTTTGAAAGAAGCCATCAGTGATCTAGTATCATCGATGAATCATTTGCTCATAGTACAGGGAGTACTAGGCAGCAACACGAGCTGCAGTACTAGCTAGTCTGGCTTTTATTATTATAGTAGCTGACGCGAGGCGGACAGGCGGTACGTCTCTACCGGACACGGAAGACAGTGATCATGATCTCTCCACAGTCGCTTTCGCCCTCATCTACCGGCGTCCGGCGGTCCCCCCGGCCGTACGCCGTTGTTTAATGGGACACGCGAGGAGCAAGGACGGCGACCAGAACACAGCTGGTGGCCTGGGACGTACGCGTGGCCACGTGTGGATGACCAAAGACGACTAGACGAGCACGCCGTCGTCGCCTCGCCTCGCCGGGCGGTTAGTTGTAAGCAGCGATCGACCGCACGTGTTGCCCCCATCAAGCGGTCGCCGTCGCCGTCGCCGCCGGGGACGCCCAAGGGCCGAAATTAAGCACGACGGGGACGAGGAGTGCCCGTGACGATCCCCTGCGCGCGCGGGGCGCATGTGAAGTGGGAACTTTGGGAGCGGGCCGTCGCCGCCACTGTCCATCACGTCGTCATCGCGTGCGTGCGAGAAAGGAACACCACCGGGCACACTCGCCGCGCGCGGCCGACGACGCTCAGACGCGAGAAGTTCCTAGCTAGGCACGCAACTGTTGAACAAGCTAGCCGCGCCTGCTGGGCTGCTGGCGACAAAAACAACAGGCCCCGTTGTGTCAAAAAGGATGAAAAGGCACTTTTCGCACTTGTCATCAGAACGAGAAAAGTCAGTCGACACAAAAGGGAAAGAAAAAGGCTTTCACTATAACAGGTAACACCCCTATACTGAAATGCTTACGGAGTATTGAGGATTCTCTACAACTCCTCCGTCCTTGAATATAGTTTCATTTAAACTTTTTCAAAGTCAAATATTTTGAACTTTGACCAACAATAAATCTTAAAATAATTTATTTCAAATAGAGAAGATTACATATTTTGATAGTTGGTTTCATGATAAATCTACTAGTATCATTTTTATGTTATTACTATTTATGCTTATTTTGTTATTCACGGTAAAAGTTCAAAAATTTTGACTTTGAATAAGTCTAAACAAAGTTATATTCTGAGACGGAGGGAGGAGCTTATAATCGGGATTAGAGAAAGCAGGACTGCTGAAGCCTGAAGATGCTCGACAACTCTCCGTGCATGTCATCAAAAGGCCAAAGCTATCGAACAAAGCTCATTGGACAAGTTGGGCCCTCATTTACACACGACCAAACTCAACTTTTGGAATCTTGTGTGCACATCACGGCTTTAGCGAAATAAAGTGAGCACGACAGTTCTTTAGGAGCATATATACCCTACCGCGATCAGGTAAATAAACCATGACACTGACAACCTGACTAGATCAGGTTTCAGTCAGGACCGGGACAAAAAAAAACTGCCAACTGCCCAAAGGATTAGCACTTTAGTTAGCAGCAGCTGATCCTGTCTTTTCCCCGTGAATCGTGTGGAAAGACGAAAGAGCTACCATCTCTCAGAATTGATATTGCGGTATACTAGACCCCAATCAGGAATGAGATCCTCTGCAGTTAACTTCCCTGCAGTTGAGTCACTGACATGTGGGCCCTAACGACTCCGGACCTACATGTCATCCACCCAACTGCACAGCCTCAACTGCAGAGGATCCGGTTCCCAATCATCCAATCAGCTTGTACGTTGGGAGAGAAAAAATGATTTCACTTTCGGTGTCCCCGCGGACCAGATGGAGTGCGGAAATGTTCCCCCCTGCCTAGTGCGTCCAAACGAAAAGCCAGCCCAGTCACTCAGTCAGTGAGTGTGAGGCCACCCTAGTAGTAGTAGGCCAGTGCCGAGGCCAAGCGGCGACGACCACTCGACCAGAAAGGTTACAGCAAGTGATGAATCCCCCACGCGCTCACGCGCAGGGTAGCACGGCGGCGCCGGCGAGCCGACGACGGCTAGTTGAGGAGTAGAGAGGTGCGCCGGGGGACCCGACCGGACCGGAAACAAGCCAATATCTTTTGCAGGCCATGCCCACCAAAAACTCCTTCGGTTGGTTCTTCGGCCACTTTACGTGTTGGGCCAGATATAGCCCAACTAATACAATGCTGGGCTTTTTTTTTTTGCAGCGCAGTTTGAGCAATTCAAACAGGGAAGAGCAAACGGCTACTCAAGAGCCCAATCCCCGAATGGGAACTTCTTGCAGAATAAAAAACCGGGAATCCTATACATCTTCCGGAAGATTTTTTTTCAATCGAACTTCCACTTTGAGATTCGTGCGAAAGTGAGATCCAACGGCTCCTGGTCGTCTTCTTCCTTCTGTCGTGCTCTCCTGGACTCTGCATCGCCTGACGCGCCTCCTCTGCGCTCGCGGTTGCCTCCCGGGCTCCCGGCGGGTGGGAGGTGGGCGGGAGCGGCCGGCGGCGAGTCGCCGGCGGCCGGCGGTGGTGGTCAAGGTGGCGGACTTAGGGTTAGGGTTTCGGGAATTCGGTTTTTGGTGGTGCTCCATTGGTCCCCGGACCTAGAAAAGGAGGGGGTCGGGGGAAGGCGGAGGACCGGCGGTGGTGGCGGATCGGCCGGCGGCGGAGGCGAGGCGGCGCGGTCGCGCCGCCGGCCGGGCAGGGATGGATGGCCGGTGGGCCGGAGACCGGCGGTGGGGGCGCGAGGAGAGGTTCGGGTTAGGAAGGGCGGGGTCGCCGGCGGCGGTGGATCGCGGGCGGGCGGCGCGGCGGCGGGGAGCCGCCGGCCGGGGTTGATGGAGGAGGCGGCGGGGGTGCTGGCCAGCATGAAGAAGAAGGAGGCGGCGGGGTGGTTGGAAGAAGAAGAAGTTTAGTGGGCCGGTGGTGGGCTGGAAGTTCGCATGCTTATGCATCTTCCGGAAGCCATATAGGACCCCCATAAAAAAAACCCGTCGCGTGAAATGGGGAAGTCAACTAAAAAGTCAATGGAGGCTCAAAAAAAATTAAAAAAGTCAATGACGACATTCTAATACAGTTATGATCATTCCTCCTATTCAAAATATTATATAAAACTCATCTAATTTGTTTATGATGTGTTTTGTTATCGTAGGTATTGTAAGCATTATTTTTAATGTTTACAATAAATTTTTAATAAGATGAATGATTTAAGTTATAAGAAAAAAATCAACAAGGACAAAAGTTGATACTGAGAGACACCAAACACTGATTGTAACAACGAGCTTGAAATCCAGTGGTATCAGGGTTGGGTCAGCGATATTCCCATCAGATGCGTGATTCGTGACTCTGAGACGCTGCACACAATCTTATAGCTCACAAACTAGTTTTCGGCAAAAAAAATGAATTTGGTCACTATTGTTGCAGGTACTGCACTGTATTCAACTTCAACACGACGACCCTGATGAACGATCGTCCTGCTGATGAACGAGCATTATCTATCCACCAGCGTTCCAGCAAGGCCAAGGTCTTCGCAATGGAGATCATTGTCGTAGCTGACCTCTTGGGGCTCATAGGTTCGCTGGCGAGTTTGCGGCAGCCGCCGGACGATCGCGAGGGGGTGCAGAGGGGCAACGCCCCCCCGCGCCCACCCCACCTCGCGGTACGGTACGGTCATATATACCCGTTAAGGATTATCATTGCAGATAGATTTCATCATCTTCTTGTAAGTCGTGTTGATGGTGTTATAATTGGACTCCGATCATAGTCACCTGTGGTTTTTACCTCTCGTGTTGAGATCGTTCTACCACGTTAAATCTCGTGTCTCTTTTGCGGTTTGATTCCTTTACTTTCGTCATTGTTTATAAGATGTCAACCCGTGTCGTCACGGTCTCCGGCAGCTAGGAACAGGGACACCACGTATGCGTATGACGTTTCCTTACTGATGGCGATCGGTCTCCTTACCGCTATGACCTCAGAATTAAAATGAAGGTCCATTCAAACAGCAAGCACAAACTAACCACAATCCCGCGTAAAAGTCACCATTCACCAGAGCTTGAAGCATATAAACACCAACAAATGGCAAAGATAAAAGGGAATTGCATGCCATACGTTGTGTCGTGCCATTGTTTCACTTGTACTAGATCACTACAAACTGAACAAATTGTAGATCCCAGCATCATACCTAACTTCAAATGAATTTTGTAAATAAATCTAATGTTCACATTCACTGACCTGTTCAAAAGTAGAACAGACACATAAAAATCTCAGCCAATCCAAACAGTCATCCTAAGCAACATGCTCAAATCACCAACAATCCAGAACTCAGGTGGGTCATTTGAAGCATAGATCAGAGAGCCAAGACATATTCACAGAAACTAGTACTCGAAATTCAGGAGAGCGTCACAAATTTAGAGGATTGTTGACAAAAGTAGATCACTTCCACTGCATTTCTCTCTACAGGGACTCTTCATCGATAGCACCAACACATTGCAAGAACCTAATAACCTAAGAACAACGCAACACCTAGAAGAACACGACGACAACAGTCTAAACACCTAGTGGCAGCAATCAAGGGCGGCGAGCGAAGCGCCTAGGTGCGCTCCCCGCGGATGCGGCGAGCGAGCTCGATGTCCTTGGGCATGATGGTGACGCGCTTGGCGTGGATGGCGCAGACAAGGGGAGGGGGTGCAGGGGGGCAACCCCCCCCGATACGATACGGTCATATATACCCGTTACGGTTTTCCATTGGAGATAGATTCTATCATCTTCTCCTAAGTCGTCGCCATTGGCATTGTAACTGGACTCCGATTATAGTGAAGTTCTTGCTGGCTGGAGTCCGTTGTTTTTCCCTCTCGTGTTGGGAGGATTGTCCACGTTAAATCTTGTGTCTCCTTTGCAGTTTGATTCCTTTACTTTTGTCGTTGTTCACCGTCGTTTATAACATGTCAGACCCGCGTCGCCGCGGTCTCCGGCAGCTAGGAATATGGACACCACGTATGCGTATGACGTCTCCTTACTGCCGGCGACCAGTGGCATCATGCTCTTTATTTACTAGGGAAATTTGTCTAGAGCACACTTTGAATGTGAGCTTTTGTGCAAGACACATCCTGAATATGTATCTACTCCCACCGGTTCACTATTAGAAGTCGTTTTGGATAAGATTTGAGTCAAATATTAAGAATATAAATCATAAATAACTTTTAAGTCGTTGAGTTTGAAAATGTGAAAATCATATAAATAGATTTGTCTTGAAAATTACTTTCATAAGAATATACATATATAACTTTTTAATAAATATTTTTATAGAAAAGATAAGTCAAAGTTGTGCTTTGATGACCGTGTCGCTGTCCTAAACGAAATCGGAGGGAGTAGTCTCCAGCACACTACAAATGCTCTTTGGTCTACAACACATCAGACATCACATTGGATAAACTAAGGCTATCCGCACTCGTCATACTCCAAATCCATCCCCTAAAAGGAATATTCCTGTCTGGTCATCAACATTTTACAGTCCAGTACCAATTTTCCTGCACCCGTCATCCCCTATATCTCATACTTCATACCAACTACTTCGTGTGGGACCCACACGTCATGGTCACAGCTCTTTTCCTTTTCTCTCTCTCCCTCCCCTACCTACCCAACACCTTTCTTCCTTCTCCAGTCTCCACCGCCGACACTTCTCTCCTCTTGGTCGCCGGCCCCGTCTTCTCTGCGCCGCCGGTGGCCGCACGGGGAGCACCTGCGGCGGCGGATGGACATGCCTCCCTCTGCTCCTTCCTCTGCTTAGTGCGGCGGCGGCGGGCGGTCGAATCGGGGCGGATCCGGCGCCTCCCTCTGCTCAGTGCGGCGGGGGCTGATCCGGCGAGGGGAGGTCGGCGAGGCGGCCATGGATCCGGCGCAGTGCGGCGGCGCGCCTCGGGGCCGGCAGCGGCGCCCACCTCCCTCCCCAAGCGTCTGCCGAATCCCCAGCGTCGAGCTCGAGCGGCCATGGATGGGACCCCCTCGACGGCCGGCCCCACCCTCTCCCCGGCGGCTCCCTCTCTCCCTCCCTCTCTCCGTCGGAGCAGGGGCGGCAGCTCTGCGCGCAGCCTGCGGCGGCGAGGCGCGGCTGGGCGGCGTGGAGCAGGGCGGAGGCAGGGCGGTGGCGGATCGAGCAAGGACGCGGAGGAGCGGCGACGAGACGGCGGGCTCGGGCTCTCTCGAGCAGGGACGCGGAGGAGCGGCTCCGCCGCCGTCGACCTCCCTTCTCTGGCCGGCGAGCGGCGAATCTTCCACGGGATCTCCGGCGGCGGCGTCGAAGTGTGCCCTGCCAGCCTCTATCTCCACGACGGCGGGTCCCTCCTTGGCGACCTCGGCGGCGGGCCCCTCCTCGTCGACTTCGACGGCGCGGTGGTGGTGGTGGTGGAGGACGCCGGCGGCGTGAGCCGGAGGTAGGGGTGCGGCAGGGCCGGCGACCTCGACGACGCGTCCCTCCCTTTCCTCTCCTTCCTGTCGTGGCGCGGAGCAGCAACGGCGGACGCAGGCGGGGCCGCCGCAGGCCGTAGCGCACGACTGGAAGAGCGCCAGATGTGGCGCATACGGGCTCCGAACGGGAGGGTGCAGTATGGCCTTGGCAAAATTAGGTCCAACACACTAATAAAAGGTGGTCTTTGGTAGAACACACTAATAAAATATGTCTTTGCTCAAACACATCAAAACTCTTTGGTATTTAGGTTCCGGACATTAGGCCTCTTATTATATTCAGCTTTAATAGACAGACACGTGAAAAGACAAAATTATCCCCAACTATTCTCTTCTTTCTTTCTTCCTGCTGCCGAACGGACTGGACTGGGCAAACGGATCGGCTCCCGAGCACGCCAACTCCCGCGCCGCTCCTGCTGCTCCCGAGCACGGGCGCCAGGCTCCCTCCGTCCGGCTCCAGGCGCACGGGCACCGCTCCTCCTGCTGCTGCCCCGCCCTGCTCCACGCGCACAGCCGCACCCCGAAGCCGCGGCGCCCTGGGCAGCGGCCCGTCACGGCGGCGGCGCCCGCTCGTGGCAGGCCGGCGGCGCCCGCTCGTCGAAGGAGATGGAGGAACCTCCTCCACGCTTCTTCAGCGACATTTTCCCAGAGAACCACGCCGATCTGGCATGGGTTCCCGACGGGTAAGATTCGTATCATTTTCCCCTAGGGTTAAGCTAACTGTAGGCTCGATTTTGCAAAGTAAATTGTACTCTTGTTCATCATGTTCGTCTTTGTACCCCTGTATGTGTAGGATGGATCCCAATTCGTCCTACAGGCTTGCTGTTCGAGTAGGTGCTTATGTCAAATTAACTGATGATGATGGTCGCGAATATTGCAAGGCATGTAACATTCCAAAGATTTTAGATAGAGATAGCACAAATTGGAATGATTTGCATCTTGAAATTGCTACTGAAATTAAGCTAGACTCTAAACAAAAATTGCGTGTGACCTATTGGGATAATATGAGCCGTTGCTATGAAGAGATCGATTCTGACCAGAAATTGCTTCATGCAATTGACATGTATTGGGATGTAAGGAGGCTTTCAGTTCAAGTACATGTTATAAAAAAAGACGAGGATCACATGCATGATATTGACCGACTTGACAGCATGCCTTGTGTTTTGCAAGGAAGCATCGATGCCCCAGGCAACCAAACTAGTGCACAACCTTCACTTGAAATTGACTCATCCCTTGTAGAGCCACCTATTCAGCAAATTACTGAAGTAGCTTGGGTGGATGATGACGTGGAGTATGTTGGTTTGAATGATGAGGATGCAATTTCTAATTCATCAGTCTGAACCAGATAGTGATATAAATTATGCTGGTTTGGAGGATGAATTAATTGTCGAGGATGAATGGGGTTGTGAGACAATTATCCATGTAACTGACTTGGAGAATCCGAAAATAGAAGTTGGTGTAACTTTTGGGGATCGCGATACTTTCAAGAAAGCTATTAGGCAATATGCAATAAAAGGTGAATATGAAATTGCAGCACCTTATAATGAGACAACAAGGTATAGAGGCTATTGCAAAGCAGAACGGTGTAGGTGGCGTATACATGCTTCACAACTGCAGGATGGAAGGACTTGGGAGGTACTTGTTCTTTTTCTAGATTTTTTTTACACTGATTTTTTTACTTATGTTTGTACTGACTGTAATTCTTGCTTGTTTCAGATAAAAAAGATGCCTCATGAACACATTTGTCAAAGCACAGGAAAAGTTGAGAAAAACTGCATGGCAACAAGTGAGTGGGTCATGGATCGGGTTCTGGATTGGCTTGCAAAGGACAATAAAATTGGACCTGCAGAATTAAAGAGAAGGCTAGAGGAGCAGTATCATTTGAAGTTATCATATTGGGTAGTTTGGGATGGAAGAAGGAAGGCTTTGGAGCAACTCAAAGGGAAGTGGGATGATAGTTTTGAGTGTATTTTCAGTTTCAAGGCAGAGGTAGAGAAGACCAATCCTGGCAGTTTGGTAGACATTGAATATGAGAAAGTTGGGAAAAAGATGAGGTTCACTAGAATGTTTGTTGCATTGAAGTCGTGTGTGGATGGATTTCTTAATGGCTGCAGGCCTTTCCTTGGTGTGGACTCCACTCATTTGACTGGGAAATGGAAGGGTCAACTTGCGTCTGCTACTGCTATTGATGGGAATAATTGGATGTTTCCAGTGTGTCATGGTGTGTTTGGATCAGAGACAAGTGACAATTGGGAATGGTTTTTTCGCAGACTTCATGAAGCTATTGGGTCACCTTCAGGCCTAGTGATCTCAACTGATGCAGGCAAAGGAATTGATTCAGCTGTTACTAAAGTCTTCAAAAATAGGGTTGAGCATTTCTAAATTTGCAGTGCTACACCAATAAGAACTACCACTTTTATTTCTACACCAAGCCCTACGACAAGAAGGTACATATGCAACTTCCAAAATTTTGTCATGCCTATTCTCTTACTTCTTACTGAATTTGACCTTTTTCTCCATTTAGTATGTCAAGGAGGTTGCTGCTGCAAAATCCATCTACACCAACTAGAGCTATCACTCCTGTGCAAACACCTAGCCCTATGACAAGGAGGTACAAGTCCTCCAAATATGTTTTCCTGGTTGTTACCTTTCTTTCAAATAATTGTTGACATGATTCATTATCCATTTCAGCCGTAAAAGGTTGCTGGAATTTGAAGGCTCCATAGAACCTGTTGCATGTGAAGCACTATCTCCTGTAGCCTTCATGGAAAAAGGAAAGGCAAAGAAGTTAAAGGTTGTCAGGTCTAAGAAAGAGTAGGGAGTGTTGGGTCAATAGAATGTATAGTTTTTGTAGCATCCAGATAGTCAAAAGTGGCTCAAATCTGTGATGTCCTTTGCTAAACCTGCTGAATCATTCGCTTTGGCTAACCCATGTCATCAGGGTCTATATTGTAGCAAAATATGGATGAACCTTCTATTTGTATCTCTTGCTGAATGATGAACATGGTGAAGAACATATTGTTATTGTGCCCTTTATTCTATCTGAAATGTTCATTTGAAAGGGTAGGGGCATACTTGTCCTTTATAAATGTATTGGTACCTCTTTGATATGGATATGTTATAATATGTCTTATAGTGTCCAGCACCCAATTGACTTAGAATTTTAGTGTGTTTGGACAAAAACATGTTTTTTTAGTGTGTTTCACCAAAGATCACCTTTTGTTAGTGTGTAGGACCTAATTTTGCCTATGGCCTTCCGTCCCCCCGGTGCAGGGAAAAAAACGCCAAATCCTTTTCAGCTAAGCGGAGTGATGAAAAGACCATGTTACACTCGGGCCCACCTGTCGTGTTCTTCCCCTCCTCTAGTTCGTCCTTTTTTTTCTCTTGCCTGCACTGTTCTTTTCTCTCCTCCCAAGTCCCAACGGCGGCCACAAGGTCGGAGATGCTCTAACGGGAAGGAAGAGAGCGGAGCGACGGGGACGCCGAGCTGCGGTCGTCGCAGTTTGTGAGTGCCACACGCGCGCCCCGTCGACGACAACGTGAGCAGGTGGAATGCGAAGCGGGCGAGGAGGCGGCGGCCGCCGAGGTGCGCGGTGATGGCATTGCAGGCGTTGAGGAGGGCGATGCCAACGCCCGGGTGCACCGCGATGGCGGCCGCGTCCCATTCCCCAGCGAGCGTCGGCGCCACCTCCGTGAGTGTGAGCGCGAGAGGCAAGCGAGCCGCGCGAGTGCCGCAAGCAGGGAGGAAGACGCCGTCCCGGGAAGCAGCAGCCCCCTGAGGCGCGCGGTCAGCACTGCGTCAAAGCAGGCTGCCTTGCGCCCTTGCCCATCAGCAGCTCGTCGGGCTCCTGCGTGCAGTCCCGCGCGGGCGGCAGGAACCAGGAGGAGGAGGAGGAACTACCGCTGCCCACCACGACGATGGTGTCGTCCGCGGCATCGACGACACCATCAAGCAGAGCGACCTGCTGCAGCGTGGCAGACGAGACTAGGACGAGTGTGATTTTGTGCAGACTGCAGAGCAGAGCAATGCCGGGGAAGATGAAACAAAGGAGAGAAGAACATGACAGGTGGACCCAAGGGAAACATGGTCCTTTTACCTCTCTCCTCTGACGATCGTAGCGGCAGCCAAGCTCCCTCTGACGACGCCGCGACCGCCAGCGAGGTCGAGGATGTCGGTTGCGAAGCGCCGCCGGGTCCGGGCGCCGGCGCCATGCCTGTGCGCGTCCTCGTCTCTCCCCTCGCCGCCGCGGACGGCTCCGCGGCTGCAGGCATGGTACAGCCGGCGGCGTACACCGGCGTGCTGTACCTGCAGCAGCGCCACCAGTGGCCGCCGACGCGGCAGCAGAGTGAGGACGACGACGAAGACCCCAAGAGGATGCGGGCGAAGTGGTTCAACGACATGCGCGGCTGGCTCGTGGTGCTCGCCGTGCAAGTCGCCTTGGTCACCTACCAGGCTGGGCTCAACCCGCCGGAGGGCTTGAAGGATAAGAATAAGTCCGAATTCCCCAAGAGCAAGGTAGACGACGCTGCACGATGCATCATTTTATTAGAATGAAATCTTTTCTTCTTCTTTCTAAGGAAGATTAGAATAGAATAATGAATCTTAAATTATTGGCTTATGAACTAGGAGCTCTCCGCGAAATATTTGGTTGCATGCAGGTACTACATGTTCTACCACTTCAACACGACGGCGTTCGTGACGTCGCTGGCGATCGTCATCCTGCTGCTGAACAGGTCGTTCTACCACTCGGAGGCCAAGGTGGTGGCGCTGGAGATCATCGTGGTGCTCGACATGGTGGGCCTCATGGGCGCCTACTGGGCGGGCAGCACGCGCGCGGACCAGACGGCCAAGTACACTCTCGTGCTCACCCTCCTCGTGCTCTTCGCCCTATACGTCGTGTACACGGTGCAGCTCCTGCCCACGCTATGGAGCCTCGTCGCCGCCGCCGTGCCGACCCGCGCGCCCGAGGCGCGCGGCAGTTTACGCGTGCCTACGCAGATCGACGAGGCGAGGTCGTTGCAGCTGCCGCCGCAGGACGAGAACGTCGGCCGGTCTGTCTCGGTGCCGCGCCGCCGTGGTAGTAGCCGGTTGGCAGGAGCAGGAGCAGAGCCGTCACCGGCGTCACGGATGATGTCTCCCTAATTAGTTTGGTGCTGGCAGGTAGCATGATTTAGTTGATCTCACTTCACTCTTTTATCTTCCGTTTCGTGTTTCACTGTAATTGAAAAACTCTACATCCGTGTGTTCCGTTGTATATAGAACATTTATGATGTTATGATTAGGATAATACTGCAGCTCGTCAGCCAACGAAGCTCCAACATACATTTTTTAGAGGAGGACAGTGATACACTTGCACGGTTACACTGGTAAAAACAACGACTTGGTTGGGTTTTTTTGTCACAGTATAGTGGGCCGGCTAGCAAAAAAGAATGTCCCCAGCCCATTATTGACGATAATAAAGACAAGAACAAATATTCATAAGTCCAGTACACAGGTCCAATTTCTCAGCACTTGCACGCCAGATCCAGAATCAAATAGCAACATATACTGTCAATAGCAGAAAATTAAAGATCGACAAACAATCCTCCATGTACTGTAACGAAACAAACACCGAGATGAAAAGATTTCATCGAATCGTGACCACAGTGTACTGTAACGAAACAAACACCGAGATCACAGCAACGATAACGCTGGACAGAAATCAAGCGTCCAACATGGACGTTTTCCATTCATAACAAGCAACCAGGTTAACAGAACAGGCATTAGATGCAAATTACATTCATTCTTCCCACTACCAAACTACTCCACCATTCCTTCGACAACTAGCACCATCTAACTATGGGACAACCTCATCGGAGATCCGGCGCCGCCTAGGCGCGCTCACCACGGATGCGGCGGGCGAGCTGGATGTCCTTGGGCATGATGGTGACGCGCTTGGCGTGGATGGCGCAGAGGTTGGTGTCCTCGAACAGCCCGACGAGGTACGCCTCCGCGGCCTCCTGCAGCGCCGCCACCGCCGAGGACTGGAACCGGAGGTCGGTCTTGAAGTCCTGCGCGATCTCACGCACCAGCCGCTGGAAGGGGAGCTTGCGGATGAGCAGCTCCGTGCTCTTCTGGTACTTGCGGATCTCCCGGAGAGCGACGGTGCCCGGGCGGAAGCGGTGGGGCTTCTTCACACCGCCGGTCGCCGGGGCCGACTTGCGCGCCGCCTTCGTCGCCAGCTGCTTCCGCGGGGCCTTGCCGCCGGTGGACTTGCGCGCCGTCTGCTTGGTGCGGGCCATCGCCGGGGGATTGGGGGTGGGTTTGGGAGCTGGGGAATCGGAGAGGATGGTGTTCGAAATGGAGATGGGAGATTTGCTTCTGTGGTGAAGATTTTGGGGCGAGACGGGGAGGTTATAAATAGGGGCGGGTGGATTTGGCGCTCGGAGCGCGGAAATTTTTCCCTCGGAATTTGGCTGGGCGCGGAGTGGCCGCCGTCGGATCGCGTTGGGATGGAGGGTGGCGATTCGATTGTCCGAGTGTCACGCGGATCGCGATCCGTGGGTGGTGAGCGGCAGCCATTGGCACGCCGCCAGCTGGCTGGCAGGTCTTTTGCGGTTGGAAAGGTTTGCAAGTCGCGACCTGCTAGGCGCTTGGCCGCTTGCTACGGCCACTCAAGCCACAAGCAGCTTACGATCAATCCTCTTGGGTCGTGTGTTTGTGCGTTGATGGCGCTTTGGGTTCCTATTGTTTTAGTTAGTTTTGTTGTTGGTTGTGTTGTTTCTTTTTTCCGCAATTTAGAGGTCCTTTTGATGCTGCGTTTTTTAACTCTTATTTATTCAATGAAATACATACTATGCACGTTCTTTAAAAAACACATCAAAGAGCTAGTCGCTGATCGCGCGTTGATGCCACCACCATCAGAGATGAAAGCGGACGGGAACGGGCGGGAAAATCCTCTCCCATTTCCGTTACCACATTTTATCATCAGGAACGGGGTCGGTTCCGGAATAGCCGGGAACGGGAGCGGGATGAACTGGATTACGAAAACGGGCGGGATCGGATACTTAGGCGGGAACTTATACTTTGATATGTATGCACGTGACATTGTTGATTTTAGTTGCTTTGCTAGTTGCCAACTATGTTTTGGAACCTTTAAGGACTCTCAGACTAGTGATCTTTCATGAAATGCATGACTAGCATGATCTTTAGTTCATAAAAAGGTATAGACACATACTAATATACACTAAATTCATCTCGTATTTATCTAATACAAGATGAATTTAGTATACATAAGCCTTCCAATCAGTACTGTTCATGCAATGCATCTTCTCCAACAGAGGAGGCATTCCGGGGATGCAAACTGCATTGGAGGAGAGAGAGACGATGCAAAATTGCACTCTCTCTCTCCTCGAACGCATACGAGCTCGCGCCGCCAGGCGAGGAGCTGCAAGCGGGGCCAGGCGGGGTGCGGAGAGGAGCTGCCAACGGAGCTCGGAGGCGGACGAGGCCGAGGCGGAGCGCGGCCCCGGCGGAGCTCGAAGGGGACGGGGGAGTGGCACGAGGCATGGCGAGCACGGGAGGTCGACGGCGAGCCTCCTTCCCCTTCTCTCCCTTCTCTCCGACGGCGAGGTCGACGGAGTTGTTGAGGCTGTCGACGACGGCGGCGCGGAACCTCACGAGCAGGAGCTGCAGCACGGCGTGACTGCTGATGTAACCTGCCCCGCCGGTGACCATCACGGTCCTCCCCGCCGCCGACCCCGCCGCCGCCTCCGCCTCGAGCCATCGCGAGGAGGCACGATCCTCCCCACCGCCGACCCTGACCCCGCCGACGCCTCCGCGCCCATCGTCTTCTCCACCACAATCGCAAATTAGGAGCAGGGAGGGGCCACAGTGGCGGAGGAGTAGAGGAGGGAGCGGAGGAGCAGGGGAGGAGAAAAAATGTGATTGCAAATCTGTTGACACCCGAATTTGGTATGTCTGGGAGGACAGGTTAGACCGCCCCGGTAACCCGGTTAGACCGGCCTAGGCAAGTTGCTCAAAAGACAATTTGGACACCACCATTGGATAGTTCTCGTCGAGTAGATCAAGATCCATATATAGAAGTCCAATTATGAGTCCGGATGAGAGAGATATGACTTCTGGAAGATCTGCACGTTGGACACGCGGTTAAACCGGGTCCCGGGGGCGGTTTGACCGGCCTACCCTGCCAAATCCGAGTTAGGAGTTGTATTTCGACACGGAATTTGTATAGGCTTCGACTCCTACTGGGGCAAGACCTCCCCACCCTATATTTATGAAGGGACACGACCGATTGAGGGGAACACAATCGAATCTATCATTTACATTAGACCTGAGCATTCCACGGGCCGGGCCGGGTTCGGGTCGGGCCGAAAAAAAACCCGGGTTTTTCGAGCTGAGAAAATCCTGCCCATGACCGTCCCATGGGACGTGTCGGGCCTCCGTTTTCGGGGCGGGTCGGGCCCGGGCTTGGGCGGGCCGCCCGCGCATTTTATAGTGTAAAGTAACTAAAAACAGCATTTCGGGCCGGGCTCGGGCCAAAAAAAATTTTCGCGGGCTTCAAGATCTCTGCCCACGCCCGTCCAGTAAGGTCCGTGGGCGGGCCTGGCGCGGGCCGGGCCAAAAATGCTCAGGTATAATTTACATCTACTTTTTTATCCTCTCAACACCTTTTCCAACCTCCATGCTTCTCGTCTCTTGATCTCCACGGTCATAGATGGCGTCCTAGGGCCTGCTGGTCGACCTAGGGCACGCCGGCGACGTCCATGCCCTGATGGGGTCCCTCCCGGGTGAGAGCTTCGACGGCCTTTGCTAGTTTGCTCGTAAACTAGTCGTTCTTCGCCACGTAAGTGCGTCGGTTATCTCTTTGCTGGTTTGCTCGTAAACCTAGCCGTCCTCCATCACGTAAGTGTGGTAATTACCCTCCGAACGCTCGAGTTAGGCAAACCCTAGGTCACCGGTCTGACCGGCGCGCCTGACCGGTCGGACCGGTCCCGGTGGAGACTTTGCTCTTTGTTCCGTTCGCGACCCGCACGTTCACGTGCTCTTGCTTGTTGACGCTGAAAGGCGTCAACAAATTGGCGACTCCGATGGGGAAGAAAGATCAGGTTGCTCAAACCCGTTCTATCGATCCCTAGCCTTTTACCTAATTACTCTATTATTATATTGATTCGCCATTGTAGTTGAATCTGGTCTTTTGGGACCGATTGCATCTACACTTGTCACATTGCATCAGGCTGCTCAAGCCGTTTGCATTGTGTCTTGCTTGCTACTACTTATTGAAGACTAGAAGAGAAGTGAGACTTTGGTCATTGATTGCTTGGATTTTCGAGGATATCTGGATTTATCTATATTACAAGATCTAAAAGCATCAAGACTTATTATGGCGGGCTATCCATATACTTCGCATCAATTCATCTACAACGAGCCCAAGGTACAATTTTCAAATACATCGCCTATGTCTAATGTTAGTAATTATTTTGCAAGTACCATAAATCCTCATGTTGATGTTGCTAGATTGGATAATAGTAGGCATATTGCATCGGCTAGTACTTATTCAGATGGTGTTAATTATGCAAATTATAATTTTGAATTTTATATCCAAAAGCCATTGTCAAATAATATGCATGCTTTGAGTTTTAATGCCAAGATGGGGGAATTGTGCGCAGGGCCTGAGCTGGCAGGTGCTGCTGTTTGGCAAAGAATTGGCATCCTTTGCACCTCTTGAGGAGGTCTTTAGCGTCAGACATGGCCGTGGGCCAGTAGAAGCCAGATCGATACGCCTTGCCAACCAGATTGGCAGATGTCGTGTGGCAGTCACACTCACCGCCATGAATCTCAGCCAAGAGCTGGAGACCTTCTGATCGCAAGATGCACTTCATCAAGACGCCAGTAGAGGCGACTTTCCTGTATAGGTCGGTACCAATCACGACGTAGTTGGCACTTTATCGTGTGATACGCTCTCGTTCAGCCTTGTCTTCTGGGACTCGTTGGTCGAGTAGGAAGGCTAGGAAAGGCTCGCGCCAATCGTCCTCTTTATCAGCCATCAGCACGTCTCGGGGAGGTGCTGGAGCTGGGTCGGGCTATGCTTGGTCTGGGTTGTCCAGGTCCAATAGCTTGGTTGACGGCTTGCGTAGGTCTTGGACGAACACACCTGCTGGGACTAGAGCTCACTGGGAGCCTAGTTTAGATAGTACGTCGGCAGCCACGTTGTTGTTTCGCGGCACGTGCTGAAACTCAATTCCCTCGAAGTGGCCTTCGAGCTTGCGGATCACAGCACAGTAAGCATCTATTGTGTCCTTGACACAATCCCACTCCTTGTTGACTTGCTTGATGACGACCTTGGAGTCACCGTACGCTAGTAGTCGCTTGATGCCAAGGGACACTGCTATACGGAGCCCATGAATTAAAGCTTCGTATTCTGCTCCATTGTTGGAGGCTTTGTAGTGTATCTGCAGGACGTACTTGAGCTGCTCTCCCTGAGGAGAGATGAATAGCACTCCTACTCCCGCGCCTTCGAGGTTAAGGGCACCGTCGAAGTACATTATCCAGTGTTCAGGCCGCTCCTTGGGAGGGGGCATCTGGATCTCTGTCCACTCTGATACAAAATCAGCTAGGATCTGGGACTTGATCGCCTGCCTGGGGCAAAACTCGATGTCGAACTCTCCAAGCTCTACCGACCACTTGACGATGCGGCCATTAGCGTCGCAGTTGCGGATGATCTCCCCCAGCGGAAACGATGATGGCACCGTGATCTTGTGAGCTTGGAAGTAGTGGCGCAGCTTTCTCGACGTGATCAGGAGTGCGTAGAGCAACTTCTGAGGCTATGAATAACATGTCTTAGCGTCGGCGAGGACCTCACTTATGTAATACACAGGTCGTTGAACAGGATAGGCCTGCCTTTCTTCTTCTCGTTCTGCAACGAGGACCGTGCTGACCACATGAGTGGTGGCAGAGATGTAGAGTAGGAGGGTTTCCCCTGGTATAGGTGGCGTCATGATTGGAGGCGTGGTCAGGGACTCTTTGAGAGCCTCGAAAGCCTTCTGTGCTTCTTCATCCCATACGAACTTATCTGCTTTCTTCAATAGCTTGAAGAAAGACAGACCTTTTTCGCCTAGCTTGCTGATGAAATGACCTAGAGCCGCCATCATACCTGTAAGCTTCATGACATCTTTCTTGCAAGATGGCTTGGCCATGTTGCGTATTGCATCGACCTTCACGGGGTTTGCTTCGATGCCTCGGTGCCCGACCATGAAGCCCAGGAGCAATCCGGAGGGGACACCGAAGACGCACTTGGTCGGGTTGAGCTTCCACTGGTACTCGCGTAGGTTGGAGAAGGTCTCGGCGAGGTCGGCGATGAGCTGATCTTCCTCGTTGGTCTTGACGACCACATCATCGACGTAAGCTTCTACGTTCTTCCTGATCTGCGACTTCAGGTACTTCTGTATCGCCTTCTGGTATGTTGCTCCAGCATTTTTGAGGCCAAAGGTCATGACCTTGTAGCAGTAGATGCCATTGGGGATTATGAATACCGTTTTGTCTTCGTCGTCAGGATTCAAGGCTACCTGGTGATAACCTGAGTAGCAATCGAGGAAGCACAGTAGAACACAACTAGCCGTGGAGTCCACGACCTGGTCGATGCGAGAAAGAGGGAAGGGATCTTTCGGGCAGTGCTTGTTGAGGTCGGTGTAGTCAATGCACATCCTTAATCCTCCAGTTTTCTTGGGTACAAGGACCGGGTTTGCGAGCCAAGCCGGGTGTTTACATTCACGGATGAATCCTGCAGCTAAGAGCTTGCAGACTTCTACTTCTATAGCTTGCTTTCTATCTTTTGCAAATCGTCGGAGCTTTTGCTTGATAGGTCGTGCGGTCTTGCTTACTTCAAGGGTGTGCTCAGCCAGCCCCCTAGGGACACCGGGCATGTCGGACGGACTCCATGCGAAGATGTCAGCGTTGTCCCTGAGGAAACTGGTGAGCGCGAGTTCCTATTTGGGATCGAGGTTGGCCCCGATGGTGACTTCCTTGGATGCGTCGGGCAGGCCGAGACAAACTTTCTTCACAGCAGGACTGGGGTCCAAGGCAGTGATCGTGCGCTTCTGTTCTGGCACCTCCAGAGTAGTTTGGTTGTTGACGGTGAATTTCCGTCAACCTAGCCATGAGTTTACCTTCGGTGTTGGCATTGATTTAATATCCAAACTAACGATCCTAACCCTCATGATATGTCATGTTCGCACTCGCATGTGGTTTTTGGAGTTTATTGTTTACGTAGGGTTTTAAGGCTAAAAGGGAGACTTCCCGGGAAAGTTCATCAAGCACTTTGTGAGAAGATCATGGAGCCTGGCACAAGTCAAGACACAAAGTGAACATGACTCCAAGTGGCCCAAGGACCGAAGCGTGAAGCTGTGAAACTCTGAGGACCTGGACGGAAAAGGCTGAAGCTTGCGCGACAAGGAGCCCTATCCAAACCGCGGAGAAACTGACGCCAAGGGCCCACATGCAGGAAGTGGAAAATTCCAGAAGACACGAGAAACAACCGGGAGGAAACCGGGGCCGAAATGGGCCTAGGCCAGTCGGCCCAGGCCGGCCGGTCCAGCCCATTCCGGGCCCGGTTCGGCGCCCCCTTTGACCTAGCCGCCCTTCGGACTATTTATAGCGCCCCTGCCAAGAGCCACACACCAATTCATTCGTCATCCGCCGCCGAGGAGCAGAGAAGCTAGAGGGACACCATCTCGGAGAGGAGGGTCGTGCTAGTTGTCTAGGGTTTCCCTAGCCGACGTGGGAACCTTGCATGGAAGACCACGTCGGAGTTTCGGAGCAAGGATCAAGATCGATGTAGGATCCCGGTGGTGATCTTGTTCATGTAATCATTCATGGTGAAGTTTTTATAGTGAATCCGATTTCTAGCGATCAAGTGCCTTCTCGATGATTTTGTTGTCCCATGGTTTTACTTCTTCCTCAATCTATACTTAAGATAGATTGCATAGGGTGCTCTTGTAGCTGCGGTGGCTAGAGGTGCATACTGGACCGACCAAGTGTTTTCAACTTGTTCTTCTCGAACTCACCCTAGGCTAACCCGCACGAATAGGAGTGCATTGTGACAGAACGGTAGCTCGAAAAGGCGGGCATCTTCAGAATCGGATCGGAGGCCATGGTTTAAAGATGCTTTTAATGAGATTCGCTTTTCTATCTTCATCTATCTTGTTTGGAGCTACAACATAAGCATGATCTAGGCTCTCTAGATCGGTTATCTCTTTGCTTTCTCTTGCTACCTCTTTGTAGATTAGATTAGATGTGTTTTCTTGATGATCTCTTAGAGTAGATGCAACTTGGTTCTTCAAAAGAAAGAGTTTCCTTGCTTTACTAGATTGAATTCTTGCGTTGCACATTATTCCACGGATTCAATACCTTGGGTTCTCACACTTAAGGGAAGAAGGGTCCCTTGACTACGACGGGGGATTTGTCCGCTTGCAAATCCAATCGAACTTTGATACGACAATCAACCGTCAACAAGCCCCTTTTTCTGGCGCCGTTGCCGGGGAACAAGCAATCAAGATCCGATCTGGTATCGCCTTTTTTTGTGAATATTTTTTGGTTTTTCTTTTGATTTTTCTTTTGCATCTCTTAACTTTGATCATCCTCAAAAAGAAAAAATCAATCTAATCTAGTTTTTGTCTAACCCTAATTTTTCTTTTTAGATTTTTGTTTTTTATTTCTTTTGCTAACCCTAACCGGAGATGGTTGGCTACCTCTCCAAGAAACCCAAACTTTCTTTTGTGGATGATCCAGGAAAATTTTACAGGCAAAGGAGACGTGCAACACAAGCTAAAGGGTTGGAAACCCTAGATCCAAAAGCCGAAGTCGAAGGACCGTCGGAATCTCCAAGGGAATCACCACCTCCAAGTCCTAAGGAAGATTAACCTCAACCACCACCCATGGGAGAACAACCACAACCGAAGCGCAAGATCGAGCTATGCACCCCGGACGTTGTTGATCTACCTATGATAAACCTTTCAAGACGCCGGAAGGCCGTTCAAGATCATGGTCTCAACTATCTGCATGGTGCAACACTCGCCTTTCACCGGTAAAGAGGATCCGAACTTTCACCTCCAAGCATTTGTTCAATTATGTCATACTTTCGATGAGGATGGGGTGACTCAAGATCAAGTGAGGGCAAGGCTTTTTCCGTTCTCACTACTTGGAAAATCTTTGCGTTGGTTCCACACTCTACCGGCGGAGTCGAAACAAGATTGGGAAGCGTTGATGAGGGACTTTATGAAGGAATATTATTCACCGGCCAAGACTCAGAGTTTGCGCAACAAGATTGATACGTTTGTTCAATTTCCCATGGAGACGATCGAAGAAGCTTTGGAGCGTTTCAATGAATACATGCGAGCCGAATTCCTTGAGTGGTATGTCGGTTTACTTATGAGGAGGATGGAGAAGATGGAGATGGAGAGAGAAGCTCATGACCTAAAGGCTGCCGAGGCAAGATCCACATGCGAGGAGTGGGAGGAGTACGGCCATGTCCAAGGTAAACCCCGATTTAATGCAAGTTCGTCCATTCAAGATTTGGTTCCTCTTTGTACACAATTGAAGGACTTCATGGACGAGCAAGTTAAGATCAACAAGGACGTCGTCACTAAGTTCGAGGCTATGGAGAAAATATTGGAGAATTTAGATGGAAAGGTGACGGAGGTCGGAAGCTCTATCCGTGAAGTGTTCATCATGATCAAGATGCTAGAGACGCAAGTGGGACAACTTGCCGGGCGCCCGATGGGTAACAAAGGAAGATTACCGGGACAACATCAAGGTCCCGAGACGGAAAAGGCTACTCGAGCTCGTTTGGGAAAGGAGATGGAGATCACTACCGAAGACCCAGAGATTGAGATGCCGAGCCAATACGTGAAGATGCCTCCACGCTACTTCCAAGACGTGCTTGCCAACAAGCACGAGATGACATTATGCGACCTTGGAGCAAGTATGGGAGTCATGCCAAGAGACGTGTTCGAGAAGCTACACCTACCACTCGAGCCTATGGCCATGTGTCTAGAGTTGGGAGACAACTGTATTCGCTATCCCGTGGGAATCGCCGAAGATGCACCCGTAAAAGTTGGAGAGATCAAGTTCGACATCTACAGCGAGGGAAGTGCATTCAAGTTTCAACCACGTCTCGAGGTATGCAACACGTTCAATGTTAAATATGTTCCACCTCATCGTCGCTTTATCAAGGAAGAGCCAAAGAAGGAGGAAGAGCCGGAGAAGAAGGAAACGAAGATCAAGGAAGTTGTTGCATCCGTCAAGACCAAAGAACAAAGCCAGCCTGTGAAGACCAAAAAAATGACTAAGCCGAAGAATAAGCTCGCGCCCAAGATGGTGCGGAAGTGGGTACCCAAGATTGCAACGCCCACAAAGAGCGTTGATCCGAAGTGAAGAAGAGAAGAAGTCTAGCTATGGACTATAAACGAAGCGCTAGGCGAGAGGCAACCCGTTCGTCAAGTCAAGAATAAACTACCAGGAGGACAACCCGATCAAGATTAAAAGCTACCGGGAGGGCAACCCAGAAAATTTCTAAATTCCAAGTAAGTTGGTCATAGAATTTGCTACGCAAGACATTTTATTAACTCTTAAATGGTTGAACAAGTTTTTAGAGAACCTTTTATTTGCTCGGTCATTATGTCTGAATTTTTATATCTTAAACCGATGACATGAGCCATCCCATGTTTTATTTGCCTCTTTTTGATAAACTAGAACCAAAAATTCAGATCCTAGTTGAGCCTTACATCCTCTCCATGATGGTAGGTTCAATTTTGTTTCGCATGTTAAAAACACACGAGTAGAGCCTCGCTATGTTCCTTATTGTTTTTAAATCTTTTGACGCATGCTAAGACTCACGTGAACCTAGGTAATCAATTTTTGGTTTCATCTAACTTAACATCTACCGGTTTCTCTAGAGCTAGAGTTTTTCTAAGCCTCATTGTTTTTATTTATTCAAAATCTCTCTCTCATGTTTGGCCAAATTTAGAACCTAAACCCTTAACCCCGTGGTCAAGCCGGAGGAGCTTGCTATCAATTAATGAAAGCAAACAATCCCGGTGCAACCAAAATAAAGGTAGTCGGAAAGTTTTCGACTTACAAATTGTTTTTGATGTTTAAAAACTCCTCTAATAATATATTTTGGACTCATTGCTTGCTCTGAATTAATTCTTAATTTATGAAAATTAGAGGAGTAATTAGCATCTAAACATGATCAACGGAAGGATTTGAGATTTATTTAACACCTTGTGCTCGATGATGCATCACGGGAAGGCTTTATCATCAAAACATCTTGGGCACATGTAAAGGACAAGCATGGGGGAGGGCAACATGACTTTGTTTTGCAGGAAATAAGTGAAAACACATGAACCATGGAAGACAAGAAGTGACACAAAGTTAAGGAGTGAGGCATTGATCTCATCATTCAAAACAAAGGAGTGGCCGAGGGAGTTCGGCCGATGGATTCTTGTGGAGCATGAGGACACGAGGACATAATGCAGCAAGGAGCAAGTGGGAGAAGAGCCAAGGCAATTGGGGCAGCAGGTACCCCAGGCCGGCCGGCCTGGCCTCTTTTTGTGGCCCCCGACGTACATCTTCCTCAGGTAAGCCTCTCGCTCATTTTCAAGTTCATGCTCCCAAGTTCATAGTCCGGAGACCTTACGAACCACTCAGAAAAAAAATTTGTGCCTCACTTCCTTCTCTAAAAATCCTTGAAAATTTGTTACAATTCTTGCCCTTCCATGTACTTTCTTTGTGCATTTGTCTACTGGCGAGAAACCCCCGGGAGAGTTGTTTGTGAATTTGTGCAGCAAGGCACAATGAAAAAGGCCATGAACATCGTCCCCGGAAGAAGAATATCATCATCGTCGGAGGTGCCATCTAGCTCTTCATGGAGGCACTCTATTTCCGAGTCCCCGCGAAGCATGGAGGAGGACGTGGCACCGTCGAGGAACGACACGCTGCACCTTGGAGGTATGAGGAGTACACGAAGCTTGTCCATGTGGGACAAACCACAAGGGCACACGGAGGAGCCACCCATTCGACCTCGACGCTCAACTCGTTCATACGCTCCGCCACCATATACTCCGAGGCACTCCAAGCAAGTTTTAATCATAAAGACGAAGGATCAACCATTGAAGGAAGAATGAAGGAAGGAAGAAGAAGTAATGCTTCAAATTCGGTTTGATTTTTCCTTCTCCTTTTCTTTATTTTTCAGTTATGAGCAAATTTGTGTGCGCGTAGCATCTTTAGTTTTTATTTATTTTTAGCATGTGTGTGGTAGTAGTAGTTTTTGTTTTCCATCGCCATGAATAAATTTCACCATCGTTTTATGATATTTAATATGGATGGAAAATTGTGCCAAGTTGATATATGATGACCGTTGCCTATATGCTCATCTTTGTACTTGTTTTATGCACGATTAAGCTAATGCTCTCTTTAATGCAAATCTGAAATTAATTTAAACGCTAGCTTAATCCTTTGCGGAGGTTATGATAAAGATGAGACCCGTAGTTTTTATCATGCTCTCAATTTTGGATGGGTTAAAGATGTTTTATTTTTGTTCTTAAAAGTAATGCTAACCTTGTCATTAATACCTCTTGCATGTTGCTCTACCTATCCAAAGCCTTATACTTATTTGAGTGCAAACCCTTAGTATACAAGATATATTTTTGGGTGAGTTAATTCAGGGCTTGATTTCTCTGGCCCGAGACTAAGAAGCTGGTCATTCCGTTTTTGCGTATCTATCTTAATGCTAGACTTTTCTATCCGTGCATTGTAAGTTTCCACATCGGAAATTTTGCAAACCTCGCCGGATATCCACCCAAAAACCCAATACATCTTTTTGTGTTTATCTCCTTGATCACAACCTATCATTTGAGTATGGATGAATATTTCGAGGAAGATCACAAGAATGAAGGTGCCAAGGATTGAAGTATAAATTTTGGGAGACCTCCAAGATGACATAAGGTTGCGTGAAGGATCCCTAGAAGATTTCAAGTGTTTCTCTCCATGAAGACATAGAACTTTTAGTACCTACCTTGGCCCAAAAATTTTCCACCTCTTTACCCGAGGACGTGCAATTGTCTAAGCATGGGGGGAGTTGCCAAGGAGGTAGGTACAATGCAATCTAGAGTTCAAGGGGAGTATAAAAAAAGAAAAAAATAGAGAAAAAGAAAAAAAAGAAGAGTATGAAATAAAGAAAGAAAGAAAAAGGAGAGAAGAAAAAAATGTGTGTATATATATTTATATAAAAGAGAGAGAAGAGAAATAAAAAATAATAATAAAGCTCCCCGGCTCTAGATGCATTAGGAGTTTCAAGAGGATTCAAGATCAAGACCCATACTCATCTTTCCAACCATGTGCAATCCGATAACGAGGACTTTGTTTGTGCCTCGGGATCACTCTTTGCCATTTGCACCTGTCCACTTATCTCAAAAAGTGTGTGTTCATCTCTCTCCCCTCCTTGTAACATTATTTTTCCAATGACCTTTTTGACGAGTCTCGGTAAGTCCATGAGAAGCATGTCTTCTTTTGATAATACCTCAATTATAATATCTTGGTAGGACTAAACTTTTCCCAAAAGCTCCATATAAAGCCTACCACTTATATATGTTTTTGAGAGGGGAAAGGAGTAGAACAAATAGACTCGAGAGACAAGATGAGATGAGAGTTCATGAGCAAGATGCAAGGTGGTTTAAATTTTTGAACTTGGTTTAGCTCTTTTCTTCATCTCGCTCTACACTTCAAAAATTCTGAGATTCATTTGAAATTTGGGAGCATGATTAATTAGTTGTGGGAAGAGCTTAATTGATATCCACCCTCCGTAGGGATGAAGGCTAATACACTATGGAACTTTAACAAATTAAATTTTTGAGAGCATTATGTTTTCTCGTGTATGATCAAGTGCAGGGTTTAAATAATGAAAGGCAACTCTGATATCCATCGAAGGCTTACTCGAGGACGAGCAAGGTTTAAGCATGGGGGAGATGTTGACGGTGAATTTCCGTCAACCTAGCCATGAGTTTACCTTCGGTGTTGGCACTGATTTAATATCCAAACTAACGATCCTAACCCTCAAGATATGTCATGTTCGCACTCGCATGTGGTTTTTGGAGTTTATTGTTTACGCAGGGTTTTAACGCTAAAAGGGAGAATTCCCAGGAAAGTTCATCAAGCACTTTGTGAGAAGATCATGGAGCCCGGCACAAGTCAAGACACGAAGTGAATATGACTCCAAGTGGCCCAAGGACCGAAGCGTGAAGCCGTGAAACTCTGAGGACCTGGACGGAAAAGGCTGAAGCTTGCGCGACAAGGAGCCCTATCCAAACCGCGGAGAAACTGACGCCAAGGGCACACATGTAGGAAGTGGAAAATTCCAGAAGACACGAGAAGCAACCGGGAGGAAACCGGGGCCGAACTGGGCCGAAATGGGTCCAGGCCGGCCGGCCCAGCCCATTCCGGGCCTGGTTCGGCGCCCCCTTTGACCTAGCCGCCCTTCGGACTATTTATAGCGCCCCTACCAAGAGCCACGCATCAATTCATTCGTCATCCGCCGTCGAGGAGCAGAGAAGCTAGAGGGACACCATCTCGGAGAGGAGGGTCGTGCTAGTTGTCTAGGGTTTCCCTAGCCGACGTGGGAACCTTGCATGGAAGACCACGTCGGAGCTTCGGAGCAAGGATCAAGATCGAGGTAGGATCCCGGTGGTGATCTTGTTCATGTAATCATTCATGGTGAAGTTTTTATAGTGAATCCGATTTTTAGCGATCAAGTGCCTTCTCGATGATTTTGTTCTCCCTTGGTTTTGCTTCTTCCTCAATCTATACTTAAGATAGATTGCATAGGGTGCTCTTGTAGCCGCGGTGGCTAGAGGTGCATACCGGACCGACCAAGTGTTTTCAACTTGTTCTTCTCGAACTCGCCCTAGGTTAACCCGCACGAATAGGAGTGCGTTGTGACAGAACGGTAGCTCCAAAAGGCAGGCGTCTTCAGAATCGGATCGGAGGCCACATTTTAAAGATGCTTTTAATGAGATTCGCTTTTCTATCTTCATCTATCTTGTTTGGAGCTACAACATAAGCATGATCTAGGCTCTCTAGATCGGTTATCTCTTTGCTTTCTCTTGCTACCTCTTTGTAGATTAGATTAGATGTGTTTTCTTGATGATCTCTTAGAGTAGATGCAACTTGGTTCTTCAAAAGAAAGAGTTTCCTTGCTTTACTAGATTGAATCCTTGCGTTGCACATTGTTCCACGGATTCGATACCTTGGGTTCTCACACTTAAGGGGAGAAGGGTCCCTTGACTACGACGGGGGATTTGTCCGCTTGCAAATCCAATCGAACTTTGATACGACAATCAACCGTCAACATTGGTCAATCTTGGCGGTCTGAGCGACCATGACCGTAGCAGCAGCTTTACACGTGGAGACCTTGGAGAGGTCGATAGTGTCCCTGTCGCAGTTGTAGGAGACCATGATGTCGCCGAGGACGGAAAAGATCCCGTTTGGTGCTGGCATCTTCATGATGAGGTAGGTGTGGTGCGGTATGGCCATGAACTTGGCCAACATAGGTCGACCAAGGATGGCATGGTAAGAGGAGCGGAAGTCCGCGACCTCGAACGTCAGGTACTCCGTGCGGAAGTTTTCCTGTTTGCCGAAGGTGACCGGCAGGCATACACGACCTATGGGGTATGCAGCCTTGCCGGGCACTACGCCGTAGAAGGGTTCGTCGCAAGCAGTCATCTTGGAGAAGTCAAAGTCCATCTTTCTCAGTGTCTCTGTGAAGATGATGTTCAAGCTGCTGCCCCCATCAATGAGGGTCTTAGGCAGGAACGCGCCATCTACTATGGGGTTGACGACCAGCGGGTAGGTCCCGGGGTCAGGTATGTGGACCCAGTGGTCTTTCCTTGAGAAAGTGATGGGGTACTCCGACCAACGTAAAGGTTGTGGTGTTTCTGTGTTGACTTGGCCGATCTCCCTTGCGTTTGATCGTATTTGTCTGTTGCTCTTGGCTGCCTGACGTCCACCGACGATGAAGTTGATCTGCCGGTTGGCAGTCTGAAACGCGCCATTGGGGTTGCCCCCTTTTGGCGATGGCGGCGGAGAAGGTTCCTTTCAGCCGTTGTCATTGCGGTTGTGGTCATCTTGGCGATGACGATCGTCACACCGGTCGTCGCGGTGCTCATCACGCCGGTCGTTACGGTTGTCTTCGCGGCGTTTGTCGCGGCGATAATCATCACATCGATCATCACAGCGGTCATCGCGGCGATCATCGCGGCGATAGTCACAGCGGTCCCTGTCGTCGTTGCGACGGTAGGGTCAACGGTCACGATAATCACGTCGATCTGGTCGACAGTTACGGTTGTCATGGCGGCGGCTGCTGTTCTGGTCGTCGTTGTTGCCGCTCTTGGTCTTCTTGGGCTCTGGAGGTACCCCTAGGGCACCCTTTAGCTGTTCACACTCCCTCATGGTGTGCTTGGCGTCGCGGTGGAACTGGCATTGGTCGTCCATGACCATGTTAAAGTCACCATCAAGGAAGGTGGAAGGCCTGGGTGGATCAGTCGCATAGACCTCGCCAGATCGCTTGCACGACCTGCTGCCACCGTTGTCGTGGTCTTCTCCTTTGAAGTCATGCATCACCGCATCTTGAGTGTCGACAAGCTTGTCGACATAAGCCATGAGGTCGGCGATGGTGTGAGCGTCAGCCTCGTAGATCTTCTCAAAGAGCTTGATATTGGTTACTCCCTTTTTGTAGTAGGCTATGACGTCTTCATCCTTGACACCTGCGAGGGTGTTGCGATTCTCGAAGTAGCGGTTAGTGTACTCTCAGAGAGTTTCATCACGCCTCATCCGCACTCTAGCGAGGTGATGTGTGTTGCCAGGACGATTGTAGGTCGCTTGATAGTTGGTCGTGAAGAGCCGTGACAAGGTCGCCCACGAGGTGATGCACTCCGCAGGAAGATTGTCGAGCCACAGGAGTGGTGCTTTGCCCATCACTAGGGGAAAATATCCTGCCATGTGATCTTCATTGCCTCCAGAGGCGCGTGCTGCGATGTTGTACATCTTGAGCCAAATACTTGGGTCGGAGCGACCGTCATATTTCTCAATGGCTGGCTTGAAGTCCTTGGGGTATCTGATCGTCCTGAGACGACACGAAAACGCCGGGAAGTTGTTGACTGCTCCAGGACTGGCTGATGGGGCATAGGCCGTCGGGATGATGTAGAGGTCGTCTGGAAGACCATTATCTTGGTCGTACTGGGCACGTCGTAGGAGCTCTTGGTCGTGCATCTGCCGAAGTTCCGTTGCTTGAATAGGATTATTGGCGTCAAGGGGATCAGGGACCCCGTTGTCGCGGTCGTAGTTAGCATGGCGTGCTATCTCCACTTCGTCTCGTATACGTCGGCGTTGACTGCTCTGAGCGTGGTTGGCTTGTACTGGTGGAGGTTGAGCTCTAGCGTTCTGCCTTGCGTTGGCAGTAGCATTCTGCTGTTGGGCGCCAGCCGCATTGGCGGCGTTGTTTTGGGCATTGCCAGGAGCGTTACCAGCAGCGTTGGCAGCTAGATTGGCTGCTTGATTCACAGCGACGTTGGTAGCGGGATTGACCGGCTGTGCTACTTCGTTTTCGCCTCCTCCCTCTTCAGCCACGGGGTCAAGGGGAGCATTGTTGTGACGAGGTCGATCCGACCTACTCCTGGAGTAGGAGCTTGAAGCTGATCTGCTGTATCCTGGACCCCTTTCTTCGACCTGAGCGGTAGCGACACGAATGTGAGCTTGTAGGCGCCGTATTGCAGGAGTATCCTCAAGTTGACCTAGTGCGGCAAGAGCTGCGCCCAAGTTTGCTTGAGGAGAGTTGTAGACTTCATGGCCGTCTTGCTCAAAGTCCCTCAGGAGGTCTCAGGCACGTAGGCGGTTTCGACGAGGCTCGTTGCGATTCTGTTGCTGCTGAGGATCGGCTGGAGTTGCGGGAGCTTGCGCCCCGTTGACAATGTTGCTTGTTGGTTGGTCGCCGGCACCTTGCCCGACGTTGGCCACGGGCTGACCTGCGCCTGCGGCAGCTGCAGCTAACTCTTGCTGACGGCGTGTAGCCCGTGCGGCGTTGGCGTTCTCACGCTCTATGCGCTGCTCGTCTGTCTCTCCGGGCTGAGGAGGTACGTCTGCGGAGACCACGAGGACCTCTCGGTTTGAGATCTCAAATACTTCTCCCGGATAGTTCGGAGAGATGGTCGTACGAGTGATCTGAAATGCGAGGCGGTCCGGAGACGGCTCGCGGTTAAACTGGCGGCGATGAGCCGAGGTAAGAGGTCGGCGAAGCTTTTTGAGCACACGACACTGGCGTGCCGTGTGTTTGGAGTCTTCATGAACGGGGCAAGGGTCGTCGAGGTGATCTCTGCGGTTCCCACAATGTGGAGTCTTGGGTTCAGATTGGATCTGAAGCTTGTTCTTCATGTAGCGAGAAGCTGCATGAGTTGCATTCCGCAGGCCAAGGGGCATGCGGGATGACGATGGAGGGGTCCTGCGAGGGTGTTTGACGCGCTCACAGACCTTGATCGTGTCAGAGAGCATGTCTTCGACACGATCGAGCCCCGCGATCAGGTCGCTCGGTGTGGGTGGGTGGGTTTTCTCCAGTAGATCGGAACCGACCTGCTGGTTGGAGGTGACCACAGCACTCTCGATGACGTGGCATGCGGCTGGAACGGTGGATCCCGCCGGCATAGAGCCGAAGCAGATGTCGATGGGGTTGGCGAGGATGTCCGCCATGCTCTCCGGGAAGATGATGCCGTTGGTCGAAGCCATCGAGTTGCACGAAGAACCCTGGATTCCGCCCCTACCTGGCGCGCCAACTGTCAGATGTTTAGATCTAGACAGCCCACAGGGGGGTTAACCCAGTGGTTTAGTTGTTCGGCGAGGGGGGATCTAAGGCTAAGAACTCGAAGGTTGCGCACGAGCACACGGAACACAGAGAACACGGCGAGTTTATACTGGTTCGGGCCTCCGGAGAGTAAAACCCTACGTCCAGTTGTTGGTGTAGATTGCTTGGGGATTGCGTGATCGTACAAGGGGTCGCCCTACCCACCTTATATTGGCCAGTGGACAAGGTCAGTTCCCAAATTCCTGGTCGGTTACGACCAGGAGACCTAAGTCTAGTTGATTACAACACTTGCCATATCCGTCGATCTGCTTGGTCGGAATCCACCGATGTCTTATCTTGCACGCCAAGTCTTGAAGTCGTTCTGGATAAGGTCGTCTGGAATCTTCTGGAGGGTCTTCAGGAGGTCGTGTGGGCCACCAACTAGATCGGTTGGGCCCACTGTTAGGTCGGCGGGTCTTCTGGTAGGCCAGACCCACTTGTCGGGGATGGCCGTAAGCCTGGTCGGTGGGGACCCAGGGGTACCCATGTCTCACAACCGAGTTTCACAACCATTGGGTAAAGCTAAGATAGAAATGAGCATTTTTGCGAAAAATCACCCTCTCATGAGCAAAGTCCTAAACATGAGCAAAACATGTCAAAATGGCAAAGCCACACAAACTTCATGCTAGGATAACCATCCTAAGCATAAGACCATCATAAACACCCACAAGCACCTCATGTCATGTCAAAGCCACCGAGCCATGTGCTTACTTCTAAATATGAGACTTCTCATTGGTAAGCAACATGCAACGGTTTAGCACCCAAAAGCAAGTAAATTAAGCACATATGACATTGGAGCACATTTTCCAAGCAATTTACATTTCATTTTCAGATTCATATTTGGTACATGAAATGTCTTTGCGACAAAAAGGAACTTATGCCCCTCCACAAGATAAAGCATGAGGGCTAAACATTCATGATGGCAAATGAGCCTTTGGCCTCAAATGCTCAAAACTAGCTATCCAAGCACAAATTAAGCATAGAAATGCCACTAAAACATGTCATGATCATATAAAAGCATTTACTCACAAGAGAGCATACATGTGACATTTTTCAAAAACATAGCTATCAACCATGGATATAAATCAAGATCATCAAGAACTAAAGCCACACTAAGCCATATCATACCAAACTAGCTCACAAGATCATATATAGCATATCATGGTGAACAAAGTATATAGGAGAAGCTTTTCCTACACAATGCATATTATACAAAATGCATGCAACCTACGGTACAAAGATGCCTATACATCATGTTACACATGCAATGCAAAATGCAAGAAATGCATAAAGGAAAGCTATACATATGCTACAAAGGAGCTCCCACACACCCAACTCAAGAAATCAAACAAACACCAAGCTCCCCCCGCAAACGAGTGAAAGTTGCTTGATCTAGGGGTTTGGTGAAAATGTCGGCTAGCTGGTCATGTGTGGGTACATGGACCAAAGAGATTTTCCCTTTCTCTACGTTGTCTTTCAGGAAATGATACCTTACTTTTATGTGCTTGGTTTTGGAATGGAGCATTGGGTTCTTTGCAACACTTATGGCACTAGTGCTGTCACATTGAAGTGGGACATGGGTATACTCCTCACCAAAGTCACTCATGGTGTATGTGATCCAAAGGAGCTGAGAGCAACAACTAGCTGCGGCCACATACTCTGCCTCGGTAGTGGATTGAGCAACACTCGATTGTTTGCGGGAAGACCAAGACACCAAAGAAGAACCCATGAACTGGCAAGTCTCGGAAGTGGACTTCCTATCCAACCGACATCCGGCAAAATCCGCGTCAGAAAATCCATGAAGAGCCAAAGAAGAAGACGCGGAGTACCAAAGGCCGAAGTCGGGAGTATGTCGCAAATACCTGAATATGCGCTTGACTGCTTGCCGATGCGAAGTCCTTGGAGACGCTTGAAATCGAGCGCACAGACATACCGAGAATTGGATGTCCGGCCTCGTCGCCGTCAAGTAGAGGAGTGACCCGATCATGCTCCGGTACTCCTTCTGGTCCACGTGCTCACCTTCCTCGTCGGCATCAAGAGCTGTAGTCGTACTCATAGGTGTTGCCATGGCCTTGGAGTCCTCCATCTTGAACTTCCTCACAATGTCCTTGGTGTACTTGGCTTGGTGAACAAATGTTCCTTCCTTCGATTGCTTGATCTGGAGGCCGAGGAAGAACTGCAACTCACCCATCATGCTCATCTCAAATTTCCTGCTCATGTCTTCTGCAAACCTTGCAACCAAAGAGTTAGACGAGCCACCAAAGACAATATCATCCACGTATACCTGCACAATCAGGATCTCTTTGCCCTGCCTGAGGAGAAACAAGGTCTGATCTACCTTCCCTATCTCGAAACCTCTCTCAAACAGGAACCCCCTCAACCTACCGTACCAAGCTCTAGGCGCCTGCTTCAACCCATACAGCGCCTTCCTCAACTTGCACACTCGGTGGGGGTACATCTCACTCTCAAACCCCAGTGGTTGCCTCACATACACTACTTCCTCCAAAACACCGTTCAGGAAAGCACTCTTCACGTCCATTTGGTACAATTTGAACCCTTTAGCCACGGAAATGGCTAGAAGGATCCTAATCGCCTCCAAACGGGCTACGGGAGCAAAGGTCTCCTCGTAGTCGATCCCCTCTTTCTGACTATACCCTTGCACCACCAACCTCGACTTGTTTCTCACCACTTCTCCTTTCTCTCCCTCTTTGTTTTTCCACACCCATTTTGTCCCAATCGGCTTACACCCCGGTGGAGGATCCACTAACTCCGAAACTTGGTTCCTCTCAAAATTCTCCAACTCCTCATGCATCGAGTTAACCCAATTGTGATCAGATAGCACCTGTCCAATGTCTTTGGGCTCAAAAGTAGTAACAAAAGCAGCATGAGCAAAGTGAGAATTGTTTCGAACCCTCGACCGTGTAGTACGTTCATTGATGTCGCCGATGATTCTCAAAGCTGGATGATCCACTTGAACTCACCGGGGAGGTTCTCGCCTTGATGCTACCTCTCCCTCGACAGCAGCTTCACCTTGATCTGGGTTTGTCATTGTAGGTGTGGGAGAGGGCCCATTCTCGATCGTAGTCGAAGTAGTAGGTACATGCTCAGCCGTGGGCACCACACCGCCATCTTCATCATCTCCATGTTCATGCTCCTCCTCTTGAAAAATCTCCTCGCCAAGTTCCACGTCACCTACACACTCAAAAACAAGCTGACTACGTGGCTGTGTCTCGTCGAAGGTAACCTCGCAAGTCTCCACGATTTGGTTAGTTTCAAGATTGAGCACTCGAAAAGCTCTAGAATGAGACGCATAACCATAGAAAATGCCATCGACAAACCTAGCCTCGAACTTGTCCAACTTCTTACCTTTCTTCAGGATAAAGCATTTGCACCCAAACACGTGGAACTGACTCACCTTGGGGGTTCTACCGTGCATCAATTCGTAGCAAGTTTTCTTCTTATGCACCCTGAGGTAAATCTTGTTCGACACATAGCACGTGGTATTCACCGCCTCAGCCCAGAACCTTCTCGGAGTCCTATGCTCATCAAGCATCGTTCGAGCCATCTCGCACAAGGTTCTGTTTTTCCTTTCAACCACGCCGTTCGTATACGGACTAGAGAACTGGTGTTCAAGACCCAAGTCATGGCAAAAGGTTTCGAAGCGAGAGTTTCTAAATTCCGAGCCATTGTCATTGCGGATCGCTCGTATGGCATCTCCGTGCCTCTCGTTTCTCAACCTCAAGACAAGATCTCGAACAAAACCAAAAGTCTCCCCTTTCTCCTCCAAAAAGAAAACTCACGCATACCGAGAGTAGTCATCCACCACAACGAGGATGTACCACTTCCCACCCACGGATCTCACACGAGCTGGGCCAACAAGGTCCATATGGAGCAGCTCGCATGGACGCTCCGTCATCACATCGGTGAGGGGTGGATGGGAAGATGCTACCATCTTAGCATGCCAACACGGCGCACAAACCAACTCTTTCTCAAACCTCAGCCGTGGCAATCCTCGGACCAAATTGAGTTTACTCAAGCGAGACAGAAGGTCAAAGCTTAAGTGACCCAATTTCCTATGCCACTTCCACAACTCACTCGAAGAACCAGCCAAGAAACAACGAGCCACACCAGAAAACTGAGAGAAATCCGCTCGGAAAACTTGACCCTCGGGAACGACCATGCAAACTAGGTCCCCTCGAGAATCCAAAATCCGAGAACCACCAGGCCGAAACAACACCTCAAAGCCCTCATTCAAAAGCTGGGACACCGAAAGCAAATTGAACCCGAGAGATTGAACAAGAGCAACACGCCTGAGAGTGACTTTCTCACTTACCTTAATCTCACCTTCTGAAAGCACATGCCCTTGCCCATTGTCCCCAAAGGTGATGTATGTCTTGGACACCACCGGGACGAGACTTGAGAACCACCCCTTGTCTCCGGTGATGTGCCTCGAGCAACCGGAGTCAATCAACAAAACGTTCCTCAAGTCTCCCACCTGTAATTCAAAAACGAGCACGTGAGTGAACAAACGACTCTACACTGGGGTTAGTACCAAAAGAGTAAAACCAGTGCCGAGCCATTTGCTCCAAAGTGGGGTTAGCACAAACCAAATCATCACGCCTATAAAAGCTACCACCACGAAAGCCACCACGGGAACCACCACTAGGGAACCACCTCTGTCTAGCTGAAGGACAACGAAAGCCACGAAAGGAAGACCGTGGACCATTCCTCCTTTCCATCTCAAAGCTACGACTCCTCCCACCATCGTATTGAGCACGAGGTGGAGAACGTCTAGCAAACTGACCACCACTAGACTCACCATGCCAAACATCTGGACCACAATCAAAGGACCTGAACCGAGCCTCATCACGAGCACGAAAACCAAACTGGTCACCCTGCTGCCTCCAAACCGGTCTGACCAGTTCTGGAACCGGTCTGACCGGTTTCTCTGTACGAACAACCCAAACCGGTCTGGCCGGTTTCCAAAGCGGTCTGACCGATTTAATTCGTCCAGTAGGGTCCCTTCCACCCAACGCACTCTTTTCTCCCCAAGCCGGAACTGTGCGAACAATGGCTTTACTCCTAGGCAGTGGCATACGAGACTCAAGCACACCATGAGATGGGTTGTACCTGTCCTTGTTTGCCCACTCCTTAGCCATTCTCTCCTCTCGCTTCCTCTTGAAGCAAAACTCCCCTTTGTGACCATCTCTCCCACAATAGTCACAATGAAACCGGATTGGTTTTGGCTTTGGTTTTGGTTGGGGTTGCTCACTTGGTTTCTCCTTACTTGACTTCTCACCCTTCTTCTCTCCAACCACACTCTTCTTAGGGCTCACAAACTTCACCGGTTTTTGGAAGTCATTTGTTGGGTGAGGAAATATGGGTGGATTTGGAGTTGTGTCAAGTTTGTTTCTCAGTTGGTTGGGCTTAGGAGCATAGGCATTTTTGTGATAGGTTTTAGGTGGACCTTGGATATCACCAATCTTCTCTCCTCCCTCACCATTACACTCTCCAATCTTATCCGACCCAAGCGCTTGCCCATCATAGCGCTTGTATGCATCTATCATCATCCTAAGTTGTGGTTCATGACCCGACAACCAACCCATCATTTTCCTCAACTCATCATTCTCATCCTGCAAGCGATCAACATAATGTGCAAGTTCCAGATTCTTCAAAGCATGCAATTCACAAGTAGAGCAAGAAGTGGGAATAGGCTCTTTCAACTTAGCCTCAAGCGAAACAGTGTAAGCATGCATCTCATCAATCTTTCCATGCAAAACAAGGCAAGAAGTGCAAGCACTAAGGAAAGCAGGTCTAGACTTAAGCTCAGCCACTTCAACCCTAAGCACATCTAGTTCATCACAAGTAGAAGCATGCTTATCCTTAAGACTAGTAAGATCAGCTAGGTACACAGAGCAATCACAACAATCAATCTCATCAGAAACCACAGGTGAAGCCTTAAGCGAATCTATCTCAAGCTTAGCATCAAGGTTCTGGGTTTCTGGCTCAGCTACTTGGTTCCTAGCATCTTCTAGTGAGGCCCTAAGCTCTTTCCTCATCTTCTTTGCATCTCTAAGCATATCATCACGATTATCGAGCAACTTGCCAAGATGCTCATTCTCCTCACGCAAGAAGGGAAGCTCATCATGTACCTCATCCTCGGAGTCAGAGTCCGAGTCGCTCTGGTGACTCTTCTTGCTACCGGAGCTACAAGCCATGCCGCAGAAGCCATCTCTTGCAAAGCAGCTCAGCCCGCTCAAGTTCTTGGATGACTTCTTGCTCTTGCGCCGATCACCTTCATCTTCGCTGCTACTCGAGCTCGAGGAAGAGTAGGCAGAGCTGGAGTCGACATCGCTCGCTCCGACCACCGCTCGGGCCTTCCTGCCGCGGCCGTCCTTCTTCCTCGATCGTCGCTCGTCCTTGTTCTTGTGCTTGTGCTTGTGATCACGCCTCGATCTGTGCTTGTTGTCCGTCCTCGACCGGTGCTTGTAGTTGTCCTTGTTCTCCATCTTCTCGGGGCAGTCGGCGACGAAGTGTCCTGGCTTGCCGCACTGAAAGCATGTCCTCGTGTTCCTCCTTGTGTTCACCCGATTCTCGTGCATCCTCTCGAAACGCCTAGTCAGCAGCGCCAGCTCGTCCTCTCCAAGCACGTCGAACTCCTCGTCTGGCAAAGTCATCAAAGAGGACAAAGAGTAGATCCTGGTGGATGGGTTAGCGTTAGACTTAGCACCTGAGCCACCGACGAGAGCGAGACTATGAGAGTCAGTCGGGCTCTCGAGCTTGGCTGTCATGCCCCTATCCAGCTCAGCCGACTTGAGCTTCGAGAACAGCTCGTTCACCGTCAAAGTGTCATACTTCTCAGACTCAAGAATAGCCTCGACCTTTCCGTCCCATACTGTACGATCCAGCGAGTGCAAGAACCTCACGGCTCTATCATGATCGTCGTATGGGAGCACGGCCACATTGGCTCTCATGTTCTTCACCACAACCGTAAACCGCTGGAACAAGGCATCAATGGACTCAACGGGGAGATGAGTGAAGTTCTTATACTCTCTCCGGTAAGTCGCATACATCCGAGCCTGAACCTGAGCATTCCCAGCATGAGCATCCTTCAACTGCTCTCAAATCCTACAAGCTAGGTCCTCTGTTTGAACCTGATCGAATTCGGATTGACACAAAGCATGAAACAAGTAGTCGATCGCCTTGTTGTTGGCGTCGAACATGTCCCTCGATCCCGGAGCAAGGAAGTTAATCGGATGAACATAAGCTGTGTTCACCATAACATCCCAAAGGATCTGTCCCTTACCACGGAGGAACACAGCCATCCGTCTCTGCCACATCTGGTAGTTCTTTCCATCGAAGTGCGGAGGACCCGATCCCCGTTCCTGGTACGCCATCTTTGGATCTTAGACTGGTTAGAGTCAATAAAGACCTGTAACCGGCTCTGATACCACTTGAAGGACCGGAACGGTGAACCAGATAGGGGGGGAGTGAACGGGAGCCGATAAAAATTCTATTCAAGAATTTGGCCTATGAACCCAAAATCACTCAGACACCTCCGCAAACTTCTCTTGCCAAATCCACGTAGCCACTGAAGTGCTACTGGACCTAGGAGCAAGATCCAACCAACAACCACTCAAAACACGCAGCGAAAAACAACTCGAAACAGCTGCTGGCAGCCAAAACCAGTCAGGCCAGTTTATGAAACCGGTCAGACCGACCTTCTGAGACAGCCTCTCACAGGCAGGAGAAACCGGTCAGGCCGGTTTTGTCCAGGAAATCCCCAATAGACCTTCGAGACCAAATCTAGCCAAAACTACCTCAAGAACCCTTCAACCTTTGAACAAGAAAAGTCATAGCATGAAAGAAGCTCTCCTATCCAAAAACCCTCACGATAGCCCACTGGGGCTAAACCGGTTAGACCGGTTTCGCCGGTTTTGCCTGGGCAGTCGGGAAGAACTCAGCCCGCGGGAAAAAGCCAACCTTCACCTCGATCGATCTCTCGATTCGTTCCACGGATTCAAGTGAGACTTTGGGGATAGCTGGGGTACCTCTTGGGCTACCTTTGGCTAGAAGCTCGGTCCCCAAAACCTACCCAATCAAGAGGAATCGGAAGTCAACCCTCAAGAACACCCTTCCATGAACTCCACCGAAAACCACCAAATTGAAGCCATTTCGGAGGGTTTGTTGGAGCAAGATCACCAAGAAAAGAGGCACAAGGTCCTCATATGTGACATCCAACAAGAATCCCTCAAAGAAACGCTCCCAAAACTTCTCCACGGAAATTCCAAGAAAAGGCTCCGAAAATCACCGAAAAAGGGAAAACGGGAAGAACACAATCAAGCCTTGAGGAACCATGCCGAATCATCTATACATACCATGAAGGTTCATATAAGGTCTAGCTTGCCTCCCAATCATCCATCCCTCTCTCAAGATCTCACCATGAAGCTCTCAAGCTAGTCCTAGAAATCCTAAGGAAAATAGGAAGGAAAATAGCAAAGGGAAAATGAGCTAGAGTTCCAAGAGATGGCTGCCATCCTCTCACCACTTGGGTTATATGGAGGCTAGCCAAAAGACTAAACTACCCCTATTACATAAACTAGGATACACGCCCACCAAGGGCACTTTGGGAAATTGTCTTCGTGACAACATTGGACGGATGCCCGGCGACCGCACTTCGCTTAGCCTCAACGCAAGCCTTGCGATCCCGACGCGTGTCCTCCGCTTTGAAGCTTCCCGGCGTCCTGCGACCCCAAACCGGTCAGACCGGTTTCCCAAACCGGTCAGACTGGTTTTGGCCTGACAGCCACGCCCGGTCTTTGGCCTCGGCTTTGTGGCTCAGCCGAGTAACCCAGTGGTTTTCTGGTGAACCACTGCAAACCCCGCGAACTTGATGTAGCCTCCGCCAATCACCACTCATGACTCGGCTCCCACGAAGTCCTGGCTCGACCTTGGTTTTGATGCTCAACCAAGAAACCGTCCACCGACTTCATCTTGCTGTTCTTGCCACCATGCGGCCCGCACTTGACCCCGCTGGCCACTGGGTCCCTCGAACCAAGCTTACTTGTCTTCTCCACACCTGGCGGCCTCACCGGCAACGACCTTTTGCGCTTGTTCTTCACCTGCACCAACACCAATCAAGTCGCAACCTACACCTGCAATACTTAGCTAAGAATCAGTCCACACAACGTTGTCAATCACTCATCACACCAGGAAGCGACCATCCACCGGTCCTCGAACCACACATGGTCCTCAAAAAGGACATCGCCTTTAATCATGCACATGTCTACAGGTCCTCTCGATCACATGGTAACAGTGCCACCACTACACCGGCCACACAAGGTCTAGTTTCGGCTATAAATAGCACCATGGAGCTGAAGGAGGAAAGCACCGAGTATTGCTGAGCTATGAAGCCACAGAGTAGAATTTTGGCCATGCCATGGGCATGTGTCCGTCCACCAGATTGTAGGATGCAAAGTTTGTAGAGGCTTGGAGCTAGAAGAACTCTTGCGAAATATAGGTAGCACATCCACTCTTTGTACCGTGCCTCAACGAGGAATTAAGGAGAGTTTGGAGGTGATGCTGTAGAGGCCCGAGGTGACACTGCAGGTTCTTGGTAAGCATGAGATGCTCATCGAGGGCTTGCGGTCCGCGCCGAAGAGCATGCTCGTATCTGCATTCCATAGTCAGGCACAAAGTGTGACCTGCTATGTGCAGCATCGTGCAGTTGTTCACCGCAAGGCCACCGTCGAGGTCCTAAAGCTAGAAGAATTCTTGCGATGTACTCTACTATAGCAGAGTACACCTCAAGGATTGCTCTAGGTAGACCAGGTCATCGAATATGTTTGTAGCTTGTAACAGGTTCTGTGTACCGCAGGCGACTTGTGTACCTTCGAAGTTCCCATGTAATGTTTGCTCTCTTCTGTCATGTAATGGTCGATTTGAAGAAAATATTCATCAATGACCTGAAGTGACATAATTTGGGGGCTTATCGACCTCATGGAGATCGAATGTGCTATCAGGATGACCTGATAACTTTGTTGTGTTCACGACCTAAACTCGGGGTGTAGGTCGCCAAACTATCCGTTGAGCATATAGCCGTTGGCGTGAAATCCGGCGAGATCGTCTCGCGAAATTACCGGCTCATAGCTGTTGTGGCGAGCTAGTTGCAGCGGCAGATCCGCAATAGGTACCCATGGCGGGGCCCATATAAATAGAGCAGCGGGGACCGGTGTTGACCATCTCTTTCCGTCGTCTTCCTCCTCTCGCCGCTTCCGCCGGAATCCTCTTGCTCTCGCCGCCGCGCTCTCGCATCCGTCCACCGCCCCTTGAAGCCCTAGCCCACTGTCGCTGTCTGTAGCAGACCGTGTGCCGGCTCCACTATCCACGCGCCGCGCCGCTCCGCATGCGCGTGAAAACCCTAGTCAACTTTAGATCCAAACCTTCTCGTCCTCAAGAAATGGCGGCCGCTGCTTCCCAAATCCCGGACCCGCAAACGGTTTGGGAGCCCTCGGTGATGACCGAGGAGAAGATTCAGGCGCTAGTGGATCGCGGGTTCCTGAGGTCCAAGGCGGAGGTGGAGTGGAAGGTGCCCACGGGCGAGGCATTCCCGACGGAGGACGACAAGGTGCAGGTCGTCTTCGCCTCCTTCTTCGAGCGCGGGTTCAACGTGCCCACCGAGGACTTCTTCAGGGGTCTCCTCTACTACAACAAGCTGGAGCTGGTACACCTCGTCCCCAACTCCATTACTGTGGTGTCATCATTCATCTATTTTTGTGAGGCGTATCTGGGGATACCGCCCCACTTCTTCCTCTGACGATATCTTTTCAACGTCAAGTTCACCGGCAAGTGCACCGGCGTGGTAGGATCAGTTATGTTCTGCCTGAGATCAGGTCTCAAGGCAGAATGGATAGATATGGACCTGCCGGACAACACCACTGGGTGGAGGTCGGAGTGGTTCTACATTGCTGACCAGCGACCGGAGCTCCCGAAGTGGACCGGGCATAAGCCTAAGAAGATACCGAAGTGGGACCTGCCGCTCACCTCCCGTGAGATGGACGACGTCAAGGAGTTGCTGACCCTGGTGAGCGACCTCAAGAAGAAAGGCCTGACAGGGGGCTCAGTGGCAATGTCGTTCTGTCGCCGCCTGATCCAGCCGATCAAGGACCGAGTGCATCCAGCGTATGAGTATTGGGGGCAGTCAGACCCCACCCGCGAGGTCAACCGCAAGGTCTCCCAAGAGGAGATGGCAGCCAGGGTTACGCAGATCTATACCGGGCGTATACGGAACAGTAAGTGCCCAAAGGCACACTCCCTAACTCGACCAGCTGACCCTATAAGTCCGGAGACTACCAGGTCATTTTGGCTCTTTTTTAGTTGCTTGCGTCAATCTTATTCCTTGTCGCTTGTTTGTTGCAGGCTCGGGAGATGCAGTTCTGGTGCCCTGCACCCTTACCAAAGGGCGAGCAGCCACGTCGGAAGCTAAGGTCGGAGGAGTACCAGCCTCCAGCAGCTGTGCTGCTGGAGAATTATCAATCTGATTCATTAGTTGGAGCTGATGAAGATAGCGACCAAGAGGTCGGTGGCGATGCAGCGAGCTGCCCTGAGGCAAGCAGTGCCACAAAGCCAGGGCGCAAGACGAGGGCGGCGGCAGCGAAGCAGTCGACCACAAGAGCCGCTGCCAAGGCCGAGGTAGCCAAGACTGCCAAACTCGAGGCCGACAAGAAGAAGAGGAAGAGGAAGGCGAGCCCTCCCCCGACGATCCCCACCCCGACGTTCAAAGAGGTCGAGGAGGAGGAAGATGAAGCTACCGATGACCCGCCGATCATTGATGATCGTGCGGCAAAGAGGTCGTCAAGTCCCGCAGCCAAGAGGCAACGGGAGCTGGAGCAGCAAGTGACGGAGGAAGACCTCCGCCGCATAAGGGAGGCACAACAGGCTGCCGCTGGTGCTCAGGCCAAGATGCCTGTGAAGATACGAGTTCGGCCGCTGAGGCCGAAATTGCGTGCGCCGGTGACCGTGAGGTAAGGCATCAGTACTTAAGTTTGTCCATTGCTAGTCATTGTTAGCTCTTTTATTATGTTGATAAAATTTTTGTAGGTCAGACGCCCAACCACAGAGCGCCTTGGGTGCTCAAGATTCACCTTCGCGGACGAGGTCATCCGAGCATGAGGTCGGGACTCAGGGCTCGGTCGGCGACGTGGGGACGTTGGTTCCCCCCGCCTGTTATTGAGGTGGACCCCCTCAACGCGGTGCCCAACACATCGGCTCAGGACCCGACTGTGGACCCGGCTCAGATCGAGCCGCCACAGGAGAACCTAGAAACAACCGGTATGCGGGCGCCAGGTTCGACGTCGACGGGGCCGAGTTTGAGGCGGGAGGACATTGACTGGAGCGGCACTCCCTGGGAGGGAGATATCTTCGAGGATGATGAGGATATGAAGGAGGTCCGCCGGTCGATCTTGATGCTCAATCAAGCCCTCACGGTAAGCAACTGTTCTTGAGTTAAATAAACAACTTATCTTGTGAATGTGGCTGACGACCTGTCTTCTATTTTCACGAAGCAGTCACTGGCCAACCGTGCCAAGGGCAGGGCCAACCAGTGCAAGGATGCCGCAGCTATGCAGCTGCGGGTGGGGGAGCTCGAACAAGAGCTTAAGCTGGTCCGTGAGGTGGCAGCGGCTGACAAGAAGAAGCTCGAAGATGAGCTAACTGAAGAAAAGCGCAAAAATCGGGAGGCTGATACGCTGTTCAATACTATGAGCACTGGTAAGACCAACTGCTTCATAGCTTTGTCCATCATTGATATACTGCTGAAAGTTGGACCTCAGGGCTTCTTGTACATCGTAGATTTTCACAGGCAAGAGGATGACCTCAAGAACGACCTGAAGAACGCTAAGGAGAAGGTCCGAAGCCTGGAAGTGAACCTGTGGGAGGCTGAGGCCGGTGCTGAAGAGCTGAAGCAGCTGATGAAAGGCACCATAGACAGTGAGTACGCCGTGTCCCAGAAGCTGGCTGATGAGAAGCAAGCTCGAAAGGACCTTGAGGTCAGTCTCGAGGTAGCTTTGAAGGCGTTCAGAATGACCAGGTGACTATTGCAGGGCAAGAAGTGGAGCTGAACGACTTGAAGAACGCTGCCCACTTTGTGGTGGACATGGTGGAGATGCAGGTTGCTGGGGAGGAGCCCAAGCCGGCTATTGATCGGCTTCTGGCTGCACCCGAGAAGTTGGTCGACCTGTTGAAGGCGACAAGCTTGACAGCAGCTATGGAGTCGCTGGTGCGAGTAAAGTCTCATCACCCCGACGTTGACATATTCAAGGTCGGAGAAGGCCCAGACGCGACGAAGGACCTCAAGGCCGTAGAGGATGAAGTACGGGAGGCCGCCATGGTGATCATGGACGCCATTGATTACGAGGGCGACGACGGTGAAGAGTAGTCGTAGTCTTAGAGCTGTACCCCCTCCTTCCTCCAGTCATGTAAATAACAATGACAATCTTCTTTTTGGCCTGAACGACGTACCTAGTTTATGCTTGTACGAACTTGGTTGTCCTGAAGTGATGTGTCTTTATCATACTCCGCTAACCACTACTCACGGAGAGGCTGGCTTACCAATCGTCACAGCTCAGCAGGGAGACTTATGTGCAACCGGTGCGCGGGGAGGAGTCTGGGACTCGAGTTTTGCAACCAAATGACCAAGTAGGTTCGTAACGAGATAAAGTAAGTAGTCATGAGGGATAACATCCTCAGGTCGAACGACCCTTGTGTTGGCTTGTGCCAAGCCCCTGAGCATATCGAGGGGGAGGAACAGGAAACTTCACCCTCAGGTCTTTCGACCTTTGTATTGGCTTTTGGCCAAGCCCCCGAGCGTGTCGAGGGGAGGGTACATGACATGAAAGAAGAGAAGGTAGAGCTCAAGACACAGCAGATGACTGCTTTAACTAATATTTATTGAACTAAAAATACAAAGACGAGGAATGTATAGTTGTAATAAAAACTATTCTACGGATAGAATCGTCGTAGGTGCTCCACGTTCCATGGGTTGGGTACGCCTTCCCCGTCGCCCCACTGAGAGCCATGTGTGGTTCGAGGATCGGTGGAAGGTCGCTTCCTAGTGTGATGAGTGATTGACAACGTGGTGTGGACTGATTCTTGGCTAAGTATTGCAGGTGCAGGTTGCGGCTTGACTGGTGTTGGTGTAGGTGAAGAACAAGCGCGAAAGGTCGTTGCCGGTGAGGCCTCCAGGTGTGGAGAAGACAAGTAGGCTTGGTTCGAGGGACCCGGTGGCCAGCGGGGTCAAGTGCGGGCCGCATGGTGGCAAGAACGACAAGATGAAGTTGTGGACGGTTTCTTGGTTGAGCCTCAAAACCAAGGTCGAGCCGGGACTACGTGGGAGCCGAGTCATGAGTGGTGATTGGCGGAGGCTACACCGAGTTCGCGGTGTTTCTGGTGGTTCACCAGAAAACCACTGGTTCCTTGGTTGATCCACAAAGCCAAGACCGAAGAACCGAAGACGGAAGTGCAGCAGCATCGGACCGGTCTGACCGGTGGGTCTGACCGGTGGGTACCGGTCTGACCGGTGAGGAGCACCGGTCTGACCGGTGTGCGACGACGCAGTCCGGAATCTTCGAAGCGGAGGACACACGTCGGGATCGCAAGGCTTGCGTCGAGGCTAAGCAAGTTTGCGGTCGCTGGGCATCCGTCCGATGGTGCGAAGACAAAGATTTCCGATTTCGCCCTTGAGGGGCATGTATCCCTAGTTAGCTAGTAAGGGTATTTTAGTCTTTCGGTTGCCTCCATATAACCGAAGGGGTGAGAGGATGGCAGCCATCTCTTGGAACCCTAGCTCATTTGGTTTTCCTATTTTTCCTAGGATTTTCGTAGGACTAGCTTGAGAGCTTCATGGTGAGATCTTGTGAGAGGGAAGGATGATCGGGCGGCAAGCTAGACCTTGTATGAACCTCTTTGGTATGTATAGATGATTCGGCGTGGTTCCTCAAGGCTTGGATGTGTCTTTCCCATTTCTCCTTTTTGGTGATTTTCGGAGGCTTTTCTTGGCGAATTTCTTGTGGCGGTTTTGAGACATTTCTCTTTGTAATTTGGCGGGGGATGTATGCATGAACCCCTCATGGTTCTTTTCCCTTTGATTCCCCTCCCAAATCCGTGAGTAAAGGGGCTCAATTTTGGGGTTTTCGTGGTTCTAGGGTTCGTGGTGTTCTTGGAGGAAATCCTTCGATTCCTCTTGATTCAACGAGTTTTGGTGGTCCAAATCTTGGCTATGGAGTGCCCATGAGGTGTTCCTACTATCCCCAAAGTCTTGTGTGAATCCGTGGAGCGAATCGGGAGATCAGGAGTTGGATTTGGGGGAGTTGACCCGCGTGCGCTGTTCATCCCGAGCTGCCCAGGCGTGACCGGTCTGACCGGTGCTCTTGACCGGTCTAACCGGTGCGAGCCCCTGGTGGGTTTTGTCTCGAAGAACTGCTGTGTTCGTGTGGTTTTGTCCCGTGGTCCTGCTGTCTAGTTCATGGCCCGTTTGGAGTTGTCTTGCTAGGCTTTGTGAGGGGTTTTCCTTCTTGGCAGGTTGATCTTTGGTGGTGGTTTTTGTTCCAGGGCCTAGAGGAGTCACTGAGGCCTCCTGAAACTTTACTGTGCATCTGCTGTTCACCACCGGCCTGACCGGCAGTGTCCACCGGTCTGACCGGTGCCATCGGTCTGACCGGCAGGAACCATCGGTCTGACCGGTGTGACACAGACAGCAGGCTGCTCAGTTTTACACTGTGCGTTTGAGGTGTTTGGTTCATTTGGTTGAGTTGTTGGTTCCTAGGACCAGTAGCACTCCAGTGGCTACGTGGTCTTGGCCAACTTGGGTAGTTGAGTCGGAGACGTGTGTTGGAAGCCGTGTTCATCTTGTTGGAGTCTCTATCTCCTTCGAGAAGAATTTTTATCGGCTCCCATTCACTCCCCCCCTCTCTGGTTCGCCGTTTCGGTCCTTCACCCACTGGAGGCGATATGTAGACGGGCTGATGACTTCAGTGACGATGAAGGGTCCATCCCAAGGGGCGGACAACTTTTGCATACCGTCGGTCTTCTGGATGCGTCTTAGGACTAGGTCGCCAACGTTAAAAGAGGTCTCCTTTACGTTGCGATCATGATACCGACGTAGTTGCTGGTCATGTCGAGCTTGCCTCATAACGGCTGCTACTCTCTGTTCCTCGAGGCTGTCAAGGTCGACACGACGGGTCTGCTCGGCTTCTCCCTGCTCATAGAACTGTATACGTGGAGCTCCGAAGTTGACATCGGTGGGTAAGATGGCTTCTGAGCCGTAGACCAGAAAGAAAGGCGAGAAGCCTGTAGCAGAGCTGACTTGGGTCCTCAGACCCCAGATTACATGTGGTAGCTCGGCTAACCACCGGGTGGCGTAATTTGAAGCGTCATCAAAGATACGATCTTTGAGAGCTTGAAGAACCATGCCATTGGCACGTTCGACCTGTGAAGGACCGATTAGGTGAACCAGAGAGGGGGGAGTGAATGGGAGCCGATAAAAATTCTTCTCAAAGGAGATGAGAACTCCAACAAGACGAACACGGCTTCCAAATCACGTCTCCGACTCAACTATCCAAGTTGGCCAAGACCACGCAGCCACTGGAGTGCTACTGGTCCTAGGAACCAACAACCACCTTCACCGACTCGAGAACGCAGCGGAACTAGCAACTCGAGCGCTACTGACCTACACCGGTCAGGCCGGTGAGCACGACCGGTCAGACCGGTCCCTGCTGGCAAAACCTGGGAACTTCCACAGAAGGCCCCTACACCGGTCAGGCCGGTGTAGCTCACCGGTCAGACCGGTTCAAGCCAGGAAACCCCAAATCCTCCAAACAGGCCTACCGAGCTCCAAACTGACCCAAACTCGAAACAGCAGCAACACGGGGCAACAGGGAACTCACCAAGACGTTCACCCGAGCAAAACTCAACAAAGAGTCTGCACCGGTCAGACCGGTGAGAGGCACCGGTCAGACCGGTGTGACCTGAGTTCTCGGGATGAACAGCACCCGCGGGTCAACTCCCCCAAATCCAACTCCCGATCTCCCGAATCGCTACACGGTTTTGCACAAGACTTTGGGGATAGTAGGAACACCTCATGGGCACTCCATAGCCAAGATTTAGTCCACCAAAACTTGTCAAATCAAGAGGAATCGAAGAAATCCCACCAAGAACACCTCTAACCCTAGAGCCACGAAAACCCCAAAATCGAGCCCCTTTACTCACTGATTTGGGAGGGGAATCAAAGGGAAAAGAACCATGAAGGGTTCATGCATACATCCCCCACCAAATCCCAAAGAGAGAGGCCTCGAAATCGCTCCAAGAAAATCGCCAAGAAAAGGCTCCGAAAATCACCAAAAAGGAGAAACGGGAAAGACACATCCAAGCCTTGAGGAACCACGCCGAATCATCTATACATACCAAAGAGGTTCATACAAGGTCTAGCTTGCCGACCGATCATCCTTCCCTCTCACAAGATCTCACCATGAAGCTCTCAAGCTAGTCCTAAGAAAATCCTAAAGAAAATAGGAAGAGAAAATAGGAAAGCAAATGAGCTAGGGTTCCAAGAGATGGCTGCCATCCTCTCACCCCTTGGGTTATATGGAGGCAACCGAAAGACTAAAATACCCTTACTAGCTAACTAGGGATACATGCCCCTCAAGGGCGAAATCAGAAATCTTTGTCTTCGCACCATCGGACGGATGCCCAGCGACCGCAAACTTGCTTAGCCTCGACGCAAGCCTTGCGATCCCGACGCGTGTCCTCCGCTTCGAAGATTCCGGACTGCGTCGTCGCACACCGGTCAGACCGGTGCTCCTCACCGGTCAGACCGGTACCCACCGGTCAGACCAGTCTAGAGCTGCTGCACCTCCGTCTTCGGTTCTTCGGTCTTGGCTTTGTGGATCAACCAAGGAACCCAGTGGTTTTCTGGTGAACCACCGGAAACCCCGCGAACTCGGTGTAGCCTCCGCCAATCACCACTCATGACTCGACTCCCACGTAGTCCCGGCTCGACCTTGGTTTTGAGGCTCAACCAAGAAACCGTCCATGACTTGATCTTGCCGTTCTTGCCACCATGCGGCCCGCACTTGACCCTGCTGGCCATCGGGTCCCTCGAACCAAGCCTACTTGTCTTCTCCACACCTGCAGGCCTCACCGGCAACGACCTTTCGCGCTTGTTCTTCACCTGCACCTGCACCAGTCAAGCCGCAACCTGCACCTGCAATACTTAGCCAAGAATCAATCCACACCACGTTGTCAATCACTCATCACACCAGGAAGCGACCATCCACCGGTCCTCGAACCACACCTGGCTCTCAACCTGGCCGTTGCACCGTGGGTGGGCGACCGAGGAGTAGTAAACATCAATCATGTTCTCCTGGCAAAAATCCCAGAAGGCAGACCCTGTGAAGGCCGACCCGAGGTCGGTGATGATTCTGTTGGGCACACCGAAGTGATGTGTTATGTCTTGTATGAATTTCGCCGCTTCCTCTGACGTGACTTTGGCGACAGGTCGGACTTCAATCCACTTGGTGAATTTGTCGACGGCCACATGATGTGCTTGTAGCCGCCAGGGGCGGTTCTGAACGGCCCTATGGAATCGAGACCCCACATGGCGAAGGGCCAGGATGGGGGAATCGTACGCAGGATCTGGGCTGGCAGATGCTGCTGTTTAGCAAAGAACTGGCATCCTTTGCACCTCTTGACGAGGTCTTTGGCGTCAGACATGGCCGTGGGCCAGTAGAAACCAGATCGATATGCCTTGCTGACCAGGTTGGCAGATGCTGCATGGCAGCCACACTCGTCACCATGAATCTCAGCTAGGAGCTGGAGACCTTATGCACTTCATCAAGATGCCAGTAGAGGCGGCTTTTCTATAGAGGTCGTTGCCAATCACTATGTAGTTAGCACTACGCCACGTAATACGCTCTCGTTCAGCCTTGTCTTTTGGGACTCGCTGATTCAGTAAGAAGGCTAAGAAAGGCTCGCGCCAATCATCCTCCTTTTCAGTCATCAACACGTCGCGGGGAGGTGCTGTAGTTAGGTCGGGCTGTGGATGGTCCAGGTCGTCCGGATCCAACAGCTTGATTGATGGCTTGCGTAGGTCTTGGACGAACACACCCACCGGGACTAGAGCTCGCCTAGAGCCTAGTTTGGATAGCACGTCGGCAGCCACGTTGTTGTTGCATGGCACATGCTGAAACTCGATTCCCTCGAAGTGGCCTTCGAGCTTGCAGATCTCAGCACAGTAAGCATCCATTTTGTCTTTAACACAATCCCACTCCTAGTTGACTTGCTCGAGTCGTCGTATGCTAGTAGTCGCTTGATGCCAAGGGACACTACTATACGGAGCCAGTGAATTAGAGCTTCGTATTCTGCTCCATTGTTGGAGGCCTTGTAGTGTATCTGCAGGACGTACTTAAGCTGCTCTCCCTGAGGAGAGATGAATAGCACTCCTGCTCCTGCACCTTCGAGGTTAAGGGCACCGTCGAAGTACATTATCCAGTGTTCAGGCCTCTCCTTGGGAGGGGGCATCTGGATCTCTGTCCACTCTGACACGAAGTCAGCTAAGATCTGCGATTTGATCGCCTGCCGAGGGCAGAACTCGATGTCGAACTCTCCAAGCTCCACCGACCACTTGACGATGTGGCCGTTAGCGTCGCGGTTGCGGATGATCTCTCCCAGCGGGAATGATGACGGTACCGTGATCTTGTGGGCTTGGAAGTAGTGGCGAAGCTTTCTTGACGTGATCAGAAGTGCGTAGAGCAACTTCTGGGGCTGTGAATAACGTGTCTTAGCATCGGCAAGGACCTCGCTCACGTAATACACAGGTCGTTGAACAAGATAGGCTTGCCCTTCTTCTTCTCATTCTGCGACGAGAACCGTGCTGACCACATTAGTGGTGGCGGAGATGTAGAGGAGGAGTGTTTCCCCTAGTATGGGTGGCGTCATGATTGGAGGCGTGGTTAAGGAATCTTTGAGAGCCTCGAAAGCCTTCTTTGCTTCTTCATCCCACACGAACTTATCTGCCTTCTTCAATAGCTTGAAGAAAGGCAGACCTTTTTCGCCGAGCTTGCTGATGAAACGACCTAGGGACACCATCATACCCGTGAGCTTCATGACGTCTTTCTTGCAAGATGGTCTGGCCATGTTGCGTATTGCGTCGACCTTGATGGGATTAGCTTCGATACCTCGGTGTCCCACCATGAAGCCCAGAAGCAACCCGGAGGGAACACCGAAGACGCACTTGGTCGGGTTGAGCTTCCACTGGTAGGTGCGTAGATTGGAGAAGGTCTCAGCGAGGTCGTTGATGAGCTGATCTTGTTCGGTGGTCTTGACGACCACATCGTCGACGTATGCTTCTACGTTCTTCCCGATCTGAGACTTCAGGCACTTCTGTATCACCTTCTGTTAGGTCGCGCCAACATTTTTCAGGCCAAAGGTCATGACCTTGTAGCAGTAGATGCCATGGGGCGTTATGAACACCGTCTTGTCTTGGTCATCGGGATTCAAGGCTATCTGGTGATACCCTGAATAGCAGTCGAGGAAGCACAGTAGGACGCTGCCAGCCGTGGAGTCCACGATCTGGTCGATGCGAGGAAGAGGGAAGGGATCCTTCGGGCAGTGCTTGTTGAGATCGGTGTAGTCGATGCACATCCTTAATCCTCCAGTCTTTTTGGGTACAAGGACTGGATTTGCGAGCCAAACCGGGTGTTTACATTCACAGATGAATCCTGCAGCTAAGAGCTTACAAACTTCTACTTCTATGGCCTGCTTTATATCTTTTGCAAATCGCCGGACCTTTTGCTTGATAGGTCTTGCTGTCTTGCTTTCTTCTAGGGCGTGCTCAGCCAGCTCCCTGGGGACACCGGGCATGTCGGACGGGCTCCATGCGAAGATATCGGTGTTGTCCCGGAGGAAACTGGTGAGCACGAGTTCCTATTTGGGGTCGAGGTTGGCCCCGATAGTGACTTCTTTGGATGCGTCGGGCAGGCCGAGGCAAACTTTCTTCACAGCGGGACTTGGGTCCAAGGCGGTGGCTGTACGCTTCTGTTCTGGCACCTCCAGAGTAGTTTGGTCGATCTTGGCGGCCTGAGCGACCATGACCGTAGCGGCAGCTTTACACACATAAACCTTGGAGAGGTCGATGGTGTCGCTCTCGCAATTGTAGGAGACGAGGATGTCGCCGTAGACGGAAAGGATCCCGTTTGGTGGTGGCATCTTCATGATGAGGTAGGTGTGATGCGGTATAGCCATGAACTTGGCCAACATGGGTCGACCAAGGATGGCATGGTAGGAGGAGCGGAAGTCCGCGACCTCGAACGTCAGGTACTCTGTGCGGGAGTTGTCCTTTTTGCCGAAGGTGACCGGTAGGCATACACGACCTATGGGGTATGCAGCCTTGCCAGGCACAACCCCATAGAAGGGTTCGTCGCAGGCAGTCATCTTGGAGAAGTCGAAGTCCATCTTTCTCATCGTTTCTGTGAAGATGATGTTCAGACTGCTGCCCCCGTCGACGAGGGTCTTAGGCAGGAACGCGCCATCCACTATAGGGTTGACGACCAGCGGGTAAGTCCCGGGGTCTGGTATGTGCACCCAATGGTCTTTCCTGGAGAAAGTGATGGAGTACTCTGACCAACGCAGGGGTTGTGGAGTTTCGGTGTTGACTTGGCCGATCTCCCTTGCGTTTGATCGCTGCTGTCTGTTGCTCTTGGCTGCCTGACGGCCACCGACGATGAAGTTGATTTGTCGGTTGGCGTTTTGGAATGCACCGTTGGGATTGCCCGCTTTCGGTGGAGGTGGAGGAGAAGGCTCCTTGCGATGGTTGTCGTTGCGGTCGCGATCATCATGCTGACAGCGATCATCACGCCGGTCGTCGCGGTGGTCGTTGCGGCGGTCCTCGCGACGATCGTCGCGGTGGTAGTCGTCACGACGATCATCACATCGGTCATCGCGGCGATAGTCACGGTGATCCCTATCATCATTGCAACGGTAAGGTCGCCGGTCGCGGTAATCTTGTTGGTCAGGTCGACGGTTGCGATTGTCGTAGCGGCGGCTGGTGTTCTGGTCGTCGTTGTTGCCGCTCTTGGTTTTCTTGGGCTCTAGAGGTACCCCTAGAGCACGCTTTAGCTGCTCGCACTCCCTCATGGTGTGCTTGGCATCGCGGTGGAACTGGCACTGGTCGTCCATGACCATGTTGAAATCACCTTCGAGGAAGGTGGAAGGTCTGGGTGGATCGGTCGCATAGACCTTGCCAGATCGCTTGAGCGACCTGCCGCCACCGTCATCGTGGTCTTCTCTTTTGAAGTCGTGCACCACCGCGTCTTAAGTGTCGACAAGCTTGTCGGCGTAGGCCATGAGGTCGGTGATGGTGTTGGCGTCAGCTTCATGGATCTTCTCGAAGAGCTTGAGGTTGGTTACCCCCTTCTTGTAGTAGGCTATGACGTCTTCATCCTTGACGCCTGCGAGAGTGTTGCGGTTCTCGAAGTAGCGGTTGGTGTACTCACGGAGAGTTTCGTCGTGCCTCATCCGTACTCTGGTGAGGTGGTGTGTGTTGCCAGGGCGATTGTAGGTCACTTGATAGTTGGTCGTGAAGAGCCGTGACAAGGTCGCCCATGAGGTAATACACTCCGCAGGAAGGTTGTCGAGCCATAGGAGTGGCGCTTTGCCCATCACGAGAGGAAAGTATCCTGCCATGTGGTCTTCGTTGCCTCCAGAGGCGCGGGCCGCGATGCTGTACATCTTGAGCCAAATACTTGGGTCAGAGCGACTGTCGTATTTCTCGATGGCTGGCTTGAAGTCCTTGGGATATCTGATCGTCCTGAGACGTCGTGAGAACGCCGGGAAGTTGTTGATTGCTCCGGGGCTGGCTGATGGGGCGTAGGCCGTCGGGATGACGTAGAGGTCGTCGGGAGGACCATTGTCTTGGTCGTACTGGGCATGACGCAAGAGCTCTTGATCATGCATTTGCCGGAGTTCCGTGGCTTGGATGGGGTGATTGGCGTCAAGGGGATCAGGGACCCCGTTGTCGCGATCATAGTTAGCACGGCGTGCTATCTCCACTTCATCTCGTATGCGTTGACGTTGACTGCTCTGGCCGCGGTTAGCTTGTACTGGTGGAGGTCGGGCTCCTGCGTTCTGTCTTGTGTTGCCGGCGGTGTTCTGCTGCTGGGCGCCAGCAGCATTATTTTGAGCGTTGCCGGGGCCAATGGCAGCTGGGTTGGCCGCTGCGTTGGCTGCTGCTTTAGCAGCAGCGTTGACCGGCTGCACGACTTCATTCTCTCCTCCTCCCTCCTCACCCACGGGCTGAAGGGGAGGGTTGTCGTTGTGACGACGATGGCGAGGTCGCTCCGACCTACTCCTGGAGTAGGAGCTCGAAGCCGATCTACTGTACCCCGGTCCTCTTTCTTCAACTTGGGCAGTGGCGATACGGATATGAGCTTGTAGACGTTGCATTGCAGGAGTGTCCCCCAATTGTCCCAGCTCAGCAAGGGCTGCACCTATGTTGGCTTGGGGCGAGTTGAAGACTTCATGACCATCTTGCTCAAAGTCTCGTAGGAGGTCTCTGGCACGTAGACGATGTCGGCGAGGTTCATTGTCCTGCCGCTGGGGAGCGGCCGGGGCCGCGGGGGGTGGCCCCCTGTTGACGACGTTGCCTGCGGGTTGGTCGCCAGCACCTGGTACGACATTGCCTGCAGGTTGACCTGCGGCTGCTGCAGCTGCATCTATCTCCTCCTGACGACGTACAGCTCGTGCAGCATTAGCGTTCTCTCGTTGTATGCGCTGCTCGTCCGTCTCACCAGCTTGAGGGGGTACGTCGGCAGAGACCACAAGGACCTCTCAGTCTGAGATCTCAAACACCTCACCCGGGTAGTTGGGGGAGATGGTCGTGCGGGCGATCTGGAACGCGAGGCGGTCCGGAGATGGCTTGCGGTTGACCTGTCGGCGATGAGCCGCGGTGAGAGGTCGGCGAAGCTTCTTGAGCACACGACACTGGCAAGCCGTGTGTTTGGAGTCTTCATGGACGGGGCAAGGGTCGTCGAGGTGACCTCTGCAGTTTCCACGATGTGGGATCTTGGGTCCAGATTGGATCTGGATGTTGTTCTTCATGTAGCGAGACGCTGCATGAGTTGCGTTCCGCAGACCAAGAGGCATGCGGGATGAAGATGGAGAGGTCCTACGAGGGCGCTTGACGCGCTCACATACCTTGATCGTGTCGGAGAGCATGTCTTCGACGCAATCGAGCCCCGCGATCAGGTCGCAAGGAGTGGGTGGGTGGGTTTCCTCCAGCAGATCGAACCTGACCTGCTGGTTGGTGGTGACCGTAGCGCTCTCGATGACGAGGCATGCGGCTGGAACGGTGGGTTCTGCCGGCATAGAGCCGAAGCAGATGTCGATGGGGTTGGCGAGGATGTCCGCCATGCTCTCCGGGAAGATGACGCCGCTTGACGAAGCCATCGAGTTGCACGAAGAACCCTGGATTCCCCCCTACCTGGCGCGCCAACTGTCAGAGGTTTAGATCTGGACAGCCCACAGGGGGGTTAACCCCGGTGGTTTATTTGTTCGGCGGGGTGGAATCTAGGGCTAAGAACTTGAAGGTTGCGCACGAGCACACGAAACACAGAGAACACAGCGAGTTTATACTGGTTCAGGCCTCCGGAGAGTAAAACCCTACATCCAGTTGTTGGTGTAGATTGCTTGGGGATTGCGTGATTGTACAAGGGATCACCCTGCCTGCCTTATATTGGCCAGCGGACAAGGTCGATTCCCAGACTCCTGGTCGGTTGCGACCAGGAGACCTAAGTCTAGTTGATTACAACACTTGCCATATCCGTCGATCTGCTTGGTCGGAATCCACCGATGTCTTGTCTTGCACGCCAAGTCTTGAAGTCGTTCTGGATAAGGTCACCTGGGGAATCTTCTGGAAGGTCTTTAGGAGGTCGTGTGGGCCACCAACTAGGTCGGTTGGGCCACTGTCAGGTCGGCGGGTCTTCTGATAGGTCGGACCCACTTGTCGGGGACGGCCGTGAGCCTGGTCGGTGAGGACCTAGGGGTACCCATGTCTCACAAGAATAATTTTATTAAGCTCTCTTATCACAAAATTAGTCCATCACCACTTGAGTTAAAGGATAAAAAATATTGCAAGTGGCATAATTCTTTAGATCATAATACTAGAGATTGCAATATATTTCGCCAATTTATACAATCGGCCATTAACATTGGACGATTGAAATTTTGTCAAATACAAGAGGACGACCAACTGTCTACAATTGGTTTTAATGGCAAAGGATTATTAAATCGGTTAGCATCAGCCGGTTCATCCGAGGATCCAAATTTAATTACCAAAGAGGAAGATTCAAAGCTCCCGAGTGTTGAGAAGGACATCGTCCATAACTTGCAAGATCAAGCAATTTTCGAGGACGATGAGCCTATCAAAATCCCGGAATTTGCTGAAGGGCAAAAGGATTTTTCTTCATCGAGACAAGAACCTGTTACTCTTCATGTTCTGGAGTCACAGGTCAGACCGGTGCAACCCAAAGGTCAGATCGGTGACCCACAGGTCAGACCAGTGCAGCCCAAAGGTCTGACTGGTGCAAGTGTGAAAAAATCAGGGATGTCCAAATCTGAACATCCTGTAGCTAATGGAGGTAAAGATCATGTCAAGCACAATGGTAAAAAGACCGAAGCTCACTTTTGACGAACTTCTGGTCAAGTATCAAAAAGACAATGAGGCCAAACGTGTTAATCGGTCAAATAAAGTTAAACCATCAAGATTGCCTCCTAACCATAATTCTGGGAATTGGAATCGACAAAGAAAGGGTTTTCAATCAGCAGCATCATATTCTCCTTTTGAGCCATCAATGCCGGTTTCATATGCTCAATATCCCACTAGTGCTCATCTTTATACATCATGGGGGTGGAGTGATTCATGGGCACATACTCCTTCGTATTTCAGACCATACTATGTTGAGTATGCAGCTCCAAGGCGACCAACACATGCAAGGCAGCCATATGTTGAAAACGACCGTTTTGAGCACAAAGATTGGTCTAGAGTTCAAAATAAGAAAAAGGTTGTCAAGCAAGTTTACCGAGTGAAAAGAGATGGTCGCAAAGATAAAAGTTCAGATCTGAATTCAGTTAATGAAAAGCCGATTAATGTGTTCAGCACTTCGGCTATTGGTGGCAAAGGGAAGGAAAAATCATCTGTTCATCCTCCGAGTGCCAAATCTGAACAAAAGGAAGTGAAGAGGTTGAAAAATAAGAGAGGAGTACTGCTGTCCAAAACTGAAGTGAAGTCAAGTCATCCACTTGGTTTATCAAATTGGCAGAAAAAGGAGCTACAAAAGCTTAGTGCTCAAGAGCTGAGGAAGAAAGGCATGGCATGGATTCCTAAAGGAAGCATTCGAACTCAAGACACGGGTGATGGTCAAGCAAAAGGTGCAACACAGTTGAAGGGGAAGAAAAGATATGAGAGACGGTCTTCAAAATTGAGGTTTGCACCAAATCATCAAAATTATTGGTCATCTCCTAGTCCATTTGATTTACAAATGCCACATATGCCTATGTTTTGGAATTCATCCTTAGATATGCTTGATTATCCCTCATACTCTCATTTTGGTCCTTGGGTTCCACATGGATCATCTTTATATCATAGAGGGTTATCACCAAATTACTATGCATATTGATTAATCTGCAAAAGCCGAAATATTTAGTTCTTAGAGATGGTTTTAATTTCTGAAATTATATATATTTACCTTTTTATTTCGGTTGTGCATATTCTTATGGATGGATTCTTTATGGATGATATTGAATTATCATCCTTGACAGCATACATGGCCGATGAATCTCTTAGGTCATCGTCCTAAAGTGATAAGCTTCCCGATGAGAGGCTGCTTATAATCTTTTTGGTGCCTTAAGTGCTCGGGAGGCAAGACTTAAGCAAAAAGAGTAATTTACCGCTATGGAGTTTATATTTACTAAATCGGCTTGCAAGATTTCTCAGAATGTTGGTGCTGTCCTTATCTCACCAAATAATGGCGTTTTGAGATTTTTAGCCGGTTGGTATATTTAGCCTCAATTAACAAGCCGAATGTGAATTTTTCTATTCAGGCTAGAATTGGGGATCCATGGTTGTAAAAATCATACACAGACATTTATGTTTAAGGTGCAGCAAGCATTTATGTTTAAATGGGTCACTAAATGTTTTCTTAATGAACGTCTAGAGAATTATTTCAATTTTATATCCACCTTGTATCTAGACACAAAAGTTCAGGATCAATATTGTGAAATAATAAACATCAGGCTACAATGTACAAGAGGACATTTACATGAGAGAGGCCAATGTTTAAAGAGTATTGGGGCACATCCTGGACCAGCCGGTCTGACCGCCACTGTGACCGGTCTGACCGCATGCCATCGGTCTGACCGCCAATGGGAACCGGTCTGACCGATATGGCTACAGTTTTGGCTATTGAAGTTTCTGCGTTTGATTAAGCCAAGATCGGTAGCTGCTGGAGTTTATTGTCGGATATTTGCATAATCCAAGATGCATTACAAAATAAACAAGAGGGGTTCAAGAATAATCTGGCCATTGTCAAATCTAAGGTAATTGTGTCATATTCATATTTTTGGGGCTGATTACTCACCTTACTTCGCTTATGGTTAAAATTGATTATGGATGTAATACTAAATTCTTCTATCCTTCTCTATTGTTAAATTGAGAAGTGTTGCAATGACCAATTGACATAAAAGTAATTTGGTCGCTTTAAGCATCCATAAAGACTTGCAAGTGTGAAATGAGTTTGAATTAATATTTCAATACCCCACAACCGAGCTAGTGTGCTCAGGTTTGTTTAATTCACACAATATGCATAAACAGCAGCAACAAGTTGCATTCTTCATATTTCGCAAATTCAAGTAATATGGTCGATATATTCTATCGTCCTTAAAAAGTAAAACTTGTTTGCTATTCTTGTGCTTAATATTGTTCCTGTGCAGTTTTAGTGCTGATAAATATTTCTTGGTACGTAAGTTTTACCAAGAAGCAGGGGGCATATGTTGACACCCGAATTTGGTATGTCTGGGAGGACAGGTTAGACCGCCCCGGTAACCCGGTTAGACCGGCCTGGGAAAGTTGCTCAAAAGGTAATTTGGACACCACCATTGGATAGTTCTCGTCGAGTAGATCAAGATCCATATATAAAACGTCCAATTCTGAGTCCGGATGAGAGAGATATGACTTCTGCAAGATCTGCACGTTGGACACGCGGTTAAACCGGGTCCCGGGGGCGGTTTGACCGGCCTACCTGCCAAATCCGAGTTAGGAGTTGTATTTCGACACGGAATTTGTATAGGCTTTGACTCCTACTGGGGCAATACCTCCCCACCCTATATTTATGAAGGGACACGGCCGATTGAGGGGAACACAATCGAATCTATCATTTACATCTACTTTTTATCCTCTCAACACGTTTTCCAACCTCCATGCTTCTCGTCTCTTGATCTCCACGGTCATAGATGGCGTCCTAGGGCCTGCTGGTCGACCTAGGGCACGCCGGCGACGTCCACGCCCTGACGGGGTCCCTCCCGGGCGAGAGCTTCGACGGTCTTTGCTAGTTTGCTCGTAAACTAGTCGTTCTTCACCACGTAAGTGCGTCGGTTATCTCTTTGCTGGTTTGTTCGTAAACCTAGCCGTCCTCCATCACGTAAGTGTGGTAATTACCCTCCCGAACGCTCTTGTTAGGCAAACCCTAGGTCACCGGTCTGACCGGCGCGCCTGACCGGTCGGACCGGTCCCGGCGGCGACTTTGCTCTTCGTTCCGTTCGCGACCCGCACGTTCGCGTGCTCTTGCTTGTTGACCCTGAAAGGCGTCAACAAAATCCTCTGTTGGAGGCATCACGTTTTTGAAGAAGTGCAAATCACTGTATATGCAAGGCAAAAGACGATTTGCCTTCATAAAATGCCTTTCATTGTTGGAACACCACCACCAAGTGAAGTACGTAGTACGTCCTGACTCAATCCAACGTCCTTTGAGGGAGGAAGCCATAAAGGTGGAGCCGCATGATAGGAAATGAGGAGATCCGAGAGATGAGACCTCGCAAACTCAGAATGAAAATATATTACATAATTAATTTATTATATTTAGTTTGTCTTATAAATGTTACTACCTTCGTTGCAATATATGTCACCATTAACTTTTTTCATTTGTCTTTTCTGTAAATATTTTGTAAATTGATAAAACTACGAGTTGAAGAATGTAAAGTACAACTCACAATATATATAATGATATATATTTTACTTTAGTTAACTAATTTGTTCAATGAATATTGGTGGTCAAAGTTGAAATAAAAAGTTAACAATAGATTTAAGAACGGAGAGATTAGTACTTTACCATCTCACTGATCAAAGAAATTCTCATTAGTGAAGTTTGAATACCGAAGAACTCCAATTTATCAAGATATCTCGTAAGACGATGTCTTGTAAAAACTCGGCTGGCATAAGATGAGATGATGCAGTTAGAAAAGAATGAGCGAATCACCAAGCGACGTCTGGTTAGCTGAGCTAGAAGACTCAAGAACAAAGCACACCAAGCTCTGTGAATCGACAAGCATAACATCCGGTGATCCAGAGCTCGTCTACTCTCTCTTTCAAGTTGCAACCACATCAAACTACTAATCGCTGGTTAGCTGGTCACACGTTGATGCCACCTTCAAGCAACACAGTTTGCCCAGCCAAGCCATCGTGAATGTAAGCTCCAAGTGGGGATCATGGTCCCATACTCCCATTTTGATGTAGCGACGTCAGAAGGTGAAGGAAAGCACCCCGACAAGGATGCACCGTGCACGAGCACGACCGTCATCGATTCACACACCACCACCATATGAAGTACATCCTGGCTCAATCTGATGCCTTTCGAGGGTGGAAGCCATAATAAAGGAGGAAAGAAGCACACCAAAGGAAAATGAGGAGATCTCACAAAACTCGGCATGAGATGAGATGATGCGGTTACAATAACGGACTGAAACAAGGACGCAAGCTTATGGAGCCATGGAGGAAGGCCTAATTCATGTTCAATTTAGAAAGTTGTTTTTAATAGTTTAAACATAAGAATTCGAAAAAAGATAATACAACATCGCCAAATAGAGCCATCATCGAATTGTATCATATGTCGTGCCTTGCCTCCATGTTCAAGCAACCCCACAGGTAACATCTATTGTACTCACTCTCCCTCAGTCCCAAAAGAATGCAACTCTTGCTTACCAAGAAGTCAAATAAATTCAAATTTGACCAAAATTGGAAAACTACTGTCGTTCACGTCTCCAAATAGATTTAATATATAAAATATGTTGCATGATTAGTTTAGTGATATTCAGTTTATTTGTACTATAAATGTTAGTACTATTTTGTATAAATTTGGTCAATTACTCCCTTGAAGTATAGTGAAAGTCCAGATAATCCTCTAAACTATGTTTTGGTTTAATGTACCCTCTAAACTATGATATTTGGTTCAACTTACCCCATGAGGCCGTGATGCAATTTGTCAATTTTGTTTTTCCATATATAAGTTGAATTTTAATTTGAGACTTTGCAAGGTGGTAGTGAACATCGTAATATATATTAAAAATATTTTACTATTTTTCATCATTAGCTTTTATATAAGTCTGTATCTTATGTGTAAATTTTTTATTAAATGTCTTACCTATCAAAATAATGGTGAAAATATGATATATTTTTTATCATATCTATATTTTTTGCTATAATCTTACAAAAATTGAACTTAAAATTTCACATGTGCGCATGGAAACAAAAAAAATATAAATTGTATTAAATGGTAAACTGAACCAAATGATATAATTTAGGGGTAAACTGAACCAACAGATACTTCATGGGTACGGGGTTATCCGGACTTTGGCTATACTAAACAAGAGTGATTTGTATTTTTTAAAATTTTAAATTAGTTGACTTATCGAGACATGAGAGTTGCATTCTTTTTGAGACAGAGGAGGGAGTACCTAACTAACATAGTTTGACTACCTTCATTGTAATCCATCATCTTACGGAATATCTTAATAAATTGGAATTCTTCAGTATTCAGACTTCATTAGTGAAGCTTAAATTCGAGTTAAAACTTAATTACTTTGCAATATGACATCTTACAAATTTTGGGAATGATCCTTTCCATGTGTGAAGCCGAATCTCGTAATTTCCATAAAGTTTGAAATGTGCAAACAATAGTTATTATAAGTGGACCAAGATCAATTTATGTGTCGAACACCAACCACCAATTCATAAATTTGGGCCAATATAAGAAAGAAACTAGATTTGGGCCAATATAAAAGAGAAATTAGATTTAAACCAATACTTTACAATCGAACGAACCGAGCACAACACACTATGGTGTTCGTATTGAGAATTATTAGTTTTCGGTGGTAAATGACAGTACTCATCGATAGCAATGCACAGTTATTATTCGTCAACCTCAAGATTGATCGGTTCAGCCCCTTATTAGAAGTATTTTTTTAGGGATGTCAAAACAGGATTTTCAAATCTATTTGCATCTCCAGGTATGCTAATTTAAATTGAGCTTATGATTTAAATTTAAATAGCCAACTCCAAAGGCCTTATTAGTACATTTTCAAACTAGTACCTGTAACTTAATATCAATTCTTTTCCTTAAAAGATCTACATGTGCTTCCTTTCAGCTGTTTTCGTGTTTAGCTGGAGATTCCCCGCTGAAAGACAGAGCATCAAGTATGTGGCCGTAGTAGGACCCGGTGGCGAAAAAGATTTGCCAGCCCATAATCCCACACTAGAGTACACTAGAGTCCATCAGGATAGGTTGTCTTATGGTCCCCCAATGCAACTGTCTTAGTGATGACTGATGAATGAATGAGCAAATGATCAAGGAATCAAACACACATTGCTGCCCTACAAACTTTCCTTATGGAACCAAGTACAATCTCAACGCCTCCATCCCTTTAAAATTATGCCTCCGATTCCAAATGAACCCGCTTAGTAGAGCGCCAATCCGCCGCTTGACGTAGCACATGACACATTTGACAACGACTTAAGTAATGCTCCCCTCGTATCAGCTGGAGGTCAAAAGTTTTAATGAGGAGACACATATGACACTGCCCCAAAAATGCTCCCCAGGCCAAAATACCCAAACATAATAAATGGTAAAATTATCTCCAAAATTTACGCAATAGTCCAAGTCAATACCCTTGAATAAATAATTTTTTTAATCTTGGGCTGACACAACCGTGCCTTCATGTTTTGGCTCCACGTCATGGCGTATGTGGGTTGTATTTAGATTTTGTGACATTTTTATAAAACTAAAAAAAAGAATATACAAGAGACGAAGTTGTTTAGTGGCACGCACGCTTCAGTCCATCATTTGCCACCCCCAGCTGGCCTGCAGCATTCTTATTTCCGCACACAACCCTCAATTAAAAAAGATTTATACAACGAGGCACCATGTTTTATGTTTAAGCCTTTTTTGCAAAGAGAAAAAAGAAAAAAAAGAGAAAAAAGAAAAGAAAACACTCCATCTCCTCCTTAGAAAAAGGGGAAAAAGTTTGCATCTCTGCCAGACTGCCACGCCGATTCTTTTTTTTTCTGCAGAAGAAGAACGGCCTCGAGTCTCCGTTCCTTCTTCTGTCCTCCGCCGCTTTCCTTTCTCCGCTCCATACGGCTGTCGGGCTCCCTTTCGCAGCGGCGAGTCGGCGACGACAGGGCGAGGCGGCCACCCTCGGGAAGCACTTCGCCGGGCGCTTCGCCGCCGCCGAGCATCGGACAGGTACGCGCGCCTATCCCCTTCACTTCTCTTTCCAGCTGCGCGGAATCGAACGCCCAAAGCCTGCCCCCCCTGATGTATGCTATGCGCATTCGGAATTTCGGATCTGACCGAGTGTTTTACCTGCCGAACTTCGATTTTTTGCAACAATTATCGGGCCGGGCGAACATGTGTCCTGTACTGGGTCCGCCACTGCTTGCCGCTTGGTTGATCCAGATTTGCGCCTTCACGATGCAGAGCTGCTTGCTCACTTTAGCTTGTCCGGGGGTAGATTGAGAGTAATATTTACTTGTTTGCGATGCTGAGCGCACTGTTTTAGCACTTGAAACAGCTCAGCTGCGAAATTCGAGCTGATGGGATAGGAGTCTGCAGAAGGAATGGTTGCTGTGTTGGGTTCTGGGCCTCCTGGCAGATTAGTCATGCAGTCGATCAGTGACCGGCGCTGCATGCGAGCCTCGTAGGCCACGTATTGGTACATTGACTCGTATTTCTTGATTTGGAAATGCATAGCAAGCATACTGCATTTTATCCGCAGTCTGTGCATTATCTGTTATAAGTAGTCGCCAAGTATACGATTTCAGAGTATGCCTATTCATGGTAGCATTCATTTTATCATCTGAAGTGATTCTTCTTTGTGCAAACATGTAGCTGAAATAGAGCCGTAACACATAATCGTTAATCATAGTTCTTGCTTTTAAGTTCACCTCCGACCTTTCCGGCATGAAAAATCGAATATATAAATTCTCGTTAGGGAAATATGTTGGTATGCCTATTTTGTTATTGGTCACAGTTAAGATGACCGTCTGATGGTGTGCCCATTTTGCTACTTTTCTATCAGTAGTAATTATATCATTTAAAGCGATACATACTTGTAAAACCTTGATGCTCAGATGGAATTGTTACGTGCAAGTGTTTTTCCACATAAGCCAAACTGCCTAATTTAGTTTTCTCAGAATGCGAGATCATTTGTTTGTTTATTTGCTTACCATCCATGCCCTTTGGTTTCTTGTTCCAGCATCCTTTTAGATCTCCTTTGAAAGAAGAATTAGGCAAGGCCGCAAGGGCTGTTTATAAAATTGAAGATGTCAGTGTCTATGAAGGACCTGGACCCAGCTTTCCGTGGCTCTGGACAAAAAGAGTATCCTTTCGAGCTTCCGTTTACTTCAATCTGTCATTATGATTTTTTTCTTTTTTGCTTTTTGTTATCTTCATATTGGTCCAATATCAAATCTTTTTCCTGGGGTATTGGCTAGTGATTTTGGCCGTCGATGTGTGGTGTTTTGCGGGTATCATACAAAATATTAAGCACTCAGACACTTAGTTTTGATGTGGAGATTACCATTTTTATATCATAAACGGGACCTGTAGAGGAGAAAAATGTGGTGCCTGTTTGACATAGACTTATGTAATTACTAATTTGTAATGCTTTTGTGTAGATAAATGAACTTTCCTGCAATATGCGTACTTGACAAGTTCTATAAATCTAACACACAGTCAAAGTCGGTGCTCATTGCCAGGAAAAATGTGCATGCACTTTCTATAACTAAATGGCAACCAATAATCTGTTTGTAAATATCGAGCAATTTAAGCAATTTACAGTAAAGGATGAGGTCATAATAGCTAAAGTTTGTCAAGGTTAAGCTCATCAAATATTTAGGGAGCACACACTTATTAGTCTATTACTGCATTATGCTTTTGGTATTGGTCGATGAATGGCCACTGTTATCCTTAATACCTTGCAGCGGCTTGGAAATATGGCGTATCGAGGATTTCAAGCCAGTTCCTGTCCCTGCGTCTTCATTTGGGAAGTTTTTCATGGGCGATTCATACATTATCTTGAAGGTACCAAAGTGCACGATCTTTAGGTGCATTGCTTCCTCCCCTCTAATATTTTCCTGCTACCAGTTTGCTTTCCTTCTATGTCCAATCACGATTTTTTACTGGTCATGCACTTTATGTGTTGCTAGAATTCTTATTTGTTCTGCAATCGTTATTTTTCTAGGAATCTGCCAAACATCTTGGTGGATGAACCCTTGTATTTGTTGACTTTACAGTGCTATGTCCATTTTTTAAAATAATTGCTTTATCTCTTCTGGTGTTGCAGCCTTAATCTCATCATATCCATAATACAACTTACAATAGCTTGTGGATTTGATTGGCTTGATTTTTTTTTTACAATTGTTTCTATGGGGATAACGGTACTTTTGAAGATCAAAATATTGGATGACAATTGCTGTACAATTCTGATATTGTGCACTGAGTGTTTTTGTAGAACCAATCATGTAATACATTTTGTGGACTACTCCCTCTGTCCCAGATTAAGTGCATTTGTAAGATTCAAAAAAAGTCCCAAAATAACCACCGCAAGAGCTTGTACGGATGCATCAGTACATAGAAAAAGACAACCTGGTGCTCCAGCTAAGCTTGCCACACCACTGTACCTGAGCCCATCTGGTAAAAAAAAATCTAAAAGCCCATGAGCAAGCCTTTCCATCCTCCACCTGGAATGATTCTAGTTTCTTCCACGCTGCTCGTCTCGCCACCGTACAAGTTGCTGTGCTGCCATTTAACTGTTGTAGGGGCAATACGGTCTTTTCCTACCAATACTAGGTATGCTACTTAAATGCTAGGAGTGCATATATTATGGGACAGAGGGAGTACAGATGAAAATGGCTAGAAGAATTGCATATAGACTAATAAAAGTTAACAGTACCATGGAGGTCCAGCTGAAGTACTCCTGTATTATTCAATCATCTTACATGCAAACATGCAAGCCGCTATATTTTTTTAAAAAAATAAGTTATACTTTAGATGTAGTTTAATTTTACTTATTTTTTTGACAGAGATATTACATGCAGCAAGCATGTTATTGTAAAACTTCAGTTTAAGAATTTTCTTAATAGACATGATAGATACATATAAAAGAAGGTTTGGTTAAGTAAACTCCAGTTGACAAAACTGGGTTTATTGAGTTACGGGCAATAAATAGTTATTTTTTGTAAAAATATTATTAAGTTGGTATAGTTCCATGCTACTCTAAATTCTGTAACCCTAACTTTTTTTGGTAGCACATCACATGGTTCGTAAAACATAATCAACATTTAGGCTCTTTTCTTGCTGTATGCGTATGGTAGCACTGTTTTTTTGTGTGACTTTGTATGCTTAGGGATTCAGATGGATTATGGGGTCAAGGATGCAAGCATTTTTTTTCTCATGTTTTCCCTTCTCACAGACAACAGCCTTGAAAAATGGTTCTCTTCGCCATGATATCCATTACTGGATTGGTAAAGATACTAGTCAGGTATTTTCTCATATCATTTGGTGATACTGTTTAGGTTTTTAAATAATTATTTCGGAAAGGTGATTGAATCCAATTTTGTCCGTTGTAGGACGAAGCTGGAACTGCTGCAATTTTAACAGTAGAGCTTGATGCTGCTCTTGGCGGACGTGCTGTTCAGTACCGAGAAATACAAGGCAATGAAACAGAGAAATTCCTGTCCTATTTTAGACCATGCATCATGCCACAGCCAGGGGGAGTGGCATCTGGATTCAAGCATGTTGAGGTCAACGCCCAGGATCATGAGACCCGCTTGTATGTCTGCCAAGGAAAGCATGTTGTTCATGTTAAAGAGGCAAGTTATCTGCGTGGCTGTCTTCTTTATTCAAACATAGCTATTCTTGTCTTAATTAATAAAGACTTGCCACTCTACAACCAGGTTCCTTTTGCTCGGTCGTCCCTTAATCATGATGACATATTTATTCTGGATACGAAGTCCAAAATTTTCCAGTTCAATGGCTCAAACTCATCCATCCAAGAGCGAGCAAAAGCTCTTGAGGTTGTACAGTACATCAAAGATACATTTCACGAGGGGAAGTGTGAAATTGCATCTGTTGGTGAGAATTTTTTCACCTCTTGTGGTATCGTGAATTAAAATATCTAGATATGACTGTTTGCATTTTTCCTTAGAGGATGGTAGAATGATGGCTGATCCGGAAGCTGGTGAATTCTGGGGTTTTTTCGGTGGCTTTGCCCCTCTTCCAAGGAGGGCACCTGCAGAAGGCAATGAGAAACACGAGGAAACTGCCTTCAAATTGCTATGGTAGTTGGCTGAGGTTTATCCCATAGATGGAAGCTCCTGCTGTTTGATTGCCAACTAAACAAATCATTTAATTTATAAAGTGTTTACTTTTCAGTTTTGACCAAGGAAAACTGGAGCCTGTCAACTACGAATCCTTGGCACATGAATTACTTGAGACAAACAAGTGTTACTTCTTAGACTGTGGTGCTGAATTGTATGTTTGGATGGGCAGAACTACATCGCTGCAGGAGAGAAAGGGTGCTAGTGAAGGTGCTGAGGTAATATTTGTTCAGCTAGTTAGTTATGTTTTCTCATTGTATGCTTACAAACATCAGGTTCAGGTTACACTATTTGAAAATGCTGAGGAGTAATGCTGACACTTCCTGATGCGCTCATTGATTATTTAACATGGCATAGGGTTCCTTCAGTTTATTGAACTGCTTATTAGATCTATGATTCCTCTACCCTTTAGAGGCTTGGTTACTTATTCATGCCGATAAGAAATATTTGAAGAGATGTTACATTGTTTTATCTTTCTGACATATTAAAAATGAATTGTGTGTTGAACTATATGTTCTTCTATGTTCACTATTTATTTGCTTAATTGCCTGTGTAGAAATTGCTCTCTGATTCAAACCGAACAAAAACACATATCATCAAAGTGATCGAAGGATTTGAGACTGTTACATTCAAATCAAAATTTAAAGAGTGGCCACAGACACCTGATTTGAAGTTGTCATCTGAGGATGGAAGAGGCAAAGTTGCAGGTTATTATTTACAAATTTACCAGCTTCAACTTTTCATCTTTTTTAATTTATTAAATGTTTTGCACCCTTCACAATTTTATCAACTATGTTCTTTGTGAAGCTCTTCTCAAACGCCAGGGCTTAAATGTTAAGGGTTTGATGAAAGCTGCTCCTGCAAAAGAAGAACATCAGTCCTATATTGACTGCACCGGCAACCTGCAGGTATTTCTGCACTTCATATATGAGCTTCTTCTTTTGTAGCTCATCATTTTTGGGTTTTACCGTGCTCAATGTTGGATTTGTAAACATTCTTGTAGTAGTTGTCTTCCAATTTTATGCTTAAAAACAATTGTGGGCCAGCATTGTTGCAAATAATGGTTGGGAAAGCACATGCAAGCCAGCTAGCTAGGAATTCACTTTGAGAATGGAAGTTGGTGCATACCTCAATACACAAGGCTAAATGGTCATGCATTCTAATGCTGCATAAGTGCATATGATCCACTTCATTTTTATCTTCCATATGCATATTGATAGTCTTCTGACTTATGCTTTTCCCCCTCTATATTTGATAGGTGTGGCGTGTAAATGATAAGGACAAGGCACTTCTCTCGTCTTCTGACCAATCCAAATTTTACACTGGTGATTGCTACATATTTCAGTATATGTATCCTGGAGATGATAAGGAGGAATGCCTTATTGGAACTTGGTTTGGGAAAAAGAGTGTTGAGGTAATAGAGTTTGGAGAAAATCAATTTTGGCTGCAAAGTTTTTAAAGTCAGCTGATGTTTGTAATTTGTATCAATATCTCTTGAGTTTCTAGCCCCATAGTTGATTGGTTTTAGTTGAATTTCATCATAAGAACTCAAAAGGTTTGAAGTACCAGCTGACAGCTATTTCATGTTCTTGCTTTGTGAACTAAAACAAAAGGTTATCTGTGTTGTTTGTGCATAGTAGTGAGATTCTGAAATCTGAATAACCCTATGCTTGTTGATTATGTAGTGTCAGTTATACTTGTTAAATCCACTTCAATATTAAAGGATCTCAATTCTTGTCCAGGAGGATAGAGTAACGGCAGTTTCACTTGCAAGCAAGATGGTTGAATCCACCAAGTTTCAGGCTGTCCAGGTAACTCATCATTTTTCTTTTTGGAATTTTAAACTTGATGAGAACCCTTGTGTCATCTCTAATGTATGTTTGCTTTTCATTCAGGTGCGCCTGTATGAGGGGAAAGAACCGATCCAATTCTTCGTGATATTTCAAAGCTTGCAAGTGTTTAAGGTCTACATGCATTAAACGGTCTTCAGTTGTTTTGGTATTACTAGTTTGGGTTTTACACAGCAGTAGTTTTACCATCCCATTTTCCATTGCAGGGTGGTCTTAGCTCTGGATACAAGAAATTTATCTCTGAAAATGGTATTGATGATGATAGTTATTCTGAAGAGGGGCTTGCACTCTTTCGAGTTCAAGGTTCAGGACCAGAAAACATGCAAGCAATTCAAGTTGAACCTGTAAGTAACAGTGCACTTTTATACCCCAATGTATAATATGACTGCAGTTAATATTATAACATCTTCCTTACCAGTCATATACTATCTCCATTCTTAGGTGGCCTCATCATTGAATTCATCCTACTGTTACATTCTACATGATGGAAACACTGTGTTCACTTGGGCTGGAAATCTGTCCACTGCATTGGATCAAGAGTTAATGGAGAGGCAGCTTGATGTGATTAAGGTGTGGAACTATCATCCCATTTGAGCTATTTAATAAACCCGATTGTAGAGGTGTAACTATTCAACCTTTCTAACTTTTTGTGTAAATTTAATCATATTTTTTATTACTTACATTTGATGGTTGATCTTGATTCTGCACAAAATTTACGCTGTGAAATCTGAGCCTGTTTGGAGGGGAAGGTACTTAATAGGCCCTTTAGGCCTTACCTAGATTAGAGGAGCCTGCATTTCCAGTTGGCATCTGGTGGTTATGGAAATTGGTCCAGCTGGAGTATCTTTGGTACCACATTCACGGACTCACCAGCCTGCTTCTGGCAAAAACCATCACAAATATTTATTTACGTGTCTTATTTGTCCTTAGTCAAATTAAGGAAGTTGTCAAGGTTTTAAATTGGCTGAGTTAAATATTACTTTGTACTCCCTCTGGTTTTGAATATAAGGCGTACATGCTTACGGTACAGAGACCTAGGTGTAGCACGATAGCACGCGCACGCTTTAAATGCTACCTCGATGCATTCGTAAAAGCCTGCATGGCAGCATGCAAACAGTTCTGCATGGCTACATGCAATGCTTTTAGTGGCCACATGCACCGATGTGTCAGTTAATGATGCCCTGCGTCAGTTACTAATGCGCAGGTTACCAAGGCGTCGCTGCTTCACGAGACCACACGCCCTATAAATCTGATAAAAGGCAAAAACTGGCGTACGCCTTATAATCGAAACCGGAGGGAGTAGTCACTAGTCAGTCAAATCCCAGCTGTACTGGGAAATATTAGGAACTGATAGCTGTGTTGGTTTCTGGGAACTCTTCTTGTTTTCCATCAGGAATATTCAGGAAGACATAAGCTGAAATTCCATTGCTCATACTCACAAGTCATTATAAGAATTTTTTTATTGAGTACTTGGGTAGCTTTGTTATAGTTTATTATGCCTTTTTTGGCTTAAGTTTTTTCTCCATCCCTTTCTACATTGTACAGCCAAATACGCAGTCAAGGTCGCAAAAGGAAGGGTCAGAAACAGACCAGTTTTGGAGCTTACTGGGAGGCAAGTCCGAGTATTCAAGCCAAAAAATGGTGCGAGAACCTGAAAGTGATCCCCATCTATTCTCATGCATACTGTCGAAAGGTAATCAAGAATGTATAGATTCGTAGTTTTATTAGGAAGTTATCCACGTTAGTGGTTTAAATACATACTGATCTCTTTCTGTTGTTCTCTTTATTGTGCCTAACCTGTTGGGGTCCATGAAGGCAATTTGAAGGTTAGCACAGTAAAACTGGAATCTAGCCATACTCTTCCTGTTTTTACATTTATAATTTATATTTGAAATATATTGAGCAGGTCAAGGAAATACACCACTTTACTCAAGATGATATAATGACAGAAGATGTTTTCATTCTGGACTGTCACACGAGCATATTCGTTTGGGTTGGTCAACAGGTGGATGTTAAAGTGAGGTTACAAGCTCTGGATGTTGGGGAGGTAATAATTTTTATCTCTATGCAACAGCTTAAGAAAGCCACATCATGTGTTCTCTCATTATCATTCTCACTTGTTATTGCCTGACGTCTTCACCAGAAATTTGTTGTGCTGGATTTCCTTATGGAAAACCTTTCCCGTGAAACACCGATTTTCACTGTTATGGAAGGGAGTGAACCTCCCTTTTTCACTAGGTTCTTCACCTGGGACCCAGCAAAATCCCTGGTAAGTAGATTAGGCATATGTTTGACCTCTGCAATTGTTTATTCTTGAATATATGAGCAGTTTGTGGTCTATACAGTAAGAGAACAACACGACCAATCCCTTGTTTAGTATTTAATCTCTTTTTTTTAGATGCATGGCAATTCATACCAGAGGAAGCTTGCCATAGTAAAAGGTGGAGGTGCTCCAGCATTGGATGTAAGATGCTTGAAACCTAATAATTTCATATTAGTTCTCCATTCTAATATGTCTGCTTACTGCATTTCTTGCAAACATTTCTCTACAACACAACTGTTTTTTTTGTGTGATATCCTGTTCTTCATGTTCTTTGATGCACATGCCTGTGTTTCTTTAGTTGTGTATGAAAGTTTTACCATCCATTGTTGCTTCTAATGTTAATCAACACCAAACTATTTGATCAGAATAGGCCAAGCCTCCTCTGGCTGACTGGTTAGTGCAGTGCAAGGCACCCTTCTAGGTCCCGAGTTCGACTCCAGGTGGGAGCGGATTTCGGGCTAGAGGGAAAAAAATCCCCTCGCCTACCACCAATTCCCAAAGCACGTAGTAGGTCCCGGCCCGTCCTCACAGGGTTGTGATGCCTCCGTGTAAGGGTGGGGTAGGGATTCGGGGGTTTTCTCGGCCTGTGTGAGAAGATCTTCTTCTTATTAGAATGCCTGGGGGCGGCTTGCCCCCCGCATGTTGAGTTTTTTGAATCAGAATAGCCTGTCATTTCTTCGGTCATGTATGTTTTATAACGTGACATGTTTCTAAAGTGCCAACCCTTTTTGCATGTTTGCAGTTTCCCTTGTTTCCCTGTAGCTATATGACTGTTCTGTATTACTGCTGAACCCTTATATTTACATAAATGATAGAACTCGTGCTGATTCTCATGCGTTATCAGAAACCAAAACGACGAACACCCGTGTATTCAGGAAGGAGTACTGCACAAGATAAATCTCAGCGCTCCAGAAGCATGTCCTTTAGCCCTGAGCGTGTCCGTGTTAGGGGAAGGTCTCCAGCATTCACTGCATTGGCTGCTAACTTTGAAAGTTCAAGCAACAGAAATCTCTCCACTCCTCCACCTACTGTTAAGAAACTTTACCCGAAATCTCTTACGCCTGATTCGTCAAATACTTCTTCCAAGTCATCTCCAGTTGCGGCTCTGGCTGGTTCTTTGGATCGCTCAACTCAAAGCCCCACACCAGAATCTGTGAAAGGTATGTGGTATAACTACTCCAAAATTCTGCTTGAAGATAGAAAAATAAAATAAATGTTGTTTGTTCTCTGAAAATTCTGTGCAATTTAAGATGGCTCTGAGTCAGAGAGGGCAAAACAAGAGGAAGATGCTAAAGATGGTGCTGCTAACATGTTCAGTAGAGTTGAATCTCTGACCATAAATGAAGATGTAAAAGAAAATGAACCAGAAGATGACGAGGGCCTTCCGATATACCCATATGATCGTCTGAAGATCACAGCTGCAGATCCTGTTACTGAAATTGATGTCACGAGGAGAGAGGTGGTTATCTGACCTCACACTATTCTCTTCTCGAAAGAAGGTAACACTAACGTTATTTTTTAATTTGATGCAGACCTACTTATCATCGGCTGAATTCAAAGAGAAGTTTGGGATGACTAAAGAGGCATTCAGCAAGCTTCCAAAGTGGAAGCAGAACAGACTAAAGATTGCTCTTCAACTTTTTTAGCCTGGTCGTCAAAGCTTCAAATATCTCATTTAGTCCTTGGGGGTCAGATAGCCGATTGGTGAAAGTAATTCTGTTCTATGTCTCAATAGCCCTTGGCAACCGTCATAGTTTGCAGAATGCAATCACCATCCACAACGACACATCAATTTTCACATTGTCCTGGATCGGTCTTGTTTTTCCTAGCTTGAGTTTGTTTTGCTAGGTTTCTTCTATTCCTTCAATTCATAGTTGTGATTTTTTTTCTGTCAAGTGCCCTCCATTGATTCAAGGGTCACACACAGGTTTGATTCCGAGGCATGCATTTTTGTATCAACCTGTCTTCCTGTGTTCTTTTTTTTTTTTGGTTTTGAGATGAGTTGCAGTTTGAGGGAGCAAGAAGTGTGTACAGCAGAGTGCCGGCACTGTAAAATGACAGCAAGGTTACCTTTGATCAATAGAATTGATTTTCGTGTGTAAATTATATTTTATTTTATAGAGATGCTGGATATTTTTTTTACACAGAAGGCCATTGGCCCGGCTTTACTTAAAAAGCAATGAGAGTACTGGGGTTACCAGTTTACGGGATAGTTCAAAAACCGATGGCGCACAGGCCAGCATAACAAGGAAGTTTACAACTATGCCAAGCATGCCGCAACACTCTCAAAACACCCTCTACACCTGTTTGACATCTCCCAAAAGCACCTAAAGAAAGCAGGAACGCCTAGGTGAGAACTAGATTGCAGCACGTTAGAGCCAAGCATCAGGAGCTATCCTTCAGACCGCAAAGACGCAAGCCGAAGTTTGAACTTGTTTATCACCGAGTCCATCCACGAACGGTCCTTCTCCTTGCTTAGTATTTTCCATTTCTGCATAAAGGAGATTGCACGATACATTCCAACATTAGGAGAGGTTATAAGAACATCATTGAAAATAAAATCATTTCTGATAAGCCATAAACTCCAAGTTAAGCAACCAAGCAAAAAGATAACAATTCTATTCAATCTAGAAGAACCTGCTACTAATCTCATGCAATTCCTCTAAGCATACTGGTAAAGTTTCCCATTCCAAAACATCTCTCATTAACCCCCAACAGAACCTCGCAACTGCACACTGAAGAAACAAATGCTCCACGCTCTCTACTTGACCACAGAGTTTACATTCCACAGGACCAGCCCAATTTCTCTTTTTCAGTTGTTCTGCAGTTTGGATTTTTTTCATTGTAAAGTTGCCACAAGAATATTTTAATCTTTAGTGGTAGTTTTGCTCTCCACACATTCATCATCCATTTGTTCACCATTCCAGGGAAGGTGAGCTCTTTATAGAGTGAGGATGTTGAAAATTCTTTATTCTTTTCTAAGATCCAAATCACAGTATCAGGTTCTTGAGACAAGGTCACCCCTTCTAACATAGTTGTGAGGTCATCCCATTCCCTCTCTTCTCTGTCCCCAAAATTTCTTCTAAAAGTCAGATTCAATCCCCCATTTCTTAGCGCCTTAGCTACAGACCACTCTCTTTGGTTACAGATCTCAAACAGTCCTGGGTAAATTAAGATCAAAGGGCATTCTCCCAGCCATGAATCTCTCCAGAACCTGGCCTTCTTCCCATTTCCAATTTTATAGAGTAAACCTCTGGTTGCATCCCCTCTGACTTCCATCAGTCCCCTCCAAAACTGTGACCCACTCTTTTTTTTAGCTAAAAATCCCTTTTTCTCCTAAATATTTGCTCCTCAACAGATTACAACATAGTGTATCTTCTCCTTTCTCAATTTTTACAATCCACTTGGTCAATAGGCACCTGTTCATCACTCTTGTGTTAGTGAATCCCGCCCTTCCAGCTTGTTTAGGTGTGGCCATCAGATCCCATTTTGCCATATGGTATTTCCTTTTCATATTAGGTCCATGCCAGAATAAGTTTGCTCTAGCTGTATCCATCTTATGGTGGATTTCCTCCTGCAGCAAATATATGCCCATAGAGTAGTTTGGTATAGAGCTCAAACAAGATTCCACTAAAATCATTTCCCCCTGAAGATAGTCCAACACTCTTCCAAGTTGGTACCTTCATTTCCACTTTCTGATAGATATAGCTTAGTTCATTCACTGTCATGTGTCTGTTATGAACCATCACCCCAAGATATTTCACTGGTAGCTGTCCAATATTGCAGTTTAACATCTCGGCAACATTTTTTTCCTCCTCTTCTGAACACCCCATCACACACACCTCACTCTTTTGGTAGTTTATCTTCAAACCAGACATGTTTTCGAAGCAATACAATAAGAATTTCACGTTTAAAATAGTTTGCTCATCCATCTCCATGAAAATTACGGTATCATCGGCATATTGAAGGTGAGTAACACCACCCTCTATTAAATGTGGCACCAGACCTTTAATTTGTCCAGCATTTTTTGTATTTTCCAGCATGGTTGCTAAGGCGTCGCTTACTAGGTTGAAAAGTAAGGGGGATAGGGGATCCCCCTGTCTGAGCCCTTTGTGAGTTCTAAAAAAATTCCCAAGGTTTCCATTTATGTTTATACCTACACTTCCTCCCTCTATTATTTGTTTCATCCATTCTAGCCACTTTTCAGGGAAATTCTTTTTCCTCATAACATCCATCATAAACTCCCACTGAACTTTATCATATGCCTTTTCAGAGTCTAATTTCAGGACAATGCCTTTCAACTTCTTCACCCTCAATTCATGCAAAATTTCATGGAGGACAATAACTCCCTCTAGGATATATCTACCAGGAATGAATGCAGTTTGTGTATTACTGATCAGCTTCTCTGCATACAGAGTGAGTCTCATAGTAAGCACCTTAGTAAACCACTTGTAGTCTACATTCAACAAACATATGGGTCTATATTGTTTAATGTTGTTTGCCTCTCTAAGTTTTGGAATCAAGGATATCATACCATAGTTCAGCCTGCTGAGATTAAGTTCCCCTCTAAAAAGGTCTTGGAACATTTCCAGCATTATAGCTTTGATTTCAGCCCAAAACTCTCTATAAAAGCTAACAGACAGCCCATCAGGTCCAGGTGAGGCATTAGGATCCATATCTTCCAGGGCCTCTTCCAACTCTTTCAGTGTAAAGGGTTTTATTAGGTTCTGGGCCTCCTCATCAGATAGTCTTCCTTTGTTTAGCCAGAAATCTGCACCCAAGGATATTAATCCTCCAGGTTCTTTCCCAAACAGATCCTTGTAGTAGGACTCCACATGTTCTCTAATTGCTTGCTGGTCATTAATGGTCCCATCTTCAGTTTCAAGAGAGAATATTGTGCACTTTTTCTTCCTCCCAGAAGCCACCCCATGAAAGTAGCCATTATTAGAATCTCCTTTCAGGATCCACTTCACCCCTCCTCCTCTTTGCCATTGTAATTCTTCATACTCAAAAATTTCCTCCAGTTGCCTCTCCACATAATACCTTTCCTGCCATTGATCTGAGTTCAATCAATGTTCTTCCTCTAGTTTGTCCATATCCTTTAACTTTTCTACCAGAATTTTCTTGTCTCTCTTTTTTTGACTGTTGATATTTGCTCCCCATCCTTTACAGAATTTTTTGGTGGCAGCTTTTAGCTCTCTCCAATAATCTTGGACGTTATTATTCCCCCTCTCTGGCCAAGCTGCCACCACTAAGTCTCTAAATCCTACTTGTGTCAGCCATGACATATCAAACCTGAAGTGGTGTTGTTGTTTAAATCTCTGATCATCCGTGTTTACTACCAGTGGACAATGATCTGAACCCACTCTTGTTAGAGATTCACATGAAGCCCTCCTGTAGAATTGATCCCATCTAGGACAGACAAGTACCCTGTCTAAAACAGTCATTACTGGATTATTTTGCTTGTTGGTCCAAGTAAATCTCCCCCCCCCTTTCCTTTGTAATTCTTTGACTCCGTTATCTCTGGTAAAATCATTGAACTTATCCATCCACTGTTGGTTGGTATTTTCAGATGATTTTTCCCAGGCAAATCTGATCAAGTTGAAGTCTCCTCCTATGATAAAAGGATCTGTCATGTCAGTCACTTTCTGGGTTAATTCATCTAAAAACTGTTGTTTCCTCTCTAATTGTACTGGACCATACACATTAATTATTTCCCAATTGAACTTATCTTGCCTTGACATCAGCTTCATGCTTGTGAAAAACTCCCCTCTATCTTGCCCTAACACACTAATGTCACTGGTTCTGATTCCCAACAAGGTCCCTCTAGAGTGACCCTGTGCAGCGGTCCAAACCCATTCAAATGAATCACCCTCATTCAGACTGTCTAGTTCCCACAAAGAAAAGTCCGCTTTAATTGTTTCTTGTAGGCAGAGTATATCCACTCTATGTTCTTGTTTGAGTTCACTGAGTTGCTTCTTCCTCCCTGTCGCCCCCAAACCTCTAATATTCCAGAACAATATCTTCATTTCCGCTTGTTGTGGTTGCGGTTACCCGCATCATCATGACCTATCTTTGCTGTACCGCTCTTCCTCGGAGGTTTTCTAGGTGGTCGCCCTCTATTTTGTGTCCCCTTCATATCTTTACACCTCTCTATGTCAGTTTCCCCCTCTTCCTCCCCACTATCAGTCATGGTATTTGATTTCTTCCTGTACTTTCTCCCATCTGTTGCCACTGAATTTTCTTTAAGTTTCCTATATCTCACTCCCTCGCTGGTATCACCACCACCCTCTGCAATATTTTTGTTATCCCTCTCATCATCTGCTTGGTCTGCTAGGTCTCCTGTGGCCTCACCCTCTACATCAGTCATTACATTGCTGAGTTTTGTTTGGTCATCCATTCTGTCTTTTCCTGATCCCCGCTTCCCGCCTCTCTTTTTCTTAAGATGTGTTATCTCCTCCTCCTCCACCATCTTACTTTGCCATGTTCCTAAGTCATCCTCTTTTCCATTGTTACCATTGACGTCACCCTCTATATTTTTCTTCTGTTGTTGCTCCACAAGTCTTTGTTTTGCTGCTACCAGGGCAGCTTTTGCCAACTCATTAGCTTGGATGGTTGAGATAGTTGCAGAGATATCATCCTTGAAGTTACCCAGATTAATATTACTAGCAGATGCTAAATTTTCTAGCATGGTGTGACTAACAGAATTAAAAATAGTAAAAGATGACAATTTACCTGAGATTTTGTTGTTTTCTTCTTGGCCGCCTCCGCCTTGTCTTGAATCTTACAGTTCCCGCTCTTGTTCCTTGCACTCCTACGTAGTTCTGTCGCTTCTCTCTTTTTCAGAGCCTCTGTGGTTAAAGCAATTCCTTCATTAGTTCCAAAGCTTTTGTTCAATTTGTCCCAGTCTATTTCCTCATCTTCATATGTGCTCCCAGAGGTTAAAACTTCACCGCTCTCTTCCTTTTTCATCACATCCTCCTCACCTCCCTGAATGTTGATAGCAGATTCATTCAGGAGCTTGGCTGCTCTCACCTCCACTCTCTTTTCCACCTCCTGCATTTCCAGCCACCATTCCTCACCTCCCTGAATGTTGATAGCAGATTCATTCAGGAGCTTGGCTGCTCTCACCTCCACTCTCTTTTCCACCTCCTGCATTTCCAGCTTTTCAGCCACCATTGGGTCATCATCATAATCAATTAGTTCCTCGTCGCTAAGTACCCCCTCCTCTCCCATGCGGATGTCCGTAGCACTCTGTTGCAATTGTATGATGGTAGCTTCTTCTTGCACCTCCCGCCCTCCCTCTTCAGCAGTAGCCTTGTTAGGTTCTTTTTCAACTGAACTGTTAGCCATACCTCCAGTCCTTGTGGTTTCCATCACCACTCCCAATTTTCCAGGTGTTTTTCCTTCAGCAAACCCTGCCCTTTCATCCATTACCACATCAACTTTTTGTTGATATTTGCTGTTGGAACCCCCTCCCTCTTTTCGGTTGAGATTGTGGGTTGTAGATCCTTGCCCCCCTGTTGTGAAAAACCTTCAGCTTGACTACTTCCTTTGAATTCCCCTTCTTCTTTATCTTCATCTTCTCCCTCCCTATCCCTCTGTTGCTCCAGCCTGGCTGAAGATACACTTGGCTCTTTGGTATTGTTTTCCACTACCCATCTAATGCTGTGACTCTCTCCATTGAAGAAAACCTTAGTTTCCCCTCTTATCTTGGTAGCATCAAGAACCCCAGCTTTATTCTCACAGGTCCTGGAGATTTCAAAGTAGTCATGTCTATTTCCTCAGGATCACCTACCAGATAAGCAATCTCCATAATCACTTCAACTTTCCTAGCAAAGGGTGGAAATTTGTAGGCTTTTACCCAGACTGTTTCTAGCTTCCCATCTGCCTCAGGTGACATTTCAGTGTTAATTACCTTTGCCTTCACATTGGCAGTCTCAAACTCAAAGCTTCTGAATTTTGCTATTTGATATCTTATATCTTCACTGGGAAATGTTATCATATAGCTTTCTGCATCCCCCATCTTCTTGATGACCCAGGTGGGTACCTCTCTGAATAAGTGCCTCTCCATTGAGGCTTGTCCACCATTAATGTGCATTATCCCCAGCACCTCATTCCTTTTCACCTCTCTTTCTGTTGGAATTCTAATACTATAGAACCCCTGATCTGGTATCTCATATCCACACAGTCTTAAACCTCTCTTCTCAGGGCAAACTGAGGATCTGTGTCCAGTCTTTTTGCAACAGTAGCAGAAAGGTGGATTGACACAATCTTTCCTCATGTGCCCAGTCAGGTTGCAATTAAAGCAATGTTCATCCAGACTTTGGTTTCCTTTACCTTTGCCCCATGTATCTCTCTGCTGATTCCCCAGGTACCCTGCTCTCTCATATTCCTCTCCTCTTGTTCCCTTCTGAGCTTGGCTCTCAGTTCCTGCTCCTCCCAATCCCTCTTCTCCCTATCTTCAAATGGCTGCTTGTTGCTGTTGAATCGGTTCTGCTCAAATCTTGGCTTGTCCTCTCTGTACCCACTCTGATGGTGAGGAAATTGACCGCCAAAGTTACCACGGAAGAAATCCCTCCCACCTTCCTGAGCTGCCCTCTCTCTATAGTGGAAGTTGTCCTCAAAGCTATCATTCCCCCGATCTTCATGGAATCGCCCCGGGCCACTCTTTTCGCCCAGGCGCGATCCCATTCCCCCCTGCTTGCCTTGTGCGAAATTCTTCCCCGGCTCCATTGCCGTGACTTCTGCGAACATCCTGTCGTCAACTCGCCTTCCAGTTACTCTTGTTACTCTCTTGCTTTGCTTCCCGAATCGCCAGATCTCCTCTTGTCTCGCCGGGTGCCCTAGCCCCTGCTCCGCTGCCACCAGCGCCTCCCCCTTCTTGACCCAGATCCACATCCCCACGGGGTCTAACCAGGAATGTGCAAAGAAATGTGAAATATATGCTCCGTAGGGGGTGTTGGACTTTGCTGGGCTTTCCAGGCCGGCCTGTGAGGTTTGAGGGTTGTTTGCATTTGAGCCCCTGTCAAAGTTCGTCTTCTCCCCTAGGTACCCACACTCTGTCTTTTCTTTTGAATTGCCATTGCTGTGTTCATCCAGTTTGGTAAATTCTTCTACGAATCTCTTCGACGCCTCACTAGCAGATTTCTTCCCTCTGAAAGCAAACCTGCCAAATTTCTGAATCTCTCTCTCAAAAACATCACCGAGTGAGAAGAACCTGAATTTGATCGATTCAGTTTCTTCACCCCGCTCGTGATCCCCATTTGATGAGCGTGAATCCGATCTGAGACCTCCCGGAGCGGAACCAAACTCTCTCGCCTTCCCACGAATTGGAGATGGCGTCCGCATCAACATCTCCCTCAACCCCAGAGCTACTGGGATCACAGAACGAAGCGCCCCTGCTGCGGGTCGCAAAATTCGCCGCACTTGTTTAAATGGATTCCCCCTCTCAGACTATTCACTGCCGCCCGCGATGAACTCGCCTTTCCAAACCTAACTGAGCTTCCGCGAAGACCCCCTTCGTGTGCGCCTCCCTCTTCGTGCTCAGCAAAACTCGCTCAAAAGTAGGAGAGGATGACGAGGAGGAAATCCTGATTCGAACCCGCCGTCGCTCGAAGGATTTGGCTGGTAGAATCCGGCGATCGCCGGGGATTTTTCACGGTCGACCTCCGAGTCGCCCCTCTTTTCTCGACCGGTTCACCGAATCTCCTCATCGATCATTGTTGCTCTCTCGGTGTATTAAGGGTGCGTTTGGTACAGCTTCTCCAGCAGCTTCGGGAGCTGTTTTGGGCGAAGCTGTACCAAACGGCAACCCAAAACAGCTTCTGCGGAGGAGCAGCCGTAAAACCCGCTCACTAGAGCGATTCGGGGGAGACGAAGCCAAAAATAGCAGCTTCGCCCGCTCCTCTCCCGCTCCCCACGCGCTTTGCCAGCACTGCCCCCGGGTGCGGTCCATCGGGGCACGACGCACGCTGAGAAGGTGGCCAGCGGCGCGAGGTGGAGGCGGAGGCCAAGCACGACGCACGGGGAGAAGGTGGCCGGCGGCAGTTGCTCGGTGGCGTCTGCACAGGCGCGGAGGAGGTGCTCGACGGCGGCCTGAGGAAGAGGACCGCGGCGGTGGAGCCGGGCGGCGGGGGCCAGTGGGAGCGGAGGGGGCCAATGGAGATCCAGCGGAGCTCGCGCGCCGTGGGATTCGAGCTCGCCGGGGGGCGGAGGAGGCCAGCGGCGCACGGCGCGCCCGATCTCCTGCATCTCCGCCTCGGCGAGGACCCGCGGTCGGTGGAGCTCGCGGCGGCGCGGTACAGGGCGGCGCAGCGATGCGGAGGCAACGAGATATGCGGAGGCGTGCGGTGAATGGATGAGATGCGATTGTGAATAAAAGGAAGGAAACCGAGCGGGAACGCGGAGGCGTGCGGTAAACCGAGAGGGAAGGAAAGAAATAAAAAAAGAAAAGAATGAGAGGGAAAAGAAAATTAATAAAAAAGAAAAAAAGAAGGGTGTTATGGACATTTCATCCTCCTATCCACATTATACATCACAAGAGAATCCACTTTCCTAAAATGAATTTAGATTCACCAGAGAATCCACTCGACCTACACAGCCACAGTCGGAGCTGCCACAGCCACAGCTACAGCTCTACCAAACGCACCCTAATTAGTGGCTGCCAGCCAATTTCTTTCGATAGTCCACAATGGTGAGGTCGAGATGCTGGATATCTCTCAGGCGTCTCCCTTATATTTTGCTCTGTGCTGATCTCTGACAGTGCTAACATCTTCGGACTAACTGTTTCTGTGTCATTTGTCCGAACTCGATATTTTTAGTATGTATCAACCACCACTTAATTAAAAAAAAAACAAGTTGCAAAAATGATATGTTGCTATTTTGATGAAAACACATCTGAACTTTGCTGCAAAGCATGTTTATCTATTGACACGATAATCGCAATCAAAATAAACTCTAATTCCTGCGATGGAACTTGGTGGAAAGCACGTTCGTGTGTCGACGTAATAAAGCACAATCAAAATAGCTCTTGTTTCCTGTAATACACGCACGATCGTTAATTCATTTTATTAACACAAGAAAAGAACGATAAAACAGCTTGAATACTGTCTGTGAAAAGGAGGTCCACAGAAGAAAAAAATGCGCCCGGGCTGGCTGTACGTGTGAAAAATGCACCAACAAACTGAGCCCAATAGAGATGCCGCCGGCCTACGAATGCCCAACCCCACCAAAAAGCGAGCACACGAACAACGGCAAGGGCGCACGCGCGTTCGCACTCGCACTCGGATCGCGATCCGTGGCAATCCTACAGAAGGCATCTCCACCGTCCAATCCAACCTGATCCAACGGCTCCAGCCAACCCAGTTCCTCCCCCGTCCACCAAGAAGAGCAACCGACGGCGCCCGGCCCCACCAAATTTTCGCCCCAAATCCCCGAAAATTTCAAGCCCCCCGCGCGGCCGCGCGCCAAATCTCCAAATCCCACCGCTACTTAAATCCACCCAAAACCCGCCGCCGTATCCTCACACCACCACACCCAACGCCCAGATCACCGTCGCCTCCGGCCTCTTCCACCCCAGTCCCTCCGGCAGTCCGGCGATGGCCCGCACGAAGCAGACGGCGCGCAAGTCCACCGGCGGGAAGGCCCCGCGGAAGCAGCTGGCGACGAAGGCGGCGCGCAAGTCGGCCCCGGCGACCGGCGGCGTGAAGAAGCCCCACCGCTTCCGCCCGGGCACCGTCGCGCTCCGGGAGATCCGCAAGTACCAGAAGAGCACGGAGCTGCTCATCCGGAAGCTCCCCTTCCAGCGCCTGGTGCGGGAGATCGCGCAGGACTTCAAGACCGACCTCCGGTTCCAGTCCTCTGCGGTGGCGGCGCTGCAGGAGGCCGCGGAGGCCTACCTCGTCGGGCTCTTCGAGGACACCAACCTCTGCGCCATCCACGCCAAGCGCGTCACCATCATGCCCAAGGACATCCAGCTCGCCCGCCGCATCCGCGGGGAGCGCGCCTAGGCGTTTCGCTTGGCCGCGCTTGGTTGCTGCTACTAGAGGTGTTTAGGTTGCTGTCGTTGTGTTTTTTTAGGTGTTGCGTTGTTCTGAAGTTATTAGGCTCTTGTGATGTGTTGGTGCTATCAATGAATCATGATTACTAGGACTACCTGTAGAGATGCAGTGGAAGTGATCTACTTTTGTCAGCAATCCTCTAAATATGTGATGCTCTCTGAATTGCTAGTACTAGTTTCTGTGTTGGCTCTCTGAATCTATGCTTCAAATGACCCACCCAAGTCTCAAGTTTTGAATTGTTGCTGACTTGTGCATTCACTATCTTGCTGTTGCCACAGTAAGCATTTTGGTTAAAGTTGTAAGCTCCACCACCGTATCCGCAGCAAGCCTTAGTCCCATACTTCAGCCCTGAAACAATTATAAGATCAGTTAGGTGCATTGCTGGATATGGATATAAATCAAATTTGGCAATGAAAAAAAAAACTGACTCATGTTCCTGATCAGAGGTTGCAAAATGTCTCAGACAGCTTACCATGAGCATCAGGATGCCGGAACAGCTCGAGTGTTACAGTATGTTTGTCGACATACACAATCAATGCATCATGCAGCTTCTTCCTGATCTCACCCAAACTGTTGTTCAGCAGTTCATTGTAGTAGACTACTCCACTGTTGTATGTTTTCATGCATCCAAATTCGTCCAAGTCACTGCTGCTATGTGGAAGCTCTGTGAGGAATGCCGGGTAACATCCGATGGGTGCCATGTTGAACACCAAGAAGTTGCGGGCTCCGATGTTATACAGATCCTGATAAACAAATTGAGTAGGTCAAAGCCTCAAAGGCGCCGTTAAGTTAACTTACTCCCCAATTCTTCTGATCACTTCATTCTAAGCTAATTATCTTTTCTACTTACCTGTATCGTCCAAGAGATTTGGTCGACAACTGAAGGGAGAATTTGCTTGACTGTTTCAACGCCGAGGGATCCTAGGTTTGAGGTGAAATCATTTTGGCCGATGTCCATTGTGTAAAGAGCATGACCAAAGATATCAGGGGGAGGGAGTTGGCCTACAAAGCATTCAACAATTGACTACTTCAGAAAGACATATGACTGTCTAGTCTGTAATATAAGTACTCGCTGTTCAGGTAACGAAATCATCAAATTTAACAATGCCATACCAATATATCATCACCATGCCAATGTTGCTATCTCTATAGTTACAGAGCACATATGAGTGTTGTCATGCAACAATCATGTCCTATATCCTATCTCCTGCCGACACATGCATAGATCTGATCCTCTGGCTATCCGTTTCTTATCTGTCCCTTTCCGTCAGAAGTTCAGACTTTTTTTTTGGGGGGAATTCAGAAGTTCAGGGGCTGTTTGCTTGCCGCCTTGGCTCGCCACGCCGAAAGTTCGGCGGAGGCGGAGGATTTGCCCGCCACACACTGTGGCGAAAAACTACACACAAAAAGTTGTCAACAGCTGCAAACCAAACAGTGATCACGATTCTCTGTGGCAGACACAGGTGTGGCGTGGCAAATGGTGGCTGGGATCCAAACATCCCCTCAGACTTCAGAGCTTCTTTTGTGTACAACTCTAAAACTTTTGATTTAAAGTGACAAGAGAGTGCTTGAGCGGTTGAGCCTTTTGCCATACCATTGTTGCCGTTGGAGCCGATGGCTCTGTCCCTGAGGTCCTTCATCTGGTTGAGCTGGATAGCGAGGGAGAAAGGGCTGATTCCAGTGACGAACACCGACGTGTTGGGCAGCAGCGCCGTCGACGCCAGCGTCGCGAAGTTGGCGCCGCGCCGGAAGTCCGAGCCGATGGACTGCAGGTAGGGGCTGAGCAGCGGCAGCCCCATGGCTTGCACTGTCGATCAAAGAAGAACACTGTCAACTCGTAATCTCAGAACGAAGAATACGCGACGCGTGCAGTGGCTGCGCGCCTATGAAGTCGATGGCGAGGCGGCCGTCGGAGGCGCGGCCGGCCGGCCGGCCGAAGTAGGTCATGCCGAATGGGCCCCGCTGCGCCGGGAACGCGGCCCAGAAGCCGCCCGTGTCGGAGTTGGAGTCGCCGAAGTTGAACACGGCGGGGAAATTGTTGCAGCTCCCGGCCGGGCCGGCACTCGCCGCCGAGGGTGAGGAGGCGGAGGCGTAGCACAGCAGCGCCGCTGCCACGAGGAGCAGCAGCCGTACGGTCCTCATGGTGCAGTGTGCAGACTGCAGAGGGGTGCGGTGTGTGTCTGAACTGTCGAGGCGCAGCGAAAAGAGAATTTAATATTTCTTTAAAAAACATTGAGAGTTTAATATTGGATAAGTTGAACAGAAAATTTGTTATTGTTTTAGTTTTCTTTCTCCTGAAAAAAGCTCTTTAAATTCTTTTATAACAACCAGTAAAGTACACGTGCGACACACACGTGTTTGTGAAATAAGTTTTGAAAACTGAAACAAGCTTTATATTTTTCATTAATATATCAAAATGAGATTCGAAATGTCATAAATTGAATGATATATCAAATATATAATTACATATTTCAAATAGACCGCCACCTTAATTCTTTCAATTCTTTGTTTTTCCTTTTGCATCCTTACAAGCTTCTGGACTATGTATAGAAAAATACAAGAGTATAGAAATTGATTACATATTATTGATCTTGATACAAGAGTTACAATGGAAAGATCATTACATATTACTTATTTTGATACAAGAGTTACAATGGAAGTAGCAATCCATCAGAGCCTGACCGTTAGCCATGGAATCAAATGGGAAATAGGAAAAAAAATCATGACACTCCATGACCAAATTGCTCTACTACCTACACAAATCATCGACAATTGCAATGGAAATTAGATGAAAAGGGATCAAATTAGACATCGATGCCATCAATGCGGTCGCCTCGTTCTTCCTCCTGGTGCTACTTCCCCGCGCCTCGCACCCATCGCCTTATTGCTCGTGGCCTTGAGGCAAACCTTCCTGCTCCTCAGCCCATAGGCTTATAGTTGTAAGTAAAGTAACAAGTTTCCAAACACTTTTCAAATGTTGAACTATGGTCATCTTAAGTAGTCGAATGGCAAAGCAATAATAATTGAGATCTGAAAGAACCTAAGAGGAACCCTAAAAATATGTCACATAACACATTACTCGGGTTGATAAGCAAACATGTGCGTTTCAAAATTAAGCAAAATTGTTCTCCTTGATACTTTGTCGCTTATCTCTCACAAATTATGCAGGATGAATACATCAATATTAAAAGATTGAAGTCAATGAAAACAAATAGCGTTGCAAACATTATATCCCCAAAAATGTTGTCCAACATATATATATTTTTTGGAAGTTCTCTTCCATTAAACAAATTTCAATGCCTCTCTTTAGCGGTACACACAAATGTAACCACTAATAGCATGTACTGCATTTAAATAGAACACAGAAGCTATAACCGCAAATAGTGGACAATTCTTATCCAGAGATGCCATTGCAATCAAATACACATGATACTACCTGTCAAACATTGACACCATACTGCCAAGTAATTAACCAACAATGAAACAATGCATGGCTGCTGCCTATGCAAAACAAAAGGATGAAAGAAATTTAGCTTGTCTCGTCCATCTTGCATTTGTTAGGTGACCATATTCTGCAGCACGCATAGACTGGTCATCAAACCAAATCATGAGCCATTGGCTGCATCTGCTTGCACATATGTGAAACTATTGAACATCCAGGTTAACTACTAATAAGCAATTTCCATCACTCACTTCTTCAAACATTGAACAGAAGTTCAAACATTCAGTAGTTTCACACTGCACGTCCGTGCCTGCATGACAGTATGAGATTTGCCCACCTAGTGCATCTCTGCAAAAGGGAAACAAAGAAAAAGAGAGCTTGTCACCTTGTTGTCAGGCAGCACACATGATCAAGAACGTGCAAAAGAATATATTTTTCTCCAACAATTAAACCCAGACAAACACGGGTAGCTAATGTCAAGGACCTCCGGCCCCCGGGTAGCAGGTCCGCGGCTACGGAGTTCGTAGCCGTCGGCCGTGGCGTAGGGCGAGGTTTTGCCCCTCGGCGCCCAGCTTCAGATAGGAGACGGGAGAGGGAGATTAGATGGCAAATATCTTTCTTAATCTGTTTGACGTTCTGTTACAGGAATATAAGGCCCTTGGCCGTGCAACTAACGGAGGCAACCAGCTCCTACAATTTAGGGATAAAAATAGAAGCTATCTTCTGATTCCTAATCAGCCACTAATCTCGGCCTCCCCTGGCGCCCCTGCTATGCGCGCTGCGCGTTCCGCCGCACGCCGCACATCACGCGCCCGGCGACGCCTCGTGTACGTACGTACATGACATCTCTCCCCTCCTCGAGAGGCAGCTCGTCCGCGAGCTGAAACGCGGGAAACTTGGCGGTGAACGACTCCATGTCCTCCCAGGTGGCCGAGGCAGCCGACTGGCCCTTCCAGTGAACAAGCACCTGTTGGACGCCACGGGTGACACGACGGCGAACAGTGCGCTCCCGGCTCCGGAGTAACAGCCCCATGATGAGTCGGTGGCAGGGGCGGGGGAGCTGCTGCCTGCTGGAGGGTCGCCATGGAATTTCTTCAGGAGCCCGACGTGGAACACATCGTGGAGACGAGCCTGTGGTGGAAGCTCGAGGCGGACAGCAACGTCGTTGATCAACTCGATGATGCGGTAGGGCCCGAAGTAGCGCGCCTTGAGCTTGCCCGTGGTCGCCTGGGGCATGGACGCTATCGGCCGTTGCCGGAGGCGGAGCAGCACCAAATCATCCACCTTGTACGAGACGTCGCGGTGGTTCTTGTCGTAGTGGCGCTTCTGAACCGCCTGCGCTTGCTCTAGGCGAGTGCGGATGTCCGCGAGGAGCTCCTGGCGCTCCTCCATGCTCTTGGCGACAGCCGCCACCCGTGTGTCCCCCGGCTCATAGGACCGGATGGAGGGAGGGTCACGCCCGTAGACGACCTTGAACGGAGTGTCCCGGTACGCGGTGTTGAACACAAACTCCGCCCAAGGCCGCCAATGGCGGACGGCCTGCACGAGGCCGATTAGTTCGCGCTCATAGGCCGCGAGCGCGCTGTGACGGGGTGCAACCAGCCGACTGTAGAACGCCACCGGGTGCCCATCCTGGACGAGTACCGCGCCGAAGCCGTGTGACGAGGCGTCACATTCGACGATGAACTGCTTGGAGAAGTCTGGCATGGCGAGGATCGAAGCGGAGGAGACTGCCTTCTTGAGTGCGGCGAAAGCTGTTGTGGCCGCGTCGGACCACACGAACCCCTCCTTCGTCAGAAGGGCAGTCAGCGGCGCGGTGATGGTTCCGAAGTTGTGGACGAACTTCCGGTAGTAGCCCGCCAAGCCGAGGAAACCACGCACCGCTCGGGCTGAACGTGGAACCGGCCACTCATGGATGGCCTGCACCTTGGCCGGGTCCATGGCGATGCCTGCCGCGGAAATGACGTGGCCCAGGTACGCGATGGAGGGTGCGCCAAAAGCGCACTTGCTGCGCTTGACAAAGAGGTGATGTTGCTGGAGCGTGGCGAAGACGGTGCGGAGATGTCGCAGGTGATCGGCCCATGTTTTGCTGTAGATTAAGATGTCATCAAAAAAGACAAGGACAAACCGGCGGAGGAATGGGCGGAGGACGTCATTCATGAGCGCCTGGAAGGTGGCGGGAGCGTTGCAGAGGCCGAACGCCATCACCAGGAACTCGTACAGCCTGTCATGGGTGCGGAAGGCGGTCTTGTGCACATCTTCAGGCCGCATCCGCACCTGATGGTACCCCGACCGTAAGTCGAGCTTGGTGAAGAAGCGCGCGCCATGGAGCTCGTCGAGGAGCTCGTCGACCCTCGGGATGGGGAACGCGTCCTTGATGGTGATCGCATTCAAGGCGCGGTAATCCACGCAGAAGCGCCACGACCCATCTGGTTTCCGGACGAGGAGGACCGGTGAGGAGAACGGTGAGTCACTGCACCGAACGATGCCCTGCTCGATCATTGCAGCACATTGGCGTTCCAGCTCGTCTTTGTGGGCACCCGGGTACCCATAAGGGCGCACGGCCGCGGGGAACGCGCCCGGCTTGAGCACGATGTGGTGGTCGTGGCCGCGGGCCGGCGGGAGGCCGGTTGGCTCGCCGAAGAGGTCGGAAAAGACGGCCAACAAGCCGTCGAGGAGGGAGTCCGCGGCCACAGCCACGGTCGCCTGGGGCGTGGTGCTGTTGGCACGCCCTGCCAACATATGGTGCGGCCGTCCTGCTGGAAGGACATGGTCCTTGCGGCCAGGTCCCATGTGATGGGTCCCAGCATGGCCATCCAGTGGGTGCCGAGGACGACGTCAAAACCGGCCAGCGGCATCACATATAGATCGACGTGGAACTGCATGCCGTTGATGACGATCGGGGATTGGCGAATGACCCCAGGGCAGGAGACGCGCTCGCCATTGGCCATTGTGGCTGTGAGACGAGGGCGCGGCTCGATGGTGAGGCCGGAACGACGTGCGGCCTCCTCGCCGATGAAGCTGTGGGTCGAACAGGTGTCGATGAGGGCGACGAAGGCTGCTGCACCCAAGAGTACCCGAAGCTGCACCGTGTTGCTAACAGGCACCCCAGCCACGGTGTGCAGCGAGAACACGGGCACGTCCTCATTGGCGGCGTCGTCGATCTCGAAGCCATCGATGTAGAAGAGGCGTCGACACACGCGGTTGTGCCCGCGCGTATACTTCTCATCACAGTTGTAGCACAGCCCCTTCTGGCGGGGCTCAGTTTGCTCCGCCTGGGAGAGACGCCGAGGTGGGCGCTCTGCTGCCGGGGTAACCTGAAGGCCAGGCGGCGGTGGTGTAGGCGCGGCCTGGAGCGGCGCAGGGGCAGGCAGGACCGGCCTGGTAGGGGCCGGCAAAACCCCTCTGGCCGCCGGGCGACTCGCAGCGGTCTGCGGCCTGTCGTTTTCCATGAGCTCCACCTGCCGGGCCAGGCTCATCGCCGCCGCGAGCGACTGGGGATTATGGATGCGCACCGCGTGGCTGAGCGGCGGCAGCAGCCCCCCGTGAAGAGCCGCACGCGCTGGAGCTCCGCTAAGGGGCCGACGCGGGGTAGGAGTGCCTGAAACCGTTCCTGGTACTCCTCGACAGAGCCCGTGCGCCGGCAGTCAGCGAGCTCGAACAGCGGCGCTGATCGGAGGGGTGGCCCGAAGCGGAGGTTGAGGAGCTCCTTGAAACGGCCCCATGTCAGCGTACCCTCGTCCGCCTGGACTTGGATATACCACATCTGGGCGCCCTCCTCGAGGTTGTAGGAGGCCATCCAGACCTTCTCTTCCTCCATGATCCGCTGCTGATGGAAATACGACTCGCATCGATTGATGAAGATTAGCGGGTCGGACTTGCCATCGTACCGCGGAAAATCCATCTTCTGGAACCGCGGGGGTCGATCGTTGTGGTGCTGGCCGTCGCTGGGGCTAGCACCAGATGACGAGGAGGACTTCCCCGGGGCCTTCTTCAGCTGCTCGACGTCGGTCTTCAGCAAGGTGATCGTGCCCGTGAGGTCCTCGATCATCTTGGCCAAATCAGCATTGGAGGGTTCAGCCATGGGGACGTGTAGGAGGCGGCTGATGGCGGTGAGGGTGGAGGGCTGATGGGCGGCGCGGCGGCCGATGAGGTGGCGGCGGCTGCTGGAGATGAGGATCGATGTGACCGTGATACCAGGTTGTCAAGGACCTCCGACCCCCGGGTAGCAGGTCCGTGGCTACGGAGTTCGTAGCCGTCGGCCGTGGCGTAGGGCGAGGTTTTGCCCCTCGGCGCCCAGCTTCAGATAGGAGACGGGAGAGGCAGATTAGATGGCAAATATCTTTCTTAATCTGTTTGACGTTCTGTTACAGGAATATAAGGCCCTTGGCCGTGCAAGTAACGGAGGCAACCAGCTCCTACAATTTAGGGATAAAAATAGAAGCTATCTTCTGATTCCTAATCAGCCACTAATCTCGGCCTCCCCTGGCGCCCCTGCTATGCGCGCTGCGCATTCCGCCGCACGCCGCACATCACGCGCCCGGCGACGCCTCGTGTACGTACGGCCGTACATGACACTAATTAGACTTTTGAACCGGACAAAACCTTTGAGGGATTTCTGACGAACATGTTACCTACAAAAATTTGAACACTGTCATGTCTTGGGACGGTGAAAACAGAATAGGTTAGCGCAAAGTTAACATATGCACAAAACTGGTTATCCTATGGTAGTCATTAGTTTAAGTGTTGTAAATGGTAGACAAAATGGACCTCATGTTTTTTTTTAAGAAAATGGATCTAATTGACGTGCTCATATTATTCTTTTTTGACAGTGCCATGTTGCCATGTGGATAGCAAGTTAAGAACGAAGCTGCATTGTTTTCTCACCTGATAGGTTGATACTAATTAGATAATTCTTAATTCTTGTGCTACTTGCTCAGGTGCAGCCTTACTACAAGGTACGTTTCACCATCACTTTTGATGTATGTCAATGCTGCTCTTTTGTCAGTAGGATTGAATGATAGGAAGTGAACGGATGTGTTCTAGCGGGCATGAGAATTATTTGATCCTAAGCAATGCCTCTCAGAAAAAAACTGGATTGACAAATTTAAACACTTATGAAGGCACGAGATAAGGGAATATTTACTTTATTTCTTCCAGCAAGGTGCTTGTCCACATTAAGCTTGTTCAAGGTGAAAGTTCCACTTTTATCACTGCAAACAATATCCATGATAGCTAGATCGTCGATTGCAGCCATTCTTTTTGTGATGCCTGCATGTTGGAACAGAAACATCATGGGGGCATGATCTTGTGGCTTCAGCAGCTTGAAGGTCCTGGTTAGCAGCCGCAAAGTACATAGTATCTGACGCTCAGAGGTCTGAGTTCCATGGTGGTGCTTGAGAGGGTCCAACAGATGTCAGACTATGCAGGGTCTTCAAGAAACTATGCGGGCTTGCTTGCTGCTACAATGTGGGCAACTGGGCATGTGGCCCTTCAAATGCTGCAGCCATATGCACTTGTTCCTAGACAATTCGTCGAGCACATGGTGTGCAATTTCTGCTACGACAGAGGAGGGACTTTCTTTCTGTTGTTGCAGCGGTGGCGAGGAGCAGAATGATGCCCATGGATCCATCCTGCTCGGTTGACATGCCGGAGATGTGGAGCTTGGTGGATACGGCAGGGACACGAGCGCCCGAGCGTCCCCCGCCAGCGCCGCCACCTGCCCCCTTCTGCCGCTCCCCTCCGTCCTACCGCTGGTGGAGGCCGGCAGCCGCTGCCGCAAGGTACCACCAGTGGAGGTCGGCAGCCGCTGCCGCAAGCGCTGCCCCAGGACACGACGTCGTGTGGTGGTGCGAGGATCTAGGGGCCGTCCGGTGGTGCGTGGCGATGCGCTCGTCCTGGTGAGATGCTGTGTGCCCCGGGCGGGATCGCGGAGCGGCCTGCAATGACCCGTGTCCATGGCCATCGCCACACCGGTGCGCCGCAGACCAACGGGAGGCAGGCCGGGCGTCGAGTAGCAGCTGCTCTCCAGGGAGATCCACAACGTGCTCGCCGTCGGCGGCCCGACGCGCACCTGCAATGTCAAATTCGGAAGCTAGCACGAGAAGCTTGCGCAGTCGAGGTTCCGCTCGGCGTCGCTTGTCGGGTGGACCCGACGGGTATAGGTGTGTGGGTACACACGCGGTGGGTAACAAAAGAATTACGTTTTTGGCAGAAACACTCTCCAAATTTGTAAGTGCAATGAAGCCTTTAAGTGGGTTTTGGTGATGTTGACCACACAATTAAAGGACTAATGAGCTTGTAAGTGTTTGTGAGTAGATCATTGGTGCAAAAGAGAGAAAGGAGACCCCTCATTTTCAAGAAAGTCTTTTCTTAATTTAAGTTGAAGATTAATTCTTTTTATATATTTTAAATTTGAGTATAGGAAAAGCCGTACTATCAAGAGGGATACTAATGGTGGTTAGGATGGAACCAAGTGCTTAATTCTCAACCAAAATAAAATCTATCCCAGCTACAAAAGGCCTCAACACCCTACTGTCTTTCCCTGTTTCCTCTGAAAAATCCCGGAAGCTCCGAGTTTTTCCCCGGAGGTTCCGAGCTTTGCCTTGACAGCCTGTTGAGTCTTCCAGATCGCGGAGGTTCCGGGAAATTTCCCGGAGGTTTCGAGTTTTCAAAAAGTAACCGTTGTAGATCTGGATCTCGGTGTATTTATTCCCCTTCGTCCCCAACGGTCATTCCTCTCCTCCCCTGCGTTGAAACAGTGACTCTAGCTTCTCTCTCACTCAAACATTGACTCCCACCTACTTGAATCCAAAATTCAACCCTAGCATTCAAGTTTGGAGTGATTCCTTTTGAGAAAGAGCAAATCTAATCCCTCTCTTGTGTTCTTAAGCACTTGGTGAAACCCTAACTACTTGGTGGATCTTTTATTCTTAGATTATTGAATCCTAGATGGCTAGAGGTTGCTTGAGAGCTTCCAATCTTCGTGTGGCAGCCCCAAGAAGTTTGTATTACCCTTGTATGCTTAGTGGAAATCCTCCATCTATTGCATTGGTGATAGGTGTGAGAGAGGAGTGGATCTAGAGAGATCCCAAAGCCTGTGGCTTTCCTCAACAACGTGGATGTAGGTCAACCTTTATGGTGAGCTGAACCACGAGATAAATCGGTGTCTCAAGTGCTTTACCTTCAGTTATTTATTACTTGCTTGTTCTAGGTTGTTAGCTCACTAGTTCATCTAGGGTTTGCTTTGTTTCTTGCCTTTCCTTTAGCCCTAGGGTTGCTAGTGTGCTTAGGCCTCTATCTCTTAGTTTTGTTAACCTTTATCTTACTCTAGATCTGTTTTCTAACAATTAATCTGCAGCAGATCCTATGCATGTGAGATTCCCGGAAGCTCTAGGAAAATACACTGCCTGTGCGTTTTCCCGGAGGTTCCGGGGTCTGACAGCATTTTCGCAAGAAAAGTTTAAAATTGTTTTGCAGGCCTATTCAACCCCCTCTAGGCCACTTGTCTTGATCCTTTCAAAATTGTGATTTTTTGTTCCTTCCATAGTCCTTCCACCCTATCCACTTCCAAAAACATATGACGACGGGTGGGTCCGTCGTGAGGGGTACGGTGGACCCGATTTTAGTGAGAAAAATTTTCAATTGTTTTCACTCCTTAAAGTATATAGATGAAAAAGTCCAGCTTCGATATCACACCTGGACTATTACATAATAGAAAAAAACTGCATCGACATGATCAAATCTGCAAGTATCAATTTTAAACACCAATCATAAACTAAATCACCGTATGACGAAACGCATGATGGCCATCTCCGATGAACGCCATGCCATGATCTGTGTCTCCTAGTTGTTCTCACTTCGCTACAACATAGTCTAAAATCTGAGTCAATATGTCCCCATGACTTGGATAATACCTGAAAAAAAAAAGTTGGGACAAGGACCTCTATTCTAATTGTTAGAGCACCTCACTAGCATTCAACATGCCTGAGTTCGACTCAGTGAATTAAACGAGACACGAATAAATAATATGAAAATAGATAGCAATTTCCTCTACTGACTTTGGTCCAAATACAAGCAAAAAAATTTAGATGGACATTTCATTTATCAAAAACATTTCGTTCCTTGTGTTCCAAATAGCGCAAAAACAAACCATGCGGCTCCATCAATAATAATATATTTTTTCGCCACTTGTTTCTTAAAAATATAACAAAATAAGGAAACTAGTTGGTGGAGCAATTCTAAACACTCTAAGAAAAGGATGTTTAATTGTCTCCACATAACTAAAAACCTATAATATTTGTTATCGTTCAAATTTTCATGCCCAAATAATCCTTTATTATTTTTGTTTATATACCACATAAATATCTTGTTCTTTAATGATATTTTTATGTGTCAAATCTCTTGTGTGACTTTAACACTATTACTAATGAGATATTTGTAATTGAATGAACACTAAAATTATCATTCTTATCAAGTGCCCATCGGAACACATCGCTTCTCCCTTCAAAGTTCACATTTGATATTATAGCCATTAGGTTGTACTATTCTATTAACTTAACTCACACAAGTGATTTTCTGAAAGAAATATTTAATTAGTACAACACTGACAAGTTTTTTTGGATGATATTGTACGAATTAGGATATATATCTTTTGAAGTCTAGTTCCCATCCAAACATCTTCCAAAAATCTAATTTGATTTCCTAAATTCAATTTAAATCATCCCAACTTCAAAAAACTTTCTTCACACCTTTTGAACCCATAAAAAATTGTGAACCTCGAAATTCTTATGTACTTGGCCTAACACCTTAGACAATAGACATCACATATGTGATTGCTAGTGGTCAAAAAGAACTAGTAACAAGATCAACAAGTTTGCCGACAAGAGAGACACAAAGTCAAATTCTAGAGCTTGGACGGTAGCACAATTTTATGAATTGATGATAGAATAAAAGAAACAAACTATTAAAATATTCTAACTTAATTTGTAATCTATGGAACCAAATAAATCTTGGAGAAACTGTAAATATAAAAAATGAAGTTAATTCTATCATCCTACCTATGCTTGTATGTAGTTTATTTTTGATTAGTCACTATCAAACAATGTCACAATATTCATAAGTACACACTATATTAAAAAAGACACTAAAGTCAAAAGGAGGATACAATATGCATCAACTAAATATATTAGAAAATATATAGAGATCTCTAAACATTTCAGCTATGTTGCACTTAGAAAAGTTGTAGTTTATACATTTTTCAGTATATATGATACTATTATCTTCTAAACATCTAGTTAGGTTGGGTTGACGAATCAGTTAGAGTATCAGTTGTAGACATACTCCAGATATTGCTGCATAAACTCTCAGATCTTGGAGTGACACATGGTCCCAGCCACAACAATCTTTTAATAGGGAAGCCATGCTCGATACACGGAGGTGGCGGTGGTGCTCACAGGATGTGGGTTGAGTGCGACGATGCTCAAAGGACGAGCAAAATGGTGGGGTGTGTGCATTAGGTGGGGAGATCTCGAAGGTGAGTGCGGCGAAGGTTGCGTGATGACAGTGGCAGGGGTGCTATATGCATGAGTGGATAAGTATTAGTCACACACTAGACGGAGAGACTACATTGGGTGAGGCAAGTAAAATTAATACACGGAATACACCTATGTCAAGGAAGACATGACTATATCCTTAAAGATTAAATCATTTCTAATAAGCCACACGCTCCAAGCTATATAGAGCCAAAAATAAAAGCAAAGAGTCTATTAGATCTGTTTGATCCATCTAGCAATTTTTTTCTCCATAAAGATCTTCTACATGAGTTGGTTGTATAGGCCACTCTAATACATCTTTGATGACGCAACAACAGAACTGTGCTACTGCACATTGACAGATATATGATCATTACTCTCTACTTCTCCACATAATTTGCAAATTCAATAGGTCCAGGTCAATTTCGTTTCTTAAGTTAATCTGTTGATTGAATCCTGTCATTACAAACTCGCCAGAGAAATTTTTTGATTTTTAGTGGTATCTTGCACTCCATATAGTAAAAAATAAGGCATAATAGGCATTTCAGTCTCTGAACTTTGCACCAAGAGTTTCGTCCTTCAACTTTTAAATACGTCAATGTAGTCCCTTAACTTTCATTCTCGGGTCAATATTTTAGTATGAGACTTATGTGAAAAGTCATTTTTACCCTTAAACATGTATATGCTCATAATCCCTTGATACATACACATAACAACATTTATTAACTGATATATAAAAGTGTACGCTACATGATTTACTCCATGGATCATTGCATGTCAATTCTATTGGCCAGTTGGTTTTGTGTGAAGTGACCGCGGCGCATTCATTCGCTTGTGAAGTTTTAGTCACATTTAGCATGATAAGTATACATTATGTATTGTCTTGATGGCTTGTACAAGTAGATCAGTGCTGTTTTGGTTAAAATCGCATGCAGAGGTGACTGATGAGACGAGCAGCAGCTAGCTAGCTACACATGTGCAGCGGCAACAAAGGAATAGGTGTAGCCAAGCAGTGCTTGGGTTGTGGCGTGAGGTGTGCCACGGATGCTCAGCTTGGTTAGGGATAGGTTGACAAAGTAAGGTGAGGGAAGTAAAATTATTTTTTTTCTATTTTGCATAATTAAGGAGATAGAGCTAAGGGCAAAAATGACTTTTTGTATCAGTTTCATGTTAATATGGAACCCTATATTAGCACAAGGACAAAATTGTTTCATGTTAATATGGAACCCTATATTAGCACAAGAACAAAATTGATCCAAAAATAATAGTTGAGAGACTAAATTGGCTACTTCGAAAGTTGAGGGATGAACCTGACCCACAGTGCAAAGTTTAGGACCAATTTAGCTATTTTGCCAACAAATAACTACTTGTTCGCAGTAGCTGAAATTAATTAGCTGAAAAAAAAAGCGTTCTCGAGATGTCTGGGCAGCGAATCTGGGAAGAGTTCACCCGCCGCCTGGGCATAGCTCGTGCGTCCCCGCATTCGTCTGGCTCCATCGCTTTGAAAGAGTCTACAGAGCGACTCGGGCGAAGAAGACAGACACTCAGCGGTGCCAGCAAGATGCTGAAAACGATGGACTAGACAATGGATCTGGGTCAAAAGATATACATGTTTGTGAATTGTGCCGTATCTCGACGAGAATCATCATTCAGCAGCCATCCTGCTGTGCTCCTACATAGGCTAAGAAAAGGTCCAGAAGTGAAGGAAAACGTGGGGGGCAAACAAACACCGAATGAGTGACAAGATACAACATACAACCATGCTATTTGTGGCAGCTACGTACCACATAGATCAGCACAGGAAAGTCGCATAAAATGTGGTTGCCAGCGTAGGGCAGCTGGGCAGGGCTGTACATGGATGTGTCGTCCGGTATACATACGCATGCGACTGTGCGGGTGAGCGTCTTGTCTGGGATCAGGAGGGCGAGGAGAGGAGGCGCTGGATAACTTTGTCAGGGTCGTTGTCGTGGATCGCCAGTAGCTCGGGGACGTTTGGCGATGTGAAGCCCATCTCGTGGAGGATGTTGTAGGATTTCACAAACTCCTTCACCTGGATACAAGATCGATAAAGGTAACTTGTCAGTTTGATGGACATGAGCAGCAGACAGAGTAAATAGCCGCCAAATAAACAGCAACAGCATACAAACAGAAAAAAAAAATGCATATATAGCATACATGATACAAACTGATTAGCAGGGTTTACTATTTTTCCACGTCAAATACCCATTTACTACCACTATCGTGCATTCACCAAACAGCAATTTTTCTTCACGGCAGACAAATTGACTTTGCTGTAGAAGGCATGTGTTTCTTTTCTCATACCTAGAGTAAAAAAACAGCTTGTATGTTCCTAGTTTATTATTTTTGCAGTTCAAATTTGATCAATTGCCAAACTGAAATTATCTCAGCTGACTGAAGTACATGTCAAGAACATGTTCACCATTTTTAAGTTCTATAAGAAAAACAATATAATTGATGTAAGTAATACTGACGAATGGCAGTTGATAATCATGACAATGGGTGAGCAACATAAACCCCCAACAGACAAAGAATAAAACTGATTGCAAATCTGCTAATAATGATATTTCAGTGGTTTATCATATGACACATCCAATTAAATAATAATAATAATAAAAGGACAAGGAGGAAACCATAATCTTGGTAAACAAGAATGAGCACATTAAACATGAAAGGTGGATTCAGTTACCTGCAAATTTGATTAGAGATAAGATACGCTATGAGAGAGTCAGTTTCCCAATGATTAATGGTGCTGAAGAAGTATTAAGAAAAAATTCAATAGGAGGGAAAGAACATGCCTTTGCTGGATTATCTCCATAATTCAACACAGCAAATGAGACAGCTTCACGCCCAAGGCCCATAGCGACATACTTGTCCACAACTGGATCCCCTGATCCTGAGGATGCTGGTCTAGCCTGCAAAAGGAAAATGATATGTTAGATACATAATCAATAGAATTAGTCTTGAACAGATGCTCCTAATAAAATCATAAGGTTGTAATATCAAATATCACTAAGTGCCTTTCTGAAAAGAGAATTTAATAAATGGCTGTACTTAGACTAGGAATTCACTTAGTCAACTGAAAAGTTGGATATTATTACTATGCTATTGTTGAAGGAGAGGTTGGACACACATGTGCATGGACAGACTAAATGAACTTAAATGCATTAACAAAAATGATGGGTACCCTGAGATAACCAAATACATTAACTATCTACAATTATAGGTGAAGGACAGGAGGCAACCAACCAGTATGTTCTGCATTTTGAACAACTAAAGTCAATGACACAATATGAACAGAGAATATACACACACTAGTTTTTCTTCTGAGTAAACTACATAAAATGTCAGAGAAATGGAATCAGTTATCACCACATTAGTCAAATTGGTTTCAAGTGCTAGGTGTTCAGGCAGATCAGGTTAAATGTTCAGATATGTGATTTACTGATTTGTAGTATCAAATTACTGTTGCGTCAATGAGCAGGTCAATAATCACTTCTAGTCTTTCAAATTAACGCCATACAACTTGCCAATCCATCAACAACATTGACAAGGCAGAGGAGGGTAATGTTTAGTAAATACTAGTGTGTATTAGTTACATAAGGAAACCTAGCAGTTAAGCCAATTAGTAATAACCAAAAACAAGTCTATAAACAACTTTAAGAATTAAGACCCTTTTCACTAAGAACCATATGAATGGAATTCTATCCAATGTTCACCATGAAAGACAGAAATAGAGGGAACTATGTAACTTGCCTGCTGTGGCACAGGCGGTGGTGGTGCCTGTCTTTCTACCACAAACTTACTCCAGTTGGGGTTCTCCTTCTCTGCCTCAGCAAGAATCCTTCTCTCATACTCAAAATCAAAATTAAAGGTGCTGCGAGGAATTTCCACCATCTGTGGTGGCAATTGAGGCTGAAAAGATTAACACTAATTAGAAGATCATGGATTCCCAAATCAACAAACGAGGAATGCTCGAATAGCACACACCTAATGCCACATAACAAACAGGGTTTGCCCAATAACCATACAATGTGCATGGAACCTTGAAGAATGGTAAAGCACAATTCTAGGAACAGAAAAGGCACTAGATAGGCCCATATATAGTATGACAATTCGATGGAACCCAAACATAGTATGAATTGCATCCTAGTACATTTCAACTTAGTTGGCTTCAAATTATAACACCATGATTATAAGCAAAAGCAGAATTACTAGCACAAATATTGGTTCATTGTATTTTTAGGCTTATTTCCATCCCAGCTGTTCACTGATCAAGGAATAAGCTGCACTTGCAAACTGCAACAGGCTGGCAGAAAAGGGCTTTTGTTCGCCAAGGAATAGATAAACTAGTGAGAATTTGCTAATTGTGCTCAGATTAATGAGATCAAGAAGACGATCACTGGACAGCTAAAGGTGACTCACAACAGATCAATAACGACAAACCATTTAATTGCTGTACAATTCCCAGCCATGGACTGCACAAAAATCCAAAATAAGCTATAAACTAATAGACAAAAATGGATTGTTTAACTAAACATGCATCTTTTGTTGGATGTCTTGAGAACTTCCATATTTACATATGGATTACCAACGTACCAACATATGTCCAACAGCTAGGCAAACATTCAATCTCTCTTGAGGAACACTTTTGCATCTAAGAGCAGATTAGTAGCAACTGATAAGGTAAAAGAAAATGCAGTTCCTTAAATACTCACAGGAGGGGTAATGCGGAATTCAGGTTTTATCGCAACTTGTATGCCCACTTCTGCACAATAATAAAACGATGTTATTAGGAAAAAAACTGTTATTGAGAGCAAGAAAACAGGGAACGCTAGTAAGCAGTTTATTCATACTTTGCAAGATGGAAACAGTAGAACACAATTACCAACTACTTTGCTGTGATTGGTAATTAGAAAATTACAAAATAGAATACATCCATGAGCCTAGGCAAGTTTAGCATCTCATCAACTTCAACTATAGCATTATTCAACACAAACACAATCCATTATCTCAACTGAACCATTTCATAAGCGTTTGGCATCTGAAGACAAAAGCAAACACGTATGCTAATCCAACACAGGCAAACACCAACAAATCCTTATAGTACCAATCTGTCCCAAGATCAATTTAAAGTAAAATTCGATTCAGCTGATATCATTCAAATTTGCAGGCATTCAACTCCCCAGCATTCCCTCTGTAGTAATCCAACAACAACAAGGGTATAGTAGCTACTAGTAGATGGACAAAGCAAAGTGCTGCAGTTGCAAGTTTCAGGGATAGATTTTATCAGTTCCCGCATCGTGAACCCTACAATTAGAACCCGAACCAACAAAAGACCTGCTGACCTAACAGCCCCAAAAAACATCCAATTCGGTCCGACAGACGATTCAGCATGCTGCATTCGATCGAGCGCATAACACGCAGCTCTCCGCTCCGGGACCAATTCGAACCAACCGTGGAATCAGTCCAGTCGGATATATATCGTGTAAAAAGTGGAAAAGTGGGGAGAACTAATTACTCGAGGAGGATGTTGAAGTCGGAGCCAGCGGCGTGACGATGGGAGCCGATGACCCGGAGCCGGCCCCGGGCCCGTGGTGGTAGGGCGCGGCCCGCGGCGACGCTGTGGCGGCCCCACCCCCTCCGTGGGTCGGCTGGCCGACGCGCGGGTAGAGCGACGAGCCGCCGCCGCCGCCGCCGGGCGCAGCGGACCCCGGAGGCGCACCGTAGGGTCCCGAACCCGGCCGGCCCCGGAAGTCGTACTCCATGGGGGGCGCCGAGAGCGCGGGCGGTGGGCGGGCTGGTCGCTGGAGCCTGGAGGTGGTGGAGCGCTCCGGCGAGAGCGAGCGGGGTCGGGGAGAGTCGGTCGTCGGATCACGCGGTCTGGTTGGAAAACTCGTTCTGAGGGAGGAAGCCGTGTTTGTGAAGGAGAGAGGAGAGGGGGTTCGCCACGAAGCAATCCAGCTATTGGGCCGCACGTGCTGGTCCTGCTTCCGGCCCGGGTCCTCTCACACAGATGGGCTTCGATGCGTGCGGCCTTTTTATGGGCTTTTGATGATGCGCGGCCCGAGTTTTGTTTCACACGGATGGAGGCCTTCCCTGCCAACCAAATTGGCTCGGAGGCCAATTCGCGTCACGCGCGATCCGCGTGGCTGGCTTGCGGAGGATGACGACGAATACGATGATGGATCTCTATATTACGAATCCTGGGTACAAGCTCGCGCATCTCATAAGGCCACGTCACCGGTTGCCCACGACCGTCAGATCGCGTGTATCGACGGCCCAGATCGGGCCAACATCGGCAATTTCGCAACAGACCCCTCGTGTTTCACCGAAATCCTAGTATCCCACCCGTCGTCCGTCATCCTCTCGGCCTCACCCATCTGGCCATCTCCCCAGGCCGACCACCGCTCCTCCCTCTCTCCCCGCGGCAGGCGCCGCGCGTTGGCCCCTTCCTCTCTCCCCGTGCCAGGAGCTTCTGCTCCCTCTCCTCCCGCGTCGGGCGCGGACCCCTACCTCTCTTCCCCGGCCAGCGCCGAGGAGCCCGGCCTCGCCGGCCAGAGGCGGCGTGCGGGGTCCCGCCTTCCCAGCCCAGGGCAGTGCAAGGGCCTTCCTGGCGTCGGCAGCACTGCGAGCGACTTCCAGCGGAGGCGATGGCCTCCCAAAGACGGCGCGTGGGAAGCCCCGCCTAGCCGGCCGGAGGCAACACACGGGCACGCGACAGCCCGCCTCCCCCGCAAGAAGCGGCATGGCGGCGACGATGGGTCCAAGCTCGCGCATCTCATAAGGCCACATCACCGGTTGCCCACGCCCGTCAGATCGCGTGTATCAACGGCCCAGATCAGGCCAACATCTGCAATTTCGCAAGAGACCCCTCGTGTTTCACCGAAATCCTAGTATCCCACCCGTCGTCCGTCATCCTCTCGGCCTCACCCATCTGGCCATCTCCCCAGGCCGACCACCGCTCCTCCCTCTCTCCCCGCGGCAGGCGCCGCGCGCTGGCCCCTTCCTCTCTCCCCGTGCCAGGAGCTTCTGCTCCCTCCCCTCCTGCGTCGGGCGCGGACCCCTACCTCTCTTCCCCGGCCAGCGCCGAGGAGCCCGGCCTCACCGGCCAGAGGCGGTGTGCGGGGTCCCGCCTTCCCAGCCCAATGCTGTGTAAGGGCCTTCCTGACGTCAGCAGCGCTGCGAGCGACTTCCAGCGGAGGCGATGGCCTCCCGAAGACGGCACGTGGGAAGCCCCGCCTAACCGGCCGGAGGCAACACGCGGGCACGCGACAGCCCGCCTCCCCGGCAAGAAGCGGCATGGCGGCGACGACCAACTCTCGTCGCAGCGCCCTCGCGCGGGACGTGCCGGTCGAGCGGCCTTGAGCGGCGGTGCACCGGTGAAGCAGGCGAGCAGGGAGCTGGCCGTGCTATGTTCTCTCTTCTTCTCCCTTTTTTCCCGGCTTTGATCCGAAATTGCTCTCAAGTTTCAATCCAAACTCAGTGATCCACCTTTATCAAACTTGTAACTGAATCGTAGGGCTTTAATCGATAGATTCGAAGTTTTTGCTCTTAAGCAACACAGGTTGCGAATTTATGCTTTGAAATTGTGCCCCCGAACTACACTGTCAATGTTCATTCGAGCTCTTTATTCAGTTTCGAAATAAACCTACAAACATCCCGATGCCCCAGATTTGAACTCCATTTCAGCCATCCCAATTCAGTTTATGTTGCCCATCAACTACAAGAACCATCTCAACATATAATAGGGATTCCATTTTTGCAGAATATAGCTCTGTCCGTAGAACTGAATGGCTATGGTCATTCAGTTTTGTCAGTTAAACTGACAGTGTCATATTTCAAACTTTGAGCTTCCCGCAAATTTCATTTCCTTTCTTTCCTTGTCCAACCACATGGTCAAATTGTTTACTGGACCTTATATCCCACTTAGGATCTGAAGTCTTTCAACATGTATATGACTAATCTTTCAAAATTGAATTTCAAAATTGCATAGTTCACACTGTTTTCAGAGTTCCAGACATAGTTTTTGTCCTACACTCATGTACCACACAACAATTAAACTTTGACTCTTGATTTCAAATTAAACTTTCAATGTTTCTTACTCAACCACTGGACGATGATTCTTGAACTTCCAAGTTTATCTGTAAACCAAAACCTCTCAAGTTTTCATTCGAATCCTTCCAGTATCAAGCTTTATTGCCTTACTAATTCCCACACTTGGAAAGATAAAAAAATGCAGTAGCTGATTTGATTCTTGGCCCTTTGTGTTCAGCAAACCATGTGCTATTTTTCAGTTAAGCATAATTCAGTTACAATGTAAAACTCAAAATGTATTTGCAGATTCAGCTGTGACTTTTTTAATTTTATGACCTGTCCACAATTATATATAAACATGTAAAGCTGGAACTATATAGGGAGCTAGTGATCTTTGTCTTTTCCGTCTTTAACTAATTACACAATAGATCAAAGAGATACACACGGACCATCTTACATCCACATGCCAAACTCCGGCTAAGCGCGGCAACAGCCGCGCCAAGTTTCTAGTGATGACTGGATCACGTGTCACGCACGAGCCGTAGCCCCCCGCTTCCGGTGGGTGTGTGCAGGGAGAGAGAGGAAGTGAAGCGGTGATTCGAGTGGAGAGCGTCAGGGACGACGGTTCGCCGCCGCCAATCCTATATACCTTCCAGAAGTTTTTTTTCATCCCAACTTCCAGTGTTTGAGATTTGTGCTAACTGCCACAACCGTTGGATCCTCACCCACCTTCCCTCACCTACTGCCTCCTTCACGGCCTCACGCCGCCGCCCCTGCCTGCCGCCGTCGGCCGTCGCCCACGGCACTGGCGGAGCTATGTGTTGGCCAAGGTGGGCCGCGGCCCCCCCTTGATCCAACGAAAATCAATCATATATGGCCATATATGCAACCCACACAATGAAACAAAGGTCATTCCGACTGTTGGTGCAAGGACGCATCCACCACCGGCCGCTCGCAGGCCTGGCGGCCTCCACGGCTCGTCCGCTCTGTGCGCTCACCGCCAACAACCAATCCTATTTGCAAATCCCCAATCTGTTCATCTAATCCCTAGTACTACAGCTTATCTGTGCATGTGCTGACATTGGCAACAGCCACCTGCGAGATGCACGACAACGACTCTGGAGAGTGATGCGGTCATCACGAACAGGGCTCCTCGCCTCCTCCTTCCCCTTCTTCATCGCCAGGAGGCTGCTCGAGCTCCGCCTGTCGTGCGCCTCTACAGGGTGGCAGCCGGTAGAGAGGAGGATTATTGGTGGCAGCTTCCGACGAGCTGAGCGGCAACAATAATGGTACACGAGGTGAGGCTTGGTGGGGTAGATGGAGACCTTCAGCTCCCGATAGAGTCCATGGGAGGCCAGTCTTGAGCTTCTCGTCGAGGCGATGGCACCGTATTTACTGTAGAACCGGGCCCCGCTTGGGTTGATTCCTAGCTCCGCCACTGGCCCACGGCATCCCTGCGCGACCGGGTGGGAGGTGGGGGGAGCGGCCGGCGGCGAGGTCGCCGCCGGCCGGGGTGGTGGTGGAGGGGGCGGCCCTTAGGGTGGGGGTTTCGGGGGGGGGGGCGGGTTCCCGGGGGTGCTCCGCCCTCGCCCGCGACCTAGAGAGGGGAGGGGTTGGGTGGCGCATCGATAGGCGGTGGCCGCGGTCGGCGGGCGGCGGAGGCGCGGCGGCGCGGTCGCGCCGCCGGCCGGCCGGGGTCGGATGGCCGGTGGGCAGGGACCGGCGGCGGGGGAGGAGCAGGCCGCCGGGTTAGGAAGGGCGGGGTCGCCGGCGGGGGAGGACGGCGGGCGGGCGGCGCGGCAGCCGCCGGCCGGGGTGGTGGAGGCGGCGGCGGGGGTGGTGGCCAGCCGGGCGCGAGGAGCAGCTCGGTTAGGGAGGGCGGGGTCGCCGGCAGGGGTGGTCGGCGGGCGGGCGGCGCGGTGGCGGGGAGCCGCCGGCCGGGGTGGAGGACGAGGCGGCGGGGGACGGCGGCGGCGGGAGGAAGAAGAAGGTGGAGATGAGCCTAATGGACTGGAAGATGGAACCCTTATCCATCTTTCGGAAACCATATAGGAGCCCCCGTTCGCCGCGGCCTGAGCTCCTCTGCCCCGTTTTGCGGCGTGGGGCTCGTTCTCGCTCGTGCGTCCTGTAGTTTTTTTAGATAATGGAATTAACATTCCGGCCTCTGCGGTAACGCACACAGCCTAAAGCCTCTGCGTGACCACACACAGCCAAACTTATTACAAATACTAAGAATAAATAAAAAAAACTTTAGTACATGATGATATATGTACTAAAGATCTACTACATCGAAAAAAGAATTGAGTTTACTTCTCAAGACAGTGCTAAAGATATCGATGTCGCTTCATGACGGTCTTCAAATCAGCCACCATGACTTAAACAACGTGCACCAAAATGAACTTGAAAGAAACTCATTGGATGTAGACAACCCCCACTGCAGCTGGCAAATCGGCTCACGCTTGAAATCATGTGCCGTCACCGTTGCCCCTCCACCTTGATGTATCGGTGGCGTTCGGAATAGCCACCTTCGATCCATGCGCCGACTCTGTGCGTTGCTGGGTCGCCGGGTTGCATCGCGGCGCGAAATATTGTCGCCAATGAAAAAGTATATGCCCTCGGCAAAAGAGAGGTCGTTCCTCACTGTTAGAATGCGTGAGAAACTGCTGCCATCGTCGTGGCGATGAAGACGGGTAGTCGCCACTGATTTGCGACCCCATCATCTCCTCCTCGACCCTTCCTTGGGCACCCCCGCCTGCCGCTTATGCGCGAGCGGCGTGAGGTGCTGCAGCAAGGGCATGGTATGCAATGCAAGAACACCTCCGCAATGCCTTCAGGAAGGGACATGACGCCCATAGGCGTCATCGTTGCAAGCTTTCGCCGATGATCTTGCACGCTATGACAGCGCCATCTCCGGCAGCCAAGGGAGGCGATGACATGCAGGGGCAGCGCCATCTCCGCACGCACGCCGGGGAGCTCCGCCGTGCCGTCTTGCACCAAGAGGAGGCCACCACCGGGGGTCAAAGGGCGTTGCCTCCTCCGTAGATCTGGAGAAGTAGCGCACCGGCGTGGACCGGGAGTCGGCGCCGCGCGTACAACAGGGCCCCACGCCAACCATATTCATGGGCGCCGTCCTCTGTAGAATGGAGGACGAGCACCGCCGCTCCAGCCGTGGGAAAGCCGGATCCGGAGAGGGCGGGGTGGGCGCTGGCGGCGGACGTCTTGAGCTCGAGGCGGAGGCCAAGTGAGCTAGCGATGTGGAATTGCTCCCCGGCCAGATCGATGCTCAAGACGTCGGGATCGCGATGGGAGGGACGGCGAGTTCGTCGGGGCGCCGCATCGGGCGACGTCCGCGGCCAAGGCTGCGCGGCTGGCGACCGGAGGCCATGAATCCGGCCTCTAGGCCGCCGGATCCGGTGAGAGGCAGAGCAGGGTCGCTGGCCATAGAGCGCACCGGCGGCGGCGTTTGGGATCGCCGCGTCACGAGCACTCGGTGAGGAAGGCCTAGCCGTCGCTTTCACGGCCGTCCACCGGGTTGTGTCGGCGTTGGGCTCCGGCGACGGCAGGGAGGGGAGGGATGGGAGCGGCCGCAAGTGGCGGCGCCGGTGGTTGCCGCCCGTGTCGCCCTAGGGTTGGTTTACGAAATAAAAGGATCCCATTCGTGCGTCCTGTAGTTGTGCGTAATATTTGAACAAAACCTGGTTTCGCCCTGACCGGCTGACCGTGATCTTCTTCATGTGTTTATTACGGAACCGCTTGCGATGTTTGTTGTGAGCCGCAGTTGGTAATGGTAAGCGAGACGTGTACCGAGTTGGCGCGTTCCGCCGAACTCCGATTTCCCGAGAACAGAAGACCGGCACCACATCAGGTTCCCGCGCAGGGTAGACTCGTGTAGCTAGGTAGCTAGCACACGAGTGACATGAACTTCAATGGCGAAGAACACGGTGCAGACCCACTCGCAGCAACAACTTGTAAAAGGTACGAAACAAAACTTGGCACGTCCGTCCGCCGATATCCACCGCTTTAGAAAAGGAATCCGGCCGCGCCGTCTTTCCTTAAACTAGCTCCCCACTGGCCGGAGGAGGAGCGACGGCCGCCAGCCAGCCAGGTCAGTCAAGCCTCGTCCGTTTCCTCCCCGGCCGCACCCCGACGACGGCCCCATCGCGCGCGCGTCACCATCGGCCCACACCACACCACCCACGGCCGTCGCGACGTCGCGTCCAGCGCGCGCGCGGGGGGCAGCGTCGCGTCACAGCTCACAACAGCGCCTGCCTTTCCGAGCCCGAGCGAGCCCCACCCCCACACGCCTCTCGCGTTTGTCCGTTGCGCTGGCTGCTGCCGGCCGGCTCGCGTTCGTCCGCTACCGCCCCCGCACCCGGGCGGGCTCGGCATCTCCAGGATCCCCCCCTGCCTGGCCTTGCGTTGCGGGTTCGGCGTCGGCTGGTGCCGACGACGACGCTTGGCTCCCGGCCCTGGTGCCCGCCGCGCTTTGGTTTTTCCGCTGTCCCGGAGCCACACCAAACTGGATACGTGACTGACTGGCCGCTGGGATTGGCTCCGGTTTTACTCAGTCGGATCACATCACCCATAGAAATTGACCCGAGTCCGTTCGCTCATCAATCACCAACAGTGCTACACGATCAGGCTTAGAATGGAATCCTGTCACCCTGTGGTGGTGGTGGTGACAAAGTTGAAGGCCTTGGATTCTTGTTGGACGTGCTTGATATCGCTGCTAACTTTCCCGAGCGACAAATGAATCGGACCAAGACAGATCTGCCAATAATCCGAACGATCTGTTGATAACTGATTAGCTGATGATCAGACTCATCGACTCGATCACACACCACCTGTAAGAAACGATGTAAACCCAACCGAATCGGCTCGCTCTTCCGACTCCGAACGTCAACGTACCGTGCCCGACAAGCCCTTTTGAGAAATATAAGAACGACAGAGAACATCCAAACGTGGCTGGCCACGTCACTTCTAAACTATATATACTGTGCATGTACTACCAGCTAATTAACGACTGTTCATGACAGCAAAGTTCTATAAACATATCCTCCTGATTTTTTTTTAATCTGTGGCGATGCAAAAAAGCAAACGTTTGTCGTGTTTGTGAGCACGAATAAAACTAAAGAAAATGAGTAGCTAGCTAGACAGTGCGTCTCACCAATAAACATCCCTTGATATGGCTCCTTTCGATCGTCTCGGCAGTGGACAAGAGTGGACACGCTTGAGTTGGGTTGGCTCTGTTCATTCTCTCTTCTTGGACGGCCAATCATTCTGAAACTTTGTGGTTATCTGAATAAATTACATAGTAGTATGTGACCAATTGGTTCGTACTCCCCCTGTTGTGTCTTCACCTCTACTGAATGCCAATTCCTTATTCCTCATCGTCACACTTTTGGCCGTTTTAATTGATAACAATGCATTTTATTTTTTCCTTTTTGTAAAACCCTTTGCATTTGATGCAATTTATATTTAGGGTAAGAGTGAGTTACCGGGTTATATGGTGAGCTTTGCCAATAATATTAACATAAGTAATTTACAGCAATAAAGTTCTTTAGGGCCTGTTTGGTTCGGCGTCCCGCCAAAAGTTGCTGTGCCCGTGCAGCTTGGGCCGTCGTTTAGTTCAGCACCGAAAAATTCTTTTTCACGCCCGGCCCACAGGTGGGTGGGACCGGGGCATTGGAAAGCTTTGCAAAATGTGTGTGTGCACGTGTGTTGGAAAAGCTCAGCTGGATGCAGACCAAACATGCCCTTCATCCGTTACGAATAACGCCACTAGTTTTGTATACGCATGCGCGGATGTGGGTCCATGATATGCAAAACACATATAAGGTCCGCAGTTAACTGACATGGGTTTCCGTTATTAGTGGGATGGATTTGTTGTGCGTCGGGCAACTCAACATCATTTTGTTCAGTATTTTTAAAAAATATATCGAAATGGTGAGGTGTTACAAATAGATCTGAATTTGTCCAAATAAGAAATAAAACATGGCACCATCTATACATAAATTGGTGACAAATTAAAAGACATGTGGTTATACAAAAAAATAATATTTGCTTGGTCATGCAAAAGTTACATTATTGTTATTTTCCATGAAAATAGTGGAGATAATTTAAAAAATACTTTCAACCGTATAGGGAAAATGAATTTGTCATCAACCTAATTTTCGATGAAAGATTTTATGTCGATGAAATTCAGATTACATGATCAAGTATTAAGCTTTTCAACTTAATAATATTGAACATAAATTTTCAATTGGAAATACTGAAAACTTGATCCCAAGTTTTGTCATCAACTTAATTTCTGAAAAAAATCCTTTGAAACGATTTGCCATAAACCATACTGCTAAATTTTTCCAACGTTCTAATATTTCAATGCGCACCACAATTCTCAACACTTGCTATTGGTATGTTATTATTTTCTGAAACCTTCAAATCTGAACGTCAGATTCATACAGAGCGGATCATTACCAAAGCGTATCCAAATTTGGAAGAAAATATATAAGTAGACGGAAATGATGAGCTGCCAATCATTCATGCCATCTCCAGTACGCGGATCCTTCTGGTCCCAGATGTCATTGGCACAGCCGTGGTTACACCGCTGGCCTACGACAGCTTGATCCTTGAGGAGTAAATATTTTCTAAATTTTTTATTTAAAGTGAACGGAAAGATATATTTTTTCATGCAACACAACTCTTACATGTGGGCCTCGTATTGATCAAAATTTATGATGTATTTTTACGTTTCATGTTTTGCTTCCCAAATTTGTATTTGAAAACGCGCTAAAAAACCAACGGAGGGAGAAGATTTTGCGAGCAAAGAAATATCTCAGAATAAAAGGCAATGTATTAATGAAGAGATAGCCTAGCAAACAAATCCTTAATGATTGGGTGCTGTTTGCCAAATTAAACCGTGGATCTCTTCCCTCTCTCCTTCCTTCTCTCAACAACTCTCCCCTATATCTCTCACGAGCCAACGATCCAGTCTGCCTCCTCGTCTCCTCCACCCGAGTCATCTATCTCCCGCTCCCCGCTTCGTTCTCCGCAAGTCACTGAGAGCGAGCAATGGTAGAAGCAGCCGACAAGGCGACAGCGACCACAATCCCCAAACTGGTTCGCGTATTCTGTGAAGACCGTGACGCCACGGACTCCTCCGGCGATGAGGCCGGCGCCGGCGCGCCGCGAGCAGCGCGCAAGTTTGTGAGGGAGATTGTGGTGGAGAAGCGCCGGCCGTCTTGCAAGATCGTCATGTCGGCCCCGGCGCCCGCCGGGAGAGTTGGTGCTACCGGCGGTGCTAGCAAGAGGAAACTGCCGGGCGCTCCGGCGGCGGGCGGGGCGGAGCCAAACTACAGGGGCGTGCGGAGGCGGCCGTGGGGGAAGTACGCGGCGGAGATCCGCGACCCGCACAAGAGCGTGCGGGTGTGGCTCGGCACCTTCGACACGGCCGAGGAGGCCGCGAGGGTGTACGACAGCGAGGCCCGCCGCCTCCGCGGGCCATCGGCGACGACCAACTTCCCCGCAGCGCCGCCGACGCCCGTTCGTGTGGCGCCCCCGCCCCAGGCCATTCCCGCCGTAGTGGTCGACCTCTCCTCCGCCGAGGAGTCCAGCGACGAGTCGTCCCAGCTGGTGGGCTCGCCGGTCTCCGTGCTCCCCGCAATGCCGGGCGAGACGACGACGGACGACGCGGTGGCCCCGCTGGCGCTAAAGCCAACGGGCGCCAAGAAAGACGCCGCCCCGCTCTCCGCCGACGCAAACGCACTTCTCCCGGAGCTCGAGGAGGGCGTGTTCCCCGGCATCATCACCCCGTTCGACGACCCGGCCCTGGGCGTCCTGTTCGACGACATCGCTGCGCCACGGCTCGACCACCTCCCCGACGACGGCAACCTCGGCGATCTCCCGATGTGGCCAGGCGAGGACGGCTGCTGCTTCAGCGACATCGGCGATGACTTCTTCGCTGCCGAGCCGCTCCCTGCCGTCTGAATGATCACCCGACCCGGCCGCCAGAAAGTTTTGTCATTTGCCTTGTATGTATGGAGCCAGATGCCTATTCTTTTCCTCCATTCTAAAAATGCTCGCGTCAACATCTCCTCTCATTCGTTCAGTGTGTTGAGTAATGAGTAGTGATTGAGTACATGTATTCAGTGTGTTCATGGTGCATTACATCAGCTTCAAATTGGATCTGATTTAGAGAAATATATTGTAAGTTGTAACTAGTTTGTGTGTTCTTGTGTCCGAACTCCTTGAAATTGATCTGCATCATAGGTTGTTGCTTTCGAAAACGCTCGCGGTGATTCACTTCCGGGTTAGTTGGAGCATGTACTAGTTGCTAGTCTTTGATTGGAAACATGACTTTCTGCTAGCGTTTGCACAGCCAACTCTCAAGGTAGCTTGACCGACATATACCGAAGCAAGCCCCAATTCTAGGCAATCTCAATCTGGCTGACGAGATACTGACATATAGTAACTCAGTTTCAGCACTTCCAACTCCCAAAGCTCAACAAGCTTGTGGATTATGTTGATAGTTTTGCAATTCACAAATCTATAAATACTTTGCTGATTGCGGGCGATAGATTTTACATGCATTTTCACTAGATCTTGATCTGAATTGTGAGAATGCAACGCACCAGATTGTTGTGCTCATGCAATTATTATATCTATGCTACCGTTACGATAAGAACATGCATGCTCATTAAAATGCATCATGTTGCAAACTTGGATATATGTAACATGATATAAATCATATTATGCGCTAGCACGCTTGGTAACGCACGACGCCACTGCTCACGAGGCGCTTGCACGGCCATGTAATCCACACACTAGATCCTCGGTCTGCACACGTTGGATTCAACTAATTAACATTACTTTCATGCGTTATTTTTCCATTTGCTTCTGCTAATTTGTCTATACCAATCTCTCCACAAGCGTGCAACGACACACGTATTGTCGTCTTCTCCACGTCAATTCATTTCCCAACACAAATTTAGCTGGATCCATGTGAGCATCCGGAGCTGTGGTGCAAGGCGTGATCAGTTTCACTCGCCCAGAACTAGATTCATCACAAGGCAAAGGAAAAACATCATCAAGCAGGGTCGTGTTCCTTTGCTTTCTCTATTTTTCTGTAGAACTTCACTGGAAAAAAAATCTTTCCAAAAGAAACTCCACATGAAACTTTTCTAGGTTCATTTGGAAAAAAATTTTATATATATAAAAAGTTTTCATGAAATGTTCCTTTTTTGGTTAGATATATTTTGTCTAGAAATTTTACAAAGCCCTTTTCTTTTTCTAAAAAACTTTTCAAGAATATTTTTATTTAAAAGTTTTTTGTCGTTTTCTTGTCATCTTCATGCCATACTTGTGTGTGAACTTATTTTGCTTCCATTAAGGCTAATAAATTCAATTAAAAATGCATAGTGATGGAAGTGGTAGAGTTTCAAGCATGCCTAGGCACTCAGCTTTTGGAAAATACCTTGAAATTGGAGTTTTTGAGCCATTAAATATGGCTATCTGGTATCATTTGCACGGTTGTCCTATATTAGCAGCTTTTAAATATTTCTTCTATTCTTTATTATATGCTTTATCAAAATTTTCATCCTCGTGGATTTTAAGATTTTTCGTTTTGCTCCTACTCCCATACGTCATTTTTTACACCACTTTCAACTGTGGTAGAGCTTCTGGTACCCTTCATTTTTAAGCACAAGACATTTATATTCACATATAAAATAAACTAATTATTTGTTTGCTTCATATTAAAATTGAAACAAGTATGAAGGGAAGGCAGCAGGGATTATGATGGAAATTAAAGAGCTGATGGGCCGAGAGGGAAGGATATGCTAGAGCCTGGAGATCTAGTCAGAAGAGAGATTGAAGAATATGATTGCCTTGACACAGGTGGTTGGGAGATAACCAAATCTATTATCTTAATACTACAATATTAAAATAAGCCACCACATTCACCGAAAGGGTCTAAAAATTCCCACGTTAATTAAAAAAGAGAAGAATATACACCGTTGGATTTATGAAGACCCAACGGTTCACATTAACCCAAAAATCCATATATGATAATATATATATTTTCAAAATTTGAAAACAACAATTTGATGTCGTGATTTGAAGTAGGGACATGAGTTCGTGTCAAACACAAGTCCATATGCATTTGCATGGATCTGACACACACATATTTCATGTTTGTACTCATATATTTGGCAATAAAAAAGGCATGGATGGAAAGGGGGGAAATAGAAAGAAACATACTACATATATGCACAAGAAAACTCAAAATTTAAATGGAACTTCAATTAAAAAGTGGTAACTTCAAAATTTTAGATATAAATCTAAGCAAACAATCTTTCAGTTTTTTCGACCGAAGTCATCAGGGGAAGCATACCTATTTTTTATACCTCCATTATTCCTGACTTATTTAATTCACTCCTACTCAGGTTCTCTAACCAAGGTTAGAGGTCCTTTCGATGGTCATTAAATATTGATTAAATAAAATTCAAACAATGATTACATAAATTATATTCAATGATGTGAGAAATATAATTCAAAACAATATCATGGTATGGCATTAATATTTTTTATGTTCAGTCATTGAAACATGTTTTGGTTGTATACAAGTAAAATCATTATTTGGGATTTACAAAGAAATACCCCATGGAAAAAAAATCTACGGATGAACTACTATTGTTACTATTATTATTATTTGACCGAAGTTGGTAGGAAAATCCCCTACCTATTTTTTATATTTTTTATTTTGGATATGTTTATTTCACTTCCACAGGGAGTTGAACTCAAACCTACTAGGTGCTACTCAGGTACTCTAATCCCACTAGGCTAGAGGCCCTTTCACATCAACTACTATTATTGGCAAATAGCAAATTTAATTTGGATCAGTGTGCATATATGTAAGCCATGTCCATTTGTAGATTAGGTAAAAACAAAAGTAAATCAAATAATAAGTTGTGTATATAATTGTGTACCAATTTAATCTGATATAGCCTGGTGCTATGGATTATTGTATTGGACATAACCATATGCACTACAAAAATTGACATATATGTGTCAACGAATCATAAAGCACGAAAGAACTAAAGTAAGTGACAAAGGTGGGGGTTTGTAATTGTATGTTTCATGGTCATTAAAAAACATGATGTTTTTAGTTTCATCACAGGCCTTAAAACTTTTTACCAAGATCGGCGCGAGAAAAAAATAAAGGGTTTCATAACTAAGAAAAATGAGCAGTGTGAGTTCATATGATCGATTCAGAGGATATGAACTCGATTTTTGCTAGACAATGATTCGATTCAATCAGTAACAAAGCCATGAGAAATGGATGGATGAGAGAGGGGGAGAGAGAAGAATGGAAATTGTTTGGGGGGTGTATCAGCTTGATTTACTTCTTTTTTTTTCCTTTTTGCAGTGGGAACAATTTTATTTATTTCATGGAGTATGAAATCATGGATGAAACAAAAAAGGAATGAGGATGGTGAGGAAATGAAAAAAATATATGCTGGATCATATATATATATAGAGGAGTCGATGGTTAAATGACTTTAAACTGCAATAAAAATTTCCAGGAAAAATGGACCTAATTCCTAAATAAGCTCACATTCCATCATCATATTCAAGTGAATGCTCACCATGATCTAGATGATAGCCCCTAAAGATGAATTAGTCTTGCAAAATTGAATTGAATAGGACAAATACTTGATAATACAACTGTGATCCAGTTAAAAAGAAGAATAAATAATTGTTCATTCGATGAAACAACTATGTCCATCACGCCCCTCCATGTTTAAGAAAATATAGCATCAAGGAAAGTTAAGGTACACATGAAAGAAAATTGTCAAACATTAATTTTTTCATTCTACATAATATCTAATCAATCATATCATATATTAACTTTTTAACTATTCTAAGCCATTGATTTATTATTTTTTAGAATTTTATTTCATCGCAGAGACATCATATAAAACTATTTATGCACAATAAAATATTATAAACATAATGAAATGATTATATTGGGGCAAGGTGTAAATAATATACTATCGCTGATAATATATTTGGAAAGGGCATATCGGGGATGCAATGACATCTCTGAAATGCAGTACCCTGAAATATCTAGAAAAAAAGCCTATACAAAATATAAGTAATTTAAGTTAAAATTGGGATCAGAATATGAGAAAAATGTTGTTGTAACTAAGAGAGCATGTATGATCAATCCCTATTGTAATGTTCAAGACGTTGTAAAAGACATGAGCATTACAATGGGAGATGCAAGTGAAGCTTGCCACGATGGATGTAAATGCAAATACACTACATACCAAGATGGAGCAAGTGAACGCAAGGTTGAGAGAAAACATAATGAAAAACAACAATACACCAAAGATCAAGACGAGGTGGAAGCTCATGATAAGACAATACTAATTGGTGAAGGCAAAGGTAAACATAGGCGATAAAAGCCTTTTCATAGGTTGTAGAAGTCAAACTAAATAAGGCCAAATAGACCATTAGAATTTTAAGGCCTCATTCGTTTCCACCGGAGTGCACTTCAGCTGGGATTGATAGATATAAAAAAATCATGATATGTACTACAATAGATCCAGATTCATTCAGGTCGGGAACTAATTTACTCATGATTGAAAGGACCTTGTGATGCCTAGAGGGGGGGTGAATAGGATCACTTTAAAATTCTGCAAAAACTTAGCAGCGGATCAGGGACCGGATGACCCGGCACGACTGACCGGATGACCCGGGGGGTCCGGGTCACCCTGGCACTTGTGCCGGATCAACCAGCACGCAAGAGTAGAGTACAATAAATTATGAAGAACTTGAATTTGCAGAAAGTATATGAATCAAACTTTGCGTATATGATGTAGAAACCACCTGCAACCAAAGATTTTACAAGCAACAACACAAATATGGAGATCGATCCAAATATAGTTTCTAGGGTTAGAGGAGGGGATGAACTCAAGCAAGCAAAGGAGACAAGTAATTTGTTTACCGAAGTTCACCTCCACCAAGAAGGCTACGTCTCCGTTGAGGTTCCCACAAAGGGAGGGCTATCACGAAGAGCCACTTGCCTCACCCAATCCACCACAAAGGTAAATTGGTGCTCACTAAGAAACTCCACAAAGGAGGGGTAATACCAACGTTCCCGGGTGCTCCACACGGAGAGGGCACTCAACGGGCGACGCCTAACCGTCTAGAAGCAAACTTCAAGAGTAACAAACGCGAATCGATCAACCAAAGCCACCACAAGTGCTTCTTGAGAGGAGGGAGTGAAGAGCTCTCACAAAGGGGCTAAATCCTACACCTCAAATGTCTCTCACGCCCAAACCCTAGGAGAAATCCTTGATTGGAGTGCTTGGGAGGGAGTTGGGAGAGAGGGTTTGAAGCTTTGGAGGTGTTTCAAAGGTGGAAAGGTCGGAACCCTAGAGTGGAGGAAGAAGGGGTATTTATACCCACTTCCCCCGAGCTAGCCGTTGGGGGCTGCCTGCGGCCTGGCCGGGTCACCCGGCACGGGTGGCCGGGTCACCCGGCAACCTCCAGTACCGTCCCGGGTCGCCCGGCCACTCATGTCGGTTGACCCGGTAAGGCTGGAAGAGCAAGGTTAAGCTACTAAAAGGCTGTTTTTGGTTTTTCTAATGATTTTTCTAGGTTTTTCACTCTTAGAAAAGATGAGAGAAGATCAAGAGTAGCACTTGTAGCGAACCTCGACAAACCGACCACGTCCCTCTTTATAGTACGGTGTTTCCTAAACTCAAATTCAAACCGAAAATTGAAATTAAATCGTCAAATGAGCTTCAACACCATTCATAAGAAAATGAGGGCCTTCCTTTGAGTGTTCACATTTATTTATTCTTTTAAGCCTGCACACATCTCATTGAAAGCATTAATCCGCCCAAATTGCATTGTCATTATCACCAAAATAATTAGGAGCCTAGATGCACTTTCAATGATAGGCATTCATTTCCACCCGGATTTAATCCATTAGTCTTGAGGTGTGGAATCAATCTGATCTCTTGGTGTACCTATCATGAGTAAATTAGTCTCCGATCCGGAATAGATCTGAGTATCTTACAATAACTATCATAATTTTGTTATTATATATATCTATTATTTCGGCCGGAATCCAATCCGATGGAAACAAATGAGGCCTAAAGAGGGTAGGCTCAGTTTATGATTTCTATGAACTATATACATATACTTAGATTGTAATCGTCGACAAGAAAATTGACTTTGGGTGCACTAAAGAAGATTGGTGTGCTTGCACAACAATGTGTTTGGAGAGGAAAAGATGTATAGAGGGAAAAGTTGAATGCTTATTAATTACCACTATGCAATAACTGAAGTCATACTAGCCGTGCTATTAGCACGGGCTATCTTGCTAGTTGATGAAACGTAAAGAGTGACAACAACTCACCGAAACTCACGTCAAAGAATAGCAATTTGACAAAGTCTAAATTTTCAATTTGTTTGCCCTTATTGCTAGCACATTTGTTCGACTTTATTGCCTTGTATCAGCAGTCGAATTCCGCTAATCGGTGTATTTGTATACGAACCATGATACACCTTAATTAGTACAACACATCAAGTGACAATATCTATGTACAATGTACGTATTATACGTGACGTGACAGCACGGTTTTTCTTTTTGCTGCGTATGTACTGATTCGTTGTTCGTCTTCTGATCCGGCGGCTCACCCCCGATTCCTCCTGGCGGCGACGATGGCGACCGCCGAGATGGCGGCGACCGACGATGCCCAGATCACGCCGGGGCGGTTGCGGACGAAGAAGCGCGTCATCCTCTGGTCGTGGTACTTCCTCACCTTCTCGATCTCCCTGTCCATGGCCATGTACACGGACGGGTACGTGGCGTGCCTGTCGATGCCCTTGACCAGCCCGAGCACCTCCTGCGGCTGCGCGCCGCCGCGGACCACGCCGGCACGGCGGAGGATCCGGACGTCGGCGGCGTCCTCCACGAGCTCGTTCATCATCTGGAAGTAGCGCGTCACCGGCTTGCTCTGCTCGTCGTACTCCCGCGCCAGCAGGTTCCGGGCCACCGTGGCCAGCTTGAAGTCGTACACTAGCGCCGGCAGCGGCACCGCTGGCTGCGCGAACTCGACCTCGGCGCGGCCGCTCTCGGAGGCTTGGATCCGGACCCCGGACCGCCGGAGCTCCCGCGCCGTCGGCATGCGTGACGGCCGGCCGGTGGCGCCGCCGCCGCCGCTCGCGCCCACCCCCTGCGGCGGCGGCGGCGGCGGCTTCACCACGCTCATGTGCAGGCAGTCCAGAAGCGTGCGCGCCGCCATGTCGTCGTCGGTGGCCGCGTCCTTGAAGAGGCTCGCCGCCGCCTTCCTCGAGGATGCGAAGGGGGAATAGTACCAGCAGAAGTCGCAGACCACGTCGCCGAAGCTGTCCATGGCGAAGGGCAGCTTGTAGTCGCCGCGGGCGGCCGTCACCCTCACAGCAGCCTCGACGACGTCGGCCACGTCGAGCAGGTCCCGCAGCGGGAGCTGGTTCTCGAGCTTGACCACGTCCGTGACGATGTCGTGCATGTGCTGCGACCTGAAGCTCTCGTCGACGCCGTCGCGGTCGCCGCCGCTCTTAGCGATCGCCTTGTTGAGCTTCGGCAGGAAGCCGACGACGAGGAAGATCCCGTCCACCACTCGCTTCCGCCTCTCGTCCCAGCCCTCGTCGATGAGCTCCGCCGATGCGTCTGGGGTAGAGACAGATAGGAATGCCACGAACACTGTCAGATTTAGAAGGGATGGTAATGGTGGGCCCCGGCCGCCGGAGGCTGGGCGAATAATGGACTACCTGCTGCATCGCCCGTATGTGCCTGGTCGTGGATTATTTTCGAGTGGCATTCCTTGGCGAGGGCGAGGAGCAGGCTGTTGGCGCGCGTGTGGTCGTCGGCGTGGTGGCCGGTCACGGCCTCGTAGACGAGCGCAGCCTTGACACGGAAGCTCTTGCGGCGGTCGATGGCGCTCTTCGGGTCGTGTGTGAAGAAGACGCTCCCCGGCGCGAACTCCTCGGGGTGTTCCCCGCGCATCCGCCCGTACGCCGTCGACTTCAGCATCTCCTGATACGGTAGCGGCGGCGGCGCCGCCGGCCGCGCGGGCGCGGGCACGGGCGGTGGTGTAGGCACTGCGGGCGCGGGCGACGGTACGGGCACTGCGGGCGCGGGCGCCGGGGTGCTCATCTTCGCTTCGGATCCTGGCTGGCTTGCTGCCTTCGAGGTGATAGTGGTGAAATGAAGGGTGATGGGTGGTTTTGGTGACTTGGCGCGGTGGGGTTTTATAGGCCTTGCAATTGCAAGGGCCATGACCAATCAGGAACTACGGAGTACTCCATTTGTTTCTGAGCTCGTCAGTAATCTCTTTCTTGGTGCACGCAAAGCAGCTTACGTGACATGGAGGAATAGGGAGGGATTCATCACAGGGCCACAGGGGCCAAACGGCGCGTGGGGGAATAACGATTACAGCAAGTCAGCAACACGGCAAACCCATCCAGCACCACTCAGAGAGAAATAAAAAGACCCAGGCAAGTGACATCCGCCAAGAACGCTGCTGGCTGCAGCAAACTTTTACATCCGTGCTGTGCAATTTTCTTTCCATAGATTCGAGTTCATTATTTTTCTTGGTCTCCTCTTGGCAAAGGGAAATGCGGTAATTTTGGGCAGTCAAAAAACTTCATAGTTAAAACTATCCGGGTGAGGTGAAATTTCGATGTGCGTTTCTTCTTTCTCAAGTTCAGTCAAATCTTAAATTAAGAATTTGGTTCACGCGAACCAAATTTAACGATTTGGTAACTGGTTGTTTAGGAATCCAGGTTGGACAAACACGACGATCACGGATCGATACCAAACTGATGTTGGGTCCGGGAATGGAGGCCGTGCAAGTTTCCCCGCCAGACTCTAGGCATGGGTGCCCCGATGGCACCAACTCTCGCGTAGCGGCCTATGCAATGCCCTTGTTTCGAAGGTTACTGACCAAGCGGACAGGGTATGATCACGCCAAGGATAAAGCACCTGAAACATGGGAAGCCCGTGCCCGGGGATACAAGGCACTCAGGTGACCAGGCGAACGGTCCTGCGCTTTAGTGCTTCACAAGATTCTTTGATACCATCACATTCACATCCACAGCTAAGCCACGCTTTGTTGGCCTTGACACTGACGATGTGCCATCAGCAGTGACATCTTTAGCAAATGGCCACGAACGCGAACCAGAAGGCCATTTCATCAGGCAGTTCATCAAGAAAAACGAGGCATGGTTCTCCAAAGGGTCAAAAGTGACGAACCCTTACGGGCAAAGGACAACATGACATGAGCAACAATCTGAATGAAACAGCAGAGTGGTGTAACCTAAGCGGAATCCATTTGATTGCATATGTACCATTGCGAGGCTGCCTGCGCGGGACCGCTTCCAGCATCCTCCTTATTCTTCGAAACTGTCATTCATCTAGACTTGGCACTGCATCACACGTCCTTCGAGACAAACCAGCCACAGCAGCAGGGGCCACAAAGGCGGACCTGAATCATGGCAGGTATAGCTGGTTTGCTTCCGCAGTTCCATGTATGTACAGGGTTTTTCACTCATCCTTCTACTCATGGAGGGATGAAGGACCGAAGATCTTCAACAGATGCCACTTGCGCTTCCTTTTTTTTTTACCGGACATAAGGTTGATCGATGAAGGCCCACTGGAAGATTTGCTCGTATTGCTCCGCGGCATGGTCCCATGTGAAGTCTTTTGACATGCCCCGCTTCATGAGTCCCTCCCAGGAAGATTTGTGTTCCCTGTAGGTCGAAATTGCGGTTCGCAATGTCTGCAAAGCATCATTACAGTGTCAAAATCACAATTATGAAATGTTTTGCCCCATTACGATAGTGGTTTGTTCTACTATTGCTGGATTGAAAAAAAAATAGGCATTGCATTTTAATAAAACACTAAACAAATGAGTCCGAAAACACAGGGTGCATAAACTCTACGCAAATCTCAATTGTTTTAGAAGAAACTTGCAGCTTTCGTAACTGATGGTTGTCAAAGCAGTTAATTAGTACATTGAACATTCTACAGAGTAATAACATCATTAATTGAAGTGAAATGTGCTTGAGTTGAAGTTTGAATCAAAATCTTTACAGATTACTTGTATCGATTGAAGTATTGAATAAAAAGAAAAAAAAATAAAGCTCTAATAGCACATCAGAAGCATGTATCAAACATGTAGTGCACATTATGCACCTGGCACAAATTAGCAATGTTGAACCAGGGGCAAGGGGTAGCTGCTGCATTCATATTTAATTTGAACTACATTTTCCAGGGTTTCATTTCCCAGCAGTAAGTACAACTCCCCGTATACTAGCAGGAGACAAGAATCAAGCACCTTTCCCCGTAAATCCAGTTACAAATTGTCATTAGCAGAATGGACTATATGGATGATGTTAACACAACTGACTTCAACAATGTTTGGCACACAAAACGGGCCATTAAGGTACAAGGAGTCAAGGACATTCTATGGCCAAGATACTAACAGAATTCAAGGATTCAAGTTTAACGGGAACTCACCCAAAGCATGTTTTCCGTTGTTAGGGGTGCGAATGCCCACCTGTAAAATATGTATGCAGTGAAACTTGATCAGTTCATTTATGAAGGGAGCAAGCTACAGAAACCATTATAAGCATTTAACTGATTCCAGACAAGAAAGGGAAAACCTGCAGATACTTTAAAATGGAGAGGTACTTACCCTGTACCCTGCTCCCCGTTATCACCAAAAGGGTTGAAGTTCTCCACTGTGTCCTGTTCAATTAAAAAAAAGGTGAATAAACATCCTGCCTTGGTACTGATATTACAAGCTATTATAAAAGGATAATTGTCTTACTCTAAGCCCCCCAGTTGCATGAACAACAGGAACTGTACCATACTGCATAGCATATAGCTGATTGAGACCACAAGGTTCGAACCTGGATGGCATTAACAATATATCGCAGCTGTACAAAAAGGAAGATATCAGTATCATAAGTATAAAATGTATTTGTGTTTACAAGATGACAATTGACAAGTGAGTTCTTTGGCAATGGGTTGTTTGCATACCCGGCAGTTATTCGGTGGGAAACCGGAACACTAAATCCAACCCATCCGCGAAATTTATCCTTGAAGTTCGACTCTGTAGATCTCATCCAGTCTTCAAGCTCTGGGTCACCAGATCCAAGCATGACCTACATTAAATCAGAATTTTTTTCGTTGGTCAACACACTAGTTGTAGGCATAACGAGGGCAACTCAAAACTTCTAAAACTGCCTCAACCCCTATCATTCATCAGCCTTCAGTTAAAAGTATAAAAGCAAAGAACTCGCGGGAAGAATATGAACATGGCTCTATTTTCTCTAACCCACAGCTACGTCTGAGACATTGTTAGATAAATTTTGTTTTTTGAAGCGTGCACACATGCATGCATGCAAAATGTTATTCAGTGTTCCGGGAAGAAACATGTTGGAAACCATAGCGAATCATAGCCCTTCTTTATATAAATGTTTCTTATGCAAATACTTATTAGCACCATTTGTGAACTATCATAAATATCAATGTTGAAAAGAGAGGACGGGAATGGAGAAAGCAATTCTGCGCAAGGATATTATAAAAAAAATCATCACGAATTGAATGTGTTTTACTCAGTCACACGAAAGAAATGATACTTACAAATTGAACGTCATCCCGCATGAGATCTGGCATGATAAGTTTAATGAGGTCAATTCCTTTCTGGTAATCCAATCTTCCAATGAAGCCAATCTGTAAGTCAAGATAATAAGTCAATCCACTATATTTTTGAGAAAAATTGATACCTAAAGCATTGGTATCTAACCAGAGGAACATCAGGCCTTATAGGTAAACCCAGCTCCTTCTGCAATTCAGCTTTACATTTGGCCTAAAGCAACAATGCCAGACCACAAAGGATTAGTTAGTGAGCGAGATAAATTTGAGAAATGGGTCTCAGAGATTAAATACAGGAGGCAGTTATAACCACTGCAGCGCACCTTTCCAGAGAGGTCATCAGCAGAATAATGACAAGGGATATTTTTGTCCGTGGCAGGGTTCCAATCATTAATGTCGATTCCATTTACAATTCCTGCACAATATAGTTATATTGAATTACTCCCTCCAATCACAAATAAGTGACATTTGAACACAAAATATGGGTGTATTTTTGTTAAATAATATTTAGAAATCATAGCAAGAGTATACTTTTATGGAACTACATTTCAGGACAATTCTACTCATATCATTTTCAGATATCCGAATTCAACACACTGAAAGTAAGTTGTAATTAAACTTTGGAATGATTGACTTAAGACAACCCATTTTTTTTACTTATTTGTGATTGGAAGGGGTAACTCTAATCATCCCACTCAGTTATTTCCACAAAACAGTTGAAGAACAAAATAAATACATAAATATCGTTACCATTTAACACACTCTTCCTGGAACTTAACAGCTCATCGAGGCCTTGTCCACCTTCAGCAGTTGTGACCTCCCATGAATAACCCTGGAAATGAAACAGTAAAAAATGGAAGACTGGCAACACCCAGATTGAGGGAAGAAAATCTTGCAAAAGCTATTTACATAAACTTCTTGTATGTAATATCACACCTTACTGACAGTCACAATTCGATCTGCTGTTACAACTGCACCTTTCAAAAAATTAACCGCCTCACCCTTGTCAAGGGCATGCCTCCTTGCCCATTCAGGGAATACCCACTCAAGAGCTCCATACCATTCAGGTGGCAACCCCAGGTCAGGATATGTGCTTGCAGGCTCCACACCCTACCAAAACAGAGAGAGAAAAAACAGTGCTGAGTAACTGCTTACTGTATTGCAACCTGTATAATTGTATAGAGTATAGACAGTACAAACTGATAGGCTCAAACCTGATGTGCTAAATTATGTATTACGAGAATGCTGCGGGAGTCTTTATAAACACCATATGGCCTATATTTTGCAGCAAGAAGGCTGAAATAAACAAAAGCAAGGTTAGGACTAAACTGATTACATAATGGAAGCTAATTTAGTATTGAGATAATGAAGGGAATAATAAAAAGGGGAAACATCAGAACACAAAAGACGCATCTAAAATTGCACTTCAAAGTGATACAACTCATACTAAGCAGAAAATCATGTGAAATGTGTAAATATAAATAAGTATCATCTGAATACTTCTGTACGAATGCAAGGAAGCATCGGAATATTATTATGGCCGCCTGGGTTTTATGATGCAAGGAAACAATATGACAACAATATTATTTTGGGCGCCTAGGTTTTATGGAAGCATCGGAATGCGTGTCTCTTTGATGGTGTCACTCCCTCAGTCAACACCATCATGGGGATCCTTAAAGATGAACACACTCTATGGTGCTTGGCCGGCGCTAGGAAGCTGCAAGGCCTGGGTTTGGCTGGTCTTATCTGTAGGCCTAGGTCAAGGTGTTCAGGGTCAGGTCCTGTTTTTTCGTTTTTGCACAGACTAGCCCTTGTTGATGTGCCTTTCTCTCATATCTAGTCCCCCGTATGAGAGTAAGACTATGTAGGCGGACTTTTTTCTCTCTAATACAATGAAGCACAGTTCTCCTGCATTTTTGAAAAAAAAAACAATATGATACAAGGCTACTAAACTCTTGTTCATTGTGTACACTTAGTGTTGTGTAAGCCTTTATTGGTCCAGATAAAGGATCAGATTTTACTGTTTACCACAAAAATCAGTCTCTTGAAATTAAATGGTTGTCATTTAACAGATATCATGTGCAACGACATGTGACTGCTCTCTAAACCATATCTTCCTGTTTCAAAGTAAAATGGATGGTTCAGAGTATGTGTAACGTTAGCTGATAGGCTAAGAACTAGAACTACCAGTGTAAGTTGACTACAAAATTTAGCTATTTCAACAAAATTATCTTGCCGCACTAAACTATTAGTAAATCCTAAAAATGTTAAACAGAAATGATAAGCAGAAAACAAGTTCAATGAAAGATATGGCGTGCATTGAAAAATAGAGCTCTGAGGACAACGAATAAAGACGTAAGCTTGCAGGATTTTTAAACAGAAATGATAAGCAGAAAACGAGTTCAATGAAAGATATGGCATGCATTGAAAAATAGAGCTCTGAGGACAACGAATAAAGGTGTGAGCTTGCAGGATTTAGATTAGTAGATTCACAACATACACTGGCACAAGGCTGGCATGCCAATCATTCACAACAAACATGCAATTCTGTCCATAAATATATCCTCCCAATTCAAGGACCAAAGGAGCCTCACATGCAGCATAGCAAAGGAGTGTGTATCTGAACTGCAAGATATATAGCACTTGATTAATTTTGTGATAGAACTTAAACAGATCAAATAGGTGCTTAATGTAACAAACTTCTTACCTGATTATCACCATAAGCACCAAACTTATCTCCATATATATTTCCAGGTCTGTGATAGGAGGGGTGGTCAACGAACACCTAAACAAATGACAAAATTAGACTGGATCTAAAAACAAAAATAGCCCAAAACATATAAGAATCCTTCAATCGCCAATTGCAATAACAATAAGAAGAAAAACATGTATTAAAACCAGACACTCCTGCAAATAGCGGAAATCAAGAAACATGATCTATCCCACCAAAGCAACCTTTTGAAAGTTTCCTGATACCTTGATCGTATCATTAATTGTTAACCCTATCATCTAGTGTCATCTTTAGTCAGTACGATCTTTGCCGTGCACAAGACTTTAGGACCAGGGGCACAAGTGTACTAATTGCATGGACACATCATATTAAGAATTGCAGAACCCTCCTCATCTTAGCCTGGAAAATACTGTATGGTGTCCAGGATGCTGAAGACTATTGGACGAATAACATTAAGCACACAAGTAGCATCAGAGCATGTATATGCAAAGAAACTCGCAGGACTTAAAAGTCAGCAGTCTAACAGACAAAGGTAGCAAGTTATTAATTTTCATCAGAAACGATAAGGTGATAGAATACTTTACCCAATCAACATTGTCTCTATACTCATGGAAAAAGGTTACTTCATGAGTACCGCCAAAGCATGGAATCCGAATGTGCTTCTCAGTGTAAAATGCATTTGCATAATTTTTATCAGAGGTACCATTTAAATATCTTGGCATTACAACCATCACACGGTGACCACGAGCAGCAAGAGCAACTGGTAGTGAGCCACAAACATCTCCTAGACCCCCTGACTTCGCATAAGGAGCAGCTTCACCAGTTACAAAGACAATGCTATGTGTTACTTTAGCTAGAGCTTGCTCCTTTCCAACCATGATCTCAGAGTCTTGCTCCTTTCCAACCATGATCTTAAAGTCTTGCTCACTTGCAACAATTACCGTATCCTTGATGGATTCTTCAGCAATCACTGTATGTGAAATGATGGATTCATATATTTGTTAAGGCCAGAGCAGAGGAAAAATATTAGCAGGATGTCAAATAAAAACATGAAGATGGTTTCTTGATCCATAATGCCAAAGTAAGTCTAGGAGTGAATAATAGTGGTGCTGCCAACATTCTGTTCTCAGCAAAATGACAAATCAAGGTTGCCAGATGCCCACTGGTTTCCTATATAATTTGATAGTATGTTCAAAGAGTGTTGTTTAATATATACGTGAAAACAAAAAAGTGTCGTGGTCCAAGGAAGAGAGCAAGGTGGGCCAACAGCATATGAATAAATATCCCACAAGTACCCAAAAGAATAGATTCACACTAAATTGGAACTAGCAGACCAGTGAAAGGTGCATATGGCCCTTCTAGAATATGGTAGCTGACAAGATATCAACAATCTAACGATCGTAAAATAAATTCTGAGTGTGTTTTTATTTATTTATTTTGCAACTAAACATATACATACTGTTATTCCATGACACCTCTCTGCACTGGCGGAGCTTAGGCAAGGCCATGGCCCCCCTGGCTTAGCAAACTTTACACTTAATGAACAGTGATTTTGACACTATTTATTAATTTTAGGGCTCAATTACTTAAGTTGGCCACCCCTGGAATCTTGGTGAAGCTCCGCCACTACCTCTCTGGTGAAAGTTCTTTCTAGTTTGTTTGAACTGGCTAAAATCTGGTCATACCACTTTTCAGTCTCAGTATTTCACCAAATGACGCTCACTCCCGATTTTCACATTTCCTAGAGGAGATTTGTTACTATACCTAAGCATTTTTAGCCCGGCCCAGCCCGGCCCGCACCAGGCCCGCCCACGGACCTTACTGGACGGTCGTGGGCAAAGATCTTGAAGCCCGCGAAAAATTTTTTTGGCCCGAGCCCGGCCCGAAATGCTGTTTTTAGTTGTTTTACACTATAAAATGCGTGTGTGGCCCGCCCAAGCCCGGGCCCGGCCCGAGCCCGGCCCGAAAACTGAGGCCCGACACATCCCATGGGACGGTCATGGGCAGGATTTTCTCGGCCCGAAAAACCCGGGTTTTTTTCGGCCCGGCCGGTGGAATGCTCAGGTCTATTTGTTACCGTGCTTGGCCGGAACCAAGGAGAACCAGGGGGAACCGGTGATTCCTCTGCTATTTTGAGGGGAACCAGACAAAGGGTATTTTCGTAACACCACCTCCCGCGGTTTCCCACGGCAGCCTCCATCGGAGAAAAAAAAAGAAAAAACCACCACCGCTAGGAACGGCTCCTCCTCGCGACTCCTCTTCCAGACTCGCTGCCACTCCGCCTCGCCGCCGCCGCCGCCGCTCCGGCGTAGGATTGCGCGGCCCGACCGCCACGCCTCATCGACAACCCTCCCCTTCCATCCATTCGTCGATTGGCCCTTCCCCATCTCCAAAGGCACGGCGGCGCATCGGATTTCCCCGCCGCCGGGCACGGGATCACCATCAGGGCATCACCGTGGCGGGGTACTTTGGCTTTGTTGTGAAGGGGCTCGCCGGCCATGTGCCTTGCGGAAGGTGTTGCCGTGTGAGCAGCCACCACTGTACGACCGACAGCTCGACGGCACACACTCAGCCCTCTTCGTCTGTGGCGACCCATCAACACGGTAAGGTCGGGATCGATTGATAAGATAAGATGGATAACCATCTTTAGTTTACTGGGAACATTATCTGCGATTCAGTGCTCGTTTGCTAGCTTGGAAACCTGAATGATACTTCGTTTATTTTGTTGAAAACATGAGCAGATGAAGCTGTTGTTAGGATCATGCTAGCCTTGTAAGAATTCATTGCTAGTGGCATTAATGTGCCATCCTATTTTAATGATACAAGTAAATAAGGAATAGATACTCAACCATTAGTTAATTTGCAACTGTAATAATGTGCCCTTTTCTTGGTTTATCCAAAGGTAATTCCATCACATGCATCTACCAGCGTGTAAACCATTTTCAAGTGTTAGGCATTTTATTTCATGTATTTGCACTACATTTAATACACAAAAGGATAAATCAATTGACAATTCGTAGAACTGATATATGTCATAATGTAGGAAAAATGGTTGAATTAAGTGGAGAGGATCTCTTAGATTATCATGAAATTGTCAGCAAGATATTTAGTAGCGAGAATATTGGTACTTCTGTTTCCAGGATATACTGTCTTTATGAATTGTGGATTAGATTAAATTTATTGTTTAATTGATTTGCAGGAAAACAAGGACGATTTCTTGGATTGAGGCGGTACATAGGATGTGACAAGGTAATTCAGTTTTTTATTATGCTTGAGCTGAACCTGTAGTTATGCCTAATTTATTATATTAGGAAAAGGATGAACTGAAAAAATATTTTCAACTATACTAGCAAAAGGATGAACTGAACAAATAAGGCAGTAGACAACTTATTCAGATCCAGTATAATGCCAGCATGTCTAAGAATAACAGCAAAAGGCTGACTTATTTTGAGTTATCTGAACATTTACTATAAGAATACCACCACCATGTCAGGGCTGCATTTGTATAGAGCTACAGATTGTCTTAACTCACGAAGAATTTCATAATGCATATGGCCCTCCAAATCTTATTATTTGTTACTGTATTTTAGTGCCTTGAATGCACAACTCGAAATAGTTTGAGATCTGAATAAAAATATGCTCTTTGGCCTTACAAGAATTATGCAGTACACAATATTATGAAGTCATGGTAATGTATAGAATAAAAAGCAAAAGTTCAGTGTTCAGCTGTCCTTTCTACATATGAATAAGATCTTGTCCTTTATGCATTTGTTCAGGTAACTCAAAGGACCAGCGCCATGAGGACGGGTGCTGCATATGTGAATGCCATTTTGGGTTCTTCAAAAAAAAAAGTGAATGCAATTTTGATATCCTGCTGACCGATGGCCTGGGTGCTCGATTTTCGCTGAAATATTCTACAGAGATGTTGTTGAACTATTTAAAACATATCATGTGTGAGGCTTGGTGATGTCACTACTAGATTATGTGTGTCATCGTTGTTGGGAACTTGGGATGCTGTCATGTTTATGGGAGAATGGCCGAATGGGGGTGATTGGGTCAGGTGGTCCTGATGTTTGTTTCTTCTTTGTGTGGGTGTGTTGACAGTTAGAAACAGACATTTGTATCTCGATATTTTGGCTTGTAATAGTCGCCATGGTGCAAGTGAAGATATATAAATAATCATCAGCACATTTCCTTGAACATTTTCAATTATTTGTTTAAAAATGGCCTGTGACAGCAAGTCAGCAATGCATTGACTCTATGCATTTTCCTAATGATCGATCTGAAAGTACAACTTTATGAGCTCCATCATCCTCGCCAGATTGCACTGGCAGCGGCTCGGTGTCGGTCGGCCCATGTTCCCAATTACAAAGAAAAACGAATGTGTATACTTCTATTACGATTTTACGAAGGTGTGGTCACTGGTCAGGCGCTGCGCCGGTGAGCTCGAGGGCCCAGAAGGGCTTGGCCCGGTCGCACTCGGTGCTGACGAACTCGCTGCCGACGATAAGCACGGGAAAGAAGTCGACGAGGCCGAGCAGCGACAGCATCAGCTCGGCATTCACCCGGGGCTCACGACGCCTTCGGTAGCCAAGCAGGAAGACGAAGCATGGACAGGCAGCAGCACGCCGGCGTCAAGGTCACTTACCTGACTACATCGAGACGCAGTTCGTCGCCTCCGACACCGCCGGCTTCAAATACCTGGTGCAGCGTCTCAGCGGCAAATCCCCTACCACCGGCGCGGCGGCGGATCCGGTGACACCGCCGCACAAGCTGCGCGCATGCCACCGCGCAGCTACAGCGGCCGGGATGCCGACCGAATACACTGGAACTGCAGCTGGGCCGCATGGCTACCACCACCCCTACCGGTCGGCGGCGACCGAGGTGATGCGCTACCCCGCCGTCGCTAGCCGCGCGCCGTGGTGGTCGACCACTTGATTTGTGAGACGAGGCGAGACGGAGATAGTGGAATCCTCTCGCACGGAACAGCAGGAGTCAGGAGCTAGAGTTGGGGTGGCCATGCTCGTAGCTCCGCCCTTGGCTGAAGGGGATGCGACGGTGCCGGGAGTCGCCCTCGAGGAGGACGAGGAAGCTGGAATTTCACGCGGGGCTGGTGGGATGCTTTGCTCGTGGGACACTTGAGGGGCTCTGCCGGAGGTGATGCGGCGGCGATGTAATGCATCGGTGGGGGCGGAGGCGCCGACGACGGCGACGGGTCGATGTCTCGGCAACGGGCGACCGGAGTCATTTGGTCGGCGGGCATTTGGACGGATCGAACATTGGGCCGACGATAATGGGCCAGCACCCAGCTATATGGGCCGGCGAGTGAAAATACGGATATATCTTTTCCTTCATTTCCAGAATTAGTTCCTGACCCACAAATATTTAGCTCTGGTCCACAACTTTGAATCCTTGTAATAGGTTCCTCCTATTTTTAAGCCACCTGATCTGAGCCGATGGACGGCTCATAAAAACCTCAAGCATTGAAGAAAAAGTCTTCCTAGAGGGCTGTTGATTCAGTGAAGTCAACTTTAGGCAAACTGGGCCTTGTTGTGTTTAGTTGGCAAAAAACTTGCAAAAGTAACTGTTCCAACTCCTGTAGCATTCCTGTAGCACATTTCGTTTGTTTGTGGTAAATATTATCCTACCATGGGGTAATTAGGCTCAAAAGATTCGGCTCGTGATGTACAACAGAACTGTGTGATTAGTAATTTTTTTACCTACATTTACTGCTCCGAACATATATCTTTTAGTGTATTTAATGTGATGTGATGGAGAGAGAGTTGAAAAAATAGCAAATTTTTGGCAAATTTTTTGCCAACTAAACAAGACCCTGATAGGATACCACAAGGTTCTGTTGGCATATTCCGTGGAGTACAACCACTTGCAACGCAGGTTCGGCTAGCGCACCAGGCACCAGTGCACCACCAAGTCACGGAAGAGACAGACTTGTAAATTTTACCCTACTCCAAGGACATCTACGAGTATGAAACTATCTGCTTTGCTCTGCTCAGATCCAGCCATGTGCACGTGCACGGCTCTCGAAACCTCTAATGTGCCCCGCGTCATACCGAGGCATCGACACGCCACCCTGAACCCCCATCGTCTCATGATCCAATACAGTCGCGGCGATACTATTAATCACATACTTAGTATATTCGATTAATTCTAACGGGGATTTCAATTTGACACGAATTCACCCTTCATAAATCTACCCAAGTTTTATTTCAAACAAAAAAAAATCTACCCAAAGCTCCCAGACCATTTCGTGCTGAGCACAGGCCGACGCATGCAAATTGCAAACCAACAGGATTCGAACGAGCGCGAGCCACTCACTCTTACCTTCCAGGTCGAGATCGAGGTCCCCCAGGCCGTCGTCGGGCACGGTTGGCGGCGGCTGCGGCGTCGACGCCGGCTCGCTCTCGGGGTCCCGCGGCGGCGCGAGGAAGCCTGGCACGAGCGGGGGCGCCAGCTGCGGCTGCATCGGGCGCGGCGCGGGCGCGGGGCCCTCCCTGCTCAGCTCGGCGACGCAGCGCCGGCGCACCGCTCGCTGGAGCCGCCGCGGCCGCGCCTGGCCGCCGCCGTCACCACGCCTGGGCCCCGGCCCCGACCCGGCGGCCCGCGCGAGGAGGAGGCACGCGGCGCCCACGGCCGGCGTCGCCATTATTGCAGCGCGGGGTGCGGGAGATCGCGCGAGGGAAGGGAGGAGGCTGCGGGTCTCGTGCCGTCTCTTCTCGTCTCGCCGTGGGGTGGGAGTGGAGTGCGGTGCGGTGCGGTGCCGGCTGGGGCGCGCTTCCCGGGGTGGCAGAGGGATGGGAGGCGAGGAGGGGTTTTTGGTTGGAAGCGGCGCCCACAGGCCACAGCAAAAACGGATCCGGGGGTGGGGGCGGGTGATCGCCGAGGTGGACAGGTGGGGTGGCGCCAGGCTGCCAGCCACACACAGAAACGCAGCGCGCCGTGGAGTGGACGGACGGACGGAGTCGAAGCGCTTTCAGTGGCTGCGTGGCGTGGAGAAGAATCTGCGGCGGCTTGGCTTTGGCTGGTACTGGTTGATTCACGGACACCACTTCACCGGTTGCTCGTGAGTCGTGACCGCCGGGAGCGGTGTCGCGCTCGGAGACGAGGACGTGCCTTTTTCGTGTCTTCGGGAAGACGATGCATGTGCTTTTCCCTGTCCATCGCTTGGGTCTACATGCAACATGCAGAGGTTTCGTGGCGCGAGGAAGAGGGGCGTGAATTGTGGTGGGCGTTTTCGATCGAGTGTCGTCGTCCTGTGGGCTTGTTGCAACAGGGTGTCACCACTCACCAGTGCTGCTTGCCTCATTTCGGCTCGGCACCGCGGGGGGCTCAAAATGGCTCACGTTGTCACGAAGTAATTCGTTTTTCAAATGAAAAAGAAAGGAAGGAGTATTGTTGGCAGACTCTTTTAGAGCAAGGACAATGGTTTCGCCGACCGCGGGCTGCAAGATGCTGGGCTGTAATTAAGGAGGCAAGTTATATGTATTTTGAATAATTGGACTGATCTAAAAATTGAAAAATGAACTAGAATAACATTATGTGTAAATAATTTTGGAGGAGAAATAAACTAAAATGGTAAAAAAAAACACTATCAGGTACCCACTTCATCCTTAAATGCAAGGCACGTGTAGTTATTCAAGTAGCTTGGGTCGCCAAGACGACTAAGCCTAGTTGGAAGCGAGAGGTTTACACTAGAGGAATGATGAAAACATGGCATGTCGCATATGAGTGTCGTCTTCCTCCTCTCTTCTTCTACTTGTCATTGACGCTGTGGATTAGGGGCTTCGGGATTTGGGTTTGAAGCTGCTGTGAAATGTACAATGGTTGTCGATATTAGAAAAGGTCTAGGATCTTAGGAAAGTCCGGCGCAGAGGGCAGGTTGCAGTGGTGGCGATGCTGCTGATAGGGTTAGCGGCTTGACAACAGGTGGGCTAGGGGTCGGGATGAGAGTGTGGCTTCAATTGCCAGAGACAGGGAAGACATGAAAACATTGAGGGATATATATAATGGGAGTGGGTGAGGGTGGCGGATTCGACCAAGATGACAGATGAGGGAGGTGTGTGTGAGGGGGGGGGGGCGATGTTTGATAAGCTAAGTTTAAAGTGGAGATGGTGGATTCAGCATCTGGGGCACGATGTCAGCATTGACACGAGGAAGAAGAGGCTAGGGCTCATGAGGTTTTAGTTCAGCCGTTGTAGCATTGGTGCTGAACTGTTGCTGCAAGCGACAATTTATAACCGCATCCCACAAATTTATTATAAATTTGAAAGAGATACTAATAGCATCTTTACCTCAGTTTTTTAATTTAAAAGCAGGGCATATACTCTAACTTTTAGTGGACAGCCGAACACACTCTAAAGCGATCAGTTTACATCACTACGCCAAAAACGATTGTACTGGCACATAGAAATTAGCGTGATGGCGGGTGTAACTGGCACCCGCCAGTAGTGAAGGCCTCCCGCCAGCACAAACGGGGAATGGTGGGTGGCTGACCGGTGGGGTCCCTCCCATAAAAAATATTTTTTTTGCAGTTTATTTTGGGTTTTTTTAGCACTGACCCGAAAACCTCAGTGCTGGCGGGCGACTTAAGCGCCCGCTCGCACTAGGTCTCAGTGCTAGCGGGCGGACAACCGCCAGCACTAAGGTGATTTGTGCTGGCAGCCTGGCACAAGGTCGCTGGCGGGCGCTCCACCCGCCAGCAAATGCCCCTTTTACCCGCCAGCACAAATCGTTTGTGGCCTAGTGCATCTTCGGAGAAAAATAAAGTTGATCAGTTTACAAGCGGCTGCGCTCGAGTGGGTTTTGCCATCGCGTTGACCACCGCCGAACGTCCGACGACTGCTCCACCGTGCTCGGCCGGCGCCGCCAGGTACCTCCGCACCTCGTCGAGCACACCCATGAACTCGGCGAAGGTGATAGGCGAGCGGTCGCCGTACGTCCATCAGTCCATGGTGGCGATCCGCTCCAGCTCGCCGCGAATCTCCGTCGTCCCGGCCGATAGATCCTCTCGATGCACGCGACGGAACGCCTGGTCGCGGCTAGGAGATTGTCCACGACGACCGTCGACCGCTAGTCGGTCTCTCGCCATGGCGCTACGCTACGCATGGATCGGTGTCGTGTCAATGATCTTCTTTTCTTTTTTAATTTTTAATTAACTACGGAATAGCTAGCGTGATCGATCGGTCGAGAGGTGCTCGTGTAGTGTGGTGTGGTGTTTGACTCGAATTCGTCCGTCAGTCCGTGCCCAGTCGGACGCCACCCTTCGTGGCCCTACATGTCACTGGCTAAACCGCTGACTAGTCCACCCTCCAAATGGAGGCCCCACCTGTCAGTGAATTGCACCATCAAGCCAATCGCCCAATCCTCCCCCTCCACCAGCGCCCCCAATCGCGCGATCGCAGAGCGAGCGGTTGCCCGCGACCATGGCCGGCGGCGGTCACGACGAAGGCGACCTCGCCGCCCTCCTGGAGCAGGTCAGCGTATCATCACACGCCTCCGACCGCGACCTCGTCTTCCAGCTCCAGCTCGCCGAGGCCATCCAGGCGTCCTCGGGGTCGTCGGACGCGGCCTACGCCCTCGCGCTCCACGCCGCCGACCTCGCGCGCGCCGAGCTCGGCCGCCGCGACGCCCGCTTTGCGCGGGAGCTCGAAGCCATCCCGGAGGACCGATGGGCCCGCGACGGCGACTGCTTCGAGCGCCCTCTGGGCTCGCCGGGCGCGGCGTCGGCCCCCCTCTTCCGCGTCTCCTACAAGGGCATGGCGAGCAGGGACGTGGTGGGCCCGCGGGACCGGGACCCCGGCGTCGCGGTCCTTGCTGCGGCCGTGTGCGGCCCGCAGGGGGAGGTGCTGATCAGGGTGCAGAAGCCGGTGGAGGGATACGTGGGTGGGCGCGAGGTGCTGGAGGCGATGGCGCTCATGGAGGGCCTCCACGCGGCGCTTGGGTTGGACATCCGCAGCGTCGGGATCGTCAGCGATTACAGGCCGCTGCATAACCATGTACGCGATTCGATCCATGGTCCCTAACGATACTTGTATTACCTCTCCGACTTCCATTTACTTATGGACATGGACTTGTTTTTTGTCAATATGAAGCAATCAGCACGTGCAGAGTGTCAGTACTAATATTTCTCAAGTTTCTCTGTTTGAACTACAGGACAAGGAATATTGCTTTCATCATGTTCTTTTCCCAACTTATTCAAATCTCTGTTATGTTCAGTTCAGCAAGAAATTCAACATGAAAAGGCCAACACTAATGACTTGTAGTGCTCGGTTCTAGCAGTCTCAGTTCCAAATTAAGTATTTGGTTGTGTAGCCCTGTTACTACCAGTACAAAATAAAAATACTTGGTGTAGTACGGTCAACATTCTGTATGCAGGCGTTTGATGTTTTAACTTTTAACGCCTGTCTTTATCCCAATATCTTACTGAATGTGTTTGTCGTGGTATATACGTACTTAACTTCTCAATTTTGTTGGGGGTAATACCATGTGGTTGCAGATTCTTGGAATTTGGAGTGTGGCACAGAAGAAGGTTGCAGATATGGTCGATCAAGTTCTCTCAGTGATGATGGAGTTTGAGGAGTGTAAAATGCTGCTGGTTCGGCCAAGAGAAGATAGCTATGTCATAAAACTAGCAAGAGATTCCATGTATTCTCAGATCGCCAAAGCTCTCGCCATCGATACTAGCAAGGATAAAAGAGAGACCTGTACCATTTGCTTGGAAGACACTGATGTCTCTAAAATCCATGTGGTTGAAGGTTGCGCACATCGTTTTTGTTTCTCCTGCATGAAGGAGCATGTGAAAGTTAAGCTTCTCCATTGGATGCTCCCATCTTGCCCACAAGATGGTTGCACTACCAAGCTAAGTGTGGAAGGTTCAAAGATATTCCTATCAGCGCAACTGTTACAGATCATGGTGGAACGTATCAGAGAAGGGCAGATCCCTCCATCTCAAAAGATTTATTGCCCTTATCCAAAGTGTTCAGCATTGATGTCCTTGAGTGAGCTGATACATCCAATGCAAGAATCCTGCTCGAGGTATAAGGTTGATGATGCTACCACATTGAGGAAGTGTGTGAAATGCAGAGGCTCGTTTTGCTACAGATGTAGCATTATAGGATGAGTTGCTATGACTACAGGAGGAGATATCCCCATGCTCGTCTAGAGGATGCAAAGTTAAAGAATCTAGCTGAACAGAAGCTGTGGCGCCAATGTGTGAAATGCAAGCACATGATTGAACTCTCAGAGGGTTGCTACCACATGACCTGTGTGTAAGGCCCCATCCTCTTCTCTTCAGTCTTGATGATTGCATATTGTCATAATCATTGTACAAAAAAAGAAAACTATTAACTGACAATCCTTATTAAGTTTCTTATTGACCAATTTTTGTGTCACAATACTTGGTGATGTTAAAGTCTTTTGTTGTATCTCTGATGTTGCCTGTTGCAGGTGCGGCTATGAGTTCTGCTACACATGTGGAAAAGAATGGAAGGAGAAGAAGGCAACCTGCTCCTGTCCGCTGTGGGATGAGAGTAATATAATCCGTGATGATAGTGGGGATGAGGATGACTACTATGACGAAGAGGAGGATGACTACTATTGTGAAGAGGACGATGAAAATGTTTACTATCTTGAAGAACAAAGAGACGTTTTCTATAATCAAGATTATTGGCATTATGACAATGGAGGGGCCCGACGCACGGGTAACTACTATCGCCTCTACTAGTAGGCCAACTTCAAGAAAATTCAGTAACCGACTATTTTTTGTAATTGAAACTGAATCCAGTAGGTGGATGAGAGTTCTATCCACAGTGCTTGCATTAGTACCTTGCCAACCGGATCGCAAAGCTGATTTTGTGTGTCCGATGGAGTACCATTAGTAGTTCATCTAAAAGTAGAAGAAGTGAGGAACCTTATGGTACTATGTTCATGCAATTGTCCAGGATAGCTTTCCTGGGAGTTGTGCGATGTTCTTATTTTTGAACAAAAAGACGTGCAATGTTCTAAAAAAGGGATGACTATGACTTCCACATTTCCCTTTATTATATATATTCCCTATCACTACACTCAAACACCAAGGCATTTTTAGGCTCTTGGCTTGCTCAGGTCTGCGCCAAAATGCTCATCATTTTCGAATAATGCAGTATGGACAACTCCCCATGTGTACTTTGTGCTTTGCATATATGAGCGGCAATATGAGAATATATGCCTACTCATCGCTAGTCATAAATTTGAGAGCATGGCTGTGCATTGCGAAGACCAAGCAAGCAAACAACTCACAGGTATGATTAAGCATATGGCCATCGGCCTTGTGTGTCATAACAATACCTGATCGCACTGCAACAAGCATTAGACTCTTATACCGTATCTAGCTGTTCGTGTTAGTCGTTCACATTCAGGGAAAATTTTGTGTGCATTGTTAGTCGGGCTGCAGTTTTACTGTACCAGATACGTGTCCACCAGCCTAGTTCATGAAGCATGTCGTTTTACTACTCCTAGTCGCAGGGGGCGGATCTAGGAACTGAGAGCACCGGGGTCAGCTTCATTAGGAGATGGGGTCATTAGTGTTAATGAAAATTAATAAACAGTGATTTCTTTGGAGTTTACGAGAAATTATCAGGATCAGCTGATCCCGATGACATAGGCTGGATCCGCCCCTGCCTAGTCGGGAGTACTCCCTCCATTCTTTAATATATGACACCGTTGACTTTTTACTCTAACTTTAAGCACCAATATCTATTGACTAAGTTAGTTAACTAAAGTGAAATGTATATCTTATGTCTATTGTCAAATGTATTTTAGATTTAACTAGTCCGTTTATCGATTTACAAAAATATTTGTAGAAAAGACGAATAGTCAAACGAAGGAAAAAAAGTCAATGATATCATATATTTAAGAACGGAGGTAGTATATGTTTTTAATATTGCTGGCTGCTAAAGCTGTATTTGTAATCATTCTTCTATGTACAACCGTTGTTTTGGTTTCTAATGGTTGACCTTAGTTTATCAGTACTCCTAGCTGGTAAGTAGTTGTCACTTGTCAGTCTTGGAGTTTTACACTATACGGTCAGTTGCGCAGCAATGCACTTGTGCGAGCGCCAACCGTACGTTCAGAGCCGAGACAAAGTGCCCTTAACCTTGCTCCTGATCGCAGGGTCTTAGTAGCTTTTATACAATATATAATGTTTTGTACAATTTACCATGCCAAATTTTGTAAATAAGATTGCACTCCTTGTCAGTCGAAGTTACAGGCAAGAGAACTGCATGCTGCAACTGCATCTGCATGTTTGGTGCTCGATTATCAAACTGGAAGAACTTCAAAGTAAACAAATCATGTAAGGATTTAACCAGCCGGAGAGTATATAGTTGCTTAATCTCTGAAAATAACCTGGATACTTTTACACGTTCAATTACACGACAAATGACCTGAAACTAAAATACAACCAGCCGTTGTGGCGGCTTGAGATCGATGCAGCACTCGCGAGAGTCGAGACTGCTGAAGGGTCAGGTGGAGGGGCGCCCGTCGTCAGTCGTGTCAAGCTCGGCTACCTTCCTCTCGCCGCCGCCGCCGTATCGGTATCTGACCAAACTGACGGACCTCGTGCTCGAGAAGCGACTCCGCAGCAGCCAGCAGGACGTACGCTCTGACTAGTGACGGGTATCTCACGCATCAGCCATCATGACATCGCCTCCGTGGTCCCTGCTGACGCCGCCGCCGCCGCCGCCCCCACTAGCGCGCCGCTGCCACTCGCAGTACACGTCGATAGGCTCGGTCAACGCGTCGGCGGCGGCGGCGGAGTAGCCCGCCCCGCAGTCGACGGCGCCGCACGAGGCCTCGGCGACCTTGCGCCTGGGGTCGATCCGGCACTCGACGCTCTCGGCGCGCTTGCAGACCGGGCAGCGGAAGGTCGTGGCCAGCTTCTCCCGCGCCACCAGAGTCGTCCCGGGCAGCGCCGTCGTCGTCGGGCTCGTCGCCCCGACGGACCCCGCGTCCGCGAAGCTCTGGGCTCGCAGCAGGAGGCGGGACGACTCGTCGTCGGAAAGGAAGACGGCGCGGGTTCTTGGATTGCGCTGCCTAGCCATCTTCTTCTCGCAGGATTTTTGCCTTCACAACAAAGATTGTGCTGCCGAGAAGTGCCCAGGCTGGGCCGCTGGGGTCGTATGACCGCTTCGTGTTCGTGTCCGGCTCGAACTCGATAGTGCCCAGTCGGACACCGCCATCCGTGGCCCCCACATGTCGCTGGAGTGTTGACTGGTCTTCACGCATCCGGGGCCCACATTGACCGCACCTGCCAGTAACCGACCCGCGCTCGCGCGAGCCCAGCAGCCCAGGAGAGAGAGAGAGAGACGGCGGCCGTCTTCTTGAAACGCCCCGCGCCTCGCCACGGCGTGCCACCCAAACCGTTGGCGGCATTGCCGCAACGACCACCTGTGGCCAGGGTTAGACTTACCGTTGGTAACCGGCCGGTTTACCGCGGTAACCGGCCTTACCGGCCTGGACCGGTTACGGTACCGGCCGGTTACCAACCGTTAGGGTTAGGAAATTTTGAATTTGAATTCCAAAAATTGAAAATTGTGGAAAAAATCTCTAAAAATACTTCGTGATTTATTGAATCTAATGGTGTCAAATTTGTTGCAAACTTAGTTCATTTAGTATAAATTTCAACCAAAAGAAGTTAAACCAAAAATGAAAAAAGAAAAAAAATTACGGCGGCCCAGGTCGGCCCACTAAGGCCCAACGATGGGGGGGGGGTCAAACTAACCCTACCCCAGCTCCCCACCCCATTCCACCCGTGCCAAAACATCCAGAACCGCCTCCCCTGACCCCTCTCGCGTCCGCCTCCCCTGGTCCGCCGTCCGGCCGCCGCCGCCGCCTAACCGGCCACCGAGCGCGGCTTACCGCTCGGTCGGCTCGGTAAGCCAGGCGGCCGCCGGATCTACCCGCGCGCCGCACCGGACGGGCGGTTTACCGACCCGGACCAGCGGTTAGCCGCGGTAAGGCCGCGGTAAACCGCCCCGGCGCAGGTACTTCCTCCCCCCTTTGATTTATCTAGTTTTTCAATATGTTTTGATATACAAGTGTAGAACATTTTGATTTAGGATGCGTATATGATTTGACTCAGGTGTTTACATGATTTAGGTTTGTAATTGTAGATATGTAGACCATAAATGTAGGATTTTGGTAGAGCATATTTAGGTGTATATTTGATTTCATTTAGGATGTGTGTATGATTTAGTTGTATATATGATTTCATTAAGGATGCAGAAATTTGGAGCATATTTAGGTATATGATTTATGTGATTGATTTGTGGATGTTGTCCATTTATGCAGATACAAAATGGCATCTAGAGATGTTGTGTGGGAACACGGTGAAAATCATCACCCCGGATGGCGATGCAACTATTGTCATATGCACAAAAGTGGAGGTGGTGCGACTAGGTTCAAACAACATTTGGCTGGAAGAGGGACCCAGGTGGTCCATTGCAGGAATGTGCCACCACCTGTGCGGGAGTACTTTCAGCGTGAGATTGAGAGGACTAAGAAGGCAACGTATGAACGGAATAAAGAGATCTTTTATTACTATGAGTCTATGACTATGGTATTGTATTTGTATGCACGATTAGCACTATCATTATGGTATTGTATGCACAATTATTACTATGACATTGTTTGTATGCAAAACTATGTTATTATTCCTTTGGTGAGGTTTTGTGATGTTCTTTACATTAAGTTATGCATAGATCATGCTAATATTTTCATTAATTCATCACCGGAGAACCAGAAACACACGGTCGGTTTTCCTTCCTTCAGCTTCGGTTTACCGCCCGTACCGATCGGTAACCGGTCCTAACCGGTCGGTTTACCGATCCCTAACCGAATGAACTAGCGGTTGATTTGAAAATTTGAATTTGTTCGGTAACCGCCGGTTACCGCGGCTTACCGGTCGGTAAACCGTTACCGAGGGCCGGCGGTTAGGGCGCCCGGACCGGTAAGGTTAACCCTGCCTGTGGCACGCGGCACGCGGCACGCCAACAGCCAGCAAGCGATAGAGTTCTTCCCGGACGGCACCCACATGCGGCTGCAGAGCGGCGTGGCCGGCGGTCGGCGGGTACCTGGACGAGGACGAGGACGAGACAGGTGTCTCCCCTCGCCACCGCGCCCGCGCGACGCGGAATGCCGCGTGGAGCCGTGGAGGGTCCAGCCAGCAGGGTTTTTTTACCGACCGCCAGGGTGAAACTGCCGGCCCTCGGTAACAGTTTACCGCAGCGGTACGAGCGGTTACCGATTTATACCGTTCGAATTAAAAATTCCAAACGAAACCTCCCGTGTAAGCGGTTTCGAACGGTTTACCGAGCGGTTTGAGCGGTAAACCATCCGCTGGGAAAAAAAATCAGCGCAGTGAAGAATTTGATGTGTTTTCAAATTTAAATTAAAAAATTAAAAAATATAAGAAAATTTTCTAAAAATATTTCAAGGTGTGTAGAATCTAATGGTGTCAATTTTTTTCAAATATTAGTGCATTTAGTATTTATTGCGGGCATTAGAAGTTCAACCAGCCAATTTTTTCCTTTTTCTTTTTTGGTTGAACTTCTAATGCTCGCAAAGTATACTAAACGAACGAATATTTGAAAAAAGTTGACACCATTAGATACGTGGCGACTTGATCTATTTTTAGGGATTTTTTTAAAAAAATCAAATTCAAAATTTCGAACGGGGCGGTTACCGAACCGGCCGGAACCGCAACCGTTCCAGAGTGGTATCAGCGGTAACCGCGGTTACCACGCGGTAACTTCCGATATTTTTAACCCTGCCAGCCAGTTGCGTGGCAGTCGCATGGAGTGCCTACGTCTTGCGCGCGGCCTACGGAGCAATGGACGGAAGCCGCATGGGGCGCCGGCGACTCGGCGTCGGGGCCACGAGATCGTCCTCGTCTGAAAGATTGAAAAAAAAGGACTAAAAGAGTTTATATCTGCAAAATATTCACTTACAATTAATAATCACGATCCAAATTAAAGGAATTTATGAAAAATGTCGGCCTTCTATTTTTCACAGACCCCCGTTTGGATCGCAATTATTAATCACGACCGTAGAGTCCATCACCGCCGTTCCCTCCAGGTCCAGCTCTGGTGACGAGCTTGCCTATCGCCATCCCCCGGTGTTTCTGAATGCAGACCCTTGAACAATTGCGATTTGTTTCTGAATTCCTGTCTGCTATTTGTTGATCTTCGTCAGATCATGATATATCTTGTCAGCATGACAGTTTCTGGGTGAGCTCTTGTTGTCATCTGGCCTGTTACATCACCATGGTAGTTTTTCTCGTGATTACAGTTAAACACATTGACTGAACATTTTGTTAAAACGTGCATTGGTATTCAGAATTTGTGCATTCAGTCACCAGTGTAGTCAGTTTGCTTCATTTCCGAAAGCACCAGGGTTCCATGTCAACAGAGTATATCTCCTCTGGCCATCGACCTGCCTCTCAGCGAGGAGCGCATATGGTGACATCCTCGTCCTCGGACCTCACCACCTGGTCACCAGGTAAGAACTTTCTAGTAGTATTCCCAGCTGTCAGTGCAACAGAACATCTGCTTCTCTTCAGTTGATGAAACATATTCGGTTGGCCAGACTGCCAGAGGAGATGTACTAACGGCTTACTGTAGCTCAGATGTACTTTCAGGTGTTCAGACTTCAGAATACCAACAGTAGCATACTGATGACAATAGGAACTGAAACTTACTCACTGTGTAATACCCCATGTCCCCATATGTTCAGACTTCAGAGTACATCAATGATTCTGAATTTGCTGCCCAAAGAGACGAGTGAAATATTTGCTGCATTACTTAGATTGGTTAAACTTAGTGTTAAGACCAAAAAGTACCTCGTTTCAAAAAGCATGGGCGGAGGCACCATGATTCCTGGGTATTCCCAGGAATACCCAACAATTTTTCCCATCAATCAAGCTACACACAAATATAGACTTAGTATGAGCCAAGCAAACTAAGCAATGGCCTTCCCAGCGCCTAATTTCTCATCCCCTAATCCACCATGTTGATGAGTCTTTTCCTCACGTATTTAACGAATGAAACAATTGCTCTGTGGTATGTTTCTTTCAATTTTCTATTGTAGGCACACTGGTGGTGAACCTACTTTGAAAGATGAGGTTGAAATATTAACGGTTTTGAAATGTTTGTGGGAATTAGATGTGATCATGTGAAGGTACATATGCTAGTTTCATCAACCGCGATGCAAGAGCTGATTAGTCTTTGATAGAAATTCGGCTGCGAGTTATTTTTTCTTGGAAGTTAAGGACACTGACATCATCTATCTTTGAAGGAATTCTTTAAAAATAGTGTAATTTTTCATTTGAGATGTGGTTAGCTGGAACGATTTGCTATATTTTTTCCATGTCTTGGAAGAAAAGATTGGCTTAAGAATTGGGAATACACAACTTTGAAATCCTGCCTCCGCCACTGTCAAAAAGACCAAAAAATATCCTAGAGAAGCAGAAACAATTGAATGGAAACACTCTCAGCTCTTTACTATTGCATTTGCAGTCTTTTCCGCAGGTGCGAAAAATGGTCTGAACATACAGAGCAGGATTTGTTTCCAATACTCTAGTCTGAGCCCCAGTTGATTTGTCTCACTTGGACGGTGTACTGAAATCTGAACCCTTATGAAAATGAACTGTTGAAAAAAAAAAGAAACTCACTACCCAGATGCTAACTCCTTAAGTATCTTACTTATTCCTTTTGAATTCAGCTAATGAGTTGCAGTATCCAGATGCTGATTCACCAGAGGCAGATGTGAGCTGGACTTCAGACAGCAGCTTTTCTCGTTTGTATAGTCTAAGAAAACCCGGAAAAATTCTGCAACTATGATGTGAAAGTATGGTAGAACGGATTTTGCAGTGACATTGTTGCACTTGCAGTTAGTTGCCATCTTCATCTGATCGTTTCTGTTGGGTGATAGAATGTATGTATGTTGGGTGCTAAAAAAGGCTATGCAGACAGTATCACTCACATACATGGGCCCTTCGTACTTGGTTGCGGGTGTTGGGCCGCCGAACCTCTGGGCCGGCCTGCTTGTCCCCTCAATGGTTCTCCGTGTTCCTTCACCGAAAGCGTCTTCTTGGACTTTGCCCTCTTCTCTGTTTCTTCTTCCTGTCCATGACATACTCTGGTCTCCAGTCCACAACTCCCGGCCATTTCTCTCGGGTCCCCGACGCGACGCAGGATGCACGCCGCCTCCTGCATCCGCCTCGGCTCGCCCTAGGGTTCGTCACCCAGACAGCCTGGACGACCACACTGCCAGCGGAGACCCCTCTGCCCGCCCTCATCCGCCCACGCAGACGCCGGGCCGCCGCATTCTCGCCGACCTCAACGTCGGATCGCCTACTTCCTGGTGGCGCCGGTGTTCTGCCGCCACCACAGCGGCCCGAAGCCCACAAGCTGGGGTAGTAACCCTCTTTTCGTGATGTATTTTCTGCCATCTTGGTGGCGTTTTCAATAAATTGTTCTTTTTTTCGACACTTCAATAAATTGTTGCTAATCTGTTGTTCGATGATTGTATGCCATGTTTTTAGTGCTAATATATGCAGTGGTTTTCACTGCACTGTCGGATGCAAATATTAAAATTACATGATTGAATTTTCTCAACTGCGTTTGCCTGCCAGTCTATCAGGTATTAATGTATCGCCAATATGCACCGCACCGCAGTGAATTGTTTTGAAGTTCCTTCGCAAAAATGTAATGACAAATTCTTTCTATAGATCACTGTCACCGTGGGCGTATTGCCAAATCAGTGATGGGTTCAACAGGAGATTGGGCGTTTGGATTGGAGCCGTGGACATCACCAGCATTGGAGGACCTGCTCCCAGAGCTCTCCCGTGAGGAGCAGCGCTATTAAGAAATGGGAATAATACATATACTTTCTGTATGACTTTCCTTGCTTTGGAGCTTTAGGAATCAGCTCTGTAAAGATGGAAGCAATAAAGTCCCTGATGATTAGTAGACCTAGACAAGAAGAAAACAGTATTTAACTTAAAGATCTTGTGCTATAGTGTGTTAAACGCTGCAGTTAAGTTTGATTACACAATAACCACTGGCACAGAGCGTAGTAGATATATTTACACAGTCAACGAAAGGTTGCTCTTGAGAGTCACAGCCCAAACAAAGTGCCGTCATGTTTTGCTGAAGTAGTTCTTTTAGAGACAAACTGCCTCTCTTCACCTTGAAATCATTCATAGTAACTCTGATTTTGTTGGTGTGTTGTAATGACAGCTTGTGAATTTCTGACAAGTGACAACTGCAGTTGAAGTTAAACTGATAGCAGTCTCAGACATGAGCTATATGCTTTTTTTGGGAGGACCAATTGAGCCAATTGAGGAAGTCGTAAGGAATAAAATTGCAAAGTTCTATACATGCATGATAATATCTCATGTGACTGAGTGAAAGACAATTGCCCTTATGATTCTTGCACACCATCACCATACCCGTATTTCTGCAAGCTTACTGTTACAAAAAAAAATCAAGTCCTTTTATTGTGTGAACCTTCTATGTTCATGATATGGTTTAGGAAGAAGACTTGTTTGCACAAATAATGGAGCACAAGTGGTTCTATGCATATATATGTGCATACATTGAACACATAACTAATCAATCAAATTTCTCCTATTACATTGGATGCAGTAGGCGTGACATCCACATCATTCGCCATGCCCGCTACGCTCTCCACCATTACAATGCCAAACACCCAGCAAGTCCAGTTCTCTTCATTTGAGTAGTAATTCAATTAGTCCTTATCAATTGCATTGCAATCAACTTCCTGCCCTGAGCTGCATGACATGACATATATAATCGACCTCTGCCTGCAGGTGAAGAGTTTGATGCTGTGAAGCCTCTGATGGGAGCCAGCGTGCGCTTCAAAGGCCAGTTGTGGTACCACGTCAACTTCTGGGCTCGCTGCTGCAAGAGCAAAAAGGTCAAGCGCTTCTTTGCTGAGGTACACTACAAGCCACCCGGACCCGGATCCGGCAGCAGCTCTGTCTGCTCATGCCTGCCATTTCGAGTCCCAGGAGCTGAGAAGGCACCCAACAGCAGCTCTGTCTGCTCATTCCTGTCATTTCCAGCCCCGGATACCGAGAAGCCATCCAGCAGCAGCACTGTGTGCTTGGGCGTGCCATTTCCAGTCCTGATCCCCATTGTTGAAGCTTGCACCATCATCCGTATGTATCTATGCATGTGAATTTATTTCTTTTTTTTGTTAGCTAGTCAGTATGATTCAATTGGTGTTAACATGCTTGCATATATGGTTGCAGAAGAGCCTCTTGGCAAATACAGGAGGAGTTGCGCTTTCTGTCGCGGTCACTTGGACATTTTGCACCCCAAGGGTCGGAAGTTTGTTTGTGGAAACGATAAGGACAGGATAGAACAACGACTCTTGCCTGGCGTGTCTATAAGCCCTGAGATGCCATTCACTTGCCGCGTGGGGCCGGCCTCTTCCAGCAGCCGAGAGGAGGAGGAAGGCTAGAGGGAACTAACTCTGAACTTGTCCCTTGGACGCTCAAGGTCAAGAGAAAGAGAGGAGGGAACTATAGAAGAAATTCTATTTTGTTCACAGATGTTGTGCAAGTGGTCGTTGGGTCATTGTTTGCCAAATGTGCATAGAATAGATTCATAGATATTTGTTCATTTGATGTTGATACCGTATGTGCTGCATTTCTGTGATGCAATCATGCGCCGAACTACTGATGCTTGTCAGATTCAGTAAAAACTAATTCAGTTCTGTTTCTTAATGATGTTATGACCCCCGGCCGTTCTTGGGGGTTGATATTCTGCGCAGATGTATGTGATGTGCGGTGCATTTTTCGCTTTTTTGTATTTTGAGGAAAAGACCTCCAATCTGCTGTATGCATACGCTCTGCTGGTAGGGTTTCTCGCGAAGCTGGTGGGTGATTGGAAGAAAAGAAGCCTGCTGTATGCCTGTATGCATACGCTCTGCTGATGGGGTTTCTGGCGAAGCTGGTGGGTGATTGGAAGCCCGTGACAGAACTTAGGCTACTTGACCACAGACATGCCCAGCCTAACAGCACTGATGATGTTTGATTACTAGACGAAAATGTCCGTAACACTGTTTCTCGTCCGACAACATGTCCAGGCTTAATGCTGCACTTGTATTGAGTATTTGAGTTACCAAAAATCAATCACATGCATGGAAGCAAAAGGAAGAGGCTGCCATGTCAGGTGTTGGTTGACTATGAAAACTCATTTCTCCGGCGGTGGTCCTACTATACTCCTACATGCCTTATATTGGAGAAAAACTTCAAGGATTGGGTTTGCTCAAAAAGCACAATGAAATGGATATATAAAATTATGCCTATTGAACCAATGGAGAAATAATTTTACATCCTCATTAAATGCCTATTAGCTAAATGGATAGTTAACCTGCTAAATACTGATGGCATGTGGCAAGATTTGCTTAAATAAGTATCTCGGGTCTAAATCCCTAACGCAGGTTAAGGCTGAACCATATGACTCTCATTTTTCGGAGGACAAGTGGGTAGGCAATGTGTCTCCCAGGGAAAGATATCCTTCACTTTTTAATATTGTAAGGGACCCTCATTCATCGGTGGCAAAAATTTTGGCTACTCATCCGTTAAATATCTCTTTTTCGAAGGACTCTGTAGGACTCACATCCACCTTTCAGACATAAAAAATCTGGAAGTTCAATTAAAGTTCCTCTAAAAATTAAAATCTTCCTTTGGTTTTTACAAAAGTAAGTGGTTTTAAATTAAAGATAATCTCGGAAAAATTGGAAAGGTAGCCAGAAATGTGTTGACCGTAACCTTAACGAGACAGTTCAACATTTATTTATGGATTGTCATTATGCGAGAATGGTCTGGAGGATGGTATATCTAGCTACAGGTTTAACTCAACTCAAGTCTATACGACATATGTTCGGTTCTTGACTTTATAATCAAAATAGCAAGATTAGAGCCTTGATTTAGATGGGCAATATGGAAAACCCGTAAAGATATTATCTTTCATAGAATTAAACATAACTCGATTCTGCAGGTTATTTTCAGAGAGAATTGGTTACGTTTTTGGGCGCAGCTGCAGCGTGATGAGCACAACAAGAACTTACTCTCTTCGTTGAGCACAAAGCTAGAGATGGTGTCTTTAGAATAGGCCAACGGAGGATGGAAGCATTTATATCGTTTGCTTTAATTCTTGTCTCTATATTTTGAGATGATGTGACTTTTGATACCAAACTTTGTAATAATGGGTTGTGGATGTCTCTTGACGTAGAGGCCGGATATTGTATCCATTATTTAAAAAATTAGAATTAATAAAAAATAAAGATCTCATGCGTTAGAAATACGCAAGAAGTCAGGCCCACACACATAAATGCTGGTCGGTCGCTCCCTCATGACACCAATACTACTTCTCTCTCTTGTCTTCTCGTGTCCCGCACCCATCTGGCCACTTCCTCGTGTTGTCGCGCAATCGCGCTCTCCCACCGAATGCAGCCCTCGTATGCCCATCAGTGTTTTCAAATCGTCGGATTTATCGCGATTTATCGCCCTTATCGCTCAGTGCATACCGATAAAGACCACCGACCCGAGTTGCACGATTAGAAATCATATCGTCTGATAAATCGTCCACTTATCGCGATAAATCGTCCGATTAGACTGAGGACGATAAGTTTTGAGGGACAAAATTGCAGCCTGAAATACATATGGAGATGAAGAGGGTTTTGCTTTAGATGAAACTTTACTTGCTTAGACTTTAAATGTGTTGTACTGCTAATGTGATGCCCAACTTTTGATGTATTAGACATTTAGGCTTCATGTGTCATCATTTGACACCTTGTTTAATTATGTGCTTGCTGCCTGCTATGGTTGGCTAGTTGCTCAGCCTTCAAAATTATATAGTATATACTATATGATATGTATATTAGTCCTATACTCCTTAGGACGATTATACTACCGATAAGGTCGATTAGCCTCGATTTATCGGGCTTATCGACGACTTATCACGATTAATCATCTTATCGATACCCTCATGATAAGGTTCGATAATACGATTTGAAAACATTGATGCCCACCATACAGCCCAACCGCCGTCCAGCTTGCCTTCGACGTCGTCAGCTTCACCACGCATCCCAATCAGGAGCCACCTCTAGCGACCGACGCTTTGCCTCCTTGCCGCCACCGTGTCTAGTGCGTGAGTAATTCACTTAGAATCCTGCTACAAAATTGGGTCATTCAGTCTTGTAATAGGACCGTAGCGATCTCAAGCGAGTTGAAGTAAACAAATTCTTCTTCTACCTTAATACAAAGATACGTAATTCTCTTTCGTATTCGATAAAAAAACTAGACGCAGTGCTTGAATTGGCCTAACCTCCTAGGTTATTTTAGACCTTCAAAATTGCTGAAAGCATCATGTGTTTGAACGATCACGTCCTTTACCATCTTCCATCTCTGCTGGGTGATAAACAGATGTTTCTGTTTGCTCTGAACCAGCTCCTGGTAAACCATATGTTTCAGTCAATGTTTTCTGCACTTAGCTTTGAAGTCATGAATTGAAAAGCATCATTTATATCGCTAGTGGAAGTGCACGTGCGACACGCACATGATATAAAAAGAATTGAATACAAAACCATGAAACTGCAACACATAGAACTACCAATTCAAATTAAAAATCTAACAATTATAATGCCGTTATGGCAATTTGTGAAGGGGTAAAGGTTACATATATAAACTAAAATCTAAAATTGGAACTCCTTCTCAATCGTAATTAATCTTCTCGGCATGTGCGGCAACAGAAACTTTGATATTGTCGTGTGTCGTAACATTCGTACGCAGCTCAGTTCTAACGGCTGCACAAGAATAATAATAAAATTATTATACATAAAGATGTTGTGGAAAAAATAATATGCATCGCTTCGAGTATAAAAATTTGTAAACACCTTCGAGGCTATCTATCCGAGGGTATGTGCCATTTTCAACCAAGATGATGGTCGTGTCTTCACATTCTTCGAAGCAATATGAAAATTATTCGGATGTCATTATCAATTATTAATATTAAAAATGTATAGAGCACAAATTATTTTATTAAAAATGGTTAACGCACCTATATGATGATTCACGCGAACTCTTGTAGCCATCATAAAATGGTTGTTGAGTTTGGCATCAATGGATTTTTGACAGATCATCTGGTCGCGGTATGTAATAATGCGGACAAAACCAATGCAACTAAAAAGAACCATTATTTTGGACACGTGCATAATTTTGATTGTTAAGAGCATCTCCAACAGTTTGCCAAATTTTACTTGGCAAATCTTGTGTTTTGCCAACTTCTAAAAAGATATGACAAGTAAAAAAAGAGTCGATCTCCAACAGTTTGGCATAATTCACTTGCCAAATCCAGATATAACTTACATCAGGAACCCTGAGAGAGAAACAAAATTATGTTTCTACCCATCACCTCTTGAAAACTTAAATAAGGAATCCTGAGAAAAAACAAAATTATTTTTATACCCTTCCACCTCTTCTAATACGGAAGGATGCGCCGCGGATCACTGCACGCATATATGCGCGCGCGGAGTCGGTTTTTCCCAACTTAGGATAAATGACAACCTGAGATGGGGAACTTGGAGAAGTTTTTTTTTTGTTTCTGCCAAAAAAATAACAACGGCAACTTGAGATGGGGTATTGTTGGAGTTGCTCTAATAAAATTGAAATGTAAACCAACCTGGTGTCCTTCACGCAGATCTCTTTTGTTCCACGTGGATCCCTTCATCGGCACGACAGAAGCCACAACAACTAGCAAGTCGACCTCAGAACCATGCACCATTGAAAGGGCATCATCCATGGTCATGAAGAAGACCGATGAAACCATCTTACACTCTATTATCTCACAATCGGTTTTTTTGTTGTGTGTGTTAATGGGGGCGTGGGTCTCACAACCGATGAAAGATCGAGTTATATATAAAGGGGGCGTGGGTCTCATAGGGATACATATATTTTGGCAGCTAATATGTTTCCTAACTGAAAATATGGTATAAGATCAATCAATCAAATCAGTCGAATGGCTAATGATGATGTGGGCGTTTAAACAAGCTATAGAGTTGCCATATATAAAAAGTAGAGACGAACGGCACCGCGATCCCTTTCAATCAACTTGAGTTGCCATATATTTTCTCTTCTTTTTTTGCCTATCTTTTTCCTTCTGATGATCATCAGACGACATAAAATTAAAACACCTGATATTATAAAAAATAATAAGAATATGTATACGTCTCCATCCACTATCTCTATATCTATGTAAAAATTTCCTAGAGGTATATATATAATATATGTTTACCTGGTTCCAACAATGGAATTTCCACATTGTCTGATTCATCACACGCATCATCACCGGGTACAACCGACTTGTATGCAAAATTATCATTACGATGGAGCCACTCATCTTGATTGTCATCGCCATCAATACCTTCCTTCAAAATTTCTGTTGTAAACCAAATAAACCAAATGCAAGTAAATGTTTTATAATATTAATATTAATATAGTGAGTGAATATAAGTATAATTAACCAGAATACTGAAGGACCGAACTGGCGACCAGAGAGGGGGGAGTGAATGGGAGTCGATAAAAATTCTTCTCGAAGGAGATGGCTACTCCAACAAGACGAACACGACTAACCAAAACACGTCTCCGACTCAAGTACCCAAGTTGGCCAAGACCACGCAACCACTGGAGTGCTACTGGTCCTAGGAACTAACAACCACCGAAACCTACCCGAGAACGCAGCGGAACAAACAACTCGAGCAGCTACTGACCACACCGGTCAGACCGGTCACCTACACCGGTCAGACCGGTCCTGTCCAGATCTTCCGGACTGAGCCGCCGGAACACCCGAACTCCACCTGAGACACACTGGGTCACCCTGGACCCTGAGCCGGGTCACCCGAGCAGAACTTGAAGATTTCCACAGAAAGCTTCTACACCGGTCAGGCCGGTGTAGCACGCTGGTCAGACCGGTCTAAGCCAGGAAACCCCAAATTCGCGAAACCGACCTCCCGAGCTCCAAACCAGACCAAACTTGAAACAACAACAAACCAAGAAGCCAGGGAACTCACCAAGACGTTCACCCGAGCAAAACCCAACAAAGGGTCGGCACCGGTCAGACCGGTGTAGAGCACCGGTCAGACCGGTCACGACCTGGGCTCTCGGGATGAACAGCAACCCTCGGGTCAACTCCTCCAAATCCAAATCCCGATCTCCCGATTCGCTCCACGAATTCGCACAAGACTTTGGGGATAGTAGGAGTACCTTATGGGCATTCCATAGCCAAGATTTGGTCCACCAAAACTTGCTAAAATAAGAGGAATCAGAGAAAACTCACCAAGAATGCCTCTAACCCTAGAGAGAAGAAAACCCCAAAATCGAGCCCCTTTGCTCACGGATTTGGGAAGGGAATCAAAGGAAAAAGAACCACAAAGGGTTCTTGCATACATCCCCGACCAAATCCCAAAGAGAAAGGTCTCAAAATCACCACAAGAAAATCGCTAAGAAAAGACTCCGAAAATCACCAAAAAGGGAAAACGGGAGAGACACAATCAAGCCTTGAGGAACCACGCCGAATCATCTATACATACCATGAAGGTTCATACAAGGTCTAGCTTGTCTCCCAATCATCCATCCCTCTCATAAGATCTCACCATGAAGCTCTGAAGCTAGTCCTAGAAAATCTTAAGGAAAATAGGAAGGGAAAATAGCAAAACAAAATGAGCTAGGGTTCCAAGAGATGATTGCCATCCTCTCACCACTTGGGTTATATGGAGGCAATCGAAAGATGAAACTACCCCTAAAGCCTAACACTAGGATACACGCCCCCGAAGGGCCTTTTGGGAAACTTCGTCATCGCACCATCGGACGGATGCCCGGCGACCGCACCTGGCGTAGCCTCAACGCACACCATGCGATCCCGACGCGTGTCCTCCGCTTCGAAGTCTCCGGACTACGTCGTCGCACACCGGTCAGACCGATGTCCTCCACCGGTCAGACCGGTCAGACCGGTCCAGTGCTGCTGCTCCTCCGTCTTCGGTCTTGGCTTTGTGGATCAACCAAGGAACCCAGTGGTTTTCTGGTGAACCACTGGAAACCCTGCGAACTTGGTGTGGCCTCCGCCAATCTCCACTCATGACTTGGCCCCCACGAAGTCCCAACTCGATCTTTGCTTTGAGGCTCAACCAAGAAACCGTCCACGACTTCATCTTGCCGTTCTTGCCACCATGCGGCCCGCACTTGACCCCGCTGGCCACCGGGTCCCTCGAACCAAGCCTACTTGTCTTCTCCACACCTGGAGGCCTCACCGGCAATGACCTTTCGCGCTTGTTCTTCACCTGCACCAACACCAGTCCAGCCGCAATCTGCACCTGTAATACTTAGACAAGAATCAGTCCACACAACGTTGTTAATCACTCATTACGCCAGGAAGCAACCATCCACCGGTCCTCGAACCACACAGGTCCTCAATCTCCCCCTTGATGAGTGCATTGACAACACACACATTTGGTAACCAAAGAGAAAAAGAAAAGAAAAGAAACGACTAAAAGAAACTCCAACAAGCGATAAAAAGCCAAAGGAAAGGCAAAGAGCAAGATCACTTGAGGAAGATACGTCTTGATCCCCTTAGGCAAGGGCAACGGCTCGACACAACCGAGACAAAAACAAGCTCAAGCAAAGAGCGAGATCCACCAAAGCAAAACTCGAAAACCACAAAGAGCTCCCCCTGCACACATGCAAGCTCCCCCTGAACCAATGCAACTCCCCCTGAACGAATGCATGCAAACCACTTCTCAAAATAGAGCAGCTGTACCATCCTTGCTCTGACCAGTCAGACCGGTCCACCGCACCGGTCAGACCGGTGCCCCAGATCCGCCCAGATCCTGACACTCACACCGGTCAGACCGGTGCCCACCACCGGTCAGGCTGATGACCATCTGGCAACAGCAAGAGCCCAAAAATGGCTCGAAACCACTTGAAAACCCTCTAAATGCATTCAGTAGGCCAAAACATGCTCAAACTTCTCCCCCTTGTTGGCAATGCATGAATCAAGGCAAAAATTGAAAAAAATGCAACCTAGAGCTTCTCAAATGGACAAAATTCATCATAAGATGCTACACATATCCAAATGAGTAAGTTAGATACTCTATAGCTTCGTATGAACATCAACTACATGACCACCAAGTTTCACAACCATTGGGCAAAGCTAAGATAGAAATGAGCAATTTTGCGAAAAATCACCCTCTCGTGAGCAAAGTCCTAAACATGAGCAAAACATGTCAAAATGGCAAAGCCACACAAACTTCATGCTAGGACAACCATTCTAATCATAAGATCATCATAAACACCCTCAAGCACCTCATGCCATGTCAAAGCCACCGAGCCATGTGCCTACTTCTATATATGAGACTTTTCATTGGTAGGCATCATGCAACGGTTTAGCACCCAAAGCTATATAAAATAAGCACAAATGACATGGGAGCACATTTTCCAAGCAATTTACTTTTCATTTTCAGATTTGCATTTGGTACATGAAATGTCTTTGCGACAAAAAGGAACTTATGCCCCTCCACAAGATAAAGCAAGCGGGCTAAACATTCATGATGACAAATGAGACTTTGGCCCCATATGATCAAAATAAGCTATCCAACCACAAATTAAGCATAGCCAAGCCACAAAAACATGTTAAGCTCATATAAAGGCATTTACTCACAAGAGAGCATACATATGGCATTTTTCAAAGACATAGCTAGCAACCATGGGCATAAACCAAAATCATCAAGAGCTAAGCCAAACTAACCATAGCATACCAAACTAGCTCACAAGATCGTATATAGCACATCATGGTGAATAATGTATATAAGAGAAGCTTTTCCTACCACAATGCATATGATACAAATGCATGCAACCTAAGATACAAAGATGCCTATACATCATGATACAAAATGCAATGCAAATGTAAACATGCACACAAGGAAAGCTGTACATATGCTACAAAGGAGCTCCCACACCCAACTCAAGAAATCAAACAAACACCAAGTTCTCCCTGCAAACGAGTGAAAGTTGCTTGATCTAGGGGCTTGGTGAAGATGTCGGCTAGTTGATCATGTGTGGGTACATGGATCAAAGCTATTTTCTCTTTCTCCACATTGTCTCTCACGAAATGACACCTCACTTCTATGTGCTTGGTTTTGGAATGAAGCACTGGGTTTTTTGCAATGCTTATGGCACTAGTGCTGTCACATTGAAGTGGGACATGGGTATACTCCTCACCAAAGTCGCTCATGGTGTATGTGATCCAAAGGAGCTGAGAGCAACAACTAGCAGCGGCTACGTACTCTGCCTCGGTAGTGGATTGAGCAACACTCGACTGTTTGCGGGAAGACCACGACACCAAAGACGAACCCAAGAACTGGCAAGTCCCAGAAGTGGACTTCCTATCCAATCGACATCCGGCAAAATCCGTGTCCGAAAATCCATGAAGAGCCAAAGAAGAAGACGCGGAGTACCAAAGGCCGAAGTCGGGAGTGTGTCGCAAATACCTGAATATGCGCTTGACTGCTTACCGATGCGAAGTCCTCGGAGACGCTTGAAAACGAGCGCACAGACATACCGAGAATTGGATGTCCTGCCTCGTCGCCGTCAAGTATAGGAGTGACCCGATCATGCTTCGGTACTCCTTCTGGTCAACATGTTCACCTTCCTCGTCCGCATCAAGGGCTGTAGTCGTAATCATAGACGTCGCCATGACCTTGGAGTCCTCTATCTTGAACTTCCTCACAATGTCTTTGCTGTACTTTGCTTGATGCACAAATGTTCCTTCCTTCGACTGCTTGATCTGGAGGCCGAGGAAGAACTGCAACTAACCCATCATGCTTATCTCGAATTCCCTGCTCATGTCTTCTGCAAACCTTGCAACCAAAGAGTGAGATGAGCCACCAAAGATAATATCATCCACGTATACCTGAACAATCAGAATATCAATGCCCTACCTGAGGAGAAACAAGGTCTGATCTACCTTCTCGATCTCAAAGCCCTTAGCAAACAGAAACCCTCTCAACCTGCCATACCAAGCCTTAGGTGCCTGTTTCAACCCATAGAGTGCCTTTCTCAACTTGTACACTCGGTGGGGGTACTTCTCACTCTCGAACCCAGGTGGTTGCTTCACATACACCTCCTCTTCCAACACACCGTTCAGGAAGGCACTCTTCACATCCATTTGGTACAATTTGAACCCTTTAACCATGGAAAAGGCTAGAAGGATCCTAATCGCCTCCAAACGGGCTACGGGAGCAAAGGTCTCCTTGTAGTCGATCCTCTCCTTCTGACTATACCCTTGCGCCACCAACCTCGACTTGTTTCTCACCACTTCTCCATTCTCACCCTCTTTATTTTTCCACACCCATTTTGTACCGATCGGCTTACAACCCGGTGGAGGATCTACCAACTCCCAAACTTGGTTCCTCTCAAAGTTCTCCAACTCCTTATGCATTGCGTTGACCCAATTAGAATCAGATAAGGCGTGTCTAATGTCTTTGGGCTCAAAGGTGGCAACGAAAGCAGCATGAGCAAAGTGAGAATTGTTTCGAACCCTCGACCGAGTAGTGCGTTCGTTGATGTCCCCGATAATCCTCGAAGCTGGGTGATCCACTTGAACTCGCTGGGGAGGTTCTCGCCTTGAAGCTATCTCCCCCTCAACTGCAGCTTCTCCTTGATCGGGGATTGTCGTTGTAGGTGTAGGAGAGGGCCCGTTCTCGATCGTAGTCGAGGTAGTAGGTACATGCTCAGCCGCGGGCACCACACCGCCATCTTCATCATCTCCATGTTCATGCTCCTCCTCCTGAAAAATCTCCTCGCCAAGCTCATCATCACCTGCACAGTCAAAGACAAGAGAGCTACGTGGCTGTGTCTCGTCGAAGGTAACCTCGCAAGTCTCCACGATTTGGTTAGTTTCCAAGTTGAGCACACGAAATGCTCTAGAGTGAGTAGCATAACCAAAGAAAATACCATCGACTGACCTAGCCTCAAACTTATCCAGATTCTTGCCTTTCTTCAGAATAAAGCACTTGCATCCAAACACATGGAAATGACTTACCTTGGGAGTGTGACCGTGCATCATCTCATAGCACGTCTTCTTCTTGAAAGCTCGAAGGAAAATCCTATTCGAGACATAGCATGTGGTATTGACCGCCTTAGCCCAGAACCTCCTCTGAGTCCTATGCTCATCGAGCATGGTCCGAGCCATCTCACACAAGGTTCTATTCTTCCCTTCCACCACGCCATTCTGGGGAGGCGTATACAGACTCGAAAACTGGTGTTCAAGACCCAAGTCATGGCAAAAGGTTTCGAAACGAGAGTTTTTAAATTCCGAGCCATTGTCACTGCGGATCGCTCGTATGGCATCTCCGTGCCTCTCGTTCTTCAACCTCAAGACAAGATCTCGAACAAAACCAAATGTCTCCCCCTTCTCCTCCAAAAAGAAGACCCACGCATACCGAGAGTAGTCGTCCACCACAACTAGGACGTACCACTCCCCACCCACAGATCGCACACGAGCTGGGCCAACAATGTCCATATGGAGCAGCTCGCATGGACGCTCCGTCATCACATCGGCGAGGGGCGGATGAGAAGAGGCTACCATCTTGGCATGCCTACACGGCGCACAAACCAACTCTTTCTCAAACCTCAGCCGTGGCAATCCTCGGACCAAATTGAGTTTACTCAAGCGAGACAAAAGGTCAAAGCTCAAGTGACCCAATTTCCTATGCCACTTCCACAACTCACTCGAAGAACCAGCCAAAAAGCAACGAGCCACACCAGAAGACTGAGAGAAATCCGCTCGGAAAACTTGACCCTCGGGAACGACCATGCAAACTAGGTCCCCTCGAGAATCCAAAATCCGAGAACCACCAGGCCGAAACAACACCTCAAAACCCTCATCCAAAAGCTAGGAAACAGAAAGCAAATTGAATCCGAGCGATTGAACAAGAGCAACACGCCTGAGAGTGACTTTGTCACTTATCCTTATCTCACCTTCTGAAAGCACACGCCCTCGCCCATTGTCCCCAAAGGTGATGTATGTCTTGGACACCACCGGGACGAGACTTGAGAACCACCCATTGTCTCCGGTCATATGCCTCGAGTAACTGGAGTCAATCAACCAAACGTTCCTCAAGTCTTCCACCTGAAATTCAAAAACGAGCACGTGAGCGAACAAACGACTCAACACTGGGGTTAGTACCAAAAGACTAAAACCAGTGCCGAGCCATTTGCTCCAAGGTGGGGTTAGCACAATCCAAAGCATCTCGCCTACCAAAGCTACCACCACAAGAACCACCACGAGAGAACCACCCCTGTCTCGTTGGAGGAGAACGAAAGCCATGAAAGGAAGACCGTGGACCATTGCTCCTCTCCAACTCAAAGCTACGACTCCTCCCACCATCGTATTGAGCATGAGGCGAAGAACGTCTAGCAAACTTAACACCACCAGAACCACCATGAGTACCACCTGTACCACGACCAAAAGAACCGAACCGAGCATCTTCACGACCATGAAAACCAAACTGGCTAGTGCCCAGATCTGCACCGGTCTGACCGGTGGTGCACGGCCAGCAGCACCACCTGCCATTCTTCGATCTCCCCAAGCCGGAACTGTCCTCACAATTGCCTTGGCCCTGGGCATTTGCATACGAGGCTCAGGTACACCATTAGAAGGGTGGTACCTGTCCTTGTTAGCCCACTCCTTAGCCAACCTCTCCTCACGCTTCCTCTTGAAGCAAAACTCATCCTTGTGACCATCTCTACCACAATACCCACAATGGAACTTTATGGTCTGTGGTTTAGGCTTGGGTTGGGGCTGCTCACTCGGTTTCTTCTTGCCTGGTTTCTCTCCCTTCTTCCCAACGAACTCATTCCCCAAGTCACTCTTGAACTTGATGGGTTTTTGGAAATAATTTGTTGGGTGAGGAAATATGGGTGGATCTGGGGTTGTGTCAAGTTTGTTTCTCAGTGGGTTTGGCTTAGGTGCATAGGCATTTTTGTTGAAGGTTTTAGGTGGAGCTTGGATGTCACCAATTTTCTCTCCTCCCTCACCACTGCACTCTCCAATCTTATCCGACCCAAGCGCTTGCCCATCATCACGCTTGTATGCCTCTATCATCATCCTAAGTTGTGGTTCATGACCCGACAACCAACGCATCATTTTCCTCAAGTCATCGTTCTCATCCTACAAGCGATCAACATAATGTGCAAGTTCCAGATTCGTTACAGCATGCAATTCACAGGTAGAGCAAGAAGTGGGAACATGTGCTTTCAATTGAGCCTCAAGAGAAATAATGTAAGCATGCATCTCATCAATCTTTTCATGCAAAGCAGGGCAAGAAGTGCAAGCACCTAGCAAAGCAGGTCTAGACTTAAGCTCAGCCACTTCAACCCTAAGCACATCTAGTTCCTCACACTTGGAGGCATGCTTTTCCTTAAGAGCAGTGAGATCAGCCAGGAAAACAGAGCAATCACCACAATCAACCTCATCAGAAACAACAGGTGAAGCCTTAAGCGAATCTATCTCAAGCTTAGCATCAAGGTTCTGTGTTTCTAGTTCAGCTACTCGGTTCCTAGCATCTTCTAGTGAGGCCCTAAGCTCTTTCCTCATCTTCTTTGCCTCTCTAAGCATGTCATCACGATTATCAAGCAACTTGCTAAGCTCCTCATTCTCCTCACGCAAGAAGGAAAGCTCGTCACGTACCTCATCCTCGGAGTCGGAGTCCGAGTCACTCTTGTGACTCTTCTTGCTGCCGGAGCTGCGTGCCATGCCGCAGAAGCCATCTCTCGCGAAGCAGCTCAGCCCGCTCAAATTCTTGGATGACTTCTTACTCTTGCACCGATCACTTTCATCTTCGCTGCTACTGGAGCTCGAGGAAGAGTAGGCGGAGCTGGAGTCGACGTTGCTTGCTCCGACCATCGCTCAGGCCTTCTTGCCATGGCCGCCCTTCTTCCTCGATCCACGCTCGTCCTTGTTCCGATGCTTGTGCTTGTGATCGCGCCTCGATCGGTGCTTGTTGTCCGTCCTCGACTAGTGCTTGTAGCCATCCTTGTTCTCCACCTTCTCCGGACAGTCAGCGATGAAGTGTCCTGGCTTGCCGCACTGGAAGCATGTCCGTGTGGTCCTCCTTGTGTTCACCCGGTTCTCGTGCAACCTCTCGAACCGCCTGGTCAACAATGCCAGCTCATCCTCTCCAAGCACGTCGAACTCCTCATCTGGCAAGGACATCAAAGAGGACAAAGAGAACATCCTAGAGGATGGGTTAGCGTTAGACTTAGCACCTGAGCCACCGACGAGAGCAAGACTATGGGAGTCAGTCGGGCTCACAAGATAGGCTGTCACACCACGATCCACCTCAGCTGACTTGAGTTTCGAGAACAGCTCGTTCAGCGTCAAGGTGTCATACTTCTCGGACTCAAGAATAGCCTCGACCTTTTCCATCCCATATTGTACGATCTAGCGAGTGCAAGAGCTTTATGGCTCTGTCATGATCATCGTACGGGAGCACAGCCACATTGGCTCTCATGTTGTTTACCACAACCGTAAACCGCTGGAACAAGGCATCAATTGACTCACCGGGGAGATGAGTGAAATTCTCATACTCTCTCCGGTAAGTCGCATACATCCGTGCCTGAACCTGAGCATTTCCAGTGTGAGCATCCTTCAATTGCTCCCAAATCCTACAAGCTAAGTCCTCTGTCTGAACCCGATCGAATTCGGATTGACACAGAGCACGAAACAAGTAGTCGACCGCCTTGTTGTTGGTGTCGTGCATGTCCCTCGATCCTGGAGCAAGGAAGTTAATCGGATGAACATAAGTTGTGTTCACCGTAACGTCCCAAAGGATCAGACCCTTTCCGCGGAGGAACACCGCCATCCGCCTCTGCCACATCTGGTAGTTTTTCCCATCGAAGTGCGGAGGACCCGAACCCCGTTCCTGGTACGCCATCTTTGGATCTTAGACGGTTAGAGTCATTGAAGACCTGTAACTGGCTCTGATACCACTTGAAGGACCGAACTGGCGACCAGAGAGGGGGAGAGTGAATGGGAGCCGATAAAAATTCTTCTCGAAGGAGATGGCTACTCCAACAAGACGAACACGGCTAACCAAAACACGTCTCCGACTCAAGTACCCAAGTTGGCCAAGACCACGCAGCCACTAGAGTGCTACTGGTCCTAGGAACCAACAACCACCGAAACCTACCCGAGAACACAGCGGAACAAACAACTCGAGCAGCTACTGGTCACACTGGTCAGACCGGTCACCGGTCACCTGCAACGGTCAGACCGGTCCTGTCCAGATCTTCCGGACTGAGCCGCCGGAACACCCGAACTCCACCCGAGACACATCGGGTCACCCTGGACCCTGAGTCGGGTCACCCGAGCAGAACTTGAAGATTTCCACAGAAAGCTTCTACACCGGTCAGGCCGGTGTAGCACGCCGGTCAGATCGGTCTAAGCCAGGAAACCCCAAATTTGCGAAACCGACCTCCCGAGCTCCAAACTAGACCAAACTTGAAACAACAGCAAACCAAGAAGCCAGGGAACTCACCAAGACGTTCACCCGAGCAAAACCCAACAAAGGGTCGGCACCGGTCAGACCGGTGTAGAGCACCGGTCAGACCGGTCACGACCTGGGCTCTCGGGATGAACAGCAACCCGCGGGTCAACTCCTCCAAATCCAAATCCCGATCTCCCGATTTGCTCCACTGATTCACACAAGACTTTGGGGATAGTAGGAGTACCTCATGGGCATTCCATAGCCAAGATTTGGTCCACCAAAACTTGCTAAAACAAGAGGAATCGGAGAAAACTCACCAAGAACGCCTCTAACCCTAGAGAGAAGAAAACCCCAAAATCGAGCCCCTTTGCTCACGGATTTGGGAGGGGAATCAAAGGGAAAAGAACCACGAAGGGTTCATGCATACATCCCCCACCAAATCCCAAAGAGAAAGGTCTCAAAACCGCCACAAGAAAATCGTCAAGAAAAGGCTCCGAAAATCACCAAAAAGGGAAAACGGGAGAGACACAATCAAGCCTTGAGGAACCACGCCGAATCATCTATACATACCATGAAGGTTCATACAAGGTATAATTTGCCTCCCAATCATCCATCCCTCTCATAAGATCTCACCATGAAGCTCTCAAGCTAGTCCTATAAAATCCTAAGGAAAATAGGAAGGGAAAATAGCAAAACAAAATGAGCTAGGGTTCCAAGAGATGGCTGCCATCCTCTCACCACTTGGGTTATATGGAGGCAACCGAAAGATGAAACTACTCCTAAAGCCTAACACTAGGATACATGCCCCCGAAGGGCCTTTTGGGAAACTTCGTCGTCGCACCATCGGACGGATGCCTAGCGACCGCACCTAGCGTAGCCTCGACGCACACCATGCGATCCCGACGCGTGTCATCCGCGTCGAAGTCTCCGGACTGCGTCGTCGCACACCGGTCAGACCGATGTCCTCCACCGGTCAGACTGGTACCTACCGGTCTGACCGGTCAGACCCGTCCAGTGCTCCTCCTCCTCCGTCTTCGGTCTTGGTTTTGTGGATCAACCAAGGAACCCAGTGGTTTTCTGGTGAACCACTGGAAACCCTGCGAACTTGGTGTGGCCTCCACCAATCTCCACTCATGACTTGGCCCACTAAATAAATGTTTTATAATATGAATATATTATTATTAATATCACTAGTAGAAATGTTAATATTTATGATGATTTGGTAGTGATGTTCCGTTTATTCGTCATGGAAGTGGTCTCTACTGTGACGAATTTTGTAACTTCGTCACAGATAATGAGTGACGGTGCCAAGCCACTCAAAATAATGACGAAACTCACAGGATGGTCACCGAACAACGAACCTGTTTCGTCACAGATGAATTAATCTAGTTCTGCCCGTGAGGAACCAATGACAAAAGCAATCTAGCGTCACAGAATAACAATGTTATCGTCACAAAACAACTTGAAAAAAGAAAATAAGGATCTGGTCCCACATGCAACCACGTGTAATTGTGGGTCCGGGTTCCCACAATCGCATGGCCCCACTAGCGCTTGGTCCCACATGTGGGCCCCACCAGCGCATGGCCCCACACGTGGGCCCACCAGCGCATGGCCCCGTGCACACGTGGGCCCCACCAACACATGGCCCCACATGTGGGTGACCGCAAGTGGACCAAAATTTATCAAAAAATATTGTGGAACCCAAGGTTCGAACCTAGGTGGTTGGCACTCCAACAAACTACCTCAAACCACTACACCACAAGTAGTTATGTGTTTTTGCTTTAAAGTTACACATATTAGCCTCTTTCTAGATAACACATCGGCTCACAGTAGCAGCGGCTCATGTCGGCTCGGCCCAGTAGCGCGGTGGCCCATGTCAGCTCGGCCCACTAGTTATGTGTTTTTGCTTAATCAGCGCGAAAAAAGGAGAGGTCAGGGGGATTCGAACCCTGGTCTGTTCGGTGGCAAGGGAGGGACTTACCACTGAGCTATAACATGGTTTGTGTCCTTTTGGTGTATGTCGTTCCTTTTATTAAATATTTCAATGGAACACGTGGCTTATTTGAAGAACACCAAACAGTTCGTGTTTCTCATTTTGATCCGAAATTTAAATTTGTATCGGGTATTTCTCCTTCATAGAAACTCCAAATTTGATGATTTTTTTTCAAAATTTTCTAAAATCAAACCTTTTCATTTGATCCCAGATTTGTATATGTTACTTGAAACTTTTTAAAATTTTCAAGATTCAAAATTACTTTAAATTTTATATGAAAAGTTTAAAAACTCAAAATACCAATATTGTCCATCATGAAAAGATACACAATATTGCTTTTGTAACCAACATCAAATTCTTTTTATATTTTGAATTGAACAGGGGTAAAAGTCGACACATCTACCTCACAGCTATGGATGAACTGGGATGAACAAGGGTGGTTTCTCTTTTTAATCTTTGACTAAAACTTGTAACTAGTTTTTCTCCCTCGTACTAACTCCAAATCGGATGATTCTTTTTACTAAAATTTTCTAAAATCATGCTCTATGAAGATAATGTGTTGAGTTTGGTCTTTTTTTCATGTGAGCAAGTTTGAGAATTCAAATTTTGAATTGTTTTTAAAAGTGGCAATTTTAGACCAGATTTTGAACCCCGAAATGATTTCAGCTGAAGAAGTGATGAATACCAAAGTTTCATAACTCGTCAAGCTCTACAAACTTTATTTAGGTCATTTTTTGATTTGAGAAAGTGATAGTGTACATCACTCATTAATCCTATGTTGACTCACATAGTTTAAGAAACTATGTGAGGGGTTTGTCAAATTTGAACTAAGTATTGTAACCACTTTCTCAAATGATAAAATGATCTAAATAAAATTTGTAGATCTTGATGAGTTATGAAACTTTGGTATTCATCACTTTTTGATTTGACATCATTTAGTGTTCGAAAAACTTGCATCTAGTTGTCATTTTTTGAAATTTAAAATTTAGATTGTTCAAACAAAGTCGTATGGAGAAATGACCAAAATAAAGTTTGTACATCTTGATGAGTTACGAAACTTTGATGTTCATCACTTTTTGATTTGACATCATTTAGTGTTAAAAAAACTTGTATCTAGTTGTCATTTTTTGAAATTCAAAATTTGGATTGTTCAAAAAGAGTAATAAAAATTCTCAAACTAACAACTGAATTTTTCATCCATCTTTGGTACACAGACTACGTTAAAACATATGAGCTTGAATATAAATTTTGTTAGATTTTTTTATTCTGTAGTTCAACTTTGAACTAAATAAGTAATAAAAATAATTAATCAATTGGTTAAATGGGTCCAAACTTTAGTCTGGGCCGTTTCCAACTAAAGCCTGACTCATCCTATCTGTTTATATTCTAACCATATCTACACTCACATGTATAAAAAGATCGGCCACCAGAAACCCTACCTCTCCATCCCATTCGCCTCAGATCCGCCGCCTCCTTTCTCCCTCTCTCAGATTCCCCTGCCGTGCCTCCCCTTCCCTCCTTTCCCGACACCACAACCTTCTCCAGCCTCCCGCACAGCGCCACCGCGCCACCCCCTCTCTCTCCACACCCGAATCCACCATCAAGCGCGGCATCGACGGCGGGCACGAGGCGGGCTCAGCGACGGCGGGCTCGGAGGACCACTCGGCGGCGTGGTGCAGCACACGGAGCGATGGTTGCGCGACCCGATGACCCTAGGCCCTGCGAGCCAGGGGCGTCCCATCGCTCTCATCTCTCATCTCTCTCGTGCTCCTGTGCATCTTGATCTCGCGTCTGCGCTGCCTCGCGAGACCCAGCCAGATCTCATTTTTTTGGTCTCCGCTGCATCTCTATCTCGCGTCCTGATGCTTGCCTGGTTTTGTAGGCTCGGTTGCACAGCGAAGCAGGCCTCGGAGAAGGCGTCGACAGCGGACGGACGCCTCCAGCTTCAACCAACTGCTCGGCATCAAAGGTCTCGAAGCAGGAGACCGCGGCTTCAAGGACGCCACCGGGTACCACGCCGAGGAGGTGCTCGGCAGTCGGCAGGAACTGGTAAACCACATGACCCCTTCCCTGTACGCGTCCGTTCTGGAGCTTCTGAATCGAATGGTGATTGTATTGACTACGCAGCAATTCTGGGTAGAGAAGGAGTACGCATGTTCTGCACAGCTCAACAGAAACAGAAAAGTATTGTTATTACAGTACTGACCTCTCGTAGATCTTGAATTCTTAATCCTTCTCCTGGTAGTGGTAGAACCCCTGTGATTGAGCCGGCGAAATTGTAACCTATTTGACGGGTGGTAGTAGTTCAGCGTAAATGCGTAATCAACCTGCATGGGGTTACAGGAAGAGACTCGGAACACTGTTATTCAAATTTGTAGAACTGAAACAGTAAACTAGCTAGCAAGATAGTTAGCTAGTCCCGTGTCTTGTGATATATTTACACTTGGTGTGTAGTGGTCAGTGAAAGTGCTGTGCTGTAGGATTTGTTCCGTGCCCATCGGACCACTGAAACAGCACGTCGTGAACCTGAATCAAACAGCATGCAGTTATTTATTTCATCAAGAGGATGGCAACAATTTTCTCTTCCAAAGAGAAGTGCGGAACTTCTTCTCTGATTGATTGTTTTAGGGTCTTGATGACACTTATTTTAGGCTTTTGCGAGCTGCAAAATTTGAGAAAGTTAATTCGTGTGATTGTTGCTGTTTTGTAATGACTTGAGCAACGAATTCTCGTGCCGATTGAGCCACGAGTTAAACAACGTGTTCGGATCCGTGGGATCAACTGAGACCAGTCTGCTTGCAGATCATGTGGAATCAGAGGTGTGGGTGTCTGGCGCATCCGTGCATGCATGTGGCGATGCGGTTACCTTGATCTGAGTCTGCCGCTGCTTCTTGTCTGAATGCGAGGATTCCCTGAATACCCTGCGGTCCTGCCCATTCGATCATTCAGAAGAACACTTCAGCTTAGGCTTAGCACTGATCTGCTTGCTACTCCTATAAAAAACTTTGCTACTATACTGCTACTGGGCTCGATTCTCTTCTCCTGGGCTTTTTGGACCTGTCTGTCTAGCCCATGGCCTTGTCGGGCTGGCCCAAGAAACACATACGCCCATAGGAAATTTCTCGTGGTGTAACTATAAATTAAGGAACTATAAATTTGAATTACATTGAGCACCTTACTTCACTTCAAACTTAGTTTCTACTTGTTCTAGATGTGTGATTTCTGAAATTTACTCTCTAAATAAGAAGTGATGTAACTGGCATGACCTATTCTTATACTCTGTTTCATCTTCTTACATTTGAGTGATTCTCAATTGTTCTATTTTGTCGCTTCTTGATTTGGGACATGTGCTTCTCAATTTTTCTCCCTTTCATTTTTGCATAACTCCACTTTAACTGATATTTCAAAGAACAAGTGCCTGGTAGTAGTCATATACTCATAGTCACAGCTCTGCTTAACATTTTCAGAGATGAAAGTTCCTGGAGGTGCTGCTCATCGTCGGCAAGAACGATGACACACTCTTGAATGTAGGTTGATCTTTTGTTTGATGCATAATAATGCCATGATATATATGCCTTTAAACTAAGCAGTTGTGAATCTCTTTGCTCTGTTCTGCTTGTGCAATATAGCTATCAACTATTTGCTTTTTGTGAATCTATGCTTGGCTGGTTGCTGCTTGTCTGCCTGGATAGGAGCAGATGAATGAACTAGTGAAATGTACTATGCTAATGTATAAAAATGACTTTTACCTATTATACTGGCTGCATGCTAATCTGCTGCTTGCTAATGGCTATTGAACTGTGTAGTTACTTGTTAGTGGATCTATGGATGTCTAGTAGTACATCTTTTAATTTTTCCATGTTGGTTTTTGATCTCACCCTTGTGATTAGCCTTTGTTCTTTTGCATACAGCATCTTCTGTCGATAACATGGAGCATCTTCTGTCGCGAGGGAGCGGTGAACGTACGTTCGCCGGCTGAAAAGTTCGACCATATTTTTTCTCCACTTCATACTTTTTAGGAGTAGAGATAGAGATTTGTGTGATGGTGCTCTATTTCTCAATATATCGAGTGCTGAAAAAACCCAAAAAGAGAGGGGATCTACTAGACGGTGCATGTTTTAAAACATGGTGAATTGGACCTCCGATCGGACGTCAGTGTGTGGGACCAGATGTAAACTGTTCCCGGCTGAAAGGGTATACTTGAACACTGCTCATAATCCGTCAATGCCAGTACATGCTGATTGCTAAACTCCCCACCTCTGCTGAGAATATCCGTGCAAGCTCCAGGCACCATGGCATCGTGGTGGGCGGGAGCCACTTGTCACACGCAGCTCCTGCTGCAACAGAACTATTTGGCTCATTTATTGTCATCTAAAAAGGTTAAACAAGGGTAGTTTATGCTGTGGAGAGGTCTTTTACGATGTACGTAACCAGCGGTAGTATGATAGTATAACCGATTTTTTTTTGCTATCGGTAAAATGATAATTTGCTCGAAATATATTAAACAGTGTAGACAAGATTGCATAAAAAGTTTCATATGTTTGATTTCATATATTACAACAATACTATTTTCATAGTTCCAATCATACCTCTATACAACCCATACTACCTATGAATACTAACTATACTACTGCTAAAAAAATCGGTATTATAGAATTAATTTCAACAGTCGGATTCTTCAAAATAAGTCTTTTTTATTACATAGAGTCCTTATCAAATGGTAGTATAGGGTAGTATTGTGTACCGTAAAAGACCTCATGCTGAAAATGGTCTGAATTCCAAGTCCTCTGTTACAACGAAACTGGACAGCACAGATTGGAGGTCTTTTCCTCCAATGTGAGGTTGAACATCTACATCCAAATGGTACCCAAGGATAATTATTACTAAGAATGGTCATAAATCAAGCTATTACGAATTTACGATAGAAGTACTGCATCCTAAACTTTTGATAGGGTTATATGGCTGAGATTCAAATGGTAATAGTACCCATTTTGTCACAATTTTAACTAAGTTGTGGTAACTAAGCAAATGGTTCTACATATGTCTAACCTTATTAACAATTGCGATCTCACTAGAGTGACATAGCAAATTGATGATGTGAAATGGTTATGGAAGTTTCGTGGTGATCCGGACTATAACCATTGGAGAAATAAGCACAAATACAGGGGGTTTGTCTATAGCTCACATGTGTGAAATAAATGTCCTCCTCACATACATTTTTGCAACTATTTTACACTTCAGATCTAATATTTTTACTACTTCCCTCCCTCAATCTTATCTCTCCCTCTCCTTTTCTTTTTCCTCCCGGACTCCTCCTGACACCCGCGTCCGCCGCCGCCCCTCGTGGCCACCTCCATGACCATCGCCGCCACCTCCATGGTCACTAGTCACCGCTAGCCCCTCCCACCATCGTTGCCGCCGCAACGTGCCCATGCTGCCTCCAGCCCTCGCCGCTACGCGCCCTCGCCGTGGTTGTCGTCGACGCCCCCGCCCGACCCTGGCCCAACCGTTGTCCTCCTCCACCCGGTCGGCAGCACCCCCGCCTCTCGACATCGCCGCCCGCCACCTCCGCCCGGTCGGCCGGCCTGCCGCCGCCGAGCATCCATCCATGGCCGGCGGTGAGCAGAGCCCCTCGACGACGCCCTAACCCCTAACCCTGAATCCTAAACTCGTTGGAGTAGCTCGCCGGAGTTGGAGAAGAAGGTGGAGATGGATAAGAAAAAATTTGTGTGAGAGCCTCCAAATCACATAGGTGAGATATAGCTTTTCCTCAAACATAACATAGCATGTTTCATATCAAGATATATTCTTTCAAACAATCGGTTTATCTGTGTACAGACACATTCACAAATCACACATCATATATAGTGTAGTACAACAATATAATCATAGTACGTATTCTCCCCTAGCAACACACGAGCATATTAGTAAATTAGTGTAATCAGTAATATTGATTGAGTTGAAGCAGGTTTTCACGGTAGGGGATTACAAAGAACTGGATCGCTGTAGCAATTAGTGCGCCGGGCCTTCTGTGGTGATACCCGCGGAGGGTGCTCATCTGTTTGATTTCCCCGAAAGCCCGCGTCCGGAAGGTGTAGCTGCAGGTGTAAGCATCGTATTGCTTGGATCCCCGGTCGTAGAACACAATCCCGTCGTCCGACGCGGCCACAGGACGAGGCAGATGCACACGCACGTCGTCAACGTAGCGGATGGCGTAGCGGCGCTCCCAGCGTGGGCTCACGGCGTCGTCGGCCATCCACAGCTCCAGGACGCGGTCCACCATGCGAGACACGCATAGCTCGCCGCGCAGCTCAGAGAGGGTGGAGCCCTTGTAGTCCAGCCTCGGGTGGCATGGCGGCGGCCGGGTGACGGCGAACGTCTCGTCCTCCAGCGACAGGCGGAGGAAGCCCGGCGGCGCCAAGGTGGTGGCGGCAGCGTCGCTCGGGTGGCAGGCCTCGTCGACGGTCCAGAGCAGAGAGCCCTTGAACGAGGTGGCGGTGCGTCCAGCTATGACGGGGTACGTGGGCTGCGTGGCCACCTCCCGCCATCGCCGGTCGACGGTGAGGGTGAGCACCTCCATCCCTGTGGTGAACTCGAGCGTGCCCGTGGCCACCACCAGCACCTGCCGGAGGAAGTAGCGGAAGGCCTTGTAGGCCCCCGAGCGAGGGTCGCGCCCGAGCCCGAACGCCTGGTGCAGGGCTCCTCGTCGGAGCAAGTCTTGCGGCGCCACGCCGCCGGGGCTCCAGGGCAGCGTCACGGCCTGCCTCGCGGACGGGTTGAAGAGGTGCACCTTGCCCTCCCCGGTGGCCACCAGCACGAGGCCGTCGCAGTGGGCGAGGCCGTCGTGGGGCACGCCGCGGCAGTACTGCTCCGGGGCCATGTCCTCCGCGGCGTGCACCAGGCTTACAGCAGTTTCGACCGGTGTCCGTGGCTCCCACCGGTGGAAGGCCATGCTGTTGCAGACTCTCCTCCTATTCTTCTCCTCCTCGGCACCACTGCCATGATGACGATGGTCATCGGACGGCCGGCCGCACATCACCGAGGGGAAGATGAGAAAGGACGATGACGACGGCTGCGGCTGGTGCTGCAGGTGCGCGCTAACCAATGACAGATCGCCGGAGATGGCGGTGCGCCAGGCCTTGCAGACGGACCGGAACCGCAGCAGCGACTTGACGGGGAGCCGGGCCAGGATCTCCGTCGTCACAACCTCCAGCGGCAGGCCCGTTTCGGTTCGCAGCCGCCTCGGCCGCTTCCTGATGCAGCCGCAGCCGCAGCCGGCAGATGCGTCCGCTCCTGACATGATCGATCCACGTACGACCTCATGACACATCTCACAAGAATACAATGCCGGCAGAATATATATCAGCAACGTGCTCTACTTGAACTTTAATTGTCCGTAAACGAATCGGGAACGTCCTAGTAACTCGACTCCGATTCCAATACCGCCGATTGACTCCTTCCTGAACACGCACACATTCTTTTCGCCAGCAGTAGGAACGGGCTGCACCGGTCCGGTCCATTGCGATCCGCCTTTTCATGGTCGGGAACGGTCGGGAAAACCTCCTAACTGTTCCTGTTTCGGCATTTTTTTGTCGGGAACGGAAAAGGCGGACGGGAAAACGAAATCGATATTACGGGATATCGGGAACGGAACATATTGATCGGGAACATGTCGATTACGATTGGGAATGGGGAACTCAGATCGGGAACACCAGCAGATGTAACCACTCAAAACATTTAGCTCAACAAATTAATTACAACTTTGCATAATTCACATGCAAACAAATGTTCGAGCATAAGCATAAGTAGATCATAGTCTGATAGTCTCGTAGATGCACATCAGCTACACACAGATATAGCAGTACGACAATACTACACACTTCCAGGCACACAGTACCAGTTCATAGTTCCAGGCAGTGACCAGTTCAGACAGTAACAGACCAACATTGGCCAACAGTCACAAGATCACAATCAACAAGAAGGCAGCAGTAGCCACCTCTCCATCGCCATCTGAACTTCATCATCCTACAACAAGTAGGTCGCATCAGGTATTCAAGTGCACTAGAGTATCAATTTGTAAAACGGGCCAATTATTCAAGTTTGTACTGTCACTAATGTGCGAAAACAGCCAACAGGCAGTGAAATGGTCTAGTACAAGACATCAGAATGGCTATTAACAGAATCACAGATGAGATGATGAGATGAGACAGATCAATACCTAATGTTGGAAAAGAAGCAAGCGTATATGTGTATATGTGTATATGTGTTGACGGTCTATATGTGTATCAAACTTCGTTTGGACATGCAAGCGGACAAGTCCTCCGTCGTAGTCAAGGGACCCTTCTTCCCTTAAGTGTGAACCCAAGGTATCGAATCTGTGAAACAATGTGTAATGCAAGATCCAATCTAATAAGCGGAAAACACTTTGATCTTGAAAAAGGGGTTTTGCATCTAATCTATGGAAGAACATGAAAACACATCTAATCTACTAAACACCAGAGGTAGCAAGAGAAAGAGAGATAAAACCAATCTAGAGATTGGATCGGGTCTTTTGTTGAAGTTCCAAAATAAAGAAGAATAAAGCAAACGAATCTCATTAAAAGCTTCTTTAAATCGTGGCTACCGTTCCAACTCCGAAGACGCCCGCCTTTTGGAGCCACCGTTCTGTCACAATGCACTCCTATTCGTGCGGGTTAGCCTAGGGCGAGTCCAAAGGACAAGATGAAAACGCTCGGTAGGTCAGGTATGCACCTCTAGCCACCATGGCTACAAAAACATCCTATGCAATCTATCCGCGGAATAGATTGGGGAAGAAGAAAACCCAAGCGAAGACAAAGTCGTAGTGAAAGCACTTGATCGCTAGAAATCGGATTCAAACTTGCAAATTCAACATGAGAGTATAATACATGGACAAGATCACCACTGGGATCCTACCTTGATCTTGATCCTAGCTCCGGGAACTCCGACGTGGTCTTCCATGCAAGGTTCCCACGTCGGCTAGGGAAACCCTAGTCAACCATCTCGATCCTCTTCTCTCCGGAATGGTGTCCCTCCCTTCTCTGCCCCTCGGCAGCGGATGACGAATGAATTGATGTGTGGCTCTTGGCAGGGGGACTATAAATAGCCCGAGGGTCATCTAGGTCAAAGGGGGCGCCGAACCGACGCCAGAATGGGCTGGGCCGGCCGGCCTGGGCCGACCGACCTGGGCCCATTTTAGCCCAGTTCGGCCCCGGTTTTCTTCCCGTCGATTCTCATGTCTTCTAAAACTTTCTCTCAACTGCATGTGGGTCCTTGACGTCAGTTTCTCCGCGGTTTGGATAGGGCTCCTTGTCGTGCAAGCTTCAGCATTTTCTGTCTAGGTCCTCGGAGTTTTCTGCCTTCACGGATTGGTCCTTGGGCCTCTTGGAGTCATGTTCACCTCGTGTATTGACTTGTGCCGGGCTTCATGACCTTCTCGCAAAGTGCTCGATGAACTCTACCCAGAAGTCCTCATTTAGGTGCTTACTTCCTGCGTAAACAATAAACTCCAAATACCACATGCGAGTGCGAACTTGATATATGATGAGGGTTAGGATCGTTAGTTTGGATATTAAATCAATACCAACATTGAAGGTAAACTCATGGCTAGGTTGACAGAAATTCACCGTTAACATCTCCCCCATGCTTAAAGCTTGCTCGTCCTCAAGTAAGCCCTCAATGGATATCAACGTTGCCTTTCATTGTTCATACCCTACACTTGATCATACACGAGAAAACATAATGCTCTCTAAATTTATATTTGTTAAAGTTCCATAGTGTACTAGCCTTCATCCCTACGGAGGGTGGATATCAATTAAGCTCTTCCCAGAAGTAATTAGTCATGCTCCCAAATTTCAAATGAATCTCAGAAATTTTGGAGTGTAGAGTAATATGAATAAAAAGAGCTAAACCAAGTTCAAAAGTTAAACCTTCTTGCATCTTGCTCATGAACTCTCATCTCATCTTGTCTCTCAAGCCTATTTGTTCTACTCCTTTCTCTCTCAAAATATATATAAGTGGTAGGCTTTATATGTAGCTTTTTGGGAAAAGTTTAGTCCTACCAAGATATTATTATTGAGATATTATCAAAACAAGACAAGCTTCTCATGGTCTTACCGAGACTCGTCAAAAAGGTCATTGGAAAATAATGTTATTTCAAGGAGGGGGAGAGAGAAAAATACACATACTTGAGATAAGTGGACATGTGCAAATGGCAAAGAGTGATCCCGAGGCACAAGCAAAGTCCTCGTTATCGGATTGCACATGGTTGAAAAGATGAGTATGGGTCTTGATCTTGAATCCACTTGAAACTCCTGATGCATCTAGAGAGCCGGGGAGCTTTATTTATTTATATTTTTTTCTTTCTCTCATATATATATTTTTTTCTTCTCTCCTTTTTCTTTCTCTCTTTTTTTTGCATACTTCTTCTTTCTCTTTATTATTTTTTTCTTTTCTTCTTTTTTTATACTCCCCTTGAACTCTAGATTACATTATACCTACCTCCTTGGCAGCTCCCCCCATGCTTAGACGATTGCACGTCCTCGGGCAAAGAGGTGGAACGATTTGTGCCAAGGTAGGTACTAAAAGTTCTATGTTTTCCTGGAAAGAAACACTTGAAATCTTCTAGGGATCTTTCACGCAACCTTCATGTCGTCTTGGAGGTCTCCCAAAATTATACTTCAATCCTTGGCACCTTCATTCTTGTGATCTTTCTCGAAATATTCATCCATACTCAAATGATAGGTTGTGGTCAAGGAGGTAAACACAAAAAGATATATTGGGTTTTATGGGTGGATATCCGGCGAGATTTGTGAAATTTCCGATGTGGAGATTCACAATGCATGGATAGAAAAGGCTAGCAACAAGATAGGTACGCAAAAACGGAATGATCAGCTTCTTAGTCTCGGGCCAGAGAAATCAAGCCCTGAATTAATTCATCCAAAAATAAATCTTGTATACTAAGTTTCTGCACTCAAATAAATATAAGGCTTTGGATAGGTAGAGCACCATGCAAGAGGTATTAATGACAAGGTTAGCATAGTTTTAAGAACAAAAATAAATCATCTTTAACCCATCCAAAATTGAGAGCATGAAAGGAAAATTATGGGTCTTATCTTTATCATAACCTCTGCAAGGAATTAAGCTAGCATTTAATTTAATTTCAGATTTGTATTAAAGAGAGCATTAGCTTAATCATGCATAAAACAAGTACAAAGATAAGCAAAGCGGCAACTTTCATCATATATCAACATGGCATTAACTTATTATCTTCACTAAAGGTGATAATCATGGTGGCAAACTTTATTCATGTTGATTTAAAGCAAACACTACTACTAACACACGTGCTGAAAATAAATAAAAACTGAAAATGCTACACAAATTTGCATAAAAGCTGAAAATAAAGAGAAGAGAAAGAGAAAATCGAACCGAAGTTGAAGGCATTATTATTATTTTTCTTCTTCCTCCTTCTCCATTCTTCATCTTCCGGTGGTTGATATTGATGATCTTCTTCCTCCTTGCTCGTAGTATGATTGCGCCGGTCCCTTCTTTGACTTGCATTGGTTTGGATGAGGCGCCATAAATGCTTCGTTGGGCGCCATGTATGGTGGAGGAAGTGGTGGCACAGCTGCCCCACTCCCCCATGCTTGCATCGGTACACTTCATAATATGGTGGAGGCGTTGGTATTCCTCCATAAGGTGGTGGCATCAGGATCCCTCCATATGGTTGTTTATTAGCTTGATGTGTAGCCCCTCCTTTATCTTGGGCTGCAGAGGATGATCCTTCTTCAACAATTATTCTCCTTTTATTCCTCTTTGCCGGCACAAGAAGTCCTTCCTCTAACCAATTTTTGTCTCCATTCTACAAATAATTTCAGCCCCATGTTGGAAAGAGGAACATCAACTTGCACCCTCTCCTCTCATCTCCACTAATATATTTTCCTTGCTTCATGCACTCGACCCCCAAAGAAATCCCAACAAGGAGAAATTTTGGGTTCCGTGTAATCTTTTCCCGAAATCATTCCCCAAAAATCCTTCTAACATATTTTCTTGGACTTCAACTTGCTCCGGGGCTTCCTTCTTGGGACCGAGTTGTTCTCTAATATATCCATAAGGAACTAGTTGCTCTTCATCTTCAAGGCGAAATGAGAGGCATGACACACCTTCATCAATGACTGGTGCTAATGTATAAGAATTTCCAAGGCAAGCTCCTTGTGAGTGCTTACACCAACTCCATTAAAGAATTCCCCCCAACCAAGGTTGCTCAAGAGTAGAATCCCAACACTTGGAGGGCGTCATCAAAGTCAACATTTGGCACAAGCCTCTTCTCAAGACGAACAAGCCTCTCCTCCTCCGTCTTCATGATGAATCCATTGGAACGCCTCGGAGTGTATGGTGGTGGAGCGGGTGAACGAGTTGAGCGTCATGGTGGAACGGGTGGCTCTTCCGTGTGTCCTCGCGGTTCGGTGTACCGCATGGACGAACTTCGTGTACTCCTCATGCCACCAAGGGGCAGTGTGTTGCTCCTCGGTGGTGCCACGTCTTCCTCCATGCTTCGGGGAGACTCGGAAATCGAGTGCCTCCTCGAAGAGCTTGATAATGGCACCTTTGATGACGATGAACGTGTCTTCTTGGTGAAGACATTGGTGGCTATCTTCCACATTGTTGCTGCACTAACTCACAACGAGTACACCGGGGGTTGCTTGCTGGTGGGAGAAACACATAAGGGAAGTATATGGAAGGTGGAGTTTATTATTATTATGATTATTATTATTTTTTTAGAGAGTGGAGCGTGAGGTGCACAAGATATGATGGATATTAGCCCATAGGGTTTGTGGATACTTGAACATGCAACCGCCTATCAAGGTGAAGCAAAACTAATTTATTGAGGTGTGAACATGAGGCCACTTTAGCTAAACCTACAAATAATATGTTGATGGGATCTACGGGAGTAGTGAGATCTATACTCCCGAAAAGCATGGTGGCTAGCCTTAGGCATCAAAGCACTATCAACATAAACAAAAGATTGAAAAGAAAGAAACGGCGATAACATGACAAGATCCTCATCCCCATGGAACTCAAATATTTGTAGGTTATTTTTGGAACTTATGGGCTATGAACTCAAGAACACAAATTAACACATGCATAAAATACTTACCAGGCGAAGAGGAGCATCGGGGGCCATAAGTGGAGGCTAGGCCGGCCTGCCTAGGCTGATCGGCCTAGGGGCCCTCCTACTCCATTTGCTTTGATCTTTCTCCTAGACACTTCTTGCTCCCTTCTTGCCTTGTGTCCGCGTGATCCACGAGATTCCTCCACCCAAATGTTCACAACCACTCCTTTGCTTGCGCGATTAAGGGTTCCACCTCCATTGTTTTACTTCTTGTTCCATCTTGTTCCCTTGCCTCTTGTGCTTCCACCAATTTCCTACAAAACAAAGCCCTTGCTTCCCCCATGCTTGTCCTTTGCATGTGCCCAAGATGCCAAATAAATGGATACGTGATGCATCGTGGGGCACTATATGTTAATCAAGCTCAAAAACCTCCCTTAATCATTTTAGATGCTAATCACTCCTCTAATTTTGAAACTTTAAAAATTAACTTAGCGCTAGCGATGAGTCCAAATATATCATTAGAGGAGCTCTTAGGCACCAAAAATAACTATAAAATTTATTTCGGTTGCACCGGGATCGATTGCTTTCATTAATTGATAGCAAGTTCCTCCGGCTTGACCGTGGGGGCATAGGTTTAGGTTCTAATTTTGGCCAAACATTAGAGAGATATTTTGAAATAAAGTCAATGGGGCGTAGAAAAATTCTAAATCTAGAGAAACCAGTGGATGTAAAGTTGAATGAAACAAAAAATCATGTTTTCTAGGTTCACACAAGTTCGACCATGCGTCAAAAACTAAAAACATTAAGAAACAAAGCAAGGCTCCACTCGTGTGTTTTTATCATGTAAAACAAACCAACCTTAACACCATGGAGAGGATGAAAGGTTGGGGTAGGTTCTGAATTTTTTGGTACTAGTTTCTCAAAAATAAGCAAACAAAACTAGAGTTGGCTCAAGTCATCGGTTTATGATCAATATAAAAATTCAAATAAAACGACCGAGCAATTATAATGTCTCCAAAAATTATTCAACCGCATAGGAATTTATAATATGTAATGCGTAGCAAATTCTAAGACCAACTTACTTGAAAAACTTGAAAAATTCTTCAGGTTGCCCTCCCGATAGCTTGACTCCTCAACGGGTTGTCCTCCTGGTAGCTTATTCTTGACTCGACGAACGGGTTGCCTCCCGCAAGCGCTTCGTTTATAGTCCATAGCTAGACTTCTTCTCTTCTTCACTTCGGATCAACGCTCTTTGTGGGCATTGCAATCTTGGAGACCCCACTTCTACATCATCTTTGGCTTCGGTGTAGGTTTATTCTTTGGCTTAGTCATCTTTTTGGTCTTCACAGGCGGACGTTGATTCTTGGTCTTGACGGATGCAACAACTTTTGCGTCTTTTTCGCTTCATTCTCCCTTGACTCCTCCCTTCCGATGCGATGATGAGGTAGAATGTATTTAATATTGACCACTTTACATACCTCGAATCATGGTTGACTTGAATGCACTCCTCACGCCATCGATGTCGAACTTGATCTCCTCCTTGCCGATGTCTATTCCGACGGTCTTGAGGAACGATCTCCCTAGGATGAGTGGCGGATGAGGTTGATCTCCTCTCAATCTTGGAGGTGGAGTTTCTCTTGGAGATTCCGACGATGTTCGGCCTCCGCTTTTAGATCTTGTGTTGCACGTCACTTTTGCCTGCAAAATTTTTCTAGACCATCCACAAAATATATGTTTTTTGTTGAAGATGTAGCCGTCCATCTCCGGTTAGGGTTAGTCATAAACAAAATAAAGAAAACTAAAAGAAAATTAGGGTTTAGCAAAACCCTAGATTATATTGATTTTTTTCTTCGAGGATGGTCAAAATCAAGAGATGCAAAAGAAAAATCAAGAGAAAAACTGAAAATATTCACAAACACAATACTAGATTGAATCTTGATTACTTGTTCCCCGGCAACGGCGCCAGAAAAAGGGGCTTGTTGACGGTCTATATGTGTATCAAACTTCGTTTGGACATGCAAGCGGACAAGTCCTCCGTCGTAGTCAAGGGACCCTTCTTCCCTTAAGTGTGAACCCAAGGTATCGAATCCGTGGAACAATGTGTAACGCAAGATCCAATCTAATAAGCGGAAAACACTTTAATCTTGAAAAAGGGGTTTTGCATCTAATCTATGGAAGAACATGAAAACACATCTAATCTACTAAATACCGGAGGTAGCAAGAGAAAGAGAGATAAAACCAATCTAGACGTTGGATCGGGTCTTTTGTTGAAGTTCCAAAACAAAGAAGAATAAAGCAAACGAATCTCATTAAAAGCTTCTTTAAATCGTGGATTCCGTTCCAACTCCGAAGACGCCCGCCTTTTGGAGCCACCGTTCTGTCACAACGCACTCCTATTCGTGCGGGTTAGCCTAGGGCGAGTCGAAAGCACAAGATGAAAACGCTCCGTAGGTCAGGTATGCACCTCCAGCCACCATGGCTGCAAAAATATCCTATGCAATCTATCCGCGGAATAGATTGGGGAAGAAGAAAACCCAAGCGAAGACAAAGTCGTAGTGAAAGCACTTGATCGCTAGAAATCGGATTCAAACTTGCAAATTCAACATGAGAGTATAATACATGGACAAGATCACCACTGGGATCCTACCTTGATCTTGATCCTAGCTCTGGGAACTCCGACGTGGTCTTCCATGCAAGGTTCCCACGTCGGCTAGGGAAACCCTAGTCAACCATCTCGACCCTCTCCAATCCGGAATGGTGTCCCTCCCTTCTCTGCTCCTTGGCAGCGGATGACGAATGAATTGATGCGTGGCTCTTGGCAGGGGGACTATAAATAGCCCGAGGGTCATCTAGGTCAAAGGGGGTGCCGAACCGACGCCAGAATGGGCTGGGCCGGCCGGCCTGGGCTGACCGACCTGGGCCCATTTTAGCCCAGTTCGGCCCGGGTTTTCTTCCCGTCGCTTCTCGTGTCTTCTAAAACTTTCTCTCAACTGCATGTGGGTCTTTGACGTCAGTTTCTCCGCGTTTGGGATAGGGCTCCTTGTGCAAGCTTCAGCATTTTCTGTCCAGGTCCTCAGAGTTTTCTTCCTTCATGGATTGGTCCTTGGGCCTCTTGGAGTCATGTTCACCTCATGTCTTGACTTGTGCCGGGCTTCATGACCTTCTCGCAAAGTGCTCCATGAACTCTACCCGAAAATCCTCATTTAGGTGCTTAATTCCTGCGTAAACAATAAACTCCAAATACCACATGCGAGTGCGAACTTGATATATGATGAGGGTTAGGATCGTTAGTTTGGATATTAAATCAATACCAACATTGAAGGTAAACTCATCGCTAGGTTGACGAAAATTCACCGTCAACAGTTTGCAATGTGGTGGTGGCTCTACCAACTCCCAAACTTGGTTTCTCTCAAAGTTCTCTAACTCATCATGCATTACGTTCACCCAATTAGGTTCAGAGAGAGCGTGTCCAATGTCTTTCGGCTCAAAGGTAGCAACAAAAGCTGAATGAGCAAAGTGTGAAGCATTTCTGGACCTCAACCGTGTTGTACGTTCGTTGATGTCGCCGATGATTCTTGAGGGAGGATGATCAACTTGAACGCGCCTCGGTGCCTCTCGTCTGGAGACGACCTCCCCCTCAGTAGTAGCTTCCACTTGATCTTGCTGGATCGTAGTCGGTGTAGGGGATGGACCATCCTGTATCGTAGTCGTCGTAGTGGAAGTAGAGGGTACATGCGTGGCTGGAGCTTCACCATCATCTTCTCCAGCACCATCCTCCTCGTCCTCAAAGATCTTCTTGCCAACTTCGTTGTCACCCGCACACTCAAAGACAGACGAATTGCATGGCTGGGTCTCGTCGAAGGTGACCTCGCAAGTTTCCATGACTAGGTTAGTATCATGGTTGAGCACATGAAATGCTCGAGAATGACTAGCATAACGCAAGAAAATTCCATCAGAGGACCTCGACTCAAACTTATCAAGCCTACCCTTCTTGAGAATAAAGCATTGACAACCAAAAGCCCTGAAATGGCTCACTCTAGGTGCTCGCCCGTGCATGAGCTCATAGCACGTCTTGTTCAAGAAAGCCCGATGAAAAATCCGGTTCCCAACATGGCATGCGGTGTTGACCACCTCAGCCCAATATCTTCTCAGAGTCCTATGCTCATTGAGCATCGTTCGAGGCATCTCACAAAGGGAACGATTTTTCCTCTCAACCACACTATTCTGACAAGCCACATAGGGAGAAGGGAATTGATGTTCGAGACCCAAATCACGGCAAAAAGTTTCGAAATGAGAGTTTTTAAATTTAGTGCCATTGTCGCTACGAATAGCTCGAACAACATCTCCATTCCTCTCATTCTTCAACCTCAAGATTAGATCCTGGACAAAACCAAATGTCTCTCCCTTGTCAGCCAAAAATAAGACCCAAGCATAGCGAGAATAGTCGTCCACTATCACAAGGATGTACCATTTCCCACCCGCCGAGCACACACGAGCTGGACCAACCAAGTCCATATGGAACAGCTCGCATGGCCTCTCTGTCATGACGGATGTCAGAGGCGGTGACCATTTTGCCATGCCTACACGGAGCACATACAAAATCCTTTTGGTACTTCAACTTAGGCAATCCTCAGACCAAACCTAGTCCACTCAAGCGTGACAACAAGTCAAAACTCAAGTGACCTAGTCTCCTATGCCATTTCCAAAGCTCCGCCGAAACACCAGCAACCAAACAACGAGAAGAGCCAACACACTGAGAAAAATCGGCTCTGAAAATTTGACCCTCGGGGATGATCGTGCACACAAGATCACATCGAGAATCCAAAACACAAGAAGAGCCCGTTTTGAAATGGACTTCAAAACCCTCATCAAGCAGTTGGGAAACCGAAAGAAGATTGAACCCCAAAGACTTGACAAGAGCAACACGCCTAAGAGTCACAGACTCACTCACCTTCACCGTGCCCACTGAAAGCACTCTACCTTTCCCATTGTCCCCAAAAGTGATGTACTCTTTGGTCATCACGGGGGTGAGGCTGAAGAACCACCGTCGATCTCCGGTCATGTGTCGAGAGCAACCGGAGTCGATCAACCAAAAGCCCTCCATGCCTCCCGCCTGCAAAATAAAAAACGAGAGCGAGAGTGAGCAAACGACTCAGCACTGGGGTTAGTACAAAATGAATCAAACCAGTGTCGTGCCATTTGCTCAAAAGTGGGGTTAACAAAATCCATCCTATCTCTCCTAGGTGGAACACCCACACGTCCCCTTGGAGGACTACGCGTACCACGAAGTGGAGACCGTGGCCCGTAGCTTCGCTGGGACCTAAAGCTGTGATCATTCCCCACATACTCGTATTGGCCACGAGTGAAGGAACGTCCAGCAAACTCACCACGCCTGAACCCAACATGCCTACCACCATCTCTCTGTGGTGGCTCACCTCGAGGCACAAACTCACGCCTCTCTCGAGGGTAAATGGTACGCACCACACCCTCACCTCTCGGCACCACACGAGGCTCGGGCACACCACGAGAAGGGCGGTACCTATCCTTGTTTGCCATCTCCCTAGCAAGCCTCTCCTCACGCTTCCTTATAAAGCAAAACTCAGCTAGGTGGCCATCCCTTCCACAATGGTCACAATGGAATGGGATCGGCTTTGGCTTTGGCTTTGGGTTCTCTCGGGGTTGAGGCTTCTCCTCACTCGGTTTCTCTCCCTTCTTCTCAAAGAACTCGTTCCCCAAGTCACTCTTGAACTTGATGGGTTTCTGGAAGTTGTCAGTTTGTGGAGGAAACACGGGTGGAGCTGGGGTTGTGTCTAGTCGATTCCTAAGTGGGTTTGGCTTAGGAGCATAGGCATTTTTGTGGTGGGTTTTTGGTGGTTCTGGGATATCACCGATCTTCCCCTCATTCTCACCACTTCCCTCACCAATCTTGTCCGACCCAAGCGCTTGCCCATCATAACGCTTGTATGCCTCAATCATCATCCTGAGCTGAGGCTCATGACCAGACAACCAACCCATCATTTTTCTCATCTCATCGTTCTCTTCCTGCAAACAATCAACATAGTGTGCAAGCTTCATATTCTTTACAGCATGTAATTCACAAGTAGAGCATGATGTAGGAACATGAGCTTTCAAAGCAGCTTCTAGAGATCTAGCATAAGCAACCAACACATCTAGTTTCTCATGCAAAACAGGACAAGAAGTGCAAGCACCAAGCAAGGAGGGTCTAGATTTCATCTCATCTAGCTCAACCCTAAGCACATCTAGTTCCTCAACCTTGGAGGCATATTTTCCCTTGAGCACAGTCAAATCACCAAGGAAAACAGAACAATCAGTGCATTCAGGTTCATCGGTCACAACAGGAGCAGACTTCAGAGAATCTATTAGAGCCCTAGCATCAACAAGTAAAGACTCTAGCTCAACCACCTTCTCCTTAGCCTCTCCAAGCAAAGACCTATACTCCCTCTTCTCCTTGTTGGTCTTTCTAAGCACATCATCACGGTTGTTAAGCAATTCATTCAACCTAGCATTCTCCGCTACCAAGAAGGCAGGATCATTATTTACCTCATCCTCGGAGTCAGAGTCTGAGTCATCCTTGTTGCTCTTCTTGCTTGCGGAGCTGTGTGCCATGCCGCAAAAGCCTTGGGCGGCGAAGCACAAGCCGTTGATGTTCTTGCTTGACCGCTTGCCCTTGTGCTGGTTCTCTTCTTCATCACTTGAGCTTGATGAAGAGTAGCATGAGCTCGATTCGATGTCGCTCGCTCTGGCAAACATCGCACGCTCCTTCTTCTTGTGACCGCCACTCTTCATCGACCTCCGCTCGGACTTGTTCTTACCCTTGTGGTCATCCCTTGAGTGGTGCCTATGGTCGGTCCTCGGACGGTGCTTGTGCTCGGGCTTGATCTCCATGGCCTCCGGGCACTCAGCGATAAAGTGCTCGTGCTTCCCGCACTGGTAGCACATACCCGAGCTCCTCCGAGCGTTCTTCCGATTCGTGTACATGCGCTCGAACCGCCTGCTCAGCAACACGAGATCTTCCTCACCCAGCACATCGAACTCCTCATCTGGCATGGACACAAGACAAGACAAAGAAAACTGTCTTGAAGACATGTTAGTGTTAGTACTTGGTCCAGAAACGAGAGCCAGACTATGAGGGTCAGTCGGGTTCTCGATCCTTGCTCGCACCCCACGGTCCACCTCGGACGACTTGAGCTTAGAAAACAGCTCGTCCACCATGAGGGTCTCATACTTCTCTGACTCCAGAATGGCCTCGACATTCTCACTCCACACGGTACGATCCAGGGAGTGCAGGAGCTTCACAACCCTGTCATGATCATCGTACGGGAGCACGGCCACATTAGCCCTCATGTTGTTCACAATCACAGTGAACCGCTGGAACATGGTGTCTATGGACTCACCGAGGAGATGAGTGAAGTTCCCGTACTCTCTCCGGTAGGTCGCAAACAACCGAGCCTGCACCTGAGCCACTGAGCGTTCCCAGCATGAGCATTCTTCAACTGCTCCCAAATCCTACAAGCCAAGTCCTCTATCTGAACCCGATCAAATTCGGATTGACATAGAGCACGATACAAGTAGTCGACCGCCTTGTTGTTGGAGTCATGCATATCCCTCAACCCAGGAGCTAGGAAATTAACCATATGAACATAAGATGTGTTCACCGTAACATCCCAAAGGATCTGACCCTTGCCGCAGAGGAAAGCAGCCATCCGCCTCTTCCACATCTGGTAGTTCTTACCATCAAAGTGTGGAGGACCCGAACCCCGTTCTTGGCACGCCATCTTTGGATCTTAGACCGGTTAGAATCACGAAGATCCGTAATAGGCTCTGATACTAATTGAAGGACCGATTAGGCGACCAGAGAGGGGGGAGTGAATGGGAGCCGACAAAAATTCTTCTCCGAAGAGTCAAACTTGACTATGTCCCAAACTCACAACCAAGGATTCCCACACGAGTTTGCCAAGGTCGCGTAGTCACAACGGACCTACCAACCCTAGGAACAAGTCCAAACACAACCCAAAGCGGAAGCACAACTCAAGAAGCAAAGGACTTAGGCAAATCTGCCTGGCCAGGACGGACGGTCCGATCGACCTTCGCGGACGGTCCGTCGGGACCTGGCGGACTGTCCGAGCCCCTTTGGCGGACGGTCTGTATTAATGGACAGAACCTCCAGTACCGCACCTCGACAATACAGACGGTCCGACTCAGCACCAGGGACGGTCCGATGGCTGCGGACGGTCCGTGACCCCTGCGCGGACGGTCCGTCCCCCTCGCGGATAGTCCGTTACCCACGGACGGACAGTCCGACAAACACAATCCAAAAAGGGAATTCAACCCCAACGAATCAAACCACCGACCAGCAAGAACATGCGACGAACTAGAGCTCCCACAGACGGTCCGTGAGCACACGACGGACGGTCCATCGCTCACGAACAGAACAGCCCGAGCTCGAAAATGCAAGGTCAACTCCACCTATCCATCCATGGATCTCCCAAATGACTGAATGGATTGAGACAAGATTTGGGGAAGATGTGAAGCGTCCCTAGGAGATGCTGTGCCCAAAAACTTGAGGCCTCAAACCAACTAAAATGCCGGGAATCAATCACGAACCGAGCTTTACCAAAAAGCTAGGGTTCCACCCGAAATCCTCAAATCCAAGGCCAAATCCGGAGTTTGAGGGGTCAAGATCAAGTACAAAGATGCACAAGGCATCTATCCATGATCCCCACATCCAGAGCTTTATATTTTTTTATTTTGGATCTGTTTACTTCACTTCCACGGGAAGTTGAACTCGAACCTGCTAGGTGCTACTCATGTACTCTAATCCCACTAGGCTAGAGGCCCTCTCACATCAACTACTATTATTGGCAAATAGCAAATTTTAATTTGGATCATTGTGCATATATGTAAGCCATGTTCATTTGTAGATTAGGTAAAAACAAAAGTAAATCAAATAATAAGTTGTGTATATAATTGTGTACCAATTTAATCTGATATAGCCAGGTGCTATGGATTATTGTATTGGACATAAACATATGCACTACAAAAATTGATATATATGTGTCAACGAACCATGAAGCACTAAAGAACTAAAGTAAGTAAAAAAGGTGGGGGTTTGTAATTGTATGCTTCATGGTCATTTAAAAACATGATGTTTTTAGTTTCATCACAGGCCTTAAAACTTTTGACCAAGATCGGCACGAGAAAAAAATAAGGCTGTGTTTGGATGTCGATATTGGAGAGCCTGGTATTGAATTGGTTGCAATACCAAATCAGTCATGATATTGCATTCGTTCGCAATTTCAATTCTATTGTTTGGATGGTTATGCTTTGACTTTTGGAATCCCATAAAGAATGTCAATTCCATTTTTGTTTGGATGCACAGAACCATGAACCGAAATCAGCTGTGGATGTGCAGGGGAGGTAGCGCGTCCGCCGGCGGAGGGAGGCGGGGAGGGCCGGTGCTAGCGCATCCCACCATCGACAGAGGCAGGCAGTGCCGGAGCGCGTCCCGCCGGTGAAGGGAGGTGTGTAGGGGCGGCGCGGCTCGTGGTCCCGCCCCCTCGCTCATGGCACGGCGTCGGCCGCGAGGGAGACGAGAAGGACGGCTGGTTTTGAGGAAGAAGAGGGTGTCAGCCTCGAGGAAGATGAGGAGGGCCGCCGCCCGCCGGCCTCGAGGAAGAAGAGGAGGGCGCACCGCCGGCCACGACGAAGACGAGGAGGGCCACCGGCCTTGAGGAAGAGGAGGGGCGCAGCACCAGCCGCGAGGAAGAGGAGTCCGGTGGAGGCTGCGACGGCGAGCAAGAGGAGGGGGATGACGTGACGGTGAGGAAGAGGATGGGGGCGCGAGTGGTGGCGCCGTTCTGACGTAGGGCGACGAGGAGTGAGCCGCCGGATTTGGAGGGGTGACGGGGGGAGGGAGCTGGCTGGACTTGGAGGGGCGACGGGATTTGTAACTAAGAAATGAGCAATGTGAGTTTATATGATCGATTCAGAGGGTATGAACTCAATTTTTGCTAGACAATGACTCGATTCAATCAGTAATAATGCATGTGTAATGGATGGATGAGAGAGGGGGAGAAAGAATAATGGAAATTGTTTGGGGGTGTATCAGTTTGATTTACTTCTTTTTTTCCTTTTTCCGTTGGAAACAATTGTATTTATTTCATGAAGTATGAAATCATGGATGAAACAAAAAGGCATGAGGATGGCAAGGAAATGAAAAAAAAATTATGCTAATGGATCATATATAGAGGAGTCATTGGTTAAATGACTTTGAACTACAATAAAACATCCCAGGAAAGATGGACCTAATTCCTAAATAAGCTCACATTCCACCATCATATTCAAGTGAATGCTTGCCATCATCTAGATGATAGCCCCTAAAGATGAATTAGCCTTTCCAAATTGAATTGAATAGGACAAATACTTGATAATACAATTGTGATCCAGTTAAAAAGAAGAATATATCATTGTTCATTTGGTGAAACAACTATGTACATCACGCCCCTCTATGTTTAAGAAAATATAGCATGAAGGAAAGTTAAGGTATACATGAAAGAAAATTGTGAAACATTAATTTCTTCATTCTACATAATATCTAATCAATCATATCATATATTAACTTTTTAACTGTTCTAAGTCATTGATTTATTATTTTTTAGAATTATATTTCATTGCAGAGACATCATATAAAACTATTTATGCACAATAAAATATTATAAACATAATGAAATGATTATATTGGGGGCAAGGTGTAAATAATCTATTGTCGCTAATAATATATTTCGAAAGGGCATATCAAGGATGCATTGACATCTCTGAAATGCAGTACCCTGAAATATCTAGATAAAAAGCCTATAAAAATATAATTAATTTAAGTTAAAATTGGGATCAGAATATGAGAAAAATGTTGTTGTAACTAAGAGAGCAAGTATGATCAATTCCTATTGTAATGTTCAAAACGTTGCAAAAGACATTAATCAATGGGAGATGCAAGTGAAGCTTGCCACGATGGATGTAAATGCAAATATACTACATACCAAGATGGAGCAAGTGAACACACAACAACACACCAAAGATCAAGGCGAGGTGAAGCTCTTGATAAAGCAATACTAATTAGTGGAGGAAAAGGTAAACATAGGCGTCAGGCCATAAAAGCTTTTTGATAGGATGTAGAAGTCAAACTAAATAGGGCCAAATAGGCCATTAGAATATTAAGGCCTCATTCGTTTTCTACCGGAGTGCACTTCGGCTGGAATTGATAGATATAAAAAAATCATGATATGTACTACAAGAGATCTAGATTTATTTCGGGTCGGGAACCAATTTACTCAAGATAAACACCCGGATTTAATCCATTAGTCGAGAGGTGTGGAATCAATCTTGTACCTATTATGAGTAAATTAGTCTCCGACCCGGAATAATCCAAATATCTTACAATAACTATCATAATTTTCTTATTATATCTATCATTCCGGCCGATGGAAAAGAATGAGCCTTAAGGAGGGTAGGCTCAGTTTATGATTTGTATGAACTATATAATACACTTAGATTGTAATCGTCGACGAGAAAATTGACTTTGGGTGCACTAAAGATGATTGGTGTGGTTGTGCGACAATGTGCGTGGAGAGGAAAAGATGTATAGAGGGAAAAGTTGAATGCTTATTAATTACCACTATGCAATAACTGAAGTCGTACTAGCTGCGCTATTAGCGCAGCTATCTTGCTAGTCTCGTATACAGTAAAATGGCGTATACTAGTAAGGCGAGAGAAAGGATCGGAAAGGGAGCAAAACAAGTTGAGGCAGTGCACATGATATCTATCAAAGTGATACACATCCGATCCAGCACGGGTATACATTGGAAACCAGAAATGCTTCATGAGTACGTCATGAGTATTCAGCAACCCAACATACCAAAACTCTCTTGAGAAGCATCCCATGAAGTTAATCGATTTACATCTATCCAGCAAAACGATCGATCGATCGATCCATAAGCTACTTATGTGGTAGAACTAGCTAGACATGGGTAGAGAAGGCAAAGGCGTCCTGGATCTCCGAGAGAAAGGGCAATGGAAGCATCCGAACAGCCGGGCGGACATCAGGGACGAGCTGCTCCAAAGAGTCTTGGGTGCCCTGGAATCGCACATTGCAAGCATCTGACCGACGCCTGTCTCTCGTGATAGTCAGCCTATGGAAGGCTGGCCAGCAGAGCATCTGCGCTCCAAATGTGACTATGTCTCGCGAATGGAACTTGAGAAGCATAACCGGGCCATGGGGCGTGGCCACCTCAAAGAACGTCACCCTCCAGTTGGCATCCCTGTAGGAGCCGCGGAAGACCTGCGGGCGGCTGAAGAAGACAGTTGTTTCACCGTGGGCAGTCGTCACCTCCTCCATTCTCACACCAAGCGCTTTGAAGATGCAGTCAAAATCTGGAACTGGCACGCGTAGGATGGAACGGTTGTATGGCAGCAACTTGGTGAGCAGCTTGTCGGTGCGCGAGAATTGCATCTGCACGGAGCACGTCGCGTCATTCAGGATGTTGATATTGAGCTCACGGAAGAGGAACCGCGCCGTCCAAAGCCTCAGATGCAGCACTGTGTTGCTTAGCGCAGGTTGCGCTGAAACAAGAAGATCCGACGGACCGGCATGGCCGAGCAGCACAATGTCCCATCCGGGCACATTTGAAATTGATCCTGATTGTCGAGGAAAGAGATCTGCACATAGCAAGAAACGATTTGAAGCAACTACAAAGCAAATTCAAAACTGCTATGATTATGAAAGCTACAGAAATTATCTGAACTCTGAACAGTTGATCCAAATTACACAGTACTCTGAACATTTGAGTACGCAAGTTACAGTTTCTACTCTGAACATTTGAGTGCATCTGTGATGTAATCCTGGACAGTGATTCAAAGAGTCAACAGATGAATCCAATTATTTCTATATTCTGACCATTCCTAATTTTCTATGATTCTATTTCTAGCTCTGCTTATCTGTATCTTGTTTCAGATTAGTCCAAACCAGCCAAACTACAGATGCGGTGACACACAAACTATATAAATTCAAAGTTATAATTCTAGTGTAGTGAAACATGTGGCAACCCAAAAACCATGCTGAGGATACTAGATGTAGCAACTAGCCAACAGTATATGTTCAAAGCTACAGGAAATCTCAAATTAAAATGTAGGCAAGTTACAGTTTCTACTACGATCAGACATTTGACATGCAGCAACAATCCAACAAGTTCACTGAACATTCCCAACTACAAAACTGTTCCTTCTCTGAGCATATGAGTTGACACTACAGGTACTCAAGTTAGTATATGCACTGTTTCATGGGAAGAGAAACATACTCTTTCTCTTTCATGTGAAGAACAACAGGTGGCAAGTGCAGAATAGTGTACGGAAAGAATACAGCGAAGTTCTCACCTGCTGGTTCGGTGGCGAGGACGACGATGTCCATGGTCTCCTCGTCAGCAGGCAGGTCGGTGACCAGAGGAGTCAGCCGCCCCTGGGAGCCGGCCCGCACGCACAACCTGACGTTGTGGAAGTTCTTCACACCCAGTTTCTTCGCTAGATCTGCTTTCAGCTGCAATACGGACCGGCCATCGAACCATGAGGTGTTCCAGGGGAGTGCGTTGATATCCTCTTCATCATTTGGCTGCAGGTACTGGATTTTCCGCCGAAGCACTGGAGACACAAGGATCGGACCACCGAGCAAAGCTGGAGGCTGTTCCAAAGGAGCAGACAATTCGGAATCAAGACATGCATTGAGAAGAGAACGAAATGTTCAGACTTAGATAACCAATCTTAGACTCCAAATAGACATCATATGAATGACAAACAATTCTGAATTCGCAGCACTATCCCAAACTGACTACAAAATCGCCTACTCGATTGATTGCATGACGGAAACATAGAAAACTGTTGCGATGGATTGAAGCTTGACTACGCAAGCGCGGAATCGATGGTTTCCGGTTTCCCAAATCAATGCGAGAGGAGTACAAGGAGGAGAGAAACGGGGAGAAACGGGGATCTCACCGCTGCCAGGGGACACTCGGAGACCTCCTCTACTTCCCACTGCATCATGGTGCTCCAGTGGTTCGCGTCGTCCACCGAGACACCGTCGTACATGAGGAGATAGCTCCTGGTTGCTCGCAGGAGGTCGCCGGAGACGTGGCGCATGACAACGATGTTGTCCTTGACCTTGATGCCCTTCCACACGATGTCAGCCTGCTGCGGGGCGTCGTAGCCTCTCTGGACAACTGCGCGGTGGCCGAGGGGCTCGTTCTCCGCGGAGGCGGCGAGGTATCGGCCGTAGGCGGCGTTGTGGAGGAGGACGAAGGGGTCGCCGTCTTCGCCGCGGAGCCGGTGCACCATCCACTCCGTGTAGATGGTGTTCTGACGCACCGCCAGGTAGACGCTTCTGCCGTCCTCGTCGGCGCAGAGGAACGTGCCGCGGACGACGCTCTTCAGCCGAACTCGAGTATTGTCTGGGAATAGCTCCATCGCCGCGGCGGCGCTCTGGCGCTCCTGCAGCGAGGGTGCGGGCGGCGGCGGAAGGCGTTGAAGGAGCGGGTTCTCTAGGTTGCAGCCAGGCCCAGGCGGCGAGGGGTGGAAGAGGGAGAGGTGTTTGTTGCGACGGTTACGTTTGGCTTTCGAAGGAGAAGGCGGGGATGGGATATATAAGGGAGGCGGTGGCCTCGGGTGGAATCGCAGGCGTGGCCAGCTGTTCACCGGTGGGGCCGAATCATCCAGAATTCCAGATGGCGTGGACGAGCGCCCCCTTGGCAACGAAGTTCGTCGTCGTGCTTGTGCAGATGAACATGTAATGTCTGAAATCTGAATTGTAGGTTCATCTTTGGAAGAGATTGGGATTTCTGGCAATGGAAGGGCTTGGACTAGTACTACCTGAATGTACTGGCCTTATTTCTGGCAATGGAAGGGCTTGGACTAGTACTACCTGAATGTACTGGCCTTATGTTGATGTTCTCCAGATTTGCTAACCTTCAGAGTTCAGACGATCATCAGAGATTCTTTGATATTCTCATGGAATAGAAGGCTCATCAAAAGCAAGGTGATGAGGAAGGATCTGAATGAAAGTAGAATCACAGTTAGCAAGCAGACTGAATCGCAAGTCGTGCAGATGAACATGTAATGTCTGAAATCTGAATACATGCACTTGCTGTCCGATGGATCCACAAAAGCACTAGATCTTTGTTGGACTGTTGGTGTACATGCCACTGTTGGTGTACATGCCACTGCAGATAAAAGTTGACGCGACGGGGGCACGTCCGCCTGCGCTTTGAACACTTCCATCTTCTCCACCGCGCCCTCTTCTGCACCCACCCCGAGCGACACCCTGCTCCGCCGGACGGCCGCCGCCGTCACTCCAGGCCTCCGGCAGCCTTGTCGAAGAGCGCCTCGCAGGGTCCCACCTCGTGCTATGAAGCTCCGCTGCCGTCACCGCCCAGCTCGAGCGTCCCGCGCCGCGCACGCGCAGGTGGAGCGCCACGGCGCGCGGCAGGGACGCATTAAGCGGGTAGGGACTCTCCGGAGACGCCGCAGCACACCGTGCGGCTCGGGCAAGTTCTGGAACGTGTAGGTCCGGTCTTCGGGGACGGAGAGCGGAGACTGGCGCTCCCGGGCGACGCCGTGAGCTGCGCGGCGGGGAGGAACGCCGGAGGCTGCTGGACTCGGGGACGGACGGTATTTGATTTACCGTCCACCCCCCTTGGCCTTTCCTGGTCGTTGGATCTGCCACGTGCGGCCGAGATCGGTGTGAATAGTTGCGGCCGGCGACAAGTTTGGACGGTCGTCCCCACGCTGTGGGGCCGTGGTTGACTTGGAGTCCAGGACGACGCCTTGCAGCGGAGCTTTATCCGGTGAGGAATGGCGCCGCCCGGGAACAGAAAAGCACCGCCGCTGGCTGCAGAGATTCCGGCTCCGTGCGCGTCGGTGCGAACGAATTGTCGACTTGTCGCTACGATCGCACGCACGTTGACAGCGCGGTTCGGTTCGGTTCATCGCCATGAGCACGCGCCCACGCGAGCAGTTCAACAGAGCACGGCGACCGGCGGCCGTCGAATGAACCGCGCCGTGGCGACGGTGTTTGAGCTGGAACACGCGGCTCACCACCCCATCGGGCCCCTCCCCCTCACTCAACTTCAGTCATCACGCACGTTGTCTCGAGCGTCCCGCGCCACGCACACGAATGCGCTGAGCGGCATGACACCGTCCGAGCAGAACTCCCTCTCGACCTAGTTTCAGGCTTTCAGCAGTCCTCACAAGTCACAAACGCACCAACACAGAAATGCTAATTTTGAACATATCTCATGATCACACTTCACACCATCAGCTGCCAATTTGCTTGCATGTACACATATGTTGTACTCGTTTCCAAGCAATATGCTGAGAAAAGGTGGATTGGTGAAATTCTGTGCAGAGCGTCGTCACCCAAATGATGTAGCGGTGACTTAATTTCATGACTAAAATCTAAGCTCAGAAAACTTTGACATGTATCACGAGCCAGGTTCATGCATAGTAACAGTTGTTGAGGGATGCAATAGAGACGACGATGGTAAGAACTGAATTCAGTCAGTTCTCTTTCTTGACTTGCAGTATTGTATTTTTTTTAGATAATGGATAATTAAATCTGGCCTCTACATCCGAAGATGTACACAGCCAATTATTACAGAGTTGAAAAGAACAGTCCACGAAAGGGTAAAACAAGCAGCAACGGGCAACATGCCCCCGACTAAGGTAAACGATAAAAAAATGTTCTATCCTCCATTGGCAATCTGTAGAGCAACGACTTCTAATTTCCTGCTCATAGCGATGAGGGTATCCTTAGCCTGCTCCTTACGCTGCAACTGGGCCCAGAAGCGTAACCAGTAAGCTCCCCTGAAAATAACCTGCAAAATCGAGTTAAACTTCGTCTTTTTGAAAACTATATCATTCCGGCATTTCCAAATAGCCCAGCAAATGGCAGCGACACCAACCCAAATCAGAGGCTTAAAGTCCTTATGTTGATTATTAAGCCACGTACCAAACATATGGCTAATAGATCTAGGCTGGGTCAAATTAGTAGCATAGAAAATAAACCTCCAAATCATTTTTGCGGAAGGGCAATCTATAAACAGGTGCTATATGGTTTCATTCATATTGCAGCAGACACATTGCTGGCTCCCTTTCCAGTTTTTCTTCGCAAGGTTATCTTTTGTCAAAACGACCCCCTTCTGAAGAAACCAAAGAAAAATCTTGATCTTTAGAGGTACTTTCCACTTCCAGATCTTCCTATGCTGAAAAGGTGGATGCGTATCTATGCCATCTAGATACATTGACCGAACAGTGAAAAAACCACTTTTTGTCAGCAACCATTTAAAATAATCTTTACCATCCACCAATACAACATTAGAGACCCTAGCTACTAGGTAAAGTCATTGACTTAGGTTATTATCCACCAGCGACCGCCTGAATGAAATATTAAGGGGTCTAGAGGACATAACCTTAGAAACCGTAACATGCCTATCCCGCGCTATATGGTATAAGGACGGGTAGATATCCTTGAGCGGCTTATCACCTATCCACGTGTCATCCCAAAATCTCGTGTTGGTTCCATTTTTAATAACGAAAGAACCTTTAGACAGAACCTCATCTTTAATACGCATGAGTCCTCTCCAAAAGTGAGAGTCATTTGGTTTTGATGATACTTGCGTCAGAGTTTTGGTTCTCAAATACTTGTTCCTTAGCAAAAATTGTCAGGTCCCATCAGTGTTCAAAAGATTTACTATTCACTTAGCCAACAGGCATTTGTTTTGGAGCTGTAAATTCAAAATCCCAAGGCCACCCTGATCTTTGGGGCGACACAAGATGTCCCATCTAGCAAGCCTGTATTTGTGCTTATTAGCAGAGCCTTGCCAGAAAAATCTAGATCTGAAATGATCAAGGTTTTTAAGAACTCCCTTAGGGACCTCAAAAAAGGACATCATGAACATAGGAAGGCTACTTAACACCGAGTTTAGCAGAACCAACCTCCCCCCATAGGATAGATATTTTGCTTTCCAACACGAGAGCTTTTGCTGAAAGCGTTCTTCGACTTTACTCCATTCGGAATTTAGGAGTTGTCTATGGTGCATCGGGATACCTAAATATCTGAAAGGGTAATTCCCTGAATTACAACCAAAGAGAGAAGTATAGAAAGACTCCATCTCTCTGGCCGCATCATAACAGAAGACTTCACTCTTGTGGAAATTAATCTTCAGCCCCGATAGCTGCTCAAAAGCACATAAAAGGAGCTTAAGATTTTTTGCTTGCTCAAGGTCATGGTCTAGGAAGATAATGGTGTCGTCTGCGTATTGTAAAATAGACAAACCATCATCAACTAGATGGGGTATCACCCCTCTTATTTGCCCATCTGTTTTCGCTCGATTAATAAGCAGGGCTAACATGTTAGCAACAATGTTAAATAAGATAGGGGACATAGGATCCCCTTGTCTGAGCCCCCGTTTCGTTTGGACGTAGGGTCCAACATCATCATTAACTTTGATTCCCACACTCCCTCCCGAAATCATGTTTTGAATCCATCTGCACCACTTAGGTGAGAAACCTTTCATGCGTAAAGTTTGTTGGAGAAATGACCATTTAACTTTATCATAGGCCTTTTCAAAGTCAATCTTAAAAATAACTCCATTAGCTTTTTTGGTGTGGAGTTCATGGATGGTCTCGTGTAGAATAACAACACCTTCCATAATATTCCTACCAGGCATGAAGGCAGTTTGTGTTGGGCTCACCACCGTCTTTGCTACTTTATTCAGCCTGTTAGTTCCAACTTTTGTAAAAATCTTGAAACTAACGTTGAGGACACAAATAGGTCTATATTGCTGAATCTTAGTGGCATTATCAATTTTTGGAATTAAAGTAATGATCCCAAAATTGAGGCTAAAGAGATCAAGAGTGTCCTTGTGGAATTCATGGAACATAGCCAAAAGGTCATCTTTGATCACCCCCCAGAAAACTTGATAGAATTCAGCTGGGAAGCCATCTGGTCCAGGAGCTTTATTATGCTCCATTTGGAAGATAGCCTCTCCCACCTCATTTTCAGTGAATTCGGTAATGAGGATCTCATTTTCCTCATCGGATACTTGTGGAATATCATGAATCTGATCCTCCAGCAAGGCGATTTCCGTATGTTCTGGGATCCTGAACAGATTTTTGTAATAATTCGTAATGTGGCTTTTAAGACGGTCAAAACTAACAACACCATTGTCATCTTCAAGTCTATAAATCTGCTGCTTACGGTGTTTGCCATTGGCAACAAGGTGAAAGAACCTTGTATTAGCATCCCCTTCCAAGAGAGTTTTGACCTTAGCCCTTTCATACCACTTAAGCTCTTCCTCCCTCAAAAGCGAAACTAACCGCTCTTTAAGATAGTGCTTTAAATTGATCTCATGATCAGTTAGCCTATCATTTTCTGCTTTTTTATCAAGATTATGCAGAAGGGCCAGAAGAGTTTTTTTCTCCTTTTTATAGGAGCCCGCCATATTAGACGCCCAGCCTCTAAGATGTTGCCTCAGTCTACGGATCTTGAATTGCCACCGCTGTAGTGGAGAAGATCCAGAGTTTTCTGATCGCCAAATATTTGCAACCATATCATAAAAACCCTCCTTTAGGAGCCATCCCCTTTCAAATCTAAAAGGTCTGGTTCTGGACTGGTGAGTGGATGCGCCTGTGGACATGACTAGTGGAGTATGGTCTGATATGTTTTGGTCTCTAGCTTCGACCTTGGCTAAGGGGAAATTAATTTCCCATTCCGTACTAACTAAAACTCTATCAAGTTTTTCATAAGTCGGATTATCCCCCGAACCCGCCCAAGTATATTGGCGACCTGTCATGACAATTTCCCTAAGATCAAGTGACTCAATGACAGCATTAAAAAGGGATGGCCATTTATTATCAAAGTCTCCACTGCTTTTGTCCTCGGGTTTTCGCATAATATTAAAATCCCCGCCAATGAGAAAAGGAAGGGTCTCCTTTGAGCAGGTATTAGCGAGTTCGGCAAGAAAAGCACCTTTGTTTTGTAATTGGGCCGGTCCATAAATAGAATAAAGGACAAATTTGAAGTCAGTTGACTTGTATCTAAGGGTAAATTTTACATAGAAATCCCCCTCATCGATGGCACCAATATCAAACACACTAAGGTCCACCCCAAGCAAGATCCCACCTGATCTACCATGGGGAGCCATAGCGTGCCAAAGAAAATCACGTCCAGCACATAAATTTTTGAGGACATGATCAGGAAAGGACTCACGACCAGTTTCAGAGAGAGCAATAAAATTAATCTGCTCTTCTCTAACTAGTTCAGCCAAAAATCTGTGTTTAGCCAAGTCTGCAAGACCTCTGCTATTCCAGAATACCCCTTTCATTTTATAATAATCTTTGAAGGGGTTTTTGGCTTTTTGGGAATGTTGCCTTTTTTTTGTTTCTTGGCATTATTAAATTTTTTCTTACGACTGATAGGAGAGAGATCTAGAATATGATCATTCTCTGCATCAAGCATGCTCTCATTTAGGAAACCACCAGCGTGGTTGAGAGCTTCCTCCAGTCTTTCTTCCCTTTCATCATCAGTTATTAGATCAGTAGCGTTTACTTTAATATTTTTATTAGCACAGACAACTAAACTATCTACCTCTAAGTTTTTAATACGAACAACACCCGAGGTATTAGTATTGATGCCTACCCTACCAAAGTTTGAAATAATGCGGGAATCTGAAAAGCTAGAAAAGGAAATACCTTCGAGGTTCTTTTTCTTTGCCAAACGTTCCGCCTTGAGTAGGGTATGTTCGTCAGCCTTTCCCGCGTTCCTGCTGCTCCGACGTAGCATCCAAGGTGCGTCCTCCTCAGGTGGAGTAGGCGTGGGTGCCACCACCCGCAGCGGTGCCGCGCTAGTGACCAGCTCGGTCTCCCCCATAGCAGGGAGTAAGGCCCCCTCAGGGGTGGCCGCAGCAGTGTCCCCCGCAGCCACCACGGTCACCACCTCAGTGGCAACAGTGGAGAGGGAAGCATCCCCCCTAGCCGTAGGGTGAGACGGCCCGTCCGAAGCGGCCGCAGCCACCACGGTCACCACCTCAGTGGCAACACTGGAGAGGGAAGCATCCCCCCAGCCGTAGGGTGAGACGGCCCGTCCGAAGCGGCCGAGTCCTCCGCGTCGTCCGACCCCCCTCGTCGGCGAGGAGAGGGACAACAGTGTCCTCCACGGTGACTGGAGGATGCAGCGTGGCGGCCCCCATCGGAGACCCTGTCCCTCCTGATAGAATAGGGGCGGGCGCGCCTCCGTCCTCCCCCTCTGCGGGGTGTGTCGTAGACTCCGGGTAGTAGAAGATCGGTGTTCCCCCGACCGAAGAGAGGTGAGTTACACCAGCCTGCTCACACTCATCAGAGAAAAAAGGGTGAGGGTTAACAGGAGGTGACACCATAGCATTGTACATCCTCCGTTCTTCATCAGTCAACGGGCTGTAGGATTTCCACCCCACAGAATCCTTCTCCAACATGACCTTGATGCTAATCTCATCCAACAGCTGCTCACATGCCATATCCAGAGCCTCTTGGATCATAGTAGCCTGCCTGTGAGATTTCCCGCTCAGGGGTGCAGATGGCTGGGGGTTTGCAAAAGAAGACTCCTTGTCACCACCCTGTGGGTTCAGAGAGGGGTTAGCATCCCTCATATTCCTATCCCCATCCGCATCATTACCCTTCTCATCATCTGTGAGCAGGTCCTCATCATCATCCTGATCTGCAACTTTCAACACCTCCTCATCGGGTTTGAAAAAAAGGCGGTACATGCATCCCTTCACACAAACATCAGCGAATTTTGGAATCTTTTTGATGTCCAAAACTGCTACAAGGATCCGAACCTCCCCAGTACGCCGTAAGTGGTGAACATCCACCTTCTAAGTAGCTTCGATCATAGTACCAACAGCCCACAAAGGAAGGAAAGAGCGAAGTGCTCGCGGTACCTTGGTGACAGTCACCCAAACCTGATTCAGGACTTTTATTGGCTGAACATCATCAACAAATTCTTCAATCGAGAAGGTACCTTCCTTATTTTTTGTCGTGATTGTTCCAATAGCCACCATACGGGTCAGCTCCTCCTTGCTAGGAAAGGGCACAATAAAGCACTTGTGCCCCTCTTCTTGCGCTTCCCAGCGCCAAGGGACCGGAACGATCTGTGCTAGCGTAGCCAGTAGCAGCTGTTTGGAGACATCACCAGACTCCACCTTGATGAGGGCGGCGGCAGGAGAGAAATCCGTTGAGACAATGTCATGCTCATTTGCTGCTTGAATATGGAAAAATCCTCCATTGTCGTCCGATGCGGCGCAATATGCAACAGACGGCTTCGGACCACGGAGAAGAGGGCACTGGTTAGTGTAATGGTCATCTGTGCAAATCACGCACTCCACAGTGCGTTTCCGCTTCCCTTTGCCGCCCTCAACGGTCACCACCGTCGCCGAAGCATCGACATCATGACCGACGGGGGCTGCAGCGTCCTCGACGCGATCCCGGCGAGGTTGATCACCACCAGCCTGCGCCCCGCCACGCCGGAGCCCACCATCACGGCCACGACCACGCCCAGGTGCAGCGGCCCGAGCAGATGCGCCACGGTCAGCCACAGCGGCCGCTGGACCACCGGCCTGCGCAGACTGAGGGTTAGCCCCGCGACCCCGCGGAGCCACGTTCCCGCGACCACGGTCGGTTGCAGTCACCTCGCCCTGGCCGCTCACGCCAGAAGCAGCCTCAGCGGTGCCGCGACTCCCCGCCTGAGGGCCGCGACCACCTTGGCCCCGTCGACGGAAGAAGCGTCCTCTCCCCGCCATTAGCGCGTTGCGGTAGGGAGTGGGGGAGAGCAGGTGCTGCGGTATGACTGCGTTGACAAGACGTCGCCGGTGGCAGGTCGATGTCGTAGGTCCTGGCGGCGGCTGTGACAAGTTCGGGAGAAAAACAGGATCCGCCTCCTGGCCTCGCGTGATAGGAAGGTGGGCCCGCGTCTGATGGGCCGGATCCGGGCCGCGAACCTCCAAGGAATGAGCCGCAAAAACCGGATCAGGAGACCCGTCCTCGGTCGCCTCGGCGGAACTCGCGGCGGAGCCGACCCCTCCCGTCACGAGGAACGACGGCGGGAGGAAGTCACCCAGAGTTGCCGCCGGCGAAACCCTTGCAGGAGGCAAAGGCCCCTTCCACAGCGACCTCCACGGTGGCCGGCGTGGTGGAGTAGGAGAGGGCCGCGCGGATTGTGGCGGCGCGACCGCCGCTGGAACCGCAGGCTTGACCGCCGGCAACGATGGCTCCTCCGGCCGGTGGGCCTCTACATCGCCAAGATCCTCATACTCCGATTCGGAGTTTGAATCCCAGAAACGCCCAAAAGAGGGGCGTAGAGCGGCTGCCGATGACAGCAGCTCTGTCACAGCCTTCATCCCCTTCGGATCAGGTAATGGTGGTTGAGATCTTTCCTTTGCTGTGATTTTGCGAAGTTGGGAACGAATCGATGGAGCAATCGTCACCGGCATGTTCCAGGCGAGTGGTATGGCAGCGAGAGGAAGGCGGACTCCGGCGACCGCGGTGAAAGTCACCGCAGCGAGGAACCGCCACGGCAAGGGCGCCGCGGCAATGCACTCCTGGCCGGCCGTCGCCTCAGAATCGCCTCAGAATCGCCCAAGAATGAACTATCCTCCTCCTGGATCACTTGCAGTATTGTATGTATCCCCGTTCTCATGGTTTGAGGGTTGATATTCTGCCCAGATGTATATGCAGTTTATTTTTCATTTTTTTATTCTGAGGAAAAGACCTCCAATCTGGTGTATGCATACGCACTGTTGGTGGGTTTCTGTGGGTAATTGGAAGACAACGGGCTTCTTTGACCACAGACATGCCCAGCCCAACAGTACTGATGATGTTTGATTATTAGAGGGAAATGCCCAGGCTTAATGCTGGGAAGATACCTTGACACTATTCCTCGTCCGACAACCTGTCCAGGCTTAATGCTGCACTTCTATTGAGTATCTGAGTTACCAAAATTCAATCACATGGAAGCAAAGGAAGAGGCTGGCATGTGTAGGTGTTGGTTGATAAGTGACCCTGCTAGACTCCTACACTTGCCTTACATTGGAGAAAAACTTCAAGGATTGGATTCACCATGAAAGCACAATAAAAATCGATATAAGATCGTCCCTATTGCACTAACGAAGAAAGAATTTTACAACCTCGTCGGAAATAATAAAAAACAGAGACCTCTCGCGTTAGGAATATGCGGAGAGTATGATCCACACACATAAATGTTGGCCAGTCGCTTCCTCCTCGCATCACTACTGTCACTTGTCTTCTTGTGACCCGCACCCTCCTCACCACTTCCTCGTGTTGTCGTGCAACCCACCAAATGCAGCCCCCGTACGCCCATCCCACCCCCAGGCCCCAGCCGACCTCTGACCTACCCTCCAACCCGTCAACCCCACCAGTAGCCACCTCAGGCGATTGGCGGCGCTTCACCCCCTTACCGCCACCGCTCGCACCCACGTCAATCGCCTGCTAGCCCCACCTTCACATAACCACTCTGCGAGCCTTTCCTGCCACCTCCTTCACCACCCCGCCCTTGATCGCCGGTATGGTAGCTATCCTTTCATTCCTCCTTTTAATTCGACAACAATAGATGCCCTGTCAAGTGTCAACTCCAAAACCCCCCAAATTCTAGCCTCAAGCTTTAACCATAACTAAAATTGGAGCTCCGAGCTCGTGAAGCGAGTTAACCGCTGGAGAGACGAGTCTTCTCATCACAGTTCACATGACAAAGGAACGTGTGAAGGAACGCGACCGGCATGAACTCCAGTCTTCGTGGCCCCACAAGCCAGTGGCTGACTGATAATCCCGGCCTTCTGACCCGGTGGCCCCACCTTCTGCCTGTTGGTTGCCAGGTGGCATGTGCAGCATCGCGTTGAAAACTTGAAATGCCCCGCCTCGACAAAACGTAACCGTCGCAACAAACACCTCTGCTCTCTCTCTCTCTCCTCCGCCGCCGCGATGGATCTCTTCCCCGACGGGGTGCACGTGCGGCTGCGGAGCCGCGTGCACCGCACGTACCTCCACGCCGACGCGGACGGGGTGGGCGTCTCCCCGAGCCCGCGGCGCGCGTCGCTGAGCACGGCGTGGGCGGCGCACCGCCTCGAGCGCGGCGGCTCCGCCTACGTGCTCCTCCGCAACGCCGCCTACGGCCGGTACCTCGCCCTCTGGGCCCCGCCCGCGCCGCGAGGGCTGGTCCAAACCGTCCGCCGCCCCGTCCTGCGCGCCTACGACGACCCGGAGCAGGACGACGTCCTCTGGGTGGCCGTCAGGGCGGGGGACGGGGGCGACGACGTCCTCCTGCACCACGGCAGGGACGACACGTCGTTCCTCGGCGTCACCGTGGACAGCCACGACAACCGGCAAAGGCATTGGGTGGTCGAGGTCATCCCCCTGAGACAGAGGCCGCCGATCCTTCCAGCTCCGGTTCCGGTGAGCTCTCTGCTCCTCCTACTTTGACCTCCTCGCATTCGTTTGGTCCGAACGGAGTAGGGGTTCCTAGAATCGATTGCGTCTTCGAATTTTTCAGCCTATTCGTGGAAACCACTGGAACTTGATGATTTGGTTCTCATGGGGAGCAATTTTAGCTTCCGTTCTAGCTAGGTTTTCCTCCTTTGTTACTGAAGCTTCTCGTTACTGCATTCTGCTTCTCATGTTGATGTCGGTGATTGCCTGATTGGAAATTTGAATCTACATTGCGTTCAGTGCTTCGCTTTAGGGAGCAGTCCTTGATCAGATTTAGAAGTTGATTTAGGGAGAGTTTATTGCTCACAAATTAGTCTCAACAATCATGATCTCTTTGACGAATTCATGTCTACCTTCCGTTAATCTGCATTTGCTATCAATTATCGCAGCACCATGAATTCAGACTTGTTCATTCAGTTACCACTGCTTACAATTGTCGTCTGCTTGTTTTGATTTCCATGGCAACAGCTTTCCCGTCCAATGGTGCTGTGGCGGACGATCGCGTACGTGCGTGCAGACGACGACGGGAACTTCGAGCCGCGCCCGCTCGCCAGGAGATGGTTCATCTTCTACGGCCGGTCCGTGTTCCAGCTGACGGGCGTCCTGTCGATCCTTCTGCACGAGAGGTTCTTCGGCATCAGGCTGTGCGTGCGTGCCGGCCCCCAGGGGCGGCTGACCCCTCTCGTCATCGACCTGCCTGCCAACGAGGAGACCATGGACATCGTCGTCCTCAGCGCCGGGTCATCAGGTGAGACTTGAGAGCCTTGCAGGTTTCTTCGGTAGCCTGTGCAGTCTGCATCCTGCAATACCTGTTCTGTTTCTCTAATCATGATAGGTGTCTAGTTGTTCATACTGACGAGAACAGGGTAGATGACTAGTTTCAATACTGTATTTGCTGAACAGATTGGTAAAATTGTTCCTTCAAGTCACATGAACAATAGATTAACTGTTGCACTGATGACAACTGAATCTGTAACTCCTTACTGTGGCTGTAGTTCAGATTATGTTTTTTTTAGAATATAAGTTTTGATTATGCAGTTGTTTCAGGTAGTATGATGTATTTGGGTTTTTGGGTTCGACTTGTGTCTAAGAGGAATCATATAGTACCATGTCAGTTCAGAAAAAATAAGTTGTCCCTATAATTTGTTGATCTTGTTACTGAAACACTTATTTTCAGCTATTGCAACATTTTCAACACAAAGCATGTTGGCTAGTGCCTAACTGTGTCACTGTTTTTCCTTGGTCCCTTGTAAATTCAGCTGCTCAGGGTCAGGAGCTAGTGTACCCGGATGTTGATGCGTAGAGGAATATATGAGAGCATGACTTCTGACAACAACAGAACAGTTCATCTCTTCAGAAGAGAATTAGCTGTACTTCTTTGTTTTGAATCTGATTGCTTCAGAGAACTCCTGGTTTTGCTAGTAGGTTCGATAGGTTCTGCTGAATTGAAGTGTTTGAACTGGATTTTCAGTTTCAGAACTTAATGATTGCTGAAAGCATTATGTGGAAACAATGCTTGAACAATTTTGCACAGTAACATTGGTTGCAGTTACCTGGTACATATTGGAGTTCGTTCTTCACCTTGCTCCTGACACATCAAATGGTACAGCGAGTGTTTTATGCACATCAAATGGTAATTAGTTGTAAACTTGTAAATTTTTTAATTTTCCTTGCCGGATCCCGGTTTTGTTCTTCTCTTCTTTTCTTCTATATCAATGAAATAGGCACGTTGTGCCCGTTTGTTAAAAAAAAAACTCACAGTTCTACATCGTTTCTCCATTTACTGTCAGGAAATGAGGGAACATGATGCTCCAAAAAAAAAAAAACGCTTAGTAGATATTTTCAGAACGTATAATTTGTGTTTTCTTTTGAAGCTGAAAGACAACTGTTGATATCAGACGACCAAATGATAACTTGCTCCTTGCGTTTACAAGCACAATTGCACAACTAGACCTGCATTTACAGTGGAGACTGATGTGTTTTAACCGATCTGCAGGAAGAATCGAAGCGCGAGAGGCTGAACTCAATCGCCTTCACAGGTTCGCGATGTGATCTGCTTGTGTTGTGTTCTCCTCGGAGGCTCGGACTCGAACTTGATCCCTGACAGGTAGGAGCTCAGCCGTTCGTGGCCCTACAAGCCAGTGGCTGCAGCGGTGGCCCCACCACAGCAGGTGGCATGTGCAGCAACCAACCGACCTTCGCGGCATAGCCTTTCCTCCAGAAGTCCGGACTCCAGAGGCCATCGCCTTGAAATTTGCAAAGCCCTGCCTCGGCGCCGAAACATAACCGTCGCAACGAACCCCTGCTCCGCCCCTCCTCTCCTTCCTCGCAACAGCGCCAAGAAACCCGACGATGGAGTTCCTCCCCGACGGGGCGCACGTGCGGCTGCGGAACCGCATGCACGACGCGTACTACCTCCACGCCGACGAGGACGGGGTCGGCGTGTCCCTGAGCCCGCGACACGCGTCCCTGAACACGGCGTGGCGGGTGCACCGGGTCCGGCGCCGCGGCGACGGCTACGTCCTCCTCCACAGCGCCGCCTACGGCCGGTACCTCGCGCTCTCGCCCCAGCGGGTGTCGCTGGTCTACGCCGGCCACGCCGCCGTCCAGGGCGCCTTCGACGCGCCGGAGCAGGTCGACGTCCTCTGGGAGGCCGTCAGGGTGGCGGACGACGCCGCCGACGTCCTCATGCTCCACGTCTCGAACCGCCTCCTCCGCGCCGCCCCCTGGAACCCCGCCTTGCGCTCCCCCGTCTACGTCGACATCGACAACGCGGGCACGATGATGCAGTGGGTGGTCGAGGCCATCCCCCTCAGACAGGCGCCGCCGGCCATTCCAGGCACGACCGAGGTGAGCTCGCCGCCGTCCGCTTTCCTTGGGACTCTTCTGTTGATTTGGGCGCCCGACTGCGGTTCTTGGCTTCTTGCCTTCTTGGAATCTGTCGATTCTGCGAATTTTCTAGTCAATAGTCATTGCACGAAGACGTGAACACATGAGACTTGATGATTTGTGTTCCTCCGTTGTTACTGAACTTGTTATTACTGAATTTCGCGTGATGCTGATGCAATTCTAAGTACATTTTGTAACAGGATCACTTATACTTTCTGAAAAAAATTATTGGGTTGAGTTCTGCTAGCAGATGTGGCTTTGTGTTCTTGAATCCTGCTCCTCTGCATTTAGGGAGCAGTTCTTGTCTCTTGATCAGTGTATCAGACTTGCCCTTTCCGGCTTCTGATGTACCAGATATCCTAAACACGATGTAGGCTTAACAACTACGATTTGTTTATGAATTTGCGTTTCCATTAGTGAATCTGCATTAGCCCGTGGTCTTCTGAAAGCATGGAGTGCCCAAAGCAGTTCTTGAGTTTTTGTTCTGAAACTCTGAAAGCATGTAGTGCCCAATGCAGTTCTTGTTCCGAAACTCTGAACATTTTGTTCTCATTGCGTCAGACCGTCAGTTATCAGTGCTGTGTGCTTGTTTCGGTTCCTGAACACCAGTGTTCCATCGCAACAGCTTCCTCGTGGAGTGGTGCTGCGGCGGACGATCGTATACGTGCAGGCGGATAGCCAAGGGAAGGTCGACCCGCTCTCCAGGAGAACGTACGGGTTCTCCGGCCGGTCCTTGTTCCACCTGACGGGCGACCTGGCGAACCAGCTGCGCGTAGAGTTGCGCAGCATCACGCTGTGCGTGCGAGCCGGCTCGCAGGGGCGGCTGACCCCTCTCGTCATCGACCTGCCTGCCGACGAGCAGACAATGGAGATCGTCGTCTTCACTGCCGGGTCGCAAGGTGAGAGCCATGCATAGCCTATGCAGCATTTGTTATCTGTTTCTCTGTTCATGTGTTCATACAGATGGGTGATGAGAACATAGTAGCTTGGAATTTGCCATGAGAGATCAGTAAATCTGCTCCTGCATGTCAATTGTCAGACGTTCAATAGATCATACTGTCATACTGAATTACTGATACTGACAGAAGCTGAAGTTGCCTACTGTGTACTGTGGCCCAGTTGTTCAGAGACCTGTAGTTCTGAACTTCTGAATATGCAATTGCAGGATGCAGTATCATCTTCTTACGTTTTGGGTTTGACTTTTGCTTGAGGAAATTCATATTTAATATATTATCACACCAATTCGAAAAAAATAATTCGTGCCAATAATTTGTCCAGAAACTTCAGAATTTTTATACTTGTGAACCTGTTGATCTTGTATCACTATTTTTCTCTGTTCCCTTGAATCCAGCGTTTTCTGTCACTTGCCAACCAGTGCATTGATCTTGTTGCTGAATGTCTTATTTTGAACTGCTGCAACAGTTACAACATGATGCGTATGCTGCTAGTGCCTAACTGTATGTTTTTCCCTTGTCCTCCTGTGAATCCAGCGGCTTCAGCGTTGCAGCACCCAAATGTTGATGCAATGTAGAGGAACACGAGAGCGAGACTTCTGACAACATCATCACAGTTCATCTCTTCAGAAAACCGAACGTATTGCTGCCCCTGATACGATGAGATGAGAAGTGGCTGTACTTCTTTGGTTGCGATAGGTTCAGAACACCCAGCAAACCTTGTGTTTTTGGTAGCAGGTTTGTTGCCTTCTGCTGGCTGGATGGCTGTGGTGGTTGAATTGGCCTAGGTGTTTTAGAACTTCAAATTTGTTGAAACCACAGTGTGCTTGAACGATTTGGATAGTAACAGTGGACGATTCGGGTAGTAACTGTGGTCGTGGTTCGCACCTTCCATCTCTACTGGTTGATAAATAGATGTTGAGGTTAAAAATGTTGCTCACCTTGCTCCTGAATACACGGTGAAGCGGTGGTCAGAGAACACACGACTCGACTAATATACACTCCTCTCTTAATAAATAAATAAATAAATAACTAATATTTCCTCCGTCTCAAAATATATTTGGGACGGGAGCATATCCCTGCATTACGGGCAGGAACCCTAGCCGCTAGCATAGCAAGGCTGCGAGGGGCACCGGCAAATCTCACGCATTGATTCCACGACACGAGATATCATGATAAAAATTCATGATACAAAAAATATATCATGAATATTTTGATAGGAAAGATATTTAATATTAAAATTTATCCATGAGATACAAAATTAAAATTTGTAAAATATTTTTTAATATAAATTACGATGTTTGCTACCACAATGCAAAGTCTCAAATTTAAATTCAATTTGTATATGGAGAAACAAAAAGGATAAATTACATTATGAGTTAAGTTGAATCAACTAACATAGTTTAGGGACTAAATTGAATCAAAACATAATTGAGAACGTTATCTAAACTTTCATTATATTTGAAGGGAATAATTTGAACTTTTTCTTTAAGTTTGACATAGATATTTTTCTTCTATAGTATGCACTTTATCCGGTGGATCCGAGGGAGAGTATGGTTATTCGGATTCAAGCGAGATTTATAAGGATGAAAGTGGTGTGGATAATTTTCGCATCTGATCTGATCTGAATCCGAATTATGCGAATATGGAGAGGAGTTTTTGATATCCATGCGGATGTGGATAATCCGAATCGGATTGTGTGCGGATGCGGATTAGGATATGGTGTTAGTGATATCCGACGGATATGGATTATCCGATAATTGAATGCAGATAATCTGAGGTCCATAATAAGATATCTGACTACTATGACAGCCCATACGGTCCATTCACTATGACCTTTTACCTATGCATAATTTTTTAGCCCACAAAATTTTAGCCATATATATAGTGTGTGCACGTGCATAAAAACCCTAGCCGTAGTCATGCGCAGAGCATCATTTGTCATGCATCGCCACCAGCACCGACGGCCGGACTACTGCTCTGCGCCCCTTATGTGAAGTTTCATTCTCGACAGTAAAGATTACTTTCATTTTTAGCGAACCATAAAGAGTATTTTTCATATTATGTTGCTACTTTACGGCTTTGCTTTCAAAAATATTGATCACCATTTGAAGCATATTATGTTGCTACTTTACGGCTTCGCTTTCAAAAATATTGATCACCATTTGAAGCTGAATATAAGTAGGGATGGAAATATGCAAATGGAATCCGAATTATCCGATATCCGTATCCGCTAAAACATAAATATGGATATCCGTGTCCGTAGTCGAATTCAAATGTGGTAGTGAAGTGGATACATCCGAATTCGTTTTTTTTCTCTATCCGATTCCATGCGTATTCGGTAATATCCGGTACTATCCGTATTCAACTATATAAAACTGTAAGTTATGTCTATAGCTAATGACAAATTATGTTCAATGCAATACTAATAATGATAGTGTAGAATTAAAAAAATTATATCCATAACTAATGATTATGATATTAATTTTAATATTAAAAATATTGCATCCATAAAACAATTTAAAAGCTATATTTAAATTTAATGACCAATATCATTATTTTTAATAATAAAAATACATTAATATAAAGTTTAATGTTAATTATTCTAGTTTATTTATGTATTGATGAAAATATTTTTGATATATTTTTTATTATTTGTTTGATAAATGTGTATATATATTTAAAAATGTATTTAATAAAGTTTTATTATGATATGATTAATTATTAAAATAAATATGGATGAATGTGATATTCTTAAAGAGAGATCTCTATTATGTATTAATACTTTAGTCTTTACATGATTTTGTAATTGCAAATTTTCAATAAAGAAAATTGGTAAATGTTGTCTTCCAAATCGAGTAGATATCCGAATGTGTATCCGAATTCGAGACATCCGTTTTGTATTCGTATTCGAGAACATTCGAATCCGTATTCGTATTCGAGTGAAAATGTGGTAAAAAGTGTTATCCGAATCCGATTCCATACGAATTCGATCCGTTTCCATCCTTAAATATATAAGTATGTATTATCCGACTATATTAATCCGCGTCCGTTCTGACACCGATCCGACTCTGCACCATATCTGACATCTGAAAAAATCTGCATCCGTAACCGCATCCGTAACCGCATCCGAGTAATATTTGTTCCGCTCCACATCCGACAAAAAAATACAGGTGTGGGATCGGATCCGCTTTCATCCATAGAGATTTCCTTTAATTTTTCTTTGAGTGAATTTCACTGCAGGTCCATCAACTATCCCTAAGTTTTCATCTAGGTCCGTTAACTTTAAAAGTGGTCATCTAGGTCCACAATCTATTGAAGAGTGGTCATCTAGGTCCAAAAATATCCACGGAAGCATCTTTTGCCTACGTGGTGGTGTCAGCGTGGCAACCAATTGCAAAAAGACCCCTGTGATCTTTTATTTCTCACCCTCCCATCCTCTTCTTGGTCCCCCCGACCATCCTCCTCGCCGACGGCAGCAAGACGGGACGGCAGCGGCGAGGAGCTGCAGGTGGCAGCGCCGATGGCGGAGTGAGAGGGTCGCGCTCCAACAAGGACCGCCACACCAAGGTCAACCGCCGGGGCCGCCGGATTTGGATGCCCGCGCTCTGCGCCGCGCGGATCTTCCAGCTCACGCGGGAGCTCGCCCACATGTTCGACGGCGAGACTGTGCAGTGGCTGCTGCTGCTGGCCGAGCCGGCCATCGTCGCCGCAACCGGCACCGGCATCCGCGCTCACCTCTTTCGCACCATCGCCCAACTCGGGGCCCGCCAGGCCGCACCACCACCACTCGCACCACATGTGGGTGCCACCCAACGCGTCCACCTGATTCTCCTCGCTGGCCTTCTTGAATTCCGTCGGTGCAGACGTAGTCGACGTTGTTGGTATGTGGGGCTCGGGAGGCTGAGGTAGCTGCTTGTGGTGGTGGTAGGCTCAGGCGGTGGAGGGTGGCGCTTCGCGGCGGTGCGTTGGCAGGCAGCAGACGAGCTCAGTGCAGACAGAGAAAGCCCTGCGCGAGTGGTCGGCACCAGGGAGATCGTTCCAGCGAGAGTGGTCAGCAACTCTGTCGCCGGTGGCTGGGTGGGTCGTGGCTGCCATCGCCATCCGCACGCGCAAGGCTGCGGCAGCCACTGCCGTGTACACCAGCAGAGCAGTGGGGTTGCCGGCGACAACACTTGTGCATTTAAGGAGATCAAGGAGCTTTGACTTGGTTATGACAGGGGAGATCGAGGAGCAAGCAATGCCCCCCTGCAACCTCACCATAGGCGACGCCTCGTTGCCGGAGAGGAGGTGCAAGCACGGCTGTGCCGCCGAGGGCGTCGACCTTGTCACCGACGAGGAGGACGGTCGGGAGGACGAAGAAGAGGACGAGAGAGTGAGAAAAGAAAGATTGCAAGGGTCTTTTGCAACTAGTTGCCATGTTGGCATCACCATGTGGTCAAAAGATGCTTATGTGGACACTTTTGGACTTAGATGACCACTCTTCGATAGATCATGGACCTAAATAACCACTTTTAAAGTTAGCGGACCTAGATGAGAACTCAGGGAGAGTTTTTTTTTTTTTTTGCATGGAAAGGGCTTCCATTAACTCACCGGCACAGCCAAATCGCTGGCCACCAGTTCAGATACACAAGACGGTGTGAAGTCCCAAAGAACATCATCACCGTTGTTACATGAGCTCCCCTCTGCAGCAAGGGCATGAGCGACCTTATTACACGATCTAGGAACGAACATACATAAACAACTGCTAAAGCTTCCAGAGATTAAGGACTTGAGCTGATAGATGTAGCCGCCAGCTTCAGCAAGTCTATAATCATCACGCTCCATAGCTTGCTTCAGCATCAGAGAGTCGGTCTCCAAGATAATCTTGTCTATGCCCTTGTCCGCCGCTGCCATAGCTCCCTGGTAGCAAGCCAGAACCTCAGCGTGGAATGCGTCGCGCACATGTTTTAGAGCTCCGGCTCCTGCTGCAACAACATCTCCTTCCTCATCTCTAATCACAAAGCCCCACCCTCCTGTACCCGAAGCAGCTGAGAATGCTCCGTCAGAGTTAACTTTGAGCCAATCGTAGGGTGGTTTTTGCCATCGTTTCCTTGGGCTATTTGGACCTCCAGCCGGCTTGCTATGGATCTCCAAGAATTCCTCAGTGTTATGGTGTATAACATAAGCGAGGTCGCTGGTGGTTCTTCTTCGTTCCCCCTCACGAACCCCATTCCTCTCGCTCCACCAAAGCCATAGCAGCAGTACCACTTTCAATTGCACCTTCTCCTCCATTTGTAGTATGTGTGCCACCGCATCTTTGGCTTAAGCTTTGGTAGCAAGAATACATCTCTGTTCCTCCAAACAAAGCTCCCTCCATAGCTGCTTCACATGTTTGCAATTGAAAAACAAGTGACCCCCATCTTCTAATCTCCTGTTACACATCACACATGACGCATTTTCCATCTTTACTCCCCGTCTTTCTAGGTTCCTCCGAACTGCCAGGCTATTATGTGTGAAGCGCCAGAGGAACTGCTTCACTTTCCCCGGGCATTTCAGGCCCCAAATCATCTTCCATTGCTTTCTCTCCAGCAGCCCGTCATCCGCTGTGGACATCCCACCATCTCGTCTACTTCTCCTAATGTGATCCCGGAATATCTTATAGGCCGAACGCACTGAAAAACAGCCTTTCGGGTCATAGTGCCATGCTACTAGGTCTTCCAAGTCATAGTGCACCGGAGTTGCAAGGATCAGTTCAGCATCCTGTGGTAGGAAGGTCTGGCCGACCAGTTCCTCATCCCATTTTCCTGTCGACGGGTCAATTAGCTCAGACACTTTCGTTAGCAGTGAGTTCCCTCTTGGCATCAATGGCAGCCTTGACCACTCCCTTGGCAGCCAGGGGTCCTGCCATATGTCAATGTTACTGCCGTCACCTATTCTCCAAATTATCCCCTTTTTTAAAACGTCAAGGCCTTTCAAGATACTTCGCCATGTATATGACATATTCCCGGAGAGATGAGCGCTCAGGACGTCACTTCCTGGATAGTATTTTGATTTCAGTACTCTGGCACAAAGGGAGTCCGGGTTATGAAGCAGTCTCCAGCCTTGTTTTGCAAGCATTGCCATATTGAAGACATGAATATCTCTAAACCACAATCCTCCCTCCATCTTTGAACGTGTCAGTTTTTCCCAACTAATCCAGTGTATCTTGTTATCCTTGTCTTGGTTGCTCCACCAATACCTCCCTATCATCGTGCTTATTTGGTCACACATTTCTTTGGTAATATCAAAGCATCCCATAACAAAGGTTGGAATTGCTTGTGCTACCGCCTTTATTAAGACCTCCTTTCCAGCCCAAGATAACATCTTCTCCTTCCAACCCTGGATTCTCACCCATATTCTTTCCTTCAAATATGCAAACACCTTCGATCTACACTGCCCCACATGTACCGGCATACCCAAGTATCGATCATTCATTGTTTGCTTTTGGATATTCAGGGTCTGCATTACTTGGGCCCGATCATACTCCCCGGTGTTTGGGCTGAACATGATAGCAGCCTTATCTCTATTAATCATCTGTCCTGAGCACTCCTCGTATAACTGCAGGATCTCCTGTAACTTCTGTGCATCCCCCTCTCTTGCACGACAAAGGATCAAAGAATCGTCGGCAAAAAGCAAGTGGGACACACTGGGAGCATTAGGACAGATCTTAATCCCTTTCAAACTTCCCTCTCTCTCAGCCTGATTCAGCAAAGCTGAGAACCCCTCTGCACAAATGAGAAATAAATAAGGAGACAAAGGGTCCCCCTGGCGCAGCCCCCTCTCTGGGATTAATTCACTTGATAATTCCCCATTGATTCTGATTCTATATTTCACCGACGACACACACTTCATAATCAATTGTACCCAGGTGTGACAGAAACCCAATTTATTCATCATATCCTCCAGAAAACTCCATTCCACCCTATCATAGGCTTTACTCATATCGAGTTTTATAGCTGCATACCCCCTTTTACCTTTCCTTCTAGTCCTCATATAGTGTGTAAACTCATATGCAAGGAGGATATTATCTGTAATCAAACGGCCAGGAACAAAAGCACTCTGGGCTGGTGAAATTACCTCCGGTAAAATATGTTTCAGGCGGTTTGCTAGCACTTTAGACACCAGCTTGTATAGCACGTTACAGAGACTTATTGGTCGCAAGTCCTTCACCTGTGTTGGCTTGTTCACCTTTGGGATTAAGACAATTGTGGTGTCATTCCAGCCATCTGGCATTGGACCTCCATTCAGCACCGCCAGAACCTCCTGCACCACTCTATCACCGACAATGTCCCAAAAATTCTTGTAGAACACCGACGGCATACCATCCGGCCCCGGAGCTTTGAGATCACCTATGGACAGTAATGCTGTTTTAACTTCCTCCATTGTGAACTCCTTCAGGAGGTTGTTGTTCATGGCCGGTGAAACACGACTTTCCACAGCATTTAGAAGTTGTTGTGAATTATGTGCGCCGTTAGACCTGAAGAGCATAGAGAAATAGTTAGAAATAAATGCCTGTTTCTCTCCTTCTCCCTCCAGCCATACTCCATCATCTCTCCTTATCCTCCCTATATGATTATTCTTCTTCCTCTCACGGCATGCCGCATGAAAGAAAGATGTGTTGCGGTCCCCTTTTTGCAGCCAATTAACATGGGCTCTTTGCCTCCAGTAAATGTCTACTTGTTCTTCAAGCCTTTCTAGCTTATATCTCAGTACCGCTTCTCTTGCTACTTGTTCTCTATTGATCCCAGATCGCCTGCATATCTCTAACTCCTTCTTTAGGTTTTTAACTCTCTTCTCCAGATCCCCCAACACATTGTGGCTCCAGTCAGATAAACCGGCAGCGACCACCTTAATGGCTTCATGTGTGCACTGATTGGGTTCTTCCATCGCCGCCTTCCAAGCCTCTTCTACCACAGCGGCACACTGCTCCTCTTTTAGCCAGCTTGCTTCAAACCGGAAGCCCCCTGTTCTCCTGATACGACCTCCACGAGGTTGTCTCTCCGTTGTGATTATAAGTGGCCGGTGGTCGGAGTGTCTGGGATCCCCATTGACCACTTTAACCGCAGGGAAACGGGAGCGCCATTGATCATTCGCCACTGCCCTGTCCAGCCTCTCCCGTATATAATCTTCTGCAACATGGTTATTGTTTCTCCACGTGAACGGGTCCCCCTCGTAACTCAAATCCCTCAGGTGGCAATGCTCCAAGGCCTCCCTAAACCTGTCCATGCACTGTTGGCTTCTCTGTCGGCCACCCTCCTTCTCGTGTGAGAATAAGATCTCATTAAAGTCACCTGCACACAGCCATGGCAATGCCGGGTCCACGTGCAAGGCCATTAGTTGTTGTCATGTCCGGTGTTTCAGCTCACTCTGGGCCTCTCCATATACCCCCGTGAACCTCCACACGAATCCATCCTCCTCCTTCACATCCACATCGATATAGTATTGCGACAATCCCCGCAATGATACATCGATTCCTCTCCGCCAAAACACAGCAATTCCCCCCCCCTTTTCCGTCCCCTTTCTGGACCAACATATTAGTTAGGCCCAGCCGCCATCGAAAATTCTCCATCCTGCGCTTGTCGAGTTTAGTTTCTGACAAAAACAGGATGTCCGCCCCCTCTGACTTCTGGAGGTCCAGAAGTCCCCGAACTGCCGGGCGGTTTCCCAACCCCGGCAGTTCCAAGCCACTAGCTTCATTGGTCCTTGCAGGGCTGGACCGCCAGCCCCGCTAACTTAGTGCGCTTGTGTGCCTTGCTCCCCCCCTCCTGTTCCTTTAGGTCATCGCCCTCAATTCTGTCACCACCATCGACCTCCATAGCTTCCCTCTTCCTACCCGCTTCTTTAGTTTGATTGTTAAAACCCTCACCACCTCTTGCCCGATTAACTCTTCTGAAGGTGCTTTTTTTCTTCCCCTCTTCCTTTTCTCCCCCGCTCCCCTTCTCCCCCTCCAAAACTGTCTGGTTTTCCACGTGCATGGCCTGCATGCTACTGTTTGCATCACTGGGCTTGGTTGCCGAAGCCCCCTCCTTTTGTACTTGTACATCCTTTCCCAAATCTAGCACTCTCCTCGCCTTCTCCGCATCACTCTCCTTCACGCCCTTTTTGTTCTTCTCCGGACTTGTTACCTCCTCCTCCTCACCCCGTTCTTTCAGCTTCAGGCTATTATTACTCTCATCCTTTTTTCTCCATGATGGCGCATCACTCCCCGATGCATGAAGCATGGACCTCCCAGATCCCCAACTCCCTCTACTTCCACTGCCTCCTTGTCTCCCACTGGATCGAGATGGCCAGTCTCTGTCACCCATCCCAAACTCTGATTTCCTCCTCTCCGAGATGTACCGTAGAGCCTTGCTGTACGCCTGCACCTCGCCCTTCTGTAGCTTCCTGTCACAGGATTTATCGATATGGCCAATTAGCCCACAGGTATAGCAGAAATCCGGCAGGTACTCGTAAACCACAGGGCACCATAGCGGTCGCATCTCCCCTTCCTTCCCTTCCACTTGCACCATCACCCCTCTCATCAATGGCTTGCGAATATCCTTGCGGATTTTGATTCTCAGATACCTGCCCACAGCGGAGCCATCCTCCTCCTTCTCCATCTCCATGAATTCCCCCATCTCACCTCCAATCGCCTCGCCCACAGCTTTATTCATCATGCCAAAGGGTAGCTTAGAGATCCTCACCCAGACCGGTATCCAGATGAAACTTAAATCTTCTATGGATTTCGATTCATCAAAGTCAGCCATAACCACCAAGTCTTTCCCAAACATCCATGGCCCATCCTCGAGCGCCCTCCTCTTCCCCGCAGATTGGTTGAATGTGAACAGAAATAGGTTCTCACCAAGATCTTTGCAGGATACCCCCCTCATTGGGCACCAGATCCTCCCCAGTGATTGCGCTAGGCCCTCCGCGTTCACCGATTTTTCCGAGAAGACCTTACCCACCGCCTGCATCGGCTTTCCTCCCTCTCTGGACGAACCCCCAGCCGTCACCTTGATGCTTCTGGCCTCCGCCGCCGTCAGGTTTATCTGTTTCATCATCTCCTCGACCGACTCCATTGCAAACCCCCGCTTGATCCCGATGAAGGCAGCGGCGGTTCCCGGTCTCGACGGAACTAGGGTTAGCAATTTGGGCTCGGCTCCTTAACGGAGAGATCTGAACGTGGACACAAGGGAAGAATGGGACGTGGACTCTAGATCAGATCACGAAGAGAGATCCAATCAGGCACGGTGGAGAAGGAGATTAGATGAGAGCCGGGATCCGTAACTCAGACCCACCTCGAGTCGCCTAGGAGAACCCTAGACGCCGAGGACTAGACAGGGAACAACTCCAGAACTCAGGGAGAGTTAACAGACCTAGAGTGAAATTCACTCTTTTTCTTTTGTTTTTTCGGCTGTATCCTTCAAAACCAGGTTGCTCGATTGATTTGGGCCGCTTGTCAGGTCCTTAAGTTGGAGTTATTTACCCGCACCCTGCCGTCGGATAACCAACTGTACTGTGCCCCGTGCCCGCATCCCAAATTCCCAACTCGGCAACTTCCGGCCGTTTCTCTCGGGTCCCCGTCCGGCGCCCCCGACGCAGGACGCACGCCGCCCTAGTGTTCGCCTCCCAGACGGCCTGGACGGCTGCTCCCCCGCGTAGATCCCTCTCCTCGCCCTCTCCGCCCACTCCGACGCTGGGTCTACGGTTCTCGCCGGCGTGAACGTCGGGTCGCTTACTTCCTGGCGCCGGTATTTCACCTTCACAACAGCGGCCCGACACCCACAAGCCGGGGTATAACCTCTCTTCCTCTCACCTAGTACCTCAGAGCCGGAAGAAGGCAAGTCATGAACCATGATGATTTTAGTTGAGAGAGCTCCCTCCCTTTGTGATCTATTTGCAGCCATCTCGGTGTCAATTTCGATAATTGCGAGACTTCAATAAATTGTTCCTAATCTGTTGTGCGATGGATGCACGTGATGATTTTTGTGATATTTGCGGTGGTTTTCACTGCACAGTCGGATGCAAATTTCAAACGACATGATTGAACATTCCCCCTGCCAGTCAATAGCAGTGGTAGAGTATGCATTAATACCTGATCTGCAGTGCATCGAACTTGATTTATTACGTTCATGGCTAATATGCACTACCGTGAATTGTTTTGAAGTTCTTTTACAAAAAATGAAATGACAAATTCCTTCTCTATAGATCACCTTCACTGTGGGCCTATTGCCAAATCACTGATGGGTTCGGCAGGAGGTTGGGCGTTTGGACTGGAGCCGAGGACATCACCAGCGTTAGAGGACCTGCTCCCAGAGCTCCCCCGTGAGGAGCAGCTACGATTGCAGAGCCACCTGCGCGCGCACGAGGGCATCCTGAAGCGGTGGAAGAAGAAATCTCTCCCATTTGTACATTCCCTGATCTCAGAAGAGTAGGTCCCGCCTGCCTCAAACAAGTGCCAGATACTTCTAGAATGCAGTATTGAAAGTTCAGAATAGAGTAAAATCTACCGGTGGTCTTAAACTTGTCTGGCTCCCATACTCTCAAAGTGCAGATTTATCCTTCTAAACTTGGATTCGGGTGTCATCTAGGTCCATATACTTTCTAAATGCATTGTCATCTCAATTAAATTGATAAAAACTTAATTATACACATATATAATTTAACTGTAGTAAATATTGATATGCTGAATCTAGAAAGATTGATATTCTTTTACTTTGGAGGTAATATCATATAGGTGCATATGACAGGCATGATCAATTATTCTTGGAAGATTGTTCAAAATTGAATAACTCGTAGTTGCACAAACTAAAATCACGGATTTTATAAATTACTAGACAAATATATAGGGGGTGAAGCTAAAGAAGCAATAAAATGATGGCTTGCTTTCAACATTTAGTTTGATCTTATCATATTAATTATATTAGTGGGATGACAATGCATTTCAAGTTTAGGGACTTATATAACACCCGAAGACAAGTTTAGGGAGTCAGATCTGCACTTTGAGAGTATATGGACCTAAATAACACTCGATGCCAACTTTAGGGAGCCAAAAATGCATTTTGAGAGTATGGGGACCTAAGTGACATAGCTGGACAAATTTAAGGACCATCCATGCACTTTACTCATCAGAATATGAACTAAGTTATACAAGTCCAAACGAACTTGGAATTGAAAGTATATTCGATTACTTGGTAGTTAATACATGCGAATGTGCTGTTCAGAAATGGGAATATAATACATATACTTTCCTGTATGACTTTCCTTGCTTTGGAGCTTTGCGAATCAGCTCTGTAAAGATGGAAGCAATAAAATCCTAGATCATTACTAGACCTAGAAGAAAGCAGTAGTGTGTTAAAGGCTGCAATTAAGTTTGATTACACAGTAACCACTTGCACAGGGCGTAGGTAGATCTATTTGCAGTCGACGAAAGGTTGCCCTTGAGAGTCACAACCCAAACAAAATGCCGTCATGTTTTGCAGAAGTAGTGCCTTTACAGATGAACTGTTGTCTCTTCACTCTGATTTTGTTGGCGTGTTGTAATGACAGCTTGTGAATCTCTGACAAGTGACAACTGCAGTTGAAGTTAAACTTATAGTAGTCTCAGACATGATTAATATGCTTTTTTTGGGGGGACCCATTGAGATGATTGAGGAAGTCGTAAGGAATAAAGTTGCAAAGTTCTATACATGCATGATATCTCATGTGACTGAGTGAGAAAATTGCCCTTGTGATTCTTGCACACCATCACCATATCCGCAATACTACTGTTACAAAAATTCAAGCTCTATTGTGTCTGGTGAATTGGGTTATGGAAAGGGCTGTGTGTGGACCTATCAGCTCCATGTTCATGATATTGTTTAAGGAGAAGACTTGGTTGCGCCAGTAATGCAGCACAAGTGGCTCTATGCATTTATTTATGTGTGTACATTGTATGCACAACTAATCAATCAAATTTCTCCTATTACATTGGATGCAGTGAGCGTGACGCCTCCATCATCAGCCATGCCCGCTACGCTATCCACCGTTATAATGCCAAACACCCAGTACGTCCAGTTCTCTTCATTTGAGTTGTAGTTCAATTAGTCCTTATCAATTTTATTGCGATTAACTCCTGCTCTGGGCTGCATGACATGACATATATAATCGATCTCTGCCTGCAGGGTGAAGAGTTTGATGTTGTGAAGCCTCTAATGGGAGCCAGCGTGCGCTTCAAGGGCCAGTTGTGGTTCCACGTCAACTTCTGGGCTCGCTGCCGCAAGAGCAAAAAGATCAAACGCTTCTTTGCCGAGGTGCACTACAAGCCACCCGGCAGCAGCTCTGTCTGCTCAGGCCTGCCATTTCCACTCCCAGGAGCTGAGAAGCCACCCAGCAGAAGCTCGGTCTGCTCATACCTGCCATTTCCAGTCCCAGAAGCTGAGAAACCATCCAGCAGCAGCTCTGTCTGTTTGAACCTGCCATTTCCAGTCCTAATTCCCATTGTTGAAGCTTGCACCATCATCGGTATGTGCATGTGAATTTGTTTCTTTTTTTAGCTACTCGGTGTGATTCAATTGATGTTAATATGCATGCCTGGTTGCAGAAGAGCCTCTTGGCAAGTACAGGAAGAGTTGTGCGTTCTGTAGTGGCCACTTGGACATTTTGCACCCCAAGGGTCGGAAGTTTGTTTGTGGAAACGACAAAGACAGGATAGAACAACGACTCTTGCCGTGCAGGTCTATAAGGGCTGAAATGCCATTCACTTGCTGCATGGGGCCGGTCTCTCCCAACAGTCAATAGGAGGAAGAAGACTAGATGGAATGCCATACACTTGCTGTTGCTGAAATGCCATAGAGATGATGTGCAAATGCCGTATGTGATCTTTGGGTCAATGTTTTCCTGAGGTTGGGGTTGATATAGATTCGGTCATGTGATGTTGAAACCACATACACTGCGTTTCTGTGATGATCCTGTGCGAGCTGAATTCGATTTTGTATCGTGACTTGTGTGCGCTGATGTTACTATCACCCTTCTCGTGGGTTTTGGTTTTTTTTGGGCATTGATATTTCGCAAGATGGTTTTGCAGCTTCAGCTAATTGTGGTTCGAAATTCGATGGAGGCGCCTCTTTTTGGAGGTGTCTTCATTGCATCCTCATCCCTACCACATCATTGGGTCTTCATTGAAAACTTTGCTTTGAATTCCACGTAGCAGTGGCGCCGTGTTTTGAAATGTTGAATATAGTTCAACATTTACTCTTTCTTCTATTGATAAAAAGATAAACCAAAGATCACCCGCTTAAGTACAATCGGAGCAATAATGGAAATCAAGAAGTCTTGTTAAAATGGCCACAACAAACTGCACACGAGCCCACATGCTAAACATATGCTACATCTAACCTTCTACTAAATATTGAGTACATTAGAGCAATATCTTAAACATACTATTTTGGAAGAAAAAAATGTTGAAATGGTAATTCCAAAAAATGTTGGTGTGTGTAAAAAAAATGAGCCATAATGTTTTTTTTTAGAAATTGAGCCATAATGTTGGTGAGTGTAAAAAAGTTAATTTTGGTGTATATAAAAATTAATTATCAACATCAAGAAATGTTGATGACAATTAAACCTAGTTTTAAAGAAAATGTTGACGACTCCATGCAGGATTGTTGGAGTCTTGTTGGAGTCAGAGTTCTACTTTGCAATTTTTTTGAGGGAAATCAGAGTTCTACTTTTTGCAAATTGTAAATTGCTCTCCGGCCAATTTTTAATGAACAAAGGGTGAAAGGGAAACGAGTCAATATAATGCGAGTCACTAACGAAGGGAAAAGAATTAAGCATCCCTCACATCATAGACAACTATATAATTGCTACCGACTAAAAATCTCACCCCCTATTTCTCTCAATCCTCAGCTAGTCACGTCATCGGATGACATCATCAACAATCAATCCCCCTCACACCGCCTCCCACCCCGCGCCGCCACCCCTCGCCTCCGCCTTCTCCACTCCCGCACGTCGACGCTTGCCGCCGCCCCCTCACCTCCACCTTCTCCACTCCCGCACGTCGAAGCCTGCCTGCCGCCGCCTCGCCTCCCCGTCCCCTCCCCACTGCCCCTCGCCTACCCAGCGCCACCACCTCCCCGCCGTCTCGCCTCCGCAATGCTGCCACCTCACCTGTCTCCATAAAAATCGCCCCAGGTCCATGCCTCCTCCCCTCCGTGCGTGGCTACCCCCGCCGCAGCTATCGGCGACGCCCCTCCTCTTCCACCCCTCGAGCCGGTGGCATTTCTCCATCTCCCCTTGAGCCAGCGGTGTTCCTCCTTCGCCTCCCTCGAGCCTACGGCGTCCTCCATCCACCTACAACCCACGCCGGCGACGCCCGTCCTCCACCTCCCCTAGATCCAGCGGCGCACCTACTCCACCTCCAATCCTTTGCATGCCGGCCACCTCCCCTTCCGGATCTGCCTGCTGCCCACCTTCCTGTTTCCCATCTGCCCGCCGGCAGCTGCCCCTTGCCGATCTGCTGACCGGCCACCTGTTGCAGGTATTGATACTCCTCTCTCTCTTTCATCTTCCTACTGCTAGATGGGTGATTTTGCACACAAATTAGTTTATAGTTTCACAGATTGTTATCAAGGTATCTCTGCTTTTCCAGATTGACTTTGTTTGGATCATTAGGAACAATTGTTTGGTTCTATTTGTTGATCTTTGCCAGCATAGAAGTATTTCTGTATACGGTTGCCTATTGCACTTGCACCTGATGGGTGAGTGGCCTTTGCTATTGATCCAAGAGGAACCTAGCTAATTTCATCAGATCAAAATGGGAACCAATAAAGCATTGCTTATTTGCTTTGCTACAATGGTTTTGGTTGGTCGATCTGCAGGCCGGACACCTCTTGCAGGTAATTATACTCCCCCCTCTTTGTTGGAAGACATTCATAGGTTGGTGTGATGAACAGTATGTCAGTTTACATCCAAACTAGCAGGATTTGCTAAAAGTAGTTATTCTCATGTAATTTAGAAAGAATTTTTCCATGAAATGAATACAAAATTTCATCTTGCAACATTTTGCTCATGTAGAGCAGTGCTCTGAAATTTACTACACATATTCTATATTGAAGTCCATACACACAAGGGATAGTATTCAGTTGCTGTTGCAAATTAATAGATCGATCAATATTTGCATTCTACATGCCAACATATACTAAAAAAAGCTTCTGATGGTTTGTTTCCTACACACAGAAAAAGAGGTGCTACATACAACTGCATTGCAAAAATATCTGCCGTAGTATCATTCTGCATTTCAACAGACAATGCCAATGTAGTAAACTTCCTTTTGCTTCACTCTCTCTAGTCTCTAGAGTCAGAAATGATGAGAAAAGCACAATAATGCATTCTGCTAGGAATGTTCAGACCACCAAGGTGAATCTAGAAATAAAATCATCTGTGTTCAGTTCCAAATGCCTTGATTGCTATATGCTCTCTCCGTCCATCAATGAAGGTTGTATTTTTAGGACAGTCTCCACAGGCAGATTGCAGCCTTTAATTTCACTTATACATACTCATAAATTTCATTTGAATATAATTCTACTGGTGCAGCGTTTGTACACTAGACACATGCATAATTTGACAAATTGTTTCTTAAACATTCCAATTTTGACCCGTTTGTACATTGATGGATGGAAGGATCAGTGCATTGTTTTCCTATTTATATTAACACCACACTGCATATGTAACGTCCTCAATTATCTATTAAATAAAATAAAATTTAAAAATAATTTACCTTCATGTAAAAAGCTCAAAACTTCACAAATGTACCAAATAATAATATAATCTATGCAAAATAACTCGCAGCAACGCGCGGGGCATTCACCTAGTACCACACGAAAGCAATGGCCAGTACTCATTGTGGAAAAAGGTTATTTGGTACACCAGTTCAATACAAATCTACGGCTCTGATTGCTTAGGATTAAGTACAAGGAAATAAAAACATTATGGGTTACCAAGCCTTGAAATTCTTGTATTGCACTACAAATTAAATGCCACCTACACTTGCAGTTTATAATTGTTCTGTTTTCTTTTATACCATTGGAGATTACTCACTCGGTTCCAAATTAATTGTCGTTTAGGTTTTTCCAGATATATTTCTTTTGTTATGCACCTAGACATTGTGTACATAACAAAATGATGACAAGTAATTTAAAACGGAAGGAGTATCTAACATTATATCTGATTTTTTATAAAGAACATCATGTCTGAGATCATCTTTATAAAAAAAACGGGGACATTTTGTGTCTGATATGGTCATATGGAACCATGTCATATGGCCAAATCAGACATGATGTTTTTTACTAACCCTGCCGCCCGGTATTGGCTAACCTCATCCGTATGTGCTTTAACTGCTTCGGGAACGACCATATAGCTACCCCATGATGGCATTCAGCACAGTGGGTTGCTCATGGGGCCACGTGTGACAATCTGTCCGAGAAAATACCGTACTATCATCTAAGCCACTCCATTTGGCCATTAAGTGATAATAAAATATCATCCCGTCGTAAGTTGACGGGTCAAGCCTGGTGAAATCACTTACATAGTGACAAAGGATCGAACATATGCGTTAAATTCACACGAAGGCGAGTCCAGAGTACATTACACAAATTAAATCCAAATTTACCCCTAAGGGTTTAATTATTACAAACCAGGGTTCATGACACAAAGCATAAGGTTCAGAGTTTTTAAAACAGCGGAAAATAAACTAGTGATACGATAAACAACATAGGGGGTCATCCATGATGCAATCACTCATCATCATCCACCCATTCCAGCTCCCAGCCGGGTGGAATCTCTCCAGGCCAAACAACCTCACCTGAAAACAACATACATAGCAAGGCTGAGTATACTAATACTCAGCAAGGCTTACCCGTCAAAATTACCTCTAGACATGCAAGGCTTTTGGCTAGTGGGTTTGTTTTACCAAAAAGCAACTAAGATCATGGATCCTTAATTTCAATATTTTAGCTCAAATTCTAGTGAGTTAACCTTTACTAAAATAAGTAAACTATTGCAATCAAGAATTATGCAATACAATTAATCAAGCATCAATATTCACATAGTTCCATCATTAAAGGATATTATGGCCAGTTGATTAAGCATTCTCAGATAACGATGAGAGACCGACGATTGATCGATTAATAACCTTGCAAGGTGGACCTAAACACACGGAAGAGTGTCCTCACAAAGAGTTCACCAACCAGACAGTTCCCATAATTCTTCGGTTCAAGATCGAACCCACAGTCTTAGGTACATTGCTTATCTGGACTATGCCACACAGTTCATCCAGCCTCACACATATACCACAGGTTGCAAGCCTGGGGACGCATCCCAAGATTAGTGGTAGTAAGTTCCCTTACCGCCTTCTTTAGATACTAGGCTTACCGGTCCCATTCCCGACAAGTGCTTAGTACGTTCAAAAGCTTAGCCCACGAAAGCCACCGGACCGGAGCCCAAATCCCATGCTCTTACCACACGAGCAATCCAGTTATAAAGATCTTATGATTCCAACATAAGAATCTATTCTCGCGAGTGACGAACATCACTCGACTTTTACCAGGTCCTATGGCATAGCAACTATCGACCTAACATACTAGTAAAAGAGCAGAGGTACCTAGGGATCATGCATCTAGGGTTTCAATTCAACTCCTGAAACGTAAATGCACAAATATAGCAAAGTCTATCTCTTGATGTTTGGTAGGCTGCATATGTTGTGTGGGCTCACCAGCTGCACAACCCAGGTGAGTTTACCATTATCTCTTCCCTTCTCGAGCTCCTCCCTCCTCTCCCGAGTAGCTCGACGGTGAAACCCCAAGACCGGCACCACCAACCCCTGGAGCACCTTCCCCACGGCCGACCGGCTGGCGGCTACAACGGCCAGTGCGGTGCTAAAGTTCGGTGTCCTCGCACGCTCGCCTTTCTTTCCCCTTTTTCCCCCTTGGTCATATGGTTCATCTTCCCCACCTCCGGTGAGGGCGGGCTCCGATGTCCGGATCGGTGTGCGCTCGGCATCACTCACTCTCGCTCTCATCCTCCTCTTGCCTCCACCGCGCGCCTCCCCGCCACCTCCGCTCCTCCACCCCACCGCGACTGATTTGCTCCAACGATCGCCTGCTCCTCATGGTACCATTCCAGTCCCCTAGTAGTAGAAGGACAGATAAGGTCCAACGTGTAGAAAATCCGAGGAGCAGAAGATTAGATGGGAAACGCCGTGACCTCGTGTTGGCCGGCGGGTGCGTGTTATATAGGGCGACGAAGCTCCCGTCGCATGGATTACAAGGTTCAGGATATTTGGCCGGCCGGTGGTTTGCTATTACAACAACCTACAAGATCTAAACAAACTCTACTAGCCGGCCAATCTATCCTGGATACATACAACTTGTATAACACAACACACACCCTATACATTCATCTAACACCCCTCCTCAATCACAACTGCCTGAGGTTGAGATTGTGTTTAAAGTTCTCTAGCTGTCGTACAGAAATTGCCTTGGTGAAGCCATCTGCAACTTGATCCCCCGTAGGTATAAAGTCAATCTGCAACAGATTTTTCATAACTCTTTCTCTGACGAAATGATAATCTACCTCAATATGCTTAGTCCTAGCATGAAATACTGGATTAGAAGAAAGATGTTTGGCGCCTAGGTTATCACACCACAACCTGGCTGGTGCAGGTGCCTGAATGCCAATCTCCCTTAATAAAGTTTGAATCCATATCTCTGCTGTTGCATTTGCAACAACTTTGTATTCTGCTTCTGTACTTGATCTAGAGACCGTAGCCTGTTTGCGTGCACTCCAGGAAACTAGGTTGGAGCCCAGAAAAATTGCGAATCCCCCTGTAGATCTCCTATCATCAACCGAACCTGCCCAGTCTGCATCTGAGAAGCCATTGATTAGCATAGAGCTGCACTTACTTATCTCTAGCCCTATTTTTGTGTTTGACTTAATATATCTCAAAATTCTCTTGACTGCTGACCAGTGTACCTCTGTTGGTGCATGAAGGAACTGACACACCTTATTAACAGCAAAAGATATGTCTGGTCTTGTAAGAGTCAAATATTGAAGAGCACCCACTACACTTCTATAATTTGTAGCATCTTTAGGACCAAGTGGTGTTCCCTCAAAAGATGACAATTTTTCACTGGTTGAGAGTGGAGTGCTAACAGGCTTACAATTCATCATATTTACTTTTCTCAGCAAATCTGAGGCATATTTATCTTGTGACAAGACTATACCCCCACATACCTTATTAACCTCCATACCAAGAAAGTAGTGTAGCTCACCAAGATCTTTGAGGGCAAAATCTTTCTTCAGGTTGCGCAACAGTCCTGTGGTAGCTTCTGGAGTAGAGCTCACAACTATTATATCATCAACATAAACCAAGACAAATACTATCACTGACCCTTTGTTAAAGTAAAAGAGAAAAGTATCTGCCTTTGATGCCTTGAAACCAAGATCAGTCAATTTAGTGCTAAGACGAGCGTACCAAGCCCGAGGTGCTTGTTTTAACCCATAAAGTGCTTTGTCCAGCTTGCATACATAATTAGGCACCCTTTTATCTACATAACCAGGTGGTTGTTTCATATATACCTCCTCTTCTAGTATTCCATGAAGGAAAGCATTCTGAACATCAAGCTGTCTTAAGCTCCAGCCCCTTGATACCGCAATAGATAGAATTGTTCTAATTGTGGACATTTTTACCACTGGGCTAAAAGTATCTTCATAATCTATCCCATATCTTTGCTTGAAACCCTTAGCTACCAACCGACCTTTATACTTATCAAGAGTCCCATCAGCATTATACTTAATTTTGAACACCCACTTGCAGTCTATAATGTTGCTACCCTTCTTTGGTGGTACCAAGTGCCAGGTTTTATTTTTCATCAAGCCATTATATTCTGCATCCATGGCCGCTTTCCATTCTTTACTTGCTAAGGCTTCTTCTATAGTACGTGGTTCTTTACTAGATGCAAGGAACCCATAACGAATGTGACCATCAGTATATACCTTAGGTTTTCGTATTCCATCCTGAAGCCTGGTGCGAGGACGTTCAGGTTGTGCAGCTGGAGGAGGCGACATGGGCGATCCAGATGCTGGCGATCCCGGCGGTGCAGGCGATCCCGGCGGTGTAGAAGATCCGGCTCCCGGCGGTGTAGAAGATTCGGCTGGTGGCGTAGATCGGCCGGCAGCCGCGTGATCCGAGGTGGATCCTGTTGGTGGCGGCTGCATGGGCCCCCCTGGCACCGACGGAGCTGTTGGACACGCGGCCGAAGCAGGATCGCGCAGGGATGGAGCTGCCGGGTGCGCGGCATCCCCTGGTTGGCTCGCGGGTGCCGAGGGAGATCCGCCTGACGGAGCACTGCCAGGTGCTGATCCCGGGGCTGCTTCACGCGGGATATCTGTTCCGAGAAGCGTGCTGACACCTATATTGCTTGTTCCTGCTGATACAACACCTGTTTCTTCACAAATTTCATCAGTATTTTCACCATTAAGCATATGATCATCTACCATATTGTCCCCATAAGAAGGATTTTTCAAGGAGGATGGTAGAAGAAGGATTTCAGATCTAAGTCGAGCACCAGCATTTGCATGGAGTTTTGAGAAAGGAAAGACGTTCTCATCAAAAGTAACATCACGAGAGATGTACACTCGACCGGATGAGATATCTAGGCATTTGAACCCTTTGTGGAGGTTGCTATATCCCAAGAAAGCACATTCCTTTGATCTAAAGGCCAACTTATGTTTATTATAGGGACGAAGATTGGGCCAACAAACACGCCCAAACACTCGTAAGGATGTGTAGTTTGGCTTTGTATTATAGAGATGCTCCAGAGGTGTCTCGAAATTTATGACCTTGCTAGGAATTCGATTGATAAGAAAGGTAGCTGCAAGGAATGCTTCATCCCAAAACTTAAGCGGCATGTGCGCATGAGCCAAGAGAGATAGGCCTACCTCCACAATGTGGCGATGCTTTCTCTCAACTGACCCGTTTTGCTAGTGTGCATGGGGACAGGAAACATGGTGTGAGATGCCAATTTTTGCAAAGAACGGATTGAGTTTTTCATATTCACCACCCAATCAGTTTGAACAACAACAATTTTCCAATCAAAGAACCTCTCAACTAGGTTTTGAAACTCTCGAAATTTCTCAAAAACTTCAGATTTATGTTTCATCAAATATATCCAGGTGAATTTACTGAAGTCATCTATAAAACTCACATAGTACTTGTACCTTCCCACTGATTCAGGTGCAGCCCCCCATACATCAGAAAATATAAGCTCAAGAGGGTAAGAAGATGCACTAGTGGAAACGGGATAGGGGAGTTGATGACTTTTTCCCTTTTGGCACGCATCACACACAACATCTTTATTCGAATCAAAAGAACAAGAAAGTTTATGATCACTAATGACTCTCTGGACAATAGGAATTGAAGCATGCCCTAAACGACTATGCCATCTCTCAAGAGGCACTTTATTGACCCCAAAAACTTGCTTGGATGCTGTCGTAGAAGGGAGAGGGTACAACCCTCTCTTGCACGGTCCCTCAAGTAGAGTGTTCTTCGTGTCCCGATCCTTAATGAGAAAGAAATTCTGATGAAATTCGAGAAAAATATTGTTATCAGAAGTAAGACGATGAACGGAAACAAGATTTTTTTGGTGGATGGAACATGAAGAATATTACGAAGTTGAAGATTTTTCTCAGGGGTACCAATAGTAGTCTGGCCAATATGCTTAATATTCATACCTGATCCATTCGCAGCATGAATCTGGTTGGTGCCATTGTACCTCTCGCGGATGGCAAGCTTCTCAAGATCACCTGTGATGTGGTCAGTAGCACTAGTGTCTGTATACCAGTTGTTGTCGACAGTGTAGGAGTTCATGGCTGCGCCGGCGTGCTTCTCTTCGGGGACGTAGTCCTCCTCAAACCGGTGCCAGCACCGATCTGCAGTATGGCCGGTCTTGAGGCAGACCTGACACACCGGCCTAGTGCCACCAGAATTGCCACGATTCTAGTTGCTTCGACCAGCGCCTCCCCCATTGTTGTTCTGGTGCTGATTGTTGTTGAAGTTGTTGCTGAAGCCGGAGTTGCCACGCCCCGACCTCCACCTGTACCACGGCCGCGGCCAGAATTGCCACGACCACGACCAAAGCCACCACGACCTCCACGATTTGCCGTGTTGGCCGAGGATCCAGAGTGACCGTTCCCCATGATCTCCATACGAGTCTCAAAGGCAAGAAGCTGAGAGTATGCTTCACTTACAGACACGGATTCCTTCCTTGATAGGAGGGAGGTGACGACGGGGTTGAACTCAATATCGAGCCCGGTGACGATGTATGTCAGGAGCTCATCATCTTCGATTGGTTTTCCTGCTGCAGCCATCTCATCTGCCAGAGTACACATCTTGCCGACGTACTCGGTGATGGTCTGGTTTCCCTTTTGCGCTGTGGTGAGTGTGAGTCTCGTGTTCACGATCCTCGCACGATTCTGCGACACGTACATCTCCTCGATCGCAGCCCACAGCCCTGCTGCGGTGTCTTGCGCAACGACTTGAGCGAGCACCTCTCGCCCTAGGGATCCAAGGACAAAACTCAGCACTTGCTGGTCCTTGGAGAACCATTCTTCAAAGGCCGGGTTGGGGACGAGTGTGTCCTTGCCGGCACTGTCCTTGCCATTGATCTCTTCGGCAGGGGATGGTGAAGCTCCGGTGAGGTGTCCCACCAGGCGTGCTCCACGGACGGCGGCGAGAATCTATGCCTTCCACATCGCGTGGTTGGCCTTGCCAAGTTTCTCGGTGACAGTGATCCCCATGAAGGGGTTGACACCAGCGGTGGCAATGGAGGAAGACATGGCAGGAGATTGGTTTTTAGTTTGTGGCTCTGATTACCATGTAGAAAATTAGAGGAGCAGAAGATTAGATGGGAAACGTCGTGACCTCGTGCTGGCCGGCGGGTGCATGTTATATAGGGCGACGAAGCTCCCGTCGCATGGATTACAAGGTTCAGGATATTTGGCCGGCCGGTGGTTTGCTGTTACAACAACCTACAAGATCTAAACAAACTCTACTAGCCGGCCAATCTATCCTGGATACATACAACTTGTATAACACGACACACACCCTATACATTCATCTAACACAACGACCAATTTCTGCACATACAATCGAGCTCCAACGACCAATTGCTGCAGATCGAGATATGTTCCTCATTTTTTCCACTCCGCTGATGGATTTGCTTGATTCCTCACAGTAGATACAACAATCCGGTCTCGCTTGCGGTGGAGGATCAGTTGCTTCGGCGTCCTGCGGCCGTCGCATCACGACGCCGCAAAATGACAGTGAAGGGGCCGTCGGGGCGGAGGAGGAGCGTGGCGCAGTGGAGGAGTAGCAACATGGATGGCAAAGGAGGCACACAAATCTTGACAGCAGGTCCAGCGGTCACGGCGGTGAGTTCGACAACAGCGGTCATGGTGGCGACAATGAGAGAGTGGGGGGTGAATGGAGGTGAGAAGAAAGCCAAGAGGTGGCTAAGCCAAGCCTGTGTTGCTGGAAATAGATCTCATTCTCATTTCCAGCAAGCATTAGCTAAGTCTGGCTAAAGTATTTGTGCACCTTACCAAATATGGTGAAGCTGCATTATGAAAGTCTAGACAAGCCTTATGCAGGCTAACAATTAGACCCCTATGGAGCCCATACATTCCCTTGTATCCCTTCGTAGCACCTGCATCCGCTCCTATTTTCAAAAAATAAAAATAAACAACTAATACTCCCTTTGTGACAACCCGCCCAGGAAAATACCGTACTATCGCCTAAACCAATCCACCTTGGCCATTACACGACAGTAAAGTATCATCTTGTCGTTAGTTGCCGGGTTAACGCCCGGTGAAATCACTTTACATAGCAACAAGGATCGACATATATGCATTAAAACTCACGCGAAGGCGAGTCCAGAGAAACACACATGATTAACACCCGAAACTACCCCGAAGGGTTTAATTATTACAAACCGGAGTTTTTGACATGATAACGAAGTTCAGAGTTTTGAAAACAGCGGAATTAAACTAAACGGCGCGAGGAACATCACAGGAGGCCTGCCATGATGCCTTCATTCATCGTCTTCCACCCACTCCAACTCCCAGCCAGGCGGGATCTCTCCAGGCCACACATCAGCAAAGGCATTACCTGGAGCAACAGATTATAGCAAGGCTGAGTATACTAATACTCAGCAAGACTTACCCGTCGGTGACAACTACATCACCAACTCTAGACATGAAAGGCTTTTTGGCCCCTGGGGTTTCTTTTGCTGAAAAGCAACAAAGAGTATGTCCTTACTTTCAAGATTTTAGCCCAAGTTCTAGTTGATTATTCCTTTCTAAATTAGCAAGCTATTGCAAGCATAAGTTGTGCAAACAATTAATCAAGCATACATATTCATCAACTTCCATCATTAGGGATCTCATGGCCAGCAGGATAAGTAGTCTCAGATAACGGTGAGAGGCCGACAATCGATTGATTTAAACCTTGCAAGGTAGACCTAAACACACGGTAGGGTGCCCCCGCGAGGACAACCACCAGGCGGTTCCCGAAAATCCTCGGTTCGGGATAAGAGGCCACAGTCTTCGGTACAGGCTATCTGGTATACCCCGCAAGGCACCCAGAATCGCACATGCACCACCGGTAGCTAGCCGGGGGACGCATCCCAAGATTAGTCACGGAACAATCCCTTACCGCCTCATTAAGGTACTAGGCTTACCGTACCCATTTCCGACAAGTGTTTAGTACGTTCAAACACTTAACCCACGAAAGCCATTGGACCGGAGCCCACATCCCATGCTCTTACCACATGAGCAATCCATTTATAAAGATCTTATGATTCCAACATAAGAACCTATTCTCGCGAGTGACAAGCATCACTCGACTTGTAACGGTCCTATAGCCAGGCAGCTATCGACCTATCATACTAATAGAGACATAGGTACCTAGGGATCATGCATCTAGGGTTTCATTCAACTCCTGAACGTAAATGCACAAACATCCATAGATAGTTTTGTAACTTTTCAAAAACACTTAGGTAAATGCACCGGGGCTTGCCTTCGTCAGCACAGTTAGTCTGCTGGTCCTCGGTGTCCTCGCTCACTTCCACGTACTGCAGCTCCGCGACAGCTCCTCCTTCCTCGGCTTCCGGCACGAGAGCGTAGTTACCGTCAGGGAGTTCTACACGGAATGCAATGCAGGGTTCAGGTGGAGTGAGGAATCATTTTATCCAACTCTTGTTGGCCATATTCACCTAGATAAACATTTAATTACTAATTCTTTTTCATTAAGGTTATTATATATATACAAAAGCTTATTATTCTTTTAATCTTTTTAATAGTGATTGTGTGCACATCTATGCAATTAATTTAATTTAAACTCACAAAACAGCAAGGGTGAATTCATAAACCCTAAATAAGCTAGGCAACCATTTAAAGGGATTACAAGATTACAAAGATTAATTTTTCCTAATTAAATTCTAATAGGAAGCTTATGTGTAACCGAACTTTTCATTGTACAAATCAATCATAAAAACAAGGACAAAGGTCCTAGCTGGCCCTAAAAATTATAAACATGCCACTGAGCCAACTTCAAGTTTAAAAGAGCTACAATTTAAACACATCTAACAATGGCATTTCCTAGTTATAACTACTATGAGAAAAGCATAATTGAATAAATAATGATCTCCTGTACCCTAACTTTTTACCACAGCTACTCTGGCTCTAACTAAGCTCAAGAAACCAGCAAGTTCATCCCAAAAGCATTTGAAATTTGAGATATGAATTTAAATGTAAATCTAAGCATAAATCAAGATCACATATTTCTAATAGAGATAAAATCATGATAAACTCAGAAAAGTTGTATCTAGGTATAACATGAACATAGCCACAAGTTCAGCACAAAAATCATTTTACATTTTGCCACAAAAATCAATAAGTTAGATATGGCATAAATACAAAGTAATTTATATAAAAAGATCTACACAGTAACTTTATGCAAAATTTTGCCCAGACCCTACAAGTGATATAACTAGCAACATATCCAAAGTTCAGCTCCATAGCTCTTCTAGATTTTGAACTACAGCAAAATGAGGTCATACTGAAATTGAATTTTAATTCAAAATACTTAAGCCAAAACTATGGTCATGCTTTGCAAAAGTTGTAGGTCTAGTCTCACTGAACCCAACAAAATTGGTTTTGCATTTTTCTGATTTTTCTACGATTTTCTAGGATTTTCCTAAGTCACTGGACTGAACTGCTAGGAAACTAAGATTCAAACTATTACAACTAAGTCCCTGGGTTCACAACTATGCCCTCGCGAATTACATCCGTGCCCTTGCCGGCGGAGGGGAGCTCGCCGGTGGCGAACGGCGGCCGGAGAAAGGCAACATGTGGCCCGGGGGCTCGATTGAGCTTACCAGAGAGCGATTGGCGGTGGTGGCTCGGCTTGAGACGGCTCCGGCGAGCGGCGGCGGCGAGGCCGGGGTGGCGCGGCCGCCTCGGCTCGGTTTCCGGCGAGTGCAGGCGCAATGCCGAGCAACAAGCGGCGGGGAAGCTTGGCCGGGTCCTAGGGGAGCGGCTCGAGGCGTTGGCTTGCGGCGGGAGTCGGCGGAGAGGGGTGCTCACCGGGGCGGCGGTAATGGCGGGCCGGCGGACGTGCGTGTGTGCGCGGCGGTCGGGGGTTTGCTTTTATAGGCGGGCGAGTGAGGCCGTGGGGCGCTGGACTCGGTCTTGAATCCGCGCGTGCGGGAGGAAGGACCCGGGGACGGCGGAGCCGTGTTGGCTGCCGGCCGGCCGACCGAGGCGCGGCGGGGCTCGGCGGCGACGTGTTGGGCATGTCCTCCGCGTGCGAGACGGTCGGGGGTGGGGGCGCGTGATGATGGTGTCCCCGTCCTCGCCGGACTGTGACCGGTGGGGACCCGACCGTCGAGGCTCGGCGGCGACGCGCCAGCTGCCGCGTGGCGGCACGGGCACGACGCGCTCGGCGCGGGAGCGCGGTCCAGGCGCCGGTTCAAACAACTTGGCCCTGTTTGGCTGCTCCAAACTTTAAATTTCAAACACAAACTCCAGGACCTATAGATAGGACTTCTGTAGATGGTTCAAAGCTCTACACAATAGACCCTAACCGAGCTCCAAATGATCTCTAATTGATGGAGAAAATCCGATGCCAATCTGAAGAAAATCTCGGCCCTGGTGAACAGTAGCCTACAGGGTTGACTTGAGTTTTTGAGCTATTTTTCCTCCGAATTTCAAATGCCAACCTGAAGATGAAATGTGTCCCTCACAATTCTACACAACTTTCATATTGGTAGAATTTTGAGTGTTTAGACAAAATTTGGAGAACGCGTACAAAGTTCTAGAATGACATAATGGCATCAAGGGTTTTGTCCCCCTTAACTAGGGTTTTGACCCATGGAACTTGTATTGGCTTGCCTAAGGTGCTCAAGGGGGTGTGTTGGGGAGGTTTTCAAAGTGATGGCCCAGGTTGACCATGATTTGACCACAGTCAACGGTGTTGACCAGCACTTAAGGTTAATTAAAAACCTGGGACATCACAGCCTACCCCCCTTAAACGGAATCTCGTCCCGAGATTCGATTCAAGAAAAACAAGGTAGGTAGAAGAACTTACGGTTTCGAGATTGCAGAAAACTCGGGTACTTGGTGTTGAGATATTCCTCAGCCTCCCAAGTGGCTTCTTCTTCTGTATGATGACTCCATTGTATCTTGTACATCTTCACGGTGTGCCTTCGGGTCTTTCTCTCCTTTCGGTCTAACACCCTCATAGTATGCTCGATGAGCGAGAAATCCGGCTCAATCCAAGCATTTGCTTCTGTGATCACTTCGGTTTCAGGCACAGGCACGCCTTTCTTTAATTGAGTCACATGAAACACATCGTGGACTGCGGAGAACCGCTCCGGGAGTCGGATGCGATACGCCACGGGCCCACATACTTCAATGACTTCATAAGGTCCGATATAGCGTGGAGCTAATTTTCCTTTAACACCGAACCGTTGCACACCTTTGGTTGGTGATACCTTTAGATAAACATAATCACTAACTTCATACTGGCAGGGTGCCGTTCCTCTATCGTGATAGCTCTTTTGCCTCATTTGAGCTAACTTTAAATTCTCCCTGATCACTTGCACCTTTGCCTCAGCGTCTTTGACTAAGTCGGGACCAAAGAGTGTCCTCTCTCCGGCTTCTGACCAGTTCAAAGGGGTATGACATCTCCGTCCATACAGAGCGTCAAACGGTGCCATCTTCAAACTAGCCTGATAACTGTTGTTGTACGAGAACTCTGCTAAGGACAGACATTTGTCCCAACTCTTATCAAAATGCAAAATGCTTGCCCGGAGCATGTCTTCTACAATTTGATTGACCCTTTCCGTCTGACCATCGGTCTCCGGATGATAGCTGGAACTACGGATCAATTTGGTTCCTAAACATTCATGCAATTGCTCCCAGAAACGAGCTACAAACTGAGTTCCTCGATCAGAAATTATGGTCTTCGGAATTCCATGCAAGCGGACTATTTGGTCCATATAAATCTCTGCATAGTTTTGCACTGAGTAAGTAGTGTGAACTGCAATGAAGTGAGCAGTTTTGGTGAGTCGGTCCACGATAACCCAAATAGAATCCTTCTTTCTAGCAGTCAGGGGTAAGCCCACAATAAAATTCATGCTTATGTCATCCCATTTCCACGTAGGTATCGACAGGGGTTGGAGTACACCTGCCGATTTCAAATGACTTGCTTTCATTCTGTGGCATGTGTCACATTCTGAAACATATTTGCTATGTCAACTTTCATATTGGACCACCAGAAACTTTCTTTCAAATCCTGATACATCTTGGTACTTCCGGGGTGAATCGAGAATTTGGAAAGATGAGCTTCATCGAAGATTTCCTTCTTAAGATCCGGGTCGGCAGGAATCACAAGACGCTTCCCGAACCATACCACATCTTGTGCATCCTTCTGGAAACAAGTGTACTTGGGATCTCCTTCTGCTAACTTCTGCTTTATCTGCTGCACTCCCTCATCATCGCGTTGAGCAGTGACAATCCTATCATAAAGATTAGACTCCGCCACTATAGCATAGAGATGCCCTTGTTCCACGACTTCCAATTGAAGCTTCCTCATGTCTTCACATAAGGCGTCACTCGAAGAGTCCACTGCTACGTGATTGCAGTGAGCCTTGCGGCTAAGAGCATCCGCAACCACGTTGGCTTTACCGGGGTGATAGTGCACTTCTAGATCATAGTCCTTAATCAACTCAAGCCATCTCCTTTGTCTCATATTCAGGTCTGATTGGGTGAAGATATATTTGAGACTTTTGTGATCGGTGAAGATATTGCAACGATTGCCCATCAGATAGTATCTCCAAATCTTGAGGGCGTGAACAACCGCTGCTAACTCTAGATCATGGGTGGGATAATTGATCTCATGGGGTCGAAGTGCACGGGAGGCATAGGCAATGACTCGGCCTTCTTGCATAAGCACGCAGCCGAGGCCAGTGCCTGACGCATCACAGAAAACTTCAAAAGGTTTGGAATTATCCGATTGTACTAGCACTGGGGCGGAAGTTAAGTGTTATCTTAACGTGTGAAAGGCTTTCTCACAGGCTTCACTCCACACAAATTTTACCCCTTTCTTGAGCAGTTCGGTCATAGGTTTGGCAATCCTGGAGAAGTCCGGAATGAATCGGTGATAATAACCCGCCAGACCTAGAAAACTGCGAATTTGGTGTACGGACTTGGGTGGTTTCCAGTCCATCACCTCCTGCACCTTGCTGGGATCTACGGATATTCCCTCTTTGGAAATAGTGTGACCTAAGAACTTCACACTATCCAGCCAGAATTCGCATTTGGAGAACTTAGCATAAAGCTTGTGATCTCGCAAGCGCTGCAGAACAATTCGAAGGTGCTCGGCATGTTCTTTTTCGTTTTTGGAATAGATCATAATGTCATCGATAAAGACCACTACAAATTTGTCGAGCTCCGTCATGAATACGGAGTTCATGAGATACATGAAGTAGGCTGGGGTATTTGTGAGACCGAAGGACATGACCAAGAACTCGTAGAGACCATAACGAGTGGAGAAAGCAGTTTTGGGAATGTCAAAAGGTCGAATTTTGATTTGATGATAACCAGAACAAAGATCGATCTTGGAGAAAACTTTGGCTCCAGCCAACTGATCAAAAAGAACATCAATGCGGGGAAGAGGATATTTGTTCTTGATGGTTACCGCATTGAGGGGTCTGTAGTCGACACATAACCTCAGGCTACCATCTTTCTTCTTGACAAAGAGTGCGGGGCAACCCCAAGGAGAAGAACTTGGGCGGATGTAGCCCTTGTCTAACAATTTCTGGAGTTGATTTTTCAGTTCAGCTAGCTCTTTGGGAGGCATACGATAGGGTCGTTTGGAAATGGGTGCAGTGCCCGGTTGAAGTTCAATTACAAACTCAACATCCCGGTCTGGTGGCATGCCAGGCAACTCATCGGGAAAGACATCGGAATACTCACCAACTACTGGAATTTCATCAAGACGAGAAGTAATGGTCACATAGGCACAAGGGTCTGCACCGTCCTTGAAAGGTAGGTACAACGTAGTGTGCCCGATGGTAGGTGAATTGATTGCTACAACTCTACCCGAGATATCTAGAACCACCTTATGACGGGTCATCCAATCCATACCCAAGATAACATCCATACCCTCCAAGCCTATGACAATGAGGTTGGATTTAACTGCCTTACTTCCCAATTTCAATGGCACTCCGCGGACTAAGGTACTGGAAGAGATTTTCCCTCCGGGAGTGATAATTTTATAAGCCGGGTTAGTATGAGACCCCATCAAACCCAATTTGCCTACTAGCTTTTCACTTATGAAACCGTGGGTAGCTCCAGAATCGAACAATATCTTAACAGGGGTGTCATTGATAGAGAATGTACCCGTGAGCACTGAAGCTCCCTCTGGTATGTCACTCATGGTGGTGAAGTTCAGCTTGCCCTGGCGGACTTGCACCATCGGCTTCTTGGCTGGGTTGACCGGCTTGGTCCCTGAATCTTGATTCTGCTGATTGGGCTTACTCTGCCTCGGCTTTGGGCATTCACTTATATAATGCCCAGGCTGTCCACAGTTGTAACAACGGCGTTCACTGGCGTTACGTGGGGGTGCATTAGGCTTGGGAGCCTGCTGTTGAGTGTTGCGGAACTGGAAGTTCCTGGAAGGCTTGCTCTGTGAAGGCTTCATCGTCCAGCGTCCAGTTGAAGATTGCTGGGACGAGCTAGGGACAGTCTTCTTCACAAAGCGAAACTTTTTGTTAGTCCCGCTGCCCGAAGCAAAGCCAGCCTGCCTCTTTTTGTCTCTCTGGGCCTTTTTCATAGCATCCTCTTGGGATATAGCCTTGTTCACCAACTCATGGAAGTTGTTGGGCTCGATCAAGTTCAGCCGCTCATACAACTCACCATCGAGGCCATCACGGAACCTCTCCATCTTCTTTGCATCGGTATCCACATGATGCCCACCATACTGGCAAAGGCTATTGAACTTCTGTGCATAATGATACACAGTGTCACTTCCCTGTCTGAGGGCCAACAGTTCCCTCATCTTCCGATCCATTAGTCCCTTAGGAATGTGATGGTTTCTGAAAGCTTGCTTGAATTCATTCCAAGTGACCGCATGCCCCTGCTGCATGGTCTTGAAATGATCCCACCACATTAAGGCTTCACCCCGCAGTTGCAGAGCTGTGAAGTTGGCCTTGCTTTCCTCTGAGCATGGCAGCACAAAAGCAGAGAACTTGGCCTCAATGGCCTTGATCCACGCCTCAGCTTCAAGGGGGTCTTCCGCCTTAGTGAAGGTCGGGGGCTTCATCCCGATGAACTGAGGGTAGGTGGTGACATGATTTGGCCCCTCATTATTCGCTCCATGGGGTGGCCTCTGGTTCAGCTGCTGGGCTATCTGCTGCTGCGTCTGCAGGATCTGGCGCAGCACTTCGGTTTGGGTGGCCATGAATGCTTCCGACGGCGTCATGGGTGGTGGTGGTGGTAGTTCACCACTGCCTGATGCTCCAAAGCCGTTGGGAGAGCTGCGCGTCGGTCCCACCATATGAAAATGCGAGCCCTCATTAGACACATAGCCATAATCTTGCTTAGGAAGAAATGGCAAATGTAAAATATGCATGACAAGGCTCATTCGTGCAAAGTTTTCAAATTGCAGCAACACGTCATATTAAACATTTCATATCCAACAGCTCAGTCACCGAAACTTCTCTCATTTCTGGTCGATAGGTGGAGGATTCCATGCCTTTCAAGGTTGGTGTTCAATTCCGCCACGAACTTCCAAGTCCGTACGCCCGAAGACTAGAATTGCGAAGGATTGCCTAGCTGTCCTGGCAGCAGGCTGTCATTTACCGAAATCCTCGTAACTCTCAGTACTCTCATGCAAAAATGCTGAAATTTGGTGAGTGCGGTCATCACAATATTCCGCCTAACTTTGGTATTCAGCGCAGGGAAAGATTCCGACGTTCGACGGCTCGAAAAATTGCATTTCACCGGTTCGGCCTGGCTGTTTGGACAGCAGACAGAACTGGAGTAAAAATTGCATAACTCTTAGCAGAAAAATGCACAGGTGCTAAATTTTTGCGAGCGTGATCGTCATAAAATTCCGAGCAAGTTTGGTATTCAACACAGGACTTGAATCTGACCACAAACGGCTTAAATACTTTCTTTACAACAGACACTATAGGAATGGTGTTCGCCAAGCATTACACGGATGCCAAGTCTTGGAATCACCACATACACCAAGGGTTACAATGCAGTCGAGCTGCGCAAAAGAATACTCCTACGTTAGCCTACCACAAAAACCAGCCAATGGCTACACACAGGAGTATGGAAACCCTACTACAACACTATGGCAACCTAGTTGCCGACTGAAGCGTCACTAGCGGCAGGCGAAGCAGGTGGGGTCGGTGGCGGTGGTCCGGCCTGACTCTCCTGGTCGAGCCCAGACTGGCCCTGCTGCTCCTCCGGTGGTGCCTCCACCGGGGGTGGTGGCTGCAGAGCCACGATGGCCTGCAGAGCTGCCACCTGTACCTCAGCCTCCTCAACCTGCTGCTGCATCTCGGCGATGTTCTGCAACAGCGTCAACCTCTCGATGTCCCTAATGTCCACATCCTCCTGGAGGGTAGTGGTCTGCGCCTCCAGGTCGAGGATCCTCTGTAGGTGGTCTCCTCGCTCCAGCTCCAACTGGAACCTCCTGGTATGAAGCCAGTCATTCTCCTGCTGGGTCTGGAAGAGCGTGAAACTCTGCTGCTGGTAAGCTGCGGAAAGACTGTGCCAGGACAGCCAAGTAGACTCCAAACGCTGGCTGATCACTGTCGCGGTGGTGTAGCGCAGCCCCTGGAGTGTGAACAAAACGTCGAGGCAACGAGTCAATGTCCTCGTGACGTCCAGCGGCTCCGCTAGCAACAGCAGCTCCTGAAGGTGGTCCACACGGTCCAGCCACGCTGGGTCGTGCGGGCTCACTGCTGGAAACAGCCCAAACGGTGAGAGGGCTACCACTGTCGGGTTATGGTCGCAAAAGTCCGTCAACACCCGGAGGGCGGCTGACTCAACGGACTCGTGCCCACGGAAACCCCAGTACACAAAGCTCAGGTCGAACCACTCGGGGTGGACTGGGTGAAGCGGCGATCACCCTGCAATGGGGAACGCCAAGGCGCTCGAACTCGGTCACCTCGTAGACCGGTGGAACGGTGTAGCCAGCCGCGCTGAGTGCTTCCCACGCAAGGCGTGGAAAACCCTCCCAGTGCAACCCGTTGGTACGGATCGTACCGTCAGTGTCGTACTCGAGAAACACGGGGGCAGCCATCTGTACAAAAGATGTAACGCATGTCAGGACTCAAAAGAGAACAACATGTCAAATGGTGCAAAATCTGGCAGCTGTGAATAAAATTCATAACTCAAAAATCAGAACCCCAAAAATTCTCAAATTTTACCAGCTATTCCGTAAGGTTTTTATGCACAATTTTGGTATTCAAAGGTTGAGCTAGATCATTTAGGAACAAGGTCGAAAGATGCAAAGTTCAAGGCTCTGTTCCCTGAAAAACAGCAGGACCTTAGTTCGCTAAAACGGGTACAACTCCAGATTTACAACCGCGATGACCATGAAATTTTGCGAGCAAAAACTAGATTAGATATGGAGCAACTTTGGTAAAGATCAACTAGTCTAATTACTCCTAGAACATGGTGCAAAAATTTACCTAACAGCCCCACAACAAAAATTGGACTGCATAACGCCTACACATGAGAGGTAAAGCTAGAATATAAAAACTTCACACTAGCAAAATATCCCCTTAGAGAGCATACAAAACCTATTTGGGTCCATTTTTAAGTTGTTCTCGATTTTTAGCATGATGCAAGACAACCTACTCGTCCTCACACGGCGATCAAGCCAAAATCGCAGTTAGTGCCGGTGGCAAGGCTTTTATTCGTCTCTCCCTATAATAACTAGTCGAGAACTATTCGGTACTCACTTAGCGACTAATGAAGCGTTGTTATGTACCTGCAGAAAAGAACCTTCCGTGCCAGCACGTCACGGAAGCGTCCACATACATCACCGTTCACTTATAGAAACGGTATCCATGCGTCAAGCCGCTGCATGGACAGCGTCCAACCTCAGATACGCTCCTTTTGGAATGAAGCGGATCCTTGCCTCGCATATTCAAAATGCGGAACGTCCACGTATGGCAAAACGTGGCGAGACACAGATGCGACGGTGGGTTCCCTTTGGATTAGGTCCCATCCATCCCTCACATGACTTCCATGCGGTACCACCACGTATAGCAAAACGTGATGAGACGCAGACACGACGTGGGTTCCCATTTAAATAGGTCCCATCCATCCCTCACAGGACTTCCCTGTGGTACCACCACGTATAGCAAAACATGATGAACTAGTATGGTTGTACAGAAAGTAAGTTCTGACAAGAAATAAAATGTGCTGGAAGTTAGCAAAATAACCCATAGATTAATAAGCCACCTGAAAGAACCCAAAAATTCCCTCTAGGCCCTCTCGGTCTAATTTATCCTTAATGGACCAACGTATTTTGCAAATCCAAACAATCTTGGCAAATTTTATTCAAAAACCAGTGATTAAAGTTGTTAATTAATCTCTGGTGCATATAATTGCTCTGATGCCAGCTGTGACAACCCGCCCAGGAAAATACCGTACTATCGCCTAAACCAATCCACCTTGGCCATTACGCGACAGTAAAGTATCATCCTGTCGTTAGTTGCCGGGTTAACGCCCAGTGAAATCACTTTACATAGCAACAAGGATCGACATATATGCATTAAAACTCACGCGAAGGCGAGTCCAGAGAAACACACATGATTAACACCCGAAACTACCCCGAAGGGTTTAATTATTACAAACCGAAGTTTTTGACATGATAACGAAGTTCAGAGTTTTGAAAACAGCGGAATTAAACTAAACGGTGCGAGGAACATCACAGGAGGCCTGCCATGATGCCTTCATTCATCGTCTTCCACCCACTCCAGCTCCCAGCCAGGCGGGATCTCTCCAGGCCACACATCAGCAAAGGCATTACCTGGAGCAACAGATTATAGCAAGGCTGAGTATACTAATACTCAGCAAGACTTACCCGTCGGTGACAACTATATCACCAACTCTAGACATGAAAGGCTTTTTGGCCCCTGGGGTTTCTTTTGCTGAAAAGCAACAAAGAGTATGTCCTTACTTTCAAGATTTTAGCCCAAGTTCTAGTTGATTATTCCTTTCTAAATTAGCAAGCTATTGCAAGCATAAGTTGTGCAAACAATTAATCAAGCATACATATTCATCAACTTCCATCATTAGGGATCTCATGGCCAGCAGGATAAGTAGTCTCAGATAACGGTGAGAGGCCGACAATCGATTGATTTAAACCTTGCAAGGTAGACCTAAACACACGGTAGGGTGCCCCCGCGAGGACAACCACCAGGCGGTTCCCGAAAATCCTCGGTTCGGGATAAGAGGCCACAGTCTTCGGTACAGGCTATCTGGTATATCCCGCAAGGCACCCAGAATCGCACATGCACCACCGGTAGCTAGCCGGGGGACGCATCCCAAGATTAGTCACGGAAAAATCCCTTACCGCCTCATTAAGGTACTAGGCTTACCATACCCATTTCCGACAAGTGTTTAGTACGTTCAAACACTTAACCCACGAAAGCCATTGGACCGGAGCCCACATCCCATGCTCTTACCACATGAGCAATCCATTTATAAAGATCTTATGATTCCAACATAAGAACATACTCTCGCGAGTGACAAGCATCACTCGACTTGTAACGGTCCTATAGCCAGGCAGCTATCGACCTATCATACTAATAGAGACCTAGGTACCTAGGGATCATGCATCTAGGGTTTCATTCAACTCCTGAACGTAAATGCACAAACATCCATAGATAGTTTTGTAACTTTTCAAAAACACTTATGTAAATGCACCGGGGCTTGCCTTCGTCAGCACAGTTAGTCTGCTGGTCCTCGGTGTCCTCGCTCACTTCCACGTACTGCAGCTCCGCATCAGCTCCTCCTTCCTCGGCTTCCGGCACGAGAGCGTAGTTACCGTCAGGGAGTTCTACACGGAATGCAATGCAGGGTTCAGGTGGAGTGAGGAATCATTTTATCCAACTCTTGTTGGCCATATTCACCTAGATAAACATTTAATTACTAATTCTTTTTCATTAAGGTTATTATATATATACAAAAGCTTATTATTCTTTTAATCTTTTTAATAGTGATTGTGTGCACATCTATGCAATTAATTTAATTTAAACTCACAAAACAGCAAGGGTGAATTCATAAACCCTAAATAAACTAGGCAACCATTTAAAGGGATTACAAGATTACAAAGATTAATTTTTCCTAATTAAATTCTAATAGGAAGCTTATGTGTAACCGAACTTTTCATTGTACAAATCAATCATAAAAACAAGGACAAAGGTCCTAGCTGGCCCTAAAGATTATAAACATGCCACTGAGCCAACTTCAAGTTTAAAAGAGCTACAATTTAAACACATCTAACAATAGCATTTCCTAGTTATAACTACTATGAGAAAAGCATAATTGAATAAATAACGATCTCCTGCACCCTAACTTTTTACCACAGCTACTCTGGCCCTAACTAAGCTCAAGAAACCAGCAAGTTCATCCCAAAAGCATTTGAAATTTGAGATATGAATTTAAATGTAAATCTAAGCATAAATCAAGATCACATATTTCTAACAGAGATAAAATCATGATAAACTCAGAAAAGTTGTATCTAGGTATAACATGAACATAGCCACAAGTTCAGCACAAAAATCATTTTACATTTTGCTACAAAAATCAATAAGACAGATATGGCATAAATACAAAGTAATTTATATAAAAAGATCTACACAGTAGCTTTATGCAAAATTTTTCCCAGACCCTACAAGTGATATAACTAGCAACATATCCACAGTTCAGCTCCATAGCTCTTCTAGATTTTGAACTACAGCAAAATGAGGTCATACTGAAATTGAATTTTAATTCAAAATCCTTAAGCCAAAACTATGGTCATGCTTTGCAAAAGTTGTAGGTCTAGTCTCACTGAAGCCAACAAAATTGGTTTTGCATTTTTCTGATTTTTCTACGATTTTCTAGGATTTTCCTAAGTCGCTGGACTGAACTGCTAGGAAACTAAGATTCAAACTATTACAACTAAGTCCCTGGGTTCACAACTATGCCCTCGCGAATTACATCCGTGCCCTTGCCGGCGGAGGGGAGCTCGCCGGCGGCGAACGGCGGCCGGAGAAAGGCAACATGTGGCCCGGGGGCTCGATTGAGCTTACCAGAGAGCGATTGGCGGTGGTGGCTCGGCTTGAGACGGCTCCGGCGAGCGGCGGCGGCGAGGCCGGGGTGGCGCGGCCGCCTCGGCTCGGTTTCCGGCGAGCGCAGGCGCAATGCCGAGCAACAAGCGGCGGGGGAAGCTTGGCCGGGTCCTAGGGGAGCGGCTCGAGGCGTTGGCTTGCGGCGGGAGTTGGCGGAGAGGGGTGCTCATCGGGGCGGCGGTAATGGCGGGCCGGCGGACGTGCGTGTGCGCGCGGCGGTCGTGGGTTTGCTTTTATAGGCGGGCGAGTGAGGCCGTGGGGCGCTGGACTCGGTCTTGAATCCGCGCATGCGGGAGGAAGGACCCGGGGACGGCGGAGCCGTGTTGGCTGCCGGCCGGCCGACCGAGGCGCGGCGGGGCTCGGCGGCGACGTGTTGGGCATGTCCTCCGCGTGCGAGACGGTCGGGGGTGGGGGCGCGTGATGATGGTGTCCCCGTCCTCGCCGGACTGTGACCGGTGGGGACCCGGCCGTCGAGGCTCGGCGGCGATGCGCCGGCTGCCGCGTGGCGGTGCGGGCACGACGCGCTCGGCGCGGGAGCGCGGTCCAGGCGCCGGTTCAAACAACTTGGCCCTGTTTGGCTGCTCCAAACTTTAAATTTCAAACACAAACTCCAGGACCTATAGATAGGACTTCTGTAGATGGTTCAAAGCTCTACACAATAGACCCTAACCGAGCTCCAAATGATCTCTAATTGATGGAGAAAATCCGATGCCAATCTGAAGAAAATCTCGGCCCTGGTGAACAGTAGCCTACAGGGTTGACTTGAGTTTTTGAGCTATTTTTCCTCTGAATTTCAAATGCCAACCTGAAGATGAAATGTGTCCCTCACAATTCTACACAACTTTCATATTGGTAGAATTTTGAGTGTTTAGACAAAATTTGGAGAACGCGTACAAAGTTCTAGAATGACATAATGGCATCAAGGGTTTTGTCCCCCTTAACTAGGGTTTTGACCCATGGAACTTGTATTGGCTTGCCTAAGGTGCTCAAGGGGGTGTGTTGGGGAGGTTTTCAAAGTGATGGCCCAGGTTGACCATGATTTGACCACAGTCAACGGTGTTGACCAGCACTTAAGGTTAATTAAAAACCTGGGACGTCACACCCTTCATCCCAAATATTTTAAACGGAGGGAGTATATGTATCTCCTGACATCTATCTATTATCTTAATACTACAGTGTTAAAAGAAACTACCACGTTCGCTGAGAGAGTTTAGAAATTGCCACGTTAATCCAAAAAAGAGAAGAATATGGGCTGTTGTATTTAATGAAGATCTAACGGTCTCAAATAATAACATAATATTTTATATCAGATTCAAATATAATTAATAGAATATGTTGCATGCATGTCATGTTTCCATCGCGCTAGGACTCGGAATAGAATCAGACTCAAAGAAAAAATACTACTCGAACATGGAAAAGGATCTCAGCCTAGAAAATAAATAGATGGCAACCAGCAGATTTTAGAAATAAAAAGTAGTTAATATGTGGGTAAACGTAGGATTTGGCCATGTTTACGTGATGACCGTGGTCTGCAAGGTCTGCATTTTTCTTTAAAAAAAGTTCTCAGAGATTGCATGTGAACATACCAAGACAGAGAGAGTAATTAACTAAGGATATAAGAAATCTGATGAAATCACTTGCAAAACCTAGTACGATTATTTTTCAACTAAGATGTGTACTAAGAGCCAAATTGTGCAAATCTTTGAGTCCATGTTACGAGGCTCCTTTTGTATCCTTTCACTAGAATATGGAGCGGGCTAATTATCTTGGAATTTGACTGCATTCCACAACTTTCCAAAGTTTAGATATAAGGCTATCTTAAATTCACGGGAGTGGGAGATGACAATTGATTCTATAGATCCTCATGTTATATTTTAATGTACAACTCTTTAACTCGCTTTCCCTATAGCAGAAATACAGCACATAAGTATCTCTTCCATATGACCAATAATAATATACAAATATATTCCACATGCAACTATATTAACTTAATTAAATTGTGTCTAAGCTATAATTATTATAATAATGGAATACAATTCCAAGTATCCAAATGGTGCCTTAGCTAACAAAGTCACACAGAAAGAGATTGCCATCATATACAAGTATAGTACAAGAGTATAACTCTGATTTAGAAGGATTTTTTGCCTCAAAAGAAAAAAAAATGTGATATCAGGACATACATCGTTACATATAATGATCCACGAAAATCGGTAGAGCATAATTGATTGAGTATAAAACACAATTGTCCCATGACAGAAGGATGGCCAAATGAGAAGCCGCACAAAGCCTCGGTGAGGAACAAATGACACCTATTGCACGGCCATTTAGCATGTTTACACATGATTTAAACATTATACAGTGCCTGCCTATGCCCATTTAATCATCTATTTACCATTTCATTGGTCATTTAGTCCGAATAAAGAACTAAAAGGTAGGCGACTGCCCATGGGATGGACCGGTGTAGTGGGGCATCACAGCTATGGCCTCGGGGGCGTGTTTTAGCAAAGGAAAACAAGTGTCCCAAATTAGTAAAAAGGATATCCCAACCGAATATGAGAAAATAACAAAATTGTTCTGCATTTGTCCAAAATACGAAATTGTGCAGGTAAATGTTGAAAATGGGATGCAACAAAACAAAATTTATCCTGACCATTTTCAACCCTAGCTGCGGTGGCTAGACACGCTTGCTCCTATTGGACAATGACTGTGTGCTTGATCTACTTTGGATCATGAGAACATCGGGAGGAAAGAAGTATTAGAGGGATTGCACCACTAGATGATGCAATCAACCTGCAATAGGGAGCAAAGGCAAGCGGGAAGCTACAACAAGGGGGGTGAAAGATGTAGTCAACCCGTAGCAGCCAGTAAGTAGTTGCATGGAGCGAATTGGCACACATCAAGCGATGTGACAAAGGGCGAAAGATGAAGTCAAATAGCTGCATCGAGCATAGTATCGGGAAGAGAGAGGGATTGCAGCACTAGATGACACAATCAACCTGCAATAGGGAGGAAAGGCAAGCGGGAAGCTACGACAAGGGGGGTGAAAGATGTAGTGAAGCTGTAGCAGCTAGTATACGTAGCTGCATGGAGCAAATTGGCACACATCAAAGTGATGTGGCAAAGGGCGATAGATAAAGTCAAATAGCAGCATCGAGCATAGTAATCAAGCGACAAGAGGCGAATTGGCATTTATCAAAGTGGCATGCAAATGGGGCCAAAGTTGGGGTCGGCCTACAGCTAACTGAAAAGAGCAAGCGAGGGTTTGAGGTGAATTGGCACGTGACAAGTGGTGTGGCAGTTGGCAAGCGTTTGATGTATCAACAAAATAAGTAGCGAGAGAGCATGACATTTTTTATATTCTTTTTATCATAGACATTTGCTTTTTTTAAAGACAATGTTTTGTGGACATATCTTTTTAAGTTTTTTAATTATTAATTTATTCATCTCATATATTAGTGAGGGAGTGTTACCGTGAGCTATCATGGTCATTGACAAGCTTATATATCGCCATGCTAATTAAAAAGAAATAAAATGATCTACACCACTTGTACATGCGGTTGATAGCTACTAATTCAGAACCAAAATTACAGATATAGATAGTTAAATTAGAATTAAAAACATATCAAATATCAAAGGCAGCTAAATTAAAAATTGTAGATAAATAAATGTAGAATTAAAAAAATAGTAGTTTAATTTTATATAAATTAGAAAGCAAAGTAGATAAATTAAAAAAATACCAAACTAAGGAACGTATGAGACTATAATTCAACTCCCATTGTCATTTTCAGAAATAATTATATTTCTCAAGCACAATAAGTAATACTTCATCATACAACATCGTAGGACTTTTGCAAACCAACAATCTCTCTTTAATGGACCAAGGATGACAAAACGAGATTTGGCTTCTATGCGGCCTCCAGGTACATCGAGGACCGTTATCCATAGCCACATAGAAGTATGAGAAATTAAAAATAATAAATTAAAGTAATCTAGTCACGCTATTAGCGCGGATCATCTTGCTAGTTCATAATATTGTTAAGTTGCTATATGAAAATAGCGCACAAAAACTTTTGTTTAAACTCAAAGTCAAAAAAAGACGATAGAAGATGGAGTTTATTACATAAATTGAACAATGCATACTCAAATGCATTAAGATTCCTTTCGATAGGCCTTCAGCTCCTTCTATACTATAAAATATGGAGGAGTCGGATGAATCAAATTCTTTTGACCGGATTCTTCTTATAAAACGACGACGTCGGCTCCTCTAACGCTTCAAAAGTGAAGTCGTTTCTAACAAAAACTGTTTGATAGCACTTCAGCTGAAACCACGTGCAGGAGGAGCCGGAGAGCCCTATAAAGTTTTCGTTATTTTCTTGGATCGCGGTTGCAATTCTTGCAAACGTGGGGGCGGGCACGATGACGATGAGCTCGCAATCATCGCAGCGCGCGATCTGGCCATTATTAAGCGGATACCACTAGGGATAATTCGGATTTCAAAACATCCGATTCCGTCCTTACTGGCCAAGCAAACGCGCCATCAGATATACTATTTTTAATTGTTGCTGCTCGACTGCACACAGGTAGCTATAGCTTGGCTACGTATGTACGATAATCATCAGTATAGTATACGCGTAGCGCGCGCGCACTATGCATACAGTGCAAGTCCCCCCCCCCCTCCCCGGGGGGCGGGGGCATATGATTAAGCCGCCGAGCTAGTTCCTAATTTTATGGGCACGAACCTAGCCGCCAGCAGAGCCTGGCTGCGAGGGGCACCGCCGCACTGGCCAATCTCGCGCATGGATTCCACGGCGGAGGGCTCACGCGAAGCGGAACAACTAAGGCTATCCCCGTCAGCGGGTGACGTCGACCTGATTAGTGGCCTCAACGACGACATGGTCCTCCGTGGGTTATATACTGTGTGAGCATAGAGGTAGGTGTCCACCCACACTCTCTGCCATCGGATCGGCATCGGATGGCTGAGATTGAGCCACGTTAGCTCAGTCTAGAAGTGATGTGGCTCAATCTCAGTCTCGCGATACCAAATCAATAGCTGAGAGTGCACTACGTCATAGGGTGGCACCTGTCTCTATGTTCATAAAATCCACTCTCATGCCAAACGCATGGTTTCCAGCTTTACATGGCCTCGATGGCAGCGCAACCGGATCGAGTACGCTGGGCAAGGACGTTGTTGACGAAGGAGATGAACTCCTCCAAGGCGGCGCGCCGTTCGGCGCCTCTAGCAGCCCAAGACGCCGGCCAAGAGGCGAAGCGAACTAGCGGAGCGTGGGACGCGCGTCCAGAGGTGGAGCCATCGCCTCGAGAGCGTGGCCGCTCGCGTCGAGCACCAGGCCGAGGACACGGAGGACGAGAGTGGATTTTATGAGCATAGAGGCAGGTGCCACCCTATGCTCACACAATATATAACCGTTTGGCATTAGGCGGTAAAAGCCTTCGCCTTCCCAACGCCATGAAACTCGCAACAGTAACGGAACTTCCACTCGAAGGGATCAAGATCGTAAAAGGAGGTGCTCGCCTCTTATGCCGCCTCGTGTCATCGGTGAGTTGCCGGCATCTGGAGCACTTGAGCTGGTCAAGAAACCAGGGGTGGGTCCGTCAGGTCAGCCAGACACTCACACATCACCCGTAGCGTAGCAGCCGAGCAGATAAGAAGATCCGGCGGCTGCACGCCCAGTCACCCAGCACCAACCTGCTCAAACAAGCACAAGAGCCGAACGCACTCGCGTCCGGGCCCCGGCCGCCAGCCCAACGCCGCGACGCGCGTCACCATGTCGTCCGACCCGGCTCCCTACGACCGCGTGGCCGAGCTCCGCGCGCTGGACGCGACCTTCGCCGGCGTGCGCGGCCTCGTCGCGTCCGGCGCTACGCGCGTCCCGCGCATCTTCCGCGTCCCGGACCCCGAGCAGCCGCCCAGCGCTCCCCGCCACCAGCCGCCGCCGCGCATCCCCACGGTCGACCTCGGGGCGGCGGACCACGACGCGGTGGTGGCAGCCGTGAGGCGTGCCGCGGCGGACTGGGGGCTCTTCCTGGTGACGGGCCATGACGTGCCCGCGGAGGTGGCCGCCGCGGCCCTGGGCGCGGCGACGCGGACGGCGGGGAGGGCAGCGAGAAGGCGCGGCTCTACACGCGGGACCCGACCAAGGCAGTCAAGTACAACTGCAACTTCGACCTGTACGAGTCGCCGGTGGCCAACTGGCGCGACACGCTCTACCTCCGCATGGCGCCCGACCCGCCGGCCGACGGTGAGATGCCGGAGAACTGCAGGTGAGTGCTCACTATCTTGTTTAATAGTGGTAATAGTAGCATACTGTCGTGAATCCTGATTAGTAATGACCAACGACCTCACGGGACGATAAATCAGTGAAGTATAGATGAACTGGGCCACCCATATATATTGTTCCGTGGAAGTTCCAAGTTGCAGTTGATGCTGGAATTTGGAACTATGTTTGGCCATGATTTTGCACAGAGAATCCTATTTCTGTTGCAGACACCACAACACTGTGCATCACTAGTACTGTACTACAGTGCCTATCCTCATGTTTACTTTTGTCCAAATTTTGACTAAAAGAAGCACGTCGATAGTGCGTCAAACTAGACTGGCTATGTGCGCTGAACGACACCTGCTGCCATTTGGTGCCACTTGGCACTCGACTCTATTGCCGGTGGAGAACGGCTACCAATTTCTTAATTTCTCCGTTTCTTCCCCGCAAACTCACGAAAGTAAAAATTCTACACCACAATCATAGATATTTGCCATGCTGGTGGAGTGGTTCTTTGTACCGTTGTATCAAACTTTGTAAGGACATTTTTTATTATCTGTCTGGGTAATCTTCAGTTATGCATATCTATTTGCTTTGCTGCTACTTTTGTGACTAAACTTGGACTCAAGTACTCATATAGCTACGATTTGTAAACATAAAAGATAGTACTAGACAGTGAACGCTACCTGCTGATGTTGATTTTGCAGGGATGCGTTCTTTGACTACGCCAGGCACACCAAGCGTTTGCTTGGCACATTGTACGGGTTGCTGTCGGACGCTCTTGGGCTTGGTCCGACCTACCTGATTGACATAGAGTGCAACAAAGGGCAGATGATATTGTTCCATTACTATCCTCCATGCCCTGAGCCCGAATTCACCATCGGGACAACCCGGCATTCCGACAGCGGCTTCCTCACCGTGCTCCTTCAGGACGACATCGGCGGCCTGCAGGTCCTCCATGATGATCAGTGGATCGACGTCCCGCCAACGCCGGGAGCGTTCGTAGTGAACATCGGCGATCTCATGCAGGCATGTATATATGCTCAGCGGCGGAGTCAGCGCGGGGGGGTGGGGGGGGGGGGGGTTGGTGCCCCCCCAACCGCCGGCGCCCCCCTAAGCCCCCCCGGAGCCCCCCCTAGGCCGGAGGTGGAAGAGGGGAAGGGGAGCTGGAGGAAGAAGACGGCAGCGGGAGCCCCCCCTAGGCTCTGGCGCTGGCTTCGCCGCTGTATATGCTCATCGATCATCGTCCGTGTCAGATCTTAATCATCGTTTTTCAGAACTAATTTTTAGTTGTGTGTGTATGTACAGATGATGTCCAACGATACGTTCAAAAGTGCCGAGCACAGGGTGGTGGCGAAGAAGGCTGGACCGAGGGTCTCGATCGCGTGCTTTACCAGCCATTCAGATTCGACAAGGATGTATGGCCCTATCAAGGAGCTGCTGTCTGATGAGAACCCCCCGTTGTACAGGGAAACACTCGCAAAAGATTACATAGCGCATTACTACACAGTTGGGTTGGGTCGCAAAGCGGCTATTTACGATTTCCGGCTCTGAATTCAGAACTGCCTTTTCGAAGATGTTTTATGGAATTATATATATCCTTTAAGTTTGGGTTAAGTTTTCTGGAATTATATATACCCTTTTAAATAGCTATAAGATGGCGGCAGTGAACTAAGCCAAACCTTGATTTTGCCTCATTTTATTAACAAGCCTCTCGCAAGCCACAACTAATATCACCTGTTATATATATGTAACCATCTTCAGATACACTAGAAAATGCGCCGCGCCATACGTGAGTTTGCTAGCAGTGCTGATTCTCTGCTGGTTGAAAAGGGTTTACTATTTTCAAGTCGTAGATTGTTAATTTGGACAGCAATAATCATACAGATGGATGTATAAGCTAGATTGTTACTCCCTCCGGTCATGAATATATGACATTTCAGACAAGGGAAATGAGCTAGCGACAGGCTAAAAGATGATCCATCAGCGCCAAATATTCACGTCCGGAGGTAGTACAACATAAAAGATGATCCCTCGGCGTCATATATTCACGTCCGGAGGTATTACAACAGATACATACGACAGTATTAAGACTTAACACTCGTGCTGAAAGTTGTAGGGTATGTGTATCTACTTTTGATAAACTTTAATTGCATCATATGAACTAAAATTTTTATAGTTTATTATATGAAAAAAATTGAGCAGCAGTGAGGAAGCCAGCTTATGTAAAAAAACCACGGGCAAGGTTATCCCAATTGAAGACGCTGCTTTGAATATTGCAATTGGAGTATTAGTAGTTTTTCAAGTGACATGAACATTTCGTTGTACTAGTAAATTTATATATAATAGATATTGCCGAACAGATTCAATGATAAATAACTCGAATTTCTAAGCTGTTGGAAATGCAGGTTGTTGGAATTGAGTACCGAATGCCCTGTGTCATGCTTCTGTTTTTATTATCCATGTTGTATTTTGTAGCAGCATATAAGGTAGCAATCTTATTAGTTGATTGATAGTTGCTGCAGGAGGGAGTAGGTGGCACTCCCAAGGTCCTGAGTCCGAATCTCAGTGGAAGCGAATTTCAGGTTTATGTTAAAAAAAACTCCTCGTCTGTCCCACTCAAAGCGTATGGCAAGGCTCAGCGTCATATATTCACGTCCGGAGGTAGTACAATCTAAGAGATGATCCCTCAGCGTCATATATTCACGTCCGGAGGTAGTACAATCTAAGAGATGATCCCTCAGCGTCATATATTCACGTCCGGAGGTAGTACAACATGTACATACGACAATATGAACTCAATTTTTTTATAGTTTATTGTATTAGTAAAAATAGCTCCTATCAAACTAAAATTCCAGGAACTAGTCATTTTGATCGCGCCAAGGTCCGTGGCGTGACTCATGTACACGGTAACAATAGCTGACGTGGCAGACGGAGTCACGCCAGACCACGTGGCGCGACTCGTTCACGAGTCACGCCACTAAGCGTGGCATGACTCCAGTCACATTACCCCTGAATTGTGCATCTCACTCTCATTTAGCCGTGCTTCGTTCTTTATTTTAATTAGCAAATGATCCTTAAATTTTTGAAACTCGAGATGTATGATCTATAGAGTGCATACGTTCCATTTTAACTATTTGCACTGCAAACCATGGTGTATAAAAAGAGAAATCTAATTTCGAAATAGCCTAAGTATTATTGGATCAACACATCAAATTTGCTAAGTCTAGAAACAGAGCCAACTAGTCAACTTTGAACCTACTTTTTGAGAAATTTTACACTGAGACCTTAAACATTTTAGGACTATAATTGAATTTGGATGTTGATAAAGAATTTTAGATAGGTTCCTGATAAAAAAAGGCAAAGAATTTATAGATTAAAGAAGGTTTGAAGTTGGAAAGTTGTGTTGTTTTCTAATTATTTGACAGACTTAGAAAACAACACAACTTTTCAACTTTAAGCCCCCTGTCCCTCGTTGCCGCCTCCTCCGCTGCTGTCGCGACGGCCCTTGGCAGTGACGTGAAGCCGCTGCAGGGCCAGCAGCGCTCAAGTGCGCAGTGGCCGGCGTGGCAAGCAGACGCAGGGCCATGCTGCTGTTGACATTTCTTAACGTCATCACTAGGTTTGTATCCCCAGTAACAACGCCAGAAATGGTTGTCGGCATTCCTTAGCATCTTTGCTAAGTTCGTGAGTTCCTAGCAACAATGCCAGAAATGTTCTGATGGTAATCCTAACATTTACAAAGAATCCGCAAGCGCACGGATATACCATTGTAGCATTTCCCCAAAGAGGTATTCCAGAGGGTATCGAATCCAAGGAAGGCATAGTCGGATTAACATATGCAACACTATTGCAATGAGTATAGATCAATGACGAGAATAAGTCAGGTCCTAAACACAGGGGTAAGATATGATAATGATGGGGTAGTGTGAACACACCCGAACTCGTTCTCTCTATGGTACACTACAGCGTAGGAGGCAACATACGAGTTAGCTCTAGGTTCTAAGGTACTATACATATAAAGTTAGTAGATGCTAGTCAGTCACATAAGCATTGTATAAATATAAGCTCAGCACCCAGGCACAAACGGGGAGCTAACCGCTCGCGTCGCTTCCGCACGACGTCGGTTGTTAGATTTTAGACTCCTACAGCGTATCCGAACGTGGAGGAGTACAAAGGGTCCAATGGCTGTCACTACCGCAGCCTACCTCTATCAATCCGTGGGGCACGCTCATATGCAACGTAGCTACTCAACCCAAGCACCATACTTGAGTCGTTAACTAGACACTGACCGGCCGGGGCTATTGTGACCCAGGTCAGTGCCACCAGATAACTGGCCACTTACACCGAGTACCGTAGCTTGAACTCGAACTTCATACAACACAAACACGTGATCTAACTGGATCAAACTAGGCTAGGCATACAAACGGATTCGTGCTCTACTATGTCTATTCAACAGGATCAAAGGGTTGTGTTCGTGAAGAACACGAGCCTCTAACTTATGAACAAACACCGAAGACATGAGTATCGTCAAGTGGATCGAAAGGCCTTGTTCTTCAAGAACAGGAGCCTCTAAATGATGAACGAACGAAGAACACATGAACGAATCACCCATCTATGCTAACACTACTTTATATGAAATAGCTGAATAACTAAAGTAGATCAAACTCATACAATAAAATAAAGATACAAGAGAACTCATACCTAGATCCTAAAGTAGACTTGGAACCTGAAGTAGAACTACTCTAGCCTACCTCCTAGCCTTGGAAACTAAAAGTGAGAGAGGAGTTGAAAAGTGAGTTGGGTAAGAAATGAGTCTCCTCCCTCCTATTTATAGGCCTTGGACAACTTCGGGAGAATGGCGTGAGCACCCCGGGAGTGGATCAGGAGCCAACTAGGAAGCACCACATGGAAGGTCAGGATGAGCCGACACAAGGTCGGTTCGGCCGACCCCTTGTGGGCCCACCTCGGCCTGTGCTTTCGTGTGGTGGCTGTCCTGTGGGTCCTAAGGTCGGTCCTCGGTGTCCACCCGAGTTTGAGGCGGTTTGCCTGCCCGTGGGCCCTTCAATCCTTGTGATGTCCACGTGTCGCCCTCTGATTCGTCGGGGTTGCTTCCCTTGGATTGGTGACATGGCTTGCATGCATGGGATCCTAGGTGGCAGCCCCTCCTTGGCTGAGGTGACGTGGCTTGGACCATAGAAGGTGAGTTGTCACTTCTTTTATGCTTATTTTACCTACAATCACAAAAGCTCCAAGGACAAGTGGAACTACATTATTCTTAACTAAATGCATGTAAGAAATGCATTTTGCTCCTTTATTTATGAGTATATTGACGGCTAAAGTAGGCACTTAACAATCGTCAACAGCTGCAGGCGTAAGGAGGCTTTGTGGCCTTGTGGGGAACTACAGAGCAGACGACGGAGGGGCAGGCAAAGAGAATTTTTTTTATATTTTAAAACCTTTTGAATCTAAAATTTTATAAATCTCTCCTAATATGTATTTTCAAGAAATAGCCCTTTTGGTCTCGTCAAGCTGTTTGGCGTGACTAATAGTTGAGACATGCCACATGTAATGGCGTGACTAAAATGACACGGTGGAACATGAAAAAATCAACTACGATGTGGCGCTGATGTGGCGGAGCCACTCGTGTCAGAATGTGTGGCATGACTAAGCTATAGTCACGCCAAGACGTCTGGCGTGACTCCTGCATAAAAATACAACTCACTTTGCCTATTTCACTTCTTATTTTAAATAGCTAATGACCCTCTAATTTCACCAAACTTGACATGTATAATCTATATGAAGTACATATGTTCCATTTTTAGCGTTTACACTTCAAAATCATGATGTAACAAACAATAAATCTAATTTCTAACCCGCAAAAAAATAAATCTAATTTCTAAAAGGCTATGTGTTATTGAGTGTCCCAGCATATGAACTCCAATTTTAACCAAAAATTGAGGGGGTCTTTTTTTTAGTTTTGTTGTTCAGCTATTGCTTGAGCAATTGCTACCACACTGCAAAACATGATACAAGAAACAGAAAGAAATGGTCTGGAGTTTTGCACTACTGGACCACAAGCATCCCTTCCACACTCTTAAGGGCCAAGACACATTTAGCAAAGCAGGGTATAATTTGTATAAACTAGTAGACCAGATTGTATAGCAATCAATGTGAAAAAGGTTCTCATATCCTTACAAGCAGTTGCAAGAGATACAAAGCAAGCAAGAAAGGCATTTCAAGCATTTGCCGCAAGTCTTCTCTGTATCTTGACTATTCTTCTTTTTATTCTCCTTTTTTCTTGTCAGCTTCTGGACCATCCCATTCTGAGCACTCTCTGGATCAACAGTGTCACTTTCTTCCTTGCTCCTCCTCCTCTTCTTCTTCTTCTTTGAAGGAACAGAAGCATCAGCATGAGAGTACCAGCAAGTTGTCACTTTCTCACAATTAGTTTCGATTGGACATTAAAACCTCCTATAATTCTTACCGATCGGGATTAAAGGTGGGTTCCGTACCAATGTTTCCTAAATACCTTAGCACCCATCGGCAGCAGTACGATGCAGTATCGAGGTGAAGAACTCCTCCAAAGCTTCGCTCCGTGACCTTCCTATGAGTTCCTGAATCTCCTTGGCGCACCGCCGCATCTCGGCCCCCTTCGCGGTGTCTCCTAGCACCGTCTCCACGGCCTCCGCCAGCCGCGCCCGCTCAACCGCCGGCGAGCTGTCCCCGTGTCCCCTCGCCACCTCCACGCAGGCGCCCCACTCCTGCTCCAGCATCTTGCAGTTGAAGAACTGGTCCCCCTGCAGCGGCCACCCTAGTACAGGCACGCCGTTCGCGACGCTCTCCAGCACCGAGTTCCACCCGCAGTGGCTCAGGAACGCACCCGTCGACGGGTGCGCCAGGATGCTCAGCTGCGGCGCCCACCCGTGCACCAGGAGCCCTGTGTCTTTGGCCCGCGCCCTCTCCTCGAATCCTACCGGCAGCCACTTGTCGGATGTGACCGTGCCCGTGTTACCGTCGGTGTCGTCGAGCACTATGGGCGGTCGGATGGCCCAGACGAATGGCCGGCTCGTGAGCTCTAGCGCCGCGGCCAGTTCCATCATTTGCTCTGGGGGTAAGCTGTTCTGGGACCCGAACGAGATGTACAACACCGACGACTTGTCACGGGAGTCCAGCCACCGCACGATGCTGTCGCTGTCGGGTTCCCGGTGCCCGGTGTACTGCTGTGCTGGGACGCGTACCAGCGGGCCGATGGGCAGGACCGGCACGCCCATTGTTCGCCGGAGCATGCGCAGCCCGGCAGGCTCGAACTCCTCCGTGGTGTTGACGAGGAGCGCGTCCGTGCCGTAACCGAGCGATATCTGCTGGCTAAAGAAGACCGACCACGGGTCCGTGCCATCGGCGACGAGCAGGTGCCTCGGCAGCTGCGAGCGGTAGACGGTGACCTCCGGGTGGTCCGGCAGAACAAACGCGTCGGCGCCGGGCGCGCGCAGGTGTGGCAGGTGTTTCCAAAGAGAATGGAACACCGCGCTGCCCACCGCGCCGCAGGAGACGAAGAAGGCGTGCCTCGCGCCGCGCCGGCGCGCCACCGCGGTGGTCCATGCCAGGAAGGGGTCGGCGACGACGACGCAGGCGGCCGGCGCGCCGCCATCCTCTGCGCCGGCGAGAACGCTGTTCACGAAGGCGTCCAAGGCGGCTTGGAGCGAGGGCGACCCGGTTGACTGGAAGAGCTTGAGGAAGTAGCGGACGTGGATGGCGTCGGCAGACTCGGCCCCGGCCGGCAGGCCGTGCTCCTCCGGTGAGAAGGGCAGCGCGTGGAAGCGGAGGAACGGCGCGGCCGCTGCAGAGGATCTGGCCCGGAGGGCGGCCACGTTGGCCGGGGTGGAGACGAGCGTGATCACCGCCGAGGGCCGTGCGGCGTGGAGGCGTCCGGCGAGGGTGAGGAAGGCAGCGAAGTGGCCCTGCGCCGGGAACGGGACGAGGATGACCTGCATGCTTTCGTCGCCAGGCATGGTGGTCGTGGGCACTGCTATGAGGGAACCAACAACCAAGTTCTAGCGTCCTAGCTCGTTCTGCTCTTTCGTTCCTCACCATCCGTCTCAATTTCTTTTTGATTATTATATATACGAAAAGGACAAAGGGTAGGCTGGAAATCAAAAGTTAGCGAGCACCTGATTCACGAGTTTGGGCATTTGGGTGAAAATTAGGTGCAGGATGCAAGCAGCTCGTGCGTCTGATTCATTCATTTAGACCAAACCAATGGTTCGGTTCCTCGTTATTTTTATCGTACCTTACTTCTGCTCATTTAGTTTTTTCGTTGCCAGGCATGGTAGTGGGCATCTGACTATCTGCTGAGGGAACACAACCAAGTTATACCGTCCTAATCTTTCAAAAAAAAAACTCCCTCAGTTCTTAAGTATATTAAATATATGATGATTTTTACTTAAATTTTGACTATCAATATCTATCAAATAAGTTAGTTAACTAAAATAAAATATGGATCTTTATGTCTATTGTCAAATGCACTTTAGATTTAATTTGTAGATTTATTGATTTTAAAAAATATTTGTAGAAAAGATGATGAATAGTCAAACGAATGGAAAAGTCAATAGTATCATGTAAAGAACGGAGGTAGTATACCGTCCTCGTTATGCTCTTCTTTTTTGAGAGAAGTTAAAGGGCATCGGAGCATTTTTGTTGGAAATATGTTTAATTCTACTACCCAATTTAACTATGAGGCATAGTACATAACTCATAGCTACGGCTAAGTAACCAAAATCTAGATTCATGCATAATTGTTTCTTTTGACAAGAGAATTCCAACTTTCTCCTTAACTCCTATACCCAAAAAGATAATGCTACTCACCTGGATCCTTACTGCCGTGCCAAAATTTGTGTCAATCTTGAAGAAGTGTTGTAATAAATTCTTGAGATGTTCCGGTAACAATGATATGATCAATATAAATAAGCACAAACAACGTTACCTCTCTCTTTTCCTGTAGATGAACAATGAGTAATCCAACATGCATGGATGACTTGATCCCAAGATTAGTAAGCTTTAAGCCACATAAAGCTTTATCGAATTACTCACAATGTGGGACCTCATTACTTTCAAAGCCTGACGGCTCTGACTTGTAAAAATCTTCTTCAAAACACCATGTAAAAACACACTTTACACATCTAATTATCTCAAACACCAATATGACAATAATCTACCCCTCACATCACATCTTTGATAGTTAACGTTTCTTTTATGCTTGAGCGTCATGACTTTAGAGTTGGTGTGGCAAGCCTCCTCTCCTATTGGCTTCCTTTACTTGAAGAAGATGGTTCCTATCTTCAAACTGTTGTGCTAATATACGCTGCGTGGTGAATTATATTCACCGCATGACGTCTGCTGTGGACGGAGCTCCGGCAAGTCCTTTTAATTACATAATCACTCCTTCAAGTAGCAAAAATTGATTGCATCCTAGTTCTGCATCCTATTTTTTGCTTCCAGGATCCTTGAACCGCCAGCCTATGTCCTCCAATGTGAATGCGGCGGCGCGGGAAGGTCCAGGGTCTAGCTCCGGTGAGGCCCTATAGCCTTATTTTTTAATCAATCTAGCAAATTAAACCGTAAAAATCGGATTCTGGAGATATTGCAATCAATTTTACCATCTGATTTTACCATTGTTGATCCACCTAACTTTTCGCAGATCACGGACGACGGGACGTGGAGGCCGGTGGACGTCGAGTGCGCCGGCAGTCTTCACCGGTGATATGCCGCATATGGAGAACCGCAAAACAAATAGAGTCCACATTCCACAGGGGGTGGCGGCGGCCGTAAGAACTTACTCCCTCTGTCCCAAAAAGAATGTCATTCTAGGAATTTTAGGACAGATTATTAAGGAGGTCAAATGACCTCGATTGCCCCTATTTATTTGCCATATTAGGTGCTAATTGATTGTTGCATGCCTACATGCACATACACACATGCCAAATTAAGTAAAACGTCATTCTTTTTGGGACAAATTTTGAATCCTAAAACGTCATTCTTTTTGGGACGGAGGGAGTATTTGTTTTGCTTGTGTTTGTCTGCTGAACCGTAATCCCCGTTGATTACGGATCGGCGGCACTCCGGCAGCCAGGTCGGGCAGCAGTACCAAGGCCGGGTACGAGACGACCAACAGGAGACATTGCCGCCCATGGAGTGTACACTAGCGTAAAGCAGATCATCAGGGTGAAGCCGCCCTTCACAGCGTAAGGAAATCATGTGCATATAACTGGAGCATGCATGCATCGCGTACAAAATGCACCAAGTCGCTCCAGCTAATTACTTGCAGTGATAAATATTTTCTTTAAACCAGGGATGCTTGATTTTCTCTAGCTAATTAATTGGGTTGGTAATTTTCATTATTCTTCATGGAGATAATCCGCCATGCATGGTTTGCTATCAATGCGTGATGGTCGTACATGGTTATGGCGAGAAAGATTTAAGGACGTGGTTAAGATTAGCATTGATGCATGCATGCATGAGTAATTGTTAATAACCTATTCATAGAGCTGGTGAGCGAGATATGTGGTTAATAAATACCAATTTGCAGAGTAGGTATGTGAGGCAGTCGGAGGCAGAGTAGGTGTGAGGCAACCGTAAAATCATTGCAAAATAGTAGTAAAAACATCTCTCGAAGACAATTTTTGAGTGATGTTATTCTGTTGATACTGGCATGCACCACTCTGTGCATGCGAAGGGTGTAGTTACCTATAATTGTTTTAGATCTTAAACTGATTTTCTAAGTTGGATAATAGGTGTAACTTTCACATTAGTTGACCAATAGAGTAATTGTCCATAGAGTGTTTTTCTAGTGTTTGGAGTAATTTTTCATATTGGAGTAGTATTTTAGAGATATTGTTGGTCATAATTAAAAAGATTTGACTTTTGAAAAATTTAAATGTAGCTATATTTTGTTGGTCATAGTTAAAAAGATTAGTCTGCCCTATAACTAAGTTGTTCGTTTTTTTCGCACTTGATGCTCAATCATAATTTTCGCCGGTGAGGTTTCTTGGCGGACCTCTAGAAGTCTTCCATGGTAGTAAAAATAGGACAAAGATATTTGTGGCCGTAAAATAGTTTGTATTTGGTTCTCTGACCGTAAAGGATTGAATTTGCTAGCGAGTGATAAGGAAATTGACGAGTTTCCCGGTGCAATTCTTGGCAAGATCTACGCGACTGGATTGGCACTGCATACATGCTGAGTTTTTTGCCGAAGCTCTGGCAAGGTTTTACAGCTGTAAAATCTTATAGGTTCGGTGTTGCGACCGTAAAAATCACCAGCAAGGCACTTGCAGTTCGAGAGATTTTAGGCCTTCATATAAAACTTGTTGACTTCTTGCATGCAACCATAGTTGAGGGATGTTTAATATGTGAGAGAATTCAGGCCACTTAACGCTTGCATGGGCAATAAAGAGACAGAGAGTTTTAGCAACCTGCAGGCATGCATAGGGATGGAAGAGCCTTCTATCTTCGTTGCATATCAACGCTAGCTACATGCGGATCAGCTAAGAGAAAGTAACAAATTAAACTGGAATATTCCATAGAGTATTTTTCTATTGTTAGTTAGTAGTAATTTTCCATATTGGAGTACTATTTTTGATATTAAGAGAAGTGATTCCATAAGGGAGTAATTTTTCATATTCATGAAGTGTCGTGGACAATTCTTGTACAAACCATAAACCGATAAGTTTTTTCTATAAAAGTTGTTCACACAGGAGTAATTATTTTGTATGCTTGGTTTTACGCTAATTATTTCTATGTAAACCTAGTTATAAAAAACATTCCTTGGTCTATAAGAAGATTATTACTTCTTTGGTCTCCACGGATTGATCTTTGTGTATATGGCCAATTACTCCATTTGTATGTATACAAACAATTATGAAACAACATATGTTCTATAAGATTACTCCTTTTATTTGGTGGCCAATTATTATTATCGGTTATTGGTAAAAATAATTCTCTAATATTGACAAGTAATACTAAGACACCAATTAATCTAATGAATACATGTTTTTAGAATTGTTATCAGTGCCTCCTCCGTTCACATCACCCTTGATTTCTGCCAACCAAGAAGCTGTGCATGATGCATCATCCCATCTGTGAATAAAAACATACATGGAATTGATGCACATCCATTTTTTACCATCACGATAAGAAATCGAGTAATTTTCACAATTCCAAGGGCTCACCAGAGCTCCGGCCCAAGCCGCCAAAAGCTTCATCAACTGTACCAAACATCCCAAGCACATTAAAACGGTCAAATGGATGCAAAATTAGAATGCATGACAATTTTTACTACTTGAGATGAAAACAGAGTAATCGACCAGAGGAGTTTGCTGAAGTTTTACCTCGATGACAACAGCAAGGCTGGTGAGACGCAATCGAAAGGAGCCGATCTTGCTGTCGAGAAGGCTGCAAGGATCCAGCACCACACGTGCCATAACCGATGACCACCACAAACGTGAGGCACGCTGGGGCTGTGGGTAGCTATTGTCGCGCCATGCACACCGGGGAGGGCCGCATTTGTTTGCTATACCTTATCACCATACAGGCCGTGGTGCGGGTAGAAGAAGCTGAGGGTGAGGCTAGTCCATAGTGCATACGGGTAGACGAAGGTGCCTATCAACATCACATCTGAGATATGACGGGAAAAAGAGGAAGTGAAGAAGACTGAGATGCACGGCCTGCATTTATATAGTACTTCGGCATGAAGTGCCACGAATTCGTTGTCAATTTTTTGACCTGTGCATGCACACATGCGGAATTGATTAGTCAATTAATCTGATTACAATAAATACATTTATATGTGCATGCATACCGTTTGGCATAAGGAGTAGTAAATGTTAGAAACTAACTATGGTTGCAAGATGACCTGCTGGACATTTTGAAGTGACACGAATTCGTTGTCAATTTTTTTGACCTGTGCATGCACACATGCGGAATTGATTAGTCAATTAATCTAATTACAATAAATATGTTTATATGTGCATGATGCATACCATTTGGCATAAGGAGTAGTAAATGTTAGAAACTAATTATGATTGCAAGATCCGTTAGAGGTGTTAAATATTATTCAACACGCTGAGTGTCAAATATACATTATATATATATGAATGGCAGGACAGTAATCCCGGTGCACTATTCGGTCTCGAATGTTATCATCCAGACTATTGGACATCTCATGAGATCTCCATGGTTCACGTACAGGAAGTAGAGGTTACTGGATTGACATCAACTGACTGTGTACTGTGGTTCATGAAAGCCATGCTCGCAAGTGCCGCGGGACTTTGTAGAGTGGCTACAAGCTTTAAACCAAAATGTATGTGTTCGCACCCAAAATTGGTACAAAGCCGATCAGTCTGACGCCACCGGTCAGATCGGTGTCCCTGGACGGTCTGACCTGTCGGGGGTCCTGTAGCCGATCCGGCAACGGCCACACCGGTCTGACCGGTGGGCCTGACCGGTGGGCCCCGAGTCCGAGTAGAATTGAGGAATTCTAGCGAATTTCGACTTGTAAAGGGTTTCCTTGCGGGGCGAGACCTCCCCACCCTATAAATATAAAGGGCCACTGCTGGTTGAGGTCCTATCACCCAACCGATCATTACTTTCTACAACTTTTATCTCTCAAACCCTAGCTTTTCCAACCTCGTGCTTTTCTTGTTTGTCTTGACGACGATCAGGGACGTTCTGAGTGGCCTTGCCGACCTCAGAGCAACCCTAGGCGCGCCACCTCCGACAGGATCCCTCCCGAGGCGGCGATCTTAGGCTTTCACCGCACCTCTGTAGCCACCGGTCAGACCGGTGCCCCTGACCGGTCAGACCGGTCTGGGCAGGAGCTCGGTGAGTTCAGCATTTCGATGTTCCGCGCAATCTAGTGCTCGTGTGTGTTGATCAGAAAAGCGTCAACATACTTTTGGCGGCTGTGCTGGGGAAGAAAGATCAGGTTGCTAAAACCGTTCAATCTGACCTCAGCCAGATGGGTGCTCGGTGCGATCTCGACATGAACAACATTGTCACTGCGTTGCTGGAAGATCTCTCTCCGGAGGAGCAGCAGAAGTTCAAGGCACTGCAAGAGTACATGGAGGTACAATTCCTAGCTGGCGTCAAGAATGATCGACCCGGCAAGGTGGCAAGATTGAAAGAGTTCGAGCTGTCGGCGATCAGGCTAAACAACAACAACGTTGAGGTAATTCCCACTGTAAGTAAGAAACCCCCGCCTGATATTTCTCTTATGAAATCTACAGTGGAAAGTGATGAATTACTTGCTTCGTATATTGCTCGTTTAAAACGGTTAGAGGATCTTGAAAAAGATAGGAGTTTAGGCTATACTAATAATGAAATTACTAGTAGTACTCCTAAAGCTAATCCTCAAGGGTCCTATCCTAGCTTAGCATATTTGCGTGTAAATAATGTTAATTATGCTTATGGTTTGACACCAAATCCAGCATCTGGTCAGTACCCTCAGTTTCAACCGCACAGGCCAAACATGGCCGCACTAATTGAACCGGTGCAGGGTACCGGTCAGACCGGTGCAATGGAGATGGTGCCCGACCAGCCTTTGCCAATTTCTGTCATGCCAAATCAGATGGTTCCTGCTTTTTCTAATACAATTAGTAATGTTGGACCTCATTATAGTACGACAATGAATACATCGGCCCCTAAAACTATTATTCCGGACGATGTGTTTGAAAGTTACAGGCTAGCTCAAGCTAAGATAGCTCCCTATTTAAATAAGATGAATTTGGAGAATCCTCAGCCACCACAGCCAAATAATCCTAATTGAGGGGAATAAATTTAAGGAAGATTTGGCTAATGTGGTTAAAACCAAATTTGGTGTCAATATTGGTAATACTAATTTGTATCAAAAGCCATATGATCCTGAGTTTGATAGATTTCCTCTCCCACGTGGTTGGTGTATGCTTGATTTAATCAAATTTAGTGGTGATGATGACCGAACCACATGGGAGCATATTAGTCAATACACTGCACAACTAGGTGAAACTGGTGTCTATAATACTTTAAAAGTGCGCTTATTTTCTTTATCTTTAACTGGCACCGCTTTTGCTTGGTTTTCTTCGCTTGCTCCTGGTTCTATTATATCTTGGGATATGTTAGAGCGTAAATTTGATGATCACTTCTTTAGTTGGAGCATGCAATTAAAATTGACAGATTTAACATCGGTTAGGCAAGGAAGAGATGAGACTGTCTCTTTCTACATTAAAAGGTTTAAAGAAACTAAAAACCGTTGCTTTAATTTGTCAATTACTGATATGGACCTTGCAGACATTTGTCTGAAAGGTTTAAGGTCATCTATTAGGGATAAAATAGAGGGCACTGATTTTTCTTTTGGTTGCACAAGTTCAAGTAAGAGCTTTAGTTATTGAAAATCGAATGAATAAAGAGAAGGATAATTTTAAGTCATGTCGTTCTAATGTTCATATTATTGATTATGATTCTGATAGTTCGAACGATAGTGATAAAGAAATTTATGCTGCTTAATTTGTTTGGCCCTCTAAAGAAAAAGCTTATTCTTGTTCATCTCTTAAGCCGGCTAGTAAAGGTCGGCAAGAAGAAATTAAATTTACTTTTTGAGAGCCAGGTGTGGTTCGAGGACCGGTGGATGGTCGCTTCCTGGTGTGATGAGTGATTGACAACGTGGTGTGGACTGATTCTTGGCTAAGTATTGCAGGTGCAGGTTGCGGCTTGACTGGTGCAGGTGCAGGTGAAGAACAAGCGTGAAAGGTCGTTGCCGGTGAGGCCTCCAGGTGTGGAGAAGACAAGTAGGCTTGGTTCGAGGGACCCGGTGGCCAGCGGGGTCAAGTGCGGGCCGCATGGTGGCAAGAACGGCAAGATGAAGTCATGGACGGTTTTTTGGTTGAGCCTCAAAACCAAGGTCGAGCCGGGACTACGTGAGAGCCGAGTCATGAGTGGTGATTGGCGGAGGCTACACCGAGTTCGCGGGGTTTCCGGTGGTTCACTAGAAAACCACTGGGTTCCTTGGTTGATCCACAAAGCCAAGACCGAAGAACCGAAGACGGAAGTGCAGCAGCTCCAGACCGGTCTGACCGGTGGGTCTGACCGGTCTGACCGGTGGGTACCGGTCTGACCGGTGAGGAGCACCGGTCTGACCGGTGTGCGACGACGCAGTCCGGAATCTTCGAAGCGGAGGACACGCGTCGGGATCGCAAGGCTTGCGTTGAGGCTAAGCAAGTTTGCGGTTGCTGGGCATCCGTCCGATGGTGCGAAGACAAAGACTTCCATTTTCGCCCTCGAGGGGCATGTATCCCTAGTTAGCTAGTAAGGGTATTTTAGTCTTTCGGTTGCCTCCATATAACCCAAGGGGTGAGAGGATGGCAGCCATCTCTTGGAACCCTAGCTCATTTGGTTTTCCTATTTTCCTTCCTATTTTCTTAGGATTTTCGTAGGACTAGCTTGAGAGCTTCATGGTGAGATCTTGTGAGAGGGAAGGATGATCGGGCGGCAAGCTAGACCTTGTATGAACCTCTTTGGTATGTATAGATGATTCGGCGTGGTTCCTCAAGGCTTGGATGTGTCTTTCCCGTTTCTCCTTTTTGGTGATTTTCGGAGCCTCTTCTTGGTGATTTTCTTGGAGCGATTTCGAGGCCTTTCTCTTTGGGATTTGGTGGGGGATGTATGCATGAACCCTTCGTGGTTCTTTTCCCTTTGATTCCCCTTCCAAATCCGTGAGCAAAGGGGCTCGATTTTGGGGTTTTCGTGGCTCTAGGGTTAGAGGCGTTCTTGGTGGGATTTCTTCGATTCCTCTTGATTTGACAAGTTTTGGTGGACCAAATCTTGGCTATGGAGTACCCATGAGGTGTTCCTACTATCCCCAAAGTCTTGTGCAAAACCGTGGAGCGGATCGGGAGATCGGGAGTTGGATTTGGAGGAGTTGACTCGCAGGCGCTGTTCATCCCGAGCTGCCCAGGCACGACCGGTCTGACCGGTGCTCTTGACCGGTCTGACCGGTGCTAGCCCTTTGTGGGTTTTTGTCTCGGGGAATAGCCTTGTCCGTGTGGTTTTGTCCCGTGGTCCTGCTGATCAGTTCTTGGAGTGTTTGGAGTTGTTTTGCTAGGATTTGTGAGGGGTTCTTTTTCCTCACAGGTTGTGTTTCGTGGTGGTTTTTGTTCCAGGGCCTAGAGGATTCACTGAGGCTTCCTGGAACGTTTGCTGTGCGGCTGCTGTAGCCACCGGCCTGACCGGCTCTGTCCACCGGTCTGACCGGTGTCACCGGTCTGACCGGCGCAGGCCATCGGTCTGACCGGTGTAGCACAGGCAGCAAGCCGTGCAAGTTTCCGCTGTGTGTTTTGGTGAGTTTTGGCTAGGAAGGTTGAGTGTTGGTTCCTAGGACCAGTAGCACTCCAGTGGCTGCGTGGTCTTGACCAACTTGGGTAGTTGGATCGGAGACGTGAGTTGGAAGCCGTGTTCGTCTTGTTGGAGTTCTCATCTCCTTCGAGAAGAATTTTTATCGGCTCCCATTCACTCCCCCCCTCTCTGGTTCGCCTAATCGGTCCTTCAATTGGTATCAGAGCCGGTTCGGGTCTTTATTGACTCTTACCAGTCTAAGATCCAAAGATGGCGTACCAGGAACGGGGTTCGGGTCCTCCGCACTTCGATGGGAAGAACTACCAGATGTGGCAAAGGCGGATGGCGGCGTTCCTCCGCGGAAAGGGTCAGATCCTTTGGGATGTCACGGTGAACACAGCTTATGTTCATCCGATGAACTTCCTTGCTCCAGGATCGAGGGATATGTTCGAAGCCAACAACAAGGCTGTCGACTACTTGTTTCGTGCTCTGTGTCAGCCTGAATTCGATCGGGTTCAGACAGAGGACTTAGCTTGTAGGATTTGGGAGCAGTTGAAGGATGCTCATGCTGGGAATGCTCAGGTTCAGGCTCGGATGTACGCGACTTACCGGAGAGAGTACGAGAACTTCACTCATCTCCCCGGCGAGTCCGTCGATGCCCTTTTCCAGCGATTTACGGTCGTTGTGAACAACATGAGAGCCAATGTGGACGTCCTCCCATACAATGATCATGATAGAGCCGTGAAGCTCTTGCACTCGTTGGATCGTACCGTATGGGACGGGAAGTTTGAGGCTATTGTTGAGTCCGAGAAGTATGACACCTTGACGGTGAACGAGCTGTTCTCGAAGCTCAAGTCGGCTGAGTTGGACCGTGGTATGACAGCCAAGATCGAGAGCCCGACTGATTCTCATAGTCTCGCTCTCGTTAGTGGCAAAGGAGCTAAGTCTAACGCTAACGCATCCTCCAGGATGTACTCTCTGTCTTCTTTGATGTCTTTGCCAGATGAGGAGTTCGACGTGCTTGGAGAAGACGAGCTGGCTTTGCTGACCAGGCGGTTCGAGAGGCTGCACGAGAACCGGGTGAACACGAGGAGGACAGCACGGACGTGCTTTCAGTGCGGCAAGCCAGGACACTTCGTTGCCGACTGCCCGGAGAAGACGGAGAACAAGGACGGCTACAAGGACGGCTACAGGCACCGATCGAGCAAGGATGGCAAGTACCGATCGAGGCGCGATCACAAGCACAAGAACAAGCACAAGGACGAGCGACGGTCGAGGAAGAAGGATGGCCGCGGCAGGAAGGCCCGAGCAATGGTCGGAGCGAGCGACGTCGACTCCAGCTCCGCCTACTCTTCCTCAAGCTCGAGTAGCAGTGAAGATGAAGGTGATCGGCGCAAGAACAAGAAGTCATCCAGGAACTTGAGCGGGTTGAGCTGCTTCGCGAGAGATGGCTTCTGCGGCATGGCCCGTAGCTCCGGCAGCAAGAAGAGCCACCAGAGTGACTCGGACTCTGACTCCGAGGATGAGGTATGTGATGAGCTCTCTTCTTTGCGCAAGGAGAATGATGAGTTGGTTGACTTGCTTGATAACCGCGATCACATGCTTAGAGAGGCCAAGAAGATGAGGAAAGAGCTTAGGGCCTCACTAGAAGATGCTAGGAACCGTGTGGCTGAGCTAGAAACCCAGAACCTAGATGCTAAGCTTGAGATTGATTCGCTTAAGGCTTCTCCTGTGGTTTCTGATGAGATTGATTGCTGTGATTGCTCTGTGTACCTAGCTGATCTTACTGCTCTTAAGGATAAGCATGCTTCTACTTGTGATGAACTAGATATGCTTAGGGTTGAAGTGGCTGAGCTTAAGTCTAGACCTGCTTTGCTAGGTGCTTGCACTTCTTGCCCTGTTTTGCATGGAAAGATTGATGAGATGCATGCTTACACTGTTTCGCTTGAGGCTAAGTTGAAAGAGCCTATTCCCACTTCTTGCTCTACTTGTGAATTGCATGCGGTTAAGAATTTGGAGCTTGCACATTATGTTGATCGCCTGCAGGATGAAAATGATGAGCTGAGAAAATGTATGAGCTGGTTGTCGGGTCAGGAGCCTCAGCTCGGTATCATGATAGCGGCTTTCAAACGCTATGATGGTCAGGCACTTGGGGCTGACAAGCTTGGAGAGAACTGTGGTGAGGGAGCTGAGAGAGTTGGAGAGATTCCTATCCCACCACCAAACAGACACAAGAACAAGTTTGAGCCCAAGCCCAACCATCTCAGAAACAAACTTGACACTACTCCAGATCCACCCATATTCCCTCACCCAACAAATGATTTTCAGAAACCGGTGAAGTTTGTGAGCCCAAAGGGAGGTGAGGAAGGAGAGAAGAAGGGTGAGAAGCCGAGTGGGCAGCCCCAACCCAAGCCTAAGCCTAAGCCACAGCCCATAAAGTTCCATTGTGGGTATTGTGGGAGAGATGGTCACAAGGATGAGTTTTGCTTCAAGAGGAAGCGTGAGGAGAGAATGGCTAGAGAGTGGGCTAACAGGGACAGGTACCACCCCTCTAATGGTGTACCTAAGCCTCGTATGCAGATGCCCAGGGCCAAGGCGATTGTGAGGACGGTTCCGGCTTGGGGAGACCGGAAGGCTGCAAGTGTTGCTGCTGGCCGAGCCACACCGGTCAGACCGGTGTACTACACCGGTCAGACCGGTGCAGGTCTGGGCAGACAGCGAGTCGGGTTTCGTGCTCGTGAGGATGCTCGGTTTGGTTCTGGAGGTCGTGGTTCTGGTGGTTGGTCTGGAAAGTTTGCAGGTGGTCAGTTTGCTAGGCGTTCTCCACCTCGTGCTCAATACGAGGGTGAGAAGAGTCGTAGCTTTGAGATGGAGCGGAGGTACGATCCACGGTTTCCCTTTCGTGGTTTTCGTCCTCCTCCAGCTAGAGAGGGTTGGTTCCCTCGTGGTGGTTACCGTGGTGGTAGCTTTGATAGGCGTGATGATTTGGTTTGTGCTAACCCCACTTTGGAGCAAATGGCTCGGCACTGGTTTTACTCTTTTGGTACTAACCCCAGTGCTGAGTCGTTTGTTCACTCACGTGCTCGCTTTTGAATTTCAGGTGGGAGACTTGAAGAACATTTGGTTGATTGACTCCGGTTGCTCGAGGCATATGACCGGAGACAAGGGGTGGTTCTCAAGTCTCGTCCCGGTGGTGACAAAGAAGTACATCACCTTTGGGGACAATGGGCGAGGGCGTGTGCTGTCAGAAGGTGAGATTAAGGTAAGTGACAAGATCACTCTCAGGCGTGTTGCTCTTGTTCAATCGCTTGGATACAATTTGCTTTCTGTGTCCCAGTTGTTGGATGAGGGTTTTGAGGTGTTGTTTCGGCCTGGTGGTTCTCGGATTTTAGATTCTCGGGGGGATCTTGTTTGCATGGTCGTTCCCGAGGGTCAAGTGTTCCGAGCTGATTTTTCTCAGTCTTCTGGTGTGGAGCGTTGCTTCTTGGCTGGTTCTTCGAGTGAGTTGTGGAAGTGGCATAGGAAGTTGGGTCACTTGAGCTTTGACCTTTTGTCTCGCTTGAGTAAACTCAATTTGGTCCGAGGATTGCCACGATTGAGGTTTGAGAAAGAGTTGGTTTGTGCGCCGTGTAGGCATGCCAAGATGGTAGCCTCTTCTCACCCGCCTCTCACCGATGTGATGACTGAGCGTCCATGCGAGCTGCTCCATATGGACCTTGTTGGCCCAGCTCGTGTGCGATCTGCGGGTGGGAAGTGGTATGTCCTTGTTGTGGTGGACGACTACTCTCGGTATGCGTGGGTGTTCTTTCTTGAGGAGAAGGGGGAGACGTTTGGTTTTGTTCGAGATCTTGTCTTGAGGTTAAGAAACGAGAGGCACGGAGATGCCATACGAGCGATCCGCAGTGACAATGGCTCGGAATTCAAAAACTCTCGCTTCGAAACCTTTTGCCATGACTTGGGTCTTGAACATCAGTTTTCGAGTCCGTATACGCCTCCCCAGAATGGCGTGGTGGAAAGGAAAAACAGGACCTTGTGCGAGATGGCTCGGACGATGCTCGACGAGCATAGGACTCCGAGAAGGTTCTGGGCTGAGGCGGTCAATACCGCGTGCCATGTGTCGAACAGGATCTACCTCAGGGTTCACAAGAAGAAAACCTGTTATGAGTTGATGCACGGTCGCACACCCAAGGTGAGTCACTTCCATGTCTTTGGTTGTAAATGCTTCATTCTGAAGAAAGGGAAGAAGTTGGACAAGTTCGAGGCTAGGTCTGTCGATGGTATTTTCTTTGGTTATGCATCTCAGTCTAGAGCATTTCGTGTGCTCAATCTTGAAACTAACCAAATCGTGGAGACTTGCGAGGTAACCTTCGACGAGACACAGCCACGTAGTCAGCTTGTTTTTGAGTGTGCAGGTGACGACGAACTTGGCGAGGAGATCTTTCAGGAGGAGGAGCATGAACATGGAGATGATGAAGATGGCGGTGTGATGCCCGCGGCTGAACATGTACCTACTACTTCGACGACGATCGAGAATGGACCCTCTCCCACACCTACAACGACAAATCCAGATCAAGGCGAAGCTGCTGTTGAGGGGGAGGTAGCATCAAGGCGAGAACCTCCCCGACGAGTGCAAGTGGATCACCCAGCTTCGAGAATCATCGGCGACATGAATGAACGTACTACACGGTCGAGGGTTCGGAACAATTCTCATTTCGCTCATGCTGCTTTTGTTGCCACTTTTGAGCCCAAAGACATTGGACATGCGTTATCTGATCATAATTGGGTTAACTCGATGCATGAGGAGTTGGAGAATTTTGAGAGGAACCAAGTTTGGGTGTTGGTTGACCCTCCCCCAGGGTGTAAGCCGATTGGGACAAAATGGGTGTGGAAAAATAAAGAGGGAGAGAAAGGAGAAGTGGTGAGGAACAAGTCGAGACTTGTTGCTCAGGGGTACAGTCAGAAAGAGGGGATCGACTACGAGGAGACTTTCGCTCCTGTAGCTCATTTGGAGGCGATCAGGATCCTTCTAGCTTTTTCCGTGGCTAAAGGGTTCAAGTTGTACCAGATGGATGTGAAGAGTGCTTTCCTGAACGGTGCGTTGGAGGAAGAGGTGTTTGTGAGGCAACCACCGGGGTTTGAGAGTGAGAAGTACCCTCACCGGGTATACAAGTTGAGGAAGGCGCTGTATGGGTTGAAGCAGGCGCCTAGAGCTTGGTATGGTAGGTTGAGGGGGTTCCTGTTTGAGAGAGGGTTTGAGATGGGGAAGGTCGACCAGACCTTGTTTCTCCTCAGGCAGGGCAGAGATATCCTGATTGTGCAGGTATACGTGGATGATATTGTCTTTGGTGGCTCGTCTAACTCTCTTGTTGCAAGGTTTGCAGAAGATATGAGCAGGGAATTTGAGATGAGCATGATGGGCGAGTTGCAGTTCTTCCTCGGGCTACAAATCAAGCAATCAAAGGAAGGAACATTTGTGCACCAAGCTAAGTACACCAAGGACATTGTGAGGAAGTTCAAGATGGAGGACTCCAAGGCCATGGCGACGCCTATGAGTACGACTACAGTTCTTGATGCGGACGAGGAAGGTGAACACGTGGACCAGAAGGAGTACCGGAGCATGATCGGGTCACTCCTCTACTTGACGGCGACGAGGCCGGACATTCAATTCTCGGTGTGTCTGTGCGCTCGTTTTCAAGCTTCTCCGAGGACTTCGCATCGGCAAGCAGTCAAGCGCATTTTCAGGTATTTGCGACACACTCCCGACTTCGGCCTTTGGTACTCTGCGTCTTCTTCTTTGGCGCTTCATGGATTTTCAGACGCGGATTTTGCCGGGTGTCGGTTGGATAGGAAGTCCACTTCTGGGACTTGCCAGTTCTTGGGTTCTTCTTTGGTATCTTGGTCTTCCCGCAAACAGTCGAGTGTTGCTCAATCCACTACCGAGGCAGAGTATGTGGCCGCAGCTAGCTGTTGCTCTCAGCTCCTTTGGATCACATACACCATGAGTGACTTTGGTGAGGAGTATACCCATGTCCCACTTCAATGTGATAGCACCAGTGCCATAAGCGTTGCAAAGAACCCAGTGCTCCATTCCAAAACCAAGCACATAGAAGTGAGGTATCATTTTCTGAGAGACAACGTAGAGAAAGGGAAGATAGCTTTGATCCATGTACCCACACATGAACAACTAGCCGATATTTTCACCAAACCCCTAGATCAAGCAACTTTCACTCGTTTGCGGGGGGAGCTTGGTGTTTGTTTGATTTCTTGAGTTGGCGTGTGGGAGCTCCTTTGTAGCATATGTATAGCTTTCCTTTGTGCATTTCTTGCATTTGGCATGGCATATGTAGCATGATGTATATGCATCTTTGTATCTTAGGTTGCATGCATTTTGTATCATATGCATTGTTTAGGAAAGGCTTCTCCTATACACATTGTTCACCATGGAATGACATATATGTCTTTGTGAGCTAATTTGGTAAGCTATGGTTAGTTTGGCTTAGCTCTTGATAATCTTGGTTTGTATCCATGGTTGATGGCTATGCTTTTGAAAAATTTCATATATATGCTCTCTTGTGAGTAAATGCCTTTACATGATCTTGACATGTTTTAGTGGCTTGGCTATGCTTAATTTGTGGTTGGATAGCTTATTTTGATCATATGGGGCCAAAGGCTCATTTGCCATCATGAATGTTTAGCCCCCATGCTTCATCTTGTGGAGGGGCATAAGTTCCTTTTTGTCGCAAAGACATTTCATGTACCAATTATAAATCTGAAAATGAAATGTAATGTGCTTGAAAAATGTGCTCCCATGTCATATGTGCTAATTTTAATTTGCTTTGGGTGCTAAATCGTTGCATGATGCCTACCAATGAGAAGTCTCATATATAGAAGTAGGCACATGGCTCGGTGGCTTTGACATGACATGAGGTGCTTGTGGGTGTTTATGATGGTCTTATGCTTAGAATGGTTGTCCTAGCATGAAGTTTGTGTGGCTTTGCCATTTTGACATGTTTTGCTCATGTTTAGGACTTTGCTCATGAGAGGGTGTTTTTTTTCGCAAAATTGCTAAATTCTATCTTAGCTTCGCCCAATGGTTGTGAAACTTGGTGATCATGAAGTTTATGTCTTTACGAAGCTATAGAGTATCTAACTTGCTCGTTTGGACATGTGTAGCATCCTATGTTGAATTTTGTCTATTTGAGAAGCTCTAGGTTGCATTTTTTGCATTTTTGGCTTGATTCATGCATTGTCAACAAGGGGGAGAAGTTTGAGCATGTTTTGGCCTACTGAATGCATTTGGAAGGTTTTCAGGTGGTTTCGAGCCATTTTTGGGCTCTGTTGTGCACCGGTCTGACCGGTTGAGGTCACCGGTCTGACCGGTCAGAGTGCTGGTCCTGTTCACATGTTGCCCACCGGTCTGACCGGTGGTGTCGACCGGTCTGACCGGTCAGAGCTGAGCTGTTGCAGCTGCTCGGTTTTGTGAAGTGGTTCGCATGCATTTGTCCAGGGGGAGTTGCATCGGTTCAGGGGGAGCTTGCATGTGTGCAGGGGGAGCTCTTTGTGGTTTTCGAGCTTTGGTTTGATGGTTTGTGCTCTTTGCTTGAGCATGTTTTGTCTCGGATGTGTCGAGCCGTTGCCCTTGCCTAAGGGGTCCGAGACTTGTCTTCTTCAAGTGATCTTGCTCTTTGCCTTTTCTTTGGCTTTCGATCGCTTGTTGGAGTTTCTTTTAGTCGTTTCTTTTCTTTTCCTTTTCTCTTGGTTACCAAAACGTGTGTGTTGTCAATGCACTCATCAAGGGGGAGATTGAGAGCCAGGTGTGGTTCGAGGACCGGTGGATGGTCGCTTCCTGGTGTGATGAGTGATTGACAACGTGGTGTGGACTGATTCTTGGCTAAGTATTGCAGGTGCAGGTTGCGGCTTGACTGGTGCAGGTGCAGGTGAAGAACAAGCGTGAAAGGTCGTTGCCGGTGAGGCCTCCAGGTGTGGAGAAGACAAGTAGGCTTGGTTCGAGGGACCCGGTGGCCAGCGGGGTCAAGTGCGGGCCGCATGGTGGCAAGAACGGCAAGATGAAGTCATGGACGGTTTCTTGGTTGAGCCTCAAAACCAAGGTCGAGCCGGGACTACGTGGGAGGCTACACCGAGTTCGCGGGGTTTCCGGTGGTTCACCAGAAAACCACTGGGTTCCTTGGTTGATCCACAAAGCCAAGACCGAAGAACCGAAGACGGAAGTGCAGCAGCTCCAGACCGGTCTGACCGGTGGGTCTGACCGGTCTGACCGGTGGGTACCGGTCTGACCGGTGAGGAGCACCGGTCTGACCGGTGTGCGACGACGCAGTCCGGAATCTTCGAAGCGGAGGACACGCGTCGGGATCGCAAGGCTTGCGTCGAGGCTAAGCAAGTTTGCGGTTGCTGGGCATCCGTCCGATGGTGCGAAGACAAAGACTTCCATTTTCGCCCTCGAGGGGCATGTATCCCTAGTTAGCTAGTAAGGGTATTTTAGTCTTTCGGTTGCCTCCATATAACCCAAGGGGTGAGAGGATGGCAGCCATCTCTTGGAACCCTAGCTCATTTGGTTTTCCTATTTTCCTTCCTATTTTCTTAGGATTTTCGTAGGACTAGCTTGAGAGCTTCATGGTGAGATCTTGTGAGAGGGAAGGATGATCGGGCGGCAAGCTAGACCTTGTATGAACCTCTTTGGTATGTATAGATGATTCGGCGTGGTTCCTCAAGGCTTGGATGTGTCTTTCCCGTTTCTCCTTTTTGGTGATTTTCGGAGCCTTTTCTTGGCGATTTTCTTGGAGCGATTTCGAGGCCTTTCTCTTTGGGATTTGGTGGGGGATGTATGCATGAACCCTTCGTGGTTCTTTTCCCTTTGATTCCCCTTCCAAATCCGTGAGCAAAGGGGCTCGATTTTGGGGTTTTCGTGGCTCTAGGGTTAGAGGCGTTCTTGGTGGGATTTCTTCGATTCCTCTTGATTTGACAAGTTTTGGTGGACCAAATCTTGGCTATGGAGTACCCATGAGGTGTTCCTACTATCCCCAAAGTCTTGTGCAAAACCGTGGAGCGGATCGGGAGATCGGGAGTTGGATTTGGAGGAGTTGACTCGCAGGCGCTGTTCATCCCGAGCTGCCCAGGCACGACCGGTCTGACCGGTGCTCTTGACCGGTCTGACCGGTGCTAGCCCTTTGTGGGTTTTTGTCTCGGGGAACAACCTTGTCCGTGTGGTTTTGTCCCGTGGTCCTGCTGATCAGTTCTTGGAGTGTTTGGAGTTGTTTTGCTAGGATTTGTGAGGGGTTCTTTTTCCTCACAGGTTGTGTTTCGTGGTGGTTTTTGTTCCAGGGCCTAGAGGATTCACTGAGGCTTCCTGGAACGTTTGCTGTGCGGCTGCTGTAGCCACCGGCCTGACCGGCTCTGTCCACCGGTCTGACCGGTGTCACCGGTCTGACCGGCGCAGGCCATCGGTCTGACCGGTGTAGCACAGGCAGCAAGCCGTGCAAGTTTCCGCTGTGTGTTTTGGTGAGTTTTGGCTAGGAAGGTTGAGTGTTGGTTCCTAGGACCAGTAGCACTCCAGTGGCTGCGTGGTCTTGACCAACTTGGGTAGTTGGATCGGAGACGTGAGTTGGAAGCCGTGTTCGTCTTGTTGGAGTTCTCATCTCCTTCGAGAAGAATTTTTATCGGCTCCCATTCACTCCCCCCCTCTCTGGTTCGCCTAATCGGTCCTTCACTTTTGATGTTTCCAAATGTGATCGTATGTTTGATGAATTGCTTAAATCTGAAAATATCAAGTTAACTCATACTATTCCTTCACTTGATGAATTGAAAAGGCGTGCATATTGCAAGTTTCATAATTCGTTTTCTCATGCCACTAATGATTGCAACGTGTTTCGTCGACAGGTTCAATCGGCCATAAACGAAGGTCGTTTGACTTTTCATGAGATGCAAGTGGATGAGACTCATTTTCCAATCAACACCATGGATTTACAGCAGCCTAAGGTACTGGTTCGGCCGCATCAAGCTGAAGCAACTAAGGGCAAGAACGTGGTAATCGGGGAGGCTAAGCCCGATTTGAGAGGAAAGGAGCTGGTTCGTAAAGTTGAGTATGAGAAGACTCCTGATGGTAAAGAGACCTTCAAGGTTACAGTGAGTGCCTCTGGACATGGGGGGCAAGGGTCGTCCACACCCGCCGATCAACGACCGTCTGAGCCGTCTCTGGTCAGACCGGTCAGACCGGTGGAGGTGACCGGTCAGACCGGTGCACCACCAGGTCGTCCGAGGATGATCAAGCCAAGCCGTCCGGAGATTGGAAACTGGAAGCTTAATGTAGCAAAGAATCAAGGGAGTGGTCCTAAGCCAAAGGTCACTTTCGACATGCTATTTGACAAGTATTCCAAGCAAAAGGCCGTTACAAGTGATCGGTCGTTAAAAAACGGATGAGGTCACCTACACACCAAGGAGGGTTGTCTTCACCTCCAAGGGTTGCTACAAGACTCAAGGGTGAATCATCACAGCAAGGGCAACGCTTTACTCCACCTTGGGCGTCATCAAGTTCAAATGCACCACACCCAATATATGATGACAATGGAGTAATGTGGGTACCATATCAGCAAGCCTTTCATCCTGGATGGGGAGGACAGAGATCAGCTTTCGATAGAATCTCCAGACGTATCCAAGACCGATTGGCTCCTCACCATTCTGGTCAGGTCACCAGACCCGACCGGTCCGACCGGTCACTACCACCGGTCAGACCGGTGCGGCCAGGCAGGTTGTGCCGCCTCTAGTTAAGCAAGTCTACTGGCCTAAGCAAAAGGAGGAGGTGCAGAGGATGGATGTTGATCCAGAGAGAACTACAAATCAAGATGTTATTCAGATTGGATCAATGAATGTTCCTATTGGAGAAGATGGTAAAAGACCGATTATTCCTAACAATAAGGTTGTGACATCAACTCCAGGGGTGTTTACTACTGCTAATGACCATGAGGCCAGTGGGAGTGGTTCCAACTCCAAATATTTCTTGCCAAGGTGGTGTCCTCCCGGTTTGACTCGCACACAAAGGAAGAAGCTTCAACGCCTGAGGTTTCAAGAGAAGAGGGAGAAGGAGCTAGACAAAGCTTTCAACTAGTACAGGCCTATGGTACCTCAAGGAAAAGAGTGGAGAGTCAAGCCCAGCTCCCAGCCAGCACCGGTCAGACTGGTGGAGGAGTCGGTCAGACCGGTGGTGGTCGTCGGTCAGACCGATGACCCAGAGACGATGCCTGGTTTCTCTTCTTCGGCTCCTATGGTTTGTGATGACAAGTCCGCATCAGATCCTGCACCAGAAGACGATGAGGAGCTTGTTGATTACAGTTCTTCGCCCGAGCGCATGAGTTTGGACATCAACGTGATCCATATGTCTATGGATGGTTATTTGCTCTCAGAAGAGGACGTCGTGCATCTCGACTTTGGGCCAAAGGAAGCTATTTTTCAGAAGCCTAAAGCTACTGAAAATCATCTGAAGGCTTTGTACATGAAGGGACACATCAATGGGAAGCCTATCTCTCGCATGCTGGTGGACGGAGGAGCGATCGTCAACTTGATGCCGTATTCTTTGTTCAAGAAGCTGGGAGGTTCAGATGATGAGCTGATCAAGACCAACATGACCGTCAGTGGTGTGGGAGGAGGCGAGCCGATGGGAGCTAAAGGCGTCATCTCTATGGAGCTCACCGTTGGGAGCAAGACGTTGGCTACGGCATTCTTCGTCGCTGAGACACAAGGTAACTTCAGCCTAATCCTTGGTCGTGATTGGATTCATGCAAATCAGTGTGTGCCTTCTACCTTGCATCAATTTTTAATTCAATGGGTAGGCAACGAGGTAGAGATTGTTCATGGTGATACGTCGCCTTGTGTTGCAGTGGCTGATAGTTCTACCATGGATAATCATGAGAATCTTAAGTGCTTAACTGGTTTAGATTTATTTGATTTAAAGCTTATTGATTCTACCAAAGATGGCTTTGCTACTGTTGTCATGAAGCCGGTCGTTGATCAGGCTAGAACCTCTCTTTCGATTTGATGGATGCAAATCTGGAGTGGTTGCAACAAAGGCGAGAGCACTATCGGGCGCATAAGAACGATATGTGTGAGACCATCTAAGACTTTGATGATTTGAGCAAGTTAGGACAAGGGTTTACGTCGGCTGATCCTTTAGAGGAGGTAGATATTAGTGATGGCACTGTACCTAGGCCGATATTTGTAAACAAGAATCTTGATCCTTTGTTTAAATCCGATTTAATAAAGTTGTTAAAGGAGTATGTGGATTGTTTTGCATGGAACTACAATGAAATGTCTGGTTTAAGTCGTGATTTAGTTGAGCATTGTTTACCTATTAAACCTGGTTTTAGACCTTATAAACAACCTTGTAGAAACTTTAATCCTGATATTTATGACTGAATGAAAGAGGAAGTCAATCGGTTACTTGATGCAAAGTTTATTAGGCCTTGTCGTTATGCTGATTGGATCTCTAATATTGTGCCTGTTGAGAAAAAAAGAACAAAAAAGCTTCATGTTTGCATTGATTTTAGAGATCTTAATAGAGCTACTCCTAAAGATGAATATCCTATGTCTATAGCCGATTTTCTTGTTAATGCTGCATCCGGACATAGAATTCTTAGCTTTCTTTATGGTAATGCTGGTTACAATCAGATTTTTATGGCCGAAGAGGATATATCCAAAACAGCTTTCATTTGTTCGGGTTTTGTTGGCTTATTTGAGTGGGTTGTTATGACTTTTGGATTGAAAAATGCGGGTGCTACTTATCAAAGGGCTATGAATTTAATCTTTCATGATTTGCTTGGCATCATAGTAGAGGTTTATATCGACGACATTGTTGTCAAATCGGCTGGAGATGATTCTCATTTAGCTGATTTAAGACTTGCATTTGAAAAGATGTGTTGGTACAAATTAAAGATGAACCCACTCAAATGTGCTTTTGGTGTATCGGCTGGGAAGTTTTTGGGCTTCATTGTGCATGAGAAAGGCATAGAGATAGATCCTAAAAAGATTGAGGCAATCCAGAATGTTAAAGCGCCTACTTGTAAAAAGGATTTGCAAAAGTTCTTGGGCAAGGTAAATTACTTGAGGAGGTTTATATGTAACTTGTCAGGGAAGGTGAATGCTTTTACTCCTTTACTTCGGTTGAAAAATGATGTGGACTTCACTTGGGGGGGGGGGCAAAGCAACAAGAGGCATTTGATGAGATTAAGAGCTATTTGACTTCGCCACCCGTTCTTCAAGCGCCCAAGAGTGGTATTCCTTTCAAGTTGTATGTAGCGGCTGAGAAGGATGTCATTGGAGGTGTTTTGACTCAAGAGACCGAAGGCAAGGAGTACATTGTTGCATATGAGACTAGAAGATTGTTGGACGCCGAAACAAGGTACACTTTTATTGAAAAGTTGTGTTTGACACTATATCATACTTGTACCAAGTTGAGGCATTATTTATTACCAAGTACTTGCATAGTAGCATGTCAAACCGACATAATTAAATACATGTTGCATAAACCAATTTTAAGTGGTAGAGTCGGCAAATGAGCTTATGCTTTAGTTGAATATGATTTGCATTGTGAGCCATTAAGTTCCATGAAAGGTCAAATTGTTGCCGACTTTATTGTTGGACATAGAGTAGATAAGCAACTTGATTTGAATGTCGGTTATGCTACTTTTACTCCATGGAAGTTGCATTTCGATGGATCGGTTTGCAAAGATGGTTGTGGTGTTGGAGTTGTCATTATTTCGCCAAGTGGGGCTATTTTTGAAGCTCTTAACCAATTGGATCATGATTGTACTAATAACCAAACCGAATATGAGGCTCTTCTATTTGGGTTGGAGATCTTGCATGACATGGGAGTAAAACACGTGGAAGCATATGGAGATTCTTTATTAGTGGTGCAGCAAGTATCCAAGGTATGTCAATGTCTAAATGGCTTTTTAAATGCTTATCTTGATAAATGTTTAGACATCATATCTTGTATGGATGAATTTGTTATCTATCATGTACCACGAGAGGAAAATCCTAGAGCTAACGTTCTGGCTCAGCAAGCATCTAGTTATAACGTTCGAAAAAAGAAATTTTCAAGAACACAAATCGTTGCTTACAGCCGAGTGCTTTGCTCTGGAGGCACCGGTCAGGCCGACGCAGCCGACCGGTCCCCTGGTTCCAGGTCGGCTGACGCCACCGGTCTGACCGTTGTCCACGACCGGTCTAACCGGTCCCCTGGTAAAAAATCCTCTTCGATTTTTCATGGCAAAGATGAAGTGGAGGATTGGAGAAAGCCTCTGGTTGATTATTTGCAAAATCCTAGCAGTTCAGCTGATAGAAAAGTCCGACGATGGGCTCTTAAGTTTGTTCTTGATAATGGTGAATTGTATCGTCGGACTGCGGATGATTTGCTTCTTAAATGCTTGGGTCCTGATCAAGCTAGGTTGGCTATGGCAGAGGTTCATGAAGGTATTTGTGGTACTCATCAATCGGCTCCCAAGATGAAGTGGCTCCTTAGACGAGCTTGCTTTTATTAGCCTACCATGATAGCTGATTGTTTTAGGTACTACAAAGGTTGCGAAGAGTGTCAAAAACATGGAGATGTTCAGTTGGTGCCTGCTGCATTGATGCATCCAATTATCAAGCCTTGGCCTTTTAGAGGATGGGGATTGGATTTTATTGGCAAGATTCACCCTCCTTCGTCGAAGGGGCATTGTTTTGTGATTGTGGCTACTGATTACTTCACCAAGTGGACTGAGGCTATTCCTTTGAAGAATATGACACATAGAGAGGTGATTGAGTTCATTACTGGGCATATTATACATAGATTTGGCATTCCACAAACTTTGACTACGGATCAAGGGACTTCGTTCATATCGAAAGAGGTGCGTGAGTTTGTTGATTCTTATGGTATTAAATTACTCAATTCATCTCCATATTATGCTCAAGCCAATGGTCAAGCCGAGTCTAGCAACAAGGTATTGGTGAAGCTCATCAAGAAGAAGATAGAAGACAATCCTAGAAGATGGCATGAGGTATTATCTGAAGCTTTATGGGCTCATTGTATTTCTAGACATGGTGCTACTAAAGTTACTCCTTTTGAGCTTGTGTAAGGTCAAGAGGTCGTTTTGCCCGTTGAGGTAAATCTAGGCGCATATAGGCTTGCAAAGCAGAATAATCTTGATGATGAGACATATTATGCTTTGATGATGGATAATATTGATGAGGTGACCGACAAGCGCATGGAGGCTTTGGAAGAAATCGAAAAGGACAAAAGGCGAGTTGCTAGAGCATATAACAAGAAGGTAAAAGTCAAATCTTTTCAGGTAGGTGATTTGGTTTGGAAGATAATTTTACCTATTGGGACTAAATGTAACAAGTTCGGCAAATGGTCTCCAAGTTGGGAAGGTCCATACAAGGTTGTCAAAGTTTGTTCTGGGAATTCTTATATGGTGGAAACTTTGCAAGGACAGCGGCTTCCGAGGGCTCTCAATGGGAGATACTTGAAGAAGTTTCATCCAAGTGTTTGGCAAGACGCTTGATAGGATATGGCCGATTTAAAGAAAAATCGCCCTTAGACAAAAAAATGGCCGGTGAAGTGTCACATCGACCTTAGAATTATTTTTTAGACAACAAGCTTTACTAAAAAACAGGGGGGGCATATGTTCGCACCCAAAATTGGCACAAAGCCGATCAGGCTGACGCCACCAGTCAGACCGGTGTCCTTGGATGGTTTGACCGGTCGGGGGTCCTGTAGCCGATCCGGCAACGGCCACACCGGTCTGACCGGTGGGCCTGACCGGTCTGACCGGTGGACCCCGAGTCCGAGTAGAATTGAGGAATCCTAGCGAATTTCGACTTGTAAAGGGTTTCCTTGCGGGGCGAGACCTCTCCACCTTATAAATATAAAGGGCCACGGCCAGTTGAGATCCTATCACCCAATCGATCATTACTTTCTACAACTTTTATCTCTCAAACCCTAGATTTTCCAACCTCGTGCTTTCCTTGTTTGTCTCGACGACGATCAGGGACGTTCTGAGTGGCCTTGCCGACCTCAGAGAAACCCTAGGCGCGCCACCTCTGACGGGGTCCCTCCCGAGGCGGCGATCTTAGGCTTTCACCGCGCCTCTGTAGCCACCGGTCAGACCGGTGCCCCTGACCGGTCAGACCGGTCCGGGCAGGAGCTCGGCGAGTTCAGCGTTTCGACGTTCCGCGCAATCTAACGCTCGTGTGTGTTGACTAGAAAAGCGTCAACAGTATGTGTGGTGGAGAAATGTGTGGTGAAATCCATTCTAGAAAAACTAACAGCATCCTAATTCATGTCCAACTAGTATTCGGCTGAAGCAGCATAATCAGGAAAACAATGTACCTTCTGGCTGGAACAGAGGCATATATAAGCCGAAGCTTGCACCATCATCATTATGTGTCTATGTATGTGAATTTATTTATTTATTTATTGTTAACTGCTCCCTCCATTCCTGAAAGACTGTCGTTTTCGCTTCTCGAGAAACAACTTTAACTCAATATATAAAAATACCTATTAATATTTATGATACAAAATTAATATCATTAGATAGATAATTGAATATAGCTTTTTAACAAATTTATTTGAAGATACAAATGTTTCACGTATTTTCTACAAATTCATTCAAACTTGTGGCACGAAAACCAACGACGACCATCTTTTAGGGACGGAGGGAGTAGTCGATATGATTTGATTAATTGTACTTTGTGTCTGAAGTAAGCTATTGTTGACATACAAACGTCATGTTTGTTTGGCTTATCAGCCACTAGCCAGCAATACTTTTCTCTAAAAACAAACCAGTCACCAGCAACCAGCCAGCAGTACTTTTCTCTCAGAACAAATCAGCACCAGTCACTAGCCAAACGAATAGGTTGTATTGGCACCTAAGTCAGGCTGGGTCGCCCAGTCAGACCGGGTTCATCAGGCGGCCTGACCGGGGTGCCCTGTAGCCAGTCCGGCAAAGGAGTCAAGCGGTTTGAGTCCAAGGAGAATTAGAGAGTTCTGGTAAGTTTCGAGTTGTAAAAGTATTCCTTGGGGGGCAAAACCTCCCACCTTATGAAATATAAAGGGTCGTGGCCGATTGAGGGCCTATCACCCAAACTAACAAATATTTATCTACTTCTTTATCTTCAAACCCTACTTTTCTAACCCATTTTGCTTCCTTCTTCGTCTCTACGGTGATTTAGCGCGTTTCTGAGTGGTCTGCCGATCTCAGAGCAACTCTAGGCACGTTGTCCCTGACGGGGTCCCTCCCGGGGCAGTGATCCTAGGTTTTTGTGGCATTTCCTGACCAAGGCGGTCTAGCCGCGTAGCCAACCTGGTCTAATCGCCTGCGACGAGGTGCGACTCCTATCTTCGCGCGATCTAGCGCACTCGTGTGTTCAACTGAAAAAGCGTCAACACACTTTTGGTGACTCCGCTTGGGAGACCGATCTGGTTTTCAAAAACCGTTTTGTCGGACGTTGTATGGGAGCACTTTGTGATCTTGACCAAAACAATGTCATCATGGTGAGTACTGAAGAACTCAGTGAAGAGGGCCAGAGGAAAAACAAAGAGCTTCAAGAGTACATCAGGGAGAAGTTTCTCCTTGATGCCAAGAAGGATTGTTTAGGCAAGATGACGATAGCTCAAGACTTTGAGTTGTCAGCGATCAAACTGAACAACGATAAGGTTGAGTTAATAGCCACTATAAGCCAACCTGAATCTGATCTACTTACGCAATTATCTGATATCTCCAATAAATTTTTATCGTACTTTTCGTGATCAAAATAATCTAGTTGCTAGTGTGATTACTCGCCTTGAAAAAGTAGAGGGTAAACGTATTAGTTCTGATATTCCTGAAGATTATATCCCTCAATTGGATTCACAAGGGGTTTTACAACCAAACTTGTCAGCAGCGCCAGGAACTTCAACTAAAGCACCTGTGTATGGCAAGCCGGCTGGTTTTCATCCTGGACAATCATCATTGCCAAAACCGACTCCGGTTAAATCGCCTCCCATGGCCGATCAGACCGCCTAGTCAGGTCAGATGGTGATTGTTTCAGATCAACCTGTGCCTTTGTCGATAGTGCATAGTACACTTGTTCCTAGCCATGGTAATGTATCTGGTACTGCATCACCTGCATATAGCACGATAGCTCACACATCACCACCTATTCCACAAGCTACTTCCAACCTGTTCGGTCAACTAGTGGTTGGTGCTGATTTGTTCTGAGAGAAAAATATTGTTGGCTGGTGGCTGATAATCCAGACGAACAGGGCGTGTTCATCTTATGGTGTGCCTAATGATGTGTTTACCGACTTGCACCACACTCAAAATCCTAATCCACCCCTGTGAATAGAGTTAATGCATCAGCTCCAATGCCATCACAGCTAACTGCTAGGAATGAATTTGCTCAATTTAAGGAAGAAGTAGCTAGCATGATGAAAAATAAACTCGATATTGATATGGGTAATTTTAGATCATATCAAAAACCATATAGAGCCGATTTTGATCTTGTGGCTTTCCCCTGGTTGGCGCATGCTTGATTTTGTTAACCTTAGTGGTGATGATACCGTACAACCTAGGAACACATAAGCCAATACACTGCTCAACTAGGTGAGGTTGGTACTTGTAACTCTTTGAAAGTGCATTTTTTCTTTGACTTTGACGGATACCGATTTTGCTTGGTTTTCTTCATTAGCTCCTAACTCTATTGATTCCTGGGATCAGTTAGAGCAAAAGTTTCACGATCACTTCTTTAGTGAGAGCTATCAATTAACATTGACAGATTTAGCATCGGTTAGGCAAGGTAAAGATGAGTCAGTCTCTGATTACCTTAAGCGCTTTAAAGAAGTAAAAAATTGTTGTTTTAATTTGTCGCTTCCCGATTCCGACCTAGCTGATCTTGATGTTAAAGGTTTAAAATCTGCTCTTAGATAAAGATTAGAAGGTGTGGAATTTTATTCTTTTGCTACTGTTCTTGTGAGAGGTATGACACAAGAATTAAAATGAAACAAAGAGAAGGAAAACTTTAAATCTCGTCGGTCTAATGTTCATATAGTTGATTATGATTCCGATAGTTCGAACTACAAGGGTGAAGTTTATGTTGCTAATTTTGTGTGGCCTTCAAAAGCTAAAGCGTGCTCTTGTGCATCACTTAAACCATCTCATAATGGTCGGTGAGAAGAATTAAAATTTACTTTTGATGTTTCCAAGTGATTGTATTTTTGATGAGTTACTTAAGCTTGGACATATCAAAATATCTCATATTATGCCTCCACTTGATGAACTAAGACGACGTGCATATTGTAAGTTTCATAATTCTTATTCTCATGTCACTAACGATTGCAATATGTTTCAATCGTCCATAAACGAATGTTGTTTGATGCTTCATAAGATGCAAGTGGACAAGTCCTATCAACACAACACCATGGACTTACAACAACCCAATATATTGGTTCGGACACATTTAGCCGAAGCAACCAATGGTAAAAATGTAGTAGTCGGGGAAGAGAAACACAATTTGAGAGGAAAAGAGCTGGTGGTCAAAGTTAAAAATGTTCGTTAAAAAAACCCAACATAGCTACTTGTAACTTCAACAAGTCACTGTTTCCTTTAGGAAATAAATGAAACTTCACCAATCACCATTAATTGAACACTTGTACATAATTACATATCCATTCTACTACTTGTAAAGGAGTAGATATGCTCAACCTCCCGCCGCTCTTTATTGATTGAATGTACCTCTGATATGAGTATATGACCCACACTTAGGAAAACATGTCAATTTATATATGCCTCTTTCTTGGCTTTCACAAGAATAGTCTACTTGTAAAGGAGTAGATATGCTCAACCTCCCGCCGCTCTTTATTGATTGAATGTACCTCTGATATGAGTATATGACCCACACTTAGGAAAACATGTCAATTTATATATGCCTCTTTCTTGGCTTTCACAAGAATAGTCTAGCTTATTTCACCCACCCATCAAATCATTCATTGAGAACTGTGGGATTAATTCGTGGAGGTGGCCGATCTGATCAGAGCCTGGAGAGCCTGAGCTGCTGCTTGAGCAAGGGGCGGAGGTACTCATGGTAACCTTCCGGCACCACCGTCTCGTTCAGAGGATCCTTCCACGCCTCCTCGTACAGAGCCGGGTACACATTCCCGTCGTACCGCCCCAGCACTGACCCCAGGTAGTGATCCGTGTAGTTGAACGCGTCCACCAGCGCAACGGCATTCGGGCGCACCTGTTGCAGATCACCATCCAGCACTTACACTTCATCAATCATCATCATCGTAATGCTACTAGCAGATGAAACAGAGACCAGCATACCTGTGCGTAAAGCTTGCCCAGCTGCTCGTTTGCCAGTGCTCCCTGCTTGGGTGTGATGCACCCAGTCGCCAGGAAGTCACCCAGGTGCTTGTGAAGAATGTAGAGGGCATAAACATTGCAGAGATTCTGGAGCTGTTCCTTCACTCCGTGTCCAGGAATGTCCTGCTGTACCTTCTCGATGAACCTAGCACCACATGGGGAAGAAGAGTAACAAATGAATCATCACTTCTTTCAGGAGTCCACAGAAGGAATGGCGCACAATTCATAATCAAGGTTGAAGAGTTAATACTCACTTGGTTACAATGATCAACTGGATGTGAGCCACAGCAGCCTCAAGCAAATCTGGGGACCGCTCATAGAAACCTGCAAGGCACATCATCATCATTAGTACAGTTGATTCATAAAGAGAACTTGGCAAGTACAATTCAGTGGGGGGGCAAAAGAATGTGATGTTGGCTGATGTAAATACTACCTTCTTCTTGGCTTGTCGCTTGGCCTATGTTCTGGGCGCAGTTTACCGCCATCCTGAGAGCTCTAGCTTCAAATGCCTCTTGTATGGCAGCAGGATTAAGCCAATCTTCAGCTGTTGAGGGTCATCAAACATGAGACCAATTTACCATCAATGCAGGCATTATCCTTAAGAGGCCTGGAACAAATACCACATGTACTTGACTAATGCACCAGCCTAAATGAGTACCTGTGTTGACAGCGCATTTGCATTGCATAAGATATTGTACTTTGCCCATGTAAGCCATTGTACCAACGGGTTGTTTTCCAGAGGTCAATTGAGATACAGTCTTCATTAGAATCCTTGCAACCTGCAGCGCAAAAAAATACCATCAAAGGCTGTCTATTACTATAAAATTGACCAAAATGGAGTATTGGAGTAGAGGAAAAGGAAAAAACAGCTTCCATGGAATACAATGTCATGCCACACACACTCAACCAATAACAGTATCCAAAAGTATGATTGTTGATTATGAACCATACAAACCTGCAAAAGCAGAACAACATTGTCTCCTTCATAAGTGCAAGCAGGAACATAGACGGCAAACAATTCAGGAAGCCCACTGCTGTTCAAGTAACCATGTCCACCACAGAGCTTTCTGCATTCTTCAATTGCATCCTGTATAATAGAGAGGGCAAGAGGAGTTACAACTACAACAATGAATTGTCAGAAATCGTTTGTTATACATACTAACTAGATCATTAAACTTTGTATGGTTTTTCTTCAGACCAAATTTAGTATGTTGAGAAATAGAGTGGAGCTTCAGGAATACAGGTAGATCGACGGATAATTCGTATCAAGTGACATTCTGGGTAACACCTGGTCCAAACTTATGAACTACAAAAACATAAGAATGATGAAGTGATGAAGGCAACATTTGCCCATTTGGTAGTGCAAAGACTTTTACAACCCGCTTTATACTATAGAACAATCATTATTAAGTCAACTCTGCTTCAAACTAATTGCGCACTAATGCCAAAAAGAGGGTAAATGAATATACCCCATCCAATGCAACCAGTAAACTATTAAAAAATGGACAGCAAAAAGCATCACTGAAATTAAATAACTGTACGTACAGCTGTTGCAGATGTTGTCACAGCCTTCAAACCAGCAGTACAGGCATGAGCTTCTTGCAGTGTTGAGTAGTCTTTAGCTTCCAGTTTCTGAGTGACATCCGTGTACAGCCACTTGAGCCAATCACCCACGAATCTAAATGCATATGCTGAAGCCAGCAATGGAAAGAGTCTGCTTTGTTGAGTCCTGTAATTAAGAACCTGTAACCAGTTTGAATACATGAGTCACCTGTCATCAGTAGCCAAAGATGCAGAAAGTATGAATGGTTAAATCATAGGTAGTAACACTGGGAAGTTGATTCACAAATGGTCGATTGGTCATCATCCATTCACAAATATGTAAATGACAATAAATGTATCATCAACACTTCAAAGAAATGTTATTCCATGGAAAATCAGCAGCATGCAATATCCAGCTACAGACTCAACATAACTTTGGAAACTTTAAGAGGGCCTATGGATAGTTTATCTGTGAAGTTGTGAAATAAAAGTGAAAATCAACCAGCATTAACTGAGCTTCTTATTCTTACGACAATGTAAGTGGTAATTTAGGTGAATATGAGCTATAACCACATGGTATCAAGTGTCAACAGTCAGCAAATTATTACAACCAGCCAGATCTTGTCATATAATTGATGCCTGCCTGGTGCATAGATCTCTCATTTATTATTCATTTTCCATACTGCCAGTTTAATCTCTAGTTGAGCAGAGTAGCACATTATTTTAGTGTTTCTTCAAAAATTAAAAAGAAAAATGAATAAATAACAATACAAAAGGATCAGTATTAACATACTTGAGTCTCAGGGCCACTATCTTGAGAGCCAAACTGCTTTCGGACAGCGCTGTATCGTACAGCAATACAAACAGCACGGGACAAAGCCTTAGAAGCATCTGCGACAATTGATTGACGAACAAAAACCATTGTCCCATAAAGCAGCTGCTTTGGCACATCAGAATGGACATATTTCCCCTCCCTTGTAACTTGTGAAAGCCTAGAAAGAAAAGGTAATTAGTTTGAAGAGGATTAGGGCGGGGAAAACATGAATAAATATAGTACCACAATGAAATGTAATAACCCAATAGACAAACCTCATCAACATTTGATCCCTTGGGATGCGCACATGGTCAAATCGCAGAACACCATTGTCCATACTGTTATATGCACCGCTACCAAATTTTCCACCAATATCACCAAGGGTAACACCAGGCAGCGGGGAGTGATCCTCTAAGCTTCGCAGTTGAACAATGAAACCTGGAACACGGACATGCATAAGTCACAAAGAAAGAGAGCACTTAAAGGTAACAAAAAAACACCTTACCATGTATGCCGTAGTCCTTTCCTTCAGTAATCAACCGAGCGTACACCACTGCATGAGTGGAAGCTTTGCCCAAGCCACCAGGCCACCACTGCCAACATGAAAAAACATGTAACGAATTATGGAACAAGATCTCAAAGAAGATATAAATGCCTAGAAACATTAAAAATGGAAAAGTAAAATAAAAATATTTTAAATAAATCAATATGGCAGCAGATTATTCATCAAAATCGTACTTTGCTGGAGGTCAGAGTTGGACTGTGGATAACAAATTCATCAGTCTTTGGATCAAATGTAGCAGTTGTTTCAAGGCCTTGAACATTTGAGCCGTGACCAAGTTCAGTTTGAGCATAGCACCCAATTATTTGGAACTTGTAAGCCAGTGGTAACCACTTCTTCTGCTGCTCCTCAGTTCCTTGCCCTTTTATAGCAGGAACAAACATGCCCTGCAAGATGGCAACATTTTTGTAAGTTAAGCAATATAGATAATCTTGCACAAAGCAATTATCTGTTATCTAATAGTGTGAATGTAATTTTTGTTTCTTATTAAAAGAAAACTCTAAAAGAAAGGTCCTGATTTTTACAAAAACCAAGAACAATATGTTAAGGACTCCTGAAAACACTAGAACATCAGAATGTATTTTGATGTAATAAAGAATTGATAGTCTTACCCAATGCAGATCAACATAACCAGGCTGATCGACGTATTGCCTCAGTAGACCTGCTTCCTCCTCTGTCAATCCACAACAAAAGAAGGCAGTAGAACATCAGTTAGGGCTGTTGTATATAGAACAATGGTTCAATAGCTCTTAGAGTGGTATTGGAATATTGGAATCCATGGGTTGACTTGGGACCTGTAAGACGTAGCTCGACAATACGCTTCCACGCATGGGCAGCTTTTCTTAGCGTGTCCTTGAACAACTCCTTCCTGGAGATCATGGTCCTGGTATCCTTGCGGAAGACCTAAGTATTAAGGAGGTACAAATGTAAGTGAAACTTGTCTGGATGGGAATTTAATAATCATAATGAGAAGAGATGCATATATCTTGAGCACACAAATTAGATATACAAAGGGTGGGTGTTTGTCTATTTAATTTTAGCCTATAGCATGACTGTTACTATCTTACTGTTGCCTTTTTTAACAAAACACATGGAGCCGAAAAGCAATCATGTAATGCTAGAATAAGCCGACACTGTTAAGACAAAAGTTTACGGTCAGGGTCAGCATCGTGAGGTGACCAAGGCAAACATAGGAAACGCTGAAACATCGGTAGTCAGAAGTGGAGCTAAGAATATTCCTAGATCCTAATAAGATAAGGAAAAGCGGGTGAAGTGAAGCGTTCAAAGCTGAATTGACCTGGTAAACCGTGGTATGCGAAATCCGTGTGCGTGTTTGTTTGTTTGTTTTCCCCTTCGGCACAGAGAAAATAGGGACTCAGATGCTCATGTTGGGAGAGCTGGAATTGATTCTGGGGAACGGAAAAGGTTAATTCTACGGAAGTCAACTCGTGAATAAAGCTCAAAAAAGTTGGGGGGGTTCGAAATCTCTGTCGGGGCGAGCTAAACAGATGCAGCAAGCAAGCAAAGCTACGGCGAAGGGGAGGGGAGGCGAGGTGGAGGTGCGTCCAATTCTGATCTACGTGAAGAAGGTGGAATTGGGGATCGGGGAAGACGGAAGAAAAATAAGAAGGGGATCGAGGAAGCAGTCGCTGCTTACAGGGTCGGACGCGACGAGGCGGGCCATGCGGTCGGCGACGTCGACGGCGTGCCGGGACCCGGCCCACGCGACCTTCATCTCCTCGACGTCGAAGCGCGCCGCGGCCCTCTCGGCGGCGAGGTGGTCCCCCTCCGCCGCCGCGTCCATGGCCATCTCTGAACTTCGCCGCGGCGCCTGGAGCCTGGAGGGAGGAGGAGCAACTCGGCGACTGCAAACTCCGGCTCTCGTCGCGGTCGCGGCTTCACCTTGCTTGCTTCGATTCGGTTCCGGATTCCGGTAGACGTATATAAATAAAGATGGGCGTGTGCGAGAATTCCAATGTGGAAGAAGAGGAAAGGCTACTGCTGCGTCTGGGTTGGTTTCACACTGTTTAATTTTTTTATAAAAAAAAATTCATTGCCTGATTGGAGTGTGTCGTGTGAGTCCTGGCTGTCACAGATCTGGTGGTTGGGCCACTGGGAGCATGATTTTTTTCTTCCACGCCTCTGTTCTTTTTTTCACAAAAAAGTTTGTCCTCTCTTTACCCACGTGCGCATTTGACTTCTCAATTTTACCGGTGTGTATTTGAGCCGTACGTGTACAATCATCACTAATAATACAGTTACACGCGTAGCATGGTACCAACATCGAAGAAGTCACTGAGGTTGGTTTTTTTTTTTACCAAATTTTTAATGCTATAAAGAAAAAGAGAAAATCGGTGGAATGGTTTTACATTATTTATTGCTGGAAGTAGCTAAGGTTATTATCGATATGCTACCCTCACAGTCACAAATAAGCGACATTTTTACGGTTGCCTCAAGTTTTGAGGACAAATTTGGACATTTAGAAATGATACAAATAGACATATACCTAGCTAAAAGTAGTTTACTAATAATTGTTTTTTGCTATTTAAAAATATACTCACTTCGTTTGTAAGCATATGCGTTTAGAACAACCAAATTAGTTTATTTCGAACTAATTTGTTTGTCTGAATGTCATATGTTCATGGACGGAGGGGAGGGAGTATTATTTTTTTTTTCTAAAAAACACAATATACTATGGTAAAGTTATGTTTTATGTACCAAACAATAGCATCGATGCACGAAATATCACTTGTATGCAATTCGGTGGAGTGTTTATTTTACATGCATCGAGCGTGTTGTTTTGGATTCGCTTCATGATGTGCACGCCTTCTTCTCCCCGTGGACTCCGTCCAACTGCTTAAAGCCAGTAGTTGTCAAGCCTTTTCCAAGTAGTTGGGTTGCACGCCATAGCTCAAAAGGCTGCAGGTTCGGATAGTGCTGGACTGCAGGTATAAAAGTTTGAAGCTTACGAAGCTACGAGCCAGATCAGTTCTTTCACATAGCTTTGGCTCAATTCGCTTGGATCTTTCAAATGAGTTGTCGAGTTGAATATATTTTTTTTATCATTTACCCAGTCATCATAGTTTGGAAAGATCTGGCTAGAATTAAACAGCAGGCACTTCGGATTACAAAACAAATGTTTGTGGAAAAGAAAAGAAAACGTGCATGGCAAAATGATGGATTGGAACTCTTGACTCTTGAGGTAAGGCCGGCAGGCAGAATAATGTCAACTAGGTGATGCCCCGCGCGTTGCTGCGGGATTTAAGGGTGCTTAATGAAAAATTAAATAAAACACAATAATAGAGAGCGTAGTATTACACAATAATCGATGCTCTGGTATAGGCACCCCATGTTGTCGTGCATGGACGCAAACCTCGCCAAGGCGTCGATTCGAAGCGTCAGCAGGTTGAAGATGAAGTCCATAAACTCTTTCTCGACCTCTGCGTGACAACCCACTTCGACATAGTCTCTAGACTATCCATCAGTAGCATCAGCAAGATCTTGCTGGGAGGCATATGGGTGACGAATGGATCACTTCTCACATCAAAGTGCATGAAATTCAAAATTACAATACGTTCTGTACAAATTGTAGGTCACCACATCAGAGGATGGAAAATCGAAATCCAAAAACTCACTAGGTCATCACATATGACCAGTTTTGTGAGTGGAGAATAGCTAAATGAGAAAAGAAAATTAGCAGACCTCATACAGCTGACGCAGCTGGACAGCGAGGGAGGCGAGCAGACGTCTTGCATAACGGAGTGCGGTGCTCCAAAATTATAGGAGTGAGAGGCTCGTGCTCTTCATCTCCAAATTTACTGTGAGCAACTTTGAGGTGCCGAAACTGAGTAAAGAGCTACCGCCCTATTAAAGAATTTAAGAGGGGTGTCATGCTAACTGCTGCCGCTTGAGCTGCATGCCATGAATTGAAGAGGGTGTCGTGCTGACTGCTGCCACTTGAACTACCGTGCTTGAGTAAAGAGCTGGAGGGGAGGGTAAGTGAGTGATGTGGCGGCTGAGGGCTGAGAGAAATAGTGAGTGGGTTACTCTCTTATATAGTTTTGTATGATTCACTACCATCGATCTGACGGTCTTACATCCCTTTTCGCATAATTCAAAAGTGTTTCTGCCAGTTCAAATGATTTCTTTTTAGAAAGACTGCCAATTCAACAGCACATATTGATTTGGGTTGTGAGTTGTGTGACATGTCGCAATCGAACGGTAGTTTTTGCACGTTTTTATTCCCCCCTGTGTGTGGTCGGTGGTACGCCGAGCACGGCAAAGCGCGCGCAGCCATATGGATACGCGGCCGGCGGCCCGGTCGGCGACCTGGAGGCTGGAAGAAAATTGAGTGCGCGACGTGCGCACGCGCCGCCTCGCATCGCTGCTGGCCTGCTGCGGTGCTGCCGGCCTGCTGCCCGGATGCTGGCACCAGTTGAGGCCGGGTTGACGGGCCGGACGGATCCTCCTGTGAACATTTTTATTTGAGCAAAAAAAATAAACAAATAGTATGTACGAACATTTTTTGAACGAATTGTCCACAGAAAATTTGAGCAGCGAGTAAAGTTCGTTCTGCACTGGGCTAGATATTTCCAAAGCTTCGACGTCATTTTCACACATCCTTTTTTTTGTTCTCAGTACTGTGGTTGAGCGGTTGAACCTAATCGGGTTCGCTCCTTTACCACGTCGATCCAACATTTTTTTAGTGAAATGCACTGTGGGTATCTAAACTTGCAACGTTGTGTCAAATAGGTCTATGGACTTAGAAACCAGACATCTAACCCCTCGAACTTGCGAATCCGTTCACCCTAGGTCTAATCCGGTTTTGCATGACGGTTTTGCATAGATAACGTACCGATGCTGACGTCAGCGATGAAGTCAGCACTCCTTAATTTGCGAAATTGATATCTTTTCCTTCGGAGCTCCAAATATTGCAAATAATATATCAATTTTGATCGTCTCGACGAGCTCTTTGCAATGGTGTACTCCGTTTTGTTATTTGAGATAGTTTTATTTAGTGTAAAATTAAATATAGATATATTATTATTCTATAAAACGACGTACCCAGCCTGTAAGGCTGGAACCAAGAACAGGAACATGCATCTTTGCACACGATTCTGCAGGGCTTCCACAGGATCCCGAATAATGCACGGCATGATTAGCCGGACACTGCACTTTCTCCAACGGTAGCTCCTCCCTCAGCGGCAAGCTCTCGAGGAGCCTTTCCTTGCAACCGCGATGCTGTCCAGCCAGATCAGTGCCCATGCATACATGCTTCCACTCATGTAGTACCCAAGAAAAAAGGACAGTCACACCAATGGTAACCCTAGCCAAGGCTCGCGTTTCTTCCTTTTCTTTCTTTTCAAAGCTACGCATTGGCTGTTTCTGAGCTTTCGTAGCATATATACGGTTGCTTCGTCCTGCAACTTTTTTTAGACCACGGCGTTACGCGTTTTTCATTAAAACAACAATGCCCATCCGGTACGCCGTTTTATAAAAATATTTAATTTTACACAAAATAAAATATTTCACTTGTTTTATAGAAATATTTAATTTTATACAAAATAAAATTATCTCAAATAACAAAATGGGGTACACCATTGCAAAGAGCTCGTCGAGGTGATCAAAATTGATATATTATTTGCTATATTTGGGGCTCCGAATAAAAAGATGTCAATTTCGCAAAATTAAGGAGTGTTGATGTCATCGCTGATGTCAGCATCGCTACAGTGCCCATGCAAAACCTCCATGCAAGCCATGCAAAACCGGGCTGGACCTGGGGTGAATGGGTTCGCAAATTCGAGAGGCTAGATGTCTGGTTTCTAAATCCATGAACCTATTTGACACAGCGTTGCAAGTTCAGGTGCCCACAGTGCATTTCACTCTTTTTTTTTCTTCCACAGTTCCACTCACAACATCTCTTTTTTCTAAATTATTCAATTTCACGTTTTAATTAGCACGTGTTTTCCTATATTGTTTCAAACTAGGTGGTACCCCACGCGTTGCTGTGAGAATGTTGTAAACAAAATTTTAAAGTGTAATGTGAAAATAGGAACAACAAAGTGATTGCATGACAATATTATACATGGAAGCATGATAATTTTGTTAAGAGAGAACCATTATAAATTATTGATCCTACATTTTTGTCTACTACGAGAATTTTGTGGCATGCTACTCACAAAGTGTCGGGGTTTGATACCGCCGGCAAGTAAATTTTGGTATATTCGTGCGTCTGATCCGGATGGTTGGGCTTAGAGACACCGAGATTATACTGGTTCAGGCACGGGGTGCCCTACGTCCAGTTCGAAGGAGTGTTCTATATGCCCACGAGGGCTTGTAGTAGGGGATACAAGCTTAGGTCGAGAGAGGGAGGATGTCCCAAGTCTCTGGATGTGGTGACGAGCTGTAGAAGCTCGGTGAGAGTTGTTGTGGGCTCCTCGATCGTATAGTGATCGCTGATCCCTTGTCTGGTGTGTGTGTGTTTTGCTAGGCTTCTTTGTCCGTCCTCTCGCTTATGGTGCCAACCTCCCCTTTTATAGTTCAAGGAGGGCTGATGTACAGAGGTTAAGATGGTAAAACGGCGTCCTGCTACAGTGTAGTAACAGTGCCGGAACAGTGCTTGAACAGTGTCACGCCGTGGGCATTCGTCTCCTGTTCGCGCCGTACGCTGTGCTAACCGCGGTAGCCCCCGTAGGGCGGCGTAGCCGCGGCTCCCGTCCCAAGATGGCTTCCCCCGACTTAGAGCTGTGCTAGTCTTGTAAGGTCGAGGCTTCTTGTGCAAGCCCCGACCTTCCCTCTGATGCCTGCTGGGTCGGGTCTCGTCGTTCGATGTCTTGCAGGCGAAGGATTCGCATGTCCTTTGCCACTGTTCATTATCCAGGTGATGGGACGCCGGGGCAGTCCGCTTCCCACGCCGGGGAAAATCTCATGATGGCCTGGCCGTCTGACAGGGCAGATCCGCCCGCCCTGCTGCTCCTGCACGTCCCGGGCGGCGCGGGGCTGCTTGCGCCACGTTGCAGCTCTCGTCTAGGGCCCCCCGTCGGAGGATTGCAACGGAAGGAGCCTTAGGTCGTGCGAGGCGGTGCCGCCTGTCGAGGTAGCTGAGACGACCGCCTAGGTCGGAGGTGGCCCCACGGACGATGCCAGGCCGCCGTCTTTGGGAAAGGGAAGCTGGGCCTGGCTTGCTGGTCGCCGAAGTTGGGCCTTCACGGACGCGGCCCATCACTGACCTTCATGATTTTGGAGATTTAGGGGCTAAGATTTTTACCCCCAGTTTATCCTCTCTTCACAAAGACATGATGTTAACCACAAAAAATTGGTTGAATACATAAATATAAGATCTAGTGAATGGTGACATGACATATAGTGGATGGTGACACAAAATGATTGCATGTTGAGAGAAATTTATCCATGACTTATAGTGGTTTCATGGTTGTACTAGGCGTCAATTTCGGAGTCCTGATTTAAATATGTAAACTCACTTTTTCTTGATCCACAACTGTTGTCAAATGTTAACCAAAGTTCATAGATTCCATTTTGCATGTCGTTGACAACATCTTACATACAAAACTTTTCATAATAAAATTTTAAAGTGGGTTGAATGACACTGTTTTCAGACTTGAGATTTTCATTTAGCCGACAACCTTACTTTCAAATTTTGAACTCCGATTTTAATATGCAAACTCACTTATCCTTGATCAATAATTTTTGTAAAATGTTAATTAAGATTCATAGATTCAATTTTGCTTGTTGTGGGCCGCATCATATATACGAGTTTCTTTATAAAAAAATTCAAAGTGGGCTAACTCACAATATTTTCAGACTTACGATTTGTCGCCGCCTCCATAAGAAAAATCCCAAGTCTGAAAATAGTGTTAGTTAGCCCATATCAAAATTATTTTATGAAGAAATTTATATATACATATATATGATGCGAGAAACAACATGCAAAACGGAATCTATGAACCTTAATTAACATTTGACAACATTTTTTGAATATGAAGAAGTGGGTTTACATATTTAAATTGGAACCCCAATATTGAAAGTAAAGCTATTGGCATATTGAAAAATCGAAGTCTGAAAACAGTGTAAATCAACCCACTTTGAAATTCTTTTATGACAATTTTGTATGTAAGATGTGGTCAACAACATGCAAAATGGAATCTAGGAACTTTGGTTAACACTTCACAACAGTTGTTGATCAAGAAAAAGTGAGTTTACAAATTTAAAATGGGGCTCTAAAATCGAATGTATCACTAATTTTTGACCTCGACGCCAGAGTCCATGGCGTCGAGACGTGTAAAGTCGGCCACGCAACACAGCGTCGAGGTCAGGGTCCATTTTTTGAAATCTTTCTCCTAGAGGTGTATTTGTGAAAAACTTTTCTGAAAAGGACTAAAAAACAAAAAAGACGGTTATACCCCGCACGTTGTTGCGGGAATTTCTATAAAATTTGAAGGTGCAATTTGAAAGTAGAAATACTAAAATGATTGCATCACAACATTTTTTTTCAAACAACAATGTAGATGGAAACAGATTCATTTCATTGAGAGAGAACTACTTAGAAATTTGTAGCATGGTACTCGCAAAGACTAACACAATGTATGCATGATTACTATTAGCCGCGGAAAATCGGTAAAAGACATAAATTCATGATTCTAGTGGATGGTGTGTACACAGCTTGCATGTTGAGAGAAGATCTAGTGGATGATGACGTGAACCTCTTGCATGTTGAGAGAAGTCTATCCATGATGTGTAGTAGATTCCACGTATATTGTTGTTATAGATTTGATTTGTGGGTGGTTCTTTCTTCTGACAATTCTTTATGATTCTTTTTCTATATTATTTTATTTCAGATGTGTTAATTAGCATGCAGTTTCCTTGCCATACGTATGAGCATGATGTTTAACTCTCAAGTGAGGAAAAAAGAATATATGTAAATCCTCTATCTCAAATTATTTATTTTAACTTTTATAAGTACATAACTTTTAATGTCTATCTAGATATTACTCAAGATACGTTAGTACAAGTTATATACATAGAAAAGTTAAAATGAACGGCATTTTGAGAGGGAGGAATTAGCGTATTAATAAGGAAAAAATCCATTTTTGACCATTCAACTTTTGCCTCAGTTTAGTTTTGGCTATCGAACTTCAAAACCGGACATCTTTGACCATCCAACTCTTAAAACCGTTCACAATTGGCCATCGGGCGGTTTTGATGAGTGGTTTTAACTTTTTTTATTTACAATTTAGTCCTTAGAACTTGAAATGATCATTACTTTTTGCTCGTAGCTCTGATTTAGGTGATTCTTGCGGTCACGTGTTCATAACGGTGAGCTTTATCTTTTAGAATGTTTTTATACAACTTTTATAACTATTCGTTATATTATTTTTCTGTTGTTGTGTAAAAATAATAATATAAGAAACGTAAAACAAACAGTTACAAAATAATATGAGCAACATTTTGAACTATAAAGTTCTCATCTTATGAACACATGACCGCAAGAATCACTTAAATTGGAGATACGAGAAAAAATAGTAATCATTTTAAGGTTCAAGGACTATTTTTAATCAGTTTATTTACAATTTAGTCCTTAGATCTTAAAATGATTACTATTTTTGTCTTGTATCTCTAATTTAAGTGATTCTTGTAATCATACGTTAATAATGATGAGCTTTATCTTTCAAAATGTGTTCATATTATTCTGTAAATGTTTGTTTTATTTTTCTTATATTGTTGTTTTTACACAACAACATAAGGATAATATAACAAATAGTGATAAAATAGTATAAAAAACATTTTAGAAGATAAAGCTCATTGTTATGAACACGTGACCGTAAGAATCACCTAAATCAGAGCTACAAGCAAAAATTAATGATCATTTCAAGTTCTAAGGACTAAATTGTAAATAAAAAATGTTAAAACCACCCATCAAAACCGCCCGATGGCCAATTGTGAATGGTTTTAAGAGTTGGATGGTCAAAGATGTCCGGTTTTGAAGTTCGATGGCCAAAACTAAACTGAGGCAAAAGTTAGATGGTCAAAAATGGACTTTTTCCTATTAATAATCAAAAATGGACTTTTTCCTATTAATAATCCATATAATATTATATCGTGAAACCAAAGTGCTTCTTACTTATAACATATTAGTAATCCATATATATAATATATTGCTATGTTATTTGAAAGCGTACGCGCGTGATTCTAACTTTTTGAACATCATGAATACTAGGATCGTGCCCGTACGTTGCTACGGGCATCCAAATATCTACAATGTAATACCTATAATGCAATGTGATAACATGCATGATGTTCCCAATGCGACAGAAAATAACTTGACAATATGTATTAACACAGGATCGTGCTCGTGCATTGCTACGGGTAATAAAAATCACACTTCCATATCCCATATTGACATGCATATAAACTATAGAGTACAATTGTTCCAACTTTATGTATATCATTTGACAAAAATATAATTCATCATCCACATTATACTACTAATGATTGGACAAAAAACGGAAGGAAGAAAATTTAGAAAAGAAAACATCAACTTTTATTGGGGAGTTGAACTAATTGGATATAGAAAAGCATATAATCATGACACAAATTAATTTCTAGTTGAAGTACAAGAACAATGCTAATGCATCTACGATTTTTAAGGGATGTGATGTGCCTCCTCTGCTGCTCATCTTTTATCTTAGAAATGGAAGGTAAATGACTCTTCATGTTGAAATTCCATCATCTATCTAGACAGAAACACAAGATATATACAATATAAGGCACCATCATGCTCTGCTGCTGCTTATGAATAATTAACTGATGCTTTTTATAGTTAATCTTCCTAATCAGTTTCCAAGTTAATAGGTTAAACGCAAAACAAATATGAAATCATCATCGAATTAAACTTAAACTCCAGTGCAAGTTTCGTTCAACCATGCCAGTAGCAGCAAGACAGCAGCATGCCCTTGCCACTTCTCAAGTGAATTTAACTACATACCTATAGCTGCATTTTCCAAATGTAGACCCTAAAAATTAAGCATATGAAGTGAATGGAACAATGCACAGTACTATTAATTGGAAGGACCACTTCAAAGGCAAAACTTCCACACTGATATACATTCACCATGCAAACAAATGTTAGCATCCATGTTGCTTACATCGAAGGACAAACAATAAAAGATGATAACAATCATCATATCCCCATAGGTATTCCTTCGAACACCCCTTGAGCAGCCTCCATATCCCCGGCCAGTGGCGTAGCCAGGAATAAAATTCAGCTGGGGCGAACTTAATGATCCACTAAATCGAAATAAGAACATTACAATTTAGATCGCACTAATGCATCTATATATTGTAAATCACACAATTTTAATACGAAGTTGAGATATTACCTCAAATTTGAACAATAAATTGTTAGTTCTTGCACCAACGCACCACCGAAGTCACCCCCGCCACCAATCTTGATTCTGCCGGAGCCGGAGTAACTCCGATCCAGCGGCCAATGCCAGAGCCCCGGTCGCCGCGGCCATGCCCACCCCCGGCACAATGTCGTGCTCCATGAGCTGTCGCCTGCCACACCACGCCCTGCCTGGAGCCGGAGGTTGGAGATGCCACTACGCGCCGCCTGCCTAGCCGTGCCCGGAGCCACCGCTGCGTGCCGCCTGGAGAAGCCGCCGCCCGCCACGGGACATAGCCACCTAGGGTTGCACCGCCGAGAGCCGTGGCCGTGCGTCCCTGTGCGGTAGGCCAGTCCACCGGTGGTTGTCGCTGCCTGTCTATGTGTGTTGTGCTGTGATGGATGTTGCTGATGGGCCTGTTTTAGGCGTTTTGCCGTTTTGGGCTGCTGGGTCATTGGGCTGGAAGAAGGTAATAGGCCCAGTTTGAAGAGGTATTTCTTCTTCTACCTCTGTTATCGTCTAACTAGCGACAAGGCCGCAACCATGGCGCGATTTAGACATCCAGGTGTGTGTCGCCGGAGCTCAGAAGAGAAGAGAGGGTAATTGTACAATCCTAACTTTAGCTGGGGCGGCCGCCCCAGCTTGCCCCAACATAGATCCGCCCCTGTCCCCGGCTGCAGCATACATGCCACCATAATCATCACAACGACGTCAAACATAGACCTGTTCACTCAATCATATGCCGACCAATGTATGTAGTTTAGAGCTCTGGAATTTCATTGAACACCCTTTTCAGTGACCTACATATCCCCAAGTTCAGCATACATCCCAACCACAACCATCACAAGAAGATTAAAAAAAAGGCTCTATTACCATGGATCTGAAAAGGTAAACATAAATACAGTTTATTGTATTTCTATGTTAAATTGTTTTAAAACATCATCTACAAGACAAAAAGAAAAGATATGTAGGAGATATTCTGCAACCGAAGATTATCTGGAAAGAGAAAAAACTACTGAAAATCTGATAGATTAACAGAAGGTACCGAATGAGCAACAGAAATAAACAAACTTGAAAATTCGAAACCAAGCCGTTAAAGTTTGAATATGAAATCATGGAGTCCTTCCATGATGAAGGAAAAATAGTGCAGCAATAGTTGCACATGGTGTGACATATTTCACAAAATAGAAGACCGAACACACTTTCTTCCTCATCTATCACTATATTAAATACCTGAGAATATAAACATAGTAGCAGTACAGATTTAGTTCAGAGATAACTTAGTAAGTACCTGTGAATCCCACTATGTTTAAAGATGTCAAGTCAACATGTCTGAAGCTGTCAGAGGTTTAGATCTGAGCAGTCCACAGGGGGGTCAACCACAGTGGTTTATTTGTTCGGCAGGGAGATCGGGAGCTAAGAACACGATGGTTATGCTAGCGTAGCACACGGAAATCATGATGAGACACAAGGGACAAGGCGATTTTATACTGGTTCGGGCCTCCGGAGAGTAAAACCCTACGTCCAGTTCTTGATTGTATTGATTTGATCGTGGCGAAGGTGGAGGTGGTCGAGATTATAGGTGCCCTCGGAAGAACGCCCTTGCCCGCCTTATATTGGGTGACGGACAAGGTCTGTGGACCGGAGTCCAAGTCGGTTACAACAGGGAAACCTATCTCTAGTCTATTTACATCATGGAAGGCTTGTCCGAGCTGTCTTAATCCGTCTGGACTTCCTTGGCTTGCACGCCAAGCTGTCTTCTCATCTCCGGGCCCACATGTCAGGTCGGGCAGGCCTACTGACAGGTCGGCGGGTCTTCTGGTAGGCCGGACCCACTTGTCGGGGACGGCCGTGAGCCTGGTCGGTGGGGACCCAGGGGTACCCATATCTCACAAGTCCCCGAGCGATGTGTAGGCGCAGCGACCTTAGAAGGTCATGACGAAGTCATAGAGCTATCGACAGGTCGAATAGCGTGCACGTCGGTCCAAAAGAAGAAAACAAAGCCAGCTTAGCAGCTGACCTGTTTGTAGACTTGCCGAACGAAGAGAGGTCGAGTGACGACCTATAGGAAGCAGACTTCCAATAGATCGAAATGACGATGAAAAAATTCAGAGGGCGTCAAGGACGCACTCATAGAGTAGTATCCGAGCATCGTGGCGGGCAGGATGGCCGGTATGATGATCCAAAAAAGAAAGAGAAGAAAAAGTAGGTCGAGTAATGACGTGATGAGAAACAGATTTCCCAACAGGTCGGTACGACGAAGAAATCAAGAGGGCGGCGAAGATGCTCTCATAGAGTAGTCCCCGAACATTGAAGCAGGCAGCATGGCTGGTTTGATGCTCAAAAAAAAGAAGAAAACTGAGTCATCGTCTTGATCGAACGAAGTGTAGAGACACCCAGATCTCCCAGTATGTCTGCAAGGAGTCTGGCAGAGCCGACCTCTGGGAGGCCTTGTAGGCGTGCCGACCTCGAAGAGGCTCAAATCAACAATGTCCAGTATCCGAGGATATCCAAAAGGATCTTGAAATGCGCATCACATGAAAAGGTCTTCTGTAGTGGTCGATACAGTCAACGATGAAGCTGTAGAAAAAATGTTGATCTTTGAACGAATGGAGTGTAGAGACACCCAGATATCCTGCATAGTTGCAGAGAGTCTGGCAGAGCCGCTCGAGGCATGCCGACCTCAAGAAGGTCTCAAATCTATAGCGCCCAAGCATCCGGAGATACTTGGCAGGGCCATTAGGCGCGCACCCCACAGGGAGGCCTTCATTCCCAATGTAAAATCTTAGGTGTCCAGAGCAGGCTGGCAGGGCTACAAGAGCACACCGACCTCGGAAGGTCACGCATCCGGGGCGCCCAACTAGGTTGGTAGAGCCGTAGACATACCGAGATATTGCAAGACCTAGGCATTGGGGCACGCCGACCTCAAGAAGGCCATTTTGGTGCCCAGACGACCAGCATAGCTGCCAGCCATCCAGCAGAGCCATAGTACAAAGGTATTGACGACCTTACTTTTAGGCACACTGACCACGGGGGCCCGACGAAATCATAGACTTGAAGCTTCTGATCTCCAGGCGTCCAGACGGATCTGGCAGAGCAGCGAGGCACGCCTACCCCGGAAGGTCTTCAATCGAACCTACGACCATTCTGCTTAGGAAACAGAAATATAGGCTGATTGGAATAGGTCCGTTTACGTGCAGAGCCATAGCGGGTGCAATGAAGACGCAGAGCCGTAAAGGGTGCGTTTAATTGTCGTCGTCGTCCGTAGATGTAGTAAGGCGCCGGGCCCTCTGACGCAGAGTCAGGCTTATCTTCTCCGTAGACTGCTGGGTCACGGGTCAACAGTGGTCGGAGATTCTCTTGCCACCCAGAAAACGACAACTTCGTTCAGTGTCGGAGCTCATCCGGCCATAACCGAGTCTTGGCTCTCGCTATAAATAGCATCATAAGACTGAAGGAGGCAAGCACCGAGCATTGTTGAGCTATGAAGCCGCAGAGTAGAATTCCAGCCATGCCGTGGGCATGCAACCGTCCACCAGAATGTAGGATGCAAAATTGTAGAAGCTATTGGAGCTAGAAGAACGAAGTCGCTAAGGAGGTCTTCCGAACTGGCGAAGGCGGCGACGAAGACGCAGGGAGGTCTAGCGACCTGACGAAGGCGACGACGGAGCTGAAGGAAGCTCTGACGACCTGCCGAGGATGACGATGGAGCCGGAGGAAGGTCTTGATCTTGACGAAGGCGACAACGGAGTCGGATGAAGGTCTAGCAACTTGACGAAGACGACGGTGGAGCCGGAGGAAGGTCTATCGACCTGACGAAGACGACGGTGGGGTCATAGGGAGGTCTAGCGACCTGATTCGGTGATAATGGAGTTGCAGGGAGGGTGCACCGACCTGAAGAAGATGACGACACAGACACCGGGAGGTCTAACGACCTAAAGTCGGCGACGACGGAGCCGCAGGGAGGTCCGCCGACCTAAAGCTAGCGACGATAGAGCCATAGGGAGGTCCGCCGACCTCAATCCGCCGACGACGGAGCCACCAGGAAGGTTCGCCAAAGGCGATGCCGGAATTGGAGAGAAGTCTAGCGACCTGACGAAGGCAACACCGGAGCAAAGAGCTGGTCCTGTAAAATAAAATAAACACCAAGTCGGTGTATCAATCTGTCGAATATGATGAAAACTTAGCCTGAGCTAAACAAGCAGATGTTGAGTAATGCTAGCCGGAGCTGAACATTCTTGTGCTATGTTTTGTTTGAGAAGAAAGGGCATTCCACTTATCGTGCAAGGCACACATTATGCGGACTCGAAAGCTCTGAAGCTGCAAAGTGTTTCACCCCTCTACAATGCTCAGCAAGAAGCCTTAGATGTAGCCGACGCACGGGGTAGGGCGTAAGACCCAGGTTTTGCAACCACACAACATCGAATCTTCATAACGAGAGTCAAGCAGTTAAAGGAAAAGCGTACAGAAGAGAAGCAGGACCCCACATAAAAGGGATATACCCCTCAGGTCTTGCGACCCTTAGATTGGCATGGCCAAGCCCCCGAGCATGTCGCGGGGGAGGGGAACATAGCACAAGATAAAAATTGGATCCCTCAAGTCTGGCGACCTACGTGTTGGCATTGCCAAGCCCCCGAACATGTCGAGGGGGAGGGATCGGAAGAGCAGACAAAAGCATGTAGAGCAGGTCTACGAATTAAATTAAAACCGTAAAATATTTAATTGCAAATAATACTTAGCTTGGGTGACGAGATGAGGTCATTGCCGAGCTGTCGAGCTCGAGACGTCGAGGTCGGCCATGAGCTGTTGATGAAGCTGACGCGTTCCGTAAGGGCGTGCATCGTGATGGCACACGACACCGCCAGAGAGCTAGCGCTTCGGGACGGACGACAAAAAATTTCCCGTAGGCTAGCTTGTGCTTGCATGTACACGTACGTGATCAGTTGCCTGATGCACGTACAAACGTGTGGACGTATTGATCTCCAAGCCCTGCTTTTCTTGCTGGCTCTAAAATCGATGTGGTGATGCTGGCGGCGGTCTTGTAGATTGATTTTTTTTAGCTGCATGCGGCAACAGGCAGCAATCTTGAGATAATACCGACGGAACCGGAACAAACAGGTCTGTCCGGGTCGTGCTCGTCAAGCCGACGCAGGCAGCCGTGTCTCCGCCGTGGGCGTGATGACGCCAGACGTCACTCGATAGGCAAGCTTTTGCATGCCTAACTGCACCACGGCGATTGGACCTCGGATCCGATCACTTGGACACACGTGATGGCTCGAAACCTAGCCGAACTCCTGTGGAGCATCCGCCGACTTCGGAAATCAGATAACGTCATGTTGCTTCTAGGTCGCCGCCCCTAGGGGCCGACATGCAGCGGAGAAGCGAGGCGCTAGGACGACGCCTGCCGTATCTTCGGATTGTAAATTGATTTCACCGGGATCAGGTCGTCGCGGGTGGGCAGGGTGGGCGCGAAAAAATTTCTGGCGCACCGTCCGCAGAACGAAGACATCGACCTCACGATTAGATCGGAGAGTGGCGGCGAGCAGGTCACTGCAGAGATATCCTTCGTGTCGTCGCCGAAGAGGTCACCGGAGCGAGCTGCTATCACGCTCCACGAAGAGCTCCCATTCACCCCTACCTGGCGCGCCAACTGTCAGAGGTTTAGATCTGAGCAGTCCACAGGGGGGTCAACCCCGGTGGTTTATTTGTTCGGCGGGGAGATCGGGAGCTAAGAACACGATGGTTATGCTAGCGTAGCACACGAAAATCACGACGAGACACAAGGGACAAGGCGATTTTATACTGGTTCGGGCCTCTGGAGAGTAAAAACCTACGTCTAGTTCTTGATTATATTGATTTGATCGTGGTGAAGGTGGAGGTGGTCGAGATTACAGGTGCCCTTGGAAGGACGCCCTTGCCCGCTTTATATTGGGTGACGGACAAGGTCGGTGGACCGGAGTCCAAGTCGGTTACAACAGGGAAACATATCTCTAGTCTGTTTACATCATGGAAGGCTTGTCCGAGCTGTCTTAATCCGTCTGGACTTCCTTGGCTTACACGCCAAGCTGTCTTCTCGTCTCCGGGCCCACATGTCAGGTCGGGCAGGCCTACTGACAGGTCGGCGGGTCTTCTGGTAGGCCGGACCCACTTGTCGGGGGACGGCCGTGAGCCTGGTCGGTGGGGACCCAGGGGTACCCATATCTCACAGAAACCTTCAGAATAAGTTTTCCCCAACAAAGATACAGTATACATACACTGGGCGGCATATGTGAAAGGGCATGGTTGTGGCATATTATGCAATGCCGCTTTCACCAGCTACAGAATGATCTTAAACTTTGAGGTTGCTTTGTTGGTAACTGATTTTAAAGGTTACCAAACTCCCAAAGTTCAGAGCTCAGATGTACCATCGGTCCAATTTGATTCAATAATGTGGAAGTCCCAAAAAAAAAACATAGTATGGCAACCTAAAATTTAATATATCTCACAACTAAAAATTTCATAAGAAATGATAAGGGAAATTCTACAAATATATATACAAAATGAAATGCTTCACAAGGTCTTTTAGAAAATCTGGAAGTAATCAGAAAATGCATGTAAGTATATGGAGAGCTCGTCATTACGCTGATTGGTTTGAGGGCCTTCCTAGGAAACTTCTTCGAAACAACCCATGCTTCATCAAAACATAGCTAGCCTGTATAGATAAGAAGAAATATGGAATCAAACATCATGAATGCAAATTTCTTTCCATGAAAACTAAGAGATGTTTATATTGTGCATGAGTTCAACTAATTTACGGTATATCATGTTTAAAAATATCCTATGGGAAGAAGGACTTAAGTTTGCTACATGCAAAATAAAAATTGAATCACACTTATGCCATGTACAATTGAGAAATAACATTTCATTATATTATATTGCATTATTATATATATTCCTTCAGCCCACCATGTCACAGATTAGTATTTTAACCTTATTACAGGATGACCACAGGCAGTTGATAGCTAGCCAGTCAAAAAGTACTCCTTGCGACGGCCAGTAAGAAGTGCATCTACATAGCTGATGGTTGGTGCCATCTGCTAGAAAAAATCAACCAGGAAGAAAGACGCATTAGTCATCAACAGCTCTAATCGATGAGAGAAATCTGAAGATTAAAATCATTTTTAGCCTCTGAAAGTGAAGTGGAGAGTGCTGGAAATATTTTTAAAATTTGTAGCCTATTTGAATTGCATTACTCGACAACTGAAGGATGTGCCAGTGTGTGTATCTCACTTTATCAAATTGAGATGGATAATAATAAGTACCAAACAGAACAGATGCCCGCTTTCCAAGAAAGAGAGCAAGTTAGCACTAAGAAAGTCATCTTTACTCACAAGCAGAAACTGCCAAAGCATAACCACATGTAAGTTCCTCTCTTATTTTCTTGAAGTTGGACACACAAAACTCTGGCAGGGTACAGAGGATCACTATGGGCATGACATACCACTCTGAATGCAGGCAATTTACTGGAACTTGACAAGGCTAACAAACCATTGATACTGGCATTTGGATCACTAAATAAATATGATTTTTAAAAAAAGTATTAGTCTAAAGTTAGTCTTAAGGAAAACGAACTATACATCTATCAGCAATGCATAAGATATGATAATATGATCAACTTGTCTGAAGAGTATAGTACTGACCTCTTACATACAAAATCATGAATTGAGCTCAAAGTGTCTGAATTCTGAGATGTTCAGAAAACATTAAGCTTATAATGCTTCTCAAAGCTAATCGACCCATCTCAAGATCCCAACATGTTCAGGAAGCCGCAATCGACACTTGCAGTTTTCTCTTGCAGGACTGCAATAAGAAATTTGCAAATACAAAAGTCAAATGGCAGCACTAAAATTCTATAGTACACAGTGCAAGTTTTGTAACCTAATATCAACTCACAAGTTTTTCCATCCGTATTCTAAATACTGCTGACCAGCAATAAGCAGCGGCGAAGCCAGCGCCGGAGCCTAGGGGGGGCTCCCGCTGCCGTCTTCTTCCTCCAGCTCCCCTTCCCCTCTTCCTCTTCCACCTCCGGCCTAGGGGGGATCCGGGGGGGCGGCGGTAGGGGGGCTCCAGCCCCCCCCCCCCGCCCCACTGCTGGCTCCGCCGCTGGCAATAAGGTGTTGCGGGTTTCATCATAAGAGCCCGATTTTTCACCAGCACCATATTAGAAAAAAATCGACATGGCCTATAACTATCAACAAAATATTGAATTTTTGACAAATTAGTATCTATGAGCATCTGTAGCCAAATTGGAGACCACCTTAGCAGCAAGGACCAAGAATTTGTGAATTGCACAGCCCACTCGTTTGAGGCACAAAATTTAAGGTTTGATTTCTCGGAGACACACTAACACAACCTGATTGTCATAAATTATGGCCAATTTCATGGATGAAATAAACCTGGGATGGGCAGTGAAGTAATCTAGCTTATTAGCATATCTCGGTAAAATAAACTTGGTATGGTTGGGATCGTTTCCTCCCTGGTGTCCTTTGATTTCGGCCTGAGCTTTGAATGTGTTGTTGTGCCTCTGAACTGTTCAATAATACATGTGTATTGTCTCCCATATAAGACATGCACTCTCTTTTCTCATCATTTTCAGAATGTCCATTTCACAAGTCACCCTGCATGCCAAAGAATGCATATTGTAAATACTATAATGTTCAGTAGTGTAAAGAATAAACTATGCTGTTCATCTCAACCTAGCTGAAATGCAGTCTATGCGCACACATTCAGACCCATTTTCACCCCTTGTCAGAGTATTGGCACACAGGACCATCAGGAATTCAGTTGTTTAGTTTTATTAATGTATTTGATATATTTATATTTTGTTCTCACGCACCGGCCAACAAACTAACATTAGATATTGAAATTAATACACAAAATCATATATCTTTCATATTTCAGTTTGTATTGCAACTGTACTGACTATCAAAAGTTCTACAATCAACTTATCAAGTATGTTGACTTATATTAGACTTGATAGCTTGGGTCACCAGTTGAAATTGATGCTCAAAGTAGAAATAATTGTTGCTTATTGCTATCAGGGTAGTATGCCATTTATGCTGTCAATCGACAGGTTCAATCCCCTGGCCAACATCCCCCTCCCAAAGAACGCCAAGGATGCACAACGATCCCCCGACCAACAACAGGATTTAATCAAATCCCAGTAATGTAGATTCCACAAGATGAAAGAAACTAACCTGCGACCATGGAGAGTGAGGTTCTGTTAATGGCTCGATGCAAGGGACACGTTAGGCACCCAAAGAGAGTGAAGGAGGGTGTGCGACAGCGTGGAGGATTTGGGACGTGCAAGACATGGGGGTTGCGGGGACGTCAACGCCGATTTCCATGGGGGCGGCGCAAAGACGATGAAGACGACAGACGGCAGGGCAACAACTGGAGATGGGGCAGTGTCGAGTAAGGACGCCGACGCCGATTTCCACGGCGCGGCGCGGCGCGGCGCGGCGGGGTGATGAAGATGGTGCGGGCTTCGACTTGATCCATGAAGTCGGCGTGGCGTGACTTAAAAGACGACGCGACGCGGGAGCGATGGAGGCGGCGAGGCGCAGCGTGGGAGGGACGGTGGGACACGGCCCGGTGGAGATAGCGACGGCGGGGGAGCGACGACGGGGTGGGGAGGCGGCAGTTCGAGAGAGGATATTGAGATGATGTCGTTGTCGTAGGTGGAGAGCGGGGAGAAGGAGGTCGTGGATCCCGCTGCGGAGTCGAGGAAGGTGAGGCGGGGGAGACTGCATGGCGGCTAGGGTTCCGAGAGGAGGGGAGGCGAGGCGAGGGAGAGGCATTTCTCTTTTTTTTCCGCGAGGGGCGCGGAGGGCGGACGCGCGGGGGCGGAGGGCGAACGTGAATCTGCCTCGCAAAAAGTACGAATAAGTTTTTGTCTTCACTTTATACTTTTTAGGAGTAGAGAAGTTCCGGCTACGAATGATCCTGCCTCATCGGACCAGCTCAACAGCTACACGGCTATGAATAAGTTTACGGAGGCAACTAAATGCAGAGGCCTCTCCATTTAGACTTAAATAGAGAGGCCTCTGAGGTTACTTCCTGCGACACAAAAGCTACTTCTCTCAACAGAAAGAAGCATATAGGAGAAAGTAACTTTTAGTCATTCATGGAGAGCCCTCCCAGATTACTTCCCGCAGCACAAAATTACTTCCCTCGACAGAAAGAAGTACACATAAGGAAGTAACTTTGTGTCGCGGGAAGTAACTTTGTGTCGAAGAAAGTAACTCTGTGTTAGTAACTTTGTGTTGCGGGACGTAACCTTTGTATCATGGGAAGTAACCTCGGAGTGCTCTCCATTTAGATTTTGCGTAAGTTTATTTGTCACGCGCCACGGCTGCCACAGCGATACTGCAAGAGCCTCATCATAAAGGAAAAAGTCCATTTTTGACCATCCAATTATAGGCTAAGTTTGGTTTTGGCCATCGAACTTCAAAACCGGACATCTTTGACCATCCAACTGTCAAAACCGTTCAAATTTGGCCATCGGGTGGTTTTGATAGGCGGTTTTCAATTTTTTATTTATAATTTAGTCCTTAGATCTTAAAATGATTATTACTTTTTACTCATACTTCCGATTTCGGTGATTCTTGCGGTCACGCGTTCATAATGGTGAGCTTTGTCTTTTCAGATGTTATTTATACTATTTTATCACTATTTGTTATATTATTCTTATGTTGTGGTGTAGGAACAACAACATACGAAAAGTAAAATAAACGGGTACAAAATAATATGAACAACATTTTAAAATATAAAGCTCATCGTTAAGAATGCATGACCACAAGAATCATTTAAATCAGAGATACAAGTACAAAATAGTAATCATTTTAAGTTAGGAGGACTAAACTGTAAATAAAATGATTAAAATAGTTCTTGGATCTTAAAATGATTACTATTTTTTCCTCATATCTTCGATTTAAGTGATTCTTGTGGGCATGCGTTCCTAACGATGAGCTTTATATTTTAAAATGTTATTCATATTATTTTGTACCTGTTTATTTTACTTTTCATATATTGTTGTTTCTACATCACAACATAAGAATAATATAACAAATAGTGATAAAATAGTATAAATAACATTTGAAAAGACAAAGCTCACCATTACGAATGCGTGACCGTAAGAATCACCGAAATCGGAAGTATGAGTAAAAAGTAATAATCATTTTAAGATCTAAGGACTAAATTGTAAATAAAAAAAATTGAAAACCGCCCATCAAAACCGCCCAATGGCTAAATTTGAACGGTTTTGATAGTTGGATGGTCAAAGATGTCCGGTTTTGAAGTTCGATGGCCAAAACCAAACTTAGCCTATAGTTGGATGGTCAAAATTGGACTTTTTCCCATCATAAACAAGTCTCATCACTCACATCGTTGCAGCCTCGCCATGCATGGCCACACCGGCGGCGACAACTGCGACAAAACGTCATGGTGTTCCCGTTCATGGCTAAGCTAGGTCGGGCACATGTGCTCTGCGGGGACAGCGGCGTCGTCGTCCTCCGCGAGTCCGCGTCACGGCGCACTTCGGCCTCGCCGCGCGCGCTCCCGCTTTCCCGCTCATCCGGAGCTGCACGTACGCCTCCCAGCGCTCGACTCACTGCACTTGCTCGATCTATTCCCGGAGTTCCCCCACCCCCACGAGGCCACGATGCTCTGCTCCGGGAGGCCATTCTCGCGCGCGGGGTACCTGTGTGGCCTGATCCCTCCCCGCGCCGTCGCACGAGCTCTTCTCCGACTTCTGCTGCTTCCTCGGGTTCATGCAGCGCACCGCACCACGTTCCACCCGCGGCATGTCCGCCTTCTCGCGCTCTGCCTTGCATGATTCTCCCTCGCGAGGACGCCGCCTCCGGGAGCGTCGACGACGTACGGCGCGACGTCACCATCACCAAGGACGAGAGGTCCCCCACGCCATCGCGCAGGCGGCCGACCTCGACGATCCGGTGACACGGTTCTTGTCCGAGACGGGATCTGGTGACACAGTTCATGCCCAGCTGTGCTGTGTCACCGTCAGTGCAACGAGAACAACACCTGTTGTGGTCGGTGTCGCCTCGCGCTACCGCATGTGACGGTAGGAACTCGCCGCCGCACCGTCCCTCCTCTCCGCTGTGACCGTGCGTTGCCGCCGCGACGTCCCGGTGTCCATCTCCTCCACCTCATCTCCTCCCCGGTCCTCGTCTTTTTTTGTTACTAGGGTTTGTCAGGCGGCGACGGCGACGGCGAACCGGTCGACAACTAGTGCTCCCACGCCCGCGAGAGGGGGAAAATGGGGGTGTCGGCAACGGTCACCTCCCTACGTCCGCCCACCCTCGGCCCTCTTGCTTCTAGAAATGCAAGAGGGGGGCTTCGCGCGCACGGTCGTCGGTCGAGAACGGCCTCGAGCAAGCGGAGGTCACCCGCGGCTCAGCGGCGGCGAGCTGGACATGGCCGGAGATGGCGGGAAGCAGCAGCCGCACCTGGTGCTGGTGCACAAGCTGTTCCTGCTGTCACACTGTAGCGAACATGGCCTCATATGCCATTAGTTCGAGTTTGATTTTGGTGATTAATGACAACATATGATCAATGGGGCTAACCAAATTGTTTAGCATGTCCTTGTAGACATTTCTAAGTCCCATGGATGCAAAAATATCACATGCCAAAATGAGAAGATAGCAAGTATCGGTGCAATGGTCGGACGATTTGGTACACTGGGTGAAAGCCAAGGCACCGTCGGATGAACCGACGGTCATGTTTTTAGTTGCACTGTTTATTTCACGCGAGTCAATCTCACCGGATTTTGCTCAAACAGCTTTGAGCCTAACGGATATATTGGAGACCTAACGCCCCGAGCTTAGGTCGTAGCATCGTCAATACTATCAGGTCGTCCTGATAGTAGACCCGACCACCTTGAGGTCGGCAAGCCCCCATATGCCAACATTTTAGGTCATTGATGAATAATTTCTTCAAATTGACTATTACATGACAGAAGAGAGCGAACGTTACATGTGTGCCTCACAGGTACACAGGTCGCCTGCGACCTATCTGGTTCTAAAACCAGTTACAAGGTACAAACATATTAGAAGACATGATCTACCTAGAGCAATCTTTGCTATGCCCTCTGCTACAGCAGAGCACATCGCAAGGATTCTTCTAGCTTCACATCTCCTTGAAGACCTTCCGGGGTTCATCTACGCGACGCTGTCGGATGAACCGACGGTACCTAGATAGCAAGCGTCGGTGCAATGGTCGGACGATTTGGTACACTGAGTGAAAGCCAAGGCACCATCGGATGAACCGACGGTCCAATTTTTAGTTGCACCGGATGAATTGCATAGATGAAGCCGTGAAGACGAAGGCGTCGGATGAACCGACGGTCTATTGGAGGGCACCGTCGGTCTATCCGGTGATTCACAGGCGCAAGACAGAGAGGCTCTGGTGCAACGGCTAGTAGCACCGGATGAACTGATGGACCAGGCATCGGTTCATCCGACGGCTATGAAAATCAAGACAGTAAGCTTTTGGCCGCGGAGTCTTCAGCACCAGATGAAGCGCCGCACCATCGGATGAAGCGCCGAATGAACTGTGTCAGCAGATTTGCAATAGCTACGTGACGTGGAGGAGCACCGGATGAACCGACGCCTATGAAAAGGGGAGCGTCGGGTCATTTGATGGTACTAGTTTCTGCAGCTTTTAGCCAACGGCTCTTTGGACGCCTTGGGCTATTTATACCCCCTCCACTCACCCATTTGAGGTTGCTGGATTGTGTGGAAGTGCAGAGAAGTGCAAGACACCTAGAAGATCATATCCAATCCATCCAAGTGCTAAATTGCTCATCTATAGACTTGCACATGCTTTGTGTGTGTGCTTAGTGCTAGGCTTAGCTTAGAGCTGAGTGAGTGCAAGGTTGTGCCAACCTTGTGAGGTGATTCTTGAGTGAATCAAGTTGTACAAGGTGCGCCGGAAGCCTTGGGGCCTAAGTGGCTCACCGGCAATCGTCTTCGACCCTCCGGCTTGGTGTGGAGTGGCGAGGACACTTTGTGCGGAGGACGCGGAGACCCCCTTCCTAAGTGGAGAAGCTCCTTAGTGGAGGCGGCATCAAGCTGACCAAGGGAGCTTGACGAGTGCCTAAGTGGCGAGCCTTTGTGGCGAGTCAAGTGGTGCTCTTGGGAGAGACTTGATGACCGGGAAGCAATACTCTTGTGTGAGTGCTTCAACAACGTGGACTAGGGGTGGCTTAGTGCCTACCGATACCACGGGATAAATCGTGTGTCAAGAGTTTGCTTCCTCTCATCCCTCTTCACGTTTCCGCATTACTCTCTTGCAATCCTTGCTTGCCTTTACTTTCTTAGAGCAGTATCATGCTAGGATTGGCTATATGTTGCAAAACTTGTTTTGGGATGAGGGTTTCACACTACATCAACCTTAGATTGCACATCTAGATAGAATTGATCTAGTTTACTTTATGCAAAGTAGTGGAAACCATAGGTTAAGGTTTTAAGTTGCCTAATTTACCTCCTCCCCTCTTAGGCAACGAAGATACGATTCCTTACACACACCCTGATGTGGACGACCTCGCCAAGGTCGACCTCCGCGCTGACGTTCTCGCAGCAGTCAAATCCGATGATGGACGCGATGCTGCTGGCCGAGATGCAAGCCAGGATCGACGAGGAGATCCGAAAGCTCGACGAGAAGTGAGTAGATCTCGTCACTTGTGGCCTTTTTCTTGCTCGATTTCCAGGCTGGGTCTAGGGTTTCCTATTGTGAGTGCTGATGTATGTAGCTCTGTGACCCTACTATTAGTAATCTGAACATTGTTACTGTCCAGTTCAGTGATAATTGAGCCACTGGGTTTGTGATTTATAAGGAGTTATTACTGCCTCATTGCTTGGTTTGATTAGCTCTAGCAGGGTAGTTGTTCTGGTTGTCTCTGAACATTGCAATTACTAACATCTCTGTGCTCTCGACCTTATGACCGAACTCAAATTAGATGATCAGCATCAAGAGACATAGCAAATTGTGCTTTTTAATGTAGACAGTAGATTGAGAATTCATGTTTTTACATGCAACTTTTAAGATCACAAATTCATAATGAATGATAAATGATGATACATAATATTGTTGTGTTGCAACCAAATCAATGTTCTACTCCCATGGAAGGCTGTTGTTTCATTAGCTTCTGACTTTGCTGCAAACATGCTCCTGATAGTTGTCGAAGTAAAATTTTAATAATGACATCTAGGCTCTGAAGTGTACTATCCTCCTCTTTGGTGCATCTTGAGACTTTGTCTAGCCATTATGCTTGAGTATCAATACTCAATTAGTATATTCTCTTGGTTAATTTTTCTTCTTGTTTATGAAGAATCGCTGATGCTGAGGAGAATTTGGGTGAGAGTGAACTGCATGAGGCCCATCTTGCCAAATCCTTGTATTTCATATGGGTTGGGGAGAAGGTATGTATATTTGCTTGCTTTTTTCCTTTTATTAGGATTCTTTTTATGTGTTCCAAACATCCTTGGCTTACATGAATATTCTAAATTTCAAGAAAAGGCCCTGGAGCAGCTTAAAGTGACTGAAGGAAAAACTGTAGCTATTGGCCAAAAGATGGACCTTGTTTTTTACACATTGCAAATTGGACTTTTCTATATGGACTTTGAATTCAGTTTAACAAGCCATTTGTGTTATACAGACTGGACCTTTTAACACGATATAACTTACTTTGCTACTATGCAGCTTGGTGGCAGTACCTCTAACTTGCCTTTGTAGTGACAGTTGAGTCTAATATGCATAAGCATGATGCTTACTCAAATATATAATCCATCAGTCCTCAAGCGTGAGGATAAATTGGTAGACTAAAATACACATTATAAAATGCAATGAATCTATTTATTAATTTTGTCTTGGGTTGTCTTTAGTTTGGTGCTTAGTTGTATTCATACCTGTTTGGACTGATTAGCAGTATCAATTCTCTTAGTTCCCGTGTTAGTTAAATAATAGTAATAAGTCAACTCTGCGTACACCAACTTTTCGAAAGGCAAAACCATTCTTATATTGTGCAATCTGCTTGTTCTTCTCCGTGATGAGGGAATTATTTTACTCTGAGAAGTTTGGTCACTGGCTTTCCAATACCTCTGATTATATGGGAGGTATGTGCTTATTTATATATGCACTGCACACTATACCTAACTGTTCTATACTTCTATACCAATAGAATAGGGTTGCATCCATTATATTTAGACTTCCTTTCAGTTTACTATTTTGAAGTTAAAAGCCACAGAGCTTATTTTGAGTCTCATGTAATCACCTTTCATGATGAATATTCTTACTATAGAATAGGCAAAGAACAACTAGAATGGCCTTTCAGACTCGATATATTTTTTCTCAATCCGGCCTTCTCAGATTTGATGTCCTCTATTTCAAGTTTTTATGATGGTTTTGTATTCAAAACTTGTGTTTTTAAATAGTTTTGATGATGAACTGAAGGTCTTCTATTTTGATGGCATTTAAAACTCATGTTTTTAAATAAAGATGATCAGCCACATCATTTTTTTTGGGCAGAAGATCAGCCACATCATTTTGTTGTTCAGGATCACCATTTTAGTAATTTGGATGTCCAGGCACAAGATAATTATTTTGGAACATCTTCGGTTCCAATTTGCATATTCAAATTGGGATGTCCAGGCACCAAGAGATGATATTAGAAAGAATTTGTTTAACTACTTCAATGTAATTGCAATATCAAGGTGTTCCTATTATTATGTGAATGCTATGGATATCACACCTGGAATTTGTTTCATGATTAACTCATCTACTCTTCTATAGTTCTCACACTTTCTCCAATCTTACACTTTATCCAATTTGATATGTGAAGCTGAACTAGACGAGCATACTATTATAGAGGTGCTGCTGGACAGAAGGATCATTTGTTAACATCGGCATTGCGGTATGGTACTATTTCCCATATTTTCGAAAGGGAGGTAGTTTTTTCAGCCAATATAGATTATGGGTTGCTTTCATCATTTCATAGTACATTAGAAGAGAATATTCATAGTTCAAGTTAAGTGAGATATGTGTTTAAGTTACATAATCAATTTCTTCCTATTTTAGAATCATATAGGCAATCACATTTGCTTCGGATATAGGAAAAATGAACACCTTTAATTTTATCTTGCTTTCATTTATGGCAATATACTTCACTGCTCCTTTGATGCTATGGTATTATAATTCTGTTATTTGAATTTCTGTAAGTCTCAATCTCCAGGCACTATTTGAATACATTGTTTTCATTTGTAGTTGGCTGCTTCACAGTTCAGAAATCTTCAGCCTGTTCGTTTGGCTTATTAGCCACCAGCCAGCAGTACTTTTCTCTCATAACAAACCAGCCACTACCAACCAGCGAGCAGTACTTTTCTCTCGGAATAAATCACCATCAGCAACCAGCCACCAGCCAAATGAACCGGCCGAATCCAGTTGCTTAATGTTTGATAGTGCTTGTTTTTCTTATTGTAAAGTGACTGACAAAACTGTATAGTTACAGTCTGTGCTGCTCATTCTTGATGATTGGATGCAACCAACAAAAATGTGGGATTACATATCAATCTCAAGGCTGCAGCACAAGCACAATCGAAAGGCATTGTACCCCTTCAGAAACTAATCTTTGATTTTTTTTTATTGGGCTAAATGGTTAACTGTACAGTATGTTGAAAGTTTGTATCCTCGGCTTTACTTATAGACCTTGCAGAAATGCTAAAACATATTTTAGTCGGTGATTGGTCAACTTTAGCCACAATGATAGCTACCTAGAATGTTTGCTCACGTTTTGACAAACGGCTCGAACAAGGAAGTTGCAGCTCAATAAGGTTGAAGAAGCAACATTTTTTTGTGAATTATGTATTCAAGTGACAGCTGATTTTGCATCCAAACCTAATAATGTTTTGGTCTTTTAGATAACATGCAGTTCAATCAGTGAGGAGAAGAAATATTTTATTGCTCATTAGGGCTTTTGATCATGAACCAACATAAGGTAATCTATGACGTAGTGACATTTTTTTTGAAGTAGATATGCTCCAGTTTGGTCCATGCAGTAGATACATGTTACAAGTAAAAGTGATCCTCACTTGTACGTGCACCTGATATGCACGATGGCTACATTGACCAAAAAGAGATTGTCGATCTCCATGCATGATGGCTACCTTGACCACGACTTGGTTGATGGCTGTTTCTGTTTAAAAAAAGAGATTGTCGATCTCCACGATAATTGCACCTGCAGTGTTCGACCGATTACAAGGTTTTGATGCAAATTATATAAAATGAAGACGATCTAATGTCGCCACCGTGTTTCTCTTAAGCGAGCGAGCAAAACCGACGCCATAATTTTTCAATTTCAATTGTCATCTCAAACAAGAGGGACATTAGCATTTGTATTAACATTGATTAGTTATAAATTATGTCATTAGTAATATGGATTCTCAGCAGGCACGTAAAATTGGCGCGGCGCGCCCCAGACTCTAGTTAACTGAAAGACGCATCAACATCGCTGGTCACATAACTCTCCACCTCTGCCGGTATGCCATCCCAAATTCCCAATATCCCATACCCGGACAGATGTGAGAGAATGTTTACAACCCAGCGCTGCAAGAGCGTGAGCAACCAACCCTGTTACATGATCTAGGTGTGAAATTAATCAACCACAAACAGAAACTATCAACAACCACCAGCTTCCGCTAAACGAGGGGGATTCGATTCCAGCGCTTGCTTTAGAATAAGGGAATCCATCTCGATGATGACATTGCTAATTCCTTTTATATTGCTGCTTTAACTCCTTCAAGACATGCTGCTACAGTGCTACTTCTCAATAGGTTCCCTGCTCCCGCCAGGATTACATCACCTATATCATCTCTTATCACAAAACCCCACCCTCCTCTGCTGGACTCAGCCAAGAAAGCGCCGTCACAATTAATTTTTAGTTGATCACCAACTGGTTTCTGCAAATACTAGTTTAGGTGGGACTGATTTGATATTCTTCTCCTCCCTGAGATTTATAAAACTCATTTGTGATTTGCATAACCCGATAGGCAATGTCAGCTGGCTTCCTTCTTGTCTCCCTTTCCCGTACTCTGTTACATTCTTTCCACCATTGCCAGAGAAGTACCACTGCCCCTCATTTGTTCAAACTCTTTCATTTTCAGCACTTGTGTAATCACTTCTTTTGCCGATAGTGTATCAGCCATCCTAATTCTAATTTCTTCCATACACAACTCGCGCCAAACTTAAACAACAAGTTTGCAATTAAAGAACAGATGACCCCCATCTTCCATGTATCTATTGCACATCACACACCTAGACACCTAGTATCCAGTCTCATACCTCTCCTCTCCAGATTTCTTCTCACAGGTCACAGCTAGACTGTTATGTGTAAATCTCCATAAGAATTGTTTTACTTTCCCCGGACATTCCAGCTTCCACACTTGTTTCCATTGTCTCTTTTCAAGTATTGCCCCATCAGAGGAACTTGTTGCCCCCCTGCTAATCCTTTGCTCACATGCCCTATACATCTTGTATACTGATCATACAGTAAAGCATCCTCTTGGATCATAGTGCCACGCCATTATGTCTTCAAGTTCAGTATGAACAGGGGTGGCCAAAATGACATTTACATCTTGTGGCCAAAAAGTTTGCCTAACTAGCTCCTCATCCCAACCACCAATGGATGGATCAATTAAATCCTTCACTTTTGTTAAGATATTATTACCCTTGGGAGTAAGCGGCCGCCGAGACCAATCTCTCGGTAGCCATGGATCATTCCAGATATTAATCTTGCTGCCATCTCAAATTCTTCACACTAAACCCTCCTTTAGCACTTCGACACCCTTTAAAATACCTCTCCGTTTTACTGAACTTTTATGTGCAGATTCTGTGGCTTGTTACGTGTGGTCCAAACCGAAGATACTTACAATATTAATCTGCCATTGTGATGTACAATATTTCGAGTTTATACTGCTTCAACGTAAAATGTAATTAGCATGTTGTTCTTTTTTTTTCCTCAAAAAGAATTTACACCCGTGCCTGAACTTAACGAGGAACAGCACAATGTTTTTTGTTAGCTGTTACTACTAGTAAGACAGTCGTGTTCTCTTGACCCGAAACATTTACAATTTTTTTGCAACACGTTTTTTCTACCAACTAGTAAAATGCACACGCACGTATTTTAAAAAACATAGTAAATAAAAAAATTGTTTATAGAAAAAACCTACATCTCCATGCATTTTTTGAAAAAAATAAAATATATAACAAATCAACTAATAATTATATTAAAAAATATGAGTGGCAGGTTCAGTCATTTAGCAAGGCACAACCACGTCATATAGAAGGTGTGTGTATATAATATAAAATAAATAACAAATATAGAAAGGGGCTTGATTTTGTGCCTGCATGGTGCTGTAGCTGTTCGACATGGAAAATATGATAATCACACGTTACCTTCATGCACTCGATAGTAAGGGAATAATTTTCCAGTTCACGCTTTAGGACAGTTTTTTAAATTTGTGCAAGACTTTACACATGAGCACATCACCATCTATACTTAATTATTATTGAAGTTCAAAGGCTAGCATGGAGTTTCTACAACTGAAAGGTCACTTCTTTAAAAATAATTTGAACTGGATCTTAAGGTGGGAATATTTATAGGGTGTTTCATGCAAGTTTTTGAAGGCAGAAGTTTTGGATGAGATTTTGTTCTTGGCCAAGGGTGTTTTTGAAAATGTTGGCCTTATCTAGGAAAGTGCCCAAGGGTTGCTACAGGTATTCAAATATGTACAATGCAATACACAAAATATTCAACAAAAATTATATAGTACAAAAACATTGCATATAAATCATAATATTTATTTAGTGTATATCATGCAAAGACAACATTTATTTTTTAATTTAAAACATCCAATGGGAAGAACGACTTAAGCTGGTATCAAAAAGTTTAACCCTATTGTTGATATTACTTTAAGATTGACACAATCCAACTTAAATCTAAGAGGGCATATATATGTTAACAAGTAAAATTCAAAATAATATGCGAAATAAGCATGTGCATTGTAATGAGCGAATGACCAAGAGGCTTTATTTTAACCAATTTAATAGATTACATTTCAAAATAAATCTAATCAAAATGGTATTAAGTCATACTAATTCTTGAACCGTTTTAAATGTAGCCCGTCAAAAATCACTACGGGCGTCAGCCCTATTCCTCAATCACATACACAAGTTGCGGCATTTTAGTTGTATGTATGGATATATTTAGAAATTCTATTCAATTAATAAATTTAATCACGGGAGGACTTGGATGAATATTGCATTTTTTTAATTAGAATGTAATGACACATTATTGTAATATGTAGTCATGGAGATAATGCTTTCCCTTAATCTAAAGTGCGAATAATGCCAATAGAAATAAAGGCTCGGCAATTTTTGTTTCATTGACTAAAGGCATTTGCGAATAATTTCTTGCTAAAAATTAATTAACTAAAATTAGGTTCTTGTTTCGATACATAAATTAAAAGTTAGAGAAAAGTCTATTCTAATCTTTCTTCTCTTTTACACGCATCGGTGAAGGGGAGGGGCAGAGGAGGAGGATTTCCTCTTATTTTTTTTAGGAAAGCTATACCTTACTTGGGTGATTTGGAGCTCTTTTTCACATGAATTTTTCTTCACCTCCGTCTTCACATCCACCCAGCTTCTTCTCCAACTCCGGCGAGGTTATGGTTCGGGTTAGGGTTTCAGGGTTAGGGGTTTCGGGTTGCCTGGGGGCTTCTTCTCACCACCGGCCATAGAGGGAGGGCCGCTGCCGGCAGGTCGATCTGACGGAGGCGCCGGCGGCGGCGAGGCACGATGGCGGGGATGCCGCCAGTCGGGCGGTGGAGGCCGACGGATAGAGCCAGGGTCGGGCATGGGCGCCCACAACGGCGGCGGCGCTGGAGACGACGGCGGCGGTGGCCGGGGACCGGAGGCGGACCGGCGCGGGGCCGGTCGGAGCTCCGCCGGACCCTAGCCTGCCCGTGTCGGCAGGGTGGGGAGGGCTGGGCGGCGGTGACAGTCCGCGGGGTGGCGCGAAACGTGCGGTGCGGGTCGACCTCGCGAGGGAGAAGAAAGGCCCGTGGGGGAGAAAAGGGGAAGGGATAGGGTGGAGAGAGAAAAGGGGAGGAGATCTGAGCCGTCAATCTTATATTGAATGGTACAAAAATTCGTGTGAGGAGGACTCCTATTTCACCTGGATGAAGGATAGACACTCCCTTTTTTAAATTTGCGATGCTATACGGGAAAGAAACTATAGGCCCAGCGGGTACGCGCCGATGGGTAGGGTGGGCATGGGTGAGAAAAAAAAGTCACCTGCTGGCAGAAACCCTCTTCAAATTGCAATTTCTAAGGGTCTTCCACCCTATCCACTTCCCAAATATACGATAGGTGGGTCTGTCGTGAGGGTCCGGTGGATCCAAATCAGGTGAGAAAAGTTTTTTTTTTAAAAAACTCATTTTTTATAGTATAGAAAAAGATGAACCATTGACCATTCTGTTTGGAAATTTAAATTACAAATTGCGGGGAACATTATATCGTTTGTGTGGTTAAAGCTATGCCTAGAAGTTCATCAGCGTAGCGAGTGTTACAGGATCACTTTCCCTGTGATTTCAATCTCGATCCGGAAGAACGAAAAAAAACTCGTCGGAAAGAAAAAATCATGCGACAGGCATCGACTGCGCGCGGTTAAAAATTCAAATAGACTGGGCCACCATATATGAGCTGGACTATCTATTTTATTGCCCATTCTTTGTTGGGCTGAAGCATAGAATTGCTGGAACGGCCCGTTACGGTCCTACATGTGAGAAATTTTTATATATATTTTTTCTTTGATTTTACGAAAATAAATAGTCGGATTCAACATTTGCACAAATAGCCTCGAACCGCCGTCCGTTTCAAGCGGCGGTAGGGACCTACCGCCGCGGACGGTGGCGGTAAGGACCTGACAACCGCCGCTGGCAACGGCGGATGGCTGATCCGCTACGTGGCACGCCGGTTTGGCACCTACCGCCGGGGCTAAGGGCGGCAGGAGGCCAACCGCCGCGCCAAAAGGCGGTTGACCGACCGTTGCAGACCTACCGCCTTTTGAAGTGGCGGACTGGCGGTAGGACCTACCGCCCTTTAAAACAGCGGCAGGACCCCGCCTATGTAAGGGGTCGCGACCCTGCCGCCAGGCGGCTGCGCCCCCCCACCACCCATTTCTTTCCTCCTCCCCCACGTAGCTCTCTGTTGCCTTCTTCGGTGTAGATTCTCCACATCAGGTATGTCTCTAATACTTTCCTTATATAGTTAGTTTAGATTTTCTAGAAATAGTTTAGAAATAGTTTAGAAATGGTAGAAATACTTTAGAAATTCCTAGAAATACTTTAGAAATTCTTTAGAAATCTTAGAAATACTTTGGAGATATTATTTTTTTAGAAAATCCTAGAAATACTTTAGGAATTTCTAGAAATACTTTAGAAATTCTAGAAATTCTTAAGAAATTCCTAGAAATACTTTAGAAATTCTAGAAATACTTTAGAAATCTTAGAAATACTTTGGAGATATTATTTCATTTTTAGAAGTCCTAGAAATACTTTAGAAATTCCTAGATATACTGTGGAGATATTATTTCTTTTTTAGAAATTCCTATAAATACTTTAGAATTCGTAGAAATACTTTAGAATTCGTAGAAATACTTTAAAAATTCTAGAACTACTTAAGAAATTCTAGAAATTTTTTAGAAATCCTAAAAATACTTTGGAGATATTATTTCTTTTTTAGAAATTCCTAGAAATACTTTAGAAATCCTAAAAATACTTTAGAAATACTCGTTTTTCTTCTAAATTCTTATAAATACTTTACAAATACTAGTTCTTTCTTAAAATTACTAGAAATACTATAAAAATTGTGTGTCACTTTATATTTCAAATTTTTTTTCAGCTATGGCCCAGCAGTAGGCGCCGCCGCTTCCGCAACCGCCTATTGGTAGTGTTCGTCCTCCTTGGGAGTCGCTGTCGTACGTGCTGCCCGAGCTCTTCGACGAGACCACAGACAGGTCGCACCGGTCTTACCACTCCGCGATCTGCGGGGCAGAGCTAGGAATCGTGCGTTTTAGAGGCCTGGGGTACTACATACCGCTTCACCCCAGTTGGTGTCCGAAGTATGTAATACGATACCTTAGTTTCTTTTTATTTGCTCATTTAATTTGGTAATTAATATTTATTTTTATTTTGTGGTGCAGGCTACGTGCAGCATGGCTTCTTCCCCTTGCGCGTTTGGTCAAGGCGGACCTGATGCGGGCCGCTATGCGCCCGGCGGATCGCAGATCGCGCTTTGGGTTCGACTACCAGCTGGTCTGCGCGCTCCTGGACCGGTGGCACCCCGAGACACACAACTTTCATTTCCCCTAGGGGGAGATGACGGTGACACGCCCTCCTCTTTGGGCTACCGTGCTCAGGGGAGCCCATGGGGGCTGTTGACCCCCCCTGACGGGTGGCGCAACGATATCCTGGCGAGGTTCGCCGGAGTGGTGCGCAGTCCTGACGCGCCAGAGGTGGCAGACTTCACCAACCCCCACGGCCCCACGAGTGCTTGGTTGCGCAAGTACAGCATACGTACCTCGATCTATCGTTTTTTCATAATATCGCAAGTACTGACTGAAATTTGAATTTTGCAGGCCTTGTACATGAGAAAAGACGCTGACGAGCCGACGGGCAACAGGCACTTGGAGGCGTACTTGTTGTGGCTGTTTGGCTACGTGATGTTCTGTGGGTCCCAGGGGACGCGGTGTCGAGGTTCCTGATCCCCCACTCGCGGAGGATCGCCGACGCCACCGTGGAGAAGATGCCCCAGATCAACTGGGGCGCTGCAGTTTTGGCAGCGATGTACAGGGGTCTGTGCGCCGGGTGCACCAAGACGGGCACCCAGTCGATCCTCCTCAGATGTCCGCTTCTGCTGCACTTGTGGGGCTACGAGCGGCTTCCCATCGGTCGGCCATCGGTCGACCGATCGGCGTACCGAGTGCTGGAGGAGGGGCACGACCCAGCAGACGGGCCGACCATGGGGTCGATGTGGTGCCACCGCCAGGTTCGTACTTCGAGCCATTTTCGTTCGTTAGCTATCAAAAAGTAATACAATTCGTCGAGCTAACTTATTCTCTTGTATGCAGCTCTCTTGGACGGAGCAGACCAGGAGGTCGTACCTGGACTTCGTCGGGTAGATCGACAACCTCACGGACGTTGAGGTTATCTGGCAGCTGTTCACCGACGCCTTGGTTGCCACGCGTGCACCGCAGGGTCTCTCATCCCTGTGCTTTTGGGACCGTGAGTTCTGGATGACGAAGACGCCGCTCGTCCATGACATGTACGTCGAGGAGTACCACGTCGAGCGCGTGATGAGGCAGTTCGGCCTCTACCAGGATTCGTCTGTGCCCGTCGCACACACCGTCGACCCGGCCGTGCACCAGTAAATTCATTCAAAACTTCATTAGTTTCTGTTGACGAGTGACGGAAGTTAGTTTGCTGACCGATTCGCTGTTTTTTTTGTTGTATGTGGAAGAGGAAGGGGTCGAAGACTTCGGCCCCTTTTTGGCAAAGCTGCAGCTGTACCTGGACGCGTGGGCGAATGCCGCCGCCCCGGACCACGTCATCGTCGAGCCGCGCTTACACGATGACGACGCCTGGAGAGCGTACCTGCAGTGGTACACGTCGAGGGCCCAGACACGCGTGACGTACGTCCCACCGAACCCTCGCCTCGACCTCGTGCCAGCGTCGGCTTACCCCTACCGACAGGATCAGACCCACAACATCTTAGTAAGTTCATTTTCGTTACATCAAATTAAGTCACATTTGCTAACGTTCGTTGGTACTAATAATACGTCCGATCTTGACAGTACGACACAGTACGGGAGATGTACCTGCTGTCCCAGCACGTGGGCACGATGATGGACCACATGATGTTGGACGGGATACGGACGGAGATGCAGAAGATAGTGGGCCTCAGCCGGCGGTTGATGCAAGCGGTGAATTTCCGTGGCGACGAGGGGTTCCTCCTTCCACGCAACCCCTCGTCCCCCAGCAGTTGTGCCTCCACCTCAGCTTCATACCAGGCACCCTCGTCCTTGACACGTCCACCGTTCGCGCCCTCGTCCTCGACACGTCCACCGTTCACGCCCACTGCGTCCACTCCGCACGTGCCGCGGACGAGTCCTTTCTACGCCACAGGTACATGTTTATTCATCCTAGTTTGCACGACATGTTTTTTGGTTCATGCCTGATTTATATTTTTATAGAGAGACCACCGATACCTACGGGACCGGGGGTCTTCGTCTTGGGCAGCTTCACCGGTTCTGCAGCCGGTGTTTGATCCACCTCCTTCGGACTACATCAGTGGCGAGACACCACCAGCAGGCCTGGGCCACGAGTTTCACTTCAATGACTTCTTCCGCGACGCCGCCGACGAGATCGGTGCTACACAGCTGACAGGAGCCCCGCTCGTCAGGACCAAGCTGACGCAGGAGCAGCACGCGACGATGATGGCGGACTTCAACGTCACGGCAGAGCGTGCAGGGGAGGCATTGGCGGTGGCAGAGTCGGTGGAGGCAGAGGCGCGGTCGACCGGAGGGGGGCCGTCCCGTTTGGATCGGCTACTCCCTTAGCGACCGGAGAGGGGGCCGGCCCGTCGGGCTCAGGTGCTCCCTTAGCGACACCGCCCCCGAGCCGGCGGTCGGAGGACGCGATCGCCATCCACAAGACCCCCTCATGTACCCCACCCACCACACGAGGGCTGCACAGAGGGCGGCGGCAGCGGCGGGGAGGAGGGAGCACCGGGCCCGCCACGACCGACGAAGCGTGGTCGTATTTAGATTTGTTTTTGACACTTATCGTGTAAACTAATTTTGTTTGTTGTAATTAATTTATGTATTTTCGTATTCATTTTGGTGTTATTTCGCATTTATAATTTCAGGGATAACCAACTAAAAAACCAAAGAAAAAAGAAAAAAACCAGCCGCCGTTTGAACCGGCGGTTAGTTGGACCCAGCCGCCGTTTCAAATGGCGGCAGCTGCCAGGCAGCCACCCGCCACCCAACCCCGGCCTGCCGCCAGTGTTGCAAACCTGCCGCCCTGTGCTGCGACGGCATGTCCTTACCGCCACCGTCCGCGGCGGTAGTACCCTACCGCCGCTTGAAACGGCGGCAGGAGCCCAACCGTCGTGGCAAGCGGCGGTTCAAGGCTATTTGTGCAAATGTTAAATCCGACTATTTATTTTCGTAAAATCAAAAAAAATATTTAAAAAATTCTACATGTGAAGAGAACTCCAGCGTCCTTGGCCCCACAGCGTACTCCTCCACAGCGCCGCCTACGGCCGGTACCTCGCCCTGTGGCCCCAAACCTCACCGGAGGACCAGCTCGCCCACGGCCTCGTCCAGCGCGTCTACGAAACACACGTTCAGGGTGACATCATGTGGGTGGTCCTCCTGGCGGCCGACGGGAACCACGGCGTCCGACTACGTCACGCGGTCGACCCCGCTGTCGTGTTGTTGTCTTCGACGGTAGAGCTCATCCCGCCGAGACCGCTGCCGCCACACCTTCCTATGCAAATTCCGGTGAGCTCACCCTGCCCCCTCTGAACCTTAATGATGCCGTTAGTTCTGAATTCTGCCTGTAATGTTAGATTTGGGCTCTGAACATTGTTGCAATTCTTGGTACATTTTGCGCCAATAATACAGTTGTTTCGCTCTGCTTGGAAATCTACCAATTCCTCGATTTTGTAGTCAATTTGCGAGAACTGCTGACACTTGATGATTGGTTCTCTGTCATGAAATCGCTTGCACCTGTTCATATCAGTTCTTACTAGTTTGTTACTGAAGCTGTTACTTAGTTCCTGAGATAATCTGGAGCCTGCTGCATCACCATTATAATCCTTTCAGATGGCATATAATTTGAGCTGTTTGTCATAGGTGTCGTCTTTGGTCATTTCGTTTTTTTAGATTAAGGAAATATAACTGAAACTGGACATGTATGTCGAACATTGCTACATAGAATTCAGATTTCTTCACTCAGTTACCAGTTTCCAGTATCGTTTGCTTGCTCTTGTTTCCAAAACACAAGTGTTCCGTTGCAACAGAATGGCGTTGAGCATCCAGTGGTGTTGCGACGCATTATTCGATATGTCCGGGCCAACAATTCTTGGATCTTCGACATGCCCTGGAGGACGTTCCGGTTCCATGGCCGGTCAGTGGTGCATTTGGTGGGTGCTTTGGGTGTAGTCCTGGGTGTGAACTTTAACAACATCACGCTCTGTGTGGGCAGGCTTCCACGGGCGATTGACACCTCTGGTTATAGATCTGCCTACCAGCGAGGAGCCCATGGACATTGTGATCTTTGTCACAGATGCGCCAGGTGAGACCTTTTGAGTTTCTCCAGTACTCTGTTTATCAGTTGGTTGTACTGGTTAGAGTGAATACACTAGCTTCAATACATCATTGCTTATATGCTCAAGGCAGTTCTGTACTTTGAAATCTGTTGTGACAGATCATAGTGTTGTTCTGATGACAACACTATGTAGTATGCACTTTGAAATTTGAGTAGTTGTTTGTCTTCTGTAGTTTAGCTTAGATGTTCAGAGTGCTTCTGTATTTTTGTCCCCTTTTGTTTATGTGTAGTTGCTGCCTGTAGATGTAGTATTAGTATCTCACCTTCTTAGGTGTTTGGGTTCGGCTTGTGTTTGAGAAAATTCGTACAGAAATAATTTGATCAACATATCATCACATAAGTTGAGAGAAAAATAGCTGGTTGTGCCAATAATTTAATTAAGTGTCCAGAAATTTCAGTACTTTGTTCCACATGTCAACCAATAGTTTATCTAGTTACTGAATGTTTTCTTTTGATCTGTTGCAATTGCAACACCAATGCATGCTGTCTAGTGACTAACTCCCCTGCAATTTTTCAGAAGCATTGGAGTTACAGCACCCAGACGTGGACGCACCATAGAGGAATACCAGGGCACATGACAGTTCGTGTCTCCAGGATCAACAATGTTGCTGTGACGCACCATAGAGGAATACCAGGGCAGACAGTTCATATCTTCAGGATCAACAATGCCGCTGTGTGGATACCCAGAATCATTTGTCCCTTCAGAAAACTCCTTTCGTTAAGATAGCAAACTCGGCAGTTCCTGTTTTTAGGACTAATAGTACTGTAGATGTGTTCCGCTGACCGCAAACGTTTACAGCTAGCCATTCAGTACGGAGAACTTACAGTCAAAGCATTGTGTGGAAAGAATGCCTGAACAGCTTTGCACAGCAACGTTGGCTGTAGTCACCATCTTCAAACTCTCTATTGCTAGCTTGATAACACGAATACACACTGTTCTGCAAATCACGGTTGTATTGTTTTGCTTGGTGAGTGCATCAGGTAAGCTGCCCCATTTAGTATTGAACTTGTCTTTCAGTCGTAAGCTGAATACCATGGTTGTATGATTGTATCATTTATAGACGGCCATTTGGCACTAATACGATGGGTCGGCACTAGCACGGACACGACTCAAGGATGATAGTGCCTATGCCAGTGTCCGACAGACACATCCGCGTAGTGCTAGTTCCAGTGAAGCCAATTCGGCCCGTAGTGCTGGGCACGCCACGATTAATGGATCGGCACATTAGCGGCCCGTTAAAATACTGCATTTCGGCATACTAAAAACCTATTGGCTACCTTAGTATATAAACAAAACACAAAACCCTAATATCCCATTCCCCTCCACACCACAGCCGCCACTCCCCAATTCCCCATCCGCGGATCCACCTCCCCGGTCTGTCGTTTTGTTGTCATCAGCAGAGGGACGTTCGGCTGATCTCGAACGTCCGGTCAGCATCTGACAACGCACACATATAGGGCGTGTTTGATATGAGCCAGAAATCACCGGCCAGGCTCTTGGGCTATAAAGTCTTGTGTTTGATTTGCACTTCTCTCCGGGCCAGGCTTCACAGCTGCAAAAAAGCTTCTCTCTCATGGCTCCCGACCAAACTCCCAAGAAGCGTTTTTTGGAGCCAGGCTCGTTCCGGCGCTTGTGGTGGTCTTCGGTTACCTCCCCCACACTCACCTCCCTCTTTCCCTCCACCTCCGCAGCGCGCCGTCACGCTCGCTGCTGTGCTGCACCTTGATAGCGTCGAGGCGGGAGGACGAGATGCAGGAGGCACTGAGCGCGGGAGACGAGGTAGTGCAGCCGCCAGCCGCAATGCTCGAGATGGAATGCGCTGGCGTGGCGGCAGCTCGGCAACCGCCTCGTCGACACCATGCGAGCTCGTCCCCTCCCCTAGCTCCTCCCCTACACGAATGCGGCCGGCGAGCCCATCCTCCCCAGGCTCCGGTGCGAGCGCCTCCCTCCGATGGCTCTGGTGCGACCGACCGGCGAGCCCCTTCCTTTTCTGGCGAGGTCGAGCGGGAGCGGGAGCTCGAGGCACCAAGCACGCGAGATCCACCAGCCACGGCAAGCGTGCGAGCTCGTGATCCGCCGCCACTGGCGCGTGCCGGGCCGGTCCTGGAGTCAGGAACGCGCTGGCCTCGGTAGTTGGTGGCACGTCCGGCCGGCGAGCTGCCTCCAGGCACCGCAGCACGCAGAGGTTGAGCTGCATCCGCCGCCACCTGGCAAGTGCTCGACGAAATGCTTACAAGAGATATAGGAGGGTAATGTCACCACAATAGAGGCAAGGTGACGGTATCCATTCTGTGCACCGTATCAAACACAATCTCAATCTAACCTGGTTCTCTCGGAACATAGAAATCAAACAAGAGGGTTGCACCATTCTAGCATGGCTCTGGCTGGCCACAGCCAGGCCCGTCAGCCAGGCCGGCTAGATGCAGTGAATCAAACACGCCCCTAGTAAAGAAATTCATGATCGTGTGGCCTAAATAGAAGTCCAATATCAACAACTGAGCAGCCCAGTTGCTTGGGCACACACTCAAGGATTTTTTTATATTTTTTCGTGATTTTTCAAAAATAAATGCCAGATCTTAAGAAATTTCAAAACTAGCCTCCGGCCGCCATTCAACACGCATCACGACACGCGAGCTGGGATCCAACCGTCGTTCAACGTGGCGGCTGGAGGCCCAACCGACGGCGGTTGACCGGAACCCCTAGCCGTCGTTTGAAGTGGCGGTTGGGTAGACTCACCCGCCATTTCAAACGGCATTTTAATTTTTTTTAGTTCAGAGGACACTGGATTGCGACGTGGGGCACCTGAAAATAGGACACACAAATTTGCAATGGCACATACTGCGCGACTACTAACCTATCATGTGCCGTTGCTAATTCTAACATGTCTTAGGTAATTTAGAAAATGATAACAACATTACAAACTAATCTACTGGTAGGAGAAATGCCCAGAGAACATAGATCTGCCGGAGTGTTGGGAGGGCATGTAGTACCCGTACCTTGGCGGGGGTGGAGGTAGAGGTGAAGGTGGCGGGGATGGAGTTGCTTGTGGAGCGTTGTTCTTCTTCTCGTGGCAAGGGCAAGTGCAATACTCGTCTTCACAAACGGTGTTCATTTTGAACACCATAGGTCCCGTCACGGGTCCGTCATCTTACTAGATGTGGATCTAGACGAACCAGTGTCTCTGCGAGCTCCCACTTCAGGTTGAGTTGATGTAGTTTTGATACGGCTCAACAGCCCGGGGATCCACCCATTGCACGAAACTGCAATTATCTGATTGGTGAGAGTACTGCAGAAGATTACGTTAGTAAAAAAAGATGATGGACAAAGGTCGCGTAGCTTTGCTTACCCATGCCCGTGAGCAGTGCCAGAAGCGACGACCAGAGTTGTTCCATCCCTGGTAAACTTGCATCACACAAAAGTCACCGTGTGCACATCTTGGCCAGTTCACCATCTAATTTGGTGCGTAGCTTCTAACCTCACCTATGGATTTGAAATCTTTCTTAGCTTGTACTAGGAAATGGACCTTGAAGTCTGGATCTTGCTCAACCCACAATGCAGGACCGACAGAGTCATTATCTCCGCCTGAGGAAGACATTGCTGCTTGGTGTTATGAGCCATTGCAGAAGAGAAGGGTGGCATATATGTAGACAATGAAGAAGCCTGGGTGGTGGGCCATTCGATCCATGGGAAGAGGAAAACAGCAGTGACTCAGAGAAAACACACTCACCTCCACCTCACTCCCTTCCTTCTCCTCTCCACCCTCCTTTCTTCTTCTTGTTTTTATTCTCCCTTCCTTCCCCGGCGGCAAGCTCCGCCGCCTGTAGCACCGGTGCAGGCCCGATGCGAGATCCCCCGCCTTCCTGGTCATCAGCAACACTCCCTATCTCCCCGTTGCCCATCTACCCGCATATGGACCGCCGGAAGAAGGGTCGTGGCCGGCAGCGCAGGCACGCGGCTGGAAGCACGACGTAGGGCCATGGCCAAATGCGCAGCTGCAGAATCTCAATAAGCCGAGTAGTTTCCTCTTCCCTCGGTGCTCTTATCCTCTACCTCGTTGTTCTGCATCCTCTGTTGCTCTTCCCAGCGCCACCGCTCTACCATCGTCGGCCTCCGCGATAACCGCCTCCAGCACTGCCAGCTATACGCTCACCTCCCTGCGATGCCCGCCTCCCACGCCTTGGCCTCCAACAGGGCAGGCCTTATGCGGCGGCACGGTGGGGCTAGGCGTCCCGCGGTGGCGCCCAACTTCCCCGTCGGGGCGCAGGCGCAACCAGACGGCGGGATCCGACCTGATTCGGCTGCGCGACTGCCGGTGGGCCAAGGGACAGAAGCAGCGAGGGGGGCGGAGGGGGCTCGAGCCCCCTATGCACAATAATGGAGCTCTCCATTAATCTCCTTTGAAATTTTCTGCTATAAATGAAGTTTTTATAGTGTTTAGAGGTAGAAGAAGGTGTTCAGCCCCTCTGCATCTGAATTCTAGATCCGTCACTAGGTGGGCCTCGGCCTGATCCGATTCTGCACATGGTGTCGGGGCCGATCCCCTTGGAGTCCAACCATGGCCTGACCCATCGACAGCGGCGGCAGCTTGTAAAATGAACTCCGCGATGGTCTAGGTGATGGGGACGAGCCGCGGCAAGCATCCAACGTCAATAGACGGAGTGAGTGAGGCGCGCCACCCAATTGTGTTGAGCGGCACTAAGAGAGCTGCGGTACTCGGCAGCATGGTGATGGCGGTGACGATAAGATGCATCGGTTCTCATGTGGGTCGTCTCCTCTTGTGTGTGCACAAGCAACTGGGCTGCTCAATTGTTGATATTGGGATGCTACATGAGCCTCACGGTCACGAATTTCTTTACTACTACCTCCATTTCTTTTTATTTGACGCTGAATAGCACACAATTGTGCTAACGGACGTCAAGTATACAAGAACAGAGGGAGTACATGTGTGCGCTGTCGGATGATGAATTGACGTTTGAGATCAGCCGAAACGAAACGAAAGAGGATAAACGAAAGAGGATCTCGTTCTGCCTCCTCTTGCGGCCCTGCTCACACCACCATCCACCGCCCCTCCTCCCTCTCCCCTGTTGCAAGACGCGCCGGCGGCCGAGAGGGGCCGCCGTGGGGAGCTGATGTCGCGGCCGCCGCTAGGAGCTGCTGTCGCGACCACTACCGGTCCCGCGGTGGCTCCGTCGGGAGGTGATGCCACGACCAACGTGGGTCGACACACTTGCGGCCGGGAGAAGCACCGCCCACGTTTGCCGCGGGGGCTCCGCCAAGTGGTGCTGCCGCGACCACCGCCGGTCGCCATGGCCCTGATCGGGAGGTTCGCCGCGTCGCTCGTCACTAGGGATGAAATCGGTTGGAAACGATCGAAAATATGCAGTATCGTTTTCTATCATATTGTTTTTACTCGGAAACGATACGGAAATGATACGCTCGAAAATGATACTTATAACGAAAAATCGATACATCAGAAACGAAACCATCCGATCGAAAATATGTCGATATCGACCGATAACGATACCTCAAATCGAAAATACCAAAACCATGAATGGACATATATGCAACATGTTCACAACCAAATGAGTGACCAACAATCCAACATGAATATTACTATGCCATGTGCCCATACTATAACCACCTGTGACTCACAACTACTAACTTCTGCAGCTAACAAGTTTATATCACAGCAGCCAACCTGCCGGCTAGCCTGCTGGCGACGGTGGTGTCCGCGAGTTGGGGAATGCGAGTGGAGACTGAAGTTACATACATAGGGTTGTGTTATTGGGCCACGTTGGGCCTCCGTTGACAATTCGGAATTCCAGCGGAATTTTCCGAGGAAAAACGATCGATACATGTATTCGACGGAACAAAGTCACTATCATTTCCGTTTTCGTGTCCACCAACATTTTCCTATTTCCATACCATTTCCAGCTCCTACCATTTCCATTTCATTGTTTCTCATATTTTTCGAAAACGAAGCTCGGTCGATCGGGAATTTCCATAACTGTTTTCACCCCTACTCGTCGCCACCGTGCCAACACGAGCACTAGAGTGCCGCTGTGCCCCGTGGCACGACATGGCACGCTCAAAGCCTCTTAGGGTCGTGGTAGTGCCTGTGCATCGGCACGCACTGGTGGAAAAATAGCCTTCTGTCCCGGGTGGGAAAGGCTTTAAGTCTCTAAAGCCCACCCGGGACGAAAAGGGAGAGACAAAAGGCCCCCCATTTGTCACCGGGTGGACAACCGGGAATAAAGGGTGCCCTTTATTCCCGGGTGGTAGCCCCGCCCGGGACAAAAGGGGAGGGCCAGCAGCGCCTGTGCGCCACCCCTTTAGTCCCGGGTGGTAGCCCCGCCCGGGACAAAAGGGGAGGCACACCAGCGCCTGTGCGCCACCCCTTTAGTCCCGGGTGGTATTACCACCCGGGACTAAAGACCCCGTTGTGAATTTTTTTTATTTCATTTCAAATTATTCTAATAATATTATACGCGTATATTCTCATGTATTTAGGTGTAATTTATGTATACGTATAAATGTTTGCACTAATTATACGTGTCTACTATACGTACTATATGAAGAGAATAAACTTATAAATAAATATATACACACATTATATTACATCGAAAGCATAGCAGATAGTATTTTCTGAAAGTAGTATATATATATACATCAAAATACCGTTTCATACTAATTCTAGTCTAAAGTTCCACCGGAGGTGCTAATTAATATTTATCAATTCGATGGCCGTCATAGTGATTTCTGCCTTGTGGATTAATGACCTGGTCCATTATGAATCCGCAGAGACCTTCTTGAATCGCCAAGAGTCGGTCATTCTTAATGATTGCGTCCCTAATCATATTGTTCTGCAATGTGCAAATAATTTAATATATTACACACAAGAATTAAATATATAAGCGGTTAGAAAAAAAGTATTATTAATTGATTTAAAATAATACTTACAGTATAATCTGACGGGTCTGCCTCGCAGAAATTGTGGATGAACTCACACACATAGTATGCACATAAATGTGTCCCTGGTTCATGTCTCATACACTAAATTGAAGAAGATAATTATGAAAAATTAGTGTCATGCATTTTTAATTTGCCCAATCTGAAGTTGTTATTTGGTTTACGTACCGGAAAATTTGTAGTGAAGTTTATTCTAGGTTTCCATTGTCCAGGGTTGACAGCCTTGAATTTTTCCCAAGCTCTAGCAGAAAATAATGAAAGTTAGAGTTAGATAGTGTTAGTAAAAGCACACTATTGCATAAAAGGGAACGTATGGATAGAATTATTGCTCTTGAAACATATCTTGAAGGTCCAAGTATTTGTCCGGATCTCTTCTCAACGAATCAAAGACAAGGATGTTGCTTCTGTTGACATCAATTATGAGAAGAATCCAGTGAAAACTGTATATACATAGAAGCTCAAAAGATTAGAACTAAATAATGTTAACTAAGATAATTAGAAATGCGAACCCTTAGCAATTAAGATGGTAATCACACTTATTCGAAGTTGTAAGGTAGAAGTATCAAATCCTTGTAATGCAATTCACACAAGGTCCTTACGATTGTTTTGAATGTTGTTTCTGGTTGCTTCTTTACTTGATCTTGATTAACTAAAGATGGGTCCATGAAACCTATTCGTTGGTAACCATTCTTCCCCATGTTATGCATTTCCAGGCTACAGAAAATGAAAGACAAAGTTAATAATTAGAGTATGCATAAATTTATTAATTAGGGTATGTATTGCACCGTCACTTACAGGCACCAGGCCATGACAAGATCGGTATTCAAGGAGTCAAGATGGTAAATTTCATAAATATCCTTGAATCGCAGCCAGGACAACTTCTCGCCTTCACCAGCAAAATCTCCCGGTTTAACAAGCATGCCAATCATCTCCAGGCCCGCCTTAGACGTCTTCATGTAGAAGTCATGCAATCTGCGCATCTGAGTAGGGAGTTTCTTCACCAACTCAGGCCTGACAAAAGATTTCCCATGCTCGTAGCGCCATCTAGGTACGAAGTTTGGGTCCCGAGGAGGTGATTCGTGGCCGAGAACATATTCTAGTGGCATCCCTGTTGCTTCTTGCATTGCAATGACCGCCGCTAGTTGTTCTGCGTCCATAACTGCAAGAGCTCGTTCAGTTGCAGTGAGGCCGGATGCGACGTAAGTCTGTACTCCCGACGTCGACGCTTCTGTTGCCTTCTTCGTTGAAGGCTCTTTCGCTGACGTCGACGTTTGTGTTGCCTTCTTCATTGAAGGCTCTTTCGCCGACGTCGACGTTTGTGTTGCCTTCTTCGTTGAAGGCTCTTTCGTCGACGTTGACGCTTGTGTTGCCTTCTTCTTCTTCCTATAATCCTGTGGCATCGTCGACCCCGGTACTTGGTCGATGTAACTATTTGGTGACCCTCCTTGTCTCTTCTTCTTCATGGACTTGTGCAGCGACCGGTCATAATCACTTAGTAGTGGTTTTATAATTTCTTGTCTCTTTTCTGCTTCCTTCTTCTCTATGAAAGCTTTGAGTTTCTGCGGGCGGTCTTTATTCTTTTCTACTTCCATTTCATCGAGCCGTTTTTATTTAGCAGCCTCTTTATTCCCTTCAATCCATGCCTTGAGTTGCTTATCACACTCCGCCTCATTTTCTGATGCTGTCATGTCATATGGCAGCTTCCTTTTAACAGGCAGCTTTTTCCCTTTCTTCTTCGGGGGATTCGGATTTGGCACGGGCATAGAGCGGTAGATTTTGATCGGGACCGCCTCTTGGCAGGCTTTGGTGAAGGCTGCTTTGGTGGTGATTGATGCTTCGGTGGTGATTACTGACGATCGTCATCGCTCGCGGCAGGAGAATTCCCTCGTTGTGGAGACAGTGAGCTCCAATCATTGGGCGACGACCGGCCCGGTGATGGCCCGAGAGATGGTGCCTGCTGCTCGGCAACACTCAGAGGGATCGTTGACGGCCCGAGAGATAGTGGCTGCTGCTCGGCAACACTCGAAGGGATCGGTGGCAGCATGTTAGGTATTATGATGTAACATTTGGGCCACAATATGATACTGTGAAGCGCATCATGGAGTGTCCTTTCCCCATCACCTCCTTGGATGTCTAGCTCTATGTCGTTAAACTTTGGGTCAGCAATCTCCTCCAAACCAACTGAGGTGTAACCAGCTGGAATCTTTGAACCCAATCTTGGTAAGGTCTACTATTGTCATTCCACATTCATCTTTCTTTACGCCATTCAGGTTTACCCATTGGCAAAAAAAAGAGGGACGTTCATCGCTCCGTACTCAAGCTCCCATATCTCTTCTATGATACCATAAAAGCAGGTCTTGCCCCCGTCTTTTCCGATGACGTCCATACGGACACCACTATTTTGGTTTGTGCTTTTGCGATCTTGAGCTCTCGTGTAAAAATTGTAACCATTCATATCGTAAGCTTGAAATCTTATAATTGTGCTACAAGGTCTCCTGGCTAACAAAGCTAGTTGTGGATGAATCGTTGAGTTTCCGATTAGTTGTTCACTCAACCATGAGGGAAATGTTTCCAAGTGACGGCGTGCAATCCAAACTGGGGATTTGGTTGGATTTTGAGAAGTAATAATCTGCTCGTGTTCCATCCTATACGGAGTCACCAGTGATGATTGTTGCAGAACTGTTAGGTGTGCTTTATAGAACAAATCAGTATTATTGCTCAAACTTGATTTCCTTCCGATGGTACCCTTTCCCTGTAGCCTCCCCTCGTGTCGTGATACTGGAAGCCCAATCGAGTCAATTGTGTCGACAAAATCAACACAAAACTCAATGACCTCCTCAGTTCCATATCCCTTAGCAATACTTCCTTCCGGACGGGCACGGTTAAGAACATATTTCTTGAGGATCGACATGAACCTCTCAAAAGGCCACATGTTGTGAAGGTATACTGGACCGAGAATAGTAATTTCTTTCACAAGGTGTACCAGGAGGTGCGTCATAACATCGAGGAAGGAAGGTGGAAATACCAACTCAAAGCCGACAAGACATTGAACCGCATCATTCTGTAGCTTTCCTAGCTTGGCTGGATCGATTACCTTCTGTGAAATTGCATTGAGAAATGCACAAAGCTTTACGACCAGTAATCGTACATTCTCTGATAGAACACCCCTCAACGCAACTGGAAGCAACTGTGTCATCAACATGTGACAGTCGTGGGCCTTTAGATTTGTGAACTTCTTCTCTTTCATATTTATGATCCCCTTTAAATTCGACGAGTAGCCAGACGGAACCCTAATACTGTTCAGGCAATCAAACACGCTTTCCTTCTCTTTCTTGGTGAGAGTGTAACTAGCAGGACCATAGTAATCAACATCATCATCATCCTCTTCCGGATCAGTTTCATCATCACCCTCCCGCGGAACTTTGGGAATCTTATGAAATTCTTTCAGGTCCTCTCGTGCTTCATTGGTATCCTTCGGGTTACCGTAACAACCCATGAAGCCTAGCACATTCACGCAAAGATTCTTCGTAAGGTGCATCACGTCAATTGCGTGTCGGACCTCAAGGCTACGCCAATAAGGTAGCTCCCAAAATATAGATTTCTTCTTCCACATTGGTGCACGCCCGTTGGCGTCAGTTGGAACAGGTTCACTACCAGCACCCTTTCCAAAGACTACCCTTAGATCATTTACCATCTCAAATACGGCATCTCCATTAAAATGAGGTGGCTTCGTACGATGGTCAGCCTTCCCTTTCCAATGCATCACTTTCTTCCGTAAGGGGTGATTAGTTGGAAGGAAACAACGGTGACCATTATGCACGACCTTCTTACAGTTTTTGAGATGAATACCTTCTGTTCTATGTAAATAGTGCGTGCATGCCCGATATCCCTTGTTTGTCTGCCCAGAAAGGTTACTTAGGGCAGGCCAATCATTGATGGTTATGAACAACAATGCTCGTAGATCGAAGTTCTCTTGCCTATCCTCATCCCACACACGTACGCCGTCTTCCCGCCATAGCAGTAATAGTTCATCGACCAATGGTCTTAGGTACACATCAATGTCGTTGCTGGGTTGTTTTGGACCTTGGATGAGCACCGGCATCATAATGAACTTTCGCTTCATGCACATCCAACCAGGAAGGTTGAACATGCATAGGGTCACAGGCCAAGTGCTATGACCACTGCTAAACGCCCCGAATGGATGGAAACCATCCGTACTTAAACCAAACCTTATGTTCCTTTCCCCGTTCTCAGAAAATGTCTTGAATTCTCTATCAATCTTTCTCCACTGAGACCCATCAGCCGGATGTCTCAGCAGGTTGTCTTGCTTACGTTCCTCGGCGTGCCATCTCATCAACTTAGCATGTGCTTTGTTCCGGAACAAACGCTTCAAACGTGGTATTATAGGAAAATACCACATAACCTTCGCCGGAACTTTCTTCGTCTTGTCACGGTGCCCCTGGAGATCACCAGCATCTTCATCTCGCCGAATCTTATAACGTAGTGCTTTGCACACAGGACAAGTATCCAAATTCTCATAATCCTTACCCCGATATAGGATGCAATCATTAGGGCATGTATGGAACTTCTGTACCTCCAACCCAAGAGGGCACACAGTTTGTTTTGCTTCATATGTGGTGGACGGTAATTCATTGTTCTCCGGAAGCTTGTCCTTCACAATTTTTAGCATCCCTTCAAATGCCTTATCAGACACACCATGTTTTGCCTTCCATTACAGCATTTCTAGTGTAGTACCAAGCTTTTTGTGACCTGGCTTGCAATCTGGGTATAACGGTTTTCTGTGATCTTCGATCATACGTTGGAACTATGCATTTTCTTTTTCGTTTTCACAGTCCCTTTGTGCATCCTGTAGAACTTGGCCGAGATCATCAGCAGGCCCGTCAGCATGTGCTGGTAACACTTCTTCATCAGCATCTTCCATTAAAGTATCTGCAAAAGCTTGACCTGCGGCCCAGTCCGGAATACCCTCCTCCTCTTCTTCGTCGTCTTCCATCACAACCCCTCTTTCACCGTGCTTGGTCCAAACCACATAGTTCGGCATGAATCCGTATTTCAACAAGTGGAGGTGAAGTGTGCCCGGGTCATGTTAGTCTCTTTCGTTTCTGCAATCGGAGCATGGACAACACATGAACCCACTCGCATCCTTGTTTTTTTTTGCCACTTCGAGAAAACCATGCATGCCGGTAATGTACTCCACTGACCGTCTGTCGGTGTTGTACATCCATTGCCGGTTCATCTGCATCATATTAAGTGAAAAATATCCATGTTAATTCTAACAACACTAAAGTATAAAAAACAAAAAAAATCTTAGTACAAATGAATTTCTATGTTAGTACAAATGATAACTACTTATTACTAAATCTAAAGTATACTAAAAACTTCATCTCTTAGCTCTTAAATCAAAATTTCTATTTTCTCCTTCTCTAAACCATAACACGAAATTTAAACACAACAAATGAATGGAGGATGAAGAATAATACCTTAGCAACACCTTGGAGGTGAGAAAACTCCACAAATTGATGACGAAAAATTTGGGCAGCACCTCCCTAGGTTTGAAGCGCCATGGAGCTTAGAGGAGCTTGCTTTTGAGCTCTCGGTGAAAAATGGTCGGGCAGGGGAAGAAGAAGGGAGCGTGCTATCGATTTTGTATAGGGGAGGCCTTTTGTCCCGGTTGGTTTTACCAACCGGGACAAAAGGCCTCTGAAGGCCGGCCCCGCCAACCCTTTAGTCCCGGGTTGGTTTACCACCCGGACTAAAGCCTGGCCCCAATTATTGCGGCCGTGGATGGCTGGCCTTTAGTCCCGGGTTGGATTACCAACCGGGACTAAAGGGTTGCCCCCAATGACCCTATTGTTTTTTTAGTTTAATATATATTAAGGTCTCCAAAATTTGTGATAAAGACTAATATTAAGGCTTAATCAATACTTTGGAGGTGAGAACCCTAATATTAAGGTTTCCAATAAATTAGTCACTGGCCCAACATCAATACTTAAGATCTTAACAAAAAATATAAAAAAGTTCGTATATCAATACTTAATTAAGGTCTTACAAACATAAAAAGTTCATACATGAATACTTAAGGTACGGTCTTCACAAAGATATAGGGTGCGTCAATGCACGACACATATTTCACACTTCATTCTTCTTCCTTAGATAGTCCATATAGTTGAAGTCTCCGATCTTGAAGTCGAGAACTTCAGCGAAATATGCCAGAGAATGGATCAGTGCACTCTCTATCGCTTCACAATTACGGTCACATGGACTTCCATAAATTTCAAACAGTGGCGGCGAGGCAAACTGATATGGCCTGTAAAATGAAAGATGAGCCTGATACTTCCAATTTCTTGTTTGTATAGCATTTGAATCTGTGTAAGAAAATCCCACAACATCCATCACTTGCTCTAGAATTGCATGAAAGCTCATTGCCACAAAAGTTTGACCAAACATATCCTACAATTAAGAATAATGTTATTATGACGCATTAAAAATGTTGAATAAGAGTAAATGGTGCTCCATACCATGTCATGTTCATTTAGCCGACAAAGTCTCTCTGCGGTCCTGGTGACACTTTGTCCTTCCTCGAGTGACTTTATTAGAAAATAAGAGTAATCTGGCACAAAATACCCATTAGCGTTTAGTTGTTGTAAGCATGCCTGCACGGCGGTCCTTTCATAAGTCCTCTTAACCAGTGTAGGGGCACCCCACCCAACAATCGATACCATTTGGATGGGTTCTGAAGACAGCGAGGAGTGATTTTGTCCACGAACAGGTATGTCAAACGAGATTTTTAATTGTATGCAATTGTTTGGACCGACAATGACGCATTGTGTAACAGGAGGGGTACCACCTAAATTTTCAACAACATGTGCGAGCCACTGCAAATGATTGAGAACCTGCGTTGTATGAAAATAATATTATTATCCGTGTGTAGTACGTAAACATGAAATTTATACAACGAAAGAATATTACTATGTTGGGACGAGGTCCCTAGCTTCGATCACCAGTAGGTAACTCAATCACACCATGGGTGAAGCGTATGCCTGGACGACGAGCCCAAGGTGGCCGGTCATCAAAACTGATTCCACGACCGCCGCCATGACTTGCCATAGTTATTCTGGACTACTCTGTAATATATATAAAATAATGCTTAAATAAGAGAATGCTTAAATTTATTCTATATAAAAACAACATATATAAGACCTATTTTCTCATTTTCTAATAACTAAACAGATAAGTGCAAGAGCTCGTTCAGGTGCAGTGAGCCCTGAGGCGATGTAACTCTGTACTATACCTTTTCTAATGACCCTGATCATCTACGAACTACAGCCTCACCTCACCATCATATACACGCACATCGCTCTCCCACTTACAGTTCCAAATCAACTAGCTACAGCCCAACATCTCCTATCTAGCTACAGTCCTACGTCACCGAGCCACGTATAGCCCCAACTCGCCGGTGACGTAGCTAGGTACGAGATGTTGGGATGTAGCTTGGTGATGTAAGGCCACTGGTAAAGAACCAACCGACTGTATATGGAAAAAAGAAAAAAAAAGAGAATGCCTAAATGTATTCTAAATAAAAACAAGAAATACTTAACAAAAATGAATTAAATAGGTAGGTAGTATATTTTTGTTTGGTAATGACCATTTTTTTAATAAACTAACTTCTCATAAATTAAGCTAAATGTAAAATTAAATGCATCTCTCATCTAAAAGTTAAAATCAATTATCTCTATAGCAAAAACTATAAAATCAGAGGATAAATCACTATGTGAAACTATGCTTAAAAAATATGTGAAACTAAATACAATGTTAGCTAAATCTAAAACATCTCTTAGCTCCTCCTACCACTAAAAATCTAAATCCATATTTTCTCCATTTCTAACCATAAAAACGAAATTTAATCATAACAAATGAAGGAAGGATGAAGAATCAAACCTTAGCAACACTTTGGAGGAGAGAAATCTTCACAAATGGATGACGAAAAAATTGGCTAGGAGAAGAACTAGCTAGCTCTCTTCACAAACTATCTCTTAAGTCTCGGGTGAATGTGAGCTCGGGCAGAGGAAGAAGGGAGGTAGGGATTTATAGGTGCAGCCTTTAGTCCCAGGTGGTATTACCACCCTGGACTAAAGATGAGACTTTAGTCTCGGATGGTAATACCACCCGGGACAAAAACTTTAGTCCCGGGTCGTAACACCACCCGGGACTAAAGTCTGGCGCTAATAATTGCGGCTCGGAGCCGTTAGACGCCAGGCCTTTAGTCCCGGGTGGTATTACCACTCGAGACTAAAGGGGGGGCGTCGCAAACAGCCTTTCGAGGCCACGTCACCCCAAAAGCATTTGTCCCGGTTCCAAAGTTGAACCGGGACAAATACTTGGGAACAAAGGTCGTTTTTCCACCGGTGACGGCGAGCTGCTGTACGTGCTTCGCGTGTGCCCATGCCGTCAGGCCCGTTTGGCCATGTATAATATCATTTGTGTGATTGAAGGCTTGAAGCTCACTGTGTTGAGTTTCATCAATGTATCATGTACCGTTGCAAATCACTTTCACCCTCTTGTGCTAAAACGGAAAGCGTTGTCACGCCAGATGGAAGGATATCATCCCTGGACCCACCACTCTCTTCGTTTGCCCTGCACTTCCCAGCTCGATATGAAAGAGCGATAAAACAACTCTGAACTCGATCGGCCGACGACGAGCGGACGGCGTGACCTTAATCACTCATAGTCGTAGTGAGAGCCGATGACACATCAAGCGTTCGGTGAGAGCGCGTGTGGCCTGGTGAAGAAGCTCTGTGCCTCTGTAGCTGCTGTCCGCGCGTGCCGCGTGGTTCGAATTCAAATAGACTGGGCTGGACCACCGCCGCGGCGCCGCGCATGTTTGTTTTTGGGCTGACGCCTAGTTGTCGAGGCCCGCCCGCTGGAGATGATGGCCTGTTTGTTACGGCCTCGTACAGATTAGTGTCTCGGAGAGCCCATTAAGTGTTGGGCTGACGTTAGGTGCTGGATGGAGGCGCCAATCCTATATACCTTCCGGAAGATTTTTTCCATCTCACCTTCCGGTGTTTGAGATTGGTGCAAGGTGTCTCTACCGTTTGATCTTGCCTTCTCAGATGTTTAGACTTTTTTCCCGTTCTGTTCCGTTCCGATCTCGCCCCCCCCACCGACCTGTTAACCCACCAATCCGATCCCCCCTCGTCGCCACGGCGAGCGCGAGTTGTGAGCGCGCGGAGCGCCGCGAACGGCGAGCGCGAGGCTTCCCGGCGCAGCGGTGAGTTGCCGGCGGGCGGAGCTCGACGACCGCTAAGCTCGCGTATTCGTCTGGTGGTGGGTTTCCGCGTGGTGCGTGCGGCGGGCAGCAGTTGCGTGGAAGCTCCTAGGGTCCTCGTCTTGGTGCGTCCGCGTGGACGCGTGGTCCGCGGCATGCCGGAGGGGGCGAGCGTGGGGCTGGAGCTCCATCCTGTGCAGCCTACAGCGGCGCTGCGTGCGGCAAGCAGGTAGCGCGGCATCGCGTTTTGAGCGGACAGCACGAGCGGTGGGTTACCCATGCCGCCTGATCCCATCAGCAAAGTATGAGCTGAAGCTGATCTGTTCCCATCGAATCGATCTTCAGCTTAGAAAAATCGACAAATCCCACAGCGCCACACTCGATTGGTTCACATGGTGGCGAAAACAGCTGCACTGCCCCTTGGAACTCCTTCCCCAGCTAGTCAATTTGCGGACGAGATTCTTAAAATTGATGGACCATCAATTTTGAGCAAACTGTACCCTTTGTTTCCAAGTAGCAGCTTAGCAGGCAGTAAATGCTGGCATAGTTGACTTAGCTTAGCATGCAGTGAAAATATACTTAGTGTTTCGGATTACTGAGTCTACTGAAGGTATGCATCTCAAACAAATTATTTCATTTTTTTACTAATTACTTAAAAATGGCACAGTATTGCGCGAATGATAACAAAAATACCGAAGAACAAATGAACTATGAAATTACTGTAGTCTCTAAAAGAACCGACAAATTACTGTGTAAAGGAAGTACTCAAAGCCTCAAAATGATATTCAGTATCGGGTGAGGATGTCAATTACTGAAATTGTGACAAATATTAAGAAATGTTGTCTTCATTTAATTAAATTATAAATATTCACGACAGTGAAAAACATAAATGTTGGACATTGGGTTAAAAATCGTTGTTATCTGTATATAAAAGTTAATTTAGAACATAAACAATTTAATTTGTTGTGAAATTATTGACAAAAATTGTTGAATTATGTGAAGTAGTTGTTGGTGTATGACAGAAATGTTGAACATTGGATTAGGAAATGTTGGTATCCTTGCATAAAAGTTGATGTAGAATAGAAATGTTTTGAAATGTGAAAAACAAAAAATGTTGAATTTTTCCATGGGAAGGTTGTTGTTTGAAAATAAATGTTTGTGAAGAACAAAAATGTTGGATATTGGGTTAAAAATTGTTGATATTTGTATAGAAAAGTTGATTTAGAATAATTGTGAAATTATTGACCAAAGAATGTTGATTTATGCATATAGAATATTGGGTAATGTGTAGAATGTTTTGTGGATGAAAAGAATTATTGAATCATTTAAAGAAAAATGATAGTTAGTTTCAAGTAATGTTGATAAAAATATTGACAACATTCTTCTTTCACAACATAAAAATCGAATTAGAATAAAAATGTTTGAAACTAAGAAAAAAATATTGGGAAATGTTGCTTATGAAGAACAAAAAATATTAAACACTGGATTAGGATATGTTGGTGTCCACATTGCTTTTATTAAAATAAAATGTTAAGGATTGTGGAGAATAATGTTCATAGATAATTTCTTTTAGTAGAAAATCTCAACATTCCATTCCACATTGCTCAACAAAATATTTGCTTCATTTAATTAAACTAAATGTTCACAATTGCGAAAAATAGAAATGTTTGACATAGGGTTAAAATTTGTTATTATTCGTATATAAAAGTTGATTTAGAACATAAAAGTTGACATAGGGTTAACATTTACATGAAAATGTTGGAATTGACTTTCAAAATGTTGAACCTGGTTTAAAAAATTGTTGGATTTAATTTTTTTAAAATGTTGAGTAATAGTTATATAATATTCAACATTTTTCACATAAATGTTGAATAAGTTTTGTTTTCAAATTGATGAACAAAGTTTTCAAAAAATATTTAGTCTAGTCATTCGAAATGTTGAAAGCACGTAATTATAAATAAATGTTGCTTCACCATGTACATTACACTCACCAACATTTTATTGATGTTGACCAACTTTTTTATGAATATATAAAAATTATTTTCCTTCAGAATGCTCAATATTATATCAAATACACCAACATTAGTTATAACTAAATATTTTATTGGTGCTTGATAACATTTTTTTACACTCTCGAACATTTTTCTTTGGAGTGGTCAACATGTTATCACATACACCAATATTTTTTTTCTTTAACTTACTTCGTAGAACAATTACGTGACTATTTAATGTTTTCAATAATTCTAACTACATATTCACCTTTTGTGATGAATATTTTCAACATTTCTAATTTCCAACTTTTTTAGTTAACACAAGATATGAAGGTCCAGCAATTTTCATAATAATATGTTCAGTTGTTCTGATTTCAACATTTTGTTACATTACATGTAAATGTATTTAAAAATTCTAAGATAATGTTCCCCTTTTATGATAAAACTTTTCAACATTTTCAGCTTCCAACATTTTTTTAGTTACCGCTAGATATGAAGTTCCTACAATTTTGGTATTAATATATTGAATTGTTATGATTTCAACATTTTGTTGCAATTACATGACTAGTAAATATTTTCAACAATTCTAACAACATGTTCACCTTTTATTATTATTGTTTCTAAGAATTGTTTTTAGTTACCATTAGAAACGAATGTTCAACAATTTTCACGTGAATATGGTGAATTGTTCTGAGTTGACATTTTGTTGCACTTACATGACTCATAAATGTTTTCAATAATTATAACTAAATGTTCATCGTTTCCTATTTCTAACTTCTTTAGTTACCACTAGATATGAAGGTCTAACAATTTTCGAAGTAATATGTTGAAGTGTTCTGATTTCAAAATTTTGTTACAATTACATGTAAATGTATTCAACAACTATTAAATTATATTCATCTTTTATGATGAATGTTTCCAATATTTCTAGCTTCTAACGTCTTATAGTTACAATGATCAACTTATTAATTATTCTAACAATTTTATGATATAGCCAACATTTTAAGAATGAGTAGAAACTATTTACATGAGCAACTAATTATAACTACATGTTGCTTCAACTACATGAAAGTGTTGGAATAGACTTTCAAAATGTGGAACGAGACTTAAAGAAATGTTGGAATTATTTTTTAAATGTTGATTAATAGTTATATATTATTCAACACTTTTGACATAAATGTTGAATAAGGTTTTTTTTCAAATTGTTGAACGGGGTTGTAAAATTTTTTAGTCTAATCATTCAAAATGTTGAAAGCACGTACTTATTACTAAATTTGAGTCTAGGTATTCAAAATATTGTGTTGTGAAATTGTTTTTAGTCTAGTCATTCGAAATGTTGAAAACACATAATTATAACTAAATGTTGATTCTAGTCATTCAAAATATTGTGTGCGGAGGTTGAAAACAATAATAAATAGTGTAACATTTTATTTACTTACAACCATCAGCGGCTAAGTGGAAGAAGAATATTTCTAGAAATTAAAAAAAATAATTTAATAATTTTTGCCATTCACCAACACTTCTACATATTGCCCAATATTCGTTTTACATAAATCAACATTATTTTAAGTTTTTATACTCTCCAATCATTTATTTGGAATAAATAAACTAATATTTATTTTCATACACCAACAATTCCTTCAAATAATTCAACATCATTTGTGATCAACAATTTCACAACAATTTTTATTCCTAAATCAACATTTGTGATGTTTGCTTAACATTTTTCACAATATTAACCAACATTTCACACTAACAATTTTCATTTTGACTTTCTAGACATAGTACCATTTCTTGTTATAAATCTAGGGGAAGTGCACGTGCCACAGGCATGTGTATGTAACAACTTGCGTCGTTTGCCTGCCACCAAATCGCCGAGTAGACTCACAATTTAGATGACAATTTTGCCTTTAGGCCCTCCAAAGAATCTCAAACCATAAGCTTTATTCTTGTCTCTTGAAACTTTTATCGATAACTCCTCACAAAGATCCCACCTTTGCACATAAATCCCACCCTTGCTCGCAAGCTCTATTCTTGTCTCTTGAAACTTTTACCGATAACCTCTACAAATATCCCACCTGTGCACATAAATCTCACCCTCGCTCGTAAGATATAAGATAAGATGTTGACCGTTGGATGTTCATTAAAATCAATGATCTGATGAATGTAAGAGTAAGATGTAAGACAACCCTTTCACTCTTTATAGTATAGATTCTTCAATATTTTGCTTGGTAGACCAAACATTTTCTTTATATCATTCATCATTTACTGATTAAAGCCAATATTTTAAAATTCAACATTAAAATTTTGAACCCAACTTTTTCTAATTATTGCCAAAATTTTCTTTTTAAGTCAACATTTAAGTAATGATTTTCCTACAATTTATACAATCTACACCATTTTATTGAATTTAATCAATAATTTTAACTTCATAGTTTTATTCTTTTTATTTTGGACAAATACCACCATTTGTTAATATCAGACAACAATTATTTAACATTCACTAACAATTTGCTTGGTAGACCTATATTTCATGTACATATTTAAAACATTTGTTTTACCATAAAAAATGGTTGTCAAATTGTTTGACCAGTATTTTTTACTTAATCCAACATTTTCCAAACAATTGCAACTTTTTTATATCCACCCAACATTAACGAGGAATATTACTTTTTTATATTAGGTATGTCTCAAGTTTATATCAATAATTGACCGTTCTCATCCTAATCTAACATTATTCTACACTTTTCACGCAGGTTCATCAGTTTTAAGAAATTTAAAATATAATTGATCAACAATTCTTGTTATTATTACAACATCAACTTATTAATTATTCTAACAATTTCATACTGTAGACAACACTTCATTTAAAATTAGTAGAAACAGTTTGCTTGAATTAGAAAAATAGTATGTTGACATGTATAAACAGATTACCAAAGATTGTAAAAAAAAGTTTCACACTCAAGTCTTACATGTTATCCAACATTTTATAGACAGAATAACATTCTCCTTTTACTTACTCTCGTAGTAACACAGAACAATTTCCTGATATTCAACTACAACATTTTTAAGTATATATCATATGTCGTCTAAAAGGTTGAATTATGATTCCCTTTCTACATCTTTTTAATATTTATATATTTTTTGATGTACATATACTAACATTTTCCTTTAAGTTAAATTGACATTGAGAGATACTACTATTTTTCATATTTTACCAACATTTAATATGACAAGCACCAACACTTTATTTATATAATTCAATTTTCCAACATTTCTAAAAGTTACTTTATGTTTTATTATTATCAACTGCTCTAGTGTATAAGAAAAGAGCTTTGGATATTGAGGATTTTGAATTGTGAATTATTCTTCTCCTGTTTGAAAGCTTTTTTTTGTTCATATATGAATTCTTTTGATCTGTCAACGATCCGCATGTACAATATGCGCTACTCATATGCTTCAACAATTTCCTTTCGACATTTGTTTTCTGTGAATAAACATGTAAATATTATATATTATAAACCTAAACTTTGTAATACAAGTTTAAGTTTGACTTCCAACTTCAAAGTTTAAACTTCAACTTTGAAGTGCCCACCCATAGTTATCCCACTTATAACCACATGCCCAGCAAAAAATTCAGTTGAAAGTAAGTGAAATAGCAATGCGAAGCACAAAAAAAAGTCAAAAGAAAGTCAATTAGCACTCCTTTTTATCATAAGATCCTGCTTCAAAAAAAGTCAAAAGATCCTGTTTTTCGGGAAAAAGTCAAAAGATCATACTTCCTAAAAAAAAGTCGTGTCTTTTCTTTCTCCCGTGTCTTCTATTATTTTTCCCGCGTCGCATGGTCTTTTTTCTTTTTTTAACGTCCGCACGCTAATGATGGGCGACCCCGAACGGAACGGAACGGAAGCAACGTACCTGGGCCTAAGTGGGCTTTATAGTTGCTACGCTTAACTATCTTGCGGAAGCCACATAGGAGCTCCCGGATGGAGGAGTGGAAATCCTATACATCTTCCGGAAGATAGATAGCTAATCATCTATAACCCATTAGTAGCCCAAATAACGGTCCACAACAGCCCACCGCAGCCCACCGCAGCATCTTCTTCCTCTGGCCATCGATGCTTGGCTGCGCCGCCGCCGCTCGCGCGCGCCGGCGAGAACACAGGGGAGGGGTGGGAGGTGGGGGGGAGCGGCCGGCGGTGAGGTCACCACCGGCCGGGATGGTGGTGGAGGCGGGTGGCACTTAGGGTTAGGGTTTTCGGGGTTCGGGGGTCCGGGTTTCAGGGGTCCTCCATTCTCCGGCGGACCTTGAAAATGGAGGTGGTAGTTGCGCCGGATGCCCGGCGGCGGCGGCGGTACGGCCGACGGCGGAGGGCGAGGCGGCGCGGGAGCGCCGGCGGTCGGGCAGGGTAGGATGGGCTGGTGACCGGCGGCGTGGGCGCGAGAAGCCTTCGGGTTAGGAAGGGCGGGGCTGGACGGCGGTGGTGGACGGCGGGCGGACGGCGCGGTTGCCGCCGGCCGGGGTGGTGGAGGCGGCGGCGGTGGGTGGTGGTGAGGAAGGAGATGAAGATGAGAAGTTAATGGGCCTGGTGGGCTTTAAAGGTCGAATGCTTATCCATCTTATGGAAGATGTATAGGAGCCCCCATGGAGGAGATGATAAATGGGCCGCCACCGGTGTGAATTGGCTTATAGTTCAATGATAGGACTGTTTAATGAGATGTTATTCATCAGGGTTTAAATCCTGTTGCTCGTGCCTTATCTTGGGATTTTTCAGGATTTACTGTCGTTGTGCGTTAATTGGTAAGCAGTGTTCCTGTCGACGATGAGATGCTAATAATAACTTCGGGAGTCTGCAGATCTGCCAGGTGCTCAGTCCTTCGAAGGTGCTCATAAGGGTAGGGTTTGCGTACGTGTGTTCATAGAAATGAGTGTGCGTGTGTTGTGAACGTCTGCGTTGTACTGTAATTCTAAAACAAATGGCCGCCACCAGTTGTCGAGTTAGTTGTTAGTTGCCCATAGGGGGAAGCAATGTTTCCACGTAAAGCTTTAGGTGATTTTTAAGTTCTGATGAAATTGAAAGGCCCGTCAAGCACTACCCACCTGCGGCAGAAGAACGTATAAAACCTACTACCAAAATCAGGAATTTAAGAGTTCTATGAACCTGTCGAAACCGAAGGCCCTCTAGCTTAGTTGGTTAGAGAAGTTGAGGTATGGTCGCAACTAGTTTTTTTTTAAAAAAATTCCTTTGCCAGTGAAGTAAAGGTTCGAGGGTTTTCTAAGTTGGGATTTGGTTGAGTTGAGGTATGGTCGCAATCAGGAGACCCGAGTTCAATTTCTTGTTGAAAGTGAATTTATGGGACTAGTTTTTTTAAAAAAATTTCCTTGCCAGTGAAGTAAAGGTTAGAGGGTTTTCTAAGTTGGGACTTGGTTCCCTTCTCTTAATAAAAACTGTGGGGCGGTCTTAACCCCACCGACTTAGTCTCTGAACGCTGTAACCTTGTATTTCTAAAATTCCAAATTACTATTTGTTTTGACTTTTCTAGATATATAACTTTTTCTAAGTATCCAAACATACATCATACATATGCCTGTAGAAGATCCAAAACAAATGTTAAATGTTGGGATTTAGAAGTCGGATGGAATCCCCGAACACAGGCAATGAGATACTCACGAACAAACACAAGAAAGAACTCGACAACCCGGAGACAAGGAATCTCCGGAAGCCTGTATTCTCCTCAAAAGTTGTGAACCCCTTTACACGTGCCCTTTGGCCCCCTTTTATAGGGAGACAAAGGAATTTTTACATTCCGAAATTACCCTCGGATCTAAAGAATATTCCAAATGGGAACATGTACATGAATGTCTTTTACATCTCGTATTTTACGGAGCTAACTTCATATATTTGCAAGCCTGTCATTCGTTCACACCTTGAACCCGGACTTTCGACGCCACGCCCTTGACTCGGTTCGCTTGTGACTCTTGCCCCTCATTCGCGAAGATCATCAAGCGCACCGGTTCCTGCTTCAGAAGTCCGAACCTGGCAACGAAACCAAGCTTCCCGAGCCGCAGGGTTCCCCGAATCTTCCATCCTCCTGAAATTGCGAACACATTCTCGAATAATTTCATGAATTTAAGCATCTTCAGCGAACTTTTCACCCGAAGGTCGTAAATGGGTTAGAAAATTCTCCGCTCGTACTTCGCACAAGTTATAATTCACGAAAATTGAGACCGCATATTTCGGAAATCACTGAACAGAACGCACCGCTCAGCCCTTCCCTGCTTATACCACTGAATTCATGAGAATCATATAATCTCCGAAAACCCGAGGGTGAAAGGTTTTTACCCAATTCCCTAACACTAGCCCCTCGGGGAAGCGGGTTGACTCCGACGATCCGTTTCCATGAAAAATTTCTTGAATTGTGGTAAAAAAACGTCACCCTCGGAACGTCGGAGTGTACACGCGCCCCCCCTCTGAGCGGCGCAACGGTTATATTGAGATATCTTCTCGAAACTACCCCCTTCCCCCTATAAATAGAAACTCAGCGCGGTAACTTCGTTTCACCATCCCATTGTTTTCTTTGAAATTTTCCGGCCTCCTTGCTCCGAGCTTCGCGTCTTGAGACTTCGGAAGTTCTGTAGCTTCTTCGTTCTTCAAAGGTAACTTTTTAACTTTTTCATGTTCTTGAACGTCATTTTTACTTTCTTTGATTTTCCGTTACTTTCTTGTTCTAACTTTTCATTGAACTTTTCTTTTGAAGGTGGCTCGCACTAAAAGCACTGCTAGACCGATGACTTCCGAAGAGTTAGCCGTGACTGGCGTTCCTCCGACATCCGAGAACATTCCCCCAAGCGCTGAGAACCCGATCGTCGAACCTGTTCGGGAATCTACGAGTTGTGAGGATGGGGAGATTAAATCTAGGAACGACTCTGGTGATGGCGAGGACATTTCTAATGTCGAAGTCAATCTGAATGAGCTCATTGGTTCGAAATCTTCATATCCCCCGGCTCTTGTCTTTGGCAAGTCTAAGGTTACTGCCGAACTCATTAAGGAATATGAAGAAGCTGGGTTTTTGCCTTCTGGTGATGGTCGTCCTCCTTCTGATGAAGAGACCCCAGCTCCTGAGGCGGATGAGATTGTCATTTTTAGAGATTTCTTCACTTGCGGTCTCAGATTCCCTTGCGACATCCATCTTTCTACAATTCTTGAGAAATTCTCTGTGAAGATGCATCAGTTGACACCCAACTCCTTCCTAGAAATCTCAAAATTCTTCTGGGTCATGAAGACTTTCAGATGTACTGCGGGCGCTGATATTTTCGCGCGACTGTTCGAGCTTCTTATTCAGAGGGATATCGTCAAACTTGATGACAGGAAGCTGTATGAGGCTCACTATGGGTGTTGTACCTTCAACACTCGAAGGAAAAATGCCAACCAGAATCTTACCCGTATTCAGCTTGCTACTTGTAGTAAAAACAACTTGCCTGAAGATTGGCGATCCTATTGGTTCTATGTGAAGGTCGACATGTCTAAGGTCCCCAACTACACCGGTCCAGCTTACCCCTTTTATTCGCCTATTGCTCCTATATCTGCTGTCAGTACTGGTATGTCCAATCGTAGAGTCTGTAGTTTCAAGAGTGCCGAAAATGGTTTTATCTTGCCAGCACTATTCTTGGCGGTCGCGATGTTATTGAAGAATATGTTGCAGCGCGCATCTGGCCCTTGTCACATGGCTGGAGTCCTTCAGAGATTATTTGTCTTGATGTGGAATGGGCTTCTCAGAAGGTACCATTTCCACGATTCCATCTGCGACTTGAAGGTGGTCACAGTCTTGAGGATTTTATCCTCGAAGTTGAAGAGAAAGTCAGCAAAATGGTTGGCGAATTTACTCTGAATGAGTACAAGGCCTACAAGCATATCGTGAAACACAAGAGGAGAGTGAATCATGTCTTCTCTGAACTTGGTGCCGAAACAACTCTCCGATCTCGTCCGCCTGGCCCAGACAAAAAGACTCCAACTCTTGGGGTAGCTAGCTCTTCGGCTGTTGTGGCTCCTTCTAAGCCTCGGAGGAAAAGGGCTTTGCGAAGGGAGAAATTTAAAGACGATGCTGGCGTTGCCTCCTTTCCTGCTCTCTGCCCATCGAAAACCAAATCTTTGGAATCCAGCAAGAAGAAGAGAAAGGTTTCTGAAGGCACCTCTGAAGCTAAGATTCAGGCAGCCTCCAGCCTTGCAGAGTTAGGCAAGAAAAGGGCCAAGAAAGCTGTGAAAAAGGTTTCTTCTGTTGTTGTTCAGCGCATCCCTTCGGCCTTTTCTGATGAGGAGATGGAGGATGAACCTCGTCGAACAGGTTTTTTTCTTGCATCTGCTGTAAATTGAGGTCCGGGGTTCATCGTGATTGTACTCCAAGTTCTGAAAACGAATTTGTTGATGTTGAAACTTTTTTAGATGTTGCCCCTGAAGCTCAAGCCGCTGCTGAGAAACTTGTTGCCGTCGCTTCCTTCAAGGCTGAAGCTTCCAAAACTCTTGCTACTGGTGACGAGGCATCCCCGAAGTTTGCTGAGGACTTGGAACGTACAGTTGATCAGAGTGGTGGATCTCTTGCGGACCCCTCTTTGGTTGAAAATCGCGAAGATATCCCCGAAGAACAAGACCCTACTCCTGAAGTCGTCGCTTACAATGAAAACTTCGGTATGTCTTTCAGGGGTGAACTGTTAAGCATTGGTGGTCCAGTGGCTGGTAAGGATGGCGGTAGTCCTAGATTTTCTGTGTTGTGGAGGTCCTCTAAATTTGTGACTGAACACGTGAGTGAAACAGGAGGAGATGCTCCGAGGGAGATACCTCGTCTAACTGATAAAACAACTGCCGCTCCTGAAGAACAGACTTCTTCTTTCCTTCAAAAATCTTTGAAGATTTCTGATTCTGCTGTCCAAGAACCCGCGAAGATTTTCGATTCGAAAGGTTTGTTTACTGCTCTTTACTTGTTTTCTGCAACTCTTTCTATCTTCCCTATTGAGCCCGTTTTTATTCTCTTTTTCTTTTAAGCTTTTGAGGAATCTCTTCAGAAACGTCCCACCTCAGAACTTTCTAAGTTCAATACCGTCCTTAGTTTGAAAATAGTCGTTGTTGGCAGGCTTGTCTCAGAAAGGTTTAACGAAAACGAGCAGCTTGTGATTAAGCTTAGTGATGAATCTCGTGACCTGAAGTGCGATCTCGAAAGAGCTCAAACTTCGAATCTAGAACTGGATAAATAAATTAAAGAGCTGCAGGAATCCTTGAAGAAGTCCCATGAAGAAAAGAAGCTTGCTGACATTGCTCTTCACAACTTGAAGAAGGATCATGATAAACTTGCTAAAGCTCGCGAAGATGATATCAAGATGATTCAAAATCTTCGCAAGGATGTTGACAAGAGCATTAACACTATAAATGAGTTTCGTAGTGCTAATGCTGAACTTGTGATGCAAAATGCTGATCTTGCTAAAACTCTCGGCACAAAAGAGAAAACCATACTGAATCTCGAAAAGGCGCTAACTGAGCGGAGTGAAGCCATGAGCAAGGGCACTGAAGGAATTCGGCAAAGTTTCAAACTTTTGTTTGAGGAATATAGAGAGGCTCTTGGTCAGTTCGGCACCCGTCCAAACCCTTTTCCTGAAAAGGGTGATGCTTCAGAGGTAATGGACTGGATGCTGAAAGAATTCAAGGCTCTTCCGAGCGTCATTTCTGGTGCCAGTGACTTCGCTGCGATTTTTTGCGTCGAGAGCTTGCTTAAGCTTCTTGAGAATTATGATTGTGTTGATCTTGAGAAATTTCGCGGAGCGATTCAGCGATTCCCAGATGCTGCGAGCACTTCTGCTATTCGTGTTGATGAAGATGTTCGGGCCATAAAATTGAAGTTCATGAAGGAATTCTGGTGTTCGCTAAAAAGACCGCCTGTGACAAACTTGATGAGGTTACTTTTCTAAACTTTACTCAATTTCTAGCCTCTTATTGTCTCCTTTCTTCTTAGAACTGATGTCTCTGCATTGGTTTTTTGCATTTATGACCCCTTGATCCTTTTTTCAGCTAATTCAGAAGGAAACCAGTGCTGAGATTCAGAAGGCCCTCGAAGCTGCTTCAGAATCTGATGGGAACGAGGAGGGTGATGACGATGCTGATGACGATGATGAAGATGGTTCAAGAAGTAAGAGCAGCAGTAGCAGCAGCATCAGCAGTAGTGAAGGCCATGATGGAGAGGAAGGCAGTTCTGAGCAACACACAAGCTCTCTGAAGGTTGATATCGTCGGATGAAGCAGAACTCGCTGAAACTATTTCTCTTGGCTCTTAAGAACTTTGAACTTGTACATTCATGGGTTACGACCCACTCTAAACTTTGTTTTGTAAATCTTAACCTGCGCAGGTCCTGCAAGGTGGGCCTGTGCAGGACGTCATTCCTTTGCGTTTCCATCGTCAAGACCAGATAGTTAGTGGTGAAGCCTGGCGTTTGTACAAAGAGGCTCATCCTGGATGCAAATTCTTTGATTTTTTGCTCTGGTGTTGTCAATATTTCTCTATGCGTAGCTTTCAACTTGGCTCATTTTTTCTCTCTCGTGATGGTTACACTCTTGCAACCAAAGCTTCAAGTTCGCGCACTTTTGTGAAGACGGAGCCCCTTAGCCCCATTAGTGACGGTTGCGACTTCGCTTATGCTTGTGATGTTGTGGAAAATAGAGGTCGTAAGCCAGGTCATGTTGTTGAGCTACCTTTCTGAACTTCTGGCTCATCAAAGCTATGTAGCGCATTCTTTTGAAATTTTGTATGAAACTAAGGCAATAAACTCGTTTTTTGAAGAAAAAATGTCACCCTTCCCACCTTGCCGTTTTCATGCAAAATTTCATTGAAAGTTCCTTTTCATGTACTTTGTTCATTTTTATTGTGAAATCTTATACTCAGAATACAAGTTGATAAAATTTGCTTTGCGAATTTTTTGGACTTGTGCCCGTGCAGGATCAAACTTAGGTTGATATCACAACTTACAGTTGCTTCAACCTGGTGCTTTTTTTACACGAGAGCCTTCTTACTGTATCTACTCGTGCGCAGATGCTTTTTGGTGATGTTCTAAAGTACCAAGCTCCTTAGCCTACAAACCTGTACTCACGATCGAAAGAACTTTATATCAGATATTACTTCATAATCTTTTTCACGAATACTTCATATCAAAGTTTTCGAACTCTTTAGACCACAACTTGTTGTTGTCTCAGGCCTTTTCGTAGGATATCCCTTTACTCTGGGATCTAGGCCACAACTTGTTGTTGTCTCAGGCCTTTTCGTAGGATATCCCTTTACTATGGGATTTTGGCTTTCACGGAACCCTCAGCTATCAAGGAGCCTTTTCACGAAACTTCTCTTTCACTTTTGGAACTTCGGCTATCAAGGAGCCCCTTCATAAAACTTTTCTTTCACTTTTGGAACATCGGCTATCACAGAGCCTTTTCATGGAACTTTTCTTTCACTTTTGGAACTTCGGCTATCACAGAGCCCTTTCACGAAACTTTTCTTTCACTTTTGGAACTTCGGCTATCACAGAGCCTTTTCATGGAATCATTCTTTCTCTTTGGGATTTCGGTTATCACGGAGCCTTTTCATGGAACTTTTCTTTCACTTTGGGATTTCGGCTATCACGGAGCCTTTTCATGGAACTTTTTTTTCACTTTTGGAACTTCGGCTATCACAGAGCTTTTTCATGGAACTTTTCTTTCACTTTGGGATTTCGGCTATCAGGGAGCCTTTTCATGAGATCATTCGACTTATCAGAAACTTCTCAACACACATAATTTGGGGGAAAGCTCTTTTCATATATGACAGAAAGAGTATTTACATAGGATCCGCCTCGTTAAAAACCTTGCCCCTGATTTTGGGCCCCCTTTGCAAGGAAAAGAGTACGGTCCTTTTTATTGTAAGGTAAATGCAGGAAGTAAAATTTTTGTTCCTGAAGCCACTTATAGTTCTGTAGCTCGGGTTTTACATTTTTTCTTACGGAATTTAAACCTACGAAAGAAATTGCAGAAAACTAGATCTAAATACTTTCATGACTTTCATGGGTAGTACCTTCGGAGATTATCTGCATTCCACGAATGCGGCAATTCCTCACCAGTCTGATTTCCTGAGTTTTTGCTTCTTCAGAGTTATTTTCTCGTCTGTTTCAAGGACATGTTCGATGATATCCCTATCAACACCTTGCAGGTCTTTCGCTGATCAAGCAAAAACATCCTTGTTCTTGTTTAAGAACTCGATGAGATCTTTTTCTACCGTCCTATCTGGCATATCATCTAGATAAACTTTTTTCGTTTCACCATCTGCACTTATCTCAACTTTCTCTTTGTCTCTATTGGCTTTGACATATGGTTCTTTCTTTTCTTCAGTGGAGTTCAGGTGATGCACATTGCTCTGGCCTGGTGTGTGGCCCTTCTCTATGTTTCTAGCTTCTTTTTGATCACCATATACTGTGATGACTCCTTTGGGTGTCGGGATTTTCATACACAAGAATTGCTGCCTTATCACGGCATCGAACCTGTTGATGAACCCTCTGCCGAAAATCGCGAAGTATGGATGATACATATTGACGACATCAAAGGTGAGACTCTCTGTTCTAGCATTGTCAAGATCTCCGAAAGAGACTGGAAGAGCTATTTTTCCCACTGGTTTGATTGGCTTTCCTCCGAAACCCAGCAGTGAGTATTCTGGTGGCTGCAGCATGTGCGGACTCAAGTTCATCTTCTCAAATGTCTTCATGAATAGTATGTCAGCAGAGCTTCCGTTATCCACTAGAACCTTTCCAATTACCCATCCAGCAATATTTACTTCAATGACCATGGCATCGTTGTGATTAGTGGATTTCAGCGTGAAGTCTTGTTCGGTGAATGTTATTGGCACCTTGGCCCATTCTGGTCTTGCTGCCGGGCCATCATTGATGACCATATTCACAGATCTAAAGTAGTTGTTCCTCTGCCTCTTTGTTTCAAACTCCATGACCGAGCCTCCAGTTATGGGCATGATAGTTCCGAAGGAAGGCAATGCTTTCGGATTGTTGCTTCTTGAGCTTGACTCTGGTTTCACTGGATTGGCTGGTGGTGGTGGCAGTATTTCTTGAATTGGTTGTGGTTGTTGAATGGTTTGAATTGCTTGAGACTGAGGAAAGAACTGCTGTGAAGGCTGCCATGTTGACTGTGCCTGCTGGAATTGCTGAACTGGGACTGAAGTTGCTTGGGGACCCATCAGCTGAGGTTGCCAGAAATTCTGACGAAACTGATTTGGGATTGTGGAGGCGATAGACATCATTGTTTTTTCTTGCTGAATTCTTGCTACGTTCTTCTTGGTTTCTGGGCAAGCTTCGGTACTGCGACCCCTTCCATGATATCTACAATAGAAATACGGGTCTCTTGGATCATGATTTTGAATTTTCGGAGGTCCTCTTCCTCTTCCTCTTGAAGGGAAACCCCCTCTTGTACTTGGTCTGTATTTTGGTTGAATTTTGGTGAAGGATTCTCCACGTTATTGATGTTTCAGGGAGTTTGAAATTGAGGTCTCCATCCCATTCCTCTACTATTTTGTCTTGCTTGGTTTCGTTCAACCACTCTTCTTCTGTGATCTTCATCAGATTTGATGTACTTTTCCAGTTCATCAAAAAGTTCTTCAATGGTTTGTGGTTCTTCCCTGGATAAGTGCGAAGCTGTTGGTCCTGGAGTTAGACCACTGATTAATGCTTCGATCGTTGTTTTGTCATCTGTTCTCGGTGTTTGAGACTGTTGCTGCATGAACCTTCTGACGAAGTTCTGCAGTGGCTCTCTGTCTCTTTGCTTGCAATAGTAGAGATCTGATGGCTTTGCAGTTGTTTCATGGAAAACTTGGAATGCTTGAATGAACTTTGTCTTGAGATCAATCCAACTGCAAATTGAGTGTGGAGGTAGCAAGGAATACCAATTGAGAATTGGGCCTTCGCAAGCAATGATGAAGGATTTAGCCAGAGCGACATCATCTCCTCCAGCTGAGTTTACAGCAGCTTCATAGCTCATAAGGAACTGTCTGGAGTTTCCATGCCCATTGTACTTCGGGAGAGAGACTGGTTTGTACTTCGGAGGCCATGGCGCAGTTTGCAATCCAAGGGAAAGTGGTGATTCTGGATCTGCGAACTGCGAAACTCCGTTGCCTGTGAAGAAATTCTCTCTCGGGTTTCTTTTTCGCTGACCAGAACTCTGATTTGGCGAATCGCGCCAGAGAGAACTGTTTTCCTGTTCCTTCATTTCATCGATTTGCTTGTGCATTTTTCTAGTTGTTCTTTCGCTTGGTTGAGCTTCTCCAGTTTCTCTGAAGCTTTTCTTTTTGCTTCCAGCTACATCGCGAATTTTTCCTTCTCTTTCTGAAGCATTAGCACTTTTCTGTTTACTACTTCCAACTGCTTGTCCACGACATCTTCATCTTCATCTTCGTCCTCGGTAGGTGTTTCCAGAACCTGTCTAGTTTTTTCCTCTCGTGCTTTCTTGAGGGCTTCGAGCTTTGCCTGCCTCTCTTGGTCTGTAATCTGCTGAGGGTCTGTAGCAAGAGAGTTTCCATTGTCTTCCTCTGCGTGGTGGTCTTCCTGGTCTGCATCGGTAGGCGTGTACTTCTTAGACTTCTTCTGTGGAGGCATCGTGAGTGTTCTGTCGGCTTAAACCACTGTGGGCGCCAATGTTGAGGATTTAGAAGTCGGATGGAATCCCGAACACAGGCAATGAGATACTCACGAACAAACACAAGAAAGAACTCGACAACCCGGAGACAAGGAATCTCCGAAAGCCTGTACTCTCCTCAAAAGTTGTGAACCCCTTTACACGTGCCCTTTGGCCCCCCTTTTATAGGGAGACAAAGGGACTTTTACATTCCGAAATTACATTCGGATCTAAAGAATATTCCAAATGGGAACATGTACATGAATGTCTTTTACATCCCATAATTTACAGAGCTAACTTCATATATTCACAAGCCTGCCATTCGTTCACACTTTGAACCCGGACTTTCGACGCCACGCCCTTGACTCGGTTCGCTCGTGACTCTTGCCCCTCATTCGCAAAGATCATCGAGCGCACCGGTTCCTGCTTCAGAAGTCCGAACCTGGCAACGAAACCAAGCTTCCCGAGCCGCAGGGTTCCCCGAAGCTTCCATCCTCCTGAAACTGTGAAAAAATTCTCGAATAATTTCATGAATTTAAGCATCTTGAGCGAACTTTTCGCCCGAAGGTCGTAAATGGGTTAGAAAATTCTCCGCTCGTACTTCACACAAGTTATAATTCACGAAAATTGAGACCGCATATTTCGGAAATCACTGAACAGAACGCACCGCTCAGCCCTTCCCTGCTTATACCACCGAATTCATGAGAATCATATAATCTCCGAAAACCCGAGGGTGAAAGGTTTTTACCCAATAACCCAACATTAAACTTTTTTTGTGTGTGTGTGTGTGTTGGTGTTGGGGGGGGGGGGGAGGTACAAAGGAGACTGTGATCCAAATGGGTCAATCGATACATAAATTCATCATACGAAGCAAAGTTCGTGGGAAAAAACAAATACATAAAATGGAATGAGAAAAATTGGATGAAACCACATCGACATGTATCAATACTCAAGATTACATGTAAGCTTATGTTTGGCACGGCAAGAAGTCTGCATTCCTTCATCAATCAGCATACGTTCAAATGCATCCATCTTGCTCTCATGTTGTCGACATTTTTCGTTGAAACTTAAAGCTACTTTACAAAGTCTTCTGGCACTTGCGAGCACAGCTTCCATGAACCAGAGCTCACAATCAGTTCCTGTGAATCCGGTAAGCTCCATTTCCTTCAGGTGAGCTAGGGAGATAATCTCGTCAGATGTCCAGTGGTTTGGGTGATCACATTCCAGACCTAATCCTCGGTCTAGGTCATAGTGCTGCAGTCAGATAGATATATGTATGTGTGGGTTTAGTGCAACAGATGGGAGAGAGAAATCATCTTAGGAAAAAGGAAGTAAACAGCTAGCATTGACCGGTATAGAGTTGGTGCTCACCAGGGTGAGGAAGAAGGGTAAATGTAGGCTGAGTTGCCTAAGATTGGTGAATCGTGTGAGGAGGTTTGCCACGCCAACTCCAAAGTTATGCCTCTCAAAGGCCTTATAAACATTAACCGTCAGAGAAATGATATGAGGAAAGTGTGGTACCTTATCTTTTATCAAGTTCACATCGTCCTTGAATATCAGTACCTTGTCAGAGTAAACAAAAAAAGAAGAAGTTTAACAGGCAATGAGGCAATATACACGTCCGGGAGCAGCTGGCGGGCCCGGGAAAAAGGTAGAAAAGAGACGCGAGATGCATTCGATCGTTGGATGCAGATCTAAAGGTCCAGGAAAAAGTGATTGAGAGAACACCAGAAATCAAGTATTTGGTGTGGAGGAAATCTGTAAATATATATAAAATGTCATAACAAATTTATGTGAATTAATCCAGCACGTGAAGAAACAACACTTACCTTTGGACCGGCGAGAGTGACCTCAAGGCATGTGAGTGAGATACAATTGTTCAAGAGGAGCACAGAACCATCGTTGTGATGTGACCAGACATGGAGCTTGAGGCTCAGCACCCGCGGCAAGCCTCCATCGACTTGAAGCAACCTAGGCGGTTGGCATCCTAGTCGAAACGACAATGTGAATTCTTCCAGCCTCGGAGCTGAGAGGCTGAGCACCTTGTGGCAGCAATCGTCCATGTGCAGAACCCGGAGACTAGGAGTACTCAGTTCCAGCGACATGACGCTGAAGTCCTCCAACCACAGCTCCGAGAGCACGCCAGCTTTGAGCCGCATCTCATCCCGGTACTTCGGGAACCGTACCTTGCTCATGCGCAGCTTCCGCAGGAGGGGGCAGCTCGCCGACGACACGAGGCGGGCAAGGAGGCGAGCGCCGCCACCGTCTGCGATCTTGATCCGTTCGAGCGAGAGATCCTTGAGTTATGCGAAGCTCATCACGTCCGCAGAGAGCCGGAGTCTCAGACCGCCGAGTGCCAGACGCATCGTCTCCAGCCTTGCTGGGGCTCTAGGGAGGCCGTCAAGAAGCACCACCGCCTTTTTCTCACCATCACATTCCTCGATGGTTTCGTAGTCTCTGTGCTCATCGTCATCACTTCCTCCCGGAACCTTCATACGCTCCGGCAGGGGCATGTCCAGGATCAACGACTTCACCCCGTGCTGGAATGCGTGCCGGATCCAGCCTTGTGCGGCACCGACGGACACACGCATCAGCTGTTCCACGTCGTGGATGGAGAAGGCACCAACGAACGCCGGCATCGTCGTCGGTTGCTCAGGCTCAGATTCCCTGATATACGAGATCGACAGGCTCTCGATTATGTCGCCGCCAGCGGGTTGGGTCGAACGCTGGGAAAGGACAACGTTGACGAAGGCGACGAACTCGTCCAAGGCGGCGCGCCATTCGTCGACGTTGGCTGCCCTGGGCACCGGCCGGGAGGCGAAGCGAAGCACGGGGACGCGCGTCCAGAGACGGAGCCACCGTCGCGAGACCGCGCCCGTGCGCACCGCGTCCCTCGCGTCGGGCACCAGGCCGAGGACGCGGAGGAGCACGTCGTCCTCGAGGCCGCTGATCAGGTCTTCGCCGGCGGATCGGGATGGCGTCGCTCGCTTCGCGTCGCGCGCGTCCGCCGCCGCCGCCGTGGAATCCATGCGCGAGATTGGCGACCGGGTAGATGCATGGGAGGGGACTAGTAGTTGGTGATCGCGGCCGTGTCAAACATGCATGTCATTACCGGCTCGACTCGATCGATCATGCACCAGGCAGGTTTTTTATGGGTAATAAATAGTAATGCCACCGTTTGGTGCGTCCGGACGCATCGGACGGCCTCCGCACCTCTCCTTTCCCTCACGACTCCGCCGAAGCGTGCGGGAGCACAGGGGATAACGAGCGGAGAGGCTCGGGAAATATGGCTAGCGGAGGACTCTGAATACCGAGCTGGATAACTAGTTGGAGGATTTCAGAGAGACTAGTTTTGTTTATTCTAGCCAGTCAACTTGTTTTATAGAGACTCTTGGAGATGCTCTTAGAGCATCTTTAAAACTAAATAGTTAAAAAAAGTAATGCTCAGAAAACGGGCGTCCGGACGCGCCCCCCGCTTCGGACGGGTGACCTGGCGACGGCGGACCCCACCCTCGCCCTTATCTCTTCCCTACCACTACTTTTTTTTTCCGGATCCAATTTTCCCGTGACCGCCCCCCTCTCCCAATCATTCTGCCGCACGCACCCGCAGCGCCCGGAGCTCCACCCACCGCCGCGCGTCCGCGGCGCTCACGCGCGGCGGAGCTCGCGGCAAGGCCCGCCGCCAGAGCTGGGGCAGTTCGACGGGGTGGGAAAGCTCGGGGAGGAGGAGCAGGAGCTCGCCGGCGGCCTGGGCCGCCGCCCCCTGCGGCCAGAGGCGCAACATGGTGCAAGAGCTCGCCGACGGTCAAGCGTGGAGCTCTCCGCGGCCAGAGGGACAGCCTGGTGCGGGATCTCGCCGGTGCTGCCCTGCGTCGAGCTCGCCAGTGGGGTAGGCCCCTGCTTCCCGCGGTCGGGCGCTGGAGCTCGCTGGCGCAGTCGAGCACAGAGGTCACGGCGGTGCCGCGCGCGGGGCTCCCGCTGCTCCTGCGGCGACGCCCACAGAGGAGCTCGCGGCGGCACCCGCGGCGTCTGGACGGCGGGCTGGGGACGACAGCGACAAGGAGACACGACGTGTGGTAGGGTCTCGGTGCATGTTGCAAGCGTGTGTCCCACGTGTTCCAGATGTCTCACAAGTCACAAGGATGTTGCAAGTGTTTCGTGCGGATGTTGCAAAAGTAGATCTAGATGTTTCAATGTTGCGGATGTGTCAGTAGGAAGTTATAACTTTGTGTTAGCAGGAAGTAACCTAGAGGGCTCTCCATTTAAGCCTAAATGGAGAGGCCTCTCCGTTTAGATTTTCCGTAATCTATTATCTTAATACTACAGTGTTAAAAGAAACCACCACGTTTGCCGAGAGGGTCTAGAAATTCCCAGGTTAATCTAAAAAAGAGAAGAGTTTAGACCGTTGGATTTTATGAACATCTAAATGTCAAGAATAACCTAAACAGTCTATGCCTAATACAATTCAGAATTATGAGAATAACCTAGAGAGTCCATATCTAATACAATTCAGAATTAAAATTAAGGAATAAAAAAGATCCGTGATACACTTGATGGCAACAACTATATATTTGCTAAACAATTTCAGGAGTCCATACGTGAATTCGCACTACATATGAAATCTAATATTATTAGAGAGTCAACACTCACATGATAATGTAGGGGCTTGCCCCTCCTGTTCTTAAAAAAAACATTGGCATAATAAATGAAATGACACCACAATAATCAAAGTTATATATATAGAAATAAATAGGCTTCTAAAAATGATTATGTTAATTCAAAAAAAAAAGAGAAGAATACTTACTCTAAAATTTAATGAAGATCTGGGCTATCTAGATTAATCCAAATAATCTACTTTGAAGAAAATACAAAATTAGAAATTAAAAGAAAATTTAGAATACAGAAGGAGTGCCCTAAGTAAAAAAATCTTTCACTCTAACCACGTTGGAAGACAAATTGGAAGAAGTGCCCTAAATAAAAAAAAACTGCATTTCACCTTTCCTACGTTGGAACACAAAATTGGAATGAAAGACAGAAAGACTTATACAGGTGGAATCGAGTATGTCGAGTTGAACCTCTAAAATAAGGCACATAAGTATACTCATGGTACATATTGGCGCATATATTGGAGGGTGTGGCGTTGAATTAGATTCAATATACCAAATCAACTACGGTACTGAAATGAACTACAATTCCATTTTTATTGTTTAGATGACCACTAACTTGACTTTTGGAATTTTAGGAAGCAATCCAATTCAATTCATATTTGCATATCAAAAGCATGAAATTGAAATTTTGTGCATGGTGCTTCGGTGGAAGAGGAACAATCAGCCACCAAGCACAAGTCACAATAAAGAAGGAGCTGTCAACGAGCAGGGAGAAGAGAAAGAAAGGGGCACTGATCGCTGACTATATGGAAGAAGGGACCTCCATATGGGAGGAAGAAAGGGTTGCACCTAGAGAGAGAGAGAGAGATGCCGCTCCTGCACAAGCGCGTCCGTTGATTGATAGAAAGCTTCATGCATGGCTGGCTACAATAGCTATTGACATCACCACCAGGTACAATGAGCTCATCGAGTGGATTTGGATCCGCACGCGGTGGGATGTGGAGCACCCAAACTCTCTACGCAAGGTCAACGTCTAAGCCGGACTTGGAAGCAGCAAAATTAGAGAGGCAGAGTGCAGAGAGAGAGAAAGAGGGAGAGAGAGAGGGAGAGAGGTAGGTTTGTGGAGGGATCGAGATATGCAAGAGACAATTTTAGTCAAATACGGAGCTGCAGAGCTTGCAATGTATGCGAAGATACGGTGGAACGTAGAATGCCATTCGGTAATGGGTATCCAACAATACTAGACCATCCAAACAACAAAATTGAGATGTATTGATACCAATTTCAAATTATAGGAAGTGCAATTCCGGCCCACAAACTTTCTACGCTGTGTCATCCCGGTCCATATACTTTTAAAGTGTGTCGTTATTGTACCTAAACTCAATTTGGGTCTCTAATCAGCCCATTAACAAGTCCATTGCACCGAACGGCTGTTGCATATTTGCAACTGGAACCCTATCTTTTTTTTTTGTCGATTGATTTTCCATCCTTCCCGCCGTCGTTTCTGGCACGCAGGTACGCTGCCACCCTAAACCCTGGCTCGCGCCACCATCAGTCAACTGGCGCCCTTCGCATGTGCTCCATCCTGTTCCGCAGCCGAGCTCCGATCGCCGGCCACCGCGAGCACTGCGGGAGACGCGTCGTCGCACAGGGAAGACACACGGTCGAGTGGGCACGTGAAGGGGCACCGCGACGCAGATGGAAACGAGAAGGTAAGGCGAGAAACGAATAAAAAAAGACGGGATTCCAATTGCAAATATGCAACAATTGTTCGATGCAATGGATCCGTTAATGGGCTAATTAGAGACACAAATTGAGTTCAAGTACAACAATGACACACTTTAAAAGTTTATGGACCGGGATGACACAACGTAGAAAGTTTGTGGACTGCGGTTGCACTTTACTCCTTCAGTATCTACATCCGAACGGGTTTCAATGATTTAAAAGGATGATTAACTACTCAAGAGGGATTTAGAAATATACAACTAACATAGCATTTACAAAAAATTATAATTTATCAAATCTTGCCGCACTATTAGCGCGGGCTAACTTGCTAGTAAAAATAAAGAGATTGTTGGAGTTGCTCTAACAAGCTAGACACGTAAGATTATGGGTGTCACGGTAGGAAGTCCACATTATTCCTCCACCAAGTAGCATTTGGCCAAATGCATCCATCTTTCCCTTATGTTGCAAACAGTCGGCATTGAAACTTATAGCCACTTTCTGAACACTTTTGGCGCTTGTAAGCACGGCTTTGATGAACCAAAGCTCACAGTCAGTTCCTGTAAATCCTGTGGCCTCTAATTCTTCTAGGTAAGCCATGGAAATCTCATTGGATTCCCAATGATCTGGGTGATCGCATAAGAGATCTGATTCTTCATGTAGATTACATTCCTGCGGTATAGATTTGTATAAGTTTAGTGCAACATAGAGATATCATCTTCTAAAAGATAGCTAAATAGGGTTGATGGATTTAGGATATACGTATGTATAGAAGATACTCACCAGGCTGAGGAAGATAGGTAAATGTAAGCTGAGGTGTCTAAGATTGCAGAATCGTGTGAGGAGGCTTGCCACGCCAGCTCCAAACTCATGCCGCTCAAACCAATTAGAAACATTAACAGTCAAAGATGTGATGTGAGGGAGCTGTGGAACCCTGCTTTTTATCAACTCCACGTCCTCCTTGAATACCTTAACAGAGTAAAAAAAAAACATCGGCAATTAGGTAGTAGATAACGAATATTGTAAAAAGGAAAGAAATTTATGCAAATCCATCACATGAACCGATGCAAAATCTAAGAAAGAAAACATGGGAGATAAAGTACAAATTTTTAAGGAGGGGAACTGTTGCTTATCACGTGACCAATGCCAGTAATTAAAATAGCTAATTCCTTGAAAACAATTAATACAAGCTAGTTAAAGTCATATGGCAGTATGGTACACATGAAAATTCGTATTAGTATAAGCGAAATTAGTAAGGGAAAGTTTTCGATAATTATCGTAATACCCACAATTCTTCGTACATTTGTTCAGTTATATTGAAGATGGCCATTCATATGGTGTTTTATTTGAGGTTTGACAAGATGTGGTCCAGCAACACTTACCTCTTGAGCGTAGAGAGTCACGTCAAGGCATGCGAGCGAGCTACATTTCTTGAGTATTAATATGTTACTATTGTTCTCAGCCTCGCGATGACTTGTGACACAAGAACGGTGTGACCAGAGAGAGATCTTCAGGCTTTGCACGCACGGCAGGTAACCATCGATCTCAAGCCACCAAGGTGGGTATCCTAGTTGAAACGATAGTGTAAGTTCTTCCAGCCTCGGAGCTGAGACCCTGAGCACCGCGTTGGAGCACTTGTAGATGTGCAAAACCTTTAGCCTAGGAGTTCTAAGCTTCAGCGACCTCAACACTTTAACGTCCTCCATCTGTAGCTCCGAGAGCATGTCGGCTTCTACTCGCATCTCTTCATAAAAACCTTGAAGGTAAATCTTGCTCATGTGCAGCTTTTGCAAACGCGGGCAGCTCTCCGACGACACGAGGCGGCCAAGGAGGTGAGCACTGCCAGCTGCTATCCTGATCCTTTCAAGCGAAACATCCATGAGCGATGCGAATCTCATAGCGGTGGGGAGCCGGAGCCGTGAGCCGCCTAATGCCAAACGCATGGTCTCCAACATCACAGGGTTAGGGAGCTCGTCAAGAAGCACCACTGGCTTCTTTCTGCCGTTGCCTTTCTCGCCACCGAGTTCGTCCATGTAGTCATCGTAACTTTCTCTCCAAATATTTGGTGCCACCAGAGGGAGATTCAGGTCCAGGTTGAAAGACCTCACCCCGTGTTTGAAAGCGCAACCGATCCACCCTTGCGCGGCATTGGCTGACGCCAGCATCAGTTGTTGCAGCTCGTGCTCTGCAGCCTCAGAGTCCGGGAGGCACGGGAACATCACCAGTTGCGCGGCATCGGCGGACGACGGCGGCATCGGCCGTTCCAGGTTGTCCACATCGGAGCCCGGGGTATACACTATCGACAGGCTCTCGATGGCGCTGCTGGATCGGGCTCGCTGGGCAAGAACGCCGTCGACGAAGGCGGCGTACCGCTCCAAGGCTGCGCGCTGTTCGGCCCCGCCGCCGATGGCCGCGAATTGCGGCCGGGAGGCGAAGCGGAGCGCGGGGACTCGCGTCCACAGGCGGAGCCACCGCCGCGAGAGCGCGCCCGTGCGCACCGCGTCCCTCGCGTCGGGCACCAGGCCGAGGACGCGGAGGAGCACGTCGTCGTCGAGGCCACTGATCAGGTCGGCGGTGTCGTCGCCGGCGGATGGGGTTATTCTCGCTCGCTTCGCGTCGCGCGCGTCCTCCGCCGCTGTGGAATCCATGCGCGAGCCGCGAGATTGTCGGGCGCCCTCGCCTCAGCCTTGGCTTCCCGGAACAGAACAGGCGCGGCCGGGTAGGGCTCGTCGTCACTCCGTAGATGCAGGGGATCACTAGCAGTTGCCTGCGTATCGTAGCGAGCGCCCCTGGGTATTATCGTGAGCCGGGGCAGCCGTGTTCGCGTCTGAATCGAACGTGTTACCGGCTCATGCACCAGGTGGCTGGCCGAGTCGCCTTGACAATGCCCCACCTGTCAGTGAAATGTTGGCCGTCGGTTTTACTGAACTTTTATGTGCAGATTCTGTGGCCGGATCACATGTGTGATGTGTGTTTCAAACCGAAGATACCTGCAATATATTAATATATGCCATTCTGATGTACAATATTTTCGAGATTATGCTGCTTCAATCTAAAACGTAACTAGTTGGACAAGAATTACCATGCTGTTTTTTTTCCTCCTCGAAAAGAATTTTCACCCGTGCCTGAACTTGAATGAGGAACAGCACAAGGCAGCAGACCTGCCCACCAGGAGCCTATTTGGACTTTCTTTTGTTTTGATTGATAGCTTTAGAGAATTCAACATGTCGTGTTTTTGGTTTAGTTGTTACTACTAGGAAGGCCATCAGTGTTCTCCAGACCGGAAGCATTTACGCACAATTTTTGTGCAACACGTTTTTTTATGTGAAAAAGGATGAAGCGATTAGCCATCCTATTTGGAAATTAAAATTACAAACTTCCAACTCTGCTCTCTCGGATGTGTTCACCGCCCTCTACTCGCACTGCACTGATCCATCATAGTGACAGTCGACGACTGTCTGCAACTGTTACCTGTCCGACAACAACTGGATCAACGCTATCTGTAGGGCTCCCAAAACTATGTTTTCAGCACCAGGCTCGCCTACAACAAAATGCATGCTTCTGATCCTGTCGATCCGGATGCTGCAAGAATCCGGAATACCGAAGTCTCAACAAAGGTAAAATTCTTTGGGTGGCTTTTGTATCATGGGCACCTCAGCACCAAAGCCAACCTGCACCGAAAAAACATTCAATCGCTTGAGGATTCTTTCTATGAGTTTTACCCAAGTAACGATGACATCTTTTCCTCTTGCCCTCAAGCCACTATTGTTTGGTCCGGGTTAAGCGTGTTATATCCCGAGATCCATCTAGGTGTAGATCGGTGGGTTTCATCTTTAACAGTTGAGATAAAACATGGATCTTAAGGTCAACCGAGAGGGAGAGAGGAGAGGGCAGGGAGAGAAAATCACCGTGGGTATAGGAAGTAGGGGATGAACTCGTCGGTGCAGATGGAGTCCGTCGTCGCTGTGCAGTGCCGTGGAGATCCTCGGTGAAGCGCAGTGGCGACCGGCGGCGGCGGCGGAGCTTCCCGTCGCTCACAGCTCCCCCTGATCGGTGGGCAGGGAGGTGGGGGCGAGTGGGACTCTCACAGGGTACTGTTCCTCGTGGCCCCCACCTCTCTTATATGGTGCTGCGCGACGGGGGCCCGCAACCCCAATGGGTGGGCTCCCCCGATCAGGGAGCTGAGTCAAGGGCCCAGTTGGCCCACCCTTTTGGGCCAACTGGTGGAGATCAATACTAACATTCTCCCCCTTGATCTCACCTTATGTTTCTTAACCTTCGGTTGCCATCCACTTCATCACAAATAAACATACCGAGCATGGGTCATCATAATTGTAATCACAATCAGATTAACCAGCCACAATACACTTATCCATTTTGAAGAGGATCTTAACTTGGGCCCTCAGTAATCCAGAAATCATAGGCTCTACCATAAAACCCATGTCGACTGTGTGTTCTCTCAACACACTGGGTGGTAAACCTTTGGTAAGCGGATCCGTAAGTACTCACTTAGTACTCATATGCTCTATTCTTTCAAGAATGATTCTGGATTTTCTCCTTTGCAACATACAACTCATTTTCAATGTGTTTGGCAGTACACTTGATATGTTGCCCTTGGAGAGAAAATACTTGAATGGTATATTACTGTTTTCTACCATTATCAACTCCGGGTAAAGGTTTCTTCAACCATTTAGCCTGTTCTGTAGCCTCATATCATGCTAAAACTTTGGGTATATATAACCCATGATATCACAACTATTTTGCTTTGGAGCTTTTCCACAATAAAACTCCAAGCTCGAGTGTTAGCTACTACTGTGGGCTTCACTAAACAACTCGCCAAAACTTTAGTACTTTTTACTCACAACCTTTTGTGAGTACCTGCTTCTTTCTTATTTAGCATGAGACTTACAATACTTTGCTAGATTGCAAAATCTTTCTTTAACTCCATTCCAGTGATCTATAGCTGGATTGGACTTCTGCCAAAAATATCCCGGATACTTAAGCTATGTCAGGGTAAATTCCTTCTTGAGCATTGAGTCTACTTCCAACAGCTGAAGCACATGGAACCACTTTCATTCGATCGATCTTATATTGGTTCCAGGAATACTATAATTCGAAAACTATTACCCCTGACTTCATATGAACAGGCATAGGCTGACTCGCATGCATACTATGTTTCTTTATAATTCTTCTCTAAGTATGCTCTTTGCGATAATCATAATACCCCTTTACTTATATCTCAGTGAACTTCAATTCCTTTGAACGAATGATGCTTCATTGAGATATACAAACTTGTAAGATTTGAGGACAATAACTTCCTTGTCTGCAATAGCAGACTAACATCACTACTAGAGAATAGGATGTCATCAACATACATGGTGAGGAAAAACACGTTTCCAATTCTTAAACTTTGCATAAAAGCAATTGTCCTGGTGATTCCTACTAAAACCCAAAAACTTACTTCGGGCAGCATCTTATATGTTCTTTTCCTTCCATGACAAAACCTTTTGGGTCATGTCGTGTAAATATCCTAATATCCTTTATTGAAGAACATCACCTTCATATTATGATTCTGAAGAATCCCCACATGAGAAAATGTCTCATTGTAACTTATTTCTTTTCTTGCATGAAGCCTTTTGACATAAGCCGTGCATCATGTTTATTCTCATTGTCTTTGGAGTCACATGTAGTTTTGTAGACCCATTACAGTCCACTGTTTTGACTCCATTAACAACTTCCTTTAAGTGCCAAAACAATATTGGTACTCATAGATCTCATTTCATTTTCCAAGAGCTCTCATATGCGACAATGGTAACTATCGAATCCTGAAGGACAGGTTCCTCTTTTGCTTCTTGTCGCTACGAGAGTTACTGGACATGCCATGCTCCCCCATATGTGTGGCAATAAGTTTTCACAAGTGAAAACAGCAACACTAGCATCACAATGTCATGCATTGTTGGTGTAGTTACAACATGTAGTGAGAAAAAAGATTTCTCAAAACAAATTTCTCAAGATACCACACTTTTCTCATCATTTCATTCTCTTGATGGAGTTAGGTCTCCGTGTACCATGCTCCCCCAGACTGTCCCATCTTCTGTAAAGATGGCGTATCATTTAACTTTCTTATTTGGGTTTGATCTATCTTGATCAGTACAAATACCGATCGCCTACGCTATCTTCCTATCGGAAATATGAAAAATCCAGGAATTTAGCTGTTTCTTTCTTAGGGGTATCAAATATTATGACCGTTGTACTCCCCGTGACGGTCACAATTACTTAATAGACCATATATTTTCTTTCAATGCATTTTATGCATTGCCTTCAGTATAGGGATAATCTCTCCCCCTCGAAATATGGCATAAGCTTCAATGTCATAATTTCGAAACTTAAACAAAACTTTTGTGAACGAGGAGTTTTCCTAATTTGCTTCATCCACATGATTGTGTCATGCAAACAAAGTGGTTTCTTAACTCATATGGGAGCACTTTATTCCTCGTTGCACTTCAACAACTTAACAGAGTATATTATTTGCTATACTTCTGCAAGTTAAACTCGCATATCTACTTACATAATGACTTGTATACAACTTCCTTTTGTCCTTTTACTTCATTTCGAAAAATGACTCTTTATACTTAGCCACACTACACATTTAAAATATGTGTCTTCCACCATTATTTACTTCATAACAAGCAACCCATTTAGAGTGCTCGCATGTGTTTGCATAGAGTCAATTAATCAACTCCACACCTTCATGTTTAGAAATGGTGTGGCTTTTGGGATTTCTCCCCGTTTGGCATCAACCCTTGATTGCTTAATGACCATGACACGATGGGATGCACGATCAATCTTGAAATAGCTTAAGAACTATCTCAAACTTCTCTTGCAATGCAAGATATACTTAAAGAAAATGAGGGTTGTCTCACTTCATCTTACTACTACATTAATTCTACATCACCTTTGGGCAGAAACTAGAATTAATGCATGAACTCATTACAAATCTGTTTATAACGTTGCCATTAACAACTTTGGTTGGAAAATGACAATATCATAAATAAATTCTTAAAAATGGACTTCTGATGAGGACACCACTGTACTAGCTTACCCCGTCATGCGGGTATTGACTTAAACTTTTCCCCGTCATGTGGGTGACCTCTATAAATACTTAAAAAATTGGCTTGTATTCACTCAGTTAATCTAGAAATAAATCTGGACCTTCTGCAATACACAACTTCAACAGACGTGAGTCAGTTAAAGATGTGTTACATTCAGCCATTCTTCATTGATCAATGTCCACAAAAACATTCTGTCAGACCATTATTTAGAGAGAACACAGTCCCTCGTGTAATGATCTTCTTTCTATTAGAGTCATCATTTACTTCTCCTGTTAATACAGGATAATTCCTTCAACCTTCTCCTGTCATGCAGGATCAACTAGAATAAGCATTATGCTCAACTTCTCCTGTCATGCGGGATATGCTCTCAGGACACTGGAAGTGTTTACAAAATAACTTTTAATACTCTGTTATACACATGTTTAATTTAACTTTGGTCAAAATTAAACATGCATCTTACTTATCGCAATTCACATCATACTATTTACAATAACGTAAACTTAGTCATGATGTATAAAGGTTTCACTTAAACTTCATTTCCTGATTAAATTTTCCCTTTGGTTCCAACTTAATCAGAGAATTAATTAACCAATTAACAGCGGAAATCGTTCATGAGAGAGAAAAAAATGAGCTCGTTTTGGCATAAAAATTGTCCAAACTTTGCTTAACTTAAGCATTTCCATTCACAAACCCCAGCAATGTAGCTGAGTGATCTCATTCTTTGACAGGAAACATCGTTCTCATCTTTTCTCTCAAGTAAATATTGTATGCATTAACTTAACTTTGGTCGAAATTAAAACATACAACATTCTTCTACATTAATCCTACATCACCTTTGGGCAGAAATAGAACTAATGCATAATATACAATACTGCTATCATCAACTTTGGTCAGAAGACAACAATATCATAATGAACTTTCAAGTCTTAATAAGACATAATCATTATTACAACGGAATCATGAAAGACATGATAAACTCTATTTTTCAGAAGCACTTGATAAACTTTCCTTCATCAAGAGCGCATCTTGATCTTTATCTTCTCTCTGAAAATTGATCACTTGGATACAAAATTTATCAGAGATATAAACTTCAAACTTAAGCTCATAAATAAAATTATAATATTGTTATCATCAACTTTGGTCAGAAAATAACAACATCATAATTAACTTTAAAAGAAATGCCTTTCTACTCCTCTAAATTTAATTAGAGGATAAAACTTTACTTTGCAGCGGAAACTTGAGAAAAAAATTCATGGAAAAACATGAACAACTTTACTTTCAGATGCATTTCTTATTCTCATCTACTCTCTAAACAATTTACCACACTGGTTCAAATTGAATAGAGATAAAATTATATACTTAATACCAAAAATTTGCTTCTGAAAAAAAAGACAGCACTACTTAAAACCTTACTGTGCATGGCGGCCCAGACCTGAAAATGGCCCACGGCCTCCTTCGCGCGCCCGTTTGGGCCTTGAGCCCAGCAACCGATGGGCAGGCTGCCGAAACAGCCCGCGCGCTCCTCCCACCTGGGCCTAAAGTGGCCCAGTAGCCGTCAGGTGCTCTCGTCCGTCCATCTTGATGGACGGTCGTCCGGCCTTCTCGCTGGAGCAAAAACGCCGGGACGCCTCCCCTGTAACCCTAGTGACTTTTCCGTCTCGCACCGCACGCGCCGCTCTCTGACTGCGGCGGCCATGGCCGGCGGAGCGCCGGCGACGGCAAGGACGAGCACCGCCGGCCCAAGGCCGCGGCACACTCCCCCGTTATTCCCTTCTGCCTCTTCCCCTCCTCCTCGTCCTTCTACCCGCACTCGCGGGATTCAGAGAGAGCTCCGCCCATGGCGGCTCGGAGAAAAATTGGCAGTCTTGCCCGTGGCCGGCGGCTTCGCCGGCGACGGTGAGGAGCGGCGCCACCGGCTCTTGCCCGCAGCCCTCTCCCTCTCCCCCTTCTTTCTTCTTTTCTCTTTCCCTCCCCTTATCCTCTAGCCCCGTTCGCGAGATCCAGAGAGACAGGCACGCAAGGCGGCCAGGGAGGAGATGGTGGCGCCGCTGCCGGTCCCCTCGCCGGTGCGCGTGCTCGCCTCCGGCTGAGCACGCCGCCGTCGAGCGGACTGGGTGACGGTGCCCTTTAGCTTTGTCTCTCGCACCGACCACGCGGCGGAGGCTCGGCGAGCCCGCGGCTCGCCCTTCTTCCCGCGCGGCGGCGGTGACGGCGGCGGCAGGTGAGCCACAGGTAGGCCCTCCTCCTTGTCCATTTCTCATTTCGAATTCTAGGGTTTGGGGTCTCTGAATCGAATTTCTTCCCCTGACCCGAGCGGATTTAGGGTTAGGGTCGCATTTCTGTTTCGATTTGCATCGAATTTTCACTTCACTTCTTCGATTTTCATCGAATTTCTTCGATTACTCTTTCGATTCAGTTCTAAATCATTCTTTTCTTTAGCGTTCCGCCGTCACGGCGACACTTCTTTCTTCCTCCCCCTTGCCCGTGGCGGCGGAGAAGAATTCCTGCCCCAAAAACTCGATCTACACACTAGATCGAGGCATCTGATACCATTGTCATATCCCGAGATCCATCTAGGTGTAGATCGGTGGGTTTCATCTTTAACAGTTGAGATAAAACGTGAATCTTAAGGTCAACCGAGAGGGAGAGAGGAGAGGGGAGGGAGAGAAAATCACCGTGGGTATAGGAAGTAGGGGATGAACTCGTCGGTGCAGATGGAGTCCGTCGTCGTTGTGCAGTACCGTGGAGATCCTCGGTGAAGCGCAGTGGCGACCGGCGGCGGCGGCGGAGCTTCCCGTCGCTCACAGCTCCCCTGATCGGTGGGCAGGGAGGTGGGGGCGAGTGGGACTCTCACAGGGTACTGTTCCTCGTGACCCCCACCTCCCTTATATGGTGCTGCGCGACGGGGGCCCGCAACCCCAGTGGGTGGGCTCCCCCGATCAAGGAGTTGAGTCAAGGGCCCAGTTGGCCCACCCTTTTGGGCCAACTGGTGGAGATCAATACTAACAAAGCGTTGTGGTTGACGCTGGGCAACACAAATTGTCGTGGCTCCTCGACTGTTCGCTGCCCTTGCCGGATGAAGTCTGCATCGACGTCTTCCTCACATTGCTTTAGCATGTTTGGAAGGCCAAGAACACCAAGATTTTTGAACACCAGGCAATCCCACCCCATGAAGTGCTCAAACGGTCGGTTCACGACCTTGATGACTGGAATCCGCGCTTCGACGAGCGTCTGCCCATGTCTGCGCATGGCGTGATTTCATTTCTACTTGCTGTTAATTTTTTCTTCACTAACTCCTCTCAAGCTCTTCATCCCGTAATTCTCTCCTGCCAGGGCGGGAGTAAAGCCTGTAATTATACGGTTCGATCAATTTAAAAAAATTAGATGGGAATGTGGGATCTTCCCGATATTGTTCGAAAAAAATTTACAAATTTCGGGAAACATCATGTCGTTTGTGTAGTTAAAGCACTGCCTGGAACTCTAGAAGTTCATCAGCATAGCATTGTGTTACAGGATCACTGTACCTATGATATTTGAATTCCTGCAAAAGGCTGCAATTGCAAGCTCGATCAGGAAGAATGATAAAAAAAAAGGAAAAAGTCTATTTTTGACCATCCAACTATTGCCTCAGTTTGGTTTTGGCAATCGAACTCCAAAACTGGGGATCGTGATGGACGCGAGGTCACGGTTGCTGACCATGGGACCTCAGGAGCACAACCAGATGTACCTGAGCATCATCGCGGTCTCCTTGAGGTATAGTACTGTGGTTAACTACGGCGGTACCACGACCGTACCGCTGTATCCACGACACCCCGCGTCGTCCTCGAGCTCCGCCTCGACTGCTCGTTCGTATCAGTCGTCGGCGACCTTTTCACGTCCACAGGCTGCTTTCTCGGCGTCGACGGCACCGGCTCAGTGGCCTTTTACTTTCCACAGTTCTGGTACATTTACTCCTGTGCTTCTTAACTAATACACTGAGTTGTTATGTGTTATTGTAATATTAACATAATCGTACAGAGCGGCCTCCGATCTATCTGATGGGACCCGGTCCTTCCACGTGGGCTCGACCGACATATACGGTGCCACCTGCAGCACCAAACGTTCCTTCCTCGTCCACTGCACCTATTTTACAGCAGCCAGGTGACGTCCTTAACTAACTCAGTAATATTATTAATTAGATACGATAAATATGATATGCGCTTAACTAATACTATTCGTTGCAGGCTACAACACGACTGCCACTCCTGACTCCGCCCTAGATGACGACGGGTTGGCGTTCGACCTCGACGAGTACTTCACGGGCCCTGACGTGATTAGCGGATCACAGTTACCTGATGCGCCACTCCACGGGACGCAGCAGACACAGGTGGCTGCGGGAGGGTCGTCGCAGGCGACCGGAGAGGCACAGGCGGTTGCAGGGTCGTCGCAGGCGGCCGGACAGGCACAGGCGAAGGCAGGGTCGTCGCAGTTGCTGATGGCGACACCGCCTTTGGACGATGATCGACGCCGAACCATCAGACCACGTGAGCCCCTCACGTACAACCAGGACCACACGAGGGCTGGAGCTCGAGCACTTAGGCAGAAGCGGAGCAAGTGGATTTAGATTTAGTTGTGTTTTTTGTGACAGCTGAGGACCGAAGTGTTCGAGGACCGTTGGATGGTCGCTCCCTGGTGTGATGAGTGATTGACAATGTGGTGTGGACTGACTCTTGGCCGAGTATTGCAGGTGCAGGTTACGGCTTGATTTGCGTTGGTACAGGTGAAGAGCAGACGCGAAAGGTCTTAGCCTTGCGGGGCCTCCAAGGAGTGGAGAAACAAGTAGGCTTGGCTCGATGGACCCGGTGGCCAAACGGGATCAAGTGCGGGACACATGGTGGAAAGAAAAGCGAGACGAAGTCGTGGACATGAGCCAATGCAGGGTAGCGGTTCACAACCGGAGTCTGCACGCGGGGTTTGCGGCGGTTCACCACAAAACCGTCGGGTTATATTACTTGATTGAGCCACAAAACCAAGACCGGAGGCTCGGCGGGCGGAGACGGGATCCGAGCCCGCTGAGAAGCCTCGATGCCAGGGTACACGCGTCAGGATCGCAGGGTTTGCGTCGGGAGGACGCAGGCTGCGGCGAAGACGTGGCCGCCCGATGAGAAATACCAAGTCTTGACCATCTTGCCCCTGAGGGGTATGTATCTTCTTTTAAGTTCTAAGGGTAGCTTGGTCATTTGCCCCACCCGGAGGGACTTCATATATGTAGCTATAGGGTTGGATGGCAACTCATGCATTCGGACTGCTTCCTAATTCCTTTGCTCTGTAGGCTATATTTTCTTCATGATTTTGTAGAGAATTTGACCTCTGATTGTATGGAAGCATTCATGGTTGCGTCGATTTCCTTCTCTTAGCTCGTGTGATTTTCGTGTCTTTTTCGAGCTATTTTCGTGGGATTTTCGTGTGTGGCTTGGTTCGTCGATTTGGAGGCGTTTCTGTTCGGATTTCTTTGAGGGGATCATGGATTGATGTCTTGTGCATCTTTGTGCTTGATCATGACCCCTCAAACACCAGATTTGGCCTTCGATTCGCTAATTTCGTTTGGAACCCTAGGTGGTGGCTTGAGCTCGGTTGTTTGTCGATTCCCGGCAATTTAGTTGGTTTGGTGCTCCAAGTGTTTGGGCATAGCATCTCCTTTACCCAAAATCTTGTCTCAATCCATGCAGCCATTTGGGAGATCCATGGATGGATAGGTGGAGTTGACCTCTCGTTTTCGAGCTCACACTGGGTCTCACGGACCATCCGTCTTGTGCACACGGACCGTCCGTGGTGGTTTGAGTTCGTCGAGTTCCTCTCATGTTCTTGCTGGTCCGTGGTTTGATTCGTTGAGGGCTGAGATCCTTTTTGGCTCGTGTTTGTCGGACCGTTCATCCAGGTGTCACGGACCGCTCGTCCTCGTCGGACCGTCCGTGGGGTCGGAACGGGCCGTTCGTATTGGTCGTGAACCTTCTGGAGGTTCTGTTGCAAAATACAGACCGTCCGCCAGCCTTGACGGACCGTCCGTGGCTGCAAGTCGGACTGTCCGTCCTAGGCTTCGCAGATTGCCTAAGCCCTTTGCTCCTTGTGTTGTGCTTCCGCTTAGCTTTGAGTTGAGACTTGTTCCTAGGGTTGGTAGGTCCGCTGTGACTACATGACCTTAGCAAGCTCATGTGGGAATCCTTGGTTGTGATTTTGGGACTCAATCGGTTTTTCTCTCATAGAATTTTTATCGGCTCCCATTCACCCCCTCCTTAGTCGCCTAATCGGTCCTTCAATTGGTATCAGAGGCAGTTACGGATCTTTGTGATTCTAAGCAGTCTAAGATCCAAAGATGGTATACCAGGAAAGGGGTTCGGGTCCTCTGCACTTTGATGAAAAGAATTATCAGATGTGGCAGAGATGAATGTCTGCTTTTCTTCGCGGCAAGGTTCAGTTGCTTTGGTATGTGACGGAGAACACCTCCTATATTCATCCCATAAACTTCCTTGCCCCAGGATTGAGGGATATGCACGACGTCAACAATAAGGCGGTCGATTACTTGTTTTTTGCCCTTTGCCAATCCGAATTCGATCGGGTTTGTGCAGTGGACTTGGCTTGCAAGATTTGGGAGAAGCTCAAGGTAGCTCAAGCTGGGAAAAACCAGGTTAAGGCGCGCTTGTTTGTGACCTATCGGATGGAGTATGATAATTTCACTCATCTGCCTGGTGAGTCAATTGACACCATGTTCCAGCGCTTCACTGTGATTGTGAACAACATGAGGGCTAATGTGACCGTGCTTCCATATGATGACCATGACAGATTCGTGAAGCTCTTGCATTCACTTGACCGTACCGTATGGAGCGCAAAGGTCGAGGCCATTCTAGAGTCCGACAACTATGAGACGCTCACCATGGATGAGTTGTTCTCCAAGCTTAAGTCCTTTGAGGTGGATGTGCTGTGAGAGGCAAGATCGAGAACCCGACTGACCCTCATAGTCTGGCTCTCGTTTCTGGACCGAGAACTAACGCTAACCTGTCTTCTAGGTAGTTCTCTTTGTCTGCTCTTGTCTCTATGCCAGATGAGGAGTTCGATGTGCTGGGCGAGGAGGATCTCGCGTTGCTGAACAGGAGGTTCGAGTGCATGTACATGAACCGGAAGAATGCTCGGAGGAGCTCGGGCATGTGCTACAAGTGCGGGAAGCACGAACACTTTATCGCTGAGTGCCCAGAGGCTGTGGAGAACAAGGTCGAGCACAAGCACCGTCCGAGGACCGAGCACAAGCACTGCTCGAGGAACGACTACAAGGGCAAGAACAAGTCCGAGCGGAGGCTGAGGAAGAGTGGCGGCCACAAGAAGAAGACAGAGCGTGCGATGGTCGCCGGAGAGCGACATCAACTCGAGCTCAAGTGATGAAGAAGAAGATGGTGACCGGCACAAGGGCAAGCGGTCGAGCAAGAACTTCAACGGCTTGTGTTTGCCGCCCAAGGCTTTTGCGGCATGGCACATAGCTCCGAAAGCAAGAAGAGCTGAAAGGATGACTCGGACTCGGACTCCGAGAAAGAGGTAAACACTGACCCCGCCTTCTTGATAGAGGAGAATGCTAGGTTGAATGAATTGCTTGACAACCGTGATGATGTGCTTAGAAAGACCAACAAGGAAAAGAGGTAGTATAGGTCTTTGCTAGGAGAGGCTAAGGAGAAGGTGGTTGAGCTAGCGTCTATGCTTGTTGATGCTAAAGTTCAGCTCGAGTCCCTAAAGTCTGCTCCTGTTGTTACCGATGAACCTGAATGCACTGAGTGCCTTGTTTTCCTTGGTGATCTGACTGTGCTTAGGGAGAAGTATGCCTCCAAGGTTGAGGAACTAGATGTTGCTAGGGTTGATCTTGACGAGTTGAGATCTAGACCTGCTTTGCTAGGTGCTTGTACTTCTTTCCCTGTTTTGCATTCTAAGTTAGATGAATCTCGTGCTCGCATTAAATCCCTTGAGGCTGATTTGAAATCTCCCATTGCTACATCTTGCTCTAGTTGTGAAGTCACTACTTTGAAAAACATTGAACTTGCACATTATGTTGATCACTTGCAAGATGAGAATGATGAGTTGAGAAAGATGATGGGTTGGTTGTCAGGTCATGAGCCTCAACTTAGGATGATGATTGAGGCATACAAGCGCTATGATGGGCAGGCGCTTGGGTCAGATAAGGTTGGGGAGAGCAGTGGTGAGAAAGAGGAGAAGATTGGTGATATCCTAGCTCCACCACTGTTGGCACTTTTTATCTATAAATATTTCCCCTCACATTTACTGGAAAAAGGACTAAAATATAATTAGATCACCTTATTAGGATTTATATTGACAATTTCCACGAGTTTTGGTGAATCTATGAATTTACAGGGACTATTCAAAAAATATGCAAAGAAACCACTCTAGAAGACTCCGGAACTCAACGTGACTTAGCACCTAAGAAAGAAGCATTAAGAAGGATCAAGGACCCACCTGGCCGAAGTGGACCCCGAGGGGGGCCCATCCCAGCCCGATCGGCCTGGTGGTGGGGCCGGTCGGCCCCCTCCTGGCGCCAAATGGGCCCAGCTTCCGGAATGTTCTTCCACCGCCTATGAGGATCAATCTAAACCACAAGTTGAGGTCGGTTTGATCGTACGGTGCACGTCGTCTCCTCCGGGGTATATAAGCAGACCCCCTGACCCCAGGGCAGACAACAATTCATTCTATCAGATCCTCCATGCCTATCTGAGATTAGAGCTCTAGATTAGAATTAGAGTTGGAGAGTTAGTATCAAGTTGAGAGATTAGAGCCACGATCTATTTAGATCTAGCTAATCCTGTTCGAGAGGATTAGAGAGCGGTAGAGGCGAAGCTGAAGGAAGGCCCGGACCTGTCGGTGTCTCCTCTTCATCTTCTACCTCTGGGATCAACTCCATTGGAGCCTGATCCTGAGACCTTGTGGAAAGATCGACTTCTTATTCAAGTGAGTAACATTGTTTTTATTGTTCTTACGGTTCATAACTCTTTGAGTACTTTAATTCCTGTCGCTCTTGAGTTAAAGTTGCATGTTTAGTGTAAGCGTGGTGCTTAGACTAGCTAGCTTATGAATGCCTTCTATATTCCGGATCGTGTGGTAGAAGCGGGAAGTGACCTTGTTCCCGTCTGTCCTTTGCAGTCCACCTCCCGTCTATAGAAACCGTAGGACTCCCCCCATAGATTCTCGGGAGGTTCCCTTTCCTAAGTGTGCCTTCAGACAATCACCCCATAAGAACAATATAGACATAGCTTGTGAGAATAAGAACCAGACATCCTTAAGTTTTCCTTATCTCTCTTTCTGTCAAGTCCTTGATAGCTACTCAGTGATTAGTTATATACCTCAGATACTCTCTTTACCATTCTCCTTGTGGATTCGATATTTAAAACCCTCTCCCGGGTGGAATGCTCACCGGTATCCGTGCGCTTGCAGATTATCCATCATAATATTTCTGTAGGCTTAACAAATACCAACAAGCATTTCTGGCGCCGTTGCCGGGGAGAACGGTTAAGAGAAAACTCTTCGAGTATAACTAATCTTGTATCTTTCTTTTTTCTTTTTAGTTTTAGATTACCTACTGTCCTTATGGACACTACCCTCATTAAAGATTTTTCGGCACCCTCAGAGCTCAGCCTTAGGCCTATGCCATCATCGAAACCAATCCTATCTGATGCCTATGAGCTGCGCCCACGGTTAATAGAGATGGTCCAAACCAACACTTTCTTAGGAATAGAAGACGAAGACCCTTATCATCATCTCCAGCAATTTGAGCAAACTTGTGACTGCCTACACATTGAGGGTATGTCAGATGAGACTATCCGTTGGAAGCTTTTTCCATTCACTCTGAAAGGAAAAGCTCGCCAATGGTACGACCGGACCAAAGAGAAGATGAAAGGCGATTGGGGAACTCTCCGTGCAGATTTTTGCATGGATTTTTATCCCTTATCTAAAGTAGTCGACCTCAGAATCAAGATCATATCCTTCAAACAGGGGGATAATGAGTCTATGAGTTCATCCTGGGAACGTTTTGAACTCCTTTGCAAATCCGGACCAGATCTAAGCCTTCAAGACCATATTCTCCTTCAACATTTCTATATTGGTCTTAATAAGGAATCTAGAGCCTATTTGAATACCTCCTCTCATGGATCATTCATACACCTTACATCTAGTAAAGCTAGAACCGTCCTAGACAACATTCTAGCCAGCACTAATGATGGTCCTTTAGAAGAGAAAACTTTAGAAGAAGAGATTCCAGAGATAGCTACACCAGAACCTATGCCAGAAACATCTCAACCTATAGCTATCCAACATATAGAATCACCACAGGAAGAAATTCCTCTACCTGATTTTATAAATGATATCGAGGATGATTTATTTTCCGATTATGGAAACATCTCGAAATATCATAAAGAGAAGAGGCCTCAAAAGCACACATCTTCTTCACATGAGAAGATAGACCCTTTTGAGCAAACCTTCTCAAGAGAACACACTGTGGAGCTTGCATCCATCATGAGTGGGGAATGGTTAGAAGAGTCAGAGCTTTCCTCTGATGTAGTCCATTTGGATTCACCTTCTATACCAATTCAATGTACAATCAATGGAACCCCCTTTGATGCCCTTTATAATCCGGTTGTGGGAATCAATATAATGGCCTTATCCTTTTTCCATCAGTTTATTAAAAACAAGCCATTATCTCCCACAACGAAATTATTAAAGTGCTCCTCAGGACAAATTATTCAAAGTTCGGGAATTCTCTATGTCTTACCTATTTCAGTTTACGACATGCCAATTCACCTGAGCTTTCACATTTGTGATATTAAGGAGTTCGATCTTTTAATAGGCTATCCTTTAGAAAAACTCCTTAAAGAAGGACACACAGGGAAACTTGATGTTTGCCTAGGCAAAACCATTAAAGTTCCCTTACACTTCTCACATTCGATCCATACTAAGACCGAACCCAGTCCTGAACCTGACCCAATGGAAGAGGTGAATGAAGCATCTCTAGAACATTTCGTAGAATCCAATCAAGAAGATGTCACTGAATTCTTCATCGAGGAGGAAGAAGAAAATCCTACAGAATCTGAGCCCCTCGATGAAACCGAGGAACCCTCGAGACCTCCCATTGAGCTTAAACCTTTACCACCTGGTCTTAGATATGCCTTTTTGCACAATGATTCTGAGTCTCCTGTGATCATTAATGACCAACTCACTCAGGAAGAGACTCATAGCCTGATAACCATCTTAGAACAACATCGCTCAGCCTTTGGCTACTCGCTCCAAGACCTTAAGGGCATCAATCCTGCCCTTTGCACTCATCGCATTCCTACAAACCCTGATGTTCTACCATCTAGAGAGCCACAACGAAGACTCAACAATGCGATGAGAGAGGTAGTGAAGAAAGAAGTTCTGAAACTCTTACACGCCAAGATTATATATCCTGTGCCACATAGTGAGTGGGTGAGCCCCGTGCAAGTTGTGCCTAAAAAGGGAGGCATGACAGTTGTGAAAAATGAGAGGAATGAATTAATTCCTCAGAGAACCGTCACTGGTTGGCGTATGTGCATAGATTATAGAAAACTCAACAAAGCCACAAGGAAAGATCACTTTCCACTGCCCTTCATTGATGAAATGTTAGAGCGGTTGGCAAATCACTCTTTCTTTTGCTTTCTTGATGGATATTCTGGATATCACCAAATTCCAATCCATCCCAGTGACCAGAGCAAAACCACTTTTACATGTCCTTATGGAACTTATGCTTATCGTAGAATGTCTTTTGGGCTATGTAATGCTCCAGCTTCTTTTCAAAGATGTATGATGTCTATATTCTCTGATATGATTGAAGAGATCATGGAAGTTTTCATGGATGATTTTTCTGTTTATGGAAAAACCTTTGATGATTGTCTAGAAAACTTGGATAAGGTTTTGCAAAGATGTGAAGAAAAGCACTTAGTCCTTAATTGGGAAAAATGTCATTTCATGGTTAGAGAAGGAATAGTGCTAGGCCATCTAATTTCTGAAAGAGGAATTGAGGTAGATAGAGCTAAAATAGAAGTAATTGAACAACTACCTCCACCTGTCAATGTCAAGGGAATCAGAAATTTTCTTGGCCAAGCTGGTTTCTATAGAAGGTTTATAAAAGATTTTTCTCATATTGCTAGACCTCTTACAAACTTGCTTGCCAAAGATGTTCCTTTTGACTTTGATGATGCTTGTCTTAAATCTTTTGAAACTCTAAAAAATGCTCTTATTTCTGCACCCATTATACAACCCCCTGATTGGTCTTTACCTTTTGAAATTATGTGTGATGCAAGTGATTATGCTGTGGGGGCTGTTTCGGGGCAAACAAAGGACAAGAAACATCATGCCATTGCTTATGCTAGTAAATCTTTGACAGGACCTCAACTCAATTATGCCACAACTGAAAAAGAACTGCTAGCAGTTGTTTATGCCATTGACAAGTTTAGATCTTACTTAGTAGGAGCAAAAGTTATTGTTTACACTGATCATGCTGCTTTAAAATATTTGCTCACTAAGAAAGATGCTAAACCTAGATTAATAAGATGGATTCTGCTTCTCCAAGAATTTGACTTAGAAATAAAAGATAAGAAGGGAGTAGAAAATTCTGTTGCCGATCATTTGTCTAGAATGTATTTTGAGAAACCACAGGAACTACCCATCAATGACGCAATGAGGGACGACATGCTCTATCGGATCGCCCGGTCAGACCCCTGGTACGCAGATATTGTTAATTTTATGGTTGCAGGGTATGTACGACCAGGAGCCGACAAGAAAAAGCTTATTTACGAGAGTCGCCATCACCTGTGGGATGAACCATACCTTTTTCGAGTATGCTCTGACGGGTTACTCAGGAGGTGTGTACCGGCAGAAGAAGGAATGAAGATCATTGAGAAGTGCCACTCATCACCATATGGAGGTCATTATGGAGCTTTCCGCACACATGCAAAGATCTGGCAAAGCGGATTTTTCTGGCCAACCATGTATCAAGACACAAAAGATTTCGTACGAAGGTGCAACTCCTGTCAGAGGCACGGAAACATCAATTCCAGAAATGCCATGCCACTGACAACCAACCTTCAGATCGAGCTCTTTGATGTCTGGGGAATTGACTACATGGGACCATTCCCAAAATTCGGAAAATTCGAGTACATCTTAGTGGCAGTTGACTATGTCTCCAAATGGGTTGAAGCCCTACCATGCAGATCTGCTGACCACAAAAGCTCAATAAGAATGTTTGAAGAGACAATATTTCCGAGATTCGGTACGCCAAGGTTAGTGATAAGTGATGGAGGATCCCATTTCATCGACAAGCGCTTCGAAAAATACCTCATGAACCATGGGATCCAGCACAATGTCGCTACTCCTTACCACCCGCAAACAAGTGGTCAAGCAGAGACGTCCAATAAGCAGATCAAGAACATTCTACAGAAAACGGTGGACCAAATGGGGATAAAATGGAAAGACAAGCTACCCGAAGCACTTTGGGCTTATCGGACAGCTTATAAAACCCCCCATTGGAATGTCTCCCTACCAACTGGTCTACAGGAAGACATGTCACTTGCCGGTTGAGCTAGAATTCAAGGCTCATTGGGCAATAAAGAGATGGAACATGGACTTTGAAGCAGCCGAAACAAAACGGAAAATGCAACTGTCCGAGCTAGAAGAATGGAGAGAGAAGGCGTATCACAGTGCCAAGATCTACAAGGAAAGAACCAAGAGATGGCACGACAAGAGAATCATAAAGAAAGAATTCAACCCAGGTGATCAGGTATTACTTTTTAACTCCAGGGTACGACTCTTTGGGCACGGGAAGCTACGAAGCAAGTGGGACGGACCATACAAGGTGGTGAATTCATCGTCACACGGAGCCGTCACTCTTCAAGACGACGAAGGTACGTTATTCAAGGTAAATGGTCAACGTCTTAAAATATTTTTAGAGCCCAATAAAGAGTCTGAGGATTTAGATGAAATAGATTTCTTTTGTTTTCCCACGAATATTAATTTTAGGCCGTAATGGGCCGTCGTAGGGTTTTTAAGGATCAGCACACGGTTAGAGCACCCCGCGCCGAAGATCGTCGCGAGACGACGTGGTGGGGGGCCGACCGGCTTCCTCACTGGGCCGATCGGGCCCCGTCCGCCGCCTCGCGCCGCCAGCTTTCGCCCACGCTATCTCTAAGGTGCTCAGTTTTGGAAAAACTTGTTCGGGGATCTTTTACGAGATATCCCGTAGCCTTTCCAAGCTAGGTCAACCCCCTCTGCAAGTCCGTGACTGATATATAAGCAGGGGCAGACCTCCACCTTTTTCTCATCCCAAAGCCTCCAAGTAGCAGCAATGGCCGACAAGCAGCTTGTCCCCTTTAGCTTTGAAGCCAAGGCGGTTGTTCCTTTCGAGAAGGAAGCAAAGCCGCTAGCCTCCTTGCCTCCTGATCACATCCCTCTCTCGCTGTTCCCGCCTAGTCATCCACGTTCGCCGCCACCGCCTAAAGAAAGCAGGCAGGCAATGTACGCTCAGCCGTACGATCGCCGTCGTGAAGCAGCTCAGAAGAAGCCGATCCGTGTTCCTAGCTACATGGATCTGAAGAAACCAAGGGATGGAGAGCGACTCGCTGACGTGCGCATGGACAAGCATGGCAACACAAGGGTGCATAAGTACACCACCTCCTCAAGCCGTGTCACCATCGACGGAGTTCGTGCCAAAGAACCTCAAATCAAGAGAATTCCGGTCATCGAAGCCAGCCAGCGGATGCCGCAGAAACAGAAGACCCGGAAGACCGTAGCTGAGCTAGCGCAGGAAGTAGCAAGCCTGGCAGAAACTTGCAAAGAGATCCACCGCGTCAACACTTCCCTCACCAAGACCGTCCTCAAACTGTTAGAATCAAAGAAGCGAAGGGACGATGAGGAAGACCATAGCCGCGACCTTAAGAAGGGCAAGCGCCCTTTGTAAACACCTTAGTTAGAGAGCACATTAGTGATAGTTAGTTCGAGTTAGTTAGTTTGCTTTAGTTGTTAGAGTTGTTTAATAAAGTGCTCTCTCCTTTAATAAAGAAGTATTCCACAAGTTGAGCTATTTTTTGCATATATATATATATTTTCTAGATATGTGTTTGTCTCCACCATACTGTGCATGCAAGATAACAGAAAACAAGTGTGGGGGAGAAGAACAGACGACCAAACGGCATCTTCCACGACCAAAATCAAGAAAAACGGGAAAAGCACAGAACAAACGACTCGCACGACGAACCACGGCAGAACCCAGTTCGGCCACGTCTCGTCCACCACTCGGTTTGCTTCCTGAACTTTTTAAATTTTTGTAATTTGCTTTCCGTTTCGAATTTAAATAAAGATGCCCTGCTAAAATGTCCTGATAACCTAAAAGATAAAGTTTCACATGTTTATGCTCTTAGAAATATTTATTGCTTTTGGGATGATCAGAATGAGGTTAGAATAATGAGAACCATCTTTCTTTTATCTTGTCTATGGAGAGTGCTTTATTTCAAAATCATTAGCTAAGTTTCTCCTTTGTGATCAATAATATATCCCAACAGAGCTTTCATTGAAAATGAATTTGATTAAATGCTGCTTACTTGTATTGAGCTTTGTCAAATCTAGAGCTATGTTGAAGTTTTGTCTAAGTCTATGATCAAGATCACGTACACTGCTTTCACTAAAGTATCTATGCTCTAAGATTTTTGATCTCTGTCTCCCATATCATGAAAAAAGGTACAGCTAAAAAAAAGAAGAAGAGAGAAAAAGCCAAAGAAAGAAAAGAAAAAAAATTATTATGAGTGGAGAGAAAAGTGAGAGAGAGGAGAAAATGGACAAGTGTTCTACGGGTCAGAAGAACCCCCCTCTCAGAAAAAAAGGCATAAAAAAGAGAAGAATAATGGACATGTGTCCGAGGGTGAGTAGGGCCCACTTCTCTAAAATAATAAGTGAGAGAGTAATAATGGACGCGTGTCCGAGGGTGAGTAGAACCCAACTCTCCACAAAATAGCTGAATACCTTATTCTAAAAAATGGGAAAAGATAGAAGATTCTAAAGTCAGAGCAGTGGTTTTTAAAATTTGACACACGCACATATCTTGATCTACGACCTATGACAGGCCTCTTCATGGATACAGATTTTGACCCAGCAATATATGCAAGGTAAGTCTGCTACATCTTTACATTCTAAAAACCTCACATATATTTGAGAGTATCACAAAGGAGTAAGCAAGGCTGCATTTTCTTTTCAAAACTTATTCAAAATCTCTCCATTGACTTGATTTGAGAAATAAAGGTGATCTGTTTCTAACTATGCTCAGATATTCCCTAAGTACAGATATGACTAAGGAGTATAATTATGTTGATTCTTGTCTCTACGGTTGTAAACCATCCTTTTATCGAGGACGAGTAAAAGCCTAAGTGTGGGGGAGTTTGTTGGCACTTTTTATCTATAAATATTTCCCCTCACATTTACTGGAAAAAGGACTAAAATATAATTAGATCACCTTATTAGGGTTTATATTGACAATTTCCATGAGTTTTGGTGAATCTATGAATTTACAGGGACTATTCAGAAAATATGCAAAGAAACCACTCTAGAAGACTCCAGAAGGCTCCGGAACTCAACGTGACTTAGCACCTAAGAAAGAAACATCTAGAAGAATCAAGGACCCACCTGGCCGAAGTGGACCCCGAGGGGGGCCCACCCCAGCCCGATCGGCCTGGTGGTGGGGTCGGTCGGCCCCCCTGGCGCCAAATGGGCCCAGCTTCCGGAATGTTCTTCCACCGCCTATGAGGATCAATCTAAACCACAAGTTAAGGTCGGTTTGATCGTACGGTGCACGTCGTCTCCTCCGGGGTATATAAGCAGACCCCCTGACCCCAGGGCAGACAACAATTCATTCTATCAGATCCTCCATGCCTATCTGAGATTAGAGCTCTAGATTAGAATTAGAGTTGGAGAGTTAGTATCAAGTTGAGAGATTAGAGCCACGATCTATTTAGATCTAGCTAATCCTGTTCGAGAGGATTAGAGAGCGGTAGAGGCGAAGCTGAAGGAAGGCCCGGACTTGTCGGTGTCTCCTCTTCATCTTCTACCTCTGGGATCAACTCCATTGGAGCCTGATCCTGAGACCTTGTGGAAAGATCGACTTCTTATTCAAGTGAGTAACATTGTTTTTATTGTTCTTACGGTTCATAACTCTTTGAGTACTTTAATTCCTGTTGCTCTTGAGTTAAAGTTGCATGTTTAGTGTAAGCGTGGTGCTTAGACTAGCTAGCTTATGAATGCCTTCTATATTCCGGATCGTGTGGTAGAAGCGGGAAGTGACCTTGTTCCCGTCTGTCCTTTGCAGTCCACCCCCCGTCTATAGAAACCGTAGGACTCCCCCCATAGATTCTCGGGAGGTTCCCTTTCCTAAGTGTGCCTTCAGACAATCACCCCATAAGAACAATATAGACATAGCTTGTGAGAATAAGAACCAGACATCCTTAAGTTTTCCTTATCTCTCTTTCTGTCAAGTCCTTGATAGCTACTCAGTGATTAGTTATATACCTCAGATACTCTCTTTACCATTCTCCTTGTGGATTCGATATTTAAAACCCTCTCCCGGGTGGAATGCTCACCGGTATCCGTGCGCTTGCGGATTATCCATCATAATATTTCTGTAGGCTTAACAAATACCAACAACCACAAAGCTTCCACAAAAATACCTTTGCACCTAAGCCAAACCCACTTAGGAACCGACTAGACACAACCCCAGATCCACCAGTGTTTCCTCCTCAGACAAACAATTTCCAAAAACCCATCAAGTTCAATAGTAACATGGGTAATGAGTTCTTTGGGAAGAAGTGAGAGAAACCAAGTGATAAGCCACAACCCAGAGAGAACCCAAAGCCAAAGCCAAAGCCAATCCCATTCCATTGTGACCATTGTGGGAGGGATGGGCACATAGAGGAGTTTTGCTTTTGGAAGAAGAGGGAGGAGAGGTTTGCTAGGGAGATGGCAAACAAGGACAGGTACCACCCTTCTTGTGGTGTGCCTGAGCCTCGTGTTGTGCCTAGGGGTGAGGGTGTTGTGCGTACCATCCCTACTCGGGAGAGGCATGAGTTTGCAACACAGGGTGTTCCTCCTCAGAGAGATAGTGGTAGGCGTGTTGGGTTTGGGCGTGGTGAGTTTGCTGGACGTTCCTTCACTCGTGGCCAATACGAGTATGGGGGGGGAACGATCACAACTTTAGGTCTCAGAGGAGCTGCGGACCACGGTCTCCACCTCGCGTGGTACTCGTAGTCCTCCAAGGAGACGTGAGGGTGTTCCACCTAGGAGTGATAGGATGGATTTTGCTAACCCCACTTTTGAGCAAATGGCTCGGCACTAGTTCACTTCTTTTTGTGCTAACCCCAATATTGAGCGGTTTGCTCACTCTCGCTCTCGTTTTTTATTTTGCAGGTGGGAGGCCTGGAGAGATTTTGTCTGATCGACTCCGGTTGCTCTCGACATATGACCGGAGATCGAAGGTGGTTCTCCAGCCTCACCCCAGTGGTGTCAAAGGAGTGCATCACCTTTGGGGATGATGGACGAGAACGAGTGATCAAGGTAAGTAGATTTGTGACTTTGAGGTGTGTGGCTCTCATTAAGGCACTTGGTCTCTTTTGCTCTTTGCCCTATCGCATGTATTTAGGGTGAGCTTTGTATGCTCTTTGGCCCTAGTGCATGTGTTTAGGAGGAGCTTGTGAGTTTGTGCTCTTTTGCCCGTTTTGAGCTTGGGATGGGCATCTCATGTATATATGCATCTTGCATGCTTCATTCTTGTAACATATCTTTTTCAACATCTTTGTATCATAGACTGCATTTGTATTATATGCTTTAGAAGATGTGCTTCTCTCATATACAATGATCACTGTGATATGTTGGATGTGATCCTATGACCATGTTTGTTGAGCTCTTGTGATGTATAGCTATGCTCTTGGTAGTTTGGTATGTGTATGCATGTGAAATTGCTATCTTTTTGTAAAAATGCTAAATTTGATCCTATCTTGTGAGTAGAATCCCTTACATGTTCATTTTGTGCTCAAATGGCTATGTATTGCTTAATTTGTGCTTGGGAATCATGCTCTTTTCATTTGAGGTCAAAGACCTTGTTGTCATCATGAATGTTTAGCATAAATGTTACCTTGTGGAGGAGCATAAGCTTCTTTTTGCCGCAAAGGCATTTCATGTACCATGCTTAAACTTGAACATGAAATTGGTATCTTGAAATGTCTATGCTTGAAAAAATATGCTTCCATGTCATTTGTACTTTAAATTCCTCATCTTAGGTGCTAAACCGTTGCATGATGTCTACCAATGAGAAGTCTCATATCTAGAAGTAGACACATGGCTTGATGACTTTGACATGACATGAGATAGCTTGCAGGTGTTTATGATGACCTTGTGATGAGAACTTGTGACCTTGTATGAAGTGTTGATTGATGATCCAAATTCATTGTGCACAAGATAAAGGCCAAATTCTGACGGAGCATAGCGGAGGCCCCGTTTGCCAGGTCGCGACTGGGGTGCGGGGGGCAACACCCCCCGCGGTACGGTACGGTACGGGTCATATAACCCCGTTAGGGTTTTCCATTGGAGATTGATTCATTCTACTTCTTGTAAGCCGCCGCCGTTGGCGTTTGTAACCGGACTCCGATCATAGTGGAAGTGCTTGCTGGCTGGCACCCGCGGTTTTTCCCTCTCGCATTAAGGGATTTTCCATGTTAAATCTCGTGTCTCCTTGCGGTTTGATTTATTTACTTCTCGTTGTTTTCCGCCATCGTTTATCACATGAAGTTTGTGGGATATATGTTGTTTGTGCTCAGTTTGGTCATGTTGAGGTCCTATGCTCATGAGAGAGATTTTTGTTGAAAAATGCTTAAATTTGATCATGGGTATGTCACATGTATATATGTTTTTCTATCTTGTTGGTGATGCTATTTTGAGCTATCTTGCTTGCTCTATGTCTCATTCCTAGCATCTTGTAGTGCTCATTGTCTATTTGAGAAGCGCATGCTTGCATTCGTAAACTTGATTCATGCATTAGCAACAAGGGGGAGATATGTGCATTCAATTCAGTTTGCATAGAAAGGGTGAGATACTCAGTTCAGGGAGAGAACTTGAGTTTTTGCACGCATTTGTTCAGGGGGAGCTTCCATTCGTGCATGGGAAGCTCTTTATCGCCTGAGTTGTGCTTTGTGCTTTGCTCTTTTGCCGATGGTGTCGAGCCCTTTTGCCTCACCTTGAGGAGTCGACATTTTAAGCATTTTGTCTCGGTTGTGTTGATCCGTTGCCCTTGCCTTAGGGGACCGAGACTTGCTCTCTCAAGTGATCTTGTTTTTGGCTTTTGTTTGGCTTTTGATCACTTGTTTGAGATTTTTGTTTGTTTGGCTTTTCTCTTTTCCCTGAATTGTCAATGCACTCATCAAGGAGGAGATTGAGGACCGGAGCGTGTAAAGACCGGTGGATGGTCGCTCCCTGGTGTGATGAGTGATTGACAACGTGGTGTGTGGACTGACTCTTGGCCGAGTATTGCAGGTGCAGGTTGTGGCTTAATTTGCGTTGGTGCATGTGAAGAGCAGGCGCGAAAGGTCTTAGCCTTGCGGGGCCTCCGAGGAGTGGAGAGACAAGTAGGCTTGGCTCGATGGACCTGGTGGCCGAACGGGATCAAGTGCGGGCCGCATGGTGGCAAGAAAAGTGAGACAAAGTCGTGGACATGAGCCGGTGCAGGTTAGCAGCTCACAACCAGAGTCTGCACGCGGGGTTTGCGGCGGTTCACCACAAAACCGTCGGGTTACTTGGTTGAGCCACAAAACCAAGACCGAAGGCTCAGTGGGCGGAAACGGGATCCGAGCGCGCTGAGAAACTTCGATGTCGGGGGACACACGGCGGGATCGCAGGGCGGGACCGCAGGGCTTGCGTCGGGAGGACACGGACTCCGGCGAAGGCGTGGCCGCCCGATGAGAAATACCAAGTCTTGACCATCTTGCCCCTGAGGGGTCTGTATCTTCTTTTAAGTTTTAGGAGTAGCTTGGTCATTTGCCCCACCCAGAGAGACTTCATATATATAGCTCTAGGGTTGGATGGCAACTCATCCATCCGGACTACTTTCTAATTCCTTTGCTCTATAGGCTAGATTTTCTTCATGATTTTGTAGAGAATCTGACCTCTGGTTGTATGGAAGCATTCATGGTTGCGTCGATTTCCTTCTCTTAGCTTGTGTGATTTTCGTGTCTTTTTCGAGCTATTTTCGTGGGATTTTCGTGCGTGGCTTGGTTCATCGATTTGGAGGCGTTTCTGTTTGGATTTCTTTAACAGGATCATGGATAGATGTCTTGTGCATCTTTGTGCTTGATCTTGACCCCTCAAACACCGGATTTGGCCTTCGATTCGCGAATTTCGGTTGGAACCCTAGGTGGTGGCTTGAGCTCAGTTGTGTGTTGATTCCCGGTGATTTAGTTGGTTTGAGTCTCCAAGTTTTTGGGCATAGCATCTCCTGGAGACGCTTCTCCTTTCCCCCAAAATCTTGTCTCAATCCATGCAGCCGTTTGTGAGATCCATGGATAGGTGCAGTTGACCTTTCGTTTTCGAGCTCGCACTGGGTCTATTCGTGAGCGACGGACCGTCTGTCTTGTGCTCACGGACCGTCCGTGGTGGTTTGAGTTCGTCGAGTTCATCTCGTGTTCTTGTTGGTCGGTGGTTCGATTTGTTGAGAGCTGAGATCTTTTTTTGCTCGTGTTTGTCGGACCGTCCGTCTAGGTGTCACGGACCGTCCGTCCTCGTCGGACCATCCGCGGGGTCGGAACGGACCGTCCGTATTAGTCGTGAACCTTCTGGAGGTTGTGTTGCAAAATACGGACCGTCTGTGTTGAGCAGTCAGACCGTCCGCCAGCCTTGACGGACCGTCCGTGACTGCAGGTCGGACTGTCAGTCCTAGGTTTCGCAGATTGCATAAGTCCTTTGCTCGTGTGTTGGGCTTCCGCTTAGCTTTGAGTTGGGACTTGTTCCTACAGTTGGTAGGTCCGCTGTGACTACGTGACCTTGGCAAGCTCGCGTGGGGATCATTGGTTGTGATTTTGGGACTCAGTCGGTTTTTCTCTTGGAGAATTTTTATCGGCTCTCATTCACTCCCCTCCTCTCTGATCGTCTAATTGGTCCTTCAACAGCAGTACTTGATTATTATCGTGTATAAACTTTTCACTCGTTGTTTTATTTTAATCGGTTTTTATATGCAACAAGTTATTTTAATTTCTATTTTTATATGATCGCTCTAATTTAATTTTCATTATGAAAATGAAAAAAAATACTTTATTTATCCGCCAGCCGCCATTCCCTACGGCGTTTGGACTTAAACGTCGTACCATACGACGGTTGGACCTAACGCCACTCAGGGGTCGGGAAACACCATAGTCGGGGTCTTACCGTCGTGTGACATGGCGTTTGGAGCCTAATGCCCTGTGGTACAGCGGCAGGTGTATAGATTTGGTAATTTGTTTGGGAGCATTAATTTTTGGAATATCGAAGAAAAAATATAAAAAATTCTATGTAAGACCACCTTTCCAGCCCTTGGCCCCACCTGGCAGCGGCTCGAGTGCTGCCTGACGGCCGGCGGACCTGCGCAGTTGCACTTGGGAACAGTAGGCTGAACACCATGTGTTCGACGGAATGCCCACTAGGAAGCAGAGGCTTGCGGCGACGCAGTTTGTCCCTGCTCTACGATCGATGCCCTCCTCGCGGTGGCGGTACGTGCGCCCTCGGGAGCGGGCCCACATGACCGCGGCGGGTGCGCTGGCCCACAGCCGGCGGAACAGACCTGCGCCGCGGCCGCGGCTCCGCTTGCGAGCGAGCCCCACCGCCCTTGAAATCCCCCGCCTCGGCTTCGGCGCCCAAATGCAACCGTCTCGCAAGTCGCCCAACCAACACGGCAACACCTGCCTCTCCTCCCCCTCCTCTCCCCTCGCCACCGTCCCCCTCGCAGCAGCGCCGCTCCCACGCCGCCGTCCACCTCCGCCTCGGCAGCAGCAGCACCGGCTGCGCGGCGCGGCGATGGAGCTCTTCCCCGACCGGGCTCACGTGCGGCTGCAGAGCCGCGTGCACGGGGCGTACCTCCACGCCAACGAGGACGGCGTGGGCGTCTCCCTGAGCGGCCTCCGGGCATCCATGAACACGGTCTGGGCGGTGCACCGGGTCCAGCGCCGGGGCACCAGCTACGTCCTGCTCCGCAGCGCCGCCTACGGCCGGTACCTCGCATTTGCCCCGGAGCACCTCCAGTTCGCGGGCGGAGGAGCAGTACAACACCGCTACTACGACGACGCAAATCAGGAGGACGTCCTTTGGCTGCCAACTAGGAGCAGGGATGGTGCCGTCTCCATCCGCAACTGCAGTTTTGGGCCATGGTACAGTCCCGACGCGTTCACGGTCATGCGTTGGATGGTGGAGCCCGTCCCCTCGAGGGGGGTGCCGCCACTGCTTCCGGCGCCGACTCCGGTGAGCTCGTAGTTGCCTCTCCTAACTTCTTACATTCGTTTGGGCGTACCTGCGTTCTTGTACTCTACAATGCTTTTTGTTTGTTTCACAACCACTTTGATTATTGGGATTCGCTACTTGTTACTGAACCCGTTAGTTACAGGTTGTGTAATGATTGGAGTAATTGCGGCCAGAAAATTCCCATTCATGTACTGAATTAGTGAATTAGCTCCTAGATTCCTCAACATGTTAGTTACTGGCTTTTGTCTGTTATATATTATGTCAATAATTGGAGTAATTGTGCTTAGAAAGTTCTAATTCATGTACTGGAGTGGCTTCCAGATTCCTCTGAATTGGTAAACTTCATGGATCAATTCCTGATCTGAATAGGCTTAACATTTATGATTGCCACCAAAGGAATCCTTGCTCAGAATGCATATTTGGATAATTTGAGCTACACATCATGATTATTGTCCCTTTATAATTTGTGTCAGATTAACAACTGGGATTGGTTATCTGTCTGATCTAAACATTTTATCTCATTGTGAAATGTATTCAGATTTCCTTTTTCAGTTATCAATGTCGTTTGCTTGATTTTGTTCTGCAAATTGTAACAGGCCCCAATGGTGTTCGACCGGATCATTCTTTACATCAAAGGGGATGCTGACGGGAAAGTTGATTTTGACAGTGCCAAGGTGCTCATCTTCAAGGGCCGATCGGTGTCCCACCTAAGAGAACAGTTGGCGTCCCGTGTAGAGGAGTGGCATCCTGTCAGATTGACTTTGTGTGTATGGGCAGGCTCCCACGGGCGCTTGACCCCTCTAGTGGTTGACCTTCCTAACAATAATCAAACGATGGAGATTGTTGTCTTTGAGAGTTGGTGTCAAGGTGAGAATACACTGTACCATTTCTCATGTGCTCAGTTGGAGAGGTTAATGAACTTGTTGCTGCTACTAAGATATTCAGTAGTGTTGGTCATAGTATTATACTTCTGTAGTTTTTTTTTCTTAAGTTTTCGATTCTTAGTTTAGTCATTTGCATGGTGCTAATATAAATAGTTTATCGTTTGTTGTAGTTACTAGTTACATTTTATTTTCTAATCTTCACATAGATGCAAAGAATGCTATGAATATAGAAGTTATTACCGGATTCATCTATTATTGCACTAGTTCAGAAAGTGATGATTTGAACATACTTTTGAATCACTTCCAGAATTTCAAAAAAGAAAAATCACTTGTGAACCCATATGATGATCTTGTATCTTGCTACTGAATCTCAAATTTTGAACTGTTGTAACCATGCTGCCTAATTCTTTACTGAATCAATGTTTTTCCTTTTCCCTTTGCGAATTCAGCTGCTCAAGAGTTCGAGTACCCACTTTTTGATGTGTAGAGGAATGCGAGAGCAAGACTTCTGAATTCTGATACATCACAGTTTATCTCTTCAGAATCATAGCGTCGCTATTTCAGATATAATGTGAGTTGAGAATCGGCTGTACTTCTTTTGTTCTGATAGCTTCAGAAAGCTGAGCAAGTCGTCCTGTTTTTATTACTTGTAGGGTTGAATATATATATATAGTTTGCTACTTGGTGCATCCAATATCCTTTTCATGGGTTTTTGGGTTGCCACAGGTTTCGCCTGAGTCAAATTGTAGTTTTGATACATATAGTTTTTTGGCTGCCATATGTGTACGTCGTTTGGTTGACTAATTTGGAACAAGTTACACATAAGTACAGGTAGATTGATAGAAATAATTTCTGTTTTTGTTGTATTTATAATATTTCTTTACATCAGTCAATTGTTAGATGCTAGAAATACTCAGAATATAGTAGAAATGATTGTATTCACATGTTAATTTGTCAGTTTAGAAAACTGTCCAGAAATGTTTTTTATTGAATGCCTTCTTTTGAACTGCTTTAATGATTGCACTACCAAAACTTAATGCCTAATCCTTTCACTTGTTTTGATAATGCAGCTGCTGAGGTGTTAGTACACATTGCAAATCATTTCAAAATCAAGATTGCCACGGCTTCATGAAACTTTGCAAATCTTCCTGTTTTTAGTACTAGTACGGTTGGTGTCTTGATGCGTTCTGCTGACGACAAACATTCTGAATTGGCATTTTAGTTTTAGAACTTGAAATTGCCGGCCTGAAAGCATTATGTGAAAAACAATGCTTGAACAATTTTGCACTGCAACAGTGGTTACAGTTACCATCTTTACTTGTTTTGGATGATAAATGGATGTTTCTGTTTTCTATGTACTTGGCTTTTGAGACGCCAAATGTTGCAGGGAGACATTTCTGAATTTCGCTTTGCCATGTCATTTGTGTGCTGACCCTTTGCACATAACTTCATCAGCTCACTCTTTGTTTTGAGAATGAGTCGAACATTATGCTGAAAGACAAGGTCAAGTAGACTAGTAGATAGTACATGCTTTAAAAGTGTAATTTGTATTTTCTTTTGAGATTAAGGAGACAGTTGAATTCGGCAAACCATGAGATAACTTGCTTGCTTTTACAAGCGCAGGTACTCGTGCTTGTACGATCTCAAACCCTGAGATAACTTGCTCCTTGCTTTTACAAGCGCAGGTACTCGTGCTTGTACGATCTCCCACATTATGTATGTGGTTCTAAATGTAGCGAAGTTGCTATGGTTAAACACATCTCTCGGGGTGTCCCTCATATTCTCACATTTGCACTTGCAGTGGACAAGGCGCGTGGTGCAATTTTTTTTTATTTTTTAGCCCTTTTTGAAAAAGCTTTTCACAAATATGCCCCTAGGAGAAAGATTTAAAAAAATGGACCCCGACCTCGGCGCCACTCTGAAAGGACCTTGTGATGCCTAGAGAGAGGAGGGTGGTGAATAGGATCACTTTAAAAATTTCTGCAAAAAAACTAAGCAGCGGATCAGGGACCGAATGACCCGGCACGAGTGACCGGGGGGGGCCGGGTCACCCTGGCACTTGGGCCGGATCAACCAGCGTGCGAAGATAGAGTACAATAAGCAATTGAAAACTTGAATTTGCAGAATGTAAATGAATCAAACTTTGCGTATATGATGTAGATACCACCTGCAACCAAAGATTTTACAAGCAACCACACAAATATGGAGATCGATCCAAATATAGCTTCTAGGGTTACAGAGACGGGATGAACTCAAACAAGTAAGAGACAAGCAAATTAATCCGAAGTTCACTCCCACAAAGGAAGCTACGTCTCCGTTGAGGATCCCACGAAGGGAGGGCTATCACCAAGAGCCTCTTTTCCTCACCCAATTCCCACAAAGGAAAATTGATGCTCACTAAGAGAAATCCACAAAGGATGGGTAATACAAACGATCCCGGGTGCTCCACACGGAGAGGGAACTCAACGGGCGACGCCTAACCGTCTAGAAGCAAGCTTCAAGAGTAACAAACGCGAATCGATCAAACAAAGCCACCACAAGTGCTTCTTGAGAGGAAGGAGTGAAGAGCTCTCACAAAGGGGCTTAATCCTACACCTCAAAGATCTCTCACACCCAAACCCTAGGAGAAATCCTTGCTAGGAGTGCTTGGAAGGGAGTTGGGAGAGAGGGAAGCAAGCTTGGGAGGTGTATCAATGGAAGGGGAGGCGGAACCCTAGACAGGAGGAAGAAGGGGTATTTATACCCAAGCCTCCCGAGCTAGCCGTTAGCCGGTTGACCCGGTCAGGCAGTGAGGGCTAGGTTAAGCTATTCTAAGGCTTTTCTAATGTTTTTCTATTGGTTTTCTAGGGTTTTCACTCTAAGAAAGGATGAGAGGATCTCAAGAAAAGCACTTGTAGCGAGCCTCGACCAACCGATCACGTCCCTCTTTATAGTACGGTGTTTCCTAAACTCAAATTCAAACTGAAAATTAAATTTAAAGCGCCAATTGAGCTTCAACACCTTTTAAATGAAATTGAGGGCCTTCCTTTTGAATATTCTCATTCATTTCTTTTTATCCCTGCACACACTTAGTTGAATCGTCAAACACCCAAATTATATTTGTCATTATCACCAAAATAATTAGGGGCCTAAATGTTCTTTCAATCTCCCCCTTTTTGGTGATTGATGACAACTATAATTTGAGCTCATAAGAGAAGAATAAAATGAAAGGTTGTGTCCAATTATTTAGATGAAAGCTCCCCCTAAATATGTGTCTTTTCAAAAATGGCCTCAAATGCCAATAGCACATATTTAGAAAGGGCTCCCCCTAAATCATTGCATACAACATAAGATGCAAAGGTGTGATAAGTAATAACCCGTGATACATATGACAAGTATATCATAACAATAAAGTGAGAAATAACAAGATATCAACCAACACATGCATCACACATAACAAATAAGGTTCTTACATGACACTAGCGTAGATAAAAGTACCACAATTAAGTCTTACAAATAAAAGTTTGCACTTGGCACATCATCATCCATCACACCACACATAGTTCATTACATGTCCACTAGTTCTATTACAAGAATAGCGATAAAGATAGATAGTGATGAGGGGCTTCCATCCGCCAAATTTACTCCCCCTTTGGCAACAAGCACCAAAAAGGGAGCTACTCCTCGTCGTCGTCGTACTCCTCATCATCATGCTCACCACCTCCATAGTCCTCTTCCTCTTCATCATCATCAACCGGGACCCAAGAGCCAAGGTCCTCCCATGGGTTAGGAATGGGAGATGGAGGATCAAATGTTCTCATCTCATGCACCGGAGAGTGATGAAGATTGAGCCAAGCTGCCATGTCTTTTTGATTCTTTTCTTGCCTATGTAGCTCTTGAGCCAACCACTTACGGTCGGCCTCACGCTCTCTAGCATCTTTGCGGAGCATGTTGAAGAAAGCAAACAAACCCTTAGCAATGAAATTTAGCTTGCCCTTCTTACCCCTAGGAGCCCCACGAGAGTGAGAGGCACCCTCCATTGGAAGGGGATCATACGGATTCCTTGATGGTGGAGCTTGAGAGGAGGAGGCATCCGCATCAATGGGTCCATCAATAGGATAAATGCCCGTATACGGTCCTCTAGCATCAACACCGGTCTGATGCTTACCAAGTCTGAAAGTTTGAACAAGCTTGCCTTTGCTAGTCTTGTAGTGTTCATGAGTGACATCCGTCTTAAGATCAAGTTTAGTGGCATGCTTAACCATCATAAAGATATACGGTGCATAGTGACAACCACTAGATGAGGTGTGAGAGCAAATGATAATCTCATTCCATAGGAAATGGCAAGCATTGAACTTAGGTTGACCGGGAGCCATTTGATAAAGCAAATTTCTAGCTCTATGAGAAATGTTGTCGGAATCACCACCTCTAGGAGTAAGGGTGTACCTAAACAAGAGGTTGAGCATCTTGTAGTAGGGGGTGAGTCCACTTGTATGACCATAGTTGATATTTCCATAGGCACGATCATACATAAATCTCATTTTAGTCACTTCTAGCTCATCTCCACTATGAAGTCGGACAAGATCACTAGAGAATTGGTTTGTAGTGGTTGCACCTCTAAGTTTGAAAAGCATAGCAAACTCACTAAGAGTGATTGAGAACCTCTTACCACCAAGGGTGAAATGCATGACGTTCTCATCTCTATCAACATAAAGAGTGGCATAGAATTGTGCCACCACTTCTTGAGAGTAGTCGGAGCGTAAGCCCATGAGATAGGAAATCCCCATGTATTGGCAGCGAGTGTGCACAGCTTGCATAGCCTCTTCAATAGGTGGAGGAAGATCAAGCAAGAAAGGCCAATCAATCCACTTCATCTCAGTTGTGATTCGTCCCTTGGGTAGGATGGTTGACTCATACCAATCGGCTTGATGAGTAAGCCAAAATCGATCATCGCTGAAGAAAGACCTTTGGAGCACCCTCGGGTCTTGAAAACGAAGTGGCCTCATGTCGGTCCCGACCTTCATGTAATTCACCAAAGGAGGATCACTCCTTGTGCGTTCCGGAGGGTGAACTGGAATGGCTATCTGCACATAGAGAGACAAGTCCATGTCCGCATCATATCGATCTCCAACATCATCGGCGGTACTTGCCCTCTTGGTCCTAGCCCCAATGGTGGTGGACCTCTTTTGAAGAATGGGATTGCCCTCTTGACCACGACCACGGCCTTGAGCACGGGCAGGAGGAGCTTGAGGCTTGGTTCTCTTTGCATGCACATGTATGCCATACTCTTCACCCGATGAATGCTCCTCCTCCTCCTCACTTGATTCCGAGCGAATCTTCTTGCCACGAGAGCTCCCCTTCTCTCTACCCATCTGTAGATATACAAGACATGATTGGTATTAAGATTGGTACAAAGGAATAGGAGAGTCAAAGCTTAAAGGGCCATCCCGACCTAGGTCGGGTCAACCGGCCACATGTGGCCGGGTCAACAGGCGGGTCGGGATGAACCATAATCTCGTTTCGCAATGGGGTGTATGGGGAAAAGTAACAAGATGATTGGTAGTTGTTCTAGAGCCTAAATTGAAGCTTTTGACCGAAGGAAATCATCTAGAACGAGCTACATTGAGAGATCGGGAAATCCGAAGTTTGAATCGATTTTACCATTGGATTCCTGCGAAGTTTCCGGAACACCCGAGGAGGAGGGAGCACTTGAGAAGGAGGACATTCCAAAGCCCCCAACCATGAAGGAATCCCACAGTCGAGCTTGGAAATCGCTTGGGGCACAAAAGGGGCGGTGACGGCGGTTTGGAGAGGAATAGAAGTGTTCTAGGGTTTTAAGCCGCTGGCTGCGGGCTATTTATACACCCAGCGCAGGGGCCGGGTGACCCGGCAACATCCAGAGCCGCTCCGGGTCAACCGGGCACTTGTGCCGGTTGACCCGCCACATCTAGAAAACGCCCAAAAAGAGCATATTTTGATATAGAGAGTTAAGGGACTTGATTTAAGAGATATAGAATATTTTAAGATTTGAGATAGATAAAGAGATTTAGCTACTGGACATATAAGAACTCTTAACCTCAAGTGACTAGCCACAATCAGCAATCCATAACCATAGTCACTTGGGCTAAGATTTGATCCAAGGATCTTAAAATCCAAATCTTTTGAAAAACTCACACAAATGAAGAAAAATAAAACGTTTTCAACCTAACTAGGCATCAGTCAAATATGTGCAATAAGTCAAGCCACATTACGAGAATCCAAGATATTTAGCTCACTTCTCAAAGCACAAAACCTTTGCTCATCTAGAGGCTTAGTGAAGATATCGGCAAGTTGCCTCTCGGTGCTCACATGACGTAGAGCAATATCTCCCTTAGCCTCATGATCCCTTAAGAAATGATGTCGAATATCTATGTGTTTTGTTCTAGAGTGTTGGACCGGATTGTTTGCTAGCTTGATGGCACTCTCATTATCACACAAGAGTGGAATCTTATTAAACTCACAACCGTAATCACTCAACGTTTGCTTCATCCACAAAAGTTGTGCACAACAAGCACCAGCCGCCACATATTCGGCTTCGGCCGTGGATAAAGCAACCGAATTTTGCTTCTTTGAGCTCCACGACACCAAAGACCTACCAAGAAATTGGCAAGCCCCGGTAGTGCTCTTTCGATCTACTTTGCAACTGGCATAGTCCGAATCGGAATAGCCAAGTAAATCAAAAGTGGAGCCCTTGGGATACCATAAGCCTAGGTTAGGAGTGTGTACCAAATATCTAAAGATTCTCTTAACGGCCATTAGATGACACTCCTTAGGATTGGCTTGAAATCTTGCACACATGCACACACTAAGCATTATATCGGGCCTAGATGCACAAAGGTAAAGTAGGGAGCCAATCATGAAACGAAATACCTTTTGGTCGACCGACTTCCCTTCTTCATTGAGATCAAGATGTCCATTTAATGCCATGGGAGTCTTGATGGGCTTGGAATCGGCCATGTCAAACCTCTTGAGCATATCCTTCACATACTTGGTTTGACACAAGAAAGTCCCTTCCTTCAATTGCTTGATTTGAAAACCAAGAAAGAACTTCAATTCACCCATCATAGACATATCGAATCTCTTGGTCATGATCCTACTAAACTCTTCACAAAATTTATCATTAGTAGACCCAAAGACAATGTCATCAACATAAATTTGGAAAATAAAGATATCTTTTCCATTTCTTTGAATTAAGAGAGTAGAATCGGCTTTGCCTATTTCAAAACCGTTCTTGAGAAGAAAATCCTTAAGGCATTCATACCATGCTCTAGGAGCTTGCTTAAGCCCATAGAGCGCCTTATGGAGCTTGTACACATGGTTTGGAAATTTTGGATCTTCAAAGCCCAGTGGTTGCTCAACATAAACTTCTTCTTGGAGAGGTTCATTCAAGAATGCACTCTTCACATCCATTTGATGAAGCTTGAAATCATGATGAGTAGCATAGGCCAAAAGGATACGAATTGACTCAAGCCTTGCTACCGGAGCATAAGTCTCTCCAAAGTCCAAGCCTTCAACTTGAGTGTAGCCTTTGCCAACGAGCCTTGCCTTGTTCTTTGTGATGACACCAAATTCATCTTGCTTGTTCCTAAAAACCCATTTGGTGCCGATCACATTTTGCTTGGGTCTTGGCACCAACTCCCAAACTTCATTTCTCTTGAAGTTGTTCAACTCTTCCTCCATGGCAATAATACAATCCGGGTCGTCAAGAGCTTGTTCCACACTAAGAGGTTCCAAAGAGGAAACAAACGAGTAAAATGCATAAAAATTTGACAATCTTGAGCGAGTTGTTACCCCTCTTTGGATACTCCCAAGTATGTTGTCGACGGGATGATCCCGTTGAACCATTTGTTGTACTCTTGGGTGTGGTGCTTGAGATTGATGTTGAATGGGTCCATCATCATCATCCTCAACTTGTGAAGCTACTTCTTGAGCTTCACCACCTTGTTCTCCCCCTTGATCAAAGCCCCGTCCATGATTGTCACCATGAACTTGACTTTCTTCTTGATGAACTTGAGAACTTGGTGGTTCCACTCTTGTTGATGATGGTGGATCTTGATTGCTTGTGTCAACCGGAGCTTGAACTTGAACCTCACGAGGCATCACTTCACCGGTCCCCATTCTAAAGATTGATACACTTGGGGGTTCTTCATCATCTACAAGGTTTTCACTAACTTGCTCTCCTTGATAGCTGTTGGATTCATCAAATTTCACATCTACCGTGGTCTCAACACAACTAGTGGTTTTGTTGAAAACACGATAGGCATGTTCGTTAGTTCCATAACCAATGAGAAAACCTTCATCAACCTTGGATGCAAACTTTGAGGCTTTGGGTTTCTTGTTAAGTATGAAACACTTACACCCAAAGACCCTAAAGTAGTGCACACTAGGCTTCTTACCGGTGATGATCTCGTAGGGAGTCTTGTTCAAGTACTTGTGGAGGTAGAGGCGGTTGGCAGCATGGCATGCGGTGTTGATGGCTTCCGCCCAAAATGAGTCCAGAGTCTTGTACTCATCAAGCATTGTCCTTGCCGCTTCAATCAACGTACGGTTCTTCATCTCTACAATGCCATTTTGTTGAGGAGTGTATGGAGCAGATAGTTCATGCTTGATGCCTTCTTCATCGGGGAACTCTTCAACTTGACTGTTCCTAAACTCTGAGTCGTTGTCACTTCTTATGTTCTTGACCTTGAGCTCGAACTTATTTTGAACTCTTCTAATGAACTTCTTGACCACTCCCTTTGCTTCACTTTTGTCTTGCAAAAAGAATACCCAAGTGAAACGGGAAAAGTCATCAACAATTACTAGACCATATTTGTTACCACCGATTCTTATGTAGGCAATTGGTCCAAACAAGTCCATGTGTAGTAGCTTCAACGGCCTTGATGAGGATATGATGTTCTTGGCGGGATGATGCGCTCCAACTTGCTTCCCGGCTTGACAAGCACTACACAACCTATCTTTCCCAAAAACAACATTTGTTAGTCCTAGGATGTGCTCGTCTTTTTGAAGTTTGGCCAAGTTCCTCATGCCAACATGGGCTAGTCGGCGATACCATAGCCAACCCAAGTCGGATTTTGCCACTAATAAGCAAGCCTTAGGGTCCACCTTCACTTTTGTGAAATCCACATAGTAAAGCTTTCCCCGTAGATGACCCACAAAGACAATAGAGGAATCCTCCCTTCTAGAGATGGTCACACCCTCATGGGTAAAGAGGCAATTGTAGCCTTTCTCACAAAGTTGTGAAACCGACAACAAGTTGTATCCTAACCCTTCAACATGATAAACATCTTCAATTGAATTGGTTGTTGAGATAGCAATTTTACCTAGACCAACAACATCTCCCTGACCATTGTCTCCATAGATGATAGTTTCCGTTGGGGTGTCATAATGATCAAGGGATGCAAATAAGCCTTCATCTCCGGTCATATGATTAGTGGCACCACTATCAATCAACCATGTGCTTCCACCGAAGGAGTAGGCCTACAAAACAAGTTTAAGCTTTTGGTTTAGGTACCCAAAAAGATTTGGGTCATTGGAGGTTAGAGGCATAAACTTTTGGAACCCACACACTCTTCCTCATAGTTTTCTTGGTGTAGGCCCCAACATACTTGACCACCATTTTACCATTGTGGTCCAAGGTCACAACATAGTCACAAGTGTAGTTGGGAGAGGGCTTGTGTTCTACCACATTCTTCGATGCCTTAGGTGGAGAATTAAACCCACCATATCCTTTTGTGGTGCTCACAACCTCCGGCTTGTCTTTTGTTGTGGTAGAGGTGGTGACTCCATGTGCAATGTCCATGATTATGTTGAGGTAGCCTCCATTGTTCCACAAGGAGTGCTTGGAAGGGAGTTGGGAGAGAGGGAAGCAAGCTTGAGAGGTGTATCAATGGAAGGGGAGGCGGAACCCTAGATAGGAGGAAGAAGGGGTATTTATACCCAAGCCTCCCGAGCTAGCCGTTAGCCGGTTGACCCGGTCAGGCAGTGAGGGCTAGGTTAAGCTATTCTAAGGCTTTTCTAATGTTTTTCTATTGGTTTTCTAGGGTTTTCACTCTAAGAAAGGATGAGAGGATCTCAAGAAAAGCACTTGTAGCGAGCCTTGACCAACCGATCACGTCCCTCTTTATAGTACGGTGTTTCCTAAACTCAAATTCAAACCGAAAATTAAATTTAAAGCGCCAATTGAGCTTCAACACCTTTTAAATGAAATTGAGGGCCTTCCTTTTGAATATTCTCATTTATTTCTTTTTATCCCTGCACACACTTAGTTGAACCGTCAAATACCCAAATTATATTTGTCATTATCACCAAAATAATTAGGGTCCTAGATGCTCTTTCACACTCATTTTGGCGCGCCGACCTTACAGGTCTCAGTGCCAGCCTCTCTGGCGCGAGGTCGAAGTGCAGAAATACTTTTAATTTTGAGGTTCTATTTTAAATATGTAAACTCACTTCTGTTTGACCAAAGACTATTGTCAAATGTTACTTAGATTCATAGATTTTATTTTGCATGTTGTTGTCCACATCTTACATATAAATTTTTTCATAAAATAATTTCAAAGTAAGGCGATTGACACTTTTTCCTGACTTTAGATTTCCATTATGCCGAGTGCTTTACTTTCAATATTGGGGCTCCATTTTAAATATGTAAAGAATTTCCCAAGTCTGAAAACAATGTCAATTACCCTACTTTGAAATTACTTTTTGAAGAACTTTCGCCCTGTTCGCTTGGCTTATCAACCACTAGCCAACAGTACTTTTTCCCCAACAGTACTTTTCTCTCAGAACAAATCAGCCACCAGCCACCAGTCAAACGAACAGACTTTTGTATGTAAGATGTAGCCAAGAAGATGCAAAATGGAATCTATGAACATTGATTAATATTTTGCAACAATTATTGATCGAGGAGAAGTGAATTTACATATTTAAATTTGTGCCCCAAAATTGAAAGTATGGCACTCGGCAGAATGAAAATATAAAGTCTGAAAGCAGTGTCAATCATCTCACTTTGAATATATTTTATGAAAAATTGTATATGTAAGATGTTGACAACAACATACAAAATGAAATCTATGAATCTTAGTTAACATTTTACAATAGTCCTTGGTCAAGAAGAAGTGAGTTTACATATTTAAAATAGGACCTTGATATTGAAAGTATTTTTGTACTTCGACTTCGGATCCAAATCTTCTGCTCAGGGGTATATTTGTGAAAAACTTTTTCAAAAAGACCTACTCCCTCCGTCCCAGAATACAGCTTCGCTTAGACTTTTTCAAAGTCAAACTTTTTCAACTTTTGACCATGTATAACAAAATAATCATAAATGCTAATAACATAAAATGATATTGATAGATTTATCATGAAACCAACTATCAAAATATGTAAGCTTCTCTATTTCAAATAAATTATTTTAAAATTTGACTTTAAAAAGTCTAAATGAAGCTATATTTTGGAACGGATGGAGTAAAAAATAAAAAAAGGTCGGGCGCGTGGTTTGGGTACTTGTGTTTGGCCGAAAGGGCAGAGTAAAGCTGCTGTGCCTTTTGCTCTGAAATTTGGGCAGAATGATAAAAGTTGCAAACTTTGTTTGCCACGTTATATTTACTGCGGTTCGGGAAGGGCATGCTACGTATGCAATTAACAAACTAGGTTCTCCCAATTTCAGGCGTTCAGCATCCTCACGAGTCACGACGGACTGAACCAGTAACTGAAAGGTTGAAGTTAGTTTCTTCAGTAATAATGACAACTTGATTTAGTGGATCAGCAACCTCCAGTCCTCCACGGAGCACAAAGAATGGAGAGACTGAATCCAACAGGGTGGAAGGAATCACTATGCTTTCGCACATTCAGAAAACTCAGGTGTCCTGTTTCTGGTAGTAGGTTTGACGAATTATGCTGACCTGATGTGCCCTAAATTGGCCTATGAGTTTCAGAACTTGAAAATTGCTGAAATCATTATGTAATAATGCTTGACCGATTTTGCACAGTAGCAGGGATTGTACTTACCCACTTCATCGATGTTGGGTGATAATAAACTGACAAACATATATTGATGTTTACACCTAACCTTGACCCTGATACATCAAATGCTTTCTCAACTTAGTTTTTGAGTTCTGAACTGAAAAATCACACTCAGCGCAGCACTTCGTCAACTCTCTTTTTTCCTGATATATTGTTGGAAAGTAACGAAATGCTGGATATGGCCTACTACACATTACAAATTTGAGAAGTATATAGTTTTGTTTTATTTTGAGATGGAGATGTACACCCTTGTGTACAGCGGGCCTGTTTAGTTCGGTAGAAATTTCCAAAAATTTCTCTATCAACCTTCGGACACTAATTAGGAGTATTAAATGTGAATTAATAACAAAACATATTGCATAACCCTCTTAATTTTCTCGAGACAAATCTAACGAGCCTAATTATATCATGATTAGATAACGTCATGCTACAGTAAACAATCTCTAATGACGAATTATTTAGTCTTAATGAATCTGTCTCGCAATTTTCTGTAATTAGTTTTATAATTAATCTACATTTAATACCTCTAATAGACATAAAAGGAGCCTTCGAAAATTTCTCCACACGATGACTCTCCTCCACTACCTCCAACTACGACTTTGCTGTCACGAATGGCTATGCCCCAGCGGAATGTCTGTGCCCCAGCGGATCACGGCGTGTTTGTTAGCCACGCCCAGGAATTCTTTTTATATTTTTTCTTCGATTTTACGAAAATAAATTGTCGGATTCAACATTTGCAGAAATAGCCTCGAACCGCCGTTTGTCACGGCGGTTGGGATCCTGCCGCTATTTGAAGCGGTGGTAGGGACCTACCGCCGTGGCAAATGGCGGTAAGGACCTCACAACCGCCGCTGGCACCGGCGGTTCGATGATCCGCTACGTGTCACGCTGGATAGACACCTACCGCCACGGCCAAAGGCGGCAGGTGGCCAACCGCCGCGCCAGAAGGCGGTTGACCGACCGTTGCAGACCTACCGCCCTTTGAAACGACGGCAGCACCGTGCGCCCCCCCCCCCCCTCCCTCATTTTCTTTCCTCCCCACTTAGGTCTCCGTTTGCTTCTTTGGTGTAGATTTTCCACATCATGTATGTCTCCAATACTTTCCTCATAAAGTTAGTTTAGAAATGCTAGAAATAGTTTAGAAATCTTAGAAATAGTTTAGAAATCCTAGATATAATTTAGAAATTCTATAAATAGTTTAGAAATCCTAGAAATAGTGTAGAAATTCTAGAAATAGTTTAGAAATCTTAGAAATAGATTAGAAATCCTAGAAATTCTTTAGAAATTCCTATAAATACTTTAGAAATTCCAGAAATTCTTTAGAAATTATGGAAATACTTTGGAAATCCTAGAAATTCTTTAGAAATTGTAGAAATACTTTAGAAATTGTAGAAATACTTTGAAAATTCCTAGAAATACTTTAGAAATTCTAGAAATACTTTGGAAATCCTAGAAATTCTTTATAAATTCGTAGAAATACTTTAGAAATTGTAGAGATACTTTGGAAATTCCTAGAAATACTTTAGAAATTTTAGAAATACTTTGGAAATCCTAGAAATTGGTAGAAATACTTTAGAAATTGTAGAAATACTTTGGAAATCCTAGAAATTCGTAGAAATACTTTAGAAATTGTAGAAATACTTTAGAAATTCCTAGAAATACTTTAGAAATTGTGTGTCACTTTATATTTCAATTTTTTTGCAGTTATGGCTCAGCAGCAGGCACCGCCGCATCCGCAGACGCCTATTGGTGGTGTTCGTCCTCCTCGGGAGCCATTGCCGTACGTGCTGCCCGAGCTGTTTGACGAGGCCACAGACAGGGCGCACCGGTCTTACCACTCCGCGATCTGCGGGGTAGAGCTAGGCACCGTGCGTTTTAGAGGTCCGGGGTACTACATGCCGCTTCACCCCAGTTGGTGTCCGAAGTATGTAATATGATACCATAGTTTCTTTTTATTTACTCATTTAATTTGGTAATTAATATTTATTTTTGTTTTGTGGTGCAGGCTACGCGCAGCAGGGCTTCATCCCTAGCGTGTTTGGTCGAGGGGGACCTCATGCGGGTCGCTTTACGTCCGGCGGAGTGCAGATCGCGCTTTGGGTTCGACTACCAGCTGGTCTGCGCGCTCCTGGACCGGAGGCGCCCCGAGATGCACAACTTCCATTTCCCCTGAGGGGAGATGAGGGGAGATGACGGTGACTTTGGAGGACGTGGCCCTCCTCTTCGGGCTACCGTGCTCAGGGGAGCCCATGGGGGCTGTTGACACCCCCCACGACGGGTGGCGCGACGATATCCTCGTGAGGTTCGCTGGAGTGGTGCGTCGTCCCGACGCGCCAGAGGTGCCTGACTTCACCAACTCCCACGGCCCCACGAGCGCTTGGTTGCGCAAGTACAGTGTACGTACCTCGATCTATCGTTTTTTCATAGTATCATTTTTTCAGCCCCTGACTGAATTTTGAATGTTTGCAGGCCTTGTACATGAGAGACGACGCCGACGAGCCAACGAGCAAGGCACTTGGAGGCATACCTATTGTGGTTGTTTGGCTACGTGATGTTCTGTGGGTCCCAGGGGGACGCGGTGTCGAGGTTCCTGATCCCCCACGCGCGGAGGATAGCTGACGCCACCATGGAGGAGATGCCCCAGATCAACTGGGGCGCTGCAGTTTTGGTCGCGACGTACAGGGGCCTGTGCGCCGGGTGCACCAAGACGGGCACCCAATCGATCCTCCTCGGATGCCTACTTCTGCTGCACCTGTGGACCTATGAGTGGCTTCCCGTCGGTCGGCCATCGGTCGACCGATCGGCGTACCGGGCGCTGGAGGAGGGGCACGACCCAGCAGACAGGCCGACCATGGGGTCGATGTGGTGCCACCACCAGGTTTGTACTTCGAGCTAACTTCGTTCGTTAGCTATCAGAAAGTAATGCAATTCATCGAGCTAACTTATTCTCTTGTTTGCAGCTCTCTTGGACAGAGCTGACCAGGAGGTCGTACCTGGATTTCGTCGGGCAGATCGACAACCTCACGGACGTTGAGGTTATCTGGCAGCCGTTCACCGACGCCTTGGTCGCCGCGCGTGCACCGCAGGGTCTCTCGTCCCTGTGCTTTCAGGACCGTGACTTCTGGATGACGAAGATGCCACTCGTCCACGACATGTACGTCGAGGAGTACCACATCGAGCGCGTGATGAGGTAGCTCAGCCTCTACCAGGCTTCGCCTGTGCCCGTCGCACACACCGTCGACCCGGCCGTGCACCAGTAAGTTCATTCAAAACTTCATTAGTTTCTGTTGACGAGTGACGAAAGTTAGTTTGCTGACCAATTTGCTATTTCTTGTTGTAGGTGGACGAGGAAGGGGTCGATGACTTTGGCCCCCTTTTTTGGCGAAGCTGCAGCAGTACCTGGACGCGTGGGCGAACGCCGCCACCCCGGAGCACGTCGTCGTCGAGCCGCGCTTACACGACGACGACGCCTGGAGAGCGTACCTGCAGTGGTACACGGTGAGGAACCGGATGCGTGTGACGTACGTCCCGCCGAACCCTCACCTCGACCTGATGCCAGCGTCGGCGTACCCCTACCGTCGGCGTCGCCCAAGATCTTAGTAAGTTCTTTTTCATTACATCAAATTAAGTCACATTTGCTAACGATTGGTTTTACTAATAATCCGTCCAACCTTGACAGTACAACATAGCTCGGGAGATGTACCTACTGGCCCAGCACGTGGGCACGACGATGGACCACATGACGTTGGACGGGATACGGACAGAAATGCAGAAGATGGTGGGCCTGAGCCGGCGGTTGATGCACGCGGTGAACTTCCGCGGCGACGAGGGGTTCCTCCTTCCACGCAACCCCTCGTCCTCCAGCAGCTGTGCCTCCACCTCAGCTTCGTACCAGGCACCCTCGTCCTCGACACGTCCACCATTCGCGCCCTCGTTCTCGACACGTCCACAGTTCGCACCCACTGCGTCCGCTCCGTACGTGCCACGGTCGAGTGCTTTCTACGCCACAGGTACATGTTTTTCTTCCTAGTTTTTACGACATATTTTTTGGTTCATGCCTGACTTATATTTTTATAGAGAGACCACCGATACCTACGGGACCAGGGTCTCCGTCTTGGGCAGCTTCACCGGTTCAGCAGCCGGTGTTTGATCCACCTCCTTCGGACTACAACAGTGGCGAGACACCACCACTGGTGTTTCACTTTGATGACTTATTCCGCGACACCGCCGACGAGATCGGTGCTACACAGCTGACAAGAGTCCCGCTCGTCGGGACCCAGCCGACGCAGGAGAAGCAGCACGCGACGATGATGGCGGACTTCCACGACACGGCAGAGCGTGCAGGGGAGGCGTTGGCGGCGGCAGAGTTGGTGGAGGCGGAGGCGCGGTCGACCGGAGGGGGGCCGTCCCGTGTGGATCGGCTACTCCACAGGCAGCGATCGGAGGGGGCCCGTCCCGTGTGGATCGGCTACTCCACAGGCAGCGACCGGAGGGGGGCCGTCCCGTCGGGCTCAGGTACTCCCTTAGTGACACCGCCCCCCAAGCCGACGGCCGGAGGACGTGATCGCCATCCATGAGACCCCCTCACGTACCCCACCCACCACACGAGGGCTGCACAGAGGGCGACAGCAGCGGCGATGAGGAAGGAGCACCAGGGCCCGCCACGACCAACGAAGCGTGGTCGTATTTAGATTTATTTTTTGGACACTTGCCGTGTAAACTACTTTTGTTTGTTGTATTTTCGTATTCGGTTTCCTGTTATTTCGCATTTATAGTATTAGGCATAACCAACTGGAAAACAAAAAAAACAAGAAACCAACCGCCTTTTGAAGCGGCGGTTGGCTGCACCCAGCCGCCGTATCAAGTGGCGGCAGCTGCCAGGCAGCCAGCCGCCACCCAACCCAGGCCTGCCGCCACTGTTGCAAACCTGCCGCCCTTTGCTGCGGCGGCAGGTACTTACCGCCATTTGCCACGGCGGTAGGTCCCTACGCCGCTTCAAACGGCGGCAGGATCCCAACTGCCGTGGCAAACAGCGGTTCGAGGCTATTTCTGCAAATGTTGAATCTGACTATTTATTTTCGTAAAATCGAAGAAAAAAATTCCACGCCCAGCGTGTAGCCACGCCCGTGGGGTGCAGTTGGCCTTGTTTGTTGGCCTGCACGACCTCTCGAGCCAGGATGGCGCGGAGCAAATTTGGCCCACTGGCCTGCACGTGTAGAAACAATCGGCATTTCTCACAGGCCCGCGAGGGCGGATAGGATGACCGCCGGTTACGTGCGGTAAGAGAAAGAAAGAAAGAGAGAGAAAGGGGCTTGATGTCCCACCACTGTTGCACTGCCACCGCTGCACCGCCGGCGTGACCCCCTCCAGCCGGCCTATCTCCAGCTGCAAGACTCCACCACCGGATTGAGAAGATGGCTGGGAGGGACCGGCACCGCGCGTCGCCCAAGGCTGGAGATCGGGACCACGCGCCATCGGGCCAGCCGTAGAGCTCCCACGTGGTGTTGGCCCGCACAGCTCGCCCGCCCGCCCATAGCCGGCCGCGGAGCTCGCCGGGAGGCCGGACATGTGCGGCGCTCGCGGAGCTCATCGCGGGGCCATCCATGCATGTCGTCCTAGGCCGGAGACCGGGACTGCGTGCCATCAGGCCAACCGCAAAGCTCCCACGCAGGGCTGGCCCACCGGGCTCGCTCGCCCGCCCATAGCCAGCCGCAGAATTCCCACGCGAGGCTGGCCCACGGAGCTCGCTCGCCCACCCATAGCCGACCGCGGGGCTCGGCGGTGGCACCACGGCCGCGGGAGGCAGGGAGCCGCGTGAGCGGCTAGCCGGCGAGGGCACGGCGCGAGATACGGGTGGAGGCGAGAACACGGAGGAGAGGGAGCTGTGCAGGAGCTGCAGACGACGTGCAGGCCGCCGAAAGGAGGTCGGGGTGCACGCGCCACCGCAAAGGAGATCGGGGTGCACGCGTGTTGCCGCGAAGGAGGTCGGGCGCACATGGAGGACGAGGCGGCGACCGGTGCGGTGTTGCTGGTGGGGCGGGGTTGAAAGTGCATCTAGGCCCCTAATTAATTTTGGTGATTATGACAATAATAATTTGGATGGACTAATGCTTTCAATGAGATGTGTGCAGTGCTTAAAATTGAAAATCTTATGAGTTTGGTGAAAAGAAGTCCCTCATTTCACTCTTATCGGTGTTGAAGCCCAAATGGAAGTTTAAATTGTTTTTTGGTTTGAATTTGAGTATAGGAAACACCGTACTATAAAGGGGGACGTGATTGATCTATCAAAGTTTGTCACAAGTGCTAATCTTGAGAACTAACAACCCATGAGAGACACCTTTTCACACACGAACACATGGGTATGCTAACTTTCTCTGGGGGGTCGGAAGATACAGCCTCAAGGTCGGAAGATACAGCCCTGGCAGAACTTCCGAAGTCATCTTCCGTTTCCGCTCGGCCTGACCCCGGAAGTTCCGACCTCCACGTCGTATCTTCCGGACATGTCGTGACCAGAGGCCTAACAGTCATATTTTTGGGGGTTGGGTATTTATACCCCTTCACCCCCTCTTCTTCAAGCTGCTGCCTCCCACGAACTAAACACCTCCTTGAGCTCCATTCCCTCTCTCCCAACTCCTCTCCAAGCCATTCCAAGCAAGGATTCACTTAGGGTTTGGGTGTGAGAGAGATTTGAGGTGTGAGATTGAGCCCCTTGAGCTAGTTCTTCACTTGTCCATCTCAAGAAGCACTTGTTGCGGCCAAGATTCATCGATTCGCGTTTGTTACTCTTGAAGCTTGCTTCTAGACGGTTAGGCGTCGCCCGTTGAGTGCCCTCTCCGTGTGGAGCACCCGGGAACGTTTGTATTACCCCTCCTTTGTGGAGTTTCTTAGTGAGCACCAATTTACCTTTGTGGTGGATTGGGTGAGGCAAGTGGCTCTTCGTGATAGCCCTCCCTTTGTGGGAACCTCAACGGAGACGTAGCCTTCTTGGTGGAGGTGAACTTCGGTAAACAATTCGCTTGTCTCTTGTGCTCATTGTGTTCTTCATTTCTCTCTAACCCTAGAAGCTTGTTTTGGCCCGATCTATATATTTGTGGTGTTCCCTAACAAATCTTTGGTTGTAGGAGGTTCCTATCATCTCTAGTAAACTTTTGATTCAAGTGGAATTGTTAGTTTCAGTTTTCTTGTTGGTATTTCGCTCAGCTATCTTTCCTCTGCAGGATCTTTCGACCCTGAGGTCGTATCTTCCGGCCCTACCAGAACATACGACCTGTGTGTCGGAACTTCCTGTGTCTAATCCGCTGCTAAGTTTTTCAGGAAATTTTAAAGTGAGCCTATTCACCCCCCCTCTAGGCATCACAAGATCCTTTCAATTGGTATCAGAGCCTAATCCCTTGATTTAGGCTTAACCGCTAAGGGATCAAGATGTCGGGGAGTGGAGGCAACCCAACCACCGAAGAGATCACCGCCAAGGAAGCTCAAGAAAGAGAGCTCAAGGAAGCCCAAGCCGGTGACCTCACCGGGAAGGCTCCAAGTCACACACCATCCAACATCGAGAGCTCCGATGACTCTTCATCTGACTCGGACTCCGACTCAAGTGATGAAGACATCAAGGATGATGATGATGCGGCAAGAAAGGCGGCAAAGAAGAGAAGAAAGGCAAAGAAGAAGAAGAAGGCTAAGAAGATGGCCAAGAAGCTCCTCAAGAAGATGATCAAGAAGGAGCAAACCAAGTACACCCACTCCGGCTACTATGAAGTGCCCCATGACTACTCACAATTATCGGGCAATCATCCTAACAAAAAATTCTATTCCGTACATTTGGGAAAGCCTCCCCACTTCGATGGGAAAGACTATCCCAAATGGGCTTATGATATGCAAATGCACCTTTACGGGCTTCACCCCTCTCTTTGGAAGATTGTGTGTGTAGGTGTAACAATCCCCGCCGAAGGAGAAGCCCTCACAATTGAGCATGAGCAAGACCTCCACCGCAATGTACAAGCAACAAGAGTCATCACAGGATCCTTGTGTGCTCAAGAATTCAACAAGGTTCGGAACATCCAAATTGCCAAAGTGATTTGGGACACACTCAAGGAAGCACATGAGGGGACCGAGCATGTGAGACAAGGGAAGATTGACTTGATCAACGGAGAACTTGAGCTATTCTTCATGAAGGATGGAGAAACCGTGAGGGAAATGTATGATAGACTCATGCTCCTTGTCTCGGACATTAGAGCACTAGGAAGTAATGATTGGGAAGACTCCAAGGTAACAAAGAAGTTGCTAAGAGCTTTCACCCCAAGGAACACAAACCTAGCAACCATGATAAGAAGGGATCCAAACTACTACAAGATGACCCCCAATCAACTTCTTGGAGAGATTTTGCATCAAGAGCTAGTTGACCAAGATGTGGAGAAGTCGCTAAGCTTGAAGGTGAACAAGAGCTTAGCCCTCAATGCTAGCTCTAGTGAAGCGGTGGAAGTGAAGCCAAAGACTTCCAAGACCAAGAATGAAGATAAAGTAAAGAAGGAAGCACGGATGAAGAAACCGCCTTTGCCATAAGAAAGTACAAGAAATTCTTGAAGTCAAGGGCATCAAGGAAAGGCGGTGATGAAAGGAAGAAGAAGTCTCAACGCAAATGCTATGAGTGTGGAGAGTATGGACACTTTATTGCCGAGTGTCCCAAGAACAAGAACAAGAATGAGGAAGAGAAGAAGTACAAGGAGAAGAGTAAAGAGTACAAGAACAAGTATCAAGGGCGTGCACACGTGGGTCAACAATGGGACTCAAGTGATGAAGATGAAGAACCAAAGAAGCAAGGCATGGCAACCATTGCCATGGCACAAGGATCATCTTCACCACGCCTCTTCAACAACTTCTCCGACGATGAGGACCACTCTCACTTTTGCCTCATGGCAAGGGGGAGCAAGGTACAAGAATCAACCACCTCATCCTCTTTTACCTCTTCTTCATCCACACCTAGTGACATAGATGATCTAGATAATGAAGAAGAAATTGAAGCCAACATGATAAAGCAATTTAGCAAAAAGGGCTATAAGGAAATAAAAAGGCTTTTGGTGAAATTAGAGAAAAAGAAAGTGTCTCTCCATGAGCAAGAAGACTTGCTTATCCTTGAGAAGGAAAGAAACCTTGCTCTAGAGAGACGCCTTGCCGAAGAAGCGGCTAAGGTGGAGAAGTTGACCACGGACTTGTCTTTGGCCAATGACTCCAACAAGAGGATGTCAAAGGATTACACCTTGGCAAATGAATCTTTAGCTTCCCTAAAGGCCACTCATAGTGAGCTTCAAACAAGCTTCTCACACTTGTCGGATAAACATAAAAATCTTGAAGCAAGCTATAGTGCTCTTTGGGAAAGCACCAAAGCCAATCCTAAGGCAACACTTGACTCTAGTGCCTCCACTAGCAAAGGTTGTTCTATTTGCTCTAATGTTGATATAAATGCTCTCAAGACTAACCATGCAAGGCTTGAAGAGACAATCAAGAGCAAAGACAAAGAAATAGCCTTGTTGAACATGTTGATCAATCAAGGCAAGATCGGTACCAAGTCCATCCCCAAGGTAGTTGACAAGAAAGGACTTGGGCACTACAAAGACAACAAGGTCAACGGTAGAGTGGTGGTAAAAGGGCATGAGATCCCCTTGTGGAACAAGGGTGGCTACCTCAACACGATCATGGACATTGCCCATGGAGTCACCACCTCTACCACAACAAAGGACAAGCCAAAGGTTGTGAACACCACAAAAGGAAATGGTGGGGTTAATTCCCCATCAAAGGCATCGAAGAATGTGGTGGAACACAAGCCCTCTCCCAACTACACTTGTGACTATGTTGTGACCTTAGACCACAATGGTAAAATAGTGGTCAAGTATGTTGGATCCTACACAAAGAAGGCTATGAGGAAGAGTGTGTGGATTCCAAAAGTTTATGCTTCTAACCTCCAAGGACCCAAATCCTTTTCGGTACCTAAACCAAAAGCTTAAACTTGTTTTGTAGGCCTACTCCTCCGGTGGAAGCGCATGGTTGATTGATAGTGGTGCCACTAATCATATGACCGGAGATGAAGGCTTATTTGCATCCCTTGATCATTATGACACCCCAACGGAAACTATCATCTATGGAGATAATGGTCAAGGAGATGTGGTCGGTCTAGGTAAAATTGCTATCTCAACAACTAATTCAATTGAAGATGTTTATCATGTTCAAAGGTTAGGATACAACTTGTTGTCGGTTTCACAACTTTGTGAGAAAGGCTACAATTTTCTCTTTACCCATGAGGGTGTGACCGTCTCTAGAAGGGAGGATTCCTCTATTGTCTTTGCGGGTCATCTACGGGGAAAGCTTTACTATGTGGATTTCACAAAAGTGAAGGTGGACCCTAAGGCTTGCTTAGTGGCAAAATCCGACTTGGGTTGGCTATGGCATCGCTGACTAGCCCATGTTGGCATGAGGAACTAGGCCAAACTTCAAAAAGACGAGCACATCCTAGGACTAACAAATGTTGTTTTTGAGAAAGATAGGTTGTGTAGTGCTTGTCAAGCCGGGAAGCAAGTTGGAGCACATCATCCCGCCAAGAACATCCTATCTTCATCAAGACCGTTGAAGCTACTACACATGGACTTGTTTAGACCAATTGCCTACATAAGCATCGGTGGTAACAAATATGGTCTAGTAATTGTTGATGACTTTTCCCGTTTCACTTGGGTATTCTTTTTGCAAGATAAAAGTGAAGCAAAGGGAGTGGTCAAGAAGTTCATTAGAAGAGTTCAAAATGAGTTCGAGCTCAAGGTCAAGAACATAAGAAGTGACAATGGCTCGGAGTTTAGGAACACTCAAGTTGAAGAGTTCCTCGATGAAGAAGGGATCAAGCATGAACTTTCCGCTCCATACACTCCTCAACAAAATGGCATTGTTGAGAGGAAGAACCGTACGTTGATTGAAGCGGCAAGAACAATGCTTGATGAATACAAGACTCCGGACTCATTTTGGGCGAAAGCCATCAACACTGCATGCCATGCCGCCAACCGCCTCTACCTCCACAAGTACTTGAACAAGACCCCCTACGAGATCATCACCGGTAAGAAACCGAGTGTGCACTACTTTAGGGTCTTTGGGTGTAAGTGTTTCATACTTAACAAGAAACCCAAAGCCTCAAAGTTTGCACCCAAGGTTGATGAAGGTTTTCTCATTGGTTATGGAACTAACGAACATGCCTATCGTGTTTTCAACAAAACCACTGGTTGTGTTAAGACCACGGTAGACGTGAAATTTGATGAATCCAACGGCTCTCAAAGAGAGCAAGTTAGTGAAAACCTTGTAGATGATGAGGAACCCCCAAGTGTATCAATCTTTAGAATGGGGACCGGTGAAGTGATGCCTCGTGAGGTTCAAGTTCAAGCTCCGATTGACACAAGCAATCAAGATCCACCATCATCAACAAGAGTGGAACCACAAAGTTCTCAAGTTCATCAAGAAGAAAGTCAAGTTCATGGTGACGATCATGGACGGGGCTTTGATCAAGAGGGAGAACAAGGTGGTGAAGCTCAAGAAGAAGCTCCACAAGTTGAAGATGATGATGATGGACCCATTCAATGTCAATCTCAAGCACCACACCCAAGAGTACATCAAATGGTTCAACGGGATCATCCCGTTGACAACATACTTGGGAGTATCCGAAGAGGGGTAATAACTCACTCAAGATTGTCAAATTTTTGTGCATTTTACTCATTTGTCTCTTCTTTGGAACCTCTTAGTGTGGAACAAGCTCTTGAGGACCCGGATTGGATTATTGCCATGGAGGAAGAGTTGAACAACTTCAAGAGAAATGAAGTTTGGAAGTTGATGCCAAGACCCAAGCAAAATGTGATCGACACCAAATGGGTTTTTAGGAACAAGCAAGATGAATTTGGTGTCGTCACAAAGAACAAGGCAAGGCTCGTTGGCAAAGGCTACACTCAAGTTGAAGGCTTGGACTTTGGAGAGACTTATGCTCCGGTAGCAAGGCTTGAGTCAATTCGTATCCTTTTGGCCTATGCTACTCATCATGACTTTCAGCTTCATCAAATGGATGTGAAGAGCGCATTCTTGAATGGACCTCTCAAAGAAGAAGTTTATGTTGAACAACCACCGGGCTTTGAAGATCCAAACTTCCCCAACCATTTGTACAAGCTCCATAAGGCGCTCTATGGGCTTAAGCAAGCTCCTAGAGCATGGTATGAATGCCTTAAGGATTTTCTTCTCAAGAACGGTTTTGAGATAGGCAAAGCCGATTCTACTCTCTTCATTCAAAGAAATGGAAAAGATATCTTTATTTGCCAAATTTATGTTGATGATATTATCTTTGGGTCTACTAATGATAAATTTTGTGAAGAGTTTAGTAGGATCATGACCAAGAGATTCGAGATGTCTATGATGGGTGAATTGAAGTTCTTCCTTGGTTTTCAAATCAAGCAATTGAAGGAAGGGACTTTCTTGTGTCAAACCAAGTATGTGAAGGATATGCTCAAGAGGTTTGACATGGCCGATTCCAAACCCATCAAGACTCCCATGGCATTGAATGGACATCTTGATCTTAATGAAGAAGGGAAGTCGGTCGACCAAAAGGTATTTCGCTCCATGATTGGCTCCCTCCTTTATCTTTGTGCATCTAGGCCCGATATAATGCTTAGTGTGTGCATGTGTGCAAGATTTCAAGCCAATCCTAAGGAGTGTCATCTAATGGCCGTTAAGAGAATCTTTAGATATTTGGTACACACTCCTAACCTAGGCTTATGGTATCCCAAGGGCTCCACTTTTGATTTACTTGGCTACTCCGATTCGGATTATGCCGGTTGCAAAGTAGATCGAAAGAGCACTACCGGGACTTGCCAATTCCTTGGTAGGTCTTTGGTGTCGTGGAGCTCAAAGAAGCAAAATTCGGTTGCTTTGTCCACGACCGAAGCCGAGTATGTGGCGGCCGGTGCTTGTTGTGCACAACTCTTGTGGATGAAGCAAACGTTGAGTGATTACGGTTGTGAGTTTAGTAAGATTCCACTCTTGTGTGACAATGAGAGTGCCATCAAGCTAGCAAACAATCCTGTGCAACACTCTAGAACAAAGCACATAGATATTCGACATCATTTCTTAAGGGATCATGAGGCTAAGGGAGATATTGCTCTACGTCATGTGAGCACCGAGAGGCAACTTGCCAATATCTTCACTAAGCCTCTGGATGAGCAAAGATTTTGTGCTTTGAGAAGTGAGCTAAATATCTTGGATTCTCGTAACTTGGCTTGACTTATTGCACATACTTGATTGTTGCCTAGTTAGGTTGAAAATGTTTTATTTTTATTTATTTGTGTGAGTTTTTCAAAAGTTTGGATTTTGAGATCTTTGGATCAAATACTTGGCTCAAGTGACTATTGTTATGTATGTTGTTTGTGGCTAGTCACTTGTTGTCAAGGTTTTATTATATGTCCATTAGCTTCATCTTTGTATATTTTTAATCGTTTCTGTAAATTTCCATCATCAAATCTTATCTCTAAATTTCATATCTCATATCTTTTTTTTCAAAATCTCAAACCAATCTAATCCCAGAAAAAAATCTATGGGTTGTTTTTTTCTCCTCCCGGAACTTCTGGACCGAACTTCCGGCTCCTCTCTGGCACCTCTCGGAACTTCCGGGATCATCTTCCGGTGGCTCTCGGGCCAGCCCCGGTACTTCTGGCATCAGGCTCGGTCCTTCCGGCCTCCGGGCGTGTGGCTGCATCTTGAGAAAAAAAACTTTTTTTCCGGCCGTGACCCAGGGACATCGTGCCTGGGCCCGCACCGCTCCTCCCTTCTTTTCGCGTTGCGCCACTCCAGAGGTGCCTCCTCGCGTGCGTCGTGCGGGACACATTCTCTGCACCGAGCGGGCCTCGTGCCTTGCGCCCCCGAGCCGCTCCTCCCTGTCTCGGGTCGCGTGCGTGGTGCGCCCTCCCCTCGTGCTTCCTCTCCCTGAGCGCATCGCGGACTCCCCCGCCGCGCATGCTCGCCGCCCTCCCTGCCTACTCTCGCACTTTCCAGGGGCACCGCAGGCCGCGGCTTGGTCAGCCGCAGGGGCACCGCGGGCCGCCCTTCGGTCAGCACCGCCGCCCCTTTCGGCGCCGGCTTGTGGAGCTCCTGCAGGTCCCTGAGCTTGTGCTGCTAATCCTTTCCCGTTCATCTAGAGCTCCTCCTCTTCGGATTGCCTGTGAAATTTTTGCGCGGGAAAATCAAAGGTATTTCAATTTCAAATCCCTTTTCCCCGATCTCTCAATGCAGTCAGTTCTAGGCGATTCCCCTTGGTGATAAGCTTTATCTAGTACCCTAGAGCAAATGCCCATGATCTTATTTCAATTCGTGAACAAAATCTTTCAATTCATTGTTGCTAGGGTTCATCCCGTCGGAACTTCCAACCCTAGCGCCATATCTTCCGGCCGTGGTCAGGATGGCCCTATGCACATTGCTTCGAGTATCTTTTCTAATTCCAATCTTGTATATCCTTTTTCATCAGATGTCTCGGAGGCCTAGCAAGGAGATCATCACCTTCACTCGGCGACCTAAGGCTACAAATGATGAGGTTGAAGACAATGATGGAAATAGGTCGGATGATGAGGTTGTGTTGCGTGCTCGTCCCAAAAGGCATAAACCACAGAAGGTACCTGCTCGTGCTCGTGGACGTGGCCGTACAACTCAGCAGGGCAAATCTAGTACATCCGGCCATCAAAGGTCCAAGCATGCTAGCCAAGGAGATGAGGGAGACCGATATGATCATAACATTGACTTGACACCGTTTGAGCTGATGTTAGTGCCTCTGTCCCATCCTACTCGTGCCCGTAATGATCCTCCTTGCTTGGATTTCAACTTGAGCATAAATGACATGAAGTCCCTTCGCTATCAAGATCCTTATGTGCTCCCAAGATCTCTTCATGGTGATCCTCGCTTTTGGCTTGCTCATCAAGCCGACTGGTATGAATCTACCATCCTTTCTAAGAAGCATATCACCACTGAGATGAAATGGATAAATTGGAATTACTTGAGAACTCTCTCTTCACCTTGCAAGGAAGTAGTGGATGCAGTTTATGATAGATGTAGACAGATGGGTCTCATTTACATCATGAATTTCTCTTGTGAATGGAATGAGGAAGTAGTGGCTCAGTTTTATGCCACTCTCTATGTGGATGATAGAAGAAAGGTCATGCATTTCACTCTTGGAGGAAAAAGGTTCTCTATTGAGATGTATGAGTTTGCCTCCCTCTTTCGCCTTTGTGGGGTTAATAAAACCTTCTATCAAGGTCGCAACATCTCGGACATTGATCGTGATCTTGTTCGTTTGCATGAAGATAAGGAACTTGAAGTGAGCAAGATGCACTTTATGTATGACAAGGCTTATGGAAGAGTTAGATTTGGACACACTCATGGTCTCACTCCTTACTACAAGCTTCTCAATCAACTCTTTAGGCTCACACTCACTCCTAGAGCCGGAGACCCGGCTAATATCTCACATAGAGCAAAGGACTTGTTGTATCAAATGGCTCCATCTCAATGTCAGTTCAATGTGTGTGACTTTCTTTGGCAAGAAATTAACACTTGTTCACATGATCCTTCTAGTGGTTGCCACTATGCTCCCTACATATTTCATATGATCAAGCATGTGACCAACCTTAATATCCAAGGAGGAACGTCTCATGGGGCCTACAAGTCTTCTACAGGAAAAATTGAGCAATTGCTTAAGATTGGAAGTCATAGCACCGGTGAAACACCTAGGGGTCCTTTTCCTGGAAACTATCCTATCCAAGGGCCTGGTGCTGTGGGTGCTTCATCCTCTCACGCTCTACCGTCTCTGTCTCGTGCTCCTTCTCAAGCTCCGAGTTCATCTCATGGTCCTCTCCCTACTCATGGTGCAACTCATACATATGGCATCCCCAAAAGCAAAACGGGGAACTTTGATTTTCTTGCTCAAGGATTATTTGCTTGCTTCAACATGTGCCATCAAAATGCTCAAGCCATTGATGACATGAGGACATGGATGGCAAAGGAATTTCATAACAATGAGAGGAGACAAAAAGAGATGTATGCCAAGATGAATATGCCTTGCTCTCCAGTTTGTGAGCCACGGGTTTTCCCTCCTTTCTCTCACATTGAAAATCCTTAGGAGAACTCACGCTCTTATGTTCCGGTTGATACGATTGAAGAAGAGGATCGTGGTGATAGTGGAAGTCACCATGATGATGATGAGACCGAAGAAGAAGAGGAGGAAGGTGATGTTGGTGAAGATGAGGATGATGAGGAGGAAGAAGATGCAGTGGCCACCGACGAGGATGAGGTCTAGCTCTCCCTTTTTGGTGCTTGTTGCCAAAGGGGGAGTGAATTTGGTGATTGGAAGCCCCTATCTATCTTATCTATCTCTTTATCTATCTAATGCTTAATGTTTAGTTAATGGACATGTAATGAACTATGTGTGGTGTGATGAATGGTGTGTGCCAAGTGAACCTTTTATTTATGTAAGACTTATTTGTGTATGCTAGTGTGTTGTAAGAACCTATTTATCTATGTGTGATGCTATGGATGCTTGGTGAATGTTATTTCTCACTTTATTGTTGTGATTTATCTTGTCATATGCATCACGGTTTATTGCTTATCACACTTTTTGCACCTTGTTGTTGTATGCAAAAATGTAGGGGGAGCTTTTGCTAAATGTGTGCAAAGGCATTTGAGGCCTCTACGGTTGAAAATGCACACATTTAGGGGGAGCTCTTCTCTATCTTGTTGGATACACACATCTCCTTTTATTTAACCAAATTGTGTTGTCATCAATCACCAAAAAGGGGGAGATTGAAAGTGCATCTAGGCCCCTAATTAATTTTGGTGATTATGACAATAACAATTTGGATGGACTAATGCTTTCAATGAGATGTGTGCAGTGCTTAAAATTGAAAATCTTATGAGTTTGGTGAAAAGAAGTCCCTCATTTCACTCTTATCGGTGTTGAAGCCCAAATGGAAGTTTAAATTGTTTTTTGGTTTGAATTTGAGTATAGGAAACACCGTACTATAAAGGGGGACGTGATTGATCTATCAAAGTTTGTCACAAGTGCTAATCTTGAGAACTAACAACCCATGAGAGACACTTGTTCACACACGAACACATGAGTATGCTAACTTTCTCTAGGGGGTCGGAAGATACAGCCCTGGCAGAACTTCCGAATTCATCTTCCATTTCCGCTCGGCCTGACCCCGGAAGTTCCGACCTCCACGTCGTATCTTCCGGACATGTCGTGACCAGAGGCCTAACGGTCATATTTTTGGGGGTTGGGTATTTATACCCCTTCACCCCCTCTTCTTCAAGCTGCTGCCTCCCACGAACTAAACACCTCCTTGAGCTCCATTCCCTCTCTCCCAACTCCTCTCCAAGCCATTCCAAGCAAGGATTCACTTAGGGTTTGGGTGTGAGAGGGATTTGAGGTGTGAGATTGAGCCCCTTGAGCTAGTTCTTCACTTGTCCATCTCAAGAAGCACTTGTGGCGGCCAAGATTCGTCGATTCGCGTTTGTTACTCTTGAAGCTTGCTTCTAGACGGTTCGGCGTCGCCCGTTGAGTGCCCTCTTCGTGTGGAGCACCCGGGAACGTTTGTATTACCCCTCCTTTGTGGAGTTTCTTAGTGAGCACCAATTTACCTTTGTGGTGGATTGGGTGAGGCAAGTGGCTCTTCGTGATAGCCCTCTCTTTGTGTGAACCTCAACGGAGACGTAGCCTTCTTGGTGGAGGTGAACTTCGGTAAACAATTCGCTTGTCTCTTGTGCTCATTGTGTTCTTCATTTCTCTCTAACCCTAGAAGCTTGTTTTGGCCCGATCTATATATTTGTGGTGTTCCCTAACAAATCTTTGGTTGTAGGAGGTTCCTAGCATCTCTAGTAAACTTTTGATTCAAGTGGTATTGTTAGTTTCAGTTTTCTTGTTGGTATTTCGCTCAGCTATCTTTCCTCTGCAGGATCTTCCGACCCTGAGGTCGTATCTTCCGGCCCTACCGGAACATACGACCTGTGTGTCGGAACTTCCTGTGTCTAATCCGCTGCTAAGTTTTTCAGGAAATTTTAAAGTGAGCCTATTCACCACCCCCCTCCTGGCATCACAAGATCCTTTCAGGGGCAGAGAAGGAAGGTGTCACTGCTGTCGCTGGATCGGGCGGCGCGACTGGCGTTGACCGCTAAGAAGTAGTAGATCGAGCTGACGACGACCTACCTCTCTCCTCCCCAGCCCTAGATCCGGCGAGTGGCGACCCCTTCCTCGAGGATTCCGGCAGCAGTGCGGGACGCCCTCCTCCGTCCCCACCGGCCGCCTCCTCCACTCCGTGACGGTCTCCTCAGCAAGAGGCCTGCAAAGCTCGTCGGCCTCCTGCTGCGCCGCGCGGATCTCGTCGTCCTCCTCCAGGCGACGAGCTCCAGGGGCCAACTAGTCGAGGTCGAGTTGTTGTCCGCTCTCGGCTTCGTCGCCTCAACTTCCTCGGCTGGGACGCGGGGCTCCCTAGCAGGATGCGGCCGCCAGGGACCTCGGAGGAGTAGCGGGCCTTCCCTGGCCTCCTCCTCCTCCTCCTTCCCCGCCCGCCTCTTCCTTCCCCGACCACCTCCTCCCGCTCGATCTCGTGGAGGGTGCGCAGAGCAACCGTCGCAGGAGATGCACGCGCGGGATCCGCATGCCACTAGCGGCCTCACTTTTTTGAGGCATCAATTTTGTTCTCTCTCTTTCTCTCGTACCATGATTGTGCAGATGGAGATGTGGATTATTGCTAGAGTCAGTCTAATAAGGTCAGCCTTTGCTTGGAATAAAAATGGCAAATAAAAAGGTTAAATGGTAAGCAAGCATCATCATACAAAACTATATAAGTGATCCCCACTAAGGAATTCTCTCAAACCTCAAGTTGCCACATCAGCATCCACCCTCCCTTCTCTTTACTCAATGATGCACCCTCTTCTTTACTCACGCACGAAAGCTCAAGCGGCATGCTTCTTTACTCCGCAATTAGCAAGGCACAACAATTAGCATGGCAACTCAAATGGCTAGCACGCAGCTCCTAATAATGGTGGCAGATGAAGAGCTTGAGCCTCTCACCTATGAATTTTAGAGCATCACATTGAGTGTCAGAGGGCTGCTCGCCTCCCTCGCCGTCCAGGTGCATGCGTCGGCGCTATCGCAGTCTGATAATTTTCGTTTTCACATTAGCTATTCTCCACTCGCAAACTTTTTTGGCCGTATGAGATGGCCATAGTAAGTTCTTGGATTTCGAATTTCTATCCTGTGATTTGGTAGACCTACAACTCACACAGATTGTAGTGTGAATTGAGGTTCATGCAATTTCATGTTAGTAGCGATCCATCCGTCGCCCATATGCCTTCCAAGCAAGATCTCGCTCAAGCTGCTGGTGGAGACCAAGTCGAAGTGGGTCCGCTATGCGGTGGTCGGGAAGGAGTTCATGGACTTCATCTTCAACTTGCTGACGCTTCGGATCCACGTCGTGGTGAGGTTTGCGTCCACTGACACCATGCACGACATCGTGGGGTGCCTATATCAGAGTGTCGACCACATGTGCGCGTCCTAATACAGTGGACGTCGATAAAAGATCATCACCCTTATATATTCTTCGACCATGAAAAGTTTTCTTTAGTCGAAATTATACTATTTCATGTTTTCAGCAAACTCCGGCTAAGTGACTATTTGTAATACTAAATGCTTTCTATTATAGTGATTTATCTAATTTTCATCTAATCATCATAGTTTATAAAAAAAACACTTCCAAATCTCGCAGCAACGCGCGGGGAATCATCTAGTTTTCATTATTTAAGTGCATGACTACACCTCTGCTGGTGTGGTGCAAGCATCCCGAAAGTCCTTGTTCGGTAAATCCTCTTCCCAATGCCCTCAAACCCTCCCAATCCCTTCCATAATTAAGGAAGCGAGAGGGGTGAAATCTGAGAAGTCCATAAGGCTGCTATTTTTTTCGAACAAATTCGGGGGAGATCCCCACCTACTATATTTCATTAATCGAATGTAAGACGGCACATTATAAATCAAGCCCCTAGCATATCAGGGAGAGATTACATGAGTTCTCAACCACACACTGCGAGAAGTGAGGAGAAGCGGAAGAGAAAACATATAACAAAATGAGTTCGGGGGGCTGCTATATTTTTAGAACCGCGGCAGATAGCAAAATCCGATTCATTTTTTTTTTTGACAACAAACAGGAGGGGCAAGCCCCTACTGCATAAATATATTAAAAATCAGCGTAAAGGAAATTACAGATAGGAGCGAAAAGGAAATACAAAGGGGTGAAAAAACAGGAAGAAAACATGAAATAAAACAAAGCTGAGGCTAGTGGTCTAAAGCATGGATCCAATCGTTCATCACCGGGAGAAGGCTCTGTTTTCCTCTGAACAACAGGAGGGAAAATTCCTTCTTGAATTTCCTGAGACAATCTTCAATTAAGGGAGCCTTGCCATTGAAAATCCAATCATTTCGAGTTGTCCAAATGCTCCACGTCATGAGGATGATGATTTCCATGAAAAAGGGGACCTCCAGCTTTTCCTTGATGTTTCTGAAGATGTGAAGCAGTGGCCTTGTTGTTACAACTGAAACTCCAATCTCACTCCAGCATGCCTTTGCAAAGTTACACCGTAGGAATAGATGGGCCACATTTTCAGTTTTCTGAAGGATACATAGATCACAAGTATAGGAGTCCAAATCTTGATTCTTCCGTCTTAGAAGATCTCTTGTACTCAACCGATCCTTGAGTAGGAGCCAAAACAAAACTTTATATTTCATCTGACATTTAGAGTTCCAGATAGGGATGGCAACGGGGCGGGGCGGGGCCGGGGGAACGCTCCCCGTCCCCGCCCCAATCCCCGATCTCTAGTCCCCGCCCCGTCCCCGAATCCTCAATCGGGGGAAAAGTTTGCCCCGTCCCCGATCCCCGTCGGAGCTCCGTGGGGATAGCGGCGGTATTACATTCAAGCAAACGATCGATTCACGGCAGATAAGTTAACAACGAGCAAATCCATGACATAAGTTCCAGACATTGAATAACAAGATTACTAGAAGCTTGCATGTTGCGCCTGTACTCCACGAGGCAACAAAATGCCAACACACGTACAACAAAAAGAACTCCAATTCAATGCGAGCCAGTGAATCCTCTACATCAGAAAGGCAGAGGACGCGAGGGAAGAGCAGCGCTGGGATACTCATTGCCGACCACGAAGGCAAGAACAACACACAGAGGAGTTGGCCGCGCACAGACGACCGAAGGCTTGCCCTTCGCCAGCACGGCGACACCTCCATGCGGAAGAGACGCCGACGACAAAAGCGAGATGAGGAATGGAGACTGTTGACGGATAAAACTCGTATCCACCTACGATCCGCAAGCGTACGGACCTACACCTTTTTCACCACGGGGATTCCCTAGGTTCTTATCAATCCGCGGAGCAAGGGGATTACACGCGTTTGATCTAGCACTACTCACTAACTTAACTAAACCCTAATCTACGGTTAATCTAGAGAACAACTACGCTACACTAGAGAGGATGATTAAACCAACAAGATATATAAAAGACACTTGCCCATGGGTCTACGATACTTGAACATGCAACCGCTTAAGATATGAAAACCAATCTAATCTATCGGGGGTTGTGACCACGGTTTCACCCTTTCCCTCCCCCCGTACTGTCACTACGCGGAGGTATTCGTGACTAGACCTTTGATGGACACGGCATATTGAATGGTTCCAAGGGAGCATTGAGATCTTACTCCCTACACGGCATGGTAGCTAGCCTTAAACAACAAAGCATCTTCAACACTAGGTGATAGATAGATAACCATACAAAGTAGCGATTACATCTCAAGATCGATTACAACCCATGGACAAATGAGAAGATTACCCCATCAAAGTGCTAGGCATAGCACCGTTGATCATGGTGGCGCTTCCGACGGTGTCTTCCTTCTCCTCCGGGGGTGTCTTGGCAGGGCCTCGACGTCCTCCTCCACTTGTGGTTGCTTCCTTCGAGTAGAGCGATCCTTCTTGCGAATGATCTCCCTCCTCTTCTCTCTCTCTAGCTTGTGGACGGCCTCTCGGGCGAATGGCGGCGCCTCCACGTACTTAGGGTTGAAGGATCTTCACGCTCAAGAAATGGGGGGCCGAACCGACCCTGGGATGGGCCAGGCCGGCCGGCCTGGGCCGACCGGCCCAAGCCCATCCTGGCCCGGTTCGGTCGCCCCTTTGCGCACGTGGGTCCTCTTGTCATTATGCACTTTGCCCCCTCCATTTGCACCATTTTGACGATGTCATCCTCACGTCCAAGATGGAGGGTCTTCTCGCATGAAGTTCGGTCTTTTATGCTTCAATCCTCGGGGATGTTCCTTTGTAACACTTCGGTCCTTGCCACCTTTGGGAGTGATTTCATCATGCTCACGAACATGAACGGGACTCCTCAATTGCTCCTTTGAACTTGTTGTGACTCCGTCCTTTATGTCTACGTTTTCCTGCAAAAACATATCACTTCCAAATGCACATACGAAGATGAACTTGTTATATCATTAGCGTGCCTAGTGGCGGGTTAGTTCCATAATCAAATCCAAACCAAAGTGTAATGAACATGTTTGGTGTACCAAAATACACCGTCAACATCTCCCCCACGCTTAGATCTTGCTCGTCCTCGAGCAAGTACTCGTAAAAGAACTTTTGTCCAAGGTGTTGAAATCGTGCTCCGCTAATTCTTTCTTCACAAGTTAGTCAATCTTTTATCTTTAATATAATAAACATAAAGCAATGATCATCATACATAAACATGGGCATTTAGAATTTTTACCAAATCAAGATTTACCCCACAACTCAAACCTTTCACTCGAGGTCTTCAAATTCAGCCATGCTCACTTCTTTGCTTCCATTGGAGGGTTTTCATGATTTTTCAAAAATAAAATTCCTGCAACAAGTATTAGACAAAAACCTTTCTCCAAGTTCTCACATGTCGCTCATATGAAGTGGCTATCCTAAACAATTCATAAACTCTCACCTCCCATAAGTCTCTCATATAACATGTAAAGTGGAGCTATAGGTGTGGCTAGTGCAATCAACACAAGTATTGTCAAGTTAAGAACTTCCTCTAATGGTTGTTTACCTTTCAAAGCCAATGATCATGAGAATTAAACCATAATGTAGGGATATCAAGGGTAAGAAGATATAGAATGGTAGACATGTGCAAGGGCAAAAGAAAATAAGACTACGAGGCACCGATGACGTCCTCGTTGTCGGATTGCACACGGTTGGAAAAAGAATGGAAGTTTCGTCGCAACAACAACGCGTCATCCTTCCTTACACTTTATTCATCTTTCACTTGATTCATCCCTCTTTATATCTTTCTTGCTTTTCCTCTTTCTTTCTTTTTCTTCTTTTTCTTTTCTCTTTTTTTCCCTTCTTTTTTTCTTTTCCATACACATTTTTTTTCTTTACTTCTCTCTCTCTTTTGACATCTTTACCTCTCTTTCAAAGCTCTTTACTCATCTCTTCTTGCATAAACACAATCTGAATTTAAAATAAAAACCATGCTAGAGACGAGACAAAACTTTGAATATAGGTTGTGTTCAAGGAATACGATGCTCAAAAGAGATATTATGGTTTGGGTATGGAATTCGGCGATGTACGAGACTTTCGATGTGAGAGTCTCGTTACCGAATGCATGACGAGGCTAGCAATAAAAGATAAACACAAGGACATGATCATTGCTCGAAATTAAAACTTCCAAGAGAGAAGGATCCTAGCCCAACTCATTATGCTAACCGCACTTATGGTGGAGCGAAAATTAATTGGCTTTGTATAGGATTTTTCTTAGTCTCTCAACTTGGAAAAAGAGAATTCGCTAACCTTTATCACAAGAGTGTTTCAATAATTTTCAGAATTAAATTCCTCCAATTTTAGCATCAAACTTAGCACAACCAAAATGAAGTTCTAGATCAAAGTATGATGCGGGTACTTTTAGAGGTAGAAACTCCACTAAGCACCACGGTAAATGTTTCAAATCAATCACTCAAGTTTATATATCAAAAATTAAAGACGAACGTACAAGCAAAGGAAGAAAAGCATCGCAAGAAACAAAAATTTAAAGGACACTTTTTATTTGATTTTCTTGACACGAACACTAAATTTAAGACACTCAAAATTTTGAAAAAATAAAAAGCACACACCTAAAACTTTAAGACTCAAACTCTCGCTAAAACTAAACCAAACCAAACTAATCTTTAAAGCAAAAGGCTAGAGCTAGCTAGCTAGCTCTCCCCCACGCTAAAACCATACGACGTCCTCGTCGTATCTTACAAAAAACCTAAGGGGGAAAAACTCTATTTCCTAGTGGAACTTTGCACAGCTCTTGCACCACTTGTTCTTCATGTTGCCCACCATGCCGAACAACTTCCGCACGTTCCGGTTCAGGAATTTGTAGTCGTCCTCGACCACTCGTTCCAAGTCCTCCATACGCTGCCTCATCGCCTCCATAGCCTGGAAACATTCGTCGACCGATGCGTAGAGCTCCGAGATGGAGTGACGGCAAGCTGCACAACATAGCGGATGCATCCCGAAAGGGTCGACATCGCCAGGGTCGTCGCCGTCGCCGCCGTCATCGGGATCTCCGCCGCCGTTGGTACCTTCGGGAGTCTTCTCCTTGGGCACCTCTTCCCAATAGTATAGGTCGTTGTCCTCCCTTCCGGCGGCCGCCCACGAGCTCGGGCTACGGTCATCGGAGTAGTCGCTCCCCCCGTAATCTTTTGGCTCAGGCGACACCTCCTTGTAATCCTTCCTCTTCATGCCCCGGATGCGCTCCGATCTACGGACGGGAGTAGAGACCCTCTCCTCCTTGACGTGGTGGCGAGATGCGATTGCCCCGGTCGGGACACGCCCTCCGCAACGAATGCGGGCGGTCCTCTTGATCTCCATGGGTAGCATGAGCTCGCATCGCTTCGCCTCCTCCGGCTTCGATGGCTTCTCGGCGCCTAGCTTGATCTCCACGCTCCTCGGGGACGTCATGGCTGCTGCTTGGGTGCAAGAGGATGCGAATTGGGATGGATTCCCGAGCTCCCATCTCGTCCCTTTAAATAGTCCGGGAAGGAATGCCCCAGAAACCATTTTTTCCTTTTCTTGACTTCCCTAAAATTTTCTGACCAAACAAGGAAGTCGAAGGCGCGTGTCCTAGAGGAAACCGGGGGTGAACCGCCGCCCGGGCCCCCTGGGCTGATCGGACCAGGCCGGCCGGCCTGCCCTGGTTCGCGGGCCGGTTCGGTCCGGTTTTTCACGTGTCCCACTATTTTTGCATTTTTAGCCCATGTGAAAAAGATGGCCTGGTAAAACCTCGTGAGAAACTCTAGAAAAATAAAAGAAGAGCTATTTACAAAATGCTCACCTTGTTTTACGTCCTAGGCTTGACGTTCGGGCTCATCCTCCATGATGAAGACATCAATATGGTGAAGGGGCACAACGTCGGGTTCGTAATAAACCTTAAGCCGTTGTCCATTCACCATGAATTGATCACCTTTCACATCCATGATGGTTACCGCTCCATTGGAGAGCACCGAATGAACAATGTAAGGTCCATCCCACTTGCTTTGCAATTTCCCCTTTCCGAAGGTTTTAAACCTCGAATTATAGAGGAGGACCTTATCTCCTTCTTTGAATTCCTTCTTCTTCAATCTTTTGTCATACCACCTTTTAATTCTCTCTTTGTATATGCTCGCATTTTCATAAGCTTTTAACCTCACCTCCTCTAGCTCACTTATTTGGATTCTTTGTTTTACCACCGCGGCGTCTAGATCGAGGTTCATCTCTTTAATCGCCCAATAGGCTTTATGTTCTAACTCAACCGGAAGGTGACAAGCTTTGCCATAGACAAATTGATAAGGGGTCATACCTACCGGTGTTTTGAACGCCGTTCGATATGCCCACAAAGCTCCATCCAACTTCTTTGACCAATCCTTGCCTCCCTTCTCTATAGTTTTGTTAAGGATGCTCTTTAATTGCCTATTCGATGTTTTCGCTTGTCCGTTGGTTTGTGGATGATAGGCCGTAGAGACTCTATGTTCAATCCCCAACTTGGACAAGCACTTCTTGAAGTTCTTCCCGGTGAAGTGAGTTCCTCCATCGCTTATCAAAATTCTCAGAGTACCGAAGCGAGGGAAAATCATGCTCTTGATCATTACAATGGATTCCTCCGTGGAAGCTTTATGACATGGCATGGCCTCTACCCACTTGGACACATAATCAACCATGACTAGGATATGTTCAAATCCGTGTGAGTTTTTGAAGGGCCCCATGAAGTCTATTCCCCAAACATCGAATAAATCGATTTGTAGATTATACCTCAAGGGCATGGCATTCCTTTGAGAAATATTTCCGGTTCTTTGGCATTCGAGGCATGACGCAACATATCTTTTAGTATCTTCATGCATCTCCGGTCAAAAGAATCCGCTGGACCACACTTTTGCCTGGGTCCGAAAATGGCTATAGTGTCCGCCGTACTCCGCCGAGTGGCACTTTCTCAAAATTTCTTGCCTTTCTTCTCTTGGCACACATCTTCTCATAACTCCATCATTGCCAAGTTTGAAGAGATAAGGTGAATCCTAAAAATATTTTCGGCTTTCGGAGACTATCCTCCTTTGAGTGTTTTTATCTAAGTGATCAAGAGGCATCTTCCGAATTGCTCGAATGATATCGATCATCCAAGTATCTTTGTCGAGTATTCGGTAGAGGTGGTCATCTCTGATCTTGTCTTCTATGGGCTCTTTATCATCTTGTCCACGGTTCATCCTAGACAAATGATCGGCCACAACATTCTCCACCCCCTTTTTATCACGAATTTCAACATCGAACTCTTGGAGAAGAAGGATCCAACGAATCAATCTTGGTTTAGCATCCTTCTTAGCCAAGAGATACTTGATGGCCGCGTGATCGGTGTAAACAATGACCTTCGAGTTCACGATGTAAGATCTGAATTTTTCAAAGGCAAACACCACCGCTAGCAACTCCTTTTCCGTAGTGGCATAATTTAATTGTGCTTCATTAAGAGTTTTACTAGCGTAGTATACGGCATGAACTCGGCCTTCCTTTCTTTGGCCCAAAACCACTCCTACGGCGTAGTCACTTGCATCGCACATGATCTCGAAAGGTTGACTCCAATCCGGAGGTTGAATAATGGGAGCACTCACCAAAGCACTTTTCAAGGTCCGGAATGCCGCTAAGCACTTCTCATCAAAGTCAAAAGCCACATCCTTTTGAAGGAGTTGTGTTAAAGGCTTAGTGATCTTTGAGAAGTCCTTAATAAATCTTCTATAGAATCCGGCATGGCCTAGAAAGCTCCTCAAGGACTTAACATCCGTTGGAGGTGGGAGTTGCTCAACCGTCTCCACTTTAGCTTTGTCCACTTCAATTCCTCTCTCGGATATAACATGTCTGAGCACTATGCCTTGCTTTACCATGAAGTGGCACTTTTCCCAATTTAGCACCAAGTCTACCTCCGCACACCTCGTAAGAACCTTATCTAAGTTTGCCAAGCAATCCACGAATGTTTTCCCATAAACGAAAAAATCATCCATGAACACCTCGACAATTTCTTCGATGAATTCCGAGAACACTGCCATCATGCAACGTTGAAAAGAGGCCGGAGCGTTGCATAGACCGAAGGGCATCCTTCTATATGCAAACGTTCCATAAGGGCATGTAAACATTGTCTTGTGTTGATCATCCGGGTGAATGGGAATTTGCATAAACCCCGAGTACCCATCGAGAAAGCAAAAATAAGCGTGGTTTGCTAATCTCTCGAGCATCTCGTCAATGAACGGTAAGGGGAAGTGATCTTTCTTCGTCGCTTTGTTTAGCTTATGGTAATCGATACACATCTGCCATCCGGTCACGGTTCTTTGCGGTATTAACTCATTCTTCTCATTCTTCACCACGGTTAAACCTCCTTTCTTCGGCACACAATGTACCGGGCTCACCCACTCGCTATGCGGTACCGGGTAGATGATTCCGGCATCAAGTAGCTTGATGACCTCCTTCTTTACTACCTCTCGCATGGCATGGGTTAGCCTCCTTTGATGGTCCACTACGGGCTTACATTGGTCTTCCATAGGTATACAATAAGTGCAAAAGGCTGGACTAAGTCCTTTGAGATCATTGATTGAATATCCAATCACCTTCCTATGCTTTTTCAATAAATTCAGCAACTTCTCATTTTCTTCGGGACTTAATTCGTCGCTCACGATGACTGGATAAGTCTTGTCTGGGCCCAAAAATTCGTATTTTAATCCTTTGGGCAAAGGTTTAAGATCCACCTCAGGCACTTGTGGCTCTTCGGGTTTAATGTCTCCTAAGTCTTCGAATTTCTCTTCCTCCACGCTTCCATCTTGTGGTTCTAAACCCTTCATTGCTTTCTCTAGTTCCTCATCTTGTTGATCATTAGATTGGTTCTCCATCACTCTTTGCAGCGGGTCTCTAAGGGTTTCAACAAAACAAAGACTACCTACCTCCTTTACTTCTTCATCTTCGGGAGGAAAAGGTGAAGGGTGATTAGAAATGCGAAGAAAATTATATGTGTACTTCTTTCCATTAAGATTTATTGTTACTTTGCCTTCTCCGACATCCAACACGGCATCAACCAACTTAAGAAAAGGCCTACCTAGGATTATGTGATCATGATTACTATGGTAAGCATCTATAACAAAGAAATTGGTTGGTATGCACTTTCCAAATATGATTACATTAATATTGCAAGCAATACCTAGAGGTCTAATAGTTCTACCATCTCCCATAATTAACTTTGTTGAAGTTGGAGCTAAGTCTAGGTTGTGGTCTTGAACTTTATCATAAATTTTGGAGGATAGGACACTTACTTGGGCTCCGATGTCGCATAAAGCCTTGCATTGAATTCCGTTGATCTCGCAACTCAAGTGTGGTGTCATCTTCTCCTCTTGGTCGGATCCTATTGCATAAACTTCGGTGAGGCGAGCATATGGCGATGCTTCGGGCTTGATCCCCATGATTCTTTTCACCTCGGCTATGTGTTCCGGATCCACTTCATCGTCACTAAAGAGCTTTGAAAAGATCTCACCAGTGGTCTCGAGGTCGTACGCCTTTTCCGCTTGCTTTTCCGGTGGGAAATCCGCTTCCAATGCTCTTGCCATCCCCTTTTGGTTAGGGAACGGTCTTCTCTTGTCGAATACTTCTCCGTAATTGATTGGAACCCAATCCATATGCTCGAACTCCCTTAATGGCTTCGCGCTTGACATACTCCTTTTGTTTGTTTCATTTGACTCGGTGAAGTCAACGCTTGGGGTAGTTCTTGTCTTGATGTGTACTTCTTCAAGCTTTTCCGGGATTGGCTCCTCTTTCTTGTCTTCCAGGGTTGCCTCTTTAGAAATTTTAGCACATGTCTTCATCCTTGAATTGTGTTCCAGCTCTCCCGCAAGTCTTGTTTCCCAATCTCTTCGCATGGCCGCCGCCTTGCTAATCTTTTGTAAAAGTTGAGCGGCTTCCGTGAGTGTTTTCTCCATGAGATCCCCACCTGCACACATTTGAACATGTTCCATGCATCTAGGGGTTAGGGAAAAGAAAAATGTATGCAAGAGTACGTCACCGGAGAAGCCGAGTCTTGGTCCTTGTTCAATCAATTCATTAAATCTATTCCAAGCTTGGTCTATCCCTTCCTCTTCTCCTTGCATGAAGGTGATCACTTGCCTCCTTAGATGTTGAACCTTGCTTATTGGAAAAAACTTCTCGCAAAATTTCTTCGTCAACTTGTTCCAATTGCCTTGAACTTCAAAGGATGCAAACGAGTACCACGTCTTTGCTTCACCGGCAAGTGAGTAGGGAAAGAGATTCCACTTGAATCATTCATCGGGAACTCCTTCTTGACGCACCGTGTTGCATAGCGTCGTGAAATGCCTTATGTGTCTATATGGGTTCTCCGTGTCCATCCCTTCAAATGGGGTTGCCGCCGCCATCTCGATGATCTTAGCCTTGATTTCATACTTGGTCGCTTCGAGTTTCGAATCCGACTCTTGTACCTTTATGTCTTCACATCGAGGACTAGCATAATCCCTTAGTGATTTCTCTGGTTCTTCCACGGGGTGGTTGACAAACGCCATCTAGACAACAAAATAAAAACAAAAACAAAACAGAACAAAGTGGTTTTCTAGGTAATAGGGGTTAGATGTTAGCAAATAAACGATAAACTAAATCTAAAACAAAATTAGATGCAAAAACCAAACAATGTAAACTGGCTTGCTCCCTGGCAACAGCGCCAGAAAAAGGGGCTTGTTGACAGAAAAAACTCGTATCCACCTACGATCCGCAAGCGTACGGACCTACACCTTTTTCACCACGGGGATTCCCTAGGTTCTTATCAATCCGCGGAGCAAGGGGATTACACGCGTTTGATCTAGCACTACTCACTAACTTAACTAAACCCTAATCTACGGTTAATCTAGAGAACAACTACGCTACACTAGAGAGGATGATTAAACCAACAAGATATATAAAAGACACTTGCCCATGGGTCTACAATACTTGAACATGCAACCGCTTACGATATGAAAACCAATCTGATCTATCGGGGGTTGTGACCACGGTTTCGCCCTTTCCCTCCCCCCGTACTGTCACTACGCGGAGGTATTCGTGACTAGACCTTTGATGGACACGGCGTATTGAATGGTTCCAAGGGAGCATTGAGATCTTACTCCCTACACAGCATGGTAGCTAGCCTTAAACAACAAAGCATCTTCAACACTAGGTGATAGATAGATAACCATACAAAGTAGCGATTACATCTCAAGATCGATTACAGCCCAAGGACAAATGAGAAGATTACCCCATCAAAGTGCTAGGCATAGCACCGTTGATCATGGTGACGCTTCCGACGGTGTCTTCCTTCTCCTCCGGGGGTGTGTTGGCAGGGCCTCGACGTCCTCCTCCACTTGTGGTTGCTTCCTTCGAGTAGAGCGATCCTTCTTGCGAATGATCTCCCTCCTCTTCTCTCTCTCTAGCTTGTGGACGGCCTCTCGGGCGAATGGCGGCGCCTCCACGTACTTAGGGTTGAAGGATCTTCACGCTCAAGAAATGGGGGGCCGAACCGACCCCGGGATGGGCCAGGCCGGCCGGCCTGGGCCGACCGGCCCAGGCCCATCCTGGCCCGGTTCGGTCGCCCCTTCGCGCACGTGGGTCCTCTTGTCATTTTGCACTTTGCCCCCTCCATTTGCACCATTTTGACGATGTCATCCTCGCGTCCAAGATGGAGGGTCTTCTCGCATGAAGTTCGGTCTTTTATGCTTCAATCCTCGGGGATGTTCCTTTGTAACACTTCGGTCCTTGCCACCTTTGGGAGTGATTTCATCATGCTCACGAACACGAACGGGACTCCTCAATTGCTCCTTTGAACTTGTTGTGACTCCGTCCTTTATGTCCACGTTTTCCTGCAAAAACATATCACTTCCAAATGCACATACGAAGATGAACTTGTTATATCATTAGCGTGCCTAGTGGCGGGTTAGTTCCATAATCAAATCCAAACCAAAGTGTAATGAACATGTTTGGTGTACCAAAATACACCGTCAACAGAGACGAATGAATGGAGTTCTGGGTGGCCGCGGTGGTCAGCCTGGGATGGGGAAAAGGTTAGGGTTCGCAAGCCGAAAGGTGAAGCTTTTATACGAATGTTTGTATACTGGGCTGATGGGCTGCTATTTTAGATGGGTCATATGCCTTAGCGGGTCCCGATGGGCTGCTATTTTAGATGGGCCATATGCCTTAGCGGGTCCCCGTGGTGCCTCCGCTGGTCGAAAACCACCCCCGCCCCCGCCCCGGTAACATTTCGGGGCCCCGCCCCGCTTCCCCCGCGGGGGAGAAATTGCCTCTGTCCCTGCCCCGTTCGGGTCGGGTCTCCGCGGGGATCCGTCCCCGTGGGAAAAATTGCCATCCCTAGTTCCAGATCCAGTGAAATGTCGGGTGTGTAAGTCTTTCTCCAATCAACTCTTTGTATTCTCTCGCAGTCGAAAACCCAGAGGAGCCCCATCTGTATTTCCACTGGTCATTCCCCTCAACCAAAATCCTGCTGGTAATATGCTCCTAGCATTCTGGAAATTGTGCATGGGCTTGTACTGACAGGGCGAGGTTAAAGTTTTGGATGAAGTCAAAAGTGCCAACAGCCCTTTGGAAGGTGATGTTGGCATTCTTGGCAAATGAGTAAAGCTCTGGGAAGGTTTGTGCCGGCACCCTGCCATCCCATTGGTCTTTCCAAAAGAGAACCGTGGACCCATCAGCCACAGTTACCGTGGCAACTCCTTTGAATTTGTGAAGGATTTTCACGATGCCTCTCCACCAGAAGGAGCCTTTCTTGGCCTGTCCAGGAAGTGTGCCCGATCTGTAGTAATTATCCCAGACCAATTTAACCCAAGGAATATCAGCTTTCGTGTAAGAATTGTGCAGAAACTTGAGCAGCATGGCATCATTATGGGTGGCCAGGTTGATCACTCCCAATCCACCTTGCTTTTTTGGTACACAAACCATTGGCCAAGTAGCTTTGGGTGGTTTCTTTGAGTTCAAGTCAGATCCCCTCCATAAACAATGCTTTCTATATTTGTCTAGCTGCTTAATTACTTCTTTGTGGAGCTTCAAGGTGGCTGTGTAAAAAAATGGCTGATGATGAGAAAACAGAATTAACCATTTCTAGTTTCCCAGCCTGGCTCAGAAACATGGAGGTGCAGGTTAATCTTCTCTCAATTTTCTGCATCAAAGGTGTAAACTGAGCCAGTCCTGGTTTGGAGGTTCCAAGGGGAAGGCCAAGGTAGGTAAAAGGTAGAGAGCCCTTTTGGCAGTTCAATGTGTTGCGGAGGAGATCCATTACTAGTAGAAATGTTAATATCTATGACGATTTGGTAGTGACGTTCCGTTTATTCGTCATGGAAGTGGTCTCTACCGTGACGAATTTTGTAACTTTGTCACAGATAACGAGTGACGGTCCCAAGCCACTCAAAACAATGACGAAACTCAGAGGATGGTCACCGAACAATGAACCTGTTTCATCACAGATGAATCATGCCAGTTCTGCCTGTGAGGAACCAATGACGAAAGCAACAGGGCGTCACAGAACAACAACGTTATCGTCACAAAACAACTTGAAAAAAAGAAAACAAGGATGTGGTCCCACATGCAACCACGTGTAATTGTGGGTCCGGGTCCCACCATCGTTGGCCCCACCAGCGCATGGTCCCACATGTGAATTTACCAAAAAAATGTTGTGAAACCGAGGGTTTGAACTTGGGTCGTTGGCACTCCAACCAACTACCCCAAACCACTACAGCACAAGTAGTTATGTGTTTTAGTTTTTAAGTTATTTTTATTAGCCTCTTTCTAAGACATCGGGCAAGAATTGTGGCGGCGGGCCACGTCGGGTCAGTCCAACAGCATGGCGCATGGGAATTTAATCACCACGGAAAAAAATGGAGGGCCATGTCGCGCGGCACGTGGGAATTCACCGTGGAAAAAAAGAGCAGGCAGAGGGATTCGAACCGTGGTCTTCTCGGTGGGAAGAGAGGGACTTACCACTGAGCTATAACATGATTTGTGTTATTTTGGTGTATGTGGTTCCTTTTATTAAATACTTTAATAGAACACGTGGCTTGTTTGAAGAACACCAAACGTTCGTGTTTCTCATTTTGATTCGAAATTTAAATTTGTGTCGGGTATTTCTCCTTCATAGAAACTCCAAATTTGATGATTCTTTTTTTCAGTTTTTTCTAAAATCAAATCTTTTCATTTGATTGCAGATTTTTTATATGTTAATTGAAACTTTTTAAAATTTTCGGGATTCAAAATTACTTTAAATTTTATATGAAAAGTTCGAAAACTCAAAATACCAATATTGTCCATCATGAAAGATCCACAATATTGCTTTTGTAACCAACATCAAATTCTTTTTGTATTTTGAATTGAAATAGGGGTAAAATTCGACACATCTACCTCACAGCTATGAACTGGGATGAACAAGTGATGTGAACTAGGGTTCCCGATCTTCCGAAAGGTTTCCGATAACTATCGATTTGGCGGAGGCGCAACACGAATCGATCCGGCTTCCGAACAACACGTTCCGAACCCCGCAATCGCAGCACCACGTCTCCTCTAGTTATCAACCGGTGTTGCACGGTTGACCTCGCCAAGAAGGCTAATCCCTGCCTACGAATTGAAGAACACAAGCAAGAACAAGGAAGATTGCAACACAATTGCAGATGAATGATTAAGCTCACGAAGTTGGGGTCTCACAAACCGACGAGCAGCGAAACTGTTCTTGACAGAATTGATCTAAGCAAAACCCAAACCCTAAAGGTTGGTGGCGGTTGTCTAATAAAGACTCAGGGGTCGTGGAAAGACCCCTGGTCGCACCCCTAATGGGCTTCCACACGATACAAGGCCCAAAGGCCAAAATACGGCGACGTAGCACCGAGACAGATTCTAGACGTCAACTTCTTTCGTCGATTCCCGATGACTCCGGATGAATTTTGACATGAGACCAGTGCCATTGGAAAGATTATCTTCTTAGCTTTCCAAGCATATAAAGAACGTCCAAATCCGAGCACGTATGCGGCCTGGGAGTCCGATTTAATGCTGACTGCTCCTGGACTCCGAGGTGGACTCGAAGTCGACTTGAATTGGGCCTCCATCTTGCCTTGCACGCCATTGCTGGACCTCTCCTCCTTGAAGCTCTTCTCCAACGGTTCTCTGGTCCTCTCCATGGTTCCTAATTACAATATATTCATTAGGTAGCAATCTATTCTCAAATTCATAAGAAAACATACTTAGGAACGAGCTCACCTCCAAATTCAATTGTCGTGCGCGAGCTCTAGTGATTGGACCTTGAATGATCACTAGAGGATTGTTGTGTGTATCCGTAGGAGTGATGTCCTCATCAAGTGTGGTTTCTCTTTTTAATCTTTGACTAAAACTTGTAACTAGTTTTTCTCCCTCATACTAACTCCAAATCGGATGATTCTTTTTCCTAAAATTTTCTAAAATCATGCTCTATCAAGATAATGTGTTGAGTTTGGTCTTTTTTCATGTGATCAAGTTTGAGAATTCAAAATTTGAATTATTTTTAAAAGTGACAATTTTAGACCAGAGTTTCAAATTCGAAATGATTTCAGCTGAAAAAGTGATGAATACCAAAATTTCATAACTCATTAAGCTCTACAAACTTTATTTAGGTCTTTTCTGATTTGAGAAAGTGAAAGTGTACATCACTCATTAATCCTATGTTCACTCACATAGTTTAAGAAACTATGTGAGGGGTTTGTCAAATTTGAACTAAGTATTGTAACCACTTTCTCAAATGATAAAGTGGTTTAAATAAAGTTTGTAGATCTTGATGAGTTATGAAACTTTGGTATTCATCACTTTTTGATTTGACATCATTTAGTGTTCGAAAAACTTGCATCTAGTTGTCATTTTTTGAAAGTATAAATTTGGATTGTTCAAACAGAGTCGAATGGAGAAATGACCAAAATAAAGTTTGTACATCTTGATGACTTATGAAACTTTGGTATTCATCACTTTTTGATTTGACATCATTTAGTGTTAAAAAACTTGCATCTAGTTGTCATTTGTTGAAATTCAAAATTTGTTGTTCAAACAGAGTCGGATGGAGAAATGACCAAAATAAAGTTTGTACATCTTGATGAGTTCTATTGGAGGTACACATAGGTCAACTTGGAAATACTTGTGGTAAGCACGTAGAAATTCATATAAATGATAGAAACTAGCAAATCTATTCCAAAAATTTTGAATTATCCCTAAAAGGTAATAGAAATTTTCACCTATCTCTAGGACATGATCTGCGATGGAACATAGGAGCCTATATATATATATATATTTGAAAATTTTCGAATCTTATTGGAAGCAAACATAGTTCAAATTGGAACATAGATCTTGATGAGTTAATTTTGTTTAAACGGATTCAAATACAAACTTAATTGCAATAGGCAAAACTTTTGCCTGGCCCGGTATGGCCCAACAGTCCTTTGCATTTCGGGGTCCATGGTTAGGGTTTGGGTTCTCTGATTCAAATTTCTTCCCCTAACCCGAGCAGATCTAGGGTTAGGGTGGCATTTCTTCTTCGATTTGCATCTAATTTCTACTATTTCTTCGAGCAGATATATTATTTACTGTCTTCCGCACGGTGGTGGTGGGGACGCAACCGAGCTCGTCGACTGCTCCGCGCTCTCCTGCCTTAACCTCCTTCGGCTCGCTCATCATCTCTGCGCTGTCCCTCAGCGCCTCCGCACACTTTGTGCACGGTGCATCCCGCGTCTCGGAGGACCTCTTCCCCGATGAGCCTGACCAGGCCACCGGCAGTGGCAACCCGCTGCTATCAGTCATCGCCAACGCTACTGCTGCTATCAATCTGAGGTCATGTGGTCCTTCAATTGATATTGAAACCTCTTGCTGTACTTTTGATAATTATTTGACATGTGGACCTCTTTCTGCTGTCAAACCGTTGCTGGCAATATTAGCATCGATAATTATTGATTAGCTTTCTGTACTTTTGCTACTCGGTGCATAGATTTCCATACTGTCAGATCAACATAGTTTTCATCCGTATTGATGTAGTTGAAATGCACGCTCTGTTTCCCAGCAGGTGTCCTTTCCCATAATGTTCCGATAATGGTTTTATCTCCACTCTAGTGTTCTATCCACTGAGATGTTAAATCCTCAGTAATATGAGATAGCCTTGGTCGTTAATCAGTTAAGTTTAGGAGGTTAGGTTCTCCATGCACCGTCTCGGCATCTCAAGAATAGTGTTCTTTCGTCACTTTCTCCTGGTGATAAGCCTTTTCATTTTCTGACCATCAAACACACATGATTGAGATTGACAGTTCAAGTCTCATATTGTCTTGATAAATGAAATGTTGCCCATATAGCATGATTATTGCTCAAGTACTTCTAATGCATGCTATTGTTTCATTATTATCAGTGAAATTTTAGTCATAATAATTTAATCTCTAGTTGCAAGCACCATTATGCTGTGAAAACTTGAATAGGACACATTGGTGTTGGATAGGCATTAATTCGGTAACCCGCATGGAGAGCAATTTATATAGTTCTTATAGAGTTATGCTATAATATTTTCAAGGATTTCATATGCCCAAACTAAGATTAACCTTACAAATTGTTTTTTTTTGGCAGCTTTGGCATTGCATGAACTTATTACTAAGACAAGATTTGGCTTGGAAGCACGCCGGTGAGTTCTCTAGTGGCCACCAGTAGCGAGCAGCAGCAGGCCGGTTGGTAGCACAGTGTTGACGGTGTATTTTGGTACACCAAACATGTTCATTACACTTTGGTTTGGATTTGATTATGGAACTAACCCGCCACTAGGCACACTAATGACATAACAAGTTCATCTTTGTATGTGCATTTGGAAGTGTTATGTTTTTGCAGGAAAACATGGACATAAAGGATGGAGTCACAACAAGTTCAAAAGGAGCAATTGAGGAGTCTCGTTCGTGTTTGAGAGCTTGATGAAATCACTCCCAAAGGTGGAAAGGACCGAAGTGTTACAAAGGAACATCCCCGAGGATTTAAGCGTAAAAGACCGAACTTCATGCGAGAAGACCCTCCATCTTGGACGCGAGGATGACATCGTCAAAATGGTGCAAATGGAGGGGGCAAAGTGCATAATGACAAGAGGACCCACGTGCGCGAAGGGGCGACCGAACTGGGCCGAAATGGGCCTGGTCCAGTCGGCCCAGGCCGGCCGACCTGGCCCATTCTGGGGTCGGTTCCCCCCCTTTCTTGAGCCTGAAGACGATGCAACCCTAAACACGTGAAGGCGCCGCCATTCGCAGAGGGAGAGCCATTCGCCCGAGAGGCCGTCCACAAGCTAGAGAGAGAGAGAATAGGAGGGAGATCATTCGCGAGAAGGATCGCTCTACTCGAAGGAAGCAACCACAAGTGGAGGAGGACGTCGAGGCCCTGCCAAGACACCCCCGAAGGAGAAGGAAGACACCGTCGGAAGCGTCACCATGATCAACGGTGCTATGCCTAGCACTTTGATGGGGTAATCTTCTCATTTGTCCATGGGTTGTAATTGATCTTGAGATGTAATCGCTACTTTGTATGGTTATCTATCTATCATCTAGTGTTGAAGATGCTTTATTGTTTAAGGTTAGCTACCATGCCGTGTAGGGAGTAAAGATCTCAATGCTCCTTTGGAACCATTCAATACACCGTGTCCATCATAGGTCTATTCACGAATACCTCTGTGTAGTGACAGTACGGGGGGAGGGAAAGGGCGAAACTATGGTCACAACCCCCGATAGATTAGATCGGTTTTCATATCTTAAGCGGTTGCATGTTCAAGTATCGTAGACCCTTGGGCAAGTGTCTTTTATATATCTTGTTGGTTTAATCGTTCTCTCTAGTGTAGCGTAGTAGTTCTCTAGATTAACCGTAGATTAGGGTTTGGATAAGTTAGTAGTAGTGCTAGATCAAACGCTTGTAATCCCCTTGCTCCGCGGATTGATAAGAACCTAGGGAATCCCCGTGGTGAAAAAGGTGTAGGTCCGTACGCTTGCGGATCGTAGGTGGATACGAGTTTTATCCGTCAACAAGCCCCTTTTTCTGCCGTCGTTGCCGGGGAGCAAGCCAGTTTACATCGTTTAGTTTTGCATCTAATTTCGTTTTAGATTTTGTCTATCGTTTATTGCTAACATCTAACCCCTATTACCTAGAAAACCACTTTATTTTGTTTTTGTTTTTATTTTGTTGTCTAGATGGTGTTCGTCAACCACCCCGTGGAAGAACCGGAGAAATCACTAAGGGATTACGCTAGTCCTCGGTGTGAAGACATAAAGGTACAAGAGTCGGATTCGAAGCTCGAAGCGACCAAGTATGAAATTAAAGCTAGGATCATCGAGATGGCGGCGGCAACCCCGTTTGAAGGGATGGACATGGAGAACCCATATAGACACATAAGGAATTTCACGACGCTATGCAACACGGTGCGTCAAGAAGGAGTTCCCGATGAATGGTTCAAGTGGAATCTCTTTCCCTATTCACTTGCCGGCGAAGCAAAGACGTGGTACTCGTTTGCGTCCTTTGAAGTTGAAGGCAATTGGAACAAGTTGATGAAGAAATTTTGCGAGAAGTTTTTTCCAATAAGCAAGGCTCAACATCTAAGGAGGCAAGTGATCACCTTCACGCAAGGAGAAGAGGAAGGGATAGACCAAGCCTGGAATAGATTTAATGAGTTGATTGAACAAGGACCAAGACTCGGCTTCTCCGGTGACGTACTCTTGCATACATTTTTCTTTTCCCTAACCCCTAGTTGCATGGAACATGTTCAAATGTGTGCAGGTGGGGATCTCAAGGAGAAAACACTCACGGAAGCCGCTCAACTTTTACAAAAGATTAGCAAAGCGGCGGCTATGCGAAGAGATTGGGAAACAAGACTTTCGGGAGAGCCGAAACACAATTCAAGGATGAAGACGTGTGCTGAAATTTCCAAAGAGGCAACCCCGGAAGACAAGAAAGAGGAGCCAATCCCGGAAAAGCTTGAAGAAGTGCACATCAAGACAAGAACTACCCCAAGCGTTGACTTCGCCAAGTCAAATGAAACAAACAAAAGAATTATGCCAAGCGCGAAGCCACTAAGGGAGTTCGAGCATATGAATTGGGTTCCAATCGATTACGGAGAAGTATTCGACAAGAGAAGACCGTTCCCTAACCAAAAGGGGATGGCAAGAGCATTGGAAGCGGATTTCCCACCGGAAAAGCAAGCGGAAGATTCATACGATCTTGAAACCACCGGTGAGATTTTTCAAAAGCTCTTTAGTGATGATGAAGTGGATCCGGATCACATAGCCGAGGTGAAAAGAATCATGGGGATCAAGCCCGAAGCATCGCCATATGCTCGCCTCGCCGAAGTTTACGCAATAGGATCCGACCAAGAGGAGAAGATGACACCACACTTGAGTTGCGAGATCAACGGAGTTCAATGCAAAGCCTTATGCGACATCGGAGCCCAAGTAAGTGTCTTATCCTCCAAAATTTACGATAAAGTTCAAGACCACAACCTAGACTTAGCTCCAACTTCAGCAAAGTTAATTATGGGAGATGGTAGAACTATTAGACCTCTAGGTATTGCTTGCAACATTAATGTAATCATCTCTGGAAAGTGCATACCAACCGATTTCTTTGTTGTAGATGCTTACCATAGTAATCATGATCACATAATCCTAGGTAGGCCTTTTCTTAAGTTGGTTGATGCCGTGTTGGATGCCGGAGAAGGCAAAGTAACAATAAATCTTAATGGGAAGCAGTACACATATAATTTTCTTCGCGTTTCTAGTCATCCTTCACCCTTTCCTCCCGAAGATGAAGAAGTAGAGGAGGTAGGTAGTCTTTGTTTTGTTGAAACCCTTAGAGACCCGCTGCAAAGAGCGATGGAGAATCAATCTAATGATCAACAAGACGAGGAACTAGAGGAAGCAACGAAGGGAATAGAACCACAAGATGGAAGCGTGGAGGAAGAAAAATTCGAAGACATAGGAGACATTAAACCCAAAGAGCCACAAGTGCCCGAGGTGGATCTCAAACCTTTGCCCAAAGGATTAAAGTACGAATTTTTGGGCCCAGTCAAGACTTATCTAGTCATCGTGAGCGACGAATTAAGTCCCGAAGAAAATGAGAAGTTGCTGAATTTATTGAAAAAGCATAGGAAGGTGATTGGATATTCAATCAATGATCTCAAAGGACTTAGCCCAGCCTTTTGCACTCATCGTATACCTATGGAAGACCAATGTAAGCCCGTAGTGGACCATCAAAGGAGGCTAACTCATGCCATGCGACAGGTAGTAAAGAAGGAGGTTATCAAGCTACTTGATACCGGAATCATCTACCCGGTACCGCATAGCGAGTGGGTGAGCCCGGTACATTGTGTGCCGAAGAAAGGAGGTTTAACCGTGGTGAAGAACGAGAAGAATGAGTTAATACCGCAAAGAACCGTGACCGGATGGTGGATGTGTATCGATTATCGAAAGCTAAATAAAGCGACAAAGAAAGATCACTTCCCCTTACCGTTCATTGACGAGATGCTCGAGAGATTAGCAAACCACGCTTATTTTTGCTTTCTCGATGGGTACTCGGGGTTTATGCAAATTCCCATTCACCCGGATGATCAACACAAGACAACGTTTACTTGCCCTTATGGAACGTTTGCATATAGAAGGATGCCCTTCGGTCTATGCAACGCTCCGGCCTCTTTTCAACGTTGCATGATGGCGGTGTTCTCGGAATTCATCGAAGAAATTGTCGAGGTGTTCATGGATGATTTTTCCGTTTATGGGAAAACATTCGTGGATTGCTTGGCAAACTTAGATAAGGTTCTCACGAGGTGTGCGGAGGTAGACCTAGTGCTAAATTGGGAAAAGTGCCACTTCATGGTAAAGCAAGGCATAGTGCTCAGACATGTTATATCCGAGAGAGGAATTGAAGTGGACAAAGCTAAAGTGGAGACGGTTGAGCAACTCCCACTTCCAACGGATGTTAAGTCCTTGAGGAGCTTTCTAGGCCATGCCGGATTCTATAGAAGATTTATTAAGGACTTCTCAAAGATCACTAAGCCTTTAACACAACTCCTTCAAAAGGATGTGGCTTTTGACTTTGATGAGAAGTGCTTAGCGGCATTTCGGACCTTGAAAGGTGCTTTGGTAAGTGCTCCCATTATTCAACCTCCGGATTGGAGCCAACCTTTCGAGATCATGTGCGATGCAAGTGACTACGCCGTAGGAGCGGTTTTAGGCCAAAGAAAGGAAGGCCGAGTTCATGCCGTATACTACGCTAGTAAAACTCTTAATGAGGCGCAATTAAATTATGAAACTACGGAAAAGGAGTTGCTAGCGGTGGTGTTTGCCTTTGAAAAATTCAGATCTTACATCGTGAACTCGAAGGTCATTGTTTACACCGATCACGTGGCCATCAAGTATCTCTTGGCTAAGAAGGATGCTAAACCAAGATTGATTCGTTGGATCCTTCTTCTCCAAGAGTTCGATGTTGAAATTCGTGATAAAAAGGGGGTGGAAAATGTTGTGGCCGATCATTTGCCTAGGATGAACCGTGGACAAGATGATAAAGAGCCCATAGAGGACAAGATGAGAGATGACCACCTCTACCGAATACTCGACAATGATACTTGGATGATCGATATCATTCGAGCAATCCGGAGAATGCCTCTTGATCACTTAGATAAAAACACTCAAAGGAGGATAGTCTCCGAAAGCCGAAAATATTTTTGGGATTCACCTTATCTCTTCAAACTTGGGAATGATGGAGTTATCAGAAGATGTGTGCCAAGAGAAGAGAGGCAAGAAATTTTGAGAAAGTGCCACTCGGCGGATTACGGTGGACACTATAGCCATTTTCGGACCCAAGCGAAAGTGTGGTCCAGCGGATTCTTTTGGCCGGAGATGCATGAAGATACTAAAAGATATGTTGCATCATGCCCCGAATGCCAAAGAACCGGAAACATTTCTCAAAGGAATGCCATGCCTTTGAAATATAACCTACAAATCGATTTATTCGATGTTTGGGGAATAGACTTCATGGGGCCCTTCAAAAACTAACATGGATTTGAGCATATCCTAGTCATGGTTGATTATGTGTCCAAGTGGGTAGAGGCCATGCCATGTCGTAAAGCTTCCACGGAGGAATCCATTGCAATGATCAAGAGCGTGATTTTCCCTCGCTTCGGTACCCTGAGAATTTTGATAAGCGATGGAGGAACTCACTTCACCGGGAAGAACTTTAAGAAGTGCTTGTCCAAGTTGGGGATTGAACATAGAGTCTCTACGGCTTATCATCCACAAACCAACGGACAAGCGGAAACATCGAATAGGCAATTAAAGAGCATCCTTAACAAAACTATAGAGAAGGGAGGCAAGGATTGGTCAAAGAAGTTAGATGGAGCTTTGTGGGCGTATCGAACGTCGTTCAAGACACCGATAGGTATGACCCCTTATCAATTTCTTTATGGCAAGGCTTGTCACCTTCCGGTTGAGTTAGAACATAAAGCCTATTGGGTAATTAAAGAGATGAACCTCGATCTAGACGCCGCGGTAGTAAAACGGAGAATCCAAATAAGCGAGCTAGAGGAGATGAGGTTAAAAGCTTACGAAAATGCGAGCATATACAAAGAGAGAATTAAAAGGTGGTATGATAAAAGGTTGAAGAAGAAGGAATTCAAAGAAGAAGATAAGGTCCTCCTCTACAATTCGAGGTTTAAAACCTTCGGAAAGGGGAAATTGCAAAGCAAGTGGGATGGACCTTACATTGTTCATTCGGTGCTCTCCAATGGAGCGGTAACCATCATGGATGTGAAAGGCGATCAATTCATGGTGAATGGTCAACAGCTTAAGGTTTATTACGAACCCGACGTTGTGCCCCTTCACCATATTGATGTTTTCATCATGGAGGATGAGCCCGAACGTCAAGCCTAGGACGTAAAACAAGGTGAGCATTTTGTAAATAGCTCTTCTTTTATTTTTCTAGAGTTTCTCGTGAAGTTTTACCAGGCCATCTTTTTCACATGGGCTAGAAATTCAAAAACAGTGGGGCACGCGAAAAACCGGACCGAACCGGCCCGCGGACCAGGGCAGGCCGGCCGGTCCGGTCGGATCGGCCCAGGGGGCCTGGGTGGCGGTTTGCCCCCGGTTTCCTCTGGGACGCGTGTCTTCGACTTCCTTGTTTGGTCAGAAAATTTTAGGGAAGTCAAGAAAAGGAAAAAATGGGTTCTAGGGCATTCCTTTCCGGACTATTTACAGGGACGAGATGGGAGCTCGGGAATTCATCCCAATTCGCATCCTTTTGCACCCAAGCAGCAGCCATGATGTCCCCGAGGAGCGTGGAGATCAAGCTAGGCGCCGAGAAGCCATTGAAGCTGGAGGAGGCGAAGCGATGCGAGCTCAAGCCATCAATGGAGATCAAGTGGACCGCCCGCATCCATTGCGGAGGGCGTGTCCCGACCGGGCCAATCGCATCTCGCCACCAAGTCAAGGAGGAGAGGGTCTCTACTCCCGTCTGTAGGTCGGAGCGCATCCGAGGCATGAAGAGGAAAGACTACAAGGAGGTGTCGCCCGAGCCAAAAGATTACGGGGGGAGTGACTACTCCGACGACCGCAGCCCGAGCTCGTGGGCAGCCGCCGGAAGGGAGGACAACGACCTCTTCTATTGGGAAGAGGTGCCCAAGGAGAAGACTCCCGAAGGTCCTAACGGCGGCAGAGATCCCGACGACGGCGGCGACGGTGACGACGGCAACGACCCTGGCGATGTCGACCCTTTCAGGATGCATCCGCTATGTTGTGCAGCTTGCTGTCACTCCATCTCGGAGCTCTACGCATCGGTTGATGAATGTTTCCAGGCTATGGAGGCGATGAGGCAGCGTATGGAGGACTTGGAACAAGTGGTCGAGGACGACTACAAATTCCTGAATCGGAACGTGCGGAAGTTGTTTGGCATGGTGGGCAACATGAAGAACAAGTGGTGCAAGAGCTGTGGAAAGTTCCACTAGGAAGTAGGGTTTTCCCCCCTTAGGTTTTTTGTAAGATACGACGAGGACGTCGTATGGTTTTAGCGTGGGGGAGAGCTAGCTAGCTAGATCCTTTTGCTTTAAAGTTTAGTTCGGTTTGGTTTAGATTTCGCGAGAGTTTGAGAGTCTTAAAGTTTTAGGTGTGCTTTTTAATTTTTCAAAGTTTAAAGTGTCTTAAATTTAGTGTTCGAGTAAAGAAAATCAAATAAAAAGTGTCCTTTAAATTTTTGTCTCTTGCAATGCTTTTCTTCCTTTACTTGTACGTTTGTCTTTAATTTTTGATATATAAGCATAAGTGATTGGTTTGAAATGTTTACCATGGTGCTTAGTGGAGGTTTTACCTTTAAAAGTACCCGCATCATGCTTTGATCTAGAACTTCATTTTGGTTGTGCTAAGTTAGATACTAAAATTGGACGAATTTAATTCTGAAAATTATTGAAAAACCCTTGTAATAAAGGTTAGCGAATTCTCTTTTTCCAAGTTGAGAGTCTAAGAAAAATCCTATACAAAGCCAATTTAATTTTCGCTCCACCATAAGTGCGATTAGCATAATGAGTTGGGCTAGGATCCTTCTCTCTTGGAAGTTTTAATTTCGAGTAATGATCATGTCCTTATGTTTATCTTTTATTGCTAGCCTCGTCATGCATTCGGTAACGAGACTCTCACATCGAAAGTCCCGTACATCGCCGAATTCCATACCCAAACCATAATATCTCTTTTGTACATCGTATTCCTTGAACACAACCTATGTTCGAAGTTTCGTCTCGTCTCTAGCATGGTTTTTATTTTTAATTCAGATTGTGTTTATGCAAGAAAGAGATGAGTAAAGAGCTTTGAAAGAGAGGTAAAGATGTCAAAAGAGAGAGAGAAGTAAAGAAAAAAAATATGTGTATGGAAAAGAAAAGAAAAAGAAAGAAAAGAAAGAGAAAAGAAAAGAAAAAAAGAAAAAGAAGAGAAAGAAAGAAAGAGGAAAGGCAAGAAAGATGTGAAGAGGGATGAATCAAGTGAAGGATAAATAAAGTGCAAGGAAGGATGTCACGTTGTTGAGAGACGAAACTTCCATTCTTTTTCCAACCATGTGCAATCCGACAACGAGGACGTCATCGGTGCCTCGTAGTCTTATTTTCTTTTGCCCTTGCACATGTCCACCATTCTATATCTTCTTATCCTTGATATCCCTACATTATGGTTTAATTCTCATGATCATTGGCTTTGAAAGGTAAACAACCATTAGAGGAAGTTCTTAGCTTGACAATACTTGTGTTGATTGCACTAGCCATACCTATAGCTCCACTTTACATGATATATGAGAGACTTATGGGAGGTGAGAGTTTATGAATTGTTTAGGATAGCCACTTCATATGAGCGACATGTGAGAACTTGGAGAAGGGTTTTTGTCTAATACTTGTTGCAGGAATTTTATTTTTGAAAAATTATGAAAATCCTCCAATGGAAGCAAAGAAGTAAGCATGACTGGAATTGAAGACCTCGAGTGAAAGGGTATGAGTTGTGGGGTAAATCTTGATTTGGTAAAAATTCTAAACGCCCATGTTTATGTATGATGATCGTTGCTTTATGTTTATTATATTAAAAATAAAGGATTGACTAACTTGTGAAGAAAGAATTAGTGGAGCACGATTTCAACACCTTGGACAAAAGTTCTTTTACGAGTACTTGCTCGAGGACGAGCAAGATCTAAGCGTGGGGGAGATGTTGACGATGTATTTTGGTACACCAAACATGTTCATTACACTTTGGTTTGGATTTGATTATGGAACTAACCCGCCACTAGGCACACTAATGACATAACAAGTTCATCTTTGTATGTGCATTTGGAAGTGTTATGTTTTTGCAGGAAAACATGAACATAAAGGACGGAGTCACAACAAGTTCAAAAGGAGCAATTGAGGAGTCCCGTTCGTGTTTGAGAGCTTGATGAAATCACTCCCAAAGGTGGAAAGGACCAAAGTGTTACAAAGGAACATCCCCGAGGATTCAAGCATAAAAGACCGAACTTCATGCGAGAAGACCCTCCATCTTGGACGCGAGGATGACATCGTCAAAATTGTGCAAATGGAGGGGGCAAAGTGTATAATGACAAGAGGACCCACGTGCGCGAAGGGGCGACCGAACCGGGCCGAAATGCCTGAAGACGACGCAACCCTAAACACGTGGAGGCGCCGCCATTCGCAGAGGGAGAGCCATTCTTTCGAGAGGCCGTCCACAAGCTAGAAAGAGAGAAGAGGAGGGAGATCATTCGCGAGAAGGATCGCTCTACTCGAAGGAAGCAACCACAAGTGGAGGAGGACGTCGAGGCCCTGCCAAGACACCCCCGGAGGAGAAGGAAGACACCGTCGGAAGCGTCACCATGATCAACGGTGCTATGCCTAGCACTTTGATGGGGTAATCTTCTCATTTGTCCATGGGTTGTAATCGATCTTGAGATGTAATCGCTACATTGTATGGTTATCTATCTATCATCTAGTGTTGAAGATGCTTTATTGTTTAAGGTTAGCTACCATGCCGTGTAGGGAGTAAAGATCTCAATGCTCCTTTGGAACCATTCAATACGCCGTGTCCATCATAGGTCTAGTCACGAATACCTCCGCGTAGTGACAGTACGGGGGGGGAGGGCGAAACCGTGGTCACAACCCCCGATAGATTAGATCGGTTTTCATATCTTAAGCGGTTGCTTCTTCAAGTATCGTAGACCCTTGGGCAAGTGTCTTTTATATATCTTGTTGGTTTAATCATTCTCTCTAGTGTAGCGTAGTAGTTCTCTAGATTAACCGTAGATTAGGGTTTAGATAAGTTAGTAGTAGTGCTAGATCAAACACTTGTAATCCCCTTGCTCCGCGGATTGATAAGAACTTAGGGAATCCCCGTGGTGAAAAAGGTGTAGGTCCGTACACTTGCGGATCGTAGGTGGATACGAGTTTTATCCGTCAACACACAGGGATCCAGCGTGGGACCGGGGTCAGCATTGAGGCCGTCGACCACGTCTTCTAGACGAACATGCTTGACATGCTCAAGCAGACCGGCAGGTACTGACGATTTTGTCAGTGGATCTGTGATGCATGTTTTTTTGCCTTTTCTCCTTTCTGAATTTACTGTTTCATATTCAGTGATTGATTTGCTTGTACTGATTGATAACATTGGGTAGGCTCATGCCCTTGAACTGCTCTGAAGTCCAGACATGTGTATATTGGTTGCTATGTTCCTTGTTTTGATTAAGTGGAGTTGTTTTATTGCGGGTAGTGCAGAATAATTTTGAAAGTATCACCTGTATCATATATCCCCTTTAGGATTAAGGTAGGAAAATTTTCTTGATAACAATAGCATTCCTATATCAGAGCTCCGCATTCCTGTACCAGACCTCATAAGGATTAAGGTTGGAATATTTTCTGGATAACAATGGTTGTTCCTTGGTTTCTATTGTGCTACACCTTATGTTTAATTGATTGACATAATGAACTTGGTTAGTTATACCCTATTTAACAAGGGAACGTATCAGGTGGAAACCAACCCCTCCGTGCAAACTATGAAAACTTCAATCTGAGCCACACGATGTTGATCCAAAGGAGGGCTCATGGGAGGTGGGAGGGGTGATTTGCAAAAGTGCATTTGCAAATCATCCCTTCCACCTCTCATGAGTTTTGCACATCACCCCTCCCACCTTCCATAAGTCTTCCCTTGGATCAACATCGTGTGGCTCAGATTGAAGTTTCCATAGTTTGCACGGAGGGGTTGGTTTCCACCTGATATGTTCCCATTTAACAATGTAGCTCAGTGTGATGGACCTTCTGAATAAATTATTCAGTTTTGAGATAGTGATAGGGATGTAGGGTTGTCGAACTTGATTTTTTTATCTGACTACAATCCTTAAATCTTCACCCTGGAGCTTCAGTAGCATTAACTGGTTATGAAATATACAGTGGTGCTGGTATGTGCACTGAACTCATCTGGCAGCCTTAAACTGTATGGTTGTTAAGGATTAATTAGTTGACTGAAAATTGCACTGGCCTGAATGGGTTATGCCATTATTTTATCATGTTTCATAATGTTGTTACAATAAAACTTGCTGCAGTGGATTTGCTTGAAAACTTTGTATTACATCTCTAATTTGTTAGTCAGGCCTCATTTTAACCTTTAACCTGTGTAGAATTTTTTTACCATGCTCATACATTAGCTAAGTATACATAATGAACTGCCCCTTAGTTGCAGTGTTGGGTCTATTTCTAAATTGGGTATTTGACAATGTGCTCCTTTCAGGTTAAGGATCAGATGCAACAAAGTTGGGAGCGGCTGTTTAGGAATGATATCCGGCCAGTGAAAAGCAATTAGAGTTTGGGAGTTTGAAGTAACTGTTTTGGTCTCTGGTAGCAACTTTTGTATATCTGTTTCATAATGCTGGCTTTGGTTTATATTTTTGTGTGATTTGTATATCTGTCTGTAACTCATGACAGAGAATTTTCCATTTTGGAGATTGTTTTAAGAAAATTTCATGAGCTGTGCATTGTGATCTGTTGAAATATTGTTGGCTGAAGAGGCCCATTTTTGAAATGGGCTCATTAATAAATGGGCCTTGAATGTGATGACATAGTTCATGTTTGCTACATCAGCAATCCATGTTGGCAGCCATGTGGCTGCCACGTCATCTGCCACGTGGATGCCACGTCATCTGCCACGTGGATGCCATGTCATCGCGACATGTGTACCAATCAGATCACGACACATTATCCTTCTGGTGCATGTTGCCACGTCAACGTCCAGTGTGGCACTGAGCCACGCCAGCAGCCAGCGTGGCAACGGACCACGTCAGCTGCCAGCATGCACGGCGCCACGTGGCGGTCACTTTTATGACGAAATTAGTGACGATGTTCACTAGTCATAGAAGACAAGCGGTTACATGACGAAAAACGTGTCCGTCACTAAAAGGAGCAGTTCTGTGACGAAAATGCCTGATTCGTCACGGTGCATCAAATGTGACGCGTGTTCTACGACGATTTCAGAATCGTCATAAATTCGTCACAGAAGAATTTCAATGATGAATTTGGCTTGTTCCGTGACGAAAGTGTTTTGTCATGGAGGTGAGCTTTTGTACTAGAGATATTCAATGGAACCATGACCGATTTGTTGTAGTTAACTTTAAGCCCTATGGAGGCTGAGAAGGTATGGAGGATATCCTTAAGATGCTGGAGCTGCCTTGGACATGCCTCCATCACAAGCAAAGTATCATCTGCATATTGGATTATGGGGAAATCAGAACCAACCCTCTCTGGTATGGAAGATTGAGATGTCCCAGTTCCTTGGCCTTATTGATAATAGTTTGCAAGAGGTCAGCTGCAAGAACAAAGAGGAGAGGTGATAATGGGTCACCCTGCCTCAATCCTCTTTTACAGTGGAAAACCTTCCCTGGGACTCCATTTAGCAATACTGAGGAAGTGCCAGACTCCAGAATGAGCTTGATCCATTTGAGCCATCTTTCTCCAAACCCTTTGTGCTTGAGAATCTCTAGTATGGCCTGGTGTTCAATTTTATCAAAGGCCTTCTCAAAGTCCAATTTTAGAATTACAAGTTTCTTCTTTGATTTCTTGCATATGTTAAGAAATTCAAAGGCCCATGCTAAGCAATCATGGATTGATCTGGACTTAATAAAGCCATATTGGTTCATGTGTATAAGTCTCAAGATGACCTTCTGCAATCTCTCTGCCAGCAGCTTGGTAATGAGCTTGATAGATGAGTTAAGTAGAGAAATGGGCCTGAAATCTCCAACTGAAGAAGGAGCATCAGTCTTGGGTACCAGAGTTATATATGAAGAGTTGATGCTCTTTAGACAGATGTTGCCCTCATAGAATTCCTCACACAATTTATAGAAACTTTTAGCAATCAAAGGCCAACATCTTTTAAGAAATTCTCCATTAAATCCATCAGGGCCCGGGGATTTGTTATTTGGTAAATCAGCAATAATGGAGTCAATTTCTTCTTTGGAAAAAGGCACCTCAAGAACACTCACACTACTGTCAACTATGAGGAGGGATTCCAAATCATGATACATATGGGTATATTTTGAAGTCCCCATTCTTTCCTTGAAGGCTAGCCAAATTAGTTCTGCCTTTTCTTCATGCTGAAAGACCTCCTGACCAGTAGAGTTCTTTAGTGATGTAATGCAGTTCCTCCTGTGCCTAATAGAGCCATTGGCATGAAAAAATTTGGTGCATTCATCACCAAATTTAACCCAGTTGATGGTGCCTCTTTGTTGCCAATAGATTTTCTGTTGGTGCAGAAGGTTTTGGAGATGGAGAGAAACAATCTCTCTGAAATTCCACTCCTGGAGGGAGAGATCTCTGAATTCCTCCAGAATATCCAAGAATTGGATTAATTCCATGGCATTTCTTATTGCAGAGGCTAAATTAGGAAGTTTAGCTTTCCAAACTTTGAAAACCCTCCTTAGGTTCTTAAACTTTGCTGTTATTGCTTTTGCACTGTCTTAGTTAGCTACTGGCAGATTCCATCCTTGCTGAAGAATGCTAAAGAATTCATCATGTTCTAGCCAATAATTTTCAAATCCCAAAACATTTGGCTTGGGCACATTTGTGGAGGCAGAGATTATGCAGGGGGTGTGATCAGAATTATCCCTAGTCAAACTAGAAGCAATTGTATTTGGCATGAAAGTGCCAGGCATTAGATGAAAAAAACCAATCTAACCTCTCGAGAAGAGGGTTTTGCTGTTTGTTTGTCCATGTATATTTGCAGCCTTTTAAAGGCAGTTCTACCAATCTCAAGTAGCTTATGGCATCATTGAAAGCCATCATCTCTTGTATGCCCCCCTCTTTATTTCTGTTCTCAGGACTTCTGATCAGTTTGAAGTCTCCTACCATCATCCATTTGGTGTCATCAGGCATACTGATGCTTTTAAGCCATCTAAGGAATTCCATTTTGCCATCATGGACACATGGGGCATACACATTAGTTAAAATCCAAGTTTCAGCTGACAATTTGCAAGTGAACTCCACAGACTGGGCATACTCATTTTGAAATTCTAAGTGGCCTGAGAACTTAGAGCTATCCCAGATAATTATTGACCCTCCTGAGCTGCCATTAGAGGGAAGGAAAACAAAGTCATCCATATTCCTTGGACATAAATTCCTTATGAAATTCACATCAAAATATTCTTTCTTAGTCTCTTGCAGACAGAGAATGTCACATTTAGCATCAGAAATTTTGCTCTTCACTGCTTCCCATTTTGATTCAAAGTTTAACCCTATGATGTTCCAGCACAGAATCACCTAGTTTCTATTATGGAGTTGTTGATTCATTGATTATCTTGGTGATTAAAAAATTACTTGACATTGTATGACCAACATACAACCAACCAAGATGAACAAAGAACTGTAGAGTATTTAAAAAAGGAAGCCACAGAATTAACAGAATTAGCAGAAATAGAAGTTGCATGAGCCATACGGTTAAAAGCAGCAAGGGTCCATAAACCATAAACCATAAGTTTCCAAAAGTCATGATCCATAAGCCATTAGCCATCACCCAAATTCCACATTCATTACAAAATACCTTCCTAAACACCATCCCAGATACTGAGGGGAGGGGAAAACAAAATATGACACCCATCAGAAAGGTTAGTTCTTGGGCTTCTTGACCTGGCCCTGCCCATCTTCCTCCTCTTGGCTCTTGCTTTTGTTGCCAGTCTTGGGGATCCTCTTCTCTCCTACTACCTGCTTCCCCTTCTTCTTGCTCATCAGTTCCTCCTCAGAGAGCTTCTCTGCAGATATTTTGCAAAAGTCTTCTCCAATGCTCTTGACTGTTTGCTTGGACAGAGTTGGGGGTAGAGCAGCACAGGCTAGACAGTTCTTTGCAGCACATGAATTATGCTTGAAACCATTGTTCCTGGAACGAATTCTTGGGCTCCTTCGAGCTTTAGTTTCAACCTGAGGAGCAATGGCTTTGCCCTTCTTCTTTTCTACTTTCTGATAAGCTTCACCACTTCCTACAAGAGTCATGATGGTTTCAGGCCCAGATTGGTCTGGAAGGGGGAATGCTGGAGAGCTATCTGAAGCCCCTTGATTGTCTTGGTAATGAATTTCAACTTCTTGAATGGTCTGGAAGTGTACTTCAGCATTTTCTGCACATTTTTCTGGTAGAGCAAATGACATCAGAGAATTAGACTTTGCACAATTCATCATGAATATGCATGCCTGGGAAGCTAAGAAGTTCTTGGCCCAATCAAAATGTGTTGGTGACAGGAGCATGACCACAAAGAAAGCAACCCAATCCAATGGAATGTTGATGACTTGTTCTGGGCAACCCACAGGGGAGAAGTACTTGGCCCAAAGCCTATACATGTCTGGGGGGGCTTGGAGCTGGAAGGATCACTGACAGAATTATGCTTCATGAAAGGCATCCAAGCTGGGTCACACTCCTTAGGAACAGTGAGGTGTGTGAGGTCCATCCCTATGTTTAGTGGGCCTACTGGATTAGGCTCCTGATGCTGAGCAGCAGGTAAGAAATCTGGCAGAATGAAGTGATCAATCTCCATGTTGCCATTCTGATTATCCAAGCCAGGTTGGACCTCATCCCACTCCTCATTTATCTCCTCATGCATGTCCTCATTCAACTCCTCATTCTCCTGAGCATCTGCATGCATATTATCTGGGATCAGGACATCATTCTGTTGATCAGCTTGAGCAATCACTTCAACATTGTTAGCCTACTGCTCATCATTCATTAACAGCTCATGATTGTTTCCTTGGGCTACAGGCACCAGTGGTGGACCCTCAGGTTGTGCAGGATTGGGAGCTGGGATCCCTAGGGCAATGACAGGCTCCTCTTGCACAATGTCATGTTCCTCTTGTACATTAGCAGGCTCCTCTTAGACAATGTTAATCGAACCCATCTGTCGAATGCTATCATCAGAGTTCCCATTAGCCACAGTAGAGGAAGCTGAAGACACTGTAGGAACTAAGAGGTTCAGTTGCAGATCAAGCTCCACATGCTGCTGATCTTGAGCTTGCTGATTGATATCTTGGAGAGCATGAGGCTCCTGCAACTGATTTTGAATTTGGGGATTCGGCAGCTCATTCATCTGAATGTCCTGATCACCATTGTGATCCTGCATCTGGAGGTCTTCAACTGGGAAGGCATTGAGGTCTGGGAGAGCTGGGGCCACCTGGGCCTGAATGTTAGGAACATGATTATTTCCCCACTGCATCTGTCCCTAAATATTGTCAAATCCTGGGAAAACAAACTCATCATCATCAAAACCTCCCGGGGGGATATCTTCATCCTGGAGCTGGCCACCAAGCAAATCCTGCTGCATGATTTCACACTGCACAGTGCAAGAAATGCCTTCATGATCATCTCCCTCTGTGTAAATGATGTAGTATGGCACATCTGTTAAGTCTGTGACCCGTGCCTTGATAAATATTCTAGCAAGAATCTCATCCCTCTGCCAGCAAATCAATCTGTCGAATGGCTTAATCATGTCCCTGATATCATCCATGTTTCGATTATCACGCGGGAAACCTATGAGCATCAACCAACACTCTCTGTTGAACAGGACTCTTCTAGCATTATCTCCCCGATTATGATTAACAAACTCTAGATTGTGCCCATGAAAATGATGAGGACTGTGATGAACCAAAGTGTCCCTGTAACAACTGAAAATTCCATCACAATAAAATAATGTTAGAAACATGGTTTAGCTTTTATTTTCTAAGGATTTAATAATTTGACTAAATAAATTTGCCTTTTTAAGTATTAAATAATATTTAATTAATTTAGAATTCACCAAGTGTTTGAATGCATACATGCCTTTGCATTGGTTTTGTTTGTTGTTGTGTGGTTTAAAAAAAAGAGTTCAAAAGCTCAAAGTCCTAAAACCCACCCTAAGCTCTCTCTCAATATCTCTCTTCCTCCCTTCCTTCCTTTTCTTCTAGCCCAACCCGGCCACATCTTTTTTTAGCCCAGCCATTCTCTCCCTTTCCTCTTGGCCCAGCAAGCCAGGCCGCCAGCCTCTGCCCCCCCCCCCCCCCGCCGGCCCAGCATCTCGCTCGGCCCACTCTCCTGCCGGCCCGTTTAACCCCGCTAGCCCACGTCCTCTTTTCCCCTCTCTCTGTCGCTGACCGACCGGGCCCACCCGTCAGGGTCACCCCCTACCTCCCGCCGTCTCCTACCTCTAGCGCCCCCATCCTCCCCCATGGCCGCGCCGTGCACCGCCACCTCCCCGGCCTCACTCACCCTTCCCTCTCCCCTCCACGAGTGTGGCATTCAATGCCTAGTGGTGCACCCACGTGCCGCCTCGCTTCCTCTCCCGAACCGCCTCCCCACCCAGCCCCATCGGGCATTCATGGCGGCCACCGCCGGAACCTTCCCCACTGCCTCACCGCGCCCTCTCCTCTTCCCCCTCCACCCTATAAAAGCCGCCCCCGAGCACCCGCCTCTCCCCACACTTCCTCCGCTTCTCCTCGCGCGCGCAGACCTGCGGCCGCCCAAGCCGGAGCGCCGCCAGAGCTCCGCCCGCCCGATCTCCTTCTCCGCTGCTTCTCCCGCCTCTCCAAGAGCCTAAGTAAGTTCGCAATCCCCTAAGCTTCGTTTTCGAGTTGTTCCCGTCGAGATCCGAGGTCGGGAGCTCGATTTCGAGTTCTCCGGCGAGCTCCGCCGCCCGGCGCCGCCGCCCGCTAGCTGCCGCCGCTCGATCTGCATCTAACGGCCCAGATCAGCCCGGCCGCGAGTCAATCCAGACCGTGTACCGGTCAACCCAGGTGTTCGCCAGTGTCTTTACAAAAAAGTCCCTGTAGTTTCTAATATCACAGGCTGGTCCTCCCACCTATAAAGAATCCTTACATATAAGTCCTTGTTTTCTCGTTTAGAACCCTGAGCTTCTTAGGTTCTTCCAGCCAAGGTCCATCCTTGCTCTTTTACGTTATGAACCTTCGGTTTATATATGTAATTAGTTTTAGGTCCCTAGTTTCTTGCAGATAAGCCCCTGGAAATTTAGTTTTCTTCACAAACTAGCCCCTAAAACTTGTTTAAGCCATATCTTTTCCATCCTTGCTCCGTTTTAAGCGTTCTTGGTGTCCACGCGATCGTCTCAACAAGCACGTTAGTTTTAGAAGAGTGTTTTAGTCTTTTAGTAATGTTTGATGCACTATTTTATTTATTGCATGTTTTCTTGTATGATCGTAGACAACGCGACGTTCAAGGAAGAGCAAGTGCAAAGCTTTGGAGAAAAGGAAAGTACCTTTTGGCTGGAGAAAGGCAAGTGACCCTAACCACCCTTCTACCTATGCTTTAATACAAGAATACTATAAATTAATCAGAACATGGAGAACCACCCAGGAAAACAGTGCAACCACAGTCCATATGGCTCTAACTTAGCCAATTAATTAGGTGTGCGATTGTACTGATGACCTTATCCGAAAGGAACACAGGAGGCTCGGGGTTGCAGGGGTATAGCCCGGTTCTTTTGGGGTAGCAGCCTTTGCTAAGGTGCTGACCACTAGGGAGGGTTATGGTCTGCCCTGAGCTGTAACTGTCGTGGGTTGTTGGTGCTTTTGCATATCTTTGTAAAGGCTTCGTAGCATCCCTATGCAATCACACCTCGGAAGTGTGGTATTGTGCCTGATCAGCACATGCATGGTTGGGTTCAAAGTTCTTCGGAACTTTTACGCGAACTGTGGTGAAAGTGTGCAACCTCTGCAGAGTGTAAAACTGATCGATCAGCCATGCTCACGGTCAAGAGCGGCCTGGACCCTCACATGATTAATGAACTTAAAGATGGATTTAATATTGCTTTCCGATTATTTCTATGGCCTTGCTGAGTACCAACCATAAGTGTACTCATCATTGCATAATGTTGTTCAAAGGAGAACCCTGGAGAGGAGTACTTCAGAGACTACGAGGAGTTCTGAGGCATGCGATCCACCAGTCAGACGCCTGTGGAAGATGAAGATGGAGTTGCATCGTCATAGTTATCGTTGTTCATGTAAAGACCTTCGTGTCTACCCTTGTGAGTGTAATAAAGTTAATAAACCTTTTCTGTACGTTTTGAGCAATGTCTTGTAATATTACACTCATTTGTCTATCATATGTGTGAAATTCTGATCCTGGCACACATATGAGATGCATCTGCTTTTCTTCGGAAAAAACGGGTGTGACAGTCCCTATCAGAAAACCTCCGCAGTCTGACATAAGCTTGACCTCTACCAAAGGGGCAATGCTGAATCTCCGCAACCCTAAGCCCATAATCTTCCTCGAGGAGACCCAGGATGATATTGCGAACCTGAGCAAAGGGGATCTCCCCCGGGGAAGGTTGGTGATGCTGGCGATCGCCAAGTCTTCATTTGCCGCCATTGTACGTCGAGTCACCACCCTTGCGTACTTCAGGCACCCCTCGACGAGCACCCTGGCGAAGCCCGCGAGCATCATCGGCTCCGGGTCAATGTTCAGGAACGCCATCGCCCCCTCTCTCAGAGCTCCTTCGTCAGAATGCGTAGCATCGCCGACGGGGGGCTACAGTGTCGGAGAGGCTTTCTGTAGAGTGGAACAGTGAGGGTGAAGAAGCTGGAGAGGCAGCTGCTCTTTGTGGTTCTTGGGGTCTGTCGGGGGTTTCTTGGGTGCTGGGAGGCGGCGGCCCATCAATTCCAGGCCCAGTAGGCTGCGAATGTTTACCCCTTTGAACCAGGTCAACCCGGAGTTTAGGGGCCAATTGGCGGTTGATCTAAAAGAAGAAAAATTACTGGGTGGATTTGCCTCAACCAGCTGAACAAATCTCTGGAGATCTTGGTAATTACTGCAAGACTTCAAAACATGTCCCCATTGTTTGCAGTGCCAACATTTGACTCTGTTTTGACAGTTAATCCTTGAGTGGTTGGGAGATAAGCACCTGGCACAGTAATTGTCAAAGCCGACTACAGTAGCGGGCTTCTGAAAAGCTGGGCCTGCAGACCCAGGAACCAATGTGGCCCTTTGACTGTTGGAGGAATTTGAATTTCGGGGAGGCAAATTCGAACTCAATCTTTCAAAGACAGATTTCCGTGGGAATTGCAAACGAGAGAACACCGATCCTGGTATATGATTTGTCGATGCGCCATGTCTCGAATGATTCATCTTTGTTCTAAAAGAACTGCTGCCTAATGGGACAGCATTAGCACCCGAGAGAGGAGCAGGATTTTGCTTGGCAACCTCAGCATAAGACAGCTTTTGTTTCTTTGAGCGTTGCAATTCCTAGGAAAAGGATGGTCCAGAATCAGACTTTGCAAATCGAAGAGCATTTTGAAAACCCAAATCGTTGCACAGGAAGAAACCCAGCTTGAAAGAAGCGGAAGAAACCTGCTCAAGCTCAAGAACTAATTAAGAAACCCACTTGCTTAGAGGTGACGTCAAACCTGAAAAGCTGTTCTTCCAACTGTAGAGGGTTGAAATCCGAAGCATTACGTCCAAGCACAGATTGAAGACATAAGCCCACTGATTCCTCCGAAAGACGGAATCTGTTTCTGCTGAATGATACCAGCAGGTGAAACACCCGCCCTGCTGGCGTCCCAGTCAAAGTCACTGAACATCCAATGAGGTTGAAGATTTTTGAGCTGAAGTTCTTACCGATCTCGAAGTTAAGCTTGGCGAAATCCATGACGAGGCAGAGGTGAAGAGGAGGGGGGCTGGATCGAAGGGAGGAGGTGGGATCAGCAGGGCGGGAGGAGTGCTAGACGCCATCATTGGATCACCGACACCTGATGATGAACCCGAAATAAAGAAGCCTGTGAAGAGGTTATTCATATTTATTTCCTCTTTCAGATTGGCAAATGATGAAAGGAAAAATACAGTGCTTTACATCTTATACTGCTATACACAGAATTATTCTGAAGGAAGGTTGTCGTGCATTAGAGGCTGTGGCTTTAGAGGTATTTCATAAGTCTGGATGGAATGCTCTTAAGCGTATCGGAAACTAATGTAATCTGTGTACTTTGAATGTTGTCGTGCATTGTAAGGGTGCTTGGTTGAGTCGGTTTGAACTGTACAGCCTATGTGCTGTTATGGGTGTGTGAGTTGTATCTATTTAGCTGCAGACAGTTCCTTGAACTGTTGAGGCCGGAACTCTTGTTCCTTTATCTAAAAAAATTATACAGAAGTTACAAAACAACCACCATCGCATCCACCAAACTTACATCTTGTACTTAACAGGGCTGGGCCGATCAATAGAAGAAACTTGTACGATATGTGAAAGCTTGTAGGAATCGAATCTTTCCAAGGCTCCAATCAAACAGACGCCCGCAAATCGGTGTCGTGGTTTGTTGAGGCAAACCGTTGAATTCCAAGAGAGTGGCAACTGGCAAAGGTATTCATCTCGACTTCAACAAACAAATTTGGTCATGAGACCTTCGGAGGATTCCACAGATGATGGACGCATATCGACGCAAACAAAGATGATCGACTCTTTGTTGTAAAAGAAGTTCCTTTTGAAGATTCGCTCCACGTCACATTTTATAACAAGTTCGTATAGGTATTAGTATAGTTACCTAAGAGCAACTCCAACAGATCCTTCAAATTGTTTTTCATCGCTAAAAAAATAGAAAAAACGAGAAACAGATCCAACAGCCTTGGTAAACTGCAGGATCGCCCTCGCCATTCTCCGCCTTGCGCTCGCGAGATTTGGCGAGCTCGTCCACCTCGGAATAGCTCCGGATCCTACGCCATCGATCCCTCCCGCCCTCCTCCTCTCGCCTCCTCCTCACCAGCCAGCCTCGCACGCGCGCAGTCACAGCCTGTGCCGTCGGAGCCAGGAGCCACCAACGGCCGCCGCCCCATTTGCCGGCGTGAAGCCCCACCGGAGCAAGCCGTCCCTACCACGAGCTTCACCAGGACGAGCCACACGCTCGCTATTTATCCTCGTCGCGAAACGACCACTGGAGCGCCGCCATGGGCGGAGGCCGAGCCGTCCGTCGCCCGAGTCTGCCACTGATTCCTGCCGCTGACGTCTTCCCCCACCGCTGATGAGCACACGTATGTGATCTGCTTCACCTCCTCTCTCCTTTTTGCGCCTCGGCCGAGCTCACAGCCGCACGGAGCCCCGGCAATTGGAACGCTAGGAGATCTTGTACGTCCGCCATGGCCAGAGCCCACCGCGGCGCCGAGGGCAAGGGCCGGAGCTGCTCGCACCACCGGCCGAGAGGAAGGAGCGAGCGCCACAAGCAGAGAAGCCAGGGAGGGAGTGAGGAAGGGACCGACGCCGGGGAAGGGATCGACGCCACTGGGGGAGGACTGACGGGCCGGGAGGAGGTCATGGGAAGGAGGGAGAAAGGATAAGGTGGGGGAAGGAATAGAATGACAGGTGGGTCTCATGTGTCAATGAGTGGTTGGTGAGATTTTGAAAATGAAAAATAGCTAGGTTCGCTGGGCGAGTCCTAGCAACCTCGAGTTGTAGTGGTAGTCCCCTGGGAGCTGTGACGCTGGGTCGATGCGAGCTTGTCCGTCGGGGAGCACTAGGGCTTAGAGTGAGGGCTGACTTTCTTTTAAGTGCACTTTTTTTCAAAAATTTCATATAATCTTGTTTTTCTGTTCTGTTTTTTCTTAAAATTTTCTCTTAATAGTAAAATGCACGTGTGGCACACACGTGTCTAAAAACCATAATAATTAAAACACAATTTTTAATTCATAAATTGTGATAACCACATTGTCAATGCTTAACGGATAACAAGTACCAAGATAGTACAATCATAAAAAAATCATATGATTTTTCTTGAATTTTTCTCTTATATATTTTGGCCACTAAAAAAATTTATGTATATCCACATCTTACATATAAATCTTTTTATAAAATAATTTCAAAGTGAGATGATTGACACTGTTTTCAGACTGTTTTAAAATTGTGAAGTTGTTTATTTTTACAAAGGGCTAAATCTCTAAATTTAGATAATAAAAATAAAGAGATTGTTGGAGTTGCTCTAACAAGCTAGACACGTAAGATTATGGGTGTCACGGTAGGAAGTCCACATTATTCCTCCACCAAGTAGCATTTGTTCAAATGCATCCATCTTTCCCTTATGTTGCAAACAGTCGGCATTGAAACTTATAGCCACTTTCTGAACACTTTTGGCGCTTGTAAGCACGGCTTTGATGAACCAAAGCTCACAGTCAGTTCCTGTAAATCCTGTGGCCTCTAATTCTTCTAGGTAAGCCATGGAAATCTCATTGGATTCCCAATGATCTGGGTGATCGCATAAGAGATCTGATTCTTCATGTAGATTACATTCCTGCGGTATAGATTTGTATAAGTTTAGTGCAACATAGAGATATCATCTTCTAAAAGATAGCTAAATAGGGTTGATGGATTTAGGATATACGTATGTCTAGAAGATACTCACCAGGCTGAGGAAGATTGGTAAATGTAAGCTGAGGTGTCTAAGATTGCAGAATCGTGTGAGGAGGCTTGCCACGCCAGCTCCAAACTCATGCCGCTCAAACCAATTAGAAACATTAACAGTCAAAGATGTGATGTGAGGGAGCTGTGGAACCCTGCTTTTTATCAACTCCACGTCCTCCTCGAATGCCTTAACAGAGTAAAAAAAAACATCGGCAATTAGGTAGTAGATAACGAATATTGTAAAAAGGAAAGAAATTTATGCAAATCCATCACATGAACCGATGCAAAATCTAAGAAAGAAAACATGGGAGATAAAGTACAAATTTTTAAGGAGGGGAACTGTTGCTTATCACGTGACCAATGCCAGTAATTAAAATAGCTAATTCCTTGAAAACAATTAATACAAGCTAGTTAAAGTCATATGGCAGTATGGTACACATGAAAATTCGTATTAGTATAAGCGAAATTAGTAAGGGAAAGTTTTCGATAATTATCGTAATACCCACAATTCTTCGTACATTTGTTCAGTTATATTGAAGATGGCCATTCATATGGTGTTTTATTTGAGGTTTGACAAGATGTGGTCCAGCAACACTTACCTCTTGAGCGTAGAGAGTCACGTCAAGGCATGCGAGCGAGCTACATTTCTTGAGTATTAATATGTTAGTATTGTTCTCAGCCTCGCGATGACTTGTGACACAAGAACGGTGTGACCAGAGAGAGATCTTCAGGCTTTGCACGCACGGCAGGTAACCATCGATCTCAAGCCACCAAGGTGGGTATCCTAGTTGAAACGATAGTGTAAGTTCTTCCAGCCTCGGAGCTGAGACCCTGAGCACCGCGTTGGAGCACTTGTAGATGTGCAAAACCTTTAGCCTAGGAGTTCTAAGCTTCAGCGACCTCAACACTTTAACGTCCTCCATCTGTAGCTCCGAGAGCATGTCGGCTTCTACTCGCATCTCTTCATAAAAACCTTGAAGGTAAATCTTGCTCATGTGCAGCTTTTGCAAACGCGGGCAGCTCTCCGACGACACGAGGCGGCCAAGGAGGTGAGCACTGCCAGCTGCTATCCTGATCCTTTCAAGCGAAACATCCATGAGCGATGCGAATCTCATAGCGGTGGGGAGCCGGAGCCGTGAGCCGCCTAATGCCAAACGCATGGTCTCCAACATCACAGGGTTAGGGAGCTCGTCAAGAAGCACCACTGGCTTCTTTCTGCCGTTGCCTTTCTCGCCACCGAGTTCGTCCATGTAGTCATCGTAACTTTCTCTCCAAATATTTGGTGCCACCAGAGGGAGATTCAGGTCCAGGTTGAAAGACCTCACCCCGTGTTTGAAAGCGCAACCGATCCACCCTTGCGCGGCATTGGCTGACGCCAGCATCAGTTGTTGCAGCTCGTGCTCTGCAGCCTCAGAGTCCGGGAGGCACGGGAACATCACCAGTTGCGCGGCATCGGCGGACGACGGCGGCATCGGCCGTTCCAGGTTGTCCACATCGGAGCCCGGGGTATACACTATCGACAGGCTCTCGATGGCGCTGCTGGATCGGGCTCGCTGGGCAAGAACGCCGTCGACGAAGGCGGCGTACCGCTCCAAGGCTGCGCGCTGTTCGGCCCCGCCGCCGATGGCCGCGAATTGCGGCCGGGAGGCGAAGCGGAGCGCGGGGACTCGCGTCCACAGGCGGAGCCACCGCCGCGAGAGCGCGCCCGTGCGCACCGCGTCCCTCGCGTCGGGCACCAGGCCGAGGACGCGGAGGAGCACGTCGTCGTCGAGGCCACTGATCAGGTCGGCGGTGTCGTCGCCGGCGGATGGGGTTATTCTCGCTCGCTTCGCGTCGCGCGCGTCCTCCGCCGCTGTGGAATCCATGCGCGAGCCGCGAGATTGTCGGGCGCCCTCGCCTCAGCCTTGGCTTCCCGGAACAGAACAGGCGCGGCCGGGTAGGGCTCGTCGTCACTCCGTAGATGCAGGGGATCACTAGCAGTTGCCTGCGTATCGTAGCGAGCGCCCCTGGGTATTATCGTGAGCCGGGGCAGCCGTGTTCGCGTCTGAATCGAACGTGTTGCCGGCTCATGCACCAGGTGGCTGGCGGGGCTCCTATATGGCTATCAGAAGGTGGATAAGGGCATAAACTTCTAACCTACTAAAGCTCATTTAACATTGGTAGTTAATTCTAAAAAAAAGATTGGTAGTTAAAAACTCCAACCCACCAAAATATGTGGCTATTAAATAAAAAAGTTCCAACATTTTTCAGAAATGTTACAACATTTTTTCCAACATTTTTAGTCATATTTTCCGTCAATATTTTACAAAATGTTGGAACATTTTGTGGAAAAAAAGACATACATTCGGAGCCGCACGTGTGCCTACAGGCCGCTCGACGCACGGCGGGTAGGCCGCGGCGGCCGGGGAGCGCGTGAGGCAGGCCGCGGCGGCGCGACCCATGGCGGAGGGCGCCATGGCCGGCACGGCGGAGCTTGGCTAGGAGGTCGGCACCGGCGGCGGTGCGCGGCGGAGGAGTGTCGGGGGAGGGGCTCGCCGACGTGCTGGCGAGCACGCGTCGGGCAGCGGCGCGGGCACGGTGCCGCGCAGGGGCGAGGTAGCGGCGGGAGGCAGGGGAGGGAGGAGAGAGAGGGGGTGAGGCTAGGGTTCACTTAGATCCAACGATTGTGGTTGGTTGCACGAATCTCAAACACTGAAAGTTGCAATACTTCCCACCTTTCGGAAGATATATAGGATTTCTCGGCTGGCCGAGTCGACTCGCATCCGGGCCGTGACAATGGCCCCACCTGTCAGTGGAATGTTGTCATGCCAGATGGAAGGGGATCATCCCTAGGGCCACTACTTTGTTCGTTTGCCCTGCAGTTCCTTCCCAGCTCGATATGAAAGAGCATAAAACAACTCGGCAAGGGGGAAAAGCCGCCAGTTCATGTGGCGGTTGGTGACAATGCCGTGGCGGTTAATCGGCGAGGATGGTGGTGCGCCATCCGTCATTTCAATTGGCGGTTGGAACTATCCGCTAAATGAAAGGGTGGTTTGTCCTAATTGCCAATTCAACAGGCGGCAGTCATGTTTTCCTTTGTTTTTTCTATATATATAAATTTTTAGTTTCGAATTGAAATTCAAAAATAGTAATACCCTTGCAATGAAAAATACAGTACGTATACGATAAAATACAATATGAATACAGTATCATCAAACACATACTTCGACATGAAAAGGAGTTTTCGTGCTAAACAAAACTAAATACGACCGTGTTGACGGTTGTTAAGTACCTTCTTTTAGCCGTCAATATTCTCATAAATAAAGGAACAAAGTGCATTTCTTACATGTATTTTAGTTAAGAATAATGTTGTTCCACTTATCCTTTGAGATTATTTGATTGCAGAAAAATAGGCAAAAAAGAGTGAAAATCCACCTTCTATGATCCATGCACCGCCATGTCAGCTGATGAGGTGCTGCCACATAGGATTCCACATGGCTATGCCACGTCACCGATCCAAGGGAGCAAGCCATAACAAATCAGAGCGCGACACGTGGACTTCACATGTATTGGAGGGCCTACAGGGACCCCAACCGACTCAAAAAGTTATACACACCAAGATGTACGCAAGGGCCCACATGGAAGTCTATTGAGGAAGGAGGAGGCAAGCCGGGCCCATAGGGGTTTGGCTGAACCGCCTTAGTGGCTGCTGATCTTCACCATCCACGTGTCGACTCTCCAATGGTCCTAAGTGCCATTCTAGGGTGTTTCGCAGTGAGTTGAGGCTCAGACCCGGGGTGTCCTAGACCTATAAATAGAAGGGGGGTTTCATTCTAAACACACACATTTGGCTCTCTCCTCTTACTTTTAGTTTCCAAGGCTAGGGAGTAGGCTAGAGTAGTTCTACTTTAGGTTTCAAATCTACTTTGGGATCTAGGTATGAATGCTCTTATATCTTTATTTCTTTACTTCTTTGTATGGCACGTTGCCCTTCTTGGAGGCATCGCTTCTTGAGACCGCGCTAGGCTTGTGGCATTGCCGGTCCACTATTTATGGTGGCTTCATCCGGGGTTGACAACTCCACTGTACGGCAAGCAAGAAGGGGTTGCCAAGCCCGCACCGAGGTGGCTACTTCCTCGAGGGTGGTCAAGGGTTGTTGCATGATTGTCGTTTGGCTTCTTGCAGCGAACCATGGTGGCTGGCGTTGCTTAGCAATGACTAGTGCGGTGTGGGACTGCGTCGATGACGATGGCGCTTGTGGCAACGGCAGCAACGTGGGACGACTTGGCTTGCAACGGATCGCAGCAGAGTGCTCAGCATGGCTGGGCCCATCCAGTGCGGTACAACATCAGAAGACGGCGCAAGCGACTTCCTTGGTCTCTTGATTTGGCAGTAGTGGCTTTGTGCGAGGGTGAAGCAACAAGGTGAAGTCGGCCTGCGACGTCAGCTTGGCTGCTTGATTGAGTCTTTTGGAGCGGAGCTTCTCTGCTAACTATCTTAACGGCAACTTTGGAAACAAATCCAGAGTGTGGAGTTCTGTGGCGGGTGTGGCGTGGCCCCCTTGCACGAGTGAGAGGGGAAGTCCAACGACGGATGCGGCGAGGCCCCCGTGCGTTGTTTTGAGGCTCAGATTCAGTGTTTTCATCATGTTTGGGTGGTGGGCTTTGTTGCAACAGTACTGTGGTGATAGGCGCTCCATGGTCATGGATTTCTTTATGTAAAAATGAGCTCAAAACATATACAAAGTGGATCTTGTTTCGTAGATCTCATCAAAAGGAAAATAATGATGTAAATGGAATAAAAATCAGAATCCGTATGAGTCACTACGAGAATCCGAGAAGTTGTCGAGTGCCAAAAACACTCGGCAAAGGACAATTCACTCTTGGCAAAGGGTTTGCCGAGAGTTACTCTCGGCAAAGATCTATCGACAGAAACTGTCTCGACAAAGGGACATTTGTCGAGAGTCGTGCCTCCGGCTCACGGCACACGTATGTCGTAGGCCAGGATGGCTCTCGGCAAAGCTTCATACGGGACCGACAGGGGACGACGACGGTGACGGTGGGGTTTGCCGAGAGCCTGACGACCGGCTCTCAGCAAACGTTTCAACTTTGCTGAGTGCCTGGTCAGTGGCTCACGACATATATGGCATGACGTGGCACCTGTGGGGGCTCCTTTGCCGAGAGTCGTGGATCTGGCTCTCGGCAAACTTTACCGAGAGCCAGATCCACGGCTCTCGGCAAAGTTTGAAAGTTTGCCGCGAGCCAGATCCATGGCTCTCGGCAAAGGCACCTCCACAGGTGCCACGTAATGGCACCTATGCCATGAGCAGCGGATTATACTCTCGGCAAACATCAAGTGTTTGTTGAGAGCCCTGTCTTATACTCACGGCAAACTGCTTTTTCTTTTTTCATTTATCCAGTTTCATATATATGGTACCCCAATCATCACAGGCAGATCATAAGCATCATAGGTAATTCAAATATCACCATAATCATAACAGGCAGTTCAAATATCACCATAATTATCACAAGTAGTTCAAATATCACAATAATCATCACATGCAGTTCAAATATCATTATAAACATCACCGGAAGTCCACGAATGCAAATAAAGTATAGAGCATGATCATCCACAACCACAAGTCCATGCAAATCCTGAGGTGTCCAAATGCAAAGAAAACATGCGAGTTCAAGACTCACTGCTAGACGGGTCATGTGGCGACTACGATGCCGATCCCCTAGTGCCCGGCTGCGGCCTTGCTCCCGGCTGCTGACCCGGGAACGGAACCGGCCAATGACCCATCCACGCGTAAGCGTGTCCTTGACCCGGCACCGACCCTGGTCTCGGATGCTGCATCCACGGGTTCGACCCCTGAGGCCATGCCCCCACCCAGTCAGCTGAGGCGATGACATGTCCACGGGCCCATTGTTTTATCCTGCTGATTGATTCTGCACAAGATTTAAAGTCATACATATTCAAACAAATCATTCTAGCTTTATCCATTATTGCTAAACTAATATGGAATATTTCCAAAAATTCACATGACACGAGCTATGTTGTATATTACTTATAGATAAATTGTTGAGGTCGAATACAAATTCGAATTTTACTAAGACACTAAACATAGCCATCTGAGTTTGATTTCTTTCAAACTTCGTGGGAGAAGTTTCGGTTTCTAAACAGCATAAGTGTCGAATTGTTCAAAACATTCTCAATTTTATACCATAGCCTCCACATATGATATCATGAGCTCTTGACAAATTTCATGATTTTCAAACTTCGTTTAAATTTTCTACAATTAAAACACTTTTTGACAGCGCCTTCGTCATCATGATTCGTGAACCAAATATTTAAAATTTTGTCCCATTTCATGGTAAAAGTCTTAAAAGGACTAATAAACACGAATATCATTTTTGCACTAACTTTAGTCTATGATTTCATGCACTTCCAGTTTCAAATTGGGCACATTCGAAAAAATACATGAAATGAAAAATTGTTAAATATAGCAAACTGAGCTATAATTGTGCCAAATTTGAACATGTACATTATAGAGACGTGTTTGAAGGGAAGAAAAAGTTTGGAGAGGAATGGGATAAATTTTTGTTGATAGTTTGTGGTGAGTATGATTTAACTCGTGGCAAACAAGGTTGTTTGCCGAGAGTTTGGCTCTATGTCGGAAGCCCTCACTACTGGAAACAACGCTCATTTGTGCCGGTTGAAAACCCTCATTTGTACCGGGTATCCAACCGGTACAAAGCATCCGGTACAAATGTGGGATAACAATTGTACCGAGCCTATCCCACGCGTCGTCCGTCAGCCCCTATGTTTCCACCGTCCCCGTATGTTCCTCCTTTTCTTTTCTTTTTCTCTTTTTTATTTTCCTTTTCTTTCTCTCTCTCCATCACATATTCACATATATTCACAATCACACATGCATATTCTCAATCATTTATTCAGTCACATAGATCCACAATCATACATTCACAATCACATCAAAGAATACACCACATCAAGAATCTATGCAAAGAGAAGTGAGGAAAGGAGAAGAAGAGGAACCCTAGCTCGAATCTTGGCTCGCACCTCGCCGGCACCCATGGTCGCGCGTGCGCCGCGCCGGCGGCCTGGCCCCGCGCCGCCGCCCGGTCTGCACAATGAAGAGAAGAGAGAGGTGAGATACCACAGGAACTAGAGGATAGAGAGAGGGGTAAGAACGAAAGGATAAGAGGGAGGGAAAAAAAGAGATGAGTAGAATTTTTCTAAGTGACGGCCGTCCAGACGACTCGTGGGTGCAAGGCGCATTTGTACAGGGCTGAATTCAGCTCCGGTATAAATGTCGCCACATTTATACCGGGTGGTGGCTCCGCCCGGTACAAATGTGTTGGCCTCACATTTGTACCGAGCGGAGCCACCAACCGGTACAAATGTGAGGCATTTGTACCGGGTGGGTTGAATCAGGCCCCGGCGAGCCTCTATGAGAGGATATTTGTACCGGTCGGTGGATCCAACCGGTTTGTACTGATGGGAAAAATATCCGGTACAAATGAAAAATCAGACCTAGGATATATATGTGATTCTCTAGTAGTACCTCCTTGTGGCTCGCGGCAAACTAGACGGCCCAGACTGACGGCCGTCACGGAACGTGCAGTTTGCCGTGAGCCGCTGTGGTTGCCGAGAGCTCAATCTCGTGGCTCTCGGCAAAATTGATGGAGGCCGTGTGTATTTTTGTTTGCCGGGAGCTCGACCTCCTGGCTCTCGGCAAAATAGATGGAGGACGTGTGTCAAATTGTTGCCCAGAGCCGGGCCTTTGACTCACGGCAAAGAAGCTGGTTGCTGTGAGCCAGAATCTTGACTCTCAGCCAACCTTTTGGCACTCGGCAGCCGCTTGGTATCCAGTAGTTAGCGAGATATGTCAGTTGAAAATAATAAATGAGCAAGTGTAAATAAGTACGCGTACAGACCTAGCGTCATCCACCAGCCTGCGGCAACACCTACCAAACATTATTAGTGCGCAGCGTTGCATGGCAACAGTACGATTTGGAAGACAGACGAGTCGTGCCCTCGGCTATCTCGCGACTGGTCGCGCCTTAATGCTATCTGCACTGGGACATGAAAAGCCTCCCCTATCCCTTTAGCGTCGACGCGATAGGGAAAATTGTCCACAGCGGGGGACGGAAAAGGCAACACTACGTCACGGGATGCTCCCGTTTTCTCCAGGAATGACATCCATCACGGAGACCGCAAAAGGACGTGGAGAGGGCCCCATCTCACCTCCCACCGCTGCCGGCAGGGCGCCTCTACCATCGATGGTAGAGTGCAGCTGCGGCTGCACGTGGGCCCTGATGCCACTGTAGCGGCCGCAGGCCCACCTGCAGCCACAGCTGCACTATACCATCGATGGTACAGGATCCGATTCTCACCGCCGCATGCCCCCAACCACCGCGCCCTTCCACCCATCCTCGGAACTGCTCGGCGAGAGGAGGGTGAGAGCTCCGCCGCCACACAGATTGACCGCGGCCTGGCCGGATCTGGCGCCGGTGTTGCCTCCTCTGATGGAGCTGCAGCTCGCCGCCATAGAGGAGAGGGAGAGAGAGCAAGAGGACGGGACCGGCCGCCGTCCCCGTCACGCCGCACTGCTCGAGCTCGAGCAGCCGTCCCACCATGCCACCATGATCAAGCTCGAGGCCTCCGTCCTGGACCTCGCCACCGTCCGCCCGCCGTCCTGGACCTCGCCTCCGCACCGACGAGGGCCGCCTCCGCGCAACTTGTAGAAGAGGCCGGAGGAGGGAGGTCGAGCTCGGGCTCCGAGTTCTCCACCACGCTGCTGTCCCCGAGTCCCCGAGATCTCTTCCACCACCGAGCTCCGAATCGAGCTCCGGGGCGGGAAGCTCGAGGTGGAAGGGCGCCTCCGCTTCCTGCGGCCTCGCATCCTGCGCCACTCTTCCCGTCCCCACCTGCGTCGCCCTCGCGCTCATCGCAAGAAGCTCTGCGCCGCCTTGCTCCTCCCCCGCGGCAGCTGTGGATGGGGGAAGCGGAGGAGCCACGTGCGCACTCCACCGAGGCCGGCCGGCACGCGCACGAGCAGGAGAGGGAGGTAGAGGTGTCGTCGGACCTCCGCTCCCCAAGACCTGGAGCTCTGCGCCGTCGCTGCTCCAGTCTCCAGGCTGCCCCACGGCGGAGCAGGGAAAGGGGTCCACGACGCCTTCGGCTGCACATCCCCATCGATGCCGCTGGCCGGCCGCGCCTGCTCCACCTCGCCATGAAGCATGGGAGGCCGGTGGTCCCGGAATGGAGCCCGCAGCCGGAGAGGGAGGAGTGGCTCCGCAGAGTATAGGAGCTCCATGGACGCCGCCGGAGCTCCTTCTCCTCTGCATCTGCCCGTCGGGGACCGGGAGGAACGGGAGGGGCGGCCGAGCTCGCGCCGGGGACCGGAGGAACTGGATCTGGCGGAAGGAGTGAGTAGGGGGAGGGAGGAGAGAGAATAAATGGGAAGGGGAGGACGGCGGGGTAAAAAAATCGGCCAGTGGGCCCACACTGATGGTAGTTGGTGTAGAGTAGAGATATAAAAGATGACGAATGCGGAGAAATGAGATATAAAGGAGACAATCTTGATAATTGGGTAAGAATATTCTCTTTTTGAGGATGATATGAAGTATGACGAGTGCAAGATAGTCTAAAGCGGTCTTTTCTAAAACTTCTCCTATACTCTTTCCCCGTGGTCTCAAAAAAAAATCTCACTACCCTCCGTACATGATCACATTATTATATCAAGAGTTCAGGAGTTCTCCGAACCCGTCAGAAAAGTACAGGCAATTCTGAAGATGAAGGGGTTCATGTGATGCTGTCTTCCTCTCGTATTCCTCTGAGGTTCGTCAACATTTGGGTGCCGCAACTTCAAAGCCCCTGAATTCACAAGGGAACATCAAGCAAGACAGAAGAGCTGTTCACTAGGCGGCATGCGTTGGTGTCTGGTGGACTGGTGGTGGAAGCCCACTCCATAGTCACATGTGGCGCCAATCAGGGCGTCGGAGGGTGGCAGCCACTGGCACGTGGGGCCAAAGAAGCTGATGCTCTCTAGCACCGAGGACGACGCCTGCTTGCCGAATTGGCCCGTTCTTTCGGAAACAGGGATCTGTGACATTGCATCGTTGCTCGATTCTTTCTACTGCAAGGGTCTGCTGATCGATCAGTTGAACTTGCACTTGCACATTCCGATATCCATATGTTTCTGAAGAAACTAGCTTTTCACATGTTAAGCACACAATTTCTAAATTGGACTCCTTGATCTGCCTCTTTTCACATGTCAAACCTGCCTTTTTTTTCACATGTTCAGAAATTGCAAGTTTGATGCATGTGCTTACTAAGTCATGCTCACCAATTTCTACTGCTGCCCCCAGTTAACTTGCTCCTTGCCCATCCCCGATCCTTAACTCTAATCTCGTCATAGTTGGCAAAGACGATGTCAAGGCACGAATCATAGCACATGTTGCATGAATGCAGAATCAAAATGAGTCATAGTGCATATAGCTAGAATTCACAAAACAAAATCGCTCGACTCTTTGTTCTAAAAGAAGTTCCTTTAAAGTTTCATTCCACTCCTCATGTTTTACAAGTTCATATATACAGGTATTACTTACCTAAGACATGTAAGCTTATGTTTTTCACGGTGGGAAGTCCACATTCCTTCACTGACCAGCACAAGCTCATATGCATCCAGCTTGCCCTGAGGTTTGCAACAGTGTTGTGGGTTGAAATTTACAGTCACTTTACGAACTCTTTTGGCGGTTGTGAGCACGGCTTTCACAAACCAAAGTTCACATTCAGTTCCGACACATCCTTTGAGCTCTAATTCCAGCAAGTGAGCCATGGAAATCTCTTCGGATTTCCAATGGTCTGGATGATGGCACAAGGGATCTAATCCTGCATGTAGATTGCCGTTCTGCAGTATAGAATTTAAGTTGTAGGTTTACGGCAACAGATTGGAGAGAGAATACCTCCTATAAGGTAATTAAATAGGGCTGATTAAATTAAGATTAGTAGCTAGGTAGTACTCACCAAGCTGTGGATGGAAGGTAAATGTAGGCTGAGGTACTTAAGATTGTTGAATCGCGTGAGGAGGCTTGCTACGCGAGCTCCAAAGTCATGCCCCTCATCGTACCCATCAGAAACATTAACGGTCAAAGAAGTGATATGATGAGGGTACTGCACGTCGTCCTTGAATAAAATCTAAGTAAAAAAAGGCAGTGATGTAATAATAGAAAATTGAACATTCTTTGTGCAGGAAAAAAATGAAAAGTGTGAATTCGTCACGTAGAACAAATGCAAATATAATAATAATTATTCAAATAATTAAGATTGCCAAATATCACATGAAAAAATCTTGTAAAATTGCCAATATATACCATGAAAATAATTAAAAATATATAAGTTAAATTGATATGATACAGATATGCAAGGGAAAATCACCTATTTTTAACTCAATATGATATTAAATTTAGTATTCATTTTTATATTATTGTAAAACCGCCATCCCGCATACATGGTAAAACTTATTCTACCTCTGGTCATTCTAACTATATTTTTCTTGTTAGAATGTAGTTACAATGCACCAGAGGTCTATCAAGTTGTAGGGAGGTGTCACTTAGGTCTATCAACTCTGAAAGTGCATTTCTGAGTTTATAAACTTGTTGAGTTGTTCACCATAGGTTCATAACTATCCACATATGCTTGGGGTCGAAGAAGCATCTCCTGATTGTGGCATTTCATTGAATAGCTTGTAGACAACACCAACGCCGCTGGGAAGGAGGTATGGTGTCCGTTGATGACCGCGGAGCCACACACGCTCCTCGAGGCATCTGCCTCGTTGTTGCCTTCATTGACATATGAAATGCCTCTTCCCACGAGCTGCTCTATGAAATGCTTCAACTAGAAGGTGCTTCTTCGATCATATCAACACTAGAAGCATATATGTGGACCGTTATGGACATATGGTTAACGACTCAATAAGCTTATGGATCCAGAAATGTACTTAAGTTGATGGAGCTAAATGACACGCCCTTACAAGTGATGGACCTGCGATGCATTTTACTCTTTCTAATATGAATGAGACTAGATGAATGTATTTATCAAGAAAAATCCACATATATAATTATTCTCCTTCCAAACTAAATATTTTGAAAAGTATTGATGACCACAATTTGATAAGCTTGACCTTATATTTGTCTAGCAAAGGTGGACTTTTGTAGATCGTAAAATATTTTATTTGAGCTTTGAAAGATATGGTCCAGCAAGGCTTACCACTTTACCTTGAAGTTGAAGAGTCACGTCAAGACATGTGAGTGAGCTACGACAATGCTCGAGTAATGCGTTCGCGTTCATCTCAGCTTCACGATCACTACGGGAAACCCACGATTTGCCGTGCGTTTTCTGTCAGGGCGCACGACAAAGGGCGCACGACAGATTTTTGCACGGTAAAGTCGCATTGCCGTGCGCCTTCTCTGACAACGCACGGTGAAAAATCTTTGCCGTGCGTCACGGGAAGGCGCACGGCAAAAAAAAGTAACTCACGGCGCCCGACTCAAACGGCGTGGGACGACCATTGCCGTGCGCTCACGTAAAAACGCACGGCAAAGATTGAGCCTTTGCCGTGCGCCCCCAAAAAACGCACGGCAAAGATTGGGCCTTTGCCGTGCGCCTTAGTGAAAACGCACGGCAAAGTTACTATTCCAACCTACAGTTTTGGTCACTTTGGCGTGCGCCTCCTGTTTGATGCACGGCAAAGTGACCTTTGCAGTTTTTTTTTGTTTTGCACGTATAAAAATCCCCAAAAATCACAGGCATAATATGCATTTCATAATATTCATCACAGGCATCTTATATATCATAATATTAATCACAGGCATCATATATATCACAATAATCATCACAAGCATCATATATATCACATATAGATAAATCCACAAGTACATCAACAAGTCCACTAGTACATCCACACATAAACAGTTCAACCACAACCATTATCCAAGTTCATCGACAAAAGCATAAACAGCATGCCAAGATGAAGGCATAAACACCATGACCTCTATTCCTCAGTGCCTTAACAAGTAAAAGTTTGTCATTTGGTGAAGACCTCCCCATCACCTGTAACCGTTATTAGAGAGCATACTTTAATCCAAAGAGGTAATAGGTACAAAACATATTTATATAAATTAAGGGAGATAGCAAAAATGCAAAATAGTCAGGCACTGAACCAATGTTTCATTACATTATCATGATTGTAATCATATTTTTCAGATTTATGTAACTGAAGTGAGAGCAAAAATGCAAATAGATAGGCACTGAACCAAATGTTTCACTGTTTTTTTAAGTCTACATAATTCATGTCAAGATATGGTGGTAAAGAGCCTTGTCTCGTGGGGGTAATAATTGTTATTACTGACATTAACAAAACTGTAAGCTAAGTTTTCCTCATGATCCACTTTTCTGCTCTTTTCAACTATTGAGCCAAGGGAGTCAATGAAATCAACGTGAAGATGGCCCAACAACACAATTGATGAATAGATAACACTAGCAAACTTGCATTAATTTCCAAGACAGCCTATGCAATGGTACTAAATCATAGTGCCACATAAACGAACAGAATCTCGAACTCCTGGACGGCAGGGATCCTGAATCAGTAAACATTTCTAGATAAGTATACTACTGGTAAACTAACAATGGTGGCTAAGGCACCACACTGCTAACAAAAACTAATTGGTAAAATATTCACTAGATAAGAAAGAAGGTAATTAATGGTGAAAAGAGAACAGCAATTTGGTATTACTAACTGTAACAGTGGCTTTGTCATTGTTCAATGTATAGCATTGTTGATTGGGTAAAGTTGTCATGGCAACATCTGATAATCTAACTAGTACTTTCGAACCCAACGGTTTACAGCTAAGATAAAAACTGACAAATTCAGTGAAAGAAACTGAGAAATAGATCGATTTCTTCGTATGATCATATAGAGCTTTAAGGGACATAATAACAGTGTAATCCATTGGCCAGAAGTTGGAAATTAGGCAGTGTACATGAACCTCAGAGCCACCCTTCAGATGTAGATGTGGAGGCCGCCTCCGCCGCCGGAGATGTGGAGGCCGCCTCCGCCGCCGGGACCGTCGGTGAGGGAGGGGGAGGAGGCACGCCTGTAGCCGTCCACCGTCGCGCCGGATCGGGCCTCCACGCACCGGATCCGGCATCCACGCATGAAGGAGGCGGAGCCGACCCGCCGCTCGTCGACGCCGGGGAGATAGGTGGCCGCCGCGCCGGATCCCCCGCCGGCCACCGCTTCCTCTCCCCTGGATCTTCGCGACGGCGGTGGAGAGGAGGGGGACGAGGGGAGAGGAGCCGGCGCAGAGTGAAGGGTCAGACCGCCGCCCGCCGCGGCCGGGAGGTCGGACCGCCGCCGCAGCCACCAGGAGGTCGGGTGGGTCGGGTGGGGCGCGGAGGAGGCCGGGGCGCCGCCTCGTGCGGATGTGTAGCCGTGGTCTGGGAGGGCCGCTGGGCTTGGGCGCGCACCCGCACGCCGTCGCACCCGGGGAGAGAGCCGCCGGCGCCGGGGAGGGAGCCACCGGTGGGAGGGAGAGGATGCCTGTTGCGACGAGATGAGGGAGGGGGGGTGGGCGGCGCGGGTGGGGTGGGAGGCCGGGGCTAGGGTTGTGGGGTGGGTGAGGCCGCGAGCTTATATACGCGCAGCGGTTTGGGATGGTGGGCTGGGCCGGTCAAGTGGGCCGTCTGGCCCAATTCGGCTTTGCCGTGCGTTTTGGCTCCACGGCGCACGGCAAACATTCTTTGCCGTGCGCCAGGTGTCCACGGCGCACGGCAAAGTCTTTTTTTTCATTTATCTTTATTTCAACCTCATAATTGGAGTTAATGTATTAAAATTATCAAATGGATCCGAAAATTTACCATAAATTAAAATGAGATAATATATGTTGTATATTGCCTAAATAAAAAACTTTGAATTCAAAATTGAATTTTACTACGCCTACAAACTGAATCAACTGGCTCTCAACACTCTGAAACTTCTAGCGAGATACTTCGATTTCTAAACACCATCCATGATAACTTGCTCAAAACACTCTATATGATTTATCACAAGCTTCACATAGGATATCATGAGCCCTTGACGAATCTCATGATTTTCAAACTTTATTTGCATTTTATACAATTAAAAAACAGTGCAACCGCATGTGAATTTTCATGATTCGCGAACAAAATATTCAAAATTTCATCCAATTTCATGGATAAGGTCTTCAAAATGATTTAATTACATGAATATGATTTTTTCACAAACTTTACTACATTATTTTATGCACTTGCAGTTCAAATTTGACATATACGACAAAAATTCTTTAAGTGACACATAATTGTTAAAAATAGCAAATTAATCGAGACATGTATAAAATTGAAATATAGAGTACAAAATAATGTTTTTGTAGTGGAGAAATAAAAAGAAGTACAAAATTCAATTTTTTAAAAAATACTTTGCCGTGTGTCGTAGAAAAACGCACGGCAAACGTATATGTTTGCCGTGTGCCGTAGAAAAACGCACGGCAAACAAATAGTTTGCCGTACGTTTTCCTACGGCGCACGGCAAAGATAACGCGCAGGCTAACGGTTGTGAACGAGGCTAACATCCGGTGGGGGAAAAAAGTTTGCCGTGCGCCAAGAAAAAAATGCACGGCAAACTATTTCTTTGCCGTGCGTTGAGGGAAAAACGCACGGCAAACAATTTTTTTGCCGAACGTTTTTTTTCGCCGTGCGCTATGGAGAAGACGCACGGCAAAGATCCTCTTTGCCGTGCGCCCGAAAAAAAACGCACGACAAAGATTTTCACGCACGGCAAACTCGGGTTTTCCCGTAGTGGATGACGGGACGCACGATGTGGTCGGAAACAGATCTTCAGGCTTCGCACGCATGGCATGTCACCATCGATCTCGAGCGACTTAGGTGGGCATTCTAGTTGAAAAGATAATGCAAGTTCTTCCAGCCTCGGAGCTGAGATCGAGAGCATCTCGTGGGAGCACTTGTATATGTGAAGAACCCTTAGGCTACGAGTCAAAAGTTTCAGCAACCTCGACGCATGAACGTCCTCCATCCATAGCTCAGAGAGCACGTCGGCTTCGAGTCGCATATCTTCAGAACCAGTATAAAAGTAAATACCCCCTCATGCGCAGCTTTTGCAAACGCGGGCAGCTCGTCGACGACACGAGGCGGCTAAGTTGGTGAGCACTGCTAGTTCGATGATCGTGATCCCTTCGAGTGAAAGATCCGTGAGGGATGCGAATGCCATGGTGGTGGGAAGCCAAAGGCATCTGTGGCCTAACGCCAGACGCATGGTTTCCAGCCTTACTGGGATAGGAAGAAGCTCGTCAAGAACGACATCGAGTTCAAACATATCTCGAGGCAGGTCCAGCAAGAACGTCTTCACGCCGTGCTCGAAAGCGTACCCGATCCACCCTCGAACGACGGCACCGCAAGCAACGGCCTGATCGTGTTCCTCCTCGCTTCGCGCACGGTCAGAGGTGTACGAGATCGACAAGGTCTCGACGGCGCAGCAGCCGGATTGGTGGGTACGCTGGGCAAGGACGCCGTTGACCAAGGAGACGAACTCGTCCATGGCGGCGCGCCGTTCGGCGCCTCTAGCAGCCCAGGACGCCAGCCGAGAGGCGAAGCGGAGAGCGGGGACGCGCATCCAGAGGCCGAGCCACCGCCGCGAGAGCGTGGCCGCTCGCGCCGCGACGCTCGCGTCGGGCACCAGGCCGAGGACGCGAAGGAGCACGTCGTCGTCGAGGCGGCTGATCAGGTCGATGCCGTCGCCGGATGGGGTTAGCATTGCTCGTTTCGCGTCGCGCACGTCCTCCTCCACCGGCGTGGAATCCATGCGCGATATTGGAAGCCTTGGAAGGCCAGGGTTCTCTCGTCCGGTCTTCTTCTTCTTCTTTTTTAGCAGACTCGCCCGGTCTTCTTGTATTTGTGTCGTACAGTCTTCCCTCACCGGCGCCGTTCCAAACTTCCTGTTTGAATTGAGTGTAAACGAGAGACAAATGTAGAGAGGAAATCGATCTGTTGTTTTCATTAATTAACTAGTATAAAATGCACGTGCGGCACGCACGTGTCTAAAAAACCACAATAATTAAAATTTTTTATTTCTATAGTAAAGCGTTTAAAAACATATAATGGATAAATAAGATATATTTTAAATGAAGGTAAATAGGTATATCCGTTTTATTTGTGTGTCTTAACATCCATCAGTCATCAGTATTTTCTCTCATAATAAATCAGCACCAGCCACCTGGCACCAACCAGTCAGCAATATTTTCTTTCACAACAAATCAACACCAGCCAATCGTACAATATGAATAACAAAGAAATCTAATCTCAAAAATATTTTTAACAAAGGTACATGGATATAAAATATCAATATCTATGATACAAAATATAATGCATGTGTGGCACGTATGTCTTAAAAACCACAATAATTAAAAATTTGTTCGTATAGTAAACTGTTTTAAAACAAAAAAAAGATACATTTTAAATGATGGTACATGGGTTTGCCTTGTTCGCATGGCTTATCAGTCACCAACCAGTAGCATCAGGGCCGTCTCTAAGAATTTGAGGCGGGAGCGAAAAGCAAAATGAGGCCCTAACAATTAAAGAAAACTCATGTCTAATATATCTAAGATATACTACTATCTTCATTTCTTTTTAAATGACACTGGGACTAAAAAGTTTGGCATATTTCCAGTACAAAACTTCTGCCCGAAACGATAAACATTCACGTTTTCAAAAACGATGATCATTCACCAAATTCCCGTCTGAAATGATAAACATTCACAAACACTAATAATTGTGTACTTCAGTACATGGTTATAGAAAAATAATTTGAATTAATTTACATGAACTCTAGTCTGCTCAAGATAATAAAAATATATCTTTAAAAAAACCTTCCTATGTGAAATTTAACCTTCATTGTAGTGCAATTTGCATCATTTGAAATTCCACGAGTGGTCTACAAGACAAGGAACAATTATGGAAGTAATCAAACACTAAAATAGTTCCTGAATTCCATAATTGGTTGATATTGATCGACACAGTTATGCCGCATACCATGCATACTGTGTAACGCGGAGATGGCATCAGTGAGCCTTCATTCTTTTGGATACTGTATAACAGTTATGACCAGGAACGCAACAAGTCTTCCCTTTTCCCCCTGGTTGCGCTAACACTACGCTACCCAACTACCAGGCTCTTGCAGTCACCGCAAGACTGATCGACACAGTTATGCCGCATACCATGCATACTGTGTAACGCGGAGATGGCATCAGTGAGCCTTCATTCTTTCGGATACTGTATAACAGTTATGACCAGGAACGCAACAAGTCTTCCCTTTTTCCCCTGGTTGCGCTAACACTACGCTACCCAACTACCAGGCTCTTGCAGTCACCGCAGGACTGATCTATTGTTGCCATCAATATACAATCAAAACAAATTTCCTTGCCAATTGTAACAAACCAACTCTAGATGCAGTCTCCATGACACTCATGACAGTTTGGATTTGGATTAAGCATCAACCATTTAGTATGTAATGCTTACAAATCCAGGAAATCACTCAACTGCGTACCATAGTATGTAATGCTTACAAATCCAGGAAATCACTCAACTGCATACCATACTGTACTGTGGTCATTGTGATTCTCCCAGATTGGTCCACTCCTAGAAATCCAACTTGCTAATATCCAACATACAAAATCCAGTGCAAAACTGTAAAAGAAAGGGAAGGAGAATTACCACATTGTAAAAGTGTAAAACCTCATATCTCTTTATAATCAGCACATACAAATTAATGCTCTTCCATACAAAGTTAATTTTTACAAGCCAATTGATTTGCATAATCAGTCAGGTACTAATAAATACTTATAATGCAACAATAAGCAACAAATCTACTATAGAGCTCATCACTTGTGTTATTAATCTCTGAAGTTATTTATTTGTCTGACATTGATTTACACAAGATACTTACTGATCTCTGAAGTTATTTATTCGGCACACATCATTTCTTTCGGATAGTAAGAATTTTAAGTAATCATGTGATTATCCTCCTCTAGTATTTGTCGAGATGAATCAAGCAATAAATTAAAAAAAATCCTCAGCACTATTTCCCCAAAACACAAGTGTTTTCTATTTCCCCAAGTAATTTGGCAGCATTACGAGATGCACTATTGCACTCCCTTTCAATTCTAGAAAAAGTGAATGCAGATGACATTGGGGCTGGTTTCAGTATTTTAAGCTCATCTAAACAACGTCAGACTAAATTTGTATTCAGGCAGGACAACATAGATTCTCTATCGTGCAGAACCAAACTAAGGAAACAGCCTGCAGATCACAACACTACCGTAAATTGCCACACTTACAAAGTCAGCCCATCAAGCTTCAGAACCTAAACTTGTTATCATGCCAGGGAGTTTTCATAATTAGTATTAATTAAAATCTAATCTAAAACATGACATCATCCTGATATTTCCTGGTTTTTGATCCCACAGACCGGCTGAATTTCCCATCTAACTCAAGAACAATTCATACTTTGTCAACGATTCAAAGAGAACGACTCTCAGAGATGTAGAGGGGCTCACCTCTCAAGCAGTGTGTGTTCGTGCAGATGCCTCCAGTATCGTGCGCTGCCGGCGGTGATCTATTTCAATCCAGGGTGCCACACCAAGACTCGAACGCGACGTAGAGGGGCTCGTCTGTCGTGACGGGGGCGTGCTGGCGTGGAGCTGCAGAACCTGACAATAATGAGTGGCTGTATGTATCGTGGCTATATGAATGACTGGTCACCAAGAAGCTGCAAAAGAAGTGTGACCATGGAGTGGCTGAAAAAATATTGCAAGAATAAGGCTACAAGAATAATTGCCACCACATCTACTACTTCTAGGCTCTTGCAAAATCTATTTCTAACGGCACACAAATCTCTAATTAATTTATATTTAATAGCTCTAATTAATATACAAACATTCAATGCCACATGGATTAAAGTTAAGTTCCCGGAAAAAAAAACACTCCCTAAGATGTGAATGGAAACGCGCATTCTCTTTTGCCCCGTTTTACTATAGCACGCTATACAGAAACAGAGGAAACCATGTTCAGAGGTCCATCTGTAGCCTGTAGGATAAGCACTTTGGCCAGAGACACACAACCTATATATAGCTATTGCCCATGTGGTGATTGAGGACATCAGAAGCCTACTGATGCCGCACGTCTTCTTGCTGACCTCAAAACAAGCTGCAGCTTGCAGCCCGCATTAGGATCATCGATCAGGCAGCTCATGAGGACGCAACCACAGTTAGTTTTCTCTTTACGAAAACATTAACAGTAACATAAGATTGATTTACATAACAACAGCAGAAGTGTCACAAGTTCTCTTTCTAATTGCACACAAATCTAACACAACTAAGCTTTTGCAAAATCAAACAGCACAAGCTACCAGGAGATGGTGGCCCATAGGGGGAGGGGATGCCGCACCTACAGGTATCTAGGAGCGCGGCTCCTCCTGTTGCCCAGCAATTGCTGCAGAGAGATGCGCTGCCACACAAGCCCTAGCAAAAACATCACTGAGAAGAGGAGATGAAAGGGATACGCAGAGGAGAAGATGGGGGAGGGACGAAGCACACCTGGATCTCGTCAAATTTGATGGACCTTAGTGCTTCTTGGATTGGACCCGAGGCAAAAATAGGACAGCGTGCAAGGCGAAGATGTAGCCATGGAAGAGGCCGGAACGAGCAGGAGGCATGACGACGTGGTGGCAGTGGCGCACTGGCCGGCCCTGATGCCGATTTAGGTCGACGGCGCCTGGGTTCGCGGTGGCCGAACCTAGGTCCGTCGCGGTTTGATCTGTCGTCGGCCACCGGCCAGCACCCGCGCATTGCCTCGACCGGGGCTCCGCGCCGCCGCAGTGGGTCCTCCACGACGCCCTCGCCGTCCTCCTCGAGGAGAACATGGAGGCCATCACCGTGCTCGGGCACGAATTTGAGGTCAACCGGCTTTTGCGAGCTCTTCTCGCACCATAGGATGGGGCCATGGACTCCTCCACACGCTGACGGGGGTAGCGACGAAGCAGGGAGGGAGAGGCATCCCTGCGGGATTTGGCGGCGGTGGAGCGCGTGGGAGAAGGAAGAGTCCCGGAGACGAGCGCAAATAAGGAAAATACAGGGCACGTCGAGGCGTGAATAGATGGGACTTGGAGACGCTAGATGTGGTGGGTACGGTGGCGGGTAAACAAAGCGCTTGGTGAGAAAAACATTAGCTTTTTGGCAAAACACTCTCCAAATTGCGATTTCTTGGTCCTTCCACCCTATCCAATCCTTAAGCATATGACGGGTGGGTCCGGCATGAGGGTACGGCAGACCCGAATTAGGTGAGAAACGTTTTCAATTGTCTTTGCTCCTTATAGTATAGATCAATCTGGTTGTATATATAAGTGACGGGGTCCAGCGTACGGACGTGGTGGCAACCGCCGCGTCTGTACGCTGACGGTGATGTCGGTGATGGCAGTTGTCATCTCCTGATGGATGGATGAGATCATCCGGATCTCATGATTTGCAACACTCCCCCTTGATCGAATCCAACTTTGATCATCCTCCATTTTATTTCTTCAAGATATCTGTTCAGAAATCTCAAAAATATAGCTATGTATATCAAGTAAAACTCTTTAAAAACCAGTGGGAAAATAAGGAGAATAATCATGATATGTAGCTTTGTGTTGATATTACCTCATTAAAAACTTTGAATGAGAAACTCAAATGATAAAACTCATACAAAGAAAAGAGTGTAATATGATGTATAACAAGTTAAGTGTCATGGAGTGACACTCCCCTGATCCTTGCCAGTCTTTTAGTTGTCTCATACCAATACCCATAATATATTTATGAAATGAAGAGTGTGGTAAATACTTTGTGAATAAATTAGCAAGATTATCACAAGACTTTATCTGCAAGATGTTTATATCCCCATTTTTCTGAAGATCATGAGGAAAGAATAATTTAGGGGCCATATGCTTATTAAGATTGGTCTTAACATAACCTGTTTCCATCTGAACAACACAAGCAGCATTATCTTCATAGATAATGGTTGGTGATTCCATTGAACCAATACCACAATATCTAAGTATGTGGTGTACCATTCTACGAATCCATACACACTCATGTGATGCTTCAAATAATGCAATTATTTCAGAATGGTTGGTGGATGTAGCTACTATAGTCTGTTTGGAAGATTTCCAAGAAATAGCGGTTCCACCATGCATGAAAACAAATCCTGTTTGTGATTTGGCCTCGTGGGGATCAAATAAGTAGCCAGTATCAACATACCCTATCAAAGTCTGATCATCATTCCTCTTAAAGAAGAGGTCAAGATCTTTTGTGCCATTGAGATATCGAAAAACATTCTTAACTCCAACCCAATGACGTTTGGTAGGAGCAGCACTGTATCTCGCCAATAGATTTACTGAAAAAGCAATATCTGGTCGGGTACTATTAACAAGATACATAAGCGTGCCAGTGACACTTAAATATGGGAACTCACTGCTCAATATCTCTTCTCCATCTTCCCTTGGTCTAAATGGGTCTTTCTCTACGTCTAGAGATCGAACCACCATGGGGGTCTTAGATAGATATGACTTATCCATATTGAATTTCTCTTTTGGGTATAAGCACTTTGGTGCACAAGGATTCCTGAAGGTAAATTCTCAAGTTGTAGACCTAAGCAAAATTTTGGTTTGACCCAAATTCTTCATCTCAAACTCCGTCTTTAAATGATGGCGTGCTTCATTAATGTCTTCCTCATTGCCAATGATATTGAGATCATCAACATAGACTGGGATAATGCAAAAATCCATTGGAAGATCTCTTAATGAAGACACACGGGCAATCATCATTTTTATGTATCCCTTCATCAGAAGAAATTCACTTAATCGGTTGTACCACATTCTGCCCGGTTGTTTTTAGCCATAAAGTGACTTCTACAACTTGACACAATACATGCTGCGATTTGCCTCAGGATTCAGTATATCGATTCCATCTGAAACCTTCATGTAGATATCAGAATCCAATGACCCATAAAGATATGTGGTCACTACGTCCATCAACTGCATAGATAGACGATTTTGTATTGCCAATGATATAAGGTATCAGAAAGTTATTGCACTCATGACAGGAGAATATGTCTCGTTAAAATCAACACCAGGTTTTTGCGTAAAACCCTGTGCTACAAGCCTTGCTTTGTATCTCACCACCTCATTATTTTCATTCCTTTTTTGAATGAAAACCCACTTGTATCCCACAGGAAAGATACTAGGAGGGGTAGGCATTACAGCCAGAATACTTCTCTTTTGTAAAGCGATGCAAATCACGCTTCAATTGCTTCCTTCCATTTATTCCAGTCCGAGCGTTGCATGCACTCTACCATGGTTTTGGGATCTGGATCACGTTGAAGGCATTCAGCAATTTTCTCAGTGAAATATGAGTCGACAATTGTAGAATTTCTATCAAATGTTTCTCCTATTTCAACATCGTTGATGGCAATTTCATCTACCCTTATAGACTCATCATGATTTCCCGAAATGATGTGTCTAGGGTCTTCCGATATTCGGGCCTCAAAAATGTGCACCACTGAGCTAGGTTGTGGATTGTTACAATCCACTTGGTGTCTATCAACAGACGGTTGATTTGCATTCACCACTTGTCTTTTCTTGCTAGCATTAGTATCTTTCTGATTGGTCGTACTTCTCCCCCTCTTACCATTGAGTGGGAGTTGAGTGGTTTTATTTTGTACCTCCACTCTTTCTGGCGCATTCCATGCGGGACTGAAAGATTTAGTGAGACCTATATAGTTGGTGAAAGCATCTAGCAGTTCATTTGCAAGTTTCTGGAAATATATAATCTTTTGAACTTGTAGTTCACTTTCTGTAGTACGTGGATCAGAGGCTGGAATACCTTTAGCATCCCAATCAATTTCCTGGCATTCTTTTTGGTACTTAAAGTCTCCCCCTAATGTTGGGAAATGTTCCTCATCAAAAATTGAGTCAGCATACCGGGCAGTAAATAGATCTCCTGTTAAGGGTTCTAAATACTTAATGATCGAGGAGATTGAAATCCCACATAGATATCCACTTTTCTGTGTGGGCCCATAGATGTACGTTGTGGTGGTGAGATCGGGATGTAGATCACACATCCGAACTTACGCAAATGGGAAATACTTGGAGGATTTCCACGTACTAACTACATTGGGGAAGTGTCATGATATGCAGTTAGTCGTAGTTGGACAAGATCGGCAACACGCAGAACTGCATGACCCCAACACAACGTAGGCAATTTGCAATTCATTAACAAAGGTCGTGCAATGAGCTTGATCCTCTTGATCAACGATTCAGCCAAACCATTATGGGTATGGACATATGGAACGGAGTGCTGAACTTCAATTCCCAAAGCCATACAATAATCATTAAAGGCATGAGATGAAAATTCTGCAGCATTGCCCATACAGATCGTTTGGATTCTATGTTCAGGAAAATTTGCCTTCAACTTTATGATTTGAGACATAATCTTGGCAAATGCATGGTTACGTGTCGAAAGTAGACACACATGTGACCATCGAGTATATGCGTCACATGAAATACCTGAATGGTCCAGAGTTTGGTGCAATCGGACCACAAATATCACCTTGAATTCTTTCAAGAAATTTAAGTGGTTCAGCCTTTATTTTGAGAGGAGATGGCCTCACAATCAGTTTCCCAGTGGCACATGCGGTGCAAACAAAATCGGAGGATTTAGGAAACTTTGCACTTAAATTGTGGCCAATGGAATTGCCGATAATCTTTCTCATCATCCCTATGCCAGGGTGCCCAAGTCGATCATGCCAAATTCGGAATGGATTAACATTTTGAAAGATTATCTTATATGCAACATGTGCAATGGGCTTAATGTATGTGTAGTACAACCCAAACGAGAGTGAGGGAATTTTTTCGCATGTGTGTTTGCCAGATCCATCTGGTTTAGTCAAGAGAAGAAATTCCCCTTGCTTGTCCTCAAGGGTTTCAACATGAATCCCATTATGACGAATATCTCTAAAACTTAGGAGGGTACTAGTAGAATCGGGATACAGGAGTGCATCCTCAATTACAATTTGTGTACCCATAGGGAGTGTAATAGTGGCCCGTCCGGACCCCATTATCACAGCATCGCGTCCTGCGATGGTCAAAACTTTTCCATCTCTCTTCTTGAGAGTCTGAAAGTATTTGAGCTCCCTAAGTATAGAGTTTGTGGTGCAGCTATCCACTAGGCATAATTCCTCCTCAGTTGAGTCGACATCATGAGACATCTATAGTTAAACAAGAAATTCAAGTTAAGAATTCTTTATTAACATATAGAAACACATCACATACATATTAATACATTACAACAAATGAAGAGTTTGTATGCCCCAAATCTATGAGCGCATACATCTCTATGAACTACCAAGCGATACAACTTGAGTTCATACAACTCATGCAATGAGTTTGTACATATCTACTTATTACAACATTAAGACATGACAAATATAGGACATCAACAACTATTTCGAGATTAATTCTTCTAGTGGACCAACACACCAAGATTATATTAAATCACCAAGTGGATCCTTCGAGAAGTACTCCATAAGCATGTCATCGGCAGATTCTTCATGTGGAAGAGTGAGCATGCCCCCAGTTGTAGTGGTGTTCTCTTGACCAAGAGTGTTCTGCGGTTCTGTAGGAGCTAGCGAAGAACTTTGAACCACGTGTGTAGCCTCAATAGAATTTAAGTGAGCTTCATATCTTGGCTTGTTGGACTTTGGCTTCTTGAGGGAATTTTGATACAGAAGAACAAGGTGTTTTGGGCAACGACATTCCTTAGTGGTATGGTTACTACAACCACACATGGAGCAAGTCATACTACTGTTGTCACGAGGTGACGATGCTTTGTCATTGCCTTTTCCCCCTTTTCCTCTCCTAAAGAATTTGCGTCTATTGTTGAACTTGCGTTTTCCAGCCGAACTCTTGGAGGAATTATTCTCCTTAAAGTTCTTCTTATTCCTAGCAGGTGAATGAGCATTGTAGTGTACCTCAGGCAAAGGAGCAGAACCAGGAGGGCGCTGATGGGCATTCTTTAAAAGAAGCTCATGATGTTTTTCTGCCTGAGACAATGTATGAATAAGCCGGGAATATTGCTGGAAATTGCTTCTGCGGTATTGCTGATGCAATATCCTGTCCTCTGGAAGCATAGTGGATAGAGTTTTCACTATCTTCTCTGCATTTGTTGGCTCTTTTTCGCAGAACTTCAACTTTGAGCAAATGGTGTGAACAACATGATTGTATTCTGCAACTGTTTTAAAGTCTTGCAGACGAAGGTGATTCCACTCATGGTTGGTGGAAGGCCAAATGAGTTCCTTCTATTGTTCATACCTTTCTCTGCAAGGGCTTTCCTTATGGATGTAGAGCCTCAGGAGAAAAAGGGCAGAAAATTTCTTCTTATCCTAAATGGGGGAGCCCCAGCAACAGGCTCTTGTATTGCCTCAACAATTCCTCGGGAAGCAAAGTTAATTTCAATGTCTGAAGCCCATGTTGGGTAATTGTGCCCATCAATGGCGAGTTCGTCGAACTCTTTATTGTTTGCCATGTTCCTACAATCATGACCATGGGTTATCATTATGATATAATGATAATTAAATTGAGAATCCCAATGGTAATGTTGTAATCTCATAAAGCAAAAATATAATCACATGAAATAAGAGGAAAACTTTCATGAGAGTTAATATTTTGAGAATTAATAAGCACGGTATAGATATTCTCCAAGTTAATGGAGTAGATCTCTTAGTAATGGGCAAATGAATTGCTACCTAAAGCATGGATCTCAGGGCTGATATATTCAAAAGAACATACCGCAACCAACAGTTAGGACTCCACTACCATGTGCTTCATTAATCATCAAAATGAAACTTCAAATTTAAATTTCAATTATCCTCAAAGTTCACTTGGGGAAGCATGTATAGGCAATCATCGGAAGATGTAGGCCTCATAGTGATAGGCAAGAAACTTGCGGCCTTAAAGCACGGTCTCAAGGCTACTAAATTCTATGAAAGAACTTAGCGCAGCCGGTGCCAAGGTATCCAACACCCTATGCTCACATCCCAGGATTAAATACATGTAATTTTATTTTGCATGAGAATGTGCTAAGTTTAAATGCAATATTATGTAAATTGCAAATTAATACACAGCAAATAAGTAGAGAAAATCTTAGAAAAATGCAAAGCATAATTTCTAAAACATATGCAATAATTCAACAACATAGTCTGAATTGCATAAAGGACAATACATACATAGATGCACAATTACAGACAACATCAGGGGTCTAAATAGTAAAGTAAATAGACACATAAAGACTGATGGAATGTTGCAACAGAATTATCAACTAACAGAGGGACTTGAATGTAAAACAGTCGCTGAAATAAAAGATAAGATGTAATTTGTAGTTGGGCCAAATATAGCCGAAATGGCCCACGCCATCTGCAGCCCGTAGAGGCCCACGTGTCTTGGAGCGGCCTGGTCTGGCCCAGCATCGCCCCTGCCGCAGTATAGGAGCGGTTAGGGTTCAACCCTAACTGCCCCAGCTCCCGAACCACGGCGGGCTCTGCCATCGCCGCCGCAGCCGCCCGCCCACCGCTTCCGGCCGCCCTACAGTAGATCCGACGAGGCCCTTAGGCCTCCGCGTCGGAGGAGTTGAAGGCGCGACCACTAATGCCGTTGGGGAGGTAGCGGTGGCCGGTGGAGATGAAGCGCCAGCGGCGAACGGTAGCGGATGTTGGTATTTGTTAAGTGCAATTAGAATATGAAAGATTCCGCAAGCGCACAGAACACCATTGTAGCTTTTCCCTAGGAGAGTATTCTAGAGTATCGTATCCACAGGGAAGCTTTGGCTAAAGAGTCTGATAAGTCACAATCATGTATCTACTAACTTAGCCACCCAACTAGACTATTAATGAGAAGGTAAATGATATTTATGATAAAGGATAACACACTAGAGAACTTTATAATAAATGAGTAGCTAGCGAACAGAGAGGACAACGAGAGAGATCTAAGGTTCCTGGGTTCTTCTCTATTACTTGGGTTCTATAAAAGCAATCATACAAAAGCACTTTGGGACATCGGAACACTAGCCACAGAAAGGGATGAGAAGGGGACTAGGAAGCTCCGACAAAAGTCCTACAAACACCAACCTGAACGTGGCGGAATACGTCGGCCGTCAGGGCTGTCACCACCTGGGGCTACCACAACTATCCATGGGATTGGGTGCAATCTCAGGTAACTGGTAGGCTAAACACCACGCCTAATCTACCAATTACTACTCTAGTCACATACGATTAACGAGAGCACTCGATGCGAGTGAAGATCCCATGCAAAAGTATAACAACTATACTAACCAAATAATGACATGAAAGTAATGGAGAAGATAAATATATTATAAAGCATAAGTCTTACAAGAGAAGATACAAAAACATACCATACTCCGAAGACTTCTCCAAAACCGGAGCGCAGCTCCGCTCTCTCTAACTCTCTAGTTGCTAATATACTACATTGGAATGTCTAGTCCTAATTCTCTAATATTGATGAGAGGTCATCCTTTCATGGGACAACTCTCAAATCTATATGGTGTGTGGCTCCTAGGGGTCTAGGGTTACATATATAGGGGTCTCCTGGCCTCCCTCCACCTTTAGCAAGCGATGTGGTACTAAAACTTTCACCATATCTAATTATAATGCACATAGCCTTTATGGGTCAAATTCTGGTTTAGGCCCAATTAATCCCGCAGCTCATGTTTCTAGAATCTTCCATTATTTATAATATTCATATCTTCTCATTCCGAACTCCAAATATAGCAAATGATATGTCCGTTTCGATCGTCTCGACGAGCCCGTTGCAATGGTGTACTCAAATCCATCATTTGAGATCGTCTTGTGTGATGGATTTTGGCTTCTCTTTATTTGGTGCTTGGAGGACTAGATATCAAGGCCCATTTATCTTGTAGATTTGGCCCAATTGTACCTATTCTCCAAAGTCACTCTGTAAAATCAACAAAACACCAAAACTTGTGGAACTCGTTAGTAGCAAACCTCTAAGTCTATGTTGATATTCATTTATGCCCTTTTCCATGCTTAGTTGATTTATAAAATTAGACAATAACAGATGTCAACAGCGAAGACGATGGCGTGAAGAGGAGGGGCGCTCGGGCCGGCTCCGGTGCTCGCTTCGGGGAGGGAGGCGGTCGGCTGCCAGCGCCGCGCCGCGCCGCGATGGTGCCGACCGAGGCGGATCCCATCGGCGGTGGTGAAGGGGAACGGAGACGGTGGCGTTCAGCGACGGGGGATGGGGCCCGAGTTGAATCCATCTGGATCTCCACGGGCTCCTCCTCCAGCGACGCAACCGCTATTCCAATGGCCGGCGACGAGGCGATGTCGAGCGGCAGCAAGCACTCCGTCACCAGCACCTGTACCACCGCCGTCCACCCATGGTCGTCGTAGTGGGCGACGTTGGTGACGTGGATGCGGATGAGTGGGATGTGCCTCGCCGGTGGCTGAGGGGTCCCGCGGAGACGGTGGCGTCCGCCGGCGGCCCACTGGGGCCAGCTTCGGAGGTGGCATCCGCCAGCGGCCCACTCGGGCCTGCGACGGCAGCTGGCTGAGGTCCATCCAGGCGGTGGTTGAAGGCGCGGCGACCGCCGGCCATGATGTGGGTACCACGGCGACGACGAGGAGCAGGAACAGGCGCCGCCGGAGTCGCAGCCACAACGTTCCAGAGTTGAAGACCCTAGCGCACGGCGGTGGGCGTCACGGACTGGTGCTGGACCAGTGAGCGGCGCACATGGCGTTGGAGGCGATCCTGGAGACGACGAGCGCGGAGGCGGGGAGGAAGATGCACCACAGAGGCGACAACGTCATCTATGGTAGGCATCGTACCTTCCCTCGTCGGAGGCCGACCCCTCCTCTGTTCTTCCTGGCAATCAGCAACTCCTCCTTCTTTCTTCTCTCAGAGCAAGTACTGATAACGTGTTTGAATTGAGTGTAAACGAGAGACAAATGTAGAGAGGATATCGATATGTTGTTTTCATTAATCAATCTGGTTGTATATATACAAGTGAAGGGGGGTGCGGCGTACGGGCGTGGTGGCAACCGCCGCGTCCGTACGCCGACGTTGATGTCGGTGATGGCAGTTGGCATCTCGTGATGGATGGATGAGATCATCTAGATCTCATGATTTGCAACACTTCCAAATTCGAACAGAAGATAGGCTGTACGGCCATTGTGTGGGTCGTCACGGGCCGCTGGAAATGGGCCACCATTTTATGTACGGCCTCGTTCACGGCCCGTCGTAGAACACAATCCCGTTGTCCGACGCGGCCACCCACCGGCCGGACGAGGCAGATGCACACGCACGTCGTCGTCGCCGTTGCGGATGGCGTAGCGGCGCTCCCAGCGTGGGCGCATGGCGTCGTCGCCTCGTCGGACATCCACAGCTCCAGGACGCGGTCCACCACATTCGAGACAGGCATAGCTCGCCACGCAACTCCGACAGGGTGGAGCCGTGGTAGTCCAGGCGTCCAGCCTCGGGTGGCGTACTGGCATGGCGGCGGCGGGGTCACGGCGAACGTCTCGTCCTCCAGCTACAGGCTGAGGAAGCCCGGTGCCAAGGTGCTGGCGGCGGCGTCGCCCGGGAGGCAGGGCTCGTCGACGGTCCAGAGCAGACAGCACAGAGCCCTTGAACGAGGTGGCGGTCTACGGTGAGGGTTAGCACTTCAATGCCTGAAAACAACGAAAGAAGAAACAACTGACAGACAACTGTGTCCTGGACTGCCGGTTGCAGTTGCAGCAGCGCCGGCTTGCACCTCGTGTCGTGTCCTCGTCGATGAAGATGGTCGCCGGCGCTTTATCCTGGATTCCTGGGCGAGCCGGAGCACGTCGCACTTCCATCATCGTACAGCTTCAACCTGTCCACGCCGTCCTCGGCAGTCCGCACCAACCCGAGCGACACCCTGCGCCACCGGAACCCCGGGCTTCCGGCAGCCTTGTCGAAGAGCGCCTCCCACCCGTGCTGTCAAGCTCCATTGCTGTCGTCGTCGCACAGCTCGAGGCCTCGAGCGTCCCGCGCCACGCACACGGCGCACACGAGAGCCACGCACACGCAAGCGCTGTTCGGACGGTCCTCGCGTTCTGGCTGCGCGGAGCTTCATCCAGCGAGCCCTTGGGCCGCCCGGCCAGGAAAGCAGCGCCGCCCGGTTGCAGAGCTTCGTTGGCAATGCTGCGTGTCTGTTGGAGGTAATTCATTTCCAGTACCTTCTAGAGTAATCAGCAGGTTGCTTGCTTGGTAAGAAATTGAAGTATGCAGAGTTCATAGCTTGTATTCCAGAGTCTTCTAGTACTGTGTGTGAGTATGTATAATAGTTAATGCAAGCTATGTGTGTGCTATAACTCTCAGTAGTAAAAGTCTCTAGAATAGTCCAGCAGCTTAGAGTATGTCGGTCAGTTGGTCTATAAAAGCACTTGGAGTGCAGCTATGTAAGAACTGATGCATGTGAAAAAAGAGAGAAGGAGAACAGAGCATATCTGTTTTGTGAGCTCCTCTGTTCTGTGTTCCTTGTACAGAAGTCCTCCAACATCTGGCAAGGTGCTCTTTAGCACCAACAACTGGTATCAAGAGCCTAGGTTTGGGCAAGGTTGGCGAAGTAGCACGGCGCATCAGAGTGGTTAATCGAGGCCAAGGCGATGGCTTCAGGTTCAGGCGTCGGAATGGCGCAAACAATGGTGCCTGTTTTTGCAGGTGAGAATTATGATATTTGGAGTATCAAGATGCGTACATTGCTACTATCGCAGGGATTATGGAACATTGTCGAGGAGGGTTACAAGACATATGAAGGAGATGTTCTTACGCAAGAGCAAAAGAAGGCTCTAGCGAAGGACCAAATGACAGATGCCAAAGCCTTGTTTCTAATCCAACAAGGAGTGGCTGAAAGTTTATTTTCACGGATTATTAGTGCGAAGACATCAAAGGAGGCATGGGACAACTTAAAGGAGGAGTTTCAAGGATCTAAAAAGGTACTTGCTGTCAAACTACAGACATTGCGAAGGCAATTTCAGAATTTGCAAATGAAGGAGTCTGAGAAGGTAAAAGACTACTTCTCAAGAGTTATTGAAGTAGTAAATCAGATGCGTACTTATGGTGAGGAAATCAATGATCAAAAGATAGTTGAGAAAATATTGATTAGTCTTCCTGAAAAATATGAGTACATTGTTGCTGCCATTGAGGAATCAAAAGATTTGTCGACGCTCACTGTTCAGCAACTAATGAGCTCATTAGAGTCTCATGAAGAAAGGAAGCTGCAGCGCCAAGAGAGCTCCGTAGAGAGCGCATTTCAATCAAAGTTGAGTTTCAAGCCTCAAAATTCAAGATTTCGTGGGAATTTTCAGAAAAAGGATAATTTTAAGAAAGACATTGAGAAGGAGCCGGCCCAAGCAAAAAGGGAAAAAGGTATGTCCAGTTCAACTTTGTGGTGTGATATTTGTGAAAAAACTAATCACTCCACGGATAGATGCTGGAAGAAGAAAATATGTAACAAATGCAAAAGGAAAGGCCACATTGCTAAGTTCTGTAGAACACAAGTTGAAAATCGGGCCAATTTCTCTGAAGAGAAAGATAAATCAGAGGAGTTGGTTTATTCTTGCTACACTGCACAAGGAGAAAATGATGATGTTTGGGTCATTGACAGTGGTTGTACAAATCACATGGCTGCTGATCCAAAAATATTTCGAGATGTGGATTCATCACATCAAGCAAAGATTCGCATGGGAAATGGTTCTATAGCCCAAGGTGAAGGTAAAGGCTCTGTTGCCATTCAAACTGAAGATGGTCCAAAATTCATAAAAGATGTGCTATTGGTACCCGATTTGAAACAGAATTTGCTAAGTGTTGGGCAACTGCTAGAACATGGGTATGCAGTTTATTTTGAAGATTTTTCTTGCAAGATTTTGGACTGTAAAAATGGGAATCGTCTTATTGCCAAAGTGAGTATGGAAAAGAACAGAAACTTTCTTTTGAAAATGAGTCATCCAACTCATTTGGCTCTAAGAAGTCAGGCCGACGATAACTCTGATCTTTGGCATAAGAGATTTGGGCATCTCAATTATGGAGCTTTGAAGTTACTTAAAGTAAAAGGTATGGCCCATGGCTTACCATTTATTAATTTGAAGTCTGATCCTTGTGAAGGCTGCATATTTGGAAAACAAATCAGGGCATCTTTTCCTCATAATGGAGCTTGGCGAGCAAGTGTACCCTTGGAGCTGGTGCATACTGATATAGTTGGTAAAGTACCAACAATGTCAAAAGGGCGTCACTGGTATTTTATTACTTTTATTGATGATTATACAAGAATGATTTGGGTATATTTTCTGAAAGAAAAAAGTGAAGCTCTTGATATATTCATAAAGTTCAAGATGATGGTGGAAAATCAAATCAATCAAAAAATCAAGGTGCTTCGCAGCGATCGAGGTGGAGAATATATCTCACATGAATTTGAAGAATATTGTCAAAAAGTTGGTATTCGAAGGCAACTAACAGCAGCCTACAGTCCTCAACAAAATGGCGTTGCAGAAAGGAAAAATCGAGTAATTGATGACATGGCTAATTGTATGCTTCAAGAAAAAGGTATGCCTAAATCTTTTTGGGCTGAAGCTGTTAATACTGCAGTTTATATTCTAAATAGAAGTCCTACCAAGGCTGTTCCAAACAGCACACCTTTTGAAGCTTGGTTTGGCCAAAAACCTGTCATCAGCCATATGAAAGTATTTGGTTGCATTTGTTATGCCCAAGTGGCTGTTCAGAAGAGAACAAAATTTGATCCTAAGAGTGAGCGTTGCATATTTCTTGGCTATGCTGATGGTACTAAAGGATATCGACTTTATAATTTGGAAAAGAAGAAAATTATTATTAGCAGAGATGTTATCTTTGATGAAAAAGCATCATGGGACTGGGAAGGTGCTAAGGTTCAAAAGGACCATTTTATTCCTACAAGTACCATCACACTAGAACAGCTTGATAATGAGAATCAAGAGCAAAGTGATGCCCCAAGTCAAGGTGGATCAGACTCAAATTCAGATTCTAGCCCAAGCGCTAGTGAGCAACCTTCAACCCCGGTAAAGTTAAAATCTTTGGCTGAAATTTATGAGTCATGCAATTTTTCAGTTGTTGAACCACAATCATTTAAAGAAGCTGAGAAACATGAAAATTGGGTAAAAGCTTGGAAGAGGAAATTCGAATGATTGAGAAAAACAATACTTGGGAATTGGTTGATCGCCCCAAGGATCGTGAAGTAATTGGAGTTAAATGGGTTTATAAAACTAAATTAAACCCAGATGGCTCGGTTAAAAAATTTAAAGCAAGACTTGTTGCTAAAGGTTTCAAACAAAAGCCATGAATTGACTATTATGAGACATATGCTCCTGTTGCAAGGTTGGAAACAATTCGTACAGTAATTGCTCTAGCAGCCCAGAAGAAATGGAAGCTTTATCAACTTGATGTCAAATCAGCTTTCTTGAATGGCTATCTCGAAGAAGAAATATATGTTGAGCAACCTGAAGGGTTTTCGGTTGAAGGGGGAGAAAATAAAGTCTTCAAGCTAAAGAAGGCCTTATATGGTCTCAAGCAGGCGCCAAGAGTGTGGTATAGTCAAATTGATAAATACTTCATAAAGAATGAATTTGAGAAGAGCAAGAGTGAGCCTACTTTATATATAAAGAAGAGAGGTATGGATATTCTCATCGTTTCCTTATATGTTGATGATTTGATATATACTGGCAATAGTGAAAAAATGATGGAAGATTTCAAGAAAGATATGATGGAGACATATGAAATGAGTGATCTTGGCATGCTGCATTATTTTCTTGGAATTGAGGTACTTCAAAATGATGATGGTATTTTCATATCACAAAAGAAGTATGCAGAAAATATTTTGAAGAAATTTGGAATGATTGATTGCAAATCAGTTGCAACCCCCTTAATGCTTAATGAGAAACAAAAGATGAATGATGGTGCAATTAAGGCTGATCCGACAATCTACAGAAGTTTAGTTGGAAGCCTACTATATTTGACCGCAACACGCCCTGATATTATGTTTGCTGCCAATCTATTGTCAAGATATATGGGCTGTCCTAGTCAATTGCATTATTCCACTGCAAAAAGGGTTCTACGTTATATTAAAGGGACTTCAGATTATGGCATTTGGTATAAAACAGTTGAGGATTCAAGATTAATTGGCTACACAGATAGTGATTGGGCTGGATGTCTTGATGACATGAAAAGCACATCAGGCTATGCTTTCTCGCTTGGATCAGGTATGTGCTCTTGGTCTACAAAGAAACAAAATATTGTGGCTCTATCTTCAGCAGAAGAAGAATATGTAGCAGCAGCTCGTGCTGTTTCACAAGCTGTATGGTTGAGAAGGATAATTGAAGATCTGGGCGAAAAGCAAGAAGAGCCAACCACAATCTATTGTGATAACAAGTCTGCAATTGCTATAAGTGAAAATCCTGTGAGTCATGAAAGGACCAAGCATATAGCAATCAAGTATCACTATATTCGGGAAGCAATGGAGAGCCAAGAAATAAAAATGGATTATTGTCGAACAGATCAACAATTAGCAGACATATTTACCAAGGCATTATCAAGAGAAAAGTTTGCACGAAACAGGGAGTTGATTGGTGTATCAAGGAAATGAATTAAGGGGGAGTTTGTTGGAGGTAATTCATTTCCAGTACCTTCTAGAGTAATCAGCAGGTTGCTTGCTTGGTAAGAAATTGAAGTATGCAGAGTTCATAGCTTGTATTCCAGAGTCTTCTAGTACTGTGTGTGAGTATGTATAATAGTTAATGCAAGCTATGTGTGTGCTATAACTCTCAGTAGTAAAAGTCTCTAGAATAGTCCAGCAGCTTAGAGTATGTCGGTCAGTTGGTCTATAAAAGCACTTGGAGTGCAGCTATGTAAGAACTGATGCATGTGAAAAAAGAGAGAAGGAGAACAGAGCATATCTGTTTTGTGAGCTCCTCTGTTCTGTGTTCCTTGTACAGAAGTCCTCCAACATCTGGCAAGGTGCTCTTTAGCACCAACAGTGTCAACAGGTTGACGGCGCCGGTTCGCCGCCATGAGTACGCGCACGCACACATTGCCCACCGCGAGCAGCGCCACCGAGCACGGGCTGCCCAAGTGCCCATTGTGCGGCTGGCGCCGGAGTTGGCCCATGGCCGTCGAACGAACCGCGCGGCCCCGACGGCGTCGAGCCGGAACACACGGGAGCCGAGTTGTCCAGCTTGCTCGTGCGGCCCTCGGCCCATTCGTTGCTTTGCATTGTGAACTGTGAAGGAGATTGCAAACCGTCGAAATCAAGTTCAGACTTGAGAGTAGTTCAGTAAGCAACAAATCTGTCATTTCTGAAGGATCGCTTCTTACTGTAAGGACGTTGCTGATCAGCATTATCAAAATTAGAGTAGTTCATCAAGGAGCTACATCCATCATTTCTGAAGAAATTACTTTCGACCTTGTTCAGTTATGGTTCGGCTGTTGTGACTTGTGGCTTGTGAGGATGCTGAAAGCCTGAAACTAAGGAGGCATCCTATCCAAGTTCATTTATCAGTGTCACCTCTATTTGTTTGACTGCATCATATTGACTTGCATGGACACATATAAGACCTTTTTTAGCATAATGTTCTACTCGTTTTCAGATAGTATGCCGAGAAAAGGTGAGTTGTCAAATCCTATGAAGAGCGTCATCACCCAAATGATATAGCAGTGACTTTCATTTCATGACTAAAATCTAAGCTGGGTAAACTTTCGACTGTAATCACATGATGTATCAGGAGCCGGAAGCAGAATAACAGTTGTTGAAGGACGCAAATACGTAATAGAGATCAAGATGGTAAGTTGGTAACTACAACCACTTCACATAACGCTATCAGTAATCAGTAATTTCAGGTTCTGAAACTTCAAGGTACCAAAACACTTTCAGTCAGAAGAATGTATCAACATTCAACCCTGATAGTGCCAAAAACAGGGCTTTCTGAGATTTCTAAACCTATATCAGCTAAAAGTACAGTTGATTCTCCTTTCATTGTATCTGAAGGAGTGGAACATTTGATTTCTGAAGAGATGAACTGTGATGTCCTTATCAGAAGTCTTGCGCTCGTATTCCTCTACAGTGCACCAACATTTGGGTACACTACGGCCTCAGCAGCTGAATTTGCAAGGGAACAAGTGAAACATTAGGCTCTAGGCAGCATGTATTTGTGATGCAAATGTGGAGGACGCTCAAAAAAAGACATTAAAAAAAGACAATCATGTACAATGATTCAAAGGAGTGGCACAATTTTCTGAACCGACAAGTTAACAGATGGATCCAATTATTTATATGTTTTGGCTATTTTTAGAATATACAGAAATATTGATATGCAAGAAAAAAGTTAAATGCAACAAAAACATGAAAACATTTCTATCATTCTATTTCTACCTATGCTTATCTATAGATTGTTTCAGATTAGTCCAAACCAGCCGAAGTACAGATGCAGCGACTTAAAAAATAAATTCAAAGCTATAAATTGAGTGAAGCAAAACATGTGGCAACCCAAAAACAATGCAGAGGATACTTTTTCATTTGAAGAACCTTGCAGAGGATACTAGATGTAGCAACTAGCCAACAGTATATGTTCAAAGCTACAATAAATCTCAAATTTAAAAGTAGGCAAGTTACAGTTTCTACTGCCATCACATAACACTATGAACTCTGAACATCTGACATGCAGCAACAATCCAACAAGTTCACTGAACATTCCCAACTACAAAACTGTTCCTGCTATGAGAATATGAGATGACATTACAGGTACTCAAGTTAGTATACGCACTCTTTCATGGGAAGAGAAACGTACTCTTTCATGGCAATATCAAAAGATAACAATTGCTGAACAGAGTACTGAAAGAACACATCAAAATCCTCACCTACTGACTCGGTGGCGAGGACGATGATGTGCATGGCCTACTCATTGGCAGGCAGGTCGGTGACCAGAGGTGTCCGCCGCCCCTCGGAGCCGCCCCGCACGCACAGCGTGATGCTGTCGGGGGGTTCAGTTCACCCAGTTCTATCGCTAAATCTCCCCTTAGGAGGAACACAGACCGACCATCGAACCACAACATGCTCCAGACGAGGTTGTTGACGTGCCCCTGATCGTCCGCCCGCACGTAGTAGATTCTTCGCCGGAACACCGGTTGACGCCGATGCGTGACGCGCGGCCGCCGGCTGACCGGACCACCGACGGCTACCGGCGGTAGATGCGGTTGAAATGGAGCAGACAATTCTGAATACACGTTTCGATGATGGGAACAAAATGTTCAGACTTAGAGACTTGGGATTCGAACAATGACAAGAACTCAGCAGCTCCCTAAAGCGAACCAAATGCAGAGGAACCACTGCTCCCTGGTAGTGCAGCCTACGGTACTAGAACATCTGAACGAAAGAAGCAGTAATGTTGGTCCAATTCCGAAATGTCCCAAGAATTTAGCAAGATTCAGTAACCAATAGCCACGCTAACAAGGAGAAGAACCCAACCAAAGTTTGAAGTAGTTCTGGACAAAGAAAATCGCAGACTCGATTGGTCGCCATGAACTCTGCTCCGCCCAGATCATCGATTCGTGGAGATACAATGCAGAAGGGGACGGATGGCTCACCGGAATCACTGATGGAAGCTCCGGCGGATCCTCTAGCGGGGGGATGGCCTCGACCACCCAACTCATCCTTCTAGGGTTGTCGGGGTTGTGCAACCAGCCAAACGTGCAGTGGCGCATGAGGACGTCGCCGGACCCGTCCTCCGCCCACGCGACCTCAAACAGGACGTCTTCCTGCCCCGGGGCGTCGTAGACGCGCTGGACGGCGCGGCAGTCGCGGCTGGCGTTGTTGCCCTGGCCCGAGGGCACGTCGTTGTCGCGCACGAAGGCGAGGTAGCGGCCGTAGGCGGCGCCGAGGAGGAGGACGTAGGTGGTGCCGCCGCGGTCGAGGTGGTGCACCGCCCACGCCTGGTTCAGCGACGCGCCGAGCCTTCTAAGGCCCATCCCGACCCCGTCCTCCTCGGCATTGAGGTACGTGCCGTGCGCGCGGCTCCGCAGCCGCACGTGCGCCTAGTCCGGGAAGAGCTCCATCGACCGGCGCTGGTTCTTCTGTTGCGGGCGACGGCGGCGAGGACGTGGGTGTGGGTGCTGCGGCGAGGGGAAGGGGAGGGGCCGAGGGGCGAGGGAGAGGAGTTCGTTGGGGTACGGTTACGTTTGGGCACCGAGGCGAGGCGGCGGGGTGGGAAATTTCAAGGCCACGGGAATTGGGAACATGCCACCTGTACACTGGCAGGTGTGGCCAGTCAGGGTCCCGCAGTAGGAGTCAGCCAGCCAGACCTACAGTCACTGGCCTGTGGGACCCCAGAAGCTAATGGTGGCGGCGAAGAAAGTGCCTTGCGGCAGAATCTGTAGACGACTTGTTTCACTGCTCGTTCTGCAGGCACGCAAGATCGTTATCATCGTTCTGTCAGAACTGCAAAGCAAAATGGAGCACCATGCTATCGATAATCCTTTTGCTGCTCTCAAGGATAAGAACCCAAACTGCATTTTGGGTCTGTTCCCGATTAGAATGGAGGACTTGAGGGGCGGGGGGTCCTCAGATTTCAAATGACGGAATTCAGGCAGTTATTCAGGCCATATTCAGCATAAACTGTTGTTTATAATGATATGACAAGTTGCTCCTGATGCCATGGATGCTTGAGATTGTACGAGTGAGTATTCTCAGCTGAGGTACGGCGGCGTTTGGAAAAAAATTAGAGTGTGCGGGCGTTGTCGGATTATTAGCAGAGTTCAGGTACCCTGACATCCGAAAACAGTTTACATGATCGCTTCAGGTGATTTGTTATATTCAGTCTTAAGTACAACAAACACATGTGATCGTTGGTAACTACAATCGCTGTTGATTTTTCACATTACACAGTAATCAATAATTTTCAGGTTCTGAAGCTTAAAAGGACAAAAACACTTTTAGTCAGTAGAATGAATCACCATTCAACCCTGAGTGTACAACCAAATAGTACCAAAAACAGAAGGAACTGCAGATGGTAAGTTGGTAGCAACAGTTTACGACCATTGTTGATTTTCACATGACGCTTTCAGTAGTTTTCAGGTCTTCAAATGCCTATTCGAAACCCTTCCAGTCAGAACAACACATCAACGCGAATACTATAAAAAACAGAAGGACCTGCTGAGATTTCTGAAGCTATCAACAAAAAGAAGTACAACCCATTCTCATGTGGTTGTATCCGAAGGAGGGGAACTTTTGATTTCAGAAGGGATGAACTGTAATGCAGTTGTCAGAAGCCTTGCTCTTGTATTCCTTACTGCGCATCGACATCTGGGTACAGACGTACAGTAGCTCCTCAGCAGCTGGATTTGCAAAAAAAAAAAAAAAAACGGTAAACCAGTTAGACACTAGGTGGCAAGTATTGGTGATGCAAATATGCATCGTTGAAGCAATTCAAAAGAAGTCATTCAATAAAAAGCATGTCATTTCTGGACAGTTCATCAAAGTAGCGGAACCATTTTCTGAACTGACGAGTTAAAAGTTTCTATATTGTGACTATTTTTAGCATCTATCTCTCACAGCAAATTCAAGACTGCTCTGAGCATATGAGCTGACACTACATGTCTACTGTCTACATAGTTGCTCAACTGAACACCTTTCATAAGCAGAGAAAACAGATAGCAATAGGCTGACAGGCTACTGAAGGAACTGAAAGGCTCTCACATTCTTACAGTCGTACAGAGGCTGACAGCCGATTCTCAACTCATTGTATCTGTAGCAGGGTTGATAGTCCCTAGAGCCCAAAATCGAAGCCAGAATTCAACACATCAGCAAAAACGTTACCCCCTAAAAAGCTGCAGCAGAGCTTGAGCGAGACACGCATAGCACATTAGCACGCCGCGCAGCTCCGACAGGATGGAGTCGCCCAGTAGTGTCCAGCCTCTAGTGGCATGGCGGCCGCGGGGTGACGGCGAACGTCTCGTCCTCCGGTGACAGGCCGAGGAAGCAAGGCGCCGCCAAGGTCGTGCCGCCGTTCGTCCGGGAGGCAGGCCTCGTCGACGGTGCGATCAGCTATGACGGGGTACGTGGGCTGGGTGGCCACCTCCCGCTAGTCGAAGGCGAGGGTGAACACCTCCATCCCGGTGGTGAGATCGAGCGTGACCGTGGACACCACCAGCAGTCCAGCACCTGTGACATGCCGGAGCCCGGAGCTGGGCACGTCCGCCTGCGCTTTGAACACTTCCACCATCTCCGCCACGCACTCTCCTCGGCACCAGTGCGCCCGGGCGACACCTGCGCCGCCGGACCGCCGTGCGCGGACGTCACCCCGGGCCTCCATCAGCCTTGCCGAAGAGCGCCTCCCACCCGTCCTATCAAGCTCCGTTGTCGTCGTCGCACAGCTCGAGCGTCCCGCGCCAAGCACACGCACGCGCCGGTGGCGCGCCACGCCGCGCGGCATGGCCCCGTTAATCAAGCTGGGACTCTCCGACGACGCCGCAGGCCCGCAGCATGCTGTACCACCTACGCGAGTGCTGGAACGTGTGATATGGTATCCGAGGACGTAGTACGGGAACCGGCGCTCCCGGGCGACGCCGTGAGCTGCGCGGCGACGAGGAACACCGGACTCGAGGGTACCCCTTGGCCTTTCCTAGTCGTTGGATCTTTCACGTGCGGCTGATATCGGTGTGAATAGTCGCAGGCAGCAACGAGTTTGGACGGTCATTCGCGTGCTGAGGAGCCGGCGTTGACCTGGACGACGCCCTGCAGCAGAGCTTCATCCGGTGAGCCCTCGCGCCGCCCAGGAACTGGAACGTGCCGCCGCTGGCTGCAAAGCCTCTTTGGCAATGCCGGCTCCCGCGCGTCCGTGCGAATCGTCGGCTCGTCGCCATGATCGGTTGGGCTTGTCGCCCATGCAAGCTAGTGCTACCCATGCAAGAGCGCGGTGGTGCCGAAGCGTGAGCCCTCGGCGGCGAGCTGTGCGGTCGCCGGCTGCCGCGAGTTTCGTTGGCAACGCAGGCACCTGCGCAGTTCATCACCATTATGGATCATGTGCACGCTTGTCTTGACTCTTGAACGCGTCCGTCACACACGTTGTCTCGAGCGTCCTGCGCCACGCACACGCATACGCCGGTGGCCCGCCACGCCGGGCGGCATGCCCCTGACACGCCGTACCGGTCTGGCGACTGCGGGGACGCCTTGTAGGCCCGTTCGTCCGACACGCAGAGAGGGAACCGGCGCCGCCCGGCCGGGAACGCAGCGCCGCCGACTGCATAGCTTCGTTGGCAGAGCTCCGCGTTCTCACGGTTGGTCGCCATGATCTTGCGCAGGTTGACGGCGCCGGGTCACACCATGAGCATGCGCACAGTGCCCGCCAGGTGCCACCGAGCACGGGCTGCCCATTGCGCGGTTGGCCATTTGGGGTTGCTGCTCTGACGAAGTACAAGTTTTCATCGTTCTGCCGGAATTGCAGAGCATAAGGAAGCGAGGCAAAAGCTTTTTATAATTGTATATGTGCATCGTATTGGCTCCTGAAGTCCTGATACATCACGATCACATCATCAGCTGCAAATTTGCTGAGACACATATTACTGTCTCGTGTCTACTAGACCTTTTTCAGCATACTGTTCTTCTCGTTTCCAGACAACATGCTGAGAAAAGATGGGTTGGTGATATACTGATATAGCAGTAACTTTAATCTCGTGACTAAAAATCTAAGGACATAAAACTTTGACTGTAACCACTTGATGAATCAGGAGCCAGGTGAGATGGTAAGTTGGTAACTACAACCACTGTTGATTTTCACATAACACTACGAGTAACAATCAGTAATTTTGATTCTGAAGCTTAAAAGGACCAGAACACTTTCAGTCAGAAGAATACATGAACATTCAACCCTGGTAGTACCAAAAACAGGACTTCCTCTGAGATTTCTGAAGCTATCTACTAAAAGAAGTGCAGTTGATTCTCATCTCACTGTATCTGAAGGAGCGATACATTTGATTTCTGAAGAGATGAACTATGATGTCCTTGTCATAAGTCTTGCGCTCGTATTCCTCTACAGTACACCAACATTTGGGTACACTAAGGCCTCAGCAGCTGAATTTGCAAGGGAACAAGTGAAACATTAGGCTCTAGGCAGCATGTATTTGTGATGCAAATGTGGAGGACGCTCAAAAAAAGACAATCCTGCACAATGATTCAAAGGAGTGGCACAATTTTCTGAACCGACGAGTTAACAGATGGATCCAATTATTTATATATTTTGACCATTTTTTAGAATATACAGAAATATTGATATGCAAGAAAAAAAGTTAAATGCAACAAAAACATGAAAACATTTATATCATTCTATTTCTACCTCTGCTTATCTATAGCTTGTTTCATATTTGTCCAAACCAGCCGAAGTACAGATGCAGTGACTTAAAAAATAAATTCAAAGCTATAAATTGAGTGAAGCAAAACATGTGGCAACCCAAAAACCATGCAGAGGATACCTTTCATTTGAAGAACCTATGCAGAGGATACTAGATGTAGCAACTAGCCAATAGTATATGTTCAAAGCTACAATAAATCTCAAATTTAAAAGTGGGCAAGTTACAGTTTCTACTGCCATCACATGACACTATGAACTCTGAACATCTGACATGCAGCAAAAATCCAACAAGTTCACTGAACATTCCCAACTACAAAAGTGTTCCTGCTCAGAGAATATGAGATGACATTACAGGTACTCAAGTCAGTATACACACTCGTTCATAGGAAGAGAAACGTACTCTTTCATGGGGAAGATCAAGAGATAACAATTGCTGAACAGATTACAGAAAGAACACAGCAAAATTCTCACCTGCTGACTTGGTGGCGAGGACGATGATCTCCATGGTCTGCTCGTTTTCAGGCAGGTCGGTGACCAGAGGTGTCCACCGCCCCTCGGAGCCGGCCCGCACGCACAGCGTGATGCTGTGGGGGTTCTCTTCACCCAGTTCGTTCGCTAAATCTCCCCTCAGGCGGAACACGGACAGGCCACCGAACCACAACATGCTCCAGACGAGGTTGTTGACGTGCCCCTGATCGTCCGCCCGCACGTAGTAGATTCTCCGCTGGAACACCGATTGATGCACGGCGTGCCGGCGGACCGGACCACCGACGACTACCGGTAGAGGCTGTTGCAATGGAGCAGACAATTCTGAATACACATTTCGATGATGGGAACAAAATGTTCAGACTTAGAGACTTGGGTTCGAACAATAACAAAACATCTGAACGAAAGAAGCAGTAATGTTTGTCCAATTCCAAAACGTCCTAAGAATTTAGCAAGATTCAGTAACTGTTGGGGAACATGGCCTTCGGAAGTGCTTTCCCACGGACGACCGAAGGGGCTTCGGTGTTTTTGGGAAAAGCTAACACTCTCGTTAACCTTGTCTGGTTTATAAGTGTGGTGACTGCAGGTGTGGGGCGACGAAGCCGGTGCGGGGGTTCAGGAACCTTCACATGGTTGAAAGGGCTCCCGGTGAGCTTCGGTACCGAAGGGGGAACTGACTGGCGGTCCCCGTTTGTCAGAAGGGCGTGCCACACGTCGGCAAGGGCAGACGTGTAAAGGAGCGCCGTACGAAGGGAAGACAAAGGCGCGGTGTGTAAAGGGGCCTGGCCGTGCGAGGACACGTTGGAGGCCCCGTACGAAGCTAGGAGTTTACTGTAATACCCTTGAAAAGTGTGTAAAGCTGCTAGTCAGGGGAGGAAAAGGTGTAATTGAGGTGAATGAGTACTCCCAGGGCCTCCTATAAATAGAGGGATCCTTATAACTGAACGGGCGCGCATTAATGAGAAGAGAACTCCGAAGGGCTCATCGCATTCTTAGTCTTTCGGTTTCGAGCATTCGATCTTCCTTACTACAATAGCATAGAAGTAGAAGTAGAAGTAGAGGTAGAATAGTACAGTAAGGGTTGTAGCGATAGAACTTGTAGTGTTTGTCTCCGAGGGGGGCCTTTGGCCGCATTCCCTTCGGAGGGGAACATCCGGTAGAAAGGGGGCTGTTGTGTCGGAGTCCACCCTCGAGCCCGATTTTCACCAACAGTTTGGCACCCACCTCGTGGAAGAATCCAAGACCGCATGGCAAGGACGCGATCGGCAGGGGCCGAAGCCACCGCGGCTCCAGCCCCTGCACCTGAAGCTGCCAACCCATCGGCCTCGGCGGTCCAGCCTTCGGCGGGGACCGAGGCAGGTGCGGGTGCCCCGGAGGTCGAGCACACCGCCACGGGGGAGTTCGAAGTCAGCCTCGAGGGGCTTGGGGTTTCGGCCCAAGATATAGAAGCCCTTCGGAGGATACGGGCCCTCGTCGCGGGCAAGGCCGTGGCGGTACAGCAGGAGCAGGAGGCTCGCCCGTCTTCCTCACAGGCGCAGCCACGACAGCAGTAGGGCGCAGCGGCGGCGCCCGCAGCGGCTGACAGCATCGACTTCAACGTCAGGTAGGCGGAGCTCTACTTCGCTGTGCTCCAAGGTCAGATCGCTGGCGCGGCACCGCAGCCGACCACAGCGCCCTCCCAGCCACCCCAGCGCAGGGAGCCATCGTGCAGGCCGCTCCGGCATCCCAGCAGCATATCTGGCACACCCTACAGGCCATGCAAACTCAGTTGGACCAATGGAGACAGCAGAAAGATGCCTCCGAAGGCCAAAGCATCGGGCAAAGGCAGGAACCCGGGCAACGGCAAGAACCCATCCAGTTGGACGATCCTCCGTTCTGCAACATTGTCCCGGTGTCTCCGCTTTCGGTGGAGCTTGAGAGTGCACCATGGCCCCGGCGTTTCAATGCCAACACCTTGCCCCAGTACGATGGGGACTACGACCCCAAAGAATTCCTGATGAAGTTCGAAGCGGCAGTTGAGTCCAACGGCGGTGACGCCACGACGAAGGCAAAGGCACTGGTCATGGCCTTGAAAGGGGAAGTTCAGTATTGGTATGCTAACATACCGAAGGGTCATATTACATCGTGGTTTCAGCTTCGCAACAAGTTGCTATCTAGTTTCAAGGGCATGCAGGTCGAGGAGCTAGATTCCAATGACCTCGTCAACATGTGTATCCAAGGGGACAAGGAGTCATTGCAGGAGTACATGCACAGAGTGGTCAAACTCACAGCACGGGCGCCAGGTGTCTCCGAAAGCAGTATTATCGATGCAATTGTGGGGGAATTAAAGGTGGGCACATCTCAGGATGTGTTGGACAGAATCAAACCGAAGTCCTTGCAAGAGTTGTTTGAGGTAATGCAAGAGTACTGCAAGTCTGACAAAGGCCGACGCCGAAGGCTAGATCGAGCCAGCGCCGCCAAGAAGCAAAAGCAACAGGGTCAGTGGGACGCGCCGAAGGGATGGCAGAACCATCCACCGAAGCAACCATACCGGCAAGTCAACAACGTGTCCACACACACAAACCCTAATCCGAACAAAGGCAATGGGGGTCACAAAGGGGGCACGGAGGTAACAGGGGACCAAAGCCTCCGCAACCATCACCACCAGCCCAGGGGAGCGGCGACAGGTATTTTTGTTGGCTCCATGGGAGCAACGCGTACCACCACACACACCAGTGCCCTTCGGCGATCAAGAAGAAGATAGAATGGGAAGCCGAGGAGAAAGCTAAAGCGGCCGGACTGGCCGTGAACCACGTTATGAAATATCAGAACACGGGGCACTTCAGAGCTTTGTCGGCGCCATATCACCCGCCTCAGTCTTTCCAACCTTCGGCGCCGATGCAGGGGTTTCAGCCGACCCTGCCCGCACAGATGTTCCCACCTTTGGCACCACAATTGCCTCCGCCACCGCCCCCTCCCATGCAGGCGCAACCGTCGTCAGTTTTTGTGCCTTCGTGGACGAATGCGTCAGTTTCTCATCAGGCGACGTATGGCCCGCCAACTTACCAGCAGCCAATGATACCGAAGCAGGAAGCACCAGACTCTGGCAGTACAGGACCAATGGGCATGGTCAACATCATTAACACTATCTCAGGGGGCTCTAACGAGCCGACGCATGCAACGAAGCGGCAGAGGCAGGAGTATTACCGAAGCATATCGCACATCTGCTTGGGGAATTATTTCCATCTGCCATGGTCCCATGTCCCAATAACCTTCACAGCAGCTGACATCAAGTTGTAGCACTACCCCCACAACGATCCCCTCGTCATAAGGGCGAACATTGGCAAGAATACGAAGTACTACTTCGGTAATGACATGGGTCGGGTGTTGGTGGACAACGGCAGTTCAGCAGACATCCTGACTTGGCAGTGTTTCTCAGATATGGGCTTCAAGAAAGAGGATTTGCAGAAGGCAGAACACCCTTTGTACGGTTTCGGCAACAAGAGAATTGAGGCGTTGGGAAAAATTGACGTCAACGTGACCTTCGGGCAGGACGCCACAATGAGAACAGAGGTTATCACTTTCGACGTCATTGACTTTGTATACCCTTACAATGCCATCTTCGGGCGCAACACGATCAACAAGTTTGCAGTCGTCATTCACCAGGGCTATTTGCTGATGAAGATCCCAACCGCGGCCGGGGTCATTTCGGTGTACGGCGGTCAGGAGGAGGCTCGAAGGGCGGAAAGAAACACTTCAGTGCTCAACAGGCAGGTGCATGTTATTGACGAGGCCGAAGGCGAAGACGTCTTGCCCGAGGCCGAGCAGAAGGTCGAAGCCCAGATGAGGCAGGTGATGAAGCAGGCTGAAGTTGAGCGAATGAAAGACGTCGATGACACCAGGACGGTCCCCTTGTGTGCGGATGTACCGAGCAGGACAGTCATGATAGGCACCGAGGTCAGCAAAGAGGAGGAAGAGAGACTCCTGGAATTCCTTCGTCATAACCAGGATGTCTTTGCTTGGTCCAAGACAGATTTAACAGGGGTTCATAGATCTGTCATAGAGCACGCTCTGAATACTGACCCGAAGGTGAGGCCGAAGTTGCAGCGGCAGAGACCAATGTCAGATGACAGAGTCAAGTCCGCAGAGGCCGAAGTGCAGAAATTGCTCGACGCAAGGATCATAAGAGAAGTGCAGTACCCCGTATGGGTGGCCAATGTCGTGATGGTACCGAAGAAGAATGGCAAGATGCGAATGTGCATCGACTTCACAGAACTCAACAAGGCGTGCCCAAAGGACCCCTACCCGCTCCCTAGAATTGATATAGTCATTGATCAGGCTGCCGGATGTGAGATGCTGAGTTTGCTCGACTGTTTCTCTGGATACCACCAGGTGTGGATGCTGAAGGAGGATGAGGCGAAAACGGGTTTCACAACCCCCTTTGGAGTGTTTTGTTTCGTGAGGATGCCAGAGGGCCTTCGTAATGCCGGGCCTACTTTCAACCGCATGATGAAAATAATTTTAGGCACTCAGCTTGGTCGCAATGCTTCAGCGTATGTGGACGACATCGTCATAATGAGTGTGAAGGAGACAGACCACATTGCAGACCTGATCGAAACCTTCGACAACATGCGGCGCAATGGGCTAAAGTTGAACCCAGAAAAATGCATCTTCGGTATCCGCAAGGGACAACTATTGGGGTGCATGGTGTCCAAACGAGGCATACAGGCCAACCCTCAGAAAATCGAAGCGTTACGCAGAATGCAGCCACCGAGTAACAGGAAAGAGGTGCAGAGACTTACAGGCAGAATTGCTTCATTGAACAGGTTCATTTCGAAGGTAGCTGAACGAAGCCTACCATTTTTCAAGGTGCTTCGGGCAAACACAACTTTCCAGTGGGGTGCAGAGCAACAACAGGCGTTTGAGGACTTGAGGAATTACTTGGAGGAGGCCGCCGTCATGGCTAGGCCGTCTCCGAAGGCTGACCTATTGTTGTACATTGCTGCAACCGAAACGGCGGTCAGCGCCGTTCTGGTAGAGGAACGGATGGAGGCGGACACGTTGAAGCAGTTCCCCATATATTATGTCTCCGAAGCCTTAAGCGGCTCAAAGCTTTTCTACACAGAGATGGAGAAGATGGCATACACAGTCGTAATGGCAAAAAGGAAGCTTCGGCATTACTTTCAGAGCCACAACGTGTTAGTGCCCACCGCGTACCCCCTTCGGGACATGTTTGAAAACAAAGAGTCAACGGGAAGAATAGGCAAATGGGCCACGGAGCTCGCAGAACACGTCATAAACTTCATCTCCCACAGCGCAATCAAGTCTCAAGTATTGGCTGACTTTGTGGCCGATTGGACACCTTCGTCCACGAAGGGAGACTCAGTAATCATGGAGCCGGTATGGGAAGTACAGTGCGATGGGGCATACTGCCACTTGGGTTCCGCGGCAGTGGCGGTTCTCAAATCACCTTCAGGCATCAAGCTGCGGTATGCGCTTCGGTTGGACTGTGGTCACTGCACAAACAACATGGCTGAGTACGAAGGGTTGTTGCTTGCGCTTCGGAAAGCCAGGGCAGTTGGAGCAAGGTGGTTTGTCATCCTAACAGACTCCGAGTTAGTAGCTGGTCATATTGGCAAAACATACAGGGCCAAGCAGCCGGATATGATGAAGTACTTGCAAGCGGTCCGCGGCATGGAAAAATTCTTCCTCGGCATCACAGTCAAAAGCTTCCCTCGGCTCTATAACAAAGAAGCAGACGCCATCGCCAAGGCGGTAGCTTCGCAGGAACCTCTACCTCCGGATGTTTTTTATGAAACGACGACAACAAGGTCCGCAGCTGATGTTGAAGCACCCCCAAAGTTCGTGAATGTAATTCACAGCGAGGACTGGCGTGCCCCGATAGTGGCAGCAATCAAGGGGTACTATGAGGCTGAAGATGGCGTGGTTGACAAGCGGGTCGCTATCAGGGCAAGAAACTATCGCATCATTGATGACAACTTGTACCGAAAGGGAGTGTGTGCACCACTGCTCAAGTGCATTTCCGTGACCGAAGGCAAGCAGTTACTTCATGAGATACATAGCGGCATGTGCTCGCATCACATAGGCACGAGGGCCCTAGTGTAGAAGGCTTTCCGTCAAGGTTTCTACTGGCCTTCGGCGGTGGCAGACGCCCATGATATTGTACGTCATTGCCCAGAATGCCAGCGTCACGCGCCATACACCAAGTTTGCGGCCAATGAGATACAGCTCATACCCCTAGTGTGGCCCTTCGCCAGATGAGGAATCGATATTGTTGGACCACTGCCAACAGCACCAGGCAACTACACCCATGCAGTGGTGGCGGTGGAGTACTTCTCAAAATGGGTTGAGGCAAAGCCGTTGTTGAGCATCACTTCGGCAACGATACAAAAGTTTTTCTGGCAGAACATTGTCTGCCGCTTCGGGGTCCCGTACGAGGTTACAGTGGACAACGACAAGCAGTTTGATAGCACCAACTTCAGGGAATTTTGCAGTTACCTGGGCACCAAGTTGTGTTTTGCTTCGGTCTACCACCCGCAGTCTAATGGGGCGGTAGAACGGGCCAATGGCATCATCTTCGCAGGCATCAAAAGGAACATCACAGAATTGCCGAAGAGTAAGTGGGCCGAAGAGCTACCAAGGGTGATCTGGTCTCACAACACCACCACTTCCAGAACGACGCAATTTTCTCCCTTCAAGCTATTGTATGGCGAGGAGGCCATGCTTCCCGAAGAGTTGTGCTTAGGGACTTGGAGAGACGCTCCTCCCGGCGACGAAGAGCAAAAGGCTTCGGTTCAGAACATTGAGGAGGTGCGGCTGCAGGCCGGAGCCAACTTAGTGGCTTATCAGGAGGAGACTCGAAGGTGGAAAAACAAGAAAATTCGACCGAAGCTTATTCAGTCAGGAGACCTCGTCTTGCGCAAAATCCCAAAGGGCAAGCTGAAGGGCAAAATGCATTGCAAGTGGGAAGGACCGTTCATAGCAACCGCGACGACAAACGAAGCAGCCTTCAAGTTGCGTAGGATGAGCGGGGAAGAGGAGCCATACACGTGGAACGTGGACATGCTCCAGAAGTACTTTGTCTGAACACTTCCAAAGCAGCGAACCTTCGTAGTTTCATTTTTCCTTCGTTTCTTTCTGGTTTGAAGTTTGTAATATATGAACAATAAGTAGGGGGACGTACTCTTTTCCTCACGGGGGAAGCTTCGTGGATTTTTGCTGGATCCACGAGGTGTGAGGTTTTTAACGAGGCGGACCCATGTACCTTTTGCTGTGTAATATAAGTCAGTCTTTCCCCCAAAGCTCGGTGTTTCTTCCTGAGTCTTTGCAGATTTTTCCGAAGCTATGCTCCCCCTTCACAGCACGGGGGGCATAGTCTTCGGAGGTGCTACCGGTCGGAGTAAGTAACGGCGTGGCCTCGGGTGACGATAGGCGAACCCGAGTCACGCCTGTCACTTATTACGTATACCGAAGGTAAAAGTCCGCGTAAGGCGGCGTATCGGTCCCGTTATGGCCGAAGGTAAAAGTCCGCGCAAGGCGGCGTGTCGGTCCCGTTATGGCCGAAGGTAAAAGTCTGCGCAAGGCGGTGTGTCGGTCCCGTTATGGCTGAAGGTAAAAGTCCGCGCAAGGCGGCGTGTCGGTCCCGTTATGGCCGAAGGTAAAAGTCCGCGCAAGGCGGCGTCTCGGTCCCGTTATGGCCGAAGGTACAAAATCCGAGTAAGGCGGTGTGTCGGTCCCGTTATGGCCGAAGGCAAGATTCCGCGCAAGGCGGCGTATCGGTCCCGTTATGGCCGAAGGTACAAAATGCGCGTAAGGCGATGTGTCGGTCCCGTCATGTCCGAAGGCAAAAGACCGCGCAAGGCGGTGTGTCGGTCCCGTCATGTCCGAAGGTAAAAGTCCGCGCAAGGCGGCGTGTCGGTCCCGTTATGGCCGAAGGCAAGAGTCCGCGCAAGGCGGCGTATCGGTCCCGTTATGGCCGAAGGTACAAAATCCGCGTAAGGTGGTGTGTCGGTCCCGTCATGTCCGAAGGTAAAAGTCCGCGCAAGGCGCCGTGTCGGTCTAGTTATGGCCGAAGGCAAGTTTCGCGGAGAGCGGCGCGACAATTTGAAATAAGAGAGACAACCGTGCCAAACGCGGTTCTAGCCTGCTACGTCGTGAGCGAAGCATCGCGAGGGCGCCAGTTTGCGCGAGGGAATGGCGGCCGAAGGGTCATTCTCATAAAAACGGAGTCAACATCATAAATTTATTACCAAGCAAGAAGGAAACAAGAAAGTATAATCAATACACAGGCTTTGTGTTTACATTTTACATGCTAGCAAGGCTCGTGTCATTCTGTCCAGCCGCGAACACTTCTGGGGAGGAGTTCCGAAGCAAGCCATTTCAAGTCTTCGCGGCTCGCACAGCTATGACACATGAATACCTTTTACACTAAGACAACGGACACGAAGGGGGTATGATGTACACGCCAGGGGGCTAGTCTTCATTTATTACAACCTCGCAAATTTCGTCGATCAACCGAAGGGCAGCCACATTTATTATGTCCAGCGCCATTTGGCGCAACTCCTCTTCCGAAGGCATGCGTCCTGCGCCGAAGACAGGGGCTGAATCAGGCATGCGAGACTTTACAATTGCTCATGCTTTACAATCGCGGTGTCGTCTGATGGGGCATCAGGGATTAGATACACGTATTCAGGAGGCCCAATAGCCCCCTCCTCAACAAGTTCCGGTTTGGGAACCGGCCCCTCGTCTACGAAGGGGCCGGTGGTAATGCGTTTCCTCGCTCGTCGAGCGACACGCTCTCTAAGGATCGCATCGCGCCGGTTCGGATCTCTTGAAAACTCCGCGAAAAAGCGTTTTGCGGATTCGTTCCGAACATGGTAGCGCTGGGCGCGGTACGCTAAAAACTCAGAATATGATACACCGGGTGGCGGATGCTAAACTTTGTCCAAACGTTCGGCACAACAAAAAACGAGTTTAGGGTGGAGGGCAGTTTGCTCGCACCTTCGGCTGTCTGCGCAGGCACCACCGAAGGGACCTGCACAGAGGCAACCATCATTAGTTTCACTTACAACCACATGGAGCAAAAGTACACCAATCTACTTAGTTTCAACCCCTCACACCTCTGCTTCGGCAGCGACGGCCGAAGGGGAGTTGGTCTCTGCAGGATTCGTGTTGGCGTTGGCCTCGTTGTCCGGAGGGCTGGCGGCGAGAAGCACCGATTCAAGCTCAGCTGCGTGCGCTTCGTCCTCGGTGTCGCCTCGCTCGGCCTCAGCACCAGGGGCTTCGCGCACAGGTTCCTCCACCCGTTCCTCCAATGCAGCGGTGACTGCTTCGGTGTTCGTGGGGTTTGTGCTGGGAGAAGCGTCGACCGAGGGGGTAGCGTGTTCAGCTTCGGCAGCGCGCTCCGCATCAGTTGTTCGATCATCGACCAAGGGGGCGGTGCGCTCAGCTTCAACGGCGCGATCAGCTTCAGCAGCGCGGTCCGTTTCAGCACCTTCGTTCTCAGCGTCTCTTCCCCTTGGGGCACCCATAGTGGCTTCGGTGGCTGACCCTTCGGCGGTGATCAGAGGAACCCTGGTCATGTCGATCCAGTCACCCTCTTCCATGAAGGGAGGGTTGGGCGGCCCCCTGGCGGGGCGGCGAGCCCGGAGACGTGCGGTAACCCGTGCCTGGAGACGAGGTGCTATCTGCAAGGCAACAAAAAGCGCGAAGCTTTGTCAGTATAAATCGAAGGTAGATAAAACTGCTATGGCTACAGGTACAGGGTGCCCCATCGAACCTGAGCGCCCAGACGAGCAGACTCGTCGAGGGTAAGGCGAGACCCGCGCTCCGCGAAGAAGGTGTTCATGAAATTCTTGGCCAAGTTCTTGGCAAGAACAGGAAGCTTCGTCACGTCCAGTTCCGCATCGCTTGGCCATCCATAATCATCCTTGGTCAGCCGCCGAAGGTCATTCTTACTTACAGTTTTCTCCGACGAAGGGCGGTCTGAAGGAACCAGCGAACACACGGCGTACGCCAAAGTGCGAACTCCCACCGCAGCCCGAGTTCGCCAAAGATCTTCGTGTTCATTGCGACCAGATCGAAGCAAGAACTCACCCACTCGTAAAAGGCGCCAACAGTGCATTGGGGGAACGAAGTAGGTGGGGTTTCTAGGTTGCACTGTGCCAAAAGTTCCAACACGTCGCCGTGAAGCATTTCGGCACTACAAATGTGCTGAGACCGGTATCTCTCCAAGGCGTTGGTCAGGCAATTTGTTTCACCCTTTGCGTTGGCCAGTTCGGTGTCCTTGTCGCGGAGTTGGCCGGTCAGGTCCTCTTTGGCACTGGTCAGTTTCTCCACTTCGGTACGGCGTGCCGCAATAGCAGTCTGGGACATCTTGGCATTTTCCTCCTTCTCTTGTTCAAAGCATTTGCTTCGGTCTTGTTCAGCGGCAAGCAGTTTCTCAAGTTCGGTCACCCGGGTCTGTAGAGACGCGGTTGCCTCAGCTGACGAATCCTTGGCATCCTGCTGCTCCCGCTCCAACTTGCGAGCAAGGCACCGCGAAGCAACGAAGCCTTTCAACGCTAAATCCCCGCACGCGGTTACCAGATCTTCGGAGCTGAAGCTGCTGAAATATTCCTCCTCATGCGGGATAGCGAAGCTGGATCCGGCCTCCTCCAAGAATTTACGCTCGTGGCCGCCGCTCATCAGGCTCAAGAAGCGGATCTGTTTCGGCGCCTTCGACGGAATTTGGAGCCGAGCAGCGGCTTCTTGGGGCTCCTCCGGCGTTACGCGGTAGTTGCTGCTTTCGGCTCCTCCTCTTCCTCGGCCTCGGGGTTGGAGTCGTCCCTTTCGGCACCTGTGGCCGAAGGTGAAGCGGATTGGCCGGTACCTTCCGATGACGAATCTGACGAGCCGCTGGATGCCGAGCTGGTCTTGCCTTCATCGCAAGGGGCTTCGTGTTCAAAGTCCGGGGGGCTTCGGTCACGAGGGGCGTCTCCGACCGAAGAGACCACCCGTACATCGCTGTCTTCGTCGCTCTCCTTCTCTTTCGGGCTCCATGGCACAAGTAGCGGGCTGCCAGTTGCCGCACCTTCATTGCCCGAGGGTGCAGCGGCGCGGAGGGGTACAGCGGGGATGATCGTCGTCATAGCGCCAGTGTCTAGATCAACGAACCGTGTTTTCTTGGCTGCCGGGGGCGAGCTCGTCGGACGGGCGCCGCGTTTCTTTCGGGCCTTTCCCTCGGCAGCGGCCGTGGCTGCAGCGGCAGAAGGGGTTTTCTTCGAAGTTTTCTTCAGAGGCGCGCCGCCGGCGCGTGGAGACGTTGCAGTTTCGGCTGTCTCGGCGCCGGCAGCGGCAAGCGCGACAGCTTTGCTTTCCGCCACCTCGCGATGCTTAGCGAAGCCCACGCTTTCGGGGCGGTAATCTTGAAGAACTCGAACACGCGGTTTGTCTGAGACCCGTTCAGCTCAGCCATCGTGTCCTTGTACTCCTTCGGTGAGACGGGGCCGAGGATGAAGTCGCTGTGTTCCTCCACCTTTCTCTTCTTCAGCACTGAAAACAGTCAAGCAGGAATGGACGTCACTAACGTCAAACAAAGTGTCATCAACAGCATGCACAAAGTCATAAAGCGAATGAAGGACGCGAAAGCTCACGGGCTGACGTGAAGCCTAAGACCTTAGTCCAGTCGGGGCAGGGAATGCCACTGATGTCCGCCGCCCAGGCATCATCCGCTACCGACCATCCGTCGAGTAGCGGACACACCGGGATGGCACGATCCTCCTCCACGATGTCGCGGGTGCTGTACTTGCGGGCAAACCGACGAAGCATCATCACGAACTCGTCCCCTTCGGGACAGGCCGGGTTTTTGGTGTACGATTCATGAAGAGGAGGCAGCACCTTCGTAGCTAGCGGGTGCGGCTCCCCCTCAACAAGGGGAGTCACATCATGGTACAGCCAGTGTTGTTGCCAATCCGAAGGCCATTTATTGCGATACGCTGTCACGGGGCTGACCACTCCAGACTTGTACGAGAAGTTCAGGCAACCGAACTGGCAGTCCCGTTCCACGGTGTCATCGCCCTCTTCTTCGAATACGGTACGACGCTGGTGGTGGACCTGATGTGCCGAGGCAAACCCTTCGGCGGACGGCTTAATCTTGGTGGTCCGGCATATCCACATGTACACCGAGAGGCGCAGGATAGCATTGGGAGTGAGTTGATGAAGGTAGATGTCGAAATACCGAAGGATGTCCACAACGGCGGGGTGAATGGGAAACCGAAGTCCAGCATACAACAGATCTCTAAAAATGACAACCTGATTCTCCTGGGGCTTTGGCACGGTCTCTTTCCCTGGAGCTTTCGCCGAACCCACCATCCGGTTCTTCCTCAGAAGCGCAACGTCCTTCTCATCTATCAGGCTTCGGCCGAATGTATATGTCTTCGGAAGCTCTTTAGCAGTGGTGTCGCGTCTCCGTTTCGGAGCCATGGCTGGAGATGGCCACGGAACAATGAAAAAGACTAGCAGACGAAGGAGGGCTTACAACTCAGGTACGAAGGCGAGGATCTCCCCTCAGATATCGCCGCGGCAGAATGAGAGGAGGCGAGTGGTCGGGCCCCTTTTTATAGCACGACGCCTCCCGATAATCGCGCGAGTGGGGGTGGTTTTACTTTTTTACCCCGTCCCTTTTGTCTCTTAACAGTCATTTTCATTAGGGGTAAACGGCATCTTTCTTTCAGTTTCAGCATAGTGTGGGCCGTCCTTGGGAGTTCCGAAGCCCATATTCGCCTTTTTGAAACATGGTCGTAAGTTCGGCCCATCTAAGGAGCGGGACGGCCCTCACTGACGAGGGGCTACTGTTGGGGAACATGGCCTTCGGAAGTGCTTTCCCACAGACGACCGAAGGGGCTTCGGTGTTTTTGGGAAAAGCTAACACTCTCGTTAACCTTGTCTGGTTTATAAGTGTGGTGACTGCAGGTATGGGGCGACGAAGCCGGTGCGGGGGTTCAGGAACCTTCGCATGGTTGAAAGGGCTCCCGGTGAGCTTCAGTACCGAAGGGGGAACTGACTGGCGGTCCCCGTTTGTCAGAAGGGCGCGCCACACGTCGGCAAGGGCAGACGTGTAAAGGAGCGCCGTACAAAGGGAAGACAAAGGCGCGGCGTGTAAAGGGGCCTGGCCGTGCGAGGACATGTTGGAGGCCCCGTACGAAGCTAGGAGTTTACTGTAATACCCTTGAAAAACGTGTAAAGCTGCTAGTCAGGGGAGGAAAAGGTGTAATTGAGGTGAATGAGTACTCCCAGGGCCTCCTATAAATAGAGGGATCCTTGTAACTGAACGGGCGCGCATTAATGAGAAGAGAACTCCGAAGGGCTCATCGCATTCTCAGTCTTTCGGTTTCGAGCATTCGATCATCCTTACTGCAATAGCATAGAAGTAAAAGTAGAAGTAGAGGTAGAATAGTACAGTAAGGGTTGTAGCGATAGAACTTGTAGTGTTTGTCTCCGAGGGGGGCCTTCGGCCGCGTTCCCTTCGGAGGGGAACATCCGGTAGAAAGGGGGCTGTTGTGTCGGAGTCCACCCTCGGGCCCGATTTCCACCAACAGTAACCAACAGCCACGTTAACAAGGAGCAGAACCCAAGCAAAGTTCGAAGTAGTTCTGGAATCTGGACCATGAACTCTGCTCCGCCCACCCAGATCATCAATTCATGGAGTTGCAATGCAGAAGGGGACGGATGGCTCACCTGAATCTCAGGTGGAAGCTCCGGCAGATCCTCTAGCGGGGGAATGGCCTCGACCACCCAACTCATCATTGTTCTAGGGTTGTCGGGGTTCCGCAACCAGCCAAACGTGCTGTGGCACATGAGGACGTCGCCGGACCCGTCCTCCGCCCACGCGACCTCAAACAGGACGTCGTCCTGCCCCGGGGCGTCGTAGACGTGCTGGACGAAGCGGCAATAGCAGTAGGCGTTGTTGTCCTGGCCCGGCAGGGGCAACTCCTCTAAGGCGAGGTAGCAGCCGTAGGCGGCACCGTGGAGGAGGACGTAGCTGATGCCGCCACGCACGAGGCGCTGCACCGCCCACGCCTGGTTCAGCGACGCATCGTGCGGGCTCAGGCTGACCTCGACCCCGTCCTCATCGGCGTCGAGGTACCTACCGTGCGCGCGGCTCCGCAGCCGCACGTGCGCCTCGTCCGGGAAGAGCTCCATCGACCGGCGCTGGTTCTTCTGCTGCTGGCGACGGCGGCGGCGGGCGGACGGGCGGCGAGGGCGAGGGTGCTGCGGCGAGGGGAAGGGGAGGGACCGGGAATTCCAAGGTGATGGGAAATTGGGAACATGCCACCTGTACACTGGCAGGTGGGGCCAGTTAGGGCCCCGCGGTAGGAGTCAGCCAGCCAGACCTGCAGTCATTGGCCTGTGGGGCCTCAGAAGCTAATTGTGGCGGTGAAGAAAGTGCCTTGCGGCAGATTCTGTAAACGACTTGTTTCGCTGCTCGTTCTGCAGGCACGCAAGATCATTATCGTTTTGTCAGAACTGCAATGCTGTTCCTGATTAGAATGGAGGACTTGAGGGGGGAAATCCTCAGATTTCAAATGACGGAATTCAGGGGTGTTTGGAACTTTGGATCCCTTTACTCAAGGGACAAAAATTTAGTCAGACTAAGACATTTTAGTCAACCCCTGTTTGGAGAGGGGCTAAATTTAGGCAGTATTAAATAGTTCTCTCTCCCTCCCTCCTTTTCTCTCTCCTCCCCTCTCCCTCCCTTTCTCTCTCTCCTCTCATGCGCACGTCCGCTGCCCCGCCCCCGTGCGCCGCTAGACCTGCACCTGCCTGCTCACGGCACCGTGGACAGCGCGCCCCTGCCTCGCCAAGACGCCGCCGCCGTCGGCGCGGGCGCACGCAAGCCGGAGCCGGTGGGATTCGAGTGGCGGGTTGCTGCGGCGCGGCCTGCCTCCGCCCGCCGCCGCGTCGCTCCCACCGAGCCGCCGCACCGCATGCCCGCACCTGCACCAGCACTGAGGGGATGAGGCCGCCTGAAGAAATCGATGGGGCATGGCGGATCCAGGCCGGCGCGGCGGCCTCGACGGCATCGCGGGAGTTCCTCCCGTCGCGACTGGGGAGAAGAGGAGGCCGGGCTCCCGGCGGAGGGGCCCCTCCCTCCGTACGTCGGCGCGGTGGCCCTGTAGTTCCCGCGGTGGCGGAGCAGGGGCGCGGCGGCCCTGCAGCTCCTCGCCGCGGAAGTTGCGAATCGACCCGGCGGCGGCGGCATCGAGTGGCCCTACAGCAGTTCGAGGCGGCGGAGGCGTCGCGGCGTGGTGGAGACGGCGCGGTGGAGGGCGGCGAGGCGGAGACAGCACGGCGGAGATGGCACGGTGAAGGGCGGTGCGGCGGAGACGGCGCGGTGGAGGGCGGCGGCGCGTGCCCTCCTGTGCGGAGAGGATGAGGCCGAGGGGGCGCGCGGGGATGAGGATGAGGGAGCGGGCACGCAGTCCGAGGTGGGGACCAAAGAGAGAAGGAGCTTTAGTCACCTTAAGTTGGGGTTACCCCTGACTAAAGACTAGACTAGTTTTAATCAGATTTTAGTCCCTAAAATTAGTCTGACTAGTACTAGTCAGGTGGATCCAAACACCCCTTATTCATGCCATATTCAGCATAAACTGTTGTTTCTAATGACAAGACAAGTTGCTCCTACCGTGATGCCATGGATGCTTGAGATTCAGGTTCTGAAGCTTAAAAGGACAAAAACACCGACGTTATATTCAGTCAAGGCCAGTCTCAGTGGAAGTTTCACGAGCGCAGTTACCTAGACTGCCATATCAGCTTTTGAATATGATGAAATTGTCACTCTCAGTGCATAGTTTCGTGGGCGCAGTTTCCTAGATTGTTTTTTTAATCCCCCTCTCTCTCTTCCATCCCGTCGTCTCCTCCAATTCCCCATCTTCATTCTCAAAAGAAAATTTCCCCTGCCGGGCTTCCCCACCGGCCACCGCGACCGGAGGTCGGCCATGGCCGTGGCGAGCTCCCCGCCGGCGTCGCCACCCGTGCGCGACGCAATTCACGACGGCGGCGAGCTCCCCCACTGGCCTCGCCACCCCGCGACCCGAGGACGGCCACCGCCGGAGAGTTCCCCCACTGACCCGCGACCGGAGGCCGGCCACGACCGCGGCGAGCTCCCCGTCGGCCTCGCCACCCATGCGCGGCGTGATTCACGGCAGCGGTGAGCTCCCCCACTCGGCTCCCCACCCCGCGACTCGAGGATGGCCACGACACTGGCAAGCTCCCCCACGGCCCCACTTGCCTCGCCACCCGCGACCGGCGGCCGACCACAGCGACGGCGAGCTCCCTGCCGACGCGCTCCTCGCCGGCCTCCGCTGCTTGAGCTCCTTCTCTCTCCGCGTCTCATCCCTTTGCCTCTACTCTCCACCGGTTCCGCCGAGGTCCGCCCGTGCTACTTCGCTCGAGTCGGGGTCCGCCGACAGGACGCCCTCCGCCGGCGGGAGGCGGGCCGCGCGCCTGCGCCGGACTGCAGCAGGTCTGGCGACGAAACTCAGCTTCTCAGTGCAGATTTCATACCATTTCACGGGACTAGGTTCTCGCGCTGGCGCGGTGTCGTGGTGACGACACTGAGATTTTCTCTGTCATCATTGAATATCATGCCAAGTCAGCAAATTGCTGATGTGTACAACAATTAAATGCGATGAAATTCTCTTATGAAACCCCACTGAGACTAGCCTTAAGCACATGTGATCGTTGGTAACTACAACCTGCGCAGTTCATCGCCATTATGGATCATGCGCACGTTTATCTTGACTCTTGAACGCGTCCATCACACACGTTGTCACGTTGTCTCGAGCGTCCCGCGCCACGCACACGCAAAGCGGGCAGGGCTTTGCGGCGACGCCACTGGCACGCCGTACCGATCTGCCGACTGCGGGGACGCCTTGTAGGCTCGTTCCACTGTTGATTTTTTTTTCTGCACATAACACCATCAGTAACAATCAGTAATTTTCAGGTTCTGAAGCTTAAAGGGACCAGAACACTTTCAGCCAGAAGAATATATCAATATTCAACCCTAATAGTTCCTAAAACAGGACTTCCTGAGATGAACTAAAAGAAGTGCAATTGATTCTCATCTCATTGTATTCGAAGAAAGAGATGAACTGGGAACCAGATCATCTAACGTGAATGCATTCACATGAGAGGGAGGTAAATCTAGAATCGCCGTTGATGTCGCATCCTGCGGCAGGTAGTAACACCCAGAAATTAGCATGCCGCTCATGAACCAAAAGAAGAACGCGGCCTGGTTAAACGGTGGTTCTCAACCTGCAGTCCCGTTAAATTTATTTTTAATTTCATTTCTTTGTGATTTCATAAAAATAAATACCTCTAACAAAAATAATCCTTAACCACCAGATGAACGTTTGAAACAAGTTTTTACTGTAGCACAGGGTTCATATGAACTCCAACGTTAAAATAGTTTTCATTGGAATCATGTTCATGCTTAAATAATCAACACAATCTTCATATCTAAAATTTAAATTTTAGATCTAAAATAGTTTTGATGTTTTAAAATGTGTTGGAGAGTTATCACCATTTGTGTGCTACAATAACCATGTTTCGAACTTCGCTTGACTGCTACAGTGCCAAAAACCGCCGGATTAAATGATGATAACTTTCTTGCCGCCGTTTCAAAGGGCGGTTGAGGGTTATTTTTGCAAAATTTTGTTATGAGCATTTATTTTAAAATTCGTAAAGAAGTAAAATAAAAAAATCATATTCTGGACTGTTTATTTGTGTTGAGCTGGTTTATGGGTCGTGTGACTAGACATCTCTATTACTAGGTGATACTCCGCGCGTTGCTGCGGGAATTTCAACAAATTTTAAAGATAAAATTTGAAGTAGAAACTAAAGTGATTGTTTCGCAACATTCTACTGCAAACAACACATTGCATACATGGATGCATTAGCCGTAGAAAATCGATAGAAGAAATAAATTGATGATTTTAGTGGATAGTGATGTGGACACCTTGCATGTTGAGAACAGACATAGTGGATGGTGACGTGGGGCGCTGAGGGTTGAGAGAACTCCTTAGTAGGGAGCTCTTATATAGTTTTGTATGATGACCGACTATGTGCTGGCACGTAGCTTTACCTCCCTCTTACATAAATCCATTTATGTTAGAGGATCCGGTTCCCATGAACTGTGATGTCCTTGTTAGAAGTATTGCGGTCGTATTTCCTCTACTGTGCACCAACATTTGGATACACTAAGGCCGCAGCAGCTGAATGGCAAGGGAACAATTGAAACATTAGGCTGTATGCAGCATGTATGGATACCACTCAAAAGAAGACCCAAAAAAAAAACAGACAACCCCGGACAGTGTTTCAAAAGCAGCGGTAGGATTTCTGAACCGACAAGTTGACAGATGAATCCAATTATTTCTGTATTATGACTATTTTTAGAATCTACAGAAATACTGATATGCAAGAAAAAAACATAAATGCAACAAAAACACGAAACTATATCTATCATTCTACTTCTGCTTACTATATATGGCTTGTTTCAGATTATTCCAAACCAGCCAAATTATAGATGTGGGGACTCCAAAACTACATAAATTCGAAGCTATAAATTGAGTGAAGCAAAACATGTAGCGACCAGCGGTCACTAGATGTAGCAACTAGCCATATGTTCAAAAACTACAGAAAAACTCTCAACATTTGAGCCAACTTACAAAGTAGGAAAGTTACAGTTTTATCGCCATCAGTACATAACAATATGAACTTCTGAACATCTGAAATGCAGCAAAAATCCAACAATTTCACTGTAACATTCCCAACTACAAAACTTTTCCTGCTCTGAGCATATGAGTTCACTGAACATTTCATGGAAGAGAAACAGATAAACACGTGCTGCACCACAGAGTACTGAAACAGCAGGCTACTGAAAGAACTGAAATGCTCTCACCTTCTGACCGGGTGGTGAAGATGACGATCTCCATCATCTGCTCGTCTTCTGGCAGGTCGATGACCAGAGGTGCCAGCCGCCCCCAGGAGCCTACCCGCACGCACAGCGTGATGTTTTGGGGCCCTCTTCACACAGTTCGTTCGCCAACACTTCTCTCAGTCGGGAGTCGGGACACGGACCGGCCATTGAATCGCAACGTTCTCCACACGAGCACGTTGAGGTCCTCTTGATCGTTCACTCGCACGTACCTGATTCTCCGCCAGAGCACCGGAGGTGCATTTTATTAGATCCACCTCACATTTTTACAAGTCCATGCAGCGTATGTTTGTCACGGTGGGAAGTCCGCATTCCTTCATCATGTAGCATACTCTCAAATGCATCCATCTTGTCCTCATGTTGCGCACACTCTGTGTTGAACCTTATAGACACTTTTTGAAGTCCTCTGGCGGTTGTTAGCACGGCTTTCATGAACAAAACTTCACAATCAGTTCCTGTCAATCCAGCAAGCTCTACTACCTGTACTGTAGGTGGGTCATGGAGATCTCATGGAGCGTCCAATGGTCTGGGTTATCGCGTTCGAGATCCGAACCTTCACGTATATCATCTGACTGCAATGTAGACACATATGCAGGTTTAGTGCAGTAATTAAATTGGAGGGAGAAATAATCTTCTAATTAAAATGGGGAGTAACTAGGATTGGTGGGCTTGTGAGGATAACTACGTGTTCACCAGGTCGCCAAAGAAAGGTAAATGTAGCCTGAGATGTCTAAGATTTTTGAACCGTGTGAGAAGACGGCTTGCCATGCTAACTCCAAAGTCATGTCGCTCGAACGTATTGGAAAAATTAACGGTCAGAGAAGTGACATGAGGTAGGTGTGGTACATTACTTGTTATCATGTCCATGTCCTTCTTCCATTCCTCATCGTCCTCCCATTCCTTATCAAAATAAAAGACACAAGCATACTGATGCAACAGATAAAATAAACAAGATATCGTACATAAAAGATTAACAAAAGTTTATGCAAATCCAGCACGTAATTAAGCAAATGTAATAACAATAATTCTAAGAAAGAAAACATTATATTAAAGATTAAGTACACAAATTTAGAGAAAGGGCTATTGCATATATCAGATATCACAGGAATATTGCTCTTAAAATCGCCAATTCCGTGAAAATAATTAACATAAGTTAAAGTCATATGATATGGATGCACAATAAAATCGAAATAAACAGTGTATATATATAACTCACAAATGATGTTAAATTTAATATCGATGTAAAGTTGTGGAATACATTTTTTATCGGAGATATAAACGTACCTCTTCATCTTCAAGGTCCACTTCAAGGCATATTGCTGAGCTACAGTGCTTGAGGAGGAGTACATAAGTACTGTTCTCAGCAGTCTCTCTAGAATTACCGGAACGACGTGCCATCAGAAGGAGCTTGAGGCCACGTGCGTCAAGTCACTGTTGGAGTATAAGTGAATGGCCCCGCGCCGGGTGCGAGCTTGATCCTGTCGAGCAAAGATACACCGTGGCCGCCTCTTGGAGGCACAGGCACGCCCAGCATGTCCATGACGAGAGATCTCGCCCCGTGCAGAAAAGCGTACCTGATCCAATCGTGTGCGGCGCCGGCAGACATCAGCTGTTCCAGCTTGCGCGCGGTGTACGTCGTCGAGATCGACAAGGTCTCGATGGCGCAGCCGGATCGGGCGCGCCGGGCGAGGACGCCGTTGACGAAGGAGACATACCGCTCCAAGGCGGCAAGCTGTTCGGTCCCGGGAGGCGAAGCGGAGGGCGGGGACGCGCGTCCAGCGGCCGAGACACTGGCGCGAGAGCACCAGACCGAGGACGCGGAGGAGCACGTCGTCGTCGAGCCCGCTGATCCGGTCGACGTCACCGACCGATGGGGTTAGCCTTGATCGCTTCGTGTTGCGCGCCTGCGCGTCCGCCGCCGTGGAATTGGAATCCATGCGCGAGACTGGGCATTGGCGGTTGCCCGGCATCGCTTCTGCAAAACCTGGCGGTCAGGGTTTTCCCCTCACTTTCAGGACTCCCCCCTCACCCTCAGGGCCTCAGGCGCAAACTAGCCAACAAATTTTTGAATTGAATTAGGGAAAAGTCTAATTTTCAACCTCTAACTATAACAGAAGTCTGATTTTCAACCTTCAACTACGAAACCGGACAAAAAGGGCCATCGAACTGTTAAAACCGGGCAAATTTGGCCCTTATGGTGGTTTTGATGATGGTTTTGCATTTTCTAGAAATTTCAGTTCTTTTTGATTTGGTCAAAATCCATAACTAATTCGTTTCAAATCTTAAAAAAAAGGAAGCTAATACCAACAGTTTTCTGAAAATGTAGGCCATTTGTTGGTACTCTATTTAGTGTTATTTACATAATATTTGTTGCTATTCTAGTATTTTATTGCTTGTAATAAAATACAAGGAACACAGACAACTAAGTTTCAAATAATGCCAAATATAATAGCAATAGATAGGTTACATTTTTAGAAAAAATTTGGCACTGATTTGATATTTTTCTGATTTGAAATGAAATAGTTATGAATTTTTGCATTAAATCTAGACTTTTAAAATTTTTATAGATGCAAAATCACTCTTCAAAACCACCCAAAGGGCCAAAATTGTCCGGTTTTGACAGTTCAATGGCCCTCTTTGTCCGGTTTTGTAGTTGCAGGTTGAAAATCAGACTTGTGCAATAGTTGGAGGTTGAAAAATAGACTTTTCCCATTGAATTATGTTGAATATACATCCCTCTTTTCTAAATTGTAAATCGTTTTAACTTTTTTAGATGCATAGTTTTTGCTATGCATCTAAATATAGTGTATATCTGAAAAATGTACAGACTAACCAACACATTTTTGAATTGAATTATGATAAGCATTATGTACTTCTTAAGTTGAGACTTTGAATTGTACTAGTGATAGATATGAGGTAGAGTGGATGCTGTATTCACGTAACATACAAACTTTGTAATAGAATGCTAGTTACAAGGTTAATGATTTAATAAATTGTTTTCCGATCAAAATTGGACGTACAGAACAATAAAATTAGGTACAAATCAATTTCTATCCTACTAATTACAGTTCCATAAGAAGAAAAAAAACTCCTTCAGATGCAATGCGATGAGAATTGATGGCTGTACCTCTTTTGTTCAGGTAGCTTAAACTCAGCAGCTTTCTGAACCCTGAACTGGCTATTTAGTTTCAGAACTGACAAACTGCCGAAAGCATTCTGTAGTATACACTGCACACTAAACACCATACTTCATCTCTACTGAGTGACAAGTGACGCAACAGTAATATATATATGTTGTTGGTTTACTCTGTACCTTATTCCTGATGAACCAAATATCACAGTCCATGTGTGCTGAAAATTAAATCACTGTTACATTGTCTGTGTGCCAAAGCTATATCAGCAACTTTAACAACTCACCATGTCTCGGTAATTTTCGGCAAAAGTATGGAAGACATCTTCATAAACTTTCTGCAATTGAAGTCACCTGCTGCCTTCATGGTGCATCGACTAGCTCGTAGTCGCGGCTGCTGGTTGTTGCGTGTGTGACACAATCACAAGCTCACAGCACTATCCTCCGTCCTGGCTGGCAACAGATACATAGCAGAATCACATGTTTTTATATGACTGTCTGTATGTATGAGGTTGCAGGTTGGGTGTGTGCCCCAGTTCTTTCATCCCCTTCAGCGTCAGCAAGCCCACTCTCTCCAGTTGCTATTGTCGGATTTCCGTCAGAGTTGTCATGTTGCTTCATTTAGTTTCTGTTTGCAGTTAGTTTGTTCCTGCACACGTGAACCTAGTTGTAACATATGGCTGTACCTCATCACGCAGGCTACCAAATTTGCTCTGCACATGTCAACGGATAGGAGTTTGGGTGAGAAAGAAATAGACGGCGTTTGGATGAGACAGAAATAGACAGCACGGAGTTAATGACACATTGACACACTCGTTTGCTCTTTGCTCTGCGGTTTGAGCGGAATTATGTAATCAGATCCACAACTTCATATTTCTTTGGATTATTGATCCACAACTTCATATAATACGTCAAAACAATTACACGTCTATTCCTTCCCGCCCTGCAATCAGAGGCGGACCCACCCATGCGGCAGGGTGGGGCAGCTGCCCCAGCTACCGCCGGAGTAAAACTCCTACCCCATATAGTTTTTAGGTCGTCGGAGCTGCAATTTGGAGGTCTTTGGCGAGCATGGCGGCGGCGTTCATGCGTCTGGTGGCACTGGAGGAGGAAGAAAGAAGCAAAATGGTTGTTTTGGGCCAGCTGTTAATGGTTAAAGGGAGAAGGTCCAACTAATTTTGGCCCAACAATACTCCCGTCGGCCCCCTGCCATCGGCTCTCCCTGCCTGTGCGCGACACGAGCGAGACCCCGGCACCCCACCAGCACCATCCCTGCCGCCTGCCGGTGCCCGACCCCCCAAACCCTAGCCGCCGCCCGCCGGTGACTCGCCGCCGGGAGCCCTGGCGGCAGCCTCCGGGTCCGTGGCCGCTGCCACCGCCTGCGGGATGGAGGAGGTGGAGGAGGAGGGGACAAGAGAGCAGGGGAGCGGCACTGGCGCCGGCCGCGGCACTGGCCGTGGACAAGGGGCTGCAATAGCAGCTCCTGATGGCTGGCGATAATCTCCTCCGCAGTCCTGCCTCTTGCCGCATCTTCACGGGTTAGTTGACTTACTCAATTTCTAGAGCTAGTGCCTCTTGCTGCCACTGCCCCTTCTTCTCCCTGCGAGATTGTTCTCGCTACCCCCAATCTGGGTTTTTAGAGCTAAGTCAATGTTAACCTGTATGGTCTATATCCTGCATTGTTAAGTGTCAATTTGCAGCCCTCAATCTTTTGACTTCTTTAAGTCATCTAGAAAGATGTGTTTGAGCTAACTTAATGTTAACTTGTATGGTGCATTGTTAAGTGTCAATTTGCATATTAAACTATACCACCATCCTCCTCCTGATTATTTGTTATTGATAGGATTCAGAGTTCTCTGCTAACAAATCATGTGTTTCCTATTGTTGTTATATATTTTAGGCTCTTAAATGTTTCTCTTGATATTAAGAGAATTCAAACTTAGATGTCTCTCTTCTCATTCTTTGTACCAGTCCAGATCATATTAGATAGTGTATGTTGTAGGCTACTGATCAAGTAAATGTTTTAATACAGACTAAACTTATGAATCTGCAGAGGCTGCTGATGCATAAATGTAGGTGTCATAATTCATTTTAGATTATTATATTATTTTATCAACATGATCTTGCCATGAAACGTGTTGAAAATTATGCTATGACATCGTAAACCTTCATATATGTGCCGTTTTAAGATACTACTGTTGTGCTTTCAATATAAATGTGAAATGCAACTTTTTTCCTAACTACTATTATGTTCGTCATGCAAGTCCGCCCCAGCTAAAATTTCGGGCTAGGTCCGCCACTGCCTGCAATCCAGGGCTCCAAAAGGAACTGCAAAAACCTACCGAGCTATGCATATGCACGAAACAACCTGAAACTTGAGAACTACGTAGGACATCAAGTTCAGATCACACGTCGTCTCCGTAGCCTCAGCCCTCAGGCTTCAACCAGGCGCGGCCGGCAGCGGCGGACGCCCTCGTTGGCGACCTCGCAAGCGGGATTTTTTTTATTTTAACCCTTTTTAATCTAAAATTTTAAAAATAACCTCTTCCGAACTAAAATTTCAAGAAGTAGCCCTTTTGGTCGCGCCAAGCTCCATGACGCGACTAATACTTGAGTCACACCACATGAAGTGGCGTGACTAATGTACACGGTGACGTTGGAAAAAATCGCATCTTACGTGGCGGAGGGAGTCACGCCACGCCACCTGGCGCGACTCGTGAAGGAGTCACGCCACATATAGGTTGGTTCCCACCTCCCAGTCTCATTTAGCCGTGTTCCGTTATTCCTTTTAATTAGCAAATGAACTCCTAAATTTGTGAAACTCGAGATGTACTATCTATAAAGTGTATACATTCCATTTTAACTATGTGCACTCCAAACCATGATGTATAAAATGAGAAATCTAATTTTGAAATAGCCTAAGTGTTATTAAATCAACACATGAAAATTGCTAAGTCTGAAAATAGAGTCAACTGGTCGACTTTGGGCATACTTTTTGAGAAATTTTACACTAAGATCTTAAATACTTTTGGCCTACAAGTGAATTTGGATGTCCATAGGAAAGTTTGGACAAGTCGTTGGTCAAATATAACAAAGAATTCATAGTTTAAGGGAGGAAGTTGGAAAGTTGTGCTATTTTATACTTAGCTGACAAACTTAGAAAACAACACAACTTTCCAACTTTAAGCCTCCCTAAAACTATGAATTCTTTGTTATATTTGACCAACAACTTGTCCAAACTTTACTATGAACATCCAAATTCACTTGTAGCCCAAAAGTATTTAATGTCTTAGTGTAAAATTTCTCAAGAAGTATGCCCAAAGTTGACTAGTTGACTCTATTTTCAGACTTAGCAATTTTCATGTGTTGATTTAATAACACTTAGACTATTTCAAAATTAGATTTCTCATTTTATACACCATGGTTTGGAGTGCACATAGTTAAAATGGAAAGTATACACTTTATAGATCATACATCTCGAGTTTTACAAATTTAGGAGTTCATTTGGTAATTAAAAGGAATAACGAAACACGGCTAAATGAGACTGGGAGGCGGGAACCAACCTGTATGTGACTCCAGTCACGCCAAGCTCCGTGGCGTGACTCCTTCACGAGTCGCGCCAGGCAGCATGGCGTGACTCCCTCTGTCACGTCAGATGCGACTTTTTTCAACGTCACCGTGGACATTAGTCACGCCACTTCATGTGGCGTGACTCAAGTATTAGTCGTGCCACGGAGTTTGGCGCGACCAAAAGGGCTACTTTTTGGGATTTTAGTTCAGGAGGAGTTATTTTTAAAATTTTAGATTAAAAAGGGTTAAAATAAAATAAAAATTCCTCGCAAGCGTCGATCCACTCCGTAGACGTCGACGGCCTGCGTGAGCGTGTGGGCGCTGGTGAAGTAGCTTTCGCTGCAGATGCGGCACGCCGCCCTGGCGATCCAGTCCTTGCGGTCGATGTGGCACCCGACAGCCTCCAGGTAGCAGCAGAACGGGCAGGTGAACACCGTGTCCAGCTTCCGTCTTCCTCGGCGCCGCCATCGACTTGGAGGTCCTCGACTTCCTCTTCCCCATGGCTGGTGGTAGCACTAAAGCCGACGACGGATATCCTGCGCCGGCGACGGGAGTTTGCGGCAATCCGGCAGCGAGAGAGCTTAGGCTGGTCGCACCGTACGCCTGCAAAAGGAACTGAACGGCAAATAAGCAGATTTTATTCCCGCACCGCAGCCCTGCAAACCTGCCTCTACAGTTCCGTTCGCTACAGGAAAACTGGACAGCCAGCGCTCCTTCGGAGGACCTGCATCCTATCCACGTCAGCGACGGGTCCTCTCGCGCCAGCCCTGCGAAGAAGAGGGACGTCGATGCCGGGAGGCTGGCGGACGATGCCGAGGCAGAGGAGGAGCCTGCCGCGGGGAGGAGGCCGTCAGTGGCCGCTGCAGGCCACCACAGCGCCGGCGGAGGAGGAAGAGGCCGCCATGGCCGCAGTAGCGGAGAAGATGAGGCCAGCGGGAGCGAGGATTCGAGGAAGGGCGGCCGACCACCGCGGGCCGCCGGATCTCACATGCAGCGGAGCAGCGCGTCCGGGGCACGGTGAGGAGGCCGGCTGGGAGGAGGGCCGCCGGCGGGAAGGAGGAGAAGAACGGCCACGCCTCTGTTCCAGATCTCGTGCGGTGGCCGAACCAAGAGGATGGAGGGAGGGGGCGAGAGAGCTCGCCGCGGGCCACCGGTCCCCCGCAGCCCGCTCCGCCGGAGCCGAGTCCCGTCGCCGCCCTGCTGCTGCGCCATGGAGGACGAGGAAGGGAGGAAGCGGTGGTCTCGACCCCGCTGCGCCGGAGGAGGAGGAGGAGGCCTCGCCCCGGCCACCGGCCTCGACCCTGCGGAGGAGGCCGCCGCGCTTGGTGCCGTGCCACCGTCGGGGTGGAGGAGAAGGCCTCGACCCGGCCGCCGACGAGGAAGGGAGGGAGAGAGAGGGGGCCGCGAGGGCCACCGGGCGCCCGCGCTTGGTGGGGAAGGTGGCCAGGTGGGGTCAGACGCCGGAGATCTCGGCCGGCGGTGCTGCTTGCCTCGGTGAAGCAGAAGAGAGGAGCGGGACGGAGGCAGGGGAGAGAGAGAAAAGAGGCAGTTGATGTGGAGGTGATTTTACAGAGCTGCCGACCGCGGGATTTTCTTTTACAGATTGGTGGGATGAGCTCTGACATGCGGGCCAGACATTGTTTACAGATGGAGATACCGACGTAGCGGTGCGACTAGCCTTAGTCGTTTGAAGCAATGGGCTGCAGCTTCACGCCAGGATCTTGCTCGTTGACTGTATACAAGCTGACACTAAGCGCGTGGTTTGCATGCATATCTTGAGTCACATTGCTTCCAACACTAACTTTTAGCTCTTTAACTAAAAGAACATCATGGACTCGTACTGATTGCACTGCATGATGAACAAAACTTTCGCATAAACTTTTTCATAAAAAATATAGAAAAAGTAAAAAAATTCGAACACAAATTTTGAGGACAAAGTTTTCAAAACAAAAATCAGAGTGAAAAAGTTTTGGGAAAATCTTATCAAACAAACGTTTGAAATAGCTTTTAGAAAAAAGTTACACGCAAAAAAATTTGAACAAAAGTTTTCGAAACGAAAAATAAGAAAAATCAGAAAAGAAAATTTTGGAGGGACAAATTTCGAACTTGAGAAAAAGTTATACAGATAATTTTTTTAGTGGCCAAAATAAGAGAAAATTCAACAAAAATCATATGATTTTACTATCTTGGTACTTGTTATCAAGTAAACGAAGCGTATTTTCAAGCATTGACAATGTGGTTATCACAATTTATGAATTAAAAGTTGCGTTATAATTAGTGTGGTTTTTTAGGCACATGTGTGCCACATGTGCATTTTACTAGTAAGAAAAATTTAATGTGCATTTTACTAGTAAGAAAAATTGAAGAAAAATCAGAATAGAAAAACAACATTATATAAATTTTTTGAAAAAAAGGGCACTTGAAAGAAAACCAGCCCTCACCCGGAGTGATGGTGCTCCTCGGCGGACAAGCTCGCGTCGACCCAATGCCGCAGCTCCCTGGGGACAACCGCTACAACTCGAGGTTGCTGGGACCCGGCCCGCGAACCTCGTTGGGTTGACCCGTGACACCCACGGCCATCATCGGGACCCGACCCGAAGGAGGTTGGGCCCACAACCATCGGGAGCTTGCTGGAGCAAGCCGCCGCTTCCACATAGACGACACTTGTCGGGGCCACCGGTGCTCCTCACCACCCTCACCGGGGCATGCGACCGGTCCCCACGAGGCGGTGCTCGTTGGGGGCCTCTTGCCGGAGAAGCAGGAATGCCCCATGTTGTATCAACAGAGAAGAATTGGAGAGAGAGAGAGAGAGTCAAAGTGGACTGTATTTGTGGGGTCCACCGACCTGAATAAGCGCTCCGCGCTGTTGGCCAGAAACTCAACATCGTGACGTTTTCAAGCCGGATGTTGATGAGCTCCACGCAATGCGCTACCCCTGTTCATCGGTCGTATGGGAACTATTCCTAACCAAACTTTTCTTCGCAAATTTCTATAGCGTCGGAACCATTCCAGGCGCGGAATGGCCCGTTCTGCAGTAACAAGGGGACATTTAATTTCTAGGATTAACCAGAAAGGAAAGGAAGGGATTTAAACCGGTAATCGGCCACTTTGGCTGATAAAGTTGATAAAATGAGGAACTGTTGTGAAACTGAGTGTTCCATATCCCGTACTCTCGGATACGAGGCTGATGTGCTAATAGATTTGTTCTGAAAGAAAAATATTATGCAATAGGGATTACGGGAAAGACAAGCTAGCATGGAGACCCGTTCCGCCGTTCAGAGTCTTCGACGACGGCGGTGTGCGCACGCAGTCACACACTACACACACAGACACGACGCTACCACAAAAAGCTATCAACGCGGCCTGTGCTAGTCGTCTGCGTCTTCGTCGTGGTCGTCGTGACGAACCCAGTCATTGTTGCGCTTCTCTGTCTGCTATCTTTTGCCTTTGTCCCACACTCACCATGGTCCGTGAACAAGATCGATCTAGCTCCACCTCGACGATTTGGTTGGTAAGAATACGATCCCTTCATGATTACATGCGGTACTGCTCCGCGTCTTTCATTAAGAATTTAGCATATATCCATCTCCTCTGCGGCTCTGCCCTAGGCATGCATGCTTTCACGTTGTTGCGCAGCATCTGCAGCTGATCAAAATACTTTTTTTTTAGGGTTCAGTCGTTTTCTCCTTTGAGCAGGCATCTTGATCACAGCATCTGTGTGGGCCTTCTCTTAGCCAACGTAAAAGCAAAGCCCCGGTAGTGCACGCATACGCACTGGTGAAAGCAAAGCCCCAGTCTTTGAACAAGCTAGTGTGAATGCCCATTGCCCAGTTTAGAATTGGTCTTGAACTCGTGTTGACATGGAAGCAGGTTCCTCCATAGTCCATACCACCTGAAATGGAATTAATTTCTCCTTCAGACACCAGCTTGACTGGTGAGTGGTGACTGTACACGCGTTGACTCACGTGCTATATAAACCTCGTACCATCTCGCTAGCCCGTACACTCCTCCTGAGCAAAGCTCACATCGCCAGCACGTCTGCACGTGCACACCTCCAGGCGAGTTCTCTCCCTCTCCAGCGCACGCTCAACATGGCCGGGCTGGCTGGCTTCCTCTGCCTTAACGGCGGCGCCGCCGCAAAGCCTTCGCCTCCGCCACTACCGCCCACCGTGCCGTTGTCGCCCGCGCGGGCGGCTGACGACATCTCTTCCCGGCGCGCCGAGGTGCGTGGCCCGGGCAGCAGCGATTGGTCCGCGCTCCTCGACCCGCTCGACGCCGGCCTCCGCGGCGAGATCCTCAAGTATGGCGATCTCGCGCAGGCCACCTACGATGGGTTCGACTGGCGCTACTGGTCCCCGCACTGCGGTACCTGCCTGCACGGCCTCCGCCGCCTGCTCCCGGCGCTCGGCCACGCCGGGCACGGGTACGTCGCCACCGCGTTCGTCTACGCCACCTGCGACGAGGGCAGGGCCCCGCGCTGGCTCCGGCGCCAGCTCCACGCCGAGGCGTGGGAAGGGCACGCCAACTGGATCGGGTACGTCGCGGTGGCCGGCGCCGACGAGGCGGCGCGCGCCGGGTACCGGGACATCGCCGTCGCGTGGCGGGGCACCATCGCGCCGGACGAGTGGCTCCTGGACATGAGGACCAGGATGGTGCCGTTCGAGGGAATCGATGCCGACGCTGGTAAGGACAAGGGCGCCAAGGTTGCCAGGGGGTTCTACAGCATGTACACCTCCAAGAACGTAGAGGGCAAGTACGGCAAGCGCAGCGCGCGTGAGCAGGTCGCCGGCGAGCTCGCGCGGCTGGTGAGACACTTCCGCGGCCGTGGCGAGGACGTGCGCGTCACCTTTACGGGGCACAGCCTCGGCGGCGCGCTGGCCCTGCTCGCCGCGCGCGACGCGGCCGCGGCGCACCCGGACGTGACCGTCGCCGCCGTCACCTTCTCCGCGCCCCGCGTCGGCAACAGGGCCTTCTGCGAGGGCCTCACGTCCCGCGGCGTCAGGGTGCTGCGCGTCGCCGTCAGGCACGACGTCGTCCCCTTGGTCCCCAGCGTGCCCCGGGTGGTAGTCGACGCCCCGTTGTCCAAGGCTCTGGCCAAGCTGTGGGCGCTGACGGGTCGGCCGCCGTCGTGGGCGTACGTGCACGCCGGCGACGAGCTCGTGCTCGACGTGAGGAACTCCCCGTTCCTGAAGCACGCGTACGACGTACTGGGGTTCCACAACCTGGAGACGTGCCTGCACCTGCTCGACGTCCGCGAGGACGCCGCCGGCGCGTTCCGCCCCGGCGCGCGCCGGGACCTGGCGCTGGTGAACAAGACCTCCGACATGCTGCGCGACGAGGAGCGCATCCCTGCGTGGTGGTACTTGCCGGCGAACAAGGGGCTCGTCCGCGACGCGCTCGGCCGTTGGGTGGTGGCGGAGCGGGAGGACGACGACCTGCCGGTACCGGACGACCTGTTGCTGCTGTCAGAGCTTGACTGACAGTCTGACTGACACGTCGGATTCTGCATCCTCGAGCTTGTAAGGGCTTGTTCTCTGGGTTGAAAAGGAACAGTGCATCCCGTCCACATAACATCTTCTCCCACAAGAAATACTGTTCCAGCACTAATCATATATCACTTTTCACTCTCTTTTCACTCATCCAAACGTGGCCTAACAGATTGCAACATCACTCAACTGCGTAGTGATATCATAAGATCCGCGGTTATACCTGCGGGGTGGCGGGCGCGAACGCGCCGGCGTGGTGAGGCCCCAGATGCCCGACGCCGTCTGTGTGCTGCGCGTTGTGGAAATGCCAACCGGATCCTCTGGAGGTGCAAAGCTTGAAGGGTCCTGAAGTGCGAGTGGCGCGAGGACCGAGGACCAAGCTTCACCACCGCAGTGCCGCTCAACAGCCGACGGACGGCGGCGGTGACGGGAACAGGGGGTGCACGATATTCATTTACCGTCCAACTCGGGAATCACCGAGGCCGTCAGATCGAGAATGTTCGGCTAGATCTTAACCAAGGGAGGTAATCAGGAGCGTCGTGTGGGCCGATATGCGCTTAATGCTCGGCCCAATTTACTTCGGAGGCCCAGGAAATGAATAGTTGTGATTGTTGAATTTGTCTTTAAGTTGTGAACCGAAGCATGGTTCATCCATACAAATGTTCACTTAAAAGAGAGAAGGTGCACTGCTAGCGTCATGACGTCCGATCAGATCCTACATTGCAACATCAAAATCATAAAATCCGCATAATAAAAAAATCCGTGGTTGCAATATTGAGAAATATATGAGAAAAAATCTGGGATAGAAAAAATCTCATGCCAACATAAATATCATGTTTCATGCATCATTCATGGTGAAATATGAAGGAACAAAAGTGTGACATAGGCGTATGATACTTATAAAAATGTTGGCTTTGTTCTATAGTTTTACTAAAATGAAAAACCTGGTTAACCCCAAGCATAACGAAGCTATGCACGTAACTTCCTTATCTTCGTCTTTTATAGTTTTAGCAAAATGAGTGAAACATCATATTGAAAAAATGTCCCTCTGTTTTGGATCTTTAGAGTGCGTTTGTTTTGGATCTTTAGAGTGCGTTTGTCAGGTTCAGGGCCGGTCCTGAGTTTTTGGGGGCCCTGGGCGAGTTGAAAATTGGAGGCCCCTAATAGACAGGTATAACCATCTAAATTGTTTTTTTTCTTGAGGAAATCATCTAAGTATTTATGTGTCTATTTTAAAGTTGATTTTAGGCATCCATGAAACAAACGAGTCCACTTAAGAAAATTTAAATCCTTACCAGCTACCATGAATAACCGGCAAGAAATTGCATCCCTAATCACTCTCTTGAACAAGTGAACAATGTCTCCACAAGAAATAAGCCAACACTAATAGAGATCTTTGGATTTTTTTTTGGAATTGGTATCTCATTTGTACAAGGAAAAAAAATGATGAAGCAAAAACACCATGCTGATTCAAGAGCCCAATTAGTTGCCTTCACGTGTGTTGGCTGATGCTCTGACTTGATTTTGATTTAACTGCAGCGAGCAGTGTAAGTTTTAAGCCTTTAGTATACACACTAGACTACTAGAGGTATGCATGGTCAGCAGGGGCCCCTGCGATTTGGGGGCCCTGGGCGGCTGCCCCGGTCACCTACACTACAGGGCCGGGCCTGGTCAGGTTGTACCGAAACAACTTTGGCTCCGGCTGTGATGGTGAAACATGTTTCTTTTTTGTGGTTTGTATGTTTGGAAAAATGTTTGGAAAAAATAGAAACTTACTGGGCAATTCTAAAAAAAATGAGATCATTTCTTTACTTCCATATCTGCCAAGTTGCAATTATAAGTGCTTCCATGAAGAATTTTTGGTTGAAGTCTTGTTTGGCCCTCTCTGTCCTCTCAAACAAGGAAACTCCAAGTTGCCATTGCAAACCAATATCTTGCCAATATCTTTTTGCAAAAGAGCAAAGGAAAAGAGGTGCACGACAGTTTTCTAACTGTGTGCACACATGATACAATTATAATTGTTCCCTTCAATTTTGATTTTTTTCCTCTTCAGGATATTTCTGGTATTTAGTCTGTCCATTAGAAGCCAAATGAAAACTCTTATTGATGCATCTTGAATTCCATATCCATATCGGTCTTGGTGGTTGAATGTTTTTTGAGACCTGATTGGAAAAACTTTTGGATAAATATTTCTATGAAACCCAAATATAGTGTCACTGATCATTTTCTCATTGCCTCCTCCACTGCTCCACCACTCTCTCCCTTCCGCCACCAGCCACCTCCTTCACCTCCACTAAGTAGTAGTATAAGCAACCATATAAGAGGATCCGTTTTTTACATGCTTACCTGTGATGCACACTTGCACAGTAACATGTGTTTCTGGCCAACTATCGGTTGCCCCTTTCTCCTGCATAAGACAGAAGGTCCAAAATGTAAAACATGCAAGGATTTAATGCCTATGGACAATCTTTATGATTGATTTACTAGCTACTGCATGATTTAGTGTTGGGTGGGCTGATCTGTTTGCCACATCACCCCGAGTTATGTTAAAATTTATGCTAACTGACATACTAAGTTTATGCTTGCAATATGGAGAGAGGGGGGTGGGGCTGCTGAGGTACATGTGGCCAAGACTCTGCTGTTGATGGAGTTCGACAATTCTACACCTGTTGTCTACCTCACCTGGAGCATGGCATTCTCGAGCTCTAAGGAAACAAGTTATCATGCTAACATGATTGCATGTCCATCATCATGGAACCAGGTCGCACGTATAGTAGAACGGTTTTGTGGCACGTATATATCCTACAGTTGGTGATTATGTGGTGGTCTAGTCTCAAGATTGTGAGTTCTATGACATCGACACAGAAAAAAAGAAGTTGCTGATTTCTTATGTACCATGCTCCTGAGTTAAAGTTATGATCTTCCAGTCGTGAATATCGTTCAAACAAATACCATTCCAAAAGGAAGTCATGGTAACATGACGTGCTGAAGCTATGCACAGAGCTTGATTTGTTGATATCTCTTCAGCAAAATGAGTAGAGCTTGGTGTGGGAAAATGTCGCTCCGATCTTTAGAATGATCCTTGCTGTCGTGCTACCATTGCGGTGCATACAGGATGTGCTTTTCAATTTTCACTCCCTTGAGTGTTTTCCAGTCCTTTGTTCTTGCACTGTGGCAGATTGGCAGTGGCGTAAAACTCTAGGCAGGAGGATTTGGGTGCATCAGAACATCCCAACCATTGGGTGTGGGGCATTATTTGCCTACACGGTCGTGTAGGTCGTTTACACGGCATTTAAACGCTATTCAATAGTCAACCGTGTTGGCCGTTTAATCCCGTGTAATCTATTTTTGGACAGTTCAATCAGCCGTATAGTCTGACTACTCGCTAAACGAAGGCTGACCGTGTAACGTGTAGCATGTAGGCTAACAGTGATGTGGGGTGGGAATGGAAATCTGTTGACCTAACTAAGAACGCCTGTAGAGATGGCAAGCCCACGGCCTTGTTGGCCCATCGAGGCCCATCTCTGTCATGACGTGTGTGTACCGGTTGTGTAGTCTGTGCCGATATCCTTGCTGCTGTGTTGTCATCGATATGCTAGTTGTGCGACGCCACTCACCAGTGTGCCCGTTCTTTTTTTCGAGAACGTGCAACGCACGTTTTGCATTAAGAGAAGGGGAGTGTGACCCAAACCGTTTACAAGGATTACATCAGAAGGCAATCACCAAGTCTGAATTCGCTACCGATCCAAACACTAGGAGGTTAACCTGGCATGCTATTATCACGGGGAGTGACATCATTCTGGCTACCTCAAGAGAATAGAAACAGCCCGTACTACTCATTTGGCGGTTGCGCGACAGGCCAGCAGCACACCACCACTGCAGCTCCTCAGTTACCCTGTCCACTAATTGATGGGGGGGGGGCTTGCAAGATGACCGGAAGACACGCACTCGTTCCTTTCATTGCACAGACGCCACACCACAAGCGTAAAGATAGAGTCGAACATAGCTCTGGATGACTTGTGAACCCGTTTCCTTGATGACAACCACCACTCAATAGTCGTGTCTTGGAAGTTCGGAACCAGCACTTGCCAACCCCGTCTTCTGAAGATTTTGAACCATACTTCCCGGCTGAAAACAATGCGCAACAACAAGTGGTCGAGGGTCTCGTCCACATGGGAGCAGAGAGCGCAGTTACCGTGGTTGGGCATGCCATGACGCTGAAGGCGTTCCGAAGTCCAGCACCGGCCATGGAGCACCAACCAAAAGGAAGAAACAACACCTGTTTGGGGCCTTGATCTTCCATAGCTGTTTGGCTCCCAACTGCTCGGTCAGCCCCAAGAAGAAAGCTTTGTAATTTGTTCAAAGTACTGACCAGAGCTCGTCCACTTCCATCTAAATATATCTGGCTGGTCATTGAGGCTGCGCCTCTCCATCAAGTCCCACAGGCGGAGATATTCAAGGATCACTTGTACCGTTAATCCAGCTTTGATATCTCTAACCCATCTCCTTTGAGTCAGTGTGTCACGAACCGTTCTGAAGTTCCTGGTACGCGCAGGAACCGCAGTCAACAGATTTGGGGCAATCTTTTTTTTAATAACGAAACATTGTTCCGGCCTGGCCTCAACAATCCGAGGAATTGTCTGCGGCCAACATACAGCAAAGTAGCAGCAACTAGGCTGCAATAGTTCAGATCCACACACCACTCACAACAGCACCTAGGCCGTACCACATTTGACAAACGAAGCTCTCCCTAAACAAGATAGTAGACAAAGCATACAAGACACATAGCAATTTAAAAACTAGTTCTCGATACGCTTTAGAGCATTCCACCAAGACTTATGAAAGATCTCCAAAGCCGCTGACTCCAACGCCCGACAACCTTTCTTCAAAATGATTCTCCCTTCCTCTTTGGAAAGGACAGACCAGCTCCTGATCCAGATTGTCCCCCTAAATATCACCTGCAAAATAGATTTATATTGTGACTTTTGAAACACCAAATCATTCCTACTGAACCATAAGGCCCAGCAAAATGCCGCCATTCCAATCAGCACAAGGTTCCTTGGCTTGCTCGAAAAACTTCTAAGCCAGGGACCAAAAAGATTTTCCACATCCACTGGTTTTGTAACCCCAAATGTAAAATAGATAATCCCCCACATAAGTCTAGCCATAGGACAATCAAAAAAATAGGAGATTTGGGGCAATCTGATCGATGGAATTGCCCTCAGTCCACCTGTCCCTCCAGAACAACACGGAGCGACAATCATTTGTTGACACCGTCAGTTGTAATCGCGTCAGAATTAACCTTTGTATCCATCGTAGGTGCATTTAGATAGATAAGTTAGGGTGTGTTTGGGAGGGCTCCAAGCCCAGATTCAAAAAAATAGCTCCACTCCAATTTTTTCCTACCAAACACCCTAGCTCCAAAAACTCCAGATCCACCAAATCCATGGATCTAGCTCCCAACTCCACCAAATCCATGGAGTGCCTCAAGGGGTACTCTGTGAAGGCCTGTTTTGTACTCACTCATGGAGTTGGGTGGAAATTACCCACCTTTGCCACCCATTACACAACTTACCGGTTCAATTCTTTTTTCCCGAGACTCCTCGCGTCCCGTCGCCTCCTTCCCACGCCACGCGTCCCGTCGCCTTCCCTCCTTCTCCCGACCCGTCGCGAGCCGCGCCGCCGCCTCGTCGACCACCGCCGGCCGGCCAGACCGCCGGAGAACGCCGCAGATGAGCCGTCCGCCGCCCCGTCCGCCTCCTCCTCTCAGTTCGGCACGTCGAGTTGGCCTTCCCCGTCCTCCTCCTCTAACCCTAGACGCCGCGGATGCCATTGGTGCGGCGGCCGGCGAGCCAACCGGGGCTGACAGCCAGGTCGGGGATGACTCCGGCGACCCGTTTTCCCTCAGCAGCGGCACGACCGGCCTGGGCATGGCCGCGGCCGGCCTGGCCAGCAGCGCGGCCGGCCTTGGCCGGGGCGCGGCCGGGTTTGGCAGTGGCGCGGCCGGGCTCGGCAGGGGCGCGGCAGGGGCGCGGCCGGCATGTCCAGCCGCCCGGCCGGCCTGGGCAGCGACGCGGACTGCCTGGGCAGCAGCATGATCAGGGGTTTTGAATCAGACCCGTCCATCGGCAATGCATTTTTGGCGTCTCAAGCATCAGCTACCTCCGGTGCTCAGCGAAGGAGACGTGCTGCGTCGACCAAAAGGGTCGGAGATGATGAGGTATAATTCAATGTCTTTGCACTCTACATAAGTTTTTTAATTTCTAGATATGCCATAAATCATGTATAGGGAGACTATATTAAGCTGAACATGTTTTGTAATATCGCGTAGAATCGTGGGCAAGACGGAGACTGCACGTCTTTGCGCCATGACCGCGTCAGGGGGCCTCTCCGCTGCTACTTGTAAGCCGTGCATGTCGCACAGGCGACCACGAATGATGGCGCACCGTGTAGCTGCGAGTAGTGGCGGGGATCTCAGATCGGCCTGGTTATAATCAAAGGAAAATGCATCTGGGAAGCTGCTGTCTCTCTCTTTTTCTTTTGCGAGGACTCGCTTTTCTCTCTTGTTTGGCTCCAGAGCACTGGTAGGATTTTAGTTGACGCGGTCACCACCTGCCGGCGCCGCGCCGTCGCCGAGCTCACCGTTGTTGAGCTCGGTTCCAACATCATTCACCTCCACTGCTACTGAAGCTTCAAACAGCGCTGACATCCAACTGTTGGTGGCCACACTGCCACAGCCATGCGTCATGACATCCATCCAGTGCGACCGTTCTGTTTCCTATCAGCGAGACGAGGCCGCGAGGGCGCCCGGTCGCCAATCTCGCGCATGGATTCCGCATTTCCGCGGCAGAGGACGAGGACGCGCACGAGCGCGACGCCAAACGAACAAGGGCTAACCACCCCACCCGCCGGGGACGTCGTCGATCGGATCAGCGGCCTCGGCGACGACGTGCTCCTCCGCGTCCTCGAGCTGGTGCCCGACGTGCGCGACGCGGTGCGCACGGGCACGCTCTCGCGGTGGTGGCTCGGCCTGTGGACGCGCGTCCCCGCCCTCCTCTTCGCCGCCTCATGGCTGCCGCTGGTGCCCACTCAGCAGCAGCCGCCAGTGGCGGTGACGATCAGCGCGCCGCCCTGGAGTGGTACGTCTCCTTCCTGAGCGGCGTCCTCGCCCGGCGCGCTCGATCCGAGTGCAACGTCGAGTGCCTGGCGATCTCGTATACGGCGGCGACGGCGACGGATACTATTGCGCGAGAGCTGGAACGGCTAGTGCCGGCGTGTGTCGATGTAGTCGTTCAAAAATCAAAACTGGATCTGGCTGCACGGGGTGAAGTCCTTCACTGTCATGCTGTGGACCTGCGTGTGCCTACAGAGGAGGACGAGCTCGAGGAGGAGGAGGACGACGACGACCACCATAGAGATGACGTTGACGACAATGGCAGCGGCGGCAGAAGGCAGCCCTTAGTGATTATCGACGATGAGCTTCATGGCCCTGAAAGGCTGGAAACCATGCATTTGGCATTAGGAGAAGCGGGACTCCAGCTCCCTACTACCACCATGAAATTGGCATCACTCACGGATCTTTCGCTTGAGAGGATCAAGCTCGCACCCGGCGTCGCTCAGCTCCTTGCCGGCCTCGTGTCGGCGAATTGCCACGCCTGCAGAAGCTGCGCATGAGCAAGCTTCGCCTCCCTTCCCACGATGAAGAGATGCGGCTCGATGCCGATGTGCTCTCAGAGCTATGGGTAGAGGGTGTCAACGTGAGGTCACCGGAACTGAGGACTCCTAGCCTCCGGGTTTTCCACATCGACACCTGCTGCCACGAGCTGCTTAGGGTATCGGCTCCGAGGCTGGAAGAGCTCACAATCTTTCAACTAGGCTACCCGCCTTCGAGGCTTGACCGCTTGAGGTCGATGGTGACTTGGAACACGTCCGAAGCCTCAAGCTATTTTTGATGGCACATCGTGCCTGTCATTATGGTGGCACTGAGAATGATACCAACATACTCCTCAAGCATTGTGGCTCAGTGGTATGCCTCGATGTGATTCTTGAAGGTCGAAAGGTACGTCCCTCGGTAAACAGACTCCTTCCGGATTTTTTTATTTTAACCCTTTTAAATCTAATTGTTTAATAATAATCTCTTCCCAACTAAATTTTCAAGAAGTAGCCTTTTTGATCGCGTCAAGATTCGTGGCGCAACTAATAGTTGAGTCACGCCACATGAGGTGGCGCGACTAATGTACACGATGGCATTAGGAAAAGATACAATTGACGTGGCAGACAGAGTCGCGCCACACAGGCTGCCGTGACTCACGAAAGAGTCATGCCTGGGCTGGGAGTTCCAGGTCTCATTTAGTAATTGAAAATTCATCATTTCAATTAGCAACAGATTAGGCGCTCAACTTTTACAAAAGATTAGCAAAGCGGCAATCATGCGAAGAGATTGGGAAACACGACTTTCGGGAGGGCCGGAACATGATTCAAGCATGAAGATACATGCTGAAATTTTTAAAGAGGCAGCCCCGGAAGACAAGAAAGAGGAGCCAATCCCGAAAAAACTTGAAGAAGTACACACCGAGACAAGAACTACCCCGAGCATCGACTTCACCAAGTCAAATGAAATAAATGAAAGGAGTATGTCAAGCGCGAAGCCATTAAGGGAGTTCGAGCAAATGGATTGGGTTCCAATTGATTATGGAGAAGTGTTCGACAAGAGAAGACCGTACCCTAACCAAAGGGGGATGGCAAGAGCATTGGAAGTGGACTTCCCACCGGAAAAGCAAGCGGAAAATCTATATGATCTTGAAACCACCAGTGAGATCTTTCGAAAGCTCTTTGGTGAAGATGAAGTGGATCCGGATCACATAGCCGAGGTGAAAAGAATCACGGGAATCAAACCCGAAGCATCACCATACGCTCGCCTCGTCAAAGTTTATGCAATAGGATCCGATCAAGAGGAGAAGATGACTCCACACTTGAGTTGCGAGATTAATGGAATTCAATACAAGGCTTTATGCGACATCGGAGCTCAAGTAAGTGTCCTATCCTCTAAAATTATGATAAAGTTTAAGATCATAACCTAGACTTAGTCCCAACTTCAACAAAATTAATTATGGGAGATGGTAGAACTATTAAACCTCTTGGTATTGCTTGCAACCTTAATGTAATCATCTCTGAAAAGTGCATACCAACTGACTTCTTTGTTATAGATGCCTATTATGATAAACATGATCACATAATCTTAGGTAGGCATTTCCTTAAGTTGGTTGATGCCGTTTTAGATGCCGGAGAAGGCAAAGTAACAATAAATCTTAATAGAGATAAGTACACATATGATTTTCTTCGCGCTTCTAATTTTGCTTCACCCCTTCCTCCCGAGGAAGAAGAAGAATAGGAGATAGGTAGCCTTTGTTTTGTTGAAACTCTTAGAGACCTGCTGCAAAGAGCAATAGAGAACCAACCTAATTATCAACAAGACGAGGAATTATAGGAAGCAACGACAGGACTCGAACCACAAGATGGAAGAGTGGAGGAGGAGAAATTCGAAGACATCGGAGACACTAGACCCGAAGAACCACAAGTGCCTGAGGTGGATCTCAAACCTTTGCCCAAGGGATTGAAGTACGAATTTTTGGGCCCGGACAAGACTTATCCTGTCATCGTGAGCGACGAGATGAGTTCCGAAGAAAACGAGAAGTTGCTGAATTTATTAAAAAAAGCACAAGAAGGTGATTGGATATTCAATCAATGATCTCAAAGGACTTAGCTCAGCCTTTTGCACTCATCGTATACCAATGGAAGACCAATGCAAGCCCGTAGTGGACCATAAAAGGAGGCTAACCCATGCCATGCGAGAGGTAGTGAAGAAGGAGGTTATCAAGCTATTAGATGCCAGAATCATCTACTCGGTGCCGCATAGCGAGTGGGTGAGCCCCGTACATTGTGTGCCGAAGAAAGGAGGTTTAACCGTGGTGAAGAATGGGAAGGATGAATTAATACCGCAAAGAACCGTGACCGAATGGCGGATGTGTATCAACTACCGAAAATTGAACAAAGCAACGAAGAAAGATCACTTCCCCTTACCGTTCATTGGCGAGATGCTTGACAGGTTAGCAAATCATGCATATTTTTGCTTTCTCGTTGGATACTCGGGGTTCATGCAAATCCCTATTCACCCGGATGATCAACACAAGACAACTTTTACTTACCCATATGGAACGTTTGCCTATAGAATGATGCCCTTAGGTTTATGCAACACTCCGGCCTCTTTTCAACGTTGCATGATGGCGGTGTTCTCGGAATTCATCGAGGAAATTGTCGAGGTGTTCATGGATGATTTTTCTGTTTATGGGAAAACTTTTGTGGATTGCTTGGCAAACTTGGACAAGGTTCTCACAAGGTGTGCGGAGGTCGATTTAGTGCTAAATTGGGAAAAATGCCACTTCATGGCAAAGCAAGGTATAGTGTTGGGACACGTTATATCCGAAAGAGGAATTGAAGTGGATAAAGCTAAAGTGGAGACGGTTGAGCAACTCCCACCTACGGATGTAAAGTCTTTGAGAAGCTTTTTGGGCCATGCTGGATTCTATAGAAGATTCATCAAAGATTTCTCAAAGATCACTAAGCCTTTGACTCAACTTCTTCAAAAAAGATGTGGCATTTGACTTTGATGAGAAGTGCTTAGCGGCATTCCGGACTTTGAAGGATGCTTTAATAAGTGCCCCTATCATTCAACCTCTGGATTGGAGTCAACCCTTTGAAATCATGTGCGATGCAAGTGACTATGCCGTAGGGGCAGTTTTAGGGCAAAGAAAGGAAGGTCGGGTTCATGCTATATACTACGCTAGTAAAACTCTTAATGAAGCTCAATTAAATTATGCCACGACGGAAAAAGAGTTGTTAGCGGTTGTTTTTTCCTTCGAAAAATTCAGATATTACATTGTGAACTCAAAAGTCATTATTTACACCGATCATGCGGCAATCAAGTATCTTTTGGCTAAGAAGGATGCTAAACCAAGATTGATTTGTTGGATCCTTCTCCAAGAGTTTGATGTTGAGATCCAAGATAAAAAGGGGGTGGAAAATGTTGTGGCCGATCATTTGTCAAGGATGAACCGTGGACAAGATGACAAGGAGCCCATAGAAGATAAAATGAGAGATGACCACCTCTATTGGATAATTGACAAGGATACTTGGATGATCGATATCATTCGGGCAATTCGGAGAATGCCTCTTGATCACCTAGATAAAAACGCTCAAAGGAGGGTAATATCCGAAAGTCAAAAATATTTTTGGGATTCACCTTACCTCTTTAAGCTTGGGAATGATGAAGTCATGAGAAGATGTGTACCAAGAGAAGAGAGGCAAGAAATTTTGAGGAAGTGACATTCGGCGAAATACGGTGGACATTATAGTCATTTTCGAACACAAGCAAAAGTATCGTCCAGTGGATTTTATTGGCCGGAGATGCATGAAGATGCTAAAAGGTATGTTGCCTCATGCCCCGAATGCCAAAGAACCAAAAACATATCTCAAAGGAATGCTATGCCCTTGAATTACAATCTACATATCAATTTATTCGATGTTTGGGGGATTGACTTTATGAGGCCTTTCAAAAACTCACATGGATATATGAGCACATCCTAGTCGTGGTTGATTATGTATCCAAGTGGGTAGAGGCCATTCCATGTCGTAAAGCTTCCACGAAAGAATCCATCACAATGATTAAGAGTGTGATTTTCCCTTGCTACGGTACTCTAAGAATCTTGATAAGTGATGGAGGAATTCACTTCACCGGGAAGAACTTTAAGAAGTGCTTGTCCAAGTTGGGGATTGAACATAGAGTGGCTACGGCATATCACCCAAAAACCAACGGACAAGCGGAAACATCAAATAGGCAACTAAAGAGCATCCTCAATAAGGCTATAGGAAAGGGAGGCAAGGATTGGTCAAAGAAATTGGATGGAGCATTATGGGCATATCGGACGGCATTTAAGACACCAATAGGTATGACTCCATATCAATTTGTTTATGGCAAAGCTTGTCATCTTCTGGTTGAGTTAGAACACAAGGCATATTGGGCAATAAAAGAGATGAACCTCGACTTAGACGCCACACGGATAAAACGAAGGATCCAAATTAGCGAGTTAGAGGAGATGAGGTTGAAGGCCTATGAAAATGCAAGTATTTACAAAGAGATAATCAAGATATGGTATGATAAGAGGCTTAAAAAGAAAGAATTCAAGAAAGAAGATAAGGTCCTCCTCTATAATTTAAGGTTTAAAACTTTTGGAAGAGGAAAATTGCAAAGCAAATGGGACGGACCTTATGTTGTTCATTCGGTGCTATCCAATGGAGCGATCACAATCATGGATGCAAAGGGAGATCAATTCATGGTGAATGGTCAGCGGCTCAAGGTGTATCTCGAACCCGATGTCGTGCCCCTTCACTATGTTGACATCTTTATCATGGAGGATGCTCCTGAACGTCAAGCCTAGGATGTAAAACAAGGTATGCAATCTGTAAATAGCTTTTGTTTTTATCTTTCTGTAGTTTTTCACGAGTTTTTGCTAGGCCATCTTTTCTATATGGGCTAATAATCAAATAAGAGTGGGATTCGTGAAAAGTTGGACCGAACCGGCCCGCGAAACAAGGCAGGCCGCCCGGCCCGGTCGGATCGGCCCAGAGGCCCAAGGCGGCGATTCGTGCCCATTTTTCTCTGGGACGCATCTCGTTGGCTTCCAAGTTTAGACCGACGATTTTTGGGAAGTCAAGAATAGGAAAGGTTGGGTTCTAGGGCATTCTTTCTCGGGCTACTTGAAGGAACGAGATGGGAGCTCAGGAATCCATCCCAAGTTGCATTCTTTCACGTCCACAATAGCTAGAGCAGTAGCCATGGCGTCCCCAAGGAGCGAGGAGGTGAAGCTAGGAGTTGAGAAGCCTATGGAACCGGAGGAGGTGTGGCGGTGCGAGCCCAAGCCCAAGATAGAGATCAAGAGGACCGCTCGCATCCGTTGCAGAGGCCGTGTCCCGACCGGGCAAATCGCAAGCCATCACCACATCAAGGAGGAGAGGATCGCAACTCCCGTCCGGCGATCGGAGCGTCTTCGGGGGATGAAAAGGAAGAATTACAAAGAGAAGACGCCCGAGCCAAAAGACTATGGAGATAGTGACTTCTCCGACAACCGCAACCCGAGTTCGTGGGCAGCCGTCGGGAGAGATGATAACGACCTTTATTACTGGGAGGAGGTCCCTAAGGAACCAACTCCCGAAGGTCCCACTGGTGGCGGTGATCCCGACGGCGACGGTGACGGCGACAACAGTGGAGACCCCAGCGACGACGACCCGTTTAGAGAGCACCCGATGTGTTGTGCGGCGTGCCGCCACGCTATATCGAACCTCTTCACGTCCTTCGACGAGTGCTTTCAAGCCATGGAAGCAATGCTGCAAAGGATGGAAGACTTGGAGCACGTAGTCGACGATGACTACAAGTTCCTTAACCGGAACGTACGTAAGCTCTTTGGAATGGTCGCCAACATCAAGAAGAATTGGTGCTCATCGTGTGGAAAATTCCACTAGATTAGTTAGGGTTCTTCCCCTCTATGTTTTTTTGTAAAATACGATGAGGATGTCATATGATCTAAGCGTGGGGGAGAGCTAGCTAGCTAGTTTTTAAAATTTTGCCTTAGTAGATTGGTTTGGTTTGGTTTAGAGCTTGCTAGTTTAAATTTTTGGTGTGTTTTTAAATTTTTAGCTTGAAAGTGTGTTAAATTAGTGTTTGAGTCGGAAAATCAAATAAAAAGAGTTTTTTACTTAATACCTCATGTGATGTTAATTCTTTCATTACTTATATGTCTTTCTTTCATCTTTGATTTGTGAGCATGAGCAATAGTTTTGAAAAATTTACTGTGGTGCTTAGTGGAGTTTTCACCTCTAAAAGTGCCTGCACCATACTTTGATCTAGAACCTTGTTTCGGTTATGTTAAGTTCAATGCTAATATTGGAGTTATTTGTTTCTGAAAATTATGAGAAAAATCCTTGTAATAAAGGTTAGCAAAATCTCTTTTCTAAGTTGAGAGACAAAGAAAAATCCTATACAAGGCCGACTCAATATCCGCTCCACCATAAGTGCGGTTAGCATGATGAGTTGGGCTAGAATCCTTCTCTCTTGGAAGTTTTAATTTCGAGCAATGATCATGTCCTTGTCTTATATCTTTTATTGCTAGCCTCGTCATGTATTCGGTAACGAGACTCTCGCATTGAAAGTCCCATACATCGCTGAATTCCATACCCAACTCACAATATCTCTTTTATACATCTTATTCCTTGAACACAACCTATGTTCGAAGATTCGTCTCGTTCCTAGCATGGTTTTTATTTAAAATTCAGATTGTGTTTATGCAAGAGGAGATGAGCGAAGAACTTCGGAAAAGAGGTAAAGATGTCAAGAAAAGAGAGAAGAAGAAGAAAATGGGTGTATGGAAAAGAAAAGAAAAAAAAGGAGAAAAAGAAAAGGAAGAGGAAAGCAAGAAAGGTATGAGCAGGGATGAGTGAAGTGAAGATCAAATGAAGTGCGAGGAAGGATGCCACGTTGTTGAGAGACGAATCTTCTCTTCTTCCAAACATGTGCAATCCGACAACGAGGACATCAGTGATGCCTCGGAGTCTTATTTTCTTTTGCCCTTGCACATGTCCACCATTCTATATCTTCTTATCCTTGACACCCTCACATCATGGTTTAATTCTCATGATCATTGGCTTGAAAGGTAAACGATCATTAGAGGAATTTCTTAGCTTGACAATATTTGTTTTGATCTCACTAGCCATACCTATAGCTCCACCTTACATGATAAATGAGAGACTTTTTTTTAGCAGTATGATAAATGAGAGACTTGTGGGAGGAAAGAGTTTATGAATTGTTTAGGATAGCCACTTCAATGAGTGACATGTGAGGACTTGGAGGAAGGCTTTTGTCTAATACTTGTTGCTGGAATTTTATTTTGAAAAATCATGAAAACCCTCCGATGGAAGCAAAGAAGTAAGCATGGCTGGAGTTGAGGACCTCTAGTGAAAGGTATGAGTTGTGGGGTAAATCTTTATTTGGTAAAATTCTAAACGCCCATGTTTATGTATCATGATCATTGCTTTCATGTTTGTTATATTAAAGATCAAGGATTGGCTAACTTGTAAAGAAAGATTTAGCGGAGCATGTTTTCAACACCATAGACAAAAGTTCTTTCGCAAGGAAGTTGCTCGAGGACGAACAAGATCTAAGCGTGTGGGAGATGTTGACGGTGAATTTTGGTACACCAAACATGTTCGTTACATTTTGGTTTGAGTTTGATTATGGAACTAACCCGCCACTAGGCACACTAATGATATGACAAGTTCAACTTTGTATGTGCATTTGGAAGTGCTATGTTTTTTTCAGGAAAACATGGACTAAAGGGACGGAGTCACAACAAATTCAAAGGAGCAAATGAGGAGTCTCGTTCGTGTTCAAATGCAAGGTGAAACCACTCCCAAAGGTGGCAATGACCAAGGTGTTACAACAGAGCATCCCCGATGACTAAACGTAAAGACCGGACTTCATGCGAGAAGACCTCATATCTTAAGCGCGAGGATGATGTCGCCAAAACGATGCAATTAAAGAGGTTAAAGTCCAAAATGACGAGAGGACCCACGTGGAGGAAGGGGCGACCGAACCGGGCAGAACTGGGCCTAGGCTGGTCGGCCCAGGCCGACCGGCCTGGCCCCTTTCGACGTCGGTTCGGCCCCCCCATTTCTTGAGCGTGAAGATGATGCAACCCTAAGTCAATGTGGGCGCCGCCATTCGCAGAAAAAGAGCCATTCGCCCGAGAGGTCGTCCACAAGGGAGAGAGGTTGGAGAGGAGAGAGATTCATTCGCAAGAAGGATCAGTCGAGTCCAAGGAAGCGACCACAAGTGGAGGAGGACGTCGAGGCCCTGCCACGGCACTCCCGGAGGAGAAGGAAGACACTGTCGGAAGCGTCACCATGATCAACGGCGCCATGCTTAGCGCCTTGATGGGGTAAACTTCTCATTTGTCCATGGGGTTCTAAACGTTCTTGTGATGTAATCGCTACTCTTTATGGTTCCAATCTATCAATCTAGTGTTGAAGTTTCTTTGATATTTAAGGTTAGCTACCGTGCTTTTCAGGAGTATAGATCTCACTACTCCCTTGGAACCCTTCAATACGCCGTGATCATCATAGGTCTAGTCATGAATACCTCCGCGTAGTGACAGTACGAGGGGAGGGAAAGGTCAAAACCGTGGTCACACCCCCCGATAGATTAGATCAGTTTTGTATCTCTTGACGGTTGCATGATCAAGTATCGTAGACCCTATGGGCAAGTGTCTATATCTTGTGAGTCTCACAACCTTCTCTAATGTAGAGTAGTTAGCCTTTAGATTAGTCTTAGTCTTTAGGTTTGTTTAGTTAACTAGGTTAGTGCTAGATCAAACGCTTATAGTCCTCATGCTCCGCGGATTGACAAGAACCTAGGAATCCCTGTGGTGAAAAAGGTGTAGGTCCGTACGCTTGCGGATCGTAGGTGGATACGTGTTTCAACCATCAACATCTCATAAAGTGGTTGTTTCGCTCATTAGGTGGTTGTTTCGCGAAGCAACGACCTCTTTCTCTCTCCTCACTCTCTCTCTCTTCCACATCATCAAAAATCTTACGTGGCATTGCATGGGACGACCTATGGGACTGCTGACGTGTACCAATGTACTTGCTCTAACAAGTGCTAGAGAGGACTTCGTGAAGTGACCATAAGTTTCAGACAGTTTCTCATATACTTGAGGATTTTAGGAGCCGTCCATTGGTCTAGATCGGATGGTTAATGTGGAACGAAACCAAATATTTGTGGGCAGGAACTAACTTTTTTGGGTCATAAACTAATTCTAAAAATAAAGGAAAGGTATATCATTATTTTCACTCGTCGGCCCATATAGCTGGCTGCTGGCCCATTATCACCGGCCCATATGTTCGATTGGTCCGAATGTCGGCCAATACACTGACTCTCGTCCGTCGCCGTAGACATTGACCCGTCGTTGCTGGCGCCTCCACATCACCTCCGACGGAGCCCCTCAAGTGTCCCAGGAGCACTGGTCAGGCGGATTCGGTCGTCGTGCCCGCGGCCTGTGCGGCGGTGCCACCAAATCTGCCGCTGCGCCGGCGGCAGGGGATTTGCCGATGAGGCGCTGCACCAGGTCCTTGAAGCCGGCGGTGTCGGAGGCCCCGAACTGCCGACTGCGTCTCGATGTGGTGACCTTGACGCCGGTGCTGCCGCCTATCCATGCTTCGTCCTCCTGCTGGCTGCCGAAGGCGTCGCGAGCCCCGGGCGAACGTCGTTGTGAGCCGGAGTGAAACTGAATTCGTGCCACATTGCACTCGTCGGCTGGCTTCTACTACATCCAGCTCCGGGAGAGCTACCTTACAACTACTGCGCCGCTCCACACGGTGGCACTCGCAGGCATGTTGTGCAAAGTCAGAATAGAACATTCCTGGCGCATTCCAATCCCAAATATTTGTAGATCTGTCGCGTCTCAGTTTCAATTTGTTGGATTGGATAAAGTCATCAAATGGCAAAAAGCTCGACCATCTACCCACAACCATATATATATGCACATTCTGTATATATGTGCACTTGTGCAGGATGACGTTGCTTGATTGATTGATGATTGAAGACGAAGTACTACATGGTGGTTGGAAAATTTAGTCCACTCCAACAGCTAGAGATAGTTTCAGAAGGCTTAACACACGTTTGTGAATTTGTGCTTCTTTCCAGTACAGCCATTAGGCAACGTGGATTATTGTCGATGATCTACAGGGTCTCAAGTTTCAAAAGTAATCTTAGGAGAAGATGGTGCTTTCAAGTTAAATTTCCATTCCCTGATGCCCCCAAGTCCTATCTGTCTGGATAACCTATAGATTCCTTCCAACCTATGGCGGCACTTGCAAACCAACAAAACCCATATAAGTGTTAGAGTGGCGCAGCGGAATCCGGCCCGACCCGTCGGGAATCGATGGGTTTAGTCCCACATCTGGAATCGATGGGGGAGGAGCACAACATAAAGGTGGGGGCAGTCATCACCCATCAGGCTAGTCTTTTGGGTTGAGTTAGGCCCAAGGCCTTGATGTTGTGGGCTCCGGTGGACCTAGGCCTGTTGTGGCGCCGGCTCGTGGGTATAGCGGGCCGGCCTGGATTCCGCTGCGTCACTCTAACAATTGGAGTAGTAGCTGCTGGCATTTGAAATGTACAGAGTCAATGCATTGTTGTTACAGGCCATTTTTATAATTAAAAATGTTCAAGGAAATATGCTGATGATTATTTATATATCTTCACTTGCACCATGGCGACTATTACAAGCCACGTAACCTTAAATAAGGATATATGGAAAAACAAATGTCACTGTTTTTAACTGACAACACACCCACACAAAGAAGAAACAAACATCAGGACCACCTCACCCAACATGATAGCATCCCAACAACGATGATACACATAATCTTGTAGTGACATCACCAAGCCTCACACGTGTTTTAAATAGTTCAGCTACATCTCCGTAAAATATTTCAGTAAAAATTTGAGCACCTAGGCCATCGGTCAGCAGGATATCAAAATGGCATTCATTTTTTTTTTTTTTGAAGAACCCAAAATGGCATTCACATATGCAGCACTCGTCCTCATGGTGCTGGTCCTTTGAGTTATCTGAACAAATTCAGAAAGGACGAGATCTTATTCATATGTAGAAAGGACAAGACTGAACACTGAACTTTTGCCTTTTATTCTATAAATTACCATGACTTCATAATAATGTGAACTGCATCATTCTTGTAAGGCCAAAGGGCATATTTTTATCCAGATCTCAAACTATTTCGAGTAGTGCAATCAAGGCACTAAAATACAGTAACAAATAATAAGATTTGGAGGGGCATATGCACTATGAAATTCTTCGTGAGTTAAGACAATCTGTAGCTCTATACAAATGCAGCCCTGCACATGGTGGTGGTATTCCGTTCAGATAACTCAAAACAAAAACAAGTCAGCCTTTTCTTCATGTGCTTTTCTTCACAGAACTCTTGACGACTACAAACAAACTTCCTCATACATATTTCATTAGTAGTTTTGTCTCTTTGAAGGTAGCACTTCCTTACACTAAACCCCTTTATCGCAGCATAGTCGTTGTAGAATTGATGACCTTCATTCTCACCACTAAATGTCTTGCTGACAATTTCATGATAATCTAAGAGACCATCTTCACTTAAATCAACCATTTATCTTACATTACGAGTTTATGACATATATCAGTTCTACGGATTGTCGATTGATTTATCCTTTTGTGTATTAAATGTACTGCAAATACAAGAAATAAAATCCCTAACACTTGAAAATGGTTAGCACATTGGTAGATGCATTTGATGGAATTACCTTTGGATAAACCAAAAAAAAAGTGCACATTATTACAGTTGCAAAATAGCTAATGGTTGAGTATCTATTCCTTATTTACTTGTATAATTAAATAGGATGGTACATGTCACTGGAAATGAATAAGAAACTAGCATGAACCTAACGACAACTTCATCTGACACGTACCAACAAGTTGCAACTTCTTTTTCGGAAGCCCATCCGGAAAGAACTCCGAGGTTAAGCGTGCTTGGCCTGAAGCGATGGGTGACCGACCGGGAAGTCCTTCCCGGGTGCGCACGAGTGAGGACAAAGTGCGCAGAAAATACATGTGTTGGTCTGTGGGGATATTCTTGAAGTCCTAAAGAGCTGCCAGGCGTAGGCGAGCCCAGCTTCGGGGAGGCGGGTCGTTACAAATGGTATCAGAGCCGACTCTCGCGGTTTCAGGGGCGTGTGTGGTCGCAGTTGCGCAGGCATGGTGTGCATGGCTGGTGTGAGCCCTGAGTGGTCACACAGCATGGCACATGCGCTGGCACTGGATCCACGGACGTGGCCAAGAGAGGACGTTCCTAGCTTGGGGTTGATCGACGAGGACGTCAATCTTCTATGGGGTGTGTATGTGACATCCCAGCCCAAGGCTTAATAGGATTGATAAGAATACTCATACCAACAAGTTGCAACTTCTTTTTCGGAAGCCCATCCAGAAAGAACTCCGAGGTTAAGCGTGCTTGGCCTGGAGTGATGGGTGACCGACCGGGAAGTCCTTCCAGGGTGCGCACTAGTGAGGACAAAGTGCGCAGAAAAGACATGTGTTGGTCTGTGGGGTGTTGGGTATTTTAGCGACACACGAAATAAATCCGCAAGCGCACGGATACCGTTGTAGCTTTCACCTCAGAGTATTCCAAGGGTATCGAATCCAAGGGAACGTGTGTGCACTAACTTCGTACTAGTCAGTCCAAGGACACACCCAGATAAGAGGCAAGGATAGAGAGGATTCCTAAAGATAGCACTATAGATGAGATTAAAGGTCGATCTCTAGATAGCCCTGACTTAACAGGCGACTCCGGTATGCGGATCTATGTGTAAGGAGCTTTGACTATATCCAGCTCCAGAGGATCAACGAGGGCCAGAAGGGCTGTCACCACCTCCTGAACTGCCTCTACCTAACCTTGGGATAAGCCGAACGGATGATAACCGGTAGCGTGTCACAACGTCCACGTTGTGGTTACTGTCGTAGCCAACGGACTACGACACCCTGTACTAATAGAACTATGACGAGGGCCCGGATTAGGGCCCCCTTTTAACGGCGAGATAATCACTCTTGAGGTGGAGTCTTCGGACACCATTGACAATGTGAAGGTCAAGATTCAGTATGAGGAGGACTGTGGTCCTCGCCAAGACCATCACTGGCAAGACGCCTTGTCTCCGACCTGTTGGACGCTTCCCCGACAAGTCTCCAACTAGGGGGTGGCTTCTCCGACAAGTCTCCGCCTCGCATGAGGAGTCTCCGCCTCGCACGAGGAGTCTCCGCCTCGCCTCCGACAACTCACTCATTCGCACGAGTAGTTTCCGTCTCCGACCGAGGCGAGGCCCGCACGAGAAGGTCGGAACGAGAAGACCGGGGCCCACACAAACGTGGCGCCATCCTGACGACCGGGCTCCCCCGCAACGACGCGTGGGGCGCCAGTTCCCCATGCCATGCAAACACCCCAGCTGGCGGTGCGCACGGGCGGCCGGCTCTGACAAGAGCCGTAATGCGGCACTGTTCCGTCACGCGGCCCCCGACACGACGTCCCGTCCGACCCTGCAGCACGCCGACCCCGTCAGAGGCACTCGAGTGCCCCCTATGGTTAGCGCTAGCCTATGATTAGGGCCTAACGTGGCGGGCTCATCCCGTGCTCAGACGGGCTGAGTCAGCACCAAAGAGCTCGGAGGAAGCGCCAAGTGCCCGGAATAAACAGCCCCACCCGGCCACGCAACAGCCTCGATGACAACGCGGTTCAGCCCCACTTCAATGCGCCTTGACGGACAGCGACGCGCGAGAAGACATCCCAACGGTGCAGGACTGTAGCTTTTACTTGAATCCCCTTTTTGCCCCTCCCCCTTGCATCTATAAAAGGGAGAGAAGGGCAACCGTCACAAGGGCTGACGAACTGAACTTTCACACCCCAAGGACTTGGGCTCGACACCCTCTCCCGACAAGTTTGTAACCCCTACTACAGACATCCCTAGCGTGAGAACACGACAGCTCGATACTGGATGTAGGGTATTACTCATCGGAGGCCCGAACCAGTCTAAATCCTGGCGTCTCTCGTGCTAACCATCCGGGTCGGACACACGATCGTTACAAATTTACTGCTCGGTGGTAGAGTACCCCGACAGTTCGCAGAGACGAAGAGGCCTCCTCCGGAGCGGGACGACCCCCCGGGTGTGGTACTGACCGATGACGGCCGCCAGGTCGACTCCGGCCTTGCGGAGGCGGGCCAGCGCCGCCCAGTGCTCCTTGAGCAGTTTCTCCTGCTCCGCCTTCGGAGGCCCGTCGCTCCAACTTCTCGGCGCCTGAGCGATGGAGACTCCGGTGAACGCCGGCAGCGTGTGCTCAGGGTCGTTCTTAAGATAGAACCAACCCTTGTGCCAACCGCTGTTGGAGCTCGTCAGCGAGAAGGGAATGTACTTCTCGCCCCTGCCCTGCTTCATTCGAAGATTGGCGCAACCGATGGTCGCCGGAAGGGGGCCGTCCTTCAAGCAGGTGAACATGAAGAAATACTTGAAGAGGTGCCAGTGCGCACCGATCCCCAGGTACCCCTCGCACAACGCCACGAACGCCGCCATTTGCTGGACACTGTTCGGATTGAGGTGCTGGAGTTGGAGCCCGTACTCGAAAAGCACAGCCCGGATGAATCGCCCGGTGGGGATGGAGAAGCCACGCTCGTGGAACGCCACGAATGAGATGACGTATCGCCTCGACGGGCGCGGCACGGACTCATCCTCGGGCACCCTCCACTCTTGGGCGTCGGTGAGCGCAGGGAGCTGCCCGGCGGCGACCAGACGGTGCAGCATCGAGCGGGACACGTTGGAGCGCGACCAGTTCGACATGGTGACGGCGGGCTCTCGCGCACGGCTCAGGAGAAAGAGGCGGCAGCGCTGTGGGCGTAAAGGGCGAAAGAAGCAGGCGGCGATGGCAGTGGAGAAGGCAGGGGGTAAAAGTTTCGAATCCTCCACCGGCTCACGGTTAATAAGGAAGGGGCGTGGCCACCGGCCTTAAATGCTGGGCCCACCACGCCGAAAAGACGCCTGCACACACGCGCGCCCCAGGGAAACTGATGCCCGTCTGCGCGACGCCTTGATGCCCGCTGGGCCCGGGAATCTGAACCGACCACGCTCCGTCTCTTCAAGCCGTCACATCCGCCACGTCGGCCACGACCGCCACGACCTCCATGACGCCCACGACCGTCACGACCACCTCGAAAATAGACCCCGGAACCACAACAACGCCACTGAGGATCAAAACCTCACAAGTGAGTCTACAACTCACTCGCGGGCTCGGGGGCTACATCCGGCGGATGCACTCGCGCGCACCCACGAAAAAAATCAAGAGCAAAGATCGTCACGACGCCTTTCGTCTGAGCCTGTGTGCGAGTCCTTCACTCCCTCCCAGGCTCGAGGGCTACTAACGAGGGTCCGGATTAGGGCCCCCTTTTAACGGTGAGATAATCACTCTTGAGGTGGAGTCTTCGGACACCATTGATAATGTGAAGGCCAAGATTCAGTATGAGGAGGACTGTGGATCCTCGCCAAGACCATCACTGGCAAGACACCTTGTCTCCGACCTGTTGGAGGCTTTCCCGACAAGTCTCCAACTAGGGGGTGGCTTCTCCGACAAGTCTCCGCCTCGCACGAGGAGTCTCCGCCTCGCACGAGGAGTCTACGCCTCGCACGAGAAGTCTACGCCTCGCACGAGGAGTCTCCGCCTCGCACGAGAAGAATCCGCCTCGCACGAGGAGTCTCTGCCTCGCACGACAAGTCTCTGCCTCGCACGAGGAGTCACCGCCTCGCCTCTGACAACTCACTCGTTCGCACGAGTAGTTTCCGTCTCCGACCGAGGCGAGTCCCGCACGAGAAGGTCAGAACGAGAAGACCGGGGCCCACACAAACGTGGCACCATCCTGACGACCGGGCTCCCCCGCAACGACGTCTGGGGCGCAAGTTCCCCATGCCATGCAAACACCCCAGCTGGCGGTGCGCACGGGCGGCCGGCTCTGACAAGAGCCGTAGTGTGGCACTGTTCCGTCACGCGGCCCCCGACGCGACATCCCGTCCGACCCTGCAGCACGCCAACCCCGTCAGAGGCACTCGACTGCCCCCTACGGTTAGCACTGGCCTACGATTAGGCCCTAACGTGGCGGGCTCATCCCGTGCTCAGACGGGCTGAGTCAGCACCAAAGAGCTCGGAAAAAGCGCCAAGTGCCCGGAATAAACAGCTCCGCCCGGCCACGCGGCAGCCTCGACGACAACGCGGTTCAGCCCCACTTCAATGCGCCCTGACAGACAGCAATGCGCGAGAAGACATCCCAGTGGTGCAGGACTGTAGCTTTTACTTGAATCCCCTTTTTGCCCCTCCCCCTTGCATCTATAAAAGGGAGAGAAGGGCAACCGTCACAAGGGCTGACGAACTGAACTTTCACACCCCAGGGACTTGGGCTCGACACCCTCTCCCAACAAGTTTGTAACCCCTACTACAGACATCCCTAGCGTGAGAACACGGCAGCTTGATACTGGACGTAGGGTATTACTCCTCGGAGGCCCGAACCAGTCTAAATCACGGCGTCTCTCGCGCTAACCATCCGTGTCGGACACACGATCGATACAAATTTACTGCTCGGCGGTAGAGTACCCCGACAAACTACGACCACGGAAGAGAACTGATCTCACTCACTATAGGTACTACTGGCTTATACTAAAGGCGCCATACGAAAGAGCACTCGGTCCCGTACTATGCTTCCAACGTATACGAACGACTTGCAGCAGACGAACACATAAACCCAGGATCTACACACTAGCAGAGGAAAAAGGCTACTCATGCAACCTAGCATAAACTATAATAAAGGAATCATGAACACACTTTATTCTAATCAGAGCATGCAAGCATCCACTTTATTCTAATAGACTAGTCATACAAACTGGATACAAACTTGTGCACCTAATCAACTAGATCAAGGGGATGTGTTCGTGAAGAACACGCGCTTCTAAATGATGAACAGGCGAAGAACACAAGAACATATCACTTGCACTTTAGTCTACATAGAAAATGCAGAAATACTTACTTTACTCTAATTGAAGAACAAGCATCCATAGAGATACAACTCTCTCTCACTCTCCTACTCTCTAATCTACCAAGGAGAGGCCTATCTTTTGAAGGGAAGCTCTCATCCTTGGGTGAGATGGTGTGTCTCATTTCTTACCCCCTCCCCTCATATTTATAGGCAAGAGACAAGTGCTTCTCCCACTCATTCCTCTACTCCCCACGCGCCACCTGGCTGTGAACAGTGCCGGCCACGGGTACTGTAGAGTGCTCTGGAAGGAGCCTAAGGCGGTGGAGCAGAGAACCGGAGGAAAACCGGATCCTAGGGCCTTGAACTGGACCTGAACCGCGCGAACTAGGCAATAACCGGCGCTAAAAATAGAAGAACTGAGGGAACCAGGCGGAGCCAGCCAACCGACGTCGGGCGGCCTTCCCGCGCGCGCGCCCGCGTACGCACGTGGTGCGGCCGGCAGCCAACGGCTGCACGCCACGTCACCCGGCCGAGGGCGGGATTCCCACGCGCCCACACCCTTCGTGTGGGGGCGAACGGCGTGCTGCCGCGTGGCCTGGCGCCGGCCTAGGCGCGCGCACGGTGCACCGCGGCGCGGCCTGCGGCCAATGGCTGCCTGCCACGTGGTGACGCCCGGTGCCTCCCCGCGCTCGGCTCGTACAGCGATGGGGTGCTGACGTCAGCATGACGTCAGCACCTCTTGTATTTTTATTTCTTTAATATCTTTTCCATCCGAGCTCCGATGTAGACAAATAATATATCCATTTCGATCGTCTCGACGAGCTCGTCGCAATGGTGCAATCCAATTTTGTATTTGGGACAGTTTGTGATGACGTCCTATATAAGCATTTGCTTGCTCTCAACTTTATCATTTCATGCGTATTTTAATGTGTCCTGCAACAAAAGCCAAAAACACCAACACTCGTGGAAATTGTCAGTATAAACCCCTATTCTAGTGTTAATGATCACTTTTCAATTATTTTATGCAGGAGTTGATGGTGTAAAAGTGGTACTTAACAGCCGTCAACATGGGGATATTCTTGAAGTCCTAGAGAGCTGCCAGGCGTAGGCGAGCCTGGCCTCGGGGAGGCGGGTCGTTACAAACTGCTCATGTTTTCAACAAAATAAACGAAGTGCCATTCAGGTTTCAGAGGCTAGCAAACAAGCAATTAATCGCACGTAATGTTCCCAGTAAACTAAAGATGGTTATCTACATCGCATCTTATCTAATTAATCGATCCCGGCCTTACCATGCTGATGGGTCGCCGCAGACGAAGAGGGCCGAGTGTGTGCCATCGAGCCGTACAGTGGTGGCTGCTCATAGGCGGCAACACCTTTCACAGGGGGCGTGGTGTTGGCGGTTGATTGTCATATCAAAGTTCGTTTGGATTTGCAAGCGGACAAATCCCCCATCGTAGTCAAGGTACCCTTCTTCCCTTAAGTGTGAGAACCCAAGGTATCGAATCCGTGGAACAATGTGCAACGCAAGGATTCAATCTAGTAAGGCAAAGAAACTCCTTTAAAGAATCAAGTTGCATCTAATCTAAGAAATCATCAAGAAAACACATCTAATCTAATCTAATCTACTAAATTCAAGAGGTAGCAAGAGAAAGCAAAGAGATAACCGATCTAGAGAGTCTAGATCATGCTTATGTTGTAGCTCCAAACAAGATAGATGAAGATAGAAAAGCGAATCTCATAAAAAGCATCTTTAAACCGTGGCCTCCGATCCGATTCTGAAGACGCCCGCCTTTTGGAGCCACCGTTATGTCACAACGCACTCCTATTCGTGCGGGTTAGCCTAGGGCGAGTTCGAGAAGAACAAGTTGAAAACACTTGGTCGGTCCGGTATGCACCTCTAGCCACCACGGCTACAAGAGCACCCTATGCAATCTATCTTAAGTATAGATTGGGGAAGAAGCAAAACCAAGGGAGAACAAAATCATCGAGAAGGCACTTGATCGCTAGAAATCGGATTCACTATAAAACTTCACCATGAATGATTACATGAACAAGATCACCACCGGGATCCTACCTCAATCTTGATCCTTGCTCCGGAGCTCCGACGTGGTCTTCCATGCAAGGTTCCCACGTCGGCTAGGGAAACCCTAGACAACTAGCATGACCCTCCTCTCCGAGATGGTGTCCCTCTAGCTTCTCTGCTCCTCGGCGGCGGATGACGAATGACTTGATGCGTGGCTCTTGGCGAGGGGGCTATAAATAGTCCGAATGGCGTCTAGGTCAAAGGGGGCGCCGAACCGGGCCCGGAATGGGCTGGGCCGGCCGGCCTGGGCCCGTTTCAGCCCAGTTCGGCCCCAGCTTCCTCCCGGTTGCTTCTCGTGTCTTCTGGAACTTTCCACTTCCTGCATGTGGGCCCTTGGTGTCAGTTTCTCCGCGGTTTGGATAGGGCTCCTTGTCGCGCAAGCTTCAGCATTTTCTGTCCAGGTCCTCGGAGTTTCACAGCTTCACGCTTCGGTCCTTGGGCCACTTGGAGTCATGTTCACTTCGTGTCTTGACTTGTGCCGGGCTTCATGATCTTCTCACAAAGTGCTTGATGAACTTTCCCGGGAAGTCTCCCTTTTAGCGTTAAAACCCTGCGTAAACAATAAACTCCAAAAACCACATGCGAGTGCGAACATGACATATCATGAGGGTTAGGATCGTTAGTTAGGATATCAAATCAATACCAACACCGAAGGTAAACTCATGGCTAGGTTGACGGAAATTCACCGTCAACATCTCCCCCATGCTTAAACCTTGCTCGTCCTCGAGTAAGCCTTCGATGGATATCAGTGTTGCCTTTCATTATTTAAACCCTACACTTGATCATACACGAGAAAACATAATGCTCTCAAAATTTTAATTTGTTAAAGTTCCATAGTGTACTAGCCTTCATCCCTACGGAGGGTGGATATCAATTAAGCTCTTCCCACAAGTAATTAAACATGCTCCCAAAATTTAAATGAATCTCAGAAATTTTGAAGTGTAGAGCAAGATGAAGAAAAGAGCTAAACCAAGTTCAAAAATTTATACCACCTTGCATCTTGCTCAAGAACTCTCAACTCATCTTGTCTCACAAAGCCTATTTATTCTACTCCTTTCCCCTCTCAAAAATATATATAAGTGGTAGGCTTTATTTGGAGCTTTGGGAAAAGTTTAGTCCTACCAAGATATTATAATTGAGATGTTATCAAAACAAGACAAGCTTCTCATGGTCTTACCGAGACTCGTCAAAAAGGTCATTGGAAAAATAATGTTACAAGGAGGGGAGAGAGATGAACACACACCTTTTTGAGATAAGTGGACATGTGCAAATGGCAAAGAGTGATCCCGAGGCACAAACAAAGTCCTCGTTATCGGATTGCATATGGTTGGAAAGATGAGTATGGGTCTTGATCTTGAGTCCTCTTGAAATTTCTAATGCATCTAGAGAGCCGGGGAGCTTTATCATTATTTTTTTCTTTCTCTATTTTTTATATATATACACACACATTTTTTCTCTCTTCCTTTCTTTCATACTTTTTCTTTTTCTTTCCTTTTTTTTCTTTTTTTTATACTCCCCTTGAACTCTAGATTACATTGTACCTTCCTCCTTGGCAACTCACCCCATGCTTAGACGATTGCACGTCCTCGGGCAAAGAGGTGGAATTTTTGGGCCAAGGTAGGTACTAAAAGTCCTATGTTTTCCTGGAAAGAAACTCTTGAAATCTTCTAGGGATCCTTCACGCAACCTTTATGTCATCTTGGAGGTCTCCCAAAATTATACTTTAATCCTTGGCACCTTCATTCTTGTGGTCTTCCTCGAAATATTCATTCATACTCAAATGTTGGGTTGTGGTCAAGGAGATAAACACAAAAAGATGTATTGGGTTTTTGGGTGGATATCCGGTGAGGTTTGTGAAATCTCCGATGTGGGGATACACAATGCACGGATAGATTGGCTAGCAAAAAGATAGATACGCAAAAACGGAATGACCAGCTTCTTAGTCTCGGGCCAGAGAAATCAAGCCCTGAATTAATTCACCCAAAAATAAATCTTGTATACTAAGTTTTTGCACTCAAATATATATATGGCTTTGGATAGGTAGAGCAATATGCAAGAGGTATTAATGACAAGGCTAGCATTTCTTTTAAGAACAAAAACAAATCATCTTTAACCCATCCAAAATTGAGAGCATGAAAAGAAAACTATGTGTCTTATCTTTATCATAACCTCCGCAAAGGATTAAGCTAGCATTTAAATTAATTTCAGATTTGCATTAAAGAGAGCATTAGCTTAATCATGCATAAAACAAGTACAAAGATATTTATAGGCAACGGTCATCATATATCAATTTGACACAATTTTCCATCCATATTAATTATCATAAAACGATGGTGAAATTTATTCATGGTGATGGAAAACAAAAGCTACTACTACCACACATATGCTGAAAATAAATAAAAACTAAAGATGCTACGCACACACAAATTTGCACATAACTGAAAAATAAAGAAAAGGAGAAGGAAAAATCAAACCGAATTAGAAGCATTATTTCTTCTTCCTTCCTTCACTCTTCCTCCAAGGGTTGATCCTTCTTTATGATGAAAACAAACTTGGAGTGCCTCAGAGTATATGGTGGCGGAGCGGGTGAACGAGTTGAGTGTCGAGGTCGAACGGGTGGCTCCTCCGTGCGCCCTTGCGGTTTGTCCCACATGGACAAGCTTCGTGTACTCTCATGCCTCCAATGAACATCGTGTCACTCCTCGACGGTGCCACGTCCACCTCCATGCTTCGCTGGGGCTCATAGAGTGCCTCCGCAAAGACCTAGATGGCGCCTCCGATGATGATGATTGTATCCTTCTTCCGAGGACGATGTTGATGGTCTTTTTCATCGTGCCTTGCTGCACAAATTTACAAACAACTCTCCCGGGGGTTTCTTGCCGGTAGAAAAATGCACAAAAATGTATATGGAAGGACAAGAATTGTAACGAATTTTCAGGGGTTTTTAGAGATGAGGTAAGGCATGAATTTTTCTGAGTGGTTCGTGAGGTCTCTGGATTATGAACTTGGGAGCATAAACTTGAAAATGAGCGAGAGGCTTACCTGAGGAAGATGGACGTCGGGGGCCACAAAAAGAGGCCAGGCCGACCAGACCAGGCCGGCCGGCCTGGGGTCTCTGCTGCCCCAATTGAGTCGGCTCTTCTCCCACTTGCTCCTTGCTCCCTTATGTCCTTGTGTCCTCATGCTCCACAAGAATCCATCGGCCAAACTCCCTCGGCCACTCCTTTGTTTTGAATGATGAGATCAATGCCTCACTTCTTAACTTTGTGTCACTTCTTGTCTTCCATGGTTCTTGTGTTTTCACTTATTTCCTGCAAAACAAAGTCATGTTGCCCTCCCCCATGCTCGTCCTTTACATGTGCCCAAGATGTTTTGATGATAAAGCCTTCCCGTGATGCATCATCGAGCACAAAGGTGTTAAATAAACCTCAAAACCCTCCCTTGATCATGTTTAGATGCTAATCACTCCTCTAATTTTGATAAATTAAAGATTAACTCAGTGCTAGCAATGAGTCCAAATATATTATTAGAGGAGTTTTTTTTAGACATCAAAAACAATTTGTAAGTCGAAAACTTTCTGACTACCTTTATTTTGGTTGCACCGGGATCGTTTGCTTTCATTAATTGATAGCAAGCTCCTCCGGCTTGACCGTGGGGTTATGGTTTAGGTTCTAAATTTGGCCAAACATGAGAGAGAGAGAGATTTTGAATAAATAAAAACAAAGGGTCTTGGAAAAACTCTAGCCCTAGAGAAACCGGTAGATGTTAAGCTATATGAAACCAAAAATCTAATCCCTTAGGTTCACGCGAGTCCTAGCATGCGCCAAAAGATTTAAGAAACATAAAGAACATAGCAAGGCTCTACTCGTGTGTTTTTAACATGCAAAACAAAATTGAACCTATCATCATTGAGAGGATGGAAGGATCAAATAGGATGTGAATTTTTGGTTCTAGTGTCTCAAAAAGAGGCAAATAAAACATAGGATGGCTCATGTCATTGGTTTAAGATAGAAAAATTCAAATATAATGACCGAGCAAACAAAAGGTTCTCTAAAAACTTGTTCAACCACTTAAGAGTTAATAAAATGTCTTGCGTAGCAAATTCTGTGACCAACTTACTTGAAATTCGGAAATCTTCCGGGTTGCCCTCCCGGTAGCTTTTATTCTTGACTCGATGAACGGGTTGCCTCCCGCAAAGCGCTTCGTTTATAGTCCATAGCTAGACTTCTTCACTTGTTCACCTCGGATCAACGCTCTTTTGTGGGTGTTGCAATCTTGGGTACCCACTTCCGCACCATCTTGGGCGCAGGCTTATTTTCCGGCTTAGTCATTTTTTGGTCTTCACAGGCTGACTTTCTTCCTTGGTCTTGATGGATGCAACAACTTCCTTGATCTTTGTCTCCTTCTTCTCCGGCTCTTCCTCCTTCTTTGGCTCTTCCTTGATAAAGTGACGATGAGGTGGAATGTATTTAACATTGAACGTGTTGCATACCTCGAAACGTGGTTGAGACTTGAATGCACTTCTCTCGCCGTAGATGTTGAACTTGATCTCTCTGACTTTTACAGGTGCATCTTCGACGATTCCCACGGGATAGTGAATAGAGTTGTCTCCCAACTCTAGACACATGGCGATAGGCTTGAGCGGTAGGCGTATCTTCTCGAACACGTCTCTTGGCATGACTCCCATACTTGCTCCAAGGTCACATAATGTCATCTCATGCTTGTTGGCAAGCATGTCTCGGAAGTAGCGTGGAGGCATCTTCATGTATTGGCTCGGCACCTCAAACTCCGGTCCTTCGGTCGTGATCTTCGTGGTCTCCTTAGTATGATCATCCATCTCTCTCGAATGAGTTTGAGTAGCCTTCGCCGTCTCAGGACCTTGGGGTTGTCTCGAAAATTCTCCTTTGTTACCCATCGGGCGCCCGACAAGTTGTCCCACTTGCGTCTCTAGCATCTTCATCATGATGAACACTTCACGGATAGAGCTTCCAACCTCCGTCACCTTACCATCTAATTCTCCAATATTTTCTCCATAGCCTCAAACTTAGTGACGACGTCCTTGTTGATCTTAGATTGCTCGTCCATGAAGTCCTTCAATTGTGTACAAAGAGGAACCAAATCTTGAATGGACGAACTTGCATTAAATTGGGGTTTACCTTGGACATGGTCGTACTCCTCACACTCCTCGCATGTGGATCTTGCCTTGGCAGCCTTTAGGTCTTGAGCTTCTCTCTCCATCTCCATCTTCTCCATCCTCCTCATAAGTAAACCGATATGCCACTCAAGGAATTCGGCTCGCATGTATTCATTGAAACGCTCCGAAGCTTCTTCAATCGTCTCCGTGGGAAATTGAACAAACGTATCAATCTTGTTGCGCAAACTCTGAGTCTTGGCCGGTGAATAATATTCCTTCATGAAGTTCCTCATCAACACTTCCTAATCTTGCTTCGACTCCACCGGTAGAGAGTGGAACCAACACAAAGCTTTCCCAAGTAACGAGAACGGAAAAAGTCTTGCCCTCATTTGATCTTGAGTCACCCCATCCTCATCGAAAGTTTGACATAATTGAACAAATGCTTGGAGGTGAATGTTCGAATCCTCTTTACCGGTGAAAGGCGAGTGTTGCACCATGCGGGTAGTTGAGACCTTGATCTTGAACGGCCTTCCGGCGTCTTGAAGGTTTATGATAGGTAAATCAACAATGTCCGGGGTGCATAGCTCGATCTTGCGCTCCGGTTGTGGTTGTTCTCCCATGGGTGGCGGTTGAGGTTGATCTTCCTTTGGACTTGGAGGTGGTGATTCCCTTGGAGATTCCGACGGTCCTTCGACTTCGGCTTTTGGATCTAGGGTTTCCAACCCTTTAGCTTGTGTTGCACGTCTCCTTTACCTGTAACGTTTTCCTGGATCATCCACAAAAATATTTGGGTTTCTTGGAGAGGTAGCCAACCATCTCCGGTTAGGGTTAGCAAAAACAAAAAAATCTAAAAAAAGAAAAATTAGGGTTAATCAAAAACTAGATTAGATTGATTTTTTTTCTTTTTGAGGATGATCAAAGTTAAGAGATGCAAAAGAAAAATCAAAAGAAAAACTGAAAAATATTCACAAAAAAGTGATACTAGATTGGATCTTGATTGCTTGTTCCCTGGCAACGGCGCCAGAAAAAGGGGCTTGTTGACGGTTGATTGTCGTATCAAAGTTCATTTGGATTTGCAAGCGGACAAATCCCCCGTCGTAGTCAAGGGACCCTTCTTCCCTTAAGTGTGAGAACCCAAGGTATCGAATCCGTGGAACAATGTGCAACGCAAGGATTCAATCTAGTAAGGCAAAGAAACTCCTTTGAAGAATCAAGTTGCATCTAATCTAAGAAATCATCAAGAAAACACATCTAATCTAATCTACTAAATTCAAGAGGTAGCAAGAGAAAGCAAAGAGATAACCGATCTAGAGAGTCTAGATCATGCTTATGTTGTAGCTCCAAACAAGATAGATGAAGATAGAAAAGCGAATCTCATAAAAAGCATCTTTAAACCGTGGCCTCCGATCCGATTCCGAAGACACCCGCCTTTTGGAGCCACCGTTCTGTCACAACGCACTCCTATTCGTGCGGGTTAGCCTGGGGCGAGTTCGAGAAGAACAAGTTGAAAACACTTGGTCGGTCCGGTATGCACCTCTAGCCACCGTGGCTACATGAGCACCCTATGCAATCTATCTTAAGTATAGATTGGGGAAGAAGCAAAACCAAGGGAGAACAAAATCATCGAGAAGGCACTTGATCGCTAAAAATCGGATTCACTATAAAACTTCACCATGAATGATTACATGAACAAGATCACCACCGGGATCCTACCTCGATCTTGATCCTTGCTCCGGAGCTCCGACGTGGTCTTCCATGCAAGGTTCCCACGTCGGCTAGGGAAACCCTAGACAACTAGCACGACCCTCCTCTCCGAGATGGTGTCCCTCTAGCTTCTCTGCTCCTCGGTGGCGGATGACGAATGACTTGATGCGTGGCTCTTGGCGAGGGGGCTATAAATAGTTCGAATGGCGTCTAGGTCAAAGGGGGCGCCGAACCGGGTCCGGAATGGGCTGCGCCGCCCGGCCTGGGCCGGCCGGCCTGGGCCGGCCGGCCTGGGCACGTTTCGGCCCAGTTCGGCCCCAGCTTCCTCCCGGTTGCTTCTCGTGTCTTCTAGAACTTTCCACTTCCTGCATGTGGGCCCTTGGCGTCAGTTTCTCCGCGGTTTGGATAGGGTTCCTTGTCGCGCAAGCTTCAGCATTTTTTGTCCAGGTCCTCGGAGTTTCACGGCTTCACGCTTCGGTCCTTGGGCCACTTGGAGTCTGTTGACACCGGATTTTGACAAATCCCATGTCACATTGAATAAGCAAGATTGGCAGTGTCGGCAAGAAGCGACGTGCCTGACAAGTCCCAGAGATGCAAGTGGAGGAGCCATGTAATTATCAAGAAAATAATCGGCCCCTAGCATGAGTCTACAGGAGCAACGAGATCAGCGAGAAATACATGGTGATGCATGGGTACTATGGGGTCAGCCAAGAGGTCGCCATGGGCCAAGGATCAACAGGAAAAGGAAACAGAGAGGAGCAATCGGCCAGGGGAGCAATCGGCTAGAAGTAAAGCACGTACGTGGCTCATACATGGATACAGAAATATGGATAGAATAAAAGAAGGAATAAATGGCAAGGAAAGGAGAAGAAAAAGGCCAGCATGTCCACGTACGGTCAATGGAAGAAGCATGTACACATAAAAAGAATCCAGATTAATCACGAGTGCTCATATAGTCGTTTCGTCGGTGGAACACAAAAGAATTTAATTAGCAAGGACTCTACAAAGAAAGGGAAAATAGAGTTCATATATCTTAATGTTTCCGTTAGTTCAGATATTGTTTATTAGGCAAGTCTTCTACGAGTCTTAGTCCTAGCTAGTCAGGAGTCTTTGGTTCAGGGTATAAATATGTGCCCCCGGCCATTGTAATTTTTTATCACACGATCAATATCAAAACCACCTCCGGGCACCCCTTTACCAATTATTACATCTACTTTACTGCATCTACTTTTCGGCGACTTCGCCTTCGTACCTTTTCTCTTTCACGAGTTCTCGCAAACTCGTCGGGCTGCATCGCTTCGATCTCCGGCTTGCTGGTGAGTTCCGCTTTACTGAATAATATCTAGGCTTTAACCTCCGAGCGCATCGCTGTGGTTTCGTCTACATTTATTCACCAGTTATCGATATCAGCTAGATTAGCAAGTTTTATCTTAATCCTTGTTGTTCTAGTTTTTATCACCAATTATCCAGCTTGAGACTGCTTCCTGTCGACTTTTATCGCAATATTACTACTATCTTCTAATCATTAATAGCCGGCTAGATCTGTTTCAAGTGTTGCTCACGTAGCTCTGTTTAAGTTATCTCTGGTAGCTTACGTTCTGCCTACGTCATCATATCGGCTGATCTAGCCGATCTGTTCTGTCTCGTATCGGCTACCTAGCTGTTATTGTTCTATTAAAGACATATCGGCTTCCTAGCAGATTTTCCATTGTCAATCAACAGGTCAGATTGGCTAGCACGTCTCGCAACAGACCGGGGAGTCACGTGTGTCGCGCGCAAGGGTGACGTCCTATTTTTGCGTCAACACACTTTTGGCACGCCCGGTGGGACCCAAATATTAATCCCTATTACATCGTCTGGTGAGATCTGAAGACAACATCCACGATGAATCAAGAAGTGTTCAAAGAGTGCATACAACGCGCCATGGATAATCAGTCTGAAATATTGGCGTATATTATAAGCAATGCAATAAAGGGCGCGTTCTCTGAGTTTGCCCAACAACAAAGGTATGAGAGAACATATTATCAACAGCCGAAATTATCGGCTAATACGATGGCGTCTGCATGCTATCCAGGGGTTTCTAATCAAGCGGCACCTCCGTATTCTACTACATCACCGTTGACTGCTACATCAGTGCACTCGGTCAATTACCGGCCACAGATATCGACTTCAGAGCCGATGATTCAGCATCTGCAACAGCCGGTAATTCAAGAGTTTTGGCCAGAGATGCAACAAGCAAGCAACCGGCAGCCACAACTCCCAGAGATATCAGTTTCGCAGCCATTGATTCAAAATCCAGGGCAGCTGATGGTTCAACATTCTTTGTCGGAAGTGCAACAAATACAAGCAAGCAATCAGCAGGCATCACGGCCGCTGGTTACATATAACCAACTATCGGCTCAGCCATGTCAATTAGCAATTCAACAGGCACAAGCTAGAGATCAACAGTTGACGATTCCACAATCAGAACTGATAACTCAGCAATATAGGCTTGGGGGGCTGCAATTTTCTCAGCTATCGGCAGAACCACAGCTACAAAAGAGCCCATCAGATCAAAAGGAGTTTGTGCAGTTGATGAAAGTTGACGAAGGATCGTTTGCGGCTAATTTAGACAAAGTGAACAAACAAGGAAACTGTCAGGAAGCTGAGAATATTAAATCACAGTTTACTCCTCAAAAATCACCATCGTTGGCTTATCAGGATGTTGAGGTGTCATCACAATTGATAACAGAGCTGCCAGAAGGAAAACACAGTTCTGATACGCCTCACACAAAGGAAAATCCAGCCCATGACGAGGAAAGAATTAAGACGGATTTGGCTAAGTGGGCCGAAAAGAAATATTCAATCTCTTGTGTGTATGACAAAAAAGAAATTAAGGAGTCTAAATTTAATATTGACAAAGCTGATAAAATACAATCGGCTATCAAGCAAGGATTGTTTGATGAGTTCAAAAATGAAGGCTGGTATGGAGAAAAATGTAGATATGAAGAAATTCGCCAGGAAGAGGTCTTGACCAATTATAAAGATAGAGAAAAGCAAGCCGGCGAAGATCTTGATTCCAGAAAATCTGATGGGAAGGCTCCACCCAAGAAGAATCATTATTTGGAAGACATGGTCGAAATCAACTGCCAGAAGGAAACATCCAAAGCCACACTAACAAGTTATGAAGAAACTGAGAAATCAAGGGCCGTTGATTACAAGGTTACAGAAGTAGAGTGGCGGATTGTTACTCAAAGCATTTTTTCTCGACACTCAGAAATATTACTCCGGTGTATCAGCTATCTGGAGTTAATTTTCCATGGAAGCCAGGCGATCTAGAGCTGAAAATTGTTTCCCAGAAGCATTGGCTACTTGGAGATTATTTTCCATGGGACCCGGGCGGATAAGAGTTATGTACTTAACTTTAAAGCTGACATCGGCTAGATAATGGGGCACATGTTATTTGAAGCATGATCCTATTATTATACTGTCTCAGAATATTTGTTGCTAAAAGCCGATGAGATACCAGCTATGTGCTATTTATATGGGCTTGGTGACTGAGTTAATTAGGACAAACGCCAAAAGAGTCGCCGTCAAGTTCAACACTGGCGATCTCGTCGATGACCTCATCAACGACTACTCTGATGACGACGGCCGTGACAGTGGATCTGCGCCGACTCGTCATCAAGCAGGCATGTCTCCGACAATGCCTAACGCCCTACGCGGTATGTATCTACTGATAACTACCCTACGCGGCAAGTGGAGTAGATCAATTGGCACCAAAACAAATGCAAGGTCAGATTTTAAATATGGCAATATGGTCTTAGCCAAGCGAGTTTTATCTTGGTTGACGTATCATCAACAAGGTCACAAGCATGCTGCATATACATGCTGGTAGTGTACGGAATATATCGGCTGCTTGATAGCCGATGAAGTAACAGGAAAAGAGTCAATGAGATTAAATGTTAATTAATCCGATACACAATGCTCGAAGGAAAAAGCTGATGTCTATCGGCTACTTGCTTTTCACATAGGTCTCATGCCAGATTAATTATGGAAAAGACTAAGACACAATGGCAACGTTCACAATGATAGAATTGGATGCAGTCTCAAATGTGAGTCCTTCAAATTACAATATTAGTGTTGAAGCCGACAAGATTTGTCTATCGGCTATATATGCTCTGATCAACAGAATACGAAGAAGCATCCGCCAGAAGAAAAAGAGCATGCGTTGGCAGCAACCTCGCATCAGTCGATACACAAGTCTAAAATCCAATATTTTTCTGAAAGGAGGCAGAAGGGCCGATACAACACAGGGGAGCATCTGCCGATAGAAATTGAGAAAGAAATAGTAAAACGAAGAAAAGAAGAATTATGGCATGGCTATGCATCGGCAAAAAAGTATACGAGAAGCCAACATGGAGAAAGGAGCAGCAACTTGGAAAGTGATGTATAGCTCGTACGAGATGTGGAGATCAAGATGATTGCGTATCAGGCAAAGATAAATCGGCAAGGTCAAAGCAGAGGAAAATCGGCAGATGGCCGATCTAAATTAATTTGAGAGCACACGAACATGACAGAGACGACAAGCCAGCCGATTTTTGACCAACATCAGCCACTGGGATGCATCGGGGCTTGCATCAATACCTCGGAAAGCAAATTGTCTTTGGAGTTAATTAAAGAAAGAATAAATATTAGAAGAAGAGCCGATGAACCAATTCTCAGTTATGACCAGAGGATGCCTGCATCGGCTGATGAATGCTGCAGATTTTTAATAATATCTGGGAAATTGGTCGATGGAAGAAACAAAGGAAGAACCGATAGGAAAGTACAAGACGGATAATTATGCTCTTCTTCAAGCATAGAGAAGCCAATGGAGGTTGGCTAACATGGAAAATACAAGCTGACGCTATGCCACATCTCGACACATCATGCTCAACACCTATCTGCTTGTGTTTCTGTTTTTAAGACGACCAGAGAAGGATGCAGAGGACCTTAAAGCGGTCGAGTTATTTTGAGCACTAATACTACTCCTAGTGTTTGAAGGTCAAGAAAGAGGAATGACCAACTCGAATTAACCTTTGTGAAATTCAAATACTCTGATCGGCTAAAAGCTGACCTCTTTCCTGATGGTGAGCAAAGAAGTAGAGGCAGTACAGTATGTCAAATTGATGGTTGCTTAAGGGATATAAGATTGCTGGTGATAGAGTAATCTTTGATAAAAAGAGGATTGATTAATTCGGAAGATATCTTTATCCCACTAATGAAGGATAGCTGATAAAAGAAAATATCGACTGTTGAAGTTTCTACTTTTCCAAGCAGATAGTCAGCTGGTAAGCCAATGGAACTGATGTTGCAGCTACATGATGATTACTTGACCCATGGGTTTCAAAATCGTCAGGTTCACAATAGCCGATCAAATTTAGAAAAATGCATCGGCTAGGGATAAACCATAAATAGAGGATCGGCAGCCAAATAACCAGACAGAGGGGGCTACAGAGTGTGTGGTCGATTTCAAGACCATAGCTGCTATTCATAGAGACATTGACGAAGGTCCGATCAGTAATCAGAGATTATTTGAAAAAAGAAAATATGAGAGGCTAATTAACTGCTGGGTATTTATGGAAAGTCATCAATGATTTGCAGAATATGAATACCCAGTTTCTTTTCATATTACGCAGCAGGTAACAGTTCAATTTCAATTACCGTTGCTGAATACTTTGGTCATATCAGCCATAGAGCATACAAGTATTACTGGCCCTTACCAAGAAACTATGAAAGCTGATATATATGGTTAACACTGACATCTCGATCAACTTCATTGGCTCCTGCGATTTCTTTTTTTTTTTTTGGATTTATTTGAAGGCCACTCTCTCCCTTAAAATTGCTCGTCGGCTGTTAATTTTTATGTGGGAGAAAGTCCATCAGCTTACCAAATGCGAACGCGGGAAGATGGATATTCCATAGCCGATAATTGACCAATCGGCTGATCAATATCAAGAGTTCCTTCCATGCATGCATATGGATTGATTGGAAAAGCAAGGGAAAGGAATCCAACCAGACAAGCTACGATAGAAGCATTGGAACTCATACTTGAAGAAATCGACAATCCCATGGCTTAAACTCAAGAGCATCAGCTACCCAAACGCAATTGGAAGGCCAACGTACATAGCTCCTCGATATTCTGATTCCAAGGAACACAAGGAAACAAGAGCTGATAATTAGCTGATTCGATTATCTGATTACCAGTGATTTTGTTGAGCACGCGTGGACTCAATACCACTGCTGCTGTTGCCAATGTCGCTGCAAGGCTACCTGAACAGAGGGATGACATCGGACTTAACCAGAAGATATTTTCGGTGTCTACACTTGCACAGCATCAGCCGATAATTGATCTCCAGTTTGCTGTAGTCTCCTCATAGCTACTGATGGTGTTACCCATTCTATTATTAGGAGTAGTTTGACTATTCAAGAAAGCCATCGTGCAGGATGGTTGTCCGACAGAAAAACAAGAGAGAAAAACTAATCGGCTGCATACATCTTTACTTAAAAAGACATGTTTACGGCGAAGAGTTCAGTATACGTCTTGGCTGATGACAAAGAGAAAAGCTTGAGCAGAAAAAACTGACGGACATGGCTGATGGAGATGCAGAAATAAAGAAGGACAGCCAATATGCGATCGAATCGGCTATTTAAGTACGAAAAGGTTTACAAGGACCTTTTCAAAAAATTCATCTGCAGAGGATGTCAAGCTGTATCAAAGCACCACTGAGATTAATTTCAAGTTCGACAGCGTGTCGGTACCCGTGACAACCTGCATTGGTTAAATGATGGAGCTAACAACTATTTCATTAATAAAGCCCACGTCTGTACAAGCGGAGGCTTAGCCTTACTCCCATCATCAGCTAAAAGGAAAAAGATTGACATCGACCAAGATGTGCACATGGGCCGATGGGAGAAGTGCATGTTTCCTTTCGGCTAGTGTATCATGCCCAGCATCAATAACGTGCCATCCGTCATGCTCATACTCATGATTGCACTGAAAAAGGCTGCAGAGTGCCTAGTTGATGTCAAGATTGGTTTGAGATCCCTGAGGATGCTTGTGACAGATTGCAGAGATACTAGCCTAAAATAAAAAGGCTTGTGAAGAGCCGATGGAGATGGAGCAAAATCGGCTGCATGCGAATACAGGGCTTATGTTTCTTGTTTACAGTGCATAAGAAGAAGTCAATATTCAGCATTGACTTGCAAGGGAGCCGATACAAATTCTCAAATGCAAAATAGAAGATGGTCTCTGGAAAATCGTGAGATAAGAGAAATCAGCTATGTATATGGAGCCGGTAATCAGAGAAGATAGAAGCTTTCATCATACCAAGTATTTTATTCCTCCAGTATATACATACAGCTTGCTTTGGCCAGTGAATTATTAACGCCAAGGAAGAGCTGATGGGCCCAGCACATCACGCATAAAGAAAAATCAGCAGTCTAATAGCCGATGGAAGTAATAAAAGAAGAGCCGATGAGCTTATTTTCAGTTACGGTCAGAGGATGCTTCCATTGGCTGATGGATTTTAACTGCTATAGTGCCTATTCACGCAGTTGAGACCAATGAATCTTACCAGACAATGAAGTGCTCCAAGACATTTATCATAAATTATGCCAGCATATTACGACGACACAAAACAGGCGTAGTGCAGCCACTGACAATTGCAACTTCGAAGGTTCGGCCATAGAAGAAAATCGGCAAATGAGTCTGTTTTCCTGATCTGCGCAAAGCATGGCCATTGCTGCAACTCTGACAGAAGCAACCATGTATCTTGCATTGTTTGGATTATCAAGGAAGCTGCAGATTTTCAATGATACGTGAGCAACTGATAGAAGAACTCGACCTGCAATCAAATTAGCTACTACATAAGCATGAAGTCCTATATACAGGATGAAGGCACAATACCCGGCAGCACCACTGACGTGAGTTGCTACGAGTTGAGGGCAACAGAGATGCACTGAAGTGGTAACAAGAGCACATCATTGGCATTGAGTCATATAAGTATGTCGGCAAAATTATTTCAGCAGCCCAGCCGACGACAGATCCACTGGCGGCCTTGATAATTGGCAGTGCGAAAAGCAAGCTATACAGAACAGTAATCTTGAAAGCCGATATATGCTCCATCGGTTGGAAAATAAAACCGGTCAAAAATATTGCTCTAAAATTGCCAAGCTGGGGCCTGTACCAAGACGATGATGAGGCTGCATAGCCGATGAAGCCATTGAAATCAGCAACAAGATTTGATGAAGAATAGCGGATACTGCTAGTATTATGCTTGATGATCATTGACGATAGCAACACAGCCAATACAACTACACGACTGAGAATGAATTGGAAACTTCTGATAGTGCAGCACACACCATGCTCCATCAGGGATACAGAGTAGGCACGTACAGCTGATATAATTCCTTAATCGGCTATGATGCCTTCAGTTCGATATACAGCCAATGGAGATGTTACAAAAGCTGGGCCATAACATGTGTTTCTCAGTTCCTACAAAGTCTATATTGGTGTAATCAGTCGATTCGACATTCATTATGGTAATCTGTATAAACAGAGGACATGCTGCAAGGAAATTTCTCAGGGGTGCCTTCAAGAGGTCAATGACAAGTCACCGTGATAGCAATAAGGTTGATATGGGCATAATTCTCATCATGAAGATGCAAAAGAAGCAAAGATGGTGTGGCTGATAATGCAAGACAGTAACATTTGAGGATTCATATTTGTTTAGTCAAATCGGCCATATAACACACATGCAGGCCGCGCATTATGCAGCTATGGGGATCAAGAGAAAAGGAAATATGGGCACTGAATCAAGCTGGAGCTACATCAATCTTGTTTCAGGATGACTGATTAGGATTATCATAGCCGATCAAATTGCGACATATGCAGAGGAGCTGATGTATTGCCGCTACCAATAATGCCACAGAGAGCCTACTGGAATGAGGGAATTACACCAGGTTTATCCAACCTAGGAGAAGAATTCAACATTTTTTCTTACAAGGAGCATTGAATTCTGAAGAGTCCCAGAAAATCTAGGAGGAGCAGAGTTATCCTGATTTATTGTGATAGATATCAGCTATAAAAGAGCAACACTGGGGGAGTTGAGGTATTAATTCCATGAAGCAGCTTGCATCGGTCAGAAGATAGAGATTTCAAATTTAAAGAATTTCGAAACATGAATCCTTCATACTCCGAAACTGGGGGGCTTGTGTTGACACCGGATTTTGACAAATCCCATATCACGTTGAATAAGCAAGATTGGCAGTGTCGGCAAGAAGCGACGTGCCTGACAAGTCCCAGAGATGCAAGTGGAGGAGCCATGTAATTATCAAGAAAATAATCGGCCACTAGCATGAGTCTACAGGAGCAACGAGATCAGCGAGAAATACATGGTGATGCATGGGTACTATGGGGTCAGCCAAGAGGTCGCCATGGGCCAAGGATCAGCAGGAAAAGGAAACAGAGAGGAGCAATCGGCCAGGGGAGCAATCGGCCAGAAGTAAAGCACGTACGTGGCTCATACATGGATACAGAAATATGGATAGAATAAAAGAAGGATTAAATGGCAAGGAAAGGAGAAGAGAAAGGCCAGCATGTCCACGTGCGGTTAATGGAAGGAGCATGTACACACAAAAGGAATCTAGATTAATCACGAGTGCTCAGATAGTCGTTTCGTCGGTGGAACACAAAAGAATTTAATTAGCAAGGACTCTACAAAGAAAGGGAAAATAGAGTTCATATATCTTAAAGTTTCCGTTAGTTCAGATATTGTGTATTAGGCAAGTCTTCTACGAGTCTTAGTCCTAGCTAGTCAGGAGTCTTTGGTTCAGGGTATAAATATGTGCCCCCAGCCATTGTAATTTTTTATCACACGATCAATATCAAAACCGCTTCCGGGCACCCCTTTATCAATTATTACATCTACTTTACTGCATCTACTTTACTGCATCTACTTTTCGGCGACTTCGCCTTCGTACCTTTTCTCTTTCACGAGTTCTCGCAAACTCGTCAGGCTGCATCGCTTCGATCTCCGGCTTGCTGGTGAGTTCCGCTTTACCGAATAATATCTAGGCTTTAACCTCCGGGCGCATCGCTGTGGTTTCGTCTAGATTTATTCACCAGTTATCGATATCAGCTAGATTAGCAAATTTTATCTTAATCCTTGCTGTTCTAGTTTTTATCACCAATTATCCAGCTTGAGACTGCTTCCTGTCGGCTTTTATCGCATTATTATTACTATCTTCTAATCATTAATAGCCGGCTAGATCTGTTTCAAGTGTTGCTCACGTAGCTCTGTTTAAGTTATCTCTGGTAGCTTACGCTCTGCCTACGTCATCATATCGGCTGATCTAGCCAATCTGTTCTGCCTCGTATCGGCTACCTAGCTGTTACGATTCTATTAAAGACATATCGGCTTCCTAGCCGATTTTCCATTGTCAATCAACAGGTCAGATTTGCTGGCATGCCTCGCAACAGACCGGGGAGTCACGTGTGTCGCGCGCAAGGGTGGCGTCCTATTTTTGTGTCAACAGAGTCATGTTCACTTCGTGTCTTGACTTGTGCCGGGCTTCATGATCTTTTTACAAAGTGCTTGATGAACTTTCCCGGGAAGTCTCCCTTTTAGCGCTAAAACCCTGCGTAAACAATAAACTCCAAAAACCACATGCGAGTGCGGACATGACATATCATGAGGGTTAGGATCGTTAGTTAGGATATCAAATCAATTCCAACACCGAAGGTAAACTCATGGCTAGGTTGACGGAAATTCACCGTCAACACGTGGTCAGCGAGCCCCTCCACAACAAAGCCGAAGTACCCCCACCCCCACACGGTGATGCCCTACAGAGGGAGACCGTGCCTGACGGCGGGGAAATAGGATGCGCTAGCGTGCCTTTGGAGATGGGGAAGGGCGAATCGACGAATGGATTTAAGGGGAGGGTTGTATGGATAAGGCGTGGCGGTCGGGCTGCGCAATCATACGCTGGAGCGGTGGTGATTGTCAAGGAGTCTGAAGTACCGAAACTGGCGACAAGAGAGGGGGGAGTGAATGAGAGCTGATAAAAATTCTTCTCAAAGGTGATGGCTACTCCAACAAGATGAACGCGGCAACCAAACACGTCTCCGACTCAACCACCGAAGTTGGCCAAGACCACGTAGCCACTGGAGTGCTACTGGTCCTAGGAACCAACACACAACCTTCCGAACCAAAACACACCAAACGCACAGCGGAAAACTGCACAGCCTGCTGTCTGTGCCACACCGGTCAGACCGATGGCTCCTGCCGGTCAGACCGATGGCACCGGTCAGACCGGTGGACTCTGCTGGTCAGGCCGGTGGGGAACAATAGGTGCACAGTAAAGTTCCAGGAAGCCTCAATGATTCCTCTGGGCCCTGGAACAAAAACACCTCCAGAACACAACCTACACGGGAAAAACTCCTTCACAAAACCTAGCAAAACGACTCCAAACAAGCCAAGAACTGACCAGCAGCACCACGGGCCAAAACCACACGAACTAGGTAGTTCCCCAAGACAAATCCCACAAGGGTCTTGCACTGGTCAGACCGGTCAAGAGCACCGGTCAGATCAGTCAAGCCTGGGCAGCTCGGGATGAACAGCGAGCCGCAGGTCAACTCCCCCAAAACCTCTTCCCGATCTCCCGATTCGCTCCACGGATTCGCACAAGACTTTGGGGATACTAGGAGTACCTCATGGGCATCCCATAGCTACGATTTGGTCCACCAAAACTCGTTGAATCAAGAGGAATTGAAGGATTTCCGCCAAGAACGCCACAAACCCTAGGACAACAAAAACCCCCAAAATTGAGCCCCTTTACTCACGGATTTGGGAGGGGAATCAAAGGGAAAAGAACTGTTGACGGTGTAAAACCGTGCTCAAGTTCACCGCAAGCGTAAGGGTAACTTGGTGCCTTTTTCACCAAGGAGGGTCCTCCCTAGATTTGTCAATCCAAGGATCAGAAGCAAACTCCTAAGGCTATCCATCTAATCTAATGATCTAACCTACCATGAAGCGTTGATTGCATAAAGGTAACATACAAACACGAAGGGATGTATGGATCTCATCCACCTAGCCATAAAGGTAAACACCAAAGGGTAACCCTAGCCTATCATCTTCTTGTTGTCGTTCCGGCCAAGGTGACAAACCAATCTAAACATATACTATGATAAGCAATACACTCGATATGGAGTAACCCGATATGGAGTGGTCTGATACACGTTTATTCGCCGCTTTCTCCTCCACCGTACTGTCACTACGCAAGGATATTCATCACCGAACGACAACCTCGGTCCGTGCACTACAATGATGTATCCGCAAGAGATAGACTAACCACCACGATTAGACCTATTCCTACTAAAATCATATGCTAGCTACACATATGGATAAAACAATCATCGATGTAGATCAAAGTAGGACAAGATATGATTACATCACCATCGAATGTTGAAGGCACAAATGACTTGACGAATTCAAGTCGCGGCTCCGGAACTCCACCATGGCTTCACCACGCAGGGCCAACCATGGCGGCTAGGGCATGGCCTAAGCCATCTCCTAGGCAACTCGAGGACTTGCGGCGGCCGTCGGCTTCCTCCCGGTGCTTCTCCTTCGTGTCGATGGCTCTCTGATGAATGGATGGATGTGGCAGCCGGCAGAGGCAATTATAGAGGAGCACCTAGGTCAAAGGGCATCGCGAACCGCCACAAAAAGGGGCTGGGCCGACCGACCTGGGCTCGTTTCGGCCCGGTTCGGCCCCAGTTCGCTCACCGACGCTTCTCGGTCAATTGTTGACTTGCTCCCTTATGCATGTGGGTCCTTGACGTCGTCTTCTCCACGGTTTAGATAGAGCTCCTTGTCGCGCAAGCTTCAGCATCTTCTGTTCAGGTCCCTGGAGTTTTACGGCTTTATGCTTCGGTCCCTGGGCCATTCGGAGTCATGTTCATCATGTGTCTTGACTTGTGTCGGGCTTCATGATCTTCTCTTGAAGTGCTTGATGAACTTATCCCGAAAGTCTCCCTTTAAGCGCTAGTTTCCTACGTAAACAACAAACTCCAAAATCGACATGCAAGAGTGAACTTGATACCTCCGGGGGGTTAGTACCATTAGTTACAATATCAAATACGTGCAAATGTTGACGGTAAACTCATAGCTAGGTGTACCAAAATCGACTGTCAACATACCCCTATGCTTAAACCTTGCTCATCCTCGAGCAAGTCCAAGATTTTTGCTTAACTTGGAAATCAGTGTTGCCTTTTAATGTCTTCCCTGCACTTAGTTATACACAACAAGACATATTGCTCTCTCAAGTATTTAGCATTTAAGGTTCAAGTTTTGACCGGCTACTTCATTATGGAAGATAGACTATCATTAAAGAACATACCACAATAAAAACAAATATAGTGCTCTCAAACTTAAGCAAACTTCAAACCTTTACCTTGTTGCGTCGTGAAGGGTTTTCAAAAAGTTGCACATCTAACATAAGTGAGGTTCTCTTGCAAAAGCTCATGGAAACACTCATCTCGTCAAGTCACTCAAGCCTACACTAGATTATTCTCAACCTATTCTACTCATATATGAAAGTGGAAAGCTTATGTGGAGCTTGGTAGGTTAAAAAATCCTAGCAAAACATTATACTTGAAATATTGTCAAACTAAGAGAGAGATCTATTGGAATTACCGAGACTAGTCAAAAAGGCTATGGAAAATAAATGTTGGAAAGAGAGAGAGATGGAACACACGCATTTAGAGAGGTGGACATGCGCAAGTGGCAAATGGGTGATTCCGAGACACAAATGAAGTTCTCGTTATCGGATTGCACATGGTTGGAAAAGATTGAGTATGGACTTGTCTTCAAAGCTCTCTAAGATTTTAATGAAAGCGAAAAAGAACCGAGGAGCATTTTTATTTTTCTCTTTTCTTGTTTTTTTTCTTTTTCTTTTTTTCTTTCTTCTCTCTTTTTTTCATTCAACATTCTTTTTTTTCTTTTTTTTATTCATCATTTTTTTATGCTCCTCCGAACTTTTAAGCAACATAGTACTTGCTATAGCAGTCCTCCCCCATGCTTAAATGATTGCTCGTCCTCGAGCATAAAAGTGAGGGGACATATGGCTGCTAGAGAAGTACGAAATCCTTGTGTTCCTCTATAAATCTTTTGAAATCTTCAAGGGCATCCTCCATGTCGAAACTCTACATTTGATGAGTCCCTCCATATGTTATATATCTTGAAATCTTTGCCAGAAAATCTTCAGAAAATTCATCGAAAGATCATCCATACTCAATTTAGGTTGTGGTCAAGGAGGTCATCACAAAAAGATATTTTGGGTTTAGGGTGGATGCCTAGCGAAGTTTGTGAAATTTCCAATGTAGAAACTCACAATGCATGGACAAAAATGGCTAGCATGAAAAAGATACGCAAAGGAATGACCAGCTTCTTAGTCTCATACCACAGAAATCAATCCTAATCCAACTCATCAAGATATAAGTTTGCAAACTAAAAGGTTATATCATGAAGGTACTTGTATGTCTATAGGCTTTGGTAGGTAGAGCCTTGCAAGAGATTCACAAATGTAGATAGCATAATAATTTTAAATAAAACAAGTACAAAGCATAGGTCATCGGTAAACTTAAATCAAAGAGCAACAAAAAGTATGTGGGTCTAGAATTTAGTCACTTAACCTCCACAAATGAAAGAACCTGTATTTAATCAATTTAAGTTCCTTTTAATAGAGAGCAAAAAGTCATGTCATATAAAACATCATGCAAGTAGAACAAAGCGGCAACTTTCATCACTTTTCCATAAGCAAGACATACGAATGATATCATCGTGGTAAGCTCAAAAGAGATGGTGATTCATTTATTGAAAAATAAAACTAACAAACCTAGGTTGTCCTCCTAGTAGTCATGTTATTGATCAAGAGATAAATACAAAGGTTGTCTATGGTTGAAAGCATATATGTGCAAGCATTTTAAAAGGAGATGAATAAAGATAAAGTTAAGGGCGAGTTACCATCCTTTTCGATGCTCGTAGTGAAGTGCAGCATGGCCTCCCCCATGCTTAAGCATTGTGCTTAGCATGGAAAAAGAATGATGAGCATCTTGTGGTGAAGGTGATCCTTGATCTCCGTGTGGCCTTTTTCCCATTCGTCCTTCAAATCCTCCCCCATGCTTAGCATGTTGCTAAGTGTGGAAGAACTTGAATTGCTCATAATTCCCTATTGCCATGTGTTTGAAAATCATCTTCAATCTTCTTTGCCTTTGTTGCTCAGTTGTCCTTCAACTTATTCTTATTATCATCAAGCCATGGTTCCAATACTTCAGCATATCGTCATCACCGACTTCCATCCCGTCCTTGTCGCTGCCTCATCTTCCACAGTTTTCCTTTTACTTCCAGAACAGAACATGTACTGAAACACCCCTCCAAGTTGAAGTTCATGAAATTATCTTTCCAACGAGCTATCATTCACATGAAACGGGTTCCGAACAAGAGAGTTGTGCCTATTTTACTCCGACGATGCAATCTGTCCAAAGCTGATTTCAGACTGCGCAGCGCTCAATGTTTCTGCCATATCTCCTTGTACGGGTCTTCAAAACTGATGATCCTTGATGCGTTGGAAAGATGGTTTGAAGGAGCTTCTGAAAATTAACTTTTCTTCCATTGTACATCTCCGAACATGTGCTCAAACTTAATGGAAACAACGACTTCCTTCTCAAGCCTTGTAGATGACTAACGATCTTGATTGCAGTTGGTCAAGAACTCATGGGAACACTTTGTCATGCCTGCAAAAACAAATCAAATGCACATTCTACCCTCGGGGTGATGGTCGGGAGTAGAAATAATTGCCAACAAACCAAATACATCCCTAAGATCTTAACTTGTGGCATAGCTTACTTAGTAAAAAGAAAAGAGAACATAATGAGTGTACGTGCGTGTAGGTGAAAATGAGAGGAAAGCATACAAACAAAGACAATGTTTACACCTAGTCCTAAACACCATGTTTATAACTAGGTTGCCAAATTCCTCCATAGCCATAAAGGTTTATTTATCCAAGGTTAAAACACCATGTATATCCCAAGATTAATAATTCTTATAGCACAAGAAAAATAAAGCTCAATGCAAAGTTTATATACCAACCAATGCACCTATGTAAATTAGCAAGGTTTATTGAACTAAATGATGATGGTCTGCAAGCAAGTTTAAACACCACATTTACACAAGATTGCTAAGGAAAATGCCCATATGCAGCATTAACATGGAAATAAAGCATTCATCAAAAAAAAAGTTTTGCAAAGAAACCAAGCCAACCTATGCATGATAGGACAAAGGGGTTGATGCAAAAATGCAAATGCAAAAAAGGATTAGTAAAAAGGGTTAGCAATGTTTGAAAAAGGCTTTCGATGTCGTCCCACAATAAAGATAAGCAAGTCACTTTATGAGAGGTAAAGTCTTGGCAACAAAATTTTTATCAAAAGACCTAAAACATGCTAACAAGGTTTTAAGGTAAGACTTGTGGGTATCCTATATTTTTGGCTTAAGATAAGAATTTTGAAAAGATAAATCAGGTGAAGAAAATCTATCTAAGGTGGTTTTGAAAAACGAAAAGAAAATAAGGGTTAGATTTTCGGATGAAAAACAAACCTATGGTTTTAGGATTACTAAAGGTACGAGAGGTTTTCCCTAAGGGTTTAGGATGAGGCTAGTCAAAATTTTAATTAGAAAAGGGATAGAGATAGACTTTGTCGACTTGACATAAGTCGATCCCTCCTTTTGTTGGCTTGGTTTAGGTGTGGTTTGATAGGAAGGTTTAGGTAAAGATGTTTTTTAAGAGTTATAAAAAATGAGATGCAACATGCAACACAATGCAAAGGGTGGAGAACAAAGTGAAAAGAAGTGCAACATTATATGAATGAACAAAATGGCATAACATGATATGGTGGTGATCTAAACCAAAAGCAAAAGTTAGCCTAAGTTAACTAGCCACAAGTTTAGAATCAAAGGGATCATGCCTCATATTTCTCTCTAAAAAGACACAAATAAAAAGACTCTAAACACTAATAAGCACACAAAAATAAGGAGTCTACAAGTTTTCCAAAATCAAGTAGCATTGTGCTCACTCAATGTCTATTTAAAGCATACAACATGTGTTTGTGACATTTATTAGAGCATTGGTACGATGTTACTTGAAGTTTTCAAATAAAGAACACAATGTAGACTTGTCATAGTTTATATAGATATATAAAAAGATCGGGTTGCCTCCCGCAAAGCGCTTCATTTAAAGTCATAGAGCTAGACTTTCTCACATACCTTTTTATCGTCATGAAGCCATGGTTACTTGTGCGAGAATCCAAAGTAGCCATGCAGCTTGATGTTGACTTATGAAATCGGTCGTGGTTCGCTTCCAACATCATCATGTGTTGAGTGGTGCCTCTTGTGTCTTCATTCATCCAAGCTCCAAAGGGTTTGTTTTAGTCCTTAGCTTCTGAATTTCATCATGTACGTGTTGTGGAACCGTTGCCCCATCTTCTCTTTATTGACACCATGTCCATCTCCTCCATCTTGTCGTCATCGCCTTGTTGCTGCCTCTTCTTCGTGGATTTACCCCTACATCCAGAACAGAACATATACCAAAATATAGTTCTATTGAAAAATTTATATAATTACCTTTCCAACAGGTACTCATTCGTCTTAATCAGAGTCCGAATGAGGGAGCTATGGCTGTTTCACTTCAGCATTGCTTGCTGTCCAGAATTTCAGCACGTGCAACCTTCGGTGATTCGGCCATATCCGCTTGTAGGAACCTCCGATTGCCTTGCCGCTTGATTCGTTGGAACGTAGACTTCATGAGGCTTCTGAAAATCCAAATATATCTTGTTGTTTCCTGCTGAGGTTGTGCAAAACATCTCGATGACATCGTTATCTTTTGTCCATCGATCCGGAGATGTACGTGTGGTCTTCATCTTGTAGCCTTCTAGGGCACCAAGTCACGCATCTCTTGGCTTCAAAAATCATTACCATCGCTGCATGAGCATGATGGTAATGGAATCCTTCTCCATCATGCTTGACATGGTCATTTCCGAAACCTATAGCTCGAACATACAAACCTCCAAAAGAAATTAGTCTTAAAAACTTAATTGACACACGTAGGCATACCTTGTTCATCTTCGTTTGCTTTGGGTGGGGGCTCAATAGCGGATGTTGGGCCACTAACCAAGGTTAGCACCTACCACTAAAGAGCAAATCTTTGCGTAGCCATCAACTTGGTTGAGCGAGGTTGGACTTGTCGAAGTCCGAATGTTGAAATCTTCTCGATCGCTTTGTGTCTAGGGTTTTACCTGCATTCAAGGACACAAACAGGAAATACAAGGTATATGCAATAATAAAATTAGGGTTAGTTAAAAAGAAAGATAGATCACCCTAGGGTTCAAGTTGCCGATCCCCGGCAACGGCGCCAGAAAAAGGGGCTTGTTGACGGTGCAAAACCGTGCTCAAGTTCACCGCAAGCGTACGGGTGACTTGGTGCCTTTTTCACCAAGGAGGGTCCTCCCTAGATTTGTCAATCCAAGGATCGGAAGCAAACTCCTAAGGCTATCCATCTAATCTAATGATCTAACCTATCATGAAGCGTTGATTGCATAAAGGTAACATACAAACACGAAGGGATGTATGGATCTCATCCACCTAGCCATAAAGGTAAACACCAAAGGGTAACCCTAGCCTATCGTCTTCTTGTTGCCGTTCCGGCCAAGGTGACAAACCAATCTAAACCTATACTATGATAAGGAATACACTCGATATGGAGTAACCCGATATGGAGTGGTCTGATACACGTTCATTCGCCGCTTTCTCCTCCACCGTACTGTCACTACGCAAGGATATTCATCACCGAACGACAACCTCGGTCCGTGCACTACAACGATGTATCCGCAAGAGATAGACTAACCACCACGATTAGACCTATTCCTACTAAAATCATATGCTAGCTACTCATATGGATAAAACACTCATCGATGTAGATCAAAGTAGGACAAGATATGATTACATCACCATCGATTGTTGAAGGTACAAATGACTTGACGAATTCAAGTCGCGGCTCCAGAACTCCACCATGGCTTCACCACGCAGGGCCAACCATGGCGGCTAGGTCATGGCCTAAGCCATCTCCTAGGCAACTCGAGGACTTGCGGCGGCCGTCGGCTTCCTCCCGGTGCTTCTCCTTCGTGTCGGCAGCTCTCTGATGAATGGATGGATGTGGCAGCCGGCGGAGGCAGAGGCAATTTATAGAGGAGCACCTAGGTCAAAGGGCATCGCGAACCGCCACAAAAAGGGGCTGGGCCGACCGGCCTGGGCCCGTTTCGGCCCGGTTCGGCCCCGGTTCGCTCCCCGACGCTTCTCGGTCAATTGTTGACTTGCTCCCTTATGCATGTGGGCCCTTGACGTCGTCTTCTCCACGGTTTAGATAGAGCTCCTTGTCGCGCAAGCTTCAGCATCTTCTGTTCAGGTCCCTGGAGTTTTACGGCTTCATGCTTCGGTCCCTGGGCCATTTGGAGTCATGTTCATCATGTGTCTTGACTTGTGCCGGGCTTCATGATCTTCTCTTGAAGTGCTTGATGAACTTATCCCGAAAGTCTCCCTTTAAGCGCTAGTTTCCTACGTAAACAACAAACTCCAAAATCGACATGCAAGAGTGAACTTGATACCTCCGGAGGGTTAGTACCATTAGTTAGAATATCAAATATGTGCAAATACTGATGGTAAACTCATAGCTAGGTGTACCAAAATCGACCATCAACAAGAACCAAGAGGGGTTCATGGATACATCCCCCACCAAATCCCAAAGAGAAAGGTCTCAAAACCGCCACAAGAAATTCGCCAAGAAAAGGCTCCGAAAATCACCAAAAAGGAAAAACGGGAGAGACACAACCAAGCCTTGAGGAACCACGCCGAATCATCTATACATACCATGAAGGTTCATACAAGGTCTAGCTTGCCGCCCGATCATCCTTCCCTCTCATAAGATCTCACCATGAAGCTCTCAAGCTAGTCCTATGAAAATCCTAAGGAAAATAGGAAGGGAAAATAGCAAAACAAATGAGCTAGGGTTCCAAGAGATGGCTGCCATCCTCTCACCACTTGGGTTATATGGAGGCAACCGAAAGACGAAACTACCCCTAAGTCCTAACACTAGGATACACGCCCCCGAAGGGCACTTTGGGAATCATTGTCTTCGCACCATCGGACGGATGCCCAGCGACCGCAAACTTACTTAGCCTCGACGCAAGCCTTGCGATCCCGACGCGTGTCCTCCGCTTCGAAGTCTCCGGACTGCGTCGTCGCACACCGGTCAGACCGGTGCTCCTCACCGGTCAGACCGGTACCCACCGGTCAGATCGGTCCGATGCTGCTGCACCTCCGTCTTCGGTCTTCGGTCTTGGCTTTGTGGATCAACCAAGGAACCCAGTGGTTTTCTGGTGAACCACCGGAAACCCCGCGAACTCGGTGTAGTCTCCGCCAATCACCACTCATGACTCGGCTCCCACGTAGTCCCGGCTCGACCTTGGTTTTGAGGCTCAACCAAGAAACCGTCCACCACTTCATCTCGCCGTTCTTGCCACCATGCGGCCCGCACTTGACTCCGCTGGCCACCGGGTCCCTCAAACCAAGCCTACTTGTCTTCTCCACACCTGGAGGCCTCATCGGCAACGACCTTTCGCGCTTGTTCTTCACCTGCACCAACACCAGTCAAGCCGCAACCTGCACCTGCAATACTTAGCCAAGAATCAGTCCACACCACGTTGTCAATCACTCATCACACCAGGAAGCGACCATCCACCGGTCCTCGAACCACACATGGCTCTCAGAGTCGGAGTGGCGGTGAGCCTAGACGAGGCGGAGCGGCGGCGAGCCTGTGACAAGGAGTTCCTGGTGGCAGTGTTTTTCTTTTTTTTCCCCGATGTGGGCTGCCGTGGGAAACCGGGATGGTTACGAAAATAGCCCAAAGTATGGGCAACATCAGGGGAACCGCTGGTTCTCCCTGGTTCCGGTCAAGCACGGTAACAAAACTCTAAGTTTCAACCCAAAGTGTGGGCAACATCAGGGGAATATGGATGCATTTGAGAGTATGCTACTTCATGAAGGAATGTGGACTTCCTGTCGTGAGGCATTTAAGCTTGATGCCTGCGTGAACTTGTAGAAAGAATGTGAGGTCTAACAAAACTTCAAAAAAAACCTTTTGTATGAAACAAAAATTCAATCAAATTTGTCTGTGTGTTATATAGATTGCTTAATATCCTTTCGTGGATGCTGAAGTGTTTTCCGTATCTGGAGTATGGCCTATCTTGGGGTGCAAGTGCAAACCCATAACGTGCTGAGATCAGGTACCGCCTCTGAAATGCCACCATCTCCGTCGATGAGATTACGACTACGACAACAAAGTATATGGAGACGAACATATTATTAACACAGTCTTGAAAATACATTAATTCATATACATAATACACACAAAATATTGCTTGACTTTTGTTTCAACACATCAATTCTTGAAGTTATATATATTTCACCTCACATTTTAGGAGATGCATGATGTATCTCTAGGAAGATACAGTTTGGGTTTAAAATATCCACATTAAAAATCCGTACCATCGACACACAAATGTGTCTAAAAGTTGTTATTTTTAAAAATGAATCGGGCACGAGAGTTTCTGATTATATTAAAAAGAAGAATAAGATCAGACTGAGCATAAACAACAAAGAACGATATCGATCGGCTGGATTCGAACAATAATGTGGTCGTACCACTCAACAACTACAACACTAGATGGTTGGATTGGGATATCAACACGACTCCACCACTCAGCTCAAACAACTCAACAACCACACCAACCGGTTGGATTGGTTCACTAACGACTGTACAAGTTGTTTCTACTTATCAAATCAATGTTTTTCTAGCTAGTTGCAACAACATGATACTAAATCATGAACTAGCCTAATTACTTAAGACTTGTAAGCATATATGTGCCACGTTGGGAAGTCCTCCGCATTCCTTCATCAAGTAGCATACGCTCAAATGCATCCATCTTGCCCGGATGCTCACATTTCGGGTTGAAGCTTATAGTCACTTTACGGAGTCTTTCAGCACTTGCGAGCATGGTTTTCATGAACCAGAGTTCACATTCAGTTCCTGTCAGTCCGGTAAGTTCTACTTCCTGCAGGTGAGCCATGTAAATTGCATTGGATGACCAATGGTTTGGGTGACGATCGCATAAGGCATCTGCACCTGAATTTTGGTACTGCAAAACGGATATGTGTAAGTTTAGTGCTCCAGATCAGAGAGATCGAGGAATCAACTTCGAAAGTGAAGCAAATAGAGGACTGAAAGATGTAGGATAAGTACTCACCAGGCTGTCAAAGAAAGGTAAATGTAGGCTGATGTGTCTAAGATTGCTGAATCGTGTGAGGAGACTTGCCACGGCAGCTCCAAAGTCATGCCGCTCAAACAAATCAGAGACATTAACTATCAAAGATGTGATTTGAGGGAGGTGTGGTACCCTACTTTTTATCATGTCCACATCTTCCTCGAATACCTTCTCAATAGAAGAAAAAAAGAGCAGTCATTTAGGCAGCGGATAAATTGAATGCCTTATCAAAAAATTAAGAAGGATAACAAATTTATGCAAATTCCATTTGAGTTTTGCCAAGAGATGGACGTACATACATACCTTTGGGCCTTTAAGAGTCACGTCAAGGCGTGTGACTGAGATGCACTGCTTGAGGAGGAGCATGTTGATACCATTTTCGGCCTCGCCGTAACCGGAGACACAATTAGCACGATGTGACCACAAGCAGATTTTGAGGCTCCGCACGCACGGCAACTCGCCGTCGACGACCTCAAGCCGCCGAGGTGGGGGTTCTAGTTGAAAGAATTCAACTTCTTCCAGGTTGGGAGCTGATGAGATCTTAAGCGACTCGTTGTTGTAGCATTCGTCTATGTGGAAAAACCGGAGGCTGGGAGTCTTGAGATCCAGTGACCTCAGCGCTTCGACGTCCTCGACCCACAGCTCCGAGAGCGTGTCAGCAGTCAGCTTCGAGCTGCATCTCTTCACCGAAATCACCAAGCCAAATCTTGCCCATGCGCAGCTTTCGCAGGCGCGGGCAACTCGCCGATGACACGAGGAGGGCAAGGAGGTGAGCGCCGCCGCCGTCTGCAACCTTGATCCTTTCGAGCGAAAGATCGGTGAGTGATTCGAATTTCACGGTGGTGGGGAGCCGGAGTCTAGCGCCACCTAGTGCCAGGCGAAGGGTCTCCAGCCCTACAGGGCTAGGTAGCCCGTCAAGAAGCACTTCGGGCTCCTTGTCGCAACCTTTCTCTCCGTCGTCGTCTTCGTCGCCGTCCTCCTCCTGCTCCTCATCATCATCAATATCAACATCAGGAAAATGCAGGTCCACCATGAAAGACTTCAAACCGTGCTGAAAAGCATACCGAATCCAACCTTGCATGGCGTCGATGGACGTCGACATCAGCTGTTTCAGGCTGTGCTCAAAGCCAGCATCGACGGACGCCCCCGCCGGCATCTCTTGTTGCATGTGCTCCGCCTCCGAGTCGTCGGTGGCATAGGAGATCGCCAGGTTCTGAATGGCGCAGTCCGCAGACTGCGTGATGCGCCGGCAGGCAAGCATGCCGTTGACGAAGGAAACGTACCGGTCCAAGGCGGCGGCGCCGCCAGACACGGGCAGGGAGGCCGTGAAGTGGAGCGTGGAGACGCGCCTCCAGAGGCCGAGCCACCGCCGCGAGAGCGCGCCCGTGCGCACCGCGTCCTTCGCGTCGGGAACCAGCTCGAGGACGCGGAGGAGCACATCGTCGTCGAGGCCGCTGATCAGGTCGACGCCGTCGCCGGATGGGGTTAGCCTTGCTCGTTTCGCGATGCGCGCGTCGTCGTCGTCGTGCGCCATAGAATCCAGGAGCGAGATTTTGGCGGGTGCCTAGGTTCCACGAAGCGGCTTGGTTGGCACCTGGGAGCTTCTACGAACATTAATGCTACGATTCGATCGGGAGATTGGGCTCCCAATCTCCAGTTTCTCTCGATATATTCAGGAGTCCGATACCCCTAGGTTCTCGATCGTCCAGTTCAAAAATACGAATAGGCGTAGGAGATCACCCTGCATATGAACAGAACATGACGCCCCCAGACAAAGGCTTTCATATCGTACTCGAAACAAGCAGGCTAAAAATCGCTTGGATCTTAGTTAGGAACTGAAAAATCTTGGTTACTAATTTGGTCTACTGAAAACCTGCCTCTGTGCACAGCTTTGTCAAGTCACGGATTTCTGATGCTCTCCACATCACCATGCCATTTTATGTGCCGATTCCGATTGCCGATTGCTCTCCACATCACCAAGTCACGGGCTTCATATCTGTCAGTATGTGGTTGCTGGTTGGGGTATATGTGTATCTCAGTGACTCAGTTCTTTCATGCCCCTCAGTGTTTGCGAGTCCTTTGTCCTGTCTTCCAACCCAACCTCCCTCTCTCCTGTTGCTATTGTCGGATTCCCGTCAGAATTTTCATGTGGCTCTGTTCAGCTTCAGGTTTGGTTTCCAAATTTGTTCCTGCACAAATCAAACCAGCCGAGTTGTGTTATTGTAACCCACGGCTATTACCCCATCAGACCATAACAGTAGGCTGCCCTGTTAGAGCTGTATACCTCTGTAGTCTGCAGCTATGCAAGGAGACAGTAGAATTATCCAAGTTTCATATATCTCTTCTTCCTTTCTACTCCGATCCTTAGTTTTACTCCGATCCTTAGTTACTTTTACCTGTTCTGTGCCCTGACGGTTGACGGCGTGGTCCGCTGCCACATCAGCAAGCCCCCATGCTGGCCCCACCGGCCAGTGGCAATGGTACATGTGGCAAGCAATCTGCGCTTGCGACTCCACCCGAGCGAGGGCCGAGGCCACCGCCTTGAAATTCCCCTGTCCCGCCTCACGGCCTCAGCGCCCAAACGTAACCGTCGCAACGAACCTGCGTGCTCCTCCCTCCCCTCTCCCATCCCCTTCTTCCCCTCGCAGCAGCGCCAAGTAACCCCGAGAAGCCTCTCGCTCGCCGCCAGATGGCCGCCGAGGCACCGGCGCCGGACGCGATGCAGCAGTTCCCGGAGCGGGCGCACGTGCGGCTGCGGAGCCGCGTGCACGGCGGGTACCTGCACGCCGACGAGGACGGGGCGGGCGTGTCCCTGCGCTGGCGACGCCGCGGGTCGCTGCACTCGGCGTGGCAGGTGCACCGGGTCCTCCACGACGGCACCACCTGCGTCCTCCTCCACAGCGCCGCCTACGGCCGGTACCTCGCGGTCTCGCCCGACCCGCCGCCGCCGGGGCACCGCGGCCGCCACCGCGTCGTCCAGGGGGAGTACGGCGAGCAGGGCGTGGACCCCATCCTGTGGAAGCCCGTCGGCTCGGGGCACGCCGGCGGCTACGTCCTCCTGCGCCACGTCTCCTACCGCCTCCTCCGCGCCAACGGCAGGTACCGCTTCTGGCTCGCCGGCGTCTCCGTCGACGACTTCGACAACCAGAGCATGATGATGCATTGGAAGGTCGAGGCCATCCCACCGAGACCCGCGCCGCCGGTCCTTCCGCCTCCAACTCCGGTAAGCTCGCCGTCCCCATTCCTTGGCACTCCTCGTGTTGATTTGGGCGGAGCAGGGGTTTTGCCTTTTTGGAGCACCAGCGTTGGATTTTTTTTTCTGTCCGTGTCGATTTTCCAAGAACTGCCAATTGTGATGATTGCTTTTTCTCACTGAAAGTGAGATCATGTGGGTCTTGCTCATAGGGATCAGTAGGATTCCGGGTTCTTGAATCCTTGCTCCCCTGCATTTTGGTTTGCTTTTTGGAGGAATTCTTCACCAATTGCCGGTTTCTGAACATTTTGTTCCGACCACGATGTTCAGAATCACCTGTTTCTCAACCAAATTAGCCATTCAGAATTGTTCAGAAATCAGAACCAGTGCTGCCTACTCGTTCAGGTCTACTAACACGTGAGTTCTGTTCTATCGTGTAATTCCAGATCAATCGAGGAGGCTTCCGCGGCTTGTTCCTCCTGCACGAAGAGCCCGTGGTGCTGCAGCGGACGATCCGGTACGTTCAGGCGGACAATCTAGGCAACTTCGACCTGAACCCGAACGGCTGGCCCTCGTTCCAGTTCCATGGCCGGTCCGTGTTCAACCTGAGATCGGAGGTGGCGGACCATGTGGGCCTTACGATCTTCTTCTTCCGCGTCATCGTCTGCGTCCGGGCCGGCCGCTACGGGCGGCCAACCCCGCTGCTCGTCGACCTGCCTCGCAACGAGGAGACCCTGGACGTCGTCGCCATCGTTATTGGTACACCAGGTGAGGTATTCATATAATCTTTGTGTTTCTCAATGGTCGCAGAGTGAATGTTCAGTAGATCATACTGATGGGAGAGAAACTGTAACTTGGATAGTGTGCAGCATGCATGGTTCACACTAGTTCTGCAGCTCTGAATTTTCCATGTAAATTGTTGATGCATTCAGTATCCCCTTTTCACCTTTTGTTTTAACCATGCTTGTTAAGTACAGCATTTCAAAACCAAACAAAGTGTAGCATTTCAAAACCAAACAAAGTGCAGCATTTCAAAAGATGCTTTACTTGTTTGGTTTTGGCAATCTGAACATGCTGTAGATAAGCAGAAAAGGTTGAATGACAATATTTTATGGAGTATAGTTACTTGCATTTACAGTGACTGTTGGTTCTGCTGTCTTTCTGACAGATGATTAGAAACGCAGTGCTGAAAAAGTTAATCACGATCACTGCCAAGTGCCAATGCTGTCACTGTTTCATTGCATTACTGACACTGTGTTGCCTTTTGTGAATTTCAGCCGCTGGGGCGCTGAGGTACCCAAATGTTGATACATATTAGAGGTATACAAGGGCAGGACTCCTGACAACCACTTCTCAGTTCATACTTCAGAATTCCAAAGTACCAATGTACCACTGCGTCAGATACAGCATGAGGATCGGCTGTCTTTTGTTCAGTCAGTTTCAGAAAAAGTCAGCAACTCTATTGTTTTCGGTAGTTAGGTTGGATCCATCTTCCTAACAGGAAGCAGTTTGTAGAATACCAATCTTTCCGTTTCACAACTTACAAACCGCTGATCGATTTTTGAACTGTGACATTGGAATGGATGTTGCTATCTGTACTGTATCTGTATTTTTGGTAGATTTTTCATTTCAGTCAATGTATGTTAAACTTGGATTTTGGTCAGGAACTTAAAATCTTGGAGTCTGCATTTGTTTACTGAAGCTCTGCCTCTGCATAACCTTGGGAAGCCATAGGTTTCTGTCATGAACTGAAATATTAAGGTTGTGTTTGGAAGTACATATTGAGAGGTGGAATTGTGAAATGGCATTAGACACGGCACGATTCAGGTGTTTGGAGGGCTTCCGCATTCGTAGACGGAAACGCGCCTCCAATGCCGCGAAAAATTCAGCCCCCTCACGCGCGCCCGCCCACAATTCCACGTCCTTCCGCTCTGTATTGCTCGGTATCTTAGGGCGCGTTCGGTAGCCGAGCCCGGCTCAGCCAGGCCGGCGAGCCAGGCTCGAGCCCGACGGGCCCAGCCAACTACCAGCAACTGCCATCAAGAGATGGCGTTTGGTAGGTTGTGCATGGGTGGGCTACCCTCACCGCGCGCGCACGCGGGTGTAGGTTACCCCCCATGCTCAGCACACGTAGAATTGCAAAGAGCAAGTGTTTGAAGAAAAACGCATCCAATTATACACTAATTAGGGCGGTCATTAGTTGATTTGTACATTAAATTTTCATAGTAAATGTATTACACAAAAAGTAGTACAATCAGGAGGCATGAATCGAGGGAAAATGAGGGTGTGTATGGAAAGATTGCAGGATCTGAACGCTGGAAGCAATTTGAGATGCAGATAATCACTGGTGTGTCAAAGCTTCATAGCATCCACCGTTGGCACTACCAAAAAAACAAGTACATGAACAAAGCGAAGAACAAGTCAGAGCAACGTTCAAGTGATCAAAACTATGAAAGTACTGAATTGCAAATGGCTCAGATGTAGACTACTTGCCTAGGAAATAAGATGCTTGCAGGAGTTGCCTTCTGGTGAGGCAGTCAGGGCACGCCCTCACTGCCTCACAAGGAGGCGACACCTGCGTGAATCCTCGTTTGCGAATGCATTACTCAGCACCTATGATCATCATCGCCATGGATAAGAGAACTTCAAAACTGAACACCGGAGTGATGATGCATCAAAACACATTGCAATAGAAAGAAGATTGCATCAGTTTGTAGCTTGAGAAAACCCACCAGTGATATTCAGCAAGGTCGAGTAGATGTTGGAAGAGATACTGAGGGCACAAAGATCAAGGTCCACATCGAGCTCGCTGAATACAACGAAAGGGCTCAAGCCACCATCATTCGCCATCGAATGAAAACGTGCGTCAGCATATTTGAAGTACAAGAATGTAGTTCTCAGAGGTCTTTGTGAGCAAGGACGAGACGATGTTGGTGGTGCTACCCGAAGGCAACACAAGCAAGGTCGTCATCGCCCTCGCTCGCAATGACCATTGTGATATGTACTATCATCATTCACATACAGAAGTAAACAACAAATATAAGGCGTCAGATGGGATAGTTTGGCATTCTATCCCTTCATCATTCGCAAACTGAAGAAATAGAGCAACAAATCCTCACCAAGTAAGCATTCTCTGGCTGTGAACAAAATGGAGCTGCATTGCAAAGCCGATCCTGAAACAAAAGTGTTTGAACTGCATGACAGGGAGAAATGCAATAGGTCAGAAGAAGAATAGGATGGGTCTGAGCACATCACACGCTCTTCATCCCCAAGCACGACATCATAAACGCGGTACAAAGATACTGAAAGGCAAATGAACAAAAGAGAGAAGCACAATTACAGATATGGTTGCCTCAGTTCAAATACATCACAGGCATAGATAAGTAGGAGAAAGCGGCCTCAGATCAAAGGGTTACATATATCAGCCACAAGTCAGTCATATCAAGCTGGCTCAAAAGTGGAGAGACAACAAGCTTGGAAGAAGAAAAGAACAGACACCAAAGAGACAAAAACGAAAGGCGAAAGAGCGAACAGACCTGGGCCACTTTATCATTGCCAACTTAGTATTCATCATAGGCCAAGAAAAACAAGGCATAAGAGAAGTAGGAGGAAGGTAGGCATAAGAGACAGCAGGAGGTAATTCAGTAGTCAAATAACTCATCATCTAAGGTAACACTAAATACCAATTAAAATGGCATGTCAAATAGCCAGAGCAAATATACAGAGCTGAAGCAACAGATGGCAAATAACATTATAAAGAAAGGCAAGTATCATGGCAAATAACATGGCAAAAACATTGGAAAATAACATGGCAAATAACATGGCAAAAACCTGGCAAGTAACATGGCAATAACATGGCAAAATAACATGGTAAAGCAGCATCGATGGCATCACAACATATATAGCAGGCTTCTACCAGTTCTAGCTGCATCATATTACAACCCATAACATGCAGTTTATGACACATCACAGGCATATAAAGGTTCGAAGTTCACAGGCATCGCAGGCATATTACAGTACGTACTTACCATGCAGTTCCGAAGTAAATAGTTAGCATAACTGTCTTAACCTTGCCCTGCTGCTCACAACTAGATTAGTAATTAGCCACCCCCCATGTGAGACCAAAAACCACCACAAAAGGCCAGGTGCAAGTGAGGCTACACCCTAGCAAGTCAGACCTATCTATATAGATCTGTGCAGAGAAAAGGGAGTGGTCAGGGATGGAGACATATATGCTCAACTGTTTTCCCTGAGCTTATAAGGCTGCAATGTAGTAGTGCTTGCCCAGCCAGGTCCTGAGCCAGAGGCAGCGGTGATTCTCACCCATTTTGACAAATGCATTGCCTTGGGACTTGTTGTCCAGCAGGTGGGAGAAGGCCACTATGAGTGCCTCCTCGGAGAAGCCTGGTGTCAGCATCACAGCATCGTACAGGTCAGGGTAGACCTGCTCAAGGCCTGTCTCTCTAAGAGCACTAGCGACGTTGTTCACTACATCAGTCATGTTGGTGACGACAAGAACCTCCTCCACAGACATAGAATGCCTCTTCCTCTTATGAGGCAGGCAAGAGGCAGGGGCCTTGGAAGCCTCTGTGGACCCAGGAACCTTGATGACAGTCTTCTGGTCAACCTGCTGGTCTGTGCTGGTGAGGTCTATCGGCTACTGCTTGGTGCAAGATAGGTCTACCAGGGGCACTTTGGTGGATGAGAGGTCCACCATCTCCATCTTCACACCACTGTCCACAAAGCCACCATAGAGACCCAGTGCCTCTCCACTACCCTGAGCCCACCTTCCAGTGGCCATGCCACCCCCAAAGATCTGTTCCATCTGCTCATAGTGTTGTATTGGCTTGTTCAGCAGCTCTGCATCTTTTGGATGGTCCTGCGACACCAAAGAAACACAAACAAAGCAGCTGAGTTAGTACTACAATAAATGGATACAAACTTCAAATTAGAGGGCAATGCTTCATTACCTTGCAGTGACCTAGGTAGTGCTCCTGATCCAAGCTGATGCTGCAAATGAGGGCATCCCAAAGTGCCCCGTTGAGGTCCCTAAGCTTGCACACTCTAGCCCACCTCTGTCGCCACTTGCGCAGATGGTTGTAGACTTGTGTCCCGGTGACATGCTCACCGGTGAACTCCTGCAGTGCCTTGGCCACCTTGTTCACATGCGCCTCCTTAAACCCTTTATCTATCCTCACACCAGTGCCCACCAGCTCGCACATGCGGCGCAGCACAAACCTGGAGGTGGCACTGGTCCACCTCATTGGCGGACGAGGCTGGCCACCTCCACCACCAGCACCACCTCCCCCCGCCTGAAGCACACCACCACCACCACCACCACCACCACCACCACCTGCACCTCCCTCTGCCTGACCACCACCACCAACAGCATCACCAAGCAGACCCGCAGCAGCAGGCACCGACACAACACCACGACCAGCAGGAGCAACCCCAGAACCATCAACAGAAGCCACACCCAGAACGGCGCCTGTACCAGGAGCACCATGGTCAGCAAGAAGCAGACCAGCAGCAGCAGCAGAAAAGCCAGCACCCGCAGAACCAAAGTACATGTCCTCATCACCCATTGGCCTATGTCATCAAGACCAAGTATGCATCCACAATAAATTAAGAACCACATACATTGTATGACATCATTGCAGCCCATGGGAATCCCCGAGTAAAACGATATACGATAGCGAGACGAAAACCGATAAGAGAAATACATCAACGATAACATCGAAAGGCAAGGGAAGCACATAAGGCATTAAGCACATCGAGTGGTCTCAGATAGTAGCAAACACACACAAACAGCAGCCCATGGTTCCTTACAGTTCCAACTTAGTAAATTTAATGCTACACCCTAGAAGATCCCTTGTCTGCCCACATTGCTATAGCCCATGCATCCCTCTGAGCTGCCCACTCCCTTGTTTCCTGGGACATTGGTGTTTGACTACCTAAAGTCCCAGGTTGGGGGAGTTCTTCAATGAAATCCTCCCCCGGGATTATTTCATCTGCCCCAAAGCCCAAGATCCAGTTATGAAGGATGCAACATGTAATAACAATTTCAACTTGAGACTTGTATGGATAGAATGGCTTGTTGTCTAGTATACGAAACCTGCCCTTCAAAGCACCAAAAGCCCTCTCAACTGTTGTGCGGAGGGAGGAGTGCCTCAGGTTGAAAAGTCTTTGGCATTACTCGGAGTGCGTCTACCCTGGAACTCGAACATATGGTACCTAACAGCCCGGTATGGAGGTAGGAAGCCTGGCTTCAGTGCGTACCCAGCATCAACAAGGTAGAATTTGCCTACAAACAGAAATTGGTTTTACACCAAGAACCTAAGGGAATGACAAACTAGTAAGGTCCGCAGTGTACCTTGGGGGATCCTGAGGCCATCGTCCCGCTCTAATGCATCAGCCAGGATCAGGGCATCGTGAGCCGATCCTTCCCACCCAGCAAGGACATGGGTAAATTTCATGTCAAAATCAACAGCAGCCATTACATTTTGTGTTGTGCTGCCCTTACGGCCTCTGAAAGCGGCCTGCATGTGGTATAGCACTCTAACTAGGATGTGAGTCCCATCTATTGCTCCAATACAGTCCTAAAACAGTTGATAACATGAATGGATCAGTATACCAAGCAGTTGTAAATGGATACATTGCAGCATTAACCAATGATATATGGAATAACCCCACTACCTTGAAGTATGGGTACCATCTATGGCTGCCAAGAATTTTTGGATGTGTACCCCCCGACGGAGCCCGTATCATCTCAGCTCTCAGCTCCCCAACTGCTTGTAGCACCTGGTGGAAGTACCTACTTACAGTCTCAAAGGACCTCCTAAAAGTGTGATGGATGACTCTAAACCTTTGGTTGTGCCCCACAATGTGGAGGAACATAGCAACCTGTTCCTCCACGCAGCAGTGCATGGTGTCCTCTAGGAGACTTCTCTCCCTAAACAGTTTCACTAGATTAAAGAAAGGAGCTTTACGCATTCGAAGCATGCTTATGGACTCAACATCAGTGCAGTTGTATATCTTATCTAGGTTTGCCTGCCTCTCACCATCAGTGACAGCCCTGGGAACCCAATCAGGAGGGCTGTCCTCGTCCTCCTCATCAGGATGGAACCTGCCCACCCTAAGCCTAGAGAGCATGTAGGCCACGCAAACAGAAACAAGCGCTGCAGGTTCAGAAGCCATGTTGCCAACCCCCATCTACAATGCAGCAGGCAACAGATGAAATTTAGAACGTATGCACTAAGTTGGAACTGCAAGACATCCAATGGTCAGACATGTGCAAGCAAATATGGAACATTATAGGCATCATCGCCTTGGCTGCTACAAGAGTAACCTCCCAAAGGCTCCTCCATAACAACATCATCAACCACAACCAGTTCAACAAACGTGGTAACTGATACAGGAACTATCATTGCCCCATTTGTACAAATTGCACGAAAGCAGAGGCGAAGACCCAGCTTATTCTCCGGCGAGACCCAGCTTATTCTCCGGCCAGGCAAAGCAAGGGCAGGCGAGCTCTGCCAGGATGCGAGCCGCGCAGCCCCTCGCCGCGGAGTGATGGAGATGTGAGGAGTAATCAATTCTCGATTCCAAGCCATATACACATCCAAACGTGAATTAGAATTGTCTCTCTCATCAAATTCCATCTCCTAATTTCATCCACATCCAAACAATAGCTTTGGTATTGTAACGCAATACCAATACTAATTTGATTTGGCATTCGATTGCAATTCAATACCAAGGCTCTCACTATCGACATCCCAACGCAGCCTGAATCATTTTGTATTATGATTGCTGAAGCTCTCCGTGCTTCTTCGTATATTCTCAGCAAATTAACGGAACACTATGCACCGGCCAACAGGTCCATCTAGACAGTGCACATTTTCAAAAGTACAATGTTCTTTTTGCTTTTCAGATCAAGTCGTGGAGTACTAGAGTGTTAATATTAGGAAGCAACAAGGATACAACAAAGCTGATTTTGGGCTGGAGTTGTAAACAAAATTGCACCACATATTCACATGTACTGAACAAATAAAGTTTCAGAATCCTGCATTTGGTTTTCGTGAGCACCCTTTACTGAACTTCTGAGCATGCACAGCACAGTCAATCTCTAACTGCTTGCGTGTTCCAAATTTACAGACCCATCGTCTGAAGATTTGGCAGGTCATGCCTCTGCAGTCTGCACCAAACCATAGTATTTTCTAAAAGGCTTCTAAACCAATGGAAAACCATCGATACCTGCAATAATGTGATATCCTTTCCTTGTTTCAACCGAGTAGGCAAAAAAATAAGAGTGACTTGCGCACTGTTTCTCTGGTGGCCTGACGCCCATTCCGGAATCTGTGCAATCTGCTGGAATAGCACAAAGGGCGGCAGCAGATCTGCAGGTGCCTACTTCGATGATCGAACGATCGGCATTTCCGAAAATCTGTGGCCTTCCGGGTGACGAACTGATGAAGGCGTAGTGCTTCAGAATTCAGACTTTAGACTGGTCGCACTCGTCGTACTCCATTTGCATACCCTAAAAGAGAATATTCTGCCTAGTCATCAAGATTCTCTGGTACAGCACGAGTTTTTCCGCACCCGTCATCCCCTATATCTCATACTCCATACCAACTACTTACTGTGGGACCCACACGTCATACTCCTTTTCTTTAACCCTCTCCTCTCTCTCCCCCTCCACTCTCTCTCTTTCCCCACCTACCCCGGCGCCATCCTCCCTCCCCTCCCTCCTCCGCTTTCTTCTCCCCAGCTCCCTCCGCTCCTCGTCGCCGCCGTCCAGCTCCGGTGGTGTGCCGGCACGCGGCTGCCTCGGAGCGAGCCTCCCCATCTCCCTCCGCTCCTCGTCACCGCCGTCCAGCTCCGGTGGCGTGCCGGCGCGCGGCTGCATCGGCGCGAGCCTCCCCATCTCCGGTGAACGGTGTCCCTCCTCCTCCCCCATCTCCGGCCAGCGCGACGAGTGAGGAGAAGGCAGCTCTCCACTGCAGCGGCTCGAGCAGGCGAACTGGAGGAGCAGGGCCCCGTGGCCAAATCCACCGGCGGCGACACCGTCCACCTCCCTCGTACTCCCCCGCCGTCACGGCGGCCCCTCGATTCGGTTACGCGGCGACGACCATGAAGGTCCTGGCGGCGCAGATCTGCGACCTCCGCCCCTCCGTCTCCCCAGTGGTGCGGATCTCCCTGCGCGGCGACGCGGCTCGACGGAGCTCGTCCCCTCAAGCTCGATGCAGATGAGGGGAAGAGGAGGAGCTGGTGGAGGTGCTCGCGGGATCTTCGCCGTCGGCGATCTCGTCGGAGCCAGGGCGCCTCCCCTGCCCTGCTCCCCTGCGGTGTGGCGGCTTCCTCGAGTTCCGACGGCGGCCTCGAACTTGGGCTCTCATGCCACCGTCCCATCTCCCTCCCTGTGCTCCTCTCCATCGACGTCGCTGGCGCCATCTTCCTCTCCCTCTGTTGTTCCCGGCGTTCATCTCTTCCTTCCTCTCTCCTCGCTGCGATGGCGCAGAGCAGCAACTGCCGGCCGCGAGGTGGGGCCACGTGGGGCGTAGCGCACGTACTGGAATGCGCTCTATTTGACGCATGCGGGATTCGAATGGGACGTCCCGTAGCCGATGGCGTCCCCTGGTGCGGAGGGAAAAACGTTAAAAGAGCCCTGGAGCACGCGGTCCCGTTCCGGATACCGCATCTAGTGCGACCAGCCTTAGTAGACCGGGACTTTGCATTTCATGATGCAGAAAGCTATGTTATATAAGCGTAACTAAGGATCGAACATATCAGGGCGTTTGGTCTAGTGGTATGATTCTCGCTTTGGGTGCGAGAGGTCGCGAGTTCGATTCTCGCAACGCCCCCTATTTTTCTTTGTTATTTTTATTTTTTTGCTTCTGCTCCCTACCTCCTTAAAAAAATGCCAGTCCCCCCCCGGTAGTCACCGACCGAAGTCTCTGCGTGCCACCGCCGCTACTCCGATGGAAACCGCCGCGGCGGCGCGCGTCCAGGCCCTCGCCGAGACCGGCGTGTCCCGACTCCCGGCTCAGTACGTCCAGCCGCCGGAGCACCGGCCGGCCCTCTCGTCCTCCCCCACCCCCGCCGCGCCCTCCGTCCCGGTCGTCGACCTCTCCTCCCCCACCGCGGCCGACGCCGTCCGCGCCGCGTGCGCGGACTGGGGCGCCTTCCACGTGGTTGGCCACGGCGTGCCTGGGGAGCTCCTGGACGCGGTGCGCGGAGCCGGGCTCGCCTTCTTCCGCGCGCCCATGGCGGACAAGCTCCGGTTCGCGTGCGACCCGGCCAGGGGCGCCGCAGCCGAAGGGTACGGCAGCCGCATGCTCGCCAACGACGACTCTGTGCTCGACTGGCGCGACTACTTCGACCACCACACGCTCCCGGAGTCCCGCCGCGATCCCGCCCACTGGCCCGATTTCGTCCCCGGATACAGGTAATTGGCCCGTTCAACAACAGGAAAATCCTCTCTATCTGTTCACTGTTCAGTTCATCTCTGGATGATTCATGAATTTCTAGGGATACAGTTCTGTTCATACAGGAATGATAGGGTGGAGTTGATAAGCATAAATTATGTAGGAATATTTGTTCAGATGTGGAGTGGAGGCAAGTAGAAAGTGGGAGGAAGCAGTGTGAACTTCTATCCAAATATTGCCACTTCATCATGAGAAATATAGTCCTATACTGCTTATAGTGCTTGACTGTTGAGTACGTTTTTACCTGTTGGAGAATCTTATACCAAGAATAGAATATTTAGGATCCTGTTTTCACCCCTGAGTGTCAGCACATTACACCAAATGTCTTTTTCCCTGAAACAGAGAAGCTAATACACATAGCATTTGCAGGGATACTATTGTCAAATACAGCGACAACATGAAAGACCTTGCTCAAAGATTGCTGCGGATCATCTCTGGAAGTCTGAACTTGCCACCATCTTATATAGAAGAGGCGGTTGGAGAAGTTTATCAGAATATCACCATTAGCTACTATTCTCCTTGTCCACAACCAGACCTTGCTCTTGGACTGCAATCTCATTCTGATATGGGTGCAATAACTCTTCTGATACAAGATGATGTGGGTGGTCTCGAGGTATTGAAGGATGGAATGTGGATACCTGTGGCTCCTTTACCTGATGGTATCCTTGTCATTTTGGCTGACCAGATGGAGGTAGTGTACAGCAACGTGCTTTCTCATCAGTGTTTGTTTTATGTGCTACTATTTTCCCCTGTTCTATGGTTGATGTCCCCATTCTTCATGGGGCATTGTTGTGGTGGGTTATGGATAAAGTGTCGTATGAATATATACTCGTTTATTTGGAATTTGGTTCCTTTAGGATTAAACCATGTTATTCGTGTTTTTACCCTTCTCCAGATCATCACCAATGGAAGATACAAGAGCTCTGTTCATCGAGCTGTTGTCAATGCTGAACTTGCCCGCTTATCAGTAGCGACATTCTATGACCCATCAAAGTCAAGGAAAATATGCACTGCTCCACAGCTTGTGAGCAAGGATGAGCCACAAAAGTACCGGGGCGTAGTCTACGGTGACTATGTCTCAACTTGGTATAGCAAAGGTCCAGACGGCAAGCGCAATATTGATGCCCTCCTGATTCAGCAGTAGAGTAAGGCGCCTGCTTCTTTGAAAGAAAGAGTCTGAGGTGCCTTAAAACAGGATACAACATGCAAGCCATTTGTGTGTCTTCCGATACATGTTCAACAAATCAGTTGCCAAACTTAATCGATAAATACAGGGAAAACAACTTGTATGATGTATGTGGTGCAATAAAGTACTTTTTCATTGTCAGTATTTGATAATCCTTTCATCTGACTGACTGAAAGAGTAAATACGACTGAATCTTGGCATCTTCGTTTTCCTTTCACGTCTTGGGCTCATGTCCTTTGTGGTCTACTGGAGTGGTTAGGGTAGGAGCAGCTGCCGCAGTGACAGTGGTTGTAGGGCTATAACAGCCGAGTGAACTCCTATCTGCTAATTGCACCTCGCTAATTCGAGCTTTTTCTCCATGTGGGGGTCATTTTGTTCTCCTATCATATTTGATCCAAATCGACCTTGAGACTTAACCAAGTGGATGTTGGTATAATTATTATCCTTGAGGCCATTACTATCAGGAATACTAAGTTTACATTGTACTCCACTGGTGGGAGGGAATGGGAAATTACATGTGGATTTTTTAAATTCCCTTTGTTTAGTGGACATGGGATCACAGAGGCAGTGGGAACTGGAAGGAAGTTCTTGTTTGGAGAATGACAAAATACACCATAGCATATGCCATCCGATCTGTATTGTAAAACAAGCTGCAAGGACAGAGAACAAAATCCTACTGTAATCCTAAGCACACTCCTCTAAACTGCCTTTCTTGAATTGTTGCTTAAAACATTGGCGCAAACGAATCAATAACTGATTGAACAGTACTCAAAGGTGTGAGCCATGAAAATTATATGCTTTATTTCAAATAGCATTTTTCTACAGTTCATTTGCAATTACTTATAGAAAAAATTCCCATGGAAACCATATGGAACCCTTTGAGGTAAAATAATTTTTGCTACTGGCTCCTCTGAAAATCTTTTTGCGTCAATAATGTATACCTAGAGAAAACAAGAAATCTGGTTAGCTTAGGAATACATGGAAATATTGAGTGATGTGACATGCTCTTCAAGTATACAAATTAAATACCTGAGAGATGTTTGTTCCTTCATCATGGACATATGTAACTACCCATCCATCATCTTCATCGATTCCATTTTCCTTTGCAACAAACTGAATTCCAGAGCAGAATTGTTTTTCTTTTAAGGCATGGTACTCCACTGAGATAAATTGCTTGTTTTCCTGAGGTTTTATGATACTTTAGTCTGTGTTCTAACAATGCAGATCTGATACTTTATGCAGTAGGTAGTTGACTAACCTTATCTGGCATGTCGAAGTGCAGCTTTGCTATCGACTTAAACTTAAACAAGCCTGCATCCTTACATAGAATTGTATAAATACAGTGATCGAGATCATGCAGGTAATTTAAATCAACATAAACACATGCCACGAACATGGATTGTGTAACAAGATGGAAAAAAACAACAACTGAGACGAAGATAATTTTTCAAAAATTACTAGAGTAAGGATGTTACCTGTTTTACTTGTTGCTAATGAGTCAGCAACTTGAGCATATCCATACTTGTTTCTAATGCCTATAAATTTGTCATTGATGACAGGGAAATCCATTGCAACTTTCTCACTGGTAATATAACCTTCGTTCGTAGAGCCACTTTCCAAATTTAATCTCCACTCGTAAGGGCGAGAAAAAAGGATGCCGTCTAGTGAAGGATCAAAATCTTCTGAATCCTTATCAGGTTGGAGAAATGCCCTTCCATACCATTTCGACTTGTCAACTCTAAAATGGCCACTAGGAATAATAGAACCAAGTATCCGACAGCCTCTCACAACAACCTGTTCACAGGCTTTTTGTCAAAGTACATACAGCAGGAAAATATGAACGGTACCTGATATAAATTATTACTACATATGGAAGATTTATTGTCATATGACCCTTTTGTCTATCTGTTGGGACACCTTTGTTACTCCATAAGATTTACCTCATTTCCATCCTCAAAGCAATTAAATAAATGGTAACTGCAGTGATTCTCAACATCAAACCATATGATGGACTCAGCATCACCAAAACGAGGCATTACCCCAATACGTGATTTTCCATTCATATCATTTTCAATAAATCTGAAGATAATTAAACAAGTGCACATTGTTATGGCAAGATCTGCACTGTATACCCCCCAAAAGGTGGTTCCCACAGTAAAGAAGATGCATATGGAGTTCACTCACGGCTTTTGTAAGAGTGGCCTGGATATGCCAAATCTTAGAGGATAGTCCATTATAATATTGTACCTATATTACATGAAACAGTTGTTAGAGAATGGTGATGTTTAGAGGAATCTGATATGACTTGTAAACAAAATGAAATATGCCTCGTAGTTACTCCAATGTCATGAATTAATTTTCCTTCCTCAAATTTGAGATCAACCTTGTGAAGAAGCCTCTCACCATCAGCTGATTCATGTATAAAGGGGCATCAATAGATAACTGCAGTTGCGATCTCTTTCCGTTTCAAATTGTTGTTTGTTTTGTCTTTTCTAGATTCAAGATTGTGCTATACATCTAGAGATACACTATACCTAGATGCATACAAAAATTGTGTACCTATTAAGCCAAAATGACCTACAATTTGGGACAGAGGGAGTAATATAAAATATTTGAAGTGGCAAATTTTATTGGTGTATGCTATCAGATTATTCCATTGAACAACTAAGATAATGACATATATAAAATCTAATGTTAATATGCCCAATGCATTATGTCACATCCATACTCCCTCCTGTTTGGTAAATGAAGTCATTTACGACAGCGACACGGTCTCCAAAGTACAACTTTGACTTCTTATTTTTATAATAATACTTATTAAAAACTAACATATGTATACTTTTATGAAAGTATTTTGTAAGACAAATTTATTCATGTAGTTTTCACATCTCCAAACTCAACGACTTAAAAGTTATTCATGATTTATATTCCCAATGTTTGACTCAAATCTTGTTCAAAACGACTTCATTTACCAAACCGGATGGAGTATATGTAACCTTTTTATCTTATAATATTTTAAAGCAGCCTTTCCTAAAATAAGTTATAGTTTTTGTATACCTTAGTTTAAACCTAAATACTGTTAATTTCATCTCATGTGTTATTTTACTTGTTGGGTGGTGGATTGCATAACATTACACAACTTACATGAAATTACTCCAAGCACATAGTGAGGTTTTTCAGTATTTGTCCCCATTATGACCAGGTCTCCACTTCTGTGAATCTTCTGTAAAAACGAGTCGTTATGTGAGAATTTGTAGTTGAAGAATCATAGCTAACTAATAACATAACGTGATAGAAATATTTAATGATTGATCATTAGAATACTAAATGCTCTATTTTCCACTCCATGGTACCTAGCTAAATTATGAACCAGCATAGTATGAACTTGTGGCCTTTTTTGTTGTGTGTGTGTGGGGGGGGGGGGGGGGTTGGTTGTGTTTGTAGATTGGTTAAAATGGAGCCTCCCATTGAGTGTACAAAGTGCAGTGTTTTCCAAAGTGTTTGTAAGAGTAATAGTTTTTTTTATAAGGAAGAGAAATAGTTAACAGCTGCCATTGCATACCTTTGGATGACTAGTGAAAGGTTGGCTCCAAGCCCCATTGATGTTATAAGGTCCTAGTGTATTGAGATTGTTGATGTCGATTTCGTATGGCAGATGGTTTTCTGTGACAGCAAAGGCTCGTCCCGCATGCTCAAATATGTTAGTGTTTGCGCTGTCCTTCACAGCTTTTCCAAACCTCAACTGTGCCACAAAAATTCTGTCAGTATTGCAGGAGAGGATATATAGCAATTATACATACATATAAAGAGTTCCATCACTTCCTTTTGAGTCATAAAAGATTAATAAACTGGATTGTCATATTCTACTCATAGTACACCGTCTTTTCTTCATGAGATTAAGCTGTCCAAAAAAGATATTGGAATAATTGGCATAGAAATATGTGTTTATATTGAGTTGCATGCACCAACCGGTTCAACCTAAAAGCTTAATCTGATGAGAAAAAGTGGACAATTTACTTATACTCCAACATTTTATCATACCTACCTTTACCGATTACAATTGCATTTTTCCTAAAAAAATATTACAATTGCATTTACCCTTGATTCCAACTGTTTTTTTACTAAAATTGCATTTACCCTTTATTGCAACTATTTTTACTGGCAATGTAAGACTTACAATATTAAGAACAAATGCAACTAGTATTGCATAGGGTTGCCCATCAACAGATGGCACAAAAGCCACTTCATTCTTTTCTCTCTCTAGTTGAAAGGTGTCTGAATCCACAAACTTGTTCCTATACGATATCTTCCATTTTCCTTGACTGCTCTTGTTAAAGTACACAGCATGTAGCATTCCATGACCTTCGTAGTACATGTATGATGTTGAACCAAATATGGAATCCGCGATTGTCTGTGTTGGATGGAGAGGGTTTGGACCTGTTAAAGTAGTTCAATACATCATCAAAAATGGGTATATTCTCGTTAAGTTATGAAGTCAGTCCAAAAGTTAAGGTACTTTGGATGATAACTTTCGTAATTAGGAATCTGGAAGGACATTTTAATTGTACTATGTTGCAAAACTTGAACTCATTGATTAAGCTGGGAGGAGTAATTCGTACTGTACTGAACATGACTCAAGTGGAGCTCACCATTTCTTATGTAGACACCCTCAGGAAAATCTTCAGGGACTTCTCCGCTGAGATCATTGAGTAAAACCATCTCACCGATTTCGTCAACAGGTTGAAAATTCCCCTGCAGAAGATTCATTCAATTTTGTTTGTCTGATCGTAGCAATTTGAGTTCAGTGACATCAACGAGCCGGGAAAGTTCATTTGCTCATATATGTTGCATATTCAACAATATTGAACATTCGAACCAGAACATCTTTCACTCACTATCATTAGACTGAAAAAGTAACGCACATGTAAAAGAGATTAACAGTCTAATATGCTAAAAATACCCGCAAAAAAAAGGTCTAATATGCTAAAAATAACAAGTGCTATAGGTTAGTTCATTTCAAGCTTATCCTTTTTCTGAACGCCACGAGTAATTACGTCTTTTTTAATTTAGTTATTAAGGAAAAATGCGAGTGAGAAAAAAGAGCAAATAGAAAAAAAAATCATCTTTATGTTTACCTCATTCAGAGAATGCTGCTCAGAGAACCTGTATGATGTGTCTATGAATCGTTCCAGGAGATTTGAAGAGAGGGACTTCAGAGTTTTGGACATCTCCTGCGTGAGGTCCTGCTTCTTCCATCCAGGTGATGGCACCTGATTAAACCGACGGCAATTCAGAGGCCTAAATAGAACACCAGCTTGCAAAATGCAAAGATCCAAGTTTTCAATGATTGGAAGCATTGCTAAACATGTTGTTCGGAAGCGACAGACTCGATCTCAGTAGCTTTTTTTGTTTTGGCCCCTCAGCGTGTACAGTATGGAGTGCAGGAATGACACGACCTCCTTCCAGCATCAAATTAACTTCACTATATGGATCATAAAATCTTTTTAATGTTGCATTTATTTAGTAATGCAGATGTTGATTTTTTTCTCTAAATTAAAGCTTGACTTCAGACAAAGCTAAAAACGACCTATAATTTGAAACAGAAGGAGTACGTGGATCAGCAGCAGGTTGCATAACTGCATGATACCTTTGTGGCATTTGGCGGAGCGAAGGGGAATGCTTGGTTTGGAGATCTGTGGCCGTGGACGCGCACGCCGCACCTCCCGGTCGTCGGTTTCAGGCTGCCGCCGCCGCCGCCTCCAGCTCTGAACATCATGGCGTGTCGTCGCCGCCGTCGGACGCCATTGCCTTGGCACGCTGGCCTTCGTTATAAAGACGCGCGCTGGCCGCCGGGGACAGGACAAGCCTGGCTTATTCCGTCTCAGGCTCCGGCCGTGGCGAGGAATAACGTGGCCTCATTGGTCGTGCAAGCAGAACATGGTGGTCGTCACGGATGAGACGAAGTTGGAAGCACATAGAATAGGCACCCACATGTTGGCCTTTGATTTTTTGGTCGGGGAGACGTATGATCCGAAAGGAAAACAAGATCAACGTGCACACAATGGAGAGAGAGAGAGAGGGAGTGACCAATGGTGGATGGAGCAGCCGTGCAACTAGGGCATTTGGTTTAATAACGCGTGGATTGCGAGGGCGTGGCCAATGGGAGCAGCGTCGATTGGCAGATTTGTCCCTGTTCTGTATCAGCATGACATTACCCTGGGGGGTGATGGGTACACCAGTGGGAGAAAAAAATAGATGGTGCAGCCGTGCAGGCCTCAAACTGCTATATTCTAGATGCATAATTTTTACAAATTGTAGGTCATTTTGGCTTTTCTAGATGCATAATTTTTTGCCATGCACTTAGGTATAATGTATGCCTAGATGCACAGAAATATCTATAAGCCTAGAGTAGCATCTTTTTTGCAGGCAACAAGTCATTTCTAGAGTGGCAGAGCATTTGGTAAGGCCCAGGTCCACAGCACAACGCAGATGCAGCCCAGCCATCGTGAGCGACAACATTTGGTAAGTACATCCTTTGCTTAAAAAAAACCTTGACAACATTTGGTAAGTACATCCTGTGCTTAAAAAACCTTGATAAGTACATCCAGTTCGTCATGTTTCCCCAGTTCCAACTGATTCCGTAGCCAAAAGCTATATGCCATTGAGGAACAACCGAAGACACTGGGAGTTTGCCACACCAGGCGGAAAATGGATACACCGCGTGTGATGATGTTTCTTCTGCCAAGTCCAGACATGTAAGACAACCATCTCTAATGTTCCTTGTTCATGTCACGGTCTCATGGCCTGCACGCGCAGAAGCAGAGCGCTAGATGCTACGTCGGGCGTTAGGAACAAAGCGCCACAGATCCACAGCAATGTCCACCTCCCTTTTCTTGTGGAACTTGTAGCTCTGCGGTAGATCGTATCGCAGCTGCAATGTAGGGGAGGGGAAGGGATTTAAGAAACCAGCTGCAGGACTAGGACTCTTTGAGATTATCTCACTGAATTTCGTTATTATTTTAATACTTTCCTGGTAACAAGGGAAATCGAGTGGAGTTTATCTGCTTACCTCGCACAGAACCTCAGCACTGGTAGCATTGAAATCACGCAAGGCTGCCTTCTTGATATGCTGATGATAAGAAACATGAAAACAAAAGTGAAATGGCAAGAATGATCAAAAACAAGAGGATAGAAAAACAAATAAAGATGGCACGGTTGTTCTGAGGAAAAAACATACTTCTCTAGTGGAAGTCTTGTGCAGAGAATAGACAGCCTGTGTAGCAACCTGTGAATAGCAAATGGGCACTTAAAACGTCAATGGCATAATCTTCCAACGGAAATCGCTATAGAAAACAAACACCAGTTCTGACCTTCAAGCCCATAGAAAGGAACTCCATGTCTGCCCCTTTCTTTCGTGTCCCAAAAGGAGGATTCATGACAACGGTGTCAATATGGAAGCCTGCACCAATTGTCTTTCTAAGCATAAGGATACAATTCAATTTAGACAAAAAATAACACATTTAAAAGTTTTCAATTTGATTGATGTTGTTCGATCAGGTTTATCAGCCTGACCCATTCATCTCATCAATAATTGTTACAACTATGAATCACTAGAGGCTGATAAACATTGTCTGCAAGCAGGTTGAGCGATGATATTGCAATTTTGGCTGTGAAACGAGTTTCTAGACATGAACTACTTACGGCAGTCTATTGAGTTTGCATTGTAAACAAAAAACAATTAGAGGTTCAATTCTGCCTAATTAGAATATGTTAGCACTTGAGAACAATACCTTTCAAATTTAAATTCTTTATGTCAGACCAAACTAAGTCGATATCCAGCTGCACAATCAAACATTCAATAAGCAGAAGATGTCACTGGCAAGTGAGGAAATAAAGTTGATACAGATGGCTAAGTATGAGTCAGTACATATCTTTTCAGCTCTACTCCCTTTTATGCAGTGTTCTAACATAACCAAGGATTTTTTTCACGCCAGATAATAAAAGTCATGCAATAATCTAGAGAAACCAATCAGATATGAATTATCATAACTTGCAAAAGGCAGTGAAAATGGAGGCTAGCATAGTAGAACTTAGAAACACTCCGCTTAATACAGAATAAGTGTTGTTCTGTTATATAAGAATACAATATCAAAAAAAGATACCTCATAGGGAAACTAATTTCTACAAGGAGTCAAGGGCACGTTATTCTTGCAAAATTTTACACCAACCGGATTCACTACACTGAAGTGCTGGTTATACCCAACAAGCCCAAGCTAATAATATCAGTTACAATAACAAATCTACCAGCATAAGCTTATATGATGTTGTTATGTTGAAGGAACACTTCAGTCTATGGAATAAGCCCAAAATAGCTAAGACATTGGGCCACAGCCTCTGGGTTCAGCTTAAGGCTCTAGGGAGACAAGTTGCTAGTGTGTAAATATATGTAGAATACATGTTTGGTCCCTCACATTATGTCAACACACCATAGATCTCAAGTTCTACTGGGCCAATGGAACTATGAAATTCAGGGATATCTAATTGTACATGTTACCTTGTTGGTAAATTGAAGTAGAAACACAATTATCTACACAACATGCTACTCTTCTCCAATGGTCAATTTTTTTCTTTAATACATACAACACACTACTAAGAGATAATAAACTAAGCTGGTAGTTTTGTGCAAAAACCACACTAATATCTGTTCTAAGCATTGGAGTACAATTTCAACAAGACCGTGACAGCAAGATGCAGGTGGACCACATATGCAAGAACTATCATCTGAAGTATTTAGAATCTGCCGATGATGCAATTCATAGACAATTAACAGGTGAAAAGGGGGATTTATTATTGATGGGTTCTCCATTTCAGAATAAAAGATTGGTTAAAGTGGAAAACAAAGAACCATAATAACGGCATACCTCCAGATCTGCAGCATTTTCTTGAGCAAGTTCAAGTGATTGTGGGTCAACGTCAATACCGATAACATGTCTGTCAATCTCAATCACAACCATAGAGACTAAAATTAGAAATGGAATATTTTTTTGGACAAAACACTAAATAGCAAAAAAACATTAAGATACTAAACATACACATTGGTTTATAATTCCCAATAGCAATGAGGAATATTTTAAAAAGTATTATGCAGTATAAGAACTCATAGTATGTCATTAAATAAGATACTATGTTGTTTTAGCTTCCCCTAAAATAAGTGTGAATAATTACTAGCCAAGCAAGAACAGGCAGCACGATCTATCACCGCACAATTGCAGATGCAGCCACTCTTAATTTTGACCGATCATCAGCATACAAAAGATGTGTGCAAGACTATGAGCATCAGGATTAAGAAAGTGGTGGTGCTATCACATAGATAAAAAGGGAAAAATTCAAGCATACACAAGAGTGCCCAAAATTATAAACTTAAACATTACTCACTCAGCATCCAGTAGAGCACTCGCCACTGCCAGGGTACCACAGCCACAGCCAAAGTCAGCTACCACTTTGCCAGTTATGTCATCGAAACTATTCTCCGCCTGATTGGTTTATCAAAGCACCATGAGCATGATAAAGCTAACTAGCTCAGTAAATATCACAACATAAGGAGTTGAATTTCAGCATCTGACTGCCTCTTGCACCAGATGGACACAAACACACAAAAGAAAGTATGTTTCAACTTAAGGCTTTTACATGCACTTTTACTGAGACAAGCAGCCAGTGAATCATAGCCAAAGGTTCAATATTCCAAAACATAAGATCTGGAATATTCCAAAGTTCGTGCTTCGATGAAAATTGCCGGTCAAAGTTAAAAAGCACAGGCAATCCTGCCGAAACTAAAATCTGACGGGACGACTAGCTGCATCATAACCATTAACCAAACGCCCTTTTTCTCTGTGAAAGAACACTATGATGCAGCTACAATTACAGAATAAAGGCACCCTACAGTAGCCGTGTGAGCCCGTGAACCTAGAGCCAAGTAGCTCAGGCGATGCAGAACCAAAGCTGTACATGGTGGCAGTGGCACCCAATTCCATAATCCCACTCAAATCACAAGTTCACAACAAAGCCCCGCATCGCATTCCGAAAAAATCATCCCGATAAGAGAAAGATAGCATCCTTCCCTCCCCGGAAAGCATCGGAATCGGATGCAGGATGAGCACTAACTAACCGTGTAGAGCATCCGCGACGCGATGTGAGGGCCCGTCGGGTACTGCTCCAGCTCCACCTGCGCCAACAACGCCGCCCAAAGGCAAAAGTGAGACGCCACCCCGCCTTTCCCCGTTCCCAAAATCGGGCTGGGAGACGGGAAAGAAAGGGAGAAAGGCGAGACGCGGCGGCGGTGGTGGCGGTACCTTGGGGGCGGGGAACTGGGTCAGGCCACCCAGGAGACCCTCCAGCTGCTTCAGCTTCATCTCCTCCCCCGCCCGTCGCCGTCGCCGTTGCCGTTGTTCTGGTGCAAGCCGAGCACACGACGGACGCCGTGGAGTGGAAGTGGTGGAGCTCTTCTTGCTGCCGGCGAGGCGATGCGGCGAGACACTGGCGCACTACGAGGGACCGCCGGACCGCAGAGTTTTTAGAGGCCGGTACGGGTAGACCAGCCGGGCTTCTTGAGCTGGGCCTGCACGACAGGCCCGTAACATTAATGGGCTGCAAATGTTAAGAGGCGAAAAGCAAAGCCCATAACTAGTTAAACGCGAATTTTTTTATATTTTTTTCTTCGATTTTACGAAAATAACCAGTCGGATTTAACATTTGCAGAAATAGCCTCGAACCGCCGTTAACGGCGGTTGGTTTCCTGCCGCCGTTTGAAAGGGCGGTAGGAACCTACCGCCGTGTCATTTGGCGGCAAGCACCTGCCGCCGCAGCAAAAGGCGGTAGGTTTGCAACAGTGGCGGCAGGTCCGAGTTGGGTGGCGGCTGGCTGCCTGGCAGCTACCGCCAATTGAATCGGCGGCTGCTTGCAACCTACCGCCGCTTCAAAAGGCGGTAGGTGTTTTTGGTTTTTTTCTTTTTTCTTTTTGATTTTTTTCTTTTTTGTTATTTCTCAATACTATAAATGCGAAATAACAGGAAACTCAATACGAAAATACATAATTTAATTAGAATAAACAAAAGTAGTGGTGTACACGACTAGTGTCAAAAAAAATCTAAATACGACCGACGAAGGCCCTGGTGCTCCTTCCTCTTCGCCACTGCCGCCGCCCTCTGTGCTGCCCTCGTGTGGTGGGTGTGGTACGTGAGGGGCTCTCGTGGATGGCGATCGCGTCCTCCGACCGCCGGCTCGGGGCGGTGTCGCTAAGGGAGCACCTGAGCCCGACGGGAGTCACGGGACGGGCCCACCTCCGGTCGCGGCCTCTGGAGTAGCCGATCCACACGGGACGGGCCCCCCTCCGGTCGACCGCGCCTCCACCTCCACCGACGTTGCCGCCGCCAACGCCTCGCCTGCACGCTGTGCCGAGTCGTGGAAGTCCTCCATCATCGCGCGCTGTTGCTCCTGCGTCGGCTGGGTCCCGACGGGCAGGGCTCCTGTCAGCTGTGTACCACCGATCTCGTCGGCGGTGTTGCGGAACAAGTCGTCCAACTGAAACTCCAGTTGTGGTGTGTCGCCAGTGTTGTAGTCCTCCGAAGTAGGTGGCTCAAACACTGGCTGCTGAACAGGTGAAGCTCCTGCCCACGACGAAGACCCCAGTCCCGTAGGTATCGGTGGTCTCTCTATAAAAATATAAGTCAGTCATGGACAAAAAAATATGTCGTGGTCTCTCTATAAAAATATAACTAGGAAGAAAAAACATGTACCTATGGCGTAGAAAGCACACAGCCGCGGCAGGTACGGAGCGGACGCAGTAGGCCCGAACGGTGGACGTGTCGAGGACGAGGGCGCGAACGGTGCACGTGTCGAGGACGAGGGTGCCTGGTATGAAGCTGAGGTGGAGGCACAGCTGCTGGAGGACGAGGGGTGGCGTGGAAGGAGGTACCCCTCGTCACCGCGGAAGTTCGCCGCGTGCATCAACCGCTGGCTCAGGCCTACCATCTTCTGCAGCTCTGTCCGTATCTCGTCCAACGTCATGTGGTTCATCATCGTGCCCACGTGCTAGGCCAGCAGGTACATATCCCGAGCTGTGTCGTACTGTCAAGATCGCACAGATTATTAGTCCAACGAAACTTTAGCGAATGTCACTTAATTTGATTTAATGCAAAAGAACTTACTAAGATGTTGTGGGTCTGATCCCGTCGGTAGGGGTACGCCGACGCTGGCACGTGGTCGAGGCGAGGGTTCGGGGGGACGTACGTCACGCGCGTCCGGGTCCTCGCCGTGTACCACTGCAGGTACGCTCTCCAGGCTTCGTCGTCGTGTAAGCGCGGCTCGACGACGACGTGCTCCGCGGCGGCCGCCCACGCGTCCAGGTACTGCTGCAGCTTCTCCAAAAAAAGGGGCCGAAGTCTTCGACCCCTTCCTCGTCCACCTACAACAAGAAACAACCAATTGGTCAGCAAACTAACTTTCGTCACTCGTCAACAGAAACTAATGAAGTTTGCAATGAACTTACTGGTGCACGGACGGGTCGACGGTGTGTGCGACGGGCACAGGCGAAGCCTGGTGGAGGCCGAACTGCCTCATCACGCACTCAACGTGGTACTCCTCGACATACATGTCGTGGACGAGCGGCGTCTTCGTCATCCAGAAGTCACGGTCCCGAAAGCACAGGGACGAGAGACCCTGCGGTGCACGCGCGGCGACCAAGGTGTCGGTGAACGGCTGCCAGATAACATCGCGGTTCGTGAGGTTGTCGATCTGACCGACGAAGTTCAGGTACGACCTCCTGGTCTGCTCCGTCCAAGAGAGCTGCTAACAAGAGAATAAATTAGCTCGACAAATTGCATTACTTTCTGATAGCTAACGAACGAAGTTAGCTCGAAGTACGAACCTGGCGGTGGCACCACATCGACCCCATGGTTGACCTGTTTGCTGGGTCGTGTCCCTCCTCCAGCGCCCGGTACGGCGATCGGTCGACCGATGGCCGACCGACGGGAAGCCGCTCGTAGCTCCACAGGTGCAGCAGAAACAGGCATCCGAGGAGGATCGACTGGGTGCCCGTCTTGGTGCACCCGGCGCACAGGCCCCTGTACGTCGCGGCCAAAACTGCAGCGCCCCAGTTGATCTGGGGCATCTCCTCCACGGTGGCGTCGGCGATCCTCCGCGCGTGGGGGATCAGGAACCTAGACACCGCGTCCCCCTGGGACCCACAGAACATCATGTAGCCGAACAACCACAACAGGTACGCCTCCAAGTGCCTGTTGCTCGTCGGCTCGTCGGCGTCGTCTCTCATGAACGAGACCTGCAAAAATTCAAAATTCAGTCAGAGGCTGAAAAATGATACTATGAAAAAATGATAGATAGAGGTACGTACGCTGTACTTGCGCAACCAAGCGCTCGTGGGGCCGTGGGAGTTGGTGAAGTCAGGCACCTCTGGCGCGTCGGGACGACGCACCACTCCGGCGAACCTCGCGAGGATATCGTCGCGCCACGCGTCGGGGGGGTCAACAGCCCCCATGGGCTCCCCTGAGCACGGTAGCCCGAAGAGGAGGGCCACGTCCTCCGAAGTCACCGCCATCTCCCCCAGGGAAAATGGAAGTTGTGCGTCTCGGGGCGCCACCGGTCCAGGAGCGCGCAGACCAGCTGGTAGTCGAACCCAAAGCACGATCTGCGCTCCGCCGGGCGCAAAGCGGCCCGCATGAGGTCCCCCTCAACCAAACGCGCTAGGGGAAGAAGCCCTGCTGCGCGTAGCCTGCACCACAAAACGAAAATAAATATTAATTACAAAATTAAATGAGGAAATACAAAGAAACCAAGGTATCGTATTACATACTTCGGACACCAGCCGGGGTGAAGCGGCATGTAGTGCCCCGGGCCTCTAAAACGCACGGTGCCTAGCTCTGCCCCGCAGATCGCGGAGTGGTAGGACCGGTGCGCCCTGTCTGTGGTCTCGTCGAAGAGCTCGGGCAGCACGTACGGCAGCGGCGAACAGCACCAACAGGCGGCTGCGGAAAAGGCGGCGCCTGCTGCTGAGCCATAGCTGCAAAAAAATTGAAATATAAAGTCACACATAATTTCTAAGCATTTCCAAAGCATTTATACAAATTTATAAAGCATTTCTAGGAATTTCCAAAGCATTTCTACAGTTACTAAAGTATTTCTACAATTTTCAAAGTATTTCTACAATTTTTAAAGTATTTCTAGAAATTTCCAAAGTATTTCTACAATTTCTAAAGTATTTCTAGGAATTTTCAAAGTATTTCTACAATTTCCAAAGTATTTCTACGAATTTCCAAAATATTTCTACAATTTCTAAATTATTTTTAGAAATTTCCAAAGTATTTCTACGAATTTCTAAAGTATTTCAAGGATATTTCTAAAGTATTTCTAGGATTTCTAAACTATTTATAGAATTTCTAAACTATTTCTAGTATATTTAAACTAACTATACGAGGAAAGTATTGGAGACATACCTGATGAACACCAAAGAAGGCCACGGAGGAGGAAAGAAGAAGAGGCAGTGGGGCAGTCGCCCGACGGCAGGGATGCGGCCCTTATATAGGCACGGTCCTGCCGCCGTTTGAACAGGCGGTAGGACCTACCGCCGGTTGAAGCGGCGGTAGGTCCGCAACGGTCGGTCAACCGCCAGTTCAAACGGCGGTTGGCCACTTGCCTCCCTTGGCCGTGGCGGTAGGTGTCTGTCGAGCGGGTCACGTGGAGGAGCTTCCAACCGCCGTTTGAAGTGGCGGTTGGCGGACACTTACCGCCGTTTCCTGCGGCGGTAGGTCCCTACCGCATCTTCAAACGGCGGTAGGAACCCAAACGCCATTTCAAACGGCGGTTCGAGACTATTTCTGCCAATATTAAATCCGACTATTTATTTTCATAAAATCAAAGAAAAAATATAAAAAAATTCAGTTAAACGTGTCGAAACGGGCTCGGTAAATTAAGGCCCATCCGTCGCCGTCGCGGCTGCGGCTGGTTTGGCCCGCGCCCCCCGCGATCAGGCGACCAGAGGCATCTCCTCCTCTGGGGCCGGGAGAAGACGGCGCGGCCTCCTCCGCGCGCGAGCCACCGGATCGCCACGCGAGAAGAAGGCGGCGCCGCCGGCGCGGGCGCAGGCGTACGTTCGTGGTGTGGGTTAATTTCTGCGACCATGTAGGTAAGCCGTGCGTTGATCTTTAATGAAGTATGCTCTGGATACGAAAATCGATCGATCAATTTGAGAAATTGAGAGGTCTCACGCAGTCGCATTGCAGGGACGCTAGCTGGAAGGGATTGGAACTTGCCAAGTTGGGAAGCATTTCGGAGGGCAATCCAGTGGTGTCACTGTCACGCATTGCACAGCCATGCGAGGCCTAAGACCATCCACACTCGTTCACCTTCATCTTCTCCTTCAAAACGGAATATTTCATCCTACCCATCCATATTATCTCCTTCATATTCTATTCTTCTGCACCCATATTTCTTTAAATTTCTCCTTCATCCCAACAACCATCGAGTGGGACCCACCTCCATCCCAACACCCCTGCCGCCCCTCCCCCTCCCATTCATTCTCTCTCCTGCCCTGCTCCGGGTCAACGCGGGGAGGAGCAGGGTCCCCGGCCGCCCCTGCCCTGCTCCGGCGTTTCCGCCCGCACCGGCGCCGGCCACCTCGGCCGCTCCGCCCGCACCGGCGCCGGCCACCCCTCCATCCCCAGCTCCACGCGCAGCTCCTCTCTCTCACCCCACGGAAGCCTCGGCGGCGTGGCGGAGGTGGAGGAGGCGCGGCCGTCCTCCATGGCCGCCCGCTCCCTGCGATCGAGTGCGGCGCCGGCGGCGCACGGGCGCGCGGAGAGGAGGAGCTCGTCACCTGGAAGAGGCTGGCGACCTACGCGAAGACGATGACGGGGGCCTCGCCTGCTCTGCTCGCGAGCTCTCCTCGGCGCCCTCGCCGGCTTCTCCTCCCGCTAATCGAGGCAGGGGGCAGGGGCGCCGGCGGATCGGGCGGCGGCCGTCTCGGGGTCCACAGCCGCGACGCGCCTCGGGGGCGACGGCGACGAGCTCCCGGCGGCAGCTCCATGGCGACGGCGAGGCGAGGCGCGACCTCCCGCCTCCCTTCCCTTCGGCGACAACGAGCAGGTCGGCTCCCTCCTCTTCGTCGGCCTCTGCGGTGGTGGCCGGGGAGGGGGAGGAGATCCCGCGGCGGTGGGCTCGAGGAGGAGCGGCGCTGCGGGGCAACGGCGAGCTCAAGGAGGAGCGGAGGACCCGGCGCGCGTCTTCCTCTTCGTCGGCCTCTCCCTCCTCCGGCCGTCCTCTGCTCCACCTCGAGGTGCTCCACGGCGGCGTAGGCGTCGGCGGGCGGAGCTCCACGGCGAGGCTGCTACCGCGGCGGCGTCCACCGGCGCGGCTAGCCTCCCTTCCCTTCCGAGCGCGGGCGCGAGAGAGGGGGCTGAGTGCGCGGGGCCCGCACCTGCGGATGAAGGAGCTCCTGGACTCCTTCGAATACGAAAGAGACTGGAGGCGCACGCCTTTTTGGCGTCCTCCTGGAGGAGACCGCTGCGGGGGAGGGAATTGGAAAAGTCTCCTCCAGGGACTTTTCCAGTTCACCGGTGCGGATGGTCTAACGTCAAGGTGCTTTTCTGCAGTTCTGCTGCCTATATGTGTTGATGTTGTCTGCAAATTGATAAAACTGCTTTCGTTTCAATTTGAGGACGATAGATAGGTACGTGACATAGGCGGATGGATCTACAGGCCATCAGAAAAGCATGCGTGTAATGCATAATTATAGGCTTTCCCAAACTTTTTTGTTGATGTGGACTGAGTGCTAAAGATTACATAATAAAATAGCAAAACGTGATAAAGAAAGTGTAATTGCAGAGTGAATATATATCATAATTTATATTTTAGCTCAAATAAAGCATTTCTTTTCTAAAAATGATGAATATATATATATCATAATTTATGTTCTAAAGTCTAAACATGTTATCTGTTCTTTATATATCGTGTGATGATTCTATTGCTAATTGTCTATTTATATTTTTTTTACGCTGAAAACTAAAGCAGGATAATTTTTTCCTTATTTCTTTACAAGTGATAAGATACACAAATTAATTCAGATTACGATAAAATGTCAACGTCAGGTAAACACGCAAGTTGGCACTAATCATATAATCAAATAGCCTCATTACACACTAGTTGCTAGGTACTCACAAATGTCCATACTTTTCGTTAGACAATCAATCCAAAATGAGATATATATTGGGCTTAATTATTTAGCATGCAAGGCATTGATCATCAGATCATTCTTCTAAGTTTCGTACATATATATTGTAGCTCAAAGCTAGAAGTTTTGTCAAAAGCATTACATCGAATATATAGAAGACGCTTCCGCTAGTGCACCAATGAAGAAACAGCTTATTCATTGCTCAGGTGGTCGATGTAAGATTGATACCTACATAGGAGGGGGGAGTTAGAGTTAAACATATGCTCCAAATGGGGAAAAGTTGCATGTGCTACAAATATAATAAATGGTTTTGCAGTGCTCTCTTACAGGCTCACTGATAATATTTAATAGAATGGTTTCACCATTTTGTATGCTGACATAATTATATTTTGGCATGCTGCCTTCCTTTAGGTAAAAAGGTATGTTAATCCCTTTCCATATTATTATTTACTATGAATTACTTGGTCATAAATAAATAAATAATCATTTTAGGTTTAGGAAATCAGCATGGTCTATAAGGAGAAACTTTGACTATTGATTTCTATAAAAAAAATTATTTCAAATATAAAAGGTTATACATATTATAATTTTACTTTACACTAAAAACTATTTGAATTTTTAGCCATTTGTGACCGGAGGGTGTACTAATTTACCAGTGATCTATTGAAATGTGGTGATGAAAACCAATTACTTATAATTCATGTCAAATAAATGCATAACCATTCACTATTATGTAACTAAGTAACTTTTATACTTTTTTTTTAGAAATGTAACTTTTATACTTGAAACAAGTGAAGAAGTTTCACCCTATATGCAGGGTAGGATCACAAACAGGTGGGCGAAGGTATTCCTGGTTAGCATCATCAGGATGGCCGCTAGATCCGCAAGGGCCAAGGTCCTGGAAGGTCAGACGCAACACATTCTCCCCACAAGTTTCTTGTATCTGGCACAATATAAAAAAGCTTGAAAACTAAGAACATAGTATGAACTCTCTTGAGTATATATAGAATAGAAGGTATCAATTTTAATTAAAACTAACACAATTTCTCATTTAGAATTATGAAATTGTAGCATCATAACTTCCTTTTCACTTGAAAATTGAAATATAGTTAGAACTCTTCAATCGTTAGGACTGTTCACTAGTATGAATCAGCAATACACTACATAGTATTTAAACTTCTGTCATGTTTAATCGTACAGTCATACTCCATGTTACTAATATGTATGCCTCAAACTGTGCATGATGTGTGCTTCTATATACTATCTCTGTTTCTTTTAATAAGGCGTGATATTGTTTATGGCTATAAACTTATGATCATTGGAGTACATTTAATTTGATTACAAATCTAACCATTTCAAATTTATATTATAAAAATAAAAAAATTAATTGTTGCTAAATTATTGGTCAAAGATTGTAAAATTTGAATCTTAATGTGTGTGCACCTTACAAAAAAAAACGGAGGGAGTATACAGTAGACATTTTAACTGGAAATACATGATAGACACTGTATGTTCATACTTTCCTTGAACATTTGTTATGATGCCAGATTTTTTTATTATAGAAGTAGAATGAATCTATATCAGGAATGTGCGCATCACAATAAGAAATAACATAAATAGCATATTAAACTGTCACACATAATGCATCACCTTCTTTCTTAAGTCCTTGTTAGAATCTTGAAGTTGTTGTTCCTGCACAGCTCACTGGTTAGTACTTCTGGGATATTAAAAGAAAATGTATGAGAAAGTAAGTACAAAAAGTATATTTAATATGGAAAATACACATCACCTTACGCTTGAGCTCAAAGAGTTGATCGAGCATCTGCTGGTTCTGTGGAAGTTACCACTGTCAGCGACTTACTGAGACTCAACCTTATTATACTATTGTCGGTAATATACGCTGGACACTTCGGTATAATGGGGATAAATTAAGTCTGCATGGAAATATGCATTCTGGTTACCTTTGATGATCTGATATGCTTGAGAGAAATCTCAATTTGATTCTCAAGTTGCTCAAGCTCCTTTGTGCTAAGTGGACCCAAGTCCTCACCAAGAAGATTTCTGCAGACAAGACCAAAACTTAATCGGATAGTACTTGTGATAGATGTGTACAATATTATAGCCAATGTAAACAATCCTAGCAAAGCAACAAATGATAAAGTAGTGATGTACCTCTGAGTCGTCTGTAGGAACTCAATCCTTGTCTTTAACTTCAAATACTCCTCGTAATTACTCTAATCAATAAGATAACAGATCCACTGATTAATTTGAGTAAATTTTGATTATAAAATATGTAGAAATAGGCATGCACCATATATGTATATAGTTTACTACTTGTGCCCAATGCAAGCATATGAATACAAAGTTACTAGGTGATAGCAAATGAAAACTCAAGTTCACAACGACAATGTGCACAATAACTATCTAGGGGTTTATATAAAAATATAAACATAATATGTGATTTTTAAATATTGATGCATGTATATACAGCTATACAATTTACACTAGCTCAACAATGTCATAATTGGTAGCATATTTTAGATGTACTTTGAAACATAAATTATGAGACAGGACCATTTTTAACTACATATGCATGACAGATATTGTTGCATTATTGTCTCCATTCAATATGAGGTTATGGATGTCAATCTTTTTTGGGAAACTTTATGATATAGATACATATTCTCGGAACAGGAAAAAATTTGGAACCCGGCCTGTTACATCAAACTACTTTCATTCATATTTGATTGAAATTCCACTTGTCTGTTCATACAGATTATTGCATGGACTTACAAATATATATAGAGATTAAAAAGAGCAACAGATAGAAAAGAAGCATAAACATATGAAAGCAATTAAACTTCAGACTATAATGGCATCATATAATATGTATCTCTGACAGTTGTGAACATGATCAATTTTTTCAGGACGCCCATATTATAAAAAAAAACAATTTCACCGAGCCTCTAGTAGGTTTGACAAACAATAGAATTTTACTTGACCACTGTATGAAATTCCACATGCATGCATTATGTTAACAGCTTGAGTGCCAATTTCAATGGGGAAACATAGAAATTTCAAACATCGATATTGGCATAATGAAAAGGCCATAGCATACAAGCATACATGAAATTGAATGTCGAAATCTACAATATGACCAGTATTTATTCCATTAGAAGCTAAAATATATATGTGTATGGTCCTGTACTCACTTCATTTTTCAATATACAAAATAAATAAAATATGTGCAATATCAATCTTTTATAATTTAGTCTATAAAGTGCAAGTTAAATAAACACAGTTTTATATTATTTTCTTAAGGATGTAGTGAACAGGGCGTGTGATTTGTAATATTTATTATTATACCTCTTATACTTTCCGAAATAATTAAGCCCAAATGGATTCTTGACAAAATGCATCTAATGGTACACAAGAGTTCTTTCAAAATTCATGTTTCAGTTCACACATGTAATGAATATACGTTGAGTAAATTTATCATTCAGAAATCAGAATGTTATATTACTAGTTCAGCCTCGATTGGAGCTGATGATGCTTCAGATGTGAAGTTACAGCTGCGGTATTGCTCCAGTGTCTTGTACATGCTGTTGACAAAACAATTGAGTACCAAGGGTCAGTGCCAAAAAAAAAGGTTAACTTAATTAATAATGGTTGTGGTGTGTTTATATACCTTTTGCATAGAAAAAGGTTAAAAATAATAAATACACATCACCCCAGTTAGTCATACTTCCTCGCATCCTATTAACATAATTTTGCACATCGCTACATATCGATCCAGAGATATATTTGTAGTTAATTATATTACTATGAGGTTTCCTCACTCCTCATCAGATCTAACTGGAGAAATCAACAACGTTGCATCAATACACATACACCTTTCATTATTTCAATTTTATTTTAATTTTCAGACTGAACATTATTTTTATTTCTGACAAATGATCACTGCACAAACTGATCGAAATGAGTAGCATGACCATATTTTCTTGAACAATGATCATGAGCATCGGCCTGCATTGGATTTCTACATATATCCGTTCCAGGCCCAAAACAGATCTGCTGCAGGTACTTTTCTTCTCTCTCCATCCATGCATGCATCAGATAGTGAGATGGTTAGCCTCTTGCATACGATATGACACGATGTTTAGCGTCTCTCTTGCCTGCCTGTCTGTCTGTCCCCTGGTCTATTCATGCCCCAAATAACATACGGATACACGGGCCAATTGATACACAACACACCTACAGTAGCTAGTACAAGTACATGTGCCTCCCTGTCTCATATATCCTGCTGCAGCCGCGCGCTTGCACGACAAACGGAGGAGCTAGACAAGACGTAGAGAGAGGAGAGACTTGATGTATGGATAGAGTCCTAGAGAGAGCTAGAAAGGGATCTCTCAATTCCCCAATGGAACAGTACGTAGATAGAATCTATTAAAGGAGAAGCCAGAGGGAGGGAGAGGGGCAGAGCCCCAATGGAACAGTAAAATATAACCAAGAAAACACAGATCAAAATTAGAGAGGCATCAGATCTCTCACAAGAACACAAACACTCATAAATGGAACAGTACTAATTATGAACACATACAAAAATATGTGCATTGCATATTATGAACACAAAATAGTTTTTTCCTTTTGCAAAAAAATAACGATGGCTTTTATATATCCAGATCTGAAACGGTCAAAGCAGGAAGGCAGGAAGCTAGTAGAGACATGCAGGCTATACTTCATCACTACTAGCAATTAGAATCATGCACTAAAAGGAGGCGATAAGCGTTAAAGCATGCAGCAGCTAGCAGCTAGCCCTACAGATCATAGAACGGATTATTTTGAAGCAAGATCACCAGGATCGTCTGTGGTGCCATGTTGAGTTACTGACTGCCTTTGTATATAGCAAAACGTAACTGAAGTTACTGAACTCTCGCAGAAAACAAAAGAGGAAAGGTGAGCACTGAGATGATAACACGGACAAACCGATATTTCCCCAAACAGCAAAAAAGGAACAAGAGCTACGAGGCTACTACGATCTACATGTGCTAGCTGAGCCGCGCGCACAGATCTAAATTAAAAGAATAGCCTTCGTCGCACATGAAACTCCAGAGAAAACACCAAATCGAAACTGAATTTCAGGAAAATTCCTGGGATTTCTCCACAAATAAAAAAAACAGGAAATAAATAAAAAGTAGGCATGACGAAGAACACCAAATTAAAGTCTAGATGAGTATCGTATGCATAAAGTTCTTGGCACATGATGCCGAGGAGCAGGCAGGACATGTTTCTCAAGAAGATCGATCGGCTAGAGAAATATCAGAAACAACGACTGGAGATTAATTGCTGGAAGCATGGATGGGCCTCGCGTGTGACCCATCCTCATGAAACCGGCCGTGCTTGAAGAGAAGGGAGGATCGACGAAGCAGCCGTGGAGGTGGTACGTACCATGAGGAGGTGGAGAACTCGAAGAGGCGTCCACGGCTGGAGAAGATGATGAGGGCGACCTCGGCGTCGCAGAGCACGGACAGCTCGTACGCCTTCTTGAGAAGCCCGTTCCGGCGCTTGGCGAACGTCACCTGCCGGCTGATCTTGTTCTCGATCCGCTTCAGCTCCACCTTCCCGCGGCCCATCTCGATCGATCTCGCCTTCCTTCCGATCTCCCCCGGCCCCTTAATTTCCTGATCTCTAGAGCGGCAGGATCTTTATTCTCTCCTCTCTCTCTCTCCTTGCAAACACTTTTTCTCTCTAGCTTCTATTCTTCTTGCAAGTACTCTCTCTCTCTCCCCCTCTCCGATCCGTCTCCCCCCTAACTGCTACCAGTGGTAGAGTAGTAGTTTCTCTTTCTCGCCGTGACACCTTGGGGAGCTATGCTATGCATGCTCCTATTTGCCTTTGCCTTTTATCGTCCCCCCTCTCCCTCTCTGAAAAGTCTCTCTCTCTTCTGCTAGCTTCTCTCTCCTGCAAGTCTCTCTCTCTGCACTGTGTGCCTGTCCCTCGGCCATCGCTCTCACCGTTGCTTTCCCCCCAACTTGCTCCACATGCATGGCAGCGGCGACGTGATTGGTGCCAGGCCAAGGCACGCGAACCTGCCCCACATGGCAGCGGCACGGTCGAGATCCTTGTCGTCGTCCTCGTACGGCGGCGTCACGCGTGCCGCTGTTGTGAGAGTAGGCAAAGGGGGACCTGGGCGTGCAGGCTGCAGTGTAGCTGTGCAGGGCTCACGATAGTGTGAGTGGGAAGTGTCAGGGTTATAAGAGATTTAGAGCTAAGTGCAAGAAAGCCGATCAGAGCTGCAAGTTGACTTTTTTTTTTACATCAATGAGTACAAAATACATTGGCTGCAAGGTACTAATTAGCACCATTTGCAAGTAAATTTAGGAGGAGAGAGGAGGATGAGTGTCATGAAATGAGATAGGAGTGTCATCACTGACTTTTCGATGTCACAGTTTTCAATTTTACAATTTTGGTAACTGTGTCATGACCCCCTCCATTGAGACTGCCTTAGGGAGCACATGTCAATGCCTTAGGGGCTATAAGGCTGACTCCAACAATAATCGGTGGATTGGGTCACGCACAGGCGCTGGGTCACGCGCCCAAAACCAGACGTCTCCAACAACAATACCCAACCCTCCAATCCAGCCGGCGGCTTCTCTCCCCTCCCTCCCGGATCTAGCGACCGGCCGCGGGCAAGGAGCCCTGCTACCCGACGGCCGCGCTTCACTCCCCGCTGACCTTCAAGCTGTCCGTGCCTACCGCGAAGGCTACCCGTCGCAGTCCGCCTGGCCGCGCATCGCCGCTCCCCCTCCTCCCTTCCCCTGCTTCTTCTCCACCAGCAGGGGTGTGCGCCATGGTCGGGATGCCAGACCGGGGGGTGGGCAAGCGAGCTTCCCCGCGCGGTGGCGCCATGGGGTGAGCTCGCTCATTAGGGACGGCGGCAAAAGGGCCTCCGCGGGAGCTCCCTCGCCGTCGTCGGTTGCGGCCGCACATCCGGCCGATCGAGCCGGGTTCCGTCGTCAGCTCTCGATCTCGTCCTCCTCGCAGGCGCCGTTGGGATCACCCACCACATCTCCGCTGGCCACCCACACCGCCGAGCGCCGCGCCTCCCACCAAGCGCCGGGCTTCCCGCCAAGAGCATGTCGCGGGCCCACCACCAGAGGAATGCCTTGCGCGTTACAGGCGTTGCAGTTTTACCTCGCGCGGCATAGGCGATGCAAACTGACTCCCGTGTGTGTTTGCGTCGTCTATTAAGGAGGATTTTACACCCAAATGTATTGTGCCGAACCCATTGTTGGTTTGGGTCTCTTTTTGGGAGACAGTCTAACTCCATAAGGTATAGGTAGCCTCACGCATGCGTACCAGTGCCTCAACTTTTGCTGGCTACACCGTACCCATGGCTAGTCAGCACATGACCCAGTGACCCACATGGATTTGTACAGAGATTTCAACCTTCAAGTTTATTCCTCGTCATGGAGTCCATGCATGGGAGCACCTTGAAACTCACATTTTTTAGGAATGTAAATATATAAACATTAGTTGAATATATGCATGTATTTTTTTCTCTCCCAGCAACATAACATGTGCACAATACACTTATGCATTTAATTACTTGTGCGCCTTCTATCACAAGCATAACGTACGCCCGTAAAACATTATAGCTCAAAATAATCGTGCACTTGTAAACATATGTACCACATGATTTTATGCCCTCTCAACTCCACCAATGTATAATGCTAAGAGATGGTATTCATGTTGCATGATTACTTCTATCTTATTAGTAGAAAGATGCATGGCTCTCTTGCATATGTTCGGATAAAAATAGATATTAGGAAAATAATTGACTATTGAACATAAAATATCTTTGTAGTTTATCTTATTAGTAGTGACACAAAACTTGCAACATTTCTATTGAAACTAATCATGCTATCTCCAATGATGAGGAGTTGTTTAAATGCACGTAAAATGTCTCATAATTGGGACTAAATTTTGAACACTCGGATGTCTTAGATTTCAATAAAAGAATATTGTACAAATAATAATTACATGTGACTATCTATGTGAGCACACTCAACTTTGCGAATACATGCCTCCACACTCTGTACATATGTGAGAGCTAGGCTAGTGATGTTGAGGGCCCCTTTGGTAGGGTCTCGAGAGGTGCTTCTCCACCGGCTCTACCTGAAGCTCTACCAAATGATAGGACAGTGAATGGCTTCGGCAGATAAGCCTCCCAAATAATCCCGCTAAAAGGATCCCCTCATACGGAGCTGGAGCCAAAAAATGTGGCTCTTCCGTTCATGTTTTTGCCATCCTTGTCCTCGGGAGGGTCACGCAAGCAAAGCAAAGCAAGAGAGGTGGAGGCCGCGATGAGAGTGTACGATGATGGTGGGCTAACTTAGGGTACAGGTGTGGCAGTCGTGTGATGGGGCCGAAGTACAACAACGGTAGCTACGAGAAGCAACGAGAAGCAGGGGCGGACGCGGTCGAAATTAACTAGCTCGAGCAAGAAGATCGGGAGCACATGAGATGGGGTCGTTGGGGTGCGCAGTATGATGAGGTTGGTGTTAGTTGAGGCCAATAAGAGAAGCAGGGAAGAGCCCATTGAATGGATAAGAAAGAGAGAATGAGAAATAAAGAGAGATAGAAAAAAGAATGGGAAGGAAAAGGAAAACACAAAAAAGAGGAAAGAAAGAGAAATATATTTGCCTTGTTTCTCTAGCTTATCAGCCACCAGCCAGCAGTAGTTTTCTCTCAGAACAAACCAACCATCAGCAATCAGTCAGCCGTACTTTTCTCTCAGAACAAATCAGCACCAGTCACCATCCAAACGAACAAGCTGATTATGGTCATTTCATAATTTTTTTATATATCAATTTAGCGAAAAGGTCTCTAATTCATAGTAGTTAGAGCAACTTATTAGTAGCACTCAAGAGGTGTAGGTTCGATTCTTTATCCCATTTCAAAAATTAGAGGATGTTGTTTGCTTTTTTTTTTTTGAACCAGATAAGATAGATGGAGAGCCACCATAGACACGATGTTGACGGGTTCATAGCCGCATTGATGAGAAGCACTGGCCTCCTAACGTACTTTCCATCGCTAGAGATGAGCCATATCTATTTTCCCTCGTGACACAATTAGGGCATTTTTATGGTGGATTATACCGACTTATGTCACTATTTCAAAAGGACTAGTGTGACAGGATCTAACGGTTGAGATTAATTGTATATCACCACAACTTGCGCCTGCGGTATAAGGTGATATACATAGGTGGTATAGGGGTATTATTGGAAGTTTTTTCTCGGTAGCATAAACGAAATATATTATTTCTTCATTTCAACTTTTTTCATTTCCCTTTGGTGGTACTAAAAATGAAAATTTTCATTTCAAATTTTCAAACCCATATTTTTCATTTCAAATTTATCTTGGTGGCATAAACAAAATATTTCAAATTTTTTCATTTCTCTATGGTGGTATGCCCAAAAATGTTTTCAAATTTTGTCGGGGTTCTCTACCGCCGAGCAGTAAATTTGTATCGGATCGTGTGTCCGACCCGGATGGTTAGCGCGAGAGACGTCGGGATTTAGACTGGTTCGGGCCTCCGAGGAGTAATACCCTACGTCCAGTATCGAGCTGCCGTGTTCTTGCGCTAGGGGTGTTTGTAGTAGGGGTTACAAACTTGTCGGGAGAGGGTGTCGAGCCCAAGTCCCTGGGGTGTGAGTGCTCGGGTCGTCCGTCTTTGTTACGGTTGCCCTCCTCTCCCTTTTATAGTCTCAAGGGTGAAGGGCAAAAGAGGAAAACGAAAATATGCTACAGTCCTACGCAGCCGGGAGGTCTTCTCGCACGTCGCCGTCTGCCAGGGTGCATTGAAGGGGGGCTGAGCTGTGCTGATGTTCGAGGCCGCCGCGTGGCCAGGTGGCGCTGTTCATTCCGGGCACCTGGCGCTTCCTCCGAGTTCTTTTGTGCTGACTCGACCCGCCTGAGTGTGAGATGAGTCCGCCACGTTAGGACCTAAACGTAGGCATGCGTTTAATTATAGAGGGCACTCGAGTGCCTCTGACGGAGTTGGCGTGCCGCAGAGTCGGACGGGACGGCGCGTCGGGGGCCGCGCGGCCGAACAGTGCCGCATTACAGCCCTTGTCAGAGCCGGCCGCCCGCGCGTGCCGCCAGCTGGTGTATTTGCATGGCGTGGGGAACTGGCGCCCCACGCGTCGTTGCGAAGGAGCCCGGGCGTCGGGATGGCGCCACGTTCGTGTGGGCCCCTGTCCCCTCGTTCCGACCTTCGCGTGCGGGCCTCGCCTTGGTCGGAGACGAGAACTACTCGTGCGAACGAGTAAGTTGTCGGAGGCGAGGCGGAGACTCCTCGTGCGAGGCGGAGACTTGTCGGAGAAGCCACCCCCCAGTCGGGTACTTGTCGGAGAAGCCTCCCATTGGTCGAGACAAGGCGTCTTGCCAGTGAAGGTCTTGACAGGGATCTACAGTCCTCCTTATGCTGGATCTTGGCCTTCACGTTGTCAATGGTGTCAGATGACTCCACCTCGAGAGTGATTATCTCGCCGTTTAAGGGGGGGCCTAATCCAGGCCCTCGTCAAATTTCAAAAATAAAAATTTTCATTTCAAATTTCAAAAATATTTTTTTTCAGTTTTTTCATTCCTGGTAAGGCCAATTGTTTTTTCAAATTTCAAAAACTAAAATTTTCATTTCAAAATTCAAAAACGATTGTTTTCCAAATTTTTTTCGTTTCAATTTTTTCTTGGTGGCATAAACAAAAAATTATCATCCTGAGGTTGCCAAATTCATTTAAAATATTACAAAAATTACTTATTTATCCTTATAAAAATAATCATATACTGCATATATAGTCCATCGAAAAAAGCCTCAGAATTATCTTTTTTTTAGCAAGCGCCTCATCACAATTATCATTTATCAACCACGTACGCGCAGGGTTGAGTACGAGACGTCTCCAACAAACTAGTAGTTTTTAAACTAATAGAATTAAGTTTTTATTCATTAAATAGTGCACAAAAGATAAGAGACTAGTTAGCAGTGAAGAGATAATATCGCTAATTGTGGCATGCACACTTTCTCTTCTTTCAATCTACCAGCTTAGAGCTAGCTATTGCTACTTCATATACAAGCTTTGACATTGGAGACGCTTTGATATGATTATTCTTTGCTCTACGTGAGAGAAATATCGATCCAAGGCTGGTTGAAAAATTTACAAATTTAACGGCTGGAACTCCTGTAGCACACTGTAGCACGTTTCGTTTGTTTGTGGTAAATATTATCTTACCACGGCCTAACTAGGCTCAAAAGATTCGTGTCGCAAAGGACATCTAAACTGTGTAATTAGTTATTTTTTTTACCTATATTTAATACTCCGAACATATATCTTTTGACGTATTTAATGTGATGTGATGGAGAGAGTGGAAAAAAAGTTAGAAACTTTAGCCATCTAAACCAGGCCCAAAGCTCTTTTGTGCTTACAAAAGCAGGAGCAAAAGAGAGGTATCCGACCTAGCTAGCTATGCCGGGATAGATGTCATTATGATTAACATGCATCCACCGACGTGAACTATGCCGCGCGCTTTCCCCAACCTCAAGATTTTGCCTACTCGTGTGTAGCCTAACCTAGCCTAGCTAGCTAGATTCATCGTGTAGTACATACTGTATGCTTTACGCCATGGAGGAAACTTGTACGATCTGTTGCACGGGCGTACACACAGTAGGGTACTACTGTACGTCAAGATTCGGCGGCCTGCCAACCGACCCGTCGGCAGCAAGCGAGCGGCGAAGCGTATAGCAGCACCACGGCCGCGCGCCGCGCCCGGCCCCCCTGCAGGCAGCAGCTAGCCTTGACCGCGGGCACTGTAGCTACCAGCTTTGGACGTGGGCGGGGCGCGAGGCCGACGGCTAGCTGCCACGCCGTGCATACATAGGTACGCGCGCCCTGTGCCCGGCCTGTGTGCGCCGCGCGGGAGCAGGCCGGCCGGCCGGTGGATCAGAGCACGTGCCGGCCGCTGCCTGCTGGGCCACCAGCACCAGCGGCACAAACCTGCTGATGCTGCCGGCTCCATCAGGTTGCTAGGGGGATCCTATCTCCCTTCTGAAAGGTAGATAAACATGCGATTTATAAAGCCTATTAGGCTCATTAACTATTCATCATCTTCCTCCTCCAGCATCACCCCCGCCGCCTCGTCCTCCGCCCCGGCCGGCGGCTACCCCGCCGCCGCGCCGTCCCCCCACCCTCTACCGCCGCCCCCTACCCCGCCCTTCCTAACCCGAACCGTCCACGCGCCCCCGCCGCCGGTCACTGGCCCACCGGCCGTCCTGCCTTGCCCGGCCGGCGGCGCGGTAGCGCCGCCTCGCCTCCGCCGCCGGCCGAACCGCCGCCACCGCCGGTCCTCCGACGGCCCCGACCCCTCTCCCTTATTCTAAGTCCGGCGAACATTGGAGGCTCCCGAACCCCCGAAACCCTAACCCTAACTCCGCCGGCCTCGACCACCACCCGCGGCCGGCGGACCGCCGCCGCCCGCCCCCGCCCACCTCCCACCCCGTCCGGTGCGACGCGCTCTCGCGCTCTCCAGGCGGCGGCGTGAGAGAGACAAGAGAGACGAGAGGAGGAAGAAGGCGATCCTGTGGTCGATAGTCGCCGCACGAATCTCAAAGAATCGGAAGTTCCAATCCATTCCTACCTTCCGGAAGATGTATAGGATTTCCGGGTTGCTAGGGGCGCGTTTGGTAAACTGGGCCGACCCAGCCAGGCCCGTGAGCCAGGCCGGCGCGAGACGGGCCATGCCCATGGGATGCAGAGATTATGTTTGGACAACTTGCAGCCCATGGTGCTGGCTGGGCCGAGTTTCGTGTTTGTTAGGCTGAATCAAATGTGGGACCGACGTAACTACCCCTAACTGCCTTATGAAGAAGGCGTTTGGTAGCCTGCACTACGGTGGGCTACCATCACCGCGAGCCAGGTGGGGTGTACCTTACCGCCACTTCAGGTAGACCCCGAAAAGGATGAATTACAGTGTTTGAACACAAAGATCTTCATTAAGATCCTAATTAGGGAGGTCATCAACAGATAAATTTTACAAAATAACATACAAATGCAAATGACGCCGTTTGAGCCGCAAGAAATAGCTACAGTGACGCGGATTAGAGAAGTTGATCACGGTTGGAGCTAGGGAAACCACCAAGAATAAGGCAACGTTGAATGGTAATGGAGTCGCTTTCTTCATTTGAACAGCAGCACCTTGACGAAACACATGCATGAAATCAAGGAAACCGGAATGAGTAGTTGCATGACTTGCAAAAAAACAAGTAATGTTGTATGAAATCCGAGAGAAATGCATGGGTCTTGAGTACTTGCCGATGCATCACAAGGAGGATACAACTAGGTGGACGTGACAATGGCAATGTTGTCCTTTATCTTCATCAGTGATTCAAAAGAGAACAGCATATCAACTGAAGGATGGCAAAAGAGAGCATAACAGTCAGATTTCAATTCAGAGGAACGGCTCAGCTTAAGTACCGATGCACGAGCATGCATTTTCAGCACCAAAACATCATCGCCTTTGACTGTAATAGTGCGTCAGTTTGTATACTACAAAACTAAACTTCCGACAAGGCATTGCGAGCAAGGCTGAGACGATGTTGGTGGTGCTACCCGAAGGCAACACCAGCAAGGTCGTCATCGCCCTCGCTCGCAATGACCTTTTTCAAATGTAGTAACATCATTCGCATAAAGGAGACAATGTCAAATGTAGTAACATAATTCACATAAAGAAGGAGACAATAAATACGTACTAGCGTCAGATGGGATAGTTCGCATAAGCATGCTATCCTTTCATCATTCGCAAACTGAGGTACAAGAGAAACAGAGGCTCACCATTCTCAAGCTGCAAACAAAATTTAGATAAGTTGCATAGCCGCTCCTGTAACAAAATTGTTTCAAACTGCACGATAAACACGAACAAAACAGGTCAGATGACGACATGGCTAGGTCTGAGCAAAGACATTGCATGCTCTTCATCCCAAAACATCATAAGGTATAGATCCAAATTCATGCAGCTTAAACAAAGTGTAGCCTCAGTACCATGCATCACAGGCACAAAAGTTGGCAGAATGGGGCCTCAGATCATATAGTTATATCAGCCACAAGTCAGTCAAATAGGGTGGCTCAAAAGTGGCAACAAAACAAGTTTGGAGGAAGAAAAGAACAGACACCAAAGAGATAAACAACAAGGCGAAAGAACGAACATACCTGGAGGCCACTTTATCTTTGCCAATTTAGTATTCATCATTGGCCAAAGAATGAACCAAAGAAAACAAGACATAAGGAATCAGAAACTTCAAATGACAGGCATATGGCAACAGAAACATGAAATGACAGAAGCATATCAAAAGACAATCATGAAACAGCAGTACCATATAAAAATATAAACATCAAATGACAGGCATATGTCAACAGAAACATGAAATGACAGAAGCATATCAAAAGACAATCATGAAACAGCAGTACCATATAAAAATATAAACATCAAATGACAGAAGAGATCGAAATATAAACATCAAATGACAGATGTATATCAAAATATAAACATCAAATGACAGAAGCATATCAAAATATAAATATCAAGTGACAAAAGCATATAAACTGATAAATACCAAGCATCACAGGCATATAATGGTTCAACATAGTTCACTACTTACCATGCAGTTCTACCTTCATCACATCCAACCATCACAGGCATATAGGTTCAGCATAATATTATAGTACTTACCATGCAGTTCCAAAGCAAATAGTTAGCATCACTGTCTTAACCTTGCTGACTGCTCACAACTACATTAGTAGTTAGCCACCCCCCATGTGAGACCAAAAACCACCACAAAAGGCCAGGTGCAAGTGAGGCTACACCCTAGCAGGTCAGACCTACCTATAGAGATCTGTGCAAAAGAAGGGAGAGTGGTCAGGGAAGGACTGCTCAATTGTTTTCCCTGAACTTAAGGCTGCAGCTACTACATAAAGGCTAGTAGTAGTGCTTGCCCAGCCAGGTCCTGAGCCAGAGGCAGCGGTGGTGCTCAGCCATGTTCACAAAGGCATTGCCCTGGGACTTGTTGTCCAGGAGGTGGTTGAAGGCAACTATGAGGGCCTCCTCAGTGAAACCTGGAGTAAGCATGACTGCTTGGTAGAGGTCAGGGTGCACCTGCTCAGGTCCAGTCTCCCTCAGGGCGTGGGCAACATTATTCACTACATCAGTCATATTGGTCAGCACCAGCACCTCTTCCTCCGACAGAGCAACCCTCTTCCTCTTCACTCCAGCACACCGAGCTGCAGCCTTGGAAACCTCAGTGGTACTGGGAGGCTTCTGCACAGTTTTCTGGTCTACCTGCTGCTCAGTGGAAGTCAGATCAATAGGCTTGGTGTCACTCACAATGTTGATGACAGGCTTCTTCTCCACACCGTCTCCAAAGCCTGAAAACTGCCCCAGTGCCTCCCCAGACCTCATAGCATATCTGCCAGTAGCCATGCCCCCACCAAATATGATCTCCATCTGCTCATAGTTCTCTATGGGCTTGTTGAGCAGCTCAGCATCCTTTGGGTGGTCCTGCAACACAAGCAGCCAAAGAAAATGCAAAGACAGTAAGTAATGTTAGGTAAAAATATTATGACACAAACATAAGACCAAAGATTAGCCACGCATTTTACCTTGCAGTGGCCCAGGTAGTGCTCCTCTTCCAGCGTGATGCAGCAAGCATGACCATCCCAGAGAGACCCACTATGATCCCTAAGCTTGCAGATCCTGGCCCACCTCTGGCGCCACTTGCGTAGGTGGTTGTAGACCTGGGTGCCAGTGACATGCTCCCCATTGAACTCACGCAAAGCCCTGGCCACCTTGTTGATGTGGACCTCCTTGAACCCCTTATCCGCCTTCACACCCGCCCCAATAAGCTCTACCATCCGGCGCAGCACAAACCCTGAGGTGGCAGAGGTCCACCTCATAGGTGGACGAGGCAGGCCACCACCACCACCACCACCGGCTGCCTGCTCACCCGCACCTGCAGCACCAGCACCACCACCACCACCACCTCCAGCCCCCGACCCAACAGAACCACCAGCAGCACCAGTAGCACGAGAACCAACAGAAGCAGACACATCCATAGGAGTAGAAGGAAAAGGCCCAAGAGCCTCAGCAACAGAGCCAAAGGGCCCCACACCGGCCGCCAACCCAGCAGCAGCAGCAGGCAGACCAGGAGCACCAGCAGAACCAAAGAACGAACCATTCTCAGCCATTGGCCTATGTAACCAGTACCATGGAATGCATCGCAACACAATTAAGTACGAGACATGTCACATGAAAGGTCATTGCAGCCCTTGAGTACCCCGACGAACAACAAATAAGAAGGTCATAAGAGAACACGAAATGAAAACATCGAAAGAGAACACCAGATCAAACCACTTCAACACGACTGATAGGTCTCAGTAACTTCGAAATATAGTTCATAACTACCACACCATGGTACCTTTAAGTTACAACTCAGCAAGCAACAAACTAAACCCTAGATGACCCCCTGCTCTCCCACATAGCAAGTGCCCACTCATCCCTCTTAGCACTCCAGGCTCTAACTTCAGCTGACATGGCAGCTTGAGTGGGAAACGGTTGTGTGTGTGATGGTGGTGGGATGAAATCCTCCCCAGGTATAACTTCATCAACCCCAAATCCCAAAATCCAGTTATGCAAAATACAACACGCTATGACTATCTTCACCTGGGATGAGTAGGGATGGAATGGTTTGTTGTCCAGAATTCTGAACCTGCCTTTCAGGGCCCCGAAAGCCCTTTCGACAGTTGTTCGGAGGGATGAGTGCCTCAGGTTAAACAATTCTTTGGCATTACTAGGAGACCGCCTACCCTCAAACTCTGATATGTGGTACCTAACAGCTCTGTACGGAGGGAGAAAACCAGGCTTCAGCGCATAGCCAGCGTCAGCAAGGTAGAATTTGCCTACAGAAGACATGATTGGCTTTACATGATTGCACCTAATCGATGGAAACATCATCATAAGCTTTTATGTGTACCTTGTGGAACCCTCAGCCCTCCATCCCGCTCTAATGCATCTGCTAGGATCAAGGCATCATGTGCGGACCCTTCCCACCTAGCAAGTACATATGTAAACTTCATGTCGAAATCAACCGCAGCAAGCACATTCTGTGTTGTGGTGCCCTTACGGCCCCTGAATGCAGCTTGCATATGATACGGCACTCGTGCAAGGACATGGGTGCCGTCTATAGCTCCTATGCAGTCCTAAAACAGTAAAAATGCATGCATCAGTGTCACACATAGGGTGTGCAGTGGAATTCATAGTGCAGGAACAAATTAAGTACCTTAAAGTATGGGTACCACCTCTGGCTCCCAAGGATTTTTGGATGGGTGGTGGTTTCATCACTGGATTTTATCATCTCCCCCCTAAGCTCCCCAACAGCATAGAGCACCTGTGCAAAGTACCTACTCACAGTTTCTATAGATCTCCTAAAGCTATGATGAATGACCCTGAACCTCTGGTTATGGCCCACAATGTGCAGGAACATAGCTAACTGTTCCTCTACCGTTGAGTGAATGCTGTCCTGAAGAAGGTGTCTCTCTCTAAATAGGTTTACTAACTGAAAGAAAGGTGCTTTACGCATTCTTAGCATGCTAACAGACTCAATATCTGTGCAATTGTATATCTTATCTAGGTTTACCTGACGCTCAAGATCAACAACTGCCCTAGGAACGAAGATAGAGTAATCCTCATCATCATCAGCAGCAGCTCCCACAGCTCTGGGAAGCTTACGAAACAGATATGCAATACAAACAGCAACAAGTGCAGCAGCTTGGGAAACCACTCTCACACGGTGCTGTTCTGAATCCATCTACATTGCAGCAAGCCATGAAATAAAGTTCATAAGTGCACAGCCAAGTTAAACTCAAAGACCTCCTATAGTGTGGCAGTTAGAATAACAACAGGTTTGGACCATGGGATCATTGACTTGGCTGCTAGAAAACATAGCCTCCCAAAGACTCCCCCTTCAAACATCATCGACCTAAGAAGTGGAACAGAAGCACTATAAACCGGACGAATGCAGATATCATTGCCTTGGCTGCTAGAAAACGTAGCCTCCCAAAGGCTCCTCCTCACCACCATGAAGTTACCAAAAACCTCAGATCTGGCATCACTGGCACCAGTGGAACACAGTTATATATCCCCAGCCACCAGATCTTGACAGAACAAATCCGGACCCGAGCATAAACTACATATGCATCGTAACAGCATAGATCAATCAAATGTAAACATCACAGAGAAAGAATCGATTCACGAAATAGACATGCACATCCGGCGAGGATACCCAACTAACCGCAACATGAGATACTACATACCCTCGGGAAACCAAACCATTTGGAATCCACCCAACACATCGTCAAATAAAGAGCAACCATTAACAGATCAAAAGCGTACGAGGGCAATCAAAGTCGTAACCAGTAAGTTAACGGACCATAACATTTAAGAGGTACCAGATCTGGCAAATAAACGGCGTACGCAGTAAGTACCAGTAACTAAAACAAACGAAAAGATGCAGGAGGATCCAGATCTGGCAGAAGAACCACCAACTCGATGAAAACTCCATCGCTGGAGGCCCAACCCATCGCAATCACAGTTATACAGAGACAGAGGGGGTGGGTGAAGCGGATCTGTGTACCTGCTGCGGGAAGACGAACACTACGGACTTGGGGAAGAGGAAGAAGAAGCGCGTGCCGGTGCGCGACACGACGTTCGACTGCCAGAGGAAGTAGACGAGGAAGCCCCGCTCGGTGGAGAGGAAGCAGCACGTTACGCCGGAGATGAAGACGTTGCTCGAACCGCCGGGGATGAGGAGGTAGCAGATCTGGTTCCTGACGAAGACGTAGCACCGATCCAGCCTGCTCCCGTGATGAAGTCCACGCGCTCGTCGGCGAAGACGACCCCGCACCGGCTCCTCCCTCCGCAGGCCACCACCTCCGCCGACGGACGAGCCGCAGCACCACCAACCGCGCCGTCGCTGCCAAGTCGCCGGGACACGAGATCTAGGAGAGGAGTGGAGGAGACAGGGGAGTGCGAACACGAAATGGATGGAGGCGGCGAATGAGGGGGAGGAGCGCGTGCGGCCGGTGGAGTTGCCGCTTTATACCGCGGGGAGGCCAGGCGGTAACCCTAGCCGGCCCAAAAAATGGCGGCAGGCCGCGGCGTCTCCCGCCCTTCCCTCCGCGGCCAGCAAAACGCGCTCGCGCGGGCCTGCATCGCAAGAAACGGACCCCCCAGCGTTCCTTGCGGTGCAGGCTGGCGGGCCGATTTTGCATCGCCCGGGCCTGGCTCCCAAGGCCGGCCAGGCTACCAAACTAGCCCGCCTGCAGCCGCTGGGCCTGGCCCAAACCTCGTGCAGGTTAACAAACGTGCCCTAGGGTTCCGGCCGGCCTTCCGATCTGAGTAGGGATGAAAGTGGTACGGATATTATCTGTCCGACCGACCAACCGAAAGGGTCAGATACTCAAATGGTAACTATCCGTACCGCATTAGTATCCGGAAATTCAAAGTTGAATTTCTATAATCTAAATATGATGAATATCACTATTCGACACAAAATATACGTCCGTATCCGAATTCGATCCGAGAATTCAGTCTGAGAAAGGAAAATTATCTGTATCTGTATCCGCAGTATCCATTCGTATGCGATACGTTTTCATCCCTAGATCCGGGGCTCGGCGAGAACTCTCGATCGTCGTCCTTGTTCGGTTCATGCTCTGGTTCACACCCATCTCTGAAATAATGGCGCCGACCGCGCATCGAGCATCATCCTCCTCCTCCGCTGGTTGCATAGGGCATCCGCTTCGCTATCGAGCCTGCCGATACTACAGAGAGACAGCTATTATTGCCGAACATCATCAATGATCAATGCCAAGCACTGGACTGGTCCAGCCGCCCAGGTCCAGAGGGGGGCGTCTCCCTGTCGCGTCCTGCACAGTAGGCTAGTCTCCCCGCCCTGATCGGAAACAAATCCCAAGTAATCAGAGGGTACTCGCCCAATGACATATTGGGGCCACATCACATCTGAGCTCACATGTCAGCGAGAGGAGTCCCTCTGTAGTAGTAGTACTGCAGAGGAGACTCATCTGCCCTAATCCGTCGACAGAATACCGAACGCAAGCAAGCACGTGGTGACACCGCTAATGAAGTTACGGTAAGTTTCACAATTTTTCACTATTCACTTATCGCATCAGATCGACAAACACTATTTAGACTGTAAACAACCTCTAACGACGGATTAATTAGATTTACACAGATTTCTCGTACATCTGTGTAATTAGTTCTATAATTAATTTTACAGAAATCACGTCTAACAATCTAATTATAAAACTATTAGCTTGCGATTTCTCGTCCATATGTATAATTAATTTTATAATTAGATCATATTTAGTTCTTCTAATCTTCGATTTACAATCGGTACGGTAAATTTTTACGAGTTTCACAACGAAAGATGTCCACATTGCAGAGAGTTCACAGCATCGATCACTGCGACACACGCATCGTGGAGTGCAGAGCTGGAGCTTCGGCCGTGCTTGGCTGACGACGAAATCCTGTCCAAGTAGCTAGCATAGCATTTGGATCTAGCGCTGCATAATAGCATGCAGACCGTTTCCGGTCGGTTTGCTGAAGCTGTACGTGCCGGCCTGCCGGCGATGAGCGACGACGAAGCTACACGTCACAGGATTCGTAATAATTCACTCGCTTGCCAGTAGGTCTTAAGGTCTGCTAATTGGATTGTATAATCTAATAACTCTAACTCACCTCAGTCCATATCTAGTTAATTTATTTTTCAACCCAACTCTCCCCAAATCTATAATGTCCAAACCCAAACCAATCCACCCTACTCATGGATTTGCTATGAAAACTCATGGGTTTGCTATACATACAAATGAGCTCATATAAGAATATGGCTAAACATATATGTGGGTCCCTTATCAAGAGCTTGACACTAGATTTAAAACATCACCTTCACACATTAAAATTTTAGTGAAATTGGTCAAAATTTTTGGAGGTCATTCAATTTGACTACCCGCTACTTTGTGCAAAATAGCAAGGTTAATCGTACGTCTGGGCCCACCATCAAGAGCCAAACCTTAGAATTAAAACCATGCGTTCACACTTTAAAACTTTAGCAAAATTGATCAAAATTTTTGAAGACGACTCAATTTGTTACCGCTACTTTGTGCAAAAATTAAAATCTCGGATTCACACCTTAAAATTTTAGCGAAATCGACAAAAAATTGTTTGAGATAACTCAGTTTGTGCAAAATAGTATAGCTAAAGGGACATGTGGGTCCCGCATCATGAGTGGGATCTGAGACTAAAACCATTAAGAGTGAATCGAATCAATACAACCCACTCTGAACCATCACCAAATCATTTGATGAATCACCTCATTAGGAACCAATCTAAGCAACTCTAATGTGAAATCCAATCCATTAAAAACCATTAAACCTAATCCAACTAGCAGGGCTACTTGCCAGGAAAGTCAGGACCTGTAGGACTTTGGTGCTAGAGGCACCCGTACCCACACTTCTGGTTGTAGAGGAGAAAAGCACGCAGCAAGGACGAGCTCCTTCCTTGTGTCCAAGACCTACTCCCAACTTCCCAAGTCATAGGCACAGCAGGCTGGTCGTTGGAGACGTGTTCGTGGCCGCTGCTGAGCCAGCACCTGATAATACCTGATGATGGGAAGGAATGGGTGGGGAAACCCCAGCGACGACGGGTCCTGATCGATGGGCCTGGGCCCTGCCGTAGTGACCCTAGCTACTAGGTTCTATTCTATTCTGTTTAAACGCTTGATGACTTACTGCATAATATCTATGGATTTAATAAAATCAAAACGGCTTATAATTTGTAACTTAGGGAGTAGCAAATTACGTCTTCTTCATCTAAAGGTTCAAAATCTTGAGCTGTTTCTTAACTTCACATTTTGTTCTTCTCTGTTATTTCCGTGAACGGTCCATGACATTTGGAGGCCAATTGGGGCCATCAAACACGATGACAGGGACATTACCTTAATCAATAGTACAAAACATATACAGAAATGTAGCAAAGTTATGATCTCCTAACATAAAACTGGGCATGCTACATTCAAAAGTTCATTTGAATTCTTTTTTTTGTGTGTGTGTGTGGAACAGGAGGGATAAGCCCCTGCAGGAGTTATTAGTTACTGATGGTGATAAAATGTAAACGTGTTACTTGGATATAATCCAAAACATTGAACACTCGGCATTTCTAGTTTCCAAGTGCCTCAACAGAGTGAAAGTGTGGATCTATGACAGATAAACCTGCAAATCGAAATATGGTTATATTCATAAGACAGTAGGTTCACACCTGACAGCCATTATTTCGACTTGTCTGTGGCTTCCTTGCCATTAACACTGATGGAGTTCTCTCAGCTCACACTCCATAGAACAGGTAACTACAGACGGGGAAGTTTGGCCGGATCAGGCTAACTACAATCTGTGAAGATAACACATGCAAGGTAATTAACTAGGCAAGCATCACTGACTAAGGTTACAGTAGACAAACTTAAAATCATCACAGCTAGTTGAATGTTAAAGCTGCACGGGCTCCAGAAGTTGATGAGCGACGAACGAAATCATAGAGGAGCTATTCAACTCGTCAGGACTTTGGTACAGAGGCAGAGGCACCGTACCGATGCTAGTTGTGAAGAAGGCACGCAGCAACCCGGCCGACAGACTACAAGGTCATATTCTGCTGCTGGAGCCATTCCTGGATGGCGGAACGAAGGGCACGGTTAGGAATGAGCTCGCCGTGTTCGAGCCGCACGTTGGTCATAGGCGATGTGTCATGGCCACTGTCGAGCCAGCTCCTGATGGCCTCGGCTTCGTAGGTGAATCCATCAGCTGCGATATGTGGATCGTTCATGATATCCTGATGTAATAAGACCACACAAGTGATGGTTAGTCATCAGACAAGGGCTGTAGTGTACTCATGTGTGTTTCTTAAAATTTTTCACAAAAACGAAAATCAGGTGACACATTCAGCTTAATATTCGATTCTTTAGTGCTACAAATCTTGCATTTGTTCACGAACTGAGGAAAAGCCAGATGGAGGGCAATAAATCCCTGTTTATACGCACCTGAGATATAGGGCAGATGAAATACGAAGGTGTGCAGTTTTCATCTGACACTGGTCTAGACGATGAGGATGAAGGTATTGATGCAGCATCCCGCATTGCATCAACCACTCTCCACACCTCACCTGAGAGATCAGGACGGCACCTCCGGCTCAGCTCCGTGCAACTGAGAGCAAGGTGTGCTAACTGCTGCACGAGCACATCAGGCCACTCTCCTGCTGAGGAATCAACTACTGAGTGCAGCTCACCTTTCATCATCGCATCCTCCACAATCTTCTTTATACCAATAGGAGGCTTCCCTGTCATAAGGCGCAAGACCACGATCCCAAAGGAATAAACATCGGAGTGAGGTGTCAGCTCTCCAGTGGTGAGAAACTCTGGGTCCATGTACAAAGGAGTTCCCGCAGGATGCATGGTGCGATAAAGAGTAGTGTTATTGGTGCTGGACTGGATTAGGAGGCGAGAGATACCAAAATCACTAAGCTTACTGACTAAGTTAGCATCAAGAAGGATGTTGGCTGGTTTCAGATCACCATGAACAACTGGATGTGGTTTATTCTTGTGCAGAAAGATCAGTGCTGAACATATCTCTGTAATAATTCGGACGCGAGTCTGCCATACCAATGCTTGCCTTTTATCTGCACAGACAAGAAAATCTTCAAGGCTTCCATTTGGCAAGAACTCATAGACAAGTGCAGATGATTCTGAGCACGCTCCTAATAGAGTTACAAGGTGTGGGTGCCTCACCCTACTCAGGATAGCAACCTGCATCAGAAATCAGAAATAAGCTATTCATCATTCATGGAATTAGATGTCCTTCTAAAATGTTCTATTCTAGTTTCAGTTTTGAACAAGAAAGGAGATAGAGATCAACTACTATTTCCATTGTGACAAGGCAAAGTAAGATTTCAGGATGATATGAGTAAATTACCTCTTGCTCGAACTGTGATCTTCCCTGTAAACTATCGGGTTTCAACACCTTTATTGCAACTGTCATGTTTCGAAGGATACCTCTGTACACACATGCAAACCCACCTTCTCCAATCTTCAGTGAACTACTGAAATTTTCACTTGCTGACTCCAGTTCAGATGTGGAAAACTCGGAGTACATTGATGTAACCAAAACTGAAAGCATTTGCCCTCTTTTCTGGCGTAACCCTTCAACCTCACGAACTACACGATCCCTATCGTGTAGCAAGTGATCATGCTTTGCTAGAAGCCAGTCATATTGTCCTCTGGATTCAGAGAGCTGACCTAGTAGATGCTCATTATGCTCATTGGCCTTCTGAAGTTTTTTAGTGACATCATCATGTTGTATTTTAAAGCGTTCCAGCTCTTGTTGTGTCCTTGAAAGAAGCTCCTCATTTTGGAAGAAGTCATCCATTGTTCTAGCCTGAAAATTAACACAATCATTCTCATTCATAAGATGACTTTTGGCTGCATGTACATGATAGCCTACTACTTTTAATCTTTTACTAAAAGAGCTTGCTGCTAAAATCCTAGATTTTTTACAGAAAATTATCATTATTAAGAATAATTTTAGATTAAGAGTAGCAACAATTTTAGAGAAGTTTGCTCTGTACATGACATGATCAAAATTATTGAGAAAGAAATGATTGAGTGAGATATAATCATATAAGCCTCGATTGGGATAATTTATCTTTGGCCACAATAAATTATTGAGACAACACTTCAGCAAATCCTGTTTTACCATTCGCTCAGATTCAGTATGCCTCAAACGCTCTTCAGAAGGTTCCTTCTTGGATTTTCCAGCTCGTCCCATTGCTTCGTGCCATTCACGCACAAAATCTTCTGAAGATAATTCTTGCTGGAAGGACCATTAAACAAGTATTTATTTTGGATAGTTTATCAATTTGTTAAAAATGTATTATCATGAAAAGGGAAAACGGAAAAGGTTTTCATGACTGCTAGGGGCGAAGCTATACTCAAACTTTGCGCCCCCCCCCCCCTCCTCCAATTTGCTCTAGCTTCATCACTATTGACTGCCAAGCCATTGCACTGGCAACCGTCAACAATGAATATAAACAGTGCACTGTTCCAAACAAGATCAAACTAAAAGGAATGATTGGATACTGATTTTGGGTCTCCAATTGAGATAATTTAACCTGTCGCTACAAGAAATTGTTTAGATGATAAGAGTTCAGCAACTCCTGTTACAGATTTACCACTAGTTCAGATTCTGTACGCCGCAAGGGCACTTCAGAAGCTCCAGCTGTGAACTTTGTAAAATCATCTGAATGAAAACCTCCCTGAAAAGGATCATAGGACAAGTGATTAATAAGAGACTGAGGTGGGGTTCTTGTTGATTTTCTCCCCAATGTCTCATCATTATAAGATTAATTACACAGAGATGCCTTGCTGGTAAAAGACTCAATGTACAGTTTCTGTGTCAAGTACCATATCATACACTAAGGATTACAGATCAAAGTAAATGATACAAAGAAGCCATGCTATTTGACAAGAATCAAACAGAAAACAAGTATGTAATCATCAACGCTCTTTCAGAGGAAATGAACTTACAAACATCTGTTTCAAGTACTCAACATCAGCACCCCCATGAGCCCTTCTAATGTGTGCTTCACATCTACAACAACGAACAAAAATGTCTCTTCAAACAATCGAAGTCAAGAAGGCTAAAAAGGGACTGGAAAGCTACCTCTTTAAGCCATCAAGTACTTCTGGATTGTTTGGGTCACATCTCATACCCTCCTGGTAAGTTGCCATAGCATTTTCATAATCTCCCAATAGGAACTGAACTTTAGCTTTGCGCACATAGCCCTTCAGAAAAGTAGGATCTAGTTCAATGCATTTCTCTGCATCCTCAAGACCTTGAGGTAAAGCTCCCAGATTGATATAGCATTGAGCTCTGTTGCTAAAAATCTGAAAGATCAGAGGACATAAACACAAATTACTATAAGTGTGCCAACGAGAAAAGGGGAGCCCCAGCTCATGTCATTGAAAAGAACAATGCATGCCAAATATGGCTGATCATACATGTCATTGAAATGAACAATGCATGCCTGCAAATGTGCCTGATCATAGACGACATATTTACCAGTGCAAATTTAGTTTATAAGAAATCACTCTAATTTCAAAAGAGGTACGATTTTACCAAGGATCTTTAATCATATATTTATTTGAGAAGCAGAGAGAGAGAGAGAGGAATAGCCAAAATGCTTACTCTCGGATCCTTTGGGTTCATTTTCATAGCTTGAGTGTAGTGCATTGCTGCTTCATGGTATTTCTTCTGCTTGAACGATTCATTGCCTGCAACATTTGTGCACACTAAGCAGCAGTTGCATATCATAATCAGATACACGATGCATAAAAAACAAAGATTACTAGGGAGTCATATCTACTCGTGCTCGTTCCTTTTTTGGTGTTCACTCACATGGGAACCCTCAGTGTATCTTGCTTTTCTCATTTCCAGATTCAACAATAGCACAATGCCATGATCGAGCAACACCCATAGGCCATAGTCCCATACCTCTCTCACGGTGGTGGTCGGCGGCCTGATCCAGTCGCTCCTGCGCCTCCAGTTCCTTCATCCTGCTCTCCGCCTTGCCGAGCTTGTCGAGCGTCTCGTCGCTGTAGTGTTCGGCCAGCGACTGCTGCAGGGCCCTGATTGCCGGCGCGTAGTCCCCGGCGCATCCCGCGAGCTCGAGCAGCGCCGACGCCTTCCGCGACAGCGCCTTCGCAAGCAGCTTGTTGTCGGCTCTAAACTCCCTGCCGCGCCTCGCGGCCTCGTCGCAGTCCCTCACGCACTCCTGGTACTGAAAATGCCTCACAGCGTCCGTCGTCAGCGCCCAGCGAGGGCACGGAATGTTGGGGGCCGCCGGCCTCAGCAGGGAAGCTAGTGAGAGATACCTTGCCCATGTGGAAGTAGGCGGCGGCGCGGTTAGTGAGGAAGGAGATGTCGCTGGGGTCGAGGACCGCGCCGCGGGTGTAGTGCCTGACGGCCGTCTCGAGGAGGGACTTGCCGTAGGCTTCATTGCCGGCTTCCTTGGCGCGCCGCGCCTCTTCCGCCGCCGCCTCCATCCGGCGCCCACCTCCCTCCACGGCTGGTCGGTAGACGGGTCGACGCTACGGCGTTCGGTCCGGTGCCGGCGGTTGGTGTTGGTGCGGCGGCGAGTGCGAAGGATTCGGGGAACGAAGCAACGGGACTGTGGCCGGAGTTTGGGGAGCATCTGCTGGGCCCTGAGGTTTGTCTTCTTCTCCTGCCAAGTGGGACCTGAGCCGTGGTGTGGGCCCACCGCCAGGCGCCAGCCACGAGTGACGAGCTGACGACGGACGAGCCCACTCGATGATTATCTTTACTCTCGAGCCCACGCGACGGACGTTCCGAAAAGTATCTTTACTCTCTTTTTTTTCACATGATTATCTGTGTGCCGCACTGCCGCTTGACTGCCGGGATGAATCAAAATCCCCAAACGTCTCAGATCCGCGGTAGTGTTCTCCTCGCCGGGAAATGCGAGCCCTCGCGTGATTCGAACCGTTGATGGAAATGTAATTCCGTGTAAATAGACTTATGGGCTTTGCTCAGGTACTCTCAAATGACTGTGGACCGTCGATTTAAAGACATATTACCTTCTAGGAGGTAATAGATGTAATTGTTGTTATACATTTTATAATAAAAAAATTGGAGAGAAATCCTAACTGCCTCACCACGCACCCACGTCCCGCGGCCTGCCCTTTGACGGTCACGCACGCACCCACGTCCGACTACCGCGACACAGGCTGTTGCTGCTATTTTTGTTTACGTGATGCATAGTGTCGCCTGTTCCTGATGTTTTTCTTCGTGACGCACAGACGTACGTGTGTATGTTTTTTTACACGGTACAAGCACCCATGCTAATTGCCCTCACGCTCGCATACACCCACGACGTCCGGCAACTGACACTACAGCTAGCTGCTGTTTTTTCTCTACGTGTGCGAATTGCTGGTTTGACGCATACAGACGTACGTGACGGAAGAATAACTTCGTGTATTACTAATTTTGTGTGCTACGTCTAGGCTGATCATCCTCTCCCCTTGAAACATGCACCCACGACGATACATGTTCTAGAGGTATGTGTGCTACGTTTCTTTTTTTAATATTGTGCTAAGCCAGCATATCACGTCTAGGCAAGCCACTTCGTTTTAAAAAGACGTGGAGAAAAACGAGGTATATGGATACGACTTTGCTAAAAGAAACACGATTTCTTGTGAAATAAATGCGTTGCACAATGAAATGTTGTGTATGTGAAACTCAGAGGAACGGAAGGTATGGGTGGAACGCCGTAGCTCCTTCCTGGGCCGGCGGTTTCGTGTTATATGGGCAAGGAAGATCCCCTTGCTTGGATTACAAGTAGATGCATGAGATAAAGATATTTCCAGCTATCTAGTTAGGATTACAACAACCTACAACAACTCTTAACAACTACTAGCTGATATCTTTATCTCATGCGCACACACACATGTTACAATTACATGTCTATCTAACACACCCCCTCAATCACAACCGTGTAAGGTTGAGATTGTTCTTGAAATTCTCCAATTGTCTAACCGTCAATGCTTTGGTGAAACCATCAGCCACTTGATCTCCTGTTGGAACATATTCGATCTGCAAAAGTTTATTAGCAACTCTTTCTCTCACAAAATGATAATCCACTTCTATATGTTTAGTTCTGGCATGAAACACTGGATTAGCTGAAAGATATTTGGCCCCAATATTATCACACCATAACCGTGCCATAGGAGGACAAGAGATTCCTATCTCTTTCATCAACGTTTGAATCCACATCACCTCTGCTGTAGCATTAGCTATTGCCTTGTACTCAGCTTCTGTACTTGATCTGGAAACCGTTGCTTGTTTTCGCGCACTCCAAGAAATTAAGTTTGATCCCAAGAACACAGCAAAGCCTCCTGTGGATCTTCTGTCATCAAGAGAACCAGCCCAATCTGAATCAGAGAAGGCACTGATCAACATCGACCGAGATTTGCTGATCTTGAGTCCAATCCTGGTGTCCATCTTCAAATACCTCATTATACGTTTTACAGCAGCCCAATGTGTTGTAGTTGGTGCATGAAGAAACTGACACACTTTATTAACTGAAAAAGCTATATCTGGTCTTGTGAGTGTCAAGTATTGAAGAGCACCTACTACACTTCTATATTGTGTTGCATCTTTTTCTCCCAAAGGTGTACCCTCATGAACAGACAATTTTTCACTAGTTGACAAAGGCGAACTGACCGGTTTACAATCAGCCATATTTACCTTTTTCAATAGATCAGAGGCATATTTATCTTGTGTAAGGAAAATACCATCTCTCAACTTAGTTACCTCGATTCCAAGGAAGTAGTGCAACTCTCCCAAATCCTTCAAGGCAAACTCTTGTCCCAAGCTACGCAACAGGCCTGTAGTTGCCTCTTTACTTGAACTGGCTACTATAATATCATCAACATAAATCAAGACAAATACAATTAAATCTCCTTTGTTAAAATAGAACAATGACGTATCTGCCTTGGAAGGTTTGAAACCGAGACTCATAAGTTTGGAACTCAAGCGTGCATACCAAGCTCGTGGGGCCTGCTTAAGACCATATAGTGCTTTATCAAGTTTACACACATATCCTGACAAATTTTTATCCTCATACCCTGGTGGCTGCTTCATGTAAACTTCCTCTTCTAAGTCACCATGCAGAAAGGCATTTTGAATATCTAGCTGCCTCAAAGTCCATCCTCTAGACACAGCTACAGACAATATAATACGGATGGTAGCCATTTTAACCACAGGACTAAAGGTATCTTCATAATCTACACCATATCTCTGTCTATACCCCTTTGCTACTAAACGAGCTTTATATTTATCCAAGCTACCATCTGCCTTTCTTTTGACTTTCCAAACCCATCTACAATCTATTACATTTCTACCTTTCTGAGGAGGAACCAGGTGCCATGTTTTATTTTTCATCAAAGCTTCATATTCTATATCCATTGCATCATGCCATTTTTTATCACTCAAAGCCTCATCTAAATTACTTGGTTCACCAGTCGAAGTATAGCAACCATAACGAATAGTACCATCTGTATATACCTTTGGCTTCCGTATGCCAGCCTGAAGTCGTGTACGCGGACGAGCATCAGTCGAAGGAGACGAAGCAGCAACCGGTAATGGTGATGACGGTGCTGGTGCTGGGGATGCCACAGGAGACGACGCAGACGAGAGATCCACACCGGATGCATCCGGCGCAGCTGATCCGGACGCGTTTTCCTGCGCAGGAGGAGTCGCTGTCGGGGAGGCAACCTCGTACCCCCCTGCATCCGACGGCAACGCCTGAGAGGGCCGCATGTCACCGGGTGACTGGGGCGGAGCCGATGCGGGCGCTCGGGGTTGCCGCGTGTCGCCAGCTGGTTGACGCGGGAAAGATCCCCCACGGACCGCTGCTGCAGGTGGATTGCGCGCAGATCCCGGGAAAGATCGCGGCGGCGCCGCAGGTAAATCAGCTCGGGAAGCCACGCCGGGATCGTCTGTGGCGTCCTGATCCTGCACAATCTGCATATCTTCCTGATTATTAGTGTTAGCCACATGATCATCTACCAAATCACCCCCGGTAGGATTGGATAAATGTTTAGGAAGGAGAAGAATTTCTGTAGCTAACCGAGATCCAGCATTAGGATGAAGTTTTGTGAAAGGAAAAATATTCTCATCAAAAACAACATCCCTAGATATATAAACTCTTCCGGTCTTAGCATCAAGGCACTTAAAGCCTTTGTGCAAATTGCTATAACCAAGGAACACGCACTCCTTAGACCGAAACTCAAGTTTTCTGTTGTTGTATGGACGAAGATTAGGCCAACAAGCACAACCAAAGGCTCTAAGAGATGAATACTCAGGCTTTGTATGGAATAAGCGCTCTAATGGTGTATGATATTCAAGGATTCGACTAGGAGTGCGATTAATGAGGTAAGTAGCAGTAAGAAAAGCCTCATCCCAAAATTTTAAAGGCATGCTTGCATGTGCTAAAAGAGATAGCCCTACTTCAACAATGTGTCGATGCTTGCGCTCAGCTGAGCCATTTTGCTGATGCGCATGAGGACAAGACACATGATGAGAGATACCAATTTTATTGAAAAAGGAGTTGAGTTTCTCATACTCACCACCCCAATCTGTTTGCATAGCCAGGATTTTTCGATCAAAAAGACGCTCAACAAGGGCCTGGAATTCATGAAATTTCTGAAAAACCTCAGATTTAAATTTCAAAAGATAAATCCAAGTGAACTTGCTAAAATCATCCACAAAACTAACATAATATTTGAATCTTCCAACAGAATCAGGTGCTGGACCCCACACATCAGAAAACACAAGTTCTAATGGCTGTTTTGAGACGCTAACAGATTTGGGGTATGGCAACTGATGACTCTTAGCTCGTTGACAAGCATCACAAATTGAATGTTTATTGGACTCATGACTAAAAGGAAGATTAAAACTCTTAATCACCCTCTCAACAATAGGCATTGCAGGGTGACCTAAGCGACTATGCCATCGATCAAGGGACGGGGACGGCTTATTGACTCCAAAAGCTTGCTTCACGGCTGGTGTGGATGTGAGAGGATAGAGTCCTCTCCGACAAGGCCCTCTAAGCAGAATGTTCTTCGTTTCTTGATCCTTGATACAAAAGAAATCAGGGTGAAATTCCAAGAAAACATTGTTATCTGAGGCTAAACGATGAACTGAAAGGAGATTCTTTTTGGAAGAAGGAACATGAAGAATATTTTTCAAATTGAGAGATCTACTCGGGGTATGAATAGTAGAATGACCAATGTGACTAATTTGCATACCTGCGCCATTGGCAGTGTGGATCTGCTCGCTGCCGTTGTACCTGTCACGAACAGCTAGCTTCTCCAACTCTCCAGTGATATGATCAGTAGCACCGGTGTCAGTGTACCAATTAGTGTCATAGGTGTAGGAGTTCGCTGCAGCGTTTGCAGCATGACGCTCTTCAGGCACGTAGTCCTCTTCGAACCTGTGCCAGCAGCGATCAGCAGTATGCCCAGTTTTCAGGCAAACTTGGCATTGAGGTCGCGATGCGGATCCCGTGTTGCCGCCACGACGTGGAGGGTTGCTGTTGCCGCGCCCACCTTGGCGCGTCTGGTTCTGGTTGTTGGTGTTGTTGCCGTTGCCGCGCCCACCATTGCCGCGGCCAAAGCCACCACGGTCGTGGCTATTGTTTCTGCCACGACCGCCACCACGTCCACCTCGGTTGGCCACATTGGCAGACGAACCGGAGTTGTTCCCTCCACCAGAGAAGAGCTCCATTCGCGTCTCAAACGCGAGAAGCTGCGCATAGAGCTCGTCGACCGAGACAGGCTCGATCCGAGCCCCCAACGCCGAGATGATAGGGTTGTAGTCGTAGTCGAGGCCGGTGAGGATGTATTCGACGAGCTCGGCATCGTCAAGTCTCCTCCCAGCAGCCGCCATCTCATCTGCAAGCGATCGCATCTTCCCAACATACTCGGTAATAGATTGATTACCTTTTTGAGCAGTGGCAAGTGCAACGCGGGTGTTGACGGCGCGCGCCCTCGTCTTGGATGCGTAGATGACTTCAAGAGCCTCCCATAATTCTGCCGCGGTCTCCTTCGCAAACACTTGAGGGAGGACCTCCTTGGTCAGCGATCCAAGGACGAAGCCAAGGACTTGCTGATCGGTGGCGTACCAGTCGTCGTACTCCGGATTGGGGACCTTCTGCACCTTGTCCCCCACCTTCTGATCAATCTCGGTGGGTGGAGCGGCTGCGTCCCCAGTGAGGTGGCCCATCAGCCGTGCACCTCTGACGGCGGCAAGGACCTGTGCCTTCCATGCGGCATGGTTGTTCTTGGAGAGTTTGTCGGTGATGACAATGCCCACCAATGGATTCATGGAGGCGAAGAAAGCGGCGGCACTGGATGAAGACATGGCGGATGGGATGAATGGAATTTAGTTGAGGAGTATGGCTCTGATTACCATGTGAAACTCAGAGGAACGGAAGGTATGGGTGGAACGCCGTAGCTCCTTCCTGGGCCGGCGGTTTCGTGTTATATGGGCAAGGAAGATCCCCTTGCTTGGATTACAAGTAGATGCATGAGATAAAGATATTTCCAGCTATCTAGTTAGGATTACAACAACCTACAACAACTCTTAACAACTACTAGCTGATATCTTTATCTCATGCGCACACACACATGTTACAATTACATGTCTATCTAACAGTGTAATGTATGAGTTGTAGCTTTTTTCATAATGTGCGAGGAGCGTTCTGATTTCCGGTATCTAATTATTACCTCAATATTGTGTCATGTGTGAGTTGTACCACTCATTCTTTTTCATAACGTGAGATGGTCTAAAACTGCATAGATGGATCGCAATATATTATTTTCCTCTGTGATACGAGTGAGTCATAACATATCCAACAGTAACATATCAAAATCAAATTTGCAACACCTCGATTTTAATTAAAAATATAAATACGGTTGCAACATCTCACGAAAACGCTACTGCAACATCACGCAATCGAAATTGAAACATCAAAATCCTTTTGCCGAGTTGCACATAATTTACATGAAGAAAACACTACGCACCTGCCACGCACGGTGTACTAAATTAAATTAAGGTAGAAACTACACACTTGACACGATGTGAAATGAGGTGGGAAAAATTGCACGAGGTGGCGCAGCCGTTAGGGACAGCGAGATGTCCGGCATTTTCTTTTTTTCTTGTTGTTTTAATTATTTATTTGTTTGTTTTATAGATTCCAAAAATACTCTTACCTCTTGGGAGGTAATGGGAGTACCTAAGCAAAGCCCTAGACTCATATAATCGATGTCAATTGTGACCGCTTCCTTCGGCTAGAAGGCTTCTACCACCACCGCTTCCTTCCGGCCCCCTCCTCTGGCTCCGGCGAGCTCGTCTCACCGCAGCGGGCAGGGAACAGGGCCTCAGCCTCGTTGTAGATGTGGATCTAGCTCCTAGTAGTATGCTCTGTGTAGTAGTTCGTGGTTTGTTGCCTGCCCCGAAGCTCGTTGCCAGCCTCGTCGTGGTTGCCGTGGTTCTCCTCGGCCACCTCATCGCCGGTGATGTCACCTTCGAGGTACGCTCAAATAAAATCGCTCCTCTGCTTTCCCCTTCGCCCTTCTCCTCTTTCCCTTGCTGGAGTCACCCCGCTGCCGATCCAGATCTGACCGGTGCCGGGTCGGCTTCCCGCACGCCTTGCTTCTGCTCGTGGAGTTCTCCGGTCGTCTGTGCTTCTGCGGGCGTTGTTCTTGAGCCTGCTCGATGGTTGTTCCGGTGCATCTTGCCGTTGAACGCACCATGGTGCTCCTGCCTTCGCTTTCGCCTTGAAGATGTCGATCGCCGCTGGCCTCTGGTGATTGTTCCAGTCCTCTCACCTCCCCATGGGATGCGGAGAGGATCTCGTCGAACGCACCGACAGGTCTTCAACTTCAGCTCCGCCTGCGTCCACCACTTCAAGCAGCCTTTTGTCACTCGGTGGATCTACTCGGCCTTTGCAGCCGCTCGCCGTTGGTTGTTCCGACGCTCAAGCCTTCCCCCTGATGGTGTCTTGGTGGCTAATCCTCAATCTCCGGCGACAGCGAATCCTACATCCTTTCGCTCGGTGTGATCTCCATCGGCCCCGTCGCCTCGCCTACAACCGATGTTGTGCACGGTCCTCCATCTGGGTGCAAGCTTCTGTGAAGCCTCTGCTGCCCCCGTCGGCGATCTCGCAGTTGTTGAACGCGTCGGTGAGGTTGCGGATCTCACCTGGTTTGAGGACCTTGTTGTAATTTTCTATTACTTCGAGGACCTCCTTGTAATTTGGATGCTTGATAATATACTGTGGTTGTTGTCAAAAAAAAATCCGTGTAAATTTTTCTTCCTCCCTTTTTCGCTTTTTTTTAAAGATTTTGTGTCCTGCATAGATCACGAGCAATCTGCAAAATTCAGATGCCTGACATTTAGTAAATATTCATCCACTGTTCGGTTTAAATTTGTGTGTCACAAACACGTCAAGTTTCCGTTCTTGCACGCCTGGCTTTTCTAGTTGAAAAGTTTGTGTCCGACTAAGAGACCATCAAATTATCAAACGAAACCAAAGCCTACTGCTATTGGTTAAAATTTCACAAAGTCCAACAAGACACGTGTGTTTGGCATGATGTTGTAAGTTCGATAAGTTCAGAAATTATTTTTGGGAACAAACTGGGCGCAATTATTTTTGCAAAATCCTAAAATGTTTGGCATAACTTTTTAAAAAATCGTAAAAAATGTTCGCCACTCCATGGGCTTGTTAGGAAACCAACCTATCGCACGGCCCAACAAGGCTCATTAGCCGTCGTCATCTTCCTTCCACCACCGCCGCCGCCTCCTCCCACCACCTCCCCGGCCGGTGGCTCCCCGCCGCCACGCCGCCCGCCCGCGACCCACCACCGCCCGCGACCCCGCCCTTCCTAACCCGGCGCGCCTCGCCGCCCCCGCTGCCGGTCACCGGCCCAACGCCGATCCGACCCCGCCCGGCTGGCGGCGCTACCGCGCCGCCTCGCCTCCGCCGCCGGTCCTCTGGCTCCCCCCTCCCCGGCCTCCTCTTTTCTAAGGTCCGGGGACCATTGGAGCCCCCCGAACCCCGAACCACGAAACCCTAACCCTAAACCGCCGCCTCTACCACTGCCGGCGGCGACCCGCCGCCGTCTGCCCCCGCCCACCTCCCACCCCTCCGGCGAGACCACCCCCGGCGCCCGCGACCCGACGGAGCCCGCAATGAGAGACGAGGGAAGAAGAAGAAGGTGATCGTACGGTCTACAGTGCCCGCACGAATCTCAAACAGTGGAAGTTTCCACACCTTACCCCCTTCCGGAAGATATATAGGATTTGCCTTGTTAGGCCCTGGTCTCCACCTTGACCTCGATATAGTAGATGGGCTGAATCATAGATGGGCTGTAAGCCTGTAACGGCCCTCCTAACTCTGTGTCGGTCCTTCTTCCAGGCAGCCGCGCCGCATTACTCTGCCCCGCACTTCCCGCTCGTCGGTGCTACGCCGCGTCTTCCTCCCGGCAGCAGGTGAGGAGCACCACCCTGGCCGGCCGTAGGAGCCATTTCTCCTTCCCGGCCGAGCAGAGCGCCACCCCGCTCCTCCTGTCCCCCGACGGCTGCAAAGTGAGGAGCTTGAGCCACAAGAAGCGCCACCAATCGGTTTATCTGGGGAGCAAATCGGCCAGGAGCGAGAGCAGGAGGGAGCAAGAAGCGGAGCGGAGTCGGTTTGGAGCGGTGCCAAACGCAACCCATGGCCAGCCCCGGCGGCGCCGCGCTCCAGCGCCACGCGGCCGTGGCCGTCCTTCGCGCGGCGGCCGTCGCTGGCGACCTATCCAAGGGAAAGGCTCTCCACGCCAGGATCATCAAAGCCGCTCATTTCGACGTCGTCCTGCACAACAACCTCATCTCCTTCTACGCCATGCGTGGCCAGGTCGAGCTCGCTCATAAGGTGTTCGACGCAATGCCCTTCCGGAGTGCTGTGTCCGGGAATCTCCTCATGTCCGGATACTCTTCCGCCGGGCGCCACAAGGACTCGCTTGCGCTGCTCAGGGTGTTCGACTTTAGCCTGAACGAGTATGTTCTATCAGCTGTGGTGTCTGCAAGCGCCCATGTCCGGAGCTATGTCATGGGGAGGCAGTGCCATGGATATGCTGTTAAAGCCGGTCTGGCGGAACAACCTTACGTTTGCAATGCAGTGCTGTGTATGTACTGTCAATGTGCTCATATGGAGGATGCGGTGAAGGTATTTGAGAATATATCTGGTTTCGATGCATTCGCATTCAACTCAATGATAAATGGGTTTCTTGATCGAGGGCAATTGGATGGTTCGGTTAGGATTGTAACAGGTATGATGGGAGAAGTTGAGAAATGGGATGATGTGTCTTATGTCGCAGTTCTTGGGCATTGTGCTATCATGAAGGACTTGGTGCTTGGTGGTCAGGTGCATGCTCAAGCTTTGAAGAGGAGGCTTGAACTGAATGTGTTTGTGGGGAGTGCACTTGTTGATATGTATGGGAAATGTGACCATGCCCATGATGCTCAGCGTGCATTCGATGTCTTGCCGGAAAAGAATATTGTTTCTTGGACGGCTATTATGACTGCTTACACTCAAAATGAGCTGTATGAAGATGCATTGCAATTGTTCTTGGACATGGAAATGGAGGGAGTTAAGCCAAATGAATTCACTTATGCTGTGGCTCTCAATAGCTGTGCTGGTCTTGCAGCCTTGAGAAATGGTAACGCTCTTGGTGCCTGTGCTTTGAAGACTGGGCACTGGGTCCATTTGGTAGTTGGAAACGCCCTCATGAACATGTACTCAAAGAGTGGCAGCATCGATGATGCACGTAGAGTCTTCATTTCAATGCCATTATGTGATGTAGTCTCTTGGAATTTGATCATCACAGGCTGTGCGCATCATGGCCTTGCAAGGGAAGCAATGGAAGTGTTTCATTGTATGCTATCTGCAGAAGAAGTCCCATCTTATGTTACTTTCATTGGAGTGTTGTCAGCTTGTGCTCAGTTGGGTCTTGTTGACGAAGGATTCTACTACTTGAATACAATGATGAAGAAGTCGGAGTTACACCTGGAAAGGAACATTATACTTGTATGGTTGGTTTATTATGCAGAGCTGGACGCCTAGATGAGGCTGAGCGGTTCATAGTGGATAATTGCATTGGCACAGATGTTGTTGCGTGGCGATCACTGCTAAGTTCTTGCCAGATACATAGAAATTATGGCCTGGGTCATCGAGTAGCTGAACAGATTCTTCAGTTGAAGCCCAATGATATTGGAACCTATGTTTTACTCTCTAACATGTATGCAAAAGGCAACCGATGGGATGGCGTTGTGAAGGTCCGGAAGCAGATGAGAGAGAGTGGTGTTAGGAAAGAACCTGGTGTTAGTTGGATTCAAGTGGGAAGTGATGTTCATGTTTTCACATCGGAGGACAAGGTGCATCCAAAAATTGACCAGATCACCGTAAAACTTGAAGAGCTGATCGACCAGATAAAAGCAATTGGATATGTTCCAAATTTTGCAGTGGTCCTACATGATATTGAGGATGAACAAAAAGAGGAGCACCTTATGTATCACAGTGAGAAATTGGCTCTAGCATTTGGCCTTATTCACACCCCTAATGGAGCAACAATCCATATCATGAAAAACCTCAAGATCTGTGATGATTGCCATGTTGCTATCAAACTCATATCAACTATCACTAGCAGAAAAATAATTGTAAGGGATGCCGTTAGATTTCATTCTATAGAAGGTGGGGTTTACTCATGTGATGATTATTGGTGATTTGTGGTGCAACTGTCTTGATAACAGGACTCCTGTCTGGTATGTTGAAGTCAGGAAACTTGGGGAGGGCTGGCTTAGTGCTCATCAAACTTCCTCAATCTACTTCACTGAGGTCTGCAAGACTGCATTGTTATGTTGTGGGCTAATGCGCTGATTTCTCAACTTCACATAAACAGTTCTAACTTGTAGTTCAAAATAGTAAAAGTGTATTTAAGGTTACCAAAAAGTTTAAGAACATGCTGTAGTGTATCTTATTCCTTCACCTGAGAGAAGCAATCCTAAGCTATCTTATATTACATGCAGTTTTACATAACATTTTTCGGCTAGCATAGAAGCTGGTCACTCTGAGAATTGATTAGTGTAGAACAGAACTTTGTGTTACTCTTGTGTCGTATTGTGCGGTTGCGCTACTGTATTTGAGAAGTTTCTGTTATGGTAAATAGAATTCAGAGAAGCTAAGCAGTACAATTTGAGTGTTACCTTACTGATTTTTTTCCTACTTAATTAACAGGTGCTGTGGCCAAACCTTTTGGATCCTTTATATCAAACCTCTATGCAAAGTCAGGTGATTTTGATGTTTCAGTTGATCTCTGGAGCAGCTTAAGCATCCCTATAGGCAAGAAAAAGAAGCAAAGTGCCTTGAGAGAACTAATGAGAGCTTTACAAATTAGAGGTAAACTTTCTGTTGATCTCTTTTGAAATTCGTTGCAAGTTGATGTACTAAAAGAGAGCACCGACGGCTCGCCTATGGTGCTTCTCGGGAGCAAAAGAACTTAGAACTCTATTGCCAGATTACTCCTTGTTGGGTGATAGAGTTCTCAGTTAGCTGATTGTGTGTATTTCCCCCCTTGTAATGTAGGTGTCACTGTTTTTTTTTTGGGGGGTCTCCCCACACTTATTTCGGTAAGTACATCTGTACATAGTCCATTTCATCTTCTCTTTGATACAAATATACACATCTGTTCCGCATATTCGAGAAAAAATGTTCTGTATATAACCATGAGTTTTAACCACTTACATTTTAGGGGAAATTAGTTCTATAGCATTGAAAGATCACATTATCTGAAAGTAGCACTTGGTTACTTTTGTTCACCAAAAAGTTATTTTTATCTCTTAGACAAACATAACATGGACATAAAACTTGATAACAGGACTCCTGTCAGGTATGTTTAAGTCAGGAAATTTGGTGAGGGCTGGCTTAGTGCTCATCAAACTTCCTCAATCTACTTCACTGGGTTATAAATAAGGCAGGTCTGCAAGACTGCATTGTTATGTTGTGGGCTAATGCGCTGACCGTTGATTTCTCAACTTCACATAAACAGTTCTAACTTGTAGTTCAAAATATTTCCAATAAAAGTGTATTTAAGGTTACCAAAAAGTTCAAGAACATGCTGTAGTGTATCTTATTCCTTCACCTGAGAGAAGCAATCCTAAGCATTCTTATATTACTTGCAGTTTTACATAACGTTTTTCGGCATCGGGCATCATTCCACTAAGGTGATATCCACATACACGGGATGGTTTGAGCGAATCCAGGACAACCCTAGTTGGATGGCTAAATCATACAGCTTGTTTGTAAGTATTTCCTTCATGGTGCCATGTGTGCCTGTCAGGGTTGATTTTGTTGAAAATTTCACATATCTAAAAACCACCTTTTCACTGTCATCGTCTAGGTTGAAGATCCATTTGAGAGACCTGATAATGCTGCTAGAGCAGTTGATGCGGAGGAGCTTGGACGTATTGTGTGCGCCTTCGATCATATGAGCACTAGGCTTGATGATGGTGCACTCTATGACCGGGATGAATTAGTGTCACTGCTGTGTACGCCTGCTGTCGGATCTATTCTTCAGGGAGTGAGGGCCAACCGCTGCACAAATACTCTGCCCAGTTGTCAGCTGTATTCGCCTGTGTCAGCTAATCAATATGACAATCAACGCCACCAGCAAGCCAGAGGTTCTGTGGGAAGCAGTCACAGTCACAGGTCTATGCTACAGGGCACCAGACGGAACCACAGGTCTATTCATATTGGCTAAACCACTGCACAAGTTACTGGAACAGGCAACAGCAACAGGAAGGTTGTCTCCGATACTGCACAGAACAGCAAAGCTACGGCTCAGCTTGTACGCAGACGACGCGGCTATTTTCCTTAACCCCGTCAAGGAAGATGTGGCAGACGTGGCACAGATTTTGTCCGAGTTTGGTCACGCCTCTGGTCTGATTACTAACACTACCAAGAGTGCTGTATTCCCAATTAAGTGTGAGAGTTTGGATGTACAGGATATAATGCAATCCTTTAACTGCCTGATAAAGGATTTTCCATGCACATACTTAGACCTGCCCCTGCACACCCGTCAACTGCGGAGAGTCGATGTGCAACCTGGAAAATTACCAACCTGGAAAGGAAGGCTGCTGGATAAGTCTGGACGGCTGAGGCTGCTTAATTCGGTTCTCACCTCCATACCTGTCCATTTCCTCACAGTCTTTGCACTCAAGAAGTGAGCAATATAGAGAATTGATAGGATCAGAAGAAGTTTCCAGTGGAAAGGGGCAGCAGAAGCAAATGGGGACCGTCTGGTCAGGTGGACAAAAGCAAGTCGCCCGAAGAAATTTAGGGGACTGGGAATCCTGGACCTCGATCTCTATCTGGTGAATTTGTGCAGCTTTAGGATAAAGTGCAGCACATACAATTCAGTGACAGACAGGATGAGATCATGTGGCGATGGACCAAGGACAGTGCTTACACTTCAAAATTGGCATATCTGGCACAGTTCAATGGCTCTTACAGTACCTTTCATGGCACATCTATTTGGAAGGCACATGCTGAAGGGAAGCACAAGTTCTTCGCTTGGTTATTGGTGCAAAGCAAAATATTAACTGCAGACAAGCTCGAAACTGGCCATGCAACACAGTTTGCATACTCTGTGACCAAGCACAAGAATGGGCAGCTCATCTTTGTCTGCATTGCGTTTTTGCTAGGAAAGTATGAGCCTATATGTGTACATGGACAGGGGGTCTGATTCAGGCTCCGGTGGATGGAAGCTCAATTGAGGATTGGTGGCAGCATTCCCTCATCAGCTTCACTTCGACACAGGGAAGGAATGTGGCTGCGCTGCTGATGTACATGCCTTGGAATGTGTGGAAGGAGAGAAACAGGAGGACCTTTGAAGGAAGATATGCAACATCCCTACAAGTGTTCTGCTTAGTGAAGGACGAGATTGCTGTTATACAACAGGCGGCCGGCGAACCGAGTGTATCTTAATTTCTTATGTTAGTTTACTTCATGCCTTTGAGATTCCCCATTTATGTAATATAACGACTTTTGTAAGACCTGCTTGCTTCTCCTTATATGATTAGGCAGTGCTCCTGCCATTTGCTTCAAAAAAAAATAACGCAGATGGCATGACAACAGGCCAATACCAGAATCAGCAGACAAGGAGGTACTCACAATACCAGCATGCTGCCACAACAAGGTAGGAGCCTGTCGGTGGACATCGGTTCCACGATGCACCATCACGGGACTATCAAGCCTCCTCGAGCAATACAGCATGGCTACGGTAGCAGCCATTCTGTCAAGGCGGCAGCTGCATCAACTGACCAATAGAGTATCTCTGGAATCTGGATAGCAGCAGTTTATCTTCAGCTTTTGCGTGATGAAATGCATCTATTTATGGTATTAACGTAGCTTTTGCCTGACTATGCATCAAGTGATGGTGTGGAGGCTTTTGCCTGTAACTTGATGTCTTCAGTCTGTGTAATAAGCACCGTGGCATTTAATATGGTTGCAAGTTAACTGACAAGCCACATTTTCGTTACTCTAGCATGTGGGTGTTTCAAAAAAAAAAAAAATCTTGCCAAAAATCCTGCATTAACATCTTGTCAACATCGTGGTCGCCATCTGCAAAACGTGCTGAAGTTGGCTTGGCATACTAGCAAAAACAAAAAACGAGCAGAGGGACTTGTGATGCACAGTTTTGTGTTCTGGTGGTGACTTGGCGTCAAACGTGCCCGTGCAGTCAGTGTGTAGTGGAACGATAAAGCGTTGGGATCCCTAAATTTTTCCTTTGTTTATTATTTTATCTATTTCAAACTCAAGATGGTTTTCCACCTCATAAATTATTTTAAACTACTATTATACTGTTAAATTAATTAATACGGCTCATATTAAAAATTATTATTATAAATAAAATTATACTATAAATTATAAATAAAATAAAATTATATGAAAATCTGAATATAAATTGGCAGGGCTGCGCAAACACATACTCCATACCTTTGTACTCCCTCCGTTTCAAAATATAAGCATTCTTCGATTTTCGTGGTGCACGTTTGACCATTCGTCTTATTCAAAAAATTTGTGAAAATATAAAAACAATTATGATATCTTAAAATATATATGATGATAAAACATATCATAACAAAATAAATAACATTTTTATAAATTTTTTGAATAAGACGAATGGTCAAACGTGATCAGCAAAAATCAACAAATACTTATATTTTGGAACGGAGGTAGTACCACAGATTAGACCGCTCTCCGAATTGGGAGATGGGTGGTTGGTGTTGGACTGTTGGTGCGGCGGCGACTCGGGAACGACGACGCAACGGGACTGTGGTCGGAGTTTGGGAGCATCTGCTCGGCCCGGCGGTCTGTCTTCTTCTCCTGCCAAGTGGGAACCTGAGCCGAGTGGGCCCACCGCCATGCGCCAGCCACGACCCACGAGTGACGAACTGACGACTGACGACTGACGACGAGACCACTTGAAAGAGAAATAGAAATTTGCTGTACTACTCCGTCTCAGAAAGAGAAAGAGTGTCGTCCGGGAAGCGTGTTTGTGAGACAAATACGGTTTTCTAGTGACACTCTTTCTGGGACGGAGGGTGTAGTTCTGAAAGTTTTTTTTTAACATTATTCTGAAAAGTATCTTTGCGTTTTTTCGCATGATTATCCGTGTGCCGCTTGACTACCGGGATGAACCAAATTCACTTGATGTTATTAAAAATTTGACTAGGTCTGAGAGGGTGATGATGGAGGGGAGCTTCATGAGGCGGAGTATGATAAAGACCTGGTCGATTATGCTTCCGTTTTGGTGAGGTTTCAACTATGGTTTCTCTTGCAGCTTCAGTTGAAGTTTTATCAAATAATTTATCTCTTTGTGAATCAAACAGTAAAACGCTGATGATCACATACACGAGCGCACTCGCCCCTACGAACACGCATGCAACTCTACACCTATCAGCACATTGGAAAGTCTGAGTCAGCACCTCGAGATTGATGAAGTCATCATTGATGTCTCGCTGTCGACGGATACGTCATCTACCATTGAAAGAATAACGTCGATTAAATTTTGAAATAAATTAAAAAAATGTGAAGTCATGTCAAAGTGGCTTCTCCAGTGGAGCCAAAGTGGGTCTTATTTGGTATGGTAAGTGTCGATACTTTTCTATAAAATTTGGTCAAATCTAAAATGAATTGACTCAAAATAAAGTTAAAAGGAACTTTTCTTTTGAGGCAGGACTAATTTTTTATAGATAGCTTTAATATTATCCTAAGTCACACTTCTCTAATTTTAATCAAATTTATAAAAACTGTCAAATTAGTTTTACTAAATCTCTCATTAAAATATACCTTAATACATAGCAGTATACTTCTACTCGATAGATATTAACACATTTTTTATAAACTAGATCGAATTTAAAGAAATTAATTGGATAAAACTAAAACGAATTAAAAAATATTGTGTCTTCGCAAGATTTTGCAAAACGTGGTAACTAGCTTTAGGTGATACTAGAGGTGTCACAAGCCGACACTTCATAGCACGGTAATTCTCATTCAGTGATTCAGAGCTGGAATTTTGGACGAATAATCGAACTGACTCTGAACAGCACATGCAGGTTTTGGCAGGCATTACCTGTCTAAGTTAACCAATACTAGCTAGTACATTACAAATTTACAATGGCTACACTGTAAAGTGTCACAGCCAGTTGAATGCCAAAACTCTACCTCTACGGTCGCCAGCATATCAACTCGTCAGGACCAAGGCTTTGGTAGAGAGGCACCGAACTGAAATCTGTGGCAGAAAAGCACGCAAACGCAGCAATCCGACAGACTACAAGGTCATACTCTGCTGTTGGAGCCATTCCTGGATAGCGGAGCGGAGTGTGCGGTTGGGAATGAGCTCGTCGTGTTCAAGTCGCATGTTGGTCATCGGAGACGTGTCGTGGCCTTCGAGCCAGCTCCTGATGGCCTCGGCTTCGTAGGTGAATCCGTCAGCTGCAACATGTGGATCGTTCATGACATCCTGAAATAAGACCACAAAAGTAATGGTTAGTCACCAGAAGAAACAGAATCTGCCCGTGCCTTGCTAGCATTTTTCACAAAAGAACAAAAGTAGATGAACATTCAGCTTAGTATTCCAATCTTCAGAGCTGCAATCCATACGTGCGATCACGAGCTGGGGAGAGCCAGGTGGAGGCACAAGTGCTTGTTGTGCTCACCTGAAATATGGGGCAGATGAAATAGGACGGTACACCGTTTTCATCAGACACTGATCTAGAAGATGAGGCAGAAGGTATGGTTGAAGCATCCCTCATTGCCTCAACTACTGCCCACACCACGACTGAAAGATCCGGACGGCACTTCCGGCTCGGCTCTGTGCAACTGAGAGCAAGGTGTGCCAACTGCTGGGCGTACACATCAGGCCACTCTCCTGCTGAGGTATCAACTACTGAGTTCAGGTCACCTTTCGACATGGCATTCTCCACAGTCTTCTTTATACCATCAGGGGGCTTTCCTGTCAAAAGGCGCAAGACCACAATCCCAAGAGAATACACATCGGACTGGCATGTCAGCTCTCCGGTCGCAAAAAATTCCGGATCCATGTACTGAAGGGTTCCCATAGGATGCATGGTGCGATACATTGTAGTGTTGTTGGTGCTGGACTGGAGCAGGTGGCGAGAGATACCAAAATCACTAAGCTTACTGACTAAATTAACATCAAGAAGAATGTTGGCAGGCTTCAGATCTCCATGAACAACTGGGTGCGGTTTATTCTTGTGCAGAAAGGTCAATGCTGAACAAATCTCAGCAATAATTCGGATGCGAGTTTGCCAGGATAGTGTACGCCTCTTTTCTGCACACACAAGAAAATCTTCAAGGCTTCCATTTGGTAAGAACTCATATACAAGTGTAGATGACTCTGAGCAGGCTCCTAACAGAGTTACAAGGTGAGGGTGCCTCACTCTACTCAGGATAGCAACCTGCAGCAGTAATCCAAAACAAGACATTCAGCATTCTATTCATGGGTTAAATGCCCTTTCAATTACAATTTTATGTTATAGTTTCAGTTGTGAGCTTCAATGAGCTAGAAATCAAGTCCCGTTTTCAGTTTGACAAAGATAAATTAGATTTCAGATCGAGTCGAGTCGGACTACCTCTTGCTCAAACTGTGATTGTCCCTGTAAATTATCATGTTTCAAAACCTTTATGGCAACTGTCATGTTCCGGAGGATACCTCTGTACACACATCCAAACCCACCTTCTCCAATCTTAAGCGAACTACTGAAATTTTCAGTAGCACACTCCAGTTCAGATGACAAAAACTCACAGTGCATTGATGTAACCAATACTGAAAGCATCTGGCCTCTTTTCTGGCGTAACTCTTGAACTTCACGGACAGCATGATCCCTCTCGTGTAGCAAGTGATCATGCGCTGATAGAAGTCGTTCATATTGTCCTCTGTTTTCAGAGAGCTGACCTTGTAGATGCTCATTGGCCTTCTGAAGTTTCTCCATAACCTCACCATGTTGTTTTTTAAGTTGTTCAATCTCTTGTTGCAGCCCTGAAAGATATTCTTCCATCGTTCTAGCCTGCAAGAGAGAAAAGGCCCAGCCATAAAAATTAATAACATTATTCAGTAACATCAATAGCCTGCAAACCTTGATAAAGGATAACCTGCTAATGTTGTGGATTCTTTGGATAAAAATCTAACATTGCAAAGAAAAATATGCCCATAAGACTTCCATGGCAATTCAATAGTGAATCCAATGCTCTGTTAAAACTTAAAAGCTTGCACATTGCTTGGAGCAGTAGCACAGCAAGAGAATTGTCAGGGCTTAAGTGTTTACAAGAATATCTTTGTTCTGTACTCTGAATGATAATAGTACCCGGAAATTAATGAATGGATGGTGATATTCCACCTCCAACGTAGATAATTTAATTTTTCACCCCAGATAATTTATTTTTTTCACCCCAAAAACCAATTATGATGAGAATATTTTCGATCAAGTCATAGTACTAAAGATTACCATTCGTTCAGCTTCAATACGCATCAGACGCTCGTCAGAAGCTTCCTTCTTGAATATTGCAGCTTGTTCCATTGCTTTTTGAAATTTAAGCAAATCATTTTCTGATTGGAAATTTCCCTGAAAAGAGCATTAAAAAGCATAGGAGTATCATTTAGGAAAAAATCAATTTAATTAGAAAATACAACCTTCCTAAAAAATTGCTTTCATTTGTTTTGTTAACAACTCCATAAGTGAATGCTCGAACTCCTCTTGGTTACTCTTTGTCGATCTACTTGAGATTAGGCACAGTGGAGTCAATGCATCGGAATGAAACCACCATTTGTGCCTCAAAGTGACATTAACATGCAACCACCATTTGTGCATCAACTAGATATGCAACTACCAACTGCACAAGACTTGAGCTCGAGCAGATCAGAAACAGAGAAAACAGCAGAAAAAATATAGGCGAGACTATCTATTCTCACGTTGCTGACTTTGTTCTTCTTTTCTCCTCCCCCGTCTGTAATCCTCCCCCGGTATGCCAGGGGCAAATGATGTAAATCATCTCTTCGATCAATAAATATAGTAGGTGGGGATCTTCCCCCCCGAGGTTGTTCGAAAAAAAAAGGCAAGTGACTTATGGTTAGCTTGCGCCTTGCCAATTAATGTGCAGTTTCTGTGTCACACCTAGGATTACCAGCCGCAGACCAACGGTAACCCACATAAGGAAGATATGTAATATGCAAGAAGTAGACAAAAAGCAAGCAATCATGGAAGATTATTTTAAAGAAATGAATTAGACTTACCAGCACCTCTTTTAAGTCCTGAAGCTCAACATCACCACCATTAGCCCTCTTAATGCATGCTGCACATCTAATTCAACCAATTGCAATGTCAATTCAATATCATCAGCTTATGAATCAAGAAGGCTAGAAGAGAACTGGAAAGGTACCTTCTTAAACCATCAAGAACCTCCAGATTATTTGGGTCACACTTCAAACCCTCTAGATAAGTTGCCAAAGCATTTTCGTAACTTTCCATCATGAATTGAGCTTTAGCTTTACGCAGGTATCCTTTTAGAAAAGTCGGATCCAGTTCAACACATTTCTCCGCATCCTCAAGACCATGGGGGAAATCTCCAAGATAGATGTGGCATTGAGCTCTGTTGCTAAATGCCTGAAAGATCTGTTATGCATCATAAAATGAATTGCTACGACCAGGAGTGCCAACAAAAAAAGGGGGCAGCTCCCCGACATGTCTTTACAGCAGACAATGAATGCCAAATATCATTGACATTTTACCAATGTAGATTTAGTTTATAGATTTCTCCAGTTTAAGAAAGGTACTACTTTACCAAGGATCTGGAATTTCCTTTATTTGAGAATAGAAAATCAGTGGAATAACCGATATGCTTACTCTTGGATCCTTTGGGTTCATTTTCATAGCTCGAGTGTAGTGCATTGCTGCTTCATGGTATTTCTTCTGCTTAAAAGATTCATTGCCTGCAGCGTTTGCACACACTAAGCAGCAGTTGTACATGACAATGGCCTATTACAAATTACAATGTAGGTATCGGATATATGCCACTTAAAAAACACAGAATACTAGGAGCCCTTTCTGTTCTGCTCTGTCCTTAGTTTCCATGGGAATCCCCAGGCTATATCTTGCAAAGTTCTAAGCCAAATCCACACAAAAGGTAAATGGAACTTTCTGAGAGTATTTTATTAGCGCCCCAAAATGCGTATTCCATTTGTGATTGATGAACAGATGCAGTCCACCAGACCACCAACAATTTCACATTTCTCATTTCCCAACTCAACAATGCGGTGATCGAGAAAAATCCATACCTTCCTCGCGGTGCTGGTCGGCGGCCTCCTGATCCAGTCGCTCCTGCTCCTCAACCTCCTTCCTCACGCTCTCGGCCTCGTTGAGCTTCTCGAGCGTCTCCTCGCTGTAGTGCTCGGCCAGCGACTGCTGCAGGGCCCTGATCGCCGGCGCATAGTCCCCGGCGCAGTCCGCGAGCTCCAGCAGCGCCGACGCCTTCCGCGACAGCGCCTTCGCGATCAGCCTGTTGTCCGCGCCGACCTCCCTCCCGCGCTCCGCCGCGTCGTCGCAGTCCCTCACGCACTCTTTGTACTGAAAACAACACCCAGAGCGTGAGGTGGGGCGCCGTGTCGCCTGGGATGGTTTGGGAATCGGAATGGAGGGGGGCGGGGGGAAATGAGAGAGAGACCTTGCCCATGTGGAAGTAGGCGGCGGCGCGGTTGGTGAGGAAGGAGATGTCACCGGGGTCGAGGAGCGCGCCACGGGTGTAGTGCTCGACGGCCGTCTCGAGGAACGACTTGCGGTAGGCGTCGTTGCCGGCCTCCTTGGCGCGCCGCGCCGCCTCCGCCCGCTCGTCCGCCTCCATCGCGTGCCTGTGCCTCCCTCAGGATGCGCGACGCGGTGGCGCTACGGCGATTGCAGGCGCAGTGGGCCCTGCCGGCGGGGTGCTGCTGGTGGTGGTCTTGCGGCGGCGCCGGCGGGGACGACTTGACGAGATTTCTGGGCCGGGAGCGGTTTGGTTTCTCTGTCTCTGCCAAGTGGGACACCCGGGAATATTGGTGGCCCCCGACTCGACGATTTGTGGATTGTGGTGGCCTGGTGGGTGGGTCCCGCCGTCTAGTACACTGCCACGAGCCCACGCGTGTTCGCTGCAGTTTCCGAAGAATCTCTGCTCTTTTTTCCCCACCAAAATACCCACAGGACCAGGAGTCCACTCGGGAAGTTTGCTAGAGCGCCGAGCTACGCTCACGAGTCACGACGACTGAGAGCCGTGGGAGCGGAGCGGAGCCACCCGGCTCCCGCGGCTGTTCAGGGGGTGTTTGGTATGGCTCCAGAGCCGAACTCCAGGGTGAAGTTGGGTGGAGCTAGTCAAACACCCTAACTCTAAAAAAAACTGGAGCTGCCTAACTCTAGAGCCCTAGTTCATTTTTTCTGGAGTTCTTGGAGCACCTCTTCCTCAGCTCTGAAATCCTCTAAAATAGACATAGACATGGAGTTGGAAGAAAATTACCCACCTTTGCCATCAATTACACACTTTGCCCGACGAAACGTTATTTTCTTATGTTTCAGACCACCCATTCTCTCCGGTCTTCCCTCCCCCTGACTCTACCTTATCCGACGACCGAGCTCTGGCCCGTGACCGCACGCGCCGTACGCCGCCGCCCCTGCGCTCCCCCGTCAGCCCGTGCGGACGTCGCCGCCCCCTGCGCTCGTCCGACAGCCCATCGCCGCGGCTGCTCGCCCGACGCTCACCGGTCCCTACGCCCGACCGCGCGGACTCCGCCACCCACATCACCACGGACCCTTGCTGCTCTCCGGTCCGTCGTTCCCTATCACCGCCGCCGCTCGCCTGATGCCTGATGGCGACCGCGAGGACTACGCCGCCCCTTTGACTCGTCGAAGGCCGCGGCCCGCGCCTACGCTGGCACCGACAGGACCATCCGAGGCTATGGCGCCGCCCCCGAGGCCCCAACCGCTGGATACCGACGTCCCTTTGACTCGGCCGAGGCTGCGGCTATGGCGCCGCCCCCACCTCCATCGCCGCGGCCGCTCACGCGACGCCCGCCCGACGCCGCCGCCGCTCGCCAGACGCCCGCCATGGCATGCAGAGTGAGTTCGCTCGGCGGTGGGGCTCCTCGGTGAGAGGAAAAGAGAAATAGAGGGAGGAGAGATGTGTGGCTGACGAGGAGGGCCCATCTGTCATTGAATTATGTTGTACGTTGTTTTTGAAGCTGCTAGCCAAACACCCCATTTTTGCAACTCCAACTCCAGCTGGAGCCAGCTCCACCTGGAGTTTTGGAGTGGAGCTGCTCCACCTGGAGTTGGAGCCATGCCAAACAGGGCCTTAGATGGAGCGGTGCGGCTCAAAGAGAATATGCCCGTAAGATGTGGATTCACTCCGTCCGTCAAAATTTGAGGGATGAAGTCACTCCACTCACGTTTCTCTCTCCCGTCTCCCTCACGTCTCTCTGGGGAGCGGCAGAGCGCCTTCCGCTAGACTTGCGTAAGCCCCGCGGTCGGCCTGGCTCGAGCCGCTCGTCGAGCCGCCGAAGCCCGCTCGTCCCCAAGCCCGCTCGTCCAGCTGCCGTTGCGAGCCCTCTGCCGCCGCCAAAGTCCGCTCGTCCCCGACCTCACGACGGAGCTCGCGGCGCCCGTCCCCGCCCCCCCCCACCCCACCGCCGCCTGCCGCACGACGCCTCGCTGCCCGCCCGCGTGGCCCCTCCGTCGTTGCCGAGCGGCCCTGCCGCTCGTCCTTGATCCCCTGTCATCTCTGAGCCTGTGCCGCTGTGGCTCCACGCAGCGCCTCCGCCATGCCCGTGCTGGCCGTGGCCGCGCTCCGCACGGGGACGAGGCAGTGGAGGAGCTGAGGCCGAGGCGCACGGATCCAGCGGCGGCGGCGAGCTCGTGGATGGGGATGAAGAAGAGGGCATGTATGACATGTCGGACCCACTGAACCCTAAACCCACTAACGGAGTGAAAACTATCATCCACTCCATATCTCATTCTTAAAAAAAAGTCAGAGCTGTTGTGAAACCTTTTTGTTGTGAGTGAACAATGAGCAGTAAATGGCCGATGAGCAGTAATGGCGAATGAACAGTAAATGGAGAATAAACAGTAATGCAAATGAGCAGTAGAAGGGGAGAATGAGTAGTGTAATTCCATGAGCTCTTAACTAAAGGACCGAACTAGCGACCAGAGGGGGGGAGTGAATGGGAGCCGATAAAAATTTTTCTCGAAGGAGATGACAACTCCAACAAGATGAACACGGCTAGCCAAAACACGTCTCCAACTCAACTACCCAAGTTGGCCAAGATCACGTAGCCACTGAAGTGCTACTGCTCATAGGAACCAACCAAACAACTTTCCGAACCAAACACACCAAACACAGCGGAAATCTGCACAGCGTGCTGCCTGTGCTACACCGGTCAGACCGATGGCCTGCGCCGGTCAGACCGGTGACACCGGTCAGACCGATGGACAGAGCCGGTCAGGCCGGTGGCTACAGCAGCCACACAGAAACGTTCCAGGAAGCCTCAGTGACTCCTCTAGGCCCTGTAACAAAACCACCTCCAAAACTCAACCTGCAGGAGAAGGAAACCCTACACAAAGCCTAGCAAAACTCCACGAAACCTGCCAAGAACTGACCAGCAACAACACAGTCCAAAGACACACGAACTTGGCAGTTCACCCGAGACAAAACCCACAAGGGCCCTGCACCGGTCCGACTGGTGAGAGGCACCGGTCAGACCGGTCAAGCCTGGGCAGCTCGGGATGAGCAGCAACCCGCGGGTCAACTCCCCCAAATCCAAACTTCGATCTCCCGATTCGCTCCACGGATTCGCACAAGACATTGGGGAAAGTAGGAACACCTCATGGGCACTCCATAGCCAAGATTTGGTTCACCAAAACTTGCTAAATCAAGAGGAATCGAAGAAATCCCGCCAAGAACGCCTCTAACCCTAGAGAGGAGAAAACCCTAAAATCGAGCCTCTTTGCTCACGGATTTGGGAGAGGAATGAAAGGGAAAAGAACCACGAAGGGTTGAAGCATACATCCCCCACCAAATCCCAAAGAGAAAGGTCTCAAAACCACCACAAGAAAATCGCCAAGAAAAGGCTCCGAAAATCACCAAAAAGGGAAAACGGGAGAGACACACCAAAGCCTTGAGGAACCACGCCGAATCATCTATACATACCATGAAGGTTCATACAAGGTCTAGCTTGCCTCCCAATCATCCATCCTTCTCTCAAGATCTCACCATGAAGCTCTCAAGCTAGTCCTCGAAATTCCAAAGGAAAATGGAAAGGATAAAGGAAAAACCAAATGAGCTAGGGTTCCAAGAGATGGCTGCCATCCTCTCACCACTTGGGTTATATGGAGGCAACCGAAAGACGAAACTACCCCTAAGGCCTAACACTAGGATACACGCCCCCGAGGGGCACTTTGAGAATCTTCGTCGTCGCACCATCGGACGGATGCCTGGCGACCGCACCCTGCGTAGCCTCGACGCACACCATGCGATCCCGACGCGTGTCCTCCGCTTCGACGTCTCCGGACTGCGTCGTCGCACACCGGTCAGACCGGTGTCCTCCACCGGTCAGACCGGTCCGATGCTGCTGCATCTCCGTCTTCGATCTTGGCTTTGTGGATCAACCAAGGAACCCAGTGGTTTTCTGGTGAACCACTGGAAACCCCGCGAACTTGGTGTGGCCTCCGCCAATCTCCACTCATGACTTGTCCCCCACGAAGTCCCGGCTCGATCTTGGCTTTGAGGCTCAACCAAGGAACTGTCCACGACTTCATCTTGCCGTTCTTGCCACCATGCGGCCCGCACTTGACCCTGCTGGCCACCGGGTCCCTCGAAACAAGCCTACTTGTCTTCTCCACACCTGGAGGTCTCACCGGCAACGACCTTTCGCGCTTGTTCTTCACCTGCACCAACACCAGTCAAGCCGCAATCTGCACCTGCAATACTTAGCCAAGAATCAGTCCACACAATGTTGTCAATCACTCATCACACCATGAAGTGACAATCCACCGGTCCTCGAGCCACACAGGTCCTCATTAACCTCTATAAATAGAGGGTCACTAGATAGCTCAAGGAGATAGGAGACAATCCTGCTGCATGTATATGTACAATGTGTTGAATAATAAGAGCTCCATTTTCTCCTAGCTAAGTGCATTCCATTGTGAGTGTTTGTGTGAATCAGAGAACTTATTTTTTAAACACGTTATCAGCACGAGTTCTACCGAGCTAAGAATGTGAGAAGTAGGAAATCAAGTCTCTGCTGAGCACATACACAAAACACATCACAACACGCTTCCTTCTGATGTCGTTAGCGCCTCGGCAGCGCCCGGTGACATGTAGGCGGCTTAGCCGTCGTCACCGTCCACCGCCGGAGACGACCAGGGCGATGCAAGGAAGGCTCTGCCTCCGCTCGCCATGGTGAGGCCCTGAAGAGACGAACCCCCGCCGTCGTGAAGACGAGCGCGCAGATCGGGTCACCACCGTCCCGTAGACGGTGAACGCCCCTGTACCAAAACGATGCCATCCTGAAGACACGTATGGAGTCCGGCCGGCCTGTAGCCGCCAGAAGCTCGTTCGCGAGCAGGTCCTGAAGACTGCTCCAGGGCGCGGGCGCGGCCGCCGCAAGGCGCTAGCCCCACTGCCTAAGGCGTGCGGCCCACGCCGCCTAGGGCACATGGCCCCCGCCACCAGGCACAGCCGCGGGTGCAGCCCTGCCGAGCGCCGCCGCGGGCGCGGATCTCGCGCGTGGGGGGCGAGCCCCGCCGCCGCCACGGCCCCTGGCGCGGGCACGCGAGGGCCCCCGCCCCGCCGGCCACCGCCACCCAGGTGCGGGCTCGCAAGCCGCGGGCGCAGCTGGCCGCAAGGGCCCGGCCGCTGCCGCCCTCTCCTTTTCTCTGCCTGCTGCGATGTAGAGGATAAGGGAGAGAGGATAGGGTTGACTTAGGGTTTGCCCTGTTTTTATATCTGGTCACGGGTAAATCTGAGCCATCCACCTTGATGGACGGCCATGGCCGTTTGAGCTAGATAGGCTTAACAGGCCGGCCCAATAAACACCCGAATGGACCCTGAAGGCCCATTTCGAGTTGGGATTGCATGAAACCTGTTGTTTTATGCGAATATAGTGGTCCGAAGGCCACTATAATGCCCAAATACACGACCCGAAGTCCATAAAAATATTAGTGGCCTGAAGCCCACTATATTATTTTATTTATTGCTTTCATTTATTTCTTGCAATTTATTTATTTATTTACCGCTCTATTTAAATTCTTGCGTATTTACTTTATCGCAATAATTTATTCAATAATGAAGTAATCCTGAAGATTACTTCTGGGAAATTATTGTATAGTCCCGAAGACTATACAAAGTCGTAATCCTGAAGATTACGCACCGGCATTGACTCCCATGTACATTCATTGTGCAGGCATGTCGGACATCGCAAAGAGGGAGTTCGAGGTGCTTGCCGTGGACGGCAGCAACTACCTCACTTGGGCTACCGACGTCGAGATCAAACTCGACGGTATGAGCCTCGAACATACCATTGTCCAACCTGAAGCTGGCAAGGATGAGTGCACAAAGCTTGATAAAGCAAAAGCGTTGCATTTTCTGCGACACCATCTCCACCCAGACCTGAAGTCTGAGTATATGACGGAGAGGGATCCACTTGTTCTATGGCAGTCCCTGAAGGACCGCTTCAGCCAGCAGCTGACGATTGTGCTCCCCAGAGCACAACAAAGTTGGATCACCCTGCGCTTCCAAGACTACAAGTTTGTGGCAGCGTACAACTCTGCTTTACACAGGATTGTGACTAAGATGCGTCTATGTGGCCAGAAGATCACTGACACTGACATGATCGAGAAGACCCTATCCACCTTCCACCCCGGCAACATAGTACTGCAACAGCAATACCGAAACTCGAAGTACCAGAAGTACTCTGAGTTGAGTGAAGTACTATCTGTTGCTGAACAACAGAATGAGGTGCTCATGAGCAATTATTCTGCCCGGCCTACTGGTTCTATAGTTGTGCCTGAAGCACATGCTAACGTTGCTAAGAGTTCTCACAACCGGAAATGGGGTCGTGGAAAGGGAAAGTGGATGGGGAAAAGAGGTGCCTTGTTCAAAGGCAAAGGAAAAAGGAAGCCCAAGGGTAAATTCGAACCCGGGAAGGAAAGAGGTGATCATAGTGGAGAAGAGCGGGGCGAATGCTATAGATGCGGAGCAAAGGGATATTGGTCCTGCAGATGTCGCACCCCCAAACACCTCGTTGACCTTTACCAGCAGAACAAGAATAAGGGGAAAGGTCAACATGAGTCCCACTTCATCACTGAGCCTGAAGCTCAGAAGCGCGACGACATAGTCGTTGGCGCAAATGATGATGATGTCCACATGGACGGAAGTGAGGGAAACCTTCTCGATGACATTGATATTTTTGGGACTTGCAGTAATCCCCAAAACATCATGTCAATGCGATGTAGAGTTTGTCCATGCTCCTGAAGAGCATTTGTAACAAGGTCCAAAACTTATGTAATATATTTCCCAGGAATAATATGTTGTTTCATTTATGTTATGTACTTTATGTTAAATACTTGTTTTTATTGTTATGGTATTTAACAGAGCCTGTGGGAACTGAATGGCCGAAGCAGAGATCTGTCTTGTTGACAGTGGGACCACCAATACAATTCTAAGGGAAACCAGATATTTCCAAACATTGGCAAAGAAAAGTGGAAATATTATGACCATTGCCGGAAGCAATACTCATATTGTGGGCACCGAAAGTGCCACACTGGTTCTCCCCATGGGTACCCAAATCTTTGTGAAGGATGCATTATTGTATCCTGACTCAAAGCGCACGCTTTTGAGTTTCAAAGATATCCGTGCGAATGGTTTCCATGTTGAAACCGAGATTGAGCATGGTACTGAATACCTGCTCATTACTAAATTCGACAGGTACCAAAAGAGAGTGGTGGAAAGACTCCCTTCATCGCCATCGGGTTTGTACTATACATACATTAAACCCACATAAGAGTATGTTGCGATGAAGACCATATTTCGAAACACAGAATCGTTTCGAATATGGCATGACCGTTTGGGTCACCCTGGGTTGAGCATGATGAGAAGAATCATCAACAATTCTGCTGGCCATGATGTTAGAAGCTTCCCGAGTCCTAAAGATTTTATTTGCACTGCATGTGCAAAGGGAAAGCTAATCACTAGACCATCCCTCCTGAAGGTTAGGGATGAATCACCTGTGTTCCTGCAAAGGATACAAGGTGACATTTGTGGACCTATTCAGCCCCTATCGGGCCCGTTTAGGTACTTCATGGTATTGATTGACGCATCTACCAGATGGAGCTATGTGGACATGTTGTCCACGAGAAACTACGCTTTCTCCAAGCTCATCGCCCAAATAATCAGGCTAAAAGCAAGTTTCCCTGATAACCGCATCCAGTCCATTCGAATGGATAATGCTGGTGAGTTCAGGTCAAAAGCTTTTGATGATTATTGTCTAGCCATGGGCATTAAGCTAGAACATTCAGTACCTCATGCCCACACACAAAATGGTCTTGCTGAATCCTTGATCAAAAGAATCAAGTGGATTGCCCGGCCGTTGTTGTAGAATTGCAGGCTGCCAACCAGTTGTTGGGGCCATGCAGTGTTGCATGCTGCAGCACTGACTCAACTCAGGCCAACTACATATCATGAATCCTCCCCCTTACAGCTGGTGCGTGGGAAAGAACCAAGTATTTCCCATCTGCGTATATTTGGCAGCGCTGTGTACGTGCCAATACCACCGCCTCAGCGTACATCAATGGGTCCCCACCGGAAGTTGGGGATCTATATTGGTTATGAGACTCCGTCCATAATCAAGTACTTAGAGCCTATGATTGGGGATCTTCATACAGCTCGGTACGCTGATTGTGTCTTCAATGAAGACCATTTCCCAGCATTAGGGGGAGAGAGGCATCCTGAAGAATGTTGGGAAATTGAATGGAATGCAACTGAGATGCAATCCTTAGACCCACGCACCAGTGAATCCGAACTGGAAGTTCGGAGGATAATACATTTGCAAAGTCTTGCAAATGAGCTGCCAGATGCCTTCACTAATCACAAAAGAGTGATAAGGTCGCATATACCTGCAGTAAATGCGCCGGAGAGAGTTCAGGTACCCCAGAAGGCTACTAACTCTATTGTCTCCCCTAATCCTAGGAAGAGGGGGAGACCTCCGGGTGCTTAGGACAAAGACCCGCGGAGACATCCGCAGCGAAAAGGACCTGAGCCACTTGCCTCACTTAAGGAATCAGTTGAAGAAGTTCAACCTGAAGTTGAGGAAGTCCCTGAAGGACTCCATCCTGAAGATGGAAACCCCAATGCGTCGCACGAAGAATATCGCATGGGGAGATCGGAACACCCCCACTCAGTCGTTTTGGGAAATCACGATGAGTGCGTGGACGATCATGAGGAGATTGCCACTAATTATGTGGAATCAGGAGAGTCATATCATAGAAAGACCACTGTTGTCGACATATATTTTGCCTCAAAAATTGCTGACTCATTGGATCCGGATCCAGAACCAAAGTCTATGATTGAGTGCCGGAAGCGCTCAGATTGGGATAAATGGAAAGCAGCAATTGAGGCAGAATTGCGCTCGCTTTGTAAAAGAGAGGTTTTTGGGCCTGCAGTCCCAACACCTCCTAAAGTCATCCCTGTAGGATGCAAATGGGTCTTCCTCCAGAAGAGGAATGAACATGGCCAGGTGGTAAGATACAAAGCGAGGCTAGTGGCACAAGGGTTCACGCAGAGATCCGGCATCGATTATGATGAGACATACTCTCCTGTTATGAGTGGTATAACGTTCCGATATCTTATTTCTATGGCAGCTAACTTGAATCTGAAAATGCAGTTGATGGATGTTGTGACCGCATACTTGTATGGGTCACTTGATTCGGAGATCCACATGAGAGTCCCTGAAGGACTCAAGATCCCTGGACCGAATCAAAACCGCAACATGTTCAGCATCTGCCTGCAGCGGTCGTTGTATGGGTTGAAACAATCCGGAAGGATGTGGTTCAACCGGTTGAGTAACTTTCTCCTGCAGAGAGGTTACATCAACAATGATGATTGTCCCTATGTCTTCATAAAGAAATCCAGCGATGAATTTTGCATCATCTTCGTCTATGTCGATGATTTGAATATCATTGGGACGACCAGGGACATTGAGGAAGTGATGGCTTACCTCAAGACTGAGTTTGAGATGAAAGACTTGGGTAAAACCAAGTTTTGTTTGGGCCTGCAGCTCGAACACCTCCCTGAAGGAGTGTTTGTTCACCAGTCTACTTATACAAAGAGGGTACTTGAAAATTTCAATATGAACGAGTGCCACCCTCTGAGAACCCCTATGATCGTCTGATCATTGGAAGCGGATAAGGATCCGTTCCGACCCAAGGAAGAGGATGAACAAGGTTTGGGACCTGAAGTTCCATACCTTAGTGCCATTGGGGCACTAATGTACCTTGCAAATTGCACGCGACCAGATATTGCATTCGCAGTAAATCTGTTGGCAAGGTACAGTGCCGCACCCACCAGAAGACATTGGGTTGGCGTGAAAACCATCCTCGGATATTTGAAAGGCACTCAGGACCTTGAGTTGTGGTTTCCGAAAAGGGGGATCTGACTATGGTGGGTTATGTGGATGCTGGCTATATGTCCGACCCCCATAATACCAGATCACAGACTGGTTTTGTGTTTCTCTGTGGTGGTGCAGCCATATCATGACGGTCTGTAAAGCAGACCTTGGTTGCCACATCAACCAACCACTCAGAGATAATCGCACTGTACGAAGCCACACTAGAGTGTGTTTGGCTACGACTTATGATTAACCACATCCAAAAGTCATGTGGTAAGGGCGTTATCAACACCCCCACCATTATCTATGAAGATAATGCTGCTTGTGTTGCACAGATGCGTATGGGCTATGTGAAGAGCAATCTCACAAAGCATATTGCTCCAAAATTCTTTTATCCCCATGAGCTCCAGAAGAGCGGGGAGATTAAGATCTTGCAAGCAAGATCATGTGACAATCTTGCAGATTTATTGACAAAATCTCTGCCGGCCTCCAGCTTCTACAAATGCATTTACGGGATTGGCATGAGGCGGCTTAGAGATTTGCAGGTTCAGGGGGAGACCGACCCTGAAAATCATAGCCCATATTTGTGATCCTGAAGATCACAAGTCGGTCCTGAAGACTGGACTCGAGCATCAATTGTTGTACTCTTTTTCCCTTGATGAGTTTTTCCCACTGGGTTTTCTCATGCAAGGTTTTTAACGAGGCAACAAGTGTAACACGGCTTGCTCGCGCAATGCACTCTTTTCTCCTACCCTTTTTTCCCACTGGGTTTTTGGGATGAGTTTTTGACGAGGCATGCATCGGGCACATTGTTCACTCAAGGGGGAGTCTTGTGAAACCTTTTTGTTGTGAGTGAACAATGAGCAGTAAATTGCCGATGAGCGGTAATGGTGAATGAACAGTAAATGGAGAATAAACAGTAAATGCAAATGAGCAGTAGAAGGGGAGAATGAGCAGTGTAATTCCATGAGCTCTTAACCTCTATAAATAGAGGGTCACTGGATAGCTCAAGGAGATAAGAGACAATCCTGTTGTCTGTATATGTACAATATGTTGAATAATAAGAGCTCCATTTTCTCCTAGCTAAGTGCATTCCATTGTGAGTGTTTGTGTGAATCAGAGAACGTGTTTTTCTAACAAGAGCCACTCCAACCCAACATTTCGAACCAAATATGAGAAAGGTTGGAGTCATCCCAAAACAAAGAGGGTCGGCTCCGTTCCGCTCCGCTCGCTCTCTGACCAAACACACCGGAAAGGTTCAATCTCTTTTGCGGGGAACGGCCCGTACGAGTTTCTCGACGCCTCAAAAGTGTTTGTCGATTTCGACCGACCTTTTCATGGTACCGTGGGAGAAAGTAAACAGGATGGACTTCTTCATGGTCAACGAACAAAGGGTGATGGCCGTGAGACCCCGTTTAGTTCGTGAGGTGAAATGTTTGGCTTCTCTTTCAAAATTTATTAGGAGTATTAAACGTAGATTATTTACAAAAATAATTACACAAATAGACCGGAAATTGCGTGACGAATTCATTAAGTCTAATTAATATGTCATTAGAGATTGGTTACTGTAGCACGATGTTATCTAATCATAACATAATTAAATTCGTTAGATTCGTCTCGAAAATTAATATAAGGGTTGTGGAATGGATTTTGTCATTAATCTACATTTAATACTCCTAATTAGTGTGATGGGTAGTTGGTGAAATTTCAAGAAACTAAACTGGGATTTTTTTTTTTGATGTTCGTGAAATTACCGCGAATCGGCTGCCACTATCACATGGTGAAGGATTTTTTCCAACAAGTGAAGGATTCATTTAAAATATTTAAAATACTGCACCAGGCGTCATTAGCCAAATTGAAAGATTCCATTTGAGCATTTGACGGTAAGGTTAACGCTGTTTCTTTTGTAAAAAAAGTTGACACGCGGCAACCAACGCCATCGCCACCACCACCGTGGACAGAAGATAATCTTACCGTCACGGATCGACCGTGGAGAATGGAACGGGAGCAATTTCTGCGGTACGGACGCACGGCAATTTATCGCTTGGTCGCCTCGCACCAGCAAAAATCTCATTCGAATTCCAACGCCACTGCGTCGACCTGGTGCGGCTCTGGTGGCGACGCGCCGGTGGCGTGCCGTGGCCGTGAGCCCGTGAGCGCCGCCGCCGCCCGCTGTTCCCACAGCAGTGCGCGCGCACGGCACACGGCGCGGGCGCGCAGGGGATCAGCGCCGGTGCTGCTGCCTATGAGGGCCGTCTCGGCGCACACGCTCGCGGCCTTGTGGTGCCCGCGTGGCCGCCTACTCTCCCACGTGCCCGTCTCGAGGGCGCGGGGCGTGGTGTGCCTGAACACAGAGCAGCGGCAGCGGCTCCGCTCCAAGCACAGTCCAGGCCCCAGCAGCCGCGGCGCCACCACCAGAGCCCCGGGCGCTGCGCTTCCGCGGAGAGAGATGGCGGCCGCCGCCTCCACTGCAGACGCCGACGCCGACGCCCGCGCGGGGCTCAGGTCGGAGTTCCTCCAGGTCCTGCGCAGCCGCCGTCGCGACCTCCAAGGTCAGCCTCTCACCCTCCCTCCCGATCACGCTCGTGCGCGCGCCTGCTGCTCGTAGATTTCGCGGTGGAATCTGAATGTTCAGAATAGAGCTTGGTATATGCTTTAGGCAACTCGGGCCCAATTACAAATTTAGTTAGGATCGTATTAGCTTGTTTACATAGGTTTGACCTTTCGAGACGCAGCAGCTATACGCTCAGTAATTACAGTTCATGCTACAAAGTACAAACTAAATTCTTCAGAGAATATGTATGGATGGCTGGTTTTGGATTGGATTGGTTTCAATAAGTGGGCTCTCTCGGTGGAGCCTGGGGAGTCCACAGTTCAGTGAAGGACCTGATACCAAGGGTCTCTGTGGTCCATGGAGGTCAGGATCCTAAAGATTGGAACGAAGGTCTTTGTGAGAGTGATGTTATTGTCGTTGATTGCTGCTGTACTTGGAGTGTCTCAGGGGATGGAATTTGAGTGTTCAGAGTCAAATCTTGTACTTCCAATTCCACAGTATGCAATTAGGATCAAATGCCAGATTTATGTAGGATCTTATCAGCAGTTAGCATTTGACCTGTTGAGATGCCGCATAGTATAACCCATGAATTAGTTCATGCTGCAAACTGAATTCTTCAGGGGACATGCCATCTCTGAAAAATAATGCTGTTTAAGTGTTCTGATGAATGGCTGGCTTTGGATTGTGTTGGTTGTACCAGTGCTGCTCTCGGTGGAGAAAGGGAGTCCAGTGGAGAACCCGATGTATCAAAAACCTCTGTGGGCCAATGAGGTTAGGATCCTTGGTTTGAATGAAAATCTTTCATGGATGGCAATATCATTGTTGACTGCTTGTTGTGTTTGGAATATTTCAGGGGGTAGCGATGGCATCGTGCCCAAGGAAAGAGGTGGAGAACTTCAAGGAGAAGCTGGTTGAAGAAAACTTCTACTTAATTAGTGAGGTACATGGGCAGATTAGTGCATCAGACATGATTTCTCTGCAAGTGGGTATCACACTTCAGTTTGGTTCCTTGAGATGTAACTTTTTGGCCTGTAGCCTGAGCCAATCACATCTAAGCAGTCTCAAGAGGCAGTAGAAGAGCAAATAGCCTTACTGCACATGTGGGTCACTATTTTACTGTCGACAGGTGTGTGTGTGTGTGGGGGGGGGGGGGTCTGAGATCCAGATTCGCATGCATTCCACCCTATTCTGGAATCAAAGCACGCTTGCTTGGTTTTTATTTTATTTTGCCTTTCTTTTCCTAAACAAAAGAGCTTGTTGCTTGTTTATTACTTTTCCAAACAGCTAGGTGAGCAAGGACGTGTACCTGTACTTCTGCTGAAACTTAATGACCCCGTTCCTAAAAGAAAACCAGTTATTGTATTCTTGCATAGCTCTTACAAATGCAAAGAATGGCTGCGCCCACTGCTTGAGGTAAAATGACCTCTTATTCGAACTACTAAGTGCACACCACTATTGTAGCATGGTTTTTTTTTATCTGATGAGTTTGCTTTTGCAGGCATATGCTTCCAGGGGTTACGTTTGTGTTGCTATTGACTCTCGCTATCATGGTGAACGGGCCAGCAGTGAGACCACTTACATAGATGTAACCTACTTATCGTGGGCCCAATTTGCATGTAGTTGCGTCCATTAAATTTGATAGCTGTATCCATCTATTTTGTTCGGCTTGACGACCCTGCTTGCTACTTTCACTTTTAAACTCAGGCACTGAAATCAGCTTGGAGGAATGGGGATACAATGCCTTTTATTTTTGACACGGTACTATATTTTATTCCAGTTCTTAGAGTTAACCTTTATAGGTCATGTGATATATAACTTTCTACACTCTCTAGATTGACCCTTTAGTTTCCTAGATTTGTTCTGCTGTCCTGTTTCTCATAAAATGACTGTATCATGCCTTAGGAACTGATACACAATACATTGAAATGTGATAGTCCTTCTGTTTTTAGTATATATTTTATGTCAATGAGGGATCTTAATCAGGTTTTGACATCTGTAGGTGTGGGACTTGATAAAACTTGGAGACCACCTTAGTGAGAGGGAGGATATCGATCCTTGTAGGATTGGGATTACCGGTGAATCGCTTGGAGGTATTGCAGATCAGGAATGCAACATTATATCGAATTGGATTTTGAACTTCTTTAACTAATTTGACAGCATACAGGAATGCATGCATGGTTTGCTGCTTTTGTGGACACACGATATCGTGTCATTGTTCCTATAATTGGTGTACAGGTACAATTGATCTGCATATATTTGTAGATATGCGCATAATTTTATGTACTGTGTGTAAAGCTGTATCCTTTTTACGACTAGGGATTCCAATGGGCCATTGATAATAACAAGTGGCAAGCTAGAGCGAATAGCATCAAACCTTTATTTGAAGGTGAGACTCCATGCATCATCTGACTGCATCACCTATTTGAGAGCAGATGGTTGTCACTGGAATAATATATTATGGTAGAAAAATGTTATCCTAATTCAAAACGTTTTCATGTGAATGCTTGTTTTGTTTGACTGTTGTTTTCTCTTCTAGAAGCAAGAATTGATCTAGGAAAGAGCGAAATAGACACAGAAGTTGTTAAAAAGGTGAGCATATGTACAGAAATTTGATTCCTTATTTCTGGTTAATCCTTTTATGTACATATGTACAGTTGTCCATTGACGTATTTTACCAGGTTTGGGAGAAGATAGCACCGGGTTTGAACTCACAATTTGATGCCCCCCATTCACTTCCTTTGATTGCACCACGGCCTCTGCTCCTTCTAAATGGTAAGTCAGGCATATTTCTTGTTGAATGTTTTTGATTGGTTGTTACTTGTTCCATATGTAATAATAAGACAGTCATCACCTTTTCTTTCATGTATCAGCACCTGTTTGGGTGAGGGTTGAAAGTTGAAATACCTAATCTGCATTATGTTTGGATTTTGCGGTTGGTTCAGATAACTACTTTTGGCATCTGACCCTCCAAAGTAGCATAACTTTAGAATGTTTTTTTGATGCTTGTACTTCATTTACCATACAGGTGCTGAAGACCCTCGATGCCCAATCGCTGGTTTAGAAGAACCTAGTTCTAGAGCTGCTAAGGCTTATGAAGAATCTGGTTCTGCTGAGAAGTTCATGGTAGCGTGGACACTCTCTTCCTATCTTCTTTTGATACCTCTCTTTTTAATTTGGACTCAAATATTTTACTATTTGGTTTCAAAATAATCATCTAACACTATTATAATCTGAAGCTAAACCAAGATTTGTATAATCTCATTTTTTTCCTCCTTAACATAAATGATGGGCAGTCACAGGTCCTACTAATCTGGGCCTGAAGTACGAGTTGGGACCTTCTCTAGTGAAGGTCTGATAGATGCATGCAAAATATGAAATTATATATTCTCTTGAGTTACAAGGAGGGATGTCGGTGCTTGTTCAACCAAAAACCAAGCCTTTTTGATATCTTCATCTTCATGTACTTTATTAGTGCAAGTAAGAATATTCCTTGAAATAATGCATCGGTCTGATTCAAAACTGATTATTGCTGGTGATTGACAGAGAAATAGCACTGACTGGTGACTGCCAGCTATGGCTGGTCCACTATCAGTTTTAGGAACCCCTGCTGAAGGTCTTGACTCGTGTATATGTTTTCCATCTTAAAGGATACTGTAGTCATCTTCAATACCTGAAGTGTGTAGCAATCATTGTTCCTGATGATGATTATCAGCGTCACCCCTCTTGTGTTGTTGCATATTACCCTTTTGCAACTCTCTTTATTGTGTTATTCCAGTATTTTTGCTACCTCTTCCCTATAATACACATGTTTTGTATTGTTGCCTAGAATTTTGAACGGACGCAGCTCTAATTTCCCACATAACTATTAACTTTCGCTATTTGGGTAACTAACATTCTATCTCAACTTTTTCAGTTCATTGCTGAGCCTGGAATCGGCCATCGAATGACAGTAAACATGGTGAAGGAAGCGAGCGATTGGTTCGACCGATTCCTCTAGTGAGTCCTGCGTCAACTCGGCAAGCAACTCTCACCTCATCCCTAACCACACTTCGTGAAGGGAGGGATAGAACGATACGATACCACAAAGTAACCCCTAAAATGTCTCTCATTTCCTATCGCATTTCGCCGAATGTGTTCAGTAATATCAGTGTATCACTCAGTTTGTACTTGAATACCTTGATTGTTGCCAGCCGGGCTGATATGGAAAAGGGGTGCCAACACATGATCATTAGTAACTCGTTGGACAGAATGGGAGAGGGAGAGTACCAATCTGTCAAGGTTTTCAGAAGAGGACGAGCCGTTTCTATTGTGGAAAAAGGGAAGCTGTCAACGCCTCAATGGCGCAGAAATGGGTGACAAACACATGCTCATCAACTCGTTGGACAGAGAATGAGGAGTACCAATCTGTCAAGGTTTTCAGAAGAGAGACGAGCAGTTTCTATTGTGGAAGGGAAAGCTGTCAACGCCTCAATGGCGTTGAGTCGCTCGATCACTAGGGCAAAACCAACGGGCAACAGCTACAGAAATCCTGCTGGTGGAGATGTTCCACCATTCTCAGTCTCAGTCCCATATGCGAATGCAGATTGTGTCCCTGTCCGTGTCCGCATTTCCGACGTGTCAATCGCGCCAATCATATGGTCCCCAAGGTTTCTATTTTCATAATAACTTTTTTGCTCGCTGACGTGGTCAGTGGGAAGTGAGAACCGACATTTTACATGTTGCAATTGCTAGTTTTTTTTATATAAAAAAATGAGTTGCAATTGCTAGTCATTTGAAAATCTACAAAGTATTACTGCCGTTACGACAGTATCATAGTGATAGCTCAACCTTCTTGATGCTCCTCCATCCATGGTGAGGCTCCAAAATCCAAACGGTTTTCGCGCCACACGTTGAGAATCTGAGGGGAGGCGTGTTTGCGCAACAGCGCAAGGGGTGAACGGTTGAGACTGTCTCCAGCGGCATCTGCACCCCGTGCTGCAACCGGGTTTTGCAGATGCTGGAGCCACTGTAGCGGCTTCAGCGGTCGCCGCAGAGCGTGCTGCAAAATGCGGTAAGGCCTCCTCGCTCGCGCATTCCTGGGGGCGTCTGCAGCCCAACCGCTTCGTCTCTCTCCTCCTCTCGGCTCCCACGCGCCTCCTCCACTCCCGCGGCATCCTCCACTCCCGACGGCGCGCAGGCCTGCGGAGGTGCTCGCGGACGCGCAGGCCCGCGGAGGCCTTCTCTGGGACGGCTTCCGCGCCCGCCACCTGCAGCACCCGGCGCAGATCCGGAGGGGGGCAGAAGTTCCGGCGAGGAGGAGCAGGGTCGACCACCGGAGACGAAGTAGGAGAAGGAGGTCGCCGGAGCAGGGGCGCGGAGGAGGAGCTCCATGGCCGGCGCACCCGAGGCTCCGCCGTCGTCCACCTCGCGGCCGGCCGCGGGGGAGCCCCCGTCGTCCCGCTCGACCTCGTTCCTCGTTCCCTGCTCGGTCAACGGAGGGCGATGGCGAGGGCGAGCCGCTGCCTGGCCGGCCCCCTCGATTCGACGGCGAGGGCGAGCTCCCTCTGGCCCTCCTCGAGCTCTCCGCCCCGGATTCGTGAAGACGGCGACCTCGATTCGTGAAGACGACGGCCGATTCGTGAAAACGGCGACCTCGATTCGTGAAGACGGCGCCCTCGACCCGTGAAGACGGCACCTGATTCGTGAAGACGGCGCCGGCGACGACGACGTGGAGGTGCAGGGGAAGCGCGGGCCGCCGGCGCTCGACCCCGCGGCCTCCTCCCGCCGTATCTGCTCTGGGAGGCGGCGACGCTCGACCCCGCGCCCTCCTCCTCCCCACCTCGGCGACCTCGCCGCCTCCTTCCCCGGCGAGTAGAGGCAGGGCCCGCGGTGGCCGGATCCTCCATGCTCGTCGGCCGCCTCCTCCATCCCCGCCGGCGCGGCGGATACCAAGGAGCGCGGGAGGCAACTGCCGGCGCTGAATGCAGAAGGGGAATGGCATGCTGCTGGACCTCGAGCTACTGTTGTGCTCTCTCTCGTTCTCTCAAAACTCCGTTTTGCAGATGGGGTGCGGTATTCTGCTGGAGACAGTCTGAGGAAGGAGTTGGGAGTTGGGACGTCAGCCTCACCGATCTCTTCTTTCTTCTCCCCCTCCGCCTGCAGTAGGCGGCGTGTCAATTTGAAGGCTGAAGTGAACGTCTCCGGGCAACGGCCGGTTTCGAACCCCAGGCCAGGTTAGCTGCTAGGTCATTTTCGGGCTACGTTTAGCTACTCCGGCCGTCGTGAAAGATTTGGAGTTCTCTCCGGCCGTGCTGCACTGCTGCCAAGTGTGCTGTGTCTCGTCTACTTCTCTCTTCAACAAACTTCAACGCATTGGTGGCATGTATTCTCGTCTCGTATTTCTTTGTGATTAGGGAGTCAGTGCATTCATTTGGGGTAGCTCGTGCCTCGTGATGGCTTAACAAGGTAGGCGTCCAAGTCGGTCCTAGCAGGCTGTTTGGAGCCTAGGGTATGTGATGACATGGGGCTAAATAATGAGCTAATTACGTTACAATCAATGAGTTCTACTAATCAGTTGTCACAACTTATGAAATTAGTTTCATAATTAGCTCATACTCCCTCCGTATCGAAATAATTGTCGTCATTGACTTTCTCTACAACTTTGACCGTTCATCTTATTCAAAAAATTATGCAAGTATAAACATAGAGCTAAAGTTTAGCCTGGGGCTCCAAAGAGCCCCGATTTTGGAAGTGCAAATTAGATGGGCATATATATAAGGTTAAAAAGACTTGCCACCATTAAGTAACACTATAGCTTGTTCTTTCTCGAATATATAATTCTAACATTGTCGTCCTACAATTGAAGATGTTCCTCTAACTTTAAATCGTCACCGTATGGGCGTTGGGCTCCATCGCATTTGGGTCCATATGGCAGTGACATAAATATAGAGATGATTCTAAAATTAGAACATAGCTTTCTCCGTATTATGCTAAACATCGGGTACCCCTTTTCTTTTGAATAAGGAATTGTTCCCCAATCCGAACACCAATCTTTGGGTGCATCAACTATATGAAGCTTTGATTCCAAAAAAAAAACCTGAATGAAGCTTTATATTACTACTTTCTACACTGGATTAGTTAACGAACGGCATAAGCTACCTTTCTTCTCTTAATGAAAACCGTAGGGTCGGTCTTACCCCTACCGACTTAGTTTTTAGCGTCCAAGTGTTTTGGAAGTGCAAATTAGACGGACGTGTATATATAATGTTAAAAGGACTTAGAAACACTAAGTACACTATAGGGTGTTCTTTCTCGAATAATTTTAACATAGTTATCATACAACTGAAGATGTTCCCCTTCATCGCATTTGGGTCCATATGGCAGTGACATAAAAAAAACTAGAAAAATCCTTCCCCCGGTTTGACAAGTGAGGGGAATTTTTTTTAAATGAGCTTCATAATTCACTTCAATGAGAAATCAGACCTAGGTCTCCTGATTGCGACCATACCTTAGCCCCTCTAAGAGGAACTTTGGTTAATATTAAAACATAGCTTTCCCCGTACAAGATCTCTATGCTAAACATCGAGTACCTTTTCTTTTGAATAAGGAATTGTTCCCCAATCCGAACACCAATCTTGGGTGCATCAACTATATGAAGCTTTGATTCCAAAAAAAACTATATGAAGCTTTATATTACTACTTTCTACACTGGATTAGTTAACGAACGGCACAAGCTATAAGTAACGAACGGCACAAGGTACAAGAACTTTTATGAGGAACAAGTACATGATATTAAATAGAGTTCAGGGCCTAAACAATCTCGTTCTCCTGCACTTCTCACCTTACCTTTAATTTGCTTCTTTGTCTTTGTTGCTCTCCTTTTCTGCAGTGCACCACCATGCATGCCATGGCGTGTGGTCGCATAGAAAATGGGACGGAAAAAAAAGTAGACAAATTAGGATATGGCATCGGCAAAGGCACAAGCTGACACGACCGACACTCACCGATGGGCTAGCTTTACCAGAAGGAAGGAATCCCATCGGATAGAGTGTGAGCGGTACATGATTGATCCAGTGATTGGACCTCGCTATCCCTCCCAAGTCCCAACAGACTTCCATCCCCCTCGTGTGAAAAAAGCGTTCGTTACTTGCCAGAAACGCCAGGATTGGAACACAAGTGCTCGTATTTTTTCAAAAAAAAATAGAAAAACTCAATCAGCTCGTGACAGTTTCTTGCTCCTGTGCGCCACCTTCTGAAGAAGCTAAGGAGAGAAACTTGCGGCCAAGCAATTAGAGGTGGATGATTCTTGCAACCAACCTGTAATCTGCATTGGTTTCGTTGCTAATGCTAATGCACGCAAGTATAAACGTGACGGTAAATTAAGACTCGAACACTCATACTAGACATCAAATTCATCAATGAAACAAAACAATGGCGACGGGCAATCCGCGTCAATTCGAATCTTCGTCACGGTCAATCAATCACCGAACGTACCACGGATTCAAGGTAAAAAAAGAGAGGTGAAAACAGGAAACTACTTCCGTGATTGACAGCAGTCTGGTAGACGAGTCTGATGATCAATCGCGGGAAACCCACAGACGCGTTGGGGTCCAATCCCAAACAATGGCCCCCTTTTAGTAGATTTTTTTTTTCAAAATTTTGCAATCGGCATTTCAAAAGTTCAAATTTCTACCCTCCGAATGGCTGGATGCATGGCATTTGATGGTTTGGGCAGTGTACTCACAATCCTACAGGGATGCAAACCCAGGACAGCCGTGCATGCTCGGCGTCAGCCCCCTAGTACCCAGTACAGTAGCAGCAGCCAGTTGAGAGTACCCAAAAGTCCTTCAACGTGACAGCACATCACCAAGAACATGCAGGAAATTTATAGGTACTACTAGTCTGTAGTACTCTGTACTGTACAAAATCTCTACGAAATTCAAGCATTTTCAAAAACCTCCAAAAGAGTACGTAAGCTGGATGCCAGAATCTCTCAGCCACCAAGGTGAGGGGGGGAGTGTGCTGTGGTGGAATACAGGGAGCATACCGAAATTCCCTGCGCCACCACACACACACATTCCCTGACCTCCTCTCCGGTCTCCACTCCCCCCGTCGCTGCCGACACTCCGGTAGCCCACGCACCTCCGCTGCCGTGCTCCCCTAACAACTGGTCGGGATCCCCTGCTCCCTCCCGCCACCACCGACCCCCTCCGTCCCGCCACGCGTTCGCTTGCCACCGGGTCCACACGGGGAGCACACGGTGCTGCCAGCCGCAGCGGATCCCGAGGGAGGTTGCCCCTGGCCTTTCTGTGCGTTACTGCTCGCTCTCGCTCTCCTCCCCCCCCTCCGCCCTCTCTTTTTTAGGTGCCCAGGCAGGCAGAGGAGGTGCTCTGCTCCACCAGTGTTGCCCCCACCCCTGCGCCGCCGCCACCCCGACTGCGAGTCCGGCCGCTTCGAGCAGGTACGTGTGGGTTCGCTAGATCGCCGTAGAGCTTCCATTTCTGAGCGGGGATTGGTGGTGGTGTGCTAGCTTGGATCGGAAAAACCCTGCAAAAACCGCGTGGCGGCGTTGTGGTGGTGGTGGCGGCGGTTTCTGATCCTGCGTTGCCGGGGTTGATTGGTCAGGAAGGAAGGAATTGCGGGGGGGCGGAGATGATGCACGCCAAGTCGGAGTCGGACGTGACGAGCCTGGCGGCGTCGTCGCCGCCGCGGTCGCCGAAGCGCGGCGGCGGCGGCGGGGGCGTGGGCGGCGTGGGTGCCGGCGCGGGCGGGAACGGCTACTACGTGCAGAGCCCTTCGCGGGAGTCGCACGACGGCGGGTACAAGTCGTCGTCGATGCAGGCCACGCCGGTGTACAACAGCCCCAACGAGTCGCCGTCGCACCCCTCCTACGGCCGCCACTCCCGCTCCTCCTCCGTCAGCCGCTTCTCCGGGAACCTCCGCAAGGGCGGCGCCGGCGGGGAGCGGAAGGCGCTCAACGACAAGGGGTGGCCCGAGTGCAACGTCATCGAGGAGGAGGGGCCGTACGAGGACCTCGCCGGCGACAGCGGCCTCTCCCGCCGCTGCCAGATCATCCTGGGCTTCCTCACCTTCGTACTGCTCTTCACCGTCTTCTGCCTCATCATCTGGGGAGCCGCGCGACCGTACGAGCCCGAGGTCATCGTCAAGGTACGCTTATTAATACTTCTTCAGCTGTTCAGCATATGCAATGCTTGTTCCTCTTTGCTGGTTTCTGATTCAGTCCATATCTTTTTGGATTGGAAGGTTGGCAATTAACCTCTAAATCGAGCAATTGATGGTCAATTACTAAAATTGACTCGTGTCTCACCGTTCCTGCGGTAGGCGAGAAGGGTTACATCATCGAATTGGTTGGTGGTTCAGTTAGATAGTGATGTGTTGGAACTTTTAATGAGGAATGAGTGGGGAATGCAGATTGGGATTTAACAGTAGCAACTTGGTTCGTTGCTGAGATGTGGTAACACCGTCACATGTGCATGTGGTTATAAGTAAATCGGTGAATTTTACAGTAGCCAGTAGAGCTTTGGGGGTTGATTGGTTCAAGACCTCCAAGTTACACAAGGCCAATTGATGCTTCTTTGATTGAATGACAACCCGGTTAAAATTTGTGCTTACAATTTCCAGTTCTTCTAAACAGAAAACAATACTTGTTTTACTTATGTAGAATCTGATACTGGTCTTAAAAAAAGGACTGCAATGAAGACTGAACAAAAGTCAAAACAACAGTAGTATATTCATTTCGTTGCACATTGATAATGTTGCTGGCTGGCACTGCATTTAGCATGCTGACTTTTCTGCGCTACAATTCCTATAATCATCATGTGCTTTATCGTGAAAACAAACTCATTTCAATAATGAAATTTGTTTATTTTCTTTATGTTCAGCAATACTCGTCATGGTAAAAGTAAAACTTCCTTCTCAATAGATCTGTGAGTCTGCTGCTTGTCTCAAATCTGTCCTGAACCATGAACTTCTTTCACTTTTGTTTTGCGCAGAGCTTGGTGATGGACGACTTCTATGCTGGTGAAGGCACAGACCACAGTGGGGTGCCTACCAAATTGGTCACGACCAACTGTTCTCTGCACATATCCGTGTACAACCCTGCCACAATGTTTGGAATTCATGTCACCTCTGGCCCCATTCATCTGATCTATTCAGAGATCTCAATCGCAACCGGCCAGGTATATCCATCACCTGTCCTTGCCTATTTATAACTGCTTTTAATTCTTACCCACGTATTGTCTGAAAACACTACACCACTCATATGGGTAAAGTAAACTGCACGAGTAACTAAACTTATCTTTCCTTCTTTCTATTTTCACTTCACGATTCAAGAGAAGATTGCAGCAGTAAATCATTTTGCCAAGTCCTAAAATGTTCAACTGAGTGACGCAGAATTCTTTGTTGAGTCAATCATACAAAATGCATGATTATAAGTGGGGAATAGCATTTGTGGGGATGGAAATTCAGGTTAAGGCAATAAATAGTACCAAAGCTGGAGTACTTCAGAACAAGACAATGTAAATGGTCCAGCTGATCAGCATGCATATTGTTACTTTAAATCCATGCTTATCCTTCATTTCTCATCATCTGTCCGCAATTCCGCATTCATATTCCTCCACGTTAATGGTTGATTAAAATTCAGAATTGCTGCAAAAGTTACAGAATGATCACTGAATCTGATATACTGAAATCTCTCTACCTGTGGTCACACAGCTTCGCAGGTACTACCAACCGAGAAAGAGCCACCGAATGGTGACGGCGGTCATTCACGGCGAGAAGGTACCCCTCTATGGCGCCGGCGGCGGCCTGATGCTGTCGAGCACAGGTGGGGCGGTTCCACTGAAGGTGGACTTCGACCTGACCTCCCGGGGCTACGTGATCGGCAAGCTCGTGCGGGTGACGCACAAGGTGCATGTCACGTGCCCTGTCGTCGTGGACGCCAAGAAGACCAAGCCCATCAGGTTCTCCAAGAAGGCCTGCGCCGTGTACAAGGCCTGAGCTTGAGCTTTTTCGTGAGTCGTGTTCTACGGACAAGTGTGTGTTCTTGCAAAGATGCATGTATTTAGCTATTGTGTTGATGATGAAGAACAATAAGCACACACATCTGGTTTGTTTGAGCATTTTGGTTTTGTTGATAAATCGCGCTGTAAGACAGCATTCCCTTTTTACTTGTATCTTTTTAGGGTGTGATTTAGAGATAGATAGGTGATTGTATAATGGTCATATCTGCAACTTCAAACTTTGGTAACCACTCGGTAGTTTTTGAGAGTACTTCAAACAACGGTGTGACATCGTTTTCAGCAAGAAAAAAGAATGCAAAACGAAATTGCTGTAAAAATTGTAGGATCTGGCAGTGGGCCAGTGGTACGCTCATCTTGTGCTATTTTGGTGCTTGTCATATTCTACCATCATGTCAAAGATTCAAGAAAGGGAGAAAATGATTATGTACAATTTGGAGGTAGGGATTTGCCGGTTAATTTTTTTTAAAAAAAATCAGCAAAATGTAAATACTAATGTTGAGATGAGAACTCGAATCCATGTAAGCAGGTTCCACCACAAGGACCATCTACTATATAAGCTAGTTGTGGGCAGTGCTAAACTATACTCAGTCCGCGTAGGTTTTGTATTGTGAGAGCAACTCCAACTGATCATCCATTTTTGACTCTTTAGCCAAGTTGGCAAAAAGATTATTTTCATATTGACTAGCTCATTGATTCCAACATAATAACCATCTCTTACTCTCCAAATTCCAATAGCTAGTTTCCTCTCTAAAACTCTATACTCTCCATCCACTCCAACCACCTCTTCATTTCACAATACAACATAATACTCTCCATTTTGCACATTTGGCAAGCTAAACTCGCTTGACAAGTTTGGAGAATATGGGAGAATTTGCCAAATGTTTTTCATGTTTGGAGAATATATAGGAGAATTTGGCAGGGCGGATGTGATGATCATCCGGATAGAAACTCCGTTGGACGTGATTTTCTAGCAACTTTACCAAATTTTGATTTGAAGAGTGAGATGGCAAACTGTTCCTTGGAGTCGCTAGAATTACAAGAATTAATAGATCATTTGCTAAATTCTTGGATTATAAATGGAAGCCTAAATTTTGGATGAACAGCAGCTATTCGATCTGGATCTGGAAGTCCCCGTTTGACTTGCGTCTGAAGATGAAAGGTGCTGACCTCCGTGGTCTAATCACATGCATAGTTCCTTCTCCTCCCCTTAACCCAACCTGCTGATTCCGCGGTCGCAATCCCCAGCGGCCCAGCCCATGTGCTCCCCCTTCCCCGACGCGGCCTTATCACGTCGTCCGCACCAGGCCGGCACATTATCACAATGACACCTGGGCCCCGCCAACGTACGGGTCCCACACGTCATCCTCCGCACCGCGTGCTTGCGGAGTCGCGGCGCACGCCTCCTCCGTCCGCCTTGCCGTTTGAACACTCGAGCTCGGGAGCCATTTACGGCGTCGCATCGCGCACTCACTCCCCCCACGATTTCTTCGATCTCCTCGTGGGCGGTGGCGCGTCGTGCGGCGGGCGAGCTCCGCTGCTGCTAGATCTCGCAGGAGAGGGAGGCGGAGGGCGCCGCGCATTTCGTCGAGCAAGACAGGATGAGGGCGCTGGTGCTGGTGGTGGTCCTCGCGCTCTCCGCGTCGGTGGTGTGGTCGGCGCGGCTGGACCTGGACGACGACGACGACTCGGACGTGCTGGACGAGCTGCTGGCCATCGACGAGGAGGCAGAGCGGGGCGAGCTGGATGGGGGAGGCGGCGGCGGCGACGGGGGCGCGACGGAGGCGGTGCGGCGGACGCAGTCGATGGTGCTGGCGCTCGACAACGACAACGCGCGCGGCGCCGTGGAGGACCACGCGGAGCTGCTGCTCCTCGGGTACGCGCCCTGGTGCGAGCGCAGCGCGCAGCTCATGCCGCGGTTCGCCGAGGCCGCCGCGGCGCTGCGCGCCATGGGCAGCGCCGTCGCGTTCGCCAAGCTCGACGGGGAGCGGTACCCCAAGGCGGCCGCTTCCGTTGGGGTCAAGGGGTTCCCCACGGTGCTCCTCTTCGTCAACGGCACCGAGCACGCCTACCATGGCCTCCACACCAAGTGAGGACGCTGCTTACTCTCTTGTTTCGGTGGCATTATGGGAATTGCTTTTCATGTACCCCACGAATTGACTGGGAATTATCTATCGCCTTTGTTGATAGGGACGCGATAGTTACTTGGGTAAGAAAGAAGACTGGTGCGCCTGTCATTAGGCTTCAGTCTCAGGATTCAGCTAAGGAGTTCCTTAAAAAGGATCAGACTTTTGTCATTGGACTATTCAAGAATTTTGAGGTACGTGAAATGCTGGATATAAATACATTTTCAGGTTTTTTACTTCACTCCAATCGTTAAAACTTGTGGAATAAAGTTTGTGGATTTGTTCAATTTTGCTTATTCATATGGATATCTTTTGGCAGGGAGCAGAATATGAAGAATTTGTGAAGGCAGCGACCACAGATGATGAAGTACAGTTTGTAGAAACCAGTGATAGGAGTGTTGCCAAAATTCTATTTCCAGGTATTACATCCGAGGAGCAATTTGTGGGCCTTGTCAAAAGCGAACCAGAGAAGTTCGAAAAGTTTGGTAAGTATCTTCTACCTATATTTGGATGCATCTTTTGTTCCTGTAGCATCCTGATTCTGTGAATCATGAATCCTCGAGTGAGATTTTCAACATGTTATAACTATGTCTGCCTTCCACGATCTCAATAGTAACAATTTTTCTAGGATATTTCATCTAATTTGTGAAAAATGAAGCGTACTGGATAAAATGCTCTGAATACTGAAAGTAATATGCTGGGTTAAGCTCCAGTTTTGTTCCATGCAGCAACTCATACAGTGTGATTTGTGGATTTTGCAGATGGGGACTTTGAAGAAAAGGCGATTTTGCGGTTTGTGGAGCTAAACAAGTTTCCCCTAATTACTGTATTCACTGAGCTCAATTCAGGCAAAGTATATTCAAGCCCTATTAAGCTGCAGGTTAGCACTCTGTCTTTTCTCACATACTTTGCTGATCAATCTCATATTTAGATCCCAGGGATGCCTAAATTTATTAAAAGGGCGCCAGCTATTTATGTTTCATTGAACTACAAATAAACCATTAACTGTAGAATGACCAACAGAAAATTATAATAGAATTGTGATCCTTATGGAAGGACAGTTGGAATTTACTCTCTTGCAATTTTGTTCTAGGTCTTCACCTTCTCAGAGGCTTATGATTTTGAGGATCTTGAATCTATGGTTGAAGAAGTTGCCAGAGCATTTAAGACAAAGGTACCAACATATCAATGCTTTTTATTTTGTTACTGACCACAAAGACATCACCTGAATGGCTGTTTGGTTAAACATGTGTTTACTCCATGACGTTTTGCAGATAATGTTCATATATGTGGACACTGCTGAAGAAAACCTTGCAAAGCCATTCCTCACTCTTTATGGCCTTGAATCAGAAAAAGGGCCTACTGTAAGTTTCACATTGGACTCAATTAATCCCGCGTGCCCCTTTTGCAGTAACTGCACGTGTGCACACATGTTCTCTTCATCTATTGCCCATGTGTTCCATTAATCTGAAGTAGAGAAGAGTCAGATTACTTATTTTCTCAGATCATTGATTTCTTTCTGATGTTGGAAATCATTACAGCTACTAGTCTGGCCACTTGAGCTGTCAACCGTCAACCTTTTCTTTGCTCTTAATTATTTTTTGCTAAAGTTAGAAAGTTCATCAGGTTACAGCATTTGATACAAGCAATGGAGCTAAATATGTGATGGAGGCAGATATCAACGCAAAAAACCTAAGGGTATTGAGATTTTATTTTGATATTGTGTTACATTACTTGACCGCTTGAGGCAGTTACTTAACTGTATCATGTACGGACAACAGGAGTTCTGCTTAAGTCTTCTGGATGGCACACTCCCTCCGTACCACAAATCAGAACCAGTACCACAAGAGGTAAGCTTGTTTATTTGTTCAGAATTTTAATTCTTCAATTGTGTGTAGCGGGACTGAATTCCCTAAGCACTAACTTTGAATTATCATTATAATTTACTACTATTTTTGTAACATGTACTTCAACATTTCTTCGTAACAATCTACTCTTTGCATTTGAAAAAGTGTAATAAAGCTGCAAGTCTGCAAGGAATGTTTACCAATGAGGGCCTCAGTGCCTCATGAATTTTGTGTGTGAAAACCAACTTGTATGATTTTTACATTGATATTGAGCTTCTTGTTATGAATATTTTTGGCGGTGTTTATCTCTTGTAAAATTTGTTTAACCACTAACTAGTATATTTTTTTTTACCCTACATTGTGCAGAAGGGACTTGTTGAGAAGGTTGTCGGTCGTACATTTGATTCTTCTGTGCTCGAAAGTCCTCAAAATGTCTTTCTTGAGGTATATGTCATCTTCAACTTGTTCCCTTTTATTCGCCAAGTTATATCCCCATTTTAAATGTATAATAATTTTGTTCTCTAAATGATCTTGCACTCTTTTCTTTTCTGAATAAAAGGTTTATACACCGTGGTGCGTTGACTGTGAGGCGATAAGTAAAAACATCGAGAAGTTGGCCAAGCATTTCAGTGGTTTGGACAATCTTAAATTTGCACGCATAGATGCTTCTGTGAATGAACATCCTAAATTGAAGGTGAGTCAATCTTTGCATTTCTATATCATAGGGAAAATGCATAGAAATATCAAATGATGGCAACCTTTTCTACATGCCCATGTTTTGCATGCTGCCAACATGAAGTGCAATTTTCTAGTAATGTCTGCTAGAAGTGCCAGCTTGTGCAGAGTGTGGGCAGTGTCCATGGTGTGGACAGCAGGCAGCCTCTGCATGTGTGCATGCACAGGCTCAAGATTTTACAGATAATAGTTACCTTACAGCTATCTAATTTTACACCTCGGAAAGTATCACGAAATAAAACAAATGTCTTTGATAAGCATCACCACACATGCATAAGTTGGAAACACTGTAGGGAATCGCTAGAATCAGTCACATTAATTCAAAGCTGGCAAATATCATGACAATATAGGTTAACTCTTGTTTTAAAGGCCCTTTGCTCTGGTTACTGAAAGTTTAGTTTGTTGCATCACGAGTCTCCAATTTTTAACTTCACCTTAAAATCGTCCATGCTTCTGTGCAGGTGAACAATTACCCAACGCTCTTCATTTATCCTGCCGAAGACAAAAGCAACCCGGTATGTCTACAGAAACAAATGCGAACACGCAGTTAGTTTAATTCTTTCCGCCTCATGTTAGTGACGTGCTGCTGCTCAATATTTTGCAATGCAGATAAAAGTTTCGAAGAAATTAAGTGTCAAGGACATGGCCAAACTTATAAAGGAGAAGCTGCAAATATCAGATGTGGAGACAGTACCGGCTACCGAGAATGCCCCAGCTGGCGAAAATATCAAGGATGAGCTATAGCCGTAATTTTTTAAAAAAAATTTTGCTCCCAGTTTCCTGAGCAGTGAGCACGCTAGGGTCCAGTGAAAGCTAAAGGAAAAATTGCAGCATGTTTGCGTGTTGTAATAACTTGTATTAAGGGGAAATAGAATAGGTAAAGATCAAACGGACATGTTAATCAAATTTGAAACTTATTTAAGTGAAAATCCCGAAGCTCAACATACATTTGCCTTCCTGAGATATTGACTGCAATCTGCTCTCTTTTAATTAAAACATGGAGACATGGTTTTTTTTACCAAATTACTCTGTCCAAAAAGAATGTCATTTTAGGATTGTCTTAAGTCAAAATTTTAAAACTTTGACTAATATTATAAAAAAAGCTACATATATTTATGATACAAAATAAAAATCATCAGATTAAGATCTATTTTTATAATATATTTATTTGGTGTCATAAATATATACTTGGGAACATATCAGGTGGAAACCAATCCCTCCGTGCAAACTATGGAAACTTTAATCAGAGCCACACGATGTTGATCCAAGGGAAGACTTATAAGGTGGGAGGGGTGATGTGCAAAACTCATGAGAGGTGGGAGGGATGATTTGCAAACGCACTTTTGCAAATCACCCCTCCCACCTCCCATGAGCCTTCCTTTGGATCAACATCGTGTGACTCAGATCGAAGTTTTCATATTTTACACAGAGGGGTTGATTTTCACCTGCTATGTTCCCTATATACTTCTCTATAAATTCTTCTCTATAAATTTTCGGTGAAAGTAACGAAGCATCAAACGTAGTCGAAACGATAAATGCGTGACAAATAATAATATTTAAAACAGCATTTCATTTGGGTAATCACTAATCAGGTTTACTATGTAAGACAGATTAGTGGTGGAATGAAAAGACTCTAATACCCTTATTTGTTTGTCAAATACAGTAAATTTTGCTATGCAAATCAGATCTAACCACTTAATTTAGAAGATAATTAAATCTATTTTCTAAAATTGCATTCTTTGTGAGATTTTTATTGAATTGCATTGTGAGATGACGGAGGGAGTATATCATACAGGTCCATCGTATATGAAATTAGAGGTCTAATAAATTTGGTTTACTCTGTATCATACAGGTCCATCGTGTATGAAGTTAGAGGTCTAATAAATTTTGATTTGATTTGTAGGGCTTTCCCCTCTCCGAAGAGAAGGAGCCCTTCCAGAAATTCTCTTTGGCACAGAGGCCAAAGAGGGGGTTTGGAAATAGTTTTCAACCAGCAATTGACGCGCCTCGGTATTACCTCACTAGCTGCGTCATTGCCCCAAGCGCAAAGATAGTTTCTGCCTGTCGCCCACCCCCTACTCTTATACTCCCTCCCTCTCCCTCCGCGTCTCTCCTCTTCCGATGTGGGACTAAACGAAAGAACCACCTCCGCGTGCAACCCCCGCCGCCTCACAACTCACGAGTTGATGCTGGGCTCGTTACGAGCTCTCTCCATGGGCTCGATCCACTTCCGGCCCTTGTTCGCTGTGCATTTGGGCCGGCATTGCATGTGATCAAATCTGGATGGCAGGCCCACCGATATTACAGTAAATAAGTGCGTTTTTACCGCTGGTAATGGCCTTGAATGACGCAGTGAGAATATGATGCGCGGTCAAAACGCCCGCTACTGATGAGTGACCTCCGCGGTTAATTAACCTCGCCCCTCGTGCATCGTCTCCTCCCTCCCACCCCACGCGCTGACGGCGAGCAGCCGCCGATCTCCGGCGGCTATATCCCCCTCGCCGCCGCCACCGCGATGGAGAAGCGGCTAGCGTACGCGGCCGTCGTCCTACCCGTGCTTCTCCTCACGCTTCGCATCCTGCCCCTGCCTTCCGGCTCCCCCAGCGGCCGCGGCGAGGGGGGAACCCCGGCCCCGCCGGCGTCCAGGTATGTGGTGCGGTTCGTGGAGTACCGCCGCGCGGAGGAGCACCGGGAGTACCTGGGCGCCGGGCTCCGGGGAGCCGCCGCCGCGCCCGCGGCGTCGTGGAGGTGGGTGGAGCGGCGGAACCCCGCGGCCGCGTTCCCGACCGACTTCGCGGTGCTCGAGATCCGCGACGCGCACCGCGACGCCGTCGTGGCGGCGGTCCGGGCGCTCGGCCGCGTGCGGGACGTGCACGCCGACGCCACCTACTCGCGGTCCGTCCTGTCCGCGGCGGATCGGCCGCCCCCGCGGCGGGGGAAGCTGTTCACCGCCATGTCGTTCGAGGGGGGAGAGGAGGGAGGAGAGATTGCAAATTCGTCTTCTGCTACTTGGAGTCGGAGGCTTCTGGTGCAGGTACGCGGCTTTTTACAAAGATCCTTGCAAGACTGTTTCTTTGTGTTGAGCATGTCAATATGCCATATTGTTGCTCTGAAAGTCTGAATACGAAAAATATGTAATGAATGCCGTGTCTGTCGCTGAGAGGGATTCCTCAACTTTTCAGCAACTGAAGAACTTTGTTATTGGAATGAAGCTATTACTTATGGGCTTATGGCTTTGGTTACTTGTTTAGGGTTCTGGTTTCAGAACCATACTTTCTAGGTGCCCAGATATAATCTGGAATCTGATATGAGTGTGGGGTTCTGGTTTCAGAACTTTTCTAGGGGCCCAGATGCCAGATATAATCTAGAATCTGAAATGAGTGTACTGTGTACTTGACTTCTATTAGGGCATTCCGAACTAGCCATAAGTATATGAGATGCAACCTGGTTTAATGTCATAAGTGCATGATAGTGATAGTGATGTGCATTCTTTGACATTCTTGACATAACTGTCTACTATCATGTGAAGTTCGGTTTAGATTATCAAATGCTTTGAGCATAGGAGATTATTGTTTCTGGCATTATCTTTGGAAGTAAAAAGTAGTGTTAATTGAATTGTCAAGTTTATGGGATATATCGTCTTCATGTCAATATCAGTGTAATCACTGCTATGCTCTCTAGCATTTCTTGCAAGATGCAAATTAGGACAGTCCACTATTAACAGACACAATGAGAGTTTTGGGGTTGCTACCTTTTTATATCAGCTTGTGTGAAGTTCAATTACTTTTGTTTTTTAATGGTTCTGACAGTTGACAATATGACCTATCTTATCAACTACTACAATTGCAATTTTCATAATCAAAGGATATATGTTAGTTATGGTAATTTTAATAGTCAGACTCTATTGTTCGTTATATGATTTATGCATACGAACTCTTTCAATTACAATGTTGGATAGATCTTATATATATCCGAGTCAACAATACTGTTCATAATTTGTCAGTTGATATGGCCCCATGTTGTCATGTTTTAACATTAAAATTTATTATATTACAGAGACCACAAGTTACATCTCTTCTTGGAGCTGAACGGTTATGGGAAAGAGGCTTCACTGGCAAGAAAGTCAAGATGGCCATTTTTGACACTGGTATTCGGGCTGATCATCCACACTTTCGCAATATTAAGGTATTATTGCTACTGTATTTAGCAAATTTTATTGCCAGTGATTAAATTTGAAAGGCAAAAAACAGACCTTTAAATAAGTGTCTGCTGCTGGTCTTGAATAACATACACAATACTGTACCACAGTACCACTATTGATGGCATTGCCTTACATTTTTCTTGCCACTGTTGTGATGTATCTGTTGCATTGATTCATGTCAAATAGTCATGTATTGATGTGTTGGGAATTGCAGTCACCTGCCATATAGTTCTCTCATGGCAAAATAGTTCAGAACTTTCTGCCAGATTAGATGCTATTGCAAGACGAACTTAAATTTGTTACAAATGCACTTTATTAACCTCATCAAGGAAGCATATGAAGAGGCATCACACCATGGTTTAAGATCATGAAACTGCTCCACTAGAAGGAGAAGTGAAAGCCATGGTTAAGGCTATGAATTAGTCTTATTGCTACCAATTCATTGTCTACACTAATGTATAGACTTATCATCTTCCATGTAAATCTCCCTATAAAAAGGGACACTAAGATCAATGAGAATGACCAATTTTCACCTATTCCCTTGTCTTCACACTTTACTTTACAAAACGTTATCAGCAGCTCTTCTACTGAGCAAGAGAAGGGAGCACCAGCGATCTTACGAGTAAGATGACTTACCTACGTCTTCCCCTCAATGCTGGTTCTTCCCTTCCAAGGAACCTCCGTGCTCGTGTTCTGTGCCACCTCCTGCATCAACAGGTCGATGCACTCCTCCGAGCGCCGGCGCACCTTCCTCGACGTGGCAGGGGCCGTGCTGTTTATGCCAGACGTGGCTCCCGCCGCAACGACGGTGCTGCTGCCCCCAGAGCAACCAGCAACGGCTCGAGCACACTTGCAGCTTGTTGTGAACCTCCGGTGATGCCGGACAATTGCACAGCACCAGACCGTTTTCTGGTGGAGTCGCCGCGTCACTGCGACTCCCACGGATTGACGGCGAGGGTGTGGTTGCCACTTGTTGGCCTGTAGTAGGAGAATGCCGTCATCACGGCTTCACCTCGTCGCGCTACCTCACCAGAGGCTTCGCCGGAGTACACGCCGGCATCGCCAGAGCATACTCCGACGCCGGTCGGACCGCCAGAATCCTTCATCATAAGGACTATGGTTGCGCGCACTGGAGCTCTTCCCTTCTACAACAATACAGGGGGAGGTTCCAGCAGCACAGCTGTGGCGGCGCCGCCGGACTTCATCGGCCTCGAGCCTGCATCTCCACCTCCGCCTCCGGCTCCTTGGGCACCAGGTCGCCAGACCGCCGCAGCGGCGGCAAACCGTCGTCCTGGACTACGCCTGCGCCCCAACTGGATCTCGACCGGGTACATCCCGACCGGGAACGGCGCCGGCGGCAGCGGCCGCCGTCCCTCACCCTCCGGTGAGGGGGAGGCCTGAGCGCGACGCGAGAATGGGGTCCGAAGGTGCAGGGGAGGCGGATCTGGGTGGCGTGGTGACTGAACTGCAGCTGACGGCGGCGGAACGGCGACTGCGACGAGCCGGAGCGGCGACGGCAGACTGCATGGTGGCGGCGCATGTGAGGGAGCTAGCGCGAGGGTCGCAGATCCTTGATTTGCCTCCGTGCGTTGCCAACTAGGAAGGCAACAGCCTCCTGGGCCATCCCGCAGCCTGCTAATTTGCCTCACTGAGGCCTTTGGGCTAAAAGCAGTGGTGTTGGCCCTATGCACCATAAAATGCTATTTGTTTCCAGCATTTTAATTCCGCGAAATTTAAATTTTAGTCCTTACACTTTGATATATTTACTTTCTACAATTATTCTGAGTCGATAAATACTTATACTCAGACCCCTGTAATTTACAGTTATTATATATGAGTGCGTTTCAGCATTTTATGCATTTCCATGTCCTTTATTTTTACAAGTTCTTTGCAAATTTAAATTCCTCGCCCTACTTTAATGCAATACTATCTTTGCAAATTTTGAGATCACATGGATCTACGCATGCCTCCGCATAGCGCTTATCCCTCAAAACTCGGAATTATTACCAAAGGGTACACGCTTATAAAATTCCTCTATTCATTACTCAAAGTTATCATACTTTGGAAAATGAATATCGAGCTATTTTAATCACGCGACAACTTTTTGGATGCCCAATTTATTGAGAATATTGTTCGAGTTCATTTTACTTGAATTCACATAATATTGCATCAATATGCCATAATTTCTCAAAATTGTTGGCAATAACAATGTAGGTGAGATGTCACCCAAAGAGATTGCCAAAGAGTTTGAAATCCTCACCCTTGACGGCTCCAATTTCCCTTCTTGGGCGATGGATGTCAAAGTAACTCTATCGACCCTCGGACTATACAGATCTATAGATGTCACAGCCGAAGGGACGGTTACCCCCTCCAACATGTCCAATTTCTCCGCCTTAAAGGTGATGAGAAACCATATCCATCCGAATTTAAAAATGGAGTACATGTATGAGGAGGACCCACATGTTTTGTGGACATCTCTAAAAAATCGATATGAACAACATAAAGCTATTGTCCTCCCTGAGGCAACGCATGAGTGGAACCATTTACGTCTACAGGATTTCAAAACTGTGGATGAGTTCAACCATGCCGTTCATAAGATATGCTCTAAGCTCCGATTTTGTGAGAGAACCTACTGAAGCGGAAAAAATTGAGAAGACTTTGTCTACTATGCTCCCTTCAGAAAGGATTATCACTCAACAATATCGTGAGAAGAATTTCAGTCTATTCTTCGCTCATTCAGACATTGAAACATGCAGAAAAGAATCATGAGCTCACAGTGTGGAACTCAAATCAGCGCCCATTGGGCACTGCGCCACTGCCTGAAGTACATGCAAATGCGAAGAAAAATGGACCCAATGGGAACATATAGATTGGAAATTCCTCAGGCAAGGGCAAACACAAGAGAGCCAAAAAGCCACGTGGGAACGTCCCAAAGGGGAAAGGTATTTCTAAGCCTAAAAATGAAAGTAGCAACAAAATCACCTGCTATAGGTGTGGTTGCAACAATCATATTGCTAAGAAATACAGGACCCCTAAACATTTGGTTGAACTATACATGAAGTCTGTGGGTCGTACACCGGAGACAAAGAAGTACGAAGCACACTTCGCCTCTCAAGCGCTGGAGACTGGAGCTATGGATCCCATCCCTCATGGAGCGGGACCAAGCAACACCAAGACTCCGCCAAGTGGAGAGGAAGACTTCATGGATGTCGACAAGATGCTCGTGGAATGCGCTTCCAACGACACATATGGAGATCTCATATAGGCTCCATAGTTTCATTTTCGCAAAAGAAGCTATTGTAATAAAGACATGATGTTGCTATTAGTTGTAATAATGCACTTATTATATCAATATATTCGTATGTACTTAAATTTAAATTTTGCTCCATAGTTTCATTTTTGCATTATTTTTATAATTTAAATTTTGCATTATATAGATTGTTACGGGAGGCAATCCAATGGAAGAAGAAATCTGCCTAGTGGATAGTTGTACCACGAACACTATACTTAGGGAAGTCAAAATTTTCCAAACTCTGACAAAAAGAGAAGGACAAGTTTTGACTATCGCGGGACGCGATGCTACGATAGTTGGTTCTGGTAGAGCCACTATCGTACTTCCAATGGGTACACAAATTGATATCAAGGAGGTATTATTGTATCCTGATTCAACCCGCATCCTACTAAGTTATAGAGACATCCAAAAAAATGGGATTCATGTGGAAACACATGAGGAATACAATGAGGAGTTCCTCCTCTTGACCAAAGATACCAGATATGGCAAACAAACACTTGAAAAAGTGCCTTCTCTACCGTCTGGATTGTACTACACATACATCAAACCCGTACCACATGTTGCATACAAAGTGATTTTTCAGAATGTGGATGCATTCAAAACTTGGCATGAACGCCTTGGCCATCCTAGCATCGGGATGATGAGAAAAATCATGAGCAATTCAAGTGGACATGGTATGAGCGATAGAAAATTTCCAGAATCCTCAGATTTTATGTGCACCTCATGTGCAACTGGGAAATTAATTTTGAGACCATCACATCTCAAAATACAGGCTAAACCACTAAAGTTTCTTGAACGTAATCAAGGTGGCATTTGTGGCCCCATTCAACCTTTGTCTGGACCGTTTAGGTACTTCATGGTACTAATTGACACATCCACGAGATGGTCTCATGTGTGTCTTTTATCGACACGGAACCATGCCTTTGCAAAATTGATCGCACAAGTCATCAGACTTGAGCGAGTCATCTTGAACACCAGATAAAATCAATCAGACTGGACAATGCAGCAAAATTTTCTTCCAAAGCCTTCAATGATTATTGTATGGCCTTAGGAATTGAAGTACAACATTTTGTACCATATGTTCACACACAGAATGGTTTAGCTGAATCTCTCATCAAGAGAATAAAGCTCATTGCTAGACCACTATTGCAAAACTGTAACCTACCAACCTCATGTTGGGGTCACGCAATCCTACACGCTAGTGACTTAATACAATTGCATCCAACTACATACCATACAACTTCCCCACTGCAATTGGTTCGTGGTGATCCTCCTAGTATTTCCCATCTGCGGATATTCGGTTGCGCTGTATACGTACCGATCTCACCACCAAAGCGTACACCAATGGGCCCTCACAGGAAAATGGGGATCTACGTGGGGTATTTATCTCTGTCGATAATTAAATACTTGGAGCCCCTTACAGGGGATTTGCTCACAGTCCGGTACGCTGATTGTATCTTCAATGAAGAACATTTCCCGGCATTAGGGGGAGAATTCAAGTATCACACTGAATGCCTAGAAATAAATTGGGATGCCATAGACACCCAGAAGAGGATCCTCGTACTAAAGAATCCGAATTTCAAGTTCAAAGGATTATAAATTTGCAAAATGCTGCAAATAATTTGCCAGGCTCATTTACTGTGAGTAAAAGTGTCACAAAATCATACATTCCCGCTAGGAATGTGCCGGAAAGAATAGAGGTACCAAATAAAACTATTCAACTCCCTTCCTCGAAAGAGAGTGGGAGAAGTACGGCAAATCCTCGCAAGCGCACGAGGAAACAAAGGGATAAACCTTTAGGCACAGTAAATGAAACTCAACCTCAAGTTGAGAGACACCGAGTGGATTTACACAATCCACCGCCCACATCAACAGTGCACTCAATTTCTGATGATGGGACATTGGAACGCCCTGGCGCTATCGTATTGGGAAATACCGAGCCGTCATTTGGGGTAAATGAAATTTCCATACACTGTTGATTCTGGAGAATCATTTGATCGTAAGACTGCAATTGTCGACATATACTTTACCTCATCAGTTGCCGGAAACATCCAAAATGATCCAGATCCAAAATCCATGGTAGAGTGCAAGAAGCGCTCATACTGGAACAAATGGAAGGAAGCAATTGAAACAGAGTTAGCCTCCCTCAAGAAAAGAGAGGTATTCTCATCAATAATACCTACACCTCTAGGAACCTTCCCTGTAGGTTTCAAATGGGTTTTCATCCGGAAGCGGAATGAGAACAATGAGGTGGTGAGATATAAGGCTAGACTTGTAGCACAAGGGTTCACGCAGAGACCCGTCATTGATTTCAATGAAACATATTCTCCAGTAATGAGTGGAATTACGTTCCGATATTTGATATCTCTGGCAATTCAAAATCATCTATCTATGCAGTTGATGGATGTCGTGACAACATACTTATATGGGTCACTAGATTCGGATATATATATATATATGAAGGTCCCCGATGGAATTCCTATACCGAATAAAGGAGCAAATCGCAACATGTATTGTGTAAAACTCAAAAGATCACTCTATGGTCTTAAACAGTCAGATAGAATGTGGTACAACCGACTGAGTGAGTACCTTCTGCAGAAGGGTTAATGATGATTGCCCATGTGTCTTCATCAAAAGGTCCTCTACAGGATTTTGTATTATATCGGTGTATGTAGATGATTTGAATATCATTGGTCATGCACAAGATATTGATGAAGCTTGTGATCATCTTAAGACGAAATTTGAGATGAAGGATTTGGGTAAAACCAGATTTTGCTTAGGTTTGCAAATCGAGCACCTTCACTTAGGAATTTTATGTCCAGAAAATATTTGAGAAATTCAATATGGACAAAGCACATCCAATCAAAACTCCCATGGTTGTTCGATCTCTTGATCTAGAAAAGGATGTTTTCCGACCACGAGAGGAAGGAGAGGAGATATTGGGATCAGAATTCCCCTATCTCAGTCTCATCGGAGCACTTATGTACCTTGCAAACAGTACCAGGCTTGACATTGCATTTGCAGTGAATTTATTGGCGAGACATAGTGCTGCCCCAACAAGGCGCCATTGGACCGGAGGAAAACAAATCCTTAGGTACTTAAATGGCACTAAGGATCTTGGATTATTTTTCCAAAAAACTAATGATCCTAACTTGGTTGGAAATGCTGATGCTGGTTATATGTCTGATCCCCACAATGCCTGATCACAAACAGGTTTTGTATTCCTTCATGGAGGAACAACTATATCATGGAAGTCATCTAAACAGACTTTAGTGGCTACCTCCACAAATCATTCTGAAATTATAGCACTATATGAAGCATCACGTGAATGTGTATGGCTTCGCAGAATGATAAGTCACACTGAGCAATCATGTGGTATTGGTTCCCCAGAATCACCTACCATTATCTATGAAGATAATGCTGCTTGTATTTCACAGATGCAAACAGGCTACATCAAGAGCAATATCACGAAACATATTGCCCCTAAGTTGTTTTGTCCACATGAGCTTCAGCTAAGTGGAGAAATAAACATCTTACCGACAAAGTCTTGTGATAATATGCAGATCTCTTTACCAAGTCCCTACCTGCTTCCTCATTCGAGAAATGCGTTAAAGGGATTGGTATGAGACGGCTCAGAGATTTGCAAGCTTTAGGGGGAGACCCCTAAAAATGATGGGTCTAGTTAAACGCTTCACATTGTACTCTTTTCTTTTATGAGTTTTTACCATCAGGGTTTTCTCATACAAAGTTTTTAATGAGACGATGATTGATACAAGCAGATGCCTTGTCTCATGTTTTCCCCACTGGGGTTTTCCCATACAGGTTTCATGATAGAGTAACCACCAAGCAAATCATTCCTATTTTTTCCCACAGGGTTTTTCAAAGGAATTCAAGAACAGTTTGATCTCAAGATTGACTCGGTCAAAGGGGGAGTGTTACAAATGCACTTTATTAACCTCATCAAGGAAGCATATGAAGAGGCAGCACACCGTGGTTTAAGGGTGCCTTTGGTTGAGCTTTTACCTGCTTTTGTTTTCACTAAAAGCCAACAGACCAACCAAAGGGGTTGGCTGCCATCCAAAGCCACAGCCAAAAGCAGCTTTTGCCTAGTACAAATTTGAAAGCACCCTAACCCCCTGCTTTCAGCTGCTTTTGAATCACAAAATTACCCACCTGCCACTGGTTACACAAAACGGTTCGTTCTATTCCTTTCTTTCTTCTCCCGTCCCTCTCCCGTCACGACGCCTCCCATGGTCACGGTGAGCTCCTTCTCCTACCCCTCCCATGGTCGGCGGGCCTCCTCCAAGACCGGTGAGGCAGCCACGGCTGGCGGCATGGACGGCGGCGGGCGCAGCTTCCCCATCCCCATTGTCCGGGAGCTGCGGCGCGACTCGTCCCCGACGCGTGAGCCGAGACGGAGCGGGATTCCTCCCCGGCGCATGAGGGCTCGCGCCGCGGCGGGCCCCGCCGAGCCGCCCACTGGCACGCTCGCCGCCAGCCGCCCGTCGCACCTCGCGGTCTCCTCCGGTCCTCCCTCTCCTCCGCCTCCTCGATCCGGCGCGGCCACCGCGCAGCCTGGCGGGCACGGGCACGGCGGCGAGGCCGCGACACCCTGCCAAGGCCCCCACTCCTCTCCCTTCGCCCCCTTCTCTCTCGTCTGCACATAGATGGTGGTGGTTGAGCCCCTGCCTCCTACGGATCTAGAGAAATCAACGGCGGCGATGAAGAACCGGCCGAGCCGAGGTGGTGGCCTCGGGGCCGCTAGTGGCCCGACCTCCTGCGACGTCCAGGGCCGCGGCGATTCTAACGAGATGCGGCGGCGGCATCACGAGCAACACAGCATGCTCACCGCCGGGCACTACCTCTGCCGCGGCGCGAGCTCCGCCGGACGGGAGCTCCAGGCGCTGGCGAGTGAGCTCCGGGCGCCGCGCTCCCGACTGCAGCGACCTCCGGCCGTCGTCCCTGAGTGCGAACTGCGAACTCCATGGGTGAGTGGATGAGAACTGAAGACGAGGTGAGCAGGAAGGAGGAAGAAGATATCTTGTGTCCATGACATGTGGGCTCCGCTTGTAAGTGAGAGACACGTCTCCAAAAGTCATGGGAGTCCAACCAAACAGTCTTCTGCTTTTGCCACAGCTACTTTCCCACAGCTGCTTTTTCATAGCCTACAGCCGGCAGCAGCTTTTGCAAAAGCCACAGCCCAACCAAACACACCCTAAGATCATGAAACTGCTCCACTAGGAGAAGTGAAAGCCATGGTTAAGGCTATGAATTAGTCTTATTGCTACCAATTCATTGTCTACACTAATGTATAGACTTATCATCTTCCATGTAAATCTCCCTATAAAAAGGGACACTAAGATCAATGAGAATGACCAATTTTCACCTATTCCCTTGTCTCCACACTTACTTTACAATAAAATTCACATTGTTATCTTGAACACCAGCAAGGTTGAAACATCACTTAAGAGACTAATTTTGTAGGAGCGCACAAATTGGACAAATGAAGACACGCTAAATGGTAACCTTGGGCATGGAACATTTGTAGCAGGAGTTATTGCTGGCCAAGATGCAGAATGCCCTGGATTTGCACCTGATACCGAGATATATGCTTTTCGAGTGTTCACAGATGCCCAGGTACTGGATTTGGCTGAATATGCAACTTTTGTATCGTCAACAACTAGTCAATCATAAAGTGACATTTTGGGTATCTAGACTAGAAGTTCTCCAAAACATAGCTTTCAACAATTTCCACATAAACATGTTTTTATGAATCACAGTTAATTTGTAGTTTTGAACATTGTTTTGGATGAATCTACATGGTACCATTCTAATTGGAATGCATGCTGGTAAGATTTTGAGAATTTCGTCTTGTTCTCAGTGCAGATATCCTACACATCATGGTTCTTGGATGCATTTAACTACGCGATAGCAACCGGTATGGATGTTTTGAACTTGAGCATTGGTGGACCTGATTACCTGGATCTGCCCTTTGTGGAGAAGGTACAGTTTGGTGATTGTTTCAATATTTTTTTCCATATGTTTTCACATCTCAACTGTTTCTTAGCTACCTGATTTGACTGTCCAACGAACACAAATACTGTTTACATCTGCTGCTTGATGAGTGGATAAACCCTTTATTTTAAACAACGTCTCTAGTGAGACTTGAATTTTTTATGGACTGTTTCTGTAGGTTTGGGAGCTCACCGCAAACAACATTATTATGGTATCAGCTATTGGAAACGATGGGCCTCTTTATGGCACATTAAATAACCCAGCTGATCAAAGTGATGTCATTGGTGTTGGCGGTATTGATTACAATAATCATATAGCTTCATTTTCCTCTCGAGGCATGACTACCTGGGAGCTTCCTCATGGGTACATTCTTTATCTTGCTGGTACAATTTTCTTAGTATGCTCACAATCTGCACGTAAGATGGTTGTATGGTTACCTCGCTTTAAGTATTGTATTGTATGCTTGTACAGTTATCATGCTTCAATTTATGACACTTCACTGGAACTGATGAAGCATGATTCAGCCATTACTTCTTGCTGTGCATGATTTTAAGTTTTGCTTCAGGATTAATTAAAAAGCTAATTTTGATAGTTTTGCTGGTACATGATGCGGAAATGTTTCTACGTTCCAACACAGACAGCCTTACCATGCTTATGGTTGTAGGAAAAATTGGAGTAATTAACTTTATGTAGCCACTATCTTTTGCACCAGTCATGTGACTTGTTCAAGAAATAGCATTTTCTGAGAAGTATGTATTCTATTCTGCAGTTATGGTCGTGTGAAACCTGATGTTGTTGCATATAGTCGAGATATAATTGGTTCAAAGATCAGCACAGGGTGTAAGACCCTTTCAGGCACCAGTGTAGCAAGCCCGGTGGTTGCTGGTGTAGTATGCTTGCTTGTTAGTGTTATACCTGAAGACAAGCGGAAGTCGATCCTTAACCCAGCTGCTATGAAACAGGCCCTTGTTGAGGGTGCTTCTAAGCTTTCAGGGCCAAATATGTACGAGCAAGGTGCTGGCAAGCTTGATCTGTAAGTTTTTCTTGCCCCCTTTTGGGTTACATTTTCATAAAATACAAAATCAGCAATTACAAGGTCTGTTTCCTGTTTGATATTTCAGAATTATCTTATTCCGTGTCTCCATTGTTTTACGATATTACGAGTGCATCCATTTAGAATGCAGGGACATGATCATATTGATCTTTTCTTTCCCTTGCATGCTCAAAATCATAATAATTTGTTGCACTATTTGTTCCAGTTGGCAGTCATACGAAATCTTGAAAAATTACCAACCACGTGCAAGCATATTTCCTACAATGCTCGACTTTACCGAGTGTCCATATTTCTGGCCTTTTTGTCGCCAACCCATGTATGCTGGAGCTATGCCAGTGATCTTCAATGCTACAATTCTGAATGGGATGGGGGTGATTGGTTATGTAAAGGATCAACCTTTATGGCAACCTTCTGAAGATATCGGCAATCTTCTTAGTGTTCACTTCACCTACTCGGATGTTATCTGGCCTTGGACGGGGTATCTTGCTCTACATTTGCAAGTTAAAGATGAGGGTTCTCAGTTCTCAGGTATAATTAGTGGCAATGTTACTCTGACTATTTATACCCCAGCAGCTCATGGAGAGAGCAGTCCACGGACTAGTACATGTGTTCTTTACTTGAAGATCAAGGTAGTTCCAACACCTGTTAGGTCAAAAAGAATACTGTGGGACCAATATCATAATATCAAGTACCCATCAGGATACGTTCCAAGGGATTCCCTTAATGTTCATAATGATATCCTTGACTGGCATGGTGATCACTTGCACACAAACTTTCACATTCTGTTCAACACGCTAAGAGATGCAGGGTACTATATTGAGACACTTGGATCGCCACTTACTTGCTTTGATGCTAGCAATTATGGGACATTGCTTATGGTTGATCTTGAGGATGAATACTTTGATGAAGAGATTCAGAAACTTAGGGATGATGTTATACACAAGGGACTTGGTATTGCTGTTTTTGCTGAGTGGTACCATGTTGATACAATGGTTAAGATGACATTCTTTGATGAGAATACTCGCAGTTGGTGGACTCCAATTACTGGGGGTGCAAATGTACCTGCACTTAATGAACTTCTGGCACCATTTGGCATTGCTTTGGGGGACAAAATACTTACTGGTGACTTCTCAATAAATGGTGAGCAGACCCACTATGCTTCTGGAACTGATATAGTGCAATTTCCAGCGGGAGGTTTCTTGCATAGCTTCCAGCTCCAGGAAAATTCAAAGACTGTGCAGGATCACATAGGGACACTAGATACAGAAAACTCCCAGGGAAAAAGCAAGGTTAGAGGATATTTCCTTTTTTTAGTTCAGTACTTCTGATATCATCTGTGAGTGCAAGGTTCTAAGCTAACTGATAGGGAGCTTGTGTACCTGGCATTGATAGCATCTTTAATTCTCATGTCACACTATGTTGGTTGAATAAAGTTTGTTTAGTATGTATCCATTTAATACAACTTATTCTTCCGAGATTCCAAAAACAATATTGTAATGTAAGCTATTGTCCCAAGTGTACAATTAATTTCATAGGGACAGAATGGAACACCCATTAAAGCCAATATGTTCAGTGACAAAAACAGATAAGAATATATGTCCCTTTTAAATAAAATGACCCATCCAGTGTCTAATTCCTCTGGTGAATAGGACATTTTTTATTACACTGTACCACACAATAATCTTGTCTGTTGGTAGTGTTTATTATATAAATATATTATATTGCTGTATGTATTAATATTTAAGGCTTATTGGTTTTTCGCAGCTCTCCTCAATTCTTGGAATGATGGAAGCAGGAGAAGGGAGGATTGCAGTCTACGGTGATTCGAATTGTCTTGACAGTAGTCACATGGTAACGAACTGCTATTGGCTTTTGAGAAAAATATTGGAGTTCACTGGCAATAGAGTGAAAGATCCTGTCCTTTTCTCGGAGACTACGCAGTTGAAGTTTCCAGTTTTTGAGAACATCCATCAGCCATCACGTAGGTCAGATGTAAACTTTTCAACATACTCAACAGTCATTGGCAAGGAGTTGATCTGTCACCAAGATTCCCAGTTTGAGGTTTGGGGTACAAAAGGTTATGGTGTTCAACCAACAGGTACAACAAGAAAACTCCCAGAATATCAGAGAGACGAAAATTCTAGTTCTTCCAACGTTACAGTGCAAACTCCTGACAGAGAACAAGATAAAGCTGAAAAACTTCAAATAAATCTTTCAACACCAGATGCTACTAAAATAAATCTTTCAACACCAGATGCTACTAAGTTTGAAGATACAAGAGAATATTTTGGCTTTATTGGTCATGAAGAGGTATAAATCTTGCTTTTCCTTAAGGAACTTTGACTAGAGTCTTCAGCTGGAGTACAATGCATGAAAATGATTAGCTAGCTATGTCACTGAAAGAATAATTGTAGCTTCAGGAACCAGTTTGAGCTGTAGAATTCATTTAATACTGACTACATCAGAGTTTGCATAATTGCATTATATCCACTAATCCAACAGTTTTATTGGAATGCAAATTCTACATAGTAACAGTGCATTTAGCTTGTGTCTTCGTACTGTTATATTGGAATGCAAATTCTACATAGTAACAGTGCATTTAGCTCCAAATGATAACCTAGATCTATTAAACAGGATTTACCATGGTGTTTTTTTGGCATCTTCAGTTTCTCTTCCTGAAATCTATATTGGTACTTGTGTGGAGTAAGTTCTAGTATTCAAATGGATACTGTGTACTAGGAAGAACCCTGAAAAAATAAGATTTGCAGTGAAGAATTAGGAGCACAAGGTTGTTGAAAAGCAGAAAGTTGTATGTTATAGAAATTCAAGTGTTGTTTCTTTGGAGTGTTGATTGCAGAGTTGTGTGGAAGCTTATGGGTTTTATTGTTATCTTTTAGTTGAACAAGTGAAGCAGTGCCTAAGATTTGTCCACTGGACATTGCTGAAATATGCTGATATTTTTCAGGTTGACCTAGGAATGTTAATGGCAAGCCAATGGATGGTACCTTGCTTAGCGGCCACAGCTTGTAAGTATCAAACAGTTGTTTATTAACTTTAAAATATGGCCATGTGCTATTCCATTCATTAATCCTTTTTCTAACATGCAGGCCTTATGTTGTACCTTAGTTATAGAGTGCAACAAAAACGCCGCCGGCGAAGAAAAGGGTCGGTGGCTAGTCGACTAACAAGTATGGTATAATGTGACACTCTTGAGAGGATGAATAGGGGTTTTAGCAGCAAAGTTTCAGGCCTCCAGTCATGATGGGTAGACAAGAAGCGCTCCATCTGCGCAATATGACAGTATTTCAGCAGCTGGAAATTCCTGATACTGTTTTCAGCTTGCTCAAGGGGTCCATCAAGACACATTTCGACTCGCGGCAAGATGTTCGGCTAACTTTCAAGCTTAAGAGCTGATTTGTCACTTGCGCAACCACATGGAAAGCTCATTATCTGTCAGGATTCAGGCATTTGTGACATCAACATGTAGTTGCTTGTAGTCATTCACAATTTTGTCTTTGTGACACAAGCTATAGCCACAAAAATTGAGAGCTAATTCTTTAGGTGAGAAGCACTACAGCCAACTCTTTCCCATCACCTTTGGGATGCGGCGAAGGTGAATTTGAGCTTCTCTATAGGTCCATAAGCCCCTAGGGGCAAACATAGCATGAGCTGGCACAGGTACAAGCGAGGCTTAGGCTTATCGACAAGTTTGTAAAGAAAATTTTGTATTTTGTATTCTTAAAAAGGAGCAAATTAAAAGAAGCAAATCTGTTTGAAAGAACCTTGTCTTGACACAATGTCAATAGCAAGTACTCGAGGATCTATTTGCATTTTGGGACGCAAATGATATATGTAACATAGCAATTCGCCTAATTATTTGTTCCATATACCAAAAAATGTGTTCCAATTCGCCTGACATAGCAAGTTCCAGTTCAAGTTCCAGTTTTATGTAGACGCATTTTATGTAGACGCGGAACAAGATTATATAATGGTACTCCAGTTGTGAAATGTTTTCAATTCATTTCTTCGCTTTCATCTACAAGAAATTGAAAAGGCCGTATTATTCGTGTATTTAAATCATAGTAAGCTCAATAAACTGTCACTCGAACCAACACAGTAGTAGGGTTTCAAAACAGCTAAAACAACGGCTTCTTGCCGTTCAGAAGACCCATGAGATGCTCTAAGACATGCGAGCCACCGTCGCGGATGCCGGAGTGCATGTACTCGTTGGTCACCCACAGCCGGATCCCGGCGATTTGGGAGGCGGTCTCCTTGGCGATGTTGAAGTTCACGTACATGTCCTCGTAGTAGACCGCAGCAGCGACAGGAACCTGCAGGATGCCATGGCCAACACGAATGTTTAGCAAAGCCCCAATGCCGCAAGCTTGCTAGGATATATTGATCTTGCATGAAGACGTAACATATAGTAGCATACGAATATGAATTCCTAGTAGCACAGTTGGCTAGAATTAAGTTCATCTCTGTTCAGTAAGAACTCTAGTTAAATATTGTAACACTGCTTTATAAGCACAAACAATGGAACTAAGAAGCCAACCTGATGGAGTTAGCTTGAAACACCAAAATTCAAACTTAAATTCATCTTTCAAGTAACATTGCGATGTATCAAGTAACTATGAACAGACGACTCTTTTTTACAGCATGGTACAACATGACATATACAAAAAAAATTATGGTATGATTCATATAAAGTACGAACCTTATTGTTATTCAGCTTGCTAATATCATATAGTGGAGGCCAATCTTCCTTCTCAGCTAATAAATGGGCAGCCTCCTTTAGGTCTCGTAGAGCATGGATCTCGTCAAACATGCATGGAAATACCATCTGTGTATGAGAAACAACATCATGTCAGGAATACAGGTAAAACTTAGGGAAGTGATGATATGTCAAATAAACAGATAACAGGTATTAGTTGACAGCTTCTGCTTGTAGTTTGTCCCAAGATTGAAAGAATAAACTCATAGCATGTACTTGGCATTGCATAAGTTTCTTTTAACATGTTTCTGCCAAGGGTTCAGCGATATGTCCAAACATGTATGGAAGGGGTATGCTGGTCTTGCTTTACAGAGAAACTTGTGAAGGATATATAGATATTGAGTACCATCCCTTCTACAAAAGATGATGGGAACCCAGAATATAAGCTCAAAAGAATGATAATTTCCTCATGGAGTGTTACCTCTCCAGTAAAATACACAGGACGGCCTTCTTCTGTAGCCTTAACAGGATCAAACAAACTTTCATATTCACCGCGAATCTTTTCAGCAGACCATTTTGACGAAGAGCCCTGTGATCATACACAAAGGAATACTTCATAGTGCTGTTGTACCACCACCTAATTATTACTCCCTCTGTTCTCTTTTATTTGACGCTGACTAGCTCAAATTTGAGCTGGCTAGAGTTAAATAAAAGAGAACGGAGGTAGTATTGGTACTATTATAAGATTCAGAACTTGCCTCACAGTAGATAGACTCGTGCAAAAGGGCATAAAGAGGATTTTGATCAAAACCTAACCACATTTCAAACTAAACAGCATAATGTTAGAATATCAGCAAAAATGTAAACACTAGGACATTGCTTCAAACTTCAAAGATTTAGAAGAACAGCATTAAGAATAGTAGCGAAGATTTTACCTCTTTCAAGAAGTAATAGCTTATGCTCCTTTTAGCTCCAGGAACTAGTACAGGATCCCACACCCTCTCAAGCCTGTACTGGACAAAATAGCAAGGTATGGTGCAGATCAGATAGACTGTGTTCTTCCTTCAAATTGTGAATGAGAAGATGGTGCATTTCTTACAAGTAGTGCAGTCTTTCAAATCCACCACCAGAACCCAAACCTGACAGTCCAAGACACTGGAGCATCTTAGGGGTTAACCTGCCACCAGATGGAAGAGCAACCTGTAAAAGAACTGCCACGTAAGAACACTTTTTTCCAAAGTCACAGAAATTTTCATTGTAAAAATTTACTTACCCCTCCGCCTTCACATTCACTTAAGTATCTTACAATCTCATGAATGACTTGTATATCTTGAGGATACCTCTTATAGTACTTCTCGTTTTGCTGTTGAACCTGTTTAAAGCAGGCTCTGTATACAGTTTGTGCAGTGCAAGGCTCACCTAGTGGTGGAAGCCCTCCAGTCAAAAGAACAGATTTCAGGCCTTCTGGAGCAAAACTCAAATATGTAACAGCACAAAATCCACCATAACTCTGTAAATGAAAAAAAGGGTATATGGTTGCATAAGAATAGCGCTACAGAAATAAAACAATACATTACTCTGTCCTCTGTCATGCAATATCCATATAAATAATTTCTAATATCCTTATAAATAATTAGAAATTGTAAGGGAGGTTTGTGTGAAACAAAATGCTTTTTAAGGTTTTGTCTGCAAAGAGTTAAGTTTCAATCAATTAGCTTTCTGTAATTTACACAGTTAGTTTTCATACCCCGTGCCTTTTCACATACTTCAGTGACTTTAATAACAGAATTCAAGAAACCTTTTTTCACGATTAGAAGTTTATACTAGATGTTACAATGATGTCATCGATCTATTAAGTGCTTTTCAGATAGTATATACCTGTCCAAGGACTGTCCAAGGCTTGGCATCTGGTACAAGACGTAGACGAATAAATTCTGCATCCTTAACTATATTATCCGCCCTGAAATGCTTCAAGTACTCAACCTGCTTTGCTGGAGATGTAATTTGTGAAAGAGATGATGTTGTTAATGGTGTGGATAATCCTGTGCCCCGCTGAATTAAGAAGGATGTAAGCTTAAGACAATCCAAGGGAAGAACAAAGATGAGGGCAGCTCAGGATCTACCAACGGAATTCGACCGTGCATTCTTACCTGATCTAACAGCACAACACGGTGGTCTTCACATGCTTTCTTTAACCATGCGCCTGCTTCCATGGGACGGGGACTCTCAAATCCAGGCCCTCCTTGTAGGTACAACAGATAAGGCAGAGAAGCATCTTCTTTGCCAGCTAAAACAGTTCAAACATGAGGACCATCAAGATTTTGTGCAGGAACGTTAATAACCACAGAAGCACTAATGGCACTGAGCAATTAGTGAGTCTAGCTCTCCCAACATAAGATCAGTTCAAATAGATACAAGCCTAAACCAGTACGTAGATACATTGCATAAACTCAATTTAAACTGTTCCATGAATTGGGCTTTGCACGTCGTGTTCACAATTGCATTGGTGATGATAGGTACCTAAGTATCAGTTTCGTTAAAGAATTGCTCCTAGTTTTTCAGTGTATTAGAGATATACACATAGGATCCACTTAAGCAGGCCGGCCTGGTGCAGTAGCACCAATTAGCAGCTACCGATCACACATACAGCCTCTTGTTATGATTCATGTACGGATCTAGTGAATCATGACGTGCCTACTTCCCAAATAACAAAAACACCCGCACATGCATCCAGCACCAAACTGTAGGACCCACAAAGAACGCTGCGCGAACGGCGGATCGCAGGCAGGCATGCAGGCGAGGGGGGCAACAACTGGACAAGCAAGCAAGCGCGACCTACCGGCGACGACCTCCCGCGCGAAGACGGTGATGGCGGCTCCGCTGTCGGGGCTGGAGTGGTCGAGCGGGACGGCGAACCGGTGATCGCGGAGGCTGAGGCCCGGCACCGCGTACCACGCGCCGGCCTCGTGCTCCGTCCTCGCTGACGACGACATGGCCGCGGCCGACGCTCCCCTCGGCGGCGGGATCCGGCGGGACGAGAGGCGGAAGCGGGCGGCGCCGGGGACGGGGACGGGGAGGAAGACCGAGTGGCGGCGAAGCGGAGGCGCTGAGACGGCCGGGGTGGCTGTGGCGACGGCGATGGCGGCCGCGCAACGGAGTCTCGCTACGGCCATGCCGGGCGGCCGTCGATTGGATATATAGCGGGTGGGATCGGGCGGATGCCGAAGCTGATTTGTCTGGCCGCTGACGTCACACGTGCCGAGAACAGTCGACCAGCAGTCCAGCACAACAGCCTTGTGCTAGGGGCAGTGTAACTGACACAAGGACATTTGTGGAAAACGACTACGAATCTGATGTGCCTTATCTTGCATCTGTTTTTGTTTCTATTTTTGGTAATCAAGATCCATCTTCAATTCTCCACTTTTCGATTGCAAAATCTTTCATGAGAAATCTGTGAATTGTACCGATATGATCCTGGCAGTGCTTGCAAATCTTGAGTCTGGGATGCAACAAAGACAACTCAAGAGTGGAGAACTGGTACGGCAAATCCGAATGAAATCCCAGCAAATCTTAGAAGCACGGGGCAAATTTCTAACAAAATGAGGCTACATGAAATCTACGTTACTGATTTTTTCTTCTTATAATTTTGCTAAGGAAATATAATTGGAGTAAGTACTACTCAGGTAATTACTTCATTTCCTTCATCCCAACCACAACACAGAAAAGGAAAGCATATAGTACATGATTACATGATTATCAGATACTAGTGCTAATGCTAAACATCATAATGCTTTTTACAGCACAGGTCCTAAGCTACGCAGCCAACTACAGAAAGAATGAAAAGATACAGAGTACAAACAACTGCAACAAAAGAGGCAGGTCAGCGGAGAATTGGCACCACTCACTATTCACTAGGCTCTCCATGCACATCATCACAGTTCTAAAACACCAGCCAAAAGAATCAAATAATGTCATCTTGATGAGTTAGCTGCCGCAAGCCCTGCATGAAGGCAAACACATCACTGTGATGCCCGGCGGTCATTGAGGCCTTCGCGCGCCCGAAGCGCTGGGAGGACGAGCCTGACCCTGCTGCTGCTGCTGCTGCTGCTCATGCGGGCCCATATAGCGCTGAAGCGCAGAACTGTAGGCATTGCCTGTCAGACTCCCTCTCATCTGACCTGTGGGACACCAGTTCTCATCCACAGGAAGCTCCGGTTGAAGACCGTCTGAGGACCCAGCCCGAGGTGTGCTTGGAGAAGAGGATGGTGGTACACTGGGAGGCTGCAGATGTGGTGGCGGCCGCTGTAGAGACTGAGGAGGTATACTCGTTGCAGTGGGTGGTACACTGGGAGTCTGCAGATGCGGTGGCACCCGCTGTAGAGATGGAGATGCTGCCCTAGGCACTGTTTGCGATCTTGGTACCTGAATTTGCTGCATGGGAAAGTGACGGCTTTGGACATCCGTTTGCGTTGGTCGGACATGTGCAGCTGCAGTAGTTTGGCCCACAGCAGCCAGAGCCGCTTGGTTCATGGTCATTAGTGTGTGTCTGACCGGATTAAGGGTTGGAGTCTGCTGCATAGGTGTAGGTCTGTAGGTGTTCACTCCTCCAGCCTGCCCTGGCGACGCTCGTGCACCCATGAGGTGTGGTGCAGGCAGACCAACCACCCGACTGGGCTGATGGCTCGATGTATTGCGCATGTCCTGCCAACAATTATGATTATGTCAATAGATACTTGCTATGATTTATATAAAATAAAGTAGAGACCCCTATCCTCATGTCATAAACTGTAGCTGGCTACTAGTTCTGGGCTCAGTCAACAGACTGAAGCACTTCACTATATCAAGTTTCATGTCCTAGGGCCACTATAACATCCTTGCTAGCATCAAACAGACAATCGCCCAGTATATGCCAAGTGTTTGTTGTCGTTAGTTGGCAGGTTTGTAGAGATACAACACACACACAACCACCACTGCAACATTTCCTTAAACCAATTACTAGGTCCTCTCTCTGTTCCAAATTGTAGGTCGTTTTAGCTTTTCTAGGTGCATAATTTTTACTATGTATCTAAATATAATGTATGTCTAGATGCATAATAATATCAATGAATCAAGAAAAGCCAAAACGACCTATAATTTGGAACTGAGGGAGTAGTTTGCATCAGTTAGGTATCATATTTTATAGTTGAATGAGGTGGATATTCACTTCCTCTGGAACTGTAAACACTAAGGTGTACTGCAGATTTTCTCGAAAAGAAAAGACAAGACAATTCAAGCTAGTTGCAAGGTTCCTTGCATATAGTTTATGTGATACAAGTACGTAAAAACTAAGGTTGACAACATGACACATATTTGACTTTTAAATAGCTCTACACTCCTAGCTCTGATGTGCAGGATAACTTTTCGCTTACCACAGAATATCTGGTTGCAACTTTGCTATTGAACTATTATCAAAGTGACTACTGAATGATAAAAGGTATAATATCTCATATTAGACTTACAGAACTACAGATGATATATAGTGAGTAGAAAAGATGTTTACCCTTGTTGACTGTAGATGTGAATGGGATGATGCAGCAACACTGGGAGTTCTTGGTAACGGCCCACCACCGTTATTCATTGGAGCACAGTCCGGATTCGTCACTTGATGTCCTTGGTAAGTTGAAGAAGCTGAAGTAGAGAGTGGGATAGGAGGTGGACAATTGACGATATTTGGCTGCAACCTTGCCGATGACCCAGGATTCTGTGGTGGCACTGGCAATGCCTGGACTCCTACTGGCTCTCTCCTTGGATTTCTAGGTATAGGAATCCTTCTCACTTCTGATCCAAGTACCGGGCCTATTTGTGGTTGCAACTGTGCAGTTTCACGATGTGTTTCCTGTGAAACATGCTGCATGCTAGATGTTGAGCTAGAGGTTTCAAGAGAAGGAGAGACAGCATCTGTAATAACAGGGCGCAGAACATTTTGGGGTAGAATAGATTCCAAGGTCCCAAAAGAACTTGAGCCTAGCCCACTAGTAGATGGTAGTAACAAATTTTGACGAGAGCTAAAAGCCATGTTGCTACCCCCATTACTTCCAACTCCTAGATACAGATCTTCTGTCTGGCCTGCCATAGGGAAATCTGGAAGATAGTCTGACACAGATAAATCTTGGCTATTCAACTGAGGCTTTGTATCTTCTGAAGTTGATGTCCAATCCATCAGCAGATCACCATCACCGTTACCATTTATCAGATCTATGACACCTGAAGACGATGAATCAGTTTCTATGGTATCTCCATTCTGCTGAACAGCGTCACCTCTATGTCTATCTGATTTCTCATCATGAGCAGGAACAGCCTTCCAAGTTCCATCAGCTAATACAAGGACAGCAATGACATCATTCCCATTCTCTTCTAATATCTGCATTAAAAGGAAAAGGGGTCAGAGAGAGAAGAAGAAGAAACAAGATGAAAAATATGCACAAAATGCAACTTGCCTTTGCCATCTTTTGGTCAATGCGCAGATCAGTGAAGTTTGAAGGGGTGTTACAAAATGGACATCGCCAGTTTGGCTTTCTTGAGTTCATCTCCATGTAATTGTCATAATCAAAACACTAGACAATATGGTTATGTTAACAATGTATAAAAACACTGAATAAATATAAAAGGGCAGATTAATGGAAAAAGTCTACATCACCCCCTGCAGTAGGGAGCATCGTCTACTTCACCCCCCAACCTTTAAAACCGAATATCCTACCCCCTGAACTTCTCAAAACCGGTCAAATAATCCTCCAAGCGGGTTTGGACGGTGGTTTTGCCACCGTGGCGACAGACGTGGACAGCGACATGGCGATGGCCCACATGTCAGTTTTTCTTTTCTTGTTTCTCCCTCCTGACCCAGACCACCCTCCTCTCCAGCCCAACCCCGACACCCCCACTCTCCCCGGCCTCCCTCTCCGGCGGCGCAGCCTCTCCTCCTCCCCGCAGCGCTGGCTCTCGAGGCAGGGTGCGGAGGAGCAGGCGGCATGCGGTAGCAGGGGCTTGGCCCTCTTGCTGCTGGGGAAGGAGGCAGCGCCGCTCATCCCTAAGACTGGTGCAGCCCGACACCGCCGCCATCCTGGAGAAAGGAGGGAGGAAGGAGGCCGAGCGACGCCGGGGAGGAAGATGTGTCCGCCAACGGGACGACACGAGCGTCGGGGAGGAAGCCGGCGGGAGGGACTGCGCCTCCGGGCCGCCAGCCGCCACGAAGAACCGCGGGGGAGGAGCTGACCGCGGGGCGCCGCCAGGGAGGAGGCCCCCACGCTGGGAGGCTACCGCACCGGAGACGCCGGGAAAGGAGGTGGGATGCTCGGGGTGCTGGTCCAGGTGAGGGGAGAAGCCGGTCGGGTGGGCCCCACATTTTTATGCATCGGCGCAGACACGACGAGCTCTGCAGTGTACGCACAGAGACTGATAGGTGGGGCCCATATTCCACATCAGCAGCTCAATCCAACTCAGCATGCCATGGTGGCAAAACAGCTTATCAAAACCACCATAGGGGGTGTTTTGAATGGTTTTGCAAAGGTGAGGTGGTTAGATATCCAAGTTTTATAGGTTGGGGCATTAAGTAGTCCGACTGCGATAGGTTGGGGGTTATGTAGACTTTTTCCCAAGATTAATTAAGTACCTGATAGTGTTTGCAAAGGCGCCCTTTAATAGGAGTTTTTATGCGCTTCAAACTGCAACAAGAGAAGGCAAACAAGAAGTAAGACTTCATCCAAAGGCAATCACTAGTATACAATAAAATATATTAACTCCATTAGTATATCTGTATATGTCGAGCAGATATGTAATTCAACTATCTAAAACCTACAGAGTAACAGAAACATCAGAATTAAGTTCATATGAATTCAAGGCATGAGTATTTCTCCTGCATGTTTTTCAGCACAACCATCAACGGGAAGATTAGTTGTTCAAAAAATATAATGGTCCTTCAAGTTCCATGAAAAGAGCAACACAATATAATGTTTTCAAACATAATACACCAAAGCCTATTCCATGAAAAGAGCAACACAATACCTTATAGGACAATTTAGGGAAACTCTTGATGGTCCCTCAAGTACATCAGAATCTACACAGAGATAAGGGGACATCATAACTATAAGGGGAACAAATCAAAACTAGGCCGACAATGTAAAAAATGCATGTACTGTATAAACTGATGTCAATGAAAACACATCGATAATAGAAAATGTCTTAAAAAGTTCAATTTTCTGCCGCACTACATAAAAACAATAGATAGGTGTAGAGGAACCAAAGAGTGCAATGTTTGAAATTCAAAGCTTCATCTTTTACCATTGCTCCATGTGGAGATTGAAACTGCAGTGAAAGAACTACCATGGTTTAACTTTTACTGTCGCTACATAAACTTCATGCAGACAAACCATATTCTTTGGACAGGAAAGCATGGCATGATATAAAAAAAAAGTATGGAGCGTTATCAACGAATGAGTAGTTTTTAAAACTAGACAGACTGGTAGCAGAACTGAAGCCTGATTCAGCATGGTTCATGTCTAACAGATTGATCTTGAACCTTGATCCATTTCAAACCGGCAAGGCATCACTGAGCCATCCAATTTTGCATGAACCGATACTGATCATCAGAAAATTGGGGTTTACGGACTCTGACCTAAGCTAAAACGACCTATAATTTGAAAAGGATGTAGTAGTTTGCAATTATAGGAATAAAAGTGCAAGTCCATTTCCAATAAAGAAGTATATCATTAAAAAATGTCAGTGAGTATGTAGTATCAAACACAAGTGTAAATGCATATACATAGATATTTCACTCAAGAGAATAAAACTATCATTAAATGAAAAAAAGGTGTTATTTTAGTTCAAGTCAAGACAATGGACATATAGGATAAAATATACTGAGCGACTGAAAGAACTAAAATGGATTTCACCTACCTGCAGGATAAATAGTCATAGGTTGCGCGTAATCATCCAGTTTTGGGGCAGTGAAGGATGTCAAATTGTTTACAAATGCAACAGCTATGATATAATTAGCTGCAATGTAAAGTTAAAATCAACATTCATAAATAAATAATTGGAGCTGATTGGTGTACAGTGTTAGAATACAATTTTGAGAGCATAGCATAGTGGCCAAGCATACCATTAAAATATCCAACAGCTTGGATAATATTTGCCCCATATTTGAGCATTTTGGTGATATCAGTAGGGAATTGGGGTCCCGGTTCCTGTTTGATATGCACAAAGTTCAGTTATCCGATTAACAAAAAATGAAGCTTCACCGGAGGTTCTGAAGGCATGGAAGCCAAAATAAATGTAAAGGGGCACTAACCATTGAAATATTAGTCCTCTTGTCCACACCCTTTCCGTTGACCAAAAAACTGAACAGGAAAACGGATCACTCACGTTTCTTGGTTTAATAACGGCATGTGACGAGGATCAAAGCTGAGAGAGGAACAAACCTCACATGTGGTGGGCTTGTGACACACGTAGAGGCATCTAAGTTTTCCTTTTGTACAACAATTAGCTTCTGAAAAAGTTGAGACAATCAGTGAGGTTACATATAAAAAATCTACGTGCAAAAAAGAACTAACATAAATAGTCCTGAAGTCCAGTCACAAATATGCCCTAACTGTAATCAGTACAAATTGTTTTTAAAAAAATACTAGTATGCACTTGGAACAAGACAAGTGTGAGCTCTTAGAAATTCCTTGCATTATTTAGCATACAAGCAAACTTTATGCAAACTGTAATTTTAAACTAGTGACAGGTAGTCAGCAGTCTTCTAGCCTCTACAGTTTCAAAGAGATATCATAGATACCTAGACACATTTCATTCAGAAGATATTTAAGCAAGGTAGTTTTTTTCCTCATATTACAAAGGAAAGAGTGGATAGCATAAAGAACATCAAATGTACCAAAAATACCAATCTTCAATATGCAAAGAGCATTACGAGAGATCAAGTGCAAAGTGTGACTCTGAAAATAGTGCAAATTACAGGAACAATACCGTCTCATACACAACTTGTTATATTTTAAAAAAAAAGACCTAAAAGAGTTGTGCTTTCTTCAATTCACATGTTTGATCAAGAAACAGAATAGTCAAAGAAGTAAATAATTCAACAGCTCAAAGACTAGCATCAGTACACAAACTTGAATTAGCAACAACTTGTTCAGAACAGCCATTATAGCTAGAATCCTATTTTGCCTACTGAATATGCATGACATCAAATTTGTCCCCCCGAGTTGCTGACAATACTTACAATCTTTTCATCTCGAGATAGGTTCCTCTCAATAAAGAAGTCAGCCATTAATACATCATAGCCAACCTACACAGGGTAGACAAAAACATAAAAATCATGTATTCGGAGGTAGAACAAGCCTTCAACATTCATCAAGAATGTCTCAACCTATGATGATTTCCAACTTAGATAAAAGCTGACATAGTGAATGATGCAACGGTAAAATTCTAGTATAAGCTAAATAGAGTAACTACCTTTGCTTCCATAGAAGTGATTAGACGCTCAAACTTCAGCCGAGGGTAATACCTATAAAATATAAGTGTGAATAAAGAGGAAATGTTTCAGCATATAACTTTGTAATATCTAATGTATGATCAGGATCCGAGTATGCTGGCATGAGTTATTCCGGTTAGGTGCATAATTAACCAAATCCTTGAGATTAATGCAAATTCGCAATCAGCAGTTTCAAAAAAGTAATCACCTGCTCTAGGTAAATATGAATTAGTAATCTATTTTTTAATTTAAATGTCATATTAAATACCATGAACATCTTCAGATTCAAACAAGGACATTAGAAATCCACGTGCTCAAACCATGACCTAAGAAATCATCTTTACTATTAGTCACTCTTTTGGCTCAGTTGGGTTTTACATCTTGTCTTGTACTGCAATTTGTGAATTAAGAAAATATGCAATACTCGTGTCAACTTTTAAGTCACTTTTCAGCATGCATGTTTGAACTTTAAAATCCGATATTGGTCACATGCTACTTTGAATAAAAACTTCCCCTGTCAAAAAACGTATAATGTTGTAATCTTTAGGCACTTCAAAGTAATAAGACATGCTTTTATGCGTACGAGAGAGAGAGAGAGAGATTCCCTACCTTGGCATTATTTGTGATATAATTTCAAGCACAGTGCTGTCACTAGCTGCTTGGCCCGAGGATGTGCAGAAGTTGCTAGAGAGCTGCATGCCAAGGGCGAAAGTATAAGTAGTCAATGTAATGTTTGGAGGTTATCCCACCACAAGAATCCAAACAATGAAAAACTGCCAATTGAACAAAAGACCTAAATAGAAAAAAAATATATTAAATGCACACCTCATCAGCCATACTGAGAATGTCTCTGGAATCTGCAGGCTGAAACCATTTACTTGAACAAGCATTCTGCAAAACAGCCTGTGTAAGTTACTAACTTAATATAATTGGTCAATTAACCAGCATATTATAGGACAATAAGCTCAGAAGAAAATTATAATTGAATGCAATTATATGCTAAGCAGCCAAGAATGGAATGTCGACCCAAATGTTGCCAGATCATCAACTCTGCAGACACCAAAACATAGATGGTCTAATAGGTTGCCAGGGATGGAAAAGACAACCACAACCGTGGCAGCATCCGCAGGGGCAACCACATAAACATTGGAGATCTCCAGAGAAAGTATCAGTACCAGATAGATGATGAATGCAGGGGCAACTGATTCTTGCCAAAGGCGTAAGGTCATGGCATATTCAACATTGACTAAAAAGGAAAAGTTTCTGAAAATGTACAGTTATGCAACAGCTATTCCTTTCAAACACGACCAATATATACATGTTTGGAACTCTGATTAGGAAATAAGAATTGCTTTGGGCAAAGAAAGATCGAAGCAGTATTTCTTTTCCAATAAATTATTTGGTTCCAATTGAGAAGGAGAGAAACTACCTGAAATTTCATATATAACCAAGAAAGAACAAAAGTTTACCTTGCACGATATCACTAGTACCATAAGCGAAGATTGTATAAATGTTTCATTCCTCAGCTCATATACCTGGCCAACAATGATAGATTTCAGATCAACGACACAGCAATTTGTGGCCTACCTTAATTTGTCAACAAATTATATGATCCCCCATAATGTGAGGCGAAAACAGAGTTCAAGGTCAAATCTGGTAATCCTACCAGACATTTGTTTAACAGCTCACGTAACGTGCAATCAAAGTTGGAAGATGGCACAATCAAATCAAAGATGGACCAGATGGCACCTTGAGAGGGAAATTGATGGACCAAAATGTACTTAATGTGTGGCAACTGCCAAAGTAAAGCATGAGGTAGATCAAACAAATTGTTAGAGCAACTCCAACAGTTTGGCAAATCAACTTGGCATCCATCTAATTTTGGCAAAACAAGAAAAATTGACCTCCAACAGTTTGGCAAACCAACTTGGCAAAATAGAAACTTGGCAAAACTCACCTCCCCGCGCGCATATATGCGCGCGCGGATCGTGGTTGCCATCGTCGTTTCCCTGTAGGTGGGAGGGTGAAAAAAGAAATAAAGAATAGAGAAGGATTCCTGATGTAAGTTTTCAAGAGGTGGAACGACATAAACATAATTTTATTTCTCTCAGGATTCCTGATGTAAGTTAGATCTGAGTTTGGCAAGTGAATTATGCCAAATTGTTGGAGATGAACTCTTTTTTTATTTGGCATATCTTTTTAGAAGTTGGCAAAACACAAGATTTGCCAAGTAAAATTTGGCAAACACTTGGAGATGCTCTTAAAGCATCCTGATACAATGTGAAGAATATGCTCAGCAGTTCTAGTAACTTAATTTTACTTTAGATTCTATGTAGCCTACCCCAACTTGCTTAGAACTAAAGGCTTTGTTGTTGCTACATGCTACAAACTCATGAAGTGCATTCATAGGCAAAATGTTATTTTTATGCTGCAAAGGCTCCCTAATTTTAACTACTAAACCACATTGAATGTAACGGTCTAACAGATATGTCATGTGTCTCATGTACTTCTGAAAAAGTGTCACAAAACTTTTATGTGTTAATTAAGACAATAATGTTACATTAATACAATCGTTATTAAGAAAAAGCTAGAAGCTCTTGCAAAGAGCAGTGGAACATTCTTCTTCTGTACTGCATTAATATTAACGTGACCGATTCAGTAATTAATTCAAACAGATACTCATCCTAGAAAAAAAATCCAGGTCCTACAAGTTACAACTAGCTTCTCAGCACATAATTACCATATCCGTTAGACCGTTACCCCACTACTTTAACTAAGTAGGCACACAACAATCAAGAACTATTCCCTAAAAGGACAACAAACAAACGACTGGTATAGGGTGGGAGCAAACAGCATTACCTTTCTCAAAATGCCAGGTATATCACCGGCCATGAGAGGAATATCACCAGCCGAGACCGCAAAATCAATCCCTCTGCGAGCGTAAAACACGAAACGTCAGTACGCCGCCGGCGAGCAGCGTGGCGGGCACAAAACCCTAATCAAGAAGGGGGGGCGGGGGGCGCGGCAGCGGCTGAAAACCCTAGGAAGCTCGGAGTCGCAAGAGGCGGTGGCCGGTGGGGAGGCAGGGGGCACCTTGCGAAGGCGTAGACGAGGTGGGCGAACTCGGTGATGGGGAGGGCGGCCACGCCGTCCAGGTGGTTCTTGATGCGGTCGCCGATGGCCTTCAGGCGGAGCGCATTCACGGCCAGCGCCCTCACTTGCTGGTCATTGGGTGGCTGCTGCTGCTGCTGCGGCTGCAGCGTCGGTTGAGGCGCCGGAGCGGCGGCGGTCGCCATCGTTGCGCAGTTGCGCGGCACCGGAGCGCAAGCGGTGGAGAGCCGGGAGGTTGCTTTTCCGCTAGTGCGGAAGTGGCAGCCTGATACAAAGGAGAACCGAGCACTTCTCGCCTTCTCGGGTAGTGGTGTGGTGATTGATTGGTGGGAAGAGCCAGAAAATAACAGAAATGAACGGAAATTAAAAGCCTCTTTTCTTCGTTGTATTAATTCTATATTTATATATAAAAATATATATTGTTTGGCAAATTTACCATTGACGATAGGAAAAGAAAAGGTATAACTTGTGCTAACTGCTAATACATTTAGTCATCAAATCACCATGTCTTATGAAAATTGACAACAACGATATTACCCATCGGCATATTACGTATTGGGTAAAGACACTCATGAATTGTGGTTATTACTCATTCTGTGGGTACACTCAAAATTATATGTATATTATTCAATATTTCATTAAAAATGCAAACTAAAGCATGATTGAGTAAGTTGAATTTTAACTGTATGAAAATATATAAGGAAGGAGGGCGACAGGTATCTCAGTCGCGAATCGTGGAGCTCCAATGATCCATTGCGGCTCCAATTCCTTGAGAGATCCCACGAAGTGGTACGCCTCCGAATTTATGAGACCTTCAGTGAAGTAGCGCAACTCCGATTTCATGAGGGCTCCAAAAAATTGGTGTGTTTTTTATAAGGTGGAGATTTGGTGAAACATGAGGTCAAAAATCCAGCTGCTTCATGCGTCAAGAGTGGGGTGTTGGAGTGGCGGCTATGGAGGAAAGGAATGAGAGGGGGAAACCCTAGAGGAGCTCATGCACCCTTATATATTGATAGGTGGGATCCATGTGTCAAAGTTTGATCAGCCACATGTAACTTTTCTATCAATAACTTTCTATGCATTAAGCTCAAATACAAATTCATTACCAACCTCTGTGAACACAAAATGGCACCATACAACATTTGTACCCACGAGCTCTGAGCACTCATATAATCGTACATTTCGCTATCCTTATGTCTCACTTTATTTTTATTTTTTATTTTAAATGCTTCTTTTTCCAAAAGAATTATCTTAACTAATTATGATATGACATTGCAAGTATACAATTTTAATGAAATAAAACCCAAATTTAAATGGTCAAAGTATGATATTTGGATCTTTACTAGAAACTCAGCATGTGTGTAAAGTATAGATCTCTACCAACTAGGTGCACAGCGGCATGTGTGTAAAGTATAGATCTCTACTAACTAGGTGCACAGTGGCCTACTGGGCATAACTAGGTGCATAGGGGCCTAGCGGGCATAGCTAGCACATGTACAAATTATTTTGTCGTTACATAACCACCACGCAACCAGCATTGGAATGAACTTATTACTCCCTTCGTTTCTAATTATTTGCCGTTTTGACTTTTTTAATATAGTCTTTTTGTTATGCACTTAGATATCTATTGATATCTTGATACATAACAAAAGAAATGTATATAGAAAAATCAAAACGACAAGCAATTTGGGACAGGGGTAGTAAATTTTTAATTTTGCCGCCAAATCTGGTGATGAAAAGTTAAAGACACCAAGTGTGAGCAAATCCAATAGCCTTGTCATCTCCCTCTCCAGCCAAAATTTGACAAGTATTCGAAAATCAAAACCCAACAAAGTTGCTATACGGATTGACCATCCTATACGGCCTGCCAAATGCTCCCCAATACTCTCCAAACTGGGTAAGCAAGTTAGGTTTGTCAAATGTGCAAAATAGAGCTTGTTGTAGTGCGAAACGAAATGTTGAAGTGGATGGAGCATATAGATCTTTTTATTCAAAGAACTAACTACCGAAGAGTGGTAAATGTAGTTTGTTGGAATGAACAACTCGAAGATAAATACTTTTGCCAACTTAACCTGATTCAAGTTTTTCAAGGGTGGTGGCTTTGGAATGGAACCGCACTGGAAAGTTCTCCCTGTCAGACCATCCACACCGGTGCCCGTTATCCGGTCCCTGGAGGAGAAGAATGAAGGAAAATGGCCTGCCGCGGTCTACTGGGAAACCCACGGGAAAAAAGACCCTCCCGTTCCCTTTAGATTTGGCGCGATAGAGGACCTCCTCCGGGAGGCGACGGGCCCACCACGGTCCTGCTGTCGCGACGCCCTCCAACGACGTCGCGCGTGTCGAGCCTCCGCTGGTGGCCGCACCGCCGCCGGGCGAGTTGAGCTCCGTCAGCCCGAGCCCCACGCCACCGGGGAGCTTCTGCCTCTGGAGTAGAGGAGCTCCCTCCCAGAGCTCGCCACTTCCTGGATCCTCATGCCGCCGCCGGAGGACAGGGAGTAGGGGCGCAGCTGGAGCCCGAATTTGTGGGGAGCCGTGCACCGGTGAGCAGGGGAGGAGCTCGCACACGCGCGGTCGGAGGGAGGGAGGAGGGGCGCCTGCAGGGTCGGCGCGCCCGTGCTCCGCCCGCCGCCGCATCGGCAAGGGAGGAGAGGCGGCTGGCACCCATTGAGAGAGGAAGGGGAGGGTGGGTGGGGCGCGGGGGAGAGAGAGCGCCAGAGAGAGAAAAAGGGGAGAGAGAGGAGTAGGGGGTGACATTTGGGTCCCGGCGCGAGTAGTTAGGATGAAGGGGAGATATAAAGGATGACTAAGTGTAGGAGAAGTGAATATAAAGGAAAAAATCTCGCTGACCAGTCAGGAATATTCCTTTTTGAAAAGGATGACGAGCGTGGATGGTCTCAGCCGGACAGCAGATAGCATACCAGGCACAGATAGATAGGTAAATAGCTCTATATGATATGACCAGACAACCAAAAAAACCTCGAAAAAGATCTTGGACATGGCAGCGCCTGTGCATGTTAACAAATAAGAACGACAAGAAAACATATGCTTAACCTTACTTCGTAAGTTCAAAATCATCATGACAATGGCATAGACCTACAGCAAGTTAAACTGACATTGACGCAAGTCACATTCAGTCGTCTTCAGCCATCAGCATGAGTAAGGCAAGCTCCGTCATCCAGTCATTTTCTAAGAGAAGCTTTTTACAGATAAAGAACAAAACATCACGTCTATATAAGAACACAATATCCACCGCAACCAAGGCTACCCATCCATTAACATGTTGCATTTGTGGAGGAATAAGAATAGAAGTCCACAATAAAACAAACAAACAAAAGTTTCTGTTAGAATGATCCTCCTTTCGGTTGGCAAAGTGCCAGGATACATTTGCACCAGACTTATATCACTGTAAGACTGAAGAGGCAAGCTGGTCCACATTTTAGCATTGTGTTAGGCGCTGCAAAACCCTTTACCATAACAAGTCTAGGGGGCACTTCATCACAACTTCTCAAATTCAGTTTAATAAAGAGAATCCAGCTAGATACGGGTGACACTTATTTTGATCTTCCTTGGTGGTGTCCCGGGTTTTGACATGTTGCCTGTTCCTGTTTTTCCCTTCTTTTCTGACGGCTTAAGAATCTGGAACGAACATGTTAGGGAATCATCGATGCTCATCATGGCACCAGCATTGTCAAACTCGCCACAGTAGTTGGGTGCAGAAAATATAGTGACAAGCTGGCGCTTGGCGAAAAATTCATAGCCATCCTCCACAACCTGTGCAGAGAGTTTCAGTCAAAACAAAGTCATAATAGTAGTAGTAGTAGTTTCAGATTTTTAGTTATGAGTTTTAGGTTGAGGGTTGAGCTTAAACATTCAAACTGAGACCTTTGAATACCATGCAATGTGACTGAATTTGAGCATTTCACTTGATAGTAAGTCTCAACCAAGTTTAAGGTTGATAGCAGTTGTGCAGAGATTTAAACAATCATTAACAGGACTTATGAGAATCTATGAATACTTGTTGACAGGAATCAAAATATGCAGTTGGCTACATGAGCCAAACCTGAAAAAAATATGCAGTTGGCTACATGAGCCAAACCTGAAAAAACGTGTGAAGTTCCTTTTTCCCAACAGGAGGGTTAGGTATTCTTTTAAGAAACAGGAAGTAACAGTGAAAACATGTTGCTCCTGTTATACTGGAGAATTTCCTTTTAAGAAAATACACATCCAAAATAGACCAGAAGTACTTTCATTCACAAAAAGAATATAGGAACCTGCACAAGTAGGTCTACAAATCAAATTTTGAACATTTTTAATCAAGGTTGACAGGTTGGTGGTCATTTGATCAGGGGTTGAACAATTTTCAGCATGATAGTTTGTGGGATAACATTAACTGAATTATCACATTAAGCATGCACCTGTTCTTACTTGCAAGAAAATTGCATTGCAAGATCAGTATGAATACCTGGTGTGCCCTGCAGATCAAGTCTAGATCATGCTTCTCAAGAAACTCAGCTACCTTGTCAGCTCCGAACGTGAAAGACACTCCTCTGTCATTCTCTCCCCACCCTTCAATATCTTTATCGGGATCTGACCATAGAAGATCGCAGAGGAGACCATGGTCAGGCACATCCACAGGTCGAGCAATGTTGCGTATCTGATCCATATTCTTCAATTCAGGAGATAAACCCCCATGCATGCATAAGATCTTATCATCGATAAGTGCAGCAACAGGAAGACAGTTAAAGCACTCAGTGAAAATCTTCCAGATCCGTACATTGAATCTCCTCTTGCACTCATCAAAGAACCCATATATCCGGTTGATGGAGGCACATTCATGGTTTCCCCTGAGGAGAAAGAAGTTCTCTGGGTACTTTATCTTGTACGCCAAGAGAAGGCATATCGTTTCTATACTCTGTTTTCCCCGATCAACATAGTCACCCAGAAAAAGGTAATTTGCCTCCGGTGGGTAGCCACCATACTCAAATAATCGAAGAAGATCAGAGTACTGGCCATGGATATCCCCTGGCAAAGTGCAAAGGAAATGCTTAGCATCATCCAAATTATTATCTCACCATGCATTATAAATTGATTAAAGATGAGTATAGAGGATATGTTGTTTGGGGCGAAACTATGAACATATTCCCAAGAGAAGGCAGTGCAGAAAATTATATGACACGCGACAATATCTGTTAGTGCACTTAGCACACACAAGACACACAATGCATGAAATTAATCATTGTTTTTTCAATTGAACTCAGCGTAAAGTTAGCTATTCTTTATATGAATATATCACCATATGTTAGACAAACCTAAAATGCCGAGGAGAATATTCTTTGGTCAGCATCTGTTCCCATCAAAGAAACCAAATACGAAATTTGCAGTCAACAGCAACTCCCATTTTTACACATTTCTGTCTAGTATATTGGTATAGTTCGTATCACCCTAACGCAGGGGCGTAGGCAAGGGGTATGCCAGGTGGGCCATGGCATACCCTGATTTCCTGCCCAGTGCATGCAGTGTATTTAGGAAAAACATTCATTTCCTTAGTTAGCACTCGAATCGCCGCTGAGGCCAGCGCTCCTCCGTTCCTCACCGGCAGCGAACGCTCCTGGCCTGACTCCTCCGTCGGGCCATGAACAGGCCAAGCTGCCTACGCATCGTCTCCCCTCCCATCCGATGCGATCTACACTGTCGTTCTCTATCCACTATGCTAAGAAGATCTGATATGCACAATTAAGCATCCAGTGATCATAGTATGTAAAATAGAATTATTAGACTGCAATTATGCGAGTCTACTGTTTAATTGTCATTATACTCCATATAAAATGCGTTCCTTGCTATGAAGTCTTACTATTTCAATTCATTTCACTAACGAGCTGTAGAGTTTGTATGCATTGCTTACTTTGTAGAATGTGAATGGTAAAGAGGAACGGAGAAATTTAGTTTTTTATTTGGAAACATTACAGTCAGGTTCTACCGATTTTCAATGGATTATACCTAATTTTATAGAAAAAAAATTATACGGCATACCCTGAGTTAGAATCCTGGCTACGCCACTGCCCTAACGTGTACTGGATAAATAACATAAAATATACAGTCACACCTTCAAACAAACATTCAAACAATCATTAACAGGACTTATGAGAATCTATGAATACTTGTTGACTTGATATGCTCGATATAAATTCTGGCATGCTAGGATGCCAAGTTGCAAGCTACAATGTAAAGACACCTCTGCAACTTATTGAGTCATTCACACAACTATGATATCTCTTGAGTCCTTGTCTTCCTGATAAAGTTTTCTGCGCTATTGTACTTTCACTGGGAAACCACGAAAAAACTTTTGAGAAATAGTCATTAACATGCTAGCATGCAAGTTACTCTGATTTTTCTCTTATTTGCAATCTCAAGCGGTCCAACATGGTATAGCATCATAGGCATGTTAGACAAGCTATGACATTTCTTGACCATTGATACTCAACTGGCTTATGTTATCCTGTGCTTGATAGAAAAGAGCTACAGTGAGGGTAGGGACCTAGGGGTGTAAATGCCATTACATAAATTGTCAAACTCAGGAGTGAACCAGGGCTCGTGGGGGGTGGGGGTCAGTGCGCTCCCCTAATGCTAAGGATACAATGAGATTAATAGAAAGATAAACATGTTGCCAATTGCATCTAAACACATGGAAGAGAATATCTGTGCAATCCAAAGAAAATCAACATACAAGATACAGCACCATAAAAGATGTGGTACCTTCAGCTGACAATGAAATCAATGCTAAGAAAAGGCTTTATAGCTACCTGGATAAGTATCAGGGTTTAGATGGCATTGCACCATCGAGGTTTGAAATGCCACAGGAGTCATTAAGCTGAGGGAGGTTCAAAAGGACCTCACACCGGCAGATAATCCCTCCCAAATCGCTCATCCCTCCCAACAATGGTAATTAAAAAACCAAAGAAAACCTAGCAGTGTGGCTCCACAGACAGTCATACATCCAAGATCATTTTTGACTTCGCACACCACGCACCCAACTACAATCACCAGCAGAGCTGCCAGAGCATGTCAACACGCCATGGGATGCCAAGAATAAGGGCGAACATCTACTCCAGAAAAGATCGCACCCTTAGCAACAACCACCAGATGGAACACGGCACAAACAAGCAGCGCTAGGCAAGAAATTTCCCCCGGAGGAGACGAAGGAAACGGAGGACCCAACAAGGCTATCAGGCAGGGTTGTCGAGGAGGAGGGTGCCCCTTACCGCATATCTTGATGGGGGCCTCGAGCTCGAGGAGGTTGGGCTGGGAGAGGAACACGTCCTTGGCGGCGGCGCAGAGCCGCCGGATCTCCGCGTCCGTCACCTGCGCGTTGCGCGGCGTGCGCCCGCCGCGGGCCTCCAGGAGCCGCCGGATCATGTCGTCGACCGCCGCCGCCTCCATCGCCTCGCTCTCGCCTCGCCTCGCAGGGGGAAGGGGAAAACCCTATCTGAGGTGCCGCCGCCTTGCCGCGCCTCGCGGATAGAAAACCCCCACAAGCCAAAAGCGGAAACCGCTAAACCCTAGCCGCTGGCCGATCGACGGGAAGACGACACGGAGCGGGAGAGGTGGGGGGAGGCGCCGAGGCGGAGTCGGTGGCCTAGGAGATTATTGCGCCGAGTCCCCCGGCGTGGCGTGTAATTTGGACTGGCTTGACTACGGTCTACGGTTTGGGTTGGGCCCGCGGTGTCAGCCTGCTCTATACTCCTATCTTTGAATCGTCAAAAGCGGTGGACTTCTTGTCAAAAAAAAAGAAGAAGAAGCGGTGGACCGACCGGTGGTGACGTGGTGCCTCGAGGACTAGTCAAAGTTTTTTTAGAAACCTACTAGTAGTCAAAGTTGTTATAGGTTCGCGTTTCTAGTCGGTTTCATCAGCTTTATAAAATTCTTCTAAAAAATCAGCTTCATAAAAATGGATTTTTGTTTCTTTTGCAATATGCAGTTATCGTTAATGTATTCTGCCTGCGGCAGATAAGACATCAGCACGAGTTTACGAGGCGAATTTTCTATTTTTTGAGCAAAGCTTCTTCATCGGTTAAACAACACCATTACAATCATTTTACACACAGAGCTGCAAAAAGCTACTCCCTCGGTCCAAAAGAATGTAACTCTCGCATCATGACGAGTCGAACAATTTCAACTTTGACTAAATGTATATAAAAATATAATAATATTTACATCTTCAAATAGATTTCGTGTGAAAATATATGACATCGTTAATCTATTGATATTCATTTTGTATCATAAATGATAGTGTTATTTTTCTAAATTTGATCAAATTTGGAATTGGTTGACGGAGGTAGTAGGGGTCTATCTACCCAAACAACGGCTACATTTGAAGCAGGAGCATTTTGAGCACACAAATGAGCAGCTTTACGAGCCGTCCTCTTCACATGACTAATCACAAAGGAGGCAAGAGGTGAAATTTCTATTAGCTATTGCTAAAATCACGCAAATCATCCCTAACATCGATATCAAAAAATTAATTTTGATATTGACAATTAAGTAGGAAAATGGTGAGGAAATGATGGACAAGAAATCATTTAACTCATAATTATGATATGAGAAGGTAATGTACTGCATATCAATAACTAAATAACTAATGGTTGGGTGTCATCAAGAAAATCTAGAGTGTGTTTGGATCGCATCCGCAGATTGTCACGCCACATACTCGGCGACACCGCATGGTTTAAGTAGATGTTTGCTTGGTGATCAGTATTGTGGCGTGCCAAACTTGTATAGTTGTATATTAGCTACAACTTCACGCCAAAAGTCCGACGGTCACATTCTAGGCGTGGCGACTGCCGGAAATAAAGCAAACATGCCCCGGCCCTAAGCATTTTTAGATCGAGCGGAGGACGATATTGATTGCTTTAAAAATGAATGATTTGGATTTTTCGATACTATCAGTTGAGGTGGAATTTGAAAACACGCCCCTTATTGTACCTTCATGAACAACAAAATATAAGTTATTTAAGACACTAATATGTATATGAGGTGGAATTTTGACTATCTAATACTATCAGAATATAATTTGGTATAAAAATCAAGTTGAAACCAATAAAAAAAAGTAACAACGGGTGTCACATGTGAACACAACTTTAGTTTTTTTAGCATACAACTTTAGTTTTCTTAATGGGGTCCTAATAATACATATATACTGCTAATACCTATCTGACATGAATGTTTGACCTAAATATAGCTTGTGCGTGTCAAGAGGATGTGATCATATATTTTTTAGAAGATGTATGCGAGTACTTATTTAATTTATATTGTCAACTCTAGCCGAGGAATCGCCGAATCGACGTGACCAACAAACGATGTTCAGGATATGGATGAGGAGATCTGGTGAATGAATAAAAAAATATAAAGCTCCAAATTATACAACATGGTCTCTTGACTTCTCGAGGAATTACGTGCATAGTTTAGTGTTGTTCAGGTCGATGAATTAGAATTTTGAAAGTGGAATTGTAGGTTGGTAGCTCGATGATTTGATAACTACAATATTAATGTTATCTTGAATTTTCAATACACAAATTTATATTGTTCTTACACTTACCGACTTCTCATGACAAACACATACATCCTTAAGTAAGCTATAAGTACTGATATCAATTCGAAGAAAAAACATTATGTTTGCAGAATATCATAACCCATTAGATTTCAAACCGCGTGAATGCGCACTCGCCATGGCGAGTAAAAAGGTTGAAGATCAAAATATCAGAGCACTCTTACATGAACATATGTGTTGGGGGGGGGGGGCCGAAAATCGGATGGGGTCCCGAACACAAGATTCCGGAACGAATATAAGAAAGTGTGCAAAAGCAAGGGGACAAGGCTTCCCCGAAAGTCTGTCACCATCTCAAAAGTTGTGAATCCTTTACACGTGGCTTCGAACCCCCTTTTATAAAGAGGCGAAGGGACTTTTACATTCCGAGACTACCCTCGAATCTAAAGAATATTTCAAGTGTAAACATGTACAAGAATGTCTTTTACATCCCGTGATTTGCGGGGCTAATTTCACATATTTACAAGCCGGTCATCAGTTCACACTTCGAACCCGGACTTTTGAGGCAACGCCTTTGACCTGGTCTTCCCTTGACCTTTGATCCTTCATTCACGAAAATCACCGATCACCAAGATCTCCGAATTGAGTTTCAGCATCCACATCCGAAGTGAAGTTCTCCAAGTTCTCCGAAGTTTCCACCTTCATAATTCCCGAAATCGCCAAGTTTCTGTCGCCCTGAAACAAGAAATAGACCTACGATCCAGCGCCCATTCGGCAATTATCTCGTACATCCTTAAAGGGTTAGCGAATCATGTAAAAACATCGAAACACCTTCACGAACTATTTTACGTCACGAAACAGAGCAGTGATCCGGTGACTCATTTCCGAATATTCTCACGAATTCGCCAAAGTCTTGGTTACTCCGAAGTTCCGAGAGTGAAAGGTTTTTACCCAATTCCCCAACACTAGCCCCTCGGGGAAGCGGGTTGACTCCGACGATCCGTTTCCACGAATGATTATCAGAATTTTGGTAAAAATGTCACCCTCGGAACGTCGGAGCAGACACGCGTCCCCCTAAAAACGCGCAACGGTCATCTCGAGACAACTTCTTGAAACTACCCCCCTCTTCCCCTATAAATAGTGGCCCAGTGCGGTAACTTTATTTCACCGCTTCGCTGCTTTCCCCGAACTTCTGAATTGTTTGCCGCGCGAAGCTTTTAAGACTCCCGAAGTTCGGCGACTTCTTCAACTTTCAGAGGTATCTTATTCGTCTTTCTTATATTTTTTCGGTCGTAAGCCAACTGTTTCGTAGATTCTTGTTTATTGTAAATTGATACGCATTTCGCGTTTATTTTTCTTTCGAAAAGGTGGCTCGTACCAAAAGTACCGCTAGGCCAATGACTTCCGAGGAGTTGGCTGCCGCTGGTGTTCCGCCGACCGAAGAAAACGCGCCTCCTAGTGCAAATGATCCAGTTGCCGAAGTCATTCGTGATTCCGGTAGTCGCGAAGATGGAGAGATAAGGTCTGAAAATAAATCCGAAGGTGGCGAAGATATTTCAAACGTTGAAGTTGACTTGAGTGAACTCGTTGCTGCCAAGACTACATCTCATCCTCCAGCCTTTGTCTTCGGCAAGTCAAAGGTTACTGACGAAATTATTAAAGAATATGAGAAGGCTAGATTTTTCCCTGCTGGTGATGGACGCCCTCCTTCTGGTGAAGAGGTCCCTGCCCCCAAAGCCAACGAAGTCATTGTTTTCAGGGATTTCTTTACCTGCGGACTTAGATTTCCTTGTGATCCTCATCTACCTTCTATTCTTGAGAAGTTTTCTGTGAAAATGCACCAACTGACACCGAATTCTTTCCTGGAACTTTCGAAGTTCTTCTGGATAATGAAGACTTTCAAGTGTACAGCTGGTGCTGACATATTCACGCGTTTGTTCGAGCTTGTGACCGAGAAGGATATTCTTAAGCTTGATGATGGGAAATACTATGAAGCTCACTATGCATGCTGTACCTTCAACACCCGAAGGAAGAATACGCATCCAGACCTCACCCGCATCCAGCTTGCACCTTGCAGCAAGACCAACTTCTCCGAAGACTGGAGCTCGTTTTGGTTCTATGTAAAGGTCGATATGTCCAAAGTTTCTGGCTACACCGGGCCAGCTTATCCGTTCTATTCGCCGATGGCACCTGTGACTGCTATCAGCACCGCTTCATACAATGGCCGGGCCCTTGGTTTCAAGAATTGTGAAAATACTTTTTTCTTGGCTAGTAGCATTCTTGGAGGCCGCGATGCTATTGAAGAGTTTGTCGCAGCTCGGGTTTGGCCCTTATCAGATGGCTGGAAACCTTCGGATATTGTTTTCCTTGATGTGGATTGGGCCTCTCAAAAGGTGTTGTTTCCACGATTCAATTTGCGACTTAAGGATGGTCAGAGTCTTGAAGACTTCATTCTTGAAGTTGAAGAGAAAGTTAACGAAATGGTCGGTGACTCTACTCTAAATGAGTATAAGGCCTACAAGAGCATTGTGAAGCACATGAAAAGAGTGAATTGTGTGTTTTCAGAACTTGGTGCTGAGACTGCTCTCCGATCTCGCCCACCAGGCGTGGACAAGAAGATTTCGGCTGTTGCCATAGCAGTTTGTTCGGCTGCCCCTCCTAAGGCTCGAAGGAGGAGGGCTTCAAAGAAGGAAAAGGCTAAAAGCAGCGCAGGCGACACTTCTTCTCCTGCCGTTCGCCCGGAAAAAACTAAGTCTTTAGAATCTAGTAAGAGGAAGAGGAAAGCCTCCGAAGATATTTCCGACACTGAGATTCAAGCAGCTTCAAGTCTTGCGCAGCTAGGCAAGAAAAAATCTAAGAAGGTTGTGAAGAAGGTTGCTGTTGCTGTTGTCCAGCGTGTTCCTTCGGCTTTTTCTGATGACGAGATGACTGAAGAACCTCGCCAAACAGGTTTCTCTTCTTGCTTATGCTGTGCATTAAGATTCGGAGTTCGTCATGCCTATACTCCAGGTTCTGAGAATGAATTTGTTGATGTTGAAACTTTTTCAGACATTGTTCCCGAAGCTCGGGGAACTCCTGTTGATTCTGCGATTGCTGCTGAAGCTGAGGCTGGTTGTTCCCAAGCTCCTGTTACTAATGATGAGGCTTCTCCGAAGTTTGCTGAAGACTTGGAGCGCACAGTGAGCAAAGGCGGTGACTTGGTTGAAGATCCTTCCCTGATTGGAAATCGTGAAGAAATTCCCGAAGATCAAGATCCCCCGCCCTCAGTCACCGCTTACAACGAGAGTTTTGGTACGTCTTTTAGAGGTGAACTGTTAAGTGTTAGTGGTGAAGTGGTTGGGGGCGGATGATGGTATTCCTAAGTTTTCTTTGCTATGGAAGTCCCCTAAACTTATGGGTGAAACAGGAAGAGATGTTCCGAAGAAGAAACTTCGGTTGACTGGCAAAACCATTTCTGCTGTCGAGAAGCAAACTTCTTCCTCACTTCAGAAATCTTTGGAGATTTCTGACTCTGCGATTCAAGTTCCCTTAGGGACACTTAACAGAAAAGGTTTGTATGTTACTTTCATCTTTTACACTCCGCTGATCTTCTTATTTTTCTTACATGTTTTGTTGCTGAATCCTTTCTGGTTTTCGCAGGTTTTGAAGAGAATGTTCGAAAACTTTCATCATCAGATCTTTCTAGCTTCAGAAAAACCTATGACTTGAAGGCATCTATCGTTGGAAAAATCGTCTCTGAACGGCTCCTCAAAAAGGAGGAACTTGTCGGAAAGCTTGCAGATGAGTCTCGAAAGCTGAAGTGTGACTTAAACAAGGCTCAGGCTTCAGGTCTTGACCTGGAGAAGCGAATCGCAGAACTAGTAGACTCTTTGAACAAATGCCAAGACGAGAAAGGTCTTGCTGAAGCCACTCTTCGTGATTCAAAAAAGGATCTTGAAAAACTCAACAAGCCTCGCGAAGATGACCTGAAGGTGATTAAAAATTTTCGCAAAGAAGCTGACAAGAACACGAAATCTATCGACGAGCTTCGTAGCACTAATGCTGAGCTTTCATCAAAGAATTCTGATCTCGCGAAGACTTTGAGCGCGAAGGAACAGACGATTCAAGATCTGGAGAAGGCTCTGTCTGAGTGTGGTGAGACTTCGAACAAGGATATTGATGAGATTAAGCAAAACCTAAGGCTTCTGTTTGAAGAATACAAGGAAGCTCTGAAGCAATTCGGCACTCGTCCTAGTCCACCTCCTGAAAGTGATGAAATTTCTGACTTGCTGGACTGGATGCTGAAAGAATTTCAGGCTCTTCCAAATGTTATCTCGGGAGCTAGCGATTTCGCTGCTCTATTTTCAGTGGAAAGCCTTCTTAAACTCCTATACGATTTTGACTGTGTTGATCTCCCGAAATTTCGTGAGGCACTCTCGCGATTTCCAGATGCTGCGGGCACTTCGGCTATCCGTCCTAATGAAGATGTCCGAGCTGTAAAGATTAGATTCGCGAAGGAATTCTGGTTTGTAAGCGGGAAGGAATTCGCGAAGAAGATTGCCCGCGATAAACTTGAGAATGTTTTTATTCTAGACTTTGTTGAAATTCTAATGCCTTACGGGCATTCCTTTCTTGATTCTTATCAACTTCTTTTGTCCTTTTTCAGATGATTGAAAAGGAGACGTGCACCAAGGCCGAGGAAAGTCACGAACCAACTTCTGAATCTGAGGAGGATGATGGTACCGACAACGGAGAGGAAGATTCGGGGAGCGAAGGTAGCGGCGACAGCAGTAGCAGCGACGACCAAGATGGCGGAGGGGAAGAAAGCTCCGATCGTCAAACCAGCTCCCCGAAGGTTGACATTGTTGGATGAGGCGACGCTTATCCGAACTTGCTGATTTTGATGTTAAAAAACTTGTAACTTTGTACATTTGTGGGCTGCGACCCTCCTTCTAAACTTTTGTCTTGTAAACTTTAACCTGCGCAGGTCCTGCAAGGTGGGCCTGTGCAGGATGTGATACCTTTGCGAATCCATCGTCAGGATCAAGTAGTTAGCGGTGAAGCTTGGCGGTTATACAAAGAAGCTCATCCTGGATGCGAATTTTCTGACTTTTGGCTTGAATGTTGTCAGTACTTCTCATTGCATAGTTTCCAACTTAGCTGGTTTTTTCTTCAACGTGACGGTTATGCTCTTGTTGCTGAAGCCTTAAGTCCGCGATCTTTCGTGAAGACGGAGCCCCTTAGTCCTATAGCTGGCGATTGCAGTTTTGCTTATGCTAGTGACATTACCGAAAATAGGGGTCGTGAGCCAGGCCGCATTGTCGAACTTCCTTTTTGATTTTTCAGCTCTTCTAAGTTGTGTAACTACATTTTATGAAATTTTGTATGAAATTAAGGCAATAAGCTCGTTTTTAAGAAAAAACGTCACCCTTCCCACCTTGCCGTTTTCATGCAAAATTTCATAGATGTTTTTCTTTTGGCTACTCTTGTTCTCTTTTATCGCGAAATGATTTGTATTTCATCAGAGTGTAAGTCGACAAATTTGTTTCACGAATTTTGTGGACTTGCGCCTATATGGCGAACTTGCCTAGGTTGATATCGCAACCCTCAGTTGCTTCAACCGTTTTGTGCGATTACTATTTTTTTCGGAGATGACTGAGCCCCTTGGCTCTTGGAGTAACATTTTCGGCTAGAGAAATTCTCCTGAAAAACTTAATATAGTTCTTCATGTATGTTCGCTACTATGCTGATTTGTTCTTGCGATTGAAAAAACATTTTCTACCTTATGATTTTTCGCACAAAAAATCCTGAGCCAAGACCTTTGTATTTTCCGGGCCACAACTTTCAGTTGTTCCCACCCTTTTGGTAGGATGTCCCTTTTAAGGTGGGATCTAGGCCACAACTTGTTGTTGTCTCAGGCCTTTCGGTAGGATATCCTTTTAAGGTGGGATCTAGGCTTTCACGGAGCCTTCGGCTATTAAGGAGCCTTTTCACAAAACTTCTCTTTCTCTTTCTGAATCTCAGCTATTATTGAGCCTTTTTGTGGAACTTTCACTTTCCTCTTTCGCATGACGGAATTTTGGCTATAACGGAGTCTTTTCACGAACTCTTCTTTCTCATGATGGAATTTAGGCCATCACAAAGTCTTTTCAAATTTTCCTTTCTTACGATGGAATTTCGGTTATCACAAAGCCTTTCACGAATTTTTCTTTCTCATGATGGAATTTAGGCTATCACAAAGCCTTTTCAAACTTTTCTTTCTTACAATGGAATTTCGGCTATCACAAAGCCTTTCACGAATTTTTCTTTCTCAGAATGGAACTTAGGCTATAACAGAGCCTTTTCTCGAATGTTTCTTTCTCAGGATGGAACGTAGGCTATCACGGAGCCTTTTCACAAACATTTCTTTCTCAGGATGGAACTTAGGCTATCGCGGAGCCTTTTCACGAACATTTCTTTCTCAGGATGGAACTTAGGCTATCACGGAGCCTTTTCTCGAACGTTTCTTTCTCAGGGTGGAACTTAGGCTATCACGGAGCCTTTTCTCGAACGTTTCTTTCTCAGGGTGGAACTTCATAAGACACATAATTTGGGGGAAGTCTCTTTTCATATATATCACAAAGAGTATTTACATAGGATCCACCTCGTTAAAAACCTTGCCCCTTGATTTATGGCCCCCTTTGCAAGGAAAAGAGTAGGGTCCTTTTTATTCTAAGTAAAGAACGAGAATTAAATATTTTTGTTCCTGAAACCACTTATAGTTCTGTGGTTCGGGTTTTTACAATTTTATGGAATCTAAACTTGCGAAAAGAAATGCTGAATAATAAATCTAGCTACTTTTCATGATTTTCAAGGGTAGTACCTCTTTAGGCTGTCTGCATTCCACGAATGCGGCAGCTCTTCGCCGGTTTGGTCTGTTAAGTGAAAAGCTCCTGGCATGCTAGTTTCTTTTGCTATGTAGGGTCCTTCCCAAGATTCCTGAAGTTTCCCGGGATTCTCCCAATTTTTCTTTCTTTTCAGCACTAAATCACCGTTCTTGATGTCTTTCCTAACTATTTTTTTGTCCTTCCATGCCTTGGTTTCTCTTTGATACTTTTCAATGTTTTCCGATGCTTCAAGGATTGTGAGCTCAATCATGTCTTTCTCTACCTTCATGTCAATTTCTTCGATTTCTTTTGCTTTTTGGACTCTCAAACTTTCATTCTTGATTTCCTCCGGTGTCATTGCTTCAGTCCCAAATAGTAGTCGAAAGGGTGTGAAACCTGTTGCCCTTGACACCGTTGTGTTATGAGATCAGATTACCTTCGGTAATTCATCTATCCACTTGCCTTTCTTCTGATCATACAGATATTTCTTGATTCCTGAAAAGATTAGCCTGTTTGCCCTTTCAACAGCCCCCTTGGACTGCGGATGATATACTGAAGAGAACTTCGCGTGGGTTCCTAGGGTTTTACAATATTCTTTGAAAGAATAACAGTCGAACTGTTTTCCATTGCCAACAGTTAATTCTCTTGGTACTCTGAATCTGCAAATTATGTTCTGCCAGAAAAATTTCTGAACTGTTGGTGCTGTGATATTCGCCAACGCCTTCGCCTCTACCCACTTGGTGAAGTAATCAACTGCCACTGCTGCGAACTTGCAATTTCCTTGAGCTGTTGGCAATGGGTCGACCAAATCTATTCCCCACCTTTGCAGAGGCCATGATGGTGGAATTAGATTAACTGGAATAGATGGTAGGTTTTGCTGATTCGCTGTTTTTTGGCATGCTTTGCATTCCTGAACCAGCCTCTTTGCATCAAACTTTATGGATGGCCAATAGAATCCTTACTTTATTACTTTGTTTGCTAGAGCTCTTGTGCCTATGTGTGCACCACATAATCCACTATGGATTTCTTTAAGAAGTTCTACACCCTTATCGGAGGTAATGCACCTTAGCCACGGTTCGGTTACTCCGGACTTGTAAAGTTCCCCATTCACTACAGTGTATCCTCTTGCTCTTTGCCTTAGCCTTTTTTCCTCCAACTCATCTTGTGGTTCATAGTGGCCCCTCAAGTATGCCATGATTTCGGCTCTCCAATCGTGAGTTTCTACAATGTTCACCGTTTTTGGCTTTGGATCTTTGATGGATGGCTCTCTGATGATTTCGAAGAACACGTCCGGAGGCATTGCCTGGTTCTGAGCTGCTGTTTTCGCCAGTTTGTCTGCTTCGTTATTGTCATTTCTTGGTATATGTTGGACCGAATAGCCCTTGAAATGCCTTTCCATCTCTCTGACTTTCTCAAGATACTTCACCAGAACAGGATTTCTTGCTTCGCTCTCTTTCTCAATGTGTTCCTGAATGACTTTGGAATCTGTCTTGACGATGAAGGTTTGTTGACCTAGAGCTTTCATCTTTCTCAAGGACAGAAGCAGAGCCTCGTATTCAGTTGTGTTGTTCGTAGAGTATACATCATCCGCGAAATCAAGCCGAGCAGCGTATCTTATAACGATTCCTGCCGGAGATGTTACAATTGCTGATATTCCAATCCCTCTATCGCACCAAGCTCCATCACAATGCACCACCCATAGTGTGACTATATCTTCGCCAGGATTATGAGTTGGTGATGTCCAGTCCACGACGAAATCTGCCAAGACTTGCGATTTGATTGCATTTCTTCTTTCGAAGTCAACTGTGTATTCTGATAGTTCAGCGGCCCACTTGATGATTCGGGTCGATGCCTCTTTATTTGTGAACAAATCATTCAGCGGTTGATTCGTGATAACTCTTATTCTGTGACCCTCGAAGTAATGCCTTAACTTTCTTGCTGCCATAATGACTGCATATGCTATCTTCTCTAATTCAGAGTAAAAGAGTTTGGATCCCGAAAGAGCTTCCGAAGCGAAGTATACTGGAATTTGTTTCAATTTTCCTTCTTCCTCTTTCTCTTGTACTAGTACAGCACTCACGACTGAATTAGAAGCAGACAAGTACAGCAGGAGTGGCGATTTTGGCTCTGGAGGACATAGTTTGGTCATGTTTGATAAGTAATCTTTGAGTTCTTGGAAGACTTGCTTCTGAGATTCAGACCACTGAAAGTTCTTGGAACTTCGGAGAACTTGGAAGAAGGGCAAGATTCTCTCTGCAGCTCTAGGGATGAATCTGTTAAGGGCGGCCACTCTCCCTGTCAGCTTTTGTACATCTTTCACCGAAATAGGATCTTGCATCTCAACTAGGGCCTTGATTTTGTCAGGATTTACTTCAATACCCTTTGTCGAAACCAAGCACCCCAAAACTTTTCCTTTGTGGATGCCGAAAACGCATTTCTCAGGATTTAGCTTAAGATTTGCTGCTCTGAGGTTCGCGAAGGTTTCCGCTAAATCACTGATGTGGTCTCTTCTTTGAATGCTTTTGACGACTATATCGTCGACATATGCTAGAATATTTCTCCGAAGCTGAGGATGAAGCACTATTGCTATCATTCTTGAAAATGTGCACCCTGCATTCTTTAGACCCTCTGGCATTCTGACGAAGCAAAAAGTTCCGAAAGGAGTGATGAAACTTGTTTTCTCCTCGTCTTCTCTTCGCACCCTTATTTGATGATACCCTGAGAACATGTCCAGGAGTGATAGCATTTCGCTGTTTGCAGTGTCATCAACGACCTTGTCCACCCTTTCTAAGGGGAAGTCATATTTCTTGCAAGCTTTATTCAAATCTGTGAAGTCCACACACATTCTCCACTTCCCATTCTTCTTCTTTACTGGCACAGTGTTAGCCAGCCAAACAGGATACATGACTTCCCTAATCACCTTGGCATCCTGAAGCCTCTGTACTTCAGCCTCTACTGCTTTGACTTTTTCTTCGGACATTTTCCTGAGTTTTTGCTTCTTCGGAGTTATTTTCTCATCTGTGTCCAGGGCATGCTCAATGATATCCCTATCGACACCTTGCAAGTCTTTGGCCGACCAAGCGAAGACATCTTTATTCTTGTTCAGGAATTGGGTAAGTTCTTTCTCCTCTTCGGGACTAAGATGAGCCCCTATCACGACTGCTCTGTCTGGCATATCATCTAAGTACACTTTTTTTGTTTCGCCGTCAGCAGCTATCTCGATTTTTTCTTTATCCCTCTTAGCCTCAACATAGGGTTCTTTGTTTTCTTCGGCGGAGTTTAGCTGATGGACATTACTTTGACCCGGCGTGAAGCCCTTCTCAATGTTTCTGGCTTCTTGTTGGTCACCGAATACCGTGATGACCCCCTTGGGTGCTGGAATTTTCATGCACAGAAACTGTTGCCATATCACGGCGTCAAATTTGTTGATGAACCCTCTTCCGAAGATCGTGAAGTAGGGATGATACATGTCGACTACGTCAAAAGTTAGAGTCTCAGTTCTAGCATTGTCCAGATCCCCGAAGGACACTGGAAGAGATATCTTTCCTGCCGGCTTGATTGGCTTTCCTCCGAAACCCAGTAGTGGGTACTCTGGTGGCTGCAGCATGTGTTGACTCAAGCTCATTTTCTCGAAAGTTTTCATGAATAAAATATCTGTCGAACTTCCATTGTCCACCAGAACTTTTCCGATGACCCATCCGGCTATGTTCACCTCGATGACCATGGCATCATTGTGATCTGTTGACTTCAATCTGAAATCTTGTTTGGCGAAGGTTATTGGTACTTTGGCCCATTCTGGTCGCGCTGCTGGACCGTCATTGATGACTGTGTTCACAGATCTGAAATAGTTGTTTCTTTGCCTCTTTGTTTCGAACTCCATGGCCGAGCCTCCTGTGATAGGCATGATAGTTCTGAAAGAAGGCAATGCTTTCGGGTTGTGGCCTCTTGAACTCGACTCTGGCCTTGATGAATTGTCTGGTGGCGGTGGCAATATTTCTTGGATTGGTTGTGGTTGCTGAATGGTTTGAATTGCCTGAGACTGAGGATAGAACTGTTGCGAAGGCTGCCAGAATGATTGTGCCTGTTGAAATTGTTGAATTGGGATTGGGCTTGGTTGAAGACCCATGAGCTGTGGTTGCCAGAAGTTTGGGTGGAATTGGTTCGGCATCGTGGAGGTAATGATCATCATAGTTTTCTCTTGTTGGATTCTTGCTATGTTCTTTTTGGTTTCTGGGCACGCTTCGGTGCTATGGCCTCTGCCATGATATCGGTAGTAGAAATATGGATCTCTTGGATCGTGGTTCTGCACTATTGGGGGTCCTCTTCCTCTCGACGCAAAACCTCCTCTTGTGCTTGGTCTGTTGTCCTGGTTAAAATGAGGGTTTTTCACATTGTTGATGTTTCGTGGGGTTTGAAACTGAGGTCTCCATGCTGTTCCTCTATTGCCTTGCCTTGCTTGATTTCGTTCGGCAACTCTTTTTCGGTGATCTTCATCGGACTTGATGTATTGTTCAAGTTCGTCAAAAAGTTCCTCGATGCTCTGAGGTTCTTTTCTGGTTAAGTGCGAAGCTGTTGGTCCTGGAGTCAAGCCTTTGATAAGCGCTTGGATTGTTGTTTTGTCATCTGTTCCTGGAATTTGGGACTTCTGTTGCATGAATCTTCTCACGAAGCTCTGCAGTGGCTCCCTATCTCTTTGCTTGCAATTAAGAGGTCTGATGGTTTTGCAGAAGTTTCATGAAACACTTGAAATGCTTGAATGAATTTCGTCTTGAGATCGATGCAGCTGCAGATTGAATGTGGAGGCAATAAGGAGTACCAATTGAGGACTGGACCTTCACAAGTAATGATGAAAGATTTAGCCAATGCAACATCATCTCCTCCTGCCGAATTCACGGCTGCTTCATAGCTCATGATGAATTGCCTAGAATGCCCATATTCATTGTACTTTAGGAGAGAAACTGGTTTATATTTCGGTGGCCATGGTGCTGTTTGCAGCCCTAGCGAAAGTGGCGACTCTGGATCTGCGAATGGCGAGATTCCATTGCCTGTGAAGAAGTTTTCTCTTGGAGTTCTTTTGTGCTGGCCAGAGTTCTGGTGTGGCGAATCGCGCCATAGTGAACTGTTCTCTTGTTCTTTTAATTCATCAATTTCTCTTTGCATTTTTTCTAGTTGTTGCTTTGCCTGGTTGAGTTTCTCCAATTTCTCCGAAACTTTTCTTTTCGCTTGCAGCTGATTCGTGAATCTTTCTTTCTCCTTCTGAAGCATCAATACATTTTGGTTCACTGTTTCTAACTCTCTGTCCATAGCCTCATCATCTTCTTCTTCATCTTCCTCTTCAGCGAATGCTTCCAGAGTATGCGCAGTTTTCTCAGCTCGTGCCTTCTGGAGAGCTTCGAGTTTTGCCCTCCTCTCTTGGTCTGAGATCTGCGAAGGTTCTGCAGTCAGAGAGTTTCCATTGTCTTCTTCGACATGATGGTCTTCCTGGTTAGCTTCAGTGGGTGTGTTCTTCTTGGACTTCTTCTGTGGAGGTATCGTGAGTTGTTTTTCGGCTGAGACCACGGTGGGCGCCAATGTTGGGGGGTCCGAAAATCGGATGGGGTCCCCGAACACAAGATTCCGGAACGAATGTAAGAAAGTGCGCAAAAGCAAGGGGACAAGGCTTCCCCGAAAGTCTGTCTCCGTCTCAAAAGTTGTGAATCCTTTACACGTGCCCTCGAACCCCCTTTTATAGGGAGGCGAAAGGACTTTTACATTCTGAGACTACCCTCGAATCTAAAGAATATTTCAAGTGTAAACATGAACAAGAATATCTTTTACATCCCGTGATTTGCGGGGCTAATTTCACATATTTACAAGCCGGCCATCAGTTCACACTTCGAACCCGGACTTTTGAGGCAACGCCTTTGACCTGGTCTTCCCTTGACCTTTGATCCTTCATTCACGAAAATCACCGATCACCAAGATCTCCGAATTGAGTTTCAGCATCCACATCCGAAGTGAAGTTCTCCAAGTTCTCCGAAGTTTCCACCTTCATAATTCCCGAACTCGCCAAGTTTCTGCCGCCCTGAAACAAGAAACAGACCTACGATCCAGCGCCCGTTCGGCAATTGTCTCGTACATCCTTAAAGGGTTAGCGAATCATGTAAAAACATCGAAACACCTTCACGAACTATTTTACGTCACGAAACAGAGCAGTGATCCGGTGACTCATTTCCGAATATTCTCACGAATTCGCCAAAGTCTTGGTTACTCCGAAGTTCCGAGAGTGAAAGGTTTTTACCCAATTCCCCAACAATATGCATTCCACCTTTCGATGTAAAAAATATATACAAGATATACTCCCTCCGATTCAGGATTACTATGTGTAAGTCGTTTAGCACGTTGACACGGTCATCAAAGCACAACTTTGACTTCTCTTTTCTATAAAAACATTTATTGAAAAGTTATATATGTATATTTTTATGAAAGTATTTTTTAAGACAAATTTATTTATATTTTTAGAAAAAGAAATAATTTCCGGCCCCTGCAACCTCACGTAGCCAAGTTTTTACATAATTCTCAGCTTTCAAGCTGATCACGAAGGAAGTAGTACGCAAACGATGGGAGCAAATTAAAAGCAAAGTCTATTATTAGTTCTCCATTCATTATTAGCAAAGGTATCCAAAGCGATAATTCTAATGTCTTACTTGCTAAACGAACAGTCTCCTTTGTATCCTCACGCTGCAACAAAGACTATTGTCGTAACCAATACGCTCATATGAGAAGAGCTTGCATAAAAGAGGAAAATCGATTTCAAAGACCAAATCGTTACACGTGCACGGAATTGCCCATATAACAATCGTCACCCAATAAAAATAATCTTCTATTTTTTTAGTTAAGCATGTTAACTAATTTCCAAGCATATGAGATATTGATTTTGGTGGAGTTAACCCAATAGCTATATTAACAACTATCCAAATGATCTTAACATGATGACAATCAAAGAAAAGATGCTTAATTGATTCATAACATTTTTACTCCCAGACTAGTTCTTCTTAACAAAGTTATCCTTTATCAGAATAACACCTCGTTGGAGATATCAAAGGGAAATCTTTATTTTAATAGGAATCTTCAACTTCCATATAAATTTATTATAAAAGAAACTATCCTGGTTTATATGTTTTCCACATTTCCAAACTCAACGACTTGAAAGTTATTTATGATTTGTATTTTTGATGTTTGACTCAAACTTTGTCCAAAACCACTTCTAACAGAGGGAGTATTATAAATTTATAATCACCAACGAAATCCGTTTTACCACTCTTTTCATTTCTTCAAGCTTTAGGTTATCTCACGTGAAAAGAGCTTTCATCCTTGTGTTCGGTCAAAATTTTCCCACCAAACATAATATTTTTGGCAACATCTTCAACTTAATGCCAACACATTCCATGTTTCCTTTTCGTTTATAAACTCTGAACCCGAGCAGCGGAAAACCAAAAAAAAAACGAAAAAGAAGCCGAAAGAAAAGGATCAACACGGACACACACGGTGGTTACACGCTACGCCACACAAGAGCCGGACGCAGAAAAACCCACGGCGCCGAACTGAGAAACCCAAACCCACACACAACTGAAAGCCAACATAAATGCACACCCGCTTCTGCACGGACCCAGAGGCAGGGACGACAGCGACCGCTGTGGCTAGCTGCCACCGCTGCTGCTGCGGCGCTGCCGCACGGCCGCGCCCGGGAAAAAAGCGGCCAAAACCCCCGTAAAAAGTCCGGGAAAAAACAAGCCCGAAGCGGGGGGCGCGCGCGCGAGCGCGAGCGAGCAACCGGCCACCCACCGAGCTCGGCTCCGCTCAGCGGCAGCAGCACGGCATGGGCGCAACACTAAAAAGAAGGAAGCGGCCGCGCCTCCAACCCCAAACCCACCACCTCCTCCTCCTCTCTCTCCTCGCATCCTCCTCCTCCCCCTCTCCTCCTCGCGGTGAAGCTGCTGGGGTCGTGGTGCGGGCGGGATGGACGAGCAGGGACTCGGCGGCGGGAGCCGCGGGGCGGTGCGGGACCACGGGCGGGAGGCGATGGCGCTCCTGCAGCACCACCAGCGGCGGCGGCAGCTGGAGGAGGAAGAGGAGGAGGAGGCGGCGGCGCGGCGCCAGATGTTCGCCGGGGTGGCGGCGTTCCCGGCGGTGGCGGCGCTCCCGGCGGCGGCGGCGCTGGGGCTGGGCCACGGCGGCGGCCAGCAGGTGGACTACGGGGAGGAGGCGGGCGGGTTCGGGGACAGCGACGCGGGCGGGTCGGAGCCCGAGCCGGCGCAGGCGCGGCAGCGCGGGGGGTCCGGCAGCAAGCGGAGCCGCGCCGCCGAGGTGCACAACCTCTCGGAGAAGGTGCCGCCGCCGCCTCCCGTTTCTTGTTCGTGTTCGTCTTGCTGTGTGCTCTGAGTTCTCTCGGTGCGAGCGCTAAAGATCATTGCTCTGTTTGGGTTGGCTTCTGGGCGCAGAGGAGGAGGAGCAAGATCAACGAGAAGATGAAGGCGTTGCAGAGCCTGATACCCAACTCCAACAAGGTCAGTGGAAACCAAGGAGAGCTGTCTCTTCCTTCGCCATGAATTGAAGGTTGTTGAGCTGTTTTCGTTCTGGTAACGAACTTAATGTGGTTGAGTTGTGTTGTTTCTTTTGGTTTTCAGACTGACAAGGCATCCATGCTTGACGAGGCCATTGAGTATCTGAAGCAACTGCAACTCCAAGTGCAGGTGAGCAACTTGTACATGTCTATATGATGCGAAAGCATATTTCGGCCACTTTCCGACTCAAACTAGGAGAATTAACATATAATTGGTACACCAGAGTATCTTGCTTTATTCCAACCTGTGACGACAAGCTAGTGTGATTCTGATGCCAGCCCCCTTATTATATCCAGCAGGTGGCCTTTGCATGATGTGTGATGGGTGCTTCATTGATTTGCATATACCTTTCATTTTCATTTGCTCACACATGATTTGGTTGACAGGTTGCTTTCTTTGTTTTTAAAGTGTTATAAGATCGTTCCCCACCATTGCCAAGCTTGCTTCTTGTTTTGTTGAATAAAAGCTCCTCCCTGTCTATTACGTCGGATGGTAATTTGGGCGCTAGGTTCTTGTCAAGATATATACTTAATACATAATGTCATTGAGTTCTGTGAGCCCAAGATAATTAGTATGACAACTGGACTGGGAGAACTGCCATGGTATGCACAAATCTTTATATGCTGCAATACATGTCGATAAAAGTTGGTGCCAAACAGGGGCAATGGTAGGTAGTCATTAGGGGGCATCTCCAAATTTTCACCATATTTTGAAAAAACAGTGCACATCTCCAAATTTTCACTGTATTTTGCTCTAGCTTCGCCACTGGTGCCAAAGATGGTTTGCAATAGCCTAAGGTGCTAAGCAGTCAAGACACATAGTTTCAGTGATAGGTTGACAATGCACGGCAATGTACGTGGTTAGTGTTAAGCCAAGAATACTGCCTATTTCCTGTAGTGTACAGAGATATTACTGTTTGTGACAGTGAGCTCGTAGATTTGAACCAAATGTTACTATTACCTGGGTGCATTTTAAAGAACACGTGTCAGTTGACATACTATTCTTAGATTTTCAATGTCAGTTGACCTAGATTTCAATGCTAGTTGCAAAACTGCAACTATGGCTTTAATTTTTGTCCTATGATTTTTTGTTTTACAGATGCTGTCTATGAGAAATGGTGTTTACTTGAACCCACCATATTTATCTGGTGCACTTGAGCATGCACAAGCATCGCAAATGTTTGCTGCACTTGGTGGGGGCCACATCACAGCGCCAAGCTCAGGGGCAGTGATGCCACCTGTGAACCAAAGTCCAGGAGCTCATCAGGCATTCGACCTATTAAATCCTCCTCCACAAAATCAACCGCTATCTTTTGTCTTACCAAGTGTTCCTGACAAAACCATTCCAGAACATCAATTTCAATTGGAATCATCACAGTCCCACCTTCGAACATTTCGGATGCCTGAATCTTCTGAGGTAACTCTCTTTATTTGGAATAGATCATAATCTTGACCCAAAGCCTTCTTAAATATCGCTTTTTCAGTTTCTTTGGTGTTTTCTTAACTTATTTTTCTTTACAAGATGATGCTTCGGGGGGAGATGATTGCAAATAATCAGCTAACATCAGGTCAAGAAAGAGTTAGTTTGCCAGGTTTGTGGTTATTTAATTCCATTTGTTGCCCATCAAAGTTTCTCTTCTCACCCTTGTCATTTTGCTGACACTTCCCTTTCACCCCTTACAGGAAATGATATGAATCCCATTAGGCAAGAATCATCGGTTGTAAACACTGATCATTTCGATGGTTGCTCACGTAACAAAGAGTGATTACATTATATGGTACCCAAAAAAAAAATGCTGGACATGTGTAGGTAAGTTTCTCCTCTCATGCTTGAAGAGACACGCGGGTGGAAATAGATGGTCACAACATAGCATTACTCCAACAACTTGACCTTTTTTGAACTAAGAAGTTGGACTTTGGTTCTCTGTTGGTTTGAATTGGCTTGCCATATTTTTTTAGCATGCCGTCTCATGTTTGATTAGACTATTGGTTGTTAAAAATGTGAAAATTGGTGATCCTTCAAGCTCAGGACAGAAAAATCAGCTTGATAGTGAAATTGATGTAGCGTGTAGAATGAAGTAGGTCGACAGGAGTTCATTGCCCCCTGCCATTATGAAGTTCATTTGTTCTGTGGCTTCAAACATATCACAACAAGGAATAGGTGCATTAATCATGGTACTTCCATAGCATAAAGTTTACATGCATTCTATATACCATCATATCCTCGGATCCGACTGCTACAAATGGCAAGTTAGTTAAAAGAATAAGGCAGTAGCTCAATTGCTCCCTGACCTAAAATTGCTTTTGCTATTTGTTAACATCAGTTGCTATTTGTTAACCTTTCATTTGTTTTCAGTCTTGGGACAGCTTAGGAAATGGCGACCGTTCAAACTGAGTTGAGGACTGAAGGCAGGATGAGTGAGTGACATAGTTCAATAACCCAGCTGACACGCAGCTTCAATCTTATTCACCATTTCACCTCCTTCACCGCAATAGTAACTTTATTTTTTTTGAAGCAACCTGAATGCTTCGCTTAGCATAGCAGGGCAGTATTGATAGTAGAAAACCATGCTTTGCACATTTCATGGTCAATGGGAATTGGGAAACCAGCAGATGACTGAGACTGTAATGTGTTTTTCAACTAGCAGCGTAAGCCAAGCTGTGTGTAAAGCTAGATCTGAGTTGTGAGGCTAGTTTGCCAGCTCCACGAAGAACTGTGCTACCAGATCAGAGTTCCTGAAGATAGTCTCTTGAAAGCAGCCCAGAGACCTTAAAGGCTTCATGCTTATTTGTAGCATTTCAAAAAGGGAGGCAGAAGTCGATTTTTAGGGTATAATTCAAAACAGTCTATTACGCATCCAAGTTAATCTTTAGCATGAAGATGTCAGATAAGACTTGAAACTTACCATGTTTTCCATTTCTCAGAGTGTGCGTGTATGTGAGCATATGTGTCTTTGCGATTCGGAAAAAACTCATGCATGTCGATCTACACCGTTGCAAACCTAGGGGATGGACCAACACTGGAACTTGCCCAGCTTACGATCGCGTCCGGCTCAGAGCCGTCTGCCGTTCATGGCGCCACGGTACTCGGCTGGAGCCCGTGCCGCACCCGTTCCCGTGCCTCGCACTCCTCGACGGCACCTTCCTCAGCGTGCCGGACGGCGAGGTCCACTGCATCCCCGCGGCGGCGCCGGGCAACTCCCGCTGCCACGGCTCCGTGGGCGGCGGCGGCTGGCTCTTCCTGCAGAACTTCGACTTCGACAGCGGCGTGTTCTCGCTTTCGGTGACGAACCCCTTCTCCGAGGACGTCCTGCGGATGCCCGACGCCGACGCCATCTGGCGCCACGAGCCGCAGGACGACCACGACGCCGCGCGAAGCCCGATGCTGCACAAGCCGCCCGTGCCGCTCTCGCCCATGGACGGCGGCGGCCCGTCGCCGGATTCCCTCTTCGCTGTGCTCATCACGGACTGCGCCTACGAGAGCGTGATCTCCATCTTCAACTCCTCGGCCACCGCCGCGCGCAGAGTGCCCGGCCGTGAGCGCATCTCCGACGTCGCGCTCGTCGGCGGGAAGCTGTACGCCCTCTCGCCCCGGAAGCTCTTCGTCCCCGAGGTCGATTCGAGCTGCAAAGCATGCGAGCCAAAGATCCCACCCATGAAACCCATCGCCGACGTCGACATCGCCGTCGATACACCGGCGACGGGGATCCTTCACAAAACCATTGCTGGTGAGGGATATGCTTGTGCGCACTGGAACTACCTTGCTGAATCCGGCGGTAAACTGCTGCATGTCAGGCGCCTCATTGGATGCTTGAGCACTTGGCCGGATGGAGAAAGGATGGAGCATAGTCTGACCTTCTCATTTGAAGTGTATGAAGTAGACATGGCCGCTGATTCTTGTGTGCAGTGGAGACGGCTCCGTTCTTTGGGAGGCGAAGTAGTTTCCGAGAACATATCCGCTGGCTATGTTCAGCTTCTCTTTTTTTCTCTTGCACGATATTTTTCTCTCGGAACAAATCTACCGTATAAATTAGCACACGATACCTTTATTTCAGAACAAATCAGCCGTACAAATCAACAGAGATTTGCCGAACAGAGCTGGTCAACGGTCGAATTTTTTGTGATATTTATGGCCCCAATGTATTATGTAGCATGTGCCATAAACTCATGACATCAGGCATATATCTTATTCAGTTTTTCCATACCAACATTGTAAGAAATAGATAATTTACAATTATATATTGGTTCTAACTATAATATACGTGAAGTGGATTCAAATTTTACTCATATGTGGGTAATTTAGATGCAAAATTTAAGTGGTCACAATGTTAGTGGTGGACAATTTAGATGTAAAATTAGAGAGAAAAATTGCTTTACCATTGCAAGCAACCCAGGGCTAGAAAGGCTAGATGCTTTTGTTTGGAATATCATGCCACTCAGGAGCTGAATTTGTGACGTGCAGATCTTTGTGCACTTGGTTCAACCAGCCCATTCAGCTGGTGGGGTCCGAATCAGAACCGGCCATAAATTCAGAGCCTGATTGGTTGAAGGCCAAAGTTGCCAAACCAAAGTTTTGGCCATTTTAAATTTTGATCATCAATTCAAAATCTTGACCAATTTTGACAATTCAAATGAACTAAGGTGCACAAGATGAACCTTTTTAGCCACTCATTCATTTAGATTGTTAAAATTGGTCAAAATTTTGAATTGGTGGTCAAAATTTAAAATGACCAAAACTTTGGTTTGGCAGCTTTGGCCTTCAACCAATCAGACCCTCAGTTATTCAGATACGAGCAACCCGTAGCAAGCTGAATTTTCTTTACTTGAGTCCCGTTGCATCATGAAATAGTTTAGGAACCTGTCGTGCACTCCCTAGTCCCTTTCCAAATTCTACACCGTCTCGAGTAAACTTTAAAATAGTTAAAACAATTTATACAATTTGAAACGAACAGAGCAGTTGGTAGCCACCGCATTTCAGAGTCCATTCGAGGCCTGGCTTGTTTGCTTGGAGACCTGGGAAAGCTGCCTGACCCAGGCAGCAACCTCAGGCGCACGATTTCGTCAGCTTAGGGTCAAGATCGCTCCCTGGAGCCCCGGCTGCCTGCCAGGGCTGCATCCAAACAGAGCCTTACGTAGTGCGCTGTGATGATTTGCACAACTGTCTAGCAACTCAGAGCTTAAGGCCCAGGCGATGCAACGTGTAAGCAACTGCACCCTTTGTTTTATGGGAAAGTTAGCCAGCTCCACTATCAGAGTTGTGCTGTATCAGAAATGTGAAGGCCGTCGGAAGCAACCCGTGGCTAGAAAGGCTGGATGCTTTTGTTTGGAAATATCGTGCCACTCATATTGTGATGTGGATTTCAGGATGCAGTCTTTTGTCTTGTGCACTCAAAGTTTCTGGTTACTTCTTTCCAAAAAATTTGTTTCTGATTCAACCTGCCCATAAATCCAGTTATTCAGATATGAACAACCCGTACGAAGCTGAACTTTTCACATGATATACTACTCTCAGCAGAGATTTACCGCATGCCATGTTTCACATATGTTCAGCTGATTTGTAGGACTAATTTGTTTAAAAAGATACCGCGTGCTGATTTGTTCGACTAATTTGTTCGGAGAGAAAAAGGAAGCAGAAAGAAAAAAGCCGAACAGAGCTGAAATTCCCGTAAAACGGCAGGAACTCTCGACTCTGAACTCCAAAATTTTACTTGGACCACGAGAAATTTTCTCAAAAGTTTCTCCAGAAACCGATCGGTTTCAGGTCAAATCAAATCAAATGAAGCCGGCGCAAACGGTGGCTGACCACGACCTGCGCACGGCACCATCATCATCGTCATCGGCGTCGCGTCACTGCGATCGCCTCCCCCCGAGACGAAATCCCCCTCCCGTATTTCGCAACGCCGACGGCTCAACCACCGCCGCACCACCGCCACCACCAGCAGCGCCATGCGCCCCCGCCCCCTCGCCCCTCCATGACGCCCCCGCCCCTCCTCCTCACCGCCCACTCCGCCGCCGCGCTCCTCCTCCTCCTCGGCCCCGACGCCGCCCGCGCGAGCAAGCGCAGGCGCCGCGGCGAGGCCGGCGGCAGCGGCTCCGACTCGGACCCCGAGGCGGCAGACCCACCCGCGCCCCCGGAGCAGGCGGCACCTGTGACCCCGGAGCAGGAGCCTCCGCCTCCGCCGCCGCCGCCGCCGGCTGCCCTGCACCTGCCGCTGCCGCCCACGAGCCCGGACCACTACCCGCTCGCGTTCCGGGTCTCGGCGCCCACCTTCAACTTCCTCTCGGGCCTCCTCGACCCGCTCCTCTCCGACCCCGCCCTCCCGCCGTCCCCGGTGCTCCTCGCGCTCGCGCTCGCGCGCCTCGCGTCGGGCCTGCCGTACCCGACCCTCGCGGCGCGCTTCGGGGTGCCGCCCTCCGCCCCGCGCGCCGCCTCCCGCCGCCTCCGCCGCGTGCTCCTCGCAAACTTCCGCTTTTGGCTCGCCTTCCCCTCCGACCCGGCCAGCGCCTACTCCGCGCCGCTCCCTTCCTGCCGCGGCGCGCTCTGCTGCGCGCGCTTCGCCGGCCCGACTGGCCCGCTCGCCGCGCAGCTCGTGGCGGGCGCCTCCTCCCGTGTCCTCTCCCTCGCCGCCGGCTTCCGCGGCGACCGCACGGACCTCGAGGTCCTCAGGCTGTCGTCTTTGTACCAGGAGGTCGAGCAGGGGAGGGTGCTTGAGCCCGCACAGTATCTGGTTGGAGATGGGGGCAGGTACCCACTGCTGCCCTGGCTCATGGTGCCGTTTCCTGGGCCGGTGGTGCCTGGCTCCCCAGAAGCAGCGTTCAACGCTGCACACAGGGCAATGTGCCGCCCGGTGAGGCGTGCCATCCGGAGCCTGATGGGATGGGGAGCCATTGCTCGGCTCGACCAGGAGGAGAGCCCCCGTGCCGCTGTGGCGTGCATTGGGACATGCGCGATGCTTCACAATGTGTTGCTGACTAGGGAGGATTACTCTGCATTGGCACCTGATGAGGCGGAGGCGGAGAGTGAAGGGGAAGTGCAGAGCCAGGTAGCTGGCACTGGTGCTCGATCAGAAGGATTCGAGGTTGACGGTCGTGCATTGGTATTGCGGAGTGCATTGGCAGCAACGATGAAGGACCTGCGTGCGCCTGACTAGCTACGGTGATTGTTCACAAATTCGTCATTGTCGATTCTTTTTAATCATATAGTTTGTATAGTGGTGAATATTCCGATTCCATTGGGCTCTTCACTCTTCAGTTTGTTGCTCGCTCAATAAATTAATAAAGAAATTATACTATCACTTCACACATGTTGCTAGCATTGACATGTTTGCAGTAGATGTAACATTTTTCATTATGGCTGTATGGAGCACTCACCCTGTTGTTGAATCCAACTCTGATCATTTCTTCACCATTTAATAGTGCAAGTGGGTGTGTTTTATATAGAACAAACTATCCAAATATAGATACTGAAGGGAATACTATTACTCCTTGTTCTTTAGAGTTGCTCAAGATATGGCTTCTAGTAACACTTATGTTCAACAGCACAATATTATTTACTTATCCACTCCCACAATAGGAACATCAGCTAGCTAGATTTTTTTCTAAAAAAACTGCTACATTACTCATCATTATTCCACTAGTGGAAGCAGATTTTCAAGGACCTGGCTCATGCTAGGTCGTTTGCTCCGCTCCGCTCATGCTAGGTCGTTTGCTCCGCTCCTCTTCCACACATGACACCGCTATATTTAACACCATGGCTGCTTGTAAGTAGTTGAATTTTCCATCCAGTCTGCAGTCAACAATCTCTAGGAGCCATGACTGATCTTTGCTTGCCAATTTCTCTTTAAGAACTTCAGCAAAGCATCGAATAGACATTTCCACCTGCTCCTCGCTTTCAACCACCCAGCTGGAAACCCGAACCCCTTTCACTAACTCGAGGAGCACTACACCATAGCTGTAAACATCGGCCTTTCCGGTTATTGGAAGATTTAGTAGTTTTACCAATCCAAAATCTGCAATTTTTGGCTCGAATTCTTCATCTAACAATATGTTCTCTGGTTCGACATCACAGTGAACAATCCATTCATGGTGGAGGTAGGCAAGTCCTTTTGCTACCCCAAGAGCAATATTGTACCGTTGACTCCACTGCAGCACAGAAATTAAATTCTGAGAATCAAACAGAAATCTGTCTAACGAACCATTCTCAACAAACTCGGAAACCAAGAGCTCGTGAGTTTTCTCAGCACAAAACCCCCAAATTCTCACCAGATTCATATTATAAATTCGTCCGATTGTGCTGAGCTCAGATCTGAACTCTTGCTCTCCTTGCATCACGTTGTGTAGCTTCTTCACTGCAACCTGCCTTTCATCCTCGAGGACTCCCTTGTAAACCGTTCCTGATGCACCACTTCCGAGCTCTTCCTGGAAACACTTCGTCGCCTTTTGTAACTCATTGTAGCTGAACCTTCGGAACTGGCTGGAAATTATCATGTATCCTTCATCCCTAATCTCTTGCTGTCTCTCCCATTTGTAAAAAATCCAACACCCGACTATAATTAAAATCACTTCAATGGCGAACAGTGTCAATGCAGAAGATAGGAAGTACCCAAAGTTGAAGCTGGAACCGCCACCCACAAATATTTGCAGTGAGGGGTATGCTTCTTTTTCAGTAATTTTGCAAGCATGAGTCAGTCCAGCAGCCAATTCTGGCGAAGACAATGCTGCCTTCATCTCTAATTTCTGGCCTTTTCTCCCATTTGTAAACAACCCAGCTCCCGATTATGATTAATACCACCTGAATTACAAGCAGTGTTAGTGCCGATGAAAGGAAGTAGCCAAACTTCGACCCGGAGCGGGAGGTGGCACCATCTAACATTTGAGATGAGCCATGGCCATGCGAGATGTCTCTGTTTCAGTCAGATTGATCTCCTTCCTTCTCATGCTGTCCACCACCTCCGTTTCTCTCGCAAGAGATCACCAAAGCAGCCACCTTGCCAGAGGCTCCTCCATCTCCACCGGGGATGACACGGCCGCCATCCTGGTCTCGCCCAACGGCGCCTTCTACAAGGTGGCCACCAACGCCTTCACCTTCTCCATCTGGTTTCTCCCGGTCGGCCGACAAGACCGTCGCCTGGACGGCCAACCGCGACGCCCCGGTGAACGGCAAGGGCTCCAAACTCACCTTCCGGAAGAATGGAGCTTTGGCGCTCCTCGACTACGATGGCAGTGGCACGGTGGTGTGGAGCACTGGAGCACCAACACTACTGGGGGTGGGTTAAGGCTGAGTCCAACAATACCATCAAAATAGGAGAGGCACAGTGTGTTTTGCCTCACGCACAGCAACTGCATACGTGATCTCCAACAGCTGTGATGCATACAGGAAGGCAAATCCAACCGCTCCTCCAACACGCTCTCTCTCTCCCTCGGTGCCTCCACCGGCGGCCTCCCTCCTTACCCGGCCGACCGGCCGGCGACCTCCGCTCCCTCCCATGCGCCGGCGGCCTCTCTCCCCGAGATCCTCCCTCCCCTCCCTCCCCGGAGCTCCTCCTCCTCCTCTCTCTCTGCATCAGCCTGGCCGCCGCCATCCCCCCTCGATCTCGAGCTCCTCGCTGTCGCGGCGGTCGGATCCAGCGCGAGCTGATACGGCGGCGGGAGGATCTCCGTGTGCGGAGCAGAGGGGCGACGCAGCCCTCGATTCGCCGCGAGGAGCTCCGCCGGCTCCCTCCGCGCTCGGCGCTGGGTCGCCTCCGCGAGGCTTGGCAGAGCTTGAGGACCCTGCGGTGGCGCTCGGCGTTGGGGCGGCCTCCGCGGCACGGCCGAGCACCTCCTTTGCGACGCGACGGGCGACACCCGCGCACCACCTCGTCCCCTCCTCTTCTCCCTCCCCTGCTCCCTCTACAGCGGCAACCTGGGCCGTCCGCCCCTCCCCTGCTCTCTCTCCGGCGGTGGTCCCCGGAGCTCCTCCTCGCCCCGCCGCGTCGCTTTGAGCACTCCCCGCCGCGGTCGCCTCCACGCCCTGATGGTCGCTCCCTGCCGTGGTCTTCTCCTCCTCGACGCGGGAGCAGCACCGGCCGTTTGCAATCGAGGAGAGAGGGATTGCAAATGTGCATCGCCTCTCTCCTCGATTGCAAATTTGCCCTGCGGTTTGCCTCATTTGTTGGAGGCAATGCCTTTGTGAACAGGAGCTCCAGGAGAGGCAAAATTGCTTTTGCCTATTGTTGTTACTCAGCCAAGGGACTCCTATATGCCTACCGGAAGGTGGATAATGACATGAACTTCCAGCCCACCAAAACCCATCTAAATGCATGTTTTTTATTTTTCTACCAGCCCATCTCATGACTATATATTACAAAATGTTTCAACATTTTTCAACGAAAATATTGAACCAACATTTTTCAACCAACATTTTTCCGAGAAGAGTTGTATCAACATTTTTCGGGAGAAAACTTTAGATTCAACATTTTTCTGAAACGTTTTGTCAACATTTTCTCAAAATGTTCCGACATTTTTCAGGAAAAAAATCAACATTTTTCCTGCCTTCTTCCACCTTGGGACCGGCGGCGGCAGCGGCGGAACCAGAGCCGCGCGAGGCCAGCCGCGCACTAGCGCGCGAAGCCACCGGCGAGCTCCCGCGGCGGCCCGATGAGCTCCCGGCGTGGCGGCCGTGGCTCGCCGCGGCAGCTCAGGGGGGGTCGGCACAGAGGCGCGCGCGCGGCCATGGAGGCGGGCGGCCGAGGGCAGTAGCACACGCGCCGTCGTGCGGGTCCGCGCGACCCCCGTGGGCGGCGGCGGGAAACAGGTGGAGGGAAGAGAGAGGGGGAGACTAGGGTCCGGTGATTGAATCCTAAGGTTATGGTTGGCTGCACGAATGTCAAAGCAGTGGAAGATGGAACACCTTCCGACCAGAAGATATATAGGATTTGCCGTGGGTTAACGAGGTCGATGGTCCTGGGCCAAATTCTGGGCCGTCCCATGCCCATTGTTGTAAACTTAGCTTTGAGCCCACGAAGCCGAAGCTAGTGTGTTATCTTTTCTGTATTTTCTCGTTAAACAGCAGGCTAATAGCGTCCGTTTAATACCACATCGAAGAACTTAGCAAAGGTGCGCTGCCTCAAAGGGGGGCTACTCCGAACAGCGACGTGCCTCGTAGGCACACCGTACCCGGCGCACGCAAAGTTCCGTGACGCTGGGATGTGTGCGGTATGCACACATTTAGAGCAACATCAAACTCAGGAATTAAAATCCGTCGCCGTCATCGGCTCGACGTCGCCACCTGATTGGTGTGTGCCCTGAGTACGTGGCTCACCACTACCATCGGATGGTGCTAGCGCATGACACGTGCGCCTAGCAAAATTTTTTTCCCCCGCCGTCACAATGCAGGATTGCAGATTTGCAGAGCATCGCGTTCCAATCTGTTCCATCTTGCTCGTTTACGAACGTCCGTCCAGCGCTGCGCGACGTGGTGGTTGCCGCAGGCGCTGTCCCCGGCGAGGAAGCAGCTAGCAGGAGAGTTCGACCGGGACGGCGAGGCCAAGTGATAGTTCGCGGACACCACGACGGCGCCGAGCTCGTGGCAGAGCCGCCGCCGGCCGGCACATGACGTTGTAGGGGGCCGACGTGTTAGGGTACAAGCAATCGAGGAGGAGGAAGAGGAGAAGAACACGGCAGTACCTGAACCGTCCCGTCCCCCGCGTCGCCCCTAAAGGGCGACACGGGAGGAACCCGCCGCTGCCACCTAGGCTCTCTCCTCCCTCTCTCCGGCCACGCCGCTGCCAGAGCTAACCGCCGGTTGCCCGTGGGGTGGCAAGGATGGCGGCGCCGCGGCAATCTCACTCCTTTCCACATGTTCTCTCGCGCCATAGCCCTAACCCTAGGTCAATTTGGTTGTCGGGGTCGCCAGAGCGGCCGCCCGCCCACCGGATCCGTCGCTCCCGTGCAGGATCTGCTCCGTCCGCGGCTTTGGGGGCCCCTTCCGTCGCCGGTGGCTACCGCCTCTCGTCACCGGCCTCTGCCTTCGCCTTGGAGGGCGAGTGGTTCCCTGCCCAGCGTCGGCGTGGTCGATTCTGGCCGTCGCTCACCGGACCTGCCTCCCTCGGCGCGGCGACCTTCTCGGTGGCGGTCGTCTGGGGCGACGTCACGGTCGTCTGCTTGGCCACGCCGCCGCAGTCTCCTCTTCCGGATCTGCGCTTCCCCGGTCTCTGAGGTCGTCTTCCGCCGCCGGTCACCACCCTCTTCATTGTCGCCTCCCCGCCGCCCGCTGCGGCCTCCCGCGCCTCCGTCTTGCTCCCGGCGCCGGGCTCCCGCGCTTCCGTGCTCTCGACGCCCTTGGCGTGCGGCGGTGGGGAGGTGGGGCTCGCTGTTCGGCGCAATCCGCAGTGCCGATGCGCCGCCCCTCTCGCCATTGTCGCGTCAGCCCGCCGCGGCGCGTGAGGGGGGCCGCGACTGTCGCGTCCGCTGACGTGTCGGGCGCATGTGGGGGCGCGTGTTCTGTCGGGCTCCGTTTTCGTCCCCGCGCAGGCGCGACCCCTAGGTCGCTGCTTGGGGGCTCCCGGTGCCAATTTCGTCCTCTCCCGCGCGGATCCGGCGCAGGCTAACCGGCGATTGGCCATCCTCACAACGCTGGGGTGTGGTGTCCCCCCGCACTGGTGTTTCGTCGTTTGGTCGCAAGGTCGGGCCTCTCCAAGGCCCTCTGTCGCATTCCTAGAGGTGGGCAAGCACAGGCGAAAGCCATGCTGGATCTTCGACGCCCTCAAGGTGTTTCCTTCTTGATTGCTTGTACCCTCGGGCGCCGTGTACCTTCTTGGAGGCGTTGTTGTGGTGTCTCCCCACTCCGGCATGGTCCAGGGGGTGACAGCGGTGCCGTGGTGGTGTAGTCGTCGGCAGTTTGCTTTGGTGTTTACCGGTGATGCCATGGTGGTCTGGCCTGTGGTTTCCAAGCAAGGGTCGTCTTGTTCTCGCGGTCGTTCCTAACTCATTGCTTCGTCGTCATCGGGCTTGGTGGTGGCGTAGCTGGTCGTCTCTTCGTGACTTGTCGGCAACATGTGACTCCATGCTTTCACTTGTCGTCTTCTTCGCGGGTGGGATGGGAGGATGGGTCTCGTCCTCCCCTTGGTGCCTCAGGCTGTCGGCACCTCACGTTAGCTCTGTTGTTTCGGTACCCACCTTTCGTCGTCTATGCGCCGGTCGTGAGGAGTGGGGATGTGGGTGAGCTCCTTCCCCCTCCTAGTAGTTGTGGTCGCTATTGGCCGCCTTTCTTGCAGAAGCTTTTCATTATCTCCATCAAGAGTTGTTTGCTGCCTTTCCATCGATTGACTACTTCTAGGCTTTGGCGGTGGGCTGTGTGAAGTCGGCTCCGGAGGCCTGCGAAAGCTTGGTCCGGTCTCATCGGGCAGACAACGGGTGTATTTTTCGGAACGTACCTCACCTCGTTGGAGGCGTTGTTTCGGCCTCCGTCCATTTGTCTTGCCAGGTGAAAACTTGGTCTGCTTCTGCGTGGGCAGACGGATGATGGCGGCGTCGACGTCGTTCCCCTCCTTGGAGGCATCATCTTGCATGTCCTTCATGCTCTTCTCTCGTTGGCGCCTAGGTGTGAGTCTGTCGGTGATGTGCTTGCGCTCTTGATGTACTCTTTTCGTGCAGGTTTAGGCGTTGCCGGTAGTTATGTGTTTTCTTCTGTTGGTGTTCCTCTGACCATGTTGGTCGTCGTGGTTGTTACCTTTCTTGTTGTGTTTGCTTATAACGCCGCGCCTTAGGGGTCTTCTAAGGTTGCTTAGTTGTAAATCTCTTCTTCTTAATAAAAAACATGCTATGCACGTCTTAAAAAAGGAAGATTAGAATTCAGAGTTCAGTTTACAATTTGCTCGATGCTCTCTCTTCGCCTATTCTCTACTTATACTCTTGTGCACGCATACAATCTCTTAATGGGCCCATTCTGGACCAGTTCTCGCGGGTTGGGCCGGCCCACACGCTTGCTCCTGTCCTTCATTGCTATGTGCTCTGTTTCTCCATTGTCATTGATAGTAGGGGTAACACGACGACATCGCCGAGAGCAGAGAGAAGCCGCCGCCGTCGAAGTGGACCACCACGGGGAGCGTGGGCCGCGGGGGTCGGCCCTGGACGACGGCGAGGACACGAGCGGTTGGCTGTGCCATCGGCCGGGCCGCTGCGCGACGTCAGTGGCGGAGACAAGGCCGAATCTGGAGCCGCACCGTCCACGCGGCAACGCCGCCGTTTCTTGCGTCGCCTTCATGCTGCTTCCATCTCTCTCTCCGCAGCAAGCTCCTGGCGTTGCAGACGACACTGAGCTCCCCTCCTGGAAAGACAAAGCCAAGGTGGTTGCCGCCGGCCGTCAGAGTTGAACGGTGATGGACGTGGAGAGACGTCACCATTTCATGAGCCCCGTCTTTATAAAAAGGCCGAGCACACTGATTGCACGGAGGCGTTGAATATGACCTCATCTCTGAAACTGAAACTTTGCTCATGCGTGTCCTTTCGACGTAGCACCCTTGCTCAATAAATCATGAGGGAATATACATAGGTCTTGTTCGTTTGGTTAGTGGCTGGTTGCTGATGTTGATTTGTTCCGAGAGAAAAGTATTGTTGGCTAGTGTCTGGTGGCTGGTTTGTTCTAAGAGAAAAGTACTGGTGACTGATAAGCCAGAAGAATAGGGCGTTGACAACTTTATGTGTCAGTTCTAACAGGCATATTATCATGTTATATAAGATATAGTTAAGGCTTTCAGTCACTTGTCAGTGCAACATCGCCCAGCATTTTCTCCCACAACATTTCACGGATGGAGTGTTGTGCTAACTCACATCAGAAGTTGACCAGTGGCACAAGGCAACTACTGATGAAAGGCGGCAAAGGTGATCATGGTGTTTGTGATACCCACAGCTTAACTGATTCAAGGTCATCTCATTGCTGGGTTATGCTAGCATTCTAGTTTATTTGATTATCTTTTTTGTGAGTAAAATGCACCGACAGTCCTTCAACTTGTTCAGCTGTGTCACTTAGATCTCCATACTCTCAAAATGCATATCTGGCTCTCTAAACTTGGAATTGGATGTCATTTAGGTCCATATACTCTCAAAGTGTAGATTTATTCCACTAAACTTAGCTTCGGGTGTCATCTAGGTCCATATACTTTCTAAAGTCATTGTCATCTTAATTAAATTTATAAAAACTTAATTTTACACATATATAATTTAACTATAGTAAAATATAATGTGTTTCAACTCACCATATGTGTAGAATATTCATATTTTGAATCCAGAAAGATTGATATTCTTTTACTTTGGAGGTAATATCATATAGGTACACATGACAGACATGCTATTCTTAGAAGATTGTTAAAATTTTAATAACTCGTGGTTTCACAATACTAAACTAAAATTAGAGATTTTTAAGATAAATTACTAGACGAAGGGGTGAAGCTAAAGAAGCAATAAAACAAGTAAGACAATATGCTAACAAAAATGATGACTTGCTTTAAAGCATAAAGTTTGATCTTATCATATTAATTTTATTAATGGAATGACAACGCATTTCATGTTTAGGGACCTATATGACACCTGAAGACAACTTTAGGGAGTTAGATCTGCACTTTGAGAGTATATAGACCTAAATGACAACCCAGCTCAAGTTTAGAGAGTCAGAAATGCATTTTAAGACCAGCCATGCACTTTACTCTTTTTTGTAGTATGCATTATTGCATTGATGCATCTATGCTGGCCAAAATATCCACACAAGAAAAGAACCAGCTAGATCACTACCCAGTCTACACTGCGTGAAGAATATGGGATCTTGAAACAATTGCCTATGGTTTTTACATACGATAATTCTCTAGAATCTTGACATATTACATAAGAATATAACAACTTTATGTGTCAGTTCTAACAGGCATATTATCAAGTTACTTGTCAGTGCAACATCGCCCAGTATTTTCTCCCACAACATTTCACGGATGGAGTGTTGTGCTAACCAGGATCGGAAGTAGACCAGTGGCACAAGGCAACTACACTGATGAAAGGCGGCAACGGTGATCGTGGTGTTTGTGATACCCACAGCTTAACTGATTCAAGGTCATCTCATTGCTGAGTTATGCTAGCATTCTAGTTTATTTGATTATCTTTTTTGTGAGTAACATGCACTGACAGTCCTTAATCTTGTTCAGTTGTGTCACTTAGGTCTCCATACTCTCAAAATGCATTTCTGACTCTCTAAACTTGGAATCGGATGTCATTTAGGTCCATATACTCTCAAAGTTTAGGGAGTTAGATCTGCACTTTGAGAGTATATGGACCTAAATGACACCCAAGCTCAAGTTTAAAGAGGCAGAAATGCATTTTAAGACCAGCCATGCACTTTACTCTTTTTTGTAGTAAGCACTATTGCACTATTGCATTGATGCATCTGTGCTGGCCAAAATATCCACACAAGAAAAGAACCAGCTAGATCACTACCCAGTTTACACTGCGTGAAGAATATGGGATCTTGAAACAATTGCCTATGGTTTTTACATACGATAATTCTCTAGAATCTTGACATATTACATAAGAATATAAGATAGCCTAAGGATCCCAGATGCTTTTTATTGCCAAAACAATATATATTAATACTATACATTATTCAATCAATGGTAACATAGCTTCAACAACCTGGCCCATGTTGGGTCGTCTTCTCCTCTCTTCTTCCAAGCATGCCACCGCTATCTTTACCATTGCTGCTGCTTGTGAACGATCGAATTCTCCACCCAGTTTGTGATCAACAAACTCCAGGAGCCATGACTCATCTTCACTTGCTAATTTCTCTTTAAGAACATCAGCAGAGTGCCTAACAGCCATTTCCATCTGCCCTTCGCCCTCAACCACCCAAGTGGAAACCCGAACCCCCTTTACCAATTCAAGAAGCACTACTCCGTAGCTATAAACATCGGCCTTGCCAGTGATTGGAAGATTTAGAGCCCATTCTGGTGCAATGTACCCTCTAGTTCCATGCACCCTTGACAACATTTGTGCTCCGGCTCCTCGACTCAATAGCTTTGCCAATCCAAAATCTGCAATCTTTGGTTCAAAGTCTTCATCTAAAAGTATGTTCTCTGGTTTGATGTCGCAATGTACAATCCATTCTAGGCACTCATGGTGGAGATAGGCCAGCCCCTTTGCCACCCCAAGTGCGATATTGCACCTTTGTTTCCATTGCAGCAGGGGGGAGAAGCTCTCAAACAGAGCTTTGTCTAAAGAACCATTCTCAACGAACTCTGAAACCAAGATTCTGTGTGTTTTCTCGGCACAGAACCCCCATATCCTGACCAGATTCATATGATAAATTCTTCCTATGACGCTGAGCTCAGACCTGAACTCTTGCTCGCCTTGGATCACGTCATTTAGCTTCTTCACAGCTACCTTCCTCTCATCATCCAGGACTCCCTTGTAAACCGTTCCTGATCCACCACTCCCCAGCTCTTCCTGGAACCCCCCGGTTGCCCTCTCTAAATCCTTGTGGCTGATTCTTCGGAATTGGCTAGAAATTATCATGTAGCCTTCATCTGTAATCTCTGGTCTTCTCTCCCATTTGTAAACAACCCAGAACCCGACTACAATCAGTACCACTTCAATGACAAGCAGTGTCAGCACAGAAGAAAGGAAGTAGCCAAACTTGAACTTGGAAGTGGCACCATCTAACATTCGAGATGAAGAATAGGCTTCTTTTTCTTCAGTAACTTTGCATTCATGGGCTCGTCTAGAAGCTAATTCTGGTGAAGACAGTACTGCCTTGGGAACTTTCAGATAAATATCATTGTAAGGAACAAAGTTCTTGCCATTGAAAAGCAAGACCTTTGGAAAGCATTCGCCTGTTCCCTTCCGGTAACCAAAAGCTTGGCAATCATGTATTCCCAAGCATACCTTCCTGCACTCAAAAAACGTCAGTGATGCTGTGTAGTTGAAGTCATACCCCCAGAAGTCAGTTCCTCCAAGTTTCTGGAACAAAAAGTCTTTGCTCCACTTCATGTTGGCTGTCATGTTTGTCTTGCGCCCGCATCCTTTGCTCCGATCGGTTGGGTCAATCATCTCAAAGCCTTCGATGCAAGAACATTCAAGCCTTGGTATGTATGTGCAAAGGCTGTTTATGCCACACAATCCATGTATTTCGCAAGCCTGCGGCAACGCCATCCAAGAGACTAACCAGCTGCCATCTATTACATTTAGGCTATACAGCCTAAGGTTACCGTCGTAATCTAGAGTCAACCTCCTCATGACCTCATCACCAAGATCAGAGGCTTCAATCTGAAGTTTGTCACTAGCTACAAATTGACCCGTGTTATCAAGAACCCCAAATTGGCTACTGTTAAAAGTAGTTCTACCATTCTCCCACGATTTGTAGTAAGGATTAGGCCAATATATGCTGCTAATCTCAGGACCGCTGTATATAAGTTTTAGCATATTGTCACTGCTGAAGTAGAAGATGTAGGAACCTGAATAGAGCAAACCCCTAGCAGATGCAGACACTAACTTTGTGTTCCGGGTCATCGGTTGCAATGGCAGGAGCGTGTCGGTCGGCGAGTCGAAGCTCCTCCAGAGGCGCTGGCCGTCTGGATCCATGACCACAAGGTTGCCGGTGTCGAGAAGCGTCGCACGGTCGGCACGAGTTGCGGTCGTGTTGGTGCTCCATACCACCGTGCCATTGTAGTCGAGGAGCGCCAAAGCTCCATTCTTCCGGAAGGTGAGCTTGGAGCCCTTGCCGTTCACCGGGGCGTCGCGGTTGGCCGTCCAGGCGACGGTCTTGTCGGCCGACCTGGAGAACCAGATGGAGAAGGTGAAGGCGTTGGTGGCCACCTTGTAGAAGCCGCAGGAGAAGGCGCCGTTGGGCGACACCAGGATGGTGAAGGTGTCATCCTGGGTGGAGATGGAAGTGCCTCTGGCAAGGTAGCCCTGGCTGTTTGCACCAGCAGCAGAGGACACGAGAAGGAAGGAGACCAGTGCAGTAGTAAGTGCCATGGCTACTGGCATGCATTCACCAGGAAGCTGTGTGGCCGTCGGTCGCGTATACAGTACTGCAGACCTACAGTAGTCGTAAGTGCTGGCAATCCAATTAGCAGTGCCCATCTTTGATTCCATTGGTTGCCGTAGCTGTACTGTTTCGAGACATAACTCTGTAGCTTGCGGATTGGGCGTGACCTTGACCTGTGGTTCCGTTCGACCTGGCTACTACTCCTATGCTACTAGTCTCATTCAGCTACTCACCAGTGCAGAGAATGATTGTGCAGAAACCAGAGGATTCACAGGCATCGTCACTGCAGAGTGCATTGGTGATTATTATTTTGGAGAATATGTTGCCTTTCAGGTTGGGACTACTATTTAATTCGTTAGCTTTGCTCAATAAATAAAGGAATAAAAAGAAATTAGACTATCAGCTGAGGCATCTAACTATTGATGATTTATTTATTATGTGAGCACAATATAGAATTAATATTTCTAATTTGTGGTCCCTTTGCTTAATCACTCATCAGTAATGTAAAGTTACAATGGACTCATGCATTTCATGTAAAGCATGCAGGCAAGTAGGGTAAAGGAAATGGTAGTATTACAACATCATGCATACTCCTTCCGGTTTGGTAAAAGAAGTCGTTTATGATAACGACACGGTATCCAAAATACAACTTTGACTTCTCTTTTCTACAAAAATATTTATTGAAAATTATATATGTATATTTTTATGAAAATGATTTTCAACACAAATCTATTGATATGATTTTCACATTTCTAAATTCAACTACTTAAAAGTTATTCATCATTTATATTCCTAATGTTTGACTCAAACCTTGTCCGAAATGACTTCTTTTACCAAACTGAAGGGAGTAAGCTACATAAATAAATATATATATATAGGGTACTTTTGTTGTGAGCTACAATAGTTTCTTCCACAACAATACAATAGGCAAGATCACCTTGCTTTTAAAATGCAACGGTGGCATTACTCAACTAGTGAAAGCAGAGCTTTGACCACATGGCTCATGTTTGGCCTTCTTTTCTTCTCTCCTCTTCTACACATGAAACCGCGAGCTTCAGCATCATTGCCGCTTGTAAATAGTCAAATTCCCCACTCAACCGGCAATCAACAAACTCCAGGATCCATGACTGATCTTTGCTAAGAATTTCAGCGTAGTGTCCAACAGCCATTTCCACCTCCACCTCGCCCTTTCCCTGAACTACCTGACTTGAAACCCGAGTACCCATCACTAACTCAAGTAGCACCACACCATAGCTGTAAACATCGACCTTGCCAGTGATTGGAAGATTTAGAGCCCATTCAGGTGCAATGTACCCTCTAGTCCCCTGAACTTTTGACAACATTTGCGCTCCAGCTCCTTGACCTAATAGTTTCACCAATCCAAAATCTGCAATCTTGGGCTCAAAATCTTCATCTAACAATATGTTCTCTGGTTTGATGTCTCAGTGCACGATCCGTTCTAGACACTCATGATTGCAGCAAAGGAGGGAAGTTCTGATCATCAAACAAAACTTTGTTAGCGAACCATTCTCAACAAACTCAGAAACCAAGATTCTGTGTTTTTTCTCGGCACAAAACCCCCATATCCTGACCAGATTCATATGATAAACTCTTTTTATGACACTCAAATCGGATCTGAACTCCTGCTCACCTTGAATCACGTCATTAAGCTTCTTCACAGCCACCTTCCTTTCATCATCGAGGACACCCTTGTAAACCAATCCTGACCCACCACTTCCGAGCTCTTCCTGGAAAGTGGAAACACTTGGTTGCCTTCTCTAACTCCTTGTAGCTCAATCTTCGGAATTGGCTGCAAAGTATCATGTAACCTTCATCTCTAATTTCTGGCCTTCTCTCCCATTTGTAAACAACCCAGCTCCCGAGTATGATTAATACCACCTCAATAACAAGCAGTGTTAGTCCCGGTGAAAGGAAGTAGCTAAACTTAGACCCGGAGCCGGAGGTGGCACCTCTAACATTTGAGATGAATGATAGGCTTCTTTTTCAGTAACTTTGCAATTGTAACTCAATTTAGAAAGAAATTCTGGCAAAGATGAAGCAACCTTGTGAACTATCAGATACATATCATTGTAAGGATCTGGAAAGCTCTTCCCATAGTAAAGCAAGATTTTCGGATAGCATTCGCCTTTTCCCTCCCGTTAAGCAAAAGTTCGGCAGTCTTGTTGTCCAAACACATCGTCTTGCACGTCCACAATGACACCCCTGCCGTCACTGGTAGAGCGGGAGGCTTCTGTACGCCTCTTTAGTCCCGGTTCAACTTTAGAGTCGGAACTAAAGGTCTTTCGTCGACGTGGCCCGAAATACTTGCGGGAGGCACCCCCTTTAGTCCCGGTTGGTGTAACCAACCGTGACAAAAGGGTTGCCTCCCAATGTCTTTTTCCAGCAATGATTGACGCGGGCTTTTAGTCTCCTTTAGTCTCGGTTGCTAACTCCATCCGGTGCTAATACTTTAGTCCCGGGTGGTGTTACCACTCGAGACTAAAGGGTTCTTCTTCCCTTTAGTCTCGGTTGGTAACTCCACCCGGAACTAAAAGCCCGCGCCCTATAAATTCAGTTTCTTCTTCCTCTTTTTCTTGCCCAAGCCATTCTTCACCTAGAGCTCAAGCTCCTCCTCCATGGCGCCTCAACCTTAGAGAGGTGTTGCTGAATTTTTTTCTTCATCAATTTGTGAAGATTTCTCTCCTCTAAAGTGTTGCCAAGGTTTGATTCTTCTTCCTCCCTTCATTTGTTATGATTAATTTTTTTTATATTTTAGAGATGTAGAAAATAGAAATCTTAAATCCTAGGTAGGAGGAGCTAGTAAGAGATGAGGTTTTTTATACACTTTAGATTTAGAAAAAAGTGGTTGGCTAGATACTAGCATTCTATTGTTATCTTTTAAATTGATGTAGAGAAAATTGAATTTTACTTTTTGATATAATGATACATAGAACTAATTATTAATTTTACATTTAGCTAATTTTTTAGTAGTTTATAAAAAATATGGTCATTAATAATGGACATAAAAAATAGCCATCAGGTGACCTCTGTATGTCATTGTATCATAATAAATGACCAGATGTATGTAGTTCACATAGGATCCAAAAATTGTCGCGGTTGTGGTACAATGACATACATACAAAGGTCACCTGATGGCTATTACAAGGCACGACATTAATAGCAATGAGTACAAGTCCCAAGCTGAAACTAGTTAGCTTCTAGCTTTTGAACCTCTGCTTCTGAACCTCTGCTTCAAACACATTTATGAATTCACGTATTGTCTTGAAATGATCAACATGTTCATGAAGAATGTAGGTAGGCATCCAGTTCTCATCATCCAGTTCATAACGGAATATATCATCAAACTCACCCTTCTTCATCTTTGCCTTTGTTTACTTTTTGATATAATGATCAATGGAACTAATTATGGATTTTACATTTAGCTAATTTTTAGAAGTTAGTTTATAAAAAATATGATCATTAATAATGGAGATAAAAAAATAGCCATCAGGTACGTGACCTCTGTATGTCATTGTATCACAACAAATGGCCAGATGTCCGTAGTTCACATAGGATCCAATGATTGTCGCGGTTGTGGTACAATGACATACATACAGAGGTCACCTGATGGCTATTACAAGGCACGACATTAATACCAATGAGTACAAGTCCCAAGCTAAAACTGGTCAGCTTATAGCTTTTAAATCTCTACTTCAAACACATTTATGAATTCACGTATTGTCTTGAAATGATCAACATGTTCAGGAAGAATGTAGGTAGGCCTCCAGTTCTCATCATCCAGTTCATAGAATACATCATCAAACTCACCCTTCTTCATCTTTGTCTTTGTTATTCTGATTTAAAGGAAATAATTTTTGGACTTAATATGATGCAGATGAAACGGCAATGGATGAACGCCGACAGACGATCCCCGGAGTACATTGCTGGCATGCATGTTTTTCTCGAAGTGGCCAAAGCCAACAAGAACCCAAAGGGATTCATGTGTTGTCCATGCTCTATGTGCAGAAATGACAAAAACTACTCTGACTGGGGGACTCTTCACCTCCACTTGATTAAAAACGGATTCATGGTGAACTATGTGCTTTGGACCAGGCACGGTGAAATAGGGGTTGTGATGGAAGGCAACGAAGAAGAGGAGGATGATAATAACATTCCAGACTGGGCCGCGGGGCAAACTTTTGCGGATACTTTAATGGAAGATGCTGACGAAGAAGAGATACCGAAAGATGACCATGTTGATGATCTTGGTCAGGTTCTAAAAGATGCACAAAGGGACTGCGAAAATGATAGTGAAAAGGCAAAGTTGCAGCGTATGATAGAAGATCACAGAAAATTATTGTACCCAGATTGCAAACAGGATCACAAAAAACTTGGTACTACACTTTAAATGTTGCAATGGAAGACAAAATATGGTGTGTCTGATAAGGCATTTGAGGGGATGCTAAAAATTGTGAAGGACAAGCTTCCCGTGAATAATGAATTACCGTCGACAACATATGAAGAGAAACAGACTATGTGCCCTCTGGGGTTGGAGGTTCAGAAGATCCATGCCTACCCTAATGATTGCATCCTATATCGAGGCAAGGAACACGAGAATTTGGAAGCTTGTCCTGTGTGCAATGCGCTACGTTATAAGATCTGGAGAGATGATGATCCTGGTGCTTTCGAGGGGACACCTCCCAAGATGACGAAAGTTCCGGCGAAGGTTATGTGGTATTTTCCTATAATACCACGTTTGAAGCGTTTGTTCAGGAACAAAGAACATGCTAAGTTGATGACATTGCACAAAAAGGATTGTAAGCAAGACCACATGCTGAGACATCCGACAGATGGATCTCAGTGGAGAAAGATTGATAGAAAATACAAAGATTTTGCTGGGGAAGCAAGAAACATAAGATTTGGTTTAAGCACAGATGGTTTCAATCCATTTGGTGAGTTTAGCAGTGGTCATTGCACTTGGCCTGTGACCCTATGCATGTTCAACCTTCCTGGTTGGATGTGCATGAAGCGAAAGTTCATTATGATGCCGGTCTAATCCAAGATCCAAAACAACCCGACAACGACATTGATGTGTATCTAAGACCATTGGTCGATGAACTATTACTGCTATGGAAGAAAGAAGGTGTACGTGTGTGGGATGAGGATAAGCAAGAGAACTTCAACCTACGAGCATTGTTGTTCATTACCATCAACGATTGGCCTGCTTTAAGTAACCTATCAGGGCACTCAAACAAGGGATATCGGGCCTGCACCCACTGTTTACATAAAACAGACGGTATTCATCTGAAAAATTGTAAGAAGGTTGTGTATATGGGTCACCGTCACTTTCTTCCTGAGAAGCATCCCTTAAGGAAGAAAGGTATGCATTGGAAAGGAAAGGCTGATCATCGTACAAAGCCCACCCATTTTAAAGGAGAGGAGATATTTGAGATGGTAAAGGATCTAAGGGTAGTCTTTGGAAAGGGTGACAGTAGTGAACCTGTTGCACATGATGCTAACGGGCGTGCACCAATGTGGAAAAAGAAATCTATATTTGGGGAGTTACCTTATTGGGAAATTCTTGAGGTCCGGAATGCAATTGACGTGATGCACTTGACGAAGAATCTTTGTTTGAATGTGCTAAGCTTCTTGGGTTGTTACGGTAACTCTACGGATACATTGGAAGCACGACGGGACCTGAAAGATATCCATAGGAATGAAGCACCTTCGAAAGAGGTTGTTGAAGAAGCAAATCCTGAAGAGGTTGAGAAAGAAGAACAAGATTACTTAGGTCCTGCTAGTTACACCCTCAGCAAGGAAGAGAAGGACATCATGTTTGATTGCCTAAACAATATGAAGGTTCCATCTGGCTACTCGTCGAATATAAAAGGGATCATAAATATGAAAGATAAGAAGTTCACAAATCTAAAGGCCCACGACTACCACATGTTGATGACACAGTTACTTCCAGTTGCATTGAGGGGTGTTCTACCAGAGAAAGTACGATTAGCGCTCGTAAAGTTTTGTGCATTTCTCAATACAATTTCACAGAAGGCAATCGATCCAAGGAACCTAGGGAAGCTATAGAATGATGTTGTGCAATGTCTTGTCAACTTTGAGTTGGCATTTCCACCTTCATTATTCAATATTATGACTCACCTCCTAGTGCACCTTGTGAAAGATATTACTATTCTTGGTCCAGTATTCCTGCACAACATGTGGCCTTTTGAGAGGTTCATGTCAGTCCTCAAGAAATATGTTCTTAACCGCGCACGTCCAGAAGGAAGCATCGCCAAAGGATATGTAACTGAGGAGGTCATTGAGTTTTGTGTTGACTTTGTCGACTCAATTGACTCGACTGGGGTTCCAGTATCACGACACGAGGGGAGGCTACTAGGAAAGGGCACCATTGGAAGGAAAGCAAGTTTGAGCAATGATACTGATTTGTTCCATAAAGCACACCTAGCTGTTCTGCAACAATAAACCTTGGTGACTCCGTATATAGAGTAACACAGGCAGATTATTTTTTCTCAAAATCCAACCAAAATTGAAGCATGGGTTATACGCCATCACTTGGAAAATTTTCCCTCATGATTGAGTGAACAAGTTATCGGTTATTCCACGATTCACCCACAACTCGCTTTGTTAGCTAGGGGACCTTCTAGCACAATTGTGAAATTCCAAGCTTACAATATAAATGGCTATACTTTTTACACAAGAGACCAAGATCGGAAAACCACACACCAAAATAGTGGTGTTCGTATAGACGCCATGGACAACAACAATAACAAGAACTCCTATTATGGTGTCATAGAAGAGATATGAGAGCTTGAGTACGGGGCGCTTAACATCCCTCTGTTTCTTTGCCAATGGGTAAAACTAATTGGAGGTGGCATAAGGAAAGATCAATATGGAATGACAATAGTGGACCTGACCAAGATTGGTTTCAAAGATGAACCATTCGTCCTTGCCAAAAATGTGCATCAAGTTTTCTATGTCAAGGATATGACTAGCAAACCGAAGAATACAAATCCCCAAGAAGGACCACAAGAGCCAAAGCGTCACATTGTTCTTCCAGGTAAAGGAGTAATCGTGGGAGTCGAGGACAGAACAGACAAATCTGATGACTATGATCAGTTCGATGGCATGCCTCCATTCGCTGTCGAAGTTGACCCAAGCATATCGCTTGGAAATGAAGAGACATCGTACTTACGTCACGACCATGACCAAGGAACTTTCGTCAAGAAAAGGAACTTCAATGCTGTACTGTAATGATTAATGTTCAAATCATTTGTGTAATGTTGTATGAGTGTATTCCTTTATGTATTTGAACTAAAACTTGTTAAAGGCTTTCAGATGCCCTGTGGGAAGTAACAACCAAGTTTGAGATTTTTCTGAATTAGTTGAGTATTTTTTTCAGTTTAATTGAATTTCCGTGCGATATCGCCCGGTAATGAAAATGAGGACGGAAAATGGGAAAAAATCAATATCCTGCGCAAAATAGCCCTTTAGTCTCGGGTCGTGTAACAAACCGAGACAAAAGGAGGGCCTTTTGTCTCGGGTGGTAACACCACCCGGGACTAAAGAGGGAAATTTTCCTTTTTGGGGGCTCTCGTGCGAAATCACCCTTTAGTCTCAGGTGGTGTTACCAACCGTGATAAAAGGCCCCCCGTTTTGTCACGGTTGGTTACAAGACTCGGGACTAAGGGGGTGTATATAAGAACAGCGACCCTCCCCCTCCAACACTTAGTCATTTTTTTCGTCCCTGATCTGCCGCCATCGTCGTGTCCTCCTCCTCCGCCGTCATCCTCCCCGACCACCGCATCCCGCATCCTCCCTCATCCTCGGCCCCCTGGAATTCGCCGCCGCCGTCGGCCTCCCAGAATCCGCCGTCCACCCGGCCCTTCTCCGCCGACGTCGTCGGCCCCCGAAACGCGGCGGCATCCTCCCCGACCGCTGCATCCCGCGGCCTCCCCCGGCCTCCGGGGCTCCTCCGCGCGTCGGCATCCTCCCCATCGTCCTCCTTCGCGCTGTCCTCCCCGACCTCCGGGGGTCCGTCGCCTCCGCGCGTGCAACATCGTCTGTCCCACTCCTCCGTCGCCTCGTCCTGCTGCGCTCTGCGTTCATCCTCACAGTCGTCATCCCCATCGCCGGTAGGGGCGCGACCTTCCCCCTGGCCACCGGCCTACCCCGGCCCTACCCCAAATTTGGGGGTTTTGGGACTTGCTGACGCAAACAAATGAATTGTTTGCGTTAACAATTTTTTTAATTTGAATTGAAGATTTAAATTTAAGTATAAAATTGTACTAAATATGTGTATAATAATTCTAATTAAATATGTCTCTCCCCAGCATCGCCGACCGCCATCTCTCCCCGGCTCCCCGCTGCCTCCCTCGACGCACCCAGGATCCCGCCGCCGTCTCTCCCCGGCTCCTCGCCGACTCCGGTAGGCGCCACTACCGATAAAATCGTGGATATTTTAGAAATTGATAGAAATTAATATGAATTATTGTATAAAATTCATATCTATTCATAGAAAATTAGTGTTTATTTTTTTTTGTAACACCCCGGATTTTCGGTGAAGAAAACCCGAATCCCTGTACCTTTGCGATAGTCCCTAGATCAGTGGCTATCACGTACAGAACGCATCACAGAAGGTAAATCACAACCATACATCGCATCACACAAATATTAGTACATAATTTATTACATGTCTATTATGGAGTACAACATTACAAGCCTCTTGGCTGAATCAGAGTGAAATTCTACGCAGCGATAGCTAGCATCTCAGAAGGGTCTCCATCTTTTATTCTTCTCGCCCACAGGCATCCTTGAGCGAAGCGACGCATCCCTCAGTCGTACCATCCGTCGGCATTGTTGTCGTAGTCAGACTCGTACCCTGCACACCCAAAGTCTATCCCCAAGGAGTGGGATAGGTCCACGTCACCAACTGTATGTAGCTTTAAGTGGCCTAGCTTCTAAAGGGTAAGAAAAGAGACAAGGTAGAAGCTCGGGTTTCCTATGCAGCAGCAGCAAAGCATAAATGGAAAACATCTCCATATAAGTCCCCAAGCCATACTCTCATCACAACTCAGGAACACCTGGTACCCCAGGGCCCCGTCTCCACATCCTATCTCCATCTAGGGTCGATGCGAGAACTTCCTCCCCTCGCACCTCAATGATTGCAGTCGGATCCGCGAGGTAGAGGGAGCCACTCTCCTCTCCCCGACTGCAACCACGGCTCACCACTCTCTCACTACAGGGGGAAGGTAGAAATCCCAAAACATGAGAACCAACAATCCACTGGGCTCGTCCATGACCGAGGACGCGGCTATACGTATAGATCTAAACTCTGCAGAGCGTGTACACCTGTACCCAACTCGGGATGGCACCCGACGGTGATCAGCCAACCGAGCCCACCCTACCGTGCGAACTCTCAGTAGTTACGGTCCCATCCTGCATCCGGCCCTCAAATCGATCCCCTCCGCAAAAGGGACTACACCGGAACTGTGAAACGCTCCCGTGTGGCCACACGGGAGACGCACTAAGAGAAGGTGGTCTCACTACCACCTCTCCCCCACTGATACCCTCTATCCTGCTGGCAGGTATGGTTCCGCACTTGCTGAGCTCAACTCGGCCATAACCCCACTCTCGGCGAGGTGGTGTGTACGAAAAGTCCCGTGAAGCGGTTGGACCACTCGGTTTCAGACCGGGGCGAGCTCATGTCCTCCAAACGTAAGTAAAACCCCAACACCTGTGCTCCGAAAACCGTACAAGTGAGGATACACTGAGGAGTGCACTCCCATCCCCGATCCCAAATCGGTTGTTTCGAGCTCACCCCTGCCAAAGTACCCAAAACGCCTTCTCCTGCCGGTTTTACCCCACTCACGCCAAGAACCACTATTCCCATCCCAACACATGCATCGCGTAGCTCAGCGTATATACACACTTATATATATATATATAGTAGGGCAATCAAGGACATGGTAATTAAAGAAGGCAGTGCAAGGTTCATCATCATGCATTTAAAGTAAAGCGCTAGCATACTACATAGCAATGCCTAATAGGTATTCAGAATCAGTCGGGCGTGAACACCTGCGTGCGAGTAGTCGTCGGTGTAGTCGATCTCCGAGCTCAGCTCCCCGGCTCCAGCTGCTCCTATTAACGCGTAAACAAAATAAAGACGGATCCTATTGCAATTAACTCCAAATGAACCGCGATTAAGAGCCAAAAGAGAGCAAACACTAGCCCTACACGGAGTTTATAATTTTAGAAGAATTTTGGAAAAGGTTTTATAATTTTCGGAGTTGAAATGAATTTTCTAGGATTTTTCAAAAGAAAAATACATTTCTGAAATTAAAATACGCATACACAATAACATTAACTATAAGCCAACTACAGGCTAGCTCTAAAGGGTTTTAAGCTAACTACAGGCTAACTGTCGGCTGGCTCTTGGTGCTGAGGTGGCTGCCACGCAAGCGGCTTTAAGCCAACTCTAACACGCGTGGCAGCCCATGCGGCAGGGTGCAAAGGATCCTGGCCGGATCCGGTGCGGCATGGCATGGTGCAGACGTGCGTGTGGCAGGGTCGCGGTTGGTCGGGCGCACGGGATCCAGCGGGATCCGCTGCGGCTGAGGCGGTGCGCGCGTCTGTGTGTGGAGAAGAACCCCAACTGGGTTCAGGCATGGGCGGTAGGTGTTCGAGGTTATGCTCCTACGGAGCGGCGGGCGGAAAGAAGTCCGCCGGCGGCGAGGTGGTGCGGCGGCTGGACAAAGCATGACACGGCGCGCCAAAGGAGATGCTAGGGCACCGTTAGGGTAGAGAAAAGAGCGGCCTTGGCCGGCGTCGACCCACGGCGACGAGGTCGCGCGGCGGACGGAAAACAGAGACCCCTGACGGCGCGGCTGGGGTGGTCAGCGCCGGCGAGTTTGCACACGAGCGCGTACGTGTGAACGCCCGCGTGCTCGAGGTCGAACCGGCGCCCGCGTACCCAGGCGGAAAGAACTCCCCCGGCGGCGGACAAAGCGCCGGCGAGGCGGCGGAACGAGACGTTCGCGTGCCGGCATGCGAACAAGGCATCCACGGCTCGCTCGACAAGCACAAGGGGGTGGCACTGGTGGCACGTGCATGCGTGCGGTCGTGAGACAGGGTGCAGTGCGGCGAAGCGGGGCAACACGGCGGCGAGAACTGGGGTGTCTGCGCCGGTGTGCTCGCTCACTCGCGCACGTGCGTGCGGGCGTGCGTGGGTGTGCGCTCGCTCGGCCAGGAAGGCAGAGCCTCGCCCCGGCGGGTGTGCGCGTGCGTGTGTGTGCCGTCGGTGAGCCAGAGCTCCGAGAGCGCACGCCGGAACAGAAGGAACGACACAGGTGCAAAGCAAAGGAGCGCGCGCGCGGCGATGACGGCAGCGGCACCTGCAAAACGACCGGCTTGGCTCGAAGGCCAGCACCCAGACGACGGTGGGTCGCGCGGCAGCGCGGAGCAGGCAACAGGTAACAGACAAGCAGGCGACCTCACAAGGCTCAGCTCAGCCTCGGCTCGAAGGCCGGGTCCACAGCGAGAGGGGAGGGTTCGGTGCTCACCTCTGGCCCAAGAAAGCGGCGGTCAGGACGGCGGTGAATTGGGCGTGAGCAGCGACGGGTGGACGCGGAGCAGAGCAGAGGACGCAGGGGATCGGCACGGTGCGGTTCTCGGCTTGAGCAGCTCCGGCTCTTGGGCGGCGCGGTTCGTGGCTTCACGGTGTCGACTCCCTCGCACAGTAGTCCCGGCGACGGCAGGTAGGCTTCACGGGTCGGCGGCGAGGTCCACGCATGGGCGGACGTCGGCGAAGACGCGCGGCTTCGGCCTCCTCCACGAACGGCCTTCCCCCGGTGGCTCCAAACTCCTCCCTTCTTCCTCCCCCTCCTCTCCTCCTCTGATCCTGGTGGAGGTGGCGAACTGGAATTGGGGAAAATCCCCAAGGGGCGGCGGCAGATTTTGGGAGGAGACAGGCGGATGGGCTTCTTATAGCTGGGCGGCTAGGGTTTAGGAGCGCCCACAACCGGTGGGGATTCCTTGGCGTCCGCACCCGCGGCCACGCGGCGCGCATCCGGCGGAGCGGAGCGAGCTCGGTGCCCCACGGCGCCGGTCGCTCTCACACGGCACGCCTGCGTCACGGGGAAGAAGAAAAGCAGAGGGGTAGGAGGCTGGCGAGCGGGGTCCGCATGGCGGTGAGACAAAGGCGTGGGTAGGTGGGAGCTGGGCCAGCGGGTTGAGGTGGGCCGAAAGGCCAGGTGGGCTGGCGGCTCGTGCAGGCCGGCGGAGAAAGACGGAGGGGGTCCGGCGGACTTTCTGAGTCGGGCTGAGGCCCAACAGAGATAGGGGTGGTTTCCTATTTTCTGTATTACCTTAACTCCTACTTAAACTTTAGATTCAAATTTGAATTTGCATCCAAATTTGAATCTCACACAATAAAATCCAAATAAAACTCAATAAACTCCAAAGTTCTCACACTAGCATTTTATAATTCCTAATTTTATTATTTAGCTCAAAATAAATCTAGGATTTTAGGGAAGGATCAAAGAGGACATCCTTATATTTTAATTAAGCACTCAATTTCCAATCGAAATTTTGAAATCCACATTTTTGCATTGCTAACATTCCGGAGAAATTCCGGGATGTTACATGTTTATTCTAGAAATAGATAGAAATTATTGTATATTCTCATAAATTCGTGTCGATTCATAGAAAATTAGTGTTTATTCTTATTTACTCTAGAAATAGATAGAAATTATTGTATATTCTCATAAATTCTTGTCTATTCATAGAAAATTAGTGTTTATTCTTGTTTATTTTAGAAATAGATAGAAGTTATTGTATATTCTCAGAAATTCGTGTCTATTCATAGAAAATTAGTGTTTATTCTTGTTTATTCTAGAAATAGATAGAAATTATTGTATATTCTCATAAATTCGTGTCGATTCATAGAAAATTAGTGTTTATTCTTGTTTATTCTAGAAATAGATAGAAATTATTGTATATTCTCATAAATTCGTGTCGATTCATAGAACATTCGTGTTTATTCTAGATGGATAACAATGACAATGATGAAAGGATTATGGAGGACATTATTGCTCGCGGTACAAATACTGTTGCAACCTACACCGACGAGGAGTGTAGCCAGGCAGACAGGATCCTCAACATAAATATGATCGAGGAAGGAGGCGTCGCCACCGAGGACTTGAAAAATGACGAGGACGACATAGCCGCCGACTCAGAAAATAATGAGGACCTTGAGGATGCTAACGCAGAAGGTTCCAACGAGGTATACATATCATGCATTAAGTTCATTAGTATTAATTCGCTAACCCCATTTCTTACATAAATAAATAATGAATATGGTACTTGTAGGCTTCTGGATCGACGACGAAAAAGGCTAAGAGGGGCCATACACAACTAATCATCAGCGATGTGATGTATCGTATCACGGAGGTGTCAGAGATTGGCCAGCCATGTGCTCCAAAAAAATCAAAGACAAGTTCGTGTCTCAATGCGGGGCCATTGTAAGGGATAACGTGCCCATCAAGTATAGAGAATGGAAGGGAAAACCGAGTAATCCATACGTGGTTCCGAACTCAGTAAAAGACCAGCTGTGGAATGATGTGCTAAAACACTTCACACTTCCTGAAGGCGTCGACGCAAACCTTGTTAAGGGTTGGACTCTACAGAAGATGGCAACTCAATTTCAGAATTTCAAGAAGAAGTTGACTAGAGATTTTATCAAGAACAACCAAACTCCAAATTGAGATGAATATCTGAAGATAAAAGATTACTAGAAGTCCTTTGTTGAATACAAGAAAACTGAAATTTTTGCCCAAAAAAGTGCACAAGGGAAGAAAAGTGCAAGTAAGAAAGGGGAGTACAACCATCGTCTTGGTCGAGGTGGTTACGCGGTAACAATCCGAAGTGGTGGAAGATGAAACAAGACCTTATCGCCAAAGGTATCATATCAGCGGTCTTTCACTGGCCCGATCGATCGAAGAACTGGTATTGTGCGCATGGAAGCAGATTGAACTCGGATGATGGTACCCTTGAATTCCCACCCACGTTACGAGAGAAGGCACTTGAGATAATGAAAAAATAGAAGATGTCAGATCTGGTAGATTAAAGGTTGACAGAGAAATGGATGAGCTCACTTTGGCACTCAGGAATCCAGAACACCCAGGACGTTGCAGGGGCTACGGGGTGGTGCCGTGGAAGTATGCTTTCAAGGGAAACCTCGACAACTATAAAAGTCACAAAAGAAGAAGAGAGCGCGAAGAGGAGCATTGGCATCGAATGATGGAGCAAAGACTTAAACAACAAGAAGAAAAGATGCAGGCAGAGATTGAATGGCGAGTGGCCGTAACGATAACTCAGATAGCCCAATCTGGAGCACTGCCCGAATTACCGCTGGATCCCGTCATTAGCCCTTCCGCTCGCAAAAGCAGTTGTGCTTCTACAGAGGTCGCAGCAGGTCCTTGCATAGAGGTCGCAGCAGGTGCTTGCACAGAGGGCCCTGAAGAGCCGAGGACAATAGAAGGAGTTCCAGTGGATGACAACCAACAATATCCTGTGGATTTTCTCTGTCAGTGCACCCCATGTGAGCTGCACAAGCCATTCGGCAACATCACAATGTAGGTATATATAAATATAATTATTACATGTAATTAGCTCAACTTTTGATGCATCACTTAGAAATGTAATAAATTCCTTATTTCTCTACATATATAGGTGGTGTACGGAAGTGCTTTTGCGCATTTTCCTGAACAGACTAGCCACGACATGTTGATTCCACCTGGCTACGCCTCAGTTGTTGTGGAGGAGATTTGTTAGCCACAATTTGAATATCTAGAGCTAGACATCCCATGAGGTGACGGGGAAAGGGCACTTAAGGATGCGGTTCACGGTATCATATTGTGGCCCAAACGTTACATTATAATCCCCCAGACGGAGGGATCAATCCCTCCTACAGATCCCCCGCAGCCGTGACCATTGTCATCTCCGAGGCCGTCCTCACGACCTTCAATATCACCTCGCTTACCGTCTACACAAAAACCATTATTCAATTCCGGAGGTGCGAGCTCCAACCACGATAATGACATCCATCCCGAATCACCTCCAAAAAACAGAAAAAACCAATGGCGGCAAAGTAAGCACCATCAAAAGCAGAAAAAACCACCAAAGCACCGCAGAAAAAACCGCCCAGCCACCAAAGCGCATCAGAAAAAACCGCGAAAGTACCGCAGAGAAAACCACCTAGCCACAAAAGCACAACCGAAAAAACCGCCAGAGCACAGTGTTCCAACGTAGTGCTACCACCAAAGCAGAAAAAATCACCAAGCCATGAGAGCACAACTGAAAAAACCGTCGAAGCACAGTCTTCCAACCCAGTGCAACCACCAAAGCAGAAAAAACCACCAACGATAAAGAAAATTGTTGAGCCCATCAGCAGAAAAAACCACCAACAATAAAGAAAATAGTTGAGCCCATCAGCAAAAGGAAGCTAGCATGGGAGATGACAGAAGAAAAAGGAAAAATGATGATCGGTGCCCAACATGTCCATGATTTTTTCAACAATCTGAATACAAAACAACAACGGAGGGAGCTCGAGAAGACCAAAAATGTAGATCCAGGCAAACTTGGGTTTTTTCAAACTAATGAGCGAAAACAGCAAGAAAATGATACCCATAATGGCGTCGATGTCGTATAAAGAAGATACTCATGCAAAGAAGCTGGAGCAGAAAACAGATGCGTCGATGAGCAAACAGATTTACATTGCCTCCGGCCTCAATGCAGATGAACGAGCTCTAGCAGAATTGCCTACACAAGAATTAGTGCAGGTCATTGATTTCATGGAACAATCAGGGATGCCTATAAGTGTTGCACTCGGCCATGAAGAACCACCTCGGGATCCAAGTTTCGTACATAGATGGCCCTTTCAGCTAGAAAAACCTCTTATCCGGAAAGAACTGGTACATAAGCTCTCAATTAAGATGTACAAATTTCATGAGTGGCACATGCGGCACTCAGCGAAAGGCGTAGATACCATAGGTATACTTGCTAGATCGGAAGATTTTTCCAGTGAAGGGAACAAGGTGGTCTGGCTGGAATTCAAAGATATTTATGAAGTTTACCATCTAGACGCCCTGAATACTGATCTTATCGTCGCTTGGTGTCTGTAAGTGGCGTATTTTTTATGTTTATTAATAAATTTATTACGTATGTGGATCTACTAATTAACTTTGTATTTCATTTTTGGTAGCCTGCAAAAACAAGATATGCAAAAAAAAGAATATTGTCGACAGAATTGGTTTCATGGACCCATCAAAAGTTAACCAGTTTGAGGTCAAGCATCAACCAGACACAACAATCGCAACAATCTATAGGACCTTGTCTAAGTTTCATGACAAGGATCTCATACTACTACCTTACAGCTGCAAGTATGCGCGATTGCCATCTAATTGTCCTTGATAATTCTATTTAGTTCTAATTTGTATGAGTATTATGACCATGTATATACAGTTTCCACTGGAATCTTATGACAATTCAAGTCGACAATAGCAGTGTCATGGTGTGGGATTCATTGAGAAAAAACCCCGCAGGTTACCAAGACCTTCAAGATCTATTTCAAGAGTAATAATTCTATCTAAGACGTTCTCTTTAATGCAGTATATATAGATTGCTTTTACTAACACACTATGTTTCATTAATTTTCCTCAGAGCTTGGGAAAAATTCATTGCAGAGAAAGAAGGTCAATTTAAACCAACAATTACATTATATACTGATTATCCGGTACGTAATCCAAATAACAACTTCAGATTGAGAAAATTTAAATTGTATCAGACTTATATTTCATGACATTTTCTCCTATCCACTTTAGTGTTTGAGATAGGAATAAGGAAATAATTTATGTGGATACTATGTCTGTGAGCACATACGATGTTTGGCAAGTACAAACTCCCGAAATTATAATGTAAGTTAATTAAATAAACCTATTAATAATACATCATTTTCTAACCGCTTCTATATTTAATTGTTGGGTGTAAAATATTAACATATTTGCATATTACAGATGAATATGGTTAAGGACGAGGTCATTCAGAAGGATCGTCTTTTGGCGATTCAAGAAAGTCTCATTGGATTCCTCTTGGACGAGGTGGTTAATCTAGCAGGAAAACATTATTATGATGGATCAAAAAATTATTGTGATGCACCTCCACTGAGAGTAGAGACTAGAAATTTAAAGTGAACGATATTTTGATGTATAAATACTGTTTATTTTGATGTATAATATTGTGTGTAAGTCTTATGCATAAGACTAAATATCTATTTTGATGTGTATATTTCTAAGTTTATATATGTAGATATATAAGTTTATATATAAGTCTAAGTGCGTATATGGTATATATATATAGACAGGTATACATAGATATTAAGTGCAAATACGTATACGTACATATATGGGTTAGACAACAATTAGAATATACGCTCAAATCGAAAACAAAAAAAGGAGACGATACCCTTTAGTCACTGTTGGTATTACCAACCGAGACTAAAGGGGTGGGCGCAGACGCTGGCGTGCCCTCCTTTAGTCTCGGTTCGTAATACGAACTGGGACTAAATGATCCTTTTAGTCCAAGTTCATTCACCCCGAACTAAAGGGAGACATTTTGTCTCTCGTCATTAGTCCCGGTTAGACATGACCAACCGGGAGTGAAGGCCCTCTCACTACCTGTGCCTGTAGTTGAAATCATACCCCCCGGAGTCGGTTCTGCGGATCTCCCCGAGCCTGAACTCCTGGCTTGCCGTGATTGCCTTGTCTGTGCTCCCTCTGCTCTGGTTCCAGTGGGCTGTCTTGTTTGCCTTGCGCCTGCACCCTTTGCTCAAGTTGCTCGGCTCAATCACCTCAAATCCTTCAAGGCAGGTGCACTCAAGTTTCGGTAAGTATGTGCAGATGCTGTTTATGCCGCGCACTCCATGTACTTCGCAGATTCGTCGACCAACTGCCACCAATCTCACTCAGGCTATATAGTATAAGGTTGCCATCGTAGTCCAAAGTCAGCCTCCTGGTAACCTCATCTCCAAGATCAGATGCTTCAAATTCAACTTGTTCACTTGCTACAAAATGTCCCTTCCGGTCAAGAAGCCCATACTGGCTACTGTTGTAAGTAGTCTTACCAACCTCCCAAGAGGTTTATAGAACGGATTTGGCCAATAGATGCTGCTAATATCAGGTCCATCGTATATAAGTGTCAACGTGTTGTCGCTGTTGAAGCAAAATGTGTATGACCCTGAAGTGACCAAACCCTATGCAGATATCAGTTTAGTATTCCGGGTCAGTAGCGTGTCCGTCGGCGAGTCGAAGCTTCTCCAGGAGTTGCTGATCGTGAGGATCCTTGACGACGAGGTTTCCATTGTTGAGAAGTACTGCACGGTCGGCCCGAGTCCCAGTTGTGTTGGTGCTCCACACCACCGTACCATCGTAATCGAGGAGCGCCAAAGCTCCATTATTCCAGAAGGTGAGCTTGGAGCCCTTGCCGTTCACCGGGGCGTCGCGGTTGGCCGTCCAGGCGACGGTCTGTCGGCCGACCGGGCGAACCAAATGGAGAAGGTGAAGGCGTTGGTCACCACCTTGTAGAAGCCGTAGGAGACGGCGCCGTTGGGCGAGACCAGGATGGCGGCCGTGTCATCCCCGGTGGAGATGGAGGAGCCTCTGGCAAGGTGGCTGCTTTGGTGGCCTCTTGCGAGAGAAACGGACAGCAACATCAAACTCAGAAGTTAAAATCCGTCGCCGTCACCGGCTCGACGTTGTTGCTGTGTGTCTTGGTAGGTAATCTACAATGTAGTATAGCAGCCAGATGATAAAAAACTGCACTTGTTCTCAGCTTTGGGAGGAGCAGGAATTGAAGGAGCAGCCATTCCTGCAATGCAACTCAATGCACAAATCAACAAACAAAGGTCATCAGACTCATCACAGACAAACGATTCTCCTGTTTCTGCTAGTATAAATCTCCGGCTTCACTTCTTCTGGTCCGTCCGCGAAACTACGGGCGATTAGGATGCCCTGAACGGCGGGGCGTAAATTGGGGGAGTCCTGAGCTCGGATGCTCTGAGGCGGGGGCTCGGAGCCGCCATGGCCAATTGGCCAGCGAGCCCTGGTATTTTGCGAAAGCCCCCCTAAAACGGATCGTGACTATCAATCGCGATCCGATATTTAACATATAACACCCTAAAACGGCTCGTGACTATCAATCGTGATCCGATATTTAACATATAACCCCCTAAAATGTAGGGATGAAAACGGATCGGATACGGACGGATACTGCGAATACAGATACAGATAATTTTTCTTTCTCGGACTGAATTCTCGGATCGAATACGGATACGGACAGTATATTTTTTGTCGAATAGTAATATTCATCATATTTGGATCATAGAAATTTAACTTTGAATTTTCGGATACTAATACGGTACGGATAATTACGGATATTAAATGTCCGGATTCGAATACGGTCTTACCATTTGAGTGTCTGACCCTTTCGGTCGGTCGGTCGGACGGATAATATCCGTACCACTTTCATCCCTACTAAAATGGATCGCGATCCAATTTTTTACATAAACCCCCCTATTTCGGCTCCAAATATTTACCCATTGCCCTCCTGCGTTCCCCAGTCCCTTTCCGCTCCCCTCCGGCGACGGCGACGGCGACGACGTCGTCTTGAACGGACTTGCGCTACTCCTCCGGATCCTCGCCTACTGGAGATCCTCTCTGTTCCTCCGCCGCTCCCGATTCTGGGTCGCCTTTCCCTGCTAGCCGAACTGACCAGCGCTTCTGCCTCGTCTGCGTTCCCTTCCTGCCGCCGTGCGCGCCTCGCCGGTCTCACGGCCCCCCTCGTCCCGGGGCTCGTGGCGGAGGCGGGCGCCTCAACCCGCTTCCCATGCCTTGCAGCCGGCTTCCGCGGTGACCGCGCAGATATCGAGGTGCTCGGCATTTCGTCTCCACCGACACCACACGGTGCCTAGTGTTAAAGATAGAGCTTAGCTTAGATTGTATATCGTATGCATGTAAGACACACAAGCCTGCGAGCTGTGTTTGAATTGTAGATAGACCCTTGTGTATTCGGTTAGGACTCTATCTAGATGCCAACCGAATCACCTTGGAGGACAAGATGTAAACTCTGTAAGTTGTTGGCCATCGGCCATATATTAACGTGGACTCACGGCGAGCCAAGATAGGCAACCGTGCTTAAGCTAGCGCGAGTTCTTTCACCTAGTAGTACAACCGTTCCCGGGGCCCATGGTGTCCGGCTCGCCGGAGCTGTGGTTCAAGTCAAGATTTGAATCTCCGCACCCGCAGTGGCATGGTATTGGGACCATGCGCAATGCTTTGCAGTCTGTTGTAGTCAATGGAGATTACTCTGCATTGACAAGAGTGAATACTGAGTCTGGGAGATGATGTTGGTGCTGGAGCAGAAGGATTCGAGGTTGATGCCTTGATTGGCGGGTGATGGTGTTGCAGAGCGCATTGGCATTGGTAGCAACCAGCAAGCCAGCAACGTGCTGCTATGGAGATTATTCCCTGCATTGGCAGTGGCAGCCCATGGATGAGGGGAGGAAAATGATTTGGAGGCAGTGGAGAAACTCGATAGTTGATGCTGGAGTAGAAGGGCTTGAGGTGGATCTGCAGGCATTGTCACTGCAGAGTAAATTGGCAACAGCGATGTTGAGGAACCGGCCAACGCCAACATAGCCACGGTGATCTTTTTTAATATCTCTGCACTTGTTGATTTTTTGTGTGGTAATAGATGTTGTTAGGTTGGATTATTTAGTTCATTACCTTGCTCAGTAAATAAAGTAATGAAAAGAAATTAGACTATCAGCTGAGGCATCTTACAATTACTAGTGATGATTTCTTATGTTTTCATCATGGATTTGTTATTTCTACTTTTCTCTATGGAAATGATCCGAGCATTGTTTCATCATTTATCATCATTATTGTAAAATTACAATGGAATCTGATGCATTTCATGTATAGCGAACTATGCAGGCAAGTAAGCTAAAGGAAATAGTCATATTCCACATTGATAGTATTGCTACAGCATACATATACTACATAAGCTCTTGTTTACTTTATGTGCGATAGCACACTATTACCACAACATTACAAAAGGCAGATCACCTACTTAGTGAAAGTAGCAGTCACTGGACACTAGACATTAATCCAGTAATGGAAGCAGAGTTTCGACCACATAGCTCATATTTGGTCTCCTTCTCCTCTCCTCTTCCACACATGAAACTGCTATCTTTAACATCATCGCCGCTTGTAAATAGTCAAATTCTCCACTCAATCTGCAATCGACGAACTCCAGGAGCCACAACTGATCTTTGCTTGCCAATTTGTCTTTAAGAATTTTAGCATAGTGTCCAACAGCCATTTCCACCTCCACCTCTCCTTCACCCTGAACCACCTGACCGGAGACCCGAGTACCCATCACCAACTCAAGAAGCACTACTCCGTAGCTGTAAACATCTGCTTTGCCAGTGATTGGAAGATTTAGAGCCCATTCTGGTGCTATGTACCCTCTTGTACCATGCACTCTTGACAGCATTTGTGCTCCGGCTCCCCGACCTAATAGTTTCACCAACCCAAAATCTGCAATCTTGGGCTCGAGTTCTTCATCTAACAGTATGTTCTCTGGTTTGACGTCACAATGAACAATCCATTCAAGACATTCATGGTGGAGGTAAGCCAGTCCTTTTGCTACCCCAAGTGCAATGTTGTACCTTTGGCTCCATTGCAGAACAGGAGATAAGTTCAAATTGTCAAAGAGAACTGTGTCTAAAGAACCTTTCTCAACAAACTCGGAAACGAGAAGTCTGAGTCTTCTCGGCACAAAACCCCCAAATCCTCACCACATTCATATGATAAATTCTTCCAATGACACTAAGTTCAGATCTGAACTCTTGCTCTCCTTGGATCATGTCACTTAGCTTCTTCACTGCAACCTTCCTTTCATCACTGAGGACTCCCTTATAAACCACTCCTGATCCGCCTCTACCCAGCTCTTCATGGAAACAATTGGTTGCTTTCTTTAACTCCCTGTAGCTGAACCTGCAGAACTGGCCGTAAATTATCATACTCCCTACATCTATTGCCTTTGGTCTTCTTTCCCATCTGTAAAGCGCCCAAAACCCAATTAAGATTAACGTGACTTCAACGACAAGCAGTGTCAATGCAGAAGTAAGGAAGTAGCCAAACTTGAATTTCTTCTGATGAGGAATTTGTATAGCAGGTGCCATTTTTTCAGTAACGTTGCAAACAAGGCTTCGTATAGAACTATAAGGCAACTTTGGAAATAGCAATGCCATGGGAACTTTCAGATAGATATCATTGTAGGGTTCTGGGAATTCTTTGCCACTGAAAAGCAAGGTCTTCAGGGAACATTGGCCTGTTCCCCCGTGGAAGCCAAAAGCTTGGCAGTCACCATCGCCTAAGCACTTCTCTCTGCACTTCTGCAATGGCATTGACATGTTATCATACCCCCAGAAATCTATTCCAGGAAGTTTTATAAATGTGACGTCCTTGCTGGCTACACTTGTCCTGCGCTTGCACCCTTTGCTCCAGTCACTTGGCTCGGTCATTTCAAAGCCTTCAAGACAAGAACACTCGGGCCCACCACCTGACTGCTAGTGATAGTGGAGAGTCCTTCAATCACATATGGAAAGCTAAAGTCCCCCTTAAGATCAAGATCTTCACTTGGCTGCTGGAACAAAATGCAGTTCTAACTAAAGACAACATGACCAAAAGGAACTGGGTGGGCAACCCTTCATGTCTGTTTTGCAGCCAAGTTGAAACTGCTGACCACTTATTCTTCCAATGCCCTGTAGCTAAGTGCATCTGGGGCATTGTTAGCTTCTGTTTAGGAGCAAACACGATACCAGGAAATAACCAACAATTCAAACTCTGGATGCAAAGCATTTTCCCCCAGGGAAAAGCTTTTCACCATTTCGGCTTCTCAGCGATTTGCTGGGCCATTTGGAAATGCAGAAACAAAGCAGCCTTTGATGGGAAGAGGCTTAAACATCCTGCTGAAATCTTTATACATGCATGCGCTTTTATGTCTTATTGGACAGGATTGCTCGCGGTGGAAGACCAATCCCAGGTGGCTGCTGGAGTTGAGACGATGCTCAAGATCGCCTACAGACTGTTGTCTTTCCAGTCCAAGCCTCCTGGAGCTCAGATGCTGCCGGCGCTACAAGATAGACCAGCTGATGATGAAGAAGAAGACTGATGCTGTTCCATATCTGTTGGGCTGATGCTGCAGGCGTTTAAACTTTTGTTTTGGTTGTTGTGAAGTTTATCTCCGGAACTGTAATAGTTGTTGCTAAACTCTTCGTTGGTCGCTGGCCTAACTGTCTAGTACCCTGGGAGACCTGGGGAACTAAGGGCCTTTTGATCTTGCTTAGCTTGAGTCAGGTTAAGTGAGTAGACTCTAGTTCTGCTTCCCCCCCTACTTCCCTAAACTTCCTGTATTTCCGTTTTGAGTAATGGAAATGGGGGCAGATCCCTCGAGTCGAAAAAGAACACTCGGGCCCCGGTCTGTATCTGCACAGACTGTTTACACCGCAGAGGCCAGGTATTTCACAGAGTCGAGCAAATAACATCCCAGAGATGGACCAACTGCCCGTCGTCATGTTTAGACTGTGCATCCTAAGGTTACCATCATAATCAAGAGTCAACCTCCGCATGATGCCGTCACCAAGATCAGAGGCTTCAAATTTAAGCTGCTCACCAGCAACAAATGCACCTTTGCTGTCGAGAACACCATATTGGTTCCTGTTACCATTATTAGCCCATGATTGGTTGCGTGTAGGCCAATATTTGGTACTAACCTCATTTTTTCCATTGTAGGTAAGACTCGGCGTGTAGTTACTGTCAAAGTAAAAGGTGTAGAAGCCGGAAGAGAGCAAACCCTTGGCAGATGCGGAGACCAGTTGAGTGTTTGTGGCCATCGACTGCGATGGCAGAAGTGTGTCTGTCGGCAAGTTGAAGCTACTCCAGAGATTCTTACCACCTTGATCCATGATGACAAGGCTGCCGGTGTCGAGAAGTGCTGCCCTTTCGGCATGAATTGCAGCTGTGTTGGTGCTCCATATGGCTGTGCCATCGTAGTCGAGAAGATCTAAGCTCCCGGACTTCTGGAAGACAATCCTGGAGCCGTTGCCGTTGACTGGAGTATCGCGGTTGGCTGTCCAGGTGACGGTCCTGTTGGCTGATCTGGAGAACCAGATGGAGAAGGTGAAGGCGTTGGTGGCCACCTTGTAGAAGCCGCAGGAGAAGACGCCGTCGGGCGACACCAGGATGGCGGTGGTGTCGTCCCTGGTGGAGATGGATGAGCCTCTTTGAAGGATGTCCTTTGCGAGAGCAGTGGAGGACATGAGGAGCAAGTAGGAGAACAATGCAGTGGTGAAACTGAAGACTTGTGCCATGGCCATGGGTGCCGTGGTTGGCTAGCAGCAATCACAAGCGAGAAGAGATATGTGCCACCGTGCGTCGCTGGGCTGTATATACCACCTGTCCAAAACCGGTGAGCGGACAGCGGACTAGTCAGAGTACTCAGGAGTCTCCATTTAATTTAGCCTGTCCGCGGACTAGCGCTTGGAGCTAAAGACTCCAACAAGCAAATGCGCAATGCATTGACCGGCCAGTGCTTCAACCGGGTCAATCACGGTAGTGCTGAAATTGGTGTCACACGGTCACCTTGATGGTCAGTCTGCTTATGACTAATTGGTCGTTAACTTGCAGTTAAAGATGGGGATGGGTCAACCTTAGATGCTCCACTGGAGCACCACGTGAACCATTTGATAATAATGGTTGCATGGGTCGAACTTTTTTTCACACGGATCGATCCATATCTCTCTCGCTGCTTTGGTTAGTTTGTTCAGTCTTTCATCCATCTCATGCACGTGCTTGCTAAAAAGAAAAGGATCTATGGATTTTGATATCTTGTCTCAATATACATCTCAACGGTGATTGAATTTACATAAAACTAAACACAGTTTAAAGTACAGAAACACAACTTAAACAGGGTTTAACCCCAAACACGCCAATTAGCGACTTAAGAACTTGCGCTCGACTGGAAGTCCCAAAGGAAAATTTTGCACTTGCGTCCATCCTTTGTTGGTGTCACCCTTTGTCAAATGTGAGTGTACAAAATTAGTGGATGAAAAAGCTTAACATTACATAGCAACAAGAGGGAAAAAACAATACATGTCCATTCCATTCATACATAAGCTGCTGACTGAAAAATTTCAGAAATTCAGTAATCAGTTCATAATGCTGCTGACTGAAAAATGCAATGCATCAAGTAACATAGACAGGCACCAAGTTAAGAGAAGTATTACACAGAAAGGTACATGATGGGATAACTACTTATTTGACAACCTTTATAGCATGCCAAATTACAGCCCAAACATTGATTGTGACTGATCAATAGTCATACAATCAAGACAAGCACACATCACTAATTTCCTGAAATCAGCAGCATGCAGTACAACTTTTCTCAAGCAAGTATTATCTAGCAAGGGTGGAATTGGATCATATAACCAGATCTGCAGCGATCGAGCCGTCATGCTGCATTGCTGCCACCAATTGCACAAACTAATTGGAACATCACTTTATCCTATATAGTGGAGGTCAGAACATCAGGAATTCCTCTCTAACTGTAAGCAGTAAGCACCTTTTAGTTATAAGAAAGAATGACATACTCTACAAGATACAAAAATAGTACATATCACCAACAGGTCAAGCATGCTAGTAACAGGGAAGCAGGCAACCATGCTGCAACAGTGAAGTGACAGATATACTATTGTTCTTACTACTGAATCACCTAGAGCTATGCATATAACTATTGCTGCTGCTGTCTTGTAAAAATCGTTTAATAAAATAGTAATATATCCAGAATTCCAACTAGCAGTGGTGAAATCATGATGCTTTAAATCTTGAAGCAGGTGGTACATCTCTGCTTCAGAGTTTCATCAATGCCTTTTCTACACTTTTAATCATGGCATTTGCAAAAGATGATGCTAGACATAACACAAGCTAAGTTACTGATGAAAACAGAACTCTACTAGCAGATTAACTCATTCATTGGTTAATATTTTTGTATGCTAGAACTCTAGTAACAGAACAAACATGTGAATATAAGAAACCATGTGAAGCAGAGAGCTCCAGACAAAGATTGCAATCATGATTCCACTAGCTGCAATTCGAAAGAGGGTGAAATTGGAGCAGATGCTAACCGGGGGAAGCAGAGAGCTCCCTCGAGGGGCTGCCTTAGTGCGGTTAATGGCGAAACAGGAGGAAGACCCAGCTCCATGGGTGGCGCTACCGGAGGAGGCACGACCGACAAGGAATCAGACGACGACTCGGTGGATGCGGATGGAACCACTCAACGACGGCGACAAGGTAGAGCGCACAGGCGGCGGCGGTGGCGAAGTTGACGCGGAAGTAGCCAATAGGTGAGGTTCTTGCGGGAGCGTGCGAGGTCGAGGAGCTCGATCCAAGACGGTGGTGGGGATGGCGGCGGTGCCGGGGAGGGGGGGTGGGGGGGGCAGGCATCGGGGACTTGAGGGCAGCGGCAGGGTCCAACCGGTCGACCCTAGGTTTCGAGTCCGTCGAACCGATCCAGTTTCGCGGAGAAAAACAGGAGCCCAATACGATTGTTTCGGTGGGTTGCTGCTTTTTCTGGATTTATTTCGAGATTTTTCGGCATTATGCTTTAAGTGGTAAGCGACGTTCTCGTCGACGACGAGACGCCAGTGGTGACTTCGGGAATCTCCAGATCTGTCGGTGTTCAGTCCTTCGGAGCTGGGGCGGAGCTGGGCCTAAGGCCACCCGGGCCATGGCCTTAGGCGTGGGCCGAAAAACTTCTTATACCCCTTGTATTTCATATATAGTCCGGTAAACATTCTTTGTCGGCCCAAGTTTATTCGTTGCCCAGCAAATCACCTAGCAACAAAAACGGCCTGCTTCTTCCGCCAGGCCACGACGCCTCTGCCGGTCCGCCCGAACACGACGACCTCGCGCAGCTGCTGCTCTCTCCCTCGTGTGTGTGTGACTGCTGCTCTCCCTCGTGCCTCGCGGCAACCCTACCGAGTAGCGAGCGGCGGCTAGCGCCTAGCGGCTGGCAGCACCGGCGGCGGCGGGCGGCGGTCTGACGAGGCACTGGGGCAGGGCGGACGCCACGGGCAGCCATCTCTGGATCTCCGACTCCGTCCCCAAGGTGCTGGCCGTCGGCGACCTGGCGAGGCGAGCGGCCAGCGGGCCGTAGACTTTCAGGAAATATCTGTTGGAAGTGCAGTACAAGACACCAGCGCGGTAAGCTTTTTTGGCCCTTTGAAGTTCAAATCTTGTTTGCTCATCCCTAAATCAATTACAGTAAAGGCAATTATGCCTAAATAAAACAGTAAAAGGAATTATTGTTCCTTTCTGAATATAGCTTCCGCGGTTGCTAACTAGAGGACACTATGTTTGAGTTATTCATAAACACATTATATCTACATTTTAGTGACGGCATGCTACAAATTCCCGGTTACTGCTGTGTAGAACAAAAGGTCATATTCCATTTGTTAGTCGTTCCTGTTCCCTCATTCCTTGTGATGCTTGTAATATAATAGCATTTTCTGGGATATCTTAATTCTTACGTGTTCCCATGCTATTTAGTTACTTTGATGTATCTAGAACAATAGTAAGACGTGATTATATGATATTTGTGGAACTTTCTTACATCTTGGTGTATAGTTTTTTCTTGGGACATTTGATGGAAAATAAGTTTCATATCTAATTGTCATTTTTCTGCTATTCAATTATGTTTTGCATATTGCTTATGTAGTTCATTTAAAATTTACAAGTTTGCATGTGTAAGCCCGGGTCTCCTTCGTACTGTGATATGTGAGGAGACGAAGATGAACCAGACTGGCACTAGTTATTAGGTATTTATTTTATCAAATTTGTTGTACAAATAGATTAAATTGTGATGTACTAATCTAAATCGTGCATTTGAAGCATTTATATCATTATATGGACTATAGCTATTGCAGCTACCGCTATTATGTGGACTTCACTGAGATTGTGTGGTTTGAGTGCTTAGTAAGCGGCCTTAGGCGTCAAAATCCGCCAGCTCCGCCACTGCTTCGGAGGTGCTCATAGAGGTAGGGTTTGCGTACGTGTATTCATAGGGGTGAGTGTGCGTGTGTGTTGTGAGTGTCTGCGTTGTACTGTGTAATTCTAAAAAAAACTGTCTTCAAACATGCCAGGATCATCAGGGAGGACTAAACTAACGAACACCACAGGTCTTTACCCATCCAGTGTCACTTGTAATATCACTATGCATTGGCTAAGTACTTGTAGTATTAGTGTTTACTACTTTACTTCCTCGTAGCAAAAAAAAAAAGAAAAAAAAGAGTCACCTTGAACCCCAAGCATGCCTTCACAAATCTGTTATATAAATTATCTAAAGATCTGCCGAACGGAACCGTTGCGACATTGTGGAGGTAGCAGAGGTCCTAAAGATGTTCTCATGTAAAATTGCTCTATTAGCTTGCTACTGTTTTTTCCCTTGAGAATTCAATGTTGCAGGGATGCTGTTTTCAAGGACTCTGTTTTCAACTGACGCTTCGCGCGGTCCCTCCACCCGGGTGTACACGCCACTGGCATCCCTGCTACCCTACGTCGGCGGATCAATCGTCTTCGTCACCGGCGATTTAGATGCCTCTCGATCCAGATCCAGACTGAGTTGAAGGACTTGGATGTAACATGATCTTCTTATGAGGACCTACTTGTAATTTGGTTGCTGGTATAATATATATCGTGTTGTTAAAAGAAAAAATGTTGCAGGGATGCCAATCAGCCAATGCATCAAGCTGCTCGATCAAGCCGTTTTCTTTTTATCTTGGACACGGTTGGTGTTAGGCATGCGGCACTGCTCTGTTTCTACCACCAGTTGCCACGGTGAAATGTCTCTCGGCCTCGCAGATGATTCGAATGATTCACATCACACACGTCGTCACACATGGCCGTGTCGTGTCTGCTGCGGCTAGCGCCGACCGCCTGTTGCGTGTTGCCGAAACTGCACCGCTGCAGCCGTCATCGTGTAACTCCAGTATCCCAGCACGTCAGGCCTCGTTTGCGGCGCCTTCGTGCTCGTCGTGCGCTGCGCGACGCGCGACCCGGCCACCCGGCTGGTCTGTCCGTTTCCTCCCGCAGGCTGTACCTGCCCGTGTTCGCGGACTCTCGTATCGTGTTGTCATTGTGTCCCGTCCTCCGGCATTGCCGCGCGCTGGATTTGGCCGAGATACAGCTGCTGTGTTTCCGCAACGCCAGGGCCGGGCCAGCCGCCAGCCAGAGAGGGCACCCGCGTCATCCTGTGTCTAGAGCCTAGAGGAGGGGGGCACATAACCCGGTTGCGGTTGCGGTTGCGGACACGGGCTCCTGGCGCCTTCGCCGTGCGCGACCGGCCACCGGTTGCTTTGTCCGCTTCCTCCCCCAGGCTGCTCGTGTCCGTCCCCACTCCACTCCCCCAGCGAAAAAAAAAGTGTACTACTCGTAACCAACGAGGCACACGCAGGGAGACTGAGATAAAAGTCAGCGGTTGGTACGCCAACGAGAGCTAGGTGGTTTGACTACTCGTGGAAAACGAATTTTACGACTAAAGATTAAATGAATTTTCACGTCTGTTTCATGTCGAAGAAGCATTGACGAAAGGCTTGTCTTCTTCTCATTCGTCGCGGAGCCACTTTATACTCCATCCGTCTCGAAATATAAAGACTTGTTGACTTTTGCTGATCATGTTTGACCGTCCGTCTTATTAAAAAAATTTATGAAATATTATTTATTTTGCTATGACATATTTGATCATCATGTATATTTTAAGTATGACGTACAGTAATACACTGGAGGGAGGGAGCATGAGTGAACGTGAGGGAGCGCCCCCAACTCCGTCGTCGTCGGGTCAGCTACCGGCGGCGGCCAGCCCTACCCGTGCCGAGCTGCCCAGCCCTGGGAGCGGTGAGGCCATCGACCTCAGCTACAAGGGAAGTCCGGCGAGCTCAGGGGTTCCTCGTCGATACGACGACATCGCGGAAGAGAAGGGCAAAGCTGTTGCTGCAGCTTTGTGTGAAGAGGGTGAGGTTCAGTCCGGCGGTCCTTGCCCGGGAGGGGCGGTGACCAACGGTTCCTACAAGGAGGCGCTCTTGAGACGTCGTACTTTCAAGCCAAGGTTCCCGGATTCAAGGACTTCTTCGCAGACGGCATGGTACACGGAGGATTCCATGCGGGGCAAGGATGTGACTACTCATGCGGTGTGGTCTCGTCTGGGGCCTGGTGGTAGCATTCATGACCCTGCTGGTGGAAAGCTACTTTCGAGTTATGAGGGCTCGCTGCTGGAGACGTTGCGCGCCAAAGCTGGAGCTAGGAGATGCTTCAACTGCCTTTCTGCGGGGCATCGCATTGATTCCTGCAGAGACCCGCCGCGCTGTCTCCTGTGTTTGCGCTTTGGGCACAAGGCTCGTGCTTGCAAGTCTCCATTTGCTTCTGCTTCAGCTAGCACATCTCGCCACACCACTGCTTCTGCTTCGCTGCGTCGTGCTGTGCCTGCTGCCGCCGCCGCCCACCGCGCTGTTGCTGCTGCTCCACTTGTTGCTCCTGCCGTCGCGGCTTCGCGCTGCCCACCGTCGTCGGCGCCTGCTTCTGCTTCTGTGGCGACGCAGGGTGCCCAGGCGGCGCCGGTTGGGAGATCCGACATGGCGGGGTTCGTTCCTTTCACTCGCCCAGGTGCGGCCAACTTGCGCCCGGACCATGTCAGGGCCGGGGTGGCGCGCACAGCTACAGTCCGGGATGCGGAGAGGACCCGGGAGATCTTCACCCTCATCGTCGTTCTGCTTGGCGTGTGCGCTAGGCTGGACGCGGCGGTGTTCCGGCAGGAGGCGGCCCGACAGCTCCGGGTGCACCGATTCAAGCTGGAGGTGACACACCTCTTAGGTTCGACGTTCTTGCTTCGTTTCGAGGATCAGCATGACAGGAACTCCAGCTTGCAGAAGGGAGGGTTGGAGTTTGGCTACCACAAGTTCCGTCTCATGCCATGGACTCGTCAGTTCAGTGCTACCTCGGTGTCCAAGCTGCTATACCAGGTTCGTGTCTGTGTGGAGGGAGTGCCGGATCATCTTCGACAACCGCGTGCTCTGGCCAGTCTGTTTCCTCCCTCTGCGTTCATCGATGACAAGGAATGTGATGCTGAGAAGCCGGAGGAGGAGGAGTGTGTGTGTCTGTGGCTTTGGACAGCTGCGCCGGATGACATTGCGGTCACTGGGATTCTGTTGGCTGAGGAGCCGGTAGTGTTGCCGGAGGAGCACTACGCTGATGGTGGTAATCATCTGCTGGAGTTGGGGATGCCGATGGGAGCTTTGTGGCTGGGGCCGGCTGAGACGTTGGATTACGAGGTCATCATCCATCTTGATCATGTGCTTGACTACACGCCTCTACCGGACAGCCCATCACATAAGAGCATGAACAGCGACACAAGCGGGTTACAAGATGATGAATTGGAGGAAGAGTGGCCGGTCAAGCATCGGTACGTCTGGAGGTTGGGGGAGCCGGATAGGTGGCCGTCTCCTGAGTGGCGCCGGGTGTCCGTCCATGATAGGCTTGGTGGTAGAGGACGGGACAGGTCTCCGCCGCGGGACGGCGGCGCTGGTGGTGCGAGGTTTGGTGGCGGAGGTTACAGGCAGATGCTGCCGTCGGGGCTTCATGATATCCCAGGTCTGCTCGGCGGTCGTGGCTTCTACAGAGGTAGTAGCAGTCATGGTGGTGGTGGTGGTGGCGGTCGCCGTCATCAGGGCGCCCACAGGGGCAACGTCTTCGACAGGCTGGTGGTGGCCGGGCATGTGTGCCGCTGGGCTCCGTCTTCGATCGTCTCGGTGGTGCGCCGGGTGCCACCGGCGTGTTCCAGAATTCCGGCAGGCGAACGCTCGCCGGCCGCGGGCTGGTTTGGCGTCCGAAGCAGCTACCCCAACAGAGGCCAGTAGAGGGGGGTCATTCGAGGGGAGCAGATGACAGTTTCCCTTCTAGTGTAAGGGCGGCTGCAGGGCAACGGGTCGTGGACCCAATGGAGGAGGAGGCAGCTTGGGCGCCGCGCCCCTGTCTGGGCCTGTCTGCAAGGTCGACGTGCTCGGTGGAGCCAACGGCGACTGCGGTAGACAGGGCCCTGCCGGGCGCGCGTGCTCTGCTGCCCCCGAGCAACAGTGCGCCGGAAGCATACAAGAGTCATACAGGAGATCAAGAGGGGACCAGGCTGGATGACCAGGTGATAGCGACGGATCGTTGCCGCGTGCCTGTAAACTCTGCAGTTTCGCTTCTCGCTGCACCGCCTGCTAGCTATGCTGGCGCTGCGGTGCGTGTACTGGGACAGGGTAGGTCTGTGGCTCGTTCAGATCAGCCTGGGCAAGAGGAAGGAGTGGTGACTGTTCTGGGGGATCAGTCCCAGCATCAGCCTGTTACGGCCTCTCAACCGAATGGGCCACCGGCGGCCCAGCCGGTTCAGGAGGCCAATCCATCTACAAGGGCGACGCAGCAGTTAATTGACCTCAATGTGGTGTGTGCTATGGAGGAGGATGAGGCCCAAGTGGATATGCAGCCTGTTACAGTCGATCTAGACCTGGATGTCAATATACTTCGTGAAGCTGACGGCAGACTGAACTCGGAGATCATAGAGCAAAGTGCGCACAGGCAAGGCAGCAGGGGGCTGAGTCGTTATGTTGCCCCACTGAAGAAATCCTTGCTCTGCAATCCTGTTACAAAGAGCAAAGCCCCGCCCTGCAAGAAAGGGGCCTCATGTGGAACTGGGCCAGCTACACAGATTGTTAAGCATAAGGCAAAGAGCAACACAAAGAACTGTCTGTCCATTGATGATCAAGCCTCGGCTTTACTGTTGAAGGCAACTGTGGGTGCTGACACGCAATGTGCCGAGAATGTCTCCTTGGCGCAGCAGCTGGGCGACAATCTGGAGAAGCCACTGCTCGAGGGGGGTTGTTGCTAACGTGAGGGAAGTACTGGGTCTGCCCGTGGAGGGAGGTGCCGATGCGCTGGCCGCGCTGGTCAGCGAGGTGGAGGTGGACAAGGTGGCCTAATGTCGTGCAACAACGGCACATCTTCGGCTGCTTGTGTGGCTGCATGAGCAGGTGTATCTTTACCTTTTTCCATGTATGCTTTTATTTGTGTGGCTTGGGTTGGCAGAGTGTTGTCTGTAGTCTCTGCTGTTGGTGTTTGTTCTTTCAAGGGTGGTGGATCGTTGGTGGCTTGTGGGATGAGGAGGTTGGGTGGTGTTTACGCTTGCTGCCTCTACTCGGCTGGTGCTTGCATGGTGGTCTGTGGGCTGAGGAAGTTGGGCGGGGTGCTTGTTTTGGTTTATCATGTTAGATCAGAATGTCATCATCCTAAATTGGAACGTTAGAGGGCTGAACAATCTGGCTAGGCGCAAGGTGGTGAGGGACTTGGTTGCTGACACTAGGGCTACAATTGTCACACTCCAAGAGACTAAACTGGATTTCATTGACAGAGATGTGGTCATTCAAACTTTAGGGGACCGGTTTGCTGAGAATTTTGTTTACCTACCGGCAATTAACACTAGGGGGGAATCTTGCTTGCTGTTGATGAGACCTATTTCAGCATTGCTCCGTTGGACAGGGGGATTCATTCGATTACAGCTAAAATTCTGGCCGTTTCTGGTCTGATGGATTGGTGTCTGACAGCAGTGTATGGACCTCAAGACGACCATGAAAAATTATTATTCCTGGGAGAGATCAGGTGGATGAAGCAGCTAGTGAATGATAAATGGCTTGTCATTGGTGATTTCAACATGATATTACAAGCTTCCGACAAAAGCAACAACATTTTAAATAGGAGGCTCATGGGTGCCTTCAGGGATGCTGTGCAAGATCTGGATCTCAAGGAGCTGGACCTTAGGGGGAGAAAATTTACTTGGAGCAATGATAGAACACAGACTAGAATAGACCGCGCATTTTGCTCAGTGGGTTGGGACTTATTGTTGCCTGGGGTTTTCCTACAGGCCCTTTCTTCCAAAGTTTCAGATCACTGTCCTTTGGTTATTGCCGGAACTGCTACAGTAAAGAAGTATATTGGCTTTCGGTTTGAAGCCTTTTGGCCGCGGTTGCCAGGCTTTCAGGAGACGGTGACCGCAGCATGGTCTAAGCCTATCTCGGTGACAAATCCTCTGCTCCGGTTCCACATAAAACTCCAGCGCACCAGTGCAGCGCTTAAACAGTGGGCCAAAACCAAATTGGGCAGAAACAAAATCCTTCTCAAGGCTGTGAGCCAGCTGATTGGCATCTTGGATGTAGTGCAAGAGCACAGGCAGCTTTCTGATGCAGAAATCCGGCTAAAGCGAGACCTCAAAGTGCGTTTTCTTGGTTTGACAGCGGTGGAGAAATTGCGTGCGAAGCAGGCTTCAAGATTAACATCATCAAGGCTTCAGAAACCAACAGCAAATTGTTTTTCTTGCAAGCAAATGGCAGAAGGAGAAAGAATTACATTCACTCTTTGCACACTCCAGAAGGCATTCTGTTCTCGCAAGCAGATAAAGTTGAAAAGTTCTTTGAACACTACAATACACATTTTGGGAATCCGGAGCCGAGAGAATTCTCTTTTAACTAGCAATCTTTGGGTTTTACCAGGCATGATCTTTCTCACCTTGAGGCTAGCTTCACCGAGGAGGAGGTTCTGTCAGTGATCAGGGAGGTAGCTGCAGAAAAGGTGCCGGGGCCTGATGGGTATATTGGGGTGTTTTACAAGCAATGTTGGGAGATGATTAAGCATGACCTGCTGCTTGCTCTGGATTTCTTTTCAATTTGCACGACCAGCACCTTGACCAGCTCAATACTGCACACGTTGTCCTTTTACCAAAGAAGGGTGATGCCAAGGAGATAGGTGATTTCAGACCAATAAGCTTGATTCACTCATTGGAAAAGATAATCTCCAAGCTGTTAGCTTCCAGGCTTTCTACTGAGCTCAATGTGTTGGTGTCTAGAGCACAAAGCGCTTTCATCAGAAAGCGCAGTATACAAGACAACTTTCTTTACACTCAAAACTTGATTCGTGCACTTCACCGAGCCAAGCGGCCAGGGATTTTCTTGAAGCTAGATATAGCAAAAGCTTTTGATACGGTCAGATGGGATTATTTAATGGAGGCCCTAGAGGTTTTCGGATTTGGGCAGAGATGGAGAGGGTGGATTTCTTCGATTCTGTCCTCATCAACGACTTCGATCCTACTGAATGGAGCACAGGGAAAATGGTACAAGCACTTCAGAGGGCTCCGGCAGGGGGATCCACTCTCGCCCATGTTGTTTATCCTAGCTATAGAGCCTTTGCAGCGGCTATTGGAGTTGGCGACGTCTAATGGCCTCCTGACGCCAATTAACAGCAGAGTTGCCAAATTGAGAACTAGCTTGTATGCAGACGACGCAGCGATATTTGTAAACCCGGTTCAAGAGGAAATACACACGGTTGCAGAAATCCTTGATTTGTTTGGAATGGTGTCAGGGCTGGTGATAAACAGGGGCAAATGCGCGGCATACCCCATCAGATGTGATGAAGTAGACTTGGCTCAGGTGATGGACGGTTTTCAGTGCCCGGTGAAGGAGTTTCCTTGTATTTATCTGGGCTTGCCACTGCATTACAGGCAGCTACATCAAGTGGAAATACAACCGATAATTGACAAGGTAGCAGCGAGGCTTCCAACATGGAAAGGCCGATTTTTAAACAAGGCAGGTAGATTACGGCTCCTCAACAATGTACTCTCCTCCATGCCTACGTACTTCTTGACTGCCTTTGCTCCAAAAAAATGGATGATCAAGCGTCTATATAAAATTAGAAGGGGTTTCCTTTGGAAGGGTGATGACCATGCAAATGGGGGTCATTGTCTAGTGCGGTGGGAGAGAGTTAAAAGGCCAAAAAAATTGGGTGGTCTTGGTGTTCTTGACTTGGAAATGTTCAGCCGGGCAGTGAGGCTTCGTTGGTTGTGGTTTAGTTGGACAGAACCTGACAGGCCTTGGGTTGGATCGGAGGTGCCTTGCACTGAAGAGGGCAGGCAATTGTTTAGAGCAAGCACTATTGTCTCGGTGGGAAATGGGTGCCGAGCTGAATTTTGGGAATCTGCATGGTTGCAGGGGCGTGCGCCTAGGGATATTGCTCCTCACCTATTTAAGCTTGTTTGGCGGAAGCACCAACCGGTACGTGATGAACTTCAAAATGACAACTGGACTAGAGGTATTTGGAGGATGTCTACGGCTGAAGAAATGGCAGAGCTCATCTTGCTGTGGGGATTATTGGATCAGGTGATTCTTACTGAGAGGGAAGACGAGATCAGATGGAAGTGGACTGCGGATGGTTCTTACTCAGCCAAGTCGACTTATCAGGCGCAATTTGCAGGCTCATACTGCACTTTTGACAACAAATCCATCTGGTCGGCAAAAGTTGAATACAAACACAGATTTTTTGCATGGCTCTTGATCCAGTGCAAGCTCCTCACGGTGGACAAGTTAAGCAAACGCAACTGGCCGTGCAACCCTGTTTGCCAGCTGTGTGATCAAGAGCTCGAGACGGCGGAGCACATGATTTTGAGATGTGTATTCGCTCAGGAGGTTTGGCTGCTAATGTCCTCTTGGTCTGGGAGGTTGGTGAAGGTGCCGGCGCAGGATATCTCAATGGAGAATTGGTGGAACCTTTCACTACGAGGTCTTCCAAAGAAGCTTAAGCAGAAGGTAGCCTCGCTATTGATCTACACTGCATGGAACATATGGAAGGAGCGCAACAGGCGAGTGTTCGAGGGTTTGACGTCGCTGCCGCACAGAATCTTGACTATCATCAAAGAAGAATTAAGGCTGCGGTACTTGGCTTGTGGAGGGGATGAGCCTTTACTTTTAACGTAATGATCAGTCCCTTAAGAGATGCGTTTTCAGTTATTTATGTAATAACACCTTGTAAAACTCCGCTTGCTTCCTCTTCTTATATGATATAGCAGTGCTCCTGCTCTTTTCTTCAAAAAAAATATATTTTTTAAGCATATCATAATTGTTTTTACATTTTTATACATTTTTTGATAAGACGAGTAGTTAAACATGATCAGCAAAAGTCAACAAGTCTTTATATTCTGTGGGATAGAGGGGGTAAGTGTAGTCCGGAGTTCCAAGATTTTTTCCATGCATAAGGTTATCTTCTTTAGGCAGGTACATTGGTGTCGTCTGATAGGCCGTCTCATGCATTGACACATAATCTTGGGTTGACTCAACAGACAACCTATACAATGAGTTGTCTTGTAAGTTGTTTGGTACAACTATGTGATTTTTTAATTTGTGCACATAAAAAGGAATGTTATAAGTTGCATGGCAACAACAACTCATACAATGGTTGTGAAGTTGTCTCATGAAGTGGTTGTTTCGCTCATGAGGTGGTTGTTTCGCGAAGCAACTATCTCTTTCTCTCTCCTCGCTCTTTCTCCTCCACATCATCAAAAATCTTACATGGCACTGCATGGGACGACCTATGGGACTGCTAACGTGTAGCAACGTACTTTCTTTAGCAACAACGCCTCTAGAGTATCAACCCCGCAGGCCGCGGGTTCAGTTTTTTTAACCTAGTGGTACGCTGAATACCTTATGACACTCCCAACCCAGACTCTATACATAGAGTCCATAAGTTGAAGACTCTAATACAAGAAACTATGATCTCCAATGCAGAATTTGTAACATTAGATTCTATACATTAAGACATTTATTATCCAACACAAAAACAAGTGATTAGTTGTGGCATCAACCATGTGATCCACTGTACATCTACTCCTCACCCTTCTGTTCCTCATCGGCAGCGCCTCACCTGCATCGTCTTCCTCCCGCGCGTCCATCCGCCGCAGCCGCATTCTGTTGCCCGCCTCCCTGCCAGTCTCTGGTCAGGCAGAGGGAGCTCTTCGTGTCGCACATCAGCTTCCTGGTCTTCGCCTTCTGCCTGGCGGTCACCAAGCAGGTGTTCTAGCCACCTCGATGAGGGATTGACAGGGAGGCACGACAGCAGCACCTAGTCTCGGCCGAAGGTAGTTAACATTGGATTGTGTTGGATGGATTTGGATTTACTGGGAGTTGGATTGGACTGGACCACAGCATGATTTTAATTGATTGTTTTTTGGCTTCCGTGGAATTGGATTTGGACGTGGTTGCAGGAGAGGATCGGAGGGGGAGGCCGCTGCGTTTACCTAATGCCGGCGAGGGAGGGGATGGCAGCTCGCCTTTCCTCAGCGACGGTAGCGGCACACCTTTCACCGGCGACGGCGGGAGCGTGGGGAAGCCTGGAGCTTGCGCGCACGGGAACTGGCGACGGGAGAACGCAGGAGAAGGCGCGCGTCGCGGCGGGAGGAAAAGCGGCGGCGGCAGGCGGATGAGCACACTGGATCCGTGGAAACGACGAGGGCCTCCCCAACGTGAGTCTTGCGTGGGGTCGTGGGCCTCGATGGGCACGAAGACTTGGAGTCGATTAGAAACCAGGTCTTCATTTTTCCTCCTCTTTCTTCAATAAATATCCTGCCACATTACCAATTTGCCTACATGGCAGTGTAATAAATGACAATGGACTCTACCATAAAATCTGGGTTGGGACTGTCCTTACTGTCGTGTTTAGCACCGCAAAATGACGGTTTCCCGGTGTGCTAAAACGACGATTTCCTCGGGACTGATCATGTCACCTCACTAATCAGGTGTTTTTTTAGACACTAATCAGGTGATGAATTGCACTCATCTCACTGTAATCCAGCCCATAAATCGGCAGCCCAAGTTTCTGCACTGCTCCGCGTTTCCTGTCCTACCCAAAAAAAAAAAGTGGAAGCCTCTCTCGACGCCAACAATGATGATTGATGCACGGAAAAGTAGGGTGGTGGGTTGGTGGCTGGGCCAGCCAGCAGCCACCAACTGTGCCTCCACCGGGCCCCACCTCGCCACCTCTCTCTCCCCGTCGCGACGACGACCCACGCGGAGCAGCAAAGCCGCGGGGAGGGCCCGAATGCCTGCCTCTCGCCGTCTCGGTCGCCGCCAGCAGCCCAGCACGGCACAAGTCAGCCGCGTCCCTCTCCCGCACCAACCCTCTCCTCCGCCCCCCGAGCACGCCGCGCGCACCGAGCCGAGCCCGTCGTCCTCGTGCCCCCAAGCCCCAACCATGTCCCGGCCACCCCACCCCACCCCACGTCCCCACCTACCCACACCGACCGCGTCCGCCCACTGACCGTCGCCCGCTCGCACGCAGGCCACGACTCCCTTCACGTTCTCCCACCTCCTCTACCGCGAACTAGCTAGCCGTACTGGTCCTCCTCCCGGCGCCTACCTGGCAGGCAGCGAGCGCGGCGGGCGGGCTCACCTCACATGCCCCGCCCAACCGCCCCACGGCCGCGCGTTATATAAGCCGCCTCCGCCAGCTTCTCTCCCCGGCAGCCAAAGGCAAAGGTCGGTCAATCCAGCTACAGACAGCCCCGCGAGTACCCAGATCTCCCCGGACCCCGTTCGTCAGCACCAGCAGCTACCGTACCGTCGGCAATGGCCACCACGGCGGCCGAGGCGGCGAAGGCGGTGGAGCAGCCCGCTGCGGCGGCGGAGCAGCAGCAGACCAACGGCAACGGCGAGCAGAAGACGCGCCACTCCGAGGTGGGACACAAGAGCCTGCTCAAGAGCGACGACCTCTACCAGGTACCTACCGGCCTGTACCCCATTCCCGAGCTCGGTCGTTCGCCGTGGTGTTCTGAGGACCTGACCGATTCGTGATTTTCTTCTTCCGAAAATCCGCAGTACATCCTGGACACGAGCGTGTACCCGCGGGAGCCGGAGAGCATGAAGGAGCTCCGCGAGGTCACCGCCAAGCACCCCTGGTACGTCTGTCTCCGCGCCGCTCGCTCGCTCGCTCGATCGATCCATCTTCGAGGGCCTCTCTTTGTTCGATGCCAAGGATCGAGCTTGATGATCAGATCTGAAATTCTGATGCCTTCGGCGTGCTTTCTGCAGGAACCTGATGACGACGTCGGCGGACGAGGGACAGTTCCTCAACATGCTCATCAAGCTCATCGGCGCCAAGAAGACCATGGAGATCGGCGTCTACACCGGCTACTCCCTCCTCGCCACCGCGCTCGCGCTTCCCGAGGACGGCACGGTCAGTTCATTTCGTTTCTTCCCAGATCTGCCTCCTCCCTGCTCTGTGATTGCAGCAGCGATCCGCTGGTGAAAAAAGGAATGCTGAATTTTTCTCTCTCTGGGTTCAACTTCAGATCTTGGCCATGGACATCAACCGCGAGAACTACGAGCTCGGCCTGCCCTGCATCGAGAAGGCCGGCGTCGCCCACAAGATCGACTTCCGCGAGGGCCCCGCGCTCCCCGTCCTCGACGACCTCATCGCCGACGTACGGAAAAAATGCTGCCCGACCGATTCTCTTTCTGTCTTGACCTTGCCCGTCCAAAAATGGCGGCCGGGCCCCTGAGAAAGATCCAGCCTTGAATGGTCTATCCTGAAATCCTCTGCTCCGTGCTTTCAGGAGAAGAACCACGGCAGCTTCGACTTCGTCTTCGTTGACGCCGACAAGGACAACTACCTCAACTACCACGAGCGGCTGCTCAAGCTGGTGAAGCTGGGCGGCCTCATCGGCTACGACAACACGCTGTGGAACGGCTCCGTCGTGCTCCCCGACGACGCCCCCATGCGCAAGTACATCCGCTACTACCGCGACTTCGTGCTCGTCCTCAACAAGGCGCTCGCCGCCGACGAGCGCGTCGAGATCTGCCAGCTCCCCGTCGGCGACGGCGTCACCCTCTGCCGCCGCGTCAAGTGAGCACGTGCCACCGCACCGACGGGTGGCGGCGCCGCCGCCGCCGCCACCCGACTCCAATCATAGGCGACGACGCGCAGCTTTAATTATCCACCGTCTTTTTTGGCTCTTCCTTTCTTGGCCAAGCAATCTATCTTCTTGGAAATTGTCACCATTTCATGCGTAAACGTCGAGACCATTATAGTACTCCCTCCGTCCCTAAATATAAGTATTTGTTGACTTTTTCCGTCTCTGTTTGACTGTTCGTCTTATTCAAAAAGTTTATGAAAATATTATTTATTTTGTTATGACATGTTTTATCATCGTATATATTTTAAGTATATCATAATTGTTTTTCTATTTTCACAAATTTTTTGAATAAGACGAACGGTCAAACGTGTATCACGGAAACCGGAGAATGCTTATATTTAGGAACGGAGGGAGTACTTGATTTCACTGTACGATGAAGATCCTATCCGGTGTTTCTGCTTCGTTGTATAGTACAGACTTTGAATTGCTGACGAATTCAGCAATGTTGATCGTACTCTCCGACCAAAATTTGGGAAAAGTTCAGCTGTTCAGAGTCCAGACAATTGTTGAAGTCCGTAAATTGGTCGAATCGAATCTGCCAAATTCGGCGCATTTTGCATTCGTCCCGAGTTGCTGACTTCATTTTTGTTTGGTATGTGGGCTCTTTGATATTTTACCCGGTCTACTGATCCTTCCACAGAGATGGCACCCAGTTGTTCGACGAGCTCATTGACAGCGACAGCTGCGTGCAGATATTTCTTGTGTTAGCATCTGCAGAGCTGTAGCTTGCCGAAACGAACCTTCTCTGTCAGAGGCCAGCTGGACAATGGTTCGGCTGGTTGGTTGCCGGTGCTGGGAGAAAAATACCAACCGTTGATTAGTGGATCGCGCTGATTTGTTGTGAGAGAAAAATATTGTTGGTTGTTTGGTAGTATGTGATCATGTCCTGTTGTGGCATACCGATTCCAAATTTGCAAGAATTTTTTTTCAAGCCACAAGACCCAAAGCTCCAAATTGCAAAAGAAATCCTGGTCCAAATAGAAAGTTGCTGCAGACCATAGGTTGGCAAAGAAAGTTGCAGAAACAGAAACTAACCAGTTTGTCAGTCAGGCAGCCATGTCAGGGACAGCAGTTCGTAGCGGCTTGATTCTGAATGGAAGTGGCGTGCAAGGAAATCAACCCATCAGAGAGTGGGTACCAGGACAGTTAAGCTGGTTGCCGGAGTTGGGTTCGCGTCCTTGTCTCAAGGGTGGGTGAATCACGAATCATGAATGGTTTTTTTTTTTTTATAAAGGAATCATGAATGGTTTGGTGAGACGCTGCCATCCCGAAGCTCATCTTGGTGGAACATAAGTCTCCAAGTACGACTCTAGACGATTTTTGGCTCAAAAAAAAAAAAGTATGACTCTAGATGATCCATCTGCAACGATTTCCCCCTTTTTGCACGAAAAAATTAAACAAGATCCTAAAGGAGGTAGTTGAATGTTTCTATCCACAAGCTACCACCGTGCAGTCTTTATTTAACCATTTTTTTTTATCAGAACCGCCCCTCAAACTGAACTGAACATTGCATGTACTAGGAGTATATCAGATGGTCCATGACAGTTCAGCAACCAGCACTTTGAGATTTATCTGAATCTATCTATTATCTTTATACTTGAGTGTTAAAAGAAGTCACCACGTTCGTCAAGAGGGTTTAGAAATTCTCACGTTAATCCAAAAAAGAGAAGAATATACACCGTTGGATTTTATAAATATCTGAAGGTCTAGATTAATCCAAAGAATACATAAATTTGGAATTAAAATAAGGAAATCCAAAGAGTCCATATTCAATACAAATACAATTAATAAGTACATAAATTCAAAATTAAAATTAAGAAAAATAGTAGTTAATGTTTACACCGATTGGGAAAGCAAAAAATAACTAACTGAAGAGTAAATAATAAATACAATTATAATTTAGAAAAAGTACTCTGTCCCTGCTAAAGTACTAATTAGTAAGCTCATGAAATATTTATCCGCATAGGCATGTAGCCTTGCAAGGCTCTAAATGCCAACATTGATAAGACATGACACATGATGAAAATAAATTTCTATTAGGAAATAAAAATCAATCTCTTTGTTGAGCCTTACATGACTCTAATATATATATATATATATGAGATGGATATAAAATTGTTTCTCAAATAAAGAACAGAGGAATCGTGACCCCAAGTTTGGCCTCATGATGACTTTAGTGACAACAAAAAACTCTTCTCTAAACTATACTTTGTAGAAAACCATTCATATATGTAAAAAACCACCAGATGAAAATACATACGGGAGTTGGATATAGTCCGTTGTTCCCTCTCAAAGTAAGGGATTATACTGCGGTGCCCTCGAGCAGGCGATCAAATAATCTAATCGGCAGCATCTTCGTGCGAAAAAGAGGGTGCAAGGAGGACAAAGTGTAATTGATGTACTACTTTGTTTATTTATTTTTCATCTAGTAGTTTAATTCACTCAATGCCGAAAGTCGGAGAAGAAGACACAAACAGAGCATAAAGCGCGACAAGAGATGTTTAGAGCACGAACTAGGTAGACTATTTAGAGAAAGCAACCATGGGCATGGAGAGATAGCGACAAGAGACTGTGCAATCTCTCAGGGAGACGAAGATGGGGGATTTTGTTTATATACACAGTCAATTGCACATTAGCCATTGTTTAACTGGGCCGTCACTCAGGGACATGAAGAATGGGGGAATTTTGTTCAAAGGGTTGAATTTAAGTCTTTTTTTTAACAAGCACTGTGGGGCAACGCCCCCCGGTAGAAGGAAACTATATTAAAGGGGTAAAAAAGAGTTACAAGAGAGAACTTACAGCGGGCCCAACCAGAGGTTGGGAAAAGAAACAGCAGCAGCTAGCTAACAAAAAAGGAGAGAAAAACAAACAACCAGAAATTACAAGGCTTGAAGCCAAAGTTTGATAGAGAAGTGAAGACTTAGCTTTATTCTAACAAGGTGATCCATGACCTGAGATTTAAAAGCCACCTTCCATGCAGCAAGACATGGAGCTTTTCTTTCAAAGATAACATCATTTCTTCGCTTCCATAAGCACCAGGCTCCGATCATAAAGATTTCCATGAAGAAGGGTTGCCCAAAGACATGCCTGGCCTGGTAAAGCTTCTGATGGATATTAAGGTTATCCTCCCAAACAATGCATATGGCATACCATCTGCTAACTGCCGAGGGGCAGTCAAAGAATAGGTGCTCAATAGTTTCCTCAGCACCATGATGGCACATGACACAATTATAGCCTTCCTCGAGAACTTTCCTTCTTCTTCTCAACATGTTTCTTGTATTTAGCCTGTCATTAAGAAGCAGCCATGCAAAAAGTTTAATCTTTGGAATACACTTGGATTCCCAAACCCATAGAACAGCCTTGCTGGGTCTGATTTGACGAAACTGATACTGATAGAAGTGGCAAGCAAAGTATCTATGTTGCCCCCATATGAAGTGCCATGAGTCTTTAGTATTCAGATCAATGGGGGGAAGGGAGCTGAGAAACTCTTGCAGCTCCAGAAACTCATTGTAAGCTGCCCTGGTCATGGGGATTCTAAAATGATCAATCAGATTCTCAACATGCCTAAGAGTACAAAGAGAGATGGCAGGGTCCTTGACAAATTGTAGAAGGTGAGGGAACTTCTCAGACTGCATGGTGCCATCAATGAGATCATCCCAGAAGCTGATAGTGTCACCCTGATTAGGATGGCAAACAGCCACACCCCTAAACTGAGTGTGAAGCCTGAGGATGTCCCTCCACCAAAAGGAACCCTTTTCTCTTGCCAGATGAGGAACAGTATTAGAGTAGTATTTCTGTCAAATGAGGTTGACCCACTGAATATTTGCCTTGCTGTAAAATTTATCCAGCTACTTTAAAAGGAGAGCATCATTCTGCACACCAAGATTGATAACTCCTAGCCCACCTTTATCCTTTGGCCTTCTAACCAAATCCCAAGCAACAAGGTTATAGCCTTTTTTCCGAAACACATTTCCTCTCCAAAGGCAATTCTTTCGATGCTTGTCTATGATCTCAATTACAGTGATGGGCAGCTTCAGAGAACACATATAGTAAGTTGGCAAGGAGGAAATAACTGAATTAACCAACTGCAGCCTTCCAGCAAGTGAAAGAAATTGAGAAGTGGCAGACATCCTTCTTTCAATTCTACAGATCAAAGGGGCATAATCTTTCACCTGAGGCTTAGTAAGACCCATGGGGAGCCCAAGGTAGGTGAAAGGGAAGGAACCAATATTGCATCCAAAAACTTGAGCCAAGGAACTAGCCCTATCTGAGGAAATATTGATAGGAACCAGACAGGATTTGTGAAAGTTTACAACAAGTCCACTTGAGAGGGTAATATTGTGCAGGGCATCTTTGAGAATTGTTAGCTGATCATCTTTTGCTTGCATAATAAGGATGGTGTCATCAGCATATTGGATGATAGGGAATGGGTTCTCAGGCCTTTGAGGAAAGGGGGGGAGAAGATTACCAAGCCTGTACTCTCTATTAATGACACACTGAAGCAGGTCAGCAGCAACTGCAAAGAGGAGGGGAGAAAGGGGATCCCCCTGTCTAACACCCCTTTTACACATAAATTCTTTTCCTGCAGTTCCATTAAGGAGCACAGAAGAAGTTGTTGTGGTCAACAGATCCTTAATCCACCTCAACCATTTAGGGGGGAAGCCCTTAGCAAGCAACATATCAAGAACAGCAGAGTGTTCAATGAGGTCAAAGGCCTTCTCAAAATCCAATTTAAGAATAATAATCTCTCTTCTGGACTGATGACACTGATGAAGATACTCAAAAGCCCACCCATGACAGTCCTGGATTGTCTTGCCTTTGATGATCCCATACTGATTCTCATGCACAACTTGCAAAGCAACAGGCTGGAGTCTATTAGCTAGCAATTTGGAAATCATCTTTGGGGATGAGTTAAGGAGAGAGATTGGTCTGAAATCATGCACGGTTTCAGGGTTATCCTTTTTTGGGACCAAAGTAATATAAGAATGATTGATGCTTTTGAGATCAGCCACATGACTATAAAAATCATGACAGAGCCTATACATGTCTCTTCTGATGATATGCCAGGACTTTTTAAAGAACAAATTGTTAAAACCATCTGGCCCAGGAGCTTTGTCATAGGGGAGGTCAAGGATGACCTTGTCAATTTCTTCAGTGGTAAAAGGATTGCAGAGAAAATCAAGGTTATTGTGTCTTTGAACCAAATCCTGAAGATCAAATTGCATGGAGGTTTCAACAGAGGTCCCAAGTCTCCTTTTGAACTCCTGCCAGAAAAGAGCACTTCTGCCACCATGGTCCTGCACCATTCTGCCAGTATCATCTACAATCTGAGAGATGACATTCCTTCTATATCTTTCAGTGGCCATAGAATGGAAGAATTTTGTGTTCTCATCCCCAAACTGCATGACCCTCTGAGTGAAGCGCTGTCTCCAATATTGATTCTGCATCCTAAGCAGAGTTCTTACATGTTCTTTGATGATGCTCTTGAATTTTGACTCAACCAGATAAAGGGGCCTGATTTCTTCCAACTTGTCAAAGAATGCAATTGTCAAATTGCAATTGGCTATCAGCTTTGTGAGATTAGAGATACTTCTGGACCAAAGCTTAAGAGCTCTACGAAGATGCTTAAATTTAGCACTGACCACATGAGCACTGTTAACCATAATAACAGGACTAATCCAGGCATTCCTAATTTGCTCCAAACATTCAGGATGGTTGAGCCAATAATTTTCGATCCTAAAGATATTAGCTTTGGGAATATTGGTGCCAATCTGAATTTTACATGACAAGTGATCAGAGGTAATCCTAGCAAGAGGCAGCACCACAGTGAAGGGGAAAACACTGGTCCAAGCAGCAGAGGTAAAAAACCAGTCAATCTGTTCAAGCAGTGGGTTATCCTGCATGTTACTCCAAGTATAGCTTCTTCCCTTAATAGGTAATTCAATCAGCCCCAAGTGACTAATGATGTTATTGAAAATCAAAGAATCATGAAAATTACCCCCTGATCTGTTTCTATTCTCTGCATATCTATAAAAATTAAAGTCCCCAATGAGCAACCACAAATCATCATCATCAATTTCTAGATTATAGAGCCAGTTAACAAAATGATCTCTGGCAGGCTGTCTGCAAGGGCCATACACAACAACAAGATTCCAGGATAACTGATTATGGGAGGAGGTCACTTTGAGGTTGATAGCAAAAGAAAGCTTTTCAACAGTGCTAACAGAAAAGTGATTAGAGGCCCAGCAAACAAGAATACCCCCTGAGGCACCATTAGAGGGACTGAAATCAAACCTGTCAAATCTCTTAGGGGCAAATTTCCTAATAAATTGTAAGTCTATAGACTCTCTCTTAGTTTCTTGCAGGCAAAAGATGTTAGCATTGCTCTCTTCTATTTTATTCCTAATGGGATCCCATTTGTCTTTGTCATTAATCCCTCTGACATTCCAACATAACACATTCCATGCACGATTATCCATAATAAAAATAGCACAAAGAAGCATAGGAATGCGGGACATAGCCACCACATAAAACATAAAGGTTCAGAGGAGTTTTCAACAACAGCCAAAAGAACACAGAGAAACTGTCAAGTTCACAAAGCCACCAAGAACAAAAACCCCCACTAAGCCATCCTGGCTTGAAAGCACCATTGGTCTTCATCTTCATTGGTCCTCTTCTTCATGAAGTACGGTGGCAATGCTCAGCTCCGTAGGAGGAACGCCACAGAAAGAGTGTCCAAGCTCAACCAGTGTTGGAGCTGGGATGGGAGCAACCTCAAACTCAGCAAGGCTCTCTTCCAGACTGCTGCTAACAATGGCTTTTTTAGGTCAGCGACCGAGGAAAAGGTCACTGATTTTTTGGAGGCACCCTTTTTCCTCCTAGGCTCATTGTCCAGCTGAATGTGATTTTGAGAAGCTTCTTTCCTCAGCCTGGCACTTCTGCGAACCTCATCATCAACTACTGGAGTTTGAGCCCTTCCCCTTCTTCTTTTGACAGTGATGGGGCTGGAGAAGGCATCAGACACAAAATGAGTGGGGGAGTCGATCTCCATGTCAGCAACCTGGTTGTCAGAACCAGACTGAGCTTGATCTTCAGCTAACTCTTGATTAACCGGCACAAGGGCAGAGATGCTCTGTCCAGGATTGGCTTCACTCAAATTGCTAGCTGCGCTGTTATTTTGATGAGTGTTGATAGGTTCAAGCCTGGGCGGGGCACTGATGAGCTCAAGTTTGGGCCTTCTAGCACCACTGGAAGATGAGGCCTCCGCATTGTTACCCCATCTAGGATTATCAACACAGAAGAACCATGTGTTGGGATAAGAGGAGGCATTCACAAAGTTCCAAGACTGTGCAGGCAGAGGCTCCTTCATGGGCAGTGAAGCAAGTAAAGAATGAGCATGCACGGCAAGATCCTGCACAAGCATCTCCACAGATGGCGATGGACCAAAACATTGGTGGAGACCCAACCCTGCAGCCAGCCTTCTGATAGCAGAATCATCATCAAAAGAGATGTCATTGCTTCTTGAGACAGGTATAATTCTATTGGCAGAAGCATTCAAAGGGAGTGGCAGCTCCAGAGTGACAGGAGTGCCTTGAGCTCTGAAGAAAGCCTGGGCTCCACTGCTGACAGAGTGACTGTCTTGAGGCACATCTGGATGCTGCATCATGCCATTGGCAACAATATTGGCAACAACAGCATCAGCAAGATTGTTAACAAGATTCACCTCATTCTCATCAATTCCTTCAATCTGCAGTTCAGGCCATGGGTTCCATCCACCAAGGTTGTCAGCAGCAGGAGGAGGAGGTGCCTGCTCCCAACCATGGTTCACATTCTCTTGCTGAATTTCATCAAGATCTTGAACTGCTTGGAAGATCCCAGGAAACTGATTGCCAAAGTCATCATCTGCATTCTGCTGGGGGTGCTCGGGATGGGGGTTACCATTGGCCGGAATGGGATCTTCATCACCGGCCATAACATCATTTGGGTTACTATTTAGAACGAAGACTGGGACAGTCCAGCTGCTTCCATGATCTCCCATTGCATTGCCCTCACTGATGATGATACTTCTGGGAATTCTGCTGACCATGGTGACTTTACACCTGAGGATAATACGCGAATGACATCTAGCATTGTCAATCCAATTGGCAACTGAGCCAAATAACCCCACTGCTTGCGAGATGATCTCTCGTGTCTGAAAATCCAATGGAAATGCCAGAAACATGACCCAACAGGTACGCGTGAATGGACTACTGCGAAAGTTAATCCCCCTGTCATGTTCAACAATCGCAATCTCTCGGACTTCATCAAGCTGCATTGGGCTTCTACTGATCATGATTTGCCTTTCCAAAGAGGAGGAAAACTGCACCAAACACAGCCCAAGGGGCGACAGACAGCAGGAACGAACAACAACATGCTGCTCTTCTTCCAAGAAAGTGACAACCTCCTCCATAGCATTGTGAAGTTGATCTGGCAGAGGAGGAGGAGCGAGAGAGATGATGGCATACTCATCATGGCGACGCGGCGGATTTCCACTGATGACAATCCGGCCACGCGCTGGCCGAGCCCAATCTTCAATCTCCAGGCCCTCCGGGACGAAGGGAGCAGGATCCATGATGAAATTCGCCATCTCCTCCTCCAAATGAGCTTCCAGGGAAGACGAATGGCAGCAGCAAGGCATGGGCTCCGAGACGGGAGTTATTGGGAAGGGAATGGGGTTTTCCGTAGGAGGAGGATTTGGGGGAGAAACACTGTAGGCCTCTGTCTCTTGGTATTCCCGATCCGACCCTTGGCAAGCTGCCGAGCTGGGCTGGCTTGCCGGCGACTTGGGCCTCCAGAAAACCCTTGGCCTACTGATGGTAAGGCAATTTTTGTATTTATGACCATGTTTAAAGCATGCCGCACACCTTAGGGAAGAGGAGCAATTACGCCTGGAATGGTTAAAGCTGAGACAGCGAACACATCCTCCCAGGCGCCGAACTCTGTTAATCTCCCCAAAAAGAGCATTCAAACGAGTATTAACTGAGGACCGGGAATTATTGGGAAGATGAGAACTTTGAATACCTTGCCGGGCAAATGACCGTTGTACCGAAGGCTGTTCAACTTCAGCCTGTTCTTTCTCATGCTGAGCTGAATGTTCTTCATCGAAATCCAAAGATTTCTTAAGAATACCATGAAAACTATGAGACCCCAAAATAGAAGAATCAGAGCATGGAATCTGGACATCCAAATTACCAATCTTGATGGTTCGCTGAATACCAACAGGATGATGCATGATAGCCGGAGAGGCTTGAATAATTCTCTCAGCAAAACGAACCTTTTTTACTCTGCTCTTGGGAGAGTTAACTGATTTAGAAGCCAAACATTTTTGCTTCTTCGTGAGAACTTTAGACCAATTCTTGGCTTCCTCAGCTTCCCAAAGCCTCTTTTCTCTCTCCCAATGCGGAGCACCTTTGCTCCAGAGATGAAAGTAAACATCAAAAGATCTCCCAATGAATCTGCGCAACTTATAGATAGCAAAACCGACTGCCTTGCAGGAAATAGTGAACTTGAAATGATTATGACTCTGATAAGAAACACGAAAGTCCTGAACAAGGCCACCAAGGCAAGACTAAAGAGCAAGAGCAACCGAGTCTTCATTGAGCTGAAATAGAAATCTTCTGAAAGTGGCCAAGAGATGAAAACTGCCTTGCTCATTTCCAAATGCACCATGAATGCATCTTCCAGTAGTGTGCAAGATTTCTCTCTCAAAATTCTTACCAATATCGAAATCCAACATTGACTCCACGTAATCCATGCCCAAAATAGAGAAAGCCAAGAACACCAAGCAAAACAAAACCAAACCAGAAGGCCAAAGCACCGAGCAAGAAGGCCAAACAATCAAGCGAGAACACCAAAAGGAGGGGGAGAGTGCTCTCACGACTTCTGCAGAGAGGAGGCTCAGCGAAGGAGCTTAACCTGACTTCCTATATTATGTTTTGCAAATCCTAGGCTTTTGAATTTAAGTCTTGATGGTGGACCCACCCATCCTAGCAAGTAAGCCCGAGACGACGGGAGATTTGGCATGCAAAAGTCAAGACACCAGACACAACGCCAATCAGTCTGGATATCATGGGATACTGTTTGTAATCCGATCTAGATATACTTCAGATTGTAACTGACGTGGACTGACCGTCGAATCAACACCACATCTGCCGAAACAAGCTCTGTCGTCGTAAAATTCAGGTGCACCAAAACCAAATCAATCTCTTTAGCTACTGAATCAAACTCTTCGGCCACTAAATCGTCCTCCACTACTATCAATTTGACATCTAATGTCGTCGATTCGACCTCCACTGTTGTTGGATTAACCTCCACCATGGTCGGATGGACCTTCGCTGCTATCGATCGAGCGTCTATGACACTACTGGATTGAGCTACAAGGCGAGCAACAGCAAGGAAAGCAAGCACTCCCATGGGAGCTCACCTTGATTTGCCTAGCAACGCGAGGCAAGCAGACAAGGCATACAAGCGGCAACAAGTGTACCAATCATGCTCTAAGTCTCTTTGATTTTTTGTGATAGGCACTGAAAAATACAACATGAGTAGAAGGCTAGGGAGAGCAAATACTTGATTCTAGCACATACAAACCTACAACCATGATGAAGACAAAAAAACGGATGCCACAGGAGATGATAAGATAAGATAGATTTGATGAGCAATCATGTAGGTTTGCATAACAGTAATTTGACAAAGAAGATGTTAAGTATGGTTTGACATCAACCATATGGGGTTTGGAGACAAAAAGCGAGACAATGGCTTCCTAGATAGCGACCAACGCGATACGACTGCTTTGGTCAGAGAAGAACTGAGGTAGTAGACAACAATGGTGGACAAAGCAGGTGGCCATAAATGGCTACAACAAATTGGCAAAATGCTTGAAAAATAAGAAGGTGTAAGGTTGACAAAAGAGGGAAGACAACAAGAGAAAACATAAGCATTGTGATATGAACAAATATTGTGATACATCTGAAAAGCTAGCACGATGTGCAGAGAAATTTAAGCTACCCAATGCAAATATCTATCTTGCACAATAGACATGAGGGGGGTAAATTAAATTATCAGTATGATGGCACCATTTAGGATAAGCATGCTCTGCAGTAGAGAGATTTTGTGTCCCTAGAACATGAGCTTGCTTGCGAATAGGCCACCTATTAGTGACATGAGATCCTCTATAATAAATAAAGAGGAACAATTTTCGACTACACATATCTATAAGCATAGTAAGCTTCCAAACAAGAATGAAAGTGATGAGATCAAGTTGGTTTGTCATATATCTTCTAATCTTTTGGAAACTTTTGGAATTAGATTGATATGAGATGCGTGAAGAACCAAACAACATAATGAACACAATGATGAACACAAGTATGCCCACAATGAATAATGTTACCTACTATTGATGATCAGTAGTTATCTTGGAAGTTATAAAAGTATTGTCAAACATAATGGTTACATTTTAGAAGACATAAGGTATATTCAACAACGGACATAGCATTTCAAGCAATAAATATATATTCTAGGAGACATGATACAATATGTATATATAAGAAACATCCTATGTATTTGTCGGGATCGCAAGTTAGAAGAGAGAGAACCGGCCGCCATGCACCATCAACGAAGGAGGGGCCATCGATGAGCAGGAAGAAGAAAAAGAAAGGGGCATCGACCGTCTATCGTAAGGAAAAGAGACTTTCAGATGAGAGGAAGAAGGTACCATTGGATGAGATGAAGAAGGGGGTGCACCCATATGGAAAGAGAGGAGGACCTACGCTACCGTTGCTTGAGCCCACCCCAGATTAAGCTTCAAGGTCACCTACATCGACAACCAATAGTGCAATGAGGTACGACGAGCTCACTGGAGGAGCTGGATCTGCGCATCAGAAAGTGGAGAACCCAGACTCTGCGTGAGGTCAACAACCGAGCCAAACTCAGAAGCCATAGAATCAACAAGACAGAGTTCGACCATCGAGAGTGGGGAGTAAGAGGCTCAGTCGGTTGAGGCGGGGACTAAGTGATGAGAGGGTGAACAACAATACAGAGCTCGGAGGTTGACATTGTATGCAGGGGTGCAACAGAGTGTCGAATGACATTCGTTATTAGGTCAGGTTCCATCCACCAATTAAAACACCATCCAAATAACAAAATTCGAGTGTATCAATATCAGTTCAGAATTTTGAGCTTCAATATTTACATCGGTATTAGTGCTTTCAAAAGGATGGATAATGAATTAAAATAGATAAAGAAAATACAATGCTAACATAGCATTTAAAAAAATATAGTTTAATTAAAATAGTTTATCAAACATAGCCAACTTGCTAGTTATCTTTATACTTGAGTGTTAAAAGAAGCCACCACGTTTGTCGAGAGGGTCTAGAAATTCTCACGTTAATCCAAAAAAAGAGAAGAATATGGACCCTTGGATTTTATGAAGATCCAGCGGTCCCTATTACTTTAAATAATCCATATCAAATACAACTAATAATAAGCCTGTAATTCCTCTCAAAAAATAATAAGTATATAATTGGAAATAAAAATATTAGCATACCCTCACGTGATACAATAGGAAAGATTAAGACCCATGCAAAAATTCGGACTCATGCATATACAAGCTGCCAATTAATGTAACTTTAATGCTTAGGCTAGCAAACATGTTATTTACGATTCTTATATACATGTAACCATATTCAACACACAGATCAATAATTCCCAAAAAAACACAGATCAATAATATTTATGTACCCGGGTGGATATGGGTTTTGGATAGCTGAAATTTATTTTATCTTATGCTAGCAAGGCATGTAGGATATGGACTTACTTTGTCTATCACATAGTTCATGTATCGGTCAACACAAATTGAAGACTATTGATCAAACAACAGCTGCATGGTGCTCAATGATCTATCAGCTGCAGCAGCAAACCACCATCTCCAGCAAGGAAAGAAGCCACTGCACTACTCAGACACCGTAGGGAACCAGAACTCCTTTCACCTAAGCCTTTTACTTCCCTGTAGCGGGTAGAATCTAGATGCTTGAACAATATAACTACTTTTTATTTCTCCTGCTTCATCCTGATATTTTTCCTTTTGCCGATAAACAAGGAACTATAACAAGATTTTGTAAATAGCAGACTACTTCTTTTTCTATTGTAATAGGGAAAAGTGTATCTTCATCCCTCAAGATATTTCATTTGGTACAAATCAACCTCTTAACTAACTAAAATGGTGCATTTATCATCCACACCTTATATTTTAACAATGATTTAGTGCAATCTATTGATGGTGTATGCCACATAATCATTTGATTAATTAGTAATCACTACTTAGCGATGTAATAATATGCTGAGTAGAAAAAATTAAATAATTCAAAAATAATAATGGAACAGATTCACACTCAACTATTATAGAGATTGATTAAACATAAGATACAGCTAAATAGTAAAATTAGCAAGATGATAGCATGATCTAAAATGCTATTATATGATACAGAAATTATTACTAAACTAAGGTAGGATGATAAATGCACCGGTTTAGGTGGTAAAGGAGTTGATTTGTAAAATATGAAGGATAAATAACACACTTTTGCAATACTTGAGGGATGACAAATACACTTTTTTCTTTTAAATAGCAACATAATGTGTGGCTTTATCCACTATATTGATCGAGATATGAAGGCTTAGATTTTGGTACGAGTGGGGCAATTATATGAGATTGTGCACAAATTATAGTCACACGAGGCTTTATGTCCCTGGTTTTGAATCATAGCACAGCGTGCGCACATATTTTGAGTGTGAAAAACTGAAAACCTCTCAACTATAAAAATATGTTCAGTTTTTGGGCGAAAGGTAAAAAATGTTTAGTTTTTGACACAAGGTATAATAGTCGATTCTCCCTCCAGTAATAGTAAATAATTTGACTCAAGATTCTATCTATGAAATTAAACAAATACAAATATTTAAATGGAAATAAAATATGACAGGACATCTAGCCACATATATGACAACAAAGTATTGCCTTCTCTTATGAATAATGAAGGCTTTGATTGGTTTGTCCCGATGATCAGAAGGTAGTCTTAATGGGATGGGCTTGGATGGAGCAAATGAAGTCTTAATTTTTCTCGACCCAAACCCAATCTGAACTGCTAAATGAAAAAATAGTAGGAAACCCAATCTCGACTTAGGCCCGATCCGAGCTTGGCCCATAAGAGAGGCATTTAGCCGCCCATAGGACGGGAGGGCATGGGTGGAATTTTTTAGGCTAAAAACGGGGGCTTTTTTGGCCCAGCCCGCGTCAGTCTGGCACACATCTAGGTACAATATCACCACATGTTAGGTAAAAAACTAAATTAGGAAGAAATGTCCACTATATTAGAAATAAGAAGAGACTCAAATTGAGCAGAACATCAAATAACACTGACCGGTTGGATTGGATACGTGCACCGCACAATGCACTCACACCACATAACTTAACTCAAGAACATCTGCTGATTGGACTAAGACATTAACACAACATCTAACACCATTAAACTCTACACCACAAACAACATTTACCGGTTGGATTGGGACATCAAGATGACTCTACAACTCAGTTACAATTGAACCTAACACCTCCAACTGCTACTTCATCAGATCACTGATTGCCACCGCCACCATGATGTGTGCAACATCACTACAAAGACTAGCAATGTTTTTTATTGTTTTGTTTTCCTTTTTCCAGAAAGAAACCTTCCCGACAACTGTTGCATTTGAGCAAGGATGCCTATCCACTATATATGCTAGATGTGCCTAACTAATAAAACAACGACATGTTGACACCTTCAAGAAGGATATGACGCAAACAATCCTATTGTCACTCACCCAGAGGATTAGATTTTCACCTGCAATATCTAACATGATAGGATGGGGAGGTGCAAAAGGACACCTCCAAGGAGGAAACAACGTCTGCAGATGGGAAAAGCCACCAACACTTGCGTCAAAATCACCTCCAAGAAGGTGCAAATGATGATTTGAGCACCACTAAAGTCCTAGCACCACACGCTGAGCTCTGAGATGACAACGTGTATGGTCCTACACCACCATTGTTGTTCTGCCATGTCGATACCACAACTACCAATCTAGAGTGTGGACAGGTGCAACACCACCCCAACCCAGTGTTGTCGTTGGTGCTACAACCCCACCCTCACCCGCCACAACGTTGTTGTGACCAATTACCAAAGATTGTCACCAGAACCGCAAAGCGACCACCATGGCTCCCGCGGTGCAGATCCAGCAAGCCTTGACCGAGATCCAAGTCACATATACCTCAGTCTGCAACACCACCAATTAGGGATGTCATCAACCGGTGAGCACAAGCACATCCATGTAGTCGCATAGAGAAGATACGCCTAATATAGGAAAAGAAGAAAATAGCAGGTATTGGAGGGGAGGGGTAAGGGGATGGTTTGAGAGGCTACCGTCGCTGCTAGCGATGGTGGATGGCTAGGTGTGCGGCACTTTTTTTTGGTGGGCGAGGCCGAACCGCCCCTAAGGGACGATGTAAGGGCCAACAAAGAAAAGTTTCACATGCGACTCAATTAAACAATCCTGACATGCTTTATAGGTGAGCTTTTCGGATTTAGGAAACCATAAACATCTAGAAAGCGATGAGAAAGTTATTGACTTTGGAGAGTGTAACGATAATGAGTGTATGGACAAGCTCATATGTGTAGTAGTATCTGGAATATGTGTTGACACCGTTTTTTGAAAAAATAGGTCAAAAAGGGTAAGGAGAAGCAGCCGATGAAAAAACAGAGTGTAATCGACCGATTGAAGAAAGAGAAGAACGGTCAACAAAATCCACCGATAGTCAGAGACCCTGACAGTGGGCCAACAAGACAGAGCGATCGGCCGATGGTTAACCAGAGGATCGGCCGATAGAGAGGAAGAAGGCGGTAATCAAGGAGATACGCCAAAAGGAAAGCATGGTAGAGGCGGGTCAGTCTACGATTGGCGACGGGTCAAAGAGTCAGTTTTAGGAAGTTTTGACTCCTGCGAGAGTCCTTTTCTATTTTTAGTAGTTTTTTGTCTTTTGATGCAAGTAAACAGTGCTGTGATCGGTTAGGAGTCGGGGTTGTCCTCGGGACATAAATAGCGACCCTGCGTGGTCGGAAAATCTGTACATACCAATATCAAACAAACCGCCTCCGAGCAAACCCTTTACTTTACTGCATCTACTTTACAGCATCTACCTTTACAGCATATACTTTTTAGCGACTTCGCCATTGCGATTTTCTCTTTTCTACAACGCCGTGCCTCGAGTTCGTCGGGCTGCATCAACTGATCTCCGGCAAGCTTGTGAGTACCATTTTATCGAATAACCCTAGGCTTTAACCTCCGGGCGCATCGCTGAGGTTTCGTCTAGTTCTTTATTCACCTCTTACCGATATTAGCTAGATCTGCAAGTCTTTGTACCAATTCTTGTGGTTTTTTAGCTATTATCTTTATCATCCACCCGATCTAGATCCTATCGGCTTCTAACTTCGCAGTCGATTCCGACCTACTCGAGTGCTGACGTCACGATCGGCCGATCCAGCCGATCCATCTACCCACGCACCTACGCTTCGATCGCACTCGAGCCGGCCGATCCCGCTTTTACCTGTATCGGCCGATTGGCTGGTACACGTGTCGCTACAAGGCTATCGGTTCTCTAGCCGATCCCTAATATTTTCCATTGTCAATCAACAGGTCAGATTGGCTGGCACGCCTCGCTACAAACCGGGGAGTCACGTGTGCTGCGCGCGAAGGTGACGTCCTATTTTCGCGTCAACAATATGAAGTGATCTCAACCAGATCACTAGGTCGAGTATCAACCTAACATGTCATGTTGTTATTACCATCAAAGTATGTCAATTACCAATAGATATAACGAGACGTAGCAAATGGTGATGTAAAAAATTAATATTGTGGTCAGATGCTCAATATGTCGAGACATGAGAATTTTAGAAGACCAGAATAACGATGTAGTCATAAACATATTGGTGATGTCAGTGTGACAATGTAATAATGACAAAACAATTCAAAATCAAAGTTTGACTTTTATGCACATTCATATAGCAAGATGTTGGTAGTGTTCAAAAAGAGGACAACACACACGGTTAGAAACCCTTAATTCGCTGATATGCCATGGAATATGATGATGAAAAAGAACAAGCAATACCTTGAGTTAGGCTATCAGGACTACCTCACATTCTAAATATTATCATAATTATACTAGCTACCCGCGCTATTTGCGTGGGCCAACTTGCTAGTTGTATCTTACTATATGGTTCATTAGTACGTACATAGTCATGTACTCATGTATGCACTTCTTTTCACAATAAATATGCACTTGTGGTGTTACAATTTATTCTGTTTTTAGAAACATGTACATGTGTGAATATATACAAAAGATACAATTTTCAAATCAACACTTCTTTCTTTCTTTCTTTGGAGAGCAACAGTGAAGACAGCACAAACAAACAATTGGTACTTCATTTCATGGATCCCTTCTGATGATTCCTGACATGAACAAGTAGTGGTGGGCATGATGGGCTCATGGCGGGCTTTGTAACAATCCTTCCTTGTCCATGGACTGACTGACGGCGGCACCATCCGTCAAGAGACCTGGACCCCGGCGTTGAGGATGTGGGGGATGGACCTGATCTGCAGGGCGGGGCTGATGGAGAGCAGGCCCACGAAGCTCTCCGGCGGGACCCGCATGCCGCCCACGTTGATGCACTCCAGCCGCCGGCACTTGTTCACCAGCGCCACCAGCCCGGCCTCCGTCACGTGCCGGCAGCTCCACAGGATGATGCTCTGCACATGGAATGGAAAGCCAGCCACACTGTCAGCATGCATGTCAACTGCATCTTTCAAGAACTTGCAGACCATTTCAGGTGATCTGAATTCTGAACTTTGTAGTTGGTTAGCAGGTTGCAGTTTGTTTTGACCAAGTCCATGGTATGTTTTGACCAAACCATTTTTATGCTGTGCACAACAGTAAAATCCATTGCCAGAAGTACTTTGGAACTTTTTTGTGTGCCTTAACTTTACTGCAGAAACTTCAACTTTTTACTATCAAGTCCACGGCAAACCCATGGATTTCCAATGAATTAGGATTCTACAACCAGATTTGGCTAAAGGCTGCTGCAACAACCTGTACGACTGAAAGCTAAAACTTTTAACCCCATAAAACTGTTAGCAGCCAAAATTGTTGTGCTATATAGCAGCCAGACAGCCAGGGATGGTCTGCCTCTTTTTTTTGGCCATCGGCCTACCTTTTTTTCCTCCTATATTGATATAACAGGCAACTCTCCTGCCGGTTCGTTAAAAAAAAGACAGCCAGGGATGGTCTGAAAGGCCTCATCAAAGTGAACAGCGGGAACATGGTCAACTACCGTACGCCAGATCCTGAACTGAATCCTGACAAAAACCTCAACTTCAAGCGCCATTGGTCGCCTCAATCGGCACGAGTATCTGTCCAGCTGATGGCTCCGGACTCAAGGTTAAAAGAATTGCTGTTCTATGACAGGACCAAGGGACCAAATCCATCGATTTGATCCACCGTTTTTCTTTCCTCATTAACCTGTCCATTTCAATGTACCACAAGAATATCACAGTGCAAAGCGTAACGGTCATCTTTTTTTCGGTTGAACACACAGGAGAATTGTGTTTCATGGCATAAAAGAAGTCAATTCTAATTAACAGCCAAACTGGAAGCTGATGAAGCACCACCTAACAAAGTAAAGTTCACCTCACTTTCTCTACTAAAATGCAAACTTGGCCAAGCATGAAAGACATGGTCCAGTCTCCATTCATGAACCTATCAAAGTCTGTATATATGTGAATTTATCTTTCATCAAAGAGGTTGAGCTTAACCCCCCCCCCCCTCCCAAAAAAAAAAGAGCTATGAGTGCAGACATGATGTTAACTAGTGCACACATCAATATTCTCTCTATATGGTATGCAATTGAAAGGTACCATGCAGAGAGAATAATGTTAAAAAGAACATACAAAGAACAGCAATTCCTGTATGCATAATTCTGATCACATGAGCAATGAGAGAGAGAAAATCCTCAATTGCTACCTAGCATCATTTATCACCCAATTATGCATAATATGTCAAAGCAATACTTAATCTACTCCCAGCCGATGCACCACGGGACAAAAATTGAATGGACCACTGTTCTGTGATAGGCCCAACAAACCAACTTCATTGATTTGTTCCAACCAAGTTCATTGATTTGTTCCACGTTTTCGTTTTCCTCATTGACTAGTAAATCCCAAAGTACCTGAAGAATGTAATAAAATATCCTCTGCTAGAAATATCTTCAAACTACAGACTGGACTGTTCCTAGACCCAGTTTTCATGAGGTACTTCGTCACGTTCATAGTTTGCAAGACTGAAATAATTGAAGTTCAGAAAAGAGAGGCTCACCTTCAGATTTGTGCAGCTATTTGCGACTGCATTCAGGGATTCGTCTGTGATGAATGTCCCACCAATATTCAGGTGCTTAAGAGAATAGGCCCTTGAAACCTACAGGGGAGATAGAGATAAGCACAGTTGTTGTGAGGGCAAAGAGCACCTTGAGGAAGTTCTTAGTAGTCTGGATTACCAAACTGCTACAAAAGTTTTGCGTTGCAGATAGGAGTTCTATTACCTAAAATAATCATAAAGATGGATCATTCTGATTTCTCAATGTATTGCAATGTCTAATACACTGGTACATGACCTAGGAAAAAACTGAAAGCAACTGATGCACTAACCACAAGAAATCTGCAGGGACGTTTGACAAAAGCACATTTCTTATAATGGACATTAACACCTCAAGGACAACCTTACTCAAGTTAATCAAATTGTCAACAAATTTTTTCTCGTAGGTAGAGAGGTGAGATCACCCCAAACATGGATCACTTTTCAAGTAACAACCTAATAGTCTACATGGTGACATGACCCAGAAAAGAGTGAATAGAATTATAAGCAGACGATGAGAAAGCAAAGCCAGACAAGTTACGCAATTGTAATTTGTAAAGCAACCCAACTTTTTCTTGAGCATAAGTCAACGTCCTATCAAATAGCATATCAATCTCTACGCAATTTCAATGACCAAGAAAACTGATTTACGTACACTTGACAAAAAGACGAGGGGCTAATTAAAAATATCAGAGACCATTTCGTTCAAAAAAAGTTGTTTGGTTGGCAAGAGCTAATGACTTCAATCAGAATACTGATGAAAAGACGTCATCTGCAAGCTAATCAGAAGGTTCCCGTCCTCACCAGCTGAACAACGCCCTTGTCTGTGATTCCAGCCAATCCCCAGAGCGAGATGGACGTCAGCTTCCCGACGCAATCCGCGGTGGAAATCTTGATCAAGCCTTCGTCGGTGATTTGGCAACCCCAGCAGCTTCGTGAACTCCAAGAACGGGGAGACAGCGTTAGGAAAATACTGAACGGTCGATCGAGAGAGGGAGAGGGGTATAGAAGCGTAGGCGAGAGGCGGGGAATAACTCACATGTCGAGGTCGCGTAGGTTGACGGCGGCGCGGACGAGGCGCGCGGCGGTGTCGTCGCCGGTGCGCTGCCCCGCGAAGCTCAGCCGCCGCCGCGACGCCAGCGACCGCTCCACCGCCCGGCGCCACCTCCGGCTCACTCCCCCCGCCCTGACGCCCACAAACAAGCAGAAGCAGAGCATAAGCAAATCGCGCCACGGTCGACACGGCGCATCAGCCAAGAAGACGGGCAGAGGAATACATCGATCGGAGGAAGCGAGCGGTTCGTACATGGAGAGGTCGCGGAAGGAGGGGAGGAGGGAGAGGACGTGCGCGAGGAGGTCGGCGGGGAGCCGCTCGATGTCCCCCTCATCGCCGTCGCGCAGCTGCAGGTGCTGCTCCATCTCTCCCTCTGTCGGGAAAGAAGCTGATCAGAAATGCCTGCGGCCTGCGGGGGCGCGCGGGGGTCCTTCTTGTAGCGCCAGGACGTCGCCACCGGCACGTGACGCCGATGCGTGCAGGCGCGACGCGACGCGGGCGGGCGCGGCGTGGAAACTCTCTCGGCTGCGTCGGGGCGCGGGGGGATGAGCCGATCATGTGGACACCCTCGCGCCATCCCGCGCGACATTTTCTAGAGGTGAAATCAGCGGGGGACGGACGCCTCGAGATGCTACGTCCAACTGTTACGAAAAGCACCCCGGATCAAACGAACCTGCGGTTGGGATGCTCCAGTGTTCTTGAGAAAAAAAAAACTTAGCAGCAGATGACGCGTAGTAGTACAATAACGAGATGCAAATTGTGCACAATAGCCATAAGCACTATTGTGTCACTGACGTGTGGATCCCAGTGACTCGAAGGTAGAAACTGAACGGCAAAGGAACCAGTTCCACAACTTGGACATGGATAACACGGAATAAGCACCGGATGTAGGTAGCAAGGACAATTTAAGCACTTCTTTCTTTCTCCTACATAAGCCACTCACCCCATATGAGATTAGTACGTTTATTTTTCAGTGCTGCTAGCGCTCGGATGTTTGATGGGAATTTTTCATCAAATGCTTCGACGAAATATTAAAAATTATCTAGTGCTACATTAGCCGTCACTATTTGCAATATTAAAATGTGTGAATATGTCTACGTACGACTCTAGGATAGAAAATTCCTGCCGCAAATAAATACTATGTTTCATGCAACATTCTTTATGAAACATGTGGAATGAATAGTTGCAATTTACTTTTTATTTTTTACATAAGGACTACTTTGGAAAATGATTTGATACGCTCCAGATAAATCTCCAACCGTTGCGATTCTAGCTTGCTCATATAGCTTTGGAAAAAATCGATTAATCTCATTTTGTTGGTGCAATCCGAAATATTGATGCTCGTTCGTGAGTAAAGGCGCAGTACCTAGTGAAATTTGGTACAAGGCAGATGCGCATATGTCCACTTCATGAAAAACGAGGTGCGTTGCTTTGCACAATCTAAACTAAATGCTCTTCACAAATACGACACGGATCTGCATCCTGTAGCGTACTACTGGGAGTTAGGAACACGTTTTGTTTACGACGCCAGGCCTGAGGCGATCATGGCCATGATTTGTATGGTTTGCATTGATCCGGTGACTGGATTGGGAACGGAACTTGCTGACTGTACAAGGATGGTCTCACGCGGGTATGTATGCTGGAGCTCATCAATACAGATTATCTTCTGGAGACAAAGTCTAACATGACCTCACTTTTTTTTTCTTTCGGGTTGGTGTAGGTCATGTATTGCTAATATATGGGATATAAAATTTAATATTTGTACTCCGTGTAGGTCAATGCAATTTGGTCAATAACTAGCTGATATAGCCCATGCACTTCCAACTAACAAAAAATTTAGACTAAACCTAGACGTGGTAAACATTTGTCAGTCTCTCCCTTTGATGTTGCAGAAACAGTACTCCAAAAGAATCAGGCTCTAAAGGGCCATGCTCAACCTATTAGTCCAGTCATATTGCATCAGCAGATCAGTCACCCACCACCTAATTCTAAAGATGGCAGGACCAATCGCCACTGCCATGGAGAAGTCTGATTAACCCATGAAACAGGAGTTATAATGACAACGGATTCAAAAATAAAATCAAGGGCCTATGGAATGACAAATTCCCATCAGATTCAATGGCTGCCAAATTTTTGGCACTCCAATGAAAGAAGAATAATCAGCCTCTGTTGTTTTGGGCAAGCTTCTTTGCACGCCCATTGGATGGTTGCCCGTCATCCTTTCCTCGGGAATCCTCAGGTTTTCGGGCCCAAGCAGGGGCTCTATCAGGCTCGTAGCGGTAATCATAGAACAACTCTTCACCGGCGAGGATTCTTTCTTTGGCAAATATGCCCACTCTATGATCACCGGCTACCATTATAACCTTGGCGTAGCAATTCGGGTCAGGGGAATGGTTGGCAAATTTCAGCTTGTCACCCATTCTGTACGCATCAAGAACAAACTGCATTCAAAGAGTACAATTCAGTATGTGGCAGATGAGCAGGATGCCGGACAAACCAGACTTAAAGCAGTTGAAAAACTCAATCATCACAGAGGCACAATACAGGATTGGTTTGATCACAGTCAGCCAAGTATATCGTAACTGAATGCTTGCAGAGGATAAATTTTGCAGGCCTACCTCATTGTTCAGATTGAAAAGGAATGATGAATTCTCACGATCGTAGATCTTTCCACGCTTATCTGCTTCCTTGTGGGAGATTAGTTCCCCAGTGTACTCGCCAAGATATTCATGTTTGTTGACACTATTCTGAAAAGTTAAGAAAATACATTAGATGTGATAAAGGGAAGGATGGAAAAGATCAGATGAATAGTTATACCTTCAGGAATGCTCCCCAGCCAGAAACATCGGATCTTCCAAGTAAGACCTGAGAAGGTAACAAGTATACCATCGATCAAATATTTATCAAAATGGAAAGGTCAAGTTTCTAATGTAAAATGCTGTAAGACATGTCACAATGTAACAATATTTTACTGGGATGTGTTGCCTCTCTTAATATGTCCATTCAGAAACTAAGATAGGTTTAGACCTTTGCACTCAAATCACGTGTAAATTGAAATTACAATGTACTCCCTCCGTCCCTAAATAACTTGCTTTTGGTTTCCATGCAACAAGTTTGACTCGATTCGTAGAAAATGTGTCACATCTGTATCTCCAAATAAATTTATGACAAGAACTAGATTCAAATATCTATCTGATGATATTAATTATGTACCACAAATATTAATATTTTAATATATATTTAGTCAAAGTTGTTTCTTGGGAAGTGAAAACGATAGTTATTTAGGGACGGAGGGAGCAGCACATAAAGTTCGGAAAATGCTAAACTCAAGAATCTCCTGTAAAGGGTTTGCAGTTCTTTTGTCTTGAACAATGGCCATAAAAGATAGACAAATCATTTATCATCTCAATGGAATTACAACCAAAATGACAATAGCATGGGTATATTATCAAAGCAAAACTTTTTACCCGTTGTTGTTGTTTAAGAAGCAGTTTCATGTTCCGACATTCATAATTATCTCCCCTCTGGTTTGGAACTCCCAACGTACCATCACCACACCTGTAAGTTAGGAAATATAGATGGTAAATGGCCAAAGTGTGATTGGAGAACAAATAATTTGGAAGTATCACTACAGATGATATCATGACTAACAAAACCACTCAAGGATTTATCAGATTTCAAATACATACCCAACCCAACAGTTTCTGCAAACATCAGGATCACATTCCCTGTCAGCAGCAAAACACGGACATTGGCGGCTGCGACACTGACTTTTTGCGCAATGACAACCTCGAAAACGGTTCTTGCAAATTTTGGAACACCTGCAGTGCATAAGGGAGGCAATAAGGTTTCAACAAAGGAATGGGACATGTTGAACCACATGCTAATTTTCCCAATCAAAACTAAAAACAATCTCGAACTAAGAAACAGTCAGCAAAGTAGCACAGGGGGCTCATTTGGATTGTGCCGGTGCTTTGTGCCTGCCTGCCAAAAGGTTGGTTACCAAATGAATGGCGGGATCCCACCACCCACATATCTCCTGCGCATTGGAAGGAATCGACTGTGTGAACGTTCAACAACAGCTTGGGTGAGAGTGTTGGCATCAATCCAAACAGCAACACGAGCATGGACGTGTGGTCAACACAAAAGAAATTGGCAGGGCAGCTCCAGGCAAGAATCCAAATGACCCCGCAATATCTGTGAACTCTAATGTTCGTAGAGTCAAAGGGTGGTATGATAATAAGATAGACTCAAAGGGCAGTATCTGGAAAATATATATATTCATTTACTCTAGAAAAATACTACAGTTTTTCTCTTAAGCAACACCACTAGTCCACTACTAACTAGAAGGGCGACCATTACTGATTTAGAGTCTACCTACTATGTGGCTACAATAGAAACATTTAAATATGTACTAACAAAAGGACTGGCAGAAAAGATAAAATATTTCTGGTACCAGCAAAAGGTAGGTAAAGCCATAATAGATAATGCTGCATGGTCAGTACAACTAAGAAAATTCCATACAGAAGGTATTAATAATATACTGCATGCACATAGAAATTTATACATGCTAATATATAAGTTGATGAAAAGGAAAATAGGTAATTACCCGCAATACTTCTCACAGCATGTCGCATTTGTTAGGCATGGACACTGCTTCCCACAAGCAGATTGACAACCACAAGGATTATATTGTCGACAGGGCTGATCTTTCCTTTCTGTAATCCTTTTCCTTATAGAATGGTAACCTGCAGATTTCCAGGTGTACTTCAAGCGACGGACTTTACCTCGCCTTCTGAAAAACCTTGACCTCGCGCGCAACTCATTACCCTGGGATATCAACATGGACAACACCAAAGTCAGTTACTAACTGAACTGTATGTATCAAAATGAGGGTCACAGTGAATCCAACCTTTATATATCCTTTAACAAGAGAATCAACACCACTAAGAGTTCCAGATGCACTGCTGTTTTCAATATAATTCATATACTGGAAAACATCTCTGCAAGTCTTCATTCCACCAAGAAGGTTCCGAGCAATCAAACAACTGCATGAAAGAGAAATCATGTGTTCAATGTGACTATTCAGATCAGGTTAACCAAGATAAAATTGTTTTTTACAATTATTACAGTAGAAAGATATCCAAGATTTTATATGCCGACTCAAGTCCCAAGGTGAAGGAAAAGAGAAGTTTCAATAATTGTGGAGGTTAAGAGGCATCAAACTTCCTTAGTTCCTCACACATGGAACACCACTCTGGTACAACATGAGCTATCTGGAGTTATTAGGAGAGAGCAAACCTGTTCCTCCCAAAAATCTCTAATCCTTTCACCAAAAGTCCCTGCTCGATTGGCTTCCAGGATCTAAAGCTATCCACCTGCTTGCATATATTCTCATCAAAGAATTCTTCTTTCCTTGAACTATCGTAACCATCTTCCTCCATTGAATCATTCAGAGCTTCAGCAGAAGCTGAGCTATTCCCAATTTGAGGTGTACTCTTCTTTCTGGTACTTCTCAAACTTGGAGAATTCTGTTGAGAGGATACAAATGATTCCTTATTTCCGTTTCGTGTATCAGATCTAAGCTTCATATCCCTTGCCAAAGGGGAGCCACTAACAGAATTAGAATCTGATGATGCCATTTCCCTTTGTCCTTTTTTCACACTCATAAGAATTCTCTCGGCGATTCTTCTATTGGTAATCTTTCTGATTCCACCTTTTGGACCAATTTTAACTTTCGAGGGACTAGGGGAGGGCTGCGGAGATTTACTGCTTATTGGATGTACTTCTGAGTCACTGCTTTCTGAGACAGCCATTGCAGTCGAAGAGGTTTCACTTTGCTGAGATTTAGTCTTCCTTCCACTGGAGCCGTTCTTTTTCCTATTTGTGCCTGGCTGGTTCATTGCATTGCCTGATGAGTGAGTTGGCTCTTCACCATCAATAAGCATGTGATCAATTGCAGCTACAGAATCCAGTTCAGAGGCCTGCAAAAAATATGGACAACAAAATAAATAACAAAGCAAAATCGTGCACTTCTGTTTCAGGATTCAGAAGGCTAAATTGTTCCACTACACAAGCCTTTGTTAAAAAAGTTACTCACATAAAAATACAGACCTTATAGCAATATTTACCACAGGACGGGCCATCAGCAATGCCAGTACAAGCTGGCTGTTTTTCTGTCTGTATAAAGAACACAGAAATCAGGCAAAGATAAATTTTAGAAATAACTTTAAATGAGAGAAAACTTACAGGAAACACTAAATCTTGGGAACACCCGTGTAGCTTGCAATCAAAAACCTGAATATCACCAAAGAGCAGTGTTTCATCAGCATACAGGGCCAAGAAAACAAGATATAAAAGTCGACAGTTGAGCGTACTAGACATCGTCGACAGAAGAGATTGTCAAAGGAATCCAATGCTGCATCCAAGTCTTTATCACCATACAAATCTTCCACTTTGGCATTATGCTCAATCACTTCCTTACCAGAATCCTGAATTTTCTCACCTTGCAGGATCTCATACCTGGCCTGTAATAGAATGTATGCTTTATATGTCAGGTATGGTAGATGACTTCGAAAAGGGCCAATAAGCAGACACGAGATTCAGTCATATAAAATAATAAAACCAACCTTTATGTCATCAGTAGGCCTATCAAGATGTTGAGCCAGCGTATGCAGTACAGCATCTGACATGCCACATTCTTGAACAGTCATGCTAGCAAAGAGCAAAAGAGCAGTTTATTAGATATCACTAAGCATGTGGAAAACAAGCATATAGCAAAATCCACAAACTATTGTTATCTATCCTGCTGAACAAGATAAGTTCATATTTTATATAAAAAACAATATGCTAGAACAAAGGCTGCTCCCAAAATCAAACTAATACAAGATTCTTGATTGATCCCAGCCATGACTTATGGCAGCCTTAGCAACTATTACATGGTAACAGATTGTCCAACTCTAATGCGCATGTAACTAAAGAACAGAATTGATCAGTTTTTTCCCTTTTTAACTGGCAAAACACCTACTTCTGTTTACTTGCTAAAGTTTTTTTGGCAAAGTTGTAAACTGGGTATCATGTAGATTAAGTACTTAAGTTACAATGTTAACACTTAGTAATGATGATACATTTAATTCTGTTGATATTAAACATTAGTGCATATATAAATCACAGTCATATAATCGTCTCTACATTCCAATTGACCAGATGAATGATTAGTTGCTTGGCAGAACATATCCATCCAATCAGTGCATGTTGTTATTGAGAAAGAATGATCCAAGTTATATTTTGGGGTCTTAAACAAGCAGTCCGCTGATAAACCAAATAAGTCAGCGATTTTCTCAGCAGATGGTCCCTGACTGGTTGTAAAAACAATGCACATAGGCCACAATGTACAAATCGCCAAGATTTTTGTCTCATTTTAGTGCAGGATACCATACTGAGTAAAAGAATTATAAAAGATTTAAAATATCAAGTACTGCATGTAATTTTTTTTATGTACATGAAAAGGCATTCAAAAACCCTGTGGAGAAATAAATAGTGCACTAGAAATAACTTGAATCAGCCTTTCTACCCTGCACTAGTGTGCACAGGTACCCACATAATAATCCATAAATGAATTTTTTATAATGTGTTTTTTCAATTGGCACCAAATTAGATCTTTGCTACATTTTATGTAGTGATAATAAGCCATGAGTGATATTGCTAAGTAAATTACGTAAATGTGTAAATACAGTATTGCAAACGTGTAATCATGCTTTAAACTCCATGTAATTGCTTGGAGATACCATACTTTACAATCTATTATATTCACCGTATTCCTTCTCAAAAAGACAGATGTAACTTTTACCTTAAACAAATGCAAGTGCGACAGCATTCATTCATTACAATGTTTGTAAATCATCACATCCGCCACTAACAAATTAGTGCATAATTTAAACATAAGGCAATGCAACCCAATGCTAAAGGAAAAAAGAACAAATCAAGCTTCCTTACCGGATAATACAGTCTTCTGAATGTTTAAATTCCTTCTTCTCCTCCTCATCATCAATGCCTTCCTCTTCGCTATCACTGCAAATTAGTGCTTCGCCACAGCTGGTATCATAGTAAATCCTCCGCCGACCAAGTACAGATTGATCTTCCGACATCCTCTGGTTCCTGTACGAAACCCCAAAAGATATTACATCTCAAAAAACCATGAAACCTTAATCTTGCACATTACCAAACATATGAATTGTGACATCATGCATACACATTTGCAAGCTTTTCCGGACCAAGGGAAAACAACTATTCTTGCACTTAGCACACTGCATAGAATCTATATGAGCAAAGGACTCTATTTGTTAGTGTATATATATGTGAGTGGCCCATATGGCCTGTGTACAGCCCATTGAGGCCCATGTATAGCTAACTATATACCCACCCTTCTAGGGTTGGAGGAATACACAGGAAATTATTCCCCAAACATGGTATCAGCTAGGGTTTCCTCTCCTTCCTCTCTCCTCCATCCCTGAGCTCCTGCCACCGCCCTTCCCTGCGCTCCTGGCGCCGCCCCTGCCATGGATGGCCGGCTGCCCCTCTCCTCCCTCCCTCCTCTCTCCGATCCGGCCGACAGCGCTCCTGCCCATGGGCACGTTGCCCTGCACGAGCAGCCGCAGCCGCAGCTCCCGTCCTCCTCTGCTCCGGGGTCGGATGGCACCTCTGCTCCCGCCGACGACCTCGCCCCCGACGCGTCTGCCGCCGCCCCCGACCCCGACCCTGCCGCCGCCGCCCTGCGCGCGGCGCTCCTGAGCGCGGGTCCCGGCGGAATCGAGGCCCTGGCGGCCGCCGGCCTGGGCTCGGGCGGCCTGGGCGCGGCCGGCTGGGGTGCGGCCGGCCTCGGCGCGACCCTCCTGGGCGCCGCCGGCCTCGGCGCGAACGGCTGGGGCACGGGCGGCCTCGGCACGGCCCGCCTGGGCCCTGCTGCCCTGGGCGCCGGCGGCCTGGGCGCAGCTGGCCTGGGCGTGGCCAACCTGGGCGCGGCCGGCCTGGCTGCCTCTGGCCTGGGCACGGCCGGCCTGGGCGCGACCGTCTCCATGCGCTGACTGCTGTCCCGGGTCTCTCCGGCCACGGCGTCTGCCATTGCCGCGGTCGGACCCGACGCCGTGGCGACCGCCCTCCGCGTCCTGGGTGCCAGCACGTGTGTGGGCGACCCTTCCTCCACCACCTCGGCCTCCGCCGGTGACACTGCTGTGACCAGGGACACAAGTGGTACCCTGCTGCTCGGATCTACGCTGGGCCCCGGCATCCCTCTCCTCCCGGGCCGTCCCTTCTCCGCCACCACCTTCCTCCGCGGGCTGTCTATGCGTCCTACCTCCGTCGCCGCCGCCGACAGCGCTCTTGCTGCGGCCCTAGAGAGCACCAAGACCGCGGCCGCCGCCGCCGAGGAGCGCGTGCGGGCGGTCGCCCTCGCCTGGGAGCATGAGCGTTCCACCGCTGATGCGCTTGCTCGCCAGGTCACCGAGGCGGAGCGCTTCCTCCACGCCTCTGCGGGGGAGCGTGTTGCCTCTTATCCGCAGCTTTCGCCTACTGCGCTGCCCACGCCGAGTGCTGGACCCCCGAGTGGCACGGACGACCCCATGGTCGCCTACCTCCACCTTCAGGCCGCCGGGGTCCCGCACATCAAGACCCTAGTCACCGTCCTCCTCGACTCCACCTCCTACTCTCGATGGAGGGACCAGGTTCTCCTCGTACTCCGCCGCTACGCTCTCGACGGCCACGTCCTGCCCATGCTCGCGACCCGGCGTGGCGACGCCGCGACAGCATCGCCATGTCCTGGATCTCGGGGACCATCTCCCTGGATCTCCAGTACATCGTGCGGACTCCGGATCCCACCACGCGCGTGATGTGGCTTGCCCTCGAGACTCAGTTTCTCGGGAATGCACAGACACCCGTCCTCCAGCTCGACGCCGAGCTTCGCACGCTCAAGCAGGGTGACCTGTCCGTGGGTGACTACTGCCGGAAGATGAAGAGCATGGCCGATGGGCTTCGTGACCTCGGGTACACGGTCCCGGAGCACGTCTTGGTCCTCAACGTTCTGCGGGGCCTTCCCAGCAGCTACGAGGCCGTGCGGACGTTGCTCACGCACCAGCAGCCGACACCCACCTTCCTGCAGGTCCGTGATGCCCTCACCCTGGAGGAGCTCACCCGGGGCCTCCACACACCTGCCTCGACTACGTCTTCGTCCTCTACCTCTCGCGCACTCGTCGCTGCCCCACCACCATCCTCCGCCTTGCCGCCTGCCTCTCTCCTTGGTGCTCCTCCCCCCGGGCCGAGCAGGGGTGGGGGGCCGTGGGGGCCGCCGAGGACGCGGTGGTGGGGTCGTGGGGGTTGTGGGACGCCCACCCAGGCTCCGACCCCTCCTCTCGCTCCTCTTCCCGGAGGTGTGCCCTGGCCGACCTTCTCCAACCCGTGGTCAGGGCGCATCTCCATGTGGCCCCACCAGGGTCAGGGAGAGGGGCCTCGTCCCACGCACCAGCCGGCGGCCATGGTCGCGAGTGCTGCCTCCTACGCCCCACCTCCTCCGCCCAGCTCGTCGTGGCCGAGGGGGTGGGATCAGGCTGCCTTGGCGCAGTCCTTCAGCACTGTGGGGCTGACACCGCCCGTTGGCACCGAGTGGATCGCCGACTCGGGTGCCTCTTACCACACCACTCCAGATGCGGGTATCCTTTCTTCTGTCCGACCTCCTCACCCCTCTTGTCCTTCTTCCATCATGGTCGGTGATGGCTCTTGTCTTCCGGTCACTTCTGTGGGTTCTGCTCATGGTCCTTTCCGTCTCTCTGATGTCCTTGTTGCTCATCAGATGGTTCACAATCTCCTTTCTATTCGTCAATTTACAGCTGACAATTCTTGTTCTGTGGAGTTTGACACTTCTGGTCTTTCTGTGAAGGACTTGGCTACCGGGCGTCCACTCCTCCGATGTGATAGCACCGGGCCCCTTTACACCCTTCGGCTTCCTACCTCCGCTGCCTCTACTTCACCTTCGTCCTCCTCGTCAGCTGCTCTCGCCGCGACACCGTCTTCCACCACCTGACACCGCCGCCTCGGTCATCCCGGCCGAGATGTTTTGGCTCAGATTAGTCGTAGTGGAGATGTCTCTTGTACTAGGACTACTGCTGAGCACCTCTGTCAGGCATGCCAGCTTGGTCGTCATGTTCGGCTTCCTTTTTCTTCTTCTTCTTCGCATGCTTCGCATGCTTTTGATCTTATCCACTGTGATTTGTGGACTTCTCCTGTACTCAGCATTTCTGGCTATAAGTATTATCTGGTGATTATTGATGATTTTTCTCACTACTCCTGGACCTTCCCTTTGCGTGCCAAGTCTGACACCTTCCCTACCCTTCTTCACTTCTTTGCCTGGGTGTCCACTCAGTTCGGCCTCACCGTTAAGGCCGTCCAGTGCGACAATGGTCGTGAATTCGATAACTCCACCTCTCGCTCCTTCTTTCTCTCCCGAGGTGTTCAGTTACGTATGTCTTGTCCGTATACTTCCCCACAGAACGGCAAGGCAGAGCGCATGATTCGGACCACGAACGATGTCATGCGCACTCTTCTGATCCAGGCCTCCCTACCCCCGCGCTTCTGGGCAGAGAGCCTTCACACTGCCACCTACCTTCTCAACCGTCTTCCTTCCACCACTTCTCCCGCTCCGACTCCTCACCACGCTCTCTTCGGTACCCCTCCCACTTACGCTCACCTTCGTGTCTTCGGGTGCGCTTGCTACCCGAACCTTGCTGCCACTGCTCCTCACAAGCTCGCACCTCGCTCGACACGTTGTGTGTTCCTTGGTTACTCCCCTGACCATAAGGGGTACCGCTGCTACGATCTAGCCTCTCGTCGGGTTCTTATCTCCCGACATGTTGTGTTTGACGAGTCGGACTTCCCCTTTTCCTCCTCCTCCACACCCAGTCCTGATCCTGACATTGAGTCCATGTTTTCTGACCCGGTGGTGCAGCCACCTGTTTCTGTTTTTCCTTTTCCAGCAGGTCCTTCTGGTACACCACCGGCTCTGGCTCCTACAGCTGTGCCCCGTGTGGCGCCTGAGCCTCCTCTTGCACCACACGCGGCCCCGGTGCCCCCGGCGCCCCTCGTCGCGCCACACGCAGCTCCGGCGCCTCCTACCGCGCCACGCGCGGCCCCGCCACCACCTGCACGCTACACCGAGCCCGTGCAGGTGTACCAGCGCCGTCCGGTGCCTCCACCGCCGCTACCTTCTCCGGCTCCTCCACCGGTGGTGCCCGTGGACTATGTGCCTCCTGTGCGCTATGTCTACGGGTGCCGCTCCACGGCTCCGCCTCCTCCACCACCGTCACCGTAGCCGTCTCCGCCTCCTCCACCGGCGCCCACACCGCCACCACCACCGCCGCCTCCACCACGTCGCTCTCGAGTGGCGTCGAGCGTGTACCACCCGCCGGTCATCCATCGGGATCCTCGCCACACCCATCCCATGGTGACCCGGCAGGCGGCCGGGGTTCTTCGGCCGCGGGCTCTCTCCGCCACCGAGGGGGAGCCGCGGCTTTCTCCGATCCCGACGTCGGTTCGTGAGGCTCTGGCAGATCCGAACTGGCGTCGTGCGATGGAAGAGGAGTACGGAGCTCTTCTTACCAACCAGACTTGGGACCTTGTGCCGCGTCCGTCGGGTTGCAATGTGGTGACCGGCAAGTGGATTTGGACAATCAAGCGCCATACTGATGGTACTCTGAAGCGCTACAAGGCGTGTTGGGTCCTTCGGGGGTTCACTCAGCGTCCCGGTGTGGACTATGACGAGACTTTCAGTCCAGTGGTGAAGCCTGCTACAGTGCGCACTGTTCTCTCTTTGGCTCTCTCTCGGTCTTGGCCCGTGCACCAGCTCGATGTCAAGAATGCATTTCTTCATGGCACTCTGACCGAGACAGTCTACTGCAGCCAGCCAGCAGGGTTTGTGAACTCCAGTTGTCCGGATTTGGTCTGTCGGTTGAACAAGTCTCTCTATGGTTTGAAGCAAGCTCCTCGGGCATGGTACTCTCGGTTTACCACCTTCTTGCTGACACTGGGATTTGTTGAGGCCAAGTCAGATACTTCGTTGTTCATATATCACCATGCTGATGAGGTTGCCTACCTCCTCCTCTACGTTGATGACATTGTTCTGACTGCTTCTAGTCCACAGCTGCTTCAGCGGATTATCTCCTTACTTCAGTAGGAATTTGTCATGAAGGATCTGGACCAGCTTCACCACTTCTTGGGCGTGATAGTTGAGCCCCGTCAGACTGGTCTTCTCCTTCACCAGCGTCAGTATGCCCTGGATATCCTGGAGCGTGCCGGGATGACTGATTGCAAGCCTTGCTCCACTCCTGTTGACACTCAGGCGAAGCTGTCTGCTACTCTGGGTGATCCTGTGGCTGATCCTACTGCTTATAGGAGTCTTGCTGGAGCCTTACAGTACCTCACTTTCACCCGGCCGGATCTCACCTACGCTGTCCAGCAGATCTGCCTCCACATGCATGATCCACGGGAGTCCCACCTTGCTGCGCTGAAGCGCCTCCTTCGCTACGTCCGAGGCACTGTTGACTTTGGCTTGGTCCTCCACCGTTCTCCGTCTGCTGAGCTGGTAGTCTACACTGACGCTGACTGGGCGGGGTGCCCGGACACGCGCCGCTCTACCTCAGGTTATGCCGTCTTCCTCGGCGGCAACCTGATCTCCTGGTCGTCCAAGCGACAGCCGGTTGTCTCCCGCTCGAGTGCTGAGGCGGAGTACCGGGCTGTTGCTAATGGCGTGGCTGAGGCGTCCTGGCTCCGACAGCTCTTGGCTGAGCTTCACAGCCCGCTCGCCAAGAGCACGCTTGTCTACTGCAACAACGTCAGCGCCGTGTACCTCTCCACCAACCCGGTTCAGCATCAGCGGACGAAGCATGTGGAGATTGACTTGCACTTCGTTCGTGACCGGGTGGCTATCGGTGATGTTCGGGTTCTCCATGTACCGACCACCTCCCAGTTTGCTGACATCTTCACCAAGGGTCTTCCCTCCTCGACCTTCTCGGAGTTTCGGTCCAGCCTCAACGTAGCCAGTGGCTAGTTGTGGCTGCGGGGGGCCTTGTGTGTGAGTTTCTTTCTTTGTTGGCCAGTCTTGTACACCGCTGCGCCGGTAGTCCAGACTGCGGGGGGGTGTTAGTGTATATATATGTGAGTGGCCCATATGGCCTGTGTACAGCCCATTGAGGCCCATGTATAGCTAACTATATACCCACCCTTCTAGGGTTGGAGGAATACACAGGAAATTATTCCCCAAACACTATTCAAAGCATGCTTTCTTTTTTTGCGAAAAATTCCAAGCATGCTTTCAACCAAACCGTTTACTACTGCCTGCAGCCCACTCTCTTCAACCCTCACTGCAGAAACCACAAAGGCAGAGTGAGGTTGGAGCTGCACAAAGCAGATGCAACAGTGGTCACAAGAGCAACGCAGCATGGCAACAGAGGCAGTGGCAATAGGGTTGGCGCAATAACACTGAATCTAACGCCTTGAGGATAAGATGCAGCACTCACTGCATCACCTGTCTCTGGCTCTCTGCTCTGTTGATTCACACTCCCAGGCAAAGACATTTTGCAGTTCCGAAATCCGAGCAAGAGGATGAGGAACCAAAATGAAATTATTCCTTTTTGACATAGGCCATTTAAGTTGTCAATTTACCAATATGCAAGACATTCAACAGCTTCAAAAGAATAGTAGAAGGCAGTCAAACCTACCAGACAACTATCCAGATTACTCAAAAGACTCTAACTTCAGCTTTCATGCAACAAACATGCGATCATTACGACTTGCAAGAGGCTTGCTTAATATGAAATGAAACAACAGTTAACCCATAAGAAAATTGAAAATTCAAGTAACATGTAGATGAAAAACCATTTAACTAGTGATTGGAATGGAACATACACTTTCACTAGAACTGTCACTGGAACCAATATAACAAAAGTAACAGCAGCAGATTTGAATCAACCAGTAGAAACTTTAAAGTCAATACTACCATTAAATATCCTATTCTCGTAATTTGGCAAGGATACAATCATAAACAATATTAGGTAAACATATTGCAACATACTATTTCCTAAATGTAAAGTCAGAAATGGATCTTATAAAAGCATTACTGCAAATATATTTCGGCCAAATTACTTGTACTCAAAATATAATCAGAAAAACACACGACATTAAATATTTTATACAGTGTATAGCCAAATTCTATTTTCAGCGCCCAGTTAGGGTATGCAGGGTCTTAGGGAAGTTGAGAAAAGCCTAGGATTCTGAACTGACCTGTCCAAAAATATCCATGTTGTATAAGGTGGAAGCTTTGACACTTCTGGTAGTTTAATTGGTCGAATAGAATTCTTCGCACTGAGATTTCCACCCAAAATGGCATTTGATGATGAGAAAGGACTTTCCTCTTGAAAATTGCAGCCATCTTTGTCAGCGGGACAAATATCAGCACTATGCAGGGTGCACAGCGCATCATCTTGCCTTTTTGTGAGCAAATTTGATGCAAAATCAGTACCCTTTAATGTATTAATTTGCTTGTTTTTTGACAAATTGTAAGTCCTCTGTGTAACTGTGCTGAGGTTAACCTTGTTCTCCCCTATTCTATTCTGCAAAAGATCATAATGAAAAGCTTATCAGCAACATATATATCAGATACAGATATTCAGAAAAAAAAGGGCAAACATGCAGCTTCAAGAACCTTGATGTAAGTTAAACGGTCTGCAGTAATCCTCTTCTTTAATGAATCAATTACAGATAAAACATAGGGTGAGGCAGCATTTTCTTCTTCATCTCGCACAGCCGTAATACTGGTATCCTAAGAAAAGGCAAGTAACTTTATCACAATGGATGTAGCAGAAAAAGTCAAATAACAACAAATGAGATTGAATGGCATACAGTTCCAGACCAAAAACATGATCACTATCAGAACCCGACAATTAGTTCGCTATGTGCACAGTTCCAACATTTTTAATAAGAATTGCACGCAACAGAAAAGGTGGATAATCACTTTAGAATTAATTATTAACCGTCTAGCACAGCCAAGACACAAGTTAGCACAGCAGAGAAAACAAATTATCCAAAGAAACGCATACAAACCAAATCCCTAAATTCTGCATTACTGAATTGACTTATACATTCAACAGATGAACAAAATGTAGACACACACTCCACCTTGAGTCCAAGAATGTTTTGATGTCAGATACAAAGTTTACATATACTAGTAATAAACGTAACTTCATTCTTGAATAGGCCTCTGTCAGCAATTCCACATTCACATCGTTTTGTGTAAGCAGCATTGTTTACATAAAATCTTATACAAAATTAGTTCTGCATCGCAGATTCTGATATGAATTCATATATTAAAACGGGTATCATGATCATTTTATTTCTTCAAATGAGAAGGGCATAAATGGATTGGAATTACAATATTGAAACAGATCAATTGCGCCATAATTTGCATGAACTGAGAACCATTGCAACCCCAAATAAAAGAATGTAAGTGGTTTTAGTTTATCCTAAGCCAAACTTCTCTAGCTTTGACCAAGTTTGTAGAAATGTGCGCCAACATATCTACAGTATAAAAATATTTTCATAAAATCCACCATGAGATATGTCTTGATAATGCATTTATTTGGTATTGTAGATGCTACAATATTTTTCTGCAAACTCGGTCGAAGTTAGAAAATGTTGGCTTCATATAAACTAAAAACTATTACATTTTCAAATGGAGGGAGTATTTCATAAGAAAATTAAACAAAAAATGGCATTGCAGTGGCTGATTAGCATATGATGTCAGGTGAACATAGAGAACTGAATACTGTGTAAAGACATGAGAATAACTTTTATATTGCAGTGCTTCTTATTGTGCTGTCTGCAGCATCTCCGCAAGGAATACAATGGTTGCAACCCAGAATTTCCTTCTATGTACAAAAATTGCCATAAATTCATAAAGCTGAGGCCAGACCTTCAGAGTTCAGAATCCATATAAACATCACTAGGTAAAAATAACAATACAACCACATAGAAAGAATGTGAACTCCAGAATCAAGCTCAATGTAATGTGGCTACTCTGGTTCCTACTTTTTGTGAAATGCAGTGCAACACAACAGCCCAAATGTTGACAATTACACTGTCCGGTCTCTGAAACTAACACGAAAGAAAACCCGAAAACACGAGTCGTCTTACAGGAAAGACAGCCCCACCTACCGCCCCAAATACCAAAACGTCCCAACCGGAGCCCCCACACGCACAGCCGCACAAACGAAGCACGCAGCCAGAACCTCCGCCTCGAAATCCGGCGCCCGAACCTCAGCTCCCCCACAAGCGCGTCAGATCTCCACACAAATCCCCCCGAACCGATCGATCGCCGCCGCATCGACCACGAAATCCTACCCGCATTGCCCCGCCGACCCGAGACGCGAGCCACCCGCCGGCCCGCGCGCACGGGACCTCAGCACCGCAGGAGGGGAGGAGGAGGAGGAGCAGCAGCAGACCTGCGCAGCGCTGGTGGATGGGAGAGACCGGCCTGCGGACGCCGACGCCGACGCGGAAGAGGCCGCCGCCGCCGCTTCCATCGCCCGCGGAAACCCTAGCACCCCCGCGCGCGCTCTCCCGCCCTCCCACGCGAGTTGGGCGCGGAGTCGCTTGGATTAAAAAAAATGAACAAGGATTTGGTGGGGGAGAGGAGGGGAGGAGGGGGAGGGGAGAGAGGTGAAGCCGAGGAGGGTAAGAACTAAGAAGAGAGGGGAGAGGCGTTTTTGTTTTGAAATGAGCGGCTCGTGACCTTGCGGCTTGTGGGGCTGGCAGCCTACCGGCTACCGGTGTGGTCAACCTCGTGGCGCCAGCTGCCGTGGCGGGGTGTAGTACAGGGCTTGGGCGTATCCACAGACACTGATCTGTGGGTCCAGTTTCTGTAGGGCCGAGTTGCAGACATAGCGGCTAGCTTGGCGTGGGGAACTTGGTGTGAATGGGGTGGGCGCGTGCCTGCGTCAGATAACAACGGTGCGCCGCGGCCCGCGTGAGCTTTTATGGCTTTTTTTTAAGTAAAATGCACCAGCGATCCTCAAACTTGTGCGCCTGTGTCATCCCGGTCCACGAACTCAAAATGTGTGTCATCCCGGTCCCTAAACGCTGTTCGGGTCTCACTAAGGTCCAAACGGGTCTCAATAATGTCTACGAACTCTCAAAGTGTGTCACTGAGGTCCATTTGGGCTGCCATGAAACGCCAGGGTGGATAGTGACATGGACAACCAATTGAAACGCCAGCCCGGCGAGGTCCGCCCACCGAGGGCAAGCGGCGGCGGCGGCGGCCAGCCCGCCGTGCTCTGCCATCTCCTTTCCTCCTTCTTCGACCGTGGCGACCTACCGCGAGGCTCCGAGGCTCGTCGCGGCTCAATTTCACCCTCGCCAGGGCTGGATCTCATCGCGGCTCGTCGGGGTTGGAGGTCGCCTTCGCCGGGTGGAGCTTGTCGCGGCTCGAGCTCGCCGGGGTGGAGCTCGCCCTCGCCGGGCGGAGCTCGTCGCGGCTCGAGCTCGTCGTCCCGCCCCACGCCTTCTCCTCGTCCGCCGCTGCTTTGCGGCGGCGCTGCGCGGGTCGTGGACTCCCGGCCGGCGAGGCCGCGCCCACCCGCCCCGCCTTCGCGCAGAGCGGGTGAGGTCCGGGCAGCCGCGGCGGAGGCAGCCGCCGGCGCCGCCTCTAGGCCTGCAACGGGGAGGAAGAAGGGGAACAGGTGCGCCTCCTGACCGCCCGCAGACCTCCCCGCCGCGCTGGCGCCGCCTCCAGGGCGGCCCCGGGGCTCGCCGACGCGCTCCACTGGTCGGCCCCGGGGCTCATCGGCGAACCGAGCTCGAGTCGCTGCCGCCATGGACCGAGCTCGTCCGTCGCGTCCCTGCTCCGCCTCCACCCATGGACGATGACGACAACGACGAGAAGGAGGAGGCGGCCTCCGCACGCCGAAGCTGCTGGCCCTGCCTCTCCACGCGCCGAAGATGAGGGACGCCGCCACCGCGTCCTCAGCGGATCTCTGGCAGTGAACGACCGGCGGCGTTGACGAGGATGGCGTCGCACAGGGAGGAGGGGCGGCGGGGCAGAGCAGGGGAGCTGCCGGAGAGAGAAGAAGAGAAAAGAAGGGAGGAGGGAGTGCCAAAAGGGGCTCGGTGCCGCGTGATGAGGGAAGGAGTGCCACACAAGCATGTCACGTCGTCGCGGGGCACGGGTTAGACCTGTTTGGACCTGCAGTGAGACCCGAATAGCGATTAGGGACCGGGATGACACACTTTTTGAGTTCGTGGACCGGGATGACACAGGGGCGCAAGTTTGAGGACCGCTGGTGCATTTTACTCTTTTTTTTTATTTATGGAAGGCAAAACCAATGCGTTCGGTTTTTTCGTCTCTTCTCAGAAAATTCTATGTGCTGGGGTGATTTTTTTCTCTCAGCGAGCATGAAATATCAGGTATGATTAGAGGAAAATATAGCACTTCATGCATTTGGCAATAAAAATGTAGAATGGGATTTACTAGAATGTGTTAGTTTTATTTTAAAATGAATACAATGAATTTTGGTAGCATACTTTAGGGTATGCTTGGCTCCACACCACAACTGTAGCTACCACACCGATTGTAGCAGGTTTGGACGTGCCCACAGAAAAACAAGTGATGTAAGTGTCAATTCTCGCCACACGTCACAAGTGTGGCATCCTTTTCTATGCCACAAACTCTAGCGACACGACAATTGGCGTGTCTGGCGGTGATCTGCAACCAAGCGGACTCTTATTGGGCCCCCTTGCGCCTGCTAGGTTCCAAGATATGAGCTAAGGACATACTTTTGCAGCCTACTTTAGGATAAATTTTTGTTTTTTTATAAAATTAGATAGTAGAGTTCTAGCCACAAGTGCTCTAATGGTGCGACACCGTTAGCGTGGCTGGCGGTGACCTCCAAACAAGCGGACCCATACGGTTGCCTGCTTGGTGCCAAGATATGGGCTAAGGACATGTTTTTACGATCTACTTTATGATAAAATTTGTTGTTAATGTTAGAGTTCTTTGTCATTTGTATTATAAAAATACAGAGCATATTATCTCTAGAAGAGTTCAAAAACTCGAACCCAGTTTGTTACAGAGTTGTCATTTGTGCGGTGCCTACTAGAAGTAGAATAGCAACATATTTTGCATTCATATTGTAAATAAATTCTACCTCATTAAATGGCAAAGTTATCATTTTCGTAAAAGATAACCACCAGACCCTCTCTATTAAAGTTTGGGGACTATAATCAAGGGGATTGTGCATAGACAGTTTTGAGGATCTCCCTACCGTAGTACCGTGCAAGGCGATTAGTGTTCGATGTATTGCATATTTGTCCAGCACAATTTACCTCCTTTTGTGCTACCATAAATTAAAACTAAAACTCACCCTTAATTAAGACGCACAAAAGTTGGGACCCGATTTCACACATCCCCTAGCGTTAGTTTACCTGCCCATGCTCCATATGGCTATCTCGACAGTTAGTGGATGACCATAGATTCCTAGATCCACGATTTTTTTTTTTGAGATACCTAGATCCACGACTCCTAGCAGAGCATCACTGCCGATCGATTTATGAGTGAGCTGGGGAAGTGAAGTTGAGCCACACTCGATCCTCATAAAATGATAGCTTTTTATGAGAATTTAATTTTAGACTGAATTGTAGTACTAATGAACAGAGAGATGAAGTTCAAAGATGCGAAACAAAATGACACACTAAGTTTAGTTGACATTCCGTGTTGTAGAGCAGTTGATCGTAGTCGGGAAAATTGAAGTTAAATACGTTTAGTTGGTGGTCTGGTGGCACGACAAAACTAGACTTATGAAGAGGCGCTAGATACACTGTGTGCCATCCTGTACTGTGCGCTCCCTAGGCTCATGTACAACTGAATATGCTATAGCTGATAGTAAGATAACTTAGGATAATTCCATGTTAAGGTAACCTGAGTAACGCTGCATTTTTACATGAGAGCCAATAAAAGCAACTTGGGAACATCATAAATCATGGAGAAGTCAAAAATAGCAAGGAGCAATCCCAAAAAAAAAGGTATGTAACAGTAACACACAAAAAAGACATTGCATAGTCTACCAAGCATAGAACATTTAATCTCATATGCATTGTTTTTATTTCTGAAAACTACACTACTTTTTAGAAAGAGAAAAAAAGCATATGCTGAAAACGTTCAAACTCAAATTTTTAAGTTAAAAGTCATGCCATTGTAATAGTTGAACAGTAGTAATACTAATTAATAAACTTGCTAATCAAAACTCACTTTATATCTTGCCATCTAAATGATGTTCTATGTTCACCCATGCAAACACTTGTAGGTTCAGTTACATCGGTGTGCATTAGAAATTTTCATGAAAGCTTTTTGCAGTGATGAAGTAACCTCAGGCTTCACTTCTTCCCTAAAAAAACAAAAAACAAACAAAGGCTTCAGCTCTGCCATGTTATTCACAGCCCTGCAGGCCTCATCACTAAAGATAAGATATAAGCAAATTAGCCTTGAGCAAAGGGAGTTCAGTTTTATGCATGAAATAAATGATATATATTCCTCACAAACATGACGCAAGCTCCAGGTATATAGTATAGTTTTAAAACGAATAACCGGCAGAGTCAAATACTGGCTAGTGTTTTGGGAGGAAAATAATGGCTAGTCCCAAACACAATAAGGATGTAGATGATAAAAATACTAAACGATGGGCAGATAATTAGATATGTCTTCGAGAGTAAAACCAGAGCAGAGCATCATCCATTTCTATGCTATCACGAACACATTGTTTTCCAAATAGTAATAGAAACATTATAGCTCACCGCTGAATATTTTGTCATACAACAATAACTCAGAGAACAAAGATCTGTTGTTACTGTTAGTGGCTAACTCCTGCAGAATTAATGAAACTTGAAATAACAGCAATCCAATATGCCCGGAAGGCAGCAGCACAAGCGCAGGACGTACTGCATGTACGTGGCTATGCAAGGCTGATCGTCTCTTTGCTTTATTTGTATTTGTCAAATCGTCAACGTCTTAATGATTTTTTTTTTGCAAGCCTGAATCGCTGGACTGAAGCATGTTCTGTGATACCTGTAATACACATTTTGTCTTGTGGCTGCTGATCAGAGGGTTAGGTAATTCGAGTATCTCCACATTATCAAATCATGATTTGGTCATTATTTTTTTATCATTTATTGGTTACCTTCAATACTTCTTCATTAGTCACGGGTATTCTTCTAATTTGGTTTGATGCTTTTTAATTGGTGCAGCAGGGAGGTCAATTTATATCTCTTGTGTTATATGGTTAGAAAATATAATTCCATTAATATAAAGCACAAGAAGAAAAAACTTACATTGTGTTGAGATTTTACCACCAGTTAATTTAATAGTAAGTAAATAAATTTAGTTGTTGGGCTCACCAAATTAGTACTTCATGGTACTACCCCATTAGATTACAAGCACTATAAATTTATAAACAGATATGGGGTGTCTTGGGATTTTAGATTAACTTATCTGCAATGGCATTATTAGTACACAAATATAGAGGTATTGTAGCATATTTTTATTTTAGAGGTATTTACAGGGAATGGAATTTTTACCATTTTTACTAGAATATTACATGTTGCTTTGATTTTCTAAGTTCATAGATTTTGCTATAGGCATAAATATAAAAGTTAAAGAAGAATAATTTTGCATGCAATTTCAATGTGATTCAGAACCTGCATGAACAAAAGCAAATACTCCCTCCGGTCTGGTAGAGGAAGTCATTTAGGACAGCGACACGGTCTCCAAAGTACATTTTTGATTTCTTATTTTTATAAAAATAATTATTAAAAACTAACATATGTATACTTTTATGAAAGTCTTTTACAAGACAAATCTACTCATGTAATTTTCACATTTCCAAACTCAACGACTTAAAAGTTATTTATATTCCTAATGTTTGACTCAAATCTTGTCCAAAACAATTTCTTTTACCAAACCAGACCGAGTATCTCTTGAAAAAAGAACAAAATAAAGAATTTCTCACGGAACAGCAACAGCCAACAGGGATTATCCCGTCTTTGCTCTTCACCTTCTTTCTGTCTTTATTCTATCCAATCAAGCTCACTCGCCAGCAAAATCCGAGCACTGCCTCCCCGCGCGTGCCTCTTCCCGCCGGCGCCGGCGACGCCATGCCGCTTGCCACCCCCTTCCTTCACCTCCCGCCCAACCCCGCCCCTTTCCATCATCCCTTCCGGATCCACCGCACCCAACAATCCCACCCTCACCTCTTCCTCCGCACCAGACGCCCCTCGGCGTCGGCGGCGGCGGCGGCCGAAGCAGAGAACCCGTCGGCACCGGTGGACGTCGAGATGGTTCGCGGGCAGGACGGAGTGTGGACGGCGCGGTCCCCGACAGTGGTAATCCTGTGGGACCTCGACAACAAGCCCCCGCGCGGGCCGCCGTTCCCGGCGGCGAATTCCCTCATCGCCGCCGCCTCCCTCCTCGGCCGCGTCGTCTCCATCTCCGCCTTCGCCAATCGCCACGCCTTCTCCCACCTCCCCGCCTGGGTCGCCGCCGAGCGCCGCGACCGCCGGGGCCTGGACCGCGCCGAGCGCGCGGGGACCGCCGCCCCTTCCGTGCCCTACACGTGCGCCGTCTGCGGCCGCCGGTTCCCCACCTGCCCGGACCTAACCCGCCATTTCCGGCAGCTCCACGAACGTGAGCGCAACAAGAAGCTCTCTCGCCTCCGCTCCCTCAAGGGCAAGAAGCGGCAGAAGTACCGCGAGCGGTTCATCACCGGCAACACCAAGTACGAGGACGCCGCACGGGAGCTCCTCACCCCCAAGGTCGGGTACGGGCTCGCCTCCGAGCTCCGTCGTGCGGGCGTCCAAGTCCGCACCGTCTCCGACAAGCCGCAGGCCGCGGACCACGCGCTCAAGCGCCAGGTGAAGCATTCTCTGGCCTGTGGCGTCGACTGGATGGTGCTCGTCTCCGACGACTCTGATTTTACCGATACGGTGCGGAACGCACGCGCCGCCGACCTGAGGACTGTGGTGGTAGGGGACGTGTGCCGCGCGCTTGGCAAGGTTGCTGACATTTGGTTGCCATGGGACCGAGTCGAGAATGGTGAGGTTGATGAGGGGATGCTGAGGACTTGTACACTTTCAGAGTTCGGAGAAGATAAGGAAGATGAGCAGGGTGAGGAGTTCAGATTGGATTGGGATACCAGTGACTTGGACGATGTTGTGGATGATATTGTTGGAATGAGAACCAGTTTGCTTGGGGCTGCGGCAATATCTGCATTTGCCGATGAGGATATTACGGATGGTATATTTGGAGTTGATAACATGTTTTGGAGTAGTGACGATGAGGAAGAGGATAGTTACTTGTGAGGATTGAGGAACGTATGGCTGTTAACAGGTAATCAGTAAACACTAGATGGATACATTTTTTTGTTTTCTTTACATCTGAATGATCAATTGATCATGTATCAATTAGCAAACTATTGTAGAACTAGCAATTAGATTGTATTCCCTGGAGAATTAACTGGATCATGAATATTGAACCAGCTTGATTCACTCGCTCTGTGCTCTCTCTGTGGCATACTGGCATGGATATTTGACAACTAAATTGAATTGGTTTGCCTCTTTTGTTTTATTTTTTAGATGGAGGCAGACTAAATTTGTTCACTTTAGTGATTACGCACCATTGCCTTAGAATTGAAGAAAGCTAGTGTGAAGTTTTCAAGCTGTCGTCGGAACAGATAAAATTTCTCCACCTTGTATGCTTGAAGGTCCATTTGTTTTCAGTGCATTCCACTCAGGTTTCAGAATGAAATGTTTTTTTCCTTTTTTGAAGCAAACTGCAGGAGCTCTGCTGAGTTTATGTACAAAGATAGCAAGGGGGGCTAACCCCCAAGAGCGGTGAGGCGCTACTCAACCGGTCAACCCCTTGTCTAGAATGACAGGCCAAACACAAAGGGAGAAAAGACACCGCAAAAGTTAAGAGATATGCTCTCCAAAATCTCCCCTTCTATGTTCTAGATCCTCCTTGACACGTTGCGCAACATGGAGTGGTGTCTGAGCCTCAAGATGCACTGAAAGCTTGCCGACGGTCCTTTGGAATTCCCTTGGCCACTGCTTCCCTCCAGTCCGCAATGGACTTAAAGTTAGCTGTTTGAATTTGCGGTGGGATGGTGAATTGTTCCTAGCCAAGGAGATTTATCCAAGATTGTGTCAGCGAAAGAGCATCCAAATATGAAGAACTAACTTCCCATATCCCATACTAATGCATGATTGCTTCGCTCACTGATATTCCACTTAGAGTAGACCACTTCTTTTCTAGGATCTACTATTTGGTCAAATAATTCAGCCATTGTTCCTTGAATTTTACCTGTAAAGAGAGGGCTATCACAGTTGATATGCAAACCCTGTTAGGTGGTTTCTGTTCTGTCGGCTTTCAAGGGCTTGGGACTTTCCCCAGACTTTCTTCTTGTTACTTCTCACGTCTATTAGCATTGTTGCACATGCTCCAAATTTTGCGGATGCTAACCATCATAATTGTCGTGCCGGCATTGTATCTGCTCGTTTTCTTTCCTCGAAGCACTTACTTTAGAAATAACATTATCTCCTGCTATTTGTTAATTTTGGCAATTGAAGACCATGCTTTAGTCAAAGAGATCGCCAGGAACCATGCTCCATTATTTCCTTCTGAAGAAAAGGGCATGGGGGTTGGAGAGTATCCAACTATCGATTTCTCTGTGCATAGTAAGTTCATTCACCACCAAAGCTTTTGAAAGGTTTGCAGTACCAAAAGAGAGAGATTTTGGAAATTCTCTCTGTTTCGTTATAGAAAATGACCATGTGATTGTGACAATCCATGCTTGTGCTTAATTAGGGCAATGCTAGAATGGAAATTGGAAACTGTGGAGATGAGATAGAGCGGTTTCCCTGTGTAATATGAGAGTAATTGACAAATGTCTGATGCCTCTGTTTTATGCAGACTGGCAGACTGCTAACTTCAGGAGTCTATATTCACTTTTTCCCTTCTTATAACTTTGGCTTTCAATACAAGCATGACTCTGTTCGGATTCTCTGTTTGCGCAGTGTTTCTGCTTCTTTGCGCAGTATTTTCTTCTCACAACAAATCAGTCGTACAAATCAACAGAAGCCGCTTTAAGATCCGCCGGTTATAAAATAGGTCAAGTGTATTGACATTTTATCCTGTACTACTACTGTCTTATGATGTTAAAATGCTGCACAAGAGATACATTTCTTCAGGCTACAAAGTCCCGTTAAAGAGTGAGGATTTGTTCATCCGCATCCTATTGTGTTTCTTGAGCGAGCTTTTGAAAGGTTGTGATGTTATGATCCTATATCATTATTACTTGGCTGAACACCGGCCGGACGTATATAGTGGGCTCAAGGTTGGAGAGGGGAATTTCTTTCCCTTTTCTTGATGGATTCCCAAATGATGCTGCCGTGCCTCTGTTTACATAGAGCCGGCTGAACCTAACCAACAAGCCTAACAACTTAACCTAATCTTATCTTATCCCTAACGATCCGATCTGATCTTACCAATTCTTGATCCTAGTATGGCCCGTCCTTTGGCTGACACCCCCCATAAGACGCAGCATCCGAATCTGAAGAAGATTTAGCCATTCCTGATACTCACGCTGCAACTTTGGGACAGCAACATGATGGGATGACTGGGTTGGGAGATCCAAGGTCCTGATGCGGGAAAGATACAAGATACTCGATATGAAACTTCTCCAACCACAAGTTGCTTGACTTCTGCTTGAGTTGAGTAGTAGGTCAGTCAGTGGCCAGTGGGTGTAAGTGGATGTTCGATCACGAAGAACGCATGGGCCATGAAGTTCAGCTTGGTGGGTGGCGTACTGGCATCTGGCAGGATGATTGCTTTTCACAAACTCATTGAAAACCTGATGGATACATCATACATACCACAAAAAAAAGTATGTGCATGGCTGCATGTACTTATCTGGCTGTACTTAGTGATTACTCCATCCGTTTATTTTTTAAGACGTAGGAGTACACTATCAAGATCCAAATTTTATTATTTTTTACCAATAATTTGACAAATATATATTTTTATTTTCATGATGTAAAATTGAATTTGTAATCAAATTGTACTGTTCAATGATTATAAGTTTATAAGCATAAACAATAAACGTCTTATAATTTGGAAGAATATACCATACCATATCATATCACGTATTATAAGAATAAATTGTGGGAGTAAGTATATCTAACTCAAGAGACTAGCTACTTTGTTTGCTGTTTTCATGACATCCACTGGTCCATGTAATGTTCTCCTAGGCAAATAAATGTCTTAGTTCTCCGAAAATTTCTTAAGAGGACTAAATACAGATTTAATTACAAAACTAATTACACGGATGGACGAGAAATCACGAGATGAATTCATTAAGCTTGATTAATTCGTAATTAGAGATTGTCTATTGTAACACGATAATATCTAATCATGACGTAATTAGGCTTGCTTATTAGATTTTGTCTCGAGTTCTGAGTGGAGTTATGGAATAGGTTTTGTTATTACTTCACATTTAATACTTTTAATTAGTGTTCGTTTATTCAATGTGACGAAATGAATGGTGAAAATTTTGAGAACTAAGCGAGGCCAGCTGATGACGAGAACTTTTCTGCCTATTTTTTCCTAGAACAAATCTGTAATCCGTTTGCAACAACTTCGCACCCGTCTTTCCCGTGGTAAACAGGAGACAGTAAAAGAAGAAAAAACATGCCGGTCAAAAGAAGAAGTGGGTAAAAAAATCACGTAGTACTACCAGTACTAGACACCTGGCACGAACGTGGTTCCTGGCCCGCGTTGTCGAGGAAACCCCAGGGCCGGCGCCACGGCGGAGGCGGCATGGCACGCGGGCCCCACTTCGCGCGGGGCGGCATCCCCGTCCCCGCACCGAAACGGATAACAACGGCGTCGCGGTCGCCCCCACCCGCCTTGTCGGGCCTGGGCCGCGGCGGGGCCCGCGGTACGCGACACGGGCGCACGGTGACGCGCCCCGTCCCCACCGATCTCTCCTTCTCCTGCCTGATCCCCTCGAGTCTCCGGGCAGTGTCCGCACCACACCACTTCGCGCTCGCGCTCGGCTGTCCGCGTCGCCGGCCGCGGCGTGGCCGCCGCCCTCCCGCGCATGTCGGCGCGCGCTACCTGTCCCGTCCTCGTCGGTCGCCGCGGGCACCGTCTCGTCTCGGCTTCGGCCTCGCCCGGCCTGCACCTGCACGGCACCTGCTCCATCCCGGATCCGGGTCCTTCGCCGTCCGTCCGTTCATCCGCTGCTGCCTGTCACCCCTGGCGGCGCGACACGTGGTGCTGCTGGCACGGCGCGTCGGCGGCCGAGGGGTCGTGGTGTGGGCTGGAGCTGGACGACTGATTGATCGCGTCGCTCGCTTAGCCGCGACGCGATTAGGCGAGGCGCGCGACTCCAGGGCCCGTCGCGCCACCAGCCCGCGGCGGCGGCCAGATTCGGTGCACGCCGCTGGACGGACTGGGACTGGGAGCTCGTAGCCTTTTTTCCTTTTTGCGGCGTTCACAACTGGGCTACCGTGCGTGCGTCTCCCAGCCAGGCCAGGCCAGTTCACTTTGACACAGAGAGAGGGGGCTATCTACGTTACATCACTGGACATCCAAGTACACGGCGAAAGCATACGCGTCGTCTCGCAGCTCATCACTTCGACGACGGAGAGATAGACACAGAGCGGAGGAGGAGGCATCAGGCATCCGTTCTCCATCCGAGTGCGCGCCGCCGACCACCAATTATTTCGTGCGCACTAATGGCCGCACCCGTCACACCGAAACCTAACGATCGACTAGTTTAGTTTAGTTTACACTCGCGCTAACACACATCCCTCCCTGCCGATAAGCTCATGGTCACAGTCACAAGCGCCTCGCTTGCCCTGCCCGCGAAATCCCCCCGGGCCGGCACGGCGGCAGCGGCACGCCCAAATCCGCCCTCCTCCCACCAACTCACACACGCACGCCCCCGCGCTAATCCCCCACCTGGCCGCTGGCCTAATCCCCCTCCTATTTATAGACCCCACCGCTCATAGGCGCAGGAGAAGAGAGAGAGAAGGGGGGTGGGAGACCAGTAGAAGGAGCAGCGAGGGAGCGCCCCACGCGGGCCACACCACACCGCCCCCGCCGCCGCGGCCACTGCGAGCGAGCTGCTGCCCAATCGGGGGATGGAGAGGGACGCCACGGCCTTCTACCCGCCGCCGCCGCAGCCGGCGCCGGCCGCCCCTGTCGCGGGGCAGGCCGCAGCGGCGGCGGCGGGCGGGGCTGTCGGAGGGCACGCGCGCGCCGGCGGCGGCGGAGGAGGAGGGGGAGGGAGGCAGTACCGCGGCGTGCGGATGCGGAAGTGGGGCAAGTGGGTGGCGGAGATCCGGGAGCCCAACAAGCGGTCGCGGATCTGGCTCGGGTCCTACTCCACCGCCGTCGCGGCGGCGCGGGCCTACGACACCGCCGTGTTCTACCTCCGCGGCCGCTCCGCGCGCCTCAACTTCCCCGACCAGCTCGACGGCGCCGCGGCGGCCGACCGCCACGACGGCCACAACGACGGCGGCGGTGGCGGCGCGGGGCTCACCGCCGCCGCCATCCGCAAGAAGGCCGCCGAGGTCGGCGCCCGCGTCGACGCGCTCCACTGCGGCGTCGGCCTCGGCGGAGGAGGCACTCCTCCGCTCCCGCCGCTGCCGTCCCACTCTCACCCCCACCGCCGCCGCGCCAAGAACCCCGACCTCAACCGGGAGCCGACTCCGGACACCTCCGACGACGAGTAAAGCGAGCTGATTTTGCCTTCTCTTCTTCCTTCTCCTCCTCCATCTACTAGTGTCTAGTCCTTAGGCAACAACTACTCACCCGAGGAGTTGCTAGCTTAGCTAGCTAGCCAGTCAGTAGTAGCAGTAAGCAAGCGACCGGAGGTAGCAGCGCCAGGCCAAAACGGATGGAATGCGGATGAGCTCGGAGGTGGCCAATAATGGAGCCGCGACGTCGCCGTCAGGGCAGGAGGAGGCCTAGGGTCGTGCTGTTTGGGCCGGAGACGACGGCGACGGCTCGAGCAAGTAGCAGGAGACACAGACCGGTGTGTGTGCGTGTCAGTGTGTGCGGGCATGTAGCTAAGCAAAAGACGGATATGGACCTCTCTCCCCTTCACATAAAGATGTGTGTAAAGGAAAAAAAAAAGATACCCGGCAAGCAAAGATCGTCAAGAGCTTCATGAATCTTTTGCTTGTTTCGTATTTCACTGTTTCTGATTCCATGCGTGCTGCCATTTGAATTTGCAAACCAACCCCATCTTCGGGGTGCAAAAAAAAAAAAAAAACTGGAACCCCTTTGCTGAAACGTTGAAATGTCGTTGGAATTCTGAAACCAGAGGTGCTGCGGTCGCGATCGAATCTCGCGCACCTGTTGTTGGAACGTCGGAATTTCGGGAGAGATCTCCAAATTACAAACAATTTGATCTTAAAATTGGAGAGGAAATGGAAGAAGATTCACGTGTTCCAAACAAGGCATTTGCGATGCTCCCGTGTGAATCTATGCATGCTTGCCGGTGCCATACCGGGCCATGCGTGTTTGGCTGAAAGAAGCAGCAATGATTTGAACGAACCGGCTTGCGGCATCTCTTATCACACCCGCGCGGGGAGTGGGGTGGCCCTCGTGTCACCTGCCGGCGGTGGTGGCAAAGGATGAGGAGGAGGCAGGGCAGCCGGCGTTGGGCTGGCTGGCTGGCTGACGTCGACGCGCTCACGTTGCGGTGCCGCGCGGGGATTGGCGACCTGGCCGGCGCGGTGGACGCCTGGACGGGACGGGCGGCGGGCACGGGCCTTGCCGTTGCCGTGCGCACTCTGCCCGTCTCGCGGAAAGCGATAGGCGGTGGCGGCGGGGACGGGGTGGGGACGTGTGGTTCGGCCCGTGGGGATGGTGCGGGCAGTGCGTGGACGACGACGGACGACGCCGTCGTACGTGGGGTCTCCTCGTCGGCGCACGGCGGTGGCCAATGACGCGCGTGTCGGCAATTGATTACTACGGCGGCCGCGCCGCCCTGGAGCCGGGACGGGAATATTCGTGGCGGGCTCCCGTCTCCCCTGCTGCCTGCGCGGCGCGGGGCGCGACGACCAGGAGTCCAGGACTCCAGGAGTTGGGTGTGGGGTCCACGGCACGGGCGCGGGAAAAAACTGCCGAGGCACCTTTCACTTCACAGTCGCCGACCACACGCACATCACACTATGCTGTCTGACATGCACGTTCACACCACCACCGGCGGTGAACAGTGAGAGCATGAGCATGCACGGCAGCTGATTGCACCACTACCACGCTGCTTGTCGAGGCATGTCGAGCTCGAGGGTCGTGGCAAATATCTGCGTGTTGAAACTTCTACACGTACTACGTACCAGCGCTTTCAATCGAGTGCAGTGTGCGTGGAAGAACATTCCGATTGGACAGCTGTGGAGGCGGCACCAATCAAAGCGAGTATGGACGGCAACGACCCCGGCCATAGAGCATCGGCGACGAAAACGACCGCGTTCTCGCCTACTATACACGATCTCGAGGAACCGTCTGGCAGGCCGGGTCGGCATCAGGCACCATCAGCTCCCTACACGTCAGGCCGGGGAACAAAACCCCCGGAAGCTTTGGAACGCAGCGGGTGTGGGTGCCGCGCCGCCACTGGATTCCTCGCTGCTGCCATGGACCACTCGTCGATGAGCCCGGCCGGGCGCCGGGCCGCCGGCCAGGACAGTGGTTTGACCGCCTCAGTACGTGCAGTGCAGGCCTCTGTCGTTTCTCTACCCACCAAAGATCAAAGAGTACAGACAGGGCGGTTAGATTTTGTGGCATCTCGGCAGAGGAGGACTTGATCGGCACCGGATCATGGTACGGGCACCGACCGACGGCGGCGTGGCATGCCATGGCATGGCCCAGAGCGCGCGGACCCAGTCAAGCGCGGGGGGGGTCAACTCAACTCGTGCTGCTTGCTTGGTTGGAGCTGGAGCAGCGGGTGGTGGATCGGCGTCCGGCCCGGCCGCCGGCCAACGACGATCGCGCGCATAGTAAAACCGTGCGCGCCGCCGGCCACTTGTTTTGGCTTTGTTTTCTACTATACCCCCGACGTCCGGTGAAGTTTCCGTCCTTTCGAGAGTGCCCACCCCTGCGTTGTGTCTCGTTGCGTCACGGCAGGGAGAGATCGAGCCCGCCGCTAGCTCCTCTGAATCGCGGGCTAGCTGGTTCTGAACGAGAGGATGATAGCGATACGGCGGCGTTTTCTGAAACAGGTCGGAACACGGATGGAGTGGAGTCGGCGGCGACGCAGCAAGTGGAAGCGGGTGCGTGTAGCGGGCGAGCGAGAGAGAGAGGTCGTCTGGTCGTGCACGCCGCCGCTGCCTGCTGTCGTGCGGCGGCGGCGGCGATCGTCTTTGAGAGGTTGGACCAGCTGCCACTCTGCCAGCAGGTGATGGGCTGATGGGTGGTGTGCCGAGCTGACCTGTCCTCGGGTTGGCGCAACTTGGCGGGGGCAACTCGCCAACTCCTCTCGCGAACCTGGACCAGCTCGCCGATCCGATCTGTCGCGCCGTGATCAGCGGTCGGTTGGTTATTGGTGGTTCAGTGCTGGATGTGCTTCTGCTCCGGACCAAGACCAACCGACATGTATTGCGCTAGTGCTTTGCCAGGGCTTCCTCTGTCTACACTTCATTTCTTTCATGTATTGCGCTTCTTGCGAGAGGAAGTAAGCCGAAACAAGTCGAAATAAGCTGAGCCGAAACAAGCCGAACAGCCTCGATATTGGCTTGCCACGGATGGGATTCTCTTTTTGATTAGGATATTTCACCTCCACACAACGATTCATCTAATTGATGCAAACAGATAATCCTCCGATGTCTGCCTCAATGACTCCCCTTTGTCGATGCAATTTATTGTCATGACCTGCATCAATATTAATGGCAAAACAGAATTATCATTGATGACGATTTGTTCTTTTAAATGTCCATGTCAAATAGAATGGGGGAGTAACAGTACTCCCTCCGTTGTTAAATATATATATGACACTATTAACTTTGTACTCTAATTTGATCACCGATATATATTGAATAAATTAGTTAACTAAAGTAAAATTGTCGGGGTTCTGTAACCGCCGGCAGATAATTTCTCGGATTGCGTGCCGGGCCTCGAACGGTTGCGCAAACAGGGGGCACACATGATTTATACTGGTTCGGGCCTCCGGAGAGTAACACCCTACGTCCAGTTCGTGCTGCTGTGTTATTTACGCTGATTTGTAGTAGGGGTTACAAATGGGCGAAAGAGGGAGCTTGGTCCCAAGTCTCTGTAGTTTTTTGAGCCACGGATGGCTGAAGGTTGAAGAAGCAAGAGGGTGCCCCTCCTGGGAGGAGAAGGAAGAGGTCAAAGTAGAAGTCTTCTCTCTCCCACGTGAGGACCTTGCTCTACCATTTTATCAGACAAGGGGGCAGGCCACATTAGTGAAGAGAGAGAAGAAGAGAAAGAGGTGGTGCATGCACAACAGCTGTAAAGGAGGAGATCTTTTCCCGTGCAGCGGGTCCCACCGTCCTTGGTTCCTGCTGGCTGCTATTGCCATGTGCGTTTGCCTGTGTCAGGCCCTGGTGCCACGCTTCCTCGTGCATGCGGCTCGGCCATTGAATTCTTCTGATACCTGATGCATGCATGGTTAGAGAGGTGCCCAAAACTACTCGGGAGGGACACCAACTTGTCGGGAGTCACATGGTTGGAGAGCACATGATGCCATAGACTTGATTTATGGCCGTTTTCCTGCATGAAAATAAACCTTGGAATACCACTTGATTTTGTGGCCGTTTTCCTGCACGAAAATAAATCCAGAAAAATCACCAAAAATACCCCGGAGGCCATCGTGGCCGTGATAGTCGCTCGTAATCGCTGTCATTGGGTACCCATAACATTGGGTCCCGTCAGTATCCCCCGAGCCTGGGAGGGAGTTGTAGACTCGTTCCCAGGCTCAGTCGAGAGTGTTTTGGTGTTAGTGTTGTTCTTGATTTTCCCGGTGGGTGCGCGCGAGCGCATCCGCCGGATGTAGCCCCCGAGCCCGCGGGGGAGTCGAAGATTCGCTCGCGGGGTTAACGATTTTAGAGTCGAACATCGTTCGTTAGGGGTGTAGTTGCACCCGAGTTTGCGGGAGGAAGATGAATTTTTGGTGACCTCGCACGGCGCGAGGCACTAGTCGGGGAGTCGGTGTCCCTTTTCGTTGCGTCTCCCTCACGCTTCCTTTTCGTCAGGAAGGAGGGGTTGGGTGACTTCGAAGCTTGCCTCGTTGGCCGAGCCTCGGTACCCGGTGAGCTGCATGCGGGTGAGTTCGAGTGAAGCCTCGGAGCCCCATTCGCCGGGCTCCGAATGGATCAGCTGGTGATCGACCTCAGATTCCTGATGGTAAAGTCATCTAGTTACCGAGCCCGTTCGGTTAGGCTCGGCGGCTCGTCGCCTTTCCGTCGGGGGAAAAAACCATGACCTCTTTTTCCATCAAGACTCGAACGCAGTTCAGGATGCCCGCGACGCTCGTGCGTCCGGGTTCCGGCCGCTGGGGCCCATCCCTCGCCGCCCCTCGCTCGGGTTTTCGGGAGCGGCTGTCGAACCCTTAGACGGGCCAGCCTTCGAACTCCCTGTCGTCGGTGCGTGGCGCCGACCTTCGGGTGCAGAGCCGCGAGGAGCCGCCGGGGCCACCGGAAGAGTGCGCTGCTGTCGTCGCGACCGTCAGTAGTAGTCGTCTAGCCCCCGAGCGTGAGGGCCAGGTGGTAGTCGCCGTCCCCCAGCCCCCGAGTGCGAGGGCCGAGTCTGCGGTTGTGTTCCTGCCAAAGGAAATCGGGGGACAGCAGTACATGGTGCGACAAATTCCAATTTTGAGGAAAGAGCATTTGTCAGTTTACAACAAGAAATCTAAGTCCAACTCTTTTAAGTCTATTTAATTTCCTCGGGAAGTGTTCCTGTTGCGTTTAAGCACCTGACCCCCGACAGCCGCATCCGTAGCGCAGGGAGCAGGCCGCGTGCACGCGTGGGAAGTGTAGGCGTGGGGTCGAGGTTTCACGATTTAAGGCGTGTGCTTCCCGAGTACTTTTAGCGACTTGTGTCAGAGAGGAAAAAGATATGCGTTGATATGTTCCGGCGACGCATGCCAGGGTGTGTTATAACTGAGAAACGGTGGTGCTAAAAGTACGCTTAGCTCGATTTCTGTTCGCGTCGGGGGAGTCGGTGCGTCATTCCCGGGCCCGTCCTGACCAGCCCCCGAGCTTCGTGTCGCTCGCGGTGGTCGAGCGGACGGCGTTGTTGTTGATGGCGGCGCCGGCGAGGAAGGACGAGGTACGACGACGAGCAGCTATGCAGCGATCGGTCTCGGCTTGCCGCCGCCCATCGTGTTGCTCGAAACGGCTTTGTTCAGATCAGGGCGGCGGGCAGACGATGTTGCAGTTCGTTGCCTACACAAGAAAACTTGGGTACAGATAAGAAAATCATGTCTTTAGGTCTGAGAGGCGATGTTCCCGAGTGGGAACTTCACTCGTCGCAGTTGTTTTTCCGTTCCCGAGGAGTTTCTCGGTGCAGACTCGTTCGCACGACTTCCTTCCGCCTCGCACGAGTACTCTCCGCCTCGCACGAGAAGACCCTCCGAGGAGTTCCTCCGAGAAGCCACTCCGAGGAGTTTCCGCCTCGCACGAGTAGTTCCTCCGAGAAGCCACTCCGAGGAGTTTCCGCCTCGCACGAGAAGTTCCTCCGAGAAGCCACTCCGAGGAGTTTCCGCCTCGCACGAGAAGTTCCTCCGAGAAGCCACTCAGAGGAGTTTCCGCCTCGCACGAGAAGGCGCCCCGTCCGAGTAGATTCGTGTCCACCTGCGAGTAGGAAGGGCACGAGGAGTTTCCGCCTCGCACGAGAACGCTCCGTCTCCGAGTAGTTTTGCCGTGATGCCCGAGTATAATCCTGCAAAAAAGAAAAGAAGAAACGTGTCTCCTGCGTGCGGGACAGTTCGCCGCAGGGGGGACGTGGAAGTGAACTCGTTCGGCCGCCGAGGTCCGCGGCCGCAGGCCCGCCGTGCGCATCCCGCCGCCAGTGTTGTGCCCTTCGTTGGCCCGGGATCCCGGGGAAGACAGCACGGGGCCACCGCGCTTGGAGAGAAGTGGGCCGCGGGCGCCACGCCGTGCCGCCGGTGTGGAGGAGTCCGCGGCCGTCGCATCGGGGTCGCCGTGGTGATGACGAAGGGCGCTCGGTCGGGCGCTGCTTGCTGAAGACGAGGAGGCGGGGCCGCGCCGGACGAGGTCGAGGAGGCGGTGTCGGGGGTCGCGTAGCGGGGACTGGCGCCGGCCGTGATGCGCTGCGGTGGAGGCGGTATGGGTCCGCACCTGCGTGGCGACCAGTGGAGGCGAGGCCTCGGCGCCGAGGTGGTACGGGCCGCGCCGCCGTTCACCAACTGCGTCGGGGTGAAGGTGAGGCGCGAGCCAGGGCCGCCGCGTGGTGAAGTAGGAGTCGGGGCGCGCTGGGCCGCCGCTCGGTGAAGGAACCGAGGCGCGCGGGGCCGCCGCGCCGTGAGGAAGGTGGAGCGGCGCGGGGCCGCTGCCCGGTGGAGAAGAAGGTGGGCGTCGAGTCGCTGCTGTTGGAGAGGGGACAAGCACGCGCGCGGCCATGGTGTCGCCGCGTCGGGTCGGTGGGCCGCGCCCCGAGGAGAAGAAGGAGGGGGCCGCGGGCGCCATCCGGTGGAGGATTCGAGGAGACGCGACTTCGCCACGTGGGGAGGGAGCTGCCGTGCCGCGTCGCCGTGGCTCCGCCCCCCCCCGCCGCGCGTGTGCCGTGCCATGCCCCGCCGCGGCAGGTGAATAGTTAAAAAGGGGCGCCTCTGCGCCGGGGAGAAGAGGAAGGCCGCGCCGCGTTGCGCACCGGCTGCCGCGCCGAGAGGTCACCTCGCCCGCCGTTGAGGTGAGCGTCGGGGCCGCCGCGGTGCATGCGAAGCCCGTCGCGCGGTGCTGAGGGAGGAGGTAGATGCGGGGCCGCGGCTTGGTGAAGACACCGAGGTGCGGGCGCGGGTCCGCTGCTTGATGATGCGGACGCGCGGGCGCCGCCGCGAGGTGGAGGAGTCGGGACGGCGCGGGGCCGCCGCCCGGTGCACGAATCGAGACGGCGCGGGGCCGTGTGCGGCAGAGGAGTTGGGACAGTGCGCCGCCTCTTGCGACTGGAGGGACGTCGCTCCGCCGTGCTGCGCATACCGCCCGCGCAGGACGTGCTGCTGCCCCCGGCTGGAAGAAGGGGGCGTCGCTGTGTCACCGGCCGTGCCACGGTGGAGAAGAACCCAGAGGCGGAGCGGGACCGCCAGTCGTTCCGAAGGGGGCAGCGCCGCCCATGGTGCCGGCTGCGCCGAGGGCGCCGTCGCCGAGACGACGGAGAAGAGGCACGCCGCGGGCGACGCCGTGGGCGGAGAGGAGCAGAGCCGCCAGCCATCGGAGCGGGCGCTGAGCAGGGCGCGTGGGCTGCCTGCTCCCTCGACGGTCTGCTCGCCCTGCTGCTGGCTCTTGCGATTTGAAGGAACGGAAAGCGTTGACTTGCTTCGTGCGTGAATCAATGGGATAAAGAGAAAAAACAGAAGAAGAGGAAAACCAAAGCCCGGATCGCTGATGCCGGCGATGGTTCGCTTTTGTGAGGAAAAGTTGAGGCCGCCGCGGGGGGATCCTGCGCCGGGTCGTCACGTCGTTGAGGTGGAGCCGAGGCGAAGGAGACCAGGCGTCGCGTAAAGCCGAAGCGAGGCAGAGGATGCGGCGTGCTGCGTCGGGCCGCTCCGAGGTGGAGGAAGCAGGGCGCAGCGTTGGACGAGGTGGTCGAAGGTGAGGCCGCGGGCGCCGCGCCGGGCCGCGGCTCGAGGAGGAGGCTGCGGGACCGCTGCGATACTGGGGAAGAGGACGGCGACCCGCCGCGCACGGAGACGAAGGGAAGGCAGGCGCCATGTCGCTGCCGCTGGCGGGCCCCGCGCCTGCACCTGGGATCCGTGGCTGAGGAACTCCTGGAGGTGGAGATGATGCAGAGCTGCTCAGAGCGCGGTGCAGTGCCTGGAAGCCGCTGACTGGAGCTCCAGAGAAGGGCCGTCGCTCAGGCTTGATTTCGTGTTGTCAGAGTAGTTTTCGGTTCCGTCCCAACGTTGGTTTCGTCCGCCCAACTGTCCATCCGAGTGCTTTTCGCCCCGGTCGTCGTCGGTGGTGCCGGGGTCGCTGCTGATGGTTGTCGTAGCTAGCCGTCCGAGATCCGAAAAAAAACGTCATGACACGCAAAAGGTCCCCTACCTGGCGCGCCAACTGTCGGGGTTCTGTAATCGCCGGCAGATAATTTCTCGGATTGCGTGCCGGGCCTCGAACGGTTGCGCAAACAGGGGGGCACACATGATTTATACTGGTTCGGGCCTCCGGAGAGTAACACTCTACGTCCAGTTCGTGCTGCTGTGTTATTTACGCTGATTTGTAGTAGGGGTTACAAATGGGCGAGAGAGGGAGCTTGGTCCCAAGTCTCTGTAGTTTTTTGAGCCACAGATGGCTGAAGGTTGAAGAAGCAAGAGGGTGCCCCTCCTGGGAGGAGAAGGAAGAGGTCAAAGTAGAAGTCTTCTCTCTCCCACGTGACGACCTTGCTCTACCCTTTTATCAGACAAGGGGGCAGGCCACATTAGTGAAGAGAGAGAAGAAGAGAAAGAGGTGGTGCATGCACAACAGCTGTAAAGGAGGAGATCTTTTCCCATGCAGCGGGTCCCACCGTCCTTGGTTCCTGCTGGCTGCTATTGCCATGTGCGTTTGCCTGTGTCAGGCCCTGGTGCCACGCTTCCTCGTGCATGCGGCTCGGCCATTGAATTCTTCTGATACCTGATGCATGCATGGTTAGAGAGGTGCCCAAAACTACTCGGGAGGGACACCAACTTGTCGGGAGTCACATGGTTGGAGAGCACATGATGCCATAGACTTGATTTATGACCGTTTTCCTGCATGAAAATAAACCCTGGAATACCACTTGATTTTGTGGTCGTTTTCCTGCACGAAAATAAATCCAGAAAAATCACCAAAAATACGCCGGAGGCCATCGTGGCCGTGATAGTCGCTCGTAATCGCTGTCATTAGATACCCATCACATTGGGTCCCGTAAAAAATATATATCATTATATCTATTATCTAATGTACTTTATATTTGACTTGTTGGTTTATCGATTTGCTAAAATATTTATAGAAAAGATGAATAGTCAAACAGACGAAAAAAATCAATGGTGCCATATGTTTAAGAACGAACGTGGTTCAGATTCAACCACCAGAAATTTAACCACTAAGCACGACTTATTACAAGCCACTCTCAAGATAAGTAACCAAGGAAAAAGAATACTCTTTGTGAGATAGGAGTACATTTTAGAGGTTAATTGACACTCTTTACGGATGGAGGGAGTATGCTCGCGGCAATAATATATCGGCAACGAACAGAACAGAACAGATCGATCGATCCTGTCCCTGTGTGAACGGCGAGCGAGGTTCATCAACAACCCGTCCACGCACGGATGCCCACCAGCTAGCTGTCCAGCATGACGTTAATTAATTAGTACTGACTTCATCGGCAAGCCTCGCTGATGACGATAGATGTGTCCATCATATGCGTGTCGGTGCCTGCCGTTTCCAACAGCTATCGGTCCCGGCAGTAGTACGTGATGGTACAGCTAGCTGTGCTGAGGCAATCGTTTACACAAACATGGAAAAAGAAACACTTTACTGGTAAAAGTGAGTTTGATCCATTTTAGTACCAACGGAAGCGTGGGAGGAAATACGGTAGAAGAAGCTGCAAAATAGTAGTACGTTGTTTGGCTACTAGTTTCAGCTTATTTTGAATGTAAATAAGTTGTTCCAAACAAGATCTCGTCCGCAAATCCGCAAGCTATGCTACGAGGGTGTTTGGAGAAGTAGCCAAAAGCTATTTTGAGGATCCACTCCAAATAGCTCAATTAGCACCTCTTGAGGGGATAATTTTTTAGCGTAATTTAGTTACAAATAGCTCTAAAATAGTTCACATGTTTGACTTCTTTTAAGCTATTTAGGCTAAAATGGAGAGAGCTTAAAAAATAGCCATGAGATTCAAACACCCCCTTTATTTGGTAATAACCATGGGGGAAGAATACCAGCAATCAGCAAGAGAGGGGAAGTATATGTACATGTACACGAAAGTGTTAGCTGCCACACGTTTAACCCATGCATTGGAAAATAAGCAAGGAGATCCAATGTAATTGAAACCTCAAAACACTACCAGTACTGACAGGCTTAACTAAATTAAACGACCTTAACATGCACTGACTATAGTAGCTACAGCAAGCAGTACAGTACGTATGCTCTCGTCAGAAGTCTGAACACACGAGACGAGCAAAATACATGCACTGATTATTGAGAGTGATTGAGCTAGCCAAACCATACGCTGATACGCAGATGAGACGCACACAGCTGCACACTGCACACGTAGCTGCTGGCGTACGTCTGCCGTCAGCTACGCGAGGATCTTGAGCCGCTTCACCGACTTCGCGAAGGCCCTGCCGCAAATCAAAATTAGCATCGTTAATTGCTATGTACGGAGAGACGACAAGCCATAAATCATCAGATTATCTCTGGCAAATATGCATGCAACGGCGGCTTACTCCCAGGGCACGTCTCCGACGAGCAGCCAGTCTCCGTCGCCGTCCTCGTAGGTCACCACGTAGGGGCGGTGGCCATGGCCGCGCTCCTGCTGCTGGGTCGTCACCTCCTCCTCTGCACCGTCGTTGTTGGCGGCGGACGTCGGGAACATGCGGGCGAGCGTGCGGAGGAGCTCCTCGTACGAGGCGTGGAGGGAGACGTCCACCTTCCGCCCGATGGCCACCCCTTGCATCATCACCTTCACGTACCCCGATCCGACGCCGCCGCAGCTACGCCGGTGCGCGCACTTCACCGGCGGCCACCCCACCAGCCTCTTCCTCCTGCAGATATGTAAGTACGGCGCAAGCGTTTCGATCAGTCATCGATCGTCGTCGATCGGCGCACTGCACGCGGGGTTGTTAATTGTGCGTGTAGATTTAATTAAACAAGTGTCAGAGCCACTCACTTGCTGCTCGTTTCACGGCCGCCGCCGTCACCTGCGCCGTCGTCGTCGCCGCCGCCGTCCCCATGGCGCACGAAGAGTGGGAGCGTCGTGGCCGCCTTCTCGTTCCCGCCGAACGCATCGCTGAACATCCGCTTCCCGCTGGCACCACCGCCGAGTAGGCCGCCGACGAGCGCCCCGCAGCCGCCGCTGATGACGGCCAGCGACGACGGGTGCGTGTTCGGCGGCGCGAGCCCGAGCTCCAGCTCCATCGCTTCACTTCACCTCCCCTTCAGCTCGCTCCACGCTAGCTACCGTGGTCACAGCTCACAAACCCAGCGCGAGACAGACTGGAAAAACAGAGACTACCAAAGAGGCCTCGGCGCCTCGCTAGACTCTCGATGGACGACGATGAGCAGAGCGGAGCGGGGAGATGGAAGCGCGGCGGTGCGCGCTGGTATTTATACATGCGGGGTGGTGCGCGCGCGTGGGGATCGATTCGTTGTCGATCCCACCGGCGGGGCGCGGATCGGTGGATCTGGGCGGCGGCGGCAGCAGGCAGGCAGTGGCCAGTGGGGGCAGATCTATCCGGGGCCAAGGAATAAACAAGGGCCCGACAGGGTGTCGGGTGCTCGGGAGACCCGGCCGCGGGCGCGCTGTCCGCCTGCCGCCGCCCGGCGCGGCAGCGCGGGCGCCCTCGACGCCGCGCGCCACCGACACGGTCGCTGCCGTGCCGGACCCCCCGCGCGCGCGGGCACGGGGGGCCAGGCCGTGGGGAGGTTTCGTGGAGGGTGGGGGTGGTTTTGGCGTTGCGCGACACGGCATGGGCGCATGGCTAGTGCCTAGTGCGATGCGCGCGGGTGCCTGGGGATGTGCCGTGCCGTGCCGTGCCGTGGGGAGTGGGCACCAGCCAGGCTTTGTTGCCGAACGAGCGTGGGCAGTGGTAGTGGCGGCCGTTGCGCACGCGCGCAGCGGGTCTCCGGCGATCCTGCTTGGTGGTGTGGTGTGGTGGCTGATGAGATACGTGAGGGATGGGTTCTCAATCTCATTTGAAGTAAGTGGCAGACTTTGTACAATGCTGAACACTACGAAAAGGAAAGCCCGAATTAGTACTCAGAATCCATCCGACATACGTAGACCAGCGAGTGTGACATGCCGAGAACAAATTCAAAGCTTTCCCTAGACACGGCTGTCAGCCTGTCACGAAGCAAAAAAAAAAAAAGGGCAAGGCAAGAGGCATGTGGGGGCGCGGCTGTTTCGTTCTCGCGACCTTTATCAGCAGCGACAAGTGCTGCTGCTCCCCTGCTCCTGTGTGGGGGCTCTGCCGCCACTCCAGTGCTCCGTCGCTCCAGTGTCACTTGCCCATACACTGCACTGCATGTCTGCATCGCGATCTGCAGTGCACGCATGGGCGCCACGCTTCCCCATGCCTCGCCGCGCCCGCTGCCGGCTCCGTTCCAGCACACCGCGGTAAATTTTGCATGCAGGCTTTCAGTGCCAACAACGACCGCGTGTCGGGTCCCGATGACCCTTTTTTTTACTCCTTCGGTTGTGTGCGCACTGGATGGACACGTCACTACTAAATTCGTAGGGTGGACAAGATTACCCGGATGTCAAAAAGATCACCGGAAGAAAAGGCGAGTGTTGGTGTCTGATGCTGCTGCTCGCGTGCTGCGGGAGCCGTACTGAAACGTTTTCTCGGGTGGACGGACGGGAACGGCTTGCGTGCGCCGACCACTGTCCGGCGAGTCGGCGACCGGCCGGCGGGCAGACACGGCGAGACGAGAGAGATCCCTCGCCGCTGCCGGACGGCGGGGACGGAAAACACGGCGTGGACGAGGAACTGATGCCCGACGTACGTACGGCTGACGAGCGACTCGTGTTTTGGCAGGCTTTGATGGGTGTCCCGACCCGTGGTGAGCGTCGTCACGTCGTCGGCAGCCCTGCTGTACTCCTACTTGCGCCCTGCGGTGTCCGGGAGCTCTGCTTTTGACCTTGGACAGTTGGACCGTGCTCTGCATCCGGACCGTGGGAACCCTGTTTCTTTTGATAGATAGAGGAGCAGGGGGTAAGAGCAACTCTAGCAGATGGAGTAAATTTCATTTCCTATATAAAGTTATTGGGGTGGAGTAAAAATACTTTCATCCCTAAAACACAATTTGCTCCAGCAGTTTTCCTATTCTCCTTCCTAACTCGTGGATCTCACAATGCCACATCATCTTCTTCTCCCTTCCCCAAATCTTCCATCTTTGGAACGCACATTCTCTTGAAGAGGCCTTGGCGCTCCTGCGGCTCTTGTCCGCTGACCGCGGCGAGTCGGAGCGGTCAGTTCCCCGCGACGAGCCCCCCGACGCGGCCTCGACGGCTTTGGCGACGGCCACCGCCTTCCCGAGCGTGCACTGCAACCGCCGCGCCGCGGTAGTGCTCGGCTCGCGACCGCTGTTGCAAGGCGGGCGCTTGCGGCGATGCACAGGAGGCCAGCCAGACAGAGGTGGTTGGCGGTCATGTCGATCGCCCGCTCCCCATGGTCGGCCCCAACCCCAAGGCGAATCGGATGTGCAAATCTAAGAGCGCCATCGCCACCACCGCCTCCACCATGGCCGCCGCCGCCGCATCCACGCTGCGGAACCACCGATCGTCGCGCACCACCAGCTCCTACCCTGCCGCCTACTCCTACTCCACCTCCTCCTCCATCGCCTCCTCCTCCGCGGCCTCCGTCGCCGCGCTCCGCGACTCCCTCCCGGAGCTGCCGCTCCTCTTCACCTTCCACGACCTCGCCGCCGCCACCGCCAAATTCTCCTCCTCGCACCACCTCGTCCCTGCCGCGTCGTCCTCCTCCAACTCCTTCCGCTGCTCCCTCCGTGGCCACCCGGCCGCCGTCTTCCGCCGTCCGCTCCGCCGCGCCGCGCGCCTCGCCGTCCTCGGCCACTGCCACCACGCTACCATCGTGCGCCTCCTGAGGAGGAGGAGGAGGCGGTGCAGCGGGGGGCACGCGCCGCGCATCCACGGGCGGGTGAGAGGGGATGCAGCGGTCAAGTTAGGATCTCGCGCCCCGCGATGCCGACGCACGAGTACGACGCCGGCGAGCTCGCCACCGCCAGGAGGCAGCTCCACCAGCCCTTCTTCCCCAACCAGCCGGCGCAGCCGGCAGCGCCACCGCCGTTCTTCCCGACGCTACTGGTGCCGCCCCCGCCGCAGATGCCAGTGGGGCAGGACCAGCCGACGTACCCTGCCCTCGTCCTGCCCAACACCGCCGGCTCCAGCGGCACGTCGCACGGGTCCAAGAAGGCGTCCAAGCTCGTCCCGGCCATACTGCTGCCGCTGCTCACCGTGGCGGTGCTCGGTCTGTCCATCGCTTTCTTCTTCTCGCACCGGCGGAGCAATGAGGCGCGCGGGGGTGGAGGCGGGTGTGTCGATGGCGGGGAGCCCAAGTTCTTGCACCCGGAGAGGACGAGCCTCTTCGCGCGCGACGAGTTCGGCGGCAGTGGCCGCGACGGCGATGGCGGGGCCGCGCCGGCGCCCGCCACGTCGGTCGAGTTCCTGTACGTGGGGTCGCTGGCGAGCAAGGCGGACCGGCGGACGAGAGGAGTAGCGACACAACGTCGTCCGACGACGAGGAGTCCCAGAGCTCAGGCGGATCGCAATGCGCGTCGGCGCTGTCGAGGAGCCCCAGCGGGGCTTCCCCGTCGTCCAGGGATGAAGAATTCTACTCGCCGTGTGGATCGTCGACGAAGACCTCGAGCTCGCGTAGGACGCTGGCGACGGCAGTTCAGGCGGCCCTTGAAGCGCGTGACCGCTCCAGGACCCCGTCCCCTGGTTCGGCCCTGAGCACGCTGTCGTACCCGGCCGCGGCGGGGCGGGGCGAGCAGGGGGAGGTGTGGAGGAGGAGTCTGGTGCGCGAGTGGGTCCCACAGAGTAGGGGATGGAGGAGAGATCCCCTCTATAGAGGGGATGGAGAGGGGTTTTTAGTCCATGGAGAAAAAAGGGGGCTATAGGGGATCTGCTGGAGAAGGTTTCATCTCCTATATGACTATTTTTTTTGCTATTGGGGAGGGGATAGGGAAGCTGCTGAAGTTGCTCTAAGTTCAGTGCTGGTGTGTGCTTCGAGTCTCTCAGACCACCGAACACGCCCAACGTTGACACGCGCGCACGCAAGTACAATGAACTTGCTTCGGAACCGAAAAAACTATCCGGCGAAGTGGGGAGAGCAAAGAACGTAACGGCGGCCGGCCGGTCGGGCTCCCGGAAACCAACGTCTCAACACGCGCGCCGGTGGCTCTGCCATCGTGAGTCACTCGTCGTCGTCTCAAGACTCCCAAGTACTCGGCGATCTGGGGGAGGGCGACGGGATTCGGTGCACCGCTCCTTTTGGGAGCGCACTGCAGGTCTCGGTAGATCTCCCGGCGCGCGACAAGTGTCGAGCCGCCGCCGCCCCGTGGTCTCTGCTCCCCACTCCCCGGATCCCCGATACCTTCGCGGCTGCGACGCATGAGCTGTCGTTGACGCCTGCAGGCTGGCCGAGCCCGGTCCGTGTGCGTCGAATTTTGTGGGTACTCCCTCCGGTTCCTATTAAAAGTTATTTTGGACAAGGTTTGAGTCAAACAATGGGATTATAAATCATAAATAACTTTTAAGTTGTTGAGTTTGAAAATGTGAAAATCATATAAATAGATTTGTCTTGAAAATTACTTTCATAAGAATATATATATAACTTTCCAATAAAGTTTTTTTTATAGAAAAGAGAAGTCAAACTTGTGCTTTGGTGACCGTGTCGCTGTTCCAAACGACTTCTAATATGGAACCGGAGGGAATACTAGAATATTGGGCCTAACGTGGATGTTCACTTGAGTTATCAAGCTGGAATTTATTGGGTCATTATTCCATATAGGAAAGTCAATGTGCTCTGGAGAGAATGCAAGGGAGGTTTAATGCCAACTTGTTATTCTATGAAGATGAGGACCAACATATAAGGGAGGCCCTTATGGATGCTCCTAGTGATTGAGTATGAACTAGAGAAAACACACATGTGCGTGCGTATTGCGTGACTACTGACTTGTGAGTTTCTCTTTTTTGTTGTTGTTTTGTTTTGATCCACGCCGTCAACACCTAGAGTACTGCCATGTCTGCCATCGGAGCGGGATAAGCACGTCCTCGAACATGCGGTGGCTTCGTGGGGTGGACGTCTAGAGATACTAGGGGCGGGTCAAGAGATACTAGGGGCAGATCCTGTATATCTGAGAGATCGAAACATGGGTGACTTCGTCCCTTTCCTATAAAAGGAGACGTCATGTTGATGAGGAGGTCACGCAACAACTCACGTTTTCTCATCTACTCCGCTGGCCTGCCGCCGCTCAAGCCACTGACGTCCCTCCATCCGCCGTGCAATGGATCAAGGGAGAGGGGTGTCTCCGAACCAACACCGATGATCTGAACGCCTGCACGGGTGTCGGCGATCAGGTTTCTGAGAAGTGTACTCGCGACCGCTCGTCACTGCTTCCTCTTCTCCAACATCTCCTACATCTACGTTGACTTCACCTACATCCTCACCGACCTCGTCATCCAACCGTCTTAAATCTCGCGTGTGTTGCACTATAAGTAGTATATCCTTTGCATTTCTCCCTGGACATGCTATGATGAATCTTTGGATCGACTCTTTGTGTTCCTAGCATGTGTAGCATGTTTTCATTTTGTTGCTAGCAGTATCTCGCGAATACTTTTAATTTTAGACCATGTTAATTTGTAAAAAAAGCTCGTTTGCGTAGAGGGTATTGAGATAGAATTGAAGTGGAATGAAAAAGATTAATATTAAAATGAACTATATTTTCTCTCTATTACTTTCATTCCACTTCAACCCTTCAGGGTCTATGCTTCTTTGCGTTTGCTAGCTACTGCATGAACTGATGACTAACGGGAGCAAATGGAGGACCGAGATTGCTTTCATCCCGGTTGAACGGCGTACGACCAACCATTTTTCCGACTGGTTTGCTGCAGTCCTGTGACAGTTTGTGGTCATATGTTTGATTGCTTGCCTCATTTCGATTTTATTTTTGGTTTGGCCTAAAGAATTACTATGGCTAGCTTGTCTAGTCAGTCGTCTGTTTTCTCTGGTTCGTTATCACTGTTCGATAGCTCCAGTACTATGGTTAACTCAGTGATGACCAATCTTTGGCCAAACTTCTGGTAAATGAACTCTTTGCTGCATGCCTGCATCGGCAGAGAAAAAACGCATCATGCATTGTTATATTTGGCGTCAACTCAGAAATCATGTGCGTTGGTGTGGTTGTCAGGCCAGGCTGACTAGAACAACGACGCTTGGCGCATGCTGGCATAGAAAGTGCACAGCAACGAAGGGAAGATGCACGGGAAGGTGATCGACCAAGTACAAGAGGCTAAAAATAAAAAATACGCAGCTCCCAGGTCCCTAGCCTGGAGTATGTGAGTGGTTTCAGAGGAATGAACCAGAGCTTTTGGGCAAATATTCCAACGGGTGTTGCACGCACTGGAATCAGTTTAGGCAGTGTACTGGAGTAGATACCCCAAATTATTTTCAAACTGGAAATCAATACATACAAGTGAATATGTCTCTGTTGATGCTTCCATTAAGGGAAAAAAAACAAACACTCCTCACAAACCTTTGTAACGGTTGCTTCACCACTACAGGATACATGCGGCAACAGGCACGCAATTTGTCCGCCGCTTTGATTCATACATATACTGATATAGTAACACATGCTCCCTCCGGTCATCAAAAGATGACACGTTAGGATAGGATGATCAGTGCACCGCACTAACCAGCTAGGCAGCAAGCAAGAAGAAAATCACACACTGGCCAGACCACACAGCACACACACAAACACACAGAAGCCACAAAGCGCGCGCGCACACAGGCCACGAAGCAAACGCACGCCAACTCCATCAAGGCAAAGCTAATAACCTGAAGCTCAAACCTTGCAGAAACAGACGATTCGACACAGCAACCGTGCCATCCAGCAACCCAGATGAATGCTGATTCGAGACGCAGCATTGTCGACCGGAGGCAGCAGATGATGCGCAGTCCAGCATATATCACCTGCCCGAATCAGCGTGTGGTCAGCAAATTAAGAGTGAGCAAGCTAGCAGTATTTATACTCCATCTATCCTAAATTATTATTAATTTTGATTTTCTAAACAGATAGGTAACTTTTGATATGCACTAGAAAAGTCAAAACGAATAACATTTTGGAATGGAAGGAGTATTAATTAGAATAAAAGATAGGGATGCGGCACGTGCATACCTTAGTACAGTGCGCCTCAGCATGCGTCTTTTGTAGTAGTGTGAATGCACAGGTGTCTGATAAAGGGTAGGGTGATGGCCGTCCGCCACCCCGTCCCACTCCAGCGCGTCCCACACGTCCTTCTCCACCTCCACCGTCGGCCTCGAAGAATAAATCCTAACGTGTGGCAGCCGGCACAGGCTCCAGCATCCCCGGATCTTTATGGTCTCAAGGCGTGATGTGATCATCTTGAACTCACTTATCTGCTCCAGTGCTGGCAGGTCATGCAGCTGGATGTTGGTCAGCTTTGGAAATAGTACACCGTCGTCCAGGTGACCTTTTCCTAGCACAAATATGTGTCTGATGGTGCCGCAATGGACAACATGAAGGGTCTCTAAGCTGGGCATTGAGTCCTGACATACTGGAAGCGCGTACTGGAGGCTTGGACAGGAGCGCAGATGCAAGTGCCGCAGACTTCTAAAGTATGTCTCATCACCTTTTTCCCAAATAGAACGGACCATCAGGAGATCTGATGCCCAAATATTCTCTAGCCGAGAATAGTAGTCTCTGCCCCCACGCTGAAAGACGGTTTTCAAGTTGCGGCACTTCTCCACGCGACACCACCTGAGGGAATACCAATATGCTGCAGGCGTGGTAATGCTGGTTGAGGCATTGTGCACATGCAAGGATTGGGTATATCTCCTCATCGTATCACCTAAATTACAATAATCATTACCTACCACCATTTCACTCTCCACATTGTGGCTCCCATCCCCAATCTCAACATGACGGTCCAAGTGTCCAGCTAGAGGCTGTGGAAAGGCCTGCATCAGGGCCTGGGCAACGCCGATCTTAACAAATACATCACCATAGAGACTTGCTGCTGAGGCTATAACTTTGCTGTGCTGCTGATGACAACCGGGTTCATCCATCTCCGTGATGGATGCTGCTTCAGGTTGAATAACCTCACCACATAGAGCAATTGAAGAGGTGATGTTGATATTAAAATAAACAACATTTCCACCATAATAATATATTGGATCCCACAAGGACCGAGCTAGTCTAGCATCTGCAGTAATGGCATGCACCTGCAACTGAAATGATTTATGCTGAGCAAGCGCAACTGATGCCCGAAGTTTACTTCTAGCAGTATGTCGTGTGTCTATACATAGCAACTCCAGCTCCACTGGGAAACTTGGATTCCTTTGCCAACCATCCAGCTTGTAATCTAAGCCCCATCTTATTGCACGAAGATTCTCACAGCCCAGAAGAAAGAGTCGCTTGAGCCTCGGGACATCTACTATCATAGCTCCAAGGTCAATTACCTTGATTAGTACACATCCCGAAAGGTCCAGCTCCACAAGATTGTGTAGCCCACGCAAGAACAAATTTTCTAACTGTGTGCAGCCTTCCAAGGATATCTTGCAAGTTTCGTCATCTTTCTCACCAACATTAGTCTTGGAACGAGAACTTTCTGTAGGTGACCCAATCGATGTCGGTCCATAGGCATCAAAGATAAATGACCTTAATGAGGATTTAGGCAACACAACACTTTCTAGTCCATCACATCCATCAAGAACAAGCAATTGAAGTCTTCTTGCCTTTGATATGCTTGCCGGTAGGTGTTTCATGTCATTGCTACCAGACAAATCAAGTATTTCCAACTTCGCTTCACCCATAAATGAGTTGTTGATGTCCTCTGATGGCTTTGCTTGATGATCAGGTTTGATTATCCGGAGCCTTTGAAGGTAAGGAAGTCTTTCCTGTAATTTACTTGTGTACTTCCAGCATTCGACTCCCTCCATGTTTAGCTCCCTAAGGTTAGCCATGAGATCGATCTTTTCCTCTGATAAGATCTCATCCCAATCTGTGTAACATAGGTCAAGCACCCATAGGCTATGCAAACATGTCCACTTAGTGGTGCTACTGCTACCATCTCCTTTAAGTTCAACTGTAATATCATCTGTGCAGTGGTCCAATCCTAGGAATCTCAATGTGTCACATTGAAGAAAAGGAGGTGATACGAAACTGAAGGCGCAATAAGATAGAATCAGCACACCAAGTTTGCTACACTGCTTAAACAAGTCGTTTGGCAATTCTGATGGGCTATTAGTCCTTTGAAATGTCAAGAACACTGATGATGCCCTTTCCAGTAAAGTTGGCATGTCCTCCCATACTTCCTTATTCTTTGAGGTGATAGAAATCCATCGGTAAGGCCTACGTACATAGACACCATCGTCTTTACTGACTAGAGAAGGAGTCTCTTGATCTTCATGCAACAATGTTCTATACATATATTCAAGAATGGAAGCATGACACTCAAAACTTATTTCTTGACGCAATTCATTACTGATCTCCCGTGCACTAACCCCTTGAAGAATACCATCACATATAAAAAGGTTGGGAGTTTGAGCTGCCCAACCAAACCTATTTGTGCCATGTAGAACGTGATGCAGGAATAATCCATAGAGACAACAATCCGTGGCCATTGTTGGGCTGACGTCCCGCATACATGTGTAGCGAGCAAATATGGTTGCAGCCTCTTTTTGGAACAGTGCTCTAAACTCTGAACTTGTTAATTCACGATTAGGCTCCTTGTAGCAATAATACACTAACATGTCTGTGTATCTTAGTGTATGTTTTTCCGTAAGGTCATTGTAGCCATGTATGGTCAGAAATCCTCTTCTAAAAGTCCATATTATTAAGCAGTCATGATATTTAGGAATACCAAATCTGCTTAGATTTAATTCATCATCACTCCCATTAAGAAATATCATCATATACCTACTCTCCCTTAGGGTTTGGTCAATCGCTGCTGAAACCTTTAGTATAACATCCCTAGAGTCATAGACTACTCCATTGAAGTCATCCTCCTCATCCTGCTTGTCAAACATGGTCATGACTTTCTGGTCAAGTTTAAGCTCCTCTGCAATTTTTCTCTGCATCACTCTTTTACTTTTCCATACTGAACAATCTATGCAAATTGTCCTGCCAAAACATAACTCTGGAGGAGGAGGTTTCATAGATTGAATTATTTGTGGTATGGATGTAAGGACCGCGACTGTTCCAAAGCCATTCCAACCATCAAAGTAGATGATCCTGGTGTCAGTGTCCTGCTGATAAAGAGTAAGTATTTGTTTTCCTGCGCCTTCAACGTCACTTGCCCAGATACCCTAGAATGGAGTAAGAGCAATAACCAAGGTAAGACCAAAGTAGTTTTTGCCGTTTTTCAAAACAAATATATAGTCTGCTCGGGTTTATAATAAATACTTTCTGGTGCATATACAAGGAGTGTTGTTTATAAGGGATCTTACTATTACTAATTGGAGGCTCCTTTTGAAGCCTCCACATGAAGCCACCTAGGATTCCTAGGTGGACAGTCTAAAAAAAGAGAAGTCTCCACATGATGCCACCTAGGAGTCCTATGTGGACACTCTAAAAAAATATCATTAATTTTAATAGCTGTTGGTTGTATTTTGTTTCTAAAATTACCCACCTATGCCATTATGAAGAATTAACAAAAACAACCCTCCTATATCTTTGTCTAAATTGTCCACATTACTAATTGGAGGCTCCTTTTGAAGCCTCCACATGAAGCCACCTAGTATTCCTAGGTGGACAGTCTAAAAAAAGAGAAGCCTCCACATGATGCCACCTAGTAGTCCTATGTGGACACTCTAAAAAAATATCATTGATTTTAATAGCTGTTGGATGTATTTTATTTCTAAAATTACCCACTTATGCCATTATGAAGAATTAACAAAAACAACCCTCCTATATCTTTGTCTAAATTATCCACATGTGCCACTATAAAAAAAATAAATCTAAATCATCTTTCGGTCATATCTATTTTTTTAACATTATCTCTCGGTCATATCTAACACAATAAATCTCTTTACTTCAATTAAAAAATTGTCAAACTATGCCATTATGAATAATTAACAAAAACAACCCTCATATATCTTTGTCTAAATTATCCGCATGTGTCACTATAGAAAAAATTAAATCTAAACCATCTCTCGATCATATCTATTTTTTTAACATTATCTCGGTCATATCTAACACAATAAATCTCTTTGCTTCAATTAAAAAATTGTCCAACTATCCTATCATGCCTGCCATTATGAAGAATTAACAAAAATTATTATTACTAATTGGAGGCTCCTTTTGAAGCCTCCACATGAAGCCACCTAGAAATCCTAGGTGGACAGTCTAAAAAAAGATAAGCCTCCACATGATGCCACCTAGGAGTCCTATGTGGACACTCTAAGAAAATATCATTGATTTTAATAGCCATTAGATGTATTTTGTTTCTAAAATTACCAACCTATGCCATTACGAAGAATTAACAAAAATAACCTCATATATCTTTGTCTAAATCATTCACACGTGACACTATAGAAAAATTGAATCTAAACCATCTCCCAATCACATCTAACACAATAAATCTCTTTTGTGTACTATAAAAGAGATGACATCTTTCAAGAAACATCTCTTTTGTGTACTGCTTCCATCAACTAGGGATTGCTGCTACTTTCACCAACGGAACTATGTCTCCTGTTGCTATTCAATAGAAATGTACGATCAACCTAAGCATTCTTCGATGGTTGCACAGAACCTTTTACACCCATTGGTTACACTAGAACACTAGAGATCCATCCACGACGAGACATTGTTTTTCGAGTTTGTTTGATTTCTCTTCTACAATTAGATAATTTTTAAATTATTTGTTTATTGTTCGGTCTGTTGTGTGCTACATTTAGATCAATTTTTCATGGAATAACTTATGAATACTAAATTATTTATTTATTATTTATCCTGTTGCATGCTACAATGAGATTAATTTTTCATGGCATATGTTATGACTACTAAATTATTTGTTTATTATTAGGTCTGCTACGTGCTAGGTATAGATGACTTGCTTCTCACCACTATTCTCAAACCGTTATTATTTTCAATTCTTTCTATTGAATTATATTTTACTTGATTGTTACTTGTGTACCATAACTTATGTATAGAATTTTTTCAAATTTGTATATTATGTCTTTTGTATGGAAAAATATAACAATTAGATCCATCACCATCTTTTGCTAATGCAGTTGAACAAGTTACAATGGTGAACATTGCTAAAAAAAGAAGTTACCATGGTGAATAGAACCTTAAGTGAAATTAGACTGGGAAAGGAATTGTGGAACATCAAGGAAAGGGTAACCAAATTGTGGATATGTTCCGTTTGATTGCCTTTTTGTATTGTTTTTGGTTTATAAATTATTAATGATGATGAAAAAGGAACCGTAATGCATGATGTTATCAATAAGACCTATATGGAAAAGTTTAAACCACATTTAAGAAGGAAATGTGTACATAATTGCAAATGTCAGAGTCACACAAACAACATAGAAGTATCGACTAATGGAAAATGACAGGATTGTACGTCAACTTCTTACCAACAACTACTTAAAAAGGTTCAAAGATAATGAAAACATTCCAAAGTATAGTTTAAAGTTCATGAGCACGGATATACTTTCAACAAGAATAAATGTGGACACGTACCTATCAGGTAAAACATTGTTGATTTCACAATTTCTACACTTTTACTCATTTTACGACAATTTAATAATAATTCATATTTATGTTTCACAATTTTATAGGAGTCACAACACAAATTTTGGATTTATCAAAATCCGTGATATTTGGCTATTGATTGAGTAATTCTCATTTTTTTAGTAGAAAGCAACTACAAAATTTTCAACACTTACATGCATGCTACAAAACCTACATTGAATTAAAATATCTTTCATAATGCCCATCAAAATAATTTACCAGTGATACCTGACATCAACCGTAACATGGTCCAAGAGAATGAAGTAAATCATGAAACACATAAAAACAAATAATACATTGGTGGAACCGTTACATATAATGATCTGAACAACTCTTAGTTATTAATTATTTATTTATAAATCATAAACTAATCGACGTCATTTTAAATGCAAATATTTACACGGTTCAATTCCAGAAGACCGGCCTCCGACGCACCCATACACTCAAATTAAATTATCTCTTGATTAGTGCTACATTGGGAGTAAACTGTAACAAGAAGAAGATAAGAAATACTGAGATTTGCGTCTTATTATTGTGGTGGATCTTTCAATAAAACAGAGTTTATTGCACTTATTATTTTTCAAGCATATTATGCAACACAATCTTATAATTTTAAGGATCTCTCTCAAATAATGTTGACCAAATGCTAATTAATGTATTATATTTACAGTCTATGTTGCAAAATTGTGTGAACCTTATCACTCCTAATAAAAGTAAACAACAATTACTAATAATTGAAGTAAAGTGCTAGCCCGTGCGGAGGCACGGGTTGACGGACTAGTAAACCTTAAGTCGCATGGATTTTATAGTACGAGTTGACTAATAAAGTACCCGTGTAGTTGCATTGCATCACCAGATTTTAGAGTGGTTTTAACTTTTTTTATTCACAATTTAGTCCTTAGATCTTAAAATGATTATTACTTTTTGCCCATACATTCGATTTAGGTGATTCTTGTGGTCACACGTTCATAACAGTGAGCTTTATCTTTTAAAATGTTCTTTATACTATTTTATCACTATTTCAAATATTATTCTTATGTTGTTGTGTAAAAATAATAATATAAGAAAAATAAAATAAACAATTACAAAATACTATGAACGACATTTTAAAAGATAAAGCTCATCGTTATGAACACATGACCACAAGAATCACTTAAATCAGAGATACGAGAGAAAAATAATAATCATTTTAAGATCTAAGGACTAAATTGTAAATGAAATGATCAAAATATTCATTGAACCTTAAAATGATTATTATTTTTTTCTCATATCTCCGATTCTAGTGATTCTTGCAGTCATGCATTCATAACAATAAGTTTTATCTTTTAAAATGTGTTCATATTATTTTGTAATTGTTTATTTTACTTTTCTTATATTGTTGTTTTTAGACAACAACATAAGACTAATATAACAAATATTGATAAAGTAGTATATAGAACATCCTAAAAGATAAATCTCACTGTTATGAACGCGTGACCGTAAGAATCACCTAAATCAGATGTACGGATAAAAAGTAATAATCATTTTAAGATCTGCGGACTAAATTGTAAATAAAAAAGTTAAAACCACCCATCGAAACCACCCGGTGGTCAATTGTGAACGGTTTTAAGAGTTGGACGGTCAAAGATACCCGATTTTGAAGTTCGATGGTCAAAATCAAATTGAGGCAAGAGTTGGATGGTCAAAAATAGACTTTTTCCTTATATTTTACACTATCCATACTTCCCCCTCGTTTTGTGTTGAATTTTAAAATCAAGTTTTTACATATTTTTTTAACATGGGAATATCTTCATTCTCCTCACGAAGTTAGAATTTAAAACTCAATTTTACCAAGAAAACCAATAATAAAAACAATTTTAGAAGGCAACCAGCTGATCTACTTCAAATAGTCCAGAAAAAAAGTGTGTTGGGTTAAATTTTCACGAAGGAACGTACTTCGTAAGTGGAAAAATGCAGTTGTATGCTGCAACAAAAATGACTTCTTCCACGGTTGTTATGTATACTGTTGATATTGATAATTGTGTTTTGTTAGGAGTAAATTTTCTTAGAGGCTTTTTAGGGTACACAATACGACCCAACGATCGTACGGTCGTATTATCGGTTTTTCTCTATGGGTAAAATGGTAATTTGATAGATATATATTATTTGGAAAAAAATCCCCGCTGCCCCCTTATACTTCCTCCGTTCTTGTCTATAAGGCGTGAGCTAACATGGCACGGTCTTCTAAATCATACTTTGACTATTCATTTCTTTTATATTATCTTAGTTATGATTATGAATTTATACTCATTGGAAAGCACATTTGATTACAAATCCAACCATGTCAAATTTACATGACAAAACGAAAAAATTGACGGGTAAATTATTAGTCAAAAATTATAAAGTTTGAATCTTGTTTTGCGTGCACGTCTTATAAATGAGAACGGAGGGAGTACTATCTAACACATTTCATATATTTCATTTCCTATATTACAACAATACCATTTTACATTTTCGACAATACCCTTATACTACCCATACGACCTTTGAATACTACCGTACGACAGCTAAAAAAACCAGTCGTATATAATTAATCTCAACCGTTGGATCCTTACATATAGGTCATTTTCTATTACATACGAGTCCTTTTTCAACCGGTCGTACAGGTCGTATTGTGTACCGTAAAAAACCTCATTTTCTTAACCCTACTGGAGATTACATGAATTATCTGGAAGCTATAAAAAATTGTTTACCTCTCTTAACTACCACTATTTGGATGTTGTGTTCTTTCATCCTAGTATTGCCGAGTTGTTCCACTAACCAAGTCTGGTGCCATGTTGCTTGTTGCTCGCCTCGCTCGCTTTTCTGACGTGCGCCACGCCGCGCGGGCTCCAAGCCTGGCGGCTACTGCCCTGCCTCGGCTCCCGCCTCCCAGGACCGTCCACACCAATGACCAACCGCACTGAGAAGTTCGTCGAAAACACCGTTCGTTCACTAGTGGCCTAGTGCAGTAGCGGACGCACGTCCATGACTCCATGAGGGAGGGGTGGTGGGGGTCGTGGTCGATCGGTTGGACGCGAAGGGCGGTGAACACACCAAAGTCACAAAGGGAGAAGAACACACTGATAAGGAAAGCACTCCCTTCCTTCTCCTCTAAGCCTCCTCCTCTCCCTCGGTTCCCCTGCGCCGCCCCGCTTGGGCCCCTCCCCTTCCTCCCCTCCGGCGTCTTCGCCGGCGGCGAGAAGGGGAAGGGAGCCCCTCCGTCTTTAGATCTACTTTTACCTACTACTACTTTTCGTTTTAGCAGTTTAGTTTGTGCCTCAATGGCAGCTGCCCTTCGTGGTATTTGCTACCTGGGATGCATCGTCGCCGCCGTTGCCGCCATGTTGGCCGGCCCTTTCGTCGCCGCCGATCTCGCCGCCCTGGTTAGTAATAAACTCCCTCCCCTTCCTCTCGCCCCTTCAGATCTCGTCCCCGCTCCACCATCTCCGCCCCGCACGCCTCACCAACGAGATCTGGTTTCCTTCGACAAGCCACCTTTACCACTCCATTCCGCCACGCCGCTCCTTCAGCAGCCATCGAACCTACAGATCCGAGCTCCCATGAAGCACACAGGCATCAACGGCTGCCTCGACGACTTCGCCATCATCTGGGATTCGACATCGAGCGTCCTCTTCTACATCCGGCGACGGGATTCCATCTATTCTTCGGTCGACCAGAACGTTCTTCCTCACCTCGGTCATCCCGCCTTCAACCGACGCGTTGCGTGGTTTCTCCATCCGGGTGTATGCGCCCTAGGCGCCCATACGGCCCCCCGCCGGCGAGCTCGTCATCGGCACTTCCGTCGTCGTCTCAGTTGTGCTTATCCGGTCTTTGGACCAAGTTGTAATATGGTCTTCTTTGGAGGACTTCTATGTAATTTGGCTGCTTAATATATTTTTTAGATTAAGAATTAAAAATCCGGCCTCTACATCCACAAGTAGACATATACGGCCAACGATTACAACAAAGCGCTTTGACTCCAGACCTCGTAACGAGGGAAGAAAGAATACAAAAGATAAACAAAACAACATAAAAAACAAGACTAAGCTTCAAACTAATTTCCCAACCAAGCGACACAACTTCCAACGCCCGTCAAGCCAAACCGCAAGCGAAGCAGGTCACATGTCTTCCAAAGCGACACCCCCAAGAAGGAAATGACGCCGAACCCGCCATCGTCGCTCCTCCGAAGAACCGGAGAAAGGTTTTCACCTGGAAGACAAAGACCAAGTATGAAGCATCCCAACAAAACGCCTCCAAGGAGGACTACTGTTGGGGAATTGGGCAAAAACCTTTCACCCTCGAAATATCGGAGTTGCCGAATTCATGAGTACATTTGTGAAAACGTCCCGGGGTTGATGCTCTGTTTCGTGGAAAGAAAACGCTCATGAAGGTGTTCTGTCATTTTTACATGATTCGCTGACTTTCTAACGTTGTGCGAAATAATCGCCGAATTGGCATCAGATCGCAAGTCTGCGTTTTGTTTCAGGACGACTGGAATTTGGCGAATTCGGGAAACTTGAGGAACCTCTCTTCGGCTGAAGATCCTGAAACTCAGTTCAGAGAATCCTGATGAGTGATGATTTTCGCGAATGAAGGTTCGAAGGTCAAAGGAGGACTAAGTCAAAGACGTTGCCTCAAAAGTCCGGGTTCAAGGTGTGAACTGGTGACAAGCTTGTAAATTACGGGATGTAAAAGACATTCATGTACATGTTCACATCAGGAATATTCTATAGATTCGAGGGTAGTCTCGGAATGTAAAAGTTCATTCGTCTCCCCATAAAAGGGGGCTCGAGGGCACGTGTAAAGGGATTCACAACTTTTAAGGCGAGCACAGACTTTCGAGGATTCCTTGTCCCCTCTCCATTCTTACTTTCGTGCGTTCATTCCGGAATCTTGTGTTCGGGGATCCCATCCGATTTTTGGACCCCCCAACATTGGCGCCCACCGTGGTCTCAGCCGAAAAACAACTCACGATGCCTCCACAGAAGAAGTCCAAGAAGAACACACCCACTGAGGCCGACCAAGAAGACCACCACGCTGAAGAAGACAATGGAATCTCCCTTACTGCAGAACCTTCACAAACCACAGATCAAGAAAGGAGGGCAAAACTTGAGGCTCTTCAGAACGCAAGAGCTGATAAAACAGCGCATACTCTAGAACCATTCACTGAAGAAGAAGCTGATGAGGATGATGATCAAGCTGTTGACAGAGAACTAGAAAGGGTGAACCAAAAAGTGCTACAGCTTCAGAAAGAGAAAGAGAGATTCGCGAACCAGCTGGAAGCAAAAAGAAAAGCTTCGGAGAAGCTGGAGAAACTCAACCAGGCAAAAGAGCAAATAGAAAGAATGCGAAGAGAAATTGATGAAATGAAAGAACAAGAAAACAACTCACTGTGGCGTGATTCACCACACCAGAATTCTGGCCACAACAAAAGAACTTCAAGAGAAAATTTCTTCGCAGGCAACGGAATCTCGCACTTTGCGGAACCAGACTCACCACTCTTACTTGGGTTGCAAACAGCACCGTGGCCACCGAAGTACAAGCCAGTTTCTCTACCGAAGTACAATGGGTATGAAAACTCTAGACAGTTCCTCATGAGCTATGAAGCAGCTGTGAATTCAGCAGGAGGAGATGATGTCGCACTGGCCAAGTCCTTTATCATTGTTTGTGAAGGCCCAGTGCTCAACTGGTATTCTTTGCTATCACCACACTCAATCTGCAGTTGGATTGATCTAAAGACAAAGTTCATTCAAGCTTTTCAAATATTCCATGAAACTACGGCACAATCATCAGATCTGTACAATTGCAAACAGAAAGATAGAGAGCCATTGCGGAACTTCGTAAGAAGATTCATGCAGTAGAGATCTCAGATCCCGGAAGCAGATGACAAGACAACGATACAAGCGCTGATCAAAGGTCTGACTCCAAGGCCAATAGCCTCGCACTTGACCCGAAAGGAGCCTAAAAGCATTGACGAGCTCTTACACGAACTCGAAGAATACATTAAGTCAGACGAAGATCATCGACGAAGAGTCGCTGAGCGAAATGAAGCAAGGCAAGGCAATAGAGGAACAACTTGGAGACCTCATTTTCAGACCCCACGAAACATTAACAATGTAGAAAATCCCCAATTTAACCAAGACAGTAGACCGAGCACAAGAGGAGGTTTTGCGTCAAGGGGAAGAGGAAGGGGAAGAGGACCCCCGAAAGTTCAGAACCATGATCCAAGAGATCCGTACTTCTACTGCCGATATCATGGAAGAGGCCATAGCACCGAAGCGTGCCCAGAAACCAAGAAAAACATAGCAAGAATTCAACAAGAGAAAACCATGATGAGCATCGCCTCCACAATGCCGAACCAATTCCGTCCAAACTTCTGGCAACCACAACTCATGGGTCCTCAACCAAGCCCAATTCCGATTCAACAATATCAATAGGCACAATTATCTTGGCAGCCTTCGCAACAGTTCTATCCTCAGTCTCAGGCAATTCAAACCATTCAGCAACCTCAACCAATTCAAGAAATACTGCCACCACCTCCTGATAATTCGTCAAGACCTGAGTCGAGTTCAAGAAACAACAATCCGAAAGCATTACCTTCATTCGGAACCATCATGCCCATAACAGGAGGTTCAACCATGGGGTTTGACACAAAAAGACAAAAGAACAATTACTTCAGATCTGTAAACACAGTCATCAATGATGGTCCAGCAGCGCGACCGGAATGGGCCAAAGTGCTAATAACATTCACTGAACAAGATTTCAAACTGAAGTCAACAGACCACAATGATGCCATGGTCATCGAAGTTAACATAGCTGGATGGGTTATCAGAAAAATTCTGGTGGATAATGGAAGTTCGGCAGATATCTTATTCATGAAAACTTTTGAGAAGATGAGCTTGAGTCAACACATGCTGCAGCCACCAGAGTACCCGCTGCTGGGTTTCGGGGGAAAACCAATCAAGCCAGTAGGAAAGATAGCTCTGCCTGTATCCTTCGGAGATCTTGACAATGCCAGAACAGAAACTCTCACTTTCGACGTGGTCGACATGTATCATCCATACCTTGCGATTTTCAGCAGAGGATTCATTAACAAGTTCGATGCCGTCATAAGGCAACAATTCTTATGCATGAAGATCCCGGCACCAAAAGGAGTCATCACAGTATTCGGCGATCAGCAAGAGGCCCGAAACATTGAAAAGGGCCACACACCAGGTCAAACAAACGTGTATCACCTGAATTCTGCCGAAGAAAGGAAAGAACCATATGTTGAGGCCAAGAGGGATAAAGAAAAGATTGAAATAGCCGCTGATGGCGAAACCAAGAAATTGTACTTAGATGACATGCCAGACAGAGCAGTTGTGATAGGGGCTCAGCTTAACCCCGAAGAAGAGAAGGAACTTGCTCAATTCCTCAACAAGAATAAAGATGTCTTCGCTTGGTCAGCCAAAGACTTACAAGGTGTCGATAGGGATATCATTGAGCATGCCCTAGAAACAGATGAAAAAATAACTCCGAAGAAGCAAAAGCTCAGGAAAATGTTCGAAGAAAAAGTCAAGGCAGTAGAGGCCGAAGTATAGAGGCTTCAAGACGCTAAAGTAATCAGAGAAGTCATGTATCCTGTCTGGCTGGCCAACACTGTACCAGTGAAGAAGAAAAATGGGAAGTGGAGAATGTGTGTAGATTTTACAGATCTGAACAAAGCCTGCAAGAAGGATGACTTCCCCTTAGAAAGGGTGGATAAGGTCGTTGATGATGCCGCAAACAGCGAAATGCTGTCACTCCTGGACATGTTCTCAGGATATCATCAAATAAGAGTGCGAAGAGAAGATGAGGAGAAAACAAGTTTCATCACTCCTTTCGGAACCTTTTGCTTCGTGAGAATACCAGAGGGTCTAAAGAATGCAGGATGCACGTTTTCAAGAATGATAGCAATAGTTCTCCATCCCCAGCTTCGGAGAAATATTCTAGCATATGTTGACGATATAGTCGTCAAAAGCATTCAAAGAAAAGACCACATCAGCGATCTGGCAGAAACTTTTGCGAACCTCAGAGCAGCGAATCTTAAGCTGAATCCTGAAAAATGTGTCTTTGGCATTCACAAGGGGAAAGTTTTGGGATGTTTGGTTTCGACAAAAGGCATCGAGGCGAATCCTGACAAAATCAAGGCTCTAGTCGAGATGCAAGATCCTGTTTCAGTGAAAGATGTGCAAAAGTTGACAGGGAGAGTTGCCGCCCTTAACAGATTCATCCCCAGAGCTGCAGAGAGAAGTTTGCCTTTCTTCCAAGTTCTTCGAAGTTCCAAGAACTTTCAGTGGTCCGAATCCCAGAAACAAGCTTTCCAAGAACTCAAAGACTATCTGTCAAATATGACTAAGCTATGGCCTCCAGAGCCAAAGTCACCACTCCTACTATACTTGTCTGCTTCAAATTCGGCCGTAAGTGCTGTACTAGTACAAGAGAAAGAGGAGGAAGGAAAGCTGAAGCAAATTCCAGTATATTTTACTTCGGAAGCTCTTTCGGGATCCAAACTTTTTTACTCTGAATTGGAGAAGATAGCATATGCAGTCGTGATGGCTGCAAGAAAACTAAGGCACTACTTCGAGGGTCATAGAATAAGGGTTATCACAAATCAACCCCTGAATGACTTGTTCACGAATAAAGAAGCATCAACCTGAATCATCAAATGGGCCGCTGAATTATCAGAATACACAGTTGACTTCGAAAGAAGAAGTGCAATCAAATCGCAAGTCTTGGCAGATTTCGTTGTGGACTGGACATCGCCAACCTATGATCCTGGCGAAGATATAGTCACGCCATGGGTGGTGCATTGTGATGGGGCTTGGTGTGACAGAGGTGTGGGCATAGCGGCAATCGTAACATCACCAACTGGAGTTGTGATAAGATATGCAGCTCGACTTGATTTCGCAGATGATGTGCATTCTACGAACAACACAACTGAGTATGAGGCTCTACTCTTATCTCTGAGAAAGATGAAAGCTCTGGGCCAACAAACTTTCATCATCAAGACGGACTCCAAAGTCATTCAGGAACATATTGAGAAAGAAAGTGAAGCAAGGAACCCGGTTCTCATGAAGTATCTCGAGAAAGTCAGAGAAATAGAGAAGCATTTCAAAGGCTATTCAGTCCATCACGTACCAAGAAATGACAATAATGAAGCAGACAAACTAGCGAAAGCAGCAGCTCAGAATCATGCAATGCCTCCGGATGTATTCTATGAAATCATTCGAGAACCAGCTGTCAAAGAACTAAAGCCAAAAGCTGTGAACATTGTGGAAACTCGCGATTGGAGGGCCGAAATCATGGCATACTTGAGAGGCCATTATGAACCACAAGATGAATTGGAGGAAAAAAGGCTAAAGAAAGGGCAAGGGGCTATGCTGTAGTGGACGGAGAACTCTATAAGTCCGGGGTTACCGAACCATGGTTGAGATGCATAACGTCCGAAAAAGGTGTAGAACTTCTCAAAGAAATCCATAGTGGATTCTGTGGTGCACACATAGGCACAAGAGCTCTAGCAAGCAAAGCAATAAAGCAAGGATTTTTCTGGCCTTCCATAAATATTGATGCAAAGAAACTCGTTCAAGAATGTGAAGCATGCCAAAAGACAGCGAATCAGCAGAATCTACGGTCCATGCCTGTTCATCTAATTCCACCAACGTGGCCTCTGCAAAGGTGGGGAATGGATTTGGTTGGTCCATTGCCAACAGCTCAAGGAAACTGCAAGTTCGCGGCAGTAGCAGTTGACTACTTCACCAAGTGGGTGGAAGCAAAAGCATTGGCGAATATCACAGCACCAACAATTCAGAAATTCTTCTGGCAAAACATAATCTGCAGATTCGGAGTACCAAGAGAGTTGACTGTTGACAATGGAAAGCAGTTCGATTGTTATTCTTTCAAGGAATATTGCAGAACTCTAGGAACTCATGCGAAGTTCTCCTCAGTTTATCACCCGCAGTCTAATGGGGCTATTGAAAGAGCAAATGGATTAATCTTTTCGGGAATCAAGAAGTGCCTGCATGATCAAAAGAAAGGCAAGTGGATAGATGAATTGCCGAAGGTGATCTGGTCCCACAACACGACAGTGTCAAGAGAAACGGGTTTCACGCCATTTCGCTTATTGTTCGGCACTGAGGCAATGACACCAGAGGAAATCAAGAACGAAAGCCTGAGAGTACTGAAAGCAAAAGAGACCGAGGAAATTGACATGAAGGTGGAAAAAGACATGATTGAACTAACAATCCTTGAAGCTTCAGATAACATTGAAAAATACCAAAAGGAAACCAAGGCGTGGAGAGACAGGAAAATAGTCAGGAAAAATATCAAGACTGGCGATCTAGTGCTGAAAAGAAAGAAGAATTGGGAAAACCCCGGGAAACTTCAAGAATCCTAGGAAGGGCCATACATAGCAAAAGAAACAAACATGCCAGGGGCTTTCCGCTTGACAGACCAAACCGGCGAAGAGCTGCCACATTCGTGGAATGCAGACAGCTTAAAGAGGTACTACCCTTGAAAATCATGAAAGTAGTTAGATTTACTATTTAGTATTTCCTTTCGCAAGTTTAAATTCGGTAAAAATGTGAAAATCCGAACCACGGAATTATAAGTGGTATCAGGAACAAAAATTTACTTTTTGCACTTAATTTAGAATAAGAAGGACCGTACTCTTTTCCTTGCAAAGGGGGGCCTAAATCAAGGGGCAAGGTTTTTAACGAGGCGGATCCTATGTAAATACTCTTTGTGATATATATGAAAGGAGTCTTCCCCCAAATCATGTGCCTTGCCTGAAAGTAAAGTTTGTGAAAAGGCTCCGTGATAGCCTAAGTTCCATCGTGAGAAAGAAAAATTCGCGAAAAGGCTCCGTGACAGCCTAAGTTCCATCATGAGAAAGAAAAGTTTGCGAAGAGGCTCCGTGATAGCCTGAATTCTATGGCAAGAAAGGAGAAATTCGCGAAAAGGCTCCGTGATAGCCAAGATTTAAGAAGAGAAAGAAACATTTCGTGAGAAAGGCTCCTTTATAGCCAAAGCCTCCGTGAAATCCTAAATCCCACCTTAAGGGGATTTCCTACCGAAAAGGCCTGAGACAACAACAAGTTGTGGCCTAAATCCCACCTTAAGGGGATTTCCTACCGAAAAGGCCTGAGACAACAACAAGTTGTGGCCTAGATCCCACCTTGAAGGGACATCCTACCAGAAATATGGGAACAACGGAAGGTTGTGGCCCAGAAAGTTCAAGCGTGCTTATTCAGAATCCTTTGCGTGTGTGAAAAATTATAAAGTAGAAATTAAAATTTCTCGGGTTACAAAAGCGAGTCAGCGCGCTATCAAACATTCATGAAGATTATTACGAAGTTTTTTAGGAAAACTACTTCAACCAGTACAAATTCTTTCAAGGGCCAAGGGGCTCAACCATCTCCGAAAAACAATAATTGCACAGGATGGTTGAAGTAACTGAAGGTTGCGATATCAACCTAGGCAAGTGTGCCGAGCGTGCGCAAGTCCACAAAATTCGTAAAGCAAATTTTGTCGACTTACACTATGATAAATCGTAAATAATAGCACATTGAAGAAAAACAATAGTGCGACGAGAGGTCATCAATCATTGGAAATCCATGAAATTTTGCATGAAAACGGCAAGGTGGGAAGGGTGACGTTTTTTCTTAAAAAACGAATTTATTGCCTTAGTTTCATACAAAATTTCGCAAAAGTAAAATTACAAACCTTCCAAGAGCTGAGAACTTCAGAAAGGAAGTTCGACGATACGGCCTGGTTTACGACCTCTCTCTTCAGCAATGTCACCGGCATAAGCAAAACTACAATCACCAGTTATAGGGCTAAGGGGCTCCGTCTTCACGAAAGACTGTGAGTCCGAATCTTCGCTGGTAAGAGCGTAACCGTCTCGTTGAAGGAAGAACCAGCTAAGCTGAAAACCACTCATGAAAAATACTGACAACATTCGAGCCAAAAATCAGAAAACTGGCATCCAGGATTAGCTTCTTTGTACAACCTCCAAGCTTCACCGCTAACTACTAGATCCTGGCGATGGATTCGCAAAGGTATCACATCCTACACAGGCCCACCTTGCAGGACCTGCACAGGTTAAAATTTACAAGACAACAGTTAAGAAGAGGGGTCGCAGCCCACAAATATACAAGTTTATAGTTGTTTAACATCAAAAGCGATTGTTCGGACAAGCGAAGTTTCATCCGACGATATCAACCTTCGGGGAGCTAGTTTGACGATCGGAGCTCTCTTCATCCCCGTCGTCTTGACCATCACCGCTGCTGCTGCTGTCACCACTGCCTGTATTTTCCGAACCGTCTTCTCCATCATCAGCATCGTCATTTTCCTCAGATTCAGAGGACGATTCTTGACTTTCTACAGCCTTACCACGCTCCTCCTTCTGAATCATCTAAAGAAACATAGAAAAGAAATCGGTGAAAACCAGGAGAGAAATGTTCGTAAGACAACAAGAGTATTCAACAAAATCTACGAGCACCAACCTCCTCAAGTTTTTCGCGAGCGATCTTCTTCACGAATTCCTTACCAGTTGCAACCCAGAACTCCCTTGCAAATCTAATCTTCAGAGCGCGAACATCTTTGTTGGCTTGGATAGCTGAAGTACTAGTAGCATTGGGGAATCGAGAGAGTGATCCACGAAATTTCAGGAGGTCAACACAATCAAAATCGTTAAGAATTTTCAGAATACTTTCTACGGAGAAAACAACAGCGAAGTCGCTGGCTCCTGAAATAACATTCGGAAGAGCCTGAAACTCCTTCAGCATCCAGTCCATTAATTCGAAAATTTCTTCATTATCAGGAAGTGGACAAGGACGGGTACCAAATTGTTTCAGGGCCTCCCGGTATTCCTCAAACAGGAGTTTAAAGCGTTCCTTGATTTCATCAACTTCTTTACTCGAAGATTCACTTCGATCAGATAAAGCCTTCTCAAGATCTTGAATTTTCTGTTCTTTAGCACTCAAAGTCTTCGCAAGATCGGAATTCTTTGTCGAAAGCTCGGCGTTATTGACACGAAGCTCGTCAACAGCTTTAGCATTTTTGTCAGAATCTTTGCGAAGATTTTCAATCAATTTCAGATCATCTTCATGAGTCTTCTTCAGCTTCTCAAGATCCTTCTTCGAATCCTGAAGGGCAACTTCGGTGATCCTCTTTTCGTCTTGGCACTTCTTCAAGGAGTCAGCAAGATCAGCGATCCGTTGCTCTAATTCAATACTTGAAACCTGAGCCTTGTTGAGCTCACGCTTCAGCTTCTTAGAATCGCCAGAGAGTTTCCCAATAAGCTCCTCCTTTTCGAGGAGCCGTTCAGAAACTACCTTGCCAACGATGGATGCCTTCAGGTCATAAGTCTTTTTGAAACTAGCAAGCTCCGAGGATGAGAGTTTCCGAGCATTTTCTTCAAAAACTGCGAAAGACATAAAGCCTAAAATGACGAAAAACTTAAGAGAAGTAAGGAGATCACCAGAGTATAAAAAGATAGAAGCGATGTGCGAACCTGTTGGGTTCAGCCTTCTCAAAGGAATCTCATCTGCGGGCTCAGAAATCGTCAAAGATTTCTGGAGAGACGAAGAAGTGTGCTTTTCAACAGCAAAGGTGTGCTTCTCGACAGCAAAGGGTGTCTTGCCGGTCAACCGAAGTTTTTTCTTCAGAACATCTTCTCCTGTTTCATCCACAAATTTAGGGGACGTCCATAGCAACGAAAGTCTAGGAACACCATCGTCCGAGTCAACCACTTCACCCCTAACACTTAACAATTCGCCTCTAAAAGACGTACCAAAATTTTCTATGTAAGCAGCGACTGAGGGAGAGGGATCTTGACCTTCGGGAAGTTCTTCGCGCTTCTCAACCAAAGATGGGTTTTCGACAGGATCACCACTTTTTTGCACAGTCCGCTCCAAATCTTTGGTAAATTCTGGAGAAGCCCCGTCTTTAGAAGCTGAAGCTTGAGAAGGATCAGCCTCAGTATCAGCAACAGCAACAAACTCAATAGGAGCAACTTGAACTTCGAGGACATCGTCTGAAAAAGTTTCAACATCAACAAATTCATTCTCAGAACCTGGACTATAACCACGACGAACGCCTAATCTCAAATCACACCATAAGCACGAAGAGAAACCTGTTGGGCGAGGTTCTTCAGTCATCTCATCATCTGAGAAAGCCGAAGGAACGCGCTGAACCATAGCAGCAGCAATCTTCTTTACAGCCTTCTTAGCCTTCTTCTGGCCCAGCTGAGCAAGACTCGAAGCCGCTTGAACCTCAGCATCAGAAATATCCTCAGAAGCTTTACGTTTCCTCTTGCTGGATTCTAAGGACTTAGTCTTCTCAGTACGAATGATGGAAGAAGAAGTATCGCCAGCATTGCTCTTTCCTTTTCCTTTCTTCGAAGCTTTCTTTCTTGGAGCCTTGGGTGGAGCAGCCGAGCAAGTAGCAACAGCAACAGCCGAAACCTTCTTGTCCACGCCCGGAGGGCGGGAGCGAAGAGTGGTCTCAGCGCCAAGCTCTGAAAACACGCGATTCACTCTTCTCTTATGTTTAACAAGAGCTTTGAAAGACTTGTACTCATTAAGAGTCGATTCGCCAACCATGGCATCAACCTTTTCTTCGACTTCGGCAATAAAGTCTTCGAGGCTTTGACCTTCCTTCAGTCGTAAATTGAATCTAGGAAACGACACTTGCTGCGTTGCCCAGTCCACATCCAAGAAAACGATGTTAGCAGGTTGCCAGCCATCTGATATCAGCCAAATTTCGGCTGCAACAAATTCTTCAATGGCGTCGCGACCACCGGGAATAGTACTAGCCAAAAAGAAAGCATTTTCGCAGTTCTTGAAACCGAGGGTACGATTGTTGTACGAAGCAGTACAAATAGCAGTCACTGGTGCCATAGGGGAGTAGAAGGGGTAAGCTGGCCCGGTGTAGCTAGAAACCTTAGACATGTCAACCTTAACATAAAACCAGTATGAGCTCCAATCTTCGGAGAAGTTGGTCTTGCTGCAGGGTGCAAGTTGGATTCGGGTGAGGCCTTTTCGCGAATTTTGTCTTCGGGTATTGAAAGTGCAGCACGCATAGTGCGCCTCATAGTACTTCCCATCGTCGAGCTTAAGAATATCCTTCTCAATCACAAGCTCGAATAAACGAGCGAATATGTCAGCACCGAAGGTACACTTGAAGGTCTTCATGATCCAAAAGAACTTTGAAAGTTCCAGAAAAGAGTTTGGTGTCAACTGATGTATCTTCACAGAAAACTTCTCGAGAATGGAAGGCAGAATGGGATCACAGGGGAATCTAAGTCCACAAGTAAAGAAATCTTTGAAAACAACGACTTCATTTGCTTCAGGAGCAGGGACTTGTTCACCAGAAGGGGGACGTCCGTCACCGACAGGGAAAAATCCAGCCCCCTCATATTCTTTGATAAGTTCGGCTGTAACCTTCGATTCTCCAAAGACAAAAGCCGGAGGATAAGATTTGGTCTTCATAACAACAAGTTTGCTTACATCAGCGTCGACGTTGGAGAGATCTTCCTCGCCGCCAGATCTGTTCTCAGATCTTATCTCCCCGTCTTCGTGATTGCTGGAATCACGAATGGTTTCGGCAGCCGGGTCGTCTGTGCGAGACGGAACGTTCTCAGAATCACGAACGTTTCCCTCACTCGGCGGAACACCAGCAACGGCTAATTCCTCCGAAGTCATGGGTCTAGCAGTACTTTTAGTACGAGCCACCTTTCGAAAGAAAAATAAACGTCAAAATCATGTTAACTTACAAGAAACAAAAAACTACAAAATGGATGACTAATAACCAAAACGTATAAGAAAGAAGAAAATAATACCTTCAGAAGCAGAAGAAATCACCAAACTTCGGGCGTCCTAAGACGAAGAGCTTTTCTCGAGAATGCTTTAAAACTTTCGAAGAAAGCAATGGAACGGTGAAACAAAGTTACCGCGCCCGCCCTCTATTTATAGGGAGGGGGGGTAGATTCAAGAAACCACCTCGAAATGACCGTTGCGCGTTTTCAGGGGGACGCGTGTCCACTCCGACGTTCCGAGGGTGACGTTTTTACCGAAATTCTGAGAACTTTTCGTGGAAACGGATCGTCGGAGTCAACCCGCTTCCCCGAGGGGCTAGTGTTGGGGAATTGGGCAAAAACCTTTCACCCTTGAAACGTCGGAGTTGCCGAATTCGTGAGTACATTCGTGAAAATGTCCAGGGGTTGATGCTCTGTTTCGTGGAAAGAAAACGCTCATGAAGGTGTTCTGTCATTTTTACATGATTCGCTGACTTTCTAACGTTGTGCGAAATAATCACCGAATTGGCATCAGATCGCAAGTCTTCTTTTTGTTTCAGGACGACTGGAATTTGGCGAATTCGGGAAACTTGGGGAACCTCTCTTCGGCTGAAGATCCTGAAACTCAGTTCGGAGAATCCTGATGAGTGATGATTTTCGCGAATGAAGGTTCGAAGGTCAAAGGAGGACTAAGTCAAAGACGTTGCCTCAAAAGTCCGGGTTTAAGGTGTGAACTGGTGGCAGGCTTGTAAATATGTGAAATTAGTCCCCAAATTACGGGATGTAAAAGACATTCGTGTACATGTTCACATCAGGAATATTCTCTAGATTCGAGGGTAGTCTCGGAATGTAAAAGTCCCTTCGTCTCCCCATAAAAGGGGGCTCGAGGGCACGTGTAAAGGGATTCACAACTTTTAAGGCGAGCACAAACTTTCGGGGATTCCTTGTCCCCTCTCCATTCTTACTTTCGTGCGTTCATTCCGGAATCTTGTGTTCGGGGATCCATCCGATTTTCGGACCCCCCCAACAACTACGACGCCCGAAGACGCCGCCGTTGTTGACACCGACAACCAAGCCAGGAGAGCTTTCGCCCGACGCTTCGTCCAATGCCGACCCGACGACGAAGGAGAAGACGGACCGCCACACCGGCCGCGATCATCAGAAGCGCGAGTGGCGAGCACTTAGGCCCCCCTCAACCACACCGACGACCAACGGCACGAGCGTCGCGACACCTTGCCCAGCTCGCGGGAGAACCGACACCGACCGGAAGGGGCCAGATCTTCAGGGGGACGACGAAGGGCGGAAGCAACCCGCAGCAGCCGCCAACCACCATCGACACCGCGCTGCACGCCGGCGAACCTCCGCTGCACTTAGGCCATGAGATAGGTCCACACGTGAGCACGAGGCCGGCCGAGGTCGCCAACCACCACAAGCCACCACCAACTTGCACCGGGAACGGCCTCAGGATACCAATCCCTTCCCCGGCACTTAGTCCGCGAAAGGTAGCCCCCAAATACCGACGCCCAGCAACAAGCCACCGCCGCCCATGTCGCCGCCTACCGGGATGCAGGCCGCGACCCCGCAGATCCGAGAAGCCCACCGCCGCCTTCTCCACCCCACGCTTGACCGCCAGACGCCGGAGGCCTCCTCACCCCGCCGTCCGCCGCCGACCACAACGCCGCCGCAGAAGCCGCGCCGTAGGCCGCCGTCGCTAGGAACAGCGACGCAAGAAACCTCCGCTGCAGGGCGCCGCCCACCGGCCGCCGAGCCCCCCACACGGGAAGCCCCATCGCCGGCCATCGAGGTGCCACGCCGCCGACCGCCGGCCGGAGACCACCCCGAGCTGGCCGCGCCACTGCCTCACCACCTAGGGACGCCGTCGCCGCCGCCGGACCGGCACCCATCCGACCACCACACGAAGCTTCTCCTCCGTGGAACCCCATATCCGACCATGGCACTGTCGGATCCGGCCGCTCCACCACCCGACGGCGCGGATGGCGGCCCTCGCCGACGAGCTGCTCCGACGGCCCGAGGCGGCCGCGCCTACCCCGCACCATCGGCGCGAAGAGGATGAAGGCCCCGCCGCCGCCTTCCTTGCGGTCGCGCGGAATCCCGGCGACCCGCTCGGGCGGCGGCGCGGCGGGGATCTGAGGGAGAGGGTGGCGGCAGCTAGGGTTGCAGGGGGCTGCCCGTCACCCACGCGGGGGAGGGGGGGACGAGCCACCAGAAACTCCCTGTGGGGTGGGGGAAGATCATGTGTGCCGGCTGCTATATATATATATATATATATATATATATATATATATATGGCGATACTAAAATGCACCCAGGTGCATTCTGTATAGCAAATGAACAGACCCTGCGGTTTTAACTTAGCAGCTGAACCAATTGCAACTCGACGCGAACCAATTGCAACTTGACGGACCAATTGCAACTTGACGGACCAATTGCAACTCGACGCGAACCAATTGCAAGTACACCCAACGGAGCTGCAACTAGGCGCGAACCAGTTGCAATTACGCGTGAACCAATTGCAACCAAGAGACTAACCGATTGCAACTGTGACACTACACTAATTGCAACTCGACAGAACTAATTACAACGAATCTGACTCCGTTGCAACTGGACACGAACCAATTGCAACTAGACTCCTAGTTGCAACCCGACGTGAATAAATTACAACCAGAATGAGCCCTAGTTGCAACTGGACAAGACCTAGTTGCAAGAAGGGTGGGTGCATTCTCTATACAGAATGCACCCAGGTACACTATAGCAAAACAGTATACCTATATATATATATATATATATATATATATATATATATATATATATATAATTTGTGAGTTGCAAAAAAAGACACACAAAGGGAGAAGAACACGCGCCTATGCCCCATCTAAGCTCACCCAATAATTAAGCACGTGCGCACGGCTGGCCACGCGCACGTCGATCTGCTTCTCACCTCGATCGGCCGGTCGGAGCTCTTCAAGGTCACGGCTGGAGGAGATAGACTGCGAGTGGGACGGTGGGTGGAGGCGGCTGATGCTGCGTAAAAGGAGAGAGGCTGCCATCGAGGAGAGCAGAAAAGGAAAAAGGCAAGCAAGGCGGAGCTGCTAATCGCTAGTTGTCCAAGAGGATGGCTCCACGGCCGGCTTGGATTAAGCTGTGTCATGTGTGATGGATACTTCCCTCACCTATCTGTTTTTCTGTTTTGTCCGCTTAATTCCCAAAATAAAATTTGGTTCACTTTACTACATTCAACTATTTCATTGGTCAAATCTACCCCTAATTAGATTTCTTTTTGCCCTATGTGTATGAGATGAATTTTGAGTTCAAATTTTATTCAGAGATACAAAACATGATGCCTTATGCTAAAAAACTTACTAAAAAATGTTTTTGATTATTCCATAGGTTAGAACATTTAATACGGAATTAATCTTAGATATACAAAATTGTACAAAAAGTAATCATGAAAACTTTTTAATGTATTTTTCCAACGTAGAGCATCACACTATAAGTCAAGACAAAATCCGAAACTAAAACTCAACTTGCACGTGTAGAAACAAAAAGAGAAGTCAAATTAGAGAGGTAGATTGAACCAAATGAAATAGTTTAGAGGAGTAGAGTGAGCCTAAAAATTTTCTTAACGGCAGCAATTGGAGCGGCATGGGAGGGGACGGAATTTTTAAAAATAGAGGGTCAAAATTAGCACTCAACTCCAATGGGGAAAGTCAACTCAGGCCTCTATTTTATTGTGGAGCCCATTTGTCAGCGTCCCTCTCCCTTGCGGTCAATCTGGCCCTCCCACGTGCTTGGGTCCCACACAACCTCATCTCTATCCTCCCTCATCCTTCCACCAGCAGCTGGCCATCGCCCCCCACCAAGCAAGGTGCAAAGCCTGCTCCCGCCGGCGAGCTGCCGCCCGTGGGGAGCGGCGGCGCGGACACACCCTCCCCCGGCGAGCTTCCAGGCATGAGAAATCGCGGCGCCCAGGGCGAGGAGGAGGATGACGGTGTTGAGCGCGACAAAGTGGGCGGAGGCCATTGCGCCGCGCTGCCGCTGCGCCCATGCCCTCGTGCTCCTCTGTACCTCAACTGACCTCGTACTCCTCTGCTAGAGGTACGCCTCGGGGACGAGCGGCCCAAGCGGGGAGGCCGTGCAGGCGGGCGGGAGGAGGAGCGCTAGCGGCAGGAGGATAGTGGGGCCACGTTGTCGTCTCCGAAGATAGCAGGGCGCTCGGCTTTTGCGCCGATGGCGTTGAGCGCATCCAAGAACACCCAAGAATGTCGTCGACGTCACCGTGCTGCACATCGAGGCGGACCGGCACTGGGTGCTTGACGCGCGCCTACCGCTGCTGACGCCGGGGGAGATGGAGGTCGTCGCCTACGTCGACTACCTGGCGGCGGACTGCGTGCGGCCGGCTAGCCGCGACCGCGTGCCGCCGAGCAGTGGGGCGCGTTCCTGCTCACCAGCCATGGCATCCCCGCGGGGCTCCTAGCGCGCGTCGCGTGCATGTTCGCGCTGCCCGCCGCCGACAAGACTGTGAGTGAGCCCAGAGACGCCTGCGGTGAAGGTGGAGGCAGGCGGAGGGGATGCGACAACATCAGACAAACAGGAAGGAGAGAGAAAGTGTGGGACCCACGTTTTGGAGGGGGGAAGTAGAGGCCCTTCAGGAATGGAGGTTTGGAGGGGAAATTTGGACTTGAAGGCCCTGCTGGAGTTGATTGTTTTGCATCAAACCTCCAAATTTTGAAGTAGAGGCCTATATAGAGGCCCTCACTGGAGTTGCTCTTAGGAGTAAATTTTCTTAACCTTACTGGAGATTAGATGAATGATCTGGAAGCTATAAAAAACTGTTTGCTTCTCTTAACTACCACTATTTGGATGTTGTGTTCTTTCATCCTAGTATTGCCGAGTTGTTCCACGAACTTGCTCCCCTCGCTCGCTTTTGTGATGTGCACCACGCCGCGCGGGCTCCAAGCCTGGCAGCTACTGCCCTGCCTCGGCTCCCGTCTCCCAGGACCGTCCACACCAATGACCAACCGCGCTGAGAAGTTCGTCCACAACACCGTTCGTTCACTAGCGGCCTGGCTGCAGAAGCCGACGCACGTCCATGAGGGAGGGGTGGGGGTCGTGGTCGATCGGTTGGATGCGAAGGGCGGTGAACACACCAAAGTCAAAATGGAGAAGAACACACACGTATTGTCGGGGTCAGATACCGCCGGTAAGTAAATTTTGGTATGTTTGTACGTCGAATCTGGATGGTTGGGACTAGAGACACAAGGGTTATACTTATACTGGTTCGGGCACCACAAGGGGCTTTACGTCCAGTTCGAGGAAGTGTTCTATACGTCCAAGGGAATTGTAGTAGGGGGTACACGTTTAGGTCGAGAGAGGGAGCATGTCCCAGGTCTCTTCGGGTGGTGAAGAGCACATAGAGCTCTTGAGTGAGTGTTATTGTGATGTGGTTGTCTATTCTGCCGTTCATGTTCCTCCATTCGTGATCTCTTTTTCTATCGATTGCCCTATTCACAGTACCTGCCTCCCCTTTTATAGTTCAAGGGGTGCCGGTGTACAAGGGGCAAGATGGTAAAACCGTGTCCTGCTACAACGCTGCAACAGTGCTGTAATAGTCGTCAGAGTAGTGACGTGGTGTGGACCTCCGTCTTCGGTTGGCGCCGTACGCCTGGCTAGTCACGGTAGTCCTCGTAGGGCGGCGTAGGCGGCAGCCCCTGCTCCAAGGCGACCGCTCCTTGACTTATCGTCTTGCGTGGTTGGTAGGCCGGAGGCTTCCGGTGCAAGCCCCGACCTTGTCTCTGATAGTTGCTCGGTTGGAACGCACCGTCCTTCGCCACTATATCGCATTTAGGTGATGGGACGTCCTTGCAGCGGCCCTGCCACGCCGGGGAAATCTCATCATGGCCTGACAACATGGATCCCCCCGCTCTGCACTCCCGGCACGCCCTCGGGCGGCGCGGAGCCGCTCCTTCCACATCGTGGCCCCCCGTGTGGGGGGAGCGGCATTGGGTTGCGGGAAGCGAGACCTTAGGTCATGCGAGGCGGAGTTTTCCCCCGAGGTAGCCACTAGGCTTAAGTCGCGCGGGCGAACGCTTAAGTCGGAGCCGGGCCGTCGGGGCGCTTCGGGACTCGCACTGGATGATGACGGCGGGCCTGTGTTTGCTGGGGATGATGTTGGGCCGTTGCGACTGTGGGTTGTCTTAGTCTTGTTGCCAGGGGATTAGGGGTTAAGTTGATTGCCCCCGGTTTATCTCCTCTTCACCTATGCCCCGTCTAAGCTCACCCAATAATTAAGCACGTGTGCACGGCTCTCCGTGAGAGCTCGCCTAGGTGGCCACGCGCACGTCGATCTGCTTCTCACCTCGATCGGCCGGCCGGAGCATCCCGGTGGCTCAGAATTAGCTCAAGGTCGCGTCCGGAGGAGACAGACTGTGGGTGGGATCGTGGGTGGAGGCGGCTGAAATCGAGAGAGGCTGCCGTCGAGGAGAGCAGAAAAGAAAAAGGCAAGCACCAAAGGAATTAAATTTCTCTTTATTTATGAGTGTGTATTTGTGACAGAACCGTCCAAAATAATTCCGTATTATCGCTTAAGCCTGTCCACATGGCCATTAAGCAATAATAATGAACTATTCTGTCGCCTCTGCCGGGTCATGCCCGGTAAATCACTTTCACAGGATCGAGATATGCGCTAAGCCCACACGAAGGCGGGACCAGAGTACCAAAATAAAATTACATACAAGTTCATAAGTACTTAATATTACAAACCAGGTTTTTCAGTACATAAAAGTAAACATGGTTCAGAGTTTAAACAGCGGAAAAATAAACTAAACGCGGGATACACATGGGAGGCCATCCATAGAGTATCACTCCTCGTCACCCTGCTCCCACTCAAGCTCCCAACCATCTGGAATAGAGCCAGGCCAGATGGGGTTACCTGAAAACCACAAATAAGTAAGGCTGAGTATACTAATACTCAGCAAGACTTACCCGACAAAAAGAAAGTACAACTAGACATGCAAGGCTTTTTGGCTGGTGGGTTTGTTTTGCCAAAAGCGACTAAGAGTTGATCCTTAATTTTAAATTTTAGCTCATATTCTAGTATGTTAACCATTCTAGGTGAGCACCTGTACTAAACAAGCATGTTGTGCAAACAATATTAAACAGGTAACAATATTAATCTAACTGTTCCATAAATACATGGGGTAGCCAGTGGTCAAGCCGACTCAGATAACGGCGAGTGACCGACGATCGATCGATTTATATCCTTGCAAGGTAAACCCAAGATACACGGAAGAAGGTAGACCAAATGCAGGGTCTACCCCAACCAGGCGGTTCCCGTCACTCCCCAGATTAGGGACAGGCGCCACAGTCCTAAGTACAAGGTTACTGGAACGCCCTCACACGGCACGTCCAGGATCACACTTGCACTACCGGGATCAAACCGGGAGAAGCATCTCAAGAGTAGTAGCGATAAAGTCCCCGCACTGGTTCATTAGGTACTAGGCTTACCGGTCCCATTCCCGACAAGCACTTGGTACGTTCAATAGCTTAAACCAGCACAATGCTACTCGGTCGAGACCGAACCCATTGCTCTTACCACATGAGCGAGTCAATTTAACCAACTTATGATTCCAACATAAGTAACCTATATCTCGCGAGCAATGAGTCATTACTCGACTTGTACCGTGTCCTTAAAGCATGGCACTAGCGTCCTAACATACTAGTAAAAGAGCATAGGAGTCCTAAGGATTATGCAACTAGATTTCAAAGCAACTCCTGAAACGTAAATGCACAAAATAAAACATAAGTACTGAAAATGTAAAAGATATGAGTTTATTCAAAAATGTTATATGCACTCCGGTGCTTGCCTTCTTTTAAGTTAGCAACAGCTTTGGGCACTTCCGGACTTTGGTCCAGGTCTTGATGAACACCCAACTCGTTCACTTCACCATCTACCGTCCCGTCTCCCTCCTGGGTGAGCGTGTATGTACCGTCCGGCAAATCTACACGTTCACATGCATATGCATTAGGTGAGGGTGTGAGAGGTTAATTAAAGGTTAACTTTGATGGTGACTGTGTACATATTTAAGCAAATTAAATTACTTAACTTCACCAAACAGCAAGGGGGTGTTTTGAAAATTCAAAAACAGAATCATGACATGTTTTCACAATTTAACACCTTAATTGTCATTTCTTTATTTAATTAACTAAAACAAGCCTTACAACCGTAATTCCATATTAAATCAAAAACACCTCAAATGAGCCTAAGCTTTTGGACACAGCAACATATGCCTATTTTAAGCTCACAAACCAAAATATAGCTTAAGATCATTTATAAATTAATTTATATGTAAAAGACAAATTTCAGCCTAGCATAACACAAATAAATCTTATAAAAATATTTATTAATATTTTTGTCCTAAACTTTCTACTACAAGTCATACATGTCAAATATAGGCCTCTGGCCAAACCATAATTGCAGATTCAATTTATTTTTGAAATTTTGACTTTAAACTCCTACACAAGATTAAATCCAAAACATAAACCAAAGCACATCCTAAAATCATATCCAACCTTCCAGAGGTACTAATCATCAAGACAAAGCCCTAGGGTGCACTGGTGCTTAAAGAAAAGTTTACTAAAGGGGCTATAAAAAGCATCAAGCTTAATCTAGCATAAAGCTTACATAAATTATAATTAAAGATATACACATCAAACTCATGCCAACTTTGGTCACACATCTAAACATGTCATAAAGAGCAACATATCCAAAATTAAACTCCATAGCATGTGTATATTTTAAACTACACTAAAAACACCTCAAACTGAGTTTGAATTTTTAATTCAAAATCTACACAGAAAAACCCTATACAACCTTTCTAGAAAAGGTAGAGTTCTGCACCAGGAAATCAACAAAATTGGATTTGCATTTTTCCGATGTTTCTACGATTTTTAATGAATTTTTGAAGTTGCAGCTAAACACCCTAGAATACATTTACAGACAGACCCTCGAAAGAAGTTTTCAAAATTACAGATACGCCCTTCTTCACGGAAAACACCCTAAACAACCTGGAAGCTCTGCAATGTAGTCCCCGGGCGCACCGGCCGGCGGGGAAGTCCGAAATCCGGCGAGCTCGTCGCCGGGATGGACCGGGGAAGTGGCTAGGAAGGATTGGGGACTTACCTAGGTCCGATTTTTGGGCTCAAAATAGTGCGGAGCGGGCTCCGGGCCGGTCGGCGGCAATGCAGTGGCCGGCGGCCACGGCTGCAGCTCCGTTCCGGCGAGGTACGGAGCGAGCACGCGAGGCCGGTGCACGGGAAGGTCGCAGGGGTGGAACTGGAGCAGAGGGCGGGCGACGGAACGGCTGCAGGGCTTGGCTCGGCGGACAGCTTCTAGCAACAGGCGGCGCTCTGCTCGTGCCTCACGCGCGATGGCGCGCGCGGCGGAGCTCGGGAAAAGGACGACGGCGCGCGAAAACGAACTGGGCGAGCGGACGCGCACAAAAGCGAGGAGGACGAGGTGAAAGGCGAGGTCTTGGACGCGGCAAGGAGGCCAGCTGGCCGAGCGCATGCACGCCGCCGCCTGGCACATGCGCGGACGGGCGCGTGCCCTGGACAGCGCGGCCCGGCGCATAGGCGCGGTGCACAGGTTCGGCGGGCGGAGGGTCCCACGAGTGGGCACGGGTCCACAACGGAGGTCCCGGGGCATCCGTACGCCGGAGGACGCTCGATACGACGCGTGGCAAAGCCGGAACGCAGACGCGCGCGCGCTCTCGGCGCGGCGACGTCATCATCGGCGTCGGTACCTATTTCCTGTGACCTGTTTAGAAATTGTATAACTCCCAAAAGTGACAACTAAGTCAAAATTCTCCAAAAATAAAAGTTGTAGAGGAGCTATAGACCTACAACTTTTACAAAGGGCGTCATATGTTTTGATCAATAGATTGGTGGGAAAAATGTGATGAAAATGCAGGAAATCTCGGCCCCGTAACACTGTGCGCAGGAACTTCATCTCGAATTTAAGCGGCTTTGCACTCAAAATTGGAATGTCTGCCAATTATGAAAAATGTGTTCCCGTAAATATGGAAAAACTTTTATATTGGTCGATTTTAAACTTCTATAGTAAAATTTGGAGAACGCGCAAGAAAACCGAATCAGCCTCTTGGATCCTTAGGGGTTTGACCACGTATTTGGACTTTGACGAAGGGCTTTTGTGCAAATATGTGCAAAATCATGTCAAACATGTTTATGAGCCAATTAAACATGATTAACCACCCTAATTGAGGTATTTATCTTTAATAAACACCTGGGGTGTTACAGTATTGCGGGTGAGGAGAGGAAGGACGGACTTAGCAATTGATTGATCGATGCACATGGTTACCCATGTTTCCTTTCCTCACACATGGTGGCTATGAGCCCATGACGTAATTAAGCTACCTGAATTGCCCTGACTGCGCATATGAGTTTATATGTCCCTCCGCAGACTTTATTAATATATTTCATTGTGGCTATTTCGGAAACAACACGTGGTCCGCTGCAGTTACGAAATTTTTGTTGACTATGATCCAAAATAAAGAACCCCAAAAATTCGATGTATTTCATCTGGAATCCTTTCAGCAGGACACAACAAAGGAGATGTTTTGTGCCTATAAGTAAGTATAACAATGGAGCAGAGTACTGGTACCCGTTCCTTCATGATGAAATTTGTCCGCCCAATAAGACCAACGGACTGAGAACAATGGAGCCAATTATCGATCCATCTAACCCATCATCAATCAGCCCGCTAATTAGAGACCAGCCTCTTTGCCAGCAACTCCTGCATGCGTGCCCACAATACACAAACTGTCAAGGTCTAATCTGTGTGCCTAATAGTTTTAGAAAATAAGTCAATTAAATCATGATAAATGTTATATATTTTTTGGAGCATATAAATGTTATACATTTAAAAAGTGAATGGAGCACGACATGATAGAGTAAGCGGATGCATGAGATCAATACAACTAGAACACACCAACCTCAGGGACTCGGGATGAGATGATGAACTCCTCTGTCGTTCCAGAGTCCCAAAACACCAAGAAACTAGAGAATAAAATAGAGGCGGGTGTAGCAAGCTATCAGCAATGGCGGGACGACTAGATGATCAATCATTCCGGTAATTAGAGACCAGCCTTTTCCCAAACTCCTGCATGCCCACAATACACAAATTGTCAGCTCTGAGCAGTGTGCTTAAGAGTTTTACAAAATAAACTAATCAGATTGTTATGAATGCCATATATTTTAAAAGTGAATGGAACATGACATGATAGAGCAAGCGGATGCATGAGAACAAATGCAACTAGCTAGAACACACCAACCTCAGGGACTCTCGGGGTGAGATGGTGATGAACTCCTCTCTGTCGTCCAAGAGTCCCAACAGAACACCAAGAAACCAGTGAAGGAAATAGAGGCGGCCTGGTGCAGCAAGCTAGCAACAATGAGATGACAGGCAAGTGGTGGTGTCCCGGCGTCCTCCTCACCCGAAGCACTAGCTATTCCTTGCTTGCTCGGCGCCTCCAAGCATGTATCCTTTTCTTCGCATACAGGGGTCTTTTGTCCCTTTACCAAAGCATGACATGTGGAATGGATCCCTTGCTTTGCCTTTTTTTCTAAAGATGCATGCAGTAATATAAGGCTTCTGCTGCAAAACATTCGGCTGAAAATTGAAAGTTGCTGTTTTTACTACCGGAAACCGAGGCTTCGCAGAGAGTAAAATTCTTTGGCGATAGCCTACCCTTGGGCTCTCGGCGAAGAGCTCTTTGGCGAGAGTTAAAAAAAAATTCTCGGCGAAGAAATTCTTCGCCGAGAGTATTTTCTTTGCTCTCGGCGAAGAAATTAAAAAAAATTATTTTTTCACCTTCAAATTTTTTTTATCATCAACATGCACTTATACAAAGGATATGTTCAAATTTGACACAATTTTATCTTTGTTTGCTATAATTAAAAATTTTACTTCATTCTAGGTAATTTTTTCGAAGACGTCCGATATGAACTGCAAGTGCATGAAATCATAAAGTTGTTGAAAAAATGAGATTAATGTTCATGAGACATCTCTAAGACCATGTACACGAAATGAAACTAAATTTCGAACATTTTGTTCTCTGATCATGATGAAGATCATGTCGTAGAAAGGTTTTAAAATTGTATAAAATTCAAATGAAGTTTGAAAATCACGAATGTTGTCGAGCGCTCATTATATCATATGTCGAGGTTGTGGTAAAAAGTTGAGAACATTTTGAGCACTTTGACACGTACGCTGTTTAGAAATAGGAACATCTCTAGAGAAGTTTCAGAGAATTTGAACTAATGTCACTAGGTTTGGTACATTAGAGAAATTTAAATTTGAGTTTGACCACAACAACTTTTTTCTAAGCAATACACAACATATCTAGTGTCATGTTACGTTTTTGAGATTTTTTGCATTTATTTGCTATTTTTAACAAATTTAGAAATTTTTTAGGAAAATATCTTCGCCGAGAGCCATTTATTGGGCTCTCGGCAAAGAAAACTTGGGCAGGAGGCCCATTTCCCGCCGCCGGCCCACCACAGCCCGTTCCTCCTCCTATATAACCGGCGCCCCGCCCCCCAGAAACCCTAAGCCTCGGCTCGCCCTCCCTCTCTCCCGCCGCCGCCTCCTCCTCTCTCCCGCCGTCGCCGCCTCCTCCTCCGTCGCCCCTCCAGATCCGCCGCCTCCCCCACCTCTCCCTCCCTCCCGCCGGCGCAGCCGCGCCGCCCCCCTCCTCCCCCTCTGCTCGCCCCTCACCTCGTGGCGAGGAGCAGCGGCGGGGCGAGGCGCGGTGGCGGCGGATCCGGCCCCCGCGCGCCTAGACGACCCGGCGGCGCGGCCTCGACGACCCGGCGGCGCGGCCTCAATCCGGCGCGGTGCGGCCTCGACCTGGCTCCGGCGGCGGCGGATCTAGGCAGTGCAGTGCTCCGGGTCCTCCCCCTGTGTGTGTATGTATGTGTGTGTTTGTTTGTATGTATGTACGCGGAGGCGGCCTGCAGCTCCTTCCCCGGCTCCGGTGGCGGCGGATCTAGGCGGTGGCCGGCTCCGGGTTCTCCCTCTCTCTGTGTGTGTGTGCGCGCGCTCGCGGCGGTGGTGGTGTGCGGCGGCGGCCAGGCGGCGGCGTGTGGTGGGGGCCGCGGTGGCCCCCTGCGCCTTTTTTTATTTCAAAAACTACCTTCGCCGAGAGCTATTGTGACCTCTCGGCGCACATCCACCGAGAGGGGGACCCACGGCTCTCGGCGAAGGGGCCTTCGCCGGCTGGAGTCCGCCGAGAGCCCTTCGCCGAGTGCAAACTCTCGGCGAAGGCTCCACCGTGAGGAAACAGCCCTTCGCCAAGAGGATGGCGGCTCTCGGCGAAGGCTCGCAATCCGGTAGTGTTTACCATGACATCCACAGTATTGATCTCCAATCTGAATATCTGATGATTCTTGTGTTTTGTTCTCCTGTTTGTAGCATCTATACACGAAGGGGTGGGAGATCTCCTTAATGAAATGGGAAGGTTGATCTTGGTCACTTCGGTACTCTCATCACAAGCTGTGTTCATCCAATCAATGCGCTCGCTCCTTTTCAAAGGCACGGTGAATTCTGTCGTCAAAAAGCAGCGTGCTTTCCTTTATGTATGCATCATCTTTACTCAGATCTGGATTTTGGAAGGGATATGTATATATGCAGATGCAGAGCTTCCCTCCTTAATTTCGTGCGAAAACCGAAGTGTCACTTGGCAATGGCAATATGACCTCCTCCTGGCTCGAACGGGAACAGTTTGCGTGTGCGTGTGCCGACCACACTGTCCGGCGACAGGCCGGCGCTCGGCGCGAGCGGTGCCGCGGTCCGACCGCGCGCCCGACGCCCAACGTGGGCGGGCGGCGGGCCTCACGTTTCTTTTTTTTTCTTTTTCCTTTTCTTTTTTCACGGTAAAGAGAGCGCTTTATTAATTACTTAAAAAAGGGTTACAATCTTAGAGCAATTATGTGCTCAACACACGCCAGGACACGGTTGTGCCATACTGCACTATGAGACAACCTCCTAGCAAGCTGTGCTAACTCATGCGCTACGCTGTTCTGCTCTCTCTTTACATGTTTAAAAGAAATCGAAGGCAACTCCGCTGCGGCAGCCACCGTATCCTGATGATGAAAGCCCACAATGATCTCTGGGAGTCCGGCTTCAGAAGGAAGTTTATCGCCGCAATGCAATCTGATTCCAAAACCGCCGGTTTTGGCGTCCATCTGGCCGCCAATTTTACCCCCTCACTACAGGCAATAATCTCCACCTGCTCAGCACTTGTGGCATTGTCGACGACTCCCCAGGCAGAAATTAATACATCTCCTTTTTCATTGCGGATCACAACTCCATAAGGGCAGTCCCAATGGAAGAAACCATCTGGTTTCCATAGCATAGGATTTCGTATCAAGAAACTACATCACCCCAATGCAAAAATTTTCAGGAAACTTCAGACAAAAAATTGTCCATTCATCCACCATATTGCTCTCTCCCGTATCCAGATCTTCTGTGCATTCCTGGCTACCGTATTAACCACCAAGGCACCCACACAACCTTATCTCTTTCTCCACAACCTTATCTCTTTCTCCAGGAGCTAGTGCTCGTCGTCGGCAAGCGGCTGCGCGCGGGCCGCGCCTACCTCCCTTAGTCACAGGAGTTCCCGGAACGACGGATCGAGGAACGACGAACAATTTCGTCCCGTCGTTCCCGCCCCGGACGAACGATCCCGGAACGAGGAACGCGGCATCGTTCCCGTTCCGCGGTGACTAGGCTACCTCCTGCCAGTCGCCGGGAGAGGCGGGTGCGTCAGTTGCGGCGACCTGCTGTTCGTCATCGGGAGCCGCGCCAATCCCCTGCCCTTCGCCAGGAGAGGCGGGCACGCAGGCCGCGTCGAGCTGCAGCTCGTCGGCGGGATGGGCGGGCGGCCGCGGCGAGCAGCTGCCCGTCGGCGGGAGGGTCTGGCGGCCGCGGCGAGCAGCTGCCCGTCGGCGGGAGGGTCTGGCGGCCGCGGTGAGCTGCTGGGAGAGGTGGGCGCGCGGGCCGCGCCGAGCTGCAGCTCGTCGGCACGACAAGTCTCCGCCTCGCACGACAAGTCTCCGCCTCGCACGAGAAGTCTCCGCCTCGCACGACAAGTCTCCGCCTCGCACGAGCAGTCTCCGCCTCCGACTAAGGCGCGGGCCACGCCACGCGGCGCGACCCCGAGACGCGAGTGCCTTCACCACGACGCGTGGGGGACCGATTCCCCGCGCCATGCAAGCACACCAGCTGGCGGCCGGCGCGGGCAGCTGGCCCCGACAGGAGCCTTAATACGGCCCTACTCGGCTGCACAGCCGTCACATCGCCATCATCTCCAACTCTGCAGCACGCAAGCTCCGCCCGAGGCACTCAAGCACCCCCTACGACGAGCTCAGGCCTACGGTTAGGTCTTAACGTGGCAGGCTAGTCCAGTGCTCGGACGGACTAAGTCACCGCCAAACTACTCGGAAGGAGCGCCAGGCGTCCCGGAGTGAACAGCCCCGCCCGGCCACGCGGCGGCTTTCACGACAATGCAACGCAACTCCACTTCAATGCGTCCTGACGGACAGTGACGCGCGAGAGGACATCTCAGTGACCGACACTGTAACTCTTATTTTCTTTCCCCTTGTTGCCCCTCCCCTTGCATCTATAAAAGGGAGAGGAGGGCAACCGTCACAAGGGTTAGCCAACGAACCGAGCACCCATTCTAAGGGACCTGGGTCCGACACCCTCTCCCGACCAGTTTGTAACCCCTACTACAAACAACCCTAGCACGGGAACACGGCAGCTCGACACTGGACGTAGGGTATTACTCCCCGGAGGTCCGAACCAGTCTAAATCTCGTTGTCTCTTGTGCTAACCATCCGAGCCCGATGCACGATCGATAGAAATTTACTGCCGGTTGTAGAGAACCCCGACAGTTGGCGCGCCAGGTAGGGGGCACATCGTGTGTCTCGACGAACTTCACCAGCGGATCGGATGGAGGGCCGCAGGGTTCCGTTGACCCCTGGGGCCACTTTGCGCTTCGGCTCCCTCGGTTTCGTCTACACCGGGCCGGCGGAGTCCATCGCCGGGCGTACCTTCGCCCGGCCACCCCATCCCAACGTCCTGACGGGGGCTGCGGGACGTGCGGCGTTCGTTCGAGGCTTCTCGGACGAGACGATCATGGCCATGTTGGGGCCAAACCCAACACAGGAGTGTTTTAGGCTCGCCGCCTACTACCTCACCGACCTCGCCTTCCAGGCAAGCGGAGCCGAGCCGCTAGCTTGGGGGAGTTCATGGAGCGGTACACCGCCATGTACCTCCGTGGACAGCCCGGCCTCCCGGAGGATCCGGTGACGGCCTACGTCAACAACCAACGCGCGACCGGCGCCGCCTTCGGCGCTGCGACGACCCGGAGGACACCGACAACGCGGCCGTGCGACCCCGCGCGCGAATGCAACGTCTGCGTGGCCTCAGCCTCAAGCAGCTCCGATCCGGAACCAGCGCCGCGTCACCGCGCCGCCGACACCCAGCGAAGGGCGCGGCTTGACGAGCTCGCGGAAGCCAGGCGCCAGCTCGACGAAGAGCTGGCCATCCTTCATCGGGAGTTGGGGCACGACCCAGAGCCCCGCGACCGGCAGCCCGCACCACAGCCGGCCCCATAGATGGTCCCGGTGCAGGAACAGCCTCGTGAGGGGAACGGCGAGCGGCAGGAGCGTCGTCCTGCTGCCGAACAACCTCGAGCCCGCGCCCCGACGGCGCCGGCCCGAGGACGTACGCGTGAGAACGATCGGCGCGCCAACAAGGGCGCGAACGTCGACCCCAACGCCGACGGAGATGCCCCGTCGCTCTTCAGGCGGGCGTCGCAGAACCTCGCCGCCGTGGCCATGCTGCTGCGCGGCTGCCCGGAGGCGGCGACCTCCGAGGAGAGGCGGGTGCGCCAGCAGCTGAAGGCGCTGCTCGAAGCAGCGGCAGCACAGCAAGCGGAAAGCTCCGCTTCACGCCAGCGGTCGGAGCGTGGCCGAGCGGGAGCACCATCCGCACACGGCCCGAACCCGCCTCCCTCTCGGCACCAGAATCGCGGAGAAGGGGGCGGGGCGGCAGCGTTAGCGGTCAAGAGCCGGCTCGGGCCCGATCGTGACGCGCGGAACACCATCGAGGCTCGCCGACGAGCCGGGAGCATGGACAACCGCTCGCGCCACCACGACGACCGAGGGCGCGGACGACGCTACGACATCGACGACGACCGTGACCGCAGCTGGTCGCCGAACCAGAGGGGTCCACGAGCCTTCGGCCAGAGCGTCCGGGATGCGAGGTTTCCCTCGCGTTTCCGGGCTCCGACCAACGTACCTAGGTACGACGGGGACACCAACCCCAGCGTGTGGCTCGAGGACTACCGACTCGCATGCCACGCAGGAGGAGCGACAGACGACCTCTTCATCATCAAGAACCTGCCACTTTACCTCGGTGACTCCGCGCGGACGTGGCTCGAGCACCTGCCGCGCGACAAGATCAACAACTGGACTGACCTGCGCTGAGTCTTCGTCGGGAACTTCCAAGGCACGTACACGCGCCCCGGCAAGCAGTGGGAGCTGCGCAACTGCAAGCAGCAGCGGGAGAGAGCTTGCGCGAGTATATCTGGCGCTTCTCCGAGCGCTGCACCGAGCTTCCCAGCGCAACCGACAACGACGCCATCTCGACGTTTCAGAACGGCACGACCTGCACCTCCCTCATCCACCGACTCGGACGCCGCACGCCTCGTACGACCCGGGAGCTCCTCGACATCGCGAGCAATCACGCAGACGGCGAGGAAGCGGTCGCCGCGACGCTCAACACCCCTCAGGGCAAGGGGAAGCAGATCGTGGACCACGGTGAGGGGACGTCCTCGCGCTTCAAGAAGAAGAAGAACGACAAGCGCCGCCGTGACGACAACTTGGTCGCAGCGGTCGAGCGCAAGGCGTCGCGCCCCAAGGGCAACCCGTCCAAGCCCGGTCCGCCGAAGGACCACTTCGAGAAGCTCCTGGACGTGTCGTGCCCACACCACGAGGTCCCCGTCAAGCACGCGCTCAAGGACTGTCGGCTCATCAAGAACTACGTCAACGACACCCTCAAGCCAAGAGCGGCGGATCCACCCAAGAAGGGAGGGCCACCCCCCGACAACGACGGCGACGCGGGGGCTATGTACCCAGGTGAAGACGGTGCGGTGCACATGATCTTTGGCGGATCCCCGGCAAGACCTTCGAGGAGGCGCGAGAAGCTCATCCGACGAGAAGTCTTCAACGCCGACACTGCGAAGCCGTCCTACCTAAAGTGGTCGGAGGTTCCGATAACCATCGACCGCAAGGACCATCCCAACCATGTGCCTCAGCCAGGATCCTACCCACTAGTGGTAGCTCCCCTGTTCAAGTCCAAACGGATCCACAAGGTCCTGATGGATGGGGGAAGCGGGATCAACGTGCTCTATGCGTCAACGCTTGACGACACGGGCATCCCGCGGTCCCAGCTGCGGCCGTCGACCGCACCGTTCCACGGGGTCGTCCCTGGAATGGAGGCGCTCCCCATCGGGCAGATCGACCTGCCCGTTATGTTCGGGGACTTGCGAAACTTTCACACGGAAACCCTCACCTTCGAAGTGGTGGGGTTCTTGGGGACGTACCACGCGATCCTCGGGAGGCCGGCATACGCGAAGTTTTTGGCCGTGCCCAACTATACGTACCTGAAACTGAAGATTCCCGGTCCGAAGGGGATCATCACAGTAGGGACCACGTATCAGCGCGCCTTCGAGTGCGACGCTGAGTGCTTTCAGTTCGCTGGGGCACTGATCCGGTCCGAGAGGCTCCACGCCGAGCCCCCGTCCGAGGACCAGGATATCCCCGAGTCGTCCAAGCGAGCGGCCTGCTCTTTTGAGCCCGCCAAGGACGTCAAGGATGCGGCTGTCTCCGACGACGGCCGTACGCTCCATATCGGGACGACGCTCGATCCTAAATAGGAAAGCGCGCTCGTCGACTTCCTCAAAGCGAACCTCGATGTGTTTGCATGGAAACCCTCCGACATGAAGGGGATCCCGAGAGAGGTTGCCGAGCACAAGTTAAACATCAAGCCGGGATTGAAACCGGTAAAGCAACGCCTTCGCCCTTCGGGCTCAAGAACGCGGGCGCTACGTTTCAGAGATGCATGCGACGTGTTTTCGGGGAACTGATAGGGCGCATCATCGAAGCATACGTCGACGACATCGTGGTCAAGTCGAGAAAGACCGGAGATCTGGTCCCCGACCTCACCGTGGTCTTTGCGAAGCTGCGACAGCACGGGGTAAAACTGAACCCCGAGAAATGTGTTTTCGGGGTCCCAAAGGGCATGCTCCTTGGCTTTGTCGTGTCAGAACGCGGCATCGAGGCGAACCCCGAGAAGATCTCGGCCATCATGGACATGGGGCCGATCAAGAACTTGAAAGGCGTACAGCGTGTCACGGGCTGCCTCGCAGCTCTGAGCCGCTTCATAGCGCGACTCGGAGAGCGCAGCTTGCCGCTGTACAAGCTGATGAAGAAGTCCGACCACTTTTCGTTGACCCCCGAGGCACAAGAGGCGCTCGACTCCGTCAAAACATGCTTAAGAGCCCGCCGATCCTCACAGCTCCGACACCTGAAGAGCCAATGCTCCTGTACATCTCCGCGACAACGCGGGTGGTTAGCGCTGCGCTGGTGGTCGAGCGAGAGGAGCCCGGAAGGTCACAAAAGGTGCAGCGACCCGTGTACTTCGTCAGCGAGGTACTATTCGACTCCAAGACGCGATACTCGCAAATGCAGAAGCTTGTGTACGCCGTCTTGATGACCAAGCGCAAAGTCCGACACTACTTCGACGCGCACCCCATCACCGTGGTGTCCAAGTACCCACTCGGGGAGGTCATCTAGAACCCCGAGGCTGAAGGGAGAATCGCCAAGTGGGCGCTTGAGTTGATGGGACAGAACATATCGTACGCGCCTCGCAGTGCCATCAAGTCTCAAGTACTCGCGGATTTCGTTGCTGAGTGGACGGAGATCCAAACTCCACCGGCGCCGATCGAGCACAAGACGTGGATCATGTACTTCGACGGCTCGGTCATGAAGGAAGGAGCGGGTGTAGGCCTTGTCTTCATCTCGCCCCTGGGCGTGCGCATGGAGTACATGGTCCGACTACATTTCCCGGCCTCCAACAATGTCGCCGAGTACGAAGCACTTATCAACGGCCTCCGAATAGCTGTTGAACTCGGGATCCGTCGCCTCGAGATCAGGGGGGATTCCGAGCTTGTCGTGGATTAGGTCATGAAAGACAAGAACTGCGTAGACCCGAAGATGGCGGCTTACTGTCAAGCTGTACGTGACCTGGAGGGGAAGTTCCACAGACTCGAGCTTCATCACGTGCTGCGCGACTACAACAAAGCCGCCGACGTACTCGCCAAGACCACATCAAGTGGCAAGCCGGTACCACACGGGGTCTTCACGAGTGACCAACATGCGCCCTTTGTGCGAGCCGAGGGGAAGAAGCCGCCAGAAGTTGAAGAGCCTAAAGTCATGGCGATTGATCAACCGCCCGAGCTGAATCTTGAATATCCCGACTGGCGTTTCCCGATCCTCGAGTGGCTTGTCGAAGGAAAGCTCCCCTCCGACCAGACGGAGGCTCGACGCATCGCACGGCGGGCAAAGGCGTTCGTCCTCATCGAGGGCGAGCTCTATAAGCGGGGAGCAGCTGGCATACTCATGCGGTGTATCCTCGGGGATCAAGGCCGCGAACTGCTACGCGAGATCCACGCCGGCATGTGTGGCCACCACGCGGGCCCGAGAACGCTTGTCGGAAAGGCTTTCCGACAAGGGTTCTACTGGCCCACAGCGGTAGCAGACTCCAAGGACATCATATGCCGCTGCGAAGGCTGCCAGTTTTACGCTCGACAGATTCACCTCCCGGCGCAAGCGCTCCAAACCATCCCCATCACATGGCCTTTCGCCGTGTGGCACCTCGACATGGTGGGACCGCTCCGACAAGCGCCCGAGGGCTTCACACACCTCCTCGTGGTGGTCGACAAGTTCTCCAAGTGGATCGAGGCTCGACCCATCGTGAACGTCCGCTCCGAGGAAGCCATATCTTTCTTCACTGACATCATCTATCGCTTCGGCATACCCAACACGATCATCACCGACAACGGCACTCAGTTCACGGGGAAGAAATTCCTCAATTTCTGCGACGACAACAACATTCGTGTGGACTGGTTGGCCGTGGCACACCCGAAGACGAACGGACAAGTCGAGAGGGCGAACGGCATGATCTTGCAAGGGTTGAAGCCGCGCATCTTCAAACGACTCGACAAGTTACGAGCAAGGTGGGTGGCCGAGCTACCGTCCGTGCTATGGAGCCTGCGCACCACACCGTGTCGAGCGACAAGTTTTACACCCTTCTTCATGGTGCACGGCTCGGAGGCGGTCCTACCGATGGACATCGACTACGGCAGCCCACGAGTGCAAGCCTACACCGAGGAAGGCAATCAAGTCGCGCTTGAGGATGCTATTGACCAGCTCGACGAGGCGCGAGATGTAGCGCTGCTGCGCTGCGCCAAGTACCAACAAGCCTTACGACGCTACCACAAGCGCAACGTGCGCCCCTGTGAGTTCCACGTTGGGGACCTTGTCCTCCGACGGGTTCAAGGCAGCAAGGACCGGCATAAGCTCGCACCACCTTGGGAGGGGCCATTCATCGTCCACGAGGTGCTCCGACCCGGAACGTACAAGATCCGATACGAGGACGGACGGGTCGTCTCCAACGCATGGAACATCGAACACCTGCGGCCGTTTTACCCTTGAGTAACTTTTCAAATCTCATATGTCAATGAATAAACACCGCATGCTTCGTTCACATGTCTTTAAGTTCAGAAAACTTGTCGATTGCCATGTTTGTGAACGTGCGACTGCTTTAAATGCTGAGCAGCGAGTGTCCCTGCACCTGTGCAGAGGCGCTCCCTGCTCGGGGGCTACCCAGGGCACGATGCCCTCCTTCCGTTTTTTACGATTTTTTCAAAAAAAAATCCCGACAACTGTGTCGAGACCGATCGCACGAGCGAAAGGTTTTTTCGACGGAAAACTTGACCTTGCGAGAAGTAAGGGCGATGGCCTGCGTGGGGCGAAATGTTGCTGCTCGTTCGAAGCTCCTAGCACCTACGCCTCCGCGGCTACGGTGCGAAGACTTGCGGGCACGACTCGAGTCCTCAGGCCTTCGTCTGACCTATTTTCAAAAGCGCTCGAGTGACCATCTGGACTTCGGTCTAAAAACGGCTTTTATGATAAAACCACGCAAGGTTACCCCTCGAACCTCCCGAGCTCCCGGGGGTTGCGAGCGAGTGGTTACTCTTAGCAGGTCAAGAAGGCTGAGCTTCCCGACGCCTACGCCTCTGTGGCTCCAGAGTAGAGCTTGGTCGTCTTGACTTCCTAAGGCCAGCTACGCGTTATGGCAGTCGTCCTCGGGCGCTCGGGAAGGATCGAGCTGTAACGCTCCTCGAATGAGTTCTCAACTGTGCGATTCTAATTCATAATATCGCTTCGGTGAACTGTTCTTATCATTACATATGACTAAGATGATACATCTAAACCGAGGGCCTGGAACTCTCCGGGTCCTCTGGTGTGTCTTGTGGCAGCAGCTCCAAGTCCTTTAGGGCGGCGTCGGCCATGTCGCGGGCGAAGGAGGCGCAGTCGTCCTCGAGCTCGTCGCACTACGTGTCGGAGATGTCGGGAGCCCAGCCGCCGCTCAGCGCCATGCGGTCCAGCCCCTGGAAGTGCGACTCAAACATGGCAAGCACCCGGTGCACCGCCCTCCGAGCCGTCGACAGTTCAAGTTCTCGGATCACTCCCGGGAGACGCCCGACCTCTTCAACAAGTGTATCGGGCAACACTGGCCCGAGCGACACGCCAAACCCGGCCATGACCGTGCCAATGGCCCTTCCAAGCTTGGCGAGATCTTCGATGTTCACCTTGCGGGCCTCCTCTGACTCGCGCCGAGCGTTCCGGGCCTGGCTCAGCTCGACCGCGTCCTGCTCCCGAGCCTTCTGAGATTGCTCGAGCTCGGCCCTGGTTTCTGAGGAAAACAAGCAAGGTGATGAGTTACGACAGACTCATAAGAAAAGCGAGGATGGAGTCAGGATGCTGGGCTTACTCTCAAGCTGCTCCGACAAGCGCCCGATCGAGTTGTCCTTCTCGATGATTTTGAGCAGGGCGGAGTTCAGCTCTTGCTTCTGCTCCGCCAGCTTCGAGGTCATTCCCGCGCGGTACACGCGCATTCCTGGAGCACCAGGAGACAAGTCAGAACGAACAAGAGGCAAGGGAGAAGCGAAAAATGACGAGAAGAAGGGCATGGCCGACTCACCCTCAAGGTCCTCCGACAACTTGGTGTTGTTCCCTCGCAGCCGCGTCGCCTCATCGGAAACCACCTGGAGCTGGTTGGCAACCTCGGAGAACTGGCGATTGGCCGTCGCGTGGTCCACTCCGGCGGTGGCCAAGTCACGCTCCAGGTTCGTCACCTTCGCCTCGAGCGCCGTCTTCTCTTGAGCCGCGGCCTGGGCGGCGTCCCGGGCGGCAGCCTCGGCAGCAGCGGCGGTGGTGGTGGCCCTCTCGGTAGCTTCGTTGGCGGATGCTGCGGCGGCCCGCAGTTTCTCGATCTCCGCCTCGGCCAGATTCAACCTCGTCGCCAGGGCGTCCCGCTCCGTTGTGGCGGTGGCGGCGGCGAACTGTGCGGCCATGGCGCGGTCCTCCGCGGACTGCTTGTCGGCTTCAAGAGCCGTCCTCGTCGTCGCCTCGCTCGCCACCGCCGCGGCAGCGGCCACTCGCGCCACCACCAGCTGCATCTCCAGCTGGGCCCTCTCCGTGCGGAGCTCGCTGACCGCGCGCACTCTCCTCCGACCAGACGCCGCGAGTCTCTGCCCCGAGCGAGGAAGACGTAAGGCACACACATCGGAAGAACGGAAGAAATCGAAGGCGGACCGCCGAGCAGAGACGACTTACTGTCGTCGCGGGAAGGATCAACTCGTCGAACGCACGGCGTGCCCACGTCAATCCACGCTCGAGGGTGTGGCACGCCGTGGACTCCTCATCCTCCTCAGCGTCGTCGCCGACCTCGAAGGCGGCCGCCCACGGAACCTGGGCAAGATCGAGGATCCGGGTGTCATCATCCCTGGCATCCCGCGGTAGGGCCGCGCCAGAGCCCTCCCCGGTTTCTTGTATCTCCGGGGAGGTGGCCCTCGCCGCACCCTCGGGAGCGTCGCGCTCTTGGGGAGCCACCGGGGGCTGGCTCGTCGCGGGAACCACCTCCTCGATAGCGGCGGCGGGCTGAACGGGCGACGGCTCCGCTGCCTCAGCAGCACTCTCATCCGCGCCTACAATCGAAGGTGGGGGCGCGTCCACGGCCGCCCCTGCCGTCGGAAGCGGGGGCGTGATCGTGGCTGACTCCGCGCCAGCTGCAGGCTCCCCGAGAACCCCCTCCGCCGCTTCCGACGCGGCGGAGGGCACGGGGCCTCCGACATGTCCGCCCTGGCCCGGCGTTGGCTGCTCCGTCGTGGTGGCACCCGACGCAGGCGTTCTAGTGGATGATGCCCCCGCATCAGCCGAGGTCATGGCAGCAGACGTTGCGGCTCCGAGAGCTTCGATCCCCGACTCCACCGGGTCGACCAGCATACGCTCCAGCACGGCCTCGTAGATATCCCGATCATTGCTCGAGAGCTCGGTGGCGTCGAGGTCAATGACCCCAAGGTTTACGGTGGACCAGGCGCCGGACGCCAATGCCTCCGCCGCACCGCCGCCCGTCGGCGCCGCCACAGGCGATGGAGTCTCCGTCGCCGCAAGCACGAAGGCTTCATGCTCCCTAGCCGGCGGAGGCGGGGGTACAACCTGCACGGCAGGCACCGTCACCACATCGTCGTCACCCGAGCCAACCCCCACCTGCAGCTCTGGCATTATCTGCGCGGCAGCCGTCTCCACGCCCGCCCGCTCCACTCTCGAGTTGTCGACGGCGGCAGGCGGAGGCGGCACCGCCGATTCCACCACCTCGGTAGACACGACCAGCCCTTCTTGGACCTGCACGGCCAACGGCTCGGCGCATGGGGGCTGGGAACGGGGCTCGAAAAATGCACCGGGCGCGCTCAGCGCCACGCGCTTCAGGGGCGTGAGGCTGAGGACGCCGGTGTCGGCGCGGCTGCGGAAAAGGCAGGACAAGGATTGGAAAGCGAACAACGCGAAAGGTTGAAGACAAGGACACCGAGAGCAAGAGCTTACATCTTGGAGCGGACCCGGGTCCTCTTCGCCGGCCGATCCGACGAACCCTGCTCGGGGGCTGCGCGCTTGGCTCCAACCGACTCGGAGGTCGGCTCACGGCGCGCCGCCGACTCGGGGGCTGCCCCGCTTCTTCCCACCGGCTCGAGGACGGCGCTGCGCTCCCCCGGCTGCTCGGGGGCTATCCTTCCGACCTCAGCCACGTCGGAGGTCGGCCCTTGGGCCCCGCCAGCAGGGAGGGAAACCTGCACGTTTGGGGCTCCACCGCCCCGGATGATCAAAGACTGAAGGCGCCACGGGGCGGCGCCCGAATCTGCCTCCTGCGGCGCGCTCGGCGTCGACGCCGAGCTTGTCGATCTCGCCCGCGACGGACACCTCTGTAGAGAATCCGTGTCGGGGCGGTTGGAGCCATCGAAGAGATGGCGAGGTGAGGGCTCGTGCTCCTCTGGACGCCTAGGCGGGTCGACGCGGCGGGGCGGGTCCCTCCGCACCTCGGAGGCGACCGAGCCGCCGGGCGCTGTACGGGAACGGGTCGCCCACTGATCCTCTCGGACGGGGCGAGCCACCGATCGTGAGCTCGAGCCCACGCTCTTCTCGTGCACGGCAGGCTCCGACCGACCCGACGACGTCACTTCCGCCGCTCGGGGAGGCGACGGCGTGGACGACCTCGACATGTCGCTCCAGTCCACCGCGACGCTGGGCTCGTCGCCGCTCCACGCCGGCTCCGGCGACGGGTCTTCGTTGGAGGAAACGCCGTGCTCCCCCGCCTTATGACGCTTGATGTGGTTGTCATTCCGATCGCGCTTGGCGATCTCCCGCTCTTTGTGCTGCGCCTTGTGCGCAGCCCGCCGCCTCTCTGCGGCAGCCTTGTTCCGGTTGAAGATCGCCTCCTCCGGGAGAGGCGCCTTGGCCGGCACGAGATGCGCGCACTTCAACTGCAAGAACAAGGAGTGGGCGAGTCAGCAATTGTCATAGGTCCTCGAGAAGACCAACGCCAGACCAAAGAAACCAAGTTTAACGAAGAACTTGTCGGAGGAAGCGGCAACTTACCAATTTCTCGGTCTCCTTGTTGGGGAGCATCGGGAGGAGCCGCGCCGGCGGCCACGTATAAGTCGACTTCCCGATCGCCTGCGCCACGCGGCGCTGGATCTCGTTCAGCGACGGGAAGGCCGGCGCAGTCATAGTCCCCGTCCAGGCGGCTCGGTCGGCCGTCATCTCACAAAGACGGAGCGGCCATCTCCGAAGCGGCACGACCCCTCGGGCGTGGTACTGGCCGATGACGGTCGCTAGGGTGACCCCGGCTCCTCAGAGGTGCCCCAGCACCGCCCAGTCGTCCCTGAGCATCCTCTCCTGCTCCGCCTGTGGGGGACCATGGGTCCAGTTCGACCGCGACTGCCCAATGGAGTTCCCAGTGAACGTCGGCAGCGCGAACTCAGGGTCGTTCCTCAGGTAGAACCACCCCTTGTGCCAGCCGTTGTTCAAGCTGGTCAGGGAGGACGGGATGTAGCTGTCGCCCCGGCCCTGCTTCATCCGGAGGTTGGCGCAGCTGATCGTCGCCGCCCTGGAGCCATCCTTCAGGCACGCGAACCTGAAGAAGTACCGGAAGAGGTGCCAATGAGTACTAATCCCCAGGTACACCTCGCACATCGCCTCGAACGCCGCCATCTGCTGGATTCTGTTCGGGTTGAGGTGCTGCAGCTGGAGGCTGTACTCGTACAGGACCCCACGGATGAACCGCCCGGCGGGGACGGAGAAGCCGCGCTCGTGGAAGGCCACGAACGAGACGACATACCCCTTGGGCGGGCGCGGTACGGACTCCTCCCCGGGCACCTTCCACTCCACAGCGGCGGTGAGTGGAGGGAGCTGCCCGGCCTCGACGAGGCGACGCAACATATCGCGGGACACATTGGACCGCGTCCAGTTCGACATGGCGGCGGCGAGCTTTCGAACGAACCGGTGGCGCGAGCGGTGGCTGTGCGGCGGGTGCAAGGAAGCAAAGGGAGCAAGATGCGAGGACAGAGGAAGATGATGAGGGAGTAAAGTCCCGAATCTATGCCCAGCGCGCGGTTAAAAAGGGGAGGAGCGTGGCTGTTCGCCTTGAATGTCGGGCCCGCCGCGTCAGCGAAACAACCGCCCACGTACGCGTGCCCCGGCGTAACAAGCGCCCGCCCGCGCGACGCCTCGATTCCCGCGGAACCCGGGAGCCTGCATCACCCATGCGTGGTCATTTCAAACCGTCGCGTCCATCACGACGGCCGAGATGCCCGCACCTCCCGCTTCATCCGCATTAACCACGTCGCTCACGTCGCCCGCACCACCCACGTCGTCCGCAACGTCCTCAACGCCCACGACTACCCCAACGGAACAATCCGGGGCCGCAACGGCTACCATGAAGTTTAAAAGCCCGCGAGCGAGTCTACAACTCACTCACAGGCTCGGGGGCTCATCCGGCGGATGCGCTCGCGCGCACCCACCGGGAGGATCACGAACAAAATCAACACCAAACCCTCTCGACTGAGCCTGAGCACGACTCCTTGACTCCCTCTCAGGCTCGGGGGCTACTGACGAGGGCCCGGATTTGGGCCCCCTTTGATGGCGAGATAATCTCTCGTGAAGTCTTCCGACACCATTGACAATGTGAAGGCCAAGATTCAAGACGAGGAGGACCGAAGACCGCTGTCAAGACCATCACTGGCAAGACGTCCTGTTCCCGACCAATAGGGAGCATCTCCGACCAGTTCCCCACTAGAGGGATCCCCACCGACAAGTCTCCGCCTCGCACGACAAGTCTCCGCCTCGCACGACAAGTCTCCGCCTCGCACGAACAAGTCTCCGCCTCGCACGAGAAGTCTCCGCCTCGCACGAGCAGTCTCCGCCTCCGACTAAGGCGTGGGCCACGCCACACGGCGCGACCCCGAGACGCAAATGCCTTCACCGCGACGCGTGGGGCACCGATTCCCCGCGCCATGCAAGCACACTAGCTGGCGGCCGGCACGGGCAGCTAGCCCCGACAAGAGCCATAATGCGGCCCTGCTCGGCTGCACAGCCGTCACATCGCCATCATCTCCAATTCTGCAGCACGCAAGCTCCGCCCGAGGCACTCAAGCACCCCTACGACGAGCCCAGGCCTACGGTTAGGTTTTAACGTGGCGGGCTAGTCTAGTGCTCAGACGGACTAAGTCGCCGCCAAACTACTCGGAAGGAGCGCCAGGTGTCCCGGAGTGAACAGCCCCGCCCAGCCACGCGGCGGCTTCCACGACAATGCAACGCAACTCCACTTCAATGCGCACTGACGGACAGTGACGCGCGAGAAGACATCTCAGTGACCGACACTGTAACTCTTATTTTCTTTCCCCTTGTTGCCCCTCCCCTTGCATCTATAAAAGGGAGAGGAGGGCAACCGTCACAAGGGTTAGCCAACGAACCGAGCACCCATTCTAAGGGACCTGGGTCCGACACCCTCTCCCGACCAGTTTGTAACCCCTACTACAAACAACCCTAGCACGGGAACACGGCAGCTCGACACTGGACGTAGGGTATTACTCCCCGGAGGCCCGAACCAGTCTAAATCCCGTAGTCTCTTGTGCTAACCATCCGAGCCCGACGCACGATCGATAGAAATTTACTACCGGTGGTAGAGAACCCCGATAGCTGTCCAATCCCCTTCTCGAAGCGATTGAGAAGACATTTTACTCGCCCAGCTTGTTCAGCGTTGGCCTTGAAAAATAGCAATGCATCATCAGCGAACAGCAGGTGTGAGATACCCAGTGCATGCCTAGTAATCTTGAGCTCTACAACTTCATTATCCTGCACATCCTTCTGTAGGGCAGAGGAGAGGGCATCAGCAACAAAGAGAAACAAATATGGCGATAACGGATCACCTTGGCGTAGACCGCGAGTAGGTTGGAAGGGCTCGAGAGGAACCCCATTGAGGCGAACTGTATACCGGACGGTGGTCACACAACTCATCACCCACCGAACCCATGTGCTCTGAAAGCCCAGCCTCACTAAAAAATTTTCCAGATAGGACCAATCCACTCGATCATACGCCTTCGAGAGATCCAGCTTATACGCACAGAAATTGTTTCGCTCCGACGTTCCCTACTGAATGGCATGAAGGCACTCAAAAGCAATTAGTGCATTATCAGTTATCATCCGCCCTGGAATAAAGGCACTTTGGTTAGGAGAAATCAAATCGCCAAGAATTGGCCGCAATCTGTTCACCATGCATTTGGAGACGATCTTATATACCACATTGCATAAGCTAATGGGCCTGAAATCAGCTAGCTTCTCCGGGTGAGGGATCTTGGGAATGAGAACAATTGCTGTATCGTTAACTCCATCCGGCATGACCCCCGTTCGGAAAAATTCCCGAACTGCTCTGGTAACCTCCTCCTTCATGGTACCCCAATTATGTTGGAAAAAAACGGGCTGGAAAGCCGTCTGGTCCCGGCGCTTTAAGGGGGGCGATTTGGAATAGAGCATCACCAATCTCCTCCTCCGTAAATTCCCGACATAATATATCATTCATCTCCTGCGACACACGGCTCTCAAACAGGGGCATAAGCAGGTCAGGATCAACAAGTTCATCTTTGGTAAAGAGATCTTGGAAGAACCTGCAAGTTAAATCGCACATATCCTTCCAGTCTTCACACCACTGTCCCTCCTCATTTTTCAGCTTCTTGATTTTATTCTTCTTTGCCCTCCACTGGGCCTTCATGTGGAAATATTTGGTGTTACGGTCTCCTTCTTTGAGCCAAGAGATTCTAGACCTTTGGAGCCACATTATCTCCTCCCTGTACAGGATTTCATTCATTCTGTCCATTGTTCTCTTTATTTCTGCATCGTCAGTACCATCATTGCGACTTTGGAGCTCCTCAAGCTTACACCGTAGTGTCTCAAGCTCCTTTCTAACTGATCCAAACTTAATTTTACTCCAGCTATGTAGAGAATTCATTACCCCATGCAAAGCACGTGAGATATCCCCCAGATTATACTTTGCACCTGTCGCATCCCAAGCTTCAACTATCTCATGTCCTAGCGAGTCCTCACGCTCCCACATAATTTTGTACCGTCTAATTCTTCCTTTTGCAGCAGTAGGGTCATCATTATACGTTTGTAGCAGCACCGGGCAGTGATCTGAACAGGGGGAGACGAGGTGCTTAACAGCCGCATCACTGAACCGGGCCATCCATGATGTCGAAGCCACCGCTCTGTCCAATCGGACCTTTACGTTCCTGCTGCCCCCCCCCCCTTTTATTGTCGAAGGTCCAAGGGAGACCTGAGAAGCCAATGTCATGCAGATCGCACAGTTCCAGTGCTTCCCGGAAGTTCTGCATTTGACGCTCACCACGTTTTGTGTTTGAAAAATGTTCAAACTGCCACATGGCTTCATTGAAGTCTCCCAGCACAACCCAGGGGTCACTCACCTTATGCTTTATACGCTGCAATAGCTCCCACATGTGCTTTCTGTCCTCCACACGTGGTTCCCCGTATACAAAGGACACGCGCCATGGCGGTGTAGACGGGCTCTCTTGCACCTGAACATCGATTAACCGATTGCACATACCTAGCAGTGTAACCGAGATCGACTCATCCCAAAATAAGGCAATGCCACCACTCTTCCCATCACTACCCACTGCCAAGCAACCCTTTAGGCCCAATCTCCACCTTAGATTCTTCATTCTCTCCTCACTTTGCCTAGTCTCCGACAAGAAGACTAGCTTGGGGTTATGAGACTGCATCAATGCAGCTAAGTCACGAACTGTCCGGGAGTTCCCCACCCCCCGGCAGTTCCAGGCTATAGCATTCATTGTGCCTAACGGGCCTCCTCATGAGTGCCCGTCAGGTTTGCCCCCGGAGATACAGTAGATCTTCCACGTGTCGTCGAAGAAACACCAATTTTCCCCAATGAGGTGCTTTGTTTATCAACATTGCCAGCCGCTAGCATCTCATCAATGATCAGGTCTTTCTTTTCAATGATGCTCGGTTTCAAGTGCTTCCTGCTCCTCTTCTCAATATCTTTCACAACACCACCAGGGCTTTTTTGACTATTCTTCTTTTCCATGGCTGTTGTTCCATTTCCCCCTTTTGTCCGCTTCTTCAGATCTCCCTGGTTTGGCTGTTCCAGCACGCCGTCCTCCTTACTCATGTGTTGGGCTGTCTTCTCTGGCAATTGCTTGTCATGCATGCAAGGGAGTTCTCCACCCTGTCCACTCGACAAGCTAGCCAAATTATCACTGGAATCCACAAATGAATCCATTCCAGAAACCTTTTCTGGCATAGCAAATAAAGGATTCATATGAAGGTCCGGAATGCGCCCATCAACCGCCATCTTGGCTACATCCTAAGCAAGATCGTTGGCTGCCCTAGTCGGGGAGACCCCACCCCTTCCACTCATGTCATCCCTGGTAAACTTACTTCCAGCAATTCCTCCACTTATTCCTTCCTTCCTCCAGCTGCTTGGCTGGGAATTCTCCTTTCTTAAATGCACGTTGGAAGAAAAAGCCCCGAGAGGACCCTTTCCTTTTGATTACCGCTAAAGTTTAGCGCCCTCTTAGCTAGAGGGTTTGCCGCCGGGATGACCATACGTTTACCAGCATCTCGCTTCTGCGGTGAGCAACGCAGGGCCGAGCCGAAGTGAACATCTCCTTCCTCTCAGCCCTCCTCCGGGCACTCCCACTGTGCATGACCAATGCGACCACAGTAGAAGCAAAAAAATGGGATATTTTCATATCTCACCAGAAATTCCATAACTCCATGTCCCTTGACTTTCTGTTGAACTCTATGCATAATCACTTTCTCTAGCGGGAAATCTACCTTCACTCTTTTGTAATTATTGTGCACATCTCCCACTTCGACAACTCTACCAATCTTTGCACCAAGGGCTCGTGCAAACCCATCAGTCATCATCGAAGTCGGAATATCATAGATTCCAACCCACATCTTGATGGATTCTATCATGATCTCAGATGTTCTTCGCACTCCATCATATTCCACAAAGATCATGGCGTCACCACCTCTAAATCTCCATGGCCCTCCATTTAGTACCTTGTCTCTCAGCCTCTGAGAATCAAACTCGACAATAAATCTGTTCTCTCCCAAACTCCTGAAGGGAACAGCTTCTTTCTTGCCCCAACCCTTACTTAACTCATTGAACACTGTCCACGCATTGAAATCTTGGCCAGTGTAGAAGCGAGCAATGGCATACCAGATAGTTGGCGCCTGTGTAGCTTCTTCATCTAGCCCAAAGTCATCCTCCTCCTCTTCCTCATCCGCTATCCCTGCCGGCTGGTTCACGAGGACCATTCTCCTATCATTGATTGCCTCCATCTGCGACGGCTCGTTCCCTTTGCCCCCAGACGAGACCGACATCTTCTGTTGATTGGGTGTCAGCGGGTTGCTGGCGTCTTCCTGCTGATTCCCAGCAGCGCCCGAACCACCCTGCTTGCCTTCCATCGCCGCAGGATGCGGAACTAGGTCTGCTTGCAGCGTGCTGGCTTCGGATGGGAAGTTTCCTCACCGGAGACCCCTGATCACCCCCACCAAACAGCACTGTTCGCAAAACCCTAGGCGCCGTCAAGCGAGAGCGACGAAGATGAAAACAGAGATCGGAAAGGCTAAACCCTAGGGTGCGTAGACCTTTATAGGAAAGCGACAAATAGTCCACCCTTGGTCAAAACCTTGGTGACTAGAGAACCTTGATTGACTGCGACTCGAGAAACCTTAGAATCCAGATCATGCACCGCGCCAAGGGCCGGTGATGGAAGCTCCGCTCCCGCGGGGGCCGCGGAGCGATCGTCGCTGGGAAGATCGCCTTCCCAACCTAGTTGCCCGACGTGGGCGCTGGCGGCTATCCTCAGTGGCCGCGACGGCGGACCTAGAATTCAGGTGTGGCGGCGCAGTCGCCTCCTGATTGCCAGATCGCACACTCCGTCATTTTCGCGACGTGTGGTGTTTCCCTGTAGCTAGCCCCCTTTTCCTTTTCCTTTTTTTCCTTTTTTCTTCATTCAACAATTTTTTCTTCTACATAAGTTATGCACATAGCTTGTGATAAAAAAAGTTATGCACACAAATCGTCGTTTACAGAAAAATTTATACCCACAACTCATCGTTAGAGAAAAATTATACGCACAAGTTATTCTTCAAACAATTGTATCTACAAGTTGTAGGCATAAGTTCTGCGTGACATCAAATTTATGCTTAAAAATTATCTGACAAAAATTTATAGTTTGCAGTTACATGTCGAAGTTGTGTGCATAAGTTCAAAAATGAAAAGATGAAACTGATTTTTGAAAACAGTTGCGCGCATAAGCCATTTTCAAAAATTAAATTGTGCATACAAGTTGTATGCATAAATTATGCACATTGGCTAGTGTCGAAATTGTGCTTAAAAATTATTCGATAAAAATTTATAACTCGAAATTATACGTCGAAGTTACGTGTATAAATTATAGTAATCCAGAAATGGAAAGTTGCAGGAAGAAAACTAGGTGAGCCACCTCCGACGGGGTCCCTCCCGAGACGGCGATCTTAGGTTTTCACCGCGTCCCTGCGCACACCGGTTAGACCGGTGCCCCAGGCCGGCCAGACCGGTCAGGACAGAGGCTCGGTGAGTTCAGGTTTCTGACTGCTGCACGATCTAGCTTTCTCGTGTGTTGACCAGTAAAAGCGTCAACACTTAGCTCCGACCTGGAAAGTTGAGACGTGCTCTACGTCCGGCCCGTGTACATCCGTAGGCCATAGATAATCCCAACCTTGAATTTATACCTCATCGATCATGGGTCGGGTCCGAGTCGAGTTGCCGGGTCAAAATTCATGGGCCGCGCCAGACCCACAACACGGTTGGTCGGGTCGGGTTCGGATTTTTTCTTTGTTCGCGTGAAAATTTTGGTCTGCGCCTGACCCGTCACACGGTCGGGTTGGGTCGGGTTTTTTCTTGATTCGGGTTTTTTCTTAGATACATTTCTTTTTGTTATATATCTAGATATAAGTATATATGTCACACCCGATTTTCCGAAGAAAACCAAGTGATAGCTATATGTATGCCAGGATCTAGTTTCATACATATAGTGACATCATAGTGAATAACAGAAACAATATCACGTAAAGAAAGAGAGATTATCAGAGATTTACAGCAGAATCCTAGGAAGCAAAGGCTCCAACTTCACAGGCAATCGACTGGGGGTTGCGTACGCCTAGCACCATCTTCTGGACATCATACACCTTCTTCTTCTTCTCTGAACAGCGGTTTAGCAAGGGTGAGCACACTTATGGTTGGAGCTCAGCAAGTGGGGGAAGATGCAAAGCTTTCAAGGATAGGTTAAGGTTTTGCAGCGGTTAGCATTTTTAATGTTGGTCAAATTTTATTAGCAAGCACCTATTTACTAGATGTAAGTTCATACCAACCCACTTAAGCATTTAGGAAAGCATCTCATCTCAAAACCATATGAAAACCACGATTTAATTCCATCTTTATGTTTGATTATCATGTGAGGGTCCAGGCCGCTCTTGACCGTGAGCACGGCTGATCGATCAGTTTTCACTCTGCAGAGGTTGTACACTTTACCCACAGTTCGCGTAAAAGTTTCGAAGAACTTTGAACCCAACCATGCGATGCTGGCCAAGCATCATACCACACTTCCGAGGTGTGATTGCATAGGGACGCTACAAAGCCTTTACAAAGGTATGCAGAAGACCAACAACCCGCATAGTTACAGTAGCAGAGCGGACCATAACCCTCCCTAGTGGACAGCACCTTAGCAAAGGCTGCGGCCAAGAGGACCGGACTATACCCCTTAAACTCTGACCCCCTCTGCTCCTTTCGGATAAGGCTATCAGAAAATTCCACACACCTAATTAATTGGCTAAGCCAGAGCCATATGGACTGTGGTTGCACTATTTTCCTGGGTGGTTCTCCATGTTCCGATTAATTCATATGATCTTGTTATTAACCACATATGTCACCAAAGTTACCATGATCAACTTTTTTATAAAGATCCATTTCAACCATCACAAGTTAAGCAACTAAGCATAATCTCCCAAAACATTTATTTAAAAGGGTTGTTCAAGGTATAGGGATAAAAATCTAATCATGTCCTTAAAAAGGTGATTTCCCATCAAATTTATGCATAGCAACATTTAAAAGTAAACTTAGTTATCATGCAAGTTGTGTGGGACAAAAATAGAATATGCAGGGGGAGAAGTCCACTTACCTTCCTTGCTTAAAAACTGAACTTCCTCTTTCTCAAACAACTTCTCTTGATCTTCATGACTTTTGAACAACAGCTCGATCTTCTACTCGAAGCAAACATCGGGCACAAACATGCAAAGCAGACAAACAAGAACGACTAAGAGCAGTACACCAATCAAAGAGACATGGTTTGGTTCTAGGATCGCGAACACAAAAACACTCGGAACTATCAGGAGATTTGGATGATCACATACAAGAGCTAGCTATGTGCTAGGTATCTTTTAATTAAGTAAAATCATGTGCATAGGTTATTTCAGAGAAATACCCTATTTATAATTAAGCAAGTTATATTTGTATTTAAAAGACGATGTAAGCCTAGTCCAATTTTATTTATAAATATTCAAGTATGATTTATGCAAATTAAACATTTAATTTAAAAGAAGCATGTAAAAGCATCTAGGCGTTCATCTTTATATTTCGAGTTGAACTAATCAAATTATAATTCAAAAACACATTTATGTTCATATTAATCAAATTAACATTTAATTAAGAAAACTCGGGATATAGCCTATGTTGCTTTTATTTAGAAAGCAAATTGCATAAACATTAATCAATTTAAGTTTGATTATGAAAACCGAGGTATACATCTAATTAGCTTTTAATTATAAGAAATATTTAACTAGTATTAATCATATTAACTTTCTTATGAAAACACGTGTTAAACTCTAATTAGATTTTAATTAGAAAAGCATGTGTATAAGGATTTAATCATATTTAATATTTAAATAAATTATAAAACAAAGAACATATTCAACATTGGTCCTATCACGTAGTTTGAGTTGATATGAACCTAACGCAACTTGAAACGGTGGAAACGGAGCTACAACGCAAAAGATACGGCCAAAACAAGGTTCAGGGGCTTTACTGCGAGAAAACTAGGCTTCCAGGGACCTAACTGAAAGAAACCAGGGACCTAAACCTAATTACACTTAAAAACCGAAGGGCTACGGTGTAAAACAACCTATCTAGGACTGCTGATAGGAAAACTAAGAACCTCAGGGGCTAAAACGATTAAAACAGGACTTAACCGCAATGATTTCTATAGGTGGAAGGACCTGTTTGTGAAACTAAGAAAACTGGGGGGCTCTTTAAAGAAAAAGCCGGCGGGAGGCTCTTTTGACCGGTACCTGGCCGGTTGACTCCGGGCCGAAAAGATCTGGGTCGTTGATCTGTGCACGGACGGTTGTGGAAAAACTAAAAGCTCAATGGTCTAAACGTAAAGAAAAAGGACCTGAACATAAGGATTTTGACTGGTGGAAGGGCATGGTTGTGATTTCGGAAAACCCAGGGGGTTTTTCGCAAGATGGCGGCGGACGGCTGAGGGTTGACCGGTATGATTTCATTTGACCGGCGGGACGAGCTGATCTACGCCGCTCATCCGCGATCGGACGGTCGCCGTGATCCGCATGCGACGAGCGGCGGCGCAGATGCCGGAGACGGGCGGCGCTTCGCCGGAGATCTCGCCGGAGATGGCCAAAATGGCCTCCCGTGCACGTTTTTGGGCGCCGATTGCACCTACGCAGAGCTGGAGATGAGGCGAACTCAACCACGGGCTTGAGGAGGTGGCTCGGGCGACGGTGGAGGGACCACGGCGGCCGTGGTGGACGGCGGACGGCTGGTGAGCGGACACAGAGGCTACGGGCTCTAGACGCAGAGAAAAACAAGAGGGGGCAGGTCCTCACCACACAGACGAGCTTCGAGCGAAGATGATGGCGTCCGCGAGGCGACGCAGAGGGAGATCGACGCCGGCGGCTGGAGGTTGAAGACGACGGCGGCGCTCCGGGCGATGGCTCGGCCCCGTGAAGGAAGAGGCGGTCCTGGGTCAGAGAGCAGCTCGGGTGAGCGATGAACGTGAAGAAGAAGAAAGAAGAGGGGCAGGGCACTTCACCGACGGCAAGAAGCTTTGGCGGCCGGCAATGGCCCGGCGGCGGAGGTCGATCGGGCGGTGGCGTGTGCGAAGGTGAGAGGGGGATGAGGCGCTCGGGAGAAGGAAAGGAGGTGCACAGGGGCTCAAGCACGACCTTTAAAGGCTAGGGAGGAGGGGGAAAGCAACAGCCGGGGCCAATTGGCCATTGATGGCCATGGCGGCCGGCCCGGCGGTCTTGATGGCATTAAAAGAGAGGGGGCCTTGATTAGGAGAAACGGACGGGGTTTGATGATGGGGAGCGACTCCGGTGCTTCGGTTGCCCCTTGATGGCGAGCTTGATGGTGGGGAGGCGAAGGGCGCGGGGGAAAACGGCCGGCGGCGGCGCGCGGTTGAGATGCAGAGGAGGCGGCGGGAGGTGGAAGGGGAAGTTGACGCGCGGGCCCGGGGTGTCAGCGACTGCAAGAGAGAGGAGGGGCAGCTGGGCTGCGTTGGGGAACTGGGCCGGAAGGAAGGATGAGCCGGCGGCCTGTGCGGAAAAAGAAAAGGGAGAGGGAAGGAGAGATGGGCCGGCGGGCTGGAAAGAGGAGAGGGGTTATGGGAAGGGTTTTCTTCTTCTTTTTTAAACTTTCTTTTTCAACACACAACAAACAAAAACAAAAGCAGCCAAAATAAATACAACACACACATAAATATTTAATTTAATTTATAAAAACAAACAATCAATTGATTTTTCCTATACTAAATTTCTTGTAAAGAGAATAATAGTTGGGCAAAATTTAAAAATTATGAGAAATCGTTGCTTAATTATTTTTTCTATTAACATCCTGAAATTTGAAAATTTCAGGGTGTTACAATATATCTAGATATAAGTATATATCTAGGTGTGTGCATAGCAAAAGTAATGTTTTTAGAAAAGCCAAAACGACAAGTAATATGAAACGGAGGTAGTAGCTGTCTAGAGTTTAGTTGTTAAAGGTGAGCCAACACTTTCAGATTACTACTAAAGTTTATGCGTTTAGGACTAAAATGCAATTAGCAGATGGATAAAATCCATTTTACCCTTGCGTGGAATGGAACATATTGTGACCCGATAACATATTGTTTTCAATAAATAATTAACCATATGAAATACTCCCTCCGTATCGGTGTGCATGTCGTTTCCAACAGTTCTGAAAAAATTAAGGAAACAGTGCAATTACTTTTTTACCCTTCTTCGTTCTGTCTCTCCTGGCTGTGCAGCATTCTTCCTTGCACGGAGGATCATTCACTGAACCAGGGGGGAAATATACCTCTCTTACGTACTACCGGCGACAAGTATTTCTAGTCTTTCTCATTTGAACTAGTGGGGACAAGCAAAACGATTCGGAGGGAGTACTACTATTGGTGTCTACGGGCTAAATTTAAATTCAAAAGAGTGAATTTCACGGTAGATCTATAAACTTTTTTTAAGATCTCATCTAGGTCCGCAAACTAAAAAACAGTCATCTAGGTTCATAAGCTTTTCTCAAGATCTTATTTAGGTTCGCAAACTAAATAAGTGGTCGTCTAGGTCCATGAACTTTTAAAGAGCGGTCGTCTTGGTTCAAGATGGTGGCGATGAGCCTCCTGGTAGCGGGAGGCGCAGAGGTGGTGTTGCTTCCACAATGGAGGAGCAGGTTGCACCGTGCTCCTGCTCGCGGCCGCGCGTGGCTCGCCACCACCATTTTGGACCTAGACGACCGTTTTTTAAAAGTTCATTGACCTAGATGACCGCTTATTTAGTTTGCGGACCTAGACGAGACATAAAAAAAAGTTGACGGACCTACATGACTACTTTTTTAGTTTGCGGACCTAGATGAGATCTCAGGAAAAATTCATGGACCTACCACCGGTAAGTAGTGGGCTAGTTTGGGCCAACCAATGAAACCCACGAAGAAAACTGCTTTGAGCTCGTGCCCTAGGTAGGGACGGCGCATGTATATATATTCTCCGATGCACCCATCCACACATGCATATGCCTTCGACGCGACGGTGGAGACGATGGGTTCCTCCAAAGTGGACGGGCCAGCGATCGGCATCGACCTGGGGACGACGTACTCGTGCGTGGCCGTGTGGCGGCACGACCGCGGCGAGGTGATCGCCAACGACCAGGGCAACCGCCTTACGCCATCCTGCGTGGCGTTCAAGGGCGCCGACGAGAGGCTCGTCGGCGACGCGGCCTTCAACCAGGCCGCCTCCAACCCCACCAACACCATCTTCGGTGAGAACCAATCACAAGCTGCTTGCTGTTTCATCCCTCGTCGCTTATGATTTGCTAGTTTAATTTCTTCGGCCGTCACAGAGTTTTACGGGTTACGTAGATCGCCCGAACTAGAATTTTGCAGCTTCATCACCAACTCGATCGCAGCATCGATATTGAAGCAATAGCAATATCAAGCTGTAATTTGTCAGTGCCGTCGCATTATAGCCACAAGTGTCTCTTAATTTTCTTTGGCTATAGATCATATTTTCTGTCATTTATTTACCCATGTTTTAGTGGATAGCGTTTTCGTCTTCTACGCAGCTGTTTAGTTTCCCTAAGCACTCTACACAACTTGCATTGAAAATATACTCCTCTGCATACCATGTATTCCTTTCATTCATTCCAAACAACTCTTGAATTCAAGTATCTTCAAAACGCTGAAGCTTGAAGGTTACATGCTGAGTTCACGCAGCTGATTACATAGCTAAATTCTTGCAGAAGTGAAGCGACTGATCGGCCGCCGATTTGACGACGAGTCAGTACAGGGAGACATCAAGCTGTGGCCTTTCAAAATCGTTGCAGGCCGTGACGACCGGCCGATGGTCGTGGTGCAGCACGACGGCAGGGAGAAGCAGCTCGCGCCTGAGGAGATCTCCTCCGTGGTGCTCGCCAAGATGAGGGAGACGGCCGAGGTCTACCTCGGCAAAACAGTCAAGAACGCCGTCATCACCGTTCCTGTCTACTTCAACAACACCCAGCGCCAAGCCACCATGGATGCCGGCGCCATTGCTGGCCTAAACGTCATGCGCATCATCAACGAGCCAACCGCCTCCGCCCTCGCCTACGGTCTTGAGAAGATGCCCGTCGGCGACAACAAGCCGAGGACGGTGCTCGTCTTCGACCTCGGTGGCGGCACCTTCGATGTCTCCCTCCTCAACATCGATCCGGGCATCAGCATGAACAAAGGTCTGTTTGAGGTGCTGGCCATCGCCGGCGACACTCACCTTGGCGGAGCAGATTTCGACAACGAGATGGTGAAGTACTCTCTACGGGAGTTCTCGCGGAAACACCCGAACACGGACATCAGTTGCAACCAGAAGGCACTCCGGCGGCTGAGGACGGCCTGCGAGAGAGCGAAGAGGATGTTGTCTTTCACTCCACAGACCACTATCGAGGTCGACGCGCTCCACGACGGCATCGACTTCTCCGCAACCATCACCCGGTCCCGGTTTGAGGAGCTCAACAAGGATCACTTCAGCAAGTGCATGAAGGCTCTGGACCAGTGCTTGCGCGATGCCAAGATGGACAAGAGCAGGGTCCACGACGTCGTCCTCGTGGGCGGTTCCACTCGCACCCCCAAGGTGCAGAACATGCTGCGAGAATTCTTCGATGGGAAGGAGCTCCGTCGGACCATCAACCCCGACGAAGCCGTCGCCTACGGCGCCGCCATCCAGGCCTCCATCCTCGGCGGCGGAACTGAGGACAGGAGGCTGGTGGATATGCTCCTGCGCGAGGTCACTCCGTTCTCGCTTGGGATTGAGGTCAATGGTGACCGTACAATGAGCGTGTTGATCCCGAGGAACACCGCCATACCGACCAAGAAGGTGAGGGGCTATACCACCTGCTACGATAACCAGGCCAGTGTGATGACTCCTGTGTACGAGGGCGAGAGCATGAGCACCAAGGACAACAACCTGCTCGGCACGTTCGAGCTCACCGGCATTCCCCTGGCGCCAAGAGGCGTGCCTCGACTAGAGGTCACCTTCGAGATCGCTGCAAACGGCGTCCTCAACGTGTCTGAGGAGGACATTGACACTGGGAGGAAGAGCGGCATCACCATCCTTAACCATGGCGGCCGGATGCGCAAGGAAGAAGTCGCGTGCCTAGTGCAGAAGGCTGGGAGCTACTAGAAACCAATGCTCGATCGAGTAACTGGCCGATGTGCCATTGGCTAGCTTGTTCTTTGTTTCTGGAACCATGGTGATATAAAGCTGTCAAACTGATAAAGCTGTGTTTCTGTCGTTTCAAAAGCTGTGTTTCTTAACCCAAACCACGACATGACAAGTATGTATCAGTTGAGCTTGAGAAGACAGACGAGCCACAAACACAACACTTCAACAAAACTGGCAGTGCACTGCAAATAAAACAAAACGGAGCTAGCATGTGTGTCTGCTGTATCCATGAGAAGACAAGCATGTCGATTTTCTGCTGACAACATATCATACTGTTTGACATAGAATTCGTTTGTCAATCACTGACCAATGCTAAAGTTTTAGGTAACAAATACATTATTGTGCTAGCTGCTCCGTTTGAACCAAGGTACCCAAAAGAAATCATCTCTACCTAGTAGAGATAGAAATGGGGACCGGATCGAGCCTGTTTACCTACGGGAAATTCCTCTATTTGAGAAATTCTAGTTCCATTTACTAGATATCCTAGCGATGTTCAAATAAATTCTAGTTCCATTTACTAGATAGTCTAGCGATGTTCAAATCTCATTACCGAACTACTATACAGTAGATGCAACTTTAATTCATCCAGCCTAGACTCCGATGCGTTTGGCTGCATAAATAAAAAGGGAACAGTTAAAAAAGTAACTATTTCGGAGAAGCAAAGAGAAAAAAGTTGATAAAACAAAAATAATAATGGAGATGCGGGGTATCGATCCCCGTACCTCTCGCATGCTAAGCGAGCGCTCTACCATCTGAGCTACATCCCCGTGACGTTAATTTTTATTCTTATTACCATAACATACGAACTGTAGGGGATGGCTAAGCTGTCTGGGCTTTCATCTCGGTTTTGTTGCCCAAATTAGTTAGCTGCCGCACAGCAGGCCACTTTGCGCAGGCTTGACCGCTTAACCCTATCAAACCCAATTTGGACCCTTACAGATCCCTATAATTATTTCCATAAACCCTAAACCTATCACCCATCCGATTTGCCTCAAAATTTTTTTGATCATGATTTACTTCAAAGTTAAGTAGCACACAACCCAACAGCACCATACGAGGAAACGGTAGGCGACCGATCAAAAGGTATAGCAATAAAAGGCTCCTAAAAATATGCGGCAGCCACAGCCAGTATACTTGCCACGTTGAGTTTTGCCTGCCTGCAGGCTACAGCACCTGCCAACACTTTCTGTCCTCCCGTTCCGATCATCCGATGTCCTGGATGACAGGCATCGGTGCAGATGAGCTAATCGTGCTAGGATCTCCCACGCTGAGACGACACTGACTCCTGCCGGAACGACTTGACGCCCCTCTCTCTCTCTCGTACTCGTGCAAATTCACGCGGGTGGTGCAGTCGCCGCGTACCAAACGGCCCAAAAAACGTTGGCCGTGTAACCAACACGGCAACAGCAACCACCACCTCGAGTCCACCTCCACTTCCAACCTCCCAACGGTTTGCACCGCACGGCAAGCAGCGCGCGCGGCCTGCGGCGTGCCGACGCGCCGAGCCCGACGAGCCCCCAACCAAGTACCCAACCGGCGTCGCGTCGGCGCGTGGGTGGGAATCGTGATTCGCGAGGAAAAAGAGGCAACGACGAACAGGTCACACCGAAAGCGCAGCTGCGAGGCTGGTCTCCGCTGTTACGTCTCGGCTGGGCTCGGCTCCCCCTCTCTTCTTCCTCCAGTCCAAGTCCCCCACCCCACACCGGCCACCACCATCCCACCCTTTGCACCGCCCCGTCGGTCCTTCCGAGTCGTCGAGTCCAAGTTCCCTCCCCCCTCTTCCTCCGTTCGCACGCGCAGGAGCGCCGCCGCCGCCGGCGGGGATGCACCCGAAGCTGTCGCGGGCCGCCCGCAGGCTCCTCTGCTGCGCCGGGGCCGCCTCCCGCGAGGACCTGTAAGTCACCAAGCTCCTTTGGCTCCTCCTCTCCTTCGGCCCCTTTTCCTGCGCTTCTGGGCGTGCGCCGGTCCGCGGAATACCAGCGCGCTGTGTGATTCCTGTGCGATGCCGATAGATAGGTGTTTGGGTTCCTACAGGCTACAGCGGCGAAATTCGGCTCCGTTCCTCCTGGCTGTTCTTGATTGGCGGCGCCGAATGCCGCTGTGGGTTCTTAGCGATGCAAATTCACTCCTTGTTCGGGTTCCAATTGAATTTTGCCGAATACTCGGGGGGTGTGGTGCAGGAGGTGACTTGTGTGGTGCTCAATTTGGTGGGGAGGAGACGTCTTGGATTGGTTTCACAGAACCGATTTTTTGTGGAGGCGGTTTCGTTAGGCGAGGAAAACTAGTGGGGATTTGGGTGCTTTCGTTTGTGTTACCTGTCGGTAGAGGATGCCAGCTTTATTCTATTCCTCCTTTTTTGCATACCTTCTCTGTCACCTTTTTCCAGCTTTAGAATTGGCATGTTAGTCCTCTGAATGACGCAAATGGTGCAGCATCGATTTCCTATGCTCGGATTGGGCAAATTTCTTCTAGGGGCACAAGTGGGATTTTGTATCAGTGGGATTTGGATATGAGTTGATCACCTATGTTGAACACTTGCACTTGAAGATTAATTGATGGTAGCTCATCCTTTGTTTGCTGGTTTTTGTTTGCCAGGTCTGACGAAGGGACCGGATCATTGAGGTGGGTGTTCTCGTTGAGGGAGCTTCGATCGGCAACAAACAGCTTCAATTACGATAACAAGATTGGAGAAGGGCCTCTTGGGAGTGTGTATTGGGGACAAGTGTGGGATGGCTCTCAGGTTTCTGCTCTGTACTTCTTGGTCCATGCTGTGAATTAAAAATTTTCTTTTTTATTGCTTTTCAGTTGGCCCAGTCACAATTATTCTGCACAGTTGGGAAATTTTTATTGATACCTGCCTCACTAAGTAGACAAGCAACTGCTATCAGTTAACTTTTCTTGATTAGTCTTGGAACATTGATCTTTGATTGCGTGATTATTCGGTAGGTAGGATATGTTGTCGTAGGGAACTAAACAAAAAAAAAAGTCAGATGAACTGGCTACAGGTTTGCAAATCTCTATCTTGTAAACAAAGGGGAAAAGGCTAAATTCTCCCTATCATGGTTGCAACTACGAGACACGTCTTTTTTTATATTTATGATTGAGGGCTCATATTTATGCGGAATAACCTTCTTCTTAAGCATTGTGGAGAGGATTGGTATAATGTTAGATTGAAAAATGAGAAAACATCTCTTGAGTATAGTATGTTCTGTTTGTACCTTTGTCTTTTTTATGTGTACTTGGGTCCAATTGATGCAATTAAGTGGCTAAAAAAACTGTGATGACGTGCAGTTCTATATATTATTGGTACTATCCAGTTTTAATATATAACACTGCGATGAATTCAATGCAACCTACTGATTGACTTTGCCAATCTTTTATTATGCAGATTGCTGTCAAGAGGTTAAAGAATACAACGAATGGAACAGAAGTGGAATTTGCTTCAGAAGTCGAGATCTTGGGAAGGATAAGACACAAAAACCTCCTCAGTTTCCGTGGATATTGTGCGGATGGACCTGAACGCATATTGGTGTATGACTATATGGCAAACTCAAGTCTCTATGCACATCTTCATGGACCACTTTCTGCTGAGTGTCTCCTTGACTGGCGGAGGAGAGCGTCTATTGCAATTGGTGCTGCTCGGGCTCTCTTGTCAGTAAACTGTCTTATTATCTTTGCTCATAACAGAATAGCACTGATAATTTATACTTTGGTGCTTTTGATAACACTGCCAGATATCACTGACAAGGGCTTTCTCACAGGTATCTTCATCATCATGCAACACCTCAGATAATCCATGGGAGCATCAAGGCCACCAATGTGTTACTGGATTCAGACTTCCAGGCACATGTTGGTGATTTCGGTCTGATAAGGCTTATTCCTGATGGAATGGACCATGAAAAGATAACAAGTGAAAACCAACGAGGCTATCTTGCTCCTGAGTACATTATGTTTGGCAAACCAACAGCAGGTTGTGATGTGTACAGCTTTGGAATAATATTGCTGGAGCTTGCGAGCGGCAAAAGGCCAATAGAAAAGTCGGGCTCTGTTAAGACCTACGGAATTCGAAATTGGGTGCTCCCACTGGCAAAGGACGGTAGGTACGATGAAATTGCAGACTCAAAGCTCAGTGACAAGTTTTCGGAACCTGAACTGAAAAGAATGGTGCTGGTCGGGCTTGCATGCACACATTCAGAACCCGAAAAGAGACCGACAATGCTTGAAGTTGTGCCGTTGCTGAAAGGCGAATCAAAAGAGACGCTTCTGAAGCTTGAAAGAGATGAGCTGTTCAGGCCAGACTCAACTGTTAGTTCCCAGGGAACATCGACTCCAGATGTGAGCACAGACTCTGTGCCAAGGAAAGATCAAGAACTGGAACTGGCTGGGGCATGAATTGTGTTGCTACCGTAGGCGATGTTAGAATGCATATTTGTGGTATTGATGATTGGTCGTGTGGTTTGACAAGGATGGAAATTGTACAGGCATTGATACTTGTGAGTTGCCTTTTTTATTTTCCGTTTTTTTGGGTACCCTTTTCCTGTTGAAAGAGAGCTAGAAAGAGTAAAGGGGGGTTGGAGAATGGAGCTAGGTTGTTATGCGAAGTGCTTTTTGCATGCACCGCATAGAAGATGCATATGTTTCCCAGATGTTTGTATATTTCTCTGATGATGTTGTCAGCATATTAATATCTCTCCAAATTGCATACATATCAATACACATATCAGTATTTTGAGACTGAAGTTTTCCTAATCTATGAGACTATGACATCCCATGCCATGAACCTTGTTTTGTGAGGAGTCAGTTCGGTTGCAAAGCTACTCTTTGACCCAAAAAAAATAATTATGGCAGGACTGGTACACCATGACCAACTCACAGGTAAGTATATGCATCTAACTTGCTATGCGCTTATGCGGCTTACACTGCAAAGAATATGCTATGGAAGAACAACCGGTGCCTTAGGCAAATCACGACCCTGATCGTCTGGATTATGAGCCACCGGCCAGCAGTACTTTTCTCTCGGGACAAATGAGCACCAGCCGGCCGAACAAGTTGTTAGTTGAGACCTTGAGATGTGAGACACGACTATGGTAGTTGGTAGTACGTGCAAACAACTAAAAAGACGTCCACGGCACCCAATCTTTAACAAATATTGTATCCACAATCACAAAAGCGTAAGACCAGAATCTCAATTAGAAGTTGTAGTTTTTTTTTTTGACAAACAATTAGAAGTTGTAGTTGGGGCCTTGGGGGCAAAGGGCAAAGCGAAAGGAGTCTCCAACTCCGAGTCTATTTGACTCGGGTCAACCTTCCGTGCAGTGTGACAGTGTCCGACTCGACTCCACTCCTGCAGCATGTCGGCGACAGCGCGCCAGGTCCAAGTCCGGTCGGAGCCCAGGGCCGGGGGGGCCTACAAATTTCCACGGCGTCTCCACCGTGTCGTCGTCTCCGGAAAAACTTTTGCTTGCACGATGGCGGACGACGGCACGGGATCGCCATCGCCCTGCTGGGCGGACCTCCAGCCGGAGCTCCGGCGGCTGCCCACCCTCGGCGACCGCGTCCGCCTGCGCGCCGTCTGCCGTGCCTGGCGCCGCGAGCCGCTGCCCATCCCGTTCCCGTGGCTGGCGCTCCCCGACGGCACCAGCTTCCTCAGCGTCCCGGACGGCGCGACACACCGCTTCCCTGCTCTGTTACCGGAGGGTCTCGACGGCGTCGGCGGCCTCACGACCTGCCATGGCTCCTTTGGCAGCTGGCTCTTCCTCACCCAATACAAGCTCAACGCACGGGGATTGGGGGTCGGGCGCTCGCTGTCGCTTGCGAACCCTTTCACCGGCGACGTCGTGCCGCTCCCGGACGTGGCCACCATCTGCCGCCACGAGGGCCAGACGAGGGACGACTACCTTCACCCCCCGTCCCCGTCCGCCTTCAAGCTCGTGCACCTCGCACCGCCGTCGTCGCCCCTCGGCGCGGCGCCGGCGCCGGCGGACTCACTCTTCGCCGTGCTGATTCCGGCGGGCGCGAGCAGGAGCTTAATCTCCATCTGCCGGCCGCCGGCGGCCGCCACGGCGTTCATCGTTCCCGGCGGCGAGCGCGCCTACGACGCCGCCTTCTTCGACGGGAAGCTCTACGCGATCGCGTACAAGCAGCTCTACATCTTCGACGTCGACGCGATCGCGACCTGCAAGGGCAAGCCGGCGGTCCCGCCCATGAGATGCATCGCCAACTTCGTGGACACCCGGTGGAGCCCGCGATACCACACGGTTGGGAACGAGACGTATTCGTGCGGGTTCTGGAGCTACCTCGTCGAGTCCGGTGGCCGGCTGCTCCACGTCCGGCGGCTAATCGGGCACCAGCTGTGCTCTGCTGCGCCGCGCGGGCAGGGGATGGGGCGGCGTGCCCGGACTCTCTCGTTCGAGGTCTTCGAGGCGGACCTGAGCGCCAGGTTCTGCTTCCCGTGGAAGAGGGTGGCCGCTCTGGGAGGAGGCCAGGCGCTGTTCGTCGGCAAGCACTCCAAGTCCGTAAAGGCCTCGGAGTGCGGTGCTCGGGAGGACTGCATCTACTTCCTGCGTGAGTATTGCGGGGACGAGGAGGATTCGGTCCGGGACGACCCTCTGGCAGACAGCGGCGTGTTCGACATGAGGAATGGGACGATCACGCCGCTGTTGCCGGAGGCGGTAGCGGCGCCGGCGCCGGGTGGAAATCTTGGCAGGGGGCGTCCGGCATGGTTTTTCCAAATGGAGCTTATGTAGCATGTACGGAGTACTGTAGTACTGTATATAGTAGTACGCATTGCTAGCAAAGCCTGAGACTGACTCCAACAATAAGAGGCAAATTTAGAAGGCAAATTGGCCTTTGCCTCTCTTCCACAGTGTTTTCCCTCTCCTCTGCGTTCCACCGTCTCCAACAGAGGAAAGGCATAAAGCAATCGCATTCTGCTTCGTGCTCACCGGCGACGAAGCCGCGGGCGGAGAGGGAGGGCATCGCGGTGGCGCCATGGATCGCCGCCCTGCTGGCCGCCCGTCCCCGTCGGCTCGTCCCCTCCTCCTCATCCAGCGGAGCTCCCTCCTTCCACGGCGGCCACGCGCCGCGGCCTTCCTCCGGCGGAGCGGAGCTCCCTCCTTCCCTGGCGGCCGTGCGCCGCGGCCATCCTCCGGCAGAGCTCGCCCATCGCCATCTACACCGCCTCCCTCCCCTTCTCCCTCGCGCTTGGCTCTGCGGCCCGGATCTGAAGAAAGAGCGGGAGGGGAGACGCAGCCGCCGGCTCCTCGTCCGACCTCGAGTCAACCTGTTGCTGTCTCCGGCGCCGGTGGGTCGCGGCGGGCGGCGCCGGGCCAGGCCATCCGGCCGGCTAGAGTCCTCTCCGCGCCTCCTCCGCCGACGAGTGTGCCCAGTTTTGCTCTGCCTCCTTCCCGCGCCTCCTAACCTTCTCTTACGCGTGGCGGCGCCGGAACACCACCGACGACGGCGGGGCTTCTTCTCCCGTGCCGCCGCCGCCTCCTCCTCCCGAGCGCGATCGGCCCTCTCCCTCCCGCACGGGCCGCGGCGAATGCCTTCGAGGAGAGAGGGGATGCAATTTTGCATCCCCTCTCTCCTCGGTAGGCAGTTTGCCTCACCTTTTGCCTCATCTGTTGGACGGCTTCACGGGTATGCACAGTTGCGAACGCAATGCAAAAATGCTTTTGCCTAGCATTGTTGGACTCAGTCTGAATAAGCTTTTTCATTCATTCGCTTGTGTCTAGAAATGTGAAGCCTCTCTTTGGCGAAGCGTATCTCAACCCCTGCTCGTGTAGCTGTAATCAAACCGGTTTTATCCGATGGTGAGCATTGCATCCACATTCGTGCTGGTCAACTTGTCCCCGCGCTCCTCCTTTACGGCCCGAGATTGTTGGCTTCTCCATCTCCGGCATCTTCGCCGCGGCCAACTCCGGCATCTCCACCACCGCCTCCATGCCCTCCATCTCGGCCATCTCCACTACTGTCGCCGCCAGTTGCTCGGCGAGAAAACGAACCGAGAAATCACGAGATGGATTGAGCCACGAGGAGAGAGTGGTCAACAGCTCGTGGACACGTGGCAAACACAACGTGAATCAAGGATGGTGGATGGACGGCGTGCAATAACGAAAGGGGCACCTCCGGTTGTGGGAAGGATTTATCCAGCTGCAATTTGATTTGTGTTAAGAAAGTTTAATTATACTTTTGTGAAATGTGATATGTGCCTCATCATCAGGTAGATTTATTTTTAAGTTTAATTATCCTGTTTCGCGCATCTAGTAACATTTGATTAATATCGTTAAACCTTGTTAATCTGTCATTCTGTCTAAAGTATTAGTGCTGGTCTCCTCTGAAAATCGGCCAAAGCCCTCCAAAAATAGCCCACTACACAGGTCGCCAAACCACCGGGGTCCATCTCGTCGGGTTCTCCACCAGCCCCCATGCATGGCAGGCCGCTTCGGACTCGGCTCGATCGGGCTGGGGAGTCGGACGCGCGCGTGTTACGCGTCCATGTCTCCAACCGGCAACCGCCTGCCTCTCCCCACTCAGATTCCGGCAGCGTGGAACGCACGCACGCCGAGTCCGATACGATCTATCGTGCCGCTCGCTTCCCGCTTGGCTCCTCTCCTCCATATATATCCACCATCAGGTCGTCGCCTCTGCATCCCAAACCAACGCTGCTCATTGCATCCCCGTTCCTCCCCTCCCCTACCCGCCGGAGTTTCGACGAGTAGTCGTTTCTCTCGAGGCCGCAGAAGTACTCCATCTCGTGTCTCGTCGTCGGCTCGTCGTCGTCTTTCAGCGTAGGATCCTTCTTCACCTGCTTCAGTGCTACCATCAGCCATCATGGGGAAGAGGAAGTCGAGGACCAGCAAGTCGATGGCGGCGCCGAGGAAGGCGCCGAAGCTGGACACGGAGTTCACCTGCCCGTTCTGCAACCACGCCAAGGCCGTCGGGTGCGACATCGACCGCAAGGAATGGATCGCCAGGGCGGCGTGCTGCGTCTGCAGCGCGAGCTACTTCACCGGCGCCCACGCGCTCACGGAGGCCGTCGACGTCTACAGCGAGTGGATCGACGCCTGCGAGGACGCCAACAAGGGCCTCCGCGGCACGGTCGAAGACTGATGAGGCTACGAAGAGTCGGAGACGATGCCTGATCGTGCTGTAGCTAGTCTGAGCCCTACAGGGTGGTTTCGAGCGTAGATTGAGCGGTTCTTTTTGCTGTTATTTTGGTGCCCGGAATTGCAGAGCATGAAGAACAGGCATGTGTGTGACACTTTTTATGATAACATGTCACATTGTCACGTGTCGTGGAGATGATACGGATGGTACTTCACTACTTCTTTTGCCTTGCAAAGTCTAGTACTCTCTGTGTGTCACTGATAACGAGTAATCCATACATCTGTAAAGACGAAAACGGAAGGATACAACTCTGATAGAAATCCGACAACAGGAGAGCGAGGATGCGCACCACGCGTGGCCACGTTCGCCGACGACCTTCGGAGCGCGACCCCCACCGGGCCCGTGCCGTCGCTGCCGCGATCTTGGCCCCCACCGCGCGCCATGGCGGACACAGAGCTCGAGCGCGGCGGGTTCGGTTGTGGCCGTGTGCATGGTAGCGGATAGGAGATGCAAAGCGCGACAACGACCAAGCAGTAGCGTATGTCCGACCGTGCCGCGGTGAGGGCTGCGGAGGGGAACAAGGACGACGAGCACTGACGACGGCGACCGCGCGAATGCTATGATATGAACGTGGTCAGGAGCGTCCACGAAGCGCGAAGCTCTTGGACTCTCTTTGGCAGAGAGCGAACGACTGGATTCTCTGATCCATGCTACCGATTCTCTGATTTATGCTACTGTACGTAGGTGCAAACCGTTCAACTGATCCAGAAAAATGAATCGAACCATGTATCTATAGTTGTTACGACGATGAGTGAGGTTATGGTGGTGCGGTCGCGACGGCGAGATCGGGGAGCTACGAGGATAGTGTGACAACACGGCTGGGCGGACGACGACGAGTGCTAGCATTGTTTTCTCATGTTGGAACGCACGGGCATACTTTAGTAGATGTCATTGCTATGACCGCACAAAACTTTGTCAGACCATGTGTATCAAAGTCATGGTTGTTGCATCTATCTGGTTCTCACGGCTACACCTAAAATGTCAGCACTATCACGTAAAATAAACGTTTATAAATGTGATTTGCACACAAATTTGAAGTCTATTTTAGAATAATTGATGCAAATAAGTCACATTACCAATTGACATTGTATTTATTGGAAGTGTAGTGCAACGATCTTTACCTTGCTCGGGCATATTTGCTAGTAATATCGATGTTACTACGAGAAATCGTGCACCATTTATAGTCCCACATAATGCTTTCAGCAATTTGAAGTTCTGCAACTGAATGGTAGGTCAACTCAAACCGCTTTGGTCAGCAGAAGTCATCAAATCACTCGGAAGCCAAAAAAAAAATGCAAAAAGCTAAGCACATCCTGTCGTGTGCTTGGCTGGATTGTGATAGCCAGCGTAGAAGGAAAGCCAGGAGCACCAGAGTGGTGAGAACCTGAATATTTCACCAACTGATCAGCAACGGCTGGTTATAGCAAGAAACCAGGCACAACATCATAGGAGGTAGGACCTCAATGCTACCTGGGGGCATGAAGCCACACACCGAATTGTAATGTCCATCGTAGTTTGAAATCTTGCTACCCGCGCTTGCCACGCGGTGATCATCGTATCCGAAAGCCTTCCTATCAGCAGGTGCGAAATCGTTTGAATAACCGGTATGGCACAAAACAAGGCTTCGTGCTCGTGAATCGGACTCCCCGGAGGCCGGATTGTGGAGCGTGCCGACCGCGCGCGGTGCCACGGAAAAAACGAACGCGGTTATAGCTTGTTGGGCTGCTTGAGGCCCTGCGCTGCAGGCCGCAAAGGGCCCGCGCGTGGCGCTTCGGCCTTTATACTTCAAACAAAGAAAACAAATCCGGCCACCAAAATGCAGAAGAGTAGCTTTTTCACACACTTTTTTGTTCAGGAAAATTAAACAGCTAGCGGTGCCTGCCGACTGCCGTTGCCCCGGAGGTTGCGGTTGGACTCGTGGCGCAGGCGAACGTAGAGGTCACTCACGCGTGCAGTGTCCATGTCCGCCTAAGTCAAGAGCAGAATCAGACTACCGGCCATGACTCCATCCATATAGCTAGCCACCACCACAGCGCCCATGGCACCTTGTTGCATTGCATCCGCTCCTCCCCTAGCCGCCGGCACGCCGAGTTCCGATCGAGGAGCCTCTCTCGCGGCGCGGATCCCTCCATCACTTCGTCAGCGAAAGATCCGTCGTCGGCTTCAGAGCGACCCCATGGGGAATTCCTGGTTAAAATTTTGTTCTGGAACAGCAACCGAAATAAAAAAAGAAGTGCACTCTAGGAACAGGTACTCCCGTGAAGATGATGACATACAAGGACTGTGGGAAAACAGCATCCTACAGACCTGAGACTATTTCCCTCAAATGCTTCAGGCTTCAGCTTACGTAGCGCATGTTTTAGATTAGTCCTAGGCGCACATAGACCCAAAGAGACAATAAGAGTTTCTGTGGAAGTTTTTGCTCTGAAAACGCTGTGAACAATTTTGATCGAAAGCATACGCTGTGGAGAGTCAATTTGTGACTGACGAGGTTACTGAATCCAGCTCAGCTGCAGGGGTGCTGAAACTCATTAGTTATTTCAGAAAAAAAAAAGGTCGCTAACAAAACCTGCTTGCTCGCTCCACAAAGGAAGCCTTGACACTTTCGAAGCACAAAGCTGACGGATGTGTAAACTGTCAATTTTGGTTTTAAAACGTACGGAAACGAAAATCAAATAAGAAGCCACTAACAGTCTTAGTGTTAAGTTCAGAACTATCGGCGTATTGCGCAGGCGCATTGCCACGAACCAAAATCTTTTACGGATCCTTTTTCACCCATTAATTACGGCAGCAGGTTCATACGGACGATCTCTCGCGGATCGTCCCCCTTCCAAATAAGGGAAACTTACCCAATTTTAAAATTAAAAAAAAAGGAAATTTACTCCGCACCCGACGCGGTGTCGACTTCCGCCACCGCCTTCCCCCCTGCCGTGGGACGCTCGAAGTTTACCACTTTGAGTAAAAACTATCCTCTCGCGCCATTTTTGGCAATGCTCACATCTACTTATACCTCCGGCCTCCCTCCTGCCGTGGCATTGCAATCCCGCTGCCGCCTCATTGAAGAAGAGGAGCTGCGAGAAGAAGAGCTAGAGGGACACAGGCAATGACGATGGCGAAGCCGGGCAAGAAGCCAAGCAAAGGGCGGCAGAAAATCCAGATCCGCCGCATCGACGACAAGGAGAAGCGCCAGGTCACCCTGTGCAAGCGCAAGGGCGGGCTCTTCAAGAAGTGCTCGGAGCTCCGGCTCCTCTGCGGCGCGCACGTCGCCGTCGCCGTCTTCTCCAAGAGAGAGGACCACCAGCCCCAGGGCGGCAGGCCCTCCCGCGGCGGCAGCGTGTTTGCGATGGGCACCCCTTCCGTCGACCACGTCCTCCGCCGCTTCGCCCCGATGCCCGACGACGTTCACCACGTCGAGGACGCAGGCTGCGTCGCCGCCGCCGCCGCCGCTGCCGAGCGCGCCGCGGTGGAGGCTGCAGCGCGGGAGATGAGGGAGACAGCGGCGCTCTTGGACGCGGAGAAGAAGCGGATGGAAGCCATCGGGGAGAAGGTGGTGCGTGTCGCGGAGGCGGCCGGAAAGCGCTTCTGGTGGGAGGCTGACGTGGAGGCGCTCGGGGAGGCCGAGCTGCCGGAGTTCGCCAGGGCGCTGCAGCGGGTCAGGGAGATCGTGCAACGCGAAGCTGGCAAACGGCAGGCCTCGATCTGATCCGCCGGTGGCGGTGGTGGCGTCGTGGCATCGGCAGTACTAGTTCAATCGCATTAACTGCTGGGTAATTTTCGATTCAATTACGGTGCATGCCTGCTGTAATAATGTTAAAGTTCTATAGTTACGTGATGACTTATTACTACTTACTAGTAAAATGTACGTGCGGCAGGCACGTATTTACAAAACAACATTTTAAGCACATTTTTTATATTCACTAAATACAAAACAACATTTTAAAGACGTGCGATTTTAAAACTCGGTAGCCAACGGGCACTTCTATGTGATTAAACCACTATGTTTGCCTTTGAAGAACTTAAACATCAAATCCAATTCGAATCGTAGTGCCAAACTACTGAGGATGGACTCATATCACCTATTGTTACAACAATCCCAATTTGTGCAAAACAATTAGGGCACCACCTTTGATGTGATGCATGTTGAACAACACTGTGTTATAAACCTCAAATATGAATTATCACGATTTATATTCCATTACAAGTGCCGTAACTTAATTTTTGACGGTGCTTTATAGGGTGGGAATTTAATAATCCTGTCTAGCCCATCTGAATCTGTTGAGTCATGATCAAATAGATATGCCGAGCAATATATCATTCAAGCAACTGACACTTTTGAAAATTAGATAAATAGACTTTGACGGCAATCAATAATTAATTGACAATGATCTCAATAATCAACTGCCGCCTAATCTTACCCGATGTTGGTACAAAGACCACACTAACAAAAATTCAGATAAATCCCCTCTCATTGACCGGTTAATAGTGGAGTCTCCAGCCCTTAAAATGTACAGTACGAAATGAAATGCAACTCAAACCTGGAAATAGCTTAGCTTATTAACGAGAGCCCAGATTAGGACCCCCTTTGACGGTGAGATAATCACTCTTGAGGTGGAGTCTTCTGACACCATTGACAACGTGAAGGTCAAGATTCAAGACGAGGAGGACTAAGAACCCCTATCAAGACCATCACTGGCAAGACGTCTTGTTTCCGACTAGCTGGGAGCTTCTCCGACAAGCCTCCCACTGAGCGGAAGCTTCTCCGACAAGTCTCCGCCTCGCACGACAAGTCTCCACCTCGCACGACAACCAGCTCGTTCGCACGAGCAGTCTCTGTCTCCGACCAAGACACAGCCCATACCACGTGGCGCAACTTCAACGCGCGAACTCTTCCGCTACGACGCGTGGGGCACCAGTCCCCCACGCCATGCAAGCTCACCAGCTAGCGGCTGGCAGCCGGTTCTGACAGGAGCCTTAATGCAGCTCTGCTTAGCCGCGCGGCCATCAACACGCCGTCACATCCGACCCTGCAGCACGCCAACTTCGACCGAGGCACTCGAGTGCCCCCTACGATAAGCACTGGCCTACGATTAGGCCTTAACGTGGTGAGCTCTTCCCGTACTCAGGCGGGTTGAGTCAGCACCGAACTACTCGGAGGAAGCGCCCGGCGCCCCAAGTGAACAGCCCCGCCCGGCCACGCGGCAGCCTCTACGACAACATAACGCGGCTCCTCTTCAATGCGCCCTGACGGACAGCGACGCACGAGAGGACGTCCCAGCGGCCAACACTGTAACTCTTACTTTATTTTCCCTTTTTGCCCTTCCCCCTTGTGTCTATAAAAGGGAGAGGAGGGCAACCGTCACAAGGGCTGACGAACTGAACACTTGCATCCCAGGGACTTGGGCTCGACACCCTCTCCCGACCAGTTTGTAACCCCTACTACAAACAACCCTAGCACGGGAACACAGCAGCTCGACACTGGACGTAGGGTATTACTCCTCAGAGGCCCGAACCAGTCTAAATCCCGTTGTCTCCTGCGCTAACCATCCGGGTTCGACACACGATCGATAAAATTTACTGTCCGGCGGTAGAGAATCCCGACAGTTGGCGCGCCAGGGTAGGGGCAGATCGTGTGTCTCGACGAACTTCACCAACGACTCAGATGGAGGGCCGCAGGGTTTCGCTAACCCCTGGGGCCACCATACGCTTCGGCTCCCTCGGCTTCGTCTACACCGGGCCGGCGGAGTCCGTCGTCGGGCACGCCTTCACCCGACCAGCGCGTCCCAACGTCCTGACGGGGGCAGCGGGACGCGCGGCGTTCGTCCGAGGCTTCTCGGACGAGACGATCGTGGCTATGTTGGGGCCAAACCCAACACAGGAGCATTTTAGGCTCGCCGCCTACTACCTCACCGACCTCACCTTCTAGGCTAGCGGAGCCGAGCCGCTCGCCTGGGGGGAGTTCATGGAGCGGTACACCGCTATGTACCCCCGTGGACAGCCAGCCTCCCGGACGATCCGGTGACGGCCTACGTGGACGCGCTGCGAGCGTCCCGCACCACCCCGGGCTCCGCGACAGCCCGGAGGGCACCTCGAGCGCCGGCGCGTGACGTCACGCGCGAGTGCTTCGTCTGCGTGGCATCGGCCTCGAGCGGCTCCAACGACGCGAAGCCGTCGCCACGCCATCGCGCCACTGACGCCTAGCGCAGGGCGCGCCTCGACGAGCTTGCCGAAGCCAGGTGCCAGCTTGACGAGGAGCTGGCCAACCTCCACCGGGAGCTCGGAGAGGATCACGGGCCCCGCAACACGCGGCCAGCCCCGTTGCCTACCCCGCAGCAGGTCCCGGTGCAAGAACAGTGCCGCGAAGGGAACGGCGGACGGCGGGAGCGCCGACCAGCCGCCGAGCAGCCTCGAGCCCGCGCCCCGACACCGCCGGCTCGAGGACGTGCGTGTGATGACGACCGACGCGCTGACGAAGGCGCGAACGTCGACGTCAACGCTGACGGTGACGCCCCGCCGCTCTTCAGGCGGGCGTCACAGAACCTAGCCGCTGCGGCCATGCTGCTGCGCGGCTGCCCGGAGGCAGCAACCTCCGAGGAGAGACGAGTGCGCCAGCAGCTCAAGGCGCTACTCGAAACGGTAGCGGCACAGCAGGCGGAGAGTTCCGCCTCGCGCTAGAGGTCGGAGCGTGACCGAGGGGCAGCACCTTCCGCGCATCGCTCAAACCCGCCCCCCTCTCGGCATCAGGACTACGGAGACGGGGCCGGAGGCTCAGCATCGGCGGTCAAGAGCCGTCTCGGGCCCAACCGCGACGCCCGGGACACCATCGAAGCTCGCCGACGGGCCGCGAGCGTCGACAACCACAGCGACGGCGACAACCACAACCGCCGTGACGAACACCGCCCGCGCCGACACGACGACCGGGGACGCGGGCGACGCTACAACAGCGACGACGACCGCGAGCGTAGCTGGTCGCCGAGTCAAAGGGGTCCACGGGCTTTCAGACAGGGCGTGCGGGACGCGAGGTTCCCCTCGCGTTTTCGAGCTCCGACCAACGTCGCCAGGTACGACGGGGACACAAACCCCAGTGTGTGGCTGGAGGACTACCGGCTCGCGTGCCACACGGGCAGAGCGACAAATGACCTCTTCATCATCAAGAACCTGCCGCTCTACCTCGGCGACTCCGCGCGAACGTGGCTCGAGCACTTGCCCCGCGGCAAGATCAACGACTGGACCGACCTACGCCGGGTCTTCGTCGGCAACTTCCAGGGCACGTACGCCCGCCCCGGCAAGCAGTGGGAGTTGCGTAACTGCAAGCAGAAGCCGGGGGAGAGCCTGCGCGACTACATCCGGCGCTTCTCCAAGCGCTGCACCGAGCTTCCCGGCGCGACGGACAATGACGCCATCTCGGCGTTTCAGAACGGCACAACCTGCACCTCCCTTATCCATCGACTCGGGTGCCGCACGCCCCGGACAACTCGGGAGCTCCTCGACATCGCGAGCAACCATGCGGACGGTGAGGAGGCGGTGGCGGCGTCCCTTAACACCCCCCAGGGCAAGGGAAAACAAGTCGTGGACCATGGCGAGGGGACGTCCTCACGTTTCAAGAAGAAGAAGAAGAGCGACAAGCGACGGCGTAACGACAACCTCGTCACAGCGGTTGAGCGCAAGGTGACGCGGCCCAAGAGTAACCCAACCAAGGCTGGTCTTCCGAAGGACCATTTTGAGAAGCTCCTGGATGCACCGTGCCCCCACCATGAGGTCCCCATCAAGCACGCACTCAAGGACTGCCGTTTGATCAAGAACTACATCAACGGCACCCTCAAGCCAAGGGTGGCAGATCCGCCGAAGAAGGCCACGCCGCCTCCCGACAACGACGATGACGACACGGAGGCTCGGTACCCAGGCGAGGACGGGGTGGTCCACATGATCTTTGGCGGGTCCCCGGCGCGACCCTCAAGGCGCCAAGAGAAGCTGATCAGGCGTGGGGTCTACAACGCCGAGTCCTCGACCCCCTCGTACCCGAAGTGGTCAGAGGTTCTGATAACCTTCGACCGCAAGGATCACCCCGACCGCGTACCGCAGCCGGGAGCTTACCCACTAGTGGTAGCTCCCCTGTTCGAGTCCAAGCGGGTCCACAAGGTCCTTATGGACGGGGGGAGCGGGATCAGCGTGCTCTATGCGTCAACGCTCGACGACATGGACGTCCCGCGGTCCAAACTGCGGCCATCAATCGCACCATTCCATGGGGTCGTCCCTGGGATGGAAGCACTCCCGATCGGGCAGATCGATCTGTCCGTCACATTCGGGACGCTGCAAAATTTTCGCACAGAAACCCTCACCTTCGAAGTGGTGGGGTTCTCGGGAACGTATCACGCTATCCTCGGGAGGCCAGCGTCCGCGAAGTTCATGGACGTGCCTAACTATACGTACCTCAAGCTGAAGATTCCCGGTCCGAAGGGGATCATCACAGTGGGGACTACGTTCCAGCGCGCATTCGAGTGCGACGCTGAGTGCTTCCAATTTGCGGAGGCACTGATCCGGTCTGAGAGGCTTCACGCCGAACCTCACTCCGAGGACCAAGATATCCCCGAGTCGTCCAAGCGAGCGGCCTGCTCTTTTGAGCCCGCCAAGGACGTCAAGGATGTGGCCGTCTCCGACGATGGCCGCACGCTCCGTATCGAGACGGCGCTCGATCCTAAATAGGAAAGCGCGCTCGTCGACTTCCTCAGAGCGAACCTCGACGTGTTTGCATGGAAACCCTCCGACATGAAGGGAATCCCGAGAGAGGTTGCCGAGCACAAGTTGAACATCAAGCCGGGATCGAAACCGGTGAAACAACGCCTTCGCCGCTTCAACGACGAGAAGTGCAAGGCGATTGGCGAGGAGATCAAGAAGCTCCTTAGTTCAGGGTTCATCCGAGAAGTATTCCACCCCGAGTGGCTTGCTAACCCTGTACTTGTAAAGAAGAAGAATAAGAAATGGAGGATGTGTGTTGATTACACGGGCCTTAACAAGGCATGTCCCAAGGATCCGTTTCCTTTGCCTCGCATAGATCAGGTAGTCGATTCGACAGCTGGGTGCGAAACCCTCTGTTTTCTCGATGCGTACGCCGGGTACCACCAGATAGCGATGTGCATAGCGGATCAACTCGCGACCTCATTCATCACTCCATTTGGCGCCTACTGCTACAAGATGATGCCTTTCGGGCTAAAAAAATGCGGGCGCCACGTTCCAAAGATGCATGCGACGTGTCTTCGGAGAACTCATATGACGCATCATCGAGGCATACGTCGACGGTATCGTTGTTAAGTCAAAAAAGACTGGCGATCTAGTCCCAGACCTCACGGAGGTGTTCGCTAAGCTGAGAGAGCACGGGGTAAAGCTGAACCCCGAGAAGTGCGTTTTCGGGGTTCTGAGGGGCATGCTCCTCGGCTTTGTCGTGTTGGAATGCGGCATTGAGGCTAACCCCGAGAAGATCTCAGCCATTACGGACATGGGGCCGATCCAAAACTTGAAGGGCTTACAGCGCGTCACGGGCTACCTCGCGGCTCTTAGCCGGTTCATTGCACGACTCGGGGAGCGCAGCCTGCCGCTGTACCGCCTAATGAAGAAATCCGACCACTTTGCGTGGGCACCCGAGGCTCACGAAGCCCTCGACTCCCTCAAGAACATGCTCAAGAGTCCACCGATCCTCACGGCTCCGGCGCCTGAAGAACCGATGCTCCTATACATCGCCGCGACAACCCAGGTGGTCAGTGCTGCGCTGGTGGTCGAGCGAGAAGAACCCGGGAGGTCACTCAAGGTGCAGCGCCCGGTTTACTTCGTGAGCGAGGTACTTTCTGACTCGAAGACTCGCTACTCACAAATGCAAAAACTCGTGTATGCTGTCTTGATGACCAAGCGCAAGCTCCGCCACTACTTCGATGCACACCCCATCACAGTGGTATCCAAGTACCTGCTCGGAGAAGTTATCCAGAATCCCGAAGCCGAAGGAAGGATAGCCAAGTGGGCACTCGAGCTGATGGGGCAAAACATCTCGTATGCACCCCGTAGTGCCATCAAGTCCCAAGTGCTGGCGGACTTTGTTGCTGAGTGGACGGAGATCCAAACTCCACCGACGCCTATCGAGCACGAGATATGGACGATGTACTTCGACGGCTCGGTCATGAAGGAAGGAGCGGGAGTAGGTCTTGTCTTCATCTCGCCTCTGGGCGTGCGCATGGAGTACATGGTTCGACTACACTTCCCGGCCTCCAACAACGTCGCTGAGTATGAGGCACTCATCAACGGCCTCCGAATAGCGGTCGAGCTCGGAATCCATCGTCTCGAGATCAGAGGAGACTCAGAACTTGTTGTGGATCAAGTCATGAAGGAGAAAAACTGTGTTGATCCGAAGATGGCGGCATACTGCCAGGCCGTGCGCGAGTTGGAAGGCAAGTTCCACGGGCTCGAGCTTCATCATGTGCTGCGCGACTACAACAAAGTTGCCGATGTCCTCACCAAGACTGCATCGAGTCGCAAGCCGGTACCACACGGAGTCTTCGCGAGTGACCAGCACGCACCCTCTGTACGTATTGAAGGGGAGAAGCCACCAGAAACCGAAGGTCCAGAAGTCATGGAGATCGACCAGCCGCCCGAGCCGAACCTCGAAGACCCGGACTGGCGTTTCCCCATCCTCGAGTGGCTTGTCGAGGGCAAGCTTCCCTCCGACCAGACGGAGGCACGCCGCATCGCGAGACGAGCTAAAGCGTTCGTCCTAATCGGGGGCGAGCTCTACAAGCGGGGTGCAGCGGGCATACTCATGCGGTGCATCCTCGGAGATCAAGGCAAGGAACTGCTTCGCGAGATTCACACCGGCACATGCGGGCATCACGCCGGTCCAAGAACACTTGTCGGGAAAGCTTTCCAACAAGGTTTCTACTGGCCCACAGCGGTGGCAGACTCCAAGGACATCGTGCGTCGTTGCGAGGGGTGTCAGTTCTACGCCCGACAAACTCACCTCCCGGCGCAAGTGCTTCAAACCATCCCCATCACATGGCCTTTTGCTGTGTGGCACCTCGACATGGTGGGGCCGCTCCGACAAGCACCCGGGGGCTTCACGCACCTCCTCGTAGCGGTCGACAAGTTCTCTAAGTGGATCGAAGCTCGACCCATCGTGAACGTCCGCTCCGAGGAGGCCGTAGCGTTCTTCACCGACATCATCTACCGCTTCGGCATACCCAACACGATCATCACCGACAACAGCACCCAGTTCACGGGGAAGAAATTCCTTAACTTCTGCGACGACAACAATATTCGCGTGGACTGGTCTGCCGTGGCGCACCCGAAGACGAACGGACAAGTCGAGAGGGCGAACGGCATGATTCTACAAGGGTTAAAGCATCGCATCTTCAAGCGTCTCGAGAAGTTCCGAGCAAGATGGGTCGCCGAGCTACCGTCCGTCCTATGGAGCCTGCGCACCACGCCTTGCCGAGCGACTGGCTTCACGCCTTTCTTCATGGTACACGGGTCAGAAGCGGTCCTACCTACGGACATCGACTACGGCAGTCCACGAGTACGAGCCTATACTGAGGAAGGCAACCAAGTCGTGCTCAAGGACGCGATCGACCAGCTCGACGAGGCGCGCGACGTAGCACTGCTACACTCCGCCTAGTACCAGCAAGCCTTGCAGCGCTACCACGAGCGTAACATGCGCGTTCGCGAGTTCCAGGTCGGGGACCTGGTCCTCCAACGAGTTCAAGGCAGCAAGGATCGACACAAGCTCTCGCCCCCTTGGGAGGGGCCATTCATCGTCCACCAAGTGCTCCGACCCGGAACATTCAAGATCCGATACGAGGACGGACGGGTCGTCTCCAACGCATGGAACATCGAACATCTGCGACCATTTTACCCTTGAGTAACTGTTTAAATCTTATAAATCAGTGAATAAATACTGTATGCATTGTTCATATGTCTATAAGTTCGAAAACTTCTCGGTTGCCATGTTTCCGTACGTCGCAACTTCTCTAAAGGCTGAGCGGCGAGCGTCCCTGCACCCGTGCCGGAACGCTTCCCGCTCGGGGGCTACCCAAGGCACGATGCCCTCCTTCCGTTTTTACGGTTTTTCAAAACAAAAATCGACAACTATGTCGTAACCGATCGCACGGGCGAAAGGTTTTTTGGCGGCAGGCGCGACCTTGAGAAAAGTAAAGATGGCGGCCTGTGCGGGGCTTGACGCTGCTGCTCGTTCAACGCTCCTAGCACCTATGCCTCCGTGGCTACGGTGCGAAGGCTTGCGAGTACAGTCCAAGCCCACGGGTCCCTATCCGACCTCTTTTCAAAAGCGCTCGAGCAACTGCCCAGACCCCAGTCTAAAACGATTTTGACGACAAACCTCACGGGTTACTTCTCGAACTTCCCCAAGTGCTCGGGGGCTGCGAACGCGTGGCACCCCTTAGCGGTTCGAGAGGGCCGAGCTTCTCGACTCCTATCGCGGCTCCAGAGTAGAGCTTGGTCATCTCAAACTCCTAAGGTCTACTACACGTTATAGCAGTCGACCCTGGGTGCTCGGGAGCGTTCGAGCTGTAACACTTTTTGAACAAGTTCTCGATAACATAATGCTGTTCATGGTGTTACGCATACGAACTGTTCTTAATTACATACATCTGAACATGATACATCTAAGATCAACGCCTGGAGCTCTCTGGGTCTTCGGGTGCATATCTTGGCAGCAGGTCCAGGTCCTTCATGGCGGAGTCGGCCATGTCGCGGGCGAAGGCGGTGCAGTCTTCCTCGAGCTGGTCGCAATGCGCGTCGGAGATGCCAGGGGCCCAGCCGCCGCTCAGCGCCATGCGGTCCAACCCCTGGTAGTGCGAGTCGAACATGGCGAGCACCCGGTGCACCACCCTCCGAGCAGTCGACAACTCTCGCTCCCTGATCACTTCCAGGAGGCGCCCGACCTCTTCAAGAAGCCTGTCGTGGAGCATTGGCCCGATGGGGACACCGAGCCCCAACAAGACCCCGCCGATAGCTCTCGCGAGCTTAGCGTGATCCAGAATGCTCGCCTCACGAGACGCCTCCGACTCACGCCGGGCGTTCCTGGCCTGCTCCAGCTCAACCGCGACCTGCTCCCGAGCCATCTGGGACTGCTCGAGCTCGGCTCTGGACTCTGAAAAAGTTAACAAGTCGAAATCAACAAACATGGCACGACCAGTTCAGGAGAAAAGCGAGATCGGAATCAGAAGAAAGGGCTTACTCTCAAGCTGCTCCGACAGCTGCTTGATCGAGCCGTCCTTCTCGAGGATTTTGAGCAGGGCGGCATTCACCTCCTGCCTCTTCTCCGTGAGCTTGACGGTCATCCCGGCACGGTACACGCGCAACCCTGAAACCGCGAGAAGATGAGTCAGCACTGGTCAGAATGAGCAAAAGGAGAGGAGGTTGCAACTGGAGGCATCAAGCCTCACCGTCGACATCCTGCGACAACTTGGAGTTGTCCTCTCGAAGCCGGGTCGCCTCGTCCGTGACCTCCTGGAGCTTGTTGGTCACCTCGGAGAACTGTCGGTTGACCGTCCTAACGTCCGCTCCGGCGGTGATCAAGTCCTGCTCCAGTTCCGCCACCTTTGTCTCGAGCGCCACTTTCTCCTGGGCGGCGTTCTGGGCAGCGGTCTCAGCAGCGGCGACGGCGGTGGTGGCCTTCTCGGCGGCATCATTGGCAGTCGTCACGGTGGCCCGCAACTCCTCGATCTTCGCCTCCGCCTGAGCCAACCTCGTCTCGAGATATTCCCGCTCCGTCGTGGTGGTGGCAGCAGCGGCTTGCGCGGCCGTGGCATGGTCTTCCGCGGACTGTCTGGCGGTCTCGAGCGCAGCCCTCGACGACGCTTCGCTCGCCACCGCCCCGGCGGCGGCCACGCGGGCGACCACTAGCTGCATCTCCAGCTGGGCCCTCTCTGCTCGGAGCTCATCGACGGTGCGCGCTCTCCTCCTGCCGGACTCCGCGAGCGCCTGTTCCGGGCAAGAGTACATCGATCACAAAATTCGGAAGAACAAAAAGACAAGAGCAGGCTACTACTTCGAGGAGACTTACTGTTGTCGCGGGGAGGATGAGCTCGTCGAACGCACGACGCGCCCACAAGAGCCCACGCTCGAGGCTGCGACAGGCCGCAGTCTCTTCATCCTCGTCGCCGGACGCGTCCGCCTTGAAAGCGGCCGCCCACGTGGAGCGGGCAAGGTCGGAGATCCGCGCACCACCTTCCTCAAGCTCCGGCAGCAGGCCTGCGCCAGAGCCCTTCCTGACCACTTGAATCTCCGGGGAGGCGACCCCCGCTGCGCTCCCGGGAACATCGTGTTCTTGCGGAGCCGGGAGGGTCGGGCTCGCCGCGGGCGCTGCCTCGTCGACAGGGGCGGCGGGCCGGAGAGACGACGACTCTGGTGCGTCTGCTGCGGTCGAATCCACAACCGCCGCCGGGGGCGAGGATACGGCCGGGGTCAACTCTGCTCCGGCTACAGGTACCCCGAGAACCTCCTTGGCCGCCTCCGACGTGGCCGAGGACTCGGGAGCTCCGACAACTCCAGCCTGGCCCGGCGTCAGCTGTCCCGCCGTAGTTGCATCGGGCTCGGGCTCCTCATTGGCAGGCTCCGCCGCTTCAGCCGAGGACGCGGTCACGGGTGCGGCGGACTCAGAGGCCTCGACCCCCGACTCCTCCGACTCGCCCAGCATCCGCTCCAGCACAACTTCGTAGATATCCCTGTCGTTGCCCGGCAGGTCGGGAGCGTCGAGGTCAATGATTTCTAGGAGGCCGACGGCCATGGTGTCAGCTGCCGGCGCCTCCACTGCGACCCCACCCGCCTGCGACGCTGCAGGCACCGAAGTTTCTACCGCCGCCGACGCCTCGGCTCCGTGTCCGCCGGCCGGCGGCGGTGGGGGCGCGATCCTCTCAGAAGACGCCGCCGCGGCATCACCACGCCCCGTGGTGGCTTCGACCAACGGCTCAGTCGCCGCCTGCATCACGTCCGACGCCGGCGGTGGCGCCACCGGCTCTGCCACCTTGGTGGCCACGACCAGCCCGCTCTTGGCCTGCTCCGACAACGGCTCGACGTAGGGAGGCAATGGGCGGGACACGGGCTGCGCGTCGCGCGCGCCCAGCACTGCGCTTTTCAGAGGCGCGAGGCTGAGCACGCCAGTGTCGGCGCGGCTGAAGCAAACATGAATCAAGATCAAGAGATGAACAAGATGAAGAACGCAGAAACAACAAAGAATGGCGGGCGGGAGCTTACATGCTGGATCGGACGCGGACCCGTTTCGCCGGCCTGTCCAATGAGCCCTGCTCGGGGGCTGATCTCTTGGCCCCAGCCGACTCGGAAGCCGGCTCCTGGTGCTCCGCTGGCACGGGGGCTGGCCCACCTCTCCCCGCCGACTCGAGGGCTGGCCCACCTCTCCCCGCCGACTCGAGGGCGGCGCTCCGACCCCTCGGTGGCTCGGGGGCCGTCCTCTCGACTTCTGCCACGTCGGAGGCCAGCCCCTGACTCCCGCCAGAGGAGAGGGGAACTTGCACGGCCGGGGCCCCGCCGCCCCGGATGATTAAAGATTGGAGGCGCCACGGGGGAACGTTCGGGTCCCCTCCATGCGGCGCGCTCGATGCGGACGTCGGCGGGGTCGATCTCGCTTTGGATGACGAACGCCTCTTCAAGGAGTCCGAGTCCGGGCGGTCGGAGCCGTCGTAGAGATGGCGGGGCGAGGGCTCATGCTCCGCCGGCCGTTTGGGCAGATCGTCCCTGCATGGAGGATCTCTCCGCCCCTCAGAGGCGCGCGGGCCGCCAGGTGCCGCCTGAGAGCGGGTCACCCTCTGATCTTCTCGGGCGGGGCAGACCCCCGGCTGCGAGCTCGAGCCCGCAACTTTCTCATGAGCAGCCGGCTCTGGCCGCCGCGACGAGCTCACCTCCGCCGCCCGGCACGGCGGAGGTGAGGGCGACCCGGACATGTCGCTCCAGTCGACCGCCACGCTGGGCTCGTCCCCGCTCCACGGCGGCGACGGCGATGGGTCTTCGTTGGAGGAGACGTTGCGCTCCCCCGCCTTGCGACGCTTAATGCGGTCGTCGTTCCGATCGCGCTTGGCGATCTCTTTCTCCTTGTCCTGCTCTTTGCGCTCGGCCCTTCGCCTCTCCGCGGCCGCTTGGTTGCGCTTGAAGATCACCTCCTCCGGGAGAGGCGCCTTTGCGGGCACGAGATGGGAGCACTTCAACTAGAAGAACAGGAAGCAGGAGAGGAGAGGAGTTAGCGGCCAACGAGAATCTCCGAGAAGATCTAGATCGATTGAAGACACCGAACCAGTCGGAAAACTTATCGGAAGAAGAAGTCACTTACGAGTTTTTCTGTCCCCTCATGGGGGAGCATCGGAAGAAGCAGCGACGGCGGCCACACGAAGGTCGACTTCCCGATGGCCACCGACACGAGGCGCTGGATCTCGTTCAGCGACGGGAGCTCGGGCGCGGTCATGGTCCCTTCCCAAGGGGCCCTCCTGGCTGTCATCTCGCAGAGGCGCAGCGGCCGCCTCCGGAGCGGGACGACCCCCCGGGCGTGGTACTGGCCGATGACGGTTTTCAGGTCGACCCCGGCATCGCGAAGGCGGGCCAGCACCACCTAGTGCTCCTTGAACATCCTCTCCTGCTCCGCCTTCGGAGGACCATCAGTCCAGCTCCTCGGCGCCTGCCCGATGGAGTTCCCGGTGAACGCCGGCAGCGCGAACTCGGGGTCGTTCCTGAGATAGAACCACCCCTTGTGCCAACCGCTGTTCGAGCTGGTCAGTGAGAAGGGGATGTACTTGCTGCACCGGCCTTGCTTCATCCGGAGGTTGGCGCAGCCGATGGTCGCCGCGATGGGGCCGTCCTTCAGGCACGCGAACATGAAGAAGTACTTGAAGAGGTGCCAGTGGGCACTGATCCCCAAGTACCCCTCACACAGCGCCTCAAACGCCGCCATCTGTTGAACGCTGTTCGGGTTGAGGTGCTGAAGCTGAAGCTGAAGCCCGTACTCGAAGAGCACCGCCCGAATGAACCTCCCGGCGGGGATGGAGAAGCCACGCTCGTGGAACGCCACGAACGAGACAACATACCCCTTAGGCGGGCGCGGCACGGACTCCTCCCCGGGCACCTTCCACTCTACGGCGTCGGTGAGCGGAGGTAGCTACCCGGTGGCGACAAGGCGGTGCAGCATCGTGCGGGACACGTTGGAGCGCGACCAGTTCGACATGGCGACGGCAAGCGTTCGCGTGCGACTCCGGCGAAAGCTGTGGCGGCGCTGCGGGCGTGAGGGGCGAAAGAAGCGGACGGCGAGGGCAGAGGAAAAGGCAGGGGAGTAAAAGTCCCAAACCCTTGGCCGGCGCGCGGTTAAAAAAGAAGGGGCGCGGCCACCGGCCTTAAATGACGGGCCCACCGCGTCGGGGAAACGCTCGCCCACGCGTGCGCGCCCCGGCGTGACTGGCGCCCGCCCGTGCAGTGCCTCGATCCTCGCAGGTACCTGAACCGTCCCCGCTCTGTCTTTTCAAACCGTCTTGTCCGCCACGTCGGCCACGATGCCCGCGTCGACCACGACGCCCACGACGTCCACGACTACCTCAGCAGAACAACCCGGTACCGCAACAACACTACTGAAGTTTAAAACCCCACGAGCGAGTCTACAACTCACTCGTGGGCTACATCCGGCGGATGCGCTCGCGCGCACCCACCGGGAAGATCAAGAACAAAAATCGACGCAAAGCCTTTCGACTGAGCCTGTGTGCGAGTCCTTGACTCCCCCTCAGGCTCGGGGGCTACTGACGAGGGCCCAGATTAGGGCCCCCTTTGACGGCGAGATAATCACTCTTGAGGTGGAGTCTTCTGACACCATTGACAATGTGAAGGCCAAGATTCAAGACGAGGAGGACTAAGGACCCCTGTCAAGACCATCACTGGCAAGACGTCTTGTTTCCGACTAGCTAGGAGCTTCTCCGACAAGCCTCTCACTGAGCGGAAGCTTCTCCGACAAGTCTCCGCCTCGCACGACAAGTCTCCGCCTCGCACGACAACCTGCTCGTTCGCACGAGCAGTCTCCGTCTCCGACCAAGACACGACCCATACCACGTGGCGCAACCTCAACACGCGAACTCTTCCGCTACGACGCGTGGGGCACCAGTCCCCCACGCCATGCAAGCTCACCAGCTGGCGGCACGCGCGGGCAACCGGTTCTGACAGGAGCCTTAATGCAGCTCTGCTCAGCCGCGCGGCCATCAACACGCCGTCACATCCGACCCTGCAGCACGCCAACTCCGACCGAGGCACTCGAGTGCCCCCTACGATAAGCACTGGCCTACGATTAGGCCTTAACGTGGCGAGCTCTTCCCGTACTCAGGCGGGTTGAGTCAGCACCGAACTACTCGGAGGAAGCACTAGGCGTCCCAAGTGAACAGGCCCGCCCGGCCACGCGGCGGCCTCTACGACAACATAACGCGGCTCCTCTTCAATGCGCCCTGACAGACAGCGACGCACGAGAGGACGTCCCAGCGGCCAACACTGTAACTCTTACTTTATTTTCCCTTTTTGCCCTTCCCCCTTGCGTCTATAAAAGGGAGAGGAGGGCAACCGTCACAAGGGCTGACGAACTAAACACTTGCATCCCAGGGACTTGGGCTCGACACCCTCTCCCGACCAGTTTGTAACCCCTACTACAAACAACCCTACCACGGGAACATGACAGCTCGACACTGGACGTACGGTATTACTCCTCGGAGGCCCGAACCAGTCTAAATCCCGTTGTCTCCTGCGCTAACCATCCAAGTCCGACACACGATCGATACAAATTTACTGTCCGGCGGTAGAGAACCCCGACACTTATACTATCCTCATAAGAATCAAAACGCAGATAGTCTCTAAAGGATAGACACTTGGGTGGTTCACATGTGCATCACTAAGCAATATATTATTAACAGTTGAGTGCATTTCAGGATTTGTCTGAACTCTGAACATTTAGTTCACATGTGCGTTACTAATCATCTAATAATCTAGTTAATGGACTGCAATTGAAAGAGGTGGCAATAAGGGTTCTTCCGCTGCGGCTGTTTGCGCACGCAGGTACATCACAACCGTGCAAGGAGGTAAAGCTGCAGTCGGCGCTGCAGAGCCACGCCTGCCAGGATGGGAGAGGAAGCCGATGCGCTATCCGTCAGCGCGAGGAGAACCCTCTTCCATGGTCTGGTGGAACACTGGAACCTCGATGGCGTGGCGTTGCGACAGGTTCGGGGTGGTTGGGGGAGCGGAGGGTGCTGGCATGCTGCGGGGCATTTTGGGTGCGAACCTAGGAGAGGGTGAGGGGAAAGGTGACGACAATCGCGGCGGCGTCGCAGACGGGTGGGAAAGGGGAACGAGCCGCCGCCCGGGTAGGCCGCCGTGGCCACCGCCACTCCCTCAGCCGAGCTCGTCGATGCTGCGGCCGCCCCGGTGGGTCGCCGTGGCAGCCTCCGCTCCCTCCGCAGAGCTCATCGAGGTCGCCGGTCGCCGCTCCTCGGAGCTCGCCGTAACCGCCGAACCCGCGAAGCTCACCGTCACCGCTGCTCTGCGGAGTTCGTCGGGGATTTCGCTCGGGGGGGGAGGGGGGTCGTACGGTTGCTGCGGGGGAGCTCGCACCTGTCGCGGGGGAGCTCATGGATGCCGCGGAGGAGCTCGCCGTCCAGGGGGAGCGCGCCGCCGTCACCGGGACTGGAACTTGGAAGGAGTTGGCCGGTACCGAAGAGTGGAGGAACCGCGGAAAAGAGAGAAAGAATAAAAAATAAACGGCGGAAGGAGAGAGGCACCCACGAATAGGGCCGGGGAGCGCACAGCGGGCCCAGCGGGTACGCTGGGCGGGTATGGTAGGCGTGAGTGAGAAAATTATTATGTTTTTGGCAGAAATACTCTCCAAAATGCGATTTTTTTGGTACTTCATAGTCCTTCCACTTATCCACTCCTAAAAACATACGACGGGTGGGTCCGACGTGAGGGGTAAGGTGGGTCCGATTTGGGTGAGAAAAATTTTCAATTGTCTTCGCTCCTTATAGTATAGATCACTTCCTCCATCCACAAATATACGATGTTGGTTAATCTATTTTTGTAACTTATTTTTTTATTATAACTAATTAACGTCATGGAAGGAGGGACCGAGAGAATACTACTCAGGTTAGTTTTCGGGTTAGTATTCCCTATTTATTTACTTAAACTTTCACTAACTATCCGTCACATCAATCTCCGGACACTAATTAGAATTGTTAAATATAGATTAATGACAAAACTCATTCCACAATCCCTACCTTAATTTTCAAGACGAATCTAACGACTCTAATTACGTCATGATTAGACAATGTCATGCCACAGTAACCAATCTCTAATGACGGATTAATTAGACTTAATGGATTCGTCTTGCAATTTCCGGTCCATTCATGTAATTGTTTTTGTTACTAGTCTATGTTTAATACTCCTAATAGACCTTGAAAGAGGATCCAAGAGAATTTATTTCTTTTGGAAAATTATGGGCTGCAATTTTTTCCCAAAAATTTAGAGGTCCATACGTAAAAATTCATAGACAGTAGGGTTTTTGGGTGGATTGTTACGAAATTCGAGGTCTTTTTGGGAAATCATGGACTGCAAACATATTTTTTCGAAAGTTTAGGGGTTCATATGTAAACTCATGGACTGCAAACATATTATCCTGAAAGTTTAGGGGTTGATGTGTAAAAATCTGTGGACCGCGGTCATGATTTTTTCTAAGTGGAAGGGTTCTTTTTGCAAAACCACTGTTGCTCAACCATTCTGGGTTGTCCGTGCGGCCGATCCGACGGTCGGGAGAGGCCAACGATTATGTTTGGGTATTTAGTTAATTTGTGGAAAACTGAAGGTTTTTTTTAAAATGTCTGGGGTCTGAGTAGGTTGCATCGAAGTTTGGGATCTTTTATTTAAAAATTATGTGTTGCAATTTTTTTCAAATATTTACGGGCTCATACGTAAAAATTCATAGACAGTGGAGTTTTCGGGTGGATTATTACGAAGTCCTTTTTTGGAAAATTATGGACTGCAAACGTATTTTCCCGAAAGTTTAGGGGTTCGTATGTAAAATCATGGACTACAAACATATTTTCCCGAAAGTTTAGGGTTTCATATATAAAAATCCTTGGACCTCGGGCATAATTTTTGCTAAATGAAAGGGTTTTTCAGCAAAATGTATTTTCCCGAAAGTTTAGGGGTTCATATGTAAAAATCCTTAGACCTCGAGCATAATTTTTGATAAATGGAAGGGTTTTTCAGCAAAATGATAGTTGCTTGGCTAAGAGATTCGTCCTCGAACTCTTGGCATTGGGTCAGTTTCGTCCCCCAACTCTTGAAAGGTGCAGTTTAGTCTCCGAACTCTTCTATTCCGGTTCACTTTCACCCCTCATCCGACCAGGCTGTCCACGTAGGCGTGCCACATCACCAAAACGTGTGTTAGGGATTTAGTACACGGGTGAAAAGACGAAATTATCCTTCCCTTCCTTTTCTCTCCTCCACGGGCTGACATTCTGAAGCCTCCTTTTCCCTTCACCTCCCCACTGCCGCCGCCGCCTGGCATTCTGAAGCTGCAGCTTCGTTGATCACTAACAGTTGCTTTCAGTTCTCTAATTTGTTGTCGTGCATGTTATCTGTAATCTATCATTTCATCCCATTGTCCATGAAAATGCACTAGTAGCTCTGACACACTTCCATTCATAGCCACCAGGTTCTGAATCACTTGTTTAGCTCTCCCAGAAAATTCAGGGTCAATCCAATGCTTAAAATCACATGGATTCAGCACATCTGCACATTGCAAGAAACGTCTTTTTTTTTTGAAATAAACATTGCAAGAAACGTCTTCCTGCATCCAACACCAAACCAACAGCAAGCTAGTCTTGGATACTGACCATGGCAGCATGTAATCCCTGTCCGAACCACTGTGCCCTCTCTGTGTTCTTCGAGCAGTCGCTCAAGCTGACAAAACAAATGAGTATGGTGTGAAAATCAATAGCTGAACAGCAATCGAACTCACAAAATTAGTGCCTATTGAATAGCTGAACACCAATCAAACTCACAAAATCAGTGCCTAACCCCCATCTCTGCATACCGGCTACTCGATTCCTCACTACCAGGTGGCCTCCACTCCTTTCCCACTGTCGATCCGCTCCTGTGGCGGCCACCTCGGGCCATGGCTGCAGCTGATTTGGAGGCGAGCGGCAGGGAGGCGAAGACGAGCAGGGCGGGCAACAGCAAGGCGGAGGCTGCACAATAGGGCTAGGCGGAGCAGTAGGGAGGCGAGGTGAGGCGAGAAGCCTCCTGTGCGGTTCGTGAAAGGCAGAGGTCAACGCCGTCGCCTCCCAGCCTGTGGAGGAGAGAAAAGGAAGGGAAGGATAATTTCGTCTTTTCACCCGTGTACTGAATCTCTAACACACGTTTTGGTGATGTGGCACGCCTACGTGGACAGCCGGGTCGGATCAGGGTGAAAGTGAACCGGAATGCAAGAGTTCGGGGACTAAACTGCACATTTCAAGAGTTGAGAGACGAAACTGACCCAAGGCCAATAGTTCGAGGACGAAAGTGGCTATTAACAAAACCTGCTTGCTCGCTCCACAAAGGAAGCCTTGACACTTTCGAAACACAAAGGTGACAGATGTGTAAACTGTCAATTTTGGTTTTAAAATGTACGGAAACGGAAATCAAATAAGCCGCCACTAGCCCACTAACAGTCTTCTGAGTGTTAAGTTCAGAACTATCGGCATATTCGCAGGCGCATGGCCACGAACCAAAATCTTTTACTGTTACCATGTCGTGCACTTGTACAACTTTACCCCGAGGGCTGTCTTACAACAAAAAGGTATAATACAAGCTAGAGCAACAGCCGAAGACGATGCCCGTCACATCTGGTTACAGCTTACAGCCTACAGGTTCACACATCGCTGTTCAAAACAAAGCTAAGTGCGTTTCAGATAAACATGGGGTAGCCGGGTAGAATCTCAGCCAGGCCTATGAGAAGGTGTCTTCCCTATCACCTTCCGCAACCTCACCCTCCTCGATGTTACTGAACTCCAGGAAATGTGTCGGCCGGTGGTCCTCATGGTAGAAGTCCCGGGGCATCCCCAGCTTCATATTATACTTCATCAGTGGGTCGTGCTTCACCCCCATGAAGTTGAAGTTCCAAGGTGTGTTATCTGGAACCTGATTGGAACAAAAACATCAAAGTTAGTGTTGAAGCAATGTGACATAAGATGCAAAAGAGAGGTTTTAAAGTGTGCTTAAACAAGTACACATACCATATAGAACCCAAGGAAGCGGTCACTCAGAAGCATCTGGACCTTCTCATAATGGGTTGGGAGGTATCCATGAGGGTTGCTCCCGTTGTCCTTGTTGCTGCGTCCCCACTCGTAACCGCTTGGTGTCAGCTTGTATGCAGTCAACGAGCAAGATCCTGGCGTGAAGCTGCATGTCAGAATGATGCACTTCTCACCATCCCATTGTTTGTTGCCCTCCAGAATCTTTGCGTGTGACGTCAGGTCCTGGAAGAACAATGCAGTTAGTACAATGAATTCGGTAGAAAGAAGGCAATAAAGTTAAATGAAATAAGCTTCTGACAACAGCTAAAAAATGCTAGATAGGGTTCAAACCTGTGGGGATAGCTGTGGAGCTTCATTTGGCTGTGTATGCATCCATCCCAATGGTTCCAGGTCGTTAAGGAACTCATGCTCAGGAAGATTTGCTGGCAGGGTTACCATCTGGTGAGTTCCATGCTGCGGAGGAATGGCTATGCACCTGATCTCTTTAACTTGAGGATTGTCCTGTGGACTCAGCCCGTACAAAAATCCAGCAATTTGTGTCCGCAGATCAGCTATGCATATGAACTTCTTCAATATGTTCTTTGGCATAATGTAAGTGTAGCCAGTCTCCTGCAATCAGAATGGATGCAATCAGTAACCATTCAACACTTCTTTTGTAAGAGATGCGATTACTGTACTGACCTTTATATCATCAGAATTGACATAAATGTGATTGACACGAAGATACAAGTTTGTGGCAGAGATGGCCCTGACACGCCAATCAGTCTTCGACGCGAATGCTGCTTGCTCGTATGGACTTGTTGTCGTGATAATGAGCTCATCTCCATGTACATTTGTGGTCCTTGTGGTAACAGCAGTTAACTGTGTCGTCTCTCTAGACTGCAAAAACCAGGTGAAACCAAGAGTGAGCAAACTGATAAGATTATATCTGAAAAAAAAAACAAAAGTGCAACTATTAATGCTTTACCTGTTTCTCAATCTCAGCTATCTGTTGCCGCTGCTGTGATGGTGGAGCAATTTCAGCACCAAGTATGATATCTCGCATTTCAGATTGTGTCAGTGCAGAAGTGTTGACATTGTTTTTCTTTGCATAATCAGATAGAATGAGGTCCCTGAGTGCACATTCAACCTTCAACCACTGTTCATCATTCAAAGTTGGCCATATATGATGTGGTTCAGTAACAATTGTTTTGTCAGGTTTGAGCAACATCTTAGCCTTCTCGTTATTCACATGTAGAGCCCGTAGAATAAGTACAATACGAGAGAATGCTGTGTATGAAGAGATACTTTTCAACCAATCATCATATATATTATAAAGAACCATCTGCGGTTCAGTTGCCTTCAGAATAAGATCACCAAACTTCTCAATCTTTAAGCAAGCCTGGAAAGGAAGCTGAAGCTCACTGCCCTTGATAACAATGTTAGGGAAGTCAAGAAGATGGACCTCCAATGGATCCAACATTCCCTTCCTTGTCACAATAATTTGCTTTGGCTGCTCTTCTACAGGAAGAGATCGAACCAATGCAGCAACCTCCTCAGCTGTTTTCCACTTGGCCAGCTGTCCAAGACGCTTTTGCCCCGCCCATACACTTGTGTGGATAACCTGCACATTATGATCCATACTAAGTTCAGATCTTCCATGTTTAGGCCTTTAGGGTACTACAGCAATAACAAAAATTTCATAAAAACAAGAACAGAAATCGGAAAAGAACATACCTTAAGGAAAAGTTGACCAGTTCTTGGATTGAAAATGAAAATAGCACCGTTGATTGGTTTTGTGGTCAAGTTACCCTCAAATGTTTTGTGAATAGTGACTCGATACACATTTGTATCATCCACAAACCATATGATTTGATTGCTGAAGATCTCTCCATAGTTTTGTGAAGACAGATATGGTTCAGTGGGTTCAGATGAGTACAACTGCAGACCCTTCCTTATCCTCTCCCTCAGCACATACAGAGCAGGATTTGACTGAAACGGAAAGTCAAGGTTACTCAAATTGGACATCTATTACAGTAGAGTGATCATCAAATAAAAAAGAGCTAGATTTAAACATAGATTTATACCTTCATGATCTTGTTCATTGCTTGCTGAAGTAGTGGTTTTGATCCAGGGAACCAGTTGCCAAAGGCGGAGTGCAAATTATACGCTAGATCAAGTCCAATCATCACTCCTGCAACAGATGTCAATGAACATTAGCTGTATTCAATGCAACAAGTAAAGAAGACAGGAAATTGGTAGTTCATGGGCACTCAGAAGCATACCAGTTGGTGACGGGTAGATGGACATGTTATCTGTTGTGTAATCCATGAACTTGGCTCTTGTATAACGTTCTATGTCATGCGAATCATAATCTCCCCAACGCAGCTGAACATCAACCCAGTACTTGTTACTTGCTTTCTGATCAAAGACATCCTTCGATTCAGAAACTAAGCTTGGTTTTGACATCTGCCATCTGTGTGCAGCAAAGAGGAGGATATCTGCGCATGAACTGTTCATCTTGTAACTCTTCCTGGGATGAATCGTCTCTTTCTGTACAGTCTCAATCTCCAATGCATCCAACTCTTGGTCCAAAACTTGGCAAAGATCCATAACAACACTTTCATGTATCTTCTGCCAAAGATGTGCACGGAAGATCTGGATCAGAGAAATCTTCAATGTAGGAATTTTCCCATGCATGAATATCCCCGTAAGATCTAGCTGGACCTGGAAACCAACATACACGTTTGCACGATTGATAGTTGGTGACCACCATAGGGTAAATCTTCGATTGGGGATTTGATTGAGCCCAGAACGCTGTGCATTTGTCAGTTTCTTGTATTTCATAGACTCTTCAAAACCTGATGCCTTCTCCCAAAACAGACCCTCCCAGGTAGGGAAATAAGTTCCTTTAAATAATGTATGTTCCAGGATACCCTCTACACCACCAAGCGCTTGAATGACATCAGTTCTGTAGTTATTTAGGTTCCAAAGCTTCCCATCATGCCGCTGATGTGTCCACCAGAATGGGTTCTGTTTCAGCACTTGATATTGCTTAAAATCTGTTCTCACTCTCCATCCTTTATCATAGGCTAGCGTATGGCGGTCCTTTTGGAAAAGAGTGTTGATACGAGGTATACCTCTATCCCAAGAGTCTTCAAGATCCTCAAGAGTCAACCGTCTGTTTTGAGATTGTGCCTCCTGCCTCTTCAAAGCATACTCAGCCCAAACACGCTGTGAATCAATAAACTCACTCTCCCATGGCTGGATGTAGCGATACAAGTTAGGAATAAGTTGGTCCTCTTCATGGCTCATACCACTTCGGAAATGTGTGACACCAACATCTGTCTGCTTACTATACCTAAGATCGCTTTGTGGTATAAGAATATGACCCATCGACAACATTCCTAGACCTCCAATTTCCTTAGGTGTATAGAAGATGACAGGAGGAAACCTACTAGGCATCTTTGAATTCAGGCCGATCTTAATACGAGTCTGGATCTTGTTTTCACATTTGACAAGTAAATCCAAAAGCTCCTGCGTATGTACTGTTGCTTCACGGAAATATGTCATGAGGCCAATGAGAGCAGTATTCCACTTGTTGACTATCTTGGTGAACGTTGTTGACCCTGATGACATGAGAATCTGCCTAACACGGTTCTCAAATACCTTCATATGCTCATCATCGACTCTCAGGAAGGCAATTGCTGTCCTTTCTTTTGTCTGTTCATTCTGCAAATTCCATACTCCATCCCTTGTGTTGCTGAAAGCCTCCTGAGTCATTCGTATCTTTGGCAGTATACGGACTTCAAACCCACACATGCTAAAAAGCAGGTTTGGATTGTCCTTACTGTAAACAGAGACAAAGCTATTCTCCCATTCTAAGGTTGTAATGCTCCGTGGAAGGCGGTTCTTCATATCCCAGAACACACTTCTTCCAAGATTTACATCATGTTTCATCAGCCTCATTCTTGCATCTCTAGGCCAACATTTCTTGTTATTGTAGCCAACCATGTTCTCATTGTTAGGATCAGGATGTTCTGTCAAGTAACGCTGAATTAGATCTCGCGCTTCCTCATGAGTGAAGCGGAACAATATGTGCACCTTGTCAATGTATCGAGAATACAATCTGATGGGATGCCTTGTCTCAACTTTTGTGTCAGCATATGTAAGGAACTCATTTGGCATCTGAGGTGGTCCAGCAAGCTCACTTGCACGTGTTAGACCGAGAATCAGGAGATCCAGCACAAGGCCATAATACTGAACAACAAAAGATGCAAACTGAAGCCCTCGAATGAGACCATAAGAATTTGTGTGGCTCATGTCCTTGTAAGACAACACAACATTGTTCTTTGCAGTGACATAATCAGCTATGTTATGATCTAAGACCAACCGAAGAAGTCTGTTCAACAGTGTCAGATCAATTTTTTCAAAGAACTTCTCAAATTTTGTCTGGAGCATCACAACACACTGTCCATCACTTGTGTCCCATATATCCTGTAAATTATTTATGCCCTGGCACCATTTATAAACAAGTAGAGGTGGCGGTTCAGAATCAGCAGGCTTCACCCAATTTGGGAAGAGATGACGTTTATCCCCCTCGTACCACAAGTACTGGTCAAGGTATGCATCAGTGATTTTTTCAAGAGGTTCGATTTCATATACTGGGATCAAGTAGCTGTATAAATCCATGAATTCTATGCCAACTTCTTTGAACGCACGCTGAGTAAGAAGATGCCTTTTTATCCTTGACAGTGCTTCATGTGGATTATCATAAGCTTGTTCAATCAACCCAAGCTCCTCCCGTTGCAGTTGGTTCAACCTAACTGCTACGCTGTATGACTCCTTCAGCCTTTCAAGTGCAAGTATAAGAAGTTTGGTGTCATGCTTGTATGATAGTGGCGGAAAAGGAATTGGTGAGAACTTCCTTGATTCCAGCCAGTGAACTGTTGTTGTGTAAATAGCAACAGCTTCCTCAGGAGTTACATATGGGCCATCTTTCAGGTAATTGTGTTGCCTCTCTTGTTCTGCCTTCAGCCATAGACGAGTTAGCCTTCCAAGATTTTTCCGACAAACAGTCTTGTCAACTGTGGCACCACGCCTGATACGCTCACGGTTGTAATGAGCAACATTTGTCCACCAATCGGCCTTTGACTTCACATAACGAAGAATCATGTTCTCAATAGGCACAGGTAAGCCAGGGACTTTCCATGGGATATTTGCCTTCCAGCATCGCCATGCCTCACTAAGGTGCTGTAATATAGTCCGGGCCTTGTTTTGCTTGATGCCCTCTGGCATAGCATCTAGAACATCATGCATAACTGCAGCACGAAGCTCCAAATCAAAATGAGATTCAACACGTTGCTTTGTTACGGTTTTGGCTACTCCCTTCGAATGCCGACCCTCAAACTGCCTTGCCAGCAGATTACCCAACCAGCGCTCCAATAATGGGACAATACCACGGAGGAAGAAGAGCCAAACTCTCCACATTGGAGCCCAAAACCCACAGCCAGGTCCTTTTCCAACAGGGCCAGTGTTGAAACGGTAATATATCAAGTGCTTCAGATCCTTGCACATCCTAATCTGCCTCATCAATCGGTACTTGTACCTATACATACCGGTTAGCTGGCCAACATGAGAGAATATGTATTGCAGACCATCTGCCAACTGGAAAGCATCAACATTTCCCAGACGGAACTGGATGTTAGCATCAACAACCAGCTTAGTAAGTCGTAAAATTTCACGACACAGATGGAATGCATTTCCAAAACGAGATTTTTTCCTTTCCTTTGTTGTAAGAGTCTTCACGGGTTTCAAATTGAAATTGTAGTCCAAATGAAGATAGTTAAGATTCTTCCTGTGAATCAACAAGTTCAGCATGTTGTACCCCTGCTTGCAAACTTGCAGGCCTGCTTCCGCCCAGTCAAGCTCAGTAGTTTGGAAAAACTTTGTTGCTTGGAGTGAACGGAACAGATGCTTCTTTTTCTGAGCCTTGGGAGGCCTATGATGTAGCTCATTGAGTACATAACACTTCAACAGTTTCTGGTAACTCACACGTACTTTCACAGGATAAGCTGGAGGGCTGAAAACAGGTATTAAAAAAGATGGAAGTCAGTTGAGCAGTAATATGAGTAGAAATATTGAAATATACCATAAAATAACAAGGAATAGACTTTGTTTGGTAGCAAACTAGCACTCACCAATGCTCCTTGAACCACTCCGATACAAGAGGAATGTCCTCTGCACGACGTGTTCTGCCAGATCGCATGTTAAATGGCTTTGGAGCAAAAAGTAATGATATGCCAGCAGCTGTTGTATCAGTGTAGAGTTCAGTGCTTTTCAAGAGAGGCTCCACATCTTCTGGGAGACAAAAATCTTCATCATCGTCCTCTTCGGTTGCTTTCCTCTCCCGACGATCAACCTTGTTAGTTGAAGTGATGGGATTTATCAGAGGATCATAGTAGAATGCTGGCAAATCTGGATCCTCTGTCTTGATATACATTATCATGGGGGTATGATAGATTCCAAGTTTCACTTTCCTTGGCCTGTTATTGTATAGATGAGGGAAAGCAATCCTATACTCAGTTCGAAGTGGCTGACGAATGATGAGTTTATTTATGTCATTAAACTCATTCCAGTCCTCATCACCCTTCTCCATATCACGGTACAGCGGCTCAAACTTTGGACCCCCTGATAAAATATAGATCTGTTAGTGCTAGATAGGAAAAAATAAGCACAAATCGAAGTATCAAACAATAATAAATTAATAACAGTAGGCAGAGTTTCCCTCTTTTGACAAAGTATATGACAATATATATGGATAAAAATAAGTTTTATTTATCCAAAGACCTACGAAGACAGATACACAACATTAAGGTGCGCTAAATTTTCTTGTACTCGTGTTAACATGGAAACTTCAATAGTTCAATACCATGAAAGACTACTTGGTTCTAACCCCACTGGAATAAAAGATGGCAAAAATCATAACAATGACTAAACTTAAAGCAGACATGCATACCTGGAATGCACATATTTAGTGCCTTGGCGGTAAAGAAAGATTCCATATCAAACAGGTAGAAATAATTCCTATCAATCAGGTCTGACAACAGCTGTCCAGCAAGGCGATATAGTGTTGCCATTATGGGAAGAGATAGATGCCATCTCCTGTAGCTGGGGCCATTTATAAGCTTGGTCTTCATAAGAGGCTTGTGGTCATAGAACCATTCATATACAGCTGCATCTTCTTCGCTGTCCAACTCCAACTGTATAGCCTCAAGTGGTTCAACATCCAACAGATTATCAGCATAGTCCAGTGGAGGTTCCTCATCATCAAATGGAGGAAAGCGCATTCGTTTAAAATGCCGCCTATCCCTCTTCTCTCTCCGCATCATGATCCACATTGTACCCCACTGAGGAACACATTAAAAAGGCAGGATTAAGCATAAAAAAATAGAAAGTACATGTAACAACTGATTCTACAGTTTCACAAAGAATAGCAGTTTCTAATATATAAAAAGCTCAATATGTACAAAAGGGTGTGAGAAGTCTGTGAATTGTTACCTGTGCAAGGTATATGGGTTCCACCACCCAGGGGATTTCATTTACAAAAGTGATAGCTCCAGTAATGTGATACAAAATTTTCACATGCCGAACCTGAAAGCAATAAAACAAATCATTCAAATGAAATGCCAACAATCCTCTGAGTGACACAAAGAAACTATTTAACAGTACATCTAAAAGGACATGACAATATACCTGCTCCCAAGGCATTGGCATGTTCTCCAGTAGTTTGTAGACAGCATGGGGCACAAATTTGAGTGCTCCAAGATAAACACGCTTGTCGTGCCGGTACTTCTTGGAGGACATGTCTCCGTGATCTCTGTAATGAAAGAAAAATAAGAAAGCATGCATACTGTGCATCCTAAACAGGACATACACTCTACAAAAATAAAGGGCATCATCGGAACAAGAAAATCCACTGGATGTACACTAAAACATTTTTATGCAGATAAAAGGCCCAACCAGCGCAACCTGAACGCTAAAAGCATACATCTCAAGTAACAGAAGCTAGGGATGCCACCTTTACCGTAGAAACCAGAAACTCAGATACCGCAACAGTATGAAAACAGCACCCTATGCACGCTGGCGACAAGCAATGGATCCCGAAGAACCCCACACAAACACATAACTTTTCAACAGCCTACATAGATTCATCATTCTTAGATCTGTAGAACTATTTTAGGAGTTTGTCCTTTAGTCAGTTGGGTCAAAATTGGAAGGGAAAAATACTCAGTGGTTATTAGCTCGACCACATCATATAACAGACTATAAATTACAAAAACAATACTTCAAAATTACCATAAAAGGTACATATAATCAACAAAAAGAAACCGATACACCAAAAGAAGCTAAATCGGCTAGCACAACAATAAGGATTGTGCATCTACAGTGCCCAAACCATGATTCCCATGTAGCTTGAGATTCGGATTGGAAGTTTGTGCTGCTCTTAGACTAAAAGAACTACACATCTCTACCATGGCCTACATCATCAATTATAATACACATAAGTTGGGACTTAAGGTCTGAAGCCAATTTCAGTATCACATCACTAGTCACTAGGCCACAGCAAGTGAGCGTGCTACCACACAACAGTTGAATTACCCACGCAGCTGTAACCTTCCAAAAGGCACATCAGCTTCTCTACTCGCACATCATGTAACACTAAACTAGAGGCCCATCGAAACACAATCAGTTCAAAGCTAAGCATAACTAAAACAACCCGAACCCGTAGCCCAACACGAACCAAAAGCACTAAAACTCAGCCAGGATCATAAAGCAAAAGCTGAAAACATCCAAAGGGGAGGCGGATCTGGAAGTTCACCTGATGATTTTGCGGACGTGCTCGGGAGGCATGTCCTCCTTCTGCGCCTCGACGAACCCGAACTTGCGCTTGTCGCCGTAGCGCTTGGAGTTGAGCTGGTGCCACTTGCGGGCCTTCTCCACGAGCTGCGCCTCCAGCTCCGCCGGCGTCAGCGGCTTGGCGCCCTGCGGCGCCCCGGCCGGCGGCGGCGGGGGCGGGGGCTGGCCTGCCCCGGCCCCCGTCGTGCCCGGAGGAGGAGGGGCCGCCGCCATGTGCGGCGGCAACGGGGGCGGCGCGCCGTTCCACATCGGCGACGGGGCGGCGCGGCGGCCTCCCGCGGCTGCCTAGGGTTTTAGCGTCGTCGAGCGGGGTGGTGTGTGTTCGAGAGGGGTCGGGGTAAAAGAGAAGGGGAAAAAATGGAGATGGGAGAAGGAAACCGATGGGATCGGGTGGCTTTGGGGATATTTGTATCTCGGGCCTCTGCGATTAGCCGACTATTATGATGATGGCGGTGGAGTCGAGCCGACTTTGATGTTTTGGGCCGAGCTGTGAGCGGCTTGACGGGCCTGGGTTTTCTGTGTCGTCAATTTCGGTCGGATGGCGATGGGCTTAGCTAGCAGGCTCTTGCGACTTCTCCAATTTTTCAGTAATTTTCCGAGTGCCTGAAATAAAATTGGGCAAACTGGATATGGATTCTTTTTTATTTTTTAACCTTTTTTAAACTAAAATTTTAAAAATAATCCACACCGAACTATATTTCCAAGAAGTAGCCCTTTTGGTCGCGCTAAGCCGCGTGGCGCGACTAATAGTTGAGCCGCGCCATATGAAGTGGCGTGACTAATGTACACGGTGGAATTGAAAAAAATCGCATCTTACGTGGCAGACTGAGTCGCGCCACACGGCCTGGCGTGACTCACGAAGGAGCCACGCCACGCATAGTGGCCTGACCATATCTATCTCCATCCTGGACTGGGAGTTCCAGGTCTCATTTAGCTATGTTTCGTCATTCCTTTTAATTATCAAATGAGCTCCTAAATTTGTGAAACTCGAGATGTATGATCTATAGAGTGCATACGTTCCATTTTAATTATGTGCACTCGAAACCATGATGTATAAAATGAGAGATCTAATTTTGAAATAGCCTAAGTGTTATTAGATCAACACATGAAAATTGTCAAGTCTGAAAATAGAGTCAACTAGTCAACTTCGAGCATACTTTTTGAGAAATTTTACACTAAGACCTTAAATACTTTTGGGCTACAAGTGAATTTGGATGTTCATAGGAAAGTTTGGACAATTGTTGGTCAAATATAACAAAGAATGCATAGTTTAAGGGAGGTTTAAAGTTGGAAAGTTGTGTTGTTTTATACTTAGCTGACAAACTTAGAAAACAGCACAAATTTCCAACTTTAAGCCTCCCTTAAACTATGAATTCTTTGTTATATTTGACCAACAACTTATCTAAACTTTCCTATAAACATCCAAATTCACTTGTAGCCCAAAATTATTTAGCATCTTAGTGTAAAATTTCTCAAAAAGTATGCCCAAAGTTGACCAGTTGACTCTATTTTTATACTTGGCAATTTTCATGTGTTGATCTAATAACACTTAGGCTATTTCAAAATTAGATTTCTCATTTTATACACCGTGGTTTCGAGTGCACATAATTAAAATGGAACGTATGCACTCTATAGATCATACATCTCGAGTTTCACAAATTTAGGAGCTCATTTGATAATTAAAAGGAATGACGAAACATGACTAAATGAGACTTGGAACTCCCAGTCCAGGATGGAGATCGACCTGGTCACGCTCGTGAGTCACGCCAGGGCGTGATTAGACTTTTTCCAATTCCACCGTGTACATTAGTCACGCCACTTCATGTGGCGCGACTCAACTATTAGTCGCGCCACGCGGCTTGGCGTGACCAAAAGGGCTACTTCTTGGAAATATAGTTCGGTGTGGGTTATTTTTAAAATTTTAGTTTAAAAAGGGTTAAAAAATAAAAAAAATCCTGGATATGCAGCGTCAAATGAATGGGTAGCAACGTCACTTCACAATATTGTTAGCAATAAATTTTTATTTTAATATATCTTTCAATTTTTATAGCCGTAGCACGCACAATGTGAATTGTAATGACATCGAACTTAAGCTTTTCACCGTTGCTTTTCGTGAAAACCAGTGCATTCAGAAATTAGAGTTCTGCAATATCTTCATTGAATTGTTGAATAAAACAAGGTATCCCAATTAAGTTTCCTTTCCTTGAGTGTAATTGAATTTAGAACCAGCTTCAACAAAATTTGGTCGAAGAACTCAAAATCCACAAAAGTTTTTTAATTAGAAAATTCAAAGATGTCAATAAATCTATTTTGTATGGTTCTTATTTCGTTGAAACCGTTTCCACGAGACTTTATTTCGTTGAAGAAGTCCATGACTCCAAGAAGATAAGTTCTACGGCAAAGGATGTCAATTGTCAATGGAACGGTTTCGGCAAAGGCGAAGCCCGATATAACTCACACTGAGTGAGTGGGGAAATGCCATATCAATTCTAAAAGTTCTAAAAGTCGCAGAATTCCAGTGCCCTCAAGAAAAACACATCCTGGTTACCTGCCAGCTCAATTCGTTCTATCAACATGACAAATACAACTTATGACGGAGTTGGTCAGTTGGATAGGTTCTTAAACAGTGCATCATCATGTAGGGGACACCATCTGCAAAAATTAAACCTAACAAGTGGACAACACCATTACTGATGGACAGAACGAAGAGTTAACCTGACAGAATGAAGCGTATCGTCACTTTGCTATTAACAAAAGGTATGCACTTTCATCACTTTACTATCGAAACATCTTATCATTACTAATTGGAGGCTCCTTTTGAAGTCTTCACGTGAAGCCACCTAGGATCTTAGGTGGACAATCTAGAAAAATAGAGAATTCCTAGAAATTCTCACAAAAAAAAGCAAAACATCTAGCCCTTAATTCTCCTCTCATGTGAATTTAGAGATACATCTAGCCCTTGATTCACTTCAAATATCAAGTAATCCTCAGGGACACCCACGTGGTACTTTACTTTGTATCCAAACCGACACAGATCAATCTCATCGATCGGCAAGGAGGTCTAATCAGAGATGTGTCTTTGAAAAGGAGCCTTAGTGCTGTGTGCATGGCTGCTCTTGCGGCGATGGATCGATTTGATCAGAAGGAGGCATGCCTACACCGAGGAGTTTTCATAGATGTGAGGCGTTGTGCATATGGCCATGCTCGCAGTTGTCACAAAATTTGGTGGCCGTCTGGCTCATCTCCTGTAAGTTATTTGTTTGACGTGTCTTGCCATTGCAGGAACAATATGAGGATCTGTCTTGATCATACATGCATGTCGATCCAAGCAATCATGTCATGCAGAGCATTGCCATCAACTTTTTTGCGTTGGAATATAATGGGACGATCTGGCTAGGTTAATTCCTCAATGCCTACTTGCTCAACTAGGATAAGTGCAGGATTATGTCCATGTTAATTCCTACTTGCTCAACTAGGATAAGCACATGATTATACTCGCCTACAAAATATATAGCCGTGAAGAAGCACGACAGATCTGTCAAAGAACAAGGTAATTGGAGTTAACTAACATGTTCGAATTTTGTTTATCCATGGACGGGCGACCTATATTCGCGAATGCTCTCTGTTGTTGGCTGCCTGTTTATCCATCTCATCTTTCATCTAGAGCATCCATTATGAGGAGACCGAAGATGGACGGCGTGTAAGGAGGATTAAGGCTTTGCTTCGAACTGACGAGGCCCCAGGTATGAGCTCAATCTATTGCCATCTTACCATCTATCTAATCAGGTCGTGCATGCAGAGACCTTGCTGCTGCCCTCCTGTGCACAGGGTACACTTTTATATGCTTTTCCGAAAAACCAAGGCATGCAGTGATGTATATAGATAAAACTAGCTAGAGAACATTACTTTCAAAAAAAAAACTAGCTAGAGAACACGTTCTCCTTCAGTTACAGATTGGGTGCCGGCAGTCCCACATGCATGAGTGCAGGAGACAACTGATTAATCCGGTTCTTCTGTACGAAAAGCTGAACAAGAATTGCATAAGAAAACACTCGAGGAGAAAAAGGAAAACTAGGAACGAGGTGCACGTACACATGGGAGTTGATTGGTACATAAGACTATAAGAGTGAAATTTATCATTGTAATGCAAATTAGGAAGCATCAGTATAGAGAAATATATAGGAAGACATATATAGCAATGACATACTATATGAAAAAAATGTGAAAGTTTAATATTCATTTATGTAGATGTACGTATGAAGCCCATGCAAAACTTTGCGATTATTACTATACAAAAAAGTGTATTTTCATCCTTCAAGAAAGGCAAAAGTGTGAAGTTCATCCATCGTGTTTCATTTGGTGCAAATTACCCTCTTGATTAATTGAATCAGTGCATTTATCATCCCCACCTCAATTTAACAATGGTTTAGTGCTAACTAAGAGCGCTTTATGCCACATAATCATCTGAAAATAATATTCTGCATTGAAGATATAAAACCGACAAAAAATCCAGTAAGTCCTCTAAATTGACTACCACTTAAATATTTTATCAGGAAAATTAATGGCATCAATTCACACCAAATTATTGAAGCTTTTGACTAAATATTAAAGTTGGGGATGGTAAATGCACCGAGTTTATTTGCACCAAACGAAACATGAATGATGAATGTCACACTTTTGCAATACTTAAGAGGCGCAAAATACACCTTTTTCCTATAGGAAAAATTTACAAATGTATTTGCATACCATAAACTGTACTGAAAAAATACATAATTCGCAATGTGCTACACATGTCATTGAAAAAAATGGTCTTAGTACACCAAATATATAATTATAAATACCTATTTAATCAATGCTAAGATAGAAAATACTGACTCAAGATCTACATGCATGATGTGTCACTATGTGGACATGTATGCATGAAGTGGTGGGAATTCCGATTTTAATGTTTTAAACTCAATGCTCAAACTAAGGATTCACTTAAACAAAATGCCAAACATGTATGGAGGTGCACTACAAATTAAAGTGAATAAAAATATCCATGTAGATAAAAAAAACTGTATAAGTAATTGCTAACTCAATTGTAGCACTAAAACTGGATTAAGAGAAAACAAGCTAAGCAAATTTTATTATTAATTATGAGCCTTTATTTTTATGAAATTATTTTTTCATAAATTATAATACTTATGTCTAGCCCTTGCGGGAGCACGGGTTGGTAGGCTAGTAACTCTAATTCTTTGCAAACTCGGCTCTGGACACACCTTGTTACCATCAAAAGGTAAGCCATTTCACAAAGCCTTGATGAATTATCTAGCACGTCTGAGACAAAAAGGTTTAATCTCGCATGTAACAAGGAAATTTGCACAGTAAAAGGGAATGCCCCTAGAAGAAATGTGCAAAGGGACTCAGACCACAAAAGGGCAAGGTTAGGGATCAACAACGGTGGTTTATCTTTCAAATATATTCAGTGCACCTGTAATGCCAATATCTGATAGAAATCAACACAAATTAACTTGTTTCCAAACATGTAGTAATTTGTATGCAGTGCTGACTTTCTTTTTATCAAAACAAAACTTTTTGGATTAAACCTTTAACCTAAAAATTAATCTGCTTACCTCTTGGAACATGTCATCGTCTCCTAGTACTTGCACATGTTAAATATTTTTCCATGCAGAGAATAGTGAACTATTCCCTTTCCAGACTTAAGAAAGGCCCAAAGTAAGAGCTTTTTCACTTCAATTTATCTTTCATCTAATAATTTTTAATTAAACAGTGAACTCATCACACAATGCAAAAGCATATGACATATCTAAACATCAAACTGTGGTAGACTTCAGCCTAAATCCATTTCGGTAGAAGGGATTAGGATTGAAGCACCATGGAAGAATCGTCGCAGGCTGCAGTATTGCCAAATATGTACATCAGTATATTGATAGTATGGGAAGTCTGGAACATCAAAGTCAGTGAACATGTCGAGCTTAAAGCAAAAGGGGAAAAACAAGATACTAAGCGACCTGCAAGTTGAAATCCTGCTTAAAAAAATTGAACAACACAAGGACCCATGATCATGTAAAGCTTTTGAAAGCCCCAATGCACAAGCTATAGTACAGTACAACGTAAGAAAGCTGAACCAAAATCTGATCTGTTTGGATTGGCCATAACTTTTAAAAGCTAAATTTCACAATCCTGTTGAGTCAAGTGGGGCCCTTGGGAACTCCAACCTGAAGGGGGTGCTCACCGTATACCTCCATCGATTTACACATCTATCAGATTAAGTTAGACAAATGTTAATCGTGCAGCGAGCACGTATCATCCATCCTGAAAGCTAGTGTTGTTGTTGCCCCTGTTGCTTGGGCCCGGCGTGTCGACGTCCACCGCTATTTCGGCCACCTCCTCAACAAGGTCGTAGTGCTTCGCCGTGGGGTCGTACTGTTTCATCACCAGCACAGATGCAACCGTGGAGAACTCAGGCAGCGCCAGGTAACTACCCACCGGCCCGAGCTCCGGGCACTCGTCCGTGCTCCGGTCAGCTAGCGGCACGCACGGCGCTCCATGCCCGACCAGGAACAGGTTGCACCGCCCTGCTGCCTTGAACGCCTCCGAGACCTCCGCCTTTCCTCCCACCGGCTTCTCCTCGTACCGGACGGACTCGTTCCCGTTGGCCACCTTGGTCTTGAATTCCTCGAGGAACGCGTCGTCCGCAGCGCGATCGCTGGCGTCGGACAGCGGTGAGAAGCGCAGCACGTGGAGCGCGATGCCTGGGTGCTCGACCATGCGCACGCCGTAGGCCAGGGCCTCGCGGTCGTCGCGGCCTCCGAAGAAGATGGCGACGATGGTGTAGGACACGTCGCTGGCGGCCACCTGGGCGGCGCCGCCAAGGCCGCGGTCGACGAGGATGCCGGTGGAGCAGGGCGCGTGGTGGACCACGCGCTGGTTGATGTGCTGGTACTGGTCGCCGAGCGACTCCATGTGGCCGTCCATCTGGTGGAGCTTGTGGAAGGGGAGCACGATGAGCGCGGCGCGCTTCTGGTGCGCGCTGGTGACGATGTCCTCGTGGATGGTGTGCAGGTCGGAGATGGCCGTCATGGCGCGGATCGACACGCGGCTCAGCTGCTGGTACGTCTCGAAGGCGACGACGAGCTGGTCACCGTCGCCGTTGCGCCGCCGGTTCCAGAACGGCATGCCGTTGCGCCGCGCCTTGTGGACCATGGAGATCGCGGAGGACCGCTCCGAGAGCTCCACGAGGTGCATGGCGTACACGGTGATGCCGCGCCGCCGCGTCCCCCGCGACGACTCCATCAGGTTGATGATGGTAGGGATGTTGCGCGTGCTGTGGAAGCACGCCATCATCCGAAACTCGTCGTTGGGGTTGCTGCGTTGGACTGTGCGGTTCTTGTACGGCGGGCCCCGGCGCGCCGGCTTGTAGATGGCCATCACCACGGGCGTCGTGATAAAGGTCGTGATGAGCGCCATGAGCACAAGGATGGCGAAGGTCTCGTCGTTGAGGACGTGCCGGTCCTTGCCGATGTTGAGGACGATGAGCTCCACGAGCCCCTTGGTGTTCATCAGGAACCCAAGCGTGAGCGCCTCGCGCAGCGGCACGCGCACGAGGAGCGACGCGATCAATGTGCCGCCGATCTTGCCGATGCACGCCGTCCCGACGACGAGCACGAGGAGCGCCCACGACTGGCCGCCCTTGATGGTCATCACGTCCGTCTTGAGGCCGCTGGACACGAAGTAGAGCGGCAGGAACAGGCCGGAGATGAGGTCCTCCACCTTCTCCAGGAGGACCCCGGCGAAGGGCCCAGCCTTGGGCATGATGATGCCGACGATGAACGCGCCGAAGAGCGCGTGGATGCCGATGGTGTCCGTCGCGAACCCGGCGGCGAGCACGATGGCCAGAGTCGCGCAGATATAGATCTCCTTCACCGGTTCGCCCTCCGGGGACCGCCGCGCCATCCACGTGAGGACAGGTCGGAGCAAGAAGAAGGCCGCGAGGACGAAGCCGGCTCCCGTCAGCAGCACCCACAGCGAGACGAGCGGCGAGCCGCTGCCGGACAAGGCGATGGCGAGCGCCAGAAGTATCCACGCGACGACGTCGTTGACGGCGGCGGCCGACATGGCCATGCGGCCGAGGTCGGTCGTGAGGAGCTTGAGCTCGGCGAGGATGCGCGCCAACACGGGGAACGCGGTGATGGAGAGGGCGACGCCCATGAATACGAGGAAGGGCCCCGTGGGGACGCCACGGGCGACGGTGTGCTGGAGGACGAAGGAGGTGCCGACGCCCATGATGAAAGGGAGGGAGATCCCGGCGACGGCGATGACGAGCGCCGAGCTGCCGGTGCGACGGATGGCGCGGAGGTCCAGCTCCAGGCCGACGAGGAAGAGGAAGTAGAGGAGGCCGATGTTGGCGAGGGTGTCCAGCACCGTCAGGCTCTGCTTGGGGAACACCGTGTTCAGGAACGCCGTGCTGCGGCCCAGCGCGGACGGGCCAAGAAGGATGCCACCCTGATCGATCGCACAATATCAATTTAATCAGCCGCAACCAACAAGCAACAAGAACAATTGATGCAACTCACGATGATCTCCGCGATGACGCGCGGCTGCCGCAGCGGGCGGAGGATGAAGGCGAGCACGCGGGTGAGCACGACGACAATGCATATCTGCAGGATGGCGAGTGGCAGCGCCGAGTGCAGAGGGTTCTCCCCCTGGAAGACGCCGTCCGACGTCGCCTTCATCGGCTTCAGGGCGTCGGCCGTCATGTTGGCCATTGCGCTACGTGCCTAAGGGCACGCACGCGGTGATCTCGTCCTCCCCTCCTTCCCTCCCCGCCTGTCCTCTGGCCTACCACCACGAGGGGAAGGGTGAATGGCGAGGGGAGAATGGGGATAGATGGTGGGTTGGAGGGTATGCCGCATGCCGGCGGGCATGCTTGATACGTTATTTTTAGGCACAGTGACAGTCGGACAGATGGCACTCACCGGGGAGATGGGTACGAATTCCGACAGGCGACAGCATACTAATTCAGGAATCTTCTACTTCAGTGCAACAACCACATATTCTTGAAAATGACAATTGTTAGCGTCATTGGAATTTTTTTTATGGAACAGGATGGATCAGGAAGTATTTACAGATGAAAGAGAAAATTCATTCATTTCAGGGTTTGTGATTTGCTAAGATCGTCGTGCGTTGCTAGGACAGACAAACAATAAAAAAAAACTTAATTCATTTATACAGAACTGCAAGACAAACTTCATCTATACACAATTGCAAGACAAACACAAAATCTCATCATACAATTGCCACTGGATTCATGGAGCCCTAAGCATTGAGCTTCAACTGTATCTGAGTTATGTAGGTTTTCTATGTATGAAACAAACCGAAACACTACAGCTTCGTGGTTTTCCATTGATGTTCATATTTAGAAATTATTTTTTCTCTACCTGTTTTTTTTAGCTTTCAGTAGTTCTATCTTGTGGTCTTTCAAAAAACAATTGTTCAATACTGTGCAAAACTTAGGGAACCCGCAATGGGCGAACCATCCGCAGCACAATTCGGCTTGACCGAACCAAGCACACTGCAACAGTTGATCACTCGAAATCAGAAGCAACGTCGATAGGAGCAGATGGTTCGAACCAAGCGGTGCTACTCTAATTAAATATTGGTGGAGGCGACGCGAAGACATCTAGCAATTCGTGTGAGGGGGCGAAGGCCCTGGGATTATAGATTCTTTAATCGCTTGTGGGGCCTGACGATGTGGGTAGCGAACACACATTATGTTTGATGTCAAACGTTCAAACCAGCACCGCGAGTGCCGTAGTGCTGGTGCGAATGCTTTTGACACCAGACGTCGAACGAATGGTGTGTTCGCTGCGTGCATGAGAGCCCACAAACAATAGAAAAAGGCAGCAACCCAGCAGCAACTCTGCTGCTTTTCGTCCACCAACAACTGGATGAGTTATTTTATTCGGGTTGAGCAGCTGATGATGCGGCGCGTCTGCAACATCCGAACAATACCTCTGACACCAATGGTTCAGTTGCTACTATGTGCATGGTTCGCTTATTACCTCCCACCGTTTGCTTTTCGCACACACTGCGGGTGCCCTTACAAGTGCCAGCAACCATTGTTCTTCAACAAATAAAACATCTCATTGCAGCAAATGCTTATCAATGATTGACTGGTTGTTGAAGCTCCATATTCAATTTTGTTCCGGAATTCAAGCCATGCACACTTTTCATTCCTAAGGTCTAAGAGCAACTCCAACACACCTCCTATTACACCTATTTGAGAGTGTCCCATCCAGTCTCTCTCCTACTTCACAATGAACTCCATCAAACCTCTCACACTTGATAGTCCAAACTAGGGGCTCCTAAATTTGAGAGGTTGAAGCTGCTAGATGAGAGCTCGGTTGGAGATATTTTTTACGTTTCTCTCTTTCAAAAAGTTGAGTTGGGGTTGAAATGAGAGATGGGTTGGAGTTCTTGTAACTATATAGCAAGCTCCTTGAGTTTTCTACTCTCTAGATGGTTCAGACAATCAGTCCTTCAGGACACACCATAAAAGCAATATACCTGCTCAAGGTCAACTGGTGAAGGCTATTTTTCACATGAGGCGAGACCGTAAAATGTTTATGCTGTTAAAGACTCCTATTACGATTTTCTCGTAGCCAACATTGTCAATTCTAATAATATTTGAAGATAAATTTGCATTTCTAACATTCATCGCGACCCATGTAACGGTATCACATGAAATAAATTTATTTTCTTTAATATATTCCTACTCTGCATGTAAGAAAGTCGGGATATTACAATATCACTCGAAAAATAAAGGGATTAAAAAATCAAATACCAACCTTCTCCGTCTAAAGAGGGTGTCATTTTAATTTTGTTCTAAATCAACTATCCTCTATTTGACCAAGTTTATTGTCACAATTTCTGAAAATAGTAACAAATTGAAGATAGCTTAATTTAGAATGAAATTAAACCGACACTCCTTTTTAGTACACTTCAAGCAAATCTAAAATGAACTTTTTTATAACAGTGGCAAAGGCAAAATGGCAATGACGCTAGCTGAATCGACTGCCTTCGCTTCTGCAGAGCACGCCGTGGGGGGATCACGCCACTATGGTCAGCACTCAGCACAGCGAGATCAGATCCCAAATGACCCCACTAATCCCCATGGACTCAACTAAACAAAACCGAAACACAAAGCAGGGGCCTCTTTGCAATTCCCTCCACCACCACCACCACCGTCACCACCGCTCGCACCCAGATCCGCCCAGCCGTCGTCGCCCTCCTCCTTCGCCCCCGCGGGCGGTGAGATCCCACGCCGCCCCGCCCTGGATTCCGTCGAGAAGATCGTCGAGGACTTCGCCATGGACCTCGCCATCAACCCCTTCTCCTCCGGCACCCGCCTCCGGTGAGTCGTCCTCCTCCCTCACGCCGCATCCTACTCCTCGGCTCCTCCCTCCGATCTGCCCGTGGCGTGACCGGGTCGGCGTGGGCGTTGCTTCCGCAGGGACATGATACGCTCGATACGCGCGTGCAAGACGGCCGCGGAGGAGCGCGCGGTGGTGCGGCGGGAGTGCGCCGCGATACGGGCCGCCATAAGCGAGGGCGACCAGGACTACCGGCACCGAAACATGGCCAAGCTCATGTTCATCCACATGCTAGGCTATCCCACCCACTTCGGCCAGATGGAGTGCCTCAAGCTCATCGCCGCCTCGGGCTTCCCCGAGAAGCGCATCGGCTACCTCGGACTCATGCTGCTGCTCGACGAGCGGCAGGAGGTCCTTATGCTCGTCACCAACTCCCTCAAGCAGTATCCGCCCCACCTACGCCTACCATTTGTGTTCGCTGATGCTGTTATACGTTATTTCTGATTTATATGCTGATACTAGAGAATTTGCTACTACTTAACGTGGGCAGAGATCTTAACCACTCGAATCAGTTCATTGTGGGGCTTGCACTCTGCGCCCTTGGCAACATATGTTCTGCTGAAATGGCTCGTGATCTGGCACCTGAAGTGGAGAGGCTGTTGCAAAATAGGGATCCTAATACAAAGAAGAAGGTACTCATTTCAACATGATAGTTTAACCCTACTAGTGAAATATGTTTGGGCACTGTAACAATAGTACAACACTCCCATTCCAGTAGCGTAGTGTAACACTCCTTTCAATTAATTGTACATATGAAAGAGTTTAACTATTAAAGTGCTTCAAGGACCAGAATAAATGTTGCCATTTCACTATTTAGTTTATAACACTTCCGAAACTATGTTTAAGAGGTAAGGGATAAAGCGATAGTGCTGGAAAATCATACACATTTAGTTATTATATACTAGCAGTCTAGCACCGATAAAATTGTCATTAACAACCCTTATTCTCTTTTTGAGTGTTCTTGCCGCTGTCATCTCATCCTTACACCCTGAGCATTTTCCCAGCTTAACATTTTCACCCTTCACTAGTACTTTATCATTTTTTATTAGCTTGTGAAATGTGTGCTGTGGAGAAATCTTGTTGATTCTCTAGCTCTTGCTATTTTGTAGGCTGCCTTATGCTCTATAAGGATTGTAAGAAAAGTCCCTGACTTGGCAGAAAATTTCATGGGTGCTGCTGCATCATTACTGAAGGAAAAACATCATGGGGTTCTTATATCTGTTGTTCAGCTTTGCACGGAACTTTGTAAAGCCAGCACTGAAGCATTGGAGTACTTGAGGAAGGTACAGTGCAGGACAAGAGCAATGCTTTTTTTCCCTGGAGAATTATCTGCACACATAATGCTCTTTTCTTCCCTGGAGAATTATCCACACACATAATGCTCGTACTCGAGATAGCAACAGCTATTTATTTTCTTTTACCCATTTGTGTTAATAAATACTGTTTATCCTTGCTTGTTTTTCATATTAAGACGACTGAGAAACTCAAATCATTATTGTTTTCATTCACACTAATGAAAGAGACACTGTTAAAAGAATTTCAAGTTTTATATCCCCAGTCCAAATTTATCAACTGTTTTACTTCTGGAAACCTGGCATGATATTCAGTTTATGTGACCTATCTGTTGTCTTCACACACACTTAACTTTATATAAGCTATACATTTTATGTATTTTTCCTTTAAGCATCAATGAAATATAATATGCCGTTAATTGATCATTCTTTTTATTGACTTGCCTCAATAGATGATATATTGTGAGGTAGCCCAGACACTGATTTCTGGGCAAACACTGCAGCATTTTGATCAATGCCATTCGTTAGTTTTCTGTTATCTAGAAAGGCCTGTGAGCAGCATCATTAGAAGTGTTAGAATTGGATGCAGGTAAATATGGTCGTTCTTTGTCATCCAATGGCGTGCCTGATCTATGTTTGATGTGGGTTTTACACAGTAAGGTGGCACGTGTGTGTTTGCCTTGAGTGTGTTTGTTTGTTTGTGTGTTCAGGTTGCCCTCAGGTCATTGTGTACAGACCTTGGTAGCTGTAGAGAGTACAGAGTAGCAATGTGGTGTAGAATCTCAGATGACTTGATAAATGGTGGGTGGTGTGGGTATACACATGTACCACCAAGGCGTGAATCCTCTTCGACTCGGAACTTTGGTGCTTGTTTCTTCATATTTACAATGAGACCTAGTTCCTGCTAGCCTGGTCATTTTTAAATGAGATGATTTGATAGGCAACGCTAACAGCCTCAGTTCTCACATCTGTATGTTTCATATCGGAATGCATAATTCTCAGAACTAGCCCCTGCTAATTTGGATGACTCTTTTTTTCTTTGTATGCAACCATTCCCTATGCTGAATCTGCACCGGAAGTGATTTTCTTCTTCTGTTCTGCCTCAGATGTTTTTTTTTTGACTTTGTTGTTGGATGATACCATGAAGATCATTATGAATTTGCATTTTTTCGGCTATAAATGTTCTGACTAAGGTTTCTTGTTGCAGAACTCTCTTGAAGGTTTGGTACGAATACTGAGAGATGTGTCCAACAGTTCATATGCTCCTGAATATGACGTTGCTGGCATTACAGATCCGTTCTTACATATTCGAGTGCTTAAACTCATGCGGACACTGAGCCAAGGAGATGCAGATTGCAGTGAGTATATTAATGATATTCTTGCTCAGGTAATGTGTTCATCTTTCATTTTATAATTGTACAACTACCAGAGCCCTTCTTCTGAATAATTACCACAACTCACGTATCACAGTATTATACAACTACAATAATATGAACTCCTAGTGGCACTACCCTGAGTAATCCGTATAATTTGTTAATTTTGAATTGGTGCTGTTCATCTAAATTCTTGTTCAGTGAGTTACTGCTATCGCATGTTAGATTCTGAAAACTGTGTTATATGATTGTTGATTTATTATTATTGTTGTTCCCTTCTCGATTATCTTCACACTTGACATTCCCTATATCTTTGTGTGGATAATAAATACTTGGATTTGTTTTCCAGGTTGCAACGAAAACCGAGTCAAATAAGAATGCTGGAAATGCTATTTTGTATGAATGTGTTGAGACAATAATGGGCATTGAAGCTACCAGTGGTTTACGTGTGTTGGCAATCAATATTTTGGGTAGATTTTTGTCCAACCGTGATAACAACATAAGGTAATTTCTCTTTCTTTCAGCCAGCTGATATTGTTAACTATTTTTTCTTCATATTGGCCAAAATGGTGAAGATGTTATTTATTTATTAATTAATTTGGGTGGTTTGATGGGTAAGTTATTTGACCTTGACTTGTTCCTGTAGAATATGATAATTATTGGAAGACTTAAAGATTAGTACAGTGCCATCTTGAGACAACAAGAATGGGTGGAATGCATGACTGAAATTTTCTAATAGTAAAGTGCTTTGCATTTCTCATAACTAAATTCTTACTGTATATACTGCCTTTTCAGATATGTTGCCCTGAACATGCTTATGAAGGCCATTGCCGTAGACACGCAAGCAGTGCAGAGGCATAGAGCAACAATTTTAGAGTGTGTCAAGGTAACCAAGTACAATTTGCCAGACTAATGTGATGTGTTCGTTCCTTTGGCCCTTTCTTCTACAAAGTAACATATGCTCATCATGTACAACTTTGGAACAATATTCACTTATAATAAGCCTGAGAGAAGGGTCTGTTCATTTATGCATATCTTGAAGACAGTTCTGCCCTTTGTATTCTGTCCAGTCTGTTATAAATTATATGCAGAACAAGAGAAAATACTAGCCATTTGATGCATGTACAAGTCATTGTTATATTTTCATCCATACAGCTTAAAAGCATCCTCAATACACTTTCTATTTACCTGCCTTGCTTATGAATTTGTTACCTGCCTTGCTTATGAATTTGTTACCTGCCTGGCTTATGAATTTGTGCTACTGACCTATCACTTCCTACTGGATTCCTAACCTTCTTTTGTACTCATATTTTCAATTGCATATAAACTATCAGGATGCAGATGTCTCCATTCGCAAAAGGGCTCTGGAACTTGTTTACCTACTTGTCAATGATACGAATGTAAAGCCTTTGACTAAGGAGCTTGTTGATTACCTTGAAGTGAGTGATCAAGATTTCAAGGATGACCTCACTGCCAAAATATGCTCAATAGTTGAAAAGTAAGTTGTCAATTCTGACAATTCGGGATCCAGTATTTTCTCCTTGTTGTGGATGGCCTACGGTTCGTGAAGTTTGTAGCCTCTAGGTGCAGTTGGAATACAAGAAAGGTGTGTGTGTGTGTCTGTTGGGGGGGGGGGGGATCTGATGTGCATGTTTCTTTTTGCTCCAATGGGTTACTTTTATATCCACTGATATTAGATGTATACTGATTATTGAAATAAATTGACATACAATAAAGATATTTAGCTGTTCAGTACATGCTGCACTTTCCTCCGGTACCGTATCTTGTCTCATAGGCAGAGGGAAGTGATTGGAATAAGGGAACATCATTCATTAACGAGTGATATTTATTTGCTCTCATTTGAATAGTAGTCTTTCTTATCATGCCCTGTTTTGATCTTGCTTAAAATCTTTAAGCATGGTTCTTTCAGCATAATATTGTTTTTTCAGCCTAATTTTCTGGATGCTATCACCTATCAAAATATATGACACATCACACATACATCATCCAGTTCTCTTTCCTTTGCAGTATGCTAGATGATAGGCTATGGTGTAAATGTCTTTGTTTCTTAGTCATGCTACTTGCAGCACTATGTTGTCTTCTGCTGCATTTTATGCTTTTATTCCTTTGCTCCCCATATCCCTTCTGATTAACTACAGCTCATTTTTGGTTAATTATTTCTTATCCATATCTGTGCTTGATGAGTTGTTCAAAATTTTGTGCTGGTTTAGGAATCTTATGGAATATTTTGTTTACTTCCTGTTGATTTACGGGAAATTAATGGTTTGGCATTTTTTTAGGTTTTCCCAGGACAAGCTATGGTACTTAGACCAGATGTTCAGAGTTTTATCACTGGTATGTGGAGCCGTACAGCTATTATCACTTTCGGGACCCTTCTATTTTTTGGCTCGTTATTAACTCGGCATCTATACAATTTTGCCTTACCTAATTACTGGAGTCCAGTAAAAGACACTTGATATTTTGTAGCCAAAGTTCTCATCCACAGTTTCAGGAAGTTGTGGTTTATGCAATGTTGGTGATTTCTGTTATCAAATTGTTGTATCGTCCACACGTTCCGGACATGATAACTGCACCTGTAAAAAGACTCATTACCAACTTACTATACCAAAATTCCAATCGTCAAACAGTCCACCATATTTAATCTTGTGTCCACGTCTGTTAATATATGATTTCTCTTCAGCCAATCAAGTCTCTCAGACTGTAAATTTATGAGGATGAATTTCTGCTGCACTTATAAATTGAAGAGTCTTGCATGCACCTTTACTTACTATATAATTTACTCCTTTTATATTAAAAGGCTGGAAATCATGTAAAGGATGATGTATGGCATGCTCTTATAGTTTTAATAAGTAATGCATCTGAACTTCAAGGATATTCAGTCAGGTCATTATATAAGGCATTGCAAGCATGTGGTGAACAGGTATGGATAAATAATTAGTGTTCTTTGTACCGTATACTATTGGATTACGTATCTAATGTACATAGATCTCTTCTATATTGATATGTTTAGGAAAGTTTAGTTAGGGTGGCTGTTTGGTGCATCGGTGAATATGGAGAAATGCTGGTCAACAATGTTAGTATGTTGGACATTGAGGAACCTATCAGGGTGAGTTGGAAGCTCTTGGTAGCAATTTCTATTTGCACTTTCTACTGAGAAGACACTGCACTGATAAGTCCATTTTGTTTCATTATGTATTCTTGTTACTTTTTCATGCAAATGCGTTCCAAATTTGGTTTATGTTATGTATGAAGTTGATAACTCCACGTTGAACTAAAATTTGTGATCTCCTTGCAATTACTTATGTTAGCTATAATGGATGTCATCAGAAGTGACTTGATTGTTTGTTTACTCGCATGGCTGCATATATGGTTGGTTGGAGAATTACGCCTTTATAGAGTTTATAGCTTAAGCCTCTTCCACTTGTTGCCCTTTCTCTTTATGTATTTCATTTAGAAGCACTGCTCCTCAAAATTTCTAGTGTCAAACGGCTTGGCCAATTTCTGATCTTGTTCAGGTAACAGAATCTGATGCTGTGGATGCTGTAGAGGTCGCTCTTAAACGCTACTCTGCAGATGTTACTACTAGGGCTATGTGTCTTGTCTCCCTTTTGAAGCTTTCCTCCCGGTTTCCACCAACCTCGGAGTAAGTTATTTTTGAACTGGACTGTCATAGTGGTTTGAAAATACTCTGTACTGTAACGAGACAACCTACCAATGACTCAAATGCAAAGTTTCTTTTTCTATAAAGTAGCAGATTTTTTCTGTCTTGATTCACATGGAGTTTGTTTTTAACCAGCCACGGTTAAAGGTTTTATATTCTATTTCTTCTATGTATTGTGAATGAACCATGTGAGCATACACCATCATGAAACAAGAAATCAGTAAGTTCTGAAATGCCACGATGACAAGTCAATAGTGCACAACTTTGTTTAGTAATCAGGGTATGTAGACCATATAATTTCTTGTGAACTGATTTCTTTGTTATCTTTCTCAGTAAGAACTATGTTAAAGAGTTTGTGTCTTTAGCTTTGTTTGCAGCAATTCAGCTTTGTTTCAAGTCTTTCTTTGTCCCCTTGTTTTTTATGCCTTGAATCATTTGTAGAGTGATGATTGTACAACTTCATAATTCTTTTTTTTTGGTTGCCAGGAGGATTAAGGAAATAGTTGCGCAGAATAAAGGAAATACTGTGCTTGAATTGCAGCAAAGATCTATTGAATTCAGTTCCATTATACAAAGACATCAGTCTATAAAGTGAGTGGCAGATTTTACAATTATTGTGGATACTTTTGTGTTACTATATTTTGTTTTTGTTAAAATGAATGGTAATCTGAATGATGCTGGTGTATGTGCAGATCATCATTGCTTGAACGGATGCCTGTATTGGATGAAGCTAATTATTTGGTGAAGAGAGCTGCTTCTATGCAGGCCACAATTTCATCAGTAAAATCTGCTCCAGCAGTCACTCCTGGAGGCCAACTTAAGCTTCCAAATGGTGTAGCAAAGCCACCACCAGCTCCTTTAGCTGATTTACTTGATTTGAGTTCTGATGATACCCCAGTGACTACCTCGGTCCCTACTACAGCGCCTAATGATTTTCTACAAGACCTTTTGGGCATTGGCTTGACTGATTCATCCCCTGCAGGTCTTACCCTCGGCTATTTACATTTCATAAGGATTTGCTTCTGTTTCGTCTTAGATTGCACAAGCAAAGCAAGTTATGCTTTATCACATATTAATCTTTGGGCACATAGTCCACACTTGGTTTTAATTATGCTAGTAGTGCTTGATTTGCTGTCTTATAAATAGGATTAAACCTTGTTAAGTGCATCTTGTTTCAGACTGGCAATTCCAAACTGGCTCTTATATTGATCTGATATTATGTTGTTTGTGATGACATCGATAGTACAAGTGTTGCTTATGAGTCTGTTTTGGTCTATGTGTAGGCGGAGCTCCATCTACAAGCACAGACATTCTAATGGATCTTCTATCTATTGGTTCAACTCCTGTACAAAATGGCCCACCAACATCAAACTTTATCCCTCCTGGCATAGGTAAAATAATGTGCTGGTTAAGTTGCCAATTTGTTTGAGTTTTTTCATTTGTGCTTATTTATCTAACACCTTGCAGCAGAAACCAAACCTGTTCCTGTTACACCTCAAGTTGTGGATCTTCTTGATGGTTTGTCCTCAAGCATATCTGTTCCTGGTTAGCTCCTGTTACTTAATTATCTGATACAATATAAAGTTGCAAGTACCCCCCCCCCCCCCCCCCCAAACACACACACACCGAAAAGTCATTCAAGTTTAATTTCTTTCCCATATCAAACTCAAGGTGGCTTCAAAGGGGATTTTTGCATTTTTGTACTGATCTGTTACTCAACTTGCCTGATCGCCAGATGAGAATGCAGCTTATCCCACAATCACAGCATTCCAGAGTGCAACGTTGAGGATCACATTCAGCTTCAAAAAGCAGCCTGGGAAACCTCAGGAAACTACAATTAATGCTACCTTCACAAATTTAGCAACTACCACATTCACAGATTTCGTCTTCCAGGCAGCTGTGCCAAAGGTTAGTATTCACCTGACACTAGCTCTCGTTACAGACACCAGTTGTTTTAATAAGTTGGACTTACAAATCAACTTGTGTAGTTTATACTGTAAATCTTGTAATTACTCAACTGATTGTTATTGCATCAAAGGCCATATATGTTCCTGGTAGGTTATAGACATTTTATCACCAAGCATTGTTATCATGGTTAACACTGGATCCAGTTCGTAAAATTGTTTATAGAAATATAAATTGTTAAGGTTGTAGTTTCCTAACTCTAGATTGGCAGCTCATTTTTGTTGTCCAAATCTGTGTTCCAGTTCATCCAATTGTGTTTGGACCCAGCTAGCAGCAGCACTCTTCCTGCCAGTGGAAATGGGTCAGTTACACAAAGCCTCAGTGTTACTAACAGCCAGCATGGACAGGTATATCTAGAGATACCCCTCTTAATGACTTTTAGCATTAATTTCTGTTTTTTTCACTTCTGAACCAATTTCATACTTTAGCCTATGTGACTTGTAACAAAGTGTTCACATGCCCCTGTGGAAGTTATAATTTAAGAACAAAAGTTTACCTGATGCACTTCTTTTGGTTGATAAAAAAAAGTTATTTATTTTTCTGCTCTTCAAGTAGAACAATAATGTTCGTTCCCATTCTGATAATCTGATTCTTTATTATTTGCTTCACAGAAACCACTTGCGATGCGTATCCGGATGTCTTACAAAGTGAATGGTGAGGACAGGCTAGAGCAAGGGCAGGTCAGCAACTTTCCTGCTGGGTTGTAGTGCACCACCTGTCTATAGTGTTGCGGTTGCTCTCTCAGCGTGCTTCAGGCAAGGCGTTTCCTTTCTTCTTGTTAACCATTTCTCTCACTTTTGCTTGCCTGTTAGTGAGTTGTGGACACTGCTAGTTGGTTTTTGTCATTCATTCTTGCTTTATATATAGTGTACAGTAGATGGCAGCGATTAATGTTGTATCCTCAGTTTTGCCGGAATGTATTCATATGTCGTTGTATATCATACCGAGGGTAACCAAAATTTTCACCCTATCCCCTCATATCAAGCAGCAAAGGAATATGTTGTATAATGATTTCCCCCCAATGTAATTATTTATTTTCCAATCGAGCTCATGGCTCATGCAGACTTATTATTCAGGAACTATATTTTTCTTGTCCAAAACTATAGCTTCTCTTCCCAAGCCCATTCAAAGGTGACTTACAGAAATTGTCACCTTGGCACAAATTAATACTGGTGGGTTTTACTTTCACCTAGGAATTGAGGAATTGCAGATAAGTTTGGTCTGATTCGATGGTCCTCAACTTTTTATCTACTTGCACGGAAAGCGTGATCTGTGCGCACTTGAGTTTTTCTCGGTGCATTGTCAGACATCTGCGCTGCCCATGATCCTTCCAGTCAACATCAGACTGATTGCACGAGTGCAGTGTGCTACATCAGCACAGTTCTGTAGCAGTACTTGTTTCCCCTGCTGGCTTGCTCTAGACCTCTGGTAGTTACTGCACTCAGAAACCTTTACTGTCATTTGTCGCCTTGCCTATGTTCGCTTCAGGCACGTTTGCATGCCAGGGTTTGGTTGGTTGGTCCATTCCAAATTTCCAATTTACCCCTATAGTACTTTTAACAACCCCCATTCACAGTTACAGAACCACCGTATGAACCCTTTCTAACCACCTTAGATTTTTTCCTCAAATTGCTGACTAATTTTCCTGCTTTCCACAACATCTATTAAATGCTGTCAGTCACTGGCAATTAGCATGACAAACATCGCCACACCCAACCGGCCAAACATGTCAAAGCCAAAGCCGCCAAGGCACCAACTCCTCTGTCATCTCACACGCAATTAGTGAAGCTGCATCAGCCTAGTCGACCAGTGCTAAATGCTAATTACACAGCCGTTGCAACGAGCACATTGAATGCGCACTGTGAATCTGTGATGGCTTTGAGGCGTCTTTTCCATCACCATTCAAGGGTTAGCAGTGCTTGCTGTCCGTTTAATAGCGGATACGGACACATAACCACACACGCTTATGAGGACCAGCTGCCTCACATCACATGCCGCTGCAGTCAAGAGCCAACACGCCGGCCCTGTACAAAACCACAAAGCTGTGCCTGTGTGTGCCCATCTCTTTCACGGGGATTCAGATTTAAGGAAACGCAACAGTCCAAGTGCTAACGAGCATGGACGTGTCTGGTTAACTATGGTTATCTTTTTGCTTTCTTGCAGCCGTTTTTTCTAATCGAGCTGCAGCAGCTTTTTATTGGGCGTGTAGTTGTACTGCTAGCTGGTGTAGATCGCCTGCCAGAGCCTGTGGGCAGTTTGGGCAGATGCATCCGCCGGAGCTGTCACGGAAGCCAAAGCCAGCCATGAAACCCTCTTCTTCCTGTAACATCACATTACTCTCACTGTTGAAACGTCAGTGGTGGAATATATTAGTAAGCATAATCCCGTGAGGTTTCAATCCTACTAGCAGAGCTGCTTTGATTTTGTCATCGCCATGGCCTAATTTCCCGTGGCACCGGAAAATCGGAGTGGTTGAGCTGGACTGGAATGAGTCGCGCACTGTGATTTTTTTTCCTTTTCACACGCTATTTTCTCTCTTTGCTAACCTTTCGCACGTTATTTTCAAAGAAAGGTCCGGAATAAACATTGATTTCTACGCGTGCAAATGTACGGTCACTTGTGCTTTACAAGTCCTGGTGATGGCTTGAAGATTGAGCAAGGGTACTGTACTGTACAAGCACTTGCTTGCTAAGACAAGAATCTGCCATTAAATCTAATACTCCTCCCCTGCTGTGTCCTCGCAATAAACAAGTGCCCCTGCAAGCTCAAAATTAACTAATGATCACGGAATTTGTACCTCAACTACGCAACAGCAACTTTGTCTCTGCGATAACCTTGCAGTAATGCTTATCATTTTCCCAAATTGTTTTTCTTTCCTTTTTGGTTAAAGTGTCACTGAAATGTGAGCAGAGACAATAAGTTACTGGCAAATCCGCACACACACACAAAGTTCATCATGCACCTAGCTAGAAAAGCCTAAGATCACGGCCACCACACACACCCAATTTGTAAGAGGAACGAATGGCTATGAACAGATTCAGCGGTTAAAAGGGCGAGCCAAATCAGCTCAGGGAAGGTCGGAGCACGCACCACCACACACGCTTTTCTCTGCCGTCACGAATCCCCAGGGCTCCGCCTCTGCCACGGCAACCGGCCGTTCATCGCCGGCGAGTCGTCGGACGCCAGCACAGGCAGCTTCCCCTTGCCGTTCCGCGGCCACTGCCAAATCTTGGACACGGAGAAGCTGTCGCCTTTGCTCCCGGCGCCGATCCTCTTCCCCTCGGTGCCCACGGCGGCGGTGTTCTCCGCACCGGCGGGGGTTGCGCCGACGCCTCTGAGCCTGGCCCCGGCCCCGGCCCTGCCGTGGCCGTCGCCGTGCCTCCTGTGGACGGACACCTGCAGGCTCGCCTCGGCGAGGACGTACTGGTAGGAGCCCATGGAGTAGCACCGCCTGTCGTCGAGGCTGCTGCTCGTCTCGCCTGCCTCCCTCGTCACAATGCCGGCGCCGTCGTGGACGGGGCCGGGCGCCGCCCTTGACAGGCTCGTGAACTTGCCGAGGCGCACCGGGAGCACGGCGTCCTCGTGCTTCCACCCGCCCTTGCCGTCGAGCAGCGCGGCCGCGGCGTCGTCGTCGCCGAGCGCGCACCGGCAGAGCGGGCACGTGGAGTTGGAGAGCAGCCAGGTGTCGATGCAGCCGATGTGGAACGCGTGCCCGCACAGCGGGAGCAGCCGAAGCCGGTCCTCGCCGGCGAACTCGCACAGGCAGACCGCGCAGTCGAACGGCTCCTTGGCGCCGGCGCCGGCGCCCACCACCTCCCGGTACAGGAACACCGGGAGCGCGTCGATGACGTCCTGGTCCAGCCCGGCGTCGTGCAGGTGGAACAGCTGCTGCAGCTGCCTCTGCAGCGCCGACTCCTCCCCGCCGCCGCCGTCCACCCCGTCGGCGCCGCCCTCCCCCGCCCCCTGCGCACGGCCGCGCCGGCGCAAGCACCTGACCAGGAGATGCAGGAGCACGGACACGAGCAGCACGGCGGCCACTATCACCAAGACGAACAGCACCGCGGGGCCAATCATCCTCGAGCCATGCCCCCCGGAGGACGGCGCCGGCGCCCCGCCGTCCTGCTTCTCCACTACTTCCCCGGCGACGGCGAGACCCGTGGCCAATCCTAACAGCAGCAGCAGCAGCAGCAGCATCTCCTTCCTGCCCTCCTCCTCGTTGCCCCGTCTGCCCCGGGCAACACCCTGCTCATTTCGTGCACTAAACCCCAACGCCTTTTTGAGGTGAGCTGAGCCGGAGCAGCTAGTAGTGGTAGCTTCTCGGTTGCTGGCAACTTGCAGGAGGTGCAAGGATCCAAGCAATTAGGCGATGAGGGAAAGGCCAAAGACTAACAAAGGCTTGTGAAGCGTGACAAAGCCCACGCTTACATGCAAAAGAATTTGGGGGAACACGAAACACACAGTCGCACAAGCAACCAAACCAACCCCAACAAAAGCGGCAGAGCATACGTGTCTCTCTTTTTTGCGAGAGCTGCAAAGGTAGAAAAAAGGACTGAGCTGCAAGTCCACTAATCCTGCTCTTTTACACCGGCATTTCGCATCACACCAAACCACAACTTTTGAAGATCACTTTTTACTACTTCTCAACTGATGAAAACTAACTTATTTCAGCCAAAATGCCATGTTTACATCTACTAATAAACTTGCATCTTCAATTAAATGATGATTTAGAGATAAACACAGCAGGTGGCAGCCACATAATTCTTGACTAAAAAAGTTCTTGAAATTCGTGGTTATCCGACATAAAAGCGATAAAGAAGGAAGGAACAAATATTTGATCTCTGGACCTTTCTGCAAGGTTGGTACTGTGTTCTTTTCTTCTCACTCACCTTTGGCCTTCTTCCTCCAGCTTTGGAATATTATTACACCTACACGGCTACAGGGGGGCTGACCGGGCCATGAGGCGGTTGCGGTTAGAAGGCCATTGTCTCGAGCAAAAGGCGCACGGTGCGAGGAACCCGGGCCGCCGCCGATTGGGATGGCTCCCGTCCCGGCCTTGTTCTCCTCTCCTCTGTTCGTGGTGCAAAGGGAAAAGGCAAGAAAATGCCCGGGGGAGGAACGGGCGAAAAGGGGAAAAGATGATGATGGCCGGTGACGGCGATCGCCGTGGACGTGGAGCGTCGCTTGCGCCGGTGGAGGGTGGGCGGCAGCGGCGGCGGCGCTCGTTTTCGGTGGAAATTTGGGTCTTGTTTAGTTCGTGGAAAAATTTGCCTTTTCAACGTTTTGAACTCCTGTAGCACACTGTAGTACTTTCGTTTATTTGTGGTAAATATTATCCTACCATGGCCTAACTAGGCTCAAAAGATTCGTGTTGCGAAGTACATCAAAACTGTGTAATTAGTTATTTTTTACCTATATTTAATACTTCGAACTTATGTCTTTTGGCGTATTTAATGTGATGTGATGGAGAGAGTGGAGAAAACATTAGAATTTTTAGCAAACTAAACAAGGCCTTGGGGGTAGATTTTTTTTCTGGTGTCGGATGATGTGTGTCAGTGCGTTGCCATGCCGCACGTGTGGATGAGGTCCAGATCAGATCCCCACCCTACAGTACTTGGGGTTGGCAATCACCAATCAGCTTCGGAATTTGGAGCCAAACATGAAAAAGAAAGGGAAAAGCTATGTGTCTGAAAGAAAATGTAAATCCTACATAGAGAGGTCTCTCAATTTAGAATTAAATATAGATCCTCTGATTTGGAAAAAAAACGAGGTGATGGAAGATGATGGAAGCTAGAAGGAGGGAAAAGAAGAAAAAGTAACAAATGCAAAAAAAAAAGAGTGGAACAAGGGTTGATGGGCGATCTCCTCCATCTATCTCCAGCGTTTGATGGACAAAATTGTCGACGGTGGTGGGTCGCCTTCAGGCACGGGGTGGCGGTGAAGGTCGGTAGCCTTAAGATTTGGGTTAGCGTTCGAGTGTTCGGGGTTAGGAGAGCTTCCATGACCGGCGAGAGATGGCCTTGGGTTGCAGGCGGTCTAGCGGAGGTGGCGGGTTAAGGCCTTAGGGCCGGCTGAGGCGAGCCGGCGAGGGTGCCAGCTGCCGGGCGGTACATGATGTCCCATCAGCTTCAGCGGCGAGAAGGTCGTGGGCGGCGCATCCGATGGCGGAGACGCCACCAAAGCCGGGAGGGAGAGGAGAAGGCGAGGCGACAAACTGACAAAGTTAGCGTAGGGTGAGGTAGATGAGGGAGAGCTGTGCGAAGGTGGGTTAGGATAGGCTCAAGACGGGAAGAAGACGACGGAGGTAAAATGGGCTACATCGAGTCATACGAGAGAGCGTTTTACCCTGCAGACGCGTTAAAAAAAAGCTCTGGACAGAAATGAACCTGGCAAGATGCAAATTGCAACCACCCCTGTTCCCTGTAGCCTTACGGGTTTGTTTTAGAGCTTAAAAATTTCTCTTCGTAAATTTCACCGAACTAAATACACCGTTCATGTTTTTTTTAAGAAACAGTGGTTTCTGTTCTTACGGTTCACCCACCAATCTCACAGACGCACTCACTCAGAATTTCACGGCAACCATTTCCAGTCCCGCGTGCTCGAATGCGGGACGACGCGACCGGCGCATGGCGTGGCGTGGCGTCGCGTCCCCACATTGTCTTGCTGGCGCGTTGACGACTGCCGCAGCGTCACCCTCCATCGATTCGGTCGGGTGGGGGAGGAAGCCCCGTGCCGCACATGCACCGTACGTACCCGCCAGTTTGTTCCCTGCCGCTGCCGGCTGTCGCCTCGGCGCCTTCGTCGCCGTCGTGCGGGGAGGGGAGGCCCCGGGGCCCGGCCGGGCACCCGAGCCTCCGAGCCTGAGTCCCCGACGTGCGGCGCGGTTGGGATCGCTCTCCATTGGTGTTCGGGGTTGGGCGTGCCGTGCGCGTGCGTGCGTGTGGCTGGAGCCTGGAGGCCATGGGCATGGGGCAACGCAGCACGCACTGGGCACTTGTTCAGCGCTCGTCTCGGCTCGCTGCCACGCCACGCCACGCCACTAGCTTTTAGCTTGTGCTGTGTCCCCGTACCCATAGGTTGCCGCGGCGGCACCATTTCATGTCAGCTGTACATTCCGTACGGTCTTCGCTATTATGAACTGGCAGGCAGTTGGCCGGCCGGCCGGCAGTCACGTCAGTAACGTCATTGCATTCAGGGAGCTCGCGTCGCAGTCGCAGGTAGTACTCCTACACCGAACGGCCGTACGTACGTCCGATTCGAAGTGAGATCTGCATCTGCTTTTGCTGTCCAGGAAACAGAACAGGGTGGGGATGCTGCGGCTGGACGTTGCGAAGGGTGGCCATTGATGCTGGTGATCACGAGTAGTAACCACTATCCCGGCGGCCAGGGACATGGCGCAGCGCGGCGGCCATGAGCTGAGCATTATCTCCGGCCATCTTTACAAGAGCGATGGCGGTTGCAGGGGCGGCTGTCACGCCGCTTCATCATCCACGCCCGCGCCAGGTCCACCGAGCATGTGATCTTTGTATTCTGCAGAAATTGGAATTAGCGGCACATCTCTTCCTCAAATGCAACTTTGCTAAAGCCTGTTGTCATTCCATTGGAGCCTGGGTAGTCACAACAACATCGTTGCCTTAGATTTTTGATCTCATAAGAAGAAAGTTTGGTGTTTCTTTTTTCATGGAAATTATAATTTTGATGTCTTGGAGCATCTGGACAGTGAGACATGATTGGGTGTTCAATGGTCAAGATCTTTCAGTTCAGTCATGCAAGCAGAAGTTCATTTCTGAATTCTCTTTGCTACTTCTTAGAATTAGGCCTGATTAAGTTCCCCCTCTCCAAGCTTGGCTGCAGAGCTTGTAATCTTTCTTTTATAGGATTATTAGGTGTTCCTTTCATTTATCCTTTTGTTTTCTTCTTAGCTTGTTTGAACCTTTATTTTTTTCTATTTCAATTGCATTCAGTAGGGGGCTTACCTCCTCCTGTTCTTTTAAAAAAGGGTTAATTAGATCCATGCCATTATAATTATCACGTTTTTGAACCACACCATTACTATTCGACTAACTATACCAGTGCCATTACAATTCTCCATATGTTTGAGATATGCCATTCTGTACGGTTTTTAGACTATTAGGCCCACACACAGGTCATCGTATTTTCGTATGGACTAGAATGCCCTCCATCAACTCTCTCTCCAGTCACTTTGCTTGTGGGCTCCACATGTCTATCCTCTTCCTCCCTCCCTCCATTCTCCTCCTTCCCACCTTGCTGCTCCCTCCGCCGACACCCTGCTGCAAGTTCGACGCCATCCTTGCCAAGGCCGGCGGCGGGGGATGGCAAGGCGCGACGAGGAGGTGAGTCGAGGGCTCAAGGAAGGTGCGGAGCCCACCTAGCACTAGCAGCCCGACAAGGAGCGACGACGCAGGGCAGACAGAGGACACCGAAGGGAGCCTTGCACGCTGGTTCAGAGCGTCGGATGAGCAGAGGAATGGATACACACGGTTGTGAGGAAGCTGTGGCCGCGATGAATCGGACAAAGACTCACCGACGGCGACGAATCGAGCCGGCGAACAAGCTTGGGTCGGCAGTGGGCTGGCGGCCAGGGATCCTCGATTTCCGCCCGTATGGGCCATTGATAGAAATGAGGAGAGGTGGAAGGTGGAGCCTAGGAAGTGTGGAAGGTCCGGGCGGCGGTGAAAGGACCTTGATGCCGCCAAGAGGGGGGGTTGAATAGGCGAGACGACCAAATAAAACTTTTCCCGAAACTTGAGCTTCACTGGCACAGGCGGTTAGACCGCCCCTGGTGCACTGAGCACAGAGGGGGCGGTTAGACCGGGTCCTGGGGCGGTTATGTAACAACCCCATCCGAGATAATTCCGTACTATCGTCTAAACCACTCCATTTGGTCCAGAGTGCCTTACAAATTAAAGTAAATCTTCCCCGTAGGGTCCATTATTACAAACCATGGTTCTTGACATGAAAGTAAATGGTTCAGAGTTTATTAAAACAGCGGAATTAACTAAATGACACGATAAGCATCATAGGAGGCCGTCCATGATGCAATCACTCGTCATCATCCACCCATTCCAGCTCCCAGCTGGGTGGAATTTCTCCAGGCCACACATCACATGCATTACCTGGAAACAACATTTAAATAGCAAGGCTGAGTATACTAATACTCAGCAAGGCTTACCCGTCTAAAAATAAAAGACTTTACCTCTAAGCATGCAAGGTTTTTGGCTAGTGGGTTTGTTTGCCAAAAAGCTACTAAGTAGTGAATTCTTACTTTCACATTTTAGCCCAAGTTCTAGTAGAAGTAATCTTTACTAGATAAGAAACTATTGCAATCATAAGTTGTACAATACAATTAATCAAGTAACAATATTCACAAAGTTCCATCATAAAGGGATATCATGGCCAGTAGATTAAGTAGTCTCAGATAACGGTGAGAGGCCGACAATCGATTGATTTAAACCTTGCAAGGTAGACCTAAACACACGGGAGGTGCCCTCACTAAGAGTTCACCAACCAGGCGGTTCCCGTCATTCCTCGGATTGAGATCAGATGTTACAGTCTTAAGTACAAGGTTTACTGGGCTACGCCACCAAGGTCACCCAGCCTCATGCATGCACTCAGGTGGCGAGCCCGGGGCCGCAACCCTAAGATTAGTAGCGCAAAGTTCCCGCACCGCCTCATTTAGGTACTAGGCTTACCGTGCCCATTTCCGACAAGTGCTTAGTACGTTCAAACACTTAACCCACGAAGCCATTGGACCGGAGCCCAAATCCCATGCTCTTACCACATGAGCAATCCATTAATAAATATGGTGATTCCATCAATGAGATCCTATTCTCGCGAGTGACGAACATCACTCGACTTGTACCGGATCCTTAGAGCATAGCAACTAGCGACCTAACATGCTAGTAAAAGATCATAGGTACTTAAGGATCATGCAACTAGGGTTTCAATTCAACTCCTGAACGTAAATGCACATAGATAATCAAAGATAAATTCAGAAGCTTAAAATAAACACATAGGTTAACGTTTAAACCGAGACTTGCCTTCGTCAGCACAAGCAGTCAAACAAACTTCCGGACTTTGGCCCGGGTCTTGATCTACGGACACGTAGTGCACTTCTCCTCCTGCTCCCTCGTCCTCGTCAGCCGGTACGAGCGTGTAGCTACCGTCGGGAACTTCTACACGGAGGATGCATATGCAATAATTAGTGGTGAAATTAAATTAATTTAATTTAATTAAAAACAGCAACAAAAGATAACAATGAGCACATGGTTGACCACACTCACCTTGACAAAATATATTCATCATACTCTTTTTTTTAAAGAATATTATGAAGGCTTTATTATTTATTCTTCTCTTTATAGTGATTGTGTACATATTTAAATAAATAATTTATTTATTTGCACCAACAGCAAGAGGGTGGTTTTCAGCTCTTAATTCATTTTCACCACACACCATAGGGTTCCAAAAAGATAAAAGGGATGGTTTTCCAATTAATTTCCTTATTAAGCTTATAATGACTTCTCCACTTTTATTCATCAAAATAATTTATAAAGAGCCATGGATGGTGCTCACTGAGCCCACAACTCTACATTAAGCCATTGAACCAGCAAGTACATATATTTGAGCTATGAAAATAAACATACCACAAATAACATTTCTAGCTACCACAAATGAGATAAATGCATACAAAAATAAATAAGCCACTTCTGGACCCAACCTTTCTCATACACCATCTCTGATCTAAAACAAGGCTAGAAAACCAACAAACACATCAAGAGCTATTTTAGATCTTGAACTAAGCATTTATGATTAAAAACAAGCATAAATCTGGAACAAATAGTTGTAACAGTCCAAAAATCATGATTAAATCAGTAAAGGTGCACCTAGGCATTATAAGACTGTACTGAGAAGTTGAGCTCCAAAATCTATTTAATTTTTGCTATAAAAATTATTAAGGCAGAAATAGCATAAATACAAGATAAATCATAATAAAAGATTTGGTCCATAAATTTGTGCAAATTTTGGTGTAGAGCCTACACATGGCATCTACAACAACATATCCAAAAATCAGCTGAAGATCACATGTAGATTTTGAACTACAACATATCTAGGGTAAACTGATTTCAAATTTTCATGCAAAAACTATAACTCAAAAGTATGGTCATGCTTTACAAAAGTTGTAGATGAGCTCACAAGGAAACGAACAAAATTTGTTTTGCATTTTTACAATTTTTGCTTGAATTTCTACGGATTTTACAAGTCACAGGTCAAAACACACTAAAAAGGAAGAATCTATTTACACACAGGTCCCTAGAACTTTTCTGGATTCACATAAATACCCTCGACTCTAACAAACAGGCCCTCGGGGACAAAATCCCTCACACCTGTGCCCTCCGGCGGCGGGGCGAGCTCACCGACGGCGAGATAGGGCCGGAGCTGGGCAACAAGCAGCACACATGTGCAATTCAGCTCACCAGGAGTCGATCCGTGTGCTTGGTTCGGCCGGAGGTGTCGTCGGTGAGCGGCGGCGGCGAGTCCGTGGCGGCGCGGCCGCGGTTGCTCAAATTCCGGCGGGGCTAGGGGTGGGGCAGGGCAACGTGCTGCGGTGCGAGCTTCAAGGGGACCTAGGTGAAGCTCTGGAGGGGTGGGTCGGCTCTGGAAGCGAGCGGAGCAGGGAGTTCGCCGGCGGCGGCAATGGCGGATACGGCGGCGCTCGGTGCTCCGCGCGAGGGGGAAGCACTGGGTTTATATAAGCGAGCGCGCCGTGGGGAAGGGGTCGCGGTATGGGCGCAAGGGCGGTGGCGATGTGCGCAGGGCGGTGGCGGCCAATGGCGGATGGCGGCGCGCCGTCCGGCGGGTGGGAAAACGCCGCGTGGCGCCGACCATGGACCCGCTTCGCGTCACGCACAGGAACGTTCAGCGCGGCGCACAGACCGCTGGACGCTGGCCGGCCTCGGCGTGCGCGTACGGCGAAGTACGGCGGCGGGCCGATGTGGCGCGCCAGGGGCGACGTCGCACGCGGCGTTCGCGTTCCAACGCGTGAAATTTTGGTTTAACACTGTTTGACCACAAATTGCTCGAGATTTTGAAACTAAAGTGCACCAAGGAACCTATACCAAAGTTGTAGATCTACTAACCCTCTACAACTTTTACAAAGGCCGACAGGTGTTTTGATCAACGGTTTTTGCATGAACTGCTGGCCAAGTTGGAGTTTTTCTTGGCGCCGGTGAACAGGAGCTGCTGGCGTTGACCACAACTTTACATCATTTTCCACTCCAAATTTCAAATGTCACCCAACATGAAGGTTGTGTCCCTCGAAAAACTGGACAACTTTTATATTGGGAGAAATTGAAGTGTTTAGGTGAAATGTGGAGAACGCGGCAAGAGTTCTAGAAGGGCTATGGAGGTCAAAGGGTTAACTAGGGATTTTGACCATGCTTTGACCAAGGGTTGACCATTAGTGTGTGTTGACTTGATTAAGATGGTCATTAGTGATTGTTGGCTAGCTTTTCGAGGTGATGACCCAGGTTGACCAAGATTTGACCAAAGTCAACACGTTTGACTTGGTTGACTAGGTCAGTAGGGTTAATTAACCCTAAATGAAAACCTGGGGCGTCACAGCCTACCCCCCTTAAAAAGAATCTCGTCCCGAGATTCGACAACAAGATTAGAGCGATTCCTTCCAACAAGACAAGGGTTACAAAGGGAGGAAGACATATCCGCTTACACTTCTCGGCATCGAGAATTCAGATAGGACAAAAGATACATGGTGCTCTCCTCACTGTCTCAACGCTGCTCATGAGGAAGCGGGCGATGAATGTGCACATGAAAAACTAAGAGCAGACAGATTCCGCCTGCGATGCAGAGGTACATTCCTACCAGCGTCCAGCGAAGCGACTCGAACACCTCCAAGAACTGAGCCATGGTTGGCGATGCAGGTTGGGGTTCTTCTCTGGGTCTTCTTCCGAGCTTCTTCTGGAGGTTGTCGACGAAGACGGAGGGATAGCTTGCTCAGCGAGGAGCGAAACAGACGGCAGAGATGGGCTGGTGGCGGGTTGGCCAAAACTAGCCGGAGGGAGAACAAAGAGCGATGATGATGTCGAGCTCAAAAGGTAGGCGAGACTTGGTAATGGCGACACCGCGGAAGGGCTTCCCTTTTATGCCTCCACGGAACCACAACGGTCATCCAAAACCATCTGAGGTAGGGGCCGGCGGAGCGATCCGGTGGTGGCAACATGGGGCTCGATAATGGTCGGCCCGTGAGGTCTCGGCGACGTGATCGTGACCGCGGAAAAGAGATGACAGAGCGACGCCACAACGTCGTACAGTCGTGGCACTGAAAAGGATGGGGTCCAACGGTCTGAAGAACTGACCGTGATGGTGGGAATAACGAGAAGAGCTCAGGGTATCCACCCTCTAGGCTTGAGATCGTAACGAGGAGAATTTAGCAAAAGATTCTACCGATCCTTCGTTTGCTTGTTTCTTGATTCCTAGGATTTGGAGGGTATGATCAACGGATCATGGAGTCATAAGCGATGGAGGACTCTCATGCCTTGACTTTTAGAGAACCTTGACTACTCATGAAAAACTTTGCTCCTAATGCTTCAACTTATCTGGTTGACTTGATTTGTTGCTCAGAGAACTTTGAGATTGAACGGAAAGAGACCAAGTTGAAAAAGTTTCATAGAGATTTCTATGAAGAAAAGGAAGGCTAGTAAACAAATATTTGCCAAATTTGCTCACTAAGATTCCCGATTTTTTTTAAAAAAGCAATGAAGGTGTGAGGATGGATCAAGGGTTCCACCCTCAGAAGTCCAAGGTTAGTTGTCCATAAAAACAATAAAGGATGGCAAGGTCATAGGGAGCGGTTGCACTGAGTTGTTTATGGATAGCAATGTGAATGATTTGAAAGGAAGGGTTGGTATAGTAATTTCAGAAGATGTTTGGTCACATATTATTTCATCGGTGAGTTTTGGTGACAACATTCCTTACGTTACCGGTGCAACAATTTTAAACTTGATGGGCGATGCACCGATGAGACATATGATTGAATGTCAATGCAGAGGGGATACTTTGTGCACAATGGAGTGGTGCGCATGTTAATGCTCATGTTGTGGTGCATAGAGTGTGATGCACATGCAGATGAGCACATGATGCTTGTGCATATGAACATATGGTGCATTTGCCATGATGCATAGTGAGGAATGCACATGTTTATGGGATATGATGCTCGTGATGCTTGTTAGCATGACCTGTTTACCCATGCAGTTAGCTAGCGACAAGGGGATAACATAGAGTGGAGAAAATGGATTTGCGGTGAGTCGCATGCTCCCAACCAAGATACCTAGCGCGCCCCTAGTGGTAATCACATGGCTGCAGCACACATGATGCACTAGGTTCCGTCGCGGCACCTTTGGTTATGGAACAACAATCTCACCAGCCATAAGGAGGATATAGGAGGAAAGTTGAAACCTTCAGTGCGTATGCATGTTAGTCCATCCAAGGTTCCCAAATGCACATGCTATGTAATGCATTTCCATGCCCATGAATTACTAAATTAAGGGTACAACCCATGCATGACCTGATGATGCTCAAAGCATACCAACAGAATTTAACTCCTTCTATTCATGTTTTATGTGTTCATAATGTTGTGAGCAAGATCAAGATGAAGACGTTCAAGATTGCAAGGTCAAACACGATTGAGATAAGGATGTCACTAGCAAGGATAGCTTAGGCATCAAGATGCATAAACACAAGGAGGTGGAACTGATAGATATCACTGGAGATCGCAAGTTTGCATTGGTGGAAGAAGATTGCAACTTGAGATGGGACTTTAAGATCAAAACATTACCCAAATGACATGGTAAAATGGAAAAAGTTCTTTTCTCAAGTTGGGCAGAACTGGGGTAGTCATGTGTACAAAGGTACAATTGTGTGGTAGAACTCGAAAAGAGCCTACATACAAAATGATGTAAAGTCCTGGCAGTTTTGAACAAAAATTCATAACTCAAAAACCAAGGCCCCAAAAATTCCCAATTTTTACCAGCAACTCAGTGAGGTTATGAAGCACCTTTTTTTTGGTATTCAAAGGTTAATCTAGGAAGGTTAGGAAGATGCTCAACTTAAACGAAAGTTAAGAGTAGGTTCCTGGAAAAAGACAGCAGGACAGAGGTTCACTATTTTGGGCATAACTTGAGATCTATAGAAGCTATGACCATGAATTTTTGCGAGCGAAAACTAGATTAGATATGGAGCAACTTTGATATAGAAAATCTAGTCTAATTATTTTTAGAACAGGGGGTAAAAATTCAAGTAAACAGCCACATTAACATTTTGGACAGCAACACATCTACATATGAGAGGCTATATAAGAAAACACACATTAGCAAAATTTTCACCTAGAGAGCACACAAAACATGTGTAGGGTTCAGTTTCAAGTTTCCACAATTTTTAGCATGATGCAAGACGTCCTATGCGTCCTCACAAGGCAATCAAGCCAAAACTCGAAGTTAGTGCCGGTGGCCAGGCTTATATACGATTCTCCCTATAATAACTAGTCGGAGCTACTCGTCGTTCAAAGCGATCGCACTAACATGGTTAGTGTACCTGCAGAAAAGAACCTTCCGTGCCAGCACATCACGGAAGCATCCACATACATTACCATTCACTATAGAAACGGTATCCATGCATCAAGCCGCTGCATGGACAGCGCCCAACCTCAGACACCCTCCGTTTGAATGGAGTGTATCCTTGCCTCGCATAATTGCAATGCGGAATGCACACGTATGGCAAAACGTGGCGACATCACAACCCATGACATGTTCATCTTGAATAGAGCACGTCATCCTTCGTATGACTCTCATACGGAAAGCGCATGTATAAGACACGTGAGCAACCAGACGAGAAGATGGGATCCGTGGAATAGATCACTCCATCAACCCTCGCATTCCCGTGATGCGGCACAGCACACGTATAAAACACGTGGCTTCATCTAGTTTGGTTGTGCAAGAAAGTAAGTCTGACATAAAGTAAAGTGCTGGAAGTTAGCAAAATAAACCATAGATTCTTAAGCCACCTTAAAGAACCCAAAATTCCCTCTAGGGCCTTTCGATCTAGCTCATTCCTTAACGATCCAACGTATTTTCAAAATCCAATCAATCTTAGCAGGTTTTATTGTAAATCATGTGATTAGTATTAATCTAATCACTCAGGTGCATACGGATGCTCTGATACCAACTGTGACAACACCATCCAAGATAATTTCGTACTATCGCCTAAACCACTCCATTTGGTCATTAAGCGATAATAAAGAATCATCCCGTTGAGTGTTGCCGGGTCAAAGCCCGGTAAATTACTTGAAACACACACAGAGGATCGAAACGTATACATTAAAACTCCCACGAAGGAGAGTCCAGAGTGCCTTACAAATTAAAGTAAATCTTCCCTGTAGGGTCTATTATTACAAACCATGGTTCTTGACATGAAAGTAAATGGTTCAGAGTTTATTAAAATAGCGGAATTAACTAAACGGCACGATAAGCATCATAGGAGGCCGTCCATGATGCAATCACTCGTCATCATCCACCCATTCCAGCTCCCAGCCGGGTGGAATTTCTCTAGGCCACACATCACATGCATTACCTGGAAACAACATTTAAATAGCAAGGCTGAGTATACTAATACTCAGCAAGGCTTACCCGTCTAAAAATAAAAGACTTTACCTCTAAGCATGTAAGGCTTTTGGCTAGTGGGTTTGTTTGCCAAAAAGCTACTAAGTAGTGAATCCTTACTTTCACATTTTAGCTCAAGTTCTAGTAGAAGTAATCTTTACTAGATAAGCAACTATTGCAATCATAAGTTGTACAATACAATTAATCAAGTAACAATATTCACAAAGTTCCATCATAAAGGGATATCATGGCCAGTAGATTAAGTAGTCTCAGATAACCGCCCCCAGGCTGATACGCCTCCCAACTGTGCGGCGTCTCCCTTTCTTCAAATATTTCTTGCTCCTCTTGCTGATCATCCTGTGGAGATGGGACTCTCACTGTCTTGCTGGGTTTTGGTTGCAAAGGGTGATGCTTTGTGTCATTAGGATAAGCCCTTTGTGTGACTTTCTTGATAATGTAGCTAATGTAGGTGCCATAGCTACACAACCTTTGTGGATTTTCTGAAGAGTTCTTTATTTCTTGCCACAAAAAGTCACCAACATTAAACGCCGGCTCACCGGGCTTCGTGGCAACCATCAAGTTCCTCTGAAAAGCAGTGATATCTGAAGTGTTGCCATCCCTAGGCGTGAGAGTCTTCCTAAACAGACGGTTGAGGATCGAATAATATGTGTATAAACCCTTCACATGTTCCCAACTGTCCCTTGCATTCCTGGGATACATAAATGCCATCCTCTTAGCCTCAAGCGGGCCCTCATCATGGAGCTTCCGGAGGAACCCATCATTTGGTAATCTAAACAAAGTGAGGAAACTAGAGAAAGAGAGCTGGTGGTTCTCACCCTCAGTCATCCAAAACATAGCCCTCTCACTTTGCCCATTCTCATTTAGCACAAAGCCAAAATAAATTATCGCATAAAACTGGGCGATGAGCTCCTTGTTCCAATGTTGCTTAAAGCCCATGAGGACCTTAAGCCCTTTCTCCTCATAAGCCTGAATCACCTCATCATATTTTTCCTCTCCATAAACTCCCAATCAACATACTGAGCATCGTTAGTGATTTTTGCCTTTCTACCAGTAATGATGGCTGTGGTGTAATAATCCTGCTGAAAGATGGTCCAAAATCTGTAATTTGTAGTAGTCCTAGCCTCATTAGCCGGATTGACTCTTCTCAACTTCACCACAGTGTCCGCCATCCCTGCCTGATAATAATCAATAGGTCCTCTGTAGGAAGGATAGTTGGGCTCTCTGATATAAGGCCTACCAAGCTGCTGATTACCACCCCTCTGTTCCTCTTTCTCATACTCTTCCTCAACACTATCACCATCACTGTCATTACCTCCTCCTTCATCTCCCGGCTGACGCCAGCTGACCTCAAAATTAAGAGTGGGATCCTCCACATCGTCATCACTGCTCTCCACTCTGTCACTCATCTCAATGTCATCACCATAGTAGACAGGTGGTGTCCTCTAGGCCTCAAATTATGAGTGCTTGGACCGGAGGACGTCCCGGCGTCACTACTGCCTCTTTTCTTCCTTTTCTGAGAACCGACACCCCTTGGCATTGCTGCTGTCCCTGGATCACAAGATGCGAAACAAAAGTGTATAAGACACCAGGAACAAGATTGGCTAGAATGAGCGTCGAGGCTCGGCATTCTAGAGCTATTGGCACAAAACTGGCCAGGGTGGTTAGACCGCCCCTGTCAGTTTTGAGCCAATGGCTCTTTTTGGCCAAACACAGCAACACAGATTAAAGGATATTGATTTACTGTTCATGAGACAATTCTAGATAAAAGGAGATTAAATACATGCAGAAAACGAAATTTTGGGTCAGACACGCGCAGGGCGGTTAGACCGCCCCGCCAGGGCGGTTAGACCGCCCCTGACAGCCAACCCTAATTTCAAGTTCGTGACAATGTACTTAACGAAATTGAACCAAACTCTAGGAATGTCTTCTAGGGGTTGCCAGGTGATGTTCTACCAAAGGATATTCAAAACTACTTATGGAGTTGATAGATCGGGCAAAAACAACATTTGAATACCTTTGGAGAGATGAAACCGAGATGAAATCCGAAGAACCGGGTGGGGAACCGGTTCAGCCGCCTTAGGAGAGTACTTTCCACGGATTGGATTTGATTTTAAGTGGTGGGAACTTCAAATCTCCATGGGAGAAGGTGTTGGAGCTTGAGAGGGAGAGAACCACGGGTTGGGGACGAATGGCTCCTGTTCTTGGTCGCTGGAGAGAGAAAGAGTGAAGGAGATAAGGATGTGGGGCTATGGAGTCACAGGCAAAGGAAGAAACAGTTTGGCCCGTGGGACCCGGTCTGACCGGGTGTGGGACCCGGTTAGACCGCCCCACCCCCCAGACTGAGCAGATCCGAGGAAAGGATAAGATTTCGTCCTTATTTCCATTTTAACCCCTTGGATATCTGAAAATGAACTTGAGAGTTGTTTTAAGTGCAGGGGACACAAACTAGGTGGGGCGGTTAAACCGCCACCCCCCGGTTAAACCAGCCCTGCACAAAAACTCAACCCGAGACCCTTTATCGGTAGTTCCGAGGTAGGGTCGGAAGTACCGATGAATTCCATAATTTTAACAGTGAGCTCTTATCGGTAGTTCCGCCCTAGGGTCGGTAGTTCCGATGAACACTTTTCCAGCCTTAGAGGATTTGATCCTTGATTTCCACAGAATATTTGAATAAAAGATATATAGTTGAATTTGATCCAAATTTCACGAATCTTAGAAGAACATGAGATAATCCAAATAATTCACATTCTTAATTCTTCCAAGAGTGATAGAGAGAGAGAGATAAAGACATGGATGTAGAGATGAATTATGGACTTGAGTAACATATCACCACTTGTGACTAGTCATCAAACAATCAAGGGGAACTATAGTCACAAATGGATCAATAGGGTCACGAAGACCAAGAACCAAATAATTTTCAAATTAAGCACACTTCCTACACATGCGAGTTGGATTTTTGAAAAATCTATCCTATACCACAAAGTGCATGCATCCTCACCAAGTGAATCACCTCTTTAGTACATTTAGCTCATACCCTACTCAAGAGACATTCACACAACACCAAGTCGAGTTTATGTGAAGGTATCAACCAAATATCTAGAGAGGCACACAAAGTTCACTTGAAGCAATTACATGCTAAGATGGGCACACTAGCATGGTATAATGGCCTAGATGCATTTCGGTATTTAAAGAGGTTCATGATTACATACCTTTGTCTTTAGACCATTTGAATTTGTGCATAAGTAAATTTAAGGAAAGGCTAGCTCTTACTTGGTTCTTTAAGATTTAATAGTGAAGTCAAGAGCTTGCTAATGATGCACAAATACATGAGACTACAAGTTCACTAGAAGAAATTGTTAGTCCCACAAATGACACAACCTTTGAAGTAAGCTCCCCCTCAATTAGTGCTTAGAGAATTTTGAATTTCTCAAACTTAGCACGCAATTAAATTACGAACAAGGGAGATTGCTTCAAAGGTGTGTCTTGGCATAAACTGATTTATCAAATTTAACTATGCCAAGAATCTCATTACCATTGCCTTGAAAACACCAAAATGTCGAAAATTAGCTCCATGTCGGGTCACCCGGGCCAAGGGGCCGGGTCACCCGGCAGCCTCCAGAGACGCCTCGGGTCACCCGGTCATTGGGGCTGGGTCACCTACCAAATGACATTTCTGGGGGGCAGACGGTTAGACCATTTGGGTCACCCTAGGGACAAGGTTGGATTGAGGAGTGTTACCATTCGGACAATCCTTGCCCAAGTGACCCTTCTTAAGACAAGTATAGCAAATACGGCTTTTGGCACTTCTTAGTTTGGGAACCATTTGCTTGTCTTGTCTTGGCTTGCATGTAGACATCTTTCTTGAAGGGTAGGCTCTCTTCTCTTCGCTGCGATTCGTCTTCAATGTGCTGGCCAGACCCGGTCTAACCACCCTGGGGTGGCGGTTAGACCGCCCCTGGTCAGCACTGCTGGCTTGTGGGTAATCCGCAGCTGAGTGACTCTTCTCTTTGCATATATAGCACAATCTCCTTCTGATGGATCTTCTTCTCTTCTTGGAGATTGTTTCTTGAGCCTTGATCTTGGTGGGGCAATGTGAAGTGGTATGCCCCTTCTTCTTTTCTTGAATCTTGCTATTGTTGGTCTTGATGTGTTGTTGAGGATCTGAGCTCATGACGGTTGAACCCTTCTCAACCTTCTTCACCATGTCATCACAGTTATCTTGAGAAGGTTGCACTTTGCTCTCTTCCTTCAACACATACAAGTCTCTTTTAAGCTTTTCGACCTCTTGCTTAAGTTCATCATTTTCTTGGGTAATGAGGTCATCACAAGATTCTACAAATACATGCTTAATGCTAGATTGGCTTGCTTGAGAACAACAAGGTTTAGTACAAGCAAATTCATTATTGACAAGTGAGCATGTGCATGTGGGTGTGAGAGGTTGCAAGAATTTTACCGATGAAACAACAACCTCATGAGCAATTTCTAGTGAAGCATATGAGTCCACAAGCTTCTCATGAGAACACTCAAGTTCCTTGTGAGTTGCTTGCAAAGCCATATGTTCACTAGTGAGCTTTGCTAGTTGAGCTTCTAGCACATCATTGGCTTCTTCTTCTACCTTAGTTCTATATGAAAAGGATTATATCATGATCATATTTGTTAGCCAATGATTCATACTTACAAACCAAGGATGCGAGCTCGGATTTGAGAAGTTCAAGTTCTCTTGTCGGAGAGCTTGAGGCTTCAATCTTCTGGCTCTTCGCTCCCTTGGCCTGCCTCTTCTTCTTGCTCTTCTTCTTGGCCACAAGGCAAGCGCCGTCACCGTAGTAGGTTGAAGCGTCTCTGTCGGGGGTGGTTAGACCGCCCCTGGGGGGCAGTTTGACCGCCTCCCCCAGAGAGGCTCCACCCTCGCTTCTCTTGCCTCCTTCTTCCTTGAGGGTTGATGCTTGATGATCAGTGGATGTTGTAGAGATTGTGGGGCTCATCTTCACTGATTCATCTTCATCATCACTCTCAACTTCATCCCATTTGGTGTGAACTATCTCAAATAGCAATTCCCAAATGAGATGAGCATCTTCACTAATTTCCTTGCTCTTTAGGATGAGATGCTTTAGTTCTCTACATACACAACTACACAAAAGGTTAGTAATAACGGCATTGAGTCGCTTATTCTCCAATTCCTTTGGAGAGACACATGTCTCATCCTCCGGAAGGATACTCGCAACCATAATGCCCTCAGCGGTGGGACCCAAAACCTTAAGTGTAATGAGAACATTGGAACGCCAAGAAGAGTAGTTTGAGCCATCTAGAGCTAGAGGCTCAAACGGTACCTCACAAGTAGTCGACATCGAAAAACTCCGAGCGGTTAAGCTCGAACCAGAGCAACAAACTTTGATACCAATTGAAAGGACCTTGATGCCACCTAGAGGGGTGGTGAATAGGCGAGACGACCAAATAAAACTTTTCCCGAAACTTGAGCTTCACTGGCACAGGCGGTTAGACCGCCCTTGGTGCACTGAGCACAGAGGGGGCGGTTAGACCGGGTCCTGGGGCGGTAAGACTGCCTCCACCCAGTGAACCTGCAAAAGACAACTCAAAGCTTCTCTTGATTTCTAGCAAGAACCTAAGTTCTTGAGTGGCTCCTGTAGATGATCACAAGCAGGGTAATGATCCCTGCACTCAAAGACAAGCACACCCAAGTAGATCGAGCGGAAGCAAAGTAAATATGCTAGAAATCAAAACGAGTGAGGCAAACCACAAAGGAGAGACGAGGATTTGTTTCCCGAAGTTCACCGCCCACTAAGGAACGGCTTCCCTTGGTTAAGGCTTGGATATGATGCTTGGAGACCCCACGGATGCTAGAACTTTACCTTAGCAAAACACTAATGGCGGCCGGGCCAAGACCCCAAAAGATTGCTTAGTCCCTCACCCTAGACACCTCAGTTGATCTCTTCATCACTTACCCAATCCACTTTGAGTTCCACTTTGCTTCATCCTTAATTAAATTCCATTTGAAAATCCTGCTTCAAATGCTTGTTCTTGATTGTCAACGAATATGCAAGCTTCAAATTAAGAACCATAATGTTTACACTCATCCTTATGTCCTCTTTCAATTATCACATGAAACCTTGCACTTGACTAGAGAGAATTACCAATTTCTCTTTGTATGATCCCTTTTTATTTTTAGTCAAGCTACCACACTCCTTGGAGACATGTAATTCATCTTCACAAAATATCTCCAAAATATAGATCCACTCGTTGCTTGACATTAACCAATTTGCATAAGGATCATTCACATATTTGTCTTCTCCAATGTGAGCCATATAATATTCATCCAATAATAAATACTCCAAAAATTGCTTCATGAATATCTAAATAAAACCTGCTCACAAACTTAGACAAATACATTAGTCCTTTAATCGTTTTGTCATTCAATTCACCAAAATCCACTTAGGGGCCCAGATGCACTTTCAGGCGGGCGGCTGGATGCTAGGCTCGGCTGGCTTCGTTCCTTGCGCGTGCCTCGACGAGCTCGCAATCCTCAGACCTAGCAACACCAGCATGTCAACACTGCTCGAGATCCTTGTTGTCGTCGGTCGCCACAGACGGTCGAGCTCGCCGCCGGGCTGGAGGATAGCGGCCATAGGTCCCTCTGGGTCGTGCGCATGCCAAGCCTGGACGGCGAAAACTCTGACTCGGGGAAAAGCCGCCACCGCTGCGCTGAGGTCGAGCGACCGTGGCCTCGCCATGGCGGCGTGGGTGCCACAGTCGCGCGTGCTCTCCCATCCGGCAGGTGCCATCTTCGTGTTCGAATGCGGCTGGAGCTCGGCGCTGGAGAGCGTGGCATCTGGTGTACCGATGGTGGTGTGGCCGGTGGACGCGGAGCAGAGGATGAACGTCACGGTCCTATCGGAGAGCAAAGGCGTGGCGCTGTGCCTGAGCATCGGCCCGCTAGTCGTCGGGTGTGAGGAGGTTGTGGCGGCGGTGCGGGAGCTGATGAAGGGGAGAAGGGTCGCACTGTGCGGCGGCGGACAAGGCATCGACATCCGAGGGATCATCACGCCGGGCATTGGAGGAGGTCGGCGGCGGCCGACAGGTGGAAGGCAGCAGCGCTCGGCGTGGCAAGAAGCGTTCAGACATGTACAGAGAGAGATAGGGGTATTTGGGGGCAATACTAAAGTATCTAGCCTGCACGGGGGCGCAAAGGCGATCGAGCGTAGACAATGGCATGGTTCAAAGTATGCGAGAATTGTATGGCACTGGTATAGTTAGTCGAATAGTGATGGTGTGGTTTAAAAATGTGACAATTATAATGGTATGGATCTAATTAACCCTTAAAAAATGGAGGAGCATCCAGCATCTTGCAGGGCGCGTAAGCCGGCAGCGACCTGTTTTCTTAGCTGGTGGGCTGGTGGCTGATGGCTGACACTGATTTGTTGCGAGAGAAATATATCGCTGGCTGGCTGGTGGTTAGTGGCTGGTTCTGAATTGATATGAGAGAAAAGTACTGCTGGCAGGTGGCTGATAAGACAGATGAACAAGGCAGCAATCGTTGTTGCTGCATGAATGGGTAACATGTTGATGATTTGGTACCTCGGGTACTGACGAGGGGATAAACCGGGGGTGATTAACTCAGCCCGTAATCCCCCCATTTAACAAGACTAAAAAGGCCCACAAACGAGTGAGGCTCAGCATCGACGTCAAGAAGGCTGGCCCAAGTCCCCGCGCGAGCAAGACGACCAGAGGCCACCATCGCCACGTCAGAGGCTCACGCTGCCTGAAACCTTGTCTCCGACCGAGGTTCCCACCTCGCGCGACCTAAGGAAACACCCCGACCTAATGGGCGTCCTGACGGAAGATTCTGCCTCGTACGACCTAAGGCCTCGCCCCCTCGACCAAACGCAGGGCCCCCTTCCGAAGGAAACCGCAACGTGGCAATAGCGGCTCCGCGCCGCTCGCGGGTGTGCCAGGTTCACATGGCGAGGGAATCCCGAGTGTCATGTAATGATGAGATCCCCCCCGACGTGGGGGGGGGCTGCAGTAAAAAAACGTCCCGTCACTTAAGGGCACTACAGTGATCGAGGACAGGTGAATCCTTCACGGGTAAGCCATCGGACGATGCACCCCGACCAAGCAACCACCCGAAGTAAGGTCGAGGGCTCAAGCAGAGAGTCCCTGAGCGCACTGAATCAGTAAGTCGAAGCGAGGGCTCGTCGCCTACGCCGCCCTAGATAGGGGCTACCGCGGCAATGTACGACTCCAATCCAAGATGAAGACCCGCATCACGGTACTGTTCTGGCACTGTTACAATACTGTAGCGAGATATGCTTTTACCTTCCTATCCTTTATACCCCTGCCCCCCTTAAGCTATAAAAGGAGAAGCAGTGACCCTTAACGAGAAGGACCGGAAGCGAACGGAAACAAACACAACAACACCACATATGCAACCGAGCACTACGCACTCACAACAGCACGGAGACTTGGGATCGGGTCCCTCTCCCAACCTAGGCTTGTATTAGACCTGAGCATTCCACGGGTCGGGCCGAAAAAAAAATCCGGTTTTTTCGGGCCGAGAAAATCTTGCCCATGACCGTCCCATGGGACACGTCGGGCCTCAGTTTTTGGGCCGAGCCTGGGCTTGGGCGGGCCGCCCGCATATTTTGTAGTGTAAAATAGCTAAAAATGCTCGGGTATAGCTTGTATCCCCTACTATGAGCCCTCTGGGCATAAAGAACACTTCCTCAGACTGGACGTAGAGACCCTCGGGGTGCCCGAACTAGTATAAACCCCTGTGTCTCTTGTGCCACCGTCCGCATCCGACGAACGTACACAAATTTACTTGCCGGTGGTATCAAACCCCGACAGGTACGCCTTGTCTCGCGTGGATTACCGGCCGTCCCCAGGCGAGGAGATGGAGTCCAGTATCGGTGTCTGAGTCCGACAGATCAGAGTTCTTGCAATCTCAGAAATCTCAGACACTGGAAGCTAAATAACGAACTAGCTATTGAAAGGTGAATAGAATCCACGAGAGAAGATGACATATGGGCCCATGGATGAAATGTGGGCCTCACTAAAACTTGTAGCTAATGGTGTTATCTTGTCCATGCGTCCCTCATTTTCAATCCCTCATAAAGAACTAAGATAAACCCTTCCCTCACAACCAAACATCACATGAGATGATCCCATCTAAAAATAAGGACGGGACCGTCCCATCTCTCCATATCTGTGAACCAAACACACGGTATGTTTTAATAAAGGAACAGAAGTTCCAGCCTCATCACTTAAGCAAGTGCCTGCAGCCTTCGTTTACAACAAAACAGCCTCATAGCTGCACCCCACAAAGACCTCTAGTCTTGCAACAGTTCGCCTACAAGCGACCAAACATAACCGGCAAAGAAAATACCCAACCTTGTACAGACCAGCAAGGATTACAAAAGGCTCGAAACTAATTCAAGACACTTTAACCAAAATTTTGACGACCGGCGACTAATCCATGATTCGCCTCCGAACATTCCATCCATTCTTATCGAAAAACTCCAACGTCATCGTCTCTAACCACCGGCACCCTTGCTTCAAAATGCTCCTCTCTCTCCCCTTCCTTGGAAAGGATGGACCAGCTCCTTATCCAAAAGGCTCCTCTAAATATTACCTGCAAAATTGATTTGAACTTTGATCTTTGGAACACAACTTGATTCCTACAGAGCCATAAAGCCCAACAAAAAGCTGTCGCACCAATTAACACTTGATTCCTTTGCTTATTTCAAAACTTCTAAGGCCCTGTTTGGGGGAGCTTCCTCAGCTTTTGCTTCTCCCAAAAGCTCCAAAAGCTAGAAGCTCCCCCAAACGGGGTATGATTCTCCCACAAGCAAAAGCTCCAGAAGCTTGGTTTCAACTACAAGCGGAAAAGCTCCTCAGCCCGAGCTTCCCGAGCTTTTGCCCCTCCTCCTCTTTTTCTTCCCCAATCGTTCTTTTGCCCCTCTTCCTTCTTTCACCCGCCGCCATCCTTCGGCTCCCAGGCCGGCCGCCGCTGCCATCCTTGGGCCGGCCGCTGCTGCTTCTCCCCTCTGTGCCGCTACTGCTTCTCCCCTCTGTAGACCGCCGCCGCTCTCCTCTGCGTCGGTGGCCGCCGCCCCCTCCCCTTCACGCCGGCAGCTCGACACCGAGTCCCTCCCCTCCGCGCCGGTGTTGGCGAAGAGCTGCAACTCGCGCCGGCGCTGCTCCATCTCGTCGGCCACGGACTCGACGTGCTGCAGGTAGGGGCACATCCCACGCAGGTGCAGTCGTGGCGGTGCACGTGCAGCACCAAGTAGTTGTCGTCGCCTCGTCGGCGTTGGTCCACGAGAGGCGCGCGCCGAGGAATGCGTCCCACGCGGTGTGGCCCGGGACGAGCTAGAGGGAGAGGCCGCCATTCGTCCTGGACGCCGACGAGAGCACGGACATCTTCTCCCTTCCTCATTCTCTGTTCATCTCCCCCGAGCGGACACAGACCAAAACCAATGTGAGCTCGGCACCCAAATTCGCCGGCCACACCCAACATCCGGTCGATTACTCCTACCCACGGAACCACAACCTCCCTAGCTCCATCCACAACTAAGCTTTAGGCGGAGCTGAGCCACACCTTGACAATAATCATGGATCTTGCGGCCTCCATTGCTGCCGGCCGCCAGAGGTCGACCCCGCCATCCATCTCCTAGCTCCGGCCACCATCTGCGCCAACCAACCACTCAAATCGGTCGCTGGTGAGCTCCTGATGCCCATGCACTCGTTACCTTTCCGCGCTCCCAACATTCTGCGGGGGATTTTCAGCCTCGCCGCCGCTGCCCCAACCTCCCCCTACCCAGAAGCTAGCGATGTTGCCAAACATGTCTCCTTGGCTTCTAGAGCTTCTCCTGGAAGCGCTTCTTGGACCAGCTAGTGGAGCTTTTCCCACCAGCAGCTTTTGGAAAAGCTGCAGCTCCCCCAAACAGGGCCTAAGCCAAGGACCAAAGAGATTAGTAATATTAGCAGGCGTTCTAATACCAAAAGTAATGCTTATTGTCATCCACATCATCACAGCCAAAGGACATTCAAAAAAGAGGTGTCGAATAGTTTTTTGTTTACTACAGTACAAAAGCAACAATGAGTGCACCCCTTCCACTGCCTTCTAGCTAGATTATATTTGGTCAAGATAACACATTTTTTAAGATATCAGAGGAAGATTTTTATCTTTAAGGGAATTTTGGACTTCCAAGTACAACAATTAAAAGGAATCCCCGTTCGCATCACCATGTCATTGTACATGCCTTTTACTAAGAAATTCTCAGTAGCAGTCCAAATGAAAGAATCCTTAAGGTCGTTAAGACGTGCAGTGAACGTGAAGCTGAGCCCGGCCTCCGCGGCCGGCGGCCGGCGTACAGTGTACGGCGGCACAGATCGATCCACACCCTAGGGCCAGGCGGCTGCGGAGCGGAGAAGATCGCGGTCGTCAGTCGCCGGCCATGTCGTGTGGCTTCACGGCAGGTCGAGCGCAATAATTCGTCTGGTTGCGCTGGTGACGGTTGGGGCCTCCGTCGCCGCTAGAGCGCTGGCGTCGATGTGTTTGGACGGGAGGGCGAGTACTTCCGACCAAACACATCGTATGATTACATGCTCATGCATCCACCGTCAGCAGTGGCGGATCCAGGATCCAACTCTTGGGGGGGCTCAACTTCTTCTTCCTCCTCTTCCTTCCCTTTTCCTTCTTATTCCTCCTCCTTTTCTTCTTCCTCCTCTTCACCTATGCATAGAATTTGTAGGGGGCTTCCATGGAGTCCATGGGGGCAGGGGGGCTCCAGCCCCCCTGCCCCCACGGTGGATTCACCCCGTCAGAGACCCGCTTTACGCACAGTTTTCGTTGTCTTCATATGATTAAGAAGACATGCTGATTCTTTCTTGCCAATTTCTATTTTTTGAGCTAAAGAAGCCCCACTGATGATTGCTGACCGATAATACATCCTCTGTTCCGTTCGGTCTCGAATCGAAAAGGGCAAGAAAAAATAAAAAAAAATACAACAACGTTTGGCTGTTCGTGAGGCCGAAATTGACGAGATCATCACGCGCGCTATCCCCGCATGGGCCGTTGAAGCCACCCGCCCGCGCCCCCTCCGCCCCCGATCGCTCCGCCTCGACGGGTCCTTTTTATTCGCGTCACGCCGTCGCGTCACGTGACGAGGGGACTAGGGGAGGGGCATCGTGTCGTGGAGCCCAGTGATCGCGCTCGTGCCGGAGAGAACGTATTCCCCACGAGCCACGAGCTCGTCCTGTAACGTCGCCTGCCCCACCGCCGCGCCACCGGCTCGGCTCCGCCTCCGCTCCGCTCCCGCGCGTTACCGGATGGAAAGCGACGGGAAGGCTCTACAAAATCCCCTTCCTGATTCCCACTCCACCACACCACACCACTCGCTTCACCTGCGCCCGATCTCTCTCCTGCCCCGTCGCCGGCCTCCCCATCCCCCAGGTCAGTTGAGTCTCTCTTCATTGCAGCCGCTCCCCTGGCCCTGCTCACCATGTGCTCGATGAAATAGGTGTGAGGCCGGTATTACCTCTGCTGGCTCTTGTTTGTCCGTTTGGACTTTGGAGTGGAGGTGGTGGACTGGTCGGTGGGTGATCCTCTGTCGGTATGATGGTTTCTGTTTACTGTCGAGTTTGTACTAGATAAGAATTGGAGTTGCTTCTTTCCGGCCTTGTCGAAACCATTTTTTTAAACGTAAAACCAGCAGAGATTGCTGACTTTATATTAATTAATAGAGAAGAATCGTCAAAACCATTTAATTTAAGCTTGTCCTGAAAAAGCACTAGGAATTTGAGCATGGCACTTTACCCGCACAAGCTTGCTCGAGAAACGAAAAAGGGAAAGCTGTTGTTCCTGAGTTGCTTTGCAGTTTGCACAATCAAGTGGCAACAGAACGCTAGCCTTTAGTAGAAGTTAGTTATGCCCCCTTTTGCATCTTTCTCCATCTTTTGCACCAGCGAGGTGAAATTGACACTTACCTGCCAATGCTCAAATTGGAGCTTTGGGTACATTGTCGATCAGTGGTTGTCATCATTCATAACACAAGATGCTCTAAGATGAATACATCTTCCTTCTCAGTGTAGTTCAGTGTAGTTGAGTAATTGAGGAGCCTGCTTGTAAAAATATTACGTCATGCTTTTTGTAATGTCAAAAGTGGCTCAGTGTAGTTCGTTTTCAGTGCACTCGATTCTGATGGCATTTTCCTCCATTACTCGTGTTCTAATCCTCACATATTTTTCCTCTTTGCAGCTTTCCCCTCATTGCCACAATGGCAGGGTCACTTGTCTCTTTCTCTCCTTCAGTGGTGAGTTTTATATTGGTAGCAACATATGTAGATTAATTTCTTAATAAAGCACGCAATCTGATATCATTTGTTAGGCTTGGAAAGATTCTCAAAGAGATATAACCTTTTTGTTGTGCTGACAACTGACATCCACAATTATTCTTACAACATGGGAGGTTCTGATCACCTTTGATTTATTTGCTTGATCTAGGATCCAGAGGTAGAGAAGCTTGATGAGATGATCACAACTGGTGTTCTTGCAAGTTTTCAGAATTTCCTACGCAAGTGCCTGATAGCAATCCTCTCATATGGCCCGATGCCAAAGCACATTGCATTTATCATGGATGGTAATCGCAGATATGCTAAATTCAGAAGCATCCAGCAAGGAGCTGGTCACAGGGTGGGTTTCTCAACTCTTATTGCAAATCTTCTGTACTGCTATGAAATGGGTGTGAAGTACATCACAGTTTATGCATTTAGCATTGACAATTTTAAAAGGGATCCGAGTGAGGTGCAGTCCTTGATGCAGTTAATGGAGGAAAAGATCAATGAGCTATTAGAAAACCGAAGTGTGGTCAAAAAGATTAATTGTAAAATAAACTTCTGGGGAAACTTGAATCTGTTATCTGAGCCTGTGAGGGTAGCAGTTCAGAAGCTGATGGAAAGCACAGCTGGAAACACAGGGCTGGTCTTCTCTGTCTGCATGCCATATAACTCGACTTCTGAGATTGTCAATGCTGTTAATGAGGTCTGCGCCGAAAAGATGGAGATGCTGCAGAGAGAACATGCCAGTGACTCTAATGGTCAGGCTGCAAATAGCGATGTTCATTCAGAGATTTCAGTGGCCGATTTGGATCAGCACATGTATAGCGCTGGTTGCCCAGATCCAGATATTGTGATTCGGACTTCAGGTGAGACTCGACTGAGCAATTTCCTTCTATGGCAGACAACATTTAGTCATTTGCACAACCCAGACCCCCTGTGGCCTGAATTCTCGTTCAGGCACCTTGTTTGGGCTATATTGCAGTACCAGAGAGCTTACCCTTATCTGGAGCAGAACAGAAATCTGGCAAAGAAGCAACTGTGATACTATGTTGTTTGCAAGAAGATACCTCAAACTAGAGTGATTATAGCTATGACACAACTAGCTTCTCTGCCAAAGCAAGGGTAGCCCATGTCATTATGGTCCGATTTAAGGTCAAATGTATCAGCCATTGTAACTGCGTAAGTAATTTAAGCTTATATGTAAATCTAGTTGTCTTAATACCAAATTTTACTAAATAAAGTATCTTTTTCTCTTGAAAAGCGTAGCCTAGCATTTACTTTGTTTAAAAAGCGCACATGCCAGCAGTACTGGAAGTCTGGAACAACATGTGCTGCTGAAGATCGATCAGTACATGCTTAGCAACTCTGAAGATCGATTAGTACCTAACTGGCAACCTAGCATATTGGTGTTGATGCCTCCTTCATAAGATCACATTGTCAGTTGTCTACTGTTGATCTTCAGTACAACAGCTTGCTGAACTTCAGCTTGCTGATTTCTTCACCAAGGCGCAGACTAGGGATCAACATCACTTTCATGTATTCAAACTAAATGTATCTGATTCTGTAATTTCACAGCCACCTTTAGTTTGAGGGGAGGGGGGGGGGGGGTGTTAGAGTAGTGTATGTATATTATGGCCCATTAGGCCCATGTGTATATGTAACCCTAACATTGCAATCCAGACCATCTGGTCATTCAACCCTAACAACAAATAACTTTCATTTCATATCCCATTGATATGTTAGAAGTCACTCAGATATGCCGCCTTGCGAAGTACATGTGTATTCTAAAGATCGATTAGTTGCAACACCTAGGGTGTTTAAGGTCCTAATATGGTCATTAAGTTATCAAACAATAAAATTGGAGTTAAATAAGTCATTATGAGCAAAAGTCAAAATTTGTGTGAAATTTGGCCAAAAGTCAACATATGAGTTTCAAAATCAGAAAAAAATGGCAAAAATAAGAATCCTGGATATTGAGGCATTTAAAACTCAGTGGAGTCAAAGCGACAAATAAAAAATGACAAAGGATTGAGGATACTGTTCAGTAACTGAAAAATCAGTTTTGGTTAAGTCTGAAGCAAATTTAATTAGCTGTCTTTGGAAATGGATTCAGAGAGATTTTTCATAAATACTGTCCCCAGATGGGCAAAATGGAACATACAAACATAGATTAACATATGGCAGTAGAGGTTTGGGTATTTAAATTGAAATGAAATGGCAGGAAATGTGGTTAAGTCTAAAACCCTGAAAACAGTAATGACTAGCCCAATTTTAGCCTAATTTCTGAATGAATTTATATGGAGTCTCCAGTAGTTTTTGAATTACAAATGAAATTGGGACTTCAAGAATTATCTTGGTCCAGTGTTGGAGAGGGAAGAATGAAGATTATTATTTTTAGAGGGAGCTCCAAAAGTGACAAGGTGACTGTTTTCAGAAACAGACAGACCGTACATTTTCCAAGCCTGTAGCTTTGAAGTCAGTGAGGAATGGAGTTCAGTTCTTGAATAAAATTATATGCAAACCTTTAGAGTTTATGGATTAAAAATTATATTGAATAGCCATAGAATGTATGGGGTTAGTTGTGGATCAACAACAATAATAATCAAGATTTCGGTTTTTAAATCAAAGCTCGAAGTTGCAAACTGTCGCTGGTTCTTTTGCTAGATCAGTTTGTTTTCAGGTTGCCCTTCTTTTTTTAGAGTTATAGGGCATAGCCCCAGCCTTACTTAAGCAAGACCATCCAGAAACGTTTACAGCACCAGTATTGTTACACCAGAGGGAAACATCAGGAAACAGAACATGAGAGGAAAAGCATACAGAGGATAAGAAGACTTGGAACTAGAGCCTATTACATGCTTTTGCACTCAACAACAGCTTTTTCTATTTCTAATTTGTAGACATCCTTCTTCATGCGACAACTTCTTCAGAAAATTGCAACTCTCCCTTCGGACAGCAGATGCGTCAGCTTCTTTGGAACTTGATTTTCCTCCCAGTTTCCTCCATATTTCCCCAGGAAGCTAAAGAGATCATCCTTGAGAGGCCCAGCTAGCTTGCCAATCTGCCAGCTTGACTTGCTAAGTTAGTCAACCTGGTTAGCCTTGAGTCTAGCTCTGATGTCTCCTTGGCAGGGCAAAGTAGCTTCCAGTTCTGAACCAGTTTTGCTATCTTCTTCAGCAAATGCTTCACATCTCTCCATTGCCCATTCTGAAAGCACAAACAATTCCTTAGCTTCCAAAGCCCCCACAGGGCTGAGGTTGCCCTTCTCTCCGCACGGATAGCCTGCTGCCTGAACAGGATGGTGTCCAAGATACTCTTTCCTTTGTTCTTGGGGCGAAGGTCACGGATTCTCTTGCAGCAGGTCATGTCTAGACTCTGGTAGTCTGGTACCTTTGGAAGGCAAGAAATGACCTGAGATTCAACACAATACCAAGTGGTCGGTTAGAAGCGTAAATCATGAGACAGAGGCTGCCATAGCAGCCTCTACTCTTTCAGCACCACCTTATACCAGTGCAAATTAACTCCCAAACTGTGCCAGCTGCACAATGCCAAAATCCTTGTACCCACCAGTTCCACATCGCTAGGCAGGCAAACATGCAAAGAAACTTGCTTTCATCTGTTTAATTTGCAGGTAGGAGGAGCAAGCAGCAATTCAGCTGATATATTTTCTGATGCGGCGAGACATCTGGCAGTCCGGGCCCTAAATCAAGACCTGTTGCAAGTGCCGTGGAGGCTACGGCCAATGGTTTCCGAACTGAAGCTACTTCAGCAGAGGCATCATCTTGGTGTTCTCAAGATCCTGAGAGCACACAACTTTCTGAACTCTTTTGTCTGGGGTTCGGTGAACCTGTCCTCTGTATTTTTGCTCCTAATGTTCAACATATGCCATTTCGTCTAAAAAAATCCACTCTTTCAAAAATACACGCTAACATTAAGATAGTGTTTGGTTCAACCAACGGTAACGCAAATGAAAATGAAATCAAGTTACAGTGTAATCAGATGTGGGATCACTGATTGTACTCTTTATTTGGTTTCAGAATGCAACGGTAGCAGGTTCTAGTGTCCGATGATCAGTCCGCTCTTGGCTGCACCGGCGTTGATTTTTCCCGAAGGCATAGAGTTCGTTCCGCTGATACGAAGAATAATGTTCGGTTGGTAGATTGAAAAGTGTTTTGTAAGAGAAAATAAGTCGAAATAAATCAAGCTCAGATAAGCCGAACAGGCTCATGATCATGCGCAAATGAGTCGCGTCCCGATCAGATGCTCGGTGCCGCCGGCCAGGCCCTGCTGCCGCGTTAACAACTTTGCAGTGGGCAGACCCCACCACCCACGTCTAGGCCTGGGCGTTCGGGTTACCCGATTATTTCGGGTCGGGTAATTTGGGTAATTCAAAATTCGGTAATGAAAACTGCTACTCGATATTAACCCTGAAAAAACACTACCCGAAATTTCGGATACCCGATAATTCGGGTCCGGGTATTACCCAATCTACAGAAAATGACAAACTACACAAAATTTTAGTAGAATTTTAACAAAAGAAATCACTAGTAATTTGTGTAAAATTTCAACAACAAGTTGAGAAGAATAATATATTATAGTCACTTGTTCAAACCAAGAGAATTATATTATAATAAAGTGACAATTTTAAGTGTTCAACTAACAATTCGTGATAAACACAAAGACAAATTTCGGGTAGTTCGGGTACCGAAGTGTATTACCCGACTTATCCAAACTAATTTCGGGTAATTATAATCACTATCCGAACTTGGGATCGGGTACCTCGGGTTCGGGTAATTCGGGTTCGGATTCGGGTAATTCGGGTACGGGTAATGGGTATCAGGTATTTTGCCTAGACCTACCCACGTCCATGTCCATCCCGGTACCCCCTCGTGCCTGTGCGGCTGGGGCGCGCGGGCCGCGGAGCGGCGTAAGCATAGCGCCGTGCCATTGATAGCTGTGGCCACTGGCTAGCAGCCGGCGAGAGGAGCATGCATAGTATTCCTTGGGTTAGGTAGGCCGTGCCCCTCGGCAAGGACAAGGATGACAGGGCAGCGTGTAAAACGTGCGGCGTTTCTTTTTTTTTTTCTTTTCTCCTTCCGTGTCCGTTGGGGCAGGTCGCCGCGGCCTGATGGAAGTCGCCGGCGCCGGAGAAGAATTAGCGCCAGTACATCAGTACAGTACCCCCGCCGCGTCCGCCGTGGTACGGTACGACCCTTGTCCGTTGCCCGTTGAGCGAGCGCTCGGCCAGCTGGCCGGGCTCGCTCCACCACCTCACGTTCACCGTTCACGCGACACAGTCACACAGAGGCAGGCGTTCGTTATTGAAAAAAAAACAAAGTCCACAGCGTACCTGCTCCCCCAGTACACGTCGGCACGTCGCCACCTCGGCGTCCGCATCCTGCCGGTTTGGGCCTCCTTTTTTATTCGAACCCGGAGAAGACATTTCCCCCACGCCACGAGCTCGTCGCCTGGCACCGCCGCGCGTTACCGGAGGAGGAAGCGACGGGAAGGCTCAGCAAATTCCCTTCCTGAATTCTCACTCTCCACCGCTCGCATCGCCTCCGTCCGAGCTCTCTCTCTCTGCCCCGTCGCCGGCCTCCAGCGTCGAGCTCTCCCTTAACCACAGCTCGCAGGTCAGTTGTCTCTCTCGCGAACTGCTTCCTGGCCCTGCTCACCACGTGCTCGATAAAATAGCTGTGAGCATGGCAAACGAAAAGGGAAAGCTGTTGTTCCTCAGTTGCTTCGCAGTTTGCATAGTCAAGTGGAAACAGAACACTGGCCTTTAGAAGTTAGTTAGGCCCCTTTTGCATCTTTCCCCATCATTTGCTGCAGCGAGCTGAAATTAGCGCTTACTCACTCCGTCCCTAAATAAGTGTCACTTTTGCTTCCCGAAAAACAACTTGACTAGTGTGTGTATATATATATATGTTATATTAATATTTATGGTACAAAATTAATATCTTTAGAAAGATATTTGAATCTAGTTTTATTTTAAATGTATTTGGACATACAAATGTTGCAGGTATTTAGTGGTACGTTTATTTAGGGACAAAGGGAGTACACGCCCATGCTCAAATAGTCAAATTGGAAGATGACTCTTTTCATAAGTGGGCAATTGAGCAGACCGCTTGTAAAAAACATCACGGGCGTGCTTTTTGTGATGTCAAAAGTGGCTTGGTGTAGTTCGTTTTTAGTGCACTCTGCACTCTATTCTGATGGCGTTTCCCCCCTTTACTCGTGTTCCAATCTTCACTTATTTTCCTATTTGCAGCTTTCTCCTCATTGTCACTATGGCAGGGTCGCTTATATCTTGCTCCCCTTCAGTGGTGAGTTTTATATTTGTAGCAACATATGTAAATTAATTTCTTAATAAAGCGGCAATCATATATCATTTGTTAGGCTTAGGCTTGAAAGATTCTGGAAGAGATATAACCTTTCTGTTGTGCTGACATCCATAAATATTCTTACAATATGGGATGTTCTGATCACCTTTGATTTATTTGTTTGATCTAGGATCCAAAGGTAGAGAAGCCTGGTGAGATGGTCACAACTGGTGTTCTAGCAAAACTTCACAATTTCCTACCCAAGTGCCTGATAGCAATCCTCTCATATGGCCCGATGCCAAAGCACATTGCATTTATCATGGACGGTAATCGCAGATATGCTAAATTCAGAAGCATCCAGCAAGGAGCTGGTCACAGGGCGGGTTTCTCAACTCTTATTGCAAATCTGCAGTACTGCTATGAAATGGGTGTGAAGTACATCACGGTCTATGCATTTAGCATCGACAATTTTAAAAGGGACCCAAGTGAGGTGCAGTCCTTGATGCAGTTAATGGAGGAAAAGATCAATGAGCTATTAGAAAGCCGAAGTGTGATCAACAAGATTAATTGTAAAGTCAACTTCTGGGGGAACTTGGATCTGTTATGTGATCCTGTGAGGGTTGCAGCTCAGAAGCTGATGGAAAGCACAGCTGGAAACACAGGGCTTGTCTTCTCTATCTGCATGCCATATAACTCGACTTCTGAGATTGTCAACGCTGTTAATGAGGTCTGCGCAGAAAAGAGGGGGATGCTGCATAGGGGACATGCCGGTGACTCTAATGGTCAGGCTGCAAATAGCGATTTGCATTCGGAGATTTCAGTGGCTGATTTGGACCAGCACATGTATAGCACTGGTTGCCCAGATCCAGATATTGTGATTCGGACTTCAGGTGAGACTCGACTGAGCAATTTCCTCCTGTGGCAGACGACATTTAGTCATTTGCAGAATCCAGACGCCCTGTGGCCTGAATTCTCGTCCAGGCACCTTGTTTGGGCTATATTGCAGTATCAGAGAGCTTACCCTTATCTGGAGCAGAACATAAATCTTGCAAAGAAGCAACTGTGATCTTATGGTTGTCTGCAAGAAGATACCTCATACCATTGTGATTATACGCCAAAGCAAAGCACAGTCCATGCCATTATGGACCGATTTCAGATCAAATGTATCAGCCATTGTAACTGCGTAGGTAAAATCTTGTGGTCTGAAATCTGAATACCTAAGTTTACTAAATAAAGTGCCTTTTACTCTCGAGACGTTATTGTGCGTCAGGACACAGTCACATGGTGCCTAACACTTGTTTTAAAGCGCACATTCCAGCAGTACTGGAACAGCTTGTGCAGCTGAAGATCGATCAGTACAGGCTTAACTCTCAAGATCGATTAGTACTACCTCCATTTGCTAATGTATGACTTAGGCCACATTGACGCATATATTAAAGGATGGAGGGAGTGCCTAATTGGCAACCTAGCACGTTAGCAGCAGGAGAGTGGCACCGTTTCTTTGCACGAAAATTCAGATTTAAACGTGTCGACAAACAACTATAATAACTTATCTAACAAGGAATGAAAATTCACATTTAAACGTGTTGACAAACAACTAACATTTATATCCCATTAATATGTTAGAATTTACAAGTCAGTCGATACCAATTCTAAAGATCGGCAGAGGTACAAGGGGTTGACACCGTTCTTTTGCACGGAAATTCGAATTTAAACGTGTTGACAAATTTCGACCATTTGCATCCCATTGATATGTTAGAAGTCACTCGATATGTCGCTTTGCGAAGTACTCCTACATCAGTCCGAATAGGGATGAAAACGGATCGGATACGGACGGATACTGCGGATACAGATACAAATAGTTTTTCTTTCTCGGACTGAATTCTCGGATCGAATACGAGTACGGACAATATATTTTTTGTCGAATAGTGATATTCATCATATTTGGATCATAGAAATTCAACTTTGAATTTCCGGATACTAATGCGGTATGGATAGTTACGGATATTAAATGTCCGGATTCGAATACGGTCTTACCATTTGAGTGTCTGAACCTTTCGGTCGGTCGGTCGGACGGATAATATCCGTACCACTTTCATCCCTAAGTCCGAAGATGGATTAGCACGGATGAAGTACGAGTGCTGACACTGTTCCTTATTAGCATGAAAATTCAAATTTAAACGTCTCGACAAATCTCGTTCATTTATGCCACCGTTGCTTTGCACGGAGATTCAAATTTAATGTCCATACGAATTTCGTTGAGACGCGACAGCGACCAGCTAAGAATTGAACGTTTAGTTCGCGAACCGAATTTTTGGACCCATTTCCAGGTCTATTAGGAGTATTAAACGTAGATTATTTATAAAAATAATTACACGAATGGATCGGAAATTGCGAGACGAATCCATTAAGTCTAATTAATTCGTCATTAGAGATTGTTTACTGTAGCATGATATTGTCTAATCATGACATAATTAGGCTCGTTAGATTCGTCTCAAAAATTAAGATAGGGGTCGTGGAATGAGTTTTATCATTAATCTATATTTAATACTCCGAATTAGTGGAAAGAAGATTGATGTGACGGGTTGTTGGTGAAACTTTTGGGAAGTAAACTGGGCCTAGCTCCCCATCTTCCTCCTGTCTTCTTCGCTGTTTCGCATCGGCCAAAACTCGAAACCGGCGCCGCCGACCCGCCGCATCCGCCGCCGCCGCCGCCGGCCGACCGGATCCTCCCGCCTCCCGCTCCCCGAAGCGGTCGCGTCAACTCCACCCGCACCCCCAGCGACCTCGTCGCTGCGAACGCACATAATCACGCGGTCAAACCCCAGAGGCACAGAGACCCAGCTCGCCCGCTCCGCTAGCAAGTAGCAGCAGAGCAGCGACCCCCAATGCTGTGCTCCTCCCACCACCCCTCTACCACCACCTCCTCCTGCGCGCACAAGTCAACTTCCACCCGCGACACCCCGCGCCGGCCTCCATGGCTCGTGGTCCCGCTCCCGCTCTCGTCGTCGCCGTCTCCCTCCTCGTCCTCGCGCTCCTCAACCTCGACGCCGCGCAGGGCCAACCGCGCACCAATTCCTTCGACGGTATGGTTTTCTCGCTCGCTCTGACGGTATCGTGTTGTATAATCGCTGTGGGAGCGTTGGCGGCTAGTATAACTCGTGGATCTCGCGTTCCTGCAGTGGATGCCCTCAACTCTGTGTTCCGGCAGTGGCGCCTGGACGGCGATGCGGCGAGGCTGGACCCGTGCCCGAAACGCGTCTTGTTCGAGTCGCTCGCGATGAACGCGTCCGTCGGCTGCGACTGCTCCAGCGGCTTCGAGTGCCGCATCTCGCACCTGTGCGTCGTCTTCACCCCATCACCCTTCCAACCGTTTACGGCTGCGCTTTTGGCGCTCAATAATGTGATTCATGTATGGGTCTGGAATCTCTCGATGATGCAGGAATGTGACTGGGTACGGGAACATCACCGATATCCCGCCGGCGCTCTTCAACTTGACAGAGCTCGTTTCTCTGTGAGTCTTGGAATTATGGTTGATGTTGCTGGATTGCCAATTCTAAATTACCTCGCAAAAAGATTGTATTGGGCTGAGCCTGTTGTAGGAAGATTCCAAAATGGGATGTGTAATTAATTAAGGAACTAACTGATCTAGTTTGAAGTTAGCCTATCACTGAACCACGATGAACTATTTCAGAATGTTTACTGCAAAAGTTAGCCTAGGATTAAAAGTTTTCATCCCATATGCAGGCTCGTATAGCTTGTGCTTAAATATGGCATTCCACACTTCCATTGTTCCCAGAAGGACCTATTAGGCATTAGTTATGTATTCTCTGTTCTTACCCAATGTACTTGTGCTTCATTGACAGTTTATATGCTCGATACACTGTAACTTTTGTAGCTCAGATGTCCATGCACATAGCATTTTGATTGAGTTTTCACCCTACCAGATCAAAACTCAGATATCCATGCCCATAAAAGAAAGATTGTCTATCATAACCCCCCCCCCCCCCCCCCCACAGGGAACAAGGAGTGGATTTCTTAGTTTTTGCCGTACTTAATACTTATTCCTATATTCAGTGAGAAAAAATACTTATTCCTATGAACTGCATCATATACACTATGGTCTATAACAGAATAACACTGTATGGCACCAGTACGTCTAACATTTTACTGGGGAACAATCAATAGGGCCTTTTTACGGAGAATGCTGCCTCAAAGAAAAAGTATTTAGTGACTTTCTTTTCCCAGATTGACAACTATTTTGGACTGTAGGCTGCAATTTTAAAGCTTCCTCAACCTACTTTATCATCACTCTGGTCTTTTTTTTAAAAAAAAATTCTGCCCGTGATTGAAATATGCATTGTCTCGTGGGAATAGTACTTTCAAGAAAAAAGGAATGTGTGGAGGCAGAGCCCTCCACTTTCTAAAAGAAAAGAAGCAAAAGAGAAGATCCTCTTTCTTTTAACATGGTTTCGTATGATTGTAACTTACCTCCTATTTATTCATGTAGGGATTTGAGTAACAATAACTTGAGTGGTTCAATACCCCCAGGCGTTGGCAATCTTTCCAAACTGGAAACATGGTGATAACCGAACTTGTTCCCTTGAATTGAGCTTGTAAATGTGATTTATCTTCATTGAGCCATTGTTTTTGTAATTGTCACCTTAAAACATGTGTATTGATAGTCCATCCAGTTGAATGCTGTTGAACTATAATTTAACCTATTGCCAAGAGAATGGAATTTTCTAACTTAATTGAGCTACAAAACTTTGGCCCTGTCATGCAATGCAACCATTACAGCTGCAAACATGATATAGCTGCATACTATAAATGATACCTTATCTAAGAAATGTATGCTTATTTCTGCATTCTCTTTCTCAAGTCTAGACTGAAGCTCCTAAATAGTTCTGCAATTCTTGTGCTACTTTAGCAATTTCAAATAAATAACATCCCACATTGTTGACCTTTGTGTCTATAGTCTATACCATCCAACGATCAGTTTCTAGCTGGGGTTGTTTGGCTGATATAATTGAAATAACTAGTCCGTGATCTATCTAGTGCATGCTTACTTATAAATAAGCCTATCTTATGGGAAGAATTAACCCTTCTCCAGATAATGTTGGTGCTCAAATTGTCTTAATTTCAAAATTATTTGCCACCAAATGTATTTGGTCTTCTCATAGCTGATTCAATGCTCTCCGTATAGCTAGGCACTTCAATAATAACCATCTCAATGGATCTTTTCCTCGTGAACTGTCACTTTTGAGGAAGCTACAGTCCCTGTAAGTATGCCTTATGTCCCTTTGTTTTTCATTAAGTAATCATCTACGCAGGCAGAGCCAGTTTGAAGAAAGATGGACTAATCTTATGGCTGATTATGCAGGTGGATGTTTGATAATTACATCGAAGGGTCTATTCCAGAATTTATTCAGAATTTAACCGACCTCACTGACTTGTACGCATAACCACTTGGCTTCTAGTTGTTAGGTACAGCTCTTCCTTCTTTTCCAGTTTTTTGAACGCTAATGTTGCGATCCTGCCAGGAGAATATACGGAACAAAAATTCAAGGACCTATTCCAAAATTTTTCTCTAATTTGACCAACCTAGAACACCTGTAAGTCACTCTCATGGTTACTTGTATTTTTTAAAAAAATCCTCCATTTATTTTTAAATTTCAGTTCGGTGGTAAATATTGGAGAAACATTGTTATAATTCAGTAGATGCCTTTAATCTGATTTTCATATCCATATGCAGCATTTACTGCCAACTTTGATTGGGATTTGTTTACAGGATGCTTGGTGATCTTGAGGGAAAGCAATCTTCTTTTGATTTCATAGCAAATTGGGCAAACCTTTCAACATTGTAATGTCAAGTCTCACCATCTCCTAGTGAGTTGTAGTTTAGTTGTTAATGCAATTACTTAATTTTTTTGCTTTATTCTTATTTTGCAGATCTCTGAGAAAATGTGGGCTCACAACTCAGCTACCTAATACTCTCCCAACCTTGCCAAAGCTAAAGTACCTGTGAGTTTTAGAATAATTTTCCTTTTTAGTAAAATACTTTTGCATACTTATGCTAAAATAGTAATAGAACTTAGTATTTTGATATGATCTTTTAACACAGCTGACTCAATAGGATGCATTTTTGGTGTTATTGCGTTTGTGAATTCTTTCGGTAGTTTGTTAATTTCAAATGGATAACGGTATCAACAAATTGTATGCATACCCATCTTCTAGCTTCTATTATGCCGGTGGATAAGTTAGTTCGAAATTAAGTTCAATGGTCTTGAATCTTCAACTTAAACAACGAAAACAGCAAAGCCTTTGTCCCAATGAAGTTTGGGTGGGCTAAACTTGCTCAACTTAAAATTTTCAAATTCTTTTCTCAAAGAGAGGAAGATCTGGTGGTTGTAAGGATTTCATGTACCATACCAGGCTCTAGCATTTTATCATTGTCTTAGGTTTGGTGTAAATCCTCTGGTTGAAGTTATCCAATATTTTAATACAAGTGTACTAACAGTCCCTAAACTTGTTCAAGGATGCCAACTAGGTTCCCAAACTGTAAATATACAGTTTTATGTCTCTGAACTTGCTAAGTTGTCACTCGAGGTCCAAAGTTTGCTAATTAGTGTGCAACTACCCATAAGGCATGCTAGCAATACCTTCGAGATGGCAAGTAGAAAGATGAACACAAAACAGCAGGGAGGTTTGGACCTTGAGTGATACACTTAGCAAGTTGGGGAACCAAAAATTGCAACTTAATAGTTCGCTGACCTAGGTTAACACCCCTTCAAGATTTGGGTCTTAATTCGCAACCCTTTCAAAATTTGACACCCCTATCACAATGACATGTGGGGTCATTCTGAGTCATTGACATGTGGGCCAGGGTGGGCTTGCGAATTGAGACACAAATCTTGAAATTTCTTCTCCTCAACCCCACACAAAACTGTTAAAAAGTGCTGTCAGTAATGTTAAAAAAATTATTCAGTCGATATTCATTTTTGTCATGAGTTTGAAAGATGCTTAATTGTCTTGTATCTTCTGCAGGGATTTGCGATCAAATAACTTATCAGGCGCAATAAGACTATTGCTTCCATATAAGAACTCAGAGTATATGTAAGCTACAGTTTGATCCTTTGAGTTACATGCATCTTCAGTAAGCAACTGAATTAGGCTTGACACTTGGCAGTGAATGCAGTAATATTAGGTACCAAAGGGTAAAATACATTTAATTCAACATCCTTGACATTTTTTTTTCAAGTTATAATGCATATTTCTGTTTATTTCATTAGCTTCAGGTCTGGTATCCCCATATCATGGGTAGGCATTCAAACTATTATGCATTTATACTGTTTCCTCTCTAATTATACTGGTCCCCAAGATGGATTCCTGTGCATTTGCCACCTCATTTTCTTCTATACTGATACCATGCACTTGGATTTGTGAAGAGATTTTTTTTGTCCCTTTTCTTGGATGTGAAGTCTGAACCATAGGCATTCTTAGTTTTAGAGACTGCATTCCATCTGTACTTCAAAATTTTCAATCAGACTTGTGGTTTGGAGACCTTAATTGATGCGTGTAGTTTTTGGCCTATCTTCAAATCGCGAGGATATGTTAGAGGTATGTAGGTAGAGCTTTCAAAATCACAAATTGTAGGCAGTGTTGTGCAACAATCTAGCACCGAACTAAGAATCAAGAATGTATGTCTATGCCATGCAAACTGCATTCCACAAATGATCTGTTAACACCTATATGTATTCTTATAATTATCACAAAGATAACTGAGTTCCATGATGTTTGTGTTTCCACTTTGCTCATGAACTTCATTCATTCAGATATGTAGGTGAAAACAACTTCAGTGGACCTCTGCCTTCCGAATTCGTTCGACCATCAGTTCCATTGTAAGTGTTTGTTGTTCATTTATGCTGTCCTATATGTCCGCGTTGGTAGGTGGGTGGCAATAGACAGACTATGTTAATTAGTACAAAAAGCCCTGAGGATTTCTACTTTAAAGTTAAAAACTTGGCACTGTCGTTCATTGCCATGTAAATCCACTTTTCCACAGCATAGGACTTTCCATTCTATCATGACAGCAAAATTAATTCTGGGCTGCAAACTTTATTAGGATGCCTCACATTCACACTAACTCGTAATTGACTAGCCATTGTAGTATGAAATATACTCCCTCTGTTCTTAAATATATGACATTTAGAACAAACAAATTAGTTCATTTTTGAACTAACTAGCTTGTCAACATCATATATTTAAGGACGGAGGTAGTATTACATATCACATGTAATGGGATATTTATATCACAGTTCACGGGCCTCTAGCTGAGTTGGTTAGATTGTCTTGGGTTCGACTCCCCGTGGGAGCTAATTTCAGGTGTTAAAAAAATCCCCTCGTGTATCACCATTCACCACACTAAAGCACAGGTCAAGTTTTCTTGACCTTACATAGGGGCCCTCCTACTTGGTGTAGTTGCAGTGGTTGCCAGTGCCAGCCCAGTGGTAGTCTCACAATGGGTTATGGGCCCCTATGCCCTATGTAAGGGTCGGGCAGAGGTTCAGGGTTTTCGCAACTTGTGTGAGAAGATCCTTTGCTTAGCGAAAATCCGAGGGCTGTTGTACCCCCCACAGGTCGAGTTTTTAAATCACAGTTCACAGAACATTGAATTCTTTACTTAAATCAGATTAAACATTGAATTGAGCATTGTTATATTAACTTTGATAGAACATTGATGTATAGTCATATAGCAATCGTAGGAGCTTGTGAACATGGATCTGAAGCAGGAAAACCATTACATTTCTACCCTTTGGGTTCCCTTGGGTGCATATTCTATGTTTCTAATTCTCAGGACCTGTCGCCTGCCCACCACCTCTGCACTTTTAAGTAAAACTTGATTTACATTTTTTATGTGGTTTCTGAATGATCTTGCCTCTAGTGCAGACTGATCTTGTGCACATCTAACTCTTCTCAATTTTGGAATAAACACTGCAGGGATGTTTCATATAATCCTTCTGTTAATGGGCGCCTTCCTAACAAGCCTGCTGGTCAAAATTGGCTCATGTATAGATCTATTACCTTTTCTCAGCACAATAATAACTATTTTAACTACTAAATTAATTGTAGCAACCTTATTATTTTGCAAACATGCTTTTCTGTGTAGAAATTACATTGGGACTTCCATCGATACGAGTGGAACAATTGACAGGTAATAACATTTTAAATAATAATCTTGCATTCTTTGATATTTTTTGGTAAATAAAACCCTTGTGTTATTGTTTTGCAAATTAGTATACAGACTTTTGAAATTTGAACTACATTCATTACTGTTTCCTTGCTTCCTTTTTTCACATATACATTTTTAAAGAGGACTTTTCTAACACTGTTAATCAACTGATTATATTTTTTATTATCTTACCTGCTGTTCACTGTAGCCCTTTCATTGTTGTCAAGAAAACTTACCAACATGATCACATGTCCCTTGTAATTTCTACTCTCTTCGTGCAATTGAGGAAATAACTAGATCTGTGTAAGAATTGGCGGACTGTGAACAGTCTATGTTATTGCAAATTTCCTTAAAACACAAATATAAACATACCTACCTATTAGAAAAATGTCACGTGACTTTTCTTTTTATTACGGAGGTCAACTTATTAGTTACTGAATTGAATGATCAAGTGTATTATAATTGGAACATGTAGAAAATTATCAATGTGAATATGGTAGAACTTCTAGACCTATGGTGTCCTTGCTACCCTTCTTAACATGTAACAGCATAAGCCATGAGATTGCTTTACTTATAGGAAGTGTATTTTTTATCTGCCTTATTTTGAAATTGATGTAATATGCTGCATATTTCTCACTTTGCTTTATTATTATGCAGTGCAGACCTAATAGCCCTGAATTGCCTTCACATGAAAGAATGCAACATAAATAATTTAACTAGTAAGTTCTATAAAAATATGTACTTTTGATCTTTGAGCATGCCATTATTGCTGTTAGACTGCTGGTGCTCATTTGTTACCTGTAACACCACTTTCAATGCTCAATTTAATGTGTAAATTCTAGGAGTAGCTTTCTATAGATCGTCACAATCGCGATCATGTTGGAAAATGCTACCTCAAATGAGGTCTACATAAAAATTCCACCATAAAGGCCTCAAATGTTGGGAAATGCCATCTCCACATATGTTTCCAATCGATTGCATGCAAAAGTGATCTATCTACCTGTGTCACTGTTCTGCAAGGGGCCTGTCACTCTGTTTCTCTGCTCTAATTCCTGGTAACACAAAATCACAGATCACTAGCTTGTGTCCTGATTCAATTGCTAGGTTCCTGTACCAATACAGAACACTGAACTCTCGTCTCACTAAATTCTAGTTTATTTCTTCAGTATTTTCCCCCTTTGCGTCGATGCCAGCATTGTATTGTTATCACTCTTCTCACTCTTAGATATTGCTGTGTTTCACTGTCTGTTTCCAATATTTCAACTGTTGATTTTACTGCTGCATTAATTTTCTTTGATGGAGCAATGCATGCTACCTAATATTCATTTTTTTGAACCCTTGATATCAACTTTAGTTGCCTTGTTAAGATTAAATATCTATAATGGCCAGTCTTTTTTGTTTATTTTTTCATGGACTTCAAACAATATATGGCTGATTTAGAATTATGGAAAATAAAAATAAAACAGGTGACATGGTTGGGCGCATTGTTAAACTCCTGGTCAAATGATCCAGATTACAAGTAAAATTCGATGTGCTTCTTATTGTTCATATGTAAAATGAAAGATACCACAACATATATTTGCAGCAAGAAAATTAATAGAAGAGGCTAAAGGGCCCATATGGATCATGCCTAGTGTTCGGCAACTAACCTTAGGCAGGTATAGCATGCTGCACTTCTTGTGACACAATTTTTTCAAACTTAAGGCAAAAAAGGAAAAAAAGACACTGGCATTTGGGACAGGCATCTAAGCAAGTGTAAATTCGTTTATTGCAATGTTGATGTATGGGGTTATTAGAGATGCCTCTGAAGTTGTACTTAAACCTTGTCAGTCAATTCTCATATCTAGCATATTTTCTGCAAACTTGGAGCCTTTGCCTCATTAATCGATTATGCATGCAGGTCGTGCAACTTCCTTCGCTATAAACTGTGGTGGCAAGCAAATGGATTATTCAGATCCGATGCCAACTATGTTCTCTGAAGACTCCACTGATCTTGGAGGAGCAGGCTTTCATATTAATACCACCAGTCATTGGGTAGTTAGTCATGTGGGTTCTGATCCATTTAATAAATCCAGCGGTATTGTAAATACAACCAATATTTCGGAAACAAACATGGCAGAGCTCTACAAAACAGCAAGAACGTCAACAAGTTCGCTGCGGTACTATGTGGTAGGTTTGGCTAATGGGAAATATACGGTCCAACTCTTCTTTGCAGAGATAGTCATAACTGATGGATCAGGACGCCGCTTATTTGACATTGATATTCAGGTTTGATCCCTCCCTAACGAGAAATGTGTTTTTAACATACCCAGTCAACAAACCATACTTTATATGGGAGGTCAATCAATTGCAGGATCGCAATGTCAGGAAGGATTTTGACATTACTAAGGAAGCAGGGGGTCCTAAAAAAGCCACTAACATAACACAGGAAGTGACTGTCGACAACTCCATGTTGGTAATACATTTGTATTGGAGTGGACGGGGCACCTGCTGCATTCCATACAAAGGAGCTTATGGGCCACTGGTGTCCGCAATAAAAGGTAGCTACCGAACATGCCCCTGCTGTTCTGTTGACCTCTCGTCTTGTTCTAGCACAAAACCATTAGCTGACTACGAAATGCTTGATTTTTCTCAGTTACCCAGTCCCATGACCGGAAGATCAGCCCTCCACAAGCACCAAGTCCTGATTCTGCACGGCAGGATTTGAAGAGGAGAGGAGTGATTGCGGGCATTGCAGCACTTTGTATTGCTGCTGCTGTGATATCTTCATCCATTCTCTACCTTTGGTGGAAATGGGTTTCACTTGTGAAGTGTCCAATGGAATGAGAAGTTCGTCGATGTATATAGCTGATTCTTCGGTCAGTTTCCTCAAAGCAAATGAGCCTATGCATCTCTGTTTTGTCACTTCGGGTGTGCTGGGTTTGGTTGCAAGCGCAGCCAAGATGACGTTGATGTACAGTTCACTTCTTGATCAAGGTTTTAGGTCTCAAGTTTTGTTTCACAATGATTGTAGCCCAGGTAGTCATCACAAGACGTTATGATACTTGATGTATTACACAAATTTGATTGTTTGTTGATCGAAGTAGTTTGATTTTCTCATTGTAAATCCAAAGTTTGATGTATCGCATGAAATTATTGTAAATTACTTTTCAAACAGGCAAATGAAATGTGTACTCTGCACACGTCCACTGGACTCGATCTGAGACTGAAATAGCATATATTTATTCTCATTGATTTGCAAATGTTCAGTTATAAGGAAACAAAACAAGTCATCGAATTGCGGAGTTCTGTCAGCACATGATTTGTACAGGAAAAAACACGGGATCAAACCAGGTTAAGTAGTACAATAACTCATGGATGATACAAAGGATGGAGCCAAAATTATTGCAAACTGAAGCATTTTCTCGGCTTGGCAATGCAAGCAAGAGCCAATCAACACAACCACTTGTATACTTGCATCCACAGCAATAGGTAATCTGTAAAACTGTAAACAGATTTGATCTTGATGCATATGCAATGAGCACAACAGGATTCCGAAGGGGAAAACAAAGGCATACCACAAAACTAGTTGGATGTGAAGTCAGCACGAATTCGAAGCGGCATTCAAGGTTTCAATCCTTCACATATCAAAGATAGTGCAATTTTACATCTTATAATTGTTGCAACTTGGTACCTTTAGAGGTAGAACAACATTGTTCCAACGAGTAAACCAAGATACAAAGCAGAGTACCCACGGTTTCATCAAGAAGTGACCAAATACTTCATAATCATTCTACAGAATAGAGGTGCTAAAACACTTAGGAAAAGAGGCATCCGATGCAATTATATAGTGCTCCCGTTGGCATATAGCCACATATTGACTAAACAGCTTATCGTAATTTATGACCCAAAAAGAACTAAAAGCAAAATAACCAGATAAAGATCACAAGCAATAGCAGAGATGCACCATAGTTAATATTATTTACGTTCTCGGTGATACTAAATATAACCAATGAATATGAATGATCAGCCAAATAATTCCAGGCAAGGTGCCAAAAAACTTGCAAGAGGGGATTAAAAGCTTTTGGTTATGATGTTACCAATGAGTGATTTCATCATAAAACAAATAACATCAGATCAATAAAAGAATCCTAACTCTTAAAACTACAAGGTTGAATATGCCTCAGATGCCCATAGAATCCAGCAATCTTAGCTTCTGAATGAAATAACACCGCAAATTTTGGGTGTTTTTTAAGCACAATTGACAAAAACAGTGATAAGGATGGTTTATCATGGCCTGGTCATATTAAATATTTGTGAACTCTTTCCACCAGTGCCCTTGTCCCCCGTAAGTTCAAGGCAAACAGCAATTCAAGCACAGAAGCATATAGATAATCTGAAAAACATAAAGACCCTATGATTTTGCCTTGATGAAAGCAGTAGAATCTAGAGGCTTAAACTGCCATAGTTTAGTCACATCTATGATCTCATCTCAGACACATGCCCTTGCCTCCTGACCTCAGCAACAACACAAGCATGGCAGAAGCACAGATATTTCATAACACATACAAGCACTCCCAAAGTTCATGTTTACTAAGCAGAGTTGGAGACAGATCATCCAAATGTCTTAAATTATCATAGTGTTGTCATATGCATAACCTAATTCTCTTTCCCCCCTTGTCTCCAATACTCCATAATCGTAGGACAACCAACCAGAGCAGACAGAAATCAACAATTCGTAACAAGTTCATAGATATTACGTAACACATAGAAGCACAAATTTGTCTCCCTAAACTTTGCAGTATTATATCATTCAAATGCCTTAAATTGTCAGTCTAGTCATACGCATAGATCTAAACTAGTTTCCCTGTGCCCTTGTCCCCCCTGATCGTGGCAGCAATCAAGCAAAGCAGATAGAAACCAACAATTTGCAACAAGTTCAAGGCAATCCACTGTTACAGATGAAGCATTAATGGATCAAGCATGCTGAACATAAAATAAAAAACACATAATTCCGGATATCTTAGTTCAGACAACAGAAGCACAACTGCTTAAACCATATCTAAGAGCGGCAGTAGGCATCACAAGCCACAGCAAACCAGCGCATTACGCCTCCGGCGCTGGCTGCGTGAGGCCCGACTTGGCAAGCAGCTTCCCCAGCGCGTCAGGGGAGCACACCTGGTACTGCACCTCACCGGTGCCGGGCTGCAGGAACACCTCGGCCAGCTCTAGCTTCTCAGCAGTCAAGCTGGTGGAGTCCATGGTCTTGCTGAGGACCTTGAGCGCGAGGGCGACGGCCTCCTCGCGGGTCAAACCATCCTTGTAGTCCTGCTTGAGCATGGACTGCGCGGCCTGGCTGTTAGCCCCAACGGCGGCGGCCTTCCACCCTCCGTAGTTGCCAGATGGGTCGCTCATGTAGAGCTGGAAGCCGTGGTGCTTGTCCCACCCGGCGAAGAGGAAGGAGACCCCGAAGGGGCGGAGGCCTCCGAACTGTGTGTAGCCCTGCTTGGTGTCGCAGAGGGACTGGACGAGCTGCTCGACGGGGATGGGCTCCTGGTAGGAGAGGGCGTAGCGCTGGGCGTGTTGGCGGGCGGTGTTGATGAGGATGTTGGCGTCGGACATGATCCCCGCGACGGCGCAGGCGAGGTGGGAGTCGATCTTGTACATCTTCTCGGCGGATCGGGAGGTCTGGAGGAGCTTGGAGGTCACCTTCTTCTCGCCGACGAGGACCACGCCGTCGGCCGCCAGGATCCCGAGGGCCGACCCGGCGTTGCCGATCGCCTCCATCGCGTACTCCACCTGGTAGAGACGCCCCTCCGGCGAGAAGATCGTCGTGCGGCTGTCATAGCGGCGAGACATGGCGGCGGTGGTGTGGCGGCGGCGGCGAGATTGGGGTTTGCGTTTGTGAGATTGGGGAGGGCGGGGGGATTCGGGGGAGGCGACTCGGGAGAAGTTAACGCGAGATCTACTTGTGAGGCAAGAAAGGGGAACGTGAGCCCCGGGTTTAGTCGCATCCAAGCCGTCGGGTCTCTCCGCGCCTTGCTTTCTGGCCGTTGGATCTGCCGGTGGAGTTGAAGCTGCAAATCACCGCAAAACCAAAACATCGATTCCTTCAAGAGATGACGAGCACTGCATTTTAGTTTTTTTTTCAAAAACGTGATACTTGCATGTACACAGCCACGTATACACACCTTAATTTTGTATAAAAACGTCCGAATCATTGGATCAATTTCTTTTTGAATTTTTTTAAAGGCCCAAAATGTTTTTCAAATTGATGAAGTGAAAAAAAAATCTAGATGGGTTTAGGTCTGCTTGATCGTTAAAGACCGACACGACGATCACCCCCACATCCTAAAATGTTTGTGTTATTTGTTCATGACAAAAATATGTGATGTTCATAGTATCGGTTTGTACTAGCAAGTATAAATATTTCCACCCATATGTATCTATTTTTTAGTGAAAACCTACGTGAATAAAAAAAGTTCAGGTGGAACAATCAGTAAAAGTTCAGATAATGAAAAAGTTTGATGTTCCGAAAATTGGAACAAAGAAGTTTCTCTAATCCAACATCACATTTCTCAGACTGGTGATTTATTAAGGCTTTAACAATTAATTATTGGGAACATAGAACAAAGATACTCGAATAATAAAAAGTTTATGTTCGGAACAGAGAATTTTCTCTAATCCAAATGCCACACTCCTCATATCGTCGACTTAAGGCTTGAAAGGTAATTGTCGGGAACATAAAGCATAAAAAGATACTAATAGAATAAAAAATACACACATGGAAAACACGTGGAAGAATGATACACCTAGGATATAAAATTTACAACATAAACAGTTACCATACAAACTTGTGACATAACAGTTTGGGCCCAATCTCATCCTTGTCCATGGATAAAAGTAAACGAAGCTAAAGAAGAACATTATACACATTGGTAGGGATAGGGCCTTTAGTCCCGGTTGGTAAGGGGAATAGGTCTCTCAAGTTCAACCGGGACTAATGATGAGAGACAAAAGGCCCTCCCTTTAGTCCCGGGTGAACCAACCTGGACTAAAGGGGTCCTTTAGTCCCGGTTCGTATTACGAACCGAGACTAAGGGGGGGCACGCCAGCGCCTGCGCCCACCCCTTTAGTCTCGGTTGGTAATACCAACCGTGACTAAAGGGTCTCGTCTCTTTTTTTTCTGTTTTCGATTTGAGCGTATATTCTAATTGTTGTCTAACCCGTATATGTACGTATACGTATTTGCACTTGTATATATGTATATACCTGTTTATATATACTATATGCGCAGTTACATAAATTTAGAAATATACACATCAAAATAGATAGTATTTATACATCAAATATCGTTCACTTCAAATTTCTAGTCTCTATTGGATTTTTTAGATCCATCATAATGATGTTTTCCTGTTGGAATAACCACCTCCTCAAAGAGGAATCCCAAGAGACTTTCTTGAATCGCCGAAAGACGATCCTTCTGAATGACCTCGTCCTTAACCATATCCATCTGTAATGTGCAAATATGTTAATATATTACACCCAACAATTAAATATAGAAGCGGTTAGGAAATGATGTATTATTAATAGGTTTATTTAATTAACTTACATCATAATTTCCGGACTTTGCACTTGCCAAACATCGTATGTGCTCACAGACATAGTATCCACATAAATTATTTCCTTGTTCCTGTCTCAAACACTAAAGTGGATAGGAGAAAATGTTATGAAATATAAGTGTGATAAAATTTTAATTTTCTCAAATCTAAAGTTGTTATTTGGATTACGTACCGGATAATCAGTATAGAATGTAATTATTGGTTTAAATTCACCTTCTTTCTCTGCAATGAATTTTTCCCAAGCTCTGAGGAAAATTAATGAAAGATAATGTATTAGTAAAAGCAATCTATATATATATTGCATTTAAAAGAACGTCTTAGATAGAATTATTACTCTTGAAACATATTTTGAAGGTCTTGGTAACTTGCGGGGTTTTTTCTTAATGAATCCCACACCATGACGCTGCTATTGTCGACTTGAATGATCATAAGAATCCAGTGGAAACTGTATATACATGGTCATAATACTCATACAAATTAGAACTAAATAGAATTAGCAATGACAATTAGATGGCAATCGCACATACTTGCAGCTGTAAGGTAGTAGTACGAGATCCTTGTCATGAAACTTAGACAAGGTCCTATAGATTGTCGCGATTGTTGTGTCTGGTTGATGCTTGACCTCAAACTCGTTGACTTTTGATGGGTCCATGAAACCAATACTGGCAATATTCTTTTTTTTGCATCTCTTGTTTTTGCAGGCTACCAAAAATGAAATACAAAGTTAATTAGTAAATCCACATACGTAATAAATTTATTAATAAACATAAAAAAAATACGTCACTTACAGACACCAAGCGACGATAAGATCGGTATTCATGGCGTCTAGATGGTAAACTTCATAAATATCTCTGAATTCCAGTCAGACCACCTTGTTGCCTTCAGTGGCAAAATCTTCGGGTGTAGCAAGCATACCTATGCTATGTACGCCTTTCGCTGATTGCCGCATGTACCACTCATGAAATTTGTACATCTTAGGTGAGAGCTTAAGTACCAGTTCTGACCGGATAAGAGGTTTTCCTAGCTGAAAGGGCCATCTATACTCGAAACTTGGATCCCGGGGTGGTTCTTCATGGCCGAGTGCAACACTTAAAGGCATCCTTGTTTGTTCCATGAAATCAAGGACCTGCACTACTTGTTGTGCAGGCATTTCTGCTAGAGCTCGTTCATGTGCATTGAGGCTGGAGGCAACGTAAGTCTGTTTGCTCATCGACGCATCTTCTTTAGACGACGTCGACGCCAGTATGGGCATCAGTTTCTTACTGTTTTCACTCATTAGTTTGAAAAACTCAAGTTTGGCCGGATCTACTTTTTTGGTCTTCTCGAGCTCCCTCCTTTGCTGTTTTGTATTCAGATTATTGAAAAATTCATGCACATGTTGGGCACCGATCGTCGTTTTTCCTTCTTCTTCTGTCGTCTCCCATGCTAGCTTCCTTTTGCTGATGGGCTCAACTATTTTCTTTATCGTTGGTGGTTTTTTCAGCTTTGGTGGTTGCACTGGGTTGGAAGACTGTGCTCCGACGGTTTTTTCGGTTGTGCTTTCGTGGCTAGGTGGTTTTTTCTGCGGTGGTTTCTTCTGCGGTGGTTTCGCGGTTTTTTCTGATGTGCTTTGGTGGCTGGGTGGTTTTTCTGATGTGCTTTGGTGGCTGGGCGGTTTTTTCTGCGGTGCTTTGGTGTTTTTTCTGCTTTTGATGGCACTTGCTTTGCCGCTATTGGAGGTGCTTTGGTTTTTTCTGCTTTTTCGGGATTGATGTCAATATCATGGCTGGAGCTCGCACCTCCGGAATTGAATAATGGTTCTTGTGTAGACGGTGAGCGAGGTGATATTGAAGGTCGTGAGGACGACCTAGGAGATGACGATGGTCGCGGCTGCGGGGGATCTGTAGGAGGGATTGATCCCTCCGTCTGGGGGATTATAATGTAACGTTTGGGCCACAATATGATACCGTGAACCGCATCCTTGAGTGTCCTTTCCCCGTCACCTCCTGGGATGTCTAGCTCTAGATCTTCAAATTGTGGCTGACAAATCTCCTCCACAGAAACCGAGGCGTAGCCGGGTGGAATCAACATGCCGTGGCTAGTCTGTTCAGGAAAATGCGCAAAAGCACTTCCGTACGCCACCTATTTATGTAGAGAAATAAGGAATTTATTACATTTTCTAAGTGATGCATCAAAAGTTGAGCTAATTGCATGTAATAATTATATTTATATATACCTGCATTGTGATGTTGCCGAATGGCTTGTGCATCTCACATGGGGTGCATCGACAGAGAAAATCCACAGGGTATTGTTGGTTGTCATCCACTGCAACTCCTTCGATTGCCCTCGGCTCTTCAGGGCCCTCTGTGCAAGCACCTGATGCGACCTCTATGCAAGCACCTGGTGCAACCTCGGTAGAAGCACAACTACTTTTGCTAGCGGAAGGGCTAATGACGGGATCCAGCGGTACTTCGGGCAGTGCTCCAGATTGGGCTATTTGAGATATCGTTACGGCCACTCGCCGTTCAATCTCTACCTGCATCTTTTCTTCTTGTTCTTTAAGTCTTTGCTCCATCATTTGGCGCCAATGCTCCTCTTCGCGCTCTTTTCTTCTTTTGCGACTTTTATAGCTATCGAGGTTTCCCTTGAAAGCATACTTCCACGGCACCACCCCGTAGCCCCTGCAACGTCCTGGGTGTTCTGGATTCCTGAGCGCCATAGTGAGCTCATCCATTTCTCTGTCAACCTTCAATCTACCAGCTCTGACATCTTCTATTTTTTTCATTAACTCAAGTGCCTTCTCTCGTAACGTGGGCGGGAATTCAAGGGTACCATCATCCGGGTTCAATCTGCCTCCATGCGCATAATACTAATTCTTCGATCGATCGGGCCAGTGAAAGACCGCTGATATGATACCTTTGGCGATAAGGTCTTGTTCCATCTTCCGCCACTTGGGAATTGCTACCGCGTAACCACCTCGACCAAGACGATGGTTGTACTCCCCTTTCTTACTGGCACTGTTCTTCCCTTGTGCACTTTTTTGGGCAAAAATTTCACTTTTCTTGTATTCAAAAAGGACTTCCAGTGATCTTTTATCTTCGGATATTCATCCCAATCTGGAGTTCGGTTGTTCTTGATAAAATCTCTAGTCAACTTCTTTCTGAAATTCTGAAATTGAGTTGCCATCTTCGCTAGAGTCCAACCCTTAACAAGGTTTGCGTCGACGCCTTCAGGAAGTATGAAGTGTTTTAGCACATCATTCCACAGCTGGTCTTTTACTAAGTCCGGAACCACGTATGGATTACTTGGTTTTCCCTTCCATTCTCTATACTTGATGGGCACGTTGTCCCTTACAATGGCCCCGCATTGAGACACGAACTTGTCCTTGATTTTTTTTGGAGCACAAGGCTGGCCAAGCTCTGACACCTCCGTGATACGATACATCACATCGCCGACGATTAGTTGTGTACGACCTCTCTTGGACTTTGTCGTCGTCGATCCAGAAGCCTACAAGTACCATGCATATTTGATATTTATTTATGTAAGAAATGGGGTTATCGAATTAATACTAATGAACTTAATGCATGATATGTATACCTCGTTGGAACCTTCTGCATTAGCATCCTCAAGGTCCTCATTATTTTCTGAGTCGGCGGCTATGTCTTCCTCGTTATTTGCAAAGTCATCAGCGGTGACGCCTCCTTCATCGATCATATTTATGTTGAGGAACTTGTCTGCCTGGTTACACTCCTCGTCCGTGTAGGTTGCAAAGGCATTTGCACCGCGAGCAATAATGTCCTCCATAATCCTTTCATCATTGTTACTGTTATCCATCTAGAATAAACAGTAATTTTCTATGAATCAACATGAATTTATGAGAATATACAAGAATTTCTATCTATTTCTAGAATCAACAAGAATAAATAGTAATTTTCTATGAATCGACATGAATTTATGAGAATATACAATAATTTCTATCTATTTCTTGAATAAACAAGAATAAACACTAATTTTCTATGAATCGACACAAATTATGAGAATATACAATAATTTCTATTTATTTCTAGTATCCATCTAGAATAAACAGTAATTTTCTATGAATCGACACGAATTTATGAGAATATACAATAATTTTTATCTATTTCTAGAATCAACAAGAATAAACAGTAATTTTCTATGAATCGACATGAATTTATGAGAATATACAATAATTTCTATCTATTTCTAGAATAAACAAGAATAAACACTAATTTTCTATGAATCGACACAAATTTATGAGAATATACAATAATTTCTATTTATTTCTAGTATCCATCTAGAATAAACAGTAATTTTCTATCAATCGACACGAATTTATGAGAATATACAATAATTTTTATCTATATCTAGAATCAACAAGAATAAATAGTAATTTTCTATGAATCGACATGAATTTATGAGAATATACAATAATTTCTATCTATTTCTGGAATAAACAAGAATAAACACTAATTTTCTGTGAATCGACACAAATTTATGAAAATATACAATAATTTCTATTTATTTCTACTATCCATCTACAATAAACAGTAATTTTCTACGAATCGACACGAATTTATGAGAATATACAATAATTTCTATCTATATCTAGAATCGGTAGTGTCGCCTACCGGAGTCAGCGAGGAGTCGGGGCGAGACGGCGGCGGGATCCTGGGTGCGTCGAGGGAGGCAGTGGGGAGCCGGGGAGAGATGGCGGTCGGTGATGCTGGGGAGAGACATATTTAATTAGAATTATTATACACATATTTAGTACAATTTTATACTTAAATTTAATCTTCAAATGAAATTAAAAAATTTGCTGACGCAAACAATTCATTTGTTTGCGTCAGCAAGTCCCAAACTCCCAATTAAAATTTGGGGGCAGGGCCGGTGTACGCCGGCGTCCGGGGGGGAAGGGCGCGCCCCTACCGGCGTTGGGGAGGACGACCGTGAGGCTGAAGGCAGAGGTAGCAGGACGAGGCGACGGAGTGGGACAGACGATGTTGATGCGCGAGCGGAGGCGACGACGCGCAGGCCGGCCGGGCGGCAAGGCGCGCGGCGGCGGCGGAGCCCTAGAGGCCAAGGAGATCGGCGCAGGGAAGGAGGATCGGGAGGAGGCCGACGCGAGGAGGAGCCCCGGAGGCCGGGGCAGGCCGGGGAGGAAGCCGCCGCGTTCCGGGGGCTGACGGCGGCGGACCGGCGTGGCGGGGGGTGACGGCGTCGGCGGGTTGGTGGGCGGCGGATTCCGGAAGGCCGGCGGCGGTGGAGAATTCCGGGGGCACAGGACGGGGGGCGCCGCGGAAGGCGGCAGTCGGGGAGGATGACGGCGGCGGAAGAGGAGGAGGACACGACGACGACGACGATGGCGGCGGATCGGGGACGAAAAAGTGACCAAGTGCTGGAGGGGGAGGGTCGCTGCTTTTATATATAGACCCCCGCTTTAGTCCCGGGTCCTGTAACGAACCGTGACAAAATGGGGCCTTTTGTCACGGTTGGTGAGACGACCCGAGACTAAAAGGCGATTTCGCGCGGGAGCCCCCAAAAGGGAAAATTTCCCTCTTTAGTCCCGGGTGGTGTTACCACCCGAGACAAAAGGCCCCTCTTTTGTCTCGGGTTGTAACACCACTCGGGACTAAAGGGCTATTTTGTGCGGGACTTTGATTTTTTTCCCATTTTCCCTCCTCATTTTTTCATTCTTTCTCTTTGCAACATTTTTAAAAAATGGTAAGTTTAATATTTGAACCATGCAAAATTATATTTCGTTAAGTGTTAAGAACCTTCACATTCCTATGTAAAAAATAATTTAATAGTTGAAATAATTACTTTCTTTTTCGGACTCACAGGGGTCCTAAGACATAAGAAAAATACTCAACTAATTCAGAAAAATCTCAAATTTTGTGGTTACTTTTCACAGGGCATCTGAAAGGCTTTAACAAGTTTTAGTTCAAATACATAAAGGAATACACTCATACAACATTACACAAATGATTTGAACATTAATCATTACAGTACAGTATTGAAGTTCCTTTTCTTGACAAAAGTTCCTTGGTCATGGTCGTGACGTAAGTACGGTGTCTCTTCATTTCCAAGCGGTATGCTTGGGTCAACTTCGACAGTGAATGGAGGCATGCCATCGAACTGATCATAGTCATCTGATTTGTCTGTTCTGTCATCGACTCCCACGAGTACTCTTTTACCTGGAAGAACAATGTGTCACTTTGGCTCTTGTGGTCCTTCTTCGGGATTTTTATTCTTCGGTTTGCTAGTCATATCCTTGACATAGAAAACTTGATGCACATTTTTGGTAAGGACGAATGGTTCATCTTTGAAACCAATCTTGGTCAGGTCCACTATTGTCATTCCATATTGATCTTTCCTTATGCCACCTCCAGTTAGTTTTACCCATTGGCAAAGAAACAGAGGGATGTTAAGTGACCCGTACTCAAGCTCCCATATCTCTTCTATGACACCATAATACGAGTTCTTGTTATTGTTGCTGTCCATGGCGTCTATACGGACACCACTATTTTGGTGTGTGGTTTTCCGATCTTGGTCTCTTGTGTAAAAAGTATAACCATTTATATCGTAAATTTGGAATTTCACAATTGTGCTAGAAGGTCCCCTGGCTAACAAAGCGAGTTGTGGGTGAATCGTGGAATCACCAATAACTTGTTCACTCAACCATGAGTGGAAATTTTCTAAGTGATGGCGTGTAACCCATGCTTCGGTTTTGGTTGGATTTTGTGAAGAAATAATCTGCTTGTGTTCATCAATATACGGAGTCACCAAGGTTGATTGTTGCAGAACAGCTAGGTGTGCTTTATTGAACAAATCAGTATCATTGCTCAAACATGCTTTCCTTCCAATGGTGCCCTTTCCTAGTAGCCTCCCCTCGTGTCGTGATACTGGAACCCCAATCGAGTCAATTGAGTCGACAAAGTCCACACAAAACTCAATGACCTCCTCAGTTATATATCCTTTGGCGATGCTTCCTTCCAGACGTGCGCGGTTAAGAACATATTTCTTGAGGACTGACATGAACCTCTCAAAAGGCCACATGTTGTGCAGGAATACTGGTCCAAGAATAGTAATCTCTTTCACAAGGTGCACCAGGAGGTGAGTCATAATATCGAAGAATGAAGGTGGAAATGCCAACTCAAAGCTGACAAGACATTGCACAACATCATTCTGTAGCTTCACTAGGTTCCTTGGATCGATTGCCTTCTGTGAAATTGCATTGAGAAATGCACAAAGCTTTACGAGCACTAATCGTACTTTCTCTGGTAGAATACCCCTCAACGCAACTGGAAGTGACTGTGTCATCAACATGTGGCAGTCGTGGGCCTTTAGATTTGTGAACTTCTTATCTTTCATATTTATTATCCCTTTTATATTCGATGAGTAGCCAGATGGAACCTTCGTACTGTTTAGGCAATCAAACATGATGTCCTTCTCTTCCTTGCTCAGGGTGTAACTAGCAGGACCTAAGTAATCTTGTTCTTCCTCCTCAACCTCTTCAGGATCTGCTTCTTCATCAACCTCTATCGGAGGTGCTTCATTCCTATGGATATTTTTCAGGTCCCGTCGTGCTTCCAATGTATCCTTAGAGTTACCGTAACAACCCAAGAAGCCTAGGACATTCAAACAAAGATTCTTCGTCAAGTGCATCACGTCAATTGCGTTCCGGACCTCCCCAAAATATAGATTTCTTCTTCCACATTGGTGCACGCCCGTTAGCATCATGTGGAACAGGTTCACTACCGTCACCCTTTCCAAAGACAACCCTTAGATCCTTTACCATCTCAAATATCTCCTCTCCTTTAAAATTGGGGGGGGGCTTTGTACGATGATCAGCCTTTCCTTTCCAATGCATACCTTTCTTCCTTAAGGGATGCTTCTCAGGAAGAAAGCGACGGTGACCCATATACACAACCTTCTTACAATTTTTCAGATGAATACCATCTGTTTTATGTAAACAGTGGGTGCAGGCCCGATATCCCTTGTTTGAGTGCCCAGATAGGTTACTTAAAGCAGGCTAATCGTTGATGGTAATGAATAACAATGCTCGTAGGTTGAAGTTCTCTTGCTTATTCTCATCCCACACACGTACACCTTCTTTCTTCCATAGTAGTAATAGTTCATCAACCAATGGTCTTAGATACACATCAATGTTGTTGCCAGGTTGTTTTGGACCTTGGATTAGCACCGGCATCATAATGAAATTTCGCTTCATGCACATCCAACCAGGAAGGTTGAACATGCATAGTGTCACAGGCCAAGTGCTATGACCACTGCTAAACTCACCAAATGGATTGAAACCATTTGTGCTTAAACCAAATCTTATGTTTCTTGCTTCCCCAGCAAAATCTTTGTATTTTCTATCAATCTTTCTCCATTGAGACCCATCTGCCGGATGTCTCAGCATGTGGTCTTGCTTACGATCGCTTTTGTGCCATGTCATCAACTTAGCATTTTCTTTGTTCCTGAACAAAAGCTTCAAACGTGGTATTATAGGAAAATACCACATAACCTTCGCCGGTACTTTCGTCATCTTGGGAGGTGTCCCCTCGAGAGCACCAGGATCATCATCTCTCCGGATCTTATAACGTAGCGCTTTGCACACAGGACAAGCTTCCAAATTCTCATGTTCCTTGCCTCGATATAGGATGCAATCATTAGGGTAGACATAGATCTTCTGAACCTCCAACCCCAGAGGGCACACAGTCTGTTTCGCTTCATATGTTGTCGACGGTAATTCATTGTTCTCGGGAAGCTTGTCCTTCACAATTTTTAGCATCCCCTCAAATGCTTTATCAGACACACCATATTTTGCCTTCCATTACAACATTTCAAGTGTAGTACCAAGCTTTTTGTGACCCTGTTTGCAATCTGGGTACAATAGTTTTCTATGATCTTCTATCATACGCTGCAACTTTGCCTTTTCATTATCATTTTCGCAGTCCCTTTGTGCATCTTTTAGAACTTGACCAAGATCATCAACATGGCCGTCTTCCAGTATCTCTTCTTCGTCAGCATCTTCCATTAAAGTATCCGCAAAAGCTTGCCCCGCGGCCCAGTCAGGAATGTTATTATCATCCTCCTCTTCTTCGTTCTTTTCCATCACAACCCCTCTTTCACCGTGCCTGGTCCAAAGCACATAGTTCGCCATGAATCTGTTTTTAATCAAGTGGAGGTAAAGAGTCCCCCAGTCAGAGTAGTCTTTGTCGTTTCTGCACACAGAGCATGGACAACACATGAATCCCTTTGGGTTCTTGTTGGCTTTGGCCACTTTGAGAAAAGCTTGCATGCCAGCAATGTACTCCGGGGATCATCTGTCGGCGTTCATCCATTGCCGGTTCATCTGCATCATATTATGTCCAAAAATTATTTCCTTTAAATTAGAATAACAAAGACAAAGATGATGAAGGGTGAGTTTGATGATGTATTCCGTTATGAACTAGATGATGAGAACTGGAGGCCTACCTACATTCTTCCTGAACTTGTTGATCATCTCAACACAATACGTGAATTCATAAATGTGTTTGAAGCAGAGGTTCAAAAGCTAGAAGCTGACTAGTTTTAGCTTGGGACTTGTACTCATTGCTATTGATGTCGTGCCTTGTAATAGCCATCAAGTGACCTCATCTGTATGTATGCCATTGTACCACAACCGCGACAATCATTGCATCCTATGTGAACTACATACATCTGGCCATTTCTTGTGATACAATGACATACAGAGATCACCTGATGGCTATTTTTTATCTCCATTATTAATGACTATATTTTTTATAAACTAACTTCTAAAAAATTAGCTAAATGCAAAATTATAATTAGTTCTTTGTTTCATTATATCAAAAAGTAAACAAAGACACAGATGAAGAAAGGTGAGTTTGATGATGTATTCCGTTATGAACTGGATGATGAGAACTGGAGGCCTACCTACATTCTTCCTGAACATGTTGATCATCTCAACACAATACGTGAATTCATAAATGTGTTTGAAGCAGAGGTTCAAAAGCTAGAAGCTGACTAGTTTTAGCTTGGGACTTGTACTCATTGCTATTGATGTCGTGCTTTATAATAGCCATCAAGTGACCTCATCTGTATGTATGTCATTGTACCACAACCGCGACAAGCATTGCATCCTATGTGAACTACATACATCTGGCCATTTCTTGTGATACAATGACATACAGAGGTCACCTGATGGCTATTTTTTATCTCCATTATTAATGACCATATTTTTTATAAACTAACTTCTAAAAAATTAGCTAAATGCAAAATTATAATTAGTTCTATGTTTCATTATATCAAAAAGTAAACAAAAACAAAGATGAAGAAGAGTGAGTTTGATGATGTATTCTGTTATAAACTGGATGATGAGAACTGGAGGCCTACCTACATTCTTCCTGAACATGTTGATCATCTCAACACAATACGTGAATTCATAAATGTGTTTGAAGCAGAGGTTCAAAAGCTAGAAGCTGACTAGTTTTAGCTTGGGACTTGTACTCATTGCTATTGATGTCGTGCCTTGTAATAGCCATCAAGTGACCTCATCTGTATGTATGTCATTGTACCACAACCGCGACAATCATTGCATCCTATGTGAACTACATACATCTGGCCATTTCTTGTGATACAATGACATACAGAGGTCACATGATGGCCATTTTTTATCTTCATTATTAATGATCATATTTTTTATAAACTAACTTCTAAAAAAATAGCTAAATGTAAAATCATAATTAGTTCTATGTATCATTATATCAAAAAGTAAAATTCAATTTTCTCTACATCAATTTAAAAGATAACAAGAGAATGCTAGTGTTTAGCCAACCACTTTTTTCTAAATCTAAAGTATATAAATAACCTCATCTCTTATTAGCTCCTCCCACCTAGGATTTAAGATTTCTATTTTCTCTATCTCTAAAATATAAACAAAAAATTAATCACAACAAATGATGGGAGGAAGAAGAATCAAACCTTGGCAACACTTTAGAGGAGAGACATCTTCACAAATAGATGAAGAAAAAATTCAGCAGCACCTCTCTAAGGTTGAGGCGCCATGGAGGAGGAGCTTGAGCTCTTGGTGAAGAATGGCTCGGGCAAGAGAAAGAGGAGGAAGAAGCTGGATTTATAGGGCGCGGGCTTTTAGTCCCGGGTGGAGTTACCAACCGAGACTAAAGGGTACCCTTTAGTCTCGGTTGGTAACTCCACCCGGGACTAAAGCATTAGCACCGGGTGGAGTTACCAACCGAGACTAAAGGGGGACCCTTTAGTCTCGGTTGGTAACTCCACCCGGTGCTAAAAGCCCGCGTCAATCATTGCGGGAAAGAGACGTTGGGAGCCAGCCCTTTTGTCACGGTTGGTTATACCAACCGGGACTAAAGAGGGGTGTCTCCAGCCAGCATTTCGGGTCACGTCGACGAAAGGCCTTTAGTCCCGGCTCCAAAGTTGAACCGGGACTAAAGGCCCGAACCAAAGCCTCGCTCTCTACCAGTGACATGTGGAACGAGTCAGAATAAACAGATTGTTCATGCAGAATAATAAATATGAATCATGGAATAAAAAACTATATATACACATGAAACAAAATTTAGATAGTAATAGAATGTAAAAAAAATGTGAAAGTAATAAATCATGAACACTTATGGAACAAAAATTTACACGCCTAAAAGAATTTTCACAAAACTATTAGTATACAAACACAAAAACAAACACATGGAATAAAAGTTTGATGAAAAATAGAGAGAAAATAGATAATGAAGCTAATATATTGTTCAATATACATTTCAATAGCTAAATGGACCTTGGACATGTACAACAGTGTCACCAAATCCAAGGTCAGCGCAAACACAATTTCCACTCACGCGATTGGTAGAACTAGCGAGTGGTTCGTATGCGTCCCTTGCCTATCAGTGTGAAAACAACTACCATCTTGTTCACAACATTTACGATTGGCTCATCTTCAGCGACCATCCAAGGAACTGAAAATGCAGGGGTGCAGGGAAACATAATATTAAAGGTCGCATGCCGGGGATAAAAATGTCAGTTTTTGTTGTCTAATACTCCCCCGTTCTTAAATATATGACGTTTAGGATAAGCAAATTAGTTTATTTTTGAACTAACTAGCTTGTCACGTCATATATTTAAGGACGGAGCTAGTAAGAGGATTGTGTGTTTTTTGGGGGGTAAATACGAGGATTGTATTCGATTGAAGCCATTTGAAAAGTTCAGAAACTAAGATAAAACGTGATGATTGTCCTATTATATATGAACTCACGACGACAAAGAGACTATGATAGATAGATAGATAGATAGATAGATAGATAGAAAGTAAGAGAGAGTCTACTTGTGTTGGGGTCACATTACTAGTTGTTCCCGGTTTGTACTCTATTTATCCTTAAATATATGACGTTTAGGACAAGCTATTCAGTTCATTTCTGAACTAATTTTCTTATCCTGAACGTCATATATTTAAGAACAGATGTAGTAGTAGCAGCTGCACGCCAACCATCACGCTCCTTTCATTCTAAACAAAATAAATTTATCTGTAGAAACATTTGGACTGACTGTAGCATCTGTCCCTAACTATCATGCATGCCCTATATGGCTATATATCAAGGTTCCTTTCACATTTTATTGGCGGAAGTCAATTTAATTAGTTAAAAATAGATCATGCACATCACTAAAGCACAATCACACGATTAAATGAATGATCAAGGTTGCGTGAGAAATCAAGAGTGGTTAATTAAGAGGAGATAGTGACGGGCACACATACAAAATGATTTATTTTAGGGTAAAAGTTTTGTCTACAAACTTATTTATATGGAGACGAAGGGAGTTTATCCTCAGTCATATTGCCGCTATAGCCTATAGGTTTTTTTTTTGAGCTCACATGAGATTTCATTACTCAACGACAGGAGTACAATCGTTCAAAGCGATCTCCATAATCCTCGCAGGGAAGGAGACACTCCACACACACTCCGGGGAAGTCTCCGAAGCAAACTTTGCACAGCAATGTGCAGCTTCATTACCCTCCCGATGAACAAACGAAATGCTAAAAGAAGTAAAGCTCCTGCCCACATCAATAATCTCATGCCAGATGCCCGCTATCGGGCTCCGAATACCATCAATCGAGCGAAGAAGGTTCACCAAAGATAAATTGTCCACCTCCAGTATCACCTTCCCATAGCCACCAGCTCGTGCAAGAAGTAACCCATCACGCGCCGCTAGGGCTTCGGCCATTAACACGTCAGGGACAGACTCGTAGTGCTTCGCCGACGCCTGCAGTATCTGTCCACGATCATCCCTGATGTCTAGGTCACTCTTCAGTGACCATACAAGGAACTGAAAGGGACCTCCTGCAGGCAGGCAGGCAGGCAGGCAGCAGAAGGTTCTGAGCGGCAGGTATAGTAGTGCAAATTCCTAGATTTTTTTTTTACCAACTTAGCAAGTCTATATGATTGTGTTGATATACTTCGATTGATCTCCTTGGAAAAATTTAGAAACTAAGCAATACGTGATGATTGTGTTGTAGTGTTGCACACCGGTGCTAGGCCGGAGTTGCTACTTGCTAGCGTTTGGCAATAGTTGTGACTTTATTTTTATTTATTTTTTGAAAAAAGAATAGTTGTGACTTTACAGATGGAATTTTGACTGTACAGATGAACCCACTTGTGAAATTTTTTAAGCGCCCCACTTGTGATTTTCATGGGCGAATCACATTGTGAGTTTGGCAATAGTTGTGGACTGTTTTTGGGTCTACTCATATAGTAGACCGGTTGGTCCGGATAGATCGTTGCTTCCCTAACCCGATCCTACATGCTAGTGTCTCGACAGTAGACTCCTAACGGCAGGCGAACCGCGTGGGATGATGAGTGGATGCGATGATGGGGGGATGCAGACCTAAAGATTATGGGGTCTTTTCTCTACTTTCATCTTGTTTTCGTCTCTTTCTTTTGTCTCTGCAAGTGGTAGATGTGTCACGATCATATGAGACTATAGCATTCTGTCTTTTCTAAATATTGGGTTGCATGTTGGAATTTGGCTTAGTTCATTTTTTTTCTGTCACAGTGGTACACCAAAAAGGGCAAAAATTTGAAACCAGTTAACGATGCATACCGCTTGATCAAATTACTTTGGAAGATGATATTTGTGATAGCAACAAGTTATACTAAATACTAATGAAATCAAGGGTAGACCCCCAACATTGGGTTGAGTGAGGGCACATGCCCTCGCTCGAAATTTGAAGTCATGTTAAAAATTGCACATGTTCTTGAGATGACCTCAACTTTTGACATAGGTTATGAAATCAAATCATGAACTGTCACGACCTGGGTGTGTGTTTGGGCATGTGAGCCTAGCGTTGTGGGCCAGACAAGCTTGTGTAGGCCATGGAGGCCAATACTTGTATGCCAGCCACGCTGGAGAAAACACCAAGCAATTATCATCAAAGCATATTGCTATTCTCCTCTCTCACACCACATGTGATTCTCCTCTTCTTCTCCCCCTCCGGTCGTTGCCACCGGCGTTGTCGTCCGTCCAAGCCCTCTGGCGTGCGGTGAGGACCCCCCCCCCCCCAAATTATCTGTAACGTTCCCTAGATCGTTACAATTTGTATCAGAGCCACCGATTGAGAGGCCTTCTTCATCACATCGCAACCCTAGCTCCGCCATCGACCCACCACCGTTGTTGTTCCATCCTCGCCACCAGCAACCACCGCACAACAGCTCGTCGGGGTACTCACTGAAACACAAGAGAAGGGCAAGTGCACTCAAGAAGAAACACCGTTGGGCACTTTCTGTTGAGCAAACAGAGCTACTCAGGGGACACACATCTGTATGCAGTAGCAGTTCGATTGATCAGAAATTGAAGTTGAGACTCCAACAAAAGCAAATCCTGGCCGACAAATATCAGCTAATGAAACTTCAGATTATTCAATATTACCATGGAGCAGTAGAATACCATGAAGCCTATGGTATCAAGCAAAACATCCGGGTATACTTTGAGACCACATGTACCATTATTCTAAGTGCACTTCTACTACTTGGTGATCAAGCAACGAGTATTGTCTGATTGTTGCTTCAATGAAGAACATATGTTTTCCATCCTATATTATAGAATAGCTCGAGGACAAGCTGTGTCTTATCCCCGACCTGGGCCATAGCCCATGCGTGGGTGTGAGTTTAGGCCTACGAGCCTAGCGTTGTTGGCTGGACAAACCCATGTAGGCCAATACTTGTACGCCGGCCACGCTGGGGAAAACATCATTCAATTACCATCAAAACATACTGATATTCTCCTCTCCCACGGCGCAGGCGATTCTCCTCTTCTTCTCCCCCTCCGGCCGCCGTCACTGGCGTTGCCATCGTCCGTCCAGGGCCTCCAGCGTGTCGCCGTTGTGGTGAGGACCCCAGTTATCTGTAACGTTCCCTAGGATCGTTACACAAACAAAGTAGAACGATGGAGTGGTTACCAAGTTAGTTGGAATGATTGTTCAAAAAAAAATGGTAAGTTCCAATAATGGAATAACCACAAAAAGTAGAATAATCGGCCAGCCTAGCATGACACAACATAATTGTACTACATCTATACTTTAAGGAGCGAAGATAATTGAAAACTTTTCTCACCCAATTCGGGCCGCCGCACCCCTCACGACGGACCCACCCGTCATATGTTTTTGGAAGTGGATAAGGTGGAAGGACTATGAAGTACCAAAAAATCGCAATTTGGAGAGCGTTTCTGCCAAAAACGTAATGTTTTTGTCACCTATGGTTTGCCTACCCGCCGTTTGTACCCACTAGGCCCACCTCCCCATATCACATCACGGGGCACCGGGGCTCGTCGGGTCCGCGTTCCTGCGCCGCCTCCTCTTCCTCGGCTTCACCTCCGTCATCCGCGCCCACGCCGAGCTCGACCTCACCCGCTAGGCCGACGTCGAGCCCTTCTTCGCCGCCGAGTGGCCCCGCTACGTGGTCCTAGCGGAGGCAAAGGTCGGCGGCATCCACGCCAACTCCACCTTCCTCGCCGACTTCATCGTCGCCAACCTACAGATCCAGACGAACGTCGTCGACGCCGCGCTGCACTGCGGCTCCGTCCGCAAGCTCCTCTTCCTCGGGTCCTCCTGCATCTACCCCAAGTTCACGCCGAAGCCCATCACGAAGGCCGCGCTCCTCTCCGGCCCGCTCGAGCCCACCAACGAGTGGTACTCCGTCGCCAAGATCGCCGGCATCAAGATGTGCCGGGCCTACTGCATCCAGCACGGCCTCGACGTCGTCTCCGCCATGCCCACCAACCTCTACGGCCCACACGACAACTTCCACCCAGAGAACTCCCACGTCCTGCCAGCGCTCATCCGCAGGTTCCACGAGGCCAAGGCCTGTGACGCCGTCGAGGTCGTCGTCTGGGGCTACGGCTTGCCGCTGCTGGAGTTCCTGCACATCGACAACCTCGCAGATGCGGTCGTCCTCCCCATGGATCAGTACTCCGGGTGGAACATGTCAATCTGGGGAGTGGGAGCGAGGTGACCATCAAGGAACTCGCTGAGTTGGTGAAGGAGGTGGTACTACGGTTCTAGGGGAAGCTTGTGTGGGACTCCAGGAAGCCGGACGGCACACCCAGGAAGCTCATGGATAGCTCCAAGATAGAAGGGATGGGGTGGAAGCCCAAGATTGAACTCAAGGAGGGCCTCGTCGAAACCTACAAATGGTATGTTGAGAATGTTGTCTCGGACAAGAAGTAGAGCCACGCCATTGGTGGTGTCCTGTTCCCCACTGCTACTTTCACAAGATGGTATCCTGAATTGTAGTTTTCTTAATGTTGTTGATCATCAGGTCATACGATTTTGTGTTATAAGTTAACCCACATATATAGAAGAGGTTTGTTACAATATTATGTGTTGGCTGAATAATCTGTGGGTCAAATTAGTATACTCCTCGAGAGGGATAATTGATCTTGAACATTTTTGTTGAGAGTTTAACTACCAAACTGATGGATGGATGTTCTTGGCCTAGAATCGACTGCTTGCTGATTGAGCAAGCTCTTTCTTATTTGTGAAGTATCACTATGTATTCAGAAAAAATAAATCAGTGCTTCAGTCATATCCTTCTGTTTGTAATGTACTGATCAGAGATTTGAGATGGACTCTTTTGTTCAAAGATCTTGCCTTCAACTGATTTTAATGCCATGAATTGGACAATCATTCTGCATATCCTTCAGTTCTGACAAGGCTTCCGGTACAAAGCAGAGTAGTTTTCTTATAACAGTAGAGTTTTGCTCTTTTTCTATACTATAAAGATCGAATAATCTGAAATTTTTTTGCCAATTTAGTCGGGGAGGCGGCCGCGTGCCCCCACAGCACCGGCCTCGCCCACCGGAGGATGCGTGCAACCGGCCGGCATTGCAGGGGCAGGGATGGTGACCGGCGATGGTGCTTCGTCTCCGCTGCTAGGAGGCCGGGCCGCCGCGCTGCGATGCCAGGCTGCGGTCTCCTCCGGGATGCCTCGCCGGGATCTTCGCCGCGAGGCCGTCCGAGCCACGCATCGCCGCAATCGGCATGCTAGGGTGGATCCGGTGAGGGAGAAGCGGTGGGGGGAGGCCCGGAGGGAGAGTGGCGACGTCGGAGATGGGGAGGGCGACGGCTGTCCGTCCCTGCTGGATGATGAGAGAAAGGAAGAGATCGAGACCGAAGAGAGACGGGGAGACGGGGAGAGGAGAAGGTAAAGTTAAAATTTTAATTTTGCCCCTTTCCATTTGAATAATTACATTTTCATACCTAGAACTTTATTTTCTTACAGTTTAAACCTTAAAACATATATTACCTCACATTTTAGTCTCAAAATAGAATCTTTGTGGTGTGGGCCATACCATTTTAGACGCGTGTTTAAAAAAGTAATTACATTCTGAAAATTTTTTGACTAATGAATTCGTTGAACTACGGCATCTTATATTGACTTTTTTTTAGATAGATACATTTTCATATGCACTTAAATACATACTTATGTGTAGATGCATAGTAAAATGTATGTCTATATGAAAGACAAATCGAATAATAATAGGATGCACTTAAATACATACTTATGTCTAGATGCATCGGTGAAGGAAGCGCCACACGTGGATCATGGTAGAGGGTGTTGCGATCATGGAAGACTTTAGCATTCTTTTTTTTCCTTTATTTAGATAAAAGACTTCAGCAGCACGAGTCTTATTCCACAGGGATTCCGACTGTTCCATATATTTGAGACATCCACCACGTGGCTTAAAATTCGCCACGCGAATGACGTGTGATAACGACGGTAAGTGATACTGAATACTGACGAACAGTGGAGTGGTTGCCGACTTATTCAGACTAATGGATTCACAAAGTAGAATAATAATCGGATTAGTTTTACTACGGCAGCATCGCACAGCATAAATTGAACGGAGTGGTACCCATATTGCATCCATAATCTCATTCTCAGTTTCTCGCTACTCCATCTCAGTCATCTGCCCCTTACTCTGTCAGTCGTCGGAGGCGCCGGCACCATGTCGTCCCTCACCGTCACCGCCGCCGTGGCCTCGTACAGCGGTTACGACCGCCGGCGAGAGCTGCAGGCGTTCGACGACACCAAGGCGGGCGTCAAGGGCCTCGTCGACGCCGGCGCCACGTCCATCCCGGCCATCTTCCACCACCCGCCGGAGTCCCTGCCCCAACCCCACCAAGATCAGCGCGTCACCACCGACGGCGGCGGCGCGGCCGTCCCGGTCATCGACCTCCTGGCCTCCCCGCGGGAGGAAGTGGTGTGCCTGGTGCGGTCGGCGGCCGAGACGGCCGGGTTCTTCCAGGTGCTCAACCACGGCGTGCCCGGCGAGGCCATGGCCGCCATGATCGCGGCCGTGAGGCGGTTCAACGAGGACCCCGTCGAGGCGAAGCGGCCCTACTACACGAGGGGCACGTCCGCCCGCAAGGTGAGGTTCTACTCCAACCTCGACCTGTTCCAGTCGGTGGCGGCCTGCTGGCGCGACACCGTCTTCTGCGACATGGCGCCGGAGCCACCGCGGCCGGAGGAGCTGCCGGAGCCACTCAGGGGCGTGGCGTTCGAGTACACCGACGCCGTGAGAAAGCTGGCGGCGTGGGTGTTCGAGCTGCTGTCGGAGTCCCTGGGCCTCGCCGGCGATCACCTGAGCAAGATGGGTTGCGGGGCGAGCCTCAAGGTGGCGGGCAACTACTACCCGCCGTGCCCGGAGCCGCACCTCACCCTCGGCAACACACGGCACACGGACCCCACCTTCCTCACCGTCCTCCTGCAGGACGGCGTCGGCGGCCTCCAGGTGCTCCTCGACCACGCCGCCGGCGACGGCGGCTGGGTCGACGTCCCTCCCGTCCCCGGCGCCCTCATCATCAACGTCGGCGACCTTCTCCAGGCATGCATCTACTCGCCGATGAATGTTTGATTGTGTTCCGGATCGAGCTGATGCATGGTTGCTGATGCCTGATGCTCTGTCCCTTGTCGTCGTTGCAGCTTGTCAGCAATGGCCGGTTCAGGAGCGTGGAGCACCGGGTCCTGGCGAACAAGAACACGGCGGGCACGGCGGCGAGGGTCTCCGTGGCGACGTTCGTGGACGTGGGGGTGGGGAGAGCCACGAGGCGGTACGGCCCCATCCAGGAACTCCTCCACGGTGGCAACCCCCCGCTGTACAGGAGCGTCACGGTCGACGAGTTCGTCGGGCACTTTTACAGGAAAGGAAGCGAGCGCCGTGCCAGGCTCGACTACTTCAAGCTAGAGCAGTAGCGTAAACTCCGTTCACTCGTCACGGACGGACGGGCAGGCAGTTGTGCACAGGTTGCTATGTTTGTACTAGTTCCCAAATAAAAGCAGTCTTGGAGGAATAATCCAGCATCAAGTGCTGCTCAAATGTGCAGTGGGTAACACTGCAAAAGTAGCAGTGATTTGGATGTGGGCAATTTGGCATGTTGCTGTTCAAATGGTAAACAAACTATGTGTATGGTTTGGTCTCGATTTGATTTGTACTTTCTGCTCTGCAATTACGCAACCATTCAAATTCGAACCCACAGAAAGAGAATTGGAATCCAAACCAAACGTGTCTGTGGGTCGTGCGTGGGCTGGACCGTGCATAGTAATGGGACGGATTGACTTTCTTGTAGTGGGCTGGAAACAGCTTTCGAACCGTGCAAAGTCGCTCGGACCGACTTTTTTCGTTTTTTAGCCCTTTTTAAAAAGATGTTCACAAATACACTTTTTTGAAAATTTCAAAAAATGGACCCTGAGCTCGGCGCCGTAGACCATGACGCCGAGGTAACACGTCTCGGCGTCGTGAATCTTGGCGCCAAGGTTGAACGAGGTGGCAACAAATGGAGCTGATGTGGAGTTGACATGACTGCCGAGCTCGGCGCCGTGATCTGTGGCGCCCACAGCATGCAGGTGATTGAACCATGGCGAGGTGAGTTACTAGTCGTCCTGCACTTGATTGACGTGCTCCACATTTCCTATCTTTTGGGTAGCGAAAATGCAGTGTGGTTTCTTGAAGTCATGGAACTTTGAATCGCAACCATCGATCGCGAGGTGGAAGCCATGCAGCCGTGGGCTAGGTGACAGGGGGTGTATTCGCGTTTTTTTATTGCGTATCTGACTCATTTTTTTTTACAACTATATCTGACTCGTTGAGGTGATATAAAGGAGCCGATAGTACCGCGCGTCAGGGGTAAAGCCGTCCAACCCGGTGCCTTTTTTGACTTTAGGATACCGTGAACACTGGCTGTACTCTCCCTACCTGGCCCGTGTGATCCTGTAACTAATGTGTTGGCTCCTGGACCAAGCCTGTGCCGCCCGTCCACCTCCATGCGCATAGTCCAGTCCTGTAACTAATGATACTCTTGACATGGTAGCTCCACATATGCAGGAATCCGAATTGCAACTCTGCAAGCCGAGCTACGATCCATCCTACGCATACGAAAATGAAAATGCAACCAATAAATTAAATTGGACTCCCTGAGTATTCATCCCTAACCCTATATTGCAGAATCTAAAGGAAGAGTGATCGATTGAAGACATACCCTGCGGGAACCCAAGAGAGGTTGAGTTTCTTGGGCGAATCTACGTATGCAGGGGCTTTACCGGACTCTTCATGGCACGCGAGGATGGAGGTGCGGCCGCATCGGGTAGCGGCATCTCAGGAGGCTGCGAGGCGGGGGCGGGGGCGGGGTTGGGATCTCACACCAGAGCAGAGCAGCGTGGAGGTCGGCCCTCCTTTCCAAAAGGGACGCATTTGTGAGAATTTTTCAAGAAAAGGGCTAAAAAACAAAATATCACTCGGACGCACTGGCCCGCTAGGAATAAGAGAGGGTTGGGTGGAAAAGCAAAAGAATTAATTAAACCCTTTTTCGCAAGGCAAACCCCCCTCCCCAGCCCCACCTCCCGGCGATGGCATCGGCGGCGGCGGCCACCGCCACGGAGTGGGAGGCAGCGGAGCGGAAGGTGCTGGTTGCGCGGAAGTCGTGCTTCGGGCTCCCCACTGCTTGCCCTCCCAGCCTCCCGCTCCTTTACCTCCGGATGGCGCAGGTTCCCTTCGACATCCACGTCGACACCTCCTTCCCCGACGCTGGTGAGCTCCCCGCCCGCACCCGCAGCTCTACCCTCTTGTCTCGTATCGCCTTAGCTCCGCTTTATGTGCCCGTTGCTACCAGGCTAGGATCCCGCTCTGCTGTTGGCGTCTACGTTCCTCAGCTGGTAGATACAGTAGTGTTCCCTCTCCCTTAATAAAAAAATAAAAAAGATAAGGCTGTAGATTAGCTGCGAGGAGAGCCATACATTAGCGTGCAGGAATATTTGTTGAGTCATGTGCGAGGCAATTGCTTTGCTCACACCATAATTTTTGATTCACATATCACATACCATATGTCAAATTCGGTGATTGAGTATCTGAAGGAGGACAAAATTTTGGACTTGAACTCAAAGCACTCAGGTGTTTCTCCCGCTGATGTGCACCGACCACTACTAGAGAATCGCACATATATCCCAGATCCGATTTTTCATTTGTACCGGGTATTTTGCCCCCCGGTACAAGTAATGACATTTGTACCGGTTGGATCACAGAGAATCGGCGGGGCCTGACACAACCCAACCGGTACAAATGCCTCACGTTTGTGCCAGTTGGTGGCTCCGACCGATACAAATGTGAGGACATCACATTTGTACCGGGCGAGGACACCAACCGGTACAAATGTATGCACATTTGTACCGGCCCGTGTCTTGGCCTGGTACACATGTGCCACGGTCATAATTCCTTCTTCTTCCCCCGCTGCCCGAGCCTCCTCCTCACTCTTCTTCTTCTTCATCTCTCCAACTCGAGCTCCCCCTCCCCAATGGTGCCATAGGGAGCTTTTGCCCGATTTGCGACGACTTCTCCACGATTTCACTCATTGAAGTGGTGTAGAGGTTAGTTACTTCATCCCCCCTTGATATACGGTTGTCGTTTTATGTTTTATGCTTTTTACTTAAAGTATTCATGAAATGTTTTAATGAGCTAAGAATGATGATTTTTTTATTTAAATCCATATTTGTCTATGTTCTAATAGAAAGAAGGTGTCATGATAGATGTATGAGACGTTGTATATGTAGATAGATTTTTTTCAATTTATTTATTTATATTTTCATCATTAGAAAATTAGTTTACTCAATAGAAAATTGATTTTCCTCATTAGAAAATTAGTTCCTATTGGAAAATTAGTTTACTCAATAGAAATTTTATTTTCCTCATTAGAAAATTAGTTTCCTTATTAGAAAGCTAGTTTGCATCATTAGAAAATTGATATAATTTTGCCGAATTATATAATGTGCATTTTACATGAGCACTTGTTGCAAGATAATGATATATTTTGTCTGGTTTCCTTTGTAGATGGATCGACAATGGATGTACTCGGACAAGAGGATCTCGTCGGATTACATTAAGGGACTGAGTGGATTTCTACAAGTGGCTGAATCCAATAAGCCCTCGTCTGGTTTCATTATGTGTCTGTGCAAAAAATGCAAAAATGAAAAGGATTACTCATCAATAAAGAGTCTTCACGATCACCTATTCAAATGAGGATTCATGCCAAACTATTTTGTATGGACAAAGCATGGCGAAAGAGGGGTTATAATGGAAGATGACGAAGAAGAAGATGACACTATTCCTGACTGGTCTCAAGGTGGTGCCTTTGCAGATGAACCAATGGGAGAGGATTATGAAGAAATGGGAGAGAATCAAGGACCAGATGATGCTCTCGGTGAGGTGTTGCGAGAGGCAAAGGAAAATTGTGGGGAAAAGGTGAAGGAGTCAAAGAAATTTGAACGTATGTTAGAAGATCACAAGAAACTGTTGTACCCAGATTGCAAAGAGGGGCACAAGAAGTTGGGTAGCACATTGGAAATGCTGCAATGGAAGGCTAGTAACGGGATTTCTGACACGGCTTTTGATGAGTTATTGTTGATCGTGAAGGACATGCTTCCCAAGGGGAACGAATTGCCGGCGTCAACGTACGAAGCTAAAAGGGTTGTTTGTCCTCTGGGCTTGGAGGTAGAAAAGATACATGCGTGCCCTAATGACTGTATCCTGTACCGAGGTAAAGAATACGAGAAATTAGAGGCATGTCCCATGTGCGAAGCACAACGTTATAAGATCTCACGAGATGATCCTTGTGATGTTGAGGGGGTGAAGAAGAAGAAGAAGATTCCTGCGAAGGTGGTGTGGTATTTTCCAGTGATACCACGGCTGTAGCGTCTATTCAGGTGCAAGGCTAATGCAAAGATGATGCGTTGGCACAAAGAGCGTGTACCAGATGACAAGATTAGGCACCCCGCTGATGGGTCGCAGTGGAGAACCATTGATAGAGAATTTCCTGAGTTTGCAAATGAAGCGAGGAACATTCGGTTTGGTTTAAGTACGGATGGATTCAATCCATTCGGTGAATTTAGTAGTGGTCATAGCACTTGGCCTGTTGCCTTATGTATGTTCAACCTTCCTCCCTGGATGTGCATGAAGCGGAAGTTCATCATGATGCCAATTATCATCCAAGGCCCAAAGCAGCTAGGCAATGACATCGATGTGTACCTGAGACCGTTGATTGATGAGCTTAAAACGTTATGGGCGAAAGAAGGTGTACCTGTGTGGGATGAGGAGGAGAAAAAGACGTTTGATCTACGAGCATTGGTGTTCGTAACCATCAACGATTGGCCGGCACTTGGTAACCTATCAGGACAAACAACCAAGGGATTCCGAGCATGCACACACTGTTTAGATGATACTTGCAGCATGTATCTAAAACACAGTAAAAAGTTTGTGTATTTGGGCCATCGTCGATTTCTTCTTCCTAAGCACCCGTTAAGAGAAGAAGAAATAAAGCATTTCGAAGGTGTTGGAGAAAAACGTAAGAAGCTCTTGCATCGTGATGGTAAACTTGTATTTTCTATGGTCAAAGATTTGAAGGTAGTGTATGGGAAGGGTTCTGGTAGCCAATCTATTCCAAAAGACAAGGATGGACATGCAGCTATGTGGAAGAAGAAGTCAATATTTTGGGAACTACCTTATTGGGAAATCCTTGAGGTTCGCAACGCAATTGATGTGATGCTTGTCATGAAGAACTTTTGTTTGAACTTGCTTGGACACCTAGGTGTATATGGAAAGTCAAAAGATACAATTGAATCACGTCGGGATCTTAAATTGATGAAACAACGAGATGGTCTGCATCCGGAAAAGAGAGGTAAAGGAAATAATTACTTGGCCCCTGCTAGTTACACCCTCAACAAGGAAGAGAAGAAGAAGATGTTTGATTGCTTGAATAGCATCAAGGTCCCGACGGGATACTCCTCAAATATACAACGGCTAATAAATTACAAAGAGAAAAAATTCACAAAATTGAAGGCTCATGACTACCACGTGTTGATGACACAATTGCTGCCTATTGCACTAAGGGGTATTCTACCAGAGAATGTGAGATTGGCAATCGTCAAGGTATGTGCATTCCTCAACCAGATCTCTCAGAAGGCAATCCATCCAGACAAGCTAGTGCAGATGCAGAAAGATGTCGTGCAATGCCTCGTCAGCTTTGAGATGATCTTTCCACCCTCTTTCTTTACCATCATGACCCACCTTCTTGTCCATCTTGTTGAAGAGATTTTGATCCTGGGGCCTATGTATTTACACAGCATGTTCCCTTTTGAGCGGTTGATGTCTGGTTTTAAGAAGTATGTCCGTAATCGTGCCCGTCCTGAAGGAAGCATTGCAAAGGGATATGCTACAGAGGAGGTTATTGAGTTTTGTGTCGACTTTATTGATGAGCTTGCTCCGATTGGACTCCCTGTATCACGCCATGAGGGGAGACTCAGGGGAAAGGGCACACTAGGGAAGAAATCTCGGATGGATATGGATGAAACGTTATATCGTAAAGCACATGCCACTGTCCTACAACAATCATCCCTAGTGGCTCCATACAAGGAGGAGCACAAGTCCATTGTACGGGCCTCAAACAAAGGGAAGACAGAGGCCTGGATTACCCGTCATCACGTTGATTACTTCGGAACTTGGTCGCGGAAAAAGATGATCGGTGATAAAACTATTGAAGAGCAACTACAATGGTTGGCTAGAGGTCCATCTATCACAGTGCTTACATTCCAAGGCTACGAGATAAATGGATACACATTGTACACTAAAGCCCTAGATGAAAAGAGCACAAACCAAAACAGCGGTGTCCGTATAGATGCAATAATAGACGACAATGGAGAACTAGAAACATATTATGGTGACATTCAAGAGATATGGGAACTTGACTATGGACCTCTAAAAATCCCCCTTTTTAAGTGTCAGTGGGTAAAAAATACTACAGGAGGTGTCGTGACAGGCAAATATGGGATGACAATAGTGGATCTCAACAAGATTGGATACAAAGACGAACCATTCGTGCTAGCCAATGATGTGACTCAAGTTTTCTACGTGAAAGACATGTCAAGCATACCGCAAACAAAGAAGGCTGATGATAAGAAGATTACTGATAATGAGCCAAAGCATCACATAGTTCTACCGGGAAAAAGAAAAATAGTTGGAGTTAAGGACAAGACTGACATTTCATAAGATTATGATCAGTTCGATGATATTCCTCCATTTTCAGTGAACGTTGACCCAAGCATCCAGTTAGCCAAAGAGGACACTCCATACTTACGTCGCGATCACAACCAAGGGACATTTGTGAAGAGGAAGATTATTAACGTTCCCTTAGACGATACAGATGTATAATAAGTTTCATCCCTTTGTGATCATGTAACCAAGGAACTATTTTCAGTAGTCAATCATTTTATCTGGCCCCAATCCTCCCATTAAATAGTAACCATATCAATTTTTGTAGCTTCATTAAATATATATAATAAATAAACTGCTCAATTAAAATGAAACTATTCAGTACTCAATTTTTGTAACTATATATCTTAATAAAAATAGTAATCATATCAATTTTTGTAATTTCAATAAATATAAAATAATAATTTTACGTACAAATATACACGAGCAAGACCAAATCATGATTACCATATTAATAACACTAGATGTTCTACTTAAGAAGGATTTTGCATGAACAGAAAAAAATTATTTGCAATTGTTGCAGTGAAGGAAAAAATAATGCCCATTCGCCATGCCGTCCGCCCCCAGATCCGCGCGCCCCACGTCGTCTCCGCCGACGTCGCCCCCGCGCGTGCGTTGCTGTCGACGCCGCGCCCTCCCGGCCGCGCCCCGGATCCGCGCCGTCCCTGACCCCGGCCACCGTCTCCGCGCCGTCCGCTCCCGCCGCCGTCTCCGCCGCACCGTCCCCCCCTCCCCGCGCCGCATCCACGCCGGCGGTATGGCCGGCCGCCGCGCCTGCATTTGGGGGCTGATGACAGCCCGATGGTGGCCTTTATAAATTATTTATATTTATTAATATAAAATTTGGTTTAGATTTTGTTATAGATTTTAATTTATAATAGATGCTATTTAGAATTTAAATTTAGATTTAGATGTAAATGTTATTTGTAGAATTAAATTTAAATTTACATTAAATTAGATTAAGATGTAAATGTTTGTTGTAGAATTAAATTTAAATTTACATTAAAATTAGATTAAGATGTAAATGTTATTTGTAGAATCAAATTTAAATTTAGTTTCGCTCGACTCGAGACGTTAGACTCCGCTCGATACGTTTTTTACTTGCTCGACACGACACGTTAGACTCGCTCGACACGTTCGATTCGTACGACATGACACTACCAACTCGCCCGACATGCTCGACACGACACTACACGTATCGACACTCCCGACTCACCCGACACGCTCGACACGCTAGAAAATTAGTTTCTTCATTAGAAAATTAGTTTCTTCATCAGAAAATTAGTTTCTTCATCAGAAAATTAGTTTCTTCATCAGAAAATTAGTAACTTCATTAGAAAATAATGGTTATTTATTCTTGTTATTTAGTGACAATGGATTCAATAGCGGAGCAGCAACGTGAAGAGGCATTGTTAATTGACATAATTGCTAACAATCATGGTTCGAACAATCCGGTTAATGAACAAGATCAGCGCGAGGCTGACAGCTACCTGAACATGTCTGGTGATGGCATCGATGCGGAAGAGCAACCAGTTGCCGAGACAAGAAACGATGTGCAACCATCAGAGGTATACTTAGTACAAACTAGTACCACGTTCCGCTTTAGGTTTAATTACTATATATATGTTAGTGGAGCAATCAGTTAATAGTCCTTAATTTTCTAGGAACCATCATCGAGCAGCAAAAAGGCTCGTGGGATACGCGGTCCGAATAAGAAGCTAGAGGGTCGTTTCATCATCACAGAAATTTCTGACGAAGGCATGCCATTAGCTCCACATGACAATGTCGTCAAGTTGACCAACTACATTAGGGCTCTTGTTAGGGATCACATCCCAATAAGCTTTCGATATTGGAAAGGATCTGAAGCTGCAGCTGAAGTTCAAAATGAAGATGAAGAGGCACAAGAAAATGCACAACAATATGTGGTCCCGGACACAGAGAAGAACATGATTTGGGCCGAGGTGCAATTACACTTCTCATTTCCAGAAGGTACAAATCTGGCAAATGTGCGGACTTGGGCGTTGCAGAAGGGTGCAATAGCCTTTCAGTCGTATAAGAAGCGGCTGAACAAAGACTACATCAAGAAGGGACTTGCACCCGATTTCACAAAGAAAGGACTTTCAAAGTTGCGAGATCACTGGGATTCATTTGTGCAGTACAAGCAATCGCAAGAAGACGCCAAGATGATTGAAACCAACACCATCAATGCATCTAAAAAAAGAATTTCATAAGCTTGGGTCTAGAGGTTACAAGGTGGCTATGCCCAAATGGGATAAGATGGAACATGATTGTATTACACGTGGACTCATACCGGCAACTATAGATTGGCCCGAACGAGCAAGGACTTATTTTTATGCACATGGTGGCACGATCAACCCTGAAGATGGAACATTAGTACCGGGCGACCAAATAAGAGAGATTGCGGCAAGACTTGTTGAATTGATCTGCATGACTGCTGAAGGAACATTTGTGCCTGATCGAGAGAGAGACGAACTTAGTGCTGCAATAGGCACTAAAGAACACGGTGGGCGTTGCCGAGGCAAAGGTGCAGTTCCATGGAAACTCGCATGGCGTGACCAAATTGACTCCTATAAAAGTCACAAAAGGTCTAAGGACCAACAACAACGACAACTAAGAGAGTTGCAAGATCGCGTAATCAGAACCGAGGCAAGAATGGAGCAAATCATTGATGAGCGTGTGGCTCTTGCTCTTAGCAAACAATCATCTCATTAGGAAGGTCCTACTGATGAAATAAGCCCATCTGCTAAGGGGAAAAGCAGCGTCGCTTCAACAGAACATGCACCAACAGCCACAGAAGCAGCCGCAACACCAGCAGTTGAAGCACCAAACCCAGGCTCACCGGAAATTCGGCCACACTGGCCCGTGGATGACATCACGGTGAGGTCAGTGTGTGAGCTTCTCGATGTTTGCAGAAACAAGAAGCTTGTGGTGGCTCATGGTGTCGCTGAGAAAACTGTAGAAGGGGATAGCCTCACGGGTCACCATCGTGGAATTGAATATTACGCCAAAGTTTTTGTGGACCAGTGGTCGATGGTTGGGCTGACCTGGAGCTGGAGGTACCGGGGCCTAATGGGGAAGAGGTTCTTCAAGATGCTGTGCGTACTTGGATTTTTTGGCCCAAAGCTCACATAAGGATTACGCAACAGCCACCTTCTCCTCCAGCTGACGATCAACTACCGCACTCACCAGCCGCCATGCCTGAACGCGATGATCAACTACCGCATTCACCAGCTGCAAGGGCAGAGCGCAGCATGAGTCCTGTAGTTGACAGGGATCCAAGCGAGAGTCCACCTCCTTCTCCACCTCCAGCACATGTTAAGGGCAAGGGCAAGCGACAAGCTCCTCCTCCTCCGCCTCCAAAGAAGGAGAAGAAACCCAAGCAGAAGAAGCCTCCACCAAAACTTGCTTATCACAAGACAGAGGAGGAACTTGACGAGGTAGTTGAGGAAGAATTGAATAGACAGATGTTCAAAGCTCCCAAGCCTCCAGTTGAGAAACCAATTGACCGGGTCAAATTTCATCGTTTCATAAAAAAAATGGAGGAGGAAAGAAGAAAACCCCCAGATGATCTTCCCAAGCCATTGAGTGACTACGACCGGTAAGTACTAAAGACTCAATGCTTGAAGAAGAAAACTGCATCTAAAGTTCCTCAACTTGGGACCCAGTCAAAGCAATCTATCCCCGACCTCAAGGTGCTTTCAACATTTGACCAGCAAGTGTCTGAATTTAACAAAGACACAGGTCTAACTGCAGCTCAAATTTGAGGGGAGGATGCAATCCCAACTCATGAAGAGACATATAGGGCAACTAGACCACTTACACCATATGAGCAACATTTGCTTGATTTTGCTAAATCATCGGGTCTGACTGCAGCACACCTTATAGGGGAGGAGGAAATTGCAAAGCATACAGGGGCAAATAGACCGAAGTATGTGCCTGGGCGTGAGCTTGTGTGGCCGCGATTGCTCCAATATCTTCCAACGAGGATGTATGAATTGCACAAGTGGCACATGTCCCAAGGTGCCGCCGAGATGGAGATGCTCTATGTTCGCATTGAGGACCATCATTATTTCCGTGGGCACGAGGTCTTCACTATTCCAATGGAGGAATTCTGGTTTCTATTCAATATGGATGCACTTGACGTCTCATTCGTCAGTTGCTGGACTCTGTAAGTGTTTATTCTACTATAAGTTAAAAATCAATGCTCTAGGCACTTTATCCCATATCTAAACTTCTATATTTTTTGTGTCATACAGTTTTGAGATGAAACCTACCAGGAGGAAAGGAATCATGAGTGTGGGCTACATGGATCCTTTGATGATAACTGAGACCACTCTCAAACTTAATGAGACGGAAACACTTAATCACATCATCAACTATCTAGACAAACACCATGATAAGGCTTGCATAGAGCTCCCATACAACTTCGGGTGAGCAACGTGTATCTCATCTCCTTTTCTTTTTCAAAAATTACATTGCATATTTTAAGAAACTAATATTTCTCTGCATCTATGGACAGCTTCCACTGGATTCTCTTTAGTTTTTGTATGACGCGAAGCAAGGTCTTTGTCTTCGACTCTTTGTACAAGACTACAGATAAAAAGAGATATCAAGATGTCGTAGAGTTGATTAAAACTGCATGGACTTGCCTTTGTGATAAGTACCCCGGAAAGTTCCGCAAAAACCTTTATGTTCACTATGATTGGCCAGTACGTGTCTTTGCTTATTCTTCAATTCTTACATTACAATAAAAAATTATTTCATGACTTGGTTTTCCCATATGTGCAGGTCATGATGCAGCCTTCTGACACCAATCTATGTGGATATTATGTGTGCGAGTTCATGCACCGTCTTACAGCCTGCGCTGATGGTGGCAAATTCGAAGAGAAGGTGCGTGCACACACAATTGCGACTACATGTAGTTCTTATTGTTCATATTCTCCGATCCGGTTCTTATTCTTTTGTTCATATTCTTTGGTAGATTTCCGGCATCAAGGAAACATTCCTCGAGACAGAACAAATCCGATTGATACAAGAACAATTATGTGGATTTCTTCTTGACGAGGTTATTAGTCCAGGGGGAGAGTTTTATGCTGGCTTATCCTCCGTTGTTAGTATAGCAGCGATGACCGGGGAAGGGACAAGTCAGAACATGAAGGAAGCATCTGGAAGCAAAGACAAAGGCCAAGCATCTGGAAGCAAAAATTAAACTCTGCTAACATTTCATCCAATGTATATTATTAATCTAAATTTCAGTGCACACAAAATGCTAATGTATAATATTATTTTCAAAGTTCTTCAATTTCAGGATTTGAGATGATATATTCTACATGCATTCGTATATATTTATTTGTATAATATTAGAGATAATATTACACTAATAAATATATACGAATGTATGTAGAATATTATCTCAAATATAACATTTTATATGCCACACGACTTTATATTATAGTGTATTACGATTACTATTAGTACTTTAAGCAAATACATTAGAGAAAAGAAAAACATAAAACAAAAAAAAGAAGCATTTGTATCGGGTGGTACCTCCACCCGGTACAAATGCCCCCCTGCCACATCGCCGGGTGGAGGGCACATTTGTACCGGGTCGAGGCTCCGCCTGGTACAAATGTGTGGCATTTGTACCGGGTATTTCGCCCGGTACAAATGCTCGACCACATTTGTACCAGATGGTTTGTACCGGTTCAATACCCGGTACAAATGAGGGTTTTGAACCGGTACAAAAGGCCGTTTTTCCAGTAGTGGACGTGCTCTGATATGGATTATTTGGTGGACTAGGAACACGATAACATATTGATAACACCCCAGTTCGCCCTCCCTTGGAGACTCTGAACTTCTAAGGATTATCTATCTGATTAATCTAATTGATACAATGGTGTCTCCTTTTATAGAGACTAGTGACTTGACTCCTAAGCAAATATCCTAACAAACCAATCTAACTTATCTTTATCCAAACTAATCTGCCCCTACAATGCTCGTGGGCCCAGGACTAAAGCCGACCCACTCGCCATAACACTTCACCACCCCTCGAAGACAGCTCATCCTCGAACTGGGATGCAACCAATGTTGAAACTCTGTTGATGACGAAGATGCGGATCATGATTTTGGCTGCTGAAGGAGGTGATGGCCCATGACTTGCAGTAGAGGATGGCCCTTGGCTGACGGTAGGAAGTAGCTCACACATGTTTCTGGCAGGGCACCATGTAGATGACGTTTCTGGTAGGGCACCATGTAGACGACGTTTCTGGTAGGGCACCTTGTAGACGTGGTTGTCGTGGCCGAAGAACTGCTCGAAGAGTATGAAATCGCTGAGCTTGCATAGCACCGGCACATGGATTGGCTCAGGACGGCAGCCCAGCTGCAGTAGATGCGCCCTGGTCGCCGATACTTGAGACCTTTCAGCCGCTGTGCTGACCACTGGTGTCATGGCCAAGGTCGGAGCCACACCAATGACAGCTGAGCGTCAGGTGATGGACGAGCATGCACTGCTTGTAGTAGCATAATCTGCGGCAAGCAAGGAGGTGCAGATGCGGGCAGTGCCGCAATGATTGTCAATGGAGTTGGTGGGGATGGGATGGTAGGGACCCTAGTATCAGCAAAGGTGCCTGGAGGTGTTGCAGAGGCCGGAGACACTGAAATTGCAGTTGCTGATGCTGTCAAGGCCGTCGGCAGAAAGAATGCCGCTGCTGTCCCCTTGATGACCCCAACGATGGAGCGGCGGTGCACATGACGAGTTGCACGCCCATGGCTGATGAATATGTTGGGACGGAAATCTTCCCCAGAGAGGGGCCAACAACTAGGACAGACACAACGTAAAGAAAAGTAAAAAACACCGAAAGACAAGAAACGTAACCTTGGCTGAGTGTAATGTAACCCAGCCTCCTTCCAATCCCCCTTCTCCATTCCCATCAGGTCCTTTTTATAGTCCCGTAACATTTACACTTTACATCCCTTGCCATTGCTTTTACACATTGTGTGAAGCATCTTAAGGGTATTTCGGTAACCTCGTAGGGCCCGTACTCACACACTTTACAGATGTTCACTTTACAGTCTATCAGTCTACGTGTCTGCTCCCATGGAATGATGATCTTCGGTTACGTTCCCCCTTCTTCGCGTGGAGTGATGATCTTCGAATTACGTTCCCCCTTCTTCGCTAAGCTTCTCCTAACTGCTCTTCGGGCACCCATCCCTACTTGTCTTCGGAATCACTTCGATGCTCTTACCTTTAGCCCTTCTCCCTTAGACTTCACACCGCGCCCATCTCTTCAGCCTCATCGTAGACTGATCTAAAAACGAAGACCTCGCATCCTTCCTCTTGGATCAGCTCCTTTGCGTCCTGTCTTCACACGGGCTCGGGGCTTCTTCGCCGTGACTGCTCCGTTGTATCTTCGCGAGTTGACACCGACCCTTCAGCCGAAGACTCCGGACTTCGCCAGACCTTCGCTTGTCTACTGTTGACGGTCAAATTTGGTACACCTAGCTATAAGTTTACCGTCAACATTGGCACTAATTTAATATCCAAACTAACGATCCTAACCCTCATGATATGTCAAGTTCGCACTCGCATGTGGTTTTTGGAGTTTATTCTTTACGCAGGAAATCAACATTAAAGAGGAGACTTTCGGGATAAATTCATCAAGCACTTTATGAGAAGATCATGAAGCCCGTCACAAGTCAAGACATGAAGTGAACATGACTCCAAATGACCCAAGGACCGAAGCATCAACACGTAAAACTCCGGGGACTAGGAGGTCTACCAACGAGATCAACTCAGCCCGAGAGATATTCTCGCAGCCCAGAACAACATGATCTTTCGGTGCAGATTCGGAGACTTAAACGGCCTCTAATGGCAAAAGTTTGACTACCAAAGTTGTGGGGCTCGACGATAGCTTCGATTTGGACATGTGGAAGGCCCAATTCGGGTCAAGGAGCTAGGAGATATGGCCCCCGAAATGCCAGCTACGCAGACAAATCCGAAATCAGACAGATTATCTTCCGAGGCTGTTTTGGGGATCTTATCTTCATTTCCAAGGAAAGCAATGAATACCAAAGTTGAAGGTAATTTCGTGGCACACAACCTGGACACCGAATTTGCATTATTTGGAGTCCGGACGTGGGAGATATGGTGCCGGAAAGGAAGGGCTGTGAATCAGGAAAATCTGGATGAGGCTGAGTTTATGGAAACCAAGTTTGCTTCTCTCCCAAGGAAGATCTCGTGAAAGGCAAGGTGGAGCATGCCCCAAGGATCCTCCAGAGTATAAATACAACCCCTTAGGCACCCAAGGAGGGGGATTAATCAATCAATTCATTCATCATCCGCCGCCGAGGAGCAGAGAAGAGAAGGACACAATTCCGGAGAGGAGAGGGTCGAGATGGTTGTCTAGGCTTTCCCTAGCCGACGTGGGAACCTTGCATGGAAGACAACGTCAGAGTTTCCGAAGCTAGGATCAAGATCAAGGTAGGATCCCGGTGGTGATCTTGTCCATGTATTATACTCTCATGTTGAATATGCAAGTTTGAATCCGATTTCAAGCGATCAAGTGCTTTTACTACGACTTTGTCTTCGCTTGGGTTTTCTTCTTCCCCAATCTATTCCGCGGATAGATTGCATAGGATGTTCTTGTAGCCATGGTGGCTAGAGGTGCATACCTGACCTACCGAGCATTTTCATCTTGTCCTTTGGACTCGCCCTAGGCTAACCCACACGAATAGGAGTGCGTTGTGACAGAACGGTGGCTCCAAAAGGCGGGCGTCTTCGGAGTTGGAACGGAAGCCACAATTTAAAGAGGCCAGTAATGAGATTCGTTTGCTTTATTCTTCTTGGTTTTGGAACTTCAACAAAAGACCCGATCCAATCTCTAGATTGGTTTTATCCCTCTTTCTCTTGCTACCTCTGGTGTTTAGTAGATTAGATGTGTTTTCATGTTCTTCCATAGATTAGATGCAAAACCCCTTTTCAAGATCAAAGTGTTTTCCGCTTATTAGATTGGATCTTGCGTTACACATTGTTCCACGGATTCGATATCTTGGGTTCACACTTGAGGGAAGAAGGGTCCCTTGGCTACGACAGAGGACTTATCCGCTTGCAAGTCCAAACGAAGTTTGATACGCATATAGTCCGTCAACATCTACCTTCGACCTTTGCCCTGAAAAAGCCAAGGCAAGCACAAATACGAGGCTCGCTCTTCTCTAGTGAGCCGAAACGAAGGGAGGGGGGTTAGCAGCGAAATATTTATCCCAACATTCAGCCCCTTGCTAGTGAGGGTTTTAATCAAGGACGAGCCGAACTAGCAAAACTTCTTTAGGAAGGGTGAAAATGTTTCGCCCCAAAGCGCCTCCCTTCTCCGGCACGTCATTTTTCTTTTTTTGTTATATTTTGTTATTATTTTTATTTTTTCTGTTTTTTCTGAGATTTTCGCATGTCTATCTGTGAAGCTCCGTGATTTTCGCCACCTCATCCTATTACTCCTAGATTTTCGCCACGTTATCTGTGGCACACGTTCTCTGAGATTTCCTCCTTTGGAAGCCTATATATGCTTGCGCCCGCCTGTGTTTCTTCACCATGGTGAGAAAATCTGCTGCTTGACTTCTGTCTTCGCGGGTGCTCCTGCTTCTTGGTTTGTCTTCGCACCTTTGGTATCTCCTCCTCGTTTTCTTTCATTTCTTGCTTTCTTTTTGTTTCTTATTATTATTTTTATACTTGTGTAGTTCTTTCTTCTTCGCTTGTGTTCTTGTTGCGAAGCGATGGCTCCTAAAGCTGACAGATCTCTAGCCACTTTTGTTTTCGGCCGTAGCAAGGTTTCCGAAGGTCTTATAGTTGAATATGTGACCTCGGGCTATATTAAGGAAGGAAAGGGTAGAGCCCCTGGTTCTGAAACTGTTCCTACACCTCGTCCCAACGAAGTGGTGGTCTTTCGTGACCTATTCACTACTGGTCTTCGTTTTCCACTTGACGATGCTGTTGTTTCTATTCTTCTCAACTTTGGGATGTATCTTCATCAACTTACACCTAATGCTATTCTTCGATTGAGTCTATACATGTGGTGTTGTAAGACGATGGGTGTGTCGCCTGCTGTTGCTAACTTTGTTAGAGTTCACACTGTCCATCATCTACCTCTCAAGGTTGAGCGTCTTGTGGAAGGTGCTCTTGTTCGCGAAGAGGCCCAGTTTGCTTCGCTTAACTTCAAATATCGTAGTGATGCCGAAGTTCCTATTGTTTGCTACAAGAACAAGTGGGATGAAAACTGGAATCATTATTGGTTTTATTACACTGTTGAGGATGATGAGCTGCCTCTTGTCTGTACCCAGCTTGAGAATTTGCCCAAGGGTGTTGGTACTGCTTATGAAGATGGTGATAGAGACCTTCTATTTTTCACTTGCTTCCAAGAGCTCGCGAAGACCTATGCCACTCGTGACTTGGTCGAAGAGTTTTGTGGTGCGAAGACATTTCCTGTTCGCGCCGGGTGGTCAGTTGTTAACTAGAATGATTTCGCATCGCCTATCAAAATTCCTGGCTTCACCAAGAGCTTTCGTCTGGAAGCCAAAGGTATGCTCGTTCTTTTTCGTTACTTTACTTTTTTTTTCTTCTTTCTTTACAACTTTTATTCGTTGTTCTTAACTTTGCTTTCCTTTTGTTATGCAGATATTAATGTTTCTGAGATTTAGGCGAAGGCCAATGAAATTCTTGGCCCTATCTCCGCTAGAGAAGATGTTGAGATCCAAAATCGCCTTGGTGGTACTCGGGACAATCGCCTCTTCTTCTTTTTTGAGATTCATGCTGGTGATCGAGTAGTCACCATTGGCCGTCACGCGGCGCAAGCTAAGCGCGTGGCGAAGAAGGGTGATCAAGGAGGCTTCGAAGCTGTCGCTCCTTCTGCACGTCAAAAGGCAGTTAGGAAGCGTCGCGGCCGCGGTACTGGCCGTGATGTTGCGAAACGTTAGAGGACTTCTCGTGCGGCCACCTCTGAAGTTGTGTCTTCCAGTCCTGAGGAATCTGGCGATGTCAAGGGTGATGATCAGAATACTGGGACCAATCCCACTGAAGGTGCCGTTGGATCTGGCACAAATGTAGATGCTCCTTCAGTTGAGCAAACCGAAGAGATGGTGGATATTACTTCTCTTTCTCCTGGTCCTGCTGCTGGTGCTACTCTTGCTGACCCTCTCTTGATATTGACTATAGCTAGCCTGAGCCTGAGAGCGACGAGGACTGTGCTCTTCGTTCCAGGTCAGTGAAGGATAAGACTCCTGTCCCTCGATCTCCTGTTGCCGAAGCTGTGGTGCCTTCTGCTGGCGATCTTGTTGGAAGTAGCAAGGTTATTTCAGCTGTACACTGTTGACGGTGAATTTTCATCAACCTAGCCATGAGTTTACCTTCGGTGTTGGCATCAATTTTTATATCTTATCCATTGGTACTAACCCCCTTGATATAACAAGTTCGTTCGTGCATGTCGGTTTTGGAGTTTAATGTTTATGCAGGGATTTAGCATTAAAAGCAAGGCTTCCGGGTAAAGTTCATCAAGCACCTCGTGAGAAGACCATGAAGCCCGGTACAAGTCAAGCAATGAAGTAAACATAACTCCAAGAAGCCCAAGGACCAACCCGTGAAGGCAGAAAACTCCGAGGACCTGGACAGAAAATGTTGAAGCTTGCACGATAAGGAGCCCTATCCAAACCGCGGAGAAACTGATGCCAAGGGCCCACATGCAGAGGAGGTAAAGTTCCAAAAGACACGAGGAGCGTCATCGATGAAGGAGGCCACGAGATGGGCTAGAATGGGCCCAGGCTGGCCAGCCCAGGCCGGTCAGCCCAGCCCATTTCTTGGTTGTTGACGGTGAATTTCCGTCAACCTAGCCATGAGTTTACCTTTAATGTTGGCATTGATTTATTATTCTAACCACTGGAACTAACCCCCCGTATATAACAAGTTCACTCTTGCATGTCGATTTTGGAGTTTATTGTTTACGCAGGAAATCTACGCTAAAGAGGAGACTTTCGGGATAAGTTCATCAAACACTTTGGAAGAAGATCATAAAGCCCGACAAGAGTCAAGACACGCGATGAATATGACTCCAAATGACCCGAGGACCGAAGCGTCAACGTGCAAATCTTCAGGGACTCAACCAGAAAACAACGAAGCTTGGATGGTAAGCATTCAAGCCTTAACCGCGAAGGAAACGACGTCAAAGGCCCACATACAAGTGCACACAAATGGGGAATCGCGCGAGAAGCTTCGGGACAAAAGACGGGGCCGAACTGGGCTGAAATGGGCCCAGGCCGGTCGGCCCAGGCCGGCCGGCCCAGCCCATTCCGGGCCCGGTTCGGCGCCCCCTTTGACCTAGCCGCCCTTCGGACTATTTATAGCGCCCCTGCCAAGAGCCACGCACAGATTCATTCGTCATCCACCGCCGAGGAGCAGAGAAGAGAAGGACACCATTCCGGAGAGGAGAGGGTCGAGATGGTTGACTAGGGTTCCCCTAGCCGGCGTGGGAACCTTGCATGGAAGACCACGTCGGAGTTCCAAGAGCTAGGATCAAGATCAAGGTAGGATCCCGGTGGTGATCTTGTCCATGTATTGCTTTTATGTTGAATTAGTAGATTGAATCCGATTCTTAGCATCAAGTGCTTTCGTTGTGATTTTGTCTTCGTTTAGGTGTTTTCCTCCCCGATCTATCCCGCTGGTAGATTGCATAGGATGTTCTTGTAGCCATGGTGGCTAGAGGTGCATACCCGATCTACCAAACGTTTTCATCTTGTTCTTCTTGAACCCGCCGAGTAATACCAACCCGTAAGATTATCCCCTGTAGTGACAGTACGGTAAAGGAGAAAAACGGGAGTCCTCGGAGTCGGAACGAGAGCCATGCTTTCAATGAGATTCGTTTTGCTACATTCTTCTTTACTTTGGAACTTCAACATAAGACCCGATCCAATCTCTAGATTGGTTCTCCCCTCTCTTTCTCTTGCTACCTCTGGTGTTTAGTAGATTAGATGAGTTTTGATGATGATCTAGTAGATTAGATGCAAAAGCAACTTCTTGAGATCAAAGCTTTTTCGCTTATTATATTGGATCTTGCGTTACACATTGTTCCACGGATTCGATACCTTGGGTTCACACTTAAGGGAAGAAGGGTCCCTTGGCTACGACGGAGGACTTGTCCGCTTGCAAGTCCAAACGAAGTTGGATACGCATATACACCGTCAACAAGCCCCTTTTTCTGGCGCTGTTACCGGGGAACAAGTAATCAAGATTCAATCTAGTTTGCGTTTGTGAATATTTTCAGTTTTTCTCTTGATTTTTCTTTTGCATCTCTTAATTTTGATCATCCTCAAAACAAAAAAAATCAATCTAGGGTTTTGCTAAACCCTAGTTTTCTTTTAGTTTTTGTATATATTTTGTTTATTGCTAACCCTAACCGGAGATGGACGGCTACATCTCCAACCCCAAAAGAAAACATATATTTTGTGGATGGTCTAGAAAAACTTTGCACACAAAGGTGACGTGCGACACAAGATCTAAAAGCGGAGGCCGAAGATCGTCGGAATCTCCAAGAGAAACTCCACCTCCAAGCTCGAAGGGAGATCAACCTCATCGCCACTCATCCTAGGGAGATCGTTCCTCAAGATCATCAGAGCAATCGACGTCGGCAAGAGGGAGATCAAGTTCAGCATCGATGGCGCGAGGAGTGCATTCAAGTCAACTACGATTCGAGGTATGTATCATGATCAATGTTAGTTATGTTCTACCTCATCGTCACATTGGAAGGGAGGAGCCAAAGGAGAACGTAGCCAAGGAAGAAAAGATGTTGCATCCGTCAAGACCATGAATCAACGCCCGCCTGCGAAGACCGAAAAGATGACTAAGCCGAAGAATAAACCTACACCAAAGCCATGGATGGTGTAGAAGTAGGGCCCCCAAGATTGCAACGCCCGCAAAGAGCGTTGATCCGGAGCGAAGAGAAGAAGTCTAGCTATAGACTATAAACGAAGCGCTTGGCGGGAGGCAACCCGTTCATCAAGTCAAGAATAAGCTACCGGGAGGACAACCCGTTGAAGAGTCAAGCTACCGGGAGGGCAACCCGAAGAATTTTTCATGTTTTCAAGGTAAGTTGGTCTTAGAGTTTGCTACGCAATACATACCATAAACTCTTGTGTGGTTGAATAATTTTTAGAGACATTATAATTACTCGGTCATTTTACTTGAATTTTATATTGATCATAAACCAATGACTTGAGCCATCCGAAGTTTTGTTTGCTTCTTTTTGAGAAACCAAGACCAAAAATTCAGAACCTACCCCAACCTTTCATCCTCTCCATGATGTTTAGGTTGGCTTGTTTCTCATGTTAAAAACACACGGGTAGAGCCTTGCTATGTTCCTTAATGTTTTTAATCTTTGATGCATGGTAGGACTCGCGTGAACCTAAGCAACTTTATTTTTGGTTTCATTCAACTTAACATCCACCAGTTTCTCTAGATTTAGATTTTTTCTAAGCCCCATTGACTTTACTTTTTTCAAAATCTCTCTCTCATGTTTGGCCAAAATTAAAACCTAAACCTATGCCCCCATGGTTAAGCTGGAGGAGCTTGCTATCAATTAATGAAAGCAATCGATCTCGGAGTAACCAAAATAGATTTTACGATTGTTTTTGATGCCTAAGATCTCCTCTAATGATATATTTGGACTCATCGCTAGCGCTGAGTTAATTTTTAAATTTTCAAAATTAGAGGAGGGATTAGCATCTAAACTTGATTAAGGGGAGGTTTTTGAGCTTGATTAACATATAGTGCCCCATGATGCATCGCGGGAAGCCTCCATCTTTTGGCATCTCGGGCACATGTAAAGGACAAGCATGGGGGAAGCAAGGGCTTTGTTTTGTAGGAAATTAGTGGAAGCACAAGAGGTAAGAAAAAAAAGGAGGGGAGTGACACAAAGCAAAACAATGGAGGTGGAAGATTAATCACGCAAGCAAAGGAGTGGTTGTGAACGGTTCGGGCAATGGAATCTCGTGGATCACACGGACACAAGGCAAGAAGGGAGCAAGAAGCATCTCGGAGAAAGATCAAAGCGAAAGGAGTAGGAGGCCCCCTAGGCCGATCGGCCTAGGCCGGCCGGCCTGGCATCCTCTCATGGCCCCCGATGCTCCCCTTCGCCTGGTAAGTAATTTATGCATTTGTTAATTTGTGTTCTTGAGTTCATAGCCCATAAGTTTCAGAAACAACCTAGAAAAATTTGAGTTCCATGGTGTTGTAGGATCTTGTCATGTAATTGCCGAATCTTTTGTTTCATTCATGTTGATAATGCTTTGATGCCTAAGGTTAGCCACCATGCTTTTCGAGAGTATAGGTCTCACTACTCCCGTAGATCCCATCAACATATCATTTGTAGGTTTAGCTAAAGTGGCCTCATGTTCACACCTTAATAAATTGGTTTAGCTTCACCATGATAGGCGGTTGCATGATCAAATATCCATAAACCCTATGGGCTAATATCCATCCAAACTTGTGCACCTCACTCACCACCCTCCAACAATAATAATAAAGAAATTTCACCATAATTTCCATCACTCCATATACTTCTCTTGTGTGTTTTTCCCACCGGCAAGATACCCCCGGTGCACTCGTTGTGAGTTAGTGTAGCAACAATGTGGAAGAGAGCCACCAATATCTTCCCCAAGAAGACACGATCATCGAAGGTGCCATCATCGAGCTCTTCGAGGAGGCACTCGGTCTCCGAGTCTCCCCGAAGCATGGAGGAAGATGTGGCACCACCGAGGAGCGACACGCTGCCCCTTAGTGGCATGAGGAGTACACGAAGGAGCCACTCATTCCACCACAACTCGTTCATCCTCTCCACCACCATACACTCCGAGGCATCCCAATGGATTCATCATAAAGACGGAGGAGGAGGAGGATAGGCTTGTTTGTCTTGAGAAGAGGCTCGAGCCAAATGTTGATTTCGATGACGCTCTCCAAGTGTTGGATTCTACTCAGATATCAAATCTTAAGCAACCTTGGATGGGTGCAATTCTTTATGAAGTTGGTGTGAATACTCACAAGGAGCTTGATTTAGAAGTTCTTATGACATAGCACCGGTCATTAATGAAGGAGTGTCGTGCCTCTCATTCCGCCTTAAAGATGAAGAGCAACTAGTTCCTTATGGATATATTGGAGAACTATTCGGTTACAAGAAGGAAGCCCGGAGCAAGTTGATGTCCAAGAAAAAAAAATGTTAGAAGGATTTTTGGGGAATGATTTCGAGAGAAGATTACAAGGAACCCAAAATTTCTCCTTGTCGGGATTTCTTTGGGATCGAGTACATGAAGCAAGGAAAGTGGAGATGAGAGGAGAAGGTACAAGTTGACGAAGGATAATATTCCTCTTCCCAACGAGAGGCTGAGATCATTTGAAGGCAAAATTGGTTAGAGGAAGGATTTCTTGTACCGGCAAAAAAAAGATTAAAAAGGAAAATTGTGTAAGAGGGATCATCCTCCGTAGCCCAAGACGAAGGAGGGGCTGCGCATGAACCTAATAAACAACCATAGAAGGATTCCAATGCCACCACCATATGAAGGAAGTATGTCAAATGCGAGCATGGGGGAGTGGGGCAGCCACGCCACCACATCCTCCACCATACATGTTCCTCACGAAGTTTTCATGGCGCTCCATCCAACAAATGCAAGAAGAAGGAACCGCAAACATTGCCTATCAAATTGGTCCCCTTCACCATTGGAGCAATTTAGAGGAGGACCGGCGCAATCATAATACAAGCAAGGATACAACGCGCCGGACCATCAATATCAACCACCGGAAAATAAAGGAAGAAGGAGGAAGAAAAGAAAATAATAATGCCTTCAAATTCGGTTTGATTTTCTCCTTTTCCTTTTCTTTATTTTCAGCTTTTGTGCAAGTTTATATATGTGTAGCATTTTCTGTTTTTATTTATTTTCAGCATGTGTGATAATAGTAGAGTTAGTTTAAGATCACCATGAATACAGTTTCCCACCTTGATCAACCTTTGGTAAAAATATTAAGTTGATGCCATGATAATATATGATGAAAAGTTGCCACTTTGCTCAACTTTTGTACTTGTTTTATGCATGATTAAGCTAATGCTCTCTTTAATATGAATCTGAAATTAATTAAATACTAGCTTAATCTTTTGTGGAGGTTATGATAAAAATAAGACCCATAGTGTTATTTTCATGCTCTCAATTTTGGATGAGTTAAAGATGATTTGTTCTTAAAAATATATATGCTAACCTTGTCATTAATGCTACTTGCATTTTGCTCTACCTATCCAAAGCCATATATATATATATTGAGTGCATAAACCTTAGTATACAAGAATTATTTTTGGGTGAGTTATTTCAGGCCATGATTTCTCTGGCCCGAGACTAAGAAGCTGGTCATTCCGTTTTTGCGTATCTATCTTTTTGCTAGCCTTTCTATCCGTGCATTGTGTATCCCCACATCGGAGATTTCACAAACCTCGCCGGATATCCACCCTTAAAACCAAAAATATCATCTTTTGTGTTTACCTCCTTGACCACAACCTATCATTGAGTATGGATCATAAATTCAAGGAAGATCGCGAGATGGTGCCAAGATTAAAGATTTCAAGTATCTCTCTAAAGGAAAAATATTTCTAGTACCTACCTTATCTCTATCACCTCTTTGCCCGAGGACGAGCAAACGTCTAAGCATGGGGGAGGAGGTAGGTACAATGCAATTTAGAGTTTATGGGGAGCAAATAAAAAAATGATGAAAGAAGAAAAAAAAGAGAAAAAAATGAGTATAAAGAAAAAACAACTCTTCTTTACTTTGGAACTTCAACATAAGACCCGATCCAATCTCTAGATTGGTTCTCCCCTCTCTTTCTCTTGCTACCTCCGGTGTTTAGTAGATTAGATGAGTTTTGATGATGATCTAGTAGATTAGATGCAAAAACAACTTCTTGAGATCAAAGTTTTTCCGCTTATTAGATTGGATCTTGCGTTACACATTGTTCCACGGATTCGATACCTTGGGTTCACACTTAAGGGAAGAAGGGTCCCTTGGCTACGATGGAGGACTTGTCCGCTTGCAAGTCCAAACGAAGTTGGATACGCATATACAGTGTCAACATTGGTCCATTCGTCACCCCCTTTGACCTAGACGACCCCGGGCTATTTATAGTTCCCCCTGCCAAAAGCCACACATCAAGTCATTCCCCATTCGCCGCTGAGGAGCAGAGAAGAGAGGGACACCATTCCGAAGAGGAGAGGGTCGAGCTAGTTGTCTAGGGTTTCCCTAGCCGGCGTGGGAACCTTGCAAAGAAGACCACGTCAAAGTTCCAGGAGCTAGGAGCAAGATCAAGGTTGGATCCCGGTGGTGATCTTGTCCATGTATCATTCATGATGTTGAATTATCAAATTGCAATATGATTCTTAGCGATCAAGTGCTTTCTCTACGACTTTGTTTTTGATTGGTTTTTCTCACTTCATGATCTATTATCGAGATAGATCACATGAGGTGTTCTTATAGTCGTGGTGGCTAGAGGTGCATGCCTGACCTACCAAGCAATTTCATCTTGTCCTTTGGACTCGCCCTAGGCTAACCCGCACGAATAGGGTGCGTCGTGACAGGACGGTGGCTCCAAATGGCGGGCGTCTTCGGAGTTGGAACGGAAGCCGCGATTTAAAGAAGCTTTTTATGAGATTCAATTTGCTTTGTTCATCTTTGCTTGGAACTTCAACAAGAGCTTGATCCAATCTCTCTAGATTGGTTTTACCTATCCCTCTCTATCTCTTGCTACCTCCGGTTTTCAATAGATTAGATTCGTTTTCTTGTTGTTCTTTAGATTAGATGCAAAAGCACTTCCCTTGAAGATCAAAGTGTTCTCGGCTTTAATAAATTGGTTCTTGCATCACACGTTTGTTCCACAGATTCGATACCTTGGGTTCACACTTGAGGGAAGAAGGGTCCTTTGACTACGACGGAGGATTTGTCCACTTGCAATCCAAACGAAGTTTGATACGCATATATAACGTCAACATATACCAAAAGGTCCTAGCCTGCGTTGACCGAAGTGACAATTCTTCGTCTGAGACTGAAAGTGATACCCGCAACGGTGGTGTTTTTGTGAGCAGTGAGTCTCCTAGTTTGGTTGCACGACGGCTTGACATGAAACCCAATGCTCGTATCTTCGGGGATTCAATGAGGAAGGTGCTTCAATTCTGTAGTGATGATCGCGAACGCACTCTTCTTCAAGAAGTTGGTGATAGCTTCAGCTTTCCCATTATAAAGGATGAGCTAAGCAAGGAAAGCGCCGAAGAGATCTTGTATCAGGCGCAGGATCTAAGCATGAAATCCTTCCTGGCTTGCCGTGCTGCTCAACGTCGCTACCGTGCCGATCTTCGGTCCCATCAGCTTTCTGAGAAGACTTCTTCTACTGCCCTTTCTAAAGAGATTGAGGTTGTTAAAACCCTTCAAGCTGAGAAGACTTCTCTTGCTTCCTCATTTGAAACAGAGAAGAAAAAATGCCTTGACCTTTCTAAAGAAAGAGATGATCTTCCTAAGAAGAATGCTGATTTGGAACTTCAATTGACTGAACTTCGTCGTTTGGCTGCTACTGCTGAAGACGAAAAGAATAAAGTCAAAGGTCTGCAGAATCTGTATGACTCTAAACATGCTGAGCTTGCTGATTTAATGCAAACTTATTCCAATCTCATTACTGAGCATAACACTTATTGCGACGAGGTTGAGCTTCACGTTGGGCCCGTTTGTCAGAAAGTTCACGATCTTCTTGTGGATTTTGGTATCACTCCTGCTCCTCATGATGTTAAAAACATGTATATTGGTCAAGTGTTCTAGTGGCTGTCTAATGGTGTTGGCTCTCTTGCTTCGGCTGGGCGATCTTTTGGAGAGCTTGGAGCTGCTGTTGCTGCACGAAGTCTTGCTCATTCTATATGCTCCTTGTTGAAACCCTCTGGAGATGGAGAGCCTAACGTAACCAAGTCCGATCTTCGCCAGCTTCGTGTTGCGGACTTTGCTTGGCCGACAAAAACACTTCAGTTGACAAAATCCCTGCTCTGCCGAAAAATATAGCGAAGCATTTTATGCAAACATTCAAGAAGTTTGGTTATGGTTTAACTGTCGCCGAAGGTCGTCGCGTGCTTCGCAAGGTTCTTAACAATTCTTTTCATTTTTGCCTCTATTGAAATTGCATATTCTATTTTTCTTATGTTTGATTTTTCCAGGGCTCTCAAGCGATGCCTGGTTCTGTGGTCGCCCCTTCGCCTGCTGCTGCTTCTTCTGGAGGTGGAGCCGATCCTTCTTCAGCTGCTGTATCTTCGGCTGCACCTTCCATTCAAGCTGCCTCTCCGCACAAAGCTTGTCCTACTGACATTACTTCGGGAGCCCCTGAGGTGTGAGAGAGTGTGTAGGTTTAGCGGTTTGGACACTTAGGATATTTTGTGGATGGTTGTTCTAAAACCTTTGCAATTCTGCGCAGGTGCCAGAGGTGTATCCTGCGCAGGTTGCTGAAGATGTTTGTCCTTTAACTATTAACTGTGGTGATTATTTTATGTCTGGTTCTATATGGCGCAAGTTTCGTTCTAAGTTTCCCGACGTTCCCTTCGACGTTTCTGGTCTCACAAAGTAGAAAAGTATGAAAGGCGGAATCTCGAAGTGAAGAATGTCTACTCATCAGGCACCTTCGCAGGCTAACCAACATAGAGATGATGACGACCGCTATCGAAGAATGAACATAATTAATGCTATAATTAATGAACATTCGATCACTAGCATGAATCTCGAAGAAGAAAAAGAGACGATTGTCTCAAGTTCCACCAAGGCGAGATTCAATCTCAGCATCTTCTTTAGCAGAAATAGGACCGAGGATCTCATCGGCCCTAGCTTCAATCTCAGCAATGTTTATATCTACGAAAGAAGAAGAAAACAAAGTAAGATGACGAAGGGTGCACAAGTCGAAGAGGGGGGCAAAGAAAAACTAGAAAAAGAAATATATTGGCGCACCTTTGGCCTCTAGCTGGAAGCTGCGGGCGAAGTCAGCAATCTTAATAGGAGACGCGAAGTCTCTCCAAGCAACCACAGACCACCCGGCATGAACAGGAAAAACCTTCGCACCACATAACTCTTCAACGAGATCGTGAGTGGCATAAGTTTTAGCAAGCTCCTCAAAACAAACGAGAAAAAGACAATCTGAATCTTCGTAGGCGATGCCCACACTTTTGGACAAATTGCCAATCTCAGTGCAAACGAGAGGCATCTCGTCAGTGGTAACAGCGTGATAAAACCAGTAGTGGTTCTAGTTTTCGTCCCACTTATTCTTATAACAGACGACGGGAATTTCCACGTCAGTACGGTACTTAAAGTTGGGCAAAGCAAATTGAGCCTCTTCGCAAATAATAGCACCATCCACGAGTTGCTCGAGCTTCAGGGGCTGGTGATGAACAGTGTGAGCCCTAACAAAATTGGCTGCGCCAGGCGCAACTCCCATAGTCTTGGAACCCCACATGTACAAGCTCAATCGAAGAATAGCGTTAGGGGTAAGGTGATGAAGATACATGCCGAAGTTACGAAGAATAGCTACCACGGCAGTATCCAAGGGAAAGTGAAGACCCGCTGTAAATAAATCACGAAAAACAACAACTTCGTTGCTGCAAGGTTTTAGGAACAGTCTCGGACCCAGGGGCTCTCCCTTTCCCTTTCTCGATGTACCCCAAGTTTTCATACTCTGCAATAAGGCCTTCGGAGACTTTGCTTCTACCAAAGATGTTGGTAGCAGGGAGCTTATCGGGCTTGGGAGCCATCACTTCACAGCAAGAGTATCACAAGCAGAAAAGAGAGATCTATGCAAACATAAATACGAAATTAAGAAAAAGAAAGAGAAGACAAAGACCAAAAGACAAAATGAAGAAGACATACCAAATCCGCGAAGACAAGTCACGAAGAAAGAGCAGCCACGAAGACAGAAGGTAGAAGGAAGTTACTCGAGGGAAAAGATTTTGACTATGGCAAAGAAAACAAACACTAGATTGCTTGGGTCATGTTTCCCAATCTCTTCACTGTTGCTCTTGAGATAGTGCATGAAAACCAATATGGAACACCGAGGGAAAAGGTAATCCTGAATTTGTGAATGACTTCAGACCTATTTCCTTGGTGAACTCCTCTCCCAAGCTGGTTTCCAAAATTCTTGCCAAAAGGCTCCAAGCTGTTGCTCTTGATATAGTGCATGAAAACCAATATGGATTTATTAAGGGCAAAACTAATCAAGATTGCTTGGGTTGGGCTTTTGAGTATCTGCATCAATGTCACCATTCCAAAAGGGCCATTGTTGTTCTTAAGTTGGACTTTGAGAAGGCTTTTGATCTGGTGGAGCACTCAGTGGTGATTGATATGCTCAAAGCTAAAGGCTTCCCTGATAGATGGATTAACTGGGCCACTGATCTATTCAGCACTGCCACCTCTTCTGTCCTTCTCAATGGCACTGCTGGTAAAGATTTTATTTGCAAGAGAGGTGTTAGGCAGGGTGACTGAGAGCCTGTGTGGTTCGAGTACGGGTGGATGGTCGCTTTCTGGTGTGATGAGTGATTCACAACGTTGTGTGGACTGACTCTTGGCTAAGTATTGCAGGTGTAGGCTGCGGCTTGATTGGTGCTGGTGCAAGTGAAGAACAAGCGAGAAAGGTCGATGCTGGTGAGGCCTCTAGGTGTGGAGTAGACAAGTAGGCTTGGTTCGAGGGACCCGGTGGCCAGCGGGATCAAGTGCGGGTCGCATTGTGGCAAGAACAGCAAGACGAAGTCGTGGACGGTTTCTTGATTGAGCCTCAAAACCATGGTCGAACCCGGACGACGTGGGAGCCGAGTCATGAGTGGAGATTGGCGGGAGGCTACGCCAAGTTTGTGGGGTTTGTAGTGGTTCACCACAAAACCACTGGGTTACTCGGTTGAGCCACAAAACCGAGGCCGAAGACTCGACGAGGAGGGGCGGCCACCCAGGCTGGTTCAACTGCCCAGGAGGGGTGGTCTGACCGCCTGGCCGGTCTGACCACCCGGGTTGCAGCCGCTGAGAAGCTTCGAAGCGGAAGACATGCGGCATGATCGCAAGAGTTGCGTTGGTGCTACGCAGGCTTGCGGTGGATGCGCATTCGTCCGATGGTGCTAAACTGAAGACTTCCAAAATTGCCCTAGGGGGCTTGTATCCAAGTATGCTAGTAAGGGTAGTTTATTCTTTTGGTTGCCCCCATATAAATACTTGAGTTGTGGGATGGCAGCCAACTCTTGAAACCCTAGCTCATTTCTCTTTGTTATTTTCCCTTTCTATTTTCCTTAGGATTTTTTAGGACTAGCTTGAGAGCTTCGTGGTGAGATCTTTAGAGGGATGGATGATCGGGAGGTAAGCTAGACCTTGTATAAACCTTCTTGGTATGTATAGAAGATTTGACGTGGTTCCTCAAGGCTTTTTGTTGTCTCTCCCGTTTTCCCTTTTTGGTGATTTTCGGAGGCTTTTCTTGTGATTTTCATGGTGGAGTTTTGAGGGGATTTCTTACGAGATTGTTATTGGGTGTCACGTATAAGGACCTTGTGCCTCTTTGCTTGGTGACCTTGCCCAACAACTCCCTTGAATCGGCCTCAATTTGGTGGTTTTCGGAGTTCCTCGAGTTCATGACCTAGAGGGCCAAGATTCGTGATTCCCTTTGATTGAGAGCATTTCGGTGGATATCCTTTGGTGGAGAGGTTTCCCAGGAGGTATCCCAGCTATCCCCGAAGTTTCGCTGCAATCCGTGGGGTGAATCGGGAGATCGGGCAATGGGAAGTTGAGGGTTGACCCGCGACCAGGTTTCTGGGTGGGGCGGTCTAACTGCCATAGGGGGGCGGTCTAACCGCCCTGGTCCATCCAGGTTGAAGTTTTGATTTTGCTGAGTTCTCCTCTGTGAGTTTGTTCGCCTTGATCAGAGGAGCGTTCTGGTGAAATCTTGGCTCATTTTGGAGTAGTTTGCTAGGTTTTCCTTGGAGGTGTTTCTTGCTGGGTACAGGAGGTTAGACCGCCCCTGTGAGCCGGTCTAACCGCCCTAGGCCTTTTGGATGAAGTTCTCGTTTTTGTCGAGATTTTCTGGTAGCTAGCTCGGCCTTGATTAGAGGATCCTATGGCTGAAATCGTGGAGAGTTTTGGAGCTCGAAAGAGGGCTTTCGGTGGATTTCTTGGTTGCCAGGAGCAGGCGGTCTAACCGTCCCCCGTACCCGGTCTGACCGCCCCTCCCAGGCAGATAGTTTCCGAGTTGTTTCCGCTGTCGTGTGTGTGTGTGTAGAAGTTGTGCCTGCAGGTAGTGTTTGTTCCTAAGACCAGTAACACTTTAGTGGCTACGTGGTTTTGGCATACGGAAGGTTGTGTTCGGAGCGTGTGATTTTGGGTACCCGACCGAATTCATCTTGTTGGAGAAGTTATCTCCATCGAGAAGAATTTTTATCGGCTCCCATTCACTCCCTCCCTCTCTGATTGCCAGTTCGGTCCTTCAAGTGGTATCAGAGCTGGTTACGGGTCTTTCGAGACTCTAATCAGTCTAAGATCCAAAGATGGCGTACCAGGAACGGGGATCGGGTTCTCCGCACTTCGATGGAAAGAACTACCAGATGTGGCAGAGGCGGATGGCTGCTTTGGGATGTTACGGTGAACACAACTTATGTTCATCTGATTAACTTCCTTGCTCCAGGACCGAGGGATATGCACGACGCCAACAACAAGGCGGTCGACTACTTGTTTCGTGCTCTCTGTCAAACCGAATTCGATTGGGTTCAGACAGAGAATTTGGCTTGTAGGATTTGGGAGCAACTCAAGAATGCTCACGCTAGGAACAGTCAGGCTCAGGCTCGGTTGTTTGCGACTTACCGGAGAGAGTAAGAGAACTTCACTCATCTCCCCGGTGAGTCCATAGACACGATGTTCCAGTGGTTCACGGTGATTGTGAACAACATGAGGGCCAATGTGACCGTGCTCCCGTACGATGATCATGACAGAGCTGTGAAGCTCTTGCACTCGCCAGATCGTACTATTTGGGGGTGGAAAGGTCGAGGCCATCTAGGAGTCGGAGAAGTATGAGACTCTGACGGTAGACGAGCTATTCTCTAAGCTCAAGTCGGCTGAGGTGGACCGTGGTGTGACAGCCAAGATTGAGGGCCCGACTAACTCGCATAGTCTCACTATCATCGGTGGCTCAGCTGCTAAGTCTAACGCTAACACATCCACCAGGATGTACTCTCTGTCTTCCTTGATGTCTTTGCCAGATGAGGAGTTCGACGTGCTTGGAGAGGACGTGCTGACGCTGCTGACCAGGAGGTTCGAGAGGATGCACAAGAACCAGGTGAACACAAGGAGGAACTCATGGACATGCTTTCGGTGCGGCAAGCCAGGACACTTCGTCGCTGACTGTCCGGAGAAGATGGAGAACATGGACAACTACAAGCACCAGTCGAGGCGCGATCACAAGCACAAGCACAAGAACAAGGACGAGCGGAGATCAAGGAAGAAGGACGGCCACGGCAAGAAGGCCCGAGCGATGGTCGGGGCGAGCGACGTCGACTCCAGCTCCGCCTACTCTACCTCGAGCTCGAGTAGCAGTGAAGATGAAGGTGATCCGTGCAAGAGCAAGAAGGGGTCCAAGAACCTAAGCGGGTTGAGCTGCTTCGTGCGAGACGGCTTCTGCGGCATGGCACACAGCTCCGGCAGCAGGAAGAGCCACAAGGACGACTCGGACTCTGACTCCGAGGATGAGGCACGTGATGAACTCTCCTTCTTGCGCTAGGAGAATGAGGAGCTAGGAAAATTGCTTGATAATCGTGATGACATGCTTAGGGACGCTTAGAAAATGAGGAAAGAGCTTAGGGCTTCTCTTGAAAATGCTAGGAATAGAGTGGCTGAGCTAGAAAACACAGATCTTGATGCTAAGCTTGAGATAGATTCACTTAAGGCTTCACCTGTTGTTCCTAATGAGGTTGATTGTGGTGATTACTCTATTTTCCTAGCTGATCTTACTGCTCTTAAGGAAAAGCATGCATCCAAGTGTGAGGAACTAGATGTGCTTAGGGTTGAGCTGGCTGAGCTGCAGTCTAGGCCTACTTTGCTAGGTGCTTCCACATCTTGTCCTGTGTTGCATGAAAAACTTGCTGAGTCTCGTTCTCGCATTGTTTCACTTGAGGCTAAATTGAAATCTCCTGTTGCTACTTCCTGCTCTACTTGTGAATTGCATGCTGTGAAGAATTTGGAACTTGCACATTATGTTGATCATTTGCAGGATGGAAATGATGAGTTGAGAAAGTGTTTGAGTTGGTTGTCGGGTCAGGAGCCTCAGCTTGGCATCATGATTGCCGCATTTAAGCGCTATGATGGTCAAGCACTTGGGGCTGACAAAATTGGAGAGAGCAGTGGTGAGAGAGATGAGAAAATTGGAGAGATTCCTATCCCACCACAAACAACACCCAAGAACAAGTTTGAGCCTAAGCCTAACCATCTCAGAAACAAACTTGACACAACCCCAGATCCACCAGTGTTTCCTCCCCAAACAAAATTCCAAAAACCGGTGAGATTTGTGAGTCCTAAGGGAGATGTGGTTGGAGAGAAGAAGGGAGAGAAGCCTAGTGAGCAGCCCCATCCCAAGCCTAAACCAAAACCAATCCGGTTCCATTGTGAGTATTGTGGGAGAGATGGTCACAAGGGTGAGTTTTGCTTCAAGAGGAAGCGGGAAGAAAGGATGGCTAAGGAGTGGGCTAACAAGGATAGGTACCACCCATCTCATGGTGTACCTGAGCCTCGTATGCCACTGCCCAGTGGTAAGGTTGTGGTGAGAAGCATTCCGACATGGGGGAGATAGGAGGTCTCATAGCTGAGGTGATGCTCTGGAGATGGCGGTCAGACCGGCCTGGCTAGGCGGTCAGACCGGCCCTGCCCAAGGGGGCAGTCAGACCAGCTTGGCTAGGTGGTCAGACCGGCCCTCCCCAGATTTCTGGGCGGTTCGATTTTCGAGGTGGTGATGCGAGTGGTTTCAGTTCTGGTGGTTGTGGTACTCGTGGTTGGCGTGGTGAGTCTGGTGGTGTTGAGTTTGCTGGATGTTCTCCTCCTCGTGGTCGATACGAGCTTGGGAGAGGTTGCAGCTTTGAGTCTGAGAGGAGCTACAGTCCACGGTCTTCCTTTCGTGGCTTTGTGCTCCTCCAGCGAGACGGGAGTGGTTTCCCCAGGGTGGTTCCAGGTTTGGTAGTGGTAGTAGGATGGATCCGAGGTTTGATGCTCGTGGTAGGATGGATTCCCATTTTGATAGGAATGGTAGGATGGATCGTGCTAACCCTACTTTGGAGCAGATGGCTCAACACTGGTTTTACTTTTGGTACTAACCCCAATGTTGAGTCATTTGCTCATTCACGTGCTCATTTTTGAATTTCAGGTGGGAGGCTTGGGGAATGTTTGGTTGACCGACTCCGGTTGCTCAAGGCATATGACCAGAGATCGGGAGTGGTTCTCCAGCCTCACCCCGGTGGTGTCAAAGACATACATCACCTTTGGGGACAATGGGCGAGGGCGTGTACTTTCACAAAGTGAAGTGAGGGTAAGTGACAAAGTAGTGCTGAAGCGTGTTGCCTTGGTCAAGTCGCTCGGATTTAACTTGCTTTCGGTTTCTCAGCTTCTTGATGAAGGTTTTGAGGTGTTGTTTAAGTCGGGTGGTTCTCGGATACTTGATGCTCGAGGTGACCATGTTTGTGTGGTCGTTCCCGTGGGTCAGATATTTCGAGCGGATTTTTCTCAGAGTTCAGGTGTTGCTAGGTGTTTCGTGGCTGGTTCTTCGGGTGAGTTGTGGAAGTGACATAGAAGGTTGGGTCACTTGAGCTTTGACCTTTTGTCACGCTTGAGTGGACTCAACTTGGTCCGAGGATTGCCCCGGTTGAAGTTCGAGAAGGATTTGGTGGTGTGTGCGTCGTGCAGGCATGCTAAGATGGTAGCTGCTTCCCATCCACCCCTCACCGATGTGATGACGGAGCATCCATGCGAGCTGTTCCATATGGACCTTGTTGGCCCAGCTCGTGTGCGATCTGTGGGTGGGAAGTGGTACGTCCTGGTTGTGGTGGACGACTACTCTAGGTATGCCTGGGTTTTCTTTTTGGAGGAAAAGGGGGGAGACGTTTGGTTTTGTTCGAGATCTTGTCTTGAGGTTGAAGAACGAGAGGCACGGAGATGCCATACGAGCGATTCGCAGTGACAATGACTCGGAAATTAAAAACTCTCGCTTTGAAAACTTTGGCCATGACTTGGATCTTGAAAACCAGTTTTCGAGTCTGTATACGCCTCCTCAGAATGGCGTGGTGGAAAGGAAGAACAGAACCTTGTGTGAGATGGCTCGGACAATGCTCGATGAGCATAGGTCTCCGAGGAGGTTCTGGGCTGAGGCGGTCAATACCGCGTGCTATGTGTCGAACAGGATTTTTCTCCGGGTCCATAAGAAGAAAACTTGCTACGAGTTGATGCATTGTCGTACCCCCAAGGTGTGTCACTTTCACGTCTTTGGCTGCAAATGCTTCATTCTTAAGAAAGGGAAGAGTTTGGACAAGTTCGAGGCTAGATCTGTTGATGGCATTTTCTTTGGTTATGCGACTCATTCTAGAGCCTTTCGGGTGCTCAATCTTGAAACTAACCAAATCGTGGAGACTTGCGAGGTTACCTTCGACGAGACACAGCCACGTAGTTCGCTTGTTTTTGAGTGTGCAGGTGACGAGGAACTTGGCGAGGAGAAATTCGAGGATGAGGTGCAGCAGCAAGGAGATGATGAGGATGGTGGTGTGGCGCCTGCGGCTGAGCATGTACATACTACTTCGACTACGATTGAGGACGGGCCTTCTCCCACACCTACGACGACGTGCCGAGATCGAGAGGAAGCTGTTGCTGAGGGGGAGGTGGCTTCGAGGCGAGAAGCTCCCCGGCGAGTACAAGTGGATCACCCAGCTTCGACGATCATCGGGAACATCAACGAACGTACTACACGGTCGAGCTTTCGAAACAACTCCCACTTTTGCCCATGCTGCTTTTGTTGCTACTTTTGAGCCCAAAGATATTGGACACATGCTTTCAGATTTCAATTGGGTGAACTCAATGCATGAGGAGTTGGAAAACTTTGAGAGAAACCAAGTTTGGGAGTTAGTGGAGCCTCCACCGGGTTGTAAGCCGATTGGGACAAAATGGGTGTGGAAAACAAAGAGGGAGAAAAAGGTGAAGTGGCGAGAAATAAATCAAGGTTGCTTGCTCAGGGGTACACACAAAAAGAGGGGATAGACTATGAGGAGACATTTGCTCATGTAGCCGTTTGGAGGCGATTAGGATCCTTCTAGCCTTCTCTGTGGCTAAAGGGTTCAGATTGTACCAAATGGATGTGAAGAGTGTGTTCCTGAATGGTGTGTTGAAGGAAGAAGTGTATGTGAGGCAACCACCGGGGGTTGAGAGTGAGATGTACCCCCACAGGGTGTACAAGTTGAGGAAGGCGCTGTGTGGGTTAAAGTAGGCGCCTAGAGCTTGGTATGGTAGGTTGAGGGGGTTCCTGTTTGAGAGAGGCTTTGAGATGGGGAAGGTAGATCAGACCTTGGTTCTCCTCACGCAGGGCAAGGACATTCTAATTGTTCAGGTGTACGTGGATGATATTGTCTTTGGTGGCTCGTCTAACTCTTTGGTTGCAAGGTTTGCAGAAGACATGAGCAGGGAATTCGAGAAGAGCATGATGGGTGAGTTGCAGTTCTTCCTCGGCCTCCAGATCAAGCAGTAGAAGGAAGGAACATTTGTGCACCAAGCCAAGTACACCAAGGACATTGTGAGGAAGTTCAAGATGGAGGACTCCAAGGCCATGATGACGCCGATGAGTACGACTACAGCCTAGGATGCGGACGAGGAAGGTGAACACGTGGACCAGAAGGAGTACCGGAGCATGATCGGCTCCCTCCTGTACCTGACGACGATGAGGCCGGACATCCAATTCTCGGTATGTTTGTGCGATCGTTTTCAAGCGTCTCCAAGGACTTCGCATCGGCAAGCAGTCAAGCGCATCTTCAGGTATTTGCGATACACTCCCGACTTCGGTCTTCGGTACTATGCATCCTCTTCTTTGGAGCTTCACGGTTTTTCAGACGCGGATTTTGCCGGGTGTCGGTTGGATAGGAAGTCCACTTCTTGGACTTGCCAGTTCTTGGGTTCTTCTTTGGTGTCTTAGTCTTCCCGCAAACAGTCGAGTGTTGCTCAATCTACTACCGAAGCCGAGTACGTTGCCGCAGCTAGTTGTTGCTCTCAGCTCATTTGGATCACATACACCATGAGTGACTTTGGTGAGGAGTATACCCAGGTTTCACTTCTATGCGATAGCACGAGTGTCATTAGTGTTGCAAAGAACCCAATTTTTCATTCCAAAACCAAGCATATCGAAGTGAGATACCATTTCTGAGTGACAATGTTGAGAAAGGGAAAATAGCCTTGATCCATGTGCCCACACAAAACCAATTAGCGGATATTTTCACCAAGCCCCTAGATCAAGCAACTTTCACTCGTTTACGGGGAGAGCTTGGTGTGTGTTTTGGTTTCTTGAGTTGGTGGTGGGAGCTCCTTGTGTAGCATATGTATAGTTTGCCTTTTGTGCTTCTTGCATTCTGCATTGCATATGTATCATGATGTATAGACATCTTTGTATCTTAGATTGCATGCATTTTGTATCATATGCATTTTGTAGGAAAAACTTCTCTCATATACATTGTTCACCATGATGTGCTATAAATGACCTTGTGAGCTAGTTTGGTATGATATGGTTAGTTTGGCTTAGCTCTTGATGATCTTGCTTTATATCCATTGTTGATGGCTATGTTTTTGAAAAATGATAGTTGTATGTCCCTTTGTGAGTAAATGCCTTTATATGATCTTGACATGGTTGAGTGGCTTAGTTATGCTTAATTTGTGCTTGGATGGCTTCTTTTGATCATATGGGGCCAAAGGTCTATTTATCATCATGAATGTTTAGCCCACTTGCTTATCTTGTGGAGGGGCATAAGTTCCTTTTTGCCGCAAAGGCGTTTCATGTACCATGTATAAATATGAAAATGAAAATGAAATGTAAATTGCTTGGAAAATATGCTCCCATGTCATTTGTGCTTATTTAAATTGTTTTTGGGTACTAAACCGTTGCATGATGCCTACCATTGAGAAGTCTCATATATAGAAGTAGGCACATGGCTCGGTGACTTTGACATGACATGAGGTGTTTGTGAGTGTTTATGATGATCTTATGCTTAGAATGGTTGTCCTAGCATGAAGTATGTGTGACCTTGTCACTTTGGCATGTTTTGCTCATATTTAGGACTTTGCTCATGAGAGGAAATTTTTTTGAAAAAATGCTCATTTTGGTCTTAGCCTTATCCAATGGTTGTGAAACTTGGTGATCATGTAGCTTATGTTCATACGAAGCTATAGAGTATCTAACTTTCTCATTTGGACATGTGGAGCATCTTGTGGTGAATTTTGTCTATTTGAGAAGCTCTAGGTTCAAATTTTTCTGATTTTTGCCTTGATTCATACATTGTCAACAAGGGGGAGAAGTTTGTACATGATTTGGGCACCTGGGAGCATTTGGAAGGTGTTCAAAGTGGTTTGGGTAGGTTTCGAAAAAGTTGGTGTGCATGGCGGTTTCATGGGGCGGTTTAACCGCCCCCAGGCGGTCAGGTCCCAGGTAGGGGCGGTCTGACCGGCCCAGGCAGGCGGTCTGACCGCCCTAGGCAGTGAGAGAAAGTGTTGCTCCTTGTTTGCACTCCCATGTTGCATTGCTGCATTGGTTCAGGGGGGTGTGCTTTGGCTCAGGGGGAGCCTGCATATGTGCAGGGGAGCTCATGTGTGAGTTTGTGGCTTGTTTGCCTTGGTGGTCTTTGCTCTTTGTGTGAGCTTGTTTTTGTCTCGGTTGTGTCGAGCCGTTGCCCTTGCCTAAGGGGACCGAGACTTTCCTTCTTCAAGTGATCTTGCTCTTTGCTTTTCATTTGGCTTTCCATCGCTTGTTGAAGTTCTTTTGGTTGTTTCTTTTCTTTTCCTTTTCTCTTTGGTTACCAAATGTGTGTGTTGTCAATGCACTCATCAAGGGGGAGATTGAGAGCCTGTGTGGTTCGAGGACTGGTGGATGGTCGCTTCCTGATGTGATGAGTGATTGACAACGTCGTGTGGACTGACTCTTGACTTGGTTCGAGGGACCCGGTGGCCAGCGGGATCAAGTGCGGGTCGCATGATGGCAAGAACAGCAAGACGAAGTCGAGGACGGTTTCTTGGTTGAGCCTCAAAACCAAGGTCGAGCCGGGACGACATGGGAGCCGAGTCATGAGTAGAGATTGGAGGGAGGCTACACCAAGTCTGCGGGGTTTGCAGTGGTTCACCACAAAACCACTGGGTTACTCGGTTGAGCCACAAAACCGAGGCCGAAGACTCGACGAGGAGGGGCGGTCTGACCGCCTGGGCCGATCTAACCGCCCGGGTCGCAACCGCTGAGAAGCTTCGAAGCGGAGGACAACGGCACGATCACAAGAGTTGCGTTGGTGCTACACAGGCTTGCGGTGAATGCGCATCCATCCGATGGTGCTGAACTGAAGACTTCCAAATTTTCGTGTGATTTTCGTGGTGGAGTTTTGAGGGTGATTTCTTGCGGGATTCTTATTGGGTGTCACGTATGAGGACCTTGTGCCTCTTTGCTTGGTGTCCTTGCCCCATCAACTCCCTTGAAACGGCCTCAATTTGGTGGTTTTCGGAGTTCCTCGAGTTCATGACCTAGAAGGCCAAGATCCGCGATTCCCTTTGATTGAGAGCATTTCGATGGATATCCTTTGGTGGAGAGGTCCCCCAGGAGGTAACCCAGCTATCCCGGAGTTTCGCTGCAATCCGTGGGGTGAATCGGGTGATTGGGCGATGGGAAGTTGAGGGTTGACCCGCGGCCAGGTTTTCTAGGTGGGGCGGTCTAACCACCATAGAAGAGCGGTCTAACCGCCCTGGGTCTTTCAGGTTGAAGTTTTGGTTTTGCCAGATTTTCCTCCGTGAGTTTGTTCGCCTTGATCACAGGAGCGTTCTGGTGAAATCTTGGCTCGTTTTGGAGTTGTTTGCAGGGTTTTCCTATAGGTGATTCTTGCTGGGTACAGGAGGTTAGACCGCCCCTGGTAGCCAGTCTAACCACCCTAGGCCTTTTGGGTGAAGTTCTTGTTTTCGCTAAGATTTTCTGGTAGCTAGCTTGGCCTTGACCAGAGGATCTTGTGGCTGAAACCGTGAAGAGTTTTTGAGCTCGAAAGAGGCTTTTCGGTGGAATTCTAGATTGCCAGGAAGAGGCGGTCTAACCGCCCCCTACATGCGGTCTGACTGCCCCTACTGGGCAGAAAGCTTCCGAGTCGTTCCGTTGCCGTGTGTGTGTAGAAGTTGTGCCTGCAGGTAGTGTTTGTTCCTAGGACCAGTAGCACTTCAGTAGCTACGTGGTTTTGGCAAACGGAATGTTGCGTGTGGAGCGTGTGATTTTGGGTACCTGGCTGAGTTCATCTTGTTGGAGAAGACATCTCCTTCGAGAAGAATTTTTATCGGCTCCCATTCACTCCACCCCCTCTCTCTGGTCGCCAGTTCGGTCCTTCACCCATCACCGCGCTTTCTCGAGAATCAACGGTGCAAGCACCACCTGCTAAAGTGTGACCCTTTCGTGCTAAAGCTTAGGAACTCGCTTCCTGGCACCTAGCCACCACACGGAGAAAGGCGTTTCCACTTGTGGCGTTAAATCCTGTAGACCGTCCTAAAAAATATCGTTGTTGATTTTTGTGTCACGACCGGATTTGTAGAAAATACCTGAAACATTTGTGCCTCGAAATAAATTTTTTTAAAAAATAAATTCAAATATATATCTAATGATATTAATTTTGTACCATAAATATTAATATATATTTTTATATGGTTAGTTAAAAATAAAAAAGTTGTTTATGGAGAAGTGAAAACCACACTTATCATGGGTACACACGAGACGAACAATGGAGTGGTTGCCCGCAATAAGGCCGGTATCAGTGCAAGTTTCATTGCAGTTACCTAGATTGAAAGACTAGGTAGCCGTGCTACTTTGAGTTTCATGATGGTGAAACTCTCATCGCGTCTCATGAAACTCCATCATTCTCTTTCATCGCTACATCAGTGAAATTTAATACATGAAAGTCTCCTGTAAAACTCCATTGAGACCAGACTTAGGGCGTGTTTGGCAGAGCTCCAGCTATGGAAAAACAGCTCCAGAGCTGCAGATCCGCGCAACTCCATCTGAGATTTTGGAAAGTGTTTGATACAGCTCCAGATTTCCCACCATCACTGTGACATATAGGGCTCACATGTCAGGAGAATAGAAAAGAGAAAAAAATCTCCTTCTTCTACCGAGCACAGAGAGAAGGAGAATAGAAAAGAGAAAAAATCTCCTTCTTCTACCGAGCACAGAGAGAAGGAGGCCCGCGACCTCGCTGGTGCAGGCGGGCGCGGCATCGCCAGGATGGGTGGGCGCGGCCTCGCCCGGACGGGCAGGGCGCGGCCTGGCCGGGGCGGGCGGCCACGGCCTCGACGGAGCGGGCGGCGCGAGCTCGCCGAAGTGGGCAGGCGCTAGCTCGCCGGAGTGGGCAAGCACGAGCTCGCCGGGACGAGCGGGTGTGGTGCAGCCTCGCTGGGACAGGCGGGCACGTCGCGGCCTCGCCGGAGCGGGCGGGAGTGGCCTCAGCGCGACCTCGCCGGGGTGGGCAGGCACAGCACGGCCTCACCCGAACCGGCGAGCTCCGCCGCTGCCCCCGGGAGTAGGCGAGCTCCGCCTCTGTTGCGGCCTCGCGAGAGCCGGCGAGAAGAGGACGTTCGGCCACCGCGGGAGAGGGAGGGGGTGCTGGAGCGGGAGAGGGAGGGGGTGCTGGCGCGGGAGAGGGAGGGGCGCCGGTGGGAGAGAAGGAGGGAGGGGGCGCCGGCGTAGGAGAGGGAGGGGCGTCGGCGGGAGACAAGGAGAGAGGGGGCGTCGCGGGATGGGGAATGGGGCGCGTCGCGAGATGGGGAAGGGGGGCGCGCTGTGGGGAGGGAAGAAAGGAATGAACCGTTTTTTCACTTAACAGTGGCAATGATGGGTAATTTCTTCCAACTCCACCAAACTTGGAGTTGGTTTTTTTCAAACCAACCACCAAACTTGGAGTTGATTTTTTTTTGGCAAACCAAACTTGGAGTTGGTGGAGCACCCCTTGAGGTACTCCACCAAATCCATAGATTTGGAGTCTACTCTACTTTTTTAGCAGATCCGTGGTGAAGCTGCTGGAGCTGAACGTGTTTGGCTGAAGAAACTTCTACGTAGATTCATGTATAGTTGGCCACCGTGTCGTGCCGGCACGGCACTGAGACGTGCCGCGGCGTGCCGCCGTGCCGACCGTGTCGTGCCTGACCGTGCTATGGGCCAGGCCTTCGGCCCATGACACGGCACATGGGCCGTTTACCCGTGCCGTGCCGGCCCATGGCACGTCAACATTAAAACACTTCACTAGAATCAGAATGAGACACCGGAGGAGGAGGAGGGAAGGCCGAAAAGGAGGTAGGAGAGGGACTGAGGGAGAAGGAGTGGCCGGCGAGGTGTCGAGGTCACCGGAGCAGGGCCGGCGAGCTCAAGGCGAACGACGGCGGCGGATCGGATCGAGTTCGACTGTTCGAGAGACGAGAGCGAGAGAGGCAGAGAGAGAGTTGCGGCTGCGCGGTGGGGGGGAATGATTTAGGGTTAGGGAGGGGCTGCGGTCGGCGGCTTTATATGGCCGCAGGGGTGGGCAATGGGCTGGGCCAACGGCCAAAAGAGCCGTAGGGGCCGCGCGGTGCCGGCCTGGCGGTCGTGCCGGCCACCGTGCCGCTCGCTCGGTCGTGTCGTTCTCGTGCTGTGTCATGGGCCAGGCCGGCGGCCCATGCACTGCACTGGCCTTCGGACCGTGCCGGCACGGGCACACTGCCTGTCGTGCTGTGCCGTGCCGCCCATGGACCGTGCCGTGGGCCATGCCGCCGGCCCATGGGCTGTTTGGAAATATATAGATTCATGCCGAACACACCCTTAATTTTCTTTTCTCTTCTAGCGGTCGATGCGACGTCCTTTCCGAACCGGCAGCGCAGGTCGCGGGCTGGCCATCGATTCGATCCCACTCACTCAGGACCGACAGACACCACCCACGTGGGTGGGCCCCCTCTCTCATCCCTCGGAGTCTCGGACTCTCGGAGAGGCAGGCTTGTGTTTTATTTTTCTTTTCTTTTTGTGTTTTTTCTAAAACATTGCTGAGTTGTGTATAAGTATTGCTCCTGTTGCATATTCTGTATATAACTTTTTTAAATTACATATATATAAGTTTGGCTTCTCATGTACAAGTTATATACATATCTTTTCGTCTAGAAAAATTGTATGCATAAATTTTTCTTTCCGAGTAAGTTATTCGTATAAACTATATATATAAATTGTTTATTTGAAAAAGTTACATATGTAAGTTTTGCTTCTATCGTATAAGTTATATACATATTTTTTCATTTAGAAAAAAGTTGTATGCATAAGTTTTACTCGATATATGACATAAATTTGGCACTCAAATTTTTTTATATGACATAAATTATGTTGATAACTTTTGGTCAAAATTTCTGTCACATAATTTTTGCTCATAAGTTTGGCGTGCAAACTTTTTTATGTGACATAAGTTATTCATGCATATCTTTTGCATAATTTGTGCACATACATTAATTAAAATTTGTGTTCATAAGTTATACGCATAATTTTATGTATATGATTTATGCACATAAAGAAAAATAAAGAGAGATGGCTCACGTGGAGTGGTCCTCCGGTCCTCCCGCTTGCGTTTCAGAACGCCCGTGAGTCCGTGACACTGTGACAGGCTGACAGCCAGACAGTGTGACACAAACAGCCCGACAACCTAGGCCAGGTTTAGTTGGCAAATTTTTTGCCAAAAATTTGCTACTTTTTCAACTCTCTCCATCACATTACATTAAATACACCAAAAGACATATGTTCGGAGTAGTAAATGTAGGTTAAAAAAATTACTAATCACACAGTTCTGTTGTACATCACGAGAGGAATCTTTTGAGCCTAATTACCTTATGGTAGGATAATATTTACCACAAACAAACGAAACGTGGTACAGGAGTGCTACAGGAGTTGAAACAGTTAATTTTACTAGTTTTTAGCCATCTAAACAAGGCCCTACTAGCAACTGATGGCTAGTACGACTCCAGCCAGGGTTTTAAATACGGTGGGAACCGCGGTAACAGGTCTTACCGGTTCAATTCAAAATTTTCAAATTTGAATTAAAAAATGAAAAATGCAAAAAAAAATTAAAAATACTTCAAGATTTATAGAATCTAATTGTGTCAAAAATTTTCAAATATTAGTTCATTTAGTATTTTTTGCGGGCATTAGAAGTTCAACAAGCCCAATCTGGTTGAACTTCTAATGCCTGAAAAAATACTAAATGCACTAATATTTGCAAAATTTTGACACCATTAAATTCTACGCACCTTGAACTATTTTTAGAAATTTTTGTTTTATTTTTCAATTTTTTAATTCAAATTTGAAAACATGTCGAATTCTTCATTGATTCGCAACCGACTGGCTAACCGGTGTAACCGACCGGCTAACCAGTGTAACCGGTCGGCTAACCGGTCTGACCGGCCCGGGTAACCAGTTCAACTGACCGGCTAACCGGTTAGCGTCACAACCGATCTAACCGGCCCGGCTAACCGGTCTGACCGACCGGTTAGCCAATCCAAACCGTTTGTATAGGCGAATTTGTTTGGAAATTTGAAATCAACCGGTTTCTACCGGTTACGGGCCCAACCGGGCCGGTTAACCGGTACCGGAGCCCGGCGGTAAGGAGCCCCGGAAACGGTAAGAAACACCCTCCTCCCATCACGCGCTAATTAGCACCCCCGTGGTTGCCGACTTATTCAGACTAATGGATTCACAAAGTAGAAAAATCGGATTAGTTTTACCATCTACTAGAACTTTCTATTTACGATTTCCTTGATTTTCTGCGACTAATAAGCATCATATATGTAAATTATTAGTCGTTGCAATAACCATGTTACATAATTTCAAAAAATATTGTTTGTTAAAACAAGAATTTCAAAAAAATACATGAAAGATCAATAATTAATAGCCGGTCTCTCTCTCAATAAAATGAATATGTTTTCATGTGTAATGTGGTTTGTAAAGAATGTTGACACACAATCACCTCAAAAGAAATATTGCCATTTCAATTTTTATCTTAAACTTTTATTTAAAAATTTTTCGCAGCAACACGTGGGGTATCATAGGTCATACAGATACCCCATTCCATAGAACTGCAGCGAATTCAGCATTATTCTGCTTCGGATTCTTTTATTCGACTTCTTCTGCAATATTTTACGCTCACAAGTAAAAATCTGCACACAATATTGTTTTTCTCTCACACAAATTTGTCATACAAATATGTTAAAGATCTTTCAAATGGAGGCTTAAACTACAGACTTACTCCCTCCGTTCTTTTATATAAGCATTCCAACCATTCAAACTCAACAAACAACAATGGAAGGAAATGACATCTATACCCCTCATTTTACACTACCCACCAACTCTCCACCCACCCACCAACCCCATTTAATTTTGTCCTATCCCTAGGAATGCTTATATTTTGACAAAAATTTTGAACCCTAGAAATGATTATATATAGGAATGGAGGGAGTATGAATTATGAACATACACACGAAACTTAAATTATTTGACTTATAAATTCTCTCCGTCCCAACCAATAATAGTTACCCTATTTGAATTTGAATTACGAACATACACATGAGACTTAAACTACTGGGAAACGGTTCGTGAAGGCACTCTGTAGTATCGTCCCCAACTTTTCCTCTTCTTCCTCCACTCGATCTCTTCCAGATCTCATCGCCGCCGCCGCCCCGTTCCCTCCTTGCTCCGGCGCTAGCGCCGCAGCGGGTAGGGAAAGGGGCCCTTTTTTCTTTTGGATGTATAGCCCCTCCTAGGAGACCCATGACGGGAGCTCCCCTGGCTGCCTTCTTCGCCGCCGTCGCTACCGCGGCAGCCCCTGTTGCCGTCGACGAGGAAGCAACCCAGGTATGTCTAAATAAGATCTACCCTCTCCACCGCCTTGCGGATCTTGCCCCCGTTCCACCTGCGTCGCTTCTCCCGCACCACCTCTGAGATCCGCCCTTCCCCAATCCGCCTCCACCGCTGATCCTCTCCGCCCTGCCTACAACAAAGCAACCTTTGCTTTTACAGATCCAAGCTCCTAAGACCAAGCACCTCGTCATCCAACGCTACATCGACGACTCCGCCATCACCAGGGGCTTGACTCCGAGCAGCATCTGCTACCTCCGGCGACGACGATCTACTCATCTTTCAGTCGTACGGAACGAGCTTCTCCACCGGCTCTGTCGTCCCGTCTTCAACCGTCGTTGTGCGCGGTCTTTCCACCTGGGTGCAAGTGTCGTCGGCGCCCCTGCGGCCCCTCGCCGGCATGATCGTCATCGTCAACGCCGATGTTCCTGTAGTGCTCATCCGGTCTTTAGACCTTGTTGTAATTCCGTCCTCTTTCGAAGGCCTTTCAGTAACTTGGGTGCTTAATATATAAAGTTTGCGGTTGTAAAAAAACCTACTGCCATGCGAATGTGTGTGACAGCAACAACAAGTGATCGTGGATTAACGAAGACGAACAATGCAGTGGTTGCCAGTTTAGTTCCCCAAATATTCACCAACAACCCGTCATATCAATCTTCTTTCCACTAATTCGGACTATTAAATATAGATTAATGACAAAACCCATTCCACGACCCCTACCTTAATTTTCGAGACGAATCTAACGAGCCTAATTATGTCATGATTAGACAATGGCGTGCTACAGTAAACAATCTCTAATGACGGATTAATTAGACTTAATGAATTCGTCTCGCAATTTCCGGTCCATTCGTGTAATTATTTTTATAAATAATCTACGTTTAATACTCCTAATAGACCTTGGAAGGGGACTAATCAATTCACAAAGTAGAAAAATCGGATTAGTTTTACTACGGCAGCAGCATCGCAGAGCATAAATAGTACGGATGTGGTACCCATATTTCATCTATATAATCTCATTCTCAACAGTTTCTCTCCCCATCTCGATCATCTGCCCCTTACTCGGTCAGTCGTCGGAGGCGCCGGCACCATGTCCCTCACCGTCGCCGTCGCCCTGGCCTCGGGCAACGGTTACGACCGCCGGCGAGAGCTGCAGGCGTTCGACGACACCAAGGCGGGCGTCAAGGGCCTCGTCGACGCCGGCGCCATGTCCATCCCGGCCATCTTCCACCACCCGCCGGAGTCCCTGCCCCAACCCCACCAAGATCATCACGTCACCACCACCGACGGCGGCGGCGCGGCCGTCCCGGTCATCGACCTGCTGACCTCCCCGCGGGAGGAGGTGGTGCGCCTGGTGCGGTCGGCGGCCGAGACGGCCGGGTTCTTCCAGGTGCTCAACCACGGCGTGCCCGGCGAGGCCATGGCCGCCATGATCGCGGCCGTGAGGCGGTTCAACGAGGGCCCCGTCGAGGCGAAGCGGCCCTACTACACGAGGGACACGTCCGCCAGCAAGGTGAGGTTCTACTCCAACCTCGACCTGTTCCAGTCGGTGGCGGCCTGCTGGCGCGACACCGTCTTTTGCGACATGGCGCCGGAGCCACCGCGGCCGGAGGAGCTGCCGGAGCCACTCAGGGGCGTGGCGTTCGAGTACACCGACGCCGTGAGAAAGCTGGCGGCGTGGGTGTTCGAGCTGCTGTCGGAGTCCCTGGGCCTCGCCGGCGATCACCTGAGCAAGATGGGTTGCGGGGCGAGCCTCAAGGTGGCGGGCAACTACTACCCGCCGTGCCCGGAGCCGCACCTCACCCTGGGCAACACCCGGCACACGGACCCCACCTTCCTGACCGTCCTCCTGCAGGACGGCGTCGGCGGCCTCCAGGTGCTCCTCGACCACGCCGCCGGCGACGGCGGCTGGGTCGACGTCCCTCCCGTCCCCGGCGCCCTCATCATCAACGTCGGCGACCTTCTCCAGGCATGTATCTACTCGCCGATGAATGTTTGATTGTGTTCCGGATCGAGCTGATGCATGGTTGCTGATGCCTGATGCTCTGTCCCTTGTCGTCGTTGCAGCTTGTCAGCACTCAGCAATGGCCGGTTCAGGAGCGTGGAGCACCGGGTCCTGGCGAACAAAAACACGGCGGGCATGGCGAGGGTCTCCGTGGCGACGTTCGTGGACGTGGGGGTGGGGAGAGCCACGAGGCGGTACGGCCCCATCCAGGAACTCCTCCACGATGGCAACCCCCCCCCCCCCCCCCCCCCTGTACAGGAGCGTCACGGTCGACGAGTTCGTCGGGCACTTTTACAGGAAAGGCAGCGAGCGTCGTGCCAGGCTCGACTACTTCAAGCTGGAGCAGTAGCATAAACTCCGTTTGCTCGTCAGGGACGGGCAACAGTGTATGCTATGCTTGGTCGTTATGTGTAGTTCCCAAATGAAAGCAGTCTTGGAAGAATAATCCAGCATCAAGTGCTGCCCAAATGTGCAGTGGGTAACACTGTAACAGTAACAGTGATTTGGATGTGGGCAATTTGGCATGTTGCCGTTCAAATGGTAAAAAAACTATGTATGGTTTGGTCTCAATTTGATTTCTACTTTCTGCTCTGCAATTTCACAACCATTCAAATTCAAACCCACAGGAATCGAAAATTCGAAACCAAACGTATCTGTGCTGTGGGCTGGACCGTGCGATTTTCTTACATGGTTGGTAATGGGCTGGCTAGATAAGGCCCGCTTCGGCAAATAAGAGAGGTGGACCAAGCAGAAGACCAAATTAACCCTTCTTTTTTCGCAAGGCAAACCCCCTTCCTCCTCCTCGGTCCTCTCTGAAACCCCAGCCCCACCTCCCGGCGATGGCATCGGCGGCGGCCGCCGCGGAGTGGGAGGCGGCGGAGCGGAAGGTTCTGGTGGCGCGGAAGCCCTGCTTCGGGCTCCCCACCGCCTGCCCCACCAGCCTACCCGTGCTCCTCTACCTCCGGATGGCGCAGGTCCCCTTCGACATCCACGTCGACACCTCCTTCCCCGACGCCGGTGAGCTCCCCGACCCCACCCGCAGCCCTAGACTCTCGTATTCTATCGCATCCCTTGGTTCCGCTTCCTGTGCCTGCTGCTTCCCTTCCGTGCTGGGATCCCGCTCTGCTGCTGGCATTTCCGTTCGTCAGCTGCTAGATGGTGTTCCCCCCCTTAATACAAGGGGATATTAAAGCTGTGGATAGCTGGACTGGGAGAGCCATACATTGGCGTGCTGGAATCTCTATTGAGCTATGTGCGAGGCAATTTGCTTTGCTCACACCTTAATTTTTTGTTCCACAGATCACATACCATATGTCGAATTCGGTGATTGCGTGGCGTTCAACAATGAGAGAGGAGGTGTGATTGAGTATCTGAAGGAGGAGAAAATTTTGGACTTGAACTCAAAGCACCTAGGTTTTTCTCCAGCTGATGTGCTGTCCACGAAGGCCATGGTTTCGACCTGGCTCGCAGACGCTTTGCAGTATGAACTCTGGGTGGTTTCTGATGGAAGCATCGCGCATGATATCTACTTCTCTGATCTCCCCTGGCCCATCGGAAAGATACTCCATTGGAAGAAAACTAGAGATGTGAAGCAACTACTGGATATAACAAAGCTTAATGCTGCAGAGAAAGAAGAGGAGGTTCGGAACTCATTTTTTCCTAGTCTTCCTTTTCTATTTTAGCAGATATCGGTTCTGATGCATTTTTTTTAACAGATATACCAGAAGGCAAGTGCTGCATATGATGCCTTGTCTTTGAGATTAGGGGATCAAGTCTTTCTATTTGATAATAGGTACCTGTTTCACTTGAATCAGCATATTTTTTTGTGGTTTTTTATGCTTACTGTTACTGACACTTGGATATTATGTCCTGATGCGACTTTTATGGTGCACTAATATTTATGTTTCTATTTGTGAAGCCCTACAGATGTTGATGCTCTTTTCCTTGGACATGCTCTTTTTGTGCTCAATGTGTTGCCTGTAAGTTTCCCTCTATACTCAGATGTACACCCGAATGGCAGGCACCGCCTAATGTATAATTGCATAGAAACATTGATTGAAATTTGAAACACAGATGCCCAATTGCACGAGCACATTTTATTTAAAAGAACCGGTGCAAATCTCAAATGCTTCCAGCGTTAGCAGTAGGGGAATTAAGTTGCTTCTCTATGCTGTGAAGAATTTCCTTACCTATAACCTAAATCTGTCCAGCAAATGATTCAAAACATTCTTGACTATGTTTTCATAAACTTCAAGGCATGTTCTGATCTTACTTCTGCTTCTTAGGATACATCTGTGCTGAGGGGCACTTTGCTGAAGCATGAAAACTTGGTGAACTTTATAGAGCACCACAAGATCCAATTGCTGGAAGACTCATCGTCATCATCAGGTTTAGGATCATCACCCAGTCCATCATCATCATCCACCCCCAGGAAAAGAGCATCTGCTGGCCAAAGTAAGCAAACTGATCACTTTATTCATATGTTCAAAATTCAGAGATTGGTAGTTATAGCAGGAATACTCTACTAGATAATCTGTCAGAACATTAAAAACTGGATGATGCCATTTTTTACCTAACTCTTCCTTACTTTAGCGCCCATTATAAGTAGGCAGTATTTTTTTCAGGTTGTCTTTGTTGCTTGTCATTTTGTCAAATTTAATACAATAATGCATTTCATTGATATTTAATTAGGTATAGTGAAAAAACTAAGATGTGCCTGTCTGAGAATTATTATTTTTATCTGTGCTATTGCCAATGCCTATTATATGCACACACTGAACTGTTTAAGGCCATCTGCATTCCTCAATCTACTCATCCGCATTTAGCAATAATATTTCTGTATGAAGTGATGACTTATTCCCTTGAAAAATGCAGTGTTACAAAGTAAAGCAGCGGCTGCGCTAAATAACACCCTTTTGTATTTCTCTGAAAAAAATGCATTTTAGCGGGCAAATACTTTCTACTATTTTGGATCATTGGTGTCTCAAACTGTTTCTTGATTCATTGAATCAAGAAGATGTACCAAAAGGAACAGTGTCAAACGATGCTTAGTTATAGGATAAGAGTGGAAAATCAATATGGTTATACATAGGTTGCATATGGGCCCCAAGAGAACCCAGCAGAACAGAATAATGGTACTTGGGCTCATCTGGCAAAATGATTTTCGTCAGATATGTGTGGGAATATTTTGGTCAGAAGTTCATGTCTAGGGGTTTACCACAATATTTACTTTTGTTCATTTTACTTATGTTTGAAAACGAGATAGGTAAAATGCATGGAAGAAATTTTGAAGTGGTGATAGAAGTTGTACTTGAACTTTGACCTGGCTTATTTTGACTGTTCTCAGACATCTTACTATCGTCTGGTGTTCTTAGGTTATAAGCCGAAACCCAGAGCCAAGAAGGAACGGACCGAGGAGGAAAAGAAATTCAAGCGAAGATCAAAGTACTTCCTGGCCGCACAGCTTGTCGGAGTCCTTGTGTTCCTGTCACTGATGGGTGGGGCTGATAGTTCCGAGCTAGACGACGACGACGGCCTAGATTACGAAGATTAGATCCTCCCTGTGTTGTACACCACATGATTCGTTTCCAAAGGCCAATCTGCACCCTTGCTGGGTGCTGTGAAAATTTGTTCCCACCGTTAGTGAGATGCGGTACACCTGACATTTTGTAACTAGGAATACACTGAGCTGGTTAGCCTCCCGCGGTTTCATAATCTCTTGTCTCTAGTTTTCTGTGGCTTCAGTGGAACCAAACTGTAAGCAAATTCAAATTTTGGAGTTTTTTTTCCATATGTGGTGCTTCTCTGATGCGGGACAGGATATGCTGGCCTGAACTTTTGTCCAGTCAGTAAGTTGAGCTGGCTACAGATTTTGTAAAATAAAGGTTGCTCTGGGAGTAAGTTGCAGCCATTTTTTGAAAGAGAAGTTGCTGGTTGTGAAGTTCAATTCAAGACTAGGCAGTGGTCTGGAGTTTGGATACTTTACGAGGTGTGTTTGACACAGTTTCACACAGCTCCAGATTTGAAAAACCAACTCCGCTCCAAGTTATTTTAGTCAAACACACCCAGCTTCAGCAACTCCACCGCGGATCTGCTCCAAAAAAAAGATGAAGCAGGCCCTAACTCCATGGTTTTCGTGGAGTACCTCAGGGGGTGCTCCACCGAATCAGATTTGGTGAAGTTGGGAAAAATTACCCACCATTACCACTGATTACTGTAAAATGATCAGCTCGTTCTGTTTCTTTTCTCTCCATCTGTGTTCTCCCCGTCCGTGCCGCCGCACCTCCCTGTCCGCGCCGCCCGCACCTCCCTCTCCCGCCGGCGAGGCCGCGCCCACCCGGCCAGCGTCGCCACCATGGACGAGGACCGGAGCGCCACCGATCCCGCGCGCTGCGCCCGCCTCCTCTCGCCACCGAGCGGGCAGCCACAGGCCCCGTGCGCACCCTCGCTCCCCATGGACCTCTCCTCCCAGTACCAGCGCCGCTTCGCGCCGCCGCCCTTCCTCCCGCCGATGACGGCGCCCCGTAGCCTGGCGTCCGGCTCCGGCTTCTCGGCCTTCAGCAACTACCAGGGACCGCCGGCGTCCGCGTGGCCAACGGCGAGGCTGCGCCCGCCCTGCGTCGGCGAGGACGCGCTCACCCGCCCGCCGGCGAGGCCACGCCTGCCCGGCCAGCGGCGAGGCTGCGCCCGCCCGGCCGGCGGTGAGCCCGCGCCCGGCCGACGCCGGTGAGGCCGCGACGGCCCTGCCTTACGCGATGGGCAGAAGGAAGAAGATAGATTTTTTATTCTCCTGACACGTGGGTCCTATATGTCATTGGGATAGTGGAAAATCTGGAGCTGTACCAAATATTTTTCGGGATCTCGATCCACCAGTGGAGCTGCTCTACAGTTTTTAAGACGTGCATAGCACATTTTTCATTAAGAAGAAGAGAGAGTTTGGTATAAGATGACGAAAATTAAAAAACAACAACATGACAAATCCTAAAAGGAGCGAAATATTACAGCCTAAGACGAACAAGAGAGGCAATGCCAGGGAACCCGGCCCTAGCCCATCTCCGAGCTTCCTCCAGGATAAATGGCGCCAAAGTCACCGGCTAAAGCGCGGCTCTGTCGTGCACACAACGATTCCTTTCCTTCCACAACGACCAGACGGCCAGAAGGGCCAAAGAGTCAAACCCTTTACGCTGAAGTTTGTGAACATGTTTCCGAGTGGCCAGCCACCACTCGAAGAATGGCAGCTCCTCCTGCGGTGTCAGATGTTGCAATCCGTAGTAATACGATCCTAAACCAAGTTTCCCGACTGTAGACACATCCGAGAAGCAGGTGATCTAAAGTTTCGACCTCTTGTGCGCAAAGAGCGCAATCGTCCGAGTCCCGAAGGCCTTGACGGCGCAAACGGTTCGAGGTCCAGCAACAACCATGCAACACAAGCCACCCAAAGAAGCGGCATCGACCCGGTGCCTGAACTTTCCAGATGCGATCAGCGCGAGCAATACAGGTCCTCCCCAGAAACAAAGCCTTGTACGCTGAGCTGGAAGAAAATTCTCCCGAAGACGACCACTTCCAAATGAACCTGTCCGGCTGGTCGGAAAGGTGGTAGTCCCTAGGTACTGTACGACCACAGACACTGTGCGGGTAAAAGTGATATCCCTCACCCAACGGTTACCCAGGAGGGCCTCCCACGCCGTGCGGGAGTTCCTGGTTTTAGTCGGAACATCGTTCCAAAGATCAGGAGCCAGCTGGCGAATGGAGCATCCATGCAGCCAGCGATCGATCTAGAACAGAGCCCAGGATCCGTCTCCCACTTGCACGGTTACAGAGGCATCGAAGAACTCCTTTGACGACCTATCGACCCGAAAAGCATACTCCGACCAAGTTTTGTCAGAGTCGACCCGAGCCAACCACAACCAACGAAGACGTAAAGCGAAGCCCATGAGCTGAAGGTTTGGGATGCCAAGGCCGCCATACTCCCTAGGGCAAGCCGCATTGATCCAAGCAATTGCACATTTCCCTCCCACGGCTACCACAGATCCACACCATAAGAAACCACGGACCAGCTTCTCAATGGCTTGAATAGCCCAGGGTGCGATCCTTGTTGCCATAGAAATATGCACCGGGATAGCGCAAAGCGTGGACCCGACAAGAATAAGGCGACCACTTCGGTTAAGCATCCTCCCTTTCCAAGGAGGCAACCGCCTAGCGACCTTGTCAACGACCGGCTGCATAGCAGATTTGGGCAAACGCCAAGGAGAGAGCGGCACCCCTAAATAAGTGCAAGGGAAATCCGCGCACTCACAGCCCAGAGTATGTGTGATCAGATCTAGCTGAACCTCCACACAACGAATAGGGAAAGCCTTACTCTTGTTAAGATTGGCAACAAGACCCGTAGCCCGACGAAAGAGCTCCAAGATCTCTTTAATCATAACAAGATCCAGCATGACCGGGGAAAGGAAGACGACCACATCATCCGCATACAGCGAGACCCGCTGCTTAATAGAACGCGGCCGTAGGGGAGTGAGCAGACCCCTGGAATCGGCAAGCTTAACCATGGTGCTGAAGCACTCCATAACCAGAACAAAAAGCATTGGTGATAGGGGATCACCCTGCCTGAGCCCACGACCATGACAAATACGACGACCTGGGACTCCATTAAGGAGAATCTTAGTGCTGGCTGTGGAGAGTATTACCGAAATCCCATTAGTCCAACGAAGGGGACAACCGACTGCCGAGAGGAGCTCGATAAGGAAGACCCAGTTGACCGAGTCGAACACTTTAGCTAGGTCGATCTTAAACAGAATGCTTGGAGTCTTCCGAATGGTGAGGGTTCTAGCAGTGCCCATGACGTATCTGAAATTATCCTGTATCTGACGACCTTTTATAAACGCGCTCTGGTTAGGCGAGATCAAGAGTGGGAGGTTAAGAGCGAAACAGTTGGCCATGATTTTGGAAAAAATCTTTCCAAAGCTATGGATCAGGCTAATAGGTCGATAGTCCCCCAGACACTTGGGGTTGTCGACCTTGGGGAGCAGCGTAAGTAGAGCTTCATTTAGATGATGGAAGCTTCGACAGTCCATAGCAGAGATAGCCTGAAAAGCCCGAACCATGTCCGATAGAACCGACCAAGACGACCTTGATGACCGACCAAGACGACCGATAGAACCGACTGGTGAACCCATCCTTGTCAGGCGCCTTATCTAAGGGGAGGTCCCTGATGGCCTCCCATACCTCCTCCTCGGAAATCGGACGACCGAGGTCGGAGAGGTCAAGACGCGGGAGCCCTAGCTCATGAAAATTGAGCGTGGTACTCTGTGGCAGCTCGGATCTGAGGATGGAATCATAATAATCAAAGGTGGTGTCAGCCTTGTCTGCTTCGGAGATAAGGGTGACCCCATCGACCTGGAGGGAAGCAATGTGGTTCTTCCTCTTGCGCTGGTTAGCATGAAGATGGAAGAACTTAGTGCACGCATCCCCCTCCTTCAACCAACGCATACTCGACCGCTCTCGCGCGATGGTGTGCTGGAGAGAAGTTAAACCTAAGTACCGTATCTTAAGAAACTTGCGGAGGGCGAATTCCGCCGGAGACAACACCCGTAGATCTTGAGCCGCATCAAGGCGAAAAATAACCTCCTTTGCGACGTGCACCTTAGTGCGAACACTACCAATGGCTTTAGCACTCCAAGCTTTCATCCCCTTTGCAGTCTCACGAAGCTTATGATCAATAGTACGTAAAGGATCAACAAGGGGCACCGGGGTCGACCAGGATGCAGCCACAGCCTCAAGATAGCCATCGAATTGGGGCCAAAACGCCTGAAAACGAAAGCGTCGCTTGGGGTTAAACCCATCGTCGAACTGCAGAAGCAAAGGGGCATGATCCGAACATCTTGAAGACAAGGCCTGGAGGTATGACCGGGGGTAGAGGGACTCCCACTCAACAGGGACAAACATCATGTCGATGCGCTCTACTGTCGGGTGAGCCCACTCGTTACTCCAAGTAAAGAGACGACCGCTGAGATGCAGCTCCGCTAGCTCCAGATCATTAAGGAATCTCCTGAAACGACCCATCAACCTCCTAGAGAGACGACCATTGTTCTTATCCGCCGCCTGATAGATAAGATTGAAGTCGCCACACAAGGCCCAAGGGCCCGACAAAGACGACCGGATATCTCACAATTCTTGCAGAAAAACAATTTTTTCTGCATCCTCTTACGGACCATAGACATTAGTGAGCCACCAAGTAGCCTCAGGCTGCGAGCGTGAAAGTGCATTTAGGCCTCTAAGTGGATTTTGGTGAATTGAATGACAAAGCGATTAAAGAACTAATGTATTTGTCTAAGATTGTGAGTAGGTTTTATTTATATATTCATGAGTAATTATTGGAGTATTTATTTGTGGATGAATATTATATGGCTCACATTGGAGAAGACAAATATATGGATGATCCTAATGCATAAGTGACAAATATCAAGCAATAAAAGAAGATAAATATTGGGACAATTTGAGAAGGTCAATACATTGCCTCCCATACTAGACATGGCTTGATTAAAATTACAAAGATCATAAAAGAAAAGATAGTAATTCTCTAAGTCAAGTGCAAGGCTTCATGTGTTGATTGCAAGAGGACACAAGGATGAGTGTACATGTGGTGGTCCTTAATTGGAAGCTTGCATATTCGTTGTCAATCAAGATCAAGCATTTGAAGCGGGATTTCAAATGAAGGTTAATTATGTATGAAGCAAAGTGGAACTCAAAAGTGGATTGGATAAGTGATGAAGAGATCAACCGAGATGTTTAGGGTGAGGGACTAAGCAATCTTTGGGGCCGTAGCTAAGCTGCCATTAGTGTTTTGCTAAGGTGAAGTTCTAACATCCGTGGGGTCTCCAAGTATCATATCCAAACCTTAACCGAGGGAAGCAATGCAAGTCATCAACATGTTATGATTGGCAATATGGAGTGACTTATGGATCCAAGTGTGCATTCCTATGCTAGATGGAAAGATCCTAAGTCATTAGCTCAAGTATGGACGTGCTCAAGTCAAAGGCTATGTTGAAAGCCCTCAAGCGGATATTACTCAGTATGGCAAGATTGAAGACATTCAAACTCAAGAGATCAACAAAGTGTTTTTATTTATTCTTGAGTACAGGTATGCCATACTATCAAGAGGGATGCAACATTAGCGAGTTGACCAAATCAAAGTGCTCATTAGGTGACCTAAGTGAGATCTAGCCTTGAGAGCCTTAGAGTGTGCTAACAAACCCTCCTAACCTAACCTGAGCCACTTCATCTCTTTGGTGAAGTGTTAGAATCATAGAAAGGGTTTTGGGGGTGTCTCGGGCCTGACCGGTCTGACCGGTCAGGGGCACCGGTCTGACCGGTGCCGCTAGCCCCAACGGCTAGTTTTTCAAACACCGGTCTGACCGGTGTGGGGCACCGGTCTGACCGGTGCCGCCCGAGGACTAACGGCTAGTTTTCTCCTTTGAGGGGTATAAATACCCCAAGCCTTCTTCAGTTGAAGGCTGCTGTTTCTATTGGTGTTGCTGAGGTCCTAAGCCATTTCTAGCAAGCCCGAAGCCTTAGTGGCTCTCCTCAACCCTCTCTTTGTGAGATTTGTGGATTCAAGCCATATACCTTGTGTTGGGTTGAGAGAGTGAGCTCAAGAGCGTCTTTGTGAGCTAACAAGAGCATTCCCATAGCTTGAGCACTTCGGTTTCGCGTCTACAAGCTTTGAAGCATTTGTTACTCTTGGAGGTTTGCCTCCTAGACGGCTAGGCGTCGCCGGCTAGCTCCCAAGGTTGTGGTGAGCAGCGGGAAGTTTGTGAGGGCTGTGATCTTGCCTCTTCGTGAAAAAGATCGTCTTAGTGGAAAGGAGGAAAGTGGTTGAAAGAGACCCGGCTTGTTGTGGGAATTCTCCCTTACAAGCTCCTCAACGGAGACGTAGGCGTTCCTTAGTGGGCGGTGAACTTCGGGAAACAAATCCTTGCTTCTTTGTGTGGTTTGCCTCTCTAAGTTATTTTTCTAGCATATTTGATTTGCTTCCACTTCGATCTACTTGGGTGTGCTACTTCTGTGTGCAGGGCTCATTACCTTGCTTGTGATCATCTACAAAGGCCACTCACCAAGTTTGGTTCGTGCTAGAAATCAAGAGGAGCTTGAAGTTGTTTTTGCAGGTGCTCTATGCTACACCGGTCTGACCGGTTCTAGGCAACGGTCTGACCGGTGCCTCCTGTGAAGTGAAGTGCTACACCGGTCTGACCGGTGAAGCCCACCGGTCTGACCGGTGGACACTGACAGCTCAAGTTTTCGGGAAGAAAAGTTTAAGTTGGTCATCTCGCCTATTCACCCCCCCCCTCTAGGCGACATCAAGGTCCTTTCAATTGCAATCAGAGCTTGGTGCTCCGATTCGAGCTTAACCGCTTGGAGTTCTTCAATGTCGACAACTCGTGAGGTACCGTTTGAGCCTCTAGCTCTAGATGGCTCAAACTACTCTTCTTGGTGCTCCAATGTTCTCATTGCACTTAAGGTTTTGGGTCCCATCGCTGAGGGCATTATGGTTGTGAGTATCCTTCCGGAGGATGAGACTTGTGTCTCTCCAAAGGAATTGGAGAATAAGCGACTCAATGCCATTATTACTAACCTTTTGTGTCGTTGTGTATGTAGAGAACTAAATCATCTCATCCTAAAGAGCAAAGAAATTAGTGAAGATGCTCATCTCATTTGAGAATTGCTATTTGAGATAGTTCACACCAAATAGGATGAAGTTGAGAGTGATGAGGAAGATGAACCAGTGGAGATATGTCCCACAACCTCTACAACATCCACTTATCATCAAGCATCAACTCTCAAGCAAGGAGAAGATCAAAGAAGCGAAGACGCTGTCCCTCTGCAGGGACCGGTCAGACCGGTGACACACACCGGTCAGACCGGTGCCGGCAGGGGCACAACAACTTGCTTGATGGCCAAGAAGGAAAAGAAGAGCAAGAAGAAGAGGCAGGCCAAGGGAGCGAAGAGCCAGAAGATTGAAGCCTCAAGCTCTCCGACAAGAGAACTTGAACTTCTCAAATCCGAGCTCGCATCCTTGGTTTGTAAGTATGAATCATTGACTAACAAATATGATCATGATATCAAATTCTTTTCATATAGAGCTAAGGTAGAAGAAGAAGCCAATGATGTGTTAGAAGCTCAACTAGCGAAACTCACTAGTGAGCATATGGCTCTACAAGCCGATCACAAGGGACTTGAGTGTTCCTATGAGAAGCTTGTAGATTCTTATGCAACACTAGAGATAGCCCATGAGGTCATGCTTTCATCGGTAAAATTTATGCAACCTCTATCTCACACATGTACATGCTCACAAGTTCAAATTGATTTATCTTGCGTTAATGATTGTTTGTCTCAAGCAAGCCAATCTAGCATTGAGCATGTACTTGTAGAATCTTGTGATGACCTCATTGCTAAAGAAAATGATGAACTCAAGCAAGAGGTTGAAAGCTTCAAAAAGACTTGTATGTGTTGAAGGAGAAGAGCAAAGTTCAACCTTCTCAAGATAACCGTGAAGACATGGTGAAGAAGCTTGATAAGGGATCAACCGTCGCTAGCTCAACTCCCCAACAACATACAAAGACCCATAAGCACAAGATTCAAGAAAAGAGCAAAGTTGGGCAAGTCAAGTCCCAACATTGCCCAACCAAGCACAAGGCACAAGAATCACTCTCCAAGAAGCCTAAAAGCTCAAACAAGTGGAGAGTGTGCTACAAGTGCAGAGAGAAGGGTCACTTTGCCGACACTTGCCCAAGTGCAATGATGGGCGGTGGCACTGACCGTGACCGGTCAGACCGGTGCCGGCCAGGGTAGCCCCACCTCAAGCAAACAAGGCAAAGAAGACTCCTTCACCAAGAACAAGGCTCAGAAGCAAGTATGGACAAGAATTTACAAGGAATGGTGTGACCAACAAGAACAAAAGCCGCATTTGCTATGAATGCCGTCAAAAGGGTCACATTGGCAAAGATTGCCCAAATGGTAACATTCCTAAATCAAACCTAGTCCATTATGATTTCCGTAAGCTTAGGAACGATAAGAGTGAGACTTGTGCTATGAGGGATATTAGTTCACCTCAAAGTAGCATGAGAGCCATTTGGGTTCCTAAGCACCTTGTGACTAACCTTGTAGGACCCAACAAGTGTTGGGTACCAAGAAATGCTTGCTGAGCTTGCAGGTTAAAAGAGATGCATTGAACACATGGTTAGAAGGCATGGAAATCACATTTGATCAATTGGCCATGTGAAGGGCAAATTCATATAAATCTTGAAATCAATGACATCTCGGTAACTAGTGCTCTTGGTTGAGTCTTAGTCACTCTTGGTTCTTAGTGAACACTCATGTTACACTTATCTTGTACTAGTGAAACATGAGGTAGTGACTTTGACATTTTTATGAAAATTTACTCTCTCATGTCATTCGATGCTTTTAATGGCTCTCTTGTAGAGTATTGTCTTGTCTCTATTGCATAACTTAAATTAGTGATATGTTCACACAATCAAGGGACAAGAAGGGCAAAATCACCAAAGGAGTGTTGCAGTGGCGGTCACCGGTCTGACCGGTGCCGGCCCAGTGAGGCAGGTGGGCGGGTGACCCGGCCCCTATGCCCGGGTGACCCGGTACGCCTCTGTCTGCTATCGGGTGACCCGACCCCTGTAGCCGGGTGACCCGGGAGTGAACTGTTTTTCATGAAAAATGGTGATTTGGCATCGTAGGTAATGAGACACTCGACACATTTCAATTGACAAATCATTTATGTGTCTTGACCAAGTTTTGGAATGAGCCTCACCAAGTTCTTAATTGAAGAAAGTGCTTTGTACGAGAAATTCAAATATCTCTAGCACTATTTAAGGGGGAGCTCATTGCAACACTTGTGTCACTTGTGGGACTAACAATTTATTCTAAGTGATCTTGTAGTCTTATTCATTTGTGCATCACTAAGCATGCTCTTGATAAGTAGAACTCTCAAAAGAACAAGTAAGGGCTAGCAATTTTCAAAATTTATATATGCACAAATGAAATGGTCCTAAGGCAAAGGTATGTTCCCTTGAACCTCATTGAATACCGTAATGCATCTAGGCCTTAATATCATGCTAGTGTGCCATCCTTAGCATGTAATTGCTTCAAGTGAATTTTTGCGTGCCTCTCTAGATATTTGGTTGATACCTTTGTGTTCACTTGACTTTGTATCTCGTGGTTGAGGGTATGAGCCAAATATACATGAAAAGCTATTCATTTGAAGTGGATGCATGCACTTTGTGACATAGGATAGACTTTTCGAAAAATTAACTACCATGTGTAGGAAGTGTGCTCATTTTGAAAAATATTTGATTCTTGGTCTTTGTGACCCAATCAACTTAGTTGTGACTATAGTTACTCTTGTTTGATTGATGGCTAGTCACAATTAAGAAGATTCTCTCAAGTCCATAAAATCTATCTTTATCTATCTCTCTCTCTCTTGAAAGAATCAAGTATTATCGTTTAATTTGGATTATCCTCCATTCTTTCAAGTTATGGCAAAATATGGATCAATTTCTCTTCCACATCTTTTATCCAATCTTGGAAAAAGGAGTGAGGAGCAAAATTTGTTCAAATTGTGTCTCAGGGGTGCACCGGTCTGACCGGTGGAAACCCTAAGTCACATTTTCTTTCTCCTGAGGTCTAAGTGGAAGGAAATTACTTTATAAAATATCTGGTGAAGACTTAAGGAGCAAAATCTCAAAAATGAAAGAGAAGGATCAGAACTTCCGAGGCTAGGTCGGTTCTACCGATATGGATTCTCTGTTGGAATTATCAAAATCTTCGGTTTTACCGATCTCAGGCTCGAACTATCGCTAAATCTACACTAGCTGGACCAGGGGGTCACCGGTCTGTCACCGGTCTGACCGGTGTCGACCGGGAGCAACCCGTGGGGTCACAGTAAAAAGAATCTATCTTTTACCCCCTCCTTTCTCTCTCCTCTATCATTTCACCCTGCCCCTCTTCCTCCTCAGCCCGTGGAGAACCATCTCTCTCCCCTCTTCCACCTCTCTCAAATCCCATGGAGAACTAAGGATTCAACCAAGGAAAGGCATCAAGATTGGATGGAAAATACTCTCCCAAGGACCCTCTACTGATCCCCCATCAAGTTCTTCGATTTCTCTTCAAGTTCCTCTCTCAAAAGGTATTCAAATCTTCGTTTTGCCCGATCTCTTTACTTGGTGCAAAGATTTGAATTCCCTTTGGTAGGACATCACCTGAGAACCCCTAGAAGTCATACCTATAGATACATAGCCTTTTGTTGGACACATTGTGAGAACTCAAGAGTTGGGGGCGGACGGCTTGCACCGGTCTGACCGGTGCTCCCCACCGGTCTGACCGGTGGAGGCTGTCCAACCCTAAGTCCTGTTTTCCTTGTGTTTTCGATACATATCTATGTAGAAATGCTTCTAGATCATCAATATTCATATCTTGTTGTTCCAGCTGCTGAGATTAGCATTTGAGGCCATTGGCCCGGTTCTGGACAGCACCGGTCTGACCGGTGCCCCTCACCGGTCTGACCGGTGACGCACAGAACCGACCCAATTGTCCCAAATTGTGAATTTCAATTTCTATTCAATTCAAATCTCATTCCTGGTGTCTTACACAATCTTGTTACATAATTTGTGACTCAGGACAGCGGCCATGCCACGGATGAAACAGTCCGGGAGCAAGAAAACAATATTAACTCCTAGAGAGCTCCCGCATGATCATGAGGCAGGTGGCAGTGGCAGTGCAGGTGGTAGGAACCTGAGAGAGTGTGCACCTAAGAGGAGAAATGAGGAACAAGAAGAAGATTTGGGTGGTGACACGGGGACGAGCAGTGATGATGATGTGAAGGATGAAAAGTATGTCGATCCCGGTGCTTTTCATGTGAGTCATCATGGGAAGGGGCCAGCCACAGAAGAGGATGATGATGAGGAAGAGGAAGAGGACCTAGGTGGTCAGGAAGGGGATGAGGATGAAGATCCTATGGATGAGGATGAGGATGATGGTGCATGCAGGCTGAAAGTTGACAAACCTATTTACATGTTTCCACACAAGGCAGTGAACTATCATGGCACAGGGATGACAAAGAAGCTGCAGAAGTTGAGGGATAAAAATCCCTATGCCAGTGAGAGGACAGCCACAGACAGGAGGTTTTGGGCTACATTCCAGCAGGACTACTACGCTATCGTGATCATAAAGAAGCCCAAGATCACCCACCTGGCACAGTACGTGGATTGGACCTACATGGAGAGCAAGAATGACCCTATCTTTACTGAGCTCAGCACTGTGTGTGGACACCAGTGGGTGAAGGAGCTCATGGGCTTTAGGCAGGATTGGAACAAAAAAATTATTGCTCAGTTCTACGCCACGGTTCACTTTGGCTATGTGGAGGAAGAGAGAGCTATGCAGTGGATGACTAATGGGAACAAGTATGCTATTCGCTTTTCCCGGTTTTTGTCTCTTTTTGGATTAGGGCAGGAGGATAAGACTCATCCTAAGTTGTATGATGGTGGTCTACTTGAGCCAGAGGCATTGTATTTCATGTATCCTAGTGATCAGAGGGCTAATGTTGGACACGTGAAGGGGCTCTACACTTACTACTCAGTGCTCAACAGGCTGCTTCGGGTGTCCTTTGCTCCTAGGGATGGAAATCCCTCTGATATTTCTAGGTTCATGAAGAACCTGATGATTGCTTTGAGACCAGGGGCACCTCCATTTAGTGTGGGGGATTATATTTGGCAGGAGATCAAGTACTTATCAGAGGATCCAAAGAAGATCTGCAGCTACAGCCTGTACATCATGTTTATGATCGAGAGGGTGACTAGAGTGGAGTTTCCAAAGGATGTGACTCATAAGCCTCTGAGGCCCAATCCAGTGAAGAATCCCAGTGTTCCTTCTCCTGAGCGTGAGCCTGAAATCACTGCGGAAGAAGGAGAAGAGGCAGGAGTTGATTGGCAGCAGTTTCAGCAGCACCCTACTACCCAGGCCGACACCGGTCTGACCGGTGCCACTCACCAGTCTGACCGGTGGGGGCCTGGACAGTATGGTCGACAGAAGAAGTCCACCTCTCCGCTCCGCCGGTTTCTGAATTTGATCTTTGGCATGTGTAAAAGCCAATATGATATAGAGGTGGAGCAGCAGCGGACGAGGATAGAAAGGAAGAAGGAGAGGGACACGATGAAGCATCTCCATAATCACTTTGGATTTCAGCCGCCCCGTTCACCCATCTCTCCCACTCCTCCTGAGGTTGAGATCCCGTCGTTTGATCAGAGGATGAGGACTATTGTGACAGAACCGCCCAAAATAATTCCGTATTATCGCCTAAGCCGGTCCACGTGGCCATTAAGCAATAATAAAGAACTATTCTGTCGCCTCTGCCGGGGCATGCCCGGTAAATCACTTACACAGGATCGATTTATGCGCTAAGCCCACACGAAGGCGGGACCAGAGTACAACATTACATTACATAAAAGTTCATAAGTACTTAAAATTACAAACCAAGTTTTGACTACATAAAAGTAAAGGTGATTCAGAGTTTAAACAGCGAAAATAAAACTAGCGGAAGATACACATGGGAGGCCATCCATGGAGTATCACTCATCAACATCGTTTTCCCACTCAAGTTTCCAACCATCTGGAATAGATCCAGGCCAGATGAAATTACCTGAAAACAACAACAAAAGCAAGGCTGAGTATACTAATACTCAGCAAGACTGACCCGTCAAAATAAAGACACATCTAGACATGCAAGGCTTTTTGGCTGGTGGGTTTGTTTTGCCAAAAACATCTAAGAGTTGATCCTTACTTTCATGTTTTAGCTCAAGTTCTAGTATGTTAACCATTCTAGGTGAGCACCTGCACTAAACAAGCATGTTGTGCAAACAATATTAAACAGGTAACAATATTAATCCAAAATGTTCCATAAATAAATATGGGGTAGCCAGTGGTCAAGCCGACTCAGATAACGGCGAGTGACCGACGATCGATCGATTTATATCCTTGCAAGGTAAACCCAAGATACACGGAAGAAGGTAGACCAAGTGCAGTGTCTACCCCAACCAGGCGGTTCCCAACATCCCACAGTTTGGGATCAGACGCTACAAACTCTGGTACACGGTTATCCGGAGGGTCTAACCCGACCAGTCCGGACTCACACACTATACCACGGGTAGCTAGCCCGGAGACGCAACCCAAGCCGGTAGCTAGAAAGATCCCGCCCCGGTTCAGAAGGTACTAGGCTTACCGGTCCCATTCCCGACAAGCACTTGGTACGTTCAATAGCTTAAACCAGCACAATGCTACTCGGTCGAGACCGAACCCATTGCTCTTACCACATGAGCGAGTCATTTTAACCAACTTATGATTCCAACATAAGCATCCTATATCTCGCGAGCAATGAGTCATTACTCGACTTGTACCGTGTCCTTAAAGCATGGCACTAGCGTTTCTAACATACTAGTAAAAGAGCATAGGAGTCCTAAGGATCATGCATCTAGGTTTCAAAGCAACACCTGAAACTTAAATGCACAAATCATAACATAAATACGAAAAGTAAAGATATGAGTTTAGAAAAAGGGTTAGATGTATCCGGGGCTTGCCTTCCTCTGACTCAACACTAACACTAGCCTTGGGCTCTTCTGGACTTTGGTCCAGGTCTTGCTGCACACTAACTTGATTCAACTCTCCAGTAGCTGCTCCCTCCTCCTCCTGGGTGAGCGTGTATGTCCCGTCGGGAAGATCTACACGTTTACATGCACATGCATTAGATTATGGTGGAGGTGGGAGAATTACCACAAAACCAACTCTTGTTGGACACATCCATCCAAACATTATCATTTTCTCACAGAAATTATTAGGGTGTGTGGTGATAAGCAAAACACTACTTTGATGGTGATTGTGTGCACATCTAAGCAATTTAAGTTACTTAACTACACCAAACAGCAAGGGGGTGTGTTTAAATTAAAAAAAACAGAAACAAACATGATTTCACAATTTAGCACTTTTAATTTCCATTTCTTTCTTTAATTACTTAAAACAAGCCTTTCAACCATAAATCCAAATTAAATCAAAAACACTTCAAATGAGCCTAATCTTTTGCACACAGCAACATATGCCTATTTTAAGCTCTCAAACCAAAATATAGCTTAAGATCATTTATAAATTAATTTATACGAAAAAGACAAATTTCAGCCTAGTAAATCAACATTAATTCATATAAAAAGATTTAATAAACTTTTTGATCTCAACTTTCTCCTACAGGTCATGTATGCCAAGAATGAGTTTCTGACCAAAGCATGCTTGCAGAATCAAATTATTTTTCAGATCTTGAATTTAAGCTCCTACACAAGATTAAATCCAAAACATCTATTAAACAATTGCCTAAAATCACATCCATCATACCAGAGGTACTACTCAACAAGGCAAAGCCCTAGGGTGCACTGGTGCTCAAAGAAAAGTTCATTAAAGAGGCTATAAAAAGCATCAAACTTAATCTAGCATAAGGCTTAAATAAATTATAACTGAACATATATACATCAAAATCATGCAAACTTTTTCCACAGATCTAGACATGCCATAAAGAGCAACATATCCAAAATTCAAGTTCATAGCATGTGTATATTTTAAATCACACTAAAAACACTCCAAACTGAGTTTGAATTTTTAATTCAAAAACTGTATAGAAAAACCCTATACATGTTTTCTAGAAAAGGTAGGTTTCTTCACCAGGAACCCAACAAAATTGTATTTGCATTTTTCTGATTTTCTTATGATTTTTAATGAATTTTCGAAGTTGCTGCTGTAACCCTAAAACTACTTTTACAGACAGACCCTCGAACTTATTTTCCAAAATTACGCAGAGGTCCCTGGTTTACGAAAACAACCCTAGACAGAAATAAAACGTCGCAATTGGGTCCCCGCCGGTGGGAGGAGTTCGCCGGCGGCGGTTCCTTCGCCGGAGCTCGACGGGGAGCGGCCCTAGGGCTGATTGGTACCTCCACTGGCCGATTTGGAGTGGGGCACGGGCTTGATACGGAGTCGACGGGCGCCGGCGGCGTGGCACGCCCGGTGCGGCCGCTGCGGCCGTCCGTGCACGGCGCTGCCGCATCACGGCGGAGGAGCAGCGGCGTGGTGGTGACGAGGATGTCCAGGCGGAGCTCTAGGGGGAGAACTAGGCGGTGCAAACGGGGTGGAGACGGCGGGCCCGGAGGGAAAAGCGCGCGGTGGATCGGCAATGGAGCGGCGGCGGCGGCGGCTCTGCTCGCCTTGGGCAGAGGACGGCGGCGCGCGAACGAAGAGACTAGAGTGTGTGCGTGCACGAGGAGACCGAGGCGAGGCAATGCGGCTTAGCGCGCGCGGCACGGCCAGCTGGCCTGCCCTGCATGCGCGCCTGCTGGCGCGGGCGCGTCCGCGCACGGGCGCGTGGCGTTCCCGGCCCTCTGGCACGCGTGGGCGCGGTGTACGGCGCGGTCGCGGGCGGAGGCACCACGGCACGCTCTTTGGTCCACAGCGACGGGCTCTAGGAGTCCGTACGCCGGAACGCGGTCCGCGCGACACGTGGGCGGCGCGGGCAGACCACGCGCGCGCGAGGGCGCGGCGTCGCCGGCGCTAAGCGCCTGTTCCATTCACTTTGACCGTGTAACAAAAGATGGAACTCAAAAGTTTTGAATAAAACTTGAAAATCTCCAAAAATAAAAGTTGTAGAGGATCTATAGGCCTACAACTTTCACAAAGGGCGTCATATGTTTTTCTGAACAGATTTGTAGATAAACTTGCTTGAAGTTACTGTTTTTCTTGGCTCGGTCAACTGTTTAACAGAGCTTTGACTGAGTTTTTGAAGGTTTAAACCTCAAAATTTGAAAAGCCAGTAATTGAATGAAATGTGTTCCCGGAAAAACTGAGCAACTTTTATATTGGCCGATTTTCAACTTCTATAGCAAACTTTGGAGAACGTGCAAGAAAACCAAACCAGCCTTTTTGAGATCTAGGGTTTTGACCGGGAATTTGGACTTTGACCAAGGGCCTTTGTGAAAAAGTGTGCAAGATCATGTCAAACATGTTTATGAGCCAATTAAACATGATTAACCACCCTAATTGAGGTATTTATCTTTAATAAACACCTGGGGTGTTACAACTATGATAAATTCGAACATGATCAACGAGTATGGCACTATGTTCTTCGAGTCCGGCGAGGGTAGCTCCTCCTCAGCTGCACCTCCTCCACCACCTGGTTCAGAGGAGGTCCCTCAGCCCTATGGTGCTTCACAGGGACCAGCAGGGTACCCTCCACCTTTCGGCGCTCCAGTTGCCCCACCTCCACCTCCGGATGATGCAGAGGGGTCAGAGGCTCCTCTGGACTGGGCTGGGCGCTTCTCTACGGAGATCTTCGGTTGGTCAGGCTATCCTCCTCCATATAGTGGTATGGATGATGATCTCCATGTTCTTATCTCTCTTTTCACCATATCTAGCGTATCTCTCCTATACTTTGTCTCATTTCCTTATTCTTACATAGGAGGGAGCTCGCACCCTGGCGGTGGTCCGGGGTGGGACTCGTGGCAGGGCCAGTGAATGGCAACAACATCTTCTCTCCAGGCCTTTATTGATGCTTGATGACAAAGGGGCAGAAGAGAGGATTAAAACTACTACATCTTATTCAGCCCTGTCTATCTGTGTTGCACCGGTCTGACCGGTGCCAGTTGGCTGAAGAGAGCAGCCTGTTGTATTAAATCTAGAACTTTATCTTAGTGGACTTGACAACATTTGTGTGAGTGCTACTGAGTGCTTGAACCTTTATTGTAATAATTAAGTGATTTTATTGCTAGATTGTGATGCTTGTGTTGTATGATGTATTGTTTGTGTTGGCTAAATGGAGCAAACTAATCTAAACCAGCTTGCAACCCTGGCCTGATCAGTTTGGACCAAATAGCACACACACCTTTGCTTTGTGCTCTGACTGGACATGACCGATCTGACCGGTCAGGGGCACCGGTCTGACCGGTGCTGCCTAGTCAGTACATTTGTTCTTTGCTTTGTGCATATCTTGTCATACGCATCACGGGTTTTTATTTTCTCGCTCACACATGTTGCACTCCAGTGATTCTAAGATATAGGGGGAGCTCACACGCGCTTTCTCCCAAATTTGTGCTATTGGCATTTGAGGCCAAATTTTTGAAATTCAACTCAAAGCACAAATTAAGGGGGAGCTCTAGCTATATCTAAGAATCTAAATGCACTTTAACATTTTATTTGTAAGCTTTAATCGAGTTGTCATCAATCACCAAAAAGGGGGAGATTGAAAGTGCATCTAGGTCTCTAAGTGGATTTTGGTGAATTGAATGACAAAGCGATTAAAGGACTAACGTATTTGTCTAAGATTGTGAGTAGATTTTATTTATATATTCATGAGTAATTATTGGAGTATTTATTTGTGGATGAATATTATATGGCTCACATTGGAGAAGACAAATATATGGATGATCCTAATGCATAAGTGACAAATATCAAGCAATAAAAGAAGATAAATATTGGGACAATTTGAGAAGGTCAATACATTGCCTCCCATACTAGACATGGCTTGATTAAAATTACAAGTATCATAAAAGAAAAGATAGTAATTCTCTAAGTCAAGTGCAAGGCTTTATGTGTTGATTGCAAGAGGACACAAGGATGAGTGTACACGTGGTGGTCCTTAATTGGAAGCTTGCATATTCATTGTCAATCAAGATCAAGCATTTGAAGCGGAATTTCAAATGAAGATTAATTATGTATGAAGCAAAGTGGAACTCAAAAGTGGATTGGATAAGTGATGAAGAGATCAACCGAGATGTTTAGGGTGAGGGACTAAGCAATCTTTGGGGCCGTAGCTAAGCCGCCATTAGTGTTTTGCTAAGGTGAAGTTCTAGCATCCGTGGGGTCTCCAAGTATCATATCCAAACCTTAACCGAGGGAAGCAATGCAAGTCATCAACATGTTATGATTGGCAATATGGAGTGACTTATGGATCCAAGTGTGCATTCCTATGCTAGATGGAAAGATCCTAAGTCATTAGCTCAAGTATGGACGTGCTCAAGTCAGACTATGTTGAAAGCCCTCAAGCGGATATTACTCAAGTATGGTAAGATTGAAGACATTCAAGCTCAAGAGATCAACAAAGTGTTTTTATTTATTCTTGAGTACAGGTATGCCGTACTATCAAGAGGGATGCAACATTAGCGAGTTGACCAAATCAAAGTGCTCATTAGGTGACCTAAGTGAGATCTAGCCTTGAGAGCCTTAGGGTGTGCTAACAAACCCTCCTAACCTAACCTGAGCCACTTCATCTCTTTGGTGAAGTGTTAGAATCATAGAAAGGGTTTTGGGGGTGTCTCGGGCCTGACCGGTCAGGGGCACCGGTCTGACCGGTGCCGCTAGCCCCAACGGCTAGTTTTTCAAACACCGGTCTGACCGGTGTGGGGCACCGGTCTGACCGGTGCCACCCGAGGACTAACGGCTAGTTTTCTCCTTTGAGGGGTATAAATACCCCAAGCCTTCTTCAGTTGAAGGCTGCTGTTTCTAGTGATGTTGCTGAGGTCCTAAGCCATTTCTAGCAAGCCCTAAGCCTTAGTGGCTCTCCCCAACCCTCTCTTTGTGAGATTTGTGGATTCAAGCCATATTCCTTGTGTTGGGTTGAGAGAGTGAGCTCAAAAGCATCTTTGTGAGCTAACAAGAGCATTCCCATAGCTTGAGCACTTCGGTTTCGCGTCTACAAGCTTTGAAGCATTTGTTACTCTTGGAGGTTTGCCTCCTAGACGGCTAGGCGTCACCGGCTAGCTCCCAAGGTTGTGGTGAGCAGCGGGAAGTTTGTGAGGGCTGTGATCTTGCCTCTTCGTGAAAAAGATCGCCTTAGTGGAAAGGAGGAAAGTGGTTGAAAGAGACCCGGCTTGTTGTGGGAATTCTCCCTTACAAGCTCCTCAACGGAGACATAGCCGTTCCTTAGTGGGCGGTGAACTTCGGGAAACAAATCCTTACTTCTTTATGTGGTTTGCCTCTCTAAGTTGTTTTTCTAGCATATTTGATTTGCTTCCGCTTCGATCTACTTGGGTGTGCTACTTGTGTGTGCAGGGCTCATTACCCTGCTTGTGATCATCTACAAAGGCCACTCACCAAGTTTGGTTCGTGCTAGAAGTCAAGAGGAGCTTGAAGTTGTTTTTGCAGGTGCTCTGTGCTACACCGGTCTGACCGGTTCTAGGCAACGGTCTGACCGGTGCCTCCTGTGAAGTGAAGTGCTACACCGGTCTGACCGGTGAAGCCCACCGGTCTGACCGGTGGACACTGACAGCTCAAGTTTTCGGGAAGAAAAGTTTAAGTTGGTCATCTCGCCTATTCACCCGCCCCCCTCTAGGCGACATCAAGGTCCTTTCAGAGCGGAGAGCCACCTTGACCGAAACCGAATGAGAGCCCAAGATCGGGGAAGAAATCGACCAACAGTTGGTGTCCCAAGCGACCAAAATTCCCCCACACGTGTGAACAGCAGGGAGAGCAAAATAGTCAAAATCCGCGCCTAGCATATCTTTAACCATAGAGTCATCGACTACCAACTTAGTTTCTTGCAAACACACAAGCGAAGCTCTTTCCGACCGAACTAGTTCCTGAACCGCCGACCGACGGGCGCGACTGTTGAGACCCCGAGCATTCCAGATTACAAGACGTTCATCCATTGAAACATATAAACGACCAACAACCTAAGTGACCAAGCTAGGACAACCTAGCCACCTCGACCCATGTCTCGTCGGCGAACAGCTCCTGTGCCGCCGCTGTCATCTCCTCATCCTTTAGACTACAAGCGTGGATGGCATCATCCAGAGCCCCACCAAACAAAGAGCGGATCGCCCGGCAGTGGCTGTCGGAGAGCCCTGCAGCAAACAAACGAAGGTACTCCTGAAAAGCAGCAACGTCAGGGGCCAGATCCCTGCCGATCACCCCAAGCTGGCGCATAACCAAGTTCTGACCACGGGTGATGGAAGAAGCGCCCCCCTCTTGACCTGAGCCGCAATACAGCCGCTGCGGCGCAGGGTGGACGGGTCCGGAGGAGGAGGCCGAGCATGACGCGCCCTAGGCCGGGCCTGGACGACTGGCGGAGCAGGATGCCTCGAGATGGAGGCGCAGAAGTCAGCCACGACGACCTCCGCCGGTGTGTCCACGAAGGCGTCGTCCGTAGCACCCCCTCCTCGGGTGGGGGGGTAGCTGAGACGACCTGGGGCCCTGGCGCAGAGAGGGTGACCGCCAAGCCCGGCGACCGAGCTCTGAACAACGACCGATGCCTCGGTAGCAAGCTGCGGAGGCAGAACTGCCGCAACCACCTCCCCTGGCAAGGCTAACGTCCTGATCGGGACGTCAGCCGCAGGGAAAACGACCTCGAGAGCCGGCAGATCTGACGAACGTGGCGCACGAAACAAGAAGGTCTCCAACCGAGTGAACAGCGCCGAAAGGCGGATAGACGGAGGCTGCCGAGAGGCAGACAGCCTCCGAACAACCAGCTGCAGGTGGGCAAGCACTGCTGGCGGTGACGGTGGTAAAGAAGACGAGGAACACCCCCCAACTGCGATCGCCGCCTCCAGGAGCATGGGCAAGACGACCAGCGGGTCCTCCGTCGTCGGTCGTGGGAGGCGACGTGACGGGGAGGGCCCGGAAAGCACTGGGTTGACGAGACGGGAGGGAGGTTCCTCCTGGGCCAACGAGCACACGACGATGAGGTCAGGAGGCCCGCCGGAGGGCTCCGCAGCACGCGCCACCGGGGGAGACGCCGAGGAAAACCGCGGAGCCTCGGCGGGGGGCGCGGACCCCACCGATGCTCCGCCCGAGGCAGAAGAGGCGAAGCTAGTGGCCGGACAGGTGGAGAAGCCTGCAGGGGAGTGAATACCCTGCAGTCCCCATTCCGGGTAGGAATGGGGGCGTGGCGGAGGAGCAGGGGGGTCCACAGGGGTGTCGAAAGTAGCGGAGAGCGGCAGCGCCTGTGCCACCTGACGACCCACCGGCGGGGTAGCAGAGCGACCCTGAGAGGATGCCGAGGCGCTGCCACCAGACGACCAAGGCGAGGAAGCCCCGCCCGAGCCAGGCGACTGTCGTCGCGGCCCAGCAGCAGCTCCACCAAGTGGAAGGGACTCGTCGCCGGGTGGTGGTGGTGGGTGGATCTCAGAACCGACGACCGCGACCTCGAGAATATCAATAACAGCCCTGTAGTAGTAACCTAGCTGCAGGTGCCTGGAATCAACCGGAAGGGGGGCCCACATAACCTTCTCGTTCGGAACGAGATCAGGATGCAGACAACTGATTGTGACGAAAAACTTCTTCAGGGTGGCCTTGGACTCCGTCTCCGGCGCCAAAGCAAGCAGAACACAAGAGGAGCCCAAGATCTCCTGAGCCGTGCTGCGCAGCCAGAGATGAGCGGGCACGCCTTGGATAGCAATCCGCAGCCTGTAACTCATAGGCGACCAAACTGCCCACTCTCCTTCCGCCATCGGTTGAAGACCAGTCAGACCGAGGAGGAAGGAAGTGGGGCATCCAGGATCTGTTGAATCACATCAAAATCCCGAAAGAGCATCAAGAAGTCCTCCGGGTGGTGGAAGTGCACAGTAAACGACCCAAGCGGCAAGCCGAAGTGACCCATAATGTAGGCCTGAACATCAGAGGGCACGAACTCCGGCTGAGTGCCATCAACCATAACGACCAGAGTGCGCTCAGGAGTAATCTCGTTGGCGGCGACCTCCACCGAACGTGGGATGACGCACACCTCTGAGCGAGGCCGTCTAGAGGGGTGACAAGGTGGAGGAGTGTTGCCCCCGGCCTCCGTAGAAGAAGAGCAACGACCATCACGACCATCTGGCTCCACGGGAGCGCCCGGCTGGGCATCAGACGCCGCAGACGCAGCCGGTGCCCCCTCACGCGGAGTTCTTGAAGAAGACACCCCATCGGCCCCGCGACGACCATCCACCCCGCGACCCTCGCGACCCTGGCGAATGGGGGAACGTGCGTCCGTGGCGCCCCTCCCGGCCCCACCCCGCGTAACATGCAGAAGGGCCCGACACGGCGGCAGGGGAGAGGCCCGACGCAGCGGCAGGGGAGAGGCCCGACGCGGCGGCGGCGGCGCGGCGACGGCGGTAGGGGCGGTGGAGAAGATGCCCGGCGCGCAGGGGCCCGACGTGGCGGCGACGAAGGGGGGTCCCGGTGTGCGGGGGCTCGACGCGTTGGTGGTGGCGGCGGAGAGGTCCGGCGCGCCGGGACGGGAGCCCGACACGGCGGTGGCGGTGGCGGCGGCGGCGGCGGAGAGGTCCGGCGCACCGGGACAGGAGCCCGACGCGGCGGCGGTGGCGGCGGCGGTGGAGAAGCCCGGCGCACCGGCACGGACACGTAGCCCGGCAGGCGCCGGCGAAGAACCCGCGGCAGAGTGCAATCCTCCTCGCGGTGACCAAGACGATGGCACCGGAAGCAGCGTGTAGGATGCGGGCACCGAGCGGCGAAGTGCGAGTCACTGAAGCAGTTGAAGCACAGGTTGTTGAGATCCGCCGGGACCCTAGACGCCGGCAGCGGTGGCGGTGGTTGCGGGGGCGGAGAACGAGAGGCACGCCTCTTGCGAGACACCACCTCCTCCCAGGGGCCACTACCGTTATCACCCATCGGCGCGTCGTCCATCGCTGCTCCTGCAGGAAAAACGACTGAGCCAACCCTAAGCGGCACCGCTGGTGACTCCACCAACGGGGGCAGCAGGTCCGGCGGAAGCACAACACGACCAGGGGACGAAGCCGAACGACCGGCGGCAGCTGCGAGCGCAAAGCAGCTGCCTTGGAGCTCTCCGCCTCGTCTTCCGCCCTTGCCTGGCCAACGGGCCGACGCGGCCCCGCCGATTGGAGGAGCGACGAGCCTGGAAAGGGGGGTGGCGGCGGCGGTGGAGGGGAAGCCTGACGAAGCAGCGTGGGGGAAGGTGCCGGAGCCAGCGCTGGAGAGGGTCCCACCAGCGAAGGCTCGCGCGGCACGTCCAAGAGGCGGCGAACCTCCGCACTGAAGGTAGGCGACGGGGAGCGCTCCCCCTCCCCCCCCCCGGCGGCGACGGGGAGCTGCTCTACAGTGGAGTTGCGCGGATCTGCAACTCTAAAGTCATTTTTTCAGAGCTGTACCAAACACGCCTTGGACTCCGAGACTCTCGACTCTCGAGCAGGGGTTTCCATGCGACGCGGAGATAGAAGTCGCGCAATTTTTTCTGCAAAAATATGTGTGTGGACCAAGGGAGATACCAGATTAGTAGTGTTCGTTCGTTTGTTTGTTCGTCGATCACATGTGCAGAACATAAAATCTTTCTTCCGTCAATTGTCGTTATCTCTGATCTAATTTTAACGAGAGAGTGAAAAAAGTTACCACGTACGCCCTCCGTCTCTTATTAAAAGTTGTTCGGTAAGCGTATTTGTTAGGGAAACACGATTTTTGAGCAACACTTATTTAGAAACAAAGGAAGTAGTACGTCGATTAGGTTCGTGCCAATCGAAGAAAGAAAAAATGTACAATTGAATTTTATGATCGAATGGCCATCAATATCGGATACAAATAGTGAATTTAATCTGTTGAAAAATCAAGAATAACACATGCCAGTGAAGATATCTCGTGTCTTGCATATATGATCTTGGAAACAACCAATGAAACTTCTCATACAGCCCAGTTCTGATTATTTCAGCTACGAGCCACAGGTACTATGTGCAAGTCCAAACCGTCCAGCTCAGCTCTGATTTTTCAATGAAATTTCATAAACGGGACTGGTATTCCAGCAACCGGCAGCATGCAGCCCGCATACAGCAAGAGTTTAACTGGTGAAAGAGATCACTATACATTTTTTTTAGAGGACAGAGGCTGGATTATCCCCCATGTTCATCGGAACCCTAAAAACTAAAGAGGGAAACAAATTCTCTCTGTGATACACCTGTCTGGTGGTGTACTCACTTCCAGCGAGCCGTCCCACCTGGGAATCGAACCAGGCACTCCGGGTTTGGAGTCTGGCATCCAAGCCAGCCGGGCTATCCTCCGACCCCAAGAGATCACTATACATATCTGAACATCTCTGGATATGTCGATCTCATGTATGAAACGACACTCAAACCATTCAGGGGTACAAGTGTTTGTGTAGACAATAATGCGCTCAAGCATCCTGAGCTCGGAGAGTTTCGCGCTTGTACAAGTGTTTGATCGAACGCTTGCATCCCCAACTTGCTGATCACGCGTAGCAGCAGAGACCCTTTCTTTCATCGAACGCACAGTCGCACAGTACGACTCCGAACCGGATCGGGACTCATCTCCAATATACTTGCGCAATAAAAAATCTCGTGCACGTTCCTGGTCGGATTGGTTACCCGGTCGACTGGAATCCGTGTCGTCGTCGTACTCATCAAATACGGTTAATTGCAGGCCCCCGGCCGCTATAATTACTGCCGTGTCGTCCCCTGGAAGGCTGGAACACGTCGATCGACGCACGCACGCGTTGGAGTAAAAGTCGTAGCAACGTGGTCATGGAAGGAGACGACGCACGCGCCGGTGGCGACGTCGTCAGCCAGGATACGGCGGATCAGATCAACCAGCTCCTCCGCGACGTGGCCGAGGACGTCGGCGCCCGTGCCGACGCGCTGGCGAAGCGAGTCGACGAGCTGGACGGGGAGGACCTCGCCGCCCCCGACCTGCGGGCGCGGCTCGCCGAGCTGGCGCGGATGGAGGAGGAGCTCTCCGTCGAGTTCGAGACGAGGCTGATGGACCTCGACGCCGTGGTGCTGCGTCGGCTCGCGGAACTCCGGGCAGGCGGAGACGGGGCGGCGGCGGTGGCGAGCGGGGTTGAAGTTTACAACATAAGCGCGGCTGAAGCTGATCTGTTTGATGAGGAGGACAGGAGCGACTTGGATAGCTAGGGGCCGTGCCGCCGTGTGCACACATGTAATTAGGGTTAAAATGTCTTTTTATTAATTAGAATTTGTTTCTGTTTCCTCTTGGGCTTTTCCGAAGTCATGCATGATTTGTGCATTGTTCAAGATGTCTTCGCGGGTGGGGGTCGTCAGAGTACAAATGATGCTAGGAATCTCGCCCCCTAGTTAGAGAGAGAAGCTTCATGGTGGTTGCCTAGGCCTGCAAAGGGTCGATTGTGAGGACGAATTGAATAGCAAGGGTGATAGCGGGTCTCCTTGTCGCAGGCTCTGCCGTGCTGAACCGTCGGGAGTGGTGAGCCATTTGGCTTTTGAGGGAGAGAACCAAGGCACTCCATCTCACCCTCTCAAAAACTTTAGAGATGTCTAGCTTCATCAGCAGAGTTGACGAGACGTCCGGCATATGTTCCGATGGCATATGTTCTGACACGGCGATATGATGGAGTGCATGTGCGAAGCGAGCCTTAGGGCCAGAGCTTTGGTGTTGATCTTCACAATCGTGTGGCCGAGAGTGTAGTATTTGGAATAAGCTTGGCTGAGATAGATAGTCGAGGCTCATGGTTAAGAACCCACATACTCTACATTCATAATTTGTGTGTTGGTGAGATAGAGCAGAGTATTTGGAATAAGGTGGAATCCGATCCAGTGAGATTATCATTTGCATTAGAGTCTTTCAACGGGAGATCCATACGCCGTGATCCATACGTATCAAGCAAGTGCCTATGCATTTCATGGGGACCGGGAAAATATCAGGGGCATTTGATAATTTGCCAGTATCGCACGGGAGGTTAGAGTCTTTGCGTTGACCAGGAATAATTAACAGATATTCTTAATTTTCTCTTTCAATAAAAACAGTGCTATTCAATGAACAACGGTAGAACGGTCCAGTGGGACGCTACCCATCAGGGTTCAAATCCTGATGCTCGCACCTTTTCCTGGATTTTTCAGGATTTACCGGCGTTATGCGTTAAGTGGTAAGCGATGTTCCCGTCGACGACGAGGCGTCATTGGTGACTTCGGGAATCTCTAGATCTGCCGATGCTCAGTCCTTCGGAGGTGCTCATAGGGGTAGAGTTTGCGTACGTGTATTCATAGGGGTGAGTGTGCGTGCGTGTTGTGAGCGTCTGCGTTGTACTGTGTAATTCTCAAAAAAAATGAGTGAATTTCAATGTAAATCCATAAACTTTTTCCAAAATCTAGTCTTGTGTAATTCTCAAAAAAAATGAGTGAATTTCAATGTAAATCCATAAACTTTTTCCGAAATCTAGTCTAGATCCACAAACTAATTAAAAAAGCAATCATCTAGGTCCATAACTTTTCCTGAGATCTCATTTAGGTCGATTTTCGTGAGCTACCAGCCTAGCGTCGCCCTCCTCTGGGCGACTCGAGCGGAAACCCCCAGCCCCACCGCCGCCGCCCCACCCTCCACCCTCCTCCTGCCTCGCCGCCGCCCGAGCTCGCCGCCGGAAGTCCGGCCGGCCGCAAGGACAGCGGCGGCGGGGTCTCTTTTTCCTTTTTCTCCCCTTCCACCCATACTTTCCCTCTCTCCCCGAGCTCCAGGCGGCCATGGCCATGCCGGGCAGCTGCTGTTTCCGGCCGGCCGACGATAGATCCACCATCCCCTGTGCCTGATCTAGTCCCTCTAGTGCCGGATTTGAGTTTTCTCCTCTACACTTTTCTCCTTTTCTCCATCCTCATCTTCCCTTCCGAAACCTAGATCTCGACGGTAGGAACAATCGGCGGTCGCCGTGGCTGTTCAGTCGCGGTGTGGCCGTGCGGCAGTTGCAGGTGCAGTCGGGGACGGCGGTGACAACGCCCCCCTGGTTGACTGCAGCTGGTGGCCCAGTGTTAGGCGGCGTCGGCGGCTTAAGGCGGTCGTCGCCCCTCCCCCTGCGGTGCCGCTCTAGGTGGCCGTCGTGCCCCTGCAGTGGTCGGCTCTGCACCTCTGCGTCCTGCTGCATCACGACGGCGGCGGCTGGCGACGGTGTAGGCCCGGCCCGACTGCGGCAACGGCAGTGTTCGCTGTCCGCGCGGTCCGGTCCCGGTGTCTAGAGCTGAGGTGGCGGCGGCCTCCCCCCACCTCTATCTCCCTATGTTTCCTGTTTTCCTCATCCACAGTTTCCGGGATGTTACTGGTGGACCTGTACCCATCCATGGTGTCTCCACGCCTTTGTTGTTCTGTTTTGGGATAGTCGATGCATCGCGAAAGTTTGCTGAACTGCTAGTCAGTTTTGCCGGCGGCGACGCCCTTGGGTGCCGCTTACCTCCTAAGTGGTGCCGGTTTGTGCATCCCCCCCTCCCGCAGACACCCAACACCGGTGGTGCTTCTCATCACACCTTTCCATCTCTCATCTTCTTCCATGCTTGTATGCTTGTACTCGACCCTCCTCTATTCAGATTGAAGCAACCAGGACCTGGCAAGCTCTTGCTTTGGGCTCCTTGCTTCTTCTTCATCCTGTCTGCTTGTGGCTGAGGGCTGCATTCGTTGAAAACCCTCCCTCCTTTGGGGCTTCCTTCCCCCATTGGGCATTGGAGGAGGCTTAACTTACTAGCAATTTGAGAAGTCAGCTCCTGTTCTGGCTTAATGCAAGTAGCCTCATGAAATTGTCGGTGGATGGGTTGTTTTTGTGTTCGGAAAAGTGGTGACTATTATGGTTCCCTCTCCGATCTGAAGCCGGGTTAGCGAGGACAGGAGACTCGTTCTTTTCGAGATGTTCCTCCCTCCTTTAAAGATCTCACCTTTCTCCTCGAAGGGCGTAGGAGAACATTGAGAAGAGTGGCGACCAGACAGACATGGTCGGTATTTATCCCAACCTTGGTTAGATGACGACCGGGGTTGAAGACCAGAAGTGATCATTGCAGCTTCGGCAAGTAAGGTGCTTGGAATTTGGTGAAACTTGTGATTGGATGTTACTCTCAGAGTGTTGCTTGGAGATGTGCTCAGACCTTTTTCTCTCTTCGTTATTTTGTATTTTTCTCTTTCCGGCCTTGCCGATCTCATCTTTTTCTCCTCGGCTTGCGAAAATGATTCTTGTAAGTTCATTGTAACTTCCCTTCGGGGTCCTTTCGATCAATGAAAAAAGTAGGTGGGGATCCCCCCCCCCCCCCGAATTTGTTCCAAAAAAAAGATCTCATTTAAGTCCGCAAACTAAATAAACAGTCATCTAGGTCTATGAACTTTTAAAGAGCGGTCGTCTAGGTCCAAGGTGGTGGCGAGAGCCACGCACGGTCGTGGGCAAGGGGCATGGTGCAGCCTGCTCCTCAACCGTTGAAGAAGTACCACCTCCACGCCTCCCGCTGCCAGGAGGCTTGTCGCCACCGCCTTGGACCTAGACGGTCGCTCTTTAAAGTTCATGGACTTAGATGACCGTTTATTTAGTTTGCGGACCTAGATGAGATCTCATAAAAAGTTTACAGACATGGATGACCACTTTTTTAGTTTGCGGACCTAGATGTGATCTCGGAAAAAGTTAATGGACATACAGTGAAATTCACTCAATTTATATCATGGTGTAAATATTCCTTTTTCAGACATTACCAAGATCAAAACTGGTAGTTTCAGATTCTGAACTAAAATTTTGTTATTCTTGTCACCATTTGATTCGTGTACTTATGTAAAATACTAAAACATTGCGCCCTTGTTTTTCCTTGCCAACTGTATCACTTTAATCAACACCGGCGATGTTGCACCGTGTTGCCGTGCAGGTGATTTGATGTATGGAAATCTGGAAGAATTCAATTGTCTGCGTAAAATTGTACAATGTTCTTGGATTAAATATTTTTAATATAAATACTTATTTTTTACACTATTATTATCGTGTTGAATAATGCTCTTTATATTGAAATATAAATATATCATAACCATAGCAATGCATGTGCACGATCCTATATAGATGAAATAAAATCTAGCTCTGAATGAATGGTACGTGGTTTTTCAAATTGCGGTAAGTTACGCAATAAAAATATTTATACAAACATATAATTATTTGACCAATTAATTACATTTTCTTTTGTAATGCATGGGTATATTTGCTAGTCAATGAAATAAGCATAATCTCGTACTCATTTGTAAACAAAACGGAAATCGTGACGCTCACAACCAATCCCTAGCAGTCTTTGCTGGGACTGGGAGTAGTCAAAACTCAAAGCCATCGTCTTCACGCCACTCTGCCTTGTCTTTTGCCACCGCCGTGATCCATACGTATCAAGACATCAAGTGCATGCGCATTTCGTTGGGACCGTGAAAATATCATGGGCATTTGATAATTTGCCAGTATCATAATGATAAACAGGCTTGTTTGATTGGAATCCTAGAAGACTTGTCCGGAGAAAAGTGTTGTGGCCTGAGAGTTGTCTAAAAAATTTGATAGAATCTGCCAAGCCAGGCAACTTTAAAGCGGTTCGTTTGATTGGAAGTTTGTGCCTAAGAAAGTTAATTGAAAAATACTTATGTAACGTACTACATGTATTTTTAATTAATCTTAAGTCATTGGTATGAAAATTTATATAAGTATTAATATAGTATATTAATTACTTTATACTAAAAAATAGCGGGCAGTTTGGCTAACCATTTTCATAATCATAAATTAATAAATGAATAAAATATTAATAATATTCAAGGTGCCCAAAAGTATATCTAATTAAAATAGGAGATAAAGAAATTATAAAACAATGACAAATTGGCAACACAATGTATTCGTTTTCTGGAAACAGTACGAACTAGTGAAAAGAAAGAAAAAGACAAAAAGGTGGGATAGTCAATCAAGTAGTATATGACCATCATTACCTCAGACAGCAGCAACCAGGCGGTCGATTTATCATTACACGGTCGCCCGAGGAACCCACCTTTTCCTTTTTTTTTCCCTCCCTGCTGACATTCCCTTCCCTCTCCTCACCTGTAGCTGTAACTATCTTCACCTCGGGGAAGGATATTCCACATATGTTACTGTAGTACGCAGCATCACTATTTTTTTCGTTTAAGAAGAAGCATCACTATCAGATCGGCTATAATTGTACCTGCGAGGCTGCAACGATGTCGAACCAACTGCTCAAAAGTCCAGACTCCATCTGTTCCTAGTGAATAGCCCAGCGCAACACGCCAGCGACATGGCCCTCCTCCTGCTCCTTGTCCTCGTATCACTGGCCGCCCAAGTGCTGCCGGCGGCTGCCGTATCCTCCCGGAGCAATGGCACTGACACCGACCTCGGGCGCTGATCGCGTTCAGGGCGCAGCTCTCGGATCCTCTCGGCGTTCTGCGCGGCAACTGGACCCCCGGCACGTCCTTCTGCCGCTGGCTGGGCGTGTCGTGCAGCCAGCGCCGAGAGCGCGTCACCGCCCTGGAGCTTCCCAACACTCCCCTCCATGGGAGCATTTCTCCCCACATCGGTAACCTCTCTTTCCTCTCCGTACTGAACCTCACCAACGCCAACCTCACGGGCTCCATTCCAGCTGAGATTGGACGGTTGCGTCGTCTCAGGGTTCTTGCTCTTCCCCAGAACAGCCTGTCAGGTTACATCCCTTCGACCATCGGAAACCTGACGAGGCTCGAGAGCTTTGTTCTTTACAAGAACAGACTAGCAGGGCCCATCCCACCTGAGCTGCAAAACCTGCAAAACATTAGGCTCATAGATATGCAGATGAATTACTTGAATGGCATGATACCAGAAGAATTATTCAACAACACGCCTTACCTGAACCATCTGAACCTTGGCAACAACAGCCTTTGGGGACCGATACCAGTCGGTGTTGATAATTTGCCCATGCTTCAGCTCCTTGTCTTGCAACAGAATCAGCTCTCTGGCATAGTGCCTCCTAGCATCTTCAACAAGTCTTCTCTGCAAGTTCTGAGCCTTTGGAGAAACAATAACCTGACCGGAACTGTCCCTGACAATGAAAGCTTTAGCCTTCCTATGTTGCAAGTTTTATCCCTATCAGGAAACAACTTCGTGGGTAGAATTCCTATGGGACTCAGCGCGTGCCAGTTCATCCAAGTAATATCTTTGTCAGAAAATGCTTTTACAGATGTTGTACCAACATGGTTGGACAAATTGTCGAATCTATGGTACCTTGCCTTAGGTGGAAATAACCTTGTTGGGTCAATCCCAGTTCAGTTAACCAATATCACTGGGCTTCAGAAACTAGATCTCTCAAACTGCAAGCTGAAAGGGCAAATTCTGCCACAATTTGGGAAGATGAAACAACTTTTCTATTTGCATCTTTCAGATAATGATCTTACAGGTTCGATTCCTGCTTCCATTGGTAACCTGTCTGACCTGTCTTTCCTTGTGTTGGATACAAATATGTTGACTGGTCCGATCCCAGTCACACTTGGGAATCTCGGCTCTTTAGGCCTTCTTAGCTTCGGATGGAACCGCTTCAAGGCAGACCTTGACTTTTTGGGTGCTCTTTCAAATTGTAGGCAGCTTAATTATCTTGGCATGTCATCCAATTCCCACTCTGGAAGTCTCCCAGATTATATAGGAAACCTCTCCAAGACACTAGTAACTTTCCGGGCAAGTGATAACAACATAATTGGCGGACTTCCTGCAACTATATCAAATTTAACCAGTCTCCAGTTCATAGATCTCATAGGCAACGAACTGAGCATGCCAATACCAAACACTGTTGTGACAATGGAGAATCTCCAGATACTCGCTCTCTCCGGTAACAGCATTTCTGGTCCCATCCCAACCCAAATTGGTATGCTAAGAAGCCTACAACAATTGGTTCTTGATGACAACGAGCTCTCTGGCACCATACCTGATGGTCTTGGTAATCTTAGTATGTTACAACATATTTCTATGTCCCATAACCAGTTGTCTTCAACCATACCACCGAGTTTATTTAATCTTCACAACCTTATCGAACTTGATATCTCAAACAATCACTTGATCGGTACTCTCAAAGCTGATATAGGAAGCGTGAACACAATAAACAAGATAGATCTCTCTACCAACAAGCTACTTGGTGATCTTCCAGATTCATTTGGACAACTGCAGATGCTGACCTACCTCAATTTGTCACACAACTCGTTTCAAGATTCGATTCCAAATTCTTATGGCAAGTTAGCGAGCTTGGAAACACTGGATCTCTCCTACAATAACCTCTCTGGTAACATCCCAATGTACCTGGCCAATTTTACATACCTCACCAATTTGAATATCTCATTCAATAAGCTACAAGGACGTATACCAGAAGGGGGTATTTTCTCAAATATCAGTTTGCAGTCCTTGCTAGGGAATGATGCACTTTGCGGTGCTCCACGCCTAGGTTTTTCCCCATATACGGTCAGACGACCTCACTCAACAAACGGGCGGATCCTAAAAATTGTGCTCCCTGCTGCCCTTGCAGCATTTGGAGCATTAGCTATTTGCTTATATGTAACAATAAGAAGGAAAACAAAAAATCCAGGAGCCTTGACAGGTCCCAATGATGTTACTGATGCAATCAGTCACAGATTAATATCTTATCACGAGATTGTTAACGCTACTAATAATTTCAGTGAAGATAATTTGTTGGGAACGGGAAGTTTTGGCAAAGTTTTCAAGGGACATCTAAACAATGGTATGGTGGTTGCCGTCAAAGTTCTAAATGTAAGAGTGGAAGAAGCAATAAAGAGCTTTGATGCGGAGTGCCAAGTGCTGAGCAGGGTTCGACATCGCAACTTGATAAGGATAATCAACATTTGTTCAAACCTAGACTTTAAAGCATTGTTACTTCAATACATGCCTAATGGTAACTTGGATACACATCTGCACAATGAAGGCGAGCCACCCTTAAGCTTCCTTAAGAGATTGGATATCATGCTAGAGGTGTCAATGGCAGTAGAATATCTGCATTATCAACACCATGAGGTAATCTTGCACTGTGACCTGAAGCCTAGCAACGTGTTAATTGATGATGATATGACGGCACACGTGGCAGATTTTGGCATTGCAAAACTCTTGCTTGGTGACAATAACTCGATGGTTTCTGCAAGCATGCCTGGAACAATTGGATATATGGCACCAGGTTCTTCACCAATCATGACTGAACTAATTCTTTGGTAGCATGCAAACTTGTTTTGTTTTGTACTGATTCTTAATTGCTTTTAATCATTCCTGACCAGAGTATGGTTGCATGGGGAAAGCATCAAGGAAGAGCGATGTGTTTGGTTTTGGAATCATGCTGCTCGAGGTATTCACTGGCAAGAAGCCTACAGATCCCATGTTTGTCGGGGAACTGAACCTTAAGCAGTGGGTTCGTCAAGCATTCCCATCAAGGATTGACCATATTATGGATCGTAATGTACCAGAAGACGATGAAATAGTGCATGGTTTTCACTACAGCGGCAACTCTTCTGAAGTTTCTCATAGCATCTTGCATAGCACTCTCACATCAGTGTTCGAGTTGGGTTTGCTATGCTCAAGTGACTTGCCTGACGAAAGGACGGCTATGACTGATGTAGTTGCCAAGTTGAAGAAGATGAAGGACAATTTAAAGCTGGAGTCCTAGTTCAGCATAAGGTGGAAGCAAACATCACAGTCATTACCGTTACGAAAATATGTGTGTATAACCCTATCCTTTCACGAAAGATATTTTGCAAGGAGGTTTGTTATGGTGCTTGAGAGGAACCAAGAGGAACTCGATAGAACCAGAGGTTCCTCTGTTAATATTTAGTTCCTAACCTACAGAGAATTAGTTCCGGGCCCACAAATATTTGGTTCCGGTCCACAATTTTGGTTCCTTGTAACAGGTTCCTCCTATTTTTAAACCATCCGATCTGGACCGATGGACGGCTCCTAAAATCCTCAAGCATTGAAGAAACTGTCATTTGCAAGTGTTGTTAGAGTTTGGGGACAAATGGTTACTAAGTGGCTAACTAAACAAAAGAAATAATAAAATCACCAACCGGGTGATCTGCGCCAAATGTTGTGGCCTGTGTTGCCAAACACAGTAGTATCTTACTTTCTTGGATGAGCTATTAATTTTAGTAGTATATATGCATGTATATGTTAATACAAAAGAAATAATTGTGTGCACAAGGCTACCACTGACGAGTAGCATAATCTCCAACTGGCCTTGCGACCGTCGAGGGAGGAGGGAGGATCTCCGGCGAGCGAGAGAAAGGGCCCTCTAGATGGGAGGGGCATTGTTGTGTTTGTTTCGGCCGAATTCACTTCCGTGTGTTTGGTTGTAGAGCCGCGGGAGCGGAGCGGAGCCGACCGTCGTTTTGGGGACGGCTCCGACCCTTCTCATGTTTGGTTGCAAATATTGGGTTGGAGTGGCTCCGACCTCTTTTTTTTGTTTGGTTGGAGGAATGAGATTGGGAATGGATGGCAGTTTTCACTCCGTTAGTGGGTCCCACATGTCATAGGGTTTAGGGTTCAGTGGGCCCCACATGTCATATACGTCATCTTCATCCTCCACCCGCCGGCCGCGCCCCGCCTCCCGCCGGCAGCGCCCCTCCTCCCGCCGCGAGCTCGGCCCGGCCGTCGGCGCCAGCTCCGCCAGCCGCGGGCCGCGAGCTCCGCCTGCCGCGCGCTACGCCTGGCCGCGGACCGCGAGCTCCGCCGGCCGCGGGCACGAGCTCCGCCCGGCCGCGGGCCGCGTGCTCCGCCCGGCCGCGCCCGGCCTGCCGCGAAGTCCGCCGCCGCCGCCACCCTTCACGGTCGCGAGCTCAAGCTCTAGCGCCACCGCCGCCCTGACGGATCGAGAGACTGAGCGGATCGAGAGAGGAGAGGGAGAGACGGGAGGGAGACGTGAGGCGGACGGAGAGGAGAAAGCGGAGCGGAGCCGCTCCGTCCCTCAAATTTTGAGGGACGGAGCCAACCCGGATCTAAGGGGAATATTCCGCCGGGAGCCGCTCCGCTCCCGCCGCTCCCCATCCAAACGCCCGCGGGAGCGGATCCGCTCCGCTCCAGCGGTTCTCCAACCAAACACACGGTTGGTTATTGGATTAAAAAAAATGTTCCCACTAGATAATTTTCAGAATGTTCACCTACATACCTACGTACTCCGCCGGCTAGTTTATCCGTCCGTGGTGTAGAATCAGTGTGGTATGACTCCAAAATCCAGCATGGGGCAATTTGGTACTTTTTCATTTTACTTGTAAATCGGCCGTATCAACAGGCATTCTTGCACATGCTAATATAAGCATGAACATAAAGTTTCCACCCATCGCCTAGCACGAGTCCGATAGTGCCTGATTTTTATACTCGCGGAGAGAGAGAACGTCCGATTCTGATTCTTACCCAGGTTGCTAAGCTACATGTAGGAGATCAAGATCGAACTCGATTAGGATTCAGATGACCGATCGAGTCCTTGTGCACGGGTTGGGCTTGGCATCCATGCGCGCGCGTCCTCTATACTAGGTGGTTCCCCGCGCGTTGCTGCGGGATTTGAGAGAGCATTTCGATAAACTATGGACCAGGCTAGCTACGGGATTTGAGAGGGCGTTTTGATCAACAATGAATCAATGTAAAGGCTGTTTAGGATGATAGAACATTGTATGTTGGAATGGTGATTATTGGCTGAACACGATTACTTGAATTCCACCATTTTCTGGATTGCCGGGCTGGTGTAAGTGTTGAGCATCATGTCCTGCAGATACACAAAGTCAATGCGCCTCATCACAATCTCCGCGGCTGCAATTTTTCCTTGTGCAATGCATTCAAAGGGGGAACAAATCTGACACAGATCGAGTAGCAAGACAAACCAACCATGAGGTGTGGCCACCGGCGTCCATGATCAGCTGTCGGTCCTGCTGGTTGCCGAATGAAGGCCGGCCACTTCTGAATCACCTTGAGGCGAACTCGTACGTGGAGGCACATGCTCGCGATCCGCCCGGCGAATAAGCGCACACCGTGATGGATTGCTTGATGGGGCTTCCGTCCTCTAGCAGGTACTGCACCACGTGGTGTCCAAATTGGTCTTCAGAGTTCAGACAGCTCGTTAGCAAACTGGACAATCTCCGCCATCATGGTGTGGTGGATCTCCGGGCTCTTTCAGAAGGCCGGCACTTTGCGATAACATGATGAGCAGACACAACTGAACACTCTGTAGAATGAGCGATGAGGTGATGGAAAATTGGATGGTAAAAACCAATGAAGAACCTGAGTGACATGACAGCCGTAAGGATGGGCAGACAGCTCCCTTACCGCAGAATCTCTGGAAGATGAAATCGACATGCTGAGCATACAGCTCCCTTGCTTTTTGCCGCAGAATCATTGGAAGATGAACTCGACATGCTTCGATGGGATTGACAATCAACAATCTGCAGGAGAGGGCGTGAAGCCGTGAACCTGACCGGGAAAGCATGGAGGCGCCCTCTTGGAAGTCCCAGCATCCACCCAGCACTCCGGCGGCAGTGGCGGGCTCGAATGCCCCGCAGCGACGACTGCAACAAATCTCAGGCGCGCGGACAGAGGATGACCAGGGGAGATAGAGTGACCAGAGGAGTGCGCCGGCTCCTTGCCCGGGCGCCGCAGGAGGACCACCGCAGAAGGACCAGAGAGGGAGATGGGGTGCGCTCCAGGACCGGGACGGCGAGCGAGGTGGAGGATGCGGAGGGGGGTGCACGGGCTGGAGCAATTTTATGGACGTGGTGGGGAGGCGAGGCGGCGGGGAGGCGAGGGGGCAGCGGCGGTCTTCTCGGCTCTCGCAGAGGAAGCGCGACGGGTGGAAGGGGTGGCGGCGGTTCGATGGGAACGACGCAGGTGGGATGGGGGGATTGTTGAGTGCGGATGAGCTGCGGGCGCCTGAGGTGGGTGTGGGGCGAGGCGGCGAACAGGGGAAGGGAGGTACCGGGGAGGCGAGGGGGCTGCGGGGGGGGGGGGCATGGGGCTGGCACGCTGTTGAATGCCTGGCGGCGGCGGCGGGGTCGGGTGGAGAAGCGAGGGCGGCAGAGTCCGCGGCCCGGGGGGGGCATGCGGCTGGACTGTGGGCCCGGGGGTATGACGTGGCAAGCTGTGAGTTCAGAGAATTGGCTGGTGGGATGCTCTTATTAAGTTGTGTATGGTGTGGGCGTTCTCGTAGGCGTCGTCATCATCTGCAAACGCACAATGGTTTTCTTTTTTTTTCCGAAAAGGAGGGGTTTATTTATTCAGGAGAGTCAGTGTACAAGAGTGGGGCAATACAAGCTGGAATATCCTCAGCTGAGGACACCCGGACGGCATCAGAGCGCAACGCCAACTGAGCTAGTTCATGCGCAACTCTATTTTGCTCTCTCCTAACTTTGCTAAAGCTCACTGAGCAGAGCCGAGCAGCCTCCTCCAAGATGTCTCTGATAATGGGCGCCACCAGAGATCTATCCATGCCTCTCGCTTGAAGCTTCCCGATCACCAGTGCACAATCCGACTCAACAATCACCGATCGGTCGGGCCATCTTCACACCTTCCAGGCAGGCCCAAGCTTCCGCCTCCTCAGCATCCCTGCAGTGGGATAGGCAGCTCCATGTCGCCGCAAGGAAATGTCCTCTGTCATCCCGAGCGATCACCCCCACGGCGGCCTCCCCGGTTTTGCTAAATGCGCCATCAGTGTTGATCTTGATCACTTGGCCGACCGGGGGGACCCACCCTCTAACTCTGCTAGGACCCAGTAGGTGGTCGCTCGCCAGCTTCTCCGGGTGGAGTTTCTGTTTGCCGCGGTCGTCGGCCGAAGGCGCTTGTTGCCGGATTTGGAGCAGTTCGGCGCTGTAGCGAGTCAGAGAGGCAACCGAGCCCGTGATTGAAATTCCTTCGCCCGCCTTCAGCACACCGTTCCTAACCATCCAACATCTCCAAATTAGCATAAGAAAGTTTGCATTAGTATAATCGTCATACCTATCCAAGATCATGAGGAGCCAGTCCGGTCCCGTGTTCTGGATGTGTCCCTCAACTGGCAAGGTCAGATGGTTCCTTAGCTCCGTACGCAGGGCTTTGGCATGAGGGCACGAAATTACAGCATGGAAGCAATCCTCTGTAGGGTAGCCACAGAGCTGACAGCTGCGCTCCTGATCAAGGTGGCGAAAATTCTTATTCACCCGTGTAGGCAGACCATTCCTGATAATCTTGCTGCGACATGGACGACGACGCACAATGGCTTTCGTGGCGATCGACCGGTATAACACGGAGGAGACGGGAGGGGACGCGCACGCGGCAGCTGCCATGGACGACGACGACACGGAGCCGCTGTTCTCCATTGAGAAGTTCCTCTCCTCGACGACATCGAGGAAGACGGCGACTCCGCCTTCCGTGTCGACAGGCCGACTGCGGAACGGCTCCACAAGGTCCTCGCCGACGTCAAGGACAAGGACGCCTTCGCCCAGATCGACGGGCTGAAGGTGCTCTTCGATTACGCGGAGGGAGGCGGCGCCGGCGCAACCATGGCGCCGCCTTACCCTGTCTACAGCTCCATCACCGTTCCGCCGCGGAGATGGCGCGGCGCCTCGAGCTGGGGCGGAAGCTGGACGAAGCGTCCACCGAGCTCGACACCCTCACGAGTGATTGTATCGCCCTGGCGAAGCACATCGCGGTGCGCCGCCCCACAGCGAGGAAGAAGAAGATGCCACGACGGCTTCGATGCTCCAGCGCTTCCGCATCTGATCTGACCAGCGGAGATGGGTGACGACTAGTGGTTATGGACTTATGGTTACGCACATAGGAGTAGTAATCATTGGAATTTGCTTTTCACTATGTATTGATATTTCTGTTGTGCTATAGCGAAGTCTAACACGAACAATGAAATGAACAGCTCAAGTAACAAACACGGAAGACGGCAAAGAAAAGCTCTCAACTGTGTAATTCTCAAAAGACGCCAAATGTTGTTTCAATTGAGTGGACCACCTCCTCCTTTCTGCGTGTTACAATACTTGCATCGAAATCCGGGGTACAAATTCTCACTATGTTCCCATACAACATCTTTCTCTCTACCGGAGCCATACATTGTCTACCTGGCACCTGCATAAATGGACAACACAAACAATTCAATCACATAAATAATGGGGATATGCTACATCAAATCCTACCTAAATGGCTAAATCCTACATCCATTCATCCTTACATCCTAAAGACAATCCTACCTCAATCCTTTAGGAAATCATACCTACATCCTAAGGCAATTCATACTTCAATGCTAAAGCAAATCCTACCTAAATCCTAAAAAAAAAATCCTACCTAAATCCTAAAGGAAACCCTACTTAATGGGGACGGCGGCTTACCAGTGGCAGACGGCGGCCAACCGCGGAAACCGACCGGCTAACCGCCCATACGGCACGGCTAATCGTTGCTGAAAAGGAGGCGGCTTGGGTTCGAGCGACCCCCCGACCTACCACCTGGCCAGCCGCCCGACCGGGGCGGCTAACTGGCCGGAGAGACGGCTACGGGGCCAGACCCACCTTGACCTCAACTAACTGCCTAACCGGAGCAGTTAGCCAGTGTCTCCGGCCGGTTAACCGGCGTTGGGGGTGGTCGGGGCACTGCAGGCGGCGGGGTGAGGGAGAGGTCAAAGGGAGAGAGGGAGAGGAGTGAAAGGTGAGGGAGGGAGAGCAGCGAAAGGAGGTAGATATTTTTTGGCTGCCGATTGGGCCTCCATAGGCCGGCGGTTTTTTCTTTTTCTGTTGAACTTCTAACGGCCGCAAAAAAATAGTAAATGAGCTCATATTTGAAAATTTTTGACACCATTAGATTCTATAAATCATGAAGTATTTTTAGGAATTTTTATAGAAATTTTCATTTTTTGAATTTCAATTTGAAAGTTTTGAACTTGGACCGGTCGGAACTGTCCGGTACCGCTACCGGTCCAGACCGATAGGACCAGTTACCGCGATTTTTCGGCCGGTTCCCACCGGTATTTAAAACCCTGGAGCAAGCTCGCCGAGGACCCGTCCGCCACTGACGACCTCTACGAGCATGTCCGTCTACGAGCATACAGCACATAAAAAATACAACTTATGACATAGAGCTCAAATTCTAATTTTCAATAACATAGAGCACACGGACTACAATTTTCTGTGGCATACAAGGAATTTTCTCTGGTCTCTCTTACGTTCTTGAGTTCCATAATTTTTTTTCCTAATAATGTTCAATAGTGGGCACTCTCTCACACTTCTAAAAGGACGTGGCTTATCTTGAAATAGGAAATTTAATAACGATTCAAAACGAATTCGACTGGACTTCTCAACCGAAATCCGAAACGAATTCGTAAGTTTCATCGCATACTTGCTGGCCGTGTTGAAGTACTAACCTAGAGTTGGAATTGTAACCGGCTGTGTGAAGGCTGCAGCCAACAAGCAAAGCAAGTGCGCCGCCCCTGTTGCGTGATCTCTCCAAAAAATCCCTGTTCCGCGCAGTCAATTCCCCATCCTCATCTAATCCTTTGGCGATTGATCCACCACCCATGGATGAGATGGAGCTCGACGTCAAGCCGCAGCCGCAGGTCGCCTGCAGCGACCGCGAGCGTCTCCAGCTCTACAAGGTCCAGCGCGCGTGCGCGCGCGCCGAGGCGCGGATGGCGGAGATCTGCGGCGTCTACGGCGACATCATCGCGGCGATCGACGCCACGGCGCTCCAGGTCCGCAAGCTCCGGCACCTGCGCGCCCATGGGCTCGGCGCGGAGATCGCCGAGACGGTGCGCGGTGTGGAGGCGGCTGCCGCCAACCTCTCGGCGCTGGTGCGGCGGGTCGAGGCGACGCGGGGCACCATCGTGGAGATGGACCGCATGTGCGTCCCAGAAGGCGGCGGTTGCGGCGGCGCCGGAGCCGAGGCGGCGGACTCGCTGGCTGATGCGCTGCAGCGCATCCACATCGATCTGAACCTTTGAACCGCCGTACCAGTTCGTGTTTAGACATTGCATCGTGCCCGGAAGCAGTGCGGCGTGATCATCTTCTCGATTTGCAGTTGCAATTAGCTAGTTCTCCAAGAATTACCAGGGAGTAACAACTGTTAATCGTAGCTATCAGTGGTGAAAGTGAAACATTATCAAGTCTAACCTAACTGTTCTGTTGCTGACACTGATGCGAAGAAATTACTGCTATGATTGATTGACAAATCACAAGAAAATGCAATAGCACACATCAATAACATTGACAGTAGCAGATTATATATATACAAGGGCATCAGCCCAAATATTTCGGTAGTGAAACACAAGACAGAGGTAGCAGTATTAAGGGACCAAGGCATTCCCACTTTCCCAGTCTTACGGGAATTTTCAACTCAACCTACATCACAGTTCGTTCTGGTTGTTGAACTCCAATCATCAGCCGGTTGTATAGTGTTGTGGTCATGATTCATGAACAACAAAGTGTGGCGGCGATGCGTCTAGCTTCCGCACGCCAGGCACTCGTCACGGTTGTTCAGAGAACAGACCATCTGTGCCATCTTGGCTTCCACATCTTCCTCCGCAGGCTTGCCATTAGCCACCTGCGTATATGTGATTTTCGTGATGAGTCGTGTTTCAGCAAGTTTTTGATGAACGATTGTATTATAGAACATTTATGGGATAAGGGACAGGACATGTACCCCGTTCTCCTTCAGAAGTGTGGTATCGACAGTAAACTTGATTGCATCGGCAGCTGCTCGTGTGCGTAGATAGTACATCCCCGTTTTCAGGCCCTGACATCGAACAAGATTAAATAAATCATCATTTTAAGCTAAGTACAAAATGCTTGTGAAGATAAACAATTGATTCAAGGCTAATTACCTTGGACCACGCATGGAAGTGCAGCGATGTTAGCTTCCCAAAGTTGGGTTGCTCCATATGGACATTGAGGCTCTGGCTCTGGTCAATATAGCATCCACGGTCAACTGCCATATCAACCAAAGTTTTCTGCTTGATCTCCCAGACAGTCCTGATGCAGTAATTGCACACAAACTTTTAGACACTCTAACAGTAACTGCATTTGGTAGAATATGATGATATAAAGGTTGAACCACATACTTGTAGATTGCTTTAAGATCATCTGGGATCTCTGTCATTTTTTGGACAGAACCATCTTCATATATTATCTGGTTTTTCAGAGTAGGGGTCCAAACACCCATTTCAGTCAGGTCATGAAGAAGATGTTTGTTAACCACAACAAACTCCCCACTGGAAGAAAACAGAAACATCAATCATATATTCATATGCATATGTAGATAAGAATGCAAGCACTCAAAGGAGTATATTTCCAGACCTTAGAACCCGTCGACTGTATATGTTAGACGTGTAGGGTTCAAAGCACTCATTGTTGCCAAGAATCTGACTAGTGGAAGCAGTGGGCATTGGAGCGACAAGAAGAGAGTTTCTGATCCCAACTTTAGAAATAGTCTCCCTTAGAGATGGCCAGTCCCATCTGTTAGATGGGACAACATTCCACATGTCAGGTTGGAGAATACCCTGCAAAGAAAGAGTAGGCAGTACTTGATTAATATTTAAGGTCAATGTAGAGAAATTTAAGGTAGAATTGCAAAACATTACAGTATCAGCAAATGAATTAGAGAATTTCAGAAAAAAACCTTGCTGACAGGGCTGCCTTCATATGTTTCATAAGGACCTTCTTTAGCAGCAAGTTCAGCAGAAGCTTTCAGAGAATTATAGTAAATTGTTTCAAAAATATCCTTGTTCAACTGCTGAGCCTGGAAAGAATATTATTTGTTACAGAAGAGCTAAAGTACAGAGAGATAAAACTGTTAAACTGTCAGTGCAGAGCTGGGTACCTCAGGTGAATCGAATGGCATGCCAAGTAATATGAAAGTATCTGCCAAGCCTTGAACACCTATGCCAATGGGCCTGTGCCGCATATTTGATCTCTTTGCAGTCTCCACAGGATAGTAATTAATATCAATAATTTTGTTGAGATTGTAAGTAACAGTAGAGGTAACCTGGCATATCAACAATGTATCAGAACATTTGTTTTGAGAATCAAGGATCTAGGACAAATAGGATCTGAACGAACCTCAGCTAGCTTCTCAAAGTCAAAATATCTATTTTTCGAATCAGTGCTGCCCACAAGCTTAGATGGATGGGACTCCAGAGGAACACCCTGTGAAAAAAGTTTATCATACAGCACATTAGAATACAACCTTTCATGATCGAATTCTGCTGAATCACTGACAAGATGTACCTTTTCCCTTACGAAGCGTGGTAAAGCAATAGATGCAAGATTGCAAACAGCAGTTTCATTAGGGCTTGTAAACTCAATTATCTCAGTGCACAAGTTTGATGATTTGATTGTGCCCAGATTCTGCTGGTTACTCTTCCTATTGCACGTATCCTGCACATAATTAGTAACCATTATTACAAAAATGCTTACAGCTTAATGGTAAAAGCTGGCAAAAGTTGCCAAAAGAACTACAAGTCCTGAAGCAGGAACACCTATCTGTATAGTTGGGAGTTGCCAAAAACATACCTTGTAAAGCATATATGGTGTACCAGTTTCTATCTGTGCCTTCAAAATGTCAAACCAGAGGGTCTGTGCTGGAACAACTTTCTTTGCCTTGCCCTGAAACCACAAAGTACAAGGTTCCTAAAGTATGCTCCCAGTTCAATATACTACATATAGAAATAGAACTTCCAGCTTACCTCTCTTTCATATTTTTTGTACAAATTCTCAAACTCATCACCCCAGCAATCAGCCAACCCTGGAGCTTCATTAGGGCAAAACAATGACCATTCTCCGTTATTCTGGACCCTTTGCATGAATAGATCAGGAACCCATAATGCATAGAAAAGATCCCTTGCACGATGTTCCTCCTATTAAATTATCATTCAGAATAACAAGTCTTTTAGAACTTTCCAGGGACATTCAGAATTTAGAAGGAATGGATTAAGTTAGAGACTTAAGTAGCAGATAAAACATGTGCATATTCCTTAACCACATTTAGGAAACAAGAGCACTATTTCTATAAGAAATTAGCATGAACAAGAAAAAAAGACTTGAACAACCATCTTTGAGGTATCCTGGTACACGTAAAGAATGAACTTTAGGTGGCGGAATCAGAAAGCAGTTAACCTATATAAAGTCAACTTAATGTCACAAAATTATAGAAGACTGGCGACTTATTGTTTTCATACCAAAAGTAATTCACCAATGGTAGAGACATTACCTTCCCATGGTTCTTTCTTAGATCAAGGAAATCAAAAATATCAGCATGCCAGGGTTCCAAGTACACAGCAAATGCACCTGAGTTGTAGAATAGTATCTCATAAGAATTTCTTAATACTTGAGAATAGAATTAATAAATGACAGAACATACCTTTTCTTTTGCCGCCACCTTGATCAACATAACGAGCAGTATCGTTGAATACGCGTAACATAGGAACAATTCCATTGGACGTTCCATTTGTTCCTCGAATGTAACTCCCAGTAGCACGAATATTGTGAACTGAGACACCAATTCCTCCAGCTGATTTGCTAATGACAGCACATTCCTTCAGAGTATCATAAATTCCCTCAATGCTGTCATCTTTCATGCAGATGAGGAAACAGCTGCTTAACTGCATCATATAGAACATATAACAGTTAATGAACAATCTCACAGCCCACATTTGTAATCATCTGAAGGCAAACCAGGACAGTACTTGGGGCCTCGGTGTGCCAGCATTGAAAAGTGTCGGTGAGGCATGTGTAAACCAGCGCTGAGACATGAGATGGTATGTCTTGATGGCAGACTCAATGTCTTCCTTGTGTATCCCCACCGAAACCCTCATTAGCATGTGTTGTGGCCTTTCAACAACCTTTCCCCCAAGCTTCAAGAGGTAAGACCTCTCCAGAGTCTTGAAGCCAAAGTAGTCATAATCAAAGTCCCTGTCGTAAATTATCTCACTGTCCAAGCGAGCAGCATTCTGAAATGTGATAATATAAAAGCCATATTAGGGACAACAGTGCAAAGAACAGCAGATTTAGTGGATTAGAGAAAAATATACTTTCAAATAAAATCAATGGAACAGTAAATCTAACTGCCGCAAACAGAACAGCAGTATCTATACAGGTGCCCTGTCAGAAATGTGTCAGGGACAATCAGAATCTCACCTTCATGATGATTTCATAAACATCCTCAGCAACCAGAGGGGCCATCAGCCCAGATCTCTCGTTGAAGTGCATGTACATGTCCTTAATCCTGCATCCACAACAGCCACAGGTCAACTCACAACCCAATCCTCGAATCCAGCCTTCCTCCTGCCGCAACGAACGGATGAAATCAAGCCAAAAACAGCCGTCACTTACGTCTCCGAGAAGGACTTCTTGGTGTTCTTGTGCAGGTTCGACACAGCAATCCTCGCCGCCAGCTTCACGAACCACGAACAGAGAAAGGGAGCAACCGAATCCCCGCGTCAGGACAACGACCACAGACAGGAGAAAGGAAACCCAAGGGAGGGAGGGGGGATGGATTTCTCACCGATGCGTAGTCCGGGTGGGACGCGGTCATGGCCGCGGCGGTCTCGGCGGCGAGCTCGTCGAGCTGGCTGGTGGTGACGCCCTTGTAGACCCCCGCGCATACCTTCTGCGCGACGAGCACGGGGTCGCAGTGGTCCTGGCTGAGGCCGTAGCTGAGCTTCTTGAGGCGCGCCGTGATCTTGTCGAAGTGCACCGTCTCCTGCCGCCCGTCCCGCTTCACGACGTACATGGTGCCGCCGCCGCCCTTCGCGCCCAACCACCGCCGGTAGCGGACTTCCGTCGAACACCTTGCGCGCGCGCGCACCACACCCGCGCCGCACGCCGCCGCCAAGCTCTGAGTTTGAGAGGAGGGAGGTCGGAAGGGGACGGTGGATGAGGAGACAGGGGGGCAGGGTTTGGGGGGAGATTTAAATGCCTTCCCGGCGCGGAAGGTGCGAGGAGCAATTGAGCGGGGAAGGCGGAGGAATTCTTTTCTCTTTTTTTTTTCCTGCGGCGGAGAAGAAAATGTTTGTGTTTCGCGCGCGCGAGAGGTGGGGGCGTTTCCCGCGCGATATTTTGGCGTCGACGTCGGGGGAGCGCGGGGCGCGGGTGGGTGGGAGGCGCGGCGGCCAGCCAGGCACGAGCACAACAAGAGGCTGATGTCTGGGGCCGCAGGTCTGTTCAGCCCTACGTGTCAGTGGTTGTGCGAGAGGTGCGGTGAGGGTTATCGGGATATGAGGTGTCCCGGCAGGTGGGTCCATGGTGTCAGTGTGACGGCGTCGGGCGCGTGCGCGAGCGGCGGGCGGGAAGGAATCGAGGAGCGTGCTGTGCAAGCTTTTTGCGGGCTCCCACGGTGGTGGTTCTGACTTTCTGACACCGTATGATTGGACTGCCACGTGACTACGTGAGCGTCCAGCTTGCAGGAGAAGATGCTGAGGTGACGAGCATTTCTTCCTTCCGGCGGCCGTCGGACCGTTCAGGTTTAAAAGCCCGTATTACACGTTCTTCTAAAAAAAATTTTAAGAAAGAATGTGGAATACTAAATAAGATTTATTTGCAAAATATTTTTCATAGATGAGTGTAACTTTGCGTGACAATCTAATGAGTATAATTAATTCGTGCAGGGGCGAAGCCAGGAAATATGGTCACCGATGTCAGTGGAAAGTGCTAACTCATATACTTCCATGGATTACATTAATTAATAAAAAATAAATGACAAAATACTGTGAGATTACAAGGTCTTACACTAGTGATGACCTTCTACAATTACAAATTCCCTCTACGATTTTTGCCCATTGTATGAAAGCGAACAATAACTTCATCATTTGGAATGATCGCTAGAAATCCTTGTTCCACAAAGCATATGATACAATCATTCATAAATTCATCTCCAATTCGATTACGTAGTATTGTCTTCACAATTTTCATTGCTGAAAAACACCTCTCCACTGATGCAGTAGCAATGGGAAGAACTAGTACGAGCTTCAGTAGACGATAGACCAAAGGGAAACGAAGATGTTTATTTGTACTCACCATGAGTCTACCAAGCTCAGAAATACTATTCAACTTGGCAAATCTTTCATCAGCTCTCACATTATCAATGTAAATAGGAAGCTCATGAGCAAGATCTTTCAGTTGCATTGAATCAAAATCTTCTGGGTATGACTTTGCCAACTCCATCAAACTCTCCAAATTAAAATCAGCAAAAGAATTCTTGGGATTAAAAGAAACGATCTGGGTAAGTAGTTTAGAGTTCACCTCATCAAAACGATCATTGAACTCTGCAAGTTGCAAGTCAATAATGGGGTTCAGACAGTCATATCTGTAGTGTTGATAATTTGTGCGGTTGGTTTTTTTTCTTGGTTTATGTCGATCTATATAATCTTTCCTCCATATCCAACTTAGGAATTTCATATTCTTCACAAAAAGAGTATACAGACTCCAATAAAGATTCCCAACCATCATCTCTAATTTCTTGAAATTTCTGCTTGGCTATCTTCACCTCTACCATAGCCTCTAAGATATCTTTATCTTTCCTTTGCAATGATAATGATAGAGCATTTGCATGTCCTAAAATAAGCAACATCAAGTGCAAGTGGAACACAAAGTCAAAATCCTTGATATAGTCCATGAGACCACGAGCTTGACGTCTCTTCGCATCACTTGGACCTTCTTTTTCAACATACTGGAGCACATCAATAACTTCAGGGAACAAATTGCTTATGCTCTTGGGGGTTCTATAATGAGAACCCCAACGTGTGTCTCCGGCTCTTTGAACGGACTACTCTTGATTTAATCCAGTACCAGTATTTATTTGTCCACAACCAATAGCCTTTCTAATTCTCTCCTGCTGCCTTTCTCGGATCATGTCTTTACGTTTGCATCTCCCAGCCGGGTGGAATCTCTCCAGGCCACACCACATCACCTGCAACAACATTTATATAGCAAGGCTGAATATACTAATACTCAGCAAGACTTAACCGTCGGGTGATAACTACATCACCAAACTGTAGACATGATAGGCTTTTTGGCCGTGGAGTTCTTTTGCTAAAAAGCAACAAAGAGTAGGTCCTTACTTTCAATATTTTAACTCAAATTGTAGTTAATTACCATTTCTAAGTGAGCCAACTATTGCAATCAAGACTTGTACAATACAATTAATCCACACAGTAATATTCACATAGTTCCATCATTAAGGGATATCATGGCCAATTGATTAAGCAGTCTCAGATAAAAGTGTGAGGCCGACAATCGATTGATTAAACCCTTGCAAGGTAAAGCTAAACACACGGAACGGTGCCCTCACAAAGTTGGCACCGACCAGGCGGTTCCCGTCGATCTTCGGTTCGGGATAAGGATTACAGTCCCGGGTACAAGGCTATCTGGTATGCCCCCACACAGTACATCCAGCCTCACACATGTACCCACCTCCCGGTTGCAAGTCGGGCAGGTGACTACTCAAGATTAGTAACAGCAAATCCCTTGCCGCCTCAATCGGGTACTAGGCTTACCGGTCCCAATCCCCGACAAGTGCTTAGTACGTTCAAAAGCTTAGCCCACGAAAGTCACTGGACCGGAGCCCAAATCCCATGCTCTTACCACATGAGCAATCCATTTATAAAGATCTTATGATTCCAACATAAGAACCTATTCTCGCGAGTGACGAACATCACTCGACTTTAACCGGGTCCTATAGCATAGCAGCTATCGCCCTAGCATACTAGTAAAAGAGCATAGGTACCTAGGGATCATGCATCTAGAGTTTCAATTCAACTCCTGAAACGTAAATGCACAAACATAGCAAAGGTAGTTGCATAATTTTAAAGAGAAGGGTTAATGATCCGGGGCTTGCCTTCGTCGGCAAGGTTGGCCTTGGGCCCTTCTGGACTTTGGTCTAGGTCCTGAGCTACGTCCACATACTGCAGCTCACCGCTAGCTCCCTCGTCTCCTCCTTCCGGCACGAGCGTATAGCTACCGTCGGGAAGATCTACACGAGGATGTATGTGCAAGATTTAATTGGCAGTTTTCGTTTAATTAATTACAAAATAACATATGACAACCATGAAGTGTATGGTTGGCCATATTCACCTTGACAAACACATATTTGGTATATTCTTTCTATTAACGTAATGTCATGTGGTGCTTTATTATTTAATCTTTTTGATAGTGACTGTGTACATATTTATATAAATTAATTAATTTAATTCACAAAAACAACAAGGGTTGGCCCTAGGCTCCTAGGCATGCTACCCAACACATCCATAAGGTCAACTAAGGGTGGAAGTGGGGTTTTCCAATTTATATCTATCATGAAGCTTAAATTGGCTTCAAACATTTTTATCCATAAATTAATTCATAAAATATAGTGGGTGGTATTTCTGAAGCTCTATAGACCTACCCAAAGTCACTGCACAAAACTTCACCTTTAATTGAGCTATAAATTAATCATACTAAAAATGACAATTTCTAGCTACCACAAATAAGATAAATTCATATAAAAATAAATAAACAACTTATGGATCCAAACTTTCTCACACATGACCTCTGGTCCAAAAGTAAGCTATGCAACCATCATATACATCAAGGGCTATTCTAGATTTTGAACTAAGGATTTACATTGAAAACTTAGCATAACTCAGGAATAAATATTTCTGGTAGATATAAAATCATGATTAATTCACCAGAGGTGAGTCTAGGCATATGAAGACTATACTCAGAAGTTAGGCACAAAAATATATTTATATACGGCTACAAAAATCATTAAGGCAGATTTAGTATAAATACCAAATAAATCATATTAAAAGATCTTCTCAACAACTTTATGCAAATTTTGGTGTAGAGCCTACACATGGAATTTCTCACAACATATCCAAAATGCAGCTTGATATCACTTGTATATTTTGAACTACAGCAAATCTAGGTCAAACTGATTTCAATTTTTCATGCAAAATCTATCAGTCAAAAGTATGGTCATGTTTTGCAAAAGTTGTAGATCTATTCAGAAGGAAACCAACAAAATTGTTTTCGCATTTTTCTGATTTTTCTGTGATTTTCTACGGTTTTTCTAAGATATGGTCAAAACACACTTATGGAGGAAGAATCTATTTGCAAGGACGTCCCTGGAAAGAAATAAGTATTCACAGACATGCCCTTAGTTTGCAACAAAGTCCCTGGCAGTTATAAGATCCTTGCAATGTGGCCCTTGGTGGCTGGTCGCCGGCGGTCCAGCCGAAATTTCGGCGAGGCCGGCGGTGCCCTCGGCCGGGAAAGAGGTCTGAGGGGAGGAGGAGCTCACCACGGCTCGGTTTGGACCTGAGTTGGGGTTGGGCAGGCCGGCGGCGAGCTGGGGCGGCGGAGCCCGCGGTTGCTCCGGTGAAGCTGCGGCGCGGCCGGGGCAACAAGCGGGCCGGGGAGCTAGAGTTGGGTCTAGAGGAGAGGCTAGGGGTGTCACGCGGCTGCAGGAGTGAGCAGAAGGGGGAGTTCGATGGCGACAACGGTGGGGTTTCATGCGCGCATCGTGCCTTTTATAGGCGGCGAGTGGAGTGGGAAGCGGGAGGCTTCGCCTCGAAGCAAAAGGAGGTGAGGAAGGGGGACCCGGCCGCTGTGGGGCACGTGCGGCGCTTGGCCGGCGGGAGGCGCGGCAGGGGCATGACGCGGGCGCGCGGGCGCTTGACGCGTGGTGCGGCGGGATTTCCCACGCGAGCTGACCGGGCGCGGGGGTGTGGGGGACAAGCTCGGCACGTCCTGGCCGTCCAGGCGACCGGAGGGTCCCGGACGCCGAGGCAGACAGTCGTCGTGTGGCGGCGCGCGTGCGCGCGCTCTGAAGCGCGGACGCGACGGCGCGGCGCGACATCGCCGTTTCCCATTCGGTTTATCGACGTTTGACCAGGATTTGTTCAAAAATTTTGAACTGTGCAAGGAAAAGTGTGAATACGAAAGTTGTAGATCAAAGATCCCTCTACAACTTTTACAAAGGCTGGCATATGAAATTTTGCTTGGATTGGTCAGAATTTGAGCCCAAACTTCCTGTTTTTCTCGGCTCAGTCAAAATGCAAAGGCTGGCGTTGACCGCATTTTTGCACAACTTCCACTCAAAATCTCAAATGCTGCCAATTATGAAAAATGTGTCCCTCAAAAAGACGAACAACTTTTATATTGGCCGAATTTTGAGTGTTTAGACGAATTTTGGAGAACGCAGCAAAAGTTCTAGAAACGGGGTATGGACACTAGGGTTTGAAAAGGGTTTTGGGGGTTTGACCAAAAGTCAACTTGTGTGATTAGGCACTAATGATCATGTTGACTAGGTTTTTGAGGTGTTGGCCAAAGGTTGACTCGATTTGACCAAAGCCAAGATGTTTGACCAGGGTTTTGACCACTAATGAGTGTTGACTTGGTCAAAGGAGGTGATTAGCACTAACTTTCCCTAATTAAAAACCTGGGGCGTCACAGCCTACCCCCCTTAAAAAGAATCTCGTCCCGAGATTCGAAAGTAAAAGACGAAAGTAAGAAGGTGCTTCTGGATAGAAACGGTACCCATGAAGTTAAGCTGGCCTTGCTTCACTTGAATTGTCGGCTTCTTGCCGTGATTGCCCTTATCTGCTCCGGAGCCTTGATTCTACTGCTGGGGCTTGTTCTGCTTAGGGTTCGGGCATTCATTGGCATAATGCCCCGGTTGTCTACAATTGTAGCAAATGCGGGGTGGAAGTTCCTTAGGCTTGGAAACTTGTTGCTGCTCCTTCCGGTACTGGAAAATTCCCGAAGGCTTGTTCTGGGAAGGGGTCACTCTCCAGTGCCCAGATGAAGAGGATTGGGAAGACCCATGAGTGTTCTTCTTGACAAAGCAGAACTTCTTGCCCGATCCACTTCCCGAAGTAAAATCGGCTTGTCGCTTCCTATCTTTCTCTGCCTTTCTCATGGCATCCTCCTGAGAGATAGCTTTATTTACCAAGTCATGATAACTATTGGGCTCCAGCAGATTTAGCCTCTCATACAAGTCGCCATTAAGACCATCACGGAAACGTTCCATCTTTTTAGCATCGGTGTCCACGTGATGTCCTCCGTACTGGCAGAGACTATTGAACTTCTGTGCATATTGATACACGGTATCAACTCCATGCTTAAGAGCCAGCAACTCTTTCATCTTTCTATCCATGAGTCCTTTACGGATATGGTGGTCCTTGAAGGCTTGCTTGAATTCAGCCCAAGTGACTTCGTGTCCAGCAGGTTGCATGGACTTGTAGTGCTCCCACCACATTAGTGCTTCACCATGAAGTTGCAAGGTCGCAAAGTTGGCCTTGCGCTCCTTAGAGCAAGGCAGGATAAACGCAGAAAATTTGGCCTCTATGGCCCTGACCCATGCATCAGCCTCAAGGGGCTCTTCTGCCTTAGCAAACGTTGGGGGCTTCATCCCAAGAAACTGGGTGTATGTGGTGGCCATATGCGGTCCATCCTGATTAGCCCCATGTGGAGGTCTCTGTTGCAACTGTTGGTCCATCTGTTGATGCGCCTGTAGGATCTGGCGCAACACTTCGGTTTGCGTTGCCATGAATGTGCAAAAATGCTGAAATTTGGTGATCATGACCGTCACAATATTTCACACCACTTTGGTATTCAACTCGAGGTCCAAATTTGATCACAACTTTAATTCAAGCATTCAACACACCGCAACCGAGGGGTGTTCAACCATAGCATTACATCGATGCCAAGTTTTGGGACCACCTTAGTAATACATGGGGGTTACAATGCAGCCTAGCCGCACAAGAGGAAACTCCTAGTTCAGCCTACCATAAAAACCAACCAAAAAGCGGCTGCACACACTAGGGGGTTCCTTCCTACTACCACACTCGTACAACTCCTTACTTTATTACAAGCATACCAACTTCCAACTAGATGACAAGTTAGTCTTAGGTTTACTTCCTACTGGTTTGACCTTCCTAAGCCGAAGAAAAGCTCAAGGTGAAGCATGTCCAGACTCTACTCCAGATTCTCCTTGAATGTCCTCAGCATCTCCTTCTTCTTTTGGTCCGGGGATGACACGTTCCGAAGGTGGGGCCGCTATCGCTTCCAGTTGATTCTCTAGTTCGAGCATATATGGATCATTATGTTGTAGCATAAAATTCTGCTCGTGAATGACTTGACTCAATTCTCGTATTTTTGCCTTATCCTTGCGTCTTCTTTTCTTGAGAGTGGCTATCAGTGCTCGGGCTTCCTTCAACTCTTGGGTGGTACTTTCCACTTCTTTAACTCGTTGCTTATAAACTTGGTGTCTATAGAACACACTTTCTCCCACCATCAGTTGATAGGTGTCATACATGGCTTTGGAAAAGCGAACTGAGGTGACGAGATCCGGATTGTGTCGAGAGTTTTCTCGATCGGAGAGGAGAGCTTCTCGTTCGACCCATGGTCTGGGGTGTTGCTCAGGTAAAGGAATCACTTTGGCTGCAGTGCTAGCTACCGAGTCAGGATGCTTCCCACAAAAAGTTGTGAGCGCTTCAAGAGCAGCTTTTTGCACAGTGTTAGCCAGGTTCAACCCTTGTGTCGTACTCTCCCATGCTTCCCAAGCAGGATTTGTCAGGCACACGGGGACTTTCACCTTCACTTCACAATGAAGAAGCTGTCCTGTGGTCATGAGCTCATGTGCCAAGTACTCTGGATAAGCGGTGTACCCAAAGTCCTTTAGGGTGTCCCACAAGAGCGTAGGGAATCCACCCTCCTCGAGGCAGTTCACGAGAGTCCATGCTTCCGCATCAGCCGACGCAGATCCAAAGTTGTCCATCTGGACATAATGACAAATGTGAGAAGCAGATGGATGTGAGTGTACAAGGATAGATTCGGTCAGCGATAGAAAGGGTATGTGGGTAAGAAGTGGGGTAGCCATTGGTACAAACATACAACTTGGCAAAGTTCTGGCAGCTCTGAATAAAAATTCATAACTTAAAAACCAGAGCCCCAAAAATTCCCAAATTCCTGTATCAACTCAGCAAGGTTATGAGGCACATTTTTGGTATTCCAAGGTTGATCTAGAAAGGTCAGGAAGGTGCTTCAATTAAGCAAGGTTTCAGATTAGGTTCCTGGAAAAACAGCATGATAGAGGTTCATTAATCTGAGTATAACTTGAGATATACAGAAGATATGACCGTGAATTTTTGTGAGCCAAAACTAGATTATATATGGAGCAACTTTGGTATAGATCTTCTAGTTGAATTATTTTTAGAACATGGCGCAAAAATTCAAGCAAACAGCCCTATCAGATTTTGGACAGCAACAACATCTACACATGGGAGACTATGCAAAGAATCGCACACTAGCAAAATTTCACCTAGAGAGCACACAAAAACATGTATGGGTTCAGTTTTAAGTTTCTACAATTTTTAACATGATGCATGACGTCCTATCCGTCCTCACAAGGCGATCAAGCCAAAAATCGAAGTTAGTGCCGGTGGTAAGGCTTATATACGTTTCTCCCTATAATAACTAGTCGAGACTATTCGATTCTCACTTAGCGACTTACGAAATGTTGTTAGTGTACTTGCAGAAAAGAACCTTCCGTTCCAGCACTCACAGAAGCGTCCACATACATTGCCGTTCACTATAGAAACGACACCCATGCGTTTATCGCTGCATGGACAACGTCCAACCTCAGACACCCTCCGTTTGAATGGAGTGTATCCTTGCCTCGCATATTCATAATGCGGAACGTACACGTATGGCAAAACGTGGTGACATCACAACCCATGACATGTTCATCTTGTATAGAGCATGTCATGCTTCGTATGACTCTCATACGGTAAGCGCACGTATAAAACACGTGGGCATCCAACCGAGAAGATAGGATCCGTGGAATGGATTGCCCTGTCAACCCTCGCATACTCGTGATGCGGCACAGCACACGTATAAAACACGTGGCTTAAGAAGTGCTGGAAGTTAGCAAAATAAAACATAGATTTGTAAGCCACCTGAAAGAACCCAAAAATTCCCACTAGGGCCTCTCGGTCTATGTCCATTCTTAACGAACCAACGTATTTGCAAATACAAACAATATTGGCAAGTTTTATTCAAAAACAAGTGATTAAGGTTGTTAATTAAACTTTGGTGTGTATTAATCGCTCTGGTACCAGCTGTGACAACCCGCCCGAGAAAATATTGTACTATCGCCTGAACCAATCCACTTGGGTCATTAAGCGATAATAAAGTACCATCCCGTCGTAAGTTGCCGGGTCAAAGCCCGGTAAATCACTTGGGTAACACACAGAGGATCGAACATATGCATTAAAACTCACACGAAGGCGAGTCCAGAGTACAAACACAAATTAAATCCAATTCTACCCCTAAGGGTTAATTATTACAAACAATGGTTCATGACATGATAAGTAAAGGTTCAGAGTTCGAAAACAGCAGAATAATAAACTAGCGATACGATAGACATCACAGGAGGCCATCCGTGATGCCATCACCCGTCGTCATCCACCCATTCCATCTCCCAGCCGGGTGGAATCTCTCCAGGCCACACCACATCACCTGCAACAACATTTATATAGCAAGGCTGAGTATACTAATACTCAGCAAGACTTAACCGTCGGGTGATAACTACATCACCAAACTGTAGACATGATAGGCTTTTTGGCCGTGAAGTTCTTTTGCTGAAAAGCAACAAAGAGTAGGTCCTTACTTTCAATATTTTAACTCAAATTGTAGTTAATTACCATTTCTAAGTGAGCCAACTATTGCAATCAAGACTTGTACAATACAATTAATCCACACAGTAATATTCACATAGTTCCATCATTAAGGGATATCATGGCCAATTGATTAAGCAGTCTCAGATAAAAGTGAGAGGCCGACAATCGATTGATTAAACCCTTGCAAGGTAAAGCTAAACACACGGAACGGTGCCCTCACAAAGTTGGCACCGACCAGGCGGTTCCCGTCGATCTTCGGTTCGGGATAAGGATTATAGTCTCGGGTACAAGGCTATCTGGTATGCCCCCACACAGTACATCCAGCCTCACACATGTACCCACCTCCCGGTTGCAAGTCGGGCAGGTGACTACTCAAGATTAGTAACAGCAAATCCCTTGCCGCCTCAATCGGGTACTAGGCTTACCGGTCCCATTCCCGACAAGTGCTTAGTACGTTCAAAAGCTTAGCCCACGAAAGCCACTGGACCGGAGCCCAAATCCCATGCTCTTACCACATGAGCAATCCATTTATAAAGATCTTATGATTCCAACATAAGAACCTATTCTCGCGAGTGACGAACATCACTCGACTTTTACCGGGTCCTATAGCATAGTAGCTATCACCCTAGCATACTAGTAAAAGAGCATAGGTACCTAGGGATCATGCATCTAGGGTTTCAATTCAACTCCTGAAACGTAAATGCACAAACATAGCAAAGGTAGTTGCATAATTTTAAAGAGAAGGGTTAATGATCCGGGGCTTACCTTCGTTGGCAAGGTTAGCCTTGGGCCCTTCTGGACTTTGGTCCAGGTCCTGAGCTACGTCCACGTACTGCAGCTCACCGCTAGCTCCCTCGTCTCCTCCTTCCGGCACGAGCGTATAGCTACCGTCGGAAAGATCTACACGAGGATGTATATACAAGATTTAATTGGCAGTTTTCATTTAATTAATTACAAAATAACATATGACAACCATGAAGTGTATGGTTGGCAATATTCACCTTGACAAACACATATTTGGTATATTCTTTCTATCAACGTAATGTCATGTGGTGCTTTGTTATTTAATCTTTTTGATAGTGACTGTGTACATATTTATACAAATTAATTAATTTAATTCACAAAAACAGCAAGGGTTGGCCCTAGGCTCCTAGGCATGCTACCCAACACATCCATAGGGTCAACTAAGGGTGGAAGTGGGGTTTTCCGATTTATATCTATTATGGAGCATAAATTGGCTTCCAACGTTTTTATCCATAAATTAATTCATAAAATATAGTGGGTGTTGTTTCTGAAGCTCTATAGACCTACACAAAGCCACTGCACAAAACTTCACCTTTAATTGAGCTATAAATTAATCATACTAAAAATGACAATTTCTAGCTACCACAAATAAGATAAATTCATATAAAAATAAATAAATAACTTATGGATCCAAACTTTCTCACACATGACCTCTGGTCCAAAACTAAGCTATGCAACCATCATATACTTCAAGGGCTATTCTACATTTTGAACTAAGGATTTACATTGAAAACTAAGCATAACTCAGGAACAAATATTTCTGGTAGATATAAAATCATGATTAATTCACCAGAAGTGAGTCTACGCATATGAAGACTATACTCAGAAGTTAGGCACAAAAACATATTTATATACAGCTACAAAAATCATTAAGGCAGATTCAGTATAAATACCAAATAAATCATATTAAACGATTTTCTCAACAACTTTATGCAAATTTTGGTGTAGGGCCTACATATGACATTTCTCACAACATATCCAAAAGGCAGCTTGAGATCACTTGTATATTTTGAACTACAGCAAATCTAGGTCAAACCGATTTCAATTTTTCATGCAAAATCTGTCAGTCAAAAGTATGGTCATGTTTTGCAAAAGTTGTAGATCTATTCATAGGGAAACCAAAAAAATTGTTTTGGAATTTTTCTGATTTTTCTGTGGTTTTCTACGGTTTTTCTAAGATCTGGTCAAAACACACTTGTGGAGGAAGAATCTATTTGCAAGGACATCCCTGGAAAGAAATAAGTATTAACAGATATGCCCTTAGTTTGCAACAAAGTCCCTGGCAGTTATAAGATCCTTGCAATGTGGCCCTTGGTGGTGGGTCGCCGGCGGTCTGGCCGAAATTCCGACGAGGCCGGCGGCGCCCTCGGCCGGGAAAGAGGTCTGAGGGGAGGAAGAGCTCACCACGGCTCGGTTTGGACCTGAGTTGGGGTCGGGTAGGCCGGCGGTGAAGCTGCGGCGCGACCGGGGCAACAAGCGGGCCGAGGAGCTAGAGTTGGGTCTAGGGGAGAGGCTAGGGGTGTCACACGGCTGCGGGAGTGAGCAGAAGGGGGAGTTCGACGGCGACGGCGGCCATGGCGTGCGGTGGCGGAGTTTCACACGCGCGGAGGGGAACAACCGTGCCTTTTATAGGCGGCGAGTGGAGTGGGAAGCGGGAGGCTTGCCTCGAAGCAAAAGGAGGCGAGGAAGGGGGACCCGGCCGCTGCAGGGTGTGTGCGGTGCTTGGCCGACGGGCGGCGTGGTAGGGGCACGATGCGGGCGCTTGACGCGTGGTGCGACGAGATTTCCCACGCGAGCTGACCGGGCGCGGGGGTGTAGGGGACGGGCTCGGCGCGTCCTGGCCGTCCAGGAGACCGGAGGGCCCCGGACGTCGAGGCGGACAGTCGCCGTGTGGCGGCGCGCGTGTGCGCGCTCTGAAGCGCGGACGCGACGGCGCGGCGTGACGTCGCCGTTTCCCATTCGGTTTACCGACGTTTGACCAAGATTTGTTCAAAAGTTTTGAACTGCGCAAGGAAAAGTGTGAATACAAAAGTTGTAGATCAAAGATCCCTCTACAACTTTTACAAAGGCTGGCATATGAAATTTTGTTTGGATTGGTCAGAATTTGAGCCCAAACTTCCTGTTTTTCTCGGCTCAGTCAAAATGCAAAGGCTGGCGTTGACCGCATTTTTGCACAACTTCCACTCAAAATCTCAAATACCGCCAATTATGAAAAGTGTGTCCCTCAAAAAGACGAACAACTTTTATATTGGCCGATTTTTGAGTGTTTAGACGAATTTTGGAGAACGCGGCAAAAGTTCTAGAAACGGGGTATGGACACTAGGGTTTGAAAAGGGTTTTGGGGGTTTGACCAAAAGTCAACTTGTGTGATTAGGCACTAATGATCATGTTGACTAGGTTTTTGAGGTGTTGGCCAAAGGTTGACCCGATTTGACCAAAGCCAAGATGTTTGACCAGGGTTTTGACCGCTAATGAGTGTTGACTTGGTCAAAGGAGGTGATTAGCACTAACTTTCCCTAATTAAAAACCTGGGGCGTCACACTAGCGCTCCCGGTAGCCCGGCTATAGCACTTCGTATGAATACAGAGCGGTGAACCTGCGAGTTCGGGTCGGATCTTACCCATGGTCGAACCACATAGGCATCAGGAAGAACGAGTTCCAACATATTTATGCACTTCAACTAGATCGAACAGGGTTAAACACACAAACGGATATGTGAACTTATGAACCTACTCAACTAGATCAAAAGGTTGTGTCACGAAGAACACAAGCCTCTAAATCAAGAACAGATGAAGAACACAAGAACATATCACCCATATATGAATAACACTTTAGCCTGATTGGAAAATGTAGAAATACTTACTTTAGTTTAAATGAAGAACAACAAGCACCTCTCACCTTCATCCCTCTCTCCACACACACAACCCATAAGAGAGAAATGAGAGAGGAGGAGATAGTTGGAGTAGAATTGGCTTGTCTCATTTCTCACCCTCCCCTTCTATTTATAGCTGAGAGACACCTCGGGTCCGAGCGCCAAAACACCCTCTTGCACACACCATCGTCTTGGGGGGCCAATGGACAACTGCCATCTGAAAGCAGATGGCGAACCGTGCAAAAGTCGGTTCGGTCGAACCCTTTTTTAGTTTCCTCCGTTTGTGTTGTGCTTTCTCTAGGTGGTTGTCTTGTGGGCCCTTATGATGGTTCCAGGTGTACACGGTGTTTTGAGGCGGTTTGGGTAGGTGGTGGGCCCTTGAATCCTTGTGTTGTACACGTAGCGGAGCTTGATTCGTTGTGGGTTGCTTCACTTGGATTGATGACGTGTCATGGACACATGGGATCCTATGTGGCAACCTCTCGTTTGGAACTGAGTGGCATGGATCAAAGAGTTGTGCTTTCCCTCCATTTCTTGTGCTAAATGATTGCATTCGAATATTCATCACCATTTGTGGAACTGTCAGTATTAACTCCTATTCTAGTGTGGATACGTGCATTTCATGTATTATATGCAAGAGTTGATGACCTAAAAGTGGTACTTAATAGTCGTCAACAGGGTGCTGCCGCGGCCGGGCGGTGCGCCGCGCCGCGCCGCCGCCGGCGGTGAACAGAGGATTGTTTTTAAAAAATTGTCGAAATATTTTCAACAAGTTGAGCAACATTTACATGAAAAATGTTGGTGCAGCCGGTTTGAAAAATGGTGGATCCAACAATTGCAGAAAATGTCGAAAAATGTTGAAGAAAAAATATTGATTTAACAATTGTCAAAAAATGTTGGTTCAACATTTGTTTAAAAATGTTGGTTGAACATTTTCTATAAAAATGTTGATCTAACATTTTTTGAAAAAAATGTTGGTTCAAAAAAATGTTGTCCAACATTCTTACTGAAAATGTTAAAAAAATATTGCTCCAGAAAATGTTGGTTATCATTTTTTTTAAATGTGATCAATATTTATTAATTGGTTAAAAATGTTGAATGAATCACTGATGGCTGAATATTGGTGGGCTCGTGGCTTTGGTGGGTTGGAAGTTTCCATGCTTATCCACCTTCCGCAACCACGAAAGCTCATCTTATATTGATCGTTTTTATTTTCCAACAATCACATCTCATAATTATTAATTACAAAATGTTAAAACATTTTTTAAAAAATATTGCAACATTTTTTTAAAAAATAGTGAACCAACGTTTTTCATAAAAAGTTGAATCAAGATTTCATGAAAAGTGTTGTACCAACATTTATTGACAGAAAACGTCAGATCCAACATTTTCCAAGCATTTTCATAAAAATATTGGTCAATATTTTTGAAAATGTTTCAACATTTCTTGGGAAAAAAAATTTCCAACATTTTTCTTTTATCCCTTTCTCCCCCGCTTCCGCCCGTGGGCAGCGGCGATGGCATGCCGGCCGGCTGCAGCGATGCGCGAGGTAGCTGGGCTGGCTGTTCGCCGCGGTACGTGGGGAGCAGTGGTCGGGAGCTGCAAAGGGGGCGCATGGCACGACGACGTCACGCAATACGCGACGTCGAACTTCGACCGCGACAACGCCATGACCCGAGATCTGGTCGTGGCCGCACAACAGTGGCTCATGCGGCGCGAGGCAGGGCGGTGGTGGTTGTGACGGCACGCGTGAGGTGGAGTGGGTCGGTGGTGCGCGCGAAGCCCCGGCAAGCGGCGGCGTCGACGTCGGCGCGACAACAGGGTGGAGGCGCGAGCACGGGGCCGTGAGGGAGCAGGAGAGGGTGGGTTAGGGTTATCAGATCCAAAGGACACAAGTGGTCGCACGGATCTGAAACGATCTGAAACAGTGACAGTTTCGATTCCATATATATATATATATGATTTTCCTTCCGCAAGCTATGTAGGAGCCCGCTGCGTGCGTGGTGGGCGTGGGCCCGAGCTCCTATATAACTACCGGAAGATGGATAAGTCTACGAACTTTCAGCCCACCAAAGCCCATCTAATTGTATGTTTTTTATTTTCCCACCAGCCCACCTCATGACTCTTAAATAAAAATGTTCCAACAATTTTCAGAAATGTTACAACATTTTTAAGAAATGTTGGTTTCGTTAACTATTTTTGGCAACATTTTGCAAAATGTTACAACATTTTTTAAAAATGTTGGACAACAATTTCTTCTGTTCAACATTTTTCGCAAATGGTCCAACATTTTTATGAAATGTTGGTTTCAACAACTATTTTTTGTCAATTTTGTCAACATTTTGTCAACATTTTTTTTGCAAAATGTTGGACAACATTTTCTAGAAAAAAATTCAGCATCTTCTCTTCCACCTCCGGCGCGCGAGACGCAAGGTGCGGCGGCCAGCTGCACGGTGTCGCGCGGGGCGCATGGGCGCGGCGGCCGACGACGCGCGGGCGCGCAGGGGGGACGCACGACGGCCGGCCGCAAGGCGACGAGCGAGCGCGCAGGGGGGCCGCGGCGGCGTTGGCGGGAGGCCGTGGCGGGCCGGCGGAGGTCGGTGGGCGCGGGGACCGCCGGCCATGGCGGCGGCGCGCGGGTGGTGTTGGCGCGCATGGGTAGAGGGGAGGTAGAAGAAGACTAGGGTTATCTTTCATGGGCCTTCGTGGGCTGTTAGTTGGGCTGCTGGTGAGTTATAGTTCGTTTGCGAAAAATCTTTCGGAAGACATAGGATTTCTGAGAAATCTGGTGGGCCGACCTGTCTACTATGACAGTAGAGTTAGAGTCCTTTATGGGCCTATTTAGCATTCAACTCCCAGAGCCCAATACCAGGCCCACGGTCAACTTTTGGTCTGGGGCCACACCTGATTTTTTTCCATTATTAAAGCTCCTTAAAAATCATTGCAACGAACAGAAAGAGTCTCAAAAGGGAAACACAACACCCAGACAAAGCATTTCTGGCGCCGTTCCTTTTGAATTTACTTGATGGGGCGCTGCTCTTTTTGTGCACCTCTTGAAATAAAGAGGAGTGGCCGGCGGTGCCCCTGGCCTTGCCTTGCCCCTAAAAAGTCCTGTCCATCTAGTAAAGAGATAATGTACTGTTAATAATGAAGAGCCAGCGCCATAGTTCAGAATGAGCGCATTGTCAACACTAGAAAATCACTCAATACATAAGCGCAGTACACATGCTGTTGAGCTAACATAACACAGCACATAAGTGTACATTCATAACCAATCAAGTCAAAAAAAAAATCTTACACCTGTCAAGATTGCTAATGTGCAAGCCCTTGGGGTTCAAGATTACACCTGTCTAGAAAGGTAACGACATGGGTATATGCTGTACTAGTACATGATTACAAGTCAATCCCAGCAGTCATCAGTAACAAGGTTCATAGCAGGGCCTACACTTGACAAGACGCTGTCCTATCCGGTCCTTGTCGTTGCCGCAAACAAACTTACGGCACCCCTTTGGGTGCAAGATGTCGAACCTGGCTAGGGCAGAACGCGCAGGCCGTCCTGTGCTGGGAAAGCGGCTCTTCTGCAAGCAATTAAGTTGAAACCAAGATCAACATCAAATCACACCACTAATAACATTGTGGTTTAACATCAAAGCACTGCATGCAGTCGAGAAGGAAGAAATTCAGACAATAAACTAATTAAGCATTACATGTACTACCTACTTACCAATTATTGTGCATACTTTGACGATGGGAGCGCTGGGTGGTCGACGTCGGAGGAGGATGGCCGGTAGTGGACCTTGGCGAAGAAGCGCTTGATTTTGTTGGTGCTGCGGCTGCGAGCCCAGAAGTTGAGGTGGAACCATATCTGGTCCCTGAAGCCAACGCGTTGTTGCATCAGGGGTTTCACAGCATCAAACTCGCCACCCTGCTGCATCATGTGCATAAGCGTCATGTCATGATCAGCACGCGGCAAACAACTATTAGTGATCTCGGACAGTCTTCTGATGAAAAAGGCAGTTAAGCGCGTACCTGGTGCCTGGCATTGTAGTGGCAGAGAGCATCTCGGACAGTCTTCATGAGGAAGGCGTCACGCTCTCTGTAACCAATTAAATATATTTTTCTATAAATTTGCAAAGATCTTGATGAGAAAACAGTACACCAACATCTGGATGAATAGTTTATCGGTGACTAATTTTGAACAGGGCTAGTTGCAGTCAAGGTATCTGTTATAATATATATTGCGGCGCAGGAGAGAGTGTACGTACCTTTCTGCGCGCAGCGTCATGGAAGACGGAGGCGACGGAGGAGGTGCCGCCTTGCTGATGCGTCCTTGAGCTTGCGCTTGTCCCGGCCGCTCAAGCCGCGGTTCTGCAGCCGTTGCTGCTCCTCGCGGGACAGCTCCGGCAGCAAATCCTTCCACGCCGTGGTCGTCCACACTTCAGCACATCCAACTGATCCCGTCGCCGACGAATCCATTGGATCCAATCCCCGATCTCCTCTCTGTCTGTGTCTTGCACACTCGCCTGGCCCTGTCCCGGGGGAGACGCCGGGGTTTTTACGAGAGGAGAGTCGGGGGAGTCCGAGTGTGTCCCTACTCCGAAATCCGAACGAACCCCAAGGCAACAGCAACAGGGCCCGATGGGAGGAGTTGCAAGTTGCAACTGGGTCGAGTTTGCGGGCCTGATGGGAGCAATACGACAGAGATCATCGTCGAGGCCCACGGTCAGCTTTCGGTCGTCTAAAAAATAAAGATGATTCCCTGGAAAAAATCTGAGTGCTAAACATGCATCAGAGATCAGTATCCTGTAAAGCTGTTTACAAACAGAACTCTAATTTGGGTATTACTGGGGTTGCTGAAGAGGATTGGATAGGTTTGATCAGGATTAAGAAGGATTGATGACTGAAGAGGGTATTAACCGAACCAGCCATTAAATGAGTTGATGAAAGAAGACTATCTGCAATTCTGCATGTCTGTCACCTCATGAATTTGCATTTTGCAAATTACGCTTGTATCTTATTTGTGCCAGTCATGCATATCGCCCGTCTCGAATTCGCAACCCAAGCTAGCGACAGAATGAAGCAGAATGATATACGTAGACGTAGCTATGGAAATGAGCCAGGGAGTTCCTGAAAACGAACCCAATACTTTGCCGCTGCGTGTCGCGACAAGACAAGACAGTCGAGCGACGACGACATGTGATACACGCATCAACGACTGATTAACCCGCACACTTTCTCACGAGGAGACCGACAAGTTCTCCATCTGATCAGATGATGACAAGCACATCACATTCAAGAACACCAAACTAATTACGACGACGACACAAATCCTCGACACGCCGGCGGCGAGCACACATCAGGCGGCGCCGCCGCCGCGCCATATGTATGTAGTAGCTGCGGAGCGAGCGAGCGGGATCGATCCCGACCCCGGCCCTGCTCTCTCGCCACCGATCAGTCGTAGAGCGGCGGGCACTTGAACCCCGGCGGCGCGTGCTTGCCGCAGGTGATGAGCAGCTCGAGCGCGACGGGGAGGTAGATGTTGATGTTGAGCAGGCGGGCGCGGATGGTGGTGCAGAGGCAGAGCGCCGCGTCCAGGTCCGCGATCCCCTGCACCAGCGGGCAGCACTTGGACCGAGCCTCCTGCCCGATCACCAGGTGGATCAACCCGCTCAGCACGTCCACGCACGCGTTCAGCTTCAGCGCGTCGATCGGGCACGTCCGACCCGCCGGCGGCGTCGGTGGAACGTACGGCGGCGACGGCGGCACGTAGGGCGGCGTCGGAGGGGTGTACGGCGGGACGTAGGGCGGCGTCGGAGGAGTGTACGGAGGGACGAAGGGCGGGGACGGCCGTGGCGTTGGCGGCACGTACGGAGGGACGAAGGGCGGGGACGGCCGCGGCGTTGGCGGCACGTACGGCGGGACGTAGGGCGGCGTCGGAGGAGTGTACGGCGGGTTGCAGGGCGGGCAGTTGGACGGCGGCTTGCCGTGGTGCTTGGGCGGCTTGCCGTGGTGGGGTGGCGAGCCGCCGCCTGAGCCGCCGGAGCCGGGGGAAGGCCACGTCGGGGAGCCGCTGCCGGGCGCCGGGTACCCCGGGCGGCCACCGCCAGGCGACGGCGGGAGGCAGTTGCTCGACGCCAGCGAGCCCCGCAGGAGCACTGCGGCGAGGAGCAGCAGGAGGACGCGAACGGAGGCGGGGGTGGTGGTGGTGGTGGTGGCCGCCATTGCGCCGGCTCGAGCTCAGCACAGCGATCGGTGGCCGTGACGCGCTGTGCGCACTGCTCACGCCCCCTTTTATAGAGGCGCGTCGTCACGGCTGGAGTGAAGGTGAGGTGAAGCACAGCGCTCAGTGAAGCACACTACTAGCCAGCGCAGTGCACAGTGATCTCGCTCTGGTGGCAATCTCTCACAGGTGTCGGCTTGTGGAGGCACGAGCGACGAGCCAGAGCCAGCCAGCCAGCACGATTTGTCAACGCTAATCTCCTCATCGCCATGTGAGTGACTCTGCCGAGCAAGCGAAGTGCATGTGCATGCAGGTATGGACGGCCGGGATGGGCGACAGGTGTTGCCGCGGCCGGCACCTGGCGAGGACGCGCGCGCAAGCGGCCAACGGCCGGGGGCTCACGGGCCGGCCGGCGGTGGCGCAGCGGAAAGCAAGCGCCCCGCGCGGTTCCGGCAGCAGCCGTGGCTAGCTACCCTACCCATCCCTACCCTGCCGCCGCGGCCGGGCGCGCCCGGAACACGGCAAGGGCAAGGCGATGGCGCGGGGACCGATGGGGCTGGCCGGGCCACGGGGGCGCGAGCTCGAGACTTCCCGGGCGCGGCCAGGCACGGAGGGACGCCGGACGCAGCAGAGACTGACGTGGTTGTCCTCTGCGGCGCCCGTGACCCGCCGGGTTTTGGAGCGTTCCGGCGACGCGAGGTCGTCGTCGTCCGCCATCTCGGGTGGTGTGTGAGCTTTGCAGCGTTTCCATTTCCGTCAGCGGACAACAGCGACCGATGCGTGGCGCGTCCTCGTGAGCGGGGTGTAGATGACTAGATGTGCGTGATCCTGGCTAAACGCTGGGTGGATACGATGCGACCGGATCATACCCTGCCCAGCCGAGTTCAGCAATGGAGGAGTCACAGGTTTCAAAAGGCTGTTCATGCGCGACAGCTGCAGGATCAGAACAAGATCTCTGTTTACTTTTCATTTCTTGGGAGTTTTTTTAGGTGTGCAGGTTTCAGTGGCTCGATCGGTTCAGCACTGGATTATTGAGCATCTATCCCGACGCTGTATACTACTGAACTGAATCTTTGATTCAGAGAAATCAGCAGAGGGCCGGTATAATTTTGTGATGTAAAACATGGATGGGACTAGTGTTTCAGGTTTTTATACTCTATTCCGGCCTTGAATTTCTTGGGAACTCCGGATATAAAGTAGTATAAACAGAGACGGCCAGCATTATCATGTCAAAACAAACCAGGGTGACAAAATTCATAATCACAACGCACAATTGGCAAAAAGGATCAGATCAATCTGAGCACGTGGACAACCTATACTTCTCTGCTCACTCTCAGCCAAACATCACAATATGCCGATGCCTATACTTTTTCTTAGAAATACGTAGGGGATGTAGCTTTTCTTCTTTAAGTTTCCTGGAATCGCAATTTGAATGTGTTACCGGGATGCCTTCCCTACTCTCAGCATCTCGCCACAACCACAATGCGATGCGACACGCCCGTCGTCTGGCTCCCGTTCGACTTTTTTTTTATTCGACTTCTTCTGCAGTATTTTCCTGTCTGCCGAACGAAGCTCGAAGCTCATGGCTGATCTGATCTCTCGCAGGACTCAAGTCTTTTCATATAAGTTTACTTGTAGATCTGGTTGTGTACAAGTAACGTGTGTAGGGTTGGTGTGCGTACGTACGTGAATATATACTAGCTGTACGTTGATGAAAGGCTTACAAAAGGAGGTGATTCATACCTGTATCACTCTCAGGTGTATGCTTGAGGTGCTCCTGCACCCTGTTTGTCTATGTACTGCAGCAATCACCAGCAATACAAATTTTCTCCTCCCTATCCACTACTCTGCTTTCACAACAACACTCTCATTGCAGCTGATCTAACTAACTATCAACAAGATCGCTAACCTGGGCGCACACCAACCATTCTAGCCATGATTATTATAATAATTATTACACCATGCTGCAATCAGATACATCGTTATCTCGCTTTGGCAATCAGCCAACCAGAGTGTGATTGTGCCGAGCGAGACATCTGGGGAGGTGCATGTCACATCTCCAGGTATATCGGCAGTTAACATCAAAGCTAATTTTTTGCTATACAATTTTAAACCAAACAAGCGTCCAGCGACCAGAAGAATCACCAATCTGCTCTTCCGTTACAGCAGAACCGTCTGTCATCTCTGCACCTTTCCTGTAATAAAAAAAGCGACTAGCAGTTAGCTTCAGTTCTTTTTCGGATCAGTGAGCTCCATTAGTCATCTTTGATAAACTGGTAATGCTCTTTGTTCATGTGCTACTCACCACGCTGAGTTGAGCGAGGCCTCGGCGATGCTGATGCCATGTCATTTAGATCTTGTAATGGTGTGAGTTGCTTGACAACTTCATCCATCAATGGACGGGACTTGCTATCACGGCTAAGGCAGTAATGGCAGATCTGAGCAACTTTCTGCACCCCTTTCACGGAGTAGTTCAGCCCCAAGCGAGGATCTACGAGCTGAAAGAGCCTTCGCCGATCATTTAGGTAAGGCCTTGCCCACGCAACCAAGTTCTGCTCCCCTGTAGGCCGCTTCTTGTCCATTGATCTTCTGCCCGTTAACATCTCGAGTAGCACAACCCCGAAGCTGTAGACATCACTCTTAGATGTCAAGTGCCCTAAAAACAGTATGCATGACATGAGTAACAAAACGTGACATATTAACTGCTTAAAGAAACAATCATAATTGACTACTATGTTAATCTTTTCTAGCTTCAGTTTTTGTATACAAATCCCGTGGGAAAAAAATACTACAGGATGAAGAAAGGTTATGGTCATTCACATTAGCAAAAAAAAGTATGTGCAATTCCTTTGGTTGTAATTAGTCAAACAAATTTGGATAGAGAAATCATAGTACACAAGCAATCATATATGTAACAGTAGCTCTATTATCAAGAAGATCCGTTATTTATGTCTAGGGCCCTCACAATATCAAGAACTATAACAGAGAATCCTAAAAAACAGGAAAAAAAAGATGGAACTATAGTTGGTGGAAAACTCAAAAAAGCAGAATGACCCCCCGACCCCCCCCCCCCCCCCAGAGTTTTAAAAAGATCAAGTGATTTTAGCATCAAATTTGGTGAGAATGAGAAAATCTGCAACCTCAGAGAAACATTGTAAAGTTCAAACACATAGCAGGTAACAGCAAGCTACAGAATTTTTGCTACAAATACCAACTGAAGCTAAAAGTTCTCATCGGTACCTGTCATTACATACTCTGGCGCAGCATAACCATAGGTGCCAACAACACGAGTAGAGACATGAGTTTTATCACCCTGAGGACCAGCTTTTGCTAAACCGAAATCAGACAGTTTTGCATTGTACTCCTGTAAAAGCAAATCACCACAGTTAACAAGGTAGCAGTATTATATAAGCATGATATGAAACAGATATAGCAGAGACAGTACCGCATCAAGAAGAATATTTGATGTCTTAAAATCCCTGTAAATAACTGGTTTGGGACCTCCATGGAGGAAGGCTAGGCCTTTTGCAGCACCTAGAGCAATCTTCATTCTGTTTGGCCAAGGTAGGGGAAGAGCCCCTTCAAGATTAAACAAAGTAAGGTGACACAATCATAAAAGGGAGAAGACAGAAATATTATCATCAATCAGGAAAGTCAACAAGATTTAGGCACAGACAGTAAAATTAAATAACGTTAACTTAAGTTAGCAATGGAATGGACACCACCATTGCTAGTAAGCATCCGTCCTTGATTCCTTGGATATTTGCCCACTATTATTGTAGATGACTGATGATTTTTTTCTTTTGGAAATCCACCATCTATTGACTAAGATGATAGATGGCACAAGTAAAACACAAAATATAATAAATCGGATAGGGCAACTTGCTCAGGTATACACCAGTGACCACAAGATATTGCACCATACACAGTAACATGATATATCCATAGTCAAGTCAGAATTTAACGATCTCTCTGATGTCTCAAGGACAAAAGAAAACAACAACAACAAAGGTTGCTCAGAAAAGTGTAAAATGACTTATAAAGGAAGTAATACACAAGATACGTCCAAGGAGGAAATGAATGTAGTAAAACACTAAATCTACTCGACTTAAAGCAATTACGTTGGTAGGGATTGCTTACTTCTGAATAGATGATTTTCAAGACTTCCTCGTGCCATGAATTCATATACAAGTAACCTTTGATCATCCTCAATACAATATCCAATCAGCTTAACAAGGTGTTTATGATGCAACTGTCCCAAAAAGTCAATCTCTGCCTGAAAATGTGATTTCTTTTAAAATTCATAGCTACAATTAAAAAACATATTGTAGATGCCATACAATACTTACCACCCATTCTCTATGACCTTGAAGAGCATCTTGCTTCAAACTTTTAACTGCCACAGTAACACCTGTGCCAGGTTTTGCAGGAGCAGTGCTGTTTGGCTCGATCCATCCCTTGAAGACATAACCGAACCCACCCTCCCCAAGAATACTGTCTGGCCTGAAGTTAATAGTGGCAGATTTCAACTCCTGAAAGGTAAACTGAAGTAGCTTGGGGGGTGTTTTCTTTTCAATTGTTGCATCAACACCATTTTCACCATCATGTTTTGTCTGAAAATGATCACCAAGCTCTCGATTGCTAGCATTCAGATACCTCGTCTCTGCTGCTACAGAGAAAAACGTTGCTTGAGCACATCACACAGAAAAAAGAAGGACAAACCTTTACCCAGCAAGTGCTTAGATAAGATGGAACACATTTCCCAAGCGCAATAGCTATTCGATCTCAGGCTCCCCCACATCCAAATTGGTTAGACAAGTTGATAGGCATTGACCCAAAGTATTATGTACTTTCTCAGCTTTTAATATAGGACAAAACCTATCCAGTTGACTTGAAGTATCATGCTTATGTTTTGTTATGTTATCCAGGTTAATCATTTGTGGGGTGTCACTTTCAGGCAATATGATAACATAACAGCAGCAAGCAACACAAGTCAGATGTAATTGGCTCCTGGAACCAATGAACCAAAGACTTTTCTTCATGCTTTGATCAACTCAGCTTCAACTTTTTTGGGTATCAACAGAAAATCTCAATTGACAATTGAAATGTGACACAATGAATCATTGAATTCAATTAAGGTATTTGGATGGAAACATAAGGAGCGCAAATTATTGACAGACAGGAAGGGGATTTTCATACTGATCATATTAACACATTCTTTTACATCTTATTCGTGCATCATTCACATGATTGTGCTGAAGCTCATAAATATTCCATGATTAAGCTCATAAACAGCAAAGAACATCACTATGCAATCAAGTGCTGACTAAGCTCATAAATGCTCGGCCAATGCCGTACTAGTCTGTTTTAATCAGCACCTGATAACCATGAATGTCTTGTTCAAAGGTTAATCAACCATTACATCCACATTTCAGTGAGGATTGAGAGCATGGTCCTCGTGCAAACTACGCAAAGGACATCCTGCAAATGTTTACCTTGAGTTTCAATCCAAAGGCCCAAGCTTTATCCTTGTTTGACGTTATAACCTTCATGCTAATCTATTCATTGCTCCTAACCTATGAAGGAGTACTAAGCAAAATCGTCTGATCAAATCCATGATAAACCCAAGGAATACGGGTAAGAGTGCCCGGGACTGACAGAGCCAGGAAGAAGAAAGAAGCACTTCCTTTCTTTTCCATAGACGATCGGCACATCAGTCATGGCTAGGCTAGCATATCACAACATCACGCTAATCGCCAAACCAAGCCTTTGCCACTAAGGAACAAGCAAGCGGGAACAAATCTTTGGCAGAACCGAACAAACGATCGCCATCCACCAACCAACCGACTGAAAACGGAATTAGGAAAAGAAGAATAGGACAAGATTCGAGCCGCCACCTGCGTCGTGGACGTGGCTGGCCTTGGCCGTGCCGGAACCATCGCCGTCCGCCGCCGCCGCCGCGGTCGCCGGCCGGAAGCACGCCCCGCGGAGCCCCCGCGCGACAGCGGCCCAGCACCCGCACCCGCCCTGCTGCTGCTTCTTGGGACTCATCTCTTCCCTGCTGTCCGCCCAGGCGAGGAGGTCAACGGCCTACAGCTCCTCCCGCACGCCCATCCGGCACGGCTGACTGCCCGGCCCGGCTCCCTCCCTCCCTCTCGCTCACTCCGCCGTCCCGTCGAAATCCCCCGACGACCTCGAGCGAGACGAGGCTTGCCTTGCCGGGGGCGGGCAGCAAGATAAGTGCGATGCGGGGGGCGGCAAAGGGGAAAGCGAAAGCGAAAGGTGGCGCGCGGTGGGGGTGCACAAGTCGGAGAAGCAAGCTGGGGGGAGGGAGTGGGGGAGTGTGGCCGGGTCAGTGGTGGTGGCGGTGGTGGGCCGCCCCGCCCGCCCCCCGTCAGCGTGAGCACTGGCACTGGCGCTAGTGCCGCGGCAGCAGCAGCAGCAGCGACGGGTCGCCGTCGTCATGATGCGGGGGATGCGGCCGAGGGGAAAGGGGCTTTTCGGCGCGGCCTTTTGCTGGCGGCTGCGGCTGCGGCGCGGCCTTGCCTGCCGCACACTGGCTGGCGGGCTCTCTGGCTGCCGCCTTTTCTCTCCCGCGCGTCAGCTGAACGACCGGGCGGTGAGACGAGGCGGCCGGATTTTACCGCTCGCCTCGCCGGGTTGATTCGATTCCGTTTCTTTCTCCGGCGTGGAGGGTGGGGAGGTGGGAACGGAATTGTGGGCGGGGGAGGGAGTGGGAGCCTACGCTGCGGAGCACCAGCGGGATGAAAACCGCGGCAAGTGGGGATTGGGGAATGGCCGCGGGCCAGATGTGTTTAGTTTAAACAAATTGACAAAAATTCTTGATGCCCATTTCAATGTTTATTAAGAGTAATAAACGTATATTAACTATAAAACTAACTAAATGAATGGATGAAAAATTGCTATCAAGCTTAATTAATCTGTTGTTATAGATTGTTTACGGTAGCACAACCTAAATGTGGCATAATTAAGCTCATTATATTCGTCTCGCGATTTGAATATTTGATCCGGGGTTATAGAATAGATTTTGTCATTAATTTATATTTAATACTTCTAATTGGTGTCGCTAGTTTGATGTGATGGGTGGACCGAGAAACATTTGGACAGAACACCCCTCGAATGCATTCATGCTTGAGTGTGACCAAAAAAATCAATGCTTGAAATATTGGTAGGTCACATTCACTGGGAATGGATTCATTTTTCAAGCTAAGGATTTAAAGAAATTATACCATGAATTATCGAAGTTGTAAACCTTTTTATAATATATCTTTGGAGTTTTTTTAGCACTTCATTAGACTAGGGAGTATGTCTTTATGAACCCAAACTTTATTAGACTAGGGAGTATGTCTTTATGAACCCAGAAACTGGCATTACTATGGGCCAAATACTTTCATAAAAAGAGATTTTTTATATATTTTTTCTTCGATTTTACGAAAATAAATAGTCGGATTTAACATTGGCAGAAATAGCCTCGAACCGCCGTTTCAAACGGCGGTTGGGTTCATGCCGCCGTTTGAAATGGCGGTAGGAACCTACCGTCGTTTCAATTGGCGGTAAGGACCTGCCGCCGCAGCAAAAGGCGGTAGGTTTGCAACAGTGACGGCAGGACCGGGTTGGGTGGTGACTGGCTGGCAGGCAGCTACCACCAATTGAAACGGCGGTTTCCTGCAGCCTACCGCCGCTTCAAAAGGCGGTAGGCGTTTTTGGTTTTTTTTTCTTTTTTGTTTTTGTTTCTGGTGTTTTTGTTTTTGTTTTTTTTCTTTTTTGTTTTTCTCAATACTATAAATGCGAAATAACAGGAAACTGAATACGAAAATACATAAAATAATTAGAATAAATAAAGTAATGTACACAACAAGTGTCCAAAAACAAATCTAAATACGACCGCGCTTCATTGGTCGTGGCGGGCCCTGGTGCTCCTTCCTCTTCACTGCTGCCGCCGCCCTCTGTGCAGCCCTCGTGTGGTGGGTCGGGTACGTGAGGGGGTCTCGTGGATGGCGATCGCGTCCTCCGACCGCCGGCTCGGGGGGCGGTGTCGCTAAGGGAGCACCTGAGCCCGACGGGACAGCCCCCCTCCGGTCGCTGCCTGTGGAGTAGCCGAGCCCGACGGGACGGCCCCCCCTCCGGTCGCTGCCTCTGGAGTAGCCGAGCCCGACGGGACGGGCCCCCCTCCGGTCGCCCGCGCCTCCGCCTCCACTGACGCTGCCGCCGCCTCGCCTGCACGCTGTGACGAGTCGTGGAAGTCCTCCATCATCACGCGCTACTGCTCCTGTGTCGGCTAGGTCACGGGCGGGGCTCCTGTCAGCTGTGTACCACCGATCTCGTCGGCGGTGTCGCCCAACAAGTCGTCCAACTGAAACTCCAGCGGTGGTGTGTCGCCAGTGTTGTAGTCATCCGAAATAGGTGGCTCAAACACTGGCTGCTGAACAGATGAAGCTCCTGCCCACGACGAAGATCCCGGTCCCGTAGGTATCGGTGGTCTCTCTATAAAAATATAAGTCAGTCATGGAACAAAAAAAAAATATGCCGTGGTCTCTCTACAAAATATAACTAGGAAGAAAAAATATGTACCTGTGGCGTAGAAAGCACTCGGCCGCGACAGGTACGGAGCGGACGTAGTGGGCGCGAACGGTGGACGTGTCGAGGACGAGGGTGCCTGGTACGAAGCTGAGGTGGAGGCACAGCTGCTGGAGGAGGAGGGGTGGCGGGGAAGGAGGTAACCCTCGTCGCCACAGAAGTTCACCGCGTGCATCAACCGCTGGCTCAGGCCCACCATCTTCTGCAGCTCTGTCCGTATCCCGTCCAACGTCATGTGCTCCATCGTCGAGCCCACGTGCTGGGACAGCTGGTACATCTCCCGAGCTGTGTCGTACTGTCAAGATCGGACGGATTTTTAGTACAACGAAACTTTAGCGAATGTGACTTAATTTGAATTAATGCAAAAGAACTTACTAAGATGCTGTGGGTCTGATCCCATCGGTAGGGGTACGCCGACGCTGGCACGAGGTCGAGACGAGGGTTCGGGGGGACGTACGTCACGCGTGTCCGGGTCCCCGCCGTGTACCACTGCAGGTACGCTCTCCAAGCATCGTCGTCGTGTAAGCGCGGCTCGACGACGATGTGCTGCGCGGCGGCCGCCCACGCGTCCATGTACTGGTGCAGCTTCACCATAAAAGGGGCCGAAGTCCTCGACCCCTTCCTCTTCCACCTACAACAAGAAACAACCAATTGGTCAGCAAACTAACTTTCGTCACTCGTCAAAAGAAACCAATGAAGTTTGCAATGAACTTACTGGTGCACGGACGGGTCGACAGTGTGTGCGACGGGCACAGGCGAAGCCTGGTAGAGGCCTGCCTCATCACGCGCTCGACGTTGTACTCCTCGACGTACATGTCGTGGACGAGCGGCGTCTTCGTCACCAGAAGTCACGGTCCCGAAAGCACAGGGATGACAGACCCTGCGGTGCATGCGCGGCGACCAAGGCGTCGGTGAACGGCTGCAAGATAACTTCGCGGTCCGTGAGGTTGTCGATCTGGCCGACGAAGTCCAGGTACGACCTCCTGGTCTGCTCCGTCCAAGAGAGCTGCAAACAAGATAATGAGTTAGCTCGACAATATGCATTACTTTCAGATAGGTAACGAACGAAGTTAGCTCGAAGTACAAATCTGGCGGTGGCACCATGTGACAACCCGCCCAGGAAAATACCGTACTATCGCCTAAACCAAATCCACTTTTGGTCATTAAGCAATAATAAAGTATCATCCTGTCGTTAGTTGCCGGGTTAATGCCCGGTAAATCACTTGGATATCAACAAAGGATCGAACATATGCATTAAAACTCACGCGAAGGCGAGTCCAGAGTACACTACACCAATTTAAATCAAATCTACCCCGAAGGGGTTTAAGTATTACAAACCATTGTTCATGACAATAAGTAAAGGTTCAGAGTTTGAAAACAGCGGAAATAAATAAACTAGCACAACGGTAAACATCACAGGAGGCCGTCCGTGATGTCATCACTCGTCGTCATCCACCCATTCCCCAGCCGGGTGGAATCTCACCAGGCCAAACAACACCTGCAACCACATTAATAGAGCAAGGCTGAGTATACTAATACTCAGCAAGACTTAACCGTCGGGTGACAACTACATCACCAAACTCTAGACATGAGTGGCTTTTTGACCGGGGGAGTTCTTTTGCTGAAAAGCAACAAAGAGTACGTCCTTACTTTCAATATTTTAGCACAAATTCTAGTTGATTACCATTTCTAAGTGAGCCAACTAACTCAACCAAGAATTGTACAATACAATTAATTCAAGCAGTAATATTCACAAAGTTCCATCATTAAGGGATATCATGGCCAGTTGATTAAGCAGTCTCGGATAACGGTGAGAGGCCGACAATCGATTGATTTATAACCTTGCAAGGTAGACCTAAACACACGGAGGGTGCATACTCCAAGAACTACAACAAAAACGAAACGGGGTATACACCGACCAGACGGTTCCCATCTTTCTCCGGATCGGGATCAGACCTACAGTCCTCGGTACAGGGCTTACTGGAACGTCACGCCGGATCGCCCAGATTCGCACAGGTACCCCACTGTTGCAGGCAGGGGGACACACAAGGTGTCCTAAGGGTAGTAGGGAAAAGTTCCCTTGTCGTGTCCATCAGGTACTAGGTTTACCGGTCCCATTCCCGGCAAGTGCTTAGTACGTTCAAAAGCTTAGCCTACGAAAGCCACTGGACCGGAGCCCAAATCCCATGCTCTTACCACATGAGCAATCCATTTATAAAGATCTTATGATTCCAACATAAGAGCCTATTCTCGCGAGTGACGAACATCACTCGACTTGTACCGGTCCTATAGCATAGCAGCTATCGACCTAGCATACTAGTATAAGAACATAGGTACCTAGGGATCATGCATCTAGGGTTTCAAATCAACTCCTGAAACATAAATGCACAAGCATAGCAAGGATAAATTGCATAATTTTCAAAGGAGGGTTAATGATCCGGGGCTTGCCTTCGCTGGCAAGGTTGGCCTTGGGCCCTTCTGGACTTTGGTCCAGATCTTGCTCTACAGCGACGTAGTACACGTCTCCGTCAGCTCCTTCGTCTCCTCCTTCCGGCACAGGCGTATGGCTACCGTCGGGAAGATCTACACGGGATGCAATGCAAGATTTAATTGACGGTTTTCAATTTAATTACCAAACAACATATGACAACCATGAAGAGTATGGTTGGCCATATTCACCTTGACAAACACACATTTGGTTTGAACTTTCTATTAAAGTAATTAACTGTGGTGCTTTATTATTTATTCTTTTTGATAGTGATTGTGTACATATTTATGTAGGTAAATAATTTAAATTTCACCAAACAGCCAGGGTGTGTCACTTAGCTTCATAGCATGATTCACATCACACACACAAGGTCATTAAGATGTGTAGTTGATGATTTTCTCCTTTAATTTAATATTAAGCTTTAAAAGGCTACCATAGCTTTTATTCACAAAACAACTTAATAAAATCAGTGGGGTGTGTTATGAACCATTACAAACCTATACAAAGCCACTGCACACACATGTACACTTAGGGAGCTACAAAATTAAATATACCGAAAATAACAAAAGCTAGCTACCAAAACAAGATAAATGCATATAAAACTAAATACACATCAAAATGATTCAAACTTTCTCACACATGATCTCTAGTCCAAAACTAAGCTAGGCATGCAACATATACACCTAGAGCTACTATAGATCTTGGGTTATGCATTTACAAAGAAAATTAAGCATATTTCAAGAATAAATATTTCTGACAATTATAAAATCATGGTTAATTCACAAGAGGTGAATTTTGGCATAGAAAGACAACATTCAGAAGTTGGGCACAAAAATCTTTTTATTTTTAGCTACAAAAATCATTTAGACAGATTCTTAATAAATCGAAAACAATTCATAATAAAAGATTTACAACATAACTTTGTGCAATTTTTGGTACAGGATCTAGGAATGACATGACACACAACATATACAAAATTCAGCTACAGAGAACATGTAGATTTTTAGATACAACAGATCTAGGTTTATCAAACTTCTATTTTTCATGCAAAAACTATCAGGAAAAACTATGGACATGCTTTACAGTAGTTGTAGTGTTCTTCACAAGGAATCCAACGAAATTGAGTTTGTATTTTTATGATTTTTCTACAATTTTATATGAATTTTACAAGAATCATCCAAGAGCAAACACTATTGGAGATTCTAATTCGCGAGCAGGTCCCTGGATACTTTTGACACTTCACAGATATGCCCTCAGCATTTACCAACCGGCCCCTGCAAAAATGCAATCAATGCACAAGGGTCCCCGGCGGCGCAGGGAGCTCGCCGCCGGCGAGGAGGCAGCCGGGCTTGGCTAACAAGCGAGCCAGAGCGGCGTGAGAGCTCACCTAGAGGAGATTGGAGGTGGCGGTGGGTCGGGAAGGTCGCCGGCGACGGCACGCGGCGGTGCCAGACGGCGGCGGCCGCTGCGGGTGGGATTCCGGCGAGGAGCGGGGCAGTGCCGGGCAATGCGTGACGGCTTGAGCTTTAGTAGGACCTAGGGAAGGTGTCTGAGGGGTTAGGCGGCTCGGGGAGCAAGCGGAGGGCGAGCTCGCCGTGCAGCCTCCAATGGCGGGCGGCGGACAGCTCGGTCTCGCGCGAGAGAAGGAAGGGGGCGGGGTTTTATAGGCAAGGTGCCGGGTGCAGGGGGGGCTTGCTTCGTGGCTAAGCCTACCTCGGCCATTTACGCCGTGGGTACGGCGGCGAGTCTCGGCCGGCGCGCGCGTGCAGGGGGAGGGCAGTGGCAGACCGGCGGGCAACGCGGGGTGTGGCGACGCGGCGAGTGCGGGGGCTCCACGTGGCGGAGGGGACGTCCCGAGGGGCGCGGCGCACGGACCGGGGGTCACAGGCCCGCCTCGACGAGCGCTTACGGCGGTGTACGGCGCGTACGGCGCGGCGCGGGCGCGGACGACGTCGCGTTCCGGCGCGACCGTTTCAGTTTAGGCCACTTTGACCATGGTTTACTCCCAAAATTTGAACTGAAATGCACCGAGGAGTAAATAGCAAAGTTGTAGATCAAAGATCCCTCTACAACTTTTACAAAGGCTCTATGGTGTTTTGAGCAACGGTTTTTGCAGAAACGGCTTGCCAACTTGGGGTTTTTCTTGGCGCCGGTGAATAGGAGCTGCTGCAGTTGACCAAATTTTCCACCCTTTTCCACTCAAAATTTGAAATGCCATCCAACATGAAAGTTGTGTCCCTTGAGAAACTGGACAATTTTTATTTTGGGAAATTTTGAAGTGTTTAGGTGAATTTTGGAGAACGCAGCAAAAGTTCCGGAAGGTGCTCAAGGACATTAGGGTTGACATAGGGTTTGACTAGATGTTTGACCAACTTTGACCACAAGTGTGTGTAGACTTGATCAAGAAGGTCATTAGTGATTGTTGGTGGTGTTTTCGAGGTGATGACCCAGGTCGACCATCGTTTGAGCAAAGTCAACTGGTTTGACCGGACCATTAGGGTTAATGAACCCGGATGAAAACCTGGGGCGTCACACACCACATCGACCCCATGGTCGGCCTGTCTGCTGGGTCGTGCCCCTCCTCCAGCGCCCGATACGGCGATCGGTCGGTCGGCCGACGGGAAGCCGCTCGTAGCTCCACAGGTGCAGCAGAAAGTGGGCATCCGAGGAGGATCGACTGGGTGCCCGTCTTGGTGCACCCGGCGCACAGGCCCCTGTATGCCGCGGCCAAAACTGCAGCACCCCAGTTGATCTGGGGCATCTCCTTCACGGTGGCGTCGGAGATCTTCCGCGCGTGGGGGATCAGGAATCTCGACACCGCGTCCCCCGGGACCGACAGAACATCACGTAGCCGAACAACCACAACAGGTACGCCTTCAAGTGCCTGTTGCTCGTTGGCTCGTCAGCGTCGTCTCTCATGAACGAGGCCTGCAAAAATTCAAAATTCAGTCAGAGGCTGAAAAACGATACTATGAAAACACGATAGATAGAGGTACGTACGCTGTACTTGCGCAACCAAGCGCACGTGGGGCCGTGGGAGTTAGTGAAGTCAGGCACATCTGGCGCGTCGGGACGACGCACCACTCCGGCGAACCTCGCGAGGATATCGTCGCGCCACGGGTCGGGGGGTCAACAGCCCCATGGGCTCCCCTGAGCACGGTAGCCCGAAGAGGAGGGCCACGTCCTCCAAAGTCACCGCCATCTCCCCCAAGGGGAAATGGAAGCTGTGCGTCTCGGGGCGCCACCGGTCCAGGAACGCGCAGACCAGCTGGTAGTCGAACCCAAAGCACGACCTGCGCTCCGCCGGGTGCAAAGCGGCCCGCATGAGGTCCCCCTCAACCAAGCGCGCTAGGGGAAGAAGCCCTGCTGCGCGTAGCCTGCACCACAAAACGAAAATAAATATTAATTACGAAATTAAATGAGGAAATACAAAGATACCAAGGTGTCGTATTACATACTTCGGACACCAGCCGGAGTGAAGCGGCATGTAGTGCCCCGGGCCTCTAAAACGCACGGTGCCGAGCTCTGCTCTGCAGATCGCGGAGTGGTAGGACCGGTGCGCCCTGTCTGTGGTCTCGCCGAAGAGCTCGGGCAGCACGTACGGCAGGGGCTCCCGAGGAGGACGAACAGCACTAACAGGGGGTTGCGGAAAAGGCGGCGCCTGCTGCTGAACCATAGCTGCAAAAAATGAAATATAAAGTCACACTTAATTTCTAAGCATTTCCAAAGCATTTCTACGAATTTCTAAAGCACTTTCCAAAGCATTTCTACAATTTCCAAAGTATTCCTAGGAATTTGCAAAGGATTGCTAGAATTTCTAAAGTATTTCTAGGAATTTCCAAAGTATTTCTACAATTTCTAAAGTATTTCTATAATTTTTAAAGTATTTCTAGGAATTTCCAAAGTATTTCTACAATTTCTAAAGTATTTCTACAATTTCTAAAGTATTTCTAGGATTTTCCAAAGTATCTCTACAATTTCCAAAGTATTTCTAGGAATTTCTAAAGTATTTCTATAATTTATAAAGTATTTCTAGGAATTTCCAAAGTATTTCTAGGAATTTATAAAGTATTTCTATAATTTCTAAACTATTTATAGATTTTTCTAAACTATTTCTAGGATTTCTAAACTATTTCTACCATATTTAAACTAACTAGAATTTCTAAAGTTTTTCTAAGAATTTATAAAGTATTTCTATAATTTCTAAACTATTTCTAGAATTTCTAAACTATTTCTATATTTTCTAAACTATTTCTAGGATTTCTAAACTATTTCTACGATTTCTAAACTATTTCTATCATATTTAAACTAAATATACGAGGAAAGTATTGGAGACATACCTGATGGACACCGAAGAGAACAAGGCCACCGAGAAGGAAAAGAAGAGGAGGAAGGGGGGGGGCAGCCGACGGCGGCAGGGCTGCGGCCCTTATATAGGCGCGGTCCAGCCGCCATTTGATGTGGCGGTAGGAACTACCGCCGTTTGATTTGGCGGTAGGTCCCCAACAGTCAGTCAACCGCTATTTCAAGCAGCGGTTGGCCTCCTGCCGCCGTCGGCCTTGGCGGTAGGTGCCTGTCGAGCGGGCCACGTGGGGGAGCTTCTAACCGCCGTTTGAAATGACGGTTGGGACCCTGCCGCCGTTTGAAATGTTGAATCCGACTAAATACATCACTCTTGGGGACCACAAGTCTATTTCTGCCAACCAAGTCTATTTCTGCTAATGTTGAATCCGACTATTTATTTTCGTAAAATCGAAGTAAAAAATATAAAAAACTCATAAAAAGAAAAAAGATGGGCTAAATACATCACTCTTACCGGCCTGGCCCAGACCAGCAAAGCAACCACAAGTCACTAGCAGGTAGCAGCATCTTTTTCTTTGGGAGACTGAAAAGAGTCCACCGGACCACCAAACAAACATGTTTTCTCTTTGTCCAGCATTCGGTGATTCACCGAATCACCGTTCCAGCAAAGAGCAGGTGAAAAGAAGAGGTTTTTTACGGTACATAATACGACCTGTACGAGTCGTTGAAAAAGGACTCGTATGTAATAGAAAAGGACCTGTATGTAAGGATGCGATGGTTGAGATTAATTCTATACGACTGGTTTTTTTAACTGTCGTACGGTAGTATTCAAAGGTCGTATGGGTAGTATAAGGGTATTATCGAAAATGTAAAATGGTATTGTTGTAATATAGGAAATTAAATATATGAAATGTTTTAGATAGTATAAGGGGGCAGCAGGGAATTTTTTTCCAAATAATATATATCTATCAAATTACCATTTTACCCATAGAGAAACAATCAAAGAAACCGATAATACAACCGTACGACTGTTGGGTCGTATTGTGTACCGTAAATAAGGCCGAAAAGAAACAGCTAGTGAAAAAAGGTGGCAAAAGGGAACAAACTTTTCCTTCACAAACACAATAAGTGAAAGAAATCAGTTATATTTACCGCAGACATATAGAATTATAGATACAGTTAGTGGAATTGAGATCTATAAAAAAACAGAGTCAGTGGAATTCAAGCAAATCCGATAACTCATTTCTCCCAAAGCAACCTAACTGCATCCTTTGAAGTATGAAAGTATAATAAATCACCGTTAAAACAAAGAAATGTATGCAAATGCACATAAGGTGATCACCATGTATATGTGGACTGCTTGATGGGACCAAGTCTAACGCCCAGACTTCAGTATCCCTTGCACGATCCTCTTCTCCATGCTGGAATTCCCAGAGCTGATCATCTCCAAGCTGGCCACAGGCGACTTCCCAAGCAGGCTCTCCACCATCTCTTCAGGGTTATGTTGTGCAGGCACCCACGGGTGCTGCATAACCTTGCTCAACCTGTCCAGCTTCTCGGCGACGTCTCTCATTGCCGGCCGCCTCTCCCCAACCATCTCCAGGCACTGCCTTGCGAGCTCCGCGACCTCCTCCAGCAACCCCATGTCATTCTCGTTCTTGATGCCGTTGTCAATGATGTCCATGGGTCTGCCCTCCTTCATGGTGCACAAGAAGCGTTGTGAAAGGCTCCTCTCGTTTTCAGGCCGTCCAAGGTTGAACGCCTTCTTGCCAGTGAGAAGCTCCAAGAGAACGACACCGAAACTGTAGACATCACTCTTATCTGTCAGCTGGGACGTCTGCATATACTCAGGGTCTAGGTAGCCACAAGTCCCTTGCACAATTGTGACAAACTGAGATTCATCTGTTGGTGCTAGTACCGAGGCCCCAAAGTCTGATACCTTAGCTGCATAGTTCTCATCAAGGAGTATGTTGGATGATTTGACATCACCGTGAAGGATTGGAGGCGAAGCCCATGAATGCAGGTAAGCTAACGCTTGAGCAGACTCAGTGGCAATGCGTAACCGACCAGATCGCCTTCCTTGAGCGTGCCCTTGTAGACTGTGCCATGGCCACCACGGCCAAGGATGTTCTTGTCATCAAACTTGTCTGTTGCCTCAATGAGCTCTGCTTCGGTGAAGATGGAGACGGTAGTTCCTTGCTTTAAGCTTATCTCCTGCAGCAGAAGCATCCCGCCATGCTGTTGGAAATACTTCCTCTTTATCTTGGCCAATTTCTTCCTTCCATGGAACAAGTACGTGCAGGTGATGGCTATGACCACAATTACAACTCCGATACTTGATCCTGTGCATTTTTCAGATAGTTACTATTATTATAAAGTTTAATAATGGGCAAGAATGTCTCATAGAGAGAAAACAGAGTGCGTGTTTACCCACAGCTAGTGCCACAACGTTCAAGGATCTTGGAGATGGACAAGAGTAACTTCCCGGTGTGTTGAACTGTTGATGCAGCCGGCGACGCATGGAGGCTCGTTGGCAGCACACTCGTTAATATCTGCATACAGAGTATGATGCTTTGTGAGTTATGCTCTGCAAGGATTGAATAAATTAGCACGCAAAATGCTTTATTATATATTCTTTTAAGGAATGTTCATTGTTTAATACACATCAACCAAAAGGAGGAAGGTAAGGACTTTCTTGCTGGAGAGGCAACCTTGGCAACCTTGGCATCGACTTTCTTGCTGGAGAGGCTGTACATGGTTGAGATGTGTTTCATGATGTCAAGGTTCAATTCCCAGGAATTGCACCTACGTGTCCTACCGGGGGAATTTATTTCCCCAGCAGACGCACATATGTGCGGTGGTTGAGCGGCCGGATGGCCCTCCCAGTAGTCTGCTGTTGTAAAAAAAATCTCCTCGTCTGTCCCACGCCAAAACACAGGTCTAAGGCCAGTTTTATCTCACGTGTGTTGCGGTGCCGCTGTGTATGGGTGGGGCAGGGGTTCGGAGATTTTCTCGGCCTGTGTGAGAAGGTCTTCTTCTTAATACAATACTGTGGGGGTGGTCTTACTCCCCGCAGGCCGATTTTTTTTTCATGATGCGAACCTGACCATGGAACAGTGATATATTTACCACTGGGATTTCGTCCAAGATCATCAGGATGCTGCGACCATCCTTGTTCTTGTTGCAACTGAGTCCAAATCCTTTCATTGCACATCCAGCACCAATCCCAAATGGGTATACAATTTCAACATCACTACAACGCTTCGGGCAGCTGGAGTGCGGCAAGGCCATTGCCTTGGCTAGGAATTGCAGCGTAACTGTGAGGCTGAAGAGCAGAAGCAGAAGAATTGGGACTGTATCAGTGGGGTTCTTGTAGTAGTAGTAGTACATAGTGTGCTATGGTGTACTATGAGATAGGTGAGAAAAATGTAAGTGGGATCACCTTCAATCGAGCTAAGGTATGTAACTAATCATTTTTCCTCATTTAAAAAACAATCATTATTATCTCAATCTTTTACATCTAGTTATGCAACTCTCTTATGCAGCCTCTATGTGGTGCAAAAGTTTTTGTTAATGTCACTATCTTTAATGTATATATCTTAATTGAATCAGTGTATACCTTTCTATACCCACAATTCATAAGACTTTCAATGCATGAGGTTGTGTTTTTTCTACTAGTAGCAAGATATATGTGTTTATGTGAAAGTATGTAGTAGTTTTCTAAAACTACATCGCTGTATGAAATATAAATATAGTCTTTTCAATACAACTTTTTTTGAAAACTAAGATTTTTAAAGCTCTATCTTTTTAACGTTTATGTAAATTTTCATATAGTGAATTATTATTCGATATGACCATAGCTACCCTTTTGGGGGCTTTATGCAATTCGTGTACAGGTTTCTGTGCGTATTTTAGGTTGTCCATGTTCAAAGGATAGCTCAAGAGATGAGAAAATTTTTAAAGGCAGTAACACACAATATATTATACTACTAATACTATGATAACCTTCTTATGCAAACCTTATTTTGGACCATCACTTTTTTTAGAGAAAGAACAGTGGAAGTGTTTTTCTTTTTTTCTGTAATCTGTAAGTCTTAAAATTACCCGAATGTAGTATATGTTTTTGTCACAATTACTCGCTGTTGTTGCTAAAAAATACCAGTGATCATAATAGCAAGCTCTTGTCGTCGCCCATTGTAAATAGCAGCAGATAGGTGTCGTTCTTGTCCGTTGCCGAGACGCTCGTCGCCGTAGACGAAAAGCTCGAGCGTAGTGCACGGAGATCCCCTTCACCAACGCCCTAGCGTGTTCAGCTTCTTACATCTACATCTACATCTACATCTACACTTCGACTCAAGGTATTTGGCCCCTCTAAATTTTGTCTGGCTTTTTGGCCTCTCTAAATTTTGTCAGGCTTTTTTTTTTCTATCCCTGTCATTGTGTTCCCTTATAAACTGCTATTTTGTTTGTTTTAAAAAAGTTTATGGCGTAGATCGCATAATAGATGGACTCTGAATATTTATTGGCATATATTTAACTACTAATATGTTGCCTCAAACTTACTGAGTCAAAAAATGTTTGGTTTTGTTCTTTTCTTTTTTTTTTGCAGAAAATGGATTCTCATGACATGGAATCACTCAATTTTGAAAATTTAGATGCACAACCATTAAAGAAAGCAAAATGTGAACAGATGGATGATTGTGATCTATCACCTTCTCCTCCACCAAGCAATGTTGATGATTTAGAGGCTCACACCTTGATGAAAACAAAAGGTGAACAGATGAATGATCTTGACCTATCGCCTCTGTCTCTGTCATTGTTGAACCCAGAGACAAGTAGGGATTTTGATGATTTAGAGGCTCACACCTTGATGAAAGTAAAAAGTGAGCAGATGGGTGATCTTGACCTATTGTCGTTGCCTCTGTCACCAAGCACCCTGACAACATCATCTCCGGTTAGTGTTTTTGTTGTTCATTTAATTTAATCGATTGATTAATGATTTGACAAATTTTAGGTTTTGTAACTTTTTCATGAAAAAAGTATTTGCAATATTGATTCAAATGATGCCGATTTTGGCATGCTCTGGATGGACAGACAGTGACAAAAGAATTATATTGGATGATGATAAGCATCAAGATCATGAACAATACAAAGTAAATCAAACATATGATTATCTCCCACAAGGTATGTTTCTACAAAAATATGATCATTGTGTTGTTATTTTTAAATTTTAACATCAATGGTAAAGTTTGAGTACTTGTAGATTATAAATTGATCGACCTGGACTACTGTGCTCAAATGACGATAGAAACATCTTTGAAATCTGATATACTGGTAAAGATAGATGACACCTTTGTCAAAAAAACTCAATTGTCGTGCCTACTGGGTCCAGAAAAATTCCTGAATGACGATATAAGTAACTACTTACAAGTTAAAATGCTTTGTGGTCATCATTTTTTATTTATATGTAAATAAAGGTTGTTATTTGAATCTTTGTAGGTCATCAGCGCGTATATATGTTGCATAAAGTATCAAGCCCATCTACAAAGTAGGAATGATGTAAAATTGTACTTTGAGAATCCTTTTATTTCTGTAATGCTAAAAAGGGATGGCAAGCTTGGAGTCGATGAAGGTGGTAACCATATTACAAAGATTGTGAGAAACTATCTAAAGCATGAAATGGTAACTTGTTTTAAGCTTGATGGATTTTAATTTCTATATAATTGTACATGTTTGATACTAATTCAATTCTTCATTAGGTTCTGATTCCAATAAATATCAAAGACACACATTGGTATTTGGCTGTTATTAACACACAGAAGTGTGAAATACAAGTACTTGACTCATTGTGTTGGGACTTCAATGATATGACCTCACTGATACGGTCAGTTTCTGTAGCATTCATGCTCCTTTAATATTATAACTTGATCCTTCAAATATATAATTTTTTTGCTAATATTAACGATTTTACAGTTGCAAGGACTACAATATCATTTGGACATTATTGGAAGGCAACAAAACTTGATTAGACATAACTGGAAAGACCTCCAAGTTATTACATGGACAATCACAGAACAACTAAAAGAGCCTATGCAGAAAGATGGGTATGTTGCAAAATAAAATGCAAACATATATATGTTATTTGTTTTCTTATTTGGAGTACTCAATGCTTTATAACCATGCAGCTCATCTTGCGGTCTGTTCATGCTCAAATTTATGGAATACTGGAACGGAGATTCACTATCTCATCCTATTACACAGTTTTTTGTTTCTTGTCTTTTGGGATAACATAGAGTCAATGCCATGCTAATTTTTTATAAGTTATAATAATGATCGCTACCATGCAGGAAGATATTAATCATTTTAAGTTCAAGTTAGCTGGCATCTTATTATGTTGGAAAACAAACACAACATGGACGATTTCTCAAAATATCTCATTGTTGGGAAGTTCAGATGGCCAAAAGGAACCCAAGACATCAGATTCATTATCAGAGGAAACAAAATACCAGTCATTAATGTCTGTTCTTTCTAAGATCAGTGTACATGAGTTAGTAGGGGGCCTTTGTGACTACATCAAATCAATTAATTGTCCAGAGACCTTGGAGTAAGCAACTTGTTCAAATTACTACTGTCTACAGTAGAATACGATATAAAACATAAGTATTCCATTTTCTTAATGCAGAAAAGTATGGGTGCGAAACTCCAAGCCATATTCCATTAGCTTCACTCTCAGGAAACTTCAAGAAATACTGAAGGAAGATATGCCCATGGACCGCGATTGTTTTAATTTGGTCATTCGAAAATTCATGTCTGATGACATCCAGATGATGAAGAAAACCAAAGGCACAATATCAAAGCATTATCTAGACATGCGGTTTTGGGTATGTTCTTATAGTCGTGATATAAATGTATTCTTTTTTTTGTCCTCAGGTTTCTAACAACTTGTTGATTTCATAGATGATTACTGATTTTTAACGACACCCAAACTTCCGTAAAAAGGTAGATATGGAACAACTAGCAGAAACCATAAGTAGCTGGTATGGTGTTACCTATAGTGTTTCAAGATGCAAATTGGTAAGATATCACTTCTGTATACCTGTAAACACAATTGTTCTTGCCTTTTTGTACATTTTAGTTCTCTTTTTCCAACAACTAGCATTTTCCAGATTCTTATACCAATAGTACAATTCAACAATTCCCTCATTCTGGTCATACTAAACCAAGATACAAGAACAGTCTACATTCTAGACCCTACTCCACTTGATCATGTTTACAAATACAACCCAAATGCAAGATATGTGAAGAAACTTCTATGGATTGCTGAATTCTTGCCAAAAGCCATGGCAAAAGTATGCCCTGGATCAATATGGAATGATGATGTTTTTCTATGGTGTCAAATAATCTTATTTAATATTCTGATTGAAAACAAGTAAGCATTCTTATAACGTCTAACCAAAATCAGTTTATTTACTTGCTCTGATCAACCTATATTGTAACTCTTTGGTTTATTTTACGACTTGATATTGATATTTTCTCTCACCAAAACCTGCACATCTGTTTTAGCAACTGGTGGTTCAGTTTTCAGCGTTAAACATATGCTCAAAATATTTGTATATTGGAATAATCATTGATGTTCTTATGTTATCATGGAACTGTCTGGTTATCTTGTTTCTCTCGTCATGTGCATATGGAAAGATGAAGAGCTACAGTTGCCAGTTATAAAGGTCAGTATCATGAGAACTTGAAATATTATTATTTATTATTTACACACATATGGTGCTAATACTAATCGTTTGCATACATATATGCATTACAGGATGGCTACGAACTAAGAAAGCAATTTATGGCACAACTATTAACTTACAAGGAGAATGAATGTGAAGAAAATATGCCTGCTGGTGTTCGAGACTTCCTTAAGTGTATCAATGCTACTCAGAATTAGAAATAGTTAAGAACAAACAATGTGTATGAGATCATCAGAGTTAGAAATAGTTAAGCAAAAACAGAGAATGTGTATGAGATCATGTTGAAATGGTTCTATCTCACTTTCTTTTTAGTTAAGACCATACCACAGGCAGCTGAATTTGGAAAAGAAATTATAATTAGGTCTTAATCATATCTAAATCTATTGCTTCCACGTACTGTACATGAATAATTGTTGTAATCAAGTAGAAATAGCCCTCTATGTAGTTCTACAGACCCATGGTTTACAATATACTACTTCCTCTATATTGTTTCTGAGGCTCTTTGAAACTCCAACGATTCAGAAACTGTTCAAACTACCATCAAGAACAGAGCAAACAGAGAAAACAAAGACACGATAGACTATTAATTGCCAGTACCGAAGTTGAGTAGTGTATTGTGTATACATCGTGCCATAATACCTGCCAGACTTTACTGCCCTCGTGCAGCATACAACAATTAACTTGATGGTGCCGAGCATAGTAAGCGTGTTTTGATAGAATATTAATTTTCTAATACAACATTTAAATAATAATACAATATTTTCTAGCACTTGGTATGTGGAGGCTGAAGTAATACACACAACTAATGATAGTTACTGAATAGTGAAATCATTATATGTTTCATTGTGGTGATGTGGCATATGTATCTATTAATGGTGATGGGTTTTTAGGGCTCCATAATAAAAAAAAACTAGCATTTACCCGTAGCAACGCACATGCATTTTTCCTAGTACTACTATACTATGATAACCTTGTTATGTGAATCTTATTTTGGACCATCACTTTTTTTTGTAGAGAAAGAACAGTGGAGGTGTTTTTCTTTTTTTCTGTAACATGTAAGTCTGCTTAAAATTATCCGAATGTAGTATATCTTTTTGTCACAATTACTTGCTGTTGTTGCTAAAAAATACAAGTGATCATATTGTTGCCATAGAATTTATTTTTATTTGTTAATATGCATCGGTCTGCACGTGATCATATTGTTGCCATATAATTAATTTTTATTTATTATTATGCATTGTAGCTTAGCAGCTTTGGGTCATATGGTTTACTGTTTGTGTATGAGTTTTAGGTTTTCGAGTTGGCAGTTGTAGTTTTTTGTGCTTTGAGTGACTTAAGATGGAACCGATGGACCCGTTGATTAAGCAATAATGGGGGTATGTGGTGATGGCATGATTTTTTGGTACATATGTTACCAATTTTTTATGTTCTAGTTGTAGGTGTAAGGCTCTAAGTTAGGCATTACCAGCATCTTCATTTATTTCAAATTCACTTAAAGTTGTTCCTCAATTTTAGTACATTTTCCTGTATCTCAATTTGAGTCAAATTGCCTTATTCATTGCTCGAGACATTATGCAGGGACTTTCTTAAACTGATCTCAAGCCTGAGGTGGTTATACACAGGCTTGTGTTTATGAGCATGCAAAATTTTACTTTGTTCAAAATTCAAAAAATATCATTTTATTTGTAGGATCAGGTTGATATGAAGGTACCAAGGCCTGGTCATCTCTAAAATTTGCTTGTTGTGCCGATAGTAGGAATTCTTCATCTTCATTGACAATTATGTGTGTTCATGTTAGAACAACTCAAGTTTTCTATTTCCCTTGAAAGCCTCATGAAGTGGCATTGATCCTTATACATTTTGATCACCTTAGTAATATTTATGCTAACTTGGAAATTTTATCACGCGTTAATATAATGGAAATACAAGATTTAAAAGCAATTAGCATAGGGGAATAGAAAAATCTTATGTAATATATGGTTAAATTTTGCACTAAATTAAATCCATTCGAGCAGTATAGGTGCAAGTCTAGGCACTGCGTTGACGTGAATGGTTCTAGTACTATTCCTTCAACAGTATTAGATTTTTAAATCAATTTCCATGTCATGTTAGATTTTTATTTAATTCCTTGGCTAGTAGGCTAACCAATGGATCTCTCATATATGTACGAATCAACATTCATTTTCTTTGTGATATGGAAAACCTGCATGATCATTATGCTAATTTCACTATGTATTTTACTGCATAGTAAAATTTTGTTCTATGGAGACACTTGTGTGATTTTCAATATTCTTTCTATGTAGAATTTTCACTTTTACGCTTCATTACCTTTACGGAGATAAATTTTCAAACCATCTTTGTTTTTACACATGCTATGCTTTATTTTACTCAGTATTTAAAAAAACACTGGGAAAGGTTCATGTGGGCACTAGTAGTCTAGTATACAGATGAATTAATGTAACCCTCACACATAAAAAATGGTGCTCATGCAAATTTTTCTACAACCTTAGTAGAAATTATTCTAAGGTCTCCATACATTTAGTAATTGGACATTCTCTCTTTTTTATATTGTATATTGTTTGTGCTACCACATATTTCTGCATGCCATTCTTTTTTCAGTTAGCCTTGCTCTCATGAAGGTGCTTGATCTGTGCATCTAGATTTTTCCGCCTTCTTGTCTATCAAATATACAGTGTGTATGGTGATCAACTTGACTGTTTAGAGTGACTTAAATGAAAGTTTAATTTTGAAATTGGAAGTACGAACCTATGATAGACACAAATGTGTTTAGGTTTACTCATGCTTGACTTGCTGCAATAGGACATGCTCCTGGTTGTTAGGGCCACTATGGCTAGTAGTTTTCAGTATTCCAACATCATTCTTTTAATGTGCACTCTCAATCATGTCCGAATAATGTGAATGAATTATCTATTCATAGTCTGATTCTAATTTCAGTTAACCAGAGATGTCTACAATATCTGAGATCTTATCTAGAGACTCACCCCCTTAGCTCTCAGGTTTAGCTACTTTTGAACATGTGAAGCTTCGGTTAAATATGCATCCCAATTACATATAAGTTCCAGCTAATTTCTATTTTTAATATTTTTGTGCTTTAACGTCTAAAAGAAAACAAAAAACACAAATTTTGCATGTAATTTTGTTGTTGGCATATAAATTTTACCAATAAGGTTTTTTTCGTTCTTGTTGTTGATTCTGTTTATTCCTGTTACAGGGAGTCTTGTTGCTGCCTAAAGCTTGGTCTTGTTGCTGCCTCTGTGTGTGTGCGCGCGCAAAAGCATTGGAAAGTTAAGTTTGGTCGAGCGCTACTTCGTATAGCATTTCTGGTTCGTTTTACACTTTATGGCCAATGATGACTTGGAATTTCTTATTTTCATACCTATCAGCTTGTCACCTATTTATTTGTTGGTGATTACACACATGTACTAATTGCTTATCTATCATCATTGCAGAGGCAGGATGGTTTTTAGGAGGCTGGAAAGTTTTGCATGTAACATTTTTATTTTTAGCTCTTTTTGTTGTACTCAAGCGGCCAAAAAATAACAAAAACTCAAAATTCATGTAATCTTCTTGTTGATAAATTTTAGGAAAAAGTCCATTTTGACCATTCAACTCTCGCCAAAGTTTGATTTTGGCCGCCAAACTCCAAAATCGGTTAGCTTTGGCCATCCAACTATCAAAACCGTTCAAATTTGACCATCAGGCTGTTTTGATGAATGGTTTTAATTTTTTATTTACAATTTAGTCCTTAGATCTTAAAATGATTATTATTTTTGTCAATTCATCTGATTTAAATGATTCTTGTGGTCACACGTTCATAATGGTGAGCTTTATCTTTGCAAATGTTCTTTATAGTATTTTATCACTATTTGTTATATTATTCTTATGTTATTGTGTGAAAACAATAATATAAGAAAAGTAAAACAAACAATTACAAAATATCATGAACAACAATTTAAAAGATAGATTTCATCGTTACGAAGCATGTTCATAAAAATCACGGAAATCGAAGATATAAGAAACAAATAGTAATCATTTTAAGATCAAAGGACTATTTTAATTTATAGTTTAGTCCTTGGATCCTAAAATGTTCACTATGTTTTTCTTGTATCTCCGATTTAAGTGATTCTTGTGCTCATGCGTTTGTAACGATGAGCTTTATCTTTTAAAATATTGTTCGTCAATCTCACAAGGCAATAGATGTGCTCCCGTAACTAATTAGCTAGCACAGCGGTAGAGCCCATCTAAGGGGAGGGACCCCGGCGGCTGGCGGAGTGGAACATAGGCGGAGTGGACGAGGAAGGAATATCTGCCGCCGCAAACTGAAAGACCGGCGGTCTGAAACCTCCTAGCGGAAAGATCGGCGCTCTAGGTGCCGTCGTCTCCAGCTGTCGAGGCCCGGCTGTCGGAAAGAGCGGCGGTCGCCCTGTACGATTAGAATATAGTATAACACAAACGCACAACAATTCTGTGCATTAGTTGAAAATAAGGTCCACTGAAAGTACCTGCGCCGGTGGAAACAAACGGCCGCTACACGTAGGTGTGCGGGCCCTGCGCCTGTGGCTGCTACTGTGCCGTCAAGCTGCCGGCAAAGGTGGAAGGCGTCGGCTGCGAAGCCGCTGTCGAGGCGGAGCTCGAGGACGACACTGGGTGGCGCGGAAGGAGAGGAATCTCTGCGGCCCCGACGTAGTTCACGACGGTGGAGTACCTCATGGCAGCATCGACGATCCTGTCGTACGTGCTCTGGTGCTGCTGAGGCCCCCAGGTAAAGCACTGCTCCCTCGCGGACGCTGCGAGCCGCACGATCTGAGCAAGCACGTCGTGCTGCTCACAAAATTAGGAACACATGTTATAATGAAAAATCATATGAATGAAATATGTTTGCAATATCGTAGCTTACCGCTGTGTCAGCGGTCTGGTCTCAGCGCACCGGGTACGTGGTGTCCGGCAGGATCCTGTCGTGGTCCGGGACCGGTGGCGGTGGCGGGGTAGCAGGCACGTACGTCACCCGCGTCCGCGTCCTCGGGAGGTACCACTGAAGGTACGCTACCCAGGCCGCGCCGTCGTGAAGGCGGTGCTCGGTGACGACGTTCTCCTCGTCCGCCGCGGACGCCCACTCGTCCACGTACGGCTGCAGCTTGTCGACGAACGACGTCACCGCAGACACGCCCTTACGCGTCCACCTAGCATAGATGAAACAAAAAATTATTTGCAACTGACTATTTGTAACGGAAAATAATTATAACTGCCAAATGGTAGGTCACCTGTGCGTTGTGGGCGGCAGACGTGGCGCAGCGGGTACTGGCGACTCCTGGAAGAGGCCGAACTGCCTCATCAACCGGTGGACGGCGTACTCCTCGACGTAGACGTCGAAGACCAATCGTCGCCGCGTCATCCAGTACGCCTGGTCTCGGTAGCACAGGGATGAGAGCCCCTGTGGTGCGCAGGCAGCGACCATGGCAGGAGCGTACGACGTCCACCGGACCTGGGCATCGACCATCCGGTCGATCTGACCTACGAAGTCCTTGTACGCCTTCTTCGGCTGCTCCCCAGCCCAAACGTGCTGCACAGAAGATGAAAAGTTAATTGAATCGAACTAAAGAACTCATAAAGCGAAGAAAACGATAAGGAAGGTCATTACCTTCCGGAGGCACCACAGAGAACCTATGGTGGGGAGGTCCGCAGGGTCGGTGTCTTCTGGCAGCGGCTCGTACTCCGAGAGGTCGGCCTTGGGCCGACCGATGTCAAACCGCTCGTGGATCCACATCTGCAGCAGGAGAGGACAACCCAGGAGGATCCCCTCCTTACTCGCCGGCCTCGACACTGCCGAACACAACCCCCTGTAGGTAGCTGCCAGAATAGCGTTGCCCCAGCTGATCTGGGGCATCTCCTCGACGGGGGAGTCGGCGATCCGCTGAGCCCAGGGGAGCAGGTATCTCGACACCGAGTCTCCCGCTGACTCGCAGAACAGCACCCACCCGAACAGCCAGAGCAGGTAGACCTCCAGAAATCTGTCCGACGTCGGGTCGTCGGCCTCGTCCGCCATGTAGTCAGCCTGCACACACACAAAGGTCCATCGTCACATTCTTTTAAATTGCATACAAACGTTGAAAATAAGAGTTAGAATCACGTACGCTGAACTGCTGGATCCAAGTCCAGGTGGGCCCGTGGGTGTTGGCGAAGGGCACGTACGGCAAAGGCGCGCGATCGTTCCGAGGAACGTTCGCGAACCGAGCAAGGAAGTCGGCGTGCCACGTCGCGGGGATGTCGATCGGCCCCATCGCCTCGCCAGCACACTGCAGTCCTCCCAACATCGCGGCGTCCTCCAGACTGAGCGTCATCTCGCCGACGGGGAAGTGGAACGTGTGTGTCTCTGGTCGCCACCGGTCCATGAACACGGCGATCAGCGGGGCGTCGTAGCTGAACCGCGTCAACCGCTCCGCCCGGGAACCTCAGCTCGTAGCCTGTCCCCCTCGACCAACCGCGCAAAAGGGAGAAGTCCTGCAGCGCGTAGCCTGAAAAAAACAAAATTAATTTACTTAACGCAATTACTATTGTAAAGAAACAGAAATAAATAATAAAAATGAATTACGTACTTCGGAATCCACCGCTGGTGTATCGACATCAACGTGCGGGTGGTCCGGAAACGTATACTGCCGGGTGAACGTCCAAGAACAGCCGACACGTACGAGCGGTGGTGCCGGTCCACCGCCTCGTCGAACAACTCCGGCCGTACGTACTCCAACGGTTCAGCCATAGCTGCAAAAAAATAACATAATTTAACCAATTAGTCGAATTATACTAATTAAAACGAATTATGTGAAATAAAAATATTTTCTAAAAATTTTACATAAATTTAATCTAATTATGTGAATTATAACCATTTTCTAGAAATTTTAAATAAATTAAAACGAATTATGTGAATTTAAACTATTTTCTACGAATTTTATATCAATTTAATCTAATTATGTGAATTATAACCATTTTCTAGGAATTTTAAATGAATTCAAACGAATTATGTGAATTAAAAATATTTTCTACAAATTTTATATCACTTTAATCTAATTTTGTGAATTATAACCATTTTCTAGGAATTTTAAATAAATTAAAACGAATTATGTGAATTTAAACTATTTTCTACGAATTTTATATCAATTTAATCTAATTATGTGAATTATAACCATTTTCTAGAAGTTTAAAACCAATTTAAACGAATTATGTTAATTAAAACAATTTTTAATACTTTTATATTAATTTAATCTAATTATTTGAATTATAACTATTTCTAAAATTTTTGAAATTTCTAAACTAACTGAACTAAGTTAACTAAACTAACTAAACTAAGTTAACTAAACTAACTAGCTAACTAACTACACTAACTAAACTAAACTAAATTTAGAAACATATCTTAGTCAAAAGCGCTCCGAAGTGTTGAAAGCCGAAGATTTGGAGGAGAGAATGAGGGAGGGATGAGGGGTTGGCGGCAGCCGTCGCCCCCTTATATAGGGGTGACGCTACCGCCGTGCCCCACGGCGGTAGGGCTCCTGCCGCCGTGGGGTACGGCGGTAGGAAGCTGGCCCCACCTGGCAGGTCCGCCGACCGTTGGCGGCACCCCTACCGCCGTGCCCCACGGCGGCCGTGGGGTACGGCGGCAGATGTATATTTGTCGAAATTTTTGATTCGTCCATTTATTTTTCGAAAATCAAAGAAAAAAAATATAAAAAATAAATTCCCGTAAATACGGACGGGATACCCCTCAGCCGTATCCCGTCCTGCTCCCGGATACTTCCGACCCGTGTCTCATTCCGTTACCGGAACTTACTGTCCCGTTTTCGTATTATTCAAAATATAAGAGCAAATACGGGAAAACGGACGAGCGGTAACGGGATTCTGTCCGTCTGTTTTCATCGCTACTCGGGAAGGCGCTTAGGCAAGGCCGCAAGGGGCCCATACCATACCAGGTATTGTATTCGATTTATCGAGGGAAATCCTCGATCAATCGTGTTGGCCCTTCGTTTCTTGACCGAAATTTCGCGGCAAACTCGGCGCATAGAGAGAGAATTTCTGGTTCAAATCGGTCATAGCGTAGACCCACGTTCGTGGTTAAAAATACTGAAAAAACCGCTCGGTTACCGCTCATATCGCGCCGGAACGGTAGCGGTTCCGGCCGGTTGGTAACCGCCCCCATTCAAAATTTTGAATTTGATTTTTTTAAAAAAAATCCAAAAAATTTCTAAAAATAGATCAAGTTGCCACGAATCTAATGATGTCAAAATTTTTCAAATATTTGTTCGTTTAGTATACTTTGCGAGCATTAGAAGTTCAACCAGCCAATGGTTGAACTTCTAATGCCCGCAATAAATACTAAATGCATTAAAATTTGAAAAACTTTTGACACCATTAAATTCTACGCACCTTGAAATATTTTTAGGAATATTTCTTATATTTTACAATTTTTTAATTCAAATTTGAAAACACATCAAATTCTTTACTGCGTCGATTTTTTTCCCAGAGACCGGTAACCGGTCAAACCGGAGCGGTAAACCGCTCAAACCGTTCGGTAAACCACTCGGAACCGCTTGCACGGGGGGTTTGGTTTGGAAATTTGAATTTGAGCGTTTTTTCGGTAACCGCTCAAATCGCTCCGGTAAACCGTTACCGGAGGCCGGTGGTATCACCCTAACGGTCAGTAAAAAAACCCTGCCCACGTTACGTCATGGGCTTTGTCCGAGTACTTGATAGAAAAAAATTTTCCTTCCCTATTTGACACTGAGTGAAATCATCCTGCGACGTGTTGGTTCATCGATCTCGACTTCACTTGCTCTTCACCGTTGCATTGGTCCATCGGCGTCAAGTCTTTTGCTCAAGCATCCCGCCACGCGGTCCAGCGCTTAGCCTCTGACTTGCCCTTCACCTTGCAACCGGTCCATCAAGCCAAGTCTTGTCTTGATCTTCTCCACCTAGTCACACGACTCCATGTCATGTCTCACATGCAATGAACCCCTTCATCATATAATTACCTGTGGACTAATCACCTGTGTATTTCACTCAAACACATATTAGTCCACCTAAATTGTCACTCAATTACCAAAACCAAACAAGGACCTTCAAACACCAATGTGAAGAAATCCAAACCACCTTCCAACTTCATTCAGGTAAGTCGGCTCAGGACAAGTCCCTCCCCACTTGCTTACCCAAATCCATCTCCGCCGCCTAGAATCAGCGAACAATCAAGGAATTTTATGCGTAGACCTGCTACACAACCCGAATTGGATCTGATTCCCCTCCTTCACCTCCGCAACTAGATCAGCCTTGGCTCTCGGAATTTTACGCTCGAACAACTGCCGAGCAACCCTCGTTGCAGCAAAATCTGTCGCAAACTTGATGAAATCCGGTATGCTTGGAACGAATTCAGAGTCAACTCGCGCCGAAAATCAAGCCAGCAGTAGCGTAGGAATTACAGGTTCGAGATCCCGCGTCGGTGCTACGCGACAACAGAATCCCGAGATCCAGACCCACTCTGTTTGCCGAGCTCGATCGACGCAATTTGCGAGCGCCTGCCGAAAGCGAATCGAGGAACAACAAGTCTCTGATACCACCTGTCGTACTCGTGGCCGCCGATAAGATCACCGGCGACGTGAGATGGACGGAATCGGAATCGAGAGAAACCATATAGGCGAATCGAGGAGGAAGGTTCCTCTCGAGTTCTGAGTTTTGCTTGAGAATGAAGATGAGTTTCCTGGTTACAACGCAGAGGAGCTTATAGCTCTCAACACACCGGCAACATGGGCCCACAAGTCAGCACCCATTACGCAACTCACGCACACGCTACTACTTCCTTGTGACGATAGCGTACTTCCATCTTCCCGTCTTCATGCATGCGACACACCGGCAGTACCAGGCGTGACACCTCGCGGACTTCGCTGCGTCCCGTCGTGCTCCCCCGCCGTGTTTCGCTCACTTTCGGGACCATCGCCATCGCCGCCCGCCCGTCTGACGGACGCGGGAGACACCGGCCGCCAAGCATACGGGGCCTGCAAAGTTCGTGTCTGGGCATTTCACTGGGCTGAACTCTAGATTGGCCCGATTATTTCTGGCCACATTTCAAGCATTTAAAACGCGGTCCATTTAAAAACGCTTATTGTACCAACGGCAAATTTCGCATATGCTTTACAAGAAACTTTTCCTCGACAAACATAATAAGTGACATGAGCAATTACATTTACCGCAAACATACAATTAGTAGAATTGATCTATAAAAAAACAGTCAGTGGAATTCAAGCAAATCTGAATATCTGATAAATGATAACTCACTTCTCCCGAAGCAATATAATACTCTGAAGTCTGAAAGTAGTAGATCACCGTTAAAACAAAGAGATGTAGTATGCAAATACACATCAGGTGATCACCAATTCACCATGTATATGTGGACTGCTTGATGGGCCCAAGTCTAACGCCCAGACTTCAGCATCCCTTGCACGATCCTCTTCTCCATGCTGGAATTCCCAGAGCTGATCATCTCCAAGCTGGCCACAGGCGACTTCCCAAGCAGGCTCTCCATCTCTTCAGGGTTATGTTGTGCAGGCGCCCACGGGTGCTGCTTAACCTTGGTCAATCTGTCCAGCTTCTCGGCGACATCTCTCATGGCTGGTCGCCTCTCGCCAACCATGTCCAGGCACTGCCTTGCGAGCTGTGCGACCTCCTCCAGCAACCCCATGTCATTCTCGTTCTTGATGCCGTTGTCAATGATGTCCATGGGTCTGCCCTCCTTCATGGTGCATAAGAAGCGTTGTGAAAGGCTCCTCTCGTTTTCAGGCCCTCCAAGGTTGAACGCCTTCTTGCCAATGAGAAGCTCCAAGAGAACGACACCGAAACTGTAGACATCACTCTTATCTGTCAGCTGGGACGTCTGCATATACTCAGGGTCTAGGTAGCCACAAGTCCCTTGCACAATTGTGACAAACTGAGATTCATCTGCTGGTGCTAGTACCGAGGCCCCAAAGTCTGATACCTTAGCTGCATAGTTCTCATCAAGGAGTATGTTGGATGATTTGACATCACCGTGAAGGATTGGAGGCGAAGCCCATGAATGCAGGTAAGCTAACGCTTGAGCAGACTCAGTGGCAATGCGTAACCGAGTCGAGAAGGGGATGTTGTGGGAGCCATTGTCACCATGGATGAACTGAAACAGGGTGCCGTTGGGGATGAACTCGTAGACCAGCATTGGAACCGCTACTTCAAGGCAGCAGCCCAGTAGCTTAACAATGTTCTTGTGGTTAATCTGGGATAGAATGAGCATCTCTTTGCCAAACTCCTCCTGCTGCTCACTGGTCATCAATACACACCGTTTGACAGCGATCAGACCGCCTTCCTTGAGTGTGCCCTTGTAGACTGTGCCATGGCCACCACAGCCAAGGATGTTCTTGTCATCAAACTTGTCTGTTGCCTCAATGAGAGCTCTGCTTCGGTGAAGATGGAGAAAGCAGTTCCTTGCTTTAAGCTTATCTCCTGCAGCAGAAGCATCCCACCATGCTGTTGGAAATGTTAGAGTATATTTGGTAGTTGTAGATATTCGTATCGTAGACTGCCATATGTATCCAGGGGAGTCTTGCCTCCCAAGCCTTGTACTCTCATATATACCGGCCGAGGCCTCAATGCAATACATCCATCGAGTTATACCAATCCCACCTTTCTACATGGTATCACGAGATTAGGGTTTGAGATTCTAGGCTAAACCTTCCGCTGCCGCCGCCGGCGCCCCTGTCTCCCGCACATCACCGGACGTCCTCCACGGGTCCCATCAGGGGCTCCCCCTCGCCGGCCTCCTAGCGCGCCCCCGGGGAGATCACCCATGTCGATCTCCGCCGGGGGCAGCGACCTCCGTCGCGGCGGATCGAGTTAATCCGTTGCCCTCGAGTCTAGCAGCAGCAGCAGATCGGGCATACCTCTCCATCCGCCATGTACGCCGTCGTCGACCCTCTCCCGCGCTGCCGTGGTGGCAGACGTGGTCTTCCGTGATGCCCGCACTCTCCCTTGTGCTGTCGTGGTGACAGCACGGGGCCCTGCACGCATCCACTCGTCGCCGGCGGGTTTTGTGCGGCACCTCCGTTCCGCCCCGTCTTCCTCGTCACCCACGGTCCACGGCTCTGGATTCCAAGTCAACCTCCACCGACGGCCGCATCTCCTAGTCCGGCGGACTCCAGCGCCGCTGCTAGCTGAGATCCGCGCCGCCCAGGTGGAATCCGCCGCCGCATCCGTGGCCGCTCGCGCGGGCAACCACTGGCCCCGGCATCTGCGGCGCTCCCGCCGGGGAGCCGCACACCCCGACGTCTGCGACGCTCCTGGCGGGAGCCGCACCGCCCTGGCACCCGCCGGCCTCGGTGATTCGCTCCGCCTGCCCCTGCATCGCGCTCGTAGGATCTCTCTCCCTGTGTTTTTTTTCTCCTCACATGCATCTGTTGACCGTGAGGTCACGGGTCCAAGATGGAAAAAGATAAGGGGTATGAGAGATTCTGCTAGGCGTACCCCAGAGGTGTTACACGAGTTGCTGCTGCTGATTTCTTTTTGGTAATTTCTCTGATTTTTGCTCGATCACTGATCGAGATTGAGTCGCCCACCGCCCGTCGATCGCATGCCTCTTCTTCGACATCGTCACCGGCCGTTCTTCGTCAACACCCATGTCGCTCGGACTGGTGTGCGGTGCGCGTGGGCCCCTCCGCAACACGGTCTTCACGCCGGTCGTCCTCGACTTCTCCGCCATGACTCCGATCCGCGCGGCTTCGTCGTCCGTCGTCTCGTACGTGCGCCCACGGCCTGATCAGCCGATTAGCGTGCTGTAACGACACGTACGGTTTCGGGACGGGTGTCTTCAGTACGCGTGCGCCTCCACCGACATGAGGGTTGCGGCTGCATCGCCTCCTCGGGCAGTAGCGCAACACTCCCTGGTCCTCTGTCGTTGCATCTTCATCGCCGTCGACTACGTCCTCGACATCGTCTACGACTACGTCATTGCGCGTCTTGCGCGCATGGTCTTCATCAAGCTGTTCGAGTTCTTCGCCGTCTCCTTCGAGCTTCGCCGCCGCGTCACCTGGATCATCAGACTTTGTGCTAGATCGTCCGGGTTCACCTCTTCGCTTTGTCCGGCTCCACCTCGTCGCCAGCGTCGCCGTCTCGTTCTACCCCTTCATCTACTCCGACAACAGCGGGCTGCATCAGCACCTTCTACCCTGCTATTGTACGCCTGCGAGTGTCGTGGAGGCCTTCCCTGCTGGTCCCTTAGACGACAGCACTTGGTGGTGCACCCTCCCTCGCACGTTCGGTATTGGCAACATCGGTGCATGCCATCGTCCCCGAGGCATTTCCGAGTCTGGCAAACTCGGGAACGTCTCGCCCGTCGGCTCCTGACTGCATTGACTTCGGCATCGACCCCCTTTTCGACTGCCTCGACGCGTCGCCGTCTTCGTCCATGGTGGCTTCCCCTTCGCGCCACCATCCTCACGACGCCTCCTCGAGCGTCCGCGGCTTCCTGTGCGGCTCTTTACCCTCGGCAACCTCGACAGCTCCACGTCGACCACGGCTACCCTACGCACGACATCATCGACCACGGCTATTCACCCTCCAGTTCGGTTGCATCGACATCGGCACAAAGGGCTACCATCCGCATGAGTTACTCGCCGATTTTCTCTCCAGTCGCAGCGTCTGCACCGCACCGACATTCCAACTGCGGGGGGATGTCAGTCCGTCGGCTTTTGTCTTCGGCTTCTTCTCCAGTCTCACCGTCTGCGGTGCTCCCGCTGTGACTGCGGGGGGATGTTAGAGTATATTTGGTAGTTGTAGATATACGTATCGTAGACTGCCATATGTATCCAGGGGAGTCTTGCCTCCCAAGCCTTGTACTCTCATATATACCGGCCGAGGCCTCAATGCAATACATCCATCGAGTTATACCAATCCCACCTTTCTACAGGAAATACTTCCTCTTTATCTTGGCCAACTTCTTCCTTTCATGGAACAAGTACGTGCAGGTGATGGCTATGACCACAATTACAACTCCGATACTTGATCCTGTGCATTTTTCAGATAGTTACTATTATTATAAAGTTTAATAATGGGCAAGAATGTCTCATAGAGAGAAAACAGAGTGCGTGTTTACCCACAGCTAGTGCCACGACGTTCAAGGATCTTGGAGATGGACAAGAGTAACTTCCAGGTGTGTTGATGCAGCCGGCGACGCATGGAGGCTCGTTGGCAGCACACTCGTTAATATCTGCATAGAGTATATGATGCTTAGTGAGTTATGCTCTGCAAGGATTGAATAAATTAGTACGTAAAATGCTTTATTATATATTCTTTTAAGGAATGTTCATTGTTTAATACTGTTAGACATATAGTGTTGTATATGGTCTTGTATTGTATTACTTGTACTCCAAGTCGTATCCGGCCTATATAATGAAGGTCAACCCCCCTATCCTGGGTGTGTGGTGTTTGCTCAATATTCTACATGGTATAGAGCCTAACCCTAGGCCTGTTTCTTTCTCCCCATCCCCCACCTCGAGTTACTGTTCACGCGTGAACAGTAACGTCCCAACCCTAGCGCGTGCCGCCCCTTCCCTTGCTGCGCGCCCCTCCTCTCTTCCGCTGCCCAACACGCCGCCGTCTCCCTGGCTGTGCGTCCCCTCCACCACACCAGCGTCGCCCTTCCCTAGGGTGTCAGTCTCCTCAACAGATTCAATCTGTTGATGTCCTGTGTCACCGCCGACGCCTCCTCCGCCGGTGACAACGATTCCGACGACTCCGTCGGTTTCTCCTTCGCCTACATTCTTCTCTACGTGGATGATATTGTCTTGACTGCTTCTTCGGATGCTCTGCTTCAGCATATTATTGAGTCTCTGAACCGTGAGTTCGCTATGACAGATTTGGGGGATCTTCATGACTTCTTGCACATGTCTGTGACTCGTTCCTCTGATGGGCTGTTTCTTTGTCAGCGGCAGTATGCTTTGGAGATTCTTCGTCGTGCCGGTATGAGTGAGTGTCACTCTACGACGACGCCTGTTGATACTAAGGCAAAATTGTCGGCTTCTTATGGTGCGCCTGTGGCTGATGTGTCTGCCTACAGGAGTCTGGCTGGCGCTCTGCAGTATCTTACTTTGACTCGTCCGGATCTTGCTTATGATGTTCAGCAAGTATGTCTCTTCATGCATGATCCGCGGGAATCTCATCTGGCTTTTCTAAAGCGCATCCTGCGCTATGTGAAGGGCACCTTGTCCTATGGTCTACGAATTGGCACTGGCCCAGTTGACTCTCTTACAGCATATTCTGATGCTGATTGGGCTGGCTGTCCTGACTCCCGAGTCTTCCTCGGCGATACTCTGGTCTCTTGGTCGTCGAAGCGCCAGACTACAGTCTCCCGTTCCAGTGCAGAGGCAGAATATCGTGCTGTTGCTCATGCTGTTGCTGAGTGTTGTTGGCTGCGCCAACTTCTTCAGGAACTTCACGTTCCTCTCTCCAAGGCTACGCTCGTCTTTTGTGACAACGTCAGTGCAGTCTATATGGCTGCCAATCCAGTTCATCATCGACGAACGAAGCACATTGAGATTGACATCCACTTCGTCCGCGAGAAGGTGGCTTTGGGTCAAGTTTGTGTCCTTCACGTTCCTTCATCGCGACAGTTTGCTGACATTATGACTAAGGGTCTTCCTGTACAGTTATTTACTGATTTTAGGTCCAATCTAGGTGTTTGTCAGGATCCACCTGCGACTGCGGGCGGGTGTTAGACATATAGTGTTGTATATGGTCTTGTATTGTATTACTTGTACTCCAAGCCGTATCCGGCCTATATAATGAAGGTCACCCCCCTGCCCTGGGTGTGTGGTGTTTGCCCAATATTCTACAAATACACATCAACCAAAAGGTTTAATTGCAGTACCAACCTTGGCATCCGTCAGGAAGGTAAGGATTGCCCTGGTATCCTTCGGTGCAGTTGCAGAGGTAACCTGAGCCACGGCTGGAATTAACACACTTGCTGTTAGTGCTGAGGCAAGCATATGAATCGTTTTTCTTACTCGCAACCTCGCACGTCTGTTTACCCACCACCCAGTTCAAGATCGCTGGGACACGGCCATCATGCTCATCTGACAAGGCTGTCGTGTTCAGATATGATGTCTTGAACTGCGATGCACTGGACTCCATAATCACGGCATAGCCCCGGTACTCTGCCATGTCTTTGGTGCTTCTATCGGTATAGTAATCAGTAGTATTGAACCGTCGATCGAAAAACACATTGTCGTTGTACATGTTCCTGGTGAGTCCAACCTGGCAGCAGCCGGCACCAAGGCACACACCATCTTGTGCCGTGAGGTTGTTGTAAGGCGAGCACTGCGACACACACCCAAGCACAACCTGCATAACATGAACATTCGATTTAGTAGCAGCCTTAAAAGTACCCAGTCGACGATACTGAAGAATTGTTTGTTCAAAGATGGTGCTGAAGAATTAAAACATACAGCAAGCAACATATAATATATAACCGCCAATAAGTTAATGTTGCACACCGAGCCTACTCACAGTGTCGTCCGTTATGTATGCGAGGGTGTTGATGCCAACAACTGTGAACTTGTTGGACTCTGCTGAATATGTAAATGGTGTGTTGGATAGGTTCTGGCCCCAGATATCGTAGTCGACTTTCTTGCTGGAGAGGCTGTACATGGTTGAGATGTGTTTCATGATGCGAACCTGACCATAGAACAGTGCTATATTTACCACTGGGATTTGGTCGAAGATCATCAGGATGCTGCGACCATCCTTGTTCTTGTTGCAACTGAGCCCAAATCCTTCCATTGCACATCCAGCACCAATCCCAAATGGGTATACAATTTCAACATCACCACAATGCTTCGGGCAGCTGGAGTGCGGCAAGGCCATTGTCTTGGCTAGGAATTGCAGCGTAACTGTGAGGCTGAAGAGCAGAAGCAGAAGAATAGGGACTGTATCAGTGGGGTTCTTGTAGTAGTAGTAGTACATAGTGTGCTATGGTGTGTTACAATTTCTGCTTTCATTGGCAAGCACATACGATGCATTATATATACTGATCCAGCGTTTACTTTGTTAACAAATAGCCTTTTACTGTTTGCTGCAAAACAATATGATTATTTGGTCTCCATCAAGTACATGCTAGTTCAGAAACCTTTTGACATGGTCATGGTTGTGTTCAATGAAGCATCTTCCCATTCAAACCTTTTGACATGGTCATAGCTTTTTATCAACAGAAAGGAGGATTAGCGGATTGGCTTGGCAAAAGTTCTACTATTTTGAATTGTAATCGCACTGAAAAGAGACTTAGGAAATAAAATCACCTGAAATGACAGCAGTTATCGACCTTCTTTCACCAAACCAAACAAGCTCTACTGACGTACATCATTGCGCAAACTGTACTAGACCCACTTTTATAGCTTGTGGTACCGCCCTCCAAGTGTGGCGTCTCTTCACGGAGAAGACAACCTAGAATATGGATCGGTAAGGCTAAGTCAGAAAATTATAGATGTCATACCACACTTAATGCATCACGTGGTTGGTTTGCCTAAGTTGAAATCACAAAGGTCATGCTACACTTAATTCAACCAGGATGTGGATAGCAACAGGATCAGGAGACAAGGACTAGTTCTATGCAGTATGCACTGTTTTTTCCTCCCAACTGAAAGATGAACAATTGTATCAACTGTCCAGGACGACCATTCTCCAAATTTGATGCGATGTGGAATAGTTTGGCTAGGCCAAGAACTGTAGGGTTCACGCCTCTCTTGCAACATACAATGTGGCAAAGTAATTTTCTTTTCTTTGTGTGTATGTGTGTGTGTAGAAAGAGCCTTAGGAAAAAAAAACACCTAAAATGACAGCCGTTACACTTGTTCAATCTTCTTTCATCAAACCTAACAAGCTCTACTGACGTACATACATGGGAAAATATGATTTTTGAAGGGGTTTTCACGTTTCCACCAAGATGGTGATTTGCATCAAATATTTTCCCTACATACATTGCGCAAATGATGCTACTGTGATGTGACCCTGCAGCTTGGGAGCGAATGAATGAAACAGCAGCGACGTGCTTATAATTGAGCAAAACTGTCATGAAAACTACCTATGCTGTCGCTCTCCAAAATTGGTGTCATGGGGATTGGTTTGGCTAGGTCAAGAGCTGTATGATTCACGCCTCACTTTTGATTAAACATAGAATGTGGACAAGCTAGCGGACTGACTAGGAGACGAGGAACAGTTGGATCCCCTCATTTGCCCTTGGTGGGCTGCTATTTGGGGGGACGAACACAGTGGTGTTTCGTACGGGAAGGAAATGATAGAAGATTGCGGTGTTGAGATTTGGGAGTGGAACCAGCCTAACCTTGCGCTCCCCGTCGCTGCCCCCACGCCGTCACGCGCCGTGCCCCCCGCCATGGCCGCACGCGTCCGGCCAGCCGTCGCCTCCGGACGCCGAGCCCACCCTTCAGGCTTCGAAGTAGTTGCTCACCCGCAGCCATCGCACGTCAGGTGGCGTGCCCTCGCGGACTTTGCTGCGTCCCGTCGGTGCCCCCCCGCCGTCGTGTTTCGCTCACCTTCGGGACCATCACCGCCCGGTCCGCCCGTCGACGGAGACGGACACGGGGAGACGGCCAGATTGGCACCACTCCAGACCGGCCCTGCAAAGTTCGTGTCTGGGCTTTTTCACTGGGCTGAACTCTAGATTGGCCCGATTATTTCTGGCCACATTTCAAGCATTTAAAACGCTTATCGAGCTATATGAGGCCCATTTAATACGATTATCGGGCCAATGTCAAATTCCACATATATATGCTTTACAAGAAAAAAAGGAGTGCCACTCCATCCAATTGTGAACATCAACCATGCCCAGAAGCAATCCACTATGCTCTAGTTGATAAGGTTTTGTATGCATGTATTCAAGTTCAAGCCAATCCAAATCATTCAGGTATCCTCCAAAAGAAACGTAACAAGGTAAATATGCATACATTACCAGCAAACAGACAATAAGCAAAGGCATACTAAAATAAGCATAAGAAGAACATCACTGGTTCACTGGTGAATCTGTGACGTATAGGGCCAACTCTTAACGCCCAGACTCCAGGAGCCCTTGCACAATCCTCTTCTCCATGCTGAAATCTCCACTGCTGATCATCTCCAAGCTGGCCACAGACGACTCCCCGAGCAAGCTCCGCATCTCTTCAGGGTTATGTTGCGCTGGCACCCACGGGTGTTGCATGACCTTGCTCAGCCTCTCCAGCTTCTCGGCAACATCTTTCATTGTCGGTCGCCTCTCACCAATCATCTCGAGGCACTGCCTGGCAAGCTCTGCAACCTCCTCCAGCAATCCAGCATCACCATCATTCTTGATGCGGTCGTCTATAACATCCATAAGTCTGTCCTCCTTCATGGCGCTCAAGAAACGAAGTGAAAGGCTTCTCTCGTTCTCAGGGCCTTCAAGGTTGAAGGCTGTCTTGCCGGTGATCAGCTCTAGGAGAACAACACCGAAGCTGTACACGTCGCTCTTATCTGTCAACGTGCATGTCTGCATGTACTCAGGGTCTAGGTACCCACAAGTCCCTTGTACCAGCGTCATAAACTGGGACTTGTCAGCCGGCGCTAGCACTGAGGCCCCAAAATCTGAAACCTTTGCAGCATAATTCTCATCGAGAAGTATATTGGAGGATTTCACATCTCCATGAAGGATTGGTGGTGAAGCCCATGAATGCAGGTAAGCTAAGGCCAGGGCAGACTCGAGGGCAATGTGTAACCTAGTCGAGAAGGGGATGTTGTGGCAGTCATTGTCACCATGGATGAACTGAAATAGTGTGCCATTGGGGATGAACTCGTAAACTAGCATTGGGACCTCTACCTCAAGGCAGCAGCCTAGTAGCTTGACAATGTTCTTGTGGTTGATCTGAGACAAGATGAGCATCTCTTTGCCAAACTCTTTCTTCTGTTGCTCGTTCGTCATTGATACACATCGTTTGATTGCGATCAGGCTGCCGTCCTTGAGAGTGCCCTTGTAGACAGTGCCATGGCCACCACGGCCGAGGATGTTCTTATCATTGAACTTGTCCGTTGCCTCAATTAGCTCGGCTTCTGTAAAGATCGAAAACGCAGTGCCTTGCTTAAAGCTTATGTCCTGCAGCAGTAGCATCCCACCATGTTGGCGGAAATACTTCTGCTTGACATTGGCCAGCTTCTTCCTTTCAAGGATCAAGTATGTGCAGGTGATGGCTATGACCAAGATTACAACCCCGGTGCTTAGACCTGTTCAGTTATGTATTTAAACTCAATCATGTGTAAACATAATTCATATGTAGGTAAAGGAGAGAAAGAGTGTTACCAACAACAAGTACCACAGTGCCAGAATAACTCAGAGGTTTTTCATTTGGGCTTGGGCATGAATAATTGCCGGGTATGTTGGTGCAGTGCCCAGGGCATGGTCGTGGAACATTGACAGCACACTCATCAATATCTGCAAACACAAGATGATTCTTAGAGCTCAGCTCTGTAAGGGTTGAATAAGACGACATGCTAAATGGGTATTATACTTAAATGCATCAATCATGATAAACTTGCAATATGCACCTTTGCACCCATCAGTAAGGTAAGGGTTGCCATCGTATCCGTCAGTGCAGTTGCAGAGGTAACCTGTGCCATTGCTCGAGTCTATGCACTTGCTGTTATTGCTGCGGCAAGCATACGAATCTGCTTTCTTGCGGGCAACATCACATGTCTCGTTGCCCAGTACCCAGTTCAAGACCACTGGGACACGACCATCGTTTTCATCCCAGAACAATGTTGTGTTAAGATATGTTGTGCGAAACTGGAATGCAGCGGCCTCCATCATCACAGCATAGCCACAGTATTCTGCACCGTCTGTGGTGCTTCTGTTGGTGTAGTAATCCGTAGTGTTGTACCGTTTATTGAAATCAACGTCATAGTTGGACATGTTGTGGGTGAGCGCAACCTGGCAGCAGCCGTTGCCATCGCAAAACCCATCTCGGGCCGTGAGGTTTTTGGACCGTGCCCAACACCCAAGCACATTCTGCATAACAAGAACATTCCAGTTTATTGTCAGAGTCAGACTAAAGAATTAAAATATAAATCTAGAAATTTATTCATTGTCCACAAGTTTTCTTTGCATGAAATCCTCATAGCCTGCCCATCTTAAGATGATAAAGGACAACTCACAGTATCGCCTATCATGTATGCGAGTGTGTTGACGCCGACAACTATGAACCTGTTGTGCTGCTCTGAGAATGTAAATGGTGGGCTGTCGAGTTCCATGCCTCCATTCCAATAGGAAATGCCCCTGCTCGAGCGGTTGTAGCACATGGATGAGATGCGGTGCTTCACCCGAATCTCGCCATGGAGCAGTGATATATTCAGCAACGGCATGGTGCCCAAAAATGGTACATCGGTGCTGCCGGTCTTGTTGCAATGGAGCTCCAATCCTTCCCTTGCACAACCAGTGCCAATCCCAAATGGGTATACAATTTTAACATCACCGCAGCTCGCTTGGCAGCTGGGGCCTGGCAAAGCCACCACCTTGGCTTGAAATTGCAGCGCACCTGTGAGGCTGGAGAGTAGCACTAGAAGCATAGGTACTCTAAAAGTGGAGTTCTTGTGGTAGTGGTACATGGTTTCCTATGGCGTCTCACAATATGTGCTTGTATTCATGAGCACAAGGCACATTAGTCTCTCTATATAGTAGTCCAGTGCTTGCTTAATCTGCCAGCTTTTTCAATTTTGCTGAGAAATGGGATGGTTATTTTGTCTCCACCAAACACACGCTGCATGATTGAATCTTTGACAGGGTCATGTCTGCTTTGACCCATGACCACATACGACACCGCCCATTAGTCTCTATATATATCTATGATCGATCATTTACTTTATCAATTAGCCAGCCTTTTACTGTTTTTTCTTGAAAAAAAGAGATTATTTCCACCAAGTACATGCTACTGTTTTGGACTCTTTGACAGGGTCATGGCTCTTCCAATCAGTGAAAATATTGAACAATCCCGCTAGAAGTCAAGCAACTGAATTCTACAGACCTACAGTGATGGCGATGGGAGTATCTTCAGGGAAACTTTCACATAAATATAGGCCCCAGTGCCCCACATGTTCAACTCGTGAAGACTGAAGAGTTGAAGACTGAAGACTTAAGACTGAAGACCGAAGACCGAAGACCGAAGACATTGAGTCTACGGTGAAATCAACGGCAAATATAGAGTAGGGAGTAGTCGATTCACACAAATATATTCTTCACTCCTCATTAATAAACGACAAAAACTTGAACTAGAAGCAGAAGCAGATCCCATTTCAGTCCGTTACACATCATATATTTATCTGACAAGAGATTTGAGTATAGAAAATGTCAGAATGGTTTTCCATACCGGAGGAAGGGGGGCGGGGCGGGGCGCCGCCACCGCTCGTCACCGTGGACCTTCGCCATGGTCTCCGGCGTCCGGCAGCCGTCGCCTCCGGAGGACACCGAGCCTCATCGTATCGTCGTCACAAGCAGATTGGTACTGAGATCTGGTTGGGCTACAAATTTATTTCTGGCCTCCAAAGCATAGCGGGCCTGCAAAACTCGTGTCTGGCCCATGAAAAACTCTAATCGAGCTAATGTTGCAAAGCCCATTTTGCTTCATTACCTCAATCCATCCATAGTAGGACATGTTGCTGGAGAGCGCAACCTGGCAGCAGCCAACGCCGTCACAAACCCCATCTCGTGCTGTGCGCGTGTCATTCTTGTCATAATAAAGGGGATAGGGTGAGGACTAGGACACACACCCAATCACTTGCTGCATAAACATTAACTTTCAGTTTACTAGAAGCCCAAATATCATCTAGTCCATGGTACTTTGGAATTGAAAATTTTAAAATGATTAATACTAGATTACTCACAGGAGACCCGACCATGTATGCAAGCGTGTTGACTCCAACAACCGTAAAGATGTTGAGCTTCTCCGAGAATGTGAATGGCGGATTGGAGAATTCTTGGGGCCAGTAGTCATCATAACTGGTACTCCCTGTCGAGCGGTTGTAGCACATGTGTGAGATGTAATTCTTCACCCGAATTTGGCCATGGATAAGAGATATGTTCAACAACTGGACTTTGTCGTAGTACGTATACAAATAGTCAGGTTGTTGCTTCTATCTTTAGTACTGTTGCACTCGAGCTTAAATCCCTCCATTGCGCAATCGTCTCCAATCCCAAATGGGAATACAATCTCAACATCGCCACAGCTCTTCAGGCAGCTGGGGCCTGGCAAAGTCACCGCCTCAGCTTGGAATAGCAGTGCAAATAAAAGGCTGAAGAGTAGCAGCAGAAGCATAGGTACTGTATCAGCAGAGTTCTTGTAGTAGTACATAGTGTGCTGTAGGGTTGTTGCAATTGCTGCTTTGTTTCATGAGCGTGGAAGACCCATTCGTGTATCTATATATAGTGGTCTACTAGCATTTACCAAGTTGATTGGCCACCACCACCATTTCCTTTTGAATCTTTCAACAGGTCTATGACCGTTTCTATCCAGTGAAGCATCTTCTCCTGCCCCTACCTGGTTTGCTGAAGATTCTTCGGAGAAGTCTATGAATGGAGACATCAAGAGTTTGGGAAGTCTCCCATTAGGTGCTATATGGAATCTCATTGATCTCTTCGAACCCCACAAGAGATTCCTTCAGTTAGGAGGTCCATAGCAAAATTATGAGGTCGGATCACGTAAATTTTACTTCAGTGACAAATCCACCTAATTTCCGTACAACATATCTTGGGGGTGTCGCTTTGGAAGTCAGGGGACCTGCTTCACTTGTGGTGGTTTGGCTTGCGGGGCGTAGGTAGATCTGAGGCATGGTTGGAGAACAAGTTAGAAGCTTAGTCTTCTTTTCCTTTGCTGTAGTGTTTGTCTTTTCTTGTTTCTTTCTTTGCCTCGGTGCGAGGTTTTGAGCCTAAGCGCTCTGGTGTAATCTTTGGCCGTGTATTGGATTTTAATCCACTTGTGGATTGGATTTTAATCCTTAATCTAAAAAACATTGGTGAGGATGCCAACAAAATGGCCCTGGGAAACATTCACCTCCCAAAAAAAATAGCCATTAAACTTGTTCAACAACTAATATAGGCAATCTGCAAACATAAACGAGCTGTACAAGGTGGAACAGTTTGGCTAGGTCAAAAGCTCTAGAGGTCGTACGCGTCAATACAATTCGGAATGCGGACGTATATGCTACGGTACTAGGGAGACGAGGAATTATTCAATCCCTTCACATTTCCAATCAAAAGACAGCACAAGTGAAAGGAACAAGAAAAATGACCCAAGATTTGGCAGCAAACCCTGTGGGAGAGATACAGGTGACAAGCTTCCAAGTTCGATGTCGGCAGCCCTGCGAGCAGTTCCATTCAGTAAAAGATCTTCCACCAAATACATGAAACAGTTTTGGACCTATGGACAGGGTTCATGGCTGTTTGTATCCAGTGAAGCATCTTCCAGTTCCAACCAGCAGGACAAAATATTGAACAATTCTTCTAGAGATCAAACATCCGGATGCTACAGACCTGCAGTGAGCTAGTCATTGATGGTGATGGAAGTATCAACATCGGGGAAACTTTCACCTAAATATAGGCCGCACATGTTACACTCATGAAGTCACTATGGTGAAGTGAATGGATAGGCTAAAAGTGTGGTCAACTATCCTAAAATATTACCCGATCGTCATTCAATAATTAAACTTTGCAACTAGAAGCAGAAGAATCCCATTTCAGTCGGTTGCATCTCATATTATTTGTTTTGGATTGAATTGATTTCTCAAAAGAAAATTGTTTGGGATTGACAATAGATTTTTTGAGTATAAAGAACGCTTTTTCGTACGGGAGCAAACGATGGAAGATTGCGGTAGATTCGGATTTCGTAGCAAGTGTAGAACCAGACCAACCTTGCGCTTCCCATCGCCGCCGCCGCCGCCGCCGCCTGCCATCGTGAGCTGCGGCCGCCGTGGTTCCCGGCGGCCGGCCAGCAGTCGCCGCCTCCGGACGCCCAGGCCACCCTCGTATCTGAACCCTTCCAGCTTGTCGCCGTCCACCCGCGGCTCTCGGCCGCCTATCGGCACGTGGCGACTCGCGAGGGTCGCGGCCGTTGCCCTCGCCGTCATCGTCGTCGTGCGCAGATTCCGGCTGAGCTCTGTTTGGACCGCTCGTTTGGCTGGTGTGGCCACGCCGCCTCGGTATGGGTGGTGGATAATATTTTTGGATATTGGACTTTGAGTGATTGAATTGAATTGGATGTGAACTTCTAAAATTGGATGTTATTTGGATCTTTTCTTATTTGGATATGAATTTTGATCCATTTCCAGGTCTAACTGCAGGAGAAGAGACAACACTTCCTTATTAATCGATCGTTTAGCTTTTATACTGTATTACATAACTAGTAGTACGGTACTACTAGTACCCCATTACTCTATCATAAAAATGGGAGTAATGAAGGCGAGCAAACTAGATTAAGTATAATAATTCTCTTCGACTATTATTCTCGTCATTTTGATTCTTCGGTTGTTGCCATCAGCCGCCTTGGGGTGTCTTTAGACTCGAAGCCGCCTTCAATACAGTTGTTGCCATGAGATGTCTTGGGTGTTTTTAGCTTCATTCAGTTGTTGTCATCAGCTGCTTTGGGTGTCGTGAGCTTCAAGAACATTGGGATAGGCACCTCGCTCGGGTCCGGGGACTTGACGAACAAAGGGAACTTGGGGAGTGGCACCTCGCTCGGGTCCGGCGACTTGAGGAACGCCGGCCCAGCGTAGTACACCACCGTCGCCGGCTCCGCTGCACCCTCCTCAGGCTTCGCCTTCTTCTCGCTCCGATCAACCTCCACCGACGGCGCCCGGCTCGAGGCCCTCTTCTTGGCCTTGACGACCTCCTCCTTCCACGACGATCGCCCGACACGCTCCGGCTCCTCAACGCTCGTCTTCGTCTCCTCCTTCCGCTGGGCCTTGTCCTTTGTCCAGTCCTCGCTCAGGGACGTGCAGCCCGGAACGCTCGACGACGCGATGGTGCTGGCGCGCAGCTGCTTATCTTTGGTCCAGCTCTCGCTCGGCGACGCGCGACCGGGCTTCTTGTAGCCATCCCAACAAACCGACCGCTCGCTCGCACGACCTGCAGGACCAGCAACACAACACGGGGTTGGGAGTAACGGCGGCAGAGCAGCCACGGGGGTCAGCGTGCAAGCGGCGGCCATCTGTGGCAAACCACACCCGTGCACAAACAGGAAAAAACAGAGCAAATACGAAAGGGAAATGAACTGAAACGTAGAAACTAGACAGGAGATTGAAAGCTAAAGTGAGATTAAGTTGCAATGTAGATTAGAAAATTAACAGGTGACGGAAACTAACAAGTAATAGACGAGATAAATAACACAAGGTAAAAAAAAACTAGACGACCGATTTAATTAACGCGAGGTGATAGTTAGATCGGATAGAATAACAGAGGATTAATTTGCAATGTAAATGTAAACTAGTAGATGAGAAAAAAAGGCTATATAACTAGCTAGACGGAAGCGAACGGAAACGCTAACGAGCAGGAGATTAAAACTAGCAGAACGGATACGCTAACGGGAAAAACGAAGTAGAACTAAACGGAAACTAACCAGAAGATTAACTAAAACTAAACGGAGACTAACAGAGGAAAGAAACGAAAGTCGCCGGAATCTTCAACGGAACAGAGAAAAAAAAGAGAGACGGAGCGCGCGAACCGTTGCCTTTCGCCGAATCGCCGAATCACCGGAGCTTTCTGACGCAAAAGCAAACGGCGTATGCGAATTGCGAAAGGAGGGAAGGAGGAGGCGTCGGCCCTCCGTACCCCTTGGATTTATACCCCCGTACCATACATACGTCGGTTGACGGTATCGGCGTATGCCAGCTCAGCACTCACCCCCGCGGCGGGCCCACCACCGCCTTCGTTCCCCACCTACATCTTGCCGGAGCCGTCCCCCTCGCCGGCGCAACACCTCCGCCGCCCACCGCCGCCCCCACCCCACCCTGACCACCTCCCACCCCTATCCGCCCCCAATCCTGCCCCATCCCTCGGCAGCCTCCCGGCCGCCAGCTGGCTTCGGCTGGCCTTTCCCACAGACAAACCGCGGCGGCCGCCGACCACCGCCTGCGGGCAGACCCGCAGCCAGCGACGTCCCTGCCGTCGTAATGCGTGGCCGCACCGCCCGCCGTTTTCCATTCCCCGCCGCTTCTCCGCGCAAGCTCAACTCCGCCGCACAACCACGGCCGGCCTAGCCGCCGCCATGCCGACCCCAGCTGCGCATTTCCCGGCTCCGATTAATCGGGTTCCTGCCTCCATTGCCTGGAGGACCAGAGCAGCGAGCAAAGGAAGAGGACGTCCAGGTTCTGGCGGATATATGCAGAGATAACAGGAACGTAGCGAGGGAATTGAAGAAACCCCAAGATGTGGATGCAAAGGCCGCGTTCCGTCGATGTGGTGCTTGCCAGAAGGGGATTCCATTGTGGTTTTTGCCAGAATAGTTGGACCGACTGCGCTGCAACTGGGCTACCGAGCTGGCGGCCGTTGAAGGTGGCCTTTCTGACGCGGCAATTGTTCAATTCACCTTTTTTTCCACTTCAGATGTTCTTTGGCTGCATATGGAACTGGAGAAACAATGCCTGTGTGGCTCAGTGCCTGTGTGTCACCAACTCACCGTATCAGTCTATCTGCAGAGAAGGATCAGGGTTAGCAAATTGCTTTGGAGGTCAAGAATTGGTATATTCAAATTTGGCCGAAGGGCTGTTCAGAAGTGCAATGGCTTACCATTGGCAACCACTGTCACACTGTGGAATAGTGGGGTGCTTAACTTGAGATTCCAGCACATGTCTTTCTACTCTCCATATGGAACTGGCGAAACAATGCCTGTGTGTCACCAACTCATCGTATCAGTCTATCTGCAGAGAAGGATCAGGGTCAGCAAATTGCTTTGGAGGTCAAGAATTGGTATATTCAAATTTGGCCGAAGGGCTGTTCAGAAGTGCAATGGCTTACCATTGGCAACCACTGTCACACTGTGGAATAATGGGGTGCTTAACTTGAGATTCCAGCACATGTCTTTCTACTTGAATGGTGTTTCTTTGCCCTGTCATCAGACACTCATTGTCCTATGGATCCCTTAGGTCATTTCTCTGTGAAAGCTACAGTGTCTTTCTCTCTCTGCTTGTAGAACTGGTAAAGTTCAAAATCAGTTCAGGAAACTAGTGGCAATTTTCTACATTGTGCTTGACCTTACCAATGAGCTTGTGCATATTGTTGTTGTGTTAATGCCTTTTTTGTTAGTTTCAAGAATCATGTAAATGTTGTACGATTCATGAGCCATTAAGATGTCTGCTTATATAGTTATATCGATTCTGTCAAACATATCTACACACTCCTCTGTCTTAAATAATCAGTTTTCATCACAGATAGTCAGATACTATGTTAAGTTAGGTGCTATTTAAATTAGTGTGGATACTTTTCAATCTACAGTGATAGATCTACACCTAAGCTTTGGATTGCAACTTGCACACCCTACAGAATTCTTAAAACTTAAACATGTCGAACAACTTTGACTCCCCCCTTTTCGTCTAATAAGATAGTATCTTTCCTCCAGCAACATAGCTGTTTTGGTACTAAACATCTATATGTTTTCACTTCCATGCTTTTGTTCTTGCTTGCAGATACTATATTATGCATGGCTTCCCTTTTCTCTACAACAGGGAGTCCAAACTTACTTTCAGTGCTGTTGTGTAATCACTCATTTACTAGGTGCATTAACATCGGCAATTCGCATGGTATGTCCCATTGTTCTTCGAATGGCATAATACTAGATTCTATGAGAAATGGCCAATGGCCTATTTGCTAAGTATAATTTGCATTATGATCCTATATCTGCGATCATAACCCACAGTGATCCTTGTTTAACCTCTGTGAATCGTATATAAATTTTTGTTTCAGTTGACTGGACATACATTCAACCAGTGTTTCTCCTGTGTTTCCTTTGGTCTTCACTTCATGTATCGACCCTTCATTTCTTCTTCATTGGTTTACACTAAAAACAGTTTACTAAAATAGTCTTGAATAGCAATAGCATAAATAGATTGGTGAAGGGCAAGTGTTTTCCATCCATATCATTTTGCTACAATATTTTTTCTGACCAATTGTTTGTTGAGCTCATCTGAAGTGATTGGAAGTTTCTTGTGGTTACTAACACTTACATGTGCTATATGCCTGTACGTGTTTCATACTTTCATTTGCATGTCTCATGTACTAGCACATTTGGTCATGAATTTTCCCCTTCTTTTTTTATTGGTACAAAATTGAAATGAATAGCACTGGAATTGTTTCAATGCACTTTGTAGTGCTTACACGTGTACAGAGGCACAACCAACCAAAGATAAGATATAAACAACAAACTCTTATCCTTGGAAATATTATGCTAGAGCAAAGATATCCCTGTTGAATGAGATTATGATTTCTTACTCCTTATCCTAGGAAATTTGAATTAGATCTAACTGAAGCTGCATGAACTTATCAACTATGTCTTGCTACCATCACGCGGAACATCAGCAATTAATAGAAAAAACAAAGAGATGTCCATACATATATGAGAAATATACAGCCATGCAATGAAGTGACCTGATCATTGCATTACAGTAACTCACATCCCTCAAGTGTTTCCACTTGCAGGTAATTTATTACTTGATTACCTAGCTTATGCTGCAAGAATCATCAGCTAAAAGTAGCTTTTGCACTATAGATTCCATAGTTGGCCTTTTGTTTCTGTCTTCATCCAAGCATGAGACTGACAACCTGATCAGTGTTCTTACTTGCGTGTAGTTGAATTGTCCATTCAGCCTGCAATCCACAACCTCGGCAATTGAAGAGATTTCCTCTCTATCTAACATATCAGCAAGTGTTCCTACAAGCTCTCTGAGAACCTTATGCACCTCTTCATCTGCACCTACAGCCAAGTCAAGCACTCGTTTTCCCAACAGTAGCTCAAGAAGCAGAACCCCATAGCTATACACGTCAACTTTGGCCGTTATCTTAAGGCTGCTGATCCACTCTGGAGCGATGTAGCCTATGGTTCCTCGCACTCGTGACACATTCTGATTGGAGCCACCTCTGTTCAACAGCTTCGCCAACCCAAAGTCGGCAATCTTGGGTTCTAGCTTCTGATCCAGGAGTATGTTCTCTGGCTTCACGTCACAGTGTATTACCCATTCAAGACATTCATGGTGAAGATACGCCAACCCCTTTGCCACACCTAATGCAATATTAAACCTCTGCCTCCACTGCAGCAGAATGGTTTCATTGAATAGAACGTTAGCTAATGATCCATTCTTAATATCCTGTGGCAGCTTTCGGAGCAAAACCCCCATATCCTTACAAGATTCATATGATTAATTCTCCCAATTATGCGCAATTCTGCTTGAAACTCCTCCTCACATTGCCTTACATTTTCCAGCATCTTAACAGCCACTTCTCTACTGTCATCCAAGATTCCCTTGTAGACGATCCCTGAGCCTCCTCTTCCAAGCTCATCTTTGAAATTTCTGGTTGCCTTCACCAACTCTTTGTAGCTGTATCTTCTGAAATTGCTAGTCAGCACCTTGTAGCCTTCCTCAGCAGCTTGTATTTCTGATGCTCCCAGTTCCCGTCTCAAAACGAAGCACCATACTGATGCGATGGAGAAAACTTCAAGAACAAAAATTGCACCTGCAAACCCATAGAAGTAAAACCATTTGGCTTCCCCCTCACTGGCCTTGTGAAGCTCCAGAAATGGTTCCATCGGCGGTTTGCTCATCTGCCTACAATCAGGATGGTACTCTCTTGAAACAAGAACATTTGTTCGGGCAACAGAGATGCCTGAAATATTGACACTCATGGGGAGCTTGAGATACATGGTGCGATATGTCTTTCTAGGCGGCGTAAATGCTTTCCCATTGAAAAGGTAAGACTTTGGATAGCATGACCCTGTTCCTTGCTGGTACATGAAGCCTTTGCAGGTGCAATCCTTCCTACATATGTTCTTGCAGGCCTGCAAGGATACCTGGTCCTCATGCCGCTGATCGGATCCCCAAAAGTCAGCACCTGGAAGTGGGAGGAACTTGACAGGCTGCGCTCGCTCAACATTACCGTTAATGTCTACTAGAGGCCTACAACCTTGGCTCCAATTCCCAGGGTTGCTCATCACATAACCCGGTGGGCAAAAGCATGCAGGTGCAGGCAAGTAGTGGCAGATCCCATTTGGACCACACAAGCCATGAATATTGCAGGGCTGAGACATTGCAATCCAGGAAACCGACCATCTCCCATCTGAACTGTTCAAGCTATAGAGCCGGAGATTGCCATCAGGATCTAGAGTTAGCCTCCTTTTGACGCCAAGACCTTGATCAGAGGCTACAAGTGCTTGCTGGTTGGCAAAATCACTCGAAGAGAAATTTCCGGTATCATCCAGACCTCCTAACCTTGTATTGTTAAACCGATTCCTGTTATTCATATACTCTCCGTTATCAGGGTCTGGCCAATATATTTCATGAACTTCAGCATCATCATACACAAGAGACAATATCGATGAGTCTGTGAAATGAAATATGTAGGGACCTGGGACATGCAATCCTGTGGTGGAGACTAGCTTGGTAGTTGCAGTTATGCGCTGGGTGGGAAGCAGGGTGTCAGTTGGTGAATCAAAGCTCTGCCACACAATGCCACTGGAGTTCTTCATAACAAGGTTCCCGGTATCCAGAAGCTGAGCATACCTCACGCCTGCCGAGTCGTCACCTTCGGCTTGCCACACCACCGCACCGTTATAGTCTGTGAGAACCAAGGCGCCATCCTTCTGCAAGGTGACCACGGCCCCCCTGGCGTGCACAGGGCGGCCACGGTTGGCAGTCCAGACGACAGTCTTGTTCGCCGAGTTGGTGTACCATATGGAGAAGGTGAAGGCGTCGCTGTAGATGCTGTAGAAGCCGCAGGTGAAAGTGCCGTCCTGTGAGCGCAGGATGTTGGTTTGCTCCTTCTCCACGGAGAGTGAGGATCCCAGCATTAGAGTGTCGCGAGGCGCAGCACTCGAGAGGAGGGGAAGCATTGATAATAGGACTGGAAGGATGGCGAAGAAGGTTGCCATCGCTGATGCTGAACAGATGGTGGGATGGGATCAGGCCATGAGGGGGCTCTTCTCAAGGTCTCCTATGTCAAGTTCCAGTTCTCAATTCTCCTCTATTATATGGTGGTGTGATGGTGTCGGTGGGCCCGGAGAGTCGGTGTTCAATCATGCCCATATCCAGCTGACCAGGGCCTTGTTTAGTTGGTTGAAAAATTTACCTTTTTAACGTCCGGAACTCCTGTAGCACACTGTAGCACGTTTCGTTTGTTTGTGGTAAATATTATCCTACCATGGCCTAACTAGGCTCAAAAGATTCGTGTCGCAAAGGACATCCAAACTGTGTAATTAGTTATTTTTTTACCTATATTTAATACTCCAAACATATGTCTTTTGACGTATTTAATGTGATGTGATGGAGAGAGAGTGGAGAAAAGGTTAGAAATTTTAGCCATCTAAACAAGGCCCAGCTGTTCTTCGATTGACTGGGGTCAATGAGGTACTTTGGATTTGTGTTAGACTGAGTCCAACAGCGGCATTTTTGCCTCCCGCTAGCTCCTGTGCGTGCCCCGAACGCTCTCCAACAGAGCAGGCAACCGGCGAGGCAGTCTGCCTACTCGAAGGCATCCGCCGCAGATGCAGGGGAGGGGGAGGCGTGCGGGTAGGGCGGAGGGAGGAGGGAGAGGAGTCGCGGCCGAGCTGGGGATGCAGGGGCTCGTCGGCACTAGATCCGACCGGCGCATGAGCTCCGCGGTACACCGCCATGGCTGTCGCCGCCGCCTGTCGTCCCGTCGTCGCCCTCCACGCAGAGGATCCCCTGCTCCGAGTCGCCGCCCACCGCAGAGCAGGGGAGGTCTGCCGCCGGGGGCACTCGATTCGGAGCACGCAGGGGCTCGCCGCGCGCACTGCCGTCGCCGCGAGGCCCGCCGGCGACGGAGAGGAGGGCGGCGAGCTGGCCGCCGGCCCCGCTCCACGGTGGCGGAGGGGACGAGGCGCGCGGATGGGGAGGGCGGGGCTGCCCCTGTCTCCGGCCATGCCGCGCAGGCGGAGGAGGTGGTTCTGCGTCCGGCGACGAGGAGCGCAGGCCGTAGGCAGGGAAGGCGCGACGGAGGTGGCCAGCGCCGGCCGGAGATGAAGGTGAGGGGGGCGGAGGAGATGGATTTGCTTCTGCGTTTGCGTTCGCCTGTTGGAGATGAGATTTTTTGCGTGGCTGGAGCATCTCCTGTGCGCAATGCAAACTAACAAATGCCTCTCTCATTTTGCCTTTCTTTGTTGGAGTCAGTCTTAGCATCTGATTTATGCATTATCCTATGTCCCTAGCCATATGTCTACGTAACCTTTACTATTTAATGTTAATTGAAACTGTGCTCCGAACAGTGACTTGCACGGCTTAGCTGCTGTTCCTGGTCAAATTTAGACAGCTACAGCTACAGCCTCTGATAGACAATGACGTGAGTCATCATGCGACTTTTCCAAACGGATTAGTTTAAGAGTCGTCGTAACCTTTACAAGACCTAAAGTGGTGGGGGGGGGTTTTGCCCCCACATTGAGCCACGTCATCAACAAAACGAGAGTCGTCGGATCGTGCATGGATAGCTCGGATCATCTACAAGTACTGTTCATGCGGGACCCATAGTATGTTTAGGCGGGACCCACGTGGATTCATGAGATATTCGTATGGGACCCACATTAGGTGGGACCCACACATTTTTGGTTTGTGGGACCCACAATTCTATTGTGAGATTCATGATTAAAAATTTATGTTTTCTTATTCTGTAAGCGGAAACGAGTTTAACAATGATTTTTAAAATTATGTATTCCTAATCTCATTTCTAAATTATATTATTTAATATTTTTCATTGGATTTTGTTTAATAACAAACGACTTCTCAAATTATATTATTCAATCAATATTTTCATGGAAATTTGTGTTCTAACTTATTTAAAAACAGTGCTCTCAAAACTATATATTTACATAAATTATATATAATATTTTAAAAACTCTTTATTTATTTTATTTACACAAAATTATGATGTAAACCATTATGATCGGCGTGGTGTAGCGTGTGTATCAACCAATGTAGTATGTAATCCAGCCACCACTCAGATAATTTTACAAAGACCCCCTCGAACTTTGTGAAAATAGTATTTGATCAAACCACCTCTCAGGTTTTGTGGAAAGCACCTCGAGTTTTGAAGGAATGCCAACAGGGTTGCCACTTTTACAAAGTCACCCTATAACTTTATCAAAATTAATATGTAGTCCAGCCCACAAAGATAATTTTATGGAACCCCTCAAACTTTGCAAAAATATATTTTCCTTCCAACTGCCTCTCATACAGCTTTACGAAACCCTCTAGAGCTTTGAAGGAATGCTAAGAGGACCGCTAATTATATATAACCCACTCAAACTTTATCGAAAATAAATAGTAGTCCAACCACTGCTCTGACATTTTAATTAAGCCTCCTCAAGTTTAAAAAAACTAACATTTCTTTAAGCCACCTTTCAGAAAATTTGACGACATCTATCTCGATCAAACCACCTCTCATGTAATTTTATTATAATAATTAACCCGCGATCCATGCATCTCCAACAAACTTGAACTTTACAGGAAGTAATACATGGTCCACAGACTTTTATGAAAAAGACCATAAACTATCTACAAATCTAACCACAACTCCAAAATTTTGCGGAAAAGTCCCTTAACTCTATCATAATGAATCCACAACCCCTTGTTTTTAACTAAGAAATAGCATAAACTCTTAAAGAATTAATCGACAACCTAAAATCATGTAAAATATCCACAACCTTCCTACCATTTACTGGGCTACATGTCATGGAGCGGCAACGCCACGCCAGTCTTTCTAGTCTTGGTCAAGACTCGAGAAGTCTCCGACTAATTGTTGATGGCATCTACCTTACGAGGCTAGATGCACTGCAGTGCTTAGGCATGGGCGCCATATTTTTTCATATTCCGTAGCTCAAATGGTAGGTGTTGCAGTTGGGCACACCACCGGTCTGGGTTCGAACCCTCTTGGACGCAGATTTATCTCACCGGGGTTTATCTCCGAAAAAATCTCTTCACCAGTGAAATCAGGGTTCAGGGGTTTTCTAAGCTGGAAGAAGGTTTTCTTCTCTTAATGAAAACCATAGAGCGGTCTTACCCCACCGACTTAGTTTTTTAATAAAAAACTGACCGAAGAGCTATTATATTAAAAAAAAGAGTCTGACAGCCTAAAATTACTATATACACCCTATAAATTACAAGAAGCCGAAATAAGCGACCGGCCAAACGTCTGCCTGCCGCTGAGAACGCAAGGGTAGAGGATCTCGTTCCCTCCCCGACCGTGTGTTTCGCTCACCACCGGGACCATCAATCACCTCGCCGCCGCCTGTCAGCTTGTCTGATTATTTTAACTTCTTCTGCACTACTAACAAATCTACCGTATAAATTAGTGTGTGGTACTTTTCTTTTAGAAAAAAACCTACCTTACAAATCACTCGAATATCTGCCGAACAAAGGCAGACACGTAACCTCGAATTTTTTTATATTTTTTTCTTCGATTTTACGAAAATAAATAGTCGGATTCAACATCGGCAGAAATAGCCACGAACGGTTGGATTCCTGCCGCCGTTTGAAATGGTGGTAGGAACCTACCGCCGCCTCAAACGGCGGTAAGTACCTGCCGCCATTTCAACTAGCGGTAGGATTCCAATAGTGGCGGCAGGACCTTTTTGGGTGGCGGCAGGCTGGCAGGCAGCTACCGCCAGTTGAAACGGCGGTTTCATCAAGCCTACCGCCGATTCAACTGGCGGTAGGCTTTGTTTTTGGTTTTTTTTCTTTTTTCTTTTTGGTTTTTTGTTTTGGGTTTTTTGTTTTTTTGTTTTTTGTTTTTTTGTTTTTTGTTTTTGGTTTTTTGGTTTTTGTTTTTTCATAATACTATAAATGCGAAATAACAGGAAACAGAATACGAAAATACATAAAATAATTAGAACAAACAAAGTAATGTACACGACAAGTGTCCAAATACAAATCTAAATACGACCGCGTTTCGTCGGTCGTGGCGGGCCCTGGTGCTCCTTCCTCCTCGCCGCTGCCGCCGCCCTCTGTGCAGCCCTCGTGCGGTGGGTCGGGTACGTGAGGGGGTCGCGTGGATGGCGATCGCGTCCTCCGACCGCCGGCTCGGGGGCGATGTCGCTAAGGGAGCACCTGAGCCCGACGGGATAGCCCCCCCTCCGATCGCTGCCTGTGGAGTCGCCGAGCCCGACGGGACGGCCCCCCCTCCGGTCGGTGCCTGTGGAATCGCTGAGCCCGACGGGCGGCCCCCCGTCCGGTAGCCCGCGCCTCCACCTCCACCGACGCTGCCGCGTCCAAGCGCACGTGGGGCCGTGGGAGTTGGTGAAGTCAGGCACCTCTGGCGCGCCGGGACGGCGCACCACTCCGACGAACCTCGCGAGGATGTCGTCGAGCCACGGGTCGAGGGGGGGTAAGCAGCCCCCATGGGCTCCCCTGAGCACGGTAGCCCGAAGAGGAGGGCCACGTCCTCCAAAGTCACCGCCATCTCCCCCCAGGGGAAGTGGAAGCTGTGCGTCTCGGGGCGCCACCAGTCCAGGAGCGCGCAGACCAGCTGGTAGTCGAAGCCAAAGCGCGACCTGCGCTCCGCCGGGCGCAAAGCGGCCCGCATGAGGTCCCCCTCAACCAAGCGCGCTAGGGGAAGAAGCCCTGCTGCGCGTAGCCTGCACCACAAAACAAAAATAAATATTAATTACGAATTTAAATGAGGAAATACAAAGATACGAAGCTGTTGTATTACATACTTCGGACACCAGCCGGGGTGAAGCGGCATGTAGTGCCCCGGAACTCTAAAACGCACGGTCCCTAGCTTTGCCCCGCAGATCGCGGAGTGGTAGGACCGGTGCGCCCTGTCTGTCCGTTCGTCGAAGAGCTCGGGCAGCACGTACGGCAGGGGCTCCCGAGGAGGACGAACAGCACCAACAGGGGGCTGCGGAAAAGGCGGCGCATGCTGCTGAGCCATAGCTGCAAAAAAAATGAAATATAAAGTCACACATAATTTCTAAGTATTTCCAAAGCATTTCTATAATTTTTAAAGTATTTCTAGGAATTTCCAAAGTATTTCTACAATTTCTAAAGTATTTCTAGGAATTTTCAAAGTATTTCTATAATTTCCAGAGTATTTCTAAGCATTTCCAAAGCATTTCTACAATTTGTAAAGTATTTCTAAGAATTTCCAAAGTATTTTTACAATTTCTAAAGTATTTCTATAATTTCTAAAGTATTTCTAGAAATTTCCAAAGCATTTCTACAATTTGTAAAGTATTTCTACAATTTCTAAAGTATTTCAATAATTTCTAAAGTTTTTTTACGAATTTCCAAAGTATTTCTACAATTTCCAAAGTATTTCTATAATTTCTAAAATTTTTCTAAGAATTTCCAAAGAATTTCTAGAAATTTCTAAAGTATTTCTATAATTTCTAACCTATTTCTAATTTTTCTAAACTATTTCTAGATTTTCTAAACTATTTCTAGATTTTCCTAAACTATTTCTGGGATTTCTAAACTATTTCTACCTTATTTACTAAATATACGAGGAAAGTATTGGAAACATACCGGATTGACACCGAAGAAGGCCACCGAGGAGGAAAAGAAGAGGAGAAGGGGGGAGGGGCAGCCGCCGGCGACAGGGGCTACGGCCCTTATATAGGCGCGGCCCAACCGCCGGTTCGTTTGGCGGTAGGACCTACCGCCGTATCAAATGGCGGTAGGTCCCCAACGGTCGGTCAATCGCCGTTTGAACCGGCGGTTGGAGTGCTGCCGCCGTTGGCCATAGCGGTAGGTGCCTGGCCAGCGGGCCACGTGCGGGATCTTCCAACCGCCGTTTGAACTCGCGGTTGGCAGGTACTTACCGCCGTTTGAGGCGGTGGTAGGTTCCTACCGCCATTTCAAACGGCGGCTGGTGTCCAACCGCCGTTTCAAACGACAGTTCGTGGCTATTTCTGCCAATGTTGAATCCGACTATTTATTTTCGTAAAATCGAAGAATATATATATATATATATATATATATATATATATATATATATATATATATATATATATATATATATATATATATATATATAATTCCATAACCTCCAAGCATAGCGGGCCTGCAAAGCTCGTGTCTGGCTCACTGGGCTGACCTCTAGTTGGGCCACCCGATTATTTGTGGCGAATTTTTTTATATTTTTTTCGACGATTTTTCGAAAATAAATAGTCGTTTCAAACTTTATCGAAACTAGCCTCGAACCGCCATTTGAACTGGCGGCAGGAACCTGCCGCCGTTTCAAATGGTGGCAAGTCCTGTAACCGCCGTTTGAAACGGCGATAGTGACGTGGCCCAAGAGCGCGTCAACCAGCCGCCAGGTGAAAGGGCGGTTGGCGCAGCCGTCAGAGGAAAGGGCGGTTGACCGACCAACCGCCGCTTGACAGGGCGGCAGGTCCAACCGCCCTTTGGGAGGGCGGCAGCGCAGGCCTACCGCCGTTTGAAATGGCTGTAGGTGTCCCTTCTCCTATAAAAGCAGCTGCACCCCGGAGTGGAGCTCCCAGCAGCCTCACTCGACGGAGGAGCTCCCAACAGCAGCATCCGGTAGAGAAGGAGGTGACCACATCGAAGCTCTTCCGTTTCACTGGTAATATTTCTAGAACTTTTGAAAATAGTTTAGAAATTTAGAAAATAATTTAGAAATACTAGAATTAGCGTTAGTCTGCTGTAATGTATCTTTCTTTCTTTTTTGGGCTGGGAGCCTTGTAACATGTACATATTCTTTCATATTTATATAAAAAAAAGGGGTAGGGGCCTCTCCTGCTGATTCCCGTAAAAAAAATACTAGAATTAGCGTAAAAATTTAGAAAATAGTTTAGAAATATTAGAATTAGCGTAGAAATTCAGAAAATAGTTTAGAAATTCAGAAAATAGTTTAGAAATTCAGAAAATAGTTTAGAAATACTAGAAATACCGTAGAAATTCAGAAAATAGTTTAGAAATCTATAACTCCTATATAGGAGCTCCCCACTAGTCCTCCTTAAGGAGTTCTCAGACCTCTGATTGGCTGTCGCCACAATGCATTGCATATTCAGAAGCCAAGGAGACATGCAGTTAAACGCAGCGGATTCAGCTTTTGAGAAACTGATGCAACCTCTCCATCTTCCCCACCACCCGCTCCTTCCATAAGAAACCAAGCAACGTCGAACACCTGACCCGAGATCGAGATCGCTCACTCGAACCAGCGACCCATGGCTCCCAAGATCTCGCTCAAGCTGCTGGTCGAGACCAGGTCGAAGCGGGTCCTGTTCGCCGAGGCTAGCAAGGAGTTCGTAGATTTTGTGTTCAGCCTGCTGACGCTGCCTATCGGTGCCGTCGCGAAGCTCGTCTCCGCCGGCACCATGCAAGGCAGCGTCGGGCAAGTGTACCATAGCGTGGACCGCATGGGCGCGTCCTACCTGCAGCCCGGCGCCGACAAGTCAGAGCTGCTCCAGCCCGGGGTTCTGCACCCGGACGCGCGGGAGCTGCTCCTGCTGCCGCCCGGCGCCGGTGACGGCGGCGAGGCTGAGGAGAAGCCGCGGCTGCCCAAGTTCAAGCTGTACACGTGCGCGGGCCAGTGCGTGACAGTGACCATGGAGCGGGAGGCGGAGTGCCCGCAGTGCAAGCTGGCGATGGCGACGGAGATGGCCTTCGTGCTCCCCTCCGCTGCGCCGCGCGCGGCCGGTGGTGGCGCCAAGGGCGGCGCCGGCGGCGCGGCGGGTGAGGAGGAGAGCGGCGGGTACGTGAAGGGCCTGGTGACGTACATGGTCACTGACGGGCTGGAGGTGACGCCGATGTCGGCGATCTCCAGCATCACGCTCATCAACAAGTTCAGCGTCGGCAACGACGTGGAGCTCGCCGAGAAGTACGTCAGCGTTGGCATGGACGAGGGGCTCGGCCTGCTGCGGGCGGCGCTGAGCTCCGACACGGTGCTCTCCGACGTGTTCCTGGCGAGGAAGAAGTGAAGGCGAGTGCTGCTCCATGCAGTTCAGAGTTGTTTAGCTCTGCATTTTCGCTGCCAATATTTGCGTCCATGCGTCCGTTTTGCTACTCCGTACTATGTGCTGACACGATCTGTCCGTGTCTGTCTCGAGCAAAGTCCGGTTAAGGTGACACTGCTGTGAATAAACCATTTACTAATTCAGCAACAAAAATAGAGGAGGAATTCAGTTCTTTTTTTTTTTTGAAAATAAGAGGAATTCAGTTCGGATCTTCTGAATATGCCTGATTCACGCTTGCCTATCCAACTTTGCGTCACCAGAGAATTTTGTCAGCAGACTTGCACAGCTTCTTAATTTGACAGATAATGCTGGATGAAAAGTGTAGGAGCTCCCCACTAGCCCTCCTTAAGGAGTTCTCAGGCCTCTGATTGGCTGCTGTGAGTGGTAACTGAAATTCACTTGACCAATGAGTTACTTCTGGATTTGTATGCTGCGTGCGTGGTTTGCTTAGGTTCTAAAATTCCAAACATTTGTGCCCGCTGTATCTTGAGTGTGCCGGTCACTCTAAGTCCTGAAAATGTCTGAAAGGGCTTTGAAAGATCTTAATATTTCTGTCAGTAATGAATATTTGTTTATACTCGGATAAGAAACTTCAGTTCAAATAGCTTGCCACTTTGGTTTAAATAAATAGTGATACTCATTACCCGGGTATTTCAACTTCACATAATATGCTCATGTCCTTATCGTCGAGAGATGATATCATGGTAAATTTTCCTTAAAATCATTGCATTTTCTTAATTTTCGCAGCAACGCGCGGGTGAGGTTCCCCTAGTTCAGAAAATAGTTTAGAAATGGAAAAATTAGATCTATAGCACTAAAAGATCTAACATGTAGAAATATATCATCAAAAGATCTCTATGTAGATTTTTACCATCAAAAGAACTAACGTTATAGCTATGTAGCATTTTGCTGCCTCCCGTCAGTTTGCCGCCGTTGCCATCGTCATCTTCGTCTTCATCTTCTATCTGCTCGGAACCAGTTGCCGAGGGCTCAGCGCGGCGGCGCTCGCGGCCGCCGCCGCCGGCGGGAACCAGCTGCCGGTGTCGCCCCAGCGACGAGCGCGACGACGAGGGCATGGAGGACGACGACGGGGTCGGCCGGGGAGGAGCGACGTTGTTGTCCGAGCGAACAAAGGGAGGCGCTTGTAGATGGCTTCCCGAGCGGCCTGCGCGGGCGAGTGGCGCGGGACAGCAAGCGGTGTCGCGTCGCGTGCGGTTCGTGCACGGCGGCCGCGATGGGGTCTGAGGGGCATAGCAGCAGCGCCTCCTCATTTTCTACTCCGACGCCAGACGCGAGGTGATAGTACATCTTGCTACCAAATTGATTCGATCAAGTGTCGATTCGTCAAATCATACTTTGATTTCTATCATACGTCAATCAATTCGTCTTGCCATGCGTGCAATTTCAGCCACCACTACCATCGATTGGCCTTCCTCCCTAGCATGGCCGTGATGGCGGGAGGTGCTCACGCGCTGCGCAGCAAGCTGCGCACCCCAGCCCACGAACGCAAGGCAAGCAAGAAGATGACGCGCGCAGTTATCAATGGATGCGGGCAACAGCAAGTGTAGGCTCTTCTCCCCACGCCGCCTCCTTCCGTCCTCGCTCCGCTCGCCACCGCCTCTCGCATCGCCGTGCCTAGACACCCCTGCGGCTGACGAGGCCGCTCCGGGCGTCGTCGCGCGCCTCATGGACATCGAGTCATGCCCGCCACCTCGGCGCCGCCGAGGCCGTAGAAGCAGAGGAAGGTGGAGGCGCCGCAACAGAGATAGAATTTGACGATGGCGACGGCGGCAAACTGACGGGAGCCAACAGAATGCTATATAGCTATAACGTTGGTTGTTTTGATGGTAACAATCTACATGAGGATCTTTTGATGCTATATTTCTACATGTTGGAACTTTTAGTGTTATGGATCTAATTTTCTCTTTAGAAATACTAGAAATATCGTAGAAATTCAGAAAATAGTTTAGAAATGCTAGAATTAGCGTAGAAATTCAGAAAATAGTTTAGAAATTCAGAAAATAGTTTAGAAATACTAGAATTAGCGTAGAAATTCAGAAAATAGTTTAGAAATACTAGATTTAGCGTAGAAATTCAGAAAATAGTTTAGAACTGCTAGAATTAGTGAAGAAATTCAGAAAATAACGTAGTAATTCAGAAAATAGTTAAGAAATTTAGAAAATAGTTTAGAAATTCAGAAAATAATTTAGAAATACTATAATTAGCGTAGAAATTCAGGAAATAGTACTATTAGTAGTTAATTTAGAAACACCTTATTGCTCACAACTACTTTAATTACTTGCAAAATACCTGACAGTATTATTAGTAGTTAATCCAAGTCATTTGTACACTATATGATATCAGGGATGTCACAAACAGTACGGGTTCAATTGTTTTATGGATCAGGAGAAATTAGATATGGTCCCGAAAGAGTTGCTCTGTCACTGTTTAAAACAGTGGAGAGAGATCTTACAAGAGCCGAAGAAAGACCTTGAGGGATCATAACCAACTGACTGTACAAGGCATTCAGGAAAGATGAAGAGCAATGGAAACTGTCGGTGATGGCTGTGTTCAACAGAAGTGAACCAGTGTTTTGGGAGCTTCCGGGAGTGGGAAGTGAACCAGTGTAGATGACGATGCCTCTCCACAACAAACCGCAATGACTTCCGGGAGTGGAGGTGAATATGGGTGTGGTCCTGAGTTCTGGGAGGAGCAAGATCCAGAGTTCAAGGGGGAATTTCCAGTCCTGCAAAAGAGGAACTTCCGTTCCATACGTGAAGTTAGAAGCTACGCACCTAACAAACCGGTGTTGTGGCCAACATGTTCACACGGTGAGCGTTGCATGCTGCAAGTCTACGAGGGCTGGGGCAACTACGGTCGTTGCTTCTGGCACTGCCCACTAGCAAGGGTAAGCTATGAAAATGATATTTGTTCATCAACCATGCTTGGTTTGTTAACATTTATTTTCGGTATTTTTCAGTTCTCCGACGATGATGACAACTGTGGCTTCTCGCAATGGGTGGATCCCCCAGCCATTGATCCCTATCAGGATTACATCAACTACCTCCACGACATCGTCATCTACAACCTGAAGCGACGCCTGGACGAAGCACATGCTTCCCCAGATCGTCCCGCCGACAACCAGTGCTGCCCTTGTGCGACTTGCACTTGTGAATGCCACGCGAAGATGAGAGATTGGTCCCCTCCTCCTTCACCTCCACCACCACCACCGGGGTACTACATGCCGTCTCAGCAGTCCTCAGGCGCCGGCTCCTTACTCTCTGACCAGTTCTCGTACAACTAGTTTTCGAATGTAATCCAGTATCTAAATTCCCTAAGGCATGTTAGGATTAGAGTTGTGTCGTGCATACCATTATTGCAATTTCGTCGGTGATTTATCTTTAATTTAAATGATGTCATTTCCATTTCATAAAAAAAATCTTACCGCCGTTTTGCGCGGCGGTAGGCCCTGACCTACCGCCAAGTGATATGGCGGTTGACCGCCAACCCCAGCCGCCAACGGCGCCGACCTGCCGCCTGCTACCTTAAGAGAAACCGCCCTATTGTTTGGCGGCTACGGTTGCCGCCATTTGGCCTGGCGGCAAGACCTTACCGCCGTTTCAAACGGCGGTTACAGGGCCTGCCGCCATGTGAAACGACGGCAGGTTCCTGCCATCAGTTCAAACGGCGGTTCGAGGCTAGTTTCGATAAAGTTTGAAACGGCTATTTATTTTCGGAAAATCGTCGAAAAAAAATATATATATAAAAAATTCATTTCTGGCACAAATTTATTTTGGGCCAAGAAAAACTCTTATCGAGCTTATGTGGCCAAGCCCAGATCCTTAATCCAGTATGGAAAATTCCACAGATAACAAGGGAAGTAGTACATTCACTTACATTACCCGCCTACTGAAAATAAGCATAGACATACTAAATTAAAAGCATAATCATAAGATGATTACAGTGAACCTGTGGTATGATGGGGCCATCTCTAACGCCCAGACTCCAGAAGCCCTTGCACAATCCTCTTCTCCATGCTGAGATTTCTGGTGCTGATCATGTCCAAGCTGCCCACGGACGACTCCCCGAGCAAGCTCTGCATCTCTTCAGGGTTATGTTGCGCTGGCACCCACGGGTGCTGCATGACCTTGCTCAGCCTGTCCAGCTTCTCGGCAACATCTCTCATTGCCGGTCGACTCTCACCAATCATCTCAAGGCACTGCCTGGCAAGCTCTGCAACCTCCTCCAGCAATCCAGCGTCACTGTCATTCTTGATGCGGTCGTCTATAACATCCATAAGTCTGTCCTCCTTCATTGCGTTCAGGAAGCGCAGCGAAAGGCTCCTTTCAGTCTCAGGACCTTCAAGATTGAACGCCATCTTGCCGCTTAGCAATTCTAGGAGAACAACTCCGAAGCTGTACACGTCACTCTTATCCGTCAGCTGGCACGTCTGCATGTATTCAGGGTCTAGATACCCACAAGTCCCTTGTACCAAAGTCATGAACTGAGACTTGTCGGTTGGCGCTAGTACTGAGGCCCCAAAATCTGAAACCTTTGCAGCATAACTCTCATCGAGAAGTATATTGGAGGATTTGACATCTCCATGAAGGATTGGTGGTGAAGCCCATGAATGCAGGTAAGCTAAGGCCAGGGAAGATTCGAGGGCAATGCGTAACCGAGTTGAGAAGGGGATGTTGTGGCAGCCATTGTCGCCATGGATGAACTGAAACAGTGTGCCGTTGGGGACGTACTCGTAGACTAGCATTGGGATCTCTACTTCAAGGCAGCAGCCTAGTAGCTTGACAATGTTCTTGTGGTTGATCTGAGACAAGATGAGCATCTCTTTGCCAAACTCTTTCTTCTGCTGCTCGTTCGTCATTGATACACACCGTTTGATTGCGATCAGGCTGCCATCCTTGAGAGTGCCCTTGTAGACAGTGCCATGACCACCACGGCCGAGGATGTTCTTGTCATTGAACTTGTCCGTTGCCTCAATTAGCTCGGCTTCTGTAAAGATCGAAAACACAGTGCCTTGCTTAAAGCTTATCTCCTGCAGCAGCAGCATCCCACCATGTTGGTGGAAATACTTTTGCTTGATATTGGCCAGCTTCTTCCTTTCAAGGATCAAGTATGTGCAGGTGATGGCGATGACCAGGATCACAACCCCGGTGCTTAGACCTGTGCAGTTTTATACTGAAACTCAATCACGTGTAAACATGATTCGTATGAAGGTAAAGGAGAGAAAGATTGTTACCGATAACTAGTACCACAGTGCCAGAATAACTCGGAGGCTTTTCATATGGGCAAGAATAATTCCCAGGTATGTTTGTGCAGTGCCCAGGGCATGGACGTGGAATATTGACAGCACACTCATCAATATCTGCAAACACAATATGATTCTTAGAGCTCAGCTCTGTAAGGATTGAATAAGATGACACGCTAAATCGGCATTATACTTAAATGTATCAGTCATGATAAACTTGCAATATGCACCTTTGCACCCATCAGTAAGGTAAGGATTGCCATCGTAGCCGTCATTGCAGTTGCAGAGGTAACCTATGCCATTGCTTGAGTCTATGCACTTGCTGTTATTGCTGCGGCAAGCATACGAATCTGCTTTCTTGCTGGCAACATCGCATGTTTCGTTGCCCACTACCCAGTTCAAGACCACTGGGACACGACCATCGTTTTCATCCCAGAACAATGACGTGTTAAGATATGCTGTTCGAAAATGGAATGCAGCAGCCTCCATCATCACAGCATAGCCACAGTACTCTGCACCATCTGTGGTGCCTCTGTTGGTGTAGTAATCCGTTGTGTTGTACCGTTTATTGAAATCAACGTCATAGTTGGACATGTTGCGGGTGAGCGCAACCTGGCAGCAGCCGTTGCCATCGCAAAACCCATCTCGGGCCGTGAGCTTTTTGGACCGTGCCCAACACCCAAGCACATTCTGCATAACAAGAACATTCCAGTTTATTGTCAGAGTCAGACTAAAAATTCCCCAGCCCATTGTACCAAAGAATTAAAATATACATCTAGAAATTTATTCATTGTCCACAAGCAAGGTTTTTGATCGCGGGCTATGAAAAATAGCGGCGTCCTAGTCTGGCCGCTATTTGGCGCTATAGCGCCGCTATAGCGCGCTATTTGATTGAAACAGCAACAACAACATGACAGTGTTGAACTAGCCTTAATAAGTTAATAATTCAAATAGACATGACAATGGACAACATAATATGATAAGTTCTCAACCTCAAAGCAAATACCAAATAGCCATGAAGGCATCAAGTCAACACTTGAAGTTGAAGTACATAAGCAAACAACCATGGACCACACAACCATAAAGTTCACAAATCACAATGCAAACAATTATTGGCAACAACCTAAAGTTTTTAATTACAGTCCACTTGCCTTGGTTTTTTTTTGCCTGAGCCTATAGCGGCAAAATAGCGGCGATATGAAGCTATTCTGGAATAGCGGCGCAATAGCGCGATATAGCGGCAATAGCGCCGATAGCGCAAAAAAGAAAAATAGCTTCGCATCGAGAGCTACGGGCCGCTATAGTGCGCTATTTAAAACCTTGTCCACAAGTTTTCTTTGCATGAAATCCTCATAGCCTGCCCATCTTAAGATGATAAAGGAAAACTCACAGTATCGCCGATCATGTATGCAAGTGTGTTGACGCCGACAACTATGAACCTGTTGTGCTGCTCTGAGAATGTAAATGGTGGGCTGTTGAGTTCCATGCCTCCATTCCAATAGGAAATGCCCCTGCTCGAGCGGTTGTAGCACATGGATGAGATGCGGTGCTTCACTCGAATGTCGCCATGGAGCAGTGATATATTCAGCAACGGCATGGTGCCCAAAAATGGTACATCGGTGCTGCCGGTCTTGTTGCAATGGAGCTTCAATCCTTCCCTTGCACAACCAGTGCCAATCCCAAATGGGTATACAATTTTAACATCACCGCAGCTCTCTGGGCAGTTGGGGCCTGGCAAAGTCACCGCCTCGGCTTGAAATTGCAGCACACCTATGAGGCTGGAGAGTAGCACTAGAAGCATAGATACTCTAAAAGTGGAGTTCTTGTGGTAGTGGTACATGGTTTCCTATGGCGTCTCACAATATTTGCTTGTATTCATGAGCACAAGGCGCATTAGTCTCTCTATATACTAGTCCGGTGCTTGCTTAATCAGCCAGATTTTTCTTTTTGCTGAGAAATGGGATGGTTATTTTGTCTCCACCAAACACACGCTACATGACTGAATCCTTTGACAGGGTCAAGGCTGCTTTGATTCCGCAAAGTATCTTCTAGAGTATCAAACAATTAAATGGTTCTTGTACTAGTAGTATACTGTGTGCTATGGCGTGTGGAGTCTGCTTTGATCCATGAGCACATTGCACATACGACACCGCCCATTAGTCTCTATATACTAGTCTATCGTTTACGTTGTCAATTAGCCAACCTTTTACTGTTTTTACTGAAAAAAGAGATGATTTTTTCCAGTAAGTACATGCCACTGTTTTTGACTCTTTGACAGGGTCATGGCTTTTTCCAATCAGTGAAGCACCTTCCAATTTCCAAATTCCACCTCAGGACAAAATAGCGAACAAGCCTGCTAGAAATCAAGCAACTGGATGCTACAGACCTGCAGTGATTGCGATGGATGTATCTTCTGGCAGTGTGTCTTCAGAGAAACTTTCACAAAAATATAGGCCACACATGCTTAACTCGTGAAGACTGAAGACATTGAGCCTATATGGTGAAGTCAACGGCAAATATAGAGTAGTCGATTCACCCAAATATATATATTTCACTCCTCATTAGTAAACAACTAAAACTTGCAACTAGAAGCAGATCCCATTTCAGTCCGTTACATCTCATATATTTATTTGACAAGAGATTCGAGTATAGAGAATGTCAGAATGGTTTTCCGTACCGGGGTACTGTGCGGCCAGTGTGCTGGTGCGGCGGGCGGAGGGACCGCCGCCTTCTTCCTATGCGCTCGCGCCCGCGCCCGCGCCCGCGCCTGCGGGCCGGAGCAGAAGGCGGCGGGCGCCGCGCCGTCGAGGGCCGTCCGCGTGCCGGAGCAGGAGGCAGAGGCAGCGCGGAGACACCTCGGCCATGGTGGCCTGCGGTTGAACAAGAACAGCAAAGAGAAAGGGAAGGGAAGGATGGGAACTGACCTGTGGGGTCAGGGGCAAAATAGTCTTTTATCACCTCAGTTAGCATCCGGGCAATGCTAAATACTCCGTGTTTGTTACCGGGCGACACTCTTTCTGTCCGGTACGGAGTAGTATTTCCGACGGGGCTAGTTCTTCCAAGAGGCAAGAGTGCATCTATATTCTTACGGTGCCCTTGTGTCATTGATGGGATTTACTCCTAGTCTCCTACACATTTTTTGTGTCATTGTCACATTCTCCACCTAAGACTACGCTCTGTTCGACTTCTTTTCCTTCTGCGTCTTCCACAGTATTTTTCTATTAAAATAAATCAGTCAATCAAATCAGCATATATTATTTTTCTCCCAAAATGAATCTACTGTACAAAACACACTCAGAAGTAAGAAGATCATCCCAGCACGAGAGGCCACAAATGACAACCTCAGAAGCTTAACAAGATCCGTGTCATGGGTGTAAGAAATCGAATGCTCGTAGCTTAAGAGGAGGAGGGAGTGAATTAGGCAATCTTAAAACCTTAACATATGACTTCACTACTTTTGCTCAAAATAAAACTAGAACATACTACCTAGATGTGCAACTACGGTTGTTCTAGTGTGTAACTCCCATCCCAAAACAAGTTTTGCAACCTATAGCCAATCCTAGCATGATACTACTCTAGGAAAGTAAAGGCAAGCAAAGATTGCAATAGAGTAAATGCGGAAACGTAGAGGGGATGAGAGGAAGCAAACTCTTGACACGCGATTTATCCCGTGGTATCGGTAGGCACTAAGCCACCCCTAGTCCACGTTGTTGAAGCACTCACACAAGAGTATTGCTTCCCGGTCACCAAGTCTCTCCCAAGAGCACCACTTGACTCGCCACAAAGGCTAGCCACTTAGGCACTCCCTTGGTCACCTTGATGCCGCCTCCACTAAGGAGCTTCTCCACCAAGGAAGGGGGTCTCCACGTCCCCCGCACAAAGTGTCCTCGCCACTCCACACCAAGCCGGAGGGTCGATGACGATTGCCGGTGAGCCACTTAGGCCCCAAGGCTTCCGACGAATCTTGTACACCTTGATTCACTCAAGAATCGCCTCACAAGGTTGGCACAACCTTGCACTCACTCAGCTCTAAGCTAAGCCTAGCACTAAGCACATACACTAAGCATATGCAAGTCTATGGATGAGCAATTAAGCACTTGGATGAATTGGATGTGATCTCCTAAGTGTCTTGAACTTCTCTGCACTTCCACACGGGACCTAGAAATGTCTACAAGGACATGCTAAACAAAATGGTTAGTCCTATTGATCATGTTGTCATGAATCACCAAAATCAAACTCGAATTAATGGCATATGGAGCCATGTTCGCTACGATGGGCATCCATGACCGGTGGCCACTCTTTTGCCCCAAAGAAATACAAGGCGCATTTTAGTTTTTAAAAGTCAAAGACATAGTATAATAAACGTATATACATATGTTTAGAGCATGACAATTATACAATTTTACCTTAAAAAATTGTACATCCATAAAACAATTCATACATATTGATACCGTAGGTACAAATGGCATATTTTCTTAGACAATAGTCAAAGCGCATCCTCAAGGACCAAATCAAAACCAAATAGGCCTCATATTGTGAGGGGAATTGCATGGTTGCCATAGGGAGACAAACAATCAATGCACTGGAAAGTGGATAATCAAATCATTCAGTTCTCTCCACCTCAAGCAACGTAACAAGAGAAGTATATAAATACTGCTACACACAAACCTGCTTATTTGTGCAGTATATACATGCATCACACTATACAAAATAAGTACGCATGGTATATATATACAGTACTAGTAAAACACATAAGAACAAAACTGATTGCTGTGAATCAGTGGTGTATGGTGGGGGCATGTCTGATCTAACGCTCATACTCCAGGAGCCCTTGCACAATCCTCTTCTCCATGCTGATGAAATTCCCCGTGCTGATCATCTCCAAGCTGACCACCGACGACAACTCCCCGAGCAAGCTCTCCATTTCTTCAGGGCCGGGTTGTGTTGCTGCCCACGGGTGCTGCATGACCTTGCTCAGCCTGTCCAGCTTCTCGGCAACATCTTTCATCGCTGGCCGCCTCTCACCAACCATCTCCAGGCACTGCCTCGCGAGCTCTGCAACCTCCTCGAGCAACTCGGTGTCAGTATCAATCTTGATGCGATCGTCTACGACTTCCGTGAGCTTGTCCTCCTTTATCGCGTTTAGGAAGTGCAGCGAAAGGCTCCTTTCAGTCTCAGGACCTTCAAGATTGAATGCCATCTTGCCGGTTAGCAATTCAAGGAGAACAACTCCGAAGCTGTACACGTCACTCTTATCCGTCAGCTGGCACGTCTGCATGTACTCAGGGTCTAGATACCCACAAGTCCCTTGTACCAAAGTCATGAATTGAGACTTGTCAGTTGGCGCTAGTATCGAGGCACCAAAGTCCGATACCTTTGCAGCATAGTTCTCATCGAGAAGTATATTGGAAGATTTCACATCACCGTGGAGGATTGGAGGTGATGCCCATGAGTGCAGGTAAGCTAAAGCCTGAGCAGACTCAAGGGCGGTGCGTAACCGAGTCGAGAAGGGGATGTTGTGGCAGCTATTGTCGCCATGGATGAACTGAAACAGCGTGCCATTGGGGATGAACTCATAGACTAGCATTGGGACCTCTACCTCAAGGCAGCAGCCCAGTAGCTTGACAATGTTCTTGTGGTTGATTTGGGACAGGATGAGCATCTCTTTGCCGAACTCTTTCTTCTGCTGCTCATTGGTCATTGTCACACACCTTTTGACCGCGATCAGACTGCCATCCTTGTCCTTGAGCACGCCTCTGTAGACAGTGCCATGGCCACCACGTCCAAGGATGTTCTTGTCATCAAACTTGCCCGTTGCCTCGGTGAGCTCTGCCTCTGTGAAAATTGAAAAGGCAGTACCTTGCTTTAAGCTTATCTCCCGCAGAAGCAGCATCCCACCATGTTGCTGGAAATACTTCTGCTTGATATCAGCCAACTTCTTCCTTTCACGGATCAGGTATGTGCAGGTGATGGCTATGACCACAATTACAACCCCAATGCTTGGGCCTGTGCAGTTTTCAGATAGTTGCTATTCCAATTCAATCATGTGCAGACCAAATCCATAGTGGAAAAAGAGGGAGAAAGTGACTTACCAACAACTAGAAGAACAGTGCCAGAGTGGGAGGAGGAACTTGGAGGCTTTTGATATGGGCAAGAGAAATTCCCAGGTGTGTTCGTGCAATATCCAGGGCACGGTCGTGGAATGTTAACAGTACATTCATCAATATCTATAAAAACATAGTATCAGAGATCAGCATGGAAGGATTGAATAAAGTGACAAAATGATTGATTATATTTGTATGCATCAATCAAAATATACTGGTACCAACCCTGGCATCCATCAGGTAGATAAGGGTTGCCATGATAGCCTTCAGTGCAGTTGCAGAGGTAGCCTGGACCATTGGTTGAATCAATGCACATGCTGTTATTGCTAACACAAGCATATGAAGCTGCTTTGTTCTTGGCAATCTCACAGGTCACATTGCCCACTGCCCAGTTCAAGATCACTGGGACACGGCCAGCGTTTTCTTTCAAGAACACTGTCGTGTTAAGATATGTTGTTCGAAACTCGAATGCAGCAGCTTCCATCGTCACAGCATAGCCACAGTACTCTCTGTCCTCTGTGGTGCTTCTGTTGGTACCGTTTATTGAAATCCATGCTTTGTGCCGTTCACTGAAGTCCACGTCAATGTAGGACATGTTGCGGGTGAGTGCAACCTGGCAACAGCCAACACCATTGCAAAATCCGTCTCGTGCTGAGAGGTTGTTGTAGGGCCAGGATTGCGCCAAACACCCAAGCACATTCTGCATAACAAGAACATTCAATTTATTTGTCAACTTAAAATATCCCCAGAGTAGAGAAATAAAATACACAGACAATTATAAATCTTTGTGCGTGAGTTTTCTTTGTATGCAGAACCTAATTGCATGCCCATCTAAAGATGATCGTTACTAAAGACAACTTACAATAGAGCCGAGCATGTACGCAAGTGTGTTGACTCCGATAACTGTGAACATGTTGAGGTGCTCTGAGAATGTGAATGGCGTATCAGAGAGTTGCAGGTACCAGGAGCCATCTATGATGTTCAAATTCGAGTGGTTGCTGCACATGTATGAGATGTAGTTCTTCATCCGAACCTGGCCATGTAGCAGGGATATATTCATCACTGGAACCTTGTAGTAATATGTTATGTTGCTGCTTCCATCCACAGTCTTGTTGCAGTCGAGATTAAATCCTTCCATTGCACAGTCAGCGCCAATCCCAAATGGGAATACAATATCAACGTCGCCGCATTTCTTCAGGCAGCTGTGGTCTGGCAACATCACCGCCTTGCCATGGAATCGCGTAACTGTGAGGCTGAAGAGTAGCAGAAGAAGCATAGGTACTGAATTCTTGTAGCAGCAGCAGTACATAGTTTCTTATGGTGTGTCTCAATGTCTGCTTGGTTTCATGTGCAAATATGACACATTAGTCTCTATATATACTACTTCAACTCTTATACTTTGTTAACTGGCCAGAACTTTACTTAAATGAGATGATTATTTTGTCATCTTTTGACGACTTCAACAAATACATGCTATAATTTTTAACCCTTTGAAAGGGTCATTGTTCTTTTGATTGAGTGAAGCATCTTCCTCTTCCAATCCAATTTTCACTGAAGGGCAAAAGGTTGAATAGAATCAAAATTTTGTGCGGCCCATTTATATGTGAAGGAATCTATGAATTCCAGCATCCATTAATACATTATGCAGTTAAATCTCTCAAAAATATTTTTCAATCGACCTCATGAGCAAATGAAAACTTGCAACTAGCAGTAAAAGTCTCATATATTGCGCCACACTTTTCTTTTAACAACATATCTGAAAGGATAGCTGGGGAAACTTTCACCTGAAAAAATGGCCGCTGCACATGTTCAACCTTAAAACCAGGTAAGCAAGCAATTAAATCAACTGAAGAAGCAAATGCTGACGAACATGAATGAAACAACTGGCATACCGTACAACTTATGCTGTCCCTCTCCAAACTACATGTCATGGTAGTACACTTAATTCAACATTGAATGTGGTTTCCTTTGGCCATGTCAAAAAACTATGAGGGTCAGATCACACCCAACTCAAGGCGGAATGCAGATTGCAATAGGATTAGCACTCAAGAGGCATCATCTGAAACATTATTCTCTCTTTTCAACGAAAGCAGATTAATTTGATCTGTATTTTTCAGTTGGTGGATTGGTAGGACAAGTTCGCTAACTGTGACTTGTGAAAGGATCCTATCAGTAAATTTCCACCTCAAACACACAGCCGTCAGCACCAAAATTAAACAAGCGCTCATGACGTACGTTAGTTGAACTCGGCTCCTTGTCCAGTGGCCTGAAAACGGCGATTTGTTCAGTTGGCAACTGAAACATACTGCAAATCATTCTGTCGCCCTCCATATTTGGCGTGGATCCGCATTGAAGTCGATTCATCCCCGAAGCTTGGTTTGGCTAAGTCTATAGTTACATGTCACGTGAATCAGAAGTCAACGCGGAACGAGGAACGGTGCGGCCAAGTCGAAAATTGAAGAGGTATGCCTAGGTTGCGCTGCAGATTTATACGACATACTTGTTCTGAGAGAAAAATACCTTACGCTGATTTGTACTAGAGAAAAGTGCTAGAAGTCGAAATAACACAAGCTGATTTAGGGCTTGTTCGCTTCCATGAGATTCAATCCGGTCGGCATAATAGATATATCAAAAATTTATGATAGAGACTCGGATTCATTCCGGATCGAGATTTAATTTACTCATTATGATAGGTAGAACAAGAGACCGAAGAACCGGATTGATTCCACACCTCTTGACTAATAGATTGATTCCGAGTCTCATGATGTGTCTATCATGAGTAAATTAATTTTCGGTATCATGATTTTCTTGTAATGTTTATCAATTCCGGTCGGAATCAATCCGATGGGAACGAATGAGGCCTTAGGGACTAGAGGCGAACAATAATCCAAACTTTGTTAGCGTAATGCAAGACATTGTTCAGTGGGTGGACACAGATTTAGGGAGAGAGAAAAGTTTCTGATGGGGAGTACGCAATAGTACTAGAAAGAAGATTCAGGGATTGCATAAAAAAAAGATTGAGGGATTGGAAGCAGAGGCCAGCTAAGACTGCCTCCAGCAAGAAACCGGATCCCCATCTGCAATTGCCCGCTTTGAGAAAAGGAGAGAGAAGAAATAGTGTCTCAAAAAGATGAGCCCTCCAGCAGCTCGTGAATCCCCTTGCGCATCCTGCAAGGGCAGTTGCCTCCCACGCGTCGAGGGAATGGAGGAGGTGGCGGCCGGCCGCGCCCCTGCTTCGAATTGAGGGAGCCGCCGCCGCCCCGAAATCCGCCACGTCGCGTTGCTTCAAATCAAGGGACCTCCGTCCGGGCGGGCCGCGCGGGCCCCGGAGGTCGCGCCGTTGCTCCTTGGAGACCCCGCGTCCCGGAGGCCGCACCACTCCCTGGAGATCTTGCCGCCGCCGAGGTGGAGGAGGTCGTCGAAGTCGATGTGGGCGCCCTGGAGGAGCCGCTGCGCCGCCGCGTGCGCCCTAGAGAAGGGCCGCCGCCGCCCCGGAATCCACTGCTTGGGGTTGGAGCTGGTGGGCGGGGTCCGACCTGGTGAATGGAGAGGAGGGAGCTCGATGGAGCCCGCACGACCTGTGCCTGAAATGACCCTGTGATGCCTAGAGGGGGATGAATAGGATCACTTCAAATTTCTGAAACAACTGCAGCGGTTAAATAATTGGTCGGTACTACCGAGCAGTGTCGGAACTACCGAGGGGTCGGTACTTCCGGCACTAGGCTGTACTACCGACCTGTCAGAGAGCACTAAGACGAAATTTGAAATGTAGAGCGATTCTAGCAATTCTATTTGAATCAAAAGGTGGGTTTAGATGTTAGGAACCTCCTGCAACCAAAGATATAGATAGGGACACAACAAATTTATAGATCGGGCACAAACAAGCTTCTAGGGTTAGCAAATTACAAAGAACTCAAACAAGTGAGAGACAAGAGATTTAATCCGAAGTTCACTTCCACCAAGAAAGCTACGTCTCCGTTGAGGATCCCACAAAGGGAGGGCTATCACCAAGAGCCTCTTGTCTCACCCAATCCCCACAAAGGAAGATTGGTGCTCACTAAGAATTCTCCACAAAGGAGAGGGGAAATAGAAACGATCCCGGGTGCTCCACACAAAGAGGGTACTCAACAGGCGACGCCTAACCGTCTAGAAGCAAGCTTCAAGAGTAACAAACGTGAATCGATGCCCGGAGATGCTTCAAGTGCTCTTGAGATGAAGGAGATGGAAGTGGCACTCAAAGCTACTCAATCTCATACCTTGAATCACTTCCTCACTCAAGCCCTAGCTCAAAGGAATCAAGTCTTAGCTCTAGGAGGGAGAGGAGGAGAGGAGTGAATGCTCTTGGGTGTGTTTGTCTCGTGGTTGGCCAGCAACAAAAGAAGGGGAAGAAGGAGGGTATAAATACCCCACCCCCAGAACTAGTCATTACTGTGCAAGGTACGGTTTTTATCGGTACTACCGACCTCAGGTTGGTACTACCGAGGGGTGCCTAGAAATTAAACAGTGAGGCTTTATCGGTAGTACCGGTCTATGGCCGGAACTACCGAGGGTCTGGAAAAACTCAGCCAGTCAACCCATATCGGTACTACCGACCCCAAGTCGGTACTACCGATAAACCTTGAAATTATGAGGAAAGAAAGCATATGTGCACGTGTTGGCGCGGTGTTCCTCGCACTTACTTAGGTTATCTCTTTGAGCACTTTTAGCATCTCAAGACGGTCAATTCGCATCCCCCTTTATAGTACGGTGTTTCCTATACTCAATTTCGAAAATGAAATGAATTTAAGCCTTGAAACGAGTTTCAACACCGAATTGGAGTTGGGGGGGTCTTCCTTTGGTTAAAGCCTTATTTTTCTTTTGATTTTATCCTGCACACATCTCAATTATCCATTAAATACCACAAATTGTGTTTGTCATTATCACCAAAACAATTAGGGGCCAAGATGCACTTTCAATCTCCCCCTTTTTGGTGATTGATGACAACACAATTCGTTTTCAAATAAAGATGTGTGTATCCAACAATTTTGAGAGAAACTCCCCCTAAATGTGTGCTTCATCTTTATAGAGGCCTCAAATGCCCATCACACATTTAGCAATAGTTTTCCTCTCAATTTTCATACACAAGTGCATAAGTGTGAGTTAATAACCGTGATGCATATGTCATGATATCCAAATCATCAAAGTGAGAAATAATAACCATCACACAAACCTAGCATCACACAAGGATAAATAGGTTCTTACATCACACTAGCACAAATAGGTCTTACAAATTAATAAAGTTCTAGTTCACCACTTCATCATCCATCACACGCCATCACACATAAGTTCTTACATGTCCACAAGATACGATAGATAAACGAGATACACGAGATGATACACCACATCTCCCACATGCATACTAGTGAGCACACTCCCCATTTGGCATCAAGCGCCAAAAAGGAGGAGGCCCTTCAAGCATCATCATCATGTGGGGAGTGGGCAGTCGGAGGGGAGTCCTCCTCGTCGGTCTCACCACCACCAAGTCTTCATCGTCAATGTCGGCTAGAGGCACTCCATACATCATGGAGGTGTCACCAAATGCCTCCCAAGGGTTGTAGAAGACCGGTGGAGGAGGGAAGTCCCTAGGCTCATGAACGGGAGAGTGCTCGATGTTGTGCTGAGTGAGCAAGGCCTTTTAACGAGTCTCCAACCTAACGAGCTGCTCATCAACGTGCTACCTGTGGGCACGGATCTCCTGGGCATTGTGCCTTCCCACATTGAATCAAGCAAAGAGTCCCTGAGATAGAAAGTTGAGAATGCTTTTATCTTGCTGGGGGGGGGGAGATTACCCTTAGCCTGAGATGGTCCCTGAGAGGATGATGGAGCATCATGAGTAGAAGGACCAGCTGAGGAGGGGCTTGCAGAGGATGAGGGCCTAGGAGGGGCATGCTTGCCCAACTTGAGAAGACGCTCAATGCTGCCCTTGTTTGGCTTGTAGAGAGTGTGAGTCTTGTCCGTGCTAATGTCAACTCCGGTGACCTCACAAATCATCTTGAAGATCCAAGGAGCATATTGGCAACTCTTGTTTGCGGACACGGAGCACACAATGATTTCTTCCCAAATGAAGTCAAACACACTAAAGGGCTCTTGATCGGGACCCATCCTCACAAGCAAATCCTTGGCGATGTTAGAGATGTTGTAGTTGTCACCTATCTTAGGAGTCATGGTGTACCGGAAGAGTTGGTTCAACATCCTATAGATGGGCTTCATCCCATGAGTGGTGCCAAACTCAATGTTGCCATAAGCACTGTCATACATAAAAGCCATCTCACTGTCAAGTGGGATCTCTCCACCATGGATCTTCTGACGACCAAGATCCTCTGAGCTAAAGCCAAGAATCTGAGCAAACCTCTCATAAGTGACCGAGAGGGGCTTCCCTTGTATAATCCAATAGAAGGTCTTGGTTTCACGCTTGACATAGAGATTTGCATAAAACTGTGCCACCACTTCCTCATTCCAGTGACCGTTCAAGACCATGATGTGAGCCATCCCCTTGGCATGACAAATGTCAATGGCCTCATTCACAACCGGCACATTTAGAGACCTCAAGTGCTCCCAATGGATGGACTTCATATCAATAGTGAGGTTGCCCTTGGATAGAATGACAGACTCATACCAATCCTCATGGAAACGAAGCCAAAAGCGGATATCTGAGTCAAACTCCTTTTGAAACAAAGCTAGGTCAATGTACCTCTCCTTGTAGACATTGTGAGTGCCCTTAGTGTAATCCACCATCTTCATGACACTGTGGACAGCCGGACGAGGAGGGATGCACGACCTCAAAACGAAATGAGCGAGAAAGTCCAAGGAGATGTCTTCATAGTCATCATAGTGTGCATCCAGGGCGTGAGCATGCTTGGTACGGGCACGGTGAGCTTGCTTGGTGGAGCGACGAGGAGCAGCTGGAGGAGCGGTGCGGCCATGACCACGTGGGCGTTGAGCGCTAGTGTCCACCTTCCTCTTCCTTTGGGCAATGGGGACGTCATCGTCGGATTCCTCTTGTGCAACTTGCTTTCCCTCACGAACCATCTGAGAGGATATGGAATTGAAGTATAAGATGATTGGTATAGCGATTTGAACTAAGATTGAAAGCATTCTTTGAACCAAAGCAACTGCAACAGGCGGCCGTCGGTCTTTCCGGCCTGGGGCCGGTAGTACCGATACTGCTCGCTACAGTGACAATGATTCAAGGAACGATAGATTCAACCAACCAAAGTTTCTAAGATCATAGGCATGTGTTCTAGGACAAGAATGGAGATGATTTCCTAAAGCATTGGTCCTAGAAACAACGGCATTAAGAGATCGAGTGTCGGGATTTTTGAATGAAATACCTTGAGGATTTCCCGCGCGAATCGAAGGATTCCCGGAGTGGATCGGATGTTCCGAGGGATGGGGAATCCAAAGAAACGAAGGGCTTCACAAATCCACGGTCGAATCTTGAGATCTCCTTGGGGGATTTGAGAGTAGAGGAGAGAAGGGGCGGCAACGGTCTGTAAAAGAAACCTAGGGTTCGACCGACCCCTGGGGGGTATTTATACCCGCACGACATTTGTCAGTAGTACCGGTGCTGGCTCGGTACTACCGGGATCCAAAGAAATTCAACCCGTGAGTCCTTATCAGTAGTACCGACCTGGCTCCGGTACTACCGAGGTCCATTTTAATTCTGCTAGTGAGGTCTTAGCGGTAGTACCGGCCTGAGGCCGGTAGTACCGAGGAGTTTCGAACTTCCAATAGTGAAGTCTTACCAGTAGTTCCGGCCTTGTGCCGATACTACCGAGGAGTTTAGGATTTTTTTTAGTAGATTTGGGATATGAGCTGAAAGAGATAGAGAGAATGAACTAGGGACATGTAGAACAACCATAATATTTGGTGATCAGGCACAATCAATCAAGCAAAGCTATAATCACCAAAGATCATGGGAACAACCAATTCTGTAATACACACACAAAATTAAGAAAATAAATCATTTTTCTCTCTATCTAGGCATCAAACAATTGTGTACAATAAGTCAAGCCAAGTTACGAGAATCCAAGATATTTAGCTCACTTCTCACAAAACCTTTGCTCATCTAGAGGCTTAGTGAAGATATCGGCAAGTTGCCTCTCGGTGCTCACATGACGTAGAGCAATATCTCCCTTAGCCTCATGACCCCTTAAGAAATGATGTCGAATATCTATGTGCTTTATTCTAGAGTGTTGCACTGGATTGTTTGCTAGATTGATGGCACTCTCATTGTCACACAAGAGTGGAATCTTACTAAACTCACAACCGTAATCACTCAACGTTTGCTTCATCCACGAGAGTTGTCCACAACACGCACCGGACGCCATATACTCGGCTTCGGTCATGGACAAAGCAACCGAATTTTGCTTCTTTGAGCTCCACGACACCAAAGACCTACCAAGAAATTGGCAAGTCCCGGTAGCGCTCTTTCGATCTACTTTGCAACTGGCATAGTCCGAATCGGAGTAGCCAAGTAAATCAAAAGTGGAGCCCTTGGGATACCATAAGACTAGGTTAGAAGTGTGCGCCAAATATCTAAAGATTCTCTTAACGGCCATTAGATGACACTCCTTAGGATTAGCTTGAAATCTTGCACACATGCACACACTAAGCATTATATCGGGCCTAGATGCACAAAGGTAAAGAAGGGAGCCAATCATGAAACGAAATACCTTTTGGTCGACCGACTTCCCTTCTTCATTGAGATCAAGATGTCTATTCAATGCCATGGGAGTCTTGATGGGCTTGGAATCGGCCATGTCAAACCTCTTGACTCTTGAGCATATCCTTCACATACTTGGTTTGACACAAGAAAGTCCCTTCCTTCAATTGCTTGATTTGAAAACCAAGGAAGAACTTCAATTCACCCATCATGGACATCTCAAACCTCTTGCTCATGATCGTACTAAACTCTTCACAAAATTTATCATTAGCAGACCCAAAGATAATATCATCAACATAAATTTGACAAACAAAGATATCTTTTCTATTTCTTTGAATGAAGAGAGTAGTATCGGCTTTGCCTATCTCAAAACCGTTCTTGAGAAGAAAATCCATAAGGCATTCATACCATGCTCTAGGAGCTTGCTTAAGCCCATAAAGCTCCTTATGGAGCTTGTACACATGGTTGGGGAAGTTTGGATCTTCAAAGCCCGGTGGTTGCTCAACATAAACTTCTTCTCGGAGAGGTCCATTTAAGAATGCACTCTTCACATCCATTTGGTGAAGCTTGAAATCATGATGAGTAGCATAGGCCAAAAGGATACGAATTGACTCAAGCCTTGCTACCGGAGCATAAGTCTCTCCAAAGTCCAAGCCTTCAACTTGAGTGTAGCCTTTGCCCACGAGCCTTGCCTTGTTCTTTGTGACGACACCAAATAATTCATCTTGTTTGTTCCTAAAAACCCCATTTGGCGCCGATCACATTTTGCTTGGGTCTTGGCACCAACTCCTAAACTTCATTTCTCTTGAAGTTGTTCAACTCTTCCTCCATGGCAATAATCCAATCTGGGTCCTCAAGAGCTTATTCCACACTAAGAGGTTCCAAAGAGAAAACAAACGAGTAAAATGCATAAAAATTTGACAATCTTGAGTGAGTGGTTACCCCTCTTTAGATACTCCCAGGAATGTTGTCAACGGGATGGTCCTGTTGAATCATTTGATGTACTCTTGGGTGTGGTGCTTGAGATTGACGTTGAATGGGTCCATTATCATCATCTTCAACTTGTTGTGAATCTTCTTGAGCTTCACCACCTTGTTCTCCCCCTTGATCAAGGCCCCATCCATGATCGTCACCATGAACTTGACCTTCGTCTTGATGAACTTGGGAGCTAGGTGGTTCCACTCTTGTTGATGATGATGATTCTTGATTGCTTGTGTCAACCGGAGCTTGAACTTGAACCTCACGAGGCATCACTTCACCGGTGCCCATTCTAAAGATGGATACACTTGGAGGCTCTTCATCATCTACAAGGTTTTCACTAACTTGCTCCCCTTGAGAGCCGTTGAATTCATCAAATTTCACGTCTACCATGGTCTCAACACAACCGGTGGTGTTGACGCGAAAATAGGACGTCACCTCCACGCGCAACACACGTGACTCTCCGGTCTGTAGCGAGGCGTGCCAGCCAATCTGACCTGTTGATTGATAATGGAAAATCGGCTAGAGAGCCGATGGCCTTTTGATAAAATCGTAACAGCTAGGTAGCCGATACGGGGCAGAGCAGATCGGCTAGATCAGTCGATATGATGACGTAGGCAGAGCGTAAGCTACTAGAAGCAACTTAAGCAGAGCTACGTGAGCAACACTTGAAACAGATCTAGCCGGCTATATGATAATAATGTGAGCCGACAGGAAGCAGTCCCAAGCTGGATAATTGATAATAAAAGCTAGAACAACAAGAATTAAGATAAAACTTGCTAATCTAACTGATATCGATAAATTGTGAATAAATCTAGACGAAACCACAGCGATGCGCCCGGTGGTTAAAGCCTAGAATTTACTCGGTAAAGCGGAACTCACCAGCAAGCCGGAGATCGAAGCGATGCAGCCCGACGAGTTTGCGAGAACTCGTGAAAGAGAAAAGGTACGAAGGCGAAGTCGCCGAAAAGTAGATGCGGTAAAGTAGATGCAGTAAAGTAGATGCAATAATTGGTAAAGGGGTGCCCGGAGGCGGTTTTGATATTGATCGTGTGATGATTCTATTACAATGGCCAGGGCTTATATTTATACCCTGGGCTCCTCTAGACTCCTGCAGTCGGAAGGGCTCAAAACTTCCTAATTAAAGACTCCTGACGAGTTACACAACGAACTCTCCTAATTATATGTCTAAATTAAAGGAAATACTAAGATACATGGACTCTATTTCCCTTTATGTAGAATCCTTCTCAATTAAGCTTCTTCTTTGACTTGTTCGTGAAGAGATTAGCACATATGCATAGTCAACCTGGATCCCTCACGTGGTCATGTGATTCCTCTTTAATACATATGTGCTATTACCATATTTAATCCTTCCTTTATTCTAATCAATCTTCCCTTCATGTATGTGAAGCCTTGGTCGATGCCACATGTGCCTGCCGATTTCATCACTGCCGATTGCTTTGGCCGATTGTCCCTGTCTATTGCAGGCATCCTGCCGATTACTTCTTCTTTGCCGATTCCTGCCAATATATTGGTGGCCGATCATCCTCGCGATTGTCTCGTGCATGCTCTCACAAACAATAGAAGCCTTGTACTTATACGTGTCTTGGCTATGCTAGCCTCTTTTCTCTCCTTTAGTGTTCATAACTCTCCAATGCATACACGTATACGCCTGTGTGTACTTGTCTCAAGCATGTGTGCTGACTTTATCGGCTAACATTCCCTTGCCCATCTCTTCTCCTGATCCTTCTCTGCCGATTACCAAGCCAAGATTATTTGACTCTGGATTTGGTCAAAATCCGGTGTCAACACAAGCCCCCCAGTTTCAGAGTATGAAGGATTCATGCTTTGAAATTCTTGGAAACCTTAAACCCTGACCAATGCAAACAGCTCCATGGGTTAATACCTCAACCTTCCCAGCAGTGCTCTTCTCACAGCTGATATCTATACAATATCTTGGCCAATATGAATGATTAAGGTAACTCTACTCCTCCTGGTCGATCTATCGTTGCACCAAATCTGAACTATCGGCATAACATCTCAGATTGGCTCCATGTGTATTTGAGCTGATCTTTAGACACAGATCTCCATACTCTGTATTTGCAATACTAGCTGATGTCGAATTGCGGCATTAGTAATAGCGGCAATACATCAGTTTCCTTCTGCATCATTGACCACACCATCTTTGCTCCTTTCGCATCTTCATGATGAAGATCAGTTTCTTGACAAATCTCCCCAGCTTTTGTAACATTTCTATTGGCTGCCTTCGACACTGTTGTTTAGTTGAATTAGCTGTTCGCCATCAGTGATTCATCAAGCTTCGTCGATATTACTAGTGTCTTCATCGATTCTCATTGCCGATCTTCCAAATATTTCCCAGTTGATATGCCATCAGCTTATCAGTAACCGAAAAATAATTCGGTTGTCTTTCTATTGATGGTTTCACAGCGTCGCATTTGTTGTTAATGTCATCCTGCTGCTTTCGAGTACATTTCTGATCAACCATTTCATTTGAATGCCAATTGATCAGCCCTTAGCCGCTTATCAACTTTCTCAGATGGATCTTTTAAGTAGCCAACTATCTCTTTTCTCCAATCATCGGCAGGTATCTCCAAAGCAAGAATTGGCTGATAGCCCGATGCACCTTGAGCTAACAGATTAACCTTTTCGCTGTGGCACCATCTTGAATTCTTTGAGTAATTGGAGGCACTCTTCCTGATAAAGTTGATTGTTCTTTGAAGTATTCTCGATTGGGATGGAAAACTCATAATTTGCCCCTTGAGGTGAAATAAGGACAATTCCAATCCCAGCCCCTACTCCACAGGATGATCCATCAAAGAACATAGTCCATGGAACGGGTTCAAAAACTGCAACTTCAGGTCCGCAATGCTGAGTTACCAAATCGGCCATTACCTGTCCTTTGATTGCTTTAGCCGATTGGTAGGTCAAGTCAAATTCTGATAAAGCCAAGATCCACTTCCCGATCCTTTCCTTTTAAATTAGTAATGACAGCATATACTTGACCACATCATCTTTGCACACCACGGTGCATTCAGCAGTTAATAGATAAGGCTTTAACTTTGTGCACGAGAAATATAAGCACAAGCATAATCTTTCCACCGCCGAATATCTCGTTTCTGCATCCAAGAGCCTTCTACTCACGAAATATACAACTCGCTCCTTTCCTTCGAACTCTTGCACAAGGGCTGATCCAATAGCCTGCTCATTAGCCGATAAATATATTCCGAACGGCTTCTTGTCTTGAGGGGGCATTTAGAACATGAGGAGATTTTAAGTACCGCTTGATGTTATCTAAAGCCTTCTGTTGTTCTTCTCCCCATACAAATTCCTGATCGGCCTTGAGCTTCACTAAAGGTGTGAACGGCTGAGTTCTCTCAGACAGATTAGAAATCTTCTGATAGAATTAACCTTGCCGATCAACGATTGAAGCTCTTTCTTGTCTGATGGTGCTTCTATCTTGTCAATTGCACTGATTGACTTCTGACCAATTTCAATTCCTCTTTCATGTATCAAGAGACCCAGGAACTATCGAGCTGAAACACCAAAAGCACACTTGTTGGGATTCACATGCTTTCTCGTGCACTCCAATGTTTCTCACAGATCGACCAGATGTTCTTTGTAGCTTTTTGAATTGACGAGCACATCTTTCGATGTAGATTTCAATTATCTTGTTGTCGAGCTTGTGGAATATGCAATTCATGGTCGTTTAATACGTGGCACCAGCATTCTTTAATCCAAAGGTCATGACAATCCACTCATACAATCCGACGTGGCCAGGGCACCTGAAAGCAGTTTTTGCAATGTCCTCTATGGCCATGAATATTTGATTGTACCCAGCGTTACCGTCCATGAAGCTGATGACTTTGTGTCCTGCAGCAGCGTTAACTAATGCATCGGCTACTGGCATTGGATACCCATCCATCGGCGTTGCTTTGTTCAAGTCCCTGAAATCAACGCATACACGTAGTTTGCCATTTTTCTTGTAGACAGGGATTATATTAGAAATCCATTCGGCATATCGACATTGCCGAATAAAACCAGCTTCGAGTAACTTTGTTATCTCGGCTTTTATGTCAGGATAAATCTTCGGATTACACTACCTTGGGTGTTGCTGGAAAGGTCGATACCCTGGTTTAATAGGCAACCGATGTTCAACAATGGACCGATCTAAGTCGGGCATCTCATAATATTCCCAAGCAAAGCAATCCTTGAATTCTTTTAGCAATGCGATCAGTTCCTTTTTGTATTCAGCATCCAGCTTGGCACTAATGTACATCGGCCTTGGTTTGCTTCCATCTCCAAGGTCTATCTTTTCTAATTCATCGGCCGACGTAAACCCGTGCCCGAGCTTCCCTTCGTCTTCAATGAACTGATCCATTAAATCTTGTCATTAGAGCCGACTGCTTGAACCGGCTTTAGTCCGAAATCGGACACTCTGAGATACTTGGTATCCCATGCTTTTCCAGATATGCAGCTCACTCAATCATAGGTCCATCCTTGTGCTTCTGTAGCTACTACTGTCAAGGAGGTTTCTCCTTGCACCACCTTCACTGAATCTCCAATCCATTGGATGATGCATTGATGCATTGTAGATGGTATGCAACAATTGGCATGTATCCAATCCCGACCTAGCTGTAGATTATAAGATCCCCTCCCTTTAATGACAAAGAAAGTGGTCGGAAGGGTCTTACTGCCGATGGTGAGCTCCACGCAGATTGCTCTTTGAGCTGGAGAGACGTTACCTTCGAAGTCCACCAACATCATGTCGGTTTGGGTCAAATCTTCATTAGATTTCCCAATCTTGTGCAGCACGGTGTATGGCATCAGATTGACTGCTGCTCCTCCATCTACTAGCATCCTGGTAACTGGCTTTCCGTTGACAAATCCCTTGAGAAACAAAGCCTTCAAGTGTTGTCTCTTCTCATCACCTGACTTCTCAAAGATAGCTTGTCTGGGTTCCAGTGTTAACTGAGTCATCCCGAGTTCCTCATCGGACACATCTGAATCAACTGGGGCCATGAACTCTTTTGGAAGAAGGACAACCATGTTAATATCAGCTTGTGTTTTACCATTCTTCCCATCATCGGCCTTAGGTTTTGGATGCCAAACTTTAGACCGAACCTTCTTCTTGTCCAGCACGTGTCTTTCTGCTTCTTCTTGCTTTTCTAGCTGACGTAGGTGCTGAACTTCTCCTTTTCTGAGATTTAGTCAAGCCATCTGAACACTATTGCAGATTAGGCTTCTTGTATGATTGGCTTGACCCCCATCCAGATGTAGAGTATGTCGACGTTTGGGAGCTCGGCACATGATATCTTCATCAGGGACCATAGAATCGGCCATCTCTTCCAGCCGATTGTTTGACTTTTCATTGACTCGGCTTCCCAGCCGATCATGAACACTGGCCTTGTCCCCAGCCGATCGTGAACACCGGCTTTGCCCCTTAGCCGTTGATGAACTGGGATCCATTGGTTGTTGAATTTACGGTGATCCCTAGTTGTAGGCCTTCTGTCGTCGAAGCAAACCCTCTTGAAGGAGTTGCTATTGTTACAAGCCCCGTTGCATTCTGGACAATTTTCTGCTATTGGCAGTTTGATTCCTTCCTCCCAGCAGTACTTGAAGAATGGACATCTCCAATGTTCTTCATTGCGCCGTGCCTACTCTTCTCTTCCCCTTGCCTTCTCTTGTTGTCGCTGAAATTTGTTGATCAGCATCTGGGATGTGACAGGCCGGCGTGGCTTCATGTCTCCTTCTTCAAGTAGCAACCCTTTTCCTTTGACATCGGCAGCGGTTACTTGTACTTTGGGATCAACGGCTCCTTTATTTTGAGCCGAATCAGATGTCAGCAACTTAACTCGTGACGTGTCTTTGCTAGACACCTCAACTGTGCTAGTCGGGAAGGGGTGCTGATCAATCTTCATCGGCTTTTCAGCTTTGGTAGGAGTTTCAAATTTAAGTCTTCCTTGCTCAATAGCTGACTGGATCTGTTGTCTGAAGATCTTGCAATCATTTGTGTCGTGCGATGTTGCATTGTGCCACTTACAATACTTCATCCTTTTCAGCTCCTCTGCAGATGGTATGGTATGGAACTGGGAGAGTTTAATCTGCCCTTGCTGAAGCAACAAATCAAATATCTTATCGGCCTTAGTGATATCAAAGCCGAATTTCTCTGGTTCTTTCTTGCCAAAGGGACATGACACAGTCTTCTTGCCTTTGACCCACTCTGCAAGCCCTACCATGTTATCTTCATCTTCTGAATCGGAGTAATTTACATATGACACTTTCTTTTGGAAATTCCTCCCGCTTGTGCAAATCTTCCAACTATGTCTTTTTTCATCATTGCGGGTCAATTTGGCATCCCATTCATTTTAATAGCAAGTAGCCGATTGATGGACACATTTCGTCGGCTCTCTCTTACCATCGGCCAGAAGACGTGAAAAGATACTTGGCCGATTGGTTTCCTCTTTCTCTGGAGCTTTCATGGATTGTACCAAAATCTTCTGGACTTCCTGACGCATATGGTACCTTCCATTTACATACGCACTCGACTTTGGTCTTTTAATTATGCAGATGAACCATGAGGTAGACTCCTGCTGCTTGCTAGCAGACCTTGTGGTGGCATCTTGAATAACATGTAGCCGATATATTTCTCATCGGCTTTTCTATAACCTCGCCACGCGGTATGTTCCTCTTGGCCCCAAGCAAGAATTTAAAATAATCCAGGGGATTGTGCCCTCAGTGTGTAGTTACCTTGCATTTGTTTTGGTGCCAATTGATCTACTCCACTTGCCGCGTAGGGCAGTTATCAGTAGATACATACCGCATAGGGCGTTAGGCATTGTCGTAGACATGCCTGCTTGATGATGAGTCGATGTAGATTCGTTTGCTAACAACGTTGATGTAGTCGTCGTTGTCGAAGTAGTCGTTGATGAAGTCGTCGACGAGATCGTCGGCGTCGAGCTTGATGGCGAGGCCAACGAAGGGAGGTAGTGTTGGACTGGCTGACTCTGTTGCTCTTCTATCAGCTAGCTTCCATCGGCCATATTTTAAATGAAGCAGCCGATATATCTCTTCTTTTGCAATGCCGTTTTTTATCAATAAATAATCTGAAATAATATGATAGAACAACGTGTAGCCAAAACATATATCTTTTTGGCTTTCCGTCACGAGGCAACATATAGACGATTGGAGACATCAGCTTTGAAGTTTCGTACACAACTTTTGTCCTCCTGGATCCCATGGAAAATAAGTTCCAAGTGGCCAATGCTTCAGGGCAATATACCTGTGTTTTTGATCGCCCGGTTCCCATGCAACGTGAACTCCAATCAGCCAATACTTTTGCATAGTGATTTTTGGCTCTTGATCACCTGGCTCCCATGGAAAATATACTCCAAGCAGCCGATCTTCCAATGTAATATTTCTGGGCATTGAGTAATAAATCATTTGAGAAGCTGTCTCTTGCCCAACCTCTGCTATCCATTCATCGGCCGCTTTGTCTTTCTTCAGTGGCCCATCAGCTTGTTTTTCTCTATCCTTGTAATTGGCTAGGACTTCATCTTCTTGGATTTCTTCAGATTCGTGTTCTTTTTCATACTGATCTTCAAACTCCAACTTATCAACTGAGATCTGTATTTTCTGATATATTTCCTCAGTTATTTGGGAGCCCATTCCAAGATCAATCCTTATGTCTTGATTCTTCGGTGACTCCTGAGAAGTGAACCGTCTCTGAATATTCTCATCCTCTAGTTGATAGCTCTCTTCATCCTGAGTGCTTATTTTGACCCTATTGTCATTTTCATTGGTTGCACAAGCTTGTTTTGAACTGATCGATCTATATCCAGCTGCAGTCGTGCTGACATAGGAGGTATTTGATAAGCAATCAGTTGTGGATTCAATGCCTCTTGCTGTAAAGTTGGCCCTTGTGACCAATAACTTCCTGGATGTTGTGGCTGAGCTGATATCTAGGAATATTGCAGCCCCCCAGGCAAAGCTTGCTGAGTTATCGGACATGATTGCAGCCCCCCAGACCAAGATTGTTGAGCTATCAATTGTGACTGTTGAACTATCAACTGTTCATCCATGGTTGCTGACTGATAAATTTCTGGCTCATGCGGCTGATAAGTCATTGGTTGATAGATCGATGTCCGTGGCTGATCCGCCATCGGTCGTAGAGCTGATACTTGTGGCCGATAGCTTCGCAATTGCTGACTTTGATTTGATGGTTGAGCATATGAAGCTATGCTTGATGTTGTAGTACTTGATGACCCAGGATATACGTATGTTGGTTCCTCATAGCCTTGTTGCTGAATTGGATTGTAGGAAAATGTTGTACTAGCCGATGTTATCGGCTGCTGATAATATGGCTCCATATTGTCTTGCTGCGGCATCAGATGCTGTAAATATGGCACCATCGGCTCTGAAGCTGACGCATGTGACTGATAATTATCATGGTAATGTGAATGAGCAACAATCGGCTGTGGAACCGATGTTTGAGCCCAATTCTGATGAGTTACTTGACCATGAATTTCTGTTGAGTAGTAATCAGACGGAGTCCTGAATGCCGCAGTAGCCGATAATGTCGGCTGTTGACAATATGATTTCTCATAACTTTGTTGACGAACAAACTCAGAGAACGCGCTCTTTATGGCATTGCTTATAATATCCGCCAATATCCCAAATTGACTGTCCATGGCGATGTACTCCTGGAGCCAGTCTAGATTTGTTGTGGATATTGTCTTCGGGTCTCACCAGACGATATAATAATAGGGATTTAATCTTCGGGTCCCACTGGGCATGCCAAAAGTGTGTTGACGCGAAAATAGGACGTCACCTCCGCGCGCAGCACACGTGACTCCCCGGTCTGTAGCGAGGCGTGCCGGCCAATCTGACCTGTTGATTGACAATGGAAAATCGGCTGGAGAGCCGATGGCCTTTTGATAAAATCGTAACAGCTAGGTAGCCGATACGGGGCAGAGCAGATCGGCTAGATCAGCCGATATGATGACGTAGGCAGAGCGTAAGCTACTAGAAGCAACTTAAGCAGAGCTACGTGAGCAACACTTGAAACAGATCTAGCCGGCTATATGATAATAATGTGAGCCGACAGGAAGCAGTCTCAAGCTGGATAATTGATAATAAAAGCTAGAACAACAAGAATTAAGATAAAACTTGCTAATCTAACTGATATCGATAAATTGTGAATAAATCTAGACGAAACCACAGCGATGCGCCCGGTGGTTAAAGCCTAAAATTTACTCGGTAAAGCGGAACTCACCAGCAAGCCGGAGATCGAAGCGATGCAGCCCGACGAGTTTGTGAGAACTCGTGAAAGAGAAAAGGTACGAAGGCGAAGTCACCGAAAAGTAGATGCGGTAAAGTAGATGCAGTAAAGTAGATGCAGTAAAGTAGATACAATAATTGGTAAAGGGGTGCCCGGAGGCGGTTTTGATATTGATCGTGTGATGATTCTATTATAATGGCCGGGGCTTATATTTATACCCTGGGCTCCTCTAGACTCCTGCAGTCGGAAGGGCTCAAAACTTCCTAATTAAAGACTCCTGACGAGTTACACAACAAACTCTCCTAATTATATGTCTAAATTAAAGGAAATACTAAGATACATGGACTCTATTTCCCTTTATGTAGAATCCTTCTCAATTAAGCTTCTTCTTTGACTTGTCCGGGAAGAGATTAGCACATATGCATAGTCAACCTGGATCCCTCACGTGGTCATGTGATTCCTCTTTAATACATATGTGCTATTACCATATTTAATCCTTCCTTTATTCTAATCAATCTTCCCTTCATGTATGTGAAGCCTTGGTCGATGACACATGTGCCTGCCGATTTCATCACTGCCGATTGCTTTGGCCGATTGTCCCTGTCTATTGCAGGCATCCTGCCGATTACTTCTTCTTTGCCGATTCCTGCCAATATATTGGTGGCCGATCATCCTCGCGATTGTCTCGTGCATGCTCTCACAAACAATAGAAGCCTTGTACTTATACGTGTCTTGGCTATGCTAGGCTCTTTTCTCTCCTTTAGTGTTCATAACTCTCCAATGCATACACGTATACGCCTGTGTGTACTTGTCTCAAGCATGTGTGCTGACTTTATCGGCTAACATTCTCTTGCCCATCTCTTCTCCTGATCCTTCTCTGCCGATTACCAAGCCAAGATTATTTGACTCTGGATTTGGTCAAAATCCGGTGTCAACAGGTGGTTTTGTTGAAAACACGATAGGCATGTTCGTTAGATCCATAACCAATGAGAAAACCTTCATCAACCTTGGATGCAAACTTCGAGACTTTGGGTTTCTTGTTAAGTATGAAACACTTACACCCAAAGACCCTAAAGTAATGCACACTAGGTTTCTTACCGGTGATGATCTCGTAGGGTGATTTGTTCAAGTACTTGTGGATGTAGAGTCGGTTGGCGGCATGGCATGCGGTGTTGATGGCTTCCGCCCAAAATGAGTCTGGAGTTTTGTACTCATCAAGCATTGTTCTTGTCGCTTCAATCAACGTACGGTTCTTCCTCTCAACAATGCCATTTTGTTGAAGAGTGTATGGAGCGGAGAGTTCATGCTTGGTCCCTTCTTCATCGAGGAACTATTCAACTTGAGTGTTTCTAAACTCTGAGCCGTTGTCACTTCTTATATTCTTGACCGTGAGCTCGAACTCATTTTGAACTCTTCTAATGAACTTATTAATCACTCCCTTTGCTTCACTTTTATCTTGCAAAAAGAATACCCAAGTGAAACGAGAAAAGTCATCAACAATTACTAGACCATATTTGTTACCACTGATGCTTATGTAGGCGATTGGTCCAAACAAGTCCATGTGTAGTAGCTTCAACGGTCTTGATGAGGATAGGATGTTCTTGGCGGGATGATGCGCTCCAACTTGCTTCCCGGTTTGAAAAGCACTACACAACCTATCTTTCTCAAAAACAACATTTGTTAGTCCTAGGATGTGCTCGTCCTTTTGAACTTTGGTCAAGTTCCTCATGCCAACATGGGCTAGTCGGCAATGCCATAGCCAACCCAAGTCGGATTTTGCCACTAAGCAAGCCTTAGGGTCCACTTTTACTTTTGTGAAATCCACATAGTAAAGCTTTCCCCTTAAATGACCCGCAAAGACAATAGAGGAATCCTCCCTTCCAGAGACGGTCACACCCTCATGGGTAAAGAGACAATTGTAGCCTTTCTCACAAAGTTGTGAAACCGACAACAAGTTGTACCCTAAACCTTGAACATGATAAACATCTTCAATTGAATTTGTTGTTGAGATAGCAATTTTACCTAGACCAACAACATCTCCTTGACCATTATCTCCATAGATAATAGTTTCCGTAGGGGTGTCATAATGTTCAAGGGATGCAAACAAGCCTTCATCTACAGTCATATGATTAGTGGCACTATCAATCAACCATGCGCTTCCACCGGAGGTGTAGGCCTACAAAATAAGTTTAAGCTTTTGGTTTAGGTACCCAAAAGGATTTGGGTCCTTGGAGGTTAGAAGCATAAACTTTGGGAACCCACACACTCTTCCTCATAGCCTTCTTGGTGTAGGCTCCAACATACTTGACCACCATCTTACCATTGTGGTCCAATGTCACAACATAGTCACAAGTATAGTTGGGAGAGGGCTTGTGTTCCACCATATTCTTCGATGCCTTTGATGGAGAATTAACTCCACCATTTCCTTTTGTGGTGTTCACAACCTTTGGCTTGTCTTTTGTTGTGGTAGAGGTGGTGACTCCATGGGTAATATCCATAATAGTGTTGAGGTAGCCTCTCTTGTTCCACAAGGGGGTCTCTTGCCCTTTCACCACCACCCTACCATTGACCTTGTTGTCCTTGTGGTTCCCAAGTCCTTGCTTGTCAATTACCTTTGTTGTGGACTTGGCACCAAACTTACCTTGATTGACCAACATGTTCAATCGGGCAATCTCCTTGTCTTTGCTCTTGATGGTCTCTTCTAGCCTTGCAAGTTTAATCTTAAGAGCATTTATATCAACATTAGAGCATTTAGAACAACCTTTGCTAGTGGAGGCATTAGAGTCAAATTTTGCCTTATGATTGGTTTTGGTGCTTTCTCAAAGAGTACTATAGTTTGCTTCAAGATTTTTATGTTTATCCTTCAAGCATGAGAAGCTTGTTTGAAGCTCACTATGAGTAGCCTTTAGGGAAGCTAGAGATTCATTTGCTAAAGTGAAATCCTTTGACATCCTCTTGTTGGTGTCATTGGCCAAGGACAAGTCCGTGGTCAACTTCTCCACCTTAGCCATTTCCTCGGCAAGGCGTTTCTCTAGAGCAAGGTTTCTTTCCTTTTCAAGGATAAGCAAGTCCTCTTGCTCATGGAGAGACACTTTCTTTTTCTCTAATTTCTCCAAAAGCCTCTTGATTTCTTTATAGCCCTTTTTACTAAATTATTTTATCATGTTGGCTTCAATTTCTTCTTCATCATCTAGATCATCTATATCACTTGGTGTGGATGAAGAGGAGGTTAGAGAGGATAAGGTGGTTGATTCTTGTACCTTGCTCCCCCTTGCCATGAGGCAAAAGTGAGAGTTATCCTCATCGTCAGAGAAGTTGTTGATGAGGCGTGGTGAAGATGTTCCTTGTGCCATGGCAATTGTTGCCATGTCTTACTTCTTTGGTTCTTCATCTTCATCACTTGAGTCCCATTGTTGACCCATGTGAGAACGCACTTGGTACTTGTTCTTGTACTCTTTGCTCTTCTTCTTGTACTTCTTCTCTTCCGCATTCTTGTTCTTGTTCTTGGGACACTCGGCAATGAAGTGTCCATACTCTCCACACTCATAGCACTTTCGTTGAGACTTCTTCTTCCTTTCATCACCGTCTTTCCTTGATGCCCTTGACTTCAAGAATTTCTTGTATTTCCTTATAGCAAAGGCGGTGTCTTCATCAGTGCTTCCTTCTTCACTTGATTCTTCATTCTTGGTCTTGGAAGTCTTGTGCTTCACTTCCACTGCTTCACTAGAGCTAGCATTGAGGGCTAGGCTCTTGTTCACCTTCAAGCTTAGTGACTTCTCCATGTCTTGATCAACTAGCTCTTGATGCAAGATCTCACCAAGAAGTTGATTGGGGTTCATGTTGTAGTAGTTTGGATCCCTTTTTATCATGATTGTCAAGTTTGGGTTCTTCGGGGTGAAAACTCTTAGCAACTTCTTTGTGACCTTGGAGTCATCCCAATCATTGCTTCAAAGTGATCTAATGTCCGAGACAAGGAGCATTAGTCGATCATACATTTGTCTCACGGTTTCTCCATCCTTCATGACAAATAGCTCAAGCTCTCCGTTGATCAAGTCAATCTTGCCTTGCCTCACATGATCGATCCCCTCATGTGCTTCCTTGAGTGTGTCCCAAATCACCTTGGCAATTTGGATGTTCCGAACCTTGTTAAACTCTTGTGCACACAAGGATCCCGTGATGACTCTTGTTGCTTGCACGTTGCGGTGGAGGTCTTGTTCATGCTCGATGGTTGGGACTTCACATTCGGCGGGGATTGCCACACCTAGACACACAATTTTCCAAAGAGAAGGGTGAAGCCCAAAAAGGTGCATTTACATATCATAAGTCCATTTGGGATAGTCTTTCCCATCGAAGTGGGGAGGCTTTCCCAAATATACGGAATAGAATTTGTCGTTAGGATTGTTGCCCGGATATGGCGTGTGGTTGAAGGGCACTTCGTAGTAGCCGGAAGGAGAGTGCTTTGCTTGCTCCTTCTTGATCATCTTCTTGAGGAGCTTCTTAGCCACCTTCTTGGCCTTCTTCTTCTTCTTGGCCTTCCTTCTCTTCTTTGCCGCTTTCTTCGCCGCATCATCATCACCATCCTTGACATCTTCATCACTCGAGTCGGAGTCGGAGGAAGAGTCGTCGGAGCTCTCGACGTTGAATGGTGTACGACTTGGGGCCTTCCCGGTGAGATCAACTCATTGGGCAGCAAGTCGATCTTGAGCGGCCTTAAGCTCTGTTTCTTGAGCTTCCTTGGCGGTGATCTCTTGAGCGGTTGGGCTACCTCCACTCCCCGACATCTTGATCCCTTAGCGGTTAAGCCTAAATCAAGGGATTAGGCTCTGATACCAATTGAAAGGACCTTGTGATGCCTAGGAGGTGAATAGGATCACTTCAAATTTCTGAAACAAATGCAGCGATTAAATAATTGGTTGGTACTACCGACGCAGTGTCGGAACTACCGAGGGGTCGGTACTTCTGGCACTGGGGCGGTACTACCGACCTGTCAGAGAGCACTAAGACGAAATTTGAAATGTAGAGCGATTCTAGCAATTCTATTTGAATCAAAAGGTGGGTTTAGATGCTAGGAACCTCCTGCAACCAAAGATATAGATAGGGACACAACAAATTTATAGATCGGGCACAAACAAGCTTCTAGGGTTAGCAAATTACAAAGAACTCAAACAAGCGAGAGACAAGAGATTTAATCCGAAGTTCACTTCCACCAAGAAAGCTACATCTCCGTTGAGGATCCCACAAAGGGAGGGCTATCACCAAGAGCCTCTTGGCTCACCCAATCCCCACAAAGGAAGATTGGTGCTCACTAAGAATTCTCCACAAAGGAGAGGGGAAATACAAACGATCCGGGTGCTCCACACAAAGAGGGCACTCAACAGGCGACGTCTAACCATCTAGAAGTAAGCTTCAAGAGTAACAAATGCGAATCGATGCCCGGAGATGCTTCAAGTGCTCTTGAGATGAAGGAGATGGAAGGGGCACTCAAAGCTACTCAATCTCACACCTTGAATCACTTCCTCACTCAAGCCCTAGCTCAAAGGAATCAAGTCCTAGCTCTAGGAGGGAGAGGAGGAGAGGAGTGAATGCTCTTGGGTGTGTTTGTCCCGTGGTTGGTCAGCAGCGAAAGAAGGGGAAGAAGGGGAGGGTATAAATACCCCACCCCCAAAACTAGCCGTACTGTGCAAGGTACGGTTTTTATCGGTACTACCGACCTCAGGTTGGTACTACCGAGGGGTGCCTGGAAATGAAACAGTGAGGCTTTATCGGTAGTACCGGCCTGGGGCCGGAACTACCGAGGGTCTGGAAAAACTCGGCCAGTGGACCCATATCGGTACTACCGACCTCAGGTCGGTACTACCGACAAACCCTGGAATTATGAGGAAAGAAAGCATATGTGCACGTGTTGGCTCGGTGTTCCTCACACTTACTTAGGTTATCTCTCTAAGCACTTTTAGCATCTCAAGACGGTCAATTCGCATCCCACTTTATAGTATGGTGTTTCCTATACTCAATTTCGAAAATGAAATGAATTTAAGCCTTGAAACGAGTTTCAACACCGAATTGGAGTTGGGGGGTCTTCCTTTGGTTAAAGCCTTATTTTTCTTTAGCTTTTATCCTGCACACATCTCAATTATCCATTAAATACCACAAATTGTGTTTGTCATTATCACCAAAATAATTAGGGGTCAAGATGCACTTTCAGTGCCTCCTCCATCTTCTCGGCGTGCGGCAGCGGCGAGGGAGGCCGCGCCTGGGAGGGCAGCGGCGGGCGGAGCCGGGGGAGAGAGAGAAGGCCAGCCGAGGGAGAGGGAGAGAGGAGGGCTCCGCAGAGAGAGAGAGAGAGAGAGGCCGGGAGCGGCCGTTGGGTTGAGGCGAGGAGAGAGGTTCCCCGTGGGAGGGGAACGAAAACACAGCAACCGCATAAAGAGGATGCGATTGAGGGAACCGCTGGACACACTACAGTGTCGTTTTTGCCTCATTTCGGGGAAGGGGAACCGGATAGAGGTGCCGCTGGAGTCAGTCTAACCTCGCGCTGCACCGGCCATGGCTGCCGGCGTTCTGCCAACTCTCCCCTCTGGACGTCGAGCTCGCGTATCATCTCACCAACCCTCCCCAACTTCCAGCCTCGACCTCCACGGCAACCATTGCACACTGCACACGCACCTCGAGCTTTTGTGGGCCCGCCGCCGCACCAATTCACTGCCAGGCCGAGCTTAAGTTGGGCCACTCAAGAGATTTATGGTGCAAATTTTGCATTGGGGTAGACACGGTGTTGGGCCTTTGTCACGCTATCAAGCCCAGATAAAAACGTTCATGAGACCAGGACCTGGCCCATTTCCTCACACACCCACATTTTTTTTCTAAGATTTTGATTTACCGTGTCGTGCGTTAAGTGGTAAACGGCGTTCTCGTCGCAACGAGGTGTCACTGGTGACTTCAGGAATCTCCAGATCTGTCGGGTGCTCGGTCCTCCGGAGGTGCTCATAGGGGCAGATTTTGTGTACGTGTGTTCATAGGTAGCGATGAAAACGGATCGTATACGAGCGGATACTGCGTATAAAGATACATATAGTTTTTCTTTTCCGGACTGAATTCTCAAATCGGATTCGGATACGAACAATAGATGATGTGTCAAATAGTGATATTCATCATATTTGGATCTTAAAATCCAACTTTAAATATCTGGATATTAATACGGTACGGATAATTATGGAGATTGAATGCTCGGATTCGGATACGATCTTTAGCATTTGAGTGTTTGACCCTTTCGGTCGGACGGTACATGGATAATATTCGTACAACTTTCGCCCCTATTCATAGGGGTGAGTGTGCGTGCATGTTGTCAGCGTATGCGTTGTGTTGTATATTTCTTTTTAAAAAGCAGAGCCTATAAAAAGGAAGTCTTGTGTGTAGCAATTTCCTTTGACAACATCTAAAAAACAATTTCCTTTGACAAAGCTAAAGCAATTTCCTCGAGAGAAAAATGACAGATAGATTTAAAGGGAAACAAGGCAAACGCAATGAGCCACTGATATACTCCGTATCATATATGTATCGCACCAATTTGCAATACTTTTGTCCTGGCTATATACAGGACAAGGTGAGTAAATGCCTTACACATGAAGTCCAGCAAAAAAAAAACATTACTTGGGCTTACACATATTTCTTCAATGGATAATCAGCAAAATTTGATATGCTTATCGCCCGAACTCCAGTAAACTAACGCTCTTCTCCATGGTGACAAACGTAGTGCTGACCATCTCCACGCCGGCCACCGACGACGACGACTCTCTGGCTCCGAGCAAGCTCTCCATCTCCCCGGGGTCGCGCTGCGTCCACGGGTGCTGCATCACTTTCCTCAGCCTGTCAAGCCTCTCCGCAACTTCTCTCATCGCTGGGCGGTTCTCACCAGCCATCTCCAGGCACTGCCTCGCGAGGTCGGCGACCTCCTCCAGCAGCCCAACGTTCTCTCACCCTTGACGTGGCCATCCACCACGTCCATGAGCCTTCCCTCCTTCAAAGCACACAGGAACCTCATGGCAAGGCTCCTCTCGCTCTCGGGCCCTTGGAGGCTGAGCGCCTTCTTCCCGGTGATCAGCTCCAGGAGGACGACGCCGAAGCTGTACACGTCGCTCTTATCTGTCAGCTGGCATGTCTGCATGTACTCTGGGTCCAGGTACCCGCAGGTCCCTTGCACCAGAGTGACGAATTGGGACTCGTCAGTCGGTGCCACTATCGATGCTCCAAAATCCGACACCTTAGCGGAGTAATTGCCGTCAAGAAGTATGTTGGAGGATTTGACGTCACCATGAAGGATCGGCGGCGATGCGCACGAGTGCAGGTAATCCAGTGCCATGGCGGATTCATGGGCGATCCTTAGCCGAGTCGAGAAGGGGATGCTGGTGCTGCTACGGCCGCCGCCATTGATACCATGGATGAACTGGAACAGGGTGCCGTTGGGGATGAACTCGTAGACTAGAATCGGGACCTCTACTTCGAGGCAGCAGCCAAGGAGCTTCACGATGTTCTTGTGGTTGACCTGGGACAGGATGAGCATCTCCTTGCCGAACTCTTTCCTGTGATGCTCATCGGTCATGGATATGCACCGTTTGATCGCAACCGCGGTGCCGTTCTTGAGCGTGCCTTTGTAAACAGTCCCGTGGCCACCACGGCCAAGAACATTCTTGTCGTCCAACTGGTCCGTCACCTCCATGAGCTCTGCTTCCGTGAAGATTGTGAATGAAGTGCCTTGCCCTGAGCTTATCTGCTCCAGAAGCAGCAGGCCCCCGTGTTGTCGGAAGTACTTATCCTTGATGTTGGCGAGCATCCTCCTTTCACGGATCAGATACAAGCAGGTGACTGCTATGACCAGCATGACAACTGTGCTGCTAAGACCTGCATATTTTGTTTTTCAGATTGTTACTGATCGTCCAGTTTAGCAGTGTATGACAAAATTGATAGTCACTGGAGAGTGATTTACCAACAGCCAGTATCACGGTCTTAGAGGGCATGGAGGTGCAACGGAAACCGCCTTGCGTGTTGATGCAATACCCAGGGCATGGAGGTGGGTCAAGGGCGCACTCATCGATGTCTGAACAAAATCACAATAGGGGTAGCACAATCTCAGAAATCAGCAATTCAGTTAGAGATTGAAACATGTATGGACCAGTAATGTTTGTAATACCTCGACATCCACCACTGTCAGAAAGGTAAGGATTGCCTCGGTAGCCTTCAGAGCAGTTGCAGAGATAACCAGAATGACTCGTTGAGTTGATGCAATAGCTGTTGCTGCTACGGCAGGCGTAGGAACCTGCATCCTCCTCCTTGGCAACATCGCAAGTCTTCTTATTGCCGACGGCCCAGTTAAGAATTATCGGGACTTTACCTTTGTGCTCATCCCAGAAGTTTGTCCCATTCAAATACGCTGTGCGGAACCTGAATTCGGTGGCCTCCATCACCATGGCGTATCTGCAGTGCCTTTCTCCATCCATGCCAATTTCCCTGTAGGAAATATTGTGGTAGGACAAGCCGCTACTGAGTGCAACCTGGCAGCAGCCAACACCGGTGCACAACCCATCTTGTGCTGTGATGTTTTGGTAAGGTGAGGACTGCGTCCAGCACCCGATCACATACTGCATGAACAGAAAAGTACAGTTGAGTTATCGCCAATCTGTGTGTGCTGAAATGACCTGCAGCCAACATCAACACAAAGTGTGCGTGTCAGAGAGGAGGGAGGGGTTTGCTCACGATGGCGGATTGCCTTGAGCCAGCCATGAGAGCGAGTGTGTTGGCTCCAACAACTGTGAACATGTTGTCCTCCTCTGAGACCGTGAATGGCGAGCCACGGAAGTCCAGGAGGAGGTATGTGGGTGACTGGTTCTGGCACATGGAAGCGATGGAACTCATCATCCGAACCTGGCCTTGAAGCAGAGATATGTCAACTACCGGCAGGTCAGAGAAGTAGGTCACATTCTTGAGGCCATCCTGAGATTTGTTGCAGTGAAGCTCGAATCCTGGCTCCATTGCACATCCAGGGCCAATCCCGAATGGGTACACAATGTCGACGTCGCCACACTTGTCCGGGCAACCAGGGTGGGGCAACGACGAAGCACCCCTGACCACAGGCTGCATTGCAATTGCAAAGCAGAATAGCAGCAGATGCATGGGCAGCAGCATCTTCTGGGAGCCGATCGATAAGAGTAGTCTAGTCTGACAGAGAGTTTTAGTTTGATGCACAAGTTTTTGCATTGATGCAAGCTCACACATCTACTACGCATCTATATACACCACAGTTGAGCCCTTGAATTTGTTAGCGTGTGCTAAATTTTTTCTACGCAGGATTGCAGATTAGGTGATGGATTTTTGACTATTTCTGAACGACTAGGCCAAACACACGCTATGTTTTTCTGGCACTCCTCCCTCCATATGGCTGTTTCTACCAAACTGAAACCTGTGCCGTGCATCAGCGCATGCTATTCCTGAGTTCTGACATTGACATTTTAGCAAACTCTCCGAGAAATGATGTTAATTCGATGCGTTGATGAAATAAAACCTGCAACTAGCAAAAGAATGACACCTTTCAATCTTTCATCCAGCTAGGCCGGCATTTCCTTACCATATGAGTCAAACTATACGGACTCCTGAATGCACCGAAAGGGTCAATGATGGAGAATTTCTCAATAGGAAATTTCAACGCGAAATGCTGAAAATTAGCATGAGAGCCTCTAAACGGTGATCGTTTGTGCAGACGGTCCTAATCCGCTGATCATTTCGATTCATACTGCATTACACCAAGGGCACCGAGAGTGCCAACAGCCCGAGCGTGTGAGCGGCGTCCTTGCTGCGCTCCGAGCGAGTGAGCGGCGTCCTTGCTGCGCTCCGAGCGAGTGAGCTGCGTCCGTCGCCTCCTTATAGCAACAACGCCTCTTTGCTGCGCCCCATGAAGGCCTTACACCCAGCACAACATGCTTATAGCAACAAAGCGTCAATGCTTCTAGCAACAAGCGTCAATTATTAGTCCACTAACTCAATACAAAAAAGATTAGGCTAACAATAAACACAATGCTGAGATGAAAGGCACGTAGTAGACAACGCAAAATCTTGATGCTGGATAAATCCAGCACATCTTCCGGGTTTTCAAACTCAGATAAGCAATATTACACAGTTTTGCTGTTAATCACAAAATTAAGAAGTTACAGAAGCTGGCAACCAACGAAGGTACATTTTCTTGCAGAGGAATTACAGCAGTGCAATATCCGACATTCTTGTAAGTACTTCAGTTCTGAGTTGGCTGCTGTTGTGCTGAAGGGCCAGGAGCCGGCTGCTGCTGCTGAGCCGGAGGGCCAGGAGGCGGCTGCTGTCCTGCTTGTGCTGGTTGCTGAGATGAACTAGTGTGAGCTTGTGCTGGTGGTGCAAGCATCGGCTGGTATGGTGGATACACGGGTGGGTAGGGCATGCGAGGTGGAGGCATGTAGCCACCGTATGGTGGAGGGGGTGGATAGTATGGTGGATACTGACCATGGTAGTATGGTGGTGGTGCAGGATAGCTGCCCTGTGCTGAGCTACTTGATGGCTGAGCATGCCCAGGCTGCGGCCCTGGTTTGCCTTCACCGTCCTGTGACTTCACTACAGCACCCATCCTCTGGGGATCCATGGACGGGTAAAGAGTCCGCTCTGCTCCTGATGGTGCTGGAATGTTAAAGTAGTATGATGCTGGTGGTTGCTGCTGGCCCTCCATCCCAGGTGGTTGAGGCTGGTCGCCGCCCTGCTGCTGAGATATGACAGCCCTAGGGAGCAGTCCTCCGTGGGAAACCTGCCCCTGCCTCCCAGACTCATCCTCTTCGGGTCTTGGAGCCTGAGGCTTGCCCCACATGAGTTTCAGTCGCACACCCTTGATGACTAGCTTGTTAGCAAGCTCCTCTGCAGCCCTCTCGGCGCCTTCTCTTGTAGTGTATGTCACAAATGCACATGCACGCTGAAGCACCATCCTTATTGACTCGATCTCACCATGGGCATAAAACTGATCCCTCAAATCCTGTTCAGTTACTCTGCTATCGAGTCCACCTATGTATAGTGTCCTTATAGTCTCATCATCTGGCGGTGTCAGGGATGGCATCTCACCTGCCTTACTCAAAAGTTTCATTGCAACTGGATCATTAACTCTGCAGATAGTAAGAAAAAACTGTCAGAAACCAATGAAGAGGGACGATTTGAAATTTAAGGGAAGTGAATAGATACGTTCACCCAACAGTCTGTACGAGGAAATAATTCAGTTCAGCTTCTTAACTCAAATCTAAAAAAAGCTTCAGCATTTAGCTTAACTAGACTAGATGTTTGCCTGTTAAATCACTTTGAAACAAACAGGTACGAGTTCAACATTTGAACCAGGTTAGGATGGTTCTTCCATGTTGTAAATCTCCATGTTGAATCCATACACACAAGGTGTGACTTAATCGTGCATGCTGTCTGATCACGGGAATGTAGTGACTTAATTTTGGTGTAGTTACAATAAGTCTATAAAGTAAAAACTAGAACAGAGATAAATTTGGTAACATGTCTCTTTGGATACACCATCTATAATGAAGTATAATACAGTCAAAGCATCACATAATAGATAATGATCTGCTAGCTTCTGCCAGATGATCCAGGAAGAATGGTTTTCATGAATCATGAACATGAATATTGATATAGTGACAAGAAGCATCAGAGTTAAAGAAAAAGTTAACAAAACCTATGCCACAATGTAACAATTGGCAAGTGCTGAAACAAATTGAACCAGAGTCCAGACCATAAAATAATATAAGCCAATCTAATCATAATTTCAAATGCTAATCAAGCCTTAAGTTGAATAATATAAGATCTGACTGTGGCTTGAAGAGAGAGCCACAAATAACGTGCAACTCAAAATCACGTATGCATTGTCACCATCACGTACCCATAGTAACGATCTTTGATGTTCTGCTGAGATAACTCCCCGGTTTCAGGCATTTCATGTCGGTATGGGCACTCAGCACCTCTAGTACATTCACCACGCACATAGAAACTGCACACATGGGCTCTGTTCCTCTTATAATATGGTGCTGTTCTCTGAAGCTTCAGAATGGTATCATTTGGTTGAGCCTTCCCATAGGAAGAATCATAGTCTATGCCAGCTCTGGCCTACATTTATAAAAATAAACTCTAGTTAGGAACAACTAATCAAAGATTAAAGAGTAAGCGGGACCAAGTTTTATAATGGATCACATAAGCAGAGAATAAGTGAGACATTTCAACTATGGAAGATCAGGTAAGCTACATCTAAAAAAAGGGCACTGAAGAAAGGACATCCTTTTGTTATCATATTTTAAATGTCTTCATCTTAGTATTTCCCACGTACATTATAGCAGGCCAGACCATCAATTTACTTACTATTTCATCATAAAAATGGTACTCAGATACAACATGATAACTTATTAATGAACTTCAAAATATCCTAAGAAATACAGAAATTGTAGTAGGATGAGTATTATGAAAATAAGCAAACAGCACCAATTTTCAATGATGAAAAAAATAAAACATACCCTTCGATCATGCTCTTCTGCAAAATACTCGCGATTGACATCACTCCTTGGAATTGCATCGTTCGAATTGATAGCGAGCGCTGTATCCCTGACCTGAACTGGTAGACCATATTCAAGATCCAGCAGGCAGACCTGGCAGACATTTTTCAGCTTGCAACATGTCTGGCAGATCTCTGTCTTCTTGTACCTTGCATCCCGACCAGGTCGCCAGCGGAAGACAGTAAATGGCCGTGCACATATTTTGCACTCCTTGTCATAATCTGCCCTTAACTGCCAGTAAAACAAGAGTCTGTAAGGCACTGAATCTTGCATTTATAAGATATGCTCAGAAAATTAAATGTGAAATACGAAAAATTTCATTACAAGGGTATGCTCATCCATGTCATTTTTTCAAACCTCTACCCTAAGCCTCACCTCACAAGTCACAAATAACGACTTAACTTTGTTTTGCTACCAAGTATAAACTGTTTAAATCTAAGGTCCCATCTTCTAACTATAGCCATGCTTGTTTCAGGCTTTCAGTTTGCGGATTGATTCAATCAGGAATAGCTTATATGATGCATATGGACATGTAAAACCAAAGCATTCAATTTACATGCTGCTAGAACCATCAACATTCATAGCATTAGTTACAGAAAAAGGTACTCAGTGAAATTATTTGATTAAATAAAACGAAAAGACAGCAAGTGTATGCACACTCCCCAAGCAACTTGCCTTGCCCAAGATCTATTCCCAAATTCCTGAGCACATCGAGCAACAACTTCACACAAACAGCCACAAACGAAAAAAGCAAAAGCCACGCGTTCACAAAACGGGACACCTAAACAGATGCGTATCCTAGGTCCTGATTCCATCCAGCATACGAAAATAAGAGTAAAATACACCGAAGGTCCATCAACTTGTAAGGATGTGTCACTTAGGTCCATCAACTCTCAAAATGCATTTCTGGGTCCATGAACTTGTTGAGTCATTCACCGCAGGTCCTTAACTGTCTAGATATGCTTGTAGTGGTGACATGACATGATGACTTGGCTCAAGAAACATCTTCTAGCTAAATCATTTTAATGAGTAGGTTACAAATGGGCGACACATATACTTAGACATTCCTTGACATTCATTGGGTTGAATAACGGTAGCCTCCTCGCGTGTACGGCATGAGTAGGCTGCTGTCGTTTAGCTCCGGAAATATCAATCATGTGTCACTCATAAGCTGCTGGATGAAATGCCTCAATTAGGATATGCTTCTTCTGGCCAAGTCATCATGTCATGTCACCAGTAGAAGCATATGTAGACAGCTATGGACCTGCGGTGAACGACTAACAAGTTTATGGACCTAAAAATGCATTTTTAAAGTTGATGGACCTAAGCGACACCTTCTTACAAGTTGATACACCTCCAATGCATTTTACTCTATAACAAGCGAGAACCTAATCAAGCACACCGCCGCAGCGCAAACCGCATCACGACGCCCCCCCGCCAAGCAAACAAGAAGGCACACGAATCGATCAGGTAGGGTTAGGGTTTGATGCGTACCATCCGGACGTAGGGGTTGTCCCCGAGGCATGACTCGCAGATGATGGGGAAGTCCGACCGCTCCCACCCGTCCGCTTGCGCATCCCGCAGCAGCCGGTGCGCCATCCCCCTCCTGCTCTCCGCCGCCGCTCCGCCGAGAAGCCGAGAGGAACGAAGCGAATCGGGCCGCACGCCGCAGGAAGACGAGACCCGAATTGACGACGCGTTGTCAGGGTTGGCCTCGCCTTCGCCTCTTAACGCAAGTGGTCTCTTACTGGGCCGGGCTTTAATAAACGATGGACTAGCCAGGCCTTTACGTAAGCGTCTACGTGGGCCGAGCTCAACGTATGTGCCTACGTGGGCCGGACCCACATTGGAACGCTCGGCTGGGAATTCCTCGGCTGGTTAATTTCGTCGGCTGAGTCGAACCGGCGGCTGGCGAGTGGCGACACGGCAGCGCCGCAGCGGTGAGCAAAACAGCGTCCAGGTTCGGCGGGATGGACGGCGGCGGCGTCGGGAGGAGGAGGACGGAGGCGATAGAGGGGGAGCTGAAGAAGCTACGTGCGGAGCGGGACGAGCTCGACGGCCGGATACGGCTGCTGGAATCGCAGCTCGAGATGGGGCCTGCGGGAGTGGATGGTGCGGCGGCGAGGAAAGGAGTGGTGGACGGCTCGGGCGACGGGAGCGTCGCGTGCAGGAGCCGCGGAGGGAACGGGTTTGTGCCGGACTGTGGTCTCCCGGCGGACATGATCTACCGGTACAGCCGCCACCTCCTCCTCCCGGACTTCGGGGTCGAAGGTCAGTTGTTTCGTTTCCGAAGTTTTAGACTTCGTCCTTCCATTAGTGTGGTTTACCCTTCTGCTTCGGATGTGTTACCACAGTTCACAAAGTCGTATGTTCAGTTCAATCAATGGCGCATTGTATTGCTAAAGAAAATGTGCATTGTTGTAAGCTCGCTTGAACTGATCCTCTGATGCTTTTTCTCGCAGGCCAGCGGAAGCTGTCACAGTCGTCGATTTTAGTGGTTGGGGCCGGAGGTTTGGGCTCTCCCGTGGCATTGTACCTAGCAGCCTGTGGTGTCGGTAATGTTCATCTCTGCTGCAAAGTTATGTTTGCTTAAGTTTAGTTTCACAAGGAAGCAGTTAAATTTCTGAAACTAGAAGTTGATTTTAGGTGAAGTCCTTGTTCTTCTTTAGAAAGTGCTTTATATGCTTATATGTAAAATGAATAAGTTACTCGGCTCATAAGTTAGCTGATATTGTTGCATTCACAATGCATTATGTTATCTTATTAGGTTGCTTGGGCATTGTGGATGGCGATGATGTTGAACTGAATAACCTTCACCGACAGGTAGAAATAATTTGGCGTGTTTTTGCCCCTTTATTCTAGTGTTCTCAATCTTTTTGGGTTATTCTGATTTCTGAATTATCTGAACGATGCATACTTATTGGCAACAGAATTATAAGGGAAACATATGCATGCACTCATATGCTACAAAATGTAGTCAATTGGGACTTGGGAGAGAACAATCTTGAAAATAATTCACAATCAGAACTGGTCATTTTAATCCATAACAGTCATATGGTGTGTAAATGCTAACCTTGTTTTTTGTTCTTACTCTCAGATAATCCACAAAGAAGCATATGTTGGACAAGCAAAAGTGAAGTCAGCTGCTGATGCTTGCCGTGAGTAAGAGTCTATCCTTTGAGCTGTTTCTCTAGAGATTGATTGCCAAGCAAGTGTCGTAATATTTGATTGCCTTAAATCAGGATAAATTCCTCTATCAAGATCATAGAGCATCACCATACTCTGAAGCCATGCAATGCATTGGCGATTGTGCGGAAGTATCCTTACAGAATCTCATATGACATACTAGGATTTTCTTTTTTTTTCTGAAATTCAATCCTCTTGTTTTCAGCATAACTAAAACAATACAGATATGATATAGTTGTTGATGCAACCGACAACCTTCCTACTAGGTATATGATCAGTGATTGTTGTGTTCTGCTGAACAAGGTAACTTTGATTTTTGTTGTTGTAAGTATGTATGCTATACTTTGGTATGAAATTCTGTCCTCTAGCATGTTAACTTGTTGCTAAGTAAATTTCTCCATCAGTACAATATGTGCAAGAGGCTTTTGGTGATATTGTTGCATCATTCAGTGATCAATCTCTGAGATTTTAGCTGTTTTGTGCAGCCACTTGTATCCGGTGCGGCATTAGGTTTAGAAGGGCAGGTAATATCTTCCTTGCCAAAGATATTGTACTTTTTTTTACTTCACCTTATATTCTTAATTCAGTCACTGACTTCTCTAACAGTTGACAGTTTATCATCACAATGGAAGCCCATGTTATCGGTGCCTCTTTCCAAGTCCACCACCCGTGGCAGCCTGCCAGAGATGCTCAGACAGTGGTGTTCTTGGGGTTGGTAGGTGACTCTGTAAGCACCCTTCGGGGCAATAACAAACACTTTGCGGCAGTCCAAATATGAATTAGAATATTTTTTGTCAACCATCTTCAAATTCATACACAAACTTCTTTCTATGATGTGGACTTCAACTAAATAGGAAATTAAATCATGAGTAAGGAGCTCCGCTGTTGTGTGACCTTTTTCCATGTCCACATTAATCCTTAACTAATGAATGACGGCAGGTTTTCATACGTTCACTCAACGATGTAATTACTAGGTGTGGGGGGGGGGGTCAGGGTCAAGATGTTCTTACTCAATATCTTACTGTGCGTCTACAGCAGATCAGTGTAGACACCTTTGTTCCAGCTTATTAGTTTATATAGTTAGCTGCTAGTTATTATAATTAGCAACTTTTAATTACTTAGACATTACTTTCTCACACATAGTGTGCACTGGTGGACTAACTACTCTTTTGTTGACTAGTTCCGGGAGTGATTGGCTGTCTACAAGCTCTGGAGGCTATAAAGGTTGCGACTGCCGTTGGTGAACCCCTATGCGGAAGGATGCTACTCTTCGACGCACTCTCTGCTCGTATTAGAATTGTATGTGATATGTGACTTCACTCTAAATTTATTGTGATGCATCCAACTCCCTGCACCATGTGGGGGGTGGCACCAATGTTGCATCCTCCTATCTACTCTTAACTTGCACGCTCTTTTTAGTATATTTATCACAGAACCAGTAGCATGAATTACAATAGTGGGATAGTATCTTGTTGCCAATCATATTTGGGCACTAAAACTGGTTCTGACAGCAACGTAATCTTTTTATAGGATTATTCTTAGCATTAATGAGAAACCTTAAGTATTTTTGTTCTTATTGGAAGAACCTTTACATTCTATACTGTGGTATCCTAGCAATGGCCTTGTCTTCGTTTTTTTTTCTTTTTTTTATAAGCAATTGAAATTCTGGGAACAGAGCAATTGCTCGCAGGGTTTCAAGACTTCCCTAGTAGTTAATGTTTAGTAACCAGACCAACAGACAGTCATATTCCACTGTTTCTTATCTTACAAACCTTGTAACTTCAAAGAGAATATAGTTGTTTAGTAGTGACCAAACCGTTGGAAAAATAACCGAAATGACATGATATCGCTTGGCTTCTTTTCCCAGTACATGTGATTTCCAGTCACCTATGGCATTTGGAACCCTGTTTGAGGATTCATCCATTTGCAGGTCTCTTGTTAAGTTGATTTTAACCCTTCATGTAGTTCTACTCATCCTGCAAACTATTAACATCTTTGTTCGACCTCTGAAAGTTGTTTGTTTTGCTTGAATGCATGCGCAGCTATAAGTTTCAATATCTTAATGTAGCTCATTATCAAGTCTCTGACTCTGTATTTTTGCAGGTTAAGCTACGTGGAAACTTGCCAAATTGCACCCACTGTGGTGAAAATTCAGTTTTCACAGAACAAGATTTTCAGAAGTTTGACTACGAGAACTTCACGCAGTCACCAATGTCTGATAAGGTAACGTGGATGCATGCAGTGCACATCATATCAAGAATGATCTTGAATTTTCTGTTGCCTCATCTACTACTACATTTACTGCAGACAGCACCGAGTGTGAATCTGCTCCCCCAGAATGCCCGAATCACTAGTAGAGATTACAAAAGATTGGTTGATAATGGTGTACCACATCTGTTATTGGACGTACGACCCACGCATCACTTCCAAATCGCTTCAATTTCTCCGTCTCTGAACATCCCCCTCTCCATGTTGGAAGAAAAGCTGCCCGCACTCGAAAGCTCACTGAAGGAAAAGGGAGCAGCATCAGCATCAGGTAAAGAGCCTTCATTGGTTGTCCTGTGCAGAAGGGGCAATGACTCTCAGAGAGCCGTCAAGCTCCTCCGCGAGAAGGGGTTTGCCTATGCGAAGGATATCATCGGTGGGTTGCAGGCATGGGGACAAGATGTTGATCCTAATTTCCCTGTGTACTAGTGAAATGGATGCAAAGTTTTCACACTCGAGATCAAACCTTTGCATAGTGCTGAGCTTGTGGGAGTGAGTTTGAGAAGATTGTTTCCCACACAGTTAGCTGCTGTTCTCAGCTTAAGAATCATTGGCTTATTTAAGGTTTTTTCACGTAATGGTTTGAATGCAGCAAGAGATGCTGCTGTTGCAAGAACAGTAATTCCTATTATTGTCAATTGATTAGTAGCGCCTTTTACAAAAATGTTTAGGAAGATGTGAATGTTCAACTGTTATCAATATCTGTGATGGCTTCGCCACTAACAAAATAAGATGAGCTATGAAATAAACTTTTGATTGATGAAAGTTCAGTAACATGAGATCAGGTGCGTGGAAATTTTGAGTTAGATCATGCATTTTAATTTACATGATTTGATTGAAGTGACTATATTCTACACAAGAACACAAGTGAGACTATATTCTACACAAGAACACAAGTGACAACAGAAGTAACAACGTCATCTGGGCTCAAGCACACTGGGTGGTGTGAAATGGATATCTTTATGCGAGGTATCTGCAGACTTCAAAGACGTGCAATCCAATCATGCAATTGTCACCCCCTGGTTTCATATTTCTTCTATGGCTTTAAGTATGGTATTCCAGAATTTCATGCCAAACAAACCATGTGTTAATGTCCAAAAAAACGAAAGCAGTATGCTATCTCTGTTACTATGATCTTTACAGGTCCACCATGTCATTTCTCCTCTGACTTTGGTTGATCATCCTCGCATTCCTGGAGAAATCTTTCTACAGAAGGGTCATAAGTGATAGCCATCTGCAAATATTTGGCAGCCTCAGAGTTCCGGCCTTCACTGCATAATATGCTGCAAAAACCAATCTCAGCACCTTTAGTAACTATCCAACATTATAGGGAAGCTTTCGTTAAAAAAATATATTATAGGAAAGCTGGGACACAAAAGAAAAAAACACAAATTGAGTTGAATTACAACTGTATGTAGCTAGGAATGGAGCCGAGATACCCCCTATCACAACTAATGTTTAGGGAGCATGTAGGGGCTGTTGCTAGCCATCAGGCAGCAGACCAATGGAAGATTCTTATAACAAAAAGAAAAGATATACAAAGGACTATACCTTCCCAAAATAACCATCCCTTTGAAGTAGCACACCTTGTTGATGGGTTTTTCAGGTTCCTTGAGCTCTGCTAATCTCTGCAGGAGCTTGATTGCCATCACATTATCACCCTACATTGGTAATGACGTGATTGGTGCTTATTTTGTTCACTGCTATTCCTAATGTTCTTATAAACCAAGTCCAAATGTAGCATACTCTACCTGCTGCTTGTGTGAAAGACCTGCCCCGAAAAGTGCAACTACAAGAAGAGGGTCGTCTTCTTGAATCTACAAGATGGAGAGCATTAAGTCTTAAACGACTGCCTCAGATCATTAACTCTGAAGTACTGAAAACCATCTGAGGTGACAACAGACCTTTTCTATAGCGTGCTTAAAACATTCCGAGGCTTCAGGAAACAATCTGTTTGAGAACAGTGTTTGTCCCATTCCAATTAAAGCTGTAGAGAGATCAGGGTTTCTCTCTACTGCTGTCCTGTAGGTAACATTGTTCATCAACTTCTATTTTCTACAAAGGTAGCCAACAAGTGATCAGACAAAGCTTAACACCAACTTACCTGATCAGTGGAATAGCTTGATCTCGGCGACCAGTTCCCAGATACTGTAATGCTTGCTAATGATAAACAAATAGGTATATGCTTCAGAATTCATACTCAAATAATACTCCAAGATAAAAGGCAATATGTAAATATCCATACTTCAAGTAGCTCCTCAGGTGAACTGAACTCGGATATATTTCCTTCCATACTTTCGAATACAAAATTAGGAGTTGCGCTCTCACTGGCACTTCCATTATCAGAAGGTGCCAATTTTGTTTGCAAGTCAGCATCTTCAAGCAGTGAATGCTGTAAATTCATGATATTTTTTTAAAAGTGAAAATTCATGATATGAGAAGAGAATATAGGACATTCCTCAGTGTCTGGCATTGTCACGTGGGGTGGGAGTGGGGATTATTGAACAAACTTCAGCATCATGATTCAATCACATATAATGAAATTAACTAGCGCATGTAAAATAAATGGATGTACCTGCATCATCTTAGGGCCCTCAAGAGGAGACTTTTCTGCTCTGTGACCAACCTGAGATCTAATATCTGGCAATCCCAACAGCTTGCGGACAGCATCATTTCTCAGGGACAATTGCTGCACTTTTATCATTTGAAAAATTAAAATATAACATAAAGTATATAATGTTGGCTTCATCATATCAAGCTTTTTCAAATTAAAGTACATGGAAACTGTTTTGCTCAAACGACAAAAACAGGAAATTACAAATAAAAAGAGGAATTCATAAGCATTTTTTTTTCTTGTTGGAGCATTACACGAGCAATAGAGGTTGGGATGCACCTATCTGTTCTAAGCAATGTCTTCTGGGTTCTTGACAATCCTTGCATTATGATACCATCTGCTCTAGGTTATTTAGTATCTACTTCAAGGTGTACTTATTGATTATTCAGGCCATGTTCTTAGGAGCAAAAGGGTGTTGCAACACATGTGTACCTTGTTAATATTTGACTAATGGCAAACCCCCAAAAAAAGGAATGGCATAATTCTACCAGGACATCTGACTACGGGTGGTAATGGATCATGGCCCTTATGCCTCCTTTATAATCCAACACGGCCCAAATTTAGTTAAAAAACATATAGTATTTTAACCCGGGCCCTATTGAGCCGGATCCTTAAAAGTGTTAGGTTAATTGGGCCCTTTACCACCCCTACATGTGACCCATCTTCCCTATTTTTCTGGATGAAGTTTATTATCACTTTACCATAAAAACACATTTAGATTTTAGGCATAGAGTTACTAAATGAATACAAGATTCTCACAATATGCCAAACTGAAATGACTTTATAATACAAGTAAAAGAAACAATTGCTCTAACCTGAGCTACAGAAAATAACCCATTTGTAGTCCAGTAGACCAGGCTTCCCTGCCAATCAAAGATTTTAAATAATCGGATTTCAGCATCTGAATTGCTATTTGAATAAAGCAAAAGTTGCAAACAAGTGTTTCCCTTCTGCTATTGAATATTAATGCAATGATATGCAACTCTCCTGCGTGTTTGAGAAAAAAAAACTGATTTCAGAACCCAGTAGCAAAATCTTAATTCATCCAACTCTGTTAACTAACAGCACATGCAGTAATAGGTTGCATCTACCTGTCATTATTGTGACAAAGGGTTGTAACATGAGTGGAACAATATGCCAAATAGAACTAGTTGCTGGAAACAATTGCAGATACTAAGAATCTGCAGTGATTAAAAAATTCCACTTCTTAATGAAATACATGCATGCGCATTCTTGAAAAGATTAACAAATTCCACCATAATAGTTAGTACAATTTATTTTAATTAATCTCTGCCTGCCAAACTTGAGAATATGTTTCGAAATGGTACTCAGCATTTGTGCACATCATTCATTCGTAACCACATGAATAGCTGACCAAAGGAATCACATATGCAATAAAAACAAAGGGTAAATGCAAGTAGCTGACCTGAGGGACCACGTACGCGATAAGAAACAAAGGGATAGTCAGTATATCCAAGTATATTCTATAGTACTGCAAACAAGAAAGAAATATTTTCAGAATAGGGCAGCTTGACATAAAAAGTGGGGAGGGAGAAGGAAACATGTGCAAAGTAAACAGTCGAGTAGAAATAAATTCACAGGTATTTAAATTTTCAAATGGACCTTACTGAAGGGGAAAATTCTTAATACCTAACTATAGACAGCAAATTAAGAGCAGCCAACCGATATTCATACCACTATAAGAAAGGTATTGAGCATATTCAATGTGCCAACCATAGCTCGATTATGTTATATCAGAAAGTCAGTATAGCAAGTCAGCGCTTTTCAAGCCAAAATGCTTTGCGCCAGTATAACATCCATTTAAATGCAATATCAATGCCATTTGGCAGTGGTGGATCGAGTTGAATATAACAATACAAAGAAGACCCGTGGGACATAGTTGTAATGCTAGTATTATTCACCGTCCAAAACCGACAAGTATTCAATTGACCTCCATGGTTGCCATCAAACAAGTAAAAGCAGCAGTTCATCATCATTAGTCTAATAATTTACTCCAGACGACAACCGACTGCTTTCTGGGCCATGTCCAAAACACTTATTCCATCAAGTGTAGATACCCACATGGACCAAGTAAGTTAACAAAGGCCAACTGCCCAAGTGCAGTATACACCACATACACTTGAACAAAGAAAAAACACTTGATTTTCTAATTGATGGTTGAACCATCCATGTTCTTCACAACAAAATATAAGTGATGGGTCACCCATGTTGATGACTTATTAAGAATTTGTGATAGTTAGTCAACTGGCTACATGTATCCCTGTGACTGGTTTTCTGGCTCATACCTTTGCCAGCAAGCCGAAAATTCCTGGATGGTGCTTGATCTGGGACCCCTGAAGAGAAATCTGAGGAAACAGATCAAGAAGTCAGAGTCTCAAATAAACATGTGTTGGAAACTAATCCTGTGTGTCCAAGTTTGTCCTGGTGTCTAGATGCAGTCTTTTGATCCTATTACTGCTATTACCCTATGCTAGTAGGCAGATTTTAGTATTTATTTTCTGCATTAGATGATATTCCCAGGCTTGATTGTAGCTCTTATTCAGCTATATATAGTGGGGAAACCAGAAAAGCTGCAAGCATTCAGCAGCACCAAAACCACTTTGTCCTACTGTGTTCGTGTGCGCTTGAGTGAGCATCCTGGGTTCACATCTTTGAAGGCTGTGGCTTTCATCGAACTTATAGAATTGCAAATCGCATTTCTTATCCACTTAACAACAAAAAGAACTGTGAATGTTCCAGATTTCATTGAAAGGGTTTTACCAGAACATGGCCAAGCTTATTGCATGCCCCTCTGTGTTTACTCATGAGGTGGACATGTCGCTTGAACCTCAACACATTGTTCCATCCAAATAACCAATTGACAGAAATTAAAATCATGGTCGGTCCAACACGAGTTAGCCCTTACTGCACTAGTTTAGTCTAAGCTCATAACAGGCCTTTAAAGTCGCCATTAAAAGATACACCAACTTGCTTGCGTGATTATTATTAGCCAAAAACTATATATGAAATTAAAATCAATGATCACACAATAAGAACCTACCAGAGGGAAATTAACCCAGCCATAATTTTTTAAGTTGCTACACTTTGTGTGTTGACCAAGTACTAGACTTACACAGCAAAAGGAAACACAATAGGAAAGGGAAACTAGTAGACAAAGCATTTCAAACCAGAAAATTGCTAGAAAGTACCTGAACATTTAAATAATGGAGACCAGCGACTAAGATTGGAAAGATAGGACCTAAAGTGCCATGTGGAAACGCAGTCAAGTCATGGAACCACAGAAAACCACCCTGTTTAGCAGTCCAGAAATAAACAGTAGGAGGTTAAATTTATATTAAACAAAAATAATATGAAGTGTAATAATATAAATAATTGCAAAAGGTTGAATTTATGCTTCAAAAACAGGATATATTTGCTACTAGACAATATATATCTGGGAAATAAATGGTAACTATAGTACTACAATACTAGCGTATAGCTTGATATGTTTTTGTTTTGGGCTTTTTAGCCCATCAAGTCTAAGCGTTGCCGATATGTCCACTTGTTCTCTTGTATATATTCCACGTTTCCATACAATTTATTAATTGAGTGCCAACACAGCATGAGCTTTGCAGTATCAAACCCCAGCCATCCATATTGTTACTTAGCATTATGGCCTTAAGACATCATAACTCTCTTCAGGAAACTTGGGAGTGGTAAAATGGATAGACGAGAAATTAAGTACAGAGATACCTTGAACATACATTATCAAATCCTGGGTGATTGTTCAAGCACATACTCCGAATGCTCATCATCCAAAGAATAAAGCAAGGGAACTGCAACAATAATACAGAGGGCAGAGGAGATGACAACATAACATTAAGCTAGTGCGGTTTTAAATGCTATTTTTAAGTTTTGATACCACATGGGAAAATATAGATTTGGAACAGCAAACTATGACTCCAAAAATAATTGTGGCATCAATCATAGGATCTATAACTACATTGAACCAGCGCAGAAGTCAGGACATCTTATCATGATATTTATATTATTACCTGTACTGAAAAATAGGCAAAATTCCAAAGAAAGGAGGGACACCCAAGCTCCTTCCTTTTCCTCTGGAACAGAGTGTACTGTTCACGTGAGTTACTTCCATGCTGAGGAGGGGGTAATGAAGTGTACACTTAAAAAGAAGATATAGGATAATCAAATCAGAAACACATGAGGAAATGCACAGTATATATCCAATGTAACAAATGGATGTTTGAAATCAAGGCCCCTGTAGCATAAGCAGTAGGCACTACCATGCTATTACTGTATTACTACATCAGGAGGGGGTATTGACCATTAATTGTTTGTACTGGATGGTGTTACAAAAATAAACCCATTGAGATTGTATAATGTATTCCTGCTAAAATTCAGGAAGGTGAAGAACAATATTAATCAAATATGTTTACAGGAACTCTGATAGGTTGCTGCATCACGATTCACGAGGCGACCAGAGATTTGAATAACATCAGTAGTGCTTACCTTTTTCGATTATTTGGCCAATTTTAGTAGTCTTCTGAAGTTGTACCATGAGGGCAGGAAGTATCAACAGTCTCATCCCCACAGTTGAAAGGGAGATCGTTATCCACCTGTGATTGAACATCAACAGTCTCAAGTACGAAAAAAATGATCATTCAAAAGCCCAAGAAAGATCTCAAATTGCCACAAGAAGACTTGTTGCCGGAAATAACGGGAAATGGACAGCTTTTTTTCCCACTGCATGACAGCATGAGGCCTACCACGGCAATCCGGTGAGGCTATGGAACCCGTCCATGAGGCCCGACATTATGGTGACAGCCAATTCCGACACTCCCCCAACGCCGTCGGCCGTGGCGCTGGCGGCAGCCCCCACGGCATCAGCCGTAGCGCCGGCCCCGCTGGCGACACCTTCCTCGCCATCAACGATATGCAGGTTGTCCAGGTTAACGCTTTCCTTCTCAGTGTACGCTTCCTCTCGAGTGTCCGCGGCAGCGGTCCCCGTACTGGGGCCGGGCCTGGAGCCGGAGCTAGAGCTGGAGCGGGAGTACCACGAGAAGCTTCGCGAATGGAGGGCGAAAGGGGGCAGCTCGCGAGGGGGCAACGGGAGCGTGGGAATGGGAAGATGGAGGTGGTGGTGACTGGGGCTCTGGGTAGCGGCGGATAGGTGGGCAACGGCGGCGGCGAGCGGCGGCGGGAGGAGCCGGCGGCGGCCGAGGAGGCGGATCGCCAGCGCCATGGCGTTCGTCACCGTGCCGTGGATGCGAAAAGTCAAGTCAAGAAGTAAACCCTCGACCGTGCAATATACTAACCGTTCGATTGGTAACAGACGGCTCAGATCGACTGAAACAAGTGATTTGTCGGAAGAGCCTCTCTTTTCTCTCTCAAATTGCCGTTCGAGGCCATAGCTTCAATCTTCATCCGGACTCATCCCCTTCGGCCCGCCGGCGAACCCTAGCCACCTTGATCCGTTACCATCTCGAACCCGCCGCGGCGCGAGTCCTCGGCAGTGCGGCAACTGATCCTGCGGTCAAGGCGGCTAGATGGTGCAGGTGTCCGGCGGCGGGGGGAACGCGTGGGCTAAGGAGATGACGATCCGCCGCAAGATGGCCAGCATGTGCGCTCCACACCCTGAAAACTCCGGTTCTTTGTGTCAAAGGAAAAAGGATTTTTTTTGGTCAAGCTGCTAACATCGATTGTTTGTATGGATCTTTTGTCCAGATTCAACAAGACACGGGAGCATTTCCCTACTCTGAAGGACTACAACGATTATCTGGAAGAAGTTGAGGATATGAGTGAGTTGTTTTCCCCTGTTTGTAAATTTGTCATTCCTGCAATGTACCAATTGGTGGAAACTTAGCAGGGTTTATGTTTCTTTGAAGCTTTCAACCTGATCGAAGGAATAGATGTCGATGCGATTGACGCTAAAATTGCAAGATACCAGGCTGAAAATTCAGAGCAGATAGTCTTGTCCCGAGCGAAAAGGGTGTGCTTTTCTTTGCCGTGATCTTCTGATTGAGGCAGCGAAATTCCAGTTGAAATGTTTTGCTCTAACTTTTGACATATTTATATTTTGACTGACAACAGTTTATTTTTGTGGTCAATTTGTTACATGATAGGCTGAAGATCTTGCGGCAGCACTTAAAGCAAGCAGGATGAACCCTGTAAAGACCGACGCCGACAATACGGTCAGTAGATAATTTTAAGTTATATGTTTCCTGTGAAACAAAAGATTGTTAAAACTTAGGGGTCTGAATGTCTGATACTTGCATGACTAAAAAAACAAAAGTCAAAACGACATATAATTTGGGACAGAGGGAGTAGTAAACATCATCAGAAAATGGTAGTTATTAAATGCTATAAATCCTGAAGTACCAACTTTTAGATTTATCACCTTGACATCCTATTAATGTGTTTTGTGGTAATTATTTTGTGTTTTGTGGTAATTATTAGTGTAATCGAAATATTTACTGTGCGTTAAGGGGCAGAGGCAGGCCCCGTGCAGCACGGGACCAGCCCAGGTAGTATTTGGCCCAAGAAATATAGGCCACCAGCTGCCGGTTCACCCTATTAACCTGGAATGGCTGCACCTGCACGGAAGGGGTACAGAAAGAATCGTTTTTTAATGTCGTTGAGCATTTTGCCTTAACATCATTTAGTTTAAGACTAGTCAGAATTCCAGGACACCCCCCCCCCCCCCCCACGCGCCTCACTGCTGCTTCCGATCTGCGTTTCAGTGCAGGCGAAAAGGTTGCAGGAGTGTAATCCTTAGCAAATTGAATCCTTTGCTAGTAATATAATTTCAGCCGATTTATGAAATTGCATTCCACCTTTATTATGTGTGTTTTGTCTCCTTAGATGATGTATGTTTCCATAGATGCCAAGCATCGTTAGATATTGCCTATGCAACTATCTGACCGTGTGTCATGACAAAGCATGAAGTTTTTAAAAGGGGTGCCATTGTCATCTTCACTTTCCATCCTTATGAACATATTGAGTCTTATCTGGTTTGACGCACATGTAAAAGAACTACTGCAAGCTCTATTTTTCTTTTATTCCTCTCTCTATTATGTACTGCTTTAACTTGATACTTTTTTCCCTTAAAAAGAGAAGTTGATGCATTGATTTCATGTGGTTTATACTTTTTGGTGCTTAGATTAGATTGTTGTGGTATTCTGATTAAAAAACAAATTGCTATGGTACAAATGCCAACACTTGGTGCTTTTAAATCTTCAACAGGATGTTGGGAGTTCCCAGGGTATTAGTGGGGTGGCAGGAGTTCAGGGCCAGTATGCGCCCGCTGCTGTTCCTGGTGGGATGGGTCAGCCTCGTCCCACAGGTATGCCCCCACAACCAATTGGTGGTCGGTCAGATCCTCTTCAAGGAGATGACGAGGAGACCAGGAGATTGCGTGCGGAGAGAGCAGCCCGAGCAGGCGGATGGACTATTGAATTGAGTAAGAGGAGAGCGATGGAGGAGGCATTTAGCGCCATATTCATCTAGATCAGATCAAAAGGCAGCACCTGGCCTGAAGGAAAGCCAGTACTATAAGATGGCCTTTGAACTATTACACTACATTGGATGCTCTGAATTTTATCTTCTGTGTACGGAGTTCTTGCTGAGGGTATTTTATCAAGCGGCCTTGTGGTTGCAAAAGCGTACTTTCTTTGCAAGCTAAGAATTTGCACAATGTTGTACCTTGTCAGTATCAGGTCATCGTGACAGGCTTGTAACCGTGCCTTACTGTCAATTGTAATTGTGCCTTTGTAAGGTCAAGATATGCTTTAAGAGCCTCACTGCCTCTTGAACATAAACAAATTTTGTCCTGTAACATTTCTTTTTGTCAGAATTTTAGTTGAATCCAATCCTGTGGCCTATTGTGAATCTGGGTTATGAAAGTACATATATACACGATAGTTTTGGACTTGTGATGGATTCTAGTCATTTGCTGCTCTGTAACCAATTGCCAGTTTCCCCACTGATCTCAACCCCTACAAGTACAGAGCTCAGAACATAACGATTAAGCAGTTACTCCATCCAAAATTGTAGGTTGTTTTGGCTTTTCTAGGTGCATTAATGTTTGTATGTATCTAAATATATTATATGTCTAGATATGTACAAATATCTATGAACATAGAAAAACTAGAAATGGAGGGATTAACTATAAGAACCCGAAGGTTCCAATCTTTCCAAGTAGTAGAGCTTTGTTAGAACGTTGCTGCCGAAATAGGTGGCGATATGTACATCACAACAATGTCGCTGTTAGTTGTTTACATGTTACAGATTTGCTCTTCAAATTAATCAAATACTTATGTTTCAAAAAAATCAAATACTTAGGCATAAATAATCAATCAATAAAACGAAATTGATACACTAGGTGCAACTTATGAAGGGAACTATCTCCGCTTGGCAACTGGGCTTACTTTGCACACTTCCACATCAAATCCAAAATCCATGAGAACAAGAATCCATGCGCGCTGTTGCTCTGACAGCTGGTCCCTCGGTCCTTTGACCTCCACAAGTTTAGCTTCACCCCTGCCTCTTTCATCAAGGAAACGCCATAGCAGTAGATCGGGCATTCCACTAGACCAGCTTCTGTAATCAATAGCAAGATGGCGCAGGAGCAATGTCAAGCGATGGCCGCCAATGCACGCAACGACAGCCCGTAGATCAGTTAAGGAATGACGGTCCCAATTAACACCCTGGCAGGATGTCCCCTGATGTAGCTCCCAGGAGCTGATTAGCATCTCTTCAGCCATCCCTTCTTGTATCTTTTTCAGCTGGGATTCTGCAAGGTCCTTTCTTGATTTGTAGAAATAATCTGTTTCCAGATCAAGAGGAGCTGTCTGCAAGAGAACGCCCAAATCAAGTTGTGGAAAACTACTGTATGGAACAAGTAAAAGACATGATAAGGTCCAACAATCTATCAAACAAAACCATTAGGGATTTAATGAGAATCCACTACAAGGTTCTGATGACTTTGCAGGAAATATGGTTGTGCACCTCCAAGAAAGGTCATATACCTGGAATTTAGACTGAAAAACATCTTGTATGTCTGAAAACATTACGTCCCACATCAGAAGGCCAAAGATAGTCATCCAAATGCCACCTTCCGAATGGGTACCTTGCCAACCACCGCCTTCGTCAGCATAATATTGTAAAGCCAACTGCTCTACCCCACAAAGTTCCCCATCATAACCATAAAATACATTCTTTGCTCCTGTCTCACAATTTAATGGCCTTCCTTCAATGTTCACCTAATAATAGGAGAAGCATAACAAGCATAGATTATTTAGTATGAAAACAAAGAGGACCCAAAAAAAGTGAACTTTGTCATCAATGACAGTCAGGGCGATATTACCTCTTTTATATTCCTTTTAACATAATCAGCATAACTGGGAACTTTCCAGCGTCGTGGAGGTTTGCTTAAACGCAACACCCTCCTTTGCAAAGCGAACTTTGAACCAGCACGAACCCATGGATCAATTGCTCCCCCTTCAGCTACAGAAAGGCTCTCATTTGGACGACCCATATGCTCCAAATCAACAGATAACCTCAGTGTCCAATACCCTCGCCTTCTATCACAAGCAACTTTACTAAGCAGTATCTTTAGAATCCTGATTGCATCTTCATACCTAAAAAATTTAGTTGCCGTGAAAAAAATATTACTAAGATGCTTTCTGAGGAAAGAAAATGAGCCCTACTTGCAACCAAGTGCCATGTGCTCGTGTCAAATGCCCAAGTATGTAATAGCTACAACACCAAAGCATCTCAATATGTAGCATAAACAGAAGGCATGTCACCACAACATTAGGTGGCATTTGGATAGCTAGTGGGAAAGGGAAAAGGATAAGAATAGGATTATATTGGGGTGGGGATGGGATAGGGTTATAAGATTTTATTCCAAGTCCTTTTTTTGCCTTGCTATGGGATAAGGATAGGGAAAAAACGAAAATGGCAATAATACTCTTCGCGATGTAAAATAGACAACCAATGAGGAGCAATATAATAAAGGGCAAATCTGTAATTTCCTATGCTCCTCACCTTCATCCCAGCCATATCCCACCTCCTACCGTGGGATTGAATTGGTGGGAAATATGGCCTTTATATCCCATTCCCAACCCACCTTCTTTTCCCCAACCCATGAGCCAAACATTGGAAATGATTTACCCTACCTCTTATTTCCCAAACCCACCCCACATTTCCAAGAAGCCAAACGCTAAAGGGAAAAGGAACTCTAGTTTGCTTCAGGTTTCCAGTTCACCCAATCGAATCACAAAAAAATTCAAGCATCTTAAGAGAGTTTGAGTTGATCCATAATTTTAGCAGTTATCACAACTTACCTGCGGTCTCGTTCATAAACAGAGACACCTAATGTGAGTATTTTCGAATAGACCCAGGAAGCCGAAAAGCGTGAAAAGAACGATGGGGGATGTTCAGGTGAAGTTGCATTTTCTTGTTTTGGCATAGTGCATAGCCGATTCTCAGACAAGTCAATGCATCTTGTCACCAAGTCCATGTTATTATTATCAAGGGATTCATCCATCAGTTGTGCAACTCGGATAGCCTATTTGCAATGCAAACATTAGACACAGCTGGCGAGCATTATTCTTCTTTTTTAAAAGGGGGTCGAAATGTTACCTCTTCATACTCAAGCAGATCACTTCTTTCTTGAAAAATGCGGTGAGAAATGCTGCAAGCATAGTCTGGGAACTTCACCACACCAAATTCCACTAATAGAAAGGAAGAAAGATCTCGATCACCGTTTAGAAAAAAGAGCCTCTGCATGATTTTACTTGATCATCATTGATGCAAATTTAGCTGTTGTATGAAATAATACTTTTGCCAGACAAAACAGTCCAACTGTCCAAGCAATATTTAAGCTTTATGGTTAAAAGCGGTAAGAATTCACCTGAATACGCCACAAAAGTTCATCTGCCATCTTAGAAATTCTTATACAGGTTCCTGTCCATTTTAGGATTTGCTTTGGTAGTGATGCACTGCATGTTCAATAGATGAACTATCATTACACTGAGGCCGCAATTCTCAAGAATGCAACAAGCAAAGAGCCTTTACCAGGTACCATTATGATATAAAGACAGAAGAGTGCAAGCAAGGTCGTGTCGACGTGTGCAGCTTGTGTTTTCCTAAACGGGAGAAAGCCCAGTGAGAAAACAAGGTAGAAAATGAAAATCAACCCTCCTCTAACAAATAATAAAGAACCTAGACACCACAAATACATTTCTGTACATGTCGAGAGGGGGGGGGGGGCATTTTGTCTTCACATTGTTTTCATCAAGTGCTAGTAGGCCGAAACTATGGATGGATGAAAGATCTATTACCTCATCAATTCATCCATTCCTTGGCGTAAAATCATTTCACAGATTATACACTTTCTATTGTGTATTGTTGTGTTGTTTAGTGTTATACAGACATCCCCATGCATTCTCAGATATATTTAATCATGCATATTTCAACTGTTTCATCATCAAATTTGATACTTATCAGCGCTTATCATATGAGTATGCCAAAATATGTGCCGCTATGAAATCCTAAAGTAGTTGTACCTTCCAAAGTGGCAACTTATGAACAAATGGTGATTCTTAAAGTCAACCTTTCAAGGGGGCAACTCTTGGGCTCTTGGGCAGCGGCTGAATATCAGAAAAAATAATATATCGACTGATCAAAGTAATTGCATAAGAATGCCACTATACAAATCCTGGGTATGACAATTTACTCAAGAGGAAAATAGTGTACTTGTGAGTAATTAGAAAAGGTATTGGAGACAAGATTGAAAACCTTAGGAAGCTCCTTCAGAATTTCTTTAATTTCAGAGACACTTAACACATCAAGAATCTCCTTCATATCATATTCAGATAGATCGCCAGTGCAAGAAAGCATGTTGATATAATCTGCCACTATATAGAGAAACAGTCTTTCAATTCAACAAGCTAACGGCAGAATAGCAAGCAAAACTTAGATGCCAGGTTATTACACTTCAGTTCCGTGACTGCATGCTCCAAATCTGATATCTCACGATACGAGATGGTGCTCTTTCGGAACCATGGCCCTGTAAGAAAATTAAACAAGTGCAAGGTTATTTGTTAAGCCTTGATTCAGAAAAAATATTTCTTCAGTACAGGCTCCATTTTAATAATTTTAGTGGCCTAAGCTTTATTGTGAATGGGTGTTGTTAAAGAACTGGTAACAAAGTCAAGACATTGTTGTGCTGTGGCATCTCAAACATGAAAGCCATGAGTCTTATGGATCAATCGTGGCAACCTTATATCACCTGAATGGGAATAGAATAAGGTGTGGCAAATAATTGACAGTAGAGGAAAGTTTCCTTTGACAAATTAGTGCTGCCGATTGTATGTTGTACATCCCCTACATTTGGACAGTGCATTCTGGCAGTTCTTAAGCATCTACTTTAGGTGCAGAAAGGAAGCCCAATTAACATTTACTTATCACCGTTTGGCACGAAAGCCAACCTTTTCGAGTGTAGATCCTAACAAAAAGCCGTTGCCCATCATCTGATAACGACTTGAAAGAAGCTGTTGAATGACATAGTGTATAATAGTCAATTAAGACATGTTCGATGAGAAATTAAAGATGTAAATGAGAGGGGGGAGGAAAAATAAACAACCTAAAAATGATCTTTCTATATCACTAAAAACATGTGCATGGTTGGCCATCACATCTGCCAGCATCAAATTAAAAAATTTCTGATATCTAGCACTGCTAGGTCGCTGAAAATTTCCACTTTTCACGGTGCTGGTGAACTTTTCCCATAAGGACTGCCAATAGTCCGGATCATCATTTATCTGATTGTCAATTTTACATTTCTGGATAGTGATCTGGATAGGAACATTGCCAAGCTGTTGTTCAGGCAAACCAATCACACATCCCTAATAAGAAAAAAATTAGGGAACGTCAGAAGCAGATTAGCCATTTACTTACTAGCAATAGTCTATCTTGCCCCCCACAGAAAGCGAAGGTCTATCTGCAGAAAAGAAATAGATAATCAAAGACCTAGGTCAACTTGGAGCCAAAATCTTACAGCCTCCCTATAGCAAGCTGAGTGATTAATATCATCAGCAAAGCTGGTACAAAAGCTTTTTGTTGGTCTGTTAATTGGAACAGGGCATCCCTCCCTCCCAAGGAGAAGTAGCCAATTTTTGCAAGCAAAAATATATGAAGTAATATTACTGGAGTTTAGAGGTACTCAGCCTGTGAATGCAGCACTTAAATGACGATTCATAAACGATTACTGAAAATTGATTAACTGTGTTCAGTAGCATCCATTAAAATTGCATCAGGTGAGGTTTTACAGAAAAGCTAATACGAAACCGAGGCTAGTTTATTCATCATCATTATATGTTTACTTTGTGAACTAAAAGGAATTTGAAAGAAAGATAGTGATAGATGTAGTTTTTTCAGCATAGTGCAGTGCATTCCGCATAAAAGCCACCTGTATATGTCTAATCAGCAACATAAAGTAGTGGCAATAAGCTATCCTACACTCTACAGCATTCTAGTAAAATGATAAGAGAACTTCACCTCACATTCAACATAGTGCATGTCCATTAAAGGAGCCAAAACTTTAGCAAGCTCCCGAGGCAAATATCCAAGCATCTCGCACTCAGACGCTGCATAAAGCACCTAAACAATGGTATTAAGAAAAATCCATTACATGGGGGGTATTACCATTTTTTTTTTAATTTGGAAAAGATGGAAACCTTTATAGCATCAGAGTCCTTAGCATTTTGAGGATCTCTCAGAAAAGTAATGCCTCCATCCTCTGTCAATTCAATGTTCTCATGGAACCTCCGGCCTACTATGACAGTGTCAACTGTTATAGTGGTGCTAGAATCCAAGTCTGTGCATGCATCATCACTGCAGGAGGTTGCTACTGTTTGAAGCATGCTAGAAGAGAAGTGTTCATCCTTCACATCTGGCAAGATAGTATTTGAAGGTACATAGGTACTAATCGTCATAGAAGGGTGAAATGAGCCATTCAGACAACCAGATGATGAAATAGTGGCACCGGCCTTTGAACTCTCAGTGTCACGATCCAACAAGATGAATTCTTGGTTTCTTGATAAATCTTCACCCATCTGTTTCACACTTTCTATTTCAACCTCGTTGGTCAAATTGTTTGAAGTAGGCTCAGAAGAAATTTGTTTACTGAATCTGAAATTAAGAAGTGTGCTCTGTGTTAATTTTCGTTTCGTTCCTCTTGTAAGGCATATATCTGCACAGTTAATACCAACACAAAAGTCAATCTTCAGAATAGTATCGGAATGTATGACATGCTCTTTATGCATCCAGAATACTAGTAATAGTACCGATGACCACTTGTAAATGTGTAGTGGTGTATTTGTAAATTTCACTCAAACTTACTGAACCAACCAAGAGGAGAAAGGAAAATGGCATAGGGGTATAAACACCTTCGGCTAGCTGGTTTGGACTGATAAACCACTGCTCCAAGAACAAAGAAACACTAAAAATGATGTGAATTTGTGATTTGACATTATATGGCTTAGCAACGTTTTCAGTCGGCGCCAATGCTACTAGCGTTGCGGGACAAACCCAGCCGAGCCCGCACAAGTAGCCTACATTGTACATTCTAGCATTCTACACTCTCCATCCCAGTAGATACAAGTGAGCATTCAACACTGCAGGTATTCACGCACCGAGGTGGGCGTTGACGCAGAAATCCGACCCGCGGATGGACTCGCCGCAAACGGGACACGACACCCACTCCGCGCCCATGCCCACGCCCACGCCCACGCCGCCGTTTCCTCCAGAGGACGGACCAGCCTCTGCCCCCGCCGCCTCGCTCGGGACGCCATCGTCGTCGGCCTGGATAAAAATGGAGATATGTCAATCGGCGGCGCATTTTCGCGGGGTTCGGGGCGGCAGGGGTTGACTTCAACCTGAGCGGGGGAGGCGGCGAAGGGGAGAGGGCAGGACGGAGATAGGACGGCGGCGAGCGAGACCGGGAGAGGGGTGCGGCGGCGCCGGCCGATGAGGCGGACCAGGCTCTCCCGCCCGGTCAGCATGGCCGGCGTGGAGGTGGCGGCGCGCGACGGGGCGGGAAGGAGAAGGAATGGGCGCGGCTGCCGTGCCGGCGGTGCGGCGCGAAGGGTGTTGGAGCGACCGGTCGTCTCACGGGCTTTGCTGGGCCCGCTGTGTGAACGCGCGGGGTGGGCTTTTGGCTTTTTCCCGCCGCGGGGCGGGGGGTAGCGCAGCTGTTTTGGTTGGAGTGCACCGTGCAGGATAACAAAGCCAGCTCACATGACTCTGACTGTTCCTCACTTTTTCACACTGTTTTCGACTCTTTTTAATAGACAGGTCATGACCATTTTCCATGTATTACTACGTCCACAAGTTATCCTTTTGTTTTGGGTAACATGTTAGGTCTATCTAAATGTATTAGGTGTATTTTTATGTGTAATTTTATATACATATAGACACGTAAGTCATGTCCTCCATTGATAGGTATTTTTTAGCATCTGCACCGTTTAGGCTGTCATGTAAGCACTTTTGATGATGTGGCAGTGTATTAATGAAGAGATGGGTAAATGAGTGTCATGAGGATGAAACCCTCTCTACATAGTTACCTAGACAACTTGTGTCTTATATGCAACCTGGAAAACAACAATAGATAAAATTATGCATTGAGAGGGAGGTGTTTCATTATAGTTTCAAATGTTTCTAGATGATGTGCCACTCTAGGTAATCGTGTTCATGACATCTCCACTAAGAATAGCCTTAGTGAAGTCCCACTCCACTAAACTGTAAAACTAGACTGGCTTAAATCAAGAGTCCCTTTTGTAATATATTAGGTTCGAGAAGACGTGCCTTTCACATTGCCAATTTAAGTAGACATCATAAGCAAATATATATATATTTTGCTAAACAAAATTTATGAATTGCTTCAACTTCAGAAAGTACTTCCTTGAATAAAAGTATTGTGATCCATTTTAGCAAGAGTTAGATATGTACCAAACATGCTCTCATACAGTGAAGTATAGCGCCAATGCTAACTGTAAGCTTTAAAATGAATCTTATATCATACTACCTTAGTAAAAGAGAGAATATCAGCATCAAATATCACCATTATAATTTAATAAAAGATAGCACATAAATTAATGAAGAATAAAAAAAATGTACCCGCAAAAAAAATGAAGAAAAAATGACTTCAAGGATGTATTTATTGTTAATCAGTTGACAATCCGTATTTTCATCAACCACTCCTTCCAATCATCTGATCTCAAAGCAATGCTTTAGATTTGTGCGCTCTCCCCTCTATCACCTTCCAACTCCGCCCTCGTGTCCTTCCAGCTCTGCCATCATGCCCTTCCCGACAACGCCTCTTCCTCACACCTGCTGATGCCATCTCCTTCCTCCCTCTCTTCTGAGTTCCCCCACAACTTTTCGCCACCTTCGTCACCGTCAACAACTTTTTTGAGCTTGATGGCACATTGCCTTCACCATGCGCAAGAGGCCTCCCATCCAACTCTGGTGACACCCTCAACACCTCCAATTTGAGGCCGTCTCTTCCACCTCCAACGTCATCTATTTCACCTCCACCGCCAGTCCGCGAGTCTCCCATGAAGCTTCATACACAGTCGGGCATTCATACATGCAAGGAACCACATCAACCCTTAAAATCGCAAACCATAACCCCTGAATTTCCATCCCAAATTCATGATATAGTACAAAGTTTGTATGATTGGTTGATAACAAACAATTAAAGTTAGAAGATGGAGTAAATATGTAGCTCTCATTTTATGAGCAAAGTTAACACAATTTAGCTTAAGATCAAAATTATTATGGTAATAACGACTTGCAACTTAAATTTTAAAGTGTGGTGTGCTTGTTGCAATCATACATTACATATGTCACTATCAATTGGTCACTACATTTCTCATTGTCAAGAGAGATTGCACATTTTACACACAATATAAAAAAAGTGAATTGTTCCATTGATTACATTAATAAACCTAATTGATTGGCTTTATGGATCACACTTTCAATTTCTCGACGCTAGAGCATTGAATTGCTAGACAAAAATTCATCGATGCCATCACAACATTGGCACTCTGTAGTATTGCATGAGTAAAAAAATATTTAGCAAAGTGCACCGTGTTTCAATTTCTCCTAAAAGCATCAAATTCCTGGAGCAAATTTCATCGATGCTTACCGGCTTACTACCATCCAAAAACATCGGCACTAGATACTTGGCATCCTGTATCAAAATGAATCAATTACTCTTGCCAAAATTGGTGTATTCAAAGGGGGAAAAGTTTCGCTAGACCAATCGATATCACGAGTATAACCGACACGATAACTACGCCCAAAGGCCCACACCACACCGGCGTAACCCTTGCAAAAATATCCCCCTCCGGGCGGGGTCCCCCCGCGGTCACGTCTTCCAGAAAACGCCGTTAACCCCAGCACACACTGTGCTGCCGACTGCCGTGCGTAACCTAGCTAGCTAATTATCCCCCCCTTCCCCCGTCGCTATCCCCACCCCACACCCCGCATCGCGTTGCCGGATCGAGCTCCCCCCCCTCCTCTCTCTCGAACCTCGCTTCGCCGCACGGCACGAAAGGAGCCCGGCCGCGCCCTCATCCGGCCATCCCATCCACACGTTTCCGCCATCCCGATCCACAGCCGCCGCTGCCGCCGCCGACACAGCACCGCTCGCCCCACCACCGGCGAGTCCCCCTCCCCTGCCTGACCTCGTCGCAGCCGGGGCCAGCCCACCAACCGACCAGCCAACACCGCTCCTTCCTCGCCAGGCGGCGCAAACGCGCGCCCGAGCGAGCCGCTCGGCGCGGGCTCTCGTTGGCCCTACACTCCGAGGTAAGGCGCGCGCTGGCGCCAGCTCGTCTCCTCCTGGTTGCGTTGCGTCCCCGTGAGGCGCGAGCCGCGAGGCTGCGGTGGTTGCGTTACGCCGCGCGCTGCGTTTGCGTTTGCGTTGCGTGATCTGAGGTGTGTCTGGTTGGTGCGCGCAGGCGGAGGATGGCGTCGAGCGCGGCGTCGGAGGCGGCCGGGCGAATGATGGACGACGACCACGACGGCTGGGCGTCGGACGGCGAGGTTGACGTGGAGATGGAGGTGGGAGGCGAGGATGCCGACCGGAGGGACGGCGGCGCGGACGAAGACGACGACGACGCGTACTCGCTGGTGAGTGCCTCTGGTGCTTTTCGAGCTCGCGAATCTGAGGGTGCCGACGCGTTATGGTTCCGCTTGTGCTCGGGATTGATGATTGCCTAAGGTTGCTGCCGGTTTTTTTATCCATATGCGAGAATCGAGCTTGAGATCGTTCAGTTCAGGGCCTGGTGGGTACTATGTCGCGGTACATGTCCGGTGCTGGATCGTTAAATTGCTCATTGATAGATCTTCGCCAGTACTAGGTTTAGTTTTACCAGGATAAAAGTTTATGCTATAATTTATGGTTTGTTTCGTGAAGTGGGTGTGATGCTAACATTAGGGTGAGCCGTGTGGTAAAGCACATGTGTGGGGAAGTAAGGAGAAAGTAGAAAACATTAACTCTTCATCAGACGAGCAAATTAGAGAATAGCAAGCAGTAATTCTACTAAATTTCAAAGCGCATACAATTTCAAAAGAAACCTTCGACACGAGCTACTTTAATTTGCTGGCTGAGTTGCACTGTGGAATTTCCATCACTTAGTCCTTGGCTGCTGAATTATATATGGGACAAGGAGACTTGATGTCAACTGAGCTTGTGGAGCAGTTTTGGCCAATCATGTAGCTCTGGATTGCTATCTTTTTTTCTGGTGCTTATCTTCAGCCAATAATGACTTGGCTTACCATCCGCTCTGATAGGTCGCTTTCGTAAAAGGCATTTGTTGAATAATTTTATGTGCCCAACATGACACGGTGTCGCAGATGCATTCTTTCACTGCTGTTTGAAATGCCTTAGACCGAAGAGCATGGACATGGATTTCAGTTAGTATATAAGACTTATGTCGTCTTCTTGTTATTGGAGCTAAGACTGTTCACCCTTTGAAACAATTGCTCACTTAGTTGGGGGCATGCTTTTGGCATACACGTAAGGACTAAGGGCCGCTGGCATGGAGTTGCATGAGCTCTGGCCATTTTCTGGTAATAGATTATCAATGACTAAAAAATCATTTGATCTATTTGTAAAATTATTTCTATATTTTGATTTTGAGACCCAAATTGAGGCATGGTGAATTTCGCTTCAAGCCCTAAATTGTTAAGACCTTATTGTTAATTTAGTGTCTATAACCTATTGATATTCGACAATGTTTCTGCAGGTCACTAGGGTAAGTGACACATCAGCAGCTGAAGCAAGGGCAGGAAAGGATATACAAGGCATACCATGGGATAGGCTAAACATAACCAGGAAGGACTACAGGAAAGCTAGGTTGGAACAGTACAAAAACTACGAGAACTTCCCCCAATCTGGAGAACTCATGGATAAGGTTTTCACTAGCATTCATGCTTGCTAATCAAAGTTTGTTTTATATGTCAAATTTTAAATTTTCTAATATATTTTTTTAAATAATTTTCTTAGTTGTGCAAGCAAGTGGAGCCAAGCAGCAAGTATTACGAGTTTCAGAACAATACTAGATCAGTCAAACCATCGTTTCTCCATTTTCAGGTTTGCATTGTGACTTTCTTTTGGTGCCGGATATGCAGTAATTATGTGATCATTTTTTATGAGAGCAAGTTGCTACAAACTTTTCCTTCTTTCTTTGGAGCATTCATACTGCTTTATTTGCAAATTTGCAAGCTGATTGTAGCAAGAAATTTGAGGAAGAAAATTAGTGCTACTCCCTTTCTGAAATTGCCAAACAAATGCATATTGACAAGTATAATCCAACAATAACAATGAAGCCTGGTCCGGTAAATGTACCCAAGAGCCACTAAAAAAGGGATAATAAGTGAATTAAAGGTATACAAGCGAGTGAAGAACAATGGTTATGTTTAAAATTATCTTGCTGGATATCAATAAAGAGGATAAGAACAGGTATAAAAGCATAATCAGTTTTATTGTCTGCTACGAAATCGATGTTATCTGGACTCTGGAGCCTTGTTATGACTCCTATGGCTGCTCAATACTGAGTGCTGACTATTTCTTCTGCAGCTTAGGAATTTGTTATGGGCAACCTCAAAGCATGATGTCTATTTTATGTCGGAGTCCACAGTAGGCCACTGGTCACCATTGTCTCACAAATTGTCAACAGTTCTCGACTTCTCAGGGCATGTTGCTCCAGCAGAGGTATTCCCTTGTAGATTCCTGCTTCCAATCTTGTGATCAAATATTTGGTTATGTTTGATGTTTTCGCCTCAAAATAATGGTTCTCGTTGCTAATGCGAGTCTGGTCCTCTTTTGCTCATTTCACCAGAAGCATCCTGGCAGTTTACTAGAAGGGTTCTCTGGGGTTCAAGTCAGCACACTTGCTGTAAATGAGGGTTTATTGGTAGCTGGTGGTTTTCAAGGGGAACTGATTTGCATGGTAAGCCACCAATTAAGACTTGGTTGTATATTTGCCTCGGTTGTATTTGTTGATGAATTCTCTTTCCCACTTACTAGGATGTAATTTCTTGACTGTTTATTTTCCTTGCATTTATTCCTGTATACACTAGCATGCCATTATGCTCTGCGTGGCATACTTCTTACATGCCTTTTTTTGCTTTAAGGAAGAAGTCCATTTTACTTCCCTCAACCTATTCACTTTATCCGCTTAACACCCTGAGCAAAATTTAGGCTCAATTTACTCCCCCAAATTATTTCAGTTGGCACAATCTACTGCCTAATGAGTTTTTTCTTTTTTGTTTCTCTGTGTATGAGTTGAATTTCAAGTTCAAATTTTCGGATAAGATACAGATCATCATGCCTTACGTTAAAAAAAAAGTTTATGCTACGAATTTTTCATGGTTACTTTCATAGGTTAGGAACATTTAATATGAAATTGATCTTAATATAAAAAAACTATGAAAAGTAATCATAAAAATTTCTACTGTATTTTTCTAACGTAGGGCATCATGTTATAAGTTAACTAACAGAATCTACAATCTCCGGTACTTGTAGACGAAGAAAGAAAAAAGTGAAATCTAATTAGGGGGTAGATTGGACCAACTGAAATAGTTCATGGGAGTAAAGTGAGCCTAAATATTGTTCGGGGGTTAATTGGACAAAGTGAATTGGTGAGGGGAGTAACATGAACTTTTCCTTGCTTTAATAACCTTGTTGCTTTGAGGGAAAAAGTATTATTGGAAATTTGGAACCACTGCTCGCTTGCTCAGCAATTTTTGTGTTTTTACAGGGGTTAGCAGACCGCAATGTGAAATTCTGTACAAGGACAACTTTGAGCGACAACGCTATAACGAATGCCATAGATATACACAGATCAACAAGGTAAATTTTTTCTTTTGACTTTTGATGTTTAATCTGAAGATGTACATTGTCATAAAAAACTGAAGGTTTCCAAATTGCTTTGCAGTGGAAGCTTGCGCATTACAGTATCCAATAATGATTGTGGTGTCCGTGAATATGATATGGAAAGATTTCTGCTCTTGAACCACTTCCGATATAACTGGCCGGTGAATGTAAGTTATAGTTCATCAGGGCCATGTTGGCTATTTCGTGTTCTTTCATCCATATATGACTGTTCATAATTGCTTTCTTAATAAAAACAGCACACATCTGTGAGCCCGGATAGGAAACTTTTGGCGGTGGTTGGAGATGATAGGGACGCTCTTCTCGTGGATTCAAGAAATGGGAAGGTAGCTAAATTGGTTTATTCACAACCATTTTACTGCCATTCTTTCATTGCATTATGAAACCGGGTTTTCTTATTTTGTCGTGCCTCTAATACAGTAGAGCTTGCTCTTTTTCCGTGGAAGACTTTGTTCATTTGTCTTTTGCCAGTGTCACATAATTACTGTATCGATGGCAAGGCCCAGTTTGTAGGCATTACGAGTTCTTGTTTTGTTACTGAACAGAGACCTGAGAGTGGAAAATACTGAGTAAATGGTGTTTTGCAGGTAACCTCTACCCTAGTCGGCCATCTGGACTACTCATTCGCAACGGCATGGCGCCCGGATGGGCTTACCTTTGCGACAGGGAACCAGGATAAAACCTGCCGCGTCTGGGACTTGCGCAACCTGTCGACCTCCCTCGCGGTCCTTCGGGGCAACATTGGCGCGATCCGGTGCATCCGCTACTCCTCTGATGGGAGGTTCTTGGTGTTCTCGGAGCCTGCCGACTTCGTGCACGTGTACAGCGCCGCCGCGGACTACAAGAAGCGGCAGGAGATTGACTTCTTCGGGGAGGTGTCCGGGATCACACTCAGCCCCGACGACGAGTCCCTGTTTGTTGGGGTCTGCGACCGTGTCTACGCCAGCCTGATGCAGTACAGGATGAAGCATGCGTTCAATTATCTTGACTCGTATGTGTGAAAAACAGAACATCTGGTGTTGTCTGTCTGATGCTCGCTGTTGGTCACTGCTCTCAGGTGGCGGTTCTTGTACGCGGCTCCGGGAATGTATCTGCCTGTTCTTGTGCGCTAGCCCATGGTGTACGGTGAGTTGGGACTCAGGCGAGTCTGCCGTGTAAATAGTTTAGCAGTTGAAGCATAATGTTGAGGACCGGAACTGTCTGAACATATATAAGCAGATTAATGTACTCTCAACCGCTGTTCTTGCGGAGTATGTTTGGTGCTGTCAGTTTCGCACCCCAGAATCCGAAAATAGGTCTCAACCAAATTCCGAAGGCCTGTTTGTGCTTTGTACCGTGGAAGTTGGAATGCCCGAAATTTATTTCGAAATCTGCAAGGAGTTTCCGGTTGTATTCTCGCGGAGGAAGTTTAACGGTTGCTGAAGGCAATTTTCAGAGTGGTTTATCACTGATTCTGAATTGAGAAAGAGCTCGCGGTCTGCGAGATCTCGACCGTTGATTCGTCATCCAACTGCCGCTGGAGTCGCTGCTCTTCGCCACGCTTGCCGCCAGCCCGGAGCGCCACGGCTTGGAATCTCATCCAGTTCTCTTCTCCGCCGGGTCGGCCTCACGGCGCGGACAAAAATCTCTCACTCGGCTGTTCAGCCAGCCGCAGCAAGCTCCCCCCGACTCCGATTCCGAGCTCGTCAATGGCTGCCGGGCCGGTGGCCGCGCCCTCCTCCCTCGCGGTCCCCTCCGCGCGCCGTCACCGAACGCTCCCGGCGGCTGCCTCCGCCGCGGCCCGCGAGCCGCCTCGCGCGGCTTGGGGGTCAGCCGGCGCGGAGGAGAGGGCGCGGCGCGGGAAGGAGGCGGAGGTGGACGACGAGGAGGCGGAGAGGCGGCGGAAGGAGGATGTGAACAGGAAGATCGCGTCCCGGAAGGCGCTTTCCGTCATCCTCCGGCGCGAGGCCACCAAGGCCGTCCTCGACAAGCGCAAGCCCGGCAAGGGCACCCGCCGCCTCCTCCCACGCACCGTCCTCGAGGCCCTCCACGACCGCGTCGCCGCCCTACGATGGGACTCCGCGCTCAAGGTCATGTTCCTTCGGAGATCATCAAACCACCTCCTCCATTTGCGGAATCCGGATGGAAACGTTGCTTAATCGCCCTTTACCGCGCAGGTGTTCGAGCTAATGCGGGACCAGGTGTGGTACAGGCCTCACATCGGCATCTACATCAAGCTCATCACCATGCTCGGCAAGTGCAAGCAACCGGAGAAGGCGCACGAGCTGTTCCAGGCGATGATCGACGAGGGCTGCGCCCCCAACCTCGAGTCCTACACGGCCCTCGTCTCCGCGTACAGCAGGAGCGGTCGCTTCCGCGAGGCGTTCGAATTGCTTGGTCGGATGAAGGACACCCCTGGTTGCCAGCCCGATGTGCAGACGTACTCGATTCTCATCAAATCCTGCTTGCACACCTATGATTTTGAGAGGGTGAAGAGTTTGATGGAAGATATGGCCTGCGTGGGTATCCGCCCCAACACTGTCACATACAATACATTGATCGATGCTTATGGGAAAGCAGGAAAGTAAGTGACAGCAACAATCTGTGCTTCTCATAATCTAAACATGTAACAAGACAGTTCTTACATCCTCCAATAAATGCATCCGGGAAGTGTTATGCTTCTCAGTTCTTGAGAATACATTGAGTTTTCTTGAATTATGGTCTAATGAAGAATTTACCACATAATATGCACAGGTAGGATAGCCGAAACTGGACTTTGGAGAAGTTTGTCACTTATCGAATTCTGTAGTCATCCAAATCTTCGGATAAAACTGAATTCAGTTCCATGAAATTAGTTCAGCTAATGCTGCTTTGTTTTTCAGGTTTGCTGAGATGGAATCAACTCTTCTGAAGATGTTGTCGCAACATTGCAAGCCTGACGTATGGACAATGAATTCTACTCTCAGAGCTTTTGGCACCAGTGGCCAGATTGAGACTATGGAAAACTGCTATGAGAAGTTCCAGGCCTCCGGTATCTCCCCAAACATTAAGACCTACAATATTTTACTTGACTCCTATGGTAAAGCTAAAATGTACGAGAAGATGGGTGCTGTAATGGAGTACATGCAGAAGTATTACTACTCATGGACAATAGTCACATACAATGTAGTTATTGATGCATTTGGAAGGGCAGGAGACCTTGAACAGATGGAATATATATTTCGACTAATGAAATCTGAGCGCATAAAACCCAATTGTGTTACACTCTGTTCATTGGTTAGAGCATATGGAAGGGCTGAGGAAGTTAAGAAAATAAAAACAGTATTGAGAATCGTCGAGAATTCAGATATAACATTGGATATTGTGTTCTTTAACTGTTTGGTGGATGCATATGGGAGGGTGGGATGCTTGGCAGAGATGTGGGATGTTCTTGATTTAATGAAGGAGCATCGATGCAAACCAGACAAGGTAACTTGCACTACGATGATCAAATGGTTTCTCGTCAAAGGGATTGATGACCGCCGTGTTCAGTATCTACGGGATCTTAAAGATGGGCGAATTACAGATGATATGTAGGTCTGAACACAAAGGCAGATCATTGAAGTAGGAGCTTTTGTCTGCAATTTCCAAGAAAGTGGAATCGTTCATACAGAGCCTTTGGTTTACATAGATGATATGTGCATCAGTCTCCCCTGCCCTCGGTATCATGAGTTGCTGAATGCTACTGAATCAACATTTCTCTGATATTATGAGTTGCTGGTTTGAACGCTACTGAATCAACCTTCTTATCATATGCCCCACGATGGTGATTGTTTAAGAGAAGAACATGAAAATTTGTTTTTTCCAATTTCAGTAGCAGAGCTATCTGGGGACATCTTAGCATAGCTACTACTCCCATGAGTAATTGTAATGGGTAGGGGCGTAGGGCATCCCATGAATGAACAGTTTATGGAGGGGATAGAAGCAGATTTTGGTGACTGAAGAATAAAGGACATGTTTATATAAGCAAGGGGGACGATGCTGGTAAATATGGTCAGATCTTCTATGCTGTTGTGACTTGATGTATCAATGCAGCTGTACATGACTTGTAATGTTGACTAGTGCAAAGATGTTTTAGTGTTTCATCTGTTAATTCTAGGAAATTACATTACTCAAGGTGATTCTTTGGTATGTCACCTAACATAGTTGCTATCATTGTCATGCTCATGCATAGAAAGAGAATATATATGGTCCAAGGAATTCTTCTGAAAGGGAATTCTCTTCTTTTTGAAAGGCATGTAAGGGGATTCTCCTGGACCCTGTTACAACAATGGCTTCAAAGGTTATGTAATTGGAGATGCTTCCTGGACCAACTTTTCTTTGGTTTGAATAAGCGCTCAATTGTTTGATGTCTTGAAATAAATCACCTGTTTCTAATGGTTATAGCAGCCAGTAACGTGGAAGTCACGTTCCTCATTCCGGGAACGGGAACAATTAGTGTAAAAACCATTCATAAGTGTCATACCACGTTCCTCGTTCCATGTTCTGGGAACATGGCTGCTAACTTGTACTCTCAATTAGTAACTGTTCTATTAATAGATCTCTAGCATGGAAAACAGTCTTGGTAATATGGAGTTTATAGTACCTTACATTATCTCCTGATGCTCTCTTTTCAATGGTGTTTAGTCCCAGCATGTAAGCTAAAATGATCCAACAGAGTTGGTCATAGCCTCTATCGTACTGGGATGTCAAAATCAGATGTGTTTGTGTGAAGTTTTCACAGCGAGCTGTCTGTAATGAAATTATGTTCTTTGTATCCATTATTTTAACTTGTAAGTTATGGAAAATCCTGGAAACCGCTGCAGATCTACATAAGTTCATCCAACTGCAAGTAAAATGTGGGCAGTCAATTGCAACAGTAGTGATTGCAACATCCGTATGGTTAGTCATGAATTGGCTGAGGTGCTGCTTGTTTTGAAGTTTATACTAACTGAATGCAGCACTTTTTTCTAAAAAGAAGAGATCCATGGAAACTAAACTGCCATACATTGTGATTTGCTGTGGCTTATTTTCATGATGTTTGTTGATACTTTTGTTTTTGCAGAATATATCTAGCAGTTAGCACCACATCATGAACCATGTTTAAGATCTATTCTTCAATCAGAAATGCACCTATCCAAGATATTATCTCGATATTATGGTCTTGTGGTGTTGTATGCTAAATTTTTATTCACAGATTATCTGATCGATTTGTGCATATGACTGATCAGAAAGGAAAACCATGGATCATCAAGTTCCTGTATCCGCCACTCTTGCTGGTGATTATGTGTCAAAATTTATATCCATGTTTACTTATAGCCATAGAAGCTAATCATTTCTGCTTTCTGATTTTCCTAAAGCAGGTTGCTCCTTGCCATTTTCAGGGGGTTCGCTTTATTCCAGAAGCAGTTAGGTGTTGGTACTTCGGCACTGAACTGAGGTAGGCGAGTAGCTTGTTTTCAAGGCCACTTGCTTCTGGTACTGAGACCTAGTGCTTTATCTTTATGAACACATAATTTTTCCAACTAGGAATCATTGCTGTTATACATATATTGCATACAGTTATCCCAAGCTCTGGAAAGTTGAAAAAATAGACACTGTTAAAAATTCTCAAGTATTCAGATGTATACAGCTGCCTTTTAAAAAACCTGACCATGGGAAGAAGACATTCCTTTGGTGGACGCATTATGGAGGGGTGCACTGATCGTCAGAAATGTGGGATGTCCTTCACTTGATGAAGGAGCCCATGTGCAAACCAGCCAAGGTGACATGCAGTACGATTATCAATGGTCATTAAAGGAATTGAAGATCATCTTGTTGCTGTTCAGTACCTATGTGAGCCCAAACATTAGCAATTTGCAGATGATCCGTAGCTGGGAACACAAAAGCATCCCATGAACCGACTTCTTTCTGCTACTCATCCCAAAGACGTGGAACCAGTCCATGTCAGAGCATTGTTTTACAGTCTTTACAGAAATGGATGAATCATACCCTACCCCTGAATCCCTGATATTTCCCCATGGCTGTGATGGTCATGAGAAACACTTGCAAAAACTTTGTTTTGCAATTTATATGGCAGAACTATCTGGTGACAACGTGACGTTGAACTATCAACCAAGCTGCCGGGCATCACAAGAGTGCAGTAGTTTCTGTTAAAGATACGGGCAGTTTTTTTTTTAAGAAACAGGGGGGGCTTGGAGCCCCTACTGAAATTTATTGATTAAAAGAAGAGAGTACAGTTAGGCCAAAACCAAAAAGAGAGAAATAAGAAAAGAGAAAAGGAACAACGAAAATAAAAATACACCAAAGGGACTCAAGGTCCAACTATAAATGTCATGGTTTAATGAAAAGCTTCAATCCAATCTATCATTGCCTGAAATAGACTTGGCTTGGTTCTGAGGAGAAGCAGTTTGAACTCTCTTTTGAATATCCTTCTGCAGCCATCCACTGAGGGATCGATATTGTTGAAGATCCAATCATTCCGAGTGACCCAAATACTCCAGGCCATGATTATAATGATATCCATGGAAAATGGCACTGCTAATTTCCTTTTAATTGCTCTGCAGATTTGCGGGATAGTTCCGGACGATACTTATGTAACCCCGAGTGATTCCCAACAAGCCTTGGCAAAGTTACAACGAAGGAAGAGGTGAGCACCAGTCTCTCTTTTCTGGAGGATGCAGAGATCACACGTGAGGGAATCTAGTTCCAAATTCTTCCTTCCCAAGATATCTCGAGTGCTTAATCTGTCCTTGAGCAATAACCAGAAAAAAATTTTGTGCTTCATTTGGCATTTCGATCTCCATATCCAGAGATATACAGGATGAGCAGGTTCTCCAATCATCAGGAGTTTGTACACCTTGCTTGTAGAAAAAGAAGCGTTACCCCAGTTATATAGCCATTGATCATTGCCCTGAATAACTTCCCTAGTCATGATTTCATCCTGAAGTTGAAGCAATTGTTGGTGGGCTTGAGTAGAGAGGGGGAGATGCAGATTCTGTAGAAAATCCTCTCTTTCGATGGCCATTTTGAATGTTATATTCACATTCCTTGCAAAGGAGAAAAGTTCAGGATAGGTCAGCTGTAAGGGGGCCTCCTTCCATTTGTCTTTCCAAAATAATACAGAGGTTCCGTCTGCAATTTTGACTGAGGTGAAACTCTTGAATTTGTCCAGCAGACTTACTATGTCTCTCCACCAAAAGGACCCTTTTTTTTATTGCCCGGGGAGCTTCCCTGTACTGTAATATTGAGCCCATGTCAAGTTAACCCAGGGGATATCAGCTTTGGAGAAGAATTTGTGAAGAAACTTCAGGAGCATAGCCTCATTGTGTGTGTTTAAATTGATTACTCCTAGGCCACCTTGTTTTTAGGCACACAAACCATGGGCCATGCTGCTTTGGCAGGTTTTTTGGAGTTCAGGTCAGCTCCTCTCCACAGACAGTGCCTGCGATACTTATCAAGCTGCTTTACGACACCCTTATGCAATTTCAGTGTCCCAGGATAAAAGATAGCCGAGGATGAAAATACTGAGTTGACCATCTCAAGCTTCCCAGCTTGGCTAAGGAACAAGGAGGTGCAGGAGAGTCTTTTTTCTACTTTCTGTAAAAGGGGAATGAAATCCTCAATTTTGGGCTTTGTAGTTCCTAGAGGCAGACCAAAGTACGTGAAAGGGAAGGAGCCTTTTTGACAGTCAAAGACTGAAGCCAGTAACTCTAAGTGATCCTCATCAATATTCAGGGGAACCATCATGGACTTATTGTAATTTACTTTTAGCCCTGTTGCTGCTGAAAAGGTGTGAAGTATTGCCTTAAGATGGGAAATTTGAGTGGGGCAAGCCTCCATGATGAGCAAGGTATCATCTGCGTACTGGACTATGGGAAAATCCATGGTGGCAGAAGTCTGTATTGGTAAATTGATAAGCCCCTGTTCCCTTGCATCATTAATTACTGACTAGAGAAGATCAGCTGCAAGAACAAATAACAATGGGGAAAGGGGATCTCCCTGCCTAACACCTCTTTTGCAGTGAAAGACTTTCCCTGACACACCATTAAGGAGGACTGATGAAGTTGCTGTACCTAGAATTTCTTTGATCCAACTAATCCATTTTTGGTGAAACCCTTTGAATCTCAAGATCTGAAGAATAGCTTGATGTTCAATCCTGTCAAATGCCTTCTCAAAGTCCAATTTTATGATTACCATTCCTTTCTTGGAAGCTTTGCAGATGTGTAGGAACTCAAATGCCCAGGCAAGGCAATCATGGATTGATCTAGACTTAATAAAACCATATTGGTTTTTATGAATGATCCTCAATATAACTTTCTGTAGTCTTTCAGCCAGCAATTTTGTGAGTATCTTCAGAGAGGAGTTTAGCAGAGAAATAGGTCTGAAATCCCCAACCACCGAGGGGCTATCTGTTTTAGGAACTAGAGTTATGTATGAGGAGTTGATGCTTCTCAGACAAATATTTCCTTCAAAGAAGTCCTCACAAAGATTATAGAACTCTTGTGCAATTTGGTTCCAGCATTTCTTGATAAATTCTCCATTAAACCCATCAGGCCCAGGAGATTTGTTGTTTGGGAGCTCTGCTACCACTGCATCAATTTCTTCCTTTGTAAAAGGTTGAACCAGTTCACTAAGGTCCAGATCTCTTCTCAGCAGATTTTCCAAGTCATAGTACATGTGAGTGAATTCAGAGGTGCCCATTCTTTCCTTGAAGGTATTCCAAATCAGACTGGCCTTCTCCTCATGGAGAAAAATCTCCTGTCCAGCAGCATTCCTGAGGGAAGTAATAGTATTCCTCCTATGTCTGATGGAGGCATTAACATGAAAAAAATGGGTACATTCATCTCCAAACTTTACCCAGTTATTAGTACCCCTTTGTTTCCAGTATATTCTTTGCTGGTGGAGCAAGCTCTGAAGATGGGAATTAACAATATCCCTGAAGTTCCACTCTTCCAAAGTTAGGTCCCTGCATTCCTCTATTATATCCAGGAATTGGATGATATCCTTGCTGTGTTGGATGGCAGCAGCCAAATTAGGTAGCTTGGATTTCCATTCTTTGAAGATTCTCCTGAGGTTTTTAAATTTCGCACTTAAAATCTTTGCACTGTCAGTTTGGGCTGTTGGCATAATCCAGCCCTGCTGAAAGATATTCATGTTTCTTCATGCTCCAACCAGTAGTTTTCAAATCTGAACACTTGGGGTTTGGGAATATTGGTTGTTGCTGAAATCACACAGGGAGTGTGATCAAGATTGTCCCTAGCAAGCCCAGTCACTGTGGTGAGTGGCATGAAAGAAGTCCATGAATTTGATGTGAAGAACCAGTCAAGTCTTTCGAGCAGGGGGTTTACTTGTTTATTTGTCCAGGTATATTTGCAGCCTTTGAGGGGAAGTTCTACTAGTCTGAGGCTGCTGATAGCATCATTGAAGGCCAGCATTTCCTGGGTGTTCCCACCTTCTCTATTTCTGTTGGCTGGAGATCTGATTAAGTTGAAGTCTCCGACAATCATCCATTTAGTGTCATCAGGGATTGACACATTTTTAAACCAACTGAGAAAGGCCATTTTCCCTTCTGGTGTGCAAGGTGCATACACATTTGTAAGAATCCAATTTTCACCAGACAACTTACATGAAAGTTCCACTGACTGAGCATAGTCATTCTGAAATTCTAGATGACCAGAGAATTTAGAACTGTCCCATACAATGATTGACCCCCCCTGACTGGCCAACAGAGGGCAAAAAAACAAAATTATCCAACCGTCTGGGGCAAAACTTCTTAACATATTGCAGATCGAAGAATTCTCTCTTAGTTTCTTGTAAGCAAAGAATATCACAATTAGCCTCAGAAATTTTACTTTTAATTGCATCCCATCTAGCTTCTAAATTGATGCCTCTGACGTTCCAAGAGAGAATTTTCCAGATTCTAGAATGTTGATTATGATTCATAATGATATGCAGGACAAAAAGATATCAGGGTTAATGCATAACATAAACCCCAATCCATAAACCATAAACCAATCCCTCATAACCAAACCATCATTAAGCCAACGTTTAACAGGTTCCCCAACCTTTATCATTACTTCCATCCCCCTAGTCACTTCCAAAATCACCCAAGAAACTAATAAGTTCAGATCCATAAGATCACAGACAAGAGATTCAGAAATCAACCCTGATATTAGGGTAATAGTTCACAAAATAAAAAGAGCCAATTAAAAGATCACTTCTTGGCCTTCTTTGCTGGGTCCTGCTCTTCAGACCCCAGTTGCTGAAGGATCCTGATGAGTCCATCGGTAAGCTCATCTGACCAATTGCATCTGCCCAAAATTCCATCTGGATTCTCAGATAATGCATGTGGTGCTGCTGTATCTGTGTCACTGTATGTGTTCATCCATTATTCCGTGCTGTTCTGGTTCTCGCATCTGCGCATGTGAGCTTCCCAAATCATAGCCAGTTCCATTGAGCAGCTTTGTCACCTCTTGTTGCTGGTACTTTATCGATCTGGCAGTACGTATATTACATATTCTTGGTTCCGGTTTTGTCTGCTCTTATCTCACTGGTACTACACTGTTCTGATGTGAACTCATGATGTTCTGAATTTTAATCCATACTGTTTGTGTGACTATATGTAATAAATTCTTTTATGATTTCTTATTTTCCTAATGTTCTCTGCCCCTTTCCGATTTCAGGGTCGTCTGTCGTCTCACCTTCTCACTTCTCAGGGGTTTGCTCCGTTCCAAAAAACCAGTCACGAGTCATCATGGGATGTTGGCAGATTGGCACTGAGTGAGAGCTCGAGTTGGCAAGCAGCCCGTTTTAAACGTCACTTGTTGCTTTCTGGTATGAGCCAGCAGCCCCAGAACAGAATCTTCCAATTTTCACAAGGAATCAGAGAGGCTCTGCCTCTGCACATATTCTGCATACAGTTGTGGTGGCATGCTCTGAGTTGGTTGTCGGTGGTGGTAATCTGGTACGGGTTCAGAGTAGAGACGACAGAGAAGCTGCAACCGTGCCGGCCGAACACACAGCTGCAACGGTGCTAGCTTCCTAAAATGCATGGGAACTGACATGCCACATACAGAACCCTAATCATGCTTGGCATAGTGGATTAGTCATTAGTGGGGAGCCCAGTCAGACAGCCACCATTCAGTTAGTCCAGTCCACTGCGTTTGTCGCTTTCCATGCATTTGTGACTTCCCGGAGAAGATGGAGATGGGGTCGCGGAGAAGACAGCCACCATTCAGTTAGTCCAGTCCACTGTTGCTGGAAGCAAACGCAAAGGCCGCCGAGGCCATATATTCTCTTCTCTCCGACTATCCGAGCAAAGCAAGCATCTGATTTCTGATGTGATCCACCCTAGCCTGTTCTTCCCTCCTATGCCTGGTAAGCTACAGAGATTCTGACGAAACACCTGGACCTATGCTACTACATAATACATATGCCGTTGGCTGCAGGCACTTTTTATTTTATTTTATCATTTTCATGTTTGGCAATTTTGGTCAAGTTCACTTTATTAATCAATCTCGTGATATTCCAAATTAGATTTGGTGGATCTTTTTCGTGAATAGTTTACTGCATGTTTTCCTTTTTTTTCTCAGTGGGATTAACACTAACACGGCCGCGAGGATTACTTTTGCGTAGCAAATGGCTTATTTTGGCATATCCAGAAAACTTGGCTGAAAAAGACCAGGTTTTTTAAGGTTTCAGTATAGGGAGTAGTATAGTAAGCAAATAAGTCGTGTTCCACTACTGGCAGCACCGGCTTTTTCAGTGGCGTTTAGTGAGCTGCTTGTTGGTCATTATTTTAGTTCAACTGCCAATGTTTAGTTAGGCTGAAAGTACTCTTATGAATTGTTAAACTTTATGTTAGTACGCTCATAGTTAAGGGCAGGTGGGTTCAGCTATTGCTCCCAAATAAGGCCAACTACAACAATTATTCTGGAATCACAAATCAATAAATGGTAGTGTTGGCAACAGTTCCAACTTTTCCTTGTAACGTGCAACAAAAGTATTAGTTGAGGAACACCATTATAAATTATTTTAGCACTTGTTAATCCCTAGAGAAAGCAGGAGAGAAGGAAAAAGAACATAAAAGTAGTCACAAAACCCTCTCTGCCCTGATAGGGAGGCAACTACATACAGTAATCACGAGGAAAAAGAAATTGTGCGTGTACAAGAATGTTTGGAAATCCACCACACACACACACACACGCACGTCCCCACCTGCCTCATGTGATCATGTCAATGTCTGAAACTCTGAATGTTACGTTTATTTACTATCGAGAACAGACAGAGACGAACTGGTCTTGACTGACGAACTACCTACCTGCTCCTTCCCACTCTCACCACGTACGACTCGTTCTCCCCGGCCGTTGCAACGTTGTCAACGTTCCTCTCCCGAAAGATCGGAAACCGCATTGCATAGAGCGGCCTCGAGTCCGAGACCCGGTCGGAGACCATGCATGGACGGATGCAGGGAGAGCGGCTGGCCGGCCGCAGGGGTCGCTGCAAACGTTGTTGCTGTCCGGCGTTGGGACAAACGGCCAGACGCCTACCGCCGTTGGGCGTCCAGACAGCAGTCCACACGCCCACACGTAAATTCTAGGCAAATTGGCAAAACCAGGCTGTGGCTGTTGTGTCCTCATGCGCTTCGAGGTTGTGGCTAATTGTTTTTGTCAGCGACGACGACTAGGGAGGGGAGCGTCGAAATTGAGCCTCGGACGGATAGAGATAGGCAGATAGCAGGGGCTCGTCCAAGCTGTTTGGCTACAAGCCACACGACTAGTCTAGGGTTTAGGCGATTCTAGTCCTGTGATTTCTCTTTACGTAGTAGAGGGAAAAGGGACGGCCATTTTGCCTTTGTCCAAGCGTTGGTTATTGTGATCAGTGGCGGAGCTTGGACGGGATAACAGAGGGGCCAAGGTTAACATGATCACAGAAAAGTGGGGGCCGAACTTTTTTTTGCAATTGAGTGGTCGTGTTCAATATTCTCTCATTTTCTAAAGGGAATATATTTCAATATTCTAGCCTCTGCATAAAACTATACATGTAGTTGTTTCTTATTACAAATGCGGATGCCACAAAATAAAAGAACAAAAAGGACGGTCTCTGGAACAACTCAAAAAAATCATTTGAAAGTAATTCTGTTACTAAACAATCTTCCATTGGAGGCAAATATCTCTATCGACGTGGTCTCAAGCACATGACACCTCCGAATAATGTGAGGTCGCTCGTCCTCTTTCTGCAGCAACACCCAAAAACATATCCAGTGGATCTCTCGGAAGATATCCTGCATAGGAGCAACAACTCGAGTATTGTTAAAAATCATGTCGTTTCTACTCAACCAAATTTCCCAACATAAAACAGATGCTCAAACTAAGATTTTGCACATAAGCTTTTTATTAATCTCATTTAGCCACTCAGTAAACATATGTGCAATGTTCGCATGTGGTGTTATATTAAAAGAAACTTGTACAATCCTCCACATAATTTTAGCCATTTGACAATCAAAGAAAAGGTGTTGGATGGTTTCATCCAGATTACAAAAACAATATTTTAAACTTCCCTTCCATTCTCGACGATCTAAATTATCTTTAGTTAGAACTACTCCCTTCTGCAAGTACCAGACAAAAATTTTAACTTTTAAGGGCAATTTTAATTTCCATATCACATTTTTGCGAGGTGCGGGCAACTGAGCAATAAGTGAATTATACATAGATCGAACAATAAAGTGACCATTTTGTTTTAGAGACCAAATTAAGGTCTCTCCGATCCGTTAATTGGACATTCGCAAGTTTAGAAATCAAATGGTGTCAAGCCTTTAAATTATTGCTAACTAAGGATCTCCTAAAGGTCACATTCAATGGATTCGATCTAATAACCATTGCTACAGTTGCACTCTTCTTTCGTACAATGTTATATAAGGATGGATATTTACTTTGGAAAGGAGTGTTATCCAGCCAAGCATCCTCCAAAAAACGGGTTTGTGACCCATCAACCACTGTGAATTTGCTCCTCCTCAATAGGTCATTTTTTATCTTCATAAGACCCGACCAAAAGTGAGAATCCCCTGACATGTATTCAACTTGAGTGATGGTTTTATGTCGCAAATACTTGTTCCTAAGGAGTATTTGTCCAATGTCATCCTCATTAATGAGTTTAAACACCCATTTACTCAATACACATCTATTTTGCAAATTTAGGTTTGGGATTCCTAACTCACCTTGGTCCTTAGGTGTACATAGTACACTCCATTTAGCCAATCTATATTTTTTCTATGTCTATCGCTCTGCCAAAAGAATCTATATTTATAGTAATATAATCTTTCAAGAACACCATGAGGAACCTCGAAGAATGATAGCATAAACATTGACAAATTGCTAAGAACAGAGTTAATAAGAACAAACCGACCCCTAACAGAAATCAATTTTCCTTTCCATCCACTTAATCTCTTCTGAAACCTCTCCTCTACTTCTTTCCAATCTGAGTTTCGAAGCTCCTGTGAAGTTCGATCTCCACCATGTCGTGTTTAGGGGGAGATTGTTAGGAATAAGCACGCCATGGCTGCGCCCAGGGCGTGCGTGTGTGTGTGTGTTCGGGTCGTAGGCTAGGTGGTTCGTGAGTTGGAGCTCGCGAACGGGTGTCTATGTCGTCGTGACCGTGCGCAGGGGCATTCGTGTGCGTCCGCGGTCGGGTCCAGGGTTGGCGTGCGAGCAAGTGGATCCGTCGCGGGCGTTCCGTGTGACCGATTCGTAGGTTGTTGCGTGGGTGAGTGGTGTGCGTGGCACGGGTCGTGCGGGAGGAGGCGGTCATGTCCGGAACGAGAGCGAATGACTTGCGGGCGTGGCTGAGCGGGTCTCGCGGCTGAGTGCGGCGGCCACGGCGGAGGAAAGCTCCCCCAGGCCTATAAGAAGCCCCAGTGCTCCCCATTGTAACTCGCCGGTTCCATTTGAGTGCGAAGAAGGCCAAGATGCAGCGGAACTTTTACTGTTCATCTTCAACCTCCGTCCGTGAGTGTGTGAGATCTAGAGCGAGCGAGGGGAGGTGCGAGCACCGGGAACACGTGTTCCCGAGCGTTTCCAACACCGGCGACGGGCGCGCCGATTGGCTCGACGTCGGGTGGCAGCGTGGCGCAGCGCCATGGACGAGCGGCGTAGGGTAGCGCGGCGACGGGCGCGCGCCGTCGGCCATTGCTGCGGCTCTAGGGTTCCGTCAATAGGAGGATGCGAACGGTTTGATGAGCGATCACGTACGTGCGTCTACGTATAGGGGTAAAAGTGTCCTTTCAATTAGAGAATATATGTATTTTGATTAGAAAAGAGGTGAAATATGCTTAAAGGTATGGTTTACAAGAGGCCAACGTTTGGGAACCTATTTTTACAAATGCAATGTTAAGAATGGTAAATCTGCGAAGCGCAACGTTTCGAGACCCAAAATTGCAATTTTCACGAGTAAAACAGTGTCAAGCCGATCCTCTGAGCCGCCGGTGTTCACACGCCCTGCTGGCTGGAGCGAGGCTTGGCGCACGCCCCGCGCTGCCGTGGCCTGCGGCTCGCGCGTCGCCCGCCGGCGCCTCCTCCGACGGACACGAGCAGATAGAAATAGAATCACACGCATGCATGCCAAAATTTCTACGAGAAAGAAACCCGCCTGCGCGGTCGGCGCCTCCACGGACGACGGAGATGGGCCAGCGCGCAGCCACGCCCCGGCCAGCCGTGCGCGCGACGGGGGCACCACCACCGGGTTGGGACGGTGCCGTTGCCGCGGCCTGCGCCGCGCCGCGCCAAGCCTCCAACCGTTGGTTGCCGCCCGCGTTTAAAAACGGCGCCTGCGAATTATGGCCGGGGGATGCGCTGCCTGCGCTTGCAGGCCCCCCGTGCAGCCGTGCAGGCCCCCCGTGTCCACCACCCGTCCGGCGTGTACTTTGTTTATGGGGGATCTCCACGCGGTTTTCGGGTGGCGCCCGACGCGCTTCCACCCCATCGCCATCGCCATCACGCCCCCTTCTTTTAATATGCCCTCCTCCTCCTCTGCTATCCTCATGCTCAAGTCACAGTTTACATTTTCCCCCGGAGAGGTCCCCGAAATGCTGCCAAAGCCCTTGTCAGCACAAAGCACGTCCACCGCTTGAACTTTGAACGTGATTTCGAGAACAAACCTTGAAATATCGGGGCGCGAGTGCAAACATCTTTTGGAAAAGAAGTGGATCTTAACCACCCACGATCTAATACAGGTCATCGCACGATCGCCATCAACTGCCTCCCTCCATTCCTCCCGCGCCGCAGGCCGCACCACCACCCTCCACACTCCGCCGTCGTCGACGGGTCGACGCCTCCTGCAGTCCTCCTGCTCCCCTCATATACTCCCCCCAACTCCATCAACCACCTTCGTTCTCCAGTCTCCAAGATCTCCCTTCCCCATTCACACACACTCGCACGCCACCGCAAGCGAAGAACGAAGCATCCGCACACCACCTCCATGGCACCTCTGATCCTGCTCTTCATCCTCGGCGGCCTCTGCGCCCTCTTCTCCCTCACCACCTCCTCGCGCTCCGCCAAGAAGTGCGTCGGCGATGGCGACGTCAAGAGCGGGGACGCCGGCAAGGGGAGCAGCGAGGGAGAGGAGGAGGCGCCGGAGAAGAAGAAGCAGCAGCAGGCGGCGCGGCCCGCCGTGCCCGACCCGGAGGCGGACCTGGGCATCGTGTTCTCCACGTTCGACCACGACGGGGACGGCTTCATCACGGCGCTTGAGCTGGAGGAGTCGCTGCGCCGCCTCGGCATCGCCGTGTCCGCCGACGAGGGAGCCGCCATGGTGGCGCGCGTCGACGCCAACAGCGACGGCCTCATCGACATCCACGAGTTCCGGGAGCTCTACGACTCCATACCCAAGAAGCGCAAGCACCAGCACAGCCTCGCCGCCGCCGCCGCCGAGGAGAGGGAGGTGCCGGTGGAGGACGCTGAAGAGGAGGCCGAGGAGGAGGAGGAGAGGGACCTGCGCGAGGCGTTCGACGTCTTCGACGGCAACAAGGACGGGCTCATCTCCGCCGAGGAGCTCGGCACCGTGCTCGGCTCCCTCGGCCTGCACCGTGCCGGCGCCGGCGCCGGAGCTGGCAGGCCCGCCGTCGCCGAGTGCCGCGACATGATACGCCTCGTCGACAGCGACGGCGACGGCATGGTCAGCTTCGAGGAGTTCAAGCGCATGATGACCGTCGTCAAGGCCTGACCTCCTCCTCCATCCTCAAAGATCAAACACCGTTCGTAGCGGATTTGCAAAGGCAAGTAAACGTTATTTTGTTCTTGGATCGGAAGAGGTAGCAGAAGCGCGATCAATTAACACCAGGAGCTCGTATTTGTTTACGGGGAGTTGAAAGCTCAATTAGCTTCTTGCTCTGTGTTTCTCCCCTGTTCTTGAATCTTGATCACCTCCCCCGTCTCTTTTCCCAGCCTAATTATTCATACTTCTTTTTTAGCTCTGGTTACTGTTTTCACTGACAAGCATCAGACATGTATGTAAATATTAGTTCTTGCTCGCTGTCAGGTTAATCCGTGGAAAAAAAACAGCCCGATGAATGGAAATCACAATGAACATGACTTTGTTCATTTTGTGTTCATGTTTGAGATTCATTTTTGAAGTAATTTTGTTTGCCAATTACTGACGTGCAATTGAACAATTCTACGTGCTTTCTGCGATCAAACTTCGGCAGTTCCAACTCTGTTCTGGTTGGTATTGTAAAGGTTGCCTGTTCATGAAGTAAACAAAGTTCTTGCCGTTGTGGACAAGGTAAGTCTTTTTACACAGTTCCTAAAGACCCAAAGACTGAAGAGATCGTGTCGATTTCCGCGGCATGCGTTCATACGTGTTCTAGTTCGTGCTCGGATGTTGTGTCTGACGTCCTACTTTTACGTGGTCAGGGAAGTCCTGAATTTTCCAAGCAGTAACTTTCAAATGACAGTAAACAAATTCTTGTGGATTGGAATTTTCCTTTGGTTTCCTCTGAAATTAATCTTAGCTCAGTGAACATTCGAAGAAAAGGACATGTTTTTTGTGTGTGTGTGTGTGTGTGTGGAAAACACCTCTAGTTGATTTTTTTACTGCCTGTCTAGTTGCACGGTTGGCATCGCTGTTGCTCAGTTGCTCTGAATATTATGCAACAGTTTTCTTGTGCCTGAAACTTGTAAGCTCCATACGGAATCCATCCAGTTTCAGACAGACTAAAACTACGCAAAACGAAACCGACGCTACAATTTTCAGAAACCTCAGCCTTGTCTCGTTCTGATCTCAGACCCGTTAAACTGCACCAGGTCAATGGAAGATGGCACTCTGTAACGGCACTGGAAATTGTTTAACTTCTTCAGATCTCCTCACAAGTTTAAGAATCCCATTCTTGGATCAGGGTCATGCGATGATTACATGCAAGATAATACAGTAAGTGTACAAACCGTCCATGTCTGAAGATGACAAGCTCATGACACCAATGGAAGCTGCTGATTGCCGCTTTGGTGTCCATGTGGCGTCATCTGCCGAGGTGTTTGTCCTAATACTGCACACCATGGCTAGAATGCAAGTGGAGGCATAATGCTCCGTTGTTTTGCAACTACTCCTTTATCCGGTGCCTACCTACATGGTTGACAAATGGATCAGCGATGTGGTAGAAATTGCTGTGCTTGACAGTGGAGTAAGAATGTGCTTAGTTAAATCCAGTAGCATGACGTCTGGACAGTAACTGATATTAGCCTATGTTTCAAGTTGATCTGACTTCTTCCATACACTGCAATACTCAAATCTTGCCCATGGATCGTGGATGAAGTGAGTGAGTAACTAATGCCCCCCCAGAGATTTTGGCTGATCGGCTCACTGCTGATTGCTGAAGCATCTTCTGAGACTGAAACAGCCGACATGGCAAAAATAAATCATGCGAGATTCGCGACGGGCGTGCGACACAGGGAGGAGAAGCATCAGGCATGTGCTCGGCACCGATCGCGAAATGGGCGCATCAGAAATGGTTAGCACGGGGACAGAGGAGCGCCGCGCATCTCCGCCCGCACGCGATGCTGGTGGATTCCGAGGCAAGTGGAGAGCGCGAGCAGGGTTCGATCCAATCCTGCAGCTTCAAGAAAAGAACAGAAAGGATGAGTGGGGGTGGGATAGGGATCACTGGGACATGAACTGGAGAGGAGATGGAGGGTTGAGAATTTGAGATGCTGTCAGGTGACATCTGCTTGTTATCGTCCTCCTGGGACAAGCTGTTTTTTTTTCCCCGCACAAATTTACCAGTTGTTTCTGTCTGTCGGCGTCAGATGACTATGTGCAGCGAACATTGACATGACATCTGAATGAGGAGCCCGTCACGGCGAACCAGCTGAGCTGATGCCTGCGGACTGGCTACGGGAGAATGTGACAGGTGAATAGTGAATTAGAGTCCAAAATTAAAGAAACTAAACATGATCGCATGGTGATTCATGCTTGCGTTGACGAGAAGGGGAGAATGGATAGATCGGTGCACACAATGTTTTTCGGACGGATGTTTATTGCAGCCAGGAGCAAACAATTGCGCAATTCAGTTCACTCGCTGATGATTCAATGTGGTCACATCTAAATTTCGATTTTTCAGACGCATAAACAACGGCAGAATAATTGTTTGGTAAATTTTTGAATGTTCAGAAACCAACACTTCAACCCGAGAGACCAAACACTTTTAACCGGATTTTTTTTATATTTATTTTGGCTTGATTTTCGAAAAATAAATGGTCGAATCAAAATTTTCGAGAAATGTACATCTGGCGCCGTACCCCACGGCGGCAGACTCCTGCCGCCGTACCCCACGGCGTTAAGTCCCTGCCGCCGTGGGGCACGGCGGCAGGAGCCTGGTTCCGGCGGCAGGGCGGGGCGGCGCCAGGACCCTGCCGCCGAGCGGCACGGCGGCAGGTCCCTACCGCCGTGCCACACGGCGTTAGGTCATTTTTATTTTTTTTAGTTTTTCATTTTTAAAACACTTTTAACCTTTTTAAAAACGACAAACTGATAAGTGTAAGCATAATCACAAGGGAATATCCTAATCAACGAGTAGATGGAAATAATTTATACAAAATCATGATAAAAGTAGTACTACATCTAAATGCGCCGGCCCCTCTTCCCCCTAACAGCTCTAGCGCCAGCCCAGGTCTGGTCCCTGTCGTACGTTCAGGGGTCAGGTGCCCTGACCACCCGCGGTCCTAGGTGGTCGGGAGACGGTGTCGCCATGGCCGCCTGCGACGAGCCTGCAGCATCCGGTGTCGCTCCGCCCGCCGGTGTCGCTCCGCCGCCCGCCGGTGTCGCTCCGCCGGCCGCCGGGGTCTCTCCGTCGGCCGTGGTCGCTCCGCCGGCCGCCGGGGTCAACTGTGACGGCTGAGTCAAAACCGGTGGTGGCTGTGTCAACTGTGACGCGCCAACCTCCTCGGCCTGCTGCGGGGCGGCATCCATGGTCGCGAGAATATCACCGTACCCAAACTCATCCCAGCCCAGGTGCTCCTCGGTGGTCGTGTCGAAAGTAGGCTGGAACATAGGCGGAGTGGACGACGAAGGAATATCTGTCGCCGGAAACTGAAAGGCCGGCGGTTTGGAACCTCCTAGCGGATAGATCGGCGGCAGCTCCTGCTGTCGAGGCCCGGCTGTCGGAAAAGGCGGCGGTCGCCCTGTTCGATTAGAATATAGTATAATCAGAAACACACAATAATCACATGCATTAGTTGAAAATAAGGTCTACTGAAAGTACCTGCGCCGGGGGAGCAAACGGCCGCTGCACGTAGGTGTGCGGGCCCTGCGCCTGTGGCTGCTGTTGTGCCCTCGGAGCCGAGAAGCCGCCGGCAAAGGCGGCAGGCGTCGGCTGTGAAGCCGTTGTCGAGGCGGAGCTCGAGGACGACGCTGGGTGGCGCGGAAGGAGAGGAATCTCTACGGCCCCGGCGTAGTTCACGACGGCGGAGTACCTCCTGGCCGCAGCGATGATCCTCTCGTACGTGCTCCGGTGCTCCTGAGGCCCCCAGGAGAAGCACTGCTCCCTCGCGGCCGATGCGAGCCGCACGACCTCAGCCAGCACGTCGTGCTGCGCACAAAATTAGAAACACATGTTATAAAGAAAAAGTCATATGAATGTAATATGTTTGCAGTATCGTAGCATACCGCTGTGTCGGCGGTCTGGTCTCGGCGCACCGGGTACGTCGCGTCCGGCAGGACCCTGTCGTGGTCCGGGACAGGTGGCGGTGGCGGGGTAGCAGGCACGTACGTCACCCGCGTCCGCGTCCTTGGTAGGTACCACTGAAGGTACGCTACCCAGGCCGCGCCGTCGTGAAGGCGGTGCTCGGTGACGACGTTCTGCTCGTGCGCCGCGGACGCCCACTCTGCCACGTACGGCTGCAGCCTGTCGACGAACGACGTCGCCGCAGGCACGCCCTTACGCGTCCACCTAGCATAGAACATGAAATATAAAATTATTAGCAACTGAATATTTGTGACGGAAAATACTTAGAACTGTCAAATGGTAGCTCACCTGTGCGCTGTAGGCGGCACACGTGGCGCATCGGGTACTGGCGCACCCTGGAAGAGGCCGAACTGGCTCATCACCCGGTGGACGGCGTACTCCTCGACACAGACGTCGAAGACCAGTCGTCGCCTCGTCATCCAGTACGCCTGGTCTCGGTAGCACAGGGACGAGAGCCCCTGTGGTGCGCGGGCAGCGACCATGGCAGGATCGTACGGCGTCCACCGGACCTGGGCATCGACCATCCGGTCGATCTGACCAACGAAGTCCTTGTACGCCTTCTTCGGCTGCTCCCCCGCCCAAACGTGCTGCAAAGAACAAGAAAAGTTAAGTGAATCGAACTACAGAACTCATAACGCGAAGAATCACGTAAAGGGAGGTCATTACCTTCCGGAGACACCACAGAGAACCCATGGTGGGGAGGTCCGCTGGGTCGGTGCCGTCGGCCAGCGGCTCGTACTTCGAGAGGTCCGTCCTGGGCCGACCGATGTCGAACCGCTCGTGGATCCACATCTGCAGCAGGAGAGGGCACCCCAAGAGGATCGCCTCCCTACTCGTCGGCCTCGTCACTGCCGAACACAGCCCCCTGTAGGTAGCTGCCAGAACAGCGCTGCCCCAGCTGATCTGGGGCATCTGCTCGAGGGGTGCGTCGGCGATCCTCTGAGCCCAGGGGATCATGCACCGCGACACGGAGTCTCCCGCTGACTCGCAGAACAGCACCCACCCGAACAGCCAGAGCAGGTAGACCTCCAAAAACCTGTCTGACGGCTGGTCGTCGGCATCGTCCGCCATGTAGTCAGCCTGCACACACACAAAGGTCCGTCGTCACATTCGTTTAAAATGCATTCAAACGTTGAAAATAAGAGTTAGAATCATGTACGCTGAACTGCTGGATCCAAGTACAGGTGGTCCCGTGGGTGTCGACGAAGGGCACGTACGGTGCCGGCGCGCGATCGTTCCGAGGAACGTTCGCGAACCGAGCAAGGAAGTCAGCCTGCCACGTCGCAGGGATGTCGATCGGCCCCATCGCCTGGTCAGCACACGGCAGTCCTCCCAACATCGCGGCGTCCTCCAGACTGAGAGTCATCTCGCCGACGGGGAAGTGGAACGTGTGCGTCTCTGGTCGCCACCGGTCCATGAACGCGACGATCAGCGGGGCGTCGTAGTTGAACCGCGTCAACCGCTCCGCCCGGGGAACCTCAGCTCGTAGCCTGTCCCCCTCGACCAACCGCGCAACAGGGAGAAGTCCTGCAGCACGTAGCTTGAAAAAATATTAATTTACTTAACGCAATTACTATTGTAAAGAAACAGAAATAAAATAATAAATATGAATTACGTACTTCGGAATCCACCGCTGGTGTATCGGCATCAAAGTGCGGGTCGTCCGGCAACGTATCGTGCCAAGCGGACCTCCGAGAACAGCCGACACGTACGAGCGGTGCTGCTGGTCCACCGCCTCGTCGAACAACTCCGGCCGTACGTACTCTAGCGGTGCAGCCATAACTGCAAAAAAAACATAATTTAATCAATTTTTCTAATTATACTAATTATGTGAATTATGTGAATTGTAACCATTTCTTCAAAGTTTAAAACAAATTTAAACGAATTATGCGAATTTAAATAATTTTCTGCAAATTTTATAGCAATTTAACCTAATTATGTCAATTATAACCATTTCCTAGAAGTTTAAAACAAATTTAAACGAATTATGTGAATTTAAATAATTTTCTACAAATTTTATAGCAATTTAATCCAATTATGTCAATTATAACCATTTCCTAGAAGTTTAAAACAAATTTAAACGAATTATGTGAATTTAAACCATTTTGTACGAATTTTACATCAATTTAATCAAATTATGTCAATTATAACCATTTCCTAAAAGTTTAAAACAAATTTAAATGAATTATTTGAATTTAAACCATTTTGTACTAATTTTATAGCAATTTAACCTAATTATGTCAATTATAACCATTTCCTACAAGTTTAAAACAAATTTAAACGAATTATGTGAATTTAAATAATTTTCTACAAATTTTATAGCAATTTAATCTAATTATGTCAATTATAACCATTTTCCACAAATTTAAAATGAATTAAAACAAATTATGTGAATTTAAACTATTCTCTATGAATTTTATATCAATTTAACTAACCTAAGTTAACTAAACTAAATTTCTAAACTAAATTTAACTAAACTAAGTTAACTAAAATAAATTTCTAAACTAAACTAAGTTAACTAAACTAACTAACAAATCTAAGTTAACTAAACTAACTAACTAAACTGGACTAAATTTAGAAACATACCTCAGAAGTGCTCCGAAGGGTTGAAAGCCGAAGGTTTGGAGGAGTGAGGGAGGAGTGAGGGAGGGGCCGGCGGCAGGGGCTCGGCCCCTTATATAGGCGCGGTGCTGCCGTCGTGGCCCACGGCGCTAGGAATCCTGCCGCCGTGCCCCACGGCGGCAGGAACCTGGCCCCACCGGCCAGTACAGCCGACCGTTGGCGTCACCCCTAACGCCGTGCCCCACGGCGGCAGGAACTCCTGCCGCCGTGGGGTACGGCGCCAGATGTACATTTCTCGAAAATTTTGATTCGACCATTTATTTTTCGAAAATCATGACAAAATAAATATAAAAAAAATTCCTTTTAACAAGAAGCGAGGCGAGGCCGAAAGCATTGGGCAAATTCGACTTAATAATTCGGCCTATAAAAGAAATCTGCAGGCCCAATATATCCTTTCGGCCTCAACATCTAACACTCTGAGGCCCAAAGACTGGTGTGAAACAGGCCTAATTATCCCCTATCGGCCCAATTCTCAGCCCGTCGTGCCCGCACGGAAAAATCATCACGCCTATAAAGCCCTGCCCCCTCATCTAGGGTTTCCTCTTCCCTCCCTAGAGCCGCCGCCGCCGCTGCATCTCCCAGCCCTCCGCGCCCACCGCCTCCGTCGTCGCCGCAGCCGCACCGCCGCTTCGCAGCCATGGGTAACCACCTTCTCCTCTCCTCTCCCCTCTTCTCCGTTTGCTGCTTCCTCGCCTACTGATGCGCTGTTCGGGGTTTTCGTGTTGCTGCGCGCAGGTAAGGTGCACGGATCGTTGGCCCGTGCCGGGAAGGTCCGCGGGCAGACGCCCAAGGTGGCGAAGCAGGACAAGAAGAAGAAGCCCCGCGGCCGCGCGCACAAGAGGATGCAGTACAACCGCCGCTTCGTCACCGCCGTCGTCGGCTTCGGCAAGAAGCGCGGGCCCAACTCCTCCGAGAAGTAGGCGTTGCGCCGCCGTCGGCCTCGCCCCGGTTCCTCCTTTTCCGTTCTCAGTATGCTTATGCTCCTGTTGGTAGTAGTTTCGTTGTGCAAGCAAAGGGAGAACCTTTTGTAGTTTTCAGTTTCGTTGCTCTTGTGATGAGATGGGAACCTGGGATGGTATCTGTACCTCGTTAAGATTTTGAGATATGATTATATGAGCCCGTGACGATATTGTGCTTATGTGTTGCAAATAAGTGCCTCTTTCATTGTTTTCTGCGATATCATCAGTTCAGTGCTACACCCTCCATCCCAGAATAAGTGCACATATCACTTTTGATAAGAAAAATGGACTTCTGTTGTGTTCCATCCTAATCTAGTATGAAATGTTGCAGGTTTCACATTGATCTTGATTTCTGGTTCTAGCGCCAGTAATTGTGATCTTACTATTGTGCTGAAAATGTTGTTCTAGTGAAGTCTTGGTGAAGTCTTGTAATCTTGTTCTAGATTGTAAGAAGCACATGAAATCAATCGGTGTGAATGTAATTGAAGTTTCCATATTGTTCTGCAGTTATGAACTGGTTTCATTAATCTTGTAACAGAGCCTACTATCCTGTTCTATTCATATGCGAAAAGTCAATCAGTGAATTATAATTGGAAATGTAGGGCTTGTGAATTTATGGTGTTCTCGCTTGGCTCCATGTCTAGGTTGTTGCTTGTGCACTCAACACATCATTCAACACATCATTCAACACATCATTCAGATCATCAGATGTATCATAAATGGCACAACCGCACAAGCCCCCAGCTTTCTCTTCTGTCATTTGTTGTTGAGATTTAAGTACCATAGTTTATTTGATGAGGTATGGTCTGTATTACTGAAGCATTGGAACCTTTGTTGCACCTTGTGTTAGCTATTTGAAATTCGAGCCTGGATCAAGTTTTATTGATATCTGGCATCTAAATTAGGAAATTGTTTGGTATGAATATCTTAGAGTTGAAAGTTGAATCTGCTTACTTGTGACTATCCCTGTCTGGATTAAGGAAATGGCCATTTGCTCAAATAGTTTGCAAACATTCTGGTCTTGTTTGAACATTGAAGTGGTCACAGTACGCACATAGTCCACCTTGTTGTGATAAATCATGATTCAGGTCTGCTATTCAATTGGATTGACAGGACTAAATAGTTTCTAGTTAAGGGGTGTGAAAAATTAGCTCTGGCAGCCAATCAGTGTTGCAATTGGGACTATTGCGCTAGTACCCCTTTCCAATCCATTTGTCTTTTCTGTAATCCTCCTATAAACTCGGTGCCTGTCTGTGTACTCAATTATATGTTCTTCTGCAGACTGCATAACGAATAGCATATTGGTTATAAATTTAAGGTGATTTGTCAATTTCTGAGTTTAAATCAAGAACCATATAGCTTATTTTTTATTCCCGGCTGTTGCTAGAATGAACATTTGTGATTGTGTCACCACTGCACTGCCATGCACTAGTCATGGCTTTGCACTTGGCTGCAAGCAAACCTACTTTTGTGTTCAATTTTTTGACAGAAAACTGCAGGGGAGTACCTCATAGCCACAACATAAATTTCAAAGAAATGGTGTCGCACACTGGATCTTACCACTCCCAACTGTGAGCCACTTGACTACTTTTGTGTTGAATTGTTGAAGCTTGCAAGTTCTAGTTCAAGTAACTGGAAACAACCAATGGCAGTCAATCTGCTAACGTGCTTTCTTTTTGTTTGGGTCCTGGATTTTCTGTCACAATGTGGCTCTAACTTTGCCTGTCGATGCACACACTTATGCTTAGCATTCTTATTCATACTAGTCACGCTGGATTAACAGGAGCACTTGTGTAAACTGAAATCAGCGAATGTTGATTTCCTGTGCAACTTAAAGCAATAGTTTGTTAGTCTTAATGTCTTGTTGTTCAGTTGAATGTTGGATTATGATTTGTTTTGGTGCCCTTCCACAAATAATTTGTTGTGCTACATGCGTCTCCGAATCTTGAGAGACCTTTTAGGTTCCTTGTTTGTTGCAGCATAATCCCGTGCTTAGAGCAACTGTGGAGGCTTGCAAATTGGTCTCTACTCTAAAATTTAGAGTTTTGATGCAAAAATTCGAAATCCGGCTTTCAAATGGGCCTGTATTTTTAGACCCATCCAAAATTTACCTCCAAACCTCCATTCCTGGAGTGCCTCTAATTCCCCCTCAAAACATGGGTTCCACTATTTTTCTTTTGTTTTCTTTTTTTTTCGTTCCTTTTCTACGCGACAAAACAGGCTCGGCGGGCGCCGTCGGCTGCTCCATCCACTTGGGGCCATGCAAAGCTGCCCCCGTCCTCCCTCGTCAGGCCGCCGTCACCCCCTCAGCTCCTTCCCGTTGGGCTCGCCGCGCCACCTCCCGCCCGGAGCTCGTCTCGCCGGCCATGGAGGGCACTGCACCCCGAATCTCGCTCCCACGCTCGCCGGCCATGGAGGGCATTCAGCTGCCTATAGTCAGTGCAGAAACGCCAAGTGACGTCTTTCTTCTTGACCAAGATCACTTGCGAAGAAAATGGGCTGTTGCTGTGTTGAATGATATCATTCTTCAGCATCTCCGTGATCTGCCTTTCAATCTCATCTTTTTGTGTGGGAGAGTATTTGTAGGGCTTCACATTAACTAGTTTGACTCTAGGAATTAGTGGTATTTTATGATCAAAAGGCCTTGTTGGAGGTAGCTCAGTTGGCAATTGAAATAGGGTAGCATTGTCTTGCAACAATTGTTGTACTTGTTCAGGCATTGTGTTGGTGCTGTCTTCTTGAGTCACTGGAGACAAGTGAACTAATTGAGCCACACTTCCTCTCTTCTCCCAGTCTTTGAGCTTCCTATTCTTGAGTGGTAAACAACTAGATGTGCAGTCCTTCACTCCTGTCAGGGCTACCTTCTTTCCTTTGTAACTTTCCTTTGTAAGTGAATTGCATCCTTTTCTTCTTCCAATGCACCCACATTGGGTTAAATTGTTCCAGCCAATCCATGCCTAAAATCAGATCATAGCGTTTGACATCCAGTACCCTTGCTGAGCATTAGAATGTCTGACCTTGAGTCCACCAAGATATCTGAGGTGCCATTTGTGAACACTGCATCCGTCCTCCATCAACCACAGTCACCTGCAGAGGTTGGGTTGCTTCAGTTTTCAGACCCAATTTGTCCATGAGGCCTTGTAATATTATTGTTTTCTTAGCTTGATAACCTTGTACAATAGCTAGGGACAGAGATAACAGCTCTTCATCATTGTTATTGCTAGTTGTGTCTTCATCTGAGCTCTGCTCCACTTGGATGGCTTCTAGTACTTATACCATTATATGCAATGGTATTTGAGTAGGACAAGTATGATTTCTACCCCATTTCTCTCCACACTTCATGCATAATCCCATTTCTGCCCCATTTCTCTTCACACTTCGTGCATAATCCAATTTTTTGTGACTGCAAGGCTGAGAACTTACTATCCCATTTTGGTTTTGCTGGAGTAACATTGCTAGGCCTGTCAATTGCAGGTGTAGAGCCCAATATGCCAGCAGAATTTGCTGGTGTAGAAGAAATATTCTTGACAACACTCCTGTTGTAATCTTGTGCTCTTGGGGAGAACCTTCTAGCTGAGGCTCCAAGATTTCCTCCTGCATAAGAGCCAAGGATAACGCAACATCAACCGTTCTCGGTTTGTGTAAAGCTATAGCATTGCTTATGTTATACTTCAAGCCATTCAAAAATTGTTGCACTAGGAAGACATTTCCTATTTCTTTGTTATGGATTAAAACTCTATTTTGGCTTGCTCAAATCTACTAGAATACTCTAAGACATCACTGTTTGTCTAATGGATAGGAAATCTTTCATGTAGTTGTGGTGCAGATCTCTGCCAAATTTGTGCTCTATAGCCACACATAGCTCAGCCCAACTACCAATTGTATGTTGTGCTTCATAAGATTGAAGCCGAAGTTCAACAATTCCTTTAAAGTTTTTTTTGACAAACAACACGATATATATGAAACTAGCAACCAAATTACAAGTAGGTCCTCAGAAGAAGACCATATTACAATCAAGTCCTTCAACTCAATCTGGATCTTGATCCAGAGGCAGCTAAGTCGCCGGTGACGAAGATGATCGATCTGCCGACGGAGGGTCGCAGGGGCGCCAGAGACGCGTACACCCGGGTGAAGGGACGACGCAAAGCGTCGGTTGAAAACAGGGTCCTTGAGCTCGCTGTGGCGATGCACACTGACGACTGAAGTATGAGGTTGAAGACGCCGTCGGAGGATGAAGAAGGAGCTTGATCCAGGATCCCAGGGGATGGCGGAGCAGTCGAAGCGACACCAGTGAAGAAGCTACCGAGTTGGAGGTGGTGCATCGAAACCGGATGCTGCTGATGGAAGAGGGAAGTGGCCGGGGGTAGAGGGAGCAAAGCGTGGTGGAGCAGATCCCGACATTGGCGAGCGGAAGAGGTGGTGATGATGGAAGAAACGTGATCTGCAAGAGGGAGGGGGAGATTTATTTTATTACCACATACCTCAACGCCGGCGAGGACATCGGAGATGCCGAGGAGGGCCACGACGGTGATGGCGACGACGGAGGCAACGAAGGTACATGATATAGGACGAAGCCATATGGTAAAGCACAAAGGCAACAAAGGAACTACTAGCTAAATACTAAAGGACTACAAGCTAAACGACGGCGGGTCCCACTCCCTTTCCACTGCGGCGAGTTCGCCGGAGACGGGAGGGAGGGGGCCGACAGGAGCAAGATCTGGGGAGATCGCTCAGAGACTTCTCTCCTTGAACATTAAGGTTCCTGGCTACTGAGGAAAGCTATGTGCATCCTCTTTATCACCTTAAAGTTAATTGTGGCAAAAGAGACCCAAACATGCACCGGGACATTATACATAGCGAAGTACTTCTCGCGTTTTTCTCTCCACACTCTAGGGTGTTCCCCATCAAATTTGGGAAAATCAATCTTAGGCAACTTGTGATCTCTATTGTCATGATGGTGATCAAGGCTGGAGTACTCTTATGCTCGTGCTCAGGAATATCATACTCAAAATAAGCAGTTTTGAGAATGTTTTTCTCACCATTGCCCAGGGTGAAGTCGAGGGACTTGCCCATCGAGCTACCACCATGGAGAAGAGGTCGCTCATTGTGGCCTTTAGCCTGTCCCTCTTCCTCTCGCGGCGGGACCTTGGGCTGCTCGGCTATTGTGGTAGCCTCGAGCGCCACGATGTGTGATGTAAGCGCCTTGACCTCGGCCTGCATCTCGTCGGAGATCTTCTCGGCCGCCTTGATCCAGGTGGCAAGACCACCACCCGCGGTCGCGACCTTGGCATGGGAAAGCTGCAACACCTTCATCTCCTTGAGGACCGCATCGAGCTTCTCCTCTGTTGTCGCCATTCGATAGGTCAGCGTCGGCGTGCGGCTCTTCTTCGCAGCTTGTCGATGTGGAACTGGTGGAGGTGGTGGAGGAGGTGGTGTAGGATATCTGGTGTTGGTGTTGGGGGGTATTTGCTTTGGTTTCGGGGGCGGTGATGTCGGTGGTGGTGGTGGTAGTGGTGGTTGGTGGTGAGTTGGGCGGGGAGTTGTCGGGGGAAGGCGCTAGCGTCGCTCACCGGCGGAAGAGAGGTCGCCGCTTTGAGGATTTCTCCGCGTCAAGCTGAATCACAGATTCACTCCAAACACAACCGCACCCGCAGGATGAAGATCTCCAACGGTAATGAGGCTCTAGTACCAATTGTCACAACCCTAGGGTCGGACAAGGAAGGAAAGCCGGCGAGAGAGCAGCTGGGGGAGCGGCGGCGCCATCCCGGGAGTGAGGAAGGAGGAGACAAATCGATTAGGTTTTAGTTCTTGCTTGCCGTTTCGCCCAGCCACCCACACAGAAAGTATACATGGTTTATGAGTCAAGCCTAGTACATTCCCAGTGGCGTGCAAGCCGTCTTATGGGCCGAATGTCTTAACGTAGAGGAGTAAAAGCCAACAAAGTGAAAGGCCTATGGGCCGTGACACTGATGAATTTGATCCTTTCTGAATGAAGGATTAGGTTTTAGTTCTTGTTATGGTTGTCGAAACAACGAGAGTCATGGTATCAAGCACCCCGAGAGTACAGAAGCACTTACACCGGTGGCCACTTATTGGATGCATTCATGCATATTTGCCTTCCGGCCATGAGGAGTTAAGCAGCTCTGAAGACATACGGGAATTTACTTCTCATTCCTTTTTTTTGTGCGCGTGTGTTCAGGATAACCATTCACCATTTTTGTTGTTGTGTGTTGCTAACTGCTGCTCATGAGCTTCCTCTTATTGTGCAGGAAGAACAGGGTTGGCCTTGGGCCAGTGCCGGAGGGGCAACCGCAGTGGGCCTCAAAAAGTAGGGGCCTCCAAATATTTTTAGAGACATTTCTCTTTGTGTATTTTATACTGGTTTTGCATCTAGATCCGTTAGAAAAAAATGTTTTAAATGATCTAGATACAATTTTCTTGTATATTTTATTCTTACTAGTAAGGTGCACGTGCGACACGCACGTGTAAATAACAAGTATTAGTCAAGTGACACCACTCAATTTTTTATGAATTATTATAGGCTAACATTCTATAAATAAATTATGAATTATGAATTGATGCATTTACAGATATAGACAACCCAGATACAGCGGGTCGTCTGCAGAACCTCGAATTTATCACATAGACAAATGTCAAAACAACTCATACAATGATACAACACACAAACAGAGGGTTCGTCTGTAAGTCATTTAACGCTTTGCATGTAGCTAAGATTAACTATAAATGTATTTGTGTATACCATTGTGTGGCTATTTGACAAAATATTATCATGCATAAATAAAAAAAACACCATGTTAATTTTTAAGCTTTGCATTGAAATGTTAATTTATTTTGAATCATACCCTTTTAACATGTCTAAAAGCACCATGTTATTTGTATCTTCACGAGGGCCACAAGGAATAATTGGATTTATACCATTGAAAGATCCAAATGTTAGATATATACCATTAACCCCACATGTCATTGACTCATGTGAACCCCACATGATGGAGATATTTCTAGTGTGAGTCTCTAACTTTGCTTTTTTTAGGTAGAGTCTCTGACTCTGCTGCCCTGCCGGTCTCCATCTTTGACTCTCTTCTCTCTTGTTTTGATCCGGCCATCCAAGTGAGGCGGCCAAGCAGAGCAGCAAGGAACGACACAACAGCTCTCTCGCCGGCCAGGATTCACGTCGGAGGGCGCGCAGGTGGGGCTCCCGAACTGGCGGCAGAGCTCCCGTGCGACGAGGCTCGTCTGCGGCGCCCGCACGCAGCAGGGCTTGCCCAAGACCGGAGGAGCTCGTGCGGCACCGGCGCTCGGCATAGCTCGCCCGTGGTCGGCAACGCCAGTGTGTGGTGGGGTTTGCGCGAGGCTGGAGGGGTGCGTAGAGCCGCAGACGAGCGGAACAGGCAGCCGGTCGGCGAGCGGAGCATGCGAGCGGATCAAGCAGCCGGCCGGCGAGCACAACAAGCAGGCGGACCAAGTGACGCTACCAACTGAAGATTATGTGTTCGCTCGCACGGGATTTGCGTCCGTCGTCGACGACTTCTACAACGCTCGGTAGCGCATTTGCTTGGTGTTGGGGAACGAGACAGAGTCGTCCTCTCGCGAGGCAACGCGGAGGCCGTCTCCAGCCAGACGTGGGGGGCAAACTGCAAAATTGCTAGTACACGGACAGGGCAAACTGACGGGTTAACCTAAAGACAACTCATACAACCCACTGACAGACGATCCGTCTGTAAAATGTTTAGTGCTTTACATGTAGCTTAAAATCAACTACAATTGCATTTGTGTATACCATTGTGTGGCAATTGTGATTTTGATACCTCAATTAAATAGGCAAAGTTTCAGCCATGTGAGTTACTATGTGTTATTTGAAAAATCTCCAAGCCTGAAATTAGTGATGTGATTATCACTTTGGAACTGTATTATGAAATATTTCATACAAAAACTTTAGATTCAATTGAGCAATAATAAAAATTGGATGTTATGGTACCTTTAAGTTCAGTTGTGGATCAATGAGAACTTGAGCAAGCAATTTTAGTCAAGGCGCAAAAATCGAATCATATGCTGTGAATTTCTAAGGATGAAATATTTTCCAAGTGTGGAAGTCTGAAACAGTTACAGTTAGCTCTGTTTGAAATTCATTTATGGTGATTTTGTGTATAAACCTTGGTCAAGAAGATGCAAAATGGGTTATATGGACCATGTGCAACTAATGTCAGCAGTGTTTGCACAAGAAAGTTTGTTTAAATATTTAATTTGGAGCTCGAAGTATCAAGGTCACATAACTGACAGAACTAATGGGCATGGCCATTAATGCGCCCTCACGCTGAGGCTCCCAGCCGTGGCGCCACCACCATGCTGGCATGCTCTCCCTCACCGCTGCCCGCATGCTCGCGGCTGGGGCAGGCTCAAGCTCCTCACGTCCTGACGAGCACCGCTCCAAACTCAGCATGAAGAACAATAGGAGCCGGGGTTTCCCGACGAGGTGTGGCGTGGGCTGAAGCGACAGCGGGAGCTGCGGGCGGCGTCATCGTGGGTCGTGGCCACGGCGGGCGACGACCCGTGGTGGTGGCAGCCGGCGAGGAAGAGTGCTGCATGTCCCCCGATGCGATGGCGCTCGTGAGGGAAGGTAGCGGCAACGCGTGGAGGGTGCGCAGCCTGACCGAGATCAGGGAGCTTTGCGGCGGCACGCTGCTCGCTCTCTCTGACGAAACAATTTATATTTTGTTCTCGGACGAAACTGAATCGAAGAAGCCATTCATCGCGGCTCGTGGCGGCCGGGGCGGAGGGCGGGCGAGCTCCCCCGCTGGGGGCTGCTCCCAGAGCAGCGGCAAGGCTGGTGGGGACATCCCCGTCGGGGAGCGAGCACACGGGCGGGTGGGCTCCTCCGCCGGGGAGCGGCGGCACAGGATCTGCAGCCCTTCCTCCCCTGCCGATGGTAGCGGGCCGCAGCAGGGTCGAGGCGTTGCGCCAGCACAAGGACGGCCTCCCTGGTGTCGGCGGTTCCGGAGCCGTTGTTCCACCTCCGTCAGCCCTCTCCCGTCGCTGCTGTGGAGTTAGCGAGGAAATCTCCCGCTCAGGGGGATCCAGATGCGTCGTCGGTTCCGGAAGATAGGCTGTACAACGGCGCCCCGCATGCCTCGTCCACCTTGGAGAACGGGACAGGACCGTCGGTCTCGCGAGACGACGGGGCACCTGTGTGTTGCCCGACGCGGGGTGTTTTTTTCATAAACACCATCACACGGGGGCGTGTGGGCCCGGCGGGTATAGGTGTAGGTGGGTGGGTGCACAAGCCATGGGTGAGAAAAAAATTTCGTTTTTGGCAGAAACGCTCTCCAAATTGCTTCATAGTCCTTCCACCCTATCCACTTCCAAAAACATATGACATGTGGGTCCGACGTGAGGGGTAAGGCGGGTCCGATTTGAGTGATAAAAATTTTCAATTGTGTTCGCTCCTTATAGTATAGATTAGGTGATTGTGGTAGAGTCGTTAATATGACAACGACTCTTTCAATATTATCTTGTATTTTTATGGTGAATGTAGGCCTTCGTTTTTTGTTCGGCGTGGAGCCAGCGAAAAGTCAGGACCGGCCCTGAGGAAGAAGATGAGATTGCTAGGCTAAGGCATATGTTTGAGGTATGAGTGTATTGTAGGCTGTATATTCTGCGATGTAAACAATCTTATTACTTGAGAGACATGGGTACCCATGGGTCCCTACCGACCAGGGTCCCGGAGGTCCCTATCAAGTGGACCCAACCTGTCAGAAGTCCCGCCGATCTGCAAGTGGGCCCAGAGACCTTATCCACAACCTCGGCGACCTTGGAAGGCCTCGGGCGACCTCATCCAGACTCCGGAAGACCTGCCGGGCTTATGGCGCAAGCTTCCCCCCTAGATCGCGGCGCGCCGCCGCCAGTAGGTCTGTGGATCGCGGGATCCTCTCTGTAATCACGGAAGGAGACCTTCCTAATCTGTAATCGACCCCGATAAGGGTCCACCGACCTCGAATGGAAGCCCTAACCCGCCGACCATATAAGGCGGTCTAGAGCTCCATTCGAGGGGACTTCCCCATTCACGCCTAATTCCACCACACACTGGACGTAGGGTTTTACTCTCGGAGGCCTGAACCAGTCTAAACCCTCGTGTCCTTAGCCATTCTCGTCGAGTTCCGAGTTCTCCCAGCGAACTACCACCTACGCTCTTAGGTCCCGATCCCCCATCAATCAACCTACAACCGCTTGGGTCATCCCCCAGTGGATCTACCAGGTCTCACCCCCTGACAGTTGGCGCGCCAGGTAGGGGTGATCGGGAACTCGCTGTGCAGCATGGTTGCCCGATCTGGTGTCGTCTTTCCGGCGAGCATGGCGGACATCCTTGCCAACCCCATGGAGATCCGTTTCGGCTCCTTCACGGCGACCTCAACCACGCTGGCGGCGGCGACCTCCCCGACGGTCTCCATGAGGGTTCCGGCGACGCCTGTCGCCGCCCCCAGTTCCAATCTGAAGTCGAAGACCCACCCGCCCAAACCTTATGATATCGTTCAGGGAATGGAGCGAGTCATCGACATGATGGAGGAAACCCTCCAGATCTGCGAGAGAGCCCAGCGCTCAACGCAGGACGCGTCGCGCCGCAAGACCTTCCCCTTCGATCTGCGGCCATCTAGCGACGCACACGCCCGTCAGGCGGCCAAGTCCATCCAGATCCAATCTGGGCGGCGGGAGTCACCTGGCGATCTCAAGATCAAGCCTTGCGCCTGTCACGATCCACTCGACGTATCGTGCACCTACCACAAAGGCGCACGACACACCCTCCGTGGCTCCCGGCTACGGAAGAAGATCGACCGGGAGCGCGACGCTTCACGCGGTGCGTGGACCCCCACGTCTCCAGGCGTTGGCGAGTTCCAGAAGGCCTGGATCCGCGTCTCTCCCAATGACCAGAGATCCATCTGGCGGCGCGTCTTGGTGGTTTCGGCGAACGTACCACCACGGGTCGGTGCGACGGACTCCGAGGAGGCACGTCGGATCCAAGGCAACGCGAACCGTGCCCAAAGGCGAGCGGAGGAGCAGCGCCAGGCGGTACCTCCATGTGCCCGCGACCTACGCCTCGAGTTCGAAGAGGCGGGGCTGCCGACGTTCAACAGCCCTCAGGCCAACTTGGGAGCGGCAATGGCACGTCTCCAGCAGGCCAACCCTTCGCCCGAGGCTGATGCGGCCATGGCTTACCTCCGGGTCGCCACAGGCCTAGTGGAAGAAAAGAGCGCAGCGTCCAAGTCCGCGGCATCTACGTCGAGCCGGCATTCTCGTAGTCGATCTAATCGACCTGCGCATAGCAAGCTCCCCACCATCCAGGAGGAAGTCAACCAACCCCGGGCGGACGCCGCGCAGGGCGCCGACCCGCGCGCCAACCTCGACAAGAACAGGCACGGGCGCGACGCTCGCGGCTACATCGACCAGCGCCACCGCGAGCGTGAAGAGCGGGAGCTTCGACGTCGCCTGGACTATGATCACGAGTACGCCCCCCCGGGCGCCGTCCATCGCATCATGGAGCGTGAAGATCGCGATCGCCACGACGTCGAGAACCAGCGACGTGCCCAGTACGAGGCGGACTACGGCCACCCTGAGGGTCCGGTCCCTAACCAGGATCGCTAGCCCAGATCCCAGGTCGTGGCCCCCACGCAGGATGAGGGTGCCGCCCAGGTCGGAGACAACAGTGACGATATGGCTGTCACTGCCTTCCCCGCGTTGGCACCACGTCTCCGATCGGTCGCCTACCCCGACAACTTCAAGCCAAACATCTAGAAGTACGACGGCCGCCCCGACCCCAACATCTGGTTGTCGACCTACTATGTCGCCGTTAAGGCGGTCGGTGGCAACTTCGATCACATGGCGGCCTACTTCCCGCTGGTGATGGGCGACGCACCGTCGCTCTGGCTCAACAACTTCCCGGCAGGCAGCATCACGTCATGGGCCGACCTGTCCCAGACCTTCACTTCAAACTTCCAGGCGATCTACAATCACCCTGGAAATGCCTTCAACCTCGGGAGGGTGACCATGAAGACCGGCGAGCGGCTGTGCGACTACACCAACCGGTTCTTCGAGAACCGCAACACTTGCGTTGGTGTCCGGGACGACCAGGTCGTCAACAGCTACAAGAAAGGCCTCAGGGACCGCAAGGTCTTTGAGAAGATCCATGAGTCGGGCGCCACCAAGGTCACGCCGCTCATGGAGGTCGTAAACAAGCTCATCGACACCGAAGAAGTGCTGGTCAACCAGTTTGACTCCGACGCCAAGCACGATGCAGGCATCTCCAGCGCCGCTGGGGATTCCAGCTCGAAGTTCCGCAAGTGACCCTCAGAGGTGCTCGCAGCGGACAGACGCCGACCTTCGACGTTCAACGTCGATGAGTTCAACGCGGTGCTCGACAGCCCCTGCACGTTCCACGAGGGGGGCACCCACACCGTTCGCGAGTGCCAGCAGTTCAAGAGGGCGTTCCGCACGCCCAAAGACCCGAAGCGATCCAGAAGCGATGGCGACCGGTCATCCTCGTGTCGCTACAACAACAACCGCCGCGACGACCGACGTGGCCGCGGAGACAACGATCGCCGTGACGACCGGCGACGTGATAACCGGCAGCCGGAGGACCGTCGTGACGAGCGCGACCTGCCTCCCCACCGGAGACAGGCAACCCCAACGGCCCATTCTAGGAGGCCAAGAGGTCGATCAACATGATCGTTGGCGGCCTGAAGTCCAACACGAGCAGGAGGAGGTACCGCAAGGACAACCGCGAGATCCAGCTCATCCACACCAAGCCATCGCAGCCCCTGCGTTGGTCAGAACTGCCCATCACGTTCTCCAGGGCTGACCACTGGGTCCACATCCTAAATCCCGGGTCGTTCCCGCTAGTCGTCGAGCCCATAGTCGAGGGCGCCTTGCTCCCGCAAACCCTCATCGACGGGGGAAGTGAGCTCAACGTCATCTTCATCGACACCCTGAAGAAGATGGACTTCGACTTCAAGAGGCTGACGGAGTGCGACGAGCCCTTCTTCGGCATCGTCCCCGGCAAGGCGGCCTACCCCATGGGTCGGGTCTCCCTCCCAGTGACGTTCGGCACGGAGGAGAACTTCCGCACGGAGTACCTCAGCTTCGAGGTCGCAGACTTCAAGTCCTCTTACCACGCCATCCTAGGTCGCCCCATGCTGGCCAGGTTCATGGCTATCCCGCATTACACCTATCTGGTGCTGAAGATGCCGGCTCCCCGCGGAGTCCTCACAGTCTACGGCGACCTGCTCGTCTCGTTCAAGTGCGACAACGAGGCCCTGGAGATCGCCACGACGAACGCCTGCTTCGGCGCCTCGGCTGTCATGGTCGCCGAGGCCAAGAAGGTCGCTTCGACCGACCTCACCATCCCGGAGCAGAAGCGCACCGAGACCGCCCTGGATGCCGCACCGGCAACGAAGAAGGTCTGCCTCGGCCTTGCCGACCCAGCCAAGACGGTGATCATCGGCGACAACCTCGGGGAGAAATAGGAACTCGCGCTCACCAGTTTCCTCCGGGACAACGCTGACATATTCGCATGGACCCCATCGGATATGCCAGGTGTTCCAAGGGAGCTGGCTGAGCACTCCTTGGATGTAAGCAAGACGGCCAAGCCTGTCAAGCAGAAGCTACGCCGCTTTGCGAAGGATCGCAAGGAGGTCATTAGGGTAGAGATAATAAAGCTCCTAGCCGCCGGATTCATCCGTGAATGTAAAAATCCGGTTTGGCTCGCCAACCCGGTACTTGTACCCAAGAAAACCGGTCAATGGAGGATGTGTATCGACTACACCGATCTCAACAGGCACTGCCCTAAAGACCCCTTCCCTCTTCCGCGCATCAACCAGGTCGTCGACTCCACATCAGGAAGCGTTCTGCTATGCTTCCTCGACTGCTACTTAGGCTATCACCAGATAGCCTTGAAGGTCTCTGACCAGGATAAGACGGTGTCATAACGCCGCACGACATCTACTGCTACACGGCCATGACTTTTGGCCTCAAGAACGCTGGAGCGACCTACCAGAAGGCCATCCAGAAGTGCTTGGAATCCCAGATCGGCAAGAACGTCGAAGCCTACGTCGACGACGTGGTCGTCAAGACCACCGCCGAGGACGACCTCATCGCCGACCTCGCTGAGACCTTCGCCAACCTCCGGCACTACCGCTGGAAGCTCAACCCGGAGAAGTGCGTCTTCGGCGTCCCATCCGGCAAGCTCCTAGGCTTCATGGTGAGCCATAGGGGCATCGAGGCGAACCCCACCAAGGTCGACGCCATCCGCAGGATGAAGCGACCTACTGGAAAGAAAGACGTAATGAAGCTCACCGGCATGATGGCGGCCCTAGGTCGCTTCATCAGCAAGCTTGGGGAGAAAGGCCTGCCCTTCTTCAAGCTGTTGAAAAAGTCCGACAAGTTCGAGTGGACAGACGAGGCAGATCAGGCGCTCGAAGAGTTGAAGACCTTCCTCACGACGCCTCCGATCATGGTGCCCCCGGCGCCTAAAGAGACCTTGCTACTCTACATCTCCGCGTCCACTCAGGTGGTCAGCGCGGTCCTGGTGGCTGAACGACCTGAAGAAGGTCACCCTTACCCCGTCCAACGACCTGTCTACTACGTCAGCGAGGTCCTATCTGACAGCAAGATCAGGTACTCACAACCCCAGAAGATGTTGTACGCTCTCCTCATTACATCGCGCAAGCTGCGGCATTACTTTCAGTCGCATAAGATCAAGGTCGTCTCCAGCTTCTCCCTGGGTGAAATCTTGCACAGCCGCGACACCGTATGGCGCATCGTCAAGTGGTCGGTCGAGCTGAGCTTGAGTTCTGCCCACGACAGGCCATCAAGTCCCAGATCCTCCCCAACTTCGTCTCTGAGTGGACAGAGACCCAGCAACCACCGCCGACGGAGAAGCCGGAGCACTGGAAGATGTATTTCGATGGTTCCCTGAACCTTGAAGGAGCAGGCGCAGGTGTACTCTTCATCTCGCCCCAGGGCGACCATCTGAAGTACGTCCTGCAGATCCACTACAAAGCGTCCGATAATGGCGCCGAGTACGAGGCCTTGATCCATGGACTGCGCATCGTTGTTTCCCTGGGAATCAAGCGGCTCATCGCTTACGGCGACTCCAAGGTCGTCATCGATCAAGTCAATAAGGCGTGCGACATCAGGAAGGATTCGATGAACGCTTACTGCATTGAGGTCCGCAAGCTCGAGGCTCACTTCGAGGGTCTGGAGTTTCACCACGTCTGCCGCGACAACAACGTGGTGGCCGACGTCCTCTCCAAGTTGGGATCCAAGTGCGCGCTGGTCCCGACCGGTGTGTTCGTCCAAGACCTGCGCAAGCCATCAATCAGGCTCCTCAGTGACCCAGAAACGTCACAGAGCGACGTGTCCCCGCCAGCCCGCCAGGCAGCCGCGACGTCCTAATGGCGGAGGCCGAAGATGACTGGCGCCTTGATTTCATCGCCTACATCTTGGAGAAGCGCGTCCCCGAGGACAAGGTCGAGCGCGAGAAAATCGTCAGGCGCAGCGCCAATTACATCATCATCAGCATCGAGCTGTACCGGAGGTCTGCCTCCAACGGCGTGCTGATGAAGTGCATCCTCCGATCTGAAGGTCTTCAGCTCCTACAAGAGATCCACGGCGGGGAATGCGGTAATCACGCAGCCTCTGCAAATCTGGTGGGAAAAGCCTTCAGGTCGGGCTTCTACTAGCCCACTGCCCTGGCCGACGCCCAAGACCTGGTCCGGCGATGTAAAGGGTGCCAGTTCTTCGCCAAACAACAGCACGTGCCGGCTCAAGCTCTGAGAACAATCCCTCCGTCCTGGCCCTTTGCCATATGGAGCCTCGATTCAGTGGGACCCTTCAGAATGGCCCCTGGCGGCTACAGACACATCCTGGTGGCGGTGGACAAGTTCACCAAGTGGATCGAAGTCCGGGCCGTCGCTACCGTCACGTCGAAGGAGGCTGCGAAGTTCATGGAGGACATCACCCACCAGTTCGGGGTACCCAACAGGATCGTCACCGACCTGGGAACGGCCTTCACAGGGTCTGACTTCTGGGATTTCTGCCAAGACAGCCTTATCGACGTCTACTACTCCTCGGTGGCACACCCACGCTGCAACGGCCAGGTCGAGCGAGCGAATGGCATGGTGCTTCAGGGCATCAAAGACCGCATCTTCGACGACGCCTCACAATACGCCACCAGATGGCTGGCTGAGCTGCCTCACGTGATCTGGGGTCTCCGGACCCAGGTCAGCTCGGCTACAGGGTATTCACCCTTCTTCCTGGTATATGGGTCGGAGGTCGTCCTCCCCACAGACCTAGCCTTTGGTGCTCCACGCATCCAGCAGTACGAGGAGGGCACAGCCGAGGAAACGCGCAAGGTCAACCTTGACAGCATCGAGGAACACCACGTGGCCGCACTAATGTGGCACACGCGACATGAGCAGCAGCTATGTCGCTACCACGACCGCAATGTGCGCGGGCGGTCCTTCAACGTGGGAGACCTGGTCTTACGTCGCATCCAAGACACCAAGGGAATGCACAAGCTCTCTGCCCCTTGGGAAGGTCCCTTCATCGTGATGGAAGTCATCGGTCCGGCGACCTACCGCCTCCAGTGGGCCGACGGCCAGGGCGTTCCCAACGTCTGGAACATCGAGCATTTACGTCGCTTCTACCCTTAGAAGATCTGTATCAGAATAAAAGCTATGTACTCTCCCCTTTTGTAATTTTTATACAATAAAGAAAGAGATCCCTTGTTCGGCAACCCCTCTGTCGACCTGCTTTTCGGTCTCTCCTTTACTTTCAGTTTTTTCCCCTCCCCCTCGACACGCTCGGGGGCTTGGTCTAGGTTAGGCCTCGAAGCGCTCGGGGGCTTGGCTTTGCCAACCTAAGGGTCACGCGACCTGAGGGGGTCTTTTGTATACCTTACGCTTTCAAGTCCCCATCGTATAATTAGCTTTCGCTTTCTTTATGAATGTTCCTAAGTCGCTGGCTCGCGAGACCTAGGGTCCATGACCCCCCTCCGCGCGCCGGCTGTGCCTAAGTCTCCACGCTGAGCCGCACAGTCGGTAAGCCGTTTCTTCACTGAGTTGGGTTAGCGGAGGGTTTCTCTTACGACCTAGTTATTTTCGAACGCGCATAATGACAGTCTTTGCTACTCAAACGATGCATACGATTCATTATGGGCAAAAGTTTTATTATGCTGCAAGTTTATTTACAACTGCCGAATCTCGGCCTAACCCACGTCTAAAGTTTGTTTCAGCACCAATTCAGTTAGTGCCGAAGTCGAACTTCTTGACGACCTCCTCCGCGGCCGCCAGGATGTCCTCACGCCTCACAAGACCGGACAAGTCCACGTCCTCTGAGACCTTCTGCAGGTCGAACGACGGATCGTGGTACTTCACCGTCGACAGCGCTGCAGCCGCCGTGAGGTTGGCGGTGTCCAGCAGCAGGCCCTTGATGCGGCCTTCAGCTTCATCCAGCCGATCGATCAGCGGCTTTGGCTCCGCCCCCTCCTCCCGCGAGACGTAGAGGTCCATGACGTACTGGGCGGCGTCCTTGAGGTCGCCAAGCTCCTTCTCCAGACCTGCATTTCAAGTAAACAAGCTCGGCAACACGCCCGTCTATCCGTTGCGGCACGTCGTGCCGCCTCGTGGCGATGGACAAGACACTTATCATGACGGACCTCCGTGGTCCTCTCCTTAATGGCCGTCACTTGGTCCTTGACCTCAGCCAGCTCCTTCTTGAGGGCGTTCTCGGTCTCCTGGGCGCCTGCATCCATTCAAGGTCGAAAACTCAACAATAAGAACTCGCGAAGTACGCAGAATCAGCCTGAGGTGACCTTGGCAACTTACCCACTATCACGGCCTGGAGGTCGGCAGCCGCGTCCTTCGCCTTCTGTTCGGCGACCTCCAGCTTCTTCTTCAGGGCGACCGCCTCCTTCTGTGCCTGGCGCGCCATGGTCTCCTTCACGCACTGGATCTCCTGCGCGGCTTCGATCTGGGCCTGCAGCGTAGCCTCGCGGGCCGCGGTGACCTCTGCGTGGGCATTGGCCGCCTCCTGCAACAGACCTACCCGAGCCTGCGCCCGACCAGCAAGAGACTGCAACAAGGTCAAGCAAAAACAGATATAAGACCTTGCAAGATGCCACGACCCAAGGCGAGAATTTCAAGTACCCAGGCAAGGACCCTTACCGATAGCACACGCCCGATCATGCGTGACGCCTCCTTGAATTCGTCGACGTCGCGGCGGTCAGCGACGACCTCCTCCTCCCACGGGGTGCCGACGTACAGGCACCAGTGCACGTCATCCTCCACGCGGGCACCTCCCGCCTCGGCCGTCTGCGGGTCCGGCGTCGGCCGTGGGTCGGCCATGTAGAGGTCGCCTTGCTCCCCCTCGGTAGGTGGAGTAGTACTGGTCCTGGCCTTCTCCGCCGCAGATGCCGCCGTCACTCCAGTTCCGACGGCTGCGCTCGTCACATCCGCCGTCGAAACCGCCGGCGACTGCTCCACCGGCGTCTCCTTCGCCTTGCTCCCAAACGCCTCTTGGCCCGAGGTGTTCTTGCCACTCTCCGACGTCGTTGGGGGCACTCTGCACACAAGCAAAAGACCTCAATAAAAATGGAAGCACAACGAGCCGATATACGAAACAGGACAGGAAACAGGTCTTTTGACTTACTTGGTTGCCGACCTGAAGCTAGGCTTGCAGGGCTTAGGAGGGGCCTTTCTAGCCCTCTTATGCGACCCAAGGTTGCCCACCGTGTCAGTGCTCGACCTGGAGCGCTCTTGAGTCGCTAACGTCTGGCGGGGAGTCCCCACCGCCTGTTCTTCCGTCGACGCAGCCTTGCGAGGTGTCCCCGCAGATGGAGCCGCCGTTACACTCGGTGACTCGGCGTCGCCCTCATCATCGTCGACCTCGATGGTCTCGACGTCGGAGCTGACTGTGGTCGTGTCCACCGACACCGTAGACCTGGTCCGCTTCTGCTTCTTCTTCTTAGCCTCCGCCGTTTGGGTCGTGGCGATCGTGGTCGCGGCCCGGGAGGCGGATATCTTCCCCGTCGCCTGCCGCGTGCGCCGCGGCGCGGCGACCTTGGACGGCGCCCTACGCGACGTAGCAGGAGCTTCATCGTCGCTCCCCACTATCGAGTCGGAGAGGTATTCGTCGACGGGAGGTGGTGGTGCTGCCTGTACGTCCGTTGCATCGCGGACCTTGTAGCTGCGCTGGCCCTCGTCGCGCAGCGGTGCGGGGCACCAGTAGATGCCCTCGCGATGCTGAGAAATCAAGACATGACAAATCAATTAGACCTAAGCCCAAAAGAAGAGAAATTTGAAGACCTATCTTGGATACAAATCAAAGTCGAAGACGTACCGGGTCGGAGGGGTGGTACATCCCGAGCGCCTTGGGACACTCCCGGTTGCGAATCCGCCCGCCGAAGATGTTCTTCACCCGAGCCGTCATCTCCGCCTTGGAGACCTTGCGCTTCACGACCCGGGTGGGGTCGGATTGCCCCCAGTACTCGAAGGCTGGGTGGGCCCGATCCTGGATGGGTTGGATGAGGCGGCGGCAGAAGCTTATGGCCAACGCGCCACCAGTCAGCCCCTCCGCCTTCAACTGCTCCAGGTCGTCTAGCAGGGGCTGCAGCTCCTCTATGTCCCGCGACGCCAACTGATTGGTCCACTCCGGGTACGGGACCGGAGCCCGCCCCGTCCTGGTCTTGAGCGTCAGCGCGGGGTTGTCGAGGTAGAACCACCCCTGTTTCCAGCCGGTGGTGTTGTCGGGGAGCACGAGGTCGACGTACTCCGACTTCATGTTTCGCCGCAACATGAAGCCAACGCTCCCGACGACCCCGGCCTTGCCTGTCTTCTTCAGCTCGAAGAAGTGGCGCCAGAGGTGGAAGTGCGGCGCGATGCCGAGGTAGGCCTTGCAGAGATGGATGAAAGTAGAAATGATGGTGATCGAGTTTGGCACCAGATGTACCAGCTCGATGCGGTAGAAGAAGAGGAGGCCGCGGAGGAAGTCGCCCGCCGGGACGCTGAACCCACGCTTGATGTGCGCGAGGAAGACGACGGTCTCGCCGGTCCCCTCCGTCGGGAACTCCTTGCCCGCCGCCGGCCTCAAGCCGACCTCCATCTTGGGCCTCAGCAGCCCGCGGTCCGCCAGGGCCTGGATTTGCTCCTCTATCACCGTTGATGGTTCCCAGACGGTGCGCGGATCCGGAACCGGAGCCTTCTCCATCTTCCCCTCCTCGAAGCCGGTGGACTTGGATCTAAACAGCACTAAGGACTTGGTTCGCATGCGAGGTCGCGGCGGTGGCGGACCTAAGCTCGGCGGTGCTACTGTTCTCTCTAGGCGCTGCGCGGCGGCGGAACCCTAGCACTGAGTAGAAGTGGAAGCAAGTGGAGGCCCCTGGGCCGCAGAGCGGCCTTATATAATTGGGCCCCAGCGGCGCAACGGGCGGCCGCACCTCAACATCTATCTGGCGCAAATCACGGCGACCCAGCGGTCCGGCGCCTTCAACTGATCTATCGCCCAACAGCTCTTTTCGGCCTAACAGCTAATTGGCAGTAACGGCTAGTTCCGTGCGGGAATCTGCGTCTGCCGGCCTTCACGCGGTGTTTCGGCCGACGTGGACTCGTTATGCCTCACTTCAAGCCCCCCCACATCAAAAACCCCGACATAAAAATCAAGGTCGCCAGCGACCTACAAACGACCTGCTCTAGGCCGCCCAGGCGTCAGCAGCCTCCCAGGTCGCTTCGACCTCCCCCCACGTTCCCTAGGCCCAGCTGCCTACATGCCTTCTAGGTCGCCACGACCTACAGCGGCTCCCCCCTATCAACGGCCCCGTGCTTAAAGGCTCTACTACCCGTTGACGACCTTTTGGTCCCATTTACAGCGCTTCGCTGAGGCCTCGTCGCCTTCTAGGTCGATTTCGACCTACAAAGCCCAGGGTTGACGCCCCTGCGCTGCGCCACTGCGCAGCGGCCGTGTTGATCCAGGTCGGCACAGACCTCTTTGTCAGTCGTTATGGCCTTCCTAAGGTCGGCGTGCTACCGCAGCCTTGCCGGGGCCTTGGCCATGCCATTGCTGCCCCGGGCGCCCAATTACAACAGTCGACACACATTAGTTGCCATGCAAACATGTGTATAAAAGCTTCGTAAGCTGCAAAAGACCTTGGCCCATGGCCAAATTACAAGACACAAATATATTAAAGGTCCTGATCTACCTTACATGGTACCTGCGGCGCAACCTAGACTGATAAAACGCGTCGCAAGCTTTCTTCTGGCTTCAGGACCTACTTGGAGATCTCCACCGCCGTTGGAGTCGAGGCTGCCACACAGCCACCTCTACTCTAGCCCCATAAGGTTTCCTGTGGAGTCTCATCTTTTGCTAGGGTGCTCTCACAAGATTCCAAATGGGACCAGCTTCGCCTCATGCCTCTCCCGACGCAGCACAATGGCTTCCAACACCTCGTTAGGCCCTTGCTCACAAGGTCCGTCAAGGCATGTACTGCCCCATGCTGCACCTGGATTCCTCGCTGGGCGCGGGCACAGAGATTGGTGGAGTTCTCCCAACTTCGCAAGCATTCTTCTAGCTCCAAGAGATGATACCTTAGCTCTACGCTCGGGTGGACGCACACAAGACCAGGGAATGGCAAAATTATCAAACGAAGGAGCCATGGTGTTCTTACTTGATTTCTGAAGCAAGGGCCAAGGCCACCTATTTATAGCAATGGAGCTCTGCAATGGCTGTCGTTCACCGTTCTGATGGCGTGGCAACCTTATCTGCAACACTATTTGCACGTGGAGCACGAGGTCCTTGTCCGCTACTGGCAGCACTGACACGTCTGCCGCGGGCCTGATGACACCTTTCCAGCCTTTGTCTCCTAGCGGCAGCAGCGGCATCACTGCTCGGGGCAGGCTCTGTGCCTGCACAGTGCGCCCGTGGGTCGCTACACGACGATGAGCTCTGGCGTCTGGTGCTCCCCTGTGAAGATTCCTGATACTTTGTCTTATTCAACGGGAAGAGCATCTGTTTCCCAAGCAGAAGGCTATAGGTTCTCGTTTGTTCTTCGAGCATCAACCCGACCTTCCAGGTCGCCTTACTGCTCGGGGGCTACTCCACGAGTGCATCTTGGGACGCCCTCTTTTTCTTACGTCGCCTCGACCTACCAGAAGCACACTTCTGTTACTCCTCTGCTCGACCTCCCTTTGGTCAGCATACAGACCTTCCTTGAAGGTGTGTTGGTCTTACCTAATTCTGGTCAGGTCGGCGGTTCTTCAAGCAACAACAGCGCATTGTCTTCACTTCAAGCCTCTGGACCTGCCCTCCGGAAGCTTGATGTTCGACTTCGTACGCGCTCAGGAGGATTTTCTTCTTTGGATCCCCGTGCACCCTACGCGACCTCACCGGTGCCATGTCTTCGCTTCGCTTCAACATAACATCATTTCAGCCGCTACGCCTACACGTCGATCGGGGCTTGAGAGACATGGGTACCCATGGGTCCCCACCGACCAGGGTCCCAGAGGTCCCTGTCAAGTGGACCCAACCTGTCAGAAGCCCCGCCGACCTGCAAGTGGGCCCGGAGACCTTATCCACAACCTCGGCGACCATGGAAGGCCTCGGGTGACCTCATCTAGACTCCGGAAGACCTGCCGGGCTTGTGGCGCAAGCTTCCCCCCTAGGTCGCGGCGCGGCGCCGCCAGTAGGTCCGTGGATCGCGGGATCCTCTCTGTAATCACGGAAGGAGACCTTCCTAATCTGTAATCGACCCCGATGAGGGTCCACCGACCTCGAATGGAAGCCCTAGCCCGCCGGCCATATAAGGCGGCCTAAAGCTCCATTCGAGGGGACTTCCCCATTCACGCCTAATTCCACCACACACTGGACGTAGGGTTTTACTCTCCGGAGGCCTGAACCAGTCTAAACCCTCGTGTCCTTAGCCATTCTCGTCGAGTTCCGAGTTCTCCCAGCGAACTACCACCTACGCTCTTAGGTTCCGATCCCCCATCAATCAACCTACAACCGCTTGGGTTATCCCCCAGCGGATCTGCCAGGTCTCACCCCCTGACATTACTTGTGCGTGGAGTTCCTTACTAGATGATCTATGATGTTTTGATTTGTCTTTAGGGTCTTGATGATGCACATGTTTGGGATGATCTGTTCCCTTCGAGCAGGTCGGCGGATGTGGTGGAGACATTGATTACTGACGTTTTTAGTTGTCTTTATTAGTGTTTGGATGAGTGATCCACATGTTTGGATGAGTGTAGGGAATTAGGGATATCTACTGTGTTATTCTGTCTCAAGCCTATCTGTAGTCTGGTCCAATTATAGGACTACTTTCTTGGAGGAGATTATTTGTTTTGTCACTGCTCCAGGTGAGATGCTGCCCTGTTAGCAAGTTTTTCAGAGAAAAGAAACCAACGCAATAATGCGTCGTAAAAGCTTAATCCTTTGCTCCAAGTACTCTGCTAGCACGCAGGAGAAGGGCATGCTGTCAAGGTCTCATTTTAGAAAATCCACCAGTCCCGTTGATTTTACAAATTCCACATGATAGCAAGTGTGTTGCTGATCGGTGATGGAAAGATAGCAAGTACTCATGTTTTCTGCTCTCATATTGGGCATGAACGTTTGATGCGGTCGTCTGTCTTTTGTCCTGAACATGGCCATGTTTGGATACTCAAGCGGGGTTAGAGATAGAGTTAGTTTCTAACTCTAACTCTATCCCTAAACTAACTCTAACTCTAGAGGTATTTGGATCTAAGAGTTAGACTATGTTAGATTGATAAAAAAACGTACCTTCTCAATCATTTGACTTAATTTTCACACACCCATAGCTCTCCTCCCCACCACACCCACCCGTGGCGCCCCTCTCTCCTGCTCCCCACTAGCACCGCGTGCCTCTCTCCTCCCCACCGTACCACCCGCGACCCTTCCTCCCTCTCCACCCTGGAGCTCCCACAGATCCGCTGGCAGCCTGACATGGTGTGCAAATCGAGGACGCGGAGTGGCCAGCGAAGAGGGGGACGTCACAACCTCGTGGAAGAAGAGGGGCAGAGCAGTTGGTGATGAAGAAGAAGAGGTGTCGTCGGCCTGGAGGAAGAAGAGGTGCACCGCTGACCTCGAGGAAGAAGAGGGGTGGAGCACTGCCGGCCTCGAGGAAGAAGAGGGGTCTGACGCGACCGGGCTCGAGGAAGAAGAGGAGGCGCGACATGGTACATGCGCGGTTCACCTGCCGCCGGCCATCCCTCCACCCACGCAGCCATCGTCGGTCGTTGCTCCGCCCAACTGTGCTCGAGCTGATGCCGCGCCAGTCGTTCCTCCACCCTCCGCGGCTGGGGCCGGTGGCTCGAGTGGGAGGTGTAGCCGGGAATGGGAGCGAAGGGAGACCAGAGGGAGCGGGGGTCGGCGGCGCGTCGCCTGTAGGGCCGGTTGCGGATGGGGGGGCGTGCGGGTGCGGCATTTTGGTGACGGATCCGGTGCGGGTGCGGCCTTGGGGGAGAAAATAGTGGGACCCACGAGGAACTAGCCCTAATTAGCACATCTCGGGTAGGCTAGTATTTTTGGGTGGCATAGTTCCATCTACCCATTCTAACCCTCTCTGTTTGGATGTTTTAGGACTAGTTAGTGCTAAACTAGCCCAAACTAATAACATATGGATCCAAACAGGGCCATTATAGATGATAAACATCCTGTCTCCGATTGAATTTCAGTCGAAAACCTTGCATTTGTTCACTGCCTTTGCTCACCGAAATGTTCCAGGGGTGGAATTTATTTGATACGCCAATTACTATTCGGACACGGTACTCTACTCACCTCGCTGGGCCGATAGGTTGGGCTGAACTGGGCTGTCTCCTTCTCGGAATAAGAAGTTTCTTATTGGCGCCCCCCGCAGAAGTTTTGCGTCGGCCTGTGACCGAGGCTAAGCAAGCAATCGAAATTCGAAAGCGACACACGGAAACGAATTCGACTAGCTAACGTAGGATACGCATAATAAATATACAGAGCCTTAACTCAATGACCTGGCGTCGCCTTTCAGCAACAGCGTGGTTTTCCAGCAACAGGAGGAAAGCGCGAGTTCAACCATCTAGGTCGATCGTATAAAAAGTCGGCGGTGAAACATATACTGTTGCTAATTGGAGGCGAAGGCGATACTGTTAGCAATTGCAAGTTGAGTCAAAAACTAAACTGTCAAGGAAGAGAAGAGGTGCATCTTGTGCGACGAGCGCTATAAAAATTGGGGCTCCCATCGTAACAAAATTATGTAAGCCTCCAGCCTCTCTACCTATAAAAATTCACGCATCTTGATGAATCTAATGATTGTTTGATATCATAAATAAGAATTGTATTTTTTTGTTGCGATGAATATAGTATCTTTTTGCCTTAGTTTTTTTGGGGAATCCATCACTTTATTCTTTGTTTACAAACTTAAACTGTATTACACTATTGATTTCTCTCTCTTAAATTCTGACAAACAATATTTACTTATTAACTACTTATAGTAAGTTAATAAGTAAAGTAAAATAAGTAACACTAGATCTATTATTAGTTTTATATTTAATATCTTGTAAATTTATCTATTTGCATAGATATTTATAGCAAAGGTGAAAAGACCAAACGAACAAAAAAACGATGACATGGTATATTTAAGAGAAAAAGGGTATCATGCTACAAATATACGAAACCTAAATTAGTGCTCAATGTGCTGTTTTAGAGATGGTAACGAAGAAAGCATGCACATGAGGATAGAGTAGGAAAACCAAATTTCTTGAGTTTATATGAATTATAGAGCCGAAGCATTGGACACATCACGAATTCAAGATCTAGAAAAATAAAAAATCTTCTTACGAGGAAAAAAAGAGGTTTGCATAGGAAACTTTTCATGAATAAAGAAAGTAAAAAGTCCATTTTATCTCCCTCATCTATCACAAAGGTCAACTTTTCCTTCCTCATCTACAAAGTCAGACATTCTTCCTCCCCGAACTCATCAAACCAGTACAAACTTCCTCCTACAGTGGTTTTGACCCGGTTTTGATGTGGACCTGACACGTGGGGCCTACATGTCAGGCTCACTTCTTCTGCCCCTCTCTCCCGCCGTCGGGAGGCCACTCTCTTCCCAACCCCGCCTCTTCTCGCCCCCATTCCCCCTCAGCCCCTTCCCTGGCCGGCCTTGCCTCGCGCCGCCGTCTTACACCACCATCTTGGGTGCTCGTCCCGCGCAGCCATCCTACGTGCTGTTGTTGGTGGCCTCGTCTTTTGCCGCCACCGCCACCTCCTCACCGCCGTCGGCCAGGGTGGCCTCGACTTCCTCCCCACTCCCGTCGTGGGGTGTCCTCAGACCTCCACCCTGCCATAGCTGTGAGCTCGCCCCACACTCACCAGCTCCATTTCGCCGCTGGTACGAGCGGAACCGATGCTCGCTGGTCGGTCAGTTGGGCCTGGGAGGTGAAGGGGAGCGACGAGGGTGCGAGGGGTCGATATGGCGGCGGAGGGGTTGGCTAGAGATGGGAGCTCGACGGTGAGAGCTTAGGTGGTCGATAGCAATTTCTTGCGCGGGGATGTCAATCCCTTGTGTGATGGCGCATGGCAGCGATGTCGGGGTAGTCGAGGAGGAAGTTGGGAAGGTGTGGGATCTAGGGGCAACGATGATTTGCAAAGGGTGGAGGGGAGGGGGTGAATTTTGTCAACGGGCGAAGGTCGCTCGGCTTGGCTCCTATGCTCGGTTTTAGAATCGTGCGGTTGAAATGAGAGGAAGGGAAGAGCAGGAGTGAGGGATATGGTCGGGCGGGCGGCGTGCACTGGCCTGCGGTAGCGGCGCTCCGGTCAGAGCGCCAGGGTGACCCGATGACGGTGCTAGCATGCGCGGGAGAGAGGAATCGGGAGGAGGGGGACGACCTTGGGCAGAAGTCGTGTGCCTGACATGTAGGCCCCACATGTCAGGTCCACGTCAAAACTGGAGGCAAAACCACTGAGGGAGGAAGTTTTTACTGGTTTGGTGAGTTCCGGGAGGAAAGATGTCTGGTTTTGTAGATTTTTTTGAGATACATAACACACTCTAAACAGCTAAAGCTATAGAGGTACAAACGCCCGAGGGCGGACTGACTAGCCATACATGTCTGCCGACACTGGATCAAAGATGGAACTACGAGCCAAGTTGTGCGCATCGTAGTTGGCCTCTCGCCACTCATGGACGAACTCCGTCATCTGGAAATCTCCCTCCCGAGCCTTGATCTCCTGGATCACATGGCTGTAGACACCCATTGAGCCAGAATGGATGCTTTTGATTACATTAGCGCAGTCGCTAGCAATACGCACCCGGCGGAGGAGAGTATCACTGGCTAGGCTCAAACCTTCCCGACATGCCATTGCCTCCAAAGACTCAGGATCAGTGATTCCAAAAGAGACTACTGCAGAAGCCCTGATAAAAATGCCATCAACATCTCGAGCTATAGCTGCCACTGCCGCTCGATCAGAGTTTTTGGAGACCGAATCATCAACATGGATCTTCACAAGGCCCAGGGGTAGGGGAATCCAGCGCGGTGGGGATCTCCCGCACTGCTTCACCTTGCCCAGTGTGGTTTCATACCAAGTTCAATAACGAACCTGTCAATGAAACCATGCGTCGATAGCGATCCTTGAAAAATATTTTCGTGGATCGCCTTCCTCCTCGCATGCCAAATCGCCCACGGAGTTACCACAACTCGCACCCTCTCCTCATGGGGTAAAGAAGAGAGCACCTTCGCTAACCATGCTCTCGCATCTTCTTCCTGCAGGGCCCTAATGAAATCTGTAATGTCTTCCTTCTCTAATGACCAAACACATTTCGACATGTTGCACTCAATCAGAGAGTGCTTCCACAAGTCATTTGCACCACAAATAGAGCATACATCTGATGGAGCCATGTTCCTGTGGTGCAGGACATCCCCCGATGGTAATGAACACCTTGCAAGCCTCCATAGGAAGACCCTTAACTTTGACGGTACCTTAACCTGCCACAAGCGTGTCCACTCCTTTTCGGTTGCCTTGACATCAGACGTGCCGGGTCTCCCTTCATAATAAGCACAATTATTATCTCTATTCCACACAAGCATCCGATAAGCCGACCACACCGAGAAGACACCCCTCTTCTCGTAATGCCATGCCCAGAAATCTCTCTGTCTCTGGGTGCTTAGGGGTATATTGCTAATGGCCTCCACATCCATCGGGTGGAAGAATTCCAATAACTTCCGACGGTCCCAGCACCCGCGCGTCTGGTCAATGAGTTCACACACAAACTCAGGTTGATCCGGCCGTGCACTCGCCATGGGGCGCAACATACTGTTTCGGGGGATCCAATTCATACTCCAAATATTTGTTTCCTCGCCGGTTCCAATACGCATGATCAAACCTTTGAGCAAAACCTCTTTCCCCTCTAAGATTGATCGCCAAACTTGGGATGACGTCGAGCCCAGATCAGCCCCCAGAAAATCACCTTCGGGGTAGTAAACGGCCTTAAGTATACGAGCGCTCAGAGACGTCGGGTTCTGAACAATTCACCACGCCTGCCTGGCCAGCAGTGCTAGGTTGAACAGCTTGGTGGCATTGGTTTTCGTGATATTGAGCTGTCTGGTTTTGTAGATAAGAGAGGTAAAGCTGATTTTGTGATAGACGAGGAAGGTAATGGACTTTTTTCATAAAGAAAGGGTAAAGCCCAACTACGTCATTTTCTTCTTCACAAATTGGAAAAGTCCTTTCACCGTCCCTCAACTATCAACGAAGTTTGGTTTCAGTCCCTGATCCGGAAAACCGGGTATCCTACGTCCCTGAACTATCTAAACCGTCTATTTTTAGTCCCTCGCTGGTTTTGATGGTGGTTTTCGATGACATGGCAGCGGCCCCCGCATGTCAGGGGTGGGTCCCACAGTCTTTCTTCTCCCCTCCTCCTCTGTGGAAAGCAGGTGCGGTGGCTGCGCTGGCGAGGGAGGGATAGGGCGACGCGCGGGAGGAAGGAGGCCGGCGCGACCTGCCCGTGCTCGTGGATGCCGGCGCGGGCCGCGCAGCAGCGCAGGAGGAAGCGCCGCCGGCCAAAGTCGGATCCCCTCAGACGCGGCGCTGGGGACCCTGCTCCTCCCGCGCGGCCGCGGCCGCACCCTCGAGGTCGCCGTGGCTGAAGCTCCTCCTGTGGTGCAGAGGAGCCGCTGCCCTGGTCGGCCTCTGCGGGGAGAGAGAGGGAAGGGAGTCGGGGAGGCGTGGCCGCCGTCGCGTCGGCCTCCGGGCGTGCCTCCACCGCCGGAGAGAGGCCGCGAGCCGCCGGAGGGAGGCAGATGGACCGAGGAGCCGGAGGCCGGCGACATTGGGTGGGAGGGAGAGGGGGTTATTAAATGTGATGCGTGGGAGAAGAAAGACTGTGGGGCCCACCCCTGACATGCGGGACCCGCTGCCACGTCATCGAAAACCACCATCAAAACCAGCGAGAGACTAAAAATAGACGGTTTAGATAGTTCAGGGATGTAGGATACCCGGTTTTCCGGATCAAGGACTGAAACCAAACTTCGTGGATAGTTGAGGGACGGTGAAAGGACTTTTTCCTTTCACATTCTATCGGCCCGTAGCTGGCCCAGAAGTCCGAGACCCAAGCCCAGCCTGTTTCGTGTTCCATCCATTCATTCACTCGCTTCTCTTCCAGACCCGACCGAGACCCATCTCCATTCTCCTGCTCCTCCCTTCCCCTCCCAACTCCCCTCTCCAAACCCTAGCCCCCGAACTGCCCGTCTTCCTCCACGCACCCAGCGCAGGCGATGCCGCAACCCGGTCGTACGGACGCCGAGCGCTATGGGCATATCACGATCCATGACGGCGTCTTTTTGTGCAACGTCTTTCGCGACGCGGCCGGGATATTCTACACTGACCATCGTGACCGGCGCTTGAGGTTTCGCAGATCCATAGACCTCAGATTTCGCATTCGTCAAATGTATTGCTGCCGAGACCTGCCGGTGTTGGTGATTGATCGCAGCAGTCCCCGGGGAGCCCCGTCGCCGGTGCTGACAGAGGACCTACAGCCGCCGCCTCCACCGTACGATCGCCGCCCCCCTCGATCAATTTCTACCTGCGCTCTAGTCTTATGCTTTCGTAGAGATGCGGATTTTTATGAGATTCTCGATGATTGTTTGCTAGTAGTTGCTTTGTGTGGTGGTGGTGGACTGGTAGGTTGGGGGCCTGGGAGTGTCTGGATGCAGAGGAAGGGTTTTTTTTATCTAGTGCCATTTGGAATTCAGGATAAAAGGACTCGAATCGATGCATTCATATGGATTTCTGTGGAATTGATGCTATAATTTATATGTTTTCGACCTCAGTTTACATGAAAATTGCTCACTGGTCATTTTGGCACATGGATTCCATAAGGTCTATGTACTCATTCAGCTTCTCCCCCTTCAGGTCTGAGGAGCTTGTGGCTGCTGTTGCTGAGTCTGCATCTGCTCTAACTCTGCAAGAGCCAGATGTTTCATCCCCGGAGGAGTTGCTCGACACTACATCATCGGAAGGATCAATCACTGACAGTCCACGATCAGTGCTGCATAACATCACTGACAGCTCTCTGCCATCAAAGCTTGCATCTAAAATTTTGTCCCGAAGTACTCGGAATTGGTACCAGGTGTTTTACATTAGGAAGGACTGTGAGGGGTCTTTCTGCATGTACCCTAGTCTGGGTGGACCATTTCAGAGCATAGATGAAGCTGATGATGCTATTGATCGCTATCTCGATGAATTGCGCCATCGGGCAATGTAAGGTTTCCTGACTTTGTTATCCTGATTTATTTCTGCATCGTGAGCAAATGTGATCGATTATTCTACAGCCTTCTATTATTATGCTTTCTTCTACTTGCGTGGTTCATATGACTTGCATTATCCTTCTCCCTTCATATCGGGAAATTGATTCTCCAGTCAGTTGTATCAGCACATGATCATGAACATGACTAGTGTGATGTCCTTAGTTTTGGGATATATAAAAGGTAATATTAAATTTCTCCAAAAAAGGAATCGCAAGGTTACTTTCATTTTGTAGTGCTGCTCTCATGAACTTAGTGAAACTAACTATCATTTACTATTACTTTTGCCTTGGAAGCTATGAACATCAATGTAGTATTGCAGTCTATAAATCATACTAGTACAGAGGTATGAAGTAGGGTCACAATATAATATGTTTACAGTAACCTAATACAGTGTGTTTAGCTGTTCTAATTTTTACCAAGGTGCACACCCAGTTTTATTATCTACTGTGCTAAATAATGATGATAACCATTAACTGGTCTGAGGAACATAGCAAGTGCAAAATAGTTGGGAACACGATAACCATTAACTAGTTCGAGAAACACAGCAAGGGAAAAATAGTTTAAAAAGCATAGCAAGGGCAAAATAGTTGGGAACCTGCAAATGAGAAGTCTTTGAATGCATATAATAGGCATGAAATTATAAATGTTCAGTTCCTTATAATTATAGAGTTTCAGAGGCATATTTTTCTGATTACTCCGTGCACTATGCTTTAGGCATTGTGGGAGCAGCTTAAGAACCTTTTACACAAATTCAGCCTGAAACTATTTACAGATTTATCATTATCTTCTATATTTCCCACCTTTATAAGTAAAGCCTACTGTATGTTAATATTGTGGAATGCTCTGATATGGATTAGGTGCAAGGATCAGGTGAAGTTATCTGTTGTGGATAGGCTTATACACAACTGCAAACACTATCTTGATGGCACACCTAGGAGAGGTCGCAATTCACCAATCGAAGATGAAAAATTCTATTTGGTTAAAGCTGTACTTCACCAGTATAACGAGGACCACAATCTTTTTGGGGTTTGCTCCCTCTCCCTCTCTCTCTCTCTCTCTCTCTCTCTCTCTCTGATACAAAATTTTGTTGATCTTCTTGTTGTAGAATAATGCACATGAACTGGAAGCTCTTGTGGGGAAGCAATGGATTTATGAGAATCATAGGTGGTACCATCATTTCAATTTCACCATAAAGAAAAAAGAAGGCACCGATAAGTGTAGCACCAGCAATCTGTTCTTTGCTGAGGTGTCGCATATGCAAGGAGAAACAGATTACGAGATCAACTGTTGCTGCATGATCAAACATGATGAAAATGGTATGCAGATATTCTTTCTTATCTTCATTTGCTTCTACATGTTCATATAGTCAGATGAAGTTAGCACATACATGTAAATACAGCATATGTTGGGTTTTGTACACTGAATTCATGTGCTTATTTGCTATCTGTAAGGTCTATTAGATATTTCTGTAAACTTGTTGCTGAATGTAGGATACGATCCCCGGTTATCTTTTACAATGCCATATCAGTTTGTTTGTCCATTACTTTTTAAGTATTCATGACCGCTGTATACGCTTGTGTAATATCTTAAAACTCCATGGACATGACTTGTACTGATTGCATATATACAATCATCTCAGTTACTCAGCTGGTAGTATTGACATCTCCGTGTGCATCATTGGTTTTGGTGCTAACTTTTCTGTTGCTGATCTGCAAGCTGGTAGTTTGGTTGCTATTGCTCTGCTAGTATTAATGCCTGTTTATGCATGTTGCTTTTTTAGTATCTCATGGCTTACATAGTCCTTGAAGTTTACACTCATGTAATATTTTAAATATTGAGTAACATAGGAATGCATTGGTTGCATATATACAACTTTCTTGCCTTGAGGTACCCAGCTGTTATTAAGATTTGCAGTTTAGTGATAAAAATCACCCTTTCTTTTTGAAGGTCACTGCTATGGCTGTAGAAACAATGGAAGTCCTGGCATGATTCATCCCAACAACACAGGTGCATACACTGGGGGTCACTTGGATGGGTATCTGCCATTTGGGTGTGTGGATGCTAGTAGCAGTGATGAGGTATGATGATTCACTTTCCTGCTTTTGTTCATAATATGTGTTAAAACATCTTTATCGCTTTAATGCTAAGTCTACTTGTGTTGGCCCTTAATTGTACAGGAAGCTGAGGAGGAAAGGCTGCGGGCTAGGTTTGAGGTATTTTGTGCGTTGTATCTTCTGCAGTATATATCTACTCGTGAGCTTGATCCTTAGTATCTTGCTGAGTTTTCATGTTCTCTCTTTAGGGCATTGATGATCCAAATGTATGGGACAAAATCAGGAGCTCAATTCCAAAATGTAGCGCCAAAAGAATCACGGTGGGAGCCCAGGCAGCGCAGCACGCAGGATAGATGACATTGTGTTATATATATAATAACATCTTCCATTGTTATTTTGGTTTTCTGGTTGGCTAAATTATATACTTTTTGGGGTAGAATTCCGTTGCTGCTTCAGGCGATGGCAGGCTCAAGCTTGGCACTGACGACTTGTTACTATCCATATTTTTTTGTCCTTGTTAGGCTATCCGTAGTGGTACCCTCTATATATCACTCCTAAAGCAATATTTCAGGGGTCTTTTTAAAATTTTCACTCGTTAAACAACATTGTGCTGCAGCAATATCCTCCAAATCCATCCCCAAAATGTAGATGCCACCTATCATTTTCTTTTCTCAGTTTTTCCTTCTAATCTTTATCCGCACTGGAGCACACCCCCGCGCCATGCACCCTATCCGCTTCCACATGAGAAATTTCAAAATATGACACCTAATTTGAGTGTCTCACTTCTTTTGATACTTAATTCGAGTGTCTTCCAAAAGTTGACACTTAACACACGATTTCTTTCAATCGGAGGGACTTTTCTCTATTTCTCGCTTCAGACTTAGTGAATTGACCATAGTGCCCTTCTTCCTCTAGATCTTCTTTCCCCACCGTTTTCTCCTGTGCCTGTCTGCTCGGTGCCGCCGGCCACCTCCTCGCCCAGCGCACCGCCGGGCACCTTGGCCCCTGACGCGCTGTCAGGAAGCAGAACAATGGCAGTCTTCAATTCGTCAGACTAGCGTAGCGAGGTAGAAGGAGGAAGTGAAGCCGACGCTGGAAGATAACATTTCAGCGACTACACCTCAGTCGTCCATCTGTTGATCAACGGTCATCGGCATATTCTTCTTAATCAAAGCGTTTTCAGACTGTAAACAATATTAGGCTAAGTGGTTTTTTCACTAATGACCGGCCTACCTATTTAGGACCGAGTCTTTCTAAGGTTATGGGATTTGTTATCAGGGTTTTTTTTGACAACATTGTTATCAGGGTTGAATAGTAGTTCACCGTCGCCACCGTCTCCTTGGCCGCCGGCACCCTTGAACCTGAAACTTGTAAGCTCGTTCCTCTCTGGTAACCGAAGTCAAACCTGTGCCGTGATGCATTTGCTCTGTTCTCGCGCCGTGATGCATTTGCTCTGTTCTCGCGTTTTTCCTTCCTGTTTGTGAGCGATTCCGTCTGGATCCTCTCCGATCCTGACAATTGGTACTCAGAACCATCGGTTCAGGCGAAATCCACTCGCTTCCACAGCTAATCTCCTGGAATTTGTCCGACCGGTGCGGTGGCGGGGTGGTTGCGGCTCATCCGCCTAAAAAACCCGCCCTTGCACCTGATTCCATGGAGCACCCGAATTTCCCCAAATTAGCTGCAAATTTCTAGTCAACGAGGGTTTCAGGACACCTGTTCCTGTGTAAAATTCTGTATATTGACTAGAAATTGGACCCAGCGGTGTGATTGGAGGGAGACTCTCTTTTGGTGAAGGTTGCATGCAATGCAAGGTGCTTGTGTAAAATCCCCCAACCAAATATGAGTCTTATGCGGTGGTAGAACTTGCTTGTGAATCTGAGTGGGGAGAGCACCGCTGAAACCGAATTCACAAGTGGAAGCTATGGTAAACACTGCAGACACTCGGAATTAGCAGGAGCGAGAGGTTGAAGATGACTTCAACGTCCAGGTCCCATACGTGAAGGGGCATTTTCATCACTTTAGTTGGGGCTGGAGAAAGAAATGGTAAGAAAAAAGAGAGACCCTAGAATTGAAAAAATTCATGTGTTCTATGTCAATTTTTAAAAGGCCTTCGGATTCGGTGTCTAAAGAAGTGAGTCACTTGAATTGGGTGTTATATTTTGAAATTTCTCACTTGCACATCCGTCTGCGCCGGTCGGACCCAACGCCGCGGGTGCTCCTCCCTCCCATGCGTTGGACACCTTGGGCACATGGCCTCCAGGGCTGCCGCGCGGGTCGCCGACGCAGGGGGTTGGCCTCTCCCTCGCGGTCCCTGGTGGAGCGAGGGGCGACGACGTTCTTCCTCCCAGGCACATCGTGGGGAAGGCAAGACGGTGTGACAGAACCGCCCAAAATAATTCCGTATTATCACCTAAGCCGGTCTAATTGGCCAATAAGTGACAATAAAGAGTTATTTTGTCGTCTCTGCCGGGCATGCCCGGTAAATCACTTACAACAGGATCAATAATATGCAACAAAGCCCACACGAAGGCGGGACCAGAGTACAAGTTCAAATTTACATAACAGCCCACATGGTTACATTATTACAAACCAAGTTTCATTGCATAAAAGTAAGGTTTCATAGTTCAACAGCGGAAATATAAACTAAGCGGAAGATACACATGGGAGGCCATCCATAGAGTATCACTCATCGTCATCATTCTCCCACTCAAGTTCCCAGCCCTCAGGGATAGAGTCAGGTCAGATAGGATTACCTGAAAACATCAAGTAAAGCAAGGCTGGGTATACTAATACTCAACAAGACTTACCCGACAAAATAAATTAAAACTAGACATGTAAGACTTTTTAGCTGGTGGGTTTATTTTGGCAAAAGCGACTAAGAGTTGATCCTCAAGTTTTAGCTCAAGTTCTAATATGTTTACCAATCTAGGTAAGCACCTAAACTAAACAAGTAGTTGTGCAAACAATATTAGTCAAGCAACAATATTAATCTAAATGTTCCATAAATCAATATGGGGGTAGCCAGTGGTTACGCAGTCTCATGTAATGGTGAGAGACCGACGATCGATCGAATTTATAAACCTTGCAAGGTAAACCCAAACACATGGAAGAAGGTATACCCCAAGAAACCAAATAAAATCGAATGTGGGGTATACCTCGACCAGGCAGTTCCCGTCATCCCGCAGCTTAGGATCAGATGCTACAGTCTTAAGTACAAGGTTTACTGGCACGCTCCGCAGAGTACGTCCAGATTCACACATGCACTACTGGGAGCAAGCCCTTGGGGTACCTCAAGATTAGTAGCGATGAAGTTCCCGCACTGGTTCATTAGGTACTAGGCTTACCGGTCCCATTCCCGACAAGTGCTTGGTACATTCAAAAGCTTAACCAGCACATATTACTCGGTCGAGACCGATCCCATTGCTCTTACCACATGAGTGAGTCAGTTTAACCAAACTTATGATTCCAACATAAGTAACATATATCTCGCGAGCAATGAGACATTACTCGACTTGTACCGTGTCCTTAAAGCATGGCACTAGCGAGCCTATCATACTAGTAAAAGAGCATAGGAACCTAAGGATCATGCATCTAAGGTTTCAAATAAACTCCTGAAACTTAAATGCACATACATAACATAACTAGTGAGAAGTAAAGATGTGAGTTTAGCAAAAAGGTTAATGCACTCCGGTGCTTGCCTTCCTCTACTTCAGCTATAGCCTTGGGCTCTTCTGGACTTTGGTCCAAGTCTTGCTGCACACCGATCTGGTTCACCTCTCCATCAACTATCCCTTCTCCCTCCTGGGTCAATGTGTAAGTACCGTTTGGTAAATCTACACGTACACATGCATATGCATTAGGTTATGGTGAGGGTGGGAGAGGTTAATTAAAGGTTAACTTTGATGGTGACTGTGTACATATTTAAGAAAATTAAACTAATTAACTTCACAAAACATCAAGGGGTGTGTCCTAATGATTTTGAACAGATCCACATCACCACATTTCAAAAATAAAAACAAAAAGATGACAAATTGTTATTTACTTGAAAGCTATTAGCCTTTCATCAAAAAATCATATAAAATTAAATACACATCCAATGGTCCTAAATTTTGGTACACAACAACATATATCTAAACTAAGCTCACATGCCAAAGTTTAGCTCCAGATTACATATATGTTAATTTATATGAAAAAGACAAAAGACAAATTTCAGCCTAGCAACTCACAAATAAATCCTACACAAATATCTATTAATATTTTTGGTCTCAACTTTCTACTGCAACTCATATAGGTCAAATCTAAGCCTCCGACCAAAGAACAGGTGCAGATTCAAATTATTTCTCAAATTTTTAATTTAAACTCCTACACAAGATTAAATCCAAAACATATACCAAATCACATCCTAAAATCTCATATACTTTACTAGGGGTACTTCTAGCCATGACAAAGCCATGAGGTTCATTTGTGATTAGAGAAAGTTTATTTAAAGGGGTTATAAAAACATCAAGTTTAATCTAGCATAAATCTTACATAAATCATAACTGAATATATACACATCAAACTCCTGTTAACTTTTGTCACAAATATAAACATGCCATAGAGAACAACATATCCAAAATTTACTTCCATATAATGAGTATATTTTAAACTACAACAAAAACACCTCAAACTGAGTTTGAATTTTCATTCAAAAACTATAGACAAAAACCCTATACAACCTTTCTAGAAAAGTTATATTTCTTCACCATGAACCCAACAAAATTAAATTTACATTTTTATGATGTTTCTGTGATTTTTAATGTTTTTTCGAAGTTTCAGCTGAAACCTAAGAACTCTTTTACACTCAGACCCTCGAATTAACTTCTCTAAATTACATCTAGGTCCCTAGTTCATGGAAAGCACCCTGAATCTTTTGCAATCGTAGGAATGCGGTCCTCGCCGGCGCAGGGGAGACCGCCGGCGATCGCTGGGTGCCGGACTTGGCCGGAGGGGTGGCCTAGAGCCACTAGGGTGCCCACCTGCTTCGCCTGGAGAAGGAAATCCGGCCGGGGAAATCGCCGGCGAGCCTCCACGGCGGCGCGCAGGGGTTGAGCCCGTTGGAGCTCGGCGTCCCGGCGACGGCGACGCGAATTCAAGGCGGCGACGACGGAGGAGGCTTCTGGAAGATCTAAGAGAGGAGAAGAAGTGGAGAGGGGCGGCGCACGCAAGCGGAGGAGGGGAAAGCACGGTGGCGGCGACAATGGCGTGCTGGCGGCCAGCGAAAACGGCGATAGGGCATCGCGGCTCGGGTTGTAGCAGCAGGGCGCGAGCGTTTCGACGCGGGCGAGGCAGAGGGCACGCCTTAAGGCACGACGCGGCTAGCTGGCCTGCCTCGCATGCGCGTGGCCTGGCGGGCCCGCTGCCAGGCCGCGGCTGCGCCCCTAGGCGCGGCGCACGGCGCAATGGGCGTGTCCGGCGTGGATGGCGCCGCGCTCTGGAGCGCAGGAGCGCGAGTGCGCCGACGCAGGGCGGCCCTCAATTCCATTTGCGACTGTTTGACTCAGTGAAACTCAAAATTTTCAAATATAAGTTGAATTTCCCCAAAAACATAAGTTGTAGAGGAACTATAGGAATACAACTGTTACAAAGGGAGAACTATGTTTTGATGAATAGATTGAAGGGAAAAACGTGGTGAACTTGCAAAAATTATGGGCCCCGGATTACTGTCCACAGGATCTTCAATTTGATTTTTGGCCAATTTGCACTTAAAATTTGAATGTCCGCCAATAATGAAAGTTGTGTTCCCGAAAACAAGGAAAAACTTTTATATTGACAAAATTAGAAGTTCTATAATGAAATTTGGAGAACGCGCTAGAAAATCATTTCATGTTTATAGAGCTATTTAGGGGTTTGACCAAGTTTTGGGATTTTGACCAAAGGTTCTTTTGCAAAGTTGATCAAAACTAAAATAAGCATGCTTTGGGACTAATCACACTTGCTTATTAAGACTAGTTAGTGTGCTTAGGTTAACTAAACATCAGGGATGTTACAGACGGGGCGCCGATTGATCTTGGTCGGGAGGCTGCTAGCCGCGGCGGCCAGCGCACTAGCGACGCACGTGGATGGCCGCATTCTTGCTCCCTCTCACATCCAAATCGAATGCACACGCAGCAACCCCCGATGTCGATTGTGGCGACGAGGTCCCCGTCCTTGGGCCCGGCGGCGAGGCCGTGCTGCAGTGGTACGGTGTAGGCTGTGGAGGCAGCATCTCCAAGAGCTTCATGACACCCACCATGATGATGTGCTCGTCGTCCACGGCCGCCGGCTCCTCGGAGCTGATCTACCGCGGTGGCTGTTGGGAAAATGGCCCAGCCCATGTAGGGGTTAATGGACCTTTGTGTGAGCTCGAGGGGTTTCTTGTAAATATCATGTCCATCAGGGGCTCGGAAGAAAATAACCACCAGGGACTTAGGGAAAAATTGCCGACTAGCCCCACTCCTATATATAGGAGGGTCATTGTAATTGATGGGACAATCATAAAATGGGATAGAACTCCAAAGCATCGAGTTACTATTGTGTTCTTTATTTTCCGCATTGTTGTAGTAATAGAAGTAGAAGAGATAGTTGCAGTAGTAGCAGTAATGGAGGAAGGAGGAGTAGTCCTCCGAAGAGCCCCTTCGGCTCTATGCCCCAACGGAGGAGAAGAGTACTGTTGTGTCGGTGTCCCCTTTGATCCCGGTTTACCCCAACAGTTTCCACCTCGTGGAAGGATTCATGATGAAGAAAAATACGAGCAAGAGGTCGAAAGGGGAAGTTCTGACAGAACCTGGGCACAGATTTTATCTTCGGAGTCATCAGATTCGTCAAGTTTCTTCATGTTCATAAAAGATAGCTCCGTCGACGACTCTTTTTTTTATAAGATACATGATACTACCTCCTTTTTTACTTGACGTTCCGACCAACAAATTTAAGCTAATCTTAGTAGTATTTTTTTGTCTGTAACATCAACAAATTTAAGCTAATCTTAGTAGTATTTTTTTGTCTGTAACATCATCTATTCGAAAACGGAGGGAGTATATTAATTAACAGCACAAAGCTGTTAGGTGGGTAAGGTTTACCCAGTGTACAAGATTTTTTTTGAAAGGCACCTCCACAGTGCGGCCTTCGTTGGAGGCCAGTGCGGGACGGGGGTTCGAGCCCCCGCAGATAGGCTCCCACCCTTGGGAGTTACCACCAAGCCACATGCCTGTCCGCACCCAGTGTACAAGATCAAGAGCATTCCTAATTGGACAACTCGAGATATGGGCTGCACTATGGCAGTTTACAATTTCATTTGTAGCTCTATCTAGAGTGAAGCAAGCACATGAGCAGAGGTATTTAGAGTTCTTGAGATTTTGTAGACCTTGTATCTTTGTCCTACCGCTATATTTCTAAAAATTTGAGTGTATCTACGGGCTTCCCATCTTGGAATTTGTTCATTAGAGTCAATGTTCATATATGTGACCAGCTGTTAATTATCGGAGAGGAAGGAGGCCTTCGTCGACGACTCGACGATGATATATACTCCCTCCGTCTCAAAAAGAATGACGTTTTAGAATTCAAAATTTGTCCAAAAAAGAATGACGTTTTACTTAATTTGGCATGTGTGCATGTGCATGTAGCCATGCAACAATCAATTAGCACCTAATATAGCAAATAAATAGGGGCAATCGAGGTCATTTCACCTCTTAATAATCTGTCCTAAAATTTCTATAATAACATTCTTTTTGGGACAGAGGGGTACCTCCTCCTGCAGATAAGTCATGTTTTTCAGCTCCTTTATTTGGCAAACTGTTCCGAAGCAGGCACAAAAGTGGGATTTCCAAATGAGCCCTTCGGTCACTACCACACACATTCATTGTCACGATCCACTGGCTCATTAATGTTTTTATTCATTTCCATGATTTGGTAGGCCAAAATTTAAAATAACCTCGACCTCGTACATGGGTAGCAGCACCATCACGAAGACTTCGGTCGGACCGTCCGAAGGTCACGACACTCATTGAAGCAACGCCTTTCGTTTCACATAGACCAAAGCTAATTTCGGAGGGATAATCTGATGTTTATCTTGCCCAAGACAAAGACCAAGTCGTCGTTGGTGAATGATGCCCATCGAGGGCCTATTGGATGGTCGACCCCTTCGGCCATCGACGAAGCCAGACCAGGGAACGCAAGGAGAAACCTGTCAGGGCATTCACATCCGAGGGTTCGATGGGTGCCGAGGACCCAACCTCGTCATGTACGAAGCCGCCGTAACTGCATTCGTCCCAAGCTAAAGCAAACACATGACGCGAATGGGCTTGTAGTCTAATGGTAGGACGGTCCAGTGGGACGCTACCCATCAGGGTTCAAATCCTGGTGCTTGCACCATTTCCTAGATTTATTCTAGGATTTTCCGATATTATGCGTTAAGTGGTAAGCGACGTTCCCGTCGACCATGAGGCGCCAGTGGTGACTTCGAGAACTTCCAGATTTGTCAGTGCTCAGTCTTTCGGAGGTGCTCATAGGGGTAGGGTTTGCGTACATGCATTCATAGGGGTGAGTGTGCGTGCGTGTTGTGAGCGTCCGCGTTGTACCGTGTAATCGTCGCACGAAGCACCACCAGGACGACGAAGCCCTCTTCTTATAATAGACGAAGCTCAGGTGGGCTGCCGTACGAGGAGGACGACCATTCACTTCGGTTGGGCCACGATGAATGCATGAGGCCTTTTCCTTCCAAGTTCGACTTCGGCCACCCGACATCATCTCGCTGTGTAGAGCAGAGTCCTCCTATCTCGAACCCGACTGCCCAGGGGCAGGTGTGTGGCGGTGGATGACCTAGAAACCTAAGGCTCGACGACTTCGGTGGCGATCAACGTCGACCAAGGTTTTGGACTGCTCTGGTGGTCTCGTTGCGAGCTGCTCAGTTTGGGTTTCTGTTCGGGCTGATTAAGGGACTAGCTTTGCCTAGTTTTCCCGGTCTTGGCCGGACACATCTGAGGCACGTGATGACCTCTGGGCAGGGATGACGGCAGATCACAAGGGTGTTTCCCTTGCAAAGGTTGATAGGGAGGACATGTTTTCGAAGGTGAAGTTGATGGTGGCCGCTAGACTGTTGATCGCCAATTTTAAGCTGTCAGGGAAGAACTGGGCAGGCTCCCCCGAGGGGTGCTGCCAATCGCAATGAGTTGTCTCAGTTGGAACTGTCGTGGACTTGGCAACGCCGCGACAGTCAAAGAGCTTCGTGAGCTCACAAAGAAGTTTGCTCCATCAGTGTTATGTGTCCTCGAAACCCAAGTACACAAAACAAGGGTGGAAAGTCTAAAAGGTACCCTCGGCTTCGATAATTATTTTGCTGTAAGCAGCGATGGACGCAGTGGTGGTCTAGGTATCTTTTGGAATAATGAAATAAAGTTGCAGTTGTTACCGTACTCACAATATCATGTAGATGCTATTATCACAGAGGGGAGCAACGAACCTTGGAGACTGACTTGTGTGTACGGGGAAGCTCAGACGAGCGAGCGACACAAGACATGGGATATGCTGAAATTCATAAAGTCCTCCTCGGATTTACCTTGGGTTTGCATAGGTGATTTCAATGAAGTATTACATCGATCGGAACATAATGGGGTACAGGAGAGAAGCAATGCTCAGATGGCCGGTTTTCGTGAGATGGTTGATGTATGTGGCTTATTGGACCTCGGCTTCGAGGGACGTAGCTGGACTTTCGAGAAGAAGGTTGCAGGGGGTCCTATTGCCAGGTTAGACTTGATCGTGCTCTTGCCTCGTCGGATTGGAGTTCTCGCTTCAGGACAGCATCTGTGATTCATCTTTCAGTGGCTGCATCGGATCATATACCGATTATGCTGCAATGGCAACGGAAGGAGGCTCAATGACGTCGCAAGGGTCGTTTTAAGTATGAAGTCATGTGGGAGACTCACCAAGATTTTGCTGACATGCTAGCTGAGGAATGGCACAAGGGTGATAGTGCTAATTCGCTGCAGGAGCTCAAATCAAAATTAAGCAGACTGTCAGTTGCTTTGTCTGGGTGGAATAAACATACTTTCGGCTTTGTCCGGAGGGAGCTAGCTAAGCTGGAGAAGGAACTAGAACGGCTGCGGGACGAGCCCAACAGGCAAGGACCTTCCCATGCTGAACTGAAGATTGTTGAACGACTTCTAGAGTTACACCATCGTGTGGAGTTGATGTGGAAGCAACGTTCGAGGATCGAGTGGTTGTGTGCCGAGGACAAGAACACTCGTTTTTTTCACCTGCGTGCAAGTATGAGGCGTAAGAAGAACAGAATAGTGAAACTCCGACGTTCAGATGGGACAGTCACGGAGGATGCCAATGATATGGCTACAATGACCACCAATTTTTACAAAACATTGTATACGTCAGAGGGAACCACCGATATGGATTCAGTGCTCAATACGATCCCGGTGAAGGTGACGGCTGAGATGAATGGAGCACTGTTAGCACCTGTGAGCGAACAAGAGGTAAAAGAAGCACTTTTTCAAATGTTTCCTACTAAAGCTCCGGGGCCGGATGGTTTTCCGGCACATTTTTTCCAACGGCATTGGGAGTTATGTGGCAAAGAAGTTACTTCGGTTGTTCTGAGGATTTTGAGGGGGGATGATGATGCATCAGAGATTAACAATACCTTCATTGTCTTGATTCCGAAGGTGGTGAGCCCGGAAGAATTGGGGCAGTTCCGTCCCATCAGCCTATGTAACGTTCTCTACAAAATAGCTTCAAAGGTGGTTGCAAATAGGCTGAAGAAACTTTTGCCAGATATTATTTCTGAAGAGCAGTCCGCTTTCATTCCCGACAGGCTTATTACCGACAATATTATCACTGCTTATGAGTGTTTGCATGCAATTAATGAAACAAAAAAGGCCTGCAGAACAACGGTATTGTGCTCTTAAATTGGATATGAAAAAGGCTTATGATCGAGTGGAATGGCCCTATCTACGAGCTGTTATGCTCCGTATTGGTTTCCATTTGAACTGGGTAAATATTGTTATGAGGTTGGTCACATCCGTATCTTTTGCGATTCTTTTTAATGATGAATGTTTGGCCAATTTTACTCCTTCAAGGGGCATCCGTCAAGGTGACCCGATCTCTCCGTATTTGTTTGTGTTGGCAGCAGAGGGCCTTTCGTGCCTTCTTAAATCAAGAAATCAATCATCAGGTCTCAAGGGCATTATGGTGGCACCATCGGCTCCGATGGTTAGTCACCTACTCTTCGCAGATGACAGCCTGCTGTTCTTCACGGCGACTAGGGAAAGTGCAGAGGAGGTAAAGGAGGTACTACACCTTTATTGTCGTGCTTCGGGGCAACAAATTAATTTTGATAAATCTTCGATTCACTTCTCCAAGGGGTGTAGGCAGAATGTGAAGGATGACATTAAAGTAATTCTGGATGTGCAAAAGGAATCTCTAAATGAGAAATACTTGGGCATGCCGTCTGACGTTGGTAGCTCGGTTAATGGGGCTTTCAAATATTTAAAGGACCGAGTGTGGAAACGGGTTCAAGGATGGCTGGGGCTCTGTTTATCAGCTGGAGGAAAGGAAGTGTTAATTAAATCCGTGGCACAAGCAATTCCGACGTACTCGATGTCATGTTTCAGGCTGCCGAGGGGCCTGTGCCAGCACATTAATGGTCTTCTACGTAATTTCTGGTGGGGAAGCAAGGAAGGCAAGAGGAAGACGTGTTGGGTAGCCTGGGACGACATGGTGAAACCAAAATTCTTTGGGGGTCTTGGCTTCCGCGACATCGAGTTGTTCAATTTAGCTCTGCTTGGCAAGCAAGCCTGGCGGATACAGCTGGACGGGAGTTCACTGAGTGCCCGCGTGCTTAAAGCGGTGTATTTTCCGCAGACTGAGTTCATGGAGGCTAGGCTAGGATCAGCGCCATCTCGTATTTGGCGTGCCATCCTGGATGGTCGTGATGTTTTGGAACGAGGTCTGATCAGAAGGATTGGCGATGGGGAAACTACAGATATTTGGAAAACGAACTGGCTGCCTCGTGATGGTCGACGCAGGCCTGTGAGGAGTACAGTCGCCAGGGCTCCTCAACGGGTCTGCGAATTGATAGACTCTACTACTGCTTCGTGGGATCAGCAGAAACTGCATACATATTTTGTTCTGGTAGATAGAGAGGCTATCCTGAATATTCCTATTTGTTCTCGCAGGCAAGCTGACTTTTGGGCTTGGCATCATGAGAAAACGGGAGTGTATTCGGTCAGATCAGTGTATCGGGTGTTGGTGATTAATAAGGAAAGAACGACAACTTATATGGAAAATATGGCTGGGAGGTCTGATCTGAGGGCAGAAGAGAAGGAGTGGCTTGCTTTGTGAAAACTGAATATCCCTTCAAAGATTAGTGTTTTCTTGTGGAGGTTAGCACGTCATTCCCTCCCCACAGGAGATATTCTTCATCATAGAAATATGGCTACTCATGATTGTTGTGCCATGTGTGGAGCACAAGATTCCTGGAAACATTTGTTGATTGACTGCAATCTTGCTAAGTGTGTTTGGGCACTTGAGGTTGAGTCAGTGGTGGATCAGGTGGGCAGCATTCAAGAAACGCATGCTTGAGGCTGGCTGGCGATGGCGCGGGAGACGCTGTCGGATGCAGATTTCGCAAGAGTGGCAGTAACCTTGTGGGCTATCTGGTATGTGCGAAGGAAGGCAATTCATGAGAACTTGTTCCAGAGTCCATTGTCTACTCATTGCTTTGTGGACAGGTTTATGGCTGAACTCGATCAGTTGAAGCCAGAGAAAGCCGCGCTGAGCACAGGACCAAGGGCAAACCGAAGGTGGATTCCACCACCGGAGGGGTCGATTAAGATAAATGTTGATGCTGCCATCTCGAAAAATTCAAGAAGGGCATCAGCAGCAGCGGTTGCCAGGAATGGGGACAGTTCTTTTGCTGGGGCTTCAGTTCTAGTAGTTGAAGGTTGTATTGAACCAGAAGTAATGGAAGCTATAGCTTGTCGGGAAGGACTGGCTTTGGCCAGCGATCTAGCTTTGCGGAGGATCAAGGTGGCCTCAGACAACAACAATGTTGTGAGGAACATTCTTGGGATGGGCATGGGTCCCTATGGCCAAATTGTTCAGGAGATTAGGTCTAGCTCACGAGCGTTTGAACTTTGTGAGTTTGTTCATGAAGGTAGAACATCTAATGTCGATGCACATAATTTAGCTAGATCGTCATTTTCTTTTGATATTGGGTGGAATGTTTGGTTTTTAGACCCCCGAGTAGGAATCTGTAATCATGTACCACTGGTTTAGTTAATAATGGTGGTGGTGTGCTAAAAAAAACATCATATCGCTGTGATTTTCATCTCACTGTGATTTTTATGATATTAAATTTCTGTACCTCAGAACGGTCTTAGTGAAATTTCCACCTTCAAAATCATCTCGGCGGGATTTCACAAGATGGATTTTTCACCTTTGGAATCATCTCGACGGGATTTGACGAGATTGATTTTCACCTTCGGAATCATGTCAATGGAATTTTTGCACTTCGGAATTATTGTGGCGGGATTTCACGAGACAAAATTTTTGCACTTCGGAATCATCTTGGTAGGGATTTCAAGACCCTTTGGAACTATCACGAATTATTTCTTGGGGGAACTCAATCGCCCTCGGAAGCATCTTGGCAGCTCTCTCACCGGATAGAGACCAGGCTGATAAGCAGCTCCTTCGGTGGGTCAAGCCCAACTAGGCGTGTCTAGGCTGCACTTGCTTCTGAGCCTCGGCGTAGAGTTCATTTGTGGCCAAGTCTCTTTTATAACCTTCGGAGCTGTTGGTTTTTTTGTCTTTTAGCTTCGGCCTAACTCTTTACAAATCTGCACCGTCAGGTTAAGTCACCTGGCTGCGGCCTAACTCTTTACAAATCTGCACCGTCAGGTTAAGTCACCTGGCTGCGAAAGGGCTTGTAGCCTAGTGGTTGCAAGCAGGGTTCACAAAACTGGCTCTGGTCGGTTTTTCGAGAGGAAAAAACCGGCCCGGAAAACCGGTAAAACCGAGCAGTTTACCAGAACTTTTTTCCTAGGGTCGGATGGACCGGTCGAAACCCCGGAAAACTGGCGTTTTTTGCTACCGAGCCGGAGCGGTATGAGCGGTTTTCGCGAAAACCGAGCGGTTTTTTCGATATTGTGAACCCTGGTTGCAAGAGCACTGGTAGCACCTCAAGTCCTGGGTTCGACTCCCTTTGGGAGCGAATTTCTCAGGATTTAACGGCGTTTGTGCTTTCAGTGGTAGGCAACGTTCCAGTCGACAGCGAGGCACCTGTGGAGACTTCGTCAATCTTGAGGATTTGCTGGCCCAGTCCTCGAAGATGCTCTTAGGGGTAGGGTTTGCGTTCGTGTATTCATAGGGATAAGTGTGCGTTGTGAGTGTCTCTGATGTACTGTGTAATTCGCAAAAAAAAAGTTTAAGTCACCTAGCCAGCAACCTAGTTTACTTTAACAGGTACATGTTGCTTCGTGGGAATTATTTTCATCTCGTACTTAAAGCGCCGAAGGTGTTTGTCGGTGTTTTAGACCGGCAAACCTACCAAGGGGGTACGAGGTAGTAGATTGTATGGTGGAGGATCGTGATCGGGAGACCTGGAACTCGAAGGTACACGCAGAGACACGGGACACGAGATTTATACAGGATCGGGCCGCCAAGGTGGCGAACCTTACGTCCTGTTTGGGGTATCAAGTATGGCGCCCTGCGCTTGGTGTTGGGTTGTTGCCTGATCTCCTCCTAGGTACCCGACCCTCCTTTATATAGTTCAGGGGCGGGTTCCTAGTTGGTTACAAGGTAGGAGTCCTATTAGGATTACACGGAACAAGTCCTAGTAGGATTACAGGGGAAATCTAATAGGAGTCCATCTTCATCCTTCCTTGCGTGAGTACCCGGGGTGTATACCCGACAATCCCCCGAGCACGTTGTAGTCAAGAGTAGTAGTTCGAGTAGTCTTGAAGCCCCTTTGAGTAGTTCTTGAGCGTCCTTGAGTACTTCTTGGAGAAGTCTTCAATAGTACTTGAACTGCCACGAGGCTGGAAGGTGGTCCAGCTCATTAGTCTTGAAGTCGAGATTATATGGAAGTGTGATTGCAAAATCGCACTCCATATGGAGTAGCCCCCGAGCCTTAGGTTGAGTCGTGGACTCTAGCTGAGGGTCAATCTTGATTCTGAATCTTCCGTCTTGAAAAAATTTGAATGATGGGTGTAGCATAGCAGCCCCCGAGCCTTGAAATGATTAGGTAATCAATCCAAGGGTCTTCAATGTTCGCAAAAGTCATCATCCAAGTACTCTTGCAGCTTGTAGCCCCCGAGATAAGAGAGTCATATGAGCCATGTCGAGTAGTGATTGGAGTTGAGCCCCCGAGCTTGAGAGCAAGCGAAATCTGCTAGAGTTGTTCTCGAGTAGTAATTTGAATGCAGCCCCTGAGCTGGAGAGTTTCCGAGTAGTAATTTAGCATCGAGCCGTGGAGCTTGAGAAGTAGTCGTGCCATCAGAGCGGACTTTAGATATGACCGAAGTCGACTTTAAATGCCGACAGAGCGGACTTTAGAATGCGACTTGAAAACCAAAGTCGACTTTGTGCAGCGCGGAGCGGACTTTAGAATGAGACTTGAAAACCGAAGTCGACTTTAGTTGCCACACAGAGTGGACTTTGAGATGCAACTTGAAAACTAAAGTCGACTTTAGTTGCCGCACAGAGCGGACTTTGAGACGCGACTTGAAAACCGAAGTCGACTTTAGTTGCCGCGCGGAGCGGACTTTGATATACGACTTTAGAAGTCGACTTTAGTTTGCCGCGTGGAGCGGACTTTAGATACGACTATAGTAGTCGACTCTGTTGCCACGCGGGGTGGACTTAAGATGCCAAAACCGAAAAGCACTTATGGAAGGCAAAATCAAACAAAAAATCAGAGAAAACGAGTAGCTGTGCCGCCGGAGCGGGCTTAAGATTGCGACAGTTGAAGTCGACTTGTGTCACCGGTGTGGGCTTGGGTGCGACCGTTATCTTGACGGATAAAACACGTATCCACCTACGATCCGCAAGCGTACGGACCTACACCTTTTTCACCACAGGGATTGTCTAAGTTCTTATCAATCCGCGGAGTAAGGGGATTACAAACGTTTGATCTAGCACTACTAACTAACTTAACCAAACCCTAATCTACGGTTAATCTAAAGAACAACCTACGCTACACTAGAGAGAACGATTAAACTCACAAGATATATAAAAGACACTTGCCCAAGGGTCTACGGTACTTGAACATGCAACCGCTTGAGATATGAAAATCGATCTAATCTATCGGGGGTTGTGACCACAGTTTCGCCCTTTCCCTCCCCCCGTACTGTCACTACGCCGAGGTATTTGTGACTAGACCTATGATGATCACGGCGTATTGAAGGGTTCTAAGGGAGAAGTGAGATCTATACTCCCTACACGGCATGGTAGCTAACCTTAAACATGAAAGCATCTTCAACACTAGATGATAGATAGAAACCATACAAAGTAGCGATTACATCTCAAGATCGATTACAACCCATGGACAAATGAGAAGATTACCCCATCAAGGTGCTAGGCATAGCACCGTTGATCATGGTGACGCTTCCGACGGTGTCTTCCTTCTCCTCCGGGGGTGTCTTGGCAGGGCCTCGACGTCCTCCTCCACTTGTGGTTGCTTCCTTCGAGTAGAGCGATCCTCCTTGCGAATGATTTCTCTCCTCTTCTTCCTCTCTAGCTTGTGGACGGCCTCTCGGGCGAATGGCTCTCTCTGCGAATGGCGGCGCCTCCACGTACTTAGGGGGCCGAACCGCCTCGGGAAAGGGCCAGGCCGGCCGGCCCAGGCCCATTTCGGCCCGATTCAGTCGCCCCTTCGCACACATGGGTCCTCTTGACATTTTGCACTTTGCCCCCTCCAATTGCACCATTTTGACGATGTCATCCTCGCGTCCAAGATGGAGGGTCTTCTCGCATGAAGTTCAGTCTTTTACGCTTCAATCCTTGGGGATGTTCCTTTGTAACACTTTGGTCCTTGCCACCTTTGGGAGTGATTTTATCATGCTCTCAAATACGAACGGGACTCCTTAATTGCTCCTTTGAACTTGTTGTGACTCCGTCCTTTATGTCCATGTTTTCCTGCAAAAACATAACACTTCCAAATGCACATACAAAGATGAACTTGTTATATCATTAGTATGCCTAGTGGCGGGTTAGTTTCATAATCAAGTCCAAACCAAAGTGTAATGAACATGTTTGGTGTACCAAAATACACCGTCAACATCTCCCCCACGCTTAGATCTTGCTCATCCTCAAGCAAGTATTCGTAAGAGAACTTTTGTCCAAGGTGTTGAAATCATGCTCCGCTAATTCTTCCTTCACAAGTTAGTCAATCCTTTATCTTTAATATAGTAAACATAAAGTAATGATTATCATACATAAACATGGGCGTTTAGAATTTTTACCAAATCGAGATTTACCCCACAACCCACACCTTTCACTCGAGGTCCTCAATTCCTGCCATGCTCACTTCTTTGCTTCCATCGAAGGGTTTTCATGATTTTTCAAAAATAAAATTCCTGCAACAAGTATTAGACAAAAACCTTTCTCCAAGTTTTCACATGTCGCTCATATGAAGTGGCTATCCTAAACAATTCATAAACTCTCACCTCCCATAAGTCTCTCATATATTATGTAAAGTGGAGCTATAGGTATGGCTAGTGGAATCAACACGAGTATTGCCAAGCTAAGAACTTACTCTAGTGGTTGTTTACCTTTAAAAGCCAATGATCATGAGAATTAAACCATAATTAGGGATATCAAGGATAAGAAGATATATAGAATGGTGGACATGTGCAAGGGCAAAAGAAATTAAGACTACAAGGCACCGATGACGTCCTCGTTGTCGGATTGCACATGGTTGGAAAATGAATGGAAGTTTCGTCTCTTAACAACAACGCGAAATCCTTCCCCACACTTTATTTATCCTTCACTTGATTCATACCTCCTCATATCTTTCTTGCCTTTCCTATTTCTTTCTTTCTTTCTTCCCCTTTTTTTCTTTCTTTCTCTTCTCTTTTCTTTTCTTTCTTTCTCTTTCCTTTTTCTTTTACATACACATATTTTTTCTTTACTTCTCTCTCTCTTTTGACATCTTTACCTTTCTTTCAAAGCTCCTTACTCATCTCTTCTTGCATAAACACAATCTGAATTTTAAATAAAAAACCATGCTAGAGACGAGATGAAACTTCGAACATAGGTTGTGTTCAAGGAATACGATGTACAAAAGAGATATTATGGTTTGGGTATGGAATTCGGCGATGTACGAGACTGTCGATGTGAGAGTCTCGTTACCGAATGCATGACGAGGCTAGCAATAAAAGATAAACACAAGGACATGATCATTGCTTGAAATTAAAACTTCAAAGAGAGAAGGATCCTACATGCGCTCCCGTGTCGACGTTCTCCCGTACGATGACCATGATAGAGCGGTGAAGCTCTTACACGCGCTGGATCGTACCGTGTGGGAGGGAAAGGTCGAGGCCATTCTTGAGTCCGAGAAGTACACCACTCTGACGGTGAACGAGCTGTTCTCAAAGCTCAAGTCTGCTGAGGTCGATCGGGGTTTGACAGCCCGTCTTGAGAGCCCGTCTGATTCCCATAGTCTTGCTCTCGTCGGTGGCAAAGTGACCAAGTCTAACGCTAACGCATCTTCCAGGATGTACTCTTTGTCTTCTTCGATGTCTTTGCCAGACGAGGAGTTCGACGTGCTTGGAGAGGACGAGCTGGCGTTGCTGACCAGGCGGTTCGAGAGGCTGCACGAGAACCGGGTGAACACGAGGAGGACAGCACGGACGTGCTTTCAGTGCGGCAAGCCGGGACACTTCATCGCCGACTGCCCGGAGAAGATGGAGAACAAGGACGGCTTCAGGCACCGGTCGAGCAAGGACGGCAAGTACAGATCGAGGCGCGATCACAAGCACAAGAACAAGTACAAGGACGAGCGACGGTCGAGGAAGAAGGACGGCCGCGACAGGAAGGCCCGAACGATGGTCGGAGCGAGCAACGTCGACTCCAGCTCCGCCTACTCTTCCTCGAGCTCGAGTAGTAGTGAAGATGAAGGTGATCGGCGCAAGAACAAAAAGGCGTCCAAGAACTTGAGTGGGTTGAGTTGCATCGTGGGAGATGGCTTCTACGGCATGGCTCGTAGCTCCGGCAGCAAGAAGAGTCACCAAAGTGACTCGGACTCTGACTCCGAGGACGAGGTATGTGACGAGCTTCCCTTCTTGCGTGAGGAGAATGAGCATCTTGGCCAGTTGCTTGATAACCGTGATGATATGCTTAGAGAGGCCAAGAAGATGAGGAAAGAGCTTAGGGCCTCGCTAGAAGATGCTAGGAACCGTGTGGCTGAGCTAGAAACCCAGAACCTAGATGCTAAGCTTGAAATTGATTCGCTTAAGGCTTCACCTGTGGTTTCTAATGATGTTGATTGTGTTGATTGCTCTGTGTACCTAGCTGATCTTGCTAGTCTCAAGGATAAGCATGCTTCTACTTGTGATGAACTAGATGTGCTTAGGGTTGAAGTGGCTGAGCTTAAGTCTAGACCTGGTTTGCTAGGTGCTTGCACTTCTTGCCCTGTTTTGCATGGAAAGATTGATGAGATGCATGCTTACACTGTTTCTCTTGAGGCTAAGTTGAACGAACTTGTTCCCAATTCTTGTTCTACTTGTGAAGTGCATGCTTTGAAAAATCTGGAACTTGCACACTATGTGAATCGCTAGCAGGATGAGAATGATGAGTTGAGAAAAATGATGGGTTGGTTGTCGGGGAATGAACCCCAACTCAAGATGATGATGGAGACCTATAAGCGCCAAGATGGGCAAGCGCTTGGGTCGGAGAAGGTTGGAGAGTCTAGTGGTGAGGGAGGAGAGAAGATTGGTGATATCCAAGCTCCACCAAAAACCTACCACAAAAATGCCTATGCTCCTAAACCCAACCCACTACGAAACAAACTCGACACAAATCCAGATCCACCCATATTCCCTCACTCCACAAATGATTTCCAAAAGCCTATCAAGTTCAAGAGCACTTTGGGGAATGTGTTCTTTGGGAAAGAGAGTGAGAAGCCTAGTGAGAAGAAACCGGTTGAGAAGCCGAGTGAAGAGAAACCAAGTGAGCAGCCCCAACCCAAGCCTAAACCTAAGCTCATGCAGTTTCATTGTGACTATTGTGGGAGAGATGGTCACAAGGGCGAGTTTTGCTTCAAGAAGAAGCGTGAGGAGAGAATGGCGAAGGAGTGGGCTAACAAGGACAAGTACCACCCTTCCAATGGTGTACTTGAGCCTCGTGCGCAGATGCCCAGTGCCAAAACGATTGTGAGGACGGTTCCAGCTTGGGGAGATTGAAAGGTGGCAGGTGGTGCTGCTGGCCGGGCTACACCGGTCAGACCGGTGCACCACACCGGTCAGACCGGTGCAGGTCTGGGCAGACAGGGTTCTGGTTTCCGTGCTCGCGAAGAGGCTCGGTTTGGTTCAGGTGGTCGTGGTTCTGGTGGTTGGTATGGGAAGTCTGTAGGTGGTCAGTTTGCTAGACGTTTTCCCCCTCGTACTCAATACGGGGATGGCAGGAGTCGTAGCTTTGAGATGGAGAGGAGGAATGGTCCACGGTCTTCCTTTCGTGATTTTTGTCCTCCTCCAGCTAGAGAGGGTTGGTTCCCTCATAGTAGTTACCGTGGTGGTGTTCGTGGAGGTAGTTTTGATAGGAGAGATGCTTTGGATTGTGCTAACCCCACTTTGGAGCAAATGGCTCGGCACTGGTTTTACTCTTTTGGTACTAACCCCAGTGCTGAGTCATTTGTTCACTCATGTGCTCGCTTTTGAATTTCAGGTGAGAGACTTGAGGAACGTTTGGTTGATTGACTCTAGTTGCTCAACAAAATTAATTATAAAAACAGAGCAAAGGATATATTGCTGGTCCTAAGGACCCAAACACACCACTGGGCCAAGGTTTGAATTTAAAGGAGCTATAAAACCTATACATCCAAAAATGGCATTCCTAGCTTCAAATATATATGAGGAATGCATAAACAAATAAATAAAGTGCTCCTGCACCCCAACTCTTTCCTACAGCTTCTCTGGCCTAAAACAAGTCTAGGAAACCAGCATGTTCATCTCAAACACATTTGCAATTTGAACTATGCATTTAATTGTAAATCTAAGCACAAATCAAGATTAAATATTTCTAATAGAGATAAATTCATGATAAATTCAAGAAAGTTGCATCTAGGCATAACATGAACATAGCCACAATTGAGCACACAAATCAATTTACATCTTGCTATAAAAATCAATAAGACGGAATTAGCATAAATACAAAGTAATTCATATAAAAAGATCTACATAGTAACTTTGTGCAAATTTTTGCCCAGACTCTACAAGTGATATAACTAGCAACATATCCAAAGTTTAGCTCCATAGCGCTTCTAGATTTTGAACTACAACAAAATGATGTCACACTGAATTTAAATTTTCATTCAAAATATATAAGTCAAAACTATGGTCATCCTTTGCAAAAGTTGTAGGTCTAGTCTCACTGAAACCAACAAAATTTGTTTTGTATTTTTCTGATTTTCTACAAATTTCTAGGATTTTTCTAAGGTGCTGGATCTAGTTGCAAGAAAACTAAGTTAAAGATCATCACTGTGACAGAACCGCCCAAATTAACTCCATATTATCGCATAAACCACTCCTTTTGTTCATTATGCAATAACACCGAGTTAACTTGTCGTCTCTGCCGGGTCAAGCCCGGTAAATCACTTATAACAAAGGATCGACAATCGTACATCAAAACTCACACGAAGGCGAGTCCAGAGATAAACAAGTCACAATTTATTACATCAATTCCCATCAAGGGTTATTTAATTACAAACCGAGTCTTTTGCATAAAAGTAAATTATTCAGAGTTTATAAATACAGCGGAAATAAAACTAAACGAGAAAAGGTAGCATTATAGGAGGCCATCCATAATGGCAACAAACATCGTCTTCTTCCCATCCCAAACTGCACCTGAAAACAATCAACAAAAGCAAGGCTGAGTATACTAATACTCAGCAAGACTTAACTGACAGGTGATGGAAAATCACCACTCTCTAGACATGCAAAGCTTTTTGCTAGTGGATTATTTTGCTGAAAAGCAACAAAGAATATGTCCTTACTTTCAAAATTTTAGCTCAAAATTCTAGTTGATTCATCATTACTAAGTAAGCATCTACAGCAAACATAAGTCGTGCAAACAATTAATCAAGCATCCATATTCATTCTCAATTCCATCATACAGGGAAATAGGCTGTATGGGTAAGCAGTCTCGGATAACGATGAGAGGCCGACGATCGATCGATTAATAACCTTGCAAGGTGGACCTAAACACACGGGAGATGCACACCCCAAAAAATGACAACTAAAACCAAGGGGGTGGAGTGTGCAACAACCAGGCCATTCCCAGCTATCCTCGGTTCAGGACCAAAATCCAGTCTTTGGTACAGGGTGAGGTGGCTACGGCCTCGCCGCCCACTCTCACTCATGCATCACCTTTACTGCAGCAGGGGGACTCTTCCCAAGATTAGTGGACCAAGTTCCCTAGCCGGATCCAGAAGGTACTAGGCTTACCAGTCCCATTCCTGGCAAATGTTTAGTACGTTCAAAAGCTTAACCAGTGACACCTATTGACCGGAGCCGATCCCAAGCTCTTACCACATGAGCATATCATTTTAAATCTTATGATTCCAACATAAGAACCTATAGCTCGCGAGTGAAGGATTTCACTCGACTTTTACCGAGTCCTTAAAGCATGGCCACTAACGACCTATCATGCTAGTATAAGAACAAGGAACCTAGGATCATGCATCTATGGTTTCAAATCAACTCCTGAAACTTAAATGCACAAACATAACATATATAGTTGCAGGAAGTTAAAATCATAGGATTATGCTCCGGTGCTTGCCTTTCAAATAGATGTTAGTTCTAACTAGGCCTTGGGCCCTTCCAAACTTTGGTTTGGGTCTTGTGGTACTCCACGACGTCCACTTGTCCCTCGAACAGTCCTTTGTCTTGTTCCGGGACGATCTCGTAGCTACTGACAGAAAAATCTACACGAGATGCATATGCATAAGATTTATTTGTCCAATTCAAATGATATTTCACTTTTGAAACTTAGAGATAAATGCGGGGTTTATGGGTGACCACATTCACCTAGATATGATATTCAGCATACTCTTCCTCTATTAGAGAAAGGTGTGTGCGGGTGATTTTTATTTATCATTCGATGGTGACTGTGTACATATATAAGATAATTAAATTATTTTACTTCACCAAGGTAAAGGGTGCTGTTCATGGTGTGTCTTGGTGAGGTTCATGTATTTAAAATTTGAGTTGCACACAAATGATATTGGTTTTCCTTTTTATACCTTTAATTGAGCTTGATTTATTTCAAGAATTTTTATTCCGAAAGACATACACATAAACTGACCATAAGAGGGTCCAAACATGTATGAGGTATAACAATTATACTACTGCACCAAGGTTAACTCATCTCATCAAATATGGCTAGCATGAAAAATCACACCAAGCTATGCCTAGCCATACAAGATTAAATCTAATAAAATCATACATATCACCAATTGAAATGAAACTTCCTATGGAGCTATACAGAGGTATGCACTTACTCAGCAAAGAAACTTAATTTAAACTATGCACATGAAATCAGCCTTAATAAAGCATGGTAAATTATTTGGCTAAGCTACACATGTCCAAAATTGATATACTATTTATCAGGGGTGCATAACCATTACACAGGTCTGTAGCAGAAAGATGGGCATCATTTGATCAACAAATTAATTTATAAAAAATAAAAAACAGGAGCATTACACATATCAAAATTAATTCATAACTAAAAATATACATGACATCTATGTGCCATTTTTCCACACAGGATCAGACATGGCAAGAATAGCAACATATCCAAAATTCACTTGCAAAACATTTACAGAATTTGAATTATTTCAAATCTAAGCAAATTGATGATTTCAAAATATTTTAAAAACTACACAGAAATTTGAAAACTTCCTTTGTAGGAAAGTTGCCCCTGGTCACAAGGATCACAGCAAAATTGAGTTTGTATTTTTACGATTTGTCTGTGATTTTTGCTGCAATTTACAAGATTCTGTGTTTTAGATCTAGGGTTGAAGATTCGTTTTACAAAGGGGTCCTCGGTAGGTTTTTAGGTTTCACAGTTCTGCCCTCGGTTAACAAAAAGGTCCCTGGTTCTTTCAATCAAGCCCTCAGCTCTTTTGCAATCGTTGCAATGTGGTCCTTCGCGGGGATGGGTGGCGCGGCCGGCCGGACTCCGGCGAGCCGGCGGCGTGGGAGGGTCGGGGAACGGGCGGAATAGGACGAGGGGTTCACCTTGGCTAGGTTCGTGGGCGCGGTTGAAGTTGGGGCAGTGCCGGTGGGCTGTTGCGGCGGTGCTCGGCAACGGCAGCCGCGGCTGGCCCTGCGCCGGCGGGCAGAAGCCCGAGGGGGCTCGGGTGTCGGCTTGGTGAGCTCAAGTGAGAGCTTGTGGTGGCGGAGAAAGGCTCGGGCGACGTCGACGGGGTCCAGAGGGAGGAGTTCAACGTGGCGCGCGGCCATGGCGGTGCGGCAGCCTGGCGGTGTCGGTCGGCGGTCTGTGCGCCCGCGCGTATAGCTCCGGTGGCGGCTTTAATAGACGACAGGGAGCGCGACTTGGAGGCCACGGCCTCGACTTGTGCCGCACGACGAAGAGCTACGGGTGGTGCACGGGGTTGGGCACGGCGGCAACGCCATGGACGGTCGGCGCGTGTCGACGGTTTTCTCGGGATGGATAAGGGCAAGCACGTGGCGCTCGTGCTTCGAGATAACGGCGGCAATGGGACCCACGAAAGACAGCGCACGACGGAGGGGCACAGATGTCGGGGCGGGTCCCATGACGGTGGCTGCGCGCGTGCGACGCACGGGCGCCGGGCGCGGCGAGGGAGCTCGGCTCCAGAGCGCCGGGTGCCTTTGCATTTCGGTGAGGGGTTGTTTGACCAAAACAAACTCAAAATTTTCGAACTGAGCGTTGAAATCTCCAAATACAAAACTTGTAGATCATATATCCAGCTCCAACTTTTGTAAAGGGTCGACCATGTTTTGCTCAACCATTTGATCAGAAAAGAGCTGCGAAGATTGACTTTTTCTCGGCTTGGTCAGCAGGGTGCTGTGAACTTTGACTAGGTTTTTGGACCTTTTGCACTTGGAATTTCAAATGTCACCAATTGGATGAAATGTGTTCCTGGAGATAACGAACAACTTTCTTATTGGCCAATTTTGAAGTACTTATACAAAATTTTGAGAACGCGCTAGATTACTGCAGCGAGGTCTAGGGTTCTAGGGGTAACACTTGGGTTTTTGAGGGGTTTGACCCAAGATTGGGGGGTTTGACCATGTAACCATGTTAGCGAACATGCTTAGCTCCACTAATTAAGATGGTTACTATTGCTCAAAAATCCGGGGTGTTACAATCACAGATAGGTCCCTGGTTTACACATATGCCCCTGGGAAATCACAACCGTGCCCTCCGGCGGCTGGGCGAGCTCGCCGGTGGCGAACGGTGGCCGGAGCAGGTTAACAAATGGCATGGGAGTTCGATTGGACTCACCACTAGCCGATTGAGGGTGGTGGCGCGGTCGGAGATGATGCCGTCGAGTGGCGGCGGTGAGACCGCGGCGGCGCTCTCGCCTCGGCTCGGATTCCGGCGATCACCGGCGAAATGCGGGTCAACACGTGGCCGTGGGAGCTTCTCTAGGTCCTAGGGGAGAGGTTGAGGAGCTTGGTTGGCGGCGGCAAAGGGCGGAGGGGCTACTTCACCGCGGCGGCGGCAATGGCGTGCGGCGGGGCGGTGTGCGCACGCGGGGAGGAAGAGGTGCCTTTTAAATAGAGGGGCGAGGCAGTGGGGGTGCTGGGGAGCTCCTCCTCGAGGCAAAGGAGGGGAGTTAAGGGACGCACGGGGTGCCAGTCGAGGCGCCGGCGGCCGGCACGGCGGGGGGTCCGGCCCGGTGCGGACGCGCGGTGCCACGCGCGGCAGGGTGCTTCCCCAGGCGGCTTCCTGCTCGGGCGACGCGCGGGCGCGATGATGGTGTCCTCGGGCGCACGGTCAGGCAGAGGGGGGTCCGAACGCCGAGGGACAGCGGCGTACGCCGGCCGCCGCGTGGCGGCGCGGGCGCGACGCGCCGGCATGCGGGCGCGGCCAGAGCGCGACGTCGCCGGTTTCAAATTCAAACTGCCCAACTTTGAATGCTTAAAACAAAAATTCTTCCATTGAAACTCCAAAAACCGTAGATAGGGTTTTTGTAGATGACTCATGGCTCTACACAATGGACACCAGCAGAGCTCGAAAAGGTTTCAAATTGAGGAAGAAAACTTGATGCCAAGATGGGGAAATTCTCGGCCCTGGAGAACAGTAACCAGCAGGTTTGACTTGAGTTTTTGAGCTATTTTTCTTCCAAATTTCAAATGCCATCCTGAAGATGAAATGTGTCCCTCACAATTCTACACAACTTTCATATTGGCAGAATTTTGAGTGTTTAGACAAAAATTGGAGAACGTGGCCAAAGTTCTAGGGTGGAGGCATTAACATCAAGGGGTTTGACCCACTTAGCTAGGGTTTTGACCAATGTGGCTAGTGTTGACTTGCCTAAGGTGCTCAAGGGTGAGTGTTGGGGAGGTTTTCGAGGTGATGGCCCAGGTTGACCATGATTTGACCACAGTCAACTGCTTTGACCAGTAATTAGGGTTAATTAAAAACTTGGGACGTCACAATAACTTGCTCTATGGGGTCAGCTTCGGGTTCGGGTTCTACACGGGTCTTGATAGCTTGTGAGAGTTGTACGGGCATGTACTCCTTACCAACCTTTAGCTCCAGCTCTTGGTCCCTTGGTACTTTTTCCAAGATTTTCATGATAGGCCTCCCAATGATGATATTATGTGAAAGGTTCTCGGGGAGGTCAAAAACGTGAAAATCTAGGTATAGAGTAGGATTGGCTATACGGACGGGAGCGGCTCTTAGAATCCCATGACAATCTAAAGATTGTGTAGGGGTGACATGAAGTCGTTTATGAGATGAAGATAAGGGCTCCCCGGATAGCTGAGTTTGTACTAGGGAAGATGGTATGATATTGATCCCCAGACCTGGATCGTATCCGAAACTACAATCCATGCCTATCACCAAACAATTTATTGTTCTAAGTTTAGTAGGCAAACAGATGACTTCGGCAGATGATTCTGCCTCTTCAAGCCATTCTCGGCTCATGATGGCAGATAGATTTCCTATGTATTGTTCTTGCCATTGGGATTCTTCGAGATCTGGTAGGTGGTCCCTTTGATCTTTGGGGGGCAAATGTCTTCCCACAAGGGGTTGATTTGCGGCATTCCAAAGTCATGGAAAAGCTCGTCATAGAAATTGAAAGGGAACTCACACGGGGAATCGCACGAGTCCGAGAAAAGTTTAGGGATTGGCTCAGAGATTGTGTCAGAGATATGTGCTGTGGTGAAGGTAGGTGTGTGCGAAGGTGTTGCATCTTTTGGCTTAGGGATCTCTATGGAGGGTTCTTCCAGTTGCATTTCCGGTGGTGCTTCGGGAAATTCATCGTAAATTCCGGTGTAAGGGGTGTTTGCTAGAATTTTTTCTAAGATCACCCTTCCCTCGTTCAAGGTCAAATCTACAAAAGAACCTCCTAATGAAGAGTCTAGGAACTTAGCGGATTCAACATTGAGGCCCAATCTGAACTGCTGGAGACATGTGGGTTCTGGAATCCCTAAATCGGGTCCTGAAGCTAAGATATTTGTAAATCGGGCCTAGGAAGTTCCTAAAGACTCACCCTCCTTTTGTTTAAAAAGGATGATTTCACACCGAAGATCACTAATCCGTGCTAGCGAAAAGAAGGTGCGACAAAATTTTTTCCTCAAAACTTCCCATTTGCCTTCTACGCTTCGGACGTTGAGGTTGTACCATTGCTTCGCTCTTCCCGTTAATGAAAATGGGAAGAGTATCCACTTCAACGTTTCTTGTGTGATACCCTCTATTGTGATGCATGAGCAAAGTTGCTCGAATTCTCTCAAATGAGTGTATGGGTTCTCCTCTTCGGTCCCAACAAAGGATTGCTCTCTGACCATGGCTATGAAACTAGGACGTAGCTCATAGCCACTAGTATGGATAGGGTGTGATGAAGATGGGGGCTTCAAATTTTTGCCCTTTGGAGCCGAAAATTGTGCTAGGGTAGGAGAGGAACTCATTATGGTAGGTGGATGGTATGTAGACGAACTAGGTTCGGAACTAGAATAGCTACCGTTCCCCGACACCGGCGCCAGAAAGCTTGTTGACACTCTCTAGCGTCGCACCAGGTTTATATCCCCGGCAACGGCGCCAGAAAGCTTGTTGGCACTTGCTAGCGTCGCTACTAGATTTGCAACGACACCAAAAGGCCTGTTGGTATATTATACGATCACAGATAAATCCGCAAGCCCACAGATACCGATGTAGCTTTCACCCGGGAGTATTCCAAGGTATCGATTTCCATGGGGAACGAGAAGTACTCTAGTCCTAAACTGATTCGTCTGGGGGAAAGTGCGGATAAAAGGATGACGACGAAGAGAAGAGAGATGAATGATAGGAGGGTAGAGAGGGTACTTGATACGGGAACTTCGGCTCTCTCAACTAATCAAGCGATTAGGATATTACTTGCACTTGTCTTGATCGGGGGATGCACACTCCGGCTACGGAAAGGGATGAGAAGGGAGCCATTACGCACACCACTCTTACGATGCCTACAGGACTAGCCACTCTCACGTGGTGGAATACGGAGGCCGGACGAGGCTGTCACTACCCGCCGGCTACCACAAGCAGTCTATGGGGCTAGGTGTATTTCAAGGTAACCTCAAGTCTAGGCACCACGCCTACACTATCGATCACTACTTCACTCAGCTCTCAAGCAAAGCAATCACTCAGAGCAAGATAAACTTACTATGATATGAACGAGAAACGATAAGACAAATACAAGAAAAAAATAATGCTTAATTAATTAGAGGAGACCAGAGTTACTGAACAAGATCCGGATGTAGCTACTAGAAGAGGAGCTGCATCCGCCGAGGTGCGAGCTAGAGGAGGGGCCGACACTCCGGCTCCTCCCGGAAACTCTCACCTCAACTCTCACCCTATTTTCTAACTATAATAGTGGCAGCGCTTCGCTTCTTCCCCTTGTGTGTCTTTAAGTGAGGACAGGGGTCTTTATTTATAGTGGAAGGAAACTTGGGAGTGTGGAGCACCTCCTCTTCCTTCCAGGGGAAGGTTCCCTCTTTTCCTCCTTCCCTAGATGCTACTTGGAGCAGAACCGACGTTCTCCTGCGGTAAAATCGTGCGCTAGGTAGCTGGAGGCAGTGCTGATCCCGTGGCCAACCACAGGGCGCCACGTCGTCCCTGGGTTCCTTCTTGCGTACGCCGTACGAGCGCAGCTCCCTGCGCAGTGTCCCGGTCCGGCCTGCGGCCGCATGCCGCGTGGCCTTGCACCTGCCATGCGTGTACGTGCGCTGCCTCACGCCTACCTTGGCCCGCAGCTGTGGGCCCCGCGTGTCCCCTGCATGGGAGGCGCCAGCTCCTGTGGCCGACCGCGCCAAGCAGGTCCGCCTGCAGCCACGTGCCGACTATGGCCGCGCGCGAGCCTGGACGTTGACCCCGGTCGGTCGTGCCTGCAGTGCAGCGCGTGGGTCCCAGGGTTGTTGGGCCCGATGGTGGACCCATGCGTGGTGAGGTGGGGTGCTGACGTCGTGATGACGTCAGCATCCCGTAATCTATTGGGCATGTAATATCTTCTGCACCCGCACTCCAAAGTAGACAAATAATATATCCATTTTGATCGTCTCGACGAGCCCGTCGCAATGGTGCAGTCCAAATTGGCATTTTAGGTTGTTTGTGATAATACCATATTTTATTCTATAATTGCTCATTTGCACCTGCAACCAAATATACACCAAAGCTCGTGGAATTCGTTAGATTGGAGCCCTATAGCTATGTTGCATACTTTCATGGAGTAACTTTTATCCGAAGTTGACGGTCGAAAATAGGGACTTAACGACTGTCAACAAGCGCCGGGTAGAAAGCCGCCTGGTAGGGTGGCCGTGACGAGGACGACGGTGCCGCGTGGGAACGATCAGTCGAGGCGGAGCTGGAGGACGACTGGGGCTACCATGGAAACAGTGGTAGAGCCGGGTTGCCGCGGTAGTTGACCGCGGCAAGGAACCTCGTGGTGATGGCACCCATCCTGTGGAACGTCTCCTCGATCTCCTGGTATGACATCTGGTTCAGTCTCGCTGTCGACTCCTCTATAATACCTGAAAGGTCCGCAATCACGTCGAACTGCAAAAGAAATCTTTAGTAAATTGTACAATGTAAAGTACCATAAGGAAAAGGCGGTGAATTTTCAAACTCATCGCCACGTCGTAGTGCTGATCCCGTCGCACCGGGTACGCGGCACTAGAAATGAGCGCCCTCGCCGCGTCCGGGACCGGCGCTGGTGGCTGTGGTGGGACGTACATCACACGCGACCGAGTCCTCGGGGTGTACCACTGGATGTACGCCTCCCACGTTGTGTCGTCGTGGGGCCGGTCCTCCGTGACGAGGTTCTGCGGCGCGGTAGCCCAACCGTCCACGTACGGTTGCACCATCTGAACCCAAGAAACACGCCCCGCAACTCCCCTCCGAGAACACTACGATGAATTAAACATATTTGTCAGCGGCTGAAATCTTCGAACGCTGAATTGAATTTAAAAATTAACGAGAACTCACCTATGGTGGGGGCTAGGAACAGTGTGCACCACAGGGTAGTGGTCGAACTGCCTCAGCACCCTGTGGACGGCGTACTCCCCACGTACATGTCGAACAGCAACGGCGTCCTCGTCATCCAGTAGTGATGGTCTCCGAAGCACAAAGACGAGAGGCCCTGTGGTGTGCGGGTCGCTACAGCCTCCTCTGAATAGGGCGTCCACCTGACGTCTGCGTCCGTGAGAGCGTCGAACTGCCCGACGAAGTCCTTGTACGCCCTCTTCGTCTGGTCGTGGGCGTACGAGGTCTGCATACAAATCAAATGTGAACCCTAAATGTGGATTGAACAAACTAGACAAAATGTAAAGACAAATTGAAAGTGAAAGGTAAGAAATTACCTTCCGAAGGCACCACAACGAGCCCATGGTCAAACAGTCGCGCGGGTCGTGGCCCTCTGGCAGGGCCTCGTACGCGTAGAGGGGAATGACTGGCCGACCAATCGCAAACCGCTTGTGGCACCAGAGCTGAAGAAGGAGAGGACAGCCGAGAAAGATCGGCTCTGCCGAATGACCCTTCAACACCCCGAGCACAGGCCCCTGTACGCGCTCGCAAGAACAGAGTTGGCCCAACTGATCCGGGGCACGGCATGCAAGGGCGCGTCGGCGATCCTCCGAGCGTGGGGGATCAGGTACTTCGCCACCGTGTCACCCTGCGAACTGCAGAACAACACAAACCCAAACAGGCGCAATAGGTACGCCTCAAAGAACCTGTCGACTGTCTCCTGCTCGGCATCATCTGCTAGGTAATCAGCCTGCACAAGCAAAATCAAACGTTAGTTATATTGTCTCCATATCTTCAAAAACGAAGAGAAATATGAGATAAAGGTACGTACGCTAAACTGCTGCAACCAAGTCAAGGTGGGTCCATGAACGTTCGCGAACTCCTGATACGGGGCGGGGGTGCGATCGTTCCGAGGAACGTTCGCGAACCGAGCGAGGAAATCCGTACGCCACTCAGTGGAGATGTCCGCAGGCCCCAGCGGCTCGCCCTCACAAGGAAGGCCTATCAACAACGACGTGTCCTGAAGAGTCACCGTCATCTCACCGACGGTGAAGTGGAACGTGTGGGTCTCCGGCCTCCAGTTGTCCAGAAGCGTGCTGAGGAGGGAGAAGTCGAACTGGAAGCGTGTCATGCGATCCTTTCGAGGAATCGTGTCACGCAGGCTGTCCCCCTGGACTAACCGCGCTACAGGCAGGAGTCCTGCAGCGCGTAGCCTGAAACAAATAACGTAATTTGTTAGTTACAACAAAAGGATAAATGATGGTACAAACAATAACATAGCATTGGTTCACGTACTTGGGAACCCAAAGGTCGTGGATCGGCAGCAACGTGTGCGTAGTGCGGGAACACACGTGTCCAACATCCTCTCCGAGGACGGTGGACAGGAACGAGCGGTGCCTGCGGTCGATCTCCCTGTCCAGCAACTAAGGCGTCACGTACGCCTCAACTTCAGCACGAGCAGCCTGAGCCTGAGCCTCGGCCTCAGCCTCAGCCTGTGCCTGAGTCTGAGTCTGGTCCATTGCTGCAACTGCATACAAAAATTAAATATACAATTAAAATAACTAGATAAGTAATTTTCTAGAATTTCTAAACATGCTAAAGTAATTTCTATAATTTCTACACATGATAAAATAATTTCTACAATATCTAAAACAGATAAATTAATTTTCTAGAATTTTTAAAACATATAAACTAATTTTCTATATTTTCTAAACAAACTAAAGTAATTTCGATAATTTCTACAATATCTACAAGAGATAAATTAATTTTCTAGAATTTCTAAATGAATTAAAGTATTTTCTACTATTTCTAAATCAGATAAACTAATTTTCTACATTTTATAAACAAACTAAAGTAATTTCGATAATTTCTACAATATCTAGAACAGATAAACTAATTTTCTAGAATTTCTAAACGAATTTAAGTATTTTCTACAATTTTTAAACGAGAACAATTAATATTCTAGAATTTCTAAACAAATTGAAGTATTTTCAACAATTTCTAAAATAGATAAACTCATTTTCTACATTTTGTAAACAAATTAAAGTAATTTCGTTAATTTCTACAATATCTAGAATAGATAAATTTGTTTTCTAGAATTTCTAAACAAATTAAAGTATTTTCTACATTTTCTAAACGAGATAAATGAATTTTCTAGAATTTCTAAGCAAATTAAAGTATTTTCTACAATTTCTAAAACTGATAAACTCATTTTCTGCATTTTCTAAACAAACTAAAGTAATTTCGATAATTTCTACAATATCTAGAACTGATAAGTTAGTTTTATAGAATTTCTAAACGAATTAAAGTATTTTCTACAATTTCTAAACAAGATAAATTAATTTTCTAGATTTTCTAGAGGAGATAAATTAATTTTCTTTATTTACTAAACAAATTAAAGTAAATTTAACAATTTCCACGGTAGATAAACCAATTTTCAAAATTTTGTACACATGCTAAAGTAATTTCTACAATTTCTAAAACTGAAAAACTAGTTTTCTATATTTTCTAAACTAAAAAACAAATTTTATAAATCTAAAATAATTGAATTAACTAATTTCTAAATTTTCTAATCTAACTAATTTTCTAAATCTAAACTAATTAAATTAACTAAGAAAAGAAAAATGAAAAAAACTTACCGAGGGAGGAGGGGGAGGGGGGGGGCGGGGGGTCGGCGGCCGCCGTCGCCCTTTATATAGTCGCGGCTGCCGCCGTCCGCCACGGCGGTACGTGTCTACCGCCGTGGCCCACGGCGGGCGCAGTTGTTACCGTCGTGGGGCACGGCGGTAGGTGGCTGCGGGGCCCACACCCTGCAGCTAATCGTTGGCGGCCACCTTACCGCCGTGGGTCACGGCGGTTGGAGGTGCTACCGCCGTAGACCACGGCGGTTGGTTGCCAAATCTGAAAAAATTTCAAACGGTCGTATAATTTTGCAAAATGATTAAAAAATATAAAAAATCGAAATTCAGAGATAAAATGAAATCAATCCTTTAGGACTTGCAAAATATGACAACCACATAGCCCAACTCTATTACAGGCCGGCCCGGCCTGCCATTTCTTTTTTTTGAGAAACCCGGCCTGGCTTTTCAGTCAGACAGAACCCATCCAACCCAAACATTGAGCAGTAGACCTAGCCCAATATATAGGGGGAAGCACCCCATCGTAGTCTTTGGGAGGGGTTTTCGCCCGGACGACATTCGCTTGGCGGCGGCGGCGGCGGCCCCCTCCATCCACCGTCCAGGTGCCCGCCGTGCTGCTTCGTTTCCTCTGCTTCATCTCCACCCCCTTCTTCCGTGCTGCTCTTCCTGCCCTCCCTCTCTGTTCTGCTCTTCCTCCCCTCCCTCGCTTCTCTCTTTCTAACAGATCCATCTGCCAAAGCAGGTGAAGTCCCAAGACCTGCGTCGCCGGGCTCACCGGCGGCGGCTTCACTACCCAAAAGAAGTCGACAAGAGGTTTTTCTCCTCCTTCGTCTCACCTACCCCCGTCTTCTTTGTCCATCCGATGTTCACGTTTTTAATTTTCTCCTGTGCAGCACTGATCGCTTCGCATAATCGTCTTGATCAGACGACTGAACTTCCCGACGGTGCCAAGGTACCCCTTCTACTTGTACCTGATTGATTGCCTTCCAAGGTGATGGAAGTTGCGGTTGAAATGAAATGCCCTTTGTATTGGGTAGCAAGGAGGGGAAGTGAAACTGGTCAGGAATAAATTGCGAGGTAGCGAGGAGGGGAAGTGAAACTGGTCTGGAATAAATTGCGCCTACTCAGCTAGAAGTGGAATGCCAAGAATTGCATGTGTTATTTGTGGAAATTCAAATTCGGATTCTTCGTACACATGGGTCAGCACACCACAAACTATTACAGGTTGCCTTATAATGATATAAGGCCCTGTGGACAAGCATTATTGAGATACTAATGGATAATGGGTTATTTTTGGAATTAGAACTATCAGAAGGTTATAACGACTTATGATTGCTCACATGAGGTAAAAATAGTATCATACTTCTATATTATTTTAATTAGGTCATCGCTCATGCACGTTTCACTCTTTCAGAATCGTGTTGGAGTCAACCTGGAATCAGCTCCTTTTCGGAACTCCCTTCTAATGTGGGTCCCTCACATGCGGGCCTTCTTGGCACCATGTTGGTTTGACACCATGTCAGAGGGTATTTCTGGGGAGGAGGCTCATCTGTTGGAGAAATCAATGGCATACACATCTGTCCTAATCTCGATGAGAGGAAGAATAGAACAATGATGTAATGTGTAGCGTAGGAGTCAAATAGGACCATAAAGAAGTCCTAAAGACAATTGTTTTTTCCTACAATTTCTTTAATGAGATGAGATGTAACAATTATTGATTGATACCTTTTCACTTGCTTTACTGTTGATTGATACATTTTCACTTTTGCTGCCAAACTTTTTAAACCAGTCTTAGTGCACAGTTTTATTGCAGTCACAAGATTGAGAACTAGGTTACTATGTCAGACGGCAATGAGGATAAAACTTTGATGAAACTCTCATAAATGACCTTACCAAATAAGCAAAATTGTTGATATGGTATGAAATTTAATGTCCATGATATTTTTCATGAAGCTCCATTAAAATTGGTTTTCTCCTACTCCAACATCCTTATATCAAACTAGTGAGTGTATGTCCACGTGCTTGCTCTTGATCATTAGGCTTGGATTGAGTACTATGTTATTGTACCATCTTTGTGCTCCTTTGGCTAGTGAGCAGAGTTTCTTTCAAATAAATAAGCTAGCATTTAAGGTCAAATAAACCAAGTGGAGCGAGCTTTGAGCTCCCTTCTTGCATCAATGCAAAAACGGCAATGTTGTAAACACATAATTCTTGCTGTGTTAGCTCTTGTTGTATGAATTTTTGTGCTGTCTTTATCAATACTCTAGCACAGCTGTCTCCACCTTCTATAATGGTCTACCAATACTAGAGATTTATATTAACTGGTCAGAGCTAGGGATTGTGAAGACTGTCTGGTTCAGTGCAATAATTCACACTTTCTTGGACACACACTCCATGTTTCAGGCTTAATTTTTTGCCTTTTATTGGAACACTTGTGCCACTTTCTATTTCAGAATGGATACCCTTCTTAACTATCATGCTTTCTAATAGTTTGCTCTTTTTGTAAGAATTTTTGTGCTGTATTTATCAATACTCTAGCACAGCTGTCTCCACCTTCTATAATGGTCTACCAATACTAGAGATTTATATTAACGGGTCGAAGCTAGGGTTGTGAAGACTTTGTCTGGTTCAGTGCAATAATTCACACTTTCTTGGACACACACTCCATATTTCAGGCTTAATTTATTGCCTTTTTTTGCAACAATTGTGCCACTTTCTATTTCAGAATGGATACCCTGCTTAACTATCATGGTTACTAATAGTTCATAGACTCCAAACTAGAAAACTAGGTATGAATGTATACTGAACTATCAACAATTTCAAAAAATTTCCCACCGTCGTCTTTCTACTGGTGTTGGTCTGGTTGCTCCCTCAGTGAGCAATATCTATCATTTGATGAAGTTAAATTATCATGATTTTATATATTCATGATAAAGAAAAGCTACAAGGATTATTGTGAAAACTATCCCTTTTCAAGTGGTAGTACCTGTTTATACTATTTACTTAAACATAATATTAAAAATGAGCATGGTTTCCTTGCCGCATGGTGCTATGTATGTATATCCAGCTCCCGACCCTTAAAAATGTACACTTAGATCACATTGTTGAGTTTGTAAATCCGTCTACTACGTATCTATGTTTATGTTGATTCGACAGATCTTAAGATGCGGCAGGTAGCCAAATTCATGCTAAAGGAATACTAGCCCATAAATTAAATATGTGCGATTGTATCTGTTAGCAAAAATTTATTAGATATATCAATAATAGGACTTAATGAAATAAAATACCTACGAATTAGAATTTAGATGTGGTGGTTGTAATATGTTCATACATGTTTGCTTGCTATATTTCTTATGGAATGATATTTGTTAGAAATATGTGGCAATCAGTAGTTTGGTTTCTGGAATCCATACACCTAAATTAATGTTTAGGTGATAATATGGAACAATGGAAACTATCTCATGTTAGTTGTTACAATGGTAGATGTGGTAGTTTAGAAATAGATATTTGGTTTTGAATAGTTCTTTCATCGGTAAAAGTGTGTAATTTAGAAGATGTGTTGGGTATTTTGACTTGGCATATTTTTCTACGATAGCAAATATGGCAATTTAGAAAAGGTTAGTGTTCTAATGATTACTGGTGTCAGTGCTGATTCAAGTGCGCCAAACATCTGTACATATATTCTATTTGTTTCGATGAGAAGTTTTAGGATTTGCCTATCTTTCTAGCATGTATTGTTGGAGTATTAATGTGGTTTATGAACTTAAATGTGTATTTTAAGAGTTCAGGCCATGTGACGTTGCAAAACAACCTACAACACCGCTGGTGCATCTTTCTCAGCATAATATACTAAAATAAGACTGAATTATAATACTTTACAGAAAGCTTTTAATCAACATGGAATATGGTCACACTAAAAAGACAAGATGCAGTGTTTTGCTTTGATTTGCTAATAGTTCAAACCTATGCTAGATGCATTACCTATTTCTCCTGAAAATATCTTATTAACAACTTCCGAACAAACAAAGACGCATTGGTCAAATTTTCATAATTACCTTGTCCCACTCCAATTGTTCACCTAATGATTCATTATCCTTATGAAAAAGCAATTACATCGTAGCATTCATTTTGAATTTGATAAATGCATTACTTGTGATGCTGCATTGCCCGTATCACATAACAAACTTGCTCCATTTTTTCTCACTTTGCATTCTGAGACTAACTGGTGCTGTGGTACATCATGTTCTGTTAATTTCTTTTGGGTTAAGATTTTGTTACTCATTACATCACGTGTAACTGATCAAAGTTCTCTTTCAGGATGACAAATCCTGAAGATTTTGATTTCTCTTGGAAAGATATGCTGTTTGACGATAAGTTTGATATCGTACCAAGTGTTCGCGACCAAGGAAAGGCACACACATGTGTCTTTCAAGCAATTTCAGGTGGTGCTGAGATGGCGCTGAGAAGAAATGGAGCAGTTAGAAACAAACTGTGTGAAACACAGGTTCTAACGGACAAATTCATATCGGAATACGAGAAAACCTATGGTAAAATTCCAGAAGATAGCACCAGGCTCAAGAGGCTTCCCATGGCACTTCAGATGTTTTTGAATGATGGCCTTCCCGCAAAGGAAGGCGGTGAAGAGAAGAGGGTCAAGATACGTGAGTATCGGTCAATTGACCACTCCAAGTTTTTAGATGTAACGGCACTGATAGGCCAAGGGAGACCCGTCTTAGGGAAGGTAAGAATTGATGAATCATTTGGCAAGCTCAAACCAGGTCAGATATATGACTATGATCCAGATCTGGCGAAGAAAACTGAAGCCGACGAACATGTATCACATGCACTCGTTTTTGTAGGTTACGGTTCTCGAGATGGAGAGTGGTACCTCGTGTACCTCAATAGTCATGGAACCGAGTACTGTGAGGAAGGGTTTGGCCGGGTGTACTTTAGATGCGTGCAAGGTCTAGTGACCTTTGATTTTTGATGTCTGTCTGTCTTGTGGTCGTCTACAATAAACTGTAACAAGTATGTTATATATTTATGTGAAGATCAATTATTACTGACCTCCTTGCTATAATATAGTCAAGTTTTGTCCTCGGATATGTTTGATATAATATACTCGTCAGGAGAAAGTTGAATGCATTCAGGGTGTCTGACGTTTTATAGAGCTGGAGTAGCCATTATTTGTCTATGGTGTCCGTGACAACTGTGCCGTATTTCATTTCCACCAGAACAAGAAAGTTACACAATATGCTGCTTACAATCGTTTTTCGGCACACATGCGAAAATAAGAGCAAAACATGGTGAGCAACATGCATGGACGTTGCATTGGATGCACTGGCAGAAAGAGTCAAGAACACAACGAAAGAAACAAGGACAGTATGTTGAAAATTGTTTTACTGACGAGATGAAGTAAAAAGCCCAATAACGCCTGGGCCAAAAGCGGTCGAGCCAACAACACTACCGAGAGGAGGGAGAAGAGATCGGACAGGATACCGAAACGAACTCGAACGTTTTTATGCCCTTATTTAGGTTCGGCGCAGACGAGATTAACGATCTTCTCGTAGCCTCAAAAAACAAGGTGCCCACTTCCACTTTCCATCACAGTCTACTAGAGTTAAGAAACGAAAGTAATTTTAAGCTGGGGAATCTGTGCTAATCACTCTCCTTCTTATTCAACAATGCCTGCAACAGTCTCACGTCTTTGGTGCTGCAGCCGCCGCCGGGAAGAAGAACGACCCAGTGATCTCGGAGGGGAAGCTGTCGGAGGACTCGGTGCGGAAGCTGTCGGAGGAGGCGGAGGGGAACTGGAAGATTGCGACACATGGGGATTAGGAGGAGGTGGAGAGACGGCGGTGGCGAAGTACGAGAAGGGAGCCAGCGGCGGCGGCAGCAGACAAGGAGGAGGCGACGGCGGCGGCGAAGGAGGTGGCCAGCGAAAAGACGATCTTTTTCTTTAGCGCCGCCGCCGACGGAAAGATGATCAACCTGGTGAGCAAGGAGGGGAAGCTGTTCAAGATGTCGGAGGCGGCGGCGCGGCTGTCAGCTGTCCTCGCCGACATGATCGACCATGGCTGCGCCGGCGGCAACATCCCAGTACCCAACGTCGACGCCAGGTCCCTCGCCACGGTGATCAAGTACTGCGACAAGCACGCCGCCGCCGCCAAGCCCAGCTCTGGCTCCCACCACGGTGCCGCGGACGGCGCCGGCAGCAGCAGCAGCGTCAACACCGTGGCATCAGAGAAGACGCTGGCCGAGTGGGACCGCAAGCTCATCGACGACCTCACCCTGGACGCCCTTTACGACCTCATATCGTCGCTGCCAACTTTCTCGACATCAAGGGGCTCCTCGAAGCCACCTGCCAGAAGGTCGCCGACATGATGAAGGGCAAGACCCCGGCGCAGATCCGGTCGATCTTCCACATCGCCAACGACTTCACCGCAGAGGAGGCAGAGATCTGCAACGAGACCCCCTGGGCTTTCGAGGGCTGATTTGCCTTGATTTGAAGCCATTGCTGCGCCAACATTTCAGTTGATGTGCCCCAGTCTAGCGATTCAATTCTGCGTTGCCTCCTTTGATCCTTTCTGACTTGTTTCGAATCGATAGGTTCAGGTGGACTCTGAAGAACTGAATGTATGGTGAATGTTTTGAATTGCATGCCATTTCTCATCAGTCACATACTCACATAAATGCTATATCTCTGTTGCATGTGTTCTACTATCTTGATGGAAGGTGTATACTGTCATGGCTATCACTCTTGATCTGCTTTCTATTTGCTGAATACTTGTCACACGTCCTCAGTACATACTAATGGTCGCAGCATGATTACATATTCAGATTCAGATATCTCTGTATTTATATCCTTGCATCAACATGGAGTGAGTTTTATCCTAATTTGGCTCCTGTGCTCCTTTTGCATACATTCAGTTCAGTCAAACGATGGGTAGGTTGCTATGAGTCCCTTTCTCTGAGTATTCAGGAACTGATTTTGCAATAGCACTCTAATTCTGATTATATGTGTTCCTTCACTTCAGTAGTTCTGAGTGCATGATTTGGCATAAGTCAATAATTGGGAGAATATGTTTTCCATTATATTGTGCTTGTTTAGTTGTTTTGACTTTTAAGTAAAGTTTTGTGATTCGATGTGGGGCCGTGGGGGTAGCTAGCTATAAGATATCAGTACAAAATGGCCTGAGAAATGACAGCTTACTCTGCTTCCTCTCTATCTTTAATTCAGACTTTCCTGTTTTTCTCTTCCTTTCTTTTTTCTTTCATTTGGGTGTATGCCATCATGGACGGTATGCAACAGCTTCAGTGAGTAACTTTTTTTTGAAAAAAAGGAGGGGCAAGCCCCTACTGAATATATTTAAAAAGGAAAAGCCGAGTACAAAAGCAGAGTTACAAAACCCAGAACGGGAAAAAAAGGCAAATAAAGAAAAGAAGGAAGGCAAATTCGAACTCAAGATACAAAGCTAAAGAACTACTAGAGCTAAACCCTCATCCATGCTAAGAAGTTGCATAGACTGTTTGCGAAAACAAAATTAAGACAAAAGGTGGAATAATTGTCACACTCTGAAATTTCCAAATTTCAGGATGTGAATAACAAGGAAAATTAAACAACAATTTTCTCATAATTTTAAAAATTTTCCAACATTTATTTTCTTTATAGAAAATATAGTATAGAAAAACATTTGTTTGATTTTCTGAATTAAATAAAGGGTTATATGTGTGTTGCATTCATGCTGTTGCATCCTAATGTTTCTTGAGTGCAAAATGCTTTAAAATACATCTAGATCAAGTTTAGGTCCTTCTGAGAACTTCCAGCTTTTCCTGAAAATTGTTCTCACCTTTTCAGAGCTTAATTTATTTTATTAGAAGGCTCTGTAATCTTTCTCATGAGCTTCAAATATTTTATTTGAACTCCTCCATCAATCTTTAGTTTACTATATGTCATCTGAGCATTTTGCTACGCCTCGTTATCTTTTCAAAATCCTATAAACTATATCTTGCACTATCTTTTGTTTTCCCCTTCCCATTATTTCCTTCTATTTCTTTTCTTCCTGTCATTGTTTACTTCTCGAACCAAAGTGATATTGCCCTACACATAGACGACGGAAGGCACACAAGACCATTTTCCGTTTCTTGTTCCATCTTTGCCGTTTACGATAACCTAAATCTATATTTGCCTCAATGTCAAGTCGTCAGCATCTTATCTCTTATAGCTGTAGACGAATATGAGTCCAAGCTATCCGAGTTTGTTTCCAACAGGGGCTGGATCTGTTTGCAGCATGCAGGTTGCGTGGCCTATATAAACAGCAATATACACCTCGTTGGCTCTCTTTTCCATCTTTCTTTGTTCCATCGTATGCCCTAGGTCTGTGAGCCGCCGTCGACGTCATCCAAGACTTAGCTCTGCAACACTGCCGTTTACCTTTGTCCGCCGCGTACGAGTTGGTCGTGAGAGGGCTTCGCCACCAGGGGCATCACCGTGGTGCCAGGAGGTTCGACGTCACCATGGATCCATGTATCGTCGCTGCAGCTCACCGTTCGTCGTCCCTTTGACGATCGAGCTGCCGCAGGAGTAGAAGAACAGCGGAAGCATGTCCACGTTAAGATTGAATCCTAAGATGTCGTCGAGTTGGGCCACTGCTCCTCGCCGGACATCGTGTGTAAGCACTCCATCGTATTCCCATCTCTTCGTTGTTCTGTTTTTCCGCGAACCCATGCCTCTGATGTTTCCCTTGTTGCCGTGTCCTGTTGACCGTCGGAGGATATCGGTGACGACACTATGAGGAGTGTTACGAATGCAACTCAAGCTGCACGTTCCTCTGCCGGCCATCTGATCGAGTTCCATCATCGCCATCACGCCAAGATCGGATCGCCGTCCACCATTGGAACAACCCATGGCGTGAGGGCAGCGCCGAGCGCCGCCTAAGCTCGCTCGGTCAACAATCTCGCCGCCTCCGTGCAAGCCAGCGTTTCTTGATGAAGCCTCGCGAAGACGAGCTGCACCTTCCATGTATTCGCCGCCGATGAAGCATCATGCACCCGCGTGAAGATCGCCGTTCTGTGCCACGGACCCACGGTCACCTCATCCGCCGCCCAGATTCCGACCATCAAATTCCGTCCTCCATTATTCATGGTCCGTCGTGTGTTGTTGCTTCCTCATGCACTCTGCGGTGCAGATCAGATCAGACCTGGCCGGTCATGCAGCTGCTCAACCCCTCCATGGTGGCTAGTTATGTGCATCACTTCCACGGACCTACGCTGCCGTGAGCTGTGACAGCAGATGCTCTCACTACGTGAAAACCTCAAATAGGTCACACAACATTTGTAACGGGTCCTTAACACCCGTTACATGCACTCACATCTGTAATGGTTGTTGTTTGACGCCCGTTACCCATAAGCGTGATAGGCCGACCCGGGGTTCACCACCACAATGCCCGTTACCAATGAAGACTTCTTGTAACGAGTTTCTTAAACGCTCGTTACATGAATTCTTTGTAACAGACGTTAAAATGCATCTGTTACGAAAATAATACCTATCGGCAACGGTCTTGACCGTTGCCGATCACTTTCGTACTAGAGATGCATGTTTGTTAGGACACGTCTCTTTTGATGGCGACCCAATTGGTGACGCTCGTTTGTTAAGATGTGTCTCCTTTGATGGCCACCCCGCACCGCCTTTTTTCTCACATCGGAGACCCGTGTTGTTATTACGCGTCTTTGTTTTCGCCTTCCGACAACACTCGCTCTCTCTCCTCAGAAGGCCACTCGCGTTCCGACAACACACACACACACACTCTCTCTCTCTCTCTCTCTCTCTCTCTCTCCAGAAGGCCACTCGCTCTCTCTCCTCAGAAGTCCCTGCCGGCCTGCCTCGTTCACTGCCGCCAGCTGCGCGCGCTCTGATGATCGCGCTCTCTCTTCTCAGAAAGCCAACACGGCAGCAGGCCGGCCGGCTGCGTATGCGCGACGGTGAAAGGGGCCAGCGGATGTCGACCGTGGCGTCATCCAAAGCAGACGCCTCCGTCCCCTCCCCCTCGGGCTCGGCGCCGTCCTCCACGCCGTCGTCGCGGCCGCGACGCCGCCTCCGATCCTCCTCCCCGGTCGCGGTCGCCTCGTAGACAGCAGTCCTCGTCAAGGTGGAAATTGCCCTCTTTTATTGAAATTGCATATGGTGGTCTACGTATCGGTAACGAGCATTAATTAAAGCACGTTACAAAAACTGATCAATGAGTAACGTGCTAGTGCTTCATTTGGAACGCTCGTTACAAGTATGCCAACAATGTAACGAGCAGCATAAAAGGCTGTTACCAATACTGACCGGTGGGCCCCAGAACTTGGCCCTTTTGTCGAGATAGAGGAGACGCGGGTTCACAGCAAGTGTCTCCTTTAGTTGAGACAGAGGTGACACGCGTACACAACAAGCGTCTCCTTTTGTCGAGAGACAGGAGACGACGAAAGGAGACGCACGTACACATCAAGCGTCTCCTTTCGTTGAGAGATAGGAGACGCGCGTAAAAAAACGTCTCCATTTGTAGAGACAGAGGAGATGCAGGTTCATAGAATGCGTCTCCGATGTTGAGTTTATGTAACGGGCTCTATGTTGGTGCCCGTTACCAAAGTCCCCTATGGGCCTAGAGAAACATCAATTTCACGTGTCTAGTTGTGGTAACGGTCGTTGTTTGCCATTACGAATACGTGTTATCAGTAACGGGCATCTGCCCATTACCTTTCTTCGCTCATTGTAACACTTGATCGGCAACAGGTGCTTTGCCCGTTACTAAAGGCCATCTATGCTCGTTACCAAAATGAGTTTTTCACGTAGTGTCTCATACTCGCTGAGATCGTCTCGTGTTTTGCCGAGCTCGCCGTTGCTGCCGCTGGTGAGAACCTCCATATGCACCCTTTTGTCTCACTCTATCACACTAATCGTTTGTTACCAACCGCAACATGTTTGTTAGCTACCTATGCATGCGCGTCCATCCATCTTTTTGTCTCTAATCCATGCTACCTGAAACTCGTCGTGCTGCCTATGGCCATGCCTTGTTGATCCTTGCTGCCTCGGTGCTGACATCACCTCCTGCCTTGCAGCAATTTTGCTGGCTATCTGGTGCAAAGCACATGCATATGGAAGCTCGAGCAACAAGAAGTAGCCATGGAAAGGAAGTCACTTACCTCTACTACAAAGAAACGAAAGAATGGAGAAGGAAGCGACCCCACCTTAGGCCCACTTTCATACTCACAGAGTGGCCCACTTTTCAGGTCACGACGACGAACGAAGAGGAGGGGGGATTGATTTGGTCGTCGTCGACCGCCCTCCCACGCACTCCCGCGTACGCCCGCACCCTCCCTCCCAATCACGCCCATCAATCCCGCCCGTCAATCACGCGTAAATTGTTCCTTTTTCCTTTTTTGCGTTTGAATTTCCTTAATCAATCACACTTAAATTCCTCTTTGCTTTCCTTTTCTATTGTGTTTGAATTTCCTTAATCAATCATGTGTATCAATCACGCGTAAATTGTTCCTTATTTTTCTTTCCCTTTGCTTTTGAATAATTTCCTTAATCAATCATGCGTAAATTGTTCCTTGTTTTTTCTTTCCTTCTATGTTTGAATTTCCTTAATTAATCACGTGTATCAATCACGAGAAAATTGTTCCTTGTTTTTTCTTTCCTTTCCTTGTGTGTTTGAATTTCCTTATTCAATCACGCGTCAATTATTCTTTGTTTTTCCTTTCCTTCTTAACACTTTTCTTTTGCCTCCATCCATTTGGTATAAAAACCATAGCTAGGCTTTCACTTTTCCTTTTGCCTGCACGAGGTGCCCCCATCCTCCGCGCCGTGTCGGAGGAAACAGGCTGCGCTGGCAGATCTGTGGAGGCCGCCATAGCCACGAGGTCGCGCTGGTGGATCCGTGGTGGTCGCCATTGCCGGGGAGGCCTCACGCTCGAGCTTGATGTGGAGGTGAGGGAGGTCAGAGAGGGCTGGCGGGGAGGGAAGATGGAGGAGGCGGGGAAGGAGGAGCTGCCGGCTAGCACAATGTTGAGGGGCTAGCGGACGGCGACAGCTTGCAAAAGGTTTGGCCCCATCACCGTTGCAGAGGACCAACGCCCCAGAGCTTGTGAGTTCTTGGTTCTTGCCCTCTGTTTGTTTGTACTGAATTTCTGAAGCTTCTGCTTGTCACTGATGAAAAACAATCTTTTTTTAATTTGCTGTTAGGTGATCCAAAAATCATCCATCGCAACATTAAGGTGGCGAACATCCTTGTGGATTACAACTATGAGGCAAAGGTAATTAATTAAGTTGTGAGTGTTCTTGGAGCCTTTTTGGATCGTGGTGTTAAAAATAACACAGAATGATATTATTATACTTTCTTGCTAATTTCATACTGTGGGTTGAACTGCTTCTATACAGATTGCGGATTTTGGGGTGGCCAAACACCAAGCACGCATGTAATGGAAACTTTTGGGTAAATTTCTTAGTGTCTTTGTCACACCACACCCAGCAGTTTGCCCTGTGCATTTTAAACTGCTGATGCATGAACCAGTGCATGTGGATGTAGACTGAATGTGTGCTGCCACTTCCGTTTGTCTTCAGATATTTGGTGCCAGACTACACCCCGGGCAAAATTAGCGACCGATCTGACATCTTCTCCTTCAGCGTGATGCTTGTTGAACTGATCACCGGGAGGAAGGTTTTCCAATGCATCTTCGGATTATCAGAGTACACTTATTTCTCCTGAGCGAGTATCCTCTTTTGGACTTGGACCCAATGTTGCCATTCCATGTCGTTGCAATAGTCAGTGCTTCATATGAGCTGATAAAAAACTATCTTTAAGTTCTATCTATTGTTACTCGTGATTTTTTGTTCTGTTTAGATGAAAATATCACTTGACATACTGCTTCAAGCAAGAGATTGGTGCTGTTAGGAGACATACATACATGTGTATTGCTTGTTTGCTGCTCAGATATTATATGTCTCCATCAGCCCAATAAAAATGCATGTCGAAGTATGAGTTATCACAAACTGTCGTTTGCATACTTTCAGGTTACTATAACAAATATGCAGTTTTACTTTATCACTCAGATTGATATTATTTTGCAGGAAAACAAAATTAAGTCCATTTAGAAGGTAATGGAATTTTATTTTTATTGACGCAAATCAGTGTGTTGAAAGATTATTTACTCTCAGATGGTTCAGAAAATAAAACTATAAGAAAAAACTATATAGATAATTTTAGCAGCCAATAATGAAACTCTTTCAGGTGAACATTTTTCTTCATATTCGATTTGTACTTGTAGATGTGCTGGTCAATATCATTGGTATTTTTAAATTTGCTTGTCTCTGCGATGTTTATGCCCTTAATGTTAAATAAAGAGAATATTTTTTGAGTAGCATGGCCAGCAGAAAGGCTAGGATAGGACCTGAAAAAAAAAGAATTTGGTTTCTATGCCAAGGTGGCATATGTATCTTTTTATTCTCAAATATATGTAGATTTTTAGGGTTAATGGGTGCTGCACCCTGCTGGTTTCTAATAGTCAATCGACTGGAGATGAAATTTTTTTACCAAATTATTACATGTCAATCTCCTAATAGTCAGTCAATATGTAACAAAATGACTTCGTATTTTACTAAATACCTTGTTTATTGAACCTGACGTATCCAAATTGACTCCTTCAATTTGAACATTTTTTTGCTCCAACACTGCCTACAATATTTGCTCTTATCCATTAGGTTGTCAAGTGGAGGGAGGAGGCAGCAATGGAGACATGTGCAGGAAGCCACAAGAAAAAATTAGTATGACCAGCAGCTCCTTCAATGTGAGAATTCTACTTGAATTCATCTGGTGATAGAGGCTGCTATTCTTTTTTGGTTTCTTAGAATCATATTTGATGTTGATGCTCAGTTTCATGGTTTGTTCTTTTGTATCCAAGGATAATGATGAGCTCTTTGCTGCTGAGAGTAGACCGCCTCACAAATATTGAGGTGAAGGCTCAACAAGGTTGTATATAGCATTGTAAGCAATGCTTAATATAATTAAACATCCTTCTAGATTGTTCTCCGTTGATGAATTTTGTCCCGTGGCACCCTGGGACGGGCAACCGTGTCTCGTGCATGCGGCCACATCCAGCGGTAGACCCGGTGCAGTTCCCCTTCTGCACCCGCCCAGCAGGGATAGTCCACCGAAGTCTAGTGCTACTGCGTTGAGGAGCAAGCCCAACGGTAGTGGGCGGCAGCATTCGCCCCTTGCGATGGGAGGCACAACAGAGTGATGGAGTGAGGATGTGGATGTCAAAAGAATGAGCGTTCAAAGAAAAACTTTTTTTGAGGTTGGATCTTGATTTAACTATTGAAAATGTAGAGCTTTTCGTTGTGTTCTCAGTAATGGTAGCCTCTATCCGTAAAGAATGCTAATTCATGATAGTTGATATGGGGATGAGAATAAGTTAGTTGGCATTGTTTTTTATGAAGCTGTCTTGTTGATTAATCAATTTATCTCTTTAAGGTTATTTATTTTACTTCACAACAATTTCAAATTATAAATATAATTAGAGCTTCACACCCTTAATTTTTAACATCACTTTTGCTCCATCCTATGATATTGGACTATTGTTTCTAAGGCATGCTTTGGTCGCGTAGGTTTTTTGCATGTAGGATGATGAGAATTATTGACATTTTATAATTAAGTTATTTTTAATATTTTTTATTTTTTTATATCACGTGTATGTTGCACGTGCACTCTTCCACTAGTACATACAAAAGCAAAGAAGCCGAGCATCTGCCATGCAAGGATTACATCATGGTGAGATCATATGTATGCAACAATCATTTGTTTTTTCTTTTCCCAAAATCATTAGAATGGTTATAAATTCTATATTTCAAAACTTCATAAATCTTGTAGCCTTGACAAAAGCTCTAGTGGTCTTTAGGCCTCGACTATCTTTAATCTGTTGAATACTCTATAAGGAATCGGATGCTCGTAGCCTAAGAGGGGGAGGGGGTGAATTAGGCAACTTAAAACCTTAATCTATGGCTTCACTACTTTGCATAAAGTAAACTAGATCAAATCTATCTATATGTGCAATCTAAGGTTGATGTAGTGTGAAACCCTCATCCCAAAACAAGTTTTGCAACCTATAGCCAATCCTAGCATGATACTACTCTAGGAAAGTAAAGGTAAGCAAGGATTGCAAGAGAGTGCGGAAACGTAAAGAGGGATGATAGGAAGCAAACTCTTGACACGCGATTTATCCCGTGGTATCGGTAGGCACTAAACCACCCCTAGTCCACGTTGTTGAAGCACTCACACAAGAGTATTGCTTCCCGGTCACCAAGTCTCTCCCAAGAGTACCACTTGACTTGCCACAAAGGCTCGCCACTTAGGCACTCGCTAAGCTCCCTTGGTCACCTTGATGCCGCCTCCACTAAGGAGCTTCTCCACTTAGGAAGGGGGTCTCCACGTTACCCGCACAAAGTGTCCTCGCCACTCCACACCAAGCCGGAGGGTCGAAGACGATTGCCAGTGAGCCACTTAGGCCCCAAGACTTCCGGCGCACCTTGTACAACTTGATTCACTCAAGAATCACCTCACAAGGTTGGCACAACCTTGCACTCACTCAGCTCTAAGCTAAGCCTAGCACTAAGCACATACACAAAGCATGTCCAAGCCTATGGATTAGCAATTTAACACTTGGATGGATTGGATATGATCTTCTAGGTGTCTTGTACTCTTCTGCACTTTCACACAATCCATCCACCTCAAATGGGTGAGTGGAGGGGGTATAAATAGCCCAAGGCATCCAAAGAGCCGTTGGCTAAAAGCTGCAGAAAGTAGTATCATCGGATGATCCGACGCTATGTTTTTCCGGGCGTCGGATCATCAAGTGCTACTAGCCGTTGCCCTTCACTGCACATGACCGTTGACACAATTCATCCGACGCTTCATCTGACGCACTGTCAGTTCATCCGGTGCTGAAGACCTCGCGGCCAAAACCTCTCTATTAGCTTCTTCAAGGCCGTCGGATAGACCGACGCTTCCACTGGCCATGGCGTCGGTTCATCCGGTGCTACTGAATCTTTCTTGGTGCGTTTCTGTCTTGATTCAAACTGAGCGTCGGATAGACCGACGGTCGAACCAACCGGACCGTCGGTTCATCCAGTGCTACTGTCTTCTGCTGCTTTGCTTCTTCCAATCATCCGACATATGTAGGAATTGGACCATTGGTTCATCCGACGGTGCCAGCTCACTTGAGGCTTCTCGCAGTGTACCAAGTACTCCGACGCATACACCGACGCTTGTTCCAAGGTATCGTCGGTTCATCCGACGGTGTTTTTTTTCTTCCTTTTCTTTGCATCTTCAACTTGTCATTGCTTCAACTTAACATACTCAACATACCATCACTTACTTAACATGCCATCACTTAGCCTCAAAATATATACTAAGTCCTCATTTTTTTCTATGAACATGTTAACTTGGACATGGTATGTTAACTTGTGATAATATCCATGGGACCTAAGAATGCCTACAAGGACATGCTAGACAATGTGGTTAGTCCCATTACTTGTGTTAGCATGAATCACCAAAATCAACTCAAACAAATGGCAGATGGGGCCATGTTCGCTACATACTCCCACTACAAGAAAACCACCGACTAGTGACGCAAAAAAGGCTGTTTCTCGTCATAAACCGCAATTAATGACGCCGGTTGTTACAAAAACGCTCCGTTATTAATCGAGCGTCACAAACCGTGATTAATGACGAGACCTTATTTCTCGGCGTCATGAGTTTAATGGCGCGTGGAAATTCGTCTATACAATGCGTCATAACTTCGTTCCTGCAGCTTTGCCATGCTGGACAGAATCTGATGTGGCATCCGATGTGGCAGGCCAATTGTGACAAATCGTATGCGTCATAAAACGAATTTGCCCCGTTTGTAGCTGGGTTGAGCCCAAAACTGTTCCTGTAGGCTGGCGTTGTTCATATAGCCCAAATAAGATTTTGTTGGGCCCAATTGTAGCTTTTTAAATGAAATTTGTTTAGGGTGGGCCTGTTTTGGTTGGGTCGAGTCCAACAAGTGCGCACATTGTTGCGGCCTTCTGTGTCATGTTAATTTGACAAAAAATGACTTTTGGCCCAATTAAAAGTGGGCTAAGCCCACTGAAGGACAATATAAAATTAACTAATCACGCATCAGTATTAATGGATTTAATTTCAATTCTGATCCTTTTTTTGAATAATTCCGATCTGGTTGGCAAAGTAGTAATCAGCATATATTTCTTTATACAATAAAGCAAACTATTGTTTATTATCAAGCACGACCATATTGTTCATCACATATCACAAACTATTACAAGATAACAGTATCACAATGAACATTGATTAACAAAGCTAAATCCAGTTCATAATCACAAGAGAAAGTGGAGATTTGATCTAATGATCTTAACCTCTTCATCTTTTACTGCTAAGCAGTAGACGAAGGAGGTCCTCACTGTCTTCGGTTAGCTTCTACAACCTCTTAATCTCATCAGACTGCATTTTCAGAGTTGATTCTGATTCTCCGGTCTTCTTCTTCAAGCTACATAACTCTTTCTGGTGAGCAACAAACCGTTGTCGAAGTTGTACCCCATCCTGATTGGGAGCGTCAACTCGCTCTTCATCAACACCACTACATAAGGATTTGGTACCCATTCTTGAGCACTCGGCTGCCTCTGTTTTAATTTGTTCGGGAAGAAGCATCATTGACTTGGTAGCTTCCATCTAGCAATAGTGGATCCCAAGTTAGATTAGGACCTTGTAATTGATTCAAACTAAGGAAACAAAGGTGTTAAGTTTGTTACCTTGGAGTAGATCTGAACAGGAGCGACTTCAGATGTTGACCCTTTGGCCTGCTGAAATAAGTACAAGAATAAGAGGTAAGGGTTGAGATCATTCGCAATCGGAAACAAAGGTGTTAAGTTTGTTACCTTGGAGCAGGTCTAAACAGGAGTGACTTCAGACGTTGACCCTTTTGCCCGCTGAAACAAGTACATGAACAAGAGGTTAGGGTTGAGATCATTCGCAATCGGAAACAAAGAAGGTGTTGAGTTTGTTACCTTGGAGCAGGTCTGAACAGGAGCGACTACAGATGTTGACCCTTTGGCCTGCTGAAACAAGTACAAGAACAAGAGATAAGGGTTGAGATCATTAGCAATCAGAAGCAATTTCATTTATTAGGTTCAATGCGGTAAATGAACGATCACACCCAATCCATCATTACCCTAGCATGCAACAAAAATATGGAAAGCCAAAGAACATGGGTAAGCAATATAATAATTTCATCCTTTAATTTCTACAAACCTCAAATAAGTTGACTTGGAACAATCTCTTGCAGCAGGGAACAGAAGATCCACAATCACCCAAGCATGCAACAACAATATTCAAAGGCAAAGAGCATGGTGAAGCAGTCCAGTAATTTCATCTACAAATTTCTGCAAACCTCAAATAAAATGACTTCGAACAAATTCTTGTGATATGGTATAGTAGATACACAATCACCCAAGCATGCAACAACAATATTCAAAGGCAAAGAGCATGGGGAAGTAGTCCAACAATTTCATCTACAAATTTCTACAAACCTCAAATAAAATGACTTCTAACAAACTCTTGCGATAGGGTACAGTAGATCCACAATCACCCAAACATGAAAGAATATTATAGAAAGCCAAAGAGCATGCGGAAGAAGTCCAATAATTTCATCTGCAAATTTCTACAAACCTCAAATAAAATGACTTCGAACAAATTCTTACGATAGGGTACATTAGATACACAATCACCCAAGCATGCAACAACAATATTCAATGGCAAAGAGCATGGGTAAGCAGTCCAACAATTTCATCTACAAATTTCTACAAACCTCAAATAAAATGATTTCTAACAAACTCTTGTGATAGGGTACATTAGATCCACAATCACCCAAACATGAAAGAATATTATAGAAAGACAAAGAGAATGGGGAAGCAATCTAATTCAATCGATCAATACAGGGAGGAGACCGTAGACCTGACGAATATGACGGGAAGAAGGTGCTGAATGCCGTCTCGATTTAGTAGCCCGACCTTGCACCTTCAGCATGATGTTTCCACAACTGTTGCAGATCTGCGGCCGCCAGGGTGAGCCTCGGGGGAGCCGACGGAGCAATGAGTTTGAACCATCTTGTAGCTTCAAGGACGTTGCCAAGGAAGGTCGCCGCTCGTAGAAAAGGAAGGCCACCGCTCATAGCAGAGGAAGCCGTCATCGGTAGCTAGGCCTCCGTTGCTGCTTCCGCCGCAGATCTAGGTCTCTTCGACGGTCGAGGAAAAGATCCCCTGATTTTGGAAAATTACCAGGAGGGAATTGGGAGATCTGGTTTCCCTCTTTATTTGTTTTATATATAAATGAGGAGGACCAGAAGGAGGAGCGGGGGATTCAAAATTTCAAGTCCCACCTTTGTGGTCCAGAGCGGGAAACGAAAGACTTTGGATCATGGACCCAAAAGTCAGTGACCCAAACGAAAGACTGCTTGGGTGTCAGACCCAAACGTCAGTGACCTTACATAGAGGGGCAAGTTGTTGACTGGGTTGTCCGTGCCACCATTGACCATGGAATGGACAAACACACACAGGACTATACTCTACTTCATATTCACGTTAGACGGATGATCCGATATTCGCATTACAAATGTACTCACTGCAACAAAATAACGTACCGTTTCAACTGTTTATTACATGACTACAAACACTTAAATAAAACATTAAAACTACAGGAGACCCTAGTACAACTCTTCAGGTAATCTTCTACGGAGATTGTGCATAAATTCGAGATGATCAGTGCATACAACCACCCAATCATATGTTAGTATTCTGTGAGGAAAGATTCGCTCTAAGAGAGACATGCACTTGTCCTGCAATTGTGTGCAGTTAGCCTCAATTGCCCATCGTAGAAATGAAATTACAGTTTCCTCGCTTGCCATGTCCCACATCTTTGATGCACAGTGCAGTTTCAACCTTTCGACTTGGTACATGTCGGCGACCGAGAGTAAATAAGGCCAGGCATTGGTAGGAGTGTCCCACAAATCAGCCTCCTCCGGGAGTGATCCTTCACTAGCATATTTGATCAGGACCGAGAAGCCATCAGGGTGTGTGTCAATAATTGTAACAGTTTCAGAGCTAGACTCCACTCCTGGGACTTAGAGCATTGCCTCCATCACACAAGATACTTTCGCCACATCGGCATGTATCGCTCGTATCACCCGACATTCCGCACCTACGTGGAACACAACTTCCACAGGGGCTTGGGCTGCAACGGTTTGGCATATGCTTCTTTGCACTGATGGAGGAGGAACTTCAATGCAGTCGTCCTCCAGTACTAAAACAACATATGATATGTGTATGCGATCTTCACTGGATGTCACACGCTCAATGTCATGATGCTCGACCAGACATTTAAATCCTCTTGTTTGTAGATCCCGATTCATGAACCAAACTTCTTTTGTAGCTTGAACTCAAAACGTATCATCTTCATCGTTTGGGTCTCCAGCCATCGCACGCAATAATACTCGCATCTACGTGGAAGCAGCCACAGGTTTGACAAATAATAACATAATGCGACCGTATCACCATGTGTGAGTGTGTGTCTTCATAACAGCAATGAGACACGTACCATTTGGGGTTTGTGCAGAGGAACGAGGACGATGGCAATGCCGTCTGGAACATCCATCCACTGATGATCATTCATACCTATAGGATAGCAACGTAGTTTCCATTGACGGCCTCCCACCATGAACGTACCGGATTCCTTGAAGTTGCTCGCGGTTCCTTCGGCTTTCGCTTCCTGGCTTGAGACTGAGAAGTCGACTTGCATGGAAGGAATCATTTTAGCATCTAAAGCCATTAACATAAATGGCCTACATTGATCGTCTTGTGCCTAAAGTGTCTCTTATTATAGTGGGCCGGGAGTGAATGTGTCATTCCGAAATGTCCGTTCGTGGACATCAGTTACCACTCGGAATGGACGCGTCCCTTCAGAGCGGGTGTGGCCACGTTTGGGTCATGAACTTCCTAGTTCTAGTCCTTAAGTGCGATTCACAATGATCAACACGTCCGTTCAGAGGGGGTGTGCTGTGTGTGCACACAAGTTCGTCGGTTAACGCCCGGTGCCGGTGCTTAACTGCAATTCTCAATGATCGACACGTGGATCAACTTGTGAGAGCGTGTCGTTCCCAAACGCCCATTCGAGATGCCCTTCTGTGCTTATATGCATGTTAATATTACACACACACACAAAAGATATATTGCTATTCCAATTCCAGATTATTCCGTTTTGGTCTTGTCGCGTCAACAAGTTCATCACGTTTTTCAGTCTCCAAGGCCAGTGGGAATCATCAAGTGCGAATCCAGACCATTCGTAGACCTTTACAGTCACGACTCACGGAGCGTACCTAATCGAGGAGGACTTGTCACATCATCCTGCACCCTGCGTGTTGCAACGCAAGGACCATCTGGTCCATCTGATTACAGCGCCCAATCTTGTTATCCAGATGCAATTGACACCTAAACCATTACATAAATAAACGGTAGAGAGTTGTCTCGTTGTTGATGCGGCATGAGCTGATGTAGTGAGATAGCCATTAGATGCAGCTGATGTGGCGTGATTTGTCCGCAGGACTTTCTTGTGCTCTACAGAGAGGAAAGTCCAGAAGTAAACACATACCTAGACACGTCGGGCTCATCCCGTGATACCCATCGTCCACACATGTAATCGATGCACGCCACTGAGGATTCTGACCTAGATAGATTCCTATCACGCGTAGGCCTGACTATTGTTGACGCTCCTTAGCCTCACCACTAAGTGTGCACAAACGGCGACGGCGACAGGAATGCTTGTTGGCGCTTACAAGCGTCACTGCCGGGTTCACACCTCTAGTAACGAGGCTAAGGGACGTCTGGATCAAACACACGGTCACAGAAAGGTCCGCAAGCGCACGGATTACCGTTGTAGCACTTCACCCGGTGGTATTCGGGTTATCGTATTTATATTTTCCCGTGGGAGGAACTACAGCAAAGATGATCGAGTAAACGGTGGAGAATGACCAAGACTTGGCAAAGAGCTAAAGCGGGGGATAACGAATAAAGATATTCGAGGATAACTTGACACACGCTAGGAGATCTAGGTAAAAGACTAGAGAGGATAGCGAGCTGGGAGGACAACGAGACGAGAAAGGATCCTAACACAATCTATCTATTCTTGTCAACTCTAGGCAAAGGGCCAAAGCAAAGGATAACCAAGGCAAGCTAACTCGACAAGCTCTTCTAGTGCTGCAGGGGCATGCAAACCCGTGCCCTCAGACTGGGATGAGAAGGGAGGACTACGACGCGCTGAATCCTACCCGCCCGAACTAACGTGGTGGACTACAGAGCCCGTCCGGAGCTGTCACCTCCTTAGGGTACCACAACTATTCCATTGCGCGGGACACCAATCTAAGACTAAGGTAAGCTCTGAGCACCGTGCTCACAATGAACCAAAGAACCTTTCCCCGGATATCATGAAGGAAGGTCTCTCTCTCCGGTGAAACACCGGAGATCAAGCGAAGAACAACCACAACACTATAGGGTTCAAGAGAGCTATGCTAACCAAGACTAAACTAACTTTAGTCTAAACCAAGAATAAAGCTTCTAGAGCAAAGTAAAAGCTGAATGTAATTGACTCGAAAAGTGAGATAGAAGGATAACTTGAATTGTACTTGAGTCTAAACAAAGAAAGGATACAAGAGTAGTACCGGAACTCTGAAAAAGACTCCTCCGGAACCCCGAGACTAGCTCGACTCGACTCTAACTCCCAAGCTACACTAATCCTACTCTAAGTGAACAAAAGAGTGGAAATGAGATGCTCCAGCGCTGTGTGTTCATTCCAGCGGGTGTGAGGCTCCTTTTATAGGTAAGTGAGGTCGGTTGAGCGCATGGGCCCATTTTCATAGGTGCGGTCGGATGAGGAGGTGCGACTGGCCCTATGATCCACCGCCTCTTGACTTGGACGCTCCTGATCCTTGCTCCTGAGGCGGTTGAAGGTCGGTAACTTGAGTCGGTTTCGGTCGGCACAGCGGTTGGGAGGTGCGGCCGGCCCTCTAGGTGCGGCCGGCCCACCTCTATGCCGTGGGATAAACCGCCTTCGCTCAGGGACGCTCAGGATGGCCTTGGAATGACGGTTGTGGCGGTTGATCGGCCGGAGAGGTGGACCTATTGATCCAAGTGATCACAACTTCATCCATTCGATCAAACCGACGTTTCCTTGATCAATCTTGTTCATCCAAGTTGTGCACGTGGGGAAGGACTTGACTCGGACCAGAGACGTGGCACGGGGCAGGTGCAGCCGCACCTGCAGGGCCGGCCGCACCTGCCAGGCCGGCCGCACCTGTAGGGCCGGCCGTGCCTGGTGGTGCGGCCGTGCCTAGCTCGTGTGGCACGTTGGTTCCTTTTCCCCCTAAATGTGTACCTGTCCATGAAAATTGCAACACAACTCATGGAACTTTATTAGTATCAAAAATGTGCATGAAACTTGTTGTATACTCGTCTCGAACCCGAGGTTTTGACGGTCGAATCTTTGTTGTAAGGACCGTCAACAAACTCCCCCAAGCTAAACGTTTGCTCGTCCTCGAGCAAAGCCTAGACTTGGCCTCGGTGGATCAGGGATTGCATGGTGTTATCACTCGGCAAGTACCTGCGCACAAACTCCATGCTCTTCTTGCAAATTTGAAAAGGTTGGTACGGGAGAAGCTTAGCCTTACTTTACCCGTGGGGCTTTTAGCTTTCCACTTTGCCTTCGGAAGTTGAAAAGTAGAATGGATTTTGACTTTGCATCTCTCACTCTTCTTCTTTTCTGGATCCTATCTCGGAGTTTTTGAAAATTTTGCAAAGAAAGACAAGGTTTCTCGGATGGTTCCCTCGATCGCTCAAGTGGTATTTGTTACCTCACCAAAGGCTTTAAGCGAGCCTGAACTTCCTACTTCTATGGCTTGTATGTGGAGCTTTGGGTAGGATAAGTATGAGGCTCACTTGTGCCACATGATGTTGTTGAGCCAAAGACCGGATCCAAGAAGAAACTAGTCATGCAACTTGATCGAGATGTGCAAGTGTGTGGGATATTTTTGTTTGCTTTTCTAAACACTCCTTGCTTTGAGATTCTCCTCTTGCCTTTATTTTGGAGGGGGCTCATTCTTCACTCTTTTTTTCCTATGCTCTTTGATTGGAGCACATTTATTTTCCTATGCTTTTTGAGCATATACTTTTTTTTTTCAATGTCCCCTCTCTCCTTTTGCAAGAATACAAGAAGAGAAATCTCTTTGGACTTTGGAGTATTTATTTTTGGTGGATGGATGGCATGTTTTGCGTAACTCCCGGTGTAGGAGTTAGCATGTATATGTGGGTGTACGTGATCTCGATCATGGAAGCATGAAAAGATTCTACCAAGGGTCACAACAATTTGGCAAAACTCAATGGGTCACAAGCAAGCATATGTAGAAGGTTTATGCATTGATATCGACATATGGCTTTGGTAGGTAATATAACCATTGAGGAACTTGCTTTGTTTTATTTTCAAAAAAAATCGTCCGAGATTTCACCATACTTTGAGATAGAGTAGATCAACATTGTCGCACCATATCATACTAGTCAACAACCTAGATTTGGTCATAAGCATTTGCTTCCCATAAAGTTTTATTTCAGGCTCTTGTCTCAAAATGTACCAACAAGTTCAAAAAAAGCATAGAGCACAAAGATATGCACTAGGTTCTTGCAAAGCCTTAACTTAGCAACCATTCATCATTTCCGAAATGAGGGTATAGACAAGATTTCAAGCACATGGTTGAAGCAAATATTTTTCTTCTATTCAAAAGAGATAAACAAGATGTTAAAAAGTAGTTTGGATGGACATACCTTCCTTGATTGAAAATGGGGTCTCCCCCAAGCGAAATTTTGGCTCCCTGGTTGGCCTGTCTTGATTTTGGTGATGGGACGAGCACCTGGACGCTTGTAGTGGTTGTCTTGTTGGATTTGTGAAAAATCATAGGTTCGGCCGTATCACTTGGTACGGCCGGCCCTACTAAATTTTCACCAGGCACTCGTGTTCCCTCCTGTAAAATCCTGCACAAAAATTTTGTCGAGGGGAGGTACGGCCGTACCTCTAGGTTCGGCCGTATCACCAAAAATCTCCAAAACCGCTTTTCTAAGCCTTGTTTATTTACTAAATGCAATGATGAAAACAAATTTGAAATCTAAACATGATTGATGCATGAAATAAAAGGATTGAAAGGGAAATATGAGATAATTACTGGTTTACCTCTCAGTGAGGGCTCGTAGTTTAGAGTCCGTGAGCGGGACTCCTCCGGTTGCTCAATTGATCTTGGGCTCGTCCGGTCCCGGAGTGGAAGACTCGGACGATGCCCCCTTCACTCGCCACACCTTCTTTGTTTTATTCGGTGGCGATGAAGTCGGTGAGGCTTTGGTGGGGGTGTTCTTGATTTCTGCCTTCTTTCCCCCCTTAGCTTTGTTGATTGGTGTTGACTTCTTGGGTTGGTGGCGCCCGTTGGATGCTTTGTCTTGCTCCCAATGCTTCCACATCGTTGTAATGAGGCTATCCACCTTGGGCTTGGTCGGGACTACCTTTTCTTTCTTTTGTTTGGGTCATGGCTTCCTCCACCCACTAGCTTCCTCATCTTGCACTAGATAACATTGCTCTTCATTCGCTTGGAATTTGAATGTCATGTTCCTTCGCCCTATGCGGAATTGGATCTTCCCGGCTCCAACGTCAATCCTTGCATTGACATCTCTTAGGAATGGTCGCCCGAGAATGAGCGGAATTTCTTCTTGTGTGTCGAGGACCACGAAATCCGCAAAGACATACGAGCCTCTGACATTCACCAAGAGATTTTCTACTATGCCCTCAGGGTATTTGATCGATGAATCGGCAAGTTGGACTGTCATTGTTGTCGGAGAGATAGCCGGATATCCTAACTCTTCAAACATGGCTTTGGGCATGAGGTTGACACTTGCTCCAAGGTCACAAAGAGCATTCTTGATCTTTTGGTAGTAAATTGTGCATGTGATGCCCGGATATCCATTGTCCTTCTTGTGCAAGACTGGTGATTCGTCCCATGGGTCTTGGATTTGATGTATAGGCTTCCCTACATGGTTAGGTGCATACATCCCCCTAGATGGCTTACCCCATCCGGTGGATATGGCGCTAACATGCTCTCGGGTAGGCTCGGGTTGCCCCGGGATTCCACCCGACTCAGAAGAAGGTAAAGAAGCAGCAAGCTGAGCAAGTTGAGTTTTGATCATTTTATTAAAGCTAAGCTGATTCTTCATAGCGGAGGTGAAGGATTCTATGGTGGAGTTAAGATTTTCAAGAACTTTCTCATTGGCGGCTAGCTTCTTGTTTAAACTTTCATTAATCCTAGCTTGGCCAAAGACAAGATCTTTAATGGAAGGTTGATTATTGAAAGAGTTAGAATAGTTACCTCCATTTTGATTGTTGAACGGGAAGTTGGGCCTCGAGTTCCATCCTTGATTGTTGAAGTTGTTGTTGCGGAACCCGTTGTTGTTGCCATTGTTGATGAAGCTGGCTTCTTCCCTTGTTTCGAGACAATCATTGCCCGAATGACCCACATTACCGTAGACCTCGCACGTCATGTGCGCGTCCATGATTTTGGCGGTTTCCATGTTGCTTGATGCCTCCAATTTCTTCATGAGGAGGTCCATCTTGGCGGCGATCATGTCGATTCCATCGACTTGGTGTACACCGCGGGTACGGGGATGGAGACGGTCTCCATCACAACCTTGATTTGCCACCATCTTCTCGATCAATTCCTTAGCAGCTGGTACTTGTAGCGAGAAGAAGGCTCCTCCAGCAGCTGCATCTAGGTGCTCACGGGACGTACGCTTGAGCCCGTGATAGAAGGTTCGAATTAAGAACCACCTGTGCATGCCATGGTGCGGGCACGCGGTGATGTACTCCTGGAAGCGTTCCCATGCTTCCGGGATGCTCTCATCATTCTGCTGCTGGAAGCCCGAAATTCTTGCGTGGAGGGTATTGGTTTTGCCCACCGGGAAGAACTTTGCGAGAAATGCCTTTGAGCACTTATCCCATGTGTTAATGGCATCTCGCTCCGCATAAAACCATTGCTTCGCCTTCCCGAGCAATGAGAATGGGAATAGGTGAAGACAGATGGCATCATCCGTCACTCCGCGGATAGTGAAAGTCCTACACACCTCCAGAAAATGCTGGAGATGTGCATTGGCATCTTCATTAGGCTTGCCGGAGAACGGATTTGCTTGCACCATGTTGATCAATGCCGGCTTGAGTTCAAAGTTTCCGTCTCCCACCGTTGTGGTTGGTCCGGTAGGGCCATTGGTGTTGGAGGGGGTGGAAAACTCGTGGATCGTCCTCTCGGCCATTGGTGCTGACAAGGTGCTATCTACGGGATCGATGATGTTCGTTTCTTGATCCGAGAGAAACTTCTGAGGGATGAGGACATGGGGTCGCACTCTCCTCACAAGTGACTCCGGATTGTAGTTAAAGTTGAATTGTAGGTCGAAACCGGTCATGCACTACTCTGCGTACACGAGAGTAGAGCAAGGGTAAACCCGCTTAAATAGCGGTTCACCGGACCTTGATAATTCTACCACGATGTTTAAACGATATCTTATGCCAATTGCCTCCCCGGCAATGACGCCAGAAATGCTTGTTGACGCTCCTTAGCCTCACCACTGAGTGTGCACAAATGGCGACGACGACAGGAATGCTTGTTGGTGCTTACAAGCGTCGCTGCCGGGTTCACACCTCTAGTAACGGGGCTAAGGGACGTCTGGGTAAAACACACGATCATAGAAAGGTCCACAAGCGCACGGATTACCGTTGTAGCACTTCACCCGGTGGTATTCGGGTTATCATATTTATATTTTCCCGTGGGAGGCACTACGGCAAAGATGATCGAGTAAACGGTGGAGAATGACCAAGACTTGGTAAAGAGCTAAAGCGGGGGATAACGAAAAAAGATATTCGGGGATAACTTGACACACGCTAGGAGATCTAGGTAAAAGACTAGAGAGGATAGCGAGCTGGGAGGACAACGAGACGAGAAAGGATCCTAACACAATCTATCTATTCTTGTCAACTCTAAGCAAAGGGCTAAAGCAAAGGATAACCAAGGCAAGCTAACTCGACAAGTTCTTCTAGTGCTGCAGGGGCATGCAAAGCCGTGCCCTCAGACTGGGATGAGAAGGGAGGACTACGACGCGCTGAATCCTATCGGCCCGAACTAACGTGGTGGACTACAGAGCCCGTTCGGAGCTGTCACCTCCTTAGGGTACCACAACTATTCCGTTGCGCGGGACACCAATCTAAGACTAAGGTAAGCGCCGAGCACCATGCTCACAACGAACCAAAGAACCTTTCCCCAGATATCACGAAGGAAGGTCTCTCTCTCCGGTGAAACACCGGAGATCAAGCGAAGAACGACCACAACACTATAGGGTTCAAGAGAGCTATGCTAACCAAGACTAAACTAACTTTAGTCTAAACCAAGAATAAAGCTTCTAGAGCAAAGTAAAAGCTGAATGTAATTGACTCGAAAAGTAAGATAGAAGGATAACTTGAATTGTACTTGAGTCTAAACAAAGAAAGGATACAAGAGTAGTACCGGAACTCTGAAGAAGACTCCTCCGAAACCCCGAGACTTGCTCGACTCGACTCTAACTCCCAAGCTACACTAATTCTACTCTAAGTGAACAAAAGAGTGGAAATGAGATGCTCCAGCGTTGTGTGTTCATTCCAGCGGGTGTGAGGCTCCTTTTATAGGTAAGTGAGGTCAGTTGAGCGCTTGGGCCCATTTTCATAGGTGCGGTCGGATGAGGAGGTGCGGCCGGCCCTATGATCCACCGCCTCTTGACTTGTACGCTCCTGATCCTTGCTCCTGAGGCGGTTGAAGGTCGGTAACTTGAGTCGGTTTCGGTCGGCACAGCGGTTGGGAGGTGCGGCCGGCCCTCTTGGTGCGGCCGGCCCACCTCTATGCCGTGGGATGAACCGCCTTCGCTCAGGGACGCTCAGGATGGCCTTGGAATGACAGTTGTGGCGGTTAATCGGCCGGAGAGGTGGACCCATTGATCCAAGTGATCACAACTTCATCCATTCGATCAAACCGATGTTTCCTTGATCAATCTTGTTCATCCAAGTTGTGCACATGGGGAAGGACTTGACTCGGACCGGAGACGTGGCACGGGGCAGGTGCGGCCGCACCTAGCAGGGCCGGCCTGCTCCTGCAGGGCTGGCCGCACCTGCCAGGCCGGCCGCACCTGCAGGGCCGGCCGTGCCTGGTGGTGCGGCCGTGCCTAGCTCGTGTGGCACGTTGGTTCCTCCCCCCTAAATGTGTACCTGTCCATGAAAATTGCAACACAACTCGTGGAACTTTATTAGTATCAAAAATGTGCATGAAACTTGTTGTATACTGCTCTCGAACCTGAGGTTTTGACGGTCGAATCTTTGTTGTAAGGACCGTCAACAACTATATTCCGAGCATCTCACATTTTCCTTAATAACTTTAGCAATGCTACACCGAGCTCACGTGACCGCTGTAGTCCTTGATAAATAGGCGAGTGCAGCAGAGCATTCTTGAAAGGTGAAGGACCGAAACGGCGAACCAGAGAGGGGGAGGGGGGAGTGAATGGGAGCCGATAAAAATTCTTCTCGAAGGAGATAGAGGCTCCAACAAGATGAACACGGCTTCCAACACACGTCTCCGACTCAACTACCCAAGTTGGCCAAGACCACGCAGCTACTGGAGTGCTACTAGCCCTAGGAACCAACAACCACCTTCACGGACTCGAGAACACAGCGGAACACCAACTCGAGCCTCACTGACCTACACCGGTCAGGCCGGTGAGCATCACCGGTCAGATCGGTCCCTGCTGGTGAAACCTGGGAACTTCCACAGAAAGGCCCCTACACCGGTCAGGCTGGTGTAGCTCACCGGTCAGACCGGTTCAAGCCAGGAAACCTCAAATCTGCCAAACAGGCCTACCGAGCTCCAAACTGACCCAAACTCGAAACAGCAGCGACACAGGACAACAGCGAACTCACCCAGATGTTCACCCGAGCAAAACTCAACAAGAGTCTGCACCGGTCAGACCAGTGAGAGGCACCGGTCAGACCGGTGTGACCTGAGCTCTCGGGATGAACAACACCCGCGGGTCAACTCCCCCAAATCCAACTCCCGATCTCCCGAATCGCTCCACGGATTTGTGCAAGACTTTGGGGATAATAGGAACACCTCATGGGTACTCCATAGCCAAGATTTGGTCCACCAAAACTTGCTAAATCGAGAGGAATCGAAGAAATCCCGCCAAGAACACCTCTAACCCTAGAGCACGGAAAACCCCAAAATCGAGCCCCTTTGCTCACGGATTTGGGAGGGGAATCAAAGGGAAAAGAACCACGAAGGGTTCATACATACATCCCCCACCAAATCCCAAAGAGAAAGGCCTCGAAATCACTCCAAGAAAATCACCAAGAAAAGGCTCCGAAAATCACCAAAAAGAACGAACGGGAACAACACATCCAAGCCTTGAGGAACCACGCCGAATCATCTATACATCACAAAGAGATTCATACAAGGTCTAGCTTGCCGCCCGATCATCCTTCCCTCTCACAAGATCTCACCATGAAGCTCTCAAGCTAGTCCTATAGAAATCCTAGGGAAAATAGGAAGGGAAAATAGGAAAACCAAATGAGCTAGGGTTCCAAGAGTTGGCTGCCATCCTCTCACCTCTTGGGTTATATGGAGGCAACCGAAAGTCTAAAATGCCCTTACTAGCTAATTAGGGATACATGCCCCTCGAGGGTGAATTCGGAAATCTTTGTCATCGCTCCATCGGACGGATGCCCAGCGACCGCAAACTTGCTTAGCCTCGACGCAAGCCTTGCGATCCCGACGCGTGTCCTCCGCTTCGAAGTCTCCGGACTGCGTCGTCGCACACCGGTCAGACCGGTACCCACCGGTCAGACCGGTCAGACCCGCCGGTCAGACCGGTTCGATGCTGCTGCACCTCCATCTTCGGTTCTTCGGTCTTGGCTTTGTGGATCAACCAAGGAACCCAGTGGTTTTCTGGTGAACCACCGGAAACCCTGCGAACTCGGTGGAGCCTCCGCCAATCGCCACTCATGACTCGGCTCCCACGTAGTCCCGGCTCGACCTTGGTTTTGAGGCTCAACCAAGAAACCGTCCATGACTTCATCTTGCTGTTCTTGCCACCATGCGGCCCGCACTTGACCCCGCTGGCCACTGGGTCCCTCGAACGAAGCCTACTTGTCTTCTCCACACCTGGAGGCCTCACCGGCAACGACCTTTCACGCTTGTTCTTCACCTGCACCAACACCAGTCAAGCCGCAACCTGCACTTGCAATACTTAGCCAAGAATCAGTCCACACAACGTTGTCAATCACTCATCACACCAGGAAGCGACCATCCACCGGTCCTCGAACCACACATGGTCCTCAATCTCCCCCTTGATGAGTGCATTGACAACACACACATATAGTAACCCGAGAGAAAAAGAAAAGAAACGAAACGAACAAAAGAAACTTCAACAAGCGATCGAAAGCCAACGAAAAGCAAAGAGAAAGATCACTTGAAGAAGACAAGTCTCGGACCCCTTAGGCAAGGGCAACGGCTCGACACATCCGAGACAAAACATGCTCAAGCAAAGAGCACAATTCACCAATCCAAAGCTCGAAACCACAAAGAGCTCCCCCTGCACACATGCAAGCTCCCCCTGAACCAATGCAACTCCCCCTGGACGAATGCATGCGAACCACTTCATGAAACAGAGCAGCTGCAACAGCTCAGCTCTGACCGGTCAGACCGGTCACCCTCACCGGTCAGACCGGTGGACAAGATCGCCCAGCACCTGGGAACTGCACCGGCCAGACCGATGCCCTTCACCGGTCAGGCCGATGCCACTTGGGAAACTGCCCGAGCTCAAAAATAACTCGAAACCACTTGGAAAGCTTGTAAATGCGTGCAGCAAGCCAATTCAAGCTCGAACTTCCCCCCTTGTTGACAATGCATGAATCAAGCCAAAAATGCAAAAAATGTAACCTAGAGCTTCTCAAGTAGACAAAATTCAACATAGCATGCTACACACCTCCAAATGAGCAAGTTAGATACTCGATAGCTTCGTATGGACAAAAACTACAAGATCACCAAGTTTCACAACCATTGGACGAAGCTAAGATAGAATTGAGCAATTTTGTGAAAAATTAGCCTCTCATGAGCAAAGACCTAAACATGAGCGAAACATGTCAAAGTAGCAAAGCCACACAAACTTCATGCTAGGACAACCATTCTAATCATAAGACCATCACAAACACCCACAAGCACCTCATGTCATGTCAAAGCCACCGAGTCATGTGCCTACTTCTATATATGAGACTTCTCATTGGTAGGCATCATGCAACGGTTTAGCACCCAAAGCAAATTTAAAATGAGCACATATGACATGGGAGCACATTTTCCAAACAATTTACATTTCATTTTCAGATTCATATTTGGTACATGAAATATCTTTGCGACAAAAAGGAACTTATGCTCCTCCACAAGATCAAGCATGGGGGCTAAACATTCATGATGACAAATGAGCCTTTGGCCCCATATGATCAAAAAAAGCTATCCAACCACAAATTAAGCATAGTCTAGCCACTAAAACATGTCAAGATCATATAAAGGTATTTACTCACAAGAGAGCATACATTTGAGATTTTTGAAAAACATAGCCATCAACCATGGATATAAATCAAGATAATCAAGAGCTAAGCCACACTAAGCCATATCATACCAAGCTAGCTCACAAGAACCTATATAGCATACCATGGTGAACATTGTATATAGGAGAAGCTTTTCCTACACAAGCATATTATACAAAATGCATGCAAGCTATCATACAAAGATGACTATACATCATGATACAAATGCAATGCCAAATGCATGAAATGCATAAAGGAAAGCTATACATATGCTACAAAGGAGCTCCCACACACCAACTCAAGAAATCAAACAAACACCAAGCTCCCCCCGCAAACGAGTGAAAGTTACTTGATCTAGGGGTTTGGTGAAAATATCGGCTAGTTGGTCATGTGTAGGTACATGGATCAAAGCTATCTTCCCTTTCTCTACGTTGTCTCTCAGAAAATGATATCTCACTTCTATGTGCTTGGTTTTGGAATGAAGCACTGGGTTCTTTGCAACGCTTATGGCACTTGTGCTATCACATTGAAGCGGGACATGGGTATACTCTTCACCAAAGTCACTCATGGTGTATGTGATCCAAAGGAGCTGAGAGCAAAAACTAGCTGCGGCAACATACTCTGCCTCGATAGTAGATTGAGCAACACTCGACTGTTTGCGGGAAGACAAAGACACCAAAGAAGATCCCAAAAACTGGCAAGTCCCAGAAGTGGCCTTCCTATCCAACCGACACCCGGCAAAATCCGCGTCTGAAAAACCATGAAGCGCCAAAGAAGAAGACGCGGAGTACCAAAGGCCGAAGTCGGGAGTGTGACGCAAGTACCTGAATATGCGCTTGACCACTTGCCGATGCGAAGTTCTTGGAGACGCTTGAAAACGAGCGCACAGACATACCGAGAACTGGATGTCCGACCTCGTCGCCGTCAAGTAGAGGAGTGACCCGATCATGCTCCGGTACTCCTTCTGGTCCACGTGTTCACCTTCCTCATCCGCATCAAGAGCTGTAGTCGTACTCATAGGCGTCGCCATGGCCTTGGAGTCCTCCATCTTGAACTTCCTTACAATGTCCTTGGTGTACTTAGCTTGGTGCACAAATATTCCTTCCTTTGATTGTTTGATTTGTAGCCCGAGGAAGAACTGCAACTCACCCATCATGCTCATCTCAAATTCCCTGCTCATATCCTCTGCAAACCTTGCAACAAGAGAGTTAGACGAGCCACCAAAGACAATATCATCCACGTACACCTGCACAATCAGGATATCTCTGCCCTGCCTGAGGAGAAACAAGGTCTGATCGACCTTCCCCATCTCAAACCCTCTCTCAAACAGGAACCCCCTCAACCTACCGTACCAAGCTCTAGGCGCCTGCTTCAACCCATACAACGCCTTCCTCAACTTGTACACCCGGTGGGGGTACTTCTCGCTCTCAAACCCCGGTGGCTGCCTCACAAACACTTCTTCCTCCAACACACCATTCAAGAAGGCACTCTTCACATCCATCTGGTATAACTTGAACCCTTTAGCCACGGAGAAGGCTAGAAGGATCCTGATTGCCTCCAAACGAGCTACGGGAGCAAAGGTCTCCTCGTAGTCGATCCCCTCTTTCTGACTGTACCCCTGAGCAACAAGCCTTGACTTGTTTCTCACCACTTCACCTTTCTCTCCCTCTTTGTTCTTCCACACCCATTTTGTCCCAATCGGCTTACACCCTGGGGGAGGGTCAACCAATTCCCAAACTTGATTTCTCTCAAAGTTCTCCAACTCCTCAAGCATTGAATTAACCCAATTATGATCAGATAGTGCGTGTCCAATGTCTTTGGGCTCAAAGGTGGCAACAAAAGCAGCATGCGCGAAATGAGAATTGTTTCGAACCCTCGACCGTGTAGTACGTTCATTCATGTCGCCGATGATCCTCGAAGCTGGATGATCCACTTGAACTCGCCGGGGAGGTTCTCGCCTTGATGCTACCTCCCCCTCAACGGCAGCTTCGCCTTGTACTTGATTTGTCGTTGTAGGTGTGGGAGAGGGCCCGTCCTCGATCGTCGTCGAAGTAGTAGGTACATGCTCAGCCGCGGGCACCACACCACCATCTTCATCATCTCCATGTTCATGCTCCTCCTCCTGAAAGATCTCCTCGCCAAGTTCATCATTGTTGGCGGTCGATTTCCATCAACCAATAACACTTGTTATGTTATGGTTTGAACTTCATTTTGGAACTAACCCGCCACTAGGCATGCTAATGATATAACAAGTTCACCGTTGGATGTGCATTTTGGAGTATAGTGTTTTTGCAGGAATTCACGTGTTAAATAAGGGAAGATGCAACTAGTTCGGAGAACGTTTTGCAAGACAATCAAGGAGCTCCGACCATGTGCGAACTTGCCCCCAAAGGTGGCAAGGACCAATGTGCTTGAATGGAGAACTCCCGAGGACCGAGATGAAAAGATCGGAAGTTCATGCATAAAGATCCCTCAACTTGATCGCGGTGATGATGACCTCAAAATGACACAAGTGAAGGGGGCCAAGTGCAAAATGTCAAGATGAGCCGCGGGGAGAAGAATGGGCCCGAACCGGCCCAGAAAAGGCCCAGGCCGGTCGGCCCGTTCGGACCGGCCCAGCCCACTTTTGTGGCGGTTCGGGACCCCCTTTTCTCGGTGTTAAGTAGATGCAACCCAAATCGTGTGTGGAAGCCGCCATTCGCCAGAAACGTCGTCTAGTCCCTCAGAGCCGCCGAGGAAGAGAAGATCAACTACGAGAGAGACCCTTGGGGGAGGATACTCGGGAGAAATCATTGCCAAGCCCAAGGGAGGTCGCCACGAGGAAGGAGGACGCCGAGAGCTTGCCACGGCGCCGCCAGAGTTGAAGGACAACGAAGATCCATCTTCATCGGAGGCATCCACCATCTCAACGGTGCCATGCCTAGCATCATGATGGGGTAAATCTTTCGTTTGTCCATGGAGTTGTAAGGGAACTTGAAGTGTAGTCACCTATACATCTTGTTTGGATCATATGTCTATCATACTTCTTGTTGATGATGCTTAATGTTTTAAGGCTAGCTACCATGCTTTCGGGGTTGCTCCCGTAGATCGCGTCAACATATCGTGTTCATTAGGATTAGTATCGATTACCTTCACGTAGTGACATGTACGAGAGAAGGGAAAAGTCTAATCCTTGATCACACACCTAGATAGATTGGATCGGGGGTTTACCATGTTTTGGGTTATTGCATCTTCAAGTGCCTAGACTCCATGGGCATACGTTCTTCATACTTGTGCCCCTTTAATCTCTCTTTAACGTAATTTAGGGTTAGTTTGTCTTTACTTTATAGATTAATCTTTCTATCATAAGTCTTCAATCAACTAGATTAGTGTAGGGTTAAACGCTAGTAATCCCCTTGCTCCTTGGGTTGACAAGAACCTTGGGATCTCCCGTAGGTGAAGAAGGGCATAGGAGATCTGTACGCTTGCGGATCGAAACTTCATACGAGTTTACCTATCAACAAGCCCCTTTTTCTGGCGCTGTTGCTGGGGAGCAAGCTAGTTTACTTCGTTTAATCTTTCATTAATTTTGTTGATTACTAACATCTAACCCCTTTGTTCTAGAAAAACACTCGTTTTGTTTTTGTTTTCTTTTGGTTGTCTAGATGGCGTTCGTTCGAAATCCCTTGGAGGAGCCGAAAAAATCACTAAGAGACTATGCTAGCCCTCGATGTGAGGACATCAAGGTACAAGAGTCGGACTTGGTTCTCCAAGCAACAAGGTACGAAATCAAGCCTCGAATCATTGAGATGGCAGCAACTAATCCGTTCTGAGGAGTGGAGACGGACAACCCGTATAGACATATCCAGCGCTTCACGACACTATGCAATACGGTACGTCAAGAGGGAGTCCCCGATGATTGGTTTAAATGGAATCTCTTCCCCTACTCACTTGCCGATGAAGCAATAAAGTGGTATTCATTTGCGTCCTTCGAAGTCGAGGGAAATTGGGATCAATTGATAAAGAAATTTTGTGCCAAGTTTTTCCCTATAAGCAAGATTCAACATATAAGGATGCAAGTGATTAACTTTAAGCAAGGAGAAGAAGAGGGGATTGATCAAGCGTGGAATAGATTCAACGAGCTAGTTGAACAAGGACCAAGACTCGGATTTCCCGGTGATGTACTTTTGCATACATTTTTCTTTTCCCTAACCCCTAGTTGCATGCGATACGTTCAAATGTGTGCAGGAGGGGATCTCATGGAGAAAACACTCACGGAAGCTGCCCAACTTCTACAAAAAATAAGCAAAGCGGCGGCCATGCAAAGAGATTGGGAAACACGACTTTCGGGGAAGCCGGAATGTGATACAAGTGTGAGACCACTTGCTGGAATTTTCAGAAATACGGTCCCGGAAGAGAAGAAAGAGGAGCCAATCGCGAAAAAGGTTGAAGAAATTAAACACGCGGAAGCTAGAACTATCCCGGAGAGTGATCACACCGAGACAAGCAAAGCAAGTGAAAGGACTATGTCAAGCGCGAAGCCACTAAGGGAGTTCGAGCAAATGGATTGGGTCCCAATTGATTTTGGAGAAATCTTTGACAAGAGAAGACCGTTCCCTAATCAAAAGGGAATGGCGAAAGCTGTGGAGATGGACTTTCCACCGGAGAAACATGTGGAACAACCATACAACCTAGAGACAACCGGGGAGGTCCTTCAAAAACTCTTTAGCGAAGAAGAAGTGGATCCGGACCATGTGGCCGAAGCAAAGAGGATTATGGGAATCAAGCCCGAGGCATCACCATTCGCTCGCCTCGCTGAAATTTATGCCATTGGATCCGATGAAGAAGAGAAGACATCGCCGCGTATAGATTGCAAGGTCAACAACATTGATTGCAAGGCGTTATGCGACATTGGAGCACAAGTAAGTGTCTTGTCTTCTAAAATTTTTGATGAAATTCATGATCATACCATTGACCTAGTTCAAACCACTACTAAGTTAATCATGGGAGATGGTAGAATTGTCAAACCTATTGGAATTGCTCGAAATCTAGAAGTTTTAATTTCCGGAAAACATATACCAACCGATTTCTTTATTGTTGATGTCTACTATGATAAAAATGATCATGTAATTCTTGGTAGACCTTTTCTTAAGTTGGTTAATGCCGTTTTAGATGCCGGAAAAGGAAAAGTAACTATTAATCTTGATGGGGATAATCACACATATAACTTTCTTCCCGCTTCTAGAATTGCCTCACCCCTACCTCTTGATGACGAAGAGGTAGAGAGCCTTCATTTTGTTGAAACCTTTAGGGATCCATTGCAAAGAGCAATGGAGAATGAAACTAATAATGAGCTAGATGAAGAATTAATAGAAGCAACCAAAGGACTAGAACCACAAGATGGAAGCTTAGAGGAAGATAAATTTGAAGACATCGGGGAAATTAAACATGAAGAACCACAAGTACCGGAGGTAGATCTTAAGCCATTGCCCAAAGGATTGAAATATGAATTTTTGGGGCCGGACAAGACTTATCCCATGATCGTGAGTGACGAATTGAGTCCCGAGGAGAACGACATGTTGCTGAATTTATTGAAAAAGCACAAGAAAGTGATAGGATATTCGATAAATGACCTCAAAGGACTTAGCCCAGCGTTTTGCACTCACCGCATACCTATGGAGGATCAATGCAAGCCCGTGGTGGACCATCAAAGGAGGTTAACCCATGCCATGCGAGAGGTGGTGAAGAAGGAGGTCATCAAGTTGTTAGACGCCGGAATCATCTACCCGGTGCCGCATAGCGAATGGGTGAGTCCCGTACATTGTGTGCCGAAGAAAGGAGGTTTGACCGTGGTGAAGAATGAGAAGAATGAACTAATACCGCAAAGAACCGTGACCGGATGGAGGATGTGTATTGATTATCGTAAGTTGAACAAAGCAACAAAGAAAGATCACTTCCCCCTACCGTTCATCGACGAGATGCTTGAGAGGTTAGCAAACCATGCCTATTTTTGCTTTCTTGATGGGTACTCGGGGTTCATGCAAATTCCCATTCACCCGGATGATCAACACAAGACAACATTCACTTGCCCTTATGGAACATTTGCATATAGAAGGATGCCCTTCGGTTTATGTAATGCTCCAGCCTCTTTTCAACGATGCATGATGGCGGTATTTTCGGAGTTCATCGAGGAAATTGTTGAAGTATTTATGGATGACTTCTCCGTCTATGGTAAAACTTTTGCGGATTGTTTAGCAAATTTGGATAAAGTTCTTACAAGGTGTGGGGAGGTTGACTTGGTGCTAAATTGGGAGAAATGTCACTTCATGGTGAAACAAGGAATAGTGTTGGGACACGTGATATCTGAGAGGGGGATCGAGGTGGACAAGGCCAAGGTTGAAGCGGTTGAGAAGCTTCCACCACCGACGGATATCAAATCTTTGAGAAGTTTCTTAGGCCATGCGGGATTCTATAGGAGATTCATCAAGGATTTCTCAAAGATTACAAAGCCGTTGACTAATCTTCTCCAAAAAGATGTGCCATTCGATTTTAATGAGAAGTGCTTGGCGGCATTCCGGACACTAAAGAGAGCTCTCATAACCGCACCTATCATTCAACCGCCCGATTGGAGTCAACCATTTGAGATCATGTGCGACGCTAGCGACTATGCCGTTGGAGCTGTGTTGGGACAACGAAAAGAAGGCAAGGTACATGCTATATATTATGCTAGCAAAACCCTTAATGGAGCTCAATTGAATTATGCAACAACGGAGAAGGAATTGCTTGCGGTAGTATTTGCTTTCAAAAAATTCAGATCCTATATTGTGAATTCTAAAGTAATCGTCTACACCGATCATGCGGCAATCAAGTATCTCTTGTCTAAAAAGGATGCCAAGCCAAGGTTGATTAGGTGGATCCTTCTCTTGCAAGAGTTCGATGTGGAGATTCGGGATAAAAAGGGGTCGGAAAATGTTGTGGCCGACCATCTATCAAGAATGAATCGTGAGGATGATAAAGATCCCATCGAAGACAAGATGAGAGACGATCATCTATATCGCATCCTTGACAAAGACACTTGGATGATCGATATTATTCGAGCCATACGAAAGATGCCACTTGATCACTTAGATAAGAATGCTCAAAGAAGGGTAATGGCCGAGAGTCAAAAATATTATTGGGATGCACCTTACATCTTTGGGCTTGGAGCGGATGGAGTCTTGAGAAGGTGTGTACCAAGGGAAGAAAGAGTCGAGATATTAAGGAAGTGTCACTCGGGCGAGTATGGAGGACACTATGGACACTTTAGGACTCAAGCAAAGGTATGGGCTAGTGGGTTCTATTGGCCGGAGATGCATCAAGATGCGAAACGGTACGTTGCTTCTTGTCCGGAGTGTCAAAGAACGGGGAATATATCTCAAAGGAATGCTATGCCTTTAAATTATAACTTGCAAATTGATATATTCGACGTATGGGGAATTGACTTCATGGGGCCTTTCACTAATTCAAATGGATGAGCATATATTAGTAATGGTTGATTATGTATCCAAGTGGGTAGAGGCCATCCCTTGTCGAAGAGCTTCAACGGAGGAATCTATATCAATGATCAGGAATGTTATATTCCCACGCTATGGAGTCCCACGAATCTTGATAAGTGATGGAGGAACACACTTCACGGGAAATAGTTTCAGAAAGTGCTTGTCCAAGTTGGGAATCGAGCATAGAGTGGCCACGGCTTACCACCCACAAACCAATGGTCAAGCGGAAACTTCAAATCGGCAACTCAAGAGTATTCTTAACAAGACCGTTGAGAAGGGAGGTAAAGATTGGTCGAAAACGTTGGACGGAGCATTATGGGCATATCGGACGGCACACAAAACACCAATAGGTATGACACCATATCAATTCGTCTATGGTAAATCCTGTCATTTGCCTTTGGAATTAGAGCACAAAGCATATTGGGCGATCAAGGAGATGAATCTTGATGTGGATGCCGTGAGAATCAAATGGAGAATTCAAATAAGTGAATTAGAAGAGATGAGGCTTAAAGCTTATGAGAGTGCAACCATCTACAAGGAAAGAATGAAGCGATGGTATGATAAAAGACTTCAACCGAAGGAATTAAAGGAAGGCGACAAGGTCCTCCTCTTTAACTCAAAGTTCAAGATATTCGGGAAAGGCAAATTGAAAAGCAAATGGGATGGACCGTATGTCGTCCACTCGGTCTCGCCAAGCGGAGCGGTAACGATTATGGATATAAAAGGAGACCAATATGTGGTTAATGGACAACGATTGAAGGTTTTTCTTGAGCCCGATGTCGTGCCCATCGACTACATTGACATATACACCATGGAGGACGAGCCCGAGCGTCAAGCCTAAGACGTTAAACAAGGTAACTTTTCTGTAAATAAATTTCCGTTTTCTTTTATTATTTTTATCGAGTACTTTTAGTGATTTTTAGCTGGACCTTTTCACCACATAGCCTAGTATGCATGAAACACAGAGGCCTGCAGAAGATGGGCCACGGGGGCCCAAAACCAGGGGGTAGGCCGGCCGGCCCATGCCGACCGGCCCAACATCCCTTTGCCTCGGTTCATGCCCATCTTTTTCTGGGACACGGCTCGGTTTATTTCCTATCTTTGCCGACCTTTTTAGCAACTTCAAAATTAGGAAGGGTAGAGTTTAGGCCGAGTTTTTCCCGAAGGAGTGGTGCTCTTCTTGTGGGGAGTTTCATTAGGTGTAGTAGCTAGCTTTTATCCCTCTTGTTCTTCTTGAAAGATTACGACGAGGACGTCGTAAGATCTAAGCGTGGGGGGAGCTAGCTCTTTTAAAATTTTTGCTTAAGTGGTGGAAGGTCAAGCCTTAAAGTCGAGTCAAGTTTGAGTCATGTTTTTAAATTTTTAGCTCGTGATATGTCTTAAGTTAGCGTTGAGTCAAGAAAAAAAATAAAAAGAGTCCTCTACTTTTTTGTGTCGTGCTAGTCTTTTGTTTCTTTTACTTGTTATGTCTTTCTTTTGTCCTTATTATTTGAGCATGAGCATTGTGAATAATTGTTTACCGTGGTGCTTAGTGGAAGTTTACCTTTGAAAGTATCCATCTCAACTTTGATCTAGGACCTTACTTTGGCCATGCTTTGAGTAATACTGATATTGGAGGTATTTATTTCTGAAAATTATGAAAAACCCCTTGCAATGAAGGTTAGCGATTTCTTTCTCCAAGTTGAGAGGCAAGTCTATCCTATACAAGGCCTAAACTATATATATATACTCCACCATAAGTGTTGTATAGCATGATGAATTGGGTTAGGACTTTACTCTCTTGGGAGGTCTAATTTCAAGAATGATCATGTCCTTGATGTTATATCTTTTATTGCTAGCCTCGTCATATATTCGGTAATGGGAATTTCACATTGAATGCCCCATACATCGCCGGATTCCATACCCGAAACTATAAACATCTTTTTATCATATTATTCCTTGAAAACAACCCATGTCCGAAGATTCGTTCAATTTTTTGGTAAGGTTTTATTTAAAATTCTGATTGGTATTCATAGCAAAAAGATGGGCGAAAGGCTTCGGAAGAGAAGATAAAGATGTGGAGGAAAGAAAAAAAAAATATATGTATATGTGTGTGCACACACAAAAAAAAAGAGAAAAAAAAGAGAGAAAAGGAAAGAAAGAGAAAAATCCAAGGCAATGCAAGAAGGATATAATGAGGGATGATAAATCAAGTGAAGATCAAGAGAAGTGCGAGGAAGGATGCGATGATGTTGAGAACGAATCTTCGATATTCCATACCATGTGCAATCCGACATCGAGGACATCATTAGTGCCTTGAAGTCATTATTCTTTTTCCCTTTGCACATGTCCACCATTCTAAATCTTCTCATCCTTGATACCCTTACATATGGTTTAACTCTCATGATCATTGGCTTGGAAGGTGAACAACCACTAGAGGATTTTCTTAGCTTGATAATACTTGTGCTAACTTCACTAGCCATACCTATAGCTCCACCTTACATTATAAATGAGAGACTTATGGGAGGTGAGAGTTTATGAAATTATCTAGGATAGCCATTTTAAATGAGTGACATATGAGAACTTGGAGGAGGACTTTGTCTAACACTTTATGCAGGAATTTTATTTCCAAAAGCTTGTGAAAACCCTCCGATGGAAGCAAGAAAGAAAGTGTGGTTGGAGATGAGGATCTCTAGTGAAAGGTATGAGTTGTGGGGTAAGTCTTGAGTTGGTAAATTTCTAAACGCCCATGTTTACGTTATGATCTTTGTTTCATGTCTCTTATATTAAAGATGAAAGATTGACTAACTTGTAAGGAAGGATTTGACGAAGCATGTTTCAACTCCTTGGATGAACAACTTGTGAGCAACTTACTCGAGGACGAGCAAGATCTAAGCGTGGGGGGATGTTGGCGGTCGATTTCCATCAACCAATAACACTTGTTATGTTATGGTTTGAACTTCATTTTGGAACTAACCCGCCACTAGGCATGCTAATGATATAACAAGTTCACCGTTGGATGTGCATTTTGGAGTATAGTGTTTTTGCAGGAATTCACGTGTTAAATAAGGGAAGATGCAACTAGTTCGGAGAACGTTTTGCAAGACAATCAAGGAGCTCCGACCATGTGCGAACTTGCCCCCAAAGGTGGCAAGGACCAATGTGCTTGAATGGAGAACTCCCGAGGACCGAGATGAAAAGACCGGAAGTTCATGCATAAAGATCCCTCAACTTGATCGCGGTGATGATGACCTCAAAATGACACAAATGAAGGGGGCCAAGTGCAAAATGTCAAGATGAGCCGCGGGGAGAAGAATGGGCCCGAACCGGCCCAGAAAAGGCCCAGGCCGGTCGGCCCATTCGGACCGGCCCAGCCCACTTTTGTGGCGGTTCGGGACCCCCTTTGCTCGGTGTTAAGTAGATGCAACCCTAATCGCGTGTGGAAGCCGCCATTCGCCAGAAACGTCGTCTAGTCCCTCAGAGCCGCCGAGGAAGAGAAGATCAACTACGAGAGAGACCCTTGGGGGAGGATACTCAGGAGAAATCATTGCCAAGCCCAAGGGAGGTCGCCACGAGGAAGGAGGACGCCGAGAGCTTGCCACGGCGCCGCCGGAGTTGAAGGACAACGAAGATCCATCTTCATCGGAGGCATCCACCATCTCAACGGTGCCATGCCTAGCGTCATGATGGGGTAAATCTTTCGTTTGTCCATGGAGTTGTAACGGAACTTGAAGTGTAGTCACCTATACATCTTGTTTGGATCATATGTCTATCATACTTCTTGTTGATGATGCTTAATGTTTTAAGGCTAGCTACCATGCTTTCGGGGTTGCTCCCGTAGATCGCGTCAACATACCGTGTTCATTAGGATTAGTATCGATTACCTTCGCGTAGTGACATGTACGAGGGAAGGGAAAAGTCTAATCCTTGATCACACACCTAGATAGATTGGATCGGGGGTTTACCACGTTTTGGGTGATTGCATCTTCAAGTGCCTAGACTCCATGGGCATACGTTCTTCATACTTGTGCCCCTTTAATCTCTCTTTAACGTAATTTAGGGTTAGTTTGTCTTTACTTTATAGATTAATCTTTCTATCATAAGTCTTCAATCAACTAGATTAGTGTAGGGTTAAACGCTAGTAATCCTCTTGCTCCTTGGGTTGACAAGAACCTTGGGATCTCCCGTAGGTGAAGAAGGGCATAGGAGATCTGTACGCTCGCGGATCGAAACTTCATACGAGTTTTACCTATCAACAATCATCACCTGCACACTCAAAAACAAGCTGCCTACGTGGCTGTGTCTCGTCGAAGGTTACCTCGCAAGTCTCCACGATTTGGTTAGTTTCAAGATTGAGCACACGATATGCTCTAGAGTGAGATGCATAACCCAAGAAAATACCATCGACCGACCTAGCCTCGAACTTGTCCAACTTCTTCCCTTTCTTAAGGATAAAGCACTTGCAACCAAAGACATGGAAGTGACTCACCTTGGGTGTGCGCCCGTGCATCAACTCATAGCACGTTTTCTTCTTGGGAACCCTAAGGTAGATCCTGTTCGACACGTAGCATGCGGTATTGACCGCCTCAGCCCAAAACCTTCTCGGAGTCCTATGCTCATCGAGTATCGTCCGAGCCATCTCGCACAAGGTTCTGTTTTTCCTTTCCACAACACCATTCTGGGGAGGCGTATACGGACTCGAAAACTGGTGTTCAAGACCCAAGTCATGGCAAAAGGTTTCGAAACGAGAGTTTCTGAATTCCGAGCCATTGTCACTGCGAATCGCTCGTATGGCATCTCCGTGCCTCTCGTTCCTCAACCTCAAGACAAGATCTCGAACAAAACCAAACGTCTCCCCTTTCTCCTCAAGAAAGAACACCCATGCATACCGAGAGTAGTCGTCCACCACAACAAGGACGTACCACTTCCCACCCACAGATCGCACATGAGCTGGGCCAACAAGGTCCATATGGAGCAGCTCGCATGGACGCTCCGTCATCACATCGGTGAGGGGTGGATGGGAAGCAGCTACCATCTTAGCATGCCGACACGGAGCACATACTAACTCTTTCTCAAACCTCAGCCGTGGCAATCCTCGGACCAAATTGAGTTTACTCAAGCGAGACAAAAGGTCGAAGCTCAAGTGACCCAACTTCCTATGCCACTTCCACAACTCACTCGAAGAACCAGCCAAGAAACAACGCTCAACACCAGAAGACTGAGAAAAATCAGCTCGAAACACCTGACCCTCGGGAACGACCATACAGACAAGGTCCCCTCGAGAATCCAAAATCCGAGAACCACCAGGTCGAAACAACACCTCAAAACCCTCATCCAATAGCTGGGACACGGAAAGCAAATTGTATCCAAGCGATTGAACAAGAGCAACACGCCTGAGAGTGATCTTGTCACTCACCTTAATCTCACCTTCTGACAGCACACGCCCTCGCCCATTGTCCCCAAAGGTGATGTACCTCTTTGTCACCACCGGGACGAGACTTGAGAACCACCCCTTGTCTCCGGTCATATGCCTCGAGCAACCGGAGTCAATCAACCAAATGTTCTTCAAGTCTCCCACCTGAAATTCAAAAATGAGCACGTGAGTGAACAAACGACTCAGCACTGGGGTTAGTACCAAAAGAGTAAAACCAGTGCTGGGCCATTTGCTCCAAAGTGGGGTTAGCACAATCCAAAACATTCCTCCTATCAAAGCTACCTCCACGAACACCACCACGGTAACCACTACGAGGGAACCAACCCTCTCTAACTGGAGGAGGACCAAAACCACGAAAGGAAGACCGTGGACCGTTCCTCCTCTCCATCTCAAAGCTACGACTCCTCCCATCCCCGTATTGAGCACGAGGGGGAGAACACCTAGCAAACTGACCACCTACAAACTCTCCAGACCAACCACCAGAACCACGACCTCCTGAACCAAACCGAGACTCATCACGGGCACGAAACCCAGCCCCCTGTCTGCCCAGACCAGCACCGGTCTGACCGGTGTGGCGCACCGGTCTGACCGGTGTGGCTCGGCCAGCAGCACCTCCTACAGCCTTTCGCTCTCCCCAAGCTGGAACCGTCCTCACACTCGCCTTGGCCCTGGGCATCTGCACACGAGGCTCAAGTACACCATTGGAAGGGTGGTACTTGTCCTTGTTAGCCCACTCCTTCGCCATTCTCTCCTCACGCCTCCTCTTGAAGCAAAACTCATCTTTGTGGCCATCTCTCCCACAATAGCCACAATGAAACCTTATGGGCTTAGGCTTAGGCTTGGGATGGGGCTGTTCATTTGGTTCTCTCCACTCGGCTTCTTAACCGGTTTCTCCTCACTCGGCTTCTCACCCTCCTTCCCAAAGAACACATTCCCCAAAGTGCTCTTGAACTTGATAGGCTTTTGGAAATCATCTGTGGGTTGAGGGAATATGGGAGGATCTGGGGTTGTATCAAGTTTGTTTCTCAAAGGATTGGGCTTAGGAACATAGGCATTTTTGTGGTAGATTTTTGGTGGAGCTTGGATATCACCAATTTTCTCTCCTCCCTCACCACTGCACTCTCCAATCTTCTCTGAGCCAAGCGCTTGCCCATCATAGCGCTTGTATGCCTCTATCATCATCCTAAGCTGCGGTTCATGCCCCGACAACCAACCCATCATTTTTCTCAAGTCATCATTCTCATCCTGCAAGCGACCCACATAATGTGCAAGTTCCAGATTTTTCAAAGCATGTACTTCACATGTAGAGCAAGAAGTGGGAATAGGTTCTTTTAGCTTAGCCTCAAGCGAAACAGTGTAAGCATGCATCTCATCAATTTTCTTATGCAAGACAGGGCAAGAAGTGCAAGCACCTAGCAAAGCAGATCTAGACTTAAGCTCAGCCACTTCAACCCTAAGCACATCTAGTTCCCCACACTTGGAGCATGCTTTTCCTTGAACATAGCAAGATCAGCTAGGAAAATAGGACAATCAGCACATTCAACTTCATCAGAAACAACAGGTGAAGCTTTAAGCGAATCAATCTCAAGCTTAGCATCTAGGTTCTGTGTTTCTAACTCAGCCACTCTAGTCCTAGCATCCTCAAGCGAAGCCCTAAGTTCTTTCCTCATCTTCTTAGCCTCTCTAAGCATATCATCACGGTTATCAAGCAACAAGCAAAGCCGTTCATTTTCCTGACACAAGAAGGGAAGTTCGTCACGTACCTCGTCATCAGAGTCGGAGTCCGAGTCGCTCTGGTTGCTCTTCTTGCTGCTGGAGCTAAGCGCCATGGTGCAGAAGCCATCTCTAGCGAAGCAGCTCAACCCACTCAGGTTCTTGGATGGCTTCCTGCCCTTGCGTCGATCACCTTCATCTTCACTGCTACTCGAGCTCGAGGTGGAGTACGCGGAACTAGAGTCGACGTCGCTCGCTCCAACCATTGCTCGGGCCTTGCCTCGACCATCCTTCTTCCTCGATCGTCGCTCGTCCTTGTGCTTGCTCTTGTGCTTGTGCTTGTGGTCACACCTTGATCGGTACTTCCCATCCGCCTTCGACTTGTGCTTGTAGTTGTCCTTGTTCTCGACCTTCTCGGGGTAGTCGACGACGAAGTGTCCTGGCTTGCCGCACCGGAAGCATGTCCTCGTGTTCACCCGGTTCTCGTGCATCCTCTCGAACCGCCTGGTCAGCAGCGCCAGCTCGTCCTCTCCAAGCACGTCGAACTCCTCATCTGGCAGAGACATCAAAGAGGACAAAGAGAACATCCTGGTGGATGGGTTAGAGTTAGACTTTCCTTTCGAGCCACTGATGAGGGCGAGACTATGAGAGTCAGTCGGGCCCTCAATCTTGGTTGTCATACCCCGATCCACCTCAGCCGACTTGAGCTTCGAGAACAGCTCGTTCACCGTCAGAGTATCATACTTCTCAGACTCCACAATGAGCTCGAACTTTCCGTCCCAAACCGTATGATCCAACGAGTGTAAGAGCTTGACGGCTCCATCATGATCATCGTACGGGAGCACATCCACATTGGCCCTCATGTTGTTCACCACAACCGTGAACCTCTGAAACAAGGCATCGATGGACTCAACGGGGAGATGAGTGAAATTCTCGTACTCTCTTCGGTAAGTCGCATACATCCGAGCCTGAACCTGAGCATTTCCAACATGAGCTTCCTTCAACACCGACTAGATTCTACAAGCCAAGTTCTCCGTATGCACCCGATCGAATTCGGATTGACACAGAGCACGAAACAAGTAGTCGACCGCCTTGTTGTTGGCGTCGAACATATCCCTCGATCCTGGAGCGAGGAAGTTCATCAGTTGGACATAACCTGTGTCCACCGTGACATCCCAAAGGATTTGACCCTTTCCGCGGAGGAACGCCGCCATCCGCTTACTCCACATCTGGTAGTTTTTGCCATCGAAGTGTGGAGGACCCGAACCCTGTTCCTGGTACGCCATCCTTAGATCTTAGACTGGTTAGAGTCAATCTAGACCCGTAACCGGCTCTGATACCACTTGAAGGACCGAAACGGCGAACCAGAGAGGGGGGGGGGGAGTGAATAGGAGCCGATAAAAATTCTTCTCGAAGGAGATAGAGGCTCCAACAAGATGAACACGGCTTCCAACACACGTCTCCGACTCAACTACCCAAGTTGGCCAAGACCACGCAGCCACTGGAGTGCTACTGGCCCTAGGAACCAACAACCACCTTCACGGACTCGAGAACACAGCGGAACACCAACTCGAGCCTCACTGACCTACACCGGTCAGGCCGGTGAGCATCACCGGTCAGATCGGTCCCTACTGGTGAAACCTGGGAACTTCCATAGAAAGGCCCCTACACCGGTCAGGCCGGTGTAGCTCACCGGTCAGACCGGTTCAAGCCAGGAAACCCCAAATCTGCCAAACAGGCCTACCGAGCTCCAAACTGACCCAAACTCGAAACAGCAGCGACACAGGACAACAACGAACTCACCCAGATGTTCACCCGAGCAAAACTCAATAGGAGTCTGCACCGGTCAGTCCGGTGAGAGGCACCGGTCAGACCGGTGTGACCTAAGCTCTCGGGATGAACAGCACCCGCGGGTCAACTCCCCCAAATCCAACTCCCGATCTCCCGAATCGCTCCACGGATTTGTGCAAGACTTTGGGGATAGTAGGAACACCTCATGGGTACTCCATAACCAAGATTTGGTCCACCAAAACTTGCTAAATCGAGAGGAATCGAAGAAATCCCGCCAAGAACACCTCTAACCGAGAGCACGGAAAACCCCAAAATCGAGCCCCTTTGCTCACGGATTTGGGAGGGGAATCAAAGGGAAAAGAACCACGAAGGGTTCATACATACATCCCCCACCAAATCCCAAAGAGAAAGGTCTCGAAATCACTCCAAGAAAATCGCCAAGAAAAGGCTCCGAAAATCACCAAAAAGAACGAACGGGAACAACACATCCAAGCCTTGAGGAACCACACCGAATCATCTATACATCACAAAGAGATTCATACAAGGTCTAGCTTGCCGCCCGATCATCCTTCCCTCTCACAAGATCTCACCATGAAGCTCTCAAGCTAGTCCTATAGAAATCCTAGGGAAAATAGGAAGGGAAAATAGGAAAACCAAATGAGCTAGGGTTCCAAGAGTTGGCTGCCATCCTCTCACCTCTTGGGTTATAGGGAGGCTACTGAAAGTCTAAAATGCCCTTACTAGCTAATTAGGGATACATGCCCCTCGAGGGCGAATTCGGAAATCTTTGTCATCGCTCCATCGGACGGATGCCCAGCGACCGCAAACTTGCTTAGCCTCGACGCAAGCCTTGCGATCCCGACGCGTGTCCTCCGCTTCGAAGTCTCCGGACTGCATCGTCGCACACCGGTCAGACCGGTGCTCCTCACCGGTCAGACCGGTACCCACCGGTCAGACCGGTCAGACCCACCGGTCAGACCGGTACCCACCGGTTAGACCGGTCAGACCCACCAGTCAGACCGGTCTGATGCTGCTGCACCTCCGTCTTCGGTTCTTCGGTCTTGGCTTTGTGGATCAACCAAGGAACCCAGTGGTTTTCTGGTGAACCAGCGGAAACCCCACGAACTCGGTGTAGCCTCCGCCAATCGCCACTCATGACTCGGCTCCCACGTAGTCCCGGCTCGACCTTGGTTTTGAGGCTCAACCAAGAAACCGTCCATGACTTCATCTTGCTGTTCTTGCCACCATGCGGCCCGCACTTGACCCCGCTGGCCACCGGGTCCCTCGAACGAAGCCTACTTGTCTTCTCCACACCTGGAGGCCTCACCGGCAACGACCTTTCGCGCTTGTTCTTCACCTGCACCAACACCAGTCAAGCCGCAACCTGCACCTGCAATACTTAGCCAAGAATCAGTCCACACAACGTTGTCAATCACTCATCACACCAGGAAGCGACCATCCACCGGTCCTCGAACCACACATGGTCCTCAAAAGGAAAGGCCAACACTCATCGGTTCCCCATCTTGCATTTCTCTACTTCAGTGGGATACAAGGGCGAGATCATTTTGTTGGCTAATCTTGTTTACTTTATGTATGCATGGTATCAAGACGGTTACATTGTTAGCTTATGGAGGGTTTGTTCTTCGTTTGTGTATGCAGTACGTGGGGAATGGCCGGGCAAGGAAGGGACGGAGCATGGAACTTGGAGGAGTCGGCGAAGGGGGAGCTGTCGGGCGCAATAGCACCTCACCACCACCCGATTCAGCCACTGCCATCGGCACCGCAGCAGCACCCGACCCCAATGGCACTTCCACTTCCGCTGGTATCGGCACCTCAGCAGCACCCGGCCCCAATGCCACCTCCACTTCCGCTGGCATCGGCACCTCAGCAACACCCGGGGGTGATGCCACCTCCAGTTCAGTCGCTGGCAATGGCAGCTCAGGATCAGCTGAACCTCATGGCACCACCTTTTCACCCACGGCCCAGGCCGCCACCTCTGCTATTGCCCGTTGAAATGCCACCCCCGCAGCCAGTGCTCATTGAACAAGATGAATCGCATGACCTGAAATGGTCTGTGTTGCTTTGGCTTCAGCAGGGCGGGCCCGCCCATGTTTATCATGAAGGAATGTGGGTGTGCCCTTGTTGCCATAGGGGTCACAGGCAATGGACCATTCGTGACCTGCTTTTACACGCGCATAACATCGCCGTTTCGCCTGCCTCGATTTGGGATGCAAGGGCGAGGCATCGCGCTTTGGAGGAGTATCTGATCCAGGAGACACGTTTTGCTGCACTCCATGCAGCGGTTGGATTTCCATGAGCCCGTGATGGTAGTAGTATGAGCCGTGATGGTAGATGCTAGTAGTATGTGGTGATGGTAGTAGTATGAGCAGTGATGGTAGATGCTAGTAGTAAGTGGTGATGGTAGTAGTATATGAGCCATGATGGTAGATGCTAGTAGTATGTGGTGATGGTAGTAGTATGAGCCGTGATGGTAGATGCTAGTAGTATGTCGTTCAGAGTATGTCGCTGTAGTTCGAACTATGGTGGATCCATCCATCCTCATGTGTAATCAATGCGTATGCATGCATTTGTGTCGTTTGTATTTGGATTGTGTTGTTTCTAATAAAAATGGTATTGTGTGTGTACTCCCTCGGTATAAATTCGTTGTATACAGAAACTCCGTTCCATTGATTTCTTAAATACTGGAAGAACACAGACGAAAGTCCGGTTTGTAGTTTTCAGTCGGACCGGATTAAACTATCACTGCTACGCAATGAGAAAACCAACATCTTACAAGGAAAAAATAGTAGTAGTAATATTCAATGAGACCAGATGAACAGAAGGTGAATCTTCGTTCTGCTTCTTCTACTCCTACTTCTACTAGTAGCAGTTACCACTAATCCACTAATCAAGGTGCTGCTTCTTTGTCGATGGTGCACCCGACGCCTTGTTGTAGCTGCTCACGGACGAGGATGTCGCTCTGTTGCTGCCGCCCGTGGAAGATGGTGGCGGACCTCCTAGGGCACTGCCCGCGGATGAGGCCGTCCCTCCAATGCTGCCACCAGAGGATGCTGTTGCCGCTCCATGGTGGCTGGTCGAGCACAGCCTCAGCGCCTCTCCATGGCGGATGATGACGTTTGGTCGATGATGGTCTCTGCTCGGCGAGGATGGCAGAGATCGACTGCCGCCGACCGATGAGGATGAGAGAGGATGACGACACTTGGAGACGACAGTTCCCCGGTGAGTGGCGGTGCTTTCGCGCCCCTGACCCCTGGCACCGCTTGCTGACTTGCGAGGGGTGCGATGTTTCAGAGGCACATGATCTTAGAATTCATTTTGTTCCACAAACTCCGAATCATCAGAGGATGTGTCAACCACCACCCGAATGGGCCTCCGCTCTGCCTCCTCTTCATTAGACCACTGGAGATCCTCCCTTTCATCAGAAGAGGAGGAGGATGTGGCTTGCGCCGCACCTCTAGGAGACAATGGCTCCATCGGGAGAGGAAGAGAGCGATGTGCGAGGATGGGGTTTTTTTGTTGGTTGCAAGAGTTGGGAGAGGAAGAGGGCGCTGTGCGAGAATGGGGTTTTTTGTTGGTTGCAAGAGTGGGTAGCGGAAGGGGGCGCTGGGAGGAAGGGGGATATTTATGGCCAGAGGAACCCATTCAACCATTATTGAAAAAACTGCTCCTGAAAAGATTAGAGTAGTTGTGGGATCTGTTCAGTTCAAACTAATTCAATTTTGACCAAATTTACACTTATATCTACTTATCGGGAAGTGAGAATTGCATTGTTTTGTGGATGGAGGGAGGACATTCTGAGGAAGGGGGAAAGACCGCTCAGCGAATGTTAACGGACCGGAAGAAATAATTGTAGTCCAGAAGGTCCTTTTAGCAATACATCAGTATACCGGACCTTCTGGACTACCTTTTCCACTCATTTGTCTTTGTTGGAGCTGTAACTCCTCCATTGTTCTCCCACAACCTTGTTCTTTGGCTATCATGTCAATGATGCCTCGTCCTTGGGCAAATCTTATTCTTGACATTGTTGTGAGCGTCGCGAATAAGATCAGTGATGCAAGAGATTTCATCATGTTCAACGCTGTCTGCAAGGGTTGGAACTGTGCTCGTTCAGGTGAGGCACGCCCGTTTGACCCTTGGATTCTGAAATCTGAATTTATCAGTGAATCTGGAGCAGTGACATTCGCATCCGTCGCTGATATTCGGCTTTTTGAGGTCTCCTTTCCTTCATTGGCTGGGAAAAGGACTAGATTGATTCGTTGCGGCGGATCTAGAAGCCTAGTCGCCTTAGATTGCAGAGATTGGTGCAACGTGCTCATGCTGAGTCCTTTATCTCCTCGGAAGCACATTCGCCTTCCTCAACTTCCAAAATGGATCCAAATGGCTACTCTCCAAGCTTGTATCTTGTGCCTTGAAACAACAGCTGGTGCAGAGTGTTGACACTCCTTAGCCTCACCACTAAGTGTGCACAAACGGCGACGGCGCCAAGAATGCTTGTTGGCAGTCACTAGCATCGCAGCCGGGTTCACACCTCTAGTAACGGGGCTAAGGGACGTCTGGGTTAAACACATGATTATAGAAAGGTCAGCAAGCGCACGGATTACCGTTGTAGCACTTCACCCGGTGGTATTCGGGTTATCGTATTTATATTTTCCCAAGGGAGGCACTACGGCAAAGATGATCGAATAAACAGTGGAGAAAGACAAGACTTGGTAAAGAGCTATAGCGGGGGATAACGAATAAAGATATTCGGGGATAACTTGACACACGCAAGGAGATCTTGATAAAGGGCTAGAGAGGATCTAGCGAGCTGGGAGGACAACGAGACGAGAAAGGATCCTAACACAATCTATCTATTCTTGTCAACTCTAGGCAAAGGACTAAAGCAAGGGATAACCAAGGCAAGCTAAACTCGACAAGCTCTTCTAGTGCTGCAGGGGCATGCAAAGCCGTGCCCTCAAACTGGGATGAGAACGGAGGACGACGACACGCTGAATCCTACCGGCCCGAACTAACGTGGTGGACTACAGAGCCCGTCCGGAGCTGTCACCTCCTTTGGGTACCACAACTATTCCGTTGCGCGGGACACCAATCTAAGACTAAGGTAAGCTCTGAGCACCGCGCTCACAACGAACCAAAGAACCTTTCTCCGGATATCACGAAGGAAGGTCTCTCTCTCCCGTGAAACACCGAAGATCAAGCGAAGAATGACCACAACACTATAGGGTTCAAGAGAGCTATGCTAACCAAGACTAAACTAACTTTAGTCTAAACCAAGAATAAAGCTTCTAGAGCAAAGTAAAAGCTGAATATAATTGACTCGAAAGGTAAGATAGAAAGATAACTTAAATTGTACTTGAGTCTAAACAAAGAAAGGATACAAGAGTAGTACCGGAACTCTGAAGAAGACTCCTCCAGTACCCCGAGACTAGCTCGACTCGACTCTAACTCCCAAGCTACACTAATCCTACTCTAAGTGAACAAAAGAGTGGAAATGAGATGCTCCAGCGCTGTGCGTCTGTTCCAGCGAGTGTGAGGTGCCTTTTATAGGCAAGGGAGGTCGGTTGAGCGTGTGGGCCCATTTTCACAGGTACGGCCAGCTTTGTGATCCACCGCCTCTCGCCTTGGACGCTCCTGATCACTGCTACTGAGGCGGTTGAGGGTCAGTTCCTTGGGTCGGTTTCGCCCGGTATGACGATTGGGAGGTGCGGCCGGCCCTCTAGGTGCGGCCGGCCCTACTCCGTGCTGTGTGATGAACCGCCTTCACTCAGGGACGCCTAGGATTGCCTTGGAATGACGGTTGTGGAGGTTGATCGGCCGGACAAGTGGACCCATTGATCCAAGTGATCCTAACCTCATCCATTCGATCAAACCAATGTTTCCTTGGTCGATCTCGTTCATCCAAGTTGTGCCCGTGGGAGAGGAGGTGCGTTGGACTAGAGACATGCCACGGGGCATGTGCGGCCGCACCTGCAGGGCCGGCCGTGCCTGGTGGTGCAGCCATGCCTAGCCCGTGTGGCACGTTGGTTCCAATTTTGCCCTAAATGTGTACCTGCCCATAAAAATCACAACACAACTCGTGGAACTTTATTAGTACCAAAAATGTGCATGAAACTTGCTGTATACTCCTCTCGAACCCGAGGTTTTGACGATCAAATCTTTGTTGTAAGGACCGTCAACAAACTCCCCCAAGCTAAACGTTTGCTCGTCCTCGAGCAAAGCCTAGACTTGGCCTCGGTGGATCAGGGGTTGCAAGATGTTATCACTCGGCAAGTACCTGCGCACAAACTCCATGCTCTTCTTGCTAATTTTAAAAGGTTGGTACGGGAGAGGCTTAACCTTACTTTACCCGTGGGGCTTTTAGCTTTCCACCTTGCCTTCAGAGGTTGAAAAGTAGAATGGGTTTTGACTTTGCGTCTCTCACTCTTCTTCTTTTCTGGATCCTATCTCGGAGTTTTTTGAAAATTTTTGCAAAGAAAGACAAGGTTCCTCGGATGGTTCCCTCGATCGCTCAAGTGGTATTTGTTACCTCACCAAAGGCTTTAAGCGAGCCTCAACTTCCTACTTCTATGGCTTGTATGTGGAGCTTTGGGTAGGATAAGTATGAGACTCACTTGTGCCACATGATATTGTTGAGCCAAAGACCGGATCCAAGAAGAAACTAGTCATGCAACTTGATCGAGATGTGCAAGTGTGTGGAATATTTTTGTTTGCTTTTCTAAACACTCCTTGCTTTGAGATTCTGCTCTTGCTTTTATTTTGGAGGGGGGGGTCATGCTTCACTTTTCTCTTTTTTTTCTATGCTCTTTGATTGGAGCACATTTTTTTTCTATGCTTCTTGAGCATATACTTTTTTTTTCAATGACCCCTCTCCCCTTTTGCAAGATTACAAGAAGAGAATTCCCTTTGGAACTTGGAGTATTCATTTTTGGTGGATGGATGGCATGTTTTGCGTAACTCCCGGTGTAGGAGTTAGCATGTATATGTGGGTGTACGTGATCTCGATCATGGAAGCATGAAAAGATTCTACCAAGGGTCACAACAATTTGGCAAAACTCAATGGGTCACAAGCAAGCATATGTAAAAGGTTTGAACATTGAAATCAGCATATGGCTTTGGTAGGTAATATGACCATTGAGGAACTTGCCTTGTTTTATTTTCAAAAGAAATCGTCTGAGATTTCACCATACTTTGAGATAGAGCAGATCAACATTGTCGCACCATATCATACTAGTCAACAACCTAGATTTGCTCATAAGCATTTGCTTCCCACAAAGTTTTATTTCAGGCTCTTGTCTCAAAATATACCAACAAATTCAAAAAGGCATAGAGCACAAAGATATGCACTAGGTTCTTGCAAAGTTTTAACATAGCAACCATTCATCATTTCCAAAGTGAGGGTATAGACCAGATTTCAAGCACATGGTTGAAGCAAATATTTTTCTTTTATTCAAAAAGAGATAAACAAGATGGTGAAAATTAGTTTGGAGGGACATACCTTCCTTGATTGAAAATGGGGTCTCCCCCAAGCTAAATTTTGGCTCCTTGGCTGGCCTGTCTTCATTTTAGTGATGAGTTGAGCACCTGGACGCTTGTAGTGGTTGTCTTGATGGATTTGTGAAAAATCATAGGTACGGCCGTATCACTTGGTACGGCCGGCCCTACTATATTTTTCCCAGGCACTCGTGTCCCCTCCTTTAAACCTGCACAAAAATTTTGTCGAGGGGAGATACGGCCATACCTCTAGGTTCGGCATCACCAAAAATCTCCAAAACTGCTTTTCTAAGTCTTGTTTACTTACTAATGCATTGGTGAAAACAAATTTGAAATCTAAACATGCTTGATGCACGAAATAAAAGATTGAAAGGGAAATATGTGATAATTTCCTGTTTACCTCTCGGTGAGGGCTCGTAGTTTAGAGTCCGTGAGCGGGACTCCTCCGGTTGCTCAATTAATCTTGGGCTCGTCCAGTCCCGGAGTGGAAGACTCGGACGATGCTCTCTTCACTCGCCACACCTTCTTTGTTTTCTTCGGTGGTGATGAAGTCAGTGAGGCTTTGGCGGGGGTATTCTCAATTTCTGTCTTCTTTCCCCCCTTAGCCTTGTTGATTGGCTTCGACTTCTTGGGTTGGTGGCACCCGTTGAATGCTTTGTCTTGCTCCCAATGCTTCCTCATCGTTGTAATGAGGCTATCCGCCTTGGGCTTGGTCGGGGCTACCTTTTCTTTCTTATGTTGGGGTCGTGGCTTCCTCCACCCTCTAGCTTCCTCATCTTGCACTAGGTAACATTGCTCTTCTTTCGCTTGGAATTTAAATGTCATGTTCCTTCACCCTATGCGGAATTGGATCTTTCCGGCTCCGACATCAATCCTTGCATTGACATCTCTTAGGATTGGTCGCCTGAGAATAAGTGGGATTTCTTCTTGTGTGTCGAGGACCACAAAATCCGCGAAGACATATGAGCCTCTGACATTCACCAAGAGATTTTCTACTATGCCCTCTGGATATTTGATCGATGAGTCGACAAGTTGGACTGTCATCGTCGTCGGAGAGATAGCCGGATATACTAACTCTTCAAACATGGCTTTGGGCATGAGGTTGACACTCGCTCCAAGGTCACAAAGAGCATTCTTGATCTTTTGGTAGTAGATTGTGCATGTGATGCCCGGATATCCATTATCTTTCTTGTGCAAGACTGCTAATTCATCCCATGGGTCTTGGATTTGATGTATGAGCTTCCCTACATGGTTAGGTGCATACATCCCCGTAGATGGCTTACCCCATCTAGTGGATATGGCGCTAACATGCTCTCGGGTAGGCTCGGGTTGCCCCGGGATTCCACCCGACTTAGAAGAAGGTAAAGAAGCAGCAAGTTGAGTTTCTATCTTTATTAAAGCTTAGCTGATTCTTCATGGCAGAAGTGAAAGATTCTATGCTGGAGTTAAGATTTTCAAGAACTTTCTTATTGGCGGCTAGCTTCTTGTTTAGATTTTCATTAATTCTAGCTTGGCCAAAAACAAGATCTTTTATGGAGGGCTGATTATTAAAAGTGTTAGAATAGTTACCTCCATTTTGATTGTTGAACGGGAAGTTGGGCCTCGAGTTCCACCCTTGATTGTTGAAGTTGTTGTTGCGGTACCCGTTGGTGTTGCCATTGTTGATGAAGCTGTCTTCTTCCCTTCTCTCGAGACAATCATTGCCCGAATGACCCACATTACCACAAACCTCGCATGTCATGTGTGCGTCCATAATCTTGGCGGTCTCCATGTTGCTCGATGCCTCCAATTTCTTCATGAGGAGGTCCATCTTAGCGGTGATCATGTCGATTCCATCGACTTGGTGTACACCGCGGGTACGGGGTTGGAGACGGTCTCCATCCCAACCTTGATTTGCCACCATCTTCTCGATCAATTCCTTAGCGGCTGGTACTTGTAGCGAGAAGAAGGCTCCTCCAGCGGCTGCATCTAGGTGCTCATGGGAAGCACGCTTGAGCCCGTGATAGAAGGTCTGAATTAAGAACCACCCGTGCATGCCATGGTGCGGGCACGCGGTGATGTACTCCTGGAAGCGTTCCCATGCTTCCGGGATGCTCTCATCATTCTGCTGCTGGAAGCCCAAAATTCTTGCGCGGAGGGCATTGGTTTTGCCCACCGGGAAGAACTTTGCGAGAAATGCCTTTGAGCACTTATCCCATGTGTTAATGGCATCTCGCTCCGCATAAAACCATTGCTTCGCCTTCCCGAGTAATGAGAATGGGAATAGGCGAAGACGGATGGCATTATCCATCACTCCACGGATAGTGAAAGTCCTACACACCTCAAGAAAATGCTGGAGATGTGCATTGGCATCTTCATTAGGCTTGCCGGAGAACGGATTTGCTTGCACCATATTGATCAACGCCGGCTTGAGTTCAAAGTTTCCGTCTCCCACTGTTGTGGTTGGTCCGGTTGGGACATTGGTTTTGGAGGGGGCGGAAAACTCACGGATCGTCCTCTCGGCCATTGGTGCTGACGAGGTGCTGTCTACGGAATCGACAGTGTTCGTCTCTTGAGTCGAGAGAAACTTCTGAGGGATGAGGACATGGGGTCTCACTCCCCTCACAAGTGACTCCGGATTGTTGTTAAAGTTGGACGGTAGGTCGAAACCGGTCATGCACTACTCTGCGTACACGAGAGTAGAGCAAGGGTAAACCCACTTAACTAGCGGTTCACCGAACCTTGATAATTCTACCACAATGTTTAAACGATATCTTATGCCTACTGCCTCCCCGGCAACAGCGCCAGAAATGCTTGTTGACACTCCTTAGCCTCACCACTAAGTGTGCACAAACGGCGACGGCGCCAGGAATGTTTGTTGGCACTCACTAGCATCGCTGCCGGGTTCACACCTCTAGTAACGGGGCTAAGGGACGTCTGGGTAAAACACACGATTACAGAAAGGTCCGCAAGCGCACGGATTACCGTTGTAGCACTTTACCCGGTGGTATTCGGGTTATCGTATTTATATTTTCCCAAGGGAGGCACTACGGCAAAGATGATCGAATAAACGGTGGAGAAAGACAAGACTTGGTAAAGAGCTATAGCGGGGGATAACGAATAAAGATATTCGGGGATAACTTGACACACTCAAGGAGATCTTGATAAAGGACTAGAGAGGATCTAGCGAGCTGGGAGGACTGTTGACGCTCCTTAGCCTCACCACTAAGTAACGGGGCTAGGGAATGTCTAGTGGTAAAACACACGATCACAGAGAGGTCCGCAAGCGCACGGATTACCGTTGTAGCACTTCACCCGGTGGTATTCGGGTTGTCGATTTATATTTTCCCAAGGGAAGCACTATGGCATAGATAATCGAGGACGGTAGAGAGGATCGAGGCTCGATAAAAGAGTCTTATAGCTGGGGTGATGATAAAGATATGCGGGGGTAAATGGACACGCGAGGAGATCTTGATAATAGAACTAGAGAGGTCCTAGTGAGTTGGGAGGACAACGAGACGAGAAAGGATCCTAAGGCAATCTATCTATTCTAGTCAACTCCGGGAAGAGAACTAAGGTAAAGCAGAGCCAAGGTAAGATAGAATCAACAAGCTCTTCTAGTGTTGCAGGGGCATGCAAAGCCGCACCCTCAGACTGGGATGAGAAGAGAGGATGACGACACGCTGAATCCTACCGGCCCGAACTAACGTGGTGGACTACAGAGCCCGTCCGGAGCTGTCCCCTCCTTAGGGTACCACAACTATTCCATTGCGCGGGACACCAATCTAAGACTAAGGCAAGTTCTAAGCACCGCGCTCACAACGAACCAAAGAACCTTCCCTAAGGCCTTTAGAGAAGAGTCTCTCTCTCCCGTGAAACACCGGAGATCAAGCGAAGAACGGCCACAACACTATAGGGTTCAAGGGAACTATGCTAACCAAGGCAAAACTAACTTTAGTCTAAACCGAGAATAAAGCTTCTAGTAGCTAAGTAAAAGCTGAATGTAATTGACTTGAAATGTAGGATAGAAAGATAACTTGAAATGCACTTAAGTCTTAATAAAGGAAAGGTACAAGAGTAGTACCCGAACTCTGAAGAAGACTTCTCCGGAACCCCGAGACTAGCTCGACTCGACTCTAACTCCCAACTACACTATTTCCTACTCTAAGATACAAAAGTGAACAATAGTGAAGCTCCTGCGGTGTGTCTTCTGTTCCAGTGAGTGGAGGGTCCTTTTTATAGCAGTGGGAGGTCGGTTGGAGCGCTGAGGCGGCGGGAGCCAGGCACGGCCGCACCTCTAGGTGCGGCCGCACCTACGATTCACCGCCATTCGTCGTGGACGGTCCTGATGCTCGCTCCTTGGTCGGTTGTGAGTCGGTATCCTGGGTCGGTTCCGCCGGATTCCATGCTTTGTAGGTGCGGCCGTATCTCTTGATCCGGCCGTATCTACTCAAAGCCGTGTGATGCACCGCCACTGGTAGGGAATGCTCAGGATTGCTTCGGAGTGGCAGTTGGATGCATGCAGAAGTGGGCCCATGGATCCAAGTGCTTCCTTTCACACCCTTTGGATCAAACCGACATAACCACGGTGGATCCTATCCATTCAAAGTTTGTTTGTGGCCGTGGTAATCGCCGGGACTCGGATCGTGGCAGGGTGCAGGGCCGGCCGCACCTGCTGGTTCGGCCGCACCTGCCTGGTGTGGCCCGATGACTCCCTTTTTATCCTAAATGCGTACCTGCAAGTAAAAATACCAACACAACTCGTGGAACTTTATTAGTATTAAAAACATGCATGAAACTTGTCATATACCCTCCTCGTTTTCGAGATGTTGACGGTCGGAAACTTGTTGTAAAAACCGTCAACAAACTCCCCCAAGCTGAACATTTGCTCGTCCTCGAGCAAAGTCTAGACTTGGCCTTGGACAGGAGTTGCATTGGTGTTACTACTCTGCAAGTTCCTATGCACAATTCCATACTCTACTTGCAGTTGAAAAGGTCGGTATGAGAGAAACTTAGCCATGTTTTTCTGTGGGGCTTGTAGCTTTCCACCTTGCCTTCGGAGGTTGAAGAGTAGAACGGTTTGGACTTTGCATCACTCACCCTTCTCTTTTCTGGATCCTATCTCGGAGTTTTGAAATTTTCACAAAAAGAGACAAAGCTCCTCGAATGGTTCTCTCAACGCTATAGTGGTACTTGTTTCCTCACCAAAGGCTTTTGAAAGAGCCTCAACTTCCTATTCTATGGCTTGTATGTGGATCTTTGGGTAGGATAAGTATGAGACTCACTTGTGCCACATGATGTTGTTGAGCCAAAGACCGGATCCAAGAAGAAACTAGTCATGCAACTTGATCGAGATGTGCAAGTGTGTGGAATATTTTTGTTTGTTTTTCTAAGTACTCCTTGCTTTGAGATTCTCCTCTTGCCTTTATTTTGGAGGGGGGTCATGCTTCATTTCATTTTTTTATGCTCTTTGATTGGAGCACACATTTTTTTCTATGCTTCTTGAGCATATACTTTTTTTTCTATGACCCCTCTCTCCTTTTGCAAGATTACAAGAAGAGAAATCTCTTTGAACTTTGGAGTATTTATTTTTGGTGGATGGATGGCATGTTTTGCGTAACTCCCGGTGTAGGAGTTAGCATGTGTATGTGGGTGTACGTGATCTCCATCATGGAAGCATGAAAAGATTCTACCAAGGGTCACAACAATTTGGCAAAACTCAATGGGTCACAAGCAAGCATATGTAGAAGGTTTATGCATTGATATCGACATATGGCTTTTGGTAGGTAATATGACCATCGAGGAACTTGCCTTGTTTTATTTTCAAAAAGAAATCGTCCGAGATTTTCACCATACTATGAGACAGAGCAAGATCAACATTGTCGCACCATATCATACTAGTCAACGACCTAGGTTTGGTCATAAGCATTTGCTTCCCACAAGGTTTTATTTCAGGCTCTTGTCTCAAAATATACCAACAAATTCAAAAGGCTCGTAGAGTACCAAGCTATGCACTAGGTTCTTGCAAAGTTTTAACATGGCAACTTTTTTCATTATTTCAAACGAGGGTGTAAAGACATGATTTCACGTACATGATGAAAGTAAATGCTTTTGTTTATTCTGAGTGAAGTTAGGATTGGACTGGATGGGCATACCTTGTTTGATGGGACCGGGGTTCTCCCCGAAGCTGATTCTTGATCTCCTGGATGACAGGTCTTACCTGGTGCTGCTAAGTGGAACGCTTGGAGGTTCGATGCTATGGTTGCTTGGACAATCTTGTATATTTTCATAGGTACGGCCGTACTGGTTGGTTTGGCCGGTCCTACTACTTTTACTCCAAGTTTTCACTTCTGCATTTATTCTGCACAAAAAAATTCATCGAGGGAAGGTACGACCGTACCCTATGGTTTGGCCGTACCACAAGAGACTTTTCCAACAAAACTTAATGAACTTTAGACCGTTACATGCGAAAGACTTCATATTTTTTTAGGGATCGAGACTAAGGGAAAGAAAAACAACTACTGCGATGAAACACAACTAAAACAAAAGGAAAGAGAACTGGTTGGGACTTACCTGGACGGGGATCTATCTCCCCCAAGCTGATTTCAAGAGCGGGGCTAATAGCCGGGTGGTTGTTGATATGGGTTCCATGACCCGAAGAGACTGTTTACTGTTTGAAAACCTTCCTGCGTGGTGGTGGTAAGGGTGTATAGCTGACCGTCAGTTTCTTGCTGCCGCCTGGCGGTGTCCTGTAGGCCTTGCTCTATCCTCTCGGCACGTGCATCGAGACTACAGAGATGTTGACGGTGTATATTCGTATTAAACTTCAAGTGGACTTGCAAGCGGACAAATCCTCCGTCGTAGTCAAAGGACCCTTCTTCCCTCAAGTGTGAACCCAAGGTATCGAATCCGTGGAACAATGTGCGACGCAAGAATCAATCTAATAAAGCCAAGAACTTTGATCTTCGAAAGGTGAAACCTATGCATCTAATCTTAAAGAACATCATGAAAACGAATCTAATCTATGAAAGCCGGAGGTAGCAAGAGATAGAGGAGGATAGATAAACCAATCTAGAGAGATTGGATCAAGCCTTCGTTGAAGTTCCGAGCAAAGGAGAAGTAAACAAGTTCAACCTCATAAAAAGCTTCTTTAAACCACGGTTTCCCGTCCGACTCCGAAAACGCCCGCCTTTTGGAGCCACCGTTCTGTCACAACGCACCCCTATTAGTGCGGGTTAGTCTAGGGCGAGTCCAAAGACAAGTTGAAATCTCTCGGAAGGTCAGGCATGCACCTCTAGCCACCACGGCTACAAGAACATCCTCGGTGATCTATCTCGAGAATAGATCTTAAGATACAAAAAGCCGATTGAAATCAAAGACGTAGGAGAAACACTCGATCGCTAGAAATCGGATTGCAACTTGATAATTCAACATTACATGATACATGAATCAAGATCACCACCGGGATCCTACCTTGATCTTGCTTCTAGCTCCGGGAACTCCGACGTGGTCTTCCTTGCAAGGTTCCCACGCCAGCTAGGGAGATCCTAGTCAACTAGCTCGACCCTCTCCTCTCCGAGATGGTGTCCCTCTCTTCTCTGCTCCTCGGCGGCCGATGACGAATGAGTTGATGTGTGGCTCCTGGCCTCGGGGATATAAATAGCCCGAATGGCGGCTAGGTCAAAGGGAGGGGGGCCGACTGGGCCACGAAATGGGCTGGGACGGCCGGCCTGGGCCCACTTCGGCCCAGGCCGCGGCCTCCTTTGCCCGGTGTTGGTTCCCGAGTCCTCTAGAGTCTTCCCTGATTTGCATGTGGGCCCTTGTCGTCAGTTTCTCCTCGGATTGGATGAATCTCCTTGTCCCGCAAGATTCGGCAGTTTTCTGACTGGGTCCTCGGAGTTTTTCATCTTCTCGGGTTTGGTCCCTGGGCTTCTTGGAGTCATGTTTACTTCATTGCTTGACTTGTACCGGGCTTCAAGGTCTTGTCATGAGGTGCTTGATGAACTTATCCCGGAAGTCTTGCTTTCAACACTAAAATCCTGCATAAACACTAAACTCCAAAACCGACATGCACGAACGAACTTGTTATACCAAGGGGGTTAGTACCAATGGATAAGATATAAAAGTCATGCCAACACCGAAGGTAAACTCATGGCTAGGTTGACGGAATTTCACCGTCAACATCTCCCCCATGCTTAAACCTTGCTCGTCCTCGAGTAAGCCTTCGATGGATATCATCGTTGCCCTTCATTGTTTAAACCTTGCACTTGATCATACACGAGAAAACATAACGCTCTCAAAAATTTAATTCGTTAAAGTTTCATAATGTACTAGCCTTCATCCTTACGGAGGGTAGATTATCAATTAAGCTTATCCCACAAGTATTAACATGCTCCCAAAATTCAAAATAGATCTCAGATATTTTGAAATAAAGAACGAGATGAAAAAGAGCTAAACCAAGTTTACAAATTTAAATCATCTTGCATCTTGCTCATGAACTCTCATCTCATCTTATCTCTCAAGCCTATTTATTCTACTCCTTTCCCTCTCATAACATATATAAGTGGTAGGCTTTATATGGAGCTTTTTGGGAAAGTTTAGTCCTACCAAGATATTATAAATGAGATGTTGTCAAAACAAGACAAGCTTCTCATGGTCTTACCGAGACTCATCAAAAAGGTCATTGGAAAATAATGTTATATCAAGGAGGGGAGAGAAAAATACACACACTTTGAGATAGGTGGACATGTGCAAATGGCAAAGAGTGATCCCGAGGCACAAAGGAAGTCCTCGTTATCGGATTGCACATGGTTGGAAAAATGAGTTTGGATCTTTTAATCTTGAAACCTTGAAATTCCTGATGCACTTTAGAGAACCGGGGAGTTCACTTTATTTTATTTTTACACATGCTCATATTTTTCTCTTTTTCTCATACATATATTTTTTCTCTTCTTCTTTTTTTTATTTGCTCCCCTTTTAACTCTAAAATTGCATTGTACCTACCTCCTCCCCCATGCTTAGACGTTTGCTCGTCCTCGGGCAAAGAGGTGATAGAGATAAGGTAGGTACCGGAAATATTTTTCCTTTGGAGAGATACTTGAAATCTTCGATCTTGGCACCATCTTGCAATCTTCCTTGAATTTATGATCCATACTCAATGATAGGTTGTGGTCAAGGAGGTAATCACAAAAGATGATATTTGGTTTTAAGGGTGGATATCCGGCGAGGTTTGTGAGATCTCCGTTGTGGGGATACACATTGCACGGATAAAAGGCTAGCAATAAGATAGATACGCAAAAACGGAATGACCAGCTTCTTAGTCTCGGGCCAGAGAAATCATGGCCTGAAATAACTCACCCAAAAATAAATCTTGTACACTAAGGTTTATGCACTCAAATATATATAAGGCTCTGGATAGGTAGAGCAACACTCAAGTGACATTTATGACAAGGTTAGCATTACTTTTAGGAATAAAAATCATCTTCAATCTATCTAAAACTTGAGAGCACATAAAACACTATGGGTCTTTATTTTTATCATAACCTCCGCTAAAGATTAAGCTAGTATTTAGATAATTTTAGATTTGTATTTTTAAAGAGAGCATTAGCTTAATCATACATAAAACAAATACAAAGATAAACAAAGCGGCAATTATAATCATATATCATCATGGCATAAATTTTGTAACTTTACCAAAGGTAAAAACAAGGTGGTGACTTTATTCATGATGAAAACAAACTAACACACATGCTGGAAATTTAAATAAAAACTGAAAACACTACGCATACATAAGCAAACACAAGCTGAAAATTAAAGAAAAAGGGAAAAGAAAAGAAAACTAAAGCTCCTCCTTCTTCTAATCTTCCGCCGGTGGTTGGTATTGATAATCTTGGTGGTTGTACCCTTGCTCATAATAGGATTGGACATCCCCTCCTACGAATTGATCCGGCGGTACTAGGTTAAGGTGCCCAAGCTCATAGGCAATGTTTGCATTGCCTTCACCTAATTGAGCCACGTTGGATTGGATGGCTGCGATGTTTTGCATGTTTCTTGCAGCATATCCTCCAATTATGGCCACACTTTGTTGTGGTTGAGGAAATTGTGCATGGGGCTCCGCAAAGGTTACGTTGGGCACCACAAAATTTTGTGCGGGCATGGCTGCACCACTCCCCCATGCTTGCATTGGTGGCCCTCCGTAGTAACTTGGCGGTGTAGGAATTCCTCCATACGGTGGCACATAGTTTTGTTGTGCACCTCCCTCTTGTGCCGAGGAGGATCCTTCTTCTACAATTCTCCCTCTTTTATTCGTCCTTGCCGGCACAAGGAGTCCTTCCTCTAACCAATCTTCCTTCCCTTGAATAAAGAGTCTTAGCCTTGCATCCAGAAGGGGTAAGTTCACCTTGGCCACTTTAAAGCCTCCTCTCTCATCTCTACTTATATATTTTCCTTACTTCATGTATTCAATCCGAGAGAGGTCCCGGGTAGAAGATGCTCGGGGTTTCTTGGAATACCCGGTCTTAAGGAGATGGCCAACATGGAGAGGTAACACCCCGAACCAATATCTCCTGATCCCGATGTTGCTTCACAACACCATCGGTTGATCATGAGGTAGGAGGGGTCTATTGGCTGCCTGGCAATTAAAGCTGAGTAAGGCCAATTCAACTCCGTGTCGGTCACCTTTGTTTCCCTCATTCTCCCCAAAATCCTTTTACACATCCATGAGTGAAATACTTGGATGATGGGGTTCCAGATGGAATTCCTTTGTTGGTGGGCTTCCCCCGAGATCAAATTCCAAAATCCATCCAACATGCCTTCCGGCACATCTACTTTCTCTGGAGCTCCCTTTTGGAAACCGAGTAGCTCCCTAATATGTTCATAGGGAACCACTTGCTGAATTCCCTCCAACCGGAATGATAAACTCGGCACCCCCTCATCAAGGATGGGCGCCATGGTCATTAGAATTTCCAAGGCAAATTCCTTGTGGGTATTTGCCGACACCCCGTTGGAGAATTGCACCCATCCAAGGTGCCCCAACATATAATAAATGTCCGTGCCAAAACCCAATGAGTTGAGAGCTTGATCGTCGAAGTCGACGTTCGCCACAAGCCTCTTCTCAAGGCGAGAAAGTTTCTTCTCCTCCTCCTCCGACATGATGATGAAGCCATATGCGGAGTACCGCGGAGTGTATGGAGGTGGAGCGGATGATCAGGTCGATCGACGAGGTGGGACGGGCGGCTCCTCCGTACGCCCTTGAGGTTCGGTAAACCTCATGGACGAGCTCCTTGTTGCTCTCATGCCACCGAGGAGGAGAGTGTCGTTCCTCCTCGGCGGTGCCGTGTCCTCCTCCATGCTCCGAGGAGACTCGGAAACCGAGTGCCTCCTCGAAGACGTCGTCGAAGATGGCTTGGACAACGACGACCCCTTCTTCTTGGTGAAGAGACTTGTGGTTTTCTTCCACATGATTGCAGCACTCTCCTCTCTAATATAATCCCAGGGTTTTAACCGGTAACAAAGCACACAAAAATTATTTCAGAGTATGGACTTTGAGTGGATTAAGGGGGTGATTTGTTGGGCAAAACAAACTTGGGAAGGATGGCTAAGCTAAGGTGGTTCTGGACTAAAAATTCGAGCACACAAACAGAGAGTTGGGAGAGTTGCTTGCCTGCCAAAGAAGAGCACCGGGGGGTGCTTATATAGGGGAGGCCGGCCGGCCTGGGCCGACCGGCCTGGGTGGCTCCTGCCTCCCCTAGCTCGATTTTCCTCCAGCGTGATCATCTCCACTTTGTGACTTTTGTGCCTGCGTGCTCCACAAGTTGCACCACCCAAACTCTCTCATCCACTCCTTTGCTTGCATTATTGGTCCTTCCACTTGATGTCTTTGCTTTGAGTCATGTCCATGCTCCTTTGCTTCACATGCCTCCATGAATTTTCTGCAAAACAAGGCTTGCTGCCCACCCATGCTTGTCCTTTGCATGTGGCCTTGATGAAATTTGTTGGAAGAGCATCCCGTGATGCATCATGGTGCATGCATGATTTGCTTAACTAGATTGCCTCCCTCTAAGCATGTCTTAAGGCTAAGCACTCCTCTAATTTCAAAAATTAAAAATAAATTCAGAGCTACGGATGAGCTCAAGCATAAATTTAGAGAAGTTTTTAAAGCATTAAAAACAAGATGTAAGTCGAAAATATTCTCCGACTACATTTATGTCGGTCTCACCGGTATTGTTTGCCTTCATTAGTTGAGAGCAAACTTTCCCGGCTTGATCATGGGGGCATAGGTTTAGGTTCTAATTTTGGCTAAATGAGAGAGATTTTGAATGAAATAAAATTAAATGAGGCTTAGAAAAATTCTAATCTTAGAGAAACCAAGGATATGGATTTTTAAACCAACCAAAAGTTAAGTTTCTAGGTTCACGCGAGTCCTACCACGTGCTGAAATTTAAATAACATCTAGGTACAAGTCGTGGCTCTACTCGTGTGTTTTTAGCATGTAAAACAAGTCAACCATAACATCATAAAGAGGATGAAAGGTTGAGTTAGGTTCTGAATTTATTTGGTTTTGGTTTCTCGAAAAGAAGCAAACAACACATAGGATGGTTCATGTAAAGGGTTTATGATCCAAACAAAATATTCAACCAAGAATTATGTCTCTAATATTGTTCAACCACTCTAAGTCTAATGTCTTGCGTAGTAAATTTCAAAACTAACTTACTTGAAAAGACTCGAAAAATCTTGAATCGGGTTGTCCTCCCGGTAGCTTATTCTTGACTCGACGAAACGGGTTGCCTCCCGCCTAGTGCTTCGTTTATAGTCCATGGCTAGACTTCTTCACTTGATTACTTCAGATCAACGCTCTTTGCGGGTGTTGCAATCTTGGGTACCCACTTCCGCACCATCTTGGGCACAAGCTTATTCTCCGGCTTAATCATCTTTTTGGTCTTCACAGGCGGCTTTTGTTCCTTTGTCTTGACGGATGCAACAACTTCTTTGATTTTCTTCACTTTCTTCTTCTTTGGCTCTTCATTCTTCTTCAGCTCTTCCTTCTTCCTTGGTTCTTCCTTAACAACGCGATGATGAGGTGGAACATATTTAACTTCAATCATATTGCATACCTCGAGGCGTGGTCGAAACTTGAAGGAACTCCTCTCGCCATTAATGTCAAACTTGATCTCCCCCTTGCCAACATCAATAGTAGCTCCCACGGTCTTGAGGAAAGGCCTCCCAAGGATGAGTGGTGGCTTCTCCCTCTCTCCCATCTCGAGTACCACGAAGTCGACGGGGATGAAGTGGTGTCCGACCTTCACGGGCACATCTTTGGTGATGCCCAAGGGATAGTGAATGGAGTTATCACCCAACTCCAAGCACATACCCGTAGGCTCCAATGGTAGGCGTAGCTTCTCGAACACATCTCTTGGCATGACGCTCACACTTGCTCCAAGGTCGCATAATGCCTTCTCAAACTTGAATGAACCAACGGAACATGGAATTGTCGGGCATCCGGGGTCTTTTTGCTTCTCTAGTCCATTTGCAATAGCGGCACTACATTGCTCAGACATCTTGACATGATCTACCCCGAGTGTTGTTATCTCATATTTATTTGCAAGGATGTCTTTGAAGTAACGAGAATATGTAGGAACTTGAAAGGCATCCAATAACGGCATGTTGATGCTTAATCTACGCACAACCTCCACAAACTTCTCAAAGTGATTATCAAGTTTACCTCGGAAGTAGCGTGGCTTGAGTTGCGGGATCTTCGTGTCTTCTCCCAGCATCTCAAACTCGGGCTCTTCGGTGACGATCTCGGTAACTTCCTCCTTAGCAAATTCCTCCGTCTCGGCGGATGGTTTAGGCTTCCTTGCTCCTGCGAAACATTCCGGATCTTCGGTCTCCTTCCCCGAACGAGTTTGAATAGCCTTCGCCGTTTCGGGACCTTTAGGTTGTCCCGGAAGCTTGCCTTCATTAGCAGATAGGCGCCCGGCAAGTTGTCCCACTTGCGTCTCGAGCATCTTCATCATGTTGAGCACTTGATGGTTGGAGCTTCCGACCTCCGTCACCTTGCTATCAATGTTCTCCAACACCTTGTCTATGGCTTTGAACTTGGTGATGGTGTCCTTGTTGATCTTAGCTTGCTCATCCATGAAGTCCTTCAATTGAATACGAAGCGGAACCGAATTCGGAATGGACGAGCTTGCATTAAATTGAGGTCTACCTTGCCCGTAGCGGAAGTTCGGCAAATCTCCCTTCCTCATGTAGTCGAGCACCTTGGCTTCCTCTGGACAATCCTTGTGGACATGGCCATATTCTCCGCACTCTTCACATGTGGATCTTGCTTCGGCAGCCTTTAAGTCTTGAGCCTCTTTCTTTTCTATCTCCATCTTCTCCAACCTCCACATAAGCGAATCGATCTTGCCTTCGAGTATGTCTTCCTTCTCCACTTGCAAGACTCCATTGACGTTCCCCGCGGGTTGAAGCAGAAGTAAGCGTCCGGACGACACCCACGTGTCATTGTCCGCGACCTTCTTGAATAGAGTGAAAGCTTGAGTCGGCGTAAGCTCGATGATAGATCCTCCCGCCGACGCATCGATGATCGTCCTTGACGCCATGGTGAGTCCTTGGTAAAACTTTTGAACGAGGTCCTCCTTCGGGAACTTGTGATGTGGAACTGCCCGAGTGTACTCATTGAAGCGCTCGAATGCCTCCGATAAAGTCTCCGTAGGATATTGAGCAAAAGTAGCAATCTTATTACGTAAGCTTTGAGTTTTACCCAGCGAGTAGTATTCCTTCATGAAGGCCCTCATCAACGCATCCCAATCTTGCACCGTCTCCGCCGGTTGAGAGTAGAACCATTGTAAAGCCTTCCCGAGAAGTGAGAACGGAAAGAGCCTTGCCCTCATTTGATCTTGAGTCACCCCATCCATGTTGAATGTTTGACATAGTTGAACGAACGCTTGGAGGTGAAGGTTCGGATCTTCTTTACCGGTGAAGGGTGAATGTTGCACCATGCGAATTGTTGAGGTCTTGATCTCGAACAGCCTTCCGATATCCGCGAGGTTCAAGATTGGTAGGTCGATGATGTCCGGGGTGCATAGCTCCCCGATCTTGCGTTCTTGCGGTTGTTCTCCCATCGGTGGAAGTCGATTCTCCCGAGGACTTTGAGGTGGTGATTTCTTCGGAGATTCCAACGATCCTTCGTCTTCCGACTTCGAATCTACAAATTCTAGCTTCTTAGCTTGTTGTGCTTCGCATCTCCTTAGCCTGTAAAGTTTTTCTGGATCATCCACAAAATTATCGGGTTTGTTGGAGAGGTAGCCGTCCATCTCCTGTTAGGGTTAGCGATAAACAAAATATACAAAAATGAAAAATAAAAAAAAATCTAAGAAAACTAGGGCTAGACAAACTAGATTAGATTGATTTTGAGGATGATCAAAAGTTAGTAGATGCAACAAGAAAAACCAAAAGAAAACTGAAAATTACACAAAAAGCAATAAAAGATCGAATCTTGATCACTTGTTCCCCGGCAACGGCGCCAGAAAAAGGGGCTTGTTGACGGTGTATATTCGTATTAAACTTCAAGTGGACTTGCAAGCGGACAAATCCTCCGTCATAGTCAAGGGACCCTTCTTTCCTCAAGTGTGAACCCAAGGTATCGAATCCGTGGAACAATGTGCGACGCAAGAATCAATCTAATAAAGCCAAGAACTTTGATCTTCGAAAGGTGAAACCTATGCATCTAATCTTAAAGAACATCATGAAAACGAATCTAATCTATGAAAGCCGGAGGTAGCAAGAGATAGAGGGGGATAGATAAACCAATCTAGAGAGATTGGATCAAGCCTTCGTTGAAGTTCCGAGCAAAGGAGAAGTAAACAAGTTCAATCTCATAAAAAGCTTCTTTAAACCACGGTTTCCCGTCCGACTCCGAAAACGCCCGCCTTTTGGAGCCACCGTTCTGTCACAACGCACCCCTATTCATGCGGGTTAGTCTAGGGCGAGTCCAAAGACAAGTTGAAATCTCTCGGAAGGTCAGGCATGCACCTCTAGCCACCACGGCTACAAGAACATCCTCGGTGATCTATCTCGAGAATAGATCTTAAGATACAAAAAGCCGATTGAAATCAAAGACGTAGGAGAAACACTCGATCGCTAGAAATCGGATTGCAACTTGATAATTCAACATTACATGATACATGAATCAAGATCACCACCGGGATCCTACCTTGATCTTGCTTCTAGCTCCGGGAACTCCGACGTGGTCTTCCTTGCAAGGTTCCCACGCCGGCTAGGGAGATCCTAGTCAACTAGCTCGACCCTCTCCTCTCTGAGATGGTGTCCCTCTCTTCTCTGCTCCTCGGCGGTCGATGACGAATGAGTTGATGCGTGGCTCCTGGCCTCGGGGCTATAAATAGCCCGAATGGCGGCTAGGTCAAAGGGGGGGCCGACTGGGCCACGAAATGGGCTGGGCCGACCGGCCTAGGCCCACTTCGGCCCAGCCCGCGGCCTCCTTTGCCCGGTGTTGGTTCCCGAGTCTTCTAGAGTCTTCCCTGATCTGCATGTGGGCCCTTGTCGTCAGTTTCTCCTCGGATTGGATGAATCTCCTTGTCCCGCAAGATTCGGCAGTTTTCTGACTGGGTCCTGGGAGTTTTTCATCTTCTCGGGTTTGGTCCCTGGGCTTCTTGGAGTCATGTTTACTTCATTGCTTGACTTGTACTGGGCTTCAAGGTCTTGTCATGAGGTGCTTGATGAACTTATCCCGGAAGTCTTGCTTTCAACACTAAAATCCTGCATAAACACTAAACTCCAAAACCGACATGCACGAACGAACTTGTTATACCAAGGGGGTTAGTACCAATGGATAAGATATAAAAGTCATGCCAACACCGAAGGTAAACTCATGGCTAGGTTGACGGAATTTCACCGTCAACAGGAGATGATTATCAATGTTGAAGAGGCCCTGGTCTATGATGCCATACTGTTCCTCATGGTAACTATACGGGTAGCTCGTGCTGTGGGTTGGTTGGTTCCCAAAGCGGGCTGACTGAGAGTGTGTTGAGCTGGAGCAGATAGAGGCACTGGGGGGCTGACTTCCGCTGGATTGTGGCTACTGCTGGTGGCTACTAGAGGGTCCTGCTCTGCCGGATGCCGGCGCTTGTTGTGTGGTGCTCTCTGGGATGAGGTTCCTATCACTTCTGCGAGTGCGTGATCGGGTGGCTGGTCCGGGCCCAGAGATGCTGTGCCGTGAGGGCCTAATAGTCTCCTCATCATCCTCGGATGCCAGGTTCAGAGTAAACCTTTTGACTTGATAAAGACCAAGCTCTGGGCATGGGAGGACGATGGTTGTGGTGGAATGGGGGTGAAGCATGACCAGCTCTCCCTCAACACGCTTCAACAGGTGGGCTTGTACAAAATGTTCCTCATTGAAGGTCTCGCGGGGTGTGTCCAAGTACGTGACTTGAGCTCTTGCTAGCGCTCCGAGGTACGTGGCAATTCGAGTTACCAAGGAGGTGATCTCAATCTTGCCAGTCCTTGTGGCCATGGTGCGCCAGTGCTCGACCATCGAAACGACAGGAGCAAGCTTGATTTTATTAATAATGGCAAACAGGCATTGCAGCTCGTCCACCCTGACCGTCCTGAACTCAACTCTTGGGGCAATCATGCCCGAGATGAGCCGGTGGAGGAAACGAAGAGTGGGGTTATGGATCAAGTTGATCCGGGGAGCGGGGTTCAATCCTTTCCCCGAGATCTTCTTCCAGAAAGACTCCCTCGAAAAGGCTTTCATACCCTTGTGCTTAGACCACTCTAGCAGACAATTTGAGTCAAAGCCTAGGGCTACGCTCAACTGCTCCCAAGTTAAGTCGTGCTCTTCATTGAAGAGCCGGAACTTAACACCACTGCTATCGGCGCTCAAAGTTGAGAGGAATTCTAAGGTGAGGAATTTTGAGCCCTCTTCCCACGCATGCCAAAAGTTCCCCCAGCCTATGGCATCGAAAGCCGGCCCAAATTCTCCTATCATACCAGTTTCATTAAGGAGGGTATTGTCATATACCTTGGTATGCGCAAACTCTCGATCTTTCAGCTGCTGGAACAACCTCCGTTCTTGGTCGGTTCGCAGAATGATTTGAGTTTCGGAGGTAAGGAAGCGAGTCCTTTCCTCCGATCCTGACCAATCATAATGCACCAAACTTGTGGACATGTCCTGGGCAGAACCCGCGGACACATTGCCCTGAGGATCAAAACCCGGAGGTACCGAGTGTTCTTGCCAATCCGAAGAATGGGAGTGGCTGCTGCGGCTCGAGTCCGAGTCGCGGAACCTAATGTGCTTTCCCTTCACTGCCTTTGCGGCCTTTCGGAACCACGACATCCTACAAAATGTTAATGCACGGATACCCGAAGGATGATGATCACGAAAGGTTAGTCGTTAGCAAGTTAGCGGTCCGGAAGTTAGCGGTCCTTGTGGGGTGGTGAGACCACCACAAAACTTGAGTGACTTGCACCACGAGGGACTTGCTTGCAGCACTCCTTTCCACTAAGTGCAAACGGGCTAAGCAAGGAAACAAAGGTGGCAGATTTCGGAATCTGGCTGTGGTCTTCTAGGAGTGTGCACGGGAGGCCTCAATTTATAGGTAGGTGGAGGGAGGCAGGTGCGGCCGCACCTGTCTATCCGGCCGTGCCACTAAAATTTGAGAGGCGACCTCAGTGCGTGATTAGGAGGCTAGTGGTGGCATGCAGCAACTTGGACACGACAGCACCGTGAAAATCACAGGTGCGGGCGCACCTACAGGGCCGGCCGGCCCTAGTGTTTCCACTGGAAATGCTGGCATGTGGTTGCTGCACTATCTAGCACTTGAGATCCTCGAGAAATTGAGCACTCTGCTGTCCAAATGTTGCTAGCAAAGCTATTGATGGTGGGGAAAAGAATACTGCAGGTTGGACTTCTTTTTCACAAAGTTAACCACCACCATGCAGCTAGTGGCTGCTCCCTGTGTTTCCTCAGGCAAAAGGGTTGGTGCGACCGTGCCTAGTGGGCCGGCCGCACCGGGCAAAGTGCCCAAAACAGCTCCTCCGACCTTCTAAACTCTAAGTCATGCATTAGCTAAAAGGATTTCGAAAATTAAACCTGCATGGACTTAGGCAAATGCCGGTTTGTCTCACGGCGAGAGCGTCGAATTTATAGTCCTCGAGCTGGACTTGTTAATGATCATTTCTTCTTGGAGTGACTCTCTTGATTAGAGAGGTAATTCACTAGAGTTTGGAAGAAGTACGATAGGTAAGTGATAATCCGATATATCCGAGATTGGGAATTGTCCTTGATTTCTTCGCTTTGGAATTTTCTTCTGACGGGCATAGCTAAGATCCTCTCTAAAATTTCTAGCCCCTCAGTCGGATTTTCGTGAAAAAGTGATCCCTGTGTTATTTCAAGCAAACGGAAAACATTGTCTCGGGATAGGCCATGCTGAAAATGTTGAAGCAACACTATATCCGGCAGGCCATGATCGGGACAAGTGTGTATGAGATCATGGAATCTAGTCCATGCTTGACTAAGGGATTCGGTCTTCGTCTGTCGGAAATTGATGATATAACTTCGAAGGTTTATGAGACGAGATAAGGGGAAGTATTTAGCGCAAAACTTGTCGCGCAAATTCCTCCAATCCGTGGTGACTTCCTTCTCTTGCTGGAAGTACCACACCTTTGCTTTTCCCGCTAGTGAGAATGGAAAAAGTCTAACTCTGAATTCGTCGGGAGAAAGATTGGAGTATGAACGAGTAGAGCGCAATTGCTCAAGACTCCTCAAGTGATTGTATGGATTTTCTCCTTCGAATCCTAAGAAAGGATTTTTTGGGCGATGGAAAGAAATTTTGGAGAAATACTTCCATTGGAGAAGAACCTTGGATTAAGATTTCCATTTCCGATTGGGATTTCCATCTTAGTCGGAGTGTAGGACTGATCAATAGAGAACTCAAGGTTGGCTTCTTGGGCCATGAGAAAGATGGCTCTGTCTACGGGATCGATGCGGTTCGTCGTAATAAATCGAGAGAAACTTTTCGAAGGGTCACGACACGGGGTCGGAATATCCTTCTAAAGCGACTTTTGATAGATGTGAAGATAGGACGGAACTGTCGAAACCGGGAACTACTCCATACACTAGGAACGGAGTAGGGACAAACCCGCTAAAAGATGGTTCACCGAACTGAGATAACTCTACCGAAAAGGTATCTAGTTCCTATTGCTTCCCCGGCAACGGCGCCAGAAATGCTTGTTGACGCTCCTTAGCCTCACCACTAAGTAACGGGGCTAGGGAACGTCTGGTGGTAAAACACACGATCACAGAGAGGTCCGCAAGCGCACGGATTACCGTTGTAGCACTTCACCCGGTGGTATTCGGGTTGTCGATTTATATTTTCCCAAGGGAAGCACTATGGCATAGATAATCGAGGACGGTAGAGAGGATCGAGGCTCGGTAAAAGAGTCTTATAGCTGGGGTGATGATAAAGATATGCGGGGGTAAATGGACACGCGAGGAGATCTTGATAATAGAACTAGAGGGGTCCTAGTGAGTTGGGAGGACAACGAGACGAGAAAGGATCCTAAGGCAATCTATCTATTCTAGTCAACTCCGGGAAGAGAACTAAGGTAAAGTAGAGCCAAGGTAAGATAGAATCAACAAGCTCTTATAGTGTTGTAGGGGCATGCAAAGCCGCACCCTCAGACTGGGATGAGAAGGGAGGATGACGACGCGCTGAATCCTACCGGCCCGAACTAACGTGGTGGACTACAGAGCCCGTCCGGAGCTGTCACCTTCTTAGGGTACCACAACTATTCCGTTGCGTGGGACACCAATCTAAGACTAAGGCAAGTTCTGAGCACCGCACTCACAACGAACCAAAGAACCTTCCCTAAGGCCTTTAGAGAAGAGTCTCTCTCTCCCGTGAAACACCGGAGATCAAGCGAAGAACGGCCACAACACTATAGGGTTCAAGGGAACTAAGCTAACCAAGGCAAAACTAACTTTAGTCTAAACCGAGAATAAAGCTTCTAGTAGCTAAGTAAAAGCTGAATGTAATTGACTTGAAATGTAGGATAGAAAGATAACTTGAAATGCACTTAAGTCTTAATAAAGGAAAGATACAAGAGTAGTACCCGAACTCTGAAGAAGACTTCTCCGGAACCCCGAGACTAGCTCGACTCGACTCTAACTCCCAACTACACTATTTCCTACTCTAAGATACAAAAGTGGACAATAGTGAAGCTCCTGCGGTGTGTCTTCTGTTCCAGCGAGTGGAGGGTCCTTTTTATAGCAGTGGGAGGTCGGTTGGAGCGCTGAGGCGGCGGGAGCCAGGCACGGCCGCACCTCTAGGTGCGGCCGCACCTGCGATTCACCGCCATTCGTCGTGGACGGTCCTGATGCTCGCTCCTTGGTCGGTTGTGAGTCGGTATCCTGGGTCGGTTCCGCCGGATTCCATGCTTTGTAGGTGCGGCCGTATCTACTCAAAGTCGTGTGATGCACCGCCACTGGTAGGGAATGCTCAGGATTGCTTCGGAGTGGCGGTTGGATGCATGCAGAAGTGGGCTCGTGGATCCAAGTGCTTCCTTTCACACCCTTTGGATCAAACCGACATAACCACGGTGAATCCTATCCATTCAAAGTGTGTTTGTGGATGTGGTAATCGCCGGGACTCGGATCGTGGCAGGGTGCAGGGCCGGCCGCACCAGCAGGGCCGGCCGCACCTGCTGGTTCGGCCGCACCTGCCTGGTGTGGCCCGGTGACTCCCTTTTTATCCCAAATGTGTACCTGCAAGTAAAAATACCAACACAACTCGTGGAACTTTATTAGTATTAAAAACATGCATGAAACTTGTCATATACCCTCCTCGTTTTCGAGATGTTGACGGTCGAAAACTTGTTGTAAGGACTGTCAACAAGGACAACGAGACGAGAAAGGATCCTAACACAATCTATCTATTCTTGTCAACTCTAGGCAAAGGACTAAAGCAAGGGATAACCAAGGCAAGCTAAACTCAACAAGCTCTTCTAGTGCTACAGGGGCATGCAAAGCCGTGCCCTCAGACTGGGATGAGAAGGGAGGACGATGACACGCTGAATCCTACCGGCCCGAACTAACGTGGTGGACTACAGAGCCCGTCCGGAGCTGTCACCTCCTTAGGGTACCACAACTATTCCGTTGCGCGGGACACCAATCTAAGACTAAGGTAAGCTCTGAGCACCGCGCTCACAACGAACCAAAGAACCTTTCCCCGGATATCACGAAGGAAGGTCTCTCTCTCCCGTGAAACACCGGAGATCAAGCGAAGAACGACCACAACACTATAGGGTTCAAGAGAGCTATGCTAACCAAGACTAAACTAACTTTAGTCTAAACCAAGAATAAAGCTTCTAGAGCAAAGTAAAAGCTGAATATAATTGACTCGAAAGGTAAGATTGAAAGATAACTTAAATTGTACTTGAGTCTAAACAAAGAAAGGATACAAGAGTAGTACCGGAACTCTGAAGAAGACTCCTCCGGAACCCTGAGACTAGCTCGACTCGACTCTAACTCCCAAGCTACACTAATCCAACTCTAAGTGAACAAAAGAGTGGAAATGAGATGCTCCAGCGCTGTGTGTCCGTTCCAGCGAGTGTGAGGTGCCTTTTATAGGCAAGGGAGGTCGGTTGAGCGCATGGGCCCATTTTCACAGGTGCTGCCAGATCAAGGGGTGCGGCCGGCCCTATGATCCACCACCTCTCGCCTTGGATGCTTCTGATCACTGCTCCTGAGGCGGTTGAGGGTCGGTTCCTTGGGTCGGTTTCACCCGGTATGACGGTTGGGAGGTGCGGCTGGCCCTCTAGGTGCGGCCGGCCCTACTCCGTGCCGTGTGATGAACCGCCTTCGCTCAGGGACGCCGAGGATTGCCTTGGAATGACAGTTGTGGCGGTTGATTGGCCGGACAAGTGGACCCATTGATCCAAGTGATCCTAACCTCATCCATTCGATCAAACCGACGTTTCCTTGGTCGATCTCGTTCATCCAAGTTGTGCCCGCGGGAGAGGAGGTGCGTTGGACCAGAGACGTGCCACGGGGCAGGTGCGGCCGCACCTGCAGGGCCGGCCGCACCTGGTAGGGCCGGCCGCACCTGGTAGGGCCGGCCGCACCTGCAGGACCGGCTGGACCTGCCAGGCCGGCCGCACCTGCAGGGCCGGCCGTGCCTGGTGGTGCGGCCGTGCCTAGCCCGTGTGGCACGTTGGTTCCAATTTTGCCCTAAATGTGTACTCGCCCATAAAAATCACAACACAACTCGTGGAACTTTATTAGTACCAAAAATGTGCATGAAACTTGCCGTGTACTCCTCCCGAACCCGAGGTTTTGATGGTCGAATCTTTGTTGTATGGACCGTCAACATAGAGTCATTTGTCGTGATTACTTTCTTTTGGCCAGAGAAATCTTTTGCAGCGCTTGGGTCATTGCCCGTTTCCATTTGGAATTTGGGCAGCCAATCCGACTGGACTACACTACCTTCGGATGATTTCTTGGTGCAGTTCTTCTGAACACAAGCGGATCTACTTGGGGCAAGATCTTTCAGCACCTCCCCATTCTGTTGGACTTCGGTTGTCATGGGTCATTGGCATGGGCAACTCTTCTCTACTCAAAGGTGAAGACCGATTGTTCTTTGTTGTTCTGGAGGAGAAAGAAGCTGAGGTGGTAGAATTAACTTTGCATTCATTCGTCGGGGACATTTGGCAGCCTATTCCCTGGGAGAGAGCTCCTGAGTTACATAATAAGATCATCTTGTTTGGTCCTGTCAAGTGCATTGTTACAGAAGAGCATGCCATTTCTGGTTTGGCTGACCTGAGGGCATGTTGACGGTGTATTTTGGTACACCAAACATGTTCGTTACACTTTGGTTTGGATTTGATTATGGAACTAACCCGCCACTAGGCACACTAATGACACAACAAGTTCATCTTTGTATGTGCATTTGGAAGTGTTATGTTTTTGCAGGAAAACATGGACATAAAGGACGGAGTCACAACAAGTTCAAAGGAGCAATTGAGGAGTCCCGTTCGTGTTCGAGAGCATGATGAAATCACTTCCAAAGGTGGCAAGGACCAAAGTGTTACAAAGGAACATCCTCGAGGATTGAAGCGTAAAAGACCGAACTTCATGCGAGAAGACCCTCCATCTTGGACGTGAGGATGACATCGTCAAAATGGTGCAAATAGAGGGGGCAAAGTGCAAAATGACAAGAGGACCCACGTGCGGAAGGGGTGACCAAACCGGGCCGAAATGGGCCTGGGCCGGTCGGCCCAGGTCGGCCGACCTCGCCCATCCCCGAGGCGGTTCGGTCCCCGTTTCTTGAGCGTGAAGATGAGTCAACCCTAAGTACGTGGAGGTACCGCCATTCGCAAAGAGAGAGAGAGACATTCGCCCGAGAGGCCGTCCACAAGCTAGAGAGAGAGAGAAGAGGAGGGAGATCATTCGCAAGAAGGATCGCTCCACTCTAAGGAAGCAACCACAAGTGGAGGAGGACGTCGAGGCCCTGCCAAGACACCCCCGGAGGAGAAGGAAGACACTGTCGGAAGCGTCACCATGATCAACCGTTCTATGCCTAGCACCTTGATGGGGTAATCTTCTAATTTGTCCATGGGTTGTAATCGATCTTGAGATGTAATCGCTACTTTGTATGGTTATCTATCTATCATCTAGTGTTAAAGATGCTTTATTGTTTAAGGTTAGCTACCATGCTGTGTAGGGAGTAAAGATCTCAATGCTCCCTTGGAACCATTCAATACGCCATGTCCATCATAGGGCTAGTCACGAATACCTCCGTGTAGTGATAGTAAGGGGGGAGGGAAAGGGTGAAACCGTGGTCACAACCCCTGATAGATTAGATCAGTTTTCATATCATAAGCGGTTGCATGTTCAAGTATCGTAGACCCTTGGGCAAGTGTCTTTTATATATCTTGTTGGTTTAATCATTCTCTCTAGTGTAGCGTAGTAGTTCTCTAGATTGACCACAAATTAGGGTTTGGTTAAGTTAGTGAGTAGTGATAGATCAAACACTTGTAATACCCTTGCTCCGCGGATTGATAAGAACCTAGGGAATCCCCATGGTGAAAAAGGTGTAGGTCCGTACGCTTGCGGATCGTAGGTGGATACGAGTTTTATCCGTCAACAAGCCCCCTTTTCTGGCGTCGTTGCCGGGGATGGGCCAGTTTACATCGTTTGGTTTTTGCAGCTAATTTTGTTTTAGTTTTAGTTTTTATCGTTTATTGCTAACATCTAACCCCTATTACCTAGAAAACCACTTTGTTTTGTTTTGTTTTTGTTTTTATTTTGTTGTCTAGATGGCATTCGTCAACCACCCTGTGGAAGAACCGAAGAAATCGCTAAGGGATTACGCTAGTTCTCGATGTGAAGACATAAAGGTACAAGAGTCAGATTCGAAGCTCGAAGCGACCAAGTATGAAATCAAAGCTAGGATCATCGAGATGGCGGCGTCAACCCCATTTGAAGGGATGGAAACGGAGAACCCATATAGACACATAAGGCATTTCACGATGCTATGCAACATAATGCGTCAAGAAGGAGTTCCCAATGAATGATTCAAGTGGAATCTCTTTCCCTACTCACTTGCCGGTGAAGCAAAGACGTGGTACTCGTTTGCGTCCTTTGAAGTTGAAGGCAATTGGAACAAGTTGACGAAGAAATTTTGCGAGAAGTTTTTTCCAATAAGAAAGGTTCAACATCTAAGGAGGCAAGTGATCACCTTCACGCAAGGAGAAGAGGATGCCCAACTACAACCTTTCCAAGGATGCACCTTAGCAACCGATAAACCACCTCCTATGGCTACCGCGACCTTGTGGAGCGCGTCAACCGCCACTAGGGCACCCGTTCCTGCAAGCAATCGAAGAACAAACAAGAACAAGTATAACAAGCAACTAAATTGCAAATATGGAGATGGAAATGAATCTGATATCTCAAAGTTGGGGTTCCGAATCAGGTAGAACGGGTGGTCTAGCCGACACACGCGTCTACAAGGAAGTAGCAATGGCTAAACTTACAATGAAACAAAACCCGATCTATTTGTGGCAGCTATGGGGGTATATGAGAGGGTAGGGACACGACCAGGACCTGGTGGGGGTTGTGCTCCAACCCTAGGTTGCGCCCCCATGGGCTCCGACATGATACACGGGCCGATGGCCCAAAAGATGGTGACGCAGCACCGTGACAGATTCTGAACGTCCACTTGTTTCGACGATTCCTGTCGCCTCAGATATGGATTTGACATGAGACCTGTTCCATTGGAAGCTCTATGAAATTTCCTTTCCAACCATATAAAGAACGTCCCAAACGGAGTCCGTATGAGGTCGTGGCGTCCGTTGCAAGTTGGCCCAGTTATGCAGTCCGAATCCAGCGCCCAAAACGTGTTGGCTTTGATCTCTTTCCATATTTGGGCCAAAAGTGACGTGGATGTCTGATGGTGGACGTGGGGAACACTTGGACTTGGTCCCCAATCAACCTCTTTGGTCCTCCATGCCTTCCATGTGTGTTTAATACTATTTTTGATCCACGTATGTATTTCTGAAAATGACAAGTAACATACATCATGGTGCAGCAACAATTCATCCAATATACCAAATACGATGATGATAAAGAATTGGTTCACCTTAGAATCAAAACTTGCTATTATAGTCGTATCCGAGCCGGTGATGTCCTCATCATTCTCCCTGTCTTGGCTGCAAGTCGTCCTCGACTTGCTCCGGTGGCATCTAAAAGTGCTTGTCTCGATGTTGGGACACAAAAAGACTTGTATGCTGCAAAGCGAGAACCAGCAATGCTCCCCTTCTTTGGGGTGACCCTGTTGCTTAAGAGAAAATCTAGAAGGACTTTGCGAGACATTGTTAGCATTAGTGCAGCCCCCTATTTTCTCATGGTCATGTAACCCAAATGGAGATTTCAGATTTGAGCAAATATAAATTATATGCACCAAATATTGTCTTTCGCTATCATATTTGCCAATTGCATGAAGCAAATAATGATTAAAACTTGGCAAATCAGAGCTGTCATATAATTCATTCACCAAACCTTTTAGGTCACAATGAAAATCAAGTTCGATATAACCTAAACAATTTGAAGAAGATATAACTTCAAACTCCTCTTGCTCACTAGCAATGCAATGAACACGCCTTGTTTCAGCATGTGTATAATCAAGAATAGAATCATCATCTCCATGTACTAGGTGTGTTGTAGATACGAGTGAAGCGTGATCATACTCACATGGACTGATTTCAGCATTGAGTTAGTTGCTTTGCTGACTCACCTTTGACATTGCAGGTGCTGCACAATCATTCTTTTCACACTTTTGCGGCGCATGTTGTTGCTCAAATTGCTGAATGCACTCAAATATATTGTTCTCTTCCTCCTGCAAAATGTTATGAACAACAAGGGGAAAAAGAAAGTGCTCTAACTCTAGTAAAGGTGCTACAATCTGAGAAGAAGTATCACTCTTATTCACAACTTGTGGCATAGGAGTAAACGATGCATCAATACACAATTCCTCTTTATAACAACGAACAGCAAGCAATTCATCTTGTGACAAAATCAAATCAGCAGTAGGTTCCACTATTTGTTGCTCTTGATTAGCATGCAGAGTGGACAAATTGTCAACATTATGGGCCTCATTATTCTTGCAGGTATTCGCAGACAATAAAATCTTTTTTTCAGCACTAAGAGCAAGCCAAAACAAAGAAGCAATATTGTTGTATGAGTTGCTAATTAACATGGTTCAAATTTCAGAATTAAGCCCTTTCAAGAACCTACTCATAACATCTTTCTTGCATTCATCTAATCCACCAAACATGACACAAATCTTAAATGTATGATAGTATTCCTTGACAGTCCTACTACCTTGCTTCAAGTTGTCTAATTTTGCAAGCAAGCAATCAGCATAATATTCAGGAACATATTCATCACGAAAAAGTATTTTAAAATCTTTCCAAGTTTGTGGAACTTTGTTGTGCCTACAAATATGTTTCCATGTAGTCAAAGCATAATTTGTTAAAGCACTAGAAGCAACAAAGATCATTTGATGTTCAGACAAGTCATACTTATCAAATTCTGCATCTACCTTAAGCTCCCAATCAATGTAAGCATGAGGATCAAACATACCAGCATATAATGGTAAGTGTTGAATGATATCTTGAATGTGAGGGTCTTGCTTCTATTGCTCAAAAATCTTTGTATCACCTGCCATGATTAGTAGAAAACAAGAAACACAAGAATAATATGTTTTCTCCTGTCAACTACTAGGATGGGCTGGGTGTAATTCTCTCAAATTGAACTTGTTCAAACAAGCTCTTACAAGTTCTCACCTTGCTCAACAGGAGGGGACGGCAACCAACAAGTTTGCAAGCCTGGAATGAAGTGTATCGGTGCCGCAACAACAAAACTTGTCAAGCTGTAGTCGAATATGTGGAGCTATAGGTGGGCTGAAACAAGGAATATACTAGCACCACGTTAGTTATAAAAGCAAGCTAAAAAATCGTTCAACGGCGGTACTATGCTGGTCCTAGGCTAAACCATGCTAGAGACGTGAGCCTAGGCACAAAGGTAGGCACCAACAAAGAGCCAGTACAACACAAAGAACACAAAGGATTCAGCCCCCAATTTTTTTTCTTCCTCTTCTTGTCTTTTTTCCCTCTCTTTTTCTTTCTTCTTTCTTTTCACACAAATGTTGCAGCAAGATCAAAATCTTTTCTCTCTTTTTTTCTCCTTCTTTTTTTATTTCTTTCTTTCACTTTTTTTTACTCCTTTACAAACACAAATCAGCACAAATAGATTTGCAACACAGATTACAAATCGCCAATCTCCACGACAATTGCGGAACGCTCAAAACGAATTTTGCAACAAGGGTAGATCCGTTGGAAAGAGAAAAAGATAAGCTTTCCAGATTGTATTTAAACACTTGAATCGGACATAAGATGTATCCATGGTGGCCAAAACACCGCAGCGATTTATATGATGATAATGGATCTCGTGGTGACCAAACGTGATAGAACTCAAAACTCTAAAGGACTAGACACTAAGACCAGCAACTCGACACAAACCGATGCAACCGAAAACTCAACAAGCTCTAATTAAGCAGTACTAGTAAAGGCTCAAAAGGTTTATGGGACAACAGGTAAACTAATCTACTATTTTTTGGGCTTTTCTGGACAATAGGAAATAAAAAAACAGCAAAGGATTGATAGTCTCTCACCGATAAACCTCGCTCTGATACCAACTGATGAGAACCCGCTAGGGTTTATGCCCGATCTTTCGATGAGAGGTGTGGGGATAACTCGATTGGAGGAGATGACGTTCATGACCCGACTACAACCTTTCCAAGGATGCGCCTTAGCAACCGATACACCACCTCCTATGGCTGCTGCGACCTTGTGGAGCGCGTCAACTGCCACTAGGGCACCCGTTCCTGCAATCAATCGAAGAACAAGCAAGAACAAGTATAACAAGCAACTAAATTGCAAATATGAAGATGGAAACGAATCTGATATCTCAAAGTTGGGGTTCCGAATTAGGTAGAACGGGTGGTCTAGCCGACACATGCGTCTACAAGGAAGTAGCAATGGCTAAACTTACAACGAAACAAAACCCGATCTATTTGTGGCAGCTATGGGGGTATATGAGAGGGTAGGGACACGACCAGGACCTGGTGGGGGTCGTGCTCCAACCCTAGGTCGCGCCCCCATGGGCTCCGACATGATACACGGGCCGATGGCCCAAAAGACGGTGACACAGCACCCTGACAGATTCTGGACGTCCACTTCTTTCGACGATTCCCGTCGCCTCAGATATAATTTTTGACATGAGACCTGTTCCATTGGAAGCTCTATGAAATTTCCTTTCCAATCAAAGCCAACACGTTTTGGGCGCTGGATTCGGACTGCATGACTGGGCCAACTTGCAACGGACGCCATGACCTCATACGGACTCCGTTTGGGACGTTCTTTATATGGTTGGAAAGGAAATTTCATAGAGCTTCCAATGGAACAGGTCTCATGTCAAAATCATATCTGAGGCGACGAGAATCGTCGAAACAAGTGGACGTCCAGAATCTATCAGGGTGCTGCGTCACCGTCTTTTGGGCCATCGGCCCATGTATCATGTCGGAGCCCATAGGGGCGCGACCTAGGGTTGGAGCATGACCCCCACCAGGTCCTGATCATGTCCCTACCCTTTCATATACCCCCATTGCTGCCACAAATAGATCGGGTTTTGTTTCGTTGTAAGTTTAGCCATTGCTACTTCCTTGTAGACGCATGTGTCGGCTAGACCACCCGTTCTACCTGATTCAGAACACCAACTTTGAGATATCAGATTCGTTTCCATCTCCATATTTGCAATTTAGTTGCTTGTTATACTTGTTCTTGCTTGTTCTTCGATTGCTTGCAGGAACGGGTGCCCCAGTGGCGGTTGACGCGCTCCACAAGGTCGCAGCAGCCATAGGAGGTGGTGTATCGGTTGCTAAGACGCATCCTTGGAAAGGTTGTAGTCGGGCCGTGAACGTCATCTCCTCCAATCGAGTTATCCCCCACACCTCTCATCGAAAGATCGGGCATAAACCCTAGCGGGTTCTCATCAGTTGGGGATAGACCAAGCTTGGAATAGATTTAATGAGTTGATTTAACAAGGACCAAGACTCGGCTTCTCCGATGACGTACTCTTGCATACATGTTTCTTTTCTCTAACCCCTAGTTGCATGGAACATGTTCAAATGTGTGTAGGTGGGGATCTCCTGGAGAAAACACTCACAGAAGCCGCTCAACTTTTACAAAAGATTATCAAAGCGGCGGCCATGCGAAGAGATTGGGAAACAAGACTTTCAGGAGAGCCGGAACACAATTCAAGGATGAAGACATGTGCTGAAATTTCTAAAGAGGCAACCCCAGAAGACAAGAAAGAGGAGCCAATCCCGGAAAAGCTTGAAGAAGTGCACATCAAGACAAGAACTACCCCAAGCGTTGACTTCGCCAAGTCAAATGAAACGAACAAGAGGAGTATGTCAAGCGCGAAACCACTAAGGGAGTTCGAGCATATGGATTGGGTTCGAATCGATTACGGAGAAGTATTCGACAAGAGAAGACTGTTCCCTAACCAAAAGGGGATGGCGAGAGCATTGGAAGCAGATTTCCCACCAGAAAAGCAAGCAGAAGATTCATACGATCTTGAAACCACCGGTGAGATTTTTCGAAAGCTCTTTAGTGATGATGAAGTGGATCCGGATCACATAGCCGAGGTGAAAAGAATCATGGGGATTAAGCTCGAAGCATTGCCATATGCTCGCCTCGCCGAAGTTTATGCAATAGGATCCGACCAAGAGGAGAAGATGACACCACACTTGAGTTGTGAGATCAACGGAGTTCAATGCAAAGCCTTATGCGACATTGGAGCCCAAGTAAGTGTCCTATCCTCCAAAATTTATGATAAAGTTCAAGACCACAACCGAGACTTAGCTCCAACTTCAACAAAGTTAATTATGGGAGATGGTAGAACTATTAGACCTCTAGGTATTGCTTGCAACATTAATGTAATCATCTCTGGAAAGTGCATACCAACCGATTTCTTTGTTATAGATGCTTACCATAGTAATCATGATCACATAATCCTAGGTAGGCCTTTTCTTAGGTTGGTTGATGCCGTGTTGGATGCCGGAGAAGGCAAAGTAACAATAAATCTTAATGGAAAGAAGTACACATATAATTTTCTTCGCGTTTCTAGTCATCCTTCACCCTTTCCTCCCAAAGATGAAGAAGTAGAGGAGGTAGGTAGTCTTTGTTTTGTTGAAACCCTTAGAGACCCGCTGTAAAGAGCAATGGAGAATTAATCTAATGATCAACAAGACGAGGAATTAGAGGAGGCAACGAAGGGTTTAGAACCACAAGATGGAAGCGTGGAGTAAGAAAAATTCGAAGACATAGGAGATACTAAACCCGAAGAGCCACAAGTACCCGAGGTGGATCTCAAACCTTTGCCCAAAGGATTAAAGTATGAATTTTTGGGCCCAGACAAGACTTATCCAGTCATCGTGAGCAACGGGTTGAGTCCCGAGGAAAATGAGAGGTTGCTGAATTTATTGAAAAAGCATAGGAAGGTGATTAGATATTCAATCAATGATCTCAAAGGACTTAGCCCAGCCTTTTGCACTCATCGTATACCTATGGAAAGACCAATGTAAGCTTGTAGCGGACCATCAAAGGAGGCTAACTCATGCCATGCGAGAGGTAGTAAAGAAGGAGGTCATCAAGCTACTTGATGCCGGAATCATCTACTCGGTACCGCATAGCGAGTGGGTGAGCCTGGTACATTGTGTGCTGAAGAAAAAAGGCTTAACCGTGGTGAAGAATGAGAAGAATGAGTTAATACCGCAAAGAACCATGACCGGATGGCGGATGTGTATCGATTACCGAAAGCTAAACAAAGCGACGAAGAAAGATCACTTCCCCTTACCGTTCATTGACGAGATGCTCGAGAGATTAGCAAACCACGCTTATTTTTTCTTTCTCGATGGGTACTTGGGGTTTATGCAAATTCCTGTTCACCCGGATGATCAACACAAGACAACGTTTACTTGCCCTTATGGAACGTTTGCATATAGAAGGATGCCCTTCGGTCTATGCAACGCTCCGACCTCTTTTCAACATTGCATGATGGCGGTGTTCTCGGAATTCATCGAAGAAATTGTCGAGGTGTTCATGGATGATTTTTCCGTCTATGGGAAAACATTTGTGGATTGCTTGGCAAACTTAGATAAGGTTCTCACGAGGTGTGCGGAGGTAGACTTAGTGCTAAATTGGGAAAAGTGCCACTTCATGGTAAAGCAAGGCATAGTGCTCAGACTTGTTATATCCGAGAGAGGAATTGAAGTGGACAAAGCTAAAGTGGAGACGGTTGAGCAACTCCCACCTCCAACGGATGTTAAGTCCTTGAGGAGCTTTATAGGCCATGCCAGATTCTATAGAAGATTTATTAAAGACTTCTCAAAGATCACTAAGCCTTTAACACAACTCCTTCAAAAGGATGTGGCTTTTGACTTTGATGACAAGTGCTTGGCGGCATTCCGGACCTTCAAAAGTGCTTTGGTGAGTGCTCCCATTATTCAACCTCCGGATTGGAGCCAACCTTTCGAGATCATGTGCGATGCAAGTGACTACGCCGTAGGGGCGGTTTTAGGTCAAAGAAAGGAAGGCCGAGTTCACACCATATACTACGCTAGTAAAACTTTTAGTGAGGCGTAATTAAATTATGCCACTACGGAAAAGGAGTTGCTAGCGGTGGTGTTTGCTTTTGAAAAATTCAGATCTTACATTGTGAACTCAAGGGTCATTGTCTACACTGATCATGCGGCCATCAAGTATCTTTTGGCTAAGAAGGATGCTAAACCAAGATTGATTCGTTGGATCCTTCTTCTCTAAGAGTTCGATGTTGAAATTCGTGATAAAAGGGGGTGGAGAATGGTGTGGCTGATCATTTTTCTAGGATGAACCGTGGACAAGATGATAAAGAGCCCATAGAGGACAAGATGAGAGATGACCACCACTACCGAATACTCGACAAAGATACTTGGATGATTGATATCATTCGAGCAATTCGGAGAATGCCTCTTGATCACTTAGATAAAAACACTCAAAGGAGGATAGTCTTCGAAAGCCGAAAATATTTTTGGGATTCACCTTATCTCTTGAAACTTGGGAATGATGGAGTTTTGAGAAGATGTGTACCAAGAGAAGAGAGGCAAGAGATTTTGAGAAAGTGCCACTCGGCGGAGTACGGTCGACACTATAGCCATTTTCGGACCCAAGCAAAAGTATGATCCAGTGTATTCTTTTGGCTGGAGATGCATGAAGATACTAAAAGATATGTTGCATCATGCCCCGAATGCCAAAGAACCGGAAACATTTCTCAAAGGAATGCCATGCCTTTGAAATATAATCTACAAATCGATTTATTCGATGTTTGGGGAATAGACTTCATGGGGCCCTTCAAAAACTCACACGGGTTTGAGCATATCCTAGTCATGGTTGATTATGTGTCCAAGTGGGTAGAGGCCATGCCATGTGGTAAAGCTTCCACGGAGGAATCTATTGCAATGATCAAGAGTGTGATTTTCCCTCGCTTTGGTAACCCTGAGAATTTTGATAAGCGATGGAGGAACTCACTTCACTGGGAAGAACTTTAAGAAGTGCTTGTCCAAGTTGGGGATTGAACATAGAGTCTCTATGGCTTATCATCCACAAACCAACGGACAAGCAGAAACATCGAATAGGCAATTAAAGAGCATCCTTAACAAAACCATAGAAAAGGGAGGCAAGGATTGGTCAAAGAAGTTGGATGGGGCTTTGTGGGCATATCGAACGACGTTCAAGACACCGATAGGTATGACCTTATCAATTTGTTTATGGCAAGGCTTGTCACCTTCTGGTTGAGTTAGAACATAAAGCCTATTGGGCAATTAAAGAGGTGAACCTCGATCTAGACGCCACGGTAGTAAAATGGAGAATCCAAATAAGCGAGCTAGAAGAGATGAGGTTAAAAGCTTACGAAAATGCGAGCATATACAAAGAGAGAATTAAAAGGTGGTATGATAAAAGATTGAAGGAGTTCAAAGAAGGAGATAAGGTCCTCCTCTATAATTCGAGGTTTAAAACCTTCGGAAAGGGGAAATTGCAAAGCAAGTGGGATGGACCTTACATTGTTCATTCGGTGCTCTCCAATGGAGCGGTAACCATCATGGATATGAAAGGTGATCAATTCATGGTGAATGGTCAACGGCTTAAGGTTTATTACGAACCCGAAGTTGTGCCCCTTCACCATATTGATGTTTTCATCATGGAGGATGAGCCCGAACATCAAGCCTAGGACGTAAAACAAGGTGAGAATTTTGTAAATAGCTCTTCTTTTATTTTTCTAGAGTTTCTCGCGAAGTTTTACCAGGCCAACATTTTCACATGGGCTAGAAATTCAAAAACAGCGGGCCACACGAAAAAACCGGACCGAACCGGCCCGCGAACCAGGGCAGGCCGGCCGGCCCGATCGGATCGGCCCAGGGGGCCTGGGTGGCGGTTCGCCCCCGGTTTCCTCAGGGATGCGCGTCTTCGACTTCCTTGTTTGGTTAGAGAATTTTAGGGAAGTCAAGAAAAGGAAAAAATGGGTTCTAGGGCATTCCTTCCCGGACTATTGTTGACGGTGAATTTCTGTCAACCTAGCCATGAGTTTACCTTTAATGTTGGCATTGATTTATTATTCTAACCACTAGAACTAAGGCCCCATATATAACAAGTTCACTCTTGCATGTTGATTTTGGAGTTTATTGTTTACGCAGGAAATCTATGCTAAAGAGGAGACTTTCAGGATAAGTTCATCAAGCACTATGGAAGAAGATCATGAAGCCCGACAAGAGTCAAGACACGTGATGAACATGACTCCAAATGGATTAAGGACTAAAGCGTCAACGTGGAAAACATCAGGGACCTAAGCAGAAGACGGGGAAGCTTGGATTGCAAGCTTCATCAACTTAATCACGAAGGAAACGACATCAAGGACCCACATGCAAGAGGGTGCAAATAGGGAAAAATGCAAGAAGCTCGCCCGCGAAGAATGGGGCCAAACCGGGCCAAACAGGCCCTGGGCTGACCGGCCTGGTCAGATCGGCCTGGCCCGTTTTCGGCCCAGTTCAGGCTCCCCTTTGACCTAGCCCCTCTTCAGTCTATTTAAAGCCACGGCACCAAAGGCCATGCATCAGTTCATTCGCCATCCGCCGCCGAGGAGCAGAGAAGAGAGGGACACCGTTCCGGAGAGGAGAGGGTCGAGATGGTCGACTAGGGTTTCCCTAGCCGACGTGGGAACCTTGCATGGAAGACCACGTCAGAGTTCCCGGAGCTAGGATCAAGATCAAGGTAGGATCCCGGTGGTGATCTTGTCCATGTATTATACTCTCGTGTTGAATTTGCGAGATTGAATCCGAATTCTAGCGATCAAGTGCTTTCTCTACAACTTTGTCTTCGCTTGGGTTTGCTTCTTCTCCAATCTAGTCTATAGCTATATTGCTTAGGGTGCTCTTGTAGTCATAGTGGCTAGAGGTGCATACCCGATCTACCGAGCGTTTTCAACTTGTTCTTCTTGGACTCGCCCTAGGCTAACCTGCACGAATAGGAGTGCGTTGTGACAGGACGGTGGCTCCAAAAGGCGGGCGTCTTCAGTGTTGGAATGGAAGCCACGATTTAAAGAGGCTAGTAATGAGATTCGTTTGCTTTATTCTTCTTTGTTTTGGAACTTGAACAAAAGACCCAATCTAATCTCTAGATTGGTTTTATCTCTCTTTCTCTTGCTACCTCCGGTGTTTAGTAGATTAGATGTGCTTTCATGGCTCTTTCTTATATTAGATGCAAAACCAAACCTCTCAAGATCAAAGTGTTTTCCGCTTATTAGATTGGATCTTGCGTTACACATTGTTCCACGGATTCGATACCTTGGGTTCACACTTGAGGGAAGAAGGGTCCCTTGACTACGACGGAGGACTTGTCCGCTTGCAAGTCCAAACGAACTTTGATACGACAATCAACCGTCAACAAGCCCCTTTTTCTGGCGTCGTTGCCGGGGAACAAGTAATCAAGATTCTAGTATTGCGCTTGTGAATATTTTCAGTTTTTCTCTTGATTTTTCTTTTGCGTCTCTTAATTTTGATCATCCTCAAAACAAAAAAAGCAATCTAGGGTTTTGCTAAACCCTAATTCTTTTAGTTTTCTTTATTTTGTTTATATTTGGTAACTCTAACCGGAGATGGATGGCTACATCTCCAACAAAAAAACATATATTTTGTGGATGGTCTAGAAAAATTTTACAGGCAAAGGTGACGTGCAACACAAGATCTAAAAGCGAAGGCCGAACATCGTCGGAATCTCTAAAAGAACCTCCACCTCCAAGACCGAGAGGAGATCAACCTCATCGCCACCCATCCTAGGAGATTGTTCCTCAAGACCGTCAAAACAATCGACGTCGGCAAAAGGGAGAGTTCATGTTCGACATCGATGGCGTGAGGAGTGCATTCAAGTCAACCATGATTCGAGATATGTAACACGATTCATGTTAAATACATTCTACCTCATCGTCACATCGGAAGGGAGGAGTCAAGGGAGAATGAAGCGAAGAAGACACAAAAGTTGTTGCATCCGTCAAGACCAAGAATCAACGTCCGCCTGCAAAGACCAAAAAGATGATTAAGCCGAAGAATAAACCTACACCAAAGCCATGGATGGTGTAGAAGTGGGGTCCCCAAGATTGCAACGCCCGCAAAGAGCGTTGATCCAGAGCGAAGAGAAGAAGTCTAGCTATAGACTATAAACGAAGCGCTTGGCGGGAGCAACCCGTTCATCAAGTCAAGAATAAGCTACCAGGAGGACAACCCGTTGAAGAGTCAAGCTACCGGGAGGGCAACCCGAAGAATCTTTCAAGTTTTTCAAGTAAGTTGGTCTTAGAATTTGCTACGCATTACATATTATAGATTCCTATGTGGTTGAATAACTTTTGGAGACATTATAATTGCTTGGTCATTTTACTTGAATTTTATATTGATCATAAACCGATGACTTGAGCCATCCGAAGTTTTGTTTGCTTCTTTTTGAGAAACCAAGACCAAAAATTCAGAACCTACCCCAACCTTTCATCCTCTCCATGATGAAAAGGTTGGCTTGTTTTACATGATAAAAACACACGGGTAGAGCCTTGCTTTGTTCTTTAATGTTTTTAATCTTTGATGCATGGTAGGACTCGCGTGAACCTAAGCAAATTTATTTTTGGTTTCATTCAACTTGAGATCCACCGGTTTCTCTAGATTTAGAATTTTTCTAAGCCCCATTGACTTTATTTTTATTCAAAATATCTCTCTCATGTTTGGCTAAAATTAGAACCTAAACCTATACCCCAACGGTCAAGCCGGAGGAACTTGCTATCAATTAATGAAAGCAATCGATCCCGGTACAACCAAAATAAATTTTATAATTGTTTTTGATGCCTAAAAGCTCCTCTAATGATATACTTGGACTCATCGCTAGTGCTGAATTAATTTTTAAAGTTTCAAAATTAGAGGAGGGATTAGCATCTAAACTTGAATAAGGGGAGGTTTTTGAGCTTGATTAACATATTGTGCCCCATGATGCTTCTCGGGAAGCCTCCATCTTTTGGCATCTCGAGCACATGTAAAGGACAAGCATGGGGGAAGTAAGGGCTTTATTTTGCAGGAAATTAGTGGAAGCACAAGAGGCAAGAAAAAAAAGATAGGAGTGACACAAATCAAAACAATGGAGGTGGAAGATTAATCACGCAAGCAAAGGGGTGGTTGTGAACGGTTCGAGCAATGGAATCTTGTGGATCACGTGGACACAAGGAAAGAATGGAGCAAGAAGCATCTCGGAGAAAGATCAAAGCAAAAGGAGCAGGAGGCCCCCTAGGCCGATCGGCCTAGGCCAGCCGGCCTGACATCCTCTCATGGCCCCTGGTGCTCCCCTTCGCCTGGTAAGTAATTTGTGCATTTTTGTTAAATTGTGTTCTTGAGTTCATAGCCCATAAGTTCCAGAAACAACCTAGATTTATTTGAGATCCATGGGGATGAGGATCTTGTCATGTTAACGCCGAACCTTTTGTTTCATTCATGTTGATAATGCTTTGATGCCTAAGGTTAGCCACCATGCTTTTCGAGAGTATAGGTCTCACTACTCCCGTAGATCCCATCAACATATCTTTTGTAGGTTTAGCTAAAGTGGCCTCATGTTCACACCTCATTAGTTTAGCTTCACCTTGATAGGCGGTTGCATGTTCAAGAATCCACAAACCCTATGGGCTAATATCCATCCTAACTTGTGCACCTCACTCACCACCCTCCAACAATAATAATAAAGAAAATTCACCATAATTTCCATCACGCCATATACTTCCCTTGTGTGTTTTTCCCACCAGCAAGCAACCCCTGGTGTACTTGTTGTGAGTTAGTGCAACAACAATGTGGAAGATAGCCACCAATGTCTTCACCAAGAAGACATGTTCATCATCATCAAAGGTGCCATTATCAAGCTCTTCGAGGAGGCACTCGATTTCTGAGTCTCCCCGAAGCATGGAGGAAGACATGGCACCACCGAGGAGCAACACGCTGTCCCTCGGTGGCATGAGGAGTACACGGAGTTCGTCCATGCGGTACACCAAACCGCGAGGACACACGGAAGGGCCACCCGTTCCACCATGACGCTCAACTCGTTCATCCTCTCCACCGCCATACACTCCGAGGCGTCCCAATGGATTTATCATAAAGACGGAGGAGGAGGAGGACAGACTTGTTCGTCTTGAGAATAGGCTTGTGCCAAATGTTGACTTTGATGATGCCCTCCAAGCGTTGGGATTTTACTCGAATCAAACCTTGAGCGACCTTGGATGGGTGCAATTCTTTAATGGAGTTGGTGTAAGCACTCACAAGGAGCTTGCCTTAGCACCGGTCATTGATAAAGGAGTGTCGTGCCTCTCATTTCTCCTTGAAGATGAAGAGCAATTAGTTCCTTATGGATATATTAGAGAGTTGCTCGGTCCCAAGAAGGAAGCCCCGGAGCAAGTTGAAGTCCAAGAAAATATGCTAGAAGGATTTTGGAGAGTGATTTCGGGAGAAGACTACAAGGAACCCAAAATTTCTCCTCGTTGGGATTTCTTTGGGGTCGAGTACATGAAGCAAGGAAAATAAATTAGTGGAGAGGGTGCAAGTTAACGTTCCTCTTTCCAACATGGGGCTGAATTTATTTGTTGGAGGGAGACAAAAATTGGTTAGAGGAAGGATTTCTTGTACCGACGAAAAAGATTAAAAAGGAAAACTGTGTAAGAGGGATCATCCTCCGTAGCCCAAGACGAAGGAGGGGCTGCGCATGAAGCTAATAAACAACCATATGAAGGAAGTATGTCAAATGCAAGCATGGGGGAGTGGGGCAGCCACGCCACCACATCCTCCACCATACATGTTCCTCACAAAGTTTTCATAGTGCTCCATCCAATGAATGCAAGAAGAAGGGACCACAAACATTGCCTATCAAATTGGTCACCTTCACCATTGGAGCAATTTAGAGGAGGACCGACACAATCATAATACAAGCAAGGATACAATGCGCCGAACCATTAATATCAACCACCAGAAAATAAAGGAAGAAGGAGGAAGAAAAGAAAATAATAATGCTTTCAAATTCGGTTTGATTTTCTCCTTTTCCTTTTCTTTATTTTCAGCTTTTGTGCAAGTTTATATATGTGTAGCATTTTCTGTTTTTATTTATTTTCAGCATGAGTGATAATAGTAGAGTTAGTTTAAAATCACCATGAATAAAGTTTCCCACCTTGATCAACCTTTGGTAAAAATATTAAGTTGATGCTATGATAATATATGATGAAAAGTTGCCACTTTGCTCAACTTTTGTACTTGTTTTATGCATGATTAAGCTAATGCTCTCTTTAATATGAAAATGAAATTAATTAAATGCTAGCTTAGTCTTTTGTGGAGGTTATGATAAAAATAAGACCCATAGTGTTATTTTCACGCTCTCAATTTTGGATGAGTTAAAGATGATTTGTTCTTAAAAATATATATGCTAACCTTGTCATTAACGCTACTTGCATTTTGCTCTACCTATCCTAAGCTGTATATATACATTGAGTGCATAAACCTTAGTATACAAGAATTATTTTTGGGTGAGTTATTTTAGGCCATGATTTCTCTAGCCCGAGACTAAGAAGCTGGTCATTCCGTTTTTTGCGTATCTATCTTTTTGCTAGCCTTTCTATCCGTGCATTGTGTATCCCCACATCGGAGATTTCACAAACCTCGCCGGATATCCACCCTTAAAACCAAAAATATCATCTTTTGTGTTTACCTCCTTGACCACAACCTATCATTGAGTATGGATTGTCAATTCTAGGAAGATCGCAAGATGGTGCCAAGGTTGAAGATTTCAAGTATATCTCCAAAGGAAAAAATATTTCTAGTACCTACCTTATCTCTATCACCTCTTTGCCCGAGGACGAGCAAACGTCTAAGCATGGGGGAGGAGGTAGGTACAATGCAATTTAGAGTTTATGGGGAGCAAATAAGAAATGATGAAAGAAAAAAAAGAAAAAAATGAGTATAAAAAAAAAGAGATAAAGAAAAATATGTATAAGAAAAGAAAAAAAATATGAGTTTATAAAAATAACATAAAGTGAACTCCCTGGTTCTCTAAAGTGCATTAGGAATCTCAAAAGTTTCAAGATTTAAGATCCAAACTCATCTTTCCAACCATGTGCAATCCGATAACGAGGACTTCCTTTGTGCCTCGGGATCACTCTTTGCCATTTGCACATGTCCACCTATCTCAATGTGTGTGTATTTTTCTCTCCCCCTCCTTGATATAACATTATTTTCCAATGACCTTTTTGACGAGTCTAGGTAAGACCATGAGAAGCTTGTCTTGTTTTGACAACATCTCATTTATAATATGTTGGTAGGACTAAACTTTTCCCATATAGCTCCACATAAAGCCTTCCACTATATATTGAGAGGGGAAAGGAGTAGAATGAATAGGCTTTGAGAGACAAGATAAGATGAGAGTACTTGAGCAAGATACAAGAAAGTTTATTTTTGAACTTGGTTTAGCTCTTTTTCTTCATCTCTCTCTTAATTTCAAAATTTCTAAGATTCATTTGAAATTTGGGAGCATGAGGCAATTACTTGTGGGAAGTGCTTAAATTAATATCTACCCTCCATAAGGATGAAGGCTAGTACATTATGGAACTTTAATGATTAAATCCTTGAGAGCATTATGTTTTCTCGTGTATGATCAAGTGCAGGGTATAAGCAATGAAAGGCAACGCTGATATTCATTAAAGGCTTACTCGAGGACGAGCAAGGTTTAAGCATGGGGGAGATGTTGACGGTGAATTTCCGTCAACCTAGCCATGAGTTTACCTTTAATGTTGGCATTGATTTATTATTCTAACCACTGGAACTAACCCCCCGTATATAACAAGTTCACTCTTGCATGTCGATTTTGGAGTTTATTGTTTACGCAGGAAATCTATGCTAAAGAGGAGACTTTCGGGATAAGTTCATCAAGCACTTTGGAAGAAGATCATGAAGCCCGACAAGAGTCAAGATACGCGATGAACATGACTCCAAATGGATCAAGGACCGAAGCGTCAATGTGGAAAACATCAGGGACCTAAACAGAAGATGGGGAAGCTTGGATTGCAAGCTTCATCAACTTAATCGCGAAGGAAACAACATCAAGGACCCACATGCAGGAGGGTGCAAATAGGAAAAAATGCAAGAAGCTCGCCCGCGAAGAATGGGGCTGAGCCGGGCCAAACAGGCCTTGGGCCGACCGGCCTGGTCGGATCGGCTTGGCCCGTTTTCAGCCCGGTTCGGGCTCCCCTTTGACCTAGCCCCTCTTCGGTCTATTTAAAGCCACGACGCAAAAGGCCGCACATCAATTCATTTTTCATCCGCCGCCGAGGAGCAGAGAAGAGAGGGACACCGTTCCGGAGAGGAGAGGGTCGAGATGGTTGACTAGGGTTTCCCTAGCCGATGTGGGAACCTTGCATGGAAGACCACGTCGAAGTTCTCGGAACTAGGATCAAGATCAAGGTAGGATCCCGGTGGTGATCTTGTCCATGTATTATACTCTCGTGTTGAATTTGCAAGATTGAATCTGATTTCTAGCGATCAAGTGCTTTCTCTACAACTTTGTCTTCGCTTGGGTTTGCTTCTTCCCCAATCTAGTCTATAGCTAGATTGCTTAGGGTGCTCTTATAGTCATGGTGGCTAGAGGTGCATACCCGATCTACCGAGCGTTTTCAACTTGTTCTTCTTGGACTCGCCCTAGGCTAACCGGCATGAATAGGAGTGCGTTGTGACAGGACGGTGTCTCCAAAAGGCGGGCGTCTTCAGAGTTGGAACGGAAGCCACGATTTAAAGAGGCTAGTAATGAGATTCGTTTGCTTTATTCTTCTTTGTTTTGGAACTTCAACAAAAGACTCAATCCAATCTCTAGATTGGTTTTATCTCTCTTTCTCTTGCTACCTCCGATGTTTAGTAGGTTAGTAAAAGTGCATCTAGGCCCCTAAGTGGATTTTGATGAATTGAATGACAAGGCGATTAAAGGACTAATGGATTTGTCTAAGATTGTGAGCAGGTTTTATTTATATATTCATGAGCAACTATTGAAGTAATTATTTATGGATGAATATTATATGGCTCACATTGGAGAAGACAAATACATGGATGATCCTAATGCTTAAATGACAAATATCAAGCAATAAATGAAGATAAATATTAGGATAATTTGAGAAGATCAATTCATGGTCTCCCATATGAAGATGTAGCTTGATTTAGATTATAAGGATCACAAAAGAGAAGACGGTAATTCTCTAAGTCAAGTGCAAAGCTTCCTTATTAAAGGAGAACACAAGGATGAGTGTATACGTTATGGTTCTAATTTGGAAGCTTGCACAATCGTTGTCAATCAAGATCAAGCATTTGAAGCGGGTTTTCAAATGAAGGTTAATTGTGTATGAAGCAAAGTGGAAGTCAAAGTGGATTGGATAAGTGATGAAGAGATCAACCTAGTCTAGGGTGAGGGACTAAGCAATCTTTGGGGCCGTAGCTAAGCCGCCATTAGTGTTTTGCTAAGGTGAAGTTCTAGCATCCGTGGGGTCTCCAAGTATCATATTCAAACCTTAACCGAGGGAAGCAATGCAAGTCATCAACATGTTAAGATTGGCAATATGGAGTGACTCATGGATCCAAGTGTGCATTCCTATGCTATGTGGAAAGATCCTAAGTCATTAGCTCAAGTATGGACGTGCTCAAGTCAAAGGCTATGTTGAAAGCCCTCAAGTGGATATTGATCAAGTTTGGCAAGATTGAAGATGTTCAAGCTCAAGAGATCTACAAAGTGTTTTTATTCTTTCTTGAGTATAGGTATGTCGTACTATCAAGAGGGATGCAACTTAGCGAATTGACCAAGTCAAAGTGCTCATTAGTTGACCTAAGTGAGATCTAGCCTTAGAGTGTGCTAACAAACCCTCCTAACCTAACCTGAGTCATTTCATCTCGGTGGTGAAGTGCTAGTTTCTTAGAAAGGGTTTTGGGGGTATCTCGGGCCTGACCGGTCTGACCGGTCAGGGGCACCGGTCTGACCGGTGCCGCTAGCCTCAACGGCTAGTTTTTCAAACACCGGCCTGACCGGTGACGCCCGAGGACCAACGGCTAGTTTTCTCCTTTGAGGGGTATAAATACCCCAAGCCTTCTTCAGTGGAGGGTTGCTGTTTCTAGTGATATTGCTGAGGTCCCAAGCCATTCCTAACAAGCTCTAAGCCTTAGTGGCTCTCCCCAACCCTCTCTTTGTGAGATTTGTGGATTCAAGCCATTCTCTTTGTGTTGGGTTGAGAAAGTGAGCTCAAGAGTGACCTTGTGAGCTAACAAGAGCATTTCCATAGCTTGAGCACTTTGGTTTCGCGTCTACAAGCTTTGAAGCGTTTATTACTCTTGGAGGTTTGCCTCCTAGATGGCTAGGCATCGCCGGCTAGCTCCCAAGGTTGTGGTGAGCAGCGGGAAGTTTGTAAGGGCTGTGATCTTGCCTCTTCGTGGAAAAGATCCCCTTAGTGGAAAGGAGGAAAGTGGTTGAAAGAGACCCGGCTTGTTGTGGGAATTGTCCCTTACAAGCTCCTCAACGGAGACGTAGCCATTCCTTAGTGGGTGGTGAACTTCGGAAAACAAATCCTTGCTTCTTCGTGTGGTTTGTCTCTCTAAGTTGTTTTTGTAGCATAATTGATTTGCTTCCGCTTCGATCTACTTGGGTGTGCTACTTGTGTGTGCAGGGCTTATTACCTTGCTTGTGATCATCTACATAGGCCACTCACCAAGTTTGGTTCGTGCTAGAAGTCAAGAGGTGCTTGAAGTTGTTTTTGCTGGTTCTCTGTGCTACATCGGTCTGACCGGTGAGGTGCACCGGTCTGACCGGTGCCTCATGTGAAGTCGAGTGCTTGACCGGTCTGACCGGTCATCACCACCGGTCTGACCGGTGGAGCACTGTCAGCTCAAGTGTTCGGGGAGAAAGAGTTTAATTTGGTCATCTCGCCTATTCACCCCCCCCTCTAGGCGACATCAAGGTCCTTTCAATTGGTATCAGAGCTTGGTGCTCCGATTCGAGCTTAACCGCTTGGAGTTCTTCGATGTCGACAACTTGTGAGGTACCGTTTGAGCCTCTAGCTCTAGATGGCTCAAACTACTCTTCTTGGCACTCCAATGTTCTCATTGCACTTAAGGTTTTGGGTCCCACCGCCGAGGGCATTATGGTTGCGAGTATCCTTCCAAAGGATGAGACATGTGTCTCACCAAAGGAATTGGAGAAGAAGCGACTCAATGCCGTTATTACTAACCTTTTGTGTAGTTGTGTATGTAGAGAACTTAAGTATCTTATCCTAAAGAGCAAAAGAATTGGTGAAGATGCTCATCTCATTTGGAAATTACTATTTGAGTTGGTACACACCAAATGGGATGAAATTGAGAGTGATGATGAAGAAGAATCAGTGGAGAAGTGCCCTACAACCTCTACAACATCCACTGATCATCAAGCATCAACCCTCGAGCAAGAAGAAGATCAAAGAAGCGAAGACGCCGTCCCTCTGCAGGGACCGGTCAGACCGGTGACACTCACCGGTCAGACCGGTGCCAGCAGGGGCACACCAACTTGCTTGATGGCCAAGAAGGAAAAGAAGAGCAAGAAGAAGAGACAGGCCAAGGGAGCTAAGGACCAGAAGATTGAAGCATCAAGCTCTCCGACAAGAGAACTTGAACTCCTCAAAACCGAGCTCGCATCCTTGGTTTGTAAGTATGAATCATTGGCTAACAAATATGATCATGATATCAAATCCTTTGCATGTAGAGCTAAAATAGAAGAAGAAGCCAATGATGATCTAGAAGCTCAACTAGCGAAACTCACTAGTGAGCATATGGCTCTACAAGCCAATCACAAGGGACTTGAATGTTCCTATGAGAAGCTTGTTGATTCTTATGCAACACTAGAGATAGCCCATGAGGTTGTGCTTTCATCTGTAAAATCTATACAACCTCTATCTCACACATGCACATGCTCACAAGCTCAAATTAATTTATCTTGTGCTAATGTTTGTTTGTCTCAAGCAAGCCAATCTAGCATTGAGCATGTACTTGTAGAATCTTGTGATGACCTCATTGCTAAAGAAAATGATAAACTCAAGCAAGAGGTTGAAAAGCTTCAAAAGGACTTGTATGTGTTGAAGGAGAAGAGCAAAATGTAACCTTCTCAAGATAACCGTGAAGACATGGTGAAGAAGCTTGAGAAGGGATCAATCGTCACTAGCTCAACCCCTCAACAACATACAATGACCCACAAGAACAAGATTCAAGAAAAGAGTAAGGTTGGGCAAGACAAGTCCCAATTTCGCCCAATCAAGCACAAGGGACAAGAATCACTCTCCAAGAAGCCTAGAAGCTCCAACAAGTGGAGGGTGTGCTACAAGTGCAGAGAGAAGGGACACTTTGCCGACTCATGCCCAAATGCAACAATGGGTAGTGGCACTGACCGTGACCGGTCAGACCGGTGCATGTCACCGGTCAGACCGGTGCCGGTCAGGGCAGCCCCACTTCAAGCAAACAAGGCAAGGAAGACCCCTTCTCCAAGAACAAGGCTCAGAAGCAAGCATGGAAGAGAAATTGTAAGGAATGATGTGACCAACAAGAACAAAAGCCGCATTTGCTATGAATGCCGTCAAAAGGGTCACATGGGCAAAGATTGTCCAAATGGTAACATTCCTAAATCAAATCTAGTCCATTATGATTTCCATAAGCTTAGGAACGATAAGAATGGAACTTGTGCCATGAGGGAGATTAGTTCACCTCATTGTAGCATGAGAGCTATTTGGGTTCCTAAGCACCTTGTGACTAATCCAATAGGACCCAACAAGAGTTGGGTACCAAGAAATGCTTGCTGAGCTTGTAGGTTGAAAGAGATGCATTGAGCACATGGTTAGAAGGCTTGGAAATCATGTTTGAACAATTGACCATGTGAAGGGCAAATTCATATAAATCTTGAAACCAATGACATCTCGGTAACTAGTACTCTTTGATTGAGTCTAAGTCACTCTTGGTCCTCTGTGAACACTCATGTGACGCTTATCTTGTATGAGTGAAACATGAGATAGTGACTCTGACTATTTTATGAAAATTTATTCTCTCATGCCATTCGATGCTTTTAATGGCTCTCTAGTGGAGCATTGCCTTGTCTATGTTTCAGGACTTAAATTAGTAACATATTCACGCATTCAAGGGACAAGAATGGCAAAATCACCAAAGGAGTGTGCACTGGAGGTCACCGGTCTGACCGGTGACAGGCACCGGTCTGACCGGTGCCGGCCCAGTGAGGCTGTTGGCGGGTGACCCGGCACCTGTGCCCGGGTGACCCGGTATGCCTCTGTATGCTGCAGGGTGACCCGACCCCTATGGCCGGGTGACCCGGGAATGACTCAACTTTCAAAAAAAAATGATTTGGCGTCAATGGTTATGAGAGACTCAACACATTTCAATTAATAAATCATCTATGTGTTGTGACCAAGTTTGGAATGAGCCTCACCAAGTTCTTAATTGAATAAAGTGCTTTGTTCGAGAAATCCAAAATATCTCTAGCACTATTTAAGGGGGAGCTCATTGCAACACTTGAGTCACTTGTGGGACTAACAATTTCTTCTAGTGATCTTGTAGCCTCACTCTTTTGTGCATCCCGAAGCAAGCTCTTGATAAGCATAACTTCCAAAAGAACAAGTAAGAGCTAGCACCGTTCGAAATTTAAATATATGCACAAATGAAATGGTCTTAAGGCAAAGGTATGTTTTCATGAATCTCATTGAATACCGTAATGCATCTAGGCCATAATACCATGCTAGTGTGCCATCCTTAGCATGTAATTGCTTCAAGTGAATTCTTGTGTGCCTCTCTAGATATTTGATTGATACCTTTACTTTCACTCGTCTTTGTGTCTCGAGGATGAAGGTATGAGCCAAATATGCTTGATAAGCTATTCATTTGAAGTGGATGCATGCACTTTGTGACATAGGATAGACTTTTTGAAAAATCAACTAGTATGTGTAGGAAGTGTGCTCATTTTGAAAAATATTTGATTCTTGGTCTTTGTGACCCAATCGACTTGATTGTGACTATAGTTCCCTGTGTTTGATTGATGGCTAGTCACAATTAAGAAGATTTTTCTCAAGTCCATAAATCCATCTTTTCTTCTCTCTCTCTTGGAAGAATCAAGAATTATCAATTAAATTGGATTATCCTCCATTCTTTTAAGACTTTGGCAATATTTGGATCAATATCATCTCTATATCTTTTATCCAATCTTTGAGAAGGAGGAAGGAATCAAAATCTTTTCAAAGTGTGTCTCAGGGGCGCACCGGTCTGACCGGTGCTGTCCACCGGTCTGACCGGTGGTGACCTTATGTCACAAATTCATTTTTCTGAGGTTTAAGTGGAAGAAAATTGTTTTATAAAATATCTGGTGAAGATTTGAGAAGCAAAATCTCAAAATGGAAGAGAAGGATCGGAACTTCCGAGGCTAGGTAGGTTCTACCGATATGGTCTCTCTGTTGGAATTATCCAAATCCTCGGTTTTACCGATCCCAGGTCGGTACTTCTGATAAAGCTTCACTGGCTGGACCCTGGTGGTCACCAGTCTGACCGGTGCCTCTCACCGGTCTGACCGGTGTCGCCCGGGAGCATCCCATGGGGCTACAGTAAATGGAATCTATCTTGTACCCCACCATCTTCTCTCTCTTCACTCATTCACCAGCCCTCTTCCTCCTCAAGACCGTGAAAGGCCTCCCTCTCTCCCTTCTTCCACCTCTCTCTCCCCCATGGATTTCTAAGGATTCAACCATGGAGAAGGTGCAAGATTGGATGGAAATGACTCTCCTAAGGACCCTCCATTGATTCCCCTTCGAGTTCTTCGATTTCCCTTCGAGTTCATCTCTCTCAAGGTATTCAAAACTTTGTTTTGCCCGATCTCCTTACATGGTGCAAAGATTTGAATTCCCTTTGGTAGAACATCTTCTGAGATCACCTAGAAGTCATACCTATAGATCCATAGACTTTTATTGGACACATTGTGAGAACTCAAGAATTAGGGGGCGGACGGCTTGCACCGGTCTGACCGGTGCTCACCACCGGTCTGACCAGTGGAGGCTGTCAAACCCTAAGTCCTGTTTTCTTCGTGTTTTCAACCCATATCTGTGTAGAAATGCTTCTAGTTCATCTATAACAATATCTTGTTGTTCCAGCTGCTGAGATTAACAATTGAGCCCATTGGCTCGGTTCTGGACAGCACCGGTCTGACCGGTGCCCCTCACCGGTCTGACCGGTGGCGCACAGAACTGACCCAATTGTCTCAACTTGTCAATTTCAATTTCAATTCTATTCAAATCTCATTCCTGAGTCTTATACAATCCTTTTACATTCTTTGTGACTCAGGAGCGTCGCTATGCCAAAGATGAAGCAGTCCGGGAGCAAGAAAACAAGGTTGACACCTAGAGAGCTCCCGCATGATCATGAGGCAGGCGGCAGTGGCAGTGCGGGTGGTATGCACCTGCGAGAGCGTGCACCAAAGAGAAGAAATGAGGAACAAGAGATTGATTTGGGTGGTGACACGGGGACGAGCAGTGATGATAATGTTGAGGATGAGACTTTTGTTGACCCTAATGTTTATCGTGTGAAGCATCATGGAAAAGGGCCAGCTATGGATGATGATGATGAGGATGATGAGGATGAGGATGAGGAGGAGGACCTAGGTGGTCAGGAGAGGGATGAGGATGATGATCCCATGGATGATGATGATGATGATGGTACTTGCAGGTTGAAGGTTGTCAAACCTATCTACATGTTTCCCAACAAGCCAGTCAAGTATCATGGGACAGGGATGACAAAGAAGTTGCAAAAGTTGAGGGATAAAGATCCCTATGCCAGTGAGAGGATAGCCACAGATAGGAGGTTTTGGGCTACTTTCCAGCAGGACTACTACGCCACTGTTATCATAAAGAAGCCCAAGATCACCCATATGGCTCAGTACGTGGATTGGACCTATATGGAGAGCAAGAATGACCCTATCTTTACTGAGCTCAGCACTGTGTGTGGTCGCCAGAGGGTGAAGGAGCTCATGGGTTTTAGGCAGGATTGGAACAGGGAAATCATTGCTCAGTTTTATGCCACGGTTCACTTTGGTCACATAGAGTCAGAGAGAGCTATGATTTGGATGACTAATGGGAACAAGCATGCCATTCGCTTTTCCCAGTTTTTGACTCTCTTTGGTTTGGGGGCTGATGATAAGGATTATCCTAAGCTACATAATGGTGGTCTGCTTGAGCCAGAGACTCTGTATTTCATGTATCCTAGGGATCAGAGGGCTAATGTTGGTCACGTGAGGGGGCTCTACACTTACTACTCAGTACTTAACAGGCTTCTTCGGGCGACCATTGCTCCTAGGGATGGAAATCCCTCTGATATCTCTAGGTTCATGAAGAACCTAATGATTGCTTTGAGACCAGGGGCTGACCCATTCAGTGTGGGGGACTACATTTGGCAAGAGATCAAGTACTTATCAGAGGATCCTAAGAAGATCTGCAGCTACAGCCCGTACATTATGTATATGATCGAGAGGGTGACTAGGGTTGAGTTTCCTAAGGATGTCACTCACAAGCCTCTGAGGCCCAACCCAGTGAATAACCCCATTATTCCTTCCCCTGAGCGAGAGCCTGAGATCACAATTGATGAAGGTACAGAGGCGGGAGTTGATTGGCAGCAGTACCAGCAGCGACCCACTGCCCAGGTCGACACCGGTCTGACCGGTGCCTCTCACCGGTCTGACCGGTGGGGGCCTGGATAGTATGGTCAACATAAGAAATCCACCTCTCCGCTCCGCCGTTTTCTAAATTTGATCTTTGGCATGTGCAAGAGTCAGTATGACATTAAGGTGGAGCAGCAACGGACGAGGATAGAGAGGAAGAAGGAGAGGGACACGATGAAACATCTCCATAATCACTTTGGATTTCAGCCGCCCCGTTCACCTATCTCTCCCACTCCTCCTGAGGTTGAGATCCCGACGTTTGATCAGCGGATGAGGACGATGATAAACTCCAACATGATCAACGAGTATGGATCTATGTTCTTCGAGTCCGGCGAGGGTAGCTCCTCCTCAGCTGCACCTCCTCCACCGCCTGGTTCAGAGGAGGTCCCTCAACCCTTTGGTGCTCCTCAGGGACCAGCAGCGTACCCTCCTCCCTTTGGCGCCCCTGTTGCCCCACCTCCACCTCCGGATGATGCAGAGGGGTCAGAGGCTCCTCCAGATTGGGCGGGACGCTTTTCTACTGAGATATTTGGTTGGTCAGGATATCCACCTCCTTATCAGGGTATGGATGACGATCTTCACATTCATATCTATCTTTTCACCATATCTAGCGTATCTCTCCTATTTTATCTCTTTTTCTGATTCTTATATAGGAGGGAGCTCGCACCCTGGCGGCCCGGCGTGGGACTCGTGGCAGGGACAGTGATCGACAGCTGCTTCTCTTCCAGGCCCTTCTTGGATGCTTGATGACAAAGGGGGAGGAGATTTGGATTAAAGACTTGAATTCAATGTTGCTGTCTGTGTTGCACCGGTCTGACCAGTGCCCTGCACTGGTCTGACCGGTGCTAGCTGGCTGATGAGAGCAGCTTGTAATAAGTTTAGAACTTTATCTTAGTGGACTTGAGAACATTTGTGTGAGTGCTACTGTGTGTTTGAACCTTATTGTAATAATTAAGCGACTCTATTGCTAGATTGTGATGCATGAATTGAATGGTGCATGGCTTGTGTTGGCTAAATGGTGCAAAGTGCTCTAAGCTGGCTTGCAACCCCAGCCTGATCACTTTGGACCAAATAGCACGCGCTCTTTTTGCTTTGTGCTCTGACAGGACCTGACCGGTCTGACCGGTCAGGAGCACCGGTCTGACCGGTGCTGCCCAGTTGAGTTTGCTGGCTGGACTTGACCGGTCTGACCGGTGAGGGGCACCGGTCTGACCGGTGCTGCCCAGTCAGTACACTTGTTCTTTGCTTTGTGCATATCTTGTCATACGCATCACGGATTTATTTCTGTCGCCCACACATGTTGCACTCCACTGATTCTAAGATATAGGGGGAGCTCACACGCGCTTTCTCCCAAAATTTGTGTATTGGCATATGAGGCCAAATTTTTGAAATTCGACTCAAGGCACAAATTAAGGGGGAGCTCTAGCTATATCTAAGAATCTAAATGCGCTATATTGTTTTATTTGTAAGCTTTAATCGAGTTGTCATCAATCACCAAAAAGGGGGAGATTGAAAGTGCATCTAGGCCCCTAAGTGGATTTTGGTGAATTGAATGACAAGGCGATTAAAGGACTAATGGATTTGTCTAAGATTGTGAGCAGGTTTTATTTATATATTCATGAGCAACTATTGAAGTAATTATTTATGGATGAATATTATATGGCTCACATTGGAGAAGACAAATACATGGATGATCCTAATGCTTAAATGACAAATATCAAGCAATAAATGAAGATAAATATTGGTATAATTTGAGAAGATCAATTCATGGTCTCCCATATGAAGATGTAGCTTGATTTAGATTATAAGGATCACAAAAGAGAAGACGGTAATTCTCTAAGTCAAGTGCAAAGCTTCATGTGCTTATTAAAGGAGAACACAAGGATGAGTGTATACGTTATGGTTCTAATTTGGAAGCTTGCACAATCGTTGTCAATCAAGATCAAGCATTTGAAGCGGGTTTTCAAATGAAGGTTAATTGTGTATGAAGCAAAGTGGAACTCAAAGTGGATTGGATAAGTGATGAAGAGATCAACCGAGATGTCTAGGGTGAGGGACTAAGCAATCTTTGGGGCCGTAGCTAAGCCGCCATTAGTGTTTTGCTAAGGTGAAGTTCTAGCATCCGTGGGGTCTCCAAGTATCATATTCAAACCTTAACCGAGGGAAGCAATGCAAGTCATCAACATGTTAAGATTGGCAATATGGAGTGACTCATGGATCCAAGTGTGCATTCCTATGCTATGTGGAAAGATCCTAAGTTATTAGCTCAAGTATGGACGTGCTCAAGTCAAAGGCTATGTTGAAAGCCCTCAAGTGGATATTGATCAAGTTTGGCAAGATTGAAGATGTTCAAGCTCAAGAGATCTACAAAGTGTTTTTATTCTTTCTTGAGTATAGGTATGCCGTACTATCAAGAGGGATGCAACTTAGCAAATTGACCAAGTCAAAGTGCTCATTAGTTGACCTAAGTGAGATCTAGCCTTAGAGTGTGCTAACAAACCCTCCTAACCTAACCTGGGTCATTTCATCTCGGTGGTGAAGTGCTAGTTTCTTAGAAAGGGTTTTGGGGGTATCTCGGGCCTGACCGGTCTGGGGCACCGGTCTGACCGGTGCCGCTAGCCTCAACGGCTAGTGTTTCAAACACCGGTCTGACCGGTGTGGAGCACCGGTCTGACCGGTGCCGCCCGAGGACCAACGACTAGTTTTCTCCTTTGAGGGGTATAAATACCCCAAGCCTTCTTCAGTGGAGGGTTCCTGTTTCTAGTGATATTGCTGAGGTCCCAAGCCATTCCTAACAAGCTCTAAGCCTTAGTGGCTCTCCCCAACCCTCTCTTTGTGAGATTTGTGGATTCAAGCCATTCTCTTTGTGTTGGGTTGAGAAAGTGAGCTCAAGAGTGACCTTGTGAGCTAACAAGATCATTTTCATAGCTTGAGCACTTTGGTTTCGCGTCTACAAGCTTTGAAGCGTTTATTACTCTTGGAGGTTTGCCTCTTAGACGGCTAGGCGTCGTCGGCTAGCTCCCAAGGTTGTGGTGAGCAGCGGGAAGTTTGTAAGGGCTGCGATCTTGCCTCTTCGTGGAAAAGATCCCCTTAGTGGAAAGGAGGAAAGTGGTTGAAAGAGACCCGGCTTGTTGTGGAATTGTCCCTTACAAGCTCCTCAACGGAGACGTAGCCATTCCTTAGTGGGTGGTGAACTTCGGGAAACAAATCCTTACTTCTTCGTGTGGTTTGTCTCTCTAAGTTGTTTTTGTAGCATAATTGATTTGCTTCCGCTTCGATCTACTTGGGTGTGCTACTTGTGTGTGCAGGGCTTATTACCTTGCTTGTGATCATCTACATAGGCCACTCACCAAGTTTGGTTCGTGCTAGAAGTTAAGAGGTGCTTGAAGTTGTTTTTGCAGGTGCTCTGTGCTACATCGGTCTGACCGGTGAGGTGCACCAGTCTGACCGGTGCCTCCTGTGAAGTCGAGTGCTTGACCGGTCTGACCGGTCATCACCACCGGTCTGACTGGTGGAGCATTGTCAGCTCAAGTGTTCGGGGAGAAAGAGTTTAATTTGGTCGTCTCGCCTATTCACCCCCCCCTCTAGGTGACATCAAGGTCCTTTCAGTTAGATGTGCTTTCGTGGCTCTTTCTTAGATTAGATGCAAAACCAAACCTCTCAAGATCAAAGTGTTTTCCGCTTATTATATTGGATCTTGCGTTACACATTTTTCCACGGATTCGATACCTTTGGTACACACTTGAGGGAAGAAGGGTCCCTTGACTACGAAGGAGGACTTGTCCGCTTGCAAGTCCAAACGAACTTTGATACGACAATCAACCGTCAACAACTATTTAAAGGGACGAGGTTGGAGCTCGGGAATCCATCCCAATTCACATCCTTTTGCACCCAAGCAGCATCCATGACGTCCCCGAGGAGCGTGGAGATCAAGCTAGGAGCCGAGAAGCCATTGAAGCCGGAGGAGGCGAAGCGATGCGAGCTCAAGCCATCAATGGAGATCAAGAGGACCGCCCGCATCTGTTGCGGAGGGCGTATCCCGACCGGGCCAATCGCATCTCGCCACCACCTCAAGGAGGAGAGGGTCTCTACTCCCGTCCGTAGATCAGAGCGCATCCGAGGCATGAAGAGGAAAGACTACAAGGAGGTGTTGCCCGAGCCAAAAGATTACGGGGGTAGTGACTACTCCAACGACCGCAGCCCGAGCTCGTGGGCGGCCGCCGGAAGGGAAGAAAATGACCTCTTCTATTGGGAAGCGGTGCCCAAGGAGAAGACTCCCGAAGGTCCTAATGGTGGCGGAGATCCCGATGACGGCGGCGACGGCGACGACCCTGGCAATGTCGACCCTTTTGGGATGCATCTGTTATGTTGTGTGGCTTGCCGTCACTCCATCTCGGAGCTCTACGCATCGGTCGATGAATGTTTCCAGGCTATGGAGGCAATGAGGCAACATATGGATGACTTGGAACGAGTGGTCGATGACGACTACAAATTCCTCAACCGAAACATGCGGAAGTTGTTTGGCATGGTGGGCAACATGAAGAACAAGTGGTGCAAGAGCCGTGGAAAGTTCCACTAGGAAATAGAGTTTCCCCCTTAGGTTTTTTTAAGATACGACGAGGACGTCATATGGTTTTAGCGTGGGGGAGAGCTAGCTAGCTAGATCCTTTTGCTTTAAAGATTAGTTCGGTTTGGTTTAGATTTCGCGAGAGTTTGAGTCTTAAAGTTTTAGGTGTGCTTTTTAATTTTTTTTCAAAGTTTAAAGTGTCTTAAATTTAGTGTTCGAGTCAAGAAAATCAAATAAAAAGTGTCCTTTAAATTTTTGTCTCTTGCAATGCTTTTCCTCCTTTACTTGTACGTTTGTCTTTAATTTTTTATGTGTAAACATGAGTGCTTGGTTTAAAACGTTTACCATGGTGCTTAGTGGAGTTTTTACCTTTAAAAGTACCCGCATCATGCTTTGATCTAGAACTTCATTTCGGTTGTGCTAAGTTTGATGCTAAAATTGGAGGAATTTAATTCTGAAAATTATTGAAAACAACCCTTGTAATAAAGGTTAGCGAATTCTCTTTTTCCAAGTTGATAGACTAAGAAACATCCTATGCAAAGCCAATTAATATTAGCTCCACCATAAGTGCGGTTAGCATAATGAGTTGGGCTAGGATCCTTCTCTCTTGGAAGTTTTAATTTCGAGCAATGATCATGTCCTTGTGTTTATCTTTTATTGCTAGCCTCGTCATGCATTCGGTAACGAGACTCTCACATCGAAAGTCCCGTACATCGCTGAATTCCATACCCAAACCATAATATCTCTTTTGTGCATCGTATTCCTTGAACACAACCTATATTCGAAGTTTCGTCTCGTCTCTAGCATGTTTTTTTAAATTCAGATTGTGTTTATGTAAGAAGAGATGAGTAAAGAGCTTTGAAAGAGAGGGAAAGGTGTCAAAAGAGAGAGAAGTAAAGAAGAAATATATATATATATATATATGTGTGTATGGTAAAGAAAAAAAAGAGAAAGAAGAAAGAAAAGAAAAGAAAAAGAAAAAGAAGAAAAAGAAAGAAAGAGGAAAGGCAAGAAAGATATGAAGAGGGATGAATCAAGTGAAGGATAAATAAAGTGCAAGAAAGGATGTCACGTTGTTGTTGAGAGACGAAACTTCCATTCTTTTTCCAACCATGTGCAATCCGACAACGAGGACGTCATCGTTGCCTCGTAGTCTTATTTTCTTTTGCCCTTGCACATGTCCACTATTCTATATCCTTTTATCCTTGATATCCCTACATTATGGTTTAATTCTTATGATCATTGGCTTTGAAAGGTAAACAACCACTAGAGGAAGTTCTTAGCTTGACAATACTTGTCTTGACTACACTAGCCATACCCATAGCTCCACTTTACATAATATATGAGAGACTTATGGGAGGTGAGAGTTTATGAATTGTTTAGGATAGCCACTTCATATGAGCGATATGTGAGAACTTGGAGAAAGGTTTTTGTCTAATACTTGTTGCAGGAATTTTATTTTTGAAAAATCATGAAAACCCTCCAATGGAAGCAAAGAAGTAAGCATGGCTGGAATTGAGGACCTCGAGTGAAAGGTATGAGTTGTGGGGTAAATCAAGATTTGGTAAAAATTCTAAATGCCCATGTTTATGTATGATGATCGTTGCTTTATGTTTGTTATATTAAAAATAAAGGATTGACTAACTTGTGAAGAAAGAATTAGCGGAGCACGATTTCAACACCTTGGACAAAAGTTCTTTTACGAGTACTTGCTTAAGGACGAGCAAGATCTAAGTGTGGGGGAGATGTTGACGGTGTATTTTGGTACACCAAGCATGTTCATTACACTTTGGTTTGGATTTGATTATGGAACTAACCGCCACTAGGCACACTAATGACATAACCTAATGACATAACAAGTTCATCTTTGTATGTGCATTTCGAAGTGTTATGTTTTTGCAGGAAAACATGGACATAAAGGACGGAGTCACAACAAGTTCAAAGGAGCAATTGAGGAGTCCCGTTCATGTTCGAGAGCATGATGAAATCACTTCCAAAGGTAGCAAGGACTGAAGTGTTACAAAGGAACATCCCCGAGGATTGAAGCGTAAAAGACCGAACTTCATGCGAGAAGATCCTCCATCTTGGACGTGTGGATGACATCGTCAAAATGGTGCAAATGGAGGGGGCAAAGTGCAAAATGACAAGAGGACCCACGTGCGTGAAGGGGCGATCGAACCAGGCCGAAATGGGCCTGGGCCAGTCGGCCCAGGCCGGCCGGCCTGGCCCATCCTCGAGGCGGTTCGGTCCCCCGTTTCTTGAGCGTGAAGATGAGTCAACCCTAATTACGTGGAGGTGCCGCCATTCGCAGAGAGAGATAGCCATTCGCCCGAGAGGCCGTGCACAAGCTAGAGAGAGAAGAGGAGGGAGATCATTCGCAAGAAGGATCGCTCTACTCGAAGGAAGCAACCACAAGTGGACGAGGACATCGAGGCCCTGCCAAGACACCCCCGGAGGAGAAGGAAGACACCGTCGGAAGCTTCACCATAATCAACGGTGCTATGCCTAGCACCTTGATGGGGTAATCTTCTCATTTGTCCATGGGTTGTATTCGATCTTGAGATGTAATCGCTATTTTGTATGGTTATCTATCTATCATCTAGTGTTGAAGATGCTTTATTGTTTAAGGTTAGCTTCCATGCCGTGTAGGGAGTAAAGATCTCAATGCTCTCTTGGAACCATTCAATACGCCGTGTCCATCATAGGTCTAGTCACAAATACCTCCGCATAGTGACAGTACGGGGGGAGGGAAAGGGCGAAACCGTGGTCACAACCCCCGATAGATTAGATCGGTTTTCATATCTTAAGCGGTTGCATGTTCAAGTATCGTAGACCCTCAGGCAAGTGTCTTTTATATATCTTGTTGGTTTAATCATTCTCTCTAGTGTAGCGTAGTACTTCTCTAGATTAACCATAGATTAGGGTTTGGTTAAGTTAGTGAGTAGCGATAGATCATGCGCTTGTAATCCCCTTACTCCGCAGATTGATAAGAGCCTAGGGCCCCGTGGTGAAAAAGGTGTAGGTCCGTACGCTTGCAGATCGTAGGTGGATACGAGTTTTATCCGTCAATAGGGCAACTCACATGTACTTCCTACGAACTTATCATCACGATGAAAAGAATGAGTACTGGATCTACCAGCAGGGAATAGGTATTGATCCAGTTGTCAACACTACTCCGGCAATCCGCATTAAGCAGGTTCGTGGGGACTAGATTTGGTCGCGAGGAACATGGCTGTTGCCTAGCTATCCGCAATGAGGAACTTCGATTGTGTACCACCTGTAACGCAATTCAATGTACAAATATCTATATTATCACCCTTCGTCAATTATTTCGCGCATATGTATGAGTTTCTACCACAATCACCGTAGGGAACAAGCAGTTACGCATTCGATAATCAGGAAGGTCCTTCCCGCAAAACATCAACAGAGTAGACAAGTATCAAACATCATAAGATGGCATCTCACAGCTACTCATCACCACAAAGTTCACACCACCAACAAGTAGCAAATACCAAAATATAAGCATGATTAGCACCTCTAAATCGTCTACCTAGCAATAACACCACGAATCACATTATTCCTCATTGTTGTCCTTGCTGAGCGACCTCTTATATGAGGCCTATCTCAACAATTCCCTCACCTTCTTCACCACAAGTGTTGCAGAATTCAGGAGCTGCTTTACCGTCTGCAGCTCAGCAGCAGTCTCTTGAATCTCCCTCTTAGCCATTACACATTCTTCCTTCCACATCCTTGCCTCCCTTTCAGCTTTTAGGTACCTGTTGGCTACCATTTTCTACAGGAGACAGCAGAGCATCGTTTCTCATTTTGTTTCTCGTCTCAAACAGGTTATGAGTTACCTCCCCGTAGTATCGTGTTATCATCTGCAGCTCAACTGCTTTGATATTGGCCTCCTCCTTAGCAGTTGTACATGCTTCTTTCCACGACCTTGCTTCCTCTTCTGCTTTTCCCTTCATTTCCATCAGTTTCTCTAGAACTTTTAGAGTCCTAATATCCCATTCAGGATCTATCCACCTAAACAACGTGCACTTCATGCCATCAGACTGCAGTCACCGATTTCGTTCATATAATTAGCAATTGACCACACTAACATCAAATGCAAAAGCAACATTTATTAGAAGTGATACATGTTATTGTTTACCTCACAGCAGCATACATATCGACGCCCAGGGTTGGTGCCTGTCCAGTCATACTTCAGATGGACACGCAACCCGTCCTTGCACTCGTTTTCATCAGGATCTATAACGATGACTTCACGAGGACCAGACATCGGCGATCTGGAGCTTTCGGAGTCTACTCCAAACACCTTTAAAATACATGAATATAGTCTGTTAACCCAGATCCCCAAATCCAGAATTCCCCTTAACTAGTATGACAGATCAAAGTAGCATGGCTAAACAGAGAACTAACCTGACCGGAGCGAGTCATGCTTCTCCATTGCCTGCTAGGGTCGCTACGATTCGCCATTCCCGCCACGGGCAACAGCAGATCTAAGCACCGATGCTAGCTCTAGTCTTTACCACAAGGAAAAGGAGCGTGGTGTCGCGAGTCTCTTGCAGAGTTGCAGTAGTGTACGCCGTGTCATCGAGAGAAATGAGATATATACACTTGTCTGCAGGGAAACTTTTTTTGGCTATCGCGCGCATTTTTCTCCCACCAACTTACCAGAACCGCTCCATGCTATTGTTGGGGCAGTTACACAATTGTTTCTCAGGAAGGTCCTTCCTGCAAACCATCAAAAGGACGGACGATCCGATTCTGGATCAATCCAAACAAACAACATCTTAGATTTTCCTCCCTTTTTACCACTAGGAAGGTCCTCCTTGCGAAACATCAACAGGCTGGAGTTTCCTCAATCAAAACTTCCCCCTTCTCTATCTATTACCACCATACCTCCATTTTTCTTCATCTACCTCCATTGCAACGCGTATGAATTCTTAATGGTGAGTATGCTCGAAACAAATGAGTTTGGATCTTCTACGGAAATTGTGCATAAATTCGGGATGATCAGTGCATACAACCGCCCAATCATATGTGAGTATTCCGTGAGGAAAGATTCACTCTAAGAGAGACATGCACTTGTCCTGCAATTGTGTGCAGTTAGCCTGAATTGCCCATCGTAGAAATGAAGTCACAGTTTCCTCGCTTGCCATGTCCCACATCTTTGACGCACAGTGCAGCTTCAACCTTTCGACTTCGTACATGTCGGCGACCGAGAGTAAATGAGGCCAGGCATTGCAATTCACAATGATCGACACATCCGTTCAGAGGGGGTGTGCACACAAGTTCGTCGGTTAACGCCCAGTGCCAGTCATTAACTGCAATTCTCAATGACCTCCATTGCAATGCGTATGAATTCCGAATGGTGAGTATGCTCGAATAATTTTGGAATAGATTAAACCAAATCGGTATAATAAGATGACATCTCATAGCAACTCATCACCACAAAGTTCACACCACCAGTCCACCAACAAGTAGCAAACATCATACGATGATTCGGTAGCCAACACCAAAACACAATCATGATACAAGTTTCACAATAATCATCACTACTCATTTATAATCATAACTCCATCTCATGTTTGGCCTCCTGCAACTGTTCCTTCACCTTCTGCACCTCCTACCGTGAATTTTGTGGCCTTGCGGGACTCTCTTGCATTTCTTAATGTTCTTTCAGAAGATCTGGATGTCTCATCTCAGGGCGAGGACTCTATAGGATCTCGAAAGAGATCGAAAACATAATAGAACAATTAGCAGAAAAAGAGAAAGAGCTTCAGTACACACCTAAGGACAAGACAACTGAGGGTGGAGACATTCTTCTTACCATATACATTGGAATAAAAGCGTCAATGAATGGGTAGGATATTGAGTTTTTTGGTCAGTCTTTTCTTTTAAATTTTCAAGAAGTTCGTTGTTTGTTGGACTGAAATGGGTACTACTAGGCAAGGGTACCCATTTCAGTCCAACTGACAACGAACTTCTTGAACATCTAAAAGAAAAGACGTACTAAACAAACTCAATGTCCTACCCATTTATTGACACTTTTATTCCAATGTCTATGGTAAGAAGAATAATCTCCGCCCTCTGTTTTCTTGTTCTTAGGTGTGTACTGAAGCTGTTTCTCTCTTTCAGCTAGTTGTTCTATCATGTTTTGGATCTCTTTGGAGATCCTAATAGAGTTCTCCCCCGAGATTAGGCATCCGGATCTTCTAAAATAACATTAAGATGTTCTTGTAGAACTAAACTAATCCTTGGAGAAATCTCATCTCGTTCTGAAAAATAAACTCATCTCAGTCTATAAAAAAACATGAATCCCTTGAACCCATTTGTATGAGTACAGTAAAACAACCACCACACGCCACAAAACCTGGTTGTTTGCTACCTACATAAACTCAGTTGTGCACCTCCACAAAAATCCAAAAAACGAGTGGCTTGAAGCACATGTAGAAGCTACTAAAATACAAAACCTAGATGCAAATTGAAAACTAACTGAATCTAACATTAGTTGTCTGTAGCCTATCAACTTGTAACACCTATCGAAGTGCAAATCTAAAGGTACGATAATGCAATCTAAATCTACCAAATATGCTCATCAATCCTCCAGATCCCCAAATCTAGATATCCCCAACCCTAGTAAGATAGGGGAAAATATAGCGGCTCAAAACAGAGGACCAACCTCATCTTGCTGTCTCATCCTCTTGTTGCTGGGATGTGGCGGCGCAACCATCTTTCCCTCACCGCTAGAATCCGCCATTCCTACCACGAACTATTGCAGATCTGCGTAGCGGAAGTCAAAAGTCTTTGCGAAGTCTGAGTGAAGTGTCTCGCCAGCCATTCGATACGTAATTATAGACTCAACTGAAACTTACATGTGGGACCTGGTCACAGTAAAGAATTCACATGACCATTAGTAGAGTTTCCCATGTACTTATCACAACCAACGACTGATGCAGTGGTAAACAACACAACCTTGTTCCTTCAGGTCCCTGGTTCGAACCCATGCCATGGAAAATTATTTTTGCAACATTTCATGACCTACTATTTATGACGACTTGGAACACTCTATTTTAAAATAATGCTTACATGTGGGACCAAAGTTGGTTTATGATGCCGCTGACATGGCAAAAATACTTACATGTGGGACCCTGGAAAATTTTATGACGACTTGGAATAGTCTATTTTTGAAAAAAATGCTTACATGTGGGACCCTACTAAATTTTATGATGACTTGGAACAATCTGTTTTTAAAATAATGCTTACATGTGGGACCGATGTTGGTTTATGACATTTTTCCAGAGCTTATGGCGTCACGAAACAGCAGGGAACAGGGAACGCCCGCTACAGTGTCAACCGTAATGACGAAAAAATTTTTTGTCACTAAATTTGCTCGGAAGTGAAACATTATGACGAGATCAGCCAGGAACGTCATAAATCAATGACGCTAAAATGTGGTTGCGTCACTAGTCAATGATTTTCTTGTAGTGTCCTTTCTTAATTACTTATAATATCCTTACTCATGTTAAGCTCCAGCTTATCTACCCCTTTAATTCTTTCCTTGATTATTGCTTCATGTTCATCATCCGTACATCATTTTAATAGCTATCCTTTTATTCAATAGCTTGTTCAATTCAATTCTTATCCTTGAGTATGTGCTTTTAAATCCCTTTTCTTTGATAGGTGTATTGTTCTTAGTTTGTTTGTTTGCTTTGTATACTTGTGCCGATGATTGATACACTAGAATGAACGTTGTTCGAGAACTTTGAAGAGCAAGAGGTTGAAGATATACTATTCTCTGGTTAAAGGCAAGTGTGCCCTTGTGTTTTTGTCCCAATAATTATTTAATCACTCATTGCATTGCTTTGCATTAATATTGATGGGTCCAATTAAGGTTTGCCTTGTCTTTATTATTATTCCTCGACAACCTGGGTTTATCTTTCTGTTGGATAGCTTTGCTTAGTTGCTATACTTGGGTTATGGTGGTTTTAATGAACAATAATGATGAACTTGCTTTACTTTTATGATATATACCTCTGGTTGATACAAGATCATATGATTAATTAGAACATGGAGAACCACCCAGGAAAACAGTGCGACCACAAGGACTAAACAAGCACTGGTCTTGGTTGAATAATTAGGGACTTTAGCTTGAGGTGACCTTACTTGATAAGGACAAGGGATCGGTGGTCAGGCGGGGTATGGACCCACCCTAGAGCAGAGTTGGGTTTGTTATCTATATATGGCGGGGTATTGACCGGCTAGGGGGCTTTATACCTTGTTAACTGATCCGAACCTTGTGGGTCGCAGCATGCTGGAGATACTTTGTAAAGGCCTCGTAGCGTCTCTATGCAATCACACCTCAGTAGTGTGGTATGGTGCCTAGCTAGCATCGCATGGTTGGGTCCAAAGTTCTTCGGAACTTTTACGCGACTTGTGGTGAAAGTGTACAACCTCTGCAGAGTGTAAAACTAACTGGTTAGCCGTGCTTATGGTTAAGAGCGGTCTGGACCCTCACATGATAATTGAACTTGAAGATGGACTTAAATCATGATCTATGATATGGTTATGCTTAGCATATACTTATGGCACATGTTTATGTTAATGTGGGTTGATATATATTTATGTCTTAGTAATCAGGTGCTAATAAAATTTGACCAACTAAAATTGCTTAATGCAGTCAACCTGTCAGCCTTTCCTTGTTAAGCCTTTGCATTCATACTTTCCCCACACTTGCTGAGTACGACATGTGCTCACCCTTGATATAAACAATGTTGCTCAGAGAGAAGAAGCTGATATGAAGTTGTTGTGAAGATGTTGCTGGTGCTAGGCGTACGCAACCCCCAGTCAACTGCTTGTGGATGTTTGGTGCCTTCGTTTCCAAAATTTAGCGTACTAATAATCTTTCTCTTTCTTTATGTGATATGGTATTGTTATTCACTTATGTCAACTATATGCATGGAACTTGATCTTCATATGTATATAGGTTTGCACTTAGTTTTCTTTTATAAAACCAGGTGTGACAAAGGCAAGGGAGCACTCACTGACCCATACAACTTTTGTTCATAGAGCGAGGTACGAGGATCAGAAATTGCAAGAGGGAAAGCGATTTTTTTTTGTTTGTGCATGGCTCTTGTCCAGACTTCAGAGCAACATAAGTGCAGTGCGAAATTGGCTTCGTGATCCGATTAGCCCTTTCTGTGACCAGGAACAGGAGACTGATGTGCATCTCTGTCTCCAGTGTAACTTCGATCAAGAGGTCTGGATGCTGGTTCACAGGTTGGTGCTATCAGTTCCAGTTCCATTAGTTCATAGCCCAAGAATAGCTGAAACATGAAACCACTCAAAAGAAGAAGAAAAAAACAGCTGAGCTTCAGTATATTTTCATCAGCACAGAATGGTCGTCCAATGAATATGCTAGCCATGGTCCGTCATGCCCAACTGTCCGCGACAACTCTTGTGTATTTCATTTCCGATCCATAACAAAAAGTCATTTGAATACTTGCATCTCTGTCACAAATCCAGAAAGGAATTGATCATTTTAAAGCTGGATTTTGAAAAAGCTTTTGATAAAATTGAGCACCAGACCATGTTGCAAATCATGGAGCATAAGGGTTTCAGCAGTAAATGGATTCAATGGATGAAATCTATCTTTGGCTCAGGTACCTCTGCTGTGCTTCTGAATGGGGTACCAGGTAAAACTTTTCATTGCAGGAGGGTGGTTAGGCAGGGTGACCCTTTGTCTCCTCTTCTGTTTGTTCTAGCTGCTAACCTCTTACAATCACTTCTTAATAAGGCAAAGGACCAAAATCTGCTGAATTTACCTGTGCAACAACTATATAGTCCAGACTTCCCTGTGTTACAGTATGCAGACGATACTCTAATCATCATGGAGGGTTGTGCTACCCAGCTTTTCTTCTTAAAGAGTTTGTTAAATACTTATGCAGTCTCCACAGGTCTAAAAGTGAACTTCTCCAAATCAATTGTGACGTCCCAGGTTTTTAATTAACCCTAATGGCTAGTCAAAGCAGTTGACTGTGGTCAAATCATGGTCAAGCTGGGCCATCACCTTGAAAACCTCCTTAACACTCACCATTGAGCACCTTAGGCAAGTCAACACCAGCTACATTGGTCAAAACCCTAGCTAAGTGGGTCAAACCCCCTTGTTGTCATTATATCACTCTAGAACTTTGGCCACGTTCTCCAAATTTTGCCTAAATACTCAAAATTCTGCCAATATAAAAGTTGTGCAGAATTGTGAGGAACACATTTCATTTTTAGGTTGGCATTTGAAATTCAGAGGAAAAATAGCCCAAAAATGCAAAACCTGCTGGATACTGTTCCTTGGGGCCGAGATTTTCTTCATCTTGCCATCCAATTTTCTCCCTCCTTTTGAAACCTTTTCGAGCTCTTCTGGTGTCCTTTGTGTAGAGCATTGATCAGTCTACAGAAGTCCTATCTATAGATTTTTGAGTTTAGTTCGAAATTCAAAAGTTTGAGACGTTCAAACTTGGCCAGTTCAAATTTGAACTTGGGCCATCGGTGCCAGAGCGCGCGCGCGTGCCGGCGCGTCGCGCGCGCGCCGCCACGCGACACCTCGGCGTCCGGGGCCCCCGTCGCCTGCTGGACGGCTGCACGCCCGAGACCGGCGCCATCATGCGGTTTCCCGCGCCCCGAGCGACCTAGGGACACGCCCCCCACGCACCCGCGCCCGCTAGTGCCTGGCCGGACCCCCGCCGTGCCGCCCACCGGCGACGTGCTGCGCAGCTCGGCTGCCGCGCGCCTCCCCTTAACTCCTCCTCCCTTCCTTCGAGGCAGCACTCGCACACCCCCACTGCCTCGCCCCTCTATTTAAACCGCACTTCTTCCTCCCCGCGCGCGCACACCGCCCGCCGGACCGCCATTGCCGCCGCCGCGGTGAACCCGCACCTCCGCCCGCTTCCACCGCCAGCCAAGCCCTCGAGCACCTTCCCTAGGTTCTAGTAGAGCTCCCAAGGCCGCTTGTTCGCCTGCATTGAACCTCCCTTCGCTGGAATCCGAGCCGAGGCGGGAGCGCCGCCGCGGTCTCGCCACCGCCGCTCGCCGGCATCATCTCCGGCCGCGCCACCACCCTCAATCGACCCGTGGTGAGTCCAATCGACCTCCCGTGCCATTTGTTCACCTGCTCCGGCCGCCGTTCGCCGCCGGCGAGCTCGCCCCGCCGCCGGAGGGCACGGTTGTGAAATCCCAGGGGCATATGTGTAAACCAAGGACCTATCTGTGATGATCTTTAACTTAGTTTTCTTGCAACTAGATCCAGCACCTTAGAAAAATTCTAGAAATTCGTAGAAAAATCAGAAAAATGCAAAACCAATTTTGTTGGTTTCAGTGAGACTAGGCCTACAACATTTGCAAAGCATGACCATAGTTTTGACTTATTTTTTTGAAAGAAAATTCAAATTCAGTTTGGCATCAATTTGTTGTAGTTCAAAATCTAGGAAGGCTATGGACCTAAACTTTTGATATGTTGCTAGTTATGTCATTTGTAGGGCCTGGGCAAAAATGTGCACAAAGTTACTATGTAGATCTTTTTATATGAATTACTTTGTATTTATGCCATTTCTGTCTTATTGATTTTTGTAGCAAAATGTATATTGATTTTTGTACCTAACTTTTGGCTATGACCATGTTATATCTAGATGAAACTTTTCTTAATTTATCATGAATTTATCTCTGTTAGAAATATTTAATCTTGATTTATGCTTAGATTTACATTTAAATGCATAGTTCAAATTTCAAATGTGTTGGTGATGAACATGCTAGTTTCTTAGAATTGTTTTAGTCCAGAGAAGTTGTAGGAAAGAGTTAGGGTGCAGGAGCACTTTATTTATTTATTTATTTATGTATGTATTTCTCATTTTATATATAGCTAGGAAATGCCATTTTTGGATGTGTAGGTTTATAGCTCCTTAAATGTCAAACTTTGGACCAGTGGTGTGTTTGGGTCCTTAGGACCAGCATGGTACCCTTAGCTCTGTTTTTATAGTTTATTTGGTTGTGAAAACTAGAAATCCATTTAAGCCTTCTATTAAATTTAATTAGAAAAATCACCTTTAGTTTATTAATAATTTCTAATAAATGATTGTGTAGCTGATTTAGGGTCTATGAATTCACCCTTGTTGTTTTGTGAATTTGAATTAAATTGATTGCATAGATGTGTACACAATCACTATTAAAAAGACTAAAATAATAAGCCTTCATATATAATAACCTTAATGAAAAAGAATTAGTAATTAAATGGTTATCTAGGTGAATATGGCCAACAAGAGTTGGATAAAATAATTAAACTCTCAGTACTCCACCTGAACCATGCATTGCATACCGTGTAGAACTCCCTGACGGTAACTACGCTCTCGTGCCGGAAGCCGAGGAAGGAGGAGCTGACGCGGAGCTGCAGTACGTGGAAGTGAGCGAGGACACCGAGGACACTCAGGCTAACAGTGCTGAAGAAGGCAAGCCCCGGTGCATTAACCTAAGTGTTTTTGAAATCTTATGCAACTGTCTATGGATGATTGTGCATTTACGTTCATGAGTTGAAATGAAACCCTAGGTGCATGATCCCTAGGTACCTATGTCCTTTACTAGTATGTAGGTCGGTAGCTGCTATGCTATAGGACCGTTACAAGTCGAGTGATGCTTGTCACTCGCGAGAATAGGTTCTTATGTTGGAGTCATAAGATCTCCTTTAATGGATTGCTCATGTGGTAAGAGCATGGGATGTGGGCTCCGGTCCAATGGCTTTCGTGGGTTAAGTGTTTGAACGTACTAAGCACTTGTCGGGAATGGGACCGGTAAGCCTAGTACCTTAATGAGGCGGTAAGGGATTTTACCGTCACTAATCTTGGGATGCGTCTCACGGCTAGCTACCGGTGGTGCACGTGTGACTCTGGGTGCCTCGCGGGGTATGCCAAATAGCCTGTACCAAAGACTGTGGCCTTTTATCCCGAACCGAGGATTTTTGGGAACCGCCTGGTAGTTGACCTCGCGGGGGCACCCTACCGTGTGTTTAGGTCTACCTTGCAAGGTTTTAAATCAACTGGTTGTCGACCTCTCACCGTTATCTGAGACTACTTACCCTACTGGCCATGATATCCCTAATGATGGAAGTTGATGAATATTTATGCTTGAATAATTGTATTGCACAACTTATGCTTGCAATAGCTGGATAGCTTAGAAAAGAATAATCAACTTAGAACTTGTGCTAAAACCTTGAAAGTAAGGACATACTATTTATTGCTTTTCAGCAAAAAGGAACCCCAGTGGCCAAAAAGCTTTTCATGTCTAGAGTTGGTGATGTAGTTATCACCGACGGGTAAGTCTTGCTGAGTATTAGTATACTCAGCCTTGCTATAATCTGTTGTTCCAGGTAATGCCTTTGCTGATGTGTGTCCGGGAGAGATCAGGGGCGTAGCTAGGATTTAACCTTAGGGGGGGCTGAGACGCTATGTAGAAAATGATGGGAAAAATTTCATCTCAGAGTTTGCCAAATTTTACTTGGCAAATCTTATGTTTTGTCAACTTCTAAAAAGATATGCCAAGTAAAAAAAGAGTTTGTCTCCAGCAATTTGGTATAATTCACCCGCCAAATCCAGATTTAACTTACATTAGGGATCCTCATAGAAACAAAATTATGTTTATGTCTTTCCACCTCTTGAAAACTTACATTAGGAATCCTTCTATATTCTTTATTTTTTTCTCACCCTCCCACCTACAGGGAAACACCGATGGCAACCACGATCGGCGCAGGCATATATGTGCGCGGGGAGGTGAGTTTTGCCAAGTTTCTATTTTTACCAAGTTGGTTTGCCAAACTGTTGGAGGCCGATTTTTCTTATTTTGCCAAAATTAGATGGATGTCAAGTTGGTTTGCCAAACTCTTGGAGTTGCTCTGAGATCCAATATAATATAGATACTAACGGTACATTACTATTATATAACAAACTTATTGGACCATATATTGATAGCGCGCATGGAACATGTCCTTTTTTTATATAACCCAAATAGAGAAAGATCACTATTAATTTTTACCATTCATCAAACACTAGTAAAAAAATATATATTGGATAACACACAACATAGATATGTGTTTGGTGGCACAAATAAAATTTTATTTGGGTCAAGTTTGCTTCAAAATAGAATGAAAGACAAAATATTAAATTAGAAGAACATGTTAATTATATATTTTTTCTCAATTGAACTTGTATTTTTTTCATGGCTCGGTGTCCAAAAGAATCGTAAAGATGGGACATCTATCATGTAATGGTTGCAAAAATATATAAACTGGGAAGGGTCATTTAATACACGATAGTAGCAAGTGCCAAGTGTTATCGGTTGGGTGAGCTGATATTGTTTGGGGTCACTAGTGTCTCACTTGACCTTAATTCCTATTTAGCAAAAGTAATTAAGGAACTCTCCTACTACATGCATGTCACCGCAGGGTCAGGGGGGCCAGGACCCTGCCCGCCCCCCCTGTGGCTCCGCCCCTGGGAGAGATCCAGCCTAGCTAGGAGCTGGAGTGGGTGGAAGATGATGAATGAAGGCATCATGGCAGGCCTCCTGTGATGCTCCTCACTGAGGACCATGTGTGGTTCGAGGACCGGTGGATGGTCGCTTCCTGGTGTGATGAGTGATTGACAACGTGGTGTGGACTGACTCTTGGCTAAGTATTGCAGGTGCAGGTTGCGGCTTGACTGGTGTTGGTGCAGGTGAAGAACAAGCGCGAAAGGTCGTTGCCGGTGAGGCCTCTGGGCGTGGAGAAGACAAGTAGGCTTGGTTCGAGGGACCCGGTGGCCAGCAGAGTCAAGTGCGGGCCGCATGGTGGCAAGAACAGCGGGACGAAGTCATGGACGGTTTCTTGGTTGAGCCTCAAAACCAAGGTCGAGCCGGGACAACGTGGGAGCCGAGTCATGAGTGGTGATTGGCGGAGGCTACACCGAGTTCGCGGGGTTTGTAGTGGTTCACCAGAAAACCACTGGGTTACTCGGTTGAGCCACAAAACCGAGGCTGAAGACTCGACGAGGAGGTGCGGCCACCCAGGCCGGTTCAACCGCCCAGGAGGGGCGGTCAGACCACCTGGGCCGGTCTAACCGCCCAGGGGGGGCGGTCTGACCGCCCGGGTCACTGCCGTCGAGAAGCTTCGAAGCGGAGGACACGCGTCGGGATCGCAAGTCTTGCGTCGAGGCTAAGCATGGTTGCGGTCGCTGGGCATCCGTCCGATGGAGAAAAATCTGAAGACTTCCAAATTCACCCTTGAGGGGCATGTATCCCTAGTTATCTAGTAAGGGTAGTTTAGTCCTTTGGGTACCTCCATATAAACACTTGAGGGGATGGATGGCAGCCAACTCTTGGGACTCTAGCCCTTTTGTTTTCCCATTTTCGTTTCTATTTTCCTCTAGTTTTCTAGGACTAGCTTGAGAGCTTCATGTGAGATCTAGAGAGAGGGATGGATGATCGGGTGGCTATCTAGACCTTGTATGAACCTTCATGGCATGTATAGATGATTCGGCGTGGTTCCTCAAGGCCTTGTGTTGTCTCTCCCGTTTTCCTTTTTGGTGATTTTCGGAGCCCTTTCTTGTGATCTTCTTGGTGGAGTTTTGAGTGCATTTTCTTGTGGGATTCTTGTTGGGTGTCACGTATGAGGACCTTGTGCCTCTTTGGCTGGTGACTTTGCCCCCAAGAACCCCCTTGAATCGACCTCGATTTGGTGGTTTTTCGAGTTGCTCGAATTCTTGACCTAGAGGGCCTAAATCCGTGTTTCCCTTTGATTGTGGGCGTTTTGGTTCGATTCCTTTGAGGGAGAGGTTGCCCAGGAGGTAACCCAGCTATCCCCGAAGTTTCGCCGCAATCCGTGGGGTGAATCGGGAGATCGGGCGATGGGAAGTTGAGGGTTGACCCGCGGACAGATTTTCTGGGTAGGGCGGTCTAACCGCCATAGGGGGTGGTCTAACCGCCCTGGGTCATCTAGGTGAAGGTTTTGATTTTGCCGGATTTCCCTCTGTGAGTTTGTTCGCCTTGATCAGAGGAACGTTCAGGTGAAATCTTGGCTCGTTTCGGTGCTGTTTGCTAGGAATTCTTACTTGGAGTCCGTTGCTGGGTACAGGAGGTTAGACCGCCCGTGGTAGCCGGTCTAACCGCCCCTAGGCCCCTGGGTAAAGTTTTGGTTTTCGCCAAGATTTCCTGGTAGCTAGCTTAGCCTTGATCAGAGATTTCTGTTGGTGAAACCGTGGTGCATTTTGGTGCTCGGAAGAGGTGTTTCGGAGGATTTCTCGGTTACCAGGTGGAGGCGGTCTAACCGCCCCCCATACCCGGTCTAACCGCCCCCTCCAGACAGCCAGCTCCCGAGTCGTTTCCGCTGCCGTGTGCGTGTAGGAGTTGAGGCTGCTGGTAGTGTTTGTTCCTAGGACCAGTAGCACTTCAGTGGCTACGTGGTTTTGGCAAACGGAAGGTTGCGTGCGGAGCGTGTGATTTTGGGTGTCCGACTGAGTTCGCTTGTCTGGGAAGTCATCCTATTCGAGAAGAATTTTTATCAGCTCCCATTCACTCCCCCCCTCTCTAGTCGCCTAATCGGTCCTTCAATTGGTATCAGAGCCGGTTCAGGTCTTTATTGACTCTAGCCAGTCTAAGATCCAAAGATGGTGTACCAGGAACGGGGTTCGGGTCCTCCACACTTCGATGGGAAGAACTACCAGATGTGGAGTAAGCGGATGGTGGCGTTCCTCCGCGGCAAGGGTCAGATCCTTTGGGATGTCACGGTGGACACAGCTTATGTCCATCCGATGAACTTCCTTGCTCCAGGATCGAGGGACATGTTCGACGCCAACAACAAGGCGGTCGACTACTTGTTTCGTGCTCTGTGTCAATCCAAATTCGATCGGGTGCATACGGAGAACTTGGCTTGTAGAATTTGGACACAGTTGAAGGAAGCTCATGTAGGAAATGCTCAGGTTCAGGCTCGGATGTATGCGACTTACCGGAGAGAGTACGAGAATTTCACTCATCTCCCCGGTGAGTCCATCGATGCCTTGTTCCAGCGGTTTACGGTTGTGGTGAACAACATGAGGGCCAATGTGGACGTGCTCCCGTATGATGATCATGATAGAGCCGTCAAGCTCTTATACTCGCTGGATCATACGGTTTGGGGCGAAAAGTTCGAGGCCATTGTAGAGTCGGAGAAGTATGACACTTTGACTGTGAACGAGCTGTTCTCAAAGCTCAAGTCGGCTGAGGTGAATCGGGGTATGGCAGTCAAGATTGAGGGCCCGACTGACTCTCATAGTCTCGCCCTCATCGGTGGCTCGAAAGGAAAATCTAACGCTAACCCATCCACCAGGATGTTCTCTTTGTCCTTTTTGATGTCTTTGCCAGATGAGGAGTTCGACGTGCTTGGAGAGGATGAGCTGGCGCTGCTGACCAGGCATTTTGAGAGGATGCACGAGAACCGGGTGAACACGAGGAGGAACATGAGGACATGATTCCAGTGCAGCAAGCCAGGACACTTCGTTGCCGATTGCCCCGAGAAGGTCGAGAACAAGGACGGCTACAAGCACAAGTCGAAGACGGATGGCAAGTACCGATCAAGGCGTGCCCACAAGTACAAGCACAAGAACAAGCACAAGGACAAGCGACGATCAAGGAAGAAGGATGGCCGAGGCAAGGCCCGAGCGATGGTTGGAGCGAGCGACGTCGACTCCAGTTCTGCGTACTCCACCTCGAGCTCGAGTAGTAGTGAAGATGAAGGCGATCGGCGCAAAGGCAAGAAGTCATCCAAGAACCTGAGTGGGTTGAGCTGCTTTGCTAGAGATGGCTTTTGCACCATGGCGCGTAGCTCCAGCAGCAAGAAGAGTCACCAGAGCGACTCGGACTCCGACTCTGAGGATGAGGTACGTGACGAGCTTCCCTTCTTGCGTCAGGAAAATGAATAGCTTGGCTTGTTGCTTGATAATCGTGATGATATGCTCAGAGAGGCTAAGAAGATGAGGAAAGAGCTTAGGGCCTCGCTTGAGGATGCTAGGACTAGAGTGGCTGAGCTAGAAACACAAAACCTAGATGCTAAGCTTGAAATTGATTCGCTTAAAGCTTCACCTGTTGTCTCTGATGAGGTTGATTGTCCTGATTGCTCTATCTTCCTAGCTGATCTTGTTATGTTTAAGGAAAAGCATGCCTCCAAGTGTGAGGAACTAGATGTGCTTAGGGTTGAAGTGGCTGAGCTTAAGTCTAGACCTGCTTTGCTAGGTGCTTGCACTTCTTGCCCTGTTTTGCATAAGAAAATTGATGAGATGCATGCTTACACTGTTTCGCTTGAGGCTAAGCCGAAAGAACATGTTCCCACTTCTTGCTCTACATGTGAAGTGCATGCTTTGAAAAATCTAGAACTTGCACACTATATGAATCGCTTGCAGGATGAGAATGATGAGTTGAGAAAAATGATAGGTTGGTTGTCGGGGCATGAACCCCAACTCAGGATGATGATGGAGACCTAAGCGCCAAGATGGGCAAGCGCTTGGGTCGGAGAAGGTTGGAGAGTCTAGTAGTGAGGGAGGAGAGAAGATTGGTGATATCCAAGCTCCACCAAAAACCTATCACAAAAATGCCTATGCTCCTAAACCCAACCCACTACGAAACAAACTCGACACAAATCCAGATCCACCCATATTCCCTCACTCCACAAATGATTTCCAAAAGCCTATCAAGTTCAAGAGCACCTTGGGGAATGTGTTCTTTGGAAAAGAGAGTGAGAAGCCTAGTGAGGAGAAACCGGTTGAGAAGCCGAGTGAAGAGAAACCAAGTGAGCAGCCCCATCCCAAGCCTAAGCCTAAGCCCATAAAGTTTCATTGTGACTATTGTGGAAGAGATGGTCACAAAGGTGAGTTTTGCTTCAAGAGGAAGCGTGAGAAGAGAATGGCGAAGGAGTGGGCTAACAAGGATAGGTACAACCCTTCCCATGGTGTACCTAAGCCTCGTATGCCACTGCCCAGAGGCAAGGCGGTCGTGAGAAGTGTTCTGGCATGGGGAGATGCGAGTTCCCATAGCCGAGGTGGCTTTCTGGAGAGGGCGGTCAGACCGGCCTGGAGGGGCTGTCAGATCGGCCCTGCCCAGAGGGGGCGGTTAGACCGGCCTGGCTGGGCGGTCAAACCGCCCCCCCCAGAATTCTGGGCGGTTCGATTTTCGAGGTGGTGAGTCGAGTGGTTTCAATTCTGAAGGTTGGTGAGTCGAGAGGTTCTGGTGGTTGGCATGGTGAGTCTGCAGGTGGTCAGTTTGCTAGACGTTCTCCCCCTCGTGCTCAATACGGGGATGGGAGGAGTCGTAGCTTTGAGATGGAGAGGGGGAACGGTCCACGGTCTTCCTTTCATGGTTTCGGTCCTCCTCCAGCTAGAGAGGGTTGGTTCCCTCGTAGTGGTTACCGTGGTGGTGTTCGTGGAGGTAGCTTTGATAGGAGAAATGCTTTGGATTGTGCTAACACCACTTTGGAGCAAATGGCTCGGCACTGGTTTTACTCTTTTGGTACTAACCCCAGTGCTGAGTCGTTTGTTCACTCACGTGCTGGTTTTTGAATTTCAGGTGGGAGACTTGAAGAACATTTGGTTGATTGACTCCGGTTGCTCGAGGCATATGACCGGAGACAAGGGGTGGTTCTCAAGTCTCGTCCCGGTGGTGACAAAGAAGTACATCACCTTTGGGGACAATGGGCGAGGGCGTGTGCTGTCAGAAGGTGAGATTAAGGTAAGTGACAAGATCACTCTCAGGCGTGTTGCTCTTGTTCAATCGCTTGGGTACAATTTGCTTTCCGTGTCCCAGCTATTGGATGAGGGTTTCGAGGTGTTGTTTCGTCCTGGTGGTTCTCGGATTTTGGATTCTCGAGGGGACCTTGTCTGTATGGTCGTTCCCGAGGGTCAAGTGTTTCGAGCAGATTTTTCTCAGTCCTCTGGTGTTGAGCGTTGTTTCTTGGCTGGATCTTTGAGTGATTTGTGGAAGTGGCATAGGAAGTTGGGTCACTTGAGTTTTGACCTTTTGTCTTGTTTGAGTAAACTCAATTTGGTCCGAGGATGGCCACGGTTGAGGTTTGAGAAAGAGTTGGTTTGTGCGCCGTGTAGGCATGCCAAGATGGTAGCCTCTTCTCACCCGCCTCTCACCGATGTGATGACTGAGCGTCCATGCGAGCTGCTCCATATGGACCTTGTTGGCCCAGCTCGTGTGCGATCTGCGGGTGGGAAGTGGTATGTCCTAGTTGTGGTGGACGACTACTCTCGATATGCGTGGGTGTTCTTTCTTGAGGAGAAAGAGGAGACATTTGGTTTTGTTCGAGATCTTGTCTTGAGGTTGAGGAACGAGAGGCACGGAGATGCCATACGAGCGGTTCGCAGTGACAATGGCTCGGAATTCAAAAACTCTCGCTTCGAAACCTTTTGCCATGACTTGGGTCTTGAACATCAGTTTTTCAGTCCGTATACGCCTCCCTAGAATGGTGTGGTGGAAAGGAAAAACAGAACCTTGTGTGAGATGGCTCGGACAATGCTCGATGAGCATAGGACTCTGAGAAGGTTCTGGGCTGAGGCGGTCAATACCGCATGCTTTGTTTCGAACAGGATCTACCTTAGAGTCTACAATAAGAAAACATGTTACGAGTTCATGCATCGTCGCACACCCAAGGTGAGTCACTTCCATGTCTTTGGTTGCAAGTGCTTTATCCTTAAGAAAGGGAAAAAGTTGGACAAGTTCGAGGCTAGGTCGGTTGATGGTATTTTCTTTGGTTATGCATCTCATTCTAGAGCATATCGTGTACTCAATATTGAAACTAACCAAATCGTGGAAACTTGCGAGGTGACCTTCGACGAGACACAGCCACGTAGTCAGCTTGTTTTTGAGTGTGCAGGTGACGATGAACTTGGCGATGAGATCTTTCAGGAGGAGGAGCATGAACATGGAGATGATGAAGATGGTGGTGTGGTGCCCGCGGCTGAGCATGTACCTACTACTTCGACCACAGTGGTGGACGGTCCCTCTCCTACACCTACGATGACAACCCAAGTTCAAGGAGAAGCTACTGTTGAGGGGGAGGTAGCATCAAGGCGAGAACCTCCCCGGCGAGTTCAAGTGGACCATCCAGCTTCGAGGATCATCGGCGACATGAATGAACGTACTACACGGTCGAGGGTTCGAAACAATTCTCATTTCGCTCATGCTGCTTTTGTTGCCACCTTTGAGCCCAAAGACATTGGACACGCACTATCTGATCATAATTGGGTTAATTCGATGCATGAGGAGTTAGAGAATTTTGAGAGGAACCAAGTTTGGGAATTGGTTGACCCTCCCCCAGGGTGTAAGCCGATTGGGACAAAATGGGTGTGGAAGAACAAAGAGGGAGAGAAAGGTGAAGTAGTGAGAAACAAGTCAAGGCTTGTTGCTCAGGGGTATAGTCAGAAAGAGGGGATCGACTACGAGGAGACCTTTGCTCCCGTAGCTCGTTTGGAGGCGATTAGGATCCTTCTAGCCTTTTCCGTGGCTAAAGGGTTCAAGTTGCACCAAATGGATGTGAAGAGTGCCTTCTTGAACGGTGTGTTGGAGGAAGAAGTGTATGTGAGGCAGCCACCGGGGTTTGAGAGCGAGAAGTACCCCCACCGGGTGTACAAGTTGAGGAAGGCGTTGTATGGGTTGAAGCAGGCGCCTAGAGCTTGGTATGGTAGGTTGAGGGGGTTCCTGTTCGAAACATAGCACGCGGTATTGACTGCCTCAGCCCAGAACCTCCTCGGAGTCCTAAGCTCGTCGAGCATCGTCCGGGCCATCTCACACAAGGTTCTGTTTTTCCTTTCCAATACACCATTCTGGGGGGGCGTATACGGACTTGAAAACTGATGTTCAAGACCCAAGTCATGGCAAAAGGTTTCGAAGCGAGAGTCTTTAAATTCTGAGCCATTGTCACTGTGAATTGCTCGTATGGCATCTCCGTGCCTCTCGTTCTTCAACCTCAAGACAAGATCTCGAATAAAACCAAACATCTCCCCCCTTTTCTTCCAAAAATACCAAAGCATACCGAGAGTAGTCGTCCACCACAACTAGGACGTACCACTTCCCACCCACGAATCTCACATGAGCTGGGCCAACAAGGTCCATATGGAGCAGCTCGCATGGACGCTCCGTCATCACATCGGTTAGGGATGGATGCCTACACGACGCACAAACCAACTCTTTCTCAAACCTCAGCCGTGGCAATACTCGGACCAAATTGAGTTTACTCAAGCGAGACAGAAGGTCAAAGCTTAAGTGACCCAACTTCCTATGCCACTTCCACAACTCACTCGAAGAACCAGCCAAAAAACAACGAGCCACACCAGAAGACTGAGAAAAATCCACTCGGAAAACTTGACCCTCAGGAACGACCATGCAAACTAGGTCCCCTCTGTTGGTATTTCGTAAGTCACCACTAGTTGCACACCTAGCGTGGGCATAAGATCCACCTGGGTATACCGACGGGTATGAAAGAGTCCGCAAGCGCACATAAATACAGTTGTAGCACTTCACCTCAGGAGTATTCCCAAGGGTATCGAATCCAAGAAATGGTGTGTACTACCTCCTAGCCTAGCTATGGTCCAAGGACACCAAGCCCCTACTTGGGTAGAGAGATGATGGGGTGCTCGGTTCTAGGGGGTACAAGCTGCAAAGGATCTCGCTTCGGACACCGGACCCTCCTGGCTATAACAGACGGTTCATGGCAAATGGTTGCCTACACCTGTATCCGAACGTGGGGGATTCCGTAAGGGTCCAACGGCTGTCACTATCGTGGCCTACCCCAAGACAAACCGTGGGATACAGGGCAATTGAAGGATAACACGTAGTCCAGACACCACATCTCCACTTCCTACTATAGCACGGCTACATCTGACGTCCCGTAGCAACAATATAGAACTTCATATAAATACGGAGCGACGAACCCGCGAGACGGCTAGATCTTGCCCATCATTGAACCGAGGTGGTGCGAGGTCGAACAACTAAGCACCAATTAATGTATTTCAATAAGATCTAATGAGATAACTCACACAAAAGGAATGCAGAATTAATCATCTAGTCAACAAGATCAAAGAATCGTGTCACGAAGAACACGAGCCTCTAAATGATGAACAGATGAAGAACTTAAGAACATATGCATGAATATCACTTTAGTCTAAAAGGGAAATACAAAAGTACTCACTTTGCTCTAAATGAAGAACAAATGGGAATCTCACCCACACCACCATCTACATAGCACCTACACCTAACTACACATGGAGAGGTGAGAACTCACCTCTCCAAGGGAGGAAATGAGAGAGGGGAGAACTTGGGATGTGTCTCTAATCTTACCCCCTCCCCTCATATTTATAGGCAAGGGAAGAGGGCCTCTCCTCTTCATTCCTGTGCTCCCCACGCACCACCTGGCCCCTGTGGCATACTTTGGAAGGTACTTGAGGCGGTGGAAGAAAGAACCGGTCGTTGGGTGCCTGAACCGGACGTTTCTGGGCCAAAACCGCTGGGAAACAGGGGCCAGCCACCTAAGCCGGCCAACCGACCTAGGGTGAGCCACCCGCGGGCGCCGTGTGTCCCGGCCGGGCCGGCTCTCGCACGCGCCCGCCCGCGGCACGGCTGGCGACCAACGGGGGTGCACTGCGTGGCTAGGCAGGGCGCCTCCTGCGCACGCCCGCGGGTGCATGCAGGCGGGCCGGCCGGCCAATCTCGCCATGCCACGTGGCCGCCTCTGGTGCCTCCTGCATCGTTAATGTGCATGGTACTGTACCGCGGGCCCCATGTGACATCTCGACGAGCCCATCGCAATGGTGGAGTCCAATTTGTCATTTGGCACTGGTTCCAATGTCGCCCTATATATGTCTTGGCTCTCTTGCTCTGTGAATACATCGTTTAACATGTATTTCCATGCTTCTTGCAATAAAAGCTAGGAATACCAACACTTGTGGAAATTGTCAGTATAAACCCCTATTCTAGTGTTGATGATTATTTTCCAATTATTTTATGCTGGAATTGGCAGCATAAAAGTGGTACTTAACAGCCGTCAACAACTCCCCCACACTTTACCTTTGCTCGTCCCGAGTAAAGGGAGTCGGATCAAGGTGGTACATGATATCCAAAGGTATGAAGCTAGCATAAGAGATATTCCAAACTATACCTTGCACTTGTGAACTATGTGGAGTGTCTATCATGCCATCTTGGGTAGTTGAAGAATTGAACGGTCATGAATCAAGTAACTCCTGCTCATCATGTCAAGTAACTTGGGGTTTTGCAATGATTTTCAAAATAAACCTTGCTTAGCTCCTCATTTAATTCTCTCAGATTGCAGAATGTGTATATATGTCGTCACCAAGGCATTATATTGCCTTTATTTATCCTACTTTTAATGATGGCTTATGTGGAGCTCAAGGTAGGATAAAAGATAAGGCATACTTGCATCACATGTATTGCAAAGTCAAAATCTGGATCCAAGGAGAAAATCAAATCATACAATCAGATCAAGATGTGCATGTGTATGAATGTGGTGGATATGGTAAGGTGGTCACTAGCCCCGGAATGGGTGCTAGTTATTACCATATCTGATGAATGAGCTGAATGACTCCATTATTGCATGATTCTCTCTCTCTTATATATATGAAGTCTTATGAGAACATGACTATCCTCTTCTTTTCTTTAGTGGACCTTCATGTGCCCACATTTTTTTCTCTCCGTCTCTTTTTCATAACTGCAGGGACCTTCATGTGTCCCCCTTTTATTTAGATAGCCATGCCTCTTTACAAAATACTTGAGGAGAGAGAAATCAATGCATATGATGGAGCATTTATGTAGGTGAATAGATGAATGATACAATGCTAACTTCCAGAGTAGAAGCATAGCAAGGGGGAAATGGTGGTGTGCACATAAATCTTGATCATGAAAGCATGTAAAGAATTCTTATAAGGGTCACAGAATTTGACAAAGCTCAATGCAATAGCAAGCAACATATGAGTATAAGGTTTTCAACTGGAACGTCATATGGCTTTGGTAGGACTGTGAGAAATCAAAGAGGAGCTTTGCAAAGGGTTTTTAGATTTTTTTAAATAAAATTCCCAAGCACTCAAGCATTAAGAGGGAAAGATCATATCACAAACCATTGTGACATCCTTGAAATTGTGTGATTGCAAAATTATGAATTTCAAAATTTTTGCTTTGAATGTGATTGCATGTGAAATAATATAAGGATGTCTTCTTTTTCTCCACCACATGTTCTTAGATTTATTTTAAGTCGAATAAATAATTTTAGGTCAAATAAAATGTTAGTGTGAGGAGTTGGATCTTCTTTGGCTTTTATTTGGGATTTATTGTTTGCTATTCAAATTTGAATGGAATTCAAATTTGAATGTAAATTGTTTAAGTGTTTTAGCTAAAGGAAAAGCCCCCAACCGTTATTTGGGCCGTAACCCAAACCTCCAAGTCCGCCGGACCACCCTCTTCTCATCACCGCTTACATCGCCGCACCTCGGCCCAGCATCGGCCCGCAGCCAAGCAGCCCACGAGGCCTGCTTTCCCTTTAACACCGTCCGAGCCGCTTACAGGTGGGGCCTACCTGTCGGCCGCCACCTCACCGCACCTTTCTTGCTCCTTTTCCCCTTTCCCCTTCCTCTGCTCTCTCACGCCGCCGAGCCACCATGGAAAGGGCGGCCGTGCGGCCACACCCGCCGCCGTGGATGGCATCCATGCATCCCGAGGCGCGATCCGCCGTCCGCCTCACCTACCAATGCCCATATAGAGCACCACCGCGGGGAGCGCCCAAACCCTAGCCAACCAGGGGTTTTCCTCCCCATTCCCGCCACCGGTGACGTCAGGGGGAGAAGTGGAGGAGAAGGAGGCGGGGAGCCGTCTGAGGGAGCGCCGTTCGCCGCGAAGACCGGAGTCGCCCGTGAGGAGGAGCCGGACTGCCGACGCCGCGCACGCCTGCATCCCCTGCTTCCTCTGCGTCGCGCCGCCGTCTTCTTCCACGCCGACAACCCCGCTCTGCCTCTCTACACCAACGCTGCACGTCAGCCCATGGCCACCGAGGTGAGGACGCGCTCTCCCGCTCATCTGTGGGTGTCCTGGCCTTCGAGCCGAGGGAGAACGCACGCTCCGCTGTCACCGCCGCCGCGCACGCCGCTGTGTGAGGCTGGCCTTCGTGCCGTGCTGAGAAATCTTCTTGTAGGTGTCGTTGCCTTCTTCGATGCATGCACACTCGTTTCTTGTTCCGCCGTTCTTCCGTCTTGGCACCGAGCACCGGCTTGCCGACGGCTCGTGCACACCCGCGTGCACCGCCGCCGGGCAAGGCCCTGTCTTTCTGGAACACGTGCACGCACGCGCCTTCACGCGCACCCGTACGCCCGTGCACCCACGCACGCGCATGCGTTCGCCTGGCAGGGCAAAGCCCAGCCTTTTTCCGCCCTAACCCGAGCTCGCCGGCGCTCCGTCCGCCGCGAGTCGAGGCGTTGTAGCCGGGAAACCTTTTTCCGCCCCGGAGGTGAGTGCCAGAACGGCCCTGAAACCGCACACCCGTTCTCATACACACACGCGCGGACCCTCGCCGGCGCCGGCCATCCCAGCCGCACCGCCGAGACCCTGTTTCGCCGCGCCCGAGGGCGTCAAGCCGCCGTCCCGCGATTGCTGTCCGACGTCGAGAACACCGTCCATGCCCGCGTACCTAAACTCCTCCTTGTGCACATGCTCGCCCTCATGCTCGCGCACACATCTGGACGCCGCAGGCGACCCCAGCCTCGCCGCCGTCGACTCTAAGTCCGCCGCCGCGCCGACCATGACCCCGTCGCCGCCGCGCCGGAGTTCCTCTTCAAGGCCGCCCTTTTTCTATCCCTCACGAAGCCCCATGTCATCCTGAGCCGCACCATGTCTTTTGTTGTTCAAGCTCTAGTTCACCTCTCCGCCGGCGAGCTTGTTCGCGGCCGCCGCTCCTCTGGAGCAATACGTCGAACACCTGGTGGCCGAGCGCAAAACCCGCCTAGCCGGACCACATGCCGCTGTGGCTGCAACTGATTGGCCGGATCTTTTGTGGCCGGCGCATCACAGCCCATCCACGTGCTCGCCTACATCCCGCCTAGCCGCAGAGGATCCTCCCCCGGATCCCTTGTGCCGCGCCCCGTCAGCCGCCACATGTGCCACCATGTGGAGTTGCAGCTGGCTTATAGTTGCCCCTGTGGCAGCCACGCAGGCGGCTGTAGCCGGCCTGCAGCTAGCTTGCAGCTGCCTTAAAGCTCTTTTTAGACAGCCAATAGTTGGCCTAAAGTAAATGCTATTGTGTATGCGTATTCTATTTCTAGAAAACTATTTTAGCTTTGGAAAATCATAATAAATCCGTTTTGACTCCGAAAAATACAAAACCTCTTTTGAAAATTCTCTAAAATCTTAAACTCCGTGTTAGGCTAGTGTTTGCTCTCTTTTGGCTCTTCTTTGCTGTTCGTTTGGAGTTAATTGCAATAGGACCGCTCTTTATTATCTTTTACGCGTTAATAGGAGCAGCTGGAGCCGGGGAGCTGAACCCGGAGTTCGACTACGCCGACGACTACGCTGCTGTGGACTACTCGACCCCAGGTTCATGCCCGATTGACTTTGAATGCCTATTAGACATTGCAATGTAGTATGCTAGCGCTTTACTTTATATGCATGTGTAGGATCTAGGATACCAACTAGAGGGGGGGTGAATAGGCGGTTTAAAATCTAAAATCACAACACTAGAGAAATTGAAGTAGAACCACAAGGAGGATTAAATTTCTAGCTATTCTGTTCCTATGTTGAGGGTTTGCAACCTAGGGTGACAAGATAAAATTCAATCTCTAGAAGGTAAAAGCTCAAAGAAAAGAACTTGAAAGGAAATTGAGCAAAGAAGTAACCAAGCACAAGAGACGAATTTTATCCCGTGGTATCGATGACATGCCGGTCACCCGTAATCCACGTTGAGGTGGATTCAATGTTCAACCGCTCCTCTATCAAGGCATCACTTGATCTTGAGCTGGTTAGAACCAAAGAACCACTCCACACCTCGATTCCACTAGAGTTGCTCTTCACCGCTCCAGTGAGGTGAGCACAAGACCTCTCACAACAAGAAATCCGGAGACACGCACAATCTTCTTAAGAGCTTCAACGGATTCTTCCACCACCAAGCCTTCTAGGAAGCGGCAACTTCCAAGAGTAACAAATCAATCACTTGCTTGATGATTCCCTAGTGCCACAAAGATCAAAACCTTGATGCAATGCACTAGATGCTCTCAATCTCACCAAAGATGCAACCACTAAGCAATGTGAGTGAGAGAGAGGAGTGGGAGAGCTCTACAAGGGAGTATGAACCTTTCAAAGTGCCAAGAGAAGCTCTCCCAACCCGGGCATGGAGTATATATACTCCCCCACCCCGTTACTAGCCGTTATGTCAAAAACGCGCACCTCGCGGACTATCCGCGATGCCCTCACGAACTGTCCACATTTGAATTCCAACGGTAAAAACGCGAAGTCAACGGCTGTCAGAGTTGCCCGTTGCACCGGGCGGACTGTCCGCCAGGACCCCGCGGACCGTCCGCCAGGGCCTCGCGGATCGTCCGCAGGAAGGCCGTGGACCGTCCGCCTGGACCTCCCGAGCTGCGCACCGTTCTGTATGATTAGAAGTTAATTTCGGACTGTCCGCCGTGAACCCGCGGACTGTCCGCCCGGAAGCGATTTTTTCTCGAAAAACTTTGCCAAAAACTTCAGATTTTAAATAAACTTCAAAGGCCCGTGGACTGTCCGCCCCAAGGGCCCGGACTGTCCGCCCCACAATTGAAAACTGATTTTTCTCAAGATTTTCAATGAAACCTTTTTATCAAATTAAATCACCACTCATCTAAATGCAATACATGCAAATTCTTGATCAAAGTGGTACTATGGAAGTCAAGCCAATGAAATTGACCCCTCTTGATAGTACGGCTATCTATCCTATTAATCCGGTCATTTATCATGCTCTAATCACCTTATGACCGGCAAAAATAAAAACCCTAGCTTTTACCTTTGCCTTTAGCTCCTTTCCAACACATGATATACAAGCCATCCTTTTTCATATCCCATGAACTCATCATTTCACCGGACTAACCTATTCTTATATCTCAATAAAAATGTTAGTCCACAATGATTGTCATTAATTACCAAAACACGAATTAGGGGCCTAGAGCATGTTGATGAACCTTGCACTGTCTACTTTAATTACCCTGTCCTTGATTGTCCTACTACTATATATGTTTATAAGAGTGTATATACGCTGAGCTTCGTGATGCATGTGTTGGGATGGGCATAGAGATTCTTGCGTGAGTGGGGTAAAACCGGCAGGAGAAGGCGTTTTGGGTACTTTGGCGGGGGTGAGCTCGAAACAACCGATCTGGGATCGGGGATGGGGTTGCACTCCTCAGTGTGTCCCCACTTTTATGATTTTCGGAGCCTAGGTGTTGGGGTTTTACTTACGCTTGGAGGATATGAGCTCGCCCCGGTCTGAAAGCGAGTGGACAGACCTTTTCACGGGACCTTTACGTACACACCACCCCGCCGAGCGTGGGGTTAGGGCCGAGTTGAGCTCGGTAAGTGCGGAACCATACCTGCCAGCAGGATAGCGAGGTATCAGTGGGGGAGAGGTGGGAGTGAGACCATCCTCTCAAAGCGACTCCCGTGTGGCCACACAGGGGCATTTCACAGTTCCGGTGCAATCCCTTCTGAGGGGGGATCGTTTTGAGGGCCGGATGCAGGATGGTACTGTAACTACCGAGAGTTCGCACAGTAGGATGGGCTCGGTCGGCCGTACACCGGTCGGGTGCCATTCCGGGTTGGGTTCAGGTGTACTCGCTCTGCAGACTTGTTCGATCTATAGCTATAGCCGCGTCCTCGGTCATGGACATGTCCCCTGATAGCTTTGTTCTCATGTTTTGGGATTTCTACCTTCCTCCTATAGATGAGAGTGTGGTGAGCCGTGGTTACAGTCGGGGAGAGGAGAGTGGCTCCCTCTACCTCGTGGATCCGATTGTAATCATTGAGGTGCGAGGAGAGGAAGTTCTCGCATCGACCCTAGATGGAGGTAGGATGTGGAGACGGGGCCCTGGGATACCAGGTGGTTCCGAGCTGTGTTGAGAGCTTTGGGTTGGGATCTTGATGGAGATATTTTGTTGTTACTCTGCTGCTGCTGCATAGGAAACCCGAGCTTCTTCCTTGCCTCTTTTCTTCCCTCTAGATGTTAGGCCACTTAAAGCTGCATACAGTTGGTGACGTGGACCTATCCCACTCCTTGGGGATAGACTTTGGGTGTGTAGGGTACGAGTCTGAGTACGACAACAACGTCGTTGGATGGTACGACTAAGGGATGCGTCACTTCACTTAAGGATGCCTGTGGTGAGAAGAATAAAAGATGGAGACCCTTCTGAGATGCTAGCTACCGCTGCGTAGAATTACACTCTGATTCAGCCAAGAGGCTTGTAATGATGTACTCCATAATGGACATGTAATAAATTTATGTACTAATGTTTATGTGATGCGATGTATGGCTGTGTTTTACTATCTGTGATACGTTCTGTACGCGATAGCCACTGATCCAGGGACTATCGCGAAGGTACAGGGATTCGGGTTTTCTGTTGAAAATCCAGGGTTTTACACATATCACAAACACCAACTACTTAGATGAGCATGAGTTCCCTAATGATATTTGTTCACAAGCATCAAGACAATGAGTAAGGAATAAGACATATGCAAGCCAACCACAGGAATCATGTAGAGCAAGTTGAGCACCATTAATTGAGTTTGATTTATTGGATAAGAATTGAAAATCATTCAAACTCATGGGTAGAGAGAGTGAGATAAGGGTGCACATACCATCGCTTCTGAAGGTCATAGGGAACAAGGAATACTAGTGGTGATTGGGCTGACCAGAGGGGCAGGCAGCTCACTTTAGTTTACCTTGTTCTCATCATGAAGGTGTAGTCGGTGTCATGTAACCCTTGTGTGGGAGTTCTCAAGTGAATACGTTGATGATGAGCTTGAGAGAACTCCCCCACACTGGTGCTTGTACTGGTGTGTTCGAGCAAAAAGTGGAAATAGAAGATGGACTCTACTGGCTTGAGAACAACAGAGCCTTTATTCAAAAGCAAATATTTTTGGGTTTTTTAATTATTATTGTCACCATGTCATTTGCTCAAAAGGGTTAGACCAACGTTACACTTCATAAACAAAGAAGATATATGAGACCTTTATGGGGTCAAATGCACCTCCTTTATATGTTATGCAACATCAATCTAACACCTTAACTTTCCTTCCCAATTGAACATAGCTCAATGACTTACCCATTAGAATTTGATGATTTCTACAGGGGTTAGTCCACATACATGCATCTAATATCCATGAAAGCATAACTCTAGGGTTCATCAATCGAAACTTGGCACCATGTCTTGTTTTGATTGAAGAAGACAGTTTTAACCTAAGCACCATGCTTAATCTAAAACAGTCTATGAATGTATGACATGAACATACAATCAAACCCGAGCATATGAACAAAGACAAATGAAGCATGCAAGCATAATCAAGTTATTTTCAAGGGGAACATAAGCATGAGCGCATAACGGTGAACCTCGGGCAACCTCCCAGAAGGGCTTTGTTTAATGTCAAAAACAAGACTTACCTAGCTAGTGGGCAAGATGCAAGAGCTGACATCACCCCCACACCAGGATGAGATTTGGTAGAGGAGGAACTTCACTAGGATGCTCACATACCTTCCCCACACTTGAAGTTTACATTGTAAGGCAACAAAACTCAAGTGTGTGGTGATCAAGCTTCCTTTTGTAAATGTTCCATCACCAAGGCTTATCTAGGTGTTGCAGCTGATGTGGCTCAAATGTTCATAGGCATCACCTGTCCATCTTTCTTTTAAATCTCCTCCTGAAAAGTTAGTGACAAAAAGTACCCGAAGGACAACTTATCCTAAAAACATGTTCTTGCTTTTTATTCGAAAGGGAAATAAAACCTATGCTAATCCAGGCTATCTCCTGGTAGTGCTTTTTTATTATGGTCATAAGCTCGATCACGGGAGATTTCTCTTGCAGCCACATTGGTGGTTTTCTTCCCATCTCACCACCCATCATCGTTGAAGCAATGAAGCTCTAGCTACAGGGTTAGTGCCACATAAACGAACATGAGTCCAAAAGATGACAAAGCTAAAGGTAGACATGATCATTCCAGGGAGGCTATGACAGCTCCTGGGGTGATCATGGGACTCGAGAAGCTATAGCACTAGGGTGGTGAACCTCGGAGATGAAAAGATTGAGCACTGAGGCTAGTGCTCTCGCAACTGATCTCCGACTGAACTTAGCTCAGAAAAACACACGTCCTCCAAAAGAGGATAGAGTAGAAACTCAAATGGTCGGCGTACGTTCAGGAGCTAGAGTTTGGGTGAAGGGTGAGGTTCAGCTCATCCTTCCCTTAGGTAGAGGGACCGATGTTCTCATCAAAATGATGAAACATCCCGAGGTCTAGCCTAAGCTTCCAATGGGAGGTTATGGATAGATAGACTGGAGAGATAAGCTCCAATTAGGCATTGATCAAGTCAAGCATAAGATAAGAAGTAAAGCTTCTCTTGACTGATCGGCATCGATCGATGATCTTAGCATCATAAATGAGTGCACACGATTCGATTGGTATGTGATCATGCCACTTTGGTCAGATAGGTGAATCCTCATGGATTATAAAACAGAGACCAATGCCTCAGCCCATACATAACCTTGGTGCTAGGCACCTCAGCTCGAGTCGAGATGTAGGAACATGATAGGCCTATCGTACTCTCCTTAGGAGATCATAACTAGGACCGAACAAGTCATCATGGCCGGGAACGATTCTCCCTTTCCTAATTACTCTCTCCATCCTCCCATGAGACAAGGCCTCGGGGAGAAGGTCTAAGAAGAGGTACGAGAGGGGAACCCAAGGGTAGAGTCTGCGTTAAGCAATCTTTCCCTTATATTCCTGCTATTCAGGAATGGTATCTTCAGCCAGAGCTTAAAGCCTCAGCTCGGCCGATGATGGATCTAGGGGGCTCAACATTTCCTCTGATGGACACCTCATCGATCAGGATGCAAAGGGAGCTGAAACCCCGGAGATATTCCACGATCTCTTTTCCCTCAACAGTTTCCAAGTGCACAGAAGAGCCTCCAGAGAGAGCATTAAGCCGCATGGCATTGTCCTTCCATAACCCATACCAAAAGTGCTGAGGCAACATCCAATCGAGAACGTGGAGGACTGGGAAATCTTTTGCCGAAAAGGCAAAGTGATTCCATACCATTCCTAGCGATTCCTCCTCACCTTGCTCGAGACTAAGAATCCTTATCCTCAATGAGATTACACGTCGTACCGAGAAGAATTGGGAGCAGTAAGCTGCTCTCAAATTTTCCTAAGTGAGGTAGTCTCTACCAAAACAATGGTGCCAATCTCGTGCTTCCCAGAGAGGGTAGCGGGAAAGATCCCCTTTTCCGAGCATCTAATGATTCTTCGATTTCACTCGGAGTTTCAATGAGACACTCGTAGTCTCTCACATGATTGAGGGGGTTCTCATGAATTGACCCCGAGAAGGAAAGATCCTAAATTAGCTTCATGAGAAAGGGGTGAATCCGACAGCCAGATGAAAGAATGAGTTCTGACAAGGGTGGCTCTAAGGGTTCACTCCTCGAAGGTGGAAGGTGTTTACAAGGATAACATTCCAAGGGTAGCGGGGGTAAAGGTAGAAGTAAAGAAAACGGAAAAGGATATCTTGAATGGTAATGGGGGTAGAGGTAGAAGAAAACGAAAAAGATACATACGAGGACCACTAGGTTCGAAGATAGATACAACAACCGTTCCCCGGCAACGGCGCCAGAAATGCTTGTTGGTATTTCTTAAGTCACCACTAGTTGCACACCTAGTGTGGGCGTAAGATCCACCTGGGTATACCAACGGGTACGAAAGAGTCCGTAAGCGCACGGAAATACCGTTGTAGCACTTCACCTCAGGAGTATTCCCAAGGGTATCGAATCCAAGGAACGGTGTGTACTACCTACTAGCCTAGTTATGGTCCAAGGACACCAAGCCCCTGCTTGGGTAGAGAGATGATGGGGTGCTCAGTTCTAGGGGGTCCAAGCTGCAAAGGATCTCGCTTCGGACACCGGACCTTCCTGGCTATAACAGTCGATTCACTGCAAATGGTTGCCTACACCTGTATCCAAACGTGGGGGATTCTGTAAGGGTCCAACGGCTGTCACTACCGTGGCCTACCCCAAGACAAACCGTGGGATACAGGGCAATCGAAGGATAACCCGTAGTCCAGACACCACATCTCCACTACCGACTACTACTACAGCACACCTACGTTTGATGTCTGTTGACGGTCGATTTCCGTCAACCAAGAGCACTAGTTACCCTTTGGTTTGAGCTTTGAATTATGACTAACCTGCCACTAGGCATACTAATGATGTAACAAGTTCACACTTGCATGTGGTTTTTGGAGTTTATTGTTTATGCAGGAAATCAACGTTAAAGAGGAGACTTTCGGTATAAGTTCATCAAACACTTTATGAGAAGATCATGAAGCCCGTCACAAGTCAAGAAACATGATGAACATGACTCCAAATGGATCAAGGAACGAAGTATCAACACGTAAAACTCCGGGGACTAGGAGGTTTACCAACCAGATCAACTCAGCCCGAGAGATATTCTCGCAGACCAGAACAGCATGATCTTTCGGTGCAGATTCAGAGACATAAACGGCCTCTAATGGAAAAAGTTTGAGTACCAAAGTTGTGGGCCTCGACGATACCTTCGATATGGATATGTGGAAGGCCCAATTCGGGTCAAGGAGCTAGGAGATATGGCCCCCGAAATGCCAGCTGCGCAGACAAGTCCGAAATCAGACAGATTATCTTCCGAGGCTGTTTTGGGGATCTTATCTTCGTTTCTAAGGAAAATAATAAATACCAAAGTTGGAGATAATTTCGTGGCACACAACCTGGACACCGAATTTACATTATTTGGAGTCCGGACGTGGGAGATATGGTGCCGGCAAGGAAGGGCTGCGAATCAGGAAAATCTGGACGAGGCTGAGTTTATGGAAACCAAGTTCGCTTCTCTCTCAAGGAAGATCTCGTGCAAGGCAAGGTGGAGCACGCCCCAAGAATCCCCAAAGGCATAAATACACCCCCCTAGGCGCCTAAGGGGGGTTACCATTGCGATCGAATCATTCTACCGACGCCATTCACTAGAAAACCGCCGCCGCAAGATGAGGGAGAGAGTTGGATGAGCTCGTCGTAAGGATCAACGCCGGTGGAGGGAAGGAAGCAAGAGGAGGACTCCAAGCTGCTGGCCTAGGGGTGTTCCCAAGCTTCATCGCCGCCATCTTCATCGATGACGTTCTCCGGAGTCTCCATCACCCCTATGTGCTTCAATCCGTGTAAGATGATGAGGTAATGTCTCTGTTCGTCCCTAGGGTTAGATGGATACATGTTATGTGATCGCTACATAAACCCTATGCCTTTCGATGCTTAATGGTCTATGTCTTTGCGGATGCTTTATTTACATATGTGTGTACAACATGTGGTCTTAGTAGGGTTTGTGGTAATCGTGGTGATTAGCTTAACCCTATGGATGCTTAGGTATAGATGCGGTTATACGTGAAAGTGTTTGATTACCTTGCGTAGTGACAGTACTGTGGAGGGAAAAGGCTTAGCGGCCGCATAACCGCCATGAAGCTAGTGAAGGCAACACCCTTTTCATGTAGTAGGTGCATGTTCATGTGTTCCTAAACCCTAGGGAGGGAACGCTTATCTATCTTAATCTCTCTCTTGTATCCATCATTTGCCATCTAGTTTAACCTTAGATTTCTTAGATTAACATAGATTAGATTGTCTCTACTTTAAGATTAATACTTTTTCAAAGGTTTTCCAATCAACTAGATTAGTACTTGGTTAGGCGCTAGCAATCCCCTTGCTCCGCGGATTGACAAGAACCTTGGGGGTCACCCCGTGGTGAAAAAGGTGTAGGTCCGTATGCTTGCGGATCGAAGGTTGTTACGAGTTTCAACCGTCAACAAGCCCATTTTTCTGGCGCCGTTGCCAGGGAGCAAGCTAGTTTGCTACGTTTAATCTTGTATTAGTTTTGTTGTTTACTAACATCTAACCCTCGTTTTCTAGAAAAAACCTTTTTGTGTTTTTCTTTTTTTATTTTTAGTGCCTAGATGGATTTTGTTCACCTCGCCTTTGGAGGACGAAGAGATGTCGCTAAGGGAGCTAGCAATGTCGTCAATGGAGGACATTGATATGCAAAAATCAGATTTGGCGCTTGCTACAACCCACTACGAAGTGAAGCCTAGAATTACAACTTAGTGGCGACAAACCCCTTTAGAGGATTGGAGGATGACAACCCATATAGACACATTAAGGAATTCACTATGATATGCAACACGGTGCAACAAGAAGGAGTTCCGGCCGCTTGGTTCAAGTGGAATCTTTTTCCATTCTCTCTCGAAGATGAAGCACGAAGATGGTATACACTTGCGTCCGTTGAAGCAAAAGGAAGTTGAGATGGGCTCGTGAAGAAATTTCTTTCAAAGTTCTTTCCCATAAGAAAGGTCCAAGACTTAAGGAGGCAAGTGCTTAGTTTCAAGCAAGGAGAAGATGGAAGAATCGATGAAGCTTGGGACCGTTTTAATGAACTACTTGAGCAAGGCCCAAACTTGGGATTTTCTGGTGACTTGATGTTGCATACCTTGTATTTTTCACTAACCCCTAACTCTTCTCGTTTTATAAGCATGTGTGTAGGCGGCGATTTAATGAATAAAACGATTAGCGAAGCCGCACAAATCTTACAAAGAATAAGTAATGAAAAAAGAATGCAAAGAGATTGGCAAAGACGTTGTCGAGAGGAGCAAAACGACAAAAGCAAGCCTAAGGTGCTTGCTGAATTTTCTGAAAAAGATGAACCGAAGGTCAAGGAAGATGAACCGACCATACAAGAAATTGAAGATCCACTTCCCAAGGTAAGAGAAGTCATTTAAGATATTAAAAATGTTGAAACCAACATAAATGTAGGCCGAAGTATGGGGAATGCTAGACCATTAGCGGAGTTCAATCAATCTAGTTGGATTCAAGTTGATTTTGCCCCCCTAATCAACTACCGAAGGAAGGAGGAACGCCGACACGTCCCTAAAAGAGTTGAAGACATATTTGATCAAGAGATGAGTGGAGAGTCGATCCAAAAGATATTTGATGAAGAAAGAGAAGAAGAAGATGAAGGATGGATCGACCGATTTGACAACTCAAAGATTTATGATGAAGAAAGAGAAGAGTACAACCATGACGAGCCTAGTGACTCGAAGGATAAATGGGAGAAGATAGGACTCAAGCTAAAAGATGAATGGGAAGGAGTTGACATATAGCAAGTACTCCAAGAAGGCCCCTCTCCACAAGGTTATAGCTTGTGTGTTATTGAAGCCTACACACTAGCAAATCAAGACAAGGAAGCACTCAAGGATGAAGAAAAGAGTGAATCAACGATGAGCGATCTTGACGACATGTGGTACACGGGAGATAAAGAAAGCAACATACAAGACTTTGAAGATGAAGATTTGGTTGATAAAGAAGACTTCAAAGAAGAGATGAATGCGTACATAGTTGAAGGATTACATGTTCCACATGATGAGTTGAAGAAATTGCAAGATGGTGATGAAGAGACAACTCCACTTGTTGAGATTGACTTGATTTCAACGCTACAAGACGAACCAAAGATCACTCTTGTTGAGGGAGCTCCGAAGCAAAGGTACATACTAAAATCTCAAGATATTATTGGTATTAATGATGATATGTTCAAATATTCATGTTGGACCAATAGTACGAATAATAGTTTAAATTTTATGCCTTGTTCCAATAATGATCATGTTGATAGCCTAGATTTTCTTGAGAATGAAAAAGAGAAAACATTTATGTTTGAACCAATTAATCTCACACCTAAAGAACCTTTGCCTAATGATGAGCTAAGTGTTATGCATGAAATATATGCTTCTTTTGTTTACACCTTTACTTGTTGCTACAATTCGCATGTGGTGTTAATTATGGACGCATATATTTACAATAAGTTTTGTAAATCTCAATCATGCTTTGCGCTTGGTCAAGCTAATGACCTTAAAGAAGCACATGTCGGGAAAGGCCCGATTTTCACTAACCATGTAGACAAGGCTCGAATAATGAAAAGAGAAGTCATGCAAGATAAATCAACAACCTCTCCAAATCCCGCGATGGATGCTGCTGTCTTCATCAATTTGAGAGCTTGTTCAAAGGTGTACAAATGAAGAAAATGAGATATTCAGAAGCTCCATCAAGTTTCCATTCCAATGCATCAAGAACCAACGAATTTGAAGACCCGTGCAAGGAGTTATGGAGAAAACATTGAGCGTTGCGCGTTCTGAAATTTTAGGACAGATTTCATCGCTGAAGTAAAACGGACGTAACTCTCTTGTCCGGAGTCCAATTTGGGCAAATAAAGACTCGTTGGAAAGGAAATTTTGTGCAATATGCAATGGAGTAGAGCTTGGGTATACTTTCTGTTCTGGACATTAAAGAAAAATTCATGGAGTGAAAGCAGCACCGAAGGGTGATAAAGAAGGAGATAGCGATGAAGCAAAAGGATGCCTTGGGCAAGTCTTCTATAAGTGATGAAGCACAACATGGGAAGTAAATTAAAGCTGCATTGGTACCTTTTCTTCTTGCATGAAGGGCCATGGCTATGCGACGAAAAGAAGGTGTGAGAAAGTCGAGCTCTATGACTTTAAATGAAGCGCTTTTCGGGAGGCAACCCATTTCTTTATGTTTTTATTCCTATCTTAGAGAGAATAAAGAATGGCACCATCGTCTTATGATGATCAACTTGTGGCTAATTAATCTAAGTTTAATTTTCTCTTTAGAACCACCATCATATTCATGATCATATTTATTTATTTGCATGCATTGCATTTTGTTATCAACGTGATGTTTCTTTGTATATACATGTTTTGCATATAGTTGGCTTGGTTGCTTTAAAGCTCAATGATGTATGCTTTCATATCCATGTTAATGCTCCAGCTGGGCATTTTCCTTTTGTGATCTTGTGTAAATGTGGTGTTTAAACATGATTGCGGACCATCATCGTTAAGTTCGATAAACCTTGCTAGCTTTTCATATGTTTTCATGTTGCATTGGTTAGTTTATAAGCTTTGCAATGCGCTTAATTTTTCTTGTGCTATAAGAGTTATTGATTTAGGGATAGACATGGTGTTTTAACCCTAGATAAATAAATCTTTATGACTATGGAGAAATTCGACAACCTAGTTGTGAACATGGTGTTTAGAACTAGGTGAAAACATTGTCTTTGTTTATATGCTTTCCTCTCATGTGCATACACACTTTGCACCACGAACACCCATTAAGTTTTTATTTCTCATTAGACTAGTTATGCCACAAGTTGAGAGTCCTAGGAAATATTGTTGGATTGTTGGCAATTCTATCTACTCCCAACCGTCACCTTGGGGGTAGAATGTGCGCTTAAAACGTCTTGCAGGCAAGATAAAGACTCTGACTACAAGGAAATTGAAGGATGGCTAAGATAAAAATGCTTTTTCTTCTTCTTCCATGCCTAGCAAAATGCTAAGCATGGGGGAGACCCTGAATCTTCAACACGGAAGTGCAACATGACACTCTAGAAGATGGAATGATCAAGATCATTAACGTCTCCGGATCAATGCGCAAGAAGCCACCGATCTCATCAAAATTCTGCGTGGTCTTGAAGGGAAAACAGTGAATATTTTTGTATATTTAGAAGCCCCATGAAGTTACGACTCCAACAAATCAAGAATCAAGACAATAGGAGGTTCCTACAAGCGGTTATGCCCAAATCACCGAGTGCAACACGTTCTGAAATCAGTTTTGGACAGCACACAGCGCTGAAGTAAAACGGACATAGCTCCCTTGTTTAAACTCCGTTTTCGATGAATGACCACACGTTGGGAAGGTAATTTCATAAACTTTTCAATAGAGCTATATTTCAATATATGTTCTGTTCTGGACAGAGGGGAAATCCATGAAAAAGAGACAGCAAGGAGATGATGAGAACAAGAAAGAGGAGATGGGGATGACAACATTGAAGAGAAGGGCGACCAATGACTCCATTAAGCATACAAGATCAAATTCAGAAGTTTAGGAGCATTGATAAATCAAGACAAAAAGAAAGTCACATAGATACATGGACATGTCGGAAGAAGGCAACGAAGAACTACAAAAGATGGTAACACCTCCATGGACCTTCTCTTTTCCGAATATAAATGCTTGTAAGTATGCCTTCAACCTTATTAGGTGCAACATTTTGTTTTTCTCTTCCAACAATAACATGGCTACTAGGAGGACAACCTAGGTTTCTTTTTATTTTCAATAGATAGACATGACCATGTGTTCACCTCGATGTTTGATATTGCCTATGCTTACGGAAAAATGATGAAAGTTGTCGTTGTGTTGTACCTACATGAAGTTATACATGTCTTGGCTAATTGCTCTCTATAATATGATCTGAAATTAATTTAAATACCGGCTCTTTTATTTGTGGAGGTGAAATGACTATGCTCTAGACCCACGTACATATCTTTGCTCTTTGATTTAAGTTTATGGATAGCCGGATAACTTGTTGTTTTTATGAAAACTTAACTTTTATGCTATCTACATATTTGTGATGCTCTTGCAAAGTTCTACCTACCAAAGCCATATACATATATGTTCTATGATAACAAAACCCGTAGATTGCAATTATATGTTTTGATGAGTTGGATTAGGATTGATTTCTATGGTTCGAGACTAAGAAGCTGGTCATTCCTTTGTGTAACTTTTTCATGCTAGCCTTTTTGTCCATGCATTATGGGTTTTCACATCGAAAATTTCACAAACTTCGCTGGGCATCCACCCTAAACCAAAAACATCTTTTTGTGATCACCTCCTTGTCCACAACCCAATTTGAGTATGGAGCAAAATTCTCAACGGAGATTCAAATATTCCGCAAGATTATGGAATTTATGCTTACTTTAGCAATCCTCTCTTTTATGCTCGAGGACGAGCATCGTTCAAGTATGCGGGAGGAGTCATTACATCATCTCTGACAAATGCTATGTAAGTATTATGTTGCAAAAATTCTAAGGAGCAAAAAAATGAAAAATGAAAAAAAATTATGATGAGAAGAAAAGAAAAGTAAGGAAAAAAGGAAGAAGAAAGAAAAAAAGAAAGAGAGAGAGAAAAATGAGAAGGAAATAAAATAAAAGTAAAAAAATAATAATAAAGATGCTCCTCGGTTCTTTTTGCTTCATAAGTTCTCAAGTGCCTTGATGACAAATCCATACTCAAACCTTCCAACCATGTGCAATCCGATAACGAAGACTTCACTCGTGCCTCGGGATCATCTATTTGCCACTTGCACATGTCCACCTATCTAAATGTGTGTGTTTCATCCCTCTCTCTTTCCGACATTTATTTTCCATGGCCTTTTTGACGAGTCTCGGTAATTCCAGTAGATCTCTATCTTATACAATATTTCGGATGTATGTTTTGCTAGGATTGTTTTGAACCTACCAAGCTCCGCATAAGCCTTCCACTATCACATATGAGTAGAATAGGTTGAAAATAATCTAGTATAGGCTTGAGTGACATGATGAGATGAGTGTTTCCATGAGCTTTTGCAAGAGATTTTCACTTATGTTGGATATGCATCTGTTTGAAAATTCTTCCATGGAACAAGGTAACGGCTTGAAGTTCACTTAAGTTTGAGAGCATCGTGTTTATTAAATGTGGCTTGTTCTTTATTTTTAGTCTATCTTCCATAATGAAAAAGAAGTCGGTCACAACTTGAACTTTAAAACTAAATTCTTAAGAGAGAGCAATTTGCCTCGTCATGAATGACTAAGTGCAGTGCCAACATTGGAAGGCAACGCTGATTTCTCTTTTAAGCAAGGATTACTTACTCGAGGACGAGCAAGGTTTAAGCATGGGGGTATGTTGATGGTTGATTTTCGTCAACCAAGAGCACTTGTTACACTTTGGTTCGAGCTTTGAATTATGACTAAGCCGCCACTAGGCATACTAATGATGTAACAAGTTCACACTTGCATGTGATTTTTGGAGTTTATTATTTATGCAGGAAATCAACGTTAAAGAGGAGACTTTCGGGATAAGTTCATCAAGCACTTTATGAGAAGATCATGAAGCCCGTCACAAGTCAAGAAACATGATGAACATGACTCCAAATGGACCAAGGACCGAAGTATCAACACGTAAAACTCCGGGGACTAGGAGGTTTACCAACGAGATCAACTCAGCCCGAGAGATATTCTCGCAGCTCAGAACAGCATGATCTTTCAGTGCAGATTCGGAGACATAAACGGCCTCTAATGGAAAAAGTTTGACTACCAAAGTTGTGGGTCTCGACGATACCTTCGATTTGGACATGTGAAAGGCCCAATTCGGGTCAACGAGCTAGGAGATATGGCCCCCGAAATGCCAGCTGCGCAGACAAGTCCGAAATCAGACAGATTATCTTCCGAGACTGTTTTGGGGATCTTATCTTCGTTTCTAAGGAGAGCAATAAATACCAAAGTTGGAGATAATTTCGTGGCACACAACCTGGACACCGAATTTATATTATTTGGAGTCCGGACGTGGGAGATATGGTGCCGGCAAGGAAGGGCTGCGAATCAGGAAAATCTGGACGAGGCTGAGTTTATGGAAACCAAGTTTGCTTCTCTCCCAAGGAAGATCTCGTGCAAGGCAAGGTGGAGCACGCCCCAAGACTCCCCAAAGGCATAAATACAACCCCCTAGGTGCTCAAGGGGGGTTACCATTGCGATCAAATCATTCTACCGACGTCATTCACCAGAAAACCGCCGCCGCAAGATGAGGGAGAGAGTTGGATGAGCTCGTCGCAAGGAACAACGCCGGCGGAGGGAAGGAAGCAAGAGGAGGACTCCAAGCCGCTAGCCTAGCGGTGTTCCCAAGCTTCATCGCCGCCATCTTCATCGATGACGTTCTCCGGAGTCTCCATCACCCCTATGTGCTTCAATCCGTGTAAGATGATGGGGTAATGTCTCCGTTCGTCCCTAGGGTTAGATGGATACATGTTATGTGATCGCTACATAAACCCTATGCCTTTCGATGCTTAATGGTCTATGTCTTTGCGAATGCTTTATTTACATATGTGTGTACAACATGTGGTCTTAGTAGGGTTTGTGGTAATCGTGGTGATTAGCTTAGCCCTATGGATGCTTAGGTATAGATGCGGTTATACGTGAAAGTGTTTGATTACCTTGCGTAGTGACAGTACGGTGGAGGGAAAAGGCTTAGAGGCCGCATAACCGCCATGAAGCTAGTGAAGGCAACACCCTTTTCATGTAGTAGGTGCATGTTCATGTGTTCCTAAACCCTAGGGAGGGAATGCTTATCTATCTTAATCTCTCTCTTGTGTCCACCCTTTGCCATCTAGTTTAACCTTAGATTTCTTAGATTAACATACTTTAAGATTAATACTCTTTCAAAGGTTTTCCAATCAACTAGATTAGTACTTGGTTAAGCGCTAGCAATCCCCTTGCTCCGCGGATTGACAAGAACCTTGGGGGTCACCCCGTGGTGAAAAAGGTGTAGGTCCGTATGCTTGCGGATCGAAGGTTGTTACGAGTTTCAACCGTCAACAATGTCCCGTAGCAACACTATAGCACTTCGTATAAATACGAAGTGACGAACTCGCGAGTATGGCTAGACCTTGCCCATCATTGAACCGAGGTGGTGCAAGATCGAACGACTAAGCACCAATTAATGTATTCCAATATGATTTAATGCGACAACTCACACAAACGGAATGCAAAATTAATCATCTAGTCAACAAGATCAAAGGATCGTGTCACGAAGAACACGAGCCTCTAAATGATGAACAGATGAAGAACTCAAGAACATATCACCCATGCATGAATATCACTTTAGTCTAAAAGGGAAATACAAAAATACTCACTTTGCTCTAAATGAAGAACAAATGGGAGTCTCACCCACACCACCATCTACATAGCACCTACACCCAACTACACATGGAGAGGTGAGAACTCACCTCTCCACGGGAGAAAATGAGAGATGGGAGAACTTGGGATGTGTCTCTAATCTTACCCCCTCCCCTCATATTTATAGGCAAGGGAAGAGGGCCTCTCCTCTTCATTCCTGTGCTCCCCACGTGCCACCTGGCCCCTGTGCCATACTTTGGAAGGTACTTGAGTCGGTGTAAGAAAGAACCGAGCGAAAACCGGATCCTAGGTGGGTGAACTGGAGGTGAACCGGTCGCTGGGTGCCTGAACCGGATGTTTCTGGGCCAAAACCGCTGGGAAACAGGGGCCAGCCGCCTGAGCCGGCCAACCGACGTACGGCGAGCAACCCTCAGGCACCACGTGTCCCGGCCGGGTCGGCTCCCGCCCGCGGCACGGCTGGCGACCAACGGGCGTGCGCCGCGAGGCCAGGCGGGGCGCCTCCCGCGCGCGCCCGCGGGTGTATGCAGGCTGGCCGGTCGGCCAATCTCGCCATGCCATGTGGCCGCCTCTGGTGCCTCCTGCATCGTTAACATGCATGGTACTATAGCGCAGGCCCCAGGTGATGTCAGCATTGCGTCAGCATTTTGTCTTTTTCACATCTTCTTCATACGAACTCCAAAGTAGGCAAATGATATGTCCATTTCAATCGTCTTGACGAGCCCGTCGCAATGTGGTGGAGTCCAATTTGTCATTTGGCACTATTTCTAATGTCGCCCTATATATGTCTTGGCTCTCTTACTCTGTGAATACATCGTTTAACACGTATTTCCATGCTTCCTGCAATAAAAGCTAGGAACACCAACGCTTGTGGAAATTGTCAGTATAAACCCCTATTCTATTGTTGATGATAATTTTCCAATTATTTTATGCAGGAATTGGCAGCATAAAAGTGGTACTTAACAGCCGTCACCCTCGAGAATCCAAAATCCGAGAACCACCAGGATGAAACAACACCTCAAAACCCTCATCTAACAGCTAGGACACAGAAAGCTAATTGAACCCGAGCAATTGAACAAGAGCAACACGCCTGAGAGTGACTTTATCACTTATCTTAATCTCACCTTCTGAAAGCACACGTCCTAGCCCATTTTACCAAAAGGTGATATATGTCTTGGACATCACCGGGACGAGACTTGAGAACCACCCCTTGTCTCCGGTCATATGCCTCGAGCAACCATTATCAATCAGCCAAACATTCCTCAAGTCTCCCACCTGAAAATCAAAAACGAGCTCGCGAGTGAACAAACGACTCAGCACTGGGGTTAGTACCAAAAGAGTAAAACCAGTGCCTAGCCATTTGCTCCAAAGTGGGGTTAGCACAAACCATATCATCACGCATATCAAAGCTACCACCACAAAAACCACCACGAGGGAACCACCCCTGTCTCGCTGGAAGAGAACGAAAGCCATGAAAGGAAGACCGTGGACCGTTGCTCCTCTGAGACTCAAAGCTATGACTCCTCCCACCATCGTATTGAGCACGAGGTGGAGAACGTCTAGCAAACTGAACACCACCAGACTCACCATGCCAACCACCTGTACCACGACCAAAGGAACTGAACCAAGCATCCTCACGAGCATGGAAACTAGACAGCCTAGCACCCAGACCAGGACCGGTCTGACCGGTCCCCCTGACCGGTCTGACCAGTGGTGCTCGGCCAGCAGCACCACCTACCACCCTTCGATCTCCCCAAGCCGGAATTGTTCTCACAATGGACTTAGCCCTGGGCATTTGCATACGAGGCTTAGGTACACCATTTGAGAGGTGGTACCTGTCCTTGTTAGCCCGCTCCTTAGCCAACCTCTCTCACGCTTCCTTTTGAAGCAAAACTCATCCTTGTGACCATCTCTACCACAATACCCACAATCAAACCGAATGGGTTTTGGTTTAGGCTTGGGTTGGGGCTGCTCACTTGGCTTCTCTCCCTTCTTCTCTCCAACAACATCTCCCTTGGGATTCACAAATCTCACCGGTTTTTGGAAGTTGTTTGTTGGGGGAGGAAACACGGGTGGATCTGGAGTTGTGTCAAGTTTGTTTTTGAGATAGTTAGGCTTGGGCTCAAACTTGTTCTTGTGGGTTGTTTGTGGTGGGATAGGAATCTCTCCAATTTTCTCATCTCGCTCACCACTGCTCTCTCCAATTTTGTCACCTCCAAGTGCCCGACCATCATAGCGTTTGAAAGCCGCTATCATGATACCAAGCTGAGGCTCCTGACCCGACAACCAACTCAAGCACTTTCTCAACTCATCATTCTCATCCTGCAAACAATCCACATAATGTGCAAGTTCCAGATTTTTCAGCACACAATTCACAAGTAGATCAGGAAGTAGGAATAAGAGCTTTCAAATCAGCCTCAAGCGAAACAATGCGAGCACGTAATTCATCAATTTTTCCATGCAACACAGGGCAAGACGTGCAAGCACCTAGCAAAGAGGGTCTAGATTACAGCTCAGCTAATTCAACCCTAAGCACATCTAGTTCCTCACATGGAGGCATGCTTTTCCTTAAGAGTAGTAAGGTCAGCTAGGAAAACAGAGCAATCACCATAATCAACCTCATCAGAAACAACAGGTGAAGCCTTAAGCGAATCTATCTCAAGCTTAGCATCAAGGTTCTATGTTTCTAGCTCAGTTACTCGGTTCCTAGCATCTTCTAGTGATGCCCTAAGCTCTTTCCTCATTTTCTTAGCTTCTCTAAGCATGTCATCACGGTTATCAAGCAACTTGCTAAGCTCCTCATTCTCCTCGCGCGAGAAGGAAGGTCATCACGTACCTCATCCTCGGAGTCGGAGTCTGAGTCGCTCTTGTGACTCTTCTTGCTGCCGGAGCTGTGTGCCATGCCGCAGAAGCCGTCTCTCGCGAAGCAGCTCAGCCCGCTCAAGTTCTCGGATGACTTCTTGCTCTTGCACCGATCACCTTCATCTTCACTGCTACTGGAGCTCGAGGTAGAGTAGGCGGTGCTGGAGTCGACGTTGGTTTCTCCGACCATCGCTCGGGCCTTCTTGCCGTGGTCGTCCTTCTTCCTCGATCTCTGCTCGTCCTTGTTGTGGTGCTTGTGCTTGTGATTGCACCTCGATCGGTGCTTGTTGTCTGTCCTCGACCAGTGCTTGTAGCCGTCCTTGTTCTCCATCTTCTCCGGACAGTCGGCAACAAAGTGTCCTAGCTTGCCGCATTGAAAGCTTGTTCATGTGGTCCTCCTTGTGTTCACCCGGTTCTCGTGCAACCTCTCGAACCTCCTGGTCAACAGCGCCAGCTCGTCCTCTCCAAGCACGTCGAACTCCTCATCTGTCAAAGACATCAAGGAAGACAAAGAGTACATCTGGGAGGATGTGTTAGCGTTAGACTTAGCACCTGAGCCACCGACGAGAGCAAGACTATGGGAGTTAGTCGGGCTCTCAAGATGGGCTATCACACCACGATCCACCTCAGCTGACTTGAGCTTAGAGAACAACTCATTCACTGTCAGAGTGTCATACTTCTCAGACTCAAGAAGGGCCTCGACCTTTCAATCCCAAATTGTACGATCTAAGGAGTGCAAGAGCTTCACAGCTCTGTCATGATCATCGTACGGGAGCATGGCTACATTAGCCCTCATGTTGTTCACAACTACCGTGAACCGCTAGAACAAGGCATCAATTGACTCACCGGGGAGATGAGTGAAGTTCTCGTACTCTCTCCGGTAAGTTGCATACATCCGAGTCGGAACCTGAGCATTTCTAGTGTGAGCATCCTTCAACTGCTCCCAAATCCTACAAGTTAACTCCTCTGTCTGAACCCGATCGAATTCGGATTGACACAGAGACCGAAACAAGTAGTCAACTGCCTTGTTGTTGGCGTCGTGCATGTCCCTCGATCCGGGAGTAAGGAAGTTAATAAGATGAACATAAGTTGTGTTCACCGTAACGTCCCAAAGGATCTGACCCTTCCCGCGGAGGAACGCGACCATCCGCCTCTGCCACATTTGGTAGTTTTTCCCATCGAAATGCGGAGGACCCGATCCCCATTCCTGGTACGCCATCTTTGGATCTTAGACTGGTTAGAGTCCCGAAAGACCCGTAACCCACTCTGATACCACTTGAAGGACCGAATTGGCGACCAGAGAGGGGGGGAGTGAATGGGAGCCGATAAAAATTCTTCTCGAAGAAGATGGCTTCTCCAACGAGTCGAACACGGCTTGGCCAAATCACTTCTCTGACTCAACTACCCAAGTTGGCCAAGACCACATAGCTACTGGAGTGCTACTGATCCTAGGAACCAACAACTCAACCAACCGAAACTCAACTCCAAAACACGCAACGGAAATCTGCACAACTTGCTGCCTGTGCCACACCAGTCAGACCGATGGCTACGCCGGTCAGGCCGATGGCACCGGTCAGACCGGTAGACAGCGTCGGTCAGGCCGGTGGCAACAGCAATTGCACAGAAGTGTTCCAGGAAGCCTCAGTGATTCCTCTAGGCCCTGGAACAAAAACCACCTCCAAAACTCAAATTGAAAGAGAAGAAAACCCTTCACAAAACCTAGCAAAACTCCTCGAAACCTGCCAAGAACTGACCAGCAACTCCTCAGCCCCAAGACACACGAACCAGGTAGTTCATCCGAGGCAAATCCTACAGGGACCTTGCACTGATTAGAACGGTCACATGCATCGGTCAAACCGGTCAGGCCTGGGCAACTCGAGATGAACAACAACCCGCGGGTCAACTCCTCCAAATCCAAATTCCGATCTCCCGATTCGCTCCACGGATTCGCACAAGACTTTGGAGATAGTAGGAGTACCCCATGGGCATCCCATAGCTATGATTTGGTCCAACAAAACGCGTTGAATCAAGATGAATTGAAGGATTTCCACCAAGAACACCACTTTCCTGAAACCTAAGAAAACCCCAAAATCGAGCCTCTTTACTCACGGATTTGGGAGGGGAATCACAAGGAAAAGAACCATGAAGGGTTCATGCATACATCCCCCACCAAATCTCAAAGAGAAAGGTCTCAAAACCGCTACAAGAAGATCACCAAGAAAAGGCTCTGAAAATCACCAAAAAGGGAAAACGGGAGAGACACAATCAAGCCTTGAGGAACCACGCCGAATCATCTATACAGACCATGAAGGTTCATACAAGGTCTAGCTTGCCTCCCAATCATCCATCCCTCTCTCAAGATCTCACCATGAAGCTCTCAAGCTAGTCCTAGAAAAACCTAAGGAAAATAGGAAGGAAAATAGCAAAGGGAAATGAGCTAGGGTTCAAAGAGATGGTTGCCATCCTCTCACCACTTGGGTTATATGGAGGCAACCGAAAGACGAAACTACCCCTATTACATTAAACTAGGATACATGCCCCCGAAGGGCCTTTTGGGAAACTTCGTCGTAGCACCATCGGACGGATGCCAGGCAACCGCAAACTTGCTTAGCCTCAACACAAGCCTTGCGATCCCGACGTGTGTCCTCCGCTTCGAAGCCTCTGGAAGCCGTCGTCGCACACCGGTCAGGCCGGTGTCCTCCACCGGGCAGACCCACCGGTCAGACCGGCCTGATGCTGCTACACCTCCGTCTTCGGTCTCGGCTTTGTGGATCAACCAAGGAACCCAATGGTTTTCTGGTGAACCACTGGAAACCCCGCGAACTCGGTGTAGCCTCCGCCAATCACCACTCATGACTCGGCTCCCACGAAGTTCCAGCTCGACCTTGGTTTTGAGGCTCAACCAAGAAACCGTCCACGACTTCGTCTTGCTATTCTTTCCACCATGCGGCCCGCACTTGACCCCGCTGGCCACCGGGTCACTCGAACCAAGCCTACTTGTATTCTCCACACCTGGAGGCCTCACCGGCAACGACCTTTCGCGCTTGTTCTTCACATGTACCAACACTAGTCAAGCCGCATCCTGCACCTACAATACTTAGCCAAGAGTCAGTCCACACAACGTTGTCAATCACTCATCACACCAGGAAGCGACCATCCACCAGTCCTTGAACCACACAGGTCCTTAAGGCGCGCCCCTTCCCCTCGGCAGTGGTGCCTGGCTGCGCTTCTACCCGGGCCCCAGGCCGATCCACGACCGCCTCGGTTAGCACGCCAAGGCTCGGCCTGCCCACCGCTGACGGGTCCATGACCACCTTGGGTCACACCCCGAAGCTCGCTCTGGCCACCACCGGCGACAAAGCCGCGGCCAGACGTGGTTGATACGCGGTCTTACCCAGCGGTCGGAGCCCAATGCCACCTCTCGCTCGACCCGTTGAATGCGCTCTGTCGTCATCCGCCCCTGCCGTGGGGCTAGCCCACCCCGAGTCGACACCGACGGCTTCACCGAGCTACGCTGCAAGCACTCCAGCTGCAGACACCGTCAGCGCCGAGCACAGTACGCGCGCCAACCCCCGACTGCCGCTCCCCGCATCCCCATGGCGTTCGCTGGCAAGTGCTTCAACTGCCTCTCCACCAAGCACCTGGTGGCGACGTGCACGAGGCCGACCCAGTGCTTCCGCTGCCACTGCTTCCGGCACCTGGCCCGGGACTGCAAGCAGGCGCGAAACCCGACCAGCTACACTTTCTCGTCCGTCGGAGAGCAACGCCGCGGGGTTCGTCGTCGTGGGAGCTCGTCATCCACACCCATCAGGCGGGACACCGAGGGTCGCACCCCCTTACATTGGTCGGAGCATCCAAGCCAACGCGAGGCCTCCCCAGTGGCGCCCACCGACCGCTAAGCTCGTGGACCCACTCCCTCGCCAAGCGGCCAGCAGTTGTGGCACCTTCAGCCGACGCCTGGAGACTGAGGGCGCTGGACCTTCCGGTGAGCCGCAGACTCCTCCGTGGTCTCCGTCCCCGGTGCGTGTTGGCCGCCTGGAAGGGGACTAGATGTTGTTCTTGAATGTTGAGCTGCTGCTCAAATGCTTGCTCCTCGTCTTCTTCTCGTGGCGCACAAGGGATGTATCCATGCGCGCCGACGCTGTGCCCGTTGGCACGGCGTGACTCCTCTGCACTGACTTCACTACTCCCGGTGCCCCAGCAACCGACCCACAACAAGGCCTACAGGCCACCCCGGGTGGCATGCGAACTCCAGAGGTGGCAGCACTACTGGGGTGCCGATGTTGGGCGATGTGGCGGCTCCGGCCTCCAGCCTTCCTAAGTCATCTCCAATTAATACGGTGGGAGAGCCGTCGTCGATCGCAGATTCTCCAATAGAGCTCGAGCTACTCATGTCTGCAATGCCTGATTTGGTGTCCCTGGAGTCGGTGCCGTTTTAGGAGCAGTATCCTACTCGACTGGACCATGGGTCCCTTGACAGTGACCCTATGCTGCTGGAGCTCAAGGCACTTCTCTAAGGAGGAGTGGTTGGGAAGACATCATGAGAAAGACGACGCCAACGTTCAAGATGTACAACAGAAGACCTCATAGCATCGTGACTCAGCCCCATTCCGATGCCGCCCTACCGGTGCCAACCCCAACTAGGCTCAATGCAACTTCAACTCGACTGATGAGCTGGGAGATGGATCGGTCACCAGGACACCCTCAATGCATGCTCCCGGGCTGCCCTCTGAATCAGAGAGGGGCACCATCCAAGCCACACAGATGAAGAGGAAGAGGGCGAAAACACCACAAGTCACCAAGACTGTGGAGGAAGCAAAGGTGGCGACTCAAACCTTCTTTGCGAGTCTCAGGCAGGCGCTATAGGTCCTGCTGGTCACCTTGCCAGCCAAATAGGACACCCCCTCTGTGGTGTTGGGTTCCCCAGCATGCGTAGGGTCGACACAGCGATGGAGCAGCAAACTTGCCAACCAGCCGCTGAATGCGATGGTGCATGCATCGAAGAAGAGAGAGGTGCTGCTCATGCGCAATCTGGAGAAACTGGGCCTACCCCCTACGGAAGACCCACAGGATGTGGCCACTACAGCTTGTGCTGCCGACTAGGGCCTCACCAAGAAGATTTTCTCTGGACCAGACGACAAGGAGGATTTTGACGCATTTCGCGACCTCTTCCCGGCGGCACGCTGTTGGTATTTCTTAACCTCACCACTAGTGGCGCGTCTAGCGTGAGCGTGTAAGAAGCACCCGGGTACACTGACGAGTGCGAACAAATCCGCAAGCGCACGGATACACCATTGTAGCACTTCTCCCTCGGGAGTATTCCAAAGGGTATCGAATCCAAGGAACGGTGTGTACTACCTTCTACCCTAGGAGAACGGACCAAGGACACAACTCTATAGGATGAGATAAAGATGGAAAGAATCCTGCTGATAGTGGGCAGAGTTGAGAACAATCTTTCAGTTAGGGACTCTCATTTCGTACACCGGACCCTCCTGGCTATAACAGTCGGTTCACGGCAAATGGTTGTCTACACCTGTATCCGGACGTGAGGGATTCCGGAAGGGTCCAACGGCTGTCACTACCACGGCCTACCCCAAGACAAACCATGGGATACAGAGCAACGAAGGATAACCTGTCATCTAGACACCACGTCTACACCACCGGTAACCACGACCACTAGTTCCTTCCATGATCCTTGTATAGATAGCGGTTACCTAAGTGAGTTCTGGTCCCTCCTGGCTACGTCTGTCGACCCGTAACAATACTATAGCACTCTGTACGAAGACGGAGCGACGAACCCATGAGGGAGAGACCAGAACTCACTTAGATAACCGCTATCTATACAAGGATCATGGAAGGACTTTGATCTAAACTAGAATGCAGGAGCATCCACTTTACTCTAATTGGACTAGCATGCATACAAACGGAATTAGCAACTTATGAACTACACTAGAAGATCAAAGGCTAAGCTCATGAAGAACACAAGCCTCTAAATCATGAACAAGTGAAGAACACAAGAACTATTCACCAATGCATGAATACTACTTTAGTCTAAATAGAAAATGCGGAAATACACTACATGAAAAACTCACTTTGGTAATAGACATAGATTGCCATTAGTAACAGGCAAAGCGCCCGTTACCGATCAAGTGTTACAAATGAGCGAAGAAAGGTAACAGGCTGATGCCCGTTACTGATAACACAAATTCATAACGGGCATCAAATAACAACTGTTACCACAACTAGCCATCGGTCACGTGAAATGGTTGTTTCTCTGAGCCCACAGTCAACTTTGGTAACGGGCACCAAAATAGAGCCTGTTACAGTAACTCAATATCGAAGACGTGTGCTGTGTACCTGCGTCTCCTCTATCTTGACGAAATGAGACGCATCTATTTCACGCACGTCTTAGCACAACTAGGATTCGTAACGGGCATCAAACAACAAACGTTACCACAACTAGTCACCGGTCATGTGAAAATGACTGTTTCTCTGGGACCACAGGGAACTTTGGTAACGTGCACCAAAACAGAACCCGTTATTGAGAAATCAACATCGGAGGCGCGTGCTGTGAACCTGCGTCTCCTCTGTCTTGATGAACGGGCTAAGTTCTGGGGCCCACCAGTCAGTACTGGTAACAGGCTTTTATGTTGCCCGTTACATTGTTGGCATGTTTGTAACGGGCGTTCCTAATGAAGCCCGTTACTCACTGATCAGTGTTTGTAACGAGCTTTAATTAACGCCCGTAACAGATAAGTAGGCCACCCCTATAGTAACATGCTGCCTGCTTGCCGGTTGCATCCTGGAACCAGCCAGGATTTGGCAGCCATCGGGGGCTGCATCCTAGAACCAGCCAGGATATGACTAAATTCACAGAAATTAGATCCAGCATCCAAATTCACAGAAATCCACATAATTCACATGCATCATATGACAAAATTCAGCATCATCATCTCACAAGTAAAGAAGCATCACTGGCTTGACAACAATATCACAGCCATAGTTAACTAGCTTGACAACAATATCACAAAATTCATGGGACAAGGAGGAATGCAAAAATTTCCTAGTCACCATGTATAATATGAGCCCACACAGTTTCATCAGCATGAAATTTTCCTCCGTCTGTGATCACCTGTTCCATGAGGAATGTGGCAATTCTTTCACGAACATAGACCCGCGTGGATTTGTGGAGAGGATGCTCATCTAGCCCTAATCTCTGGATATAACAATGACACCAGTCAGCACACATATATAGGTGGTTACCAAACATTTGCAGTGCTAATAAGTAAGAACTGTGCTCAATTGCAGGTTTTACAAATGAAGATCCCAAGAAAGTACCTCCATATCTGGGCCTCTATCTTTTAATTTAAGCATGTGATAGGCACAATAGAAGCTACAGAGTTTAGATTCAGTAGGTTGTTGGTGGCACTGCAATTAATGTACAAAGAAAAATAGTGGTGATCGAGAAGCAATAAACTCAAGCTTTAGTACTAGCTTCCACAGGAAGGAAACAAGTGGTATGTACCTTAACATCTTTGACATGTTCCAAGGTGCTAAGGTACAACTTGTTTTTGCCGCAGTAATGTTCCCAACCCCTACAACAAAACATGCAACAATGGTTACGACACTATTAATTAATATACTCTACACAGTTTGTTGAGGAACATCTGCAGGTTAAGCAAGAAATAACTTACTCATTAATGATTTGTTCGAAAGGGGTAGTATCAGTCTTAACTCTCTTCAATGAATCAAGATAGTAGACCTTCTGCTACTTTGGAACGATCGCCACTGCAATCCAGTGGTTCCTACTGAGATAAGCGGTAAGGATGAGTTTCTTTTTAGCATATAGTCTGAAGGCATTGTGCATATAGGACACAGAGAAAGCAAGAGTGTCATCCGTGCTGGTCAACGTTGTTGAGCAAAGGCATTCAAGATCAAGGAAGCCAACTGCAGCGCCCGTCTTCTCAACTTCTACAGCCATATTCCTATTAGTAAGAAAAAACAAAGTGTAAGGAGGCAAAATACATGGTAAAGATGATGTGAGGCAAAAAGCACATTTCGATAGAGAATGATTAGTGAGAAGCAGATTAAATTTTCAAGCAACTTACAGGATGAAGCAGCGGAGAAGTGTTAGATCCAAGGCATCCAAGTTGAAGAGATCATACAAATCACTGAGTTGCACAGGTATCTGCTCGAGTCTGTTTGACGATTCTTCTCCTCTCTTAGGCCATGCATTGGTCCCGGGCCGAAGTACGACCATAATCGGAGAATCATCATCTGAGTTACCACGTTGCATGTAGAATGTGTGGAGCTCTCTAGTACAAGGAGCAGCCTTTTTGAGATCATCATCACTGAGAAGGCTCTTTCCGAATTTGTAATTTGGGTTAACCATAGCCCAAGGATTCTTCTGGATGTTTCTCTCAGATCGCTTTGGGTTAGCCATAGACCAAAGATTCTTCTTGGTGTTTCTCTCAGATCGCTTTGGGTTAGTCATAGCCCACGGATGTTTCTCGGTGTTTCTCTTACATTGCTTTCTAGTAGGCATCTTATAGGTTTTATTTACAACAATTTTCTTTTCCTGCTGCTTTGAGATGGCTGAAGAAGATTTCTTAAGGGCTTGCTTGCCTGCTGTAGGTGGTGTAGAGCTTTTATTTTTGGCAAGTTTCTCTTCTTGCAGCTTTGAAATGACTGAAGGTTTCTCAAGGGATTTCTTGCCTGCTGTACGTGGTATAGAGATTTTATTTTCGGCAAGTTTCTTTCCTTGCTGATTTGAAATGGCTGAAGGCTTCTCAAGGGCTTTCTTGCCTAGTGGTGTCTCACCAGGAGCTATTACAAAGGTATTGGGCCCAGATGTACCTACAACTTTCTTCGAAATGTTGTCGACAGATTTATCAGCACCACCCAACACATCACTCTGGTTGCCTGGTAACAGTGGTGTCTCACCAGGAGCTATTACAGAGGTATTAGGCCCAGATGTACCTGCATGATTATTTTGAGCACTTTCGTTTGGGGGTGTAGGTTTTGTTGTTTCATGAGAAGGAGAAGGGGAGGAGGAGGAGGAGGAGGAGCTGGTGGTGGTGGTGGGGATGGAATATTTTGTGTCTCTTGCGGATGTGGAGATGCAAGTTTTTTTGTTTTTTCAGGACTAGTAGTAGGTGGGGAAGGAATATTTGGTGTATCTTGCGGATGTGGGGATGCAAGTTTTTCTGTGTTTTCAGGATGACGAGGAGGTGGGGTTGCAAGTTTTTCAGGACGAGGAGGAGGAGGTCCGAATGGAACGTCTTGCAGATGTGGGGATTGAGGAGGAGGAGGAGGAGGAGGAGGATGTGGGGAACCATGTGAGGAAGGAACCTATCCGATATTCTGTGAACTACAAGGAATCTGTACTATAGCCTGTGAAGGAGATTTATATGTTGGTGGTCCCTTGATGTGAATCCGACACCTTCTCCACTGTAACCTCTGTCCTTTAGCTTGTTGGAGTGTCATCACCTCGTCATTAGGTGGGTATTCCACCAGTTGATCCGCAAAGATATCATATACAAAGAGCACTTCAACGACAACACAGTCTTCATGAATCGAGACTGTATGTAGCGTGGTCTGCTCTGGATGAACAAGACCAATTGCAGCCTCACATTGAAGACCACTCCATGTGATCCATAGGCCACAGTATGTGGGTTCAGTCAACATGCCTATAAGGTCTTGCTGTGTACGATCGTCACAGCGCACCTCCATCGTCAACTCTGCAGTGCCATCGATCAAACCTATATTATCTACGGACGCACAACTGCTCTTCAGTGTGGCAGGTGAAGGGCTTGCGTGATTGGACACTGGTGACAACACCACCTGATGACAACACAACCTCTTTAGTAAACTGTTCTACATCTGCATATTCTGCATCTGCATCTCAACCACCAGTTCTTGCTTGATTTGTTCCTTTAACTTTTTTGTATCAACTAATGCGTCGGTCTTCGTCCTCTTCCTCTTCCTGTACATGGAAGCATGCTGAGGCCATCCATACTTCCATCCCTGGTAGCTGGAGACACCACGCACGCGACCTGGTTGTTCAGGGCGGCCCAAGCACTGACTTAGCACATCATACTCCCTCTGCCCTACCATTCCTGAAGATTCTGCACATGCATCCTTCTCCTTGATGTCTGCAGCCACTTTTTCAGTTTCTTTCTTGTTGAACACTATCACGACAACATGGTCTTTAATCACTACCTTACTCCTTGCTCGCAGCCAATTCTTGGAACGATCGTCAGGGTAGGCGTCATATGGGTTGGGGATCCCAGCTGTAGCTAATTGTCTGTCCTCTTCCTCCCATTGTTCTAGTTTCACAGTATAACCAGCTGGACCCATGTTGTGCTTGCTTGTGTTCCGGCTTCGGAGTTCTTTGAACTTGACACTAGCAGATGAGGCTTGCTCGGTTTCCTCCTGTTTCATGAACTCCTTCCACTGTTCTGGGACGATAAATGGGTGCCTTGTAAATGGCTCAAGTCCTTTTCTAATAAAATCTCGCCTAAGCTGAAATCTGAATTGTCTCCATGCCTTGGCTGTCATCTTCCAGAAAAGCTTGAATGCCTGCGGTTTCACACCTTCCTGGAACGTCAAGTGTTTCTGCAGATGCTTATCAAACAAGTCCCACTTTTCTTCATTGCTTAGTTCTTTGAATTCTGGCAAGTGCAAAGGTATCTTTTGTCTAGCAACAAGCCCCGCAAGCGCCCTGAACCTACGCTTTTGAGTCAATGGTACTGGCATCCCCCCTATGTCGACCTCAATGACTATCATTGTGCCACTTGGCCACTTTGTGGATGTCCTTGGCGCTCTGCCTCGGCACTGATCACCACCCACCTGGTCTTGTTGTGCACTAGCAGTGCCATAACCCTCTTCTTCATCTTGTGGCCCAGGTCTATAGCCCTTGTCAGATTTATCCTGTGAATTAATAGTCAAGGGATTTTGAGAAAGGTCAGCTCAGTGTCCAAGAATAGCACAAAAAACAGACCATACTGCTAGCTCTCCCAGTAGACATGCTATAACAGGAGACAAGTAGAGCACATTTTTAGTTAACCATGCTTAGCAGCTAAGCATGAGAAAACAATTACAGTAACTACTTTAGCCCACTATAATATCATTGGTTCTATGGTAAACCATTAACATAAATGCAAAATTCAGTAACAAAAAATTAGTTCAGGCAATGCGACCTTACCATTTTAAAGAGGAAGATGCAGGTTGCCTCTGTTGCTGATGAGGTACTTATTCAACTTCGAGAGAATGTGCACATGTACATAGGAACAAGAGCAAAACCAAATATAAGAGTCAATTTAAAGGGAAATGCTAAGTATGTATACAATCAACAACTAAGTATGTCCACATGTACTTATACAAAGGAGCCACGGCATACCCTGCAATTCCCACTGAATTGTTGTTAATTTTACAATTATTACCGAGTTGGTAGAATGGATTTACCGAATTGTATAAGACATTTTTAGAGCGGCATACCATAAACTCAAATCCTAGATTCACCACTGACCTTGTCACTGTCGGAGCGGAGGGAGCTCTACTCCTCGTTGCTGCCTGCTCGCCGCCACGTCCTCATCCTCACGTCGACCTAGTGGCTGGATCCCTCCTCCTAGTCGTTGTCGTCGTCGTCGTCGCTGGATCCCTCCTCTAGTCGTCGTCGCCGCCGCTGCTGGGTCCCTCCTCCTCCAGAGATCTCGCTGTCAGAGGTGTGGCGCGTGTCGCGCCGAGCGTGGTGTGGCGCGTGTCTCAGCGAAGGGGTGTAGCGTGCGTCGCGGCGTGGGGGTGGTGAAGGGGATGAAGGTGAGGGGGAGAAAGCGGCGGTGGCGGCGCGAGGGGAGAGTGGGAGGAGACTGCGTGCGGGAGGCGTCCTTCCCTACTAACCTAGCACGAGTGGCCTTGTGTGGGCCTTAAAAAGAGTAATGTAGTCAAGTACTACTCTGCTACTAGTATAGTATATCATAAACATGAGATAAAAATCTAATTTTAAGAAATTTGGTTAAACAAGTGTGGTGTTGATATTTTATTCAATTACTAAATTACCAACTATGAATTTTTCATATTTTTTACGAATATTTAGGTGCTGTTTATGGGCTCTAATATGACATGCATCACAAGTTCACATCACCAAGCAAACAAGTGTGGTTGTTGATATAGCATCACATGTTCACATATGACATGCATCACAAGTTCACATCACCAAGCAAACTAACTCATAACAAACATGTTCACATCTGACATGCATCAGCAGGGCACATTACCAAAATAAGACTGCATTAGCTGGGCGCATCACCAAACTAGATTGTAGCTGCAAGGGAACTAGTTAGCTAGATGGCTTCTTTTGTGCTGCTGCCTTAAGTTTAGCTAGCCTTGTCTCTAGTTTTGCAACTCTTTCTGCCAACTCAGCATTCTTCTTTAGAAGTTCAATCTCCTGCTTCTTTTGTGCGGCTTTAAGCTGCTCATCCTGCTTGTCGATTCTTTTCTAGATGTAGTCAATGTCATCCCGAGTAACAACACGTTCCTAAAACAAAGGAAAAATTATATTGATGCAAGCTTCATAACAGTTGTAACTTACAAGAAAGCTATTTAGCTCTAACTAGTTTCAAAACTTGCCTACTTCTCTTCAACCGATTCCTTGAGCTTGTTGATTTCAGTCCAAATCCTGTCAATGTCATGTGCAGCAACTTCCTACAACAAATGGAAATTGATGCATTAGAACAATTGATCAGTGAATATGTGAAGGTACAAGGACAAATCGTGCGTGATGGTTTCAAAACTTGCCTCATGGTCTTCAGAATCGTCGTCGGAGTTGTTGCCGGAGTCGTTGCCGGAGTTATTGCCGGAGTCGTCGCCGGAGGAGATGAGGTCTACCACCACACTTCTGCCTGGGTCATCGCCGGAGGACTCCGCGCTCACCTCAATGCGCATGGACCGCTTCTTCCTTCGCGTTGAGGAAAAAACACTGCCTCTCCATGGCGGGCGTCGCTGGAGTCCGCCAACTTGGCCCTTGCGTGCGTGTACGGCTTCCTCCCCCAGGGCCGACGAAGAACCGACCTCTTCCATGGAGTGCCGAGAAAGACGCACGAGGGCAGCACGCTGGGACGACTCCTCTTCGTCACTGCGGAACCTCACTCTCTTTGCGGGGGCGGCGGACAGCACCGAGGAAGACGGACGGGGACGTGGCCGCGGGGCCTCCTCCTTGCAGAACCTCCCCCTAGAGTTGTGGGCCATCCCTGCGATGGAGACGAGGCTGCGACGGAGACGGCCCCCTTCTTCTTCCCCGATCTGAGCTCCACCACCGCCGCCCGCCCGTCCTTCCCTACCATCACGCACATGTCGCACTACACCGATTTGTCTGGAGGTGCACATGCTAGGAGCAGGGTTCAAGGTTGCTGGAGCAGCCGCAATCAGTCCATCGGCTTGGATCCAGTCGGTGAGCTAAGCAGCTTTCCACTGGTCCCTTGCCCGGACTGTGGTATGGCTCAGGTGGTGGAGGGTCGGACGCAGAAGGAAGGTGAAAACCACGGTCGTCTTTATTTCAAGTGTGCAAGGAACTCGGTGAGTAGTCTGCTGTGTCTCCCAAATCTGAGTTAGGGTTCTTATGTGCTTTTGATTCTGTAGTACACCAAGAATTGTGGATTTTATCGTTTCCACAAGGAGTATCTCCAGATGCTGAAGGATGCTGGTGTCATTATTTTTCGACCGTCGAACTGGGCAGACGCGGTTGATGAAGTAGTTGATTCAGTGGAATGTCAAATTGGGAGCGGCGAGCAGAGGCAAGCACTTGAGGACAAGCAGAGGAAGAAAGCACTGGAAGAGTGTTGACGGTGTATATTCGTATTAAACTTCAAGTGGACTTGCAAGTGGACAAATCCTCCGTCGTAGTCAAGGGACCCTTCTTCCCTCAAGTGTGAACCCAAGGTATCGAATCTGTGGAACAATGTGCGATGCAAGAATCAATCTAATAAAGCCAAGAACTTTGATCTTCGAAAGGTGAAACCTATGCATCTAATCTAAAAGAACATCATGAAAACGAATCTAATCTATGAAAGCCGGAGGTAGCAAGAGATAGAGGGGGGTAGATAAACCAATCTAGAGAGATTGGATCAAGCCTTCATTGAAGTTCCGAGCAAAGGAGAAGTAAACAAGTTTAATCTCATAAAAAGCTTCTTTAAACCATGGTTTCCCGTCCGACTCCGAAAACGCCCGCCTTTTGGAGCCACCGTTCTGTCACAACGCACCCCTATTCGTGCGGGTTAGTCTAGGGCGAGTCCAAAGACAAGTTGAAATCTCTCGGAAGGTCAGGCATGCACCTCTAGCCACCACGGCTACAAGAACATCCTCGGTGATCTATCTCGAGAATAGATCTTAAGATACGAAAAGCCGATTGAAATCAAAGTCGTAGGAGAAACACTCGATCGCTAGAAATCGGATTGCAACTTGATAATTCAACATTACATGATACATGAATCAAGATCACCACCGGGATCCTACCTTGATCTTGCTTCTAGCTCCGGGAACTCCGACGTGGTCTTCCTTGCAAGGTTCCCACGCCGGCTAGGGAGATCCTAGTCAACTAGCTCGACCCTCTCCTCTCCGAGATGGTGTCCCTCTCTTCTCTGCTCCTCGGCGGCCGATGACGAATGAGTTGATGCGTGGCTCCTGGCCTCGGGGCTATAAATAGCCCGAATGGCGGCTAGGTCAAAGGGGGGGCCGACTGGGCCACGAAATGGGCTGGGCCGGCCGGCCTGGGCCGGCCGGCCTGGGCCCACTTCGGCCCAGCCCGCAGCCTCCTTTGCCCGGTGTTGGTTCCCGAGTCTTCTAGAGTCTTCCCTGATCTGCATGTGGGCCCTTGTCGTCAGTTTCTCCTCGGATTGGATGAAGCTCCTTGTCCCGCAAGATTCGGCAGTTTTCTGACTGGGTCCTCAGAGTTTTTCATCTTCTCGGGTTTGGTCCCTGGGCTTCTTGGAGTCATGTTTACTTCATTGCTTGACTTGTACCGGGCTTCAAGGTCTTGTCATGAGGTGCTTGATGAACTTATCCCGAAAGTCTTGCTTTCAACACTAAAATCCTGCATAAACACTAAATTCCAAAACCGACATGCACGAACGAACTTGTTATACCAAGGGGGTTAGTACCAATGGATAAGATATAAAAGTCATGCCAACGCCGAAGGTAAACTCATGGCTAGGTTGATGGAATTTCACCGTCAACATCTCCCCCATGCTTAAACCTTGCTCGTCCTCGAGTAAGCCTTCGATGGATATCATCGTTGCCCTTCATTGTTTAAACCTTGCACTTGATCATACACAAGAAAACATAATGCTCTCAAAAATTTAATTCGTTAAAGTTTCATAACGTACTAGCCTTCATCCCTACGGAGGGTAGATTATCAATTAAGCTTATCCCACAAGTATTAACATGCTCCCAAAATTTCAAATAGATCTCAGAAATTTTGAAATAAAGAACAAGATGAAAAAGAGCTAAACCAAGTTCACAAATTTAAATCATCTTGCATCTTGCTCATGAACTCTCATCTCATCTTGTCTCTCAAGCCTGTTTGTTCTACTCCTTTCTCTCTCATAACATTCATATAAGTGGTAGGCTTTATATGGAGCTTTTTGGGAAAGTTTAGTCCTACCAAGATATTATAAATGAGATGTTGTCAAAACCAGACAAGCTTCTCATGGTCTTACCGAGACTCGTCAAAAAGGTCATTGGAAAATAATGTTATATCAAGGAGGGGGAGAGAAAAACACACACACTTGAGATAGGTGGACGTGTGCAAATGGCAAAGAGTGATCCCGAGGCACAAAGGAAGTCCTCGTTATCGGATTGCACATGGTTGGAAAAATGAGTTTGGATCTTTTAATCTTGAAACCTTGAAATTCCTAATGCACTTTAGAGAACCGGGAAGTTCACTTTATTTTATTTTTACACATACTCATATTTTTTTCTTCTCTCTTTTTTTTCTTTTTCTCATACATATATTTTTTCTTCTCTCTTTTTTTTCTTTTTCTTACTCATTTTTTTTATTTGCTCCCCTTTGAACTCTAAAATTGCATTGTACCTACCTCCTCCCCCATGCTTAGACGTTTGCTCGTCCTCGGGCAAAGAGGTGATAGAGATAAGGTAGGTACCGGAAATACTTTTCCTTTGGCGAGATACTTGAAATCTTCGATCTTGGCACCATCTTGCAATCTTCCTTGAATTGATGATCCATACTCAACGATAGGTTGTGGTCAAGGAGGTAATTACGAAAGATGATATTTGGTTTTAAGGGTGGATATCCAGCGATGTTTGTGAGATCTCCGATGTGGGGATACACAATGCACGGATAAAAGGCTAGCAATAAGATAGATACGCAAAAACGGAATGACCAACTTCTTAGTCTCGGGCCAGAGAAATCATGGCCGGTAATAACTCACCCAAAAATAAATCTTGTACACTAAGGTTTATGCACTCAAATATATATAAGGCTCTGGATAGGTAGAGCAACACGCAAGTGATATTTATGACAAGGTTAGCATTACTTTTAGGAATAAAAATCATCTTTAATCCATCTAAAACTTGAGAGCATATAAAACACTATGGGTCTTTATTTTTATCATAACCTCCGCTTAAAGATTAAGCTAGCATTTAGATAATTTCAGATTTGTATTTTTTAAGAGAGCATTAGCTTAATCATGCATAAAACAAATACAAAGATAAACAAAGCGGCAATTATAATCATATATCATCATGGCATAAATTTTGTAACTTTACCAAAGGTAAAAACAAGGTGGTGACTTTATTCATGATGAAAACAAACTAACACACATGCTGGAAATTTAAATAAAAACTGAAAACACTACGCATACATAGGCAAACACGAGCTGAAAATTAAAGAAAAAGGGAAAAGAAAAGAAAACTAAAGCTCCTCCTTCTTCTAATCTTCCGCCGGTGGTTGGTATTGATAATCTTGGTGGTTGTACCCTTGCTCATAATAGGATTGGACATCCCCTCCTACGAATTGATCCGACGGTACTAGGTGAAGGCGCCCAAGCTCATAGGCAATGTTTGCATTGCCTTCACCTAATTGAGCCGCGTTGGATTGGATGGCTGCGATGTTTTGCATGTTCCTTGCAGCATATCCTCCAATTATGGCCACACTTTGTTGTGGTTGAGGAAATTGTGCATAGGGCTCCGCAAAGGTTACGTTGGGCACCACATAATTTTGTGGGGGCATGGCTGCACCACTCCCCCATGCTTGCATTGGTGGCCCTCCGTAGTAACTTGGCGGTGTAGGAATTCCTCCATACGGTGGCACATAGTTTTGTTGTGCACCTCCCTCTTGTGCCGAGGAGGATCCTTCTTCTACAATTCTTCCTCTTTTATTTTTCCTTGCCGGCACAAGGAGTCCTTCCTCCAACCAATCTTCCTTCCCTTGAATAAAGAGTCTTAGTCTTGCATCCGGAAGGGGTAAGTTCACCTTGGCCACTTTAAAGCCTCCTCTCTCATCTCCACTTATATATTTTCCTTGCTTCATGTATTCAAATCCAAGAGAGGTCCCGGGTAGAAGATGCTCGGGGTTTCTTGGAATACCCGGACTTAAGGAGATGGCCAACATGGAAAGGTAACACCCCGAACCAATATCTCCCGATCCCGATGTTGCTTCGCAACACCATCGGTTGATCATGAGGTAGGAGGGGTCTATTGGCTGCCTGGCAATTAAAGCCGAGTAAAGCCAATTCAACTCCGTGTCGGTCACCTTTGTTTCCCTCATTCTCCCCAAAATCCTTTTACACATCCATGAGTGAAATACTTGGATGATGGGGTTCCGGATAGAATTCCTTTGTTGGTGGGCTTCCCCCGAGATCAAATTCCAAAATCCATCCAACATGCCTTCCGGCACGTCTACTTTCTCCGAAGCTCCCTTTTGGAAACCAAGTAGCTCCCTAAGATGCTCATAGGGAACCACTTGCTGAATTCCCTCCAACCGGAATGATAAACTCGGCACCCCCTCATCAAGGATAGGCGCCATGGTCATTAGAATTTCCAAGGCAAATTCCTTGTGGGTATTTGCCGACACCCCGTTGGAGAATTGCACCCATCCAAGGTGCCCCAACATATAATAAATGTCTGTGCCAAAACCCAATGAGTTGAGAGCTTGATCGTCGAAGTCGACGTTCGCCACAAGCCTCTTCTCAAGGCGAGAGAGTTTCTTCTCCTCCTCCTCCGACATGATGATGAAGCCATATGCGGAGTACCGCGGAGTGTAAGGAGGTGGAGCGGATGATCGGGTCGATCGACGAGGTGGGACGGGCGGCTCCTCCGTACGCCCTTGAGGTTCGGTAAACCTCATGGACGAGCTCCTTGTGGCCCTCATGCCACCGAGGAGGAGAGTGTCGTTCCTCCTCGGCGGTGTCGTGTCCTCCTCCATGCTCCGAGGAGACTCGGAAACCGAGTGCCTCCTCGAAGACGTCGTCGAAGATGGCTTGGACGACGACGACCCCTTCTTCTTGGTGAAGAGACTTGTGGTTTTCTTCCACATGATTGCAGCACTCTTCTCTCTAATATAATCCCGGGGTTTTAACCGGTAACAAAGCACACAAGAATTATTTCGGAGTATGGACTTTGAGTGGATTAGGGGTGTGATTTGTTGGGCAAAACAAACTTGGGAAGGATGGCTAAGTCTAAGGTGGTTCTGGACAAAAACTTCGAGCACACAAACAGAGAGTTGGGAGAGTTGCTTGCCTGCCAAAGAAGAGCACCGGGGGGTGCTTATATAGGGGAGGCCGGCCGGCCTGGGCCGACCGGCCTGGGGTGCCTCTGGCCCTCCCTAGCTCGATTTTCCTCCAGCGTGATCATCTTCCCTTTGTGACTTTTGTGCCCGCGTGCTCCACAAGTTGCACCGCCCAAACTCTCTCATCCACTCCTTTGCTTGCATTATTGGTCCTTCCACTTGATGCCTTTGCTTTGAGTCATGTCCATGCTCCTTTGCTTCACATGCCTCCATGAATTTTCTGCAAAACAATGCTTGCTGCCCACCCATGCTTGTCCTTTGCATGTGGCCTTGATGAAAGTTGTTGGAAGAGCATCCCGTGATGCATCATGGTGCATGCATGATTTGCTTAACTAGATTGCCTCCCTCTAAGCATGTCTTAAGGCTAAGCACTCCTCTAATTTCAAAAATTAAAAATAAATTCAGAGCTATGGATGAGCTCAAGCATAAATTTAGAGAAGTTTTTAAAGCATTAAAAACAAGATGTAAGTCGAAAATATTTTCCGACTACATTTATGTCGGTCTCACCGGTATTGTTTGCCTTCATTAGTTGAGAGCAAACTTTCCCGGCTTGATCATGGGGGCATAGATTTAGGTTCTAATTTTGGCTAAATGAGAGAGATTTTGAATGAAATAAAATTAAATGAGGCTTAAAAAAATTCTAATCTTAGAGAAACCAAGGATATAGATTTTTAAACCAACCAAAAGTTAAGCTTCTAGGTTCACGCGAGTCCTACCACGTGCTGAAATTTAAATAACATCTAGGTACAAGTCGTGGCTCTACTTGTGTGTTTTTAGCATGTAAAACAAGTCAACCATAACATCATAAAGAGGATGAAAGGTTGAGATAGGTTCTGAATTTATTTGGTTTTGGGTTTCTCGAAAAGAAGCAAACAACACATAGGATGGTTCATGTAAAGGGTTTATGATCCAAGCAAAATATTCAACCAAGGATTATGTCTCTAATATTGTTCAACCACTTCTAAGTCTAATGTCTTGCATAGTAAATTTCAAAACTAACTTACTTGAAAAGACTCGAAAAATCTTGAATCGGGTTGTCCTCCCGGTAGCTTATTCTTGACTTGACGAAACGGGTTGCCTCCCGCCTAGCGCTTCGTTTATAGTCCATGGCTAGACTTCTTCACTTGATTACTTCGGATCAACGCTCTTTGCGGGTGTTGCAATCTTGGGTACCCACTTCCGCACCATCTTGGGCACGGGCTTATTCTCCGGCTTAGTCATCTTTTTGGTCTTCACAGGCGGCTTTTGTTCCTTTGTCTTGACGGATGCAACAACTTCTTTGATTTTCTTCACTTTCTTCTTCTTCGGCTCTTCCTTCTTCTTCAGCTCTTCCTTCTTCTTCAGCTCTTCCTTCTTCCTTGGTTCTTCCTTAACAACACGGCGATGAGGTGGAACATATTTAACTTCAATCATATTGCATACCTCGAGGCGTGGTCGAAACTTGAAGGAACTCCTCTCGCCGTTAATGTCGAACTTGATCTCCCCCTTGCCAACATCAATAGTAGCTCCCACGGTCTTGAGGAAAGGCCTCCCAAGGATGAGTGGTGGCTTCTCCCTCTCTCCCATCTCGAGTACCACGAAGTCGACGGGGATGAAGTGGTGTCCGACCTTCACAGGCACATCTTCGGCGATGCCCAAGGGATAGCGAATGGAGTTATCACCCAACTCCAAGCACATACCCGTAGGCTCCAATGGTAGGCGTAGCTTCTCGAACACATCTCTTGGCATGACGCTCACACTTGCTCCAAGGTCGCATAATGCCTTCTCAAACTTGAATGAACCAACGGAACATGGAATTGTCGGGCATCCGGGGTCTTTTTGCTTCTCTAGTCCATTTGCAATAGCGGCACTACATTGCTCGGACATCTTGACATGATCTACCCCGAGTGTTGCTATCTCATATTTATTTGCAAGGATATCTTTGAAGTAACGAGAATATGTAGGAACTTGAAGGGCATCCAATAACGGCATGTTGATGCTTAGTCTACGCACAACTTCCACAAACTTCTCAAAGTGATTATCAAGTTTACCTCGAAAGTGGCGTGGCTTGAGTTGCGGTATCTTCGTGTCTTCTCCCGGCATCTCAAACTCGGGCTCTTCGGTGACGATCTCCGTAACTTCCTCCTTAGCAAATTCCTCCGTCTCGGCGGATGGTTTAGGCTTCCTTGCTCCCGCGGAACGTTCCGGATCTTCGGTCTCCTTCCCCGAACGAGTTTGAATAGCCTTCGCCGTTTCGGGACCTTTAGGTTGTCCCGGAAGCTTCCCTTCATTAGCGGATAGGCGCCCGGCAAGTTGTCCCACTTGCGTCTCGAGCATCTTCATCATGTTGAGCACTTGATGGTTGGAGCTTCCGACCTCCGTCACCTTGCTATCGATGTTCTCCAACACCTTGTCTATGGCTTTGAACTTGGTGATGGTGTCCTTGTTGATCTTAGCTTGATCGTCCATGAAGTCCTTCAATTGTATATGAAGCGGAACCGAATTCGGAATGGATGAGCTTGCATTAAATTGAGGTCTACCTTGCCCGTAGCGGAAGTTCGGCAAATCTCCCTTCCTCATGTAGTCGAGCACCTTGGCTTCCTCCGGACAATCCTTGTGGACATGGCCATATTCTCCGCACTCTTCACATGTGGATCTTGCTTTGGCAGCCTTTAAGTCTTGAGCCTCTTTCTTTTCTATCTCCATCTTCTCCAACCTCCGCATAAGCGAATCGATCTTGCCTTCGAGTATGTCTTCCTTCTCCACTTGCAAGACTCCTTTGACGTTCCCCGCGGGTTGAACCGGAAGTAAGCGTCCGGACGACGCCCACGTGTCATTGTCTGCGACCTTCTTGAATAGAGTGAAAGCTTGAGTCGGCGTAAGCTCGATGATAGATCCTCCCGCCGATGCATCGATGATCGTCCTTGACGCCATGGTGAGTCCTTGGTAGAACTTTTGAACGAGGTCCTCCTTCGGGAACTTGTGATGTGGAACCGCCCGAGTGTACTCATTGAAGCGCTCGAATGCCTCCGATATAGTTTCCGTAGGATATTGAGCAAAGGTAGCAATCTTATTACGCAAGCTTTGAGTTTTACCCGGCGAGTAGTATCCTTCATGAAGGCCCTCATCAACGCATCCCAATCTTGCACCGTCTCCGCCGGTTGAGAGTAGAACCATTGCAAAGCCTTCCCGAGTAGCGAGAACGGAAATAGCCTTGCCCTCATTTGATCTTGAGTCACCCCGTCCATGTTGAATGTTTGACATAGTTGAACGAACGCTTGGAGGTGAAGGTTCGGATCTTCTTTACCGGTGAAGGGTGAATGTTGCACCATGAGGATTGTTGAGGTCTTGATCTCGAACGGCCTTCCGATATCCGCGAGGTTCAAGATTGGTAGGTCGATGATGTCCGGGGTGCATAGCTCCCCGATCTTGCGTTCTTGCGGTTGTTCTCCCATCGGTGGAAGTCAATTCTCCCGAGGACTTTGAGGTGGTGATTTCTTCAGAGATTCCAACGATCCTTCGTCTTCCGACTTTGAATCTACAAAATCCAGCTTCTTAGCTTGTTGTGCTTCGCGTCTCCTTAGCCTGTAAAGTTTTTCTGGATCATCCACAAAATTATCGGGTTTGTTGGAGAGGTAGCCGTCCATCTCCTGTTAGGGTTAGCGATAAACAAAATATACAAAAACGAAAAATAAAAACAAATCTAAGAAAACTAGGGTTAGACAAACTAGATTAGATTGATTTTGAGGATGATCAAAAGTTAGTAGATGCAAAAAGAAAAATCAAAAGAAAACTGAAAATTACACAAAAAGCAAAAAAAATCGAATCTTGATCACTTGTTCCCCGGCAACGGCGCCAGAAAAAGGGGCTTGTTGACGGTGTATATTCGTATTAAACTTCAAGTGGACTTGCAAGCGGACAAATCCTCCGTCGTAGTCAAGGGACCCTTCTTCCCTCAAGTGTGAACCCAAGGTATCGAATCCGTGGAACAATGTGCGATGCAAGAATCAATCTAATAAAGCCAAGAACTTTGATCTTCGAAAGGTGAAACCTATGCATCTAATCTTAAAGAACATCATGAAAACGAATCTAATCTATGAAAGCCGGAGGTAGCAAGAGATAGAGGGGGGTAGATAAACCAATCTAGAGAGATTGGATCAAGCCTTCGTTGAAGTTCCGAGCAAAGGAGAAGTAAAGAAGTTCAATCTCATAAAAAGCTTCTTTAAACCATGGTTTCCCATCAGACTCCGAAAACGCCCGCCTTTTGGAGCTACCGTTCTGTCACAACGCACCCCTATTCGTGCGGGTTAGTCTAGGGCGAGTCCAAAGACAAGTTGAAATCTCTCGGAAGGTCAGGCATGCACCTCTAGCCACCACGGCTACAAGAACATCCTCGGTGATCTATCTCGAGAATAGATCTTAAGATACGAAAAGCCGATTGAAATCAAAGTCGTAGGAGAAACACTCGATCGCTAGAAATCGGATTGCAACTTGATAATTCAACATTACATGATACATGAATCAAGATCACCACCGGGATCCTACCTTGATCTTGCTTCTAGCTCCGGGAACTCCGACGTGGTCTTCCTTGCAAGGTTCCCACGCCGGCTAGGGAGATCCTAGTCAACTAGCTCGACCCTCTCCTCTCCGAGATGGTGTCCCTCTCTTCTCTGCTCCTCGGCGGCCGATGACGAATGAGTTGATGCGTGGCTCCTGGCCTCGGGGCTATAAATAGCCCGAATGGCGGCTAGGTCAAAGGGGGGGCCGACTGGGCCACGAAATGGGCTGGGCCGGCCTGGGCCCACTTCGGCCCAGCCCGCGGCCTCCTTTGCCCGGTGTTGGTTCCCGAGTCTTCTAGAGTCTTCCCTGATCTGCATGTGGGCCCTTGTCGTCAGTTTCTCCTCGGATTGGATGAAGCTCCTTGTCCCGCAAGATTCGGCAGTTTTCTGACTGGGTCCTCGGAGTTTTTCATCTTCTCGGGTTTGGTCCCTGGGCTTCTTGGAGTCATGTTTACTTCATTGCTTGACTTGTGCCGGGCTTCAAGGTCTTGTCATGAGGTGCTTGATGAACTTATCCCGGAAGTCTTGCTTTCAACACTAAAATCCTGCATAAACACTAAACTCCAAAACCGACATGCACGAACGAACTTGTTATACCAAGGGGGTTAGTACCAATGGATAAGATATAAAAGTAATGCCAACACCGAAGGTAAACTCATGGCTAGGTTGACGGAATTTCACCGTCAACAAAGAGAAAATGGACAATGTGATCTGGAAGAAGAACTTGATTATTGTGGCTGTTGTTTGTGTAGTATTTGGATGTTTACTAGGGATGTATGCTGCAAAGAAGTAATTCTGATGTTAAAAGTGGTGCTTTTGCTTCATCTGTGTGGATGAAGAATGAAAATTTTGTCACAGATGACAAACTTAAATGTATTAATGAAGAATGGATTGAATGACAATTGGGTCACAAATCTTAATGTGTCACACATCACAAAATTCATTAATTCATCTGTGCTGACATTTCATTGCAGCTCGAGGCAAAAGGAGACGCGGATTAACACAAATAGAGTAACAAACTTCTGACATAACTCTGGCATACACATTGCAATTCATTGTAAACTACTGCCATATATAGACACAAATAAAGTAACAAACTTCTGGCATACACATTACAATTCATTGTAAGCTACTGCCATAGACATTGCAATGTGTTAGAGGAGACATGGATTGATCTACCCGCGTCTCTTAGATCTACTAGTTCAACAAACACACAGGAGGAACACATGAACAGAGGAACAAACACACAGGAGGAACACATTAATTAAGCAGAGGTAGTCGCCGCCGGAGGAGCCCCACCGTCGGAGTCGGAGCTGGAGCCGTCGAGGCTGCCACCGTCGCGGTCGTCGTCGTCGACGGGGGCGAGCACGCCTCTCTCAAGGTCCCCAGCCAAGATATGGATCTTGAAGGCATAATCCTTCACGATCCACTACAGTGGATCATTGGGTGCTGTGACCCCGAGATGAATGGCCACCTGTCGAAGCCTGTTGAAAGCTTCGCGGAACAAGTTGACTGACCAAGTGGCTTCGTCAGTAGTTACTACAAGAGCGGAAATGGCCTCCACAGGCTGCGGCGCCGGCGCCTCCTCGTGCGGGGGCGGCGTCACCTCCTAGGGCTCCTCGGGCGGGTGTGGCGGCACCTCCTCAGGCTCGTCGGGCGGGGGCGGCGGCACCTCCTCGGGCTCCTCGGGCGCCAGCGCCTTCTCCTCCTTGACGAGTTGATGGCGCCGGCTTTCGTCGTCATCATCCTCCTCCTTGCCCCTCTTCCTGGACGGCTCACTTGACGATGCCATGCACACGCTTGAGGAAGAAGAAGCTCTTGGATTCACTTCTTGGTGACTGGAGACAGTGGTGCTGGGGTTTTCTTGGTGCCGCGGTTGACCAGGTTCTTGGTCGGCCAGGGATTTATATTGACAAGACGGTGAACCGTCAGGCGGCCGGTCACGCACCTCGGAACCCGTGTACGCTCAGGAGAGCTCTTGGCCACAAAAGAGACATGTGGTCACAAGGAGACGTGTGACTGTTCATATTTTATTCAAAATACCAAATGCCCAACTATGAGTTGTTCGATTCTAAAAAACTATGAATTGTTCGTATTTTTATTAATTTTTAGGTGCTGCTTTATGGGCCCTAATTTTTGAGGGAAGCAAGTGTCATTTCAAAAAAAAGTGTCGGGCCCACACGTCAGCGTCAGCAGCCTAGTATAAAGACGGTAACCGTTGCCCGCCTGCGTACCAGCCAACAAAGCGACGCGGGTTTGCTAACCCACATCGGCAGTGACTATCCATTTCGCAAAATGAATATTCAACCGCCCGGCCCATTCCGTCTCCCCTTCTTCTTTCCGAATGGATAAGCGCAACACTTTCCTTAAAAAAAGCATAGAGGAGCCGTGAGAGGAGGCGTGGAGACAGAGACGACGATGAGCGCTGGCGAGGGGCCAAGCAGCGGACGACCCCGCGCACCCGGGATCGAGGAAAACCAGAACGCGAAGCGGTGCCGCAACTGGACCCGCGCGTGCCGGTGAGATGGCGGCGAAGAGGGAGACGACGATGAGCGCCGGAGAGGGGCCAAGCGGCAGTGGAGTGAACCCAATACCGGAGACGAGGATCCTCGACTGGATCCTCTTGGGTTCCGACGAGGGGCCAAGCAGCGGCAAGGAGGAGCGTGCCAGCGAGGGGGAAGCGAAGTGGGCGAGGTGCCTGCCTCACGTTTGCGAGCACAAGTGTCTGGCAACGACGAAGAGGGGTCGAGGGAGCGGCGAAGGTGTAGAGGACCTCATCTCTGACTCTGGCAACGACTACGACAACGGCGAGGCAAGTTTCTCTGAATCTCACTGCCTTTTTACTTGTTCTATAGATGGAGCTTGAGCTAGCTTGAGCTTGTTAAAGTTAGTGCCTATGATGATGTCTTCCATGCTTGTCATGATCTTATACCAAGTTCTGAGGCAAATCAGTTCTAAACTAAGTTTTGCTTTTACTTGTCACACCCTACTATGAAGCCTAGGATAATTTTCAAGTTCTTATATAATTTTCCTATGATGATTATTGTTCCTATACTGCTCCAACTTCTAAGGCAAATTAGTTCTGAATTAACTATGTTATTCTTATACCATGTTTAATCCTGTTTCTAAGGCAAATTAGTTCTGAATTAACTATGTTATTCTTATACCATGTTTAACCCTGTTTCAGGTAAAACTATTTGAGTCGCGAGCAGAGCTTGAGTTACTTCTAAACCTTAATGTCTGGGAATATGTGAAACCTGAGTTCGAAAAAATCACGAAATAAAGTGAACATCCTCATCAAAAAGGCTAAGCACATAAGGAGGTACAAGTATACTACTAAACAAAATCTCGAGCCCATTGAAGATGCGCTTGAAGGACTTCAAGAATCCTTGGTTGCTTACGAAGAGGCTGCAAAAAGAGCCAATCTTGATGTGCAGGGTCAGTAGCCATACTTTTGTGGATGTTCAAGGGGCATGCTTTTGTTGATGTGTATGGTCAGATAGCACAACCATAGTAAATAATGTGATGGACAAGTTAAGTCCTAGCCTGATGGACAAGTTAACTTTTTGTAATAATTATCTTTATTCCTGTGGACAAGTTATCTTCATCTTTGTGGACAAGTTATCTCTCTTATGATGTCTGTTTTGTCTCAAAAGATATGTGTGTTGATTGTGCCTGTATGTCGAAATGGAAGCAATGAGAGATCGAGCTGACCTGTCAATGAAGACAGACTCAAAGGAGACGAGGATTCACAAACCTCCGTCTCCTTTCTTCACAAAGAAGACACGGATTAACAAACTTCCGTCTCATTTGTTCAATGCCGCCGTGCTCCCGCTTCACGGCAGTGAAGAGTACTATTAGACTTTAATTATTGAGCTCTCAGTCTAGTAACGGACGTCAAATGCTCATCGGTAACAGACTTTATAACCCGTTACCAATACGGTAGTGATCAGTAACGGACTTAAACAGCCTGTTACCGATAGGGTATTGATCGGTAACGGACTTTACGAGCCCGTTACCGAGAGGTTTAACTTGTGTAACGGACTTCGAGCCCGTTACCGATAGGTTTAACTTGTGTAACGTACTTGATTTAATGTCCGTGACAAAGAATTAATGTAACGAGCGTTTAAGAAGCCCGTTACCAGAAGTCCACATTGGTAATGGGCGTTGCGGAGGCCAACCCCGAGGTCGGCCTGCCGCGCTTATGGGTAACGGGCGCCAAACAACAACCGTTACATATGTGGGTGCATGTAACGGGTGTTAACGGCCCGTTACAAATGCTGCATGACCTATTTGAGATTTTCACGTAGTGTGACTAGGATGGCGTATTACTTTTTAAAGGGGGAAATAAAGGATGACGAGTGTGGATGTGACGTGATTGGTTGGCATAGTAACCGAGCCTGGCTCGTTCCGGCAGCCAGACCCCGGCTGGCCAGGCCCTTGGCATGCAAGTCGTTGTTGATTGGTTCTACTGAGCCCGGTTGCTGCGAGATGATGACTGGTTACCTGACTATGCACTTGTCTAAGTTTTTTTTTCCTCGCTCCATATGTGCAGCTCGCATCTCTGAAGTCTGAGAGATGCTCATTCCTTACGTATCTGTAGAGCCTAGCTCGGATAGTCTATTTGCATCATGAGGGTCAGGCTGAGCCGCTGCTCCAACCATCCAATCAGCCGTATGTTGCAGTTCAGCTGGAAGCAGCCAACCAATCTCCTGTCCCGGACTGCACATCGATCTGGTGAAGAAAGAGGATTGGACCGAGTCCTGACTCCTGAGCATCGACGAAGCCATGAGTGGTGAAGCGCGTGCTGGACTGTGGAGTGTGGAGGCAGCAGGCCAGCAGTCGAGGAAGAAGAAAGGGGCCTGTCGGGCTGCTGCCAGGTGACATGGGATCAGTTCTTCATTTGCAGCTTTGCATGTTTATCTCTCTACTATACGGCGGGTTTGCTGATGGCGAAAGGGGGAAGGCCATCAAAATCTGACAGGCGATGCAACTGATTGTTCGACACTGGAAGGAAAGAAAAAGGAACGCAAATGCATACTCCTTGATTGATCTCCATGTGTGCTGCATTTGCATCTGTGAATAATCAGAGCCAATGTACGAGATCATGCGTGTACTGCAAAAGAAGAGTTCTTTTTTTTTGACGGGAAAGAAGAGTTCTTTTTCAGTACTGAGAGCACGATATTCGTGTATTTGTGACGGTACCATTTCCAATGGGCACAACATGCAGCTAGCACACCCAGTTTCATCTGCAAAGGATAGACAATGGTGTCCAATGCGGTGCAGCACTCGAAACTGAAAACTGAGGAGCAGCTTAGCTAGCTTGAGAAAGATTGATATACAGTGTCGTCTGCGATTTTTTTTTTGACGCCTCTCATCTGGGTACAGCTGCAGTATCTGCTCATGTACAACCCGCTCTAACCCTACACTGCTGCACACACCACTCTCACACCACGTGTTCACAAACAAACCTACAACTCAGTAGATCGCGTCCTTCGTGAGATCATCGAGACCATGTGATTCACCGAGACCATCCACAGTTCCATGGGTGACGGGCGCGTCGCATTCCCTTTGTGGTTCCCCGCGCGAGAGGCAACGAAATTTATTTAGAGACTCAGTACTTGAGGTTTTTATGAGTCGTCCATCGGTCCAGATCGGGTGGTTGTAAAATAGGAGGAACCTATTACAAGGAACCAATCTTGTGGATCAGAACCAAATAATTGTGGGTCAGGAACTAAATAATTATGAGTAGGAACTAATCCTTGTTCTGAATTGTGGACCGGAACCACCGATTCCCGCTGTTATGTCTGGTTCCGGTCAAGCACCGTAAGCAAAACCCCGGTGAGGGATGCAAGTGCAATTTCAGGGAATAGAACTCGCGCTGGCTGCATGCCCACCGGCTCGGCTAGCCACCTGAGCTCTGCTCGGTTCTCAGTGTCGTCTGTAAATTTGGAACTGGGCCACTTGATACATTTGTGTGTGCTGCAAATTGCCAGATATCACTTGAGCTTGAGCATTCTCGGAAGAGAAAAAAAGGTTATCCTAGCTTGCAACTGTGTGCTTAAAACTACCTCACCATAAACTGATTCTCGTCTCAACGAAATACTTTTTCTCAGTAAAATTCGTTTTCGAGATTACGAGATGACACGCGCGCGTGCACGATACACGGATGCTCCTATTAGATGCTTTACAAATACGCTGGTTGAAAACATTTGCTCGTGCATTTTATCGTTTTACCGAGTCACAGAGATAAACAAGTGCTACCGAGTCACAGATATAAACAAAAACCATTTGATGGTTCTAACTTTAAAAGGTGGCAGGATTTGGTCACCCTTTGGTGGACAACTATGAACGTGATGTACTGTTCGCACCTAAAATTGGCAGGTCTCATCCGGCCGGTTAGACCTGTAGGCCCCACCGGTCAGACCGGTGTGGTCAAAGTCGACTTCACCATTGGATAGGTCTCGTCGAGTAGATCAAAATCCATGTGTGGAACGTCCAAATCGGAGTCCGGATGAGGGAGATATGACTTCTCCAAGATCTACACGTCGGGTGCACCGGTCTGACCGGTGCACTTCACCGGTCAGACCGGTGCCTCCCCGATTCCGAGCCAAATTGAGGAGTCCTGATAGATTAGGCTTGTAAAAGGATTTTCTTGCGGGGCAAGACCTCCCCACCATATAAATATAAAAGGTCACGGCCGATTGAGTTTCATCATCCAATCGATCAAATATATTTACCTTTGGCTCTAATCTATCAGGACGTACGTAGGGTTGCTCTAGGGTCGGCAAGGCCACCTAGAACGTCTTCAGACGTCGCGGAGACGAAGGAAGAACAGAAGTAGTAGATTGGAAAAGTTGAGAAGAGGTAAAAATAAATGCGAGACAAAAAAAGGTAAATATATTTGATCGATTGGATGATGAAACTCAATCGGCTGTGGCCCTTTATATTTATAGGGTGGGGAGGTCTTGCCCCGCAAGGAAATCCTTTTACAAGCCTAATCTATCAGGACTCCTCAATTTGGCTCGGAATCGGGGAGGCACCGGTCTGACCGGTGAAATGCACCGGTCAGACCGGTGCACCCGACATGTAGATCTTGGAGAAGTCATATCTCCCTCATCCGGACTCCGATTTGGACGTTCCACACATGAATTTTGATCTACTCGACAAGACCTATCCAATGGTGAAGTCCAAATAGGATTTAGTGGACTTTGACCACACCGGTCTGACCGGTGGGGCCCACAGGTCTAACCGGTCGGATGAGACCTGCCAATTTTGGGTGCGAACATATGCCCCCCTGTTTTTTTGGCAAAGGATACGTGCCAAAAAATATCTTTCTAAACTAAAAAAACACTTAGGACGATGTTTAACAAAACAACAGCCGTACACATATTTTACTCAAGTCAAGGATGACGCCTGCTTCGGTCTCCACTCCTTCCGGGTCCGTGTTGACTTGGCTGGCTTCTCTTCAATCTGCTGCTCCATTGCTCCTCGCTTGCGTAGTCTTTGCAACCTCCTTTTTTGAGTGTGGGACAAGCCTGAGGGACACCACCTTGGCTGCATCTCCTTAGAATTTTGCTTGTAGCTATTCTCACCTTGCTTAATAGTAGTACACACATTATTTTTGACCAGATTGCTATTGCAAACAATCGGTCTTTGTAATGCATTATAATTTGAGTATGCAACAGGATATTGAATCATATATGAATTCATGTACATACTACTATAATCAGCAGGTGAATAATAGCAAGGATAATACCAAGACGATGGCATAACAGATCCAACAAAAGGATATTGTGAAAAGTTACCTCGTTGGTGATGAATACCTTTATGTCTTGGTGGTGCTTTTACACCCTTAGCACCGTTTGGCTGATTACTTCGATCCTTAATAGCTCCTTCCCTCTTATATTTGGCCAGGAGCTCATTAAAACTCGACCTTGCTTTTTTCTTGGGCTTGGAGCATTTTGAACCTTTCTGAAGGCACCGGTTAGACCGGCCCTGGGCACCGGTCAGACCGGTCGATGTAGTGTCGGTCTTCTTGATCTTGTCTTGCCCCCCAAGCGTTGAAGCCGCTGAAACCTTGGGGATCACCTCCAGAGGCTGCCTCTTGTCGTGTCTTTGCTTTCCAATGATCACATTCTTTTCTTTAGCGTTTTCGGCTTGATCCGGCCGAATAAGCACCTTAGGATTTGACAATTCAAGAGCATTAACAAAGGCACTATTAGGAAAAGGATTTTCGTCGACTTGCATCTCATGGAATTTCAAACGACCTTCATTAATGGCCGATTGTATCTGCCGACGAAAGGTATTGCAATCATTGGTAGCATGAGAAAAAGAATTATGAAATTTACAATAAGCATGTCTTTTTAGTTGATCAATAGGTGGTATAGTGTGAGACATTTTAATTTTACCTGATTTAAATAACTCATCAAATATCTTATCACACTTAGCCACATCAAAAGTAAATTTCATCTCATCCCGACTCTTATGAGCCGGCTTAAGAGAAGCACAAGTGTTTGCTTTATCATTAGGTAACCAAGTAAATTCAGCAGCACACACTTCTTTACTCTCATCGTCCGATGATTCATAATCTAGCATATGTATATTAGGATGATCAGATTTGAGCCGAGTATCTTTGCTTCGGCTTTCATGAGCTAAAGCTCTCACTAAAACTTGGGCAACATCAATAAATTCATGACCCTCTAATTTTTCTTTAATATGGGACCGCAAACCATTAAAAGCTAATTCAGCAAGATCCCTTTCGGAGATAACAAGATTATAACAACGGTTTTTGGTTTCTCTAAACCTCCTAATGTAACTAGTAACAGGTTCATCATGCTTTTGCTTAACCGATGTTAAATGACTTAACCTTAACTCATTATCTCCGCTATAAAAGTGGTCATGAAATTTTTGTTCTAATTGTTCCCAAGTACGAATAGAGTTAACAGGTAATGAAGCAAACCATGAAAAAGCATTTCCAGTTAAAGATAAAGAAAATAAATGCACTCTTATTTCCTCTATGGCACTAGCTTCTCCTAGTTGAGCAAGATATTGACTAACATGCTCCCACGTAGTTTTGCTATCATCCCCATTAAACTTCACAAATTCAGGACAATGCCAACCAATAGGATAGGGAACCGAATCAAAACTAGAAGGATACGGTTTTCTATATGAAAGATTTTTATTTTTCACTTCTATCCCATAGTCATCTTTCATTTGTTTAGCAAGATTGGCATTAAACTATCGATGACTTCCTGGATGGTGGTTGGCATTGGCGTAGTGGAAGCATTCGATTGCACCACATTCGGCTGCGTGTACGAGCCAGAAGTATGATGTTGCAAACGGCTATTAACTTGGGGATTAGGTGCGTAACCATACCCAACGCCTGTCTCAAATGGAACCATAATTGGAATACCTTGAGCTACTGAAGTATTCCCACTAGATCGGCCAGAAGCAGCCTGAACGGGAGGAATAGTAACTATAGGTTCCGGAGATGAAGGAAAAGGCACCATAGTGCCAGCACCGGTCTGACCGGTCGGACCCATCGGTCTGACCGGTCTGTTCTGACCAAACGCGGCGGTGGTGATTGTCCCGCAAAATAATTCAACGGCATACCATACTGAGGATTAATTGTTTGTGCAACCGATGAATTAATAGGTGGGGTTTGAGGTGCCACAGTTTTAGAACTAGATGCAATATTATCATCACCCTCTACCCGTTTACCTAGAATCTTATCTACTATGTTTTGCATATTTTCAATCATAGATAAACGAAAGCTATCTATCACAGTAGTAAGATCATTAACGGTAACAAAAGAGGATGGAGATAACGATGTGCTCACATTGGGTGGTACCTCAGGCGGTGGAGTGTCGAAGGTGATGTCCTTGATCTTCTTCACCTTGCCTTCGCGATTCTTCTTGAAGTGCGACAAGTAGTGAAGTCGATCCTCTTCAGCCTTCTTCTTCATGCGCTCTTCTAATTCTTGGCGATCTCATTCGGCCTTTTGCTTCATGAAGTCCTCCATAGCTTGAAGATCTTCAGTTGAGAGCTCTTCATCCGTGAAGTCGATGATATTGTTTTTGTCTAGCTCACACTGAGACATGTCGCCGAAGTTGGATAGATCGGTTCAAATAGCCAGATCTTCGCTCCCCAGCGGAGTCGCCAATTTGTTGGCACCTTTTGGAGCCAACAGCACGCAAAGGCAGCTGTTACAGCGCCTCTGTGTCGACACCGGTCAGACCGGTGAGGTAGACCGGTCAGACCGGTCGCCGGTGAGATTCCGGCGGTAGGCCTCCGAACGTCGCCCGGGCAGGATCCCGTCAGGAGACGCACGTAGGGTTGCTCTAGGGTCGGCAAGGCCACCTAGAACGCCTTCAGACGTCGCGGAGACGAAGGAAGAACAGAAGTAGTAGATTGGAAAAGTTGAGAAGAGGTAAAAGTAAATGCGAGACAAATAAAGGTAAATATATTTGATCGATTGGATGATGAAACTCAATCGGCCGTGGCCCTTTATATTTATAGGGTGGGGAGGTCTTGCCCCGCAAGGAAATCCTTTTACAAGCCTAATCTATCAGGACTCCTCAATTTGGCTCGGAATCGGGGAGGCACCGGTCTGACCGGTGAAGTGCACCGGTCAGACCGGTGCACCCGACGTGTAGATCTTGGAGAAGTCATATCTCCCTCATCCGGACTCCAATTTGGAAGTTCCACATATGGATTTTGATCTACTCGACGAGACCTATCCAATGGTGAAGTCCAAATAGAATTTGGTGGACTTTGACCACACCGGTCTGACCGGTGGGGCCCACAGGTCTAACCGGTCAGATGAGACCTGCCAATTTTGGGTGCGAACATGTACGTTGCCTCCGGAACGGCTCCCGAGGGTGTCTCGGTTGAGGCTTTTCATGCTGCTGATAGCCTATTCTGGGGCGCTGTCATCAGCGTTCTGGCTGACAACTTAATTGACAACTATCTCCGTTACAAGAAGGGGAAGGAGGTCTGTGATGCTCTTGAGGCTCAATTTGGAGTTTCTGATGCTGGCAGTGAGCTGTACGCCATGGAATAGTTCCTAGACTACAAGATAGTCGAAGACCGTCCTATAGTAGAATAGGCCCATGAAATACAGGGGCTAGCCAAAGAACTCAAAGACTACAGCAAAGAGAACCCATGTGAGTTTCTCGAAAAGTTTGTGGCCGGAGCTATTATCTCCAAGATACCACACTCTTGGAGGGATTTTGCTACGTCTCTAAAACACAAGAGATAGGTATTCAATTTTGATGACCTTGTCGCGACTCTTGATGTTGAGGAGAAGGCGAGAGCAAAAGACACACGTGGAAAGACAGTGGTCGGTCCCTCGAGTGCAAACTTTGTGCAGAGGGGCAATCCAAAACTGCAAAATAAGAGGAAGAAGCCTCCGCAAAACCCACCCAAGGCTAAGCAAGCTGGCAGAGTTGCAAAGAAGAAGAAGAAAGGACCGCCAGGGGCTTGCTATGTGTGCTGGAGTACGAAAAACTTTGCTGGGAAGTGTCCGGACCATAAGGTGCCCAAGTCGGTAAACATGGTTGTTAGCGAGGGTGGAGGAGCATCAGGGTATGATAATTCTTTACCTACATTTCTTTCAATTTGTCTCTCACCAGAGTGGTGGATTGACACAAGTGCTAATATTCAAGTATGTGCTGACATTTCTATGTTTTTTTCTTACTAGGTTGGGGGACTAGCTCCTTGCTGATGGGCCGGGGAACAGTGCCCATTCTTTTATTTTAGATAGAAGAACTAAACATATAAAGTAAGTAGAAGTCAGTCAGTCACATAAGCATTGTATGAATATCAGCTCCGCACCCAGGCACAAACGGGGAGCTAACCGCCCGTGTCGCTTCCGCACGACGTCGGTTGTTACTCCCTCCATATTGGTATTAGAAGTTGTTCTAGGCTTGGGAAGGAATTGCACAAAGGAAGATGTTTTGAACTCCCGGGGTGAAAACGGACGGAATTACCCCTGCGTTTCAGTCATCGTCTTCTGCGGCATTTAATCCACATGGCTTCGTTTGTTGTTTCGCGCTGTCGTCCCTTCTTTCCGTTGGCCACTCCACGCGCTGCCTAATTACTCCAGTACAGCAGCCTCCGTTGCCTTACATCTTCAACATCCAGGTGTTGACAGTTGATTGTTGTATCAAAGTTCGATTGGATTTGCAAGCGGACAAATCCCCCGTCATAGTCAAGGGACCCTTCTTCCCTTAAGTGTGAGAACCCAAGGTATCGAATCCGTGGAACAATGTGCAACGCAAGGATTCAATCTAGTAAAGCAAGGAAACTCTTTCTCTTGAAGAACCAAGTTGCATCTAATCTAAGAAATCATCAAGAAAACACATCTAATCTAATCTAATCTAATCTAATCTAATCTACTAAAGAGGTAGCAAGAGAAAGCATAGAGATAACTAATCTAGAGAGTCTAGATCATGCCTATGTTGTAGCTCCAAACAAGATAGATGAAGATAGAAAGCGAATCTCATTAAAAGCATCTTTAAACTGTGGCCTCCGATCCGATTCCGAAGACGCCCGCCTTTTGGAGCCACCTTTCTGTCACAACGCACTCCTATTCGTGCGGGTTAGCCTAGGGTGATTTCGAGAAGAACAAGTTGAAAACACTTGGTTGGTCCGGTATGCACCTCTAGCCACCGCGGCTACAAGAGCACCCTATGCAATCTATCTTAAGTATAGATTGGGGAAGAAGCAAAACCAAGGGAGAACAAAATCATCGAGAAGGCACTTGATCGCTAGAAATCGGATTCAATATAAAAACTTCACCATGAATGATTACATGAACAAGATCACCACCGGGATCCTACCTCGATCTTGATCCTTGCTCCGGAGCTCCGACGTGGTCTTCCATGCAAGGTTCCCACGTCGGCTAGGGAGACCCTAGACAACTAGCACGACCCTACTCTCCGAGATGGTGTCCCTCAAGCTTCTCTGCTCCTCGACAGCGGATGATGAATCAATTGATGCGTGGCGCCTGGCCTCGGGGCTATAAATAGCCCGAATGGTGGCTAGGTCAAAGGGGGGGTCAATTGGGCCTCGAAGTGGGCTGGGCAGGCCGGCATGGGCCGGCCGGCCTGGGCCCACTTCAGCCCAGCCCCCGGCCTCCTTCACTTGGTGTTGCTTCCCGAGTCTTCTAGAGTATTCCCCCAACTACATGTGGGCCCATGACGTCAGTTTCTCTGCGGTTTAGATGAAGCTCCTTGTCCCGCAAGATTCGGCATTTTCTGTCTGGGTCCTCGGAGTTTTCCATCTTCACGGGTTTGGTCCTTGGGCTTCTTGGAGTCATGTTCACTTCATTGCTTGACTTGTACCGGGCTTCGAGGTCTTGTCACGAGGTGCTTGATGAACTTTACCCGAAAGTCTCGCTTTCAACGATAATTTCCTGCATAAACACTAAACTCCAAAACCGACATGCACAAACGAACTTGTTATACCAGGGGGGCTAGTACCAATGGATAAGATATAAAATTCATGCCAACACCGAAGGTAAACTCATGGCTAGGTTGACGGAAATTCACCGTCAACATCTCCCCCATGCTTAAACCTTGCTCGTCCTCGAGTAAGCCTTCGATGGATATCATCGTTGCCCTTCATTATTTAAACCTTGCACTTGATCATACACGAGAAACATAATGCTCTCAAAAGTTTAATTCGTTAAAGTTTCATAATGCACTAGCCTTCATCCCTACGGAGGGTAGATTATTAATTAAGCTTATCCCACAAGTATTAACATGCTCCCAAAATTCAAACGGATCTCAGAAATTTTGAAATAAAGAACGAGATGAAAAAGAGCTAAACCAAGTTCAAAAATTTAAACCACCTTGCATCTTGCTCATGAACTCTCATCTCATCTTGTCTCTCAAGCCTATTTATTCTACTCATTTCCCTCTCATAACATTCATATATGTGGTAGGCTTTATATGGAGCTTTTTGGGAAAGTTTAGTCCTACCAAGATATTATAAATGAGATGTTGTCAAAACAAGACAAGCTTCTCATGGTCTTACCGAGACTCGTCAAAAAGGTCATTGGAAAAATAATGTTATATCAAGGAGGGGGAGAGAAAATACACACACTTGAGATAGGTGGACATGTGCAAATGGCAAAGAGTGATCCCGAGGCACAAAGGAAGTCCTCGTTATCGGATTGCACATGGTTGGAAAGATGAGTTTGGATATTTTAATCTTGAAACCTTGAAATTCCTAATGCACTTAGAGAACCGGGGAGTTCACTTTATTTTATTTATATCATACATACTCATATATATTTTTCTTTTTTTCATACATATATATTTTTTCTTTTTCTTTATACTCATTCATTTTTTTCTCTTTTTTCTTTTTTTATTTGCTCCCCTTGAACTCTAATTGCATTGTACCTACCTCCTCCCCCATGCTTAGACGTTTGCTCGTCCTCGGGCAAAGAGGTGATAGAGATAAGGTAGGTACTAGAAATATTTTTCCTTTGGAGAGATATTTGAAATCTTCAATCTTGGCACCATCTTACGATCTTCCTTGAATTGACGATCCATACTCAAAGATAGGTTGTGGTCAAGGAGGTAAACACAAAAGATGATATTTGGTTTTTAAGGGTGCATATCCGGCGAGGTTTGTGAGATCTCCGATGTGGGGATACACAATGCACGGATAAAAAGGCTAGCAAAAAGATAGATACGCAAAAACGGAATGACCAGCTTCTTAGTCTCGGGCCAGAGAAATCATAGCCTGAAATAACTCACCCAAAAATAAATCTTGTACACTAAGTTTTTGCACTCAAATACATATAAGGCTCTGGATAGGTAGAGCAACACGCAAGTGGTATTTATGACAAGGTTAGCATTACTTTTAAGAACAAAAATAAATCATCTTTAATCCATCTAAAACTTGAGAGCACATAAAACACTATGGGTCTTTATTTTTATCATAACCTCCGCTAAAGATTAAGCTAGTATTTAGATAATTTCAGATTTGTATTTTAAGAGAGCATTAGCTTAATCATGCATAAAACAAGTACAAAGATAAACAAAGCGGCAATTATAATCATATATCATCATGGCATAAACTTTGTAACTTTACCAAAGGTAAAAACGAGGTGGTGACTTTATTCATGATGAAAATAAAAACTAACACACATGCTGAAAATTAAAATAAAAACTGAAAACACTACGCATACATAGGCGCATACAAGCTGAAAATTAAAGAAAAAGGGAAAAGGAAAGATTAACTAAAGCTACTCCTTTCTCTAATCTTCTGCCGGTGGTTGATATTGATAGTCTTGGTTGTTGTACCCTTGCTCATAATAGGATTGAACAGCCCCTCCTATGAATTGTCCCGGCGGTGCTAAGTGAGGGCGTCCAAGCTCATAAGTAATGTTTGCATTTCCTTCACCCATTTGGTTTGCATTGGTTTGGATGGCTGCGATATTTTGCATGTTTCTTGCAGCGTATCCTCCAATGATGGCCACATTTTGTTGTGGTTGAGGAAGGTGTGCATATGGCTCCGCAAAGGCTACGTTAGGTACTGCAAAATTTGGTGGGGGCATGGCTGCACCACTCCCCCATGCTTGCATTGGTACACCACCGTAGTAACTCGGCGGTGCCGGAATTCCTCCAAATTGTGGCACATAATTTTGTTGCGCACCTCCTTCTTGGGCCGTGGAAGAACCTTCTCCTATAATCCTTCCTCTTATATTTTTCTTCGCCGGCACAAGAAGTCCTTCCTCTAACCAATCTTCTTTCCCCTCAAGAAAAAGTCTTAATCTTCCATCCGGAAGGGGCAAATTCACCTTGGCCACTTTGAAGCCTCCTCTCTCATCTCCACTTATGTACTTGCCTTGCTTCATATACTCAAATCCAAGGGAAGTCCCGACTAGGAGATGCTCTGGGTTTCTTGTAATTCCCGGTCTCAAAGAGATAGCCAACATGGAGAGATAACAACCCCAACCAATATCTCCCGAACCCGATGTTGCTTCACAACACCACCGATTGATCATAAGGTGAGTGGAGTCGATTGGCTACCTGGCAATCAAAGCCGAGTAAAGCCAATTCACCTCCATGTCGGTTATCTTTGTCTCTCTCATTCTCCCCAAAATCCTATTACACATCCATGAGTGAAATACTTGGATGATGGGGTTCCGGATACTATTTCTTTGTTGGTGAGCTTCTCCAATGTGCCTTCTTGCACATACACTTGTTCCGAGGCTCCCTTTTGAAAACCGAGTAATTCCCTAATATACTCATAGGGAACCACTTGTTCAACTCCCTCCAAACGGAATGAGAGCCTCGGCACTCCTTCATCAAGGATAGGCACCATGGTCATGAGAATTTCCAAGGCGAATTCCTTGTGGGTTTACCGACACTCTGTTGGAGAATTGCACCCAACCTAGGTGTCCCAACATGTAGTAAATATCCGTATGAAAACCCAACACTTGGAGAGCTTGATCATCGAAGTCGACGTTTGCCACAAGCCTCTTCTCAAGACGAGTGAGCTTCTTCTCCTCCTCCTCCGTCAAGATGATAAACCCATACTCGGAGTACCGCAGAGCGTATGAAGGTGGAGTGGATGATCGTGTTGAGCAGCGAGGTTGGACGGGCGGCTCCTCCGTACGTCCTTGAGGTTCGGTGAACCTCATAGACGAGCTTCGTGTGGCCCTCATGCCACCGAGGAGAAGAGTGTCGTTCCTCCTCGGCGGTGCCGTGTCCTCCTCCATACTCCGAGGAGACTCGGAAACCGAGTGCCTCCTCAAAGAGGTTGTCGATGATGGCTTGGACGATGATGATCCCTTCTTCTTGGTGAAAAGGCTTGTAGTTTTCTTCCACATGGTTGCTGCACTCTCCTCACTAATATAATCCCGGGGTTTTCAACTGGTAACAAGGCACACAAAATTTATTTCGGAGTATGGACTTTGAGTGAAATTAGGATGTGTTTTGTTGGACAAAACAAACTCTGGATGGATGGCTAAGTCTAAGGAGGTTCTGGACTACAAACTTGAGCACATGAATAAAGAGCTGGATGGGAGACTTACCTGCCGAAGGGGAGCACTAGGGTGCTTAAATAGGGGGGAGGCCGGCCGGCCTGGGCCGACCAGCCTGGGTGGCTTGCTGCTCCTCCCGGCTCCGGTTTTCTTCAAGCACACTCATCTTCACTTCGATGCTTTGTGACCGCGTGCTCCACGGGGTTGCACCGCCCAAACTCTCTCGTCAACTCCTTTGCTTGCATTATTGGTCCTTCCACTTGATGTTTTTGCTTTGAGTCACCTCCATACTCCTTTGCTTCACATGCCTCCATAATTTTCCTACAAAACAAGGCCTTGCTGCCCCCATGCTTGTCCTTTGCATGCGGCTTTGATGAAAAATGTTGGAGGGGCATCCCGTGATGCATCATGGTGCACGCATGGTTAGGTTAACTAGATTGCCTCCCTCTAAGCATGTTTTAAAGCTAAGCACTCCTCTAATTTCGAAAATTAAAAATAAACTCAGATCTATTAATGAGTTCAAATATAAATTTAGAGAAGTTTTTAAAGCATTAAAAACAAATGTAAGTCGAAAATATTTTCCGACTTCTTTTATTTTGGTCTCACCGGTATCGTTTGCTTCCATTAGTTGAGAGCAAGCTTTTCCCAGCTTGATCATGGGGGCATAGGTTTAGGTTCTAATTTTGGTTAAATGAGAAAGATTTTGAATGAAATAAAATTAAATGAGGCTTAGAAAAATTCTAACTCTAGAGAAACCAAGGATATGGATTTTAAACCAACCAAAAGTCAAGTTTCTAGGTTCACGCGAGTCCTACCATGCGCTGAAATTTAAATAACATCTAGGTACAAGGCGTGGTTCTACTCGTGTGTTTTTAACATGTAAACAAGTCAACCATGACATTATGAAGAGGACGAAAGGTTGAGATAGGTTCTGAATTTTTTTGGTTTTGGTTTCTCGAAAAGAAGCAAATAACACATAGGATGGCTCATATAAAGGGTTTATGATCCAAATGAAATATCCAACCAAGAATTATGTCTCTAATATTGTTCAACCACTCTAAGTCTAATGTCTTGCGTAGCAAATTTTAAAACTAACTTACTTGAAAGGACTCGAAAAAATCTTGAATCGGGTTGTCCTCCCGGTAGCTTATTCTTGACTCGACGAAACGGGTTGCCTCCTGCCTAGCGCTTCGTTTATAGTCCATGGCTAGACTTCTTCACTTGATTACTTCGGATCAACGCTCTTTGCGGGTGTTGCAATCTTGGGTACCCACTTCCGCACCATCTTGGGCACGGGCTTATTCTTCGGCTTAGTCATTTTTTTGGTTTTTACAGACTGGCTTTGTCCTTTGGTCTTGGCGGATGCAACAACTTCCTTCATGTAGTGGCTCGACATCTCAAACTCCGGTCCTTCGGTCGTGATCTTCGTGGCCTCCTTAGTGTGATCCTCCATCTCTCCCGAATGAGTTTGAGTAGCCTTCGCCGTCTCGGGACCTTGGGGTTGTCTCGGAAATTCTCCTTTGTTACCCATCGGGTGCCCGACAAGCCGTATAGAGCTTCCGACCTCCGTCACCTTGCCATCTAAATTCTCCAATATTTTCTCCATAGCCTCGAACTTAGTGACGACATCCTTGTTGATCTTAGCTTGCTCGTCCATGAAGTCCTTCAAATGTGTACAAAGAGGAACCAAATCTTGAATGGACGAACTTGCATTAAATCGGGGTTTACCTGGGACATGGCCGTACTCCTCACACTCCTCGCATGTGGATCTTGCCTCGGCAGCCTTTAGGTCTTGAGCTTCTCTCTCCATATCCATCTTCTCCATCCTTCTCATAAGTGAACCGATATGCCACTCAAGGAATTCGGCTCGCATGTATTCATTGAAACGCTCCAAAGCTTCCGCAATCGTCTCCATGGGCAATTGAGCAAACGTATCAATCTTGTTGTGCAAACTCTGAGTCTTGGTCGGCGAATAAAATTCCTTCATAAAGTTCCTCATCAACGCTTCCCAATCTTGTTTCGACTCCGCCGGTAGAGTGTGGAACCAGCGTAAAGCTTTTCCAAGTAGTGAGAACGGAAAAAGCCTTGCCCTCATTTGATCTTGAGTCACCCCATCCTCATCGAAAGTTTGACATAGTTGAACAAATGCTTGGAGGTGAAGGTTCGGATCCTCTTTACCGGTGAAAGGCGAGTGTTGCACCATGCGGATAGTTGAGACCTTGATCTTGAACGGCCTTCCGGCATCTTGAAGGTTTATGATAGGTAGATCAACAATGTCCGAGGTGCATAGCTCGATCTTGCACTCTGGTTGCGGTTGTTCTCCCATGGGTGGCGGTTGAGGTTGATCTTCCTTTGGAATTGGAGGTGGTGATTCCCTTGGAGATTCCGACGGTCCTTCGACTTCAGCTTTTGGATCTAGGGTTTCCACCCCTTTAGCTTGTGTTGCACATCTCCTTTGCCTGTAAAGTTTTCCTGGATCATCCACAAAAATATTTGGGTTTCTTGGAGAGGTAGCCAACCATCTCCGGTTAGGGTTAGCAAAAACAAAAAATCTAAAAAAAGAAAAATTAGGGTTAATCAAAAACTAGATTAGATTGATTTTTTTCTTTTTGAGGATGATCAAAGTTAAGAGATGCAAAAGAAAATAAAAGAAAAACTGAAAAATATTAACAAAAAAAGCGATACTAGATTGGATCTTGATTGCTTGTTCCCCGGCAACGGCGCCAGAAAAAGGGGCTTGTTGACGGTTGATTGTCGTATCAAAGTTCGATTGAATTTGCAAGCGGACAAATCCCCTGTCGTAGTCAAGGGACCCTTCTTCCCTTAAGTGTGAGAACCCAAGGTATCGAATCCGTGGAACAATGTGCAACGCAAGGATTCAATCTAGTAAAGCAAGGAAACTCTTTCTCTTGAAGAACCAAGTTGCATCTAATCTAAGAAATCATCAAGAAAACACATCTAATCTAATCTAATCTAATCTACTAAAGAGGTAGCAAGAGAAAGCATAGAGATAATCGACCTAGAGAGTCTAGATCATGCCTATGTTGTAGCTCCAAATAAGATAGATGAAGATAGGAAAGCGAATCTCATTAAAAGCATCTTTAAACCGTGGCCTCCGATCCGATTCCGAAGACGCCCGCCTTTTGGAGCCACCGTTCTGTCACAACGCACTCCAATTCGTGCGGGTTAGCCTAGGGTGAGTTCGAGAAGAACAAGTTGAAAACACTTGGTTGGTCCGGTATGCACCTCTAGCCACCGCGGCTACAAGAGCACCCTATGCAATCTATCTTAAGTATAGATTGGGGAAGAAGCAAAACCAAGGGAGAACAAAATCACCGAGAAGGCACTTGATCGCTAGAAATCAGATTCACTATAAAAACTTCACCATGAATGATTACATGAACAAGATCACCACTGGGATCCTACCTCGATCTTGATCCTTGCTCCGGAGCTCCGACGTTGTCTTCCATGCAAGGTTCCCACGTCGGCTAGGGAGACCCTAGACAACTAGCATGACCCTCATCTCCGAGATGGTGTCCCTCAAGCTTCTCTGCTCCTCGGTGGCGGATGACGAATCAATTGATGCGTGGCATCTGGCCTCGGGGCTATAAATAGCCCGAATGGCGGCTAGGTCAAAGGGGGGCCGACTGGGCCTCGAAATGGGCTGGGCCGGCCGGCCTGGGCCCACTTCGGCCCAGCCCACAGCTTCCTTCGCTTGGTGTTGCTTCCTGAGTCTTCTAGAGTATCCCCCAACTGCATGTGGGCCCTTGACGTCAGTTTCTCTGTGGTTTAGATAAAGCTCCTTGTCCCGCAAGATTCGGCATTTTCTGTCCGGGTCCTCGGAGTTTTCCATCTTCACGGGTTTGGTCCTTGGGCTTCTTGGAGTCATGTTCACTTCATTGCTTGACTTGTACCGGGCTTTGAGGTCTTGTCACGAGGTGTTTGATGAACTTTACCCGAAAGTCTCGCTTTCAACGATAATTTCTTGCATAAACACTAAACTCCAAAACTGACATGCACAAACGAACTTGTTATACCAAGGGGGTTAGTAACAATGGATAAGATATAAAATTCATGCCAACACCGAAGGTAAACTCATGGCTAGGTTGACGGAAATTCACCGTCAACACCAGGCCAGGCCAAACGTTGCAAGCAGCTCGTCGTGCATTGCGCCCATGCAGCCATATCAGTTGGCCGTGCTCGCGACAGACTCGGAGATGAAGCTAGCGCCGGAGTCGCCAAAGGAGGTCGCGCTGGAGTCATCGGAGGAGATCTCGCCGGAGTCGAAGGAGCTTGCGCCTGAGTCGCCGCACTCCTCTCTCCTTGCTGGTGCCATGGAGATCACATCGGACTCCTTGCCGGACTTCGTGCCGGAGTCGATGGAGCTCACGCCAAACTCCAAGATGGAGCTCGCGCCAGAGTCGCCGGAGTCAGTCGCATCGGATTCTAAGGAGCTCGCGGCGGACTCGGAGGAGCTGCTCGCGTCAGACTTCTTGCCGCCGGGCTCGGAGACGACAGTGCCCCACTCAAACTCAGTGACGATGGTGCCAGACTCCTTGCCGCCGGGCGCTTTCCTATGTACTCGATGCCATCTTGTTCATGAAGATTGTGAGTCATGGAAACGTGAGCACTCGAGGTTGTATCTGTGCGCGCGTTGCGGCCTCGTGCACCTGGATTACTGGATGCATTCTCCACTTCGCCTCGACGAGTTCGACTGCGCTGGCTGTGAAGCACGAGATGGAGGAAGCTGATGAGCAGCCGGAGTGGAGGAAGATCAACAGCAAGTAGAAAAAACAGCAAGATCAAAACAGTAAGATTACATTGCTCATCGAGTTCTTGTTTATCATCTAGTACTACTCAAGGTCTAATTGTTTCATGCATCTAGACTATCGATGGCTTCAGCTAGCAACGATGGCTCACAAGAAATCTGCAAAGGAGTCGTTGTTCTCTCTCTAATCTTTCCTTTTGCATGTGAGGAATTTTGTAATTGTTGCCTCCTTTAATCTTCATGGCTTCCCTCAAAACAGTTTGGAGGGTTACAAATATTTTGTTTGCCTTGTGTGGACTGTACTCCATGAATGCCTACATGTGTTGAAAAAAATTAGTGAGTATAAACCCCAAATCAAGAATATTAAAATGAAGACAATTGATGAATTTACCTCTTGTACCACTGGAATTAGAGCTTCAACTGTTTTTGCATTTTTCTTGTATTGAATGGCTTGAATAGCTCGAAAAAAATCCCAAATCAAGAATGTTAAAATACGGAGAATTTGGTGGTTGGCAAATTAGGCGAATGTCAAATCCATTTTGCTTTGCAGCCTCACAAAAAATCGGATCATCCAATTTTAAATGGGTAGGTGCATTATCTTGTTGAATGTAGATTGGTTTGCCCACATCCTCTCTTGGCCATTTGGCTCGAATTGCCGGCAACACTTTGTTGAGCATGAACTCCCTAATCACATCTCTTGTGATCGACAAAATAAGCTTTACCATCAAGTCTCCACGAATACAACCGGTTCTCTCATTCCCTCTTTGAGCCGGTACATAATCAACTAGTGGAAAACAACCAGTCTTGCCATCAAAAATGCACTCTCCATCCCTAAACCTTGGCCGAGCACAAACAACAAATAACATGATCTTAGGGATGAAATTCTTACTCTTACAAGTGCGATGAGGATCATCTTCTCCGGGTAGCAAGTAATAATTCTCTGATTTTTGAGTGAGGAAAAACCATTTTTCATCGATGAACACTATGTCAAACAAATCCTTAAATCTTGGGTCATCAAGGATATCTTTGTCAATCATATCAACACACCACTTTAATGTAGCCTTTTTGTTAGCATCGGTAAGGTATGGTTTGATGCTACTACATTGTCGCCTAAGAAATCCTTTTTCCAGATACCTTTGAATTTTCCATTTGCTAATTCTAAGTTTGCTACACACATCTTCTATAGTCATTCTATCCTTGAGAGGAATGTTACGTAATTGTTCCAAATCAACAGGGGTTGCCTTACGACCACATCTACCCTTCTTCAGACTATCAACCACAACAGGAATAAAATTTGCAAGTTGTGTTTTACCTCTCTTCCACAAATGTTGAACTGTCACAATGTGTAATCCAAAATGATCAGCAACAATCCTTGTATCTTTCTTGCCTAATTTCTCATTCTTGCTTCTAGCTAACAAAGCTTGATAAACTTGTTTTCTAAGTTCATCTGACATTTCTTCTAGTGTTTACTCCAACAGGAGCTTCCACAGCATGTTCTACTTCAAAAAAAAATCAATCTCTATCAGCACAATTTTTAGTACTTGGTAAGTAAAAATGAGTAGTTCAACTTACCAGTGATGTTTTCAACAAAATCGAAATCAACCACGCCAAATTCGTCTAGCGGTAGGTTCAGATCAAATACGCCGAGGTTGTCTTCTTCATCCTTACAGGAGCGGCAGCGTTGGCAGCGGCGGCGGTGTCATCCTCCATTACAGCGGCGTCATCGTCGTCCTCCGGTACAGCGGCGACATCAGCCTCTGGTACATCGTACTCCAGTACATGGGCAGCGATGTTGTTCTCTAGCACCGGGCCGTTCATATCTAATCATTTCAAAAGAAAGAAACAATGATGTGAGAAATGAAACAAAATCAAATGAATGCAAAAGGAAATTAATAAGAGAATGGATTACAACAAAAATAATAATAAAAGGCCAGCCTCAAACAAAAGCCACAGTATGCATGGTAGGTTAGCATGTTCTAGCACGGGAAGATATGCTTACGGGAAGAGAGGGTGTGAAATAGTAGATACAACATGCAGGTTTACCTGCTGGCAGGTTCTGTACGAAATTGAAATCAACCGCTCCATATTCCTCTAATGGCAAGTTCAAATCAATTCCTGTCCAAAAAGTAAACAAGAAACTAAGAAAAGAGGAACTTGAAGGAAACAACAAAACAAACTCAAACAAGGAATCAAAATACCATTGTCGTCATCTTCTAGATCGAAGCCGTTGACAGCCATTACATGTGGTGCATGGAAAGCTAAGAGAAGAGATGGAAAGTGAAAGAGATGGAGCACGCTAATGGAAAGAAGTGGCCCGGGGAAACAACTCCGTTTTAATAGCCACGGTGAAACTGAAACGTCGGAGATAACGCGCGCTAAAAGATGATGGACATGGCGCCATCCTGAAAATCGTGTGCCGGTCCAAAACGAGCGAAATAAGGTGCTGAAACATGGTCCAACGCGCCAAAACGTGCCCAGCGCCGCGTCATGCAGGGGCCGAAATAGTGCCATGCAAAAATCCTCAGGAAACAAAAACAAAACCGTGTCCTATGAGAGTCGAACCTGAGAGCTCCTAGAACCTGCTTTGCTACACGAGCCAACCGGGCTATGACTATTACTTGATTGAGATGCACCCGCAACGCTATTTAATTGGGGTAGACAGGGGAAAATGCCCCTCATTTAATGACTTCTTGGTATGCACAATCCTATCCTAAACAACTTCTAATACCAGTATGGAGGGAGTAGATCTTATACTCCCTCACGTTCAGCTACGCTGTAGGAGTATAAGATCTACTCCCTCCATACTAACCTCAAATAGGTCACGCAGCATTTGTAACGGGCCCTTAACGCCCGTTACATCCACCCACATCTGTAATGGTTGTTGTTTGGCGCCCGTTACCTATAAGCGCGCCAGGACGACCCCGGGGTTGGCCTCCACAACGCCCGTTACCAATGTGGACTTCTGGTAACGGGCTTCTTAAACGCCCGTTACATAAATTCTTTGTAACGGATGTTAAAGAGAGCCTGTTACAAATGTTAAACCTATCGGTAACGGGTTGCTTAAGTCCGTTACTGATCGCTGCCGTATTAGTAACGGGCTATAAAGTCTGTTACCGATAATTTCGTACTGGAGATGCATGCTTGTATGATGCGTCTCCTTTGCTGGCGACCAAATTGGATGCGTCTTGTGTCTTAGGACTCGTCTCCTTTGATTGCCACCCAGGGTCGCCTTTTTTTCTCACATCGGAGACGCATGTTGTTATTGCTCGTCTATGTCTTCTCCTTCCGACACCACTCGCTCTCTCTCCGCAGAAGGCCACTCCTATTCCGACAACAACACTGGCTCTCTCTCTCCTCAGAAGGTCACTCGCTCGATCTGTGTGCTCAGATGTCCCCGCCGGCCTGTCTCGTTCGCCGCTGCCAGCTGTGCGCGCTCTGAGGATCGCGCTTAATTTCTCTCCTCAGAAAGTCGGCATTGCAGCAGGCCGGTCGGCCGCGTGCGCGACGGCGAAAGGGGCCAGCGGTCGTCCACCGCGCCGTCCTCCGCGCCGCGACACCGCCTCCGATCCTCCTCCTCGCGGCCGCGCTCACCTCATAGAAAGTCCTCGTCAAGGTGGAAATTAATTGCCCCCTTTTATTGAAATTCTTTAGCTGTCCTAATCCTCTTGTGTGTTATCGGTTTTAATTTTTGTGTGATGAATTATGCTCATTTGGTGTATCGAATGCAGATGGCGTCTACTGCTCGTGCTTGGATGTACAAACAGCCCCAAGAAGATTGGGAGAATTTCTTAAGCGGGGTCAATGGTTTTCTAAATCAAGCAGAGGTGGATATGAGAAACCGTGGTGTTCAGGCAATGCTTTGGCCCTGTATAGATTGTCTCAACCAAAAGAAATTTGCACAACGGAAAATCATTTTTCATCATTTGGTCACACGTGGTTTCACAAAAAATTACACGTGTTGGAATAAACAAGGTGAGGAAGGCCTTAATGAACTCGAAGCAGGCTGCCTAAATGAAGGTGAAGTGCGACACCATGCTACCGACAATGATGAAGACCTTGATGACAGTGGACTTTTTGAGGAAAATGAACCATTATTCCCACCAAATGTGTTGAGGCCTGAGGATATCACTGATCAAGAAGTTAGGGGCTTCGATGATGGTGAGGTGTTGCAACGTGTGCACAATGTTGATCAAATGTTGCGGTATGTTGAGTTTCAACGAGTGTACACACCTTTTGAATTAGCGAGGCTAAAGCAGTTCATTGAAGATTCAAAGAAACCCCTCTATCCTAATTGCCAGAAGTACCCTCACCTTTCTGGTGACCTAAAACTTCTGCAGCTTAAGGCAGATCATGGTTGGAGCAACAAAAGTTTCAAACATCAATTGGATGTGCTTAGAGACATGCTACCTGAAGGAAACCAAATAGCAGAGTCTGTCTATGAGGCGAAGAAGATAATCTGTCCTCTGGGAATAGAGGTTGAAAAAATCCATGCATGCAAGAATAGTTGTGTATTGTTCTGTGGAGATTATGCAGACCTTGACAAGTGCCCCAAGTGTGGCTATGATCGGTACAAGAGGAAAAAGGATGGTGGAGATGATAATAATGCTGATGACGAGAACGAGCCCGGCGAGATCAGAGGCAAGAAGAAGAAGGCTAACAGAGGGGCTCCTGTGAGGGTGGCATGGTATTTTTGCATCATTCCTCGGCTGAGAAGATGGTTCGCAACATGAAAGGAGGCCCAACTCTTGCGTTGGCATGACGAAGGCCGAAAGGAGCTTAATAAGAAAGATGGCAAGTTTAGGCACCCTGCAGATGCAGCGCAATGGGGTAACATTAATAACCACTTCCCATGGTTTGATGACGCAAGGAGCATACGGTTTGCTATGAGCACAGATGGTGTGAACCCATTCGGTAACCAGAGCTCAACACATAGCACCTGGCCTGTCGTGCTGTCGTTGTACAACCTTCCACCCTGGCTATGCAAGAAACAGAAATATATGATGCTGGCAATATTGGTCTCCGGGCCAAAGCAACCTGGCGACCGTATTGATGTCTACTTGAGGCCACTAGTTGATGACTTGAAGATATTGTGGAAGCCTGGTGTGCCGGAGGTTTGGGATGAGTACAAGCGTGAGGAGTTCACAATGCATGCCATGTTGTTCACCACCATCAACAACAACCCGGCTCATCGCAACCTCTCTGGCCAGAGTAAAAGGAAAGGTGCAGCTTGCCCAGACTACTTGGAAGATACTTGCGCAGTATGGCTAAGACATTCAAAGAAATACGTATTTATGGGGCACCACCGTTTCCTCAGCAAGAAACATCCATACCGGGCCATGGATTGTCAGTTTAATGGGGAAAAGGAGAATCGAGAGGCGCCGTTGCATGTGACTGGAGATCTGGTCCACTTGAAAGTCAAGGACATCAAAACTATCGAGGAGTTACCCAAACTGACTGAAAAAACCCTTGGCAAAAGAAAGAAACGAGATGGTGTAGAAGAAGAAGAAGGAATGTGGAACAAGAAATCCATTCTATGGGAGCTAGAGTATTGGCCGATATTGGATGTGCGTCATTCGATTGACAACATGCACGTCAAGAAGAATGTGTGTGAAGCTACTTGTGGAACATTGCTACAACAGAAGTCCAAAGGAAAAGATCATAAAAATGCAAGGGAGGATCTTAAAGAGCTGGGCATTAGGCCGGAGCTCTATGCAGAGGAAACAGAGACGGGGACGAACCTTCCCGTTGCTGCAACCACCTTGTCAAAGGCAGAGAGAAAAGAATTCTGTCAGTTTTTGCATGATTTGAAAGTACCTTCAGACTACTCATCAAACTTCAAGAGGCTAGTGTCAGTGAAGGACATGAAAATGAATTTCAACTTGATGAAATCTCATGATTGCCATGTGTTGATGACAGCTCTTCTTCCTGTTGCACTTAGAGGTATCAAGACAGAACTGGTTCGCGACGCGGTCACGGGCTTGTGTTTATTCTTCAATGCAATAGAACAGAAGGTGATTGATGAGGAAAAACTATTGGACTTGGAGAGGAGGCATTTTGAGACCCTATGTCTGCTTGAAGCTACCTTCCCACCATCATTCTTTGATCTCATGCTGCATCTAACAGCACACCTCGCGAGGGAAATCTGGTTCCTTGGCCCATCTTACCTTCATCAGATGTTTCCATATGGGAGGTTCAATGGATTCTTGAAATCATTGGTACATAACCGGTTATTTCCGGAGGGAGCCATTGTTCGTGGCTACGAGACCATCGAAGCAGTGGAGTGGGCCAAGGGTTATATGGACCCACAAAACCCCATTGGTGTGCCTTGCTCATGGCATGAAGGTAGGCTTTCAGGTGTTGGGACCATGGGGAAAAGGTCAGTCACTCCGGATGCAGACGCCTTCCAAAAGGCTCATTTCACCGTGATACAACAGCTGCACCTAATTACACCGTTTGCCAATGAGCACAAACGACAACTACGTGAAGACAATCCTAACCGTGGTAGGGCTTGGCTTGCAAAGATGCACATGCAAGGTTTCAGCAGGTGGCTCCGAGATTATGTCGAGACATGCAGCAATAATGCTGTAATTACCGACGAGATAAGGAATCTAGCAGCGGGGCCATTGTTCACTATTACAAGATACGAAGCAATGGATATCAATGGATACACGTTCTACACCATGGCCCAGGATAAAAAGAGCGTCTATCAAAATAGTGGTGTGCGTGTACGGTCTGTCGTCGACGACAGTCATGATGATGACGACACGGAGACAGACACATATTATGGTCAAATAGAGGAGATATGGGAGCTTGATTATGTAGGATTGAAGGTAGCCTTGTTTCGGTGTAGATGGGTCACCAATGGGAAGAGAGCTGTGAGCAAGGACAAATATGGTTATGTTAGTGTTGATCTCCGGGTCTTTGGTTACAAAAACGAACCATTTGTCTTCGCCAACGATGTTGAGCAAGTGTTCTATGTACCTGACCTTGCAAAGAAGAACTGGTCTGTGGTTATGCCTGGAAAAAAAAGGATTGTTGGGGTTGAAAATGTTGTTGAGGAGGAGGAATACAACCAGTTTGACGAAATTCCATCCTTTGACACTTCATACAAGCCCCGACTCTTGGGAACTAATAAAACACCGTACTTGCGAAGTGACCATAGTGAAAAAATCCATATACAGAAATCAAGGAAGAAAAAGCAAGCCTGATTTCTGCTGAATCCTTTTTGTAATGCCGGAGGATATGTCTATTGGTGGAAATGGAATCTGTTTTGTATTATAAAGGATGCGATGTATTGGTGGAATTTCAATCCTTTTTGTAATATATGGGATGTGGTGGAATTTGAATCCTGCTTGTAATATATTCTGCCTAAGATACTATATATATTCTGTTTATATTCTGCTTCAGTTCAGTAACGGGCGTTAATATCAAAGAGACGAGGATTAGCCAACCCGCGTCGCCTAAGTTACGGGCAAGAGACGAGGATTAACGAACCCGCATCGCCTTTGTTACGGGCAAGAGACGAGGACTAACGAACCCGCGTCGCCTTTGTTATGGGCAAGATATGCGAAATCAAGAACAGATTACATCAAAAGAGACACGGATTAGCCAGCCCCCGTCGGCTTGTTCTTCAAGCTTTGCAAGTGAGTAGGTAAATCATACAAAAAATTGTACTGCACAGAGATAATCACACAAGCATGTCTCTTGAGATGCAAAATCACACACACACACAGATTACATCAAAAGAGACACGGATTAGCCAGCCCCCGTCGGCTTGTTCTTCTTCATGCTTGCAAGTGAGTAGGTAAATCATACAAAAAATTGTACTGCACAGAGATAATCACACAAGCATGTCTCTTGAGATGCAAAATCACACACACATAGATTACAATTATCATTGATACATCAGAAGAAGGTTACAATGCGGCCATATCTTCATGACGAGATATGCAAAATCACACACACAGATCGATCTTGCTCGCAGGTCGTCGATCTTGCTGCACGTGGTCATCGAACAAGCTCCATTTCTGCTGACGGCTTAGAGACTTGATTCCTGGCATGACTAAAGAGAGCTTCTGTCTTGCAATGAGACCACAAAGCATCCTGAACCTGCACTTTTGGTTTGCAAGAGCCTTCTGCGAGTGGAGGGAGAAAGCATGGTGGTAGGAAAAATAATGACGAGATATGCTCCATCCAGATTCTGTCTTCTTCCTCATCTTTCAAGTGAACACAAGAGAAAGATACAGAGAGGGTGGAAACATATCCCTTAAAAAATCCCTCCTCCTGGAGGAGAAGGGGAAAGCAAAAAGAAGCCCAAGCGTGATGGAAAAGCTGTAGCATGCTTTCCGTCAGCTTGTTCTTCCTGATGCCAGGAGGTTCTGGGCTACCTTCCCTGGACACGGCTGCGAGCAAGGGGTATGTCACAAGGATTCTTCTAGCAGCTGTGTTAGAGGGATGAGCAACCCAATCACCCATATCACAAGAATTCTTCTAGCAACTGAGAGATCGAGGAGGAGGAAGAAGAGAGAAAAGCAAAAGCTTGTGCCCTACAAGATCTATTCTTTGTGCCATAGCTAGATCTAGATCTAGAGAAGAAGGAAGCAAGTGACTTGCTTTATTGTATCAGAAGAAGGAACCATATAGCTAGATCTAGATCTAGAGAAGAAGGAAGCAACTTGAAGTGAGGAGGACCGATAGGCGTCGGTGCCTTTTTATAGCAAAAACAAGGAAGGGATAACATCGGCTGTAAAAAAAGAGATAGGAAGGGATAAGATCAAGAGCACAGGAAATGGGAAGGTTCCCAAGACGGTCAATGGCGAAACTGTTGCCAGTCAATGGCTGAGAGCAGAGGTAGTGATTCCAATGTAGAATTAAATGATACGCGGAGTAACCAAACATCGTCTCCAATGTACTCACATCCCGAGTAGTCAAACTACATGAAAAAACTACTAACAATTACAAAAAAAAGAGAGAGGAAGGGATAAGATCAAGAGCACAGGAAATGAGAAGATTCCCAAGATCGGTCAATGGGGAAACTGTTGCCAGTCAATGGCTGAGAGCAGAGGCAGTGACTCTAATGTAGAATTAAATGATACACGGATTAACCAAACATCGTCTCCAATGGAGAATTAAAGGATACTACGCGGATTAGCCAAACGTCGTCTCTAATGGAGAATTAAATGATAACGCGGATTAGCCAAACGTCGTCTCCATTGCATACTTAAACCGTGTTTGGAAACAAATCTCCTGTGTCTTCTCCTTCCAAAACAATTTAGATACCCTGCCCCTTCATCTACCTGCGAAAAACAGCAACTGCCTACTCCTCATCGTCACCATTCCCGGCTGGAGATGAATAGCATGCCGGGAAGAAGCAGGCGGCACCAGCCGTCGTCGCTGCTGGGCCTCCCTCAAGACCTCTGCATTGAGATTGCGGTGCGTGTCGGTGTGACCTCGGAGCGGCCCTTGGCTGACCTCCGCAGCCTACGCGGTACTTGCTCGACCATGCGCCGCGTGTGCGGCCACGGCGACGTCGGCGGCGTTTGTCGATAGAGGGGATACGAGATGAGATTTCTTGGGTGTGGGACCCCACCGTTTACAAAGCATTCCTTGCTATGCTGACCGGTCTCGGGAATCCGAAGGCTTGCTTCTTCTCCGGGATCAAAGCCGTCTTCATGGAAAACAGGGGATGCAATGATCTCCGTCGCGCCGCCGAGGGTGGGCACGATGCAGCGGCCTATCTATACGCCATCTTGCTCTACAGAGACAATGGCGGTGCTGCCGCCGAAGACACCGCGAAGCGGTACATGAGGCGGGTCGCGGGCGGCGGTAGTACGACGTCGAGATGGCTGAGCAATGAGGGGTGTCTGCCTTTGTGCGAGAAGGCCGCGCATGCGATCCACTCCTCGACTTGGCGCATTTGGGGTGAACCGCTGCCGCCTCCAGCACAGGTGCGCGGCGATCAGCCGTGCGCAGGCAACGGCGGCGGCGTGGATAAAGGATGAATTCGAATTTCTCTGTTTTGCAGCGAAGACTGTAGGCTGCGCTGCGAAATGGTGAAGTTCGAACGGAGTATTGGAATAGGAAATCAGTAGTAGATTAGCTTTTGTATGATGCTCGAATTATCTGTGTAAAATTTTGGGAGAGCAGCAAATCCGACGCAGGTTATCAGTCCCGCGTCGCTAATGACTGTGGGGCCCAGTTCTATTCAAATGAAGAACAGTTCTCATTTCTCCTTTTAATCTGCAATCAAATGTTGTAACAAGTATTTCTTCGTCGTTATTAGTCCAAATTTGATATTTTTTCTAAATTTTTCTAAAATCACCATCTTTTCATTAATTTCATTGTTTAGTGTACATTCCGTTTGTTGAATAATGTTTGCATGCCTTATTTTGTTCTTTGTAAGTACAACATACAAATAATATTTGTTTTACACAACCATTAGTGATGAAACTTTACATTTCGTAAGCTTAAGGTGAACACAAGGTTTTGTTAAGTTTTCAAATGCATATGAGTTCAAACATGTTGCAAAGTGTGGAAAACTTCAATGTTCAAGCAAACATTCTAGGGAACTATGTGAGAGATGTAGACATTTGTACACAAGTATATTATTCCTTCATAGATACCATTTGAAATTTCGAAGACAAGTTTAGGTACCCAAATTTTGTTGCCAAGTCAATTTGTAGATTTTTAGAGCAAATTTGATGTTATTAGAATTATTATATAATTACCATAGGGTGTAAAAACAAAATATATGAATTTTGGGCACACAAGTGTGACTGTTGATATTTTATTCAAATACTAAATGTCCAAATATGAATTGTTCGTATTTTTATGATTTTTTAGGTGTTGTTTTATGGGCTCTAATAATTTAGGGAAGCAAGTTTCATTCCAAAAAAAATAGTGACGGGCCCACGCGACAGCGTCAGCAGCCAATATAAAAAAGATAACCGTTGCCTGCCCGCCCGGACCCAACTGCCAACAAATGCGATGCGGGTTCACTAACCATCGTCGCCAATGACACTGGCACACGCGTCAGCGTCAGCGTTAGCAGGCTAACCTGCGTCGGCAATGACTATCCATTGTCTCTAAGATCTAATTCATCACAACAGATCTGCAGTTCATCACAACATATCTCCAGTTCATCACAACAGAACACAGTTCATCACAACGCGGATGGATCTACTCGCGTCTATTAGATCGAGTTCATGACATACAAAATCTAAAAACCAAACTAATTAACTAAGCAGTTCATGTCCAAGAACCTGACGAAGACACAAAAGCGCACACACATTGTTACTAATTGGTAGAGGAGTCTATCAATTAGTCGGAGTCCCACCGTCGCCGCCGTCGTGCCGCCGTGGCTGCCGTCGTCGCCGTCGGAGCCACCGTCGTCAAAGACGAAGTGGCGGCGGGTAGGGATGGATCCGGATACCAATTCGGATATCATTTTTTAGCCGTTCTTTTTTTATTTTAGCTAAATTAGGCATAATATTTTGTATCAAAAATTTATATTCATGTTCTTGGCATTGTGCTTGTTAAGATCCATACAAAATAAACCCCAAATGTGTGCTATATTTTAATCAAATGATGAAAAGAAATTCGGATATCTATTCGGATTCGGATACGGATGTTTTTTCACCTTTTTCTCTATCGAAAGCAAATAATCCATAAAAAATTTGTAGCTAATTTTTTTATTTTTTCCAGTAATTAGCTGGTTATAATGCATAAAAAATTAGCACCAAATTTATTTTATTGTGATCTAAAAGTATCAATCTATTACACAATTCGGATGTTTTGGATCCATCCCTAATGGCGGGCAGCCCGCTTGACCACGGGGAGGTTCTCGAGCTTCTCAGCCAACCAGTGGATCCTGAAGGCGAGACCCTTCACGCTCGGGTCCTTGTACACATCATGATGCGCCTTGATGTCGAAGGCCGCGCCAACATCTTCAAGCTTTCTGAAGGCGCTCTTGAGCAGCTCGACGGCGAACTTAGTGTTGTCGAAGAACGGTTCGTCGTCGGCGTCCTTGGTCGCCGACTCCTTCCCCTTCTCCAACTTCTTCCGACAGTGGCTTTCGTCGTCGTCGTCCTCCCTTCGTCCCCGCTTCGACGGCGGCGGGCTCCTCGACGCCATCTCCTCCTTCTCTCGGTGACCGAAGATTTGTAGTGGTGGATCGCGAGGAGGAAGAAGAAGTGAAAAAAGATGATAAGCTTATGGAAGAAGCAGGTGAAAGCAGGGGAGGGCGAGGGAGTTATCTCTATCTCTACTCCTAAAAAGAATGAACTTACGAGAAAAACTTGGTACGTCGTTTTGCGCTCGGACGACCACGGAGGACGACCGCGATCCCCCTCCGCTCGCTCCCTCGCGCCCCCCTCCCACGCATTTCCATTTTTACCCTTAGGGTTGCCGCCGCCCAGTCCTCATCGACCGAGCACCGCCTCCTCCCCATGCCCGCCACGCCGTGCCCAGCCACGTGCGTCCCGCCGCCGCCTATTCCTCATCGACCGAGCACCGCCTCCTCCCCGCAAGCCGCACCAGACCGCCGCCACCTCGTGACCTCTCCCCTCCACAAGCCGCCGTCTCGCGTTCGCTTCCGCCACCACGCTCTGCAGGACGCGGCCGCCGCCGGGTCGACACGCCTCCCGCCGCGCACAAACTAGGGTCGCCGCTCCTCGCCGTCCGTCCACACGCCCTCACCCCGTCGTCCGTCCGTCGGCATGGAGAGCACGGCCGCCGTCGTCGCGCTCGTGCTCTGCGTGTCGCCGTCACCTCCAAGCCCGGCCAGGAATGTGGCTCGCCCGGACACAGCACCACTCCCGCGCTGACCCGCGCCCCCGAGTAGTCTGGCATCTTTCTGAGGATGCTTGCTCCCCTGTGCAAAGGTATGAAGATGTGTTTTTTTTCACTCTGCATCTTTGCCGCTGCGGCCTAATGCTTTGTTGTTAGCATGGACGCTGCCCTACAGCTGCTCGAGCAAATGCCCTTAAAGGTCAGTTAGTCATTACAATCCCCAATTTCTTGTGCTAGCTTGTTGTTGGCATTTTCACCATTGCATTAGCGTTAAACTGAATTGCCTGTTAATGCCTGAATCGAGTGCAAGAGATTTGTATACATGTGGAACCAATTTATGTCATTTGATGAATGGAATTAAGCATCAGTAATGCTTAACAATACAGTGATTCCTCGTGTTATTTGGAAACTGCAATGGCTCTTGTCTCTTTCCTTTGTCTCTTTCCTCCAAGACAGATGCATCTCTATGCACGATTTGTGGATAATCATCTAAATTGATAAACCTGCCAAAAATGTGGTGCTTTGTGGCCTATGTCTCCGCCCGTCCCATGCTAACTGTTTGATAAAATGTCTGTGTAGTTCTTCTCCATTTGCTTCCCGGAAACAGAAACTTATCTGCATACAATGGTAATCTAAAACTTGCTTTCTCTACAAGGGTTGGGACTATCAACATCTTATTTTAATTTCTTACCTTCACAAGCAGTGTCACATAGTATGTTGGAAGAATCGTATTAATTATTCTTGCACATGATTAATTGTGTTACACTATTCTTCTGTTCATTTCTACCTTGGTTACCTGGCAGTGTTGCTGATTTCTGACGAAGGCATAGTATTGAAAAGAATGTTTTGAGTTTTTGCTCCAGGATATTGCCAGCTATGTGCTTCTTGCATATGGATCTGTCTATGTTACTTCGGTAAGAGAGAATTTCAGATGTTCATATGTGTTGATAGACTCTGTTATTGACTTAGTGATTCTAAAACTTTAGACACAATATTGTAAAATGGCTAAATAGTACATTTTGTCGGACACTAATACCTTAATCATTTTCAGCCTTTTGTGTTTTTAGTTGAAGCTATTATAGTTACTGTATGTCCCCAACCTAATTTGATTGGCTCGATTTGACTCTCTCTCTCTCCCTCTCTCTCTGAGGCAGTACTATTTCAAATAATCTTTTTTAGTATTCCATTGCTCAAAGCAGTTTTGCCACTGTATTACAACACACCATCATGCATATGCATGCTGGAACTAGAAAATCAAAGAAACCACAACTATTTATTGAGAATAGTTATAGTGATATTGTTTATTTTTTGTATTTGTGAAAAGAGTTCTATCTTTTAGTTGGAATTCTATGTCATTTGCTTGTATTGTAGGTCATGTAAAGCCCAGTTCACTCATACTTACGGAGTCTCCACTCAGATTCATCCTCATATCAAATTTATTTTAATTTCTTGCCTTCACAAGCAGTGTCACATAGTATGTTGGAAGAATCGTATTAATTTATTCTTGCACATGATTAATTGTGTTACACTATTCTTCTGTTCATTTCTACCTTGGTTACCTGGCAGTGTTGCTGATTTCTGACGAAGGCATAGTATTGAAAAGAATGATCTGAGTTTTTGCTCCAAGATATTGCCAGCTATGTGCTTCTTGCATATGGATCTGTCTATGTTACTTCGGTAAGAGAGAATTTCAGATGTTCATATGTGTTGATAGACTCTGTTATTGACTTAGTGATTCTAAAACTTTAGACACAATATTGTAAAATGGCTAAATAGTACATTTTGTCGGACACTGATACCTTAATCATTTTCAGCCTTTTGTGTTTTTAGTTGAAGCTATTATAGTTACAGTATGTCCCCAACCTAATTTGATTGGCTCGATTTGACTCTCTCTCAAATAATCCTTTTTTAGTATTCCATTGCTCAAAGCAGTTTTGCCACTGTATTACAACACACCATCATGCATATGCATGCTGGAACTAGAAAATCAAAGAAACCACAACTATTTATTGAGAATAGTTATAGTGATATTGTTTATTTTTTGTATTTGTGAAAAGAGTTCTATCTTTTAGTTGGAATTCTATGTCATTTGCTTGTATTGTAGGTCATGTAAAGCCCAGTTCACTCATACTTACGGAGTCTCCACTCAGATTCATCCTCATATCAAATTTATTCTAACACATATGCCATTGAACTGTAGAAACATGCGGAATTTGAGGAAACATAGAAGCAACAGAACTGCTTTCTTATTCCTCACTGATGAAACACAAAATAGTAAAATAAAATTGAATATTTAAATGTTTTTATTTCTATCTACCGCCATCTATGACATGCTTCCTTCTAAATTTGGTTAGTCTGCACATGAGAGCACTATGAAGAGCTGTAGATAGACGTGCTTTCCTGATCTCTCGAGAATAGCTACAGGCATTTGAGCGAGTTATTAATGTGCAGATGCCATACTGGGCAGGGACATGGCAACATGAAGAAAACGCTTATGATCTGTCGCTCGGTGCTGGCATCAGACATTGTGGGATCCATGTCTTTGCTTTCTATGATGAGGTGTGAATAATGGTTTATTTTCTACATTCTCTCTTCCCAATAACCATTCATAAATTGTCCAAAGCAACTTTGTTCATCCATCATCACCAGGTTGATTGGATGTACTAATTCTCCAGGAAATCATTCATCTATCACTTTTGCTTGCATAACAGCCTTTGAATTCAACCATCTTTATTACCACCGTCTATTTGTTTCTTAGAGCAAAGCCATTTTCTCATTTAAAAAAAAAAATTAAGTCAGGTTACATTATTTTGGTACTTTCCAAGGTGAAAGATTCTTGAAAATTGAGTTGCTTTAATAGATGCCATCTAGGCGAGTGAATTTTCTCTTAGAAAAGTGTTGCAACATCAACTTATGGTGATTGAAGATAAAAATGTTAAATCCGGTTAATTTTTCCATGTGCAGGTTCCATGTATTAGGCATGTGGTGCTGATTCAAAGCACAATTTGTTTTCACGACGATGCAAACAGTTAATTGTGTGATACTTAAAGTTCATGAAAGTTTCTTTAGTTTTTTTCTTAATCAAGAAGTATTGGGCAGGGTTTTTTCATTTTCAAAATATTACAAATAATATGGGAATGAGCTTGAGATGGTAGCAGATGGGAGTTTGTATTTAATTTGGCATAAAAGTTGTTTGCCTCATCGAGTTGAATATGACAAAACCACATCACCTTGACAAATTTTAATGGTTGAAAGCATACGCTTAGTCACTTTGATCTAATTAATTTTAATTGATGAAAATATATGTTAGTCATTATTATGCCTTAGGGATCCAAACGCACAAGGAGCTAGGTAGAATTGTCAAAGGAAGAATAAATGAGAAAGACATGACCATGATTTGGATAGTTGTATTAGGGTATTGTGATTTTTTGCCCGTAGTAACGCACGGGCACATTCCTAGTATTGACAAGACGCGGAACCGTCAGGCGCCTCTGCCCACACCCACTACTCCATTACTACTAGTACGTGCCACTCGATTGCGCATCGGGCTCCGTTTCGGGTGCAAAACCGTCCAAAACCACGCGTCGCCTTTCAATTACGCGGGAAGGAGAAGGGGTGGGGCAATGATGTCGGGCCCACTTGTCAACGGTAGCAGCCAAATTGCGGCGCCTTTTCAATTTCCATTTATTGTTTTATTACATGGCCGAGGCGCCTTCTTCAACCTGCAACCCTCGTCACCTTCTTCAACTTCCATCCTCGTCGCCAACTTCATCCCTCGTCGCTTTCAACTTCAATCCTCATTGCCAACTTCATCCCTCGTCGCTTTCAACTTCAACCCTCGTCGCCTTCAACTTCAACCCTCGTCGCCTTTCAATTTCCAAACCCCGTCGCTTTTCTATTTCCTCCCCTTCTCCTTGATGCCCGTGGTGTGCTTGATGCAGCTGCTGCCAGATGAACTTGTCACCCAGATCATCATCCACTCCATCAAGGATGAGCCTGTCTTCCATTTTCTGAACCTTCGCAATAAAATCTGCGGCACCTTCCGGCGCATCTGCGACTCCGATGAGGTACTACTGCACGTGTCGCTACGTGATCTTCGTGAGGTGTGCAAGAATCGCTACGTCAGGTCGTGCTTTGAGCGGCGCTTCCGCGAGGCCAATCATCCAGAGGCATTGTGCTTCGAGGGGATGGAGAGGTTGATGAGGTGGCGGAACCCCGATAAGGAGAGGTTGATGAGGCGGCGGAACCCCGATAAGGGTCTGAAGCTCATCAGAGATGACGCTGCTGAAGACTCCGGTGCCAAGTACTTCTTAGCGATGCTGAAGTACCGTTGCAACCCGGCGGACCCCGAAGCCATGGCACTGCTCCAGGAAATCAGCGGCGGCCCATCGCTCCCTGACGGCCGGTGGAAGAACCACAACCTGCGGCGGCTGCGCTACCTCATCAAGCAGGATCTCGACAACATTGCGTGGTGGTACTGGCTTGATAATGGCGACGATGACGACATTCTGTTGCTGCCTGTCCAGAATCCCCACCTCTGCATTTGGGCAGCGGGATGTAGGCACTACGGGCTGGATACCAAAGAGATCATCCACTACTGCAGTGCCGAGTGTCGCATCCATCATGAGTTCGACCTCTGGACGCGTAGCTTCCACCTCGTCGTGGAGTACGCCGTCAGCAGGATGAACATCGGGATGTAGGCGCAAGCATCAATGAACATTATCTATCTTGAATGTAAATTATTAGATATTACTAAACACGGATTTGATTTTATCGGGATGTCGGTTTTTGATCGATTTTTGATAGATAATATTTGATTTGTCACGTTTGTGAGTCAAATCAAAGGTTGCGGTGGTCTCATTTGCCACCGACGAGGCCTGGGATGCCCTCTTGGGTGTCAAAACCGCCAAAGCGGGCACGGCGGGGGCGGCGGCGGGCGGCGGTGCCCTCTGCTTCCTCCTTTGTTCTATTGGAGAATGAAGAATAGTTTATCCGTCCCGCGTCGCCGACGGCATTTCTCTTTTTAATCCGCAATCAAATTTTTGTAACATGTATTTCTCCGTCGTAATTAGTCCAAATTTGATTATTTTTTTCTACAGTTTTCTAAAATCACCGTGTTTTCATTATTTTCATTGTTTAGTGTATATTCTGTTTATTGAACAATGATTATATGCCTTATCTTGTTCTATGTAAGTACAACATATAAATAATATTTGTTTTCCACACCTCCGGTAATGAAACTTTGCATTTTCGTAATCTTAAGGTGAACCACAAGGTTTTGTTAAAGTGTTCAAATGCATATGAGTTCGAACATGTTGCAAAGTGTGGAAAACTTCAATGTTCAAGGAACATTCTAGGAAACTATGTGAGAGATGTAGATATTTGTACACAAATATATTATTCCTTCATCGAAACCATTTGAAATTTTGAAGACAAGTCTAGGTACCCAAATTATGTTGGCAAGTCAATTTGTAGATTTTTTAGAGCACACTAGATGTTAGTAGAATTATTACATCATTAACATGGGATGTAAAACCGGATTCTAAGAATCTTGGGCACACAAGTGTGACTGTTGATATTTTATTCAAATACTAAATGTCCAAATACGAATTGTTCGTATTTTTATGATTTTTTAGGTGTTGTTTTATGGGCTCTAATATTTTAGGGAAGCACGTTTCATTCGAAAGAAAATAGTGGCTGGCCCACTCGTCAGCGTCAGTAGGCAAACCGTGCGCGAGTTGCTCAAAATTTCCCACCTATATTGACTATAATGCCCATGGAATTCCAATTGCTGCACAGAGCCGTCAAGGGCACGCCAGTAGTTTCATTAAACACAGTTACGCGCGCCGTTCATATTCGGCTCCTCGCTAGACAGATCCACAACGCCCGCATTCTCCCCACCGCCGCTGCCGCCACTCGCCCCGCTCGCCTTCGCCGCTCTCTCCCCGCTCGCCTTCGCCGCTCTCTCCCCGCCGCAGCCCTGCTCTTCTCCAGCCCCACTGCTTCCTGCGTGACGACGGTGACGAGGACGCGATTACTGGCGTGCGGACGTACGTCTTCCCGGCCAACCTAAAGACGGTTGACGCGGATCCGTCGACGTCGTCCCCGGCCACGACGACGAGCCGGCCGCCTCAGGCCACGAGCCGACGTGGATCCGGCCCCTCCGACCATCACGAGAACAACTACTTCATACGCGACAGAGGTTAGTCCTGCTTGAATCCCCAACGCCCTCTCTCTCCTCGGCCACCAAATCTGCTATATATTCATGTCAATGTGGATTAGGGAGACATGCCTTGATAGTTCATCTTTAATTGATTGACTGTGGATTTGATGGATGGATTTTGTTGCCCCAAGTCTGTTTGAATAAATTGTTGCTAACAGATGTAGTTATATGAACCGTTGAAATTCATTTTCATGTTCCTGGTGCTACAATTTTTGCACTGTAAATTCATGAAAAGCATTGAGGATGTTAGCATACTTTAATTCTGCTATGCTTTGAATGTACCAGATCGACAGTTATGCTTTGGACCTGTTAGCATACTTTAATTCTGTTATGCTTTGAATGTACCAGATCGACAGTTATGCTTTGGACCTGTTAGCATATTTTAATTCTGATGGCCACATAATGTCAGTGGGAATTGCATCGCAGTGGTTTATAATGTAGTCCACCCAATCTGCTATATATTCATGTCAAGGTGGATTAGGGAGACATGCCTTAATAGTTCATCTTCAATTGATTGATTGTGGATTTGATGGATGGATTTTGTTGCTCCAAGTCTGTTTGAATAAATTGTTGCTAACAGATGAAGTTATATGAAATGTTGAAATTCATTTTCATGTTCCTGGTGATACAATTTTTGCATTGTAAATTCTTGAAAAGCATAAAGGATGTTAGCATACTTTAATTCTGCTATGCTTTGAATGTACCAGATCGACAGTTATTCTTTGGATCTGTTAGCATACTTTAATTCTGATGGCCACATAATGTTAGTGGGAATTGCATCGCAGTGGTTTATAATGTTGTGATAACTAGACTGTCTTATGCTTTGTTGTGAGTGTTAATTGTTTCACTACTGTCATATATATTGTTATTGTTGGTGTCATGATGTGTTGTGAGTGTTGTTTCACTACTGTCATATATAATGTCATGACCATTGCTTTATCCTCTTGTTGCATGTACACATGGAACACACAATCCATCGCTGCTGAAGTTGGACAAGGAAGCAGTTGAAGGAATTTATTCTTTGCTTTGATATATAAGCATATTGTTGTGTCCCTGTCAAAATGGTTAGCACCTATCCCTGTATGCTAATTAAGTAAAATATGAACTGTGTATGTCTATGCTGATTTTATTTACGACTATATCAGCTATTTTGCCTGTAAGAGAAAACGAATTTATCTAATAAGAATTTTATTTAGATTTTCAGTCTTGCTTATGTTGCTCTACTGACAACCTGACATATCATCTATGCAGTCTCCCACAACAACAAACTCCTCTACCTCCAGTGCATCATCACAGCCCATCGTCGGTGAACCTTCTTCACAGGGTCACTCAGCACAGACTACTGCGAGTAGTACTCGATCCCGCGGGTCAAGGACACAAACCAAATGGCCAGAAGACAAGTTGACTGCAACTGGACTTGATGCCAATTTTTGGCCTACCCCAGATCCTGCAAGGGATAGATTTGTATTGGTTTGTGGTCTAATTGCTCGGGAGAGGGTGTCAATCAACAAGGCGGTTGATGATCTCTCACCAATTGAGAAGGATCATCTGTTCACAGTTTTAGAGGAAAAGCTAGATTACCCAGCCAATCTGGAAGAATCTGTTCGCAAGAAGGCAGTTAAAGTAGCTATATCAGAGATTGGAACCTTGCAACGGCGGTTCAAGGCCCATTTAAGAAAAAAATATGTGAGTGAAGAGGAGACTCCCTTTGTGAAGCATGCCTTTTTGCAGCAACAAGACTGGGACATGTTTGTGCAGGAAACCAATTCTCCTTCATTTCAGCAATTGAGCCAGGAGATGAAACAAAAGAGAGCATTGCATAATAAGCCACACAAGACGCGCAGAAAAGGTTATCGTGGTAAAAGGAAAGAGTGGGAGGAGGAGGATGCATAGCTAGCTGCAGAAAGAAAACAGAACCCTTGGGACCAATTTCCTGGACGTTCGAGACCTTATCTGCGGGCAAGGGTAGGGAAGAAGAAGAAGAATACTAGTGAAGGAAGCGGGGGCATAACATTCAGTAACCCTGCGGTGGTGGGGGTAGAAGATAGGGTGAAAACACTTGCAGCTCAGGGTAGCGATGGTTCTTTCTCTGGGGTTAGGGAGGATGATATCCTCACCGCAGCATTTGAGACTCCAGAGCATCGAGGTCGGGTCTGAGGCTTGTCTAGTTCACTTGGCTGGGGTATAGGGTTTGGTGAAGAGTTCGCTGGAATGTACAGGAAGAAGATGAACAAGAGGTCTAATGCTCATGATATGATGGACATAACATTTAAATCAATTGTCCATGCTCTAAGACTATCAGGCATCGAAATACCGAAAAATGCACTTCTTCCTTCCCAATTACCAGCGCCTGTCAGTAGCAGCGAGGAAGAAGATGTGCATGGCAGTGAGGAAGAAGATGTGCATGACTGCGAGGAAGAACATACGCATGACAGCGAGGAAGATGGCAGAGAGCAAGATCATTGGAATGCCAACGGTGACGAAGCGAATCAAGTGCACAGTGATAGTCGATCACCTATGCTGGACACAATAGATAAGCTGACAGAGCCAACCGCGTGCAACCTTTTGGATGGCACCGGGATTAATATGGAGCTCGCACTAGCGAAAGTCTTTCCATTTCAAAAAGCTTGCCATTCAGTACCGGTGCAGGATGGGTATGTTGTGGTGCAACCTACTTATGTGTGGGCCAATGCGGGTCACTACCCTATGCCTGTACCAATTGATGGGGGTGACACAGCAACCCTAGCTGAGGCTCTCGTTCAAAGGATCCAATGGCCAAAGGACAGGATCCTTATACCACCCATGACGAGACATCCCAACCCTGAAGCCGCAACAGGTAGCAGGGGTACAACATTAGATGGAGGTACTGCAGCTCAGTGTCAGCAAGAGAAGGCTCAACAGCAGCAGCAGCAGATCAGCAAAACTACGCAACAGGAGCGTCGACAACAGCCGGAGGAGGAGCCCAGGCAAACTCCGCCTAAGCAGCAGCTGCAACTTGAGGATAATCAACAGACAAAACAGCAGCCTCTCCAGCAGCAGGAGCGTCGACAACAGCAGGAGGAGCCCAGGCAAACTACGCCTAAGTAGCAGCTGCAACATGAGGATAAGCAACAGACGAAACAGCAGCCTCTCCAGCAGCAGGAGGAGGAGCGCAGGCAATCTCCCCCTAAGCAGCAGATGCAACAAGTACAGCAGCCTCTGCAACAGGAGGAGCCCAGGCAATCTCCACTGCAGAAGGGGAACCAGGCCAGGAAACCTATGTCTAAAGATGAGATTCTTAACTGTATTATTGGGACAGAACAGGAACGACCAAAATACAAGCCTGGTGCACCTATGTTGTCAGAAGCAAATGTAAAGGCTGCTGGACCAAATTGTGCCAAGTTGAACACAGTAAGGATAAACTTGCCTTTCCAGCAAAGGTGGATCAAGACTACTTTAAAGGTGGTTGTGGTGCTTTAATGTTAAACATTGCATTCAGTAGCGTGTATAACCTTATAACCCTGGCTTCTCTTGATGTTACCTTCATGAGGTTGTGGACATTGTAAGTCCTTTAAAACCTAAAAAGATATTTCTTTAATTTTGACCACAAAGTTCATGCATGCTAACAATTTGATTTTTTGTGGGAAAATGATGGACAAGGCAGCGGAGATGCAGATCAGTGTTGGGTTTTTAGATCCAGATTTGTTTACTTCCACAAATATTTCTCAGCGTTCTCACCAAGTTGGCAAAGCAATCTCAAATGCAATGAACAACGACTACGTGGTGGGTGCCTAATGCACTAGCCACTGGGTAACAGTGGTCATCTGTATGAAGTTCAAAGAGGTTTGGTATCTAGATTCTGCTAAACAACATCTCCCGCTAAAGTTCCCAGACCTCCAACCTGTTTTGAACTGGTCAGTTTCTTGTAAGTTTTGTTCACAAAAATTCAATCTCTTAGTGTTTCTAATTGGTATTGCTGACCATGTAGGGCCTTTGGTACAGTATTTGTAGGTTTTTGTTCACAAAAATTCAATCTCTTAGGGTTTCTAATTGGTATTACTGATCATGCAGGGCCTTTGGTGAACATGCACAGGACGGAGTGACGAAAGGAAAGAAAAAAAGCCAAAAGCCACACTCAAGCACAAAACAAATCTCGCTGTAAGACCGAGATTTTTTATGGTCCCTTCTAGGGTTGAAAGCGGTCGAACACGGTCGGGATAAGCCCAATATTGTTTTCACATTTACATTTGAATACGAAAACGAAATCGGATTCGGAAAGGTCAGAATCGAAAACGAAAGCGAACATACGGGATATCGAAAACGAACTAATTCGATCGGAAACATGTCGAACACGGTCGGAATACGAAAATTAATTCGGGGACACCGACATGTAGAATCTAGTTGAGCATAATTGCATAACAAGTTAGCATGTTGGCTGCCCGACATCAACAAAATCAGCAAACCACACCAATCAATCACCATGGTAAATAGAGGCAACAAGTCCAAATAGCATGAGCATACATAGTCTGAGGCGTCACAACTCACAAACTCATGAGTCTAACTCACAATCACACACACAGGGACACGAATTCAGCAAACAGCACAGGTGCACAGCCGCACAAGCATCAGGCATGACTGTCTCACTATCTGCATGAGGCACGGACGCGTACTGAGTTACTGAAGTCTGAGACACAGCACAAAGACACATAACGCATAAGTCCACAGGCCAATAGGCCACAGCCCACAACAAGTCTGACAAGTGAAGTGACAAACTGACAACAAAAGAAATAAGGTCGAGGTTCAGATTCTAGAAGTTTTGACCAACTTAAACATAATTATTTGGATCAGCTGTCCATCTTAACAGCACTTTCCTCATCTGAATCACTTCCAATGTCTTCTAGTACCTCATTGTTCTCCTCATTTCCCACCTGCAAGTTTCCATATTGGAGAAAAACATTGTAACAGTAAGGGCCAATGAAAGAACTAGTAACCAGTAAAGATATGCATAACCAAAAATTACCAAATGAAAGCATACCTCAAATTTAAGTTGATTAGCCATGGCAGTAGACAATGCCTCAACTTCAAGATCACTCACAATTGATCCAACATTTTTGGAATCTAAAAACAAGAAGAAATGCATGAAGTCAATGCACAATGCAAAAATAAGCAAGTTTGTAACTGCAAAGCAAGTACAAATATTCACCTTTTCTTGCTGCAGCCACCCAGTCTTTGGTACAAATCAATGCTTGTACAATCTCAGGGTCAAGGCGATTACGGTAGGGGTCAACTACACGACCAGCAGCACTAAAAGCTGATTCAGATGCAACTGTTGATACTTGTATGGCCATCACATCACGAACAATCTGTGAAAGGATAGGAAAGTCCTCTCTCTTGTTCTTCCACCAAGCTAAGATATCAAAATCACCAGTAATTTTTTGAAGAGATTCAGCTGTGTACTTCTCGAACTCGTTCGACTCAACAATATCAGGTTCATTTGCAGAATATAAGAAGTTTTCTAGGTCTTCATCTATACCACCCATTAATATATCTGATGCATTACTAGGTCCAGCTGTGCCACTTTTCTTCTTTGATGTTGCATTAGGAGAACTAGCATAGAACTGATAAAGCTTCTTTATCACACTAACAAACTCATCAAGTTTAGGTTGAAACTCGTCACCATAGAACTTCCTCATGTAGTATTCAATAAGCTTTTTCTTATACCTAGGTCAAGAAAACAAGCTACAGCACGAGCAATGTTGGAATGCTGCCAGTATTTATCAAACTTTTCCTTCATTGCAGTTGCCATTGTACTAATTGTTGGATCAACATTAAAGCACCAGTCATCAAGCATGAGTTTTATATCACAGAAACCTTTGTAAAACAAATTTGCAGTAGGATATGAAGTACCAGACAGAATTTCAGTGAGGTCGTAAAATTTCTTCAAGCAATGAAAAAGGGTAAGTGCTTTGTCCCATTCACCAGGTGAGGGGGAAATTTTGGCATACCTACGACGATCTGCAGACTTAAGCCTCACAAAAGCATCCTTGTAGTACAAAGCATCCCTCAGCATGAGATAGGTAGAATTCCACCTAGTGGACACATCCATTGAGATACCCCTCTTTGGGTCCAGTCCATATTCTGTGGCACACTTCATAAGATTTTCCCATTGCAAAGGTGATCCTTTCACAGCCAACACAAGTGATTTGATTTTTCTAATTGTTGCTGAAATTGCTTTCAACCCATCTCTAGCAACCAAATTGAGGATATGACAAGCACATCTGACATGAAAAAAGATCCCATCACAAACTAGAGAGCCATTACCATTTTCTTTCAGATCTGCAATTATATCATGAACAACTACTTCATTGGAACTAGCATTATCTAAAGTCAAGGCAAACAGTCTCTTCTCAATGTACCAATTAACCATGACTTCAGTAAATGTTTCTGACAGCTTTGCACCAGTATGCCTACCTTTCACATTGAAAAATGCAATAATTCTCTTCTGCATACGCCACTCCTCATCTACCCAATGAATTGTGACACACATGTATCCTTTATTTTGGCATGAGGTCCACATATCCATAGTTGCACTAAAGCGGCATTGCATAGTTTTCAAGTATGCATACAAAGCTTCCTTCTCTTCCAAATACTTATCCGTTATTTCTTTCCTAACAGTGATATGGGACTTGATTGGAAAGGAAGGACGGAGAGACTTTATGAAATCAACAAGATACTCATGCTCAACTATGTTGAAAGGGTACTCATGCATAGTTATTGCCAAATTTAATTTCTGCAAACTAACTTCTTGATCATATTCGTAGGGCTGAACATGAACAATTTCAGTACCAGGATTCTTACCAACTTTGAGTTGTTGCTGCCCTTTAACAATTCTGTGTTGTGACTTCAAATGGTTCTTAAACCCAGTTGTCCCATTGTGTCCCTCAGCTCTAGGGATGGATCCGGATACCAATTCGGATATCATTTTTTAGCCGTTCTTTTTTGATTTTAGCTAAATTAGGCATAATATTTTGTATCAAAAATTTATATTCATGTTCTTGGCATTGTGCTTGTTAAGATCCATACAAAATAAACCCCAAATGTGTGCTATATTTTAATCAAATGATGAAAAGAAATTCGGATATCTATTCGGATTCAGATACTGATGTTTTTTCACCTTTTTCTCTATCGAAAGCAAATAATCCATAAAAAATTTGTAGCTAATTTTTTTTATTTTTTTCTAGTAATTAGCTGGTTATAATGCATAAAAAATTAGCACCAAATTTATTTTATTGTGATCTAAAAGTATCAATCTATTACACAATTCGGATGTTTTGGATCCATCCGTACTCAGCTCTATACCTTTGCTTGCACTTTGGAAATTTGCAATATCCCCACAGCTGCTCATACTTCTGTCCATTCACCTCTACAATCTCAATTTTCTTTGTAAGGTACTTCCAAACATCTGATGTGCACCTCTTCCTTCGCTCACCAGTCAGTTGAGCTTGCTCTTCGTCTTCATCATCGTCTTCTTCCTCCAGGTCGTCAACATTAATAACATCTGGAGTTGCAGCTTCGTCACCTTGCACATCTGGTGTTGGCAGTGGCACGCCAATATCATTGCTGCCATTGGTGCCCACATTTGCAGTGCTAGCTTCAACTGGTGTTGAAGAACCCCTTACAGATAGTGCTGGACTTGGACTAGCACTTACACTAGCACTAGGTTTTCGAGATGCAAGTGTTTTTCTTCTAGATCCTGCCAAGACACAAGGAAAGGAAAACATTGCTAAATCATCGACTTGCATCTAAATAATCAATCTGTACAACTCTTAGTGAATCTAGATATACTAAATTGCTAATTGCTAGCTAGCCACGAAATCCTCACTAGTTATAACGGGGAAATTAAATCCATGGACACACCCAAATGAGTGACCAGTTATCTAAATTAGCAAGGTAGGATGAGTCACTACTCTACTCAGTACCTGGAGGCAGCGGTGGCGTCCCGGACGGAGGCATCTCTGCCGGCGTATTCACAAGGTTGCGCACACTCTTGGTCTTGTGCCTGCCCTTCGATCCAGAAGCAGGAGCTCCTCCGGCCATCGTCTCCGGCGCTGACAGCAAGATGCGCCGGTGCCCGGTGGTGACTGGTGAGCGGCACGGGCGGTGGTGAGCGGCGCGGGCGGGCAGTGCCGCGGACCCGCAGTGGTGAGAGGATGGGGTGGCGGGTGGCGGTGCGGCGCAAGCGCGTGCGCACGGCGCACCTGCGGCCGCCGGCCTGCGGGTGCGAGCGAGAGGCAGGCGGCGGCTGCCTGGTGCCTGCTGCCCTGCTGGTCGCTGGATGCCTAGAATGGATCGAGTGGAGGTCTGGGCTCAGGACTCAGGAGGTTAACCCTAAGTTTGTTGGGCTGCTCGATTTGTTGGGCTGACAGGCCGGCTGGACACTTCTGCAGGCTGGGCTTTGATCCGCTGGGAAGTAAATTCGGGATACATGCGGGATATCCCGGATGAAAAACGGGAAATGCGAAAACGATCAGGATAAAGGCTAAACCGAGTTCGTCCCGTGTTCGAACTATGTATCCCGTATTTCGCACCGTTTTCGCATTTGTCCGAAAATACGAATTCGATCGGGAAAAAAGTAGAAATCGGGGCGGAACGGAACGGGATATATCCCGTCCGTTTTCAACCCTAGTCCCTTCTTACCTATTTGGTACTGCATTAACTTGTCATTTTGGTACCTCGATGCAGTGTGCTCAGCAGCCATGGGGGTCCTCTTTGTGTGGATTCCATGTGGCATTCCATATGTTAAGACTACTCGATGACATACCTGACATCAAGAAGGCTGCTGTAAGTAGATAATAATGCTCAACCTTGTCTCTGCTCATATTTTCCATCTGATTTTAGAAACTGATTTCTACTTGTATTCTCATAAATGATTGTATTTTGCAGGATTTCAAATCTCCCATAGATGTTTCCACAGAAGATCTAAAGCGTGTCCGGGAGATGATGTGCGAGTACATTCTTAAGGAGACCATAGACCGAAAGGGTAACTTCTACAATGGTGCACCGTGAGTTTATTGTAGCCAGAAACTTGAAACTCATTCAGTCTTCTTTAGTTAGGTGTTGTTGCCTGAGAAACCTGCTTGGCTTGCTTGGTTGGGGTCAGATACTACCTGGTTCAGGCAGTTTTCTCATGACTCCATCCAAACAAGCCCTGATGAGAGTAACTTGAAACTTGATGTGATCCTAGCTTGTCTATAAATGTGATCTTGCTTTGCCTATATCTGTGATGTGAGAATGTGTTTGTGATGTCTCCTTGCTGTGGTGGCTGCCATATCCTGGCTGGTTCCAGGATGCAGCCCCTGATGGCTGCCAAATCCTGGCTGGTTCCAGGATGCCGCCGCCAGGTTACTGTAGGGGTGGCCTACGTATTTGTAACAGGCGTTAATTAAAGCTCGTTACAAACACTGATCAGTGAGTAACGGGCTTCATTCGGAAAGCCCGTTACAAACATGCCCACAATGTAACGGGCCGTGTAAAAGCCCGTTACCAGTCCTGACTGGTGGGCCCCAGGACCTGGCCCGTTCATCGAGATATAGGAGACGCAGGTTGAAAGCAAGCGTCTCCTTTTATAGAGAGAAAGCAGACGCGCGTAGAAACAGATGCGTCTCATTTCGTCAAGACAGAGGAGACACAGGTTCACGGAACGCGTCTCTGATGTTAATTTCACAGTAACGGCTCTGTTTTCATGTCCGTTACCAAAGTTCCCTGTGGGCCCAGAGAAACAGCCATTTCACGTGACTGGTGACTAGTTGTGGTAATGGTCGTTGTTTGATGCCCCTTACGAATCCTATATGTGCTGAGACGCGCGTGAAATAGACGCGTCTCAGTTCGTCAAGATAGTGGAGGCGCAGGTGCACAGCAGGCGTCTCCGATATTGAGCTACTGTAACGGGCTGTGCTTTGGTGCCCGTTACGAAAGTTTCCTATGGGCCCAGAGAAACAGCCATTTCACGTGATCGGTGGCTAGTTGTGGTAACGGTCGTTGTTTAATACCCGTTACGAATATGTCTTATCAGTAACGGGCATCTGCCCGTTACCTTTCTTGGCTTATTTGTAACACTTGATCGGTAATGGGCGCATTGCCCGTTACCAAAGGCAATCTATGCCCGTTACCAAAGCGAGTTTTTCACGTAGTGAAGGGTCCAACGGCTATCACCACCGCGGCCTACCCCTAACTATCCGTGGGATACGCTCATATGCAACGCAACTACTCAACCCAAGCACCATGCTTGCGTTGTTAACTAGACACTAGCCGGCCCAGGCTATTGTGACCCAGGTCAGTGCCACCAGATAACTGGCCACTTACACTGAGTGTTGTAGCTTGAACTCGAACTTCATACAACACAAACATGTGATCTAACTTGATCAAACTAGGCTAGTCATACAAACAGATTCGTGTTCCACTATGTCTATTCAACAGGATCAAAGGGTCATGTTCATGAAGAACACAAGCCTCTAACTTATGAACAAACACCGAAGATATGAGTAAATCATTCGTCAAGTGGACCGAAAGGCCTTGTTCATCAAGAATAGGAGCCTCTAAATGATGGGTACCCATGGGTCCATGAGAGACATGAGTACCCATGGGTCCCCACCGACCAGGGTCCCGGAGGTCCCTGTCAAGTGGACCCGACCTGTCAGAAGCCCCACCGACCTGCAAGTGGACCCGGAGACCTTACCACAACCCCGACGACCTTGGAAGACCCCGGACGACCTTATCCAGATCCCGAAGGACCCGCAGGGCTTGCGGTGCAAGGCTCTTCCCCAGGTCACGGTACGACGCCGCCAGTAGGTCCGCAGATCGCGGGATTCGCCCTGTAATCATGGAAGGTGACCTTCCTAACTTGTAACCGACCCCGATGAGGGTCCACCGACCTCGAATGGAAGCCCTAGCCCGTTGACCATATAAGGCGTCCTAGAGCTCCGTTCGAGGGGAATTCCCATTGACACATAATTCCACCGCATACTGGACGCAGGGTTTTACTCTCCGGAGGCCTGAACCAGTCTAAATCCTTGTGTTCTTAGCCAGTCTCACCGCAATCCGAGTTCATCCTGCGAACTACCACATATGCTCTTAGGTCCCGATCCCCTCCAATCAACCTACAACCGCTTAGGTCGCCCCCTAGCGGATCTGTCTAGGTCTCACCCCCTGACAGTTGGTGCGCCAGGTAGGGGTGATCGGGAACTTGCTGTGCAGCATGGTGGCCCGATCTGGTGTTGTTTTCCCGGCGAGCATGGCGGACATCCTCGACAACCCCGTGGAGATCTGCTTCGGCTCCTTCACGGCGACCTCGACTGCACTGGCGGCAGCGACCTCCCCTGCGACTGCTGAGAAGATCTCGGCGACACCCGTCGCCGTCCCTGTTTCCAATCTGGCGTCGAAGACCCACCCGCCCAAGCCCTATGACATTGTTCAGGGAATGGAGCGCGTCATCAACATGATGGAGGAGACCCTCTAGATCTGTGAGAGACCCCAGCACTCAACGTAGACCACGTCGCGCCGTAAGATTTTCCCCTTCAGTCTGCGACCACCCAGCAATGCCTACATCCGTCAGGCGGCCAAGTCCTCCCAGATCCAAACTGGGCGGCGGGAGTCATTTAGCGACCTCAAGACCGAGCTTCGCGCCCGCCGCGATCCGCTCGACGTACCGTGCTCCTGTCACAAGGGCGCACAACACACCCTCCGCGGCTGTCGGTTGCGGAAGAAGATCGACCAGGAGCGTGCTCCTCGCACCACGCGGACTCCCACGTCTCCTGATGGTGGCGAGTTCCAGAAGGTCCGAATCCACGTCTCCCCCAACAACCAGGGCCCCATCCGGCGACGGGTCCTGGTGGTGTCGGAGAATGAACCGCCACGTCTCGGTGCGACGGACTCCGAGGAAGCACGTCGGATCCAAGGCAACACCAACCGCACCCAGCGACGGGCAGAAGAGCAACGCCACACGGTACCCCCCTGCGCATGAGACCTCTGTCTTGAGTTCGAGGAAGCGGGGCTACCCACGTTCAATAGCCCTCAGGCCAACCTGGGTGCTGCCATGGCACGTCTTCGACAAGCCAACCCCTCACCCGAGGCCAAAGCAGCCATGGCCTACCTCCGGGTCGCTACAGCCCTGGTAGAAGAAAAGAGCGCGGCATCCAAGTCTGCGGCGCCCTCCTTGTGGCGGGAGCGCCGTCATCGCTCCCCACTGATGAATCGGAGATATACTCCTCGATGTGCTGCTGCGGAGTCGCCTGTGCGTCTGCCGCAGCACGGACCTTGTAACTACGCTCCTCCTCATTGCGCAGTGGCGCAGGGCACCATTAGATGCCCTCACGATGCTGAAAACAAGAAAAGAGGCAAGTCATATTAAAAGACCTGCGTCACAATGGCTCGAGCTCTAAGCCAGAAGGAAACCGAGGTCGAAAACTCACCGCATCGGAATGTTGATACACCCCGAGTGCCCTGGGGCACTCTCGATTGTGGATACGTCCACCGAAGATGATCTTCACCCACGCCGCCATCTCCCCTTTGGAGACCTTGTGCTTGGCGACCCGGGTGGGGTCGCATTGCCCCAGTACTCAAACACTGGGTGGACCCGATCCTGGATTGGCTGAATCAACCGACGGTTGAAGCTTATAGCGACCGTGCCGCCGGTAAGCCCCTCCGCCTTCAACCTCTCCAGGTCGTCCAGCAGAGGGCGCAACTCTTCCGTCTCTCGCGACGTGAGCTGATTGGTCCACTCCGGGAATGGGACAGGAGCTCGCCCCGTCCTGTCAGGAAGTGCCGGCGTGGGGTTGTCGAGGTAGAACCACCCCTACTTCCAGCCGGTAGTGTTGTCGGGGAGCACAAGGTCGACGTACTCTAGCTTCATGTACCGACGCAGCATGAAGCTGACGCTCCCCACGACCCCGGACTTCCCCATCTTCTTGAGCTCGAAGAAGTGGCGCCACAAGTGGAAGTGTGGCGCTATACCGAGCTAGGCCTCGCAGAGGTGGATGAATGTGGAAATGATGGTAATGGAGTTCGAAACGAGGTGTACCTGCTCGATCCGATAGAAGAAGAGGAGGCTGCGGAAGAAGTCGCCCGCCGGGACCCCGAATCCACGCTCGATGTGCGCGAGGAAGACGACGGTCTCGCCGGTCCCCTCGGTCGGGAACTCCTCGCCCGCCGCCGGCCTCCAGCCGACCTCCGCCTTGTGCCTCAGCAACCCGCAGGTCGCCAGGGCCTGGATCTGCTCCTCCGTCACCACGGACGGCTCCCAGACGGTCTGCGGCGGCAAAATCGGCACCGGCTCCATCTTCTCTTCTTTGAAGCCGATGGACTTGGATCTAAACACCACAAGGGTTTTGGTTCGCATGCGAGGTCGCGGTGCGCGGTGGACCTAAGCACGGCGGCGCAGCTTTTCTCTCTGAGCAATGGAGTGGCGGCGGAACCCTAGTGCGGTGTGGAAATGAAAGCAAGTAAAGGTCTCTGGCCCATGGACCGGCCTTATACAGTCGGGCCCCAGTAGCGCAATGGGTGGCCGCGCCCAACATCTCTTTGGCGCAAATCACAGCGACCCAACGGCTCGGCGCCCCCCGCGGATCTACCGCCCAACGGCTCTTTCGGCCTAACAGAAAATTGGCAGTAACGGCTAGTTCCGTACGGGAATCTGCGTCTGCCGGCCTCCCGTCAGCGTTCTGGCCGACGTGGACTCGTTATGCCCCACATTCAAGCCCCCAAACATAAATATCTCCAGTGTGACATTCAAGGTCGTCAAGACCACGGACGACCTACAGGCCAGCTCTATCGCCCATCCAAGGTCGACAAGGAACCGACAGCTTCCTAAGTCGCCTTCGCCTCCCCACGGCGGGTTTACACCACGTGTCCTAGGCCCAGCTGCCTGCATGCCTTCTAGGTCGCCCCGACCTACAGCGGCGAAATTCTATCAACGACCACGTGCTTAAAGGCTCTACTTGTCGTATGGACATCCCTGGGCCCACTACTCTGGTGGGTACCAAGACCGACTACTCGGTGGGCCCCTGGGACTAATCGACTTGTACTACACGGTACCTGTTGGCGTGGAGCGCAAGGATTACAGAGGAATAGTACTCGGTTAGGAAGCTGTACATGTTCGGATCCATGTAAAGTACTCCTAGACATACACGACTAGTACTCTCTCCTCAAACCGACTTGTAACCCTACCTCCCGGGCTATATAAGGCGAGGCAGGGACCCCTCTCTCATCATCCGCATCATCTTGTAAACACACCCAATCAATCCAGAGCTACGCAACATACAGGAGGTAGGGTATTACGTACATTGCGGCCCGAACCTGTCTAAATTGTGTGCCACGTGTCTCTTCCTTCGAGTTACCGATCTCGGCGAGGCCACATTCATCTACCTCGGGTACTCCCCTTGGTAGGTTGCCGGTCTAAAACACCGACAGCTGGCGCGCCAGGTAGGGGATCTCGCCGAAGATCTCATGGCGAACTCGACGGCTTCAATCCTCATCAAGCCAACCGTCGCTTTCAACCGCGGCGACACCTTCGTCTTCGGCTCCTGGGTTTGCACCGCTGACGGCGCTGGCTCTTTCCAGCGCCACCTCACCATGACGCCGAACCCGAAGACTGGACTCGTGACGCTTCCTGAAGTCGTCACGGGCACGCTCGCCGAAAAATTCAGCGAAATTTCGCTCTACAACCAACACGCCGACTTTGAGTACGGATCTACCTCCAACTCGAACTCGACGTCCCCCTGGGTCATCGCATGCGAGCCGGCTCCTGAGCCATCGTGTGAGATTGTCCCACTCCACGAGCACTTCCCATACGGCCTCTGCAACGCTAGCAGGGCCCACGCGGAAGTTCTCGCTGCACGCCGGGCTGGCAAGGAGATCGCCTCCGACTACTCTTCGGACTCCAACCCCGCCTCCGGCTACTACTCGGACTCTTCGTACGAGTTCGACTTTGGGTCGGACCCTATCAAGCCCGAATCCGAGATCAACACGACCGAGGAACCGCTGTCAGGCCCCGCAACCGGCTTGGTTATAACATCTACTCCTGCCGGAAGATTCGTCTACTGGCCCGATCGCAAGCCCGCAGACCTGACAGACGGCAACTCACGCTGCGTCGCCTACCTCGACTCACTTCCCTTCCAGGAGGGAACCCCGCTGGCTCCAACTGAGGAGCATACGTCAACCGAGGTGGCAACTACTGACTCCGGTCTCGGTACTCCTGACCGCCAAGTCTTCATGGCTGCTGGCGACACAGGACCTTCAGAGACCCGACCCGACCGATACCACGATGACATCTCAGAAGACGAGTTGTCCGCCAACGCGCCCGCTGATGAGACCACTGATGACAAGAATGCCCGGCGTGACCGCAACAGGAAGCGGAACGAACGCCGCAGATGTCTCTGAGAGACTCTCCCCATCCGGAACCTCTCTAAGGCTCTGGACCAAGTCGCCAACCGGGTGCACACCACTCCTGAGCAATGCCTCATGTCTATCACCATGATAGCACGTCAGGCTCAGGGGGTCCACGCGGGCGAAGTCATCGCCAAGCTCGCCGAAGACGCCTACTTCATGAGGGTTGACAACAGGGTCACCCAAGTGCCCCCCGTCAGAACTCATGAACCCAGACACCACGAAGCTACCAGCCGCAGTCCAGCAGACGATGGACGCAACCGCACCCGCGGAGAACAACCACTGAACCCCAACCGCTCTAGGGCCTCAGCTGGAGGACCCTCCCAGGGCGGCAACAGCGCGGGCGGTGCCGGCGGTAGCCGCGGCGGTGCTAGTCGCGGCGGCGGCGGAGGCAGCAGCGGCGGGAGCTCATCACATGGCGCTGGCAGAAGAGCTGGTGGCGGTGGCAATCGCGGGGGCTGAGGCCACGAGAACAGCCATGTCACCGGCAACTCATGTGGCAGCTATGATGCCCGCCACAGAGTTGAGGAAATTCGTCGCAAAAAGGCTTATGAAGCAAACGACAGCGACGGCTTCCCCACCTACTCCGCTCGACTTCGCGATCTGCTCCTCCCGGAGAAATTCAAGCCTCTCGGGATCACCAAGTACGACGCGAAGCAAGACCCAGTTCAGTGGCTTAGGTGCTATGCCCTATCCATTGAAAATGCTGGTGGCAACAACGCTACGAAGTGCCTCTACTTCCCCTTCTGCCTGGACCAAGCCCCACTCACCTGGCTCGAGTCGCTCGACAAGAACTCGATTGATGAATGGGACCAGCTCAAGGCTCAATTCACCAGCAACTTCGCCGGCGCCATGGGGCGCTCGGGTACCCGCATGGACCTGGCGATGGTCAAGCAAGAGCAAGGCGAGACGCTACGCCAGTACATGCGGCGCTTCTTCGACAAGCGCGCGACCGTATTGGACGTCACTGACAAGGAGGTCATCGACCTCTTCCAAGACGGACTCTACCATCGTTGTACCTTCGAAGACTTCGGTCGCCGCCGCCCGAGTTCTATCACCAAGCTCAAGGACATGATCACGTCATGGGCCGATGAAGAGGACAAAGCGAATGCCAAGTACGACTCCATTCGCGGCAAGAGCAAGCACAACACGGGCGGCAGCAATAACAACAACAACAACAACAACAACAACAGGGACCAGGGTGGTCGCAGCAACAACAACTACTCGGGTCCTAATCGCAAGCGCAAGCCAGACAACACAGTCGTGGCTATTCAACGCCCTGCGAAAGACAACTCGAAAAAGACCTCTGGTGGCTTCAAAGACTTGCTCAAAGAGAAGTGTCCGTGGCATCTGGAGGGCAACCACACCACCGAGCAGTGCTACCAACTCCGGCGAGCACTCAAAGACACCCCAGACCCACGGCCTCCTCATGATAAGAAAGGCAAGAAGAAAGTCGACGAAGGCAACGACGACTTCCAGGAACCCGACAAGATGGTGAACGTCCTCTTCGGCGGACTACCCACTAGACGGTCCCAGAAGGCCACCCGACGGGAAGTCTTAAACATTGAACCAGCGGTTCCGACACCTCTGAGGTGGTCAGAGGTACCCATCACCTTCTCCCGCGCGGATCAATGGACAAGCTTCTCCGAGCCAGGACGTTTCCCACTCGTCCTGAAACCAGTAGTCGCGGGCTCCAGACTCAACAAGGTACTCATCGACGGCGGAAGCGGGCTCAATGTCCTTTTCACCAAGACCTTGAAGAAGATGAAGCTCGACATCACCGACATGCTCACCAAGAGCGTGTCGCCCTTCTACGGCATTGTCCCTGGTAACGCGGCTATTCCACTAGGCTCAGTGGTCCTGCCAGTTACCTTCGGGGAGACAAGGGAGAACTACCACACCGAGTACATCAATTTCGAGGTTGCAGACTTCGAAACCTCCTACCATGCCATCCTCGGCAGACCGGCTATCACCAAGTTCGTGGCGGTACCCCACTACACCTACTTGGTACTCAAGATGCCAAGTCCTGCCGGAGTACTCTCATTGCAAGGGGACTTGAAGATATCCTTCGACTGCGACACCGAAGCCGTGGAACTCACAGCGACCAATCAAGTACCCAATGCAATGATGGAGATCTTTGCTGCATCCAAGAAGCTCGCTCCAACCGAACTCGAGATCCCAGAAAAGACCGACACAGCCAACAAGCCTCAACCATCAGAGGAAGTGCAAGTGAAGGCCATCGACCTCGGGACGGGCGACAGCAGCAAGACTACCATGATCGGGGCGGGTCTCGAACATGCCAGGGGTGCCCAGGAGGCTGATCGAGTACTCACTCAACGTCGATCCTAAAGCTACCCCCAAGCGACAACACCTCCGCCGTTTCGCTGACGACCGACGGGATGCCACCAAGAAGGAACTCGCCAAACTACTCACGGCCGTCTTCATCCGTGAAGTTTTCCATCCTGAGTGGCTCGCCAACCCCGTCCTCGTCAGCAAGAAGAACACGAACGAATGGAGGATGTGCGTCGCCTACACCGACCTCAACAAGCACTGCCCCAAGGACCCTCTCGGTTTGCCGCGGATTGATCAAGTCATCGACTCCACGGCAGGCTGCGACCTGCTCTGCTTCCTCGACTGCTACTCCGGGTACCACCAGATCGCCATCAAGGAAGAAGACCAGGAGAAGATCGCGTTCATCACCCCGTTTGACGCCTACTGCTACACGACGATGTCGTTCGGGTTGAAGAACACCGGCGCCACCTACCAGCGAGCTATCCAGGCCTGCTTCAAGAAGCAGCTCAACAAGAATGTTGAATCCTACGTGAATGACGTGGTCGTTAAGACCCGAAATTCTGACACGCTCATCACCGATCTTGAAGAGACTTTCACATCTCTGCGAGAGTACCAGTGGAAGCTCAACCCCAACAAGTGCGTCTTCAGCGTACCCTCAGGGAAACTACTCGGCTTCATCATCAGCCATCGCGGCATCGAAGCCAACCCCGAGAAGATCTCCGCCATCACCAACATGAAAGCTCCCACCTGCATCAAGGATGTGCAGAAGCTGACCGGGTGCATGGCGGCTTTGAACAGATTCATCTCGAAGCTTGGAGAACGGGGGCTACCCTTCTTCAAACTACTCAAGCACCAAGAGAAGTTCGTGTGGACCACAGAGGCTGATCAAGCCTTGGCACAACTCAAAGACTTCCTGTCCAAGCCACCAGTCCTCACGGCTCCTTGCAAAAAGGAGTAGCTACTGCTCTACCTTGCTGCGACTACTCACGTGGTCAGTACTGCCATCGTTGTCGAGCGGCAGGAAGATGGCCACGCCTACCCAGTCCAGCGACTAGTCTACTTCGTCAGCGAGGTCTTGTCAGAATCAAAGGCACGCTATCAGCCGGTACAGAAGCTACTCTATGCAGTGCTCATCACCTCACGGAAGCTACGACACTACTTCCAGGAGTACTCGATCACCGTCATCACCGACTACCCGCTCGGTGACATTCTGCGCAATCAAGACGCCACTGGAAGAATCTACAAATGGGCAGTCGAACTCGGCGCCCTCAATATCGATTTCAAGCCACGCACAGCCATCAAGTCTCAAGCACTAGTCGACTTCATGGCAGAATGGCGGGAGAATCAGTGCCAACTCCAACCGAGCGACCAGAGCATTGGGTGATGTACTTCGACGGCTCACTCAAGCTCGAGGGCGCAGGTGCAGGGGTACTCTTGATCTCTCCAAAAGGCGAACAACTCAAGTACGTCCTGCAGATCTTCTGGAAGGTCTCAAACAACGAAGCCGAGTACGAAGCTCTACTACATGGGCTCCGCTTGACAATCTCATTAGGCATCAAGTGGCTACTGGTCTACGACAACTCCGCAGTGGTCATCAACCAAGTCAACAAGTCTTGGGATCGCAACAAGGAGAACATGGACACCTACTGCCTGGAAGTCTGCAAGCTTGAGAACAAATTCTATGGCCTCGAGTTCCATCACGTCGTCCGTGACAACAATGTTACAGCGGACATCCTGTCGAAGCTTGGTTCTACTCGCGCACAAGTACCCGTCGGAGTCTTTGTCCACGAGCTTCACGCGCCATCCATCCCGGAGCCGGCGCCTACGACCACTGATCCAGCACCTTCACAGCCTGGTCAGGAGGTCATGATGATCGACGTTAACTGCCGACAACCCTTCATCGACTACATCCGCGAGCAGAAGGTTCCCTCAGACAAGAACTTGGCTGAGCAACTCGTCCGCCGAGCCAAGTCCTACGTACTAGTCGGAGACAAGCTCTACAGGCGGGGTGCCACTTCTGGAGTACTCATGAAGTGTGTTCCTCGGGAAGAAGGCAAAGACATCTTGGAGGAGATCCATAAAGGCGTCTGTGGCAACCACGCGTCTTCCCACACGCTGGTGAGCAAGGCCTTCCGACGAGCTTTCTACTGGCCCACAGCTCTGGGTGACGCTGAGGAACTCGTCAGAAGGTGCCAAGGGTGCCAATACTTCGCCAAGCAACAACATGTCCCGGCCTACAAGCTAGTCACCATACCACCAACCTGGCCCTTCGCCTGCTGGGGGCTCGACATGATTGGGCCTCTGCCAACAGCGCTAGGAGGATTCAACAGAGTCTTGGTGGCCATCGACAAGTTCACCAAGTGGATCGAAGTCAAGCCGGTCACCTGCCCAAAGGCCGACAGAGTACTCGACTTCTTAAATGTGCTCGTGCATCGCTACGGACTACCTCACCGCATCATCACAGACTTGGGTTCCAACTTCAACAACCACCAGTTCTGGGAGTACTGTGAGAACAGCGGGATCGACGTCCGGTATGTCTCAGTCGCCCACCCTCGGGCCAACGGACAAGTCGAGCGCGCCAACGGGATGGTACTCGACGCCCTCAAGAAGCGACTGCACGACACAGCTAACACCAAAGGAGGCAAGTGGATCAAGGAACTACTCAATGCACTCTAGGGGCTTCGTACTCAACCTACCAAGCCGACAGGGCAGTCGCCCTACTTCCTGGTCTACGACTCCGAAGCTATTCTACCAGCCGACGTGATGTGGGAGTCCCTGGCAGTAGAACAGTACGACGAAGGCATCTCAGAAGATAGCAGACGAGTTGACATCGACTGTCTCGAAGACGCTCGCTGCGCCGCCCTCGTCCAATCAGCAAGGTACCTCGAGGGTATCCGACGCTACCATGATCGCAACATCAAGGAACGCTCCTTCAACGTTAGCGACCTAGTCCTCCGCCGCATCCAGAACACGGAAGGACTACACAAGCTCAGCTCGCCATGGGAAGGTCCCTTCTCAGTCTCCAAGGTGACCGGACCTGGCTCCTATCGCCTCCAGACACTTGAAGGCAACGACATCAGCAACTCGTGGAATGTCGACCAGCTACGTCGCTTCTACGCCTAGTCGTTCGACTACTCCGAGGGTCCAAGTCTACACGACTACTCCTGGACTCCCAGCTGTAAGCGGCCTTTCGATCCTGGCACTAGTCTACGGACTACTCTACTCCAAGATCCAGCGTCAATGGCTACTAACGGATCTCGGGCTGCTCAGAGCACTAAGGACTCTAGCAGCGGTCTACACGACCATGTACTCTAGATCCAGCCTATACGGCTACTAACGGATCTCTAGCTGTAAGCGGCCTCAGGTCCTAGCATCACTTAGCCATAGGCGGCCTACGGGTCCGGGCGACTACACTTGTAAACGGCCCTGGCCATCCAGGTGTAATCTTTCTCCAGTAATAAAGTTCGATTTCTAATCAACTCATTTACTGCGCCTCCTGATCAGGCACCCACTACCGAGTACTACTACTCGCGAGACCTCCACAGTTTGGTACTCCGCACACTTCGCTGCAAGTGGCGGCAACGAGTAGTCATTTCATATACATGTCGTGGACAACTCTCATTCATAATACAAACAAGTTATTAATAACTCTGTTTATCTTACATGCACTACCAAAAGCTAACCCTACAGGTACTCCTACTGAAGGTTAAGCTTCTCCGCCACTTGTTCAGCAATTGGCGCCATCTCCTCCAGCAGGGCCTTGTACTGGTCATCTGTGCAGTTGGCTGCAAGTCCGAGCCTTGGGGAAGTACGACTTCATGAACGCCAAGACTTGGTTCGGGATCAACTTCGCCAAGTGCTTCACATATGTCGCCTGACGCCCAGGGGCTTCCTTCAAACGGTCCACCAGTGGAGCAATCTTGGGACCACCCGGATGAGGCACCAGCAACCTAGCAATCAGGAGCACTGCTTCTTCAAGCTCCTTCAGCTGGCCCCGCAGCCTCTCGCAGTCTTCATTGAGCTTCTGCAGGGATTTATAACAGTTTACGAGATCACGATCTGAGGCTTCATGAAGCTCCATGTGATGAATACACTCATGAGCCAGCTGTTTGTACTCATATTCAAGTACCTCTCGGGCATCTTTCTCCCGGTACACGATGTTCTTCAAGTCGGTCTCCGATGCCTTCAGCTGGTCAACACGAGTTTCGAGCTCTGCAGACAACTCACCAAGGCGTCAGAACACAACAAGGCATGTCAATAAGTACTCAATTACTTCCGGCGGCCAACGTACCTTTGTTCTTCCGGCGCAGAGACTTGTTCTTCCGGACCAAGTCATCACTCTTCGCCTGCATCTCCTGCACCACATTATGGTATTGGGCGAAGGCACCATCCAGTTTGGATTGTAGCAAGGCGGAGTGCTTCTTGGCCCTGTCCAGCTCTTTCTCCAAGGCCTCAGCGCGGAGCACAGTGTCGCCATACCCTTGAAGCATGTCTGACTTCTGTCGGGATCTCTCAATGACACCCTGCACAAGGCAACACATTGACTGAGTACTTGCTACTCCCAGATATAAGTTTATTCAGGGTATCCATGACGTACCTTCATCCACTGCTCCGCACGGCGCATCGACTCCATGTTACGAGCAACGACAGCCGGGTCCACAAGATCATCATCCAGCAGCTCTAGGCCACCACGGCTTGTCGACGTCCCTTCCGACATAGGGGCCGAACGGATCGGCGCGGCTTCTTGCACCTCAGGATCGCGAACGACTACCTCCGTGCTCATCGTCAGGTGCGCTTCAACATGTGCCTCCACCACGACCTCGGGGGCTACTGCAGCTCCTGGCTTGGAGGCTGTCCCCTTCGTCACCTCGGTCGCCAGCACGGAGCGCTCGGCTTCTACCGCGGCCGTCTCCATGGCCACGGCTTCAGGGACCCTCCAACTTGTGCTCCTACCAGCACAGAGTACAGGAAGTCAACTCACACGACTACGACTACTATGCTCGATATCTACCAGTTACGCAGTACACATACCTTCCACCATGGTAGCTTCTTTCAGCGTGGCCTCCACCGCGACTTCGGTCTGTGGCGGCGGTGTGGGTTCCCGAACCTCCGTTGGACGGTCATCTCCAATAACTGGTGTACTGGTCTCAACACCGTCCCAAGATAGATCCGTGGATTTTCTGCATCACATAGTCAATCAGTCAGTCATGCAAGATTGGCAACCCACGCGAATACTTGGGAGATGAGCAAAACTTACAAAGTCGACCGGACAACAGTCACGGTCGGGGCTCCCAGAATGCTGGTGATATCTACGATTCCAGTTTCCGCGGTGGCCTCGTCTTCAGCCTAGGCCTCCTCCGGCTGCTCCGCCATTGTAGCCGGGGAGGGGTCTGGCCTTCTTTCTTCCGCCGACGTCTGCGAGTTGTCGGCACCAGCTCCTTGTTGTGCCGATCCCGGCACGACTTCTCCAGTGGTTGGAGGCGGGCTGATACTCCTCTCAGCCGCCGCTCCCACTGTGTCCCAGGTCTCTTATTCACCTTGGTCCACGGGGTCCGAAGAAGGAATATCCTGCGATAACACAAGATTCAACTGTCAGAGCATAGTACTCATTGGAAAGTACTCGACTACACCATTCGCGGTACCCACCTCCTGGTTGGTTGTCTCGGTGATCTTCAACTTCTTGGCGGCGCGTTTCCGCGCCACATTGCGCGGCCTCCTCGGCGGCGCAGGAATGCTAGCTTTGAGGCTAGCTGGCTTCTCGACGATGAGTGGAATGTTCGGTAAACCAGGGCGGCTGAACCTAGACCGAAGCTGAAATCGCTCTTGGAGTGTCTCCTCATCTCATCGTCCGAGGTGTCTTCGATGGTGACAGTGTCGTCACCCTCACCGACTTCGTGGCGCTCCTTCGCCTTGCCCTTCCCCTCTGCTGGTACATCTTCAAGCTGTGGGGGAGAGGGTGGATCGGAGATGAACTTCACAACATCATCCTACAGTACACAACATATGTGAATACGACTATATCAGGCAAATCAGTACTCGGAGGCTTCGATCACGACTACTGACCTTGTTTGGTGGACGTGCTGCGGAGTACTCAGGGACCGGACACAGCGTATACGGCGGCATGTCTTTGAAGATCTTGCCCAGCCTCTCGATGATATCATCATCTCGGACCTCGTCGCCGGGCATCCGCAACGTATCCTCGTTGCCTATGTACTGATACCCGAGGGTATCGCAAGCCATCAGCGGCTGCACCCTCCTCTTCATGAAGCTGAAGGCCACATGTTCGGCCCTCGGTCCGGCCTCTCTAAGGGCCTTGATCTTCTTCTACAGCTCGGGTAGTTGAATACCCTCCTGCATCGTCGGCTCCGTGTTCCACCACGGTCTATGCTTTGGCTGCTTCCCGCTCGGCTTCAGCAGCTCCGGATGATGGTTGCTGATGTAGAACCACTTGGCTTTCTAGTCCTGGTTTGACTCTATCAACTTGTACGCCACGTACTGGTCAGCAGCGTCTTCACGCTCCTGGATGCCAGCACCCCCGACTACTCGCGGATAGTTGGTGCTGGGTTGCGGCTTCAACCGGAAGAACTTGCGGAATAGAATCCAGTGGGGCTTGATACCCACAAACGCCTCACAGAAATGGCCGAAGACAGAGACGTGGAAAACACCGTTGGGATTCAGATTGAGGTACTCGATGGCGTAGTACCTGAGCATGCCCTTGAAGAAGTCACTGGCGGGCAGCGCCAGTCCACGCTCCACGAACCGGGCGAACATGGGGATCTCGTCCGGGTTTTTCTCCATTAGATACGGGTCACCCGTGGCGGCGCGCCACAGATCCATTTCCTTCTCCCGAAGAAATCCGCTGTTGACCAAGGCGAGCAGATCCTCGGTCTTCAACTTTGCCTTCTTCCACTCTTTGGCCGGATTGGGGCGCGGAGTGGATGGCGGCGACGACTCCTGGCCGGCATCTTCAGCTTCACTGCGGGTCCTCTTCTTCGTCGTGCCGGTCTTCATGCTCTTGGCTGGGGATGACCTCATCCTCCAAGTAACGGGTGTCTTCACTCGCATCCGCTCGGAGGCTACACTGGCGGCAGACTGCGGCGGTGCGTATAGATCTAATCTATTGTGCGGTGGCGGCGGTGGCGGCAGCAGTAAAGCAGAACGGCATAGGTGCAGATCTATTCGGTGACTACTACTGCAGGGAATGACAAACCCTAAGGGGCTCAGCGCTTATTTATAAGCTATCGGGCGGCGATACACTAACCGAATGGATAAGCGCCAGGTGGGTGACTCAGCGGCGGCAGCCCGTCTCTTCACCTTCAAGTACTCGATGCTCCTCACCTCGGGGGCTCGGCTACGTCAGATTGATTCCGTGGGTTATTACAAGCTTCAAGACCCACTCAGGACACATTCTACAATCAAGATGACCCTTTAATTCGAGAGGAGGTACTCGACTCAAGGCTCGGGGGCTCCGTGCCACGTGTCCTTCGGTTTTTTCTCCGGATTTTACGGGATAAGATTGACAGAACTTCAGATTGACCCTCAGCTTGAATCTACGATTCGACCTAAGGCTCGGGGGCTACATTCCATATGGAATGCGATTCTCCGAATCGCATTTTCCATATGGTTCCTTCGTCAAGACAACACGAGTACTATTGAAGACCTTCAAGAGAAGAACTCGGGGACGCTTGGGAACTACTCGAGAAGACTTCAAGACTACTCAAGGATCAGCTGGAGTACCTTCCAGCCTCGGGATGATTCAAGTACTCTTGAGGACTTTTGGCTTGTAGAACTCGGGGACGCTCAAGGACTACTCGTCAAGGCCATCAAGACTACTCGAAACCATCCTGCTCGACTACAAAGTACTCGGGGGCTTGTCGTATGGACATCCCTAAGCCCACTACTCTGGTGGGTACCAGGACCGACTACTCGGTGGGCCCCTGGGACTACTCAACTTGTGCTACACAGTACCTGTTGGCGTGGAGCGCAAGGACTACAGAGGAATAGTACTCGGTTAGGAAGCTGTACATGTCCGGATCCATGTAAAGTACTCCTAGACGTACACGACTAGTACTCTCTCCTCAAACCGACTTGTAACCCTGCCTCCCGAGGCAGGGACCCCTCTCTCATCATCCGCATCATCTTGTAAACACACCCAATCAATCCAGAGCTACGCAGCATACAGGACGTAGGGTATTACGCACATTACGGCCCGAACCTGTCTAAATTGTGTGCCACGTGTCTCTTCCTTCGAGTTACCGATCTCGGCGAGGCCACATTCATCTACCTCGGGTACTCCCCTTGGTAGGTTGCCGGTCTAAAACACCGACACTACTGCCCGTTGACGACCTCTTGGTCCTACTCACAGCTCTTAGCTGAGGCTCTGTTGCCTTCTAGATCGACTATGACCTACAAGAGTTCAGGATTGACAGACTGCGTTGTGCCACTACACAGCGACCGTGTTTGACTCAGGTCGACACGGGTGCTCCTCTCAATTACTATGACCTTCTGAAGGTCGGCATGCTTCTACAACCCCGCCGGGACCTTGGCCATGCCTTTGCTACCCGGGCACCTCTCCACATCAGTCAAGACATATTAGTTGCCATGCAAGCATGTGTATAAAGGCTTCGTAAGCTACAAAAGACCTTGGCCCAATGCCAATTACAAGGTGCAAACATATTAAAGGTCCTGATCTACCTTACATGGTGCCTACGACGCAACCTAGACTGATGAAGCGCGTCGCAAGCTTTCTTCTAGCTTCAGGACCTACTTGGAGACCTCCACCGCCGCCGAGGTCGCGGCTGCCACACAGCCACCTCTACTCTAGCCCCAGAAGGTTTCCTGTGGAGTCCCATCTTTTGCTAGGGTGCTCTCACAAGATTCCAAATTGGACCAGCGTCACCTCAGGTCTTTCCCGGCGCAGCATAGTGGTTCCCAACACCACATTAGGCCCTTGCTCACAAGGTCCGTCAAGGCATGTACTACCCCATGCTGCACCTGGATTCCTCACTAGGCGCAGGCGCAGAGATTGGTGGAGTTCTCCCAACTTCGCAACCATTCTTCTAGCTCCAAGAGATGATACTCTAGCATTATGATCGGGTGGACGCACACAAGACCAAGGCACTGCATAATTATCAAGCGGCTTCACCATGGTACTCCTACTTGGTCCCAGAAGTAAGTCATGAGACCCCCTATTTGTAGCAGCGGAGCTCGGTCTTGGCTGTCATTTGTCCTTCAGCTGGCGTGGCATTCTTATCCGCAACACTATTACCACATGGAGCGCGAGGTCTTTGTCTACTACCGGAAGCGCTGACATGTCTGTCACGAGCCTGATGACAACTTTTCAGCTTTTGTCTCATAGTGGCAACAACTGCATCTCTGCTTGGGGCAGGTCCTGTGCTCGTACAGTACGTCTGTGGGTCACTACATGACAAGATTCTTGGCGTCTGGTACTGCCCTGCAAAGATTCTGGATAACTTGTCTTATTCAACGGGAAGAGCATCTTAAAGCACAAGCAGAAGGCCATAGGTTCTCGATTTATTCTTCGAGCATCAACCCGACCTTGCAGGTCGCCTTACTGCACGGGGGCTACTCCACGAGTGCGTCTTGTGACGCCCTCTTTACCTACGTCGCGTCAACCTACCAGAAGCGAGCTTCCACCGTCCCTCCGCTCGACCTCCCTTTGGTCAGCATAGGGACCTACCTCGAAGGCATGATGATCTTCCCTGACTCCGGTCAGGTCGGCGGTTCTTCAACAACTACAGCGCCTTGTCTTCACTTCAAACCCCTGGATCTGCGTTCCAGGAGCTTGATGTTCGACTTCGTGTGCGCTCAGAAGATTTTCTTTTTTGGATCCCCGTGCACCTTGCGCGACCTCGACGGTGCCATGATGTCGTCTCAGCCACTACGCCTACACGTCGATCGGGGGCTTGAGAGACATGGGTACCCATGGGTCTCCACTGACCAGGGTCCCGGAGGTCCCTGTCAAGTGGACCCGACCTGTCAGAAGCCCCACCGACCTGAAAGTGTACCCGGAGACCTTATCCACAACCCCGGCGACCTTGGAAGACCCCGGACGACCTTATCCAGATCCCGGAGGACCCGTAGGGCTTGTGGTGCAAGGCTCTTCACCAGGTCGCGGTAAGGCGCCGCTAGTAGGTCCGCAGATCGCGGGATTCGCCCTGTAATCACGGAAGGCGACCTTCCTAACTTGTAACCGACCCCGATGAGGGTCCACCGACCTCGAATGGAAGCCCTAGCCCGTTGACCATATAAGGCGGCCTAGAGCTCCGTTCGAGGGGACTTCCCATTCACGCATAATTCCACCGCATACTGGACGTAGGGTTTTACTCTCCGGAGGCCTGAACCAGTCTAAATCCTTGTGTTCTTAGCCATTCTCGCCGCATTCTGAGTTCATCCTACGAACTACCACCTATGCTCTTAGGTCCCGATCCTCTCCAATCAACCTACAACCGCTTGGGTCGCCCCTAGCGGATTTGTCCAGGTCTCACCCCCTGACATTCATGAAGAACATGAGCCTCTAACTTATGAACAAACACCGAAGATAGAGTAAATCATTCGTCAAGTGGACCGAAAGACCTTGTTCATCAAGAATAGGAGCCTCTAAATGATGAACGAACAAAGAACACATGAACGAATCACTCATATATGCTAACACTACTTTATATGAAATAGCTGAATAACTGAATTAGATCAAAGTCAAACAATAAAATAAAGATACAAGAGAACTCAGACCTAGATCCCAAAGTAGACTTGGAACCTGAAGTAGAACTACTCTAGCTTACCTCCTAGCCTTGGAAACCAAAAGTGAGAGATGAGTTAGAAAGTGAGTTGGGTAAGAGATGAGTCCTCTCACATCTATTTATAGGCCCAGGACAGCTTCGGGAGAATGGCATGAACACCCCAGGAATGGATCAGGAGCCAGCCAGGAAGCACCACGTGGAAGGCTGAGATGAGCCGACACAAGGTCGGTTCGGCCGACCTGTGGGGTCGGCCGACCCCTTGTGGGCCCACCTCGGCCTGTGCTTCTTCGTGGTGGCTGTCCTGTGGGTCCTTAGGTCGGTCCCCGGTGTCCACCTAGTTTTGAGGCGGTTTGCCTGCCTGTGGGCCCTTCAATCCTTGTGATGTTGATGTGTCGCCATCTGATTCGTCGGGGTTGCTTCCCTTGGATTGATGACATGGCTTGCATGCATGGGATCCTAGGTGGCAGCCCTTCCTTGGCTGAGGTGACGTGGCTTGGCCCATAGAAGGTGAGTTGTCACTTCTTTTATGCTTATTTTACCTACAATCACAAAATCTCCAAGGACAAGTGGAACTACATTATTCTTAACTAAATGCGTGTAAGAAATGTCTTTTGCTCCTTTATTTATGAGTATATTGACGGCTAAAGTAGGTACTTAACAGCCGTCAACAACCGGCCCGGGCTATTGTGACCCAGGTCAGTGCCACCAGATAACTGGCCACTTACACCGAGTACCGTAGCTTGAACTCGAACTTCATACAACACAAACATGTGATCTAACTAGATCAAACTAGGCTAGTCATGCAAACAGATTCGTGTTCTACTATGTCTATTAAACAGGATCAAAGGGTCGTGTTCATGAAGAATACGAGCCACTAACTTATGAACAAACAACGAATACATGAGTAAATCATCCGTCAAGTGGATCGAAAGGCCTTGTTCATCAAGAACAGAAGCCTCTAAATGATGAACGAACGAAGAACACATGAACGAATCACCCATATATGCTAACACTACTTTATATGAAATAGTTGAATAACTGAAGTAAATGAAAGTCATACAATAAAATAAAGATACAAGAGAACTCATACCTAGACCCCAAAGTAGACTTGGAACCTTAAGTAGAGCTACTCTAGCCTACCTCCTAGCCTTGGAAACCAAAAGTGAGAGAGGAGTTGAAAAGTGAGTTGGGTAAGAAATGAGTCCCCTCCCTTCTATTTATAGGCCTTGGACAACTTCAGGAGAATGGCGTGAGCACCCCGGGAGTGGACCAGAAGCACCCCGGGAGCACCCCGGTTCACCCACCTAGGATTCGGTTTTTGCCTAGTTTTCACCTCCACCGCCTCAAGCACCTTCCAATGCACGCTACAGTGCCAAGTGGCGCGTGGGGAGCAGAGGAATGAGGGGTAGAAGCAAGTCTCCCTTGGCCTATAAATAGATGGAGAGGGGGCTCATTTAGAGACACACCATCTCACCCAAGGATGAGAGCTTCCCTTCAAAGGAGAGGCCTCTCCTTGCTAGATTAGAGAATAGGAGAGTGAGAGAGGGATTTGTATATCTATGGATGCTTCGTTCTTCAATTAGAATAAAGTGGGTATTTTCTAAGTAGCATTCATTCATAGGTGATATGTTCTTGTGTCCTTCGCTTGTTCTTGATTTAGAGGCTCGCGTTCTTCACGAACACAACCTCTCGATCTTTTAGCATAGGTTCATAAGTGCTCATATCCGTTTGTATGCATGTTCGTAATTTAGAATAAAGTGGATATGCTTGCATGCTCTGATTAGAATAAAGTGCGTTCATGATTCCTTTCTAATAGTTTATGCTAGGTTGCATGAGTAGCCTTTTTCCTGTGCTAGTGTGTAGATCCTGGGTTTATGCGTTCATCTACTGCATGTCGTTCGTATACGTTGGAAGCATAGAATGGGACCGAGTGCTCTCTCATATGCCTTTAGTATAAGCTAGTAGAACCTATAGTGAGTGAGATCAGTTCTCTTGGTCGTAGTTCTATTAGTACAGATGTAACACCCTAAAATTCCATCACCAAAATAATGTAAGCAACATGGTGTTTAGAATTAATTTTCTAAGGAATTAATTAAATTATCAAATAAATTTGGCCTTTAAATATTTAAATATCATTTGGATAATTTTAGAAGCAATAAGTGCTTGTGCATCATAATTTGAATGCATGGTTTATGTTTGTTTGAGTGAAGTTTGCAAAGTTTGAAAACGAGTTTGAAAAAAAAGGAAACCCTTCCCTCTCTCTCCCTTTCTCCTTTTCTAGCCCAACCCACCTCTCTCTTCTCCCCTGCGGCCCAACAGCTTTGCGGCCCACCTCTCTTTCCTCCGTCCTTTCTTTTTCGTTTTCTCTACCGGCCCGCCAGCCTACCTCTCCTGCGTGGCCCAACTAGGCCTTTGTCTTTTTTTTCCCGCGGACCAACAGCCCGCGCGGCCCAACGGGCACCGCAGCCCGGCCTTCTCTCCCTCCCCCTCTCTCTTCTGGTCACCGACAGGCCGGCCCCACCTATCGGCGCCATCCCCTACCTCCGGCTCCCCTCCCCTGCTTCGCAGTGCCACGGTCGCCGGCCGTTTCCCCCGCGTCTCCCACGCCTACCCTCCTTCAATCCTCTCCTTCAATGCGCAGTGAAGCATTGGCTGCCGCATCCTCTTGATTGCCTTGAAGCCGCCGGCGCCCGCCATGGCATTGAAGGCCATTTCTCCCGGCCGTCGCCCCCCTTCCCCTTCTCGCTCTATAAAAGTCGACCCAAGGGCTCCTGCAGCTGCCCCTCCCCACCAATCGAGCCCCCGCACTCTCTCCTCGCTCCCGCACGCGCCGCCGCCAGGGAGTTCCGCCGCCGCACCATTGCCGGCACCCTCCGGAGCTCCTCGTCGTCGGTGAACAACTCCTCGGCCTCCTCGCGTCTTCCCTCGTCGCACGCTCCGCTCGCACGAGGATCCCGCGCCCGGAGCCTTCTCCTTCCCCCGTCGGACCGAGCTACGCCCCAAATCCCCTGCCTTCTTCCCCGGAGCGCCGCCCGAGCCCGATCTCCTCCGCCGCTTCTTCCCCGACACCATTTTAGCACTTGGAGCTTCGCATGGTGGTGAGAAACTTGCCCCTCCTCGTTTCCTAGCACCTAGAGCTCCGCAGCGCTCCCCGCCGCTCGCCGGCCGTGCGCCATCCGCCCCGCCGGCCGTGACGCCCCAACCGTCGCCCGAACCACCTCCTTGAGCTCCTAGATAGCTTCGCCATCTTCTTAGCTTCGTGTAGGATCAAACCACGCTTGTTTTCGTGGCCGGGAGCCCCCTTTCCGTGTCTCGCCGGCGACCCGCCGCCGCGCGCCGACGTGCGACGCGGCCTCCGGCGTGTCCGTCGTCGCCTGGGAGCATGCGTGCGTCACCCGCCGTTAAATCAGGCGCGGACGGCCAAGATCTTCCCAGCCCTCGAGTCAAACCGGCTCCATACCGGTCAGTGGTGGCGATTTTGCTAAAGAGCCCCTCGGCTTATTCGTTTTCGCAAGCCGGTCCTTCCACCTTTAAGTTTCCTCGCAAATAGGTCATTTCTTTTATGTTTAAGCCCCTGCCCTTGTTAGTTTTTTCACCCGAAGTCCTGTATAGGTCCTTTTGCGCTTTAGACCCTCTGTTTATATGCATAATTATGTTTAGGTCCCTGATTTCTTGCAGTTAAGCCCCTGAAAGCCAAGTTTTCTCAGAATCTAGCCCCTAAACCTTGTTTAAGCCATATCTTTTCCGTCTCTCGTCCGTTTTTAGCGTTTTAGGTGTCTACGCGATCGTCTCAGCGAGCCCGTTACTTTAGTAGCGTGTTTGTAGCCTTTAGACCTGTTTGATGAATTGTTTTATTTATTGTATGCTTTATTTGTGTGCTCGTAGATCTCGTGCCAGTTTCAAGTGATCAGCCAGTTGGAGTTGATCAAGGGCAACTTTTTGAGGAAGAAGAACAGTTTTTAGGCAACGAAGGCAAGTGGTCTTCTCCCCCTGCATGATTCTATTTTATCCTATGTAATTGCATGACAATTAAGTTTATATTTATTCTGATATTGCATTAAATTGATGGGAACACCCTTTTTAAGGACTTACCTAGATTTTTATCCACAATCCTTGGAACAACCCGGTTTAATAAATGTTTTTGGGTAGAATATGCTAGTTTCTCAAATTGGGTTGGATAAAATGGTTTTTCATGGCAAAGGCTTGTATGTTTAATGATGATGATGCTTTTTTGTAATACAAGATCGTATGATTTAATCGGAACATTGAGAACCACCCAAGAAAACATGTGCAACCACGGTGTCATATGGCTCTGACCTTAGCCAATTAATTAGGTGTGCGATTGATCTGATGGCCCTTTTCCGAAAGGAGCAGAGGGGGATCCGGGTTGCAGGGGTATAGCCCAGTCCTTTTGGGGTAGTAGCCTTTGCTAAGGTGCTGACCACTAGGGAGGGTTATGGTCCGCCCTGATCCGTAACTATGCGGGTCGTTAGTCTTTTGCATGCCTTTGTAAAGGCTTCGTAGTGTCCCTATGCAATCACACCTCGGAAGTGTGGTATGATGCCTAGCTAGCATCACATGGTTGGGTCCAAAGTTCTTCGGAACTTTTACGCGAGCTCTGGGTAAAGTGTGCAAACCTCTGCAGAGTGTAAAACTGATCGATCAGTCGTGCTCACGGTTATGAGCGGCTTGGACCCTCACATGATTAATAAACTTAAAGATGAATTTAAATCGTGGTTCAATGAGTTTTGAGATGAGTTGTTTATAAGTTTCTTAAGTGGGTTGGTATAAACTTACATCTAGTAACTAGGCGTTCTTTAATTAAAACTTGACCAACATTAAAATGCTAACCGCTGCAAAACCATAGCCTATCCTTGGTAGCCTTGCATCTTCCCCCACTTGTTGAGTACCAACCATAAGTGTACTCATCCTTGCTTACCGCTGTTCAGAAGAGAACAATGGTGAAGAGTTCTACAGCGACTTTGAGGAGTTCTGAGGCATGCGTTTTCCCCCAGTCAAGTGCCTGTGGAAGCAGAAGACGAAGAATCTTCATGTAGTTATCGTTTTCCGATGTTAAAGACCTTCGTGTCTCCTGTATGAGTGTAATAAGATGTTAAACCCCATGTTATGTTTTGAATGATGTGTATGATATTACACTCGTTTTGTCTATCATATGTGTGTAACTTGATCCTGGCGCACATATGAGATGCATTTGGTTTCTCTTCGAAAATCAGGTGTGACAACAGAGTGCCATAGTCTGTTGGCTACGATAGTAACCACAACGTGGACGTTGTGACATGCTACCGGTTATCATTCATTCGGCTTATCCCAAGGTTAGGTAGAGCCAGTCCAGGAGGTGGTGACAATCCTTTGGCCCTCGTTGATCCTCCACGGCTAGATATAGTCAGAACTCTGTTCCACATAGATCCGCGTACCGGAGTCGCCTGTTAAGTCAGGGCTATCGGTACCCTAAGCCAAGTTCTATCTAGAGATCGACCTTTAATCTCATCTATAGTGCTATCTTTAGGAATCCTCTCTATCCTAGCTTCTTATCTGAGTGTGTCCTTGGACTGACCAGTACGAAGTTAGTGCACACATGTTCCCTTGGATTCGATACCCTTGGAATACTCTGAGGTGAAAGCTACAACGGTATCCGTGCGCTTGCAGATTTATTCATGTAACAGTAAAATACCCAACAAGCTTTCTGGCGTTGTTGCCGGGGAACGGTTGATGTATCTATCCTCGTACCCAGTGGTCCTCGTATCTTTTATTTTTCTTTGTTTCTACCTTTACCCCCGTTACCCATGGTGAGGCCATCCTTTCACGACCTCTCCACCTCAACTTACGAGTTCAACGATCCATCAACGTCTTCATCCAACCATGAACTCAACACCGACCTTATAGCCATGGTTCGGAATCAACCCATCTCCGGAGCTAATAATGAAGATCCCCATGACCATTTGATAAAGTTCGAGAGGTTGTGTTCATCCCTGGCTCCCCAAGGAATGACACAAAAATCCTTGAGGCTAAAGTTGTTTCCTCTCTCTCGCAAAGAGGGCGGAGCAATGGTACACTCGCGCCATAGGGCGTGTGAACGATTGGGTAAAACTCCGAGTTGACTTCTATTGTTCTTTCAACCTTGCGAGACACATAGTGTTTCTTCCGAGTGACATCCGCAACTTTATGCCATTAGAGGAGGAGACCATAGGCAGTGGCGGACAGAAATGATATTGACGCCTAGGGCCACTTGCTAAAGCGACTAAAATACCAAAATCCTCCCACATGACAATATAACGGTAATACGGTACGATAGCGCACAAAGGCAACAAAAACCATGATTTTGAGTATATCTCAATTCAAAGTTGAAGCATACAATGAAATTTATTAAAAATTGCAGAAAAGTAATGCATTACTATATTACCTAACTAGTGCCAGTTTGTTAATCCTCGTCCTCGTCTACCATTTCTTCATAAATAGTAGGAAGTGAAATTGAGCCCACACAAGTAGAAAAGAAATTAGGGAAGCAATATAAAAAATAAATTAGTAAACAAATGATAAATGGCAAGGAAACATACCACTAGAAGAACAACTATTCCGAGACCTTGGAAGCAATTTTTCTTGACTCTTTAGTTCTTGATAATATTCTAGAATCTTTTCATTTTCAATGCTTGCAAAAATATCTCTTTCAATATAGCATATCATTCGATGATTTAACCAAATATTACCCATCTTATTTCTTGAGTCTGTCTTGACAAATTTCATAGCTGAGAAGGCTCTTTCAACTGTAGCAGTTGCAACCGGCAAAATCAAGACTAACCGAATGAGGTGATAAACCAATGCAAAATTGGTGTTCATATTAGCTTTAACCATCTTGATAGCCAGATCACCAATGTCATTACAATTTGCAAACGAGGAGTCATTTCTCACCTCATTCATAAACACTCTAAGTTGTTCTGCAAGGCTGATAACTTCATACCCATCAAAATCAGCATCATAAAGCTTAGCCAATTCTACTACTTGTTGTAAGTTATAGTTGGCAAAAGAATTCTTTGGATCCAAACAGGCCATGCATCTCAATAATTTAGTAGACCTCTCAGAAAAGCGATTGTTGAATTCCATAATTATCTGATCATACACCACATTATAGATTTCATTCTTGAAATGATGATAGTAAGTAACTAATTGCCCTCCACGCCCCCGTGAGCGACCTCTAAGAGTTAGTGTATCCTCCATATTTGGTATGACAACATTATGATTGAGACAAAAAGTCTTTACCTCCTCAAATAATTCCTCCCACCCATCCTCACGGGCATCATGAATTGTACGTATTGTTGCCCCAATCAAACCCACAGCTCGAACAATATTTTGGTCTTTCCTTTGTAAACATTGTGACAAGTCATTAGTTTTGCCCAATAATTTGATCATAAGATGCAAAATCAGCACATATTCAAAAGTCTCAATTTGCCTTAACAAACCAGAAGCTGCATATTTTTTATCCCCATTTGATGCATCATCAGCCACAATCTCCAGTACTCTAAAACAGCATCCCACATGAGAACAATACGACATAAGGTTTTGTGATGTGAACCCCATCTAGTATCCCCAGGTCGTGCAAGGTTGGTTTCTTGATTTTTCCCTCTCCCTGGAAAAATCTCACCCATCTCCAATTGATTCACAAGTTTAGCATGATGTTGTTGGGCCAATTGATCCTTTTTCTTACAAGAAGCATTAACTGTGTTTACAATTAAAGTGGTGGTTCCAAAGAAATCAAAGATAGAAGAACAACACTTGGCGACTGAAACAACCACTAATTGCAATTGGTGTGCAAAGCAATGTATGTAAAAAGCATGTGGATTCTCATCCAATATCCGTCTTTGCAACCCATGAAATTCCCCTCTCATGTTTGATGCCCCATCATACCCTTGACCACGAATCCTAGAAATTGATAACCCATGATAAGAAAGCATACCATCCAAAGCCTTTTTTAGAGATGAAGATGTTGTGTCTGCAACCTCTCTCAACCCAAGGAATCTCTCAATCACTTCACCTCGTGCATTGACATACCTACAAAGTGTTAGAAGCAAAGTTAGTAGGTTATTACAGCTATAATTAAAATAAAAACAGCAACACAAATATTAGAAATATACCTCAAAACAACAGCCATTTGCTCCTTAATTGAACAATCCCGAGCCTCATCAACAAGAATAGCAAAGTGCCCATCCCCAATATCTTCAATAATGGCTTTGGTGATCAATTCTGCACATGCTCTACAAAGGTTTTTTTGAATCTTGGGTCCGGTCATCTGATTTTTACTGAACAAATTTGCTATATCTTTATTCTTATTTTTGTACCATTCTAGCAACTCCAAGAAATTCCCCTTATTGTTAGAGCTTTTAGATTCATCATGTCCACGAAAAGCATGTGCTTGCAATAAAAGAAATCTAACAACTCCCAATACAACAATCAAACGACCTTTGTATATCTCCTCAGATTTCTTGCTTTCACGCCTCATAACATGTGATACACTTTGCCTCTGGTTCTTGAAGGCCTCATACACCGCTCTAGACTTATTGTGGTCGATGCCATTACCATGAGCATCAATTAGTTCACGCCCATCCTTCCATCCACGAAACCCATTAACCGTGAAGGCATCAACACCATAATTTTCAGCTCTTGGTTGTTTAAAGAGATAACAGTAGAGACAAAAGGCAGCATCTTTAGCAACACTATATTCCAACCATGGATGATTTTCAAACCACTTATCATGAAAAGACCTATTGCGACCATATATCTTTCTTACTGGATATTTATGACCTTTTGGTTGGCATGGACCTTTCAAAATATATGCTCTTATGGCTGCATCCCTAAGGTTCGGATTCATTTGCTCAATTGGCATGCGTAGTCCAGGATCAGAAATAATGTCACCATCATTAAGTACAACATTAGGATCATTGCTACCAACCATTCCCTCTGTTTCCGGTTCATCATTCACATTGGCATTACTAGTTTCTCCTATTTCCTGTTGTGCTGTGCCTGATGTTCCACCTAATTCCGGTTCTGTATGTTGCACAAAAGATGGGCCTGATGAAATTACCGGAGTAGGCGCCGGAGAAAAGAAAGATGTCAGTGTCGCTGTCGGGGTTCTCTACCGCCGGTAGTAAATTTGTATCGATCGTGCGTCGGGCTCGGATGGTTAGCACGGGAGACAACGGGATTAGACTGGTTCGGGCCTTGGAGGAGTAATACCCTACGTCCAGTGTCGAGCAGCCGTGTTCCCGAGCTAGGGGTGCTTGTAGTAGGGGTTACAAGCTGGTCGGGAGAGGGTGTCGGACCCAAGTCCCTTGAAGTAGTGTTCGATCTGTAGGAGGTCTAACCCTTGTAACGGTTGCTGGGTTGTCCCATCGTGCGTCGCTGTCCGTCAGGACGGATTGAAGTGGAGTCGCGCTACTTGGTCGTGGGAGCCGCCGCGTGGCCGGGCTTGGCTGTTCACCCCGGAACGCTTGGCACCTCCTCCGAGTAGTTCGCTGTTGTCTTAGCCTGCCCGAGTACTTGACTAGCCCGCCACGTTTGGGCCTAAGTCTAGGCTCATACTCGTCATAGGGGGTGCTTGAGTGCCTCGGGCTGAGCTTGCATGTGGCAGAGTGGGAGATGATGTTGATGGGATGGCCGTGCAGCCGGACAGACCAGCATTAGGCTCTTGTCGGGACCAGCTGCTTGCATGACCGCCAGCTGGTGTATTTGCATGGCATGGGGAATCGTTCCCCCACGCGTTTCGATGGTGGTGCTCGGGCCCCGGGTTCGCGCCGCGTGTCATGGCCCACGCACCAGTCGGAACCGGGGGGAGGTCGTGCGAGGCGGAGACTTCTCGTGCGGGGCGGAGACTTCTCGTGCGAGGCGGAGACTTCTCGGGGTGATCCCTCTTGTAGGGAACTGGTCGGAGATGCTGCCAACTGGTCGGAGACTTGACGTCTTGCCAGTGTGGGTCTTGTCCGGGGTCCTCAGTCCTCCTCGTCTTGAATCTTGGCCTTGACATTGTCAACGGTGTTGGATTACCTTGTGTTTAAGGGAGATCTTTTCGCCGTCAAAGGGGGCCCTAATCCGGGCCCTCGTCAGTAGCCCCCGAGCCTGAGGGGGAGTCAAGGAGTCGCACTCAGGCTCAGTTGGACGATCCTGGTGTTGATGATGTTCTTCGTGTTCTCGGTGGGTGCGCGCGAGCGCATCCGCCGGATGTAGCCCCCGAGCCCATGAGTGAGTTGAAGACTCGCTCGCGGGCTTTTATGTGTGATTGTTGCCGTTGTAGCCCAGGGACGCCTTGTCGGGGTAGTCGTGGTCGTCGTGGTAAATGCGGGCGTAGTAGTGGGCACGGGCATTTCGGCCGATGTGACGGACGTGACCGTTCCATCATGACCACGCGCAGGCATTGCAGGTCCGTACTCCGTGGGGATCGAGGCGTCGTGTGAGTGGGCGCCTGTTTCGTCGGGGCGCGCGCGAGTGGGCGAACGTTTCGCTGACACGGCGGGCCCGGCGTCGAAGGCGAGGGGCCGCACTTGCCCTTTTAAAACCGCGCGTCGGGCACGGGTTCAGGACTTTGCTTTCCCAATATCTTCTTCTTCTTTGCTTGCATCCCGCTCCTCGTGTTCCTTCACATCCGTAGCGCCACCACCTCTTGCGCCTCCAGCCCGTCCAAGACTCCGCCGCCGCGATGTCGAACTGGACGCGCTCCAATGTGTCTCGCGAGCAGCTACTTCGTCTCGTCAAGGCGGGCTAGCTTCCTCCGCTCACCGTCGCCGTGGAGTGGAGGGTGCCCGGCGACGAGTCCGTGTCGCGCCCTACCAAGGGGTTCGTGGTCTCGTTCGTGGCCTTCCACGAGCGCGGCTTCTCTGTCCCCGCCGGGCGGTTCATCCGCGGAGTTCTCTTCGAGTACGGGCTCCAGCTGCAGCATCTCAACCCGAACAGCATCCAGCAGATGGCGGCGTTCGAGGCGATGTGCGAGGGGTACCTAGGAATCAGTGCCCATTGGCACCTTTTCCGGTACTTCTTCAAGTTCGCGTGCTTGAAGGAGGGTTCCCGGGCGGCGACGATCGGCTGTGCCAACCTCCGGATGAAGCAGGGCCGGGGTGATGACTACATCCCGGTGTCCCTGACCAGCTCGAACAGCGGCTGGCACAAGGGGTGGTTCTATCTGCGGAACGACCCCGAGTTCGCGCTTCCAGCGTACACCGGAAATTCCATCGGCCAGTCGCGGAGGAACTGGTCGGACGGCCCCGTGAAGGCGGAGCAAGAGAAGATCCTCAAGGATCACTGGGCGGTGCTGAGGCGCCTTCGAGGAGCCGGGGTTACCTTGTCGGAAGTCCTCGGGCAGTACCATGCCCGAGGAGTTGTGCCGCTGCGGAGGCGACCGATTCGTCTCTGCGAGATGACGGCCGACCGGGCCCCCTGGACGGGGACTGTGACCGCCCCGACCCTCCCGTTGCCGCTTGAGGTCTAGCGCCGCATGGCGCAGGCGATCAGGAAGTCGACCTACTCGTGGCCGCCGGCGCGGCTGCTCCCGATGCTCCCCCACGAGGGGACTGAGAAATTTGTGAGTCATCGTCTTCTCGATACGTCTCGGTCGTTCTGTGTTCTTTGTTGTGATGTTGACCTTCTCGGAGACCTTCTGCTCCGACTGACTCCTCTGTCTTCTTGTTGTTGCAGTTGAGGTGTGCACACCTTGTTCCGGCCAAGGCGCCTCTCCCGGAGGAGGCGATCTTCAACCGGAACAAAGCGGCCGCGGAGAGGCGGCGCACCGCGCGCAAGGCGCAGCACAAAGAGTGCGAGATCGCCAAGCGCAATCGGAACGACAACCGCATCAAGAGGCGGAAGGCGGGGGAGCGTGGTGTCTCCTCCAATGAAGACCCGTCGCCGGAGCCGTCGTGGAGCGGCGACGTGGCCAGCGCGGCGGTGGATTGGAGGGACATGTTGCGGTCGTCCTCATCGTCGCCTCCCCGCGCCACAGAAGTGTCATCGTCGCGGCGGCCACAGATGGCCGCGCGCGACAAGAATGCGGGCTCGAGCTCGCGACCAGCAGCTCGCCCCACCCGAGAGGACCAGCGGGTGGTCCGCCCTCGCGTGGCGCCCAGCGGGACGGCGCCCCCGAATTGCAGAGAGCCCCGCCTCGTCAAGCCGACCCTCCGAGGCGGTCGGAGGAGCGGCCGGCTCCAGTCCGCCAGCTCTTCGACGGTTCCGACCGCCCCGACTATGACTCCCTGCAGAGGCACCGGTCGCGGGCGAGGTCAACAGACTCGGCGTCGGTGCCGAGCGCGCTGCAGGAGGCGGATTCCGGTGCCGCCCCGCGGCGCCTGCAGTCATTGCTTATCCGGGGCGACGGAGCCCCGGATGTTCATGTTCCCTCGACGCTGGCGGGGGCCAAGGATCAACCCCGGCCGTGGCGGAGATCGGAGGATCTACCCCCGAGCAGTTAGGGGAGCGCAGCGCCGCTGTCGAGGCGGCGGATCGAAGTGGGGCAGCCCCCGAGTTGGCGGGCTCCAAGCGCGCAGCCCCCGAGCAGGGCTCGTCGGGCCGCCCGGCGAAGAAGTCCCGGGTGCGCTCCAAGATGTAAGTTTTCGTCCTCAGAGCCTCCATCGCGAACTCTTCAACTTGCCTTGCTTGTTAACATCGGTTCTATCTTCTCGTAGGCATGCCGACACCGGTGTGCTCAGCCTCGCGCCCCTAAAGCGCTTGGCCTTGAGCGCACGGGTCGTGGCCTCCGAGCCCCGTCCCCAGCCTCCATACGCCGAGCCGCTCCCGGTGCAGGTCGAGGAGGGGTTGGCCGTGGCCACCGTGGTGGAGGAATCGGGCGCGCCGCCCCCCGCCAGTGGCCACCGCCGTCGTTGAGGAGGGACGGACGGTCACGGAGACGATCGCCCTCCAAGCAGCTTTGGAGCCACTAGCCGAGGCCGGCGCGGGTGGTGAGGACGTGGTGATGGTGCCCGCTGACGATGGTTTGGCGCCATCCCCACCAGCAGGGGTGCTGGGCACCGCAACATCAACGGCGCCTGAGTCTTCAACGGCCGCGGGCGCAGCGTCGGTCGAGAGCGCGGCGGACTTGGCGTCGTCCCGGTACATGGACTTCCCCGGCATCGGGACCGTTGACCTCGACGCCACCGAACTCCCGAGCAACGACCAGGAGATGCTGGAGGTGGCGACGGAGCTGATGTTCGCCGACCTGTCGGTCTTAGACACCATCACGTCGGTCGTGTCAGCGCTGCGTCAAAACGAGGGTGCCGGCGGCTCGGCGCCCCTTGCCGCTCCAGAGGCGGCAGAGGGCGTTCTCGGGGAGTCGGCGGCCGGCACGGAGTCGGTCATGATCGTGCCCCCGCCAACGTCGACCGGGGAAGGCATGGGCGCATCCCTACCCCAGCCCACTGAAGCAGTCACGGCCGCGCCCACTGCACCGGTAGTCGGCGTGGCGGAGGGTGTTGTCGGAGGGGCGGGGCCTTCGTCGCCCCGATCGGTCACTGCTGCCGCGGAGGAGGTCCTCGTGCCGAGCCAGCCCGCCGCGGCCCCTCAGGAGCGTGACGCCCCCGAGGGCACGACAAGGGCCGCCTCCCCGGAGATCCAGGAGGCCGAGGAGCGCTCGGGCGCAGCTTTGTCGCAAGGCGCCGCGAGCGGTGAGGCCCAGGCCCTTGAGCTCGCCCGCGCCCCATGGGCGGCTGCCTTTGAGGCCGGCGACGACGCCGAGGACGACGAGGAGGTCGTGGCGTGCAACACCCTTGAGCGCGGGTTGGCATGGGCGCGCCGTGCGTTCGACGAGTTGATCCTCCCCGCGACATCGGTAAGTTTCCTTGTTTGAGTAACTTGTTTTTCGATTTCCTGGTTCTTCCGAGAAGTGTGGCTCATTCTTGTCTGGTTTGGGGCAGACCCTCGCGGCATCAGGTCGGAGGCGAGCGCACGCGACACGTGAGCTCCGCGCGGAGCGGGCTCAATTGGAGATGCAGCTCGTCGTGGCTCGGGTGGCGGCGGCCGCAGCGGTGGCGAGCGAGGCCTCGACGCGGACGTCCCTTGAAGCCGCCCGACAGTCTGCGGAGGACCGCACCACCGCTGCCCAGACCGCTGCCGCTGCAGCCGCTACCGAGCGGGACTCACCGGCGTCAAGGCTGGCTCTCGCCGAGGCCGAGGTCGAGAAGCTCCGCGCGGCTGCGGCGTCCGCCGAAGAGGCCGCCGAGAGGGCCAGGACCACCGCTGCCGCCACCGAAACTGCCGCCCGGGACACCGTCCAGGCTGTAGCTCACGAGAAGGCGACGCTCGAGGCGAGGGTGTCGGAGCTGGAGCGCGACCTGGGCACTGCCACGACGGGCCTGGCGACGGCCGGCCGCCAGTTCTCCCAGGTCACCAACCAGCTTCAGGAGGTCTCCGAGGAGGCGACACGGCTACGCGAGAGCAATGCCAAGCTGTCGGAGGACCTCGAGGGTGAGTCGTTGTGGTTGCTTTCCTTCTTCGTCTCCCTCGCTGCTCGTTTCTTGCCGTGTTCTGATTCGCTAGTCGCCGTCGCAGGTGCGCGCGTGTATCGCGCTGGGATGACCGCGAAGTTGGCGGAGCAGAAGCAGGAGCTGAACACCGCCCTCCTCAAGGTCATCAAGAAGGATGGTGCAATCGGGCGCCTGTCGGAGCAGCTTCAGAGTGAGTGTCGGACCTTGGCTCTGTCTTCCCCTTTTCTGCGGACCTGCCATAACTTGTCGCTCTGTTCGTCTTTCAGAGATCAAAACCGAGCTGGAGCAGTCGCAGATGACCCGGGAGCAGGGCGCGGCCGCCCTGAACCAAGCCCGGGACGCCCAGCGCAAGTCGGAGGCCGCCCGCCAGAAGACCATCGAGGACCTGGCCAAGCTTGGAAGGACGATCAGCATGGCTATGGCTGGGCTCGGCGTGTCGCTCGGGCCGGTGACGCCCGAGACGCTGGTCGAAGAAGTCGGGTGCCTCCCAGGCGCGATCCGGGAGCTTGAGTTGGCGATGGCCCGGTGAGCAGTGCACCGAGTCCTCGCCATGTTCGAGTCGCACTACCAGGGGCTGGACCGCATGGCGCTGAGCGGCGGCTGGGCCCCTGGCATCTCCGACGCGCAGTGCGACGAGCTGGAAGAAGGCTGCACCTCCTTCGCCCGCGACATGGCCGACGCTGCCTTGAAGGACCTGGAGCTGCTGCCACAGGATGCACCAGAGAACCCGGAAGCCCCCGAGCCCTCGAGTTAATTGTACCATATTTTGTTTTATGTAACGACCGGAACAAGTCGTAAGGCTACAAGTCGTGTAGCTATGTACTTTATTCGAGTTGCATTACATCCCGATCACTTCCGAGCGCCCGAGGACGACTGTGGCAACACGTAGTCGATCTTAGAAAACCGAGACGACCGAGCCTTACTCTGGAGCCATGGAGGCGGAGGAGTCGGAAAGTTCGGCCCCCTCAATCCGCTAAGTGCAACCACTTGTTCGCAGCCCCCGAGAACTCGAAAGGTTTGGGAGGTAACTTAGCGTGATTTTGCTCGTGAAATCATTTTTTGGACCAGAGTCCAGGCGGTCACCCGAATGCTTTTGAAAAGAGGTCGGACAAAGACCTGGGGACTCGGGGAGTGCTCGCAAGTCTTCGTGCCGTAGCCGCGGAGGCGTAAGCACTAGGAGCTTTGAACGAACAGTAGCCCCTCATCCCACGCAGGCCGTCGTCTTTACTTTTCGCGAGATCAAGTTTCCGTCAAAAAACCTTTCGCTCGTGCGATCGGTCTCGACACGGTTGTCGGGATTTTTGAAAAATTCGTAAAAAATGGGTGGAGGGCATCGTGCCCCTGGGTAGCCCCCGAGTAGAGAGCGTCTTTGCACAGGTGCGAAGACGCTCGCTGCTCAGCCCTAAACGTTGTCGCAAACACATGAACACAGCCAACGATAAGTTTCCGAACTCAAAGACATGTGAACAAGGCATGCAGCATCTATTTATTGATGTACGAGGTTTGAACAGTTACTCAAGGATAAAACGGGCACAGGTGTTCGATGTTCCATGCGTTGGAGACGACCCTCCCGTCCTCGTACTTGATCTTGTATGTCCCTGGTCGGAGCACCTCGTGGATGATGAACGGCCCCTCCCAGGGTGATGATAGCTTGTGCTTGTCCTTGCTGCCTTGAACTCGTCGGAGTACAAGATCTCCGACGTGGAACTCGCGGGGGCGCACGTTGCGTTCATGGTAGCGCCGCAGGGCCTGCTGGTACTTGGCGCACCGCAGCAGCGCTACGTCGCGCGCCTCGTCGAGTTGGTCGATTGCGTCCTCGAGCGCGACTTGGTTGCCTTCTTCGGTGTAGGCCCGTACTCGCGGACTGCCGTAGTCGATGTCCGTGGGCAAGACCGCTTCGGAGCCATGCACCATGAAGAAGGGTGTGAATCCCGTGGCTCGGCACGGTGTGGTGCGTAGACTCCACAGCACGGACGGCAGCTCGGCCACCCATCTTGCTCGGAACTTCTCGAGCCGCTTGAAGATTCGTGGCTTCAAGCCTTGTAGGATCATGCCATTCGCCCTCTCGACTTGCCCGTTCGTCTTCGGGTGAGCAACAGCCGACCAGTCCACACGGATGTTGTTGTCGTCACAGAAGTTGAGGAATTTCTTCCCCGTGAACTGGGTGCCGTTGTCAGTGATGATCGTGTTGGGTATGCCGAAGCGATAAATGATGTCGGTGAAGAATGACACCACCTCCTCGGAGCGGACTGACGATGGGTCGAGCCTCGATCCACTTAGAGAACTTGTCGACCGCCACGAGAAGGTGAGTGAAGCCCCCGGGCGCTTGTCGGAGCAACCCCACCATATCGAGGTGCCAGACGGCAAAAGACCATGTGATGGGGATGGTCTGAAGCGCCTGCGCCGGGAGGTGAGTTTGTCGAGCGTAGAACTAGCACCCTTCACAGCGCCGTACGATGTCTTTGGAGTCCGCGACTGCCGTGGGCCAGTAGAAGCCTTGTCGGAAAGCCTTTTCGACAAGTGTTCTCAGACCGGCGTGGTGGCCACAGGCGCCGGCATGTATCTCTTGTAACAGCTCGCGGCCCTGATCCCCAAGGATGCACCGCATGAGTATGCTGGCAGCCCCACGCTTGTAAAGTTCGCCGTCGATGAGGACGAACGCTTTTGCTCGGCGGGCGATGCGTCGAGCCTCCATCTGGTCGGAGGGGAGCTTCCCCTCGACTAGCCACTTGAGGATTGGAAACCGCCAGTCGGGATCTTCAAGGTTCAGTTCGGGCGGCTGGTCGACTGCCATGACCTCGGGTTCCGCCTCCTCGGGTGGCTTCTCTCCCTCTGCTCATACAGATGGTGCGTGTTGATCACTCGCAAAGACCCCGTGAGGCACCGGGCTGCGGCTGGATGCGGTCTTTGCGAGTACGTCGGCTGCTTTGTTGTAGTCCCACAGCACGTGATGAAGCTCGAGGCCGTGAAACTTGTCCTCTAGATCGCGCACGGCTTGACAGTATGCCGCCATCTTCGGGTCCACGCAGTTTTTGTCTTTCATGACCTGGTCCACGACCAGCTCCGAGTCTCCCCTGATCTCGAGGCGCTTGATCCCGAGCTCAACGGCGATTCGGAGACCGTTGATCAGGGCTTCGTACTCGGCGGCGTTGTTCGATGTCGGGAAGTGTAGTCGTACCAAGTACTCCATGCGCACGCCCAGAGGCGAGATGAAGACAAGGCCCACTCCGGCTCCTTCCTTCATGACCGAGCCATCGAAATACATGATCCACGTCTCTTGCTCGATCGACGCTGGGGGAGTTTGAATCTCCGTCCATTCGGCCACAAAGTCCGCGAGTACTTGTGAGTTGATAGCACTGCGTGGTGCGTAGGTGATGTTCTATCCCATCAGCTCGAGCGCCCACTTGGTGATCCTCCCTTCGGCCTCGGGGTTCTGGATGACCTCCCCGAGCGGGTACTTGGACACCACCGTGATGGGGTGCGCGTCGAAGTAGTGCCGGAGCTTGCGCTTGGTCATCAAGATCACGTACACGAGTTTTTGCCTCTGGGAGTAGCGCGTCTTGGAGTCAGAGAGTACCTCACAGACGAAGTACACAGGCCGTTGCACTTTCTGCGACCTTCCGGGCTCTTCTCGCTCGACCACCAGTGCCGCGCTGACCACCTGAGTTGTCGCTGAAATGTATAGGAGCATCGACTCTTCAGGGATCGGAGCGGTCAGGATTGGAGGGCTCTTGAGCATATTCTTGAGAGAATCGAGTGCCTCTTGCGCTTCAGGGGTCCACGTGAAGTGGTTGGACTTCTTCATGAGTTTGTACAGCGGAAGACTGCGCTCCCCGAGTCGCGCTATGAAGTGGCTCAGAGCCGCGAGGCAGCCCGTGACATGCTGTACAACCTTCAGGTTCTTGATCGGCCCCATGTCCAGATGGCCGAAATCTTCTCGGGGTTCGCCTCAATGCCGCGTTCCGACACGACAAAGCCGAGGAGCATGCCCCTCGGAACCCCGAAAACGCATTTCTCAGGGTTTAGCTTTACCCCGTGTTGACGCAGCTTCGCGAAGACCTCGGTGAGGTCGGGAACTAGGTCCCCCGTCTTTTTAGACTTGACGACGATGTCGTCGATGTACGCTTCTATGATGCGTCCTATCAACTCCCCAAAGACACGTCACATGCATCGTTGGAAAGTGGCGCCTGCGTTCTTAAGCCCAAAGGGCATCGTCTGGTAGCAGTACGCGCCGAACGGAGTGATGAATGAAGTCGTGAGCTGGTCCACTATGCACATCGCTATCTGGTGGTACCCGGAGTACGCATCGAGAAAACAGAGGGTTTCGCACCCAGCTGTCGAATCGACTACCTGATCTATGCGAGGCAAAGGAAACAGATCCTTGGGACACGCCTTGTTAAGACTCGTGTAGTCAACACACATCCTCCACTTCTTATTCTTCTTCCTTACAAGTACAGGGTTTGCTAGCCACTCGGGGTGGAAGACTTCTCAGATGAACCCTGCACTAAGGAGCTTCATGATCTCCTCGCCGATCGCCTTGCACTTCTCGTCGTTGAAGCGGCGAAGGCGTTGTTTCACCGGTTTCGATCCGTCCTGCATATCTTCTTGTTCTGACCCTTCATCCTATCCATTGCTTCTTGCCTTCTTGCTCTCTAGTCTTCTGGTTCTTCTTCTTCACTCACTCCTCCTTCCGGCCTTTGGTGAATTAGCGAGGGCGCGAGGCCGCGAGCCGCGAGGTGGCCGGCGGGCGGCGGAGACCAGGCGCCAGCCGACCGCAGCGCGCCAGCGCAGGTGCGGCGCGCGCCGGGCGCAGGTGGGCCAGCGTAGGTGCGGGCGTGCGACGCGAGCCGGGCGCGGGCGGGCTGGTCGGCCGGGGCCGGCGGCGGGCGATGCAGGCCGCAGGCGCGCAGCACCGCGGGCCGTGGCGAGCGCGCCGGCGCGCTGGTGCAGCGGCGGCGGCCGGCGGTGGCTAGGGTTAGGCGCGGCCGGCGGGACGGGATGCGTCGATGCGAGTCGAGGGCGACGGGTGAGGGCGAGCGCGGCTCGGGCCAGAAGAGGAGGGATGGCGTCCGCGCGGTCGGTGAGTTGTGAGGGACTGAGGGATAGTTGGGCTGGGCCGAGCGAATTTGGCCTGACGAGGACTAGGGCCAATTTGTATTTTTCAGTGTTGGGCCAGCTAATTTTGACTATACTATAAGGGGCTTTTTGGGCCACGCCTAGGGTCGTGGCCCTAGTGGCCCTAGGCCCGGGTCCGCCCCTGACCACAGGTGCAGCTTGGGCTAGGTTCTTACACCTGTTGAAATCTAACCCAAACATGTCTATACCCGATCGCTCATACTTGTGTACCTTTTACTCGATTTTAAATATGGGCGATGCCCTACATCTCGACACCATCGTTGGAGGTGTGTTCGCAAACAAAACTTTGGAGGAAGGAAGGGAAATCCTAGACAACCTCTTAGAAAACTCTTCCCTTCTTATTACCAGCCATAACGAATCCCGCCAAGAATCAAAGTCGATCCATGAGAGTCTCTCAACAACTGAACCTGAACCTTTGACTTCCACATCCCAAGATTCGTCTATTGAGCCCTCTCCCAAACCAGGAAACATGGAGGAAGAAGAAATTCAACCTCCAACGTTCCTCTATCAATTCTAGGATGCCCCTTTTGAAAATCTCAAAAACTCCTCGAATTGCTTACATGTCCAACTAGGGAAGGAGCCCTCTTCTGTCCAAATCCAGCCAGCTAGAAATCCTTTGACAGAACCTTCCCCTAGGCCTACGGGACCTCCTTTGCCTCCCGATCCTCCAAATGAAACATCTATCATGGAGGCCATGGAGAAGAAGTGGCTGACTGGAGTGGTAAACTTTTCCGAAGCACTTTGGATTTGTTCACCCTCTATGATCATTTCTTGTTCCATAAAGGGAATTATCGTAGAAGCCCATCTTACCCCTACTATGGAGGTTAATGTCATGCCATGGCACCAAGCGTACATTTTGTTGGGCAACGTTACGCTAAGACCATCCGACAAATTCCTCAAGAGTTGTCCCTCCGGACATATTCTTGAGTGTCGGGGGTGCATGTGCTGTGCCACTCCTAGTAGACAAGATCAAGATTAATCTAGACTTCCACATCTTTGATGTCCTCGATCTTGATCTCCTCCTAGGCTCCCCTATAGAAAAACTTCTCGATGCATCCCCAGGGATCCTGGATGAAAATCTTAGGGAAGCTGCTTCTACCACCACTCCCTTGTTCTCAAAAAGTTCTATGGTGAAGCCTCTTCCTAAGCAAAACCTGATCGAGGAGATGATGCACGTATCTCTATTCGCATCATCTGATCCCGTTCTCGTTGAGGTTGTAGATTTCTCTACTCCTCAAGAGTATGACTCGGGAGATCCTCTTCACCTTTGTGAAGGCGAATGATCATCATCACCCTCGATCGAGTTTGAGCCTCTTCCTGCTGGCCCATATCACGTTGCTCTCGACCTTGATCAAGAATCAACATCGATCTTACACGATGAATCTCCTGAGATGGAGAAATCATGGGCCATGGAAATATATGAGGCACCGACTCTGGAGTCCAAAGGGAAGGATTCCACAGATAAGCATGGTAGCTTCACTCTTGATATACCACCTAAACCATGCTCGCATCATGCTTCCCCAGAGTCAGCTATGCTCGGTGCACTAGGCACGCACGAGGACTACAACTTCCTTTTGGTCTTCTTTTGCTCAACGTTTAGAAGGTTGGTTGTAGATGCATATGTTTACCATAAGCATTGCAAAATTCGTGTATGGACTGTGGTACTAACCCTACAGCTGAAGCTTCACTGATACATCAACAATTGGTGGTGATACGGGAATGACATCACCAATGATAGCTGCAGGAAGAAGTTCCCATGGTCGAGCTTATGACCGTAAACAAAGCACTACCAGGAGAAAGCTTGGATTAGGTTAGATTTTATTTCCCTTTTCAAATAAAAAGCAAGAGAATGTTTTTAGGATAGGTTGCCCCTAGGGTATTCTTGGTCCTAACCCTTTTAGGTGAGGAATATAAAGAACGATGGACATGTAGTGCCTAAGAACATGCGAGTTACATCACCTCAACACTTCGGAAGTTTTGGTGAGGGAACATTACAAAAGGAAGCTTGATCTCCACAAACACACACTTGAGTTTTGTTGCCTAAAAATGCAAACTTCGAGTGTGGGGGAGGTATGTGAGCATCTCGAGTAAAGTTCCTCTCATACAAAATCTTATCCTGGTTTGGAGATGATCTTAGCACTTGCATCTTGTCCGATTAGGTACGTCCTGCTTTTGACTTTAAACAAAGCCCTTTCGGGAGGTTGCCCGATGTTCACCATCTTTTGCTCATGTTTACGTCCCTTTGAGCATAGCTTGATCATGTTTTCATGCTTCATTTATCTATGTTTGTAATGCTATGGTTTGAGTGCATGTTTAGCTACGTGCTTTCCTAGGTTGTTTTAAATTAAGCATGGTGCTTAGGTTAAAATTGTCTTCTTAAATCAAAAAAGACATGGTGTCGAGTTTAATTGATGAACCTTATAGTTAATGCTTGCATGGATATTGGTTGTATATGCGGACTAACCCTTGCAGGAATTTTGAATCTGAATGGGGTAAGTCATTGAGCTTGAATCAAATGGGAAGGTAAGAAAAGGCATGCAAGCCTTGTTTGAGCTAGGTCTCATGGTGAATTTATATTTGAATTTGAATAAAGGCTCGCTGGTTCTCTAACTAGTAGAGTCCATCTTTTATTTTCCCTTTTTGTTTGAAGATAGCACTAGGTACATGAACAAGTGTGGGGGAGATCTCCCAAGTTTATCATCGACATACACACTTGAGATCTCCCACATAGGTGTTGCACAACATCGACTGTGCTTTCATGACAAGGGACAAGGTAAACTAGAGTGAGTCGGCTGCCCCATGGGTCAGCTGAACCACCACTAGTGTTTTTTGTTTCTCATATTCTTCAGGAGCAATGGTATGTGCACCCTTTATCTCACTCTCTCTGATTCAAGAGTTTGAATGAGTTTCAATTCTTATCTTCTAAGTCAACTCATGGAATCATGCTCTACTTGCTCTACATGTTTCCTATGGTTGGCTTGCATATGTTTTATTTCTCACCTATCATTTTGATGCTTGTGAACAAATATCATTAGGGAACTCATGCTCATCTAAGTAGTTGGTGTTTGCGATATGGTTTGATGATATGATCTTCTCTCTAATTGTTTGAGTGCTTGGGAATTTTATTTGAAAAATTGAAAACCATTTGCAAAGATCTTGTTTGATATGCCAAAGTCCTACCAAAGCCATATGATGAGTTATCTTGAAAACCTTATACTCATATGTTGCTTGTCATTGCATTGAGCTTTGCCAAATTATTGTGAACCTTGTGAGAATTCTTTTCATGCTTTCATGATCAAGATCCATGTGCACACCATATCCCCTTGCTATACTTCTACACTAGAAGTTAGCATTGTATCATTGATACATTCCATAAAAATAAAGCTCCATGTGTGGTGTGACCTTTCTCTCCAAAAGCATTCTTGAAAAAGAGACATGAGCTATGTAAAAAAAGAAGAAAATCATGCTCAAAGCATGAGCGAAAAAAATGCTCAAGGCAAAAAAACGGAGAAAAAAAAGAGAGACAGCCCATGTCCAAAAGAAAAAAGAAAAAGGAGAGAGATGGAATCATGCAAAAAGGAGTTCTAATAAATTATATGGTAATATCTAGCACCCATTCTGAGCCTAGTATCCACCTTACCATATCCATCACATCTATATATGTGCACATCTTGATCTGATTGTATGACTTGATTTTCTCCTTGGATCAGGTTTTTTACTTTGCAATTGATGTGATGCAAGTATGATTTATCTTTTATCCTACCTCAAGCTCCACATATACCATCATTGGAAGTAGGATGAAAGAAAGGCAAATCTAATACCTTGGTGAGGACATATACACATTGAGCGATCTGAGAGAATCAGATGAGGAGCTAAGCAAAGTTTGTTTTAAAAATTTATTGCAGAACCCCAAGTTACTTGACATGGTGAGCAGAAGTGATTTGATTCATAACCGTTCCATTCCTCAACTACCCAAGATGGCATGATAGACACTCCACAAAGTTCACAAGTCCAAGGTATGGTTTGGAATATCTCTTATGCTTGCTTCATACCTTTGAATATCATGTCTCGCCTTGATTTGAGCAAAGGTCAAGTGTGGGGTTGTTGTTGACAGCTGCTAAGTACCACTTTGAGGCCGTCAATCCTTGTATAAAATAAATGGAAAGTGATCATCAACACTAGGATAGGGGTTTTATACTGACAATTTCCACAAGTGTTATTGTTTCCATCTTTCGTTGTAGGACACATTAAAATACACATGAAATGATATCGTTGAGAGCAAGTGGATCAATAGCATACACATAACGTCATTACAAACAATCCCAAATGCCCAACTAAATTGCACCATCGTGAAGCTCTCGTCGAGACGATCAAAATGGATATATTATTTGTCTACTTTGGAGTTCGGATGCAAAAGATATCAAACAGACAAAATAACACAAATAAAGACAATTGCTGACATCACGGGTCCACACCTATCACAAGTCAATGCCGCAGCGCAGGCATGCGCGTGGGCCATCGACGGGCCACGTGGCACTCGCCCATAGGGCGCAGCGGCACCCCGCAGATCAACTCAGTGCTTGCGCGCGGGGGGCAAGGGCCCCGCTCGGCCACGTGCCGCACGCCGGCTGGCCGCGGGACGCTCTCGTCGTCGCAACACAAGGCGCGCGTGAAAGCGCGTGGGCCGCGGGTTTGGCTCAGCCTAGGTGGCGCGCAGTGGCTGGCCCCCAGAGGTCGGTTCCCCAGTCCGCTGGTTAGCCGCGGATTTTTCTCTCTTTTGCCCCGATTCAGTGACCCAGACAGCGGTTCAAGCCCGGTTCACCCACCTAGGATCCGGTTTTTGCCTAGTTTTCACCTCCACAGCCTCAAGCACCTTCCAATGCATGCTACAGTGGACAAGTGGTGCGTGGGGAGCAGAGGAATGAGGGGTAGAAGCAAGTCTCCCTTGGCCTATAAATAGATGGAGAGGGGCTCATTTAGAGACACACCATCTCACCCAAGGGACCTCTGGGGACGCTCCCGTCGTCGCAGCACGGGGCGCGCGTGAACGCACGCGGGCCGCGGGTTCGGCTCAGCCTAGGTGGCGCGCGGTGGCTGGCCCCCAGGGGTCGGTTCCCCAGTCTGCTGGTTAGCCGCAGGTTTTTCTCTCTTTTGCGCCGGTTCAGTGACCCAGACAGCGGTTCAAGCCCAGTTCACCCACCTAGGATCTGGTTTTTGCCTAGTTTTAACCTCCACCGCCTCAAGCACCTTCCAATGCACGCTATAGTGGCCAAGTGGCACGTGGGGAGCAGAGGAATGAGGGGTAGAAGCAAGTCTCCCTTGGCCTATAAATAGAAGGAGAGGGGGCTCATTTAGAGACACACCATCTCACCCAAGGATGAGAGCTTCCCTTCAAAGGAGAGGCCTCTCCTTGCTAGATTAGAGAATAGGAGAGTGAGAGAGGGATTTGTATCTCTATGGATGCTTCGTTCTTCAATTAGAATAGAGTGGGTATTATCTAAGTAGCATTCATGCATAGGTGATATGTTCTTGTGTTCTTCACTTGTTCTTGATTTAGAGGCTCGTGTTCTTCGCGAAACAACCTTTTGATCTTGTAGCATAGGTTCATAAGTGCTCATATCCAATTGTATGCATGTTCGTCATTTAGAATAAAGTGGATATGCTTACATGCTCTGATTAGAATAAAGTGTGTTCGTGATTCCTTTCTAATAGTTTATGCTAGGTTGCATGAGTAGCCTTTTTCCTCTGCTAGTGCGTAGATCCTGGGTTTATGTGTTCGTCTGTTGCAAGTTGTTCGTATACGTTGGAAGCATAGTACGGGACCGAGTGCTCTCTCATATGCCTTTAGTATAAGCTAGTAGTACCTATAGTGAGTGAGATCAGTTCTCTTCCGTGGTCGTAGTTCTATTAGTACAGAGTGCCATAGTCCGTTGGCTACGGCAGTAACCACAGCGTGGACGTTTATGGATACCATCTTGGGCTATCCTTATTTTTTGAGGTGTTTGACTTGATGGTGGCCTAATCAACTCTCCCCTTAGTTCTCCAACAGCATACAAAACCTCTCTGGAATACCTACTCACTGTTTCCATGGACCTCCTAAAGTTTTGGTGCATAACTCTATCTCTGATTATGCCCCACAACATGGAGAAACATGACAACTTGTTCCTCCACAGAGTTGTGTATAGTGTCTCTCAACATTTTCCTCTCCCTAAACAGGTAACACAGATTGAAAAAGGGAGCTCTACGCATACGCAACACGTTAATGCACTCAGTGTCATTGAAGTTATATATTTTGTTCAGGTTTTCCTGCCTTTCCAAGTCCATTGCACTCATGGGGCATAAATGATCTTAGGCTGTGAACTACGTGCCGCCCTCAGCCTAGTCATCATATATGCATAAACAACAGATACAAAAGCAGCTGCCTTCAACACAAGGTTACGTCTGTGATCAGAAGGATTCATCTACAACAATGCAATTTGCAAACACATGTCTCAGTATGGTTGCAAGCAACAGATTGTGCTTATAAATGTAACTGCACATCAACAACAGCTAAGCAATAACAACAGGTAAGCCATCATCATTGTCAAAGAACATGTGCTTAGATTGAATGAGCATAAAACAGCAACTAAGCAATAACAACAGGTAAGCCATCATCAATGTCAACGAACATGTGCTCAGATTGAATGAGCATATAAACAACAGCTTAGCAATCATCATTGGCTAAGAACATGTGCTCAGAGTATATTAACAGAAGCTCAGATATCATCATTGGCTAAGAACTTGTGCTCGGATTTAATGCACCACATATAAACAACAGTTGAGGAACCATCATTGGCTAAGAATAATGCTCAGATTCATAGTAACATTAACATCATCAGCCAAAAAAGAAGGAGTGGAGGCTAGAAAAATATTACCGCGTAATCTAAGTAAGCAACTGTCACAGCAAATCCTCAATCACCAGGAGCAACCAAAGCCGGAGCAGGATCACCCGGTGCAACCAAAGCCAGAACCTACACAAATACATAAGTTTTATTACAAATCCCAGCGAAATACCAAGGAAAAATGCAAGGTGTATGGGATGCATGCACAGATCAAAACCCTAGAGGCAGGGACTTGCCTTTTCAACACCAACGAGGTCAACCAGCACGGATCCGGGCTTGAGAATGATAGAACATTAAGAAAAACACCATTTTGGGTGGGGAATAGGGAGGTAAAACACAGATCTGAGTAGAAATCGAGTTCACCTGAAGGAGAAGAGAGGAAGAAACCAGATCTGAGCCGTATTTGAGGTCACCTGCGTGGGAGTGAGAGAGAGAGAGAGAACCCTAATGTTAGGAACTGAAGCACTTTAGATCAAAACCGAGGTAAGATGCGCGGGTGCGAGAGGGAGACAGTGCTCACCAGTTATGACGCTGCAGATCTCGGCGACCAGGCTCCAGGGGATAGAGCACGAAGTGGAGAAGAACATGGCGAGCGCGAGGTGGAAGAATAAGGAGACGAGCGGCAGAGGTGAGCTTATAACAAGGAGGGATGGCGTGAATAGGAGGGCGGTAACCCTAGCTTTCCTGCGCGTGTGCCCTCATCTCCTGCCTGCACACGCTGGAGCCAATTTTTCTGGCCGCCATCGCCCGCGCTTGGAGCTCCAGAGCCTGGCTGCAGGGAAACGAAGGATTCGGGCGTTTCCCCGGATGCAGGCGGCGGTGGAAAATGCAGCTGTGGGGCCTGGCTCGGCGGGGGTGAAGGCAACCAATCAACCCTAACCTACACCCCATGGGCCTGGTTGGGCCAAAATACGTGAACCAAACGCACCCTTAGTGTTTTTCTAACTTGTATCCCTTCTATTGCTGCCACAGATAGGGACAATATTTCTTCTTCACAGGAGTCATCACTGTTGATTTGTTCAGCATCTTATTCTGTGTGAATAACATCCAAAACTTCTTCTAAGACATGTAGAGATACTTGCTTTGGATAGCGGTGACCTATGTCCCATTTTTCTCCACATTTCATACAGAGTCCTCATGCTCTTCTCTGCTCTCTCAAAGTTGTGAGCTTATCTTCCCATTTTGCTTTAGCTTCTGGTTTAACTTGTGTATTGGCATCCGTTAGAGTTGCACCCAATTGTCTAGTGGCAGTATTAATGCTGGTATACTGCCTGGGGTTGAACCTTGAGATTTCCTTGTTGGTTCTTGATTGTATCTTTGTAGAGGCTTCCAACAGCTCCTCCTGCATAAGTGCCAATGATAACAAAGCATCAACCATTCTAGGTTTGTGCCAATGATAATGTTATACTTTAGCCCATCTAAAATTTTTTGCACTAGGAACACTTCGTCAAGATTTCTATTGTGTAACAGGACTTTGTGTTTGGCTTGTTCAAACCTAGCAGAGTAATCTAGGACATCACTTGTTTGCCTTATAGTCAACAAGTCTCTCATGTAAATTTGGTATAAATCTCTTCCAAATTTCTGATCTACTGCTACACAAAGCTCAAGCCAACTATCCACATTATGTTGTGCCTCATATGTCTGGAGCCATAGGGCAGCATTATCATCAAAATTAATTGTAGCATATGGTGCCCACAAGTGCAGAGGAACTCTAAACAAGGTGAAAATTTTCTCACACTTCTCCTTCCAAACTCTAGGATGCTCCCCATTAAACCTAGGACAATCCATTCTAGGAAGTTTGGGTTCCTTGTTCTCAAAATTGTGGGATTGGTATGTGAAAAGCTCCTTTTACCATTGGACTCAGGAATGTCATAAGAAGTGGTTGAAGCTTGATTTGTGTGATTGCTTGGGCTAGTGGGGGCGAGGCTGGGGCTGGGTTGGGTTTCCTGATTGCGGCGGTGGTGGGGTTTGCGGCGGCGGTGGTGGGGCTTAGTTTGTTGCGGTAGCGGTGACGGTGCTGGAGGTGGATGCTGTGTGGTTTGCGGGTGTTCGGAGAAGGTGCCAAGATGGCCTCTCTTGATACCAAATGTCACGAACCGGGGATAGTGAGAGGGTTGCTGGCGAGTTCCATACGACGGTGAGGTCGGCAGCGCCACCTCGAGCGGGAAGAAGGGGAAGGAAGGAGTTGAGAGGAGGAAATATCTTAGGGTTTCATTTGTTGCCCCTCCTCTCCACGAGCTGGTTTCTTATAGTGTTTTACGGCCCACCGGTCGAATGGCGCTTACATGGGCTTCCAGCTCAGACTACGGCTCGCAGGCCGGATGCATACATAATAGTGTGGCCCAAGTTGGCCCAGGTTGTGACAGGGACAGTGGCGTATGAGGAAGAAGAGAGGGAGCGTGCGCAGATGCGTTCGTCGCGACACACATAGGATAGCCTCTCCCTCTCTGGTCTCCGACAGATGGGGTCCACGGGGAAATAGAGGGCTCAGTTGATTTCTCAATGTAGTTGACATCTCATTTCAGCCCCCGTACATTAGAGTTGGGCTTGCAAATGAATTTTGGCGGCCTCAATTTGCAGGCCTACTGGAGTTGCGCTTATTTAGTTCATCTTAGGTTGCTATTAGTTTTGTGCGCATGTATGTGTATGGTAGGTAGCACATTTTCTTCACCGTTCAATTAGTGCTCGATCATCTGCCGATCCTCTTGTTTAACAACGTAATTGCGCTAGCGGGCCTGGCAGGTAGCGTTACTGTTTTGGGCAGAAAGTGGACTAAATTGAGTCTGCGAATGTATTGGGCTCGTCAGTCGGTCTGTCATCGTCCAACGCGTCCTCTACTGTGTGGCGTGCATAAGCCGCATCTAACGATGTAAGTGGGTACCCATTGGTTGACCCAAATTGTGACCCAACCTACCCAACAAATCTATGTTTTAGTTTTGGATCGACCCACATATATTAACCATGGTTTTGGGGTTTTAGATTGACAAAAAAACATCAAACCACCACCACGTTCCTGGCGGCGACGGAGACGCTTGTGAACTCGTCAGCACTGTCGAGCACAACTGCTCCAGGAGTCCCAAGGGCAGCAAACTACATAGTCTCGTCGAGAATTCGAGATCCAAGATGAAGGAAACATTCATGGAAATTTGAGGAATAAAAAGGAGGAACATATTAACTGATCAACGATTAACACGATATTTGCAAGGCAACAAGAAGCAAGTTGAGCCAAATCTATGAAATCACGCAGCAGAAGAATGGTGAGAGAAGGAATAAAAATAGTTAGCAGAAGGAGAAACTAAATACTCGCAAGCATGGGTGAGACAAGCAATCCAAAATGAGAGTTTTACCTGTATGCTATTAAAAAAGTTGCTTCTGACCTGTGTGCCACTAGAAAGTTCGATCGCACCGATGTGCCATCCACTAAAACTTTTGAGTCCTGCGTGCCATTCCGTCACCCTTCCATCCAACTTCCACCGTTCAACACTTCTGACGTGTGGGCCCATCCAGCAAACATGTCAAAGCTGCCCTTGCCTCCCTGCCGGTGTGGATTCTCTGCCCTCCGGAATGCCATTAATTCTTCACCCAACGGTTGGGCATCCACGCTGCAGTCGTTGGGCACTTGAGCATCCGCTCCTTCGCGCCACCGGCGAGCAGGAACGCCCACGTGTAGAGGCCCGGGAACCCGTCCGAGCGCATCGCCACCAGCCGCGTCACCTGCAGTGCCTCCACGGCCAGCTCCGCCCCGCGCGCCGTCGCGTCCGCTCCCGCCGCCGCGGTCTCCTCCACCCCGGTGCACAACATCTCCTCGTCCATGTACAGCGGCTCCCGCTTTCCGCACGCGTACGGTTTCGTGCGCGCGCATGAGGTCGCGATGTCCCAGTCCCTTTCGAAGTGCACTGGTGAGAACGTCGTCGCCACGGCCAGCCGGTGGCGGGTGAGGAAGAGGAGGATGAGATGTTGCTGCCGGCATAGAGCTGCCCCTGCCCCTGTGCACTCCAAGCACTGCCGACGCGGCATGTGCCCGCCGCCCACTACACTGGAGAAGCCCTCGTCTCCATGTCTGAAAAAGTAGCATCCGGACAAGGTCAGGTCATTGCTAAAGTAGTTGCTAGTGGAATCGAGAAGCAAGATAACAAAATTTTCCAGAGCGACGAGGATTTACTGTACAATGGCGTACCTACCCACCTCGACGAGCGGTTCAGATGCGTCCACGTATCACGACGAGGTACGTCCCGTGGGCGCGCTTAGTTGGGTCATTAATGCTAGAAGACTGCAAACCTTGCGAGACTTGGTCGTCGTGTTCACACCGCGTCCCCCCTCCCACGGCCCCACCCCCCACCGACGGCCTCGGCGTCACCTCACGAGTCCACGCATGCGTCCCGTTCCCCGACGCGGAGCAGACGCGTGACGCCGGGCTGTAGAGCGTCGTCGGTTCCAAGCGGCGGCGGCCTGGATCCCGCGCTTCCCTCCCGCCAAAAGACCACCGCGCGCGCATCTACTCACCCCAATTTCGCCTGAATTTGCTTCTAGGAAGAAGGGATGCACAACTTCGACGGTAGGTGAGGCGGCGGCGGCGGGCCGTACCCTAGGTCGTGGCGACAACTCGGCGACGGGTGCGTCAGCGGCGGCGCGGCACAGCCCACCAGTAAGCGTCGCCTTCTCTTCCTTCCCATCTCCGGTCCTCCATTCTTGTTAATGAGGAGATTGGGGAAGAACAGACCAGAGTGCATCCTCTCGATTGGATCTCGAGTTGGCCGCTTGTAATGACCCTGGGCCTCCGGCGATCGCCGGGAAGTGAGCACAACTACAGCAAGCACAAAGAGGATATGGTGGCAGGGCGACGAACCCTAAACCGCGAGGTCTCGAATTGCTTAATGTAAGAACAGAGTAATTACATCATAGGCTTTCTTCTCATGCACTCCTCTCTTTTAAACGCTTACATGTATTGGCCTCGGGCCCACATGTCAGATACGCCTATACACGCCTAGAAGACGCATTACTCGTTTCCCGTCTTCCTCATAGGAGACACCGCTTCAGTAGGCATCACACCTCCCCCGTCTCCAGATATTGCTTGTCCCCAAGCAATTGATGTCGGGAACCTTGCTTGACGACATAGAGGTCCTCCCAGTCCCAGGTGGCCGAAGTACTTGGAATACCCGTCCACTTCACCAAGACTTGAGGAATAGCGTGATTCCCCTTCTTCACCAGGTGTTTATCGAGGACTGCTTCAGGTGCCAATTCCTGAACAGTAAGATCAACCCTGCGAGGAAGCTCTATAAACACAGGAGTGTATTTAGGAGTAAAAGGTTTCAGCTGTGAAACGTGGAACACTGGATGTATATGACTGTCATCTGGTAGTGCCAATTTGTATGCTGCAGTGCCAAACTTGTCAATAACAGTAAATGGCCCATAGAACTTGTAAGCCAACTTTGGATAGGGTCTGTTGACAACTGAATGTTGTGCATATGGCTGCAATTTCAATAGAACTTTCTCTCCTATCTGAAACTGCCGATCTGTTCTTTTCTTGTCAGACTGATTCTTGATGCGGTTTTGTGCTTGGCTTACGTGTTGTTTAAGTGCTGACAGCTGAGTCTCCCTATCCTGTAACATTTCCATTGCATCATTGTTATTGCTATCTAACAGAGGAATCATCATCTCCATGTTTACTTCATAGCCATAGAGTGCTTTGAAAGGAGTGCAGCCCAAAGATGTATGAAAGGAGGAATTATACCACAATTCTGCTAAAGGCAACCAAGACTTCCACTGTTTTGGTGAGGCATGAACTGCACACCTGAGATACATCTCGAGACATTGATTGACACGTTCAGTCTGGCCATCAGTTTGTGGATGGTAAGAGGTGCTCTTGAGCAACTTTGTGGTAAGCTGTTGACAGTGAATTTCCGTCAACCTAGAGTACTTGTTATGCATTGGTTTCGATTATGATTTGCAACTAACCCGCCACTAGGCACACTAATGATATAACAAGTTCAACTTCGTATGTGCATTTGGAAGTATTGTGTTTTTGTAGAAAAACATGGACAAAAGGGACGGAGTCACAACAAGTTCAAAAGAGCAAATGAGGAGTTCCGTTTGTGTTCGAGTGCAAGGAGAAATCACTTCCAAAGGTGGCAAGGACCAAGGTGGTACGACGGATCATCCCCGAGGACTAAGACGTAAAGTTCGGACTTCATACGAGAAGACCCCCTATCTTGATCGCGGGGATGACGACCTCAAAATGACACAAATCAAGGGGGCAAAGTCCAAAATGCCAAGATGAGCCGCGGGGAGGAAGATGGGCCCGAACTGGCCCAGAAAGGGCCTGGGCCGGCCGGCCCATTCGGACCGGCCCAGGGGGTTTCTGGCCCGGTTCAGCCCGCCCTTTGACCTAGCTCCGTCTCGGTCTATTTGTAGCTCCCTCGTCCGACGGCCGCCGCATCCAATCATTCTACTGACCTCTTTTCACCAGAAACTCGCCGCCACAAGATGAGGGATGAGATTAGATGAGTTCGTCACAAGGATCAATGTCGGCGGAGGGAAGGAAGCAAGAGAAGGACTCCAAGCCGCTGGCCTAGGGGTGTTCCCAAGCTTCATCGCCGCCATCTTCATCGACGACGTTCTCCGGAGTCTCCATCACCCCTATGTGCTTCAATCCATGTAAGATGATAGGGTAATGTCTCCGTTCATCCCTAGGGTTAGATGGATACATGCTATGTGATCGCTACTTGATTCGTGGTTTCAATCTATTGCTTTCATGTTGATGATGCTTTGACGATTAAGGTTAGCTACCGTGTTTTTCGGGGGTATGATATCCGCTACTCCCATAGATTCTATCAACATACCGTGTCCATCATAGGTCTAGTCACGATTACCTCCGCGTAGTGACAGTACGGGGGGAGGGAAAGGGCGAAACCGTGGTCACAACCCCCGGTAAATTGGATTACCACTCTCGTGTAGTAGATGCATATCCATGATATTCTAGATCCTAGGGAGGGAACGCTTATCTTTCTTAATCACGCTCTTGTACCAACCTTTGCCATCTAGCTTAATCTTAGACTAACATAGAATAGATTGCTTTTACTTTAAGTTTAATCCTCTCATTAAAGGTTTCCCTAGTCAACTAGATTAGTGTTTGGTTAAGCGCTAGCAATCCCCTTGCTCCGTGGATTGACAAACCTTGGGATCTCCCGTAGGTGAAGAAGGGCATAGGTGACTTGTACGCTTGCGAGTCCAATCGAAACGTTAAACGAGTTTTTACCGTCAACAAGCCCCTTTTTCTGGCGCCGTTGCCGGGGAGCAAGCCAGTTTGCTACGTTTAATCTTGTATTACTTTTGTTGATTACTAACATCTAACCCTAGTTTTCTAGAAAAAACCCTTTTGTGTTTTTCTTTTCTATTTTTAGTGCCTAGATGGATTTATTCACCTCACTTTTGGAGGACGAAGAGATGTCGCTAAGGAATCTAGCAATGCCGTCAATGGAAGACATTGAGATGCAAAAATCAGATTTGACGCTTGCTACGACCCACTATGAAGTGAAGCCTGGAATCATCAAGTTAGTGGCGACAAATCCCTTTAGAGGATTGGAGGATGACAACCCATATAGACACATTAAGGAATTCACGATGATATGCAACACGGTGCAACAAGGAGTTCCGGCCGCTTGGTTCAAATGGAATCTTTTTCCGTTCTCTCGAAGATGAAGCGCGAAGATGGTACACACTTGCATCCGTTGAAGCAAAGGAAATTGGGATGAGCTAGTGAAGAAGTTTCTTTTGAAGTTCTTTCCCATAAGCAAGGTCCAAGACTTAAGGAGGCAAGTGCTCACTTTCAAGTAAGGAGAGGATGAAGGAATTGATGAAACATGGGACCGTTTTAATAAACTACTTGAGCGAGACCCGAACTTGGGATTTTCCGGTGACTTGATGTTGCATACCTTTTATTTTTCACTAACCCCTAACTCATCTCGTTTTGTAAGCATGTGTGCAGACGGTGATATAATGGATAAAACAATTAGTGAAGCCGCACAAATCTTACAAAGGATAAGCAATGGACAAAGAACGCAACGAGATTGGCAAAGACGTTGTCGGGAGGAGCAAAACGACAAAAGCAAGCCCAAGGTGCTTGCTGAATTTTCTAAAAAAGATGAACCGGAGGTCAAGGAAGATGAACCAACCATACAAGAAATTGAAGATCCACTTCCCAAGGTAAGAGAAGTCATTTCGGATATTAAAAATGTTGAAACTAACATGAATGTAGGCCGAAGTATGGGGAATGCTAGACCATTGGCGGAGTTCAATCAATCCGGTTGGATTCAAGTTGATTTTGCCCCACTAATCAACTACCGAAGGAAGGAGGAACGCCGACACGTTGCCAAACTAGTTGAGGATATATTTGATCAAGAGATGAGTGGAGAGTCGATCCAAAAGATATTTGAAGAAGAAAGAGAAGAAGATGATGAAGGATGGATTGATCAATTTGACAACTCGAAGATTTGCAATGAAGGAAGAGAAGAGTACAACCGTGACGAGCCTAGTGACTCGAAGGATAAATGGAAGAAGATAGGACTCAAGCTAGAAGATGAATGGGAAGGAGTTGACATAGAGCAAGTACTCCAAGAAGGCCCCTCCCCACAAGGTTATAGCTTGTGTGCTATTGAAGCCTACACACTAGCAAATCAAGACATGGAAGCACCCAAGGATGAAGAAAAGAGTGAATCAACGATGAGTGATCTTGACGACATGTTGTAACGACTCGGGTTTTCGGTGAGGAAAACCCGACTCCCTGTACCCTTGTGATAGTCCCTAGATCAGTAGCTATCACGTACAGAACTCATTACAGAATAATATCATTTCCATACAACGAAATCAGAGTACAAAATAGAATATTTACATCCGAAACAACTCGGTAAACGAATTTAGTACAAGCCCCTTGGGCTAAGCGACAAGTAGAAATCCTGCGTAGCGGTAGCTAGGGCTTCAAGTCTTCATCTTCAATCTTCACCACAGGCATCCTTGAGCGAAGCAACGCAACCCATCCTTCATAGATTCCTCAAACTCGGACTCTCACTACAAGTCCAATCCTGCACACTCACAAAACTATCCCCAAGGAATGGGATAGGTTCATGTCACCGACTGTATGCAGCTTTAAGTGGCCTAACTCTAAAGGGTAAGAAAAGTGGCAAGGTAAAAGCTCAGGTTTCCTATGCAGCAGCAGCGAAGCATAAAAAGAAAACATCTCCGTAGAAGTCCCAATCCATACTCTCATCACAACTCGGGAACACCTGGTACCCCAGGGACCCGTCTCCACATCCTATCTCCATCTAGGATCGATGCGAGAACTTCCTCTCCTCGCACCTCAATGATTGCAATCGGATCTGCGAGGTAGAGGGAGCAACTCTCCTCTCCCCGACTGCAACCACGGCTCACCACACTCTCAAACTACAAGGGGAGGTAGAAATCCCAAAACATGAGAACCAACAATCCACTGGGCTCATCCATGACCGAGGACGCGGCTATACGTATAAATCTAAACTCTGCAGAGCGTGTACACCTGTACCCAACTCGGGATGGAGCCCAGTCGGTAGCAAGTCGACTGAACCCACCCTACCGTGCGAACTCTCGGTAGTTACAGTCCCATCCTGCATCCGGCCCTCAAAGAGATTCCCCCCGCAGAAGGAATTGCACCAGAACTGTGAAATGCCCCCGTGTGGCCACACGGGAGTCGCTCTGAGAGGGTGGTCTCACTCCCACCTCTCCCCCACTGATACCCTCTATCCTGCTGGCAGGTATGGTTCTGCACTTGCCGAGCTCAACTCGGCCCTAACCCCATTCTCGACGAGGTGGTGTGTACGAAAAGTCCCGTGAAGCAGTTGGCCCACTCGGTTTCACACCGGGGCGAGCTCATGTCCTCCATCCGCAAGTAAAACCCCAACACCTAGGCTCCGAAAACCGTAAAAGTGGGGATACACTGAGGAGTGCACCCCCATCCCCGATCCCAGATCGGTTGTTTCGAGCTCACCCCCGCCAAAGTACCCAAAACGCCTTCTCCTGCCGGTTTTACCCCACTCACGCCAAGAACCACTATTCCCATCCCAACACATGCATCACGAAGCTCAGCGTATATACACGCTTATAAACATATATAGTAGTAGAGCAATCAAGGACAAGATATTTAAAGTAGGCAGTGCAAGGTTCATCAACATGCATATAAAGTAAAGCGCTAGCATTCTATATTGCAATGTCTATAGGTTTTCAAAGTCAGTCGGGCGTGAACACCTGTGTGCAAGTAGTCGTCGTAGTTTCCGTAGTTGTTCTCGATCTTCTAGCTCGGCTCCTCAGCTCCGGGAATCCTAGATTCGCAAATATAAATAAACACGGTGTCTAGATGCAAATAACTCTAAAGAGAAGCAATAAAGAACCAAATAACTCCAAAAGGCTAGTCTAACGGGTGCTTCATGATTTTAGAAGAATACAGAAACTGATTTCATATTTTTCTAAGATAGAAACAATTTATTATGGATTTCCAAATAAAGAAAATAGTTTACGAATTTATTTAATTGCGATAAAGCACAGAAAACATAAGTCACCAAGTTAGAGAACCACAAGCTGGGTTTTGGGTAGGTCTGCAGGCTCAGATAACTAGTCAACGATCATTGTTGACCATGTCAAAGAGAACGGTCAAAGGTCAACCGGACCCCACAAGTCATCCTGTGGGTCCCGTAGGTCAGATGGGAACAAGCGGTAAGTCCGTATGCCCCTTTGGCCAGATTGTAGAGATGGTGCAAGATTGATTAGCTAGAACGTGGTGTGGTTGAGAAACATGGCTCAAGCTAGAACATGACAAAGATGTGGCATGGCCGACGGCTTGGTTAGCACACACGTCGTGCACGGTGAAGGCGTGACACGGCCGCGGCGAAAGCTATGGTCTGGACTTGAAAGATAGAGAGCATGCACTTGGTACTCAGATTGAGGCTCGGTGGAAGAAGGGACAAGTGATGCTGCTAGCAAGCAACACACTCACCAGGTCGATAAAGATCCACGGATAGGTAGCAACAGGGCTTAGGGGAAACAGACAGAAGTTACTGCTTGTTTGGTTTGTGACAAAACAAGACTAGTACTACAAGTCTGTAGCACCAGCATGCTTTCGTGAGCACAAGCAAGCAGATGGGCCACAGATTGCGGTGTTCTGGTGAACACCAAAGAGCTCTACAGATTTGAGCAGGATACCTACAAGCTAGCATGTAGGTCGATCACTGGAGCACAAAGAAGGTAAGGGCAAAGGCTAACAGATAATTAGCTGGTAGTCAGCTCACTGCCTGAACGGATGTGGTATGAGCATAGCATCACATGTTTGTGCAGGTTTAGCTAGTGGCATCCCATGGCAAGGCGTACTGCTTGTCGGTTGTGAGCAACACGACAGCGTCGGTCAACACAAGGGCACGCCATGTGAGGAAGGTTTCATGGATAGAGAGCGGGAGGTTAGGTGGCTCACTCGATAAGACAAGATATGGCTTGGTATGGCAAGCATCGCAGCAGACCAGCATTCCAGATCTGCGGGCAGACATGGTGAGGTGTGGTTGTGCTCAAGCCAGCAGAACAGAAAGAAAAGGGTAGCAGGCTGCTGCTACTAGCTCGTTGATTTGTGTGGGATGGCAAAGCTGGGACGTGGCAGTGGCTGTTGCTACTGACGGTTGTTGGTGGATTGCTGCTTGAAGAACTTAGCTCTCAACCATGGGAGAGGAGAGCAGCAGTTGGTTTGCTGGCTCATAGCAGGATGGAACAGAAAACAAGTTCAGACAGAGATGGCTGAAAAGCCAAAAGTTATGTAACACACACAGGTTTGCAGGTTAGGGACTTGCTTACAGCTTAGCAACGGGCCAAGTACATGCCAGAAGGATGGTTGACTTGGCTTGAGCTGAAGCTCCTTGGTTTGGATCAGAAGGGCCACACGCCAGCATGGTCAAGATCAAAAGCTGGCTGCAAGGTAGATAGCACACACATGCCTTACTGGAGCTTGATTAAATGCCACAAGGGCATCTGTCTCACGGCTGCACACTGTGTTGTGCTGGTTCAAAGTCTGTGCAAGACTTGTATAGGTGTGCTACGGGTTCAAAGCTGTGTGAAAGCCCAAAGGCGTGGCTTTTGCCTCCCTGTGCATGCGCACGCGTGTGTGGAAGCCAGCAGCTTGGCCACGGCGGCGACATAGGACGGCCGAAAAAAAAGGGATGGCAGATAAGCGGTGGCGCGCACGCAGTCGACGGCAGCGGCACCTGCAGGCGTAAGGCTCGACTCGATGGTCGGCACACAAGCGTCGGCGGTTGCGCGGCGGCGCAGAGCAAGCGTCACAGCATGTCACACCCTTTGGCACAAACGCCGGCAGATAGGAACAGCAAGGCAGGACTGATGGCTCACCTACAGCTTGCTGCCGTTGTTCAGGCATTTCGTCGAACGGGTGGTGGGTGAGGAAGAAAGCAGCAACTTGGCGGCGTCAGCGTCCAGGTCGTGGTCCACGACAGCTCCGGTGCCGTCTCCATGGGTGCAGCTCCCAGCGGCGGCATCAACTTTGGCACACGGACAGAACGTCCAACACTTGGTGGGCACGCATAGGTGCAGCGTGATCATGGGCAGCCACAGATCCTAGGATTTCAGGGGAGTGCAACTCAGGCAAGAAGTCAAGGTAAAGCAGGGTAAAACATGAGTAGCTTGGTCGAGAGGCTCACCGACGAGTTCACTGTCACCATTCAGGCAATTCGACGAACACGTCGTGAGCGAGGTGGTTGGCAGCCGTGTAGAGGCGGAAGATAGACGGTAGCTCGGCCTTGTTCTTCCGGCATTCTGTCGAGCAGGCGGTAGGCGTGCTCTTGGCCGTGGTTAGGTGGCTGCAGCTTGGTGACGGCAACGCTGCCGGGTCCAAACCTGCAGGGAAACGAGCACGGTGCGAAGACCGGCTTCAAAGACAGAAGAAGGGCGGCGGCTTGGCCGTCGGGCGGGCTCGCCGTACACGGGACAGGAGATGGGTCGAGCGGCTGTACTCACCATGGAAACCATGGAAATCGAGAATCATGAATCCTGGTGCTCCCAGTGCAGCGTGCAGCGCGGCCGTCGTCGTTCATGGCATGGTGCAGCAGGACGCGGCGAACACGGCAGAACGCCCGGTCGGCCCTTTCCTCGGCGGGCGACAGCATGGCGACCGAGTGGTGCTGGGGTCTTCCACCGTGCGGCGTTCCTCTCCTCCTCTCGTTGCTCCCCCTTTTCCTCTCGATCTCCTCACAGGATGTGGCGACGGTGGTGTGTGTGGATTTTGGAGCTCGCACTTGCTAGCAAGGAGGAAGGGAACGAGTCCCAATTGGTGGCTGTGTGCTTGCTTGATGCAAGAAAGCACAGGGGCTGTCTGATTGACTGGATTGGGAAAAAGAAAGGGGATTGGTGGCTGGTAGGAGATGGGATTCGAGCTGCTGGTGGCTATCGACTGGAGAAGAAGTGAAGGGAAAGGAGTTGTTGCTGCTGTGTTCCTTCGGTGGAAGAAGGAAAACAGAGAGGGTGAGATGCTAGCGCTAGCTTCTTTGCAAGAGGAGACAGAACAGAGGATAGAAAGCAGAGTGCGGCGGCGGCTTGGGAGTGAGTGAAAGAGAGAGAAGTGAGGAGAGTATTTAAGGGGGAGGTTAGGGTTAGATTAGGTGGGTTTTGATGGGCTCGAATATATGGGCTGGAATAAACCGCGAAATAAATCGATAGCAATTTATTCCGTAGAACAGGAACAAAAGAATTAGACTACTTTTCCGGGAACGAATTAAATAGCAAGTATCAATTCGAGAAGCCGGAAAATACTGTCGTAATTCAAATGAGCTCTTAAAGATTTAATTCAACGAATTATGGTTTATTCCCCGAAATCGAATCAATCCGAAAAGATTAATTCAAAGGGTCAGAAAATAATCCCATAATACATTTAAGAAATTTCCAGAGCACTTTGGAAAAGATTAGGCGGAAAAAGATTAGAAAGCCGACTAAGAGCTTACAGAGTATAGAACCGATTTAGGCGGGTCCAGAAGGTTAGAGAGGGTAGTTAGTTCAATTAGCTTTTGATTTATATTTGAAATTAGATTTCAAATATAAATCACACTCAAAGATTGAAGAAAAATCCAATTAAGGACCAAATCACACTATCATGAAATTTATCCTTAGCACACAAAGCAATTTAATTAATTTTATTACTAGGAATTTTGGAAAGGGCACAAGAAGACAACCTTATGATTACGAGCAAACACATCAAGCACGAAAATTTTTTTGAAATCCACATTTTTGCAAACATTAACATTCTGGAAAAAATCCGGGATGTTACACATGTGGTACACGGGAGATAAAGAAAGCAACATACAAGACTTTGAAGATGAAGATTTTGTTGATAAAGAAGACTTCAAAGAAGAGATGAATACATACATAGTTGAAGGATTACATATTCCACATGATGAGTTGAAGAAATTGCAAGACGGTGATGAAGAGACAACTCCACTTGTTGAGATTGACTTGATTTCAACACTACAAGACGAACCAAAGATCACTCTTATTGAGGGAGCTCCGAGGCAAAGGTACACACTAAAACCTCGAGATATTATTGGTATTAATGATGATATGTTCAAATATTCATGTTGGACCAATAGTATGAATAATAGTTTAGATTCTATGCCTTGTTCCAATAATGATCATGTTGATAGGCTAGATTTTCTTGAGAATGAAAAAGAGGAAACATTTATGTTTGAACCAATTAATCTCACACCTAAAGAACCTTTGCCTAATGATGAGCTAAGTGCTATGCATGAAACATATGCTTCTTTTGTTTACACCTTGACTTGTTGCTACAATTCGCATGTGGTGTTAATTATGGACGCGTATGTTTACAATAAGTTTTGTAAATCTCGATCATGCTTTGCGCTTGGTCAAGCTAATGACCTTAAAGAAGCACATGTCGGGAAAGTGAGATTTTCACTAACCATGTAGACAAGGCTTGAATAATGAAAAGAGAAGTCATGCCTAAAGAGTTGCAAGATAAATCATCAACCTCTCCAAAATCCCGCGATGGATGTTGCTATCTTCATCAATTTGAGAGCTTGTTCAGAGGTGTACAAATGAAGAAAAGGAGATATTCAGAAGCTCCATCAAGTTGCCATTCTAATGCATCAAGAACCAACGAATTTGAAGACCCGTGAAAGGAGTTATGGAGAAAACATTGAGCGTTGCGCGTTCTGAAATTTCAGGACAGATTTCATCGCCGAAGTAAAACGGACGTAACTCTCTTGTCCGGAGTCCGATTTGGGAAAATAAAGACTCGTTGGGAAGGAAATTTTGTACACTGTGCAATAGAGTAGAGATTGGGTATACTTTCTGTTCTGGACATTAAATAAAAATTCATGGAGTGAAGGCAGCACGGAAGGGTGATAAAGAAGGAGATAGCGATGAAGCAAAAGGATGCCTTGGGCAAGTCTTCTATAAGTGATCAAGCACAACATGGGAAGTAAATTAAAGCTGCATTGGTACCTTTTCTTCTTGCATGAAGGGCCATGGCTATGCGACGAAAAGAAGGTATGTGAGAAAGTCGAGCTCTATGACTTTAAATGAAGCGCTTTTCGGGAGGCAACCCGTTTCTTTATGTTTTTATCCTTTTCTTAGAGAGAATAAAGAACGGCACCTTCTTATGATGATCAACTTGTGGTTATTAATCTAAGTTTAGTTTTCCTTTTTAGAACAACCATCATGTTCATGCTCATATTTATTTATTTGCATGCATTGCATTTTGTTATCAACGTGATGTTTCTTTGCGTATACATATTTTGCACATAGTTGGCTTGGTTGTTTTATATACTTAATAATGTATGTTTCAGTTTCCATGTTAATGCTTCATAGGGCCCTATGAGTATTTTCCTTTTGTGATCTTGTGTAAATGTGGTGTTTAAACATGATTGCGGACTATCATCATTAAGTTCGATAAACCTTGCTAGCTTTTCATATGTTTTCATGTTGCATTGGTTAGTTTATAAGCTTTGTAATGCGCTTAGTTTTTCTTGTGCTATAAGAGTTATTGATCTAGGGATAGACATGGTGTTTTAACCCTAGATTTATCAACCTTTATGGCTATGGAGAAATTCAGCAACCTAGTTGTAAACATGGTGTTTAGAACTAGGTGAAAACATTGTCTTTGTTTATATGCTTTCCTATCATGTGCATACACACCTTGCACCACGTACACTCATTAGATTTTTATTTCTCATTAGACTAATTATGCCACAAGTTGAGAGTCCTAGGAAACATTGGATTGTTGGCAATTCTATCTACTCCCAACCGTCACCTTGGGGGTAGAATGTGCGTTTAAAATGTCTTACAGGCAAGATAAAGACTCTCACTACAAGGAAATTGAAGGATGGCTAAGATAAAAATGCTTTGTCTTCTTCTTCCATGCCTAGAAAAATGCTAAGCATGGGGGAGACCCTAAATCTTCAACACGGAAGTGCAACATGATGCTCTAGAAGATAGAATGATCAAGATCATTAACGTCTCCGGGTCAATGCGCAAGAAGCCATCGATCTCATCAAAATTCTGCATGGTCTCGAAGGGAAAACACTGAATATTTTTGGATATTTAGAAGCCCTATGAAGTTACAATTCCAACAAATCAAGAATCAAGACAATCGGAGGTTCCTACAAGCTGCTATGACCGAATCACCGAGTACAACACGTCCTGAAATCAGTTTTGGACAGCACGCAGCGCTGAAGTAAAACGGACATAGCTCCCTTGTTTGAACTCCGTTTTCGATGAATGACCACACGTTGGAAAGGTAATTTCATAAACTTTTCAATAGAGCTATATTTCGATATATGTTTTGTTCTGGACAGATGGGAAATCCATGAAAAAGAGACAGTAAGGAAATGATGAGAACAAGAAAGAGGAGATGGTGATGACAACATTGAAGAGAAGGGCGACCAATGACTCCATTAAGCATACAAGATCAAATTCAGAAGTTTGGGAGCATTGATAAATCAAGACAAAAGCAAAACCACACCGATACATGGAGATGTCGGAATAAGGCAACGAAGAACTACAAAGGATGGTAACATCTCCATGGACCTTCTCTTTTCCGAATATAAATGCTTGTAAGTATGCCTTCAGCCTTATTAGGTGCAACATTTTGTTTTTCCTTTCCAACAATAACATGGCTACTAGGAGGACAACCTAGGTTTCTTTTTATTTTCAATAGATAGGCATGACCATGTGTTCACCTCGATGTTTATATTGCCTATGCTTACGGAAAGACGATGAAAGTTGCCGCCTTGTTTTACCTACATGAAGTTATACATGTCTTGGCTAATTGCTCTCGATAATATGATCTGAAATTAATTTAAATACCAGCTCTTTTATTTGTGGAGGTGAAATGACTATGCTCTAGACCCACATACATATCTTTGCTCTCTGATTTAAGTTTATGGATAGCCGGATAACTTGTTGTTTTTATGAAAACTTAACTTTTATGCTATCTACATATTTGTGATGCTCTTGCAAAGTTCTACCTACCAAAGCCATATACATATATGTTCTATGATAACAAAACCCGTAGATTGCAAACATATGTTTTGATGAGTTGGATTAGGATTGATTTCTATGGTTCGAGACTAAGAAGCTGGTCATTCCTTTGTGTAACTTTTCATGCTAGCCTTTTTGTCCATGCATTGTGGGTTTTCACATCGAAAATTTCACAAACTTCGCTGGGCATCCACCTAAACCAAAAACATCTTTTTATGATCACCTCCTTGTCCACAACCCAATTTGAGTATGGAGTAAAATTCTCGATGGAGATTCAAATATTCTACAAGATTATGGAATTTATGCTTACTTTAGCAGTCATTTCCCCCTCTCTTTTATGCTTGAGGACGAGCATCGTTCAAGCATGGGGGAGGAGTCATTACATCATCTCTGACAAATGCTATGTAAGTATTATGTTGCAAAAAGTTCTGAAGAGCAAAAGAAAAAATGAAAAATGAAAAAAAATTATGATGAGAAGAAAAGAAAAGTAAGGAAAAAAAGGGAAGAATAAAGAAAAAAAGAAAGAAAGAGAGAAAATGAGAAGGAAATAAAATAAAAGTAAAAAAATAATAAAGATGCTCCTCGGTTCTTTTTGCTTCATAAGTTCTCAAGTGCCTTGATGACAAATCCATACTCAAATCTTCCAACCATGTGCAATCCGATAACGAGGACTTCACTCGTGCCTCGGGATCATCCATTTGCCACTTGCACATATCCACCTATCTAAATGTGTGTGTTTCATCCCTCTCTCTTTCCAACATTTATTTTCCATGGCCTTTTTGACGAGTCTTGGTAATTCCAATAGATCTCTCTCTTAATTTGACAATATTTCGGATGTATGTTTTGCTAGGATTCTTTTTAACCTACCAAGCTCCACATAAGCCTTCCACTATCACATATGAGTAGAATAGGTTGAAAATAATCTAGTATAGGCTTGAGTGACTTGATGAGATGAGTGTTTCCATGAGCTTTTGCAAGAGATTTTCACTTATGTTGGATATGCATCTTTTTGAAAATTCTTCCATGTAACAAGGTAACGGTTTGAAGTTCACTTAAGTTTGAGAGCATCGTGTTTATTAAATGTGGTTTGTTCTTTATTGTTAGTCTATCTTCCATAATGAAAAAGAAGTCGGTCACAACTTGAACTTTAAAAATAAATTCTTAAGAGAGAGTAATTTGCCTCGTCATGAATGACTAAGTGCAGGGACAACATTGGAAGGCAACACTAATTTCCCTTTTAAGTGAGGATTACTTACTTGAGGACGAGCAAGGTTTAAGCATGGGGGAGATGTTGACGGTGAATTTCCGTCAACCTAGAGTACTTGTTATGCATTGGTTTCGATTATGATTTGCAACTAACCCGCCACTAGGCACACTAATGATATAACAAGTTCAACTTCGTATGTGCATTTGGAAGTATTGTGTTTTTGCAGGAAAACATGGACAAAAGAGACGGAGTCACAACAAGTTCAAAGGAGCAAATGAGGAGTTCCGTTCGTGTTCGAGTGCAAGGAGAAATCACTTCCAAAGGTGGCAAGGACCAAGGTGGTACGACGGATCATCCCCGAGGACTAAGACGTAAAGTTTGGACTTCATACGAGAAGACCCCCTATCTTGATCGCGGGGATGACGACCTCAAAATGACACAAATCAAGGGGGCAAAGTCCAAAATGCCAAGATGAGCCGCGGGGAGGAAGATGGGCCCGAACCGGCCCAGAAAGGGCCTGGGCCGGCCGGCCCGTTCGGACCGGCCCAGGGGGTTTCTGGCCCGGTTCGGCCCGCCCTTTGACCTAGCTCCGTCTCGGTCTATTTGTAGCTCCCTCGTCCGACGGCCGCCGCATCCAATCATTCTACCGACCTCTTTTCACCAGAAACTCGCCGCCACAAGATGAGGGATGAGATTAGATGAGTTCGTCGCAAGGATCAATGTCGGCGGAGGGAAGGAAGCAAGAGAAGGACTCCAAGCCGCTGGCCTAGGGGTGTTCCCAAGCTTCATCGCCGCCATCTTCATCGACGACGTTCTCCGGAGTCTCCATCACCCCTATGTGCTTCAATCCTTGTAAGATGATGGGGTAATGTCTCCGTTCATCCCTAGGGTTAGATGGATACATGCTATGTGATCGCTACTTGATTCGTGGTTTCAATCTATTGCTTTCATGTTGATGATGCTTTGACGATTAAGGTTAGCTACCGTGTTTTTCGGGCGTATGATATCCGCTGCTCCCATAGATTCCATCAACATACCGTGTCCATCATAGGTCTAGTCACGATTACCTCCGCGTAGTGACAGTACGGGGGGAGGGAAAGGGCGAAACCGTGGTCACAACCCCCGGTAGATTGGATTACCACTCTCGTGTAGTAGATGCATATCCATGATATCCTAGATCCTAGGGAGGGAACACTTATCTTTCTTAATCACTCTCTTGTACCAACCTTTGCCATCTAGCTTAATCTTAGACTAACATAGATTAGATTGCTTTTACTTTAAGTTTAATCCTCTCTTTAAAGGTTTCCCTAGTCAACTAGATTAGTGCTTGGTTAAGCGCTAGCAATCCCCTTGCTCCGTGGATTAACAAACCTTGGGATCTCCCGTAGGTGAAGAAGGGCATAGGTGACTTGTACGCTTGCGAGTCCAATCGAAATGTTAAACGAGTTTTTACCATCAACATAAGCATGGCAAACAAACTAGTCCAGAATGAACTTGTGAATATCTTATCTCTGTCTGACACTATGCTTCTTGGTATCCCATGTAACTTCACTACATGATCCGTCATCACTTTAGCTACTCCTTGTGCTGTGAAAGGATGCCTCAGGGGAATGAAGTGACTGTACTTGGTCAATCTGTCCACCACTACCAATATACAATTATTGTTGTCAGACATGGGTAGGCCCTCAACAAAATCCATGGATAAATCTTGCCAAACACCCTGAGGAATTAGCAATGGTTGCAGTAAGCCCCCAGGATGGATGTTCTCATGCTTAGCTTGCTGGCAAATCTGGCATTGCTTCACAAAATTCTCAACATCTAACTTCATTCCTTTCCACTGGAACAATTGCTTGACCCTATGGTAAGTAGCTTTACTGCCAGAGTGACCCCCAATTGCACTGGAATGCAGAGCAGCAATGACCTTTGTTTGTAAAGCTGAGTTATGAGCAATCCAAACTTTGTCCTTGAATTTGATGAGTCCTTGAGATAATGAGAATCCTTGCTCATTGGGACTGTGTATAGACAGTTTTGTCAAGAGCTCTTGAGCTTGTGGGTCTGTAGCATAAGAATTAACTACTTCTTGAATCCACACAGGTTTCACCTCAGAAACTGCCTGTAAAGCATGCAAATGTACCATCCTTGAGAGGGCATCAGCTGCACAATTTTCTTTCCCTTTTCTATACACAACTTTGAACTGAAGACCCATCAACCTTGTCATGGCCTTTCTTTGCATATCTGATTGAAGGTTCTGTTCACAAAGATATGATAAGCTCTTGTGATCTGTTCTGATAATGAATTCCTACCTTTGCAAATATGGTCTCCACTTTTCCACTGCCATAATCAAGGCTTGAAATTCCTTTTCATATATAGATAGCTTCTGGTGAGAGGGGCCCAGAGCTTTACTCATAAATGTCATAGGTCTATCCCTCTGCATAAGAATAGCTCCAATCCCCACTTCAGATGCATCAGTTTCAACTATGAAAGGAGTGGAGAAATCTGGAATGGCCAATACAGGGGTTGTACTCATTGCCTGTTTCAAGGTGTTCAAAAGCCTTTTGAGCCTCAACAGACCAACAGAATTGTTTCTTTTGTAACAACTGAGTAAGTGGTTTTGCAATCAACCCATAGTTTTTGACAAATTTACTATAATAACCAGTTAAACCAAGCAAGCCCCTCAATTCCGTGACTGAACTAGGAGTCACTCATTGCATCATAGCTTCTGTTTTTGGCTGGGTCAGTGGCAACCCCTTGATCAGAGATGATGTGCCCCAAGTACTCCAGTTGGTGTTTGGCAAAAGAGCATTTACTTCTCTTCAAAAAGAGTTGATGGCTTCTCAACTTAACAAACACTTGTTTAAGATGGTCAACATGAGTTGCTAATGTAGGGTTGTATATCAATATATCATCCAAGAATACCAGGACAAATTTCCTCAAGAAGGGCCCCAAAATGTCATTCATTAAAAATTGAAATGTGGCAGGTGCATTGGTCAAGCCAAATGGCATGACCTTGAACTGATAATGACCATGATGGGTTTTAAAAGCAGTCTTGTGTTCATCAGCAGGATGCATCCTAACCTGGTGGTAACCTGACCTCATATCCAACTTTGTAAAATATCTAGTACCAACCAGTTCATCTAGGATTTCATCTATAATTGGCATGGGAAACCTATTTTTGATGGTGATATCATTAAGTTTTCTGTAGTCAACACAAAAGCGCCAGCTACCATCTTTCTTTTGAACTAGTAAAACAGGAGAAGCATAAGGACTAGTACTTAAAGTGATATGCCCAGCCAATAACAGCTCTTTGACTTGCCTTTCAATCTCGTCCTTATGCAAAGGAGAATACCTATAAGGTCTAGAATTTACAGGTATGGAATCAGGTAGAGTAGGTATGGTGTGATCATGTAACCTGGGTGGAGGTAACCCCTTAGGCTCTTCGAACACATCCTGATTGTCCTGGAGAATCTGCTGAACTTCAGGAGGTATAGCTTCTTCTTCTGAGGGTGGTGACATATCTACCACAACCCATGCCCATATATCATTACCAGCTGCCCATTCGACCAGTGTATCTGCTTGTATTTTGTGTAAAGACAGAGGAATTGGCACTACCCCTTGTAACTTTACTGGTTTGCCTTTAGCATAAAATTCCATAACTTTGGCTTCCCAATCATGCATGACAGGACTTATGGACTTAAGCCAATTAAAGCCCAAAATGCAATCATAGACTCCCATGTCTAAGACCAACATATCAGTATGGAATGGATGTCCTTGTATCCACCATTCCATCTGTGGTATATACTGATCAAATATAAGTGTGTCACCATTGGCCACTTTAACTGTTTTTGGGCTTGTTGGAACAATTGGGAGTCCCAGTCTGGACACAAATGATGAGCTCACAAATGTATGTGAGCTACCACTATCAACCAGCATAAGCATGACCTTGTTTTGCACCAGAGCTCTCAGCTTCATGGCTTCCCCCTCCTCTGTACCAGAGATTGCATTCAAGTATAGCTTGTACAAATCTTCAGCTATGGAATCCTCCACTGCCAATTCAGTGAGTACCTCATCAGTAAGGTCAATATCCAGCTCATTAATAACTAGAGCATTCACTTGAGCTTTTGGCTTCTTAAGACACTTGGTAGGTTGGGTGGGATCATAAGGTTCTTTGCACTAGAAGCACAAATTGTTTGCTCTGCAAAAGTCCCTTAACTGTCTTTCTCTGGGAAGTTGAGAGACAAAAGATGGTTTAGAAGATTCAGGTTTCTGTGAAGTGCCTGTCAGCAATTTGTTGTTGCTATACTATCTCTGCCCTCTTCCTTTACTTTTTTCTTGGATTTGCTGTTGAATTTTAGCCAGCATCACAGCTCTCTCTATTGTTGCAGGTACTTGTCCTTGCACCTGATATCTAATCTCAGGTTTTAACCCCTTGACAAATTGAGATATGGAGTAAGTATCCCCCATGCCCTGATCATACATCTCAATCTGGTACTGCAAAGATTCAAACTCATTCACATATTCCTCTACAGTCCCATTTTGCTTCAGCTCAAGGATCTCATCTACAGCATGCTTATATTCATAAGTGCCAAATTTCTGTTGGACAGCAGCCATAAATTGGTCCCAAGAACCCCACCCATGTTTCTATTTATGCATATGGAGCCACTTCTCAGCATTGCCTTCCATGTGTAATGATGCAGCTGTAGCCCACATGTGTTCAGGGGTGTCCATCAAGGTCAAATAATCCATGCACTTCTCTCTCCATATACAAGGATTTGTTCCACTGAACTTGGGAAAAGACATTTTGGGTGTAAAACCTCTGAGGTGAGACTGCTTGTCACCTGTAGAGTGTTTGGGTATATCATAGGGAGGTTTGGGCTGTTTCCCTTCAGCAGTTTGGTAGGACTTGTTTCCCTGAAATGGATTGTTGTCCTTATAGTCAGAGAAAGTTGGGCTTGAAGGACCTTCCATGTCTCTGTGTTTCATTCTCAATTCAGCAATAGCATTACCAGTTGCTGCAATCTGTGTGGATAATTTCTACTGGTCCTTGATCATTTGTTCCAACACTTTGTTAGACATATCCATCTTGGCTTTCATCTTTGTCTGATGATTCTCCATACCAGTGACCTTGGTAAACAGCAAATCAATACTCTCCATCATCTCCTCCCACCTTTTTGCTTCCTGTTTGCTATGAGTGTCCCAACGTTCCTCATCCTTCTTGCTCAGATGCTCCCACCTGTCCTCATCTTGCTTCTGATAGGCTTCCATCGCGGCCAATAACAGTTGAGTCTGCGCCGAGGGCTTAAGGGGAGCCGTGTTGTCTACACCTCAAGCCAAACAATCTGGACAAGGGTTTGATGTAACGTCAACCGAACTGGAGGTACCTGACCAGTTGTTCCAAGCCGAAGGAATCCTGCAGACTTCACTCACTCCGCGCACACAAACACAGATCACTTGCGCCGCGCCCCAAAACAGACTTCCCTGGATCTGAAATTCGCCACAATCCTCGCCCATTGTCTAGGCAAGACATTTCAGGACTAGGTCCCTCACCAATTTGCTTGCCTGGATGAATCACCGTCGCCTGAGATCAGAGATTGATCAAGGAATTTTACGCCCGAACAAAGCCGGACAACCTGAATCAAAGCCGATCTCCTGACGTCACCTCCACTGCAAAATTCACCGAGACTTCCGGAATTTTACACTCGAACACTGTCGAGCAACCCTTGTCTCTGTCAACCTTGTAGTCAATTCGTCGAACACCTGGTGGGTGAAGGCCTAGGACGTCGAAGATCGGATAAGATTTGTGGTAAATCAACGACCACTGCACCAATCCGCCCGTAAACCGAACTGAGGTAGCGTAGGACTAACAGGAAATCGTGCTCTACTTGCTCTACATGTTTCCTATGGTAGGCTTGCATATGTTTTATTTCTCACCTATCATCTTGATGCTTGTGAACAAATATCATTAGGGAACTCATGCTCATCTAAGTAGTTGGTGTTTGTGATATGGTTTGATGATATGATCTTCTCTCTAATTGTTTGAGTGCTTGGGAATTTTATTTGAAAAATTGAAAACCATTTGCAAAGCTCCTGTTTGATATGTCAAAGTCCTACCAAAGCCATATGATGAGTTATCTTGAAAACCTTATACTCATATGTTGCTTGTCATTGCATTGAGCTTTGTCAAATTGTTGTGAACCTTTTGAGAATTCTTTTCATGCTTTCATGATCAAGATCCATGTGCACACCATATCCCCTTGCTATACTTCTACACTAGAAGTTAGCATTGTATCATCGATCCATTCCATAAAAATAAAGCTCCATGTGTGGTGTGACCTTTCTCTCCAAAAGCATTCTTGAAAAAGAGACATGTGCTATATAAAAAAAGAAGAAAATCATGCTCAAAGCATGAGCGAAAAAAATGCTCAAGGCAAAAAAAACGAAGAAAAAAAGAGAGATAGCCCATGTCCAAAAGAAAAAAGAAAAAGGAGAGAGATGGACTCATGCAAAAAGGAGTTCCAATAAATTATATAGTAATATCTAGCACCCATTCTGGGCCTAGTATCCACCTTACCATATCCATCACATCCATATATGTGCACATCTTGATCTGATTGTATGACTTGATTTTCTCCTTGGATCCAGTTTTTTACTTTGCAATAGATGTGATGCAAGTATGCTTTATCTTTTATCCTACCCCAAGCTCCACATATACCATCATTAGAAGTAGGATGAAAGAAATGCAAATCTAATGCCTTGGTGAGGACATATACACATTGAGCGATCTGAGAGAATCAGATGAGGAGCTAAGCAAGGTTTGTTTTAAAAATTTATTGCAGAACCCCAAGTTACTTGACATGGTGAGCAGAAGTGATTTGATTCATAACCGTTCCATTCCTCAACTACCCAAGATGGCATGATAGACACTCCACAAAGTTCACAAGTCCAAGGTATGGTTTGGAATATCTCTTATGCTTGCTTCATACCTTTGAATATCATGTCTCGCCTTGATTTGTTCTCCTTTACTCGAGGACGAGCAAAGGTCAAGTGTGGGGGTGTTGTTGACGGCTGCTAAGTACCACTTTGAGGCCGTCAATCCCTGTATAAAATAAATGGAAAGTGATCATCAACACTAGGATAGGGGTTTTATACTGACAATTTCCACAAGTGACGTTGTTTCCATCTTTCGTTGTACGACACATTAAAATGCACATGAAATGATATCGTTGAGAGCAAGTGGATCAATGGCATACACATAACGTCATTACAAACAATCCCAAATGCCCAATTAAATTGCACCATCGCAAAGCTCTCGTCGAGACGATCAAAATGGATATATTATTTGTCTACTTTGGAGTTCGGATGCAAAAGATATCAAACAGACAAAATAACACAAATAAAGACAATTGCTGACGTCACAGGTCCACACCTATCGCAAGTCAATGCCGCAGTGCAGGCATGCGCGTGGGCCGTCGACGGGCCACATGGCACTCGCCCATAGGGCGCAGCGGCACCCCGCGGATCAACTCAGCGCTAGCGCGCGCGGGGGGCAAGGGCCCCGCTCGGCCACGTGCCGCACGCTGGCCGGCCGCGGGACGCTCCCGTCGTCGCAGCACGGGGCACGTGTGAACACGCGCGAGCCGCGGGTTCAGCTCAGCCTAGGTGGCGCATGGTGGCTGGCCCCCAAAGGTCGGTTCCCCAGTCCGCTGGTTAGCCGCGAGTTTTTCTCTCTTTTGCGCCGGTTTAGTGACGCAGACAGCGGTTCAAGCCCGGTTCACCCACCTAGGATCCGGTTTTTGCCTAGTTTTCACCTCCACCGCCTCAAGTACCTTCCAATGCACACTACAGCAGCCAAGTAGCGCGTGGGGAGCAGAGGAATGAGGGGTAGAAGCAAGTCTCCCTTGGCCTATAAATAGATGGAGAGGGGGCTCATTTAGAGACACACCATCTCACCCAAGGGACCTCTGGGGACGCTCCTGTCGTTGCAGCACGAGGCGCGCATGAACGCGCGCGGGCCGCGGGTTCGGCTCAGCCTAGGTGGCGCGTGGTGGCTGGCCCCCAGAGGTCGGTTCCCCAGTCCGCTGGTTAGCTGCAGGTTTTTCTCTCTTTTGCGCCGGTTCAGTGACCCAGACAGCGGTTCAAGCCTGGTTCACCCACCTAGGATCCGGTTTTTGCCTAGTTTTCACCTCCACCGCCTCAAGCACCTTCCAATGCACGCTACAGTGGCCAAGTGGTGCGAGGGGAGCAGAGGAATGAGGGGTAGAAGCAAGTCTCCCTTGGCCTATAAATAGATGGAGAGGAGGCTCATTTAGAGACACACCATCTCACCCAAGGATGAGAGCTTCCCTTCAAAGGAGATGCCTCTCCTTGCTAGATTAGAGAATAGGAGAGTGAGAGAGGGATTTGTATCTCTATGGATGCTTCGTTCTTCAATTAGAATAAAGTGGGTATTTTCTAAGTAGCATTCATGCATAGATGATATGTTCTTGTGTTCTTCGCTTGTTCTTGATTTAGAGGCTCGTGTTCTTCACGAAACAACCTTTCGATCTTGTAGCATAGGTTCATAAGTGCTCTATCCAATTGTATGCATGTTCGTCATTTAGAATAAAGTGGATATGCTTGCATGCTCTGATTAGAATAAAGTGTGTTCGTGATTCCTTTCTAATAGTTTATGCTAGGTTGCATGAGTAGCCTTTTTCCTCTGCTAGTGCGTAGATCCTGGGTTTATGTGTTCGTCTGTTGCAAGTTGTTCGTATATGTTGGAAGCATAGTACGGGACCGAGTGCTCTCTCATATGCCTTTAGTATAAGCTAGTAGTACCTATAGTGAGTGAGATCAGTGATGAGGACATCCCTCCTATGGATATACAAGAAGTGCCTCCGCTGGACATTCAAACCATTCAAGGTCCAATCACAAGAGCTCGCGCGCGACAATTAAATCTAGAGGTGAGTTCGCTCCTAAGCGTTTCTATTAATAGTCTTGAGAATGGTTTGCTACCTAATGATTATATTATGATTAGGAACCAAGGAGATGACCAGAGGACACATGGGGAGGAGCATGGAGCCGTGGAGGAACAGCAAGGGACGTCCAAATCACATGGAGGCCCAATGCAACTCAATTTCGAGTCCACCTCGTAGTCCAGGAACATCGTGAAGTAAATTGGACGCTCCAGCCACATCCGAAGTCCGATTTCGATGATCCACATATGGTTGGAAAGATAATTTCATAAAGCTTCCAATGGCATTGGTTTCAGGCCCAAATTCGTTCTGAGTCGTTGGGAATCGTCCGAGGATGGTGGCATCCAGAGAATCTATTCCGGTGCTGCGACACCGTATCTTGGCCTTTGGGCCGTGTATCTTTGTCGAGCCCATTAGCTAGGGGCACGTCCATGGAGGGAGTCACGCCCCTAACCTCTATATCTCAGTAGCCGCCACCCTCGTTAGGGTTTGGGTTTTGCTTTAGTTCAATCTGTCTTCGAACAGTCGTCGTTCTTCGGTTTGTGAAACCCCAACTCGTGAGCTTAATCATTCATCAGCAGTTTGTCACCATAATTTGAGAGCTGCGTTCTTTCGACTTCTTGCTTGTATTCTTCATTTCGCAGGCAGGGATTAGCCTTCTTGGCGAGGTCAACTGGGTCGTGACACGGTTGATAACCAGAGGAGACGTGGTGCTAAGGTTGCGGGATTCGGGTCTTTGGATCGGAAGCCGGATTGGTGTGTCACACTCCACCCAAAACGAGAGTTATCCTTCTTTGACGGAAGATCGGGCCACCTAGTTCCCATCAAGTGGCAATTAGAGACTATGGTATTACCGTCAGGTTTACCCTAGATTATTTTTTTTTGCCTTCGTCCTATAGTCCACCAAAAAAAGCCTAAAAGAAATTTTCCGCTGTCCTATAACCCTTCTGTGCCCGCACAATTTTTCTTTTCAGATCGCTTTTCTGAATTTCAGTCCCTCGCCGTGTCGTTGTGTTCGCTGCGTCTAGATTTTCTTGGTCCGTCAAATCTTGCATGTTTGTGTTGTCGACAGATTGTATCTCATAATTTTGTCACTAGGTTCGATCTGTCGTGGTGCTGCTGTGCGCCACCATCTGCTTCTGTACGTCAGTACCCTTAGTACTCCCTGGATAGTTTGAAAAGGCTGGCAAGAACTAGTTGATTTCTCGTGCCCAGTTGGAACAAGGAGGTATTGTTAATCTCTACGTGAAAGTTTGGTTCCCAGAATCAAATTCGTTATTTTTTTCTTTTCAACCAATAGCTCCTTGTGGCCAGTTGTAAGGGATATGCACGCAAATTAATTTAGCCAAAAGCTTTTGTTTTGTCACAGCTTGTGATCTGTTTGGCCGGCTGTGCCTTTGAAGTGCTTGTGCATGCGGTATCCTAGAGTTGAATAAAATATCCTTTGCAGCACTTTTTGGTATTAAAAAAAGCAAAAGTAAAAGGCAAAGGGGTGCAAAAAAAAAAGGAAAAGCCGCACCAGAAAAAGAAAAACAAAAAGAAATAAAGAGGTGAAAAAACAAGAAGAGATAAAATTTCAGAAGTGCTTGCATTCTTTGTGTCCCTGTGAAGAGTTGTATTGTTGCTTGCTTGAACTAAGTCCAGGACGAGTTTAGGCCGGCGACATAGACTAGCTTGGGACTAATTTTCAGGTTTGCAATTTCTGAATTGAATTATTGCTATTCCTTGCTACATATTTTGGCCTCCCAAGCTCCACATATTTTTCTTCTGATCAGTACAGCAAAGGGTCCTTGCAATCTTGGTACCACTTCCTCATAGGTATCACGAACCAACCACCGGTTGTGCCAGTCCCTTGCTAGCATCGGTAAGAACTTGGTAAGAACTAGGTAAGGACGTGTGTGAGGGTGTGATTCCACATACCAACCCAAGTAGCTCGTAGGGTCTTCCTTGTTTACTAACCATGCCAGACGACGTTCCTGTTTTGGCTAGTGAGTTGCAAGAGATGAAGGACGAGCTTAAGGAGTTCATCCTTAAGGAGCTGAGCACGCTCACAAATGAAGTCCGCAAGACCAATCACACAGTTGAGGGCGTAGAGAAGCGAGTATCGGATCTGACAGGAAGGATTCAACAGCTTGAAATCGCCCTTCCGAAGACCGAGCATAACGATGACATTGATGATGCGAACCATATTGAGGATACGGTTTATTTGCCTGATGGTACAGTCGACCACAAGATGACAAGTGAAAATCGTGCGCGTTGCATTCTTGCACGCAACAAGAAAGGTATGGGAGGTAACAAAACTCGACATAATTATGTTAAGGATGATCCATATGCTAAAGTTAAATTTACCATACCATCTTTCTATGGGCGATATGATGCTGAGGAATACTTATATTGGGAGATGACAGTAGAACAAAAATTTGCTTCGCACCTTGTTCCTGATCAGCATAAGGTTCGACAAGCCACTAGTGAATTTAAAGATTTTGCTATAATCTGGTGGCAAGAGTGTGCTTCTTTAAACATGCAACCTGATAATTGGGACGGGCTTAAACTTGCAATGCGTGATCGATTTGTTCCTGCTTCTTATAAGCGTGATTTACGTAAGAAATTACAACGTTTAGAGCAGGGTGATATGTCTGTTCAAGAGTATTATGCTGAGCTTCAAAAGGGTATGGTTCGCTGTGGGGTTGTCGAGGATCCTGAGGATAAAGTGTGTCGTTTTTATGGTGGTCTGAAACGTGAAATTCAGGATATTGTTGACTATAAAACTTTTACTACCACCAACCAGTTGTTCCAGCTTGCTATGCTTGCAGAAAAAGAATTGCAGGGTCGACAATAGTAATCACAAAGGAGCAAGACCTCCTACAGCAGCTCCTTTGAAGGACCGGATTGGCGACCAGAGACGGGCGGAGTGAATGGGAGCCGATAAAAATTCTTCTCAAGAACTCAGCCTATGCCCCAAATCACTTCCGAAAAATCTCGCACACACTTGCCAAGATCACGTAGTCACAACGGACCTACTGAGCCTAGGAACAAGTTAGATCAAGCCTAGGAACAAAGCGGAAACAAGCACAAAAAGAACCGAGAGAAAAGTCTAGCGCGAGGCAAACTGCAGCAGAAATTGTCGGTACTACCGGCCCCAGGTCGGTACTACCGATATGGGCTTACTGGCACCTAAAAACCAGGTTATCGGTACTTCCGGCACTAGGTCGGTACTTCCGACTATCGGTACTACCGACCTCGGGTCGGTACTACCGATAAAGACTCTCTGGCAGCTGAAAATCAGGTTATCGGTACTTCCTGGACAGGGTCGGAAGTACCGGCAGCCTCCAGAAATCAGCCCGCGAGAGAAGGAAGGAAAATCCAAAACTCGATCAAACGACTTCCTAAAATCACGAAAATTAAACCATAGCTTCTCAACAACACAAAGAAGCTTTTCCCAAAAGATCTCCCCAAAAAGATCAAGCCATCACCACCAGAAAAATGATTTAGGCTATGAACCCTAGAGAGGGAGCTTTTTCCTCAAAATCACCGATCTCCCGATTCACCCAACGGATTGAAGCCAAACTTTAGGGGAAGTAGATTTGCCTCAAGAAGAAGCTATCCCTAAAGAAAGAAGGCCTCAAACCCACTCAATCTCGCAGAATCGAGGAATTCGTGATGAACACCAAGAACTAGAGATAGAGAGGAAGAACTTCAAATCCGAGCCGATTCGTGGGGTTTGTGGGTGAAAGATCACCAGGAGAATGGTCACACAAGACCTATAAGTGATCCCCACAAAGAAATCCCCACCAAAACACACTCAAATCCGATGAATGAAAATCCTCCAAAAATACCTCTGAAAATCGCAGAAAAAGAAAAACGCCGGGAGCAAAGGATTTGGCACGAGATTGAGAAGGAAGATTTCACTATGAATATCGTAGCCAAATCCGGTTACAAGCCACTCACAAGAATCACAAATCTTGGATGGCGAAAAGCTCAAACAAAGAGCCACACACCCTCTTTCCCTCTCTCCCCAAGAGCACCCCAAAATGAAAGAGCACTCCCACCTACTAGCCAAAGAGTTGGCTGAAAATTCAGCCCCCTCCTTCTATATATAGGCCCTCCAGAAAAGACCGAAGTACCCCTAGACTAGGAGTTACAACTCAAGCCCTCACAGGGGCATTTTGGTCAACACATGAAGTTCTCCATCGGACGGCCGCGCATCCATCAGGCCTTCGCGCCCTCCCAACGCAAGCACCTCGATCATGCCACGTGTCACCCGCTTCGAAGCTTCTCGGCGCGCCCGGATCCCGTCTCCGCCCGTCGAGCCTCTGGTCTTGGTTTTGTAGCTCAACCAAGTAACCCCGACGGTTTTGTGGTGAACCGCCGCAAACCCCGCGGACTCGGTGCAGCCTCCACGCCAATCCCACTCATGACTTGGCCGCCACGTGGTCCTGGCTCGGTGTTGGTTTTGTGGCCAAACAAACAAACCGTCGTGCTCGGCTTTGTGGAGCAACCGAGGAACCCGACAGTTTTCTGGTGAACCACCGAAAACCCTGCATGCAAGTTTCGACCTCACCACGCCAAGCATCGGGCCCGCCAAGCCTTTCACCTCCGGCTCCCGGACGGTCTACTCAGTCTTGCCCCGTTCAATGACTTGGCCGCTACCTTGCACCGGCTCTTGTCCACGACTTCGTCTTGCTTTTCTTGCCATCATGCGGCACGCACTTGATCCCGTTCAGCCACCGGGTCCATCGAGCCGAGCCTACTTGTCTCTCCACTCCTCGGAGGCCACACAGGCTAAGACCTTTCGCGCCCACTCTTCACCTGCACCAACGCAAATCAAGTAGCAACCTGCACCTGCAATACTCGGCCAAGAGTTAGTCCACACCACGTTGTCAATCACTCATCACACCAAGGAGCGACCATCCACCGGTCCTTGGACGCTCCGGTCCTCAATCTCCCCCTTGATGAGTGCATTGACAACACACATAGTCACCAATTCATAAAAGAAAGAAGAAGAAAAGAAACGAATAAAGAACTCAAACAAGTGATCAAAAGCCGAACAAAATCCAAAACAAAATCACTTGATAGAGAAAGTCTCGATCCCCTAAGGCAAGGGTAACAGCTCAACACAACCGAGACAAAGCGCTCAAAATGCCGACTCCTCAGGGTGAGGCAAAAGGGCTCGACACCATCGGCAAAAGAGGAAAGCACAAAGCAAATTCAGGCGACACAAAGAGCTCCCAAAGCATGAATGCAAGCTCCCACTGAACAAATGCATGCAAACTCAAGTTCTCCCCCTGAACTGAGTATCCCTCTTTTTCTTCCTCATGACGCAAAACTCTCCCCCTTGTTAAACAAAGTGCATCTCTCTCCATGTTATGAATTGGAGACACAATTCCCCCCCTTGTTGGTAATGCATGAATCAAGCCAAAATAAAAACATGCAACCTAGAGCTTCTCAAATAGACAAGATTCAACACAAGATGCTACACATGTCCAAAAGTGCAAGTTAAATACGCTATAGCTTCGTATGAACATTAGCTACAGGATTACCAAGTTTCACAACCATTGAGCAAAGCTAAGATAGAATGTAGCAAATTTTGCAAAAAAATCACTCTCTCATGAGCAAAGTCCTAAACATGAGCAAAACATGTCAAAATGGCAGAGCCACACAAACTTTATGTTAGGACAACCATTCTAAACATAAGATCATCATAAACACCCTCAAGGATCTCATGTCATGTCAAAGCCACCAAGCCATGTGCCTACTTCTATGTATGAGACTTCTCATTGGTAGGCATCATGCAGCGGTTTAGCACCCAAAGCTATAAAAATTAAGCACATATGACATGAGAGCACATTTTCCAAGCAATTAACATTTCATTTTCAGATTCATATTGGTACATGAAATGTCTTTGCAACAAAAAGGAACTTATGCCCCTCCACAAGATAAAGCAAGCGGGCTAAACATTCATGATGACAAATGAGCCTTTGGCCCCATATGATCAAAATACATTATCCAACCACAAATTAAGCATAGCCAAGCCACAAAAACATGTCAAGATCATATAAAGGCATTTACTCACAAGAGAGCATACATGTAGCATTTATCAAAAGCATAGCTAGCAACCATGGGCATAAACCAAGATCATCAAGAGCTAAGTCAAGCTAACCATAGCATACCAAACTAGCTCACAAGATCATGTATAGCACTTCATGGTGAACAATATACATAGGAGAAGCACATTTCTAAAGCATATGATACAAAGATGCAAGCATGATATGATACATGAATGCGAGATGCAAAATGCACATGTACATGGGAACCCCAACCCAAGCTCAAAAGGGCAAAAGAACACAAAACTCACAAGCTCCCACTAAACACATGCACTAGGGCCAAAGAGCATTCAAAGATCACTCTAGCCACATGTGAGAAGGCGAAGAGCAAAAGAGACCAAGTGGCTTGACAAAAGCCACACACCCCAAAGTCTCCAAACTACTTACCTTGATCACTTGCTCTCGTCCATCGTCCATGAACATGATGTTCTCCTTTGACATCAACGGGGTGAGGCTTGAGGACTACCTTCGATCTCCGGTCGCCATCCTCCGGAGTTGATCCACCAAAAGTCCTCCAAGCCTCGCGCCTGCAAAATCAAAACCAAGAGCGAGAGGGAGCAACTGACTCAACACTGGGTTTAGCACAAAAAGAGTCAAACCAGTGCCGAGCCATTTGCTCAAAAGTGGGGTTAGTAAAATCCATCCTATCAAAGCTATGACCACCACGGGGAAACCACTCCCGTCTTGCTGGAGGAGTACGAGAACCACGAAAAGGAAAGTGTGGTCTGTAGTCCATCTGAAACTCAAAACTGCGACCCCTCCCATACTCGTATCGACCACGAGGTGGAGAGCGTCCAGCAAACTCAACACCACCAGACTTAATGCACCAACCAAATAAAAGCTTCAAAGATCTCAATTGAGTACCATAGAAAGGATACCAATTAAAAGACCACAAATGGCTACCAAAAGCCAAGGCCAACTCTTGAAACCAAATTCCCATCGATAAGCCAAGCTCCCCCTCAACCAAAGCCAACTAGCAAGCAAAAGCTAGGACAAGAAAGAGCAAAAGAAAAGCTCTACACCCAAATGAAAAGAAGAAGCAAAACACAACCCGAAGACAAGACAAGCCCATAGCCACAAGGAAAGCTCAAAACATGCTACACAAAGCATTGACAATACCAATTAAGATAAGTAAAGCATTGTAGCATGATCCCATATATATGATAAGCATGGGCTAGCAAACATGTCAACAAGGTGCATAACTATACAAAAATCCTAGCACAAAAAAAATACTAATGAACAACATGCCAAACATGATATAAGAACTAAACAAAGGCATGATACAAGTTCACATGGATCAACCACCAAGATATATCACAAAGCTAGCATGACAAGATATACATGAGGGGGCAAACATGCTAACAAGAGAGGATACCATGGAGCTAGACAAAAAAGATATGGATGAACAACATGACATAGCCACACAAGAACAATGATAAATCATGACATGAAGTTCATAAATATCATCTACCACAATATCATACAAAGGATAGCAAGATAGGTATACAAGATCACAAAGCCATCACGAACAAAGTGGCTAGCCTACCATGGTTTATACACAAGCATGACACAAGAGTAAAGCATGCAACAAGTATACAAGTGAGTACAAGCAGAAAAGGAAAACTCACTATACATGTGTACAAAGGCTTTCAAGAGCCATCCAAAGCGGTGTGGAGAACCATCTTGTCTTGATCACTTCACGGACAAAAGATCAACTACCATCGAGCACATGTTCTCCAACCGCGTCTCCATACCTACACACAAGGAGACAAAAAAGACCGAGTTTTGGATCCCAAAGGGTTAGCAAGCACATACTTGGGAATCCAATACTTGGTCACACGGGTATGCGATGCACTCAACTTGTTATGTGAGTTAGCATGATGCAAATGCTGGTTACAATGAAAAGGTTTTCGAACACCCTTAGAACCATGCCTCAAAGGAGCAACCCGCGAGGAAAGACGAGTGCTACCAGAAGCAAAAAGGCAAAGGTCCCTCGAGGTCGTAGGAGAAGAACCAACACAAGCACCACGGGAAGCATGTCGCGGACCAACACAAGAAAGACTAGAAACATGTCCACAAGCATGGCCAAACTCACTAGAAAGAGTGTCATAAAACCCGTCCACAAATTGTTCCTTCTTAGGCTCACAAGTATTCATGCCGTGAGAAGGGCTATGAACAACCAAAGGCCTAGAAGCACAAGCTCGCCGCTCTTTCCTTGCACGGAGGTAGCAAAAGCTCTCTTGATGCCCATCCTTCCCACAAAGAGAGCAATGGTACAAAGGCCTATCGGGAGGCACGGTCCGAGTGGACGAATCACCATTCTCTTGTAAGTGAGAAGTCCCTTGGGACTTAGAGCAAGAAGCATCAAGCTCAATACTCGACTTGGTGCCAACATTAGAATCACACGTGCCATGAGAAGGGCTACGTGGCTTCTTAAAAGCTTTAGCATGCACACGTCGCTCGTGCTTGACACGACGAAAGCAAAACTCCACGGTATGCCCATCTTTCTTGCAAAAGGTGGAATGGAACTTCGGTTTGGAAGTGTGAGTTCCAAAGAAATGAGAAGCACCCTTGCCATTCGAATCACCTTGGGCGACATCGGAAGAAGCAACAAGCTTAGGAGTAGCTATGGGAGAGCTATCCAAAGCACTAGCACACTTACCACCATCCAAAGACTCATGCTCAAGATAAGAAGTCGACTCCGGTTTAGAAGAAGCAAATTTAGAAGCATCAACATCGGAGTGACAAGAGAAGCAAGAATCGAAACCCATGGCACAACGACTCTTGCACCTTGTGCGCAAAACCTCATTTTGAGACTTGAGGCGCTCACAAGTACCACATGTCATATTGCTCAAATTATTGATTTCTTCTTCAATGCATTTAGCATATGTGGTACGCAAGAGTTCATTTTCTTTCTCAAGGTTGGCACTCATCTCATCATGCTCAACCAACTTGGCGCTCATATCCTCGCACATCTTTTTCAAAGCCAAAACTTCCCTTTCCAAATTAATGCATGAGGTGCAAATGAAATCACATAAACAAGCAACATCATTTACATCTAACAAAGCATCGACCTTATCATAAGAAGTATGGCAAGCATCCTCAACAAGCAACAAAGAGCACTTGCTACAAGGCATGGATTTCATATCACAAATTTCAGCCCTAGCATGCTCATGTTCATCTACACATGTGGTGTGAGTCAATTTTAGTTCATTAATTTCAGCATGCAAAGACTCACCAGAAACACATGGTAGGGAAGCACTTGACTCTAGCAAAGCAATCTTACTCCTAGCCATATCAAGTTCATCATTCAAAGCAACACAAGAGTTACAAGGCATAGAAGCGTTGGATTTCAACAAGTCAATTTCAGATTGCAAGTTAGAAAGAGACAAGTTTAAATATTCATTCTCTCTAAGAAAGGTACCAACATCGTTAGCATACTCAAGATTTTCTCCCCTAACAAGTTTATTTTCAGCAAGCAAAGCATCACAAGATTTGCATGGCAAAGGGGAGTTCTTAAGCTCAACAATCATCTCGCCATAAGGACAAAGACGAGTGAACAAACCGATGATGCCTTGAGAGAGTTTGACTCTACTTCTCTTCATTAGCTTGTCTTGGAGATCATCATCTTGAGCCACCAAAAGACGCAACAATGTCATCGCCTCCGTGTCTTTCTCCAACTCCTTACACTTCCTCCTCCACTTGTGGTCATCTCCCGAAGCACACACCATCTCTTCAAAGTCTGAGAACAAAGACACACAAGAAGAAGAGCTTGGTGCCATGACTCAAAGCACCGGGTATGATAGTTGAAAGCAAGCTCAAAGCGCGCAAACCAAAGCCGTGAGCAAAAGCACCCTTTTCTCCGTCACCCTATGGATCACAAAGCCGGTTAAGGTGGAGTGATCCGTAACCAAGCTCTGATACCAATTGAAGGACCGGATTGGCGACCAGAGAGGGGGGGAGTGAATGGGAGCCGATAAAAATTCTTCTCAAGAACTCAGCCTATGCCCCAAATCACTTCCGAAAAATCTCGCACACACTTGCCAAGATCACGTAGTCACAACGGACCTACTGAGCCTAGGAACAAGTTAGATCAAGCCTAGGAACAAAGAGGAAGCAAGCACAAAAAGAATCGAGAGAAAAGTCTAGTGCGAGGTAAACTGCAGCAGAAATTGTCGGTACTACCGGCCCTAGGTCGGTACTACCGATATGGGCTTACTGGCACCTAAAAACTAGGTTATCGGTACTTCCGGCACTAGGTCGGTACTTCCGACTATCGGTACTACCGACCTCGGGTCGGTACTACCGATAAAGACTCTCTGGCAGCTGAAAATCAGGTTATCGGTACTTCCTGGACAGGGTCGGAAGTACCGGCAGCCTCCAGAAATCAGCCCGCGAGAGAAGGAAAATCCAAAACTCGATCAAACGACTTCCTAAAATCACGAAAATTAAACCATAGCTTCTCAACAACACAAAGAAGCTTTTCCCAAAAGATCTCCCCAAAAAGATCAAGCCATCACCACCAGAAAAATGATTTAGGCTATGAACCCTAGAGAGGGAGCTTTTTCCTCAAAATCACCGATCTCCCGATTCACCCAACGGATTGAAGCCAAACTTTAGGGGAAGTAGATTTGCCTCAAGAAGAAGCTATCCCTAAAGAAAGAAGGCCTCAAACCCACTCAATCTCGCGGAATCGAGGAATTCGTGATGAACACCAAGAACTAGAGATAGAGAGGAAGAACTTCAAATCCGAGCCGATTCGTGCGGTTTGTGGGTGAAAGATCACTAGGAGAATGGTCACACAAGACCTATAAGTGATCCCAACAAAGAAATCCCCACCAAAACACACTCAAATCCGATGAACGAAAATCCTCCAAAAATACCTCTGAAAATCGCAGAAAAAGAAAAACGCCGGGAGCAAAGGATTTCGCACGAGATTGAGAAGGAAGATTTCACTATGAATATCTTAGCCAAATCCGGTTACAAGCCACTCACAAGAATCACAAATCTTGGATGGCGAAAAGCTCAAACAAAGAGCCACACACCCTCTTTCCCTCTCTCCCCAAGAGCACCCCAAAATGAAAGAGCACTCCCACCTACTAGCCAAAGAGTTGGCTGAAAATTCAGCCCCCTCCTCCTATATATAGGCCCTCCGGAAAAGACCGAAGTACCCCTACACTAGGAGTTACAACTCAAGCCCTCACAGGGGCATTTTGGTCAACACATGAAGTTCTCCATCGGACGGCCGCGCATCCATCAGGCCTTCGCGCCCTCCCAACGCAAGCACCTCGATCATGCCGCGTGTCGCCCGCTTCGAAGCTTCTTGGTGCACCCGGATCCCGTCTCCACCCGCCGAGCCTCCGGTCTTGGTTTTGTGGCTCAACCAAGTAACCCCGACGGTTTTGTGGTGAACCGCCGCAAACCCCGCGGACTCGGTGCAGCCTCCACGCCAATCCCACTCATGACTTGGCCGCCACGTCGTCCCAACTCGGTGTTGGTTTTGTGGCCAAACCAACAAACCGTCGTGCTCGGCTTTGTGGAGCAACCGAGGAACCCGACAGTTTTCTGGTGAACCGCCGAAAACCCCGCATGCAAGTTTCGGCCTCACCACGCCAAGCATCGGGCCCGCCAAGCCTTTCACCTCTGGCTCCCGGACGGTCTACTCAGTCTTGCCCCGTTCAATGATTTGGCCGCTACCTTGCACCGGCTCCTGTCCACGACTTCATCTTGCTTTTCTTGCCACCATGCAGCCCGCACTTGATCCCGTTCGGCCACCGGGTCCATCGAGCCGAGCCTACTTGTCTCTCCACTCCTCGGAGGCCACACAGGCTAAGACCTTTCGCGCCCACTCTTCACCTGCACCCACGCAAATCAAGTAGCAACCTGCACCTGCAATACTCGGCCAAGAGTTAGTCCACACCACGTTGTCAATCACTCATCACACCAAGGAGCGACCATCCACCGGTCCTCGGACGCTCCGGTCCTCATCCTTCATGCCCAAGACTTTCACACCGTCAGCCGCCAGGACCCCCGGCTCTTCCCCTTCAGCGACTCCTGCTACCACTCGTTCCACACCGTCAACGACTACACCTTCCGATGGTAAGACTCGTTTGCAGGACCAGACCAAGAATGCCTCAGCTATACCTTCTACCGAGCGCTCTTCCCCTTCCATACAGTGCCATCATTGCCAGGGATTTGGCCATGTAGCTAAAGATTGTCCAAGCAAGCGAACCTACATTGCCACTGATGACGGTGGTTACGTTAGTACTTCCAATGTCGAGGATGACATTGATGATGATCATGCTTCCGAAGATGGTCTTTTGTTGAGTTCGGGTGACGCGGCCAAGCACCAGATTTGCATTGTCAATAGAGTGCTCAGTACACACATGCCACAAGTTGAGAGGATGCAGCGACATAATTTATTCCAGGTTTTATTTGTGATCAAAGATCGACGTGCTCGTGTCATCATTGATGGAGGCAGCTGCAATAACTTGGTGAGTTCTGATTTGGTCACCCAGCTGGGCTTGTCCACGCGTCCTCATAAACATACATACCATATTCAGTGGCTCAATGACTCGGGTAAGGTTAAGGTAACTGAAATTGCCCGAGTGCATTTTTCCCTTGGTCCATATTCTGATTTTGCTGATTGTGATGTGGTACCCATGCAAGCTTGTTCTCTCTTATTGGGTCGTCCATGGGAATTTGATAATGATGTTGTCCACCATGGTCGAAGTAACACATACACACTTATGTATAAGGGTCAGAAAGTTACCTTGCAACCAATGACCCCTGCTGAAATTGTACAAGTTGATAAAGAACAACTTGCTTCACGTGATGTTGCTTCTCCACCTGAAAACCAGCCAGCTATTAAATTGAAAAATCATTCTATGCTTGCACACAAATCTGATCTATTTGATATTGATGCTCCCACTGTGTTCTATGCTTTGATATGTAAGAATGCTTTATTTGCTATTCATGATATAGCTAGCACTTTGCCTCCTGCAGTCGCTGACATTTTGCAGGAATATGAGGATGTGTTTCCTAACGAACTTCCACCGGGGCTGCCACCTTTGAGAGGTATTGAGCACCAAATTGATTTGATTCCGGGAGCGTCTTTGCCCAACCGAGCAGCGTACAGGACCAACCCCGAGGAGACTAAAAAGATTCAGCGACAAGTCCAGGAGCTTTTGGACCGCGGGTATGTGCGTGAGAGCCTTAGTCCTTGTTCTGTACTTGTGCTTTTGGTTCCTAAGAAAGATGGTACATGGCGCATGTGTGTAGATTGTAGAGCCATTAACAACATAACTATTTGATACCGTCATCCTATACCTCGGTTAGATGATATGCTTGATGAGTTAAGTGGCGCTATAATTTTTACAAAGATTGATTTATGTAGTGTACACCAACAGATTCGCATGAAGTTGGGCGATGAATGGAAAATTGCTTTTAAGACAAAATTTGGTTTATATGAGTGGTTAGTGATGCCTTTTGGTTTAATTAATGCACCTAGCACTTTCATGCGTTTGATGAATGAGGTTTTACGCGCTTTCATTGGCAAATTTGTGGTGGTTTATTTTGATGATATATTGATATACAGCAAGTCACATGAGGAACATTTGGATCATCTACGTGCTGTTTTTAACGCTTTAAGAGCGGCACATTTGTATGCTAACCTTGAGAAGTGCATTTTTTGCACCGATAGAGTTGCTTTTCTTAGCTATGTTGTGACTCCTCAGGGCATTGAAGTGGATGGTGCAAAGATTGATGCCATTAGGAGCTGGCCTACCCTCAAACTATTACATAGGTGCGAAGTTTTCTTGGTCTTGCAGGGTTCTACCGGCGTTTTGTGAGAGATTTCAGCACCATTGCCGCCCCACTACATGAGTTGACGAAGAAAGGTGTTTCCTTCCATTGGGGTCCAGCACAAGACCAGGCTTTTGATACTTTGAAAGAGCGGCTTACTTCGGCGCCTTTGCTGCAACTTCCAGATTTTGGTAAGACTTTTGAGCTCGAATGTGATGCTAGTGGCGTTGGCATTGGTGGCTTGCTGATGCAAGGAGGTAAACCTGTTGCTTATTTTAGTGAGAAATTGAATGGCCCAACTCTGAATTATTCCACGTATGATAAAGAATTTTATGCTCTTGTTCGTTCTCTAGAGACGTGGCAACATTATTTATGGCCAAAGGAATTCATTATTCATTCTGATCATGAATCGCTTAAGTACCTTCGCATGCAAAATAAACTGAATCGTAGACATGCTAAGTGGGTTGAATTTATTCAATCTTTTCCATACATCATTAAACACAAGAAAGGGAAAGATAATGTTATTGTTGATGCTTTGTCTCGCTAATACACCTTGTTATCTCAACTTGATTGTCGCATTTTTGGACTTGAAATGATTAAGGGACAATATGAACTTGATGCTGATTTTAAAGATGTGATTTGAATTGTAAAGAGGGTCGTGCTTGGAATAAATTTGTGCTGAATGAGAGGTATTTGTTTAGAGCTAACCACCTATGCATTCCAGTTGGATCCGTTCGTCTTCTGTTGTTGCAGGAAGCACATGGTGGAGGTTTGTTGGCTACACATTTCTTTTGGCCACAAATGAGACGAGATGTTCAGAGGTTCGTGAGTCACTGCACTACATGTCAAAAGGCTAAGTCACATTTGAATCCACATGGTTTGTACACGCCTCTTCCTGTTCCTTCTATTCCTTGGGCAGATATTTCCATGGATTTTGTGTTAGGATTGCCTAGGACTAAGAGGGGCGGGATAGTGTTTTTGTTGTGGTGGACCGGTTTTCTAAAATGGCACATTTTATACCATGTCATAAAAGTGATGATGTTGTTCATATCGCTGACCTCTTTTTCCAAGAGATTGTACGCTTGCATGGTATGCCTTCTACTATTGTTTCAGATCGTGATGCGAAGTTTTTGAGTCATTTTTGGCGTACTTTGTGGAACAAGTTGGGTACAAAATTGTTATTTTCTACCACTTGTCATCCGCAAACCGATGGACAAACGGAGGTCGTGAATCGTACTTTATGGACCATGTTGAGGGCTATTTTGAAGAACTTAAAGATGTGGGAAGACTATCTGCCTCATGTGGAGTTTGCATACAATCGGGCAACACATTCTACCACCAAGGTAAGTCCTTTTCCGGTAGTGTATGGTTTTAACCCCCGCACTCCAATTGACATTTAACCATTGCCTACTAGTGAGAGAGTTCATAGTGATGCTAAAGCACGTGCTGAGTTTATACTGAAAATACATGAAACAACTAAGCAAAACATTGAAAAGATGACTGAAAAATATAGAGTTGCTGGTAGCAAAGGTAAGAAAGAATTAAAACTTCAACCGGGTGATCTAGTGTGGTTGCACTTGAGAAAAGAACGTTTTCCAGATTTGAGGAAGTCCAAGTTAATGCCAAGACCTGATGGTCCTTTCAAAATACTTGAGAAAATTAATGATAATGCATACAAACTTGAATTGCCTTCCGAGTTCGGGGTTAGTCCCACCTTTAACATTTCAGATTTGAAGCCATACTTGGGAGAAGAAGATGTGTTTGAGTCGAGGACGACTCCGATTCAAGAGGGGGAGGATGATGAGGACATCCCTCCTATGGATATACAAGAAGTGCCTCCGCTGGACATTCAAACCATTCAAGGTCCAATCACAAGAGCTCGCACGCGACAATTAAATCTAGAGGTGAGTTCGCTCCTAAGCGTTTCTATTAATAGTCTTGAGAATGGTTTGCTACCTAATGATTATATTATGATTAGGAACCAAGGAGATGACCAGAGGACACATGGGGAGGAGCATGGAGCCGTGGAGGAACAGCAAGGGACGTCCAAATCACATGGAGGCCCAATGCAACTCAATTTCGAGTCCACCTCGTAGTCCAGGAACAGCGTGAAGTAAATTGGACGCTCCGGCCACATCCGAAGTCCGATTTCGACGATCCACATATGGTTGAAAAGATAATTTCATAAAGCTTCCAATGGCGTTGGTTTCACGCCCAAATTCGTTCTGAGTCGTTGGGAATCGTCCGAGGAAGGTGGCGTCCAGAGAATCTGTTCCGGTGCTGCGACACCGTATCTTGGCCTTTGGGCCGTGTATCTTTGTTGAGCCCATTAGCTAGGGGCGCGTGCACGGAGGGAGTCACGCCCCTAACCTCTATATCTCAGTAGCCGCCACTCTCGTTAGGGTTTGGGTTTTGCTTTAGTTCAATCTATCTTCGAACAGTCGTCGTTCTTCGGTTTGTGAAACCCCAACTCGTGAGCTTAATCATTCATCAGCAGTTTGTCACCATAATTTGAGAGCTGCGTTCTTTCAAGTTCTTGCTTGTGTTCTTCATTTCGCAGGCAGGGATTAGCCTTCTTGGCGAGGTCAATCGGGTCGTGACACGGTTGATAACCAGAGGAGATGTGGTGCTAAGGTTGCGGGATTCGGGTCTTTGGATCGGAAGTCGGATTGGTGTGTCACAATCCACCCAAAACGAGAGTTATCCTTCTTTGACGGAAGATCGGGCCACCTAGTTCCCATCAATCAGTTCTCCTCCGTGGTCGTAGTTCTATTAGTACAGAGTGCCATAGTCCATTGGCTACGGCAGTAACCACAGCGTGGACGTTGTGGCACACTACCGGTTATCATTCGTTCGGCTTATCCCAAGGTTAGGTAGAGGCAGTCCAGGAGGTGGTGACAGCCCTTCTGGCCCTCATTGATCCTCCATGGCTGGATATAGTCAGAACTCAGTTCCACATAGATCCGCGTACCGAAGTCGCCTGTTAAGTCAGGGCTATTGGTACCCTAAGCCAAGTTCTATCTAGAGATCGACCTTTAATCTCATCTATAGTGCTATCTTTAGGAATCCTCTCTATCCTAGCCTCTTATCTGAGTGTGTCCTTGGACCGACCAGTACGAAGTTAGTGCACACACGTTCTCTTGGATTTGATACCCTTGAAATACTCTGAGGTGAAAGCTATAACGGTATTTGTGCGCTTGCGGATTTATTTGTGTGACGCTAAAATACCCAACACAGCCACAGTTTGCCTTAGTAAGATTACTTTTCATCATTATATACTAATTATATATCATCATTGCATAGAAAAGAAAGAGAAACAGTAAGAGAGGGATCAATTAAATCATCACAGCACAACTCGTAGCCTAATTCAGTTAAAATGCATGAAGATCTCATCATTGGACATAAAAGAAGACAAAGAATTGCCTCAGGAGATAAACTATAACATCATTGCACAATTTCTTAGCCTCAGGAGATAAACTATAACATCATCATTGCACAAGTTCTTAGCCTCAAGAAGTAAATTATAACATCATCATTGCACAAGTTCTTAGACTCAAGAGATAAATTATTACAGCATCATTGCACAAGTGCATGGACTGCTACTCAAGTAACTGAAACAAACAAGTGATCACAACAAGCACTAGACATGGTAATGGCCCCTATTGTTCCACATATCATCAGCAATTGCATCCCTCCTAAGACCCCAATCTGCATTATCAACTACATCATCAGCTGGTTCTGTACTAGGGTTTGGTACCCATGTTGTTGCATCAGCGAACACTCATCCTCCCCATGCCTTACAATCTAGTTATGAATAATACAACATGCTAGGACTAATTTGACTTGTGTCTTGTAGGGGTGGAAAGGCTTGTTATCAAGAATACGAAAGCGATTCTTGAGAGCCCCAAATGCCCTCTCAACTGTGACCCTTAGGCTTGAGTGCCTCAAATTGAACAACTCATTCTTGTTAGTAGGGTAATTCCCTCCACCATACTCTTTCAAGTGGTATCTAGTGGCTCTATATGGCGGTAGGAACCCTAGCCAACATGCATAATCGGCACTAGGTAGTATGTGCCTAAATAATTAGTTAAGTAGGCAACAATTAGTTACAATGCTTATGTTCAATGTCAACAACTAAAATAGGCCATAGGTACCTGGTGGAACCCTCAATCCATCATCCTTCTCTAAAGCATCAGCCAGTATAAGGGCATCATGTGCAGACCCCTCCCATCCAGCTAGCACATATGTAAACCTCAAGTTAAAGTCAACTGCAGCAAACACATTTTGAGTAGGGTAGTTCTTTCTACCCCTAAATGCTGCTAAGATCTTAGATGGCACTCTTGCATGAACATGGGTACCATCTATTGCACCAATGCAGTCCTACATGCAAGCAATATGTGTGATCTCAGTTTGTTTGTTCTACATAGAAAACTTGTCAACATCAGGTTTGATTCATTACCTTCAAATATGGATACCATCTTGGGCTATTCCTTATTTTTTGAGGTGTTTGACTTTGATGGTGGCCTAATCAACTCTCCCCTTAGTTCTCCAACAGCATGCAAAACCTCTCTGGAATACCTACTCACTGTTTCCATGGACCTCCTAAAGTTTTGGTGGATAACTCTATCTCTGATTATGCCCCACAACATGGAGAAACATGGCAACTTGTTCCTCCACAGAGCTATGTATAGTGTCTCTCAACATTTTCCTCTCCCTAAACAGGTAACACAGATTGAAAAAGGGAGCTCTACGCATACACAACACGTTAATGCACTCAGTGTCATTGAAGTTATATATTTTGTTCAGGTTTTCCTGCCTTTCCAAGTCCATTGCACTCATGGGGGCATAAATGATCCTAGGCTATGAACTACGTGCCGCCCTCAGCCTAATCATCATATATGCATAAACAACAGACACAAAAGCAGCTGCCTTCAACACAAGGTTACGTCTATGATTATAAGGAATCATCTACAACAATTCAATTTGCAAACACATGTCTCAGTATGGTTGCAAGAAACAAATTGTGCTTATAAATGTAACTGCACATCAACAGCAGCTAAGCAATAACAACAGGTAACCAGCAAGGATGAGTACACTTATGGTTGGTACTCAGCAAGGCCACAGGAATAACCGGAAAGCAATATTAAATCCATCTTTAAGTTCATTAATCATGTGAGGGTCCAGGCCGCTCTTGACCGTGAGCACGGCTGATCGATCAGTTTTACACTCTGCAGAGGTTGTACACTTTCACCACAAGTCGCGTAAAAGTTCCGAAGAACTCTGAACCCAACCATGTTGTGCAAAAGTAGGCACAATACCACACTTCCGAGGTGTGGTTGCATAGGGACGCTACGAGGCCTTTACAAAGAGTCATCCTATGTGTATTAGTCCATAGTAGCACGTCCTAGAGGATATCTTTCGTACCCTCCTTCTACCCTCGGACCAGGTAAGCCTAGAAGAGCACTTCCGTTCCAATACCTGTCCAGAGTAGAAGAGTCATAAAATCATTCCTCCGTACCCCAAGCTACCATGACTAATAACCACACAAGACTTCCCTAATTAATTGGCCAAGACAGAGCCATATGTCTTGTGGTTGTACTGTCTTCCTGGGTGGTTCTCCATGTTCCGATTAATTTATAGTGTTCTTGTTTAAAGCATAGGTAGAATGATGGTTAGGGTCACTTGCCTTTCTCCAACGATAAGCTACTCTCCTTTTCTCCAAAGCTCTGCACTTGTTCTTCCTCGAACGGCGTGTTGTCTACGATCATACAAGAAAACATGCAATAAATAAAATAATACATCAAACATTACTAAAAGACTAAAACAAGCTTCTAGAACTAACGTGCTTGTGGAGATGATCGTGTGGACACCAAGAACGCTTAAAACGGAGCTCGGATGGAAAAGATATGGCTTAAACAAGGTTCAGGGGCTAGATTGTGAGAAAACTAGGCTTCCAGGGGCTTAACTGCAAGAAACCAAGGACCTAAACTTAATTACGATTAAAAACAGAAGGTTTATCTTGTAAAAGACAAGGGGTGGACTGCGGGTGAGAGAACCTTGAAAGCTTAAGGGCCTAAACATAAAAACTAGGACTTATATGTAAGGGTTCTTTATAGGTGGGAGGACCGGCATGTAATATATAAGAAGGTGGGGGTCTCTTTAGAAAAACAACAGCTGTTGACCGGTACTAAGGGATTGACCCGGGGATTGGATAGATCTGGGCCGTTCGCTGGCAGATGGACGGCTGCGAGCGGCGGCTGGCGGTCAGGCGGCGGTGGGCGGACGGTGCGGGGCCGCGCACGGTGGTGGCTCACTGGAGGCTCACCGGCGACGCTCAAAAATGAGCTCCCGGGCACCAAACTCGACGGGATAAGAATCAAAACGAAGCTAGGGATCTTGGGAACTTACTGAGGGACTTGGAGAGGCGGGGAACTCGACGAGATGGGAGATCGGGGCGGGGCGGCGGAGCTCCGGCGACCTCTTCGGGGCGGCGGCGCTGCGCGTGCGGGGAAGAGCAGAGAAGTGGTGCGGGAAGAGGCGGGGCTCGAGGGGCCTTTTATAGGTGGAGAGGGGAGGGGAGGGGGCGCCTAAGGCGGTGGGGGAGGGGTTCCGGCGGTGGTGGTGCCGTTCCGGGAGAGGGAGCGAGGCAGCGCATTGAATGCCCCGCTCATGGATGGGAGGGGAAGCGGCGCGGTCGTGGGGAGGACGTCGGGGAGAGGCGGTGCGGGCCGGCCATGGCCAGGGGATGGGGGCGGCCGGAGGTTAGGGGTGACCCTAACAGGGGGTCCCACCTGTCGGCGAGAGGGAGAGAGAGGAGAGGGTGAGGTGGGCCGGCGGGGGAGTTGTTTGGGCCAAGCTGGGATGGGCTGGCGGCCTTTCGGACGGGCTGAAAAAAAAAGAGAGGGAGTTAGGTAGGTGGGCCGCGGGGTTGTTGACGGTGTATATGCGTATCAAGTTTCGTTTGGACTTGCAAGAGGACAAGTCCTCCGTCGTAGTCAAGGGACCCTTCTTCCCTCAAGTGTGAACCCAAGGTATCGAATCCGTGGAACAATGTGTAACGCAAGATCCGATCTAATAAGCGGAAAACACTTTGATCTTGAAAAGGGGTTTTGCATCTAATCTATGGAAACACCAAGAAAACCAATCTAATCTAAGAAACACCGGAGGTAGCAAGAGATAGAGAGGGATAGGTAAAACCAATCTAGAGAGATTGGATTGAGCACTTGTTGAAGTTCCAAGCATAGATGAACAAAGCAAATCGAATCTCATAAAAAGCCTCTTTAAATCGTGGCTTCCGTTCCAACTCTGAAGACGCCCGCCTTTTGGAGCCACCGTTCTGTCACAACGCACCCCTATTCGTGCGGGTTAGCCTAGGGCGAGTCCAAAGGACAAGATGAAAACGCTCGGTAGGTCAGGTATGCACCTCTAGCCACCATGGCTACAAGAACATCCTATGCAATCTATCCGGAATAGATTGGAGAAGAAGAAAACCCAAGCGAAGACAAATTCGTAGTGAAAGCACTTGATCGCTAGAAATCGGATTCAAACTTGCAAGTTCAACACGAGAGTATAATACATGGACAAGATCACCACCGGGATCCTACCTCAACCTTGATCCTAGCTCCGGGAACTCCGACGTGGTCTTCCATGCAAGGTGCCCACGTCAGCTAGGGGAACCCTAGTCAACCATCTCGACCCTCTCCTCTCCGGAACGGTGTCCCTCCCTTTTCTGCTCCTCGGCGGCGGATGACGAAAGAATTCCTCGTGGCTCTTGGCGAGGGGGCTATAAATAGTCCGAATGGCGGCTAGGTCAAAGGGGGCGTCGAACCGGGCCCGAAATGGGCTGGGCCGGTCGGCCCAGGCCCATTTCGGCCCGGTTCAGCCCCGGTTTCCTCCCGGTTGCTTCTCGCGTGATTCCTTATTTGTGGGCACTTGCATGTGGGCCTTTGACGTCGTTTCCTTTGCGGTTAAGGCTTGAATCCTTGCTATCCAAGCTTCGTCGTTTTCTGGTTGAGTCCCTGAAGATTTGCATGTTGACGCTTCGGTCCTCGGGTCATTTGGAGTCATGTTCATCGCGTGTCTTGACTCTTGTCGGGCTTCATGATCTTCTTCCAAAGTGCTTGATGAACTTATCCCGAAAGTCTCCTCTTTAGCATAGATTTCCTGCGTAAACAATAAACTCCAAAATCGATATGCAAGAGTGAACTTGTTCTATACAGGGGGTTAGTTCTAGTGGTTAGAATAATAAATCAATGCCAACATTAAAGGTAAACTCATGGCTAGGTTGACGGAAATTCACCGTCAACATCTCCCCCATGCTTAAACCTTGCTCGTTCTTGAGTAAGCCTTTAATGAATATCAGCGTTGCCTTTCATTGCTTTATACCCTGCACTTGATCATACACGAGAAAACATAATGCTCTCAAGGATTTAATTATTAAAGTTCCATAATGTACTAGCCTTCATCCTTATGGAGGGTAGATATTAATTTAAGCACTTCCCACAAGTAATTACCTCATGCTCCCAAATTTCAAATGAATCTTAGAAATTTTGAAATTAAGAGCGAGATGAAGGAAAAGAGCTAAACCAAGTTCAAAAATAAACTTCCTTGCATCTTGCTCATGTACTCTCATCTTATCTTGTCTCTCAAAGCCTATTCATTCTACTCCTTTCTGCTCTCAATATATATAGTGGAAGGCTTTATGTGGAGCTATATGGGAAAAGTTTAGTCCTACCAAGATATTATAAATGAGATGTTGTCAAAACAAGACAAGCTTCTCATGGTCTTACCGAGACTCGTCAAAAAGGTCATTGGAAAATAATGTTATATCAAGGAAGGGGAGAGAAAAATACACACACTTTGAGATAGGTGGACATGTGCAAATGGCAAAGAGTGATCCCGAGGCACAAAGGAAGTCCTCGTTATCGGATTGCACATGGTTGGAAAGATGAGTTTGGATCTTAAATCTTGAAACTTTTGAGATTCCTAATGCACTTTAGAGAACCGGGTAGTTCACTTTATTTTATTTTTATAAACTCATATATTTTTTTCATACATATATATTATTATATTTTTTTCTTTTTCTTTATACTCATTCATTTTTTTTCTCTCTCTTTTTTTCTTTTTTTTATTTGCTCCCCTTGAACTCTAATTGCATTGTACCTACCTCCTCCCCCATGCTTAGACGTTTGCTCGTCCTCGGGCAAAGAGGTGATAGAGATAAGGTAGGTGCTAGAAATATATTTCCTTTGGAGAGATACTTGAAATCTTGAATCTTGGCACCATCTTGCGATCTTCCTTGAATTGACGATCCATACTCATACGATAGGTTGTGGTCAAGGAGGTAAACACAAAAGATGATATTTTTGGTTTTAAGGGTGGATATCCGGCGAGATTTGTGAAATCTCCGATGTGGGGATACACAATGCACGGATAGAAAGGCTAGCAAAAAGATAGATACGCAAAAACAGAATGACCAGCTTCTTAGTCTCGGGCCAGAGAAATCATGGCCTGAAATAACTCACCCAAAAATAATTCTTGTATACTAAGGTTTATGCACTCAATATATATATGGCTTTGGATAGGTAGAGCAAAATGCAAGTAGCATTAATGACAAGGTTAGCATATATATTTTTAAGAACAAATCATCTTTAACTCATCCAAAATTGAGAGCATGAAAATAACACTATGGGTCTTATTTTTATCATAACCTCCACAAAAGATTAAGCTAGCAATTAATTAAAGAGAGCATTAGCTTAATCATGCATAAAACAAGTACAAAAGTTGAGCAAAGTGGCAACTTTTCATCATATATTATCATGGCATCAACTTAATATTTTTACCAAAGGTTGATCAAGGTGGGAAACTTTATTCATGGTGATCTTAAACTAACTCTACTATTATCACGCATGCTGAAAATAAATAAAAACAGAAAATGCTACACATATATAAACTTGCACAAAAGCTGAAAATAAAGAAAAGGAAAAGGAGAAAATCAAACCGAATTTGAAAGCATTATTATTTTTTTTCTTCCTCCTTCTTCCTTTATTTTCCAGTGGTTGATATTGATGGTCCGGCGCGTTGTATCCTTGCTTGTATTATGATTGTGCCGGTCCTCCTCTAAATTGCTCCAATGGTGAAGGTGACCAATTTGATAGGCAATGTTTGCGGTCCCTTCTTCTTGCATTTGTTGGATGGAGCGCCATGAAAACTTTGTGAGGAACATGTATGGTGGAGGGTGTGGTGGCGTGGCTGCCCCACTCCCCCATGCTTGCATTTGACATACCTCAAAATATGGTGGAGGCATTGGTATTCCTCCATAAGGTGGTGGCATCGGGATCCCTCCATGTGTTTGTTTATTAGCTTCATGCGCAGTCCCTCCTTCATCTTGGGCTACGGAGGATGATCCCTCTTACACAAGTTTCCTTTTTATTTTTTTCGTCGGTGCAAGAAATTCTTCCTATAACCAATTTTTATCTCCCTTCAACAAATAAATTCAGCCCCATGTTGGAAAGAGGAACGTCAACTTGCACCCTCTCCTATCATCTCCACTAATTTTATTTTCCTTGCTTCATGTACTCGACCCCCAAAGAAATCCTGACAAGTAGAAATTTTGGGTTCCTTGTAATCTTCTCTCGAAATCATTCCCCAAAAATCCTCCTGGACATCAACTTGCTCCGGGCTTCCTTCTTGTAACCGAGTAGTTCTCCAATATATCCATAAGGAACTAGTTGCTTTTCATCTTCAAGGCGAAATGAGAGGCATGACACTCCTTCATTAATGACCGGTGCTAATGTCATAAGATCTTCCAAATCAAGCTCCTTGTGAGTATTCGCACCAACTCCATAAAGAATCGCACCCATCGAAGGTTGCTCAAGATTTGAGTAGAATCCAACACTTGGAGGGCGTCATCGAAATCAACATTTGGCTCGAGCCTCTTCTCAAGACGAACACGCCTCTCCTCCTCCTCCTCCTCCGTTTTCATGATACATCCATTGGAACACCTCGTAGTGTATGGTGGTGGAGCGGATGAACGAGTTGAGCATCATGGTGGAACGGGTGGCTCTTCCGTGTGTCCTCGCGGTTCGGTGTACCGCATGGATGAACTTCGTGTACTCCTCATGCCATCGAGGGCCAGCGTGTCGCTCCTCGGTGGTGACACATCTTCCTCCATGCTTTGGGGAGACTCGGAGACCGAATGCCTCCTCGAAGAGCTCGATGATGGCGCCTTCGATGATCGTGTCTTTGTGGTGAAGAAATTGGTGGCCATCTTCCACATTGTTGTTGCACTAACTCACAACAAGTGCACCGGGGGTTGCTTGCCGGTGGGAAAAACACACAAGGGAAGTATATGGAGGGTGGAGTTTATTATTATTATGATTATTATTTTTTTATGAGGTGCACAAGATAGGATGGATATTAGCCCATAGGGTTTGTGGATTCTTGAACATGCAACCGCCTATCAAGGTGAAGCTAAACTAATTTATTGAGGTGTGTACAAGAGGCCACTTTAGCTAAACCTACAAAAGATATGTTGATGGGATCTACGGGAGCAGCGGATCTCATACTCCCATTAAGCATGGTAGCTAGCCTTAGGCATCAAAACATTATCAACATGAATGAAATAAAAGATTCAACTATTACATGAAAAGATCCTACAACACCATGGAACAATTTTTTTCTAGGTTGTTTCTGAAACTTATGGGCTATGAACTCAAGAACACAATTTAACAAATGCATAAATTACTTACCAGGCAAAGGGGAGCACCGGGGGCCATAAGTGGAGGCTAGGTCGGCCGGCCTAGGCTGATTGGCCTAGAGGCCCTCCTACTCCATTTGCTTTGATCTTTCTCTAAGATACTTCTTGCTCCCTTCTTGCCTTGTGTCAGCGTGATCCACGAGATTCCACCACCCAAATGTTCACGACCACTCCTTTGTTTGCATGATTAAGGGTTCCACCTCCATTGTTTTACTTCTTGTTCCATCTTGTTGATCCCTTGCCTCTTGTGCTTCCACCAATTTCCTACAAAACAAAGCCCTTGATTCCCCCCATGCTTGTCCTTTGCATGTGCCCAAGATGCCAAAAGATGGAGGCTTCCCAAGATGCATCATGGGTCACTATATGTTAATCAAACTCAAAAACCTCCTTTAATCATGTTTAGATGCTAATCACTCCCCTAATTTTGAAACTTGAAAAATTAACTCAGCGCTAGCGATGAGTCCAAATATATCATTAGAGGAGCTTTTAGGCATCAAAAATAATTATAAAATTTATTTTGGTTGCACCGGGATCGATTGCTTTCATTAATCGATAGCAAGTTCCTCCGGCTTGACCGTGGGGGCATAGGTTTTGGTTCTAATTTTGGCCAAACACGAGAGAGATATTTTGAATAAGAAATAAAGTCAATGGGGCTTAGAAAAATTCTAAATCTAGAGAAACCGGTGGATGTCAAGTTGAATGAAACCAAAAATCAAGTTTCTTAGGTTCACACAAATCCTACCATGCATCAAAGATTAAAAACATAAAGAAACATAGCAAGACTCTACTCGCGTGTTTTTATCATGTAAAACAAGCCAACCTTAACACCATGGAGAGGATGAAAGGTTGGAGTAGGTGCTGAATTTTTGGTACTAGTTTCTCTAAAAGATGCAAACAAAACTTGGGATGGCTCAAGTCATCGGTTTATGATCAATATAAAATTCAAATAAAATGACCGAGCAATTATAATGTCTCCAAAAAATTATTCAACCACATAGAAATTTATAATATGTAATGCATAGCAAATTCTAAGACCAACTTACTTGAAAAAAATTGAAAAATTCTTCGGGTTGCCCTCCCGGTAGCTTGACTCTTCAACGGGTTGTCCTCCCGGTAGCTTATTCTTGACTCGACGAACGGGTTGCCTCCCGCCAAGCGCTTCGTTTATAGTCTATAGCTAGACTTCTTCTCTTCGCTCCGGATCAACGCTCTTTGTGGGCGTTGCAATCTTGGGGGCCCCACTTCTACACCATCCATGGCTTCGGTGTAGGTTTATTCTTCGGCTTAGTCATCTATTTGGTCTTCACAGGCGGGCGTTGATTCTTGGTCTTGACGAATGCAATAACTTTTGTGTCTTTTTCGCTTCGTTCTAATTTGACTTCTCCGATGCGAAGACGAGGTAGAATTTATTTAACATGAATCGTGCTACATACCTCGAATCATGGTTGACTTGAATGTACTCCTCATGCCATCGATGTCGAACATGACCTCCCCCTTGCCGACGACAATTGTTCCGACGGTCTTGAGGAACGATCTCCCTAGGATGAGTGGCGATGAGGTTGATCTCCTCTCGATCTTGGAGGTGGAGTTTCTCTTGGAGATTCCGACGATGTTCGGCCTCCGCTTTTAGATCTTGTGTTGCACGTCACCTTTGCCTGCAAAATTTTTCTAGACCATCCACAAATATATGTTTTTTTTTGTTGGAGATGTAGCCGTCCATTTCCGGTTAGGGTTAGCAATAAACAAAATATATACAAAAGCTAAAAGAAAACTAGGGTTTAGCAAAACACTAGATTGATTTTTTTTGTTTTGAGGATGATCAAAATTAAGAGATGCAAAAGAAAAATCAAGAGAAAACTGAGAATATTCACAAACGCAATACTAGATTGAATCTTGATTACTTGTTCCCCGGTAACGGCGCCAGAAAAAAGGGCTTGTTGACGGTGTATATGCGTATCAAGTTTCGTTTGGACTTGCAAGCGGACAAGTCCTCTGTCGTAGTCAAGGGACCCTTCTTCCCTCAAGTGTGAACCCAAGGTATCGAATCCGTGGAACAATGTGTAACGCAAGATCCGATCTAATAAGCGGAAAACACTTTGATCTTGAAAAGGGGTTTTGCATCTAATCTATGGAAACACCAAGAAAACCAATCTAATCTAAGAAACACCGGATGTAGCAAGAGATAGAGAGGGATAGGTAAAACCAATCTAGAGAGATTGGATCGAGCACTTGTTGAAGTTCCAAGTATAGATGAACAAAGCAAATCGAATCTCATAAAAAGCCTCTTTAAATCGTGGCTTTCGTTCCAACTCCGAAGACGCCCGCCTTTTGGAGCCACCGTTCTTTCACAACGCACCCCTATTCGTGCAGGTTAGCCTAGGGCGAGTCCAAAGGATAAGATGAAAATGCTCGGTAGGTCAGGTATGCACCTCTAGCCACCATGACTACAAGAACATCCTATGCAATCTATCCGGAATAGATTGGAGAAGAAGAAAACCCAAGCGAAGACAAAGTCGTAGTGAAAGCACTTGATCGCTAGAAATCGGATTCAAACTTGCAAGTTCAACACGAGAGTATAATACATGGACAAGATCACCACCGGGATCCTACCTCGACCTTGATCCTAGCTCCGGGAACTCCGACGTGGTCTTCCATGCAAGGTGCCCACGTCGGCTAGGGGAACCCTAGTCAACCATCTCGACCCTCTCCTCTCCGGAACGGTGTCCCTCCCATTTCTGCTCCTCGGCAGCGGATGACGAAGAATTCCTCGTGGCTCTTGGCGAGGGGGCTATAGATAGTCTGAATGGCGGCTAGGTCAAAGGGGGTGTCGACCGGGCCCGGAATGGGCTAGGCCGGTCGGCCCAGGCCCGGTTCGGCCCCGGTTTCCTCCTGGTTGCTTCTCGCGTGATTCCTTATTTGTGTGCACTTGCATGTGGGCCTTTGACGTCGTTTCCTTTGCGGTTAAGGCTTGAATCCTTGCTATCCAAGCTTCGTCGTTTTCTGGTTGAGTCCCTGAAGATTTGCATGTTGACGCTTCGGTCCTCGGGTCATTTGGAGTCATGTTCATCGCGTGTCTTGACTCTTGTCGGTCTTCATGATCTTCTTCCAAAGTGCTTGATGAACTTATCCCGAAAGTCTCCTCTTTAGCGTAGATTTCCTGCGTAAACAATAAACTCCAAAATCGACATGCAAGAGTGAACTTGTTATATACGGGGGGTTAGTTCCAGTGGTTAGAATAATAAATCAATGCCAACATTAAAGGTAAACTCATGGCTATGTTGACAGAAATTCACCGTCAACAGGGGTGGATCGGGCCAAGTTGGGCCATGCGCAGGAAAGCTGGACGCGGAGGAAAGAAACAGAAAAGGGCCGGTTTCAAAGAAAAGGAAGGCGGGTTGGGCTGTGATGAGAGTAGGGAAAGACCGGGAATCCTATATATCTTCCGGAAGGAAGAAACGAAGTGATCTATAATTGCTCCAAGATTCGTACGCGTGATGATAACCGTTAGATCAGCTTCTCCCTCCTCTCACCATCTCTCAACTGCCGGCGCCGATTCACACCGCCGCTGATTCGCGCGCGCCGCTCTTGCGCGCAGGGGAAGCCGAGGAGGGGTGGGAGGTGGGGGGGAGCGGCCGGCGGTGAGGTCGCCGGCGGCCGGGGTTGTGGTCGAGGCGGCGGCAAGTTAGGGTTCGGGGTTGCGGGATGGGAGCTCCAATGGCTAGAGAAGAGGACTGGGCGGACGGTGGGGGGAACGGCCGGCGGCGAGGTCGCCGCCGGCCGGGGTGGTGGTGGAGGCGGCGGCACTTAGGGTTAGGGTTTCGGGGGTTCGGGGTCCTGGTTTCCGGGGGCTCCATTGTCCTGCGGGCCTAGAAATGAAGGGGGTGGGTGCGCCGGAGGCCTGGCGGCCGCGGCGGTACGGCCGGCGGTGGAGGGCGAGGTGGCGTGGGAGCGCCACCGGCCGGGCAGGGCAAGATGGCCGGTAGGCCGGTGACCGACGGCGGGGGCGCTAGATGCATTCGGGTTAGGAAGGGCGGGGTCGGGAGGCAGCGGTGGGTGGCTGGGAGGGTGGCGCAGCGGCGCGGCAGCCGCCGGCCGGGGCTGGTGGAGGAGGCGGCAGGGGTGGTGCTGGAGGAGGAAGAAGATGAATAGTTAATGGGCCTAATGGGCTTTATAGATCGCATGCTTATCTACCTTCCGGAAGGGAGATAGGATCCCCCGGAAAAGACAGGGAGAGGGTTTGGGGTGATTTTTGGGACTTTGAGCTTTTGAACTTTTGTTTTAAAAACAACACAACATCAAGCAAAACCGATGCAAAGGCATGTATGCATTCAATCATTTGGTGAATTCTAAATTTAATATTGTTTAATTTAATTAAAGGAAATTTATTTAGTCAAATTTATTAAATCCTTAGAAAATAAAAACTAAACCATGTTTCTAACTTTATTTTATTATGATGGAATTTCCAGGTGTTACAGTTCCATTTTCTCCTTGCTTTGAGAATCTCCTCTTGCTTTTATTTTGGAGGGGGGTCATGCTTTCTTTTTCTCTCTTTTTTTCTATGCTCTTTGATTGGAGCATAATTTTTTCTATGCTTCTTGAGCATATACTACTTTTTTCCTATGACCCCTCTCTCCTTTTGCAAGATCACAAGAAGAGAAATCTCTTGGACTTTGGAGTATTTATTTTTTGGTGGATGGATGGCATGTTTTGCATAACTCCCAGAGTAGGAGTTAGCATGTATATGTGGGTGTACGTGATCTCGATGATGGAAGCATGAAAAGATTCTACCAAGGGTCACAATAATTTGGCAAAACTCAATGGGTCACAAGCAAGCATATGTAGAAGGTTTGAACATTGATATCGACATATGGCTTTGGTAGCTAGTATAACCATTGAGGAACTTGCCTTGTTTTATTTTCAAAAAGAAATTGTTTGAGATTTTCACCATACTTTGAGATAGAGCAGATCAACATTGTCGCACCATATCATACTAGTCAACAACCTAGATTTGGTCATAAGCATTTGCTTCCCATAAAGTTTTATTTCAGGCTCTTGTCTCACAATATACCAACAAATTAAAAAAGGCATAGAGCACAAAGATATGCACTAGGTTCTTGCAAAGTTTTAAATTAGCAACCATTCATCATTTCCAAAGTGAGGGTATAGACAAGATTTCAAGCACATGGTTGAAGCAAACATTTCTTTTATTCAAAAGAGATAAACAAGATGTAAAAGAGTAGTTTGGATGGACATACCTTCCTTGATTGAAAATGGGGTCTCCCCCAAGCTAAATTTTGGCTCCCTGGTTGGCCTGTCTTCATTTTGGTGATGGGACGAGCACCTGGACGCTTGTAGTGGTTGTCTTGATGGATTTGTGAAAAATCATAGGTACGGCCGTATCACTTGGTACGGCTGGTCCTACTAAATTTTTCCCAGGCACTCGTGTTCCCTCCTGAAAACATCCTGCAAAAAATTTTGTCGAGGGGAGGTACGGCCGTACCTCTAGGTTCGGCCGTATCACCAAAAATCTCGAAAACTGCTTTTCTAAGCCTTGTTTATTTACTAAATGCAATGGTGAAAACAAATTTGAAATCTAAACATGATTGATGCACGAAATAAAAGGATTGAAAGGGAAATATGAGATAAATACCGGTTTACCTCTCGGTGAGGGCTCGTCGTTTAGAGTCCGTGAGCGGGACTCCTCCGGTTGCTTAATTGATCTTGGGCTCGTCCGGTCCCGGAGTGGAAGGCTCGGACGATGCTCTCTTTATTCGCCACACCTTCTTTGTTTTCCTTGGTGGCGATGAAGTCGGTGAGGCTTTAGCGGGGGTGTTCTTGATTTCCGTCTTCTTTTCCCCCTTAGCCTTGTTGATTGGCTTCGACTTCTTGGGTTGGTGGCGCCTGTTGAATGCCTTGTCTTGTTCCCAATGCTTCCTCATCGTTGTAATGAGGCTATCCACCTTGGGCTTGGTCGGGGCTACCTTTTCTTTCTTATGTTGGGGTTGTGGCTTCTTCCACCCTCTAGCTTCCTCATCTTGCACTAGGTAACATTGCTTTTCATTTGCTTGGAATCTAAATGTCATGTTCCTTCACCCTATGCGGAATTGGATCTTCCCGGCTCCGACATCAATCCTTGCATTGACATCTCTTAGGAATGGTTGCCCGAGAATGAGCGGAATTTCTTCTTGTGTGTCGAGGACCACGAAATCCGCAAAGACATACGAGCCTCTGACATTCACCAAGAGACTTTCTACTATGCCCTCTAATTATTTGATCGATGAGTCGGCAAGTTGGACTGTCATCGTCGTCGGAGAGATAGCCGGATATCCTAACTCTTCAAACATGGCTTTGGGCATGAGGTTGACACTCGCTCCAAGGTCACAAAGAGCATTCTTGATCTTTTGGTAGTAGATTGTGCAGCGATGCCCGGATATCCATTGTCTTTCTTGTGCAAGACTGCTGATTTATCCCATGGGTCTTGGATTTGATGTATAGGCTTCCCTACATGATTAGGTGCATATGTCCTCCCAGATGACTTACCCCATCCGGTGGATATGGCGCTAACATGCTCTCGGGTAGGCTCGGGTTGCCCCGGGATTCCACCCGACTCAAAAGAAGGTAAAGAAGCAGCAAGCTGAGCTAGTTGAGTTTCGATCATTTCATTAAAGCTAAGCTGATTCTTCATGGTAGAGGTGAAAGATTCTATGGTGGAATTAAGATTTTCAAGAACTTTCTCATTAGCGGCTAGCTTCTTGTTCAAACTTTCATTAATTCTAGCTTGGCCAAAGATAAGATCTTTAATGGAAGGCTGATTATTGAAAGAGTTAGAATAGTTACCTCCATTTTGATTGTTGAACAGGAAGTTGGGCCTCGAGTTCCACCCTTGATTGTTGTAGTTGTTGTTGCGGAACGTTGTTGCCATTGTTGATGAAGTTGGCTTCTTCCCTTGTCTCGAGACAATCGTTGCCCGAATGACCCACATTACCGCAAACCTCGCACGTCATGTGTGCGTCCATGATCTTAGCGGTTTCCATGTTGGTTAATGCCTCCAATTTCTTCATGAGGAGGTCCATCTTAGCGGCGATCATGTCGATTCCATCGACTTGGTGTACACCGCGGGTACGGGGTTGGAGACGGTCTCCATCCCAACCTTGATTTGCCACCATCTTCTCGATTAATTCCTTAGCGGCTGGTACTTGTAGCGAGAAGAAGGCTCCTCCAGCAGCTGCATCTAGGTGCTCACGGGACGTACGCTTGAGCCCGTGATAGAAGGTTTGAATTAAGAACCACCCGTGCATGCCATGGTGCGGGCACGCGGTGATGTACTCCTGAAAGTGTTCCCACGCTTCCGGGATACTCTCATCATTCTGCTGCTGAAAACCCGAAATTCTTGCGCGGAGGGCATTGGTTTTGCCCACCGGGAAGAACTTTGCGAGAAATGCCTTTGAGAACTTATCCCATGTGTTTATGGCATCTCGCTCCGTATAAAACCATTGCTTCGCCTTCCCGAGCAATGAGAACGGGAATAAGCGAAGACGGATGGCATCATCCGTTACTCCACGGATAGTGAAAGTCCTACACACCTCCAGAAAATGCTGGAGATGTGCGTTGGCATCTTCATTCGGCTTTCCGGAGAACGGATTTGCTTGCACCATGTTGATCAATGCCAGCTTGAGTTCAAAGTTTCCGTCTCCCACCATTGTGGTTGGTCCGGTAGGGACATTGGTGTTGGAGGGGGCGGAAAACTCGCGGATCGTCCTCTCGGCCATTGGTGCTGACGGGGTGCTGTCTACGGGATCGACGGTGTTCGTCTCTTGAGTCGAGAGAAACTTCTGAGGGATGAGGACTTGGGGTCGCACTCTCCTCACAAGTGACTCCGGATTGTCGTTAAAGTTGGACGGTAGGTCGAAACCGGTCATGCACTACTCTGCGTACACGAGAGTAGAGCAAGGGTAAACCCGCTTAAATAGCGGTTCACCGAACCTTGATAATTCTACCACGATGTTTAAACGATATCTTATGCCTATTGCCTCCCCGACAACGGCGCCATAAATGCTTGTTGACGCTCCTTAGCCTCACCACTAGGTTGGCACAAACGGCGACGGCGACAGAAATGCTTGCCGCCGGGTTCACACCTCTAATAACGGAGCTAAGAGACGTCGGGGGCAAAACACACGATCACAAAAAGATCCGCAAGTGCACAGATTACCGTTGTAGCACTTCACCTGGTGGTATTCGGGTTGTCGAATTTATATTTTCCCGTGGGAGGCACTATGGCAAAGATGATCGAGCAAACGGTGGAGAAAGACCAAGACTTGGTAAAGAGCTATAGCGGGGGATAACGAATAAAGATATTCGGGGATAACTTGACACACGCTAGGAGATCTAGATAAAAGACTAGAGAGGATAGCGAGTTGGGAGGACAACGAGACGAGAAAGGATCCTAACACAATCTATCTATTCTTGTCAACTCTAGGTAAAGGGCTAAAGCAAAGGATAACCAAGGTAAGCTAACTCAACAACCTCTTCTAGTGTTGCAGGGGCATGCAAAGCCGTGCCCTCAGACTGGGATGAGAAGGGAGGACTACGACGCGCTGAATCCTACTGGCCCAAACTAACGTGGTGGACTACAGAGCCCGTCCGGAGCTGTCACCTCCTTAGGGAACCACAACTATTCCATTGCGCGGGACACCAATCTAAGACTAAGGTAAGCTCTGAGCACCGCGCTCACAACGAACCAAAGAACCTTTCCCCGAATATCACGAAGGAAGGTCTCTCTCTCCCGTGAAACACCGGAGATCAAGCGAAGAACGACCACAACACTATAGGGTTCAAGAGAGCTATGCTAACCAAGACTAAACTAACTTTAGTCTAAACCAAGATCAAAGCTTCTAGAGCAAAGTAAAAGCTGAATGTAATTGACTCGAAAAGTAAGATAGAAAGATAACTTGAATTGTACTTGAGTCTAAACAAAGAAAGGATACAAGAGCAATACTAGAACTCTGAAGAAGACTCCTCCGGAGCCCCGAGACTAGCTCAACTCGACTCTAACTCCCAAGCTACACTAATCCTACTCTAAGTGAACAAAAGAGTGGAAATGAGATGCTCCAGCGCTGTGTGTTCGTACCAGCGGGTGTGAGGCTCCTTTTATAGGTAAGTGAGGTCGGTTGAGTGCGTGGGCCCATTTTCATAGGTGCGGCCAGATGAGGAGGTGCGGCTGGCCCTATGATCCACCGCCTCTTGACTTGGACGCTCCTGATCCTTGCTCCTGAGGCAGTTGAGGGTCGGTTCCTTGGGTCGGTTTCGGTCGGTATGGCGGTTGGGAGGTGCGGCCGGCCCACCTCTAAGCCGTGAGATGAACCGCCTTCGCTCAGGGACGTTTAGGATGGCCTTGGAATGACGGTTGTGGCGGTTGATCGGCCGGAGAGGTGGACCCATTGATCCAAGTGATCACAACTTCATCCATTCGATCAAACCGACGTTTCCTTGATCAATCTCGTTCATCCAAGTTGTGCACATAGGGAAGGAAGTGATTGGGACCGGAGACGTGGCACGGGGCAGGTGCGGCCACACCTGGCAGGGATGGCCGCACCTGCAGGGCCGACCGCACCTGCCTGGCCGGCCGCACCTGCAGGGTCGGCCGTGCCTGGTGGTGCGGCCGTGCCTAGCTCGTGAGGCACGTTGGTTCCATTTTCCCCCTAAATGTGTACCTGTCCATAAAAATTGCAACACAACTCGTGGAACTTTATTAGTATCAAAAATGTGCATGAAACTTGTTGTATACTCCTCTCGAACTCGAGGTTTTGACAGTCGAATCCTTGGTGTAAGGACCGTCAACAGCTGCCGGCATAGAGCTGCCCCTGCCCCTGTGCACTCCAAGCACCACCGACGCGGCATGTGCCCGCCGCCCACTACACTGGAGAAGTCCTCGTCTCCATGTCTGAAAAAGTAGCATCCGGACGAGGTCAGATCATTGCTAAAGTAGTTGCTAGTGGAATCGAGAAGCAAGATAACACAGTTTTCCAGAGCGACGAGGATTTACTGTACAATGGCGTACCTACCCACCTCGACGAGCGGTTCAGATGCGTCCACGTATCGCGACGAGGTACGTCCCGCGGGCGCGCTTAGTTGGGTCATTAATGTTAGAAGACTGCAAACCTTGCGAGACTTGGTCGTCACGTTCACACCGCGTCCCCCCTCCCACAGCCCCACCCCCCACCGACGGCCTCGGCGTCACCTCACGAGTCCACGCATGCGTCCCGTTCCCCGACGCGGAGCAGACGCGTGACGCTGGGCTGTAGAGCGTCGTCGGTTCCAAGCAGCGACGGCCTGGATCCCGCGCTTCCCTCCCGCCAAAAGGCCATCGCGTGCGCATCTACTTCCCCCAATTTCACCTGAATTCGCTTCTAGGAATAAGGGATGCACAACTTTGACGGTAGGTAAGGCGGCGGCGGCAGGCCGTACCCTAGGTCGTGGTGTCAACTCAGCGGCGGGTGCGGTAGCGGCGGCGCGGCACAGCCCACTAGTAAGCGTCGCCTTCTCTTCCTTCCCATCTCTGGTCCTCCGTTCTTGTTAATGAGGAGATTGGGGAAGAATAGACCAGAGTGCATCCTCTCGATTGGATCTCGAGTTGATAGCTTGTAATGACCCTGGGCCTCCGGCGATCGCCGGGACGTGAGCACAACTACAGCAAGCACACTGAGGATATGGCGGCAGGGCGACGAACCCTAAACCGTGAGGTATCGAATTGCTTAACGTAAGAACAGAGTAATTACATCATAGTCTTTCTTCTCACGCACTCCTCTCTTTTAAACGCTTAGAAGTATTGGCCTCGGGCCCACATGTCAGATACGCCTATACACGCCTAGAAGACGCATTACTCATTTCCCGTCTTCCTCGTAGGAGACACCGCTTCAGTAGGCATCACACCTCCCCATCTCTAGATATTGCTTGTCCCCAAGCAATTGATGCCGGGAACCTTTGCTTGACGACATAGAGTTCCTCCCAGTCCTAGGTGGCCGAAGTACTTGGAATACCCGTCCGCTTCACCAAGACTTGAGGAATGGTGTGATTCCCCTTCTTCACCAGGTGTTTATCAAGGACTACTTCAGGTGCCAATTCCTGAACAGTAAGATCAACCCTGCGAGGAAGCTCTATAAACATAGGAGTGTATTTAGGAGTAAAAGGTTTCAGCTGTGAAACGTGGAACACTGGATGTATATGACTGTCATCTGGCAGTGCCAATTTGTATGTTGTAGTGCCAAAATTGTCAATAATAGTAAATGGCCCATAGAACTTGTAAGCAAACTTTAGATAGGGTCTGTTGACAACTGAATGTTGTGCATATGGCTGCAATTTCAATAGAACTTGCTCTCCTATCTAAAACTGCTGATCTGTTCTTTTCTTGTCAAACTGATTCTTGATACGGTTTTGTGCTTGGCTTAAGTGTTGTTTAAGTGCTGACAGTTGAGTCTCCCTATCATGTAACATTTCCATTGCATCACTGTTATTGCCATCTGACAGAGGAATCATCATCCCCATGTTTGCTTCATAGCCATAGAGTGCTTTGAAAGGAGTGCAGCCCAAAGATGTATGAAAGGAGGAATTATACCATAATTCTACTAAAGGCAACCAAGGCTTCCACTGTTTTGGTGAGGCATGAACTGCACACCTGAAATACATCTCGAGACATTGATTGACACGTTCAGTCTGGCCATCAGTTTGTGGGTGGTAAGAGGTGCTCTTGAGCAACTTTGTGGTAAGCATGGCAAACAAACTAGTCCAGAATGAACTTGTGAATATCTTATCTCTGTCTGACACTATGCTTCTTGGTATCCCATGTAACTTCACTACCTGATCCGTCATCACTTTAGCTACTCCTTGTGCAGTGAAAGGATGCTTCAGGGGAATGAAGTGATTGTACTTGGTCAATCTGTCCACCACTACCAATATACAATTACTGCTATCAGAAATGGGTAGGCCCTCAACAAAATCCATGGATAAATCTTGCCAAACACCCTGAGGAATTGGCAATGGTTGCAGTAAGCCCCCAGGATGGATGTTCTCATGCTTAGCTTGCTGGCAAATCTGTCATTGTTTCACAAAATTCTCAACATCTAACTTCATTCCTTTCTACTGGAACAATTGCTTGACCCTATGGTAAGTAGCTTTACTGCCAGAGTGACACCCAATTGCACTGAATGCAGAGCAGCAATGACCTTTGTTTGTAAAGCTGAGTTATGAGCAATCCAAACTTTGTCCTTGAATTTGATGAGTCCTTGAGATAATGAGAATCCTTGCTCATTGGGACTGTGTATAGACAGTTTTGTCAAGAGCTCTTGAGCTTGTGGGTCTGTAGCATAAGAATTAACTACTTCTTGAATCCACACAGGTTTCACCTCAGAAACTGCCTGTAAAGCATGCAAATGTACCATCCTTGAGAGGGCATCAGCTGCACAATTTTCTTTCCCTTTTCTATACACAACTTTGAACTGAAGACCCATCAACCTTGTCATGGCCTTTCTTTGCATATCTGGTTGAAGGTTCTGTTCACAAAGATATGATAAGCTCTTGTGATCTGTTCTGATAATGAATTCCTGCCTTTGCAAATATGGTCTCCACTTTTCCACTGCCATAATCAAGGCTAGAAATTCCTTTTCATATATAGATAGCTTCTGGTGAGAGGGGCCCAGAGCTTTACTCGTAAATGCCACAGGTCTATCCCTCTGCATAAGAATAGCCCCAATCCCCACTTCAGATGCATCAGTTTCAACTATGAAAGGAGTGGAGAAATCTGGAATGGCCAATACAGGGGTTGTACTCATTGCCTGTTTTAGGTGTTCAAAAGCCTTTTGAGCCTCAACAGACCAACATAATTGTTTCTTTTGTAACAACTGAGTAAGTGGTTTTGCAATCAACCCATAGTTTTTGACAAATTTACTATAATAACCAGTTAAACCAAGAAAGCCCCTCAATTTCATGACTGAACTAGGAGTCACTCATTGCATCGTAGCTTCTGTTTTGGCTGGGTCAGTGGCAACCCCTTGATCAGAGATGATGTGCCCCAAGTACTTCAGTTGGTGTTCGGCAAAAGAGCATTTACTTCTCTTCAAAAAGAGTTGATGGCTTCTCAACTTAGCAAACACTTGTTTAAGATGGTCAACATGAGTTGCTAATGTAGGGCTGTATATCAATATATCATCCAAGAATACCAAGACAAATTTCCTCAAGAAGGTCCCCAAAATGTCATTCATTAAGCATTGAAATGTGGCAGGTGCATTGGTCAAGCCAAATGGCATAACCTTGAACTGATAATGACCATGATGGGTTTTAAAAGTAGTCTTGTGTTCATCAGCAGGATGCATCCTAACCTGGTGATAACCTGACCTCATATCCAACTTTGTAAAATATTTAGTACCAGCCAGTTCATCTAGGATTTCATCTATAATTGGCATGGGAAACCTATTTTTGATGGTGATAACATTAAGTTTTCTATAGTCAACACAAAACCACCAGCTACCATCTTTCTTTTGAACTAGTAAAACAAGAGAAGCATAAGGACTAGTACTTAAAGTGATATGCCCTACCAATAACAGCTCTTTGACTTGCCTTTCAATCTCATCCTTATGCAAAGGAGAATACATATAGGGTCTAGAATTTACAGGTATGGAATCAGGTAGAGTAGGTATGGTGTGATCATGTAACCTGGGTGGAGGTAACCCCTTAGGCTCTTCGAACACATCCTGATTGTCCTGGAGAATTTGCTGAACTTTAGGAGGTATAGCTTCTTCTTCTGAGGGTGGTGACATATCTACCACAGCCCATGCCCATATATCATTACCAGCTGCCCATTTGACCAGTGTATCTGCTTGTATTTCGTGTAAAGACAGAGGAGCTGGCACTACCCCTTGTAACTATACTGGTTTGCCTTTAGCATAAAATTCCATAACTCTGGCTTCCCAATCATGCATGACAGGACTTATGGACTTAGGCCAATTAAAGCCCAAAATGCAATCATAGACTCCCATGTCTAAGACCAACATATCAGTATGGAATGGATGTCCTTGTATCCACCATTCCATCTGTGGTATATACTGATCAGATATAAGTGTGTCACCATTGGCCACTTTAACTGTTTTTGGGCTTGGAACAATTGGGAGTCCCAGTCTCGACACAAATGCTGAGCTCACAAATGTATGTGAGCTACCACTATCAACCAGCATAAGCATGACCTTGTTTTGCACCAGAGCTCTCAGCTTCATGGCTTCCCCCTCCTCTGTACCAGAGATTGCATTCAAGTATAGCTTGTACAAATCTTCAGCTATGGAATCCTCCACTACCAATTCAGTGAGTACCTCATTAGTAAGGTCAATATCCAGCTCATTAATAACTAGAGCATTCACTTGAGCTTTTGGCTTCATAAGACACTTGGTAGGTTGGGTGGGATCATAAGGTTCTTTGTAGTAGAAGCACAAATTGTTTGCTCTGCAAAAGTCCCTTAACTGTCTTTCTCTGGGAAGTTGAGAGACAAAAGATGGTTTAGAAGATTCAGGTTTCTGTGAAGTGCCTGTCAGCAATTTGTTGTTGCTATACTGTCTCTGCCCTCTTCCTTTACTTTTTTCTTGGATTTGCTATTGAATTTTAGCCAGCATCACAGCTCTCTCCATTGTTGCAGGTACTTGTCCTTGCACCTGATATCTGATCTCAGGTTTTAACCCCTTGACAAATTGAGATATGGAGTAAGTATCCCCCATGCCCTGATCATACATCTCAATCTGGTACTGCAGAGATTCAAACTCATTCACATATTCCTCTACTATCCCATTTTGCTTCAGCTCAAGGATCTCATCTACAGCATGCTTATATTCATAAGTGCCAAATTTCTGTTGGACAGCAGCCATAAATTGGTCCCAAGAACCCAACCCATGTTTCTGTTTATGCATATGGAGCCACTTCTCAGCATTGCCTTCCATGTGTAATGATGCAGCCGTAACCCACATGTGTTCAGGGGTGTCCATAAAGGTAAAGTAATCCATGCACTTCTCTCTCCATATATAAGGATTTGTTCCACTGAACTTGGGAAAAGACATTTTGGGTGTAAACCCTCTGAGGTGAGACTGCTTGTCACCTGCAGAGTGTTTGGGTATATCAAAGGGAGGTTTGGGCTGTTTCCCTCCAGCAGTTTGGTAGGACTTGTTTCCCTGAAATGGATTGTTGTCCTTATAGTCAGAGAAAGTTGGGCTTGAAGGACCTTCCATGTCTCTGTGTTTCATTCTCATTTCAGCAACAGCATTACCAGTAGCTGCAATCTGTGTGGATAATTTCTCCTGGTCCTTGATCATTTGTTCCAACACTTTGTTAGACATATCCATCTTGGCTTCCATCTTTGTCTAATGATTCTCCATACCAGTGACCTTGGTAAACAGCAAATCAATACTCTCCATCATCTCCTCCCACCTTTTTTCTTCCTGTTTGCTATGAGTGTCCCAACGTTCCTCATCCTTCTTGCTCAGATGCTCCCACATGTCCTCTCTTGCTTCTGATAGGCTTCCATCGCGGCCAATAAGAGTTGAGTCTGCGCTGAGGGCTTAAGGGGAGTCGTGTTGTCTACACCTCAAGCCAAACAATCTGGACAAGGGTATGATGTAACCTCAAGCGAACTGGAGGTACCTGACCAGTTGTTCCAAGCCGAAGGAATCCTGCAGACTTCACTCACTCCGCGCACACAGACACAAATCACTTGCGTCGCGCCCCAAAACATACTTCCCTGGATCTAAAATTCGCCACAATCCTCGCCCGTTGTCCAGGCAAGACAATTCAGGACTAGGTCCCTCACCAGTTTGCTTGCCTGGATGAATCACCGCCGCCTGAGATCAGAGATTGATCAAGAAATTTTACGCCCGAACAAAGCCGGACAACCCGAATCAAAGCCGATCTCCCGCCGTCGCCTCTACTGCAAAATTCACCGAGACTTCCGGAATTTTACATTCGAACACTGTCGAGCAACCCTCGTCTCTGTCAACCTTGCAGTCAATTCGTCGAACACCTGGTGGGTGAAGACCTAGGACGTCGAAGATTCGATAAGATTTGTGGTAAATCAACGACCACTGCACCGATCCGCCCTTAAACCGAACTGAGGTAGTGTAGGACTAACATGAAATCAAAATCCGTGGCCGGTTCTACGCGGCACACCGATCGATCTCGCCTGCCTACCCTGTTTTCAGCTCAGGTCGCCGGTGTATGCGAATCAGCAGCAGGAGCGCGCCGAGAATGGATTGTCTCTGATACCAACTGTAATGACCCTGGGCCTCCGGCGATCGTCGGGACGTGAGCACAGCTACAGCAAGTACACAGAGGATACAGCGGCAGGGCGACGAACCCTAAACCGCGAGGTCTCGAATTGCTTAACGCAAGAACAGAGTATTTACATCATAGTCTTTCTTCTCACGCACTCCTCTCTTTTAAACGCTTACAGGTATTGGCCTCGGGCCCACATGTGAGATACGCCTATACACGCATAGAAGACGCATTACTCATTTCCCGTCTTCCTCGTAGGAGACACCGCTTCAGTAGGCATCACATAGCTTTGGTCCAGTGGGGACTTGATTCAATTGGTGTCTCACGACACAGGTCCGATGGGTGCCTCATGTGTGATTTCTCGGCTTCGCCTAGATGGGGTTAGGGTTCGTGCTGTTCTTGGATTCATGCCAAGAAAAAAGCTGGAGCTTCAATTTGACATGCATTTTGCTTGTACTGATAAGCTGATGAATTGCTCCATTCATTGCTTGCTAGTTCGTGCTAGTCCTGTACTTATGTTGCATGAAGCAGTGTCAGTATCCAGTTATATGCCTTACTGATTACACTCAATGCGAGATGATTTTATCTTGGTGTAATCTGAATATTATAGATGAGGGGAAAAGTATCTGGAGAAAGGCCTGGCAAAATGGCTTGAGAAGATTCGAAGAAGCATGAGGACTTCTGAATACATGTGAGTTCCGTTGCACACTTCTGAATACATGTGAGTTCCGTTGCATACTGAAAATTTATAGCGATGCCATCATAACATATTGTTTATTGAAAATATTTAGTGTTGCCATCAGAGCATGTTGTTTACTGATCCTATCTTCTGAATACATGTGAGTTTTGTTTGCAAGGTTACATTTTCTGGAATGAATGCTGTCAACCTGTAGTTGTGGTGCACTAGTGTTGCACTCCTGTCATTTTTTTTATCTGAATTTGTGTTGAATCTGATTATTTGTACTAGTGCATACATGTCCACTTGCATCAGTTTCTGAATGGTGAAAGCCAAGGTGTTGTGCGGGTCAGTTTCAGAATGTGAATGTGAATGGAGAATGTGAATGTGGAAATCAGTTTTGTAAATGTGAAAGGTCATCTTTTTTATATTCTATAAAACGGTGGTGTGATGTATTGATTGCATTGCCTACTGTGTTCTATTGATTGCATCGCCATTTGCCAAAACCATGGGATTTTTTTCCTCAGACGCGTATATGCAATGTTTTAAATTGCCAAATGTGTATGATGTTTGCACATTCAATCAATTTATGAAGCCCTCCGGTGCATTTTGTTTAGGGATGAAGACGGATCGGATACGAACGGATACTGCGGATAAAGATACAGATAATTTTTCTTTCTCGGTCTGAATTCTCGGATCGGATTCGGATACGTACAGTATATTTTGTGTCGAATAGTGATATTTATCATATTTGGATCATAGAAATTCAACTTTGAATTTCCGGATACTAATGCGGTACGGATAGTTACGGATATTAAATGTCCGGATTCGGATACGGTCTTACCATTTGAGTGTCTGACCCTTTCGGTCGGTCGGACGGATAATATCCGTACCACTTTCATCCCTAATTTTGTTTGTGACGTTATGTCAAATCTTCTCTCGGCACTCCTTTGGCCTTCCCATCATGGCATTTTTTTATTTTTTTTCTATTTATGTATCATGACGTGCTGCTTGCGAGAAAACATTAAAACTGTACAATTGTCACTTCTTTGCTTTGAACTTTTGCACAAAATTCTTTTAGGAAGTGCACTGAGAGACTGTAATTCAGATTCTAGAATTGATAGTTGTGATACTGATAACACATTCAAATATTAAACTAGCATATGCACACCATAAAATTAACACATAATCTATTTCTAAACGAATTTTTCCTTCATATTGGGAGGACCCAATTTAATTATATGACTAATCCACTGTACACAACACATAACTGACAGCTGCATATCACCACTTGACATGCAGACAAAATAACTGTAGCTATACACGTAGCACAACAAAATTGGAAGTTATAAAACAAGATGATGGCACAACCAGCTCATGGCTTACAAAACTCAACTAAAATTTAAAGTTGAGAGTCTAACTACAAAAACCCGCATATCTAGCCGATAGCCTCCTCGATAAACCCGTGGTTGGAATATAGATTTGATATTTCAAGCATCAGTGATGCAAAAGCTTGTCTTGTTGGTACCTGCATACCACAAAAGGCAATGTCACTCGATGGAACCACATCACAACTCGACCACCTGCACACAAACATTACTAAAATGTGAATCACACTGACATGAAGGTTATGCATTTTGTAATACCTGCCACAAACATGTACTCGCTAGAGAAGATGATTTGCATATAATCGAATAGCATGCAATACATAAGCTGAACCTACATATAATCTCACTGAATAGATCTGTTTAGTTGCCTCCAAAACCAACTCAAAATAAGACTAGGTGTATAATCTCACTGTATATATTTGTTAAATTTGTATAGGCAATCTATAATAGTTGGGCTAGGTCCATTAAAAGATCATGTCGTCAATTAAAATTTAAAAAAATAGAAAGATGTGCTGGACTCAACCTTGTGTTATGCTCAATAACTAATATACTACTTATTAGTCACATGATAATGTGTGAAGAGGGACCAATTGAACTTACATTAGGCATTTGCATAGATCATGTATGCAATTAAGAATGTTGTTTTGTACGGAGTAACTAGCACACTGCTACTAACTTAACTGCCATTGGAATTGCCATGCAGCATAAGTTAGTTATGAATTGGGAACTATTAAAAGAATATGCCCAATATGTTGTTAGTGTGTCTACTTCAGTGCTTTTGTTGACTGAAAATCAGATTAATAGCTTTTATATTATTGTAACACTGCTACTAGTTTGACTGCCATTGGAATTGCCTCACCTCATACTGCCACCGCCCACCAGCAACGAAGAAGAAGCAGACGAGGACAAACCTAACTAGATCCGCCAACTTCGACGCCACCGGAGAGTGGATTTTTTGCGCACAGGGGCAGATGCCCACCCTGCATCCGACCGTAGATAGGCCATATGCTTTGGGATTGGTGCCGTTTTTGAATTTGAAACGAGTCTCTTAATCAGCCTAGGGTTGTTAATCACATACCTACGAGATTCAAAATGTTTGCGTTCATTTTGAAATGTAACGCAGGCTTTACTGACATCATGGTGCTAGTGCGGTTGGCGCACACATGAGCAGTTGGCGCACTATGGGCATCTGCCCACGCACTAACTTCTTGATGAAAATTGAACTTTGTTTGGTGGGCTGTGGGTGCTTTTGTACACATTCGTTATATATATTGACCCTTATAGCTATTCACGACACACTAGCAGCGGAATACAACTCTCTTTTTTCTTTAGCGGCAATGGAACTTCCCATTCAACTGAGGCCACAAGAGAGTCCTTCGAGGTTTCAACTTACCAGAAAAAATAGCAATGGCAGAGTTATATAATCTAGGTGATTGTTTATACTTAATCCTGCTTGCAGGTCCCGGGCGGCACACGGACCTTGTAGCCGGCTACCAGCATCCCCTCTTTCTGCCATTGACAAAGCGTTAAGAGTTGCTGCAGAGTGCGAAGATGGAAATGAACCTCCGCGAAGCGTATTTCTCCCGGTAGTAGGTACTACATTCGATTCCGTTGAAGAGGCCTACGAATTCTACAACCTGTATTCTTGGGATGTTGATTTTGGCGTGAGGTTCGGTCGCAGCCGGACGAATTCGCATCATTATCGTACAAGACAGGACATCGTGTGCGCGTGTTCGGTAAGTAGAATTATACTATCAGATCAGTATATACTGCTTGTGCAATATGTTACTACTACAAATCACGATATGTCTAATACTGCAGGGCGTTGCTGCGGCCGACTTAAACACTACTCAGCGTACAGGATGCCGTGCAATGGTCCGCCTTCTACGCACAGAAGACCATGGTTGGTACGTTTCACGGTTCCTGGACAGCCATAACCATCCTTTGTCTCCTACAGTAAATGAGCGTCGTCAGTGGGGCTCGCACAACAAGATAGATCCGGTAGCGAGAGAGTTGATTAGGAACTTGCGGTCTAACAATATACCTTTATCGAGACTTTGTGGTGTGTTAGGGTCGACTCTTGGTCAAGCTACGAACGCGCAGTTCACTCGTGCGTCACTTAGAGGGTTATGTGCTAGGATGTCACAAGAATCAATTGTTGATGATATTGGTAAGACATTGCGCATACTGCGTGGTATGCAATGCAACGACCCAAACCTTGCCGTATGCATCGATTCAGACGAAGCTGGAAGGGTTAGATCAATTCTGTGGTGCACAGGAAAGAACAGATCGGACTACGTGTGCTTTGGTGACGCGATAACTTTTGATACTACTTATCGCACCAACTTATATGACATGCCTTTTGGACTGTTTGTTGGTGTCAACAATCATTTCCAATCTATTGTATTCAGAGCTGTGTTTTTGAGGCATGAAACGACAGAGAGTTTTGAGTGGGCATTCTCTACATTTGTTGGTATGATGCAAGGGAAAGCTCCTGTCACAATGCTAACAGGTTTGTACGAACTTCGTCCACTTTTAAACTATCCCTTTTTATGCTATAAAAGGTTTGCATAGCATCTAAATTGTGATTACTGAACTCATACAGATCAATGCGCGGCAATGGAGTCTGCTATACGAAGTGTGTTGCCTAATACAAGGCACAGGTGGTGTCGTTGGCACGTGTTGCGAAAGGCAAAGGAAAAACTTGGTGGTGTTTATTGCAAATACGGCGCGTTCAAGCGTGAGTTCCACGATATTGTGACCAACATATTATGCCCACATGAGTTCGAAAACAGTTGGAAAGATCTAGTAACAAGATACAATTTAAGTGACAATAACTACATGACACGTATTTTTGATAAGCGAACCATGTGGGCAAAACCATACTTCCTTGGTGTTTTCTGTGGAGGAATGACAAGCACTCAACGAAGCGAGAGTGCAAACCATCTTTTGAAAACTTATATTCCAAGATCTGCGACAATGCACTTGTTTGTGAGTAAATACCAGGAGATGCTTTCTGGAATAGCTGCCGAGGAGGCTAGAGAAGACCACGTCACTAGACAGGTTAGTACTGTATATGACATACATGAAAATAATTACTGTGTGATCAATAGTTGAATTAATATCTACGAACGTTTGCAGAAAAGACGGCATATTCGTATTGGCGTACCGATTGAGTGCTGTGCTGCATCAGTGTACACTCGAGCAATGTTTGACAAGTTCTCAAATGAGTTATATGCATCTGGATCGCTTATAGTTAATGAGCAAGAGCAAACATATGTTTTCCATGTAAGCAAGGCATCAATAGAGGACGGCACGCAATCTACTCCTGTTTGGATCGTAAAATGCTACACCGACTTGGATGTGCCGCGGATGGAATGCACATGTGGACAATTTGAACATATGGCAATGCTGTGCAGGCACATGTTGAAGGTACCATCATTTCGTATCATGCATAATTGCAATAGTATAATGTTGCATTTCGTTGTTTTATCAATCACGGTAACTACACTCATTGTGTAGGTACTTGTACACACATCTGCCGCCATGATACCTGCTGGTAACATTCACAAGAGGTGGACTGTTACTGCACAAGATACCGGATTTGCACATCCAACCATAGGTGTTGTTGGACATCTGGCAGTAGACGATGTGGCAGGAAGAAGGAACCTGTTGTACCTCGCAGCCATGGATCTTATGCGTGAAGGCGCTGTTAGCAATGAAGGTTACAAAGCTTCTATGAAGGCACTGACGGAAGTGAAACACGCTTTGCGCGTTATGAGGGAAGATCCTAGTGACCAGTTCCCTGCAACACCATTGTTGATTAATAATACCAAACATGACGGTATTTTGGATGTTACTGAGGAGGTTACCTTGCTGCCACCCTTGAAAATGAAGGGATGTGGTAGGCCGGCAACAGTAAGGCTGAAGTCAAGGGCTGATTATTATGGTAACAAACGAAGGAAAACAAGAGGTATCGCTGAGTGCTACGCACAGGATGAACCGGAAATTCCAGTAAACATATGTCACATCGCGAGGGCTTCAGGAACTGCAAAGAGGCAAGCAAAATGCGGTTTGTGTGGTGTGAGTGGTCACAACCATCAGACATGCGGAAAGAAGTAGGTACTGAAATTGCTAGAATAACTTAGTTGCTGTACGAGTGTTTGTTTCTAGTACTTGTGTGTGTGCTGTATTTCCCATGGATGTATCGAATGTCAAATTCCAACTATGTTGGAATAGTACCTATTAATCTTCTTCATTGTCTGTGTATTGCTTTTTTTAGCATTGTATCGATCAATCGGTAGACATGCCAATGTCTTACTGGTCAAGGATTCAGCCTTGAGCCAGTATTTCCCGTATCGAGGGTCTGGCACCCCTCGAACACAATTCCGCCTCGCTCGAGAGTGTCACACCAGAATCAGGTTCCCGTCAACCTCGAGACCTCCCTCGAATTACGGCGCCTTTGTTGTCTCACACGGTAGCGACCTTAAATCCTCCGCACGGGCCAGGGTCAACTTTGACTACGAAACCATATGGTGCCAGATCAACGCAGCCTAGGATCGTGTCGGCGACCATCTGCAGGCTAGTGTCGGTGCACGAAATAAGGTGTGCCCTCGGCTGTCAGACGATGGCTCCTTCATGGCAGTTCGCCAGCGGCGCACGAGAAGATGGAGAAGGGCTCGCCACTTGCCGCAGCTGGACGGCGTGGCTGCAGAAGCGAGAACAGCAGCGCAGCTGGAGGACATCAGCGTCCTGGGAAGCAACCGGCGTCGGTGGGCACCCGCTGCAGGGGACAGAGTTGTGGAGATGTCGAAGTGCCTAAACATGTTTCTGGCGACGTCGACGCCTCCTGCTCACCGTCGACGGCAACGACCTCCTGCCCGCTGGTAGCCATAACTCCCTCTTTTCCCCTGCTTCTCCAGGATGGGGCAAGGCCGGAAGCGAGGTACGGCTCGGACCGCACTGGCCTACAACGGCGGCGCATCGCCGGGGAGCCTCGAGCGCAACTCGCCGCATCTGAGAGAGGGAGGGAGGGGGAGAAGGTATAAGCAGAGGAGTTTGCGTTTCGAGCCTGTGGCAAACCTCAAACACATTTCCGTCTCGCTCGAGGGTCTGCAGCCAAACGCGGTTGTCTGACCACACCTGGAGCGGGCATTACGACGCGCTCGAGGCTCACCCCTGGAACCACGGCGCCCTAGTGCGTTTGACTAGACCCAGGCACAGCATAAGAATATACCAGTACTGTACAGTAATAGTAGTAATACAAAGTTAGTTATAGAATTACATTACAATTTTGGTCTGAAATTAGTGGTCCTTAATTACAAAAAGCAAAAAACTACGGTGCCAACCATGCAGACAAATTGTCGGAACACCAGCCACACATCGTGCTTGGAGTGGTGGCGTGTTGGGGAGGTGGACAGCTGGCTAGACGCAACAACCCTATCGCTCAGATAGCGTGAAACCTACGCCTCTTGAAAGAATTGTTGGATTTCAAATTCGTGATGCCGGATACAAGGTGTTCACGGTGGCGCTGCAGCCGCTCCTGTACATTAACAATGATGAGAAAGATATGTTTTCCTTCCATCCACCAAACATTAACAATGAATTTTGTTGATATGCGAAGATACCTCAGTAAGATTTAGTACTGGAAATGAACCGTTGAAATATCGAATGTAGAACGAGACTGCTAGTCCATTGTCAGAACTGCAATGTTGTGTCATGCAACCATTATTACGCATGATCATGAAGAATGCAGAAATTATTGAGTATAATACGCAGAATAAGCAAATGTAATAGTGAGATAACCTTTTGATAAATGGCTTTGGGCAGAAGAATGCTATGTCCCAACGATGTACGTCCTCGGATACATCCCCAAGCACTTGGTGCATTATCGAAAATAAAGATTCCATCATCTTGCCGAACCGCAAAATCAACTCTTTCCGCACGTAGTCTTCAACCGTATGTAGGGACGGGTCAATTATAGTAAGACGTCTGCATTCATAATCAAATACCGCAGCTGCCCAGTAGCACCGACACCGCATAGGAGCAATGATCTGAAATGCTAATATTAGTGACAAATCAAGTGACAGGTAGTTGAGGTTTCGTAACGATTAGGAAAATGTACATACCTGCCTACACTGACGAGGGTCATAGTTAATGTCTATACCGGTGAACATTGTTTTGCTGTTCATAATAATGTCATCGGGATAAACGTGTGTGTTCAAGAGTTCCTGTAAGTAAATGAACTTTTTTTATTTATATGTTGCATAAGAAAACAAAAACAATAGTGAATAAATCTGTAGTTGTACTCACCGACCACTCGACAGGAAGGAAATGCCTGAAGACTGGGTTGCGATTGGCAGCAGCATGTGCTGTCTCAAACTCTGAGTACCAGTCCAATATAGCATTGAAGGTATTTACATCTATCTCTACAGAACTACATATATCGTTCTTCAATCGATCATATGTAATTCGAGCATGGAAACGGCCAAATGTTTCAACGGCATTCCTATTGTAATGTACAGAGAAGATCAGTTGAGCTACATAACCGCACGTCTTCAGCTCATGAAAGCCACTCATACTATCATATATTAGTTCTACATTTTATGCATTGCAATATGTATACTTTTTTTCAAAAGAACACTGTTGTGATTCTGAAAGCTGAAAGATATACACACCTTGCGCGTGCGGAGTTTTCTTGCAGCCATTCGTAAGCAGACCTTGCAGTACTTGAGTCGATAGGGTAAAAGAAATCAGTACTGGCAAACGGAGGAGGGCCGTGCAGCGTGTGCATGCCTCTTGCTTGGCAAAATGAACCATTTGTACCACTTGAATGGTATGGTGAACAACGTGAGATGTTGCTGTTTGAAACAGCAAACTGTACTTCAGCATCAAGTGTGTTGACGCCAAAGAAGTGTGTCATGTGAACCATTTCTGTAGCCTCGATATCTGCATTAGTGAGATTGTAAACTAAAACGAAATGTGCAATAATGCTAGTAATGAATAATTCCTATGATATTGTCTTTGTCTATGTGTCATACAACGCATGTTGTTGCTGGTCCAGTCACTATTTATGATGTTGCTGTTCAGATACATCAATTGGTTGCGCTCAACACTTTTGCTTGAACAGTGCGATGTAGAACCTAGACAAGTGACTCCAAGCACGCCGTTGGATCCCGGACGCATGGAAACTGAAATTGCTAAAAAAAAGCAGTCAATAAAATAGAGTACGTTGTACGGTAAGGTGATGACAAATTACCATCATGTGTCTTTGTATGTGTCATTCGACTTAGTATAGATGATCTCACGTGCTCTGGAATAGTATTAGCAAATATCACTAAATGCACTATAAGTGGAAATATTGCTTGTAATTAAAGGGTTAACATAATCTCACCAGAATATGTGGTAGTTGTAGATGATTGACCGACTTTGAGCCAATCAGGTGAAGGAACCATATCCTGCCAATTAGAATTCTTACTTGGCTGACCATTGGTCTGATCCTCAGGAAAGGAGGAGATGTTGAGGTCAGGTATGCCAACAACTGGACTTGGTTTTGTCGCAACAACTGGGAATAACCTCTCCATAACGCACGAAGATGACGCTATCTGTCCATCTAGTGTGTCTGGTATCTCAATGACATCGACAACTTTCTTCTGCATCACGGTAGCATATCAACATAACAGACAAAAACTACAGGTGCAAAGGAAAAATGCAAATAAACGGTACCATTTTTAATGGAAGAGGTGTGGACAGCACAGGGGCTTGATCAGTACGACTAGACACCACTCTACTTGCATTTTGCACATTTAGTGCATTGCCTTCTCTTGCCGGCGAGGAACGTAGTTGGGCTGGAAGTCCAATAACAACTGTATCATCCTCATTTTGCCCTGGTTCATAGAACCTAGCGACATTCTTATCATTTTGTTCCATCCTGAACTGAATGAAGCAAAAAAAAAAGATTTTGTGTCATGGAAACTAACTACGTGAGAGAAAATTTCATATAAAATATACAATCATATGAAAAATTTATCGTATGTATAAAATTTAACAAATGAACAGACAGCTCACAAAAACAAAATAAATATATAATCCCTCCATCTTTGCACGTGAACGAATGGAGGTATTAGTTATTGCTTACAATAATGTGATTTTGTCAACTAATGTGACTACTATGCTGAATCGTACAAACAACAAACACAGTTTTTCAGCGATGCTAACAGAGATAGTTTTGGTTACCTTAAGATTGTGGTAGTCAACTGCTTTATTTTTTGAAGTCCATCTAGATACTGACCAGTTAACCAGTTTGGTCAATGCAGAAAATTGAAGTCTCTCCAACCTCCAACCATCCTGGCACATGAAGTTCGCAGGGCAAATATTTGTGTTCTCCAAAACAATCACCTGCACGTGAACGAAATGAAGTTATATATAATTTTTTTAGATTATGTATCCGGAAGAGGACTATAGAAATAGAAAGTCAGATCTTGCCTGGAGAATCATCATCGATCCACCGATTGGCATACTAGCACAAGAGGAGTGCTTCACAGCATCCTTAGCAGAAGTGGATGCGCACATCAACTCATCGATGACAAATGTACACCAATCAAACTCCCTAATTTTATCGGTTTTTGCCAGAGCTGCTATAATGCTACCATGTGTTACTCCACAAACACCATTAGGAGCAAGAAACACCTTCACGGCCAAAGCGATGAATAAGGTCAGTATCACCTTTCTTGATTCAGGGTTCTCCCTCTCCATCTCTAAAACCTGAGAAAAAGATTGCAACATGTGGTTGATGTTGCGAGCTGATGACGAGAACTTCTTGAGCAACGACATAAGCTTCCTGGCAGTCAAATCATCAACTTCGGCTTCTACATCCAGACTGATACGCCTGTTACCCATTGGGAGCAAGGTGAGAGAGTGAACTTGCTCTCGTGTGAGTTGAAGGCGCGAACCTTGTCCATCGAAAATGGTGCGGGTGGCAGGATCAATGTTGCAAAGCAACCAGCAATGGAACTTTCTGCTCAACTTCTCTCCAGCAGATTGAGGAAGATGGAGCAAAAAGCCAAACCCGACTTCATATATATCCTTCCGATGTTCAGGTAGCAGCCTCTCTACTAATCCTTCCATGACTGACATACTGAAGGCAGTGGTGAATGCCTTGTCCATCACGCGATAATCTGTTTGGGGAGGAGGCCTTCTAGCAAACGTTGCGACGGTGTCGATTATAGGAGGTGGTTCAGAAGGACCTGAGGAGGTGGTATGGCTGCTAAGGAGAGACGATGTGCTGTTTTGTGGAGATGAAACTGAAGGTGTGGTGGAAGCCATTGGTTCTTGGGGATGGAAACGAGTAAGAAACAAGGGGTACTATCAGGAAGGAAGAGGCGACATGCATTAAAGTGCAGATGTGAAGTGTAAAAAGATGTTGCTTCATATGCCCGGAAGAGTGCGTGGGGCCCGTGCTACGTCGAACCACTTATAGCAATGGTTTGTAGACTTTGAGAGGTTTGTAGACGTAGTCCTAGCTCCTGTCTGCCGCCTAGTACTTGCTGGCACTGTTACGCACGATTTGGGTGGATGTGTGCTCCCGAGATGTCTGCACATGTGAGGCTGCATGGCATCCCCTCGCCGCCCATGTCGGGCCAGACAAGCTAGTAGGCACGCGAACGCTGTATCGGAAATGACTTTGGTTCTGCAGTTTCTGAAACAATGGTTGCTAACCGATCCACGGACAAAGATGACTCAGCCACTGGCACACCTCTCGCACCGTCACTACTATCCAGTGGTACGCTAGACGATTCACCACCAGAGAAGTGCAATTTTACGCATGGAGAAAAAGATACTTGGCGCCGCTTATTGCATGGTTGAATGCACATTGAATACTCAGCCGAACTAAGTGGCATCACAACTGCTGCTGCAGACACATACAGACGACAAATATGAAAAACGAACGAAAAAACTTTCTACAACTAGTAAACCAAGGCACTTGAATACCTTTCTTAATTTTAGAGACAGGTGTCGCCGGGAAATCCTTGCCTAAAATACCAGACAATACCTCCATAAGCTTGGCACCTTCTTCCTCGAGCGTGCATCGCATTCGTGATAACGTGCGCGCATTGTGTTCCTTCATTACCACTAACAACATCTTCTGAATTGACTCCTGCTATATATATGTTATATGTTACGTCGGAGTGAAACATATAACGTCCAAGAGTGCTTTTTAAGATAAAAGGGACTTCATAATTCAAGCACCATACGTACCCGGTCTTCAGATAATGCTGAAAATGATAATGTTCGTGCTCCATCATTCATCGACGTGGGGGTACGAGGTTGAGTGTCCTGACGATGCTTGTCAGGTGTTCCTTCGAATCCATTGGTGATACCATCGATGGTAGTTCGATCAAAAGAAGTTGCAGTGCTTGCATTTAGCACGTATCGTAGGTCACAATCTCTTATGCTCTTCATCCGTGGAGTATCGCGATTTGTTGCCAGCCGTGGGTCTTTCCATTCCATGAAGACAACCTACCACCGCGTTAAATAATGCTTAATGCTTATTAGAAACTAACAGCTACAACACAACAATAGTCTGAAAGCTGTGCCGGAAGAAATAGTACCTGTAGAAGCAAAGTGCATCCCCGCAACTGATCTAATAACTGCTTTGTGCGAACCTTCTGTTGCACAATCACGGCAGCAGCGGCGGTTTGTTCAAGCACATATAGCGCCCAGTTTATGTTCCTGATTTCGTCTGTTCTAACTAATGCACCCCAAAAATCTGATACACATATGAGTGCGATGAGTGGGGCGCAAGCACGTGGCCCATAAAAAATATAACGGCTGCGACACGAATTGCATCCACAGATGGCATTGAACACATGTTGCTACGTCCTGATTCTAGCACCCTCTGTGCATCTGCTAACACACAGCCGCCGCCCTCCTCTCTACGTAAATACCTACTAACTACATTCACAACTTTGTTTTCCTCCATACACCTAGCATCCCTTACGTGCTTCGGCCCAGATGGAATACCAATGATATCTCTAACTGTCTTCGTGCTTACAGACAAACGTACATTCTCATCAAGCACAATGGTGTTAGTTCCGGCATCAAATACTGATAACAGCCAATTGCCGAAATTAATATGTTTGTCAGATATATCTGGTAACTGGAACATGCTACGGAATCCAATCCACTCGACAATTGCCCTCTTATTATTGTCTAAACCAGCAAGGACACGCCTTACCACATGTAAACCTTTCGTTGTACAATATCTGCAACTGTCGTTGTTACTATAGTGCACTTGGTAGGCTTGTGCCGACCATGGGGTTATCTTTGGTCTTGGTGATCATCTCTTTTGGCAACTCCATAACTGCAAAACAAAAACTCAAAAATCTTACTAACAAGCAAGTAAACATGCAACTAACCTTAACATGTGACGCCAACCTGAACCGAATCCTCCATACTACAGCCGAATGTTTGACAAGTTCAAGCTGTAAAGAAAGCTCTCGTAGCCAGAAGATGGATGGCGCCTCTATAAACGCTTCGGCGCTATAGACGAAAATGTATGCCGCATCCACTAGCCTGACACATCACTTGCCGTGTCGGAAATCGCACTAACACGCACCATGATGCAAAGCTGCCGCATGCGTGCACACATGAGCAGTTGGTGCACCCCCTACACATGATAAAGGTATACCTATACCGGTGACGACTAAACCTATAATCACATCTGCAAAATGTAGTTAACATTAGCGCTGAACAATTCCCGCCAATAGACATGGCCACGCGTCAACCACTGCGGGGGTGGGCATGTGCCCATGTGCGCACAAAGTAGTTTTCGGACGCCACCGTCGGCGAAGCAGCACAGGTAGACCTTCATGTGCAACTTCCAAGCATCGATCTGCACTGGAAGAGACGTCCAGACCCAGATATTCATGGACGAACAAAATCCTCTCCGCCTCACCACCGTCGCCGGCATCAAACGGAAGGAACAATAGCCGCAAAGAAGCAATCGCCGCCACCTTCACCTGAACACAGAAGAAAGCAGCAGCAATTCTCCTCCAGGCTCCAGCGAACCCTAGACCTCTCAGGCTGCTCACCGAAGACGACTCCGAAGTGGCCGTCGTCGTTGAGGAAAGCCTGGAGAGGGATTATTGGCTAACACAGCAGCAGCGCCGCCGGCAGCAACCTAAGCTCCACCACCACCTAGCCTACTAGCTAAGATACACCCTATAACTAGTAGCTAAAATACACCGGACGTCAATTCGACCTGTTCCGCACCCGCTCCGACGCCGACGAGGCTGCCGGATGGTGGAAGCCGGACGAATCGACACCGGATGCGGCGTGGCCTCTGTTTCGCCTCTCTGGTTCCTGTAGCAGGAGGACTCTTCTCGACTCTTCTGGGAAGGACTCCCCAGTCCCCACCAAACCGACATCTTTTGGACCCGCAGCTGTACACGAAGTTAGGACAAGTACATTAGTGTCCTCTGATAGGTCGTCTCATGCATTGGCATGTAATATTGGGTCGACTCAACAAAGTACTTGTACAATGAGCTGTCTTATAAGTCGTCTGGTAGAATAATAAAATCCCTTAATTTGTGCATATAAAAAAGGAATATTATGAGTTGCATGGCAACAACAACTCATTCAATGGTTGTGAAGTTGTCTCATAAGGTGGTTGTTTCGCTCATGAGGTGGTTGTTTCGCGAAGCAACGACCTCTTTCTCTCTCCTCACTCTCTCTCCTCCACATCATCAAAAATCTTATGTGTCATTGCATGGGACGACCTATGGGACAGCTGACGTGTAGCAATGTACTTGCTCATAGAAAGTCAAGAAAGTCCCGCACAAGTGTGAAACGGGCTCGGTCTTCTGGACCTCCCTCCGTACTGCTGATTAACCACAACAAAAATTCATTAGGAATCCCCCCAAGGCAAAAGGCAAAAGGCAAAAGGTGGAGGATGGGACTTGCCTCTTCTGTAAAGAGCAAGAATCCTGCCATCATCTGTTCTTTACCTGTGTTGTTGCTAAGAGTATGTGGGATTGTATTTCAGAGGTAGTAAAAAGGAGGATAGGTGGGTCCTTTGATAGGGTGGGTGGCTGTTGGCTCAGTAATAAACGCTATATGGCAATTAATGTTGTTTCGTCTGCAGCCTTGTGGGGGATTTGGAAGTTAAGAAACAGTTTATGTTTTCAGAAAACGGTGTGGATGAGTATGAAGCAACTTCTGGCGAAGATAGCTGCATTAGTGCAGAATTGGCTGATCCTCTGTCCAGCAGACAGGAAGCCGGAAGTGGAAGACATGGCTGGGATGCTGCGCTCCTTGGCGAGAAGGCCAGAAATGATAGCAAGCTGATGCGAGAACCCACTGAACCTGAAGCATTGGATTGCCCAAATCAATGAGCTGGAGGTGGCCATGTTCCCCTGGGTGTTGGAGAATTAGTCATAGGCTGTTTTGTTTTGCTGTTGCTGAGTGTGTCCGTTCTTCGATAACTGAGTTGTGGTGTGTATCTTGTTGCGCCAAGTGATGGGTGCGTGTTCCTGATGCATGTATCAGGCTGCTTTATGCTGTAAACAGACAAATGGTTTTCTGGTCTTTTAAGTAAGGCCGGGGCATATGCCCTGAAACTCTAAAAAAAAATTCATTAGGAAGGCGGGGGACCGTGGAGCCGCCTCCAGCACGAATCCTCGTACCCCATCGGACGGCAACCGACGGCATGGGTAGATACGCCTTGGCACAGCAGATCATTTGGGTTCTTCAGAGGCAAACATGTAAGGACACAGGAATTTTGTTGGCTAGTTTTGATTTGTATGTGGGAGCAAGTGCGGTGGGAATTTCCTCACCGACGAGCTCCACCATTGCCACTCGCAGTCCTGTACATTGCTAACTCACCAAGTCACCATCGTCATCCAGCTTCCCGCACGCTCTCATTTGGCCTCCGGCTTGGGCCTGTGCATGTCGCTGCAAGCTCCTGTCACGCCCTCGCCGAGCCCCTCCGGTGCCGCCACCGTCAATGGTAGTGCCTCGCGAGGACCCGAACACAATGCACCCTCGGCAGCTCAGCTCCGCCGTCCCCGGCATGTCTGCTCGGCGCCACGTAGCCTGCACGGAGCTCTTGCCTTGCGACCGGCGGCACGGAGCCCCTGTTCCCTGCGCTCTACACCAACCGCTCCACCGTCCCCGGCGACGACCACCACCGCCTATGGACATTGCACGCCTTATCCCACCAGTCCACGTTCGACTCGCTCGCCCACGGCGGCCGGGCGCGCGCGTCCTCGGAGGCCGGGCAGAGCTCGCCCACGGTGGCGCGCCTGCGGCGGCCGGGCCACAGCTCGCCCGCACGCTCGCCCGCGCGGGAGGAGGCTCGCGCAGAACAGAGAGGCTGCTCGTCAGAAGAGCTGGGCAGAGAACTCTCCCGTGCGCCGGAGCTCCAGAATCCAGATGCGGCTGCTCGTCGACGCCATGGCTCAGGAGGACGTCCACCTGCTGGACGACGCCGGGCTGGCGCTGGGCTTGTCCCTCGACGGCCGCGGAGGCGGAGGTGGAGCGTCTGATGCGGCTCAGCAGGCACCGGCAGCAGCTGACTGAGCAGGTCGCCGTGCGCGCTGGAGTCTTCTGTCGGTGGCCAGCGTGAAGAGGGAGCCGTCGAGGAGGCGGATGCCCTGCACCTGCAGGGGTAAAACAGTGATTTCACCTATCTACTCGACACCGTTAGCTCAGGAGATAGACGCAGGTAACCAGCAACTTTTTTAACAGCTTACAGGTAAAACTCTCATCCAAAATTGCACAACCAAGCAGACTCCGAATTGTGCGATTTGGGGAAGGAAAAGAAAGATTCAAGTAGCAGCAAGCTAGCAAGCCACGGCACGCGGCACGGGGAGCTCCTTGCGGCAGTCTCTAGATGCTGCAGCGACGCTTAACCAATCCGATTTCAGATCTGCAGGAGCTCCAGATGTTGGTGTAGAAAGAGAAGGAAGCAAGAGTCATCTGGATGTGGTGATGTTCGACGGCTGCTTGGAGGAGGGGCCGGTGGAGGGACGAGTGCGGAATGCTGTGCAGTCGCTGGGTGGCGCAGGAACGGCACGCTCCGACGGCGGACGGTCGCCGACGCACATGGCTGCGCCGCCGCGAGGTCATGGATCCAGTGCCTTACCTCCTTCAAGGCACCGCGTGCCTTCCCTTCGTGAGCTAGCAGCCCGGGAGCAGGTGGCGTGCGGAGAGGAGTGGACCCAGGTGGGACCCATTGCACAGTAGGAAATGCAGCGCAATTGCGCATGCTAAAAAATTATGTGCACACTTTTTTCACCAAAACGAAAAATAAATAAATTGACATGAACATTAGAGATGAAAGTGGTGTGGATAATTTCCGCATCCGATCCGATCCGAAACCGAATTATGTGAATGTGGAGAAGAGTTTTTGATATGCATGCGGATGTGGATAATCCGAATCCGATTGTGTGCGGATGCGGATTAGGATTTGGTGTTAGCGATATCCGACGGATATGGATTATCCGATAATTGAATGCGGATAATCCGAAGTTTATAATAGGATATCCGACTACTATGACAATCCAATACAACCCATATATTATGACCTTTTAGACTTTTACCTATACCAATTTTAGCCCACAAAATTTTAGTTTATATAGCGTGTGCACAATGCACATCCATATTTAGTTATTTCGTTTGACGTGCTTGGTATACTCTTAAGTATAAGTTGAGAACCCATAATAATTTTATTCGAGGTTAGAGTGTGAAGTGCCATTATGGACTATGAAGATTACTTTCATTATGGCGAATCATAAAGAATATTTTTCATATTATGTTGCTACTTTACGGTTTTGCTTCAAAAAATATTGATCACCATTTGAAACTGAATATAAGCATGTATTATCCGACTATATTAATCTGCATCTGCTCCGACTCCGATCCGACTCCGCACCATATCCGACATCCGAATAAATCCGCATCCATAACCGCATCCGTGTAATATCCGCTCCGCTCCACATCCGACAAAAAAATATGGATGTGGATGTGGAGAAGGCATTATCCGATCGATCCGATCCGCTTTCATCCCTAATGAACATGCAGGGATCAGAAGACATTATTGACAAAGTAAATAACTTTTTTAATATTAGATGTTAGTATTTTAAAAATGCTAGCGGATATTAGAGTATGCTTAATTAGTTCCTAAACTAAATTTTTTCACCCGTCGCATCTAAAAAATAATGAGTTTCCTCTCAACGTTGTTTCTTGAGTTTGAATCGTTCAAGATCTTATATTGTGGGATGGAGGGAGTAAAATTTTTTGAGCAACTAAAATAAAGTCTATTAAAAGTATTACACATAGACTAATTACGAAAATAATTACACAGATGAACGGGAAATCACGAGACGAAACAATTAAATCTAATTAATCTATCATTAGAAATTGTTTACTGAGCTAGGATTATGAATTGGATTTTGTCATTTGTCCACATTTAATCCTACTGTTAGTGTCCCTAGTTTCAATGCGACGTGCAAAAATTTTGATATAGGAACTAAACAAGCCCTAATATCTCATAATATTTTTAAATGCTAACATCTAATGTTAAAAAATGATATTTACTTTCCCAATAGTCTTCTCTTCATGTCCATTGTTTATTTCGTTTTGGTGAAATAAAATGTGCAGATAATTTTTTCCCTTTGTATGCGCAGTTGTGCGGCCCCTTTCTTCTCTGCACCGGCTCCCAGGTCCCACCTGGGTCCACTTCTCCTCCCCACACGCCACCTGGCCCTGGGCTCCTACCTCACGAAGCAAAGGCACACGGTGCCTTGAAGGAGGTAAGGCACTGGATCTGCTTCCATTCATCATTGACTAGAAAACCTGCGCGCCTTTGCCGCGCAGTGCATGTAGCGGGCTAGCCCGTGGTCGTGGCGTTGTTGTCGGTCAATGCCATTCCTAGTACAAAAGTTAGTAATAAATTGGGTAATTACATGAAAGAAACGTAATGCATATTTCGCATTAATGTCAGCATGACAATACTTTGAACATGTTTATTTTGAATCCATAGCTAATTACTGTCTAGCCACAACTTATGTTAGTCAATTTTTATAATAATCGAGTGTGAATCAGTTTCATTAAATAAATTAGAAAGAATTTATAGAATATCCAATTAGAGAATTTACTAAAAAATTGTGAGTGAGTAATCAAATGATTACATGGCATACACCGTTAATAGATTTCAATAAATCATTGTTAAACAAAAATTACCTAGGGATGATTTGCACCAAATGAAACATAAGGATGAATATCACACTTTTGCAATACTTGAAGGATAAAAAATCCACTTTTTCCTTAAAAAAATGATTCGCTCATTTCAGAAACTATAAGACTTTGGACAGCAGTCTGAATCCAAGATATAAAGTTATAGTATCAAATCATCACTCAAGGCAAGCACAAAAAAATATGTTTACTCTTAAATTTTCACAATCGAAGAAAATTGCTCAAAATTGTGAGATCAGATGAAACAATTAATCTGAAACTGCAGAGGAACCGTTCCTCTGAAGATGTATCCTTCTTCTTGAACTCTTGCGTACCTGCAAGGCTGCAACCTGCCAGCCTAGGCTCAATTCATGCTCCTCATTGCCAATCCTTTCCTAGTATGTGCATCAACGGAACAAGATGGAGCCTCTGTATCCATGCATGCGCTGAGGCAGGTTGCAGCAGCATACTCCCTCTGTCCGGGAATAAAAGCAATTGTAGCATTTAAATGTTGTCTGTGAAAGAACGCAACTTCAGAGAACAGCAGCAAGTGTGGGACCCACTGTTTATTAAACAAATCATTTGCAGACAAAAGAATAGCGGGCAAAAAACCCAGTGGCGAAGCCAGGATCGAAACCTAGGGGGGCTCTCCTGTGCTTCTTCTACCTCCGGCTCCTTCTTCCTTCATTCTTTTGCTCAAAATCTGTAGGAGGGGCTTAGGGGGGGCTTCACAGCATTTCCGGCGGTAGCCGGGGCTCGAGCCCCAGCCGCCCCGGTGGTGGATCCGCCACTGAAAAAACCCCAACGACCCACCGACAGTGGCCCTTTTCTGACGCCGCATGCCTTGATCGCATGAAACTTCCAAAGTTCCGAAGCACCACCGTGCAAATGCTAGGGGCAAATGCGTCTTTTTCTTTGTTCCTTGGTATGTGTGAGAAACGGGAAAGTTGCATACATTCCCGGACGGAGGGAGTAGATGATTTTGAGAAGACAGGAGTACAGGATTGACTGACTGACCGACGGGATTTTGAGAAGACAAGACTAACTGACCGGCGGGAGGAGACGATGATGGGGCAACGAGTACAATGTCGTCAGCGGCACTGACCTCGGCATCTACAGCGGAGTTCTAGCGCCCCAACCGGTGTCCCCTCGAGCGAAGCTAGGGCGAGCGTGGGAAAGAGAAGCTCCACGTTGTGGGCACCGTCGGACCGAATCGGCATCGTGGTCAGACCGTCGGAATCGTCATCAAACCGAATCGGCAGCTTCTCTACCGAGGAGATGAGCAGTGCAGAGGGAAGTGATTGCCCTGCCGGCTGGCTGCAGGTCCGCAACCTGAGAGCAATATCCGTGGCAAACGCGAAGCATCGAGAGCCAGCGCCTGTGACCGTAGATGGGAGATCCTGTGGTGGAGAAACAAGGGCAACGTGGCCCAATCAGATAGCCGAGCTTGGACTCAGGATTCGTTATATAGAGATTAAGGGGATCGAATCATTTGTTGGGTTACCCGAATGACCCAAGGGGTTGAACTCAGATTTTTTATATTTTTTTTAATCATTTTGCAAAATTATACGATCTTTTGAAAATTTTGCAGATTTGGCAACCAACCGTCGTGCGCCACGGCGGTCGCCATGGGCCACGGCGGTAGCAACTCCAACCGCCGTGACCCACGACGGTAAGGGGGGGCGTTGGGAGCGGGCCCCGCGGGAGCCTACCGCCGTGGGCCACGGTGGTAGGCCCCTACCGCCGTGGGCCACGGCGGTAGCCACGCCTATATAAGGGGCGACGGCGGCCGCCGTCCCCCCACCCTAGCCGCGCGCCAGCCTCCCCTCTCCGCCGCCCCCCTCCACTCCAGGTATGTTTTCTTTCCTTTTTTTTAGTTAATTTAATTAGTTTAGATTTAGAAAATTAGTTTATAGATTAGAAAATTTAGAAATTAGTTTATAGACGAGAAAATTAGTTTAATTTGTAGAAAATTAGTTTATAGATTAGGAAATTTAGAAAATTAGTTTAATTTGTAGAAAATTGTAGAAAATACTATTATTTGTTTAGAAAATCTAGAGAATTAATTTATGTCATTTAGAAATTGTAGAAAATAATTTAATTCATATAAAAATTCTAGAAAACTTATTTATCTGTTCTAGATATTGTAGAAAATGAGTTTATCTGTTTTAGAAATTGTAGAAATTATCGAAATTACTTTAGTTTGTTTAGAAAATGTAGAAAATGAGTTTATATGTTTTAGAACTTGTAGAAAATACTTTTATTTGTTTAGAAAATCTAGAAAATTAATTTATCTCATTTCAAAATTGTAGAAAATACTTTAATTCATCTAAAAATTCTAGAAAACTTATTTATATGTTCTAGATATTGTAGAAAATGAGTTTATCTGATTTAGAAATTGTAGAAATTATCGAAACTACTTTAGTTTGTTTAGAAAATGTAGAAAATGATTTTTTATGTTTTAGAACTTGTAGAAAATATTTTTATTTGTTTAGAAAATCTAGAAAATTAATTTATCTCGTTTCGAAATTGTAGAAAATACTTTAATTCGTATAAAAATTCTAGAAAACTTATTTATCTGTTCTAGATATTGTAGAAAATGAGTTTATCTGTTTTAGAAATTGTAGAAATTATCGAAATTACTTTAGTTTGTTTAGAAAATGTAGAAAATGAATTTATCTCGTTTACACATTTTAGAAATTGTAGAAAATTACTTATACGTTTTTTAATTGTATACTTATTTTTTAATGCAGTTGCAGCTATGGACCAGACTCAGGCTCAGGCTCAGGCTCAGGCCGAGGCTTAGGCCCAGGCTCAGGCTGAGGCTCAGGCTCAGGCTGCTCGTGCTGAGCTCGAGGCGTACGTGACGCCTCAGTTGTTGGACAGGGATATCGACCGCAGGCACCTCTTGTTCTTGTCCGCCGTCCTCGGAGTGTATGTTGGACACGTGCGTTCCCCCACTACGCGCACGTTGCTGCCGATCCACGACCGCTGGGTTCCCAAGTACGTGAACTGATGCTGTGTTATTGTTTGTACCTTCATTTATCCTTTTGTTGTAACTAATAAATTATGTTATTTGTTTCAGGCTACGCGCTGCAGGACTCCTGCCTGTAGCGCGGTTAGTCCAGGGGGACAGCCAGCGCGACGTGATTCCTCGGAAGGATCACATGACACACTTCCAGTTCGACTACTCCCTCCTCAGCGCGCTTCTGGACCACTGGAGGTCGGAGACCCACACGTTCCACTTCGCCGTCTGCGAGATGACGGTCACTCTTCAGGACACGTCGCTGCTGATGGGCCTTCCTTGTGAGGGCGAGCCGCTGAGGGCTGCGGACATCTCCACCGAGTGGCGTACGGAGTTCCTCGCTCGGTTCTGTTGACGGTGAAATTCCGTCAACCTAGCCATGAGTTTACCTTCGATGTTGGCATGAATTTTATATCTTATCCATTCGTACTAACCCCCTTGGTATAACAAGTTCGTTTGTGCATGTCGGTTTTGGAGTTTAGTGTTTATGCAGGATTTTAGTGTTGAAAGCAAGACTTCCGGGTTAAGTTCATTAAGCACCTCATGACAAGACCTTGAAGCCCGGTACAAGTCAACCAATGAAGTAAACATGACTCCAAGAAGCCCAAGGACCAAACCTGAGAAGATGGAAAACTCTGAGGACCCAGTCAGAAAAATGCCGAATCTTACGGGACAAGGAGCTTCATCTAAACCGAAGAGAAACTAACGTCAAGGGCCCACATGCAGTTGGGGGAATACTCTAGAAGACTCGGGAAGCAACACCGGGCAAAGGAGGTCGCGGGCTGGGCCGAAGTGGGCCCAGTCGGCCCCCCCTTTGACCTAGCCGCCATTCAGGCTATTTATAGCCCTGAGGCCAGACGCCACGCATCAACTCATTCGCCATCCGCCGCCGAGGAGCAGAGAAGAGAGGGACACCATCTCGGAGAGGAGAGGGTCGAGCTAGTTGACTAGGATCTCCCTAGCCGGCGTGGGAACCTTGCAAGGAAGACCACGTCGGAGTTCCCGAAGCTAGAAGCAAGATCAAGGTAGGATCCCGGTGGTGATCTTGATTCATGTATCATGTATTATGTTGAATTATCAAGTTGCAATCTGATTTCTAGCGATCGAGTGTTTCTCCTACGACTTTGATTTCAATCGGCTTTTCATATCTTAAGATCTATTCTCGAGATAGATCATTGAGGGTGTTCTTGTAGCCGTGGTGGCTAGAGGTGCATGCCTGACCTTCCGTGAGATTTCAACTTGTCCTTGGACTCGCCCTAGACTAACCCGCACAAATAGGGGTGCGTTGTGACAGAACGGTGGCTCCAAAAGGCGGGCGTTTTCGGAGTCGGATGCGAAACCGTGATTTAAAGATGCTTTTTATGAGATTGAACTTGTTTATTTCTTCTTTGCTCGGAACTTCAACAAAGGCTTGATCCAATCTCTCTAGATTGGTTTATCTATCCCCCTCTACCTCTTGCTACCTCCGGTTTTCATAAATTAGATTCGTTTTCATGATGTTCTCTAGATTAGATGCATAAGATTCTCCTTTGAAGATCAAAGTTCTCGGCTTTATTAGATTGATTCTTGCATCACATATTTGTTCCACGGATTCGATACCTTGGGTTCACACTTGAGGGAAGAAGGGTCCCTTGACTACGACAGAGGACTTGTCCGCTTGCAAATCCAATTGAAGTTTAATACGAATATACACCGTCAACAAGCCCCTTTTTCTGGCGCCGTTGCCGGGGAACAAGTGATCAAGATTCGATCTTCTATTGCTTTTTGTATAATTTTCAGTTTTCTTTTGGTTTTTCTTTTTGCATCTACTAAATTTTGATCATCCTCAAAATCAATCTAATCTATTTTGTCTAACCCTAGTTTTCTTAGATTTGTTTTTATTTTTCGTTTTGTGTATATTTTGTTTATTGCTAACCCTAACAGGAGATGGACGGCTACCTCTCCAACAAACCCGATAATTTTGTGGATGATCCAGAAAAACTTTACAGGCTAAGGAGACGCGAAGCACAAGCTAAAAAGCTGGATTTTGTAGATTCGAAAGCGGAAGACGAGGGATCGTCGGAATCTCCGAAGGAATCACCACCTCAAAGCCCTAGGGAGAATCGACTTCCACCGATGGGAGAACAACCGCAGCCGGAGCGCAAGATCGGGGAGCTATGCACCCCGGACATCGTCGACCTACCAATCTTGAACCTCGCAGAGATCGGAAGGCCGTTCGATATCAAGACCTCAACAATTCGCATGGTGCAACATTCACCCTTCACCGGTAAAGAAGATCCGAACCTTCACCTCCAAGCGTTCATTCAACTTTGTCAAACATTCAACATGGATGGGGTGACTCAAGATCAAATGAGGGCGAGGCACTTTCCGTTCTCGTTGCTTGGGAAGGCTTTGCAATGGTTCTACTCTCAACCGGCGGAGACGGTGCAAAATTGGGACACATTGATGAGGGCCTTCATGAAGGAATACTACTCACCGGGTAAAACTCAAAGCTTGCGCAATAAGATTACTACTTTTGCTCAATATCCTACGGAAACTATATCGGAGGCATTCGAGCGCTTCAATGAGTACACTTGGGCGGTTCCACATCACAAGTTCCCGAAGGAGGATCTCGTTCAAAAGTTCTACCAAGGACTCACCATGGCGTCAAGGACGATCATCGATGCATTGGCGGGAGGATCCATCATCGAGCTTACACCAACCCAAGCTTTCACTCTATTCAAGAAGGTCGCGGACAATGACACGTGGGCGTCATCCGGACGCTTACTTCCGGTTCAACCCACGGGGAACGTCAAAGGAGTCTTGCAAGTGGAGAAGGAAGACATACTCGAAGGCAAGATTGATTCGCTTATGCGGAGGTTGGAGAAGATGGAGATAAAGAAGAAAGAAGCTCAAGACTTAAAGGCTGCCGAAGCAAGATCCACATGTGAAGAGTGCGGAGAATATGACCATGTCCACAAGGATTGTTCAGATGAAGCCAAGGTGCTCGACTACATGAGGAAGGGAGATTTGCCAAACTTCCTCTACGGGCAAGGTAGACCTCAATTTAATACAAGCTCATCCATTCCGAATTCGGTTCCGCTTCGTATACAATTGAAGGACTTCATGGACGAGCAAGCTAAGATCAACAAGGACACCGTCACCAAGTTCAAGGCCATAGACAAGGTGTTGGAGAACATCGATAGCAAGGTGATGGAGGTCGGAAGCTCCAACCATTAAGTGCTCAACATGATGAAGATGCTCGAGACGCAAGTGGGACAACTTGCCGGGCGCCTATCCGCTAATGAAGGGAAGCTTCCGGGACAACCTCAAGGTCCCGAGACGGCGAAGGCCATTCAAACTCGTTCGGGGAAGGAGACCGAAGATCCGGAACGTTCCGCGGGAGCAAGGAAGCCTAAACCATCCGCCGACGCGGAGGAATTTGCTAAGGAGGAAGTTACCGAGATCGTCACCGAAGAGCCCGAGTTTGAGATGCCAGGAGAAGACACGAAGATACCGCAACTCAAGCCACGCTACTTCCGAGGTAAACTTGATAATCATTTTGAGAAGTTTGTGGAGGTTGTGCGTAGGTTAAGCATCAACATGCCGCTATTGGATGCCCTTCAAGTTCCTACATATTCTCGTTACTTCAAAGATATCCTTGCAAACAAATATGAGATAGCAACACTCGGGGTAGATCATGTCAAGATGTTCGAGCAATGTAGTGCCGCTATTGCAAATGGACTAAAGAAGCAAAAAGACCCCGGATGCCCGACGATTCCATGTTCCGTTGGTTCATTCAAGTTTGAGAAGGCATTATATTGCGACCTTGGAGCAAGTGTGAGCGTCATGCCTAGAGATGTGTTCGAGAAGCTACGCCTACCATTGGAGCCTACGGGCATGTGCTTGGAGTTGGGTGACAACTCCATTCGCTATCCCTTCGGCATCAACGAAGATGTGCCCGTGAAGGTCGGACACCACTTCATCCCCGTCGACTTTGTGGTACTCGAGATGGGAGAGAGGGAGAAGCCACCACTCATCCTTGGGAGGCCTTTCCTCAAGACCGTGGGAGCTACCATCGACGTCGGCAAGGGGGAGATCAAGTTCGACATTAACGGCGAGAGGAGTTCCTTCAAGTTTCGACCACGCCTCGAGGTATGCAACATGATTGAAGTTAAATATATTCCGCCTCATCGTCGTGTTGTTAAGGAAGAGCCAAGGAAGAAGGAAGAGCCGGAGAAGAAGGAAGTGAAGAAAATCAAAGAAGTTGTTGCATCCGTCAAGATAAAGGAACAAAAGCCGCCTGTGAAGACCAAAAATATGACTAAGCCGGAGAATAAGCCCGCGCCCAAGATGGTGCGGAAGTGGGTACCCAAGATTGCAACGCCCGCAAAGAGCGTTGATCCGAAGTAATCAAGTGAATAAGTCTAGCCATGGACTATAAACGAAGCGCTAGGCGGGAGGCAACCCGTTTCGTCGAGTCAAGAATAAGCTACCGGGAGGACAACCCGATTCAAGATTTTTTGAGTCTTTTCAAGTAAGTTAGTTTTGAAATTTGCTACGCAAGACATTAAACTTAGAGTGGTTGAACAATATTAGAGACATAATTCTTGGTTGGATATTTTGTTTGGATCATAAACCCTTTCTTTTCGAGAAACCAAAACCAAAAAATTTCAGAACCTATCTCAACCTTTCATCCTTTTTATGATGTTATGGTTGACTTGTTTTACATGCTAAAAACACACGAGTAGAGCCACGCCTTGTACCTAGATGTTATTTAAATTTCAGCACGCGATAGGACTCGCGTGAACCAAGAAACTTGACTTTTGGTTGGTTTAAAAATCCACATCCTTGGTTTCTTTAAGATTAGAATTTTTCTAAGCCTCATTTAATTTTATTTCATTCAAAATCTCTCTCATTTATCCAAAATTAGAACCTAAACCTATGCCCCCATGATCAAGTCGGGAAAAGTTTGCTCTCAACTAATGAAGGCAAACAATACCGGTGAGACCAACATAGAAGTAGTCGGAAAATATTTTCGACTTACATTTGTTTTTAATGCTTTAAAAACTTCTCTAAATTTATGTTTGATCTCATTTATAACTCTGAGTTTATTTTTAATTTTCGAAATTAGAGGAGTGCTTAGCCTTAAGACATGATTAGAGGGAGGCAATCTAGTTAAATTAACCTTGCATGCACCATGATGCATCACGGGATGCTCTTCCAACATCTTTCATCAAAGCCACATGCAAAGGACAAGCATGGGAGGGCAGCAAGGCCTTGTTTTGCAGGAAAATCATGGAGGCATGTGAGGCAAAGGAGCATGGACATGACTCAAAGCAAAGACATCAAATGGAAGGACCAATAATGCAAGCAAAGGAGTGGATGAGAGAGTTTGTGCGGTGCAACCCGTGGAGCACGCGGTCACAAAAGTCACAAAGCAAAGATGAGTATGCTGGAAGAAAACCGAGCCAGGGAGGGCACAAGCCACCTAGGCCGGCCGGCCTGGGCCGACCGGCCTCCCCCCTATTTAAGCACCCTCGGTGCTCCCCTTCGGCAGGTAAGTCTCCCATCCAGCTCTCTGTTCGTGTGCTCAAGTTTGTAGTCCAGAACCACCTTAGACTTAGCCATCCATCCCGAGTTTGTTTCGTCCAACAAAACACATCCTAATTCCACTCAAAGTCCATACTCCGAAATAAATTTTGTGTGCCTTGTTACCGGTTGAAAACCCCAGGATTATATTAGAGAGGAGAGTGCAGCAATTATGTGGAAGAAAACTACAAGCCTTTTTACCAAGAAGAAGGGATCGTCGTCATCCAAGCCATCATCGACAACATCTTCGAGGAGGCACTCGGTTTCAGCATGTGTGTTAGTTTTTATTTTCATTATGAATAAAGTCACCACCTAGTTTTCACCTTTGGTAAAGTTACAAAGTTTATGCCATGATGATATATGATTATAATTGCCGCTTTGTTTATCTTTGTATTTGTTTTATGCATGATTAAGCTTATGCTCTCTTAAAATGCAAATCTGAAATTATCTAAATGCTAGCTTAATCTTTAGCAGAGGTTATGATAAAAATAAAGACCCATAGTGTTTTATGTGCTCTCAAGTTTTAGATGGATTAAAGATGATTTGTTTTTGTTCTTAAAAGTAATGCTAACCTTGTCATAAATACCACTTGTGTGTTGCTCTACCTATCCAGAGCCATATAAATATTTGAGTACATAAACCTTGGTGTACAAGATTTATTTTTGGGTGAGTTGTTTCAAGCCATGATTTCTCTGGCCCGAGACTAAGAAGCTGGTCATTCCGTTTTTGCGTATCTATCTTATTGCTAGCCTTTTATCCGTGCATTGTGTATCCCCACATCGGAGATTTCACAAACCTCGTCGGATATCCACCCTTAAAACCAAAAATCATCTTTTGTGTTTACCTCCTTGACCACAACCTACCATTGAGTATGGATCATCAATTCAAGGAAGATCGCAAGATGGTGCCAAGATTGAAGATTTCAAGTATCTCTCCAAAGGAAAAATATTTCTAGTACCTACCTTATCTCTATCACCTCTTTGCCCGAGGACGAGCAAACGTCTAAGCATGGGGGAGGAGGTAGGTACAATGCAATTTTAGAGTTCAAGGGGAGCAAATAAAAAAATGAGTATAAAGAAAAAGAAAAAATATATATATATATGTATAAGAAAAGTGAAAAAATATGAGTATGTGTAAAAATAAAATAAAGTGAACTCCTCGGTTCTCTAAAGTGCATTAGGAATTTCAAGGTTTCAAGATTAAAAGATCCAAACTCATTTTTCCAACCATGTGCAATCCGATAACGAGGACTTCCTTTGTGCCTCGGGATCACTCTTTGCCATTTGCACATGTCCACCTATCTCAAGCGTGTGTATTTTTCTCTCCCCCTCCTTGATATAACATTATTTTCTAATGACTTTTTTGATGAGTCTCGGTAAGACCATGAGAAGCTTGTCTTGTTTTGACAACATCTCATTTATAATATCTTGGTAGGACTAAACTTTCCCGAAAAGCTCCATATAAAGCCTACCACATATATGAACGTTATGAGAGGGAAAGGAGTAGAATAAATAGGCTTGAGAGACAAGATGAGATAAGAGTTCATGAGCAAGATACAAGGTGGTTTAAATTTGTGAACTTGGTTTAGCTCTTTTTCATCTCGTTCTTTATTTCAAAAATTTCTGAGATCTATTTGAATTTTGGGAGCATGTTAATACTTGTGGGATAAGCTTAATTAATAATCTACCCTCCGTAGGGATGAAGGCTAGTACATCATGAAACTTTAACGAACTAAACTTTTGAGAGCATTATGTTTTCTCGTGTATGATCAAGTGCAAGGTTTAAACAATGAAGGGCAACGATGATATCCATCGAAGGCTTACTCGAGGACGAGCAAGGTTTAAGCATGGGGGAGATGTTGACGGTGAAATTCCGTCAACCTAGCCATGAGTTTACCTTCGGTGTTGGCATGAATTTTATATCTTATCCATTGGTACTAACCCCCTTGGTATAACAAGTTCGTTTGTGCATGTCGGTTTTGGAGTTTAGTGTTTATGCAGGATTTTAGTGTTGAAAGCAAGACTTCCGGGTTAAGTTCATTAAGCACCTCATGACAAGACCTTGAAGCCCGGTACAAGTCAAGCAATGAAGTAAACATGACTCCAAGAAGCCCAAGGACCAAACCCGAGAAGATGGAAAACTCCGAGGACCCAGTCAGAAAAATGCTGAATCTTGCGGGACAAGGAGCTTCATCTAAACCGAAGAGAAACTGACGTCAAGGGCCCACATGCAGTTGGGGGAGTACTCTAGAAGACTCGGGAAGCAACACCGGGCAAAGGAGGCCTCGGCCTGGGCCAAAGTGGGCCCAGGCCGGTCGGCCCAGCCCACTTCGAGGCCTAGTCAGCCCCCCTTTTACCTAGCCGCCATTCAGGCTATTTATAGCCCCCAGGCCTGGCCATCCGCCGCTGAGGAGCAGAGAAGAGAGGGACACCATCTCGGAGAGGAGAGGGTCGAGCTAGTTGACTAGGATCTCCCTAGCCGGCATGGGAACCTTGCAAGGAAGACCACGTCGGAGTTCCCGGAGCTAGAAGCAAGATTAAGGTAGGATCCCGGTGGTGATCTTGATTCATGTATCATGTATTATGTTGAATTATCAAATTGCAATCCAATTTCTAGCGATCGAGTGTTTCTCCTACAACTTTGATTTCAATCGGCTTTTCATATCTTAAGATCTATTATCGAGATAGATCATTGAGGGTGTTCATGTAGCCGTGGTGGCTAGAGGTGCATGCCTGACCTTCCGTGAGATTTCAACTTGTCCTTGGACTCACCCTAGACTAACCCGCATGAATAGGGGTGCATTGTGACAGAACGGTGGCTCCGAAAGGCGGGCGTTTTCGGAGTCAGACGGGAAACCGTGATTTAAAGATGCTTTTTATGAGATTGAACTTGTTTATTTCTTCTTTGCTCGGAACTTCAACGAAGGCTTGATCCAATCTCTCTAGATTGATTTATCTATCCCTCTCTACCTCTTGCTACCTCCGGTTTTCATAGATTAGATTCGTTTTCATGATGTTCTCTAGATTAGATGCATAAGATTCCCCTTTGAAGATCAAAGTTCTCGGCTTTATTAGATTGATTCTTGCATCACATATTTATTCCACGGATTCGATACCTTGGGTTCACACTTGAGGGAAGAAGGGTCCCTTGACTATGACGGAGGACTTGTCCGCTTGCAAGTCCAATTGAAGTTTAATATGAATATACACCGTCAACAGGTTCGCGAACGTTCCTCGGAACGATCGCGCCCCAGCCCCGTACCAGCAGTTCGCGAACGCTCACGGACCCACCTTGACTTGGTTGCAGCAATTTAGCGTACGTACCTTTACCTCATATTTCTCTTCGATTTTGATTATACGGAGACAATAAAACTAACGTTTGATTTTGTTTGTGTAGGCTGATTACCTAGTTGATGACGCCGAGCAGGAGACAGTCGACAGGTTCTTCGAGGCGTACATGTTGTAGCTGTTTGGGTTCGTGTTGTTTTGCAGTTCCCAGGGTGACGCAGTGGCGAGGTACCTGATCCCCCACGCTCGGAGGATCGCCGACGCGCCCTTGGACGTCGTGCCCCAGATCAGTTGGGGCAACTCTGTTCTTGCGAGCGCGTACAGGGGCCTGTGCTCGGGGGTGTTGAAGGGTCGTTCAGCGGAGCCGATCCTTCTCGGTTGTCCTCTCCTTCTTCAGCTCTAGTGCCACGAGCGGTTTGCGATTGGTCGGCCAGTCGTTCCCCTCTACGGGTACGAGCCCCTGCCAGAGGGCCACGACCCACGCGACCGTTTCACCATAGGCTCGTTGTGGTGCCTTCGGAAGGTAATTTATTACCTTTCACTTTCAAATTGTCTTTCCATTTCGTCAAGTTTCTTCAATTGACATTTAGGGTTCACATTTGGTTTGTATGCAGACCTCGTACGCCCACGACCAGACGAAGAGGGCGTACAAGGACTTCGTCGAGCAGTTCGACACTCTCACGGACGCGGACGTCAGGTGGACGCCCTACTCAGAGGAGGCTGTCGCGGCCCGCGCACCACAGGGCCTCTCGACTTTGTGCTTCCGAGACCAGCAGTACTGGATGACGAGGTCGCCGTTGTTGTTCGACATGTACGTGGAGGAGTACGCCGTCCACAGGGTGCTGAGGTAGTTCGGCCGCTACCAGGAGTGGCCTGTGCCTGTGGTGCACACTGTTCCGAGCGCCCACCATAGGTGAGTTCTCGTAAATTTTTCAATTTAATTCGGTGTTCGAAGATTTCAGACGCTGACAAATATGTTTAATTCGTCGTAGGTGGTCGCGGAGGGGAGTTGCGGGCCGTTTTTCCTGGGTTGAGAGGGTGCAGCCGTACGCGGACGGTTGGGCTACCGCGTTGCAGAACGTGGTCGACGAGGTCCGGCGCCACGACGACACGGCGTGGGAGGCGTACATCCAGTGGTACACCCCGAGGACTCATTCGCGTGTGATGTACGTCCCACCACAGCCTGCAGCACCGGTTACAGATGCGGCGAGGGTGCTTGCTAGTACCGCGTACACGGTTCGACGGGATCAGCACTACGACGCGGCGGTGAGTTTGAAAATTCAATGCCTTTCCCTTATGATACTTTACATTCTACCCTTTACTAATAATTTCTTTTGCAGTTCGACGTGATTGCGGACCTTTCACATATTGTAGAGGACTCGACGACGAGGCTGAACCAGATGCCACACCAGGAGATCGCGGAGACGTTCCTCAGGATAGGTGCCATCACCAGGAGGTTCCTTGCCGCGGTCAACTACCACGGCAACCTGGCTCTACCACTGTTTCCACGGTACCCCCAGTCGTCCTCCAGCTCCGCCTCGACTGGTCGTTCCCACGCGGGGCCGTCGTCCTCGTCACGGCCACCCTACCAGGCAGCTTTCTACCCGGCGCGCCCTCCGGCGCATCCTCCCTTAGGATGTCTCCGCTAGGGGGGCCTCCTCTCAAAGGTCCTGCACCAGGAGGGCCAGGACCGGCACCACGAGGACCCGCACCTGCACTAGCACGAGTACTAGCAGCACCAGTACTAGCAGCACCAGCAGCAGCACGAGCAAGAGCACTGGTTCCTTCCTCGTCCCTTGGCCCTGCTCTTCCGTCAGGTATTGACCACTACTCTATGTCGAACCATATACAATACTAGATTGTATTCATTAGGAAATGTGATTTAATATTACTATTTCTTCCAGTTTACGACTCCAGGGTCGACCTAGGTGACCTGGCCGGAGCGTCCGGTCCGGCTTCGACGACTTGGCCGTCGACTTCGACTGGTTGCAGGGTTTGCAGTGCCGGACGAGCTCGCAGGGTCGCATGCAGCTTGGAGGCGCGCCACCCACGTGGACTCAGGAGGGAGCAGGAACGCAGCCAGGAGGCTCCCAGCTGCCACGAGCTACCGGTGGGGCACAGCCTGGAGCCTCGCAGCTGCCAGGTGCGAGCGGTGGGCCGCAATCGTCTACAGGAGGCTCGCAGCTGCCCAGCGCGAGCGGTGGGGCACAGCAGTCTCCAGGAGGCTCGCAGCTGCCAGGCGCTAGCGGAGGGCAGCCAGGGTCGTCCCACGAGGTTGCAGGGTCGACGGCGGCGGTGGCGACACCGCAGCCGACTGGTGATGCTAGGCGTCAGCAGATCCACCCTCCTGACCCGTTGACGTACCCTCGCGAGCAGACGCACGCCGCAGCCCGAGCTGCCAGGCTGCTCAAGAAGGCCAGGCGATGCTAGATTAGGTCGCATATTGTTTGTACAGGAGCACTGTTATATGTGATAATGACTATTTTTTAGCATGTCACTTTGCTTTTTCTTTATTACAACTTAGTGTTTTTCCTTATATTAAGAAACAAAAACAACCACGGTACGGTAGGTTGGAGATCGTGTCCTGAATTTCCCTAGTTAATTTTCTAATAGATTTATTAAAGTTTCATCAAAAAAGTTAAATGACTCCAGCCGCCGTGGGCCACGGCGGTTGGGCCTAGCCGCCGTGGCCCACGGCATTTGTTCGTGGTCGCCGTGGGCAACGGCAGTTAGGCCCAACCGTCGTGGGCCGCAGCCAACCGTCGTGGCCGGCCTTCAACCGCCGTGCGCCACGGCGGTTAGTCCTTAAACGTCGTGGCCCAGAGCGGCCGCCGTGTGCCACGGCGGTTAGTCCTTAAACGTCGTGGCCCAGGGCGGCCGCCGTGACGCACGGCGGTTGGTTGCCAAATCTGCAAAATTTCTAAACGATCGTATAATTTTACAAAATGATTAAAAATATATTTTAAAAATTCGTTGAACTCTACTATATGTGGGCCGGCCCGGTGGTTATTTACACCAGAAACTTTGATTTGGGTATTGGGTGTCGACCCAAGAAAAACTGAATGTCTTATTCTTTTAATTAATTTTTTTATTTATTTGGAAAAATATACTATCATTTCAAATTTTAGCAAAACTAATCTACCATCGCCGTGGCCCATGGCGGTAGAGTCAAACCACGATGATGGGCCACGGCAGGTGCTACAGTAACAAATCGCTGTGGGCCACGGCGATTTGTCACTATAGCACTTGTAACTGCCGTGGCACATGGCGATTAGGGTCAGTCTGTTTTCAAAAAATCGTAACTTTTTTGTATGAACTCAGATGGAGATAAACTTTATACGAAACTTGTAGCTTTCGACGAGATATGCAACTTTGTAGTTCAAATTTTTTTCATTTGAAGTCATCTTGAGGCTCAAATAATTTGATCTCAGTTTTCAGTATCTAGATATGGACATTATATCAATTATTTAATCTCCAAGGTGACTTCAAATCAAAAAAGTTTGAACTAGAAAGTTGTAGATCTCGTCGAAAGCTACAAATTTCCTATAAAGTTCATCTTCATCCGAGTTCATACAAAAAGTTACGATTTTCTGAAAATTGACTGACCCTAGCCGTCATGGGGCCACTGCGGTTGCAGATGCTATGGTACCAACCGCCGTGGCCCACGCGATTTGTCACTGTAGCACCTGCAACCGCCGTGACCCATGGCGGTTTGGCCCTACCGCCACGGGCCACAGCGGTGGTAGATTAGTTTTGCTAAATTTTGAAATGATTGTATATTTTTTCAAAATGAATAAAAAAATAAATTAAAAAAATAAAACTCGAAATTCTGCATCCTTAGCTGCATCGCACAAAGCAGTGTGTTACACACCCACTACTGTGGCGTGTTCATCAAACGGTGACGGACTGAGGTTAGGGAGAACCGGAGAAGTCCACGCCTGGAACATTGACGCCCTGGAGGCGATCTCTCTGATTGCCCCCGCCCGTGCGTGCCTCTGAAGTGATGATGGAACAGACCGCTCAAAACCGGGTGGTTTGCCCCGGCCACCGCGGACATGTTCTGGGTAGCGCTGATTCCCGCGGCGACCGCGTGCCCCCGATCGGTGGACATGCGCCCGTGCGCGCCATGCCGCGGCGCCAGCGGCCGCCGCGCGCTCCACATCTCTCCCACCTCCAGGCGACCATGGTGGCATGGCATCCCCCGTTGCCCCGCCGCGGCAACGCGTGCGTGCGGTGGTCTCGCTCTCGCGCGCGCGGTGGTGCCTTGCCTGCGCCGCGCCCGCGCGCAAGCGTCCAAGATTCGTCGCACGGCCGGCGGGCCAGCTCTTGCTCCAGCTCCCACACGGCCACACCCACCCACTGACCCACCCACCCACCCACCACCCCGAGCGAGAGAGAGATCCCCCTGTCCCGTTGGGCGTTGGCTTGGTGCACGCGCGCGCGGTCGCGTCCTTCTCGCTCGCGTCGGACACGGGACGAAACGAGACCCCTCTTTTCCGGGTTGCCCAATCACATCGCGTGGACTTTTGTGTGTGACCGGGGCAAACACCGCACGCCGAGAACCATGCATGCCGATCGAGTCCATTTGCATGCTTTGCGTCGTGGAGGATCGGAGCGTGCGTTACCGCGCCCATTGCATACGGGTAAACGTGCTCGTGAGCTCTCGTCGCCGTCTGGATTAAGCTGACACGCTTCGAGCCGGCCGGCCGGCCGGCCGGAGGCGCGCCATGGGGCGTCAAACGACGACGCCTCTGCATGCATGCACTCCTCGTCTCTGCTGTAGTAGATCGAAGAACACGCTGGGTGTGTCAGTCACCCACCACCACCATGGACGGACTGCACGGGCGACGACGGGCTGACACTGCTGGCCGCAGAGGCTTTTAACTTGCTTCCAAACAACGTAAGTTAGCCGCTAGCTGTCAGGGCCACCACCTGACCGACGAAGGAGAGGGAAAAAAAAAAGCCGGCCTTGGCGCGCGCGTGCGTGAGAGACCAACACTACAATACTCGTGGCGTGGGCGTGGCCTCCTGCGGCCGCGCCGCGCAGCGCGTCGGCCGGCGTCTGGCCCGGGCGCGCCGCGCGCGGCCCTCCCTCTCCGGCCTCCGGGACCCCGGTCCGCGCGCCGCCTTCCCGATCGAGGCCGCCCGCCGCGCCGGCCAGGCTCTGACGTCTGACACCGTGCTGCCACCGGTGGCCTCGATCGGGACGGGCAGGTGGTGCGGATGGCACGCGCGCCATGCCGCGCCAGCAGTGAAGGACACAGCCGAGGAAGGAGCGTCGCGTCGCGTTCGCGTAGTACGAGCTCGCCGCGCTCTGATCGATGTCACGAGATGCAGTCGGTTGGCGCCGGTCGCGACTTGGACCGATGTGCGCGGAGAGCGCGTACGCGTCGTCGCCGCCGTGGTTTATCCGAGAGAGATCGAGCGCGTCGGAGCAGGTCGACAACATGAGAACAATGAGGTTCTAAATAGCCGGTTATAACTGCCGCTATAGCCGGATATAGCTTCTGGAAAGGGCAGTCGCTATGGTATTTAGCCCGCTAAAGCTGGCTATAGCCCGCTAAATGCCATAACGGCAATCCTGCCGCTAAACTCCTTAGCCCGCTATTTAAAATCATGGAGAACATGCATGCGTCAGACCACACTCACGTGAGTGCGCAGGCATAGTGCTGCATCCTAGCAACGAACCTCCGCACAGGCAACGGATCAGCCTCTACAGTACATCTCAGATGCACTTGTTTTTTCAAAAATTTGAAGATGCTAAGGACATGTTTGGTTTCCATAAGTAGGGTGACTTATAAGTCACCCAACTTATAAGTCAGGTCACTTTAAGTCAGTCCTGTTTGGTTGCAGTGACTTATAAGTCAGTGGGCTCCACACAGGGTACTAGAAGGAAAAAGTGAAAATAAGTCACTTTAAGTAGAGGTGAAGCTACTTATGGGACTTATAAGTCACACCACTTTAAGCCATGGATGTTTGGTTTCACAGGTGACTTATTTTGCACTTTAAGTTACCCTACTTATAAGAATCAAACATGCCCTAAACTTAGACAATGGATGAAAATCCGGCATGACGAGGATGCATCGTACAAAACTTATTACATAAGTTAGACATTGCTACAAAACCAATACATGTAAGGAACATGTCAAAAAAGAAGAAGGAGAAGAACTCCAAATTGTAGTTTGAGTAGTCATCCTTCGTGGCTTGCTTCGTAAAGTCGATTCCCTTCTTGATGATCCATCTTCACAACAAGTATGGCAAGAGTACTATCAGAATTTGTCAATTTTCGAACAATGAGAGATATTTCTTCAGAGATTTGCTCCGGTGGACCTTCCAAAAATATTTGCACGAATTTTGAAGCTTACACGTCATTAATTATCAATTATGATTTAATTCTGGATGGGTTCTGTTGGCCCCGACCCTGCCCGTGCCCTACTGCCAATAAACCCGTCCAGTCCAACCAGGACTATCATCGACTCGTCCATCTACACTGCAACTTAGAAGGCCAGAACGCCGTTCCCACCCCTCGCGATTTTCTTTCCTCCGGTCGCCATTTTTTCTCCGAAGCGGCGGCAGCGGCTCAGGTGGAGGTCGATGGAGGCAAGTGCAGGTGGAGGCCGGCGGTGGCGAGCGCAGAACGCAGGTGGAGCCTTGGAGGCCTGCACCTAACCTCTCTTCGCTGTATGAGGCCTTCCCGATGCCATTGAAATGGGTCATGGAATCCTTGCTCGGTGTGACAACCCCATCCGAGATAATTCCGTATTATCGCCTAAATCACTCCATTTTGTCATTAAGTGATAATAAAGAACTATCACATTGAGTGTTGCCAGGTCAAAGCCCGGCAAATCACTTGAATCACACACAGAGGATCGAAACGTATATATTAAAACTCCTACAAAGGAGAGTTCAGAGTACCTTACAAATTAAAGCAAATCTTCCCCGTAGGGTCCATTATTACAAACCATTGTTCTTGACCTGGAAGTAAATAGTTCAGAGTTTATCAAAACAGCGGAATTAACTAAACGATACGACAAGCATCATAGGAGGCCGTCCATGATGCCATCACTCGTCATCATCCACCCATTACAGCTCCCAGCCGGGTGGAATCTCTACAGGCCACACATCATTCAATGCATTACCTGAAAGCAACATGTACATAGTAAGGCTGAGTATACTAATATCATCAAGGCTTACCCGTCTAAAATAAAAGACTTTACCTCTAAATCTTGCAAGGCTTTTGGCTAGTGGGTTTGTTTTACCAAAAAACTACTAAGTAATAAATCCTTACTTTCACATTTTAGCTCAATTTCTAGTAGATTAAATCATTACTAGATAAGCAATCTATTGCAATCATAAGTTGTACAATACAATTAATCAAGTATTAATATTCACAAAGTTCCATCATGAGAGATATCATGGCCAGTTGGTTAAGTAGTCTCATATAACGGTGAGAGGCCGACGATCAATCGATTAATAACCTTGCAAGGTAGACCTAAACACACGGAAGGTGCCCTCACAAAGAGTTCACCAACCAAGCAGTTCCCGTCATTCTTCGGGTTGGGAATAATAGCTCACAGTCTCAAGTACAAGTTTATCTAGGCTGCGCCACACAAGGTCACCCAGCCTCACGCATGTACCACAGGTGGCGAGCCCGGGGCCGCAACCCAAGAGTAGTGGTGGTAAAATCCCGTACCGCCTCAATCGGGTACTAGGCTTACCGGTCCTATTCCCGACAAGTGCTTAGTACGTTCAAGCACTTAACCCACGAAAGCCACTGGACCGGAACTCAAATCTCATGCTCTTACCACATGAGCAATCCATTAACAATATGGTGATTCCATAAGTAAGAACCTATTCTCGCGAGTGACGAACATCACTCGACTTGTACCGGATCCTTAGAGCATAGCAACTAGCGACCTAGCATACTAGTAAAAGATCATAGGTACTTAGGGATCATGCAACTAGGGTTTCAATTCAACTCCTGAATGTAAATGCACATAGATAATAATCAATAGTAAATTCAGAAGTTTAAAAAGAAACACATAGGTTAATGATAAACTGGGGCTTGCCTTCGTCAGCACAAGCAGTCAAACAACCTTCTGGACTTTGGTCCGGGTCTTGATCTATGGACACGTAGTGCACGTCTCCTCCCGCTCCCTCACCCTTGTCTGCCGGTACAAGCGTGTAGCTACCGTCGGGAACTTCTACACGGAGGATGCATATGCAATGATTAGTGGTGAATTTAATTTAATTAAAACAGCAACACATGACAACATGGAGCACATGGTTGACCACATTCACCTTGACAAATAAATATTCAGCATACTCTTCCTATTAAGGAATATTATGAGGTGCTTTAATAATTATTCTTCTTTTTTATAGCGATTGTGTACACATTTATATAAATAAATTAATTTCATCTCACAAAACAGCAAGGGGTGGTTTTTAACTCCTAATTCATTTCGACAACACATCCATAGTGTTTCTAAAGATGGTAGTGATGATTTTCCAATTAATCTTATTATTGAGCTTAAGTTGGCTTCCATAATTTTATTCATAAAATTAATTCATAAAATGCAGTGGGTGGTGTTTATTGAGCTCTCTAACTCCAATCCAAGCCACTGAACACAAGTGCACACTTACTTGAGCTATAAAATAAATATACCAAAAATGATCATTTCTAACTACCACAAATGAGATAAATACATATAAAAATAAATACATCACTTCTGGATCCAAACTTTCTCCTACATTACCCCTGACCTAAAAATAGGCTAGGCATCCAACAAATATATCAAGAGCAATTTTAAAACTTGAGCTAGGATTTTATATTTAAATCTAAGCATAAATCAGGAACAATATTTCTATCAGTCCTAAAATCATGATAAATTTAGAAAGGGTGCACCTAGGCATTTTAAGACTATACTCAAAAGTTGGGCACAAAAATATATTTATATTTAGCTACAAAAATCATCTAGGCAGATTTAGCATAAATACAAGATAAATCATAATAAAAGATCTGTTTAGTGACTTTGTGCAAATTTTGGTGCAGTGCCTACACATGGCATATCTAACAATATATCCAAAGTTCAGCTCAAGATCACATCTAGATTTTGAACTACAACAAAAGTATGTTAAATTGAGTTTGAATTTTCATTCAAAAACTATCACTCAAAAGCATGGTCATGCTTTGCAAAAGATGTAGATCTACTCACAAGGAAACCAAAAAAATTTGGCTTTACATTTTTTTGATTTTTGTACGATTTCATACGATTTTTCCAAGTCACTGAACCTATTGGCAAAGAAACTAAGAATCTATTTTTAAGGGAACCCCTGAAAAGATTTGGTTCTTCATAGAAATGCCCTTGGAGTTTGCACAGAGGACCCTATAAGGTTTGAGAGATTTTGAAAAATAACCATAAGTTCGCACGCCTCACTTGAGATGACATCGAGTTCGTAAGCCTTTCAAAATATAACCTCGAGGCGTGCGAACTCTTTGATTTGGGGGATTTTCGGTCTTTTTTGAGATTTCTGATTTTTCTTTCATCTTTTCCATATCCAACTCAAGTAAAGAGACTGTTTTGCCCTCACCTTATCGTTTAGGGTCGCTTCTCGGTTGGATCGAGCGGTCGAGCCTGGCACCCGACGCCAGGTCGCACTCGCACCAGAGGAGACCGGAGAAATTCCCGGAGTCGCCCAACGTGAGGCGGACGTCCGCCGCCATCTCCTCCACCGGCGTCCTTGCGTCCCGCCCTCCTAGCCTCCCCTCCCACTTCCGTCACCCTCTCCTCTGGTGCCGCACTCCCCTCCGGCTCCCGCCCCATGTCTCAGGGGTCATGGACGCTGGGCTACAGCAACTCGGCAATGGCTAGGGTTCGTCGAGGCTCGTCGGAGTCATGGATTGGAGCAGCGACGCCGTCAGAGGTCGTGCCGCCGCCTGTGGTTGACGAGGTAACCGGTTTGCCATTGATTGTGTGCCCGAAGTGCAAGCTTTGCAGGCTCATTGCATTCACCTATAAATGGAATGTAAATCGAGGCAGGAGATACTTCATGTGCCCAAGGAAAGATGTTGTGAGTTTTTTGCGCAATCCCTATGTTGACAGTTTGATCGATTTGGTGGGCAATGGTCACAGTTCGATTGATTTTGCAGGTGATTGACAAATGCAGCATTATCATGGTTCAGGAGCAGTATGAGGTGCACCTTCAGAACAATGGCTACTTGCCGGCGATGATTGTGGATGCTGTCCCTAGCATGGTGATGGAAGAAATTGAACAAGTCCATTTACAAGTCACTGAGATGAAGGAGGAGTTGGCAAATATCAAGTTGGGAATTGATGAGATGAAGAACAAAGAAAAAAGATGTTGCCCCTGGCATGTCGTAGTGTTTGTGGTAGTGATGTTCATAGTTTCAGTTGAACTGAAGAAGTAGATGCAGTTGTAATGGAGATCGTTGTAATGATGTTTATAGTTGAATGAAAATTGTGATCTTGTGACCTTTCAATCTTGTGATTTGTTCTGTTATTTTTGATGGATTTTTTGACAGCATATCCCCATAAGTAGTGATATGAGGGATGAAGCAAATAAGCATACACAGAAGCAAATACACAGAAGCAAATAAGCATAATGTAGTCTCAGGTTCACAAAGTCAAATAAGAAAATAAGCATACATAAGTCTCAGGTTCAGAAATTCAGCAAAGAGATATTACAAAAGCATCCATGCTAGGTTCATAGTTTCCTTGCAAAATAACAAATTCAGTTTACAAAAGCATCCATTGCAACCACAACCATTGCTAGATTTATTTTTAGTTCTTTGCCTTCCTTGGAGTGAGTTTCTTCTTGACAGCCATCCTTTTCACCCTCTGGGGAGTACTTGGTGTAGCAGTGTTGGTCAAGGCAAGTTGCCTTCTTGTGACAGGTCCTGGACTTTCCTGGTCAGCCTGTACACTTTGGGTGAACAATAGATAGAATGCAATGATAGTTCACTGAAAATAGAAGATAAGCAAGCAAGTGAATTTGATCAGATATCTTACCTTCTAGTAACAGGTCCTGGACTAGTGTTCAAAGAACTTTCCTCCTCAGCAACCTTCTACCTTTTGGCTGTACTTCCTTCACCTTTGCTAGAACCAGGTGGCCTTCCTACTGGTCCTTTTTTGGCACGACTTTTCCTAGAATTACACAGCAAGTTGGTGACAACATTAAGTACGAATCAAGAGGCACAAGGTGAATATAGTTTACCTCTTCTTAGTCCCACTTAGAGGGCACTTTGGTGATGTAGTCCTGTGGCCAAAACCAAAACAATTTTTACACTGCACCTGAAACAATCCTTTCCCTCTAGGCTTGTTTCCTTTGAACTCCAGACAGCTAGGAATTCTGTTCTTCCTCTGTCTCCCAACAGCTCTCTTAGTCAATGGTGGCAACAACTTAAACCCAATATCAACATGTGGCCATTGAGACTTATCAGGTAATGGTTTGATGACACCTGCATATGCAGTCCTAAAATGATATACAGAGAAGTAAGGGTGCAAGTAAATCGACATGTTGGGATTTCTTTGAGTGGTAATGAGTGCCAAAGCATGGGGGCATGGTTTCCCTGAGACTTGCCACTCCCTGCAAGTGCAGTCTTGATTTGTCAGATTTACAACATGTCTAATTATCTTGTGCTTTGGAGTTATCTCCGAGACCTCAGCTTCATCCCTTCCACCTTCTGTGATGCGTAAGTGTCCTAGTTGCCTACTTAAGGCATACAATTGGCGAACTACAATGGGCAGCATCACATGGCCTTCAAAATTTTCACCAATTCTCCTTCTTTTGGCATACAACTCCATGAACTTACATCTAAGAGTGTCTGCAAGATCAGCTATAGGATGGTCTTTAATGTCCTTTACCCATCTGTTCCAAGCCTCTACAACATTGTTGGTAATATGATCACACTTTATTTCTTCTGAAAATGTACTCCGCATCCATTTTTTATTGTGATGCTCTTCCAAAAAAGGCCGCACCTGATCACTCTCTGCATAGATCTCCATTTAGTACTTGTGATACTCAGGCTTGAAATCCTAGCTGCAGGATACATCCTGCCATATACAGGACCTCTGAACTTTTTGGAAAAATTCTTCATCAAGTGGACAAAACATTCTCTATGCTCTGCCCAAGGATACACAGCTTTCACACCATGAGCTATAGCCTTGGAAGCATCTGAACTTATGGCTAGTTGAGGTGGATCTCCAATTGCCTTGTGCAACTACTCCATGAACCATTTCCAATTATCATTGTCCTCACTATCAAAAAATCCAAATGCGACTGGAAACATCCAGTTGTGGCCATCTAATGCAGTAGCTGAAGCTAGATGGCCATTCCATCTACCATTGAGAGTTGTGGCATCTATACTAAAAAAGGGTCTGCAGCCATTCAAGAAGCCATCAATACTAGCCTTGAAGCAACAGAAGAATCTACTAAAATATACACCATCATCCTTGTTTATGACATCTATCTCTACAATGCTTCCAGGCATTTTCTGTTCAACCTCTGCCTTGAAATTGTACAAGTAGCCAAAACTTTCTTCCCATGTACCAAAAATGTGCTCAGCAGCCTTTTGCCTACCAAGCCATACAGTTGAATAACCAATTGTCACCTGATACTTGTCCTCTAACTCTTTCTTCAGTTTCATAGCCCCCATATTTGCATCCTTCTTCAGGAAGGGAATGGCCTTCTCTGCTACCCAATGATGTGTTGCCATGTTGGTCCTCACTCTCCCCGTGGATGCACAAAAATGTGTTTCCTTGTTTACAGTCACCTGTCAAACAACAACTCTCAGATTAGCTATAACAAGTATTACATCAGCTAGTTTTAATAATAAGTAAATTTATCACTGTACACCATTTGAGAATAAAATATACCCTGACTTGCTTCTTATCTGACATCGTCCTTGCCACAATAGACCATTCACAACCCTTAGCTTTGCAATAGGCTCTGAACAAAGACTTACATGATTTCTCTATTCCCATCTCAAATTGATTTTTTATAGCATGCTGCCATACTGCTGCCCTAAATTCATTCATACAAGCATATATGGTTCCAACTTTCATAGGAGGGTCTTCTCTATCATAAATAACTGTCTCTTCACTTGGAACCAGATCATCACCAGGTAACTCTGCACCCTCTAGGTCCATATCCTTCTCCTTTTCAGCTGCAAGTCTTGCTTCATCTGCTGCTCTTTCATCCTCTGCTCTCAGCCCAAGAAATTCATACATTGCATCTTCATCCATCACAGGGACAGCAGCACCTATCTGGTCATCTGGAATTGGATCTATTTATATAGCATCCCAATCAAGAACATGTGTGACTACTGGTTCATTGGTTGATACTATTGTTGCACTAGCCTCAACATTATCAGTGACCATATTGCTACTCATGACTTCTGTAACACCTGATTGCATTAGCAAGTCTGCAGGTTTTTCCTCCACATCAACATACAAAAACATCTTCTTATCTTGCTGTCTATTAGAGAAACAAACTGAAACAGCATTATCATCTACCAATCTCCTTTCCACACCACTACCCATGTCAAATTTAGATATTACAATCTGCTGCCTGCTTCCCCATTTCACCCTGGCTGCAATGTCATTTTCTAAGTGCCCCAAAGTCTAGCATCGGGAGTCCACTACCCATTCAGCATATTTCCGCGGCACAACAACAGAGGAACCATCATCAAGAATAGCTTTGAACTCAGACACCTGAACACACAACCTAAATGCTGCATCCGGATCCACCCTAATGAGTACCAAAAATATGCATCAGTCCACTACACTAGATACTGCATCCTCCATTGGATTCAGGCGTACTTCTTCTCCAAACCAAATCGACCTAGGTCAAAATACGAGAGGGATTGGGGTCGAATGAGAAGGCTTACCCGGGAGGGAAATCGAATGGGATCGTGGATCCTGTTCAGGCAGTTCCCAGCGCCCGAATCCACTGCAGCAGTCCAAACCCTAGCAGGAGCGTCGCCTGTGTTCTTGCGAGTTCAGCGAGGGAGAGAAGAGAAAGAAGCGACAGAGGAGAGGATGTATCGAGATTCAGAAGTCTAGAGAGATAAGGTGGGGGTAAAACGGTCTGTTCACTTGAGTTGGAGATGGAAAAGATGAAACAAAAACCAGAAATCTCAAAAAAGGCCGAAAATCCCTCAAATCAAAGAGTTCGCACGCCTCGAGGTTATATTTTGAAAGGCTTACGAACTCGATGTCATCTCAAGTGAGGCGTGCGAACTTAGGGTTATTTTTCAAAATTTCTCATAAGGTTTGGCCTTCACAGTCGTGCCCTCCGGCGGCGGGGCGAGCTCGCCGGTGGCGAATGGTGGTCGGGGGTGGCAAACAAATGAGACGGGTGTGCGATTCAGCTCACCACGAGTTGATTGGTGTCGGTGGCTCGGCCGGAGATGACTCCGACGAGCGGCGGCAGGGCCGCTACGGCTCGGGTTTCGGCGAAATGTGGGGCGAAGCTAGGCCATGGGTGGCGGTGGAGGCTTGGCTGGGTCCTAGGGAGAAGCTTAAAGGCCGGAGGAAGCTGCAGGAGTGAGCGGAGGAGAGGTTTCACCCGGCGGGCAACAATGGCGGACGGCGGCGATGGCGTGCTCGCGCGAGGGGGGAAGGAGAAGGGCTTTTATAGAAGCGGCGAGCTGGAGAGGCGATTCGAAAGCCACATCGGCGTGTGGGGTCACGGCATGGGCGAGGAGTCGGTGAACAACGTGCGGCGGAATGCCAGCCAATGGCGGGGTGCGCGTGCGGCGAGCGGCGGGTGCGGGCGTGCCGCGTGGCACTGGCCTAGAGCCTGGCGCGCATCACTCCTCCACGGCGAATAGTGCCCGCGGCGCCAGCCTTCGGACCAGCGGTCTCAGCAGCGCCTCGACGTGCGCGCGTGCTCGTACGGCGGCCGGGCTGACGCAGTGCGCTGCGACGGCGTCGCGCGCGGGCGCGCGTCTCGGCTCAATTTCGTTTCGGGGTAGCTCTGTTTGACTGGCATTTTCTCAACTTTTTGCAACAAAAGTGATCCAAGGTTTCTATACCAAAGTTGTAGATCTACTAACCCTCTACAACTTTTACAAAGGATGATGGGTCTTTTGAGCAAGGGATTTTGCATGAACTGCTGGTCAAGTTGGGGATTTTCTCGGCGCCTCCCAACAGTGCCATGCTGCAGTTGACTAAGTCTTTCACCCACTTCTACTCCGAATTTGAAATGCCACTCAACATGGAAGTTGTGTCCCATGAAAAACTGCACACTTTTTGTATTGGGAGAATTTGAAGTGCTTAGATGAAATTTGGAGAACGCGGCAAAAGTTCTAGAAGGACTAGGGGTGCCAAAGGGTTTGACTAGGGTTTTAGCTAGGGTTTGACCAAGGTGTGACCATTTATGCTTGTTGACTTAATTGAGGTGACAATTAGCATTAGTTGGCATTAATTAAAAACACGGGGCCTTACACTCGTGGCGCTGCGGACAAACGTGAGGAGAACCTGAGCCGCAGCCGCATGTGTCATGAGTGTCGCCACTGCCGTCCACCTGACGCAGATGACCTCGTTCCTAGAGGTCTTCTTCCCGGACATCATCGAGAAGATGAACAATGCGACGCAGGATGAGTACCGCATCTTCAACGGCCAGCTGCTCACCACCTTCGTCTCCTCACTCCACCTCGCCGGCATGCTGGCCTGCCTACTCGTCGGACACATCACCAAGAAGATCGGGCGGTGGAACTCCATGCTCATCGGCGCCTCGCTCTTCTTGGTACTTTGGTAGGCGCCGTCCTCAACTACGCCGCCATGAACATTGCTATGCTAGTCGTCGACCGCATCCTCCTCGGCTTCGCCGTCGGCTTTACCAACCAGTCTGCGCCAGTGTACCTAGAGGAGATCGCGCCGGCGCGGTGCCTTCACCAGCATCTTCCACTTCTTCCTCAACATCAACATGTTCATGGCCGACCTCGTGAACTACCACGCCAACACCATCCCGGTGTGGGGTTGGCGCCTCTCCGTCGGAGTCGGCATCATCCCGGCCGTCGTCATCCTGCTCGGCGCGTTGTTCATCCCGGACTCGCCCAACAGCCTGGGACGATAGGCAGAATGAATTCCGAGCTACGTCCTGCGGCGGCTCGATGCTGGGCTACGCTCATGGGCAGGATGTGGACTCGAGTAGCATTAGGGTTAAGGTAGGGCCGGGTCCAAACTGGATCCAAGGTGGAAAATTAACGAAGTAATTATCAGCTGCTTTAATTTTCATGCAAATCACATGGAAAGGACCACCGGAGCACATCTCATTTCTTCATCAGACTTCATCACTCTCTAGTCACTAATTAACGCCATGACCATGAACCACTGGATATACAAAACCAATTTTCATGACTAACGAACACAGAGTAGAGAAGATATGAGAACTTCCAAAATAACGTCTCCAAGGAGAGCATGACGCCACCTGTACTACATGGATAACATTTTCACCAAGAATAACTTAAGACACTAAGGGTGTGTTTGGCACCGCTCCCAGCCACTCTGCTCTGCGCGATAGGTGAGGAGCCCTGCCAAACGGGCGCACGAAACGACTCCCGGCGAGGAGCGGCCACAAAATTCGCTCTCTGGCGCGGTTTAACCAGATGGGGCAAAGGTTGTGGCGTGCATGACGCGGAGGAGGAGAGGCTCAGTGAGCTCTGCCCTGGCCGGCGGCGTGGAGTGCACTTGGGCCGGTGAGCTCTGCCCCTCTCCCTCCCCTGCAGATCCGCCCGACCTCGTCATCATCTTCGTCGATCCTCGTCGACGTGGAGCAGGACCATGGAACACAGAGGCGGTGTGGATCTCCGCGAGGCCCCTCTCCTGGATCTCCCGTCAGCGCTGGTGGCGGTGTGGTGGCGTGCGGCGGCCAACGTTGATGGCGTGCGAATGGATAAGGATGGCCAATAGGATGAATGGGTAGATGGGGCAAGCTCATGGATAAGAAGACAAGGGCACATAGGACATTTCACATGTTTTCCCATTTTAAACTACAATGAGAAGTTGTTTTGTCAAACAACTCTTTAAAATGACTTCAGATTCACTAGAGAATCCATTCCACCAGTACAGCCACAAGAGCTGGCACAGTCATAGCCACAGCTGTGTCAAGCGCACCCTAAGGGCTTGTTTGTTCCATCATATTCAATCTGGCAGGAAATAATAGATATATCAAGAAAATCATGATAGAGACTCGGATTTTCGGATCGAGAACTAATTTACTCATCATGATAGGTAGAACAAGAGTCCAAAGAGTTGGATTGATTCCACACCTCTTGACCAGTGGATTGATTATGAGTCTCTTAGTGTACTTATTATGAGTAAATTAATTTTCCACCCTGAATAAATCCGGATCTCTTATAGTAGCAATCATGATTTTTTTTGTTACATTTATCATTTCCGGTCAGAATCCAATCCGGTGGAAACGAATGAGGCCTAAGGGCTTGTTCGCTTCCATCGGATTCAATCCAGTCGGAATAATAGATACATGAAGAAAATCATGATAGAGACTCGGATTTATTCCGAATCGAGATTTAATTTACTCATCATGATAGGTAGAAGAAGAGATCGAAGAGCCGGATTGATTCCACACCTCTTGACTAGTGGATTGATTCCGAGTCTCTCGGTATACCTATCATGAGTAAATTAATTTTCGACCCGGAATAAATCCGGATCTCTTATAGTAACTATCATGATTTTCTTATTACATTTATCAATTCCGGTTGGAATCCAATCAGGTGGAAACGAATGAGGTCTAAGAGTGCAACTACGACGTATACACCTCACAAGAGGAATACGACGCTTAAAAAATGACGCTTTTGTCCGTCTGTGGGTCAACTAGCAATTGGCTTTCCCGAGGAGGAACTCAAATCTGTATGGCTAGGACATGGAATGGACTCCGGCTAAGATGAGGGGAATAGACGATAACACGATTACTATTTTTATCGACCATTTAGACGAGTCGTTGACGATGACTAGGGGTAGACTGATCGCGATCGGTCGCGTTGGTAGTCGATCCCCAACGCCAAGAGCATGCATGCTCCTTTTGAGGCTGGCAGCTTGGCATCCCCGAGAAGGAAGATGTGGCAGGCAGCGGGCGTCTCTTGGTGACCTTTCGCGGAAAACAAGCTGACGAACATTCAAAGTATTCAACCCCCACACACGCAACACAACCCTGCCTAGCTGCCGCCTGCCGGAAACAAACAAGGCAGAGCGAAGCCATTCCGGGAGAGCTACCTCTTTCACGCGATCCTCCGGCCGGCCGGCCGGCCCAGCAGGATCGATCAAGGCCCCATGCGAAATCTCGCTTTAGAATTGCCCGTGGAAACGCTGTCCAATCGATCCGGGTCACTGCAGACGACGCAGCTGAACTGTATCCCACTCGCGATCATCAGGGGAAAAGGCGCGAAAGGCTCCATCTTTCCACGCTTTCCGCATCGTCGCCCCTAACCGCAGAGCAAGCATGTTTTCTGCGTGAAAAAACTCCCACAAACCCACCACCAAGCACCAAACAGTACTACGCACACACAGCTGGTAGTACACTAGCTACAAGTGTGGATTAAATAACACGACCATTGTCTCCCCGGCCATGAACAAAGCTCCTTGGATTGATCTGCCCCCAAAAAAGCCTCCCTCCTGCTGGCTCCTCACACACGCACACAGCTTGGCTGGCTGGCTTTGGAGTAGTGTTTCAGGTTCTATATTCTTCTTGGGATTGGGGTCCTTAGCCTCTCTCTCTCTCTCACCACCAACCAGGCAACGGCTGCTCTCTTTTACCACTTACCAGTCACACCCCCGTCCCTCATCTATCTCTCTCTCTCTCGCCATTTTTCTTTCTGTATAAATAGCCCTTGCTCTCCCCCTCTTCCTCCTCCGATCCACCCCCCTTGTTAGTTGGCACACCAAGAAGAGCAGTGCTGCTGCTGCTTCTTCCGACTCTCGCACTGGATGACCTGACCATGGCCCTCTTTGTGATCTTCCACAGCTTTCTTGAACTGCATCTGCAAGGAGATATGCATGCGCCTCCTGCTGCGACTTCTTGTTGCGTGGGCACGCGGTGCAGTTCAATAAAGCTGTGGGAAACTGCAGAGAGAGGCCAATTGAGCTGAGCAGCGTGGCCGGTGGTGGACTGGTGGTAGAGCACTCGCAACTAACTGCAGCCGCTTGCAGATGCATATGGTGCCCAAAGAGAACACAACTCTCTGCCTCTTGGCTCTTGTTGCATGAGGGAAGGTATATATATGCACTGATAGATGGAGATGTTTCTTGTCTATCTCCTATACCGCTTATGGGCAAGATTTAGTTTCATGCGTACTGATGATCACCTGCCTTGAATTGGTTTTCTCCAGGCTTTGATATTTCTTCTTTGTTCGTGTTTGATATGGACTTGATAATGTTTTTTTTCCTCAAAGAAGTTCTACTTTGTTAATTCATGCTCATGTCCACATACTAATGAGAAGTTTGTCGGTTTTTTTTGTTTTATTTTCTCCAAGAAGTTTCTCTTACTTACTGGAGGTAGGAAATATCAAACCATTGTGGTGTTTAACTGAAGCTAAAATTTCAAAAAAAAAAAAAACTACATGTCAGTTAAATTTCGAGATTCTATCATGGTCATAGGGCGTTTCAGTGAAAAGGCACATATGCTGAAGCATGCATGCCGGGAGATCGAGCAATGAGAATGAGACCGCGCGCAACAAGGACTAACAAAGATGTTCACAAATTCCTCCAATTTCAAAGAAATCTTTATGGTGGTAGTCCCCCTCACCATGTTTATCTTGTCCGGGCAGTTCATGCTCCTTTTTCTCAAAAAACATTGATTGACAACGCACTGACTGAGTAGCTAAATTACTCAAGATTTTATATTGCCTTGATTTTTCAAGTCTTCTTAAACACACACACACAGCACTTTTAGTGCTAATATGTGCCATATTATTGTTACCGTTTTACTGATGCTGCTGTTTTCCCTTGCCACTGTAATTTATTTACCTAAACTAATTATTAATTATTGCCTCCGTCGTCTTGGACTTATTTTGGGACAGATAGATGTACTACACTTTTAGTACTAAAATTGTATTTATGCTCCTTTCTTACATCACTGTGAAAATTGTCACTGGATAATGCATGGACGACTGACCAGATTATTACTCAAGATTCCATGTTATACCTTGGAACTTTTTGAAACCACAAAGTACTTGCAGTTGCAGCACCAACTTCTCATGCGTTTTCACTCTTCCTGTATTGGCTCTGAGTTCTTTTTTTGAAAGAGCACACAGCTGAAGGAAAAGAAAACTGATTGAAAAGGTGTCCTGGTGAAAGCTAGCTGTGGGCTGCAATGAGTAGATCTTTTGCTGGCGAAATGAAAAGGCACTACCAAAGAGGCCCTGAAACCTCAAATCGTAGTACCTGTACTTCCCGCTTTCCTTGCTGCAACACTGCCCTACTACCACCTCCGCGACACAGCTCCCCCCCGTCCAGTCGATCCCCAGCCAGCCAAAAGCAATGGCCGGCCGGCCAGGCGATGGCGATGGGACTTCCATTCGCCGCATGCCCTGGATCCTGGCCTGCTGGGTGGAGTGCTCCGTCCGGACGGAGGACACCATTGCTGTTGCTGCGCTGCGCTCATGACATCTCGGCATCTCGCCAACGAACGAACGCACGCACGCACGCACGCACGCCGGCGACGAGGTCAAGGGCGTTTCCTTAAATAGTCACGCGCCGCATGCCGTTCCCAGTGATTGTTCTTTTCTCCTGACCTGTGCCAGCCGCTCTGTCGGTCGTGTCCTGCGCCTTCGCTTGTGTGTGGTCTTGCTCTTGCAGCAGCACACCAGCAGCTGCTGCAGGCGGCAGTTGACAACTTGACATGATGGCCGGACGGGGCAGGCCGCTTCGTTCGCTTCGCTTACCCCTGAACAGTCGATCGGCCTGCGATCTGATGGCGATGGGTGTGTGTGCGTGCCTGAACTCTCTGAAGCCTCTGCTGCTGGTTCAGCGTGGGTGGGTGGACGATGCATCTTGTCACAAACCTGAAGCAGTGGAGCAGTGGAGCGCTGTCGCCGGCTGCACGCCTCCACGGCTGCACTGCACCGGCACAGCACAAGGAAATGGCGCCGTGACATAGAGGCCGGACTGCGCTTTTTGCCTGATGGCTCTTCCATCTGCTAAAATGTTGAGACACGGAACATCCATGCAGATCAAATCGCCTGACCCCATGGAGAAATCAATCAGTAGTACAAGAAGAACTATCGCAATGTTCAGAGCTTGAAAAAAAATCCTGGCTTGCCTTGTGTGTCCGTACACCCCCTCACAATGTTCTCGTCAGGCTCGCCATTGCCAAAAGCAAAGCGTGCAAGTGAAAATTCCATGGCGGCGAGCAGGTAAAATCGGTACGGATTGACCCCCCTCCCTCAAACTGTCAAAACAGCAACAGGCGTGAGCCCCTCAGCCGGGAGCGCATCCTCTGCAGTCGACTGCAGAGTGCTGCTGCCACTGCAAGTGGGCCCTCGCGCCCATCGGCCCCACGCGGCAGTGGCTGCAGTCGACTGCAGAGGATCCCAATCCCCCTCAGCCACCACCCGCATGTGCCGTCGTCTCGTCAGCGTTGGCGTCTCGGGTCCGATCCTGGGGCGTGTTTGGTTCGGAGGGCTAAAAATTAGTCCGCTACTGTTCACACGTTTGACCGCTAATTAGAGGTATTAAATCAAGTCAGTTTACAAAACGACCTCCACAACCCCCGGCTAAATCGCGAGATGAGTCTAATGAGGTCTTTGACCACACGATTAGAGAATGATTACTGTAGCATTACTGTGGCAAACCATGGATTAATTAATCTCATTAGATTCGTCGCGTAAAGTTGCACTCATCTGTGAAAAGGTTTTGCAAATAAACTTCGTTTAGTACCTCATGCATGAAAGATTTCTCGAGACTAAATTTTAGACTCTGTTAAACAAACACGCCCCTGGGCTCCTGGCAGTGGTCGCAGGTGGGGGACTGGGGGCCCTTCTGCCCCCACCTCGGATGGACGGGGGGCGCGTGCGCCATCGCGCACGGACGAAAGCGCACTGGATGACAGAGGGGAGAAAAGCTTTTCTGCTGGAGTGGTGATTTCGTTGTGGGGAAGAAAGCTGCGTTCTGTCGCTGCCTGTGGGCCGTCCCTGCGCGCACGGTGAGTACCGATCGAGCGCAGAAGGTGGAGCATGGCTTGACAGGGCATGGATGGAAGCAGACATGACCAATCACCTGCAATTCTGCATCAGCTTTTCAGGTTGTGCTTGGCTCATCCAGTGTTTGTATCCGGCATCTGGATTCCATTCGGTTAGTTAAGAGAACCTGGACACGCAGTAATTGGTAATCTTTGCTGACGATGATCCTGATCTTTCTTTGGTGTCCTGGTAAAACTTTTGGGACTTTGCTTGGGATTTGTTCAGCGGAACGCGATCAGTTTTTCATCAGGAAAATCTCGTCAGAGCGTGTGGAATTCCAAGGTCACGTTGTTATCCTGCTGCTACTTGCTTTGCTTCGGAGGATGAGGCTTTTCTGGCCCTTCAGTCCCGAGCTGGGAGTCATGGCGTTGGCCGTCTGAGCACTCTCAAATTCTCAATGCAGCGCTGGAGCTGCTGGGCGCTGGCCGTGATGGACGGCAGCGGCACCGGCAAGGCCACGATCTCCGGGCGATCTCCATGTCCAGCTTTTATCATACCTGACCTCGATCGGAGCCATTCATTTGCGCCGCCAGCGTCCACATTGGGTCGCCCAAGGATCGATATCTCCGGGGGCGTTCAAGGCCCAAAAGCGGTAAAAGCATGGTGTTAACACCGATTAAAGGCCCGTTTAGATGGGTGAAAAAGAGATTGAAAAGTGATGTATGAATAGTGTTGAAATAGTATTTCTTGTGAGAGAAGATGTGATGGATGTGATGAGAAACTAATAGTACTTTGAAGGGAAGAGAACAGAGCCGCATTACAAAATTTCAACTTGTTCGTTCGGCTGGTGGCTGGTGCTGATTTGTTCTGAGAGAAAAGTACTGCTGACTGGTTGCTGGTGGTTGGTTTGTTCTAAGAGAAAAGTACTGCTGGCTCTTGACTGATAAGCCAAACGAACAGGATGCAGATTATTTTCGTCGACCAAAAATTGGTCAGGTGTGTAACTAGAAAGACTGACGCGGCGTTACCGCGCCATGACATGTAGCCCACTGATGGGTAGAAAGGTTGGAGATATTTTGCCGATTTTAGGTGGTGGATTAATTCCATAAGACTTTAGAGTATTTGTTAGTTAAAAAGCATAGATCGTGAATTCATTGTGATAGAGTTAGGAGACTTTTCCAAAAAATTTTGAGTTGTGGATAGATTTGCAGAAAGTTTAGAGTCTTTTTCTATAAAAGTCTTTGGACCATGTATTGTGGGAGATGCATGGATCATGGGTTGATTATTATAATAAAATTACATGAGAGGTGGCTCGATTGAGGTAGATGTCGTCAAATTGTCTGAGAGGTGGCTTATGTAAATGGTAGTTTTGTAAAGCTTGAGCGGGGCTTCATTAAAATGTCTAAGCAGTGGTTGGGTTACTATTTATTTTTGATAAAGCTTGAGAAGGGTTTTATATAATTGGCAGCCCTCTTGGCATTCATTCAAAGCTCGAGGAGGTTTTCGTAAAGCTGCCTGAAATAAAATTATATTTTTGCAAAGTTTGATGGGGTTTTCATGAAATTATCTCTGAGGGTTGGACTACATATTAATTTCGATAAAATTTGAGAGAGATTTTGTAAAATTGGCCGCCATCTCGGCATTTCATAAAACCTAAGAGGTGGTTTGAGCAAATAATATTTTTTCAAAGTTCGAGAGGGTCTTTGTAAAATTACGTGATAAGGGCTGAACTACATATTAATTTCGACAACGTACGAGTGGTTTTTTTTTAACTGTCGAGCCTCATGGATGATCCGAGCCATCCATAAGCGATCGGACGGCTCTCCTTTTCTTGATGGTGTGGCTCAATGGGGTGGCAAAAATCTCCTCCACTTTAATTCTTTTAAAGAAACATGAGAGGTGTTTTGAGCAAATACTATTTCTGCAAAGTTCAAGTGAGTCTTTGTAAAATTATCTAAGTGAGGACTGGACTGCAGGTCTTTTCCGCTTACAGAATGAGAAAAACATAAATTTTTAATCATAAATCCCGCTCAATAGAATTGTGGGTCCCACAAACTAATATGTGTGGGTCCCACCTGATGTGGGTCCCACACGAATATCACTTGAATCCACGTGGGTCCCGCATGTGGGTCCCACCTAAACAGACTGGGTCTCGCATGAACAATATATGTGGATGATCCAAGCCATCAACCCGTGATCTGACGGCTATGGATTTCTTGATGACGTGGGGCAATGGTGGGGCAATCTACTCATATAGTTTTCATATTTCTAAACTCAACAACTTAAAAGTTATTCATGATTTATTTTCTCAATGTTTGACCAAAATATTTTTCAAAATATCAAGTTTTTTTAAGTGAGTACTCCTCCCATTCTAAATTATAGTTCGTTTGACTCTATTTCTCCAAATTTGACCACTCGTCTTATTTCAAAAATTGTGCAAAACATCATTTTTTTTGTTGTGGCTTGCTGTGTTAATGAAAGTTCTTCAATAATACTTAAATTTGACTATGTTTGCACAAATTTTTTAAATAAGACGATCAGTCAAACTTGTTGCAGTCATTTTTGCACTTGCTTTACCGTGTGTTTGGTTGGAGAGCGACGGGAGCGGAGCGGAGCCGACCCGCTCCCGCGGTTGTTTGGATGGGGAGCGGTGGGAGCGGAGCGGCTCCCGGGAGAATATACTCGCAAGATGTGGGTTCGCTCCGTCCCTCAAAATTCAAGGGACGGAGCCGCTCCGCTCCTGTTTCTCCTCTCTCGTCCGCCTACCGTCTCCCTCCCGTCTCTCTCATGTCTCTCGATCCGTGAGGACGGCGGCGGTGCGGGAGCTCGAGCTCACGACCACGAGCCCGTGAGCTGGCGACGGCGGTGGGGCTCACGCCCGGAGCTCGCGCGACGGCGGCAGATCTGCAGGGCGGGGAGGTAGATGGCCGGTGGGCCGCTGCGGCGTGTCCTGCTCCGCCTCCGCCCCGAAGGCCGGCGGCGCTCCCTGCTCCGCCTCCGCCCCGACAGCCAGCGGCGCGTCCTGCTCCGCCTCCTTCCTAGACACCAGCGCGACCTGCTCCTCCTCCCTCGACGCCGGCAGAGGCGCGGCTCTGCTCCGCCTTCTCCCTCAAAGCCCGACGGCGCCCTTTTCGTCCGCACGGCCCCTCCTCCCTCGAAGCCCGGCGGCGCACGGATCTGAGCGGCGACGGCGAGCTCGGGATGAGGATGAAGAAGAGGGCGTGTATGACATGTGGGATCCACTGAACCCTAAACCCTATGACATGTGGGACCCACTAATGGATTGAAAACCGCCATCCATTCCATATCTCATTCCTCCAACCAAACAAAAAAGAGGGTCGGAGCCACTCCAACCCAACATTTCTAACCAAACATGAGAAGGGTTGGAGCCGTCCCCAAAACAAGGGTCGGCTCCGCTCCGCACCTCCAACCAAACACACGGTTAGATAATTTGCTTGGGTGGGTTGGGGTGGGGTGCAGAGAGGGAGGGAGGATGGCGAGAGTGGCTAAGAAGACGTGGGCCATAAAAATGCTGGTCTGGGCCAGAGGACGTGAATATCTCGTATTGCTAATGGGCCCGAGGCCCAAGGGAAGGAGGACGTGGTGTCCTCCTGTAACGAACAACTAACATTTCTGTTCTGTCTCCTCAACCTCTGAAATCTGTGATTGTTGTACCATCCGAGGAGGTTCGTAACACATACATACTTGACTATTGTGGTAATCGTGAACAATTACGCATCGCGTCCAATAGATTCACGCGCTGCTGCACCATGTTCAGAGATCAAGTCATCAAGGCGTTCGTTCAAAGATAATACAATTCTGAAGCCTAGCTGTTCAGCGTTCACAGTCCAGGGTGGTCGAAGATCGGAGTGCCTAAGTATCTGGACATTTATTCGCGTAGTATAATTGAATCAATGATCAGATTTGCACTACGGAATCATACCCCCACTCCAGTCCCTACCATCAATGTGCTATCAGAGGGGGAGCTCTACTATCAGTGGACATATCACTCATGGCATAACACTTGAATTTCTCATGCACTGATACTCACTCTGATGCTACCACTACCACCCTACTATAACTCAACAACAATCTTGTGAACCCTCTCCTTGGGCATGTCCTCCAGCTGCAGCGTCAGCAGGCCGGACGAAGAATCATAGGAGAACTCCAGCTCAGATGAACCCATCATGCACTTTCTTGGCCTCACTGAGGAGTAGGCACCGAACCTTCCACAACCCCTCACTTCCATGCACACCAATCCGACAGCCTCGGAGCCAGAAGTGGAGCCGTCGACAAGCTTTGCACCGTCGAGGAGGTGGTAGGTCAGGCCTTCCACAGCGCCACCGCTGTTGAACATGTCGACCAGCCCAATGGGGGCGAACCTGAAGCCAGGCGCCAAGTCCTGCAATGGCACAATCCACAATTTCAACCTTTAGTTCACAAAAATTGCCAATCATTTGTGCCAAAAACATAGACGGCACCTTTTGCAGAACAGAATTGGGTGGAGAATTGAGCACGGACCTTGATCGGTGACACGGTGAGTATGTCGTGCTCCAAGACCTTCAGAGAGATGGGCAGTGCCGCGCCGTTCGGGAGGATGACAAGGTCGCCGCTGTCATGACGGTACACAGCACAGTCACCCTTCCACTCGGGGTCCGTCGATGCCTCGGAGATGTGATGGACGTCGCTGCTCTTGACGCCGCAGGTCAGGGCCTCGGTGCCGGTCTGGTGGAAGATGTTCTTCTTCTCCACGGAGCTCCACGCTGCTCCCTGGCAGTTGTACACGCCCAGCACGCCGGTGAACTTGTTCATGTTCCAGATCTTGAGCAAGCTGCAGGAAGGATGCCATGGCATGGAACTGTCTGTCAGAATACATGCTCCACGCACCACCTAGCCTGTGAACAGACCAGAACTGCAGAAATGGGGATTGAGCACACCTGATGCCGTCGCGTGCCGGGTCAGTGAACAAGCAATCCTTGGTCGGCCGGCCTGGCAGACGTGCGCGAAGAATGGAGCCGTCTGGCAACACAATCTTCTTCAGCAGCTCGAAGTTGTGCTTCCCTGGTGCATCACTGCAAATTCATCGCCAAAACACACATGTCAGCTACATGATGTTCCATGGGGCAAAGCATCACATTTTCTCAGGAACAAAAAAGTAGAATGAATTGGCAACCTGACATAAACGGGGCCGCCACTAATCGCACGGGCTGAACCGTGGTAGTCGCCGGCCGGGTGAAGTGAGTGGAACATATCCCAATCTGGGAGCATGAACTCGCCCAGGAACACGCTGTTGTACGCCACCGAGGCGATGTGGATCGTGTGTGAGACGGGGTCCCTTGGGTAAAAATCATCCGAAGCCCTCACCACCGCCGTCTGCTTGGAGCTGCGCATGGGCCACATCACAGGACGATCAAATTAAATGGTCAAATTTCAAGGTTGGAATCGTAGAAACAGATGAATCGGATTGCGTACCAGTAGAGGGCATCGGTGTTGTGGCTCATGCAGGCGATGATGCCGTTCTCCGGGAAGTTCTTGGCAACAGAAGCGTCGAGCGCCTGGTGGTACTGCCTGGTGAGCTGCACGCGTCCGCCATGGCCGGCGCCGAGCGTCTCGAGGATACACTGCACGTCCACCTTGACGCCGTCGACGCCAGCAGCGGCGAGGTACGAGTGGAGCTCGTCGTAGAAGCGGTACACGGCGCGAGGGTGCACAAGGCCGAGCCCCTGCAGGGTGAGCACGTCAGTCTTCATCCCGGGCTCGTTCTCCACGACGCCAGGCGACACCTTGGGGAACTGCAGGCTCGAGCGATAGTGCTCCGTCCCGGCTGCACCCGGGCGGACGCCGCCCCAGTAGCCGGTGATGGCGTGCCAGACGTAGACGTACTTGAGCCCGTACTGCTCCTTCGCCGCGCGCACCACCGTCTTGATGCCGGCAGCCGGATCGTCGGCGTTCTGGAACTTGCTGTTCTCCTTTATGCCGGTGAGCCGGGACAGGCGGGGCGGCTCGTCCCCGCCAGCGGGCTCGTCGGAGGCGGAGTGGTCAGTGCCGACGGACTGCCAGCCGTCGTCGATGATGACGAACTTGGGCGGCGCCCCGCCGGCGATGAGGCTGCGGAGCCCGGCCTCGACGCCCTCCTGTGTGACATCCTGGTAGAAGGCGTCCCAAGTGCACCAGCCGAAGTAGTCGACGATGCCCGGGAGCTTCTTCTCGGCGCGGACCCGGAACGTCTTGAGCGCGGACTTGGCCGCGGCGACGGCGCCGGCGATGGCGGCGAAGGGGTCGGACTCCGCGGCGCCGACGAAGAGCGCGCGGTCGAAGGACGCCGCGCGCGTGTCGGCGTCCCCGCTCTCGACGCAGAGCTCCAGCGCATCGCCCGCGCCGCCCTGGAGGCTTGCCCGGAACGCGCCCTCCACGAGCGGGAGGAACACGACGTACGCCGTCGCGGCGTCCTCGCCGCCGGCGCCCCTGGACTCGACGAGCAGGAACTGCGTCTCGAGCGGGACATCGCCGCCTCTCCCCCCCATCCGCTGCGCCATCCACCAAAGCTTGAACCGGAAGCACGCCATGAACCGCACGTCCCTGCCGAATCGACAGAATCAAACAATGCCAATCGGCACCGATATGGATTGGGGGCAGAGGAAAAAAACCATTCTTTACTCCCCTCGAATTCTAAGATTCAGGATGGAATCGAACCTGAGGGCGCCGAGGGAGACGACGTGCCGAGCAGCCGGCTCCGCGAAGTCTGCGCCGATGAAGACCCCGTCGACCGCTCCCCCCGCCGCGGCCGACGACGCCACCACCGCGTCGGGAACGCCGGACAGCACCGTCCGGCCGCAGACCGACAGCGTGCCGCCGGCGAGCTTGACGGACGAGGTTATCGTCATCTCCTCTCCCTGCCTCTTACTCCGCGGCTGCTGGGACGGGGAGACGACGTCGTTCGGTGCCGGCGCCGGCGACGGCCCCTTGGTCGCCGCGAGAGTCCTAACAAAGGAGCACCTGCTTCCGCACCCACCACAAGCAACAACTCTAAGATCGGGGCCCAGAGCCCCAGAACAACCTGGAGAGAGATTGATACGACAAGAAGAAGAAGAGATTCCGATCGGATCCGGGATGGATCCGCACGCACCGTGGAGGAACGGCGGCGGGGAGAGGGAGTGGGCGCGGGGAGGAGGAGGATGCGAGGAGCAGCGGGCGGGGAGGGAGGGTATATATACGGCGCGGCAGCGGCAGAGAAGACGAGGGGGCAGAGGAAGCAGGGGACGACGCGGAGGAGGAGGAGGAGGCGACGGCCCTGGTGCAGCTGGAGTTCATCAGCCTGCGCGCCATCGCGGACATCAGCGGCGGCGGTTTAAATCCGTTTGCTGCTGCTGCCGCCAGCAGCTCGCGTGCGCGCGCGCACGCTATCGACGTGAGTCACGGGACCGGGCTGGATTGGGCGAGCTAGGCGGTGGGTGAGGTGAGGCCAGTGGGCTGGGCACTCCGCTCCTGTTCATAGGCGGCAAGGCAAAGGTTTCCGTTTGGGATCGTCCAAGTTAGCAGCGGACTCCACCACCAACCAAGTGGCCGCCATGTGGGGGCCGCGCGGCGTTTGGTGGCTCGAGAAGGAACGGGAGGTGGACGGAAGAGCCGGTGGCGCCACGGGATTGGCTCCCGGGGATCGAAATCGAACCTGACTCGCGCGGCGGCGGCGGCGACCAAGCGGGGCGCGCGGAGCCGAGCGAGGACGCGGGGTGGGGAGAGACCGAAAACACAAAGCGACGCGGCGCGACGGGTCCGAGGCTGCCACGGCGGATCCGCGGTGGATGGATCAGATGCCAGCAGGGCAGGACCGGGTCAAAGTTGGACGTGCGCTCTGCGCTGGCGCGCCAATCCGCCGAGGAGGCCCCCAGCTGCGTGCTTCGTCAGCACCGCCGCCGCCGCCGTCCGCGGTCCGCCGAACCAGATCTGGGGGGACGCGACGCGAGCGATGCAAAAAATATTTTCGTGTACTGTGTGTTCGAGCTGATTTGCCTGCGTACAGCTAGAATTGGAAATTGTTGCCGGCACGACTTTCGTACGGATATTTTAAATCTCTTGCCCGTGCCACGTCGGCGCCAATCATGCTCTCCATGGAGCAGCTGTCTACAGTACTACCCTGTTGAAGAAAATATAAAAGTCAGCTGAGGGCTCGACGCCGAGGCGGCTCGGCTTATTTGATCTAGCTCGCTAGTCAAACGAGGCAGCTCGGCTCGGTTCATTAACAGAACGAACAAAAAATCTGCTCAACTCGTCTCACTAACAGCTCGAGCTAGCTTGTTTGGCTCACGAACTAGCAGCTTGTTCGTTTGGCTTATGAGCTACTAGTCAGCAGTATTTTTCTCTCAGAATAAATCAGCCACCAATAACCAGCCAGCATTATTTTTTTCTTGGAACAAACCAGCACCAGCCACAAGTCATTAGCCAAACGAGATGAATGTACATGAGATTCGTATTATATTCAAAATAAAAAAATATAGTCGCTAGTAGGAAAAAATAATTATTGCAAGAACTAGAGGCAATCAACTGCTAGCTACACGGCTTGTGTGTGATCTCATTTGCTCGTTCATCGTGCGACGTCAGGAAGATCAAATGATGGACCCGTCAACTGGCAGGGAAGAGAAACCTCTCTCCTAGGTGATCATGAGCAAATTAAACGAATATAATTTAAGCATATGAGCTAAGCTGATGGAACTTTGTGAAACAGAGCAGGCGAACAGTTGACTTTCTTTTGGTTTCCTATGTTGAAGTTTTGACCATATAGCTCGGTTGGCTCATGCGCAGTTCACGAGCCGGCTCGAGCTAGCTTGTTAGTGAAACGAGCAAAAATTATTGCTTTTCTCGTTAAAAAATTCACAGAGTCGAGCTGAGCCTAGTGGAATTATGATCAAGCTGAGCTGGCTCGCGAGTTCCTGACTTGACGTCCAGCCCCTGAGGTCTACTACTCCTACTTGCTTGAGTGCTTGTTGAAGAAAATCAGGCACGTCAGCTTGGCAGCTCTACCACCAGTACAAGGCACGCTCGACTTCGACTAGCACGCCACCGTATGGAAGACGGCGACCAAGTTCATGCTATTCGTTTAACCACTACACGGTGTTATCTCATTAGACTTGGAAGACACGCAGCATCATTAGGTGGAGAGCGCAACTCCCTCTCTACAGGGTGGTACTGTCATTTGGTACAGATCTTTTTCGTCATCGGCTTTGTCTTTGGCTACGTAAAGCTCGACCGCCTTTCACGGGCTTCCATCGACCTCTTCTCTGCTCTGACGCTTCGCATCTACATCTTTGATCGTCGGAGATGTTTTCTATAGGAGTTGAAAGCCCACTTATACCTCAGCTCCAGCCGGGCGCGGGGGCAGGTCGCCCATGGCCGTCGGGCGAGCGCAAGATCCGCCCAGGCGCGGGCAAGCTTGAGCTCCGACCGAGGCGCGGCGTGGAGGGGAGCTTTAGGAGGCGGCACACGTGGCCCTCCCCTCCCATCCGCCGCCTCCGCGGAGGAGCTCTAGGTGTCGCGCCCGTGGCCGCGCAAATCGAGCTCCGGGGCCGGCGGATCGAGCTCCGATCGAGCGAATCAAGCTCCGGACGAGGCTCGAGAGATGCGGCCGGCCCTTGTGGCAGCGACGCCCTGGGCGTGGAGGAGACGACGAGCGCGAGCTATTGGCCCGGCGGGGGCAAAGCGCGAGCTCCGGCCGAGCGTGGAGGAGACGACGTGAGGGAGATCGAGCTTCGGCCAGGTGCGTCGCCGACGAGCTCGGGTTCCGACCTTTGGCTGGGTGCATCACCGGCGAGCGCAAGGCGACGACGCAGAGGGGTGCGGCGGGCTGGACCGGCGGTCGCGGAGGGTGCAGCGAGCGGGACCGGCGGGCGCGGAGGCGTGCTCCGTGCGGCCGTTGTTCGCGGGGACTGGAGAGGAGGTGGCTTTGCGCCATGGCGCGCGGTGCAAACTGCCCAACGACTGAGTAGGGGCTCCCTTCTCCACCCGCAGGAGAAGGAGCCGAAGGGGGGAAGTAGGGGGTGAATAGTGATAGAGGTTGTAGTTAGGATTCTGTTGGAGTTCATTTTTTTACTCTCAGCCCCTACTTTTTGAGTAGGGGCTCTGTTGGAGTTGCTCTGAGCAGCCTGAGACGTCAACCGAGCTTCTCCTTGCTCTCGACGTCGTCGTCTTAAGTGTTTCAAGGATTTGTAATCTTTCAACCACCTTTTTTTAAAGGTGTTCATGTAACATTGTATTTCCTTGTTTAATATATGTATCAATGTTGTTGTCGAAAAGAAAAGACTAGCACGCCACCTATGCATGACGCGTGATGCCTGAAAGGTACTTAGCTTCAAATTGTAGGTTACTAAGTGATACCTTACGCGTTGCTGCGGAATTTATTATTTGTTAAATAAAATTTTAAGATGAAATATGAAATAGAAACACTAAAGTGATTACGTACCAACCGTATGCACTTGATAAACTACTACAAGTCTACAAGGCACGCTCAAGTAAAAACATCAAAGTGATTACATAGCAACATTCTTTTGTAAACACCATTATACATGAAAGTATGTTTATTTTGTTGAGAGAGAATCATTGTTAAATGATTGATTCTACATGTATTTCTACATACTGTGAAAAGTTTTTGGCGTGCTACCCACAAGGACATGTTATTTGTCTCAGAAAATTGGTTGAAGACATAAATAAATGATCTAGTGAATGGTGACATGATATATAGTGGATGGTGACATGTGTAACTTGTATGTTGAGAGAAGTAAGTTAATTATGACCCTTAGTAGGGTTCTCCTGTATAGATATAGATGATTATAGATCTCGAGATTTAAATTTTTATTATACTAGTCCATCATCCTGTGCTCCCGCACGATCTATTTTTTTTAATTATAACACACATACCTTAATTATTATATTATATACCAATAGTATTACAAAAGATTATTTGAGAATCATAATTTGATTTATTTTTTTAATATAGGTCATTTGGATTCAAATTTAGGGTTACCTCATGTTATTTTGGTGTAAATTTTAAAAGGTTATTTTAAGTTATTTTTAAGTATTAGTGGTGGAGTGTTTATTTGTAAATTTAGAGGTTATATTAAATTATTTTTATAACGACAAAAGTGGGCAATTTTTTATAAAGATTAGAGGGTTAGTTTAGTTTAGTTTATTTTATGTAATGGCAGAGGTGAGTAATTTAGATATAGGTTGGGGTTTACTTTAGACTAATTTCATAATGACATATGTTTGTAATTTTTAAGAAAACGTAGTAGATTTAGTGATTGTGATGATTTGAGTCTACTGATTGATAGTCACATATTTTGCTTTTCTTGTGAGAATTTCTAAGATTTCTCTATTTTTCTAGAGTGTCAATCTAGGATCCTATGTGGCTTCACCCGAAGACTTCAAAAGGAGTCTTCAATTTTTACTCCCTCTGTCCTAAAATAGAAGCCCATCTCACTTCCCGAGGAGTCAAACTCTTTTGAAGTTTGACTAAATATAAAAAAAATAATATCAATATTAGTATGTTAAAATAAGTTTATTATGAAAATATATTTCACCACTAATCTAATTACACTTCTTACACATCATAGACATTATTAATTTTTTATATGTATTTGGTCAAATTTGTAAAAGTTTGACTTCTTATAAGCGAAATGTGAGACGGAGGGAGTACTAGTAAGATATGTGTATATACGACTTACAATTTGGAAACTAAGGGAATACCACGCAATAATGTGATTATTGTATTACTGCTCAGAAGAGAGAATGATGCGTGACGAGATGGCCGACAAGGAGAGGTCTCTGATGCGTACATGCGTGCGTACCATACGTGGGATGTGGGCAGGTTGGAAGCTAGCTACTCGTTGACACGCAGAGTATTATTAGTGCACTATTATAAGCTTGAGTGCTTGACTGCATGTCCGTTGTCATTTGTTCCTGATGATTTCTACCATGATGGATAGATGAGTGCCATTGGAATGAAACTCTTTTCGTAGATGATGAAACTTTTCATTCTTTCTTCTCATGAAAATCTTATCAAATCAGCAAAATTAATGATGTGGTTTGAAATGTAAGGCACACCAAACTTTTCACGAAACTCCCACTGATACTCAGCGAGCAGTTTGTCAAACTAACTTAGCATCCATCTAATTTCGGTAAAATAAAAAAAATAGCTTCCAACAATTTGGCAAAGCAACTTGACAAAAATAGAAAACTTGACAAAACTCACCTCCCCACACGGAAATATACGCACACCGATCCGGGTTGGCATCAACGTTCCTCCCACGCGCCAAGTCAGGTGGGAGGGTGAAAAAAATAAAGAATAGAGAAAACTTCCTGATGCAACAAGTAGAGGTGGAATGACATAAACATAATTTTGTTTCTCGCTCAGATTCCTGATGTAAGTTAGATTTGTGTTTGACAAGTGAATTATGTCAAACTGTTGGAGACGAGCTCTTTTTTTACATGACATATCTTTTTAGAAGTTAACAAAACATAAAATTTGCTAAGTAAAATTTGGCAAACTATTAGAGATGGGGCTAGCCTAATCTTATGACTCGAGCACTTATTAGGGCGTTCCAATCTGGCTAAGCTAATAGAATTAATTTTTTATTTATTAAACATTGGACGAGAGACTATCTAGGAGCGAAGATAGCTTGTTCATTTCCCAATACAATATCCTCTCACAACACAATACTCGGGACTGATGCACACTCTAAATCCATCAGGTACCATCCTCTCACAGCACAATATTCAGGACTGCTGCACACTCTCTTCTCTAAATTCATCAGGTAAAGCTCGTGCTACCTCGTACGTCGTACCATTGGAGACGCTCGCACCGGGGCCCTGACCCCTTGCAACGTCATTTCTGTATTCTCATTCTGCATGATGGCTGAGCTGATCACTTGCAAGTTGCAACACTAATTAATCATACTAATAGACAAGAAGCTAATCGCAAGTTGTGCCCCTCTAAAAGCTACAGCTACGGCCTACGGCCGGAACCAAAAGATCTTCAGAAATAAAGCTCGCCGTGATCAGAAACAAACACAGCCACAGCTTGACAGCCTGACGACAGGCACTTGCAGACACCCATATGCACAGTTGCTGCAACTAGACTCTCTGCATCTCGCTCGTGCCACTTCAGGATTGAGGCCTTGTTTAGTTGGCAAAAATTTCTAACATTTTCTTCACTCTCTCTCCATCACATCACATTAAATACGTCAAAAGACATATGTTCGGAGTATTAAATATAGGTAAAAAAATAACTAATTACACAGTTTGGATGTCCTTTGCGACACGAATCTTTTGAGCCTAGTTAGATCATGGTAGGATAATATTTACCACAAACAAACGAAATATGCTACAAGAGTTCCAAGAGTTAAAAAAGCAAATTTTTCAACCAATAAACAAACAAGGCCCTGAGAAAAAAAATCTCGTCGAGGCCGACCTCGAGCTGAACGGCTGAGAGACGGCGGCGGTTGCTGACTGCTCCATGCATGGCGGTTGGTGGCGCGGCTGGACGAGAGGCGAATTGGTTATGGGGCCTTGTTTAGTTCGTGATAAAATCTGCTTTTTTAACGTTTTGAACTACTGTAGCACACTGTAGCACTTTCGTTTGTTTGTGGTAAATATTATCCTACCATGGTCTAACTAGACTCAAAAGATTCGTGTCGCGAAGTACATCAAAACTGTGTAATTAGTTATTTTTTTACCTATATTTAATACTCCAAATTTATGTCTTTTGACGTATTTAATGTGATGTGATGGAGAGAGAGTGGAGAAAACGTTAGAATTTTTAGCAAACTAAACAAGGCCCGGGTCGAAAATCCTAGTTATGGGTTATCTATTCTTGTGGCAGATCGGATCAGATATGTCGCCAATGGACGGTTGTGCTTGTACCTTGCCCACTTGTGCTAAATTTCCTGAGTAGCACACAGTGTCATAAACCGTACAGTAGGTTAAAAATGGAATGGGGGTAAAATATCAACATCGAGTGATTGCTTTTGCTGCTGTGCTGCACCATGTGCATAATACTGGAAGTTGAGAAACTGACAAAAAATATGCATATACAAGAAGAAACATTGCCTGAAAATATCTTCTATCCTTCTTGGATCATCAATTCATGGAACCGAACTTGATCGATCCCTTTGACCACCGTGCATCATCAATTTGGATCTGCGGTTGGGAGATTTCTTGTATAGCCCCACTTTTGTCCCTTTTCTGCCACGCGGGCATTCTGCTACTGTGCAAATGTTACGTCTTCAGGCTACGCACATCTTGAGGCTCTAGTCCACAGTACAGATTGTGCAGGTATAGTATAAATGTATAATGATATTGCTCGCCTTCTTATTAGTGTTGGATGTAAGAGCATTTGAGGCGAGCCTTCATGCGACCATACAAACTTTTGGTGGTTACTTCAGCCTTGCGGATATTTCTTCATAGCAAATCTCTCCTCTTTGATTTTGTACTCGATGCTATCTGATCCTGACATTGCAGCTTCTGGAACAATTTATATGCGGACCTTATTGAGAATAACCCTATTTTTTTAGAAAATGCCAAGCAAACTGATCAACATGTGTTGTGAGCCGTCCTTGTTTTTGTGTTGGTCTTGGTGTTATCCAAATGGGGATCCTGGTTGTGTGAGTTGCAGCTGAATAGAGGTAGGCAGTTAGCCTAGTTTTTTGGTGGTGTCTATGGATCTAGACAGGTACTTAGTCGAGTAGAGTTAACATGTTAGTGTTGTTGCTTTCAGTCGTTGGAAATTGTTTCTCTGAAAAACGTCCGTTGGTACCCCAGCAGCTTTCAATAAAGCTGAGTGTAATGCTTTTGGGGGTCTAAAAAAATCTGATCATGTGTTTCGTTAGTCGTAATTCTTAGCTGTAAAATATATACCATCAGCATCCACTGCAGGAAAGTACTTCTAATAAGATTGCAATTCCAATCTCTATGCCCATTCTCAAAATAAGTCAGTGATCCATCTGATAAGGCAAGATACATTTTTCTACCCTGAAAGAAAAAAGTCGTATATTTGGTTTCTGATGGTCATAGTTCATAGCATTCTAAGAATATAAATTGATTGGCTGGAGTTAGCGATAAGGCCAAAGTGACACAACATTCGCTCAAACTCCGATCCGTCGTCCGTGAGCGCGCAGGCTGACTCAGCTCACCGTTCCCATTCTCCTGTCATCCTTGCCACGCACTTCGCGACCTCCTTCGGTGCGTGCCATCCACCATTGTTGCTGTTGCAGTCTTGATGTTGTTCTAAGGTCTTTTAGTCCTGAGGTTGTTTTGCTGTTAGCCCATCCTAGTCGCAGAGTAAGAGAGACGAAGAGGAGATGACGATCACATCATCCGTCAAGCTCGCCGGCGGCACGCTGTCGGTCTGCGGGAGAACGGTGCTGTCCGGCGTGACACCCGCCGTGGTGGCGTCCTCTGCGGTGGCGGGGGGAGCGGTCGACGGGGTCTTCATCGGCGCCGACTTCGCCGAGCCGGCCTCCCGCCACGTCATCTCTCTCGGCGCCTTAAGGTTCGGTGATGATGACCGTGAGAACACGAGAGAAATGGCATGCTTTCGATCCATTCCGTACGCATTTGATCCGATTTTGGATTTGGGGACGATGGCGCAGGGGCCACCGGTTCATGGCGTGCTTCCGGAGCAAGCTGTGGTGGATGTCGCAGCGGATGGGTGACAAGGGCGGCGACGTCCCGCACGAGACGCAGTTCCTGCTCGCCGAGTCCACGGCCGGCGAGGACGCGGCGGCGGCGTACGTCGTGTTCCTCCCGCTCGTGGAGGGCGCGTTCCGGGCCAGCCTCCAGGGCGGCGCGGGCGGCGACGCGCTGGAGCTCTGCGTCGAGAGCGGGGACGCCGGCACGCACGCCGCGTCCTTCGACCGCGCGCTCTTCGTCGGCGCCGCGGAGTCGGACCCCTTCGCCGCCATCGCAGGCGCCGTCGCCGCGGCCAAGTCCGCGCTCAAGACGTTCCGGGTCCGCGCCGAGAAGAAGCTCCCGGGCATCGTGGACTACTTCGGCTGGTGCACCTGGGACGCCTTCTACCAGGATGTCACGCAGGAGGGCGTCGAGGCCGGGCTCCGCAGTCTCGTCGCCGGCGGCGCGCCGCCCAAGTTCGTCATCATCGATGACGGCTGGCAGTCCGTCGACACCGACCAGCCAAGCACCGACGACCCCGCCGGTGAGACCAAGCAGAAGCAGCCACGCCTGCCTCGGCTCACCGGCATAAGGGAGAACAGCAAGTTCCAGAGCGGCGACGACCCGGCCGCCGGCATCAGGACGGTGGTGCGCGCGGCGAAGGAGGAACACGGGCTCAAGTACGTCTTCATCTGGCACGCCATCACCGGCTACTGGGGCGGCGTCCGCCCGGGCGCCGCCGGGATGGAGCGCTACAGCTCCACCATGCAGTTCCCGGAGATCTCGCCGGGCGTCGCCGAGAACGACCCCGGCATGGTGACCGACTGGATCACGGCGCAGGGGGTCGGCCTGATGCACCCGCGCGCCGTGTACCGGTTCTACGACGAGCAGCACGCGTACCTCGCCGCCGCCGGCGTCGACGGCGTCAAGGTCGACGAGCAGTGCATCCTGGAGACGCTCGGCGCCGGCCACGGCGGCCGCGCGCTGCTCACGAGGCAGTACCACCAGGCGCTCGACGCCTCCGTCGCCAAGAACTTCCCGGAGAACGGCATCATCGCGTGCATGAGCCACAACACCGACGCCCTCTACTGGTACTGCATCAGCCGTAGAACGAATTGTATCCGTTAATTTCATGGTATTTTTCACGGAATCATTGACCAATTTCATCGTGATTGTGCTGTGGCGCGACAAATTAATCGGCAGTTCGAAGCAGACGGCGGTGGTGAGGGCGTCGGATGATTTCTTCCCCAGGGACCCCGCATCACACACGGTCCACATCGCCGCGGTGGCGTACAACAGCGTGTTCCTCGGCGAGTTCATGCTCCCGGACTGGGACATGTTCCACTCCCTCCACCCCGCCGGCGAGTACCACGGCTCGGCTCGTGCGATCAGCGGCGGCCCCGTCTATGTCAGGTAGCGATCGATCGGTTCACCCACCTTCACCAATCTTCATTGGAATTCGAAGCTGAATTGTGTTCTTGGTAAATGGACATGCAGTGATGCCCCCGGGAAGCACGACTTCGAGCTGCTGAAGAAGATCGTCTTGCCGGACGGCTCCGTGCTCCGGGCGCTTCTGCCTGGCCGGCCGACCAAGGACTGCCTGTTCACCGACCCGGCACGCGACGGCGTCAGGTGACGACAAAGTCCCCTTCATTCGCGGCATCTTGATTTTTTCGCACGTGTCCTGTTTCTGACATTGCTCTTTGTCCTGCAGCTTGCTCAAGATATGGAACATGAACAAGTTCACGGGCGTCCTCGGCGTCTACAACTGCCAAGGCGCGGCGTGGAGCTCCGTGGAGAAGAAGACCGTGTTTCACCACACCGGCGCGGACGCCCTGACCTGCGGCGTGAAGAGCAGCGATGTCCACCTCATCTCCGAGGCCGCGACGGACGCCGAGTGCTGGAGCGGGGACTGCGCCGTGTACCGCCACGGCGGCGGCGACCTCGCCGTCCTCCCCGACGGCGCGGCGCTGCCCGTGTCGCTCAAGGTCCTCGAGAAAGACATCCTCACCGTGTCGCCGATCAAGGCGAGCACCCAACGCCATTCTGATCTCCATTTCTGGTGCTAAACTTTCTCCTCTGTAAACTGATTAACTGACGGAGCCATGGATGGCGCCATTGCAGGACCTGGCACCCGGGTTCAGGTTCGCCCCGATCGGGCTGGTCGACATGTTCAACGGCGGCGGCGCGGTGGAAGGCCTGACCTACCACCTCCTCGACGGCGCAAAGCCGGTCGGCGGCGATGGCTCGGTTTCTAGCTCATCAGAGGCCGTCGGATTGGTGTGCATGGAAGTGAGGGGGTGCGGCAGGTTCGGCGCCTACTCTTCTGTCAGGCCAAGGAAATGCACGCTGGGCTCAGTTGAGATGGTGTTCTCCTACGACTCTTCCTCCGGGCTGGTGAGTCTGCAGCTGGAGGAGATGCCCAAGGAGAGCGTTCATCACAAGATAGTCGTTGAGTTGTAGACGTGCAGTGTGCCAGTGTAGTAGCATCAGGAATTGGTACAAAGCAGTCAAGCAGAGTCCCTGCTATATCTCCTTCAGATTTGTGTTATGTGCTTGTCTTCCCTTGCAGAAAACTGTGGCTCTGTGCCTCTGTTTACCAGCATGATAAGGACACGTACGATAGGTTGCTTGCTTGCTTGATCGTGCATGCCCATAACAGGCTTGATTAAAGATTTTCTTTCTTTCTTTTCTTTTTGAGGGGACTACGACATGTAAGAAGTCGGTCCGAATAATTTTATTGATATGCAAAGTTGCACTACAAATTTAGCTAGACAATTGCTGAAGCAACATGCGAGAGGGTGCTTCTTGCTTTGACTTCCTCTTCTTAGCTACCTTCTTCTGATGCTTGATCTTTGTAATATTCATTTGTTGATGATGATGTCATTCTCTCAAATGTACATTGGAGCTACTGTAACTATACATGCTAATCTTCTTCACACACTTGAAGATCTCGTTAAGCAATTTAATACTTCCCCGTTCCAAATTGTAGGTCGTTTTATTTTTTTAGTTCATAATTATTTGTATGTATGTAGACGTAAGGTGCATAATAAAACTATGCATCTAAAAAGTTAAAACGATTTACAATTTGGGGATCACGTATGGAAATGATCACATATGGAAAGGTAATTCGCAGGTTGCGCCATCACTTGCACTTGTCCACTAGTTCCTTTTTCTTGAGGCACTAAACATTGGGCTCCTTCTCCTTGTCGCGTTCCGCCATTACTTGCATTTCTAGACGACACAGGTAAAGTAAGGTCGCGACGAATGTTCGGGTGAAGTATCGTCCCCGAAGAGGGGCCACAATCCCGCAAACCAGAAAATAAACGAAAAGCTACGAACAACACCGAAGCGAAACAACCTTCGGGCGAGTCAATGAACACCCATCTGATCCCCCTTCCATTCCTTGAGCTCTCCTTTTTTTTAGAGCCGTAACGTTTACACTTTACAACTCATGTTCTTGCTTTTTTACAATATGCGAACCATCTCGAAGGTATTTTAGTAAACTCACATGACCAGCACAACTCTAACTTTACAACTCATCACTTTGAACAACTTTACAGCATGTCAGCCCCCGCGGCATGCTTCGCTGGCCCTGATCTTCGACTTTCAGCCTTGCGGCTCACTCCTCTCCGAATTCTCAGGCCCCATCTCCGCGTCGAACCTCGTGCACTCATATTTCGTTGGCCTTGACTACGCCTCCCGAAGTCCCCGCTCTTCGTGTTACTTCCTCCCCTCGCAACTCCTTGAGGTCCCATATGAGGCAACCTTTGCCACGAAGACCTGAATCTCCGTCCCCGCTCGTGCTCTTTGTCAACCTGCGGATCTTCGCACCCGAAGATTGGGGTCTTCGCGCTTGAAAATACAACCAAACACATGGTAGGAGATAAGACGGAAAATATTTTCCCTAACAACGAACACATCATCCCCGGCAGCGAGTGCGGGGGGCAACACCGTCGGCGCCCAAGACCACGGGGGCGAGGGCCACCGCTGTTACCAGTGGTATTCTTAGCAGAGCAGGGTTCGGCGCTCGGGCCGGTGCGGCACCCGCGGAGAGGGCCGTGGGTGGTGTTGTGGCTAGAGCGGCGACGACGACGATGGCGCAGAGCGCCGCCACGGCGTCCAATCGCCGGTCCTGCACAGTGAGTGGCGGAGCTGCAACCTAGGCTGCCCTGGCCAAGGCCCTATTAGTGGCCCAACAAAAGCTACAACCACTCCTTAATATTTGGCCCAAAGATCAAGTGTTGCTCCAGCCCAAGCTCAAAATTTGGGCCCTCGAAGGAGAAAGCATGCAGCTGCAAGAGTGAGGCTGAATTTAGGCTCTAGTCATCAACAAAAGCTGGCTCCACCACTGATCCTGCAGCATCACACTAAGCACTATCGCCATGGGTAGGATCGTTGCTATGGCGCCTGGGTTTTGCGGAAGTTGGGTCGGTTTAAAGCCCTTGTGATGGCGGCATGGCTGCTTCCTCAAATCCGTATCCGTTCACTCAAGCTAGCCTGAATCTACTTATTAATTATTGTGCAGAAAATGTTGCACTTAATTACTACTAAATCGCTGCTAATCACCAGTTCATTAGTTGAACTGCTTGTTGTCTGATTGCAGCTGGAGTCGGGTCGGCCAGGCAGCGGACGTGCAGGGCTACCACCTCCTCGAATCAGTTGACTTTAGCATGTGCGTGCAACATATATGAAATCGTACAAATTATAAACGTGGATAGTGGACAATAGTGTCAAGTCGAGAACTCGAATCCTGCAACTGAGTTTCTGGGATTTTCCCAAGATTTACCGGCGTTGTGCGTTAAGTGGTAAGCGGTGTTCCCGTCAACAACGAGACGCCAATGGTGATTTCAGGAATCTCCGAATTTACCGGGTGCTCAGTCCTTCGAAGGTGCTCATAAAGATAGGATTTGTGTACGTATGTTCATAAGGATGAGTGTGCGTGCGTATTATGAGTCTGCGTGCATGTGTAATCTTTTAAACAAAGTTTAGTTTGCTACACACATACAAAATAGATAGTACTATTGTTCCGTACGCGACCAAGGACTGTCTGTTCACTGACCCGAGTGGTGGAGCGGCCACTGCGTCGTGTACCACCACACCTGCACCCCCCCCCCCCCTCCCGTCAGCGTAGCGCTGCTCATGTCGCTCAAGCTGTTTTCTGATGCTAAAGTTTCTCCTCGGTAAATTAACTGACGGAGCCATAGATGGCGGCATGGCGCCATTGCAAGACCTGGCACCCAGGTTCAGGTTAGCCCCGATTGGGCTGCTGGACATGTTCAACGGCGGCGGCGCGGTGGAAGGTCTGACCTACCACCTCCTTGACGGTGCAAAGCTGGTCGGTGGCGATGGCTAGGCTTCTAGCTCAAATGCCGTCGGATTGGTGTGTGTCAGTGGTATTTTCACCTAGAGTAGGGATTTAGGAGAAATCCCTGTTTAGAGATTCGGTCAGAGGAAAGTCCGCGTACTTGAGCAGGAGTGATCCGTGGGTCGTTAGATTTTTGATCAGATTTCGGGACACAGGGATTTAGACAGGTTCGGGTGAGGATAACAACCCTACGTCTTATGTGCTCTTGATTGCGAGTGAGAGTTGTGTTTTTTTTTGGGATTTGGCATCCTCCTTTTCTGAGGGTTACATCTTTTCTTTTTATAGTTATTCTATGGCGGTTCATGCATATCGCCTCTGTGTGTGAACGCATCGCCCGCTGTGGGGGGCTCCCGCAATACTGTGCGACCCCGTGTCAGAGGCGTTAGTTGGCTCTTCCGGTCGAGGCAGAGGCAAAGGCGGTAGCCTCTCCCGCCGGTCGTGGGCCCCGCTTCGGCGGACAAACGGTTTGGGAGGCGACCAACGGGGGCGTCCCGGAATCATTGCCAGAATGGCCCGGGGAGCAGCCCGCCCGCCTACCCTACCGGGGTGAACTCCTCTTTGGTCTTGTCATGGGGCCCACTTCATGTAAGTAGGCCCGCCTTCGCTTCTTCCCCGTGCAGGTTCTCCGCACGTGGGCGGGTTCGTTGGTAGGCACGAGGATGGCTGACACCACCTAAGCGGAGCACCAGTGTCAGGTTCGTGCCACGATGGCCCCTCCAGGCACACCACCACGGTCATCCGTAATCATGACCTTTACGGGGACAGGACGGCTGCCTGTACATAGAGATGGCAATGGGTACCCGAAACCCGAGTACCCGACGGGTTTTACCCGACAAGGAGACGGGTATGAAATTATATTTCTACCCGCGGGTACATAAATGGGTAACATCATGTACCCATCGGGTAAGCGGGTCCGGGTGTGGGTACATATTACCCATACCCGCGGGTAAAATAAACCCGTCTACAATATGTGATAAATGTGTAAAATTGTACATTGTTAGTGAAGGATAACTTAATATTGATAACTAACAAAGAATTTTATGCTTTATTAGACTATTAATTGGTTAACAATTATCATTTATTTTTTTATCAATTAAATTTGTTGATGTATGCACTTTATCACGTGTTATGTTCTCAAATATATTAGTTTACAACGGGTGTGCTATCGGGTATGGGTTACCCGACGGGTAAAAAAACCCGCACGGGTACGGGTATGGGTAAGAACTTGAACCCGCATGCAGGTATGTGTTTTTTAGCGGGTAGAGTTAGAGTTAGCGGGTGCGGGTATGGAATGGTACTACCTGATGGGTTTCTACCCGTTACCATCTCTACCTGTACACCGTCTTGTCAACTGTTCTTCCTCAGTTGTTGCGTCTTCCTTCTCAGCGAAGTGAGGTCCGCGCACGAGGACTCCCCGAGTGATGTCAGGAGTGATGCCATCCCGAGGTCTTCAGCCTCTTGATGCCCTTCGAAGCTTATTAAGTCCCGGGTTAACTTACGAGAGTCTGTTGGACCCATAAGTCACTCACTAACTAAGAGGAACCTCGTTTCCTTGACGTCGACAGTGTGGACGTATGTAAGTGAGGGGTGCGGCAGGTTAGGCGTCTACTCTTCTGTCAGGCCAAGGAGGTGCATGTTGGGCTTAGTTGAGATGGAGTTCTCCTACGATTCTTCGTCCGGGATAGTGACTCTACAGCTGGAGGCTGTCAGCGCGCCGTCACTATAAACGGTTTCAGAGACATGCTGTAATATCAGAGTTGTCTGTTGCATCGTGCTCGTGCGTCGCGTCGCGGATATGTTGATTGCTTGATCGTGCGTGCCCCCCATAACAGACTTGATCAAAGATTTTTTTTCCCTTTCGGAAGGGGATTATAGCAGGTAAGAAGTCGGTTCGAACAATTTTATTGATATGCAAAGTTGTAAGTATACAAGAAAAACGTTTTTCCCTTTCGGAAGGGGATTACAGCAGATAAGAAGTCGGTTCGAACAATTTTATTGATATGTAAAGTTGTAAGTATACAAAAAAGACGTGGGCACGTAGCATAGATTAAAGAGAAAGAAATATAGTAGTTTTATTGATGAGTGATGTTATGTGCTTGAAATTTCCTCCCATTTCCACCACCAAAAGTATTTTCCTCCCGCAAAGGGTAATTTGGTCATTTCACGTTTGTAGGTCGTCCCCCAAACCCACGCCTCCTGCGGCCCGACCCACGTCCGCCCCCTCAGACGACGCGCACGCATCACGCGAACCGAGAGGCGAACCAGAGACGAACGCCATAGACTGCGGCGACGGCTCCTCCGGCAAGGATCCCAAACGGCGGCCCTCCCTCACGCCTTCCTGCTCCGTAGCCAACACAGCCCTCATCTCTCGCTCCCTCCAGCTCCCGCCGGCGCCCTCGCAAGGCGTCGCACCGGTGGCCCTGCCGCGCCACCGCCTCAGGACGCCATCGACTTCTCCCTGCCTCACCGGACGACGAGCCCCGGCGGCAAGGCAGGTCGTCACGGCGACGCCGACACAGTCTTCTTGCCTCAAGCGCCCATCCCCATCGGACCCTGTTCTTCTCGCTGGTGAGTCAAGCAACCACACCTTTCTCCTCATCTCTCCCGTGCTTTTTAGGGTTTCTTGATTCATGAATAAGAACCTTGCAGATGTAGTATTTCTTGATTCATTTACAAGTTATTGATCTAGTGTAGGCACCCCTTGTAGATAGATGCAGTAGTTCTTGATTCGTTTACTAGATCTTGTAGATGTAGTTACCAAATTAGTTGTTGAAGTCATACTCCAAATTACTAGATCTTGCAGGCAGCAACACTTGCTCTGAATTCTTTTCTTTTCAGGCGGAAATGTCCAATGATGATTCTCTGCTGGAGTACAATGAAATAATTATGAAGATGTTTAACAGTGAGGATGAAGGATTTCAGTTTTATAACGACTACGCTTATGAGAAGGGATTTAGTGTGAGGAAGGATTACTGCGAGTGGGACAGTGATCTGAATGAGAGGAACCTTCGCAAGTTTGTTTGCAACAGTGAAGGTTTCCGCGCAGAGAAGCACCTTAGGAGGGAGATCAAGTTGCGGAGGTCGCGGAATGTCACTCGCTTTGGTTGCCGTGCTAAATTTGTGATTGCACTGGATTATGACATAGAGCAGTGGTATGTGAAGGATTTCATCAACGAACACAACCATCTGATGATTCCACCAGACCTTTCTTGTTTCCTGCGTTCTCACAGAAAAATTACTGATGACCAGAAAGCAGAGATTGTGCATATGCAGGTTTCTGGAATCCGCAAACACCAGATAATGGACAGTATGCTGAAGCGGCACGGTGGTTATGATAAGGTTGGATTTACAGTAAGGGACCTTTACAATTTCTGCCATCGCAATAAGTTGCAGATGCTCTCCGCCGGTGATGCCCAAACAATCATGAATTACTTGATAGCTCAGAAACGTAGAGATCCAGACTTCCATTTCGACCACAAGAGAGATGGGGGAGAGCATATGACGGGAGTGCTTTGGTGCGACTTCCAATCTCAGATGGATTATAGAGCATTTGATGATGTCGTCGTATTTGATGGCACTTACAAGACCAATAAATACAACCTGCCTCTTGTTCCTTTTGTTGGGGTGAATCATCATAAAAGCACAGTTCTTTTTGCTTGTGGAATTGTTGCTCATGAGGATACATAGTCCTATGTGTGGCTGCTTAGGGCATTCACTAAAGCCATATCTCAGAAACATCCAGTATCTGTGATCACCGACGGAGACCTTGCTATGCAAAATGCAATCAGTATTGTGTGGCCGAATGCATCGCATAGGCTATGCGGATGGCATATTGAGAATAACATTATGAGTAATATTAAGGACGATGATGTGAATGAAGGAATTATGTGCTTTCTTTATGATCGTTGCTCTATAGAAGAGATTGAGTTGAAATGGATGGTTTTCTTGAAGAAACATGAGGTCACAGATGAGAACTCGTGGCTATATCAGATGTATGAGAGGAGGGAATCCTGGTGCGCTACGTATCATGCTAGTAAGCGCTATTTAGGATTGAGGAGCAACCAGCGTAGCGAGAGCCTACACTCTAGGATCCAGTTTAATCTAGATCGGAAAATGACACTGGTAGAGCTGTTTCAACACTTTGACAACTGTCTTGTAAAGCTGCGCACTAGAGAAGCGACTCTGGATTTTGTATCCAATTACAAGCCATGCTTTGGAACCAGATGCTTCGTTTTTTGTGCATGAGGCTGCAAAAAGGTTCACAACAAGTGTTTTTTATGATGATGTGCTGTACAGTCTGAAAGCAGCCAAGAAGTGTTATTTGATTGAGGAAATGGAAAGCTATGACATTGTTGTGTATAAAGTTACAAGGGTTGATAAAGGAGAAAAACGATACTCTGTAAGATGTGACATATGTGTTGATGAGGATAAGGTCAAGGAAATTTCATGTTCTTATCTAAAGTTACAGTCCCTTGGAACCCCATGCTCACACATCTTCTTTGTGTTGGGCTATCACGAAGAAAGTAAGCTTCCAGACTGCTGTGTTTTGGAAAGGTGGACGATTGGTGCCAAGTGTGGATTTCCTCCTACAAGGAAGAGCACAATGTATGACTATTCTAATAGCGTACAGAGGTACAATGACCTACACAATATCGGTCGAACGGCAGCCTTCGCAGCAGCTCAATCACAAGAAGCATTTGAACGGCTCAAACGCGTTCTTGAAGAGGAAGCTGCTATGATTCCTGGAAATATAGGAGAGGGTGGACGCAAGACGTTTGGTCCTGTGCTCCCACAAGCCCTGGATGTTGATTCTGCGGAGTGCTGCAATGTATTAGATCCCATACGCGTGCCTGGCAGAGGGGCCCTGAAGAAAAAGTTGAAGTCAAGTTCAGATAGATCTGACAAACATTGTACCCTATGTAAAGATCGGGGTCACAATCGGCGAACATGCTACTTGAGAGATGAGGTAAGCTAAGAGTAATTGTGATCAAAGTTTAAAATTGATTGTCTATGAGCCATGTGTAGTTTTTGCTAATGTCCCTCTTCATTTGTAGGATAAAATGCTCCCTGAGGATGTGTTGGATAAATGATTCGGCAAAGGTATACATTCCAACAAAATTCTAGATTCCTGTATATGACTTCTCTTTCTCCAGTACCTGTGGGTTCTTGTTTGGCTTCATGAAATCAAGCTGAGTTTGTGGGGGCGAGTTATGTTCTTGGCAAATTTCATTCTCTTAATAATTGTCATTGTTCCTGCCTTCATTGTGCCTATTTTGTTTGTGGCTTTTTTATGAGTGCTTGCTGTATCGATTGTTCTACTCTTACTGAGCCAAGATAAGATTTAACTAGGATTGGGTCATTAACCTGGTCATACCAGTTCTGAAGCATTCGGATGGATCATTATACTCAATAAAAGCACTCGGACGAAGCTAAAAGCACTCGGATGAAGCTAAAAGCACTCAGATGAAGCTAAAAGCACTCAGATGAAACTAAAAGCACTCGGACGACGCTAAAATTGTAACCAGGCGGTTCACTCCAAGAGTCTTTGTAACCTTTGCAATGCGGAATTTATCATTTGACATGTGGATCATGTTTTCGTTTCGGTCGCTGCATTTCTTGTTGATTGAGAGTGCAAAAGGAACGTTAACATACCGTCGTTACGTTAACATGTAATGTATGGATCGACAAGTTACCATGACATGGAAAACAACATATTGTCGGCAAGTTAACATGCCATAACATATCATTGTATAAGCTAACGTAACATAACATGCCATAATATAACATAACATGTCACAGATAGGTGCCACATTGTAGCTAGCGCACCGCCAAGTTAACATGCCATAACATTGGTTAACATAACATGTCAAGTTAACATATCTTGTTTAAATTGCCATGTCACAGAGAGGCGGCGTGCCGTCGAGTTAACATACCACGTCAAGTTAACATACCGCGTCAAGTAAACATACCACGTCAAGTTAACATACCATGTTAGCATGTCCCAAGTAGCCTATCCATGGTTTTTAAAAAAAATAACATTTCATGACAATGTTAGTGGTCACAAGCTGACTCTTCATTCATAACTAACAGCATGAAGCTGTTAAAACCATTACAATGTTAAAGGTTACAAGCTGGAGTGCACACAAAAGAGGGCACCCATGAGGATGTCTCAGATTACTGCATAATGTGGAAAGACACTTGTAGCAACTGAGTCTGCCATCTGGTTTTGAGCTCTGGGTATGTTGTGGACCCTGTAGGAACCTGTCAAAAAGGCAACAATAGACTGGGAAAAGGGTTTGGTGCTCCAATCCGGTGCATCAGTGGGATTAGCTGCATTGATACAGTTGGCAAACTGATTATCAGTGAAGAATTGGGTGTATTGGAGACCCATGATAACATTGAAGTCCATTCCAATGTTGGACCATAAAACCTCACTATTTACTATTTTTTTAGTTGAGCTGGAGCTTATACTTGTATCTGGTTGAACTTTTTGTTTTAGTTACTTGTACAGTGTATAGAATCCCTGACAGATCCGCAGGAGATGTAAGAAATGGGAGAGAAATTCAATGAATACCCCTGGGAATGGATGGGGCTTACAAAGAGAAACATATAGGCTGGCCCGGGAAGAGCAGTACAAAAACTTCTCATACCTAATTCTGGGGAAATAGGTACACCCCTGGGAATGAATACACAATGAAGGTACACCCTATAATCCAACTTACTTTACATAGGAAAAAGTACCCATCACATTGTGTGTTATTCTGGTGTTCAAGCAGGCATGCAAATATACTGAGATGGGGGGAACATATTACGAATTCAGACAAAATACTAGATGAGTGAAATCTACTATCTCACACTTTCAGCAGAAGCACCCAGAAAGCTTATTTTAAGGATTTTCTCATACTCAGATCAGTACCTTGGCTAATATGCAAAGAACGATCAAGCTTTTCATTGACATGCATAATTGAATTGTGATCACCCATACAAAACATATGCATAAAGCGATTAAGTGTGACAAAGTTCAACACATGGTCCCAATATTACATTAGTGGATTGGTGATGAGGATCACCATATATACAGACTAGTCCATACTGCTGATTACTTGCTTAATTTGTACACAACTAGCAAAGACCTCCTGATTGGCCTTGAGATGGAACATAGCATACCTGAGATTTCCTAAATAGTAACAGGCGGGGAAGATGTTTCAGTGTCGAACTTGTGCCACCTGAGCCTCGGCAGTTCCAGGCGAGGTGTGTCTTGGCGCCTCGGCAGTTCCAGCCTGAGCCTGACCCTGACCCGAACCTGGTCCATCAATCATGTCCCACAACAGGGACCCCAGCACCATGCAGGTCTTGATGAAGAACACCACCTGCACTCTGATCACCAAGATCGGCTTGGGGGAAAGGGTGAAGAGGGAGTACAACAAGATCCAAAAAAAACCGGTCGAGGTTCCGCTGAGCAGCAACACCATCAGGAACTGGCGCAACCACCAGTTGAGCAGCGACTGTGCTGGCCGGGAAGTAGTGATGGGTAGCAGGGGGACCATGTTGCGCCAGACCCATCGCCGATGAATGGGCGCCAAATGCCTCTCCCATTTAATCGCCAGGATAGAGGCGAGTGCAATGGCAAAGGCTGTCTGGAGAGGACTCCTGACAAAATCGTGTACCTCAATGGTGCGGCACAGCATAACCCACTGTCCCAGAAAGGGAGCGGATATCTCGACCGCCTGAGCTGTGCTCCATCCCCCAGAGAGAATACCGAAAGTGACCTCTGTGATGCGGGGCAGGGGATCTACCTCTGGCGGCGGCGGAGACTGCTGAGTCGACAGCGGCGGCGGAGGAGACTGGTCAAGCAGTAGGGGGGGTTCAGGCAAGCCTCCTCGCACTCGCGCTGGTGTCAGCGCCCCTAGATGCGGGGGCCGACATCGATGCGACCGCCATCGTCTCCTCCTCCTCGTTGACCTGGTGGCCTGTCAACGTCGTTGACACGGATCTGAGGAGGGGGGATCTCGGGGGGAGCTGAGGGCGCAGATCTGCCGTGAGATGGTGGTGAACCCATGGAGGAGTGCGCAGGAGATGGTGGTTCGGAAGGCCGAGGTGGGGGAGCTCAGGGTGTAGGGGCACGGGGGCGACCTGATGCGCGTGGATCTGCGGGAGCACTGCCTCCAGGTGGGATTCCGCCATGGATAGGAGGATGTAGTGAAGGAGGATTGAGACGAGGAGATGAAGGAGGACGGGGAGGAGGTGGAGTCGCAGGCCGCGGAGGAGGAAGGGGATTGAGAGGGGTGAGCTGCGATGGTGCGGAAGGAGGAAGTGGAGAGGGATGAGTGAGAGTTGGCATAGGAAGAAATCCCGGCGGCGAGGAGAGATATTTGGGAGCCTTCTGAGAGTTTCGCCATTGGAATGGTGCTTGTGCTGCATCCTCGCTCAACTGTAACATATTGGGAGCCTTCTGAGAGTTTCGCCATTGGAATGGTGCTTGCGCTGCATCCTCGCTCAACTGCAACATAGGAGTATTCGTGGGCCCATTATACGAGAGAGAGGATGATACATATTTGGGTCTAGGGCATGCACGGGCGCATCTGAGGGTCCCTCTTCATTTACCTTTTTGCCCTTATCATCCTGACAGGGCGCGCGCGGCGGAGATGGGCCCTGCTGTGAATGGGAGTAAGGCCGAGGTGGCCTGGCACTGGCACAGTCAGGCCCAGCCCTTCTCTGACAACTTTTTAACACCAATGCAGCGTTCGGGAGGGCTTTTTTTGGCTGGGCTGTATTCTATCGAGTGGGGCAGCCCAGGAAGCAGTGTTCGGCAGACATTTTTTGGGCTTGGCTGCCGGCTGGTGATTCAGCTGATGAGCCGGCTGGTGTTTTTTTTGTGTGTGTGACAACGGCTGTTGTAGGGTGCATAATCACATTTACGATATAAATTAAAAAAGAAAGGACTCCCTATCAAATTCGCCGCACCTCCACAATTACTGTGACTTGCACACATTGCTTGATTACCCAAACATATAAGGATGAATGATTGGTAAAGAACACGAAATCTTTGTTCTAACACACGCATCTTAAATAAGTATAAGATAATCAAACTTCAACCGAACTTAATGGAAAGGCATAACACACTTTGTCCAATTTCGAACAAAAAGATAATGCAACCTAACAAGTTTGTAACCCACGCCTAGTTGAACAAGCAAAGCCTGCTTAGATGCCGTCACCACTATCCCCACTTCTCAGTCATCTTAGTACTCCATGTACGTCATGTCCTGCATTAAGTTGTTGACATGTTATTGGTTGTATTAAGGGGAATATTTGTGAATAGAAACCAATACTCACTTCTTCAGGTCCCACTATGTAGAGATGACAAATCTTGGTACTCTTATCATCATGAGTGAGCACCATTTCATTCACCTCTTCTTGTCCTTCAATCTTTATTAACTCATACCCAATTGATAGGTTACTCCCTCCTGCAGCGGGATTCATGTAGTACAACTCTGCGCCTCCGTTGTATCCAAAAGGCCTCAAAGCCTCTGACATCATGAAGAACTCAATAGTAGTGGCTGGATGTACAATGGTAAACATGCCAATTTTACCTTCTTCCCTATTGTCATAGTACTTGTACGTTCAGATCCGGATAAAGTTCCTTCACTGTGCGCACCTTAAATCGCATTACAACATCCTAGATGTATATAGATTACACGAATAAATATCATTTGTGTTGACGGTCCTTACAACAAATATTTGACCGTCATTATCTCAAGAATGAGAGGAGGATATAACAAACTTCTTGCACATTTTAAGTACTAATGAGGTTCCACGAGCTTTGTTGGTATTTTTACTTGTAGGTACACAAATATGGGAATAACAATGAACAAATGAACCTTAGAGGGCTGCACCTGGCCAGGTCCGGCCGCACCTGGCCAGGTCCGGCTGCACATAGCCAGGCTCGGCCGCACCACAGCCGGCCGCAGCTGGCCAGGGCTAGGCTCGGCCGCACCAACAGGTGCGCCCGCACCTCTAGGTGCACCCGCACCTACCATATGCCACGTCTTGGATCCTGGACATCAATAATCCCACGAACAAGTCTTGGATGGATGAGAAACATTGATTCTATGTCAGTTTGATCAAAGGGACATGGTTGGAAGCACTTGGATCCATGGGTCCACCTATCCATGCAACCAACCACCATAACCTTCACAACCGCCATCAAGGAGCCATCCTAGACGTCCCTCCACACCGTCGATGTATCACACAGTGATTTGGGAGGTGTGCCCGCACCTACACCCGGTGGAATCTCGCGCAACCGACCTGGGAACCGACTTGCAACCGACCAAGGACCAAGGATCAGGGCCGTCCACGATGAGAGGCGGTGGATCACAGGTGCGCCCGCACCTACGACCCAGTGAACTAGGCATCACCAACACTTGGAATCGCCTCACAACCAACTGAGGAGCGCTGATCAGGGCCGTGCACGAGCAAAGGCGATGGATCCTAGGTGCGCCCACACCTCCATGTGCGCCCGCACCACCGACTTTGCCACACTGGCTCCCTCTCGCCTACAAGAACCCCCTCCTAGAGCCACCGACCCATTGGGGCTATAAATAGTCCCTGACACTTCATAGAAGAACACACAAGGTGAATAGAAGCAAGTGGTGGTGCCCTACACAAATTAATACTTAGAGAGTAGGGAGAGAGAGTTGAGTGCTGGAGTAAGAAGTCGGAGTGTCGGTCTTCTTCCTCTTTGTACCTCGGCGGGTGCGGTACTACTAAGGTCGTCCACACCCGGGATACTTTGTAAGTTCGGATTTGTGAGTATCTAAGTCTCAATTCATACTCTTGCTTGCTCTTAGGTTCTTCGATTATGGTTAGTAGTTCTGCTGCTTATCGTGATTGCTTTGCTCTGACGTCGAGTAAAGTAGTGCTTGGTTAGTGTAGATGCGGTGTCTAGACTCTTTGGTACCTTGGAATGCCGCTCTGATCAACAGAATAGTTGTGGTACCCTAGGGAGGTGACAGCTCCTGACGGGCTTTGCAGTCCACCACGTTAGTTCAGACGGGTAGGAGATACGACATCAGAGCCCCCTTCTCATCCCTTTCTGTGGCACTTTTCCCTCTGGCCCCGACGAGTGACGAGACTTGATTTGATTCTACCATGACTCTCACGAATCCTTGACTTCCTTAGCTAATCCCCTCTCTACCTGAAATCACCACTTGCCTCTTTACCCTTTGTCGTCATATCCCTCGGGCGGATTAGTTCAGGTTCACTACACTCCTCGTTCCCCGTGGAAATCGATACCTTGGAATACTCCCGGGTGAAAGCTACATCGGTATCCGTGAGCTTGCGGATTTATCTGTGATCATATAGTATACCAACAGGCTTTCTGGCGCCGTTGCGAATTTAGTAACAACGTAAGAAATGCCAACAAGCTTTCTGGTGCTGTTGCCGGGGAACGGTAGCTGTTCTGATCCCGAACCTAGTTCGTCCGTGTATCACCCCATTTATCCCATGGATTCAATTCCAACCCTTTTTGATTTTTCGGCTCCAAAGGGTGATTTATTGGAGCCTCCATCATCATCGCATCCCATCAAAACACATGGCTATGAGCTTCGCCCTGCTGTTATAGCCTTGGTCCGAGAGAATTCGTTCGCCGGAACGAAAGAAGAGAGCCCGTACATTCATTTGCGAGGTTTCGAGCAAATTTGCTCGATAATCGTAATTGAGGGAATGACTCAACAAACCCTCAAATGGAAGCTCTTTCCGTTTTCATTAACGGGAGGAGCAAAGAAATGGTACTACTCCTCAGTCGGAAGCATGGAGGGAAGTTGGGAAAAGCTTAGAGAAAAGTTTTGTCTGACCTTTTTCCCTATGCCTCGAGTAGTGACCCTACGGCTAGATATTCTCTCTTTCAAACAATTAGAAAAGGAGTCGTTAGGGGCTGCTTGGGCACGATTCACCAATTCTTTGGCCTATGGACCAGACCTTGGGATCTCAGAACCTATCCTTCTACAACATTTTAGAATGGGTCTCGATGTCGAGTCAGCCAAATTTTTGGATATTTCATCGGGGGCTCATTCGCTCATTTGACTCCTAGTGAGGGGAAGGTGATTCTAGGAAAAATCCTAGAAAACACTCCCTACACAGGAATTTTTGACGAATTCCCAGACGAAGAAGAAGAACCCAAGCCCGACGCTTTCTCAGAACAAAAACCCATAGGAGAAACCCACTAGCACCTTTTTGCATGAAGAACCACTCCTCTATCCCCGTGTGTACCTAGCTGATTTCTCGTATGACTTCGACGAGGAATCAACAAACTCCGATCCACTCTCTGAATCGGAATTCATAAAGGAGGAGCCTATCCTAGAAAAATTCATATCCACAGACACCCATCCTCCTCTTACCAAAACTTGGTTCACAGGGGAACCATTCCAACCTTATCAAGAGTTCGATCACCCCTCGTGTGACTTCGTCTATGAATACTATGATGAGTTATTTGATAAACATTGGACGGAAAAATCCTTCCTGAGAAGGGAAAGAGACTCAACACATGAGAGAGAATTAGTCAAGTTACCCAACCCAGAAGAGGTAAAAAGACGGAGAGAAAAGTTGGAATACATCTCCACAATCAGTAGCCGGGAATGGTTGAGAGAAGCAGAAGGCATGGATCAAGTAATCCAGCTATATCCGGAGCTAAAGTCACTCTCATGCCAAGTAGGAAACCTCTCTTACCAGGATGTGTTCTATGACCCTAGGGTCGATATCAATATCATTCCAAAATCCTTAGTATTAGAGGCCTTTCCCGACGAACCCCTCTCTTTCTCTCAGAAGTGTCTCCAATGGATTTCAGGTCAAACCATAGAGATGAAGGGAATCCTTAGAGTCGTCCAAACAAAGATTGGAGAGTATGGGATCTTCCTAGATTATCATATCTTTGACATCCCAAAAGGAGATCCACCCTTCATTCTCATCGGAAGACCCATTGAAGGGGTACTGAGTAGTGTGCTTGACCATGAAAAGCAGCCATATCATCTAGAGGTTCGAGATACACATCTCCAATGTCATAGACCTGAGGTTAAGAAAGAACATGTGTGGTCTATGGACATACTTGAGGCGTCGACACTGGATTCTCAAAACAGACTCGAGCATGAAGGTTTTACACTAGAGGGATCACAAATCCCATGCTCACATCAAAAGTTTCCAGAGTTATCAAGCCCCATTACCAATGACCTTTACGAAACCTACAACCTCCTCATTTTCCTTGTGCATGCTAACTTTGAAAGGAAGGTTGTAGATGCTTTTGTTTACCATAAACATTACAAATTTCATGGTCATTTTTTTGGTACTAACCATGCAGCTAGAGCTATGATGGTTTCATCATCTCGATTGGCTGCAAGATGAAGATCTCCAGTGGTCGAGCTTATGACCCAAAACAAAGCACTATCGGGAGATAGCCCGAATAATCATTTAGATTTCCTTTTCAAATAAAAGCAGGAGCATCTCTTTAGGATTAGTCATCCTTCGGGTATTTTTGGTCGCTAACGTTTCAGGTGGAGATTGAAAGGACCGATGGATAGGCAATGCCTAAAATATGAGAGCTACACCAACTACAACACCAAGGTAATTCAGGGAGAGAAAGTATTACGAAGGAAGATTGAACTCCGCACACTTGAGTTGTGTTGCCTAGCAATGCAAACTCCAAGTGTGGGGGAGATATGTGAGTATCCCGAGTAAGTTTCTCTCATACTAAATCTTATTTTGGTTTGAAGATGGTGTTGGTTCTTGCATCTTGCTCTCTTAAAAAAGCAAAACACAAAAATATTTGAATTTGAATAAAGGCTTCCTAGCTCTTCAGCTAGCAGAGCCTCCCTTTTTGTTTCCATCTTTTTCTTTGAATAATAACACTAGGTACAAGAGCAAGTGTGGGGGAGATTTCTCAGGCTCGTCGAAACACAAAATTGAGATCTCCCGCCATGGTGCCGCACAACACCGACTACGCTAATCGACGAGGGATGAGGTAAGTGCACTAGAGCAAGTCGGTCACCCCTGTGGTTTGACCGAATCACCATTTATCTACCTCATCCCCCACTTTCTCCAAGAGCGATGGTATGTGCACCCCTACCTCTCTACTTCCGGAGTCATGAGTTTGAATGAGCATTAAATCTGATCATATAAAAGCAAACTAAATTCAATCAACACGCTCCTCATAATTCCTATGGTTGGCTTGCATATGTTTTATTCCATACTTATTGCCCTGATGCTTGTGAATAAATATTTTTAGGGAACTCATGCTCATCTAAGTAGTTGATGTTTGAGATATGGTCTGATAAAATAATCTTCACTCCAAATGTTTGAGTTCTTGGGAAATTTATTTGAAAACTTTGAAAACCCTTTGCAAGGCTCCTCTTTGATATGCCCAAGTCCTACCAAAGCCATATGATGAGATATCTTGAAAACCTCATACACATATGCTACTTGTCTTTGCATTGAGCTTTGTCAAATTGTTGTGACCCTTGTGAGAATTCTCTTCACGCTTTCATGATCAAGATACACGTACGCATCATACCTCCTTGCTATGCTCATTTGAGAGCCAGCATTGCACCATCCATCCATCTCACAAATAAACACTCCACCATATGTGGTGGTCTCTCTCTCCAAGTTATTTTACAAAAGATACATGGCTATGAAAAAAAGAAAAAGAAGAAAAAAGTTGGACACATGAAGGTCCAAGAAAAAAAAGAAAAAAAAAGTTGGACACATGAAGGTCCAAGAAAAAAAAGAGAAAAAAATATAGCCATGCTCTCAAAAGATTTTATATGAGAGAAGATCACACGAAAAGGAGTTGTCATTCTATCCATCATTCACCACCCACCATATCAATACACATGCACATCATGATCTGATTGTATGATTTGATTTTCTCCTTGGATCCGGTTTTTGACTTTGCAATAAATGTGATGCAAGTATGCCTCATCTTTATACCCTACCCTGAGCTCCATATATAGCCATCATTAGAAGTAGGATGAAGAAAGGCAAGTCTAATGCCTTGGTGAGGACTATACACATAGAGCGATTTGAGAGAATCAAATAACGAGCCAAGCAAGGTTTGTTTTGAAAACTTATTGAAAAATCCCAATCTACTTGACATGAGTAGAATGATTTGATTCAAGATCGTTCCATTCCTCAACTACCCAAGATGGCATGATAGACACTTCAAAATTCACAAGTACAAGGTATGGTTTGGAATATCTCTTATGCTTGCTTCATACCTTTGGAATTATGTTTTCACCTTGGTCCTTAACCTTCACTCAAGGACGAGCAAAGGACCGAGTGTGGGGGAGTTTGTTGACGGTCCTTACAACAAATATTTGACCGTCATTATCTCAAGAATGAGAGGAGGATATAACAAACTTCATGCACATTTTAAGTACTAATGAGGTTCCACGAGCTTTGTTGGTATTTTTACTTGTAGGTACACAAATATGGGAATAACAATGAACAAATGAACCTTAGAGGGCTGCACCAAAGCAATGGTGCAGGGCCGACCGCACCTGGCCAGGTCCGGCCGCACCTGGCCAGGTCCGACCGCACATAGCCAGGCTCGGCCGCACCATAGCCGGCCGCAGCTAGCCAGAGCCGGCCGCACCTGGCCAGGTCCGGCCGCACATACCCAGGCTCGGCCGCACCACAGCCGGCCGCAGCTGGCCAGGGCTAGGCTCGACCGCACCAACAGGTGCGCCCGCACCTCTAGGTGCGCCCGCACCTACCATATGCCACGTCTTGGATCCTGGACATCAATAATCCCATGAACAAGTCTTGGATGGATGAGAAACGTTGATTCTATGTCAGTTTAATCAAAGGGACAAGGTTGGAAGCACTTGGATCCATGGGTCCACCTATCCATGCAACCAACCACCATAACCTTCACAACCGCCATCAAGGAGCCATCCTAGACGTCCCTCCACACCGTCGGTGTATCACACGGTGATTTGGGAGGTGCGCCCGCACCTCTAGGTGCGCCCGCACCTACACCCGGTGGAATCTCGCCCAACCGACCTGGGAACCGACTTGCAACCGACCAAGGACCAAGGATCAGGGCCGTCCACGATGAGAGGCGGTGGATCACAGGTGCGCCCGCACCTACGACCCAGTGAACCAGGCATCACCAACACTTGGAATCGCCTCACAACCAACTGAGGAGCGCTGATCAGGGCTGTGCACGAGCAAAGGCGGTGGATCCTAGGTGCGCCCGCACCTCCATGTGCACCCGCACCACCGACTTTGCCACACTGGCTCCCTCTCGCCTACAAGAACCCCCTCCTAGAGCCACCGACCCATTGGGGCTATAAATAGTCCCCGGCACTTCATAGAAGAACACACAAGGTGAATAGAAGCAAGTGGCGGTGCCCTACACAAATTAATACTTAGAGAGTAGGGAGAGAGAGTTGAGTGCTGGAGTAAGAAGTCGGAGTGCCGGTCTTCTTCCTCTTTGTACCTCGGCGGGTGCGGTACTACTAAGGTCGTCCACACCCGGGATACTTTGTAAGTTCGGATTTGTGAGTATCTAAGTCTCAATTCATACTCTTGCTCGCTCTTAGGTTCTTCGATTACGGTTAGTTGTTCTGCTGCTTATCGTGATTGCTTTGCTCTGACGTCGAGTAAAATAGTGCTTGGTTAGTATAGACGCGGTGTCTAGACTCTCCGGTACCTTGGAATGCCGCTCTGATCAACGGAATAGTTGTGGTACCCTAGGGAGGTGACAGCTCCGGACGGGCTTTGCAGTCCACCACGTTAGTTCAGACGGGTAGGAGATACGACATCAGAGCCCCCTTCTCATCCCTTTCTGTGGCTCTTTTCCCTCTGGCCCCGACGAGTGACGAGACTTGATTTGATTCTACAGTGACTCTCACGAATCCTTGACTTCCTTAGCTAATCCCCTCTCTACTTGAAATCACCACTTGCCTCTTTACCCTTCGTCGTCATATCCCCCGGGCGGATTAGTTCAGGTTCATTACACTCCTCGTTCCCCGTGGAAATCGATACCTTGGAATACTCCCGGGTGGAAGCTACAGCGGTATCCGTGCGCTTGCGGATTTATCTGTGATCGTATAGTATACCAACAGGCTTTCTGGCGCCGTTGGGAATTTAGTAACGACGTAAGAAACGCCAACAATTTGGCTGATAGGAGTTTGTAAACATTAAGAAAGAAAAAAAATTTACACATACCGAACGACATTCGTTGTCCATTAACATACGCAGGTTCCATTTCGATATGCAGATCTCATCTTCTTCCTGAAAGGGCAAATGTTGAGGTGGCCATCTATACAATACATAATATTAATATTATAAAATAAAATACTCTGGTGGGTACCTCGACTGCCTTATTGCCAGGGACCTCCTGTTGTTCAATTAAGGGAATCAAGTTCTGAATCATACCCTTCAACATTGAGATGTCATTCTCCAACTCTTGGAAATGTATCATTGCCTGGTTGGTGAAGGTATCAATACTTTGTTCGTGTTTTTGTATGATCTCATCTTTTTCTGTACGGGTCTTCTGCAAGACATTATGTGCAATAGCACGTTCATGTTCTTTCAATCCGTCAAAGAGAGCACGTTGTTCCTGTAGCGCTTTCTTCAACTAGGCAGCATGTTCTTTTTCAATTCTTCTGGCTACTTCAGAAAGCTCTTTCTCTTGTTCTTTTTCCAACTGGTCACGCACATCACTCATGTCTTTCTCAGTTTTTTCTTCTTCCTTCATCTTCTGGATGTAATATCTGGTAAGTTCTAGCATGACCTTCGAATACTCATCGTCAAATTCCTTCTTGCGTATGGTTGCCTTCTCCTCGATCTCTTGGAGGGACCTCTTAACTTGATCCATGACACCTAGCAATTTACAACATAGAATAAGTTATATGGAAAAAATAAAATTAAAATGCAACAACAAAAGGCATCTAGATCCATCGTTCTAAGTACAAGCCTAGCAACGCACATCCAGTGCCTAGTGCCATAATCTAAAACAAGTCAGTATGATCGTGTTTTCTAAATAAACATTAAGAAAATTGTACTTGAAAACAAGTATGTACTTATTTAATAATGTACTTTATCCAAGCAGTATGGTGATCTAACGTTGCTCTACTACGCACGGTAATCAATCATTGGAAAGGCCACTGGTAACCCCACTGAATACAAAATTTTCAGGATAAAAAATTAACCCAAGCATTGTATTTGCATTGTTTAAACGTCGCAGGTAACATTACTGTTTTTCCTTTTGTAGATTCGAACTTGAAGACTTTGAAAAGAATTAGATCCCAGATGTAAACTATACGGAAGATTGCTCACCTCGCAATGTATGACGTGGAATGGGTCTCGTGGCCGGCAACGCTGTCAAAGCGGAGATCAGAGGCGGAGGCGGTGGCGGTGGCGGGGGGTCAACCTCCAAGTGCATCGGCTAGGGTGGTGCACGGGCTAGGTCTAGGGCTACTGGCGGCGACCTTTATAATGTTCCGCTAAAAGAAGGAAGGCCGGGCCAAATGGAGAATGATAGGTGGGAGAGACAGAGGCGGCGAGTCTACCTAAAAAAATAGACAGAGGTGGCGAGTTGTGGGGTGCATTCGGCAACCGTCTTGGTTAGGAGTGCGGGAAAGGGGCGCGGAAAACGCGCGTGAGAAACTACACCGAGATAATGGGGGGTGAGGGGTGCAATTAATCTCGGAAACAAATCAGGGGGGCAACACGGCTGAACATTTTTGGAATGTTTGCAAACGGGCGCGGAAACCGCGCGTGAGAAACTTAGCACTATCCGCAATTAATCATAAGATGCAAAATGCAAAGTAGGAAGAAGAGTTGAAACAAATTCATCTCCAAAGCGGATTAACATGAAATCGGACCTACTGGCCCTTAATTGCATACAAATACTAATTGTTTTTCCACCACTTTTACATGGTCAAAGCACCAGTCACAGGGGTGCCATCATCATCGTCATCGTCGTCTAGAGACACCACATCGTCGGCCAGCTTCTTCGCCACATCCTTCACCTCCATGTGCAGTTCGCTGATGCGCGTACTGGTGGTGCCACACGCGTAGCCGCCCATTATCCTGTTCAGATCCATGGCCGGGTAGAGGGACTTGAAGATGGCCAGCACATGGGTGGTGCTCGCGAAGCTGATCGTCCCGATGTACTCACAAAGCCGGTCCGGGAGCTGCTGCAGCCGCTCTAGCATGCTGACTTGGTGCGGTCTGGGATCTCCAAACTGGCGAGGCTCCGAGGGCCCCGCCACCGGCACCAGCTCATCGACCAGTGGCCGAATAGCGTCCTCAAGTGCATCAGCTCGGGCGCGCTCGGTCTGCACGTGCGCCTCAAGATCTGCAAATTGGGCAAGGATTTTGTGCCGATATGCTGTTTTCAGGTCAGCAGTACATACAATCAGGCAATTAAAGACCCATGGAGATGCACTCACCAGCGAACATCTTCTTCACCGTGGAAGCCTCGGCGGAGTACTCCTCGACCTTGGCCGCGAGCGCCTTGGCCTTGTCCACCAGAGCCTTTGCCTCCTCAGCAGCCATGGCACGCTCCTCCTTTCGAGCTGCAGTCTCCGCCTCTTGTGCTAAAATGCATGACAAGTCAACCACAGGAACCACTCGGGATGGTTGAGAACACTCGGCTGATCAGGTACTCACCTTTCCGGAGGGCTTCCGCCTCTTCGCGTGACGCGGCAGCAGCAAGCCTGGCTGCAGTGGCGTCGCGGCGCAGTTGCTCGAGCTCCTTGCTGGACACTGCCCGCTTCTCGCTCGCCTGCTCCTCCAGACGTCGCACCCGAGCCCGCAGAGTTTTGTTCTCCTCATAGCTGGAGGCCATCTTATCTAGCACATCGCTCTTTCGAGCGGAACGGGTAACCATGCTTTGCGACATACGACATACTAAGACACTTTCTGTCAACAAAAAATGACCCAAAAATCATGCTTCGGTACTCACCTTGGCGATACGAGTGGCCTCCGACAATGCCTCCACCAGTTTTTTGCTCTCGGTGGTGTTGTTCTCTGCGTCGTCAAGGAACTCCTCCGCGACATCATTATAGATGTAGGCTATGCACGTCTGTCGCGGCGGAGATTGCTCCTGCTGCCTCGGCGCCCGATGGATCTCCTCTATCTGTGCCGTCCCCGAGTGCTCCAAAGCACTCGGCTGAGGCATGGCCGGGGAGATGGATGGCTCCAAAGCACTCGGCTGAGGCATGGCCGGGGAGATGGATGGCGCGGCCACATCCCCCTCAGGAATAGGATCGTCAGATGCTTCCCTGCGCAAAAAGATATGCACACAGCACAACATTTCATCACACAATATATACACAAGAAGAACAAGGCATCTGGATCGCGCAGTGTTACTTACTGGGTTGACACGCGGATCTTGGTGCTCTGCCGGAACAAGCCAGCAAGCGGTGCCCGCCGCTTTCTGCTGCCTGCGCCACTCCCCGTGCTCTCCGCGTCTGCCGCCGTTTTCACAGGACTTGACGCAGATCGCCCCAGCAGTGGCGGCGTCTGGGTGGTTGTTGACACATCTTAACGTATACTTTTACTTGTCAACTAAATAAAGAAAAGGGCATAAAATGAATATCAATATAGACTTAGGGGTTTGTACTAATGAATTCAAAGAGTTTTGGTGAATTATATATTTTCAGGGACTATTCAGGAAAATGCTAAAAGAATGAATTCTAGAAGGCTCTAGAAGACTCCCGAACTCAACCGAAGTGGGCCCCAAGAAAATATGCATCTAGAAGGGACAAAAGGCCCACACGCGAAGGCGGAGTCTGGCCTGGGCCCAGCCTAGGCCGACCGGCCCTGTGGGGAGGCCGATCGGGCCTTCCCTGGCCCCGAACCGCCTCATCTTCTGGAAGCTTCCTCCACCGCCTCCTAGGATCAATCTAAACCACTTGTTTAGGTCGGTTTGATCCTACGGCGCACGGTATCCCCTCAGGACTATATAAGCAGCCCCTCTGACCCCAGGGTAGGCAATCCAATTCATTCTGATCACCAATGCCTACCTGAGATAGAAGCTCTAGATTAGAATTAGAGTTGGAGAGAGTTGTATCAAGTTGAGAGATTGGAGCCATGGTCTAATTAGATCTAGCCAATCTTGTTCGAGAGGATTAGAGAGCGGTAGAGGCGAAGCTGAAGGAAGGCCCGGACATGTCGGTGTCTCCTCTTCATCTTCTACCTCTGGGATCAGACTCCATTGGAGCCTGATCCTGAGACCTTGCGGGAAAGATCGACTTCTTATTCAAGTGAGCAACATTGTCTTTATTGTTCTTACGGTTCATAACTCTTTTGAGTACTTTAATTCCTGTAGCTCTTGAGTTAAAGTTGCATGTTTAGTGTAAGTGTGGTGCTTAGACTAGCTAGCTTATGAATGCCTTCTATATTCTGAATCGTGTGGTAGATCATGGTGGTGACAGCACCATTGAGTCCTTCGCAGTCCACCTCCCGTCTATAGAAACCGTAGGACTCCCCCCCATAGATTCTCGGGAGGTTCCCTTTACTAAGTGTACCTTCAGACAATCACCCCATAAGAACAATATCGACATAGCTTGTGAGCATAAGAACCAGACATCCTTAAGTGCTCCTTATCTCTTCTTTCTATCAAGTACTTGATAGCTTCTCAGGGATTAGTCTTTTACTCAGACCATTCTTTCTACCTTTCTCCCTGTGGATTCGATATTTAAAACCCTCTCCCGGGTGGAATGCTCGCCGGTATCCGTGCGCTTGCGGATTATCCATCATAATATTTCTGTAGGCTTAACAAATACCAACAAGCATTTCTGGCGCCGTTGCCGGGGAGAAACGGTTAAGAGAGAACTCTTGAGTATAGCTAATCTTGTACCATACTTTAGTTTAGATTTTATCTTTTTCCTATCTTCTCACCTGTTGCTATCTTTGTGGGATCACTTGGTTCCACTTTTATCTATCTTAAGCTGCACCCTAAAGCGGAAGCTCTGGCCACTAGAAACTTTAGATCTTATCCTTACATTGGCCATGAGCTACGCCTACGGTTGGTCGAAATGATCATGAAACAATCCTTCTTAGGAGCGACAGACGAAAACTCTAGTCTTCATCTTTGATGGTCCGGAACTGAAGAGATGAAGCAAGAAAGAGCCTGGGAAACCATATGTTCTACCCTTAGTGTAGACCTTTACCCCATAGTTCACCGCAGGAGCCAGGATCATATCCTTAATAGGGTAAGGAATCTTTGTATCGTTACCTCTAAGGGTAGTGAATCTTTGGCCCCATCCTATGAATGTTGTGCGCATGATCATCATGCAGTATCTAGAGGAGCTTTTCTTTCTTTTCTAAGGCAAGGTTTGTCTTTGACGAACTCAGCGGGTGGAACCCTTACACTAGCATTTTTTATGACCACCCAAAGGAAGAAAAGAAATCATCCTCTAGCCACAAAGGAGAAGTTCTGATAGCTATATCACCATCACTCCAATCCCAAGGCTTAGCTATCAAACCCAAACCATCAATGTCCTGAAAACCTTTAAGGGAAGAAGAAATTCAACCCTTGTAGATGATGAGTTTGGGAAGATCGTGAAACTTCAAGCTTCACAAGAGACTTCTGAGCATGCAATTTCCCTAAAGAGATAGTCTCTTAGAAAGCATCCTTTTTGCTACACAAGGACATTGGAGAAACCTCAAGGATAGCATATCTAATCATGCCATAGGAAGAGAGCAAAACCATCAAGAAGCCATTTCTGTCTCTCTCTTTCAATGTTCGGATTAGATAACTTTTCGAACCCATCTTTAACCTCATCCTTGAGCCCAATGAATCCTCTTGTGCCCTTTTTCTTGCGTCCCCTCACGATCCTAAAATTTTATGAAGGATCTAAGGAAGACCAGAAGGAGCACATTACTTGGAGAACATCAATGAGCATGAAAGCTACTTCACAAATGGAACTTTTCCACCTAGTCCATGCTCATTTGAGAAAACTCCTGAATTCAATTGCCATCTCAAATCTTGCCGCACAATAAGATCTCCAACCCCCTTATGCTTCTTTTCTCTACAAATTTAGAAAGGGTGGTTGTCCCAATGGCTTGAAATCTTGAGATTGGCAAAATAAGAGAAACCACTTCACCATCTTGAACCATATTTTGAAGGTTTCCCAAGGACGAGCTTTTTGTCCAAAAACAAGCACGCTAGGGGGAAATTCTATAAGACTTGCATATACCCCTGCGTAGTGAGCAGAGAGGTATAATTATAAAAATATTCCTTCGGGTATTCTTGTCACTAACCATTCCAGGTTTGGAGCAAAGAGAACGAAGGATGACAATACAAGGTATGCTCAACCAGTCGTTACGCAACATTGAATCACATGCATAGAAACATCTCTTATCATGTTGCTACACTAGCTTGGTTATCTCTACCTTTATGACATGCTCACTCTGTTAAAAAACTGATCATGCTCTACCGTCTCTGTTTGAGTAAATCTCTATATGCTTCCATGTTACCTTTTGTCCGCTTCGTATGCTAAGGTTTAGAATAAGTTCACGCACCTCTTAAATGAAGCATGGTGCCTTGTTTAGGAGTAGGTGATCTTTCTTCTAAAGGCTTTTGATTTAAGCGTGGTGCTTAGGTTAGAATGCCTTCCTAAATCAAATTAGACGTGGTGTCTAGGTTGACTTTTGAACCAATAGTACACTATAGTAGATGCTGGTATGTTTTGTTGGACTAACCCCTACAGAAAAAGAACAAACTCTGAGACAAGCTTGGGGGAGGTCAAGATGAACTCACTAGAGATGGAGCAAGACACGTGAGAAGAATTCCTTATGAACTAAGAAGAAGAAGAGTGACGCAAACAAGATCCACAATCAGAAGCACTTACTCAAGGAGGAATTCTTGGATGATGGATGCATAAAGGAAGGAGGCTAATTCCATTGAAGATGATCAAGCCATGCCTCCTCACATGCACCTGTCACTCCACAAGTTGTATACATTCAAGGGAGAGACCACCACAAGATGTCATAGTAACATCATAATAAAGGTAACACCTTGAGGTAAATTGTCATTTTCCTTTTCTCTGGCATCCTAATAAATGAAAAGTCAAACATGCTAGAGTTACAGTTTCACATGATCCAACCTTGTTAGCTCAACATGTTGTCTTTTTGTTTGTTTCTAGCATCACTTTCTTGATCACTCTTTATTTTGCTAAAAAAAGATTTACGTGTTAGATTCATCTTCTGATCTTGCTACCCTTGTCATAAAATAAATCTATGCTTTATCGTTATCTTGTTCAATGTGCCCAAGGTTAGAGTAGAATAGATGAAATTATGGTTCTGTTGGTGTTTTTCCACCAACAGAACCCATGCACTTGATCTCTACCTTGTCTTTGCAAGCAGGACTCACTTTACGTAAAAAAGGAGAAGTCTTACTTCCCCAAATCCTACAAGTCCACGACCTACAAACATGCACACTAAACAAGATGCTGCCAACCGCCACTATCCAACCCTCCTTCAAGCAGCTGAATCAACAAAGGACATGGGCGACGCCACCACCAGTTGGCTATCAAGATCAGATGATGTACTCGAGGAGAAGGAAGAAGAGGCTCACCCAGCTCCTCCTCGGGCGCCGCCTGCTCCCTGAGCGGCGAGTGCACCGCGGTCTCCTACCACAGCGGATCTGCGTGCGGCAGGTCCTCCCAGTCCTCCTCCTCCAAGTCGTCCGGGATCACCAGCTTACGCCGTTTCACCGGCCTCAGCTTCAGCGTGCCGGGTGGCGCCCGTCGCACCACCGGCCTCTTGGTGACCTTGGGCTCCTTCCCCTTCGCCGCGGTCTCGCTGCCGCCTCCTGCATCACCACTCTGTGGCTCGGTCGTCTTTGCGCGCTCCATCTCCTCGAGCTCCCGCAGCCTCCCGGTCTTGGTGTCCTTCCCCTGGACGGTGTGCGGCAACGGAGCCTCCGAGGTGAACGCCTGACAGGCCTTTCGAACAAGAGACATTTAATCAAACATCTGGCAGGCATAATGTCCAATGCCCCTATGGGCGAATCCAGGAAGCCTGAAAGGAAACTCACCTCTGGCCGCGGCCGTGCAAGGTTGAATGGCGGCGGCGCCTAGCGGGAGGTAATGTGCGTCCCGGTCGCGAAGCACAAGCGGATCTGATCCAGTAGCTCCTCGGCCGGAGCCGGCTCCAGCACCTCACGCGTTGTGTCGTAGTCCGGACCGGCATAATCGTACACGAAGTGCGCGCGGTCCTTCAGTGGCTGCAGGCGACGGCTGGCATAGTTGATCATCACCGCCACGCCGGTCAGGCCTCTCACCCGCAGATCACGGATGAGCGGCAACAGTTCCCGCACCGACGACATCACCTGCTCGCCGGGATCTTTATCCCAGTGCTTGCCTGCAACGGGGCGGCAGTCGACGTCGCATGGGACCCGCGGCTCATGGTTGTCCATGTAGAACCACTCGTGATGCCATCCCTTGTTGGAGGACTTAAGGGGCACGGAAATGTACTCCGCAGAATGTTTCTACTTGAGCTGAAATCCGGCCCCACCGACCACTTTCGGGGTCTTGTCGTTCGGGTGACCCTTGAGGCAGAAGAAGTAGCGGAAGAGTTCGAAATGGGGAGCGATGCCGAGGTACGCCTCGCAGAGATTCATGAGGATGGCGATGTGAATAATGGAGTTAGGGTTGAGATTGCACAGCTGTAACCCGAAGTAGTAGAGGATACCGCGGACGAAGGGATGAGTCGGGAGGCCGAGCCCCCGCAGGAAAGCCCACTCGAAGACGACCGTCTGCGTCATCTCCGGCGTCGAGAACTCCTCCCCAGCCGTAGGATGCCACGCGCCAGTCGCCTTGTTCGGGAGGACTCCCTCCCAGACGAGCCGGTTGAGGCGCTCCTCAGTGCAGATCGAGGGCACCCACTCCTCGTCGCAGACGGGCGGCGACGGCGGCTGCGGAGGCGGCGGCGTGGGCGACGGCGACCTCGCCAGCTTAGATCCGCGCCTCAACTTCTTCCGTTGCCCCTACTTCGAACTCATCACCGTCGCGGGCTACGCACTGACGCAGCGACTCACTCCCTAGCTACGGGGTGGCGGAGGCGGCGGCGGATTTGGATCTAGGGTTTCCCCTGGCCGGAACTCAACAATCGGCGGCGGAGCGAGACTGAAGAGCACGGGCGGAGCTAGCAAGAGCGGCAATGGAGGTGCGTGTGCGGTTTCCTATGGAATGCGAAGCGGTTCGCGTCGCTGGCCTACTCACGCCTTAAATACGAATGACGGAAAAGGGAAAGTGGCGGGCCCTGCCCGTCCAATCACCCCGCCACATTCGCGGACGGTGCGGTTCGGTTTCTCAAGAGATGGACGTGCGTGCATGTTGACTGGCCTCCACGCGCTTTCAAGCCTCGGGGATGACTGTACACACTCCGCTTTCTACGAGAGTGTGTGAACCAAATCCTCTGCAGTTGGTCCCTCTGCCATTGGGTCCCTGTCATGTGGGCCTGGCCCCACACGTCAATGTCCCAATGGCAGACACCCAACGGCAGGCGAGCCTCGTCAGTGTAAATCCCGGGTCTAATCAAGGGGGGATCTCTCGACCTCCCAGCAACCGCGAGACAAGGACCAAACCACTTGGCTGCGCTGCAAAACCAGATAGATGAAGGAATGGGTCATTAACCTGGTCAGAATAGTTCTAAAGCATTCGGATGGAGCATGGTACTCCATAAAAGCACTCGGACGAAGCTAAAAGCACTCGGATCACTCTCAACAAAATAACATGCTCGTCGTGTGAACGAGCGTTGTGATTGGTTGCTAGAAGTTCAACACACAAAAATCATGCAGTCATGACGCCACTAAGTGTGTGCAAATTATGAACCTACATAGGCTGATAAGGGCTTTTTAGGAGTTTTCCTTTTGCACCCATCCATTTGCTAACGCGAGCAGAGATAGCTTCCGGAGTGAAATCTTCCCTCACAGTATGAGGAGCACTGGCAACTGTTCTCCTCAAGGGTTTTGCTCTTTTTCTAGATGCAGCACCTGCACCATTTGAAGTTCCTTGAGCAACTCCTGTAACTGTTGCGGCTCCATCATCAACCATAGTCTTTTGCGGCCGTCCTCGTGGTCTTTTTGTCTTAGATTTTTCTGAGGCTGCATTTGCTTCTTCTTTGCTTCGAGTTCCCGTTACCACAGGATCGTCTACATCACTATCCTCTCGATGCCCCACTCCTTCTTCCGGGTATTCCAACAAGTAGGCTTCCTTCTATGTAATCATGAACACAACATGTTAAACAAGATTATTTGATGACGCAAGGAACAAGCTGCGTAAACATTTTTTTACAAATGTAGTAAATGCACATACCGTGATAGGTTTTTCGTATGATTCCAAACGACGTCTATTGCGATCAGAATGTAGCAGCTTCGTGCATATCCTGTAGCAAAAACTTTCCATTTGCCGCTGTACATGAGAAATGTAGTGCACATAGTCACATAACACCTTTCATTGCAATTTGTATAAACTTTTGAATTGAAAAAAAAACTCTAAGACTCACACTTGTGAATTCATGAGCCAGTTTCTCTCCATCCCATGCCAGAATATATTGTATTACGAATGCCGCACATGTAAAACTGCAACGTTGTACCATAACATGAGTAACTGAATTACATCGTTAATATACAAAATGAAAAGAGTACCTGTTGGCTTGTCTCGGAATTTGTAGATATGGTAGTATTCGCCAGTCGCGAATGTCAAATGGAATCTCAAATTTAACCCAACCTTTCTTGGACGAATAGTCAACGCAAGACTGTATGCCTTCCACCTACAGCGAATGGGTACATACATGTGAAGTTTGATCATGTGCTCGTCCATGAGTACATAAAAGTTGCTACATATACTTACCAATGTCTTCTCTTTTTCTTCATCTCACATGCCTAAAGATTCAAGAATCTGTACCTATTCCTTTTCAAAGTTTAGGACCAGGAGACCCCAGTGGTTGCCATTAATGTTCATTGGAGCGAAGACCTGTTGAAAGATGTATGAATGCATGGCTTCAAACCAAAAAGGAAATCATGAGATACTAACACAGATAAATACACAAAACAAAATCAATATTGCATACCAAATGTTTTCCCACACATTTTTCCGCTATACGCTTCATATACTTTTCGCTTATCCCCCGTTCTGGTTGCGTCAACTTTTGAACATCAAACGTATGTATGAATGACGTTGAGTCATTCTCAACGTTGCTGAAATGGACATATGTATTTATTACCTGCAAAATATGGATTAAGTAAATATTAGGTGTGCGCATGTGTTTACTGACGACATGGATGTGAAAGAATATTACCTCTCCAAATATAAACTGCTCTGAGACATTTCCGACCAATTCTCCCGCTTTAAGCGAGTGGTCGTCTATGTATACAACCACAGCGTCCTCATAACTCTGAACTAAGAACTTGGCAGCTTCTCTGTCAACTGGTCCTATATTGTAATCGTTGTCGATAATTGGCTCTCTTCGTTTGAGTCCCGTTTTAGGGGGGTCGCCGTGCTGCTTCATGGTCGTATCATTTTTGGAAATGCCTGGTTCAACGTATATTTTATCCTTCGCCACTTGGAAACGTGTGCGTGGCGTTTCCTGCAATTGGTGATGTTTTTTCGATTACAAAGTATCATTTCTATCGTGAAACACGAACAATGATAAAACAAGTGAACATACAATACCTCAACATATGTAGATGAAGGCATATGTTGTCGAGCATGGGCAGTTTGAGGTGTCGTTTGCTCTATAAGTTTGCCCAATAGGTCACGGAGTTCCTGTTAGTTGAGACATTGTTGAAGGTTAAAGCATTATAGTACCTTAAATTGAATAATATCACGCTGGTTACCTGCAACTCCGTTCGTGTTTGTTCCTGATCTGCGTGTACCTTAGCTTCTAGCCTATTGAACCTATCTTCCAGGATGTTGTCATTTCTAAACAAAGCAAATTCCTTCTTCTGTTCCAGAATCTTCTTATCCTGTTTGTGTTCCAATTCAAGAAGCTTCTGCTCCACATCTAGTTTAAGCTCAAATTTTGTTGCTTTCATCCAATGTTCAAGGCTTTGCGCCTGCAAATTTACTAAATTGTGAATTAACCACACAAATGAAATATGACACTTAAACATATGTCATACTTACTTCTAGGTTGCTTCTTCGACCCTCGTGTGTGTAATTTGCTTTTTTCGCTTCTGACACAGTTGCTTCTCATTTTTCTTTGGTTTGTGAAGCGACAGCCAAATTAAGCTATAAACAATTGAACTAGTTAAAGATGTGCATAACAACAGAACCGCCTATATATGTGTTATGTTTGCAAACTTACCGTTCCATTCTTCAACCTTCCATTCTCCCAAGCAATTTGTCGACGCTTGGCATTTTCTTCATCCCCGAAGACCATAACTGGTGGTTGGGTTCTCCTTTCATCAGCATAGTTGATGTGATAACAGTCGTCCACTCTAACTCGCTCATAGTACCAAAACTATTTAAAAAATAAGCACATAAGTATGTCAAAAATAAACATTATTTAACGAGTTTGATGTACAGTAAAGAACTCACCTGTAGAAGAACCAAATTACCCTTCAGGGTTCTTCCCCCATTCTTGAAAGTAGAGATTGCTTCTAATAGATAATTCAGAGTAAATTGGCCCCAGTTGAAATGTCGAATTTGTCGTACATCTCTAACAACTTCTATATAGCTCGCACTGATGGAGGTCCCTGTGGGTGATGCTATGATGACACCAATCGTGAACAAGACGAAGGCTCTCAGAAAGTCTTCGTCCACAGGTCGATCTTTGTGAAGCATGTTTTCCAGCCCTGCTAGCTCGAGCTTGTGGTTATCACTGCTAGCAAACCTATTGAAAAGTTCAGTGACCACAGTTTCATTTTCACTCTTCGGTTTTCTATTTATATGTTGCGTTACATCATTGCCTCCAGTCTCGAGTCCCATTATATGGTGCACATCATCCAAAGCAACCCTAACCACGTGACCTAATATCATGAAACCTTGGTCGCTGGTGTCGTATGCATCTACAATGTCCTATATCATTTGTTTCCTCAAAGCGACATTAGGCATTTGAAGCAGTCCACCAAAGCCAATAGACTCAATAGCGTCTACGTGGGGTTTAGAATCCTTGAAATTTGCCACGGCTTTATAAAATCTCGTAGGAGAGTGTGTCAAACGCATCTTATCGTGCTGCAACAACCAGTTGGCGATGCTAAGTTGCTATAAAAAATAGGCAACGTAAAGGAAAATAAAACTTCATACCGTGCTGATGGACCCATCGTGGTCGTTGTTAGTGCGATACTTGCTACCATTCACACCTGCATAAATGTTGCAAATGAGAAATCTTCAATTTGGCATCACGGGAGAACCCAAAATCACACCATTTTATTGTACCATGCAAAGAAAATAGTACCCACCCCGCTCCAAACTTCATCATGTACAACCCGATCCCCACAAATGCAATCATGCTTTCCTAGCATAAACCTCAGATTCTACCCATTGAAAACCCATTACGGAGCCTAAACCTGTTTGCTGCACCGAAACCCTCATCACAAGCAGACGAGCTCCACGCGATGGCCGTGCTGCTCTCCGCCCTCGCTGTGCTCCTTGTGGCCGCAGCGCTGCGAGGGATTTGCCAATGAGGCCGCCAACTCGTCGCCGCCGCCGTTTGCCGGATCCTACCAACTAAAACCAGTAACACCAATCCAACGTACCTCTCCCATTATTGTTGATTGGCGTAGCGGGCGTCCGCTCTCCAGCTCCTGATGTGTCCATGGTTCCTGGGCAGTGTACCAGATCGCAAAGCAACGGAGAGAGAAACGACGAACACCAGGCGGCTTCTGTAGTAAGGAAAAGAGAAATTTAGATCCTATAATTACGGGTCATGCGACGTAAGATACGCCGCCAAATCCCACGCATAGTTTCTCCCTCGACACACACACACCTCCCACGTCGCGCCCAAATGGGCTTTTGCTTCGAAGGAAGTACTATTTACCTCCCTGAATGGTGCACCGAGGACTTGTTTCGTCTCTCGACTCCAAAATCATCTGTTATCTCTCCTCGAACATCCTACAGTAAGATAAGTAAAAAAATGTAAAAACTTGCATGGACACACCATTTTGGTTTGTAGTCACGATAAAATATTCAATTGATTCTGACAAAGTGGTGGTGCACACCCTCACAACTGCATACATATCCCACTACGACCAACATTACTATGTCAGATATGTCGCCACATGTGATATGTGTACGACAACTATCTCCAAATCTTTTGTAAATTTACTAGGATGTACATGGAGACAAACTAAGATGTCGTGTGCACATTACACACGTAAATAAGTCGAATTTTTATCAAACACAAGCAAACTTATTGATGAACACAGATGATACTTTGATAAACAAAACATCAAAGTTACTTGTCATGTGGCCACTTAGGGCACTAGTACCTAAAGTATTACCGAGTTTCAACAAGCCACATTGCACTGATCATATATAATTACAAGCAAAAGCAACCAAGCATAACAAAAGGCATCCTTCTCAATCCTTGCTCTCATTCTTCTTCAGTTCCTTCACTGCCTTCTTCAGTTTAAGAATGGCCTTGTCATACCCCTTACCCATCTCCTCCAGCATGCGGATCTTGATACTATTCTTGGTGTTCCTTTCCTCCAGTTCCTCCACCTTGTCCATAAACTCTTTATTCAGTATTTTGAGCTCATTATCGGCGTAGTTGCAACAGAAGAAATCCTAACATGTCATAAACAGGAACATGAATTAGTACGCATCATGGTTCCTTTTTAGGCACATGAAATACTGAATTTTATTGTTAGAGTAATACAACAATATGAACTGAAAAAGCCTTAGATTGAACCTTGTGGACGACCGACGAGGATGAGGAACCGGTGCCGCCCTTGGGAGTGACCGTCTCGAAGCCCGGTGGGACATCATGTCCGATGTCGACGGCGCTGGCGGCACCCTTGGGATTGACCATCTCGAAGCCCGGTGGGACATCAGGTACCATGTTCTCAACGCCGGCGGCGGCCTCTCCCGGCGGAACCCCTTCAACACTGGCAGCAGTGCCGGAGGCAGCGGAGGCCCTGGTGAACCTACCGGACGACGGGTCGCGCCTCTGGTTCCTCGCACGGCCGGACCGAGCCTTGTTCTTCTTCCCCTCCTTTGTCATCTTCCCGACGCCAGCGACTGCGAGGTCGCAAGGGTCCCGAGGTGGTGGCCGACGCGCCGGCGTAAGCAGATGGCTCGAGGTGATGGCAGACGCGGCGGCGGAAGCGGAGTAGATGAGGATACGGTTATTAGATGAAATGATGCGGTGGGATGGTAAAATTAGGGGGTCATTGTCACGAATTAGGGATATGCCTGTAACCATCGCACGGTTTTTCTCCCTTGACACATCCCACGTCGCGCACAACTGGCCTGTGGCCCAACTTGACGGCCCATCACATTCTCCTGGCCTTTTGCTTTGAAACAAGTCCTACCTACCTCCCTCGACTCCAAAACCAGCTGTTCTAGCTCCTCGAACCTCCTACCATAAATTTTAAAACACCCAAACCTAAGTACAAAAATCTAAAAGTTTCTTTGATAACTTATTTTGGTGTATGATCATGACATAAAAATGTCAGATGATTTTGAGAATGTGGTCACACACATCCTTCATGTGGTTTGCTCATGGAGACAAACTAAGATGATGTGTGCATATGTGCAATTTTGCAGAACAATTTTTCCTTTTTATTTTGTAAATTTTAGTTGATTTACTAAAGCATAAATTTTAAAATACCCTAAGCTAAGTAGAAAAATCTAAAACTTTCATGGACAAACCATTTTGGTGTATATACATGAAACAAAAGTTTCAATTAATTCTGACAAAGTGGTGATACACATCCTCATGACTGCATACATATCTCACTACGACCAATGTGACTATGTGAGAGATGCCATACAACTATCTCCAAATCCTTCACAACCAAGAACATGTCTCACATAGATTCATGTGACTTCAGTGAGAGTCGTTCATGGGTGTGATGGATGCGTAGTGTAACTTTGACATAATCACAAAACTTCATGTGGTTTGCTCATGGAGACAAACTAAGATGATGTGTGCATATATGCAATTTTGCAAAACAATTTTTCCTTTTTATTTTGTAAATTTTAGTTGATTTACTAAAGCATAAATTTTAAAATTCCCTAAGCTAAGTAGAAAAATCTAAAACTTCCATCGACAAACCATTTTGGTGTATATACATGAAACAAAAGTTTCAATTGATTCTGACAAAGTGGTGCTACACATCCTCACGACTGCATACATGTCTCACTACGACCAATGTGACTATGTGAGAGATGTCATATATATATGTGTACCACAACTATCTCCAAATCATCTGAAACTTGGCTAGGATGTTCATGGATCCAAAATGAGGTGTCTATGCAAAAAAAAATTATAGGACATAGAGAAAAAAATAAAAAACAAATAATTTAAAACAAACAATGTTCAAAACATATCCTCCCCTAGGTTTCGAACCTGGGAGTCGGGGGTTTAGAGTCAGTGGGTCCTACCATTGGACTATGTAAGTATGTTGGGTAATGACATAGATATATTATATTTAAACATAAACTCTTTTAAAAAGAATAAGACCTATGGAGGCCACCTGTCAGCACCGTATTATTATATTCTCCTCCTCCACCGAGCGCTCGCGGGAGCCAAAACCGCAGTCCCGTTCCAGTAGGGCCCTCTCTTGGGAGTGAAACCGTGCCCGTGATTATCGTTATCCTTCACTGCCAATAAGTTTTCAGCCGCGATTACAGGGCGCCTGACCACGCTCCTAGCCCCACCGCCCCCGCTTCTCCCGCAAATATTATAGGATCAGAAGCAACTTACATGGAATCGGCGGCGGCCATATCGTAATTTTAGGATCCTTCCTATTTTGTTGAGCCCGACATCGCCCAACCACGATATAAGGTGGGAAGCCACGTCGGTTGCACCCCTTCCCCTACTCACTCCCATCTCTCTCCTGCATCCCCAAACCCCACGCACCTCCCATCTCTCATGCCCACAGATCGATATGGCAGATGCCCGCAAACAACAGAGCACAATCTTTCAGGGGCTACGCCCTCCCCCATGCAGTCAGTGCATAAGCCGATGCCAGCATTACTTATGCCCTAACTGTGCAATATATCTCTCTCCATGCAAATCTCCAATCGGTGGCCTCGGAAACCCGAACGCGATGGGCTGCAACTGCTGGTGCGCATAGGTACGCAGATGCGTCATGGGTTGTAATCTCTCGGATTCGAGTTCCGACGACGACGTCTCAGATTATGAGGTAATCTTCTGGCAAAGCAACATTGACTTTTGTACTATAGAATCCACATGCCACATTACTGCTTCTAATTTGTTGCATAGGCATTAGGTTTTTCACGTTAAGTTTCCTCTTCTCAGTCACAGAAATTGCAGATGCTTAAAAGGAAGGTCCGGGCTACAAAAAAGAAGCTTGCTGCTATGAAAAATGAACAAATCTACCACGCAAGGCAGATTTACAAAATGTTCCAGACTATCGCTGATCTCAAAAAGACTATCGCTGATCTCAGAAGGATGGTTGAAGCCAGGCCTACCCACATTTAGAAGCAATGGCAAGTTAGTGTCTCACATTGAATTACTTCTGTACCACTTTGTGGCTTGTTTGTTTCCTTTGCTCAAACGATGTTGATCTTCAGTATCATGATACTTGGTTTGCAGGTTGTCGACTGATGCATGGAGCTCTCGCCCACCAACCCGTTGCAGTCAGTAGGGAAGTCTTCTTCAATGTCGTCAGCCTATCTCGGCGTTGCTGCTGACGCTGCGCGTTGGCCTCTAGACGTTGTCTCTTCCTCTACATGTAGCAGTAGTAGTTCCTCTAGATGCCTTGGCTGTTGAGTGATATGTCATAAATTTCCTTGGTCTTGTGAGACAGAAGCATGACAATTTATAAAATATTTTTTTGAACTATTCAGTTTTAGTTCTGGAAACTTGTGCTGCAGCCATATGGTACCTTAAAGCTGCTGCAACTTGAGAATGTTTACATGTATACTTGCCTTGGAAGATAATATCTGTCACATGGAACATTTTCTGGCGAAACAAAGGGTTTGTAGCAAGATCACACTGTATGACAAAACAACGTTCAGGTTTTGTGGTTATATAGTAATTTTATTCTCTTAATAATTTTCATTGTTCCTGCCTTCATTGTGCCTATTTTGTTTCTGGCTTTTTGCTGTATCGAGTGTTCAACTCTAACTGAACCAAGATAAAACCTAACAAGGACTGGGTCATTAACCTGGTCAGACCAGTTCTAAAGCATTCAGATGGATCATGGTACTCAATAAAATCACTCGGACGAAGCTAAAAGCACTCGGGTGTAAAACCACTCGGGGTGTAAAAGCACTCGGACAAAGCGTTGCACAAGTTAGACAAACGATGTGGGACTAAACTCCCGCCCACAAGACATTTTTGGTGTAACCATATGTTTTCTGATATGGTACCTTTCAAATGGTGCAACTTGAGAATTTTTACATGTATACATGTCTTGCTGTTGAGTTTCTTGTATCGATGATAATATCTGTCACATGAAACATTTTCTGGCGAACAAAAAATGAAATGACAACAAATAACAAAAAAGGATGACAAACATAGAAAAAGGGGCAATAGGGTGAGGTGCCACATGTTTGGGATCAACCTAACGAGGAAAACAGAATCACTTGACTACTAAAGGAAATGTGTTGGTAATTTCAATCCAGTGCGCAAGCCTTTCTATATAAGTTAGGTAGCATCTATCTGGGAAGGCGAGGTCGTACTATCTGTGGTACTATCTCCCGTGCCAGGAAGGTTTCTTGTCATTCGGGCCGCATTGGGCTGATTTCATGAACAATTTGGACCCAGACTAACAGTGGGCCCAATCGGGAGGCGGGAGCGCGCCGCATCAGTCTCCGACATGTGGGGCCCATGTGTCGGCGCCCATCCTAACGTTATGTTCTTCGCTGAGTTCATATAATTCCACTCTTTTTTTTGATTCGTATTTAAATTTTCAAACTTGTTTTTCTTTATCTTCCGAACTCCAAATGAGTTGATTTTTTTTCCTACAAACTTTTAAAAGCACTCTCTACCAACTAAACGCATTCCATTTAGCTTTCAAAGTTACATTATACATTAATAATGAAAACCATTTGGTGGTGATTTTTTTATTTTCTCAAATTTTTTCTAAAGTCGCAATCGGAACGAAATTTGTCCTAATTTTTTTTTGTAATGACTTACCTTGTTCATAGACACAAGCACAATTTTTTGTAACTAATTTGCAAATGTTTACATTTGATTTGATTCATCTCATTGCATGCTTGTGTTCAAGTTTCATATCACATGTAGCTCGGTGTCCCTTTAGAATACATTTTTTTCTCAAAATAAAAAAAATATCTAAAAATATAAGCATGTTAGGGATGGTTTGAAACCTCTACACAACAATTTTGAGTTCAAAATTCATTATATTTTTTGAAATAAAAATAGTCAAATTAATTCAAAAAAGCATTTAAAATTTATTATTTTTGTATCTCCCAAAATAGTTTTGATTTGAATGCGATTTAGGTATACAGATCTGTTACATTCATGAGGAACTGCACCAATTTTGGTTCTTTTTTTTTCAAATGTTAATCTATGTACAAGGTTTAAAAATTCATGGAATGATTTTGAATTGAGTCACTGGCATGTGGGGCCGTCAATTGATTTACGTCTTCTTGACACGGAAACGTACTTTGGTACTCTCAAAGACAGGTGGGACCTCCTCGGCTCCTCTCGTCCCATCCGTGCCCACAAGTTCCAGCCGAGTTCCCCCCTTCTCCTCCCCGTTCCAGTTAGGGTTTCGCCGCCGCCAGTTAGGGCATCACCGCCGCCGCTTTCGCCTCCATCTCGAAGATGGGCAAAGTTGGGAAGAACCATGGCCAGTCAGCACGCGCCTCTCGACAAAAGCGGGACACATCCGGTAAGTTCACCCGGGGATCCGGCGTCGGGGTAGCGCCTGAGGCCAGCAAGGGCCGGGAGATCCCCTCCGCCGCCGAGCGCGTGCCTGAGGCCAGCGCGGGACGGGAGATCCCCTCCACCTTCGAGCGCGCGCTGAGAGCCATCGCGCGGCGGGAGATGCGCTCCGGCTCCGGCATCGTGGCCAAGAAGACCATGGCCGGCGCCACCGCGTCCTTGTCCTTGTCGCCGGAGCACAATGTGAGTACGATTTTTCTCTACCACTTTCCCTCTCTAATCCGCGTCCCACTATCATCTCCGGCTAGGTTAGGGTTCCGGATTAGTGTTTCGGATTATTGTTATTGAGGGGTTGTGTCCTCATTCTCCATCTGATGTAATATATAAAATGCTTTTTTGCATGCAGCTAAGAGCAGAAGAGCAAAGCAAGTTGGACGCCGGGGTGGCGCGAGTCATAGAATGGCTGATGCAATTTCAGGAGAGTCTGAAGGAAAAACCACCAATCGAGGACATCTTCTGAAAGGAGTGTAGGGGATTTAGCTTGTGCTGTTTGTATGATCCGTTTTAGGCTTTCCTATTTTTGTAAGCTTTGGCTGGTATCAACCCTGGTTTTCTCTCAGTGGTCTTTATGTGCTAGAATCTGTAAGCTGGCAACCCCATTGTGTGTGAACTCATGGTGAAACCTGTACTCTCTTATATGCTAAGCAGTGCTTTTGTAACAGATGGTCGATGCTTGTGGTTGTTGCTGCAGTCGAGAAGGCAACAAACAACAAGTACTGCTTTTGTGTTGATTGTGTCTGTAAATAGGGATGAAATTCTAGTAGTTATGTGAACTACTTCTTCTGAATCCAGTACTGATGTTCAGTATGTTAAATACTTGTGGTTTCAGCTGGTGAATGGAATTATCTGTGTCTGACATTTTACAGTTTTGATCTTTTGATGTGAAATGCCTACGATATTTGGTTCAGCTTGTACATATGAAAATTTTTACATGTATACATGCCTTCGCTATTGAGTTTCTTGTATGGATGATAATATCTGTCACATGGAACATTTTCTGGCGAAATAAGTGGTTTGTACATTTTTCATTGTTCCTGCCTTCATTGTGCCTATTTTGTTTCTGGATTTCTTCATGGAGTGCTTGCTGTATCGAGTGCTCAACTCTGACTGAACCAAGATAAAATTTAACAAGGACTGGGTCATTAACCTGGTCAGACCAGTTCTAAAGCATTCGGATGGATCATGGTACTCAATAAAAGCACTCGAACGAAACTAAAAGCACTCGGCCGAGTGCTAAAAGCACTCGGACGAAGCTAAAAACATGCATGTACAAATACCCGAAATTAGATGATATTTGTCGTTGAGATTGTACAAATGGTTGTGTCAGGCAATTGGTGCCTGATGAATCTCAAAAGGATATCATTCTGTCTGTTTGTACCAGTCCACAAAGTCACAAATTTAGGTTTCTTTAATAATGTATAAACACTACCATTTCAGCACCAGCTACAAACAATTATGTTTCCACAACGTCACAGGTGAGATCGATCATCAGAGATAAACGCAAGAACGCAGATCTACCAACATCACCTAACAAAAGCTCATCACATGGTACCTCACTTCATACTGCAATCTATCACATAATTTGCAGTGTTCATTCAGCTGCAAAAACTGAATTCATGATCCAGGGATCACTTCACATTTAATCAGCATAATTCATGGCATCAATATACTTCAATGCCAGTCACACTGAATGCAATTACTATTCAAATGATATGTATTGTTTTGCAGAGTAATTCAGTTAACCAGAACAAGAACATACACAAAATTCATTAACCATGTCATTCCTTTACATGATCTATGCAGCATAATAGACAGTATTTGCCATCCATTTATGGTTTTCTACAGTCACAATGACTGAATCACTGGGTCTGTACACCTCCTTATGTCTCTGCAGCTTCAATGTTGGGGATAATTGCTGCTTGGCAGCTGAAGGGACATTCTAATCTTCTAACCATCCAGCACTTTTCATGAAACAAAGCCCTTGCGGGAGTTGAAGTTTCAGTAGCTCTAATATGACAGATTTTTCCACCACTCCATGAGAACAGGATAATACAGGTCAAGCCATCAGTGAAGCCATCCTGAGCCCCTGAAATTTCAATGTGCCATGCAAGTTGAGCTTACAAGTTATGTGAAAATGGGAGCAAAGATTGAACAACTTTTCATCATGCAATGCTAATTGTAAACTTGTACTAAACGACCATCTGCTCTTGAAAACATCTAAGCAACTGTCTGCATCTTCTATCAAAGCATTCATGAGACATTATCAAGTTGCAATTCAGGGAGTTGGTTGTGAGGAGGGGCAGTAGTGGTAACCTCTGGATCCGCCGGCATAGAGCCGCTTGAGCAGGGGCGCCGGATGGGAGCAAGGCGGGCGCCGGGGGGGGACTTTGCTGCTTGGAGGAAGGAAACGGCCTGGATCTGTAGGGCTGGCGGGGAATGGAGCCGTGCCGGCTCTCGGCCTTGCCCCGCCGCGACGGAGAGGCACCCGCCGCCGCCATCTCCGCTCGACCGTGTTGTAGGATCTAGGATACCGACTAGATGGGGGTGAATAGGCGGTTTAAAATCTAAAAGCACAACACTAGAGAAATTTAATTAGAACCACAAGGGGGATTAAATTTCTAGCTAATATATTCCTATATTGGGGGTTTGCAACCTAAGGTGACAAGATATAATTCAATCTCTAGAAAGTAAATGCTCAAAGTAAAGTACTTGAAAGGAAATTGAGCAAAGAAATAACCGAGCACAAGAGACGAATTTTATCCTGTGGTATCGATGACTTGCCGGTCACCCCTAATCCATGTTGAGGTGGATTCAATGTTCAACCGCTCCTCTATCAAAGCACCGCTTGATCTTGAGCCAGTTGGAACCAAAGAACCACTCCACACCTCGATTCCACTAGAGTTGCTCTTCACCGCTCCAGCGAGGTGAGCACAAGACCTCTCACAACATGAAATCCGGAGCCACGCACAATCTTCTTGCGAGCTTCAACGGATTCTTTCACCACCAAGCCGTCTAGGAAGCGGCAACTTCCAAGAGTAACAAATCAACCACTTGCTTGATGATTCCCTAGTGCCACAAAGATCAAAACCTTGATGCAATGCACTAGATGTTCTCAATCTCACCAAAGATGCAACCACTAAGCAAAGTGAGTGAGAGAGAGGAGAGGGAGAGCTCTACTATGGAGTATGAACCTTTCAAAGTGCCAAGAGGAACTCCCCCAACCCGGGCATGGAGTATAAATACTCCCACTTCCCGTTACTAGCCGTTATGTCAAAAACGCGTACCTCGCGGACTGTCCGCGATGTCCTCACGGATTGTCCGCGTTTGAATTCCAACGGTAAAAACGTGAAGTCAACTGTTGTCAGAGTTGCCCGTTGGGCCGAGCGGACTGTCCGTCAGGACCCCGCGGACCGTCCGCCGGCAGGCCGCGGACCGTCCGCCCGGTCCACCCGAGCTGCGTACCGTTCTGTATGATTCGAGGTTAATTTCAGACCGTCCGCCGTAGACCCGCGGACTGTCCGCCCGAAAAAGGTTTTCTCGAAAAACTTTGCCAAAAACCTCAGATATACAATAAACCTCAAGGGCCCGCGGACTGTCCGCCCCAAGGGCCCGGACTGTCCGCCCCACATCAGAAAACTGACTTTTCTCAAGATTTTCAACGAAACCTTTTTATCTATTGAAATCGCCACTCATCTAAATGCGATGCATGCAAATTCTTGATCAAGATGGCACTATGGAAAGTCAAGCCAATGAATTTGATCCCTCTTGATAGTACGGCTATCTATCCTATCAATCCGGTCATTTATCATCCTCTAACCGCCTTATGACCGGCAAAAATAAAATCCCTAACTTTTACCTTTGCCTTGAGCTCCTTTCTATCACATGACATACAAGCCATCCTTTTGCAAATCTCATGAGCTCATCATTTCACCGGACTAACCTATTCTTATATCTCAATAAAAATGTTAGTCCACAATGATTGTCATTAATTACCAAAACACAAATTAGGGGCCTAGATGCCTTCACGTGTGCAAGAAGAAGAAGGGGAGGGAGAGGTTGCTTGTGCTCCACTTAGGTGGAGGCTGGCCGGAGCTGCGGACTGCGGCCATCTCCACTCGCGGCGCCCTCCGTCTGCCGCCGCCGGCGAAGACCTGTCACCCTCCGTCTGCCGGCGGCGGCGAACTGAAGCGCTACAAACCCTAACCATCTAAAAAAGAAAAAAACTTTAGTAAACGAATTATACATCTCAACTATATTACTAAAAACATTATTTTCACGTTTATGAAGTGACCATTATACCCTTGTTCAAAAATAAGAACCACAAAACTGCAATTAATGTCATCTCCTAATCCCCACATTTGTGGAGGAAATGGGAGGAAAATTAGGCCTAGGAGGAAAAATTTTCCTCCATCCCATTTCCTCTTAGCCTCGTAGTCGTCCGATCGACCGCTCTCAGACGACGTGAGCCAATCATTTTTTCCCTAAGGATAAATTTTTTTTTCTTTATTGATATGCAAAGTTGTACATACATACATGAAAGACACAAGAAACAAAGGAAAGAAGCAATTAATAAAGCAAGCGCAAACCAAGCAAATACAGAACATAATAAAACGATGCACAAATAAATGGACGGGAAATTGAAGTAATAGGGAAAGTAAAGCAGCCTCCTCGCGCAGGCTGCGCCGGCCATCAGATCACTCGCAGTTGTTCAGCGGCTGGTTTTCCCTGAGGCACCAAACGTTGTTGGGCAGCTTGTGCCTTCCGCGACGAACTGCTTCCGCACCGCGCAGAGGCACCCGTCGGGCAGGTAGCCTCTGCAGCAGTCCTCTTGTTTCGCCGTGCCCGTGCTCGTCACACCACGAGGATCCACTCCTATGCTGCTGTTGTTTTCAGTAGAAGCTTGGAACTCGCTCTTCCCTTGCCTAAAAAGGCCTAGACATCTTTGGACACGTTGGTTCTTCAAGGTGCACCGTGTCATGATGCGGGTTCGGCGCCGTTCCCCGCAGTGGGCGAGAATTCCGCGTGCTTCAGCGATGAGTCCTAGCTTATTCATCACGAGCACTCTCAACGACTGCTTGAGCTTGTTGAGAATTGGTTTCACCAACGGCATCGTCACCTTGTGCACGAACTCGAGGACCGATGGTGGCAACGGCGATGGCATGATCCCCGACAGTTTCACAATCTTCTTGCTCAGAGTGCTCAGAAGACAACGGTCGTCAACGCCTAGTACATCCTTCTTCTTCAACGAGGACGCGACGAACGCCTGCACATACGCGACGGCGAGATCCTTTACCGGCTGTCCTTTGGCGGCCGGCAGCAGGCGGGACAGCAAGTCGGTGCCGTCAACGTTGTCCCAGTCGCCCACCGCCTCCAACACAGTGCAGACGTCCTTGAGCGACAGGTCACACTCGCTCATCCTGTCGGTAGCATTATTTCTAGCATAGACCATCAGGTCAAGTAAGGCTGCGACAAGCTTATCATCCCCGACGGCGGCGGCGGCGGCCGTGGGTGCGGTGGCTAGGGCGACGACGACGCACAGCGCGGCCAGCGCCACCGCGGCGTCCAACCGCCTGCGCCGCTGCATCACACTAATAAGCACTGTTGCCATATGGGCGGGATCTTTGTCGTGGGGCTAGGCTAGCTTGGGTTTTTGTGTGGAACTCGAGTCTGTCTAAATGCTAGATGACAACGGCGCCAGGGATTGTTGTTGCTTCGGACGACGCGCCATGTTCGGCTGGCTGGTAGTTGATGGCTAGCGCTGATTTGTTCTGAGAGAAAAGTACTGCTGGCTGGTAAATGGTGGCTGATTTGTTCTGAGAGAATAGTACTGTTAGCTGGTGGTTGATAAGCCAAACGAACAGAGCGACCCGCTTGCTGTCCGGATTATTGCAGCTGGAGTCGGATCGAGCAGCCAGCGGACGTGCGGGCTACCACCTCCTCAAATCCGTTGATTACCAAGCGCGTGCAACACATGGAATCAGTTCGTAGAACACCTTCGAAAGGAGATTGAGTCCGTACGTAAATCTTTGAAATTAAAAAAAAATCATCACGGGTGCTCTACCATTGAAAGTTAGAAAGAAGATTGAGAATATCGCAAATCTTCTAAATTGAAAAAAGTCATCAATAGTGCCTTGCCATTGAATGTCATATCGCCTACCCTCGCTATTGAAGGGCATATCGCCTACCATTGAAAGTCCGAAAGATTAACCAATAAATCATCGAGATAGAAAAAAGTTACTATTGACATCTCGCTACCGAAGAACATGTCGCCTACAGCCTACCATTAAAAAAATAGTGCCTATTAATTCTTAAAATGAATTTTAAAAAATACAAACACAAGTAACTCGAACTCTGGTGATCACGTTAAAAAAAAACTTTACATGCTATGTTACGTTCAGTTTGCTACTATCATTTTTCTTCACTAACTTCTGAAATACCAAATGTGATAGTACTGTTGTTCCATATTCCGTACGAGAGTTCTCTTGCTAGGTGCTCCCCAAAATACTAGATGCAATAGTACTCTTGCTCCATACAAGAGCAGTACACTAAAAAGATTTCACCAGTCACATCGAATCGAATGTTTGACAATAGTAGTATTAAACATAATCTAATTACAAAATTAATTGCACCGAGTTTAATTCATGAAACAAATCTAGTAAACTTAATTAATTCATGATTAGGTAATTAATGTCGGGCTACAGTAAATATGTGGTAATGACATATTAATTAGTATTAATTAATAAATTTGTCTCACCGTTTACCGATGAATTCTGTAATTAATTTTTTTTAATATCCGAACACTCCTTTCAACATCTTAGGCCAGTGTCAGTGGCAGTTTCATGAGCGTAGTTACCAAAACTGCCATGTCAACTTTTTACTTCTATAAAAATGTCACTCTTAATGCACAATTTCACTACACAGTTTCATAGACATGATACATCATTTAAGTTTCGCATTGGTTGGGATCAATTGTGCTATTGGAATTGTATAGCATTTCACATACTGTTTCACTCTCACAATCAAATAACAGTTTCACGTGAACCAGCCTTGTACACTTTAAACAAAAGGAGGCGACTACACGGAGAGGCTTCTCCATTTAGTCTTGCACGGAGAGACTTCTCAGGTTACTTTCTGCAACATAAAATTCCTTCCCTCAACATAAAGAAACACACAAGAGAAGTAACTTTTAGTCATGCATGGAGAGCCCTCCCAGGATACTCCCCGCGGCACAAAATTACTTCCCTCAACGGAAAAAAAAACACACACACGAGGAAGTAACTTTGTGTCGCAGGAAGTAACTTTGTGTTCATAGGAAGTATTTTTGTGTCAGCAGGAAGTAACATGAGAGAGCTCTTCATTTAAATCTAAATAGAGAGGCCTCTCCGTTTAGATTTTCCGTAAACAAAAAATCACATGGCGTTTCACATGGATCAGTTTCTCTAAAAAAAAAGAAATCATCGAGTTTTGACAGGAGAGCTCGCTCCACGCACGCGCTCGCTGAAGGTCCCTGGCAACGGGGCAGGCACCAACATGGTGAGAACGAGCACGTGCATTTATTGTTGAATATTGTTGTTCAACATAAGTAGCACATAAACACAGGATCACATAGCCTAAATCACAATCAATCTGCTAATGCGGAATTAGGTGGGATAAACTTATACCAGTGTTAGTAGCCGTTGTGGGAGCCTCCTGAGACGATGTAGTCCGTACGGGTCTCAGCCTTGAAGTAGTAGAATCGATGACGAACGCCGACTCAAGAACTTGTGATGTTCTTGATCGACAACTTGAACGTATCCCCTCTAGACGCCAACGGCACTGACCCGGACGTGAACGAGGAACTAGAGCTTCTACCTCCTCCAGCTCCCTTAGCAATCGGTGTTTGGTCTTTAGGCTAAAGCAAATTGATTTGATGCGTTGGAGGCTTTGCCTTACCCTTAGTTTTATATGGAGCTGTGGAGGCAGGGCCTAGAGTCCTAATAGGATTCTAATTGTGTTCCTGTCGATTACAGAACACGAGTTCTGATCCATCACGTAGGGGAAAAACGTGAGGAACAAGTTCCTCTCGGTTGGAGACCGAGAAGATCACGATAACAGTTTATTTCCAACACTCTCCCACTTGATCGAACGGTCTACAACTTGTTCGCATCATACTAATGTTCACACTCGGTAAAACAGTAAATACTAGACCAATGCGTCGTCAGCAGCATTTAATTCGCTACCGGGACCCCATTACCCATAGTTTCACTGAGACACCTTGTTAGAACGCTTATACATTATTGGGAGTTCATAACGGCCCTGAACCAGGACCTAAAGACTATCCACCAGACCCATGTCTAGAACATGTTGCTTAAATAGATTAGGTGGTATGCCTTTAGTGAGTGGATTCGCGAGCATCTCATTAGTTCTTATGTGCTCGACATTAATAGTACGATCCTGGTCTCTTTCAATAACAACACGATACTTAAGGTCAATGTGTTTGGAAGCACCACTTGACTTGTTGTTCTTTATGAAAAATACTGTTGATTTATTATCACAGTATAACTTAAGTGGTTTTGTAATGCTGTCTATAACCTTAAGGTCCGGAATAAAATTCTCAATCCACACAGCCTGTCCTGTCGCTTCATAACATGCTATAAACTCAGCCTGCATAGTCGACGCTGCAGTTAACTCTTGCTTAGAGCTTTTCCAAGAAATAGCTCCTCCTGCTAGAGTAAAGACATATCCTGATGTAGACTTTCTACTATCTTCACATCCAGCAAAATCAGCATCAGAATAACCAATAACTTCAAGATTATCTGATCTCTTATATGTAAGCATGTAATTTTTAGTGCCTTGGCAATAGTGTAATGCCTTTTTGACACCCATCCAGTGGACCTTTCCTGGATTTTGCTGATATCTTCCAAACATTCCGGTTGCAAATGCCAAGTCCGGACACGTACAAACTTGAGCATACATTAAGCTTCCGACAGCCGAAGCATAAGGAATATTACTCATCTCACTTAATTCCAATTGGTTTTTAGGACTTTGTTCTTCACTAAAATTATCACCCTTTGCTATTGGAACAGGTGTGGGCTTACTATTTTGCATCTCATATCTCTTAAGCATTTTATCAATATATGCCTTTTGAGATAATCCCAGCACTCCTTTGGTCCTATCTCGGTGAATCTCAATGCCCAGAACATAAGAGGCCTCACCGAGATCTTTCATATCAAAATGGGATGATAGAAATCTCTTTGTCTCATGTAACATTTGTTTATCGTTACTTGCTAATAGAATATCGTCCACATAGAGTACTAGAATGACAAATTTTCCACCTTTTATCTTAATGTAGATACAATTGTCTATAGGATTTTCCTTATCCGAATTTCTTAATCACTTGATCGAATCTATGGTTCCATTGTCTTGACGCTTGCTTAAGTCCATAAATAGATTTCTTTAATCTGCATCCCATATGTTCCTTACCTTTCACAACATAACCTTCCGGTTGTGTCATGAAAATTGTCTCGTCTAAGTGACCATTAAGGAATGCAGTCTTAACATCCATCTGATGTAGCTCTAAATCAAAATGAGCCACTAGCGCCATGACGATTCTAAACGAATCTTTCTTAGACACAGGTGAAAAAGTTTCATTATAATCAACCCCTTCTTTTTGTGTATAACCCTTTGCTACGAGCCTTGCTTTGAATTTATCGACATTCCCTTTAGAGTCACGCTTAATTTTGAAGACCCACTTACAGCCTACTGGTTTGACTCCATCAGGAATTTCGACTAAGTCCCATACATCATTAGTGCTCATAGACTTAAGCTCATCTTCCATAGCCTCAACCCACTTAGCGGAAAGCTCACTTGAAATTGCCTCTTTGAATGAGACAGGATCATCTACCTTTCCGACATCATACATATCTTCACTTAAGTATGTCTCATAACAGTCGGGAATGGCAGACCTCCTTGGCCGTTGTGATCTCCTTATAGGCTCATTCACAACTGGCTCAGGAATGGGTAGAGGTTGCTCAACAGGGTTTTGCACTTCATTATTATGCACCACTTGCTCTTGTTGTGGCACAATCACTGGCTGTTGTGGTTAAAGATGGCAACGGGTGCAAAATATCCGCGTACCCGCGGGCAGGAAACCCGACGGGCGCGGATACGGGCGCCATTCCCCGCCCGCGAGCGCGGGCGCGGGCACGAACTTGAATCCAGCGGATAGTTACTCGCGAGCAGAAAAATTTGCTATCCTCACCCGCATACCCGCCAGACCCGCTATGACATGTGGGACCCGCCTGTCATTATGTATATATACACACAATTTTAGGGTTTCCCCTCAATTCCCCTTCCAGTCTTCCACCCGGCCGCCCGCCGCCCCCAGGCCCCAGCGCAGAGCCGCACCCCCTGCAGCAGCCCGCAGCCCGCAGCGCAGAGGAGCAGCGCAGCCGCGCCCGCGCAGAGCCGCAGCCCCACCCCATCCTCGGCTCCTCGCCGGTCGCCGCAGCGCGCGCACGCCAGCGCGGCAGCGGCGCAGCGCCCCTGTGCTCCCAGCCTCCCACCCTATCCTCGCCGTCGTGTGCTCGCGAGAGCGAAGGCCCCCCCTGCGCCGCCGCCCGTCGGTCCTCCAGGACTCCAGGTGCTCCCCCTCCCCCGGATCTACTTGTTCCTTTGTCTGTGCAAGATCTAGCTATTCACTTCAATGCTCAACTGATTCTGATTTCTGTGTGTTGATTTGTGTTGTTTGTTGACATGCAGTTGCAATGGCAACCCCTGTTAGCTCCCGAGTGCAAGCTTCTGGATCTGGGATTGGTGCCTCTGTTCAGCCAGATGATACTGAGGATAGAGAGATTGTGGATGTATCTGAGGGAGAAGATGATGAGGAAGTTGCTGCTCCTCCTGGCAGTAAGAGGAAGCTCACTTCAAAGGTGTGGAATGACTTCACCAAGGTGTGGGATGGAGGTAAATGGAAGGCCAAGTGCACCCACTGCGACAGGAAGCTTTCAGCCACATCAAGAAATGGTACGAGTCACTTGAAAACTCACTTGAAATCTTGCATCTACAATAACAAGAAGCCAGGTGATAAAACTCAGAGTAATTTGAGATTTGGTACCACTGAAAAGGGGACAATAGCTGTAGAGAACTATGTGTTTGATCAAGAAGTAGCTAGAAGAGCTCTTTATTCCATGATTGTACTGCATGAGTACCCTCTGTCCATTGTTGATCACCATGGTTTTCGTAAGTTTGTTAGTGCATTGCAGCCTTTATTTAAGATGGGAACTAGGAACACTATTAGAAAGGATATCCTAAGTTTTTATGAGGGAGAGAAAAGGAAAGCTAGGATTTTCTTGCAAAGGACCAATTGTCGTGTTGCTATTACCACTGACTTGTGGACAGCTGACAATCAGAAAAGAGGATATATGGCTGTCACAGGACATTTTGTAGATGATTCATGGACACTTAAGAGCTGCATATTGAGGTGATTATCTATTTTGGCTGCTTTCCATTAACTCATTGCTTGCTGTCCAGATTATTTACTTTGATGTCCAGATTATTTATTTGTGTACTCATTTTTGTGTAGGTTCATATATGTACCATGCCCACATACTGCAGAGGCTATTTGTGATGCATTGCACAAATGTCTCCAGAGCTGGGATATTGATCGGAGGGTATCAACTGTGACCCTTGACAATTGCAGTACCAATGATGGCATGATTGGCTTAATGGAGACAAGGCTTGGGGCATCTAATATGCTGGTTAGAGGGAAATGGCTGCATATGAGGTGCTGCGCACACATTCTCAATCTCATTGTCAAAGACGGCATGCAAGTCATTGAATCATCAATTACAAACATCCGAGACAGTGTTGCTTATTGGGTTGCTACACCAAAGAGGTATGAAAAGTTTGAGAAAACTGCTCTAGATGAAAAGGTAGAATTGGACAAGAAGTTACACCTAGATTGCAAAACTAGATGGAACTCAACCTATATCATGCTTTCTATTGCTATACCTTACCGTAAAGTTTTTGTGCGCTTGGGTGAGCTAGATAAGAACTATGTGTGTCCATCAGAAGCTGATTGGGAATTTGCTACTACTGTTTGTGACAAACTGAAATTGTTCTATGACCTGACTGAATTGTTTTCTAGGACAAAGTATGTGACAGCTAATCTTTTCTTCCCTAAAGTGTGTGAAATTAAACTTGCTATGAACTCATGGAGTTTTAATGAAGATGAAACCATTAGGGATATGTCTAATGCCATGATTGAAAAGTATGACAAGTATTGGACTGATATCCATGGTCTTATGGCTGTTGCTGTTATTCTTGATCCACGTCTTAAGATGACAATGTTACATGCTTGTTATATTGCCATTTTTGGTCAAGAGGCAGCTGAGAAATATGTTACTGAGGCCCATGAATTGCTTATTGATTTGATGAAACACTACCATGTGAGAGAGCAAGAGTTTGTAAGTACATCATCTAGTGGTGCACAATCATCAGTTAATGCAGCTGCTGTGTTCGAAAATTTCAAAACCCTTAATGAAAATAAGAAGACCACTAGCTTTGTCAGAAGTAAGAATGAGTTGGATCGCTATTTGGAGGAAGAATCTCTTCCTCATGATCAGAATGACTACTTTGATATATTGGGTTGGTGGAAATTGGAGGGAACTCGTTATCCTACTTTGAGGCTGATTGCTCGTGACATCTTGGCTATTCCAATTACTACTGTTGCATCTGAAGCAGCTTTTAGCACTAGCGGGAGGGTTCTAAGTGAGCATCGCAGCCGTCTTACTCCTAAAATGTTGGAAGCTTTGATGTGTGGTCAAAGCTGGCTTTGACACACTCTCAAAGGTAAACAATTCAGGCATTCAGCATTCACATTGAACCTTGTTCAGATTGTATATGCAGCAACTAATACATATTATTGATTGTAGATGCTGATGGAAAGTTCAATAGCTTCTGGTCATGCCTTGAAGATATTGAAGAAGAAATGAAGGAAGAGTCTTGCATTACAACGGCGGATTCCGACTAATGAACTTATTTGATGTTCTGTTTGTTGATGTTCAGTTATTGAACAATGTATGTTTGAGACTTGAGTTGTTGCATACTTGCATGCTTGCATTTCGTTAGTTGTATGCGTGTGAAACAAATAATGTGTGAGATGTTGAATGACTATGTTTAATCTTATTGATGTGGACTTGTGGAGTGTAAACCATTACTGTGATATCTTTATCTAATTATCCCTTGTGGACTTGTGGCTGAGGCTATCTAGCTGTATATGCATATGCTAATCTGGCGGGCACGGGTGTGCCCGCGGGCACGAAATATCCGCGGATCGCGGGTGCGGGTGTGATTTCCTACCCGTGGCGGGTGGCGGGCGCGGGCGTGAGATCTGGGTGGCGGGCGCGGGCGTAGGAACTCAGTATCTGTGGGCGTCATGCCCGTTGCCATCTTTAGTTGTGGTACCTCAACTTGAGCTGTAGCACTTGAAGTCTGAACAGAGGGTAAGAACAATGGCACTAACTGAGGTGTCACTGATTCTTGAGTCACCAGAATAGGAAGCTCAGCCCGGATTTCCTCAAGACTTATTTCCCTCGTTGGAAAGCTCCCACTGATTTCTGCATCCTCTAGGAACACAGCCTGTCTAGTCTCTACGAACTTAGTGTGGCGACTAGGATAGTAGAAACGGTACCCCTTAGACTGATCGGGATATCCAATAAAATGACAGCTTATCGTCTTAGTATCTAATTTCTTTTGTTGTGGATTAAATAATCTAGCTTCAGCTGGACAACCCCACACACGTAAGTAATTAAGTGACGGTTTCCTTCCAAACCACAATTCATAAGGTGTTTTGGGCACTGACTTACTAGGAACCCGATTAAGAATGTGTGCAGCTATTTTTAATGCTTCCATCCACAACTCCACTGGCAAACTAGAATAGCTAAGCATGCTACGCACCATGTCCATAAGTGTGCGATTACGTCGCTCAGCCACTCCATTCTGCTGTGGTTCGCCCGGCATAGAATACTGGGCCTTAATACCATTTTCCTCAAGGTACTTAGCGAATGGTCCAGGAATCTGGCCATATGGAGCATGTCTCCCATAATACTCACCACCTCGATCTGATCTTACTATTTTAATAGTAATACTATGCTGATTTTCCACTTCAGCCTTATAAATCTTAAATTTATCTAATGCTTCAGATCGATCGCGAATGGGGTAAATATGACCATAACGAGAGAAGTCATCAGTGAAAGTAATGAATGAATCATAACCATCCACTGAAGTTACTGGGAATGGGCCACAAATGTCAGTGTGAATAATTTCTAAGAGGCCCGAAGTCCTAGTAGCTCCTTTCTTAATTGTCTTAGTGAATTTCCCCTTAATACAGTCGATGCACTGTTCTGAGTCTGAGAAATCTAATGAATGTAGTATCTCTTCTCTAATGAGACGTTCCATTCTCCCGCTCGAAATATGGCCTAAACGACAGTGCCATAATTTCGAAGAAGTCTCATCATTTCGCTTACGCTTTTTAGACACATCACTCACATTCATCACAGAATAATCTTTATCAAGAGAGAGCATATAAAGCTTGCCTTGCAAATAACCAAGACCAACATTTATATTATGATACTTAATATTACACTTATTGTTGCCAAACTCACAAATATGTCCCGAATAATCTAATACTGAAACTGAAATGAGGTTTCTCTTTAAGCTAGGAATATAAAAGACATCATCTAATTGAAGATTGAAGCCGCTTGGTAGCTCTAATGCGAAGTTTCCAACGCCTTCGGCTTCAACTTAATTTCCATCAGCAACTCTAAGATTTCGCTCCCCCCTTCTTATAGTTCTCATCGAACTGAATGCCTCTAATTAATTGGAAATGTGCACAGTGGCACCTGAGTCAATCCACCAAGTATTCAGGGAAAAATCAGCTAAGAATGATTCATCAATAAATGAAACAACATCAGTACCTTTGTTCTTTAGCCATTCCTTAAACGCTGCGCATTGCTTTTGCAGATGTTTAGGAGACTTGCAGAACTTGCAAACTTTAGCATCTTGAGCATTCTTATGTGAAGTGGTCTTATTCACCTTATTTTACTTAAATTTCTTCTTAGGCTGCTTGATGCTTCCTGATTCAGCTTGATTTTTAGAAGGATGATTAAACCCAACAAGGTTAGCCACATTCTTCCCTTTTTCAGCCTTCTGCCTTTCCTCTTCCTCAACACAATAGCTGATAAGTTCAGCTATGTTCCAAGTCCCTTTCTGAGTGTTGTAATTTATCTTAAAAGGACTATATTGAGGAGGCAGTGAAGTCATAATGAAATGCACTAGAAAACCATCCGAGATGGCCATATCTAGTGCCTTAAGTTTATTGGCCATATCACACATGCTCAAAATGTGCTCCCTAATACCACTTTGCCCATTATACTCAGATGTTAGCATTTTCATAATGAGAGTGCTAGCATAGGTCTTAGAGGAGCTCTTAAAGTTTTCTTCAACCTTATCGAAGAATTCCTTAGCGGTCAACTCACGACCATCCTCATATTTATCAGGAATAGCACCTCTAATGGCAACAGAGATCGATTGCTTAATGATCATGTTGGCCATTCTGTTGTTCCTATCCCACTTATCGACATGAGAATTGTCAGCATTGGGAGCAGTAGAAACAACAGGCCTAGCCTCACGTAAGACTGAGTCATAATCTAAAATGCCAAGTATGACCTGCACCTTTTCCTTCCAGCTAGGAAAGTTGGTGCCATTAAGTGGCTCAATGGTGTTTAGGTAGCCGGTCACATTGTTCACTGAAAATTATGGAAAATTATGTTTCAGTAAAATACACAATAAAGATGCACATAAAAGCATAATAATAACCTTACGATGGTCTGATTAAAATTATGCAATAAATTTCAATTTGCATCACCGATGGGCAGAAAACAAACGAAATTTATCATTAAACTCATAATTAAAACAACGATGGTCAGAATTAATTACAAGTGTACTCTAACTAAGCTTCTCGATGGTTCCACTTAATTAGAGAGCATCTTAATTGCATACTGGTGGAAAACATAATTTTTCAACGAAAATAATGCAAACTAAATAGTAATTAAAACAATTATATGACTTATGGAAATTAAATAAGCTGGAAAACATAAAAGATAAAAGGAAAAACTTAAACGGGCTTAAAACCTCAAAACTAGCCCACATATGCTTTAGCCCACAGTAGCCCATCCCCTCTATTTAGCTAATCCGGCCCATCTTACGGCCTGCGCAGCGGCCCAACTATCGGCCCACTGCGGCCCGGCCTGCTCGCGCCGCTGATCTGATGCGCGCGATCCTGGCCGTTCGTCGCAGATCGGACGGCGGAGGGAAACCCGAACCAGGTCAAAACCGGCCGGCGGCAGAGGAAACCCTAACTCCCCTCGCATTCCACCCGCACGCCGCAGTCACCCCGTCTCCCCTTTCTCCTCCCCCGGATCCCGAGCTTGCAAACGCCGCCGCCATGATCCACCGCCGCCGACCGTAGGCTCCGCCGCGGGCCCTCTGGCCGGAGGACGCGTGCGACTCGGTCGCGCGCGCCTCGGTCCAGGGGCTCCGCCGGTGGTGCTGTAATGGGGTGAGCGGGGCGCGGGTGGCGTTCCGGAGCGCGGGCGGCACTCCGGCCTAGCGACGCCAGCGACGGCCTGGAGCTAATGGCGCGCCGATGAAGGAGTCGCGAGGGCGGACTGCGGCGGTCTGATGCCGCAGTTACTCGGCTCGGTGGCTCGAAAGCACACCGACGGCTGCACAGGGTGTGCGCGCGCGGCGACGGCGATTCATGTCGTGCGCGTGCCCCCTTGCTGATGCGGCCGGTGGGGGAGATGACTGTGGCGCGCGCGCGACGTCCTGATGCCGTGCGCCGCCATCAACCAGGGAAGCCCTTAATCCCTAGGGTTAGGGTTAGGGTTCGCTGATTTGGGGATTTTTGAATTTGGGGATCTTTTCTGATGAATCTTTGTAATTCGATTTGATTCCCCTCCTTCTACTTGCTTATGCACTTTCAATTTCACGAATTGATGAGTAATTTCGTGAGATTGAGTACTCACAGTGCCTAATTGGGGTTAACAGGGATGAACTAACCCTAATTACTTAACATAATCATGAACTTAAAATTAATTAGGGTCTAATTATCGTAATTAGGCATGCAATTAGGCACATGAGCATCTAACTCGGTTCTAACAGATCAAATTAAACTTAAACTTGAACTTTAATCATTAACCGAACTAGATTACATCTAATTTGCATATGATTTGCACTTAATCTTACTGCATTTATCTAATAACACACTGATAAGCACAAACTAATCTAATTGCATATCTTAAACTAATCTGCAGGGTTAAAGCACATCAAATTAATCTTAAACCGACTAAAATAGGGGTAAAACCATGACTTAGGATTAAGATTAGATCATGATAAGGCTAACCTGGCTCTAGATGCCAATTGTTGAATATTGCTGTTCAACATAAGTAGCACATAAACACAGGATCACATAGACTAAATCACAATCAATCTGCTAATGTGGAATTAGGTGGGATAAACTTATACCAGTGTTAGTAGCCGCCATGGGAGCCTCCTGAGACGATGTAGTCCGTACGGGTCTCAGCCTTGAAGTAGTAGAATCGATGACGAACGCTGACTCAAGAACTTGTGATGTTCTTGATCGACAACTTGAACGTATCCCCTCTGGACGCCAACGGCACTGACCCGGACGTGGACGAGGAACTAGAGCTTCTACCTCCTCCATCTCCCTTAGCAATCGGTGTTTGGTCTTTAGGCTAAAGCAAATTGATTTGATGCGTTGGAGGCTTTGCCTTACCCTTAGTTTTATATGGAGCTGTGGAGGCAGGGCCTAGAGTTCTAATAGGATTCTAATTGTGTTTCTGCCGATTACAGAACACGAGTTCTGATCCATCACGTAGGGGAAAAACGTGAGGAACAAGTTCCTCTCGGTTGGAGACCGAGAAGATCACGATAACAGTTTATTTCCAACATTTATTACCCTAGAGTTTGCAACCGGAAGCCAACCGGAGCTTGCCGACGATGAGCGGCGGCAGGGTGGACTGGCAGCGCACTGATTACGGCCTCTACGGTGGCGGAGGATGGGAGTTGGCAAGGGTATAGGCGTAGGGGTTCACGGTGAGTCGATTTTGGTGGTTAGTTGGTGTGGGGGCCTCCAGAAGAGGCCATCGACGTACCAACAGGCATCTGGTGGCAATGGTCGTGAGATGCGAAATCCCCGGTGAGGTGGGGTCATGGATGGAGCTGGGAAGGTTGTGGTGCAGTGGGTGATAAGAATCGGCCGGAGATAGGGTGGAGACGACGAATTTAACAGGCGAGAAGCTTGGTTTGGCTGCTCTGTTTCAGTCAGGGGAAAGAAGGGAGGAAGAGGGAGAAACGGAGGGAGGCCGGCGCGAGAAGAAGGGCGCCGCGCGGGAGCAGTTTGGCGCACGGGATCTCCGCTGCGGACGCGGATGAAATGAAGCCGGCTCAACGCGGTGTCGTCCGTCTTGGTAACCGGAGCCGTAACGTTTCATCACCACCACACTTGAATTCTCTCTTTCTTCATTAATGCAGTGACATGTTAGCAAATTTGCCTATGTGGCACCTAATTAATTGCTGATGAAATCAACATTGAGACCGGCCTTATGAAACATCCGATGTGACATCCAAAAAACCATTGATGCGTCGTCATGGGACGCCCGCCTCCATCAGGCTGCTCCCGCCGGTGGCGAGGGAAGCCGCGGGCGCCGGCGGCGGGATCTCGCACGCGGATGGTCGGATGGAGAGAAAAGATTGTTGACTTATGCAGCGACAACGGCTATTTTGTTAAGGGACGGTTAAAAATAAAAGAAGAGCAAATGTGGTAGGTGCTCTACCTTTTCATTAAGAAGGATAGCAAATGTTTTTACATGCCTGGATCAAGGACCAGGGTAGACACTCTGAGAGGGATTGCAAGATAATTACAACAATCTCCTTCTGGAGCAACTAATTATGAAAACAGTAAGGTACTACTCGACGACCTGATTCGCTTCTCTGTAGTCTAAAATGTCCTGCCGTGTGATCTGGATCAGTTGATCTGTAGTGAGCGCTTTGTTCTGAAAAACTCGGCGACATCTCTCTTTCCATATATTCCAGATTGTGTATATGATCACCTGCATGTGTTCATCACAGTTCCCCGCAGCGCCTCGTGTGACAGCGTGCCACCACCTACGCATACTGGCCACATTCTGTGGTGGAAGCTGCAAATTCGACCATTGAGCAATGCTTTGCCAGACCGCTCTCGTGTAAGTGCACTTTGCAAACATATGTATGTGCGATTCATCCGTTGTCCGACAGAGAGCACAAATTGGGTTGGCTTGCCTCCCTTGTTTGATGATGCGATCAGCAGTAGGAAGTTTAAGTTGCAGGGCTAACCAGGTGAAAAATCTGCATTTGTTTTGTACCTTCGCCTTCCATATGGACTTCCAGCGTTCATTGGTAATAGTCCCAATGAATTGCACATTGTATGCAGATTGTGCACTGTACTTTCCATTGGCTGTGAAACGCCAAGAGATTGTGTCAGGTTGTTGGGACAGCTGCACCTGTGATAGCCTTGTCCATAGTTCAACAAATTCATGTATGCCAACTGCCGTTGAGATTCTCCGCAACCCTCGCATCCAATTTTGATCGGCCATAGCTACTGCCACTGTTTGATTCTTGCGCCAAGCCAGCTTAAAACATTCAGGTGCAATGTCTTTAGGTGCCTGACCTTGGGACGGTTAAAAATCATGCTGCCATATGGGCCTAGCTTTCTTTACAGGCTTGTTTTGGGTCATCGGCCACAGGAGGAGGTCTGCTCATTCTTCCTTTTGCCTGCAATCTGCATGTACAGCTCCAGATGATTAACCCATAAATGTGCTAAATTTTAACACTTGGATCAAAGGGACCCTAATATAATTAATTATAATCCAATTAATTACATCTCCATGCAGGGTGTCGATCGGCTTCGCTCCTGTCAGGATGAGCACCATTCAGTTCGGCAGACGAGAGCAACACTAGAAAGCAGAACAACTCCGCCATAGGAATCCTTGAACTCTCTCAGTTCATCATGAATCTCAAAATTTCAATTTTTGAGCAAGCGCATCAAATAATCTCTACCCCTAAAAAACGGGTAAGGGCAACGCCACCCCCGTGGTTCTGCCCCCCCGGCGTTCTGCCGGCAGAACCACGGGCGGGTCTCTGCGAGCGGCGCAGACATGTGGGCCCGGACTCGCACCTCCGCTCCACAATCCCCGCAGGTCGCAGCACCTCCGTCCGCCCAACCTCCAGCTCCGCTTCTACGCCGTTCTCCCCCATCCCCACAAAATTGGAGAACAGGGAGGAGAAGAGCCAGAGAGGAAAGGAAGAGGAGGAGATGTTGGCCTGCATCGTCATGGATAGAGAGGCTTTCATCCCTGCTGCACCCCTGTCCCGCCACCATTCGTGATGGAGCGGACAGGCCGACGCATGGAGGAGGAGCGGTCTGGCGCTCGCCTTCGGGTAGCGGGGTTGAGGTGCGGCCGGCAGAAGGCTGCGAGCGGCGACGGACGCTCGCCGCCGGGGAGCCGGGGACGGTTTTTCAGCACCAAATCAACTCTACCAACCAAATCTGTAGTAAACAAATCCTCAAATCAATCCATGTCCAAATCCTCAAATCCCCAAATCGTACGTACGCCGCCCGCAGCCCGACGCGCGGCGCGGTCAGCCCAGCGGGGCTAGCACGGCGGCGGGCGGCTGACGGCCGTCGCGGCCGCGGGCCAGCGGCGGGCGGCGGACGGCCGGCGCGGCTCCAGGCCAGCAGCGCGCGACGGCGGACGGACGGTGCGGCCCCGGGCCACTGGCACGCGGCGACCGCAGCGCCGTCAGGCACCTGGGCTGCGCGGTTGTGGGCACCGTCGATCTCCCACGGGCGCTGTCGCGGCTCTTGCTCCACGCAGCCGCTGCACACGCCCCTGGCCGAGGGAGGCAGCCAAACAAAGTCCGGGGTCATTTCCATCCGTTGCCATGGAAGGTGAGATCGATGCCCCACGACGTACTGCTGCCCTTGATCGCGCGGCGGCGGAGCGTCCCAGGCTGCTGAAGCGGCCGGTGGCCTCAGGTCGGCGCGGCGAGCCCAGCGGGCCAGCACGGCGGCAGGCGGCCAGGCCAACGCGGCCCTGGGCCAGCGCCCAGGCCAGCAACACGTGTCGCCCGAGCCGACGCATCCAGGCCAGTGGCGCGACAACCCCAGCGGGCCAACACGACGACGACGGCGGGCGGCAGGCGGCCAGGCCAGCAGCGCGCGACGCCAATGTCGGCGCGGCCAGGCCGGCGTCGCCCGTGCCAGCGCGGTCAGGCCAGCGGCGTGGCTAGGCCGTCGCGCCCGCGTACGGCAGGCATCTGTGCCAGCCGCCGCTCCCCTCTATCCCGTGAATTCGTGACCCAGCGCAGAGGTAAGAGATAAGGATAAGGTCTTGGCAATCTTTCATGAAACACCCCATAAAAATCCTCACCTCGAGGTTCCGTCCGTTTCTGATATTGTTGCAGATACGACCCCAAAGTTTTGCTCATAAGTCCCTAAATTTGTAACCCAATACGGCTATACCATTCCTCCATTTGAACTCTGAATTGAGTGATTCTTTTTCCACAAATCATCTAAAAACAAGCTCCATCATTAAGCAACTTTGTTTTCACCTGGTGACCACTCTAATCCACGCTTTGCACAGGACACACATTCGTTCGTTAAAATGGACGTCGAGCCGCTCGCCAGGTGAAACATTGGCAACTCGTTACCACACGCCGACATGATAATCTAGCAGCGAACATATCACAACACCTAAGATAATGCGAGCAACTGCTCTTCGTTATGAAGGATGCGCTCGTGCAAGAAACCACACACACAACACAAGCTTGTGCTATTGGAGAAAGTTACAATTACTAAGGATCTACCAGAGGAAGTTACTGAATATGATGAATAGTATTATGAAACATATTAGTATAATCTCACTAAGGAGCTTGTGAAAAGTTGGAGCTGCTAAGATGTAATGCTGGTTCATCATCATATATTGTTTTGCAAGATTTTGTTTTTGAAATAGTAATAGCTTCATTTAAATTTTGAGCACCCGTAGCAACGCACGGGCTGTAACCTAGTCATAGAAAATTAAGTAACATATCCCGCAACAACGCGTAGAGAATTCACCTAGTATTAATATCTCCGCAGCACCAAGCATCAATTAACATTATTATATAGCACCATTCATTTGAATCACCAAAAGATCTATATTTGTAAATTTCGGTCATTTCGATGGTGTAAAAAAATTACCAAAACGGAAATCTAAAGCCCTAGGTATACTACATATTTAGCCATTGGTCTAGTGTGAGCATTATATATTACTCCATCCTCCGTTGCAAATTGTAGTTTTGATTTTTCTAGGTGCATATTTGTTTGTATGCATTTAAATATATAGCATATGTCTAGATGCATTACAGACAATTAAAAGTTTTAAATGATCAAAACGATCTATAATTTAAAATGAAAAGAGTACATATTTTGTTATCTACCGTGTTTTTTTTTGACAACAGTTATCTACCGTGTTAGCATGTTCTTTGCTCTGCTCATGTAAACAATGATATGCTTCCTCAAATCCGTATCCGTTCACTCGAGCTAGCCTGGGTCCGATCTATTAATTATTGCACAGAAAATGTTGCACGGGATTACTTTATTGTAACAACAATGATATGCTTCCTCAACTCCTGTGTCCGATCTATTAATTATTGTGGCGAAAATGTTCCACGAGACTACTGTATACTAAATCGCATTGCTAATCATCAGTTTAGTTAAACTACTGCAGTAATGCTTCGGACGACTTCCGCCCGCTTGCTGTGTGGATTGCAGCTGGAGTCGGGTCGATAAGCTAGCGGACGTGCGGGCTGCCATCCCCTCAAACTCGTTGACTCGTAGCATGCGCGTGTAACACATGCAGCCGGTTCGCAGGAATTACAGGTGATAATAACAAACATGTATGCACACGCAGTTCTGAAGATTAAAAAAGATATTATTAATGTCTCGTTGTCGACGAGCACATCGTCTGCTTATGTAAATAAATTCAGAAAATGATGCGCTAATGCTAAAAAACTTGTATCGTATAATCCTCCCCGCTTCCGGCCCGCATCATCCCCATGGGCCAGGTTTCACATTACCGCAATCACTCTGGTTTGCCGCGTCAAAAATCAGACCGATTAACCGGTAAAACCGACCGGTTTACCGAGGTGGGGATTTTTTTATATTTGGTCAGGGGTAGGGATGAAAGTGGTACGGATATTATCCGTCCGACCGACCGACCGAAAGGGTCAGACACTCAAATGGTAAGACCGTATTCGAATCCGAACATTTAATATCCGTAACTATCCGTACCGCATTAGTATCCGGAAATTCAAAGTTGAATTTCTATGATCCAAATATGATGAATATCACTATTCGAGAAAAAATATACTGCCTGTATCCGCATTCGATCCGAGAATTGAGTCCGAGAAAGAAAAATTATCTGTATCCGCAGTATCCGTTCGTATCCGATCCGTTTTCATCCCTAGTCAGGGGTAAAAAAAACCAGCAGGTTGTGTTACCGGGCCGGTCTGGTATCACCGGTTACCGCGGTTTTCCACCCGGTAGCGAATGGTTTTTAAAACCCTGCATGGGGCGGCTCGGGCAAACCGGCGCCGCCGCCCCCAACCCCTCCCACGTTCATCAACTTCGCCGCTGAAAACCCGCGCGGGCGCAGGGATGGCGGCAGCGAGGCCTCCCCCACACATACACCTCTCCTCATCGAGTTTCCTTCCTCCCCAAAGGAACGTCGCCATGGCTGCCTGCGCTCCAATGGAGCGGGTCTTGTAGGTCGCTGGTGGTCAGATCCGGTGGACTCCTGGCCGGATCCATTGTCTCCACGGGTAGCCATCCCGTTTTCGGCAAGAGACGCTCCTTCCCTCCGGCTTCCTCGCAGGTCATCTACGAGCTGGCCCCACAGGGTCGTCAGTGCTCAGATCCGGCCGGCCGGCCTGCTCAGCTCCGTGGGGAGCCGGTTCGTGACCAGATCCAGCGTCCCTAAGGAGCTAGATGACGACGTGGTCCATGCTGCCTGACGGGCGGCCGTTTTTGCTGCGACCGCGGTGATGCGATTCAAGCTGACCGACGACCATGGTCTTCGGCGGTGGCGGCAGCCCCTGCACTTGCCCCCTCGAGCTGCCTTCTACGTCTACACCAGCCTGAACTTGCCGTTGGCAGGGGCTGGGGCTGCCTCCCCCGCTTGCAGACATAGTTCCGCTCCAGGAGCTCCCGCTAACGGCCGCGTGTTGAGGGTCCACCTCCACCTGGGGAAGCTCCATACGAGCTCCTGGTGGCCTAAACCCCCTCATCATCCAAGCTGAGATGGCGTGTCCCATGCGAAAGCCTTGACTGGTGATGTCACCGGCCGCAATGATGATGTTGCCATTGGGGTCATCTATCTCTCTTGAGGGAGTCGTTGTAGGGACTCCATCCTTGCTCCTTGGGACTCCAGGGTGAAAACCTTTATCTTGGTGGACGAGCGACGACAGCGCCATCGACGTTGTGCCCTCTCTGGAGGTGTCGTTTCTTTGGAGACCCATCGCGGCTTGTGGTTGCTGATGTGGTAATGGTGGTTCATGGCAGCAGTGCTTCACTTCCTAATCCTTACTCCTCACTGGTGAGGAAGACTCTGGTTGTTCGTCGTTGTCGTGGCTCGGTGAGTGTTACTCCAGCGCCTCTGCTTCGTCAATGATAGAATATCATGTCGAGTGGTGTTTCCACTACTTCCGCAATTCTTCTCAAGGATTCCTCCCTTTGGGCGGCATTGGATGCTGGTAGGTGGAGCTCAGATGTGCCGGAAGTGTCATTGTCAGTCTCAAGGGAGATCATTGTATCTGATGCGCTCTAGTTTGCACTTCTTTCGCCACCATTAGTCCCCATTCCGCTTGTTTCCTCATATGGAGGGTGGCAACGGAGCGGCGTGGCTATTAAGGGTGGTACGGGATGCAATGACCATTACAAAATCAGCAAGTATGCTGCTCGGTGGTGGTGCTTTCCGACAATCGTTAGTTGTCTTTCAGTTTTGTCGTGCATCGTCGTTGATGAGTTTGTGGGATTTGTTTCCTATGTGTTGTCTTCTTCCCTCTAAGTGTTGTGTTGGGTTTGTAAAATTGTTAAACTTCATGTTTTATTGAGCTTACAAGAAGCTTCATCAATAAAAGTAGGTGGGGATATCCCCCTCCCCCGAATTCCATAAAAAAATTACGATCATTGATGCCAAGTCGATAACTTGAAACATGATCAACAAGTTTCACCACATGAACTTTACCATATAAGCTACCCTCAGTTCGCTACTATATTTTTTCACTAGCTCCCCGAAATAGAAATACACAATGTGATGATAGTACTATTGTTCCATACTCCGTACGTAGGAGAGCAATGCACTAATATTGTTATTCTCAGCAGCACCAAACATCAACTAAAACATTATATATGTGTATTTCTCTTAATATAACCTATGCACTTCTCTCGAGGTATATTACATATTTTGAGCATTATATATTACTCTCTCCATTTCGAATTATAGTGTATAGATGTTTGTATGCATCTAAATATCTATCAACATAATTTTTTTTAAAAAATGGCCAATTTTGTTATCTAGCGTTAGCATGTTCTTTGCTCCGCTCGTCTTATGTAAACAAACAATATATTTCCTCTTAATTAAAAAAATGTAAGTCTCTTATATATTCAAGGAAAAAACTAACATACTCTCTCCAGTTTGGTAAAAGAAGTCGTTTTGGACAATGTTTGGGTCAAACATTGGGAATATAAATGATGAATAATTTTTAAATCGTTGAGTTTAGAAATGTGAAAATCATATCAATAGATTAGTCTGGTAAATCATTTTCATAAAAATATACATATATAACTTTTCAATAAATATTTTTATAGAAAAGAGAAGTCAAAGTTGTGTTTTGTAGACTGTGTCGCTCTCCTAGACAACTTCTTTTATCAAACCGAAAGAGTAGACGATGATACACATGTCACTGTATTTCACAGGAGGAGCTCGGAACAAGCTCAAGCGTGAAGCGTGTTTTGTGGTGATTTGAATTGTTTGTCTCCGAATCTTCCTTTCCTTTTTTGGAAAAAAAGTATCGTGATTTTATTATAACTGGATTATTACGGTGTTTGTATTGTAGCAGTGCCAAATAGGAAAATTACGCTTCCGCTCTGAGCTGGCGTAATCCTCTCATTCCCGCGTCGCCTGAAACCGTCGCGCCACTCGTTTCCGCGCGCCCAAATCCGCCGCTCACCCTTCGCGCCAAAAACCAAACCCTAGACCTCCGCGGCCATGGCGCCGCCGTCGGTGGCCCATGAGGTGGCAGAGATCGCCGCCGATACCGACCGCGCGGCTGCGTACGCGTGTCTCCTCCACCTGCAGCGCGGCTGCGCCGACGACCCCTCCGCCGCCACGGATCTCGCCGCCGAGCTGCCCTCGCCCCTCTTCCCGCTCCTACTCCGCGACGCGGCGGACCCTGACGAGGCCGTGGCGGCCTCCGCGCTCAAGTGCCTAGGCTTCGCGCTCTACCACCCCGTCCTCGTCTCTACCATCTCAGGTACAAGTACTTCCCTGAATCCCTGTACCCACATTTCTTCAGTTAAATGTTCAGCGATGGTTGAACAACAAATTGAATCAGTGAATAAATCAACTCTAAAAAAATTCAATTCAGCAAAATTCAGCGAATGTTGCGCCTGTTGCTCTGTGGGAGGAAGCCTATGATGTGAACGGCTGAACGCAGGGGCATTGCTTTTCATTGAGAAGTATATTGGCCATTACCATAAGCAGTGTGGTCTAACATCAAAACTGACTCCTTTGTGTACATGTATTTAGAATATGAGGTTGTCTATCTGAAATCCACCTGAATGTTTGAGGCTTTATGGGTCCAAAACGTTTGCTTTCAGTAGTGCTCTGCAATCAACATGAGCTTCTTTCGTTTTAGAATATTGTCTGTACTATTATTGGTTGAGATAGAATCATCATTTTGACATGGTAGTGAAGAAAAACGTCACCATTTTGATAGAAAACATCCTTAATGGATTGGGTTTTGTCTATCAGAATCAACCAAACCATTATTATCTGTTTTCAAACATTCGCTATAATGCTTCTGGCATTTATCTATGGGGATCAAACCCATTTCCCTCTCATACATGATGAGCTGTAGCACTGCTTTTTTGTTTAATGGGCATAGAAAATAATAGATTTTTCTTATCCTGCAGCACAGATATCCCAGGCTGTATTGGATACCTTGGTGCAGCTAATCATGAATACTCGGATGAAGGTAGGTCTGGCCAACCATTTTTTCTTTTTCGAGTGCTTAAGGCGTTATTTTTTATTTGAAGAATAAGTGTTTGGGGTTTTAGTATATGACTCCCATTTTCTCCTCTTAAATTTGTTATTGCAGTCTGTATGTAATTTGGGAATGTGGTGCATCTCTGTTCAGCAGTTGGAGCCGATGATTATAGATGATAGAGCAGACCTAATAGTTACTGCTGTTGTTTATGCACTTGACAATCCATTTGGTTCCTTGTCAACGACATTTGAGGCAGCTCAGGTTATTCTGCACACATAAACTCTTCTATCTTCTATGTCATTGCCTTTATGTGTCTATAGGATATTGAACTAACCAATCAGATATTTGATGAAATAACTGCTTTGCAGCATATATTACTGAACTTCTAATTTCATCAAAATTTGACTCAAAAGATGCAAAGTCATATTATGAGTCATATCTGTATGATCTTTCCTCCTCGTGTGCCATAGACTGCAAGACAACTACTCAATGTATATCTTGATCTGGTTTGCTTTATTGTGTGATCTCATAATTTGACATAGTGCTGCTTTTTGCAAACTTCCCAATGAAGGCTATCATGAAGCTTGCTTGTCAAAGTCACAAAAGAATGGGGGACCTATCAAGCTTATGGGTTCCACCAATATACCGAAGACTCTTAAGTGCTGATAAACCAGAAAGGGACATGGCAGAAAGATGCCTCATGAAAGTGTCACACATTATCCTACCACCTCAACCGCTTCTTTTCAAGGTAACTGAAACGCCGGTGTTGCTACAGATTATTTAATTCACATAGAATTTAATAATCTGATCTATTTGGTTAGTCACTGAATACCGTGATCTGTTGCATCCAAATCCACCCGGTATATACACCTTGTTGTGGATTTATGTTTTTCTCTAAATGGATCAACTTTTTGTTATTGTGTAAAATGAAGTGACACATTGTGATAAACTTGAGCAAGCAACTCAAACAGCATATTATTATTAGATTAATGTAGAGAAACAAATACATTGCGTAGGATGTATGTTTTTGTTCTAGGTTTTGTATGGCATTTTATATGTGATTTAGATACCTTTTCTGTTCCCTGGATTTGGCTTATTGAATGATTGAGTGCTGTCTCCCTGCAACTAAGCAAATTTTGTATGTTTTACTTACTACTATAATAGTTCAGTTTCGTGTCATATGGTGAATTTTTCTCATTTACCTTTATTTTGATGCTTGCTGTTTAGGCTGTAGCTTTAGACCTTGACCAAAAGCTACTCTCCCACATGATGAATATGCTTGATGATCCTACGAAGAAAATTCAAGTAGTTAAGTCATGGGGATGGATCATATCTTTGCTTGGTCCAGATGCAGTGAATAATAGACCTCTACTCAATAAACTCCTAAAGATTCCAGAACAGATGTTCATTGATCCAGACACACAAGTTCAGATTGCTACAATGGTGAGTTACACTGTTTCTTCTTTTTCTGACGCACAATAACTTTTCTAGTAACATGAAGTTCTCTATTACATTATGATAGCCATTTAGATTCACAGGTTTCCTGGAGAAATTTGGTAGATGCATTTTTTCCATCTCAGGCTACAGAGTCTGTGGGTCAAGAAACTGTGATTGCCCCATCAGAACCCAGGGAACATGCAAGTGCTCAGGTGAAAAGGGCAAGGTTAATTATGGTGCCTTTATGTCGAGTTCTTTCGAGAAGTCGTGATATTGGTCTGAGCTCTTCTTGTTTGAGTACATGGAATTACCTTCTACATAGACTTGGTAATTTGATCAATTGTTTACCCGTACTGGAGGCTGCTTTTGCACCGATACTCAAAATAATTTTCTCTGTTGGAATCAATGATCAGAACAAGCCATTGTGGTCATTTTGCATGAATCTTTTTCATGATTTTAGTAAATCAAAAAGTAGGCACAGAGAGAATTTTTGTACTGCAGTGAATCGGAATTTGGTTGCCCAATCTTGCATGCATCTCAAGGCGTTGCTGGATTTTCAACATATCAAATGGTTACCATGGGACATTGATTGCTTTCATTTCCAACTCGACATTCTTGGCACAATTCTGAATCCAGAACTGTTTCAGGATATGATTCATGATAAGATGCTGATTGTTATGGATTCTGCAACAGTGATATTCAAGTTTCTTCTAGGAGGAGTTCAAATTGAACTTAAAGAAAAGTGTTCTTATGAACAAGTTAGGCTTTGCATTACTGGTGTTTGCAAGTTTGTAAAGACGAAGTTGTTTCTGGATCATGTAGGAAAGCATAGTGGTGACAAGTGTGCAATGTTACTGGAATATGGTCTTCAGTTTGTGGAAGTTATTGTGGGGGAGTTAGATCATTCTCTTTTAAATTCTGAAAAGATTGAGACATGCTTGGACATTGAACACATAAAGGAGATCCAATATGCCGAATGCACTCAGAAGTTCTCTTTTCCAGGAATCAGACAACTTTCTTACATGGAGATGGTTTCTCCAGCAGTTTACATGACAGCACTATCTCTGACCATGGTAGCTCAGTATACTGGAGAGCTGTTGCATGGACATGCTGAGAAGTTGGCTTTAATTCTCTCTTCATCAGATATCCTGAAGAGTTTTCATGCTGTTGTCGCTTTAATGTATATGCAGATCATGTGCCCAACATTTAGTAGGCAAAGATTAAAATGGTTAATGGTGTGGAACAAATTAGCTAAACAATTGAATGACATAACTATCTCTTATTTGAAAGCTAATCATGGATCAAGTTCCTATGATGTGCTCCACCAGTTCTTCTGTTATCCATTCTTTAGTTTTTTATACCCTGGGGGCTTATCCATTCCTTGGAATGCTGAAAATAGCTCATGTGCTCCTGTTATGCAAGACCTGGAGGTGGAATTAGCCATTGAAGTTTATAGATCCCTCTGTACAAGCTCCTGTAATTCAAAGGCTGCACCCAAGGTTTTCTTTGAGGGTTTTTATGACTATTTGGTTAACATTATTGATGAACACACATCATTGTTCCAAGCCAACCTTGAGCAATGCCCAGACAAGTTTGAAAATACGGCTATCCTTTCAACTCTTGGTGAAGTAGTTATTGGACTATTAGAGGATGGTCAAATTTTGGCATATGCTAACCAAGAATTGAATGAAGCAAAAGAAGACTTTACTGGATCCAGGCAGCCTAACCTTTTCTTGAGCTGCTTGAACCTCGCTAACAGGTCTGTTGACGATTGACCACCACTTCTAAACAAATCACATAAAATATATCATGTCTAAAATGGCTATGACCTCAATCTGTTTCAATAATTTCTAAGTGTTTTATGATATGTGCAGGTTTATGAAGTTTTCAATATTTGGTTTCAAAGCAAATCCAGCTGGACAGCACCAAGTTACAAGCAGGTAATTAACCAGATTTACAAAATCACAATCTTGTTTGTTGGTTTTAATGGCAGTAAGCTGCTCCAGGATGTTTACTTGAGTTTATATCTAACTCCTTCTAACTTGGTTGTACTTCAGGTTTTTGTCATCTTTATCCAATTTCGTCGGGCTTGTTGTATTAAAGAATGATATTCTTCTTCTTTTCGAGGTTTGTGCATATTTCCAGAACAAATCACTTACACATAGCGCCTAATATTTATAGGGGCGTCAGCCTCATCTGACAAGCACATAATTTATGCCTAACTGCATGAGTACACCATTTCATCCTTGCAGATTATTGGAGATCGACTTACTGAGTGGCTCTCTTTATCTGCCACATTGTACTGCGAAATGCAACAAGGGAAAATCATTTACCAGCTTGAGAAACTTTGGCTCAAGATACTTGAGTGCCTGAGTATGAGCCAGCTCATTAGTGATGGACCCTTAAGTCAGAGGCAGCAACTTCTTCAAGTGGCACTCAGTCACCCGCATCATGCCATTTCAGTTGCAACAGCATCAGCGTGCAGAGCAGAAGCAAATATCAAGATAAGCATGCACTCTGGTTGCTTGGGTTCTAAGTTGGATGGATTGTTGATTGAGAGAAGAAAGGATCATAACAGCTCCAGCGGTTTTGACAAAGCCATTGCACGTGAAGAAATTGGCATTTCGAGCAGGCTTGCACTGGCGATGTCAAATAAAATAACCAAGCACTCAGATAGCGATGCTGGATCTCTGAAGATCTCTGCGGGTCTGGGGAGGAAAAGGCTGAAGATCATGAAGTATTCAACAAAGCCAAAGGAGCTAAACAAAAATACAGTTCGTACTGGGGACCTTAACTCTAGGATGGACAGTGTCTTCTCACCGTGTTGTATGGAAAATAAAGAATGTAGGAGACCAGAATTGATACTGGAAATGCTCAAGAGAAAGAGATAGCTTTGTTGCGCTGTTTGCTGTCATGGTTCTAAGAACTCAAATGCTTTGATAAATGATATACCGTAATTTATTTTGGGCTGTGGGCAAGGAGGCCCAATGATGCGGCAGGAGATTTCTTTAAAAGATACCCTGTAGTATTTTTTATATTATATTAACAATGACGAAAAGTCCAACTAAAAAATGATGAAAAGAGTGTCCATGTAATGAAAAAAATATACCAAATCTGCTCACGTTATATACTTATTATATCAAATGATGCGGCGGCATAGGTTTATATTTGCCTGTTTTGTTCTAATAAAAAATTTAAATTGCTACCCAACTATCACAAGTTCAGGAATACCTGTTTCTATAGCTCCTACCAACTGCATCCATTGGGCTTATAAAATAATCAATAAGAAAAAGAAACCATACAAAACAAGTTATATACATCGAGGCTCGAGCACAAAGACAAGCATGTCCAGCTGAACAATGCAGATTTATTTGGTTTACCCTAGTGCGTGAAACTAAATTTGGCTATGCCCAATTGCCCACACTACGTATAGAAGTGAGTCTGGTTTAATTTGACGTCAAAGGTTGACCATATACCAGACATTTGCATGTCAATTGGTGCATAAATTTGAACCACTATAACTGACAGAAGATTGTTTTTCTGGAAAGGAAAAAGGAGATCCTTAGCAGATTTGGCATATCTTGTGCTTTTAGTTTGATTACCAAGGGTATATAGAAGCCAAAAATGGGATTAAAGTAACTGCACTTTTATTGTCGTTTGCAATGACAATATGAAATGCAACAAATTACACGAACTTTTGTCAGATGATCATTGACCAAATGCACCACCATGGGTGTCCAATTGGGCGTCTTGTACCCATTGAAGAAAAACATCCTTCTCATCTTTGATGTTTGTGGTATATTTCAAACTAGAAAGACTGGCGAGGCATTGCCGTGCCATGACCTGTAGCCCAGTAATTGGTAGGAAGGTTGGAGATATTTTGCAGAATTTAGGCTGTGGATTAATTCCTTAAGACTTTAGGGTATTTCTTAGTGAGCTGGGGGACTTTTCCGCGAAATTTTGAGTTGTGGGTAGATTTGCAGAAAATTTAGGGTGTCTGCTGTAAAAGTCTGCGGATCGCGTGTTAGTTCCTGTAAAGTTCAAATTTGTGGGAGATGCATGGATCGCGAGTTGATTATTATAATAAAATTACCAGAGAAGTGACTTGATCGAGGTAGATATCGTCAAATTGTTTGAGAGGTGGCTTAAATAAATGGTAGTTTTGTAAAGCGTGAGGGGGCTTCATTAAAATGTCGGACTGCTATTTATTTTCGATAAAGTTTGAGGGGTTTTTTCTATAATTGGCAACCCTCTTGGCATTCAAAACTCAAGGGGGTTTTTGTAAAGCTGTCTGAGAGGCGGCTAGAATAAAATTATATTTATATAAAGTTTGAGGGGGGTTTCATAAAATTATCTGTGTGTGGGCTGGACTACATATTAATTTCGATAAAGTCTGAGGAAGATTTTGTAAAATTGGAGCTGGACTACCTATTAATTTCTACAATGTGCGAGGGGGTCTTTGTAAAATAACTGAGTGTGGGGCAGAGTACTAGGCGGAAGTTCAGCGTTCAAGGCGATTGGAGAGTTCTAAGCGTGCGCCTACTTTTGCGCCGGTGGTACAAATAACAAATCCAAGTCCAGCCTTCACCAGCTTCGAATTTCTGTCATTCTGTGTGCTCTGATCTGGCCGCCCTCGCGCAACCGCGGGGCGGCAGGGGGCCATGCCGCGAACTGTTAGGGCTGATTTATCAGTAAATAGACTAGGGAATCCAGCAAAGCCTACATAGACACAAAACCTATCTAGTAAAATATTATAGGGAAAACAAACTTTAGATATTTCCACAAACTAAACTGGAAATCCACCTCATTTGAAGACGATGGTATCTGTTTAGACACAAACACCTCTAAAGCAGCTTCTGCTCACGCCACTGGACCTTCATGTTGACAGAACAAACAGCCATGGTCATACCGAGCACTCCCAAGGAGTTGGAAACAGCAGGTTGTAATCTTGTAGTGCAACTTCTGCTAACTCATGTTTTGGCTTGGAAGGGAACACGTTTGACTGCTGATAATGCAGTACAGGCTCGTCATTTTCATCCACGGCATCAGTTGCAGATAAGTTGTAGAGCTCCAATTCTTCATTTGAAAGCTGCAGCTCCAGCTTTTTCTTCAACTGCACAAGCAGTGCAGAGAAAGAGGTCATGACTTCACCATCAATACTCGTCGTCGTAGTCGTCATGGGTTTGCTTGCCAGACGACACTACTGACATCACCGGGGGCGGGGATTGCATCTCTTCTCGGCCTCTCAGGGCACGACGAACAGCCGCTGCCGCCGCGAGATGATAGAAGCGAATTGTGGGAGATGGGGTCACGGGAAAGAGGAGGCAACCGGACGACCTGGGAAGCATTTCGCGTTTTATGAATCTGGCCCAGTTTCATCTGCCGGGCCCCAAATTTAATTTGGGTTTGTGCTATCACTCAAACTTCTATGAAACAATAGTGAGTGTGCTTCAGAACCTTTTTCTTTTGACACTTTTATTTTGTTTTCTACAATGAAATTTTCATGAGCATTATACTAACACCGTGGATTCGTGGGTTTATAAAGAAGTTTGTCAGGGTCATGTAGGAAAGCATGACAGTATTACCAGATTTGCAATGTTGCGGAGTCCGAACTCTGAAGGTACCTTATCCAGGAATCGCATCATTTTATCATTAACTTTAAATGACTGCACTGCTCTGTCACATGGTGGTTGCCGTCTTCCGTGCAAATTTCTGTCTCGATCCCCTCTTGTTTGTGCATCGAACAGAATCATGTTTCAAAGACCACACTGCATTCTAACTACACGAAAAAAATACGTCATTTCATCTTTGCAGATTACCAGAGATCAGATTAGCGAATGGATCTATTTGTCTGACACATTGTAGTGTGAAATGCAACGATTGAAACCTTAGGTCGGCTTAAGTTTTTTTTTCCTAACAGCTGTTGAGTGCCTTGACCCTGAAGATGACCAGCTAAGATGGCCCTTTCATTCAGAAGAGTTCAAGTGGCACTCAATCACTTGCTGATTGAGCCATGCATATGAAGAAATTGCTGACATTTGGAGGTTTGCATTGCCAATCCCTGGAGAAAAGATCAAACTCTACTACTCACACTGAGAGATATCAGATATGGTACATCTCTGAAGATTTGTGAGGGTTTGTGGGCAAACCGAGGAAGAGGCGGAACAGAATGAAGTATTATTTTATGGAGCTGAAGGAACTGGAGAGAGTCTTCAAAAGTACTCTTACTGCGTTTTGTAGAAAAATTAGAAAGTTCAGGGTAAGCAGTAGTGGAAATGCTCCACAAATAGATTTGATAACTTTATACATCAAAGGTGAAGCTCAATGCATCAGACAACTGAATATTATTCAACATTAAACGACACATGAACAAGAGGTTATTAAGTCACTGCTAATTTGCTGATTGCCAAGTGTAAACTAATTTAGATATGACTAGGTTGAGCAAACTAGGGAAACCAGCACAACATTTCTCAACGCAAAACTACAAAACCACAGATCAACCAAAGTTTAGACATCCAAGCAGATTATACTCAAAGTTCACATCATAGAACACAATGAATTATTTTTTAGAATTACACAGTACAACGTAGACGCTCACAACACGCATGCACACTCACCCCTATGAATACACGTACGCAAACCCTACCCTTATGAGCACCTTCGAAGGACTGAGCACCGGCAAATCTGGAGATTCTCGAAGTCACCACTGACGCCTCGTCGTCGACGGGAACGTCGCTTACCACTTAATGTATAACACCGGAAAATCCTAGAATAAATCCAGGAAAAGGTGCGAGCACCAGGATTTGAACCCTGGTGGGTAGCGTCCCACTGGACCGTCCTACTATTGGACTACAAGCCCATTCGCAGAACACAATGAAATTTATTACACAGGATTGCAACATGAAGGTTCTACTTCAGGTAATTCAGGCTTCGGTTTGGGAGGAACCCATTTTTTCAGCTTTTGCAACGGCTAACTTTTTTTCCCTGGGCCGTGACACCATCAACACGGAGCTCATCGTGCACCCCGTTCGATCAATTAAACGACCTTTATTCGGTACATATCCCATAGTTTCTACAGAGCTTTCACCTTCTACAAACCCCAGAGTTTCAAGAGTCCATGTTGATGATGATGCCTCTGTCTTTGAAATGGGAAGGACATACTCACCATTGTCCACTCTCCGGAGCATGTTCTGAAGGCTTTCTTTGGCAACACACTCGCAAGAAACTTTCATGTTGCTGTCCATTGATAGCTTGAAATTGGAATAAAAATGCAGCACTGTAGGATGTTCGTCGTTGATCAACCACAAGGTAGCATCCCATGGCGGAGGAGGATGCTGCATTGGTGGAATCGCCGCCGCCTCCTCTTCTCTCCTCCTCCTCTCCTTCTCCAAATTTCGCTCGCGTATCTTCCTTCTCTCCTCCTCTTGCAGCCTCATCGCCTCCTCCTGCTGCAGCCTCCTGCCCTTCTCTTCCTCTGTCTCCGTACTCCGCCTCTTCATCTCTCGCTCCTCCTGCTCACGCAAATCGAAGAGCTTCTTCACCAGATTCTCCACGGAGGAGCCAATGCGACGATGAGGAACCCGTCCTCCGCGTGCAGCCTCTCCTCCGTCCACCCAGCGGGAAGGCGAGCGAAACCACTTCTCAGAGAAGCGGAGGTCCACGGTCACGGAAGCCCCGAGGAAGAAGAGGATGTCATGGAGCCGCACGACGAGGTGCTTGACGTGGGACGTCACACAGTGATCCCATGCCCCCCCGGGCCTTAGAAGCCGGGAACGTGAAACGTGGTCACGTTCCTTCGTTCCGGACCGGGAACGGGAACGTTCCGGAAACAATTTAGTGTAAAAATTCTTCGTAAGTGTTTTTCCTCGTTCCGGGAACATTCCGGTTCCGAGGACGGGAACGGGAACATGGCTACTAAGCCCCGGGCATCCCCCGGATCACGACCACCTCCTTCCACGGCGCCGGCGATCCATCCTTGTGAAGTTCGCCCTTCTCGCGGGAGAGAGCTCCAGGTAGTAGTACTGTCCTCTCTTTCCTGCTGAGAGTAACAATCCCTGGCCGGTGCGGCTCGCCGGGCGAGCCCGATTGGTCCACCACCAGCTCCACGCGGTCGTCGGGCCCCGCCGCGCGGCAAATCGGGATGGGGAATGACCCTCGCCGCTCCGGGAAGAAGCGGCGGCAGCTCCGGTGAGACCAGAAGGCCTGCGCTTTCTTGATGGACACCCTCATGGTGTAGAGAACGCAGGGTCGGGCCTGGTCGCGCACCTGCCGAGCCACAGACAGGTACCGGCTCCCCGGGCCGCAGGACTCCCTGAATCGCTCAAATAGACGGCGGCGGCGCGTCTCCTGATCGACGGCGGCGCCGTTGTTCTCCTCCCCGGACATGCATGCCTCGGTTGATGAGTTCGCATTCGCAATGCGGGTTTCCTCTCGTCCGCCGCGCGGAACTCCGCCGCCAGCTGCGAATTTTATTTTTTTTCATTTTACAAAAATATATGATCATTTCAAAATTTAGCAAAACTAACCTACCACCGTCGTGATCCATGACAGTTAGGATTAGTCTGTTTTCGAAAAATCGTAACTTTTTTATAAATTTGGATGGAGATAAACTTTATACGAACTACAACTTTATAATTGAAACTTTTTTCATTTGAAGTCATCTTGGGGCTCAAAAATATATATATATATATACTGTCCAGATCAGATATAGACAGTATATCAATTGTTTGTGCCTCAAGATAACTTCAAATGAAAAAACTTTGAACTACAAAGTTGTAAATCTCGTCAAAAGCTACAAGTTTCGTATAAAGTACAGCACCAAACACTGTAGCACCTGCAACCACCGTGACCCATGGCAGTTTGCCCCTACTGCCACAGGCCACGGCAGTGGCAGATTAGTTTTGCTAAATTTTAAATGATAGTATATTATTCGAAAATGAAAAAAATAAATTAAAAAAATAAAAAAATTCGCCAGCCGCCATCGCCGCCGTAGTTGGACGGATCATCGAGGCGGCACGATGACTCGATTTTTTTTAGCAGGCACGAGGGGAGGCCCAAAACATAATTTATTTTTGAGTAGCATTTTATATAAACAAAATGGCAAAAAAAAAAGATGCCTGTGTGATGAAAATATACAAAAGATGTTCATGTTATATCAAAATGTGGCGACTGGCGACCAGGTTTATATTATATTTGTCTGTTTTGTTCTAATAAAAAGATTTAAATTACTATCCAACAATCACAATTCAGGCTTGTTTCTATAGCTCTTACCAATAGCATACATCGAGTTTATAAAATTAATGAATAACAATAAGAAGAAGAAACCTTAAGAGAAGTACTATCCATCGAGCACAAAAAATAGGCATGCTCAACGGAACAAAGTAGGTTTATTTGGTTTACGCCCTAGTGCACGAAATTGGTATAATTTGATGCCAAATGTTGAGCATATACCATACATTTGCATGTCAGGTGGATACATTTTGAACCAGTATAACAGACAGAAGATTGTTTTTTTTTTCCTGGAAAAGGAAAAGGAGTAGCAGAATTAGCATATCTTGTAACTTAAGTTTGATTACGGGCTTAACTTGACTGCACTTTCTATTGTCGTTTGCAATGACAATATGAAATGCAGCGAATGGCAGAAACTTTTACCAGATGATCATTGACCATACTTCTTACACCGCCCAATGGGTGATGGGTGTCCAATTGGGCATCTTGTACGGTTGTACCCATTAGAGAAAAACATTCTTCTCCTCTTGGGCATTTGTGGTATATTTCAAATAGGACAGTACAGAAGTGCATATATACCGTACCTGTTATGTTTGTAAGGGCATCAACTTCATTTCACAAGCACATATACTGCCAACTGCATAGAACACCATTTCTTCCTGTTGAAGGTCAAATAAATGAATGGATCTCTTTGTCCATTGCATTGTACTGCGAAATGCAAGATGCAACAAGGACAAGCTATTGCTATTGGTCAGCTTAAGAAACTTTGGCTTAAGATGTTAAAAGTGTCTCATTCTTTAGAAGGGCCAACTTCTTCAAGTGGCGCGCACTCAGTGACCCACACCACTTCATTTCAGTTGAAACAGCATCAATTTAATGAGTACTAGCAGTCTAGCACACGACATACTATAACACAAGGGCATATTAACATGGCATAAACTACTCATTTGCAAACTGTCAGGGCTGATTTATACCAAATAACATTAGGTTGACCACACTAGGGAATCCAGCAAAGCCTAGTAGCCTACATAGACAGAAAACCAAACTAGTAAAATATCATAGGGAAAACAAACTTTAGATATCCGGGCAACCTAAACTGGAAATCCACCTCATTTGAAGATGATGCTCACGCCACTAGACCTTCAAGTTGCCAGAACAAACTGCCACGGTCATACGTCGCACTCCCAAGGAGTTGGAAACAGTAGGCTGTAATCTTGTAGTGCAATTTCTGCTAACTCATGTTTTGGCTTGACAGGGTACACATTTGACTGCTGATAATGCAGTACGGGCTCCTCATTTTCATCCACGGCATCAATGGCAGATAAGTTGTAGAGCTCCAATTCTTCATCTGAAAGCTGCAGCTCTAGCTTTTTCTTCAATTGCACAAGCAGTGCTGAGAAAGAGGTCATGACTTCACCATCAATAATCTGACATACGAACTGGTGCTGCCAGTCTGTTGTCAAAAGCTCAGAACAGGAGATATCGTCATAATGGACATCCACTGAGAAGTTAAAGCGACCGGATATTACCAATCCATCATCCAGCAGTATATTGAAATTATAAAAAAGGAACACTATTGTGAAAACTTTCCTCTCACTGTGCGATAACATATCAACACGTAGCTCAACATCCGCCCTGATTTATCCATAAAGGAACCTCTCCTTGGTCCAAAACTACAGGTTCCTAGAGCAGAATAGGCTTCCACAAACCCCAAAACCTCACGAGACCCTGACGAAGTTGATGTTAGTGTTGTCTTTGAGATGGGAACGACATAATCGTCATTCTCCACCCTTCGGAGGATGTCTTGAAGGCTTTCTTCCTTGATAGACTTGCACAGAACTTGCTTGCCGTTGTTCATAGATAGATTGAACATGGACGCCACCGCAGGCTGCGTCCCACAGTTCTTTCCCAAGACAGCATCCCATACAGGTGGGTACACCGGTGGCTTTGGTGCCGCCGCCTCCTCCATTCTCCTCTGCAATTCCTTTTGCACGCACATCTTCCTCCTCTCCACTTCTCGCTTGCGAATCACTTCCTCCTCCTGCAGCCTCAGTGGCGGACCCAGAGATTTTGTGGAGCCTGGGCGAACATCGTCACAACTGATAACAAGTTTGCGCTACATATCAATCACTAACATAAGCATAGGTGATAATTGTGATAATTTTGGAACTAAAATCACCGTTCGAGACACCATAAAATATGAAAATGGAAATATGATGGATTGTCTCATTAGAACACTAAGATAAAATTGTTCACTAACAATCTAACAAGTAACAACAAAAGTTCCAATAGTATCTCTCCAAAGGAGATACACACTTGCAAGCTAGCGTGCTCGCTTAGCGCCCAACAGTCCAACACCCTCACATAGGCCGCAAGCGCAAGGTCAGGATCTCTGCTGCAGACTTGCAGTCTTGCTTGAACTAGAATTCAGAATGTTGTTAGATTTTTTATTTTTTTTAGCAAAACGTCCTTAAATTGGAAATTCAGTCTTGAGTTTACATACTAGGCTAATTGGCTAAGTATTCGAGCTGGGTTGCAAGCGGCTGCCCATATTTATTTTTGCTTGCGCTGAACTACAAAGGTCCACTAAACACCTGCCCTAAAAAAAGTCAACTGCACACACCCAGGCCGGCCAGCAAGGAGCCCGGGCAGCTGCCCAGGCTGGCCGGGCCTTGGGTCCGCCACTGTGCAGCCTCCTCTCCTTCTCTTCCTCTGTCTCAGATCTGCGCCTCTCCATCTCCTGGTCCTCCTGCTTACGCATGTCAAACAGCTTCCTTGCAAGGTTCTCCAATGGTGCAGCAATGTCCACGAGGTGTAAACCGTCCTCCGCGAACAGCCCCTCCTCTACCCACGCCGCGGGGAGGCAGAACCAGCGCTCAGAGAAGCTGATCTCCACGGTCGCGGCGGGTGCACCCAACCAGAAGAGCAGGTCATGGAGCCGCAGGACGAGGGGGGCGCCGTGGGACGTCAGGGTGATCCCGCGTCCCCCGGGCATCCCCCGGATCACGGCCACCTCCTTCCGCGGCGCCGACGACCCCTCCTTCTGAACAGTGCTCCTCTCCCGGCGGAGCTCATGGAGGTAATACTCCGCTTCTTGGTGAAAGCCCGTAAGAACCGCCGGCCGATCCGGCTCGCCGGGACCGCCCGATCTGTGCACCGCCTGCTCGACCTGGTCGTGCTCCACGACGCGGCGGAGGATAATGGGATAGTTGGGCGCTCGATGGTTCCAGGCGAGTCGGCGGTGGTTCCGGTGAGACCAAAAGGCCTGCGCTTTCTTCACGGACACTTCCATAGTGTAGACGACGCAGGGGTGGGAGCGTACCTTCCTTGCCACGGACACGCAGCGGCGCCCCGGGCCGAAGGATTCCATGAATCGCATCAGTAAGAGGCGCTGGCGGCGACGCATCTCCTCCTCGTCGACGTCGTCGTAATTGGACTGCTTGCCGGGTACCACCGACATCACCTGAGGAGATTCCATCTCCTCTCAGTCTCAGTCTTTGAGGGCACGACCGCCGCTGTCTCAGTCTCGGCTTCTCACGGCACGATGATCCCGTTTCCCGTGCTCGACCTGGTCGTGCTCCACGACGCGGCGGAGGATGATGGCCCAGTTTCCTCTCGGCTTCTCACGGCACGATGATCGACCGCCGCTGCCGTCGTGAGCCGTAGGGGTGGATTGTGGCCGGCCTGTGGATTTTTTTATATATATTATTTTCTATTTTTCAAAAATAAATACTCGGGGTCAAATTTTTCAAAAATGTACTATAACCGCAGTATGACACGGTGGTTGAGTCCAACCGTTGTATCACACGGCGACCGCACCCAACTGCCGTCTCATACGGCGGTTGCCAGTGAGGCGTGGCGGTTCCAACTTTTTTTTTTTTTGAGAGTAATGGGCAGCCTTTCATTAAGACAACAGGTCATTACAAAGTGAAGCCCGAGTAAGCTCCGGGGCCTCAAGAAACCAAACTGAATCAGAACATTGACCAGCTGATCTAGCTAGGACATGAGCTACCACATTACAACATCTACTGACATGGATAAAGGACAAATCTTTTAAAGAAATTGTTGCCTCCTGCTTGATGTCTTCAATGATTGAGGCCACGAGAGAGCGATCCTTGGCATTTGACTGAAGTTTTTGGACAACAGAGAGGCAATCAGAGGCTATTATCATCTTGTTAAAAGAAAGGCTTGAGACGAAGCGGACTGCATGTCTAAGAGCAATTGCCTCCGCTGCTTCTGGTTCAGTGACCCTGCTAATACCTTGCCTGCAAGCAGCCAAGAAGGTACCTTTATGGTCTCTGATCACTGCACCAATCCCCATTCGATTTGACTCTGCAAACAAGGCAGCATCAACATCCATCTTCACCCATCCTTCCGGCGGTGGAGCCCATCGTTTAGGACTAGTAGGGTCACACCTTTTGGAATCAATGGTTTTGTAGAGATGCAGCAGAACCATTTCAGCATAAGCTTGAATTTTCTGTACAATGCAGTGAGGATGCAGCTGGCACTGCCCTTTTCGAACCCCATTTCTAGCTTCCCAAATATGCCATAGAGTAACTGTTAAGATAGTTGCTTCTTTCTGAGAAGATTTCATTAAATAATCAAATAACCACTGCTTCATGGATGAGGATTTTTGCAGGTGCCTTGTTAAGCCAAATTCTTCTTTCATCTCTCTCCAAATTTCAACAACATATGGACAAGTTAGAAATGTGTGTTCCAAAGTTTCTTCCCTTCCACAATAATAACAGAGCTCAGGTGCTGGGACATGTCTCCTTTTCAATTGTTCGCCTGTCGGCAGACAGTTGTGTGCTAGCCTCCACAAAACAATTTTCATTTTCGGTGGTGCCTTGATTGCCCAGAGCTGCTTCCATTCTTTGGCCATACTTGTCTGGTTTGATGTTGTGCCTCTCCCATTGGCACTTTCACACAAGTAGAAAGACTCTGTTCTAGCCATAAAGTATGCAGACTTTACTGTGTAGATCCCTGATTTTGTATGAGGCCAAGACACAAAGTCCTGAATTCGATTCATGCTTAGCGGTATTTTCAAAACAAGCTCCGCATCTGTAGCACTAAAGCAAGCTCGTACCAGTTCTTCGTTCCAGCAACCAGAAACCGCATCAATTAAAAAATTCACCTTAAGTTCATCTGGTAGCAGAATTGTTGGGCGTATTTGGTAGGTGGATGAACCAGGGACCCATCGGTCCCGGGTTAAACTGATCTGTTCCCCATCGCCTACTCGCCAGATAATACCCCGGCTCAAGAGCTGTTTGCCATGCATCAAGCTGCGCCAGGTATACGAACAGCTACGAGTTGGTTTAGACTCCATGAAGGATTTATTTGGATAGTACCTCCCTTTAAGCACCCTTGCACACAACGAATCGGGGTCAGTTGCTAATCTCCAGCATTGTCGGCCCAACATTGCTTGATTAAATAACTCCATATTCCTGAAGCCCATGCCCCCCCATAGCCTTTGGTGTTGTCAACCAGTCCCAGGAACGCCAATGCATCTTATTTTTTCCATCTTTGTAGCCCCACCAGTGGTTTGAAATTGTTGACCTCATCTTGTCGCATAGTCCAACAGGTAGCTGAAAGCAACTCATAACATATGTAGGAATAGCTTGAGCCACTGCTTTTAGCATGACCTCCTTCCCAGCTCTGGACATTGGTTTATCACTCCAGGCCTGTACCCTTTTCCACATATTCTCAGAGATGAAACTGAAAACACTCATTCTGGATTGTCCCACATAGGTCGGCATGCCAAGGTATGTGTCATGTAGGGTAACCTTATGTACATCCAATGATTCCATAACTCTTTGTCTGATACCTTGGGGACAGTTGTTACCAAAAAACAAGGATGATTTATGCAAGTTAATCTTCTGGCCAGATCCCTCACTGTATGTTTGTAAGACCGTTTTAAGTGTGTTGATGCTTCTCATATCAGCTCTTGTGAAGAAAATACTGTCATCAGCAAAAAGAAGATGTGAGATGGCTGGACCTGATACACCGTTTCTCAACCCTTTCATCCGACCTGCTTGTTCCTCTTTCTTTAGTAAACTAGAAAGACCCTCTGCACAAAGTAAAAATAAGTATGGGCTGATCGGATCACCCTGCCGCAAACCACGGGTTGGAACAAAAGGTTCAGACAACTCTCCATTCACCTTAACTGCATACCGAACAGAGGAAACACAACGCATAACACTATTGATCCAACTTGGGGCAAAACCAATCTTCTGCAGCACACCCTGCAAGTAGTCCCACTCGACTCTATCATAAGCCTTCATCATGTCTATTTTGAGTGCGAAGAATGGAGTCTTAGCTCGCTGCTTCCTGATTGTGTGCATACACTCATAGGCGATGAGTACATTGTCAGTGATTAACCTCCCGGGGACAAAGGCACTTTGTTCTTCTGCTATAATATTTGGCAAGATAATCTTTAATCTATTCGCTAACACTTTAGAGGCTATTTTGTAGAGAACATTACACAAGCTGATTGGACGAAAATTTGTCAAATGCTCTGGTCTTGACAATTTGGGAATAAGAACAATTGTAGTATCACAAAAACCTTCTGGGATATCTTCTCCCGCCAAAAAGCTTCTTACTGCACAACATATGTCCTCCTGCAAGAGATCCCAATGTCTTTGATAAAATAGGGCTGGAAACCCATCCGGACCTGGTGCTTTTGTTGGGCCCATTTGGAAAAGAGCTATCTTTATTTCTTCGTTTGAGTAAGGTCTACAAAGATTATCATTTGTGCTAGGATCGATACACACTGGGCTTGTCTCGAGCACTGCCTCAGCTCTATCATGGGCTCTGTAGAGAACAGATCCTTATAAAAAGACCTAGTCATGCTTAGAACCTCAGCTTGATCTTCACACCTGCTCCCATCTGATTTCACTAGATATTTTATCTTATTTGTTCTCCTCCTAGATGTCGCCCTTGCCTGAAAGAATGCAGTGTTTCGGTCACCCGCTTGAAGCCAATCCACTCTAGAACGTTGCCGAAACATTATTTCCTCCCTTTCGAATAGCTCACAGAGCTTTCGTTCGATATCTTTTTCCTCCAGAGAATAAATCCTTGTGGTACTAGCTTGTCTCAGTCTCGCCAAACGTCGTTCGAGTTTCTTGATTTCACTACGGACATTGCCAAAGGATTGCTGACTCCATAATTTTAAAGATCCAGCCATTCTATTCAGGTTCGCCCAAGTTGTTTGTAGATTTCTTTGGTCACCTAAGCCTTCAGCCCAAAGGTTTTGCACTGTCTCTGTATAATCAGCAGCTCTACCCCATGCCTCTTCATATCTGAAAGTTTGAGACATCGGCTTATTATATTCTCGCTTGTGGCCCTGCTTCGCAAGAGACAGCATTACTGCAAAGTGATCTGAGGAAGTTGTAATAATATTCTCAACTAAGTTGTCATCAAAAAGCTGAACAAATTGTCCATTCGCTACGGCCCGATCAAGACGAACACGGACGTTGCACTCCCCCTCTTGCCTGTTGTTCCATGTTAATTTTGGGCCTGTAAATCCCAAATCCATGAGCTGGCAATCTTCCAAGCAGTCACGAAATAATTGCATCTGTGCATCACCCATATCAGATACCCCACAGTGCTCATCTTTGCTCAACACCTCATTAAAGTCACCAATGCAAACCCATGGACCAGCCCACTCAGCTTTGAGGAAGCGGAGCCGGTCCCAAAAGACATGTCGGAGCTCTGTCCTTGGCTCGCCATAGACAAAAGTGGCTCGCCAAATGACACCCGACTCCTCAGTAACATGAACATTAATAAAGTTAGAACACAAAGATTTTAAATTTACACAGATACTAGAAGGCCAAAAAAGTGCAAGGCCCCCACTTCTACCATCACTACTAACAGCGATACAACCATTATATCCTAAAGACCACATAAACTTCTTCACCCTGTCATCCCTCATTTTTGTTTCCGATAAGAAAAGGAGGGAGGGACGGTATTGCTTCACTAGCCAGCGAAGCTCACCAACTGTCGAGTCCCGCCCCAGACCTCGACAGTTCCAACTCAGGAGATTCATGGCTCCCGGCGGGGCTGGTTGCCAGCCACCGCCGATATCACAGGATTTGTGACCAAGTCTTTCTTCATCTTCTTGGCATTCTCACCCCCCTGCTCTTCCAAAACAATTTCTTCGTGTGGTGCCTTTTCTGCAACTGGGAGCCTTCCATCCCCTTTTGCCACAATCAGCGCCATTGCATCATGATGAGTTCCTTCATCCATTAGCACATCTTTGTTCTCAGAGAGAGGACGAGCACTTTTAGATTGCTTGCGTTTCTTCCCCTCCCCCTTTGTATGGGGTGGAAATAGCTCCTTCCCCACTTTACCCAATTTATCATCTTCAACTTTCTTACTCACACGCTTTGGCTTCTTCAAAGGTGAAATAAGCTCATCATCCTTACCATTCCGGTGCATTCCTCCACCTGCTGATGAAAAACCTTCCTTGCCCCAACCCTCATTACAGCAAGGGGTTGTGCGACTGTCGAAAGAGCCACGGTGCTCACTCGTGTTGAAACTGCGTCCTGCGGAAGAGGACTGTTTTTCTTCCACCCCCTTCTTCTTGTTGTCATCAGGGGCACGCAGGTCTTTCCCATAGGGCAGCAGTCCCTCCTCATCTCGCTCTGCTGGAGTCGGACAAACTAGGGATGAGTGACCAATGATCCCACAAGAGTAGCAGTAGTTGGGGAGTTTCTCATAGCGTACATCATACCACTCTTGGGTTTGCCTCTTAGCAGAAAAAATTGACACACAATGAAGAAGGGGCTTTGACACATCGACCATAACTCTGGCCCGAAGATATTGTCCCCAAGCCCTGTCTTGGGCGTCAACTTCCACCTTCACATCTGTGCCAACCTTCCTTGCTAATTCCATCCCCCACTTCTTGTTCATGAGACCGAAGGGGAGATTGTAGATCCTTATCCACACACCCATCTTGTCAAACTTGACATCTGTTGACCTTAGATTTGGATCAAATTTCTGAATCAGCACAGCCTTATTGCGCACATTCCATGGTGAATCATCAAGGATTCGATCCATGTCCATTTTAGAACCAAAATCTGCAATGAAAGTATTCACCCCCACAGATCTTGCTTCTAATCCCTTGGGATTTCCCCATGCGGGACGCAGAGCTGCCATGATTGTTTGGATGATGATTCGGAGGAGGGTCTGGCGACTTCAGATCTTGCTGTCATTGGTGGCGGTTCCAGCTAGGAGAGCCAACTGCCGTTCAACGTCGTATGGAATCCTAGGCTACCCGAGCAGTTTGCAGGTTAATGTGGGTCCTATAGACTAAGAGCGGAGATGGTTGCGCAGGATTGCACGCGGAACTTGGCGAAGCACGGGGGACACGAAGGTTTATAACTGGTTCAGGCCTGCGGAGAGTAAAACAATATGTCCAATTGGTGTTGTATTGCTTGTGCGGGAGATGGAAAAGATGTCCTCGGAAGGGCGCCCTAGGCCGCCTTATATTGGCCGACGGACTAAGGTTTCCGAGGTCGGTGGACCTAGAGTCCTGGTCGGTTACAACAAGGAAAGCTATCTCTACGGATTACAATAGATATCCCATGATATCCGGACTGGTGGGCGTCGTTGCGCCGCATCTTGTGCCTTGTCTTACGCCAAGTCTTTGAGGGGGTCTCCGGGGTTGTGATAAGGTCTTCTGGGTCCACGTGCAGGTCGGCGGGTCATCTGGCAGGCCGGGCCCACTTGTCAAGGACCTCTGTGACCCTGGTCGGTGGGGACCCTTGGGTACCCATGTCTCTCAAGTTGTTTGTAAAATAATATCTGCATATAAAAATTAAATTAAAATAGCACACCTAGTTTATACATGATCATGAAAAAGAGTGCTACTGCGCAAAATAACACAATTAAATCTAAACCCGCCTCTTCTTCGGTGCTCGGGCACCGTCCCACGTCTGGTCGCGGGGGTAGATGAGGGGGCCATGTGGTGCAGGCCGACGTCGAGCATCGTCGGCAGGCGGTGTTGCCATCGCCGCCGCCGGCGACGACCCTGCAGCCGCCTGGGACCCTCTCGCTGGGGCCTGCGACCCACCGACAGCCGTCTGTGTCTCTGCGACCTCCTGCTACCCTCCTACAGCCGTCCGCGTCTCTGCGCCCTCCTGTGTCCCGCTGGGTGGTGCGCCTGATAATTGTGACGCTGGAATCTCCTCCTAGCCTAGTCCTCGTAAGAAGTCGAATTCGTTGAGGTTGAAGTCATCGTACAGTGGAAGTGGTCCCCCTCTACATCTAGTGTCGAGTCAGGAGTACTGCCAGAGGTGTAAACCGCAACAAATAGTATTAGTTAAGCACCAATCGTATTTAACATAATGTTGTATTAAACGTGTATCGGGTTGGAGATAGAATTATGATAGTTACCTGACTGAAGAACAACGATAGTGGATGAGGAATGAATATCTGCTGTTGTTGCTGGGCTTATATGTATGGAAATAATATAATCATCGTAACTTTTCAGATTAATTCGTTATACTATATATCGTAAGGTTCACGGGAAAGAGATCACGAGATAGAAGACATGATTCCCCTATATGTAAATCTATCGGTGTCCATTCATGCATATGTGGTTATCTGAAAGATACGTCACCATCCTGCGACCTATTTCAGATGCCTATAAATTTACAGAAACCGAAGAATAATCCTTAGCTAAAATCAATAGAGCACGTGGTCTAGAAATTACAGAGAGACATAAAATTTTTAAATAATGATGGCGTGTTAATCTATCTATCTATAACAACTTTATAATTGATACCCACTAAGAGTCATAGCTATATTTCTCTCGACATGCAAGCATTTCACGTCATAACTCACTACACGTCATGTCACCATCCACTATACACCATGTCATCATCCACCAGACCATCTATTTATGTCTTCAACCAATTTTCTGTGGCTAATAGCATGTATTTGTGAGTATCACACCACAAAATTTCCGCAGTTGAAATACATGTAGGATCAATCATTTTAAAATGATTCACTCTCAACAAAATGACATGTTTTCATATATAATGTTGTTTACAAACGAATGTTACCATGTAATCACGTTGGTGTTTCTAATTTCACATTTCACCTTAAAAATTTGTTTACAAAATTCCCGCAGCAACGCGCGGGGTATCGCTTAGTATACTAATTAGCTACGCCGCTGGTGCAAACCTGCAGAGGATTTCAATAATAGTACAGAGTGTGCAAACAAAGGATCAGGGATGCCATATTTTGTTCAGATTTAAAAATAAAATTGTGACTCACCATCTAAGAGAAAAAAAATATATGACAAAAGCTAAGCAGTAGTGGCTACATAAATTAGAGTTGTTAAATGAGCTATAAAAAGGTCACAAGCAAAGAGGACGAGCATGCTCTACGTCTATTAAAACAACTATTAAGAAGGGAGTGTTTTCTTTTTTAAAAAGCCACAGCATTCGCTGGGATGGCCTAGAAAAACCCTCATTAATCAGAAAAAATAAGAATTTGTACTGTTCAATTTTACGAAGATCTAATGGTCCCAATTAATCTAAATTACAAAATCCTCATCGAATACGATGGACTTCTGTCAAAAGCTCTGCGAGAGAGAAGAGTAGTGGTGCACAAACCATATGCCAAAAGGGGCAATGTCTACATTGAATTTTGGTTGCTTACGAACATCTCCAAAAGACTCTCTATATTCTTTCTAAATGGTAGAAATAGAGATTTTGGTGAAAAATATCTTCCAACAGCTTATCTAAATGGTCATCCAAATATACTCATCTTTTATTCCGGATTTTCGCTAGTCAAATATAGAAGACGAGAATGACTCTCTAGAGTGCGCATAAGAAATAGAAAAGCTGTTGGAAAGTGAAAAGATATAGAAAATGATTTTTATGCAAATGGCTCTCTAAGAGCATCACCAAGAGTTTGCCAAATTTTACTTGGCAAATCTTGTGTTTTGCCAACTTCTAAAAAGATGTACCAAGTAAAAAAAAAGTTCATTTCCAACAGTGTGGCATAATTCACTTGCCAAATCCAGATCTAACTTACATCAGGAATGCTGAGAGAGAAACAAAATTACATCACGAACCTCGAGATAAAAACAAAATTGTTTTTATGTCCTTCCACCTCTTCTACTACGGAACAGATGTGCCGCGGATACAGTGCGCATATATGCGCGCGCCGCGGGGAGGGATGCCAAGTTGCTATTGATGTCAAGTTGTTTTGCCAAACTGTTGGAGATTAATTTTTCATGTTTTGCCAAAATTAAATGGATGCAAAGCTAAAATAGCAAATTGTTAGAGTAGCTCTAAATGACGATTTAGAAAGTAAAATTTAGAAAAACTCTTGGAGATGCTCTTAATGAACAATGCAGTGTTTGGGGCCAAAACATGCATTGCTAAGGTAAAATGACTTTGAAAGAGGTCCAGGTGAGATGTCGTTGGTGACGATGAGGTGGCCAACATGATCATATGAATACACGAGAAAAGTTAACACTAGGGACGGATCTTAACAAGTATCACGGCAACCACTTGGTGATTAGGCTACCAATCTGCCACACACATCTTAAATGACTCCAAGCACAACACATTCTTCGGTGAAAAAGTTTTTGGTATTAAGGAACAAGAGCAAATTATATATTGACTCTCAAATTCTCATGTCCGGTTCCTCTGGGGGATGGATCCTAAAGAATTCACCTATCTCAATAACAAAGAAACCTGACTTAAATGATCCTGTATTAAGAGCAATATTAGCTAAAGGGATGGGACATAATTATTACGGGGAACCCGAGGCTACTTCATATGTAGTGCAATTTTCATCCCACTTCCATATAAATTCTCAAAGCTTAAGATTACAAGATCAAGTTCAAATGAGTTTGAGCATATTTCAGCCTCGTAGTAGTTTAGGCACCTTTGAAGATTCCGTCCAATGAAGTACTCAAGAAGTTGAGGACTAGTCAATAAACACTTCAAAACTACTTGACCTGCTACATTCGGAAAATACTCGGGGGTTTGTCATACAAACATTTATGGGCCCACCAGCAAGGTTGGACAGTTTGGAATAATGTGTGACACAGAGACTACATTCACATTGTAAGACGGTTTATTCTACACGAAAACTCAAGGACTAGTCATAGATTAGGGAAGACATGTTGTTACTAGTAATAGACTTCGACTAGTACTCCTGTACTCAGCCGACTCGTAACTATACTCCCAAATATATAAGGAGGGGCAAAGACCTCCAATGAATCAATCAATACACAATATATAAGATGTAGTGTATTACGCTATTCAGTAGCTCAAACCTATCTAAATCGTCTGTCCGTATCTACCTTCGATTTCTTGATCTCGACAAGCTCCACACACAAAACTCTACCTCGAGCACCCTCTCGGTAGGTTGTCGGATTTAAACATAGACAGAGACGAACTCCATTTTGCACACCTTGACTAGCACAACAATCATACTACCCCTGAGCCTAATTTAATCTGCAAGAGATTTTGTTAAAAAAAATATACACATAATAGCTTAGGTTGATAGAGATGGCAAAGCAGACAAACTATGTATCATTGTGTCATAAGATATTTAACTAAAATGTCATTTCTAGAAGGGGATGGAGAAAGAGGAATTACGTGCTCCCGTGTGTTGCCATTTGGCAAGCTAGTAGAGCAAGCAATTGGAGTCAAACTATGAATCAAAATATGTACCCACTCCAAAGTCATATATCCCTATTTCTAGGGCTAGAGTAATGCACATTTCTCTAGGGGCGGGTTGTAAACTATAGCAACATCTCCTTTTTTTAAGAAATGGGTGGACTTATTTGGGTCTATTTATTTTGAAACAATACAACATTAAAATACTAAAAAATATTTTCCAATGAAAATATATAAATAGCAAAAATGTTTTTGTATCATATACTTTTTTCTCCATAAAGATACACATTAAGAATATGATAATTCAAAAAACATAGATGATATATACTTTAGCTGTGTACATTGATACAGTTAAATACAAATATTTATATCTGTTTATTTTAAAACAAAACATTAAAAAGTTGGGTTAAAAATCTAATTATCAGCGCTATTTGTATTCCATTCGAAAAAATAAGAAGGGCATTTCATAACAAATATTTGAATTCCGTATTAAAAAAATAGATATTATCAGTTACGAACTCTTCTATTGTTTTGTATTTAGCATAGTGAATGCCTTTGACAACCTTCAACTTGTTATTCTATAAGTGGATGGTCTTCCAGCAACCAACATCCATTGTAAAGTAATTTGCAGTTCTCTAGTCACCGGCAAAAGTTTCTCTGTCACATGCTTTTGTTTATCTAGTTTGACCAACATCAACAATCCAATGTATCTCGCGGCCTCTTGCTTTGCCACCTAAATCAAGGGTTATGAATTGTTATAATGCATCAAATAGCGCCTGATAAGTTAGTTGGACCTTTGGATTTTGACCCTCCAGTTATGTTTTTTTACACCAATTGTGTGTCGTCTGTTGATTTCTTCAGTTCACAAAACTCCTTTTATATAAAAATTTCAGTTGTAAATGAATTGAGGAGCAAAAATGAAGCGTACGGGGAGAGATCTGGCCTGACCACACGTCAAACCTAACGGATGTGAATGGAAACTAGTTAGCCCAAAAGTGTGGTGCAGATGCGTATTGCCGATGCACCTAGTACTACTGTATATGCCGGGATGAAAGTGAAAACGAAAATTCTCATTTACCGGGGCTCATTTTCGAGTTTTTCGTGTATTTGTGGCTAAAACGATAACGGAAGCAGTAACTAAAAATGCGGTAACAGTATCGGTAAAAAAATATGGAAACGATAACGAAAACGATTTGACCTCCTTCTGATAGTTTCCGCATTTTACTGTATTTGGTCGGTAATTTCCGTCAGTATTCTACCGTATACAAAAACCCATCTTTCGCGTTTTACCAACGTTTAGCTCTCGGCAAACCCCGCGGCTCACAGCAGCGATGCGGTTTCCGGTGGTGCTTCCTGCATCTTAAACACAACTGGCCCAAGCAAGCTCAGATCATGTCGCAGCCCACCAAACTTCTCACGTTTCCAAGCCAGGGTTAGGGGTGACAGATGGCAAGGTGGAGATGCAGTACTGAGCAAAATGTAATTTGAGAGAGTGTCATAACAAAATTAGCGAAGGTAGATGTGAGAGCAGATTTGAAACTGCAAGTTTCTGGACTCACTTAAGACATTTCGTGTGAACTAGATACTTTGGTTAAGGATGTGACATTCCTTCATGGATCGTATGGTCATTTGTGATATTTTTAGTTGTTATGTGTTATCTTTTTTATTAAGAATTATCGATTCTCGACCGATATCGACATTTTCGATAGTATAGTTTCATTTCCGGTGTTATCGTAATACCGGTGTCGTTTTCATTTTCGACAATATTTTTTTCGATTTCGTTTCCACCTAACTGAAAGCAATTTAGGCCTCTTCGGATCGTTTCCGATCGTTTTCATCCCTATGTGCAGTTTTTAAAGTTTTTGTTCTAGCTAAAATGAAACATTTTCACCTGTGATTCATGACCTAAGCGAACGGGGAGAGATCAGGCCTGACCACATGTCATACCTAACGGATGTGAATGGAAACTAGTTAGCCCAAAAGTGTGGTGCAGATGCGTGTTGCCGATGCACCTAGTACTAGTAGTAGATGCACAATTTTTAAAGTCTTTGTTCCTGGCTAAAATGAAACATTTTTCACCTGTGGTTCATGACCTAAGCTGCAAAAGGATACACAATCTAGCAATCCATATATTCCATCAGCTTATGTCAGAGGAGAGGAGAAGGAGTTTTGGGAGGTAGGAGAGTGCAACAACATATCTCTTCCATCCATTTTATCAATGTTTGACTGGCTTCCGCATCCGCATTGCAAAGGTTGTCAGCCGGCCACTTCTCGATTATTTAACAGTATGCTAATTTATTAGTAACCAAGCATATTAATATGTAATTAGTGTTTAACTAGTAGAACAGGAATAGTACTAGTGTGTGCTTGGAATTATTAATCACGTCTAGGCCAAACTAGCTAGTTTGTACTTGGAATTTATTTATCACGGCTTGGAACTGTAGTTTCCATCTATGAAGGTTGTAACTAATTTTTTCTTGGTATTGATAGGCTAACAATAGTATGTGACTCACATCGTGTTAATATTTAGCTTGAGAACAATTGTATTGTTTTGAATGAGATCATAAAATTGAGTTTTACCTTCATTCATACATAACAACTATCATTTTTTTAGCCACAATTGGTGTTGAGTTCAGACGACTATTTCTTGGCATTTCCACCATATACATTATGGTTTTCTAACCGTTCATTTTCCACATAATTGGTTGAGAAGAATTTAGTATCTACCCTATAGGTGAGTGTCAATTCATTTCTTTTTTTTTGCCAATCCACATGGATATTTCATGACTCCATGTCTCTGCTCGTATGGGTTCTTTTGGCAATACAGAAGACCACCCGAAATGAATTTTAGCATTGGTGCAGCTATAATATCCGATCTTTTTTTTGGTCAACGACTCGTCCATGGTGTCATCTAGGTGATCAAGTGTCACTGGAAAAAGTTTTTGGTTCATGATCTCCAAGCACCAAACTGCATTCAAACCAAAGTTTATCAGGCTTATCAGGCACTCATCAACATCAAACCGAAATTTATCAAGCTGAACAGTAGTTTCATTGCATTTAAAAAAAACAGTAGGCAAAGATGAAGGAACCTGAAGCACAACCAAGTTAAAAGTAAGAAATGAGATGCAGACTTTGTATATATACAACCAAAAGAAGCTTAGTTCAACTAAAACCAAGACACAAGATTGCAATTATGTAGATCTTGTAACTTAGCTCATAACTTGTGATTTGACGCTATAGAGCTAGATTTGCTTTGAAATAAAAAAAAACTTCAACAACTTCACAAAGTTGCATGCATCTCATAACAGAAACAGCTTGGAGCCATTGCCATGATTTCATTACAATTTGTGTTGGCAGGATATATTAGAGGCATTTTGATCTTAAAGCGTGTGCCCCAAACCTTTTAACAGCTTCAAGCAACTAAAGGAAAGGTTAAGTTATCATCCCGAATCAATCTTCAATTTACATTGAAAAGACAACAAATTGCTCGTTCAAGTGCTCCACAGTTAAATTTTTTTCCTATAAGTTAACTGATATATCTCAGGAGGAGATTTAGAATGGAGAATCTTGTTTTGGTACAAATTACAAATACGAAGAGATTTGTACTCAAATCCGTTTCCAACAGAACCCGCTCACTCGAGACGGAAAAAGAAAGGCCCAACAACGATAAAGCCCACCATATCTCTCTCTAAAAAAACAACAATAAGCCCAACAGAACGAACTCCGTCGTTCCCAACCTGCGATTTTTTTTTATATATTTTTTCTTTGATTTTCGAAAAATAAATAGACGAACAAAAAATTTCGAGAAATATACATCTGCCGTCAAACCCCACGGCGGCAGGTACCTGCCGCCGTTCCGCACGGCGTTAAGTCCCTGCCGCCGTGGGGTACGGCGGCAGGCGAGTACCTCTGGCGGCAGAGCCGCGTGGCACGGCGCCAGGACCCTGTCGCCGAGCGCCACGGCGGCAGGCCCCTACCGCCGTGCCACGTGGCGTTAGGACTTTTTTTATTTTTTTTTAATTTTTCATTTTTAAAACACTTTTAACCTTCTTAAAAACAACAAACTGATAAGTGTAAGCATAATCACAAGGGAATATCATAATGAACGAGTAGATGCAAATAGTTTATACAAAATCATGGTAAAAGTAGTACTACATCTAAATGCGCCGGTGCCTCTTCGGCCTAACAGCTCTAGTGCCAGCCCAGGTGTGGTCCCGGTCGTACGTCCAGGGGTCAGGTGCCCTGACCACCCGCGGTCGTAGCTGGTCGGGAGACGGTGTCACCATGGCCGCCTGCGACGAGCCTGCAGCATCCGGTGTCCATCCGCCCGCCGGTGTCCCTCCTCCCGCCGGTGTCCCTCCCGCCGGTGTCCCTCCGCCGGCCGGTATCGCTCCGCCGGCCGCCGGGGTCGCTCCGCCCTGTGGCTGTGTCGGCTGAGTCCCAACCGGTGCCTGTGTCAACTGTGACGGGCCAAACTCCTCGGCCTGCTGCGGGGCATCCAGGGTCGCGAGAACGTCGCTGAACTCCATCTGATCCCAGCCCAGCTGGTCCTCGGTGGTCGCGTCGAAAGCAGGCTGGAACATAGGCGGAGTGGCCGTGGACGAGGAAGGAATATCTGCCGCCGCAAACTGAAAGGCCGGCGGTCTGAAACCTCCTGGCGGAAAGATCGGCGCTCTAGGTGCCGTCGTCTTCGGCTGTCGAGGCCCGGCTGTCGGAAAGAGCGGCGGTCGCCCTGTACGATTAGAATATAGTATAACCACAAACACACAATAATTGCATGCATTACTTGAAAATAAGGTCCACTGAAAGTACCTGCGCCGGGGGGAACAAACGACCGCTGCACGTAGGTGTGCGGGCCCTGCGCCTGTGGCTGCTGCTGTGCCGTCGGAGCCGAGAAGCCGCCGGCAAAGGTGGAAGGCGCCTGCTGCGAAGCCGCTGTCGAGACGGAGCTCGAGGACGACGCTGGGTGGCGCGGAAGGAGAGGAATCTCTACGGCCCCGGCGTAGTTCACGACGGCGGAGTACCTCATGGCAGCAGCGACGATCCTGTCGTACGTGCTCTGGTGCTGCTGAGGCCCCCAGGTAAAGCACTGCTCCCTCGCGGCCGATGCGAGCCGCACGATCTCAGCAAGCACGTCGTGCTGCTCAGAAAAGTAGAAACACATGTTATAATGAAAAGTCATATGTTTGCAGTATCGTAGCTTACCGCTGTGTCGGCGGTCTGGTCTCGGCGCACCGGGTACGTCGCGTCCGGCAGGATCCTGTCGTGGTCCGGGACAGGTGGCGGTGGCGGGGTAGCAGGCACGTACATCACCCGCGTCCGCGTCCTCGGGAGGTACCATTGAAGGTACGCTACCCAGGCCGCGCCGTCGTGAAGGCGGTGCTCGGTGACGACGTTCTGCTCGTGCGCCGCGGACGCCCAGTCGGCCACGTACGGCTGCAGCTTGTCGACGAACGACGTCGCCGCAGCCACGCCCTTACGCGTCCACCTAGCATAGATGAAACATAAAATTATTGGCAACTGAATATTTGTAACGGAAAATAATTATAACTGGCAAATGGTAGCTCACCTGTGCGCTGTAGGCGGCAGACGTGGCGCAGCGGGTACTGGCGCCTCCTGGAAGAGGCCGAACTGCCTCATCACCCGGTGGACGGCGTATTCCTCGACGTAGACGTCGAAGACCAGTCGTCGCCGCGTCATCCAGTACGCCTGGTCTCGGGAGCACAGGGACGAGAGCCCTGTGGTGCGCGGGCAGCGACCATGGCAGGAGCGTACGGCGTCCACCGGACCTGGCCATCGACCATCCGGTCGATCTGACCAACGAAGTCCTTGTACGCCTTCTTCGGCTGCTCACCAGCCCAAATGTGCTGCAAAGAACATGAAAAGTTGAGTGAATCGAACTAAAGAACTCATAACGCGAAGAAAACGATAAGGAAGGCCATTACCTTCCGGAGGCACCACAAAGAACCCATGGTGGGGAGGTCCGCTGGGTCGGTGTCTTCGGGCAGCGGCTGGTACTCCGAGAGGTCGGCCTTGGGCCGACCGATGTCGAACCGCTCGTGGATCCACATCTGCAGCAGGAGAGGGCACCCCAGGAGGATCCCCTCCCTACTCGCCGGCCTCGACACTGCCGAACACAGCCCCCTGTAGGTAGCTGCTAGAACAGCGCTGCCCCAGCTGATCTGGGGCATCTGCTCGAGGGGTGCGTCTGCGATCATCTGAGCCCAGGGGAGCAGGTACCGCGACACCGAGTCTCCCGCTGACTCGCAGAACAACACCCACCCGAACAGCCAGAGCAGGTAGACCTCCAAAAACCTGTCTGACGTCGGGTCGTCGGCATCGTCCGTCATGTAGTCAGCCTGCACACACACAAAGGTCCATCGTCACATTCATTTAAAATGCATACAAACGTTGAAAATAAGAGTTAGAATCACGTACGCTGAACTGCTGGATCCAAGTCCAGGTGGGCCCGTGGGTGTCGGCGAAAGGCACGTACGGCGCTGGCGCGGGATCGTTTCGAGGAACGTTCGCGAACCGAGTAAGGAAGTCAGCGTGCCACGTCGCGGGGATGTCGATCGGCCCCATCGCCTCGCCAGCACACGGTAGTCCTCCCAACATCGCGGCGTCCTCCAGACTGAGCGTCATCTCGCCGACGGGGAAGTGGAACGTGTGTGTCTCTGGTCGCCACCGGTCCATGAACGCGGCGATCAGCGGGGCATCGTAGCTGAACCGCGTCAACCGCTCCGCCCGGGGAACCTCAGCTCGTAGCCTGTCCCCCTCGACCAACCGCGCAACAGGGAGAAGTCCTGCAGCACGTAGCCTGAAAAAAATATTAATTTAGTTAACGCAATTACTATTGTAAAGAAACAGAAATAAATAATAAATATGAATTACGTACTTCGGAATCCACCGCTGGTGTATCGGCATCAACGTGCGGGTCATCCGGCAACGTATGTTGCCGGGCGAACGTCCGAGAACAGCCGACACGTACGAGCGGTGGTGCCGGTCCACCGCCTCGTCGAACAACTCCGGCCGTACGTACTCCAGTGGTGCAGTCATAACTGCAAAAAAATAACATAATTGAATCAATTATTTGAATTATACTAATTAAAACGAATTTTGTGAATATAAACCATTTTCTATGATTTTTATTTCAATTTAATCTAATTATGTGAATTATAACTATTTTCTAGGAATTTTAAATGAATTGAAACGAATCATGTGAATTTTCCCCATTTTCTACGAATTTTATATCAATTTAATCTAATTGCGTGAATTATAACCATCTTCTAGAAAATTTAAATGAATTGAAACGAATTATGTGAATTTAAACCATTTTCTACGAATTTTACATCAATTTAATCTAATTATGTGAATTATAACTATTTCCTACAAATTTAAAACCAATTTAAACGAACTATGTGAATTTAAACCATTTTCTACTAATTTTATATCAATTTAATCTAATTATGTGAATTATAACAATTTCTAGAAGTTTTAAACCAATTTAAACGAATTATGTGAATTTAAATAATTTTCTACGAATTTTACATCAATTTAATCAATTTAAATAATTTTCTACGAATTTTATATGAATTTAACTAACCTAAGTTAACTAAACTAAATTTCAAAACTAAACTAAACTAAGTTAACTAAACTAAATTTAACTAATCTAAGTTAACTAAACTAAATTTCTAAACTAAACTAAATTTCTAAACTAAATTAACTAACTATACTAACTACACTCGACTAAATTTAGAAACATACCTCAGTCAGAAGTGCTCCGAAAGGTTGAAAGCCGAAGGTTTAGAGGAGGGAGGGAGGGGGCCGGCGGCGGCAGCGGTCGCCTCTTTTTATAGGGGGGACGCTGCCGCTAAACCCTACGGCGCCAGGACCCTGCCGCCGTGGGGCACGGCGCTAGGTCTCCTGACGCCGTGGGCCAGGGCGCTAGGATTCCTGCCGCCGTGCCCCACGGCGGCAGGAATCTGGCCCCACCTGGCAGTAGAGCCGACCGTTGGGGCCACCCCTAACGTCGTGCCCCATGGCGGCAGGAACTCCTGTCGCCGTGGGGTTTGGCGGCAGATGTATATTTCTCGAGATTTTTGGTTCGTCCATTTATTTTTCGAAAATCAAAGCAGAAAAAATATTAAAAAAAAATTCCCAACCTGCAGCAGCAGCAACCAGCAAGCCAGCAACTCGCCTTCTCTCCCCGACGCGAGCGCAACTGACCCCAACCGAAACCCTACTCCGCAGGCGATGTCGTCATCCGGCACCCCCACCCCGGCGGCAGCGATGGCCGTGGACGACGCGGAGGACGACCAGATCGCCTCCATGTCCACGGATGACATAGTCCGGGCCTCCCGCCTCCTGGACAACGAGATCCGCGTCCTCAAGGTGAGCTCTAGATCGGATCCCCCGCTGTCTTCCCCGGTGGTTTTCAATCCTCGCTCGGCGTTAGGGTCTGGGTCTGATTCGCTCGGATGGTTTTGTTTTTGGCGGCGCGCAGGACGAGCTGCAGCGGACGAACCTGGAGCTGGAGTCGGTGAAGGAGAAGATCAAGGAGAATCAGGAGAAGATTAAGCTCAACAAGCAGCTGCCCTACCTCGTCGGAAACATCGTTGAGGTTCGATGCGCCGCAGCGCCCTAGGATTCCTTTCCGTTATTGTTAGATCGATGCTTAGTGTTGTTTCTCATCTTAATTTGACATTATGGAACTGAATGGGTGAAATGTATGTTGCTGGTCACGTGATTAGCTACCAAACATGAGCAAACTAATAGAACTGTCTGCTGTTATTATTGTGATTGTTCTCAGTTTTCTTTTCTAATCCATTCAATGGTTATCTGTATGTAAGGGCCACGAATGCAACAAAACAAATGTTCCTCTTGTTTTCCTTTGCAAATTAGTAAGGTTTTACACATGTTTCTCTTGTTCACAAATGTTCCTCTTGTTTTTCTTTACAAATTAGTCTTACACATGTTTCTCTTGTTCTCCTTTAGAAATTCAGCCACTCCAAAATAATCAGGGGTAGTTTGTGTGTACATCAATGTTTATTTAGTTTGAGTAAACCATGGTCTGATTAGAAATCCTAATGTTCAGATACACTCGAACTTGACAAAATGACAACTGATCCGTTTCAACACCAGGCTTTGAAGATTTTTAAGTTAAATGAACCCCCAATCCCCCATTAGATCATTAGGACATTAGCACTATCTTGCAGAATTAATTGTGCTGTTGCTTCTTTTGTAATCTATATATATAATACAGTGTTCAAGTTTCGCAGCATAAACGAACCGTGACTTGGACAATGTAGTATGATGCACTCTAGTAGCTTGCGACGCTCCACTCCTCTTTATTGGGACGTGTGATAAACAATTTTTTTTGTTTTTTAGATCTTTGGCATTTGACGAG